>JAWZYU010000004.1:15000000-20000000 GCA_038380435.1 Ryuthela nishihirai
GGGTGAAACTAAGGCGGGGATAATTCGTTTGGGTAATCCAGTTTTATGTATACTTGTAAACATCAAATATTTTGCCTAATACTGAGAAGAATCCCTTAACTTTTCCACTTCGAAGATACTAAGCAAAATGTATTCCGTTCAGAAATACGTCACAAAAAGTATTTCGAATCTTTTCTCCCAACGGGCCTGATTTGACTCAAGCAGTTCTGAAATAATCTTTTTAATTTGCAACTGTCTCCCATTTATGCTCATCATTCACTCCACTTTGTTTATTCTTTCAGAACGCTTGAACCATCTAGATTGAACCAATTTGCTTTTATTCAGCTAGCACACAGCTCTCTTATATCTTATATCAACTAGATGCTTTTAATATTTCATCCGTAGCATCCATTATTTATATTCGTTACGTAAACATCTCGTCTCTTTTAGCAAATCATGATGCTCACTATAATCTCCACTTTCAGAAATGTTCTAAAACTGTTGCAGCAGCCTTCACTGATAAAAATGAAGAACGCTTGATCTTTTATATCTCTTTCACCTCTTTTTACTCGATCAAGGGATATTTATACATTAGTTGAATTTTAACGACCTAGTCCTTTTCTTTTTTCTTAAAAAAGAAAAAATATGTTAGAAATTTACACAGCCAGATAAGCAACAAAAAACGATTTTTTTTTCACTCTTATATCAGAGAAGGTTTTGCCAGAAAGAAAGGCTTTATAAAGAGCGTTGGGTTGTTTTACCTTTGATCAGTACTGTTTTGCACACAACGGGTTAAATGGCCAGGTCACAAGAACCCCGATGACTCAGAGAAAGTTGGGGAGAGACCGACTCATTGGACAGCTGTTAGGAGACAGATGGTAGCTTCCCGACAAGGCCATACAGCGTGTTCTTTAACGTGCACATGGTGTGGCTCTCCCGCACACCTGTGTGCGGGAGAGCCACACCATGTGCACGTTAAAGAACGTGCAGTATGGAACGTTAAAGAACGTGCACGTATAAGAACGTTAAAGAACGTGCAGTATGGCACGTTAAAGAACGTGCACGTGCAGCAGAGCTGTAGTGCTCTCCCGCACACCTGTGTGCGGGAGAGCACTACAGCTCTGCTGATCTTCGCTACCTTGAAAGAGAAAGAAGACTTTGATGACCTTCTCTATCTTGAAAAAGAAAGAAGACTTTGATGACCTTCTCTGTCTTGAAAAAGAAAGTTAGCAACGTTCCATCCGACGTGCGAGGACTTTTCAAGCTCATAGGTATCTCCTTTATGACCGAGGACAAAATGGGGAGTTATCAGAGATAAATCTCAATGCTGGCACAGGTGGGACTCGAACCTGCGAACTGCAGATTACGAGCGTGGGGCGCTACCGACGGAGCCCCCCCCCCCCCTTCGCTTTATAAAGAACTTTAACTTGAGTTACGGACTCTTAATATTCATTAGTGGGTTGTGAACCAAATAATCGTGCCCAGTTTGATTTATTAATTACATAAATATCATAACATTTGAAACTTTGAGAACCAATCAATACCATTCTTACCAACTACCCTACTGACAATATTCATTAAAACTGATGACCTAAAGAAATGTATATTTTAATACAAGAATTGACAAATCTGATCCAGAGGTAAAAGACACCTCAAATTTTGCACCATGTCAGATTCACAGAACTTTCTCCTAGTACGCTATGAAGCTGCTTTTCAGAACTACGGAGTACAATCGAAACGTTCTTGACATCGCATTATATTCCTTGACAACTTCGGCATATTCTCTACAGTCATACAGTGATTCTGACACACGATTTGTCCTGATGCTTCAAGGTACAGTCGCTCAAAAAAGTATCCGAACGCTATGGTTGATTACAGAATTCAGAAAAAATATCTGGCAACGATTTTTTTTAGAAATTAGTGATCTGGCAACCTTCGTGTCACGTGATTACAGAATTCAGGAAAAATATCTGGAGCGTGTACAGCAACTGTACACGCTCCAGTTACCGTTCACAGCAAATTGGAGCGTGTGCAGTTACTGCACACGCTCCAGTTTGCTGTGAACGGTAACTGCACACGCTCAATATTTCCGTGAGTGAGCCCACACGATCTAGTATCAAAATAATATGACCATCTACAGTCGCTCAAAAAAGTATCCGAACACTATGGTTGATTATAAAATTCAGAAAAAATATCTGGCAACGTGACACGAAGGTTGCCAGATCGCTAATTTCTAAAAAAAACGTTGCCAGATATTTTTTTTGAATTTTATAATCAACCATAGTGTCCGGATACTTTTTTGAGCGACTGTACTATTGTGGCATGCGAGAAGTGAAAGGTCTTCCAGAGCAGTCATCACTCAGTAATCTTTCTCTTTCATCTTGAGATCTAGAGTGCTACTCGAACACGATAGTACGATGAGGAAAATCATCTCCGTAAACCTGGCGAATAATTTTCAACGATTCCGAAAGAGAAATGCCTAATCGTGGGCAAAAAACTGAGGTTTATGCGATGTTCCAAGTTTGGAATTTTATTCCCTCAGCAATCGTTACAAACTGATTGCGCTTCAAATGGACATGTCAACGCAATACTTACTGAATAGTTAACAAGCTTATATCTTCGCACAGATGCAGGTTGAAACCTCAAAAATTCACAATAGCTAATTGAACTTCGCTTACCAGAGCAATTAGCTCTTATCAATTTGACAATAGCTAATTGCACTAATTCATTGCAGCGTTGTACAGCTAGTCGGGGGGCGGGGGTGGCTCAGTCGGTAGTGCGCCAGGCTCGTAAACTGTAGTTCCCAGGTTCGAGTCCCAGCTGGGTCAGCGTTGAGATTTATCTCCGCAAAATTCTCCGCCCTGCCCACGGTCAGTAGGGGACACCGATGGGCTTGGAAAGGCCGCTGTCCGTCGGATGGGACGTTAAGCCGTGGCCCCGTGTGTGGGAGAGCCATACCCTGTGCACGTTAAAGAACACGCTGGATGGCCTTGACGGGAGGCTACCATCTGTCTCCCAACAGCTGTTCCAGTGGGTCCCCTCCCCGAACCTTCTCTGAGCCTTCGGGGTCCTTGTGACCTGGCCATTTAGCCCATGGTGTGCAAAAAAGTGCAGCTCAGAGGTTGGGTTGTTTTACCTCTGAGCGGCACTTTTTTGCACACCATGGGCTAAATGGCCAGGTCACATGGACCCCGAAGGCTCAGAGAAGGTTGGGGGAGGGGACCCACTGGAACAGCTGTTGGGAGACAGATGGTAGTCGCCCGTCAAGGCCATCCAACGTGTTCTTTAACGTGCACAGGGTATGGCTCTCCCGCACACGGGGCCACGGCTTAACGTCCCATCCGACGGACGGCGGCCTTTCCAAGCCCATCGGTGTCCCCTACTGACCGTGGGCAAGGCGGGGAATTTTTGCGGGGAATTTTTGCGGAGATAAATCTCAACGCTGAACCCAGCTGGGACTCGAACCTGGGAACTACAGATTACGAGCCTGGCGCGCTACCGACTGAGCCACCCCCGCCCCACTCAGAGGTAAAACAACCAACCAAATGTACAGCTAGTCCAGGAACCTTTTGATCATAGCACCGATTTCTAAATTACAGCGAATAAAACCTTTTTTTTTTACCTTACTAGATAGGAAATGAATAAAAAAGTTTGTCACTTTTTTTCTGATTAAGAAAACGAACTCCTTATAAGTTTTGAAACACATTGGTAATGCTGAGACTCAAATTTTAATTGTTTCATTGGGCCAAAAAGACGTTGTAGGAATGGTGTTGGATTTGGTTGTTTTACTTCTGAGCGGCACTTTTTTTGCCCGCAATGGGATAAATGTCCAGGTCACAAGGACCCCAGGGGTGTTAGGAGACAAATGAAAACTTCACCTAAAGGCCATCCAGGGTGTGACTCTCTTGTACACGGAGCCACGGCTTAATGTTCTATTCAAAGTACGGCAGTCTTCCCAAGCCATCGGTGTCTCCTTTCTCACCGAGGAAAGCGTGGAGGTTTAGAAGAAATTTATCTCAACCCTACTACACCTGGGAATCGAGCCTGGGAACTACAGATTACAAACCTGTCGCGCTACCGACTGGTGCTACTTCTGTGTGCAGGAGAGACAGACCCTGTTTAGGCTAAAGACGGACGGTAGCCTTGACGGATGGCTGTCATCTGCCTACTAACAGCTGTCCAGTGGATTCCCTTCCCTCAACCTTCTCTGAGCCCTTGGGGTCCTTGTGACCTGGCCATTTATCCAATTGTGTGCACAAAAATGCGAGAGGTAAAACAACTCAAAAAACCACATCTCAGTTTTTTGTGCTCTTCTTATATTATGACTCAATAGAAAAGAAAAAAGAAATTTGTTCAGCGTAGTCCAACTGGCTGCCGGCAACCATTGGCTTTCCATACCACGGAAACATTTCACAAATGCTGCTCCTTTTCTGCTTAGTCCCTTGGTATCATATAACCCCTGCCATATTGAATTTTCAACAAAACTTCCTTTTCCAACTATTTATGCACAATTTGTTAACTTGCAAACGGATTAGTGCGACTTTTGTGAGTTTTTCCGTTGGCTTTATCTTTATCCGAGAGCACTTTACGTGGAGGCGCCTGCTTCGCTGGCCTCTCAGTATTGTTCCCGTTGTTTGCTGTTCCCCGTTGCCTTGGCTACAGCTAATTCCGCTGTTTCTATTTCACTTCATTATAATCTGAAAAGTGATTTACGTTTCTTGATTTAATCTGTTTACTGAGTTTTTTATAGAATTTTTCGTTGAGTGTTGCGCTATGAAACGTGAATAGTCTTAACCATACCGACGTGTAGAAGTTAAATATCTATGATTGTATATAAGCGCAAAAATAAACAGGAAGTCATTTCACAGATTAAAATTTGGGACATGAATTGCTTCGCTAAATTCCTTGAGGGCGGGAACTAATTTTATGATTGGATTCGTGAAAATACATATATTTTAAACAGGATGGAGAAACATGGATGCTACCAAGAAGGCGCTGTTCTTTCCGACACTACAAAAAAAATATCCTAAAACAAATAAAAAGCTCATATATTTCATTGAAATTCGATGCAAACAATCTGGAACAACAAAGAGCGTGGATTGAGCGTTTCAGGCTCGTAATCTACAGTTTCCAGGCTCGAGTCCCACCAGCATTGAGATTTCTGCCCTTGGTCAGAAAGGGGGCATCGATTGGTTTGTAAAGGCCGCCGCCCGTCTGATGGATGTAAAGCCGTGGCACCGTGTGCATCAGTTAAAGGACAAGCTGGATGGTCTTGGGAGGATTCCATCTTTCTCCTAACAGCTGTTTCAGTGGGTCCCTTCCCCAACCTTCTCTCAGCATTTGGGGGTTCTTGTGACCTTGCTATTTACCTCAATGTGTGCAAAAAAAGCGCCGCTCAGAGGTGAAACAACACAATCAACCTCGAACATCAAATCAAAGTTAAGGAAAATATTTTCTTGCTCCAGGTGAGAATCGAACCCGCTACCTCCTGATTTGACTTCGAGGGTGAAGTCACAATCCACCCAATTCGAGAGAGTTTTGACTTAAACTTCGAGTTTCACATTCCAAAGTATTTGCATCGAATTTCAATTGAATCAACATCATTTATTTACGTATACTTAATCAAATGTTTCGTATTGGGATAACTGAAACGCAGATCACTAGCACACATAAATATTCCGTGATATCTAGGTTATTTGTTTTTTCAAATCAATCTTTTTTCTACGTTATTAAAAAACACACATCATGATTTCCGAAGATTACTCCTACAAACTAAATTTTTTTTAATCAATTTACAAAGAGTTGTGTCAATATCGGGTAACTTTAGTACCGCGAAACATATGAAACAATCACTGCACCAGTTGACACGATATCGTGAAATCCAAAGTGTTGATGGTGGTGTCGTGCGATCTTATTAAAATCGCAGAAAATAGAACTACCACTTATATCGCCTTAAGGCAGTCTTGGCCAAACTTCAATTTCATATCCGCCCTTCCCGTTCAATTTTCTGCCTGGGTATTTTTAGAAGTTTATTAAAGGATCAGAGGCTGGCTCTGGCTGGATCTAAGAGGCTTCGTAGCGGTTGATTCATGTCTTCGTTAGGCTTGGCTGTTTCAGACAAGTTAGAAACCAAATCTCGCTCGCAGGTTGTTTTGGGTTGTTTTACCTCTGAGCGGCACTTTTTTGCACACCATGGGCTAAATGGCCAGGTCACATGGACCCCGAAGGCTCAGAGAAGGTTGGGGGAGGGGACCCACTGGAACAGCTGTTGGGAGACAGATGGTAGCCTCCCGTCAAGGCCATCCAGCGTGTTCTTTAACGTGCACAGGGTATGTCTCTCTCGCACAAGGGGCCACGGCTTAACGTCCCATCCGACGGACGGCGGCCTTTCCAAGCCCATCGGTGTCCCCTACTGACCGTGGGCAGGGCGGGGAATTTTGCGGAGATAAATCTCAACGCTGACCCAGCTGGGACTCGAACCTGGGAACTACAGATTACGAGCCTGGCGCGCTACCGACTGAGCCACCCCCGCCCCCTCGCTCGCAGAAACGACGTTGCAAAAACTAAATGTCGCTAAACTACGAAAAACAACGTTAAATAACGTCTTCGATACGAAAAAGATAGCTCTGCTAACTTTCTCTACCTTGAAAGTGAAAGAAGGTTCTGCTGACCTTCTTTACAATGAAAGCGAAAGAAGTCTGCTGACCCACTCTACCTTAAAAGAGAAAACAAGGCTGTATTGACATTCTCTACCTTGAAAAAGAAATATGGTTTTGCTGACTTTCTCTACCTTGAAATAAAAATAAGTCTACTGACCTTCTCTAACATGAAAGTGAAAGATGGCTGTGCTGATCTTCTCTATCTTGAAAAAGAAAGAAGTGAAATAACCTCCTCTATGTTGAAAGAGAAAGAAAGCTCTGCTGACCTTCGCTACCTTGAAAGAGAAAGAAGACTTTGATGACCTTCTCTCTCTTGAAAAAGAAAGAAGTCTGATAACCTCCTCTATGTTAAAAGAGAAAGGGAGCTCTGCTGACTTTCGCTACCTTGAAAGAGAAAGAATACTTTGATGACCTTCTCTCTCTTGAAAGAGAAAGAAAACTTTGATGACCTTCTCTCTCTTGAAAGAGAAAGAAAACTTTGATGACCTTCTCTGTCTTGAAAGAGAAAGAAGTCTGATAACCTCCTCTATGTTAAAAGAGAAAGGGAGCTCTGCTGACTTTCGCTACCTTGAAAGAGAAAGAATACTTTGATGACCTTCTCTCTCTTGAAAGAGAAAGAAAACTTTGATGACCTTCTCTCTCTTGAAAGAGAAAGAAAACTTTGATGACCTTCTCTCTCTTGAAAGAGAAAGAAAACTTTGATGACCTTCTCTGTCTTGAAAGAGAAAGAAGTCTGATAACCTCCTCTATGTTAAAAGAGAAAGGGAGCTCTGCTGACCTTCTCTATCTTGAAAGAGAAAGAAGACTTTGATGACCTTCTCTGTCTTGAAAGAGAAAGAAGTCTGATAACCTCCTCTATGTTAAAAGAGAAAGGGAGCTATGCTGACCTTCGCTACCTTGAAAGAGAGAGAAGACTTTGATGACCTTCTCTATCTTGAAAGAGAATGAAGACTTTGATGACCTTCTCTGTCTCGAAAGAGAAAGAAGTCTGATAACCTCCTCTATGTTAAAAGAGAAAGGGAGCTCTGATGACCTTCGCTACCTTGAAAGAGAAAGAAGACTTTGATGACCTTCTCTATCTTGAAAGAGAAAGAAGACTTTGATGATCTTCTCTATCTTGAAAAAGAAAGAAAACTTTGATGACCTTCTCTGTCTTGAAAGAAAAAGAAGGCTATGCTGACCTTCGCTATCTTGAAAGAGAAAAAGGGTTTACTGATCTCTATCGTGAAAGAGAAAGAAGTCCGCTGACCTCTACTTTGAAAGGGAAAGAAGTTTAGTGACCTTCCGTAACTTCGCCTGTTAACCAAAGGACTATTTTAAATCTGTCGATCTTGTTCACAGCCTTTGTTATTAGAGATATTTTCAATAGCAGCCGAGTTGTTTCATCTCTTAGCGCCACTTTTTTTATATACTAAGGTAAATGAGCAGGTCATAAGGACCCCAAAGTCTCAGAAGGGAAGTGGAATAATGATTCTCCTTCACACGGCTATAAAAACAGCAGTTCCTTTCCAAGCTCTTCGTTGTCCCCTTTCTGACAGAAGTCACGGTGGAGATTTCATGAAAATAATGCTCAACGCTGACACAATTGTGACTCGAATCTCGGATCTGCGCTGCCGCCTGAACCAACCCCACGTCTCCGTAGCTGCGGGAACCCAGCACAAAATAGCTACCTCGTTACCAGAAAGCCTTAGCTTCATATCTGACGTACGAAATTCATACTACGCCTGACATACAATCCAGGACATTCTGAAGTCCATTAACCACTAAAGGTCCAACTTCCCATTTTCCATGATTACTGTAGAAGTTAAAAAAAGGAATTATTGATGTTAAGGTTGTAATATTCGAGTTTCACGATGTGTCATTAATAGTCTATGGAAGAGGGAAAGTGCCATTAATCAAGGCGATTTCGCTATATATTTATATAATTATTGGGTCATGCTACTAGCGAGGTGTTTGCGGCCACGTTATATTAATGATATCATCATCAATATCGTTATTCGAGGCCATTGCAGTTGGCAGTTGATGACGTATGGTAAGGGTCATTAGCATAATGTTACGACAGAAGAATCTGGCAACCGAAAGCAAAGTTTCAGCCAACGAATAAGAACTTTGGGAGAATTTGGAGAAGAAGAGTGGAGCGTTAACGGTTTTTGTATTGTAACGGTCGTTGTGTGTTGTAACGGTCGGAGAGTTCGAAAATGGACGGTGAGCTGTTCTGAGACAGTGCGCGTAAGTATCAAGAAGTAACTTGATGTGTTGTGTATACGCGGAAGGATAAAAGTGGGATCTTTTATCGTTAAGTATCAAGAAGTAACTTGATGTGTTGTGTATACACGGAAGTATAAAAGTGGGAACTTTTATGGCTAACTTCGAATGTCTACACGGACTGTCTTTTTGTTCGGCTAGTGTGTGAACAGTTATTAGCACAGGACGAGAATTGGTTTACGAGTGAAGATCTTCGGGTGACCTGGTAAATCAAGTAAAAGGTAGTATTTAGTAAAATACACAGAGCTGATATGGTGTGCTCTACGCAGGAAGATTGATGACTTGTGCATGTTAATAGTTGATTTGTTAATAAGATACTTCATCCATATTTCCTTTGTAACAATTTACCTTGTATTGAATTTGGTTTTGAAATATAGCTTTTAATACTCACGCTCAGTGGCTATCCATTTTTGTGATCCGCAACATTTGGTGTCAGAAGTGGGATTAATTTAATTGAATGCCTTTCACTAGAAGTATGGATGAGTTAATAAAGCTGATGACTGATATGAAAGCCGATATGGCCGCACAATATAATGAGTTGAGAACTGAGATAGTTTCTCAAAAAGATGACTTGAAAGCCGAAATGGCCGCACAAAATACTGAGATGAGAGCTGAAGTGGCTTCTCAAGTTGGTAAGTTTATTGATCACTTCAAGGATCATAAAACCGAACTCAATAGACAATGCAATAGCTTAAATGTTGAATTTGTCAGTGAAAAAGATGATCTTGATAGTGTTAAGTTAGATTGTAAACATGGAAAAGAAAAAGAGAAAGGCAACGCATATAAAAATGTGGATCTGCTACTGGAAATCAAGAATCGTAGAGATAGCGCAGATAATGCCTTTGACCACGCAACTACTGGTGATGCATGGCAGAGTGTCTATGTCGGTGGTGACATGTCTAGGAACTGTGAAGAACAATCACACAGATCAGAGAGCTGTGAGACTATACAGTACGCTTTGCACTTCAAAATACCTAGGTATACAAGTCTGGCACGATCTGAAGAGAGATCCACACGAAAGGTATTCTATTCCTCGCCGTCAGCAAAATGTGTCATGGACAATTATCGCAAAGGCAGAGTAACGAGTGGTAATGAGGGGGAACGAAACAGAGTTTACGTTTCGCAGAGTGGTCCGAGTAAAGAAGAGGCGTCCATTCATCATAGATACAAAGTGCCCTTCGTCGTTACCGGGGAAGTCGGAGAGATTTTTCCGAAGCATATAGCCACTCTCGAATCGTTTATAGAAAGTGGGGATTTAAGGAAGAGGAATTCCGAAGGATGGCTTAGAAGCATAACAGGTGATGCTAGTAAAAGAGCTTCAGGCAGAGACAGTACTTCAAAGACTAACTTTCTGGATGAAACTAAGCCTCAGAGTTACGATCAGAGAGAAGTAAAGCCCTCAGACAATCTCAACGAAACCATGCTGAATTTCTTTTCTGAACAGTCAATGTGCAGATTTGGACATTATAACCATTTAGATTATAAGGATATAGAAAAGTTTTATCACGACTACAAGAGCTCTAAAGTGGACAATATCATGTTACAAAACTCGTCGCTGATCTCCAGAATGAACAATTTGGCAATCATGACTGATGTTTCCCTGGCTAATTACAATGAGAGCTCCAAGAAAGTGAATTCGGAAGAAACAGCAAATATGACCTCCTCGGGTCATGTGTTTTGCTGGAGACCCGAGTGGCGCCATCGGATGGTAGATAAAAACAGCACAGGAGGTGTCGGCAACAAAGTGAGTCTTGTCTTGGCTCCTGCACTTGCTGCTTTGGGTCTCCAGGTCCCTATGATCTCCGGTCGTGCTCTCCAATTGACGGGAGATACTCTGGACAAATTGGAATCCATCCCTAGCTTCACAGTCGACTGCACTAAAGATAAAATCGAGCAGATGATGGAAGACGTCGGATGCTGCATCGTAGGACAGACAGTGGAGCTGGTGCCAACAGATAAGGAGATTTACCGCTGCAAGGATCTGACGGCTACCGTAGATAGCGTTCCTCTAATGAGATGCTCAATTGTGTCCAAAAAGCTGGCTGAAGGAGTGTGCGCTTTGGTTTATGATGTTGAATTCGGAAAAGGAGCTATTGATCTCATCAGTACAGAAGACGCTGTTGATTTAGTTAAGAAAGTGGTTGCAGCATCACAAGCTCGTGGAATGGAGAGTTTGAGTTGTTCAGCTGTTATCAGCAACATGGATTCACCTCTTGAAAACTCTGTTGACAACTCTCTGGAAGTGATGGAAGCTGTTCAGTGTTTCCTTGGTAACGGATCCTTGGAACTGCAAGAGCTCGTCGAAGAGTTAGGAGGAGAACTGCGTTTGGTGAACATTGTGGATAATAGGGTAGATGAAGCATCACGTGTCCGTAAGGTTCTGCATAACGGCAATGCTTTGAACAAGTTTCGTAACATGTTAATAGAACAAGGAGTATCTGAAGATGTTGCAAGCTGGCTATGTGAAGGTAAAACAGAAAAAATATTGCTAGCAGCCCGACACATCACTGATTTCACTTATACAGGAGAAACAGGTAAGGTTGTCGGATTAGAAGCTGCAGTTCTAGCAAGAGTATGGAAGGAGGAGATGGACCGAAGCGCTAAAAAGAATTATGGAGCTGATATAATTGTGAAGCACCTTGGGGATCAAATTGAATCAGGTGAAATATGGCTGAAGGTTCATCACGACAGTTCTGAATTAAGTGAAAGTCAACTGACAAAAGGGTCAGACTGGAGGATGAAACTCCTCCCTAGATTTTATGTCACTAATGACTTTCATTCCTTGTTACTGTTGATAGAAGTAAAAATCCAAAGAAGAAAACTTCCGACAAAGAAGAAAACTTTTTACAGGTTTTGCACGAAAACTCTTAGTCGATTCTTCTCCCTGCAGAGACATAAACGTGTTCACAAGGGCTATAGGCCTTACACGTATTATGTTTGTGGACGAGGCTTCAGTCAGAAAAGAAATCTACGTCATAATGAGATTCGCTTTCATTTTGACACAGACGTGGTATATCGCATTCGTCGATGTCCAGCTACAAAGTGCAAGGTGGTTCACGTGGATCATTTGGCCCCGTTTCATCGAAGAACTGAAGAAGCTTTGGAATCCAGAATTGTTCGGGACGAACAAGACCTAGGAAGGGGGCAGTGTTACGACAGAAGAATCTGGCAACCGAAAGCAAAGTTTCAGCCAACGAATAAGAACTTTGGGAGAATTTGGAGAAGAAGAGTGGAGCGTTAACGGTTTTTGTATTGTAACGGTCGTTGTGTGTTGTAACGGTCGGAGAGTTCGAAAATGGACGGTGAGCTGTTCTGAGACAGTGCGCGTAAGTATCAAGAAGTAACTTGATGTGTTGTGTATACGCGGAAGGATAAAAGTGGGATCTTTTATCGTTAAGTATCAAGAAGTAACTTGATGTGTTGTGTATACACGGAAGTATAAAAGTGGGAACTTTTATGGCTAACTTCGAATGTCTACACGGACTGTCTTTTTGTTCGGCTAGTGTGTGAACAGTTATTAGCACAGGACGAGAATTGGTTTACGAGTGAAGATCTTCGGGTGACCTGGTAAATCAAGTAAAAGGTAGTATTTAGTAAAATACACAGAGCTGATATGGTGTGCTCTACGCAGGAAGATTGATGACTTGTGCATGTTAATAGTTGATTTGTTAATAAGATACTTCATCCATATTTCCTTTGTAACAATTTACCTTGTATTGAATTTGGTTTTGAAATATAGCTTTTAATACTCACGCTCAGTGGCTATCCATTTTTGTGATCCGCAACAATAACAATACTAGCAAGGACGTTGTGGCGTGGATACCACTATTGCCTCGTAATATCGTGTTTATGATGACACTATTTATGATTGATCATCATAAAGATACTCGGGATATCTGTTGATGATGGGCGGAGAAAGTTTGAAGAGGATAATCCATGATGATGTCACGGTTTAGAGAAACAAATTTGTTCTAGAAAATTGCAGAGCTTATCAACTGCTTCAGTGAGAAAATCTACAGAAGAAAACTTGTACAAAAAAGGACATGTAAGCTAGGAAATAGACTTACCGAGAAGTTTCCCTCAGTCTTTTAATAGCTTGCAACTGTTACTCTTCTCCTATCCAAATCTGGGATGGGAGTTGGCTCAGTCGGTAGCGCGCTAGGAGCGTAATCTGTAGTTCCCAGGCTCGAGTCCCAGATGCGACAGTGTTAGTTATCTCCGCAAAACTCCCCGCACTGCCTTCGGTCAGTAAGGGACACCGATGGGCTTGGAAAGGCTGCTGTCCGTCGGATGATAGGTTAAGCCTTGGCTCCGTGTGCGGGAGAGCCACACCCTGTAAATGTTAAAGAACATACTAGATGGCCTTGACGGAAGACTATCATCTGTCTCCTAACAGCTTTTCAGTGGGTCCCCTCCCGCAACCTTCTCTGAGACCTCGGGGTCCTTGTGACCTGGCCATTTAGCCCATTGTGTGCAAAAAGTGCCTCTCAGATGAAAAAACGCCACTTACATACACATTTCCAGGGGGTACGTGAAGCATAAAAGGTTGAGAACCACTGGCTTATAACATACAATGACTACTTAATTCTTTGCTTTTTATACAGAGTTTTATTTTTTAAATGTAAAGTGGCAACCAAAGGTACTCGCAACATAGTGATAAGACATCTCTGCTCTATCCACCCTTCAGGAGCGGGGTGGGGGGCTCAGTTGGCAGCGTGCAAGCTCGTAATCTGCAGTTCCCAGATTCGAGTTCCGCCCTTATCTCCACAAAACTCCCTGCCCTGCTTTCAGTCAGTAGGAAACACCGATGGGCTAGGAAAGGTTGCCGTCCGTCGGATGGGACGTCAAGCCGTGTGCGAGAGAGCGCACCCTGTGCAAGTGAAAAACATTCTGGATGGCCTTGATGGGAGGCTACCATATGTCTATTAACAGCTGTCCAGTGGGACCACTCCCCCAACTTTCTTTGAACCCTTGGGGTCCTTGTGACCTGGCCATTTCGCGTGCAAAAAATTGCCGCTAAGAGGCAAAACAACCGAACCCACCAATCGGCATGCGGGCAACATGCTCAAAGCAATCAATCTCTCTCTTGCATAAGCTGCTTCTTAAAGGATCTCGCAGGAGATCAATGATGCCTTTATCTAATCCCATCATTATTTATATGATCGAACTACCTATCACCTAATAGGCAAAGAGAAACATTTAGATCTCTGTTAATCATGAAAACTAGTCATTCAGAAAAATAAGTGAGCCAAGATGCAATCTATTTAAATCACGATTTTTAAAATATTTGCTTAGGACTTAAAGGAACAAATTTAAGACAGCTAATAATAAAACCATGGGAGGTTTATAATTTTTTTCCATGGTGTTTGTTTAAAGGTTAAAAACAGCTGATTTCCGTTGTATAACTGTAGAATTTAAAACTCCGTTCGATAAATATCAGTAAAAAATCAGTATTTAAAGAGTTATGTAATATGGGATATTTAACAATAAAATCATCTCGATTTATAAAATTCATTCATAATTGTCTAATAATAAATTTATCCTTACGCAAACTTCTAAAATGCATATTATTTAATTTTTAATAAATATCCGAAGTAGTCTTATGACGCATTACTGTTGGGATATTCTAACTTCAATACCTCTTTAAATACTGAACGAATACTGTTGGGGAAAAAAATGAGATTTAAATATATTTGATTATGATTTTTAATTTATCCTCAGTCATATTTTTCCTTTAAATGAATATTTTCGAAGTTAGATTCCAATACACAAGATACGGAAATTTTCTAATAATTTTGATAGTGCAGTGTATATGATCAACAGAATCACATCTTTGCACGTATAATTTGCAGTGTAGAGGCATGCGTTTGCATTGCTAACAATTCTGCAATGTACACTGTCCCAACTGCGCATATCACAGCTACACTTTTACTTTTTTCTTTTCGAAAGCTTCCTGTGCACTTTTGCAGAAAACTGGAACCATTAGTTGCAGCTCTCCCGGCACGAAAAATAAATTGAACTTGGTCTGTTGCCGATGCCTTTGGCTCTTCCCACTGATGGCCAGGAGGCGTTAAGTTGGAAGGAGGAGGAGGAAAAGCCGTGAGATTCAGCTTCAAAAATCCATTTTAATAGTTCGGATCTTTTCATCCGTTACTAAGAGAAAGCTTAACACTTACCTATCGTTGAGATGTAGGTATCGTAGTAGCGCTCGTCGCAAAAGCGATGCACTATGCAGGTTTTACCAACATTGCTATCACCCAACACCAGGATCTTGTAGGTAGCAGCAAACTCTGCTGCCATGTTGGTCGTACGGCAGAGATCTGCTCAATCAATGAAGGAGAAATTTCGCTAGAGGGCGTGCGGGAAAAGCCAATAGGATGACATCACTGACGGATGACGTCACCTCTGGAGGTTCCCGAGGAAGCTGAAAGGTTTCTTTGCACACATTTGTTGGAGCTTTAAGTGAAGGGGTATGCGATGGAGTAATCTCTTCTCGGAAGAGCAAACATCCGAGGCAACTTTCTCTGTAAAGAGGAAATGCTATGAGGTAAAGAAGACTGATTCATATCTAGGAACTCTCAAATTCACATTACACCGATCTCCCATACCTGGTGATTCTCGGTAGCGTTCATTCCTTTCCGAAAAGGGAAAATGGGTCACGATCACATTTTCGGGAAACACAAGGTGTGTTTAGGTTTCAGAGAGAATTAAGAATACTCTACTGTTTAAATTAATGCAATTAAGGAATGTAACTATCATTTGATGATGTTGCTGCTCTGATGTTTCTATATTCTCAGCTGCTAATGATAGCACTTTGCCGAATTGCCGGAAAATCTCATTAGTCCAAATAGGTTCTAAGTGTCAACTAGTTGAATTCATTACCACTAGCTCTTTCAAAGCATAAGTTTTAGCTTCTTTTCAGAAAAAAAAAACGAGCTAATGTTTTCGCTTTGTCGTCTCTCAGTCTCTCTGTCCTTCGATAGATATCGAACTTTTTTCGTTTTTAAAGATAAATTAAAAATACTTTTTAGGTTGGATACGTATTGACGAAATATTACGATTTTCACTTTTCGAATCTTCCTATAACTCTAATTGAGTCCTATAATGGTGAAAAAAGTTGAAAATGGCGAAAATTTCAAACTAATATTGCAAGCGATATATTTCTGTTAGATATTTGAAATTTTGCTGGTGAAATATGAATTTGGTGAAGTTTGCATTGACAACAATGCTTTTCATCTTTACCTCCAGAGGGGGTGGGAATGCGCAAATTTGTTTTAAGAAAAAATTGTTTGTCTTTAGAGGGAAATTAAAAACTCTTTTTTAGCTTGGATATATATTGATGAACTATTATGATTCACACTTTTAAAATCTCCGAAAAGTTTTAATTGCGCCTTCTGATGGTGCAAAAAGTTAAAAATTTGAAAATTTTAACGAATATTGCAAACGATCTCTTAGTCTAGAATTTTCATATTTTATTAGTGGAGTGTAATGATCAAAAGCCGTCCCGTGGCCGAGTGGGTAGCACGCTTGGCTATTGATCTAAGGGACCGGGTTCGAGCCCCGGGTAAGGCATGGATGTGTGTGTCGTTTTTCTGCTGAGGTCCTGCCATCCTCACAGATCTTCTACTATGGCATATAAACTGGCAGGCTCCTGTCAGACCTCTGTGGCAAGCAGCTGCTTGAGGGGGTATTTATTTATTTATTTTTAATGATCAAGGGGTTTACATTGGGAACAACAATTTGTCCCTTCACCCCTAGACTGGGTGGCAAAGCGCACCGTTTTCACACCTACCCTTAAGATATTGATGAGAAATTCGTTTTGGGTTGAATAGGCACTATTGAAATATGATGATTCATAGTTTTCAAGTCCTCCGAAAAGGCCTTATTTTACATCGTTAAAGGGCGCTAAGTGTAGAAAATGCAAAATTTGAAATAATTTTGCAAACGATATAAACTATATATATATATCTAAAAATTATAAAATCTGAATTCATTGATCAAGAACGGAATAGTTGATAATAATATGCATTTTAATTAAATTACAATTAATTAAAATTTTAATTGTTGCTTCTTATCCTTATAAATTTAGTAATTAATTTTAAAATTTTCAATAATATTTCAATACAGTAACAATGAATTTTAATTTTACGGATGATTTGCCCCAAAACCCAGGGGATAAGAAAATCCTACTTTTCCATATTAAGGGATAAACGAGATGCGTTTTTTGTGTTTTATAGGATTAATACATTACTATTTATATTTTCATAATCACCCATTAGTACGAATTACTACTGTTGAAATTCGGAAAATGAAAACTTCATTTTCTCTGAAAATGAGCATCCCATATTTGCCAGAGACGGAAATATGTTTATCCTTCTAGTTGTACTTTTAACAATGGAGATTAAAAAAAACCTTTTAATTCGAAAGCAATAACTAATCTCGTTAGCCCGAACTATTCGAATATGGTTCGCTTACTTAGAATCGATTCTCTCCAGATGTTTCAAAAACTTAATGTATTGCAAAGGAATTTCTTATATTGATTCAAATGTTTTATGCGCTAAATATTATACACAATGACGCTAATGGAATTCAAAGTTCTACATGTAAATTCTCTTTCTCTTGTTGAAAACAGATAAAGTAAAGATTCATCGATCTTAGTCATCATCAGAGAAGGGAATGGATTGGGTTGGGTTGTTTTGCCCCTGAGCGGCACTTTTATGCACACCATGGGCTAAATGGCCAGGTCACATGGACCCCGAAGGCTCAGAGAAGGTTGGGGGAAGGGACCCACTGGAACAGCTGTTGGGAGACATATGGTAGTCTTTCCTCAAGGCCATCCAGCGTGTTCTTTAACATGCACAGGGTATGGCTCTCCCGCACACGGGGCAAGGGCTTAATGTCCCATCCGACGGACGGCGGCCTTTCCAAGCTCACGGTGTCCCCTGCAGACCGTTAGCAGGGCGGGAAACCGAAGGGAATGAAACCACATCCTCTATAATGCTCTCACTCAGAGTATTGAGGTCTATCTAAATCCTGAATTTCAAAGGTATTCACTCAGCATTTAAAGATTTATGGAAGATGGAATATTTAAAAATAGTATTTGGCATACGTAAAAAACTCACTTGGAATTAACGGGTGCTTGGTGGGTAGTTAACACAAACTTCTAACATATAAATTCATTCTACTAATTATTAGGACTAATTTTTCGGTTATTTACGATTTTAACTTCTGAGTTAAATTCTTATGAATTGCATTTCTTTCGTTAAATAGTCCATTTCTGATAACCCTTTAAATACGGAAAGGAAAGGGGCATGCATTGCCTCAGTTGGTAGCCTCGTAATCTGTAGTTCCCAGATTCGAGTGCCAACTATATTAGAGTTGAGATTGATCTCGCTAAACTGTCAAAAAGGGGACACCGATGGGCATTGTAAATGCCGCCATCCGTCGAATGAGACGTAAAGCCGTGGCTCCGTGTGCGGGAGAGCCATACCCTGTGCACGTTAACGAACACGTTGGATGACCTTGATGCGAGACTATCATCTGTCTCCTAACAGCTATTCCAGTTTGTCCCCTTCCTCCTTTGAGTCCTTGTGGCCTGCCCTATTAGTCAATTGTGTACATAAAAGTGCCGTGGAGAGATAAAAATAAACAACTCGAACGAAAACTGCTAAAAATTGAGATTTTAGATAGATTTGATTGGGATCTTTATTTTTCTTTCATTATAATAAGTCTACACGAAAAAAAATCTATTTCTGTATAAAAATAAAATTTTGTGGCGAATTATCATTAAAAGAAAACCTGCACAATGCAAACTATCCATCTAATCCTACTCGGATGGGTAACATAGTCACACTCTATGCAGTTATTGCACTCATAGCGTTCTTTGGCAAAGACATCTCTTTCAATTGCATTTCAGTATGGCATCAGCTGGTGCATTCTGGGAGTCATCATTTAATTTTCACTTTGTGCCTGCGAATATGTGGTGTGTCTGAGCAAATGTCAAAGAAGGTTCTCCCTCTAACGCCCTGCAGTACTTTCGATTGACACTTCACAGATACTGGAGGAAAACTCAGCACATGAAATTTTCGCCACAGAAAATATGGAAACTGAAGATTAAAAAAGCCCTCAGGGCAGGAATCCAGACATTAAACTTCCTTTCTTGCCATTTTATGCTTCAGAGAATATCTCGGATATGTCACAGTCAATAATCTTCTTCACTGAATTCTTTATCTATAGCAGCCCGTCCAAACCCAAACTTAATGAAGAGTCACTAGGAAAAAGACCGCAGAAAAAAATTCTGTACTTAAAAACGGAAACTTACATTTCTAATGAATTTGAAAAAAAAGAACTATCTTTTTAAGTAATCAAGAAAACATATATATATATATACGAAAGTGAATGATTGACGGATGACAGGGGATCGCGCTAATTCTAATTATGATGCATAAATGGTAGCAGGAACGTACCCGGGGGAATCAAGAGTTCGACCCCCCCCCCAAATCCGGTTGTCTTCTACGAAATCTCAAACTTCTCTACCTGCTTTTAAATTCCAAAACAGTTTCTTTTGTATAATTTTATTTTAGCCTCATAGCATATACTCGACACTAAAAATAGATTTAAAAAACAACTATAAAATATTATTCCACATAGAATGTAGAATATATAGAATATCATTTTAACCATTTCATTTATTTTTTTTCCTTTCTTTCAGTCGGGTGGAATATTTTAATAATTGAGAAACCCTATGCAAGTCTTATTCTGAGACACCCCCTTGAAATTAATTCAATTCGCGGACACTCCCTTCTCCCAAAACTAATTCTCGATCGCACCCCGAAACTAAACTCTCGGGCTCCTCTCCAGAAACTAAATTATCGGACTCCCCTCCCGAAATTAAACTCTCGGACTCCCCTCCAGAAACTAAATTATCGGACTCCCCTCCCGAAACTCAACTCTCGGACTCCCCTCCAGAAACTCAACTCTCGGACTCCCCTCCAGAAACTAAATTCTCGGACGCACTTGTTGACGCAGTTACACGCAGTTGACAGTTTATCGCTTCTCATCAGTCATAGGTCAATTACAATCATGTCACTTGTCAATCAATTTATCATCTGTGAAAACTGTTGTGCCAATTGCACAAATCCCTTTCATAAATGGACGTCGAAAATAAATATTAAAAAAAGACCAACTAGCTGTGGAGAATATGGAATGCACGTTTTCAAAGAAAATGAAATTTATTATTTTTCAGGTTTATCCCTCTTCAACGGTGCAAGTTCAGACTAACAGAATACATTAGCATCTATTTAATCAAAACAACATACAGGTAGTTCTCGATTTGCGGAGGTTTTGATTTACGCGAATTTGGATTTACACGGTTTATTGCTTTAGGCGCGTTCCCAATTTCCACGGTCGAAAAATTTACATTTACGTGGTTTGAAACGAACCTTGAAAGCCGGACGCGTGAAATCCACTTTGCAGAAAAAGTAGCAGAGGCTCACCCCTCACTGCCAGCTGTGTACGACAAGTGCGGGTATCTTCCTTCTCATGAGTCACTTCAAACTGGGGTCGACCCAAGGTTGCCAGACGTCCCGATTTCTGCGGGTCTGTCATTTCATATAATACAATCCCGAGTCACGCATTGACAACTAAAATTTCCACAGATTAAGGATCATAAAGCGATTAAAATTTCCTTAGATTAAATTTCGTTTTTAATCTATTAGTAACAGTTTTTAACCCAAGGTAGTTTCTTTTATTTGGACTTGTATACGTCCGAACACAAAACTCTTGGATTCCCGTAGCAAACATCACTTGTACCTTAGCATCCATCTGAGTCTTTATTACTCCTATTTATTTGTCAGGGATTTCAGTTTATTTTATTTTATTTAAAATTATTGTATTTACACTTATTGTATTCTTTTTATATTACAATCTGAAATTTCGGTTGTTTCGGTTGGGTTGTTTTACCTCTGAGCGGCACTTTTTTGCACACCATGGGCTAAATGACCAGGTCACATGGACCCCGAAGGCTCAGAGAAGGTTGGGGTAGGGGACCCACTGGAACAGCTGTTGGGAGACAGATGGTAGCCTCCCGTCAAGGCCATCCAACGTTTTCTTTAACGTGCACAGGGTATGGCTCTCCCGCACACGGGGCAACGGCTTAACGTCCCATCCGGCGGACGGCGGCCTTTTCAAGCCCATCGGTGTCCCCTACTGACCGTGGGCAGGGCGGGGAATTGACATTTCGGTAATATGGGTTAGCTAATGCAGTAACCTACTCCCCCTAACCTAGATTTTTTCCAACTATTTTATATCTTAAAATTGTTCTTGTTTTGTATAAAACTGATTTACACAGTAGTTTTTAAGAATGCATCAACAGAACAAATCGAGAACTACTGACTCATTTATGTCGTAAACAAAAAAATTTGAGTTTTCTCCCAACGAAAAATTACCGCTTCCAATGTAAAACCCCTTGAGAACCAAACCACTAATTGAACATTAAAATTCTAGAATGAACAAACTGTTTACAATATTAGTTTAAAGTCTACTTCTAACGACGTAAAATAAAACTATTGGATGATTCATCGGCAAAGAAACAAATCGTAATATGTATTAGTAATTATCCAACTCAAAAAAGAAAAAAATGCATTTCTTTTGTAAAACAAAAATGAAAATTGAATGACTATTGATGGACAGACGATAAAGGGATAAAAAATACCTCGTTTTTTAGAAACGCGCTAAAAACATAATTTGATACAAAAGCATAAGTATTAGAATCATTGAATCATATTTGTAAAAGCGTGATAAACCGAATCTGAATGATCTAAAACATCTGGACGTTTTCTTGATCCGACCTGTTATAATCTCTTTTTTTAGTCTTGTTCCACCCACCCCAATTGGATAGTTACTAAAAAAATATTATTTGTTTGTTTGTCGATGATTCATTAAATAGTTTTATTTTCCATCGTTATAGGGGCGGGGGTGGCTCAGTCGGTAGCGCGCCAGGCTCGTAATCTGTAGTTCCCAGGTTCGAGTCCCAGCTGGGTCAGCGTTGAGATTTGTCTCCGAAAAATTCCCCGCCTTGCTCACGGTCAGTAGGGGACACCGATGAGCTTGGAAAGGCCGCCGTTCGTCGGATGGGACGTTAAGCCGTGGCCGCGTGTGCGGGACAGCCATACCCTGTGCACGTTAAAGAACACGCTGGATGGCCTAGATGGGAGGCTACCATCTGTCTCCCAACAGCTGTTCCAGTGGGTCCCCTCCCCCAACCTTCTCTGAGCTTTCGGGGTCCATGTGACCTGGCCATTTAGCCCATGGTGTGCCAAAAAGTGCCGCTCAGAGGTAAAACAACCCAACCCATCGTTATAGGATCTATTTTTTAAAAATGAAAGACTAAACAACAGACCATGCAGACACACACACCACCAAAGTCACTGAATAATGAACACACAAAGTCACTGAATATTGAAGACAGTTACAAAATACAAAATCAGAATTAATATTTTCATTTCTCTGTTTTCCTGTCGATGGCCTAGTTGGCAGCTTGCCCGACGTCGGTTTCGCAAGACGCAAATATAAACAAAACTTTTTTTTCCTACAGAAGCCCTTGAAAAACTTAGAATTGTCTCGGGATAATTAAAGTGACTTTAGAATCACCATTAAATACGTTCATTTGCTTCCTAACTATCGAAACTATCAATGGCGCATTTCCATCAATTCGTATAAGACGCTTGTTTATTAATTTTTTTTTTATTCGTTTTGAGAAGATAAGAAAAAACATTTCCCATTGAGTTTTATTAGACTCAGAATCTGCTTCAATGAACCTGATGATTCTTGGGAACTGACCATCTGAGTAATCACAGAAATTTCCTCGGAAGTCGCCTCATTAAAAGAACTAAATACGGCGAAATTGAGGATGACCTTTATTGCAACGTAGCCATTCACAGCGGACAAAAGAAATTCAGGGAACTGATGTAAGGTGAATGGTTTCTTTCTTTTTCCTCTTCCAAGAACATCGTCTATAAAAGTTCGAAAAAAGAATTTTTCCAGAGCTTAAAAAAACTCTTCGTTAACTGCTGTTTTCTGAAGAGAGAAAAAAAAGCCCTTCATAAGAATGCCAAGAAGGACTGATCAAAAACGTTTAAACCACTTAACACTAATATCAAATTAAAACTTAATTAGCACATAATAAGAGCTCTAAACTTATTAACAAACCAGTATTATTAGTTATAAAATTGTCTGTAATGAAAACAATTTTCTGAGAGAGGGAGCTGTGGTGGCTCAGTCGGTAGCACTCCAGACTTGTAATCTGATAGTTCCCAGGTTGAGTCCCAGCTGGGCCAGCGTTGTGGTTTAACTCCGCAAAACTGCCTGCCTTCGGTCAGTAAGGGACACCAATGGGCTTGGAAAGGCCGCAGTCCGTCGTATAGGACGTAAATCCACGACCCCATGTGCGGGAGAGTCATACCCTGTGCACGTCAAAGAACACGATGGATGGCCTTGACACAGGGTCGGGCTTACGCATAAGCTAACTAAGCTACAGTTTAGGGCCTCGCATATCAGGGGCTCAAAGAAATCCATTTCAAGTTTTACTGTTACGAAAAGAAATTTATATTTAATCTATTGTGCAAGCACTCTTCATGTTAACTTACCATTGCTAGAATAATGTTTCCACAATATCACATCTCTGATTATTTTTTAATCTTCTCTTCAATCATAATAAAAAAAATGCGTATATTTCGACTTTCGAATTTTTGGCTCTGCCTTGTCGGGACGCTTCCATCTAACAGTGGGTCTCCCCCCCCCCCCCCCCGCCAACTTCTCTGCGCTTTAGGGATCCTTGTGACCTGGTCATTAAGTCCATTGTGCGAAAAAAGTGCCACTCAGAAGCAGAACAACCCAACATGCTTCTCTGTCAAGTAATGTAAACACCATTCTGCAATATTTAGATCTCAACACAACAGGCACTTAACAATATTTTTTTCTAAGTATGATATTCATATATAGCCATTTACACACGCACACATTTTTATATTTCTAAATACTTTATTCCCCCTAATGTAGTATGCAATTAAAATAATTATTTATTTCACCAATAAGAATAAATATAATCCATGTTGATTTTCTAGAAAAGCAGTTTTAACTCTGTATGGGCCAAATTACATAATTATGCACAAAATGTTTTCCGTCGGTGTTACATAAAAGAAATACAAACTAGTTATTGAATTACGTTGTTTGAGAATCCGGGTAATATTTTCTGTTACTTTTATTACTCCTCGAAACAACATTGGGAAATAACGGCGAAAAAAGGAAAATCTCAGTTCAGATTTCTGATTGATACCAGAAAACGTTTATCGCTGTTTCAAAAATTCAATTATCTCTATGGCAACTGATAAATATAAACTAGAAGAATAACATATCGCTTCTGGTGAATGTGTGGTACTCGTCTTCAAAGAGAAAGAAGTTTTATTTTATTTTTCCTTTTTATCAGCCTTTAACAGTGAAAACTGGAACTAATTAATGATGGGGGGGGATGCAAATAATAATGTTTTATTTATACCTAAACAGCAAACGAATAATTTTTCATCTATATTTTAAGGCAAAAAAAAAAGTTGGTTTACCTGACGGCCCCTCGAGGTAAAGGGTTGGGTTGTTTTACCTCTGAGCGGCACTTTTTTGCACACCATGGGCTAAATGGCCAGGTCACATGGACCCTGTAGGCTCAGAGAAGGTTGGGGGAGGGGACCCACTGGAACAGCTGTTGGGAGACAGATGGTAGCCTCCCGTCAAGGCCATCCAGCGTGTTCTTTAACGTGCACAGGGTATGGCTCTCCCGCACACGGGGCCACGGCTTAACGTCCCATCCGACGGACGGCGGCCTTTCCAAGCCCATCGGTGTCCCCTACTGACCGTGGGCAGGGCGGGGAATTTTTGCGGAGATAAATCTCAACGCTGACCCAGCTGGGACTCGAACCGGGGAACTACAGATTATGAGCCTGGCGCGCTACCGACTGAGCCCCCCCCCCCCCCCCCCCCCCCGAGGTAAAGGGTTAACTATTACGTAGATTAAAATGGGTTTTGACCTTCATATTCTATCAACAAAATTTAAAAATTTCTTGCTGAAATTGATCGTTTGCAATATTTGTTTCAAATTTTGCATTTTTACATCGTTAGAGGGAGCAGTTAAAATTATTGAAAGATTCGAAAAATACGAATCGAAAGATTTCATCAATACCTATTGAACTCGAAAAAGTTTTTTTTTTTTAATTTGTCTCTAGAAACAAAAGAATTTAATGTCTATAGACGGACAGACAACAAAGTGAAAGCATTAGCTCGTTTTTCTTGAGCTTCCGAAATTTTGTTTTTAAAACTTTTATATGGCTTTAAAGGTAAGATGACATGACGACCATGCGATTTACGAAAACGTTTGCAGGTTCGCAAAAGGTTTCTTTGTGAAAGTATGGCTTAAGAATTGATTAAAGCATTCCAAAGAACAGTAATAAAGAAAAATAAAATATAAATTTTCATTGAAGAGCTTTTTCGACGTATTTGTCCAACTATCAAGGAAGATATTACTCTGAATTTAACGTCGATCGATTTTAGAAGAAAAATTGTCTTGGGGTGGGTGAGATACGAACCCAGGACAACTTTTCCTCTAAAATTGATCGGCTTTAAATTCAGAGTGATATCTTCCTTGATAGTTGAACAAATACGTCGAAAAAAAGGGGCGGGGTGGCTCAGTCGGTAGCGCGCCACGCTCGTGATCTGTAGTTCCCAGGTTCGAGTCCCAGCTGGGTCAGCGTTGAGATTTATCTCCGCAAAATTCCCCGCCCTGCCCACGGTCAGTAGGGGACACCGATGGGCTTGGAAAAGCCGCCGTCCGTCGGATGGGACGTTAAGCCGTGGAACACGCTGGATGGCCTTGACGGGAGGCTACCATCTGTCTCCCAACAGCTGTTCCAGTGGGTCCCCTCCCCCAACCTTCACTGAGCCTTCGGGGTCCAGGTGACCTGGTCATTTAGCCCATGGTGTGCAAAAAAGTGCCGCTCAGAGGTAAAACAACCCAAACAACCCAACGCCGAAAAAAAAACTCTTCAATTTAATCAATCTTATACTCAGAATGTATTTGCCATCTTCATGACGTACTTATCATTGTTTCTTGAGGCTGAGAGCAGCTGGGACAAATACCTTCATGAGACACGGAGAATTGTGTACTCTTGCATCAATTAGGGGAGATCTTGATCGGCCGCCGGTAGATCAGTGGTCAGAGCACCTGGCATGTTATCAGGAGATCGTGGGTTCGTATCCCATCCTGCTCAAGACAATTTTCTCTCTAACATTGATGAACGTTAAATTCAGAGTGATATCTTCTTTGATATAAATTTAAAAAATATTCCTCTGTGTGCCCTAAAAAGTAAAATATACAACTAAAGCATACCTATGGTAAAATCACTCATTGAATTAGCATTCACTTCGAAAGAAATTAAGACACCAGCAAAACTTATAATAGATATTTGAGTCGTTAAATCGAAACCCTATCTTCTTCTGAAGTTTAAAAACAATTTTTAAATAAAAGTAAGGAGGTGTTTTCCTACACAGCGGACGGAGATAACCTAGAAGCTATGTTAAGCTTGTGCTAAATCTCTAGGGGGCTAAAATCTCTGACTTGCAGGGATATCTTAGAAATTACGTGCGTATTAAAGCTTAAGATAATTTGGCAACATGTTATACAGTCTGTAAACCAAGAAATAATGCTTAGTCAAAACATATTTCTTAACCCGTACTCCAGTTAATAAAATGTTTTCAGATAATCTCATATGGTGAAGAAAACTTATTTTGCTAATATACCATTTTTTTCATTTAAATGTATCAAAGAAAATATTGCCGTTATTCATTTCTCTGAGTGACACTTTTTTTTTGTAAAATGGGTCAAATAGTCAGATCACAAACACCCTGCAAGGGCTCAGAAACTGTAAACTATTAACGTTATGGAAGCCTTCTTAACTATTATCGCATAGTCAAAGCTATCCAATGTGTCTTTTAAAGTGCGGTATGACTCACCTCCTCCTGGGGGCGGGGATGGCTCAGTCGGTAGCGCGCCAGGCTCGTAATCTGTAGTTCCCAGGTTCGAGTCCCAGCTGGGTCAGCGTTGAGATTTATCTCCGCAAAATTCCCTGCCCACGGTCAGTAGGGGACACCGATGGGCTTGGAAAGGCCGCCGTCCGTCGGATGGGACGTTAAGCCGTGTCCCCGTGTGCGGGAGAGTCATACCCTGTGCACGTTAAAGAACACGCTGGATGGCCTTGACGGGAGGCTACCATCTGTCTCCCAACAGCTGTTCCAGTGGGTCCCCTCCCCCAACCTTCTCTGAGCTTACGGGGTCCATGTGACCTGGCCATTTAGCCCATGGTGTGCAAAAACGTGCCGCTCAGAGGTAAAACAACAACCTTCGAGCAAAAACTCATAAGAAAAAGAAGAACAATTTTTCACTTCAATGTATTTGGGCATTCCTTCCATTCTTTCCTCCAAACGCAATCCCTGATGGGGAACTTAAAACAAGGTGATTGTCTAAAAGGATGACTCGAGCTCGAGAGCAAATAATCTCGCCATCTATCATTTCCTTGCACAAGACCTGAAAGATCAATATTTTTCCGTGTCTATTGTTGCGACATACAGTATTTGCCCAAATATATTGCGTACCCCAAGTTTTAAAGATTGGATTCAGAAAAAAAATATCCTACATAAAATTTCTATGTATTAAACATTTCGGAATATCTTTATCGCTTTTTCTTTTAATAGAAAAGTTTCTTAAAAAAATATTTCTTCCACGAAGCAATTCGCTGAAAGGCTGACAAGAAAAAAAATGCGCTGCTTTGTGATAGTTTTTTTTTTAATTCTTTCGAATTTTTTTGTCGTAAATTTTCGTTATATATTTCCAGAAAAAATTAAGGCAAAGAACGCTTGCAAATTTTGCTAACCTTTACAATCAGATGCAATTCACTGTTAAATAAAATAATTCTTTGAAACAAAACGAGCCGTGACTCAATACTTTATGAAAATCAAGCAGGTTTTAAAATTGTTAGTGTACTAATATAATGTATAGTCGATTTTTGGGGAGGTAACTGAAAGAGAAAAAAGCACGCATTACATTCTCGTAAAAATGGTAATTTAGACAAAATTTATGGAATTGTATTAAAAAAATACCCCCTCAAGCAGCTGCTTGCCAGATGCCGACAGTTCATATGCCATAGTAGATCTGTGACAATGGTGGGACCTTAGCAGAAAAACAACACACACCCGTGCCTTTGCCAGGGACTCGAACCCAGATCCCCTAGATCAATAGCCAAGCGCGCTAACCACACGGCCACGGGACGGCTTAGGTATCACGTTAATATATTACAAATGTCAAAAAAATATAATACACACGAGTAAAAATTGCTTCCTGTGGAAAAGCCACTGGTTTCAGAGAATTGTTATGTTTGAAATATATTATGATAAAAATTATATCAATAAACATTATTGTTATAAATGATACTTAACATTCAGAATTTACATAAACATTTTTTTAAATAGTTTCATTATTGTTAATGCCTTCATGACAAATTCTAATTTTGCGCGTTTGGTGTAAATATGCATTACACGAAGATAACTAAATATGATGCATTCGGGAAATATCTTGAATATGGATATAATTGATGAAATAATTGATTGTAACAATTAAGTGATCATCTCAATTGTATTGTGTTGGAATATACATGGAAGCAACATACTCATTGTTTATCTTATAGAAGACCGACCATTAGTACATACTAAAGTGAAGTCAAGTATTCGCTCAACTTTGAAATTCTAGGACGATAAAAGATATTAATTTTTAAGAAACGAATTTTTAGTGCATTTTAAATTCGTTTACTATTCTAATATATGCAATTATGAACTATTGCAGAAGAAAAAAATATTGCAGGAATTCTTTATCGAATTCTTTTCTTATAGCTACATTCATTTTGTTTTGTGTCCCACCCTAATCCTCTATGCCTATACGAGAGTGGCAGAGGATTTCTAAGTGAGAGCAGAAGTGAGATATGAATCTAAGTGAAGTGAGATATGAATCTAAGTGAAGTGAGATATGAATCTAAGTGAAGTGAGATATGAATCTAAGTGAAGTGAGATATGAATCTAAGTGAAGTGAGATATGAATCTAAGTAAAGTGAGATATGAATCTAAGTGAAGTGAGATATGAATCTAAGTGAAGTGAGATATGAATCTAAGTGAAGTGAGATATGAATCTAAGTGAAGTGAGATATGAATCTAAGTGAAGTGAGATATGAATCTAAGTGAAGTGAGATATGAATCTAAGTGAAGTGAGATATGAATCTAAGTGAAGTGAGATATGAATCTAAGTGAAGTGAGATATGAATCTAAGTGAAATGAGATATGAATCTAAGTAAAGTGAGATATGAATCTAAGTGAAGTGAGATATGAATCTAAGTGAAGTGAGATATGAATCTAAGTGAAGTGAGATATGAATCTAAGTGAACTGAGATATGAATCTAAGTGAACTGAGATATGAATCTAAGTGAAGTGAGATATGAATCTAAGTGAAGTGAGATATGAATCTAAGTGAAGTGAGATATGAATCTAAGTGAAGTGAGATATGAATCTAAGTAAAGTGAGATATGAATCTGAGTGAAGTGAGATATGAATCTGAGTGAAGTGAGATATGAATCTAAGTGAAGTGAGATATGAATCTAAGTGAAGTGAGATATGAATCTAAGTGAAGTGAGATATGAATCTAAGTGAAGTGAGATATGAATCTAAGTGAAGTGAGATATGAATCTAAGTGAAGTGAGATATGAATCTAAGTGAAGTGAGATATGAATCTAAGTGAAGTGAGATATGAATCTAAGTGAAGTGAGATATGAATTTCTAAGTGAGACTAGAAGTGAGAAGTGATATATATCTCAGAAAATTGAAAAATATAAAATGTTGTTTAATAGCAACTCTTGTACTTCCAGCTTCCAAAAATGATCTCAAGAATTAAAATATGTGGACCTCCCCTAAATGTTGTTCCTAGGTCGAAAAAACCTTTTCTTACTTTTTGTGTAAAAACACTTTCCCCATTTTCCTGTAAGAGTTGACCAATTGTTAACCTTTCTTTAATCTTTGCCCCCAGCCTAGGGGATCATAGCGATTTGGTCATTTAAGTCGTTGCATCAAAAATAAAATCAGCTTTTAAATATTTTTTACTAAATATCATTTATTTAAGCCGTCCCGTGGCCGAGTGGTTAGCGCGCTTGGCTATTGATCCAAGGGACCTGGGATCTAGCCCCGGATAACGCATGGATGTCTGTATCGTTTTCCTGCTGAGGTCCTGCCATCCTCTCAGACCTTCTACTATGGCATATAAACTGACAGGCTCCTGTCAGACCTCTGTGGCAAGCAGCTGCTGGAGGGGGGTTTTATTTCATTTATTTTAATATCATCACCTATTCATTCAAATGCGTTTGGAACAGGAACTCTTACCTAAAGAAAAAATAATTTTGGGTGATCGAACCTGCCTCCAAAACTTCAATTTTTTTTTTTATTTTGTCTGTCCCAGTGGCAGAGTGATTAGCGCACTTGACTACTGATCAAAAGAATCAGGTTCGAGTCCCGGATTAGGCGTTAAAGTTTCTGTGTCGTTATTCTGCTGAGCTATCGCCTCCTCACAGATCTTCTCTATGGCGTATTTTATTGGCAGACTCCTGTCAGACGTCTATGATAAGCAGCTGAAGGGTAATCTTTTTTCTGGTCTTTTCAAACTTTTATATGATGAATTTCATTCTGAATATCTATTCAAAAGATTTATTTCCTTGTTTGTGTCCGTCATTAAAATCTCTTAACACAATGCATATAAAGATACAACGTACATTTTCAGTCATAACAACGATTGTTAAAGAAAAATAACCTACGTAGGAAAGAAAATATCATTTATCTGAAAAAAATTAGTAAAAAAAGGATTTCACTAATAACCAAAAACGAAACTCTTTTTCCATTTAAAAAAAAAAAGGTGACAGTGACAACGGGAAATTTTTCAGTGGCCCGTTTTAGAATAGCTGATCAACAATTTCACCTGAAGATCTCATTTATCACAGGTAATTTTATACTTTTCGTGTGATACTTATGAGTTTTCCCGGGCAAACGTAAATGTTCACCGTCAGGATCTGGCTGCTGTCTATTCTGCCAACGTTCACAGGCAAAGAAAAACACCGCTGAGCTTCATATCGCAATATTTGCTATCACGTCTGTCAGGTGATTTATTGGCGGCGGTGAGACCACAGACCTGGACTCGATCAGTAACAGCTTTTCGTTTCATATACTCCAAATCCGCGCAAAGCTACTGAAATGGCTTCAGCCATACAAAACGAAGTCGCCTGAGTTGGATCGCTCAACTACAGAAGATCAACATTTCAGTGTTATCGTTTTGGTTCTAAAACATTATGCGCACCCTAAACATTTTGAACTTAGAACTATTACTACCATTCAATAAGGTTATTGTTTGCAACCCAAAATTATTTTATATATTACGTATCTCTTAAGCATTTGTACCCATATAAAATGTGTTTTCATTAGCCAAGAATGGTCGAACGATTATGGAATTGTCTTCACATGAAATTCGTGCTCAGTGCATCATTTCATCTTTTGTTTAAAGTTCTTCCATTAGGCTGATGAGCATGATTTATGCATCCTTAAAAAACACAAGCTGAGTTTAGTCTTCTTTGCGTGATGCTATGGGAGACTGCGTGATGGCTGGAGATGGATGGATGGAGATGGCGTTTTTTGCGGCACTTCCTTGCCCTCTGAGCATCACTCTTAATGCGAGAGAAACATCTGTTCATTTCCCGAATGATCCTTAAACTCTTCCAGCGAAGGATATTACTCTTACATCTTATCAAGTTAGCTTTTTAAGGGTTTGAAAGACTTCGCTGAAATTATAGAGATCCACGATGCCTGTTCGATGTCTTCTTCCTCCTCTAATTCGTCCTCCTCTTCACTCTCGACAAGTCCTTGTAGATCTTCTGCTAGCTCATCCCCATCATCATCCAATAATTCTTTGCATTGTTCTTCACCTTCTTCACCGCCTCCTGACAAGCATCATTAACCATCCTTTTAGGGTCAGTCTTGGTACTTTAAGACCCTATTGTACTCAATTGCGTGAATTTTTATACAAAATAATTTTATTACTTATTTGTCACTACAATATGTATCTGTAATATAAGTCTAAAAATACATGCAATGGACAGAAAAATGGAAACATCCTCATCTCATGTCAAAACAGAATCAAATTCGAGGCTTCGTAACTGGTTAAATGAATTTTTGTGCAAACATATGATTGAAGATAAATATAAGATGTCAATTAAACTATATAGATTTCGATTTTGAACACTATCCGTTCAATATTTAAAGAGTCATAGAAGTTTGAATATTGAATAGCAGAAATGTAAATCATAAGATTTCACCTCAGAAATTAATTAAAACATGACACCATTAAATGGTATGAAAGACGTCTTTCATACCATTTAATAAAATAAGTATATGTTTTAGAATTTGTGCAAATAATTATTTCAATAATTGTCAGTTTTACACAAGTTTCTTAGGCCTGACTTTGCTGCTGTTAAGTTTACGAGCTTCCGTAGCTCTTCAAATATCCAACAAATAGTTTTCTAAAATCGTGATTTAGATAGATTTGAATGAGATTTAAATTTATCTAGTCCTCATTTCTTAAAAAAGTTTATTGTAGAAACTAATGATATTCGAATATGAGTTTCCATTGACTTAACATACGAATGTTTCTATTTTTCTGTTATTCAGAATCTGTGTATGCAATAAAAGTTCAGAATTTTGAGTTGAAAACACTTTTTCTTTTCGCTAACTGCTGAGAAATTTCAGCAAGTATACTAAAAAAAGTAAATATTATATGATTAAAATATTAATAGTAGAAAATCTCTATTAATATTGTAATGATATATATAAAATTATAATCTCTTATGAAAATTATAACATAGCACTCGAAACTTTTGCAGCAGATTGCGAAAAATCGTACCTTTTTTTAAATTTTAAACTTTGGATTTGTGCTGCTCGGAATTTCCTTCGATGAACCAACGCAGGTCTACAGAGCTCATCTTAATGACCGGGATACACAACCTCTACTGATGTGGGCAATAAATCCAGGTTGTGTGACGACAACCTGGCGGGTGCCTCCGTCAGGCTGTCTACTGCTTTCACAGGGGGGGCGGAACAGGGACGTCACGTGGGTGGTCGACAAGCGGTAGGCGCCTGGCTGTCCACTCAAGGGAACAGATCTAATGGTCAAGGTAAATATACTGCGACCAATGCTAAATTACCCCTTGGGCAAAAGTCAGTCTCGGACGCCAAACAGATATCGGATATTTGTTTTTTGTTTTACTTATTGAAAACATTTGAATGAAAACACTGTGTTTTTATTGGTACTTCAAAAAAAATCGAAAAATGTATTTTGGTTCGTTTCACGGAGACGAATAAATATAGAAAACAGAAACTGGGATGCAATTTCCCAATGAATAAAAGGGAAACCTTCAGGGAATAAAAGTAAATGAAAAAAGAGAAATGCACTGACATAGAAAGAATATAAAGGAAAGCCAGCACAGTGCTATAATTAAAAGAGTGAAGGAAAAAGAACAAAGGGCTAAAGGAAAAAATATAAAGATAAAAGAATAGTGTCTTCGAAGCATGAAGAGAAAAAAACTGCTAATCAGAAATATATTAATATGGCGTTTTAAGAAATATAAAGCAAAAACATAAAATTGTAAGCGAACAACTGGAATAAATAAATATTAAATTTCAGACTTAGATTTCCAAATGGCAGCAAAACATGACCAAAAACTATCGACATTAAAAGAGATAAAAGAGAAAGAAAGAAAGAAATTGAGACGAAGCTTTGGGAAATGGGGAAAAAAATTGGGACAATAAATTTATTACAGAGAGCAAAAAAACAAGCTAAGTGGATAAAGAGAAATAAGTGGCAAGCCTTGTAAGAAAAAAAATTAGTTGTTGCTAAGAGCATTCTGCACAGCAAAACAGGTTTAATTGAGGAGGAAGGGACGCAAAAAACAAGTGGGAGAATTTAAATAGCAAAAGAACAAAAAAGTGCTGAGGACTTTCTGCTAGCTACAAACCCCGGTGTGTCTTGAAAGGTGATGATTATAAGCCAAAAAAATATAAGACGAAAATGAAAAAATAATATCTGTAAACTGAATTCATTTTAAAGACTTGATGTTATATTAAAAAACAAAATCGAATGGACGAAGTAATCAAGAACTCTGGTAAAGTATTACGAAATAAAGAAAAATAATGGAAAATATGGGAAGGGAAATATGGGAAGGTTGAGAAAAAGTAAAACATAGAAAAAAATATTTTTTGTCAAGATAATTCCGCAGTCCTTTAGTCACTTGACACCTAGAAATTTACCTTGTATTGGAGGGGAATAAATCAAAGCTCTAACTTCTCTATATATATAAAGAGCCCATTCAATCTTTAAAAATAGGTTAGAAAATATATGAAAACAAAATAATTATTTTTAATCTTTGGTGATATTTTTCAATCAATTCAGATTATTTGTAATTTTGATGAGGGATAATATATCTCTACCCTAGATATGCAAATGCTTTCAGTGTTTGTAATCTAAAAGAAACCATAAAATCGGTCATAATGCATCCATTTTTCTCTGAATAACCTGTAAAAGCATTAATTTATGAACATTGCATTAATTCCAATTAAAGTTTAAACGTAATGATGACCACTTATACCCACTGGACTGTGTAATAGATATGAACATGATTACAGATCCTAAACTTACTTAACTAGTGGGTTTCTATTGAGGGAAAAATCTACCGCTGTTTCTTGTTTATTGGTTGACAATTCCCATTGAGGTCAGATTGGTAGTCCCACTATACGATACCTTATATCAGTTGGTGGATAATACTGATCATCAGAGGCCATTGCAGTTATCTGAACCTTTGCTTCTAAGATCATATCCAAACCTACACTGGAGAAAGTTCCTATCAGCATGGATGGCTTAAAACTGTGGGGGGTACAGGTCTTTGATCCCATAAACTTGTTCAAGGAAGTTTAGAAAAGTTTGTTAAAGTTTGGTAAGGAACTTATTTAAAAAAGGCCTCCATAAACTTGTAAAAGGGGCATAGCAGAGAAGTCATTTGAATAATAAGGAATTGGAGCCCATGCTCGCGATTACTAGACTGTTTGATACTGTTAGAATTATTTCTCTCAATAAACTTAGTTTCCTTAAAAATCATACTAATCATTCTCTTTCCACAGGAACATGTAATTATAAGTACAAAGGAATCCCAGCGTTGCGTTCTGGACTGCAAATGACCAGAAGGACAAATAATGGTCAGATGCTTAAAAATAATCTTTACAGAAAAGAGCGGAAGTCACTAACTATATCAGCATACTGATACCGTACAACAAAAAATACATCAAAATTTGAAACATTTGAGAAATATGATAAGTCAAATCTCTTCAGTTTAAAATTAAAAACATCAATACTTGTAGAAGTGACAATCTCACTGGGAAGGGAGTTCCATACTCTTCCAACACGGCACACAAAGGAATGGTACAGTTCTTTCGAGCAAAAGGCACATCGATCATAAGAGACCTCTTGTTCTTCTGTTGACAAGGTTGAATTACCTGCGTTAGAGTGAGTTACTCCATGAATAAGTTTATAACATGTGGCCGAGTGGTTAGCACGCTTGGCTACTGATCTAAGAGACCTGGGTTCGAGCCCCGGGTAAGGCATGGTTGGCGTGTTGTTTTTCTGCCGAGGGCCTGCCATCCTCACAGACCTTCTACTATGGCATATAAACTGACAGGCTCCTGTCAGACCTCTGTGGCAAGCCGCTGCTTGAGGGGGTATTTATTTTATTTTTTTTATTTTAAGTCAATCATTAGTCTTAGTCATTAGTCAAATATTAGTCCACTCCAAGGAATGCAACGAGAGACTTTTCAAGCTTTCTTCATATGGCATATTGTAAAACCGAGAAAGTTTTTTTGTAAACCATCTCTAGATGCGTTCAAGATTTTTGATGTCTGATATTAGATGAGGTGTCCATACAAGTGAGACTATTCCAGTGGGGGTTTAATGAAAGTCACAAATGCGCGAATTAGGGAATCAGTGTCACATTTACCATAGCAGTTCAGAATTAAGAAAACTGTGCGATTAGCCTTTCTAACAATGTTATTAAAGTGGTCACCAAAAGTAAACAGTAATGAGAATAACACTCCTAAGTTTTTCTGCGTCTGTATATTTGTAATTGGATCATTTGAAAAGTTTTATTTATAATGAGGATACTTGCTGCCAAGGTACAGAACACTTGATTTGTCTTTTGATATAGGTAGTTCGTACTTTAAGCTCCATTGGTAAATGGCATCACAAAGCAGTTGTAATGAATTACATTCTTCTTCATTCTTGGAGTTACAAAAGAAATCAATGCCATCTGTGTATGCTGTACATTAGATAGGAAGAAGAATACTAGGAAAAACTACTTTTTCAGGATGGGAGGATTGACATTTTCAGGATATGGGTCTGTTTATCAGACACACTAGCGATGCTCTTCTGGCATATGACTTCATTAATGAAAAGTTTCTTAGAGCCAAATCTAAAACAAGGATTAAACACTTAATGTTATCTGCTCTGTTAAAAGCGTCTTGCGATTAAATCTTAAAGCAATGTTGTGCTAAGATTAAGAGAATTATCTCTAACACTAAAGCTCTGAAAAACCAAGATATAGATGTAGCCAAAGTTTACCGTGATAGTTTTATTCGTCATTATGACAATCGTGGTTTGCTCACTACTGAAGCTGAGCAAGAATGACATCAGTTTACACAGGCTTCCTTAATACTTACAGTACTCTCATGGGTAAAAAGGGACATGGCAGACAAGTCATTTGAATAATAAGGAATAGGATAATATTTTTGAAAAATGGAATTGTAGAGATAAACCGAATTAACGCCCTAAATAATAATAAAAATAAATACCCACTCAAGCAGCTGCTTGCCACAGAGGTCTGACAGGAGCCTGTCAGTTTATATTCCATAGTAGAAGATCTGAGAGGATGGCAGACCTTAGTAGAAAAACGACACATACATCCATGCCTTACCCGAGGCTCCAACCCAGGTCCCTTAGATGGGGGGGAGGGCTAAGCGCGCTAACCACTCGGCCACACTAGTCCTAAAAGCATTACAAACAGATTTATAAATGTGTAAAGGATTAGTTGAAAGCTGATAGGAAACTTGGTGACAACGTTGTTATTCTGTGACAAAGTTGTTATTCTGTCTGATTGTCGATCAGTTATTCAATTTTTACAAGGAGATCCGGGAAGATCTAGCAACAATGAGCTTTTTTGCAACATTTTGAAGATGGCGAATAAAATGATGAAAAGTGATATTGAGTTAAACGTGCAGTGGATTCCCAGCCACGTCGGCGTTATAGGAAATGAAATTGTTGACAAAATTGCTAAGGAAGCGTTATTACGTGAAAACTGGCTCAATATTCCAAGAGGTTTCAATTATTATAAAAGCAAAAATAAGCAAATTTTAAAACGAAATTTTCTGCATTATTTTAAAGTTCATTCTTCCTCACATCTGAATCATAGGAGTTTTGATTGGTCAAACCATTGATCCATTTCAAGATTTCGGAGTGACTAAAAACGACATAGTGACTATTGCCAGGCTCAGAACAGGGACCACAAGACTGAATGATGAAATGCATAAGATGAACAGAGCTGAGTCATCTTCCTGTGATACATGTAGAACAAAAGAAACAGTCTCTCATGTGTTACTTAATTGCAGCAAATTTGATACTCATAGAGATCAAATGTTTCACTCACTGGAAGAAATTGGAATTAAGGAATTTACACTCAAAGATCTACTCGGACACCAGAATTTGATAAAAAGAAAATATACTTTTAAATTAATTTTACAATTTTTAAAGGATACTAATTTGATTGACAGAATTTGATTTAGTGCCCAAATAGTGCCACGATGTTTCTGCATTAGGAGATTGAACGATCTTAAAATTTTAATAATGTTAATCAAGAACTTTCAGTTTCTACTTAACTACCTCCTTCTTTCAAAAAACTCTGGAATGTTTATGGAATGTTTATTTGACCGCCAATCTAAGACTATTGGCAATTTTATGGTTTTGCTTTTGAAATTTCGGTTTTCCAGACTCAGCTGGGACAACTATCCAACACAGTGCACGGACCTTTCTTAAAAGAATTTCCGGACGAGAGGGACGAAAGGCCCCGAGTGATTTCCGGAATAATAGTTTACGTTGAAGAAGAAGAAGAAAAAAAATATATTATTACTTTAATAAGAAAGTCAGAAATAATGGAGGCCGAAATGTAATGTGGTTACTAGTACACGTGGTCAAAAAACATGCACTAACTTAAATCACTTACGTTAATTCGATTTCTTCATCCAGTTACCTCTAATGCTTTTATGCAATTAGCTCCATTGCGCTTGACGTGAATCAGTCTTCCCCATTTTACTGTTCAGCTGTGAGCGGACAAAAACGCTTAAATTAATTTAGTGGAATGTGTCTCTCCCGAATGAAGGGAATAGAAAAGAATTAATTAATATACAAATATTGCGGTTTAATTTCGTGCGAGTTTGGATTAAAGACTGGGTCACCTAATGCAACCCGCAGAACAAGTCCAAACCACAAGAGACAATCGAAGTTTAGAATTAGGAGAAGAATGGTTGGAAAAATGCCAAGTATGGAAATGTGATGTACGGCTATGCATTGAAAATGAAATACAAAACACCTAGAGAAATGGAACTTGAAATCAGGAAGAATATTTCATGCGTAAAGCAGATACAACCGGTAGATTTTTTTATTATATATTCTCTTCTTTTAGTTTTGTGCATAAAGGAGATACGATGGGCAGCTTTTTATCTTTTCAAATGTTCTTTTCTTGTTCTGCAGTTGATTGAAATAACGAAACAACGAAAGAGAGACTTAAACAAATGCGTATTAGTCAAATAACTCTCCCAAAAGAATACTAAAAGAACGTGTATAAATTTATGTCTTATCCACACTCGGGTTTCTTTAATTATATTCCTTTTTTTGCGGAAATATATGTAGGAGAAATATCAAATAATTCCTGATGTTGGACTGTTCTTTTTATAGTGGAAATTTAAGCTACCATTAGATTGAAGAATGTAGGTTATCCGAGGCAAGTCATTATGTCTGGTAATTGAAAGGCAAGCTAGAGTTCATTTTCTATATTGTCTCTATGAAGGCAATAAGTAATTCTGTTTTCCATTTCAGGATAAGAAATTTTAATAACAAATAAAAATATTTTCAGAGATTAAGCTTTCAGAGATTAAGCTTTTGACTCTTAACCTATCTACCAGTATCAAAAATTGGTATTCTGGCACCCAGTCCACAAATGACAAGTCTCCTCTTAAAATCATTACATATATATATATTTCTAAGTACAGGTGGTCATATTATTTTGATACTAGATCGTGTGGGCTCACTCACGGAAATATTGAGCTTGTGCAGTTACCGTTCACAGCAAACTGGAGCGTGTGCAGTAACTGCACACGCTCCAGTTCGCTGTGAACGGTAACTGGAGCGTGTACAGTTGCTGTACACGCGCCAGATATTTTTCCTGAATTCTGTAATCACGTGACACGAAGGTTGCCAGAACACTAATTTTTAAAAAATCGTTGCCAGATATTTTTTCTGATTTTTTTAATCAACCATAGTGTTCGGATACTTTTTTCAGCGACTGCAGGTGGTTATATTATTTTGATACTAGATCGTGTGGGCTCACTCACGGAAATATTGAGCGTGTGCAGTTACCGGTCACAGCAAACTGGAGCGTGTGCAGTAACTGCACACGCTCCAGTTTGCTGTGAACGGTAACTGGAGCATGTACAGTTGCTGTACACGCGCCAGATATTTTTCCTGAATTCTGTAATCACGTGACACGAAGGTTGCCAGATCACTGATTTCTAAAAAAATCGTTGCCAGATATTTTTTCTGAATTCTGTAACCAACCGTAGTGTTCGGTTACTTTTTTGAGCGACTGTACCTTTATAGATTTTTATTGTTAATGGTTCTTTGTGCGGAATACGAACCCGTACTTCGGTCATTTCCAATTCTTTTTTCTTGGAAGCAAAATTGAGTAAGACCCAGGCCAAACCTACGGAAGAATATTAATGAGTGGAAGCAAGTGATTAGACTAGAAGTGTCCGCGAAATCATTTGTGTTACTCACAAGAAATGAGTTCTTTCATAATAATTAAGTAGTTTACTAGCTTGGCTAGCAATCTCTTAATTATTATGCTATAATCACAAATTAATTATACTGCTATAATCTCAGTGGAGTAATATGGTAGCGTTCAGACGAAGATGAATTCCCTACAAATGAAACTAGGTATAAGTTCCTTCTTTAAAACTATGCAACATTTAAATAATATAAGCATTTATATTTTGCTTATTATTTTTATAATGAAATGCGGATTACAATAAAATCCGTATATTGAGAAGCAATTCATTTAGCCCCTATATGAATTGAGACTACTGGACTAGGCTGAACCAGAACTCCATTCGGCATTTTCATCAGACATTCTCGCTGAATAGTGCAATATAAACTCCCCCCCGCCTCCGTTACAGTTACTTAAGTTTTCCAAAGGGTTTCTCCTTTGAAAACTTAAGCCTCCTCACCCTAGACACACACACACACCTTCTAGATCCGGACTTTGGAAGATGTATCTAGTAATTTCATTTAACTGTTTAAATCCATTGAATCCTTGAATTATTCTTTAACTGTTTAAAGACAGAATAATTCAAGGATTCAATGGAGAAAGCTGGTAAATAATAAATTTCGCTATTCTGAACTAGGTTTGTAGAAAAGTCAATTACATGTGTTACTTTCGTAAGAGTGTGTAATTGACTTTTCTACAAACAGTAGTTAGGTAGACACATGATGACACTCTGAAATTTTGTAAGTTTGTCAGCAGCAATGAGTCTACCAAAATAATTCGAATAACGGAATCTCGAAAACACATTTTTAACCTTTCCAGTTAGTACCACTTTCCACCGAGCCCTTCAGTTCTCCAAAGTCCCCCCAGCACTTCGGTTTCTGTTAGTTTTCAGTTAAAAAAACAGCGTTAAAAAACTTTATAATCAAAATTATGAGAGAACACTGAAGCAAATACGTAAGCATAATTGTGGGCGTGTGTACTATTTGATCAGTCTATTCTGCAGCTGTAGTAATTGCTTGATTTGGTACTAGTCGCAGCGGGAAAGAGAGACCTAGTTCGAGTCCTGGATAAAGTATGAACGTTGTCTTTCTGATGTATAAATATAAATGCATTATCTTTCTGCTATCTCGCCTCCTTCACAGATTTGTATGCCACATTAATAATCATCAGATCCTGTGTGATTTGCATTCAGTAAGTTTTCGACTGTTCTTTCATTCATATGCAGGAAGGTTTCATTCATACGTTTGATGACTTCGTTTATTCGCTTCCTAACAGTAAATTTAACTAGTTCTACGATTTTGAATATTAATATTTTGATAAAATCAAAGACTTCGGGCAGTTTAAGATGTGGTATTTGCTTATAGAGGAAACGAACTACGTTGCGATTATCAAAATCAGAGGTCCAGAAAGTTTTTTATACCGGATATATAGAATAATCTTATGTTTGCTGTGGGACTTTGGGAGGAAGGGTGCAATAAAATGAACAAAAAAAATTTTGTTTATTGCATTTTTACTTGTCAGATGTATAGTTATCAAATAATAAGAAAAAAGTTAAATATTAACATAAAGTTTATTTAATGCAAAATTGATGTTGGCTTGTCGGAGCAGTATGCGAAGGATTGGACTGGATGGAGAGAGGTTTCAAGCACTCTTTAGTCCCTGGCTTATTTGGAAAGTGGCCCCTGTTACTCTTTTTTAATCCTATAATAATATGCAGATTTATTATCAAAACGAAATTTAATTACAAATAATATTACAATATAATATGATGGATATGATTTGAAATACAAGTGTAGACGGTGCTTTTCAAACTATCTGAATCTCACTGGCAATTCAACTGCCAACAAGCTATTACTCACAATTCTTGTATACGACGGAAGGGGGAAACGCAAGAAACTCTGCTTCTGAGATCCGCCCGGAGCTTCTAGCCATATGTTGCCTTAAGAAAAAAGTTGTATCGATGCGCATGATACTTTCTTACACCTCACGACATGATATCATATGGTGGGTTGGAACATACGAACTGTGGCATGTGAAAGTTACGATTCTTCTTTTCCTGCAGCGCACCGTCACCCGGGCAATGTACCACCGCTTTGAGTGAAGAAAATTTATGGTGAAGAAAATTTATTAACGAAATGATTATTATTTACATACATATATATAGGTGTTTTTATACATTTCGGCGTCGCAAAATCATGAATGATTTCATTGAAATCAATATTTCCTAAAATGTCATTTTTAATACATATCAAGCTTCAATTATGTAAACGTGGTTGTGTCATGCGATCTCTTAGTTCATTTTTTATGAATTTAAGTTTTGAGAACTACCGTTCACAACTCGCATCTGTATACACCAAATAAATGAAAATTCGCATTACAATTTCAAAGTTTGGAACAATTGATTTTTTTTTCTTATGGGTATATAATTTGTGAATGTCGATACATTATTTTTTTTCCACTGCATCTCCACCAACATTTTTCAATCCCATCAATGACTTCATATCCAACTTGACATAGGACTTGAAATGGAGGCATTCGAAAGGTAATTCCTTGCTTGTTGAGATCTCTGTTGAAGAAATTAGCTAGTTTTCCATATTGATTTGTAATTTCACACTGATACAAAACATGAAGACTTTCCAAAAACTAAAGACTTTTTCTTTTTATCTACAACCCTGTCAATATCTTTTGCCTCCATATTTATTTCAGAAGCATTACCAGAACAAAGTGTCTGTGCTCTGCCCTTTGATGATGAGGATGAACTTCCCTCACTAATACTATAACCTTGTTATTTCCCGGAAAGAAAGGGATTGAGCGCCTAGTTCTCCTTTCCCAGATGCAGATATTGTGCCATTACATGTACTCTTTTATTTTATTATTATTATTTTTTAAACATTATTCTTTATTTACGTAATTGACACAGTGTACATATTTTAAAATAGTGACCCGCAAAGCTATAAGTTTATATGCAGGAAATTGAATAATCTCAATTGTAATGCATTTTTCTTTTTAATGCAGAAAAAAATGCGTCTTTTAAACAAGATAACCTTAATTTATAATATTATTGTAGTCCTAAATCAGGATCTTTCATTTTATTCCGGTTGTTTAAATGCACTCAATAATTTTTGTTACTATTAAGAAATTAGTTGAAATTATTATTATACTCTACATTGAAATATAAACATGATAAAAATTTCGCTTTTTGCATTTTCATTTATGCGGCCATTTCCGGGAACCACCTATCGAGTAACTGCGAGAACTATGTAGGTACACTTGCAAATGCCAATGCATTTATCTAATTATTATTGCTGCTTTCATTTTAATCAAATTCCTTAATACAATTGCAGTAGTTTCCTTACAATAGTACTATACAATAGTAGTTCCTACATCAATTCACGGGGCGGGGGTGGCTCAGTCGGTAGCGCGCCAGGCTCGTAATCTGTAGTTCCCAGGTTCGAGTCCCAGCTGGGTCAGCGTTGAGATTTATCTCTGCAAAATTCCCCGCCCTGCCCACGGTCAGTAGGGACACCGATGGGCTTGCAAAGGCCGCCGTCCGTCGGATGGGACGTTAAGCCGTGGCCCCGTGTGCGGGAGAGCCATACCTTGTGCACGTTAAAGAACACGCTGGATGGCCTTGACGGGAGGCTACCATCTGTCTCCCAACAGCTGTTCCAGTGGGTCCCCTCCCCCAACCTTCTCTGAGCCTTCGTGGTCCTTGTGACCCGGCCATTTAGCCCATGGTGTGCAAAAAAGTGCCGCTCAGAGGTAAAACAACCCAAAACAACAACATCAATTCACTTCGAGAAGATATAACAGGAAAAATATTGCTGCCATAAAGCTGCCTTAATTTCGTATTTGTTCTTGAAATTTATAATTCTCTTGATTGTTAATTAAATAAAAACCTTATTATTTCTGAACCCAGAAAATCCATAACAAAGCAGAAATAAAAATTTTATTTCAAAAGGAAACATCCTCTTTATCGCAGTGTTAAATTAGAGAAACTAGTCATTGTCTAATCAGCTAATAGATGACAAGTATAGGTCATTTGATTTATTAGGCTGTTGGCTTTGCCCAAATGATGACCTAACTATTAAACTTCTTAATAGAAAAGTAGGGCCAGTAGACAAATAACCTCGTTCCATTCAATGCGGCTTATTTCTTCAAAATAAGCAAAATTCAGCAAAAAACGTTTCGTGACCTCGACTCTGTTTCAACATAAAAAACGATAGTTTTGTGCACAATATCAACAGGCCCATTGAGAAGGATTCCTGAAGACAAGGCTGGAAAGTTTTGAGCATATTGCTTCGCTGAATACGTATTGAATGGAAATGAAATAGGAAAAATACTTCAGAAAACAATATTCATGTGAATTACGGTTTTCTTTTATTATTCATTATAATTACGAGTGACAACATCATGTGATAAGAGCTGTGAGCGAACAACTCGTACCACGGGACGCTAAGTGGATAATTGACCAGCGAAGATTATGCACATTCCGCTGTTGACGTCCACTACCTGTGACAATTAATTACATCAACATCAACAATCGAACGTATGAAATCTTCGGCGTCGACTACCCAAATAATACATGCGAACCCCTGCTACTCTGACACAGTGAAAATGGTGAAGCAGAAAATTTGACAAAGACGAGTTGATTATAAAAAAAATAAATACCCCTTCAAGCAGCTGCTTGCACAGAGGTCTGACAGGAGCCTGTCGGTTTATATGCCACAGTAGAAGATATGAGAGGATGGCAGGACCTCAGCAGAAAACAACACAAACATCCATGCCTTACCCGGGGCTCGAACCCAGGTCCCGTAGATCACTAGCCAAGCGCCCTAACCACTCGACCACGGGACGGCTGAGTTGATTAGGGAATTTTAAAAAAAATATTGGCTTTGCAATGGCTTAGTGGTTAGCACGCTTGGCTACTGATCTAAGGGACCTGGGCTCGAGCCCCAGGTAAGGCATGGTTGAATGTGTTGTTTTTCTGCTGAGGTCCTGCCATCCTCACAGACCTTCTACTATGGCATATAAACTGACAGGCTCCTGTCAGACCTCTGTGGCAAGCAGCTGCTTGAGGGGGTACTTATTTTTATTTTTATGAGATGCTAGCGAGGCCCTGAGGTGCGCCATTAGGTTAAGATATCACTGACTGGATCTCAGAAATGAGCTGCTGAACACATGGTTTCAATGAAGTTCTATGAAGTTATTCAAATTTTCGTCTAAAGAAAACACTCACTTTACGTAGCAGGGCCAGATTAAAAAATATTGTTTATACTTTCAAATTTTTACGAGTGCCCGAGTTTGTGCACTTCTGATCTGAATCGAAATAATCATGGTCGCATTGATAAGATGTAAGATTAAGTTCCATATTACTTTTAAAGCTGGTTGAGTCTGTGATTGCCATTATCCTTTTCCAGCTTCCTATTTCCACCTTTGGGGGGAACAAAAGGAGTTTTAGAGAAAAAGAAAAGACACGTGTCTTTTAATACTGTCGAGGAAGCATTTTGAATTACAATCAACTCAAACATTGCAGATCGCTGAACAATAAAAACAAGAAAAATAGACGAGAGAAATTTTATCTAAATATAGGTCTCGCTCAAGCTCAATCTCCGAGATAGAAGCCCCCCCCCCCCCGCCCAGGTTATGTCTGCCTTGAGAAAAACACTGCTTAGATTTCATTACATATCACATTGCAATTCAATCACAATGTTCTCCATTATCATCAGAGTTACTTAAGTTTCGCTTCTAAATACTAATTTGAAACTGCCTGGTTTCCAATATTTGTGTAGAATACGTGTATTTCTAACGAGATAAAAATGACATTTTATCTTTGGATTTTGTAAACACCACCACCTCTCAATAACGTAGATTCATTTGTATGTCTATAGGATATTATTACACAGTTCTTGTCTAGCAAGACTAAGAGTTTAAAAAATATATAACGAAGGATATTAGTTTTTCAATTCAGGATCAAACTTGTCAAGACCTGATCAGAAGGTGTTTAACAAAATACCCACACTTTTATACTCGGTTTAAAGAAAAACTCACAGTGCAAATTCATTAAAACAGAATATAACTTTTAATGTCGATTACAAATCTTGTAAGCAAGTACCACATCATATATTCTTGCTTAAGAGCGTCCTTCTATTGCTTTGTTTGTCACATTGAAAGCTGTTGCAATGCTGTTTTTACTTTGCATTGGGCGAAGTATAGCTGGACGGTTAAAATGACTGCAGCGTCTGCTTTCAGTTCGTCCTCCCACGTCATGTCTATTTATGTCAAATCACCTGTTGCAACCACAAAATATGGAGGCGAACACAACGAATGTTCTCCATGCAAAGCAAGTAGACTTTCTATTACTTCTATTAATCTTTCGCGCATGCATTTACATATAGTGCAATTTTAAATCGATGTCAGAGAGTGAGTAATGTTTTAAAGATTTATGAAGCCAAAAAATATAATACCGCATAATCGTCGGGCACTGACATATTTAATCTAAAAACTAGTTTATGATGAATACAGGTGTGCCAAATACTAATGTCCTGTTTTCCTTAATGAAATGTAAGCTTGATTTTTTTTTTTCATTTTTGTGGATATATCATATATTTCTAATTACACCGGGCAACAAATTTTCATAAAAGTCATGCGTCTGAGATAAAAGTAACCATTTCTTAAAGATTCAAGGTGCTGAACACGAATATGACAATGAAAATGCAAAATTGCCTACGATTTCAGAAAAATCCGCAATAGTTTCTTATATAATAGAGTAATACATACATATGACATGTATCGGTAAAACTTCGCTTCCACTTCCAACGTCGCTTTGCCGGTAGCTTGTACAGCTGTTCAGGTTCATCTCTGGCGAGCGTCCAACAGTAGTCAGTCAACATTGAATTGGGCCTGTTTCCCTGGTATCGTTTCTCCATCGTTGCAATGTCCTGGTGAAAACGTTCACCGTGTTCATCACTAACCATGTCGCAGTTGTCGGGGAAGAAATCTAAGTGAGAATGGAGAAAGTGGATCTTTAAGGACATATTGCAGCCAAGTTTGTGATACAGAGACAACATGTCCTTAACCAGTTTCTTGTAGTTGTTTGTCCTGACATTCCCGAGGAATTTGGTTGACACCAGCCGAAACGTGTCCCAAGCCTTTTTCTCATCACTCTGAAGCAGGTTGTCGAACATCTGGTCTCTGAACAGCTAGCGGATCTGAGGACCAACAAAAATTACCTCTTCAATTTTCGCTTCGCTGAGTCGAGGGAATTTGTCAGCCAAGTACTTGAAAGCTGATGCAGTCTGTTCCATGGCTTTTACAAAGTTTTTAATCACACCGAATTTGATGTGTAGGGATGGTAGTAGGATTTTCTGCTTTTCTGCCAGGGCTGGATGTTCCACATTCTTCTCTCCGACCCTCAGAGATCTCCTTTGAGGCCAGTTTCTCTTCACATAGTGCAAAGTCTTTTCTCGGCTGTCCCATTTCACATAGGAAACAGCAATACTTCATATATCCCAGCTGCAGACCCATCAACGGAGCCACTACCTTCAAGTCACAACAGAGATGCCAGCCATACTTGCTGTATTGAAGACAGTTCAACAGCTGTTTTAGGTTGCCGCAGGTTTCTTTCATCTAGACAGCATGTCCAACCGAAATAGATAGAAGTCGATTTCCATTATGCAGCAACGCCGCCTTCAGACTCAATTTCGAGGAGTCTTTCTTGACGGTCATGTTTCATTCCGAAGGCATTCATCAGGTCATCTACATCAGAGCAGAACATATGGTCATCTTCCTTTCTGAAGTAAGGCACAAACAGCTCATAATGAGTTCGAAACGCAGTCACTCGGGCATTTTCCTTGAGAAGATTCCATTGTTTAAATCTTGATCCAAGTAACTCTACTTTGGCCTTGGACAGCTCCAGATTGCGAACAAAATCGTTCATTTCTTCTTTGGTGAGAATTTGTGGCACAGATGATGCACCATGGTAGATGTATGGATCATTATTAGACACTGAAGGCTGCGGAGAACCCACGCCACTTCGCCTCCCTTCTACATCTGAATTGACGGAAAATTCTTTTGGAGGTTCGGGAACGGAAGAGGCGCCAGCAGACTTCAGTAGTAATGCGGGGAATTATCTGAACACTACTTTTGGGGGCCGATGGATAAGTCGAGGTGGACCCATTACCTGGCCACCAAGATCACCCAATTTAGCATGTATGGATTTCTTCCTCTGGGAATACATGATGAACCTCGTGTGCAAGAATCGTTGTCGCCGCTGCAACTGTTTGCAAAATTCCAGGAATCTTTCAACATATAGGGCAATCAATGCTTAGACGCTGTCATGCATGCAATGCTGGTCGCAACTTTGAGCTTCTTTAAATAAACATGTTGTTCTTCCACTTATTTCCATTCATTTATGTACCAGATCCACCGATATTTCTGTCAGTGCCATCTAACACCGAAAGGTTATGTCAGCGGACATACATTCATAGACACAAAAGGTTTGTCTTGGTGTTCCCTATCACCCATTAAAATTTGTAGAGTTTTGAAACATCCTATAAATTAGTAACTAGGTAGGTATAAGATATTTTATTTCCATTTCAGGCATTCACCATAATGCAATGACCTGGGCCAGATTGGTCGCAGGGCCAGATTTTTACCTCAAGGACCCCTAGGGCCAGATTGGTCGCAGGGCTAGATTTTTACCTCAAGGACCCCTAGGCACATGAACTAGTGGTGCACTTCTGTGTACAGTAGTTAATTTCGTATATAATTAAAAAATACATTTTTTTCTTTTCACAACTGTGAAGAAAATAATGCAATCGAAATCCAATAAATGTAATAATTTTAATGATGTAATAGTTTCGTTATAAAGTAGTAAAATCAAGGTAATAAATTAATATTATACGTGGCATATACACTATATGATACAAGTATCCGGACACTCACGCATCCGCAATCACCCGGTAATAGGAAAGGAATTACCGTATTTTAACGTGTATAAGGAACACCCTGATTTTTCATCAAAAATATTTTTATTTTAAGATATAAAAAAAGAAATTTTTTATTCATCATCGGCGGTCTCTTTATGTGCGCGCCGTTGCTTGACGAATGCGTGCACTTCTCCTCCAATAGGACGTCGCGACCCATTGGATGTTGGCCTGAGGCTTGTGGTGTTGCAAGTTATGAAGATTTGAGTTTCGAGGAATTGAGTAATTTGTTAATATCTATAATACTATCCATGTATAAGAAACCCCCTATTTTTGGGACCCAATTTTTGGCAAAAAGGGGGTTCCTTTTATACACGTTAAAATACGGTAATATCCTGTTGGTCCACCCTTTGCTGCTATCACAGCTTCCAATTTGTGAAGAAGGCTTTCCACTAGATTTTGGTACGTTACTGTGGGAATTGCCTGTGTGGCTAGGTTGTCGACTGGGCTACGCTATTGACACTGATGTTAATGATGTCTTATTGACACTGATGTTAATGATGTCTCCGAGGTAACCTCGGACACGCAAACCAAAAGGACAAATGGCAGTCGGGTGATTAGTGTATAGCGTTTCCCACTTTGGACGGAAAGCACTGTTTCAAGAGGGATGGCATAGCACGGATCGCAATTTCGATGCATATTGTAGGGACAACTGCTGACTGCAAGGTGATAAAGATGGTTCAATCGATCTCAACGTAAAGACTCTGGACCAGTGAAGTGTGGAAGTCTCCTGTGCAAACACAGAGGGATTGATGGTGGGGAGGGTCCAGCATCTTCACCAGCAAATCCTGGGTGGAATCGTACACCTAGGATCTGTAGTCCAGTTTCGAACAGACAAGTGCATGGTACTAGCGGAGCACAGAACATTTGTCTGCTCACCACAAGAGAGCACCTTAATAATGCTGAATGCCTGTGTGCACTTGGACCTGATATGACATATGTATGGTAAAAAGGTCAATTTGTGGGTGAAGATGAGATCGAGAAACTTGGTCTCTGCCGCAACTGGAACAATAAGCCCAACTAATAGCTCAGGGGCCAGGTGAAGATTATGCTTGTGGCAAAAGTGAACACAAGCATCTTCTGTAGGGAGAATCGAAACCTGTTGTCCATTGCCTAAAAAGATTGTTCACGGCAATTTCAGTTGACTTTCTATGACTCTCATGTTGGAAGAAGAGCAAGAAATTCTAAAATCATCGACATAGAGGACATTGCCTACAGTTGGAAGAAGTTGTTTAGTAGTAAAATTAATATTGACAACAAAAAGCGTAACACTCAGAACACAGCCATGTGGTACCCCGTTCTTGGTGGTAAGGCTGCGACAGAGTGCTGCCGACACAGGCACGTAAAGAGAGTGACGATAAGAAGTGTAGATGAAGATCGACATGGAGGTCAAGAAGAGTGTTGAATCTCCAAAAAATGTATGCTTTTTTGATGTCAAAGAAATTGGTACCAGCTGCTCTCGTCTTAAAAATTAATTTCTGATAGTCGATTCAAGGCGTATTGGATGTCAGGATTTAACTGTTGTCTACGAAAGCCACACTGGATGTTGGAAAGAAGGTTGTGGTGTTCTAAATACTAGATGAGTCTGGCATTTACCATTCTTCCCAATACCATGCACACAAAACTCATCAATACAATGGGACGATAATTTGAAGGAATTTTGGGATCCTTTCCTGGCTTGGGGAAAGGTAAAACAATGGCCTCCCACCAGGAGTCCGGAAACTGTTCCTCGAGAAAAATCAGGTTGAGATAACAAAGCAACCAATCCTTAACGGTTATAATTACATTACACCAATTGCATCCCCCCCGATAGGGGACCACCTTGTCGTGGTGGGGGGGCCTAGGACCCAGCAACCCGGCTGAAGGCTGTGCCAGCCGGATTAGGGTACCGGTTGGACATGGCCAAGGCCAACCGAGGTTGAAGACGCTGCTGGCCGGCTTGATTGCCGGTCGGGTGGTGACGGCGTCGGAGACCTCACCTCAGGGACCTTGGGTGGTCAGTTCGACGGCTCGGTCGAAAGGTTCCTCCTGCCTAGTAGGCACGAGCTGTCCAAAAAGTCTGGGTCTTACTAAGAGTCTCCACCCCGGGTGCCGATCGAGCTTGGATCTTTATATCCTTGCACATTTGCAAACCGGGGAATAGATTAAATTTAGGTTTCTTCCGGTGGTCAGCTTTCCTTCTATAGGACTGCTGCCATGTGAGGCCGGGGTTGAGGTGCGCCTATAGGGCGTATTCCTTGCCCCCGGCTCTAGATAGTCATGGCTTTTCTTAAACCAGGTAGTGCTGTCAGGCGGAACCGGGAATTGCCGTGGTTGCACAAGATCGCAACATAGAGATCAATTACACCAATTGCAGCATGGCGTAATGGACGCTGTCTGGCTTGAAAGCAGATGTACAAGAACAGTGCAAAGCAAGGCAGAGCTCTGTTGTGTTAAGGCTCCAGGCCATTCGAGTGGAAGGACTGCAGAGAGCATTTCGCTTTGTTCTTTTGGGCCAGAAACTTGGCAAATAAGATGAAGAGATGGAGGAAAATGATACCCCCAGTATCAGTAATTGTTCGAGAATCAGCAATTGACTGTCCATTTTGTTCCAGGATCAATGAGTGGGAGGTGTAGTTCCGACCCATCTTCCGAACTTTATCCCACTCATCCTTAGAATTGTTTGTGCGAGTTATAGATTTATATTTGATCCAAGACTCCTTCTGAATCTTTCGCTTGGTGCGTTTGAATGTGTCAAAGTTGTGGGATGTCGGATACCTCAGGGGAAAAAACCGAAGCTTTGTTTTGTCTTACAAGCTGCGACGCAATTGGGATTCACCACAGTTTTAGAAAACTGTGTTGTAGTTTGAGGAATGGTAGAGGCAACTGCATGAACAATACAGTACGTCATTTCCATCATTATACATTCATTGGCTCCTGGCTGACAAAGTGGTGATCAAACTCAGGAGTTGAAGCCGAATCAAGCCTCCACCATGATGTGCATGAAAGGTCGCAAGTCTCCCCCCCCACACACACACACACACGGGAGATGGTATATACACAGGTAGGAGTGGAGGTTTGGGGAGTGAAAGTACTGACACCCGTGTTCAAAAGGGAGAGCAATGGATCCAGAGCCACTGCTTGAGGACCCCATCCCTCTCGTTTGTGTCAGTACTACCTCAAATAGGACTGTGTCCATTGAAGACCCCCAGTAAAAAGAAAAGGGGATGGCCGCTGCAATACAAAGTCATCCAGGTCTTCCCAGAAGACAATGCTTCTAGATGAAAGATATACAGCACAGTCAATGAAAACTCCATGAAGGGGCAGATAGCTATTGCATCTAGACTGGTGGTGAGGGGGCATGACCTGGAATGGATGCTCGTGAGGATGGTGACACCCCTGCGAGCTGGACCCTCACCATCCTGGTCACAGCAAATGAGAAAGAAATGCTGGATCATGGGATCTATGACTGGCTGTAAGCATGTGTCCTGCAGGCCTACACAGATGGACTGTTTTGCCTGAAGGACTTTGATATCAAGATTCCTCTGGAAACCACAATTCCATTTTGGGAGTGTAACCATCTTAGAATTGGAAGACTGGGCAGACGACAAATTCTTATTTAACCGCTACAGTGGACCTTTTTATGAATAGGAGTCAGTCTATATCCATGTCCTCAGAATCATCTCAGATGGATCGATGACCACTCCTTGAGGAGGGGGTTGCGATATTTTTCCTTTCGTTCTGGTGGGGGGCCCCCTTTGGCTTGGAAGTGGAAGGCTATGTAGCAGGAATGGAATCCAGGGTTGGTGTCATGGTCAGGTTCGTATGCGTGAGGAGGTATTTCACATCAGGCAAGAAAGATTTCGTAGATGTACACTGCTATCAGTCTGAATGATACAGAAATCACTGGAACGAGAGGCATTCCAATGAACACATTGGCATAAGAAACCTTACCAGGTGCCATGGGTAGTGAAGCGAGCATTCTTACCTAAGAATAAGAAATACTGTTAATGGCTTTGAGGTGGTGTACCTCCTTCCACTTAGGATAGTCATGGGAATATGTAGGATGGTCAGCACTACAATTCATGCAGCTTGCCTTGTCTGCAGTGCATTTAGGATTAAGTTGATCTCACCACCCACAGTGAGCATAGATGGGTTTGCCCTGGCAAGCTGTATGGGCATGGCCATACTTATGGGCCTGAATGTAGTGCAGAGGATTACATATATATATATATGGTCATACCTTGCAATGAAAGTATCCTGCCTTCATAGAAGTTTGCAGGTGTCGTGTGTTGAAGGTTAAAATCAGAATCCCAGTGGGTATCAATTTTCCATCAGAATGCGTGGAAACACAATGGGCCACTGTTACTCCATGGGTGGAGAGTTCCAAGAGAATTTCCCCCTCAGTGACTTTGAGAAGTCTCCACTCAGAGATCACACCCCATGAAAAATTCAACGATTTGTGGGTGTGTGAATGTGACAGCCACCCCACCAACTGATGTAACTTAAAGGAACATTTCCAAGTGTTTTGAACAAGTGGTCTCAACAAGCTAGTTGCCAGATCACATGCGATTAACAGAGTTTGGCGAACCCACAAGACTTTCTAAACCTTTATTAATAAAAAATGGGGGCATGAACACCAGTTGCCTGAACACTCATGGAAACTGAACACTCATGGAATGGTTGATCAGGAATCTCAGGGGCAAAGATATAGATAATGATGGCGTAGAAGATGGAGGGGGGCTCATGTCGAGCCCTCTTGGTGGCATTGATCGAATCAATTAAATTGAACTCATGAATTTTAAATTGTGGTTCAGTTCCCATGGTCTCCACTCACCAAGGGGCAATCACCAATCAGGCACCAGGTCTGCATCTGCACTATACCCACCCAGACAGTAAGCCCTCACAATTAAATAAAATGAAAAGAGAAGTGAGAAATTAAACTGTGCTCACAAAATGAACTAAGTGAAAAAATAACAAAAACTGCGAAGAAACAAACTAGTCTCACAAAATAAAGATAACTAGAGAAGTATAAAAATGCTTGGGGAAACTCTTAAATCCGTATCCAGATATGGGCAAGGCACTCACTGCACAATTAACCCTAGAAGATCCAGCTGATTGATCCTGAGGGGAAAATTCTCTCTCACCTGAAGCAGAGGCTAAAACAGTAGCCCTCCAATATGCTGCTCAGCCCTGTGACAGACCAAAGGGGAGCCAGCCAGTCACGAATTGGGGAGAGATGAGGATCCTCCTTTCCAAGGACATAGGTCACTGCATACGGAAAACACACAGGAGAACATTCAGGACACAGTGAAGGTACCAAACCAGCAGAACCTTCACAGGGTGATCCCCCTAACCGTCAATAGTTCATAACTGAGGGGTGAGCTTGTGGGCAATATGAGAAAAATTCATGCCTATTTATCGAAAGTATATGGGGATCATGGCTGTTCATATGGAACAGGCATGATCATTCTTTGGAGGACAGCAGAGCTTTGAAGACCTGCCTTGTGCAGAAAGACCAGAGACAGTGAATGAGAAGGCCACATCTGCTGTTCATGCACTCATTAAAGCTAACCCACAGACCACCGTTCAGGAAATACGTTTAGATATCAGTATATCGATTGACAGTGTGGAAACAATTATTCATCAGCATTTAAAGTTCCCAAAGATCTGTGCCAAATGGGTACCCCACAAACTGGCAGAAGAGCAAAAAATTGGATGTCAACTCATGCAAGGAGATTCTGACAAGTTTTGAACCAAATGGCCCCAAACTGTTAACAGACATTGTAATAATTGAGATGTAGTTTTATTAAAACTCTTAGAAAGATCAGTAACTATATTTGGGTTGCGGAATATGAACCACATCTCAAAATCCTTCGGGCAAGACTTTTGCTTAAAGAAGAGGAAAATAGCAATGCCATACCCTAGATGTTTTCATCCAAAAAGATGATGCAAGAGACTTGACGTCAGTATACTAAAAGCCCACCTATGGGTGAGGGAACAGAAAGCTACAATTTTATATGCCCATGGGGGTGCACAAGTCCCCTCCATCATATGTGCAGACTCATGCATCCCATGGGCATATAAAATTGCAACCTTCCGTTCCCTCACCCATAGGGCCCTCACTGTATCTTCAAATGAGCAGTTGCTTTAAAAAGGAATTCAATACATCCATTCTATTGCTGCGTGCCATGTTGTTTTCTGCTGTGGTCCAGCCATCCTCACAGACCTTCTACCGTGGCGTAAAAACTGACAGGCTCCTCTCAGATCTTTGTGGCAAGCAACTGCTTGAGGGAGTGTTTATTATTATGGCTATAACCCAACAACAAATAGATATAGAAACGAAAACAGAAGAGATTCGACTCTCCTCCCAATCACCGACTCCAAATGTGCAACCTTTGCTGGACCTATATCTTACGTTCCTGGCCTATGCTAATCAGTCTGCAAGTTACCAGAGTCCAAAGTAACAAAATTGTTTTCAGCCTAGCTCCAGATCTGAAGAATATTATCAAAAGGGGCAGACAAATTTAGCCTACTTCAAAAATCGGACGTATACCGATTTCTCTTACATTTGCCGGATAATTCCGTTGTCTACTATATAGGAAAAACCTTACTTTCTCTAGTCGAGGTTCGCAGAGCATCAAACAGATATCAGCCAAAATAAGCTAACGACAGCCGCTGCCGAGCTAGTAGTACAACACGCAGCAACAATAAGACTGGGAGCACACCATGCTGCTTGCACATGTATTCTTTCTACAGAACCATAGTCCGCGAGGCTATTGAAACAATGACCTCGCCCGTCCCCACCTGCAATCAAGCCACTGGAATCGCCCTTCACGACACGTGGAAAGAAGTTCTAAACAGCCCTAACGTCACCACATAGTGTCATTTCACTGAAGACTTCCTTGCTCCGAAAAGCTTCCGAGTTTTCTTAAAACTTTTAACATGCGAATAATTTGAAGGATAAACTTTAAAACTTTATTGCTCAACGGCAGAGAATTTTAAGTTATTTTTAATGTTCACAATTGTTTTCAATTCCCAAGAAGTGGTAGCAGTGGATATTTGGATTGGGTTGTTTTACCTTTGAGCGGCACTTTTTTGCAGACCATGGGCTAAATGGCCAGGTCACATGGACCCCAAAATTTCAGAGAAGGTTGGGGGAGGGGACCCACTGGAATAGCTGTTAGGAGACAGATGGTAGCGACCGTCAAGGCCATCCAACTTGTTCTTTAACGTGCACAGGGTATGGCTCTCCTGCACAGGGAGCCACGGCTTAACGTCCCATCCAACAGACGGCGGCCTTTCCAAGCCCATCAGTGTCCCCTACTGACCGTGGGCAGGGCGGGGAATTTTACAGAGAAAAATCTCAATGCTGACCCAGCTGGGACTCGAACCTGGGAACTACAGATTACGAGCCTGACTGAGACCCCAGCAGCAGTGGACAGCTTACCAGAAAAAATGACTCTAAATGGCCAATACTTCACCATTATTTTGCCCTAAATGGTTAAAATGAAGGAGCAGCGTCCAACAACAGGCTTCAAGGGTTCTCCATCTTCATGACAATGCCGGTTCTCACAAAACCTGGCAGGTTACGGCCTATCTGGAGCAAGAATAAATCAAACAGCTATCCCATCTTGAATCATACGATTTTTGGTTGTTGCCAAAAAATTAAAAAGGAACTTACTAGGAAGCCTTTTTTCAAAGATCCAAGACGTTGCAAAATGCATTCATTCCCTAACAGAGTTGCATATATTCCCTAACAGGAATACAGTAAGAGTTCCAGAATTGGCACTCCCCGCTCTGCCCACGGACAGTAGGGGACACCGATGGGCTTGGAAAGGCCGCCATCCATCAAATGGGACTTTAAGCCGTGGCCCCATGTGCGGGAGAGCCATACCCTGTGCACCTTAAAGAACACGCTGGATGGTCTTAGTGGGAGGCTACCATCTGTCTCCCAACAGCTGTTCCAGTGGATCCCCTTCCCCAACCTTTTCTGAGCCTTTGGGGTCCTTGTGACCTGGCCATTTAGCCCATGGTGTGCAAAAAAGTGCCTCTCAAAGGTAAAACAACCCAACCCAAATCCAGAATTGGCATAGCAGTCTGCAACTTTGCACAGATGCTGGAGGGAAGTACTTTGAAGGACAATAAAAGCTTTGTTGAGGTAAATGCGATGGATTTTGTGCTGCAGATGGATGTCAAGAACTTTTTTGAACATTGACGTTCTTTACATTACGTAGAACACCTTGTGATGCAATACACTTATATTAACTTAAAATTCTCTGTCATTGTGCAATAATTTTTTTAAGTTTATTCTTCGAACTATTTGCATGTTAAAAGTTTTTAGAAGACTCAGGAGTTTTTTGAAGCAAGGATAGCACTCAATCTTCAGTGAAGCGACACTATGTGGTCTTGTTAGGGCTGTTAAGAGCTTCTTTCCACGTTATGAAGTGCGATTCGTGTCTCGGTTGCAGGTGGAGATGGGCTAGATCATTATTTCAATAGCATATCAGCCTATGGTTCCGTAGTAAGTGGATTAACGTGCCAGCAGTGTGGCGCACTCCCATTCTATGGTTGATACGTGTTGTATTGCCAGTGTTCTATCAATACACATTTTGTTGAGCACTTCGTTTCACCACCATCCTTAGATTTTGTTTCATCCCAGACAAGTTATGGGCTCTGGAAACTTTTTGACTTCCAAGAAAGAAAGCCAAATGATCCACATGACCACCTTACACTTTGCAATCAGGTGTCATCAAATATGGTACACATTATCATTAATCCTGGTAACTATGGTATAAAAACCTTAACAAGTGTTTGAAGTTTTGGAGAAAGTTCTTTCCTTCTGTGTGGATTGTAGAGCTAGACAGCATCTCCCTCTTTAAAGGTAGCAAGTAGTAAGTTCCATTTGCTTTACTGTCGTACTTCATCTTTGTTCTCTAACTCACCAGGCGGTCATGACTGACAAATCATTTCTTCTAACGGTTGTTGATCTACACATTGTGGTGTGGTATGAGCATTCTTCACAACACATAGCACCTCGTGATATAATGCATAAGTTTTCATGAGCAAGTGTTGAAAGTCATCAGATGGTTTCAATATTTTGCTATAACATTAAATTCATAGTCAACTAAATCCATCTCAAAATTTACCCTGTAGGTAGGTTTCGGGAAATCACGATGTAAATTGAAACTGTGAAAATCGAAACCAACAGTTTACGGGAAAAAATTCGATAGGTACTGAAAAATAATCCTTATAAATAAAACACACAAAGTTTTATTTATACATACACAATCATATCAGAATATGACCACCTACCTAATAATGGGAATAACCACCCTTGGCCCAGATGACAACGGCAAGATGGTGTAGCATGGACACAATGAGGCCCTGGAAGGTTGCCAGAGGCACACGTGACCATTCGGATTCCAGCAGAGAACAGAGGTTCCGGAGATGATGTGGCTGTGGGTCCGCACGCTGAACCTGTCGATCCAAATGGTCTCACCAGTGCTCTACGGAATTGAGGTCGGGCGATTTCGCTGGCCAAGGGAGAACAGAGACATCACTGTCATGTTCCTGGAACCAGTCACGCACCACCATAGCAACCTGGCAGGACACATTGTCCTGTTGGTAGACATCATCACCACCAGGGTAAACGTCCAACATAAAGGGATGCATGTGGTCAGAAAGGATGGACAGATAGCCATTGGCATTCAGGGACCCATCCAGTGGTCCCAGGTCATATCAGGAAAACATCCCCCAGACAAGCACACTGCCACCTCCAGCCTGTACTTGACCGACAAGCATGTCCAGGCATTGGTTCTCGTATGTCTGACGCCGTATCCATCACTTCTGTGGAGTAGAAATTTCGATTTGTCAGAGAAGGCAACCTTTTTCCATTGTTCAATGATGATCTCCCTCGAAGGGAGCCACCTTGCGTGGTGAGGGAGCTTGAGTGCTTTAATGAAGTCGAGGGCTATGCTTAGTAGTTACTCATGTCAGACAGTCCGAGGCAGAAGGGCCAGAGTTCCTGACGTAATGGGCGCAGAGTCAACTTGTATCCTCAATGTCCTTTTTGTGGCGACCCGGGACGCAGATTAAATTTAGATTTTGACCGAAGGATGAACTTTACTTCTATAGCACTGTTCGCCCTAGGTAGTCGTGGGGTGAGCTGTATCTATATGATACTGACTTGCCCTCGACCGTAGTTAGTGGTAATCTTGGCATTATCCCTATAGATGGTGTGCAGTCCTTGAATTGCGATACATCTGGGTTTTGTCATTCAATTAATTACCTGTCCAATGACGGTAGTCCCATGCGAACTGCAGGCGTCATTGTCGATGTACCTTGGTTAACATGGGCGCCTTTACACAGCGTTGACCCATGAGTAACAGGATTCACTGTACTGTTATCAGGGACACGTACCTGGATACCTCAGCGTTCATTTGAGTGGTGAATTGCTGCACTGTTGTGCGTCGATTGCCCTTTACCAGTCAACGTTCTCCTATGGGGTCGATGGCCTTTGGGGTTCCACACTTAACTTCTGAAGGTAGTGTGCCAGCAGTCCATTCTTGGTACACCCTTACTACAGCACCTCGCGAACAATCCATGAAGTCTGCTGTTTCCGAGATGCTTCCACCCTTGACACAGTAGCTGATGATCATTCCTTTTTCAAATCAATACCTCTGCCCATTGTGCTCACATTGCACACTATGACTCATCTGTCCTGGCCGGCTGTTTATATCTCCGTGTGGTCGAACTTGTTATGTGCACTCTGACGCACTTGGGTGGGTACACTGTGATTCCATGGGTGATCATATTATTCTGATACGACTGTATATATCTCAAATTTCAGTTCAGCAGTAATAATAAACATTAATGTAACATTTTCTAATGTATTTGCAAACTAATTCAGATGGTTTCAATATTTTGCTATAACAAAATTCATAGTCAACTACACCCATCCCAAAATTTACACTGTAGGTAGGTTTCGGCATATTAGCATGTAAAGTGATTTCCCGAAACTCATTAAAAAATTTAATTAATAATTTGATACTTTTTTTGGTCAGAAAAAGTACTGAACGTTAATGTAGACCTGTGGGTGGTACTTTTTGAACGTAGACGTACATTATAGAATTTAAAAAGATATTTATGAACTGACTGTAAATTAGAAATTAAGCATTTGTACCAACACTTACTGCTTTATTTTGTAAAATTAGTATTTATATATTTTATGAAACAATATAATTACGAATCAGAATATTTAGCCTATTGCTCAACTTGTTGCAAAATAGAAAATAAAACATGGTGCTAGTCTGTAAAATTCAGTCTAGAAATGAGATTTCATTGCCGACTCAAATTAGACTTCATTTCATCACGATGTTGCAAGACAGACTGCATTACAATGCTAATATAATTTTTGTGAAAGAATCTTGTTACAAATGATTTTATTAATATATAAATTTACTATTATATATTTATTCTTGAAAATAAATATCAATTAAAACCATTTGTTTTTCTGTTGGGTTGAGTCTAATCTCTCTTGACGCTATACCACTGCTACTTAAATACCTAAACACACAAAAAAATTCTGTACTGCATAAAACCCGGTCTATAATAGTGAACTGGTATTTTTTTTATCGTGTAAATAAAGGGGGGAATTGATTTTACAATATTATGAGATGTTTCGAATAGCACTCATTTTGCTATACTCAAGATTACCATACTCCAATGTTCCAAATGGATCAATAAATATTTAGCGGAAAAAACTTTCGCCAACATACGGGAATTGAACCCGCATCTCTCCAGAAATATGCCAGAGTGTTCTTACCAGTTGAACTAATGCCAGCTCGTCTTTTTGGCATTAGTTCAAGAATTTCATCTAGGTAAGAACACTCTGGCATGTTTCCGGAGATGCAGGTTCAATTCCCGTATGTTGGCGAAAATTTTTTCCGCTAAATATTTATTGATTTATCAATGCCAAAAAAGCATCAGGTCATGCTGCGATTATCATCTATGTTCCAAATGGAGAACTATAAACTAGTAATGGATAGGGCTACCGGGTGCCTTTGTGATAAAAGGAGGACAAAAAAAAGGAGAAATGGAGGACATGCTTTCGATTTGTAAAATAAGTTTTTCCTACTAAGTTTTATTTTAATTACCGACTTAACAGTTGAATCAGAAAAAGCATAATACTTATTAAATATACTTTAAAAAATATGATGTGCCGATTTTTATTCCATTTATAAACAATAAAGAATTATTTTGCCTTTAGTGGCATAATGGTTAGTAACTGCTACTGCAAAAGCTAAATATTGTTTCCATTAACTCTGAGGTAGGCCTAGCACCTAATGTCCGACCGCGCCATCTCGTGGTGCAGACCGTTAGTACTTTTCAAAAGAGATACTCTCGTGGAAGTGAACGGAAGGGGAGGGCTGCCAGATTAGTGTGGCCTACTGATCTGGACAACTATGGCTACTTTTCTTTTTTTTTCTACCCTGCTGAGGAGTGGTCAACCACACAGGGTCCTGGTGCTGACCACATAAACCCACTGGACTGGACAGATATATGGCTCTGAGCTTGATTATGGATCCAAATTTTGCTACACTGGTGATTCTGTGGAAGGAAAATCTTCCGCTGTGTTTGTTTGTGGGTTGACAGCCCCAAGTGAATAGATTCACAGGCTATGTTTATCAGCTGGTGGATAATCCTGAGCAGAGGTCATCGCAGGCACCTGAACTCTTTGCTTCTGTTGGCATCGTCAAATTCTACATTGGAGGAAGTCTTCCAGTGTAGATGGCTTCAGCCTTTAGTGGTGGGGGAACGGGTCTTTGCCCCATGTCTGCGATTAGGGGGCTGTTTGATATTGTCCGCATTCCCTCTCTCAATAAACATAGTTTCTTTAAACATCCCACTAACCATTTTCTCTCCATAGGTAGTTGGAACGCGAGGACTCTGCACAGAGCTTTTTCTCTTGATGTCCTCACACAAGAATTCCACCATTATAATTTAGATATTCTCGGCTTGCAAGAGACCAGATCGACAGATAAAGGTCAGATTCTTAAAAATAATCTTAAATTTCTCTTTTCAGGGAGGGACAACAAAAAGCATCACCAAGGCGTGGGTCTGCTTCTCAGCAGACACGCTAGTGATGCTCATCTAGGATATGAGTGCATTAATGAAAGGTTTCTTACAGCAAAATTTCAGACAAGCGTTAAAGACGAATGTTATCTGCTGTTATGCCCCCACTGAGGATGCCAATGAGGATGAGGATAGGTTTTATGGACAATTTTATGGACAACTTCAGGATATTTTGAATTCTGTCAAGAAAAGAGATATTACTCTTGTCCTAGGTGACTTCAATGCCAAAGTTGGTCACCTTTGGGGAGGAGTTTGGTTTGGTTTGGTTGTTTTGGGTTTAATGGCGCATTAGCAACTCAGGCTATAATGCGCCAAACGAATATCTATATAAAAGCTAAAAGTCATCACACCCACAACCAAAGTTAAAAATTTACTACACAAATATAGAAAAAACAATGTAAAACAATAAAAGGAAACATAGTCAACAAGAAACAAAGGTATAAATGTAGAATAAATATAAAAAGCACCCAGGTGTAAGCGACCTGGGTTATACATTCGAATAAAACTATAGACGAGTAAACTATCCAGTATATTTTAAAAATTGGAAAACAGCATTAAAACAACAATGATCGGATAAAAGATGTCCGAGTGTAAGGGGCTCGGACGTAAAATCGTGAAAGTTAAAATAGAGTCGACGTTCAAAGTTAAAAGCAGGACAGGAAAGTAAAATATGTTTGATCGTTAAAACGGTGTCACAAAACTCGCACTTAGGTACTGCGTCCGCCTTAAGGAGAAAAGAGTGGGTTAAAAACGAGTGACCTAAGCGGAGCCGAGCAAGGACAACTTCCTCCTTACGATTCCTGCGAAAACAAGACTGCCACGGTTTGACAATTGGCTTGATCTCGAAGAGCTTGTTAGCAACCTGTTCAGACCAAGATCTCTGCCACTGTGCCCGGAGCTCGATGGTGAAACGCTGCCGGAAATCCACATATGGAACCGGCAACGGAGAGTCGGACAGGGGCGTGGCTGACCTGGCAGCAGAATCTGCCAAATCGTTGCCCCTGATGCCGACATGACCGGGCACCCAACAGAAGAGAATCGTGGTGGTGGCTGCCAGACGATGGAGCTGCTGGCGGATCTTGGAGAGAACAGGGTGAGGCCGATGCCTCACCGAGATCAAAGCCTGTAGCGAGCTAAGCGAGTCGGTGTAAAGCACACACCGACGATGATGCTTAGCTGCTATATGGTCCAAGGCAATGCTGATAGCATGCAACTCAGCAGTGAAGATGGAACACTGCTGTGGGATCTGGTCTGCAATGATTACATCACAGCAGACCATGGCTGATCCCACCGAATTGCCGGACTTCGAGCCATCTGTGAAGACAGGCAAGAAGTCCGGGTGCTCAGCACGATGGCTGGCAAAGAGTTGCCGGTACACACAGTCAGGTGTAAAGGCCTTCCCCGTCCTGCACAGGGAAAAATCGCAGGAAGGGGAAACAGCGAGCCAAGGTGGAAGTGGCTCAGCTGTCGACTGTGCGATGCTATCGAGACTGGTGTTGATGTCTCTGAGGTAGCCTCGGATTGGGGAGGAGTAATAGGCCCTTTTGGTATTGGTAGCTGTAATGGCAATGTCTCCTACAGGTAAACTCAAATGGATTCAGAATAACTAACACTTATTACAAACACCGCAACATACATAAGTATACATGGGGTAGCTGCAATGGCAATGTCTCCTACAGGTAAACTCAAATGGATTCAGAATAACTAACACTTATTACAAACACCGCGACATACATAAGTATACATCGGTTTCACCCGATGGGCTGTATAAGAATATGATTGATTACATATTAATTAACAGCAAATGGGCTAGTTCTGTTAGGAATACCAGGGCATATAGGGGAGCTGAAATTGGATCTGACCATTACCTTGTTAAAAGTGTCTTGCAACTTAAACTTAAAAAGTGTTGTGCTAGAGTTAAAAAATTTACTTTTAATACTGAAGCTCTGAAAGACCCAGTTATAGCCAAAGCTTACCACGATAGGTTACTTAGTCATTACGACAGTCATGGTATGCTTACTACTGAAGTTGAGGAAGAATGGGATCATTTTAAACAGGCTTTTTTGAACACTAACAGTACTCTTTTAGGAAAAAAGGAACAGAATTATCTGGGTGATAAGGCACTTGAGCTTATTTCGGAAAGAAAGAACTGCAGGAATGTCCTTAATCAATAACCTACTAGTCCTAATAGAAAGCATTACAGAGAACTTAATAAACGTGTAAAGGATCAGTTAGCTGCCGATAAAAATCATTCGCTTGATGGCTTGGCTGACAAAACCGAGGAAGCAGTTAGACAGCCCAACAGCAGAGAGCTGTACCAGAGAGTTAATGTTTTGTGCGGTAGAAAACGGACAGGTATACAGGGATTGAAGGATAAACAAGGTTATAAAAGGTGAGGATTCTGTCATGGCTAGGTGGGCTGAGCATTTCAGTGATATTCTAAACAATGTGGTTAGTTCTATTCCCATTGTTTGCAATGATGATGATAGATGCATTGGTGGCTTTAATGTTGGCTCTATAACACAATCTGAAGTTATTTTGGCTGTTTCTAAACTTAAACTACATAAATCCCCAGGGTTAGACGAAATTACTTACGGAAATGCTTTGAGCTGGGAATGTTTCCGTTACCACTTGCATGACTGAAATTCTGAATATATTTTATGATAAAGGCAGGGTTCCTAAGGATTTTACCAGAGCTATTGTTATCCTTATTTTCAAAAAATGTGATCGCAGTTCTTAAGATAACTATAGGGGTATCAGCCTACTCTCTGTTCCAGGTAAAGATCTTTCCATGATTGTGCTTAATAGAATTAAGAATCTGGTTGACAGGCAATTGCGTGATGAGCAATGTGGATTCAGAAGTGGTAGGGGATGAGTGGATCAGATATTTTCACTTAGGCAGATTCTTGAGAAATGTTTGGAGTTTCAGAAACCTATGTTTGCTAGCTTTGTTGATTTCAAAAAGGCTTTCGACTTTGTTGATCGTCATAATTTGTGGTTGATTGTGAGATCATATGGTATACCGGACAAGTTAGTTAACATAATGAAAGCTCTCTATAATAACACTGAGTCGTGTGTGAGAGTTGGTAAGGCTTGTAGCAATTGGTTTATTATTACTTCTGGTGTTCGACAAGGGTGCATTTTGTCTCCTTTTCTCTTTAGCTTGGTTACTGATTATGTTATGCGAAATTCACTTCAAGGGAAAGATTTTGGCCTTAAATGGACTGGAGATACGAAAATTTCTGATTTAGATTATGCTGATGATTTAGCCCTTTTGGCAAATGATGTTGATGAGATGAACTCTTTCATTCGAGCTGTTGATGAGAGTGGTAGTAGAGTAGGTTTGGTTATAAACAGAGAGAAAACTAAAGTGATGAAAATTGGTCAGGCAGGCTGTGATTCACTTAATCTGAATGGTTGCAGTGTTGAGCAGGTGTCACAGTTTAATTATCTTGGGAGTTATGTAACAGATAATGGTGATGTGCGGCATGAGATTAACAGACGAATAGGGATTGCTGCCGGGACTTTTAAGAATCTATGGAGAGAGTGGAGAAATAGGTGTATACCCCTAAAGACTAAAATTAAGACTGTATAATAGTTTGGTTCTTTCTAGGGTTAGTTATGGTAGTGAAACTTGGACACTTTGTAAACAACAGGAAACTAGATGCTTTTGATTCCAGATGCTTACGCAGTATCTTGGGCATTAGGGGTTCAACTTTGTAACTAATGATGAGGTTATGCAAAGGAGTTTGCAACCTCCTTTAAGCAGCATATTGTACAGAGAGAGACTGTGGTTTGGCCATGTTGCCCGTATGAATAATTATAGATTGGTGAATAGGGTTATGAACAGTGTGCCTAAAGGCCTCAGAAAGAAGGGGAGACCTAGGATGCGGTGGGCAGATAATGTCAAACAGGACCTTGTTAGAATTGGTGTGCAGTGGCCAGATGCAGTAGATATAGCTCAGGACAGACTTGCTTGGAGAACTAAATTGCACGGTCTGGTTGGACCTCCGTAGCCCATGGCTGCTTGAGGATGATGATGAGTGGTCATCAGAGACTACGGTCTTGATAGAGACAAAGTCTCTGCAGAGTAGTAGTAGAGACCATATCTCTTGTATGAGGTTTATACAAACTAAGACTATTTTGTGATCCTTCATTGTTCTTCACATTGCAAATAAAAAACTGCCATCAACTTTTATAGTGCCATCCAGGCCTGGATCTAGGAAAAAATAAAAGGGGGGGGATGATAAATATCGAGAAGAGAGGGTTTTAGGAAACTGGATTTCTATTTCAGTATAACATTTACCCCCCTCCGTTTTAGAGGTTATTAAAAATGTTGAAAAATACGAGAAATATGCACGTTTCATAATTTTTTTGCATACACTTATTAGACATGGTGCTTCACATTTGCAAAGTGGTACTCTGACTGCTTGACAGGCGAGATGAGATTTTTGTGCTCTATGCGACTTTTCAGGAGTGTCTTGATTTAATCTTTTTGAACAATAGTGCACATTCTAATAGGACACTTCGGTTGTTTGGGTTTTTACAGCACAAGGACAACAAGGCCATATTGCACAAAGACAAAAAAAAAACGATAAAAGCCATGTAAACTCACAACCAAAAAACATGAATAAAGTAACAAACAACGAGTAGAAATAACAGGTAAAACAATGAAATAGAAACAAAAAACATCCCAAGTGTAAATGACTTGGGTTTAAAAAAAATTACACTGAGGTGTCAGTTTATTAGTATACCATCTCTCATCACAAACTGTTTATTCCAACATGCAATGCATCACGTGACTGCAGTGTGCAGTATAAATCAGAAAGACCACCTCTTTGAACATCAGTTACAGTTGGATTGAGCATTAGAATGGGCAAAATGAGCGATCTGCGCGAATTTCAACATGGCATGATAACTGGTGCTAGGCATGCCAGTTCTAACATCTCCCAAACGCCCATCCTCCTGGGCTTTTCATGCACAACTGTTTTAAAGGTTTTCTGAGAATGGTACAAAAAGCAAAAGACTGATCAGAAATATCATTAACAAAAACAGCTTGTGAATCAGAGGGATCACAGTGAAGTCACAGCAGTGAATCACAAGTGAAATCACAGCAGGATATTGGTGCAGAAGGTCATCTCCAAATGCTCCATGTATCAAACCTTATCAAGAATGGGTTACATCCATTGAACATGTGGAGTTCCGATGTTATCAGTGAACAACACGAAAGCACGTCTCCCGTGGGTGCAGGAGCATAGACACTAGACTGTTGAGTACAACAAGATCCTGGATCGAAAGAATCCAAGTTCTTTTCGCATCATCCTGATGGATCAGAATTTGGTGCAAACATAAGGCCATGGAGCCATCTTATCTGGTGTTTACAAACTGGCGTGATGATGTGGGTAATGTTTTCCTATCACATATTAGAACCCCATGAGAGCCATAGAAGTACATCTCAACAGAACAGTGCATTTGAACAACGTTGCTAACCAAGTTCATCCCTTCACAGCTAGTTTATCATCACTCAAATGGACATGTTCAGCATGATAATGCATTTATTAACAAGGCATATATCATTACTGAATGGTTCCAAGAACAAGCAGCAGAGCTTTTGCTTGCTTCACTGGCCTGCACAGTCCCCAGATCTAAATCTTATTGAGAATTTTTGGGATGAACTGTTAAATGCCATTCTCAGTGAGACTGCCACCATCCAATTTGCAACAATTGTGTGCCACAATCATTACTGCATGGTACAATATTCCTGCACAATGCATTCAGTATCTTGTAAGTTCCATGCCTCGACAAATTCAGGCTGTTCTGAAGAACAAAAGAGGTGCAACACGCTACTAAATAGGTGTACCTAATAAACTGGCATCTCAGTGTATGGCAGCAAACAAGTGCATAAAATCAAATTCTATGAAAATATCCAATATAGTGTAAAAAGAAAAAGCTGTGGTAAAATGCTAAGATCAAGGATTGGATTGTTTTACCTCTGAGCGGCACTTTTTTGCACACCATGGGCTAAATGGCCAGACCACAAGGACCCCGATGGCTCAGAGAAGGTTGGGGGAGGGGACCCACTGGAACAGTTGTTGGGAGACAGATGGTAGCCTCCTGTCAAGGCCATCCAGCGTGTTCTTTAACGTGTACAGGGTATGGCTCTCCCGCACATGGGGCCACGGCTTAACGTCCCATCCAACGGACGGCAGCCTTTTCAAGCCCATCGGTGTCCCCTACTGACCGTGGGCAGGGCGGAGAAATTTTGCGGAGATAAATCTCAACGCTGACCCAGCTGGGACTCTAACCTGGGAACTACAGATTACGAGCCTGGCGCACTACCGACAGAGCCACCCCCGCTAAGATCAAGGTAAAGGGCTCACACAGTAAATGATAACTGAAATAAATACAACATTCACAGTTAAAAGCCAGACATACAATTGAAATGTGATTAATAGTTAAAATGGTATTGAAAAACACTCGAGTTTGTCATCCACCCATAGAAGAAATGAATGTGTAATAACCAAATCACTTAAGCAGAGACCAGCAACTTCCTCCTTGTGATTCTTGTGAAAACAGGACTGCCATGGTTTGACAATAAGCTTGGTCTTGAAAAGTTTATTACCAATCTGTTCAGACCAAGATCTCTACCACTCTGCCTAGAGCTCAGTGGAAAAATACTGCCAAAAGTCTACATATGGAACTGGAACTGTAATGTCGGCCAAGGACGTCACAGACTTTGCAGTAGCAATTACCAAGTCATTGCCCCTGATCCCAATATAACTGGGCACCCGACAGAAGATGGTGGTAGTAGCTGACAGATGGAGCTGCTGCCAGATCTTGGAAAGAACTGGATGAGGCCGATAGCTCATCAAGATCAAAGTCAGCAGCAAGCTATGCAAATTGGTGTAGAGGATAGTGTTGCTTAGCCACTGTGTGGTGCAAGGTTGATAGCATGAAACTCTGCAGTGTAGATGGAACACTGCTGTTGGATCTGGTTTGCAGAGATACTATCACAACAGACCATGGCTGATCCCACTGATGTGCTGGACTCCGAGCCATCTGTGAAGACAGGCAAGATGTCCAGGTGTTCAGCATAGTGGCTGGCATAGAGTTGCTCGTACACAGAGTCAAGTGTAAAGGCCTTCCCTATCCTGCAAAAAGTTGCAAGAAGGGGAAACAGCACACCATGGTGGAAGTGGTTCAGCTGTTGATTAGGCAATGCTATCGAGACTGATATTGATGTCTCTGAGGTAGCATTGGACACTACCACAAAAAGGACGAATGGCAATTGGAAGATTCTAGTAAGGCATTTCCCACTGAGGACACCAGGAAAATGCAGAAGGCTCCTGTGCAAACATGGAGGGCCTGATGGTGGAGAGGGTGAATTCACCACTGAATCCTGGGCATAATCATACACATGGGATCCATAGTCCAGTTTCGACCAGACAAGTATATGGTACAGGCTCAGCAAAGAACACCAATCAGCTGCCCAAGAGAAGTTGCCTCTTAGGAGACACATGTGGTTGACAATTTCCTTGAAAATGAAGAAATTCATAGAATGGAGTGGTCAGCTATATCCATAGATCTGAATCCAATTCAACACAGGGGATGCCTGTTGATGTGAAATGCATGGCAGCAGCCATTTCTCAGAACCTTCAATGAGCTCAGACCTGTTCTTGTGGAGGAGCTTTATTACCAAAAAAATTATGAGAATGCACTGCAAGAGTTCTATGGCTCAGAGGTAATCATATGCTTCATTAACTTATCCCCTAATTCCAGCCCATTATGAGAACTCCTGTTCTCATATGCACGTCATACATTTTATAAAAGTTCATTATTATCCCACCATTTTATAAGAGTTCATTATTATCCCATTTGCAATGTGATCTCATCATGCCACATTTTTCTATGCATTTAACACTTTAATGCACACAATGGCCCAAATTTTAAATGTTCTAGTCCAAATGTGCCATTTCTGTCTTGACTACCCTATACTATTTTGGGCAGTCTTGGACTGAGCCTCATTATGAAATAACTGATGAATAAAATAGCTTACATTACATACTAAAAGAGAGAGCACTTAATTCTGAACAAAAAACATAAAAATAAAAGGAAAAAAATGGCATAAAAATGTTGCAAGTTCATTTGCAGTGATTTTCAAAACACAATTAAAAGTAACTTAAAATTCTGTCATTGAGCAATAAAATTTTAAAGTTTATCCTTAAAACTATTTGCATGTTAAAAGTTTTTAAGAGAAAACTCATTTTCCAACACTTACAGGTTAAATGATATTTGCAGAGACTCATTTCGATTATATATATTTTTATTCATTACCCTATAATTTTGAGCACCAAAGTATATATAAACAGCAAATTATACTTTTATGATGGAATTAAAGAGGAAGTTTTTTTTGGGGGAGGGGGGCACTTACTTGCAAAGTCTTTTTGCATTGGTGTTTTTGAGATCATATTTGCATTAAAAATTACTAGTTATAATTTATATCCACACAAACAATTTCTAAAAGAATGTTTCCACAAAGTTGAATTTACCAGTCCTAAATTTCGTATGCAACCCTCCATTTTGCTACCCCATATTGCATTAAATATTTGAGTCAAACAGAATGTGGTTTAGAAATCTGAATGATTTCAAAGATATTCCAGCATTGTCAAATCCCCCATAATTGCTTTGAGCTTTCCTATTATAAATCTGTGAACAAAGCTGGAGAAATGCTTCCATCCTGCCAACTTTTGGCAACTAGTGTGCTAGTACAGTATTAGCTTATATTTACATTCTTAATTATGATAATACTTGTTAAGTAATCAAAACAAATGAAAATAGAACCACTCTTGTTAAATTCTTCAAATCTTCACATCAGCATATCACTCAAAAATTGCTGAAACTACCTACTAGAGGTAACACTTTACAATCTCAATAGATAGCATCTACTTTATAAAACCAATAACTATTTCAGAATTTCCCTGTACAGAGTTTTATTTTTAATGGAATAGGTGCAATTTATATTTCATAAAGGGTTTGTAATATAGAAATTATCTATGTAGTTAATGAAAGTGCCCAGCCAGCAATACATTTCATTTTACAAAATTATTCATTCTAAAATTTTGCAGGTTTTACTGTATAAAAAATGGCAACACGTTATATCAATTACGCATCAATATGAAATGTAATTGTGCACACTTAAACAAATTGGTGTATCCATGAAAAATTTTATTAACAAAAAAGGTGAAACATTGTTATCATGAATGCTGAATATGCAGCAAATATTTCAAGCTAGATGCTTACATTCTGGTTAGCTATTGTTTCAAATTTTGAAAACAATGTATGCAGTACAAAATATTTTAGCCAGGAGGCCATCCAAGTTGCCTACCACCAACGACATGAAGATGAAGATGATACACTGACTGGCATCCATCGTGACCATCATTAATTACCACGCGGAAACCATTCTTAAGGCCTTGTTCTTTGGCAATCTTCTGGGCAACAAACATCAGGTGACCCATTAGCTGAAAATGTATAGCTGATTAAAGTTTACAAAGTCAAAAACCTTGAACATGTCAGTGATTAAAATATTAACTAGTGTTATAACAATGAGACTTAATATTCCCTACATTTTTCTCCATTTACAATTTATTAACCCATTCAGTATTTCTCCTGAAAAACTGAAATTAATGTCTCAGCTGAACACACTACAAATTGTATTTTATAATATTAAAAACGGTAAACATTACTTATTAACTCAAACTTTTTACTAGGTATATTTATAAAGATTTTTTAAACCAGATTTCAATTTTAAAAAAATAAGCTTTTTGTGTTATATATAGCTGGTCTGTGATTTAACAATTGTGAAGAAATTCATTCAGAAATCTATGAAAAATCCAATATATGAACTGTTAAGTGCCATTCTCAGTAAGACTGCCGCTGTCCAATTTGCAACAATTGTGTGCCACAATCATTTCTGCAAAGGTACAATATTCCTGCACAATGCATTCAGTATCTTGTAAGTTCCATGCCTCGACAAAAAAGGTAAACATTACTTATTAACTCAAACTAGATTAACAAATCAAACAAAACATCTAGATTAGAGACACCGGAGGGATTAATGATCATATTAATTCAAAATGAATGAAAATAAAATTATATTTTATGCTAAAGTAAAATATATTCATTCAAAACAAAATCGTGCATATATTAAAAAACAGTAAAAGCAACAATGCTCTTAACTCTGATTTTTACTCTTTTAATGCAGATCCTTTTTCACTGAACAAAAATGTTATTCACAGACATTTACATATTAATGCTTTTTAAGTGATATCCAAACAGTCTGACTGGAGTTCTTATGCACATTCTACAGTAGTTTTTGCCATTACAACAGCTGAAGAATTACAATACATTAAAAAGAAGTTCATGGTGCAATGTCTTTTCAATACACTTTACAGTTATTTTACCACAAAATAGAACTTCAAGCTTCTAAGACAAGTATTATACACAATATTAGAGTTAATGACTTCCAAGTTTCACAACACTTCCAAGTTTCCCATGGATCTGATGGTGTAGCTGTTATGTTTGACCAACTATTGAACTTTCGAATGAGGTGCATCCTCTTTCATACCAACATTAATTTTTGATATGATAATCATATTACATATCAATTTACATGAACAACAGTTAAGTAACAGCAACTGCTCTCTATTTTGAATACATATTAAGGTAAAAAAAATTATCTACACACTAGGCACTTTTAGTTGCTTTATATACTTGATTCAAGGTATCAATTGCCTATCAATCTTGTGAAGAATTAAAAAAATTCAATTTTAGCGAGAGAGGAACCCAAATTCATAACTACCTGATAACATTTCAAGCACTCTCACCAAGCTATCCAGCTAAATCTCAGCTGACAGGATATGATGACACTATTTTCTCAATCAGGAGCTGATTCTATTGTCATCTATGGTGAATTACTATTATTGAATTTCTCATCAATCAGTTACTTTCACAACTGTCACATTCATTTGAACAGCATGCATTCTTTTTTTCATTAAATTTTAAATGGGAAAACCAAGTACATGGATTCACCAGATACAAAGATTCGTACTTTGGAATATTGGCAATGAATGCAGGATATCAAATGGCTTAACAGCTTGGATAGCAATGAAGGTGATCCAAATAAGGTCACAACAATGGTAATGGGTAAAGCAATAATAATGTTTTATCAGATGGAGTGGCAACAGCAGTAAATGGCCTAACTGTGGGGATTTTCCAAAATATCTGAAGATCTATTTAATACATTTGGAAACAGATACAAATGCTTAAAATCAGAACATAAAATTGCTTCAGAATAAATCATAAAGTGATGTAAAATTGATAATTTAGTGGGTAGAAATTGGCTGAAACACCAAAATAGAAAAACATAGTTGTATTCGACTCTTTGCCATCACTGTACAGGTTTACCAGTGCCTGAAAATTGGCAAGAGGGTTACAACATTGGTCCACAACAAATGTGATCAATTCCTGCTTCTTCGATGGAGCTGGAAAAAGCTGCCTGAGACTTTGTTCCAGACGTTCTCATAAATTTTTCAGCAGGTTGGTATCTGGTGCCTCAAATCAATGGGTGACAATTCTCCCATCCATATGTGCTCTGTGAATGGGAGCACTGTCATCCTGAAAGTGCTCTCTCTTCGTGAAAGAAATGCTGTACAATTGGATGAAATGATCACTCAAGACTGTCAAACAGCAATTGGTATTAATCTTGCCTTCTAATGTAATGAGTGCACCCAAACCATGCCACGAGAATATCCACACCATTACAGAACCTTTAACAGTAGGGAACATGCAATCAGAGTTGTAAACTTCCTTCCAGTTGGTGCCACACATGCACTCATCCATTTGTTGGAAACAAAGTACAAGATGATTTGTCAGATCATATCACATTCCTCCAATACTCAAGTCTCCATGCTTGTGCTCTTTGTACCACAGGACGCGACGATGTGCATTGACAAGCATGATGGGTTGGGAAGATTTACCTCTAAGTGGCACTTTTTTTGCACACAATGAGCTAAATGACTAGTTCACATAGAGAAGGATGGGGGAAGGGGATTCACTTGACAGCTGTTAAGAGACAGATGGTAGCTTCTGGTCAAGGCCATCCAGCATGTTCTTTAACGTGCACAAGGTATGGCTCTCTTGCACATGGGGCCACAGCTTTACATTCCATCCAACAGAAGGTGACCTTTACCAAGCCTATTGGTATACCCTACTGAACAAGGGCAGTGTCAGGGAGGTTCAGAGACAAATCTCAAAGCTGGCCTAGCTGCGACTCGAACATGGGCGCTACAGATTATGAGCATGGTGTGCTACCGACTGAGTCACCCCTGCCCCAGAAGGTGTGATGAGTTGCTTGTGAAGTGCAACACAAATGTATACCCAGCTGTACGGACTTCTCGACATACTGTTTTTTGATGAAATTCGCCTGTCACGTTCTATGTTGAAATCTGTGAACTGATTGGCTGTAGCTCACCAATTTCACTTTGAACATTGCACTAATAATCAAATGTTCCAATTCTGGAGTCTGCACCTTTGCCCACTGTTGTCTTTTACAGATATCTTCCATTTAAATTTCCATGCAGACATGACCTTGGAAACTGTTTCTCGTGAAACATTAATAAGTTCAGCTATCTTAGTCTCCTGCCAAATGCAACAATCATGCCCTTTTCAAATCACTATGGTCTTCTCTCAATGAAATGGTACTAATAATTACATACAGTTACGCCAGATTTGCCTTTATAGACATTATGCTAAGTATGTTGAGATGTCATTCGCATGTTTCATGCCTCAGTCAGTGGCATATAGACCCACTATTAACATAAACTGAAGGTTTCCCACACACCTTGGTGTTTCCATTTTTCTGTCCATTACCTATACTTAGGAAATGTTAAATTCAAAATAAAGGTGTGTGTGTGTGTGGGTATATATATATACACCAAAGAGCCAAAACATTATGACTGTCCTCCATGTGGCATCAAAACAGCTCTTAACTGGTGAGGCATGGACGCTGCAGTATTTCTAAAGGTGTCTTGTGGTATCTGGTACCAACCTGTTACCAGCAGATCCTTTAACTCTTACAAGTTACGTGGTTGAGCTGCCGCAGATCAGGCATGCTGTTCCAATGCAAATCACAGATTCTCGATTGGATTGATGTCAGGGGAATTTAGAGGCCAGGGTAATAATACCTGGAAGTCTTCCTCATGTTCCACAAACCATTCTCGAACAATCTGGGGAGTGTGGCATGGTGCATTATCCTGTTGAAAGAAGGCACCACTAGAGGGGAATACCATTGTCATGAAAGAATGTACCTGGTCTGCAATGATGTTTAGGTAGATGGTAGACATCACAGTTTCCTGAACATGAATGACTGGACCCAGGGTTTCCCAGCAGAACATTGCCCAAAGCATTACACTTCCTCCATCATCTTGTTTTCGTCCCACAGTGCATCCTGGTGCCAACACTTTGCCAGATAAATGACACACACATATCCAGCCATCCACATGGTGCAACAGGAAATGAGATTCATCAGACCAGATTACCTTCTTCCAATCATTCAAGGTCCAGTTTTGATGTGTATGTATCCATTATAGGCATTTTCGACAGTGACAGACATTACCATAGGCACTCGGAGTGGCCTGCAGTTATGCAAACCCATTTTCAGCAGGGTTCAATGTACTGTATGTTGTGACACATTACTCCTGTCCCCAGCATTCAAATTATGGGTGAGTTACCCCAAGTATCCCTTCTGTTGGCTCGTACCTTACGAGATAGCCTTCACTCATCTCTAGCATCGATGAGCCGTAGTCAGTCCACACCTTTCCGGCAGTTCGTGTTTTTTCCCTCCTCAGGCCACTTTTTGAAGATACTAACCACAGCTGATCATGAGCACCCTACAAGCCTTGCCATCTTAGAAATGTTCTGACCAGTCGTCTGGCCATTACAATTTGGCCTTTGTAAAACTCACTTAGGTCCGCTGCCTTTCCCATCTGAAGAACAAGAATAATACTGATTAACAGAGCTCAGTATCAGGTGTTATTTATACTGTTTCGCAACTTTCACACGTGTGTTTGCCTGCAGTTGCTTCGATTTCCATAAAGATATGCTGGTCATAATGTTTTGGCTCTTCAGTGTATATATATAATTAATGGCCTACTAAGGTTAGGGGCATATAACCCATTCCCTTGAGAGCTTTAATAACATTTTTTAAATTCCTTAAAATTAAAGATTCAAAACTCCCTTCCTCTGACAATTAGAAATTTATGGATATGATACTGAGTAATATTATGCAGCCGTCCCATGGCCGAGTGGTTAGCACGCTTGGCTACTGACCTAAGGGACCTGGGTTCGAGCCCCGGGTAAGGCATGGATGTATGTGTCGTTTTTCTGCTGAGGTCCTGCCATCCTCTCAGATCTTCTACTGTGGCATATAAACTGACAGGCTCCTGTCAGACCTCTGTGGCAAGCAGCTGCTTGAGGGGAGTATTTATTTATTTATTTAATATTATGCAAGCTTTCACTTTGCAGATTCATAAACTGTAGTTGGCATCCTCCTCTTTAGTGAAATCTGAATTAACTTTAATCTCGAATAAACCTAATTTGTACTTAGATGTAGTATGTGTGATAGATTCTTGCAATGTAACAATTATAAGAAAGCATGAAAAGCAAAACTAAAACAATTAAGTAGTCGCATACCTTTTCTTCTTAGGTGAAACATTGGTGCATTGAACTAATTCAAGACAGTGAATTTTGAGCCACACCAATGACTAGCACATGGCAACTCTGCAAAGTTATCTGTGAATGTTCGGATTTGATAAGGAAGATAATGGTGATATTTAACTCTTTTTAGCAGCATCATTTTACTGAACTCAAATTTTATGCAAAAGCTGTTTTTATATATATTACTTAATATTTCTTCAGGTTGCCAACAACACTTTTAACCTCAAATAAATTGCATTTATAGCAGTGAGGGATCCCATCTGGTATAGATGCAGTGACATGGAATGTGCAATTGATGCTGTGCAGATTTTATTATGTTAAAATGCTTCAGACGTTTTATGCCACACCACTAGCTGTTACTTTTTTTAAAGTCTTATAAAACAACTATCACTACAATGTTAAGAATACAATTTTCTTTTATAACTGAGGAATTTTCTTAATATTTGGAATTAATATTTCCCTAAAAATAAATATTATTTACTGAATTCCTCAAGTCCAATACCTACTATGATGCTATATCATTAGGAAAGAGGCAGCTGATGTGTCTAGGAAACAATGTTTATATAAAGCATTCAAAGGCAATTCTCTTGACAGTGAATCAAAATAATGCACGTGACTACAGGCGTACATAACATATGCAATCCCTTGCTGCATGATTTAACAAGATAATGTCATTTCCAGCAGATATTTTAGATAATTAGATTATGGATTTCTACAATGATTGTTTCACACAGCAATTTTCCCTATTTTGCAGATGGTATCAGCCATTGGAATTTAGGACTACCTTCTAAGGAGGAATTTCAGGCAGTAAACAATATGCAGTAATCCCTCCACATTCATGAGGGCTATATTCTTGGAAACAGAGAATACTGAATTTGCAAATACTGAACTTAAAAACTTATGGGAAAAATATGGTTTGGTTCATGAACACTAAGATTACCAGAGAAAGAAGTTAATTATTATTAAACTTTTCTCCTAATATTTTTGGGATAAAATGATTACGTTTTGATATTTATATGAAGTATAGTTTTGTGATGTAAATTAATAAATTAGCATAAAAAATTGTGCATTTATACTATAATTCAAGTTTGTGTAGCCAAGGTACAGACCATAACTAACAGTATAAAGTAGAATACAATAAAATGATTTATTACTTTGCACTCCTCTCTCTTCCCCTACGTGGTTGGGGCAGGGGTGGATCAGTCAGTAGCGCACCAGGCTCGTAATCTGCAGTTCCTAGGTTTGAGTCCCAGCTGGGTCTCCACAAAACTCCCTGCCCTACCCATGGTCAGTAGGGTCACCAATGGGCTTGGAAAGGACACTGTCCATCAGATGGGATGTTAAGCTGTGGCTAATGTACAGGAGAGCCATACCCTATGCACATTAAAGAATGTTGGATGGCCTTGATGAGAGGTTACCATCTGTCTCCCAACAGCTGTCCAGTGGGTCCCCTCCCCCCAACCTTATCTGAGCCTGCAGAGTTCTTGTGACCTGGCCATTTAGCCCATTGTGTGCAAAAAAGTGCTGCTCAGAGGTAAAACAACCCAACCCTGTGTGGTCCTCATCTGTGTGGCGTCTACAATGCTTTCTTTGACACTTTCCTTTTCCATTCAAATTGTAGTGTTGAGCAACAGTGCCTGAACTTGTAGAAGGTTGAGAATCAGTATTGCCAACAGGTTTGAATAATTCAGTCAACAATAGGCATTTATAGCCTACTTTCCACCTTTCAAATGAGGAACATAAGGGAGGGCCGCAATCTCAATGGCTCTCTTAAATTTCAAGCATCAATCTAAAACAGGATCACATTCAAGAAGCTCACTGCATATGCTATCAAGTGTTTTTAACAATGATAAAAGCTTAGTTTCCTCAGTTACACCATGAATAAGCAAATTTCAATTTCCTTATACTAAATAAATGGTTACTGCTAATATTTTAATGCAAATAAGCAAATTTGCACATACAGGAGATTTACTGTCCTACTTTTTTTAGTTTGTTATTGTAAAAAGATGGGCACTTGTAATTTCCTTAAAGATATCCATTTAGCCCCCTTCACAATCCTGTCTTGAGGTTGTTGTGACTTAGCCATTTGGCCACTGTGCAACTAATAGTGCTCTCAAGATAAAATACCTCATGTAATACCAAACCATATATTCCAATTAGCTCATATAGGGATTTTAAACACTTTTCCACCCATTACTTGCTTTGCAACAGTCCATCAGATATGACAATATAATCAAACTTAACACAATATACTCAAATATATATCATTTAATGTGATTTAATGAATTTTTACTCACTTGCCAATTGCTTGCAAGTTTTCTTTGTTAAATATCAGGTAGCCCATTGTGCACACTCACCATAGAGTCCAAGCAGATGCTCAATTGGGCACCAGAGCTACCCTGGCACTATACCCATACAGTCAATGAGACAAGCCCTCACAAAGAAATAAAAGGGAAAAGGAAAAGAAAAATGTGAGAAATTCAATTAGTCCTAACAAAATTAAATAAGCAAAAAAAATAAAGTGTGTGAACTGAACTGTCCTCACAAATGAAAGAAAACTACAAAATTAGTAAATGTGTGGGAAAACTTGCAAACCATTGACTGGACGTTGACAAGGCACTCACTGTACTGCACTGTTAGCCTTAGCAGGTTCAGCCCACTAGCAGATTATTCTGAGGGGGTCACCCCAGGACCTCCCTATTACCTGAAGCAGAGGACAAAACAGTATGTAGCAGTGGCCCTAAAAATTGCTGCCCAGCCCCACAACAAATAGGCTTCCCAATAGCAAGACTGATCATTGGGACCCCACTAGTTATGAGCTGAGGAGAGCACACAAGGACCCTGAGCAACTACCAGGATCTTCCTTTCCAGGGACATGGGTATCCATGCACAACAAATGTGATAGAGCATTCAGGACCTTGCGAAGGTATCCAAACCAATTTAGTTCTCCAAGCATTATCTGAACAGACCTTCACAGGACCTTCACAGGGTGGTCCCCTCACCAAGGACAGGAGCTTGCACCAAGGGACTGCTGGGTTGTTGCGTTGTTTTACCTCTGAGCGGCACTTTTTTGCACACCATGGGCTAAATGGCCAGGTCACATGGACCCTGAAAGCTCAGAGAAGGTTGGGGGAGGGGACCCACTAGAACAGCTGTTGGGAGACAGATGGTAGCCTCCCATCAAGGCCATCCAGTGAGTTCTTTAACATCACAGGGTATGATCTCCCACACATGGGGCCACAGCTTAACATCCCATCTGATGGACGGCGGCCTTTCCAAGGCCATCGGTGTCCCCTACTGACCATGGGCAGGGCGGGGAGTTTTGAGGAGATAAATCTCAATGCTGACCCAGCTGGGACTCGAACCTGGGAACTACAGATTACGAGCCTGGCACGCTACCGACTGAGCCACCCCCACCCCGAGACTGCTGGGACTTTTAAGAATTTTTGAAGTGTGGAAAAATAGGCATTGCACTTAAAGACAAAAAATAGTCTCTATACAGTTTGGTCCTTTTTAAGGTTAGTTACGGTAGTGAAACTTGGGACTCTGCAACTGGAAACTTGATGCCTTTGATTCTAGATGCTTATGCAATATCTTGGATTAGGTGTTTGACTTTGTAAGTAATGAAAAGGTTAAAAGGAGGAGTGCAACCTGCTCCTTTTAACCTCTAAGCAGCATAATTGTGCAAAGAGAGTTGGTTTAGCATAGCTGTAGACTGGCGAAGAGGCTTATGAACAATGTATCTAAAGGCCTCGGGGGAAAAGGAAGATACAAAAGATGTGAGAAGCAGACAATGTCAAACAAGAAATTACTAGAATTGACCTACAGAGGACAGATGTATGGAGAACAAAATTATGCAGTCTGGTAGAATCTCCATGGGATGGGTATCTATGTTTTGCAAATATTTTCCCCTTTTTGCACTTTTCACGCATTTACTGCAGACTGAAAATTTTTCTTTGATTGCCATTTGATTTGCTTTGCATGCCTAGAGATTTAAAATTATCTGACTAATCATGAATAATTTAATCTGACATAGATTGTGCTGAGATTGTTTCATTAAAGCTACTGATGAGACTGGAAATAAAATAATTTGGTGATAAATGCAGAAAAATTAAAGTAATAAAAATTGTTCACACACTTTATTTTTAATGGCTGCACTCTTAACCAAGTTTCTTAAATTTTCTTGGGAACTGTGTCAGAGATACTGGTATTGTGTGACACAAGATCAATAGGAGCACAAGCACTGCTGCTGTGAAGAAAATGTGAAGATTGCAGTAAAATAGATATACACATCTGAAGAATAAAGTAATTATGATACACAAGTTTGATCCTTACTAAAGTCTGCTGAAACAAAATCTTTGTAAGCATTATAACCAGAAACTTTATTCTTTTGATTCTAGGTCCTACATAATACAGGAAAATCCCATTAAAATGTGAACTGATAGAATGCGATTCCGCTTATAACATGATGCAAGCGGGGGTCTCCCTTTTCCTTGTCATAAGAAACTTGATTTTTCACTCAAGAACTACATATTAGATTCCTTGTGTAGCTTTGTGTACATGTGGGTGATATTTTCACTCCAGCACATATCAGTGATACTTGTTGTTTGACATCCGAAAAAATACCGGCAACTGATTCATTTACTTGTAAGCTTTCGTTGGCAATATCTGTTTGATTTATATTTCAAATGAACAAACTGACAAGCTGTTTTATTACTGAAGGCACTTATACACAGTTGGCATATGCAATGGCACTTTTCCATGTAATAATATTGTTTACTTGATTTTTCCAATTTTCCATGAATCCTCCTATTGCAATTTATAGCACACAAAAAGTGGCAAAGACAAGTTAATATAGTTGGCCAATGTACAAAGTTTGAATTACAAAAAATTGAATTTTTGCTAATGCAATCCCACTTATATTGTGATGCAATTCTTTGGACCCCAAGCACAGCATTATAATGGGATTTACCTGTATCTTGGGTACTAGTTATAAGTTAGGCAATGGAATCAACAACTATATTTGAGTATCATATTGTGTAAGAGACTACAATGGTTTGGCCAAGATGTTCACTTGCAGAACTACAGATTAGCAATAATTATGAACAGTGGCCCCAAAGCCTCAGAAAAAGGAAGAGATGTAAAATGCAGTGGTAGACATTATCAAACTGGACTTTGTTATAATTGGATTGCAAATTTTGGCCAAATTCCAAAAGCAATAGCTCAGGAAAGATGTGTATGAAAAATTAAATTCATGGTCTTGTTGGACTCTATAACCCATGGCTGGGAGGGTGACTTTTTCCTCCAGCTTTTATTTTTTTTCAGTGTCTCACATAAAATTTGATACCCTGTTATCCATTACTTACCTTCTTTTTACTACTGCCATCTACCAACTTTCTTTTCACATAATGTGACTTACAGAATACAGTATTAAGACTGCTATTCTTTTTTTACTCTATATATGTGCAACTGACATATTCTTGAACACTTATCTTTAATGTTTATGAATAAGTGGCATATGATTATATGTGTAGCATACACAAACATAAAACAATGCATGCAAAAAAATTATGCAATGCTTTCATTAATTATGATTTATTTTACACTCACTTGCTCATCAGTTTCTTCACACTTAGACAGTTGTTGAATTGGCTTGCGAGGAATCACTAAGAAATGGACAGGTGCTTGGGGATTTAAATCATTGAAGGCTACACACTGAAATAAATGAATGATTATAAACACAACAATGGAAATTTTTAATTTAGGGAGTGGTAAAAGATGGAAGATGATAAAGGGAGGGGGGGGGGGGGAGTCAAAAGTGGGACCAGATATAGGAGAGCCCAAAATTTAAATTTTACCTATCCATTGATATTCTTGACTTTGCACACACTTTACTAACAATTTCAGTAATTAAAGAATTCATTCCCAAACTACATGAGCACTTCAAGATTAATATTAAAGAAATTTTAAATAATATTAAAATTTAACAGAATAATACACAACTACTAATTCATGGTAACATTCATCATCCTCAAGCAGCCATGGGCCAGAGAGGCCCAACCAGACCACGCAATTTAGTTCTCCAAGCATTATCTGCTGCATCTCGCCACTGCACACCAATTCTAGCAAGGTCCTGTTTGACATTGTCTCCCCATTGCATCCTAGGTCTCCCCTCTTTCTGAGGTCTTTAGGCACACTGTTCATAACCCTGTTTGCTAATCAATAATTTTCCATACAGGCAACATGGCCAAATCAACGGAGTCTCTCTCTCTGCAAAATATACTGCTCAGAGGAGGTTGTAGACACCTTCACCAAACCTCTTCATTACTTACAAAGCTGAACTACCTAATGCCCAAGATACTGCATAAGTATCTAGAATCAAAAGCATCAAGTTTCTTGTTATCTTATTTATAAAGCATCCAAGATTCACTATCATAACTAACCCTAGAAAGAACCAAACTATTATACAGTCTAATTTTAGTCTTTAGGTATACATGCCTATTTCTCCACACTCTCCAAAGATTCCTAAAAGTCCCAGAGGGTATCCCTATTTGACTGTTAATCTCTTGCCACACATCAACAATATCTGTTACATAACTCCCAAGATAATTAAACAGACACTTGCTCAAGGGCGCAACCATTCAGAGTGACTGAAGCACAATTGCCTGACCAATTTTCAACACTTCAGTTTTCTCTCTGTTTATCACCAAACCAACTCTATTACCAGTCTCATCAACAGCCCTAATGAAAGAATTCATCTCATTAGCCAACAAGGCCAAATCATCTGCATAATCTAAATCAGAAATTTTGAAATCTCCAGACCATTTAAGGCCAATATCTTTCTCATGCAAAGAATTTTGCATAACATAATCAATAACCAGACAAAAAAAGGGAGACAAAATGCACCCTTGTCGAACACCAGAAACAACGCTAAACCAATTGCTACAAGCCTTACCAACTCTCACACACGACTCAGTGTTATTATAGAGAGCTTCATTACGTTAACTAACTTGTCTGGTATGCCATACAATCTCACAATCAACCACAAATTATGACTATTAACAGAGTCGAAAGTTTTTTTGAAATTAACGAAGCTAGCAACCAAAGGTTTCTGAAACTAAACATTTCTCAAGAATCTGCCCAAGTGAAAATATCTGATCAAAACATCACCTGATTCTAAATCCACATTGCTCATCATGCAATTGACTGTCAACCAGATTCTTAATTCTATTAAGCACAAGCATGCAAAGAACTTTACCTGGATCAGAAAGTAGGCTGATCCCTATAGTTATCACAAGAACTACAATCACCTTTTTTAAAAATAGGAATAATAGCTCTGGTAAAATCTTTAGGAACCATGCCATTATCATAAAAGTTATTCAAAATTTCAGTCATTCATGTCGTAATAAAAACATTCCCAGCACTTAGCATTCCCATATTAATTTCATCTACCCCTGGGGATTTATGAAGTTTAAGTTTAGAAATAGCCAAAATAACTTCAGATTGTGTTATAGAGGCAACATTAAAGCCACCAATGCATCTATCATCATTACAAACAATGGGAGTAGAACTAACCACATTGTTTAGAACATAACTGAAATGCTCAGCCCACCTAGCCATGACAGAATCCTCACCTTCTATAACCTTACCTTGTTTATCCTTCAATTTCTGTGTACCTGTCTGTTTTCTACAACATAAAACATTAACTATCTGGTACAGCTCTCTGCTGTTGTGCTGTCTAACTGCTTCTTCAGCTTTGTCAGCCAAGCCATCAAGCCAAAGATTCTTATCGGCAGCTAATTGATCCTTTGCACGTTTATTAAACTCTCTATAATGCTTTCTACTAGGACTAGTAGGGTGTTGATTATGAACATTCCTGCAGTTCTTTCTTTCTGAAATAAGCTCAAGTGCCTTATCACTCAAATAATTCTGCCTCCTCTGCTCCTTTTTTCCTAAAGAGTGCTGTTAGTTTCCAAAAAAGCCTTTTTAAAATGGCCTCATTCTTCCTCAACTTCAATAGTATTTTAATTTTTATATTTTTTGTTCAGAATTAAATGTTCTTAAATTTTAAATCTAAACTATTTCATTCGGTCAGTTTGTTGTTCACAGTTCTCAGCCAACAAATGGGTTGGGTTGTTTTACCTCTGAACGGCAGTTTTTTGCACACCATGGGCTAAATGGCTAGGTCATATGGATCCCGAGGGCTCAGAGAAGGTTGAGGGAGGGGACCCACTGGAACAGCTGTTGGGAGACAGATGGTAGCCTCCCATCAAGGCCATCCAGTGTGTTCTTTAACATGCACAGGGTATGACTCTCCCGCACACGGGGCCATGGCTTAACATCCATCCGACAGACAGAGTAAAAATTGAATTGACTCAAAAGTGGTAATTAGTGTATATCAAAAAAGTCGAGTTTATTCAATATTTAATCAATTGTATACTTGTAATATATACTTTCCATCTATATGGCATTTATCTGCCACTTGTAGCTAGATTGCCTGAACAGCACCTACATGTGACATAATGGAATATGTACTGTAGGTAGAAAATGTTCATATCATCAATAAGAGGAGATCTTGATTGGCGGCCGGTAGCTCAGTGGTCCAGAGCACCTGACATGTTATCAGGAGGTCGTGGATTTGTATCCCACCCGGCTCAAGACAATTTTTCCTCTAAAATTTGAATGGACTCAAAAGTGGTAATTACTTAATGTATATTACTAAAATGTGCCTTCTGTAAAATGTAATACTTGTTAAAAGGTAAAATAAACAATGAATCACTTCACGTGGGTGATCAGTCCTTTCTCAACAAGTTATTTCTACTACATAAATCTCATAGATTACGCTTCAATTGTTAATGTTCTTTTTTTCAATTTCCGCAAGTGTATATCATTTGTGATGTCCACCCATTCACTTTTCCTTAACCAGTTTTGCTTTAATTATGCTCTATTTATCAGTTTGGGGATTATTTCATTTTTTGGACATCGCAGCTCTCGTTTCTGAGAGTGTAGGAGTTGCGCATGCACAATTCTGATCATTCGATTGACAACCGCTAAAGCGCATGTAGGACATGCTCTCTCTTGCATCATAGCTAGCACGATCATCAAATTATGGAAATGTCTTTTCTGGCATGCAATAGTCACGTGCCGGACTTGTACGCACGTTATAACTTAGTGACATTAAGTCAGATTGTTGAGACAGATAGAGATTGTCAGATGGAGTCAGTATTGCTAGAGAGTTTGTCAGTATTGTTAGAGAGGTGACGATGGGTCACAGAATGGAGATGTGTAGCAGAGTTATTGTGAATCAGTGTAGACAGTTTTTGTCCGAGATGATGTTACTTTAGATAGATGTGAGTTGCTAATGTATTCAACTATCGAAATTTGGTGAGTTGAATTTTTGGAAAAAAACTTTGTTTTAGAAACTTTTGAATCTTCGCTATTTTTTCTCTTGAGCAACAGTAGTTAATTTTTTGATTGTATTTAAACTTTAAATTTGACAATCCTTTATGAATTCTTACTCGATAAGTAACGCTTAATAAATACATTTATGAACCCTATTTCAACTTGATTTGACAAGTTATTATTGCCTGGTGCCTGACACAGCTATCCTGAATTTGAATAAATTTGGATCAGACAAAAGATCCAACATTAAAAGTTAATAATCTTTGAAGCATTTACAGTGACCTTGGCACATGACACTGACTGGCTACACGCATGCTTCTTTGCATAATGCAGAGGTGGTTTTAATGTATTGGCTGATTGGTGTTAAATTTGTTAAAATTTTTTTGGCTATTATCTTTCATAGTCTTTTTTTTTTTTGGTTGAAAAGATTAAAAAATGATAAAAGCAATTATTAGTTCTGAGAAACATGAGCAACAAAAATGATCCAACTTATTTGCAACTGATACATACTTGAACATATGAACACAAATGAAAGCATGTACGCAATCCTCACATCACTGCCATGGGTTATAATTAGCTCCAAGCAACTCTACCTTGAGCTGCAGCTGCTGCATTTGGTCACTGCAGGCCTATTCTAACAAGGTTCCATGTTGTTTGCTCACCACATTCTAGGTCCCACACTTTTTCTGAGGCATTTTGCTAATTTGTAGTTATTCATAGAGGCAACATGGCCAAACCAATACTCTCTCTCTGCACAATCTGGTGCTCAAAGGTGGTTGCTGATCTTTTGCCTATTACTTAAAATATTAAATTACCTAATAACCAAGACCCCACATTAGCATCTAGAAACAAAGGCATCAAGTTTCATGTTACTTTGCTTACAAGGGTTTAAATTTTACTACCACAGCAATCTTTAAAAAAGACCAAACTACCTGATTTTAGTAGTTACATATATATACACAATCTCCAGAGATCCTTAAAAGTCAGAATCCCATTCTATGGTTTATCTCATGTAGCACATCATTGGTATCTGCAACATGACAACTAAGAAATTTTCTCCAGGGTGCAACAATTAAAAAATAATTAAAGTATCACCTGCTAGACCATTTTTAAACAAGTCTTAAAAAAAGATGGAAAACCATTAGTTTATGGAAATTTGAACACATTCAGAATATTACTTGAATGCCATATTTTTTATACATACTTTACATACATAAAGAATCCTCAAGCAGATATGGACTACATAGGTCCAACCATATTGTGCAATTTAGTTCTCCAAACACATCAGTTCTGAGTTACATCTGACCATTGTAGACCAATTCTAATTCCTGTTTGACATTGTCATCTACCTATCACATCCTCAGTCTTATGCTCCTTCTGAAGCCTTTAGGCAATGTTCATAACCCTATTCATTATAGTTATGCATAAGAACAACATGGACAAACCAAAGCAGTCTCTCTCTGCACAATATGCTGCTCAAAGGAGGTTGCTAACTCCTTTGCCTAATCTCATATTACTTACAAAGTTGAACCGCCTAATACCCAAGATACTGTATAATCATCTAGAATCAAAGGCATCAAGTTTCCTGTTATTTTGTTTAAAAAGGATCATAGTTTCACTACCATAAATATAAAAAAAAAATACCTCCTCAAGCAGCTGCTTGCCACAGAGGTCTGACAGGAGCCTGTCAGTTTATATGCCATAAGAGAAGGTCTGAGAGGATGGCAGGACCTCTGCAGAAAAACGACACATACATCCATGCCTTACCCGGGGCTTGAACCCAAGTCCCTTAGATCAGTAACCAAGCATGCTAACCACTTGGCCATGGGACAGCTACCATAAATATAGCAGGAACCAAATTATTGGTCTAATTTTAGTCTTTAGGCATAAATGCCTATTTCTCCACACTCTCCATAGATTCTCAAAAGGCCCAACAGTATTCTCCATTCTTGTTTATCTCATGCAGCACATAACCAGTATCGCTTACAGCTCCCAAGATGATTAAACTCTATGACATTTGCTCAAGGGTGCAACAAATCGGATTAACTGAACCACAACATGCCTGACAATTTTCATCGTAGTTTCCTGTTTATCACGAAACCTACTCTACTAACAGTCTCATCAACAGCTCTACCAAAAGAGTTCATTTGCCAAAAGGGCCATATCATCAGCATAATCTGAATCAAATATTTTCAGATCCACAGATCATTTAAGCCAAAATATTCTCTTTGAAGTGAAGTAAATTCTGCATAACTATCAATATACAAATTAATGAGAAAAGGAAACAAAATGCACCACTGTTGAAAACCAGAAGCAATGCTAAATGAATTGCTACTAGCCTTACCAATCCTCACACGATTCAGTGTTATTATAGAGCTTTTGGTATGTTAACTAATTTGTTTGGTAAATCATTTGAGAGTCGTCCCGTGGCTGAGTGGTTAGCATGCTTGGCTACTGATCTAAGGGACCTGGGTTCGAGCCCCAGAGTAAGGCATGGATGTATGTGTCATTTTTCTCCCGAGGTCCTGCCATCCTCTCAGACCTACTACTATGGCATATAAACTGACAGGCTTCTGTCAGACCTCTGTGGCAAGCAGCTGCTTGAGGAGGTATTTTTTTTTTATTTATATCATTTGAGACCACAATCAACCACAAATTATGACAGTAAACCGTCAAAAGCCATTTTGAAATTGCAGTTAGTAACCAGTTTCTGAAAATAAGCATTTCTCAAGAATCTGCCTAAGTGAAAAAATCTGATATCCTATACCCCTTCTGAATCCACACTTCTCATCACAGAATTGCCCATCAAATATCACTGAAATACTCAGCCATGGCAGAACCCTCACTTCAATATTCTTACTATTTTATCTTGCAATCCCTATATACCTACATATGCATACAACATGACTAAGTATCTGCTTCCTCTGCTTTGTCAGCCAAGCTAGTAAGCCAATGATTCTTATCAGCTGTTAACTGATTCTTTACATGTTTAATAAGCATTTTGTAATACTTTCTGTTAGAACTTGTAGCAATTCTTTCAAAAATAAACTTCATTACCTTATTACTCAAATAATTTTGTATCCTCTACTCCTTTTTACCCAAAAGACTACCATTAGTTTCAAGAAAAGCCTCTTTACAAATGGTCCCATTCTTCTTCAGTAGTAAGCAAACTTTGAACGACATAATGACTAAGTAACCTATCATGGTAAGCTTTGGATATATCTGGGTCTTTCAGAGCTTGTGTTAAAGGTAACATTTTTCAATCTTTAAGCACAACACTTGAGTTTAAGTTGCAAGACAGTTTTAACAAGGTAATGGTCGTATCCAATTTCAGTTCCCTTATATGACTTAGTACTCCTATTCTTCCTCTACTTCCCAACAGAACTACCTCATTTGCTGTAAATATATATAAAATCATATTCTTATGCAACACATCTGGTGAAACTCGTGTACTTATGGCATAATTAATCCATACATATGTCAGAATTTTGTAATAAATGTTAGTTATTCTAAAACTATTACTTGTAGATGTTCCCCTTTGCCCTTACAGCTACCAATACCAAAGGGATCTATGACTCCTCCCCAAATGTCGAATCAGTACCAATTTTAGCATTGAAATCACCTAGAACAAGGGTAATATCTCCATTCTCAGCAACAATCAAAATATCCTAAAGTTGTCCATAAAATCTCTCTTCTGCATCTTCATCACCATCCTCTGTGGGAGCATAACAGGTGACATTCATGTCTTTAATGCTCATTTTAAATTTAGCTGTAAAAAATCATTCATTAATGCACTCATAACCTATAAGAATATCACTAGTGTTTCTGCTGAGAAGCAAACTTGCACCTTGAAGATGCTTTCCATCTTCCTTCCCTGAAAAGAGAAATTTAAGATTATTTTGAAGGATATGACCTTATCTCTTCATCTGGTCTCTTGGAAGCCAAGACAATCTAGGTTTTAATTATGGCATTCTTGTGCAAGGACATCAAGAGAATAATTTCTCTACAGTCTTCACATTCAAACCTGTGGAAAGAAAATGGTTAGTCGAATTTTAAAGAAACTATGTTTATTGAGAGAGGAAGTGCAAACAACATCAAACAGCCCCTTAATTGCAAACATGGGACAAAGACCTGTTTCCCCACTACTAAAGTATGAAGCCATCTACACTGGAAGGACTTTCTCCAATATAGGTTTGATGATGCCCATAAAAGCAAAGGTTCAGGTATCTGAGGTGATCATTGATCAGGATTATTCACCAACTAATAAAATATATCCTGTGAATCTATTCACTTGGCAGGGTGTACATATTGGGTTATACTTTAAAAAAAATACCCCCTCAAGCAGCTGCTTGCCACAGAGGTATTACACAAGGCTGTCAGTTTATATGCCAAAGTAGGTCTGTGAGGATGGTGGGTCCTTCTCAGAAAAACAACATAAACATCCATGCCTTAACTGGGGCTGAAGACCAGGTAGCCAAGTATGCTAACATTCAGACACAGAAAATACTGCTTGCAAAATCCTAATGCTTAGTAATAGATAAGGGAATTCACAGGGTTGATAAAGAAACAGATGCCTCCTGTCACTCAATGTTCTTTAAAATGCACATTCCTTTCTGCATGCAGCTATGGATTAACGTCACATGCAATACACATAGAAAATCTTACTTTGGTCACAGCAAGGTCTCGCACCTGAAAATATTTTGCAACCCATGTCCAGTGCTGTCAATTTAGTCAACCCCCACTTCACATATGGAGATGCCATATACGCATAGCCAGCCAAGTGTTAATATGCAGTGAATTAAAACAGAGAATGTATTATCTTTTTAGGCCTTCACCCGTGTATAAGGAGTTTTTGCGTCTGTATATTAATCATCAACACAAGTTTCGGAAAAATATGTTATCTACTAACATAAGAAAGTTTTTATAGAAGCTTAGTTTACCATCTATACATAAAAATTTGCATGGATTTCCAAGGATTAAAAATTTGCATTGATTTTTCCAAATATGGTATCATAGACAAGATCGGAAATTCCGTAGCAAGTTTTGAAGCAAATATTATCTATTAGCATTGCAAAATTTCACAAAAGCTTACTTTATCATCTTCATAGATATATTTTGTTGGAATTTCACCGCGAAGTATTTTTCCAAATACTGTATCACCCCCAGGACCAGCAAGTTGAGCTTTCAATACTTCATCAGCCATGTTAACCGCCCGAATTCGTGTTCTTTGGCCGCGTGGGCCTCACGTTTACTTCTACTCGCAGCCAAAGATTGTTATCGTAACTTCCATGCTTCCATGTAGCCTCGGCTCAACTTCAGCATTTTAAATTTTTCTTGCAGTTTCCAGGCACATTCATTCTAGAGCTCAGCATGGCCAACTCGTATGAAGTCGGGTAAAAATTATAAAACTAAGATTGTATAGAAACGAGAAGACTAAAATTTTCTATTTTGAATCGGAAAACCAGATTGGAGTGACCGATTAAATTTAGAATGATTAGTCCCACTAATCCAGACTACTTAGGACAGCCAAAAGATCTCTTCAAAAAGTTCCTTTCTCTTTCCTTAACCATTTTTGAACTTTTTTAAGAGAAAATGTTCTCTTATGGGATCTTTTTAACTGCAATTAAAAATTTTTACTTTTGAAAAGTTAACGGTACACAGATATCTTAATATGTTATAAAAAATGTGTTTAAAAATATTGAAACATTTGAAAATTATTGAATGAACACATGATGATTCCATGGAACGCAAATTGTCAAAATAATTGTTATTTGTTGTCTTAAGTAGTATGTGATGATTAAGGGTAAAGACACAGAGTTTTCTATACATTAGGAACTGTTCTGGAAATAAAGTGACCAAAATATTCGGCCATTGAGTATAATCATGTTTTGGCTTGGAATGTCAAAATCGTCTCATTTCTTAAAAAATTTACTTTCGTTATTAATTTTATTATTGTTCATTAATAGGGTTAGTTTTGGGCTTCCCGTCACTCGAATAAATCGTGGATTATTTCTTTAGAAACCTTTTGGTCTCCTATGTATTATATGTAAATTCTACAGTAAAATATCATATAAAATAATATATATACTCACTAATTTTTCTTTCCATTTTTGTTTTCAATGACTTCTCTTTGTATACACCAAAAAGTAATTTTATTATACACATTCACCTAGTTTGGATACACATTTCACCATTACAACTGCAGCAACATGTCGTGGCATGAATTCTAACTGGTATTGGAAATGTTGAGTGGTATTGCAGCCCATGATTCCAGGACAGACGTCTGTAAAGCACCAAGAATTGCTGGTGGTGGGTTTCGGACTCGAATGCATCTCTCCACTTCATCACTCATATGTTCAATAGGGCTCAAATCGGAAGAGTAAGAGAGCCATTCAAGAGTTTTGAACTCACTGGAATTCTCCAAACAGTACTTCGCCAAACAGAAGTGATGAGACGGGATGTTGTCTTGTTGAAAGAAGTCATCGGGCTGTTGATGCTATCAATAGGTAAAAGGGGTCCCAAGGTGGCCCACATAAACACAATTAATTTTAAAAATACAGGCATGCAGAAGAGTGAGTAGTTATTAAAGGATTTTATTTTGTGTTGTGATGGCTTAGACTGCCATTATTTGTATAATACTTTTTTTTATTACAAACGGTGCATCTTTAATTATTAGAGGAGTATATTATTTCATACAAACATTTTATGTAGTTAGTAAAAAAACACATTTGGTAAGAGTTGCATCTATGATTTGTCTTGTAATTCATTTTTTTGAGTGTTATATTTAGTAGCGTAGCATGCAAAATGGTTAGCACACCTAGGCTAATGATCTAAGGGACCTGGGTTCAAGCTCCAGGTTAGATATGGATGTGGTTTATTCTGCTGAGGTCCTTCCATCTTCACAGATGTTCTACTGTGGCGTATAAACTGACAGCTACTGTCAGACCTGTGTGGCGAGCAACTGCTTGAAAGGGTGAGGTATTTATTTATATTTATTCATTTGGAATTTGATATTTAATGAAGTTCATTAGCAATTAGTCATAAGTTAGCTAGTTATTTCAAATAATTAATAATTTGGATTTCACTTAATTCATGTAAATTAATTGCTTCAGTTATTAAAGTAGTTCATTTATTGGCTGTTTGGTTGTTTTTAATTCACGCAGTGTTGTAAAACAAATTAGTGAAAATTTGTAGCAATATTTTGCTGCATTTTGTTGGCATCCACAACTTACTTTTGTCGTTCTGCACACATTGCATGTTTACTAACCATTACTCTAATAATTGCCAGCTAATAGGAAATATATAATCATTAATATAGTTTACGGTTATTTCTGACGGTATTAATTGAAATTGTAAACCAAGCTTATTACAAATAGAATAGGACTAATAATTAATTATAATTTATTTTTATCGTAGAAGATTAAAAAAACTTACTTGAAGAAATTAAGACATTAATTTATTATTATAATGCTTTGTGCATCATACAGCTGAACTAGATTGAATCGTGTTTTATAATCACTATAAGAAATAAGCTTTCAGTAGGTTAAAAAGTATACTATATAGTCATCGTTCCTGCCCAAGTTGCTCTGCTCGTTGTTCTGCTCTGTTGTGAGCACAGTTGCCAAATCTACCTCGACCATTAATAGAACTCTGTGGTTTTGCTACACTATTCTCGTAATGAAGCTAGCTCTAATCCACAGATTGCTTACTCGTAGCATTGTGTGCCATGCTCAGGATTTTTCCACTAAAAAATTAAGGAAGCCGAAATTTGCTATTATTCGATTTTAATGCTTTCTGTTCAATATTTACAGGAAAGTTCCTTATCCTTTTAATAAAAATGTTCAAATAAATTAAACTTACTAAAGGCGTTATCCTGATTCGAACCAGGACAGAGAGAAATATTTTGTGGGTGGAGGGGGAGGGGGTTAACTAACTATTAATACGGAACAAGAACACCATTCCAGTACAAAATTTTTTCTCTGTCGTACTGGTTTTTGAAATATCCTTTTAAAAATGGAAACTACATATATATATATATTTTTTTTTCTCCATTCCGTTTACTGACATTCTCAAGCAGATTTTTGGATGGGTAATTCTTTTAAAAATGAAGACCCCTTTTTTTCCTTATAGCACTAATTAAAAAGTTATAGACAAACGTACACTAAAATTTTATTCAAATTCATGTTTTCATAAAAAGAACATCAAATTTAAACTAAATATTATTTTTAATCATTTCCCCCCCCCCCCCCACCAAAAAAAAAAATGCAGAATGTGATTTAAATTTCAGAATCTTTACAAACTACAATCTACATAATTAACTTATTTATAAATTTACTTATTTAAACTGCCTAACTCTTACTGGGAAAAACATCAACTCAATTGAAGCCGAATATGGTGAATAGGAAATCTCTGTGTGTGGAGGAGGAGTAATCAACTTCCTAATAAACTATTTTAATAACTCAAATGGTTGCGTAAAAATATAGTGACTCTAAATGTTGCATGCATGCCTGGCTCTGAAAACATTATGGTGAGAAAAGGCAAGATATTCGAGCCAGAAAAAAAATAAAAGGTGTCAAGAGATTGGATTTTCATTGCAGTAGCACTTAACGTACGACCCTTCCTGACCCTTCCTTCTCGTGATGCAGGCCGTTGGTACCTATCAAAAGAGATATTCTCTTTTGGAAGGGAACGGAATGGGAGGGCTGCCAAAGCAGTGCTCACTTGATCGGGTCAGCTATGGCTACTTTTTTTCTGCCCTGCTGAGGAGTTCTGAACTTTACAGGATCCTGGTGCTGATCATTTATACCCACTAGACTGGAATAATTTATCGTAACATTTTCCGCTTTGTGTTAAAAAATTATTAAAATTTCAAGAAACATTGCTGAAATGTGCACAAGTTTAATAATTCTTTGGTCTCCATTACCCTTACTAGCATTCTCAAGGTAGGGTGTGTGTGGAATAGCCCCTTTTCTCTTCAGAAACATACCAATATTTCTATTTATTAATCTGAAAAAGCGTTGAATAACAAGTTTCTTTTTTTTTTCGAGCATCCTTAGCTGTATTATGGTATGATTACTATGTACCTAAAATATTTCTACTTCGAATTATTCATTTGTTTTGCTCTGAAAAAATTTCTGTCGACAACAATGTCCTTATCATTATCCTCAAGCAACCACGAGCTACGGAAATCCAATAAGACCACGCAATTTAGTTCTCCAAGCATATTGTCCTGAGCTGTATCTGATGCATCTCGCCACTGCACACCATTTGTAACAAGGTCCTGTTTGACATTGTCTGCCAAGAGCATCCTACGTCTCCTCCCCACTTTCTCAGGTTTAGGCACACTGTTCATAACCCTATTCGCTAATCTATAATTATCCATAGGAGTAACATGGCCAAATCAACGGTCTCTTTCTGCACAATATGCTGCTTAAAGGAGGTTGCCAACTCCTTTACCTAATCTCTTCATTACTAACAAAGTTGAATTACCCAATGCCCAAGATACTGTGTAAGCATTTAGAATCAAAAGCATCTATTTTCCTATTATCCTGTATAAAAAGCGTCCAAGTTTCACTACCATAACTAATCTTAGAGACAACCAAACTATTATAGTCTAATTTTAGTCTTCTGGTGTATACGCCTATTTCTCCACACTCTCCATAGATTCCTAAAAGTCACAGGGACAATCCCTATTCGGCTGTTAATCTCATGTCGCACATCACCAGTATCTGTTACAAAACTCCCAAGATAATTAAACTGAGACACTTGCTCAAGGGCGCAACCATTCAGAGCTATTGAAGCATCAACTGCCTGCCCAATTTTCATCACTTTAATTTTATCCGTTTATCACCAAACCAACTCTATTATCAGTCTCATCAACAGCCCTAGTGAAAGAATTCATTTCATTAGCCAACAAGGCCAAACCATCTGCATAATCTAAATCAGAAATTTTGAAATCTCTAGACCATTCAAGGCCAAAATCTTTCTCTTGTAGTGAATTTCGCATAACATAATCAAAAACCGAACGAAAGAGAAAAGGGGACAATGCACCTTTGTCGAACACCAGAAGCAATGCTAAACCAATTGCTCCAAGCCTTACCAACTCTCACACAAGACTCACTGTTATTAGAGAGAGCTTTCATTATGTTAACTAACTTGTTTGGTATAAAATATGATCTCACAATCAACCACAAATTATGACGATCAACAGAGTCGAAAGCCTTTTTGAAATCAACAAAGCTAGCAACCAAAGGTTTCTGAAACTCTAAAACATTTTTCAAGAATCTGCCTAAGTGAAAATATCTGATCCACACATCCCCTACCACTTCTGAATCCACATTGCTCATCACGCATTTAACTGACAACCGGATTCTTAATTCTATTAAGCACAATCCTGCAAAGAACTTTACCTGGAACAGAAAGTAGGCCGATACCCCTATAGTTATCACAAGAACTGCGATCACCTTTTTTAAAAATAAGGATAATAATAGCTTTGGTAAAATCCTTAGGAACAATTCCTATTATAAAAGATATTCAAAGTTTCAGTCATCCATGAGGTAACCAAAACATTCTCAGCTCTAAGCATTTCCGTAGTAATTTCATCTACCCCTAGTGATTTATGTAGTTTACGTTTAGAAACAGGCAAAATAACTTCGACTGTGTTATAGAGCCAACATTAAAGTCAGTAATGCATCTATCATTACAAACAACGGGAGTAGAACTAACCACATTGTTTAGAACATCACTGAAATGCTCAGCCCACCTAGCCATGACAGAATCCTCATCTTCTATAACCTTACATTGCTTATCCTTCAATCCCTGCATACCTGTCCGTTTTCTACCACACAAAACATTATCTGGTACAGCTCTCTGCTGTTGTGCTGTCTAACTGCTTCCTCGGCTTTGTCAGAAAAACCATCAAGCCAAAGATTCTTATCAGCAGCTAACTGATCCTTTACATGTTTATTAAGCTCTCTATAATGATTTCTATTAGGACTAGTAGGGTATTGATTATGGACATTCCGGCAATTGTTTCATTCTGAAATAAGCTCAAGTGCCTTATTACTCAAATAATTTTGCCTTCTCTGCTCCTTTTTTTTTTTTTTCGTAAGAGTACTGTTAGTTTCCTAAAAAGTCTGTTTAAAATGGTCCCATTCTTCCTCACCTTCAGTAGTAAGCAAACAATGACTGTCATAATGACTAAGTAACCTATCATCGTAAGCTTTAGCTATAACTGGGTCTTTCAGAATTTTAGAATTAAAGGTAAATTTTTTAACCTTAGCACACTTCTCAAGTTTAAGTGACAAGACACTTAACAAGGTAATGGCCAGATCCAATTTAAGTTCCCCAATATGACCTGGTTTTCCAAACAGAACTAGCCAATTTGCTGTTAATATATAATCTATCATATTCTTATGCAGTCCATCTGGTGAAACCTATGTGTACTCATGTATGTTGCGGTGTTTGTAATAGGTGTTAGTTTTTCTCAAACAATGAAGTCTGTTTACCTGTAGGAAACGTTGTCCATTGCTATTGCAGCTACCAATACCCTCCCCAAAGGTCAGAATCAGTACCAACGTTGGAATTGAAATCACCTAAAACAAGGGTGATATCTCCTTTCTTGATAGAATTCAAAATATTCTGAAGTTGTCCGTAAAACCTATCCTTCTCTCCTCATCCTATATCTCATCCTCATTCGTATGCTCAGTGGGGGCATAACAGCATATAACATTCAAGTCTTAATGCTTGTCTGTAATTTTCCTGTAAGAAACCTTTCATTAATTCACTCATATATTTTAGAATAGCATCATTGGCGTGTATCCGGAGAATCAGATCTACGCCTTGGTGATTCTTAGCATCGTTCCTGAAAAGAAAAATTTAAGATTATTTTTAAGAATCTGACCTTTATCTTTATCTTTTCATGGCAAATTAGTTGCACACTGATAGTTCTCATTTAATTCTATCTCATAAAGAACAATAATTTTTTTTGAGGGGAGCGGGTAGTAAATAGATTCAACGGAAACGATTTTCAACAATTTAGTTTCAAAAATCCTCGCGAAATAAACGATGTTTCCCTTTTCGATTAGGAGCCTGATATTGTCTAGTAAAACTATATAGGTAGATTATCCACTAGCTGATAAAACATATCCTGTGAATATATGCACTTTCGGCTGTCAACCCACAAAGAAGCAGAAAAGACAGTGGAAGATTCTCAATCCACAGAAGCCCACAAGTGCACCAAAATCAGGATCCATAATCAAGCTCAGAGCCTTAATCCAGTCCAGTAAGTTTATAAGGATAGCACTAGGACCTTGTGTGGTTGACCACTCCTCAGCAAGCTAGAGAAAAAAGTATCCACAGTTGTCCATATCAGTAGGCCACACTAATCTGCAGCCCTCCCTTCCGTTCACTTCAAGAGAGTTGTTTGGGTTGTTTTACCTCTGAGCGGCACTTTTTTGCACACCATGGGCTAAATGGAAAGGTCACAAGGACCCCGAAGGCTCAGAGAAGGTTGGGGGAGGGGACCCACTGGAACAGCTGTTGGGAGACAGATGGTAGCCTCCCGTCAAGGCCATCCAGCATGTTCTTTAACGTGCACAGGGTATTGCTCTCCCGCACACGGGGCCACGGCTTAACGTCCCATCCAACGGACGGCAGCCTTTCCAAGCCCATCGGTGTCCCCTACTGACCGTGGGCAGGGCGGGGAATTTTGCGGAGATAAATCTCAACGCTGACCCACCTGGGAACTACAGATTACGAGCCTGGCGCGCTACGGACTGAGCCACCCCCGCCCCACACTTCAAGAGAATCTCTTTCGAAAGGTACTAACGGGATGCACCATGAGAAGGCGGGGTCAGACATTGGAGATAAAATGGTTAGTGGGATGTTTAAAGAAACTGTTTATTGAGAGAGGGAACGCCGACAATATCAGCCTCCTAATCGAAAAGGGAAAGAAACATCGTTTATTTCGCGAGGATTTTTGAAACAAAATTCTTGAAAATCGTTTCCGTTGAATCAATTTACTACCCGCTCCCCTCAAAAAAAATTATTGTTCTTTACGAGATAGAATTAAATGAGAACTATCTCTAATTTGCCATGAAAAGGTAAATTATCATTTATTTACTGTTATTAAAATATCCATACAGTTAATGCTAAAATATCTTTAAATCATGAATTTACTTTCGTACATGATTGCATTAATAAGCTTTGTGATCTTGTACCCATTTAATGAGTACACCGATAATTGGAAAAAAAAAAGACTCGTTAATATTTATACTGCCGCTTTAGATATGTTTCAAATATAAGATCATTTCAGTTTGTTCACTAAGTGATAAAGAAGTCACTAAGTGATTCCCCTGAAACATGCTAGTTTTACTTGCAGCATTCAAACGCAGCACACCATCGAACTGTTTCGCTATTGCAAACGCCAATTTTTGCCAGCTTGTCGAATAAGCTTAGTGTGGGTATGATCATGACGGACGTTGCCAGTACTGTCTTTGGTAATGTTATCTCGATGGGTGAGACAGAAGCTTAAAACCTTCTCTGAGCCTTCGGGATCCTTGTGACCTGGCCATATAGCCAATTGTGTGGAAAAAAAGTGCTGCTCAGAGATAAAACAATCCAACCAAACAGAAACTTAAACATAAAAGAAGTGATACTTGAAATAAGAAAGTATCTTTTCTCTGGTAACTGACAATGCCATTTGAAAAATGATAATAGTCTTTAAAAATGCTCGTTTCAACTTTCCACCTATACATGGAGAATGTGGTCTAAATATCACTGATATTATTTCAGAAGTTTTGGCAGACTGTCTCGAGCTGCAATTTCAGGAAAACGGTGATCTTTCTGATCAAGAAACTTGTAATGAAGTTCAAGATACATTCATTCATTTCGGAAAATTTCCTGTTTCCAAAATTCCACTTTTTTTCCCATTGGAGCTACTCCAGGCCATCAAGAAGCTTAAAAAGCTTTGCTGGACCTGATAAAATATCAAATAGGATGTTGAGGTACCTTCCTAAAAAGGTTGTCACACATCTTTGCCACTCAACGTTCTCCTTGGAAATAATATTTTCCCCAATATCTGGAACAAGTCTCTTTTCCGACAAATTCAAAATCCAGATGAGACCTTGCATTTTTCAGCTTGTTTTGCTACTTGGGCAAACTGTTCGAGTCATTTTGATCAGATTAGTTTTCTCTCTTTGCACTCTATCTTGCCTTATCTCTGCTGAGCATCAAATTCTCAAAGTGGTTGAGAAAATTGCCTGAATCTCTTAATAAATGATGGTTGCTGTTGTCTTTCTACGAGGGATACTTGCATACTTCCCTAAATGGCCCCCTGCAAACTGGAGACATATGGCCGCCCCTGGATGACAAAATGAAAACATCAGTTCGTTTTGCAAACGAATAAAATTATTTTTTCGTTTTCAGTTATCTCGTTTCACTTTTGCAACCCACAGAATCTACATTTACTATTATGAGTGGAATTATTGCACACCCAAATGCAACGCAGTGGGTATTGCTAAAATATGGAAGCATTTATTGGCAGAGGATCTCTAAGCATGGAGATCTCGTGTCACGAGTTGCTTTTCCATTATTTGGAGATACTTGCAGCTTCACACAGCAAAACATTAAATGAACGCATTTATAAGGTGAACATATGGTAAAAATGGTTATTCTATTACATCATCTACAAACCATTAAATGGAGTTGCTTTTCCATTATTTGGAGATACTTGCAGCTTCGCACAGCAAAACATTAAATGAACGCATTTATAAGGTGAACAATGGTAAAAATGGTTATTCTATTACATCATTCACAAACCATTAAATGGAGTTGCTTTTCCATTATTTGGAGATACTTGCAGCTTCGCACCGCAAAACATTAAATGGACGCATTTATAATGTGAACATATGGTAAAAATGGTTATTCTATTACACCATTCACAAACCATTAAATGATGGTACAATATTGGAATATTTTTTCGCAAAATTTTGTATTTTGGGAATTTTATTCTGCTGTTTTTTTTTGAGGTGATCGACTTGTTTGTTACTAAGTGGTGCTCAGCAAGTCAATTTTAAGAATATTAAAAGAAAAATACAGGGTGGTCCAAATGAGACTGAAGGATTTGAAAAATTCATAATTTTTGTCTTTTGCAGGTTATAGAACATTCTTTGGAGATTTACAATGGCTACTTATGATGACAAACGGAATCAAAATCATTGAATTTTTTATTCTAACTGAACGGTCTATTATTTTAACTTGAAGAAAATACTGTCAGCATTTTAATGTCAGAACACTTCTCAGTGACATGATTAGGAACTTAGTCTCCCAGTTTGAGGTGCAGGGATTAGTGTTAGATCGTCCAGGAAGAGATAATCGTCATACTGTGCGTACTGATGCAGCAATGGGGGCTATACAGCAGAGTGTGAATGAAGACCCATCCGTCTCTACTTATCGTTCTACTCAATTGGGAATCTCCAGATCTTCGCTGCAACGGATTTTCAGGCTGGATCTTAAATTGTTTCCATAGAAGATTCAAATGGTACAGAATTTGTTATCCCAGAATCCTCAGTAACGTCTGCAATATGCCATTCATTTTGTGCAGATAGCCACATAAAATAACTTTTTAAACAACTTTATAATGAGCGACGAGGCTCATTTTCATTTAAATCAGTGTCTCGCAAACTGTGTGCTGCGAGAGATTCCAAGTGTGCCGCGAGAGATTTTCAAATTGACACTAGATATTCCAAAGATTTCATTTTGACTTGACTTGTGTTATCGACGTGCTTTAATAAAAATCTTTCAGATTTTATCAACTGGGATATTGTAAGTATTTATCACGCTTTTTCCAAATTTCGGTATTAATTTTTGATTATTTCAAGCCATAGAATGGACAAAATATTTAAAACAAACACCAAGTTATGAATTAAAGAACGAGAGCAAATCTTCAGGTAAAACCAAGCCGATGACTTCAACTTCAATATAATGACGATTATATAGAGTTTGCTTTTATTCTTTTTTAGGTGTGCTGCGGAAACAAAATTAGATTCGGTGTGCCGAAGAATAAAAAAGTTTGCGAGACACTGATTTAAATGGTTGTGAATAAGCAAAATTGCAGATTCTGGGGCAATGCATCAGTGTCAATTGCGCTCCCCCCAGATGCACTATCTGGAGCGGTGTTAAGGTCAATAGATTTATCGGCCCATATGAGGAAGGTCACCCAGAAAGCATTACCAATGCTCTGTACAGGGCCATGATTGATAATTTTTTTTACATCCGGCGGTCGAGGGTAATCCTGACATATGGTTCCAACAGGATGAAGCGACTGCGCACACAGCTAGAGCAACAATGGAGCTTCTGTGTAAACTTTTCGGTGAACGACTCATTTCAAGAAATTCGGATTTCGTTTGGTCTTTCCATTCACCAGATTTGACGACTCTGACTTCTTGTGGGGCTATTTGAAAAAGCGGTTGTATGTGAACAAACCCCAAACCATTCAGCAACTCAAGGACAACATTCGTGCCAAAATAAGAAATTTGTAGACCAAAACCATGCATTTATTGATGGAAAATTATCTGGAAAGACCCCATATTCATCAGCAAGAAAATGGGGGGCATTTGAGGTTGCATTTCGTACATAGCTCTAAAACATTTCCATGAATTATTATGTTCTAACAAACAAAAAATTAAATAAAAACTTATTTGCAAAAGTTATTTGTGTTTTACATCCTTCAGTTTCATTTGGGCCATTCTGTACAATATTATAAACAACTTTTCTGGTTGGAAATGTAGTTTTTTGGGGGAGGTCCCACCACCCAATACGTTATTCCTGATGATTAGATTGCGCTAAAATTTCCATTTCCATTGTTCACCTCCCACAACAAAAAAAAAAAAATCAGTTATTAATTTCTTTCAACCTGTATTTAGTCTGCTTCATACAATTGTAAAATTGCATTCAACCATATTGGGAAAGCACTGTGGACAAGAAAAACCTTGGCAATTCTTTTTATATGAGAAAATGTGTAATATAAATAGAGGTGACAATCACAGTGTTACGTGGGTGACATTTTATCAATATATCAATAAATATTTTGATGAAAAAATTTCGCTGACATACGGGACTTGAACCAGCATGTCTCCAGAAACATGCCAGATTATTCTTACCCACTGAACTAATGCGTCTCATCTTTTTTCCACTAATTTGACTTTAAACTTTCACTGATGATTTTCAGCGTCAACCATTGGCACCATCTATGACCAAAAGGTGGCAACTATTTCTTTTTATACTGCACTTAGTAAGATGGAAATAATATAGTTTCTTCATGCTATTTAGCGTTATTAATGATTAAACATAGGTGACAATCACAGCATTACCTATGCAACATTTTAACATCAATATATCAATAAATATTTCATGGAAAAAAATTCGACATATGGGACTTGAAACCGCATTTCTCCAGAAACATGCCAGTGTTTTTTCCACAAAAATTTATTAATGTGTAATATATAAATTTATATGAGTACACACAATAATATACAAATTTATACAAGATTACATTTTTAAGATGGTCTGAGGTAGTTGATGAAAATGTTTGCAATTTCATTTTCCAGTTAAATAGTGCACAAACTGCATAGTGTTTTTTCTGATCTGACAAACATATTACATTGTATAAGATGTTTGTCTAAAAATATGAACAGTTTTCGAAATTTGTCATTTATCATTAACACAGAATAAAGAAATATTGCAACTGTAATACCAATTTTGTAGATTCAAGCAAAACAAAAGTGATTGAAAGTCATTGGAGGGAACTGTTTACTGTTGTTATAATATCTTATTACACGAGCTCTTCATCAGCAAATGTTTCAAAAACACAAATTCATTTTTGCTAAATGCCATACTTAAAGTTTTGGTAATATACAATTCACTAACACAGCACTTAGCCAGGAGGCCATTTCAGCTGTCTACCACCAACGACATGAAGGTGAAGATGATACACTGATTGACATCCCTCTTTACCATCATTAATTACCACACGGAAACCATTCTTAAGGCCTTGCTCTTTAGCAACTTTCTGGGCAACAAACATCAGATGACCTAATATCTGAAATGAGTAAATCATGAAATGTAACATTAGCCATTTATTAAACTCAGGGTTAAAATATCAAACTTAATCTACACATAAAGGTAAAATTACATACATCAAAACACATTGATTAGATTCAGGCAACAAAGTTTAAAAAAGATAACAAGAAGAAAAAAAATATTTCTGTTAGTATCACATTTCAGGAAGATAAAACTGAAACACTTTACTCTGAGTTCCTCAAAGAGGTGAGAGCTGAAATATTTTACAATAAAATTCCAGGTTAACACTCACATGAAATGTTTTGCATCTGAGAGAGAAAGAACATCAATTAGAAAACATGGTATCTAAAATAATCTGCTGAACTAATTTTTATAGATTTATGAATTTATTCCTTTAACTATTAAAAATATATAATCTAGAAAAGTTTTTTTCATGCCAATAAGTTTTTGAAACAACAAAGAATTTCTGTTTTATAAGTGACAATAATTATTGCTTTGCTTTCGACCTAGGAATGTTTAGACAGAGTCTGAGCACTTCATGCAGATCTAGTGTAGCTGCATAATGATTGGGTTATTTTACCTCTGAGAGACTTTTATTGCACACAGTGGTTAAATGGTCATGTCATACAGACCCCAAGGGATCAGAGAAGGTTGGGGGAAAGGCACCATAGGACAGTTGTCAAGGCCATCCATTACTTTTAAAGTACATATACTCTCCTGCACACAACATCCCATTCGATGGACAGCAGTTATATCAAGTGATGTCTGCTTTCTCAATGAGGATTGGAACTCAAACCTGGGAACTGTATTTTATGAGCTTGGCATGCTTACTAACTGCATCACCCACAGAGCAGCTGCACATCCTACAAGAGATCCTAAGAGGCTTGAAGAAACTAGAGCATACAATTTGAATGGTGCTTATGTGACATGGCTGGATCTAGGAGGAGTGACTCAAGATGCCATGCTCCCCCCCCCCTTTCAGAATGCAATTAAGGGTAAAAGAGGCAAAAATATTAAACTTATTTATATTTCATGTATTTTACAAGAATCTTTTTAAAAACCCATAAAACTGAGGAGGAAATGTTATACTGTATTGGAAATCAAGTGTCTTGCCCCCCCCCCCACTTTTACATTTTTTCAGCTCGATTGTATTTCTTGGTCCCCCCCCCCTTGATTTTTTTCCAGTTTTGCGTCTGTTATGTGATACATATATATTGAAGCGTTCATGTTTTCAAAGAGACACAGCTTGTGAAGTACATAAAATTTGTGTTTAAAGGAAAATTATGAAGGATTAAAAGCAAACAAAATGCAAATGTAAAACAATAGTTTGTATATAAGAAAACAAATAAATATAAAATAAAGCAAAATTTAATTTTAGAGATAAAAATTTAATGTCAAAAATAGTTTTGATTAAGAATTCCAAAATATTTATTATTTTTTTTTTGTTTTGGATGAAAACCAAAGGGAGCTGCAAATGTTACACTTCATTTGCAGTGTACTAAATTATTTGTGACAGCTGTGTTGGTCTGCAATCTTGACTTTAGCGGTTAGGAAGCACTTCTCATTACTAATTGACTGAAAAACTGGCATGCAAAATTAAACATTTTTTTCCAACTGTTATGTAACAAAGATATCCTGAGTTTGAGTCCAGGAAGTGGATTGGTGGATTTTTTCACACTTGCCTTTTTATCATTATACTACACACTTTTATGCTTGTTTAGTCTCAAAGATAAAATATTGGGATTTACGTGTTAATACTGATCCAGGTTTAACTAGAACCTGGAAACTACCGAATACACGCATGGTGCACTACCAACTGAACCAACCCCCACCCCTCATACCAATGACTAATGGAAGATACGTTCAAAGACACACAAGGGTTACAACCTCTCTAAACAATTGCTACATTGGAATATTGTCCTGATGGATAAGGAGAGCAACAGCATCATCCCCACCTTTAGACCTCAGTGCAGCTGCAGGAAGGCAGATACCTGTCTCAACTGTGACTAGAAACCTTTACAATCCATCACTTTGGCATGAATCCTTTTAACCTTCAGGCACAGACAGGCTCCTTGAAACGCTGTCATGAATATAGTAGCCTGAACCTGAAGAGTGGAGTTATGTCCTGTTCACAGATGAATTTAGATTTTCTTAACTGTCGAACAGCAGATATGTACTTCTCCAGAAAGGTAGGACCTGCAACCAGCCCCATAACAAATTATAAGAAGTAAATTTGGTGGTTGTCTATGTAAGCTGGGTCTTCATTGGGTAGTCACACCAAATTTCAGTATTTTTGATGGAGGTCCTGAGAATGTTCTGTGATATCAAGATGAGATCCTTGATCTCTATGCTGGTGCAGTAGGTGATGATTTCCCCTTTATGGACAATAATGCTCATCCACACAGAGCACAATTGATCAATCAATACATTGGGAAAGAAGCTATCCAATGATGGAGTGGCCTGTGGGATCTCAAACCATCAGAACATTTTTGAGATGCCCTGGAGACATACTGTCTGCCTTCAACAACCTTCTCAAACTTTCCAGGACTGCTCATATTAATAAGTGCATTTTACTGCACTCCCATTTCATGGATTATTTTAGAGGGCATGAATCAATGCTGTCAGGCTTACAATAATGTTAGAAGAACATCCACTATTGTCTATACATTTTGTATTGGACCCCACCTCCCCCTTTCCATATACTTTATTTGCTTCTTTTAGGGTACAGGCGGTCCCTGTTATCCATGGTCAGTTGGTATTGCCTTTAAGCAGGAAATTTCTGCTCATAAAAAAAATGTAAACAATGGTTAATAAGGACCAAATCATCTGATTAAACATTTGATTACACCTTTTTTTAAAGAATTTCCTTTATTTATCACTTACTATACGTTATCGATCTATTTATCTTAAAAATAAGTGCTAATTTTACATTCTGTGTGTGCTTGCATGCACATGAATTTATTTATGTGGGTGCATAGAGTATATTTTTTACAAAGAAACATTAATAAAGAAAACTATTGATATCTTATTAAATTGTTTTAACATATCAATGATTTTTATTACCTTCATAAATAGAGGTGTTGGGCTTTATTGGATGGATGGAGATTGATGTTGGCAGATAACTAGGCAGTGGCTGGAGATGCAGGAGATGAGTCTAAAGTTGTTTGGGTTCAAGCTTGCATTTTTACTTGAAGAATTGCTTGTTATTAAACTATTTTTGATTGCAAACTACCATCAACATTGACAGCATTTCTAAAACAGTATCTCTTTGAGCAGTAAATCACTGTGTAGCATGACAAAAGTCTCATAGATCATAATAAATTTTGATTGAATGGTCATTGAGAGGATTATGGTCCCTAAAATAATCCACAACTTCATTAATTTTGTTTCTCTTAAACCTTTAATTGTTAAGATTTTTTGTTCTGAAATGATGTTGCTGTCATTAGTGGGGATCATCTAATGCCATCTCACGATCCCCTCTTCAGGACGTTGGGTAAAAATTGGGAGGACCTTGAAATAAAAAAAAACTACTCCTATCTTCCCAAGATTCAGATTCCTCTGTGATAACTTAGCATTTTGCAAAGAATGAGTCCAAAGTTGTTTGGGTTCCAGCTTGCATTTTTACTTGAAGAATTGCTTGTCATTAAACTATTTTTGATTGCAAACTACCATCAACATTAACATATTTCTAAAACAGTATCTCTTTGAGCAGTAAATCACTGTGTAGCATGACAAAAATCTCATAGATCATATTAAATTTTGATCGAATGGTCATTGAGAGGATTATGGTCCCTAAAATAATCCACAACTTCATTAATTTTGTTTCTCTTAAACCTTTAATTGTTAAGATTTTTTGTTCTGAAATGATGTTGCTGTCATTTATGGTATACAAATGCGATCCTCAGAAGTGCAAGGAATTTTTATGTAGAGTTCCTCAAAAATTTCTCTCCATATATGTGGGGATTAAGATAACAGGGGCATCCTGTTCACGTAAATCATTTTGGCCCAATGTTCATGATTTATCATACAATTATCCTCGTATCTTCCTACAAAAACTGATTAAATTCATCTAAGTATATTTTGAGATATGCACATTCTATTGATCCATGCTTAATCTTTGATGATAATATAAAAGGTATTTTTCCAATAAACATAATTTCATAATAGTTGAATGGATTGTTATATGTTTCATTTATCATTAACACTTTAAATTGTTCAAACACATTTTTTTATAAAGATTTTAACTCTTGAAAACAAAAAACTAATTTCTGAAAAAAAAAAAGAAAACTCAAATATAAAAAAAGTTTTTTGATAGGTCAGTAATAAACATAAGGATCAGATAAATCAAGTTTTTAAATTTATTTGAAGAATAGAGTAACTCTCAACAATCTGAAAGTTAGCACAAATTTTGTGGCAGCTAAAGGGTTAAAGGTTAAACAATTTCTCTTGTTTGAATTTTAAAACTGTACAAAAGCAAAGAAATTGTTTGTAATATTCACACATACACCTCCCTCCAGCAACTTGTCAATTCATTCTGCAACATCAGCAGACCCTATTTCATGAGATGATAACAGCTGAAAATTACTTAAGACCACATCCAGATGACACTGCAGTAAGACTCCTTGGCTAAAGAGCATCCATCCTTCCAAACATTTGCAGGTCACTCCATGTCTTGGTTTCAAAATGAACACATTATTGAGTAAAATGAATGGAAAGAATTATGAAATGAAAAGAAACACATGTAAGCATTTTGAACTGTTTACTATAAGTAAATGTGGTGTCTAAACACAAGCTGCAGTTCATTAACATCACCATAACATAGACAAAAGATAACTTTTTTTTATCTCAATTTAGCAGATGACAAAATTTCATATTTTGTAGGAAATTACAGTGTAAACATAGGTAGGTTTTAGTTGTTCTTGCAGAAAAATGACACAAACATCCAGCTTTACCTAGGGCTAGAACCCAGGTCCCTCACATCGGTAGCCACAGCATGCTAACCACTTAGCCACTTTGCTATATGAAATTTGTTTTCACATTTTTAATTCCTCCAACTTTTTACATCATAGTAAATTTTACAAATTCAATATTTTACTAAATTCACAATCCACAATTACACTGGCGCATTAATTTTGGAGTTTTTACCTACCATATATGTATATAAAATTTTAAGTTATGATCACAATCAGAAACAGTTTTGCAGTTTGAGGGAATTGTGTGCTGATCACTTTATGACCCTTTTCACTGATAAAACATATAATTCATTATTATTTGTTAGTTATTTTTTAAGCTGGTTATGACTGAATAAAAGTTAATCTAATAAATGAAATATAGTCTGAACAGAAAATTTGAGAATAAATGGATTATTTTATTTCTACCAAATGAGTGCCAATTATGTCTGCTAAGATGTCTGCCTCTGAGCACAATTTATACATTCCCTCTACTTTAAATGGTTATAATCCCTCAGATTATTTTTTTCACTTCATAATATTTTGGTCAATTTCATATCTCCTATATACTAATAATGTTGAAATCGGTGATGGATGATAAAATTTGCAATATGTTTGGTTAATATAACATGGAAATGTTACTGCTTTGGTCTAATTAAGGGTGACAATTCCCCATTTTCCAAAACTGTAGAAACAACAACAATTTGGCATACAATATAATAATAAAGTTTAAAAAAAAAACTGATAAAATGCTCACTTCCTCATCAGCTTCCTCAGATTTAGATAGCTGCTGAATTGGCTTGCGAGGTATCACCAAGAAGTGGGTAGGAGCTTGAGGATTTACATCAAGAAAAGCTACACACTGAAACAGAGTATTCATTAATGAATTTCACAAAACAGTAAATCTTTTTATATATAAAATTTAAATTCAACATATTCAGGCAAATTTAACTTTATGTGGTGTGCAAAACTGAATACTGATTAAGGAACAAATATTCCAATGGTGGTTTTGATATTCGACTGCAGTTTCATTTCCTGCCAATTGTACATATGGATATGTGTCTGAATATTAAAAAAAAAGAAATCTTTAAATGTCTATTCCAAATACAACTTTGATTGTCATATGGAAACCATATTTTTCCTTGTGAAATTAATGATTTAACTGAAGAAAAAAAAGGAGCAAGTGCTTCTTCATTACATTACAAAGTAAGTGATGTGTTCATGTAATTTCTCATGTATCATGTTATAGATGAATTCACATACAAATATTACATTCCCAGTTTTGCATTTTCATATATTAAGTGAGTGAAAAGGTTTTCAAGGATTTTATAATATAACTGTTACCATATCCCTCTAATTTATTGTTTTCTGATTTACTGTTTCGTATATATATGTTATATGTGCATATTTAGCAGTGTCTTAAATGGGAACGTTGCTCATTACATGTTATTCGTGGCTAGCTGTGCAGTTCTCCAGATGCTTGCAGAAATGAGTGATGACAAATGGTTTTATGGCACCATGTCACTTGACTTCCTTTCTATAGCAGGAGGGGTTAGGGTGTCAATCATCAAGAAAGGAGATGGTGAGATGCTGAAATAACTAAGTCAGAAAGAGAGTGGCTGAGGAACTAAGGTGTTCAATGTTTACTCTTTCCAGTTCTTTCTTTAAAACCCTAAAGCAGCAAGGTTTGGATCTATGATGAACCAGCAGAGATTAGGATATTATCTTACCGAGTCCTAAGGTCTGCAAAGTGATTTCTGTATGGAAAAGGACAGATTCACCTAATTAAATGAATGCCTGTAAAAGCAAAGCAGTATTCAGGCTATGTTAAGTTAATGGAATAAATCCTCCAAGCAATCAAATTGAGTCATTTCATTCAACAGAGTATTGATGATTGATTCCCACAGAATCAAAAGCATTCCCATAGTGTGTGTATACATATATATATAAGCACAAATCTAAAATATGCTAATAGTGTGCCATCCTCTACATAGTGCAGTGGATATTTACTTCTTACATCAAAGGCACATCACATCTGATACACATTGAAGCATGAGTATAACAACCCACAGATCTATAGAGTCACCTAGAATTACAGGTAAAGATTAATTAAAAGAAATTATTAAAAAAAAATAAAAGGTCAGGGCTCCACCACCACAATTGTTAACTGTATCAAATTTGCCTGCTTCACACACTAGTGTTAAGTGGCGGTTTTCAGCTCTGAAGTTCATTTAAAATGACATCAGTTTTTGAATGAAAATTATTTTTATGGAAACTGTTCTTTTCCTATATATGTGAATCAAGAATTGTGAAATTATATAGTTTGTGGCTTTTTGAAATTGAAACGAATTTCTAAATTATTTTATCTTAAGCCAAAGTATTTTGGTTTCATCTTACAATTGATGATATATTTATAATTTTGTTTTTGTAAAGACTCTAGATCTGATTTTAATTTCTGTTGTATGTTTTGTTGAAAACAAAGAGCAAAATGTAAATAAATCGCAAGAGCTGAGAGCTAATTGGCTGTTGTAGTCTTCAGCCGAAAGCTGGCATTGGACCAGGTAAATACATGTCAAAATGTAATGTTAGAGTAACTGTGGGATATTGGTGGCCTAGGCTTCAATAATTTGTGTTTTGTGGATGGTAGTATGAAATCTCATGTTGCTTGTGGGATTTGGTGTAAATGTTTGGATATTTTGCCATTGTTGCATGACTAATTTTTGTAACTGATCACAGGTAAGCAAGCGCCAGTGGTGAATCAAAAAAATGCGGGAAACCTTAAATATACAATGTTGAACAAAATGGTTAGTCTCTGATGGTTTAGCAGTTATGATGCCTGACATGCTTCTGGGGTATGTGAATTGAATCCCACTCAAGGCAACAAATTTTTTTCAGCTAATTATTTCAACACACAAATATATTGTTTTCAAAAATTTTTATGATAGGCAGAAATCGAGTTATTAATCCCTTCTATGTCTAGGTCAGGTGTATTTGTTGACAAAATCTGAAATTGGAGGCCAAGGATTAGTATGACAAAAAAAAAATTGATGAAAAAAAAATTGCTGTTTGAAATATTTTTTTTATAAATATCTTAGAAAAAAATATATAATTCAGGTTTGATAAATTAATATTTTCTTTTTTCATTTGATGCATATTTTATTAAACTATAACAAATAATTTGTTAAAGCCATCTGATTGCCATTTCTTAAAAGTGCTATATGGTAATACTGATTTTTTAATTAATATTACACTTTGCTGAAGCAACCGCTTGATTTAAGCTCACAAGTTTCATTTGAATTATTATCAACAGAATTTTCCTTATAGTTTCAAATCTCTCTTAAAAATTAATAAAAAAATATTCCTTTTAAAAAAGGAAGATTTTGGAAGTTTATGAAGTACATACCTCCATTTTTTTAACCTCTTTTCTGCCTTAAAATTATTTTTAATATTCCTATAATTATTTTAACAATTTATATCATTTATATCATTTATATCAGCATTCTATGCATCTTTCCCACTGTTCAAACTGAAACTATAAATCAGCCAGAGCTCATTATTGTATAGCTAGCATATATATATATACATACTTTTATATTTAAACCTTCATTTTCATTTCTGTAGATTTATTTTATTTCCATAGATTATCAATCTTTCAGTTGGCTGATCTATCAATAGATTATTATTGATCTTTCGGACTTAGGCTACATCAGATGGCCAGCTTACAAGTTGTTATGGATATTTTATTTAACATCACATGAGGTTATGTGCTAATTTTTCTATTATTATTTCTTCATTTTCCAGTAAAAAACTTTGATCTTTTATCATTTCATGAAAATTAATGAGGTCTTGGATTGGGAAGCAGAAAGAGCTTCTTTGACATGGAAATCAGTAATCATGGGAAGGGCAATTTCAGCAAGTGCTTTCCCCCCCCACCCAACACTAAAAATGTTTTACTCCTCCCTGGCAACTTTTTTTGAAATTTCAAGTTTTTAAGTTTATATTGAATGTTTTTAAAGACTCCCCCTCCCCTCCCCCACCAAACCTTAATATTTTGGCTGTGCCATTCTGACAATACAGCCAATTTTCTTTTTTGCTTTGGTGCATTAACTTTTTGGCACTTAGCCAAGACAACCAAATTCAGAACCCAAAGTAAAATTTCATAATGTTTAGTAAAAAAAAGCATCCAAGAAAACATTCTTTCATTTCATAAACAGGACAGATAATCCCATTAACATAGGCAGTCCAAGTCACCTTTATAATATTGGCCCATGTATCAAAATACACCACACTGAAAAGAATCATTAAAAGGAATAAAATTCATGTTTCAGGTAAATATTATAGGATTTGGGAAGAAATTTCCTTTCTATTAATATATAATTTAATTGTTTTTATTCATCAGGCTTTCCAAAATCAAGCCTTAATTGCATAGTCCAATCTAGTTTTTCCCTATATCATATGAAAAAGTCTTATTAAAATCAATGTTTATAAATTGTTTAATTTTTTTTTCATAAAATTCAAAATTATGTTTAATTTGGTATATATGACCCATTTCAGTTGATTGTTGTTTTTTTAATTATGCTTCAGTTGACTTGCTTAGATGACTCAGCAAAGTTGACAAAAAGCTTGAACTTTTCCCAAAATATGATACCAAGAAAAAATTTACAAGGGAGGAATTTTTGTTTCAAGTAAAAAAATTTTTTTTGTTATTCAGAAATAGCCTTTTTTTTTTATCCATGTGCAATATAATTATTTTTGCCTATTAATTTTTTTTAATACAGTTTCATTTGCATTCTTAGATGCATTTTTCTACTATATGACACTAAAAAAAAGTCCTATTAAATAAAACTAGTTGCTCTTTCTGTTAAATATTTTATTTTCCAGAAATTCAGAATGCTGATTAATTTGGCATATAATATGCCAAATTCTTTTCATTAGTATTTGTCAAAAAAATTCTAGTTAAATGTTTTTGGCTACATACAAGAAGAAACTAGCTTGGCCTCTGGATATAAACCAATTTTTCAGGCTGGACACTAGAAGGATTAATATCCTCCCCCTCCTCTAACTTGTTGCAAAATGTAGTTAAATTGTGGCAATTATTAGCTATAAAAGTATTTAAGAATTGAAATTAAATTATTTAATTTTACTAGTATTCTTGTTGAAAGTGTTAGTGAAATGTGTTCTAATGTTATGGCCAGGTCATTCAAATTTGGGAGTTTGGGAACATATTACACCTATGGCTGTGGGGGAAATGCTTTATGGAGTACTATGGAGTGAGGGTTTGATGGGGGAGTGGTCAAAATTAATTTTATTTCTAAGTTAGAGTTTAGTAGAATATAGTAGATGCTTTGTTCAGAGTATGGCAGTGAATAAAGATTTGAGTACGAGGGAATGATACAATGGTAACAATTAGTTTTTTCTATGGGATTTTGGGGCTTTAGAAGAATAGTTCTTGGTGGAAAGTGTGTAGTACGGTGGGTTTTCAAAGGATTCTAATAGCAGGGTGTGTATATATACGTATTGCAAAAAATATTTTTGCCTTTGTGAGCAGAGATGTGGCAGTAATAGTATGTGTGTAGCCAATGTTGTTACGGTACTTACGTATTAACGCCACCGCTGGCGTTAATACGTAAGTACCCAAATCTATTACAAAATAATGTTACATTAATGTTCATTTTTACTGCTGAACTGAAATTTGAGATATCTACTGTATATATATGTTACCGCTAAAGCTCGAAAGCCGTTAATGTGCACATTACCTAGCTAATCTGCAGATTAACTGATTTGCTCCGTTAAAGTGCGGAATCAAAAGTTTTCTGCATTTTACCTAGGTAATGTGCACATTAACGGCTTCCGTATCGTTAAAGTTCAAAAGTAAAAAAAAAGACTATTTCTAGTGTCCGAGAGTAGAGTTGAAACCAGGTCATCCCTCTGTCAACATGAATCAGTCGTCCGAATTATAAAAAACGCCCCCAAAATGAGCAGGCCAAGTGAGAACGAATCACTTTACTGATTCTTTCTCACTTGGCCTCCGCTCATCCGGGGCGTTTTTTATAATGCGGACGAGTGAATCACGTGACACGAAGATTCATATTCAAGAGATTCACCACTTTACGGATTCGTTCTTACTTGGCCTTCGCACATTAGGGCAATTCGAAATGCCATTTTAGTAATCCCTGTTGTAACAAATGATTTTATTGCGTCTATATAAATAACATTTTGTATGCTGTATAATTCAGTCAGATTGTTTTACACTTTAATTGTCTATCATTAGTTATTTCATAGAATACCTAGTTATTTCATAGAATAACTAGTTAAAGTGTGGAATTATTAATTTATTACACGCTGCGGTGGCGTTAATACGTAAGTACCGTTGTTACTTATGGCCCTGATAATTTGTCAACACTGATTATAACTATTGCTATATATTTTTGGGCCATAACTGATTACACATTAGGTGCATATACTTACATCAATTCAAAGTAATATTACAATAAACATTCCATTGATGGAATGTTTATATGGTCAAATGATAAAAATTCAAATAGGGCAGATCCTCTCATTCATTATTAAATATTATGCTCTTAGTGTATTACTTTTGGGTTTCAGATAAATTAAAAAAAAAAATTGATTCATATGGTAAAATCTGGAAAATATATCCCCTAAGTGATAATGTATTGGAATCAGAAAGAGTGTGCAATCTTTCTTAAAGATTAAAATGCAATAAAAAATGTAAAATATGTTTAACACACAAAAAGATATCACAGTTATATAGCTCATATTTATAATCCTTTAATAGACTGTGTGCCAAATTAGGCAGAACATTTATCATCTTATATTTCAAATATATTTGGTATGAAATGACACCCATGAAGGGAAAATAACAAATTTGTTTTTACCTTAAATCCTGGCAAGACCAGACATTTCTCTGCTAAGTAAATTTGCCTTTTGCTGCCATCAAGTAAATTATTTGTCACCCCCTCCCCCAAATTAAATAATTCTTTTGCCACTTAAAAGGGATTACATTTTTGCTACTACAACTTATTTTTTTCCACCTTAAGCAATTTTATCTCCTTCTTGACTGCCTGGAGATCTACCAACCCTCAGGAGTCAAGGTCAGCCTTTGTGGCTCGACTGTTTCATGTTTTCAAAATTACTATGCTGATAAAGACCTTAGCACTTCAAACATGGCACTTTTATTTCAGATGAAATTTGAACAAATCAGGTTTCTTCAAATTTCACCTGAATGACCGCTTGTGTTGTTCAGTCGACCTACGATCGTTATGCAAGTAGACACGTTATATTGATGCCTGTCATATCTATTATAGATTGTATATATATATATTGATGCCATGTCAGTTACATGAACCTTTAGACCAGGCTTGTCCAACCTTTTGACTTCTCTGGGCCACATGAGTGAAGATGAATTGTTTTGGGCTGCACATAATGCATAAGAATAATAAAACTTCATTTATTTTCTTGTTTTCTATTATAAAATTAAAAAAAAGGCAACCTAAAACTACTGGGATATCAAAAACTTGCTGAAAATCACATAATCATGTTGAAAGCTTATGACGTAAACTTTACGATTTCCTGGGTCGCATTACTAGCTGTCCAGGGCCGATCCGCGGGTTGGACACGCCTGCTTTGGACCTTTTATGAAAAGTCACTTCTCGAAATTTTTATTGTTTACATTATGATGAGGATTTTAGATTGCTCTTAACTTTCGCCATGGAATTTTTCTTTTTCCCCTTGAAAGGATAGAACATTGATCGTTTACAAAAATTGAAGATATTATCCAGATGTCTGATCTAAAAACATAAACAGGAATCTTCAGTTCCTAATCCTATCCAATTCTGTGCATTCCTATAATGTAGCGTTTTCTTCCTGAATTGAAACCTATAAAGTATCAAGTCAAAACACACAAATTTTAAACAAATTCTTACTTTATCATCCTCATAAATAAACTTGGTTGGTATTTCTTTACGAAGAATTTTTCCAAATATAGTATCACCACCTGGAGCGGCCCCTTGAGCCTTTTTCTGCTCGTCAGCCATAATGTTCCTAACACGCCTTTAACAGCAAAGAAGGTCTAAGAAGAAGGCTAGCTTTGCAGAAACGTAAGTGGCGCCGTTCTGTGGAATTTTACCGAAGCTGAACGTGGTAAATTGATGTGTAAGCACAAAAACAACTGTAAGGGGCGATCTGCGCTATGGAGGTAGGAAGATAAGAGGAGGAACCATAAGCACTTCAAAATGATGCTTCGGCGACTGCGCGGCAGCCATGTTGTTCTATTCAAAACATTGATCAGTAGTATACGTAAGTAATGAAGTGTTGCGCTATAAAAATTTAATTTTTTTCGACATTTGTATTATAGCAGCCTGTTCAGCTTACGGCTGCACGAATCGCAATTCAAAAAAGATACCAGGAATTACCTTTCATCGGTAAGTTTGTCATTTTTATAAAAGTTTAAATAATTATATAATGATACAAACAACTTCGTGTTGAAATTACGCCGCTACGAAATCGGTTTCATTTCGAGATACAAACCTCGATTCTTCACCAGATTTTTTTTATTTTCTTCGGATTGTACTCAGTGATAAATGTGAAGATGTACTTCTTATATTGATTGATTGATTGATTGATTTTACGTTACACTTATTTGAGAATTCCTTCTGCAGGCTTTCTCAGTTAAAAAATTTTGTTGGCTGTAATTGAATATTAGTGTGTATTCTATTTAATGGATGATGAATTTACATACTTTTAAATAGAGGTGATTAAAATATCAAGGAGTTTCTTTTTTGTTTTTTTATTTTATTTTAGGTGGAAGTATTAGATATTATTTTGTTTAAATGTTTCAATGTTTAAATTCCTCTCTCTTCATGATTTAATAAGTTCAGTGTAAGAAGGGAAAAGTAAATTACAATAAAGTATTTTCAAAAGGTGAGAAATATAATCCTTCTTTTTTTTTAAATATGGATAGCATTGAAGGGTTTTGTTCAAATGCCCCCTTTTTTTCTTGGATTGGAGTCTTATATTTTTGAATTTCTTTTTAGATTAATTTAATGTATCTGGTGTAAACTGTCATAGGTGAGTGATAGCGATCATTAGTTAGAGTGAAAATTTTTCAAATTGTTTAGATAATTTTAGTTAAAAGAGGAGAGGAGAGTGTAATGCTTTTCTCCTTTTCGTTAATTCTTCTGATAGGGTTCTAATTGTCCCTTTTAAGGTGAATACTGAATTTATTTAATTCTGTAGTCACCTTAAAATGTATGGATTTCAAACAGAGCGAGTTTATTGCTTGTAGTTATTTTATTTTTACTTTGGTTGAGGGATAGGTTAGGCGTACATAAAGGGAGGTATGAGAGACTGAGGAGTCAGGCACTGAGATGTTGGGTTCAAGCCACTGTCTGGAATGTTGCCTTTTTTGTAAGTGGATATTATATTTCCTTCACCCTGTGAATATATATATTTTTTAATTTTTTATTATTTTTGCTTAGTATAATTTTTAGTTGCTTTTTTTTAATATAGTTTTTTCAGATATTATTTTGAAATTTTCCTTTGTGGCTGAGGAAGGATGTATTTCAATCTCTATGAGATTTTTTTTTTGAGAGAATGTAATAATTGTGTATTTTGTATTGATTGTTAACTCTGGTTGAGGGAGGAGAATGAGCATGAGATGGGGAAGAGATGTGAAGCTGAGGGTACAAACATAGAGCTGGTGGGTTCAAGCCACCATCTGGGGAGGGTTTTTTTTTGTATAAATATATATATTTTTTTAGTTTTTTTTTTAACTTCTTATACTATTGGCTTTATTTAGTTTTCTTAAGCAATTTTTTTTATTTTTGTGGAATGAGAATTTTTTTAGCATAAAACAGCTATTTTCTGAATCTTACAAATGTGATTTTTTTGCAGTTTAAATGCTGCTATTGCATATAATGTTTAGTGTTTTATCCATAAAATGTTTTCTACTATTATCAGTGTAGCATAAATAAACTTTTAAAATCTTGCAATTGTTTGTTATTGTCGTATTCAACGAAATACATAAATAGTTCTGCTATATAGTAATTCTGTTCGGAAATATTCATTGCATTAAAAAAAAGCAATATAAATTCCAAATAGCTTAAATGGGCTTTCTCTTAGTCGTAAAAAAATAATCTTCCCGTATATAACGCACAGTAAAACTGAGTATAGCACGTGAAAAGTAGGCTTGATTGCAGCGGCAGACGGTTTGTTTTGAATGCAACAATATGGCTACCGCCCTGCTGCCTAAGCATCATTTTCCTTGGACAGGGAAAGCGCGTTAGGGCCTCTCCTTATCTTCCTACCTCCATGATCTGCGCAGCGCAGTGTCCCACTGCAGTTATGGTTAGTTTTACTATTGGTATATATATATATTGCGATTTAACCAGTGTTTCCAAATGTCTAACAGCCATGGTTGTTTGGCACAGTGGTAGCTGACCCTAAAGTTATTCAATGAGTGTTTTATCCCGTTCAGGAGTACATTTTACGATACCTGGAAAAGATGTTGTATGTTTATTTTGAGTAATTTTGCAGATTTTTTAAAATTAATATGTAAATTAATACATTTAATCATCTTGCGAATATATATAAGTCAATGTATGTTGCAGGTTTGTGTTCCCTGAAGCATATCAATGTGCATTGGGTTCTGCATTTTGCTCTAACAATATAATTCTTTTTTTATGGTTGATACGGGAAGTGCCTGCTGCCATCTGTTGATCGTTTATACAAAAAAAAAACTCGATATGATATCTATTGAAAATATCAGCAATTGTATAAAATATAATTATATAGATCATGTTATCGTGTATCGACACATAAATATCAATTTATTATAATATACTAAATGTTGTAGGTTGTTCAAAATATAAAAATTTTGTTCAATAGCATAGCTACTCCAATTTTACAAAATTGGATTTTATTATAAATAAATAAATAATAAATACCCCCTCAAGCAGCTGCTTGCCACAGAGGTCTGACAGGAGCCTGTCAGTTTATGTGCCACAGTAGGAGATCTGAGAGGATGGCAGGACCTCAGCAGAAAAACGACACACATCCATGCCTAATCAGGGGCTCGAACCCAGGTCCCTTAGATCAGTAGCCAAGCGTGCTAACCACTCGGCCACGGGACGGCTGGATTTTATTAAAGAAAATTTTTTCATTACTTCTTGATATTTTCTCTCTAAACGAAAACTATAAATGTACCTCATGAAGAAAATGAACATTTTCAGAGTCAAAGTGTATGTAAAATTAGTCACGTAGTGTAAGCTATTGAAAACTTTGCTCGGCAGTGGAAAAATAATGAAGGGAACTAGCTCCTCTCCCTGACTATGTCGCTTCACTGCAATGCACCAATTTGCCGTGTTTAGAAGGCGCTGCAATCGAAAAGTTTACATTACGTCTATGGAAGCTAGCTCTCTTATTGATAACATTAGGTTACGTTAACATTACGTCAACAGACGACGAATTATATGTGTGTTGCCAATCATTTCGGCAAAACCTTTTTTTAAATCATCCAGAGAAGTACAAACGTTATGTCATTTGCAGCCTTCTGTTTTGTTTTCACTTAATATGTTGACCTAGGTTCGTGCCTCGGGTAAGACATAGATGCTTGTGTCATCTTTCTGCTGAGGTCCCGCCATCCTCACAACCCTTCTACTATGGCATATTAAACTGGCAGGCTCTTGTCAGACCTCTGTGGCAAGCAGCTGCTTGAGGGAATATTTATTATTTCTAAGGTTATGTTTTTCTGTATACTTCGTGTATCTCGTGTTTGTAGTCTACTTGTGTCGTATGTGATTTTTCCCATCATTTTTAAGATATGCTTTTGTTGTGATGTACTTCGTTTCTTTAACTTATTATTTTAATTTATGTATTTCTGTATACAAGTATATACTGTTGAAATTTACATATTTCTCTCTTATTAAACCCGAACGAGGTAAAATGGGATAGAGTGAGAAACCGTTGTGTAACAGTGCCACCAGTTGGAAGCCAAAGGAAACTTATTTCGAACCCACAGTTTTACGTGGACGCTAGCTTTTCATCAATGAGTATAATTTATATATAGGTGATTATAAACTCTTTCAACCAAAAAAAAAAGGGGTGATAGTACACATCAAGACAAACAATTTTTGCAATGGAACCTAGGGTCGCATTCCACTCTCTCCGCCAGAAAAGTGTACTTTCGAAAAACAATTTACAACTGGTGCATGAAAAGCACAAGATGCAAATCAGGTGCGCTGAAAAAGTGCGTAGACGATTAAGAACAAACATTTAAAAACGCAGCCGAACCCGTTCATCGACATTACCATGATAACTCACATGATAAGTGACGTATTCGTAAAGGACATGGAAGACTACACATACGAGGAATTGGCGGATATGCATCTGATGTACGGCCAAGCAGGTGGTAATGGACGTGAAGCACAAAGATTGTACCGTGAGAGATTTCCAAATCGTCGTATTCCTTACCATTCGACCTTCGCCAGTATTGACCGAAGACTGCAAGAAACTGGCTTATTGGCTATCTCAATGAGTGATACTGGACGTACGCGAAGTGTGCGGATACCGGAAATGAAAGAACGTGTCTTGCAGCGATTTGCAGAAGTTCTTTCCATAAGTACGCAAGTGGTGTCATCCGAAACGGGAGTTTGTCAAATCTCGGTGTGGAATGTCCTACATGAGGCACGGATGCATCCCTTCCACGTGCAGAAGGTCCAAGCTTTGAATGAAGATGACTATCCCCGCGGGGAGAGTTTGTTAGTTGGATGCTCCAGATGAACAATGTTAATCCTCAATCTCCCGAATTAGTGTTATTTAATAATGAGGCCACGTTTACCCGGGAAAGCATTTTCAACAATCACAACCAGCACGTTTAGGCTCAAGAAAATCTACCTGTCACTGACTCTCGTAAACACCAGCAGAAATTTGGCGTCAACATCTGGGCAGGTATCCTGGGCGATTGTCTGGTGGGACCTTACCTCTTGCCAGAACAACTGACCAGCGCAGTGAACCGTGTGTTTCTGAAGCAAGTGCTTCCCAATCTGTTGCAGGGTGTTCCGCTCACCATGCAGAGGGACATGTGGTTTATGCATTATGGGGTCCCAGCACACTTTTCCATCGAGGTCCAATACTTCCTAAAATCAACATTTCCCGGGTGATGGATTGGATATGGTGGACCTGTGGCTTGGCCTCCACGCTCATTGGACTTCAATTCACTAGACTTCTTCTGGGGGCACATGAAAACACTTGTGTATGAGACACTTGTGGACTCCCTGGAAGATCTCGTCACGAGAATCGGTGTTGCAGCGGACAAGACCAACACCACACCAGGAGTCTACGAGAGGGTGCGAAAGTTCTTCATTCGCCAGTGTGGGCTGTGCAACAACGCCCTCGGACGCCACTTTGAGCAGCTACTTTGAGTCTTTCTCTGACGCGAATGTAATTAAGCGACTCATAAATTGGTTAAGTGCCTTTGTTTTCACTGTTGAAGGATCAACGTGGATATGTAACTTTACACTTCTCTGGCGGAAGGAGTGGAATGCGACCCTAGGTTCCATTGCAACAATTAGTCGTCTTGATGTGTACTATCACCCCTCTTTTTTGTTGAAAGAGTTTACAATCACCCTGTATATTAAAATTTTCACTAACTTTATTTCATTTGTATAAAGCAAACAGAACACTATGTGCATTTTGTTAGGCAGTTTTCGATACATTTCTTGCAAATATATTTTTGTATGGATGACATACTAATGATATGTTTCTCCACATTAAACATCTGTATATCGGTTTACTTATGAAGCTTTTTTTTACTAATTTTAAACGTATTCTTATCACTGATGTACATTTTGTTTTGTCTTTCAATAAACAACAATTCAGTTTTATACATGACCGACATCCAACCATTTCTAAATAGCAGACAGAATCTATTATATATCTGAGAGGGTCTGTGTGTGTCTTTTAGGTTTTTTGGTTTCTCTGTTTTTTCAGGACTGATAAAATTCCCTTTCCCCCTCCCCGGAAAAAACACCTTAAAAAGTGGTTGGAGTCCTCCAGTCGTAACTTGATGAAAGGGTTCAGAACACTTAAAACGTTCCCTCCCCCTAAAAATTTCCCACTCCCGTAAATAATTGTAGGAATTGTTTTTAAATTGTCAGCTGACTGGATCCCTTTAATTGTAACTCAGATCAATGCTATGATTAGGAACATAAACTCCCCCCCCCCCAAAAAAAAGTTACTCGCATGGAAAAGGTAGTAGGAACTGCTTTTAAATAGCAAGAACTAGAATTGCCAAATTCAGTGTATAGGTTGGGTTGGGTTGTTTTACCTCTGAGCGACACTTTTTTTGCACACCATGGGCTAAATGGCCAGGTCACATGGACCCCAAAGGCTTAGAGAAGGTTGGGGAGGGGACCCACTGGAACAGCTGTTGGGAGACAGATGGTAGCCTCCCGTCAAGGCCATCCAGCGTGTTCTTTAACGTGCACAGGGTATGGCTCTCCCGCACACGGGGCCACGGCTTAACGTCCCATCCGACGGACGGCGGCCTTTTCAAGCCCATCGGTGTCCCCCTACTGACCGTGGGCAGGGCGGGGAACTTTTGCGGCAGTGTATAGCTTCTGCTAATTGTAAGAGAGAAATGTGAGAGTTAAGAGAATTATTGTTATATGTGTGTGTGTATATATATACACTGGTTTCCATAAATTAGGGGAAAATGAGAAAAATCGCGATAATTCACCAAAAAATTGTACGATCCTCACCAAATGTAATGCCGAGTGAGCATATTGTATGCAAATTAGTCAAGGTTGCGTCAATTTGCGTAATTGGATAGCAGAATAAAAATGGGTTTTTGAGTGGATCGTTATTTTATGTTGTAAATGTGAGTAAAGAAATTCGAAATAGCCATTATGTAGGAATGATCTCGAGACATCATTTGCCAAATGAACTGCGGTGGAGAGCTACTGGCCAACTAGAAGAAGGCAAAGTCAGTCAGACGTGGCACGATGGCTGAATGTGAGTCCTTTTGTGATCAATAGACTGTGAGATCAATTTCATAGCACGGATTCCGAGTCTTGGAGGTTTAGCCGAGGAAGGGCTGGAATTACGACCACTGTAGAAGACCGATATCTGCGATTAACAGCACGAAGGAGCAGGACGTTATGTCAGCTTCTGCTGTTCGTAGAAGGCTTCATGAGGGAGGTCTGTAAGCTAGAATTCCAGTAATTTGTGTACCCCTCACGTCACAGGAGAGAGCGGTTGAATTGGGGACGCATGCATGTTAATTAGACAGAAGAACAGATATTGCTTGCAGAGTGATTCCGGACATTGTTTGATGTGAAGAGAATGAGGTACCCACTATCATCCCAGTAACACCCATCAAAGAGGTAGTTATGGCGGAAGTAGTGTGTGTTTGGGGTAGTATTTTCTTAGGTGGATGCACAGACCTCTATGTGTTCACGAGTGGGAACCTCATTGCTCAAAAGCATAGAGATGACATCCTGAACCTTTGTGTAAGTCCTTACGTTGGTGAAATAGGTGAAACATTCATCTTACAAGATGATAACGCTCTCTCCACACAGAGCTCGACTAGTGGAACATTATCTTCAAGAGGAGACCGTTATACTCATGGCGTGGCCAGCTCGATCTCCCGACCTAAATCCGACTGAACATGTGTGGGATGCTCTAGGGAGACATGTTGCTGCCCTTAATCTGCCACTTGAAACAAAGGAGAGCTTATTACTGCTTTAAAGGAACAATTGTTGTTACGCCCTACTCAGCTGATTCACATCATCATATACAGCATGGAACATCACTGTCGTGCCTGCATTGCTGTAAGGGGTGACCACACTCATTATTAAAGAACTTTGCCCATTGCATTCTGACACCTCATTTTTGGACAAGTTCCTGTGTTATTTTTTGAGGAAAAACGTTTCTAGTGTAAAATACTGTGCTATTCTAAAAATAGCATTGAAATTCATGTTTCCATCAAATTTCATTAAAATTATTCATATAGTTTTTTGTTTATCATAATTTTTCTGAGTTTTCCTTAATTTATGCAAACCAGTTATATAAATATATTTTTTTTTGAGAGGGGGCAGAATTCTGTCTTGCGGAGGTTCAGAGAATTTAGTTTCAGGAGGGGGGGGGGAAATAATATTTCAGCAGGGTTTCACAATTGCTAAAATATTCCACCGAACAGAAAAGGTTAAAATCATATTTTATATGAAATAAGATTTTATAGTTTTTTTTTAGGCTATTTTTAATGTCAGGCATAAAAAAAATGGGCATAAAACAAAATTATACAAATAAACTGTTTTGCATTTCAAAGCAGGTAGACAAGTTTTAGGTTTTATAGACGACTGGATTTTCGATGGGGGTGGGGGGGGGACTCTCCCCGGGTACGTCCCTGTTCACAAATAGTTACACAGATGGCGGGCTGGTTCTGTGAAACCTATTTCTTACAATTATGTGTTCTGTTAAGTAACTAATAAGCGAATCTAAGCTAAATTCTCTTAATTTATACTTTTGAGGTTGATATCTCTGCAAAATCTGAAGATTGAATAAACACAAAGAAATACTTCTTTTTATTAGCATATATATATAGTGAAAGATTAGGAAAATAAATTACCAACGTGTACTAGCAAGACTAGAGCAGTTTCATTGATTAAAATTGTTTAAAAGATTTTCTGAAAAATAAAGCTAAAAATGATTAAAACAATAGGTATCTTTCTATATCTTGACTGATTTAGTCGTGTGAGAAAAGACTTAATAAAGTAGTTAAATATGAAGAAATAAAGATTCCTGATATGAGGTATGTAAAAGTTTGGTTTTTTCCTCTCGAAAATTTGATTTTATTTCGAAATTGAACCCATCAGGTATTGAATATTACACGAAAATATTCGACTTATTGAACTGATGCTACGCAGCTGACAGGCTTGTGTCTGACTTCTGGCAAGCAGTTGTTTCAGGGATTTTTTTTAATGTTTTTTAAAGAATAAAAATAAGAAAAAAGTACATTAAATATTTTTCAAAGTCATCTTTACTTCTGGATAATGATGAAAATAATTATTTAGTTGAGTATTATATTTATTGAAAATTAAATTACCAATGCCTGTGAAGTCAATGCTTAAGCAATAGTAGCTTATAAAATCTCGCTAGATGACGCACAAACACTTAAAAATGACTGAAGAGAACGTTTTGTATATTCAAGTTTATGGGAAAAGCTTAAAATTACATGAATAAAAGAAAACCTTGAAAAAAAAAATGTTACCATTTATGTTTGTAACTTGTATCCTATAAATATTTTAATCGGAGAGTGCTTTTTAGCAAAAAAATATATAATATATAAGTTTGGTGATTTTGTTTCTGTATACCATAATGACAAACTAAAATATTAGGATTTTCCAATTTTATTTTCATTAAAATATTTTAGGCAGTCTTATTGGTCTTATGTTCCTAAATGAAAAAAAAAAGTACAGAGGTATAAGCGTTCCTTAATTTATTAAATTTTTTCGTGAAAACCTATGAAACCATTGAGTATTGCATATATATATATGCAATACTCAATGTCTTATATAATTTTTTTATATGCACAAGCAGGCAAATACGTTTCATTTAAAAAAGAACTTAAACTTTTGGTTAATATAAATATGAAATACCTCTTTTATATATATTTTTTCCTACGATTTGCTCACTGGAAGCAGATGCAACCCTAGGTATATCAAAAAAATTCTAATTGAATAAAAATAGGCAAATTTAAGTAGAGGAAAACTACACGCACAGTTTTTTTAGCTCCAATAGACATGCAAGGCCTGTAAAAAATTATTTTTTTATTACGACTGATTTAATGGTAATTATTAAGAATAAAAGCCAAACTTTTATAAGAACTACTGACATAGAAAAGGAGGGGATGTCACAAGTTGTAAGAGTTGAAAGTTGGCACATCTAAAAATGTGTGTGTTTATCTGCTATACATACCATTTCCATATATGAAAACTGAAAGAATGGTTACAGACGTTTTTCAAATACATGTCTTCTACTCGATTGTTTCATATGCTAATTATGTTTCAATATGTTTAACACCAATTTATTAATAATATAATGAATAAGTTCTATAATAGGAACTAATCTCATATAGCCAAAGAAAATTAACATTCAGTCAGGGGTTACCATCTTAAAAAGGTCAATAAAACAAAATATAATCAACTCCCCAGTTCCCCTTAATATATATTTCAGTGAGTTATAGACTATACATATTCATGTATAGTGATCACCCTTTGTCTTAACAATGATCACGGATCAAGAATAATCCGAAAAACGCATGTAAATTTCTCAATATGAAGTAAAAGTCTATTTACTTTCTTGTGTCTGGGATGTATAAGATGACTCTTGCTAATTGATCGTAACACCGAACAGCCACGGAGCTTGTAAGCTCCAAAAATATGTTAAACTTCTTTACTTTGGACTTTGGACTGATTCAAATTTAAAAATGATTGCAAAAATTACAAAATTACAAATTTAAAAATGATACAAATTTAAAATGATTTTATAATTCTGAACAATATTTCCAATCTTGCTTTTAAAATTAAATGCGATAGAATGAAAATGCCAGATCTCAATTTATTAGAATTTATTTTATTTCCATCTGTTAATAATCATAAGGAAAATCTGAGGAAAACCAAATTTTCCCCTCCCAAAAGACATTTAATCTGATGTGGCGTAAACATAGTTTTTAATTTACTAAGAAACGTTTCCCTAAAGTTATGCAATGAAACAGCTTTGCTCCCCCCACCCCCCCACCCCCCTTTTCACTTGAATTCCGAAGTTGTTATTCTGGTCTATCAAACTATATCTATGCAAATTTCATTGTTTTTTTGTTTGGATCTTAATTTTGTTTGCAAAATAAAAATTTTCCCTACGGCTTTACTTAATTTTTTTAATAGCAGAGTGCAACTACTGCTCTACTTGTTTAATGCGTCATTTACTTTGAAACACTTACAATAAATCTTTATTCATTCACTGCACTATAAGCTGAAGTATTTGAAATGATCAATTGCCAGCGATAATGCTACTTTTTAGTGGGAACATTGTAGTTTTCAGGTCATCGATTTTTTTCCCAACACTCTTTTGCTTTCTGGGGCCGGGGTGGCTCAGTCGGTAGCGCGCCAGGCTCGTAATCTGTAGTTCCCAGGTTCGAATCCCAGCTGAGTCAGAGTTGAGATTTATCTCCGCAAAATTTCCCTGCCCTGCCCACGGTCAGTAGGGACCCCGATGGGCTTGGAATGGCCGCCATCCGTCGGATGGGACGTTAAGCCGCGGCCCCATGTGCGGGAGAGCCATACCCTGTGCACGTTAAAGAACACGCTGGATGGCCTTGACGGGAGGCTACCATCTGTCTCCCAACAGCTGTTCCAGTGGGTCCCCTCCCCCAACCTTCTCTGAGCCTTCGGGGTCATTGTGGCCTGGCCTTTTAGCCCATGGTGTGCAAAAAAGTGCCGCTCAGAAGTAAAACAATCCAATCCAATCCAATCTTTTGCTTTCTCCTTCCCCCACAGACAATAATCATTTGGTACCAGTAGAGGAGGTCGTCGTAACCAAGACTGAGTTTTCGTGCGGCAGGTTTATATCTGGAATAGCTTTATCGTTTAAGTTTACGTTTAACAGGAATTCCTAAGAGTTCGCTTCATAGGTCACGTTCGTAACTGGCATCTCGAAAATGCTTACTACACATCTGAGCATGCTACACATCGAATGTGTGTTGACACCGACACTATATCATACACTTCCTCTTCTGATGGAAATGAATATAAAACAGTAGTTGGGCATGATCTAAAATGGGAAAATCAAGCAAGCCAAGAACAAAAATGGATACGAAAGAATGGATGATTATGTAAATCCTTTAGCTAAGCTGGTTTAGTCATCCTCGTTGTGATGTAATGGAGAGTGCCCTCCAAGGCGCATTAGAATGACCTTGGAAAGATAGAGCCTTTTGATGCCACCCATATGTACTCACCCTGACCGTAAACCATAGATTTAGATTAGGAAAATTAGATAGTGCATTGGTAACTAAACCGTAACTCAGCCTACCTTGCCAGCTACCGCCATTTTGGTGGCAGAAAGACTCATTCTGGCAAGCAAATCGTACGTATTGAACTAATTTTAATATTATTGAATTAGCATTAAAATGAAATATATCTCAAGTTCTGGATAATATTGGATCAAAAGAAGTGTTTTTCACTTTCATTTTAAAGCAATTTCTAATGCTTTTTATTTGAATTTTAAATGATGGAATTTGCCCATAAAAATTTCAATATATTTTTTACTCTATTAAAGAGATGGGGATGAATTAAATGCTTCAATGGTAAGGGGTAGAAATTATGGGGAAATGGAATAATTTGTGCATACTTATAATACATTTGTTTTACTTTCGATAAGCTTTCCATAGATTCAAATTATGAAGTGATTTTGGTATATTACAAAGCGACTACAACTGTTCTATTTGCATCTATAGCTTTTTCTATACATATGTGTATTCTATTTAAGTATGACCAGAGGCGTAGCTAGAATTTTGGCGCCCTAGACAAATTTGTAATTGTCCGCCCTTGTTTAGTTATTGATAAAAAAATACACGTTATTTATATTATATATATTTATTGTCATTATTTTAATACAGTTTCATGAATAAATATTAATTGCACATAAATAGTTGCAAAAGAAATTGCAATTAATTATGCAAGTAATTATTTTTTAGAGTAAATTAAATTTTTCTACTTTTTCGTTGGCAAAATCGCTAATAATCTCATCAAAATTAATTTTTTAAGTCAGTTCTCGCTCGATTGATAGGAAACAAAATGATGATGTACGCTTCTGTCCTGATGTTGATCTTAAACAATACCGGGGTTTATAAACGTAATAATTCAATCATCATCATCATCCTCCTCCTCCTCAAGCAGCCATGGGCTATGGAGGTCCAACCAGACTGCGCAATTTAGATCTCCAAGCAAGTTTGTCCTGAGCTACATCTGCTGCATCAGGCCACTGAACACCAATTCTAATAAGGTCCTGTTTGACATTGTCTGTCCACCGCATCCTTGGTCTCCCCCTCTTTCTGAAGCCTTTAGGCACACTGTTCATAACCCTATTCGCCAATCTATAATTATCCATACGGCAACATGGCCAAACCAACGGAATCTCTCTCTGCACAATATGCTGCTTAAAGGAGGTTGCCGACTCCTTTGTCTAACCTCATCATTAGTTACAAAGTTGAACCACCTAATGCCGAAGATACTGCGTAAGCATCTAGAATCAAAAGCATCTAGTTTCCTGTTACCTAGTTTACAAAGTGTCCAAGTTTCACTACCATAACTAACCCTAGAAAGAACCAAACTATTATACAGTCTAATTTTAGTCTTTAGGTGTATACGCCTATTTCTCCACACTCTCCATAGATTCTTAAAAGTCCCGGCAGCAATCCCTATTCGTGTGTTAATCTCATGCAGCACATCCCCATTATCTGTTACATAGCTCCCAAGATAATTAAACTGTGACACCTGCTCAAGACTGCAACCATTCAGATCAACTGAATCACAGCCTGCCTGACCAATTTTCATCACTTTAGTTTTCTCTCTGTTTATAACCAAACCTACTCTACTACCAGTTTCATCAACAGCTCGAATGAAAGAGTTCATCTCAATAACATCATTTGTCAAAAGGGCTAAATCATCAGCCTAATCTAAATCAGAAATTTTAGAATCTCCAATCCATTTAAGGCCAAAATCTTTCCCTTGAAGTGAATTTTGCATAACATAATCAATAACCAAGCTAAAGAGAAAAGGAGACAAAATGCACCCTTGTCGAACACCAATTGCTACAAGCCTTACCAACTCAGTGTTATTATAGAGTGCTTCCAATATGTTAACTAACTTGTCAGGTATACCATATGATTTCACAATCAACCACAAATTACGACGATAAACAGAGTCGAAAGCCTTTTTGAAATCAACAAAGCTAGCAACCAAAGGTTTCTGAAACTCTAAACGTTTCTCAAGAATCTGCCTAAGTGAAAATATCTGATCCAGACATCCCCTACCACTTCACCACGCCTTGGTGATGTTTATTATTGTTCCTCCCTGAAAAGAGAAATTTAAGATTATTTTTAAGAATCTGACCTTTATCTGTCCATCTGGTCTCTTGCAAGCCGAGAATATCTAAATGTAACGGTGGAATTCTTGTGTGAGGACTTCAAGAGAAAAAGCTCTGTGCAGAGTCCTCACATTCCAACTACCTATGGAGAGAAAATGGTTAGAAAGATGTTTAAAGAAACTATGTTTATTGAGAGAGGGAATGCGGACAATATCAAACAGCCCCCTAATCGCAGACATGGGGCAAAGACCCGTTCCCCCACCACTAAAGGCTGAAGCCATCTACACTCGAAGACTTCTCCCAATGTAGAATTTGACGATATCAGTAGATTTTAACGGCATGATTTGTAAAAGCAATATCAACAGTTGGAAAATGCCTCCCCAAACTGTTTTATGGCATATGCGGTGTAGGAGGTGGGGGCTAATAAGCCGATGATAAAAGGAAAAAAAATATTTTTGTAGGAAATAACGAAAATTTATAATATGCTGTCTTGACGATACGAACAATACATGAACAATACGTATTAAATTCAACGAACTACGGACGGTTAATCATTAGATTTTATTTTGCACATGAACGTCAAATATCGTGGACCGGCTCGTGTCACCCCAGATTCTCCTTGTTATTCCGGCGCTCTTGGCAACTGCCCCGATGCCAACACGTTCCTTTGATTCTGAGTATGACTTAATTAAAATCTGCTACCAGTCAGAAACTGATTTTTTTTAAAAGCAAATGTGATCAGCATTTTCTTCCTGGCAATTCGGGTTCATTATTTCAAAAACCGTGAGCCATTGACATCAAAATAACTGTTGTTTAGTTAGTAGTAGCGTTCGTATTCAGAGTAGATTTTTCAAATTTCGTTTTAATATCGTTGATAAAGTGCCGTTTTACATTTTATATTAAATGACAGCAAGACATTACAACTATGGTGAAATCTTGTGCTTCTATAAATTACTTCAACAGAGCTGTGAAAGGAAGCAAAATGTCTTTTTATATGTAAAGGTTTGTTATATTTTGCTGTGTAAAAATCCACTTTTTCATACTGATAACCGAATTTTATTTTAATTTTAATTATTATACATTAATAGGATAAAAATTATTTACATTAATAGGATAAAACCTTTAATTTGCTTTTTTCCCCATTTAGCACTATAACCAGTAAATCATTCGTGTCTCCTAAAGGGAAAAAATTGGCCTTCTTTGAAGAAATATTGAATCAATTGTTTTGACAAATCCCACCATTAGGTTAAAATGCAAACAATAAGTAATTGGAAATGCTTAAAAATGGGAATAAGAAACGCTATTTTAATCCAGAATTATCCGACATGATATAGAGTATATTTCATTTAAATTACAATTTAATAATATTTAAATTAGTTCAATGAATAGGAATTGCTTTCCAGAAAGAATTTCTTACTACCAAAACGGCAGTCGCTAGCAAGGTAGTCGCTAATTTTACTATACAGGGTGTCTCAAAAATATAGGTACAAACTTTTAGGGGAGGTAGATAACATCTAAAGGAATGAGAATTGCATAGGAACCCATAACCGGAAACGTCATGGGAAAGTGGTAGCAGAGGTACAAGATCTGAAAGGACACAAGACAGTGATTAATGGCAAAACATTTATTGGACATAATTATTACAAATGGAGTACTAGATGATACATTTCATAATATTACAGCAGATGCTCGAAGTTTCCACCATGAGACGCGATGCATGCGTGATACCGACGGAGCACTTATTGTCTGACACGGTCGAACACACCAGGAGTTTCTTTGATAGTAGCAGCAGCGCAGACGAGCCATGTCACGAGATCCATGTCAGACTCCACAGGCACGGTAGCTTTGAGGGCCCCCCACAGAAAGAAATCAACGCTCGTTAAATCAGGTGAGCGTGGGGGCCAGGCAACTGGTCCAGCATGACCAATCATTCGTTGCCCAAACGACATGTTCAAATTCGCACGAACACACCTTCCATAATGGGGAGGCGCCCTATCATGTTGAAACCACATGTTGCGTCTCACATTTGCTGGAACATGGCAAGTAAGCCTGGTAGAACCTGTTCCAGAAAGATAAGATACTTCGTAGAGGTCATATGGGATGGTAAAAGGTATGGCCCGACTAAGCAGTCGCCGACCAAACCTGCCCACACATTTACTGTGAAACGATGTTGTGCTGCATGGGTGGGCACACCGTGGGGGTTCTCGTGAGCCCACAAATGCGCATTGTGCCGATTGAATACGCCATCCTAAGTGAAACTGGTCTCATCCGTAAACAAAACATAAGCTGGGAAATTCACATCTTGGGCACTTTCTTGGAGATACCACTGCGCAAAACGCACACGTGCAGGATGAAATGCGGGGAGAGTGGTTAGGCAGCTAGCGACTGTTCCAGCAAGGCAAACTTTGTGTGTTGTGTTAGCTCTAACTAAGACAGTGGTCAGCAGTGACTTCGGTCTTAGTAGGACAGTCCTTGTATGAGAAGGCCTGTATTAAGCTAGAAGTAGCTTCTAGGATTCTTCTCTGTCCTATATGTCGCAAATCAAAAAAAAAAAAACGTAACTGAACCCTTTGGAGATGAAAGGGGTGTAAGGACTCGCCGTGCAAAACACGCTGTACACTGCAACGATACACTCCTAAGGCAGAGGCAATGGCTCTAGGATTAGTCTCCACGGCATCCAACACAATTTCTTCCATGGCGGGAGTACGCGTCGATCGTGGCCTGCCCTCACTTCTGCTACCTCTTAATGACCCATAATCGCACAAATTTTGATGCGCACGCACAAACAAACGGTGGCCCAGTACAGGAAAGTAATATGAAGCAAGATCCGCGGTTCCGTCTATACTGCACTACCAGCATATTGGGAATTACCCTTTTCGCCGCTAACTACAATCAGGGGCTAGACTTCACCATATATATGCAGCTCATCCCCGACTACCCTATGGCGAGCAGTCCTATAGAAGGAAAGCTCATCCATCGGTCAAAACTTAATTTACTCTGTTCCCCGCTTAGTCATGAACAAAGATATATAGATCCAAGTTCGCTCAGCTCCCGAGGTGGAGACTCTTAGTGGGACCCAGACTTTGAAAAGGGCCCTTGCCTACTAGGGCATCACTCCGTTCTGCAGGGCCCTTGAACTGCTCCACTGAGCACCTGATTTTGAGATCTTAGCACTGTCCAACCGGGCCACTAAACCAGTCAGCAATGCCTTCGACCTCGGTTGGTCTTGGCTCTGTCCAAATGCGGCCCATACCGGTCAGCAGGGCCACAAGCTCCCCTACCACATCAAGGTGGTCCCCTATCAGGGGGGGGGGGGGGTGGCCCGGTACATGTCTGTGTGGGAAGCATTCTTGATACATTTGTTGAGCGGCTCGTCCGTTGCCCTCAGCTATTCCATACACTAAGTGCATGTCTGCCAGCTCCCTGTTCGAATACCTTTGCATGCTCTTCATAAGCCGACTACCGCTTGAATGAGGAAATCCGAAATTTTCCCTCTAGCACACTGATGAACAGCGCCGCCTATTGACTTACAGTGACGTTTCCGGTTATGGGTTCCTATGCAATTCTCATTCCTTTAGATGTTATCTACCTCCCCTTAAAGTTTGTACCTATATTTTTGAGACACCCTGTACAGTTCTCCTTTCTTATATCTATGACTGTTACTAACCAAGTCCAACATCAGTACTGGATTAAGATCTAATGGGGTTGTAGACTTAAGTCATATTTCGTGCTCCTTAAACTGTACCAATTCATGAAATTCATAAGCACTGGTTTCCATAAATAAAGGAAAGCTAAAAAAATTATGATAAACAAACATTCTATGAATGATTTTAATGAAATTTGATGGAAACATAAATTACAATGTTAGTTTCAGAATGGCATAAAATATTCTACACTAGAAATATTTTCCGTCAAAAAATAACACTTGCAGGACCAATTCTGTGTGAACCACATTGTAGGCAAGGGTTGGATATCCTTTCGCCTATTTGAGGTCGGTAAAGCGATAATCTGCAAAGTGCGGTTCTCCACCTCATTGCATAATTGTTTGCAGTAGCAAAGGCCTACAGAGTCGAGCACATACCCAGCACGTGATTGTATATAGATGTGAATAAACTATCTATAGGGTGTGTCGTCCCTATAGAACTCTCGTGCGTGAATTGTTGGACATATTTCTATACATCACTTGGCGCAGAAAGTCTGAGGCATACGTCGGTGTGGATGTAACCACCCGCGAACCTGTTATTTAAACTAAGCAATGGTTAATCTAATCAAGAGACTAATTGATCGTTCTCTATTACAGTATCTCATTCTCCCCAAATCAAACAATGTCCGGAATCACTCTGCAAGCAATATCTGGACTAATCTGTGAAGAGTACGGACCTCCATTGCTCTTCTCTTCAGTTAACATATGTGCGTACCCAATTCAACTGCTCTCTCCTGTGACGTCACGTAAGAGGCATACAAATTACTGGCCTTCTAGTGTACAGACCTCCCTCATGAAGCCTTCTACGCACAGTAGAAACTGATATAACCCTTCCAGTTGCTGCTGCAAGAGAGGATCGTAGCTGAGAGGGAGTAGACGTCCTGCTCCTTCGTGCTGTTAATCGCAGATATCAGTCTTGTATAGCGGTCGTAACTCTAGCCCTTCCTCGGCTAATCCTCTGAGACGCGGAATCCGTGCTGAGAAATTGATTTCACAGTCTATGGACCACAGAAAGACTCACATTCAGCCATCGTGCTACGTCTGACTGACTTTGGCCTGTTTCGAGCTGGCCAATAGCTCTCCACCGCAGTTAATTCGGCAAATGATGTCTTGAGATCGTTCCTACAAAATGGCCATTTCGAATTTCTTTACTCACATTTACAACACAAAATAACTATCCATTCCAAAACCCATTTTTATGCTGCTATCCAATTCCGCAAATTGACGCAACCTAGACAAATTTGCAAACAATATGCTCACTCGGCATTACTACTGTACTACTGGTTACATGAACAAGTTTGGTGAGGATCGCACAATATTTTGGCGAATTATCGCGATTTTTCTAATTTTTCCTTAATTTATGGAAATCAGTGCATTTGGGCAGTTTGGCCACTGTATGGATGACTTTACACCAGGGCATAGGTGAGCTCTGTGTTATTCCAGTATTGCTGCTGTTTGGGTTTCTTCATTGGCAGGGCCGGACTTTGACCTTTTGAGGCCCTAAGCTATTCAATTTTATGAGGCCTCAAAAATTCAAAAGTCGAAATATAATATTTATTCTGATTGACGGGAACAATGGAAAATAAACACGAAATTGATGTGGTGAAAGCATTTTCTAGCATTGACAAGCAAAGATAAACAGTGTTTGCACAATAGATTAAATATTAAAACAATTTCAGCAGTTAAAGCAGTTGGGTTGTTTTACCTCTGAGAGGCATTTTTTTGCACAGCCAGGTCACATGGACCCCGAAGGCTCAGAGAAGGTTGGGGGAGGGGACCCACTGGAACAGCTGTTGGGAAACAGATGGTAGTCTCCCGTCAAGGCCATCCAGCTTGTTCTTTAACGTGCACAGGGTATGGCTCTCCCAGACACAGGGGCACAGTTTAACATCGCATCCGACCGACGGCGGCCTTTCCAAGTCCATCGGTGTCTCCTACTTACCGTGGGCAGGGAATTTTGCGGAGATAAATCTCAACGTTGACCGAGCTGGAACTCGAACCTGGATTACGAGCCTGGCGCGCTACCGACTGAGTCACCCCCGCCCCAGTTAAAACAGTAAAACTTGAAATACATTTCTTTGAGGCCCCTCTTATCGTGAGATCCTAAGCTGTAGCTTAGTTAGCTTATGCGTAAGTCGTAACTGTTCATTGGTTACACTTTTTTGGTGGGGCTTGTTGAAGACGATCGGCAACACTTCCAGTTTCTTTTAAATGACTAACATTCTAACAGTTGATAGATAAATTGAAGGTCACGTTGGATTTTCTCTGCTGAATTCTTCAAAACTAATCAGTGTGTAATACCTGTGGTGTAGTCGAGCCAGGGCATGCCACAATGCTTTTTAAGAAACAAGGAAGTGTCCCAGTAACTTTAATTACTATTTTATTTTATGAGATTGGAGCAATAGACGGACAGACGGAAATGAGTATTGGTGAATTTATGTTCAGGGATGCCTTAAAAGTGTATTTTCGTTGAATTCTTGAAACGTTCATAAAAACAACAACAAAATACTTCAGGTATATCGTTCGAATGAGAAAGTAAAAAGGGCCCCAGCATTGTTCTTTTAGGACTGTAGGTAACGTTTTTCTTTTCATAATTCTTCACCCATCAAGGCCATAAGGCATGTGAGAAGGAGTGGATCAGTCAGTAGTCAGTAGAGAGCCTGGTTCATAATTTGCAATTCCCAGGTTCGAGTACCATCTGGCCAGCATTCAGATTTATATCCACAAAATTCACCACCTTGGCCTCTGCCACTAGGGGACAACAATGGGCTTGGAAAAGCCTGCCGACCATCAAATGGGATGTTAAGTGGTGGATCCGTCTGCCAGAAGGCCATACCCATGTGAAGGAGAGCCATACCCTGTGCACTTTAAAGAACATGCAAGATGCATCTTCTTGGGAGACAGGACTCTGTCTCCCAAGAAGATGTATCTTGCATGTTGGGAGACAGGACTCTGTCTCCCAACATCTCCCCAGTGGGTACTCTCCCCCAACCTTCTCTGAACCATCAGGGTCCTTGTGACCTGGCGATGTTTGACGGGAGGCTACCATCTGTCTCCCAATAGCTGCTCAGTGGGTAACCTACCACAACCTTCTCTGAACCCTCAGGGTCCTTGTGACTTGGCGATGGCCTTGACGGGAGGCTACCATCTGCCTCCCAACAGCTGCCCAGTGGGTACTCTCCCCCAACCTTCTCTGAACCATCAGGGTCCTTGTGACCTGGCGATGTTTGACGGGAGGCTACCATCTGTCTCTCACTAGCTGTCCAGTGTGTACTCTCTCGCCAACCTTCTCTGAACCCTCAGGGTCCTTGTGACCTGGCCATTTAGCCCATTGTGTACAAAAAGTGCCGCTCAAAGATAAAACAATCGAAATCCCCTTTCTCACCGAGGGCGGGGTGTGGTCTAGCGGAAAACAATCTCAATTCAATTATACATAGCTTCAAAATTAAAAATTCTGTGGAATATACATCTGAGGTGTGTTGAAACATAATGACTTGAAACATACACTATTTTACCTTTACACAAGACCAGGCCCGGATCTAGAAAAAAATCGAGGGGGGAAAGAAACACAATTGAGCCAGAAAAATGTAAAAGCTCATTTTTCTTTCTGTTTCTACTGAAATTGACTTTCAATCGCTTAAAGATCAAACAATGCTTTAATATTTTTGATTGAAAACGAGATAGACTTTATTGAAAGAATTACTTCAAAAAGAATAAAAGTCACTTCATTCAAAAAACTGTGCGCTATATATAATAAAAGTTTGCAAAATTCAGTTTTGGTGAAAAGCTATTAAAGTAAAATGCAGTTGAACGAAATTATATTATAACGAATAATATTCGTTGCAAAGGATACCTCTTCGAGTTACAAATAAATCTCTGATTGCATGGATCTCGAAATTAAGACCGAGGTGTTTCCTTTATATTTCATTTGGCTGAAAGCTATTTTTTTGGTAATCCGGTTGAGGAGTTTTTTAAGAAACCAGAAAATTGCGCTTTATATCCCTAAACGAGAACATGCGATTACCTCTGAGCGGCACTTTTTTGCACACCATGGGCTAAATGGCCAGGTCACATGGACCCCGAAGGCTCAGAGAAGGTTGGGGGAGGGGACCCACTGGAACAGCTGTTGGGAGACAGATGGTAGCCTCCCGTCTAGGCCATCCAGCGTGTTCTTTAACGTGCACAGGGTATGGCTCTCCCGAACACGAGGCCACGGCTTAACGTCCCATCCGACGGACGGCGGCCTTTCCAAGCCCAGCGGTGTCCCCCTACTGACCGTGGGCAGGGCGGGGAATTTTGCGGAGATAAATCTCAACGCTGACCCAGCTGGGACTCGAACCTGGGAACTACAGATTACGAGCCTGGCGTGCTACCGACTGAGTCACCCCCGCCCCACCGACATATACAGAGATAGTGGCCGATATGAGGTCCAGGGGCCCTAAGCGGAACAACATTTAGGGGCCCTATGGAGTGTAGTTAAAGTGAGCGCTACAATTATGAAAGCATTTTTTGTTTTACTGTACTATTACTGAAAAATGAGCATTTTACTTTGATGATGATAATAAAAATAATAATCAAAAATACGGGAAAATCATCAAAACACACGAAATTCACAGAACGATTTGGGGGTCCTTTAGTAGCTTATCAGTAAATCGTCTCTGTACAGAAAATGATTCTCTCGGGATCCCGAGACGATCATACCAACCCCGTCCTCGAAGGTGCATCGTCACCGCGATACTGCTGCGACTGACTGCAAATTATTATGGTGACGCATTTGCCACGTAAATCGAATTTAAGATGACCCTCAGTTTCTTAGATGTTAAAACAGGAAAAAAAACACTTTATACGGTTTTTATGATTGAAGTGACTCAACGTCTACTTCAAGATGTAGGCTCTAATGCAGGCAGCCACCGCTCGTCGCTTGACGTGACGTAGTTCGATCCCAGAAAGATCACGTGGAGTTTCCACCTGCTTCTAAGGGATCGCCATGAAGCGCCAGCTGTGTTTTAGTAAAAGTAAAGCATTGGTTTTTCCTTCAGAGCATATGTATCCCTTGATATGTTCCTTCAAGCTGTGATTTTTCTCAGTTTCCTCTTCGTGTCACTTTAATCTGTTCATTAACTTTCCGAGACAGAAAATTACTGAATTAGAAATCCACAAAGAGTCCCAAGTTTTGAAATGCTTGCTAAAGTGTGTCTTGTTGGTCCAAAAGGTAAGACTGTTTAATGATGTAAAACAGTGGTTTCTGAAACTTTTTAAGATCGTAACCGAATTTTGAGTCTGATAACCCAGTGGTTACGTGCTTGACTTCTGATCTAAGGGATCTGGGTTTGGAGCCCGGGTAAGGTATGGATATTTGTGTTGTTTTTCTGCAGAGATCTCGCCTTCCTCACAGACTTTCTACTCTGGTGTAATAAACTAAGAGGTGTCAGACCTCTGGGGGGTAAGCAGCTGTTTGTGGGAGAATTTATTTATATGTTTAATAATCACATCCCAGCTTTGGGCTTGGAGGTCTTTATGACCTCCCAATAAATTTATGCACCCCCCCCCCCCTTCAGGATGCCGGTATTTAAGTAATTAATTTCTCAAGGGTTGTGGGTTGTTTTACTTCTGAGCGTCAATTAGAGAGGCTAAATAGCCGGTCAGGAGGATCCAAAGACTCATTACTGGGGATCCATTGGAAAGTTTTTAGGAGATAGAGGCGATCGATCTGTAAAAGGCCGATGTAACTAACATATATATGTGCTATAGATGTTGAGTCAGTAAATGAAAATATTTTGAAGAATATTTGCAAACCTATTGTTCCATTGCAGCAGTATCCTCTGGTATCTCGTCATTCCAAATCTTAATGCCAATGTACCGTATTGATCTCTGGCCTAAAGATTTCTTATAAAGGGGCAACATGATCTTTTTCTTAAGTCGAGTATCATAACTGAAAGTCTTCGTTCTTTCTAAGCAGCAGTAAAGTTCCGAGTACTCTGTCATTTTATTCTTCACTCTGTATACAAAATTCCCCATAACATACTTGTAAATATTATATATATTTAGTATTCCATTTTCTGCCATCAAGTGTTGTACCGGATTTCTGTAATTTAATCTTAGAATATATCTCATAATTCTCTTTTGCAGACAAAATAAACTCTTCAAATTAGCTGAACTAGTATCTCCCCAAACACTAATTCCATATATTAAATGTGGGTACACTAATGCATAATATAAATTTATCAAAGTTTGTTGATTTACATATTTTTTAATCCTCCCAATCGATCCAATATTTTTAGAAATAGTAGCTCTTAGCTGGTTAATATGATAATTCCAAACCGAAATCCTAACCGAAATTCACGTCACAAAAACTCTAAAGCTCAAAACAGATTGAGAGATGGTGAAGATTCCCGTGGAAAATTGTTAGAGGAGAAGGGATGATTCAATTTGTTCTGAAACTTGTGCAGATGGGACACCGTTGTACCTTTTTTATTAGGATAAAGTCTCATTTTTAGCTCGTTTCAGGAAGAGCGAATTAATATTTTCACTTTGTCGTCATCTATTCATCTGTTAATGTGTAGATATTTAACTTAGGAAGTTCTGGTTTCGTTTTGCAGATATTAATGAGATATATTGATTCAAATAAAAAAAATTTCGAAATGCTTTGAATTTGCACCGTTAGAGGAGGCAAAAGTTTGAAAAAATGGTAAAACTCTAAATGAATATTATAAACTAGGGATGCACAAACGTTTTTAGCGTCGTGCTGGATAGAAAAATTAAAAATGTTGATAAGGATAATAATTGCAAAAAATATTAACTTATGCATATATCACACATATTTCAAGAAATGTTCTCAAGAAACGGAAGGGAAAGTGTTATACTGCAATGGAAATTCAATTTCTTAGCCCCCTCCCAACTTTTACTATTTTCCTGCTCGAGAAAGTCTGTTTGTCTTTCCTCTCTATTTTATTTTCTATATCCAGGCCTGCTGTGGGACAAAAGTTGAGCAGAGGTGCTATTAAAAGGGGAAAAATATGTATAACGTTGCTCGTTACGTTTTTCTTGTCATAACTATGGGTACAAATTAATAAGAAAAGAATTTAAATATTAATTTATAGTCTAAGCCAGTGGTTCTCAACCTTTTATGCTTCACGTACTACCCCCTGGAAATGTGTATGTAACTGGCGTACCCCTTGTATAGATAGATAAAACTATAGTTGTAGAAAACAATGGGAATAAAATAAAACATATATATATAAACATTAAATTTTGTATTCATAAACAATATATATAGATAAACACAAAAAATGACATAAACGATTTAACAAATCTTATAAAATTATAAACATACTTGTCCGAATATACATGCGGGTTGGGTTGTTTTACCTCTGAGCGGCACTTTTTTGCACACCATGGGCTAAATGGCCAGGTCACAAGAACCCCGAAGGCTCAGAGAAGGTTGGGGGAGGGGACCCACTGGAACAGCTGTTGGGAGACAGATGGTAGCCTCCCGTCAAGGCCATCCAGCGTGTTCTTTAACGTGCACAGGGTATGGCTCTCCGGTACACGGGGCCACGGCTTAACGTCCCATCCGACGGACGGCGGCCTTTCCAAGCCCATCGGTGTCCCCTACTGACCGTGGGCAGGGCGGGGAATTTTGCGGAGATAAATCTCAACGCTGACCCAGCTGGGAACTACAGATTACGAGCCTGGCGCGCTACCGACTGAGCCACCCCCGCCCCCCGAATATACATGCATTTTACTGGGTAATCAGTGAAATGGTTGCGCTTGTTTACGTTTGCACAGTTTATCAATGGTTGGGGTTATCTTGCTAAGGTAGAGTCGCAAGTCATCTTCAACATCCAGCCTGTTTCTATATTTTTTAAAGCAGTTAAAATCGAAAAACCAGTTTCGCATTAATAAGTTGCTGTGAAAGGTAACAAATATTTGACTGCAATTCTTGACAAAATCGGATATTCCTTCTCCATTCCAATCCAAAAATTAATCAATGGCTTTTTTTTGGAATGAATGCTTTTTAAACTCACAAGATATCTCAATCACTAAGTCACAAGATATCTCAATCAACTCTTCTTTATTGGACAGTGGAAGATCTAGCGACTTTTGAGCTCTCGCGGCGTACCCCAAAAAATTTTACCGCGTACCCCGCGTTTAGAACCCGTAGTCTAAGCAGTACTGTATATGAAAAATGGGACTAAACCCTAAAATTGATCAGCTGAACATTCGGCTTCGTGGACATTGTAGCTAGTTGCATGATGTTTTTCAAATTTTCTTCTTTTCTTCTATTTAAACACCATTTACTTTAGTAGAGCCAGGGTAAAAAAAAATTATTTTTATATTTTCCAGTTTTTCTGCGGGTGGGACAAAATAGTAAAAAGGGCCGTAGTTTAGCACGCCTGTTGTAAAAAAAAAAACGACTTATTTTAAGAATCTGGAGTTTATGTTATTAAATATAACTGCCGAATTTGTTCCCTTACCAAAGAAATGTGCGGGTTTGGTTGTTTTACCTCTGAGCGGCACTTTTTTTGCACACCATGGGCTAAATGGCCAGGTCACATGAACCCCGAAGGCTCAGAGAAGGTTGGTGGAGGGGACCCACTGGAACAGCTGTTGGGAGACAGATGGTAGCCTCCCGTCAAGGCCATCCAGCGTGTTCTTTAACGTGCACAGGGTATGGCTCTCCCACACACGGGCCGACGGCTTATCGTCGCATCCGACGGACGGCGGTCTATCCAAGCCCATCGGTGCCCCCTACTGACCGTGGGCAGGGCGGGGAATAATGAAATGTGCGGTGTAGAATAAGGTGAAGATAATGCAACTTTAAATAGTAAATAAATGGAAAATACCTTCTGGGTTTGATAGGTAGTAACAAAACATTACTATTCTCATTTTGTGAATCTTTCATTAGTTTGATACACCGTTAGAGGATGACACAGTCGGAAACTTGCAAAACTTTTGCTCTTTGAAGATGAGGATTCTGTATTCACCAGAGGTTAATAAACTTTCATGTTTGTTTGTCAGATTCTCTTTTCCAGCAAAAGAGCAAAGTAAGATTATTCCAGAAATTCTGATGACAAAATATCGACGACCAATAAAGCAGGCTGCAGTATTAAAGAAAATTTTCTGTTTATCTTGATTGCAGTCTCTGTTGATGAGAAAAAAATCATCAGTTCTATGATCTGGTCAAACACATGTTTTTGAATCCTACCTCTGCATTAGAAGTTAGACGAATTAGATTCTATACTGCTCACAAAAAAATTAGGGGATATATTATCGCTTCATATTCATTTTGAAATATCCCCTAATTTTTGTGAGAAGTATATTTAAAGCCGCTACAGCTGGAGTTCTGTATTTTCACCTGCTGCTGCTGTTGTCTGTGTAAATATTTCTACCTCGTGTCTTCTGTTGATACAGATGAAGACAAGTAACTTTCTATGTTAGGAGTTTTGTGGAAAATATAAAATATGAGAAATTACTGCAAGTGGATTGGGTTCTGGTAGCTCTGAGCGCACTTTTTTGCGCACAATGGGCTAACTGGCCAGGTCATAAGAACTCCGAACGCTCAGAGAAGGTTGGGGAGGTGACCCACTGGAACCCCCCAAGAAGGTTGGGGAAGTGGACCCACTGGAACTCCCTAAGAAGGTTGGGGAAGTAGATCCACTGGAACAGCTGTTGGGAGACATATGGTAGCCTCCCGTTAAGGTCACCAGGAGTGTTCTTTAACATGCACAGGGTATGGCTCTCCCGCACACGGAGCCATGGCTTAACGTCCCATCCGATGGACGCGGTCTTTCCAAGCCCATCGGTGTCATCTACTGACCGGAGTAGGACGCGGGAGTTTTGCGGAGATAAATCTCGACGCTGGCCCGGATGGTACTGGAACCTGGGAACTGAATATTACGAATATGGCGCGCTACCGACTGAACCACCCCAGCTCCAGATTAGTACAAGTGAACCTTGTTAAGTGTAGTATATGTCAAGCGCATAACATAAGGCGAGGGGAGACACCGATGACCTTGGAAAGGCCGCCGTCCTTCTGATGGGACGTAAAGCCATGGCGCCGTATGCGGGAGAGCCTGTGCACGTTAAAGCACATGCTGGATAGCCTTGTCTAGAGCTACCATCTGTCTCCTAACAGCTGTCCAGTGGGTCCACTTCCCCAACCTTCTCTCTGAGCCTTTGGATTCCTTGTGACCTGACCGTTTAGCCCATTGTGTTCAAAAAAGTACCACTCAGAGATAAAACGACCAGACCTTAACTGTCTAACGTATTATAAGTCATAACTCCGTTTAAAGCTGTTTTCCAAAGGCATTATTGCGTTATTATTATATCCAATTGAAGGTAGGAACCTGATTTTATTAAATTTTTCCAGAGGCATTATTGAGTTATTATTATATCCAATTAAAGATAGAAACCTGATTTTTTTTAATCCAACATGAGGTCGCACTGGGGGTAACAAAGTCTGTAGAAACGGAGATAAAAATCTCGATAATTTGAGTAGAAGCAAAGCCAAGGGCTTTGAGAGCGCTCTCTGACGTCAGCAACGTCCTGAGCAACACGGGGCAATTTTTCGTGTTGAGTCTGTGCTAAAGAGTTGGGGAGGGGGGAGGGGAGTCTGGCGGATTTCCCTATAAGCTGACTAAGTGGCCTTCAAATAGTTTTATGAATTGTTTTCATAACTGTAGAGGTCATTCCAACTACACACCATAGGGTTCCTGGGCATCTAAATCAGCTACTGGGCGGAGTGCTCCCGTGTCCGAATGGTTAGGGCCAGGCTCGTAATCTGTAGTTCCCAGGTTCGAGTCCCAGCTGGGTCAGCGTTGAGATTTATCTCCGCAAAATTCCCCGCCTTGCCCACGGTCAATAGGGGACACCGATGGGCTTGGAAAGGCCGCCGTCCGTCGGATGGGGCGTTAAGCCGTGGCCCCGTGTTCGGGAGAGCCATACCCTGTGCACATTAAAGAACACGCTGGATGGCCTTGACGGGAGGCTACCATCTGTCTCCGAACAGCTGTTCCAGTGGGTCCCCTCCCCCAACCATCTCTGAGCCTTCGGGATCCATGTGACCTGGCCATTTAGCCCATGGTGTGCAAAAAAGTGCCGCTCGGAGGTAAAACAACCCAACGTTAAAGAACACGCTAGATGGCCTTGACGGTAGGCTACCATCTGTCTCCCAACAGCTGTTCCAATGGGTCCCCTCCCCCAACCTTCTCTGAGCCTTCGGGGTCGGTGTGACCTGGCCATTTAGCCCATGGTGTGCAAAAAAGTGCCGCTCAGAGGTAAAACAACCCAACCCAAAATCCGAATGATTAGAGCGCTTGGTTACTGATCAAAGCGACCTGGATTCGAGTCTCGGATAAAGGCATGGATGTTTGTGTTATCTTTCTACTGAGGTCTCGCCTTCCTCACAGATCTTCTCTATGGCGCATAAACTGAGAGTCTCCTGTCAGACCTCTGTGGGAAGCAGTTGATTGAGGAGATATTTATTTATTTATTTATCTAGAAGCTTAATTTGAAGCTCAATGTTTTAGTTCTAACCACTGATCCTTTGTCTTCATAAAATGTTTTCTGTTAATTTTCCCTGCATAGAACGATTTTTCGCAATACAGGATGAAGTATTTTTCGCTACTCAGCATTTAAAAAACCTGAGATCGTATTAAATTCGAGTGTTGGGAATATAAAACAGATCAGAGCAATATTTGGGCAAGTACTGACGGTTATTATAATGAAGCGTATTAATAATCGCCGATATTAAAAACAATGCTCGTTAATTATGAAAAATGTCTGAAAGTGTAATCTTAGCATTACAGTGTTATCTGTTTGACTACATTCTAATAAAACAATCTCTCAACCATTCGATAAGTCATTTGTGTCCGTAACAGGGCCGGATCTAGGAGAGGGGGGAAGGGGACCATTCCCCCATTTTCAGAATTCTAATAATGGTAAGGTGAGGGAGAGACATAAGAGAGAGAGAAATATAAATATTTCATGCATTTTTCAAGAAATATTTTTAAGGACTAAAACGGTGGGGGAAATATTATATTGCATAGGAAATCCAGTCTCTTTGTATTTTTTCGGCTCGACTGTGTTTCCCCCCCTCTCGATTTTTCTAAATCCGGGGCTGGTCAGTAGTGTTACAAATTCGGAGGATGTTAAAAGATAAAATGTAATTTATTTACACTACTGAGTTTAGCTGAAAAAATATACCGGAATGATGTTCCAATTCATTCGTGCTCGATCAATGCCCCCCCCCCCCCCCCACCTCCCTCGCTCGGATCATTTGTCACAACCCCTTTATTTTTTATAGATCCAGGCCCGGCTCAAACTGCAACTAAACTTTTTACTCCTCTCTAGGACTGCAGTTTACACTAAACGTCTAAAATGTAGGTTTGCATTGGTAGCAATGCTTTTACGCTTACTTCTGGTCAACAGATACAGGGTTGGGTTGTTTTACCTCTGAGCGGCACTTTTTTGCACACCATGGGCTAAATGGCCAGGTCACATGGACCCCGAAGGCTCAGAGAAGGTTGGGGGAGGGGACCCACTGGAACAGCTGTTGCGAGACAGATGGTAGCCTCCCGTCAAGGCCATCCAGCGTGTTCTTTAACGTGCACAGGGTATGGCTCTCCCGCACACGGGGCCACGACTTAACGTCCCATCCGACGGACGGCGGCCATTCCAAACCCATCGGTGTCCCCTACTGACCGTGGGCAGGGCGGGGAATTTTGCGGAGATAAATCTCAACGCTGACCCAGCTGGGACTCGAACCTGGGAACTACAGATTATGAGCCTGGCGCGCTACCGACTGAGTCACCCCCACCCCACTCAATAGATACATGGAAAATTATTCTTGAGCTGTACAGGTGCTAATGAAATATTCCTATTTTCATTTTCCCAGTCCTTCATTAGTTCGAATTTCCACTATTAGAAGATACTAAAGGCTGAAATTCAAAAACATAATTCTCTTCGAAAACGAGCGTTCCCTATTCGTTAGAGGTGATACGTTATTCTTCTAAATATTATTCACAAAATCTTTCAGAACACGAACATGTGCAACAATAAAGGAGCAAGAATTCTGAAAAGTTGTGCATCGGCTGCAAAGTTCTGCAAATTCTTGACCTTATCCTTGGCAGCAAGAGCAAGGGCATTTTGTTCCTCCCCAACTTTCAAAGTCTTTTTCTGACAAAGACATATAGACGCCCGTTTTAATTCTCGTGACAAGGCGTTTGTCAGCCATGACGGAAATTCAGACATCGCACAGCTGGTTACACGAACGAGAGAAAGACATCATCGTGAAACTGAGATAGGAAACTGCTTCATTCCAGTTACAGAAAAAGCGGAGAAATTGTAAATTGGCTCATGCTCTTGCCCATTTCAATATTACATCAGTGTAAAGTAATATTCGGCCTTTACCTCTGAGCAGCACTTTTTTGCACACCATGGGCTAAATGGCCAAGTCACATGGACCCCGAAGGCTCAGAGAATGTTGGGGGAGGGGACCCACTGGAACAGCTGTTGGGAGACAGATGGTAGCCTCCCGTCAAGGCCATCCAGCGTGTTCTTTAACGTGCACAGGGTATGGCTCTCCCGCACACGGGGCCACGGTTTAACGTCCCATCAGACGGACGGCGGCCTTTCCAAGCCCATCGGTGTCCCCTAATGACCGTGGGCAGGGCGGGGAATTTTGCGGAGATAAATCTCAACGCTGACCCAACTGGGACTCGAACCTGGGAACTACAGATTACGAGCCTGGCGCGCTACCGACTGAGCCACCCCCGCCCCTCTATAAGGTATAAAGCATTATTAAGGTAGTCCTCTAACACAAATGAAATTCAATATAAATTGGTTTGTTTGTTGGATGTTACCAAGTAATATATTCTATTTCGTCATAGGAACTGAATATTGACAGCATTGAGGTTTAAACATTAAAAATTAGTTAAACGTCGTAAATCGTCCTTTTTATGGTTTGACTTTACACTAAGAGGAATAGAAACACTTGTGTTTAGATAAGATTGTTTTATTTGTATAATCTTTGTGCCTTTGTAATAAATTACTTCATTCATACTTTAATTTGGTATACATATATAATATTTACTTGAACTCATACTCAGTGCTTATCCAGTTTAATTCGTAACAATAGTGAATAACTTGATTAGTTGGTACGGAGTACCTTTGCAATTCCACTGTGATGTTACTTCTTCGTTTGTCGGTCTATTGGGACCACTTAGGACGTCCCCTCGGTTCGATCGCTATACGCGACGGGTGAAAGAGTCTTTAGGAACAAAAATCAAAGATTTTTATCACAACTGCAGGGACTCAATACTGAGGCTCCTACCCAATAAATTGGTTCAAACTTCAGCCTTTACTTTAAAATAACAAATATTTATTTAACCTTCCAAACATGCTTCATGGACGAGGACATATGCTCAATTACATAGATTACAACAACACCAGCTTACTATGCCTGTTCAGCTGTATTTACAGAGCTCAATGCCGCTATTACCAGTCGGCATTTCCAACCTTTACAATTTCTCGTCTGCACGCTTTCGAAACTCGACCGGCTCTGCTCTTCTCGTTGTTGCCAACCCTTTCTCTTTCTCTCTCTGCCTGACCATCTGGGGCGTCCGCGAGCAGTGGGGTGACTCCGTCCCCTCTGGGCACTGTTACTTCAATTAACTTTCCAAATGCCGTGACAGAGGGCCTCCCACGTAGCATAAGCCTTGTTGGTGAAATCCAAAATAAATATACAAAGCCTGAACAAAAAAAAATCTAAAAAGGCCTCTAGCCTGACACCTCCCTGCCAGAAGTCAGTAGTTAGTCCTGTTAACTGCTGACTAAAAAGTCAAGTTGAATGCTGAAAATCAGAGTTCATTTTCGCGTAAATTTAGAGTTCAATGCCATAAAATTCAGAGTTCTAAGTTGCTTTATGAATTCTATAAATGCTCTGCGAATTGGCACATCTTTTACACATCTATGTACACTACACTTAAATATAGAAGAACTTCTAGGTATATTTCCGGTGCACTGAGTCTAAATATTGTCTTTTTGCTTCAAACAAAAAAAAAACCTGGTGACAGAAGTAGTTGTCCGAGAGTACACAGTTTATAACTTAATTATCTCACTAAAAACGGTCTTTGACGAAGGTATGCCGTACTGGCGGTGTCCATTCGTCCACAGGTGACATCCCATGTGAAAGGCTATGCACACCTTTCGTGACTACCTAGATATCACCTTCCCGTACGTACCCTCTGATTCTACAGGCTGAAAGTCGGGGACATTGGCATCGGCCTGACCCATTATTACCTCCAATTTCCATGTTCGCTCCCTCCCCTGCATAATTTTGATCATCGTAGACATCGAGTCTGACAGATTGCTGCACATGTTTGGACTGGGAGATAGAACGGCATTGAATGGACGGTCTCCATGGAGCATACATTTCCCTTTTTCTAACTGGAATTTCTCTACCTCTTTCATAGCAGCTTCCTGTATTGGCCCACGGCTCGTGGATTTTCTTCCTGGGGTTACCAGTTACAGGCCTTCTCTCCTTCTTTCTAATTAGCTTACTCTATGCTTCCACACTCAGAAGTACCTCCTTCCGCAGATTTGCTACTACTGCGCATAGCACTTTAATTTCTCTGCCACTCCCAGTGCTATTGTCTGAGCCATCAGTCAAACTTAAAGGCAGCTCTTTTACCTCAGCCCTTTTGGCATCACCACACGGTCCATGCAACAACAGATGGTCTTTCACCGGGTGTTTTTCTTCGTTCAGCATCCCCTTTCTGATAATAGTCAGGTCTGCCCCCGAATCCACGACTGCTCTAGCTGTCTGGTCGCCACATCTGATTCGAACCTCTTCATAATCTACTGGGATACGTATCTCTCCCTGTCCCATTACTCGACTGCTCGGACTTGGCTTTGAATGTGTCGTAACCCTTCCTATTGTTGCCTCACAAACATCTTCAGAATTCTGATTCAAGGTGCAGACTTGGTCACCTGAGTTCGGCTCTCACGGTCCCCAGTTCTCAGTGGGCAATCTTTCATCAAATGTTCGTCAGATCTACATTTATGGCACCTCCTTACTTTTGGGACATTTCTATATTCAGCTAAATTAACTGCCGGTTGATACCTTCTGCTCGAATAATTTCTCTCTGAGTCAATCCTCTGCTGGGGGAAACAACACGTTCTGCATATTGTCTATGCCTTACCTCTTTAAAAGTTAGGACCTCTTCCGTTCCGTTTACACTGGCTAGATGGATTTCTGCCCACGTTGCTATTTCGTCTGCTTTTGCCCATGACTCCGCCTCTTTCTGTACTACGTAAGCATGAGTGTCTTGAGGAAGGCTATCACGCAACTTATCCGACACTATCAGGTCCATAAGCTCCTCAAATTTTGTCACCTTCCTACTGCGGACGTAGTAATCCCAGCTATTTCTGAGTCTCGAGGCTAACTGATTATATGACTCATTCGGTTCTTTCGTGATAGTTTCAAACTTTCTCTTGTACGCAGAGGGAGTGAGCTTAAACTCTTTTAATACAGCCTCTTTAACTTTCTTATAATTAACAAAATCCTCTGCACTTAATTTTCGAAAAACGTGATTTGCATATTTACTATCTAAAAAAGAAATGATGACTTTGCCTTGAAACTCCTCTGGTACTTCATATATCTTAAAACCCCTTTCCGCTGTCTCAAAGAGATTTATCACCTGTTCTGGGTTTTTAGGGCTTCCAGGCAACATATTTCCCAATAATTTTATATAATTAGCCAGCCGCGCATCTGCTGGATTACTAGAAACTGCCAACGTTCGCACATCACCCCTCTCCTCGTTTGCATTCCTCATTTGCAGTTCCAGCATTCTATACTCATGCTCTCTCTCCTTTTCCCTCTCTGCCGCCTCTCTCTCTTCCCTTCTCAGCTGCATCTCTAACCTCATCCTTTCTAATTCAAAATCATCTCCCATCCTTTCTTTAGCTCTCTGCTTTCTGGTCCCGCTCTGCAGCATATCCGTATCGTTGTCATTGCCATAATCCCTCAACCCTCTCATGTCTTCCGCAGCACCAGACTCTCTATCTATTGTCAGCTCCTCGCTTCCCCGGTCACTCCCTGAATAACCACCCTGCGCGCATCCCTCTCTGTGACTGTGTAGCCTCGCCTTAACTCATCCCTTTCCCTATCGCGACCGTTCCTAAGCTCCATTTTAGCTCGTACAGGCCTCTGCCGTATCTAACTACTCGCCCCTAGAGTAAGAGGATACTTACCTCCGATGTGATGACAGGAACGAAGCGCCTCGTCAGTCTGCCACCTGAAGCACACAGTCGGAACACTCTTGGTAGTATCAGCCTTGCGCTGGTCAGCTCCCAGTGGATGTTGAACTTTTCCGTCACCTTCACAGCTTTTTCCACAGTTCGAACGTGATGCACGATTCTTCGGGTACCTTCACAGTTATTCTATCGCCTGAAGCACACCACAGGACACTCTTGGCAGTATCAGCCTTGTTCTGGTCAGCTCACAATGGATGTCGGAACTCTTTCGTCATCTTCACTGCTACTTTCACCTCTGTTGCATACTGGCGGCTGCGCCACTTTGTGATGTTACTTTTTCGTTTGTCGGACTATTGGGACCACTTAGGACGTCCCCTCGGTTCGATCGCTATACGCGACGGGTGAAAGAGTCTTTAGGAACAAAAATCAAAGATTTTTATCCCAACTGCAGGGACTCAATACTGAGGCTCCTCCCCAATAAATTGGTTCAAACTTCAGCCTTTACTTTAAAATAACAAATATTTATTTCACTTTCCAAACATGCTTCATGGACGAGGACATATGCTCAATTACATAGATTACAACAACACCAGCTTACTATGCCTGTTCAGCTGTATTTACAGAGCCCAATGCCGCTATTACCAGTCGGCATTTCCCAGCTTTACAATTTCTTGTCTGCACGCTTTCAAAACTCGACCGGCTCTGCTCTTCTCGTTGTTGCCAACCCTATCTCTTTCTCTCTCTGCCTGACCATCTGGGGCGTCCGCGAGCAGTGGGGTGACCTCCGTCCCCTCTGGGCACTGTTACTTCAATTAACTTTCCAGATGCCGTGACAGAGGGCCTCCCACGTAGCATAAGCCTTGTTGGTGAAATCCAAAATAAATATACAAAGCCTGAACAAAAAAAAATCTAAAAAGGCCTCTAGCCTGACATCCACTTAGACCAAGGACGAAATTTTGAATCCAATGTGTTTAAAGGCATTTGTCAACTATTAGGCATTCAGAAAACCAGAACAACTCCCCTACACCCTCAGTCGGATGGTATGGTTGCGAGATTTAATAGACAATTGCACAAGATCTAGCATTGTTTGTCGACGACCATCAACGTGACTGGGATCGCCATATACCACTCTATTAGTTGGCATACAGAATAGCAGTGCATGAAACAACAGGACAGACACCTTCCATGATGCTCTTTGGAAGAAAGTTACGTCTTCCCTGTGACTATTTATATGGTCGGCCCGAAGCAATGCATGTATCCACTCCACAATACGCACAAGAATTACAACAACAACTAGAAGAAATCCATCACTCCGTCAGACATAACATTAACTTAGCAAGCGAGAGAACCAAAACGAGATACGACAGTAAAACAAATGGAACTGTTTTCAATCAAGGAGATCTTATCTGGCTATACAATCTACATAGAAAGAAGAGACTTTCTCCAAAACTTCAGAAACCTTGGGAAGGTCCGTATACGGTAGTTAACAGGATTAATGACATGGTGTATGGCATTCGTCGACGTCCAACTACAAAGTGCAACGTGGTTCACGTGGATCGTTTACCCCCTTTCATCAAAGATCTGAAGAAGCTTCGGAATCCAGAATTGTTCGGGACGAACAAGACCTAAGAAAAGGGCAGAGTTACGATAGATGAACGTGCTACAATGAACTGATGATAAACATGTCATAAACGCTAGGGTATGGTTCAGCGTGATAATTACGTTATCAACTGATTAGAACGGAGAGAGGCTTTGAATAATAAGAATTGTGGAGAGAAAAAACGAAAGGTATAGTGGAGTAGTAAAGAAAGAAGGATGTAGTGTGTTAAGTTAGAGTTGTACGATTCTACGTAAGAAGATTGCTCTTATTTGATTCAAGATGAAGCCTGGTTCCGGTGGTGAAAGGGAATCAACAGTAAAGTTTGCTTTTGGGTCCTCTATCAGGAGAGATCAACATAAGATGTTTCGCATCTATAAGGTGTAATGCATTGTTAAGGTAGTCTTATATCACAAATGAAATTCAGCATAAATTGGTTTATGTTGAATGTTACAAGGTAATAGGTTCTATTTTGTCATAGGAGGTGAATATTGATAGCACTGTACTTTAAAAATTGAATATTAGTTGGGTTGTTTTACCTCTGAGCGGCACTTTTTTGCACACCATGGGCTAAATGGCCAGGTCACATGGACCCCGAAGGCTCAGAGAAGGTTGGGGGAGGGGACCCACTGGAACGGCTGTTGGGAGACAGATGGTAGCCTCCCGGCGAGGCCATCCAGTGTGTTCTTTAACGTGGACAGGGTATGGCTCTCCCGCACACGGGGCCACGGCTTAACGTCCTATCCGACGGACGGCGGCCTTTCTAAGCCCATCGGTGTCCCCTACTGACCGTAGGCAGGGCGGGGAGTTTTGCGGAGATAAATCTCAACGCTGACCCAGCTGGGACTCGAACCTGGGAACTACAGATTACGAGCCTGGCGCGCTACCGACTGAGCCACCCTCGCCTCCTCTCTCTCGTACTCGAGTCTACGGCTTTACGTCATCCGACAGATGGTGACCTTCCAAGCCCATTAGTTTTCTCTACTGACCGAGGGAAGAGGGGGAATTTTGGCGGAGATAAATCTCAATGCTGGCCCTGGCATGAATCGAACCTGGGAACTGCAGACTGAGCCACTCCCGCCCCCAGCGAATAACATATTTCATTTACAAGAACTATGTCGAAGCAGCGGAAAGCTAATTACTATACACGAAAAGATTCCCTAGATGTGTTTCGTGCCTTTCCGCTTTAGAATAATAGCAAAATAAATAATTACATTTTTATAGACCCGGTTGTTAATAAGTTTGAATCAGAGAACTGCCTACAGTTTGTGTTCAAATATTTTAAGACCTATTTACATAACTTTCGAGTTTTAAATATTTTGAATTTTCATATGCTTCGGTCACATTTTTTAAAGCTTTTCAAAGTATCTAATTACATAATTTGAATGTAGCACAATACAGTTAGTACTCGTTTAATGCCGTTAATACGTTCTTTAAAACAAAAAGTTTAGCAGAAAAACATTAAAGTTATCGAAAGATATATTGGTTATAATCGTGATGTAAATGAAAGGTATATTACAAGATCAATCTTGACGGATTGTTGCAATACTAGTTTGCTTTGTCCACCAAATATTCAGAGGGCGGGGATGGCTCAGTCGGTAGCGCGCCAGGCTCGTAATATATAGTTCCCAGGTTCGAGTTCCAGCTGGGTCAGCGTTGAGATTTATCTCCGCAAAAATTCCCTGCCCTGCCCACGGTCAGTAGGGGACACCGATGGGCTTGGAAAGGCCGCCGTCCGTCGGATGGGACGTTAAGCCGTGCCCCCGTCTGTGGGAGAGCCATACCCTGTGCACGTTAAAGAACACGCTGGATGGCCTTGACGGGAGGCTACCATCTGTCTCCCAACAGCTGTTCCAGTGGGTCCCCTCCCCCAACCTTCTCTGAGCCTTCTTCGGGGTCCATGTGACCTGGCCATTTAGCCTATGGTGTGCAAAAAAGTGCCGCTCAGAGGTAAAACAACCCAACCCACCAAATATTGTTTTAATTGCTTTGTATGTTTTCTATAATGCTTATAATAGTAATTAAATTATCTCTAATTATTACGGTAATGAGAACAGTAAAACGGTCAAAAAATAAAAATCAGTTCAGCAAATGTGCATCGGATCAATTAAGTTTAAAGGTATCTGAACGCGATAGGGCATGGTTATGTTTTCTAGTGGAACAATACTATATAAAATATCCATATATAATTTGGAATGTGAAAGCCAGATATAGAAAATTAAAGGAAAAAGACGGATTTCGCCTCATTTTCCATAAAACCTGCCTTCGATGAACCGGTAATGCCATTTGTATATTCGGTAACACTATGGATAAATGGTGGCAACCAATCGCAGAGTGATCAGTGCGCGTCTTGCGATTAGTGAGAAAGGTATGAAACAATGCAGTGTATGAAGCGGCCTGCAGATTCCAATTAGACAAATTTCTGCGGGTTGAATTTGGAACTTCTACCAAGCGTGTGTCCCGGATCACCACTTGTGCGATGCAGTGACCAATGCAGTAACAATGAAGAGAGATTGCATACACTGCTAATTCGACTAGCTGGCAATTTGGTTCTTCAACTTATTATGTAGTGCAGGGTTTCTCAACGTGGGGTACGCAGTGGAATATTTTGGGGTACCCCGTGAGAGCTCAAAAGTCACTAGATCTAGTAACAAAGTCGTTGAGTTGGCATTATTATACTATAACTATAGTTTTATCTATCTATATAAGGAGTATGTCAGTTACATATACATTTCCAGGGTGTACGTGAAGCATAAAAGGTTGAGAACCACTGATATATATGTTTTATTTTATTCCCATTGTTATACTATAACTATAGTTTTATCTATCTATACAAGGGGTACGCCAGTTACATATACATTTCCAGGGTGTACGTGAAGCATAAAAGGTTGAGAACCACTGATATATATATGTTTTATTTTATTCCCATTGTTATACTATAACTATAGTTTTATCTATCTATACAAGGGGTACGCCAGTTACATACACATTTCCAGGGGGTACGTGAAGCATAAAAGGTTGAGAACCACTGATATACATGTTTTATTTTATTCCCATTGTTATACTATAACTATAGTTTTATCTATCTGTACAAGGGGTACGCCAGTTACATACACATTTCCAGGGGGTACGTGAAGCATAAAAGGTTGAGAACCACTGATATACATGTTTTATTTTATTCCCATTGTTATACTATAACTAGAGTTTTATCTATCTATACAAGGGGTACGCCAGTTACATACACATTTCCAGGGGGTACGAAGCATAAAAGGTTGAGAACCACTGATATATATGTTTTATTTTATTCCCATTGTTATACTATAACTATAGTTTTATCTATCTGTACAAGGGGTACGCCAGTTACATACACATTTCCAGGGGGTACGTGAAGCATAAAAGGTTGAGAACCACTGATATACATGTTTTATTTTATTCCCATTGTTATACTATAACTATAGTTTTATCTATCTGTACAAGGGGTACGCCAGTTACATACACATTTCCAGGGGGTACGTGAAGCATAAAAGGTTGAGAACCACTGATATACATGTTTTATTTTATTCCCATTGTTATACTATAACTATAGTTTTATCTATCTGTACAAGGGGTACGCCAGTTACATACACATTTCCAGGGGGTACGTGAAGCATAAAAGGTTGAGAACCACTGATATACATGTTTTATTTTATTCCCATTGTTATACTATAACTAGAGTTTTATCTATCTATACAAGGGGTACGCCAGTTACATACACATTTCCAGGGGGTACGAAGCATAAAAGGTTGAGAACCACTGATATATACGTTTTATTTTATTCCCATTGTTATACTATAACTATAGTTTTATCTATCTGTACAAGGGGTACGCCAGTTACATACACATTTCCAGGGGGTACGTGAAGCATAAAAGGTTGAGAACCACTGATATACATGTTTTATTTTATTCCCATTGTTATACTATAACTATAGTTTTATCTATCTATACAAGGGGTACGCCAGTTACATACACATTTCCAGGGGGTACGTGAAGCATAAAAGGTTGAGAACCACTGATATATATGTTTTATTTTATTCCCATTGTTATACTATAACTATAGTTTTATCTATCTATACAAGGGGTACGCCAGTTACATACACATTTCCAGGGGGTACGTGAAGCATAAAAGGTTGAGAACCACTGATATATATGTTTTATTTTATTCCCATTGTTATACTATAACTATAGTTTTATCTATCTATACAAGGGGTACGCCAGTTACATACACATTTCCAGGGGGTACGTGAAGCATAAAAGGTTGAGAACCACTGATATATATGTTTTATTTTATTCCCATTGTTATACTATAACTATAGATTTATCTATCTATACAAGGGGTACGCCAGTTACATACACATTTCCAGGGGGTACGTGAAGCATAAAAGGTTGAGAACCACTGATATACATGTTTTATTTTATTCCCATTGTTATACTATAACTATAGTTTTATCTATCTGTACAGGGGTACGCCAGTTACATACACATTTCCAGGGGGTACGTGAAGCATAAAAGGTTGAGAACCACTGATATATATGTTTTATTTTATTCCCATTGTTATACTATAACTATAGTTTTATCTATCTGTACAAGGGGTACGCCAGTTACATACACATTTCCAGGAGGTATGTGAAGCATAAAAGGTTGAGAACCACTGATATAGTATAATATAACAGGTAAATTCGAAAAATATTATATAAATGTAAAATTTCAAAGTTATGAAAATATTTTAAATTTTATGTAAAGACGTTTTTATATTTATCTTTTTTATGTTTATTAGAACTTTAAGGGAAGCATTACTTCCATGGTAGCTTCGCCATTGGCGTCTTATGTAGAGGGGGTTTTGCATGTGTCTGCGCAAGCACTTTTCACGAGTCATTCCTTTTTGAATATGTTCCTTGTCACGGTCTGATGTACCTCTCTACCGAATTTCATTTAATTCTAAGCCAGTCTTTAGGCTGACTGTGATGTTACTTCTTCGTTTGTCTGTCTATTGGGACCACTTAGGAATGTCCCCTCGGTTCGATCGCAATACGCGACGGGTGAAAGGGTTTTTCAGATAAAATCAAAGGTTTTATCACAACTGCAGGGACTCAATACTGAGGCTCCTCCCCAATAAATTGGTTCAACTTCAGCCTTTACCTAAATATAACAATTATTTATTGAACCTTCCAAACATGCTTGAAGACAAGGACATATGCTCAATTACATAGCATTACATCAACAGCTTACTATGCCTGTTCAGCTGCATTCACAGAGCCCAATGCCGTTATTTCCAGTCGGCATTTACCAGCTTTACACTTTTACGTCTTCACGCATTCGTTCTTCAACTGGCTCTCTCTTCCCCTCGTTGCCAAACCCTTTTTTCCTTTCTCTCTCTGCTTCGGCCATCTGGCAAGGCCGTTTGCCCCCGGGACGCAGACGCCAGCAGTTGGGTGACCTCCGTCCCTCCGGGCACTGCTACTTCAATTAACTCTCCAGATGCAGGGACAGAGGGCCTCCCACGTAGCATATGCCTTTTTGGTGAAATCCAAAATAATATACAAAACATGAACAAAAAAAATATTTAAAACTGCCTCTAGCCTGACACTGACGTTTATGTTTATAACTTAGATATTGCCCATCAGTAAATTTGGATTACATATTTTATATCAGCTTTTTATATAAAAATGTTGTTTTCTAGAAATAAATAGTATAGAAATTTTGTTTTCGCTTTCAGAATAGCAAATTATCACAATAAAGTAAAACTCGCAATTTCAGGGAACGGACAGACTTGTTTGGAGAACTAAATTACACGTTCTGGTTGGACCTCTGTAGCCCAGGGCTGCTTGAGGATGATGATGATGAGACCATAGTTTGACCCCGAACTAGATCTCAGTTTAGAAAAGACATTAATAAAAAATAGTTACATCTCAAGCAGCTGCTTTCCATAGAGCATTTTTTTTATTTCTTTATTAATCTTTGATTGTAGTGCAAGAAAATTTTATCATTGCAGATGACCTGCAAAGCTTAAAGCTTATCTTCAGGATATAGAATAATTACATTTATAATTTGTTACAACAGTATGATTAGCCTTCTTTTATTTGATGTGACATTAATAATGTTTGACATTAACATGTGATGAATGTAATATTGACACTGAAACGGAACATTTATGATATTTAACGAAGAAATTAATGACACTGACATAGAATATTGAAAGTAAAATAAAAATTTTAATTCAAAAGCGAATTTCATGCTCTATGTCTAGGATATTTCACATTACAGTGTTTCTTGTTTAACAAGAATCTATTTTGCGCTATAGTTTGACAATAGCCTGTCTCTGTAACATTATACACGAAAAGTCCATACAATTAGAAGCTGTGCAAAACATGTGACACCTCAGCAGAAAGGCAACCAGAAACGAAACATTCATGCCATATTCCGGCTCCAACTCCAGTCTCTTTGATCCGTGGTAAATCACGCTACCGTTAGGCCTACTTTTAACACAATTCCCAATTTCTATTCTTCAATACCCACCAAGAGATGGCACCACCATGTCTTCACAACATTTTATGAACGTACTTCTCGAAGCCGAGAATTGCATATTAAGACATTAATTCTTTCCAACTGATTATGCTAGGAGGTAATAATCTTGTCATTTTTTCATTTCCGAAAAAAAAAACTTAAAATCCAAGACATCCTCATAGTGCACACGGTTGGAGGAGAATTAAAAAGGCGAAAACGATATTTGAGTCTCCAGGTCACATTTTTTAGAAAACTTTAGGGTAGTGGTGTCCAATTTTTACTTCAAAACTCCCTTTTTCGAACTGAACCCTCCCCCTCCTTTACCAAGTATTATTTTACTAAAGCCCCCCCCCCCCCCCCCCCCGCATGGAAACTAAGTAATTTTTACTGTATAAAACTAATTGAAAAAATATTTACTGTGTATAGAAATTTGCGAAAACCCTCACATAAATTTCAAAAATTCTTCAGTTGGAAACCATTTTATTAGGATAAGAAGTGGCTGTATTAAACCTGAAAAACCCTAATAGGCGTTCTGGTGTATATTTTTGGAAGTGTTCCAATATTTCCCAAAAGTGTCCCATTGGTTCTCAAAGTAGTCCTCAACTTTGTATCGGTCTTTGGAGGAAAAAAAAATACTATTCTGTAGAAAATAGTCATACCTCGTTTAGTGCTCAGAATGCGTTTCTGAATTTCGAGCGTTAAATGAAAGAAAGTTAAACGAGGCCTCATGTATAATATATACATTGTATTCCAAAGGAAAGGTTTTCCATAAGTGTATCATTTGTTAATTTTTAATGTTTTAATTTTAATTAAAAAGGAAGGAAAGGTTTTCCATAAGTGTATCATTTGTTAATTTTTAAACACAGTCTTAAAATAAAAGGGCTGTTAAACTGGTATAATTTCATATATTTCTTTATTTAAAAATTCTGCAATTTTTTTATTTAATCAGTTCACTTTTACATTCGTATTCCAAACAAAATTCAAAAGTTTCAAAGCATATATGAGATGTTACTGACCAGAGGTCTTTGGAAAATTATTTGAAATTCACTGCTTTACGCTTTTCTCGCAATGAAAAACGTAATCAGAAGTTTTTAAGCCCTTCGTTGTCTGCTTTTTTCTGCCAAAAAGCAGGCACCGATGGACTCGGAAAGGCAGCCGTCAGCCGGATGAGACGTTAAGCCGTGGCTTCTTGTGAGGGAGAGCCACACCCTGTGCACGTTAAAGAACACATCGGATGGCCTTGACGGGAGACTATCATCTGTCTCCTACAGTTGTCCAATGTGTTTCCTCCCCATCAACCTCTTCTGAGCCCTCGAGGTCCTTGTGACATGGCCATTTAGACAATTGTGTGCAAAAAAAGTGCCACTCAGAGGTAAAATGATCCAACCCCTTCTTTAAAATTATTAAAATATTTAATGACTTCCTTTAGCTCTCTATAAGTACGGTCTGATACTACTTGAAATGTTAAAAAAATATTTGCTGTATATATATATTAATCAATAAAAAATACAAAAAATGAACTTTACCATCGCGCTTTTCTAAACTTATATCTCTTCTTGACAAACTCCTTTCTATTATTTGACATTCTGCAGAAATCCTATGGATGGCCTTGATAACGTTTAAGTCGGAAGTCTTCCGGCTTCGGAACTGAACAGGGAAGTTAACTTCTATATAAAATATACAAGAATTAAATTATTATTAAAAACGATTTTATTAATCGTTTTTATTATTTTAAATCTGCGCACAGAACGTTAGTGTTGCCAGAAATTTTTCATTGGAAGCATTGTTATCCTTTAGACATTTCCAGGAGATATGCATAAAAATGGACAGTTTCAATATCATTTAGCCATTAATGGAGGGAAGCATGAAAAATCTACCTTTTACCCTTTTTGCAGACATCTGTGAATTTACAAGTGTAACATTAGAGAGTCATGTATTTTCATGTATTGGAAGTTTCGGTTGGCTCAGTCGGTAGCACTCCAAGCTCCTAATCTGCAGTCCCAGGTTTGAGTCTCAATGAGATTCATCTGCGCTAATCGCCACCTGCCTTCAGTCAGAATACGGACACAAATGGTCTTGGATAAGGCCGCAGTCTGGCCATGATCCCGTGTGAGGGACAGCCATTTCCTACGCACATTAAATAACAAGATGGGCAGCCTTCACGGAAGACTTCCATCTGTCTCCTAACAGCTATCCAGTGGATCCACATTCCTAGCCTTTCTCTGAGCCCTTGGGGTCTTTGTGACCTGGCCATTGTGTGCAAAAATGTGCCCTTCAAAAGTAAAACAACCCACTTTTATCTATTTCTTTAAATTCTTCATTTTGGCGATGGTCTTAAAGAGAGAAATTGTTGAAATAGTTTTTTTTTTCATTTTACACAATATAATGCGAAAAATCAAGTAGTCTATTTTTCTTTTCATGATAAAACATAGCGTGATGAAGTTTAAAATTTTATCAGAAATTGCTTATGATATTTAGAGGAATTTATAAAACAATGCTTCTCACATTAGATATCGCCTAATTCCTATCGTCTACTGGAAAGTTTCAATTTTAATATCTCTATCGACGGAATTTTATCTCGCAACATTATCCATTAAAAAATCCTTCTCTGATCTCCAACAGAAGGGAGCTGAAAAACTTATCACTAATCTCACACTGGAGAAAGTAGAGACAAATTTCCCCGCGCTTCTAAGTCTATTATTTGATCACCCCCCCCCCCCCCGACCTTTTTTTTAATAAAGTAGTTGGATTGTTTTCCCTTCTCGCGGCACTTTTTTTTTTACACATAATGGCCAGGTCACAAGGACACTAAAGGCGTAGTGAAGGTTGAGGAAGGGAATTCTCTCTACATCTGTTAGGAGGCAGATGAAAACATCCCGTCAAAGGCATCCAGATCGTTATTTAACGTACACAGGGTGTGATCCTACACTCCTGCACACAGAGGGGTGGGGGTGGCTCAGTCGGTAGTGCGCCAGGCTCGTAATCTGCAGTTTACAGTTCGAGTCCCAGATGGGTCACCGTTGAGAAAACTCCCTACCGTGCCCACTGTCAGTAGGGGTCACCGATGGGCTTGGAATTAATACTGATAAATTTAATAAAATTACAAATGATAATATAAATAAAAATATTAGGGGGATTTCAGTATACTATAAAAAAAATCTAGATTTTGAAATTATTTCACAACAAACATTTCCAGCGGAAACTATATATATAAAAGAAAAAAAAAATATATAATATATCATGTTTTAGCACTATACAGATCGCCTAGTACAGATGTGAACTTTTTTCTTTGAATTTCCGAAACTGGATGGAAAATACAGAAAAAGATCAAAATCAGATTTTAATAGGTGATTTTAATATCGATACAAAATGAATATTAAAAAACATGGCACAGAAAAATATATCACACTATTGGCTGAAATGAATTTTGAAAGATTAATAAGGGAAACTACAAGAGAAAAATAATAAAAAATAAAATTACCAAAACCTCTATAGACCATATTAATATTAAACTGATTAAAAATATGTCAGCAAATTCAATAATTCGAACAAGCAAAATAGCAGATCACTATATGATTTTAACACTGATTATCAACACCAATAACAATTTGAATAATACTAATTATAATGAAACAGACCAGGAAAATAAGAATTGGTCATTTGACCATAACAATGTAAACAAAGCTATTTCTGAAATGAATTGGAATTTAGAAAATTATGGAGACAACTCAGTGGATGAATTAAACCTATATAAAGTATTTAAAGACATTTATGATGGAATTTTAGGAAAAAATATAATATATATGAGGAGAGTTGGAAAGGTAAAAAGAAATCATAGCAAAAACTGGATAACACCGAACTTGATAGAATTAATTGAAGAAAGAGATAAAGCTTGGATTAAATTTAAAAACAATGATAAAAGTGATGCTTATAAAAACAACTATAAAAAATTAAGAATTATGGTTAATATTCAGATTAGAAATCAGAAACAACTTTATTATAGAAATAAATTTATAATGAAAAAAAAAAATGATATGAATGCTACCTGGCATTTAATATATGAAATATTAGAAGGAAAACAGAAAAAATCATCGGACGATGTAATAATTGACAATATGGCCAAAAAGAAATTATCTGTGGAAGAAATAGCAAATAATTACAATGACATTTATAATACAATAATTTTACAGATAAGAAATACAAATCACCAAGACGATATAAATTATGTTCCAACCATGATACAAAGAGTTTTGAACTCTATCTATATACATGAAATCACTGAAAAACAAACTGATTAAATAATTACTTCATTAGACACCAATAAATCACCTGGTTACGATAATGTTTGCATTAAACATATAAAATTTAATAAATAGACACTACTAAATATTATATCAAAAATTATAAATCAGATTATATTTACTGGGAACATACCTATGGAACTCAAAACAAATGTTTTAAGACCTTTTTTTTAAGGTGGTATTAAGGAGGACTTTTCTAACTATCGACCAATAACAATTCTACCTATTTTTTCGAAAATAATGGAAAAATATATTTATAATACTGTTTTTAACTTTTTTCTTAAACCCAACATAATTAATGAAAATCAATTTGGCTTTCAAAAAGAAAAAAAATACAATTCAACTAATTTCCAAAATTGCAAATAATATTAATAAATCATTGAATAATAGGGAAAAAATTGTAACTATGCTCTTAGATTTTAAGAAAGACTTCGATATAATATATCATAGCATTTTACTAAATAAATTGGAAAATTACGGTATTCGCGGTATATTGTTTAGAAATTATTTATCAGACAGATACACAATTCCTAAAATAAAAAGCTGCTACAGCAGAAAAGTAATTACAGGATATGGAATTCCCCAAGGCTCAATTTTAGGTCCTTTATTGTTCCTAGTGTACATAAATGATTTGTTCAATACAAAATTAAATAGTGCTATTTATCTATATGCTGACGACATTGTTATAATAAACAGTCAGAAATATTTAAATGATAGCATTTCAGAGGTTCAAACAGATTACAATAATATTATTAGATGGTTAAATCATAATAAAATCTATTTAAATGAGAAAAAAACAAAATTGATGATTATTCATTCACCAGGATTTCATATTCATCAAAACCTCTTTATCAAAACTCAAAATAAATTGCAGAAAAAAGGATGCTTCAAATTATGAATCATTATGCAGTTGCTCACTTGTTGAGCAAGTAAATCAAATAAATTATTTAGGAATCATTTTTGATGAATATTTTAGGTGGAATGCCCATATATCCCACATATGTGAAAGCTTGAGAATATCGGCGATAAAAAATCAAAAATTGAAATAAGTATTAAATATGGAAACCTGTGTATTATTTTATAAAGCAATATGCGAATCTATTTTAAATTATGGAATAATTGTGCATGGAACAACTAACTTAACTAACATAAATAAAATAGAAAAACTGCAGTCTATAATAGCTAAAAATATTATTCCGTTTCATTTGCAAAAAAATTATAAAACTTCCACAGATAGATTAAAATTTTTAAACCTTTTATTCTACAGCAATTTATATAAATATAATGTAATATTTAAAAAAAATTTTGACGAAACTTACAAACTAAAAATTTAACATAACAAAAATACAAGACTTCAAAACCAAGGTAATTACAAATTGCCAAATTTTCGAAATAATTACGGGAAACATACCTCCGAATATCAAGTACCACTTATATTTAATGCTATTCCAAAAGAATTAGTAAATATAGATTCTTTTAGATGACTTAAAATGGAATTAAAAATTATTTGATATTTTCTATTTAGCTGATTTATGTGTTGTGTTTTGTGGATTTATTTGATGTACACCATTGTTATGGCTGAATGACCTATGTTTAATATACTTTATTCATTTTCCTGCAAATAAGCTATTTAGCTTTGCGGGTCAAATGCAAATGTATTTGTATTCTTTACTATTAGGAAAAAAAAATTATATTCTTAAAAAAAAAAGGCCGCCGTCCATTGGATGGGACGTTAAGCCATGGCCACATGTGCGGGAGAGCCACACCCTGTGCAGGTTAAAGAACACACTGGATGGCCTTGACGGTAGGCTACCATCTGTCTCCCAACAATTGTTCCAGTGGGTCCCCTCCCAAACCTTCTCTGAGCCTTCGGGGTCCTTGTGACCTGGCCATTTAGTCCATGGTGTGCAAAAAAGTTAAGCTCAGAGGTAACCCAACCCTGCACACAGACTACGGCTTAACGTCCCATCCGACGGACTTTAACCTCTCCAAGTCCATCGGTGTCCCCTTTCTCACCGACGCTGATTGGAGGTTACTGAGATAAATTTCAACTCCAGTTCAGTTGGGACTAGAACTGGAGATTACGGGCCTGACGCATTCCCCACTGAGTCATCCCCTGCCCCATTATAAGGTGAGAGCCTCGTTAATATTGCGCTTTGATAAGAAAATCTCCGTTTTAAAGTGACTAATACTTTTAAACACTTCATTTGTTCATTGTTTCAGGAGCTGGGAAGAGCACAGTAGTCTCCAGAATTGACTCGTCCGTGTCGTCGAATTTCTCAAGTTTCTTAGGTGCAACATTTGCAAAATGTAATATGTAAGTCAGACTTCCCACTGCATTTAATATAGTGCCTTTATTAATTTATATTTAACAGTGTTCTTATTTTAAGATATAACGATTCAGTTTAAAGTATTCATTAAATAAACAAAAAGCTGTGTGTGAGGAGTCGCTGAGTTTATTAAAGTTGTGATACAAGTGTTCAAAAAACAGTTTATTTCCAAATGTAAAACGTAATTTTTTCCAAATAACTCGCGATCTCTGCGCTGGAGGTTACCCCGACCCTATGAAGGGTGGAAAAAGCAGTCCTTCAGATATATCTCAGCTTACCATCACCATCTTCTCCCATCATCAATCTTCGCTCCCATCTTTTTTACTTCTTCTGTTATCTCATTCAGTTACCATCTTTCCCCTTCTTCTCACATCATCTCTCTTAGCTCCCCTTTTTCCTCTATTCTCTCATCAAATCTCTCCGCTCCCATCTTTTCTCCTCTTCTTTCATCATCCATTATCTCATATATTCAGATGCATCACCTCACCATAATCTCTTTTCATCTTTTCCCTCTCCTTCCATCTTCACTTTCAGCTCGCATCTTTTTTCAATCTTCTCCCATCCTGCCTCAGCTTTCACCAATTTCCCTATTTTTCACATCCTCTCTCTCTGCTCCCATCTTTTACTCACTCCTTACGTCTTCTCACTCACTCCTATATTTTCTCCTCTTCTCCTATCCCCCTCTTTCCACACCCATATAAATCCATCTTCTACCACCTCCTTCGCTCCCAACTTTCATCCTATCCTCCTATCATTTTTTTTCGGTTCCCATTATTCTCCCATCATCTCTCTTCGCTTTCATCTTTTTGTCTTTTCTCATAATCTCTCATCTCTTTTGTCTTTTCCTCTCTTCTTCAATTTTCTCTTCCGGCTCACAACCCTTTTCACTCCTCTTCCAACATTTCTCTTCGTCTCATCCTTTCCTCTTTTCTCTCATCTTTCTCCTCTCCCATGTTTTTCATTTGTACAATGAAAGACAACTTCTTATACTTTGGCTGTCACTATTTCAATGAATTTCAAACTTCTTGTTTTGGATAAATTTCCTAAGAATCCTTGAAAACTGTTTTTAACAACTGCTTAATTTATGCAAAAAAAGTTAAAAAACTAAAACTTACTTTATACTTTTTACATTCCATGCAGATCCGTCAATGATAAAGCAACTGATCTTCAGATCTGGGACATATCAGGTGAAGACAAGCTTCGATGCATGGTAAGTCTCAGTCTGGTGTAAGTTGTGGATGAACCAAGTCCGTTGGGGCTGACAAATTGCAGTTTATTCAATTCGAACAATAAAATGTTTTATAAATGGATTATTTGTGAGAAAATATTTAAACAGATATGACCATTGAATTAAAATTCCAAAAAGGAATGATTTTATTTTCTTTGTCATTCGCTTTCTGTAATAATTTTAAAACGGTTGCACGAATGGATTTTAATTTTTAAAAGATGAATTTTTTCTGTTAAAGTACATCTAAAGCTGATTTAAATTCCCTCGATAAAATATAGTAGACATGGTAATTACAATCGACCGAATTACACCATATAGCAATCTGCCATGTATCGAGTTTTTATTGAGGAACTTGGAAGCTATTTCAGAAATATATTTTTTGTGTTCTTATGATATAATGAAAGTTACTTAGAGCTCTCAGTGGTTTTTTTGCTTTCTTTTCACATCAAGTTTATGTTTATAAGAGTCCAATAGATACCTTTTACTCGTATTCTTTAATGTATTCCTTATCGACAAAGCCTAACAATTTAAAACATTTCCATGGTCATGGTTATTAGAAATAGATTTTTAACTCTTTCGCTTAATTCAGAATTCCTTTCATTTCCAGGGCCCAATCTACTACAAAGGAGCCAAAGCAGCTCTGTATGTTTGATCTCACTTCAGAGATGAGTTTCAAGGCACTGGATGTGTGGGTAAAATGTAAGACAAGTTCTCCTCAATTTGCTTTATGAAATTATTTAAGAAAAACAATCCTAATCCTTTCAAGATTTAGTACTTGCATCAAGAAATGATCTTTACAATTAAAATATAGTTGGGTTGTTTTACCTCTGAGCAGCACTTTTTTTGCACATAATGAGCTAAATGGCCAGGTCACAAGGACCCCGAGGGCTCAGAGAAGATGAACAACTGTTGGGAAACAGACGGTAGCCTCCCATCAAAGCCACCCAGCATGTTCTTTAACGTGCATATAGTATGGCTCTCCCGTACACGGACTATGGCTTAACCAAAACCTTCCCTTACGTAATCCTGAGCACTAGGGATCCTTGTGACCTGACCATTTTGTGATAAAAGTGCTGCTTATGAATAAAACATTCCAACTCCTGTTTTTTTTTCGCAACTTCAATGAATTTTAGCATTTGTTCACGGATTTATGGCTTAATGGGCCTAAAAATAAAATGTGTGGAACTCAAAGAATGCTTTGTGAAGAGCGTTAAGATGACAATCCAATTGCGCATGTGCGATAATAAATTGCGCTGGTACATCGACCACGTTAATAGCAGCTGTTTGCATACCAGTGCCAAATGGATGCCTTTGAATAAATTGATCGAACACGTCGTGTAGTGTCAGTGGTGCTTGTCCTCTGTTGCTGCAGTTCCAGCAATCTGAATACGTTCGGGAATAAAGACAAAAGAGTTACGTAAGGAGGAAAAGAAGATGGAAAGGGAAACCGTCATGTTGTTTATTGATGAAAGAATTTCGTAGCGAAAGGAATTGAGATGAATGCAGAAAATCATAGAAAGATCGAAAAAAATTTAATTTTTGAGTTTTAAATAGAGTTGCTTACGATTAAGATGGGTGGCGGACACAGGGTGAAATGCAATGATAAATTTGATTTCTAAGTCTGTTCGTTCATTCAAATCACTCCTCACAGATTCTTGAAAGTTCGTCAAATAATTCCCATTATTCTGTTTACCTCAAGTCGGGTAACCCTTCCATGGACAGACAAGTGTCAATATAATGAAAATGAGATATTTTCTACAAAACACAACCATTTGAAAGAACTGAAGAATCTAACCAGTAGTGTACAGTCGCTCAAAAAAAGTATCCGAACACTATGGTTGATTACAGAATTCAGAAAAAATATCTGGCAGCGATTTTTTTAGAAATTAGTGATCTGGCAACCTTCGTGTCACGTGATTACAGAATTCAGGAAAACTATCTGGAGCGTGTACAGCAACTGTGAACGGTAACTGGAGCGTGTACAGCAACTGTACACGCTCCAGTTACCGTTCACAGCAAACTGGAGCGTGTGCAGTTACTGCACACGCTCCAGTTTGCTGTGAACGGTAACTGCACACGCTCAATATTTCTGCGAGTGGGCCCACACGATCCAGGTCTTTGTGAGCTCACACGATCCAATGTGCTGTGAACATTAACCGCAACCGCTCCAGTTTGCTGTGAACGGTAACTGCACACGCTCAATATTTCCGTGAGTGAGCCCACACGATCCAGGTCTTTTATTAGTGATCTGGCAACCTTCGTGTCACGTGACACGAAGGTTGCCAGATCACTAATTTCTAAAAAAAAATCGCTGCCAGATATTTTTTCTGAATTCTGTAATCAACCATAGTGTTCGGATATTTTTTTGAGCGACTGTACCTAGAAAGATCTAATGGTTGAGATTTTATATGTTTGAGTCTCTGTTTTCGGGAACTTTCTTAGAAAAAATATGTTATTTAAGGCCTCAAAAAAAGGGGGATATAATCCCGTAATCCCCCTGAATCCACCTAATATGTTTCCATAAAGCATTCTCAGTATTAATGACCAAGACTACTAACATTGCCAGTCTTAACAACTGTAATGAGAAACCTTTGCCAGTCTTATTAACGTCAGTAATGGAAATAACCAGTATAATCTAAAATTTAAAGGTTAATATCTCTACACTAGAGGTGGACACTTTACGGCCGTTATATGATACTATCCGTCCTGACAAGGACAGCAAAAAAAAAAAAATTCGGTCATTCTTTTTGGATCTCAAACTTCCCTCACTGATTTGAAATTCAAAACAGATGTCTTGGTATAATTTTATTTTAGCCCCATATTTTATATCCGACACAAAAGTATATTAAAAAAACCCATAAAATATTATCCCATATTGAATATCATTTGAACCTTTCCCCGTTCGGTGAAATATTTTAGTAATTGGGAAACTCTACTGAAGTCTTACTCTCAGACCTCCTCCTCCTCCACGAAACTAAATCCTGGGTACGTCCCTTCTTCCTGTCATTGTGTTTAGAAATTTTAATAATTGCAGCCTGTTCAATCTAAGAACGGATTCTAAATGTGTAATGTAGACGTTGAATAGAATTCTCTACACTAGTTTAACATAACTTTTTGTATCAATTATAATTGTTAATTACACTTCTTTTTTTCCTGCATGTAGAAGGGCGAAACTTTATCTTTCGCATAATTGAATATTTGCATCGAAGTAAGGGCCTGCAAGAAGCTTACAAAAGATCGCTGTGTGGCCGCGAAACTTACGGAAGAAGTTCAGAGTGTGTCATATCAGCTACGAAACGTTCTTCACCCCCACCTTACGCCAGTTTCCTAGGGTTTAGTGATCTCGTTGGCAGCCAAGTTAGACGAAAAAATTTCGTGCCCCACAAGAACTGTCTACTTCGTCCCCCATGCTTTCTCTCTTACTATTAAGTGTTTAAATAAAAATCTCTGATGTAGGTAAAAAGCTGCAAAGCACATACCTTTAAGAAAATTAGCCTTTTGGAACAAAGTGCAACATTGTTTTTTACTTTTTGGATCAATTCTTTATCAGTTCAATTTTTTTTTATTTGCGACATACAGGACAGAGAAGAATCCTAGAAACTACTCCTAGCTTTTACAGGCCTTCTCATACAAGGACATGCCCTACTACGACCGAAGTCACTGCTGACCACTGCCTTAGTTAGAGCTCAGTTATCAGTTCAATGAAAATGGCAATAACGTAATTTTTTTCTAATAATGATAAGGATTTTTTTTATCAGTTCTCGAGCACGGCGTTTGGGAAACTCTGCTGAAGTATACCAGTGACCACTATAGAGTGGTATAAGTTTTGTATTCTCCTATCCTTTGTGACACAAACCAAACAAACCTTTTTTCATCGGTTGGTGTCTTCTGTAACCTCAGAAACCGAACTACTGCTCGGATCTTTAGCTTCATATACACTTGTAGTATCTTCGCCATGTTCCCTCCGACACTTCACAACACAAGTGTGTAACAGTGAAGACTGATATCACTTAGTGACACTATTTGTTACCAATATTCGGTGGCAGCACAGACCCAGATGTCTCTAGATCCATTCCCGAGTTGAGCCATAATCTTCTGTTTATTGATGCAACTAGAAACAATATAACAAGTGCTCTGCATTCTTCTCAAGAACAACTGGCATTATTATTGGGTGATTAAGTAATTTAATTTTAACGGAGATAACCGAAGCTTTATGTAGCTTGTTCTGGTTTTTCATACAACAAACAAACACCCAAGAACACTCCCGATGACATAGTAGTCAGGCATGCTAACTACTGGATCAGGTAGGGCTAAATTGATTTACATAAAATAAACAAAATAAATTCGGTCACCCTATGTACAACGGAGTCTGGCATCAACTAATAAGTATAATACACCATGGTGAAATATCTGAAGATGTTTGTTTTCTTTTTTACCGAGAGTTATACTTCTAGAAAAAAAAAAATCCATAATTTGTTTGGAAAGTGTCGGAGAGAACATGGCGAAGATACTACTAGGGTATATGAAGAATACTCAGAATCCGAGCAGTACTTCGGTTTCTGAGGTTACAGAAGACACCAACCGATGGAAATCCATTGATAACTTGTGGCTGTTTATGGCTCGAATGTCTATCGGTGCAATATGTGAGGGAATTCTGCTGTGATTTAGAAAACGTCCTGCCTGCAGACTGCGTGCTCCACGATGGACCTTATCCACACCTGGCGATGAGCAGTCATACACCACCCACCATACAGTCCACACCTGGCGATGAGCAATCATACACCACCCACCATACAGTCCACACCTGGCGATGAGCAATCATACACCACCCACCATACAGTCCACACCTGGCGATGAGCAATCATAACCACCCACCATACAGTCCACACCTGGCTCCGTCGGATTTTCTCTTGTTTGGGAATTTGAAGAAGTATCTATGGCGAGACATCATCAAAGAGGAAGTCATAAAATGTCTTCAACAGTAGCATGCGTCCTTCAGTAGCATGCTGCTTTGATAAGTTGATCGACTGTTATAACACGTGTATCGATAAGTCTGGTGACTACGTGGGAAAAGAATGACATGTGTGTACACGTTTTCTGTATCTTCTTCGGCATAATTGCCTTACCTCCACAGAAATTAAATAGGGAACCTTGCTTTCTGACTTACTCTCATCTAATACACATTTTTTTTAAATATTTATTTAAATGACCAATGAATTGAAGTGGCAAAATATATACCATAATAGCATTCCGGTATGCTCCGGGTTGGGTTGTTTTACCACTGAGCGGCACTTTTTTGCACACCATGGGCTTAATGGCCAGGTCGCATGGACCCCGAAGGCTCAGAGAAGGTTGGGGGAGGGGACCCACTGGAACAGCTGTTGGGAGACAGATGGTAGCCTCCCGTCAAGGCCATCCAGCGTGTTCTTTAATGTGCACAGGGTATGTCTCTCCCGCACACGGGACCACGGCTTAACGTCCCATCCGACGGACGGCGGCCTTTCCAAGCCCATCGGTGTCCCCTACTGACCGTGGGCAGGGCGGGGAATTTTGCGGAGATAAATCTCAACGCTGACCCAGCTGGGACTCGAACCTGGGAACTACAGATTACGAGCCTGCCGCACTACCGACTGAGCCGCCCCTGGTATGCTCCGGTTCAATCTAGGTAACTTGACCACTCCCACCACGCTCTCACTAATTTTCCTTTGTTGTTTTTGATGCGGGCTTTGTTCAACCAGAAATTTTTCTAACCAACTTCTCTCTGTGGTGATTGCAGGTGTGAAAGAGAATTCCATCGACGAATGTGTCTTGGTCGTTATAGGAAATAAAGTCGATCTTGAAGTCCGCCACGTATCCAGGGAACGAGGAGGAAAATATGCAGAGTCCGTGGGGGCCAAGTACTTCGAAGTCTCAGCAATCTCTGGAAAGGGTAATGCCGATTATCCTTGTCTCTTTCTGTTGTTGTTGTTTTCAAATCTTATCATATTCTTTGACTGTGTTTCGCTATTATAAAATGATAAGGGTAAATGGTTAGCGCGCTTGGCTACTGATCTACGGGACCTGGGTTCGAGCCCCGGGTAAGGCATGGATGTATGTGTCGTTTTTCTGCTGAGGTCCTTCCATCCTCTCAGACCTTCTACTTTGGCATATAAATTGCAAGCAGCTGCTTGAGGGGGTATTTTTTTTACTTTTAAATATACTAGAAATTTAAAATTGCTAACCAAGCTGAAATAGATAGTTTCAAAAGACTAAAATTTTGGGTGGTAAACTACGAGTTCAACACCAAGCGCCATCAACTGGATTACTTTCTCATTTTTATTTCTAAGAAGATAAATAAAAGAAATCATAGTAGAGATCTTTGAAGAAGAGGGGTTTTTGGACCACCGAAAGATCAGCGGTCTGCTAACCTTAATAAATGTTCACCCTAATCGTACTCATGGAGAAAAATTATCTTCGTATTGATGAAGGGTAAGCAATCACGAAACTAATTCCTTTCCCTTAAATGAAAAATGTTCGCCTTTCTCATATAACGCCTTTGATAAACACATGTCCTTTCAAACTTCTCCTTTCTTTAGAACTAATTTAGAAGTTCTGATCTATTCCTCGTGTCAGCAAGAAGCATTGCCATGAAAATTAAAAGTTTTCTGCACCATTTTTCTTTCCTTTTTCAATAAAAATAGGTCTCATTGTTTATATCGATGAAACGACATTGCGGTCTGCTTCAGAAAGATTATATTTTTGGTTTAGTATCATTAGTAAATCTTGAATACCAAATTGCAACTGAATATATGTATACTAAAAAGAGCCGAGATATTAATCAATGTAAACGTTACGGTTCAAGAGATAGAATATGCGTTTTGTGGAAGTGGATTGGGTTGTTACCTCTGAGAGACACTATTTTTGCAGACAATGGACTAAATGGACAGGTCACTAGGACCCCCAGGGCTCAGAATTTGGGAGATGGGGGAGGGTACCCACTGGGCAGCTGTTGGGAGACATAAGGTAGCCTCCCGTCAAAGTCATCCAGTGTGTTCCTTAACAAGCACAGGGTATGACTCCCCGCACACGGAGACATGGTTTAACGTTGAATCCGACTGACGACAGCCTTCCCAATTCCATCAGTGTCCCCTACTAAACGACAGGAGGGCGGGGAGTTTTGCGGAGATAAATCTCAACGCTGACCCAGTTGGGACTCGAACCTGACAATTGCTGATTACGAGCCTGGGGCGCTACCGACTGAGCCACTCCCGTCCCTTGTGTGAGTGGATGAAGTGAAAATCTGGCGTGAATACAGACTGCGCCGACTTCGCAACTTAGAAGAGAAATTTCTGATATTTTGATGAAATCTTAAAAATACGTTATTGACGAAGGTTAGGTTGGGTTGTTTTACCTCTGAGCGGCACTTTTTTGCACACCATGGGCTAAATGGCCAGGTCACATGGACCCCGAAGGCTCAGAGAAGATTGGGGAAGGGGACCCACTGGAACAGCTGTTGGGAGACAGATGGTAGCCTCCCGTCAAGGCCATCCAGCGTGTTCTTTAAAGTGTACAGGGTATGGCTCTCCCACACACGGGGCCACGGCTTAACGTCCCATCCGACGGACGGCCGACCTTTCCAAGCCCATCGGTGTCCCCTACTGACCGTGGGCAGGGCGGGGAATTTTGCGGAGATAAATCTCAACGCTGACCCAGTTGGGACTCGAACCTGGGAACTACAGATTACGAGCCTGACGCGCTACCGACTGAGCGACCCCCGCCCCTTATTGACGAAAAAAAAAACTTTGATCAGTTGATAATGCCTAAAGACGATTAGGGAATAATGCCTGCTTATGTTAGTACAAATCCAGTTGAAAGCAATTGTTACTAAAAGAAATGATCTTAATTAGAAATCTGTTCGTTTCGTATTTAAAGAGTTACCGAAACTTTAAAATTTAACAAAAGTGTTTTGACAATCGTGAGGATTTATCTAAAGAATTAATTTAGTAATCTAGATATGATTCTTTAACTTAACTGTTGGATGCAACAGTTATTAAATGCATCTTAGATATGATTCTTTAAATTTCTGAAATTTTAAAGGAAGGTTTGTAACGAGCGTGTTTTGCAAATTTTCGAACTTAAATCGACCTAACCTTGGCGTCGAAATGGAATTGTTCAAAGCTCCAATACTTCAAAACAACGTTCTGCGATTGTTCCTTGGTGAAGCATTCCCATGTATGGAATTCTACACTATAAAGTAGTGGATATCTAATATTTTTATGAATAATGATCTCGATATAAAGCAGTTACCACTTCCCGAAATGGGGTGGGTTGGGTTGTTTTTCCTCTGAGCGGCACTTATTTGCACACCATGGGCTAAATGGCCAGGTCACATGGACCCCGAAGGCTCAGAGAAGGTTGGGGGAGGGGACCCACTGGAACATCTGTTGGGAGACAGATGGTAGCCTCCCTTCAAGGCCATCCAACGTGTTCTTTAACGTGCACAGGGTATGTCTCTCCTGCACACGGGGCCACGGCTTAACGTCCCATCCGACGGACGGCGGCCTTTTCAAGCCCATCGGTGTCCCCTACTGACCGTGGGCAGGGCGGGGAATTTTGCGGAGATAAATCTCAACGCTGACCCAGCTGGGACTCGAATCTGGGAACTACATATTACGAGCCTGGCGCGCTACCGACTGAGCCACTCCCACCCCTGAAATGGGGTGGGAGTGGTTCAGTCGGTAGTGCGCCAAGCTCGTAACCTGCAGGTTCGAGTCTTGCCTGGGCAAGCGGCTGAGATTTATCTCCGCAAAACTCCGCACCCTGCCCCTGGTCAATAGAGAACACCAAAGGGCTTGAAGAGGTGCCATCCATCAGGTGGGACGTTAAGTAGTGGTTCCGTGTGCGGGAGGGCCATATTCTGTGCATGTTAAAGAACACAGTGGATGGCGTTGAAGGGAGGCTACCATCTGTCTCCTAACAGCTGTTCAGTTAGTCACCTTCCCCCAACCTTCTCTGAGCCCTCAGGATCTTTATGACCTGACCATTTAGCCCATTGTGTGCAAAAAATGCCGCTAAGTGTTAAAAAGAAACAACTTTGCGAAACTTTATACGAACAGGATTGACAAAATATAATTTTAGTTCGATCGACCCTCGTTTCACATGAATCTAAAAGCGATTAATATTATCGTATTCCCTGAGGGGGCGGGGGCGGGGGTGGCTCAGTCGGTAGCGCGCCAGGCTCGTAATCTGTAGTTCCCAGGTTCGAGTCCCAGCTGGATCAGCGTTGAGATTTATCTCCGCAATAATTCCCCGCCCTGCCCACGGTCAGTAGGGGACACCGATAGGCTTGGAAATGCAGCCGTCCGTCGGATGGGATGTTAAGCCGTGACCCCTTGTGCGGGAGAGCCATACCCTGTGCACGTTAAAGAACACGCTGGATGGCCTTGACGGGAGGCTACTATCTGTTTCCCAACAGCTGTTCCAGTGGGTCCCCTCCCTCAACCTTCTCTGCCTTCGGGGTCCATGTGACCTGGCCATTTAGACCATGGTGTGCAAAAAAGTGCCGCTCAGAGGTAAAACAACCCAACCCAACCCTGAGGGGGTAAGTTTTTTTAATATTTAAAGCTAAACAACAACAAAAAAAAGTGGCCATCATCACAATGCGATGAATTTGTCGAAATCTCGGAAATGAAAGGAAGAGGTAAGATATTAGGGGTCGCCAACGCTATTAGAGGCAGATATTGAGATCTAAAATATATTTTACCTTTTTCAAACTTACAAATGACACTGTTACAAAAGTGTATTATTTTCCTGTTCATTGTTGTTAACAACATTATAAAAGTAGTGTTTCATTAGAAGTGGAATTGTCCACCTGCTGATAATGCATATTGTCTCTTTCTGCCAGGCATCGTGGATGTATTGCTCTATTTGGCAAAGAGGATTCTTCAGCTGAGCGATTGTTCTGTGAGCTACATCGCCAAATTAGCCATCAGCTCCAGTGCTCTTGGGTGCCGCTGCTCCGAGGAGATGAAAAAAAACAATCTAAATTAAGATTATATTCTTTATTTTTTTTCTCAGATGGCGTGTAAAGGAAATTGTCTTTTCGACGCAAACTAAAGGACAATTTAGAAGAATAACTTGGGGATTGGGATAAAATATCCCTTTTTTTATGAGAAGAATGGCAGGCTTAGATATAAATGAGAATAATGTGTAGATTCTATCTTCAGTAGAAAAATGAAGAAACATCCTAAGCTAAAAGCCTCTAGCATTAAATAATGTCAAAGGGTTGGGGGTATATTTGTACGGACTCTGATTTTTCATTTATAGAACCCTCATACATGGAAGTGATGTCATCTGTAATATTTTCAATATTTCACGAATTTGACAAATTGTTTTTTATGTATTTAAAAAGCAATGTGTTTAACTTAAATGATACAGGTTTAATAATAAAATGTTTAGTATATTGGTGTCTGCCTATTGATAAAGAGATTTCATTTTCCATGTTTTCGGCAGGAGAGGGAACATGGGTATCCTAAACTTCTCTCTATGTTTTAAGCTGAGTGCAAATGCAAAATAAGACAGCTATTACCCAAAGGTAGTGCTATGTTGCAGATGTACCGGAACACCGAAATTCAGTTTCCCTGAAAAATCCGTTATTTTAAAGTTCAGAAATATTGCAAATTTTAGGATGCGATAATTACGTCAGGATCTATATCACGCTATAAGGAAGACGAGTTACTAAAAGGATAATCGGTATTGAGGAAAAATCCATATATAAGAACTCAGTAAAAGAAACAGCCCACAGATCTTTCGAGGTGAATAAATATTTTATAATTGCGATGCCTTTTTCGATTGCAGTCCCTTTCCTACAAGCAATCGCTCAAATCCGCGGAGTTTGGGTGTTTTACCTCCGAGCCGAATGTTTCTTGCATACGATGTATTAAATGGCCAGTTCACAAGGACCCCAAAAGCATCAAAGAATATTGGGGTGGGGGACTCCCTGGGCAGCGCTTGGGAGAAAGATGGTGGCCTCTCGTCAAGGCCATTCCAGCGTCTATGACTCTACCATACACGGGCCCACGGTTTAATGTGTCATCCGACGGACGGCGCCTTTTCCTACTCCATCGGTGTCTCCTACTGACCGAGAGCAGGTCGGAGAGTTTGGGAAGATAAATTTCAACGCTCCTTAACATGCTTTATGTCCCATCCGATGGACGGCGTGCTTTCCTAATCCCACCGGTGTCTCCTACTGACCGTGGAACGGAGTTTTATGGAGATGAATCTCAACGCCAGCAGTTGGGACTAGAACTTGGGAACTTCAGATTACGAGCCTGTCTTGCTACCGACTGAGCCATCCCTGCCTTCCAGTTGGAGGGGATGAGCTGTTTAAAAGCATTTCTAAATTCTTAATTAATGCTGTAGCTGATCCTGGTTCAATGATCCAAAAGTTGTGTGCTGACCTACAATGGAATAAACTCACTAAACTGGTATTAATGTTCAACCAATAAATAGGCAAATGTGCGACATTTATTCAACTTAGAAAAGCCGCTTCTCCTGGTTATGTGACTGTTCTACACATGTGGTTGGGTTGTTTTACCCCTGAGCGACACTTTTTTGCACACCATGGGCTAAATGGCGAGGTCACAAGGACTCCGAAGGCTCAGCGAAGGTTGGGGGAGGGGACCCACTGGAACAGCTGTTGGGAGACAGATGGTAGTCTCCCGTCAAGGCCATCCAGAGTCTTGTTTAACGTACACAGGGTATGGCTCTCCCGCACACGGAGCCACGGCTTAACGTCCCATCCGACGGACGGCGGCCTTTCTAAGCCCATCGGTGTCCCCTACTGACCGTGGGCAGGGCGGGGAGTTTTGCGGAGATACACATTTGGTGAATCTTCAGCACTTCCCTAACTCGTATATTTCCTAAGAAGTTACACTCAGAGAACAAATACGAGATTAAAGTCATTAAATTACTCATCCGATTCTCACACTTTTATTCCTGAAGGAATGACTAAGAGATTGTTAATGCAATGTAATGTTTATGCACTTTTTACATCGTATCAATGTGGTGCCAAAAAGGAGATTCTAGCACAATAGAATTCACGAAATCTTCGCATCCCATTAGGGCGAAGATGAACAACAGAATGAAATCCTTCTTCTGATTCTCACATCGGATTTTTGTGTTGATTTGGAAAGTAAGCGATGAACATTAGAATGAGATTCTTCATCCAATTTTGCAGCATTGGAATGAATAAAAAATGAGTGACTGATTGGTTCCTGTGACCGCGAGGTTAACGCGCTTGGCTACTGATCAAAAGGACTTGGGTTCGAGCTCTGGACAATGTATGGACGTTTCTATGTTGTAATTCGTCTCTCATCTTCTTCATAGATCTCCTCTATGGGGTATTTTAGTGACGTGCTTTGTGGCAGGTAGCAACTTGAGGGGAAAATTATTATACTGATATAAATTTAAATCAGATTCCCATATCATATCTATGTGGATGTGAATAAGAATTCAATAAGAAGAATGGAAGTCTTCGTTTCATATTCTTATGTATGTCATAATAAATGACGTAAAATTAATAGAGGATTACCTCATATGATCAGCACCGGATTAAATTGCAGTAAGGAACTAAGCTTGGGTAATATTTGTTTGGGGCACTCATGCACCAGGATTTCGTTTTGGAGGGAGGGGGGGTCCGAGAATGAGATTCAAGTAGGGTTTCCCAATTATTAAAATATTCCACCGTACAAGAAAGTTTAAAATGATATTCTATATAGAATAAGATTTTATAGTTGTTTATTTAAATTTGTTTTTAGTATCTGGCATGTAGGACTAAAGTAAACTAATGCAAAGCCACCTGTTGTGGATTTCAAAGCAGGTATATAGTTTGAGATTTCGTATAAGAGACGGGATTTAGGGGGTACCAGGGGGTCCCCCTAAGTACGTTCTTGATTTGGGGCCCTTCATATTTTGCAAAATCATGAAGTTTATTCCACTTGGATTTTCCCTAGGCTAGGGCTTAAATAATCTGTCCGTTAATCCGATACTTCATGTGATGTGTCGAATATCATCCACTCTAACTCTTTATTTGCTACGAATGACTTTCGTGTTACTTGCGACTACATTTAGAGAATAGTGTTACTCTTTTGAATATTCTGTGAGAAGGAAGGGGATATTATTTTATCCATTTATACGGAGGTCCAAGTGATGAGATTATTCTCCGCTAATCCTCACCCTGCCCTCAGTAAGAAAATGGACACCGTTTGGATTGGAAGGTCAGAGTAGGTCGGATGGGATGTTAAGCCGTGCAGGAGAGCTATAACCTGAGCACGTTAAAGAACACGCTCGATGACCTCGACGGGCGACCCCCACCCATCTGTCTCCTAACATCTGTCCAATAACCTTCTTTGATCCTTACCCTAACGTTCTCTGAGCCCTTGAGGTCCTTGTGACCTGGCCATTTAGGCCATCACGTGTAAAAAGAAGTGCCTCTAAGAGGTGAAGCAATCCAATTCGAGAGAGTCTTCTCCCTCATCCTAGCCATCTATCGGCGCCCATGGGACTTTCAGTTAATATTTATTTCACGATCACTGTGAGGATGAGTAGAGCCAAGCATGATAATATTAACAAAGTTTGTGAAGGACAAAAGTGGTATTCTTGATTATTTAACTTATTCTCTGATAAGATACGTGATGCACTTCTTGTGCGCGCGCGTGAAATGTTGAAATACTCTTCTGCTAAGTCAACTAATAAAATCTATCAGGTGTGAAGGTCGGCAGAAATCTCGGCATGGAGGATTAGCAGTTTCTATTTCCTCACAGTTTCAAAATACCAAGATGTGTATAATAAATACATAAAAGTTATCACTTGGAATTTGACATGTTTTATACGAAACGGCTGACAATATTCTACTTTAATAAACACGCTGGAAACAAGTTCTTAAGCTCGACAGTAAAACTCCCAGGTGAGTTTCGAAATTTGATGCTTGCCTCATAAATCTCTTCATTCTCACCACTTTCCACTGGGATCTGAAACACAAGCATGGAAATTGTGAATATATAGGAGCTTTTCAGCTCTAAATCATCAGATAATTGGAGAAAAGTTTCACCTGAACCACTTGGGACCCCTGATACGTTTAGCTTTAGAGTACAGTAGTAGCTCATAAATTCAGCACCCTCGGGACCTAGCACTAGCCGGTTCTTCAAAGTGCCACACATAGCCTAAGTAATCCAGGGGCAAATCGGACTATTGCGGGATGAAACATAAGAAAACTTTCCGCAATCTGTATAATGTATTTCAAAATTTAATCAGAGATCGCTCTCTCTGATTAAAATTCAAAATGTTTTAAAATACAAAATATATAAAAAATGAAGTAAATATTTTGCATATTTGCATACAGGGTGATTCAGAATTTATCACCAGTATTTAGTGGGGAGGAAGGGAATAAGAAAAGAAAGAGATTTCACATAGGAAAGTATGGGGGCAGACGAACGCATGGTGGTGTAGAGGGCGCTGTGTGTACACACCTCTCATACAGAAGCACAGCTGTTTGACGCGTGCAGTCAGTTGTCATTCGACAAGGTGAATTTGCAGAAGTAACATGAACCGGTATACGTGGAATGAATGTGCAGATATGCATGTAACTTACGGTGCGGCAGGAGAAAGATGTCTTCGAGCCAGGCAATTGTATACAGCGCGCTTCCCAAACCGCCGTGTGCCACAGCATCAAATGTTTTCACGTATTCATCGCCAACTGCGTGAAACAGGATCGTTTGCTGCTAGTAATGTTAATCGAGGGGGGCGCAGATCGGCACGGACAGTAGCAGTAGAGGAAGCTGTCCTACAGGAAATCGAGGAACAACCTGGTGCTAGCACACGAGGCACACGAGACAAATTCCAAACTGCCTAGCTGTTTTAGTTTTATATCGAACTGTACAGACTGCTTCTTCTAAAAAAAAATATGAGTGAACTCTCTGTATCATCTACTCTGTGTCCTGTAACATGCACCGACATCCAGCGGTGAAAGCAGATTTTATTTCTTACCTGTACGACACGTTTTGAAGCATAGCTGTGTAGGGAAAATATCGCACAGGCGGTTGCTGTATACTGAAGTCATCTTGCAGGGTTAATAAAGTGACGAAAGTACAATGCCCCATTGTTTTCTGCTTTCCTCTTTGTTTTCCGAAAATAGTGAATGATTTTAAAAAATTTAACCTGAAAGAAATATTAATATATTTGAATATTTACTGATTCCATTCTCTTCGCGGATTGCGGTCTTATTGAAAAAAAAAAAACGAAAACACTCCCAAAGCAAAATTTCTGATGGGCGACCGAGAGAGATAAAAAAGTATAATACCTTTCATTTAATCTTCAAATAAAATTTTGAAAGCTAAATAAACACATTAATTTACTTTTGTTAAAATTGATAATTAGATGTAAGTAAAATTTAAAATGAAGATGCTAACTAGAAGAGCTCATCTCGTTTTCAAAGAGAATTAAGTTTTTCGTTTACCTATTCATTCTCCCCTAAGGTTTTCGAATAAGTAACACTTATTACAAACACCGCGACACACATAAGTACACATGGGTTTCACCTGATGGGCTGCATAAGAATATGATTGATTATATATTAATTAACAGCAAATGGGCTTCTGTTAGGAATACCAGGTCATATAGGGGAGCTGAAATTGGATCTGACCATTACCTTGTTAAAAGTGTCTTGCAACTTAAACTTAAAAAGTATTGTGCTAGGGTTAAAAAATTTACTTTTAATACTGAAGCTCTGAAAGATCCAGTTATAGCCAAAGCTTACCATGATAGGTTACTTAGTCATTATGACAGTCATGGTTTGCTTACTACTGAAGTTGAGGAAGAATGGGATCATTTTAAACAGGCTTTTTTGGACACTAACAGTACTCTTTTAGGAAAAAAGGAGCAGAAGAGGCAAAATTATCTGAGTGATAAGGCACTTGAGCTTATTTCGAAAAGAAAGAACTGCAGGAATGTCCTTAATCAGTACCCTACTAGTCCTAATAGAAAGCATTACAAAGAACTTAATAAACGTGTAAAGGATCAGTTAGCTGCTGATAAGAATCTTTGGCTTGATGGCCTGGCTGACAAAGCTGAGGAAGCAGTTAGACACCACAACAGCAGAGAACTGTACCAGATAGTTAATGTTTTGTGTGGTAGAAAACGGACAGGCATACAAGAATTGAAGGATAAACAAGGTAAGGTTATAGAAGGGGAGGATTCTGTCATGGCTAGGTGGGCTGAGCATTTCAGTGATGTTCTAAACAATGTAGTTAGTTCTACTGCCATTGTTTGCAATGATGATAGATGCATTGGTGGCTTTAATGTTGGACCTATAACACAATCTGAAGTTATTTTGGCTGTTTCTAAACTTAAACTTCATAAATCCCCAGGGGTAGATGAAATTACTACGGAAATGCTTAGAGCTGGGAATGTTTCAGTTACCACTTGGATGACTGAAATTCTGAATATCTTTTATGATAAAGGCGTGGTTCCTAAAGATTTTACCAGAGCTATTGTTATACCTATTTTCAAAAAAGGTTATCGCAGTTCTGGTGATAACTTTAGGGGTATCAGCCTACTCTCTGTTCCAGGTAAAGTTCTTTCCATGATTGTGCTTAATAGAATTAAGAATCTGGTTGACAGGCAATTGCGTGATGAGCAATGTGGATTCAGAAGTGGTAGGGGATGTGTGGATCAGATATTTTCACTTAGGCAGATTCTTGAGAAATGTTTAGAGTTTCAGAAACCTTTGGTTGCTAGCTTTGTTGATTTCAAAAAGGCTTTCGACTCTGTTGATCGTCATAATTTGTGGTTGATTGTGAGATCATATGGTATACCAGACAAGTTAGTTAACATAATGAAAGCTCTCTATAATAACACTGAGTAGTGTGTGAGAGTTGGTAAGGCTTGTAGCAATTGGTTTAGCATTACTTCTGGTGTTCGACAAGGGTGCATTTTGTCTCCTTTTCTCTTTAGTTTGATTATTGATTATGTTATGCGAAATTCACTTCAAGGGAAAGATTTTGGCCTTAAATGGGCTGGAGATATGAAAATGTCTGATTTAGATTATGCTGATGATTTAGCCCTTTTGGCAAATGATGTTGATGAGATGAACTCTTTCATTCGAGCTGTTGATGAGACTGGTAGTAGAGTAGGTTTGGTTATAAACAGAGAGAAAACTAAAGTGATGAAAATTGGTCAGGCAGGCTGTGATTCAGTTAATCTGAATGGTTGCAATCTTGAACAGGTGTCGCAGTTTAATTATCTTGGGAGCTATGTAACAGATACTGGTGATGTGCAGCATGAGATTAACAGACGGATAGGGATTGCTGCCGGGACTTTTAATAATCTATGGAGAGTGTGGAGAAATAGGCGTATACACCTACACCTAAAGACTAAAATTAGACTGTATAATAGTTTGGTTCTTTCTAGGGTAAGTTATGGTAGTGAAACTTGGACACTTTGTAAACAAGATAACAGGAAACTAGATGCTTTTGATTCCAGATGCTTATGCAGTATCTTGGGCATTAGGTGGTTCAACTTTGTGACTAATGATGAGATTAGGCAAAGGAGTCTGCAACCTCCTTTAAGCAGCATATTGTGCAGAGAGAGACTCCGTTGGTTTGGCCATGTTGCCCGTATGAATAATTATAGATTGGCGAATAGGGTTATGAACAGTGTGCCTAAAGGCCTCAGAAAGAAGGGGAGACCTAGGATGCGGTGGGCAGACAATGTCAAACAAGACCTTGTTAGAATTGGTGTGCAGTGGCCAGATGCAGTAGATGTAGCTCAGGACAGACTTGCTTGGAGAACTAAATTGCACGGTCTGGTTGGACCTCCGTAGCCCATGGCTGCTTGAGGATGATGATGATGATGAAGGTTTTCATTCGAGCTAATGGACGATGGAGGAAAATGCAAATAGTAGTATTTTATTAAGAAATATACAACATAAAAACATCTGTAGTTATTTAAATTAAAAAGTTGCTTTTCTGACACCCCTCTGATAAAAGGGGAGGCTGATTATTGTTGTCAGTGGAATATATCTTGACACTACCACCAAAATTTCAAATTTCTACCATAAACAGATTACTTGTAGTATTCGTTAAAAGTTTTGCAGTTTCCATATTTAGCGATTTCTAATGATATAAATTAAAATTAAATAAGGATCTAAAAATTGAAAATTATTTCAATAGTAACAATCGAACTGAAAAAAGCTTTTCCAACTAACTCTTAAAAAAAACAGTTGCTTTCCCACCAACCTGGGTGTAAAGGATCAACTCATTGTCGCTATTCACGATTTTCATTTTCACCTTCCACTATCAAAATTTCAAATTTCTAGCATGATAATGATGAAATACATCATTTGCAATATTCATTTATAATTTTGGAATTTTTGATATTTCCACCATTAGAGTTGGGTTGTTGGGTTGTTTTACCTCTGAGCGGCACTTTTTTGCACACCATGGACTAAATGGCCAGGTCACATGGACCCCGAAGGCTCAGAGAAGGTTGGGGGGAGGGGATCCACTGGAACAGCTGTTGGGAGACAGATGGTAGCCTCCCGTCAAGGCCATCCAGCGTGTTCTTTAACGTGCACAGGGTATGGCTCTCCCGCACACGGGGCCACGGCTTAACGTCCCATCCGACGGACGGCGGCCTTTCCAAGCCCATCGGTGTCCCCTAGTGACCGTGGGCAGGGCAGGGAATTTTTCGGAGATAAATCTCAACGCTGACCCAGCTGGGACTCGAACCTGGGGGGTCATAAAAGTCAACTCATTGTTGTCAATGGAAACTTCGTGACCTTCACATACCACCACCAAAATTTAAAATTTCTAGCATAAATACATCGTTTGCAATATTCGTTTAAAATTTAGGAATTTTCAAATTTTTCCACCGTTAGAGGGCGTAAAATCAAAGAGTGTAAATCGTAATATTTCGTCAGTACATATCCAACATAAAAATAATTTTTAATTTATATTTGTAAACAAAAAAAATTTCCATGTCCAGAGACGGACAGACAGACAGACGACAAAATAAAAACAGTATCTTGATGCTTTTTCTTGAAAATGATATAAAAACAATTGAATAAACACCAAAATTCGTTTTTTAAATATAATTATGGTTCAAATATGTTTTCGTCGTAGAATTTGGGAATGTGCATCCTCCCTCTCTGTGTGTATTCCGAATACATGGGGGCGGGGGTGGCTTAGCCGGTAGCGCGCCAGGCTCGTAATCTGTAGTTCCCAGGTTCGAGTCCCAGCTGGGTCAGCGTTGAGATTTATCTCCGCAAAATTCCCCGCCCTGCCCACGGTCAGTAGGGGACACCGATGGGCTTGGAAAGGCCGCCGTCCATCGGATGGGACGTTAAGCCGTGCCCCCGTGTGCGGGAGAGCCATACCCTGTGCACGTTAAAGAACACGCTGAATGGCCTTGACGGGAGGTTACCATCTGTCTCCGTGTGCAAAAAATTGTCCGCATGTCCGCATTTGTGTATGTCCGTGTGCAAAAAAGTGCCGCTCAGAGGTTAAACAACCCAACCCAACTCGAATACATGTCTATTTAGAACCCTTATAAGTTAGGAGATGGCGAAACAGATCACTAGTTTTGTTTCATTTTAATGGCTAGGGAGATAACCTAATTTTTAACATTCATAGTAAAAATTTTGTCCCTTAGAAGGAGTGCTTATTACTGCAGGCCATTCAGAAGGAAGATTAAATCAGTGCCTCGTGCTGGTCCCACAACAAGTGACTCTCCGAAATCGAGTAAGAAGAGAAAGAAACCAACTTCTTTCATCTTACACTTTTATGCGTTTCTTCTTTATTATTTCCGTAAGGAAGACAATGCATGTTCACATTCTCCGTAGCAGTGTGGGTTTTATCTTAATTACCAGCAGAGGCAGAACTGGGAAAACGGGATGACAAATCAAAGATCAAATCAGCTGCTCGATTGAATGAGTTCTAAGCTGTAAAAGAAATCGATAACTGCGCCACCTTTGAAAAAGGTCTTACTGGTACTCAGTACCGTCAAGTAATTTCTTGCCTATAAGGTGTACCGACCTGCTTTCACCACTGTTAATATGTATTAGCCAGCTGACAATCGGATGTGTCTTGAATGGCTCCCTAAAGCACGACATCCGTACTTTGAGGTTCTAGAATTCGTGAATTTTGATGTGAAGTGGTGCGCACAGGTCGCAAAATTTTTAAAGAATGCACAAAGTCAAAAAGGGACCGGATTTTAGAGTTCCAAAAATATTAGACAATAGTCTTATTTAAAAGTAAAATCTAATAAACATAAAGTGTTATTCATAGAAAGAAACACTTTGCTTAATTTTCGTAATTCAACTATTTATTCTGTTCGCAAAGATCAAAGAACTTTTATATTGATGCATAACCTGTTGGGTAATAAAATGTTCAATATATGAGAATGGCGGCTTAGATAGATGTGCAGAATGGATAAGGATCTAATGCACGTGGTAGTTGGAATCCACTTCCTGCATTGCTATGCATTAACCATTTACTGACTCATCAACAACAATGGAATGAATCATTGCCACTCCTTTGAAGCATATCGCAACTCTCGAAACGAGTTTTAATTAAGTATTGGCTGTTCTTTGATGTTCGCACACGCACTGGGTTAACTGTTGTATTATTTTAACATACGTAAGGTGGACTAGGGTTGGGTTGTTTTACCTCTGAGCGGCACTTTTTTGCACACCATGGGCTAAATAGCCAGGTCACATGGACGCCGAAGACTCAGAGATGGTTGGGGGAGGGGACCCACTGGAACAGCTGTTGGGAGACAGATGGTAGCCTCCCGTCAAGGCCATCCAGCGTGTTCTTTAACGTGCACAGGGTATGGCTCTCCCGCACACGGGGCCACGGCTTAACGTCCCATCCGACGGACGGCGGCCTTTCCAAGCCCATCGGTGTCCTCTACTGACCGTGGGCAGGGCGGGGAATTATTGCGGAGATAAATCTCAATGCTGACCCAGCTGGGTTGGGTTGTTGGGTTGTTTTACCTCTGAGCGGCACTTTTTTGCACACCATGGGCTAAATAGCCAGGTCACATGGACGCCGAAGGCTCAGAGAAGGTTGGGGGAGGGGACCCACTGGAACAGCTGTTGGGAGACAGAGGGTAGCCTCCCGTCAAGGTCATGCAGCGTGTTCTTTAACGTGCACAGGGTATGGCTTTCCCACACACGGGGCCACGGCTTAACGTCCCATCCGACGGAAGGCGGCCTTTCCAAGCCCATCGGTGTCCCCTACTGACCGTGGGCAGGGCGGGGAATTTTGCGAAGATAAACCTGAACGCTGACCCAGCTGGGACTCGAACCTGGGAACTACAGATTACGAGCCTGGCGCGCTACCGACTGAGCCACCCCCGCCCCTCTTTGGACTAGATACGAACTCGGTGACTGATTGCACATTGATATGTTTTAGGTTTATCTTCTACTTTTTATTGCCCTATAGAAAGATAGGTATTTTTTTAATTTTTTAATTTCTTTATATTTTTAGTTTTTGTGTCAGACATTTTTTGCCATTTCCGAATTTAAATCAATGACAATGACCATGTTTAGGTAATTCATAAGAATATGAATTATCAAATTTCGAAAAATAACCAATTGTTTATTCAGCCAACAATATAACAGATTTAAAGTTTATAGTTGAGCAGATTTAATGCAAATTAATTACTGGTTCCATTTAAATAAATTATCTTTAAATGTTCAAAAAACTAAATTTATATTATTTAATCTCATTGGGGATAATATTAATTTTAGTTTAAGATATCACAACACTATCTGTGATGGCCATCAATATTACGAGATACGAGATATTACGAGATCATTATTACAATATTGTGATTGTCCATATTTAGAAAGAGAGACCAATTTCAAACATTTAGGTATAATTATAAATCAGGATTTGAAATGGAAATCGCACGCAAATGTTCTAACTGAAAAACTGAGGACTTTCTTGTATAGATTATGCTGTTTAAAGAAAATAATACCAGGAAAGTTTTGATTTTACTGCATTATGCTTGGGTATATTTGATTATTTAATACGGTATATGTAGCTGGGTGGGGAGGGGTGATTATGGGCACAATTTAAAAAATTTATGCTTCGTGCATTAAAAAATTTATAAATTAGTCTTTAATGTAAAGTTTTTTTCTTCTATAAATATGTTAAATACCAATCATTTTTATTACATTAGACAAATCTATTTTTATAAGATTCTGTTATTTCTGATTATTAATCAGCAATGGATTTCGCATTTAATTTTACCTTATAATTCAAGAAGAGTTGGATTAATGTTTGTTGTGCTTTTGCCTCATAAAAGTATTATGTAGTATCCGTTTCCTTTATGTCGCACCAAAAAATTTTAATTTACTTAGTAATAATTTGAGGATGGAAAAAAGTCTCTCATTCTTTAAAAAAGGTTTAAAGGAAGATGTTTTTAACATTAAGAATTTGGAAGAATATATAAAATGCTAGCTAGCGTTTATTTGTTTCTCTCTAGTTTTTTTTTTTTTTTTTTTGGGGGGGGGGGGGCTCAGTCGGTAGCGCGCCAGACTCGTAATCTGTAGTTCCCATGTTCGAGTCCCAGCTGGGTCAGCGTTGAGATTTATCTCCGAAAAATTCCCCGCCCTGCCCACGGTCAGTAGGGGACACCGATGGGCTTGGAAAGGTCGCCGTCCGTCGGATGGGACGTTAAGCCGTGGCCCCGTGTGCGGGAGAGCCATACCCTGTGCACGTTAAAGAACATGCTGGATGGCCTTGACGGGAGGCTACCATCTGTCTCCCAACAGCTGTTCCAGTGGGTCCCCTTCCCCAACCTTCTGTGAGCCTTCGGGTCCATGTGACCTGGCCAATTTAGCCCATGGTGTGCAAAAAAGTGCCGCTCAGAGGTAAAACAACCCAACCCAACCCTCCACTAAAGTAATTCTGTATTGTTTAGCCATTTGTTTCTGTTTTTAAATGGAATGAATTCCTAAAATTATTTTATTTTCTGTTTTTCCTACGACAGCGTGAATGAAGATGAAATATTGGCGTGTACGAGGTCGGAAATAATTTCTGAAGCGTGGTAGTTTTCTTTAAGGAATTTCTTAACTATATCTATTTTGACTTATTAAACATATTGAAAAACTACATTGTATTTAACTTATATACGCAACTTATGACTAACGCAGAATTTTGAAACCTTCCCAGTGGCCGAGCAGTTAGCAGCTTGGCTACTGATCGGAGGGACCCGGGTTCGAGCCCCAGATAAAGTTTGATAGTGCTCTTTCTCTGATGAGATCCGCCTTTCCTCACAGAAGTTTCTTTACGGCGTATTTTACTGACAAACGTTTATCAGACCTCTGCCGTATCAGCTGCTTTAGGTTTTTTTTTTTTATTACAATAGACAATAGACAAAAAAATTGCAGAATAAGTTATTCTTTCTGTAAACTAATAAAATTGGAAAGAAACAAAAGCATTTCGCTGTGCGAATGTGGAAATGAATCTAACCGTATGCATATTTTAAAAACATGATTTCGTTTTGGTTTAGAAAGAGAATCATCTGAAAAGTACACTGCAGTACCAAAATATTACAGAATTTCTATTTCATGTCAAAGCGAATCAAATTTAAATGCTGAATAACTTCTAAAATATGCATTTAATGGAAAATTGGGACTGACGATAAAATGAAGACCATAGTCAAATCTATGTAAATCTCGATTTTCAACAACATTCGATTAGTATTTAAAGTGCGATGGAAACGAGAAAATTTAACGATTAATAAACTTGTTTATAAAAATCATTCATAATTGCCTAATATTGAAATAATCATTACGCAAACCTCTAAAATGTATATTTATTGTATTAAATGGCTTGAAACAAGACTTATTATTTAAGTTTTAATTAATTTCAAAGGTAAATTATTATGACGCATTACTATCATGAAGTATTCTAACTTCCATATCTCTTTAAACACCAAGCGAATATTGTTGAGAATCGGGGTTTACATTGATTTGATTATGATCTTTAATTTACCAGGTCATATCTTTTCACTAAAAGCATGTTTTAGAAATTATAAAGAATTGATGTTAGATTCCCATTGGCCTAGGGGCGGGGGTGGCTCAGTCGGTAGCGCGCCAGGCTCGTAATCTGTGGTTCCCAGGTTCGAGTCCCAGTTGGGTCAGCGTCGAGATTTATCTCCACAAAATTCCCCGCCCTGCCCACGGTCAGTAAGGGACACCAATGGGCTTGGCAAAGGCCGCCGTCCGACGGATGGGACGTTAAGCCGTGGCTCCGTATGCAGAGAGCCATACCCTGTGCGCATTAAAGAACACGCTGGATGGCTTTGACGGGAGGCTACCATCTGTCTCCCAACAGTTGTTCCAGTGGGACCCCTCCCCCAACCTTCTCTGAGCCTTCGGGGTCCTTGTGACCTGGCCATTTAGCCCATGGTGTGCAAGAAAGTGTCGCTCAGAAGTAAAACAACCAACCCATTGGCCTAACATGGAAATTCTCTGATATTTCGACAGGGGAGTGTATAACTAAAAGGTTAGCCAAATGGTAAATGTTTTTTAACTGAAGAGTAAAGAATCTGCGTTCGTACTCTGCCTGAGATAGGGACGCATTCTTTCTGATGCATGTTATCTCTTCTAATGCCTTTTGAGTAGCCCTGCAATAATCTGCCATTAACGAAATGTAACTGTAACCCACAAAATATTTCTCTGTAGCCTGAAACACAATCATCATTTGAAATATTGTTATTTCTACTTAACTGTTTCCCCATCTTCCTTTCCTTCATAATCGCATATATCAATTACTGTAAGAACTAAATATATACACATAAATAGACAAATAAATCTCTCTCTGACAAGGACTGTTCATCTTCTAATCCCAGTCATCTATTCATCCTGAGGAGCCGAGATAACATCCTATAGCAACAGAATGCACAGATAGATAGACGTCACTGATGAAACCGAAAGAGGAAAAACAATCCGCTCGTCGCTGGCGCTTCCCCAATGAAGCCTGCTAAAGCACGTGGCCATCTGTACGAACGAGACGTTCCCGTGAGATAGCGAGAGTCCGCCCTTTTGTTTCGCAAAGCCTGCACGAAGCGGTAAGTTCTGGTAGCGGCAGTGTTTTTCGCGAGGGATGACAACATCCGCACTTCTCAACCTTGCAGCGGTATTCGCGTCTCTCATTGTCAAGGATAAACGGTTTCCGTCTCCTTATCTCTCTTCCTTCCTCTACCGCTTCTCGCGGCACCTCTGGCTCGAGACCCCAGCTCGTCTCTGATTGGAGGAAGGAGAAGAAATTCCGCTACCTGACGTCAAAACCGTCTGTGGCTTCAGAAAAATGTCCAGCACCGTTTGATTGCGAGCATAATTCAAAAGCGGGATGATGCACATGATCTGTTTGTGCACTTCTCTCTCTCCTGCGTAGAAAGCGAGGTGATCATCGGCACGTGCATTCACCCATCTCTTCTGCTACTCGCTTGCAGTTGGTGACATCGTAAAGGAGTCGAATTTTGCTTTTAGTTGTCTCTTGGATTCTAAGAGACAGAGAGTAATCATGTTGGCAAAAGTATGTCTCGTCGGACCTAAAGGTAAGATTATATTGATGAAACTTCGGAAGTTTGACTTATTCAAATTAATCAGTGTGCTTAAATGAGATTTTAACTGGAGATCGTATGGTTAATAGTCATGGGTAATGATGTAGTGTTAAGAAAAATAATACCAAGGCATTCAAATATTTGAGAAACAATTTTTTTTGAAAATAATAGTATTTTCTTGAATGATTTTGCTTTTTTTAGACTATAACATCATATAATAAATTTCGAAAGTTTTTTTTTTATTTTAGAAGTGTTACCAATGTTTGACAAGAAGGTTCGTTGCATGTGGATTATCAATACAAGTAGAAGGTTGGGTTGTTTTACCTCTGAGCGGCACTTTTTTGCACACAATGGGCTAAATGGCCAGGTCACATAGACCCCGAAGGTTCAGAGAAGGTTGGGGGAGGGGACCCAATGGAACAGCTGTTGGGAGACAGATGGTAGCCTCCCGTCGAGGCCATCCAGCGTGTTCTTTGACGTGCACATGGTATGGCTCTCCCGCACACGGGGCCACGGATTAACGTCCCATCCGACGGACGGTGGCCTTTTCAAGCTCATCGGTGTCCCCTACTGACCGTGGGCATTGCGGAGATAAATCTCAACGCTGACCCAGCTGGGACTCGAACCTGAGAACTACCGATTACGAGCCTGACGCGCTACCGACTGAGCCACACCCGCCCCACAAGTAGAAGGCCATTTCTTCTAATAAACATTACAGATGACATTTTTTCTCCTAAAGTTATGTTTGATGTTTAGATATGATAAAGTTCACCTCACCCAAGACTTAGTTTCGTGGGGAGGGTCTGAGAATAAGGCTTGAGTAAGGTTTCCCACTTTCTAAACTATTCCACGGGACAGAAAAGATAAAAATAATAGTTTATATGGAACAAAATTTTACAGTTGTTTTTTAACTCTATTTTTGAGACATATACTATGGGGTTGGGTTGTTTCACCTCTGAGCGGCACTTTTTTGCACACCATGGGCTAAATGGCCAGGTCACATGGACCCCGAAGGCTCAGAGAAGGTTGGGGGAGGGGACCCACTGGAACAGCTGTTGGGAGACAGATGGTAGCCTCCCGTCAAGGCCATTCGGCGTGTTCTTAACGTGCACAGGGCATGGCTCTCCCACACACGGGGCCACGGCTTAACGTCTCATCCGACGGACGGCGACCTTTCCAAGCCCATCGGTGTCCCCTACTGACCGTGGGCAGGGCGGGGAATTTTGCGGAGCCGCTAGTTTTGGAAAGGCCTCCTTGTAAGTCACGGTTTCTTGTGCAGGAAAACTATCTCCTCCGCCAACTCCCCTCCGCCAACCTTATCTGAGCCTTCGGGGTCCATGTGACCTGGCCATTTAGCCCATGGTGTGCAAAAAAGTGCCGCTCAGAGGTAAAACAATCCAATCCAATTGAGTGAAATATTTTCCTCCAGAGCTTCTGTAATATTCTGCCAGCTTTCAGAAAGTCTTATTTAAATATGTTTAGAAATTCCACTGAGTCATGTTTTTTTCATGTAGATACAGTTTGAGAAATTTTCTATTTAGATTATTATCTCTGTATTAGATCGCTATTTTTTGACTAAGACGAATGACAAACCAATGACTTTCACACCGAATTTTACAATTTTACAATTATTTTACAATTTTACAATTGCTTTTGCATTTTACGTCAGCAAAAAACTTACAGAAGAAACAGCCTTGCAGAAAACAAAGAAGCGAGAGATATCGTTGGGGGGTGTTGACAGTCTTCAACATGACAGTGCTCAGACTTGATGGATTGTACGTGCCTGATATTACGCTGATAATCCGGATTAAGACTGATGAACAGCTGCAAATAACAAATGTTCATACTTCAGCTTTGTTAATAAAGCCGAAATGAATTTTGTGTTAATATTAAGTAATTTTCTTGAGCCTGATGAGATTACATATTTTTTCGCATCGGACAGATAAATTTAGAGCCTGTTTCATGTGGAATAATTTGTACTTGTTAAAAAAATATGAGAAGTTCAGAAATTTTTTATACTTACCCGAACTTGTGTACTCTATCTAACATGTGTCCCCGCCCTGCCCACGGTCAGTAGGGGACACCGATGGACTTGGAAAGGTCGCCGTCCGTCGGATGGGACGTTAAACCCTGGCCCCGTGTGCGGGAGAGCCATACCCTGTGCACGTTAAAGAACACGCTGGATGGCCTTGACGAGAGGCTACCATCTGTCTCCCAACAGCTGTTACAGTGGGTCCCTTCCCCCAATCTTCTCTGAGCCTTCGGGGTCCATGTGACCTGGCCATTTAGCCCATGGTGTGCAAAAAAGTGCCGCTCAGAGGTAAAACAACCCAACCCAACCTATCTAACATGTGATTGACACTTAAGGAATGAGATGGACGCTTTGTGTAAAGAGAAATATTTTCAGTTAAAAATAAGGTTAATGAATGTTTTTTTTTTTTTCGTATATGCAGTGGTTTAGCTAGGGGGTGGGGTGGATTGAAATGGGTTGTTTTACCTCTGAACGGCACTTTTTTTTGCACTCAATGAGTTAAATGGCCAGGTTACAAGTTCCCGGGGACTCGGAGAAGGTTGAGGGAGGAGATCCACTGGAACAGCTGTTGAGAGGCAGATGGTAGCCTCCCGTCAAGACCATCCAGCGTGTTCTTTAACGTGCACAGGGTGGCTCTCCCACACACAGAGACACGATTAACGTCCCATCTGACAGACGGCTGCGTTTCCAAGCCCATCGGTATCCTCTACTGACTGTGGGCAGGGCGGGGAGTTTTGCGGAGATAAATCTCAACGCTGGCCCATCTGGGACTCGAACCTAGGAAATGCAGATTACGAGCTGGTGACTGAGCCACCCCCGCTTCCGGGGGGAGAGAAGGGGGAGAGCAATTCTTTCAAAAGTGGCGGCTTTTATTTAGTATGTGGAGTAGCGACTTTTTTTATGGGCTCGTTCCGCCTAATGTTAGAATCTCACTACGCCACTATCTGCATGTATTAGTTTCTGAAGCATGATCATCAAAGTTTCTTTTTAGCGTTTAAGCCGCAAAAATTTTTGTCAATAATAATGATGAAAAGCATATTTATATAAGATTAATTTTTGGTGTATTCTTTCCTTTTTTTAAGAGACGTAAGTGAATAAATTTACCATTCTTTTTTTTGTTTTCTTACAGGAGTTGGGAAGAGCACAATTGCGTCGAAATTTGACAAGAACGCTTTCTCTGAATTGTTGAAAGGGGCAGCTCTGGTGAATTGGAATATGTAAGTGAATTCAATTAATGAAACATACTTTTCTATCATGACTCTGATTGGTCTGGCTGTCTATTTGGCTTCCCCATCTGACAGATGGTCGGTTTTAAAAACCCATCTTTTTTTCGTTTCTTATTGAGAGCAAAGTGTGGAATTCAAATTCAATTTCAACACAGGCATGAGGAGACTTTAATTAAAAAACTTAATTACTTTCACCTTATTAGAAACCACTATTTAATTTCTACGTTGGGGTCTGTTGCTTTACCTTTGAGAGGCACTTTTTTGGTACACACTGGAATAAATGGCCGAGTCACAAGGACCCAAAGGTTCAGAGAGGGTTGGGGGAGGACCCCATTGGATAGCTTTTAAGAGACAGATGGATTTTAAGAGATATCGAGGCCATACAAGCGTGTTCTTTAACGTGAACAGGATATGACTCTCCAGCATATGGAGCCATGGCTTAACGTCCCATCCGACGGACGGCGGCCTTTCCAAGAACGATGCTGTCCCCCCTTTCTTACTGAGAGCATTGTGTGGGGTAGCGGAGATAAATCTAATCACTGGGACAAGTGGGACTCGAACCTGGGAACTACAGATTACGAGTATGTCTCGCTATCGACTTGGGAAACTCCCGCTCTTAATTTTCTAAGGCTCGAGGTTTTCCATAAACATTTCTCAAGCTAATATCAGATCTTTGATTTGGAAAAATATTCGGAGAATAGTAAGAATAGTCCTTTCATTAAAGTTCATTGTAATATCCTATTTGTCCTGTAAATAATGTCGTTGGAACTCCATTAATTTCATTACAAAAGTATTTGCTACTCAAACATTTTCCTTTATTTCTCAATGAGAATAGGACGGGGGTTGGCTCAGTCGATAGCGTGCCAGGCTCGTAATCTATAGTTCCTAGGTTCGAGTCCCACCTGGGCCAACGTTGAGATTTAACTCCGCAAAACTCCTCGCCCTGTCCTCGGTCGGTAAGGGACATTGATGGGCTTGGAAAAGCCGCTGTCCTGTGGATGGGACGTTAAATCATGTCTCCATATGCAGGGAAACCATACCCTGTGCACAGTAAAGAACACTTTGGATACGATTGACAGGAAGCTACCATTTGCCCAGTGAATCCCGTTTCCCTAAATAATTCATGCTTTTGGGGGTCCTTGCGACCCCTTTCAAAGGGGATCCTTGGGAGAATGTATACTTCTTATAATACTGACGTCGATGAAAAATACCTGGAGTTAATATATTGAATTACCTTCATACCACGTTTCGCATTCTTTTGAATATATTCAATGGTGTCAAATCTTTGTACTTTGAAGGTGGGTTTATTTTTTGTACACAGAAAAAGTGATTTGAAGCCAAGACTGACGAATAAGATGAAATACGGGATAGCCTTCGCTCGCCTCTAACATCGATCAGCCGTGGTAAGCCCACACCTTGCTGACGGTTCGTGGTCTTTCCTCCTCGGACCACTTTTTGAAGGTACCAACCACGGCTGACCGTGAGCACCCCACAAGTCTTCCCGTCTCGGAAATGCTCTGACCCAATCATCTGGCCATTACAATTTGGCCTTTGTCAAACTCACTTAAGTCCGTTGCCTTTCCCATCTGAAGAGCAAGAATAAAACTGATTAACAGAGCTCATTATCAGGTGTTATTTATACCGTTTCATGACCTTCACACTCGCAATCATTTACCTGCAGCTACTTCGATTTGCATAAAGATGAGCTGGTCATGATGTTTTGGCTCTTCGGTGTAGCTTGTTATCTTGCTACTTCTTCACTAGCATCCAATCTTTGCGGAAACACGAGCAAATGTAACTTGGATTAGACTCGAGTAACGAATTCAAATCATCATTAATGAGAGTATTCCTTTCTGGGGTTCATCTTGCAGCGTCTCATCGTCGGATTTGAACTTCAGAAACTAAATATGCTTTGTGCGTGTTCACTCACTGTTGTCATTTCCAAATGTACGACACTTTGGTTAGGCAAAGTATAGCAGATGATAGCTAACACAAAAACCTTTCGAATGACTAATATTAATGCAATCGTCATCTATCAGATCAACTAATTTATGACGCCAAAGCATCAAAAGGGAAAAACTGAACAAAACATCACATTATCGCTGACGCAGCGGGAATCGAACCCGCAACTCTCTAGATACATGCCAGAGCATGTTTCTAGAGCAACTCTCTAGATACATGCCAGAGCATGTTTATAGAGCAACTCTCTAGATACATGCCAGAGCATGTTTATAGAGCAACTCTCTAGACACATGCCAGAGCATGTTTATAGAGCAACTCTCTAGATACATGCCAGAGTATGTTTCTAGAGCAACTCTCTAGAGACATGCCAGAGCATGTTTATAGAGCAACTCTCTAGATACATGCCAGAGCATGTTTCTAGAGCAACTCTCTAGATACATGCCAGAGCATGTTTATAGAGCAACTCTCTAGATACATGCCAGAGCATGTTTATAGAGCAACTCTCTAGAGACATGGCAGAGCATGTCTCTAGAGAGTTACAGATTCGATTCCCGTCGCGTCAGCGATAATTTTTTTCAGATGTTTCTAATTATTGTTGAAGTCTATTTCTACAGGTAATCTGAGTATTTACTATGGATGAAAACATCGCATACCTGATACGAGCAATGGAAAGTTACAGAGCGACTTCCTTGGCAATGTCAGACATGCTCCAACTTTCCGACTGAACTATAGAAGCCATAAATTCTTTAATGATCATCTGAAAAGCTGCATACGTAGAACATAGAAGGGGAGAGAAAAGTCGAATATGAATTGAGTTGCTTTCTCTTTGAGCTAAAGTTTTGTGCACGCAATAAGTTAAATGACCGGGTGTATCTAAATGAAAAACAGATGCTCCTTTTAGACCCACCACCAGCGTGTTCTTTGTCGTGCACAGGGTATGAATCTCCTGCACACGGAGCCACGGTTTAACCAAAGAATGTATCAGGAGAAGTCAAGTTTTGGCCAAGCGTAAGTGGCGCAGCCTGTCGGAGTTTTTTTGAACTTGATCCTGGGAGATTAATGTTTGGCAAAAATAAGCACCTCTTAGGCGCTCTCTACAGTTTTATAACAACATTAGAGTCCATTTGGAAATATTTTAATATGTAAACTAGCAGCCTCTATTAAAGTATAAATATCGTAATAGTATTATATTAGAAGGTACCGCAATGTTTTCATAACTTAATGTTTGGTTTATTTTAAGTATTATCGCTTTTTTTAAAAGCATTATTATTTAGAAAAAATATTTGAATCATGAAGTTCAAGGATTACATTTGTTTTTATTGTATACGAAATTTGCCCTGGCTAACTTATAAATGTAAAAGTTTAATTCAGAAACAAAAAGAAATGACAACCCCTTCCCCCCTTACGCGATGACTTCACAGCAATGCAGGAATTTGCACCATTTAGAGGGCGCAACAGTCACACAGTTTATATTGGGTCTATGGAAACTTGTCTTTTTTCCTCTTAGACACTCCTTGGTTTTACTTCCCATCCGACGACGGCCTTTCCAAACCTATCAGTGCCCTTTTCTCGACAAGGGCAGGTTGGGGAATGAAGATGATAAATATCAACTCAGGCATTGCTGGGACTCGAATTTGCGAAAATGATATTAGGAGCGTGGCTCCAGACCGACTGAAAATACCTCCGCTCCAGTCCAATAAAGAAATTCGGCCCGAAGTGACATAATTTTGTCGTCAAAGATTTTAATGTGGAAAAATATGGAATATAAGTTATTGATGAAAAAAAATGACAAAAGCAAAATGAATACCATAAACTTAGTACATTACTATGTGAGGACATTGCCTTTAGTGATCGACCTATGAAGAGCTATAGCCTTCAAATCTAGTAAAATGATTTCCTTTTGAAAGAATTCTGGAACCAGGAATACCAGTGTATGCGCTTGTGGAGTATAACTTATATCCAAGTCAAAGCATCAGTTGTTTTGTCTTGTGCATGTAGGTGTATGCAGTGGAACAATTTCCGGTGTTCATAGATAACGCTTGTTTACGGAGGAACAACTATAGAAGTGATGTTGAAGCTTTGTGTACATCACAACATCTGGCTTTACCAAGAATTCTGATTGAAAACCAGGTTGGGTTGTTTTACCTCTGAGCGGCTCTTTTTTGCACACCATGGGCTAAATGGCTAGGTCACATGGACCCCGAAGGCTCAGAGAAGGTTGGGGGAGGGGACCCACTGGAACAGCTGTTGGGAAACAGATGGTAGTCTCCCGTCAAGGCCATCCAGCGTGTTCTTTAACGTGCACAGGGTATGGCTCTCCCGCACACGGAGCCACGGCTTAACGTCCCATCCGACGGACGGCGGCCTTTCCAAGCCCATCGGTGTCCCCTACTGACCGTGGGCAGGGCGGGGAATTTTGCGGAGATAAATCTCAACGCTGACCCAGCTGGGACTCGAACCTGGGAACTACAGATTACAAGCCTGGCGCGCTACCGACTGAGCCACCCCCGCCCCGGATTGAAAACCACGTCTCTCCTAAAGGGTATTAATATAATAATCGAAAAGAGGAAGTAAGCTCTTATTATCGATATAAAACACTAGCAGTTGCAATTGTTTTAATTCTCTTGTCAACCTGAACAAAGTTGCAATTTTGGTACTCTACCTGTCAATCGAACTCTTAATAGGTCGATCACTAAAGGACTAAAGGTCGATCACTAAAGGCTTTGTTCAGGTCCTCACATAGTAATGTACTAAGTTTATGGTATTCACTTTGCTTTTGTCATTTTTTTGTTATCAACAACTTATATTCCATATTTTTCCACATTAAAATCTTTGACGACAAAATTATGTCACTTCGGGCCGAATTTCTTTATTGGACTGGAGCGGAGGTATTTTCAGTCGGTCTGGAGCCACGCTCCTAATATCATTTTCGCAAATTCGAGTCCCAGCAATGCCTGAGTTGATATTTATCATCTTCATTCCCCAACCTGCCCTTGTCGAGAAAAGGGCACTGATAGGTTTGGAAAGGCCGTCGTCGGATGGGAAGTAAAACCAAGGAGTGTCTAAGAGGAAAAAAGACAAGTTTCCATAGACCAATATAACTGTCTGACTATTGCGCCCTCTAAATGGTGCAAATTCCTGCAATGCTGTGAAGTCATCGCGTAAGGGGCGAATGGGTTGCATTTCTTTTCGTTTCTGAATTAAACTTTTACATTTAAAAGTTAGCCAGGGCAAATTTCGTATCCAATAAAAACAAATGTAATCCTTGAACTTCATGATTCAAATATTTTTTCTAAATAATAATGCCTTTAAAAAAGTGATAATACTTAAACCAAAAATTAAGTTATGAAAACACTGCGGTACCTTCTAATATAATACTATTACGATATTTATATTTTAATAGAGGCTGCTAGTTTACATATTAAAATATTTCCAAATGGACTCTAATGTTGTTATAAAACTGTAGAGAGCGCCTAAGAGGTGCTTATTTTTGCCAAACATTAATCTCCCAGGATCAAGTTGTAAAAAAATCCGACAGGCTGCGCCACTTATGCGTGGCCAAAGCTTGACTTCTCCTGATACATTCTTTGGTTAAACCGTGGCTCCGTGTGCAGGAGATTCATACCCTGTGCACGACAAAGAACACGCTGGTGGTGGGTCTAAAAGGAGCATCTGTTTTTCATTTAGATACACCCGGTCATTTAACTTATTGCGTGCACAAAACTTTAGCTCAAAGAGAAAGCAACTCAATTCATATTCGACTTTTCTCTCCCCTTCTATGTTCTACGTATGCAGCTTTTCAGATGATCATTAAAGAATTTATGGCTTCTATAGTTCAGTCGGAAAGTTGGAGCATGTCTGACATTGCCAAGGAAGTCGCTCTGTAACTTTCCATTGCTCGTATCAGGTATGCGATGTTTTCATCCATAGTAAATACATAGATTACCTGTAGAAATAGACTTCAACAATAATTAGAAACATCTGAAAAAAATTATCGCTGACGCGACGGGAATCGAATCTGTAACTCTCTAGAGACATGCTCTGACATGTCTCTAGAGAGTTGCTCTATAAACATGCTCTGGCATGTATCTAGAGAGTTGCTCTATAAACATGCTCTGGCATGTATCTAGAGAGTTGCTCTAGAAACATGCTCTGGCATGTATCTAGAGAGTTGCTCTATAAACATGCTCTGGCATGTATCTAGAGAGTTGCTCTAGAAACATGCTCTGGCATGTATCTAGAGAGCTGCTCTATAAACATGCTCTGGCATGTATCTAGAGAGTTGCTCTAGAAACATGCTCTGGCATGTATCTAGAGAGCTGCTCTAGAAACATGCTCTGGCATGTATCTAGAGAGCTGCTCTAGAAACATGCTCTGGCATGTATCTAGAGAGTTGCGGGTTCGATTCCCGCTGCGTCAGCGATAATGTGATGTTTTGTTCAGTTTTTCCCTTTTGATGCTTTGGCGTCATAAATTAGTTGATCTGATAGATGACGATTGCATTAATATTAGTCATTCGAAAGGTTTTTGTGTTAGCTATCATCTGCTATACTTTGCCTAACCAAAGTGTCGTACATTTGGAAATGACAACAGTGAGTGAACACGCACAAAGCATATTTAGTTTCTGAAGTTCAAATCCGACGATGAGACGCTGCAAGATGAACCCCAGAAAGGAATACTCTCATTAATGATGATTTGAATTCGTTACTCGAGTCTAATCCAAGTTACATTTGCTCGAGTTTCCGCAAAGAGTGGATGCTAGTGAAGAAGTAGCAAGATAACAAGCTACACCGAAGAGCCAAAACATCATGACATCATCTTTATGCAAATCGAAGCAGCTGCAGGTAAATGATTGCGAGTGTGAAGGTCATGAAACGGTATAAATAACACCTGATAATGAGCTCTGTTAATCAGTGTTATTCTTGCTCTTCAGATGGGAAAGGCAACGGACTTAAGCGAGTTTGACAAAGGCCAAATTGTAATGGCCAGATGATTGGGTCAAAGAATTTCTGAAACTGCAAGGCTTTTGGGGTGCTCACGGTCAGCCATGGTTAGTATCTTCAAAAAGTGGTCCGAGGAGGGAAAAACCACGGACCGTCAGCAAGGTGTGGGCTGACCACGGCTCATCAATCTTAGAGGCAAGGGAAGGTATCCCGTACTGTACGAGCCAACAGAAGGGATACTGTGGCGCAAATCGCTTGTAATTTGAATGCTGGTGACGGGAGTAATGTGTCACAACACACAATACATCGAACCCAGCTAAAAATGGGGCTGCGATGCAGCAGTTTGCTCCGAGTGCTCATGCTATCCTCGGTTCACCATCGAAAGCAAATACAATAGACATGCGGGCATCAAAACTGCGCTTAGAATAATTAGAAGAAGGTCGTCTGGTCCGATGAATCTCGTTTCCTCTTGCACCATGTGGATGACCAGGTACGTGTGCGTCATTTAACTGGGGAAGTGTTTGCACTAAGATGTACCAGGGACGAAAACAAGCAGGTGGAGGAAGTGTAATGCTTTGGGAAATATTATGCTGGGAAACCCTGGTCCAGTCGTTCATGTGTAAGAAATGACGTCTACCACCTACCTAAACATCATTGCTGACCAGATACATCCTTTCATGGCAACGGTATTCCCCTCAAGTAGCGTTTTTTTTCATCAGGATAGTGTGCCATGTCACACTGCCCGGATTGTTCGAGAATGGTTCGCTGAACATGAGGAAGACTTTCAGGTATTGCCCTGGCCTCCAAATTCCCCAGACATCAATCCAATCGAGCATCTGCGGTTTGTGTTGGAACAGCATATGCGATCTGCGGCGGCTCAACCACGTAACTTACTAGAGTTAATGGATCTGTTGGTAATATATTGGTACCAGATACCACACCTTTAGAAATCTTATAGCCTTCACGCCACGCCAGGTAAGAGCTGTTTTGGCTGCACGTGGAGGACCGACATCATATTAGTCAGGTGGTCGTAATGTCTTGGCTCTTTTGTGTATCACTTACATGGAAAAGTGCAAAAGCTAAACTAGTGGGTACTTTATGAATTGTTAACATAAACAGCGGATCACGGTCATAAACAACGGATTACGATCACAAACAGCAACGGATCGCGGTCATAAACAGCAACGGATCAGTCATAAACAGCAACGGATCACGGTCATAAACAGCAACGGATCACGGTCATAAACAGCAACGGATCACGGTCATAAACAGCAACGGATCACGGTCATAAACAGCAACGGATCACGGTCATAAACAGCAACGGATCACGATCTGTCCATCGCCCATTCTCGACCTAACTGCGCGCCATTTTCGGATTGAGATTTAACTTGCGACCAGAAATGAGTTATGTACTGCAATAATAAATTCTCGCACCAATGATTGCCGTCAAACGCTCTGTACAAACATACTTCGAATTCAGATCTTCATTTCGGCAATGAAATGTTTTGCGCTTGGTGGTTTGAGATGTCGAAAGGCGCCAAAACCATTGATATCCGAAGTCTACTCAGAGTAAAGTCAGAATGTTCGCAATGAATTAGTAGAGAATCAGATGTCGCTGGTTAATGGAAAGGGCATTTTTTTGTTCATCATCACCATCATCCTCAAGCAGCCATGGGTTACAGAGATCCAACCAGATTGGGCAATTTCGTTCTCCAAACACACCTCTCGCCGCTGTAGACGAATACTAACAAAGTCCTGTTTGACATTGTCTGCCGCATTGTCTCACTGCATCCTAGGTCTCCCACTCTTTCATAAGCCTTTAGGCACATTGTTCTTTATCCTATTCGCTAATCTATAGTTATGCATATTGGCAACATGGCTAAACCAAAGGAGTTTCTGTTAGGAGACAGATGGTAGCTTCCCGTCAAGGCCATCCAGCGAGTTTCTTTCATACGGTACGGCTCCCCTGCACAAGGGGCCACGGATTAATATCCCATCCGACGAACGGCGATCTTTCCATGCCCATCGATGTTCCCTACTGATCGTGTGTCACTGGATTCCCAACCGACCTTTTTGTCACTGGGTTAATCATATGTGCATTAGGCAGTTTAATACCCGAGAGCACTTGCAAGAAGAGATATCCAATGTTTTTTCCTCTAAAGATATGAATTTCTATCAACGATGTATAGATGTATATATATATATCTCGTGAATAGTTGAGTGAAAAATATTGAGTTTCGCTTTCAGTGAGACTTGAATACACTCTCTTTATTACAATGTCAGATGCTCTAACCACTAAACTATCAGCACTAACTCTTGCTCATCTAATTGTGACTATGGCTAGCCGTGGAGCCATCAAAGTCGAGAATTGATAACCAAGTTGCCTCGATAATGTTGGATAAACTAGATAGTCTATCAGGCTCTCGATGTTATATCAATAACTCAAAAGTACAGTAGCATAAGAGATATCCTGTAAACGTGAGATTCATGAACGGTTAAATGACATAGGAAAATCTGGAAGGTTTATAGTCACAAATTAACTGAGAATGAGTTATCTATCGATAGTTTTAGTGGGCATTACACCTCTTACGTATTCAGGAGATGTGGGTTCGAATCCCACTCACGGTAAAACTTATTTTTGGAAGCTAACTCTTCATTAGTCTCTTGTTTACAGGATATATCATGTGCCACTAGACTATTGAGATAGATATAAGCTTGTTCCCACACAACCAAAATATCCAGAAAATATTCACTATATATCTAAGACGTCAATTAGATAGACATCAGTTATATCAGATATCTTATGGATACTTTCTGGATATTATGGCTGTGTGGGTCTCTCAATGAGAGAATGGTGCAGTGTAATGAAGTTTATTTTGATAAATTAAATTTACTTGGGTTGGATTGTTTTACCTCTGAGCGCACTTTTTTGCACAACATTGGCTTAATGGCCAGTTCACATGGACCCCGAAGGCTCAGAGAAGGTTGGGGGAGGGGACCCACTGGAACAGCTGTTGGGAGACAGATGGTAGCCGTCAAGGCCATCCAGCGTGTTCTTTAACGTGCACTGGGTATGGCTTATCCGTCGGATATAATAATATATATAATAAATAGATAATATAACGTCCTATCCGTCGGACGACGACGTTTCCTAGTCCATCAGAGTCACCTACTGACCGTGGGCAGAGCAGGGAATTTTGCGGAGATAAATCTCGACGCTGACCCAGCTGGGACTCGAACCTGGGAATTACAGTTTACGAGCCTGGCTCGCTACCAACTGAGCCCCCCCAATAAAATTTACTGAAACCTATTTTAGAATGATTTAAATTTGCACTTCACAAATGGAAAAACCTTTTCGGAAGGGAGGGGGGGGGGAGGGGAATCTGATATCACACCATTCGAACCAGTCAACTCTTTAGGGCAGGGGTGCTGAAACCGTGGCCCGCGGGCCACTTGCATCTCGCCGGACCCTTAATTGTGGCCTGCGAATACGAAGAAGCTTCCATAAAATATTTAAAAAAATTATATATAATAGCTCGACATGTACCAAATTTTCAAATTGGCCCGCGACATGTATCAAATATTCAAATTGTCCCTCTACTTCCAAAAGGTTGAGCATCCCTGTTTTAGGGCATCTTATTCATGCTCAATAATCGGTTTTTCCGAGAAATTATGTGTCGCTTCCTGTTCTCATCGTTTTTTGCATATTATCCGGTAATGAAACATTTTATGCAATAGCAGAGACAATAAAACTAACGAGGAATGTTTCATTTCTGCCAAATCATCTGACAAACAAGAAGACTGCCAAACAAACTCTCGAACTGTTACGCTTGATGGAAAGTGCTCATCACTGGCAACGTTACACGTCAGTGGCATTGACGTAACAACGACAGCGAAGGTTATTAGGGCGAGGTGACGATTGGTGTCATAGGACGTCGCCGGTTCAACTGACAGGGTGTGTCGTGGGGGATTTCGTCTTCCATTTCTCAATTCTCTTCTTTCGCAGTCATATCACGCCAAGAAACATTTAGAAATCGGCTTTAGCCTTGGCGTGATTCGCAGTAATGGAAACTGTGCGGCGTTGGGATTTCCTTAGAACGAAGAAGACTTAAATGTTTTGGAAAGGGTTATGCCGTTATTCATTTAGATGTTCTCGGGGGGGGGGATAAAGTACTATTCAAGGGTGACCTTGAAGGAAAATTCCCATCTGCCCCTAACGGATGCTCAATACCTGGTTTAAAAGGGTTCCGATATGGTTCTGTTGCTGGGATACGCCTTAGGAGATTGACTATTTATCGTTTCTTAGTGTTAGCCTTACAGCTTTGCAGTCATGCTGATCAATAACCTTTAGTTACCTAGACTACTGGGGCGGGGGTGGCTCAGTCGGTAGCGCGCCAGGCTCGTAATCTGTAGTTCCCAGGTTCTGAGTCCCAGCTGGGTCAGCTGTTGACAGTTGAGATCAGACAGTTGAGATCTATCTCCGCAAAATTTCCCGCCCTGCCCACGGTCAGTAGGGGACACCGATGGGCTTGGAAGGGCCGCCGTCCGTCGGATGGGACGTTAAGCCGTGGCCCCGTGTGCGGGAGAAACATACCCTGTGCACATTAAAGAACACGCTGGATGGCCTTGACGGGAGGCTACCATCTGTCTGCCAACAGCTGTTCCAGTGGGTCCCCTCCCCCAACCTTCTCTGGGCCTTCGGGGTCCATGTGACCTGGCCATTTAGCCTATGGTGTGCAAAAAAGTGCCGCTCAGAGGTAAAACAACCCAACCCAACCCTAGACTACTTCGGGCGGGGGTGGCTCAGTTGGTAGCGCGCCAGGCTCGTAATCTGCAGTTCCAGATTCGAGTCCCAGCTGGGTCAGCGTTGAGATTTATCTCCACAAAACTCCCCGCCCTGCCCACAGTCAGTAGGGGACACCGAAGGGCTTGGAAAGGCCACCATCCGTCGGATGGGACGTTAAGCTGTTGCCCCGTGTGCGATAGAATCATACCCTGTGCACGTTAAAGAACACACTGGATGGCCTTGACGGGAGGCTACCATCTGTCTCCTAAAAGCTGTTCCAGTGGTTGCCCTCCCCCAACCTTCTCTCTGAGCCTTCTGGGTCCTTGTGACCTGGCTATTTAGCTCGTTGTGTGCAAAAAAGTGCCACTCAGAGGTAAAACAACCCAACCCTAGACTATTGAATATGAATATGGTTGGTCACACAGACCTCTGGTATATAATTGAAATACTTGGTACCTAAATTGAAAATATTTCTCTTGATAGTTGTTTCTGAATTCGACTCCATGTAATAACTTAGCTTTATTTTTGCAACACTCGATCTACGTAATAAAAATTAAAGAATTATTAATATTAGTCGTTAATAATCGAAAGTTCGGAAAGAACCCGTCGCGAGATAGAATACTATACGCTTGTACACTAGAACTAGAAAACGTAGCAGTGCCACCTGTACGCGCTCGTTTAGAAGCTGAGCTTTCTTGCTTAACCGATGGGTGGCGCAGGAGTTGCTACACTCCATTTTGCGCTATTATATATATCTTAAATATTTTTTGGAAGCTCCGTCGTGTTCGCGGCCTCAATTAAGGGTCCGGCGGGACATGGTTTGAGCACCCTGATCTAGAACATTCAAAATCATAAGCTGCATAATGGCGGAAAATTGATTTTCCCCTTTAGGACCCCGCCCTGCCCACGGTCAATAGGGGACACCGATGGGCTTGGAAAGGCTGCCGTCTGTCGTATGGGACATAAAGCTGTGGCCCTGTGTGCGGGAGCCAACAGCTGTTTCAGTGGGTCCCCTCCCTCAACATTCTCTGAGCCTTTGGGGTCCTTGTGACATGGCCATTTACCCATTGTGCGCAAAAAAGTGCCACTCAGAGGTAAAACAACCCATCCCAACACTTAAGGACTTTCATTTCTTTTAAGTCCACAAAATGACGCCTATGTTTCAAAAATTACTCGCTCCATCTGTCGCTGTTTGCGAAAGTGGTGGAGGTGAACCAACCCCAAGTGTAATGGGGAAGTCTCTCTCCGGGGGAACTCCCTCGCTGATCAGGGCATCCCCAACGCCAGGTAAGTATACTAAAAAGGGTAGTAGCACCCTAAAAATATATTGAGGGTTTTAGTACCCTAAAAATATATTGAGTCTCAGGGTTGAGTTGAGTATGGTTTTTTTTAACTCTGAGCGGCACTTTTTTTTGCACATAATGGGCTAAATGATCAGGTCACAGGATTCCAGGGGCTTATAAGGAAAAGGGATCTACTGTACAGATTTTAGGAGACAGACAGAAGCCTCCTGTGAAGATTTTCCAGCGTGCTCTTTAACGTGCACATGGTGTCGCCCTCATACACACGGAAAGCGGCTTAACGTCCCATCCGACGGACGGTGGCTTTTAAACCCAACGATGTGCCCTTTCTCACTGAGGCCAGAACGAGGATGGTGGAGAAAATTCTCAACTTACTCACGACGCGAACCTGATAATTGAAGATATTGTCGCTTAGGACTGGAAAACTGTATTGTCATTTAGAGCCTACGATATTGGTCAGAAGCACATGAAAACTCGGGAAAGATGGGAAAGGGATTTTCTGGAAAGCTGCTATAGACAGATGGATGAGTCATGTACAGGTATACAGAGTGTCTCTAACTAATTATTTAGTCACCGTAAAATTTTTATCTGTGGTATAATGTTTAGGTGCTTGGTTGCGAGAAGAAGAGCACATGGTTCGAATCACGGATAATCCATGGAAAGCTGTCTTTCAACTGAGGATTGTGTTGTTGGAGTTTTTTTTTATCTCTGAGCGGCGAAATTAGTGATCTGGCAACCTTCGTGTCACGTGACACGAAGGTTGCCAGATCACTAATTTCTAAAAAAAAATCGTTGTCAGATATTTTTTCTGGATTCTGTAATCAACCATAATGTTCGGATATTTTTTTTGAGCGACTGTACTTTATTGACAGGTAAAGAGTGCTGCTTCACAAATAACAATATTTTTTTAAAATAAATTTTGAGCCCTAGGGCGTTTTTTAATATGAAAGGTGTCCACTCTCTTAATGTTAGAACGACTGAGATCCAAAAAACTCTTTACTTCTTTCCATTTAAGGTAATGAGAGTTGAATAACATCTAAAATTATCTTGAAGAATTTATCTTTTTTCTTTATCAGTCACAGTCATGTGCTTTTTATCGGATCAGAGGAAAAAATGAAAAAATATGACGCATGTCAGCGAATGTGAAACTTGGTACACATTTCTTCAATGAGTTATGACTCCCGATAAAGAGAAAGTGCAATCCATGTGCCGACTGGCCGCGAAGTCATTTTTAGGAAGACTTCCTTACTACTTCAGTTCAAGCTTTTTAGTTCACATGTACAGACTCCCGTTAATTTCTGGCATTTTCTTATTCAGTTAATAAAATTAATACATTTATGTCTCAGACGTGAAACTCATTTATTTAATAAAATAGAAAATATATACGTAAGTGTTTTTAGTTTTCTAAATTTAGCCGTTTAACCGTACCTATGTTTATGGTTAGTTGGCTATTTTAACAGGGCTTAAGTAGATTGGGTTTACGTTAACAGGGATTTAAGTAGATTTTACCTCTGAGCGGTACTTTTTACACCATTGAGAAAAATGGCCAAGTTACAAGAGCTTGGGAAAATTTGGTGGGAAGAGTTTGGTGGGAAGGGTTGGGTTGTTTTACCTCTGAGCGGCACTTTTTTTGCACACAATGGGCAAAATGGTCAGATCACATGGACCACGAAGGCTCAGAAAAGGTTGGGGGAGGGGACCCAATGGAAGCTGTGGGTTCCATTGGGAATTGGGGTTGGGGGAGGGGACCCAATGGACCAATGGAAGCTGTTGGGAGACAGATGATAGCCTCCCGTAAAAGCCATCCAGCGTGTTCTTTAACGTTCACACGGTGTGGCTCTCCCGCACATGGGGACAACGGCTTAACGTCCCATCCGACGCACGGCGGCCTTTCCAAGCCCATCGGTGTTCCTTACTGACCGTGGGAAGGGCGGGGAATTTTTCGGAGATAAATCTTCAGTGCTGAACCTGCTGGGACTCGAACCTGGGAACTGCAGATTACGAGCCTGGTGCACTACCGACTGAGCCATCCCCGCCCTTGAAGGGAGGGGGGACCCACTGGACAGCTGTTACGAGACAGATGGTAGCCTCCCATCAAAGTCATCCAGTGTGTTCCTTAACGTGTACAGAGTATGGCTCTCCCCGCACACGGGACACACGTCCGTCATACGTTCCATACAACACACGGAAGACGGACGGCGGCTATCAGTGTCCCTTACTGGCTGAGAGTAGGGCGGGGAGTTTTGTGGAGGTAAATCTCAACGCTGGACCAGGTGGGGCTCAAACCTGGGAACTGTAGATTACTAGCATAGCACGTCACCAACTGAGTCACCCTGTACAGTTTTACCAGTACTAGTCAACTACACTGAATGGGCAAATTATTATATTCAACTCGATAACAATATGCAAAGCAGAAGTATCGCATGCAGTCACGTGGGACGCTGAACTGACAATGCCTATAAATAATGCAGGTGTTTACGTATTGGAAACCAGTCATGGAAAAGTAATCATGGGTAAAGGTAGCACCCTAAGTGAGTTTGACTGTGGCCAGAGTAAGGCAGGTGTAGGCCGGAAAGGCCGGTGTACTTCCCGAGTGGCGACCAATTGGCTCCAGGAGCATTCAAGTGAGTTTACCACACTCCAATGGCCCACTCGATCGCCGGATTTCAACCCCATTGAGAATTTGTGGGATGAATTGGAAAGATCTGTTCCAGCCCACTAAACCCCACCGGAAACTGTGGGTGTCGACGACAGGCGATCCTCGTTTCATGGGTGTCAGTGCCATCTCCGTGTTTACACCTCATTGAGTCCTAACCAAGACGTCTGGCTGCTGTTGTGAGTGCAAAAGGTGAAGAAACAAGTTATTTGGTAGGTATGTATAATAATTTGACCATTCAGTGTATTTAAATTCATCATACCATGAATTCTGGAACGTTCATTTCGTTTACTTTTATTCAGCACTAATTAGATAAGATATTGTGTTTTTTAAATTTAATTTCTTTTCATAAAAGAAAGTTGTTCTTATTTTACTTCTTACCGTTGGGCGGGGGTGGCTCAGTTGGTAGCGCGCCAGGCTCGTAATCTGTAGTTCCCAGGTTCGAGTCCCAGCTGGGTCAGCGTTGAGATTTATCTCCGCAAAATTCACCGCCCTGCCCACGGTCAGTAGGGGACATCGATGGGCTTGGAAAGGCCGCAGTCCGACGGATGGGACGTTAAGCCGTGGCCCCGTGTGCTGGAGAGCCATACTCTGTGCACGTTAAAGAACAGGCTGGATGGCCTTGACGGGAGGCTACCATCTGTCTCCCAACAGCTGTTCCAGTGGGTACCCTCCCCCAACCTTCTCTGAGCCTTCGGGGTCCATGTGACCTGGCCATTTAGCCCATGGTGTGCAAAAAAGTGCCGCTCAGAGGTAAAACAACCCAACTTCTTAGCGTCACTTTTCTGCACACAATGAGAAATCAACCTTCTCTGATTCTTTGGAGTCCTCGTGACCTGAACATTTGGCCCATTGCATGCAAAAAAAGTGCAGCTCAGAGGCAATACAACCCAACGGAAGAATGCAAATATAATTTATTATAACTGACGAACGTTATTTTTAACATTGGGATTAACAAAATTGATCTAGTCAATGATTTTTAAACTAGGATCTACCGACCCCTGGGGAGGTGCATAAACTCCTGCAAAAACTTGTACTTTAAAGTATCTATTTTTCACCTTACCCAATATCGGAGCGCTTAGGAGTATTTCAGGGGCCCATTTTGTTTGCAGACTAAAAATCGGTGTCCGCAGGAGTTTAAATATTTAGAGCCTCTGGCTTAGGAAAATAATAAAGCTTGTTAAAACTGGTCTAGGGAAAAAAGGAAGTTTATGAGACTGGCCTAGGGAAAAAGGAAGCTTATGAGACTGGCCTCGGAAAATAAGGAAGCTTACAGGACTGGCCTAGGGTAAAAGAAAGCTTACAGGACTGGCCTAGGAAAATAAGGAAGCTTACAGGACTGGCCTAGGGTAAAAGAAAGCTTACAGGACTGGCCTAGGGTAAAAGGAAGCTTATGAGAGTGGCCTAGGAAAATAAGGAAGCTTACAGGACTGCTCTAGGGAAAAGGGAAGCTTATGAGATTGGCTTAGGAAAATAAGGAAGCTTACAGGACCAGCCTAGGGAAAATGGAAGCTTATGAGACTGGCCTAGGAAAATAAGAAAGCTTACAGGACTGGCCTAGGGAAAAAGGAAGCTTATGAGACTGGCCTAGAAAAATAAGGAAGCTTACAGGACTGGCCTAGGGAAAAAGGAAGCTTATGAGAGTGGCCTAGGAAAATAAGGAATATTACAGGGCTGGCCTAGGGAAAAAGGAAGCTTACGAGACTGGCCTAGAAAAATAAGGAAGCTTACAGGACTGGCCTAGGAAAATAAGGAAGCTTACAGGACTGGCCTAGGGAAAAGGGAAGCTTATGAGCTGACCTAGGGAAAAAGGAAGCTTATGAGACTGGCCTAAAAAAATAAGGAAGCTTACAGGATTGGCCTAGGGAAAAAGGAAGTTTATGAGCTGACCTAGGAAAATAAAGAAGCTTACAGGACTGGCCTAGGGAAAAAGGAAGCTTATGAGCTGACCTAGGGAAATAAGGAAGCTTACAGGACTGGCCTAGGGTAAAAGGAAGCTTATGAGAGTGGCCTAGGAAAATAAGGAAGATTACAGGGCTGGCCTAGGGAAAAAGGAAGCTTATGAGACTGGCCTAGGAAAATAAGGAAGCTTACAGGACTGGCCTAGGGAAAAGGGAAGCTTATGAGACTGGCCTAGGAAAATAAGGAAGCTTACAGGACTGGCCTAGGGAAAAAGGAAGCTTATGAGCTGACCTAGGAAAATAAGGAAGCTTACAGGACTGGCCTAGGGAAAAAGGAAGCTTATGAGACTGGCCTAGAAAAATAAGGAAGCTTACAGGATTGGCCTAGGGAAAAAGGAAGCTTATGAGCTGACCTAGGATAATAAGGAAGCTTACAGGACTGGCCTAGGGAAAAAGGAAGCTTATGAGCTGACCTAAGAAAATAAGGAAGCTTACAGGACTGGCCTAGGGAAAAGGGAAGCTTATGAGACTGGCCTAGGAAAATAAGGAAGATTACAGGGCTGGCCTAGGGAAAAAGGAAGCTTATGAGACTGGCCTAGGAAAAAAAGGAAGCTTACAGGACTGGCCTAGGGAAAAGGGAAGCTTATGAGCTGACCTAGGAAAATAAGAAAGCTTACAGGACTGGCCTAGGGAAAGGGAAGCTTATGAGACTGGCTTAGGAAAATAAGGAAGCTTACAGGACTGGCCTAGGGAAAAAGGAAGCTTATGAGACTGGCCTAGAAAAATAAGAAAGCTTACAGGATTGGCCTAGGGAAAAAGGAAGCTTATGAGCTGACCTAGGATAATAAGGAAGCTTACAGGACTGGCCTAGGGAAAAAGGAAGCTTATGAGACTGGTCTAGAAAAATAAGGAAGCTTACAGGACTGGCCTAGGGAAAAAGGAAGCTTATGAGCTGACCTAAGAAAATAAGGAAGCTTACAGGACTGGCCTAGGGAAAAGGGAAGCTTATGAGACTGGCCTAGGAAAATAAGGAAGATTACAGGGCTGGCCTAGGGAAAAAGGAAGCTTATGAGACTGGCCTAGGAAAAAAAGGAAGCTTACAGGACTGGCCTAGGGAAAAGGGAAGCTTATGAGCTGACCTAGGAAAATAAGAAAGCTTACAGGACTGGCCTAGGGAAAGGGAAGCTTATGAGACTGGCTTAGGAAAATAAGGAAGCTTACAGGACTGGCCTAGGGAAAAAGGAAGCTTATGAGCTAACCTAGGAAAATAAGGAAGCTTATGAGAGTGGCATAGGAAAATAAGGAAGATTACAGGACTGGGCTAGGGAAAAAGGAAGCTTATGAGAGTGGCATAGGAAAATAAGGAAGATTACAGGACTGGCCTAGAGAAAAGGGAAGCTTATGAGACTGGCCTAGGAAAATAAGGAAGCTTACAGGAACTGGCCTAGGGAAAAGGGAAGCTTATGAGAGTGACATAGGAAAATAAGGAAGCTTACAGGACTGGCCTAGGGAAAAGGGAAGCTTATGAGACTGGCCTAGGAAAATAAGGAAGTTTACAGGACTGGCCTAGGGAAAAAGGAAGCTTATGAACTGACCTAGGAAAATAAGGAAGCTTACAGGACTGGCCTAGGGAAAAAGGAAGCTTATGAGAGTGGCATAGGAAAATAAGGAAGATTACAGGACTGGCCTAGGGAAAAAGGAAGCTTATGAGAGTGGCATAGGAAAATAAGGAAGATTATAGGACTGGCCTAGGGAAAAGGGAAGCTTATGAGAGTGGCATAGGAAAATAAGGAAGATTACAGGACTGGCCTAGGGAAAAGGGAAGCTTATGAGAGTGGCATAGGAAAATAAGGAAGCCTACAGGACTAGCCTAGGGAAAAAGGAAGCTTATGAGACTGGCCTAGGAAAATAAGGAAGCTTACAGGACTGGCCTAGGGAAAAAGGAAGCTTATGAGACTGGCCTAGGAAAATAATGAAACTTATAAGACTGGCTTAGGGAAAAAGGAAGTTTATGAGACTGTCTCCCATTTTTCTTCTAGAGAGTCTTAGCGTCATAGTCCCCCCATGCTACGACATTGATTACCACATACTAGTGGCGAGTGTGAGGATAGTTGGGGAGACTATGAGGCTGCGCAGTTGACGCTCGGCAGACATTGACAGGCGAATCACTAACCAATGGAGGGCAGGGGTGGCTCAGTCCAGTCATGCTTGTAATCTGAATTTCCCAGGTTCGTGTCCCAGCTGGGCCAGCGTTGAGATTTTACTCCGCAAAACTCTTCGCAGTGCCCTCGATTAGTAGGGGACACCGATGGGCTTGGAAATGTTGACGTCCGTCAGATGAGAGTTAAGCCGTGGCCCAGTGTTTGTGGGGGAGCCATACCCTGTGCACGTTAAAGAACAAACTGGATGGTCTTAATGGCAGGCTACCATCTGTCTCCTAACAGCTATCCAGTTGGTCCCCTTCCTCCACCTTCTCTAAGGCCTCGGGATCCTTGTGACCTGGCCATTTAACTCATTGTGTATTAAAAGAAGTACCGCTCAGAGGTAAAACCACCCAACCCATTGTTCTAAGATCAGTAAGAACTGGGAAGCATGAATTGTGAAGTCTCAAAATTTTCTCTTCAGGAACCTCTCACGCTAAGCCAATGCCACATGCACACTCTCAATAGATATTTGGTTCTTAAAGTTTTTCATCATAATACTTAGACGGTGAAAAATATCATTTTTAAAGAAGTGAACAGAAGTTTTTATTTTCGAAAACTTTAAGCTCCCAGCATCATACTGTCATTATTCGAAAAACCTAAAATAATAAATTTTACCAATTTTGTTTAACAAACACAAAAAGATTACTTATGGATTTGAGATGTTTAATTCTGGCGTTGCATTATTTGTGGTGTCAGGTCAATTGATTAATTTACAAAGCTCCCAAGACTCGTGAAATGTTAAACGAAGAGAAAAGGTGTTCCGTGCAAGATGAGATCTGTTCTCAATGCAAACATTTCTTAATCTTTAATACCGTGGATCATTTAGAGCAGTGTCTCGCAAACTGTGTGCCGCCGCACAGTAAGTGTGCCGCGAGAGATTTTCAAATTGACACTAGATATTCCAAAGATTATAATAATAATAAAAATCTTTCAGATTTTATCAACTGGGATCTTGTATTTATCAAGCTTTTGAGCCAAGAATAATGCAAATTTGTTCGCAGAAGCAATCTCATACATCCCATTGAAATATGTTCATATCTAAATTTTAAATAAAATGCATTTAACGAAACTTCAATTTTCCTCTTTTTACGTACCATCAAAAATTCTTTTTTAGATGTGCCGCGGGAAAAAAATTAGATTCAGTGTGCCGCGGGAAAAAAAAAATTAGATTTAGTGTGCCGCAGAGTAAGAAAGTTTGCGAGACACTGATTTAGAGCACAGAAGCTCTTCTTACTCTTTCTAGTTTATTAGTTGGGCTTTCCTCTTTATTAGTTGGGCAAATGTTAAATTATTTTCACAAAACTCAGATTTTAGAAGCAAGAGAAAAATTAACTTTTTAAAGAAAAATAAACTCGTTACCTCTCTTCTACTGTGAAAGCGAACTTTTCCAACAAGGGTTTGTTTGTTTTTGCTTTCAACGGTCATTTTTTGGGTTAAGTGGTAAGGTCAAAGAACTCCAAGGCCTCTAAGCTAGGTAAGGGAAAGATTGGGTTGTTTTTACCTCTGGGTGGAACTCCTTTTGCACACAATGGGCTAAATGACCAGGTTGCAAGAACCCCCGAGGGCTTAGAGAAAGCTCGGGGAGAGACCCACTGGACAGCTATTGGAAGACAGATGGTAGCTTCCCATAAAGGCAGGCCATCCAGTGTGTTCTTTAACGTGCACAGAATATGGCTCTCGCGTACACGGAGCCACGGCTTAACGTCCCAGCAGACGGACGGCCGCCTTTCCAAGCCCATCGGTGTCCTCTATTGACCGTGAAGAGGGCGGGGAGTTTTGCGGAGCTAAATATCAATACTGACCCAGCTGGGACTCGAATCTGGGAACTGTAGAATACGAGCCTGGGGCACTACCGACTGAGCCACCCTCACCTCAGGTAGGGGAAAGGACTCAATTGGATAACTGTTAGGATAGAGATGGAAACCTCCTGCAGAAATCACCTTTCACATACTTTATTGCTTAAGGTTATAGTTTTCCTGCACAAGAAACCGTGACTTACAAGGAGGCCTTTCCAAAGCTAGCGGCTCCGCAAAATTCCCCGCCCTGCCCACGGTCAGTAGGGGATACCGATAAGCTTTTAAAGGCCGCCGTCCGTCGGATGGGACGTTAAGCCGTGGCCCCGTGTGCGGGAGAGCCATACCCTGTGCACGTCAAAGAACACGCTGGATGGCCTTTACGGGAGGCTACCATCTGTCTTCCAACAGCTGTTCCAGTGGGTCCCCTCCCCCAACCTTCTCTGAGCCTTCGGGGTCCATGTGTCCTGGCCATTTAGCCCATGGTGTGCAAAAAAGTGCCGCTCAGAGGTAAAACAACCCAACCCAAAGCTAGCGGTGCCCTCTTTATTAACCGAGGCGGGGGGGGGGGGGTTAGAGGAAAATTATCAAAGCAACACAATGAAGACTGGATCTTGGGGAAATCAGTTTACAAGCCTGAGTGATTCAGCTGAATCGACCTCTGTACCTTTTCTAACATAAATATTACACAGAAGTTTAAATGATATTGCCAGAATCATTTCTCAAATTTCACCTGGTTAGGTGCATCAATGAATGGATTCCGAACAGCATGAAACTGCTTCGGAGAAAGCAAACGAAAAAGACGATTTCGAAAATCCGCGAGCGTTATCAGTTAAGAGTAAACAAATTAGGATACGGAGAGGAGCGGCAACAGGGCGAAATAACGACTCCGCAGTTCATCTTGCAGACAAGTTTCATCATGAATTATGACCGTAAGCGATAACGATGACAACTGGAATCGGAGACGAGATTCCTTCGCTCACTTCTCTCCATTGCATATTCTATCTTCAATCTCATCTTTCTTCAGCGACTGTTGTAAAACTGTTTATCTTCCCGCCTTTATCGCATTTCGGAAGCTTTCGGCTCTTCAGCACCGCAAGAGAATCAAAGGGATGCGGTAGAAGCAAAGGGATCCAGATTGCTCTTGTGACGTAGAGCTTGTGTGCAGCATCCCTCAAGGACGAGGAGCTCGAGAGATACGACAGACTGACGACGTGATGGATCGTTGATGCTGAGATGTTTTGGATTTGGGTTGGGTTGTTTTACCTCTGAGCGGCGCTTTTTTGCACACCACGGGCTAAATGGCCAGGTCACATGGACCCCGAAGGCTCAGAGAAGATTGGGGGAGGGGACCTACGGGAACAGCTGTTGGGAGACAGATGGTAGCCTCCCGTCAAGGCCATCCAACGTTTTCTTTAACGTGCACAAGGTATGGCTCTCCCGCACACGGAGCCACGGCTTAACGTCCCATCCGACGGACGGCGGCCTTTCCAAGCCCATCGGTGTCCCCTACTGACCGTGGGCAGGGCGGGGAAGTTTTGCGGAGATAAATCTTAACGCTGACCCAGCTGGGACTCGAACTGGGAACTACAGATCACGAGCCTGGCGCGCTACCGACTGAGCCACCCCGCCCCATCCCTCAAGGACGAGGAGCTCGAGAGATACGACAGACTGACGACGTGATGGATCGTTGATGCTGAGATGTTTTGGAGCAACAAGATGGAGGTGCAGTTGTAAAATCTGGCCGATGGTTTTATTGAATCGTCAAGAAAACTGATTAACAATGGTAATCTTAAACGCAGAAAATCTTGATTGAATCTGATGGTATGAATTATTCAGAAAACGAAGTTCATTGACTGAGATCTAATTTTGAAAGACGATATCTCTCTTCAGTTGAAAAATTTTCAACCAAAACTGGAAAGCTATGTTACGTGGAACTCAGTAATGTTGATTATATTATATGCGATGGAGATGAAACGGGATGAGACAGAAGGCGATTCCACTTTTGGCTCACGAATCTAAAGAAGACACCACTTCTGACTAAATAACAAAACTAGATTCTAACTAAAATTTTATGTTGGATGCTGTTAGCGAATCTATAATGATTCAAAAATCGTCCTGCTTTAAAAGTGATTATGGTAAAACAATTCGAAATACCATTCGATTCCAAATTCCATGTTCAATTGCAAAGGAAGCAGAATCATTAGATTTTCAAGCTGAAACTGCCATCGACTAGACTAGTAGGAGCCATCAGTTGTCAAGCTTATCACTAAGATACGGTCTCTGTAGATGAAGGATTTATTCTAAAATACGAAGACTGATGAAATTATAGGGGCTCTCATTAGCCTCGTGCAGATCAAATACGCACCCTAAAGCAGTGGCATAGAGTCTGCATCTTGCGAGTCTCTGAGATGGCCCTAAATATGTTTTATTATCTATACATCAGATATATTGATAAAATAGAAATTTCTTTTCAGAGAGACATGAAGGATTTTCTGACTTTTTTGGAGTCTCTTTTACTCCATTGGTAGATATATCTTGACTTTCAATCTTCATATGGTTATTTAACAGTCCTATTAAACAGAGACAAAAGGCTTCACAGTAATAAAAAAGAAATCAACCGAATTAATTTAGTTTATATAATAAAAACAATTCAGATTGCTGTTTAGTTTAAAAATAGCTTTTCCGAAAGAGAATGAATTTTTTTTTATAAATCGAGAATACACTCTCTCACACACACACACATCTAAATCTGAAATCTTCAAATTTCTGGTCGTATAGGGCTCCAGTCTTTCTCTTGCAGTGAATTTCACAAAATATAATAAATAACCAAACTAAAGGTAAAAGGAGACAAAATGTACCCTTGTCCAACTTCATTAGTAATGTAAAACAATAACTATAAATCTTTATCGATTCTCACACACGGTTCAGTGTTATTAAAGAGAGCCATCATTTATGTAAACTAATCAGATAGGCCAATCATTAAGGTAGGACCATCATTTATGTAAACTAATCAGGTAGGCCTTAAACAATAAAACACAAATTATAACGATCAACAGAGTCAAAAGTCTTTTTTAAATCTACGAAGCTAGTAACCACAGGATCAGCTAGTAACCACTGATCATTTATCAAGAGTCTACTTAAGTAAAATATTTGATCTATGTATCTCCTACTATTTTTGAGCACACATTTTATCTCGAAGTTGTCCACTGACCAAAAGTTTTAATTTCATTAAGCACAACAGCGCAATGTTACCTGGAACAGAAAGTAGATTAATGCCCCCGTAGTTAATACAAAAACTGCGTTACCTTTTTTTGAAAATAGGGATAATAATAGCTCTAATAAAATCCTTAGAAACAAAAAAATATCAAAAATTTGACTCAACCATCTGCAACAGAAACATTCCCAACTTTAAGCATTTCAGTAGTACGTAACAACTTACTTCACTGGGGGCGGGGGCGGCTCAGTCGGTAGCACGCCAGGCTCGTAATCTGTAGTTCCCAGGTTCGAGTCCCAGCTGGGTCAGAGTTGAGATTTATCTCCGCAAAATTCCCCCCCCCCCCTGCCCACGGTCAGTAGGGGACAACGATGGGCTTGGAAAGGCCGCCGTCCGTCGAATGGGACATTAAGCCGTGGCCCCGTATGAGATAGAGACATACCCTGTGCACGTTAAAGAACACGCTTGATGACCTTACGGGAGGCTGCCATCTGTCTCCCAACAGCTGTTACAGAGGGTCCCCTCCCCAAACCTCTGAACCTTCGGGGTCCATGTGATCTGGCCATTTAGCCCATGGTGTCAAAAAAGTGTCGCTCAGAAGAAAAACAACTTAATTCATAAAAAGAAGAAAGGAAAACCAATGAAATCATCAACATTTTCTTTCTAAACAAGTGAGTGTGTGATTCCGAGAATTCCTCTTTCTCGCTTCTTTTTCAGCTCTCTAATCTGATATCAACATCCATTGAGAAGATCCTACCAAGAATTTGTCAAATGGGTCACTCCGCCCAGAAAGGCTGGACAAGAGAAACGGAGTGGGGGAGGAGGCATGCCCCCTCCCCCACCTCTACCTAGATACGGCCCTGCTTCGTAGTGTGTCTATAAACATCTTAATAGAGTTCGAGATGACGGTTTATTGTGCACCGATGCTCCTCCAAAGTTTTTTCTTTGAGAATGCTAGTAAGGATAATGGAGTTAAATAAAATGCTAGTATTTTATTTATTTATTTTTAAACATCTCTAAAACGGGGGGGGGGATGTTATACTCTAATTGAAATCCAATCTTTTGTCCCCCCTCCCCCCTCCTTCTCTTTTCTGCAGCTCGATTGCGTTACGTTTTTTCTAGATCCGGGCTGCTACGAAGGGGGCGGGGGTGTCTCAGTCGGTAGCGCGCCAGGCTCGTAATCTGCAGTTCCCAGGTTCGAGTCCCAGCTGGGTCAGCGTTGAGATTTATCTCCGCAAAACTCCCTGTCCTGCCCACGGTCAGTAGGGGACACCGATGGGCTTGGAAAGGCGCCATCCGTCGGATGGGACGTTAAACCGTGGCCCCGTGTGCGGGAGAGCCATACCCTGTGCACGTTAAAGAACACGCTGGATGGCCTTGACGGGAGGCTACCATCTGTCTTCCAACAGCTGTTCCAGTGGGTCCCCTCCCCCAACCTTCTCTGAGCCTACGGGGTCCATGTGACCTGGCCATTTAGCCCATGGTGTGCAAAAAAGTGCCGCTCAGAGGTAAAACAACCCAACCCTAAGCTGCTACGAAGCGTTCCAAGGGAGAACTAAAATATCATGAGTCAATGATAGCATATTAAGATATTGCAAATTATCTCGTTTGAATACACTGTCTGCAAAGTCGTTAAATCAATATTACCCTGTCTATAAAGTAACATACAAGTCTCATTCACAAATGTATTTTGAGAATTACCAATAACAGTTTGCCTATGTGACTGAAGATCACAATTCAGCGCCATTATACTAACTACCGGAGGAGAAGTTTGTTTTAGATCTTGCAAAAATCCTCCTCACTGAGAAGGCATTTCAAAATTTTCAGCATCGTCGGGCTTTCTACATTTGCTGCACTCCCTATGTAGTGCTTTGTTGGTCGTAATTGCAAAATAATTATACGTTCTCCAGATCGGAATAATTTCGCTGATGCTAACATGAAATTAATTTGTAACTTTGCTTTTGACCATCGGGGCGGGGGTGGCTCAGTCGGTAGCGCGCCAGGCTCGTAATCTGTAGTTCTCAGGTTCGAGTCCCAGCTGGGTCAGAGTTGAGATTTACCTCCGCAAAATTCCCCGCCCTGCGCACGGTCAGTAGGGACACCAATGGGCTTGGTAAAGGCCGCCGTCCGTCGGATGGGACGTTAAGCCGTGGCTCCGTGTGCGAGAGAGCCATACCCTGTGCACGTTAAAGAACACGCTGGATGGGTTTGACGGGAGACTACCATCTGTCTACCAACAGCTGTTCCAGTGGGCCCCTCCCCCAACCTTCTCTGAGCCTTCGAGGTCCATGTGACCTGGCCATTTAGCCCATGGTGTGCAAAAAAGTGCCGCTCAGAGGTAAAATAACCCAACCCAGCTTTTGACCATTGCGGATGAAAATGGTGAATCCAGCAATTGATCAACTTTCAGAAACGATGAACAAGTTTCGTTGTTATACCTAAAACGATTTGATAACAGTTTTATCATAATACTGCCTCTATGTCTATCCTATAGACATCCATTTTTTTGTAATAATAATATTATTATTAAAAATGTGAGTTTGACAAAGGGACCTAATTCAGCATTTCTTTGCAGGGCTGTTGGCAACTACAAAGTGGATCTTCAGATTTGGGATACCTGCGGAGAAGACAGGTTCAGGTGTATGGTAAGATTGCATTTCTCTAAAAATCTTTGATTTTCCTCCTTAAAAAATAAGAGCCAATGGGAGAAAAATATTTTGCTACTAATAGAGGAGTTTGGGCTCGGGCTCAGTATAAGTTAAATTTGAAACATATTTTGCAATTGAAAAATATAAGTAAAAGTATAAAGTTTTGTTTTATTATAATTTCAACTAGTAGAGGCAAAAAAAACATTGAGCTGATTTATATTTCATGAATTTTTCAAGAAAATTTTAAAGACCTGTAAGACGGATGGGAAAATGTTATACTGCAACGGAAAGCGAATCTCTCAACCTTTCTTTTGCATTTTTCCTATCCCCTCCCCCCTCGATTTTTTTAATAGATCCGGGCGTGGTCTTTAGTAATTAAAATAAGCACCTTCTGGCTTTTGATTTCTTTTATACGTATTCTCTATATTTAATCAATGAATGGCTCTTTGCGTTTATAATGATGCTGCCCACAAACTTTCAGTTTCTGCTAGGATTTCTAATATATTTGGTTCCAAATAGCATTAACATTTTAATTTTGTCATAAAATGATTTAATTAATAATAGAAGAATGAAATAAGTGACTTGTGCTATGCATTTCTTAATATATATCTTATGATGCATCAGAGAAATTTTTTCCTTAATTAGGGCTCAAACATTGTCCAAATTATTCGAACTCTCTCAAGGTAGAAAAGAGGGACTTTGGCGATTTTCTGCAGATTATTTTAATTGTTTTTTCACCTCACTGCACAATCTTTTATTCTTTTTCTGTAATAAAGTGCTGAAAAAATAGCATTTGTTGAGACAAAACAATATTTTATTAATTCATTGTCTGATTCAGTGATCCTAGCTTTTATTTCAAGTAAGCCATATTAAACTAAGCAAATGCATGGAGATTGCCGCATTAAAATATCGAATGTTGATGTGCCGCATTAAAATATCGAATGTTGACGTGCCGCATTAAAATATCGAATGTTGAAGTGCCGCATTAAAATATCGAATGTTGAAGTGCCGCATTAAAATATCGAATGTTGAAGTGCCGCATTTAGTGGAAAGCATACGAAGATTGCCGCATTAAAACGGAAAACGCGAGTTTTTTTGCAATTTGGGAAGGTTCTTTCCGTGAAAACTTTCTAAAGATTACAGCCAAGTTCGTTTTCAAGAAAGAAAGATGTAAAAATATTTCTAAGAGAACACACTTCCCAGCCAAAGAATTGGAGAAGTCCCATTTTATGTCGCCCTGTCCACTGTCAGTAGGGGACACCAATGGGCTTGGAAAGGCCGCCGTCCGTCGGATGATACGTTAAGTCGTAGTCTCGTGTGCGGGAATCTGTGCACATCAAAGAACACACTGGATGGCCTTGACGGGAGGCTCCCATGTGTCTCTCAATAGCTGTTCCAGTGGGTCCCTTCCCCCCAACCTTCTCTGAATCTTCGAAGTCCTTGTGACGTGGCCATTTAGCCCATTGTATGCCAAAAAGTGCCACTCAGAGGTAAAACAACCCATCCTATCCCATTTTATGTGACCTGAAACTCTTTGTGAGAATTCGACTGAAAGTAAATTAAAGACCTAATCAAGTTGGGTTGTATTTCGTATACATAATTGTGTAAATGTCCAGGTCACAAGACTCCCAATGGTTCAGAGAAAAATGGGGAAGGGAACCCACTGGACAGATGTTAGCAGACAAATGCAATCCCTGTCAAGGCCTTTCAGAGTGTTCTTTAACGTGCACAGGGTATGGCTCTCCTGTACACTGGCCACGGCTTAACGTCCCATCCGACGGACGGCGGCCTTTTCAAGCCCAACGGTATCCTCTTTCTCACCAACAGCAAGGGGTCAGCGGGAAGAGTAAAAATCTGAACGCTCGCAAAGCTGAGACTCGAGCCTGGGCACAATAGATTACGAGCCTGGAGGGCTATGGGGCGGGGGTGGCTCAATCGGTAGCGCGCCAGGCTCGTAATCTGTAGTTCCCAGGTTCGAGTCCCAGCTGGGTCAGCGTTAAGATTTATCTCCGCAAAATTCCCCGCCCTGCCCACGGTCAGTAGGGAACACCGATGGGCTTGGAAAGGCCGCCGTCCGTCGGATGGGACGTTAAGCCGTGGCCTGTGCACGTTAAAGAACACGCTGGATGGCCTCGACGGGAGGCTACCATCTGTCTCCCAACAGCTGTTCCAGTGGGTCCCCTCCCCAAACCTTCTCTGAGCCTTCGGGGTCCATGCGACCTGGCCATTTAGCCCATGGTGTGCAAAAAAGTGCCGCTCAGAGGTAAAACAACCCAACCTAACCTGGAGGGCTAAAGAATCCATCCCAAACATGAGAAGATGAGTCAGCACGCCACACAAGAGATAATCCTTGGCAGAATAATTTAGGGAATCTAGATTTATAAATCGAATTAAGGTTTGTTGATCCCCGATCCATCATTAACTAAAATATAAAACTTACTCTTGTCAACGCAACCAACTTTTTCGACTTCATCAGAAACGAAAAGCATTTTCCGACGACTTTCATCAATTATTAACTTTACGTAACACCGTTATGAATTACGACATAATGAGCCAGAGGCATCGTCGGGAAACTCTACTTTGATTTTCTATTTAAATCACAACATTTAATCTCCTAATCGATCTTAACAGTTCCAGAATTGTTTTCAAGAATGCTGGGATATTAGTTATCACACAAGTGCAGCGAAAAACGTCTTTGCAATAGTAGGTTGGGTTGTTTTACCTCTGAACGGCACTTTTTTGCACACCATGGGCTAAATGTCCAGGTCACAGGGACCCCGAAGGCTCAGAGAAGGTTGGGGGAAGGAACCCACTGGAACAGCTGTTGGGAGACAGATGGTAGCCTCCCGTCAAGGCCATCCAGCGTGTTCCTTAACGTGCACAGGGTATGGCTCTCCCGCACACAGGGCCACGGCTTAACGTTCCATCCGACGGGCGGCGGCCTTTCTAAGCCCATCGGTGTCCCCTACTGACCGTGGGCAGGGCGGGGAATTTTGGGAGATAAATCTCAACGCTGACCCAGCTGGGACTCGAACCTGGGAACTGCAGATTACGAGCTTGGCGCGCTACCGACTGAATCACCCCCGCCCCTTGCAGCAGTAGACAAGGCGGGGAAAGAGAATAGACCTTCAAAGCTGTCCAACTTCAGTTTGCCGCAGCAATAAATATCCGTAGCACGTCACAATAAGCCATTGGTGCCTTTCGTGTAAAGAAAGACGAAAGATAAATCAGCGCTCGGGCTTATTGTTGTTTCCACTGAAAAAGAGTTAAATGTCAGAAGGTGTTTCTTAGCTGTGGCACAGAAGTATTTCCTTTTGCTGATAGAAATCTTTCGTTTCTGTTTTTCGTTTTTCTCAGGAAATATATATCAGACTTTCGTGTCATATAAAAATTTTAAATCGCGAAAATAAAACCCAGATAAGGGTCCTTATGGATCTAAATTCAGGGGTCATACAACGTGATGCTCTTTCAGTACAACATGCTGCATTTAATTATTAATAAATAAAATAAATAAATACCTCCTCAAGCAGCTGCTTGCCACAGAGGTCTGACAGGAGCCTGTCAGTTTATATACCATAGTAGAAGGCCTGAGAGGATGGCAGGACCTCAGCAGAAAAACGACACGAACATCCATGCCTTACCCGGGGCTCGAACCCAGGTCCCTTAGATCAGTAGCCAAGCGCGCTAACCACTCGGCCATGGGACGGCTATTATTAATAAACATGTAATTAAAAAAGGTTTTGCAAATGTTTGTTGCATATCGAATCTCTTCCATTTTTTTCAATTGGGTTGTTTTACCTCTGTGCGGCACTTTTTGGCACACAATGGGCCAAAAGGCCAGGTCACAAAGACCCCTAGGGTTCAGAGAAGGATGGAGGAAGGAGACCGACTGGATAGCTGTTAGGAGATAGATGGTAGCCTCTCGTCAAGGCCATCCAGCATGTTCTTTAACGTGCACAGGGTATGGGTCTCCCGCATATATAGCCACGGCTTAACCTCCCATCTGATGGACCGCTCCCTTTCCAAGCCCATCGGTGTCCTCTACTGACTGGGGATTTTACGGAGATAAACCTCTATGCTGTCTCAGGTGGGAATCGAACCTGGAAATTGAAGATTACGAGCCTGGCACGCTACCAACTAAGCCAAACCCAACCCTAGAAAGTGTATGAATAAAACTTCTCTTAGAGCGTGAAATTGAAACCGCAAGATTCTTTGTCAGCAGTATGAGCCTCTAATATCTTAATCACTGAAAATGAAACAGCAAAACCTTTTTGCCTCAGGCGCAGGCGGGGGTGGCTCAGTCGGTAGCGCGCCAGGCTCGTAATCTGTAGTTCCCAGGTTCGAGTCCCAGCTGGAACAGCGTTGAGATTTATCTCCGCAAAATTCCCCGCCCTGCCCACGGTCAGTAGGGGACACCGATGGGCTTGGAAAAGCCGCCGTCCGTCGGATGGGACGTTAAGCCGTGGCCCCGTGTGCGGCAGAGCCATACCCTGTGCACGTTAAGGAACACGCTGGATGGCGTTGACGGGAGGCTACCATCTGTCTCCCAACAGCTGTTCCAGTGGGTCCCCTCCCCCAACCTTCTCTGAGCCTTCGGGGTTCATGTGACCTGGCCATTTAGCCCATGGTGTGCAAAAAAGTGCCGCTCAGAGGTAAAACAACCCAGCCTCAGGCGCTGAATGACAAGTGGTTAGGTCATCCATTTTGGTGTGCAAATAAAAGGTGAAAAAGAAACGATTTCTTCCTTTCTTCTTTCACTTTGTTGTTTTGATGAAAAAAGAAGAGAAAATGATTTCAAATTCATTCGTGTTGTTCACCTAGAATGCCGATGGAAGAAAAGAGTCAACAAATGTTTAACTGCGCTTGACATCGTTGTATAAACTCTACATCCTGGATGGCAAGGCCGTTCTAGAGGTACAGCAAATGTCACGGTCTAGTGACTCTCTTAACAACACCTGTTAGCTCAATGCACCATAATTGCGTATAACAACACGTGTTTTGACGTCAACCTGAAAAGTAAGAATTATTCAACATTTTTGATCATGCAATAGTTGAGTTGGTGATCGATCACAATTTGATTTATTAATGTGAAACTAATGCAAATTTTAATTCTGTGAATTGTAATCTCTTTTACACTTAAATCAATAGCAGTGATATTGTTTTATTAATAGATTTGATCACAGTGATATTGCCTTTTGTATCAATCTTGACTAAGTGATATTTTGTGGGTCACACTTATCTGAACGATATTGCTTTAGAGATTGATCTGATCTTGGTGTTATTGCCTTTTGGATTAACCTTGACTAAGTGATATTTTGTGTTCAGAATTGAATCTGTTCTTGATTAAACTAAAAACGACTAAAACATACATAATTCCTCAACTTGAAAATTCGCTCTTCTAAAATCTCCAAATGCACATTTTGCGTCATCAGTTGGAAAAACAAACTGACTGATTGGAAAAACAAACTGACTGCGAAGGTTAAAGAATCGTTATTGCCTATTGTTTAATGCAACAACAGCGAGAAACGATTCCTGATCGTTGACTGATGACAGTTCAACGATTTTTTGTTTCTTGGCAGGATGTTGTGAGGATTGGGTTCGATGTTTTCAGGAGAGGAAGAATTTCTAAGTGTGAATTTCACCCAGTCGAAAAGGTCGTTTCGTGATCCCTGTTTCACTCGTCGTTCCGCTCAGCTGGGGCCTTCTTCTTTGCTATGGGTTGGTTGGGTTGTTTTACCTATGAGCGGCACTTTTTTCCACACAATGGGATAAATGACCAGGTCACATGGACCCCGAAGGCTCAGAGAAGGTTGGGGGAGGGGACCCACTGGAACAGCTGTTAGAGACAGATGGTAGTCTCCCGTCAAGCCATCCAGTGTGTTCTTTAACGTGCACAGTGTATAGCTCTTCATGGTTTAACGTCCCATCCGACGGACGGCGGCCTTTCCAAGCCCATCGGTGTCCTCTACTGACCGTGGGCAGGGATTTTGAGGAAATAAATCTCAACGCTGGCCCAGCTGCGACTCGAACCTGGGAACTGCAGAATACGAGCCTGGCCGCTACCGACTGAGCCCCCCCCCATCTTTGCTATGAAATCAAAAATCAAATGACGATGGAAGAGCCTCGCATCAGCATCCAGCCGTAAGTTTTTTTGTCATGGTGACGGCATTATTACCTCATATCACCTACATTTTGAGCCATTCGCCGTTGGCAGTGACGTCATCGAGCGATTCTTTTGAATTTTTGCCTTCTCAAAGTTATCAGATGTTTTCCACACAACATTTTCTTTTTACATTTGACAATTTATGATGAAATTATTTTATTTAAATGAAAGAATTTCTTGGATGTTTTTCTCAGATGAATATCATTTTTATTTACAGACTCTTATATACGTATTTATTTCAGCTTTCAGAAAGTAAGGTTAAATTCGTTTTCCTGATTTTTTGCGAGTGCATTACATTAATTTTAAAAGACATTTGTTTAAAAAGATCAGACTATAAATCCCAACTATTAGCTTCTATCAGAAGTTGATCTTAATATAGGAGAAACATTGAGAGGTGAGGCATGCAAAGAAGGTCATGACCTCGCCTATGACCTCGCCTTTGTGACTTTTAATTCCTTTGGCATTCGACTAGCAGTGGGAAAGTCTCCTACAGGTAAGTAAGCATTACTGTTTGAGAATAACTAACACGTACTATAAATACCGGAACATTTATATATACACATGGGTTTCACCTGATGGAGTCCATAGGAATATGATCGATTATATATTAATTAACAGTAAATGGGCTAGTTTGTTTTAGGAATACCAGATAACGAAATTAGGTCTGACCATTACATGGTCAAAAGTGTTTTACAACTGAAGTTTAAGAACTCTTGTGCTATAAGAGAATTACTTTTAACACTGGAGTTCTGAAAGATCCAGATATAACCAAAGCATACCATAATAGGTTACTTAGTCATTATGACAAACGTGATTTGCTTACTGTTAGTTGAGAGAGAATGGGATCAGTTTAAACAGGCTTTTCTTGAACCAAATGTACTCTTTTGGGTAAAAAGGAACAGAAGAGATAAAGTTATTTGAATTATAAGGCTATGCAACTTGTTTCTGAAAGAAAGAAGTTCAGACATAATATAGACTATATAAACATAATATAGACTTAATAAACATGCAAATAATCAGTTAACAGCTGATAAGAATCTTTGGCTCGATAACTTGGCTGACAAAGCAGAGGAAGCAGTTAGATAGCGTAAGAGTAGATAGCTACACCAAAGAATTAATGTTTTGTGTGGGAAAAAACGGGCAGGTTTGAAGGGTGAACAAGGTAAGGTTATTGAAGATGAGGATTCTGTCATGGCTGGCTGGACTGAACATTTCAGTGATGTTCTAAACTATGTGGTTAGTTCTACTCCCATTGTTTGTAATGATGATAGATGCATTGGTGGCTTTAATGTTGGCTATATCACAGTCAAGTTATTATGGCTATTTCTAAACTTCAACTAGTTAAATCCCCAGGGGTTGGGTTGGTTTGCTTTACTTCTGAGCGGCACTTTTTTGCACACCATGGGCTAAATGGCCAGGTCACAAGGACCCCGAAGGCTCAGAGAAGGTTGGGGGAGGGTACCCACTGTAACAGCTGTTTTGAGACAGATGGTAGCCTCCCGTCAAGGCCATCCAGCGTGTTTTTTAACGTGCACAGGGTATGGCTCTCCCGCACACGGACCACGGCTTAACGTCCCATCCGACGGACGGCGGCCTTTCCAAGCTCATCGGTGTCCCCTAATGACCGTGGGCAGGGCGGGGAATTAAAATCCCCAGGGGTAGATGGACTTACTACTGAAATGCTTAGCGCTGAGAATATTTCTGCTGTCACATGGCTGACTGAAATTTTGAAAATGTTTCATGATAAAGATGGTCTTCCCAAGGATTTTACAAAAATAATTCTTCTCTCAGTTTTTACAAAAAGGTGATCGCAGTTCTTGTGATAACTATAGGAGAATTAGTCTACTTTCTGTTACTGGTAAAGTTCTTTGCATAGTTGTGCTAAATTGAAATAAGAATTTGATTGATGGACAACTGCGTAATGAACAATGTGGATTCAGAAGTGGTAGGGAATGTATTGAAAAAATATTTTCGTTTAGGCAGATTCTTGAGAAATGTTTAGTTTCAGAACCTGTGGTTATTAACTTTATGGATTTCGAAAAGGCTTTTGACTCTGTTATTCGTTATAATTTGTAGTTGATCCACAGATCATATGAAATACCTGAGAAGTTAGTTAGCATAATGAAAGTTCTCTGTAATAACACTGAGTTATATATGAGATTTGGTAAGGCTTGTAGCAATTGGTTTAGCATTGCTAATTGAGTTAAACAACGCTGAATTTTGTCCTCTTTTCTCTTTAGTTTGGTTGTTGATTATGTTAAGTGGAATTCACTGCAAGGGGAAGTGGGTTTAAATAGTTTTGGTGTAGAGAGCTGAAAATTTCTGATTTAGATTATTCTGATGATCTGGCCCATTTGGCAGATAATATTGATGAGATGAACTCATTCGATATAGCTGTTGATGAGACTGTTAGTAGAGTAGGTTTGGTGATAGAGAAAATCCTGAAGTGATGAAAATTGGTCAGGCATATTGTGCTTCAGTTGCTTTGAATGGCTGCACCCTTGAGTAAGTGTCTCAGTTTAATTATCTCGGGAGTTATATAACAGATACTAGTAATGTGTGGTATGAGATAAAGAGAAGAATAGAAATTGCTACTGGGACTTTTAAGAATATGTGGAGAGTATGGAGAAATAGGTGTATACACTTAAAAACTAAAATTAGGCTTATAATAGTTTGGTTCTTTCTAAGGTTAGTTATGGTAGCGAAATATATACCCTTTGTAAGCAGGATAACAGTTTTTGATTTTATATGTTTACGCAGTATCTTGAGTATTAGGTAACTTCACTTTGTAAGTATAGATGAGGTTAGAAGAAGGAGTCCGCAACCTCCTTTGAGCAACATATGGGCAATGAGAGACTGCCTTGGTTTGGCCATTTACTCGTATCAATAGGTACAGGTTGGCGAATAGGATTATGAACAGTGTAGCTGAAGGCCTCAGGAAAAGGGGAAGACTAGTATGCGAAGGGCAGACAATATCTAACAGGAGCTTGCTAGAATTGACGTGCAGTGGTCAAAGGCAGCAACTAATGCTCAGGACAGGCAAGTCTGGAGAACAAAATTATGCACTCTGGTAGGTCCTCTGTAGCCCATGGTTGCATGAGGATTTCGTATATAGGTATGTACAGTCGCTCAAAAAAGTATCCGAACACTATGATCGATTACAGCATTCAGAAAAAATATCTGGCAACGTTTTTTTAGAAATTAGCGATCTGGCAACCTTCGTGTCACGTGACACGAAGGTTGCCAGATCGCTAATTTCTAAAAAAATCGTTGCCAGATATTTTTTCTGAATGCTGTAATCGACCATAGTGTTCGGATACTTTTTTGAGCGACTGTACCTACCTAGTTACCAACTTCTCAACCAATCAATCAACCAACCAAATAGGGTCAGATCTAGGAAGGGGCCATACTCCTTCCCATTTGAGAATGCTAGTAAGGGTAATACAGTAAAAAATTGTTATGTACATTTCATGCTTTTTACAATATATTTTTATAATACTCTGAAACGAAAGGGAGAAGTCTATACTACAATGGAAATTAAGTCTTTTCCCCCCATTCAGTTTTTTCTTGATCGATTGAGTTTCTTCCCCCCTTTATTTTTTTCTAGATCCGGTTCTGTTACCTACCTACCTGTACTACCTATCATATATTTTATTAATTTTTATAGAATACTTTATACATACAAAATTTGTAAGTCTACCATAAGATTTTAGTTGTCATTATATGAATTGATATTTCAAATTAAAATTCATCTTAATATACTTTTTTACCATGTTGTCATCGTTTTTAAATTTTCAGGGCCCTATCTTCTACAAAGCTGCTAATGCTGCAATCTGCATGTTTGACATTGCCTCGAAACAATCCTTCGTCGATCTGCAGGCCTGGGTCATAAGTGAGTATTGGAACAAACAACACCAACTTTTTCCTTTTATTTTAATTGTTATTTATACAGATGTATTGTAGATTTTTCGTAAGGAAAAAAGAAATACTCATTATTGCCAAGTATAAAGTGCACAATTAGAAAAAAATAACCATTCGTTTCGTGAAGAGAAATACATGGAAATATTTTTTAAATATTTTTCAGTAAAATGATAAAAATTATAAATAACTGAATTGATAATAATTCTTTTTTTCACTATTTCAAAACTAATAGCATCTTGATGTAGCGTGGTGTTCTGTCTCTGTCTGAAATTTTCATTTTCTTGCGAACTGTGGTTTCCATTGATTATACTTTGAAAATATCCTAGATCAACTTAAGGACTTTTATTGAACTAGTTAACAGGCACTATGATGAATTCAGAAACATCTATCTATTAACCGCAGGTTTCACATTTTGTGAATTAATATTCCAAATTTCCTTCCTAATTGTGAATCACTTTGATGATGATTTTATCCATAGACGCTCTCTGTCGCGTGATGCCTCGCGTATAATATAAACTGTAATGCTAAACGTTGGTGCACTCTTCCACTGTGCACTGACTGTGAAAATTTGGAGTTTCTGTTCGTATCGGAACTTCGGCATGGACGAAATATTCTTTATTACTCTTGTGTTACATAAATAAACAAATAAGCAATAAAAATGAATCATTTTCGAATGGAGGAGAATAATTGTTATTCCCGAAAACTTTTTCTATTTTTAATTGTTCCAGGAAGTGCTCATGTACTCCTTAGGATGAGTCGCCACATGATTTGAAATTATATAACGCAAAAATTTAACTTTAATAACAGCATTGTCAACAGATTCTTCTTCTTTAATTCATCTGCTTTACATTGCTGTTAATTTTTCACTTCTACCTGGATACGACAAAATAATCTGCTTTGTTCCCAATGCATTTGACCTTTATGTTTTAAATCTAGGTTAACTTTAAATTTGTGAATGCCATTTTTAAGGGAAAAAAATCCTCTAACTTCTAAATCATGAATGTTATTTCCTTTAGAGCAGTGGTTCTCAACCTTTTATGCTTCACGTACCCCCTGGAAATGTGTATGTAACTGGCGTACCTCTTGTATAAGTAGATAAAACTATAGTTATAGTATAGCAATGGGAATAAAAAAACACATATATACATTAAATTTTATATTCATAAATTACATATATCGATAAACACAAAAATGACATTTTTGCACAGCAGTGTTGCCAACTTAGCGACTTTGTTACTAGATCTAGCGACTTTTGAGCTCTCACGGCGTACCCCAAAAAATTTTACCGCGTACCACACGTTGAGAACCTCTGCTTTAGAGAACTATCCAGTTTTCCTTTAAAAGAAAATCACTTTTCCTGTTCATATAAACGAAAGTTTCGTTTCTTTGTGTCGCAGGTGTGCAGCAGAACGCAGTGGATGAGTGCGTGCTGGTGCTCGTGGGTAACAAGAGCGATCTGTCCGAGAAGCGAGAAGTCACCGTAGCCGAAGCGAAGAAGTACGCAGAATCCGTTGGGGCCAAATACTACGAAATCTGCGCTCTAAGAGCAGAAGGTAAGAAATATCTTGTTTGTCAGGCCTTATTCAAATACGTTAACCGTCGTTTTCGATAACCATAGCCTTTTTCTTAGCACTAAAATTGATTTTTATAAAGGACAAAGAAATAATTTAACAGCAATTTTCGAAGTTAAATTTAGAAAACCTTTATATAACAAACAGTAACAAGATGATTTCTTTCAACAAGTTGGCTTGTTTTACCTCTGAGCGGCACTTTTTTTGCACATAATGGACTAAATGGTCAGTCCACAAGGACCCCGAGTGCTCAGATAAGACTGTTGGGTTGTTTTACCTCTGAGCGGCACTTTTTTGCACACCATGGGCTAAATGGCCAGGTCACATGGACCCCGAAGGCTCAGAGAAGGTTGGGGGAGGGGACCCACTGGAACAAGCTGTTAGGAGACAGATGGTAGCTCCAGGCAAGGCCATCCAGTTTGTTCTTTAACGTGCACAGGGTATGGCTTTCCCGCACACGGAGCCGCGGCATGATGTCCCATCCGATGGACGGTGGCCTTTCCAAGATCATCAATGTCACCTATATTGATCGAAGGCAGCGCGGGTAGTTTTGCTCCACAGGCTTTCTATGAACTATATTTATATATAACAAGAAGCAACAAGACTTCAGGAAACTAAGTTTTCCTCTTTTATTCGGAATTCTTAGTTTCTATATATCATCAGTTTTGCTAAAAATTATCAGAAACCAAATAAAAGGGTTAAGTTGAACCCTTACATTTTGAACTTCTAGGTTAAGATAACGGGGGAGAAAAATCTGAATTTAATTGCAATGTGTGGAATCGCAGGTTGAAAGTCGCAGCACAAATCTTGGAGTAAAAAAGAAGCAGATGTAGAAAACCAAGAATACCTTTGGGCAACCTGTCTCATATTCATTACCAGAGGATTATGAAAGTCCCAAAGCATCGAACTTATCTGCTCTTTAAGAAGGATCTTGCGACTCTTTTACAAGACGGCACTAGATACGTAATTCATGGAATAGATTCGTCAGATAAAAACGGGGCTGTCGAAAGAGGAAGGTTTTTCTACGTACATGTCGATAAGCAAACGACTGCAGTGAAATATTTCAACTGCACCATCTGACAGTCTCAGGCAGTAGTATTGTACTCAGCTGTCATAAATCTTCTTTGAGATTATGAACATCATTTTCTCTCTTCTGCAGACAGTCTTTATCTTTGTAGATGTTGCAAAACTGTTGTATTCATTTCTACAGTTCAGATCATAGTTCTCGTAAATTTCGTTTTAAATAGCGTTTGTCACTGTTTGGTGTCATTGTCTTGAATTCGATAAATGTAATTATTCAATAAGAAAACAAGAGATAAGAGAGGCATTCTATAATTAGTTCTGTGTTGAGACAAGCTTATTTAGGAGCAATTTCCATTCCTATATTTTGTTTTCCATATCTAAAAGTTATCTATAAACGTTTATTAGTGAGGTGTGGTCTCAGACTGGCCTTGATTACATTGCCCTACCAAAATATTAATATAATTTTCCTTTTATATCAATAGAAATATAACTTCGAAGTTCTATAACCTCTAAAATATAGATCTAATGGAAAAATGTGACTAAAAATGAAGATCATAATCAAATCTATTTAAATCTCGATTTTCAACATTATTCATACAGTAAAGAGATATGGAAGATGGAATATTCGGAAACAGTAATGGGTCATAGGAATTTAGGGGCGGGGGTGGCTCAGTCGGTAGCGCGTCAGGCTCGTAATCTGTAGTTCCCAGGTTCGAGTCCCAGCTGGGTCAGCGTTGAGATTTATCTCCGCAAAACTCGCCGCCCTGCATACTGTCAGTAGGGGACACCGATGGGCTTGGAAAGGCCACCGTCCGTCGGATGGGACGTTAAACCGTGGCCCCGTGTGCGGGAGAGAGCCATACCCTGTGCACGTTAATGAACACGCTGGATGGCCTTGACGGGAGGCTACCATCTGTCTCCCAACAGCTGCTCCAGTGGGTCCCCTCCCCCAACCTTCTCTGAGCCTTCGTGGTCCATGTGGCCTGGCCATTTAGCCCATTGTGTGCAAAAAAGTGCCGCTCAGAGGTAAAACAACCCAACCCATAGGAATTTACCTCGGAAATTAATTAAAAACTGAAATAATTGGTATTGTTTCAAACCCTTTAAAAATTGAAGAAAAAAAAGCATTCAAGAAATAAATTGAAGAAAAAATTATTTTGAAGAAAAAATGGAGTTTTGTCGATGAGAGATTCCCCTCATCGGAGAAACTTCCCCCCCCCCACGAAATTATTTTTGGAGTTAAAATGCCAACAGGTAATCTGCGAATTTATTATTGATTAAAACCATTCAATAAAATAAATGTATCTTTTAGAAGTTTGAATAATGGTTTTAATGTGAGACAATTTTATGATATTTATATAAAAAAAATAAATGCCCCCTCAAGCAGCTGCTTGCCACAGAGGTCTGACAGGAGCCTGTCAGACCTCTTATATGCCATAGTTGAAGGTCTGAGAGGATGGCAGGACCTCATCAGAAAAACGACACATACATCCATGCCTTACCCGGGGCTCGAACCCAGGTCCCTTAGATCAGTAGCCAAGCATGCTAACCATTTGGCCATGGGACGGCCTCCTGATATTTATAAAGCAAGATAATTCATAACTCTTTAAATACTGAACGAATATTGTTGAAAATCGAGTTTCAAATAGATTGTATTATTATCTTTATTTTCAATCATATTTTTTCAATTAAATGCGCATTTTAGAAGTTACAGAGTTTCGAAGGTGGATTCTCATTGACTTTAAATGGAAGTACCCAAATGTTTTGGCAGGGCATTTTATATATTATTGTTTTTATCCCATAGTTTAAATTACGAACTTGGGGTTTTCAATACCTTGAAATTACCTGCTGAAAACATTCCACTATTACTCCCAATATGCTTGCCCAAGTGTAGAGTGAATTATTACTGTTGCAGGTTTTCCCCGTGGTTCTGGGGCGGGGGTGGCTCAGTCGGTAGCACGCCAGGCTCGTAATTTGTAGTTCCTAGGTTCGAGTCCCAGCTGGGTCAGCGTTGAGATTCATCTCCGCTAAATTCCCCGCCCTGCCCACGGTCAGTAGGGGACACCGATGGGCTTGGAAAGGCCGCCGTCCGTCGGATGGGACGTTAAGCCGTGGGTCCGTGTGCGGGAGAGCCATACCCTGTGCACGTTAAAGAACACGCTGGATGGCCTTGACGGGAGGCTACCATCTGTCTCCCAACAGCTGTTCCAGTGGGTCCCCTCCCCCAATCCTTCTCTGAGCCTTCGGGGTCCATGTGACCTGGCCATTTAGCCCATGGTGTGCAAAAAAGTGCCGCTCAGAGGTAAAACAACCTAACCCAACCCCGTGGTCTTAGAGACAGTCTCATAGTGAAATTTTTCTGTGCAGTTAAATTCAGCGTTTTTGAAGGAAACAAAATAAACCGAGTTAAGTACTGACCAAAGGGACCTGGATTTGGACACGGTAAAGTACGAGTGCTTCTGTATCGTCTTTCTGCTGCTGAGGTCTCGCCTTTCTCACAGGTCTTCTCGATGGCGTAATTATACTGACAGGCTCCCGTGAGACCTCTGTGGCAAGCAGCTGTTTGGGAAGTACTTTATTTTTTTAACAAAAGAAAAGCCGATCTAAGGGACCTGGGTTTGAGCCTCGGGTAAGACATGGATGTGTGTGTTGTTTTTCTGCTGAGGTCCTGCCATCCTCTCAGACCTTCTATGGCATATACACTGACAGGCTCCTGTCAGACCCCTGTGGCAAGCAGCTGTTTGAGGGGGTATTTATTTATTTATTTATATTTATTTAAAGTTATTGAATAATGCTACTAATATTCTATTAATCCAGAGCAATGAATTATTTTCATTCATTGTAAAAAAAAAATCATTATTAGATAGCTTATTCTAGATCAGTGATTCTCAACATTTTATGCTTCACGTACCTCCAGGAAATGTGTATATAACTGGCATACCCCTTGTATAGATAGATGAAACTATAGTTATAGTATAACAAAGGCAATAAAATAAAACATGCTATATATACTATGATATATATATATATAAGTTTTGAGCTCTCATGGCGTGCCCCAAAAAAATTTACCGTACCCCACGCTAAGAAACCCCATTCTAGATAAACAAACAAGAAATGCAATCAGGGTTTTAATTTTTGAAGGAACGTTTTTTTTTCTTTTTTGAAAGACGTTCGTGTATTTTTTTAACGAATAATAAAATTGAAACTCAACCTTTGTTTTTCTGATATACAGTAGTTAGAAATAGGCAATTTAACTTTTTATCTATTTTTTTTTCAAAACAAATGTTAATAAAGCATCATCCGATGTACAAATGGGTTCAAGGTTGCCATTATTAAATCTTAGTTTTAAGCAGGAACCTCAAACGTACTCCGCAAGCAATACTTTCTAACATAATCAAGGTAATCCACTGCAACTTGCTGGCATGGCTGGACCGCCATGATCCACATGAGTATGAAATGCGTTGGGTTGGGTTGTTTTACCTCTGAGCGGCACTTTTTTGCACACCATGGGCTAAATGGCCAGGTCACATGGACCCCGAAGGCTCAGAGAAAGTTGGGGGAGGGGACCCACTGGAACAGCTGTTGGGAGACAGATGGTAGCCTCCCGTCACGGCCATCCAGCGTGTTCTTTAACGTGCACAAGGTATGGCTCTCCCGCACACGGGGCCCACGGCTTAACGTCCCATCCGACGGACGGCGGCCTTTCCAAGCCCATCGGTGTCCCCTACTGACCGTGGGCAGGGCGGGGAATTTTGCGGAGATAAATCTCAACGCTGACCCAGCTGGGACTCGAACCTGGGAACTACAGATTACGAGCCTGGCGCGCTACCGACTGAGCCACCCCCGCCCCTAAGTATGAAATGCATGATCGCTTTCAGCCAAAAATGAAGCCGCTACAAATGAAACTTAGGTTTATATTTTGATATTAAAATTATATAACATTCATTCGGATAATAAAACAACAATCTAATCATGTTTTGCTTATTTTTGCTTAAAGCAAAATGCCCAAATATTGAAAGTGACCGATTTGGCCTTTTTATGAGTTCGAGACTCCTCATGTAAAATATTGCTTTTTATGGCTTTATTGGATGTGGAATTCAAAATCGCGTGTAATCAATATTTTCAGCTGTAGTGTCGCTTTCATTTAAACGCTTCAATAATCAAATCTCTGATTTGCATTATTATTATATTCCGTCCTTTTCGCACCGAAAAATTGCAGTTTGGATTTTAGTGAAGTGACCAATATTTCCACAAGAGATAGGGTTTTTCTTTAGAATGTCTCTCTTAAGTCTTTGAAAACTGAGGACGTTGCAATAAAAGAAAGAGGTATATTTGCAATAAATCCTTTGCAAAGAGAGGCGCATCCAACTCGTTATCATCTTCCTCACCCTTACCATGGGAAGAAAGAAATTCTCCAGTCGCTCTCGATCGTAAAGATAACATTAATTGTTTGATGGACCAACACTGACCTTGTCAGTTGACAATTGCGAAGCGATGCGATGCATTCGCGACCATTTGACAAGTTCTACAATAAACAAAACAAAAAGGATTTTCCCACCATTTTGATTTATGACAGGAGTGCGAAACACGCGGACAGAATGCGATTCAGAGACCATTTTATCAAGCCAGCGATAATTTTTTCCAATATTTCATAGATTACACAGGTCCCGAGGTGGATTTTAAAGGCTTGACTGGATTGTTTTACCTCTGAGCGGCACATTTTACAGACAATGGACTAAATAGCCAGGTCACAAAGATCCCAACGTCCACAGAAGGTTGGGAAAGGAGACCCATTGGGCAGCTGTTAGGAGACAGATGGTTGCCTCTCTTCAAGGATATCCAGCTTGTTCTTTAACGTGCAAAGAAATGGTTCTCCTGCACACGGAGACACGTCTTAACGTTCCATCCGACGGAACTTTCCAACCTAATAGGCTCTCCCTTCCTCTCCGAGGTCAAGGTGGAGGTTCAGCGAGTTATACCTTACCAGCTTTGAGGTTTATCTCCGTTAACTCACACCCTGCCCTCGGTGAGAAAAGGGATACCGTTGGGCTTCGAAAGGCCACCATCCGTCGTATGGAATGTTCAACCGTGGAAAGGCATGTGCTTGGGGATCTGTGTGACCTGCCTATTTAGCCCATTGTGTGCAAAAAAAGCCGCTCGGAGGTAACCCAACTTTTCTAAGTCCAACGACCCCTTTTCACGAAGTATTATTTTGCAATTCCCCCTTCAGGGAAACTAAAATAATATTTCCTGTGAGAAACAAGTTGAAAACTAATTGATACTGCAGTGTCCTGTTATAGGTTTCCTATCAATAGATAACGATAGTGTCCTCTTATAGGTTTCCTATCTATAGATAACGATAGTGTCCTCTTATACGTTTCCTATCTATAGATAACGACAGTGTCCTGTTATAGGTTTGAGAAACCAGACGCTCCTATTTGGAACCACTAGTCTAACCTGTCATTAGTGATTTTCAACCCTTTTCATGTCGTGGCATACCTATTGCTGAACTCATTTTGTCGCGGTATAACGAAAGAATGCATTTTTGTAATTAAAGAATTCTTTTCTATTGATAGCGTTGAATCACCTTCATTTCGCCTTTCACTCCTCTCTCGGCTTTGATGTGGTTTGATTTATTGATTGATGATGATCTTTTTGATTCCATTTTACCTGTGGTTGTAGCTGTAGTCACAGATCCGAGAGTTGTTACACCCGTACTTCGCTGTTTCTTAGAATCGAGATGCTTTCGATGTAAAAAAAAATGTCCACTACACTAAGTAACAGACACACATGCTTTCTATTTGCATTCGCACTTATACAGACACTACGGGAATGCGCTTGATTCTGTGGGCCTTAGCTATGCCTAAAACGTTGGTGAATGAAATGGATATTACTCAATGGCTTGATTAATCCACTTAGAGACTTTCACCCATCACTTTATGTAGACTGAATGCTGTTCTTTTTCAGGCAGGCATTTGCTAAGTCGAATCCTGTCCACTTTAAAACAGATGTTCACTTGACTAACCTCAGAACTTGGCTAGAGGATAGCCTAACTTCTGCTTACAAACCCCTTCCATTTAGGGTTTTGGACAAAGAGAAAAGCCATTTTTCTATGCGCTAAATGAACCTGACCTTCTCAATTCATCAGCTTCTGCTTTTCCTGCCTTAGCTATCCTCCTCCTCCTCCTTACTCACCCCCTGCATGATTCCTACCCCACCCCTTCAAACTAAACGACGGGTAGGTGCAGAATTGCGTGAGGTGCCATAAAACCATTTTGTTAGATTGGATTGTTTTACCTCTGAGCGGCACTTTTTTGTACACCATGGGCTAAATGGCCAGGCACAAGGACCCCGAAGGCTCAGAGAAGGTTGGGGGAGGGGACCCAGTGGAACAGCTGTTGGGAGACAGATGATAGCATCCCGTCAAGGCCATCCAGCGTGTTCTTTAACGTGCACAGGGTATGGCTCTCCCGCACACGGGGCCACGGCTTAACGTCCCATCCGACGGACGGCGGCCTTTTCAAGCCCATCGGTGTCCCCTACTGACCGTGGGCAGGGCGGAGATAATCTCGGAGAAATTTTGCGGAGATAAATCCCAACGCTGATTCAGCTGGGACTCGAACCTGGGAACTACAGATTACGAGCCTGGCGCGCTACCGACTGAGCCACCCCCCCATTTTGTTAATGCTCACTATTGAGCGCATCTGGAGATGTACAAAAGACTCCGCATATTCTTTAGCTAGGCCACTAATAACAACTAATTAGCAAACATTCCCATTTATGCTGGTTGTTTTACCTCTGAGCGGAACTTTTTTTGCACACAATGAGCTAAATGGCCAGATCACATGGACCCCGAAGGCTCAGAGAAGTTGGGGGAAGGGACCCACTGGAACAGCTGTTGGGAGACAAATGGTCGTCAAGGCCACCCAGTGTGTTCTTTAACGTATACAGGGGTGTGGCTCTCCCGCAAACGGAGCCGTGGCTTAACGTTTCATCCGACGGACGGCTGCCTTTCCAAGCCCTTCGGTATCCCCTATTTACCGTGGGCAGTGCGGAGAGTTTTGCGCAGATAAATCTCAACGTTTGTCCAGCTGGGATTCGAACCTGGGAACTGCAGATTACGAGCCTGGCGCGCTACCGACTGAGTCATCCCCGCTCCCTCCCATTTAGGACACTGCTGAAAAACAAATATATACAACGACAACAGCGAGCAAATGAAATAAATTAGACGGACATGACAACTTTCATTCATGGAAAGTAGGAAGTGAATGACTCGTGCCAGGCAGGAAGTGTCGTATATTATGTCACAAAACCACGTGAGTGTTCATCAGTACTCATCCGATTTAGCGCATCATTGGTCTTCGTCTTCCTTGTTACATCCACCACAGAATGGCAACATCAATTTCGGAGATATTTATATTTCGATTTATGAGCATCATTTCTTTTCTCCCACGAAGAAATCTTATCTAATCTTGCTGTTCATTTTCTCCATGCTAAAAAAACACCGCGGAAGACGTTGTTACCCTAAATTGGAATTATCAATGTTTGGATAAAAAAGTTTCAACATCAGAAGCTTTCCTATGATTTCTTTTAAATGGGAGGTGACAGGTTCCTGACTTGAAGTTAACCAAAGTCAAGTCTCACCGTGACAGCTTTCGAGCCCTGCTCTCGGTAGGTAAGGAGGCACCCTGGTACGATACGAAATTCCATCTGGAATTCCAAAATTACTTGCGATATATAGTAATCAATGAAACAATTAAGCTTCAAAGTTGTTTATTCCCTGGCGTCATCGGATGGGCATTAAGCCATGGTCTGGTGTGCATTAATGATCATTGTGGACCATTTTGGTGAAGAATATTCATTCTGCCGCTAAAGACTATCCACGAGGGTTTTTTTTCGTAATCATCTTACTGATAGTGAGGTTCGAGTTCACGGAGGCGTGAGTTGCCTCAGTCGATAGTGTGTGAGACTCGTAATCTGTAGTTTCTAAGTTCGAGTCCGATCTCTGTCAGAATTGAGATTTATCTCCACTAAATTTTCACCCATCCCTCGGTCAGAAAGGAGACACCGATGGGCCTCGAACAGGGGTTGTTTTACCTCCGACTCAGTGGTTCTCAACCTTTTATGCTTCACATACCCCCTAGAAATGTGTATGTAACTGGCGTACTCTTTGTATTGATAGATAAAACTATAGTTATAATATTACAATGGAAATAAAATAAAACATATATATATATAACATTAAATTTTGTATTCATAAATTACATATATCGATAAATACAAAAAATGACATAAACAATTTAAAAAATCTTATAAAATTATAAACATTTTACTGGGTAATCAGTGAAATGGTTGCGCTTATTTACGATTTCACAGTTCATCAATGGTTGGGGTTATCTTGCTAAGGTAGAGTCGCAAGTCATCTTCAACATCCAGCCTGTTTCTATATTTATTTTTTAAAGCAGTTAAAGATGAAAAACCAGTTTCACATAAATAAGTTGTTCTGAAAGGTAACAAATATTTGACTGCAATTCTTGACAAAATCGGATCAGAGGCTTAGCTATGGTGGGGGGGGGGAGCTCCCCACAAAGTAACTCGGAGTTGGCAAAATTCGAAGAGACTTCGTAAAATCAAGGGGGGTTCCGAAAATTTTGAGTGACTTTGCAATACTCAGGCGAGATGTAAAAATTGTTTCTATTTTCTATAAAATTATGGCGATTTGGCAAAATTGAGGAAACTGGGCAAAATTTAGGGGCAGTTGGCAAAATTCGGAGTAACTTGGCAAAGTCGTGGAGAGTTGACAAAATTCAGGTGAGATGTAAAAATTGAAATCTTTTTCCTGCAAAATTATGGCGTGTTGGCAAAATCGAGGCAACTTCGCAAAATCTAGGGCAGTTGGCAAAATTCGAATCCACTTGGTAAAATACGGGCGAGTTGTGAAAATTGGGATTGTTTTTATGAAATTAAGGAGAGTTGACAAAATTGAGAAAACTTGCCAAAATTTTGGGGAGTTTGAAAAATTTGAAGTGGCTTGGCAAATTCAGGAGAAATGTAAAAATTGGGATTGTTTCTGCAAAATTAAGGAACGTTGGAAAAATCGAGAACTCTTGGCAAAATGTAGGGAAGTTGAAAAAATTCGAAGCCACTTAGTAAAATACCGGGGAGTTGTGAAAATTGTGCCTTTCTTGTGTTATTAAGGAGAGATGATAAAATTCGAAGTGACATGGCAAATTCAGGGAAGATGTAAAAATTGCGATGTTTTCTGTAAAATTACGTTGAGTTGGCAAAATCTAAGAGAGTTGTCTTTCACGCCAAGTCCACGAAAGCGTTTCTAATGTTTTACATTCGTTGATTACCCATGCTGAAATGCTTTGCTAACCCGTTTAAGTCTAGAGTTGGCCCTCCAAGTGAACATCATTAATTCTTCACTCAAAAATGGATAATAGTTGGGTTGGGTTGTTTTACCTCTGAGCGGCACTTTTTTGCACACCATGGGCTAAATGGCCAGGTCACATGGACCCCAAAGGCTCAGAGAAGGTTGGGGGAGGGGACCCACTGGATCAGCTGTTGGGAGATAGATGGCGGCCTTTCCAAGCCCATCGGTGTCCCCTACTGACCGTGGGCAGGGCGGGGAATTTTTGCGGAGATAAATCTCAATGCTGACCCAGCTGGGACTCCAACCTTTGAACTACAGATTACGAGCCTGGCGCGCTACCGACTGAGCCACCCCCGCCCCACACAAAAGTACAATTAGTGTAATAAGTTACATTATAATACTAACATAGACGTAACCTTTTCAACACCAAATAGGCAATAGTAATGCCTGCATACAATTACATTTATCGAGTAAATTTTCTTATCCATAAGAGCATTCTATCACTGGCATGTGAATATTATTTAACAAAACTAAATTCATGTATACACAAACAGTCTAGATATGTAAACAAATGAAATTACAGCTCAGTAAAAAACAGTTTGGAGATCTAAATCAATTCAATCACATGGTTTCATTAAATCACGGTTGCTTGATTAGAACAATACATTAATATTTTCATTATTTAGTATCCAGTTTTTCACTTCCTTAATATATATTTTAATATTAATTATTTCCTTTATTTCATTTCGTAAAACATTAAAAAAACTTAGGTGCCCAAAAAACAGTGTTTGGTAGTTAAATTTTTACTAACAATGATGTTTTTTAGAAATAAATTTGGGAATAAATTTTTAAATTATTGAGTGTCTCTCGCTAATATTCTAACTAATTGTGGATTTCCAATTGTTCTTCAAATGCTTTGGTGCAGTAAAAATGTATAGTATTCTTATTTGCAAAATTTTTAAATTTTAATATATTCTTGTTACTTGCTCACACTTCGTTAAATCATACACCGGAGTGTATGCTTTTGAGGGTACAGCAATAGTTTTGTAAAAGACGAAAACGTTCCTCCCACGATTAATATACTGCTCACAAAAATTAGGGGATATATTATCGCTTCATATTTGTGAAATGAAGAATCGTTATAAATGAAGAATCGCTTCATTATTTGTGAATGTAAAACGCCCTAATTTTTCTGATCAGTATATATTTGAGCACCGATATTTGGAAATAGCAATCTAGGAACTTTAGCTTCTGCTTATTATGGTACTATTTTCATTCTAGCAAACATGCAGGCCTCAGTCTTTACAACCTCTGCTATTTTTCCCTCCAGTTCTGGGGCGGGGGTGGCTCAGTCGGTAGCGCGCCAGGCTCGTAATCTGTAGTTCCCAGGTTCGAGTCCCAGCTGGGTGAGCGTTGAGATTCATCTCCGCAAAATTTCCCGCCCTGCCCACGGTCAGTAGGGGACACCGATGGGCTTGGAAAGGCCGCCGTCCGTCGGATGGGACGTTAAGCCGTGGCCCCGTGTGCGGGAGAGCCATATCCTGTGCACGTTAAAGAACACGCTGGATGGCCTTGACGGGAGACTACCATCTGTCTCCCAACAGCTGTTCCAGTGGGTCCCCTCCCCCAACCTTCTCTGAGCCTTCGGGGTCCATGTGACCTGGCCATTTAGCCCATGGCGTGCAAAAAAGTGCCGCTCAGGGGTAAAACAACCCAACCCAATCTTTTTTGTAAACCCCAACCAGAAATTAAAGGTCCAGCTGTAAAAGCATGTCATCGTGAAACAAAGGGTCTCTGGTGAGAGCTTTTCCGTCGGCCATTGCCACTTAGAAGTTCGGTGTCCCCTGCGTCATTTGACGGGTGAATCCAACTACATCCAACGCTCGTTTGCTGCCATTTCTTGTGAAAATTCAATTGCCAAGAAGTGATTGCGCGTCGCAGAGGAACGGGAACGCAGAAAGGAACGAATGCGTCCGAGTCGAGGCCGTGACGTCAATAACTGGGAAGCCGCAATCAGATTGCAGAAGGGAAAGTGAATCACGGAGAACCTGTTGTTGATCTATATGACCGGAGCAACAATGTGGAGAGGAAATTTCGCACATCCCTCTACGCTTCCTGTACAAATATAAATTGTAGTCAACTTTACGATGAATTGAATGCGTAAAAGTTTTATTTTGATCTAAATTATTGACGAATAATTCGAATTATTTTCGCATCTTCTTTTGTCGATAAAGGAAAAATTGAGAACGCTGAGAATGATGGTTCTGATGTCAAAACATGCTGACGTATACATTACTCTTAACAAGCCATTATTCACGTCATATTTTGCAACGCCACCCACGTTACAAAACGTGGCTCATAGTAATAGGAGTGGTGTAAGATACTTTACATTTTATCTCGCATTTCAAAAGAACGAGATGACGTCATTTTTCTGTCATCTGTCTGTCGGTCTGTAGACATTCAATTTTCTTGCTTTTTGGTTTTCAGAGACTAATTAAAAACATTCCTTTTGGGTTTGAAAGGTATTGATTAAATATTACGATTAAGAACTTTTCCGAATCGCTCACAATACTTCAATTGCGCCTTCTAACGGAGGGAATTTTTGAAAATTTCACACTTTTAACGAATATTGCGATGTGTTTATGCTAAAAGTATTTAATTTTGCTGTTAAAATGCGAAGGTCGTGAGTCTGCATTAATAACAATAACTCTTTACCCCTAAAGTGGGTGAGAAAAAAAATCATAATATTCCATTAGTATCCAACTAAAAATTCTTTTTTTAGTTGGATATGCACTAATGAAATATTATGATTCTCATTTTTCAGATCTTCAGGTATATTTAATTTGCATCGTTAGAAAGACATTAAATATGGAAAATGCAAAACTTTTATGAATATTGCAAGTGACCTGTTTATTGTAGAAATATGAAATTTCTGTGGTAGAGTATGAAAAGATTTTCCACTGACGGCAATGATCAGTCCCTTTTCTCACAGGGATGCGAGAAATGTTTTTCATTTTAAGGGATAAAAAAGATGTATTTTTGTTTTGTTTCATATACATAAGAATAAAATATTACTATTTCCATTTTTCCAATCGTCCATTAGCTGAAATCAAAAATTTTGAAGTGTGCGAAAATCGGTCAGTGGAAAACTTCATTCTCTTTGAAAACGAGATTCCCATATTCGCCTGGGGCGGGGGTGGCTCAGTCGGTAGCGCGCCAGGCTCGTAATCTGTAGTTCCCAGGTTCGAGTCCCAGCTGGGTCAGCGTTGAGATTTATCTCCGCAAAATTCCCCGCCCTACCCACGGTCAGTAGGGGACACCGATGGACTTGGAAAGGCCGCCGTCCGTCGCATGGGGCGCTAAGCCGTGGTCCCTTTTGTGGGAGAGCCATACCCTGTGCACGTTAAAGAACAAGCTGGATGGCCTTGACGAGAGGCTACCATCTGTCTCCCAACAGTTGTTCCAGTGGGTCCCCTCCCCCAACCTTCTCTGAGCCTTCGGGGTCCATGTGACCTGGCCATTTAGCCCATGGAGTGAAAAAAAGTGCTGCTCAGAGGTAAAACAACCCAACCCACGACCCATATTCGCCAGAGGTCGATATGTGCTCTTCTAGTTCAAGCGTGTACCATATTAATTTTTACGGTCACGTATAAGCGTGTACCGTAATAATTTTGAAAATGGAATATCATTTTTGTCATCATACAACACTCGCGTTGCTTAAACGTAAGGCAATTTTTAAATTTTTAACTAAATTTTAATCTTCTAATGGAAATATGCCGTCAAACGTCTAGACCAGTGGTTCTCAATCTTTTATGCTTCACGTACCCCCTGGAAATGTGCATGTAACTGGCGCACCCCTTGTATAGATAGATATAACAATTGTTATTTTTACTTTGTTACTAGAATCTAGCGAATTTTGAGCTCTCACGACATACCCAAGATTTTTTACCTCGTACCCCACGTTGAGAACCCCTAGTCCAGATGAACTTTTGCAAGAATAACAACATCCCTTCTGCCGAATAAGGGATGCTAATTTTGAAAGAGAACGAAGTTTTTCATTTGTCTAATTTTGCACCTTTTAATTGTAACAGTTCGTAATAACGGATAAATGAGAAGATGTGAATAGTAATATTCCATTAACTTTTTTTCCATCTTCTTCTTGGAAACGAGCTAAAAATGTGCAACGTGGGATGTTTCTCACTCCAATGCGACTAATTATGAATTACAGTTCTGTATCTAGAAAAAATAACGGGCTCGGGGGACGTGGGAAAGAGGGGTGGGGGAAAGTATCGACTGGATCGAACCAGAATACCATTCCAGTAATAGCGCGCCAGGCTCGTAATCTGTAGTTCCCAGGTTCGAGTCCCAGCTGGGTCAGCGTTGAGATTTATCTCCGCAAAATTTCCCCGCCCTGCCCACAGTCAGTAGGGGACACCGATGGGCTTGGAAAGGCCGCCGTCCGTCGGATGGGACGTTAAGTCGTGGTCCCGTGTGTGGGAGAGTCATACCCTGTGCACGTTAAAGAACACGCTGGATGGCCTTGACGGGAGGCTACCATCTGTCTCCCAACAGCTGTTCCAGTGGGTCCCCTCCCCCAACCTTCTCTGAGCCTTCGGGGTCCTTGTGGCCTGGCTATTTAGCTCATGGTGTGCAAAAAAGTGCCACTCAGAGGTAAAACAATCCAATCCATTCCAGTAAAAAAATTTCCTCCGATTTAGTAGTCTTTTAAATTTCTTTAAAGATACATCTGAAAATATTTTTTTAATATTTTTCCACTTCCATTCCGGTTACTAGCATTGTCAAAAAGGGTGGTGTGTGTGTGTGTGGGGGGGGGGGGGGGGCGAGGTCATAGCCTCTTTAGATCTAACCATGATGGGCTAAGTTTAACATAAATTTCCAGTGGTAAAATGCAATCTCCTTTTTCTTCTTAGCTGTAATCACACCTTATTTTTATGTCAATGATATTAGCTTTCACATTCACACATCACAAATTAAAACATACTTACGTAAATGTAATAACTTTCTCTTCCTCCAAATGTGTATCAAATCTTCTAAATAATGAACCCAATTTCTCTTTCCTCCAAATGTGTATCAAATCTTCTAAATAATGAACCCAATTTCTCTTTCCTCCAGGTGTTACAGAAGTATTTCGTCACATCGCCAAGGCACTGGTTCATCAGAACGACTGCTACAAGAGTTACCATGCCAAGTTGGCCATCACCTCAAGTGGAATGGGGGTGTGTGAAAATCAGCAGCAGCAAAGGCACAAGAAGTGGAGGAAGGAAAAGACTTCTTGTTTCCCTTGTCTCCTCATCAGATGAGTCCACTCTCACTCCGTCTAATGCTCTCTGCTGCGAGGACTTATGCAAATGTGTAGCTAATGATTGAAGGAAATTTTTAATTTTATACAAAGGAGCAACAGCGTGAAGCTTTGAATTGTTCCTTATGCTCAAAGACTATTTGCAAAGTACGGCCACACAGGAAATGACCTTAGGGTTTATTACGTTGCCAAACTTTCTGGCTTTTTCAATTCCGGCGTTTTTACCTTTTTTGTTCGTGCGGCTTTCACTATCAACAAAGGAGTTGTACTAACAGAATGATGGAACGTGTCCAGAAATCAGATTTAAAGACGCCAGAAAGTTTCTAAAAGTTAATAATGCTAAGCCACTCAAATTGCTTTCTGTGTGGCCGCATTCTTAGATAAAATGATGGACGAAATCTCAGGCTGCTTTAGAAGGTTTTACCTCTGTAAAAAATTGAACACGAGGGGACTTTTTACATTCTTCTTTACATTTCTAATCTTTAACGACTTTTGTAAGTGGATTGAAAGACGTTGATGACAGGAATCATTTTTCAAATATCATATTTTCTGTCCTATTTCTGTGAATAGGGAAGCATTCGTGAAAGTAAGAGAAGCAATCAGAGAGATATATATATAGGGATGAAATACATCCCTAAGAATTGATAACTCGGCAGCGTATTCATCCATTGTGTAACTGACATTGTTACCGACCCAGGACTCGAACCCAGACCCCTGAATTCGCAGTGTCACTGCACGCTATTACGATATCATTGAACCATCAAGGCAACTATTTAAATTATTAAGATTAAATTTTCCTAGTTTATATATCATTCCCTCTACCTTTCACAAAGCTAATGATCATGGTCACGACATGATGTGATACGTTGAATCATGGCCGGATCTAGGAGGGGGGGGGGGGAGACAAAGGGGCCATGGTTTTTTTTTAAGAATGTTAGTAAGAGAAATAGTCAAAAAATTATTAAACTTTTTTATATGTCATGCATTTTTCAAGAAATTTTTAAAACACTGTAAAAAAAGGGGGGGGGGGGCAAATGTCAAATTGCATTGAAAATCCAGTCTCTTGACACTTCCTGGGGCGGGGGTGGCTCAGTCGGTAGCGCACCAGGCTCGTAATCTGTAGTTCCCAGGTTCGAGTCCCATCTGGGTCAGAGTTGAGATTTATCTCCGCAAAATTTCCCCGCCCTTCCCACGGTCAGTAGGGGACACCGATGGGCTTGGAAACGCCGCCGTCCGTCGGATGGGACGTTAAGCCGTGGCCCCGTGTGCGGGAGAGCCATACCCTGTGCACGTTAAAGAACACGATGGATGGCCTTGACGGGAGGCTACCATCTGTCTCCCAACAGCTGTTCCAGTGGGTCCCCTCCCCCAACCTTCTCTGAGCCTTCGGGGTCCATGTGACCTGGCCATTTAGACCATGGTGTGCAAAAAAGTGCCGCTCAGAGGTAAAACAATCCAATCCAAAACTTGACACTCCCTTTTTACATTTTTATAACTCGATAGTGTTTCTTACTCGCCCCCTCGATTTTTTCTAGATCGGACCTGCGTTTAGTAACACACGCTATTAATCCTTAGATGATGGAATTGCTGAGGACATTCATCTGTGCAGAAACTATTGGTGGCATTCGCTTTTCGATCCTAATAAGTCATTTCTAAGAGCAGAGCTTTTCATCAGAGTGAAAGGTGCATTGTGATACGCTAAGAAAGCTACAATGTAAATACAATCTGCGAGAATCAGCATCATAGTTACAATATAACCATGTGCCTACAGAGCTTTGCCAATATTTTAAATGAACTGTTTAAATATTATACAGAGTGCAGTTGAGCTGTTTTACCTCTCAGCAGTATTTTTGTGCACACAGAGGACTAAATAGCACAAGGGTTGGGTTGGGTTGTTTTACCTTTGAGCGGCACTTTTTTGCACACCATGGGCTAAATGGCCAGGTCACATGGACCCCGAAGGCTCAGAGAAGGTTGGGGGAGGGGACCCACTGGAACAGCTGTTGGGAGACAGATGGTAGCCTCCCGTCAAGGTCATCCAGCGTGTTCTTTAACGTGCACAGGGTATGGCTCTCCCGCACACGGGACCACGGCTTAACGTCCCATCCGACGGACGGCAGCCTTTCCAAGCCCATCGGTGTCCCCCTACTTACCGTGGGCAGGGCGGGGAATTTTGCGGAGATAAATCTCAACGCTGACCCAGCTGGGACTCGAACCTGGGAACTACAGATTACGAGCCTTGCGCGCTACCTTACAGATATTACTCGTTACCTATTTTGGGGGCAGCCACCCCCGCCCCAAAATAGCACAAGGACCCCATGGACCAAGAGATATATAGGGGAACGGAACCAACGGAAAGTTGTTAGAAGAGAGACGAATGCCTCCCCTTCAGAGCACTTTAATTCGTGTTTTAACATGCACAATCTTTCGCACACGGGAGCAATGTTTTTTTTTCCAAAACCATCGTCTTTTTCCTTTCTCAATAGAGTGGGGTTAACTGATTGGAAAATGTTTTATCCAAAATGTAGGGGAAATCGAATGAAATAGATTTAAAGTCACTCGTAGTGTGTGTGGTGACACAATTTGTTCCGGACAGTTTACGGGTAGGTACGTAATTAATAATAGTAATCTTTATTCATATTAAGTATCAGTTATACAAGAATTTAAACAAATGACCCGCAAAGCATCTGCTTAATCTGCAGGAGAGAAGAATAATAACATTACATGAAAATACATAAGATATAGTTTAAAACAATGTCATCGAATAAGGTGATGTTTCAGTGGAAGCTACATTGTGGTGGTTCAAATTTTTATATTAATTTTAGTGCCTAGAAGAAAATTTTTAATCTTATATTTGATTTCTTTGAATTTTCCTTGGTAATTGATTGAATACGTAAGGTACTGTATATGCCCTCGTACATTTCCCGTAATTGTTTAATAATTATTAGATTGTAACCTTGTGAAAGGAAGGGTGGAAATTGTATTTTTTTTCTTCAAGAAAAATTTATAAATTTCAAATTTTTCAACTTCTAAACGAAAAAAAAAATCGTTAAAATTAAACCATCAGAATTTTAATACGATCGCAGGTTTTATTGATTTTTGTCGAAGGAAACTTGTTTTTAATAATTTTTATAATCATATTTTTCTCGTTTTTCTAAATACTAAGATATACAAGGTGAATCTGAAAAAGTGGGCAAAACTTTACGGGGTGGTAGAACGCAGCTATACGAGCAATATTCGTCATAGAATGTATGGTCGGAACGCAAGCGGTGAGAAGTTAAAAGGTAGTTTTCCACTGTCACATTTAAAGAATGAACACAAGAAGGAGAGGAGATACTTCAGAAAACATTTTATTAACAGGAATGTAATTGAGGTACATGCTCAAAGAAATTGCTCAAAAGAGTTTTCTTGGTTAGTATAACCAGCCATCCTTTCGGCAATCCACGGTAGAAATGCCGTTGGGTGCGAGGACCGACCCTTTTATACCATTTCCAACGCCACCTAGCGGCTCGCCGTTTGCGTTCCGCCCATACATTCTATGACTAATATTGCTCGTATAGCTGCGTTCTACCACCCCGTAAAGTTTTGCTCACTTTTTCAAATTCACCCTGTATTTAATTATAGAACTTGGCACTCTTTTAAATTGTTTCTCAAGCGAGGCGCCTTAGAAAATGAAAATATGAAACTCAGTGGCGGCTCGTAGCTAAAATTAGTGGGGGTGCTGCTCCAGAAAATTTTTAGCCTTTGTTTTAAAATTGTGTAAAAGGAAACAAACATGTATAAAAAGAAAATTTATTCACAAACTTGATAAAATCCTAAAAGAACAAAATCAAATATTTTTTACTTACTTTAACCTAAATTGTTACAGTTCAAGCTTAATCTATTCATTTAAAAATGAAATCCATTCTTCTTGTTTTAATTTGCACGAAAAAAAAAAATGAATCAAATAGAATAGCTGGAAGCAGGATAATAATCTAATTCTACACTTTATCACATTCAAGAATATGGTACACGGTTTTTAAGCACAACACACGCGGAGTAAAAAAAACTACCTTCAACCAGCACGCCAAGGTCGGCACTGCGGGAACGACAGTGCTCTCTCTCCCTTGAAGCCTCGCGTGTAGCTTCCTATGTGCGCATGCGCACAACAGTCAAACACCTCCCCGCTAGTACTGTGAAGCGCACAGTTCCATACAAAGTTTTTTGTATCTTTTTCATAAACTGGGTTATGGTTACTGACATTAAGCTTAAGGATTATATATTGTACAAGTATAAAGAAAGAATTAAAGAAAAAAGGACTCATTATATTAAATGTTATCGATAATATCAAGTTGAAATTGGGGGTGCTGCAGTTCCACAGTGCCTATACGCGAACCGCCACTGATGAAACTTGAAAGGATTATCTGACTATTTAATCAGTAAATGTTTACAATCAAACGCCTTATTGCTTCTTATATTTTTGTTGTGTGAAACCGCGTACAGTCTGTTTCAATTCCTGTAATTAAAACGAGCTTTACTCAATAGCGACCAAATTTTATACTTATATAGCATAATAATTGTGATACGCGAAGACTATATTCAGAAAACAGATAGTGTTTTAACAAAGTATAATTTTGTTTCATTCTGTGAATATAGAAGTTATAAATGCGCAAAAACGTGTTTGCTTATACATAGAATAATTATTTTTACTAAATTTGTAACAGATGCATAGGTTTGTTTAAAACTAGTTTTGAAACTGGATTTATGTAAATAGAATGTGAAAAATAAAAATTCTTTAGAAACTGTAGTTGTATCTAAAATTATTTTCCCTTCAGAAAAAGCAAACTTTATAGGTTGCAAAAATCATAGTGCACGAATTAAATGTAAACTAGAAGAATACTCATTGTCTACATCAAATATGGGATGCTCATTTTCACAGAGAATGAAGTTTTTCCTTTGCAGGCTTTTGCACTTTTTAAAAGTGTTAATTCCAAATAATGGATAATTGTGAAAATGCAAATAGCAATATTACTGAAATATAGAGGAAAAATTGGCATTAGCCAGGGGGGGGGGCTCAGTCGGTAGCGCGCTAGGCTCGTAATCTGTAGTTCCCAGGTTCGAGTCCCAGCTAGGTCAGCGTTGAGATTTATCTCCGCAAAAATTCCCCGCCCTGCCCACGGTCAGTAGGGGACACCGATGGGCATGAAAGGCCGCCGTCCGTCGGATGGGACGTTAAGCCGTGACCCCGTGTGTGGGAAAGCCATACCCTGTGCACGTTAAAGAACACAGTGGATGGCCTTGACGGGAGGCTACCATCTGTCTCCCAACAGCTGTTCCAGTGGGTCCCCTCCCCCAACCTTCTCTGAGCCTTCGGGGTCCATGTGACCTGGCCATTTAGCCCATGGTGTGCAAAAAAGTGCCGCTCAGAGGTAAAACAACAACCCAAAGCCATTAGCCAGGTGGGATCTGAATCCGCGACCTCCTGATAATACGTCAGATGCTGTGACCATCGGTGGCCGAACACTTATTCTCTATAATTATCTTCTAAACTTATAATGCTTAAAGCCACTCATCATCATCATCCTCAAGCAGCCATGGGTTACGGAGGTCCAACCAGACCGTGCAATTTAGTTCTCCAAGCAAGTCTATCCTGAGCTACATCTACTGCATCTGGCCACTGCACACCAATTCTAACAAGGTCCTGTTTGACATTGTCTGCCCACCGCATATTAGGTCTCCCCTTCTTTCTGAGGCCTTTAGGCACACTGTTCATAACCCTATTCGCCAATCTATAATTATTCATACGGGCAACATGGCCAAACCAACGGAGTCTCTCTCTGCACAATATGCTGCTTAAAGGAGGTTGCAAACTCCTTTGCCTAACCTCATCATTAGTTACAAAGTTGAACCACCTAATGCCCAAGATACTGCGTAAGCATCTGGAATCAAAAGCATCTAGTTTCCTGTTATCTTGTTTACAAAGTGTCCAAGTTTCACTACCATAACTAACCTTAGAAAGAACCAAACTATTATACAGTCTAATTTTAGTCTTTAGGTGTATACGCCTATTTCTCCACACTCTCCATAGATTCTTAAAAGTCCCGGCAGCAATCCTTATTCGTCTGTTAATCTCATCACCATTATCTGTTACATAGTTCCCAAGATAATTAAACTGTGACACCTGCTCAAGACTGCAACCATTCAGATTAACTGAATCACAGCCTGCCTGACCAATTTTCATCACTTTAGTTTTCTCTCTGTTTATAACCAAACCTACTCTACTACCAGTCTCATCAACAGCTCGAATGAAAGAGTTCATCTCATCAACATCATTTGCCAAAAGGGCTAAATCATCAGCATAATATAAATCAGAAATTTTCGTATCTCCAGTCCATTTAAGGCCAAAATCTTTCCCTTGAAGTGAATTTCGCATAACATAATCAATAACCAAGCTAAAGAGAAAAGGAGACAAAATGCACCCTTGTCGAACACCAGAAGTAATGCTAAACCAATTGTTACAAGCCTTACTAACTCTCACACACGACTCAGTGTTATTATAGAGAGGTTTCATTATGTTAACTAACTTGTCAGGTATACCATACGATCTTACAATCAACCACAAATTATGGCGATCAACAGAGTCGAAAGCCTTCTTGAAATCAACAAAGCTAGCAACCAAAGATTTCTGAAACTCTAAACATTTCTCAAGAATCTGCCTAAGTGAAAATATCTGATCCACCCCTACCACTTCTGAATCTACATTGCTCATCACGCAATTGACTGTCAACCAGATTCTTAATTCTATTAAGCACAATCATGGAAAGAATTATATCTGTCCAGTCCAGTGGGTTTATATGGTCAGCACCAGGACCCTGTGTGGTTGACCACTCCTCAGCAGGGTAGAAAAAAAAGAAAAGTAGCCACAGTTGTCCAGATCAGTAAGCCACACTAATCTGGCAGCCCTCCCCTTCCGTTCACTTCCACAAGAGAGTATCTCTTTTGAAAGGTACTAACGGTCTGCACTACGAGAAGGCGGGATTTCTGAAACTCTAAACATTTCTCAAGAATCTGCCTAAGTGAAAATATCTGATCCACCCCTACCACTTCTGAATCTACATTGCTCATCACGCAATTGACTGTCAACCAGATTCTTAATTCTATTAAGCACAATCATGGAAAGAATTATATCTGTCCAGTCCAGTGGGTTTATATGGTCAGCACCAGGACCCTGTGTGGTTGACCACTCCTCAGCAGGGTAGAAAAAAAAGAAAAGTAGCCACAGTTGTCCAGATCAGTAAGCCACACTAATCTGGCAGCCCTCCCCTTCCGTTCACTTCCACAAGAGAGTATCTCTTTTGAAAGGTACTAACGGTCTGCACTACGAGAAGGCGGGGTCGGACATTAGGTGCTAGGCCTAGCCGGTTCTATGCATCATCACAGGGGATTGGTGCATAGCTCTCCTTCCAGTGACTACCTAGCTACCATTTAAAACAGAGAATTTTAACTTTTCGGCAATCAGAATGGAAAGATAAAGTCAAGAATATTAGTTACTAAAAACCTGTTGAATTGTCGACAGGAATAAATTAGACGTGGGAAAAACTCAATAGCTGTGCTGTGATGTAATAATAAGGAAGAATGTCTGCCAGATGGTTTAGTGGAAAGCTCTGACGCCACGTCAAGGCACCATCTATGTCAGAGAGTTTTACTCTAACCTTGAGAAAACCCCTCCACACCTAGGCAGATAGTGCGGAAGGAAAAAGAGGGATCAAGAACGCCACAAACTTCCATTAAAGAGTCAATCAGAAGCGATTGAGAGAATTTAATGGAATTATTTTGCAGCATCTTGGGCAAGATCTAATTAAAAAAACGAAACAATAAAAAATTGAGAAAGCAACAAAAACTATTAGATCTTGTTCTCATCCGCCCCCAGTGACAGCAACTCCCTTGATTGCACGTTCGCTTCTTGGCAAAGGTGCTCCAACACACTTATGTATTAGTTCGGACACTAGGTGTAGGCGTCCAGGATTGCTGCTGTGATTCACTGGAATGAATGTTCCCAAAGTGAGCAGCACCTTGGAATTTTGATTTTCATGGGATCGGTAAAAATGGAAAAATAAATAAATAAATGAAATAAAACATACTTACCAAAGGTCCTCCTGGAATAGTTTTCGATGAGTCTCCAGAAAATGGTACCCCCCTTACTCTCACCCCGTTGCAAGAAAAGAGAAAATGATGGGCTTTGAACGGATGCTGTCAATTGGTTGAGACTCAGATTTCACCAACCAACAGACAGCATCTTTTCTAAACCAATCGTCTCTGAATGATCTTGATGGGAAGCTTCCCTAACAACTGCCCAGACGTCTTCTTTCCCTAAATATCTCTTAAGCTTTACTAGCATTTTTGAGGCCTATATTTAACCCATTGTGAAGCCTAAAAAGTTGCTCTCTTAGCTGAAAAACCCAACCATAATTAATATAAAGAAAAATGGAGTTCTATTCCGAAACCCAAAGTGCGGCAAAACTTATGTGTTTGTAACAATCCTATTATTGTTAAAAAAAACAGGTCATTCTTTAATAATTGGCAATTGCTTTAGTGTTGCGTTCGCAGATTGTTTGCATACTTCCGTTGTGTTTTGATGTAGGGGGATTATTTAATAACTTTTATAAATATTTTCGTTACTTGACCTAATGAAATCGATGACCCTTCATTTTTTCAAACCTAAGGGATGCACTGAGGCAACAGAAGGCAGGGGAATATCCAGTAATCTTTCTTAGTGAAGATGATAGTGTAGGGATAGGGGATTCGTAACGTTTGATAAAAAGTCATAATTAGAGTATTTTGTGCTGGGAGAAAAGTCACGAATCTACACCCCTAAGACGAAATGTCTTATCCGTGGAATCCCTTAATTTTAGCTCAAATCCACGTTATGCCACTGGTTATTTCACCATATGTCGCTAATGAGGTGGCTGATCGTAGCATATGAAATAATACCAGTTACCCTATATCATACGCATTTTTCATTTAATAGGTATCATAAGTACTTGATAAATGTAAGATTTTCATTTCTAAAACAGGGAAAACAATTTAGGATTATGTTGAGAATACCCTGTTGAAAGTTATGAAAAATAAAAGAAAGAAATTTAAAAAAAATGCATTTATTTCTTCACGTACCCATAAACAGATGAAAATTATAATGCCGAAATATTTAATGAATTTCAGTTTCATACTCACTTCATATTAATTTCAAAGGCACATAGAATGACTAAGTGAACTTTTAAAAATATTTATTGTTGTACCATATTACTCTGAAGTTAATTTCATTTCATAAGTAATTTCATTATTAGCGGTACTCTTTGTAATCTCTGTGCAGAGTCCTCACATTCCAACTACCTATGGAGAGAAAATGGTTAGTGGGATGTTTAAAGAAACTATGTTTAATGAGAGAGGGAATGCCGACAATATCAAACAGCCTCCTAATCGCAGACATGGGGCAAAGACCCATTACCCCACCACTAAAGGCTGAAGCCATCTACACTGGAAGACTTCCTCCAATGTAGAATTTGACGATGTCAATAGAAGCAAAGAGTTCAGGTGCCTGCGATGACCTCTGCTCGGGATTATCCACCAGCTGGTAAACTTATCCTGTGAATCTATTCACTTGGGGGTGTCAACCCACAAACAAACAGAAAACACAGCGGAAGATTTTCCCTCCACAGAAGCCCACCAGTGCAGCAAAATCAGGATCCATAATCAAGCTCAGAGCCATATATCTGTCCAGTCCAGTGGGTTTATATGGTCAGCACCAGGTTCCTGTGTGGTTGACCACTCCTCAGCAGGGTAGGAAAAAAAAGAAAAGTAGCCATAGTTGTCCAGATCAGTAGGCCACACTGAACTGGCAGCCCTCCCCTTCCGTTCACTTCCACAAGAGAGTATCTCTTTTGAAAGTTACTAACAGTCTGCACCACGAGAAGGCGGGGTCGGACATTAGGTGCTAGGCCTGGCTGGTTCTATGCATCATCACAGGGGATTGGTGCATAGCTCTCCTTCCAGTGACTACCTAGCTACCATTTACAGACCAAAGCCACTAACAGAGGATAATTATTCAGCGGCCGGTAGCTCAATGGCCAGAGCACCTAACATATTATTCGTCGGCCGTGGGTTCAGATCCCACCCAGCTAATGACAATTTTTATTCTATATTTATCAAACATATTACCAACAGGTGTGTATCTGCGAGATCCTATCATTTCAGTAATCTTAGCACTTATACAAAAGAAAAAGTATTTCTGTTTTATTCCTTAAAATGTAAGAATTGCTTTTCTCACCTCCTGTGAGAAAACGGAGTAGGTTTTTGGAGTCGGTGTAATATCTCACGAAATCACAGGAATTTCAAAAAAAATTAAAATTTGCATTAAGTTTTTTAGCATAAAGAGATCAGTTTCAATATTGGTTAAAAGTTTCACATTTTTAAAATTTAGCCTCCCCCCCTCTAACGATGGAAATTAAGTCTCTGAGTATTTATAAACTGTAAATAATATACTGCTCACAAAAATTAGGGGATATTTCAAAATGAATATGAAGCGATAATATATCCCCTAATTTTTATGAGCAGTATATTTCAATTAGTACCTATTTATCTAAAAAAGAATATTCCGATTATCTATTAAAACAAAAAAGTTGTTCCCCCCCCCCCCCTCCCCTTCTGGTTAAGATTTGGAAAACTCATTTTGCAAACGACGTGCCCTTCACATTCCACCACCAAAATTTCAAATCTCTACCATAAATGCATCATTTGCAATATTCGGTTCAACTTTTGAAATTTTCAACCCTTTTTCACCGTTAGAATGCTCAAACGTTTGGAAGATTCGGAAAGTTCGAATCGTAATATTTCATCAACACCTATCTAACCCAAAAAGAAGGTTCATTTTTAAAAGAAAAGTTGGTTTTCTCTGGAAGTAGACAGAAGACAAAGGGAAAACATTAGCCTTTTTTCTTTAACGAAGTCAAAAAGCGCTATATTTTATAGGTAGTCCCTCGTTAACGAGGCTAAAAATTTGGTAGAAATTCTCTTCTCAATACCTATCTAACAAAAAAAAATACCCCCTCAAGCAGCTGCTTGCCACAGAGGTCTGACAGGAGCCTGTCAGTTTATATGCCATAGTAGGTCTGTGAGGATGGCAGACCTACAGTTTATATGCCATAGTAGAAGGTCTGTGAGGATGGCAGGACCTCAGCAGAAAGACAACACACACAACCATGCCTTACCCAGGACTCGAACCCAGGTCCCCTAGATCAATAGCGAAGCGCGCTAACCACTCGACCATGGGAGCGACTCTAATTTAAGCTCGATGTAGAGAATTCTGCCGATCGTCCAAGCAGGATACAATTTCTGTCTGATCGCCATCTTCATGGTCATTCACTCCGCAAAATTCCCCGCCCTGCCCACGGTCAGTAGGGGACACCGATGGGCTTGGAAAGGCCGCCGTCCGTCGGATGGGACGTTAAGCCGTGGCCCCGTGTGCGGGAGAGCCATACCCTGTGCACGTTAAAGAACACGCTGGATGGCCTTGACGGGAGGCTACCATCTGTCTCCCAACAGCTGTTCCAGTGGGTCCCCTTCCCCAACCTTCTCTGAGCCTTCGGGGTCCATGTGACCTGGCCATTTAGCCCATGGTGTGCAAAAAAGTGCCGCTCAGAGGTAAAACAACCCAACTCATGGTCATTCATTCGCATCAAGTACAGTGACTTAAGTTTCTTTAGCCCTTTTCGTTTTCAAATGTCAATGCTTAAATATGAAGAACATTTTTATATTAAGGCTGTTAGATGCGTGCATTCATTATTCTACAAGATATTTGATCATTTTTCTTTGTTAATAATTATCCATTGTTTTAAAAGGTAATTTTCCAGGATTCTCATGCACCCTCTGATTGTTATGAAAGTATTTTAAAAGACAAAGGAAGATGGGGATGAAATCATCTGTTGTGCATTGCTGTGCTATATTTACCAGATGAGATCTAGTCTTTTTAAGAATATCTTCCTTTATTTTTCATGGTATTTTTTATCATACTTTTGCCATAAACACAATTTGGCTTTTAATAGGTGAAAATGCATATTTTTTTTCTGACGCTGTTAAAATCCAGCACTTGCTCTATGAAGAAGTACGTGTGTTGTGTGTGTGTTTTATGGGGGAGAACATAAAGCTTACGTGTCCCCATTCCATCATAATAAATAGACTTACAACTTGATAAATGCGAAAATAATTATAAATCTCTTTTGCAGTATTTAGCTATAACAATTTTTGATAAAAAAAAAACAGGATCGATGTTGTAGCTCGCTCTGGTTAATTCCAATCACTGCCCCCCCCCCCTCCCCCACACACACACACTTTTTTATGGATCGGGGCCTGGTCAAGTCTCTGCTATCATGACTTTCGATTCATTTTTGAATCAGTAAAGAAATTAATAAGAGAATGCAAACTAATCTACTCTTCCTTCGATGTATTCACTTAATATCGTTCGAATATTGATAGAAATTTCTCACCGAATGAGAAAGGTTTGCAGCTTCCACTAGAATTATTGAAAGTATTCGACAGAATCTATTCCAAAATTTTATTTCCACAATACAAATGACGGAAAACAATTCAAAATAACTGAACACATATTTCTAAACATTTAAAGTACAAAGAAACTGAAGGAAAAACCTTTTCCTTCTTTCAATGTTAAAGAATTCACTCAAAGTTATTTTATTTCTCTGAAAACCTGAAAGACACTTTGGAAGAAGACAAAATTATGACAGGTTTCTGTTCGTTGTGTTCGCAAAGTTAAAACGTCATTAGCCTATTAATCCCATAAATAAAACGTGTTGGTCATGTGATAAATATTTCTCTTTTTCTTGAGAGACCTTTCTATAAATGTTTGTTCTTTTTTACATCACTTCTGCTTTTTCAGAACGTCATAAAAATTTCAGTTTTTACTCCAAACGTTAATAGCATCAAAATGCTGTGGAACAGTATCTGTTTTCATAATAAATAAATAAATCCGTATTTACACAACAGTCATCAAAGCTGTCCAAAAAGAGCAATCAGAAACAACAGAACGATTTTTTTGTTGCCTTTCCAGAGTCTATTTCTAACTTTTCCGGCTGTTGGTTTAAGAGCATCTTTGCATCATTTTGTCCGTGGCACTGGGAATTGATCAACTGCCTCGCTGTGTGAATGAAAGCATCCATGATCCCTGTAATAGGAGAGAAAGAGAATGATTAATTTTCGGAAGCATTAACTCCCAAAATCATGTTTATTCATTTTTTGCGATTCTCTCTCATATTCTAAAAGCATTGTTCTTTGATGTTCTATATTACTGAAAATTTCACTTAAAAATTTTTTTTTATTTTTACCAAAAACACATGTTTTAAAGATTCCAGAAAAAAATTGGGAGACAAAATTAGAAAAAACTCCTCCAAGAAAACTTTCACGTTCTCTGGATTGTTTTACCTCTGACCGGCACTTTTTTGCACACCATGGGCAATGGCCAGGTCACATGGACCCCGAAGGCTCAGAGAAGGTTGGGGGAGGGGATCCACTGGAACAGCTGTTGGGAAACAGATGGTAGCCTCTCGTCAAAGCCATCCAGCGTGTTCTTTAACGTGCACAGGGTATGTTCACGTTCTAAGGATTAATATTTTAAATATAGGAGATTGTTGTGCTGGAAGATGATATAAAGGAATAAACGATCCACCAGAGTAGAAAAGATCGATTAGTCCCTTAATTAACATTCACCTTTACCTATGTGAAATCACAAGTTCGTGGTCATAATTTTATTGGAAAGGCCTGTATAAAACCTCCCATTTCGATGTTAGTTTTACATACATATGCAATATACCACAGGTTCGTGGGTTGTTACGCCCGTACAGAGATATGCCTCAGATTTGCTGCGCTAAATGAGGTGTAGAAAGGGGACAACACTGATGCACCAGAGTAGTGGACGGACGACACAGTTCATTTACCCTAACACATATATTTACATATGGGAATGGGCTCGATTCCTTGGGACTTAGGCTTCGCTCTGGATCAGGATGAAATAAATTTTCATATGTTCTGGTAGACTTCCTTCACTCGACTTTATTTATTCTGAATGCTACTTTGCTACTACAAGTACTCATATGATGAGGTGGAAATTTGTACTTTGCAGAAATCATTTTACAGACCTCAAAACTCGGCGAGAGGATATTTAATCCTTGCCTAAACCACCTAAGTTCACACAGAACCGAACCCTTTCTTAAGGGTTTTTTTTTTTTTGAGAAAGAGCGCTTAGCAAACGTCCATCCTGTTTGTCAACTACCACTCAGTCTGACCTTCATTGTTTATGCCCTTTTCTCCGTCTCTCGCACAAGAGTCTCAGTCGGGTTGTTTTATCTCTGAGCGGCACTTTCTTGCACACCATGGGCTAAATGGCCAGGTCACAAGGACCCCGAAGGCTCAGAGAAGGTTGGGGGAGGGGACCCACTGGAACAGCTGTTGGAAGACAGATGGTAGCCTCCCGTTAAGGCCATCCAGCGTGTTCTTTAACGTGCACAGGGCATGGCTCTCCCGCACACACCACGGTGTTAAGCTGTGGTTTAAAGACCACAGCTTAACGTCCCAGCCGACGGACGGCGTCCTTTTCAATCCCATCGGTGTCCCCTACTGACCGTGGGCAAGGCGGGGGAATTTTGCGGAGATAAATCTCAACGCTGACCCAGCTGGGACAAGAATCTCAGACTAGTGACTGCATGGTCATAAAAAGCGCTTTCGCCGCTATGAGCACAGGAGCAGACTAGCTTAGACTAAAAAAGAAATAAAAAAAATAAAAAAAATAAAACAGCACAGGAGCAGCAAATAAAAAATAATAAAAAAAAGTAAAAAAATAAAAAATAATAAAAAAAAGCAAATAAAAAAAAATAAAAAAAATAAAACAGCACAGGAGCAGACTAGCTTAGACTCGAATAACAACTCATGAGTCACATTCCCCTCTCAGCACTTCCGAAATACACTTAATACAGATATGAATGAACAACAAAAATACAGTAATAAATAAATTAGACGGACATGACAGAGATATTATTAAACAAAACTGTTTTATAGGTCATTAATAATATGAAAAGAAAAACAACACAATAACGAGAAAAACTTCTTTCTTTAACCTTCTCATCCAGAAGTATCAATAGGTTTTGAAGATATTGCAAATAACCGATCTCCGACATTATAAGCATTGTTGCTATTCATGGCTATAAAATGCGAGACTTGCAATTAATTTTGGTTTGGATTGTGATCAATTTAAAGGCGGGCGATCTCAGATTTTCCATTTATTTATCCTTTATTATTCTACATTTAAAACTTCTGTGGATGATGGAATTTCTTACGAACCGTGATGCATCTGAAGCTGCACAAAGGCAGGGCCGGACTTTGTCTTTCTGAGGCCTTAAGCTATGTCGAGTTTAAGAGGCCCCAAAAATTCGAACGTTGAAATTTATATATTTTTTATTCTGACTATTCTACTTAAAATTAAATATGAAACTGGTGTGGTGAAACATTTATTACATACTTCTAATTCTATTTATAACTGCTAACACAAATTTACAACCTCTAGGGGTGGGGATGGCTCAGTCGGTAGCGCGCTCAGACTCGTAATCTGCAGTTCCCAGGTTCGAGTCCCAGCTCGGTCAGTGTTGAAATTTATCTGCACCAAACTCCTGTCCTGCTCAGGGGCAGTGGAGAACACCGATGAGCTTGGAAAGCCCACCGTCCGCCGGATGGGATATTAAGCCCCCTGTCCACGGTCAGGTCTCACCAATGGGCTTGAAAAGTCCGTCGGATGGAACGTTAAGCCGTGGTCCCATCTGCGAGAGGGCCATACCCTGTGCACGTTAAAGAACACGCTGGATAGCCTTGACGGGGGCTACCATCTGTCTCTTAACAGTTGTTTCAGTGGGTCTCCTCCCCAACCTTCTCCGAGCCTTCGGGGTCCATGTGACCTGGCCATTTAGCCCATGGTGTGAAAAAAAGTGCCGCTCAGAGGTAAAACAACCTAACTCACAACTGCTACGCAATAACACTTGTAATATTCTTTTTGTGGTAACTTATATCGTGAAGCCCTAAGCTGTAGCTTTTTTAGCTTATATGTAAGTCCGACCCTGCCCGAAAGAATTTCTTTTCTGAAAGGATTTTTTTTTGAGATCTTGGAAGCATAATGAAAGATGAATTTAAAATGGTTTTATGCGAAATAAATATATATTCTTGATTGAGAGTTCAGACTTAACACAAATAAGAGAATTTAGTCCGTAAGCGAGTATCTTGAGGCTTTTGTCGTAGGATTAAAAATATTGTCTGGTGACCAGTCCATTTTAATAGTGCAAGATTGAAACTAATAGAGGCACTTTCACATGAATTAATTTTTACTCTCCAAGAAAGATTTTAATCCACACCTTCACGTTCAGTGAAATTTAATGAAACACAAAGTGGGGAAAATACTTTGATAATAAAGTGGTAATAAGAAAAGGTTATGAGACAAGGCATATAGAAATTTTCACATGCAGATATAAAATTCAAAATGAAGTACAAAACAATTTTGCCTTTCTACATTCGACTTAAAAAGTTGAAAAACAAATTCGAAATGGTCACTAACATTTTGGATGGGTAAACAAGCATGTGTTTTCCCACATATAAACATATGTGTGAGGAAAAATAAACTGTATATTAAAAAGAAAACGTATACTTTTTTTACTGGGTTTCTTAAAGTTTTCGAATTTTTAGGCGGATTATATTTACTATAAATAGGTTTTAATTTTTAAAAAAAGTAGTATTTGAAAAGATGGAAAACGACGGTGTTCGAAGAATGCATTGTGGGAAACATTCAGATATATTTCTCAATTTTTTAATTAAAAAATGGCCCGAAATACTGGAAATCGTTTTGGAAATTAAAGAAATAGCATAAACACTTACGTTGAAATTTTATTCAAGAATATACAATAAACATCATCCAGAGCTTCGAAACACTAATTCGTAATCAGCAAAAAATCAAATAATATTTGTTGAAAAGAAGTCAGATATGGAAAAACCACAATCCGCCTCCGTGACTCGAACTCGGGGTCTTCTAGTTACGCGCCAGTTGCTCTAGCAGCTAAAGCGTGGGCAATTCACATTTGCCTAAGTAAGGATATTATGGTAAGAAGGAAACTACCATATAGTTCAATGGTTATCAATTGAATTCTATTTCTTAATATATAACATTTATTTCCATCTTACGTTACAGTACAAATATTGGTTTCAATCAATGTAATACATTTTGCATGAAGCTAAAGAAAAGAATGTTAAAGAATTCATTTTGATTTCTTCAGCTAAGACTGAAAGTAAATTGTGTGGTTACGAAATTAATATTTATATTGTATAAGATTTTTTTTTATAAAAAAAGTGGTTGATGGATATATATATATATGCATATATTTTTTCTAATATATATATAAAATGATTTTTGTAATGAAAATCTAAATTTTTGTATTAATATGACTATGCTGATGAAATGCAATACTTTTGAAGAATTATAATTTTTGGTAAATTTAGAACTGCAAAACGTTTCTACGATAATAAACTATCTAAAAATGTGCCCAAAATAAATATATCCTATTCCTTTTAAAAAATTCAGAGACGCAAATTTTGATAAGTTGCTACTACAGATACATAAACCAGAATGTAAAGAAAAAAAAATTGTCCTTGTCCTGAAATTGAGAAAGTTCGTAGTTTTCGATATTTCGGTGTTTTCATTGATCATAATTTAACATGGAAACCGCATATAAAACATCTTACTGACAAACTAAGATTAATGTTAGAAAGGTTTTAATGCTTGAAAAATATTATCCCCTCAAGCAGCTGCTTGCCACAGACGTCTAACAGGAGCCTGTTAGTTTAATACACCACAGTAGAAGGCCTATGAGGACGGCAAGACCTCAGCAGAAAGACCACACAAACATCCATGCCTTACCCCGGGTTCGAACCCAGGTCCCTTAGATCAGTAGCCAAGAGCACTAACCACTCGATAGATATGTGCAAAATACTTTATTTTTCATGGCATTATAAATTGGCATTATAAATTTTCATGGCATTATAAATTATAATTGGCATTATAAATTTTCATGGCATTATAAATTGGCATCCAATATGGCATTATAAATTGGGGAGGTACTTATAGTACAGTCGCTCAAAAAAGTATCCGAACACTACGGTTGATTACAGAATTCAGAAAAAATATCTGGAAACGATTTTTTTAGAAATTAAAGACGATTGTTTTAGAAATTAGTGATCTGGCAACCTTCGTGTCACGTGACACGAAGGTTGCCAGATCACTAATTTCTAAAACAATCGTTTCCAGATATTTTTTCTGAATTCTGTAATCAACCGTAGTGTTCGGATACTTTTTTGAGCGACTGTACAAATTTAAGAACTATTGTTTCTGTTCAAAAGAGAATAATTAATGTTATAATAAAGATCACGACAGAAATTTAGTGCAGTTTGAAAAATATTATAATTTGGACATTTTTCCGCTTAGACATTTATACGTTTTTAGAATGGTAAATTTTTTCCACTCGAACAAAATAAAAGTAAAAAAATTATAATAGTAAATTTAGTGGCTTAACACATGTAATTCCAGTCGTGAAAAAAGAACTTATATTTATACACTTCTACTTTCTAGGACTAAAGATTTTTAATTCATTACCTTTATGTATACGAAATGAATCAAATGCCTATCTTTTGAAGTGCCTACTAAAGGATTATCTTAAAACTATTCTCGCTATTTTTACTATTATTTAAAAACATCTAATTTGTTTTGTCTCAAGAAATTAAATCTATATACTATGTATTTACTGTTGCTTTAAAGATAAAATTTAATACTCACTATTTTAACCTAGACGAGCTATTGCTCTTGGGTTATAAATATCACTTCACAAGAAAAAATATAAATACTTTGCTCATCTGTATGAATGTACAAATATATGTATCTATATTATACAAATATATATACAGGGCGATTCAAAACTTATCGTTCAAATTTCGTGGGGAGGTAGGGAATACGTCAGGAAACCGATTTCACTTAGGAAAGTATGTACGCATGCGTATGTAGAGGGCGCTGTGTATACCCAACCAGTGTACAGCTCGCCCGACCACTCCCGCTGTCATCAGCGATCGCTTCGCCACCCAGGTCACCTGATTTATCGCCCATGGATTTCTTTTTGTGGGGGGCCATTAAATACCATGTGTACGAGACTCCCGTCGACAGTGAAATGAACCTTGTTGCACGAATAGTGGCCGCCGCAGGCATTGTCCGTGATATGCCAGGCGTTTTTGAAAATGTTCGGCGGTCAATGCAACGGCGCTGTGAATCCTGTGTCCGTGTAAATGGTCGCAATTTTGAGCACCTACTGTGAACCTGTACTTTACCTTGTTGGAATAAAAGTCACATTCGTTACCACTTAACTGTACTGTTTCCTTGTGTTCACTTTACTTGTCCATTTTGTTCATGTAGATGACGTTTGCGGACATACTTTCCTATGTGAAATCGGTTTCTTGACGTATTCCCTACCTCCCCACGAAATTTGAACGATAAGTTTTGAATCACCCTGTATATGTAAATGTAATAAAATTTGATTTGATTTATGCTTGGGTTCATTCTGCTATTGGAATTATTCTGCTATTGGAATATGGAATTCTTATTTTGGGAATATAATGCCTGTTATTAAATTGCGAAATAGAATTGTAAACTGTATATATAGAATAAGAGATGAAACCTTGCTGAATATTTATTCAAAAAATCCTTTTCTGAAATTCAGATACTCTTATATATTACAGTCCATACTATTTCTTTACAATAACTCTGATTCATTTAAATTAAAGGTAAAGTCATATTATTCCTGAGAAACAGGATCCCCAAAGTCAACAAAAATGTCTGACAAGAAACCTTTTTTTTTTACCTATGTCCAAAAATGTTTAATTCATTAGCAGATGATATACAGAAACCTTATCAGGTTATATTTAAGCACAAACTTAGTGAATATTTAAAATAAGAGAGATGATTTTTAATTTTGTTCAATGTAATTAAACAAATAGATTTTTTTTTAGTTTTACAGCTAGTGTTGTCTACTTATTTGTATGTAACTTAGTTACCTGGACGGTTTTGTTAAGCTCCTTAGTAATTTGAAAATATTTGAGAGATGTTAAAATTATATTTTTTGTTTCTTAACAGTTTCATTTCCTTCTTGTAGTTTCAAGATTTATTGTAATTTTTTGCCATAGTGTTTTGATAAATTAATATGGAAATAAATTTGTTATTATTATTATTAATGTGACTTATAAACACCCCGCTTAGTTGCCTGACTCCTGATAATAGATGGCGCCACAGGCGAATCGAAAAAATTGCAGGAATGCTTATATGTCACTTTGTTGGAAAAATAGTTAGCTCTTGATAGTCCAACGGTTAAAATACCCGGCATGCTTCTGAGAGACTCTGTAGTTCGAATCCCAATTAGATTCGGTTGTTTTACCTCTGAGCTGCACTTTTTTGCACACCATGGGCTAAATGGGGTCACATGGACCCCGAAGGCTCAGAGAAGGTTGGGGGAGCGGAGCCACTGGAACAGCTGTTGGGAGACTGGAACAGCTTGAGGGTAGCCTCCCGTCAAGGCCATCCAGCGTGTTCTTTAACGTGCACAGGGTAAGACTCTCCCGCACACGGGGCCATGGCTTAACGTCCATCCGACGGACGGCGGCCTTTTCAAGCCCATCGGTGTCCCCTACTGACCGTGGGCAGGGCGAGGAATTTTGCGGAGATAAATCTCAACGTTGACCCAGCTGGGACTCGAACCTGGGAACTACAGATTACGAGCCTGCCGCGCTACCGACTGAGCCCCCCCCCCTCTGCCCCCTCCCAATTAGAACCAAAATTCGTCAATTACTTATTTCAAGTGTTTCCCGAATATTTTTGGATTCGCTTGTGTAAGACAACAAAGTTACTTCATATGCTGGAAATTAATGTTTATGCATTTAATGTTAATGTTTATTCATGGCGTTATGTTAATGAACCAATGGGAGATATCCTGTATACGTGGAACTCATTAATAGGTAGCTGAAAAATATTGAGTTTCGCCGTAAGTGAGATTCTAATCTTTGGAATACGTCTGATAGTTAGGCCCTGATAGTTTAGTAGTCAAGAACACCTGGCATTTAACTGGGGGGCATGGGTTCGGTTCCCACTCACGGCGAAACTCATTTTTTTTAGCTACCTATTCATGAGTCCTCTATGTACAGAATATCACCTGTGATACTCTACCATTGCACTGATATTGAATTTGGGAAGACTGAGTACCATAACTAATCCATAAACATGACAAATATTAACTCTGTGACCTACTAAAATAATAAGCATTAAAAATATCATTAAAGCAGTGAACAAACTACGTTTAAATATAGTGCAGCTTCTTTAAAATTTCACTCACTCCAAACCTGAGCACCATGCAAATATATGAGTAGCTAAATATAATTTTAGCATCTCCCTAAATATTACTTGGCCTGATTATATAATATTAGGCATGGATGTGTGTGTTGTTTTTCTGCTGAGGTCCTGCCATTCTCACAGATCTTCTACTACGGCATATAAACTGACAAGGCTCCTGTCAGACCTCTGTGGCAAGCAGCTGCTTGAGGGGGTATTTTTTTTTTATAATAATATTACTGACCGATTAGAACTCGAAGTTAAAAAAAAGGGGAGCATAACAAAGGCGCCTGCCTTTCCATAATTTATACTACCTAATGGTAGTTCCAGATCAAGATGGGATCTACTTGAATAATGCTAACACTTACTTTGAAAATTAATATCGTATTTTTTTTTAACATCGCAAAAAGTTAAACAACAAAGAAACGTAAAAAAATTCCTTTCTACAGCTTTCTGGTCTATTTTTTTTTACGGAAAAATTTTTATTATAGCTTTTTTTACATATTAAATTGATGAAATAAGAAAAAATTAATAGAATTGGTTAAAAAATACGCACAGAAGAAACAACCGACGCAGTCAAAGATCCAAAACGAAAACCTTTCAAGTGTCAGACGATGCGTGAGAATTGTACTAAAAAAATCCACGAAAAGCGCAAAAGAAATGCTTCGACATCATGGGGTAAGAGTTTTTTGGGATGTTTTAAATACGAGTGGCACTTTTGTGGACATAATGGGCTAAATTGCCAGGTTTAAAAGGGCCTCAAGAAATCAGAGAAAGTTGGGGAAGGGGATTCACTGGATAGCAGTTAGGAGACAGATGGTAGCCTCACGTCGAGGTCAACCAGCGAGTTTTTTTTAACGTGACCGTTTGTGGTTCTCCTGCCCAAGGAGCCATCGCTTAACGTACCATCGGCAGACTTTAAAAGTTCATCCCTATCCCCTTTCTCACAAGGGCGGGGGGGAGGGAGGAGATAAACATCAACTCTGGAACAGATGGGAGTCGAACTTTGGAACTGCAGATTACAAATCTTAGGACACAACTATTAAGAGATAAATGGAAGTATGTCTTTCCTGCACATAGTATAACGGCTTAAGGATCCATGCGACTTTGGGTTGTTGGGTTGTTTTACCTCTGAGCGGCACTTTTTTGCACGCCATGGGCTTCGGGGTCACAAGGACCCCGAAGTCTCAGAGAAGGTTGGGGGAGGGGACCCACTGGAACAGCTGTTGGGAGACAGATGGTAGCCTCCCGTCAAGGCCATCCAGCGTGTTCTTTAACGTTGGGTTGTTTTACCTCTGAGCGGCACTGTTTTGCACACCATGGGCTAAATGGCCAGGTCACAAGGACCCCGAAGTCTCAGAGAAGGTTGGGGGAGGGGACCCACTGGAACAGCTGTTGGGAGACAGATGGTAGCCTCCCGTCAAGGCCATCCAGCGTGTTCTTTAACGTTGGGTTGTTTTACCTCTGAGCGGCACTTTTTTGCACACCATGGGCTAAATGGCCAGGTCACATGGACCCCGAAGGCTAAGAGAAGGTTGGGGGAGGGGACCCACTGGAACAGCTGTTGGAAGACAGATGGTAGCCTCCCGTCAAGGCCATCCAGCGTGTTCTTTAACGTTGGGTTGTTTTACCTCTGAGCGGCACTTTTTTGCACACCATGGGCTAAATGGCCAGGTCACAAGGACCCCGAAGTCTCAGAGAAGGTTGGGGGAGGGGACCCACTGGAACAGCTGTTGGGAGACAGATGGTAGCCTCCCGTCAAGGCCATCCAGCGTGTTCTTTAACGTTGGGTTGTTTTTCCTCTGAGCGGCACTTTTTTGTACACCATGGGCTAAATGGCCAGGTCACATGGACCCCGAAGGCTCAGAGAAGGTTGGGGGAGGGGACCCACTGGAACAGCTGTTGGGAGACAGATGGTAGCCTCCCGTCAAGGCCATCCAGCGTGTTCTTTAACGTGCACAGGGTATGGCTCTCCCGCACACGGGGCCACGGCTTAACGTCCCATCCGACGGACGGCGGCCTTTCCAAGCCCATCGGTGTCCCCTACTGACCGTGGGCAGGGCGGGGAATTTTGCGGAGATAAATCTCAATGCTAACCCAGCTGGGACTCGAACCTGGGAACTGCAGATTACGAGCCTGGCGCGATACCGACTGAGCCACCCCCGCCCCCTCCAAGCCCATCGGTGTTCCCTTTCTGATTGAGGGCGGTGTGGGGGTTCAGAGGAGAAATATCTCAACGGATGGGATCGAACCTAATAGCTGCAGATTACAAACCTGGCATTTTTGACTGAGCCAATCCATACTCCTGGAGTAAAGAATTGTAACTGGAAAACGACAGCAGTGCGAAACTACTTTGTCCAAGTGTTGATGTAGGAGGTATGTCTGTATATTAGAAAAAAAATTTAAATTGCATAAACACCACACGTTTTCTGCAGAAGAGAAAATTTCTTTTTTGCATTCTACTTACCGTCACTGGTTTTGGCTGAGGTCTCGAAGTAGAGTGCTCCCAAGGAGTAGGCAAACTTCGTGGCTTTTTCTCTGTCCACCATCCTCTTGGTAACGAGGTCGGACTTGTTGCCAACCACGCAGAGAACGAACTCGTTGTCCAGACTTCTTTTCAGCTCTGTTGAAGAAAAATAAGTCATGAAACGGACGTAGAATGCAAGTCCAAATAAAGATAAATAAAAATTATTTCGTTCATACCCAACACGCAGTTGTTTTGAGAAAACTCTCCCTGTTTTATCAATCCTCAGAAACATCTTTACATTCAATTCAGAGCCGAACTAGATGGGTTGGGTTGTTTTACTTCTGAGCGGCACTTTTTTGCACACCATGGGCTAAATGGCCAGGTCACATGGACCCCGAAGACTCAGAGAAGGTTGGGGAAGGGGACTCACTGGAACAGCTGTTGGGAGACAGATGGTAGCCTCCCGTCAAGGCCATCCAGTGTGTTCTTTAACGTGCAAGGGTATGGCTCTCCCGCACACGGGGCCACGGCTTAACGTCCCATCCGAGGACGGCGGCCTTTCCAAGCCCATCGGTGTCCCCTACTGACCGTGGGCAGGGCGGGGAATTTTGCGGAGATAGAACTAGATGGGCAGGGACATATTCTCGATTTGAATAATTTTAACAACCAAAATGGAGATGTAAAAAAAAAGTAAACCTACACTCTAGTTGATAAAATTGAAGCATAATAGATTAAAGTGGATTTTTTTACACAAAATAGGCTAAATGACCAGGTCACAAGGACCCACGAAAAGAAGGTTGGGAGAGGGGATCCACTGGACAGCTGTTAGCAGACAGATGGTAGCCTCACGTCAAGGTCATTCAGCATGTTTTTAACGTGCACAGGGTACCACGGTTTAACGGCCCATCCGACGGACGGCGGCCTTTCCAAGTCCATCTGTGTCCCCTACTGACAGTGGGAAGGGCGGAGAGTTTTGCAGAGATAAATCTGAAACCTTCGACTCGAACCTGGGAACTGCAGATTACGATCCTGACGCGCTACCGACTGAGATACCCCCTCCCCGAAAACATTTAGAGAATTGGAATCTAGAGAGCATGGATTCACCTGTGAAGATCACATTTGTCCACTGGCTCATTCACATTAAAAGAATTGTTCGCAGTACGTCTTGAAACTGCTGTCCCTGTGGCGGCTAACAACTCAGAGATAGGGAGCTGTTTAGCTATCACTTCTCTATGTTGTCTTGATATTAACACAGAGATCGTCATGAGCCTTTCATTCTCTACAACTAATCTCTCCTGTTTCTTAAAATTATTTCTGAAGTTTAGTTTCTTGGCACTTTTAAGGTCCAGAATACCTCGGTCTGGTATTGACCAAATTTCATTCTATCTAGCACCTCCTCTCCACCACAAATGGGGCGGGGGTGGCTCAGTCGGTAGCGCGCCAGGCTCGTAATCTGTAGTTCCCAGGTTCGAGTCCCAGCTGGATCAGCGTTGAGATTTATCTCCGCAAAATTCTCCGCCCTGCCCCACGGTCAGTAGGGGACACCGATGGGCTTGGAAAGGCCGCCGTCCGTCGGATGGGACGTTAAGCCCTGGCCCCGTGTGTGGGAGAGCCATACCCTGTGTACGTTAAACAACACGCTGGATGGCCTTGACGGGGGGGGGGGGCTACCATCTGTCTCCCAACAGCTGTTCCAGTGTGTCCCCAACCTTCTCTGAGCCTTCGGGGTCCATGTGACCTGTCCATTTAGCCCATGGTGTGCAAAAAGTGCCGCTCAGAGGTAAAACAATCCAATCCACATAGAACTTTTACTATGTACTGATGGGAATCTATTAATACTTTTATTTTTTGAAATGAGCAGAATCATTTATAGAATTCCGTGGACGGGATGCTACCATGTTTCCTAACAGCCGTCCTGTGGTTCCTTTCCTTCAACTTTTTCTGAGCCCTTGGGGTCTTTATGACCTGGTCATTTAGCCCATTGTTAGCAAAAAAAACCTATGTTTCTAGAATTCTGAAGCATCTGCAGTAAAATTGGAACACACAGAGAAAACAGTTTTCCAAGGTGGACAAAGCTCTCTGAAAATCTCATAGTAACAGAATTATTGAAAAAGGAATATATTTACAAAACATTGCACTTATTTCGTAAGCAAAATATATAATATGATTTGTTTTCACGTTAAGAGTTGAACAGAAAAAAAAAGCCATTGTGAAATTAAAAAGCATCAGAGGCCGAATTTTGAATAAGTTCCATGGTAGAGGAATTCTTTTCATTTATTATCGAGATTCTCGGCTAATTGTTTAACCCTTTCAGGACCATAAGGTTTCTAAGAGTATATATTAGTATGTAACTGTTTATTTTAGTTTGTTTAGACGTAAAATAAATAAAAATCATAAGAAAAATACACAACAATGTGTAGTTTTTTTTGGAATTTTATGGGAAATATTTTTCCCAATGGATTATAAAGGTAACACAAATTATACCCCCTCAAGCAGCTGCTTGCCACAGAGGTCTGACAGGAGCCTGTCAGTTTATATGCCAGAGTAGAAGGTCTGAGAGGATTTTATTATAACAAAATGTTAACTAATACAAAATTATGAAATAAAATTACTATACAAAATGATGTGCTAATTATGATATTCTGCGAAGCAATTTCTTTTGGTAGTGGAGGCAAAGATGGACATTGCACATAGTACATATATTATGCGTCCTGACAGTTCTGTTTTTGTTTTCTAAACGTTCCCGTTTACGTAATTGCGTTCGGCATACGTTCTATTTTGACATTCTGTATAAAAAATGCAGATAAGGTTATAATTAAATACGACAATCACCAATTTTAAAATGTGAAAAATGTTTCCCTTAGTCGTGAAAGGGTTAAAACGGAAAAACTTGCTTAGAATTCCGATAGTTGTTTATTACGATTGTTTAAACGTCACATAACGCGTATTTATATATTTGCATCTCGCAAAGAAGTGTTTCCGACTTCAACATTTTCGTAGATATTATGAAGGCCAAGGAATTCTAATAATTGTAAAGAAATGTTAATATTGATATAAATGTACATTCTACTGTAATGGTTTGTTCTCGATTTTTCCCGTTTTCATAAAATCTGGTATTTCCATTGAATACTTAAAGCGATTTATATAAAACAAAGTCTGAAACACACTATGAAAAATGATATATACACCGATGAGCCAAAACATTATGACCAGCGCGCCTTTGTGCAAATTGAAGCAACTGCAGGTAAACGACGGCGCGTGTGGCGGTTATGAAACTGTATAAATAACACCTGATACTGAGCTCCGTTAATCAGTGTTCATTCTTGTTCTTCAGAAGGGAAAGACAGCAGACTTGAGAGAGTTCACCCTCTCTGCAGATTACTCAGGATAGTAACTAAGTAGCGCGCCAGGTTTTCTCAGGATCGTAACTGAGTAGTGCGCCAGGTTTTCTCAGGATCGTAACTGAGTAGCGCGCCAGGTTTTCTCAGGATCGTAACTAAGTAGCGCGCCAGGTTTTCTCAGGATCATAACTGAGTAGCGCGCCAGGTTTTCTCAGGATCGTAACTGAGTAGCGCGCCAGGTTTTCTCAGGATCGTAACTAAGTAGCGCGCCAGGTTTTCTCAGGATCGTAACTGCGTAACTGAGTAGCGCGCCAGGTTTTCTCAGGATCGTAACTCTTCGACAAATTGTAATGGTCAGACTGGGTCAGAGCATTTGCGAGATGGTAAGGCTAAGATGGTAAGACTGGGTCAGAGCATTTGCGAGATGGTAAGGCTAAGATGGTAAGACTGGGTCAGAGCATTTGCGAGATGGTAAGGCTTATGGGGTGTTCACGGTCAGCTGTGGTTAGTACCTTCATAAAGTGGTCGAAGGAGGGAAAAACCACGAACCGCCGGCAAGGTGTGGGCTGGCCACTGCTCATCGATGCTAGAGGTGAGTGAAGGCTATCCCATATGGTACAAGCCAACAGAAGGGATACTGTGTAGCAACTCATCCGTAATTTGAATGCTGGTGGCGGAAGTAATGTGGCACAACACACAGTACATCGAACGCTGCTGACAATGGGGCTGTGTAGACGCAGGTTGCTCCGAGTGCCCATGCTAACCTCAGTTCACGGTCGACAGCGCCTACATGGACACACGAGCATCAAAACTGGACCTTGAATGATTGGAAGAAGGAAGTCTGGTCTGATGAATCTCATTCGTGTTGCACTATGTGGACGTTTACCTGGAGAAGTCTGCATCGTTTTACCTGGGAAAGTGTTGGCACTAAGATGCACCGTGGGACGAAAACAAGCAGGTGGAGGAGTGTAATGCTTTGGCAATGTTCTGCTGGGGAACCCTGAGTCCACTCATTCATGTGCAGGAAACTATGACGTCTACCACCTACCTAAACATCATTGCAGACCAGGTACATCCTTTCATGGTAACGGTATTCCCCTATAGCAGTGCCTTCTTTCAGTAGGATAATGCGCCATGCCACACTGCCCAGATTATTCGAGAATGGTTCGCGGAACTTGAGGAAGACTTCCAGGTATTGCCCTGGCCTCCAGATTCCCCAGACATCAATCCAATCGAGCATCTGTGTTGGAACATCATATCTGATCTGCGCGGCCCAACCACATAACTTACAAGTGTTAAAGTATCTGCTTGTAACGTGTTGATACCAAATACCACTAGACACCTTTATAAATCTTGTAGCGTCCATGCCTCATAGGGTAAGAGCTGTTTTGGCAGCACATGGAGGACCAACATTCATATTTGGCAGGTGATCATAATGTTTTGGCTCTTCGGTGTATGTATATGACATAAGCCTTTAAGCTAAAAAAATTTTTTTAGAAGACTAGGTAATTATCTGGAAATCAAAATCTAAGCATTCTTGGGTTGTATTCATAGTGACTTATTCATAGTTAGCTTTTTCAATGAATAAAGGCCTGCGATCTTAGGTCTCCCAAGCCAATGTTTTTACTTAATGGTATAATCTTTTCATAGTGACTGATATTCAACCCACTAGTTATTCATGAATGCAAAACTAAAATTTATAATTTTTTTCCTTGTTTAATTTCTCCATTCATTCATGACTTTTAACTTTTAGTCATTCATTTCATGACACAACTTTTGCCTGTGACTGTCGTCACATATAACATTTGTTATTAAACATGCATATTAAATATTTTTTGCTAATTAGTGAGGGTAAATAACATTTGGTATCTCTCTCAACTCCCGAGGGCAGCTCGGATGGTAAAATTTCATCCTTTCTCAGTCTTGTTACAATTTGTGTAGAAGTTCCCTTTACTGCATCAATTTATAATAAAATTACCTTCCACCCACATTATGACTTCCTTGAAGCTTTCCATTGAAGTGATGTCAAAGACAACGATCGCTGCATTAGTCTTTCTGTAGTACATAGGAATCTGAAAGAAAAAAAATACTGGTGAGGAAAAAATTCGGACTAAAAATAGAATTGAAAAAGCAAAGAATAATTACTTGCCAGCAAAGTTTCACCGAAATTTGTCGCAAAATATAGGAATTCGATATCTTTGCCTATGACTGTCGTCGAAAGCTTTAAAATTTAATTTCAGAAATATTTCGATTCGACTTCGTTAGCTCTTAGCCGACAACAAACGTGTTCAAAAGGGGAATGTTGGCATTTTGATACTTTTGATTGAAGAACTTTCTTTAACACCGCATTGCTAACATGAGGCCATATTAGTAAAAAAATTAAGCAATCAGGAATTATTTTCTTCTGCATTATGGTGTCAAAAAGAGCAATCATCCTGCAGGTAGTTGTTGGGGCCATTTCCATTGCTGTGAAGCCATCAAAAGTTCAGTCAGAGTCATTAAAGGCAGTGCAATCGAGCCTTTTTTCTTTCGGCTTCCCAAGGATAAGACGAAGCAATCGAGGCACCCACTTTTGGAGTAATACATAAAGGGTTGTTGGGTTGTTTTACCTCTGAGCAGCACTTTTTTGCACAACATGGACTAAATGGCCAGGTCACATGGACCCCGAAGGCTCAGAGAAGGTTGGGGGAGGGGACCCACTGGAACAGCTGTTGGGAGACAGATGGTAGCCTTCCGTCAAGGCCATCCAGCGTGTTCTTTAACGTGCACAGGGTATGGCTCTCCCGCACACGGGGCCACGGCTTAACGTCCCATCCGACGGACGGCGGCCTTTCCAAGCCCATCGGTGTCCCCTACTGACCGTGGGCAGGGCGGGGAATTTTGCGGAGATAAAACTTAACGCTGACCCAGCTGGGACTCGAACCTGGGAACTACAGATTACAAGCCTGGCGCGCTACCGACTGAGCCACCCCCGCCCCTACATAAAGGGATTCCATATAATTGAATTATACGATATTAAACTTCTAAGTGGCCTAGTGGTTAGCGTACTTGGCTGTGAAACAAATGGGACGAGTTCAAATACCAGATTATGGACATGGATGTTTTCGATGCATGCTTTTATGCTGAAATCTCGCTTTCATCTACTCACAGGCTTCTATCGGACCTCTGTGGGAAGCGGCTACCTGAGGAATAGCTTAATTTGTGTAATGAAAAACGCAATCACGAATCTTAGGCAAAAATTTTGTTTTGTGGTTGTAAACAATCCATTTGGCAATGCTTAGACAAAACAATGTCCCTCTTTCACTAACCTTAAACAACTAATATTAGCCACGGATTTAAGATAAATCAATAAACGTAATTTTCATTTAAACTCCTCTAGTAGCAAAATAAGTTAGTCCAGATTAATGAAGAAGTAGCTAAGGTATGCCAAATTCAATTGTGTTTTAAAAAACCCTTTAATATCGAAAGAGAAAATAAATCACAATACGTTTCTTTAGAAAAAAACATTATCATCAAAGAACTTTTCTCCTTCTTTGAAGTTTGAATTCAGGGGTATGAGACATCATCTGATGAGTCCAGCAATAACATTCTGCGAGAGTGAGAGAAAAGAAGACCCATTTGTGCTGGTAGAGCAGTTCGCGGGCCAATACTTTACTTGCAAATGAGAGATTATCAAACACTGAAATCAAAGTATTGGGAAATTTTTTCTGTTTCGAGCTAGAACAATACTTACCATGGATCTGAACCTCTCCTGCCCTGCAGTGTCCCAGATCTGGAAGCGGACAGGATGATTGTCCACTGTCCTAGAATTAGAAAGGAAAAATATCTAAACGATTCATCAATGTAAAGAATGGTTTCAATTCTGCAGCTTCAGTACGTATTATAAGGGTATGTTGTTTTATTCAAATGGACTCAGGAGATGGGTTGGGTTGTTTTACCTCTGAGCGGCACTTTTTTGCACACCATGGGCTAAATGGCCAGGTCACATGGACCCCGAAGGCTCAGAGAAGGTTGGGGGAGGGGACCCACTGGAACAGCTGTTGGGAGACAGATGGTAGTCTCCCGTCAAAGCCATCCAGCGCGTTCTTTAACGTGCACAGGATATGGCTCTCCCGCACACGGGGCCACGGCTTAACGTCCCATCCGACGGACGGCGGAATTTCCAAGCCCATCGGTGTCCCCTACTGACCGTGGGCAGGGCGGGGAATTTTGCAGAGATAAATCTCAACGCTGACCCAGCTGGGACTCGAACCTGGGAACTACAGATTACGAGCCTGGCGCGCTACCGACTGAACCACCCCCGCCCCGTGTCCTGCCGAAGAACGTCTCTCCTCTGCAAGCTTCCCCGTTTACTCTCTCCTCACTGGGACGAGGTGTGGCCCAATCGGTAGCGGGCTAAGCTTGTAATCTACAATTTCCAGGTTGGAGCCCCTACCCGTGCCAACGTTGAGATTTATCACCGCTAACTCCCCCACCCTGATCTCATTGCGGGTCATTTGTTTAAACTTTTGTATAACTAACATGAATATAAATGAAGATTATTATTATTATTATAAAAAAAAAAAATCAGTAGGTTTATCGTACACCTTTCCTGAAATTGAAAATCAAAAAGTTTCATATCTACAGATGAAAAACCCAGATGACGATGACCTTTAAAAATCGGATGTTTGTTTTTCAGTTCGACAACAAAATTCCCTTTTTCATTTACCCAGGGGACAAAAATGGGCTGGATGGCTCAGTCGGTAGCACTCCAGGCTCGTAATTTGCTAGTTGCCAGATTCGAGTCCCAGTTGGGACAACGTTAAGATTTATCTCGGCAAAACTTCCCGCTCTCAGTCAGGCAGGGAACACCAATGGGCTTGGAAAGGCCACCATCCGCCAAATGAGCCGCTCAGCTGTTGCCCTGTGCGCAGGAGAGCCATACTTTGGGTACATCAAAGAACACTCTGGACAGTCTTAACGGGAAGTTACCATCTCCTAAGTCTTTGTGACCTAGCCATTTAGGGGCGGGGGTGGCTCAGTCAGTAGCGCGCCAGGCTCGTAATCTGTAGTTCCCAGGTTCGAGTCTCAGCTGGGTCAGCGTTGAGATTTACCTCCGCAAAATTCCCGCCCTGCCCACGGTCAGTAGGGGACACCGATGGGCTTGGAAAGGCCGCCGTCCGTCGGATGGGACGTTAAGCCGTGGCCCCGTGTGCGGGAGAGACATACCCTGTGCACGTTAAAGAACACGCTGGATGGCCTTGACAGGGGGCTACCATCTGTCTCCCAACAATTGTTCCAGTGGGTCCCCTCCCCCAACCTTCTCTGAGCCTTCGGGGTCCATGTGACCTGGCCATTTAGCCCATGATGTGCAAAAAAGTGCCGCTCAGAGGTAAAACAACCCAACCCTAGCCATTTAGACCACTGTGCAAAAAAAGGTGTCGCTAAGAGGCAAAACAACCCAACGGTCACGCCACTAAGAGCAGTTGTCCGTTTTCGGCTTTCGAAATCGATGCATTAACCAAAACGTTTCGATGTATGTAGCAACTTTGAACACACTGCTCAACAAATGTCGCATTCACACTATTTCTTTAAACTTTTTGCTAAACCGAAAACGACACGTTGCAGAGGCAAATCTTAAGTTCTAGTTTGTTACGGTCATAGCTACTTGAGGAGGAGAATGATGAATAGATGTATCATTAAACTCCCAACCTCCCAACTGGATCAGCCACTTTCTCAAGCTCTGCAAGAGCTGCCATCTACCGGAGATATTTATCAATTTCTGTCTGACAAGAAGGTATTTAATTTTTCGATTGCATGAAATATTTGATGAATTTTTTCACTTTGCATGAAGAGACATAGCCGGATCTACCTGGAACAGTGCACGTCTTCCCCACTTTCTTTCAAGAATTTTATTGGCCTGATAGGAAGCGATAAAAAATAGAAACATATATTACTCGTATTTTTAAGAATTTGCTTTAGAAGAACACTACAACCGAGGTAAAATACATATAATTTCCCTATTCGAATTTTTTTCATTCCAAGAGTCATTTTTAGTCATCAATTCCTTCCCTTAAAAATTACATCTAGCCCCAAATTCAATTTCTCAACGTATTAAATTTCATTTACTTCTCAAGTACCGACTAAGCAACAAACAACACAAGGCCTTCGTTCCACATAAATGATGCGATAAAATCTCATCATCAGAAAGAATTTATCGCATTTTTCTAATACAGTGAAATGTTAGTATAACGAATTTTTTTTCCGACCTTAGCCAATTTACCACGTACAGTCGCTCAAATAAATATCCGAACACTATGGTTGATTACAGAATTCAGAAAAAAATATTTGGCAACGATTTTTTTAGAAATCAGTGATCTGGCAACCTTCGTGTACGAAGGTTGCCAGATTGCCTTTCCCTATATTTTACAAAAAATTTCATTCTAAATATCGTATTTCATTTCAACTGCATTATTCTTACGTGTGATGGCATTTATCATTTTGTGTTGGATATATAAATAAAATAAAAATAAAATAAATACCCCCTCAAGCAGCTGCTTGCCACAGAAGTCTGACAGGAGCCTGTCAGTTTATATGCCATAGTAGAAGGTCTATGGCTAAAGGTCTGAGAGGATGGCAGGACCTCAGCAGAAAAACGACACATACATCCATGCCTTATCCGGGGCTCGAACCCAGGTCCCGTAGATCAGTAGCCAAGCGTGCTAACCACTCGGCCATGGGACGGCTATTTCTTCCAAATTTTTTTCTCTCGTGTGTTTGAAATAATGTTTTTGAAATGCGAAGAAATTCTTTAAAAAAAAAGGATAAAAAGAACTCTCTTCAGATAATGGAATACATTTCATCTTTCAATTTCATTTCGAAAGCTAAGAAATTGAAGCGACTTTGAGCTTTGATAATCGCTTTCAAAAGGTGATATCGGCGTCTAGGCGTCTGCTGCGATTGATAAGATTTATCAGTGACAGCTAAGTTATTTCAATTTGTCCTAATCATCAAATACTTCATACAGTTCATTATCAAAGATGGGAGGGGGTGGGGGGGGGGCTCTTAAACTGTAACTTATAGTAAAGAAAGCTTAAGCGATATTAATTTCAAACATTAATTGTAATCACGGATCAGATTACGAGAGTTGGGAATATCTTCTTCTGGAGTTCTTTTCATGCCACCGATATTTCTATATTAGGTTCACCGAGAATTCTGAAAAAATTCTGCTCTTTCTTGAGTCAATTTCACGGACAGTTCTGTACTAGGGATCATGGAGAATTAATTCCTTCTTTTAAAGTTCATTTCATTCTACTAACATTTCATTCTACTTTTTCATTCTACTACGAGTGATATCAAACTTGTTCAATTGTTTTTTTGCATGAAAACAAAAAATACAGATGAGCAGCAGCAGTAGCAGCAATGGCGTTGGAGTTGTTGTTTTACCTCTGAGCGGCACTTTTTTGCACACCATGGGCTAAATGGCCAGGTCACATGATCCCCGAAGGCTCAGAGAAGGTTGGGGGAGGGGACCCACTGGAACATCTGTTGGGAGACAGATGGTAGCCTCCCGTCGAGGCCATCCAGCGTGTTCTTTAAGGTGCACAGGGTATGTCTCTCCCACACACGGGGCCACGGCTTAACGTCCCATCCGACGGACGGCGGCCTTTCCAAGCCCATCGGTGTCCCCTACTGACCGTGGGCAGGGGGGGGGGGATTTTGCGGAGATAAGTCTCAACGCTGACCCAGCTGGGACTCAAACCTGGGAACTACAGATTACGAGCCTGGCGCGCTACCGACTGAGCCACCCCCCGCCCCTAGTAGCAATGGCTATCTAATAGTAGCTAATGATTATCTAATAAGATAGGTAATCCTACCTCTATTCAAATATACTCCCAAGATTTCTTCGGATTATTCTAGACTTAAATAATAATATAATTCCAGACTTATAATAAATAATGAATATAAAATAAAAGAATCAGAATCATGTGTAAAGATAGACTTTTTAAGATTATTAATTTATGTTTTTCATCTTTCTCGCCGTAAAAAGTAAATAAAAAAATTAAAATTACCGATGATGAAATAACTGACCGAATTCATATTCATTTTAAAGATGGGGCCCCAAAACTTTTGTTGAGTAGGTAAATTGGCGTCTTATCTTCCTAAGAAGTGAATACGAATTCAGTAAGTGATATCCTCATCGTTAAGCTCTAGTTTTAAAGTAAAGGTTTTTTTTGTTGCATATTTCGATTTATATATTTTTTACTTTGTTGCTAACAACACTTTGGGATTGCTACCACTTGTTTTCATTACGACTCATAAGAAAAGACGAATTTCCTCCCTCTCTTTGGAGGAGAGTATGTGGGGCCATGATTTGAGGTACGACATTACAAATATCACAATCTTAAATTTCGGATGTAACTTGTTGGAGCAATTTCGTGAAATTTCCGTCTCCTTTTTGCAAGGGAAGAAGAGTGGTGACAGAACTAAAGGCAGGTTATTCTAGTCATATCACACGATTTCGTGGACACGTAATTCGTAACGTGGGCAGGATATATTCGGAAGACATAATGGAATGACTATTTTCACATTTCCCTATTTTTAGAGGGGAAGAAAGCACAAGTATAAATTTTTTGCAACCCTTCATGTCACAAGCTTTAACACACGAGTAGTCGATATCCGTCAACGTGTTTGGGGAATAACCATTTTGACTACTAAAAAACCTACGTACAAACTGGCAAATGATGGTCGAAAAGTAGGTTGGGTTGTTTTACCTCTGAGGGGCACTTTTCTGCACACAATGGGCCAAATAGCCCCGAGAAAAATAGCTCAGAAAAGGTTGGGGGAGAAGGCGACCCACTAAACAGCTGTTAAGAGACAGATCACCATCCAACGTGATCTCCCACGGTATGGCGCTCCAGCAGATAAGACAAACGTAATTGGAAGACATGTAATAATTACGATTCCATCAATCTTATTAGTTGTTTGCATAAGCAGTATCAAAAAACTAAAAATTTCTAATCCAAAACCAAGATTGAATAAAAATGCTTACAGGACGACAGATGAAAAACTTGCTCCAACTGTTGGCGACACGTTCTTTTTGAAGATGTCCGAACCGATGCGACACACAATGCTCGTTTTGCCAACGCCTGAAAGAAAAAGAAAAAATTATTTTGTCAAGCAGCTTTAGATATTGCCTTGTTAACCAAAGGTCTGAAAGCTTTCTATGTCTATGACCCACCAAATTCTAATTCCAGTCTTGGAGATCTTATGGTTTCAATAGCAAATTATGTTTCAAGTACGATCTGAAACCTCATTTTAAGCCCATGGTGTTCTAAATATGCGTACCAATATTTTGGCCCATGGTGTTCCTCTTATGCGTACCTCATTTTAAGCCCATGGTGTTCTAAATATGCGTACCAATATCATGGCCCATGGTGTTCCTCTTATGCGTACCAATATTTTGAATGAAGAATCGACATATAAGGATATGTGGGTTAGGGGGGGGGGCTACAGCGGAATATGGTTTGGTGGGGAGGGGTGAGAGTATGAACCCTCCATTTCTTCCTTGTCTTAAAGTATTTCGCTGCACACTTGGAACTATTAGAGGTCACGATTTTTCGGAACGCCTACTTCTTTTTATAAAGAAAACCCTAATATAAGAAATAGAAAAAGTACTTTATTTTTATGTATGTATAATATATTATAATGCATTTTGTAAGCAATCTTTTTTAGGCAGCGAATACCGAAATAGCTGTCAGGTCCTTGCATGAAATTCTGCAGCCAACAAAAATACAAGAAAAATCAGGGAAGATGTAATAACAAGACTGAAACGTGTTTGTTTTCTCAAAAGCAATAAGAAAATAAAATTAAAGAGTGCAAAAATATGAAGTCGGTTATATAAAAGAAATTGTCCTCACTTCTGATCCACAAATAAAAACATAAAATCACCATAAGAGAAAATCTGGTCTTCTCGGAAATGAATTGAATAACTCTGTTCTAGGGAGATGTCTTCAAGTCATCGTGGCTTCTTTTGCAAAGAATCTGCGATAACTTGAGAATGTTATGACGAAAATTCTCTCTAAATGGTTGCAGATCTGTCTTTCAGATGAAGTGCAAGCATTCTGCAACGAACCTTTTTCTTTGCTTCGTTGCTCCTTTAAATTTAACTTAAAAAATGTTTATTTTGTTTCACAATTTGAACTCCAAAGTTTTCATTTATAACCAATGAAACCTACTCAATCGAATTGTAGATATTTTGTCTAAAATTAGCAACCATCTTATTTATCGAGTTGATTTAGTTAAATTTAACTAGACACAACGTAACGTTTTTACATTAGACCGGTGATTCTCTGTGCTTCACCCATATGGGCGAATACTACACCCACCAATATTCGTAAGATTCAGGTCTTACAGAACAAGATTTTGAGAACTGCGGTCGATGCCCCCTGGTTTGTCACTAACAGACAACTTCATAAAGACCTGGGCATCGACCATATATATACATATATAAAACGCACCTCAAAAAGATTTTCTGAGGCTGTAGGCAATAATCCCAATTAGATTATTTCTTTACGATCATACTGTTTTGAACAAACACAAGAGGCCTAAAACGGTAGCGTTCTCTGAGGAGACCTACCCGTTTTAGGTTTCTTATACAATTTTACTGCTATTTTTAGCTTTTTTTATGTTTGCCCTTAGGAGCCCACCTAAGGGTGGTTTACTTACATATTTTGTTCTTACTCATGCCAAATAGGCATACCTTTATGATGGAGATGGTTAGGGGTAAAATTATTACCCGGTACATCGAATATGATTATACGATCTACGATCTTACAACGTTGTTAGAATCGCTTGTCAGTGTGATCTTGGAAAATAAATTACAGTTATAAATAGTTATATATACATAAATATCAACAATTTTACAAAATTTAATCGAAATGTAAATTGCAATATTTGTAAAGTGTACGTAACTTTTATAAATTTGAATAAAAATCTTTACCATAACTCTTGCAGGTTTAAAATAGTCTTAGGTAGCCTTAAATGGCCTAGAGATTTCAAAATTTCTAATTTAGATTATGCAGATGATTTGGCCCTGTTGGCTAATGACGTTGATGAGATGAAATCTTTCGTTAGGGCTGTTGATGAGACTGTTTATCATGAAACTTACTCTATTACCAGAGAGAAAACTAGTGATGAAAATTGGTCAAGCAGATGGTGCTTCAGTTGTTTTCAATGGCTGTACGCTTGAGCAAGTGTCTCAGTTTAATTATCTTGGGAGCTAGGTGATAGATACTGGTGATGTGCGGCATGAGATAAATAGAAGAATGGGTATTGCCATTGGGACTTTTAAGAATTTATTTAGAGTGTGTAAAAATAAGCGTGTACACCTAAAGATAGGCTGTATAATAGTTGGTTCTTTCTAGGTTAGTATGGTAGCGAAACATGGACACTTTGTAAACAGGATAACAGGAAACTTGATGCCTTTGATTCTAGATGCTTACGCAGTATCTTGGGCATTAGGTAATTCGACTTTGTAAGCAATTATCATCAACTTCCTTTGAGCAGCATATTATGCAGAGAGAGAATGCGTAGGTTTGGCCATGTTGCCCGTATGCATAATTGAAGATTGGCGAACAGGATTATGAACAGTGTGCGTAAGGGTTTCAGAAAAGGGGAAGACCTAGGATGCGATGGGCAGATAATGTCAAGCAGGACTTTGCTAGATTTGGCGTAGAGCGGCAAAATACAGAAGCTGTAGCTCAGGACAGACATATCTGGAGAGGAAAATTACACAGTCTGGTGGGATCTCCATAGCCAGTGGTTGCGGGAGGATTTGTATGTAAGTAAAAATCAGCCGTGGTTAAAGTTGACTGTTATTAACGTAAAGCCCGAAATTATTTTTCAGAATTTTCATCAAAAATCTCTCTTAATATATATATATTTTTTTTTCGAAAATGGTAGCTAGGTAGTCACTGGAAGGAGAGCTATGCACCAATCCCCTGTGATGATGCATAGAACCGGCCAGGCCTATCACCTAATGTCCGACCCCGCCTTCTCGTGGTGCGGACCGTTAGTAACTTTCAAAAGATATACTCTCTTGTGGAAGTGAACGGAAGGGGAGGGCTGCCAGATTAGTGTGGCCTACTGATCTGGACAACTATGGCTACTTTTTTTTTTCTACCCTGCTGAGGAGTGGTCAACTACACAGGGTCCTGGTGCTGACCATATAAACCCACTGGACTGGACAGATATATGGCTCTGAGCTTGATTATGGATCCTGATTTTGCTGCACTGGTGGGCTTCTGTGGAGGGAAAATCTTCCGCTGTGTTTTCTGTTTGTTTGTGGGTTGACAGCCCCAAGTGAATAGATTCACAGGATATGTTTATCAGCTGGTGGATAATCCTGAGCAGAAGTCATCGCAGGCACCTGAACTCTTTGCTTCTATTGGCATCGTCAAATTCTACATTGGAGGAAGTCTTCCAGTGTAGATGGCTTCAGCCTTTAGTAGTGGGGGAACAGGTCTTTGCCCCATGTCTGCGATTAGGGGGCTGTTTGATATTGTCGGCATTCCCTCTCTCAATAAACATAGTTTCTTTAAACATCCCACTAACCATTTTCTCTCCATAGGTAGTTGGAATGTGAGGACTCTGCACAGAGCTTTTTCTCTTGATGTCCTCACACAAGAATTCCACCGTTATAATTTAGATATTCTCGGCTTGCAAGAGACCAGATGGACAGATAAAGGTCAGATTCTTAAAAATAATCTTAAATTTCTCTTTTCAGGGAGGGACGACAATAAGCATCACCAAGGCGTGGGTCTGCTTCTCAGCAGACACGCTAGCGATGCTCTTCTAGGATATGAGTGCATTAATGAAAGGTTTCTTACAGCAAAATTTCAGACAAGCGTTAAAGACTTGAATGTTATCTGCTGTTATGCCCCCACTGAGGATGCCGATGAGGATGAGAAGGATAGGTTTTATGAACAACTTCAGGATATTTTGAATTCTGTCAAGAAAGGAGATATTACCCTTGTTCTTGGTGACTTCAATGCCAAAGTTGGTACTGACTCTGACCTTTGGGGAGGAGTAATAGGCCCTTTTGGTATTGTTAGCTGCAATGGCAATGGGCAACGTCTCCTACAGGTAAGTCAACTCAATGGATTCAGAATAACTAACACTTATTACAAACACCGCGACATACAAAAGTACATATGGGTTTCACCTGATGGGCTGCATAAGAATATGATTGATTACATATTAATTAACAGCAAATGGGCTAGTTCTGTTAGGAATACCAGGGCATATAGGGGAGCTGAAATTGGATCTGACCATTACCTTGTTAAAAGTGTGTTGCAACTTAAACTTAAAAAGTGTTGTGCTAGGGTTAAAAAATTTACCTTTAATACTGAAGCTCTGAAAGATCCAGTTATAGCCAAAGCTTACCATGATAGGTTACTTAGTCATTATGACAGTCATGGTTTGCTTACTACTGAAGTTGAGGAAGAATGGGATCATTTTAAACAGGCTTTTTTGGACACTAACAGTACTCTTTTAGGAAAAAAGGAGCAGAAGAGTCAGAATTATCTGAGTGATAAGGCACTTGAGCTTATTTCGGAAAGAAACAACTGCAGGAATGCACTTAATCAATACCCTACTAGTCCTAATAGAAAGCATTACAGAGACATTAATAAACTTGTAAAGGATCAGTTATCTGCTGATAAGAATCTTTGGCTTGATGGTTTGGCTGACAAAGCCGAGGAAGCAGTTAGACAGCACAACAGCAGAGAGCTGTACCAGATAGTTAATGTTTTGTGTGGTAGAAAACGGACAGGCATACAAGGATTGAAGGATAAACAAGGTAAGGTTATAGAAGGGGAGGATTCTGTCATGGCTAGGTGGGCTGAGCATTTCAGTGATGTTCTAAACAATGTAGTTAGTTCTACTCCCATTGTTTGCAATGATGATAGATGCATTGGTGGCTTTAATGTTGGCCCTCTAACACAATCTGAAGTTATTTTGGCTGTTTCTAAACTTAAACTTCATAAATTCCCAGGGATAGATGAAATTACTACGGAAATGCTTAGAGCTGGGAATGTTTCGGTTACCACTTGGATGACTGAAATTCTGAATATCTTTTATGATAAAGGCATGGTTCCTAAGGATTTTACCAGAGCTATTGTTATCCCTATTTTCAAAAAAGGTGATCGCAGTTCTTGTGATAACTATAGGGGTATCAGCCTACTCTCTGTTCCAGGTAAAGTTCTTTCCATGATTGTGCTTAATAGAATTAAGAATCTGGTCGACAGTCAATTGCGTGATGAGCAATGTGGATTCAGAAGTAGTAGGGGATGTGTGGATCAGATATTTTCACTTAGGCAGATTCTTGAGAAAAAAGTTTCAGAAACCTTTGGTTGCTAGCTTTGTTGATTTCAAAAAGGCTTTCGACTCTATTGATCGTCATAATTTGTGGTTTATTGTGAGATCATATGGTATACCAGACAAGTTAGTTAACATTATGAAAGCTCTCTATAATAACACTGAGTCGTGTGTGAGAGTTGGTAAGGCTTGTAGCAATTGGTTTAGCATTACTTCTGGTGTTCGACAAGGGTGCATTTTGTCTCCTTTTCTTTTTAGCTTGGTTATTGATTATGTTATGCGAAATTCACTTCAAGGGAAAGATTTTGGCCTTAAATGGGCTGGAGATACGAAAATTTCTGATTTAGATTATGCTGATGATTTAGCCCTTTTGGCAAATGATGTTGATGAGATGAACTCTTTCATTCGAGCTGTTGATGAAACTGGTAGTAGAGTAGGTTTGGTTATAAACAGAGAGAAAACTAAAGTGATGAAAATTGGTCAGGCAGGCTGTGATTCAGTTAATCTGAATGGTTGCAGTCTTGAGCAGGTGTCACAGTTTAATTATCTTGGGAGCTATGTAACAGATAATGGTGATGTGCGACACGAGATTAACAGACGAATAGGGATTGCTGCCGGGACTTTTAAGAACCTATGGAGAGTGTGGAGAAATAGGCGTATACACCTAAAGACTAAAATTAGACTGTATAATAGTTTGGTTCTTTCTAGGGTTAGTTATGGTAGTGAAACTTGGACACTTTGTAAACAAGATAACAGGAAACTAGATGCTTTTGATTCCAGATGCTTACGCAGTATCTTGGGCATTAGGTGGTTCAACTTTGTAACTAATGATGAGATTAGGCAAAGGAGTTTGCAACCTCCTTTAAGCAGCATATTTTGCAGAGAGAGACTCCGTTGGTTTGGCCATGTTGCCCGTATGAATAATTATAGATTGGTGAATAGGGTTATGAACAGTGTGCCTAAAGGCCTCAGAAGGAGGGGGAGACCTAGGATGCGGTGGGCAGACAATGTCAAACAGGACCTTGTTAGAATTGGTGTGCAGTGGCCAGATGCAGTAGATGTAGCTCAGGATAGATTTGCTTGGAGAACTAAATTGCACGGTCTGGTTGGACCTCCGTAGCCCATGGCTGCTTGAGGATGATGATGATGAAGAACCTCTGATAACTGATTTTGGCTTAAACCATGAACAAGCTGGCTCATTTTGCCTTATAACCAGGGGTGACGCTACCGCACATGCAACTCGTGCGATGGAACCGGAGAGGAAATTTTGCAAACAAATTAACGACCATATCAGCAGTAAAGTTGACTCGAATAAGTATGCCTTATTTTTAAATAGATGATTATCAGTTGCTTTTAAAAATAGCATTAAATTTTGGTAAATTAATAACACGATTTGAAGTTATTTTGGCTATTTCTAAACTTAAACTTCATAAATCCGCAGGTGTAGATGAAATTACTACGGAAATGCTTAAAGCTGAGAATCTTTCTGTTACCACTTGGATGACTGAAATTCTGAATATCTTTTATGATAAAGGCATGGTTCCTAAGGATTTTACCAGAGCAATTGTTATCCCTATTTTCCAAAAAGGTGATCGCAGTTCTTGTGATAACTATAGGGGTATCAGCCTACTCTCTGTTCCAGGTAAAGTTCTTTCCATGATTGTGCTTAATAGAATTAAGAATCTGGTTGACAGTCAATTGCGTGATGAAGAATGTGGATTCAGAAGTGGTAGGGGATGTGTGGATCAGATATTTTCACTTAGGCAGATTCTTGAGAAATGATTAGAGTTTCAGAAACCTTTAGTTGCTAGCTTTGTTGATTTCAAAAAGGCTTTCGACTCTGTTGATCGTCATAATTGGTGGTTGATTGTGAGATCATATGATATGTCTGACAAGTTAGTTAACATAATGAAAGCTCTCTGTAATAACACTGAGTCGTGTGTGAGAGTTGGCAAGGCTTGTAGCAATTGGTTTAGCATTACTTCTGGTGTTCGACAAAGGTGCATTTGTCTCCTTTTCTCTTTATTTGGTTATTGATTATGTTATGCGAGATTCACTGCAAGGGAAAGATTTTGGCCTTAAAGTTGTGGAGATACGAAATTTTCTGACTTAGATTATGCTGATGATTTGGCCTTTTTGGCCAATGATGTTGATGAGATGAACTCTTTCATTCGAGCTGTTGATGAGACTGGTAGTAGAGTAGGTTTGGTTATAAACAGAGAGAAAACTAAAGTGATGAAAATTGGTCAGGCAGGCTGTGATTCAGTTAATCTGAATGGTTGCAGTCTTGAGCAGGTGTCACAGTTTAATTATCTTAGGAGCTATGTAACAGGATACTGGTGATACGCGGCATGAGATTAACAGACGAATAGGGATTGCTGCCGGGACTTTTAAGAATCTATGGAGAGTGTGGAGAAATAGGAGTATATACCTGAAGACTAAAATTAGACTGTATAATAGTTTGGTTCTTTCTAGGGTTAGTTATGGCAGTAAAACCTGGACACTTCGTAAACATGATAATAGGAAACTAGATGCTTTTGATTCCAGATGCTTACGCAGTATCTTGTGCATTAGGTGGTTCAACTTTGTAACTAATGATGAGGTTAGGCAAAGGAGTCTGCAACCTCCTTTAAACAGCATATTGTGCAGAGAGAGACTAAGTTGATTTGGTCATGTTGCCCGTATGAATAATTATAGATTGGCGAATAGGGTTATGAACTGTGTGCCTAAAGGCCTCAGAAAGAAGGGGAGACCTAGGATGCGGTGGGCAGACAATGTCAAACAGGACCTTGTTAGAATTGGTGTGCAGTGGCCAGATGCAGCAGATGTAACTCAGGATAGACTTGCTTGGAGAACTAAACTGCACGGTCTGGTTGGACCTCCGTAGCCCATGGCTGCTAGAGGATGATGATGAATCATTAATATCTAAGATCGGAGTTGGAGAAAGGGGCGGAAGAATCCAAGGCGCCGTCCTTGCTAAATAACCTTGCAAGTAGTATATCATTATAAGGCATTCGAAGGGAAATTCTAAGATATTTTTATTGAAAACAATTTAGTTGAAGACATTTGCTTTTTATGCGTTAGATGGCACCTCCGAAACGAAGAGTTGGATAGTTTTACCTCTGAGATGCACACAAAGGTCTAACCAGTCAGGTCACAAGGACCCCAATAGCTCACAGAGAGTTGGGGAAGGGAAAAGTTGTTAGGAGACAGATGGTGTCGCTCGTCAAGGCCATTTATTGTGTTCTTTAACTTGCCCAGGGTATAGGTTAACTAGGGTAGTCAGATATTCGGACTTTTGATAACAGCTATTATCAGATAGCAAATTTTTGATATCCGTCTGATATTGGTTAATCCGTAAAAAAAGGGTTAAAAAATTGATTCCTCACTGACAATCAAGCAAAAAGTTTCAATAATTATAACAAAATAATTACAGTTTAATAAATTATTATTCTTAATTTATTTTCGGTTAAATAATTATATTTAAGAAACATCAACGAGTTAATGGAAAGATAAAAAAAAAAGACACCTTAGACATCTTGGGGTTGAAACTGGCATAGTGGTTAGGCAGCTAGCGACTGTTCCAGCAAGGCACACTTGGTGTGTTGTGTTAGCTCTAACTAAGGCAGTGGTCAGCAGTGACTTCGGTCGTAGTAGGTTGTTGGGTTGTTTTACCTCTGAGTGGCACTTTTTTGCACACCATGGGCTAAATGGCCAGGTCACAAGGAACCCCGAAGGCTCAGAGAAGGTTGGGGGAGGGGACCCACTGGAACAGCTGTTGGGAGACAGATGGTAGCCTCCAGTCAAGGCCATCCAGCGTGTTCTTTAACGTGCACAGGGTATGGCTCTCTCGCACGCGGGGCCACGGCTTAACGTCCCATCCGACGGACGGCGGCTTTTCCAAGCCCAGCGGTGTCCCCTACTGACCGTGGGCAGGGCGGGGAATTTTGCAGAGATAAATCTTAACGCTGACCCAGCTGGGACTCGAACCTGGGAACTACAGATTACGAGCCTGGCGCGCTACCGACTGAGCCACCCCCGCCCCGGTCGTAGTAGGGCATGTCCTTGTATGAGAAGGCCTGTAAAAGCTATGAGTAGCTTCTAGGATTCTTCTCTGTCCTATATGTCGCAAATAAAAAAAAAACTGGATGGAACAGAAAATGTTCGCTTCTGTTAGTCTTCACTGAGTTAAATATTCTCTACACTAATCTAGATTTTGTGTTCTCTTATCTGTTTTCTTGAAAAGGTTAAATTCTTGCTTTAACAAATGTATTCATTAATCTTTTTTTTTTGTTTCTGACAGACGTTGTCTCTGAAATACACAAATGAATTTCGCTTCAAGCGAGATTACTTTATCAGGAGGAGAATTCTGATTTTGTGCTTCTTCATCCGAATGTACACTGAACTCATTAGGGTAGAGATGATTCATGAGAGTTGTAGAAAAATTCAGGCATTTGATGAATCAACAAGGCATAAGATTAAACTGTAAGGATTGTCATTTTTGTTTTCGATGCGATTTTCAATTAACTCGAGAAAATTGCAACTTATTTCGGATTTATAATTCTCCAATTTTTCTTTTTCTGAACAAACAATATTCCTTCAACTCTGAAGAGAGTTGTATCACTCGATCAGTTCCAAACATTTTCTGCTGTAAGGGGAGGGCGTCCTCTTGCCATCCTGTATTGCTTTCGAAAATCAAGCATCTCCCTGTAATACAGCCGGATATAAAATCTCAGATGCTTTCTTTTTATTGATTATGCGATAACTTTAATAGAGTCGAAAAAGTTTACTGAAAAAAGATAAAAAGGATATCCGAAACTGTCTCTCCGGATACCAGATATGAGCTTTATTATTCGCGGATGTCGTTTACGGATCTATTCGTTTTGGGAACCTAAGTGCTGTCCTATCCAAAGGACTGCAGTCTTTTCAAGCCCATCGGGTCGCTTTTCTTTCACAGAGTGCAAAACGGTAGTTAGCGGAGAAAATGCCCACTCAGACCAGAGCCTAGCGAGCTCTATACTGAGCCAACTCCTAGTGTGTCCTAAGAACGACAAATGTTTAGGTCAAACAATCTGGATTAAAAACAATATAATAGATCAAATTATATTTAAGGATTCCTTTTGCGCAGTGAGGGGTTCAAACTCTTTTCGTGTTCAGCCCTTGGCAACGCCGAAGAATCCTTCGGGTTGATCAACCGATAAAGTATCCGCTTGAGAGACAGCAGACTGCTATGGAGAATCTCGAGAGATAAGAAGACTTGGGCACGTTTCCTCTTATCGAGGGAGACTTTACACCATTTCCCACTTGACTTACCCTTTGCTCTTTCTCTTCAAGTACCTCTGCTTCTACAATTTTCTCTCCCTAAGAATGAAGTAGATTCGTAACATAAAGGATCAATATCAAAATTCTTTTTAAGAAAGTCTCCCTACGAAATTACAGGCAATACTGTATATTCACTAAAATAAATTTTCAATGATTCCTTCCAACGTTGTAGTTAGAATCACGCCTAGTACTAGCCAAAAAATTTCTTTTCCTATAAGAAACGGGGTGGGAATTCGCTCATTCTGTAGATGGGGAGGAGGATATGCCTGTAGCTGAGTTAAATCGTGGGCCCGTTTGTAGGAAAGCCATATCCGGTGCATGTTAAGGAGACTATTCACAGTATCTTTAAAAAATTTAACATATTTCAGGGGGGTGGTTTCTTTGTCTCTGAGCGGCCCTTTTTTTTGCACACCATGGGCTAAATGGTCAGGTCACAAGGACCCCGAAAGCTCAGAGAAGGTTGGGGGAGGGGACTCACTGGAACAACTGTTGGAAGACAGATGGTAGCCTCCCGTCAAGACCATCCAGCGTGTTCTTTAACGTGCACAGGGTATGGATCTCCCACACAGTACCACGGCTTAACGTTCCATCCCACGGACGACTGCCTTTCCCAGTCCATTGGTGTCCCTTTACTGACAATGGGCAGGGCGGGAGTTTTGGGGAGATAAATCTCAACGCTGGGGCTCGAACCTGGGAACTGCAGATTACGAGCCTGGCGCGCTACCGACTGAGATACCCCGCCCCATTTTTCAGGGGGGAATTCAGGCAGAATTTCGGAGGGGGGGGTTTTAATATGTGCTTCAGGGACATCACTTTCAAGCCATTTTACTTCTCGAAGTTAAAAATTAAATGAAAATGATTAGATCTATTAGGCTGCATTTTGTGTTAATTAGCGATAATATATTATCGCTAATATATTATTAGCGATATATAATAATATAAGAAAGTTTGTGCATTACCAGTAGATACCAGTAATCCATCTGTTCCGGGCGCAATGAAACTTCGAAGCTTCATTTCAAATCCTCAAATAGTCAATTTTTATTAGTAAATGCAAAAATTAACTCTTTCTTAGAGCGCAAAATAGCTTTCCTTGCGTGGAACCTCTAGATACGAGATAATTAGGTAGAAACCTTTGCAACTTCAAACGTTTATAACTACTTTATTTTTCACATGAATTCTAACTAGTTATAAAAAATCACACAAAGTGGAAGAAAAACAATAAGAATAGTTACAAAGTAGCTTCACAAATTCTTTTCAAATTTAAATATTTGCTTGAAGGAGAAAAAGTGCGATTCTGATATTCACAACACGTGGCAGTGAAGGCAAATAACATCGAGTTGACAGATGATCAATATTTATCCCGGAAATGATATGAATTCAAAATCGTGACGAAATTCAATTTCCTCCCGCACTGTTAGAAGATTGGATTGGATTGTTTTACCTCTGAGCGGCACTTTTTTGCACACCATGGGCTAAATAGCCAGGCCACAAGGACCCCGAAGACTCAGAGAAGGTTGGGGGAGGGGACTCACTGGAACAGCTGTTGGGAGACAGATGGTAACCTCCCGTCAAGGCCATCCAGCGTGTTCTTTAACGTGCACAGGGTATGGCTCTCCCGCACACGGGGCCACGGCTTATCGTCCCATCCGACAGACGGCGGCCTTTCCAAGCCCATCGGTGTCCCCTACTGACCGTGGGCAGGGCGGGGAAATTTTGCGGAGATAAATCTCAACGCTGACCCAATTGAGACTCGAACCTGGGAACTACAGATTACGAGCCTGGCGCGCTACCAACTGAGCCACCCCCGCCCCACTGTTAGAAGGAAAGCAGTTAAACAAGGGGAGGGGGGGATAGCATTTCTGATCATTGACGGATTCTTGTTATAACACACAAGAAATCTTCGCTGTTGATTTAGTTTTTCTCAAACTAAAATCCATATTGTGTTTTCTCTGCTGCTGTGTAATTTGTCATTTCTGATTTTCGTAGAGCAGGGATTGCCGTGGACGCAAAGTCTTCAAACCGGTAAAAATGATTTAACAATTAATACATCAAGTTTATTTCCATTTCGTACGGCAAATAATTAAAAATGTTTGAATTTGTAAAGCTACTTTGCAATTATTGGGTTTCTTACATTTTTTGTGATTATTTATAGCCTTGGATTCTGCCAAACAATTCTACATCATTTTGTAACAATAAACATGAAATTTTATTGTGTACTTTTTTTTAGGAGAGTCCACAGGTTTTTTGCTTGAAGGGGGGGGGGACACTATTCCAAGAATCACATCTTTTTTTATCGATTGATATACAGTCAAATTTTTTTTTAATTTAAGAGGGTGGGCGGGGAATTATCTTTTCAACCACATTGTTTTCTATAATCAGTTTCTATAAAATCATAAAATTTTTTCTACTTGTTTCGTCTGTTGGGTTCTTTGTTGGGGCGTGGATTAAGTATCCATTATGCCAATCCGTTACTGGGTTTTCGATATCATTCACAATGTAATCAAGACTATTTCAACTGAATCTTAACATTTTGCATCTATACTACAAATCTTAATATCGGGGGCGGGGTGGCTCAGTCGGTAGCGCGCCAGGCTCGTCATCTGTAGTTCCAAGGTTCGAGTCACAGCTGGGTCAGCGTTGAGATTTAACTCCGCAAAATTCCCCGCCCTGCCCACGGTTAGTAGGTGACACCGATGGGTTTGGGAAGTCCGTCGTCCGTCGGATGGGACGTTAAGCCGTGGCCCCGTGTGCGGGAGAGCCATACCCTGTGCACGTTAAAGAACACGCTGGATGGCCTTGACGGGAGGCTACCATCTGTCTCCCAACAGCTGTTCCAGTGTACTAAAATTGGGGGTTCAAACTTTTCGTGATTCACTCCCCCAATCTTTTCTGAGCCTTCGGGGTCCTTGTGACATGGCCATTTAGCCCATGGTGTACAAAAAAGTGCCGCTCAGAGGTAAAACAATCGATTATAAACTTCGTGTTTATATTGCGAATGTTTCCTACAAATACAATCTTTTAATAATCCGAAAGTAATGACAGAATGTAATGCATTCATTTCATTGGATGATTCAGCTCTAATGACACAGAACAGCTGTTCAAGGTAATCGACTAACCAATCAGTTTACATTCTACTTTTCTGCTTACATTACTGGCGCTGTACTTTTGGCATTCTCTAAACCCGAAATAAACTGAAAAGGTCACGATACGATTCTGATATTGATTGCTATTGGTTATTCTTAAAGGTAATGTCACTGAGGCGTTATCTCAACTGTTGTTGACATCATTTCGATGACATCACAGATATTATTGAAGAATTATGAAATCATTGATATGATGACAGAAATCAAAACAAGGATTGTGAAAAACAAAATATCTAAAAAAAAGTGATTACCAATTTATTATTTAAATACTGAACGCATACCATTCGAATAGAGATTGCAACAAAATATTTTAGGTTTTAATTAAATCTATGATCATTTGAATCCTTGGTTCTGGTACAAACGGAAGGGTGGGTCAAAATGCTATTGTGTATGGGTGGGTTGGGTTGTTTTACCTCTGAGCGGCACTTTTTGGCACACCATGGGCTAAATGACCAGGTCACATGGACCCCGAAGGCTCAGAGAAGGTTGGGGGAGGGGACCCACTGGAACAGCTGTTGGGAGACAGATGGTAGTCTCCCGTCAAGGCCATCCAGTGTGTTCTTTAACGTGCACAGGGTATGGCTCTCCCGCACACGGGGCCACGGCTTAACGTCCCATCCGACAGACGGCGGCCTTTCCAAGCCCATCGGTGTCCCCTACTGACCGTGGGCAGGGCGGGGAATTTTGCGGAGATAAATCTCAACGCTGACCCAGCTGGGACTCGAACCTGGGAACTACAGATTACGAGCCTGGCGCGCTACCGACTGAGCCACCCCCGCCCTGTGTATGGGTGGGAGTCAAACATGTGGGTTGGGTTGTTTTACCTCTGAGAGGCACTTATTTTGTACACCATGGGCAAAATGTCAGGTCACAAGGACCCCAGAGGCTCAGAGAAGGTTGGGGGAGGAGACCCACTGGAACAGCTGTTGGGAGACAGATGGTAGCCTCCCATCAAGGCCATCCAGCGTGTTCTTTAACGTGCGCATGGTATGGTTCTCCCGTACACGGCGCCACGGCTTAACGCCCCATCCGACGGACGGTGGCCTTTCCAAGCCCATCGGTGTTCTCTACTGACCGTGGGCAGGGCGGGGAATTTTGCAGAGATGAATTTCAACGCTGGCCAAGCTCTGGGACTCGAACCTGGTAACTGCAGATTACGAGCCTGGCGCGCTACCGACTGAGCCCCCCCCCCCCCCTCAAACATGTGAATAAACGTTTTAATGTTATTGGGAGTATCTGAGATTGAGGGAGCAAATATGATTTTGTTTCTTCCACCCAAACAAAAATCTTCTTCCTTAATGAAAAAACCTTTCGGCTTTCATAGAACATATAAAATGATCTAATTTGTGGATGTATAGTTAATTTTCGTCACGGGTCGGAAGATTTATTTATGTGCAACAAATTATGCAAACAAATTCATAAGAAAACCGTTCACATATTTTCAAAGACCTTCGCTGTGTAGGTGTAGGGATGGCTCAGTCGGTCGCGAGCCAGGTTCGTAATCTGTGGTTCCCAGGTTTGAGTCCCAGCTGGGCCAGCATTGAGATTTGTCTCCGTAAAACTACCCGCCCTGCCCAGGTCAGTAGGGACACCGATTACTTACATCATTTTCTTCAAAATCTTGGAAAGGTCTCCGTCTGTCGCATGCGATGTTAAGCTGTGGATCTGCGTGTGGGAGAGTTACATCCTGTACACGTTAAAGATTACCATTTGTCTCCCAACAGCTGTTCTAGTAGATGTCCGCCCCCAACCTTCTCTGAGCCTTCAGGGTCAGGGGCGGGAGTGACTCAGTCGGTAGCGCGCCAGGCTCGTAATCTGCAGTTCCCAGGTTCGAGTCCCAGCTGGGTCAGCGTTGAGATTTATCTCCGCAAAATTCCCCGCCCTGCCCACGGTCAGTAGGGGACACTGATAGGCTTGGAAAGGCCGCCGCCCGTCGGATGGGACGTTAAGCTGTGGCCCCGTGTGCGGGAGAGCCATACCCTATGCACGTTAAAGAACATGCTGGATGGCCTTGACGGGGGGCTACCATCTGTCTCCCAACAGCTGTTCCAGTGGGTCCCCTCCCCCAACCTTCTCTGAGCCTTCGGGGTCCATGTGACCTGGCCATTTAGCCCATGGTGTGCAAAAAAGTGCCGCTCAGAGGTAAAACACCCAACATACCACTCTTCGGGGTCATTGTGACCTGTTCATTTCGATCATTGTGTACAAAACAGTGCCGCTCAGAGATAACCCAACCCTTCGCTGTGTTCATATCTGCCTTTTGTCAAATGTTTTACATACAAGAAGCCCAATATTTTAGTACACAAAAATTTTGGCTTTTACATTTCTGAGGTGGGGCGATCAATGCAATGGCCGCTCTTTCCTATTACAGCTCTCATAAGAATTTCGTAGTATATGAATCTTAAACCAATTGGGTTGTTTTACCTCTGCGTGACACTTTTTTTTTACACACAATGGAAAAAATGAAGGACTCCGAAGGCTCGAATATTGTGAAAAGAGAATCCATTAGACAGCTATTAAGAGACAGATGGAAGCCTCCCGTTAAGGTAATCCAGTTGGCTTTTTAAAGTGCACAAGATATGGTTCACCTGCACACTGTTCCACGGTGTAACGTCTGGTCCGATGAGCGCCAGCCTTTTCTAGCCCTTTGTTGCTCCCTATTCCCCCAAGGATAGGTGGGGTTTAGCGGAATAAATCTCAAAATAGGAACTCTACTAGAGTAACTAACTACTCCGAGTTAGAAGTGTTCAAGACGAAACCCCACTAGTGGACCGAGGTGGGATTGGGTTGTTTTACCTCTGAGCGACACTTTTTTTGCACACCATGTGCTAAATGGCCAGGTCACAAGGACCTTGAAAGCTCAGAGAAGGTTGGGGGAGGGGACCCACTGGAACAACTGTTGGGTGACAGATGGTAGCCTCCCGTCAAGACCATCCAGCGTATTCTTTAACGTGCACAGGGTATGTCTCTCCCGCACACGAGACCACGCCTTAAGGTCCCATCCGACGGACGGCGGCCTTATCCATGCCCATCGGTGTCCCCTACTGACCGTGGGCAGGGCGGTGAATTTTTTGGAGATATATCTCAACGTTGACCCAGCTGGAACTCGAACCTGGAAACTACAGATTACGAGACTGGCGCGCTACCGACTAAGCCATCCCCGCCCCTCCCAGGTGGGGAGAGTGGAGTCTCCCATACCTGGAAGTTCTTTTTACATGCGTTTAATTATTACTCGACAGACCTCTTATCTTTTCTCTTTTCAAACAATTGTCATTATGAGGAAAAAAATGTTATCGAAGGTCGCAACCTTTGTCTTTTATTTTACAATGTGTCGATATCCTCTCGGAACATAATAAAATCCTGATTTCGATAATGTTAGCAGATATGATGATGGATTGGATTGTTTTACCTCTAAGCGGCACTTTTTTGCACACAATGGCCAGGCCACAAAGACCCCGAAGGCTCAGACAAGGTTAGGGAAGGGGACCCACTGGAACAGCTGTTGGGAGACAGATGGTAGCCTCCCGTCAAGGCCATCCAGCGTGTTCTTTAACGTGCACAGGGAACGGCTCTCCCGCACACGGGGCCACGGCTTAACGTCCCATCCGACGGACAGCGGCCTTTCCAAGCCCATCGGTATCCCCTACTGACCGTGGGCAGGGCAGAGAATTTTGCGGAGATAAATCTCAACGCTGACCCAGCTGGGACTCGAACCTGGGAACTACAGATTACGAGCCTGGCGCGCTACCGACTGAGCCACCCCCGCCCCAGATATGATGAAACATCTGCACGGAGCGGGATCAGACACTGCACTCGACACTCAACAGATCGGGACTTTCAGATTCTGCGGAAAAATGGAAAGTAACAAGGAAGCAGGATCGGATTAGGAAACTTAACCCTTTTGCAGTCCAGTGTAGGACAGGATCGACACTAAACGACAAAGAGTTCAGTAGAGGACATGAATTTCGTTTATTCAAACTATTTCAAAATGCAAACAAATGAAGTGCTTTTTTTTCATTACAATTTGACATTGTTATTGATGAATCAAAAAGTTACGAATGAAACATGCTAATTTTTTTAAACAATAGTATGTGTAGTGTTTGGGTTGTTTTACCTCTGAGCGGCAATTTTTTTACACACCGTGGGCTAAATGGCCAGGTCACAAGGACCCCGAAGGCTCAGAGAAGGTTGGGGGAGGTGACCCACTGGAACAGCTGTTGGGAGACAGATGGTAGCCTCCCGTCAAGGCCATCCAGTGTGTTCTTTAACGTGCACACCGTCAAGGCCATCCACGTGTGTTCTTTAACGTGCACATGGTATGGCTCTCCCGCTCACGGGGCCACAGCTTAACGTCACATCCGACGGGCGACGGCCTTCAAAGCCCATCGGTGTCTCCTACTGACCGCGGGCAGATGTGGTGGTTGATGGAGGCGGATCAGACTTTAAGGGCCTCTTATACGAAATATTTTTGCTGAAAGAGAAAATTTAAAGTCCAGTTACAGAGACTTGGACATAGATGACATGGGGAATTATAAGTGTCATTTACACACAATTTATACTAAGGTCGGTGTTGATGGAAATTTCCATTTATCGTTTGGAACGAGAAATCCCATTATTTTGAATATTAGAAAAAAAAATGTTTTCAAGTGTTCACGTGAAGCGAACAATGAAGAGTAACACCAGTTTTGAGACGTGGCGTGGGTGTGCGATTTTTTATTTTTGTGTTCTCTAAACCAATATGTGCAGCCTTCCCGTGGCCGAGTGGTTAGCGCGCTTGGCTACTGATCTAAGGGACCTGGGTTCGAGCCCCGGGTAAGGCATGGATGTTTGTGTTGTTTTTCTGCTGAGGTCCTGCCATCCTCTCAGATCTTCTACTATGGCATATAAACTGACAGGCTCCTGTCAGACCTCTGTGGCAAGCAGCTGCTTGAGGGGGTATTTATTTTATTTACATTGGATCGTGTGAGCTCACAAAAACCTGGATCGTGTGGGCCCACTCACAGAAATATTGAGCGTGTGCAGTTACCGTTCACAGCAAACTGGAGCGTGTGCAGTAACTGCACACGCTCCAGTTTGCTGTGAACGGTAACTGGAGCGTGTACAGTTGCTGTACACGTTCCTGAGGTCCTGCCATCCTCTCAGACCTTCTACTATGGCATATAAACTGACAGGCTCCTGTCAGACCTCTGTGGCAAGCAGCTGCTTGAGGGGGTATTTATTTTTTTAACCAACATAGAACGAAAAAAAGTTCTTTCACATTTGTGGATTAAAGAAACGAACTGTACGCAAAATACAAATTACATTTCTTCAGGTAAAGATAAAAAAATGGAATAAGTAAAAACTTTATCTCACGTCACAGAATTTCATTGAGTGAGCCGATTGCTTTTTATTTGAAGTTTTGACTTTTAATTTTGTAAAGCTTCTATAGACATCAACTGGCTCCAAAACCATAAATTTACAAAATGGGCACACAGCTGGTTTAAGCTGTCAAAACATCAACGCTGGTACAGGATCGAAGATGGAAAAAGCAGATTACGTTTTATTTACCATTATCGTTTCTACTTAGTCCAATTTTTAAGCTCCATTCCCACCTCCCTTGTTGGAGGATATGGTTTTCACAATACCAAAAACAAACAAATGACAAGAAAAGCAATAGTGAAAATAAATAAAAATGTCCTCCCTGTTACTAAAACAAACATTCACAAAAAAACGCAACACTCTTAATTTTAAAATCGTTCGTCACTCTAAACTAATTTAAAGGATGATTTAAATCAACGCTTACCTTGAGATCCAAGGAGACAAGTCTTAAAATTCAACCCCCTCGAATTCATATTTCCGAATTTCTTTCAAGTTTCAGGAGATCAGACCGAAACCATACCTCGCTCCAAAGCGTATCTGAACCTCAAACGTCGCAGAATTCAATGATTTTCAGCGCAGCAAAGAAAACACTAGACAAAGTCAAACGCTTCACATGATACGGAAGCGACGGCTGAACACGGCAATGAGCGATTCCTTAGCTGGCTACCTGGCGATGACGACAACAAATGATGGATGGCACATGGCAACCACACGAGACTCGCGATACATCAACGAGCCACCGACTAATAATTCCTTTTGTACGAGTCCGAGTCTAGCGCGTGGCATATCTGAATCGTTTCCCAAAATGATATCGAATTCCCAACTTGTTGCTCGTCGTATAGAATTACTTACGTCATTGTGCCACGCAGATAAAGTTGTTTATGCGGCCTGCTATTTCAAGATTACCACTGACAGAAGCGTTATCTTTGCAACACCGAAACGCTTCCGAGGGATGAACAGCGAATTTATATATTCAAAGCTCACGTGTGCACACCGGAAGTAACAGAGATGGACTCGAGCTCATATTTTCGAGTCCGAGTCAGGACCGTTTCGATAATTCTAGGCACGGTTCTGGAAAATAATTCTCTTCACGCATTGTAAAATATATGTCCAGAAATGCATAAAAAAAAATACCCCTCAAGCAGCTGCTTGCCACAGAGGTCTGACAGGAGCCTGTCAGTTCATATGCCACAGTAGAAGATCTGAGAGGATGGCAGGACCTCAGCAGAAAAACAACACGAACATCCATGCCTTACCCGGGGCTCGAACCCAGGTCCTGTAGATCAATAGCCAAGCGCGCTAACCACTCGGCCACCTCGTATTAAAGGCTATTGCAAAATTTTAAATACTTGCAATTGTATGAAGATCTATTTAAAATTTTAATGTTATTTGGAACGTTAATAATAGAAATTTTGGTTGGGTTGTTTTACCTCTGAGCGGCACTTTTTTGCACACCATGGGCTAAATGGCCAGGTCACATGGGCCCCGAAGGCTCAGAGAAGGTTGGGGGAGGGGACCCACTGGAACAGCTGTTGGGAGACATATGGTAGCCTCCCGTCCAGGCCATCCAGCGTGTTCTTTAACGCGCACAGGGTATGGCTCTCCCGTACACGGGGCCACGGCTTAACGTCCCATCCGACGGACGGCGGCCTTTCCAAGCCCATCGATGTCCCCTACTGACCGTGGGCAGGGCGGGGAATTTTGCGGAGATAAATCTCAACGCTGACCCAGCTGGGACTCGAACCTGGGAACTACAGATTACGAGCCTGGCGCGCTACCGACTGAGCCACCCCCGCCCCTAAACAATAGAAATAATTTGTAGAAATTTAGAAAGTGAATAAAGTCATTATAAACGCTGAGCTCAATTAATTAACAAAAGTGAGAAAGACACAGGAAAAAAAATAATGACTGAATGGGGGCACATTTTAAATTACTAAAGACTGATTTAAATGTCGAAATTATGGAACGAAATTTTGTTTTTTAACTTGTATTTTATGAAATTTTAGGAAAAAATAGAAATTCGAATTATAACTGAGGCGTAGTCGTCTGTGCCATTTTCAGTCCCAACCTGATCTTGCCAATAAGCTCAAGCCCCCTAAAACCCCAAACAACCAACCAACCAACCAAGACCGAACGCATTTCTAGCAGGTAAGTCAAAATGGAAACAATTGGTTGGGTTGTTTTACCTCTGAGCGGCACTCTTTTCAACACAATGGGCTAAATGGCCAGGTCACAAGACTCCGAAGGCTCAGAAATGGTTGGAGGAAGGGGACACACCTGGGCAGCTAGTAGGAGACAGATGTCAGCCTCTAGACAAGGCCATTCGGAGTATTTTTTAACGTGCACAAGGGCCACGGCTTAACGTCCCATCGGACGGAAGGCGGCCTTTCGAAGCCCATCAGTGTCTCCTACGGTCCCTATGGCAAGCGGGGAGTTTTGCGGAGATAAATCTCAACCCTGGCCCAAGTGAGATTCGAACCTGGGAACTATAGATAACGAGCATGGTGCGCTAACGACTGAACTCCCTTCCCCCCTTCCCTAACACCAACACTAGTCACATAGTGTGTTGTTATCACCACCTTACCCCTCATTTTATCTCCTTAAGAAATGGAGCATGTACTTAAAACTGGAACCTCCGCTTTTAATTTCGATTTCACGACTTCTGCTAACTAGGAAGACAAACTGCCACTTCCGTTCCCTTATCCGTAAGAGTTGGGTTGTTTTACCTCTAAGCGGCACTTTTTTTGCACACCATAGGCTAAATGGTCAGGTCACATGGACCCCGAAGGCTCAGAGAAGGTTGGGGGAGGGGACCCACTGGAACAGCTGTTGGGAGACAGATGGTAGCCTCCCGTCAAGGTCATCCCGCGTGTTCTTTAGCGTGCACAGGTTATGGCTCTCCCGCACACGGACCACGACTTAACGTCCCATCCGCCGGACGGCGGCCTTTCCAAGCCCATTGGTGTCCCTTACTGACCGTGGGCAGGGCGGGGAATTTTGCGGAGATAAATCTCAACGCTGACCCAGCTGGGACTCGAACCTGGGAACTACAGATTACGAGCCTGGCGCGCTACCGACTGAGCCACCCCCGCCCCTAAACAATAGAAATAATTTGTAGAAATTTAGAAAGTGAATAAAGTCATTATAAACGCTGAGCTCAATTAATTAACAAAAGTGAGAAAGACACAGGAAAAAAAATAATGACTGAATGGGGGCACATTTTAAATTACTAAAGACTGATTTAAATGTCGAAATTATGGAACGAAATTTTGTTTTTTAACTTGTATTTTATGAAATTTTAGGAAAAAATAGAAATTCGAATTATAACTGAGGCGTAGTCGTCTGTGCCATTTTCAGTCCCAACCTGATCTTGCCAATAAGCTCAAGCCCCCTAAAACCCCAAACAACCAACCAACCAACCAAGACCGAACGCATTTCTAGCAGGTAAGTCAAAATGGAAACAATTGGTTGGGTTGTTTTACCTCTGAGCGGCACTCTTTTCAACACAATGGGCTAAATGGCCAGGTCACAAGACTCCGAAGGCTCAGAAATGGTTGGAGGAAGGGGACACACCTGGGCAGCTAGTAGGAGACAGATGTCAGCCTCTAGACAAGGCCATTCGGAGTATTTTTTAACGTGCACAAGGGCCACGGCTTAACGTCCCATCGGACGGAAGGCGGCCTTTCGAAGCCCATCAGTGTCTCCTACGGTCCCTATGGCAAGCGGGGAGTTTTGCGGAGATAAATCTCAACCCTGGCCCAAGTGAGATTCGAACCTGGGAACTATAGATAACGAGCATGGTGCGCTAACGACTGAACTCCCTTCCCCCCTTCCCTAACACCAACACTAGTCACATAGTGTGTTGTTATCACCACCTTACCCCTCATTTTATCTCCTTAAGAAATGGAGCATGTACTTAAAACTGGAACCTCCGCTTTTAATTTCGATTTCACGACTTCTGCTAACTAGGAAGACAAACTGCCACTTCCGTTCCCTTATCCGTAAGAGTTGGGTTGTTTTACCTCTAAGCGGCACTTTTTTTGCACACCATAGGCTAAATGGTCAGGTCACATGGACCCCGAAGGCTCAGAGAAGGTTGGGGGAGGGGACCCACTGGAACAGCTGTTGGGAGACAGATGGTAGCCTCCCGTCAAGGTCATCCCGCGTGTTCTTTAGCGTGCACAGGTTATGGCTCTCCCGCACACGGACCACGACTTAACGTCCCATCCGCCGGACGGCGGCCTTTCCAAGCCCATTGGTGTCCCTTACTGACCGTGGGCAGGGCGGGGAATTTTGCGGAGATAAATCTCAACGCTGACCCAGCTGGGACTCGAACCTGGGAACTACAGATTACGAGCCTGGCGCGCTACCGACTGAGCCACCCCCGCCCCTAAACAATAGAAATAATTTGTAGAAATTTAGAAAGTGAATAAAGTCATTATAAACGCTGAGCTCAATTAATTAACAAAAGTGAGAAAGACACAGGAAAAAAAATAATGACTGAATGGGGGCACATTTTAAATTACTAAAGATTGATTTAAATGTCGAAATTATGGAACGAAATTTTGTTTTTTAACTTGTATTTTATGAAATTTTAGGAAAAAATAGAAATTCGAATTATAACTGAGGCGTAGTCGTCTGTGCCATTTTCAGTCCCAACCTGATCTTGCCAATAAGCTCAAGCCCCCTAAAACCCCAAACAACCAACCAACCAACCAAGACCGAACGCATTTCTAGCAGGTAAGTCAAAATGGAAACAATTGGTTGGGTTGTTTTACCTCTGAGCGGCACTCTTTTCAACACAATGGGCTAAATGGCCAGGTCACAAGACTCCGAAGGCTCAGAAATGGTTGGAGGAAGGGGACACACCTGGGCAGCTAGTAGGAGACAGATGTCAGCCTCTAGACAAGGCCATTCGGAGTATTTTTTAACGTGCACAAGGGCCACGGCTTAACGTCCCATCGGACGGAAGGCGGCCTTTCGAAGCCCATCAGTGTCTCCTACGGTCCCTATGGCAAGCGGGGAGTTTTGCGGAGATAAATCTCAACCCTGGCCCAAGTGAGATTCGAACCTGGGAACTATAGATAACGAGCATGGTGCGCTAACGACTGAACTCCCTTCCCCCCTTCCCTAACACCAACACTAGTCACATAGTGTGTTGTTATCACCACCTTACCCCTCATTTTATCTCCTTAAGAAATGGAGCATGTACTTAAAACTGGAACCTCCGCTTTTAATTTCGATTTCACGACTTCTGCTAACTAGGAAGACAAACTGCCACTTCCGTTCCCTTATCCGTAAGAGTTGGGTTGTTTTACCTCTAAGCGGCACTTTTTTTGCACACCATAGGCTAAATGGTCAGGTCACATGGACCCCGAAGGCTCAGAGAAGGTTGGGGGAGGGGACCCACTGGAACAGCTGTTGGGAGACAGATGGTAGCCTCCCGTCAAGGTCATCCCGCGTGTTCTTTAGCGTGCACAGGTTATGGCTCTCCCGCACACGGACCACGACTTAACGTCCCATCCGCCGGACGGCGGCCTTTCCAAGCCCATTGGTGTCCCTTACTGACCGTGGGCAGGGCGGGGAATTTTGCGGAGATAAATCTCAACGCTGACCCAGCTGGGACTCGAACCTGGGAACTACAGATTACGAGCCTGGCGCGCTACCGACTGAGCCACCCCCGCCCCATCCGTAAGAGACAAAGAAGCAATTGACTATTTTTGGATCGTTTTCGGAAAAAAAGAAGAGAGTCATTGTTTCGGCTTTGTCTTCGGTCCATTTTTAGACATTCAACCTTTTTTAAAGAAAACAAAATCTTTTGTTTCGTTAAAATAAATAACAATATATTTTTTTCATATTTATTTTCGTAATCTTTTATTTGTTTGAATTTCCACCGTTAAAAGATGTTAAATTCGGAACATCGCAAACATTTAATATTCTAAGCACTCTACGCTAGAAATTTGATACTAATGCAGAAGATTGTGGCCCCCAAAGGGTTTGCTTTGACAGCCATGACTTGCTCTCCCCAGAAATGTAGGGGATGTCGAAATTCAGCTTTTTTTAAACGAGCATTCAATATTCGCAAGAGAACATTGAGATTTTTAATTTCATTTTATATATTTATATAGGTATTATTGTTTAGTAGGGGCGGGGGTGGCTCAGTAGGTAGCGCGCCAGGCTCGTAATCTGTAGTTCCCAGGTTCGAGTCCCAGCTGGGTCAGCGTTGAGATTTATCTCCGCAAAATTCCCCGCCCTGCCCACGGTCAGTAGGGGAACCGATGGGCATGGATAAGGCCGCCGTCCGTCGGATAATCGTTAAGCCGCGGCTCCGTGTGCGAGAGAGCCATACCCTGTGCACGTTAAAGAACACGCTGGATAGCCTTGACGGGAGGCTACCATCTGTCTCCCAACAGCTGTTCTAGTGGGTCCCCTCCCCCAACCTTCTCTGAGCCTTCGGGGTCCATGTGACCTGGCCATTTAGCCCATGGTGTGCAAAAAAAGTGCCGCTTAGAGGTAAAACAACCCAACTTGTTTAGTAAATAAACATGCATTTATATAGATAGTAGTGGAATGATTATTCTTAAAGTGACACTGATTAGATTCAGAAATAAGACAATAATTTTTACGAATTATTGTTTGGTCCTTGACAACTGCATTGCTCCAGAAGTAGTTTATTGCGTATTCTTTTATTCATTATCTTTCATTACGTATTATAATGAAAGAGGTTCATTTTTTTCCCTTTGTAATGAGAAACTGAAGAAATTTTCATTGAAACTCTATTTGATTATTTGGAGGGCTCAGTCGATATCGCTTCTGGTTCCCTGATCTGCAGTTCCCAGGTTCGATTCCCAACTAGACCAGCTTTGAGATTTATCTCCGCTGAACTCCTCGCCCAGCCCTCAGTCAGAAAAAGGACACCGATGAGCTTGGAAAGGCCGCCGTCCGTTGGATGGGATATAAAGCCGTGGTCCTTGTGCAGAACAGCCATACTTTCATTTTTCTCCTAAAGGTTGTTCAGGGGATTCTTTTCTTTAAGCCTTTGATGTCACCAAGTTGTTGAAGTCCACTGTGCGAAAAAAAGTCTCTCAAAGATAATACAACCCCCCCCCCCCCAATTGTAACTTTACCTTTACTTGGGTACTCAAGGCATTCAATAGCCAAGATACAGCGTGAGCACCAAGAATCAAAAGCATCAAGTTCCGAGTATGAAGGACGTAAATTTCACTATCATAGAAAAAAAAATTAGAAAGGGCTAAATTATTATATAGCTTAATTTTAGTTTTTTTTTATGCATTTGCATATTTTTCCAAAATTTCAGCAGTTTTTTTGAAAGTCCCAAAAGAAAATGTTAGTTCTCCTTTATCTCATGTAGCACATTATCAGTCACACAACTTACAAGATAATTAAACTGATAAATATGCTCCAGAGTACAGCCATTCGAAAGAACTTGAACCATCATGCACCTGGTCAATTTTCATCACTTTAATTTATCCTTTCTTTCTATTCCAGTCTCATCAATAGCTTTAATGAAAGAGTACATCTCGCCAACTTCATTTGTCAAAAGGCTAAACGTTAAAAAAAAGCTAAAACTGTCTAGAAGCTTGCGTTGGATTAGGTTGTTTTACCTCTGAGCGTCACTTTTTTGCACACCATGGGCTAAATGGCCAGGTCACAAGGACCCCGAAGGCTCAGAAAAGGTTGGGGGAGGGGATCCACTGGAAAAGCTGTTGGGAGACAGATGGTAGCCTTCCGTCAAGGCCATCCAGCGTGTTCTTTAACGTGCACAGGTTATGTCTCTCCCGAACACGGGCCACGACTTAACGTCCCATCCGACGGAAGGCGGCCTTTCCAAGCCCAGCGGTGTCCCCAACTGACCGTGGGCAGGGAGGGGAATTTTGCGGAGATAAATCTCAACGCTGTCTAGAAGTTTTCGTTACTTTGTCCTATTGCTATCAAAACAAATGTTTTTTAAATCATAATTAAACTGATCCCTTAAACCATTATTAAGCCTTTTTTTAATGATGCCTGTTAAAATTGGAAAACTGTTGATTCAGCTCAGTCCTTCAAGCTTTTCTCTCAGTAATTAAGCGCATTATCTTATCTCTTGTCCCCTACGCTCTTTTTCACAAAGATGTTTCTTTCCAAGAATCGTTTATTGTGATATTCAATGATAAACACACTATGATTGTCATAATGATTAAGTAACTTTTCATGATAAGTTTTGGCCATATCTGGGTCTTTCAGAGCTTCAGCGTTAAATTAATTCTTTGAAATGTAAGCACGATATTTCTTAAGCTTCAATTGAAAGACAGTTTTAACAAGGTAATGACCAGACTTAATTTCAGCTCCCCTATACGACCTGGGTTTCTAAGAGTTCTAGCCTATTCGTTGTTAATTATTCCATTTTCATCATATTCCAATGCAATCGACGTTTCCCATTGCTATTTAAAATATCAGTGTTAAAAAGACATTACTCCACCCCAAAGGTCAGAGTTAAAAAGACAGATTACTCCACCCCAAAGGTCAGAGTTCATACTATCTTTAGCCCTGAAGTCACCCATATTATACCAGTATATGTACCCAGTATTTTTTAACGTACACAATTATATATAGGGATATTATACCAGTACATATACCCAGCATATATTCCTTCTTGACAGAGCTCAAAACATCATGAAGTGTTTCATAAAACCTGTCATTTTCGTTCTCACCAAGTATTTACAGTCTGGGATAGCAACAGATAACATTCAAGTGTTTAATACCTATTTTAAATTTATCTTCAAGTTTCTTCAAATTTCGCATGATATATTGATTGTTTCCAAATTCAGAGAGTATACAGGGTGAATCTGAAAAAGTGGGCAAAACTTTACGGGGTGGTAGAACGCAGCTATACGAGCAATATTTGTCATAGAATGTATGGTCGGAACGCAAACTGCGAGCCGCTAGGTGGCGTTGGAAATGATATAAAAGGATCGGTCTTCGCACCCAACGGCATTTCTACCGTGGATTGCCGAGAGGATGGCTGGTTATACTAACCACGAAATGGCGGATATGCACTTTGTGTACGGTGCGGCGGACGGGAATGCAAGTGAGGACCGACCCTTTTATACCATTTCCAACGCCACCTAGCGGCTCACCGTTTGCGTTCCGACCATACATTCTATGACGAATATTGCTCGTATAGCTGCGTTCTACCACCCCGTAAAGTTTTGCCCACTTTTTCAGATTCACTCTGTATATCACTAATGAAAAATATATTTTTTAATTAAGGAGGTAGAATGCCCTCCCCTAAATAAACCTCATGTTCCATTCTACTGTTATCATTTGCCTTAATATGTATTATTCTGATAGTGTCATACGAAGTAACATATTTATGCAACTTGCTTTTTTATGTAAATAAGATCACTCAAGAGTTGTTTATGTTTTGATCAGATGAAGAGAAACATATTTACCTTTTGCGACATTGATGTTTATCTAGGGTACAAGACCATGCCCCTTGGACAGAGACGCTGTGAACGTTGACCCCGGGTCGAAGGGCAAGGTGACGTCAGTTTCAATTAGATTAAAGCACCATCTATACGAACAACGCAGCAGTGACCCGAAAGATGACAGATATAGATGTTGCACATCCAAGGCCATTTCTAGGGCGGGGACATTGGAAGGAGATCAATGGAGGTAATTGCTCTCATCCTCATTCAACTGGGGCCTTAACAAAGTTCTAATAACATTTAGAATAAACAACTGAAATATGATCCAAATTTTGGCATGATTAGGGGCGGGGGTGGCTCAGTCGGTAGCGCGCCAGGCTCATAATCTGTAGTTCCCAGGTTCGAGTCCCAACTGGGTCAGCGTTGAGATTTATCTCCGCAAAATTCCCCGCCCTGCCCACGGTCAGTAGGGGACACCGATGGGCTTGGAAATTCCGCCGTCCGTCGGATGGGACGTTAAGCCGTGGCCCGTGTGTGGGAGAGCCATACCCTGTGCACGTTAAAGAACACGCTGGATGGCCTTGACGGGAGGCTACCATCTGTCTCCCAACAGCTGTTCCAGTGGGTCCCCTTCCCCAACCTTCTCTGAGCCTTCGGGGTCCATGTGACCTGGCCATTTAGCCCATGGTGTGCAAAAAAGTGCAGTCAGAGGTAAAACAACCAACTTGGCATGACTACTTGCATGTTGCATTTTTACTACACCTGAGTTGGGTTGGGATGTTTTACCTCTGAGCGGCAATTTTGTGCGCACAATGAGCTAAATGACCAGGTTACAAGGACCCAGAAAGCTCAGAGAAGATTTGGAGGGGAGCATCCCCTGCAAAGCTATTAGGAGACGAGTGGGAGTCTCCCGTCAAGACCATTCAGTGTCTTCTTTAAAGGGCACAAGGCTGTACATGGGGTAATGGATTAAAGCTCCATCCGATGAAAGGCACTTTACAAGCCGATCGGTGTCCTTTTTCTCACCGAGGGAAGAGCGGGAATTAACGGAGATAAATCTTCCGCCCTTACTGCACGTGATACACGTGGGATTGCACATTTCAATCACATAGTGTTCTATTTCCGAAATGAAAACGTTGGGCTGGGTTCTTTTACATCTGAGCGGCACTTTTTAGCACACCATGGGCTAAATGTCCAGGTCATATGGACCCCGAAGGCTCAGAGAAGATTGGGGGAGGGGACCCACTGGAACAGCTGTTGGGAGGCAGATGGTAGCCTCCCGTCAAGGCCATCCAGCGTGTTCTTTAACGTGCACATGGTATGGCTCTCCCGCACACGGGGCCACGGCTTAATGTCTCATCCGACGGACGGAGGCATTTCCAAGCCCATCGGTGTCCCCTACTGACCGTGGGCAGGAAGGGGAATTTTTGCGGAGATAAATCTCAACGCTGACCCAGCTGGGACTCGAACCTGAGAATACAGATTTCGAGTCTGGCGCGCTACCGACTGAGCCACCCCCGCCCCAAATGAAAACGTAGACAAAAATATAAATGCGGGCATATTTGCAACTCAATCTTTATTATCAAAGAAAAGTCTGAAATATTTTAGTGGTGAGAAGAAAGTGTGCCAAAATTTAAAATCAAAATGCACATTTGTTTCTATTTCTTACATATTTTGCTAATTTAACGTTGAAGTTAAAGTGTGTTGCGATATTTTTTTTAATTGAACTTTTGCAGCTATGTTTCTTTTATTGATTAATTATATTTCTTAATTCAGAAGTGGCTGATAAATTCTATTTTTTTTTCTCAGAAAATGCCATTGTGCATTTAATAATCCATATTTATAAAAATCAACGATAAAATAATAAATACCCCTTCAATCAGCTGCTTGACACAGACTTCCAGTTTATACGCCATAGTAGGAGGCTGTGAGGATGGCGGGACCTCAGCAGGAAAAAAATAAAATAAATACCCCTTCAAGCAGCTGCTTGCCACAGAGGTCTGACAGGAGCCTGTCAGTTTATATGCCACAGTAGAAGGTCTGAGGGGATGGCAGGACCTCAGCAGAAAAACGACACACACATCCTTGCCTTACCCGGGGCTCGAACCCAGGTCCCTTAGATTAGCAGCCAAGCGCGCTAACCGTAATCTGTAGTTCCCAGGTTCCAATGGGACGGACAACAACAAATATCCTTCCCTTATCCGGGGCTCGGACCCAGGTCCCTTAGATTAGCAGCCAAGCGCGCTAACCACTCGGCCACAGGACGGACAACAACAAATATCCTTGCCTTATCCGGGGCTCGGACCCAGGTCCCTTTGACCAGTGGCTAACCCCTTGGTTAGCGCGGCAAGAAAAGCGCCTTGGAAGAAACGCCTTGGAAGACAAGCGCCTTGGAAGAAAAGCGCCTTGGACGAGCGCCTTGGAAGAAACGCCTTGGAAGACAAGCGCCTTGGAAGAAAAGCGCCTTGAACGAGCGCCTTGGAAGAAACGCCTTGGAAGACAAGCGCCTTGGAAGAAAAGCGCCTTGAACGAGCGCCTTGGAAGAAACGCCTTGGAAGACAAGCGCCTTGGAAGAAACGCCTTGGAAGACAAGCGCCTTGGAAGAAAAGCTCCTTGGACCAAGGCGACCTTGGAAGCGCGCTAACCCCTTGGTCACTCCACGGAAGGATTTCCCTTCACACGTTTTTATTTCTCCTGAGGATCTTCCCTGACGATCGACTAGTGGCATGAAACTTAATCCTTTTCAATTCTTATTTCATCTTTATGGAAAACGGACCTCCTCAATTTCAGTTTATTTGGAAATCCCTATGAATGCGAAATACGTAACTACTTCTGGTTCTTTTAACACGGCTGTAAGCGATCATTTTATCTGGCTTTTTTTCACTTCATCCGGCTTTTTTTCACTTCATCCTAAAGATTATCACCTAAACTAGTATATACAGTAAATACTCACTGCTGCCTCGTGGCCTCGGCGCGCGTTGGCTGCAGTGAGTCTGCAGCTGCCAGGATCTGGGTTCGACTCCCGGTTTGGTTGTGTTGGTTTATGTGTTAATATGTTCTCGAAGAAACCAGGGAAAGCCTGATTAACTTCTATTTATCCTCTTACTTAAGAAAATATATAAACTATCCCAATACCACTTATCCGGATTTTTAATTATCCAATAATTTCGGTGAAAATTGACGTTGATTCAAATTCATTTATTGGAAATAAATTCGGCGTTCCGTTTGCAAATTATTTGCAAATGGAACATCCGTCTGGTAACATCTGTCCAGTGCCTTCGGTCAGAAAGGAGAAACCATCGGGCTTGGAAAATGCTCCATTCGTCGGAAGGGTCGTTAAGCCGCGCCCCCCCCCCCCCTCTTCAGAAGAGTCATACCCTGTGCACTTTCAATAACACTCGGGGGGGGGGGAGCTTGACGCAAGACCATCTCTTTCCTAACAGCTGTCCAAGGTATTCCATTATACAACCTTCCCCGAGTCTTTGAAGTCCGTATGCTCTAGCCATTTAGCCCATTGTGTGAGAAAAAGTGCGTCTCAGAAGTTGGGTGGGTTGTTTTACCTCTGAGCGGCACTTTTTTGCACACCATGGGATAAATGGCCAGGTCACATGGACCCCGAAGGCTCAGAGAAGGTTGGGGGAGGGGATCCACTGGAACAGCTGTTGGGAGACAGATGTTAGCCTCCCGTCGAGGCCATCCAGCGTGTTCTTTAACGTGCACAGGTTATGGCTCTCCCGCACACGGGGCCACGGCTTAACGTCCCATCCGACGGACAGCGGCCTTTTCAAACCCATCGGTGTCCTCTACTGACCGTGGGCAGGGCGGGGAATTTTGCGGAGATAAATCTCAACGCTGACCCAGCTGGGATTGGAACCTGGGAACTACAGATTACGAACCTGGCGCGCTACCGACTGAGCCACCCCCGCCCCGTCTCAGAGGTAAAACAACCCAACTAAGTTCTCAAAAAATAACTATACACTTTCATTAAAATAAAATTTACCTTCTTTTCGGTGATTTTCCACTTTAGGAGGTGGTGCATAACGTTTAGCCACAACAGATCATCTGGTAAGAAAGTTTAGTGAAAATCTGAAATGTGAGACTGAATTTTGATCAACTATTTAATGTCTGAGAAATGTGTTCATTCCTCGCATCATTTACAGTTCTGCAACTTTTAGGTCGGCAGATATCCATTCCTCGGAAACAAGAAAACGAAAAAAAAAAACGATATAAAGTATAACATAAATAGATATTCGAAAAACACAAAAAGCACTCTCTTTTTATTATCGCGGAATTCTTTATTCTAATCAGTAAATGGGATGGTGCGCGAGTTTCTCTTGACCTTTGTCAAAAGCATTATCAGCTGATGGACAAAGAATCGAAACGTCTGAAGTTGACTCGAGATAAATCGACTTTTGAAATTTGTCACACTTTCCGAGAATAATTTCTTTTCTGAAAAGATTTCGTTCGAAGGGAAAGAGTCAACATTTGATACCACATAGTTCTAAATGTTACAGGTGGCGCGACAATAGGTAAGGAAACGATCAATGTCGTAAGAAGAGCCTCACGCATCGTAATGTAATGTATGTACACGTAAGGTGTCCACCCCTGTTTATAATAAACATTATTCAGTTTAAAATACCTTTGTAATAAACTATGGCAAAATCCTGATTAACACAGTAAAGCATTAAAGGAAAATATATCTTATACACAGGCCGAGGCACCGACCTTTAACTTTTATCACTGGGGGATTGGATTGGATTGAATTGTTTTACCTCTGAGAGGCACTTTTTTGCCCACCATGGGCTAAATGGCTAGGCCACAAGGACCCCGAAGGCTCAGAGAAGGTTGGGGGAGGGGACCCATTGGAACAGCTGTTGGGAGACAGATGGTAGCCTCCCGTCAAGGCCATCCAGCGTGTTCTTTAACGTGCACAGGGTATGGCTTTCCTGCACACGGGGCTACGGCTGAACGCCCCATCCGACGGACGGCGGCCTTTCCAAGCCCATCGGTGTCCCCTACTGACTGTGGGCAGGGCGGGGAAATTTTGTATCACTGGGGGAGTTGAGGTGGAAGAATAGTTATATTCAGGGCCGGATCTAGGAAGATCCCTATTTAAATTGGACAACTAAATTGGACAATTTAGTTGTCCAATTTAAACTTTTTTTTTCTTTTTTTCAAAAAACTTTTTTTCTTATATTTAGATTTGAATGATTCAAAATTTTGAAAATAGTAAATTCTTTAATACGTAGCAAATCTAATTCCTTAAAAATATATTTCCTGCCGTTTCATATTTTGGACAGTTTAGAATTACATGGTTAATAGATTCAATAGTGTGGCAGAGGGTGCAATTTGGAGGGTTTATTTTTTAATTGTAAATAAGTACTGATTAAGTGTGGTAGCTCCTGTTCTTAGTTTGAAGATTTTTACTAGTAGTGGTCTGGGAAGATTGAAATTACAGGTGTATTGTATGTTAGAAGAAAGTCCAAATCTAAAATCATTTTGAAGGTTACCATTAATTTTAAAAAAGTTCTTTGTAAGATGAAATTAGTGAAAATTTATAATTTTTTTTGAAATGGGTGTAAAAATATAGAGTTTGAGAGATATAGCATAGAGCAACTGCATTCTTTGCATTGGGGCGGGGGTGGCTCAGTCGGTAGCGCGCCAGGCTCGTAATCTATAGTTCCCAGATTCGAGTCCCAGCTGGATCAGCGTTGAGATTTATCTCCGGAAAATTCCCCACCCTGCCCACGGTCAGTAGGGGACACCGATGGTCTTGGAAAGGCCGCCGTCCGTCGGATGGGACGTTAAGCCGTGGCCCCGTGTGCGGGAAAGTTATACACTGTGCACGTTAAAGAACACGCTGGAGGCTACCATCTGTTTCCCAACAGCTGTTCCAGTGGGTCCCCTCCCCCAACCTTCTTTGAGCCTACGGGGTCCATGTGACCTGGCCATTTAGCCCATGGTGTGCGAAAAAGTGCCGCTCAGAGGTAAAGGTGTGCGAAAAAGTGCCGCTCAGAGGTAAAACAACCCAAACCATTCTTTGCAAGTTCATCTGCTTTTTCATTTCCTTCGATATTACAGTGGGCAGGTACCCACTGTAATGAAATTTTTTTAAATATCTTACATTAAAATCAGTCAAAGTTAAAAGTTGGTATAAAAATTGAGAATAATCAGTATAATAAAGATCCTGTTTTAAAATATTTAAAGCACATTTAGAATCTGTGTAAATAATAAAAAAATTTTATAGAAATTTTTAATAATGTAAATTAAAGCTTCTATTATAGCTATAAGTTCAGCTTGTGTGATAGAAATTATTGAAGGTAATTTAAAAGTTTTAGAGAACTCAATCGCTGGAATATAGAACGCAGCTGATGCTGATTTAATATCTTTTTGAAGTGACCCACCAGTATATATGCTGATATGTTTTTTTATAAGTTAGATTACAATAAGAAGTTGTAAGAATTCTTAATGATTCTGTAGAAAAAAATTTTTTTGAAAAATTCCCGGTAGATTAATTTGTATATTAGGACGGTGAAAACTCCAATCTGCAATAAAGTTAAATGTCTTCCCTGAGGCAGAGAGATTAAATATGACTTTTAATACGACATCTTCATCAAGTTTATTGTGATATTTTTTTTTTAATTTTTGGATTATTGAGATAATTTTGGATGAAAGGATAAAAAGGAATTTTTAAGAAAAGTCTTGTTAAATATTTAAATAAGAGAATTTTAATTCTAATTTGGAGGGGGGGGGGCGATTGCCGTTTCTCCTATTAATGCTATTGTGGATGTTCTTTTATAGAGACCTAATGCGGATTTCATGAATTGATTCTGAAGGACATTAAACTTTTTAAGATTCTGGTAGCTAGTTCCTACAGTAAATTCGAGTCCATATTCAAGTTTTGAACGGATTAGATTTTTATATAACCATATTAAAAAGTTAGGGGGAGTGCCCCAGTTGGTAGCTGATAAACATTTAAAAAAATTTAATAACTTGCATCCTTTACTATGTTGTTGGAGAAGATGAGTTTTCCAATTAAGCCACGAGTCCAAATGTATGCCTAAATATTTAATTGAATTGATTTGTTTTAATTGTTGTTGATGAATGTATAGAATGATTTCAGGTGGAACAAGGTTGTAGACGTCTACGCTAATTCTGGAACTCTTGATAGTACTCCGGTTGGGGAAGACTCCGCAACTGCGAATTAACGCATTTTGCAAGCACCCTTGAAAAAGGCTTCCCAAGAAGTTCCTTTATAATTTTTGAAAACAACCAAAAAACGCATGCTTGATTCTTTTCCTGCTTCAAATAGACCTTAACGTGAGCGGTTTTGTGAACACTGGCATTATCATGAAGATGGAGAACCCTTGGCATGCCTGTTGTTAGACGCTGCTCCTTCATCTCCTTAATCATTTTCAGCAAAACAATGTTGGTGTAGTATCGATCATTTATAGTCATTTTTTCCTGTAAGGTGTCACGGCTACCATTCCTTGGGAATTGAAAAGATTTGAACGAAAGTCTTGTCGGATGATTTGGGGACGCGGTTCAACTTTCGCAACCCAAATACAATTGTCGATCTTTCTGGAAGTTGTATAGTAATAAAACCACGTCTCATCACCTGGGACAATGCATGTTAACCATTTGGGACTACTAGGTTCAAACATTTCCAGCATCTCTATGCACGAATCGACTCTAGCCCTTTGTTTGCTGTTCTGTGAGTTTGTGTGGTAGCCATTTGGCACAGATCTTTCGGAATTTTAAATGTTGATAAATAATTTTTTACACAATGCCAATCGATACACTGACATGTAAACTTATTACTTGAACGCTGATGTGTGGGTTTTCCTTTCCCAAGAACTCATTCAAACACCCTGTTTGAATGAGTACGTGAATGGTTCTCTCGTTTAAGACCCTGTGGTCTTCCTCCACGAGGGAGGACTTGGAAGCTTTGCCGTCCTTATCTGAATTTGCGCATCCATCTCGACACAGTGCCATAAGAACAGGCAAAATCCCCATATAGTTTCGAAAAATGCACTCTATACCTGTTTAACATAATTAAAAGTCCTTAAAAGTTCGAGGCGGGGTGGCTCAGTCGGTAGCGCGCCAGGCTCGTAATCTGTAGTTCCCAGGTTCGAGTCCCAGCTGGATCAGCGTTGAGATTTATCTCCTCAAAATTCCCCGCCCTGCCCATGGTCAGTAGGGGACACCGATGGGCTTGGAAAGGCCGCCGTCCGTCGGATGGGACGTTAAGCCGTGGCCTCCTGTGCGGGAGAGCCATACCCTGTGCACGTTAAAGAACACGCTGGATGGCCTTGACGGGAAACTACCATCTGTCTCCCAACAGCTGTTCCAGTGGGTCTCCTCCCCCAACCTTCTCTGAGCCTTCGGGGTCCATGTGACGTGGCCATTTAGCCCATGGTGTGCAAAAAAGTGCTGCTCAGAGGTAAAACAACCCAACCCTCACCACAACCTCTCTAACACGAGAGAAAGGAAACATTTTGGTGGCGGTAGTCTGGCTGGTGGAAGTATTATGATAGTCATCGTGATGACTTCCCCCACAAAGCATCGCATTTCTCAGGTACACATCGATGACTCAGCGATAGAGAGACGAGATTATTGTGCCTTGTATATATAAATTGAAGCTTGAAATGAAACTTTTCAGATGTGCTGTCGGCTCTGATTGTATCTTTATGAACGACAATAGCCTTAGTGTCCATGTGGTCGACGATTTCCTTGAAAGCGAGGATATTAATAGGATGGAGTGGTAGGATGAATCCCAGGACCAGCATCTAAATGAGCATGTATGGAACAACTTCGGAAGACAAATGGCAAGACTCCGGCCACTTTATAGAAACCTCCATCAACTCAGGTCTCTTCTTGTGAATCAATGGGCATTATTACCGCAACGTTTCATCAATACGTTAACAGTATGATAACGTGTTTCATTAGTTATATGGTCGTTAGAAATGATCATTTGCTATATTACAAATAAAAGTAAATAAATACCTCCTGATCAAGCCACAGAGGTCTGAAAGGAGTCTGTCAGTTTATACGCCATAGTAGGACTTTCTACAACGGCGTATAAACTGACAGACTCCTTGTGAGGAAGACGAAAACCTCAGCAGACAAATAACACAAACAGTCTGTCTTATCCGGGGATCCAACCCAGGTCCCATTTTCAGTAGCCAAGCACACTAACCAATTGGCACGGCTCATTTGCCTTATTAATATCTTTCAAGATCTTTTATTGGAGGATGTCTCGTAATCTGCAGTTAATAGGTTCAAATTCTGCCTGGGCCAGCGTTGAGATTTATCTCCGAAAAACTGCCCTCGGTAGTAGGGATGGCCTTTGAAAGGTAGCCAACCGTCGGATGGAACGCTAAGCCATGTGCGGGAGAGCCATACACTGTGCACGTTAAAGAACACGTCGGATGGCCTTGACGGGAGGTTACCATCTGTCTCCCAGAAGCTGTCCAGTGGGTCCCCTCTCTTCAACCTTTTCTGAACTCTTGGGGTCCTTGTGAACTGGCCATTTAGCCCATTGTATACAAAACAATTGCGCTCAGAGGCAAAAACAACCTAACCCAATATCTTTCATTCACTAAATCCAACACCTCCATTAGATAACTGATGCTTTCTCTGCAGCACTCATGCATATTACACGATTTCATCATCGTCCCACTTTTGTTATTACCTTTCTTCCTATTGCTCTTCATTCGTCATTTGTCCGTTTGGTGGTTTATCGTTTTTTTTCTTTTTACCAAAACAGTTGTTCCACCATACCTTTCGAACGTGACGGTCAAACTTAATGATTTATGTGTCAAACGAAAGCATATGAGGCGGAGAGTGACATAGATTATGAAAAATTTGCCCTCTTTATACTTCCTTTCCCCCTAAAAAAGCGGTTGGGTTGTTTTACCTCTGAGCGGCACTTTTTTGCACACTATGGGCTAAATGGCCAGGTCACAAGGACCCCGAAGGTTCAGAGAAGGTTGAGGGAGGGGACCCACTGGAACAGCTGTTGGGAGACAGATGGTAGCCTCCCGTCAAGGCCATCCAGTGTGTTCTTTAACGTGCACAGGGTATGGCTCTCCCACACACGGCTTAACGTCCCATCCGACGGACGGCGGCCTTTCCAAGACCATCGGTGTCCCCTACTGACCGTGGGCAGGGCGGGGAATTTTGCGGAGATAAATCTCAACGCTGACCCAGCTGGGACTCGAACTGGGAACTACAGATTACGAGCCTGGCGCGCTACCGATTGACCCCCCCCCCCCCCCCCCTAAAAAAGAGAAATTTGAAAACGATTGTTCCACTATATCTTCGGAGCGCGAAGATCGACAGCAACGGATTATGCATGAAATGAAAACTTTTGACATTGGGGAGGTCATAGGTTACAAAACATTCTTCCTCCACCCATGTGGGGCGGGGGTGGCTCAGTCGATAGCGCGTCAGGCTCGTAATCTGCAGTTCCCAGGTTTGAGTCCCAGCTGGGTCAGCTTTGAGATTTATCTCCGCAAAATTCCCCGCCCTGCCCACGGTCAGGTGGGGGCACCGATGGGCTTGGAAAGGCCGCCGTCCGTCGGATGGGACGTTAAGCCGTGGCTTAACGTCCCATTAAGACATTTAGCCGTGTGTGGGACAGCCATACCCTGTGCACGTTAAAGAACATACTGGATGGCCTTGACTGAAGGCTACCATCTGTCTCCTAACAGCTGTTCCAGTGAGTCCCCTCCCCCAGCCTTTGGGTTCCTTGTGACCTGGCCTTTTAGCCCATTGTGTGCAAAAAAGTGCTGCTCAGAGGTAAAACAACCCAACAACCAAATCCTCGGCCCCGTGCTTTCTTCCCCCACCTTCCAAAACAAGGGAAATATCTGAAGGATTGTTCTACTATATCTTTCGAAAAAAGGATCGAATATAGCAATTTGCATGTCAAACGAAAGGTTGCCACTTGGGGAGTGTTACGGGCTATAAAACTTTTAAGCATAGTTAATGTAAATAAATGACTGAATATTAATTAATGTATATAAACTAAGCACAGAATCAGTCTCCAGTTCTGGTGTCCAGCACTGTGTTTCCTGATGAAGGTCAGTTACATCAGAAATCTTTACACTAAAGTTAACGACCTTCGACTGTGAACTGGTTACCTTGAAAATTGGGCCACAACGACTATACCGATTTTGTTTGCACGTCTATTTATGGATGAAATTGTGTATTACTTCGGAAAGTTTCGTAAATATCGCAAATTTCACGAGTCAAAGGGAATCTTATGTTTCCATCCCCCCCTCCTGACGACATACGAAACTTCTTTATTCATCCTTGGCCCGTGCAACTTCACGCACGTGCAACAACTTCAGTCTGGCGGGATTCCGATTCGATAACGTTGAAGTGGCACGACGAGTGAGTGGGAGAATCGCAGACGACTTTAGGAGTGTGACGTCATTCCTGATAATAATATCTCGATCCCCTTTTTTTAATAGCTTTATCTATGTGAATATTAAATTTACTTGGCCGTTCCGTGACCTAGTTGGTTGGGTTGGGTTGTTTTACCTCTGAGCGGCACTTTTTTGCACACCATGGGCTAAATGGCCAGGTCACATGGACCCCGAAGGCTCAGAGAAGGTTGGGGGAGGGGACCCACTGGAACAAGCTGTTGGGAGACAGATGGTAGCCTCCCGTCAAGGCCATCCAGCGTGTTCTTTAACGTGCACAGGGTATGGCTCTCCCGCACACGGGGCCACGGCTTAACGTCCCATCCGACGGACGGCGGCTATCCAAGCCCATCGATGTCCCCTACTGACCCTGGGCAGGGTGGGGAATTTTCCGGATATAAATCTCAACGCTGACCCAGCTGGGACTCGAACCTGGGAACTACAGATTATGAGCCTGGCGCGCTACCGACTGAGCCACCCCCGCCCCCAACCGAGTTGGTTAGTAAGCTTGGCTACTGATCAAAGGGCCCTGGGTTCTGAGCCCAGGTAAGGTATAGACGTTTGTGTTGTTTTTCTGCTGAGGTTCTGCCATCCTCACAGACCTTCTACTATGGCATGTAAATTGATAAGCTCCTGTCAGACCTCTGTGGCAAGCAGCTGCTTGAGGGAGTATTTATTTTTTATTATTACTTATACCAGGCATGTCAAACACGCGGCCCACCGGGAACTGTTCTGCGGCCCTCCAAGATTGATAACCAATACGTTTATTTAACTTTTGACAACATTGGATTCTTTAATTAAAATTATAAGTACGTACACGGTACATGAATTAAATAAACGTATTTCAGAAAACATTTCCATTTATATATAAGGGAAACTATTGCGCATAAATGTATATGTCGGAGCCCGATCGTAGAATTGCTCATATCATGAAATGTCCGATCATTTCATGAAAGAGTGGCATTTCATGATATGAGCAATTCTACGATCGGGCTCCGACATGTATACACATGTCTCGAGGTCATTCAAATGTACGTACTTTGCGCATGGCAATGAGTCACGAAATGCCAGTAGTGTCGGAAGCTATTCGTTAGCAGTCAGTGAACGAATACTGCGTTCTAGTCTAATTTGCACATAACAATTTTCATCTGGTTTTTTTTGTTTTGCGGCCCGCGATTTAATATATAATACTTAATATGGCCCTCGGTGGTTAACGAGTTTGACATGCTTGACTTATACCAATACGAATGATTGTCTGGAGAAGGGATTTTTTTTTCACTTTGTGACGAGACCCACAAAGCGACTAACTTATCTGCAGGTTAGAACAGAACAAACGACTCGAACCCGGACTCCAACAATTGCAGTGTCACCCATAAACCGAAGAAAAGGAGTAAATCGCGTTTCATATTGCGAATTTTCATTTGAAGTTATTCTAGATTGGTCATAATTATTATATATTAATATAACATACATAATTACCATATTAAGTATTGGGGGTAACTTTTTCCAGGGGTCAAAAAAATAGTTTTCCCCCCTATGGTTTATAATGAAGTTCTTGCCCCCAGTCTATACCGATTATTTTCATCAAGAGCTATCCATGAAGATTGGGTAAAAAAAAATACTCTTTTTCAAAGACCATATTAATTTTGATTCAAGAGACACCAATTTCATCATCATTCATCATTTTATTCATCATTTCGTTCCTTTAATAGTTTTATCTACATGATCAACTCAATGAGTTTTTTCTACTTCAGCATCACATGGCTTTCCCTAAGTATCATCTTGGCCCTTGGGAAATCCCACTGACGTCAAATGGAATAATTTGCTACGTAGGCTGAGGCGTAGCGAAAGGGTTTGGGTTGTTTTACCTCCGAGCGGCACTTTTTTGCACACCATGGGCTAAATGGCCAGGTCACATGGACCCCGAAGGATCAGAGAAGGTTGGGGAAGGGGACCCACTGGACAGCTGTTGGGAGACAGATGGTAGCCTCCCGTCAAGGCCATCCAACGTGTTCTTTAACATGCACAGGGTATGGCTCTCCCGCACACGAGGCCACGGCTTAACGTCCTATCCACGGACGGCGGCCTTTCCAAGCCCATCCGTGTCCCCTACTGACCGTGGGCAGGGCGGGGAATTTTGCGGAGATATATCTCAACGCTGACCCAGCTGGGACTCGAACCTGGGAACTACAAATTACGAGCCTGGCGCGCTACCGACTGAGCCACCCCCGCCCCTTGATGCGGATGTCTAAAAGGAACCTGTCAATATACTGCATTGCCGTACTAAAACATTAGATTCCATTTAGCATACAATGGAAAGGCTCAAACTTGAAAGCTCTATAACTTCTAAAACATGCGTTTAATGGCGAAAATGTGATTGAAATTAAAGATCATCAAATCTATTTAAATCTCGATTTTCAACAATATTCGTTCGGTATTTTAAGAGTTAGATGTAAAACTGAAGACATTTAATTATATTGTTTTATAAAAATCGTTCATAAATTGGCTAATATTGAAATAATCATTACACAAATCTCTAAACTGTATATTTTGTTAAATTGTTCGAAACAATATTTTTAATCTCCGAGGTAAATTCTTATGTTCCATTGCTGTTGTGAAATGTTCTAGTTTCCACAAGTCTTTAAATACTGAACAAATATCGTTCAATACCAAACAAAAAGCCCTACCTAGTCAAACGGTTAGTCAGCCTGACTACTAAGACCAGCGGTCATGTCCTTGTGTGTTTGTTGTATGAGAAAACAAGAGACGCTGCCTAAACCTTCTAGGTTCTATGTCCTTTGTGTAGGGAGGTACCTTCTTCATTTTTTGTTGAAAATGGATTTAAAGATCATAATCGAATCCACCTTCAGTCGCATTATCCATCAAATGCATATTTTAGAAGTGACAGAACTTCGAAGTTAGATTTTTTTTTGGTGTAACATGGACATTCTCTAATATTTTTGTAAGTGTATAATAATACTTCAAAAATCTGTGAGGAATGAAAAAGAAAACAAGCAAATAAACTTTCATGCTTAATCTGGTGCTCGAACCCGGGTCCTATGATACCAGAAAAAGTTGCGTATTTATATCACTTATACTTCTTTAAATAATACACAGTCGTGTCAGAATAATATGACCACCTACCATACATATACTATGGTAGGTGGTCATATTATTCTGATACGACTGTGTATATCCTTTTTGTAACGAGTCAAGCTGGAATTATGATTATAGAAATAAAAATTGTGTGGATGCGTTCAGTGTTAAATTTGCATTCTTTCCGAGTTTAAGAACCTCAAATGTTTCTGTGAGGAATGAAAAAGAAAACAAGCAAATAAACTTTCATGCTTAATCTGGTGCTCGAACCCGGGTCCTATGATACCAGAAAAAGTTGCGTATTTATATCACTTATACTTCTTTAAATAATACACAGTCGTGTCAGAATAATATGACCACCTACCATACATATACTATGGTAGGTGGTCATATTATTCTGATACGACTGTGTATATCCTTTTTGTAACGAGTCAAGCTGGAATTATGATTATAGAAATAAAAATTGTGTGGATGCGTTCAGTGTTAAATTTGCATTCTTTCCGAGTTTAAGAACCTCAAATGTTTCGTTTAAAAATATTTATTACAATGTACACAGCTGAAACAAATAAGAATCGAGCATCTGAAGTACTTACTGAACATCAGATTTGATCAGAAATGATATGAAAACATTTGATATGAAAATGGTTTAGTTCATAACATAGTTTGAATATTATAATGCAAACAGAAATTTTGAATTTTCAGAAAAAAAAACCCAAAAAAAGAAACAAGCATTACAACCTTTTATCTTGCAAAACGAGATTACCTTCCTAATAAACAACAGATAACAAATAACTATGAAAAAAAAAAGTTTTTTTTATAGTCCTATTTCATTTATTTTTTCCCCGTCCGGATCTTTAATCGCGTACCCTCCCACTTCAGAGATTCAGAATTTAAAATATTGGTCAACATCCAATTCATTCCCGGGAATTGCAAATCTTCCCATGCGGAAGATTTCAGCACCGGAAGCTTCCACTTATTTCCGATTCATCGTCAAAACTGGGGGTGAAATTATGCTGCTTCCCTTCTTTAATTGAACATGCAAGGAATCCAGATCAAAATCTCATATCACGCAGGTACATCTTTTACTCTTGGCCGAAGACGCATGATCATCAAATGAAATTTTCTGTGCATTTTGCGCGTTTTGTTGACGAGTCTGCAGTTCGGCATCCTTTACTTTAAGAAGCTTTCGAGCAGCTTCTCTAAATGCTTCTTCAATTCCTGAAATATAAACGTAGCTTCGTGAATTAAGGTATAACACCAGCAAAATGAAAAAGATAATGCTTAAAGTTCATGTGATAAAAATGTTCAGTTATTAAATTCAAGAGCAAGAATAATCGTGTGATTTAGTCAAAATTTAAGATTTTATGTGGACATTACATGAAAGTGTGGATAAAGGAATATATTTGAAAAGGAATTTTCTCCACTGCCCTACCAAAATATTAAGATTTGGGTTGTTTTACCTCTGAGCGGCACTTTTTTGCACACCATTAGCTAAATGTCGAGGTCACATGGACCCCGAAGGCTCAGAGAAGGTTGGGGAAGGGGACCCACTGGAATTGCTGTTGGGAGACAGATGGTAGCCTCCCATCAAGGCCACCCAGCATGTTTTATAACGTGCACCAAGGTATGACTCTCTCGCACACGGAGCAACGGGTTAACGTCCCATCCGACGGACGGCGGCCTTTCCAAGACCATCGGTGTCCTCTACTGACCGTGAGCAGGGCGGGGAGTTTTGCAGAGATAAATCTCAACGCTGACCCAGCTGGGACTCGAACCTGAGAACTGCAGACTACGAGCCTGGCACGCTACCGACTGAGCCACCCCCGCCCAAGAAATTAAAGTGAATAGACAAAAGATACAGACCAGATAAAATACTTGTTTTACATTTGTTCGATTAGTAAGTAGCCAACTCTCATTTATTCATTTTATGAGAGTTTTCGGTTAATTCAGATTGTCATAACTGTGTTCACCTCGGATAAACAACACTAAGCTATAACCAGAGGTGAAAGTAGATTTGAATTCTTCGTGGTACGTGGGGCGGGGGTGGCTCAGTCGGTAGCGCGCAGGCTCGTAATCTGTAGTTCCCAGGTTCGAGTCCCAGCTGGGTAAGCGTTGAGATTTATCTCCGCAAAATTCCCCGCCCTGCCCACGGTCAGTAGGGGACGCCGATGGGCTTGGAAAGGCCGCCGTCCGTCGGATAGGACGTTAAGCCGTGGCCTCGTATGCGGGAGAGCCATACCCTGTGCACGTTAAAGAACACGCTGGATGGCCTTGACGGGAGGTTACCATCTGTCTCCCAACAGCTGTTCCAGTGGGTCCCCTCCCCCAACCTTCTCTGAGCCTTCGGGGCCCTTGTGGCCTGGCCATTTAGCCCATGGTATGCAAAAAAGTGCCGCTCAGAGGTAAAACAATCCAATCCAATCTTAGTGGTACGCTTCAAAACATCGCTCACACACAGGCGATCACTCCAGTGAAGCCGTCTTACAGGGGTTAATAAATTGAAGTGTGTGGCGACGAAAGTACAGTACTCTTAGATTTTCTCACTTTCCATATGTTTTCCGCAAATAGTGAATGATTTAGGGATTCTTAATTGAAATAAATATTGATATATTTAAATATTTGCTGATTCCGTTGTATTTTTGGATTTTAGTCTTATTGAAAAAAAATAATTATATAGTTTAGATGTTTTAAAAAAAATTTTCGTACTTAAAGAAATTTTTTTTAGAAAGGAAAATTAATGTTTCACTCGTATTGTTACCCGGTGATTTTGTAATTTTGAATATTCAACTTGCATATTTTAAACTCAGAAGCCAAATATAGCATTTTTTTAGAATAACATTTATTAGAGATTTAGAATGGCCTTTAAAATTTATGAAGTTTAAGCAATGATTACATGACATACGGAAATTTCGCCTCTGACTTATCCCCGATATAAATGCGAAATTGAAGAGTTTCCGCATCCAAAATGAGGTACGAAAAGAGTGACTTCTGTCAAAAAGAAAGTTACGCGATGATTTTGTTGAGCGCTCTTGTGTGCCAAGTAAATTCATCTAGCTTTCCACTCTTGTTTCGGGTACTATAGATAGGCCATTCCTGCAGTAGAAAAATTAATCATTTCACTTTGACACATGATATACGTATTTCTTGACTTTACACATGATTTGACTTCAATATAGATCTTGTCTTCACCTTAATGAGTAATGTTTAGCGATTCAGCAAAGCTAATACCACAGAGTGAAAATGGCAACTATTAGGTTGGCCGTACGTGCATGTGGTTTGGATACCATCGCAGCCGATATGCAGAAGACCATTGCATCCCAAACTCTCTTCATCTCTCATGCTTGCTTCCTTTTCCCCTTAAGAGGTAGCCGCAAATTGTAAACAACAACGCCACTCTTCTAGTAGACCTGGCAGAATTCTTTCTGTTCTCTATTAACCTTAATACACTCTGATAAAAGGTTCCAAGAAAAGTAATCTCGCTTTCCATTAATGCAAAAAGTGCTGGGCTTTTTCTTTCAGTTCCACAGCATTGTTCGTTAAAGCAGAACCCAAATCATGTTATAGCGTTATTTTTATATCAAATTTATTGTTTGGTGTAATTAAAAGCTGATAATTTTTTCTATATTTCTAAGGAAAAACATCTTTATCATAAGTTGATAATCACAATTTCTTTTTATTATAACGATTCTGATATTTGGAAATCTGAAACGGCTCGACGTATCTAATATGTATAATAAAAACAAAAATACCCCCTCAAGCAGATGCTTGCCACAGAGGTCTGACAGGAGCCTGTCAGTAGAAGATCTGAGAGGATGGCACGACCTCAGCAGAAAAACAACACATTCATGCCTTACCCGGGGCTCGAACCCAGGTCCCGTAGATCAATAGCCTAGCGAGCAAACCAATCGGCAATGTATGTGTACAAATGCTATAAATTCTGATACTGAAGGTTAAATTCCAGGGGATGCAAATGATGAAAAAGAATTAGAGAATTAAATTCTTGATTAATGATTTTTTTACACCTCTCAAACATCTGTTTACCACTGGTCTGATAAGAGCCTGTCGATTTAAGACTTCAGATCACCAATTATGAAGGCGAGATCTCAGCAGAAAGAAAATAACCACACTTATAGGGTCTCGAATCCAGGTCCCATAAACTTGAAGCGAAGCGTGTAAACCATTTGATCACAAGGACAATGTCAAGCTCAATAAATTTAACAAATGGCAGTTATCAACGACGCAGTTTTTTTTTATTCATTTTGAATCTTCTGTGGGTCTTACCTTTGAACTATCTTCTTTATAGCAAATATTTCCTGCCTTAAAATTAAAGGAGGTGTGCTAAGCGAAAATTATGTTTAAAAAAAATGATGTGCCAACTTTTGTGGGACAATAAAATTAAAAGAACTTGTATTAGTTTTTCTATTATGGTTATTCCAGTAGCGTAGAGTGATTAATTGATAAAATTATTTTTAAAAATCTGTTTTTCCATGATTTTACATAAAAAAATCACCCCCCCTTCAAACTCGTTACTTAAATTTGGGGAAGTATGTGCCCCTTTGCCCCCATTAAACTGCCTTCCGTTATTTCCAGAAACGTTTAGAATTTTCAATTCAGCAGAATAAAAAAATATATATATTTTGAAAACGAAAATTACAAGTATACGCTGCTTTGCAATGGAATTCAACATCAAAGTGAGTTCATATCCTTTCTTTGATTTACCACCCCGTTTTCCCAGTTCTGCCTCCGGTAGTGATTAAGACCGAACCCAGATAGCTACGGTGGATGGGAACGTGCATTGTCCGTGAACTCTTAATACGACTCCCGAAAGACGGCTTTGGTTGGAGTCGCCTTTGTCTGTCTAATTCTGCTTTCTATACCCAATTATCCTTGCTAATCGAGGGGCGGGGGTGGCTCAGTCGGTAGCGCGCCAGGCTCGTAATCTGTAGTTCCCAGGTTCGAGTCCCAGCTGGGTCAGCGTTGAGATTTATCTCCGCAAAATTCCCCGCCCTGCCCACGGTCAGTAGGGGACACCGATGGGCTTGGAAAAGCCGCCGTCCGTCGTATGGGACGTTAAGCCGTGGCCCCGTGTGCGGGAGAGCCATACCCTGTGCACGTTAAAGAACACGCTGGATGGCCTTGACGGGAGGCTACCATCTGTCTGCCAACAGCTGTTCCAGTGGGTCCCCTCCCCCAACCTTCTGCGGGAGAGCCATACCCTGTGCACGTTAAAGAACACGCTGGATGGCCTTGACGGGAGGCTACCATCTGTCTGCCAACAGCTGTTCCAGTGGGTCCCCTCCCCCAACCTTCTGCGGGAGAGCCATACCCTGTGCACGTTAAAGAACACGCTGGATGGCCTTGACGGGAGGCTACCATCTGTCTCCCAACAGCTGTTCCAGTGGGTCCCCTCCCCCAACATTCCCTGAGCCTTCGGGGTCCATGTGACCTGGCCATTTAGCCCATGGGGTGCAAAAAAGTGCCGCTCAGAGGTAAAACAACCCAACCTGGCTAATCGTTCAAAGAGAGAAAGCACTACTTCCAATTTCTAGCACTCCCTGTCGGCAGAAATGGAATTTCAAGTATCCGGTTTCTGAAGAGCTTGGTATCTCAAGGGTTAAACTGTAGTAATGCAATTAAAATCCAATGAGTTTTTCTTAAAAGGAATGGTTCGCTTTTAAACAAAATTAAATTCTCGGTTGAAAAAGCATTAAACTGAAAAAGAAATCGTTATCGGAGTCACTACTGAAAAATGTCTTACCAGTACGTCGTACCGGCAAATAATTTCTTGCCGGTACGGCGTACCGGCCTACTTTCACCACTGGCTATAACACAAAATAAACATACAAGGTTCTTTACAAATTATGTTGCAATAACACCTCACCTTCTCCGTTATAAGCTGATGTTTCAAAATGCAATGCTCCGAATTTTAATGCAAGTTCTTGCGAAGTCTCTATATTCACTTCCCTGTGATCAGTTCTGTCCGATTTGTTGGCCAGTATGAGAATAACATCCACCTTATCGTTATAATTATGCACATCTAAAAAATGGTGAAAAAGAAAGAATAATTGATTTCCAACAAGAGATTACAATAACAGGCAGTGCATCTGTAATACTAGAATTACCTGTCGTAGCGTTTATATTTTTTTAAATTTTTAGCGTTTATAAAATAATGTTGCGATGTACAGTCGCACAAATAAATATCCGAACACTACGGTTGATTGCAGAATTCAGAAAAAATATCTGGCAACGATTTTTTTTAGAAATTAGTGTTTGGCAACCTTCGTGTCACGTGACACGAAGGTTGCCAGATCACTAATTTCTTATGTTATGAACTAAACTATTTTCATATCAAATGTTTTCATATCATTTCTGATCAAATCTCATGTTCAATAAGTACTTCAGATGCTCGATTCTTATGTTATTTGTTTCGGCTGTGTACATTGTAATAAATATTTTTAAACGAAACATTTGAGGTTCTTAAACTCGGAAAGAATACAAATTTAACACAGAACGCATTTCTGAATTCTGCAATCAACCGTAGTGTTCGGATATTTATTGGAGCGACTGTACAGAGTGGTCGAAAAGTCATCGTGCATCTTTTTTGTCTGTGGATGTAACGGGTTCGTGTGGAAAACAAAGTTTCATCAGAGTCGTCAAGGTCCTTTACGGTATATTCCACAACAATTGAGAAATAACACGAGCAGAGGCAAATTCTACAATTGCGCGAACTCACTGTTAATGTTATAATTTGCCGTTAATGAATTCCTGTTGTCAGAGCTGGCCAGACAGGTTGGGTTGTTTTACCTCTGAGCGGCACTTTTTTTGCACACAATGGGCTAAATGGCCAGGTCACATGGACCCCGAAGGCTCAGAGAAGGTTGGGGGAGGGGACCCACTGGAACAGCTGTTGGGAGATAGATGGTAGCCTCCAGTCAAGGCCATCCAGCGTGTTCTTTAACGTGCACAGGGTATGGCTCTCCCACACACGGGGCCACTGCTTAACGTCCCATCCGAAGGACGGCGGCCTTTCCAAGCCCATCGGTGTCCCCTACTGACCGTGGGCAGGGCGGGGAATTTTGCGGAGATAAATCTCAACGCTGACCCAGCTGGGACTCGAACCTGGGAACTACAGATTACGAGCCTGGCGCGCTACCGACCGAGCCACCCCCGCCCCTCTGGCCAGACAGCATACACATTACAAGCGACCTCTTGTGGCGATGTATTTTTTACGGGCCGCATTTTGGTGGGTGGATGGGATTTCTCTAATCTCAGCTCAATATGATAGTACCATGAAAGCAATGTGCTAATATCTTGACATGAATTTGCTGGCATAGAAATTTTGAAATCTCATTACTGAAAATGCCCGATATATTATTTCAAGTGCGAAGATAGAAAATTGTATTCGGTTAAATCCACAAAAATTCTAACTTCGCTTGAGATAATGGGAAATAAAATCAGTAGAAATGGCAAAGAAAAAATGGGGGGGGGGAGAATTTACTTGAGGTAGACAAAACAAATTTTTTGAGGATGAAAAATTGCATTTCTTGCAGCTGATAAAAATAAATTTCCTTTGGATAGCAAAGAGCAAGTTCTCGTGGTGGCTAAATGTCTCGGGCCGGAAGAACCCAGTTTGGGTTGTTTTACCTCTGAACGGCACTTTTTTGCACACCATGGGCTAAATGGCCAGGTCACAAGGACCCCGAAGGCTCAGAGAAGGTTGGGGGAGGGGACCCACTGGAACAGCTGCTGGGTGACAGATGGTAGCCTTCCGTCAAGGCCATCCAGTGTGTTCTTTAACGTGCACAGGGTATGGCTCTCCCGCACACGGCGCCACGGCTTAACGTCCATCCGACGGACGGCGGCCTTTCCAAGCTCGTTGGTGTCCCCTACTGACCGTGGGCAGGGCGAGGAAATTTTGCGGAGATAAATCTCAACGCTGACCCAGCTGGGACTCGAACCTGGGAACTGCAGATTACGAGCCTGGCGCGCTACCAACTGAGCCACCCCCGCCCCGGAAGAACCCAGTGAATTTCTTATTATCAAAACGGCGTGGGGTCGTGGAAATATTTTGACGAATCTAGTCAAATTTATGAAATGGTAGATAAGATTTGGTTATTTGAGATGTAATGTGGCATCAACCAATCAGGTTATAACGCGTCTCGTTGAAAGAGGGTAAAAGATATCTCAGAATTAAAATTAAAAGCATATGATAAAGGAAAAAAAGGCAATAACAGCAAAAAAAGTTATCAATGGGTGCATAGAACTTTTAATTCAATTTGACTTTTGAAAGGTATACGACGTGGCATGGCATTTCCTAAATACGGAGCCACGGCTTAACGCTACATCCGACGGACGACGGAATTCCCAAGTCCATCGGTGTCCCCTTTCGCACTGAGGGCAGGATAATGAGAAACAAATTCAGGGAAAAACTAAGGTTATTGGGTTGTTTTACCTCTTAGCTGCACTTTTTCACACAATGGGCTAAATGGCCAGGTCACAAGGATCCCGATAGCTCAGAGAAGGTTGGGAAAGGGGACCCACTAGACAGCTGCTGAGAGACAGATCGTAGCCTCCCATTAAAGTCATCCAATGTGTTCTTTAGCTTGTACAGGATATGGCTCTCACCCACACGGCGCCACGGCTTAAACGCACATCTATGGACGGCGACTTTTCAAAGACCATCGGTGTCCCCCAACGACCGACGGCAGAGCGAGGAATTTTGGGCAGATAAATCTCAATGCTGACCCAGCTGGGACTCGAACCTGCGAACTGCAGATTACGAGCCTGGCGCGCTATCGACTGAACCACCCCGCTCCAGAAGAAACGAAAAAAAAAGCACATTATCAGACTCCAATTTCACTAATACGGGTACTTTTCACTTAAAAAATCGAAAGAAAATTTCAGCTAATTTTTTTTCAGTTAGAATTAATGTGTAGTTCAAAACAGAACGTTAATCTGTTCTCAGTTAAAAAATGCTCCAAATGAAATTCTGAAAAAAGCCAAAAAAGCATGTAAAAACAACGCAAAAGAATGGCTTTTCAGCCGTAATTTCCCGAAAAGTGATTAAAAACGAAAACATTCACTCTTTTATTTTGCATGCTATAAAAATTTTTTAGTCGTGGCTATTTCAGAATATTTCAGACTTTTTCTTTTCTATTTCAGACCTCAGTTCTTCGTTTTAGAGAACAAAATATTTGCATTTCAAAATTGCGAGTGTCCAAAATATATTCGTTATACTGATAGGCAATTAAAAAAACATGCAATGATAGTTACACAGAACAAAAAAAATCATTATGAAAGAAATTTACCGTCTGTTAGAGTTTACTTCTTAAAACACAGTTGGCCATTTTTTTTAATTATCTATTCGAACAAATTTGTAAATTCTTGAAATGATGTCTCAACACATTGTCCGGAATATCTTTTCGTGACATTAAAAAATACTTGCTGCAAATATCGAAATTAATGGAAACAATTATAATGAGAAAATATTATAACAATTACTTAAATTTAACGAATGGTGATAAAACGCCTGGTTTGGAACTACTTCGAAAGCACTTTTCGCTGACTTTACCGTTACTTGCGATACAATCAATCGCGTTAGCTTCAAATATGGAAATTCTCTTTTGCTCTAGGGCAGTGGTTCTCAACCTTTTATGCTTCACGTACCCCCTGGAAATGTGTATGTAATGGCGTACCCTTTGTATAGATAGATAAAACTATAGTTATAGTATAACAATGGGAATAAAATAAAACATATATATCAGTGGTTCTCAACCTTTTATGCTTCACGTACCCCCTGGAAATGTGTATGTAATGGTGTACCCTTTGTATAGATAGATAAAACTATAGTTATAGTATAACAATAGGAATAAAATAAAACATATATATCAGTGGCTCTCAACCTTTTATGCTTCACGTACCCCCTGGAAATGTGTATGTAATGGCGTACCCTTTGTATAGATAGATAAAACTATAGTTATAGTATAACAATAGGAATAAAATAAACATATATATCAGTGGTTCTCAACCTTTTATGCTTCACGTACCTCCTGGAAATGTGTATGTAATGGCGTACCCTTTGTATAGATAGATAAAACTATAGTTATAGTATAACAATGGGAATAAAATAAAACATATATATCAGTGGTTCTCAACCTTTTATGCTTCACGTACCCCCTGGAAATGTGTATGTAATGGCGTACCCTTTGTATAGATAGATAAAACTATAGTTATAGTATAACAATAGGAATAAAATAAAACATATATATCAGTGGCTCTCAACCTTTTATGCTTCACGTACCCCCTGGAAATGTGTATGTAATAGCGTACCCTTTGTATAGATAGATAAAACTATAGTTATAGTATAACAATGGGAATAAAATAAAACATATATATCAGTGGTTCTCAACCTTTTATGCTTCACGTACCCCCTGGAAATGTGTATGTAATGGCGTACCCTTTGTATAGATAGATAAAACTATAGTTATAGTATAACAATGGGAATAAAATAAAACATATATATCAGTGGTTCTCAACCTTTTATGCTTCACGTACCCCCTGGAAATGTGTATGTAATGGCGTACCCTTTGTATAGATAGATAAAACTATAGTTATAGTATAACAATGGGAATAAAATAAAACATATATATCAGTGGTTCTCAACCTTTTATGCTTCACGTACCCCCTGGAAATGTGTATGTAATGGCGTACCCTTTGTATAGATAGATAAAACTATAGTTATAGTATAACAATGGGAATAAAATAAAACATATATATCAGTGGTTCTCAACCTTTTATGCTTCACGTACCCCCTGGAAATGTGTATGTAATGGCGTACCCTTTGTATAGATAGATAAAACTATAGTTATAGTATAACAATGGGAATAAAATAAAACATATATATCAGTGGTTCTCAACCTTTTATGCTTCACGTACCCCCTGGAAATGTGTATGTAATGGCGTACCCTTTGTATAGATAGATAAAACTATAGTTATAGTATAACAATGGGAATAAAATAAAACATATATATCAGTGGTTCTCAACCTTTTATGCTTCACGTACCCCCTGGAAATGTGTATGTAATGGCGTACCCTTTGTATAGATAGATAAAACTATAGTTATAGTATAACAATGGGAATAAAATAAAACATATATATATCAGTGGTTCTCAACCTTTTATGCTTCACGTACCCCCTGGAAATGTGTATGTAATGGCGTACCCTTTGTATAGATAGATAAAACTATAGTTATAGTATAACAATGGGAATAAAATAAAACATATATATCAGTGGTTCTCAACCTTTTATGCTTCACGTACCCCCTGGAAATGTGTATGTAATGGCGTACCCTTTGTATAGATAGATAAAACTATAGTTATAGTATAACAATGGGAATAAAATAAAACATATATATCAGTGGTTCTCAACCTTTTATGCTTCACGTACCCCCTGGAAATGTGTATGTAATGGCGTACCCTTTGTATAGATAGATAAAACTATAGTTATAGTATAACAATAGGAATAAAATAAACATATATATCAGTGGTTCTCAACCTTTTATGCTTCACGTACCTCCTGGAAATGTGTATGTAATGGCGTACCCTTTGTATAGATAGATAAAACTATAGTTATAGTATAACAATGGGAATAAAATAAAACATATATATTAGTGGTTCTCAACCTTTTATGCTTCACGTACCTCCTGGAAATGTGTATGTAATGGCGTACCCTTTGTATAGATAGATAAAACTATAGTTATAGTATAACAATGGGAATAAAATAAAACATATATATCAGTGGTTCAACCTTTTATGCTTCACGTACCCCCTGGAAATGTGTATGTAATGGCGTACCCTTTGTATAGATAGATAAAACTATAGTTATAGTATAACAATAGGAATAAAATAAACATATATATCAGTGGTTCTCAACCTTTTATGCTTCACGTACCTCCTGGAAATGTGTATGTAATGGCGTACCCTTTGTATAGATAGATAAAACTATAGTTATAGTATAACAATGGGAATAAAATAAAACATATATATCAGTGGTTCTCAACCTTTTATGCTTCACGTAACCCCTGGAAATGTGTATGTAATGGCGTACCCCTTGTATAGATAGATAAAACTATAGTTATAGTATAACAATGGGAATAAAATAAAACATATATATCAGTGGTTCTCAACCTTTTATGCTTCACGTACCTCCTGGAAATGTGTATGTAATGGCGTACCCTTTGTATAGATAGATAAAACTATAGTTATAGTATAACAATGGGAATAAAATAAAACATATATATTAGTGGTTCTCAACCTTTTATGCTTCACGTACCTCCTGGAAATGTGTATGTAATGGCGTACCCTTTGTATAGATAGATAAAACTATAGTTATAGTATAACAATGGGAATAAAATAAAACATATATATCAGTGGTTCAACCTTTTATGCTTCACGTACCCCCTGGAAATGTGTATGTAATGGCGTACCCTTTGTATAGATAGATAAAACTATAGTTATAGTATAACAATAGGAATAAAATAAACATATATATCAGTGGTTCTCAACCTTTTATGCTTCACGTACCTCCTGGAAATGTGTATGTAATGGCGTACCCTTTGTATAGATAGATAAAACTATAGTTATAGTATAACAATGGGAATAAAATAAAACATATATATCAGTGGTTCTCAACCTTTTATGCTTCACGTAACCCCTGGAAATGTGTATGTAATGGCGTACCCTTTGTATAGATAGATAAAACTATAGTTATAGTATAACAATGGGAATAAAATAAAACATATATATCAGTGGTTCTCAACCTTTTATGCTTCACGTAACCCCTGGAAATGTGTATGTAATGGCGTACCCTTTGTATAGATAGATAAAACTATAGTTATAGTATAACAATAGGAATAAAATAAACATATATATCAGTGGTTCTCAACCTTTTATGCTTCACGTACCTCCTGGAAATGTGTATGTAATGGCGTACCCTTTGTATAGATAGATAAAACTATAGTTATAGTATAACAATGGGAATAAAATAAAACATATATATCAGTGGTTCTCAACCTTTTATGCTTCACGTAACCCCTGGAAATGTGTATGTAATGGCGTACCCCTTGTATAGATAGATAAAACTATAGTTATAGTATAACAATGGGAATAAAATAAAACATATATATCAGTGGTTCTCAACCTTTTATGCTTCACGTACCCCCTGGAAATGTGTATGTAATGGCGTACCCTTTGTATAGATAGATAAAACTATAGTTATAGTATAACAATAGGAATAAAATAAACATATATATCAGTGGTTCTCAACCTTTTATGCTTCACGTACCTCCTGGAAATGTGTATGTAATGGCGTACCCTTTGTATAGATAGATAAAACTATAGTTATAGTATAACAATGGGAATAAAATAAAACATATATATCAGTGGTTCTCAACCTTTTATGCTTCACGTAACCCCTGGAAATGTGTATGTAATGGCGTACCCCTTGTATAGATAGATAAAACTATAGTTATAGTATAACAATGGGAATAAAATAAAACATATATATCAGTGGTTCTCAACCTTTTATGCTTCACGTACCCCCTGGAAATGTGTATGTAATGGCGTACCCTTTGTATAGATAGATAAAACTATAGTTATAGTATAACAATAGGAATAAAATAAACATATATATCAGTGGTTCTCAACCTTTTATGCTTCACGTACCTCCTGGAAATGTGTATGTAATGGCGTACCCTTTGTATAGATAGATAAAACTATAGTTATAGTATAACAATGGGAATAAAATAAAACATATATATCAGTGGTTCTCAACCTTTTATGCTTCACGTAACCCCTGGAAATGTGTATGTAATGGCGTACCCTTTGTATAGATAGATAAAACTATAGTTATAGTATAACAATGGGAATAAAATAAAACATATATATCAGTGGTTCTCAACCTTTTATGCTTCACGTAACCCCTGGAAATGTGTATGTAATGGCGTACCCCTTGTATAGATAGATAAAACTATAGTTATAGTATAACAATGGGAATAAAATAAAACATATATATCAGTGGTTCTCAACCTTTTATGCTTCACGTAACCCCTGGAAATGTGTATGTAATGGCGTACCCTTTGTATAGATAGATAAAACTATAGTTATAGTATAACAATAGGAATGAAATAAAACATATATATCAGTGGTTCTCAACCTTTTATGCTTCACGTACCCCCTGGAAATGTGTATGTAATGGCGTACCCTTTGTATAGATAGATAAAACTATAGTTATAGTATAACAATAGGAATAAAATAAAACATATATATCAGTGGTTCTCAACCTTTTATGCTTCACGTACCCCCTGGAAAAGTGCATGTAACTGGCGTACCCCTTGTATAGATAGATAAAACTATAGTTATAATATAACAATGGGAATAAAATAAAACATATATATCAGTGGTTCTCAACCTTCTATGCTTCATGTAACCCCTGGAATTGTGAAGTTAATGGCGTACCCCTTGTATAGATAGATAAAACTATAGTTATAGTATAACAATGGGAATAAAATAAAACATATATATCAGTGGTTCTCAACCTTTTATGCTTCACCTACCCCCTGGAAATGTGTATGTAATGGCGTACCCCTTGTATAGATAGATAAAACTATAGTTATAGTATAATAATGCCAACTTAGCGACTTGACTACATCTAGCGACTTTTGAGCTCTCACGGCGTACCCCTAAAAATTTTACCGCGTACCCCACGTTGAGAACTCCTGCTCTAGGATAATGTGGCAAGGCCGGTTTAAAGCATTTTGCATAACACCTATATCACACAATGAGAGCAGCAAACTTGTTTGCGGGCGATGCACACTGGCAGGCGATTTATAGAGCTGTGATTGGTTGGATATTTCACAGCGGTTAAATCAGATGCTTAAATGTGCATTGTACGTATTGTTTAAGGATTAGCTTTTTTAAAAATTTCGTAATACTGATAATTGTTTTTTGTACAGGATAAATTTTTGCTTCGTTAAACTGATATTTTCTTTATACTGGTGTTCGTTAAAACAAAGCATTTTCACATCTGTTGTATGGTAAAAGTAGGGCATCTTCCCTTCGCTCCCTATTTGTTTTACACTTGATCTGAACTTCCTAAGCTCCATTCCTACAATGTCACAAAATAGTGGCGTATTAGATCTGCGATATAAGAACTTCAAATCTTGCGTTGGGTTGTTTTACCTCTGAGTAACACTTTTTTCCACACAGTTGGCTAACGGGCCAGGTCACAAGGACCCCGAGACTCAGAGAAGGTTGGAAAGGGGATCCATTGGAACAGCTGTTGGGAAACAGATAGTAACCTTCCGTCAAGGCCATCCAGCGTGTTCTTTAACGTGCACAGAGAATGGCTCTCCCGCACATGAAGCCACGGCTTAATGTCCCATTCGACGGTCGGGGGCCTTTCCAAGCCCATCGGTGTTCCCTACTGATCATAGGCAGGGTGAGAAATTTTGCGGAGATAAATCTCAACCTTGGCCTGAATATATTCAAATCTTGCACTTTCCATTCCCATATAACGTACCACTCTTCGAAATAGTTCTACAGTCTCAAATTGTCAAGTTTACCCTGAAAAACTTTTTTATTTGCAACAATATATACTACCACCAACCGCAATGCTAATATAAATATTTTAGGGCCTCCGCTTTGGTTCACGCCTTCTGAGATTCGAACCCAGATTCCAGTTTTGCTTTTTACCATTTCCATCCGCAATCTGAGGGAGAACTGAAAGCTATCTCGTCTGCTTAAGATCACGGCTAAGATCGTTATTTATAATAATAAATTTTTCAATATTCTAATACACTATTAAAACACCTATGAATGGGATTATACAAATTTTTCTTACACTGATAATATTTTTTTGTACCGGATAAATTTTTATTTCGTTAGACTGATATTTTCGTTATACTGGTTTAAATAAGGCACAAACTTACCCTGTATATAGGAAGACACATTTTGGAAGGAATCACGACTCGTTATGTCATAGACGATGAACACAGCGCTCGTGCAACGATAGTATAAAGGCAGCTGGAAAAGAAAACAAACTATTAAATAATAATGTCCCGCGTGGAGATGGTTTCCGAATTTGGAGTCCAAATTTTGATCCGTTCGAAGAAATCCAAAAGTTCTTTAGTATATTCTTACCTCTGCGCTTCACTCGTGCATGGGTTGGGTTGTTTTACCTCTGAGCGGCACTTTTTTGCACACCATGGGCTAAATGGCCAGGTCACATGGACCCCAAAGGCTCAGAGAAGGATTGGGGGAGGGGACTCACTGGAACAGCTGTTGGGAGACAGATGGTAGCCTTCCGTCAAGGCCATCCAGCGTGTTCTTTAACGTGCACAGGGTATGGCTCTCCCGCACACGGGGCCACGGCTTAACGTCCCATCCGACGGACGGCGGTCTTTCCAAGTCCATCGGTGTCCCCTACTGACCGTGGACAGGGCGGGGAATTTTGCGGAGATAAATCTCAACGCTGACCCAGCTGGGACTGGAACCTGGGAACTACAGACTACGAGCCTGGCGCGCTACCGACTGAGCCACCCCCGCCCACTTGTGCATGGAATGGGTTAACTAGCAGAATCACTAGGACCTGCACTAGCCATGGATGACAATTAATTTGGCCATGAAGGGGTCATTGGGTTGGATTGTTTTACCTCTGATCGGCACTTTTTTGCATACCATGGGCTAAATGGCCAGGTCACATGGACCCCGAAGGCTCAGAGAAGTTTGGGGGAGGGGACCCACTGGAACAGCTGTTGGGAGACAGATGGTAGCCTCCCGTCAAGGCCATCCAGCGTGTTCTTTAACGTGCACAGGGTATGGCTCTCCCGCACACGGGGCCACGGCTTAACGTCACATCCGACGGACGGCGGCCTTTCCAAGCCCATCGGTGTCCCCTACTGACCGTGGGCAGGGCGGGGAATTTTGCGGAGATAAATCTCAACGCTGACCCAGCTGGGACTCGAACCTGAGAACTACAGATTACGAGTCTGGCGCGCTACCGACTGAGCCCCCCCCCTGCCCCCCATGAAGGGGTCAAAATAGAAAAATTAAGAATATTTTCCGGAAGAGGGTGGTAATTCAGATCTAATGCTTTTCATTGATGAAAATATATTAAAAAACTTTTGCAAATTCTATGGGCAAAGTTGGGTTGTTTTACCTCTGAGCGGCAATATTTTTGCTCTCATTGGTCTAAATAAGCGCTATAAACAAAATCAAATTTTTACTCGAAATTTTAAATAAATATCTGTAATCAACTTTATAACTTTTTTTATCAACTTATATTACTTTACTTGATATGAAATCTTGAATTTACTCATTCTATAAAGTTTACAAAATATTCTTAAGCCGATCGGCAAACTTCTGAATCCTTTTAAGAGCGGTGCGGCGTCATCAAACAAATATTTTTATGAAGCTGCAGTAATAAGAAGCATCCAACGACAGCACGAATCGCTCTCACTGCGCATGCATGTGGCGAGGATTTTTGCCAGACAAAACTACTCGCTAAAGATCATTTTGATCTCCGCTGTGCTAACAACAACATGAGGGGAGGGGGTGGCTCAGTTGGTAGCGCGCCAGGCTCGTAATCTGTAGTTCCCAGGTTCGAGTCCCAGCTGGGTCAGCGTTGAGAATTATATCTCCGCAAAATTCTCCGCCCGCCCACGGTCAGTAGGGGACACCGATGGGCTTGGAAAGGCCTCCGTCCGTCGGATGGGACGTTAAGCCGTGGCCCCGTGTGCGGGAGAGCCATACCCTGTGCACGTTAAAGAACATGCTGGATGGCCTTGACGGGAGGCTACCATCTGTCTCCCAACAGCTGTTCCAGTGGGTCCCCAACCTTCTCTGAGCCTTCGGGGTCCATGTGACCTGGCCATTTAGCCCATGGTGTACAAAAAAGTGCCGCTCAGAGGTAAAACAACCCAACAACAACATGAGCTTTCAAGTTTAATGAAAATTCAGCTAAATATTTGAATTCGATGAGATTATTTATTCTGGGGGCATTTTTTTATGTGATATGATTTTTATTGCTGAACAAAAAAAAAAAGCTATATGCTGTATTGGAAATAGTGTCGGAGGACATAACATCTCTTTTGGGGCTTTTTTTTAATGCGGAACGAAAATTTGCTGTTTACAAATATGCTCGATTCAAAATAATTGTGTCCGATGAGAATATCTGTCTGGCTTCATTTGGCATTTTTAAAGTGCGTATGGTGACGTGACGTTCGTTATTTAATAATGTGTTCAGAATTTGATAAGTGCACCGCTATTGTAACTGACGGTGCCAGAGCGATGACTGGCAAAAATATTGGGCTTGCAGGACTGTTACAAAAAGAAGGAATCAATTGTCGAATGTTGCTTATCCTGCGATGTGTGGTCAATGCCCCCTGGTTTGTAACCAATTGATAATTGCATAAAGATCTGGGCATTGATCATACTTACACATATCTTAAGTTTGTCTCGCGAGGTTTCTACGAGTTTACAGTTGAACCCGTTGTTACAGAGAAACCCGCACGAGATTATATATTGCTTTCTGGACTACGATCATGAAGTCCTTAACAGATACAAGAGGCCTAAGATGATGGCATTCGTTAAAGAAAGTTATCCATTTTAGGTCTCTTGTGCATCATTACTACTCTTTGTTTTATGTTCTTTGCCCTTTGGGGGCCACCATTGTGTGGTTTACTTTTGTTTGGTTTTTCAAACTGATGCCATTTAGGCATATTTCCAGATGAAGAAGCTAATGGGTATTATTGTACCTGGTACTTCATTTTATGATGTAACGATCTACGATCGAATGTTGCACTGTATTGTGCACCAGGGGGCATTGTGTGTCATTTCGCTGAGACTTAAAGACGTAATGAAAAGGTTATCAAAATTACCAATTTAATTCGTGATGGAAATCGTACTCTTACACACAGAAAATAAGCTTTTTTGGACGAACTGCATGCTGAGTATGGCGATCTGCTTTTACATAGTAATATTCGCCGGTTAAGTTCCGGAAAATGACTCAAGAGATTTTTTACACTTCGAAAAGAAATCCATCTTTTTCTCAAAGCAGTGGGCACCGATGAAGATTTAATAGCAAGCTTTGTTGATGAAAATTTTCTATGTTCACTTGTTTTCCCAACAGACATTACAGATTATTTAAACGCCTTGAATAAATCCTTACAAGGAAAAGATCAAAACGTGTGCTGTCTTTATAATCATGTTACTGGGTTTAGAAACAAAATACAATTGTTGAAGTCAAATTTGCAGGAAAACAATTTAATTCGTTTTGAAACTTGTAAAGAGTTCTGCGAAGAAATGAAGCAACTTAGTAAAACAGTTATATTTGAAAAATTTGTTCCTAAATTAGATATCCTAAGTGAATATTTTAATAGAAAATTTTCTCAATATGATGACCTTAAGCAAAGTTTAAATTTATTCAGTAATCCATTAAATATTGATATTAGCACCTTAGATCCCAAATATCAAATGGAATTATGTGACCTTCAGGCCGACCCTATTATTGCATCTAATAGAGAAACTGGAATAAAATTGTTCAAGCTTTTGCCTAAAGAAGAATATCCAAATATGAAAGATTTCGGACTCCAAATAATTTCTATGTTCGGAAGTACATATATCTGCGAGCGCGCATTTTCTGATACGAAATATATAAAATCAAGATACAGAAACTGCTTGAAAGACTCGACACTTGAACATATACTTCGGCTTGCAACAACAAATATCGATATGGGCATAAAAGAAATTATTGCCCATCAACTACGGCCACAATGCTCCCATTAAATTTATTAAATATTTGATACGGTTTAGAAAAATTTATATTGGTTTATTATTACTTATTATTTTTCCTATAAATGAAATAATTTTTTGAGGTGACATGAAATGATTTTTAAATCACCTATCCTATTCTTTCTTTTTGGCCCGCGAAATATTGGCAAAAGTAAAAATGACCGCGGTCTTGGAGAAGTTGGACAGCACTGGTCTAAATGACCAGGTCACAAGGACTTCGAGGGTTCAGAGAAAGTTGGGGGAAAGGGACCCACTAGACAGCTGTTAGGAGACAGATGGTAGCCTCACGTCAAGGCCAACCAGCGTGATCTTTGACGTGCACAGGATATGGCTCACCCACACACGCATCCACGGCATAACATCCGATCCGATGGACGGTAGTGGCCTTTCCAATCCCATCGGCGTCCCCAGGTGGCCGAGGGTAGTGCACACTCCCAAATGGAAAGTCGAACCTTGTTGCTATAGAGTAAGGGGACGAATTATAAGGATTTGAAGAAAATGAAATTCTTATTTTAATAAAAGTAAGATATCTAGAAATGTTTTAATCTTGAATCCTTCACTTCTCTATCTGAGTAATGTGATTGGACGAGACAGTTTCCCCGGGCATATGGCATAGAGGGAGAAAACTCCGGGATTAAAGACTTGAAAATGAAAATTTGTGCCTCCCCCCCAATGCAGAATATTCTAGCCCTGACATTTTATCCCACGTTATGAACTCGTACCTCTACATTATCATCTTCACTGAGAATGTTTTCTGCGTGTTCCTCTGCCTATTGCTGAGTTTCCCCTTCACTTAAATTCGAAATCGTGAATCTTAAGGGTCGGTAATTTCATTAGTTAGATTTAAATAACAAAAAAAAATCATAACATTAACGTGAGATCTTAAAAATTGCTCATAATCCATCTAGACTGAATAAGACACAACAGAAGTATTCAAACAATCTGCTAACGCAACACTAAAACAATTGCCAATTGTTAAAGAACGACCATACATTTTTTTAACAATAATAGAATTGTTACAAACACATAAGTTTTGCCGTACTTTGGGTTTCGGAATAGAACTCCATTTTCTTTATATTAATTATGGTTGGGTTTTTCAGCTAAGAGAGCAACTTTTTAGACTTCACAATGGGTTAAATATAGGGCTGAAAATTTCTAATAAAGCTTAAGAGATATTTAGGTAAAGAAGACGTCTGGGCAGTTGTTAGGGAAGCCTCCCATCAAGATCATTCAGAGACTCGATTGGTTTAGAAAAGATGCTGTCTGTTGGTTGGTGAAATCTGAGTCTCAACCAATTGACAGCATCCGTTCAAACCCCATCATTTTCTCTTTTCTTGCAACGGGGTGAGAGTAAGGGGGGTACCATTTTCTGGAGACTCATCGAAAACTATTCCAGGAGGACCTTTGGTAAGTATGTTTTATTTCATTTATTTATTTTTTTTTTTTTTTTCATTTATTTATTTATTTTTTTTTTTTTTCATTTTTACCGATCCCATGAAAATCAAAATTCCAAGGTGCTGCCCACTTTGGGAACATTCATTCCAGTGAATCACAGCAGCAATCCTGGACGCCTACACCTAGTGTCCGAACTAATACATAAGTGTGTTGGAGCACCTTTGCCAAGAAGCGAAGGTGCAATCAAGGGAGTTGCTGTCACTGGGGGCGGATGAGAACAAGATCTAATAGTTTTTGTTGCTTTCTCAATTTTTTATTGTTTCGTTTTTTATTAGATCTTGCACAAGATGCTACAAAATATTCCATTAAATTCTCTCAATCGCTTCTGATTGACTCTTTAATGGAAGTTTGTGGCGTTCTTGATCCCTCTTTTTCCTTCCGCACTATCTGCCTAGGTGTGGAGGGGTTTTCTCAAGGTTAGAGTAAAACTCTCTGACATAGATGGTGCCTTGACGTGGCGTCAGAGCTTTCCACTAAACCATCTGGCAGACATTGCTCCTTATTATTACATCACAGCATAGCTATTAAGTTTTTCCCACGTCTAATTTATTCTTGTCGACAATTCAACAGGTTTTTAGTAACTAATATTCTTGACTTTATCTTTCCATTCTGATTGCCAAAAGGCTAAAATTTGAAAGTTAAAATTCTCTGTTTATTAACCTCTCCTCTTGTCCTATGGTATGCTCTAGGTGTTAAAAAAAGGTCCAGTGGTCTTGGGAGGACTGTCGTTCATCGGATGGGATGTTAAATCTTTGTTTGTGGGCACGCGAGCCATGGATCTCCATAAACCAATCCCTGAATTCTTTCAACATTCCCGCTGATTGATGCCATGATCAGTTTGTCGCATGCAAGTATTATTTAGTCATTTTCATCTCGCACTTCATTTCTTTGATAAAATGGATATCCTCTTTCTCCCCATACATTTATTCCTCATTAGTTTTCTTTTTTTCTTTTGAAAATGCTGAATGTCTATTCCACTGAGTCTTCATCTGTTCCTAACAACAAGAACATCAAAAACTTATTTTCATCCTGCTACCTATTACACTGTGGGGAGTTTTCATCTCTGAGCGGCAGTTTTTGCACAGAATGGGGCTTAATGCCAGGTCACAAGTACCCCAAGGTCTCAGGGAAGGATTGGGGAATGGTTATCCTCTTGACAGCTGTTAGGAGACAGATGGAAGCTCACATGAAAGCCATCCAGCGTGCTCTTTAAAGTGCACAGGATGTGGGTATCCGAAAAATGTTCTGCGTAAGGAGCTAGAGCGCGTAGCGTTGGAAAACTTCCAAGCGTGACGTGAACATGCATTGTCGAAGTGTTACAGCTCACCCGTCTGCGCCGTCCCCTAGTCCGGAAGGAATTACCGCTCTTATTAATATTGGGCATCGTTAAAAATAGATATTTAGATTGATTTGATTTAAATCTTAGTGTTATCCTCACTGTCATTTTCTCTAAGTTGTGATGGAACTTCTACTTTATCTATTATTAATATTGGGCATCGTTAAAAATAGATATTTAGATTGATTTGATTTAAATCTTAGTGTTATCCTCACTTTCATTTTCTCTAAGTTGTGATGGAACTTCTACTTTATCTATTATTAATATTGGGCATCGTTAAAAATCAATATTTAGATTGATTTGATTCAAATCTTAGTGTTATCCTCACTGTCATTTTCTCTAAGTTGTGATGGAACTTCTACTTTATCTATTATTAATATTGGGCATCGTTAAAAATCAATATTTAGATTGATTTGATTCAAATCTTAGTGTTATCCTCACTGTCATTTTCTCTAAGTTGTGATGGAACTTCTACTTTATCTATTATTAATATTGGGCATCGTTAAAAATCAATATTTAGATTGATTTGATTCAAATCTTAGTGTTATCCTCACTGTCATTTTCTCTAAGTTGTGATGGAACTTCTACTTTATCTATTATTAATATTGGGCATCGTTAAAAATCAATATTTAGATTGATTTGATTCAAATCTTAGTGTTATCCTCACTGTCATTTTCTCTAAGTTGTGATGGAACTTCTACTTTATCTATTATTAATATTGGGCATCGTTAAAAATCAATATTTAGATTGATTTGATTCAAATCTTAGTGTTATCCTCACTGTCATTTTCTCTAAGTTGTGATGGAACTTCTACTTTATCTATTATTAATATTGGGCATCGTTAAAAATCAATATTTAGATTGATTTGATTCAAATCTTAGTGTTATCCTCACTGTCATTTTCTCTAAGTTGTGATGGAACTTCTACTTTATCTATTATTAATATTGGGCATCGTTAAAAATCAATATTTAGATTGATTTGATTCAAATCTTAGTGTTATCCTCACTCTCATTTTCTCTAAGTTGTGCTGGAACTTCAACTTTATCTTCAAAAGAACCACGACGTATTAACGAGGAGGAGGTTGCCCGGGAGGAGAGAGCGTAATAGAGATATTTCTTATAATTTAAATCTAAGTATATTTAAATGATTAAAAATTTTAAATATGGCTTAATAACTTAAGTCACAGCATGATTGAGAATGAATTAGATGTTAAATAGGATCACCAAGTTTGAGAGTCACCCAAGGCCCAATGTCGTCAATCCTACCCTGGGCACTTTCCATCCATTCCACCCAAAAATAAAAAATGACTCTAGTTATTGATCAAATGGAAGCTTTATTAAGTAGATGTAATGCATTAAACGTTATGGCTATGAGAATCATAACCATATGTTCAGTTTTTAAGAACTAGTGGAATGATGAGTGAAATTAGTTTATCGTCTAAGGAGGTGTTAATCATGAGAAAGAAATATTAACAGCAAAGATTTCCCCCCATCCTCAAAGGATTAGAAATTGCAGCTTTTTTTTTTTTGCTTTATGATAAAAATGAAAAAAATTCTTTTTGAGTTGAATAGTTACTGTTAAAATATTATAATTCACATATTTTAAATCTTTCAGGTTTTAATTCTCATCATTATAGGGCACTAAATCTAAAAAATAAAAAGTAGTAGTCGAATTCTAAATAGCTGTCAAAGTAGGTCAAAGTAGTAGGTGGTTTGCGCGCTCGGCTACTGATCAAAGGGACCTGGATTCGAGCCCTGGGTAAGGCATGGATGTTTGTGTTGTCATTCTGCTGAGGCCTCGCCTTCCTCATAGACCTTCTAATGTGGCGTATTAAACTGACAGGCTGCTGTCCGACCTCTGTGGCAAGCAGCTGCTTGAGATGGGAGGGGGGTTATTTTCATTCATTTGAATAAAAGGACTAATTGAAATCGTGTTTATTATTAATTAGTATTGTTTTTAATTACAGATTGGGTTGTTTTACCTCTGAGTGGCACTCTTTTGCATACAACGGGCTAAATGGCCAGGTCACAAGGACCCCGAAGGCTCAGAGAAGGTTGGGGGAGGGTACCACTGGAACAGCTGTTAGGAGCCAGATGGTAAGCTCCCGTCAAGGCCATCCAGTGTGTTCTTTAACGTGCACCGGGTATGGCTCTCCTGCACACGGGACCACGGCTTAACGTCCCATCTGACGGGCGGCGGCCTTTCCAAGCCCATCGGTGTCCCCTACTGACCGTGGGCAGGGCGGGGAGTTTTGCGGAGATAAATCTAAATGCTGATTCAGTTGCGATTCGAACCTAGGAACTGCAGATTACGAGCCTAGCGCGCTACTCACTGAGCCACCGCCTCCGCCCCTTTTAATTTCGGAGAAATTAATTGTGTTTAATATTAAGTATATTGTAGTTTATACCAGCATATTAATACAAATAACATGTAGGTATGTAATTATATTATTTTTTTTTCTCTCTAATGTTTCTTTTGTTTTTGAATGTATCTTTCCATCAATATATTGAGAACTAAAAGAAATAGGAAGTAGATTTAACACCTCACCGAAATAGTGAGTAATGGTTGTAACGAGGAAATTTTGTCGGTGCTCTAGTGCTCGTTATAACTAAGTTCGACTGTATTTATCTTCAGTCCTTTTATTTAAATGATATTTTAGAAGCTATAAGAGCTTCGAAATTAGATTTCCATTGACAAAACATGAACTTCTCTAATATTTTGTTAGGGCAATGTCATGTTTAGTGGTTGTCATCCCCCACAGCTGTATGAAAGACAGGAATGCATCTTTCAATTAAGGAGCTACCTTTGCGGGATATTTTCGATAGTGGGGAATATTCCGAGACAAAATTGTAGCTTGTAGAAAATAAAGCACATTTAAGCATTCACCAAAGATTGTGTTGAATTAAATTATGTAGGTTGGATTGTTTAAACCTTTGAGAGGCAATTTTTACCCACATTGGACTAAATGACCAAGTCACAAGGACCCCAAAAACTCGGAGAATGTTAGGGAAGGGAATCCACTGGACAGTTGGTAGGAGACAGATGGAAGTCTTCCGCCAAAGCTTGTTTAAAGTGCAGCCTTCTTGGCTCTCCACTGCAAGTTGTCATCAGATGGATGGCGGCCTTTCTAAGAATATGAGTGCCCCAAATTTTTAAAAATATTCTTCTCTGTTTAAGATTCCAAATAGATTAGGTTGTTTTATCTCTGAGCGGCCCTTTTTTGCACTCAATGGGCTAAATGACCAGGTTACAAGGACTTCGAGGGTTCAGAGAAGGGTGGAGGAAAGGGACTCACTGGACAGATGTTAGGAGACAGATGGTAGCCTCACGTCAAGGCCAACCAGCGTGATCGTTAACGTGCACAGGGTATAGCTCTCCGCACATTGGGCCACGACTTAACATCCCATCCGATGGACGGCGGCATTTCCAAGCCCATCGGTGTCCCCTTTCTGACCGAGGGCAGGGCGGGAAGTTTTGAGGAGATAAATCTGAACGGTGGCACAGGTGGGGCTCGAACCTAGAAATTACAGATTACGAGCCAGGTGGCTACCGCCTGTGCCACCCCCCGCCACCTGTGGGCCGAGAAGATCGACTTTTTCTACTCCTCTTGATGCTTATCCTCCATTTCGGTTGATTTTCCTTCTTAAAAACTGATTACAGCATTTCTTTATAGTGCTAAATACCTATGTAAACATCTGATGTTTAATCTTGGCTGTCGGTTCAATCATATCGGAAACAATTGCTCTCCATTTGCAACATTCTCATGTTTGATGCTGTTACATAATAACGACGAACAAAAATATCTGCTGTAAATTCATAGTGCAATTCATAGCTGCAATTCATAGTGATTGTGATCTCTTAGGGCTACATAAACTGCAAAAAACTATGCCTGGCATCGTATAGAATATATACGTTTAAGGGGGTCACTTTGGTCACATAAGTCGTCTCCTTTCCAATTACTAACATTCTGAAACGGAGGAGGAGGGGGTGGCTTAGTCGGTAGCGTGCCAGGCTCGTAATCTGTAGTTCCCAGGTTCGAGTCCCAGCTGGATCAGCGTTGAGATTTATCTCCGCAAAATTCCCCGCACTGCCCACGGTCAGTAGGGGACACCGATGGGCTTGGAAAGACCGCCGTCCGTCGGATGGGACGTTAAGTCGTGGCCCCGTGTGTGGGAGAGCCATACCCTGTGCACATTAAAGAACACGCTGGATGGCCTTGACGGGAGGCTACCATCTGTCTCCCAACAGCTGTTCCAGTGGGTCCCCTCCCCCAACCTTCTCTGAGCCTTCGGGGTCCATGTGACCTGGCCATTTAGCCCATGGGGTGCAAAAGAGTGCCGCTCAGAGGTAAAACAACCCAACCCTGAAACGGGGGGGGGGGGGGCAGCAAAGAAACGCTCCTAGATCCCGCCCTGACTAGGAATGTTCTCAAACAGTTAAATGTTTATCAAATCTCACAAAACTTTGTGTTAGAAAACTCGATTGATACTCACCATAGCTCTGAATCGTTCTTGGCCTGCGGTGTCCCACACTTGGAATTTCACTTCTCTACCATCTACATCCCTAAGGAGAATAAAAGAGGCAGTTCATTTCGACACAAAATATTCCGCATCTGAACAGAACGAACAAACTGTGGAGACTGAGTATATGACAAGGAAATTCACTGTTTAGAATAAATTTAAAACCACTTGCATGGTGTGATTGAAGAAGGAAGCTCCTATCGTCGGATTGGAGTTTTCTTGGAAACGTTTGTTGTACCATCTTTCCACGATGCTGCTTTTCCCAACACCTGTCAAAAGGAATTATTAATCAGTGGAAGAATAAGATATTTCACAGAAAACGAAAATTGCCATCACGCTACATCAGACATTACATACATTGATACTTATTTAAATACTTTTAGATACAGTCCCTATAAATCTCTGGAAGAGTGGTAAGTCGTTGCGAGAGTTAGATTTGTGAATTCCGCAATTCAGATATATTGATTTTAAAGGTTGTGTTGTTTATTAAAAACTAAAATCTTTCTAAACCTGCTTCTGGTAAAGTTGCAAAATATTCACATAGTAGTGTATTCTGCCCAGTATTATAAATGCGTATATATATATAGTTCGTGTTTGAATTGCAATTTTTTCTTATTTCATGTAATAATAACTATAACAATAAGGTAAGCGAATGATTTGGGTTGTTCATATTGTACTAAATGTATAGTCTAATGTGTTCAAAATAAAGTATTATGATTGATTGATAGATTCTCGAGTATTAATGCATTGAATATATGTTCCTATTTTTCTACATTTCAAAGTATAAAATTACTCTTACCTTATGAGTAACTCATGTGTTGTTATCCCACCCAGCTCAAGGCACTTTTTCCTCTAATAAGAAAATATCCTCTCTCATCTCAGGCACCTTTTCCTCTATCAAAGAGAATGACACCCTGAATTTACCGTTTAAGCATCAAAGGATAATCTGTTACATAACTTACTTCGCTTATTTTAGGTGTATTTTATTTTTTATAAATTATAATATTGAAAAGATATGTTATTATGATATAATACGATGAATATCGTATGCTAGCAGTAATTGAGTTAGCCTTGAGATTGCTCAGTCGTTAGACGTGACATGCACTCTTAGGAGGGTTGGGTTGTTTTACTTCTTAGCGGCACTTTTTTGCACACAATGGGCTAAATGGCCAGGTCACATGGACCCCGAAGGCTCAGAGAAGGTTGGGGGAGGGGACCCACTGGAACAGCTGTTTGGAGACAGATGGTAGCCTCCCGTCAAGGCCATCCAGCGTGTTCTTTAACGTGCACGGGGCCACGGCTTAACGTCCCATCCGACGGACGGCGGCCTTTCCAAGCCCATCGGTGTCCCCTACTGACCGTGGGCAGGGCGGGGAATTTTGCGAATATAAATCTCAACGCTGACCCAGCTGGGACTCGAACCTGGGAACTACAGATTACGATCCTGGCGCGCTACCGACTGAGCCACCCCCACCCCATGTGATTGAAAGGAATTCTTCTGACAAGTCATAAGGCTTAGCGGGGTAATCTATGTATATAACCATACTAAGTCTTAATAAAGTTATTATTATTAAAAAAGTTTAGTTTAAATATTGTATAGGGAAGTGAATCAACAGGTTGATCGAAAAATACTGATAACAGAAAAATCATGGTTCAGAATACTGTCGCTGAAATAAAGGTAACAAGCAATCTTTTAAATCTAAGAATTTTTTGCTACGTAACTAAACATAACGTTATCATAGGGGCTCAAGATTTCTGCGATTGCTTTTGGATATTGTGGTGCCAATTGTTTAAGCTTTCCGGATATCTGGGTACCGGATAAACGCGCTTTTATTATGTATGCATGTATAAAATCTATATAAAATATCTATTGAATTAAATCGTAATCTGTCCCTGTCCAACGGAAGGAAAGAGAGTTTTTGAAAGAAGTGAAACATAGTGTTCTGCATTTTCAAAACTGAATAATTAATCTATCATTTGCATTTACATATATCTCTTCTCAAAGTGCTTCATTGTAAAGAAAAGGTTGAGACACTCTCTACCCGAATACAGTACTTTTCATGTTGCACTATTTGTACTTTCATCCCTTTGAATTACCACGCACATCACTAGATAAGAATTTCCAACAGCAACGTTTTATCTCAAGTGTTAAATTTATAACAGATAAAAAAGCTTGCTCTTTTGGTATTATATTTAGTTTGCTTTAATGATAGCACAGTGACACACAATGAAGAATTAAGCGAAATCACTGAATAACCGAAAGCTGAACTTACCTACAGAACCCAGCATGCACACTTTGAAGATTGCTGGCGAAAGAAGAGGCATAACTATAAAAGCTCTACAGCGCACAAAAATCTCGGATACTAATCTAGCGCGAGAGAGGAGGTGTAACTCCCACAAGTCTGGAGTCTTTGAATGAGTGTGATCTCACTTTCACCAGAGCACAAATATATTCAGGTAGACTACGTCAGTGCGATTCCTGATAGCAAGACCCTGTTGCTGTTGGCGTTTCAGTTCTTTGGACCGTTGACACTAGGGTGGGGGTCTGAAGGTTAACTCAAGACTGTGGACACTTGCGACCAAACCTTGGACCAAGAATTGACGGATCATTGACACGTGGTGGCAGAATAAGGAACAAACCATTAGGAATGGCGCAGTGAGGGATATATCTTGGGGGCAGGGGTCATGAGGTTGAAGTGATTGGATGGGGGAGGGGGAACGTGTCTTTCCTCCTAGTCCCAAACTGTCAGCGAACAGAATCGAACACTAATCAATCGGGGACACAACATACAACAAACAAGGAAAATAGCCTGTAGATATAATATGCCAAAAAAGAAGATCTGTAAGGCCAGGCCTCACCAGAGAGAAAAGGGACATCCATGCTTATTCTAGGACCAAATCCAGATCCCTATGATTTGTGTCCCTATGATCCCTATGATCTGTAGTCAAGTACGCTAACCATTCAGCAGAAATTAATATTGTTATTTTAACTACAAATTTTATTAAGCGTTTTATAACTAGCAATTCGTTACAATAGGTGTTAAATAACTCATAATTTTACAATTTAATAAACATATACACTAGGCAATCCTTTATGTGCTAGATGACTTTGAAAGGCTGCCGTCCGTCGGATGCGCTATTAAATCGTAGCTCAATGTGCAGGTTGTTGGGTTGTTTTACCTCTGAGCGGTACTTTTTTGCATACCATGAGCTAAATGGCCAGGTCACAAGGACCCCGAAGACTCATTGAAGGTTGGGGGAGGGGACCCACTGGAACAGCTGTTGGGAGACAGATGGTAGCCTCCCGTCAAGGCCATCCAGCGTGTTCTTTAACGTGCACAGGGTATGATTCTCCCGTACACGGGGCCACGGCTTAACATCCCATCAGACGGACGGCGGCCTTTCCAAGCCCATCGCTGTCCCCCACTGACCGTGGGCAGGGCGAGGAGTTTTGTGGAGATAAATCTCAACGCTGATCCAGTTGGGACTCGAACCTGGGAACTGCAGTTTACGAGCCTGGCGCTCTACCGAGTGAGCCACCCTTGCCCCTCAATGTGAAGGAGAGCCATACGCTGTGCACTATAAAAATCGGTTGTATGGCCTGGACGGAAGGCTTTCAACTGTCTCCTAACGGCTGTCCAGTGGATTCCCTTCCCCGATCTTTTACGAACCCTTGAGTGTCCTTATGTCCTGAGATTTAACCCATGTGTGCAAAAAAGACAAAAAGCCACAACCCAACATGAAAAAAAGGATCTATGAAGAATCTCTGTGAGCCAGACTGGCTCATAGAGAAAAGATTTTGGCTCATAAACACAAATACATAATTTTTGTGTGTATTTAATAATTACACACGAAACGTAACAAGAAATTCTAATCACCTCTGGGGAATATGGAATAAATATATTCACATACGATATGTATTTAAGAGTTTGCTAAAGATAATTCTAATCCAGAACAGGCAAAGCTCTTGTGAATAATATAAATGTGATGACAATTTTGAAAACTGAATGTATTCACAATTTTAGAAGGTGATAAATCTGGATAAGAAGTACCAATACTAGTAAAATATTATTATAGGAATATTTTATTAAGTACCTATCCATTATGGGGCGGGGGTGGCTCAGTCGGTAGCACGCCAGGCTCGTAATCTGTAGTTCCCAGGTTCGAGTCCCAGCTGGGTCAGCGTTGAGATTTATCTCCGAAAAATTCCCCGCCCTGCCCACGGTCAGTAGGGGACACCGATGGGCTTGGAAAGTGGAAAGGCGACCGTCCGTCGGATGGGACGTTAAGCCGTTGCTCCGTGTGCGGGAGAGCCATACCCTGTGCACGTTAAAGAACACGCTGGATGGCCTTGACGGGAGGCTACCATCTGTCTCCCACAGCTGTTCCAGTGGGTCTACTCCCCCAACCTTCTCTGAGCCTTCGGGGGTCCATGTGACCTGGCCATTTAGCTCATGGTGTGCAAAAAAGTGCCGCTCAGAGGTGAAACAACCCAACCTATCCATTATTATTTCCCTCTATGACCCTATAGAGCGACCTTTCACTGCATGACCAAAATAAGATATTTTCATCAATAAGAACTTAGGGTATTAAAAAACAAGACTTACTCTCGGATACTATGTCATTATCTGCACGGCAAACTAATGCGACCTTAATGCTATGGCAAAGAATTGCTTAATAATAATTTTATTTCTGCTTGAAAAGTTGTTGTACGCATAAAATATCTCGCTTATGGCTTTGTAAGCAGAGTTTTTAATAGGTAAGTGATTAAAAAATAAACACATACCATCAAAAAATGCATATAATCAGAGGTTATAAATCAAAATATATGCATCATTTCAAAAACCCTAGAAGCAGCAGAAATGCTAGTCATCATTTCACAATAGTTTTCCGTTTATATAAAACAATACGTAATAAGATTATATGATTATCAAATAATTAAATTCAAAAGTAAATTCAGTCTGTAATGACAACAGTAATGATTGGAATCATTTCATTTGTCGAGATTATTTTGAAAATCACAAGTGGAGCATCAACGTTCAATTTCTAGTTTTTATTATTAGCTAAACTACGGACCCTAAACTTAACACGATTTCAAAATATTGAGGCGCCTTTTTGCATACAATAGGCTAAATGATCAGGTGATAAAGGCTCTGAGGACTCAGTGAAGGTTGGAGAAAAGACTGCTCACTGGAAAGCTTTTAGGAGACAGATGGTAGCCTCCCTTGAAAGCCATCCAGCATATTCTTTAACGTGCACACGGTATAGCTCTCCTGAATGCGGGCCACGACTTAGCGTACCATCCGACGGACGGTGGTCTTTCTAAGCCCATTGGTGTCCTCTTTAGACTGAAGGCAGGGAGAGGTATACCCTGTTTGTGTTGTTTGTTGGGTTGTTTTACCTCTGAGCGGCACTTTTTTGCATACCATGGGCTAAATGGCCAGGTCACATGAACCCCGAAGGCTCAGAAAAGGTTGGGGGGAGGGGACCCACTGGAACAGCTGTTGGGAGACAGATGGTAGCCAAGGCCATCCAGCATGTTCTTTAACGTGCACAGGGTACGGCTCTCCCGCACACGGGGCCACGGCTTAACGTCCCATCCGACGGACGGCGGCTTTTCCAAGCCCTTCGGTGTCCCCTACTGACCGTGGGCAGGGCGGGGAATTTTGCGGAGATAAATACTCAACGCTGACCCAGCTGGGACTCGAACCTGGGAACTACAGATTACGAGCCTGCCGCGCTACCGACCGAGCCACCCCCGCCCCCTGAAGGCAGGGAGGGGGTGGCTCGGTCGACCCCCTCCCTGCCTTCAGGGAGGGGGTCGACCGAGTTCTTTGCCTTCGACCCCCTCCCTGCCTTCATTCCCATTCATCGACCCCCTCCCCTCCCTGTCGACTCTGGAGAGTTAAAGAACACTCTGGATGGTCTTAACTGGATAATTCCATCTCTCTTAACAGTTGGCCCCTTTACTCCAATATTCTCTGAGCCATCAGCAAAGAAAGGGCCACTCAGTGGTAAAGCAACAGAATTCTTCAGAAAACTGACGAAACTAAAACGCTTCAAATCTACATAATTACATTTATCTTTTGCTATAAAAAATTAAAAAAGTATTTTACTAACGGTAATATTGATTTTGAAAATACAAATGTTATTTCAATACAATGGTAAAAAAAACTGGCAGACTATCAAAGGAATTGCAAAATTATTTAATTAGATTGCTTGGTTAATTAACAGGAAGTAGATTCAGAACGATTTGTTGGTCCACGACACTCAAAGAAAGGTCCCCGATCAACAGAATTTGAAACACAGATCTACATAATTGGTGAAAACCCTTTGGCATTTAATGGACCATCTGCAGGGCCGGTGCCAACTAGCTATTTTGTCAGCCGGCGCGAACTTGGATATCTGCCGCCGCTTTTTCCAAATCTGATCTTTGATATTAATAATAAATTTAGCTAAAATTAATGCAATTTTTTAAAAGCAATTGAAAATTATATGTTGAAAAATAAAGTATTCTTACCCCAGTCAAACTTACTGCAGCTATGGTCATCAGTTTGCAAATTTGCTGCCCCTAGGAAATTGCCACAGGGACATTATAATCTTTAAGGAAGGAAAGCTTTTCCCTCCATTGAACAGAGTTCGATTCGTGATTTCCTTGCCTTCGTCTTTTGCTTTCAGTTATCCCTTCTAAGTTCCGAACTTTGACCTTCGTACTCTTGAACTTTCATTAATGATCATGAGTCGTATGTTGTACTTCGAAACGTAATGACATTAGAAAAGCTTTACAGCATTTAGAAAAGAGAAAGAACTTTTAGTTTTCTTTGCATTCCTGACAACTTCGAGATATTAGGTTGGGTTGTTTTACCTCTGAGCGGCACTTTTTTGCACACCATGGGTTAAATGGCCAGGTCACATGGACCCCGAAGGCTCAGAGAAGGTTGGGGGAGGGGACCCGCTGGAACAGCTGTTGGGAGACAGATGGTAGCCTCCCGTCAAAGCCATCCAGCGTGTTCTTTAACGTGCACAGGGTATGGCTCTCCCGCACACGGGGCCACGGCTTAACGTCCCATCCGACGGACGGCGGCCTTTCCAAGCCCATCGGTGTCCCCTACTGACCGTGGGCAGGGCGGGGAATTTTGCGGAGATAAATCTCAACGCTGACCCAGCTGGGACTCGAACCTGGGAACTACAGATTACGTGCCTGGCGCGCTACCGACTGAGCTACCCCCGCCCCCCACACGAGATATTAGGAGTATATGGCCTGAGCAGAACTATGAGAGGTATACTAACCTTTGAAATTAACAGCAATACAAATTATCATACTTAATACTCATTTATAAACAAAGCATTTGCTCAGTGTCAAGTATCGCTAAAGTACTGGCATGAAAGGTGCAAAACATTTAATTATTTTATTTTTCATACCAGTAGGAAAACATAGTACGCACCTTGTCACTGACAAAGTTGTAAACAAATATGTGACGAAGCGAAATGCAAAGCTAACAGCGCCACCAAGCCAAGGCGGCGATTTTAGTAACTGCAGCGAATCACAAGTTTTTCCGGACTAGCAGTTTTCGATACTATTCCTAAGCCATGGGATCCATGGATTTCCATGGAATGACGGAGTCAAGAGTAATAATACGTTAAAATCAGTGAAATATTCATGTTTTCTCATCAATATGGAGTCGGTTGCGCATTAAGCTCCTAATTTGGGTGTTTCCACGTTCGTTCCCATTTCCACTAACATAACACTATCCTTGGTATGAAAGGCGACACTGAGGGAGTTGCAAAAGCCGTCATTCGTCTAAAGGGGTGTTATAAACCGTGGTTCCGTGAGAGCCATACCATGTGCACATTAAAGAACAGGCTGAATGGCTTTGAGTTGAGCTTTCTGGCTCATAACAGCTGTCCAGTGGGTCTTTTCTCCTACCAATCTTTAATACTTTTGTATCCTAGTCATCCCGGAACTAGGATCCCAAAGGCTTAAAACTAGGGACTCAGCCTATTCTGAGCGCAAACGTATCGTTCAGTGGTAAAATAACCCAATCCAACTCATCAATATAAAACTTGTAGAATTGTTTCGATTTTACTATTATTGCAACACTAATTAGTAACAAGGACTAAAACACAATAACGACAAGAATTCTTAAGAAATAAAATATGACATGTAAATAAAGAATCAAATTAAATGATATTCGCATAGGTTGGGTTGTTTTACCTCTGAGCGGCACTTTTTTGCACAAAATGGGCTAAATGGCTAGGTCACAAGGACCCCGAAGGCTCAGGTTGGGTTGGGTTGTTTTACCTCTGAGCGGCACTTTTTTGCACACAATGGGCTAAATGGCCAGGTCACATGGACCCCGAATGCTCAGAGAAGGTTGGGGGAGGGGACCCACTGGAATAGCTGTTGGGGGACAGATGGTAGCCTCCCGTCAAGGCCATCCAGCGTGTTCTTTAACGTGCACAGGGTATGTCTCTCCTGCACACGGGGCCACGGCTTAACGTCCCATCCGACGGACGGCGGCCTTTCCAAGCCCATCGGTTTCCCCTACTGACCGTGGGCAGGGCGGGGAATTTTTGCGGAGATAAATCTCAACGCTGACCCAGCTGGAACTCGAACCTGGGAACTACAAATTACGAGACTGGCACGCTACCGACTGAGCCACCACCGCCCCAACCCGAAGGCTCAGAGAAGGTTGGGGGAGGGGACCCACTGGAACAGCTGTTGGGAGATAGATTGTAGCCTCCTGTCAAGGCCATCCAGCGTGTTCTTTAACGCGCACAGGGTATGTCTCTCCCGCACACGGGGCCACGGCTTAACGTCCCATCCGACGGACGGCGGTCTTTCCAAGCCCATCGGTGTCCCCTACTGACCGTGGGCAGGGCGGAGAGTTTTGCGGAGATAAATCTCAACGCTAATCCAGCTGGGTCTCGAACCTGGGAACTGCAGATTACGAGCCTGGCGCGCTACCGACTGAGCCACCCCCGCCCCGATATTCGCATAATTGATGTATTTACATATAAGAGAAATGCGGAAAATATAGAACATTTACTGGATAGTTATTATTAGGTATCAAATGGAAAACATTCGATATGGACATCCAGCGCGTTCTTCAACTTGCAAAAGGTATAGCTCCTCTGCATGAGATCACGGCTTAACGTTTCATTCGATGAACAGTTGTCATTCTAAGTTAATCGGAGTCCGTTCTTACAGAGGACAGGTTAGTAGTTTGCGAAGAAAATTTTCATCCCATAGTGCAGACTCGAACCTGGGAATATCAGATTACGAACCTGACACTTTAGCAACTCAGTCCACTTCCGCTCTTACAGCGAAATGCGTTGGTTGGGTTGTTTTACCTCTGAGCGGCACTTTTTTGCACACCATGGGCTAAATGGCCAGGTCACATGGACCCCGAAGGCTCAGAGAAGGTTGGGGGAGGGGACCCACTGGAACAGCTGTTGGGAGACAGATGATAGCCTCCCGTCAAGGCCATCCAGCGTGTTCTTTAACGTGCACAGGGTATGGCTCTCCCGCACACGGGGCCACGGCTTAACGTCCCATCCGACGGACGGCGGCCTTTCCAAGCCCATCGGTGTCCCCTACTGACCGTGGGCAGGGCGGGGAATTTTGCGGAGATAAATCTCAACGCTGACCCAGCTGCGACTCGAACCTGGGAACTACAGATTACGAGCCTGGCGCGCTACCGACTGAGCCACCCCGCTCCCACTGATCAAAGAGATCTGGGTTCGAGCCCAGGGTAAGGCATGGATATTTGTGTTTTCTTTCTGCTGAGGTCTCTCTTTCCTTACTAGATCTTCTCTATGGCGTTTTTACTAATACGCTCTTAACTGATCTCTATGGCAAGCAGCTACTTGAGGTTTTTTTATTTTATCAAATTTTTTTGACCTTTGGGAACAAAATTTCAATAACTATTTATCAAGATTATACCTACACCTATTCGGATTTTTTTATGGTTACGTAAGTAAAGATTAATTATATATAAGTTATGCAATGGGGAGCTGGATGACATTTAGGATTCGGGCTCTGACGTCATATCAAGTTTCTGGTGTTTGCAGTGGGTTCTTGTCTACTCCAACGAACATTTTTTATCACATTGGTTGCTGCTTTCAACAATCAAACTCAACTGCTACGTACTAGGCCAGCACTATGAGAGAGACGGCGACCACGTTACAAATTTAAAAACGGATATGTAGTCCTTCTTAGCGAAACTATGGAAATAGCTTTTCATTCCAAAACACTGAATTATTACAGTATGTCTGGAATTGCTTTTGGACTATCGGTATAACAGGTAAATGACCTGTTGTCAGTAATTTCCTTATCTTTGACTTATGAGTAAACAAATAACAAAATGGCTATCTATGACAAACAACATTCAAGGTTAAATGTTGCTGTGGGAATTTAGTCTTTTCAGCTGTTACAAATAAACAAAACATTTCACAATACATTTCAAAATCAACGTCTGTTTCGAGAACATGTCAATTTTCCTTTTCATGTGCTCAGGGAAAAAGCATCAAGATGAAATTATTTTTTCCAGAGATGCCATAAAGGAAAAATCTTAGCATGCTAAATTTGGCAATGATGCCTGTAACGATTAATGTCACAAGAAGATCAAGACTAAACATAAGTGGTCGTCCATAAATTAAGTAATACCTCTAGAGGAATGTTTTATTTTTCCTTCTGAGAGTCACTTTTCACATAACGGGCGAAATCACAAGTCAGAGAAAGGCTCCAAGGGCTCAGAGAAAAACTCCAAGGGCTCATAGAAATGATCCAGGGGCTCAGAGAAAGGATCCAGGGGCTCAGAGAAATGATCCAGGGGCTCAGAGAAAGGATCCAGGGGCTCAGAGAAAGGATCCAGGGGCTCAGAGAAAGGCTACAAGGGCTCAGAGAAAGAATCCAAGGGCTCAGAGAAATGCTCCAAGGGCTAAGAGAAAGGCTCCAAGGACTCATAGAAATGATCCAGGGGCTCAGAGAAAGAATCCAATGGCTCAGAGAAAGAATCCAAGGGCTCAGAGAAATGCTCCAAGGGCTAAGAGAAAGGCTCCAAGGGCTCATAGAAAAACTCCAAGGGCTCATAGAAATGATCCAAGGGCTCATAGAAATGATCCAGGGGCTCAGAGAAATGATCCAGGGGCTCAGAGAAAGGATCCAAGGGCTCAAAGAAAGACTCCAAGGGCTCAGAGAAATGCTCCAAGGGCTAAGAGAAAGGCTCCAAGGGCTCATAGAAATGATCCAGAAGCTCAGAGAAAGAATCCAATGGCTCAGAGAAAGAATCCAAGGGCTCAGAGAAAGAATCCAAGGGCTCAGAGAAAGACTCCAAGGGTTCAGAGAAAGGCTCCAAGGGTTCAGAGAAAGGCTCCCAGGGCTCAGAGAAAGGCTCCAAGGGCTCAGAGAAAGAATCCAAGGGCTCAGAGAAAGACTCCAAGGGCTCAGAGAAAGACTCCAAGGGCTCAGAGAAATGCTCCAAGGGCTAAGAGAAAGGCTCCAAGGTCTCAGAGAAAGGCTCTAAGGACTCAGAGAAAGAATCCAAGGGCTCAGAGAAAGACTCCAAGGGCTCAGAGAAAGACTCCAAGGGCTCAGAGAAATGCTCCAAGGGCTAAGAGAAAGGCTCCAAGGGCTCATAGAAAAACTCCAAGGGCTCATAGAAATGATCCAGGGGCTCAGAGAAAGGATCCAAGGGCTCAGAGAAAGAATCCAAGGGCTCAGAGAAAGAATCCAAGGGCTCAGAGAAATGCTCCAAGGGCTAAGAGAAAGGCTCCAAGGACTCATAGAAATGATCCAGGGGCTCAGAGAAAGAATCCAATGGCTCAGAGAAAGAATCCAAGGGCTCAGAGAAATGCTCCAAGGGCTAAGAGAAAGGCTCCAAGGGCTCATAGAAAAACTCCAAGGGCTCATAGAAATGATCCAAGGGCTCATAGAAATGATCCAGGGGCTCAGAGAAATGATCCAGGGGCTCAGAGAAAGGATCCAAGGGCTCAAAGAAAGACTCCAAGGGCTCAGAGAAATGCTCCAAGGGCTAAGAGAAAGGCTCCAAGGGCTCATAGAAATGATCCAGAAGCTCAGAGAAAGAATCCAAGGGCTCAGAGAAAGAATCCAAGGGCTCAGAGAAAGGCTCCAAGGGTTCAGAGAAAGGCTCCCAGGGCTCAGAGAAAGGCTCCAAGGGCTCAGAGAAAGAATCCAAGGGCTCAGAGAAAGACTCCAAGGGCTCAGAGAAAGACTCCAAGGGCTCAGAGAAATGCTCCAAGGGCTAAGAGAAAGGCTCCAAGGTCTCAGAGAAAGGCTCCAAGGACTCAGAGAAAGAATCCAAGGGCTCAGAGAAAGACTCCAAGGGCTCAGAGAAAGACTCCAAGGGCTCAGAGAAATGCTCCAAGGGCTAAGAGAAAGGCTCCAAGGGCTCAGAGAAAGGCTCCAAGGACTCAGAGAAAGAATCCAAGGGCTCAGAGAAAGACTCCAAGGGCTCAGAGAAAGACTCCAAGGGCTCAGAGAAATGCTCCAAGGGCTAAGAGAAAGGCTCCAAGGGCTCATAGAAAAACTCCAAGGGCTCATAGAAATGATCCAGGGGCTCAGAGAAAGGATCCAAGGGCTCAGAGAAAGAATCCAAGGGCTCAGAGAAAGAATCCAAGGGCTCAGAGAAAGAATCCAAGGGCTCAGAGGAAGACTCCAAGGGCTCAGAGAAAGACTCCAAGGGCTCAGAGAAATGCTCCAAGGGCTAAGAGAAAGGCTCCAAGGTCTCAGAGAAAGGCTCCAAGGACTCAGAGAAAGAATCCAAGGGCTCAGAGAAAGACTCCAAGGGCTCAGAGAAAGACTCCAAGGGCTCAGAGAAATGCTCCAAGGGCTAAGAGAAAGGCTCCAAGGTCTCAGAGAAAGGCTCCAAGGACTCAGAGAAAGAATCCAAGGGCTCAGAGAAAGACTCCAAGGGCTCAGAGAAAGACTCCAAGGGCTCAGAGAAATGCTCCAAGGGCTAAGAGAAAGGCTCCAAGGGCTCATAGAAAAACTCCAAGGGCTCATAGAAATGATCCAGGGGCTCAGAGAAAGGATCCAAGGGCTCAGAGAAAGAATCCAAGGGCTCAGAGAAAGAATCCAAGGGCTCAGAGAAAGAATCCAAGGGCTCAGAGGAAGACTCCAAGGGCTCAGAGAAAGAATCCAAGAGCTCAGAGAAATGCTCCAAGGGCTAAGAGAAAGGCTCCAAGGGCTCAGAAAAAGAATCCAAACGCTCAGAGAAAGGCTCCAAGGACTCAGAGAAAGAATCCAAGGGCTCAGAGAAAGGCTCCAAGGGCTAAGAGAAAGGCTCCAAGGGCTCATAGAAAAACTCCAAGGGCTCATAGAAATGATCCAGGGGCTCAGAGAAATGATCCAGGGTCTCAGAGAAAGGATCCAAGGGCTCAGAGAAAGAATCCAAGGGCTCAGAGAAAGTTAGAGAATGAGATTCACTAGACAGATGAACGACTAAAAGAGGGGAATCGAGACAGGGTGTACGATTAAAAGCACAACCCAATACTGTGTGCCCCACATTTTCAAAATTACCGGGGATATAAATATATTAAACAAATTTCAGTAGAATTAACAGCAATCGCTGAAAATATCCATCACCTTTTTGAAGGTAAGCATTCACTCCTTTTGTGGTGTTCCTTGCAATTTTCGAATAGTTTGTTTGTCAAAGCCGATGATATTCTGTTCAATGTTGTGTTCAAGTTCTTCCAGGCTTCGTGGGTTACGGGGATACACTCTTTCTTTAAGATACACCCATAGCAAAATGTCAGGTAGTGTGAGGTTTGTGGATCGTGGTGCCAGAGACCACTCCTGACAATGAGCTTGCCAAAGCCCTGCAAAGAAAATCGTTGTGTTCGCAATATGGGCGGTCGACCTCCATTATGCTGAAACGTAGTATCGTATAACGAACGGAACGGGAACAATACACTAAGGTTGGGTTGTTTTACTTCTGAGCGGCACTTTTTTGCATACAATGGGCTAAATGGCCAGATCACACAGACCCCGAAGGCTCAGAGAAGGTTGGGGGAGGGGACCCACTGGAACAGCTGTTGGGAGACAGATGGTAGCCTCCCGTCAAGGCCATCCAGTGTGTTCTTTAACGTGCACAGGGTATGGCTCTCCCGCACACGGGGCCACGGCTTAACGTCCCATCCGACGGACGGCGGCCTTTCCAAGCCCATCGATGTCCCCTACTGACCGTGGGCAGGGCGGGAACTTTGCGGAGATAAATCTCAACGCTGACCCAGCTGGGACTCGAACCTGGGAACTACAGATTACGAACCTGACGCGCTACCTACTGAGCCACCCCCGCCCCCCAATACACTAAGTAATACACATTAATCTCATAATATTGTAACATGAGCTGTTGAACCACTTGTCACAGTCAAATAAGCTCTTCACCAGAAATGAAATAGGAGAATCCGGAGGCGTTTTATTTGCCATACCAAAGCTTTCAGCGAAATCAAGAGCTGTGTCAACCTTTCCATGTATGTGAAGAAGGAGGAGTTTTGAATTCAGGTATTTTCTTTCAAATTCATTTTTAAAATATATTATTTATACAATTATTTCACATGAAAAATCCCACTAATCCTAAACTTATCAGCGGGGAATGTATATGGTTTTGGCAGATATGATCTAGATTGCATCAATATCAATCATAAAATTAAGGACAAAAAGGGGATAAATAAAAAAGAAAGCCAATAACATAATAAACGTTTTCGATTAAAAACATCTTTTTTTTTATCAACCACTAAAATACGCGATATCAAGCACTGGATCGGCTAAATTCTTAAATGTGCAATAGAACATCTCAGTGGGATGGGGGCGGGAGTGGCTCAGTCGGTAGCGCGCCAGGTTCGTAATCTGTAGTTCCCAGGTTCGAGTCCCTACTGGGTGAGCGTTGAGAATTATCTCCGCAAAAATTCCCCGCCCTGTCCACGGTCAGTAGGGGACACCGATGGGCTTGGAAAGGACGCCGTCCGTCGGATGGGACGTTAAGCCGTGGCCCCGTGTTCAGGAGAGCCATACCCTGTGCTCGTTAAAGAACACGCTGGATGGCCTTGACGGGAGGTTACCATCTGTCTCCCAACAGCTGTTCCAGTGGGTTCCCAACCTTCTCTGAGCCTTCGGGGTCCATGTGACCTGGCCATTTGGCCCATGGTGTGCGGAAAAGTGCCGCTCAGAGGTAAAACAACCCAACCCAACTCAGTGGGATGAAAATATACATGCAATTCAATTTTCGATGATTTAAGGGAACATAAAATTCCCACTCTCCACATTCTTTAATTATCTTTTAAATAAGGAAAAGAAACTAGGAGGATAAAAAGAAACAAAAAAGAAACACGTTGTTGATATTCATTGTAACTATGACATTCCCACTCTTGAAACAAGAAAGCTGAGATTAACCGCAATTCACGACACTGTTTAAAACAAATCTGATTTTCTTCAATCGATCACTATATCGCAACATCCTTTAATCTGATAATGAAATGCTTCCTATTCCTAAAAATTTTAAAGCTAACTCTGGTGAAATTTCTTTTGCTTTTCAGACAACCTCAACTTGGAACTCTCTACCGAGTGGGGGTGGCTCAGTCGGTAGCGCGTCAGGCTCGTAATCTGTAGTTCCCAGGTTCGAGTCCCAGCTGGGTCAGCGTTGAGATTTATCTCCGCAAAATTCCCCGCCCTGTCCACGGTCAGTAGGGGACACCGATGGGCTTGGAAAGACCGCCGTCCGTCGGATGGGACGTTAAGCCGTGGTCCCGTGTGCGGGTCCTGTGCACGTTAAAGAACACGCTGGATGGCCTTGACGGGAGGCTACCATCTGTCTCCCAACAGCTGTTCCAGTGGGTTCCCAACCTTCCCTGAGCCTTCGAGATCCACGTGACCTGGCCATTTAGCCCATGGTGTGCAAAAAAGTGACGCTCAGAGGTAAAACAACCCAACCCATTATTTACAGTTGGAGATTTCCAAAGAAGAACTTTGTCCGTAGTTTCGATCGATGCCATGATGATGATTTTGGATATTTCTGCGCCACCTTAATCGAATCTTCATAGTAATAGTATGAATTTCGGATAAAAGGTCCTTGATCTCAACTCCAGGATGTAGAAATCTGAATGTATTCTTCAATCTGGGATCAGAAGTGGCGCTATGAAGAAAATCTTGAAGTTAGTCTCGTAAATATTGTTTGTAAAGTTCTTGCAATATGGCGGCGAACAAAGGAATACTCATTGATTCTGTAGACATGGAACTCATGAAATAATAATCTGAAAAAAATTGGTTTCGCTAGGTACCTGAAAAAGTCCAAAAAGGCTACTACATCTATTTACTTAATTGTTACACTCGAAGTCTATCATAGTGCTGCCATCTATTAATAAATAGGGAAATTAAATGGACATGAATACAGAAAATAAACGATATATTTTCGTAAAATAACAATGTATAAAACAGATATTTTTTTCCTGTAAGGATTGATAATTATGTCCGTTAGAATTCGTCCCTGCTATCATAAGGATTTAATCGCCAGTCAGTTGAGTCGCTATCATCTACGACGCTCTTAACATGAATTCCACATCAAGCAGGTATTTTACTATCACATGATCTTGAATGTTTATTGTCATTAAATGACACAAGCTTGCGATTTCTCTGTGGTTGTCAAAAATAATGTCTACTAATAGCATAAAATATCTGGATGTTATTTTTAATAAACAGTTAAATTGGAATGATCATATTCAAAACTGAGTTTCAAAAATTAATAGAATTCTACCTCAGTTTTATACGTTAAAGAGATTTGTTAGACATAGGGATTCTGAAAAGGATTTATTACCCTTTTATTTATTCAATAATACGGTGTGCTTTTTTATTTGGGAAGGAACATTTGAAAACTCACTTAAACGTATGAAATATATGCATAAGTATGTAGTTAAAATTATGACATTTAGAGGAAATTTGATTCTTCCTCGCAAAGTTTTTTTGAATTGCAAGTTTTAAATCTCTAACAAATTTTTACTATAAAATCTTTAATATTTATTTATTAAAAATTTTCTATATTTCAGGGGATGACAAATACATATAATACAAGAGAAATGGTATCTAAAAAGTTAACTTTAGACCCAAAATAAAATAGTTAATATTACCCAAATAAAACAGAGAGTTCTGAAAAAGATTTTTTGGCTATTCAGCTATAAAAAAATACAATTGTTTACCAAATTATCTGAGTGAAATAGTAAAAAAAAAATAATAAAAATAAATACCCCTCAAGCAGCTGCTTGCCACAGAGGTCTGACAGGAGCCTGTCAGTTTATATGCCATAGTAGAAGGTCTGAGAGGATAGCAGGACCTCAGCAGAAAAACGACACAAACAGCCATGCCTTACCCGGGGCTTGAACCCAGGTCCCGTAGATCAGTAGCCAAGCGCGCTAACCACTCGGCCACAGATGATACAAAAATTTGAAAACCAAGTTAAAAAATATTTGTTGAGCTAATTTGGCATGTTTTTCAATAATTCTAATTTAAGAAATTGTTTTTTAATATTTTTATTTAAATGATTTTTAGTGTCTAATTTTTTATTTTATGAAAGCAGCAAAAATGTTGTATTTAAATTCCATTGGAGAGTTGTAATAACTCTTGTGGGTTACAGACTTGAAATTGTATCGCAAATGTAAATACGAATAAATAAAACTATTATTATGTTTATTCGTTGCTGAAAGGAACTGATTTCGACATCTTAAGTGTCATGATAAATGTCATGATTTGCGAATTTACAGAGAATAAATTATGTAACTTTTTTCAAAAAAAATAAAAGAGTTACTGTTTTCACATTGTTGTCTTCTGTCTGTCTATAGAAATTTCGCTTTTTATTTTCAGGGATAAATTAAAAATTCCATTTTGCGAGGATATGTATTGATCAAAAATGACAATTCGATTTCCAAAATCTCTCAGTAGCTTTAATAGCGCCCTCTATCGGTGGAAAATAGTAAAATTTTAAATGAATATTGCAAACGATTACATTGGTAGCAATGTTTTGAACCCCAGGAAAGGGAAAATGGGAGGGAAAGAAATTTATTTTTTAAAAATTTCCTTTCATTTGTGTTTTATTATCATTAGTATCCTTAAGCAGCCATGGGCTTCAGAGGTCCAACCAGACCGTGAAATTTAGTTTTCCAAGCATATCTGTCCTGAGCTACATCTGCTGCATCTGGCCACTGCACACAAATTCTAACAAGGTCCTGCTTGGCATTGTCTGTCCACCACATCCTAAGTCTCCCCCTCTTTCTGAGGCCTTTAGGCACATTGTCCATAATCCTATTGGCTAATCTATAATTATCCATACGGGTGACATCGCGAAACCAACGGAGTCTCTCTACACAATATGCTGCTCAGAGGAGGTTGCCAACTCCTTTGCCTAACCTCATCAGAAGCACTAATCAAATATTATCGTTTTCATATTTCCAAGTCATCTATACGTTGAGATTTCTTCTGTTAGTGGGAGTTTGAAGGCAGAAATTAAAATTCAAACTCTCTAACAGCAGAAAAAGTTTGAAAATGCCACCAAATCCATACTACAGAAGAAATAAAGTTCCAAAAAGACTGCAACCTCCTCGGATGATGTCTCCAGTCAGGGGTCGAAATATTAGAAAAGTTACTCAGAAGTAAGTAAATTGTCTTAAGTTTTTTTACGAATAATACACCACCTATTTTAAGACAGCCATGAATACAATTATTACTGAACGATCTATTTACGCTAAAAATCTATGTGATAGTGTGGGTTGGGTTGTTTTACCTCTGAGCGGCACTTTTTTGCACACAATGAGCTAAATGGCCAAGTCACAAAGACCCCAAGAAGGTTGGAAGGAGCATACCCATTGTACAACTCTTAAGACAAAGTGAACGTTAAAAAATACGCTGGATGGCCTTGACGAGAGACTACCATGTCTCCCAACAGCTGTGTAATATGGTAGTCTCCCATTAAGGCATGCTTGTCTAAAGTGCGGCCCAAAAGCCTTTAAAATGCGGCCCAAACGCAAATTATGAAAATATTTAAATTTACACATTTTTATTAAAAAAATAAATGTTTGCAATATTTTTCATATATAATCGATTCGTTGACATTTATTTTGAAATAAAAATTTAAATAAAAACATCTTAGTATGCCATGAGAATTTACGTTTCGAACGTTCGCGAAAGTTCGCCAAATCGATCCGACCCGTTGGCTTTCCTCTCGCTGAATTTTCAGCGAGTTTTTGATATCCCACTAGTTTTATATTGCCCTTTTTTTATTTTATAATAGAAAACATAAGAAAATAAATGAAGTTTTATTATTCATATTCATTAACTATATTTTATATTTTATGTGCGGCCCAAAACACTTCATCTTCACTTAGTGTGGCCCAGGGAAGTCAAATATTCACTCAATGTGGCCCAGGGAAGTTAAAAGTTTGGACACGCCTGCATTAAGGTCATCCAGCGTGTTCTTTAACGTGCACAGGGTATGGCTCTTCAGCAAATAGGCTTAAAGTCCCATCCCACGGATGGTAGTCTTTACCAAGCCCATCGGTTTTCCCGACTGGCCGAGGACAGAGGGGGAGGGGGGGGGGGGTTAGTGGAGATGAATCTGAACGCTGGCCCAGATGGGACTCAAACTTGGGAACTGAAGATTACGAGCCTGGCGCGCTACCTACTGAGCAGCATGCCCAGTGAGATGATCACAATGTTTGCATTTGCAGAAATGCTTTTCCCCGTTTATCCTAGTGGAGGTGAGCGGGATGGGGGTTTTGTTAAAATGCAACTTTCTTGTTTTAAAAGACAAATGAAAAATCATTTTTGTTCCGTGTAGGTACCGTACTATAAACTATTAGTATTTGCATTTTTCGCAGTCCTCCAGTAATTAGAATTTCCACTGTTAGAGTGTGCTAAAGGTGCAAAATAAAAACTTAATTCTTTTTGAAAACGACTACCCCATATTCTCAGAGAGACGATATCTTATTCTTCAATTTTTGAGAAGATTTTTCTCAGTTAGGAGATAACTATGTCCAGAATTCACTCGAAAAATTTCCAAAACATGTTCACAGATGGCGCGACAAGTTCACTCCAAATGCAATTTTTGACGACAACTCAAGTCTTGCAACGGTAATGTAATTTTCGTAATCCCCTTTCAAACAAAAAATTTGAAGATAATGACCCACCCCTCGTGTGATTATCTCTTATCTCTATATAAGATAATAAATAAAAATAAATATCTCCTCAAGCAGCTGCTTGCCACAGAGGTCTGTGGCAGGAGCCTGTCAGTTTAAACTCCATAGTAGAAAGTCTGTGAGGATGGCGGGACCTCAGCAGAAAAAACAATACAAATATCCATGCTAGTCATGGCCCATGGCTTGACCATGGGCCATGACTATTAGGCAACCTGGTATCAGATTAAATGTATTTCAGATATAAATTGAAATTGCTTTTTGAATTGTATAGGTATTGATAAAATATGACAATTCGCATCTTCCAAACTCCCAATGTTTTTAAATGCGCCTCCTAGCGGTGAAAAATTATGGATTTTCGGGAGGAGGGCCAAAAATTTTTAACCCCGAACTGCCAATATCTCAGCATTTATATCGTAAACAATTAACGTACAATCTATAATTACGTATAAACCCTGTAGTTTTTCTGCTAAAGTGTTCTGAAGTAAATTTGTACAAATAAACCAAATATAAATATCCTATTTTTTTCTGTATTTGTATCTTAAAGTTGCTATTATTAAACTTCTCTTTTTGCTATCCACATATTGCGGTCAAACTGGATACATTTTGGGTATTTATTTTAATACTAATAAGAGTTTGTACTGATCTAAGGGATCTGGGTTCGAACCCCCGGACAAGGCATGGACGTTTGTGTTGTTTTTCTGCTGAGGTCCTGCCATCCTCACAGACCTTCTACTATGGCATACAAACTGACAGGCTCCTGTCAGATCTCTCTGGCAAGCAGTTGCTTGAGGGGGTATTTATTTATTTTCATTTATCTATCTTATGAATTTAGCATTCTTTTATCGGTTGTTGGGTTGTTTTACCTCTGAGCGGCACTTTTTTGCACACTGTGGGCTAAATGGCCAGGTCACATGGACCCCGAAGGCTTAGAGAAGGTTGGGAGAGGGGACCCACTGGAACAGCTGTTGGGAGACAGATGGTGGCCTCCCGTCAAGGCCATCCAGCGTGTTCTTTAACGTGCATAGGGTATGGCTCTCCCTCACACGGGGCCGTGGCTTAACGTCCCATCCGACGGACGGCGGCCTTTCCAAGTCCATCGGTGTCCCCTACTGACCGTGGGCAGGGCGGGGAATTTTGCGGAGGTAAATCTCAACGCTGACCCAGCTCGGACTCGAACCTGGGAACTACAGATTACGAGCCTGGCGCGCTACCGACTGAGCCATCCCCGCCCCTCTTTTATCGGAAGCTGATAATTTATGCTCGTGTAGAGTGTATTTACAGTTGGTAATTTTGACTTTATTTCCACACTGTTTTCAAACTCAAACCAGGTACACAGATCACGCGGTCATTTGGACGTGACCCTTCCAGGGTGGTTGTCTCTACCCCCTAGAAACAAGTGGGTGCAGCTCTGTTAAGCCATAATATCGAAATTTATCGAAAGTTAATGGAGAGTTAGCTGGGATAAAAAAAATGGATTCTCGGCAGGTGTGGAACAGAACCTAAAATCTCCTGAAAACGTGTTAGGTTCTATTCCCATTCAGCTATCTGCAAACGGATTGGTTTGGTTCTTTGCAGTTTAATGGCGGATCAGAGCCTGATTTAAGGATCGTTTATCCTCTAAGTGGAATTTTTTGCACACAATATGCTAAACGGCCAAGTCACAAGGACCCAAGTGCTCAGAGAAGGTTGGAGGAGACAAAAGGAGACAGATGATTGAGCCTCTAATGCTCCCGTTTGCTGAGATAGCTGAAAGGGAATAGCGCCTATCATATTTTCAGGAGGTTGTAGGTTCTGTTCCACATCTTTCCAAACTCCATTCCCTCCCCCCCCCAGATAACTCTTCCTTAACTTTGTATAAATTTAATCATTGGGACTTAGCAGAGCTTTACCCACATGTTTCTAGAAGGTAGAGACAACCACCCAAGGTCCGTGTACAGGGCAATGCACTCCTGCACACGGGGTCACAGTTACACATTCAATTCGAAGGATGGAAAATTTTCAAAGCCTATAGGTATATAATAGCCTATCGGTATTTATAACCGAAGACGGGGTGGGGATTAGCGGAGATAAATCTCAAAGCCTGACCAGGTGAGACTCGAATCTGGGAACTACACATTACGAGCCAGCCGCGCTACCGACTGAGCTACCCCCTCCCAAATGACCCAGCAAACCGAAGTTATTGGGTTGAGCCCAGAAACTTCCATGCGGATTTTTCCCAAGAGATGCCACTGGACGTGATCTGCACAGCCATGTGCATTAGCAGCTATAAATAATGTGTGCTCCTGACAGGTACAATTGCAGCGTGTTCTAAAAAACAAATCGTACCAATTGAGTGAATGATATTCGCATAGGGTCAATTTGAAAATGGAAGATGCAAAGATACATTTTCGCCATCTTGTGCTCCTTTTATTTTTGGAAGGGTAAAAACGCAACACAAACCCGACAAATGATTTGTTCAGTGTACGGAGACGATGCTGTAAATGATCGAATGTGTTAGAAGTGATTCGCAAACTGTTGAATCGGGATTTTCCCTGTGGAGGATGCTTCACGTTCAGGATGGCCCTTCACGGTTGACAATGACCAAATCGCTACATTAATCGAAATTCGGTGAGAAAGGAGGACGGCTTGGTTGTTGTTTTATTTTGTTGTTTTACCTCTGAGCGGCACTTTTTTGCACACCATGGGCTAAATGGCCAGGTCACATGGACCCCGAAGGTTCAGAGAAAGTTGGGGGAGGGGACCCACTGGAACAGCTGTTGGGAGACAGATGGTAGCCTCCCGTCAAGGCCATCCAGCGTGTTCTTTAACGTGCACAGGGTATGGCTCTCCCGCACACGGGACCACGGCTTAACGTCCCATCTGACGGACGGCGACCTTTCCAAGCCCATCGGTGTCCCCTACTGACCGTGGGCAGGGCGGGAATTTTGCGGAGATAAATCTCAACGCTGACCCAGCTGGGACTCGAACCTGGGAACTACAGATTACGAGCCTGGCGCGCGACCGACTGAGCCACCCCCGCCACGAGTACGGCTTGGAAAGACCACCGTCCGTCGGCTGGGACGTTAAGCTTTGGCTTCGTATGCAAGAGAGCCACGCCATTCCTTGTCAACGTTAAAGAAACCCCTGGATGACCTTGACAGGAGTCTTTCATCTATCTCCTAACACCTGTCCAGTAAGATCCCCCTTTCCAAACTTTTTTGAGCTTTTGGTGTCTTTCTGATCTGGTCATTTAACCCATCTGCAATAAAACGTCCCTGAGAGGTAAAAATTATCTTACCCAACCCGAACCAGGAGATTCTGCAATTATTTGCGTAAAAGCCATTTATTACGAGTAATCTGCGTCAGAACGAGACAGGCTGACAAGTAGGTTGGGTTGCTTTACCTCTTAGCGGCACATTTTTGTATACAATAGGCTGCATGGCGGAGTCCCAACGACCCCAAGAACACAGAGAACGTTGGGGGAATGGAGCCAACTGGACAGTTGTTAATAGACAGATAGTGACCTCCAGTGAAGGCCATTCAGGGTGTGCCCACAACGTGTTATGGCTATCCTACATACGGTCCCAGGTCTTAACATCCTCTTAGATGGGGGCGGGGGGGGGGCTCAGTCGGTAGCGCGCCAGGCTCGTAATCTGTAGTTCCCAGGGTCGAGTCCCAACTGAGTCAGCGTTGAGATTTATCTCCGCAAAATTCCCCGCCCTGCCCACGGTCAGTAGGGGACACCGATGGGCTTGGAAAGGCCGCCGTCCGTCGGATCGGACGTTAATCCGTGGCCCCGTGTGCGGGAGAGCCATACCCTGTGCACGTTAAAGAACACGCTGGATGGCCTTGACGGGAGGCTACCATCTGTCTCCCAACAGCTGTTCCAGTGGGTCCCCTCCCCCAACCTTCTCTGAGCCTTCGGGGTCCTTGTGGCCTGGCCATTTAGCTCATGGTGTGCAAAAAAGTGCCTCTCAGAGGTAAAACAACCCAACCCAAATCCTCTCAGATGACGGCGGTCTTTTCGAACCTATTGCTGTCTCCTTTTCACCGAGGGTAGAGATTAGCGGAGATAAAGCTAAACACTGACACAGGAGTGACTCGAACCCAGGAGCTGCAAATTATGGGTCATCCACGCTCCATTAAGTAAGATTAAACGAAAAATATGTTTCCGTGTGAAAAAGTGACCCTGCTTCGACTCCTCTGACTGTGGACTGCATGACCTTAAACTCTTATGTAATAGGTGAGACGATTATATTTTGTGCTTAGACGGAACAAAAAACATCGTGACCTTTATGGATTGTTTGACTTCTCTGTTACCGATAGTTAGTTGGTGGAGATCTGAAAATTTGGATTTATTACGTTGGAAGAACTGTTCGTGCAGAAACAACTTTAGCGGTTTCAATGCATTCGTGGAAGATAAAACAGCTAATATGCAATAAGAAGATCGCTTGCGACATGGTTTTTAAAAGAACGGAAAAGGTGGGTGCTTCTGTGGGGTGCTCAAGTGCTTAAGACTTCAGGCATTCTTTGTTCCGAGGGAAAAGTGCCGTTTTTATTGATTATTAGTGCATTCCCCGTCCGCTCCATGCTTGAAATACAAACAATGGAAAGGAAGTGCATAAAAAATGATGAGTCCATTAAGAAAATGCCGTCGCTCTTTGAAAGGTTAAAGGCGCGTGAAGTTCACGAGCTTGCTGTTTTCTTCTTCTTTGAGCTATGAACTTCGGGACGAAAAATGTCCTCCGTAATATGCGATGGATCTGATCAAAATATTTCAAACGTTGTGAATGTCGATCACATGGACACCTTTGAGATGGGATTAGCTCAGTCGGTAGTGTGCCAGGCTCCTCATCAGCATTTCTCTGGTTCGAGTCCTAGTTGTGCCAACACTGGCTTTGATCCCGATGTCTTTGGAATGGTCGTCGTCCTTGGATTGGACGTTAAAACGTTCAGGGTTGGGCTGGGTTGTTTTACCTCTGAGCGGCACTTATTTGCACACCATGGGCTAAATGGCCAGGTCACATGGACCCCGAAGGCTCAGAGAAGGTTGGGGGAAGGGACCCACTGGAACAGCTGTTGGGAGACAGATGGTAGCCTCTCGTCAAGGCCATCCAGCGTGTTCTTTAACGTTGGGTTGTTTTACCTCTGAGCGGCACTTTTTTGCACACCATGGGCTAAATGGCCAGGTCACATGGACCCCGAAGTCTCAGAGAAGGTTGGGGAGGGGATCCACTGGAAGAGCTGTTGGGAGACAGATGGTAGCCTCTCGTCAAGGCCATCCAGTGTGTTCTTTAACGTTGGGTTGTTTTACCTCTGAGCGGCACTTTTTTGCACACCATGGGCTAAATGGCCAGGTCACAAGGACCCCGAAGGCTCAGAGAAGGTTGGGAGAGGGGACCCACTGGAACAGCTATTGGGAGACAGATGGTAGCCTTCCGTCAAGGTCATCCAGCGTCTTCTTTAGCGTGCGCAGGGTATAGCTCTCCCGCACACGGGGCCACGGCTTAATGTCCCATCCGACGGACCCCCGTGTTCAGGAAAGTTATACCCTGTGCACATCAAAGAACACGCTGGATGATCTTTGACGGGGGACTTTCATCAGTCTCCTAAGAGCTGTCCAGTGAGTGTCTTTCTCTTACCCGATTCGCAGGCCATTTTGATCTGACTATTTACCCATTGTGTGCATGAAAGGGCCGCTTAGAGATAAAACAAACCATCTGAACATGGACTCCAATTAAAAAGTTTAAATATCAATAAAACATGATAGGATGAATTATTTTACATGTAAATGTGATTTCTTTTTACATAAAGTAAAATGGAACATCCAGCAGGAAATAGTATTTAGAGTTGGTGTGTCCATTTAGAGTTAGATTTATTAAATTGTGGCAATCTATTTGGATCTGCCAAATATTATCCTTTAATTGTTTATTAATGATAATAATGATTAATAGTAAGTCATCAACGCATAAATATAAATATTTTTTCCATTTATGTTTCAAAATTATTAATTTATATCAGAAGCAACAAAAAGGATAAAATAAATGATTATTGAAGAATTCCATAAGATTTTCTTTTTTGTTAATGTAAAAGTTTTTAATTTAGTAATTGTGTATCAGTTTCACAATTAATAAAAAAAAATTAATATTGTAACTACCTCTAATTCTGTGATGCTAAAATATTTTCAATAAAATATATTTTTTTTAATTTTAAATTTTTTTAATTCATCGAAGGCTTTCTGTACATCCAAGAATATCGTCACAATCTTTTCTCTGTTATTTAATGCTTTATTTACTTTATGCGTTCTTTTAGATATTGGGGCGGGGGTGGCTCAGTCGGTAGCGTGCCAGGCTCGTAATCTGTAGTTCCCAGGTTCGAGTCCCAGCTGGGTCAGTGTTGAGATTTATCTCCGAAAAATTCCCCGCCCTGCCCACGGTCAGTAGGGGACACCGATGGGCTTGGAAAGGCCGCCGTCCGTCGGATGGGACGTTAAGCCATGGCCCCGTGTGCGGGAGAGCCATACCCTGTGCACGTTAAAGAACACGCTGGATGGCCTTGACGGGAGGCTACCATCTGTCTCCCAACAGCTGTTCCAGTGGGTCCCCTCCCCCAACCTTCTCTGAGCCTTCGGGGTCCATGTGACCTGGCTATTTAGCCCATGGTGTGCAAAAAAGTGCCGCTCAGAGGTAAAACAACCCAACCCAACTTTTAGATATTAGTCGAAATCCAATGTTTACTTTTGTAAGCAGGTGATTCAATATTTATCTCTTTACTTCTCAGCCAAATAAACTTGCTAGTTATAAATCTTGAACAGTTGTCCCGATGACCAAGTGGTTAACGCATTTGGCTACTGATCAAAGGAACCTGGGTTCGAGCCCGAGGATAAAGGCATGGATGTTTGTGTTATCATTCTGCTGAGGTCCCGCCTTTTTCATAGTCAGTTTAATACGTCATAGAGAATATCAGTGGCCTATTGCACTGACAGACATCTGTAACAAGGATTTTTCCGTAAGGAGTTTGATTTAAAGTAAATAAAAAAATGAACGAGGACCTCCATTCATATTAATCGTCCCGGTTTCCATGTGGTTAGCTCGCTTGACTACTGATCAAAGGGATCTGGGTTCGAAACCTAGAAAAGATGTCGATGTTTCTTTTAATGTTTTATGAGCTGCGTTTCTGCTGAAGTCTTGCCTTTCTCACGGATCTTGTCTATAATACATTATACTGACAGGCTACTGCCAGTCGTCTGTGGTAAGAAGTGGTTTGAGGGATAATTTATTTTTCATTTGAACACGTAGAACATCCTAGAGGTTACTCCTAGTTTCTACAAAGGGCGGGGGTAGCTCACTCGGTAGCGCGCCAGGCTCGTAATCTGAAGTTCCCAGGTTCGAATCCCAGCTGGGTCAGCGTTGAGATTTATATCCGAAAATTCCCCACCCTGCCCACGTAATAAGTAAGTAAAGTAACACCGATGGGCTTGAAAAAAGTAAAGACAACGTAAGTAAGGGACACCGATGAGCTTGAAAAGGCCGTCGTCCGTCGGATGGGACGTTAAGCCGTGGCCCCGTGTGCGGGAGAGCCATATCCTGTGCACGTTAAAGAACACCCTGGAAGGCCTTGACGGGAGGCTACCATCTGTCTCCCAACAGCTGTTTCAGTGGGTCCCCTCCCCCAACCTTCTGTGATCCTTCGGGTCCTTGTGACCTGGCCATTTAGCCCATGGTGTGCAAAAAAGTGCTGAACTAGGTTGAAGTAAAACAACCCAACCTAGTTTCTACAGGGCTTCTCATACAAGGACATGCCCCACTAAGACCGATATCACTGCCTCAGTTAAAGCTAACATATCACACAAAGTTGCCGCTAGCTCCCTAACCAATATGCCAGTTAAAGCTTTTTATATTTTTTATCCAATCATGCCACATAGAGGTGTACTAACACTATGTTAATATAATGTGAAAAAGTGAAAAAGAAAACACGCGTAAAACGATATAAAAATTTTGTGTCTTTTTCACGAAATGGTATATTGGCAGAGAATCAACCTGAATGTTTCACATTATAATTCTAACCTGAAAACATTCGAAACGTAAAGAAAGTATATTTAGATTTAGAAACAGTAAAAACTGCAAAAAAGCTTCAAAAAGTAAAAAAAAATCAAAAGCAATATATCGATATATTATTTTTGATTTTTATTACCTTTTGGAAAAGGGGTGGCTCAGTCGGTAGCGCGCCAGGCTCGTAATCTGTAGTTCCCAGGTTTGAGTCCCAGCTGGGTTGTTGTTGTGTTGTGTTGTTTTACCTCTGAGCGGCACTTTTTTGCACACCATGGGCTAAATGGCCAGGTCACATAGACCCCGAAGGCTCAGAGAAGGTTGGGGGAGGGGACCCACTGGAACAGCTGTTGGGAGACAGATGGTAGCCTCCCGTCAAGGCCATCCAGCGTATTCTTTAACGTGCACAGGGTATGCACCAACGTCCGTCGGATGGGACGTTAAGCCGTGGCGCCTTGTATGGGAGAGAGCCATACCCTGTGCACGTTAAAGAACACACTGGATGGCCTTGACGGGAGGCTACCATCTGTTTCCCAACAGCCGTTTCAATGGGTCCCCTCCCCCAACCTTCTCTGAGTCTTCGGAGTCCATGTGACCTGGCCATTTAGCCCATGGTGTGCAAAAAGTGCGACTCAGTGGTAAAACAACCAACAACCTTTTGGAAATTTTAATAAAGAAGCAAAAAGACACAAGGACACTTTTGAAGTTCCCGAAGGTTTTACAGAGTAACGAATAGTGAATCCCAAAGAATAAGAATGGTGACCATTTATGATGCAATTAGAAACTGATAACGTTTTATGCAAATCGCGTTTCATTTGGCTTCTCCTCCTCTCTATAAACCCCATAATCTCCAAATGGTCACGAATGATCTCTTGTCTCTCATTTGAGCTGAATTGAAAGAGAAGCGAAAAACGGGGGACAAAAGAAATTTCTCACACACTCCAAATTACGATGGGTGAAGAATCTCTTCTTTTTTAACTCCCACACTTTTCTCCCTATTCCCTTCGGCGACTCCTAACAGAAAGTGAAGCTTGAATTACACCCGAACATATATCCGCCACAAAACAATAATTACCACCCGAATTACAAAAGCGACTGAAGATCCGGCCATCATGTCGGATGTTAATGTTCCTAGTTTCCCGCCCTAGTAATTCTTTTCCCTCGCAGTCGTTGTAGGAGTCGCTTCTCTTCAATGCAGTCTACATGAGAGAGATTTTCTTCCATTGAGCTTTTTATTGCCAATGTAAAGGACCTCTGTTCACACCGTCAGATTCAATGGCCTTTAGATGAATTTCTAACCGAAAGAAGATGAAATAAAACTGCATTTGTGTTATTCTTTTATCTGTCAATATTGGTATTCGGATTAGAGAGAGTTTTCGAGAAGCTCAGAGAGTATTTATTTATTTCTGTGAGTGTAGAAATTGAACATTCATATTAAGTTCTTGTAAATGGGTGTCGCAGAAGAGTTTGATATATATTATTTTGGAAATGGGTTCTTAGAAGGGAAATGGTCTTTAAAAAATGGTCTTTAGAAATGGTCTTTAAAATGAAATGTTCTTTAAAGGGAAATGGGTTCGCAGAAGAATTAAAATAAATATTATTTTAATTGCAAATTTTTCACAGAAACGATTCACAGGCTTTGATCACAGTAGTTCTAACAGGATATGCACACAGAATTTGTAATAGCGGCGTTTTACTAAATCTTTGTCAATGAAATGCTACACAGTATTCTATCACAGGGATGTTTACCAGGGTTGGGTTGTTTTACCTCTGAGCGACACTTTTTTTTGCACACCATGGGCTAAATGGGCAGGTCACAAGGACTCCAAAGGCTCAGAGAAGGTTGGAGACTCACTAGGAACAGCTGTTGGGAGACAGATAGTAGCCTCCCGTCAAGGCCATCCAGTGTGTTCTTTAACGTGCACAGGGTATGGCTCTCTCGCATATGGGGCCACGGATTAAGGTCCCATCCGACGGACGGCGGTCTTTCCAAGACCATCGGTGTCCCCTACTGACTGTGGGCAGGGCGGGGAATTTTGCGGCGATAGGTCTCAACGCTGACCCAGCTGGGACTCGAACCTGGGAACTGCAGATTACGAGCCTGGCGCCCTACCGACTGAGCCACCCCCGCCCCATGTTTACAGGGCTCTTATAGGAAAGGGAAAAGTGAGGTCTAGAAATTGCTTTTTTCGAGAGTAGCCAAAGTTATCCCATATATGGGGGGAGGGGGGATCAGTTGGTATCGCGCCAGTCTCGTAATCTCTAGTTCCCAGGTTCGAGTCCCAACCGGACCATCATCGAGGTTTATCTCAGCTAACCCTTACCCTGCCCTCGGTAAGAAAGAGAACCGTTGGTGGGCTTCAAAACCGTTTGCCGTTCATCGGATGGTATGTTAAGCCATGACGCCGCGTGAAAGAACGCCATACCTTCTGCAAGCTAGATGGCCTTGATGGGAGGCTACCATCCCTCTTCTAATAACTGTCCAGTAGATTTCCTTCCTCCAACGTTCTCTGAGACCTTGGGGTCATTGTGATCTGACCATTAGGCACATTGTCTGCAAAAAGTGCCGTTCAGAGGTAAAACAATCGTCATAACCCCAAACGTCTCAAAATTAGATAAAAGAAAAATCGCCGTTCCACGTGTTAAAATTACGGGGAAAAATAATAAAAACGATGCGAACGATTATTATAGTGATAATGAATGAAAAATAAGATTATTTCTTTCATATATTACTCGTATTGTTCAATAATATACACCGAAGAGCCAAAACATTATGACCAGAGCGTCTTTATGGAAATCGATGCAACTGCAGGTAAACGAACGCGCGGGTGAAAGACATGAAACGGTATAAATAATACCTGATACTGAACTCTGTTAATTTGTGTTATTCTTGTTCTTCAGATGGGAAAGGCAGCGGACTTAAGTGAGTTTGACAAAGGCCAAATTGTAATGGCCAGACTGGGTCAGAGCATTTCCGATATGGCAAGGCTTGTGAGGTGCTCACAGTCAGTCGTGTTTAGTACCTTCAAAAAGTGGTCCGAGGAGAGAAAAAACACAAACCGCCAGCAAGATGTGAGCCAACTATGGCTCATCGATGCTAGAGGTGAGCGAAGGCTATCCTGTATCGTATGGACGAGTTGTGCCACAACAGAAGTGTGTGCAACTCTCTTGTGGCGCAACTCGTCCATATTTTGAATGCTGGTTACGAGACTGGTTATGGTAGAAATGTGTCACAACACACAGTACATCGAACCCTGCTGAAAATGGGGCTCCATAGCTGCAGGCCGCTCCGAGTGCCCATGCTAACCTCGGGTCACGGTCGAAAGCACCTATAATGGGCACGCGAGCATCAAAACTGGACCTTGAATGATTGGAAGAAGGTCGTCTGGTCCGATGAATCTCTTTTCCTGTTGGCCAGGTACATATGCGTTTTTTACTGGGGAAGTGTTGGTACACTATGGTATCCGAACACTATGGTTGATTACAGAATTCAGAAAAAATATCTGGCAACGATTTTTTTAGAAATTAGTGATCTGGCAACCTTCGTGTCACGTGATTACAGAATTCAGGAAAAATATCTGGAGCGTGTACAGCAACTGTACACGCTCCAGTTACCGTTCACAGCAAACTGGAGCGTGTGCAGTTACTGCACACGCTCCAGTTTGCTGTGAACGGTAACTGCACACGCTCAATATTTCCGTGAGTGAGCCCACACGATCTAGTATCAAAATAATATGACCACCTACAGTCGCCAAAAAATTAGTGATCTGGCAACCTTCGTGTCACGTGACACGAAGGTTGCCAGATCACTAATTTCTAAAAAAATCGTTGCCAGATATTTTTTCTGAATTCTGTAATCAACCATAGCGTTTGGATACTTTTTTGAGCGACTGTACCTGGATGCACCATGGGACGAAAACAAGCCTGTGGGTTGGGTTTTTTTTACCTCTGACCGGAACTTTTTTGCACACCATGGGCTAAATGGCCAGGTCACATGGACCCGAAGGCTCAGAGAAGGTTGAGGGAGGGGACCCACTGGAACAGCTGTTGGGAGAAGATGGTAGCCTCCCGTCAAGGCCATCCAGCGTGTTCTTTAACGTGCACAGGATATGGCTCTCCCGCACACGGGGCCACGGCTTAACGTCCCATCTGACGGACAACGGCCTTTTCAGGCCCATCGGTGTCCCCTACTGACCGTGGGCAGGGCGGGGAATTTTGCGGAGATAAATTTCAACGCTGACCCAGCTAGGACTCGAACCTGGGAACTACAGATTACGAGCCTGGCGCATTACCGACTGAGCCACCCCCGCTCCACAAGCCTGTGGAGTAAGTGTAATGTTTTGGGCTATGTTCTGCAGAAACCCTGGGTCCCGTCATTCATATGCAGGAAACTATGACGTCTACCACCTACCTCAACATCATTGCAAACCAAGTACATCCTTTCATTACAACAATATACCCCTCTAGCAGTGCCTTCTTTCAGCAGGATAATGCGCCATGTCATACTCCCCGTATTTTTCAAGAATGGTTCGAAGAATATGAGGAAGACTTCCAGGTATTGCCCTGGCCTCCAAATTCCGCAGACATCAATCCAATAGAGCATCTGTGGTTTGTGCTGGAACAGCATATCCGATCTGCGCGGCTCAACCACCTAACTTACAAGAGTTAAAGGATCTGCTGGTAACTGTTGGTACCAGCTACCACCTTTAGAAATCTTGTAGCGTCCATGCCTCGCGGGGTAAGAACTGTTTTGGCAGCATGTGGAGACCAATATCATATTAGGCAGGTGGTCATAAGGTTTTGGCTCTTCGGTGTATACAAGTTGAGCCATTTTTGTATTTCCCTAAGAAAAGCTAAAGAGACTTTTCTTAATGAAGTATAAAAATAATTCAGATTTATTGAATAATTTTCTCTGAGATGTTATAATACTTTATAAGCTATTTTACATAAAGACAAATCTTTTAATATGTAGTTAAATTTTTTTTGTTGACACTTTCCAGCATAACTTTGAAATTCTTGAACTAAAAATTTTCCTAAGGGACAATTTCTGTAGTTATTGAAAAATTTCCGACATTTCTCCTCGAGTGTTCGGGGAGAGTTTCGAAGAATAAAAAAATAAATAAATACCCCTCAAGCAGCTGCTTGTCATAGAGGTCTAACAGGAATCTGTCAGTTTCTATGCCATAGTAGATGGTCTGAGTGGATGGCAGGACCTCAGCAGAAACACGACACGTACATCCATGCCTTACCCGGGGCTCGAACCCAGGACCCTTAGATCAGTAGCCAATTTGCTTAAGGCAAAGAGATCTAAAGGCTTAAATTGTTTATTCTTCCATTGCCCATATAGAAATAGTTTTATCGAGCTTACATACATAATGATAAACAGAAAGGAGGACGTTGTTTGATGAGCGTCTTTCCTAACAAAAAAAGTATGGGTTCGATCACTAAGTAGCGTTCCTGATTCACGATTTGCTCTTCCAATCTCAACTGTGATAGCGCTGAGATTTGTCGCCGCTAAAACCTTCACCTCCGTCAAGAGAGAGACACCGATGACCTTGGAAATGCCGTCTGTCGAATGTGACGTCAAACTGTGGCTCCGTGTGCAAGAGATCCATGTGCTACGCACGTTGAAGAACACGCTGGATGGCCTTAACGGGAGGCTCACACCTGTCTCTTAACAGCTGTTCAGTGGGTTCCCTTCCATAATCTTATCTGCGTTTTTGGGTTTTTGCGGCCTGGTCATTTATTTGCGTGTAAAAAATTCCCTCTAATTTTTTTCTACATAGGGATCTGCTAACACAATTAACCACGGTATTTTATATGATTTTAAAGCCTTCATACCAGTTATATGTAACCCGTACTTAAAGCCCGTATAGACAGTAAGTTATACTCATACGGCTATAATTTTCTGTCCCAAAATCATTGTTTTTGTATTGTATTTTCAAAATGGTAATGGGCCAGTTTTCAGAAAATTTCCTGAGATGAAAAACGTTTCAACCTTTCAGCCATGTTTGGTTAAAGAAACGTTTAGCTAAATGCCACGCAACAGAATATCTTTTACCAATATCGTTCGAATTGTGCTATATTGGCCAAATATTTTAAGATCAATGTAGGCTAAGTGCAGCATATTAGTTTAGGACCACATCAAGAGGAAATACCAAGGGGGCCTACCCCCCCCCCTAAATCTTTAATATCCGGAACGGATGCGAAAAAAATAAATAAAACAGTACACATGTAGTAAAGAATCACAGGATGTGCCCTGCAGACATGGAAATCATGAAATAATCAGCTGAAATAATTTGGTTTTGCCGTGAGTGGTATTCGAACCCAGGTCTCCTGGAAACAAGCAAGTTATGCTAACCACTACATCATCATTGGCTAATGTTTTCTTCAGCAGGTGTGAAAATTACACCAGCTGATAAAAAAAACGAAAAAAAAAAAAAACGGCAAAACCAATTTTTTTCAGTTTATTATTTTATGAGTTCCATATCTATAAGCCACATTCTGTGATTCTTTATTACTGAATTATCGATTTAACGCCATGAGCGAGAGTGATAAATATTAAATTCCATGGCTATGTGACAACACAGTTGTCCACTTCGCGGAAAGATGGCGCCATTGTGCGAATGAAATAAAAAAAAAATCTGGAAAGTTTATGTCACACCAACTGACTAAAAAACGTTAGGTAATGATGCTGTAGTGGTTAGTATAACTGGCATATATCCAGGAGATATGGGTTCGAATCCCACTTACGACAAAACCAAATTATTTTCCAGCTTATTATTTCATCAGTACACATGGTTTTCAAATATATTTTAAATATACCACTAGAGCAGTGAGAAGAAAACATGAATTGCACCGTTTGGTGAAAACAAAATATACCGGAACGGTGTTCCGGTGCATTCGATATTAATGTAGTCTTTTAGATCAATAAAATTGAACTAAGTAGTAATATGTTCAATCCCTCACCTCCTCTCAATTTTTTTTCCTAAGTGTGGGTCTGGTTTTGTTAACTATTTTAGACAAAGCACTATATGCAAATTTCACAGCTGAATTATTTTTTAATAATTAAATCTTTATTCTCTGAAATCGATATTAAAAAAGAAATTTAAATTGTTCCTCAAAGCTACATAGGTCGTCTGCAAGAAATAGAATGGAACAGTTTTAATATTTTTTTCGATCTATTATTTTTCCATACTCTCCTCAACCCTGTTGTGTTAGCACCTTTGCAAAAACTTTCATTCCCTTCTATTACGATAAAAAAAAATCTAGGAAATAATGCCCTGATACCATTTCTGATCGGGGCGGGGGTGGCTCAGTCGGTGGCGCGCCAGGCTCGTAATCTGTAGTTCCCAGGTTCGAGTCCCAGCTGGGTCAGCGTTGAGATTTATCTCCGCAAAATTCCCCGCCCTGCCCACGGTCAGTAGGGGACACCGATGGGCTTGGAAAGGCCGCCGTCTGTCGGATGGGACGTTAAGCCGTGGCCCCGTGTGCGGGAGAGCCATACCCTGTGCACGTTAAAGAACACGTTGGATGGCCTTGACGGGAGGCTACCATCTGTCTCCCAACAGCTGTTCCAGTGGGTCCCCTCCCCCAACCTTCTCTGAGCCTTCGGGGTCCATGTGACCTGGCCATTTAGCCCATGGTGTGCAAAAAAGTGCCGCTCAGAGGTAAAACAACCCAAAACAACCCATTTCTGATCAAATGATTGCCCAATGGATACTGACCAAGATCTTGAGATCGAACTTAGCGTGCTCTAGGAACTCTATTCAATAATTGAGTTACATATTCTTTACAGGCTCTGACAAATACATCTTAATTGATCCTCGTAATAAATCGAATTCAATAAACATGTCTGCAGTGCTCGTACAAACGATTATCGTAATCTATGCGAATACATGTAAAGAATATTTTAGACAATAGGTAATAAAACGTTCATTGACGCTTCGTGCTTTCACAGTCGCCGGCTTCTTTAATGGTGACGTTGACTGACATTAGTTGCCCACGTGGGCATTCACGGCTTGCAAGAATGACCGAACGAAATGATTTTTTTTACCTAACTCACGAGGAAAAGGTCTACTTCAATTCCTGAACATTGAGCAGCATTTTGAGAAGCACTGTCTTGTCGAATTAACAAGCATTGTTTTCTGGAGAAGTGTTGATTGTTTTTTGATGCGATCTTTCGGACTCATAACGCCACGGGCTGGATTATCTAAAATCTGACAGTTTCATCTAAAAGAAATTCTCGGAAAAGTTAATTGTTCCGGTGTACAGTCGTGAATAATAACTCAAAAATAACGCGCACGTTTTGGCAGACTTAAAAGGTGTACACATTTTTTTTGTCGTATGACTGGTGAGATACAGAATCCAGAATTAAAATCGGACTTGGATTATATTCTCTCACTAACGCAACTAACTATCGGCAGGAATAGAGAGAAAGATATTGTTGAGGCCCTTCTCCGCCAATGTACAGTCGCTCAAAAAAGTACCCGAACACTATGGTTGATTGCAGAATTCAGAAAAAATATCTGGCAACGATTTTTTTAGAAATTAGTGATCTTGCAACCTTCGTGTCACGTGATTACAGAATTCAGGAAAAATATCTGGAGCGTGTACAGCAACTGTACACGCTCCAGTTACCGTTCACAGCAAACTGGAGCGTGTGCAGTTACTGCACACGCTCCAGTTTGCTGTGAACGGTAACTGCACACGCTCAATATTTCCGTGAGTGAGCCCACACGATCTAGTATCAAAATAATATGACCACCTACAGTCGCTCAAAAAAGTATCCGAACACTATGGTTGATTACAAAATTCAGAAAAAATATCTGGCAACGATTTTTTTAGAAATCAGTGATCTTGCAACCTTCATGTCACGTGATTACAGAATTCAGGAAAAATATCTGGAGCTGTACAGCAACTGTACATGCTCCAGTTACCGTTCACAGCAAACTGGAGCGTGTGCAGTAACTGCACACGCTCCAGTTTGCTGTGAACGGTAACTGCACACGCTCAATATTTCCGTGAGTGAGACCACACGATCTAGTATCAAAATAATATGACCACCTTCATCTTCTATGACCACCTTCATCTTTTAGAAATCGGTGATCTGGCAACCTCGTGTCACGTGACACGAAGGTTGCCAGATCACCGATTTCTAAAAAAATCGTTTGCCAGATATTTTTCCTGAATTCTGTAATCAACCATAGTGTTCGGATACTTTTTTGAGCGACTGTATCCTTGTATCCTCGTTGCTCTGTGAGGTCTTCTTTTTTGATCTCTCTCATCCGATTTATCATATTTAAATCTTCTTCTCTTTGTGAGGCACTAGAACAAAATGCTACCTTTGATCCTTATCACGGCTTCTGGAGGTTGGCACTGGTTTCAGTGTTGTTCTTCAAGGTTAAATTACCATAAACACTCTGTGGTTGAACATGGTTCAACACGGTGGATTGAACATGGTAAATCATTCAAAACATGAACCTGATGGACCACACTTTGAAACACAAAACACACAAAAAATACCAGTCCTTGAAAAGAAAGACACGTTCTTAGAATATATGCAAATAATATAATGATCTATTCTTAATGCTCAACATTGGCTGCTGATCAACGGGGCCTGGGTTTGAGCCCTAGGTAAAGCATGGATGTTTGTGTTGTCTTTCTGCTGAGGTCTCGCCGTCCTCTCGGACGTCCTCTATGGCGTATTAAACTGACAGGCTCCTGTCAGACCTCTGGGGCAAGCAGGTGCTTGAGGGAATATTTATTATTTCTATTTATTGATGAACCTGGCATGTAATAAATGACTTATTGTTATAAGATTAAATAGAGAGTGAAAATTAATTTTTTATTTATTTTTCTAATATGCTTTTATATTTAAGGAATAAAGCTCCACAACAGTATATTAGCTCTGAACAAATTAGCACTAATGTCTAGATAGAATTCTGTAGACGTGGTACCTTTTTATATATCTATACTCATTGGAGGTATGGGATAATTTTAATCGCATTTTTGAATATGCAATAAATATTAAAACCGAAAAAATTCGTTGAAAAGCATTGAATTCTATTAAAAAATATACAATTTCATTAAAAACAGAATTTCAGCTTTAAGGTGTGATTTTTTTTCTGCATAAAAAAAGTTGCATTATCTTAAATAGGAAACATTCCACGACATTTTCCATTTCGATATTGAATAGCATGAAATACCAGAAATGCGTCCTTTGTAAAATGTACCAACATGTATTATAAGCACGTGAGCTAAATTTAAATCCTAGATTTCGTTTAAAAAAGAAGAATAGATTTATTTCTAACAGAATCCAGTTTTTTTTGAAGCTGTCTAAAAGGGCACTTTACCAGTAATCAGATATGTCACTTCAACTTGCAAGAAATAGATTCCGCGAAATATTTTTGGTAGGCAACAAGCTGTCAGGTGATGTCTGAGCGGGGGTCACGTGTTCAATGTGATCGTTCCCTCCTTCCCACCCCTCGTGCACACAACCACCTTCCTGTCCTCCTGGTCACACCTTATCCGACGGTGTCGTCACCGACGTGTGACACGGTCATGGCCCACTGACGTCCCTGCAAGTGCCATTCGCTTTCTACTTTCTCTTTCGGATTGGCGGAGGTCAACGCCTGACGGACATGCCGACACCGGGGGATATCGCTTCAACTAATCCTCGCCGTTCGCCTCGTATCTTATTCTTCCTCGCTTTTTTTTATGTCGACTGTCGAGAAGGAATCGGTGACCAATGCCCTTGTCTGCAACAGCTGAGGAATATTTATGGATCTAAGAGTATTTAACTAAAAGATGCTTCTAACAACACCGCAGAATGTGGAAGAGAATTTTTTTTTTTTGAAAATCTGGTCATTGAACCTAAAAAAAGCCAAGATTATTTTTTTTAAAAGGAAAAGTCACTTTTCCTCTCTTCTTTGTTGCTGTGTTCTGTTATCTCTAATTTATAATTCTGCTTTTTTGAGGGATGGAAATTTTTTCGATCAGTTCCAAAATGATTTCTCTCGTCTTTTTCGGAGCCTGGAGAGGGAATGAGAAACTTAAAAACAAATTTAAACCCAAAAATAACATTCTCGTATCTTATTCTTCCACCATTTAAAACTACACCTGAATAATAAAATAGAAAAATATTCCCTCAAGCAGCTGCTTGCCACAGAAGTCTGACAGGAGCCTGTCAATTTAATACGACATAGTAGAAGAACGACACTCAATACATATCAAAAACATGAAATACAAATTGTCAAGGGTCTATGAAATATTTAAAATGTTAGCAGCACAAAAGAGGAAAACTAGTCTCTATGGAGTGTGTGAAAGAAATAGGCATATACACCTAAAAACTAAAATTAGGCTACATATAGTTTGGTGCTTTCTAGGATTAGTTACAGTAGCGAAACTTCAACCCTTTATAAACAAAGTAACAGGAAGCTTGATGCCATTAATTTTAGATGTCTATCCAGTACATGGATGGTTGTACTTTGCAAGCAAGGATGAAGTTAGGCTTTTGGGCTCTGTTCGGTTGTTTTTATCTCTGAGTGGTATTTTTTTGTACAGAATGACCAGGTCACAAGAAACCCGAGGGCTCAGAAAAGATTTGGGGAAGGGGATCCACTGGTCGTTCATAAAATGTGAAAGAAAATATCGTTCAAGAAATGTAAAAAGAAATACCAATAAAATGCGAAACGAAATATCGTTCAAGGCACGTGAAAAGAAATACCAATAAAATGCGAAACAATATATCGTTTAAGGCACGTGAAAAGAAATACCGATAAAATTCGAAACAAAATATCGTTCAAGGCATGTGAAAAGGAATACCAATAAAATGCGAAACGAAATATCGTTCAAGGCACGTGAAAAGAAATACCAATAAAATGTGAAACGAAATATCGTTCAAGAAACGTGAAAAGAAATACCAATAAAATGCGAAACAATATATCGTTTAAGGCACGTGATAAGAAATACCAATAAAATGCGAAACAATATATCGTTCAAGGCACGTGAAAAGAAATACCAATAAAATGCGAAACGAAATATCGTTCAAGAAACGTCAAAAGAAATACCAATAAAATGTGAAACAAAATATCGTTCAAGGCACGTGAAAAGAAATACCAATAAAATGTGAAACATAATATCGTTCAAGAAACGTGAAAAGAAATACCAATAAAATGTGAAACAAAATATCGTTCAAGGCACGTGAAAAGAAATACCAATAAAATGTGAAACAAAATATCGTTCAAGGCACGTGAAAAGAAATACCAATAAAATGCGAAACAATATATCGTTTAAGGCACGTGAAAAGAAATACCGATAAAATTCGAAACAAAATATCGTTCAAGGCATGTGAAAAGGAATACCAATAAAATGCGAAACGAAATATCGTTCAAGGCACGTGAAAAGAAATACCAATAAAATGCGAAACGAAATATCGTTCAAGGCACGTGAAAAGAAATACCAATAAAATGCGAAACGAAATATCGTTCAAGGCATGTGAAAAGAAATACCAATAAAATGTGAAACAAAATATCGTTCAAGGCATGTGAAAAGAAATAACAATAAAATGCGAAACGAAATATCGTTCAAGGCATGTGAAAAGGAATACCAATAAAATGCGAAACGAAATATCGTTCAAGGCACGTGAAAAGAAATACCAATAAAATGCGAAACAATATATCGTTCAAGGCACGTGAAAAGAAATACCAATAAAATGTGAAACAAAATATCGTTCAAGGCATGTGAAAAGAAATAACAATAAAATGCGAAACAAAATATCCTTCAAGGCACGTGAAAAGAAATACCAATAAAATGCGAAACAATATATCGTTCAAGGCACGCGAAAAGAAATACCAATAAAATGCGAAACGAAATATCGTTCAAGAAACGTGAAAAGAAATACCAATAAAATGTGAAACAAAATATCGTTCAAGGCACGTGAAAAGAAATACCAATAAAATTCGAAACAAAATATCGTTCAAGAAACGTGAAAAGAAATACCAATAAAATGTGAAACAAAATATCGTTCAAGGCACGTGAAAAGAAATACCAATAAAATGTGAAACAAAATATCGTTCAAGGCACGTGAAAAGAAATACCAATAAAATGCGAAACAATATATCGTTTAAGGCACGTGAAAAGAAATACCGATAAAATTCGAAACAAAATATCGTTCAAGGCATGTGAAAAGGAATACCAATAAAATGCGAAACGAAATATCGTTCAAGGCACGTGAAAAGAAATACCAATAAAATGCGAAACGAAATATCGTTCAAGGCACGTGAAAAGAAATACCAATAAAATGTGAAACAAAATATCGTTCAAGGCATGTGAAAAGAAATACCAATAAAATGCGAAACGAAATATCGTTCAAGGCATGTGAAAAGAAATACCAATAAAATGTGAAACAAAATATCGTTCAAGAAACGTGAAAAGAAATACCAATAAAATGCGAAACAATATATCGTTTAAGGCACGTGAAAAGAAATACCGATAAAATTCGAAACAAAATATCGTTCAAGGCATGTGAAAAGAAATACCAATAAAATGTAAAACAAAATATCGTTCAAGGCACGTGAAAAGAAATACCAATAAAATGTGAAACGAAATATCGTTCAAGGCACGTGAAAAGAAATACCAATAAAATGTAAAACAAAATATCGTTCAAGGCATGTGAAAAGAAATACCAATAAAATGCGAAACGAAATATCGTTCAAGGCACGTGAAAAGAAATACCAATAAAATGCGAAACGAAATATCGTTCAAGGCATGTGAAAAGAAATACCAATAAAATGTAAAACAAAATATCGTTCAAGGCATGTGAAAAGAAATACCAATAAAATGTGAAACAAAATATCGTTCAAGAAACGTGAAAAGAAATACCAATAAAATGCGAAACAATATATCGTTTAAGGCACGTGAAAAGAAATACCGATAAAATTCGAAACAAAATATCGTTCAAGGCATGTGAAAAGAAATACCAATAAAATGCGAAACGAAATATCGTTCAAGGCACGTGAAAAGAAATACCAATAAAATATGAAACGAAATATCGTTCAAGGCACGTGAAAAGAAATACCAATAAAATGTAAAACAAAATATCGTTCAAGGCATGTGAAAAGAAATACCAATAAAATGCGAAACGAAATATCGTTCAAGGCACGTGAAAAGAAATACCAATAAAATGCGAAACGAAATATCGTTCAAGGCATGTGAAAAGAAATACCAATAAAATGTAAAACAAAATATCGTTCAAGGCACGTGAAAAGAAATACCAATAAAATGCGAAACGAAATATCGTTCAAGGCACGTGAAAAGAAATACCAATAAAATGCGAAACGAAATATCGTTCAAGGCATGTGAAAAGAAATACCAATAAAATGCGAAACGAAGTATCGTTCAAGGCATGTGAAAAGAAATACCAATAAAATGCGAAACGAAATATCGTTGAAGGCATGTGAAAAGAAATACCAATAAAATGTAAATCAAAATATCGTTCAAGGCATGTGAAAAGAAATACCAATAAAATGTGAAACAAAATATCGTTCAAGAAACGTGAAAAGAAATACCAATAAAATGCGAAACAATATATCGTTTAAGGCAAGTGAAAAGAAATACCGATAAAATTCCAAACAAAATATCGTTCAAGAAACGTAAAAAGAAATACCAATAAAATGTGAAACAAAATATCGTTCAAGGCACGTGAAAAGAAATACCAATAAAATGTGAAACAAAATATCGTTCAAGGCATGTGAAAAGAAATACCAATAAAATGCGAAACGAAATATCGTTCAAGGCATGTGAAAAGAAATACCAATAAAATGTAAATCAAAATATCGTTCAAGGCATGTGAAAAGAAATACCAATAAAATGTGAAACAAAATATCGTTCAAGAAACGTGAAAAGAAATACCAATAAAATGCGAAACAATATATCGTTTAAGGCAAGTGAAAAGAAATACCGATAAAATTCCAAACAAAATATCGTTCAAGAAACGTGAAAAGAAATACCAATAAAATGTGAAACAAAATATCGTTCAAGGCACGTGAAAAGAAATACCAATAAAATGTGAAACAAAATATCGTTCAAGGCATGTGAAAAGAAATACCAATAAAATGCGAAACGAAATATCGTTCAAGGCACGTGAAAAGAAATACCAATAAAATGCGAAACGAAATATCGTTCAAGGCATGTGAAAAGAAATACCAATAAAATGTGAAACAAAATATCGTTCAAGAAACGTGAAAAGAAATACCAATAAAATGCGAAACAATATATCGTTCAAGGCTCGTGAAAAGAAATACCAATAAAATGCGAAACGAAATATCGTTCAAGGCATGTGAAAAGAAATACCAATAAAATGTAAAACAAAATATCGTTCAAGGCATGTGAAAAGAAATACCAATAAAATGTGAAACAAAATATCGTTCAAGAAACGTGAAAAGAAATACCAATAAAATGCGAAACAATATATCGTTTAAGGCACGTGAAAAGAAATACCGATAAAATTCGAAACAAAATATCGTTCAAGGCATGTGAAAAGAAATACCAATAAAATGCGAAACGAAATATCGTTCAAGGCACGTGAAAAGAAATACCAATAAAATATGAAACGAAATATCGTTCAAGGCACGTGAAAAGAAATACCAATAAAATGTAAAACAAAATATCGTTCAAGGCATGTGAAAAGAAATACCAATAAAATGCGAAACGAAATATCGTTCAAGGCACGTGAAAAGAAATACCAATAAAATGCGAAACGAAATATCGTTCAAGGCATGTGAAAAGAAATACCAATAAAATGTAAAACAAAATATCGTTCAAGGCACGTGAAAAGAAATACCAATAAAATGCGAAACGAAATATCGTTCAAGGCACGTGAAAAGAAATACCAATAAAATGCGAAACGAGATATCGTTCAAGGCATGTGAAAAGAAATACCAATAAAATGCGAAACGAAGTATCGTTCAAGGCATGTGAAAAGAAATACCAATAAAATGCGAAACGAAATATCGTTCAAGGCATGTGAAAAGAAATACCAATAAAATGTAAATCAAAATATCGTTCAAGGCATGTGAAAAGAAATACCAATAAAATGTGAAACAAAATATCGTTCAAGAAACGTGAAAAGAAATACCAATAAAATGCGAAACAATATATCGTTTAAGGCAAGTGAAAAGAAATACCGATAAAATTCCAAACAAAATATCGTTCAAGAAACGTAAAAACAAATACCAATAAAATGTGAAACAAAATATCGTTCAAGGCACGTGAAAAGAAATACCAATAAAATGTGAAACAAAATATCGTTCAAGGCATGAGAAAAGAAATACCAATAAAATGCGAAACGAAATATCGTTCAAGGCATGTGAAAAGAAATACCAATAAAATGTAAATCAAAATATCGTTCAAGGCATGTGAAAAGAAATACCAATAAAATGTGAAACAAAATATCGTTCAAGAAACGTGAAAAGAAATACCAATAAAATGCGAAACAATATATCGTTTAAGGCACGTGAAAAGAAATACCGATAAAATTCCAAACAAAATATCGTTCAAGAAACGTGAAAAGAAATACCAATAAAATGCGAAACAAAATATCGTTCAAGGCATGTGAAAAGAAATACCAATAAAATGTAAATCAAAATATCGTTCAAGGCATGTGAAAAGAAATACCAATAAAATGTGAAACAAAATATCGTTCAAGAAACGTGAAAAGAAATACCAATAAAATGCGAAACAATATATCGTTTAAGGCAAGTGAAAAGAAATACCGATAAAATTCCAAACAAAATATCGTTCAAGAAACGTGAAAAGAAATACCAATAAAATGTGAAACAAAATATCGTTCAAGGCACGTGAAAAGAAATACCAATAAAATGTGAAACAAAATATCGTTCAAGGCATGTGAAAAGAAATACCAATAAAATGCGAAACGAAATATCGTTCAAGGCACGTGAAAAGAAATACCAATAAAATGCGAAACGAAATATCGTTCAAGGCATGTGAAAAGAAATACCAATAAAATGTGAAACAAAATATCGTTCAAGAAACGTGAAAAGAAATACCAATAAAATGCGAAACAATATATCGTTTAAGGCACGTGAAAAGAAATACCGATAAAATTCGAAACAAAATATCGTTCAAGGCACGTGAAAAGAAATACCAATAAAATGCGAAACGAAATATCGTTCAAGGCATGTGAAAAGAAATACCAATAAAATGTGAAACAAAATATCGTTCAAGAAACGTGAAAAGAAATACCAATAAAATGCGAAACAATATATCGTTTAAGGCACGTGAAAAGAAATACCAATAAAATGCGAAACGAAATATCGTTCAAGGCATGTGAAAAGAAATACCAATAAAATGCGAAACGAAATATCGTTCAAGGCATGTGAAAAGAAATACCAATAAAATGTGAAACAAAATATCGTTCAAGAAACGTGAAAAGAAATACCAATAAAATGTGAAACAAAATATCGTTCAAGGCACGTGAAAAGAAATACCAATAAAATGTGAAACAAAATATCGTTCAAGGCATGTGAAAAGAAATACCAATAAAATGCGAAACAATATATCGTTTAAGGCACGTGAAAAGAAATACCGATAAAATTCCAAACAAAATATCGTTCAAGAAACGTAAAAAGAAATACCAATAAAATGTGAAACAAAATATCGTTCAAGGCACGTGAAAAGAAATACCAATAAAATGTGAAACAAAATATCGTTCAAGAAACGTGAAAAGAAATACCAATAAAATGTGAAACAAAATATCGTTCAAGGCACCTGAAAAGAAATACCAATAAAATGTAAAACAAAATATCGTTCAAGGCATGTGAAAAGAAATACCAATAAAATGTGAAACAAAATATAGTTCAAGGCACGTGAAAAGAAATACCAATAAAATGTGAAACAAAATATCGTTCAAGAAACGTGAAAAGAAATACCAATAAAATGTGAAACAAAATATCGTTCAAGGCACGTGAAAAGAAATACCAATAAAATGTAAAACAAAATATCGTTCAAGAAACGTGAAAAGAAATACCAATAAAATGTGAAACAAAATATCGTTCAAGGCACGTGAAAAGAAATACCAATAAAATGTGAAACAAAATATCGTTCAAGAAACGTGAAAAGAAATACCAATAAAATGCGAAACAATATATCGTTTAAGGCACGTGAAAAGAAATACCGATAAAATTCGAAACAAAATATCGTTCAAGGCATGTGAAAAGGAATACCAATAAAATGCGAAACGAAATATCGTTCAAGGCACGTGAAAAGAAATACCAATAAAATGCGAAACGAAATATCGTTCAAGGCACGTGAAAAGAAATACCAATAAAATGCGAAACGAAATATCGTTTAAGGCATGTGAAAAGAAATACCAATAAAATGCGAAACGAAGTATCGTTCAAGGCATGTGAAAAGAAATACCAATAAAATGTAAAACAAAATATCGTTCAAGGCATGTGAAAAGAAATACCAATAAAATGTGAAACAAAATATCGTTCAAGAAACGTGAAAAGAAATACCAATAAAATGCGAAACAATATATCGTTTAAGGCACATGAAAAGAAATACCGATAAAATTCGAAACAAAATATCGTTCAAGTCATGTGAAAAGAAATACCAATAAAATGCGAAACGAAATATCGTTCAAGGCACGAGAAAAGAAATACCAATAAAATGTGAAACGAAATATCGTTCAAGGCACGTGAAAAGAAATACCAATAAAATGTCAAACAAAATATCGTTCAAGGCATGTGAAAAGAAATACCAATAAAATGCGAAACGAAATATCGTTCAAGGCACGTGAAAAGAAATACCAATAAAATGCGAAACGAAATATCGTTCAAGGCATGTGAAAAGAAATACCAATAAAATGCGAAACGAAATATCGTTCAAGGCACGAGAAAAGAAATACCAATAAAATGTGAAACGAAATATCGTTCAAGGCACGTGAAAAGAAATACCAATAAAATGTCAAACAAAATATCGTTCAAGGCATGTGAAAAGAAATACCAATAAAATGCGAAACGAAATATCGTTCAAGGCACGTGAAAAGAAATACCAATAAAATGCGAAACGAAATATCGTTCAAGGCATGTGAAAAGAAATACCAATAAAATGCGAAACGAAATATCGTTCAAGGCACGAGAAAAGAAATACCAATAAAATGTGAAACGAAATATCGTTCAAGGCACGTGAAAAGAAATACCAATAAAATGTAAAACAAAATATCGTTCAAGGCATGTGAAAAGAAATACCAATAAAGTGCGAAACGAAATATCGTTCAAGGCACGTGAAAAGAAATACCAATAAAATGCGAAACGAAATATCGTTCAAGGCATGTGAAAAGAAATACCAATAAAATGTAAAACAAAATATCTTTCAAGGCACGTGAAAAGAAATACCAATAAAATGCGAAACGAAATATCGTTCAAGGCACGTGAAAAGAAATACCAATAAAATGCGAAACGAAATATCGTTCAAGGCATGTGAAAAGAAATACCAATAAAATGCGAAACGAAGTATCGTTCAAGGCATGTGAAAAGAAATACCAATAAAATGTAAAACAAAATATCGTTCAAGGCATGTGAAAAGAAATACCAATAAAATGTAAAACAAAATATCGTTCAAGGCATGTGAAAAGAAATACCAATAAAATGTGAAACAAAATATCGTTCAAGAAACGTGAAAAGAAATACCAATAAAATGTAAAACAAAATATCGTTCAAGGCACGTGAAAAGAAATACCAATAAAATGCGAAACGAAATATCGTTCAAGGCATGTGAAAAGAAATACCAATAAAATGCGAAACGAAGTATCGTTCAAGGCATGTGAAAAGAAATACCAATAAAATGCGAAACGAAATATCGTTCAAGGCACGTGAAAAGAAATACCAATAAAATGTAAAACAAAATATCGTTCAAGGCATGTGAAAAGAAATACCAATAAAATGTGAAACAAAATATCGTTCAAGAAACGTGAAAAGAAATACCAATAAAATGCGAAACAATATATCGTTTAAGGCACGTGAAAAGAAATACCGATAAAATTCGAAACAAAGTATCGTTCAAGGCATGTGAAAAGGAATACCAATAAAATGCGAAACGAAATATCGTTCAAGGCACGTGAAAAGAAATACCAATAAAATGTAAAACAAAATATCGTTCAAGGCATGTGAAAAGAAATACCAATAAAATGTGAAACAAAATATCGTTCAAGAAACGTGAAAAGAAATACCAATAAAATGCGAAACAATATATCGTTTAAGGCACGTGAAAAGAAATACCGATAAAATTCGAAACAAAATATCGTTCAAGGCATGTGAAAAGGAATACCAATAAAATGCGAAACGAAATATCGTTCAAGGCACGTGAAAAGAAATACCAATAAAATGCGAAACGAAATATCGTTCAAGGCACGTGAAAAGAAATACCGATAAAATTCGAAACAAAATATCGTTCAAGGCATGTGAAAAGAAATACCAATAAAATGTAAAACAAAATATCGTTCAAGGCACGTGAAAAGAAATACCAATAAAATGCGAAACGAAATATCGTTCAAGGCACGTGAAAAGAAATACCAATAAAATGCGAAACGAAATATCGTTCAAGGCACGTGAAAAGAAATACCAATAAAATGCGAAACGAAATATCGTTCAAGGCCTGTGAAAAGAAATACCAATAAAATGTAAAACAAAATATCGTTCAAGGCATGTGAAAAGAAATACCAATAAAATGCGAAACGGAATATCGTTCAAGGCACGTGAAAAGAAATACCAATAAAATGCGAAACGAAATATCGTTCAAGGCACGTGAAAAGAAATACCAATAAAATGCGAAACGAAATATCGTTCAAGGCATGTGAAAAGAAATACCAATAAAATGTAAAACAAAATATCGTTCAAGGCATGTGAAAAGAAATACCAGTAAAATGTGAAACAAAATATCGTTCAAGAAACGTGAAAAGAAATACCAATAAAATGCGAAACAATATATCGTTTAAGGCACGTGAAAAGAAATACCAATAAAATGCGAAACGAAATATCGTTCAAGGCATGTGAAAAGAAATACCAATAAAATGTAAAACAAAATATCGTTCAAGGCATGTGAAAAGAAATACCAATAAAATGTGAAACAAAATATCGTTCAAGAAACGTGAAAAGAAATACCGATAAAATTCGAAACAAAATATCGTTCAAGGCACGTGAAAAGAAATACCAATAAAATGCGAAACGAAATATCGTTCAAGGCACGTGAAAAGAAATACCAATAAAATGCGAAACGAAATATCGTTCAAGGCACGTGAAAAGAAATACCAATAAAATGCGAAACGAAATATCGTTCAAGGCATGTGAAAAGAAATACCAATAAAATGTAAAACAAAATATCGTTCAAGGCATGTGAAAAGAAATACCAATAAAATGTGAAACGGAATATCGTTTAAGGCACGTGAAAAGAAATACCAATAAAATGCGAAACGAAATATCGTTCAAGGCACGTGAAAAGAAATACCAATAAAATGCGAAACGAAATATCGTTCAAGGCATGTGAAAAGAAATACCAATAAAATGTAAAACAAAATATCGCTCAAGGCATGTGAAAAGAAATACCAATAAAATGTGAAACAAAATATCGTTCAAGAAACGTGAAAAGAAATACCAATAAAATGCGAAACAATATATCGTTTAAGGCACGTGAAAAGAAATACCGATAAAATTCCAAACAAAATATCGTTCAAGAAACGTGAAAAGAAATACCAATAAAATGCGAAACAAAATATCGTTCAAGGCATGTGAAAAGAAATACCAATAAAATGTAAATCAAAATATCGTTCAAGGCATGTGAAAAGAAATACCAATAAAATGTGAAACAAAATATCGTTCAAGAAACGTGAAAAGAAATACCAATAAAATGCGAAACAATATATCGTTTAAGGCAAGTGAAAAGAAATACCGATAAAATTCCAAACAAAATATCGTTCAAGAAACGTGAAAAGAAATACCAATAAAATGTGAAACAAAATATCGTTCAAGGCACGTGAAAAGAAATACCAATAAAATGTGAAACAAAATATCGTTCAAGGCATGTGAAAAGTAATACCAATAAAATGCGAAACGAAATATCGTTCAAGGCACGTGAAAAGAAATACCAATAAAATGCGAAACGAAATATCGTTCAAGGCATGTGAAAAGAAATACCAATAAAATGTGAAACAAAATATCGTTCAAGAAACGTGAAAAGAAATACCAATAAAATGCGAAACAATATATCGTTTAAGGCATGTGAAAAGGAATACCAATAAAATGCGAAACGAAATATCGTTCAAGGCACGTGAAAAGAAATACCAATAAAATGCGAAACGAAATATCGTTCAAGGCATGTGAAAAGAAATACCAATAAAATGTGAAACAAAATATCGTTCAAGAAACGTGAAAAGAAATACCAATAAAATGCGAAACAATATATCGTTTAAGGCACGTGAAAAGAAATACCAATAAAATGCGAAACGAAATATCGTTCAAGGCATGTGAAAAGAAATACCAATAAAATGCGAAACGAAATATCGTTCAAGGCATGTGAAAAGAAATACCAATAAAATGTGAAACAAAATATCGTTCAAGAAACGTGAAAAGAAATACCAATAAAATGTGAAACAAAATATCGTTCAAGGCACGTGAAAAGAAATACCAATAAAATGTGAATCAAATTATCGTTCAAGGCATGTGAAAAGAAATACCAATAAAATGCGAAACAATATATCGTTTAAGGCACGTGAAAAGAAATACCGATAAAATTCCAAACAAAATATCGTTCAAGAAACGTAAAAAGAAACACCAATAAAATGTGAAACAAAATATCGTTCAAGGCACGTGAAAAGAAATACCAATAAAATGTGAAACAAAATATCGTTCAAGAAACGTGAAAAGAAATACCAATAAAATGTGAAACAAAATATCGTTCAAGGCACCTGAAAAGAAATACCAATAAAATGTAAAACAAAATATCGTTCAAGGCATGTGAAAAGAAATACCAATAAAATGTGAAACAAAATATAGTTCAAGGCACGTGAAAAGAAATACCAATAAAATGTGAAACAAAATATCGTTCAAGAAACGTGAAAAGAAATACCAATAAAATGTGAAACAAAATATCGTTCAAGGCACGTGGAAAGAAATACCAATAAAATGTAAAACAAAATATCGTTCAAGGCATGTGAAAAGAAATACCAATAAAATGTGAAACAAAATATCGTTCAAGGCATGTGAAAAGGAATACCAATAAAATGCGAAACGAAATATCGTTCAAGGCACGTGAAAAGAAATACCAATAAAATGTAAAACAAAATATCGTTCAAGGCATGTGAAAAGAAATACCAATAAAATGTGAAACAAAATATCATTCAAGAAACGTGAAAAGAAATACCAATAAAATGCGAAACAATATATCGTTTAAGGCACGTGAAAAGAAATACCGATAAAATTCGAAACAAAATATCGTTCAAGAAACGTAAAAAGAAATACCAATAAAATGTGAAACAAAATATCGTTCAAGAAACGTGAAAAGAAATACCAATAAAATGTGAAACAAAATATCGTTCAAGGCACGTGAAAAGAAATACCAATAAAATGTGAAACAAAATATCGTTCAAGAAACGTGAAAAGAAATACCAATAAAATGCGAAACAATATATCGTTTAAGGCACGTGAAAAGAAATACCGATAAAATTCGAAACAAAATATCGTTCAAGGCATGTGAAAAGGAATACCAATAAAATGCGAAACGAAATATCGTTCAAGGCACGTGAAAAGAAATACCAATAAAATGCGAAACGAAATATCGTTCAAGGCACGTGAAAAGAAATACCAATAAAATGCGAAACGAAATATCGTTTAAGGCATGTGAAAAGAAATACCAATAAAATGCGAAACGAAGTATCGTTCAAGGCATGTGAAAAGAAATACCAATAAAATGCGAAACGAAATATCGTTCAAGGCATGTGAAAAGAAATACCAATAAAATGTAAAACAAAATATCGTTCAAGGCATGTGAAAAGAAATACCAATAAAATGTGAAACAAAATATCGTTCAAGAAACGTGAAAAGAAATACCAATAAAATGCGAAACAATATATCGTTTAAGGCACATGAAAAGAAATACCGATAAAATTCGAAACAAAATATCGTTCAAGTCATGTGAAAAGAAATACCAATAAAATGCGAAACGAAATATCGTTCAAGGCACGAGAAAAGAAATACCAATAAAATGTGAAACGAAATATCGTTCAAGGCACGTGAAAAGAAATACCAATAAAATGTCAAACAAAATATCGTTCAAGGCATGTGAAAAGAAATACCAATAAAATGCGAAACGAAATATCGTTCAAGGCACGTGAAAAGAAATACCAATAAAATGCGAAACGAAATATCGTTCAAGGCATGTGAAAAGAAATACCAATAAAATGCGAAACGAAATATCGTTCAAGGCACGAGAAAAGAAATACCAATAAAATGTGAAACGAAATATCGTTCAAGGCACGTGAAAAGGAATACCAATAAAATGTAAAACAAAATATCGTTCAAGGCATGTGAAAAGAAATACCAATAAAGTGCGAAACGAAATATCGTTCAAGGCACGTGAAAAGAAATACCAATAAAATGCGAAACGAAATATCGTTCAAGGCATGTGAAAAGAAATACCAATAAAATGTAAAACAAAATATCTTTCAAGGCACGTGAAAAGAAATACCAATAAAATGCGAAACGAAATATCGTTCAAGGCACGTGAAAAGAAATACCAATAAAATGCGAAACGAAATATCGTTCAAGGCATGTGAAAAGAAATACCAATAAAATGCGAAACGAAGTATCGTTCAAGGCATGTGAAAAGAAATACCAATAAAATGCGAAACGAAATATCGTTCAAGGCATGTGAAAAGAAATACCAATAAAATGTAAAACAAAATATCGTTCAAGGCATGTGAAAAGAAATACCAATAAAATGTAAAACAAAATATCGTTCAAGGCATGTGAAAAGAAATACCAATAAAATGTGAAACAAAATATCGTTCAAGAAACGTGAAAAGAAATACCAATAAAATGCGAAACAATATATCGTTTAAGGCACGTGAAAAGAAATACCGATAAAATTCGAAACGAAATATCGTTCAAGGCATGTGAAAAGGAATACCAATAAAATGCGAAACGAAATATCGTTCAAGGCACGTGAAAAGAAATACCAATAAAATGCGAAACGAAATATCGTTCAAGGCACGTGAAAAGAAATACCGATAAAATTCGAAACAAAATATCGTTCAAGGCATGTGAAAAGAAATACCAATAAAATGTAAAACAAAATATCGTTCAAGGCACGTGAAAAGAAATACCAATAAAATGCGAAACGAAATATCGTTCAAGGCACGTGAAAAGAAATACCAATAAAATGCGAAACGAAATATCGTTCAAGGCACGTGAAAAGAAATACCAATAAAATGCGAAACAAAATATCGTTCAAGGCATGTGAAAAGAAATACCAATAAAATGTAAAACAAAATATCGTTCAAGGCACGTGAAAAGAAATACCAATAAAATGCGAAACGAAATATCGTTCAAGGCACGTGAAAAGAAATACCAATAAAATGCGAAACGAAATATCGTTCAAGGCACGTGAAAAGAAATACCAATAAAATGCGAAACGAAATATCGTTCAAGGCATGTGAAAAGAAATACCAATAAAATGTAAAACAAAATATCGTTCAAGGCATGTGAAAAGAAATACCAATAAAATGCGAAACGGAATATCGTTCAAGGCACGTGAAAAGAAATACCAATAAAATGCGAAACGAAATATCGTTCAAGGCACGTGAAAAGAAATACCAATAAAATGCGAAACGAAATATCGTTCAGGGCATGTGAAAAGAAATACCAATAAAATGTAAAACAAAATATCGTTCAAGGCATGTGAAAAGAAATACCAGTAAAATGTGAAACAAAATATCGTTCAAGAAACGTGAAAAGAAATACCAATAAAATGCGAAACAATATATCGTTTAAGGCACGTGAAAAGAAATACCAATAAAATGCGAAACGAAATATCGTTCAAGGCATGTGAAAAGAAATACCAATAAAATGTAAAACAAAATATCGTTCAAGGCATGTGAAAAGAAATACCAATAAAATGTGAAACAAAATATCGTTCAAGAAACGTGAAAAGAAATACCGATGAAATTCGAAACAAAATATCGTTCAAGGCACGTGAAAAGAAATACCAATAAAATGCGAAACGAAATATCGTTCAAGGCACGTGAAAAGAAATACCAATAAAATGCGAAACGAAATATCGTTCAAGGCACGTGAAAAGAAATACCAATAAAATGCGAAACGAAATATCGTTCAAGGCATGTGAAAAGAAATACCAATAAAATGTAAAACAAAATATCGTTCAAGGCATGTGAAAAGAAATACCAATAAAATGTGAAACGGAATATCGTTTAAGGCACGTGAAAAGAAATACCAATAAAATGCGAAACGAAATATCGTTCAAGGCACGTGAAAAGAAATACCAATAAAATGCGAAACGAAATATCGTTCAAGGCATGTGAAAAGAAATACCAATAAAATGTTAAACAAAATATCGCTCAAGGCATGTGAAAAGAAATACCAATAAAATGCGAAACGAAATATCGTTCAAGGCATGTGAAAAGAAATACCAATAAAATGCGAAACGAAGTATCGTTCAAGGTATGTGAAAAGAAATACCAATAAAATGCGAAACAATATATCGTTTAAGGCACGTGAAAAGAAATACCGATAAAATTCGAAACAAAATATCGTTCAAGGCATGTGAAAAGAAATACCAATAAAATGCGAAACGAAATATCGTTCAAGGCACGTAAAAAGAAATACCAATAAAATGCGAAACGAAATATCGTTCAAGGCATGTGAAAAGAAATACCAATAAAATGTAAAACAAAATATCGTTCAAGGCATGTGAAAAGAAATACCAATAAAATGCGAAACGAAATATCGTTCAAGGCACGTGAAAAGAAATACCAATAAAATGCGAAACGAAATATCGTTCAAGGCACGTGAAAAGAAATACCAATAAAATGCGAAACGAAATATCGTTCAAGGCATGTGAAAAGAAATACCAATAAAATGCGAAACGAAATATCGTTCAAGGTATGTGAAAAGAAATACCAATAAAATGCGAAACGAAGTATCGTTCAAGGCACGTGAAAAGAAATACCAATAAAATGCGAAACGAAATATCATTCAAGGCACGTGAAAAGAAATACCAATAAAATGCGAAACGAAATATCATTCAAGGCACGTGAAAAGAAATACCAATAAAATGCGAAACGAAATATCATTCAAGGCACGTGAAAAGAAATACCAATAAAATGCGAAACGAAATATCGTTCAAGGCACGTGAAAAGAAATACCAATAAAATGCGAAACGAAATATCGTTCAAGGCACGTGAAAAGAAATACCAATAAAATGCGAAACGAAATATCGTTCAAGGCACGTGAAAAGACATACCAATAAAATGCGAAACGAAATATCGTTCAAGGCACGTGAAAAGAAATACCAATAAAATGCGAAACGAAATATCGTTCAAGGCACGTGAAAAGAAATACCAATAAAATGCAGAACGAAATATCGTTCAAGGCACGTGAAAAGAAATACCAATAAAATGCAGAACGAAATATCGTTCAAGGCATGTGAAAAGAAATACCAATAAAATGTGAAACGAAATATCGTTCAAGAAATGTGAAAGGAAATACCAATAAAATGCGAAACTTAATATCGTTCAAGGCACGTGAAAAGAAATACCAATAAAATGCGAAACAAAATATCGTTCAAGGCATGTGAAAAGAAATACCAATAAAATGTGAAACGAAATATCGTTCAAGAAACGTGAAAGGAAATACCAATAAAATGCGAAACGAAATATCGTTCAAGGCACGTGAAAAGAAATACCAATAAAATGTGAAACAAAATATCGTTCAAGGCATGTGAAAAGAAATACCAATAAAATGCGAAACGAAATATCGTTCAAGGAACGTGAAAAGAAATACCAATAGAATGCGAAACGAAATATCGTTCAAGGCACGTGAAAAGAAATACCAATAAAATGCGAAACGAAATATCATTCAAGGCACGTGAAAAGAAATACCAATAAAATGCGAAACGAAATATCGTTCAACGCACGTGAAAAGAAATACTAATAGAATACTTCCATTTATTGTGAAATTTAAATCGAAAACTGTTCGAGACTGTTTCATAAGCAAACGGAAAGAAAGATTGCAAAATAATGACTTATTTGACAACCAAGATCTTCTCTGTCTATATTAGCGAAAACCTAACTTCCATGAACAAAAATCTTCTGTGGCAAGCAAAAATATATGCGAAAGAAAATGATGTAAAATTCGTCTGGTATAAAAATGGGAAGAGATTTGTAAGAAAGGGTAACTTAGGAAATATGTTGCATTGATATATCATGTAACTTCCAAATCTTAAATCTATAAATATAAGATTATCCTGTATTTTTCTTTCATCTATATTTTTTTATTCTATATCATGGCATTTAAGTCGCAAAATGAACCTGATTATAACCGTGACTTTCAGATAACAGACAGTTTGAAAGTATGGGTTGTCGAATGTACTGACCATTTTAAGGAAACATTTTTTGCAATTCACATAAATTTAAGATCACTGAGGAATAGCTAGAATTCACTTATGGTACATATTGATGATATATTCTGTAAACTTAACATAGTTATTATAACAGAGAGAACGTTTTTTGTACACAAATAATGGCTTCAACAATTTAAATCCAAATATTTTGTATCAAGCAGGCAGGGGGGTAATAATACATTATGGAAATAATTTAAGTGCATTGATTAACGAATCTATTTTCAGCTGAATCTTTACAAATCTCTATAGCGAAATTCAACGTTAAACAGAACAATATACATCTTCCCTTAGCTCTGATTTGAAACTTTTTCTTCAAAATTTAAGAAATTGGTTTAAAGAAAACCAGATTCTGAATGATGTGCTTTTAATTGAGAATTTTATTATTAATGTTAAAAATCCGCATAAATCTGGGGTCGAGGAGTATAAAAATATTACAACAGATTTTGACTGTGATCAAATGATAGACGATTATACAAGAGTGGAAATCAGAAACGATGAGTTGACTCATACATGTATCGATCACATAGTTGTAAAAAATAATTTAACTTTACTTACAACAGTATGTGCGCAGAAAATAGCAGATGAATATTTCATACTGGCAATGTATGGTTCCAACGATTTACATTCTAATGAGTCAGTCACTATTGAGCTGTGAAACAAAAAAAGTGAACCTGCGTACGCCTATGATAAGAAAATCTTTGAGTGGTTGGGTTGTTTTACCTCTGAGTGGCACTTTTTTGCACACCATGGGCTAAATGGCCAGGTCACATGGACCCCGAAGGCTCAGAGAAGGTTGGGGGAGGGGACCCACTGGAACAGCTGTTGGGAGACAGATGGTAGCCTCCCGTCATGGCCATCCAGCGTGTTCTTTAACGTGCACAGGGTACGTGCCCGTGTGCGGGAGAGCCTGTGCACAGATACGTGCACAGGCTCTCCCGCACACGGGGCCACGGCTTAACATCCCATCCGACGGATGGCGGCCTTTCCAAGACCATCGGTGTCCCCTACTGACCGTGGGCAGGGCGGGGAATTCAACGCTGATCCAGCTGCGACCCGAACCTGGGAACTACAGATTACGAGCCTGGCGCGCTACCGACTGAGCCACCCCCGCCCCGAAAATCTTTGAGAAAAGAATACTGGAAATAAATTGGGACGATTTGTCAAAAATAACAAATAATCCTGAAATCTTATACAAGAAATTAGTTGACGCGTTTTATCAAAAAACAACAAATAATCCTGAAATCTTATACAAGAAAAGTTTTGACTCTTTCTCATAATATTTAAAGTGAAGCAAAATATACGTGCACGGAAAAGACGAAAAAGAAAATAAGACCAGACAAAATGTGGATCAATAATTCAATCAAAAATGAAATCAATATTAGGGATAAATTGTAGAAAAGATATGTTAATAACAAAGATAATAAGACTTACAAAGATGACTATACGTCAGCTAGAAACAACGTTAATATTCTGATTTGGAATGCAAAAAGAAAATATTATTTTCAGCTTTTTGAAAATGCTGCTAGTAATACTACAAAAACATGGAATTACATTAAAGAAATTACTGGAGTAAGCCTCAAAAGGAATACCGATGACATAATCTTTAAGACTATGTCAAAAGATTTGACAATTAGTCAAATCGTAGAGAATTTTAGTAACTATTTCATCACATCTCTGTGACCTTAAGGAGAAAAATCCGATCAAATCTGGCTTTTCTGATATGATTGCAACATCCAGTACAGTCGCTCAAAAAAGTATTCGAACACTATGTTTGATTACAGAATTCAGAAAAAATTTCTGGCAACGATTTTTTTAGAAATTAGTGATCTCGCAACCTTCGTGTCACGTGACACGAAGACACGTGTCCTTTTCATATATTGAACTCCAGCCTCGAGAAGGAAAGATTTTTAAGTTAGCCATCCTACCAGTCGGCGATTTATACAAGTACATAATAATTCTAAAATACTATTTTAGTAAAGACTTCGAAACTGAAAAAAAAACTCTCTACATCCAGCAACAAGGTTCAGCACTAAAGGATAAATAAGTGCCTAAAATCATCAACAACTATGGTAAAAATACCCGAGTGTACAGTCGCTCAAAAAAGTATCCGAACACTATGGTTGATTACAGAATTCAGAAAAAATGCGACGACTTTTTTTTAGAAATTAGTGATCTGGTAACCTTCGTGTCACGTGACACGAAGGTAGCCAGATCACTAATTTCTAAAAAAGTCGTTGCCAGATATTTTTTCTGAATTCTGTGACACGAAGGTTGCCAGATCACTAATTTGTAAAAAAGTCGTTGCCACATATTTTTTCTGAATTCTGCAATCAACCGTAGTGTTCGGATACTTTTTTGAGCGACTGTACCAATTATCGTTCATCTTTAATTCAATGCCACGATATCTTATTACAGCTTAAAAGATATGCCACTATCAAAATTAAAAAAAAAATGGTTATTTGAAAACATGGAAAAATAATATTTCGATTTTTATATTTTAAAAATGAAATGTTTGTTTTTATATTTCTCTACTTATTTTATTTGATAATCATCTACATTGTGCTAATTATAAATTATTTCCTTATATACAACAGAACTGATCCATATAATGTAAAATTTCCTGCAGATAAGCCCCTGCCTTCGTAGGATCATATTCAATAGGTATGTATTATTTCATTGCTTTAAATACGATGTAAATGTGATGTAAAATAAAATATATATTATTATTAACATATAAAAAAATGAAACATGCAAAAAAGAAAGAAGATGCAACGAAGATATTAACTTTCTGTTTCTCTGTTTCTGTTTTACCTCTGAGCGGAACTTTTTTGCACACCATGGGCTAAATGGCCAGGTCACATGGACCCCGAAGGCTCAGAGAAGGTTGGGGGAGGGGACCCACTGGAACAGCTGTTGGGAGACAGATGGTAGCCTCCCGTCAAGGCCATCCAGCGTGTTCTTTAACGTGCACAGGGTATGGCTCTCCCGCACACGGGGCCACGGCTTAACGTCCCATCCGACGGACGGCGGCCTTTCCAAACCCATCGGTGCCCCCTACTGACCGTGGGCAGGGCGGGGAGTTTTGTGGATATAAATCTCAACGCTGACCCAGCTGGGACTCGAACCTGGGAACTGCAGATTACGAGCCTGGCGCGCTACCGACTGAGCCACCCCCGCCCCAAGATATTAACACGGCCAGCTTTTAACCCATTCGTTGCATGAACAACTCTGCAATGTTTAGATATCGCTTTTTCTGACAAGAGAGCAATTATCTGCAAGAGAGTTAAAACCGTCAAGGTCTGTTGGTAGTGAGTGCAAATGTCTCTTTTAACATGCAGACTGCACGGACAATGACAATCACCAAAAGACTTGGCCGGTCTAGCGTGGTTACTTAGATAAAAAGAAACGCTTCGTAAATGAAATATTCAAGACGCATTAAAGTGTTAAGGGCAATTTACTTAATTCATAATGTGTCTTCCTCGCTTTGGCGGACAGCTATCATTTAAGTGACCGCAACACTAAGTGGTTGATCACTGGCTGCTGATTCCATCTCTGGCGTTCATTTATCATACATATGCGTCAGCAAACATCGTTTCTGACATTTGTAGTCTGTCCGACTAAAAGGAATTTGGAAAGGTTTAAGGGATGATGAATCATTTAAACGAAATTGTTTAATATTAGAAATCAGTTCTCATTGGTTGAGTGATATATGATTGTCAGTTCATTATCCTATGATCTACGAGAATAGTCGAAGTGCGAATTGCGCAGTCTTGGAGTTACTGCATATTACAATTTTCACTCTTCGTTTCACTTAAAAAAATTAACACTTTTTAAAAACTGGAATACCCTTCCTTTAAAATTGTAGCCCCATCTGATTTTAATTGCTAAAGAAAACACAATCACAAGATAGAAAACTGACAAATTTGAAAATAATTATAAATAAAATAAAAAATAAATACCCCCTCAAGCAGCTGCTTGCCACAGAGGTCTGACAGGAGCCTGTCAGTTTATATGTCATAGTAGAAGGTCTGAGAGGATGGCAGGACCTCAGCAGAAAAACGACACATACGTCCTTGCCTTACTTGGGGCTCGAACCCAGGTCCCTTAGATCAGTAGCCAAGCGCACTAACCACTACGTAGGCAGTAACTTCTCTGTGATATCAGTCCCATGGCCGAGTGGTAAGCACGCTTGGCTACTGATCTAAGGGACCTGGGTTCGAGCACCGGGTTAAGGCATGAATGTGTGTGTGTTGTTTTTCTGCTGAGGTCCTGCCATCCTCACAGACCTTTTACTATGGCATATAAACTGACAGGCTCCTGTCAGACCTCTGTGGCAAGCAGCTGCTTGAGGGGATATTTATTTAATATATTTTATTGCTAGACAACTCTTAACAATAAGCGTAATTATTAGGTAAATATACTTACATATACTTCTATTATCTGGAAAGTTATATTTCCAATCGTTGAACTTTTCTAGCAACTGTGGTGTGATTGATATCATTTTAATCGGTATGAAATTGATTGTCTCTTAATGAATCCTTACTGATTACGGAGTAACAAATAAGATGTATCAGCTGTAATAATATATCGGGTTAGGTTCATGGGGGAAAACCGTGGGCGAAATTTATGGGTTGTTTTCGCTCTGAGCGGCACTTTTTTGCACACCATGGGCTAAATGGCCAGGTCACAAGGTCCCGAAGGCTCAGAGAAGGTTGGGAGAGGGGACTCACTGAAACAGCTGTTGGGAGACAGATGGTAGCCTCCCGTCAAGGCCATCCAGCGTGTTCTTTAACGTGCACAGGATATGGCTCTCCCGCACACGGTGCCACGGCTTAACGTCCCATCCGACGGACGACGGCCTTTTCAACCCCATCGGTGTCCCCTACTGACCGTGGGCAGGGTGGGAAATTTTGTGGAGATAAGTCTCAAAACTGACCCAGCTGGGACTCGAACCTGGGAACTACAGATTACGAGCCTGGCGCGCTACCGACTGAGCCACCTCCGCCCTGCGAAATTTATGGCCAGACGGTTAGGTGTTTGGGAAGGACGAAAACGAGGGTTCGAAATCTATTTAAAACAACAGAACCTTTAAAACCACAATCCATTAAGAAGTGATTACTTCTGTTGGATGTGTCCCGTGTAGAAATGCCAAATTCTACTTCAGCATGCATTGTCGTTGCTGGAAATGAATTAAGGCTAGTATTTGTATTAGATTCGAATGCACAATTATCTCATAAAAGATGACAACTTTATTATAAGACCTGATTAAAGCAGAGGTTGCCTTACTAAGCGAAAAAATTTAGAACCTAATGAAGGCAGAAGCAGTGGCGAAGCATGTTTGGAAAAAATTTGAGACAGTAACATTGAGTAGTGGCAACACGAACGCTTCGCATTTGGAATTAGTTGATTGAGCTAGTCATTGCTTCTCATTCAACCAATAATATTGAAGATTGATTACCAAGTGATTGATAACCAATGATCCGAGAGAATCGTCGATTCATCAATGACGATTGATCATTCTTGTTGAATGACAAGCGTTTCTTTTGAAAAGAATAAAAAAAAAGCGAATCTCATCGTTTCTATTGCTTCCCCTCACACTTCGTCACTAATGCAGAGGGGCGGGGGTGGCTCAGTCGGTAGCGCGCCAGGTTCGTAATCTGTAGTTCCCAGGTTCGAGTCCCTACTGGGTCAGCGTTGAGAATTATCTCCGCAAAAATTCCCCGCCCTGTCCACGGTCAGTAGGGGACACCGATGGGCTTGGAAAGGCCGCCGTCCGTCGGATGGGACGTTAAGCCGTGGCCCATGTTCAGGAGAGCCATACCCTGTGCACGTTAAAGAACACGCTGGATGGCCTTGACGGGGGGCTACCATCTGTCTCCCAACAGCTGTTCCAGTGGGTCCCCTCCCCCAACCTTCTCTGAGCCTTCGGGGTCCATGTGACCTGGCCATTTAGCTCATGGTGTGCAAAAAAAGTGCCGCTCAGAGGTAAAACAACCCAACCCACTAATGCAGAGATTACCTTAGCAACAACAGAACGAAGGACCTGATCAGAGAAAACTAGCATTTAGATGAACTGTGCAGTAAAAATAAGATGTGCAAAAGAATTATCGTGGTTCACGAGATTTCTTTTTGAGGGTACATTTTAATTTATTTTTTGCTACACGATGATTCGCAAACGAGAGCCATTGTCAGAGAAAAATGTTTAACATAAAAACGATCAAAACGTCAAAGCTTTTATGATGAGTTCCATTGTTTTCATCTCAGCGGTGCTTTTTTGCACACAATGGACTAAATGTCCAGGTCACAAGAATCGCAAGAATTCAGAGAAGGTTGGGGAAGGGGACCCACAGGACCACTGTTAGGAGATAGATGGAAGCCACACATCAAAGTTATCCAGTGTGTTCTTTAACTTCCACATTCTATGACTCTAGTAGTAGTAGGGTCCCACTATACGGATCCCCTTTGCACAGTGCTTCCCCCCTATGACGGCACAAGCCACGCCCACTTCCGCCCCCTTATTAATATTCATAATTAATAATTAATTAAAAATTAATTAAAATTAATTAATCCCTCTTTATAAAAAATTCCTTCTCCCTTTATTAAAAAACCCCCTTCCTTCTCCCCTTTTAACCCGTGGCGCCATCTGGTGACTACGAGGAGTACTTAGAAAAACCCCTATTTTAGCTCTAATTTCCCGATTTTTGACTTCCCCCTTTATTAAAAATTCCTCCTCTTTATTAAAAAAAAAACCTTCCCCTTTTAACCCCTGGCGCCATCTACTGTATAGATTGAATGCTATTTTTAGAAAAACCCTCTATTTTAGTCGTAATTATTCCCAGACTCCCTCCTCAATGAAAACCCCCTTATCAAAAGTTCCACCCTCTTTATTAAAATTCCCTCCCCTTTATTAAACCCCTTATCAAAAGTTCCACCCCCTTTATTAAAATTCCCTCCCCTTTATTAAACCCCTTATCAAAAGTTCCCTTTATTAAACTTCACTGATCACAAACTCCCATGGTATCCACGTTCATTTTCCAAGTCCAACTAAACTTTGGGGTGGCAACACTCAGAATGGCTAATGCAAACCTCTAAATATTTGCAAAACTTTGCGTGGCAGCTCCTCACATAAAATCAACCCCCAAAGTTTTATATTCTATGTATTTATTCCTTATTAATTAAACACTTATCAAAACTGTCTTCCCCTCTCATTAAAAAACTCCCCCACTGGTTGAACTATATTTTTTAAACCCCCACCGTTTTAAAGACCCTGACCCATCGCATGGTAAATCAGTTTTTCTCTATGCGCATTTAATCAGTGCCATCCAACATGTGTTTTAGTACATCTCCTGTATTTAAAAAAACTCATCACAAACTCCCTTCGTTTCTATCCTTTTCCAAGTCCACTACTCTTTGGAATGGTGACACTCAGAATGTCTGATACAAGTCTCTAAATAATTACAAAACTTTCGGTAGCAGTCACTCACTGAAAATCAACACCCAAAGTTGTATATTCCCTGTATTACGAATTTTCATTCCTTAGTAATTAAACACTTATCAAAAACTCTGTTCCTCCTCATTAAAAACCCCCTTTATTAAAACTTCACAAACTCCCTCGTTATCTACGTTCATTTTTCCAAGTCCACTAAACTTGGGGTGGCAACTTCTCGCTGAATGGTTGATACAATCCTTGAACAAGGTCCCCGTATTTTGCGAATTCGACCTTCGCTAGAATAAGGACTATCCCGCAGTAACTGTTTTACTGTCCTGCAGAAAATGAAAAAATGCTATTGGGAAAAAATATTAATAAAAAAATTAATAAAAGGAAAAAAAATCTGATTTTATTCGTAATTATGAAAAATATTGAGGATAATATGGTCGACCTAAAAGACCCGCATTCGGTACCGGACCACGTTTTACTGGCAGATGGTTTTTAACAAAAGTCCTGCGAAATTAAAAATTCCAAAACGGGGAATCACAAGGGTTTTATTGACGGTTGAATCTTGGATCTGTGCTGCTTCCATATCGGGTCTTACATCGCGAAAACCCACTGGCACTCTTGATCGTGGTTTTCGGAGTCAAAATTTTTTGAAGTCCAGAGATGGTTCTCCGCATATCCAATTCTACCCTTTATGATAGGTCAGCGTTTCAATGCACCCAATGTAGACTTTTGAAATTATGCGCCCAAAACCTTGAAGAGTTGATCTTATTTAGTCTCCAGTGGATTGATGCCACCAGATATCTGTGCTTCCGCGTCAGGACTTGTCTTGGAAAGTGATTTTACGTTTGTCTCAATTACTTTCCACCATTACGACATGGTTTAAAAATACTTATTACCACTGTATCCTCAGTACTGGGAAGTAACGCTACTCGAAGAAAAATCAACTGTGAGAGTAATCATTAATCTACAAGTGCTCACACAGTTTTTAAAAATCGACTCTTCCACCGTTTATCGGTGAACGTGAAGACGCTGATGAAATTCACTTTACAAGGTCAGTTGTTTTCATCGGGTAAAGAATACATGGTAGAATGCTAAAAATAAAATTCACACGTTAGCGCTTGTGTAAAAAACGCAACACAAATGCGTGTTAATAGAGGACAATAGTTTTAACAATAACCTACTATAAAAAATAATAAGTCTCACTCGAACGTACCCTTCTCAACATACTTGGACTAATCCACTGAAATGAGAAAGCTTTGGCGCAACATAAAAATCCACTTAACTATGCTTTTACTTATATTTTCTGATCGGGCCTGCCCTGTACTTATGCCGTTGTTCTCACGTAGAGCGTACAAGAAGCGAGGTGTCTAAGAGCATGAAAAATTCCTTCTCTCCCGCTTCGACTCTATTGCAAAAGCTTCTACTAATCATTGTCACGTGCTTCTAAAGAAATGCGGGGAGACGTGCGCGTACCAACAAGCAACTGGTAACGTACAAAGGTCATGGACCACTCACCCACGCCACTCGCGCTGACCTATGGGACAGATGTGGAAACAGATAAAATAATTAGATATGGTTCGACTCACTTTGAGAAAACTCCGTGTCTTATCTCCCTCAAAGATCTTTTGAACAAAGTTAAATAATTATTGTTTCCTGTCGAATGCTCCACTTTACCAGAAATCCCTGTATGGTGCCTTCGAATCTTAAGTTATCGTGTTCTCCAAGAGGTCATCTATTTTACAAGGTCGTCATTACAATTAAAGAATGTAGCGGTTACAGGGAGAATATGGTTTGACCTCGTACATTAGAAAAGGGAACAATTGTTAATGTCATAAGAAATTGTGACTTGTAATTCAGTGTGATATGAAGTAATACGAAATCTTTAGCATTATTCTCTGCGTCCTTTGTTAGGTGATAGTATTAATATCCTTATACGCTCTCACTTCAAATTTTCATATGACATTCGGGGGTTATCACTTAAGTTTCAACTTTTATTTTTTCCAACTGCAATAATGCACCGTCTCTGTGGAACGCTGGTGATTTCGTTGCAAAAAATGGGCAGGGGACGATCTTTCTCACACTAGCGATATGACCATGCACTAGAAAACAAACCTGGAACCCCGTAGACAATAAAGATTTGAACTAAAAAGTCATTAAAACCGTGAATGGACTGATAAAAAAAATGTGAAACGTAATGTACTGAGCCTGACAGCATTAATATAGACAGGGATCCTCGCTTGTTTTCTCTATACTATCATAAATTGAGAAACCTTGTTGCTTGAGAAATGATTCATTTAACTATCAAAGATGAATACACCTCTGTAAAGTGTAATTCACCACACAATCTTCTGAGTTCATTCTGCTGTAGATGTTTAATTCTGTCAGGATCACAAGGGATTTTTTACACATTCAAAAACTTTTTCATTTTCTGACATTCGCTAATCAAAGTGTCTATCTACAAAATATACTACGCATCAGACTCATCATTACACAGACAAACTACCTATCCATAGGTTGTGTAAGCATTTAGAATGAAAAACCGATAGCAAGGTTGCTTCACTGTCATAGAGATAAGCTCATAACTTAATCTTCAGATGCATGTTTCTTCAGAGAATCGTAAACTCCCAATATCTATGCATTTCCTCACACATCTCGCAAGATAATTAAAGTTCAATCACTGATTCATCTTCCCTATGTGTATATTTACTTTCTAATACACCATACTTTAACGACCAAAGTAGGTAAATCGCAAGCATCATCAGATTTTTTCCATATATCTGCTTACGTTGAAAATCTCACAATAGCCTATTCAGTACTTTGCATACCGATACAACTATAAGTTATGATAGCCAACATCTATCCCATAGACAGTAGGTTAGTTACTTCTAACAAAGTCAAGGTTTAAGATCCATAGTAAGACATGAACGTTGTTTACCTGCCAAGATCCCGACATCCTCTCATCCCTTCTACAGGGTCATGTGAAAGCTAACCGTTAAGACAGATAGTTGCATATATTTTTAAAGATACACCGAACTCACTCTTACATGCACGAACCTTCCATTTCCTAATGTATGAAAAGGAAAGTTTTAATAGCACGAACAGTCATTCTTTCACAATAAGTCAATGTTGACTGCATTAAATATGATTCGAACGGAAGACAATCTGAATAGGCGCTTTTGTTTGGAAATTAAAAATCTGAAAACTCACTGTTTATAAGAAAACAACACTATTTTCAGTATTTCCATGAAACGTTGGGTCCCAGAATCGATCCGCTAGATCTAACTTTGCATTCACTGACTTCAGCAACCGATAAAACGTAAGGTAAGAAACGTAATCTCTCTCGACGGTTATTCCAAGGTGCTATCTCTTTTCAGAGTTCCCGATCCCCTCAGTACGTTTGAATAAGCGCATAAGTGTGGGTGAAGGTGGCTATTTTTCGCTGCAAACTCAAGTTTTTCGACAAAGATTGTGTTTCACTACAATCTAACACTGCCTAAGTATCGGTTCAATTATTTTTCCTGCATGAGAATATTTCTATACTAGTGTGCAATTCTTACAACAAGTGGTTCGTGTAAAAGTGGTTCAGGCAAGCACAAGTTTTTTTGATAATGTTATGTATCTTGTTTGGAAATCTGAAAGAACACTGTCTATAGAAAGTAGCATTACCCCAGTAAACTAATACTAATTACTTCTCGATTCTGAGGGACGAAGGTTGCAATCGTTGACAGATATTTTTTCAGAATTATGTAATCAGCCATAGTGTTCGGATATTTTATCCATAGTAGGACATGAACGTTTGTGTTGTTTACCTACCAAGATCCCAACAACCTCTCACCCCTTCTACGGGGTCGTATGAGAGGATCCTGTAACTGTTACGACAATTAGCTGCGTGAAGTCGTATTTATTTTTAAAGCAAAGACACACTAATTTCGGACTCGCTAGCTAGAGAACGATATATTAACTTGCTAAAGTTTGATTTTAACGATCAGATAGTATATATATATCACTTTTTTTAGTTAATACTAATAACTTCCAACTTTTAAAGGAAATATTGTCTCATTATAAGCGATTTCATACAAAGAGATACGCACTCTATGCTTCACATTTAAATCTATAGAGATAACGATCACTACCCATGGAACACATTTGTGAAAAAACTCGCTATGATCGGGTTTGAGAAAGATTTTTAGCCCATGGGGGTGCTGCACTACAGGAAAGCACACCATCTTTGATATCAGAACCTACATGAAAGTTATACTGTTTGGGTTTGAGAAAGATTCTTTAGTTCACAGGGCACCACATTACAGTAAAGCACACTGTCTACTGCATATGTTTGTCTGTCTGTATGTTTAATCCTCTGTGTGTGTGTTTGTATCTGTGTGTAAATATGTATGTTTCTACAAAATGTGTGTACGTGTAGGTGTGTGCATATATGTCAAGATGTAACTGTGTCTTCATGTTTGTTTCTCTCTCGGTGTGTGTGTGTGTGTTTCAGTGAATCGTGTATGTCTGTGTATGTCAGTGTGTGTGTGTTCATGTATGTTAATACGTTTGTTTCTCTATATGTACGTTTTCGTGCGTGTGCGTATGTGTTAAGATGTTTGTATGCACATAGTCGTTTCTCTATATGTGTATACGTCTTGACCTCTCTGTCTCTCTGTGTGTGTGGGTTTAAAGTGTCTGTATGTGTTTCATCTTTATGTGTATATATTATCGTATGTGTGTGTGTTTGTTCACATGCAAGAATAAACATATTGTCTTACGGACACTTGCTTGCTACAGAAGAAGCTAACAATTTAAAACGAGACTAGTGGTTACGCAAAATATTTCATCACAGATCTTAACATGAATACTCATATTTCAGGAGGTGTAAGGATTTTTCTTCAGCATGTTCGAATATTTCTTGAGCACGACTGTCTTACGTTACGTCTCACGTTATGTTTCCTGTCAGATGTCTTGTAACGAACAAAACGTGTGTGTTTTTCGCTAATACAGAAGAGGACATACAACAGAGAATATTTCAAACTTAGAAAAACACAACATCCTGATGTGATAAGAACGAAGCGATGGGATACTAACAACTGAACCATGACCTGAAACGGTCGAAATCCTGTTGTTTCGCGCAAGGGGGCGAAGGGTAATAAAACGTAATACCCCTGAAAAAATCCTTGTACCATAAAAGGTCCACTTTTTTGAAACAACTGGATTTCCCTTTTCAGATTATTATTACTTTTGATAAGGGGGTTTTTAATGAGGAGGGAGTCTGGGAATAATTACGACTAAAATAGAGGGTTTTTCTAAAAATAGTACTCAATCTATACAGTAGATGGCCCCAGGGGTTAAAAGGGGGAAAGGTTTTTTTTCAATAAAGGGGGAGGAATTTTTAATAAAGGGTTTTTTTTAACAAAGGGGGTCAAAAAACGGGAAATTAGAGCTAAAATAGGGGTTTTTCTAAGACTAGTACTCCTCATAGTCATCAGATGGCGCCAGGGGTTAAGGGGGGAGTTTTAATGGGGGAAGTCAAAAATCGGGAAATTATAGCTAAAATAGGGTTTTTTTCCAAATACTCCTCATAGTCACCAGATGGCGCCACGGGTTAAGGGGGGGGGACGGAAGGGAGTTTTTTAATAAATGGGAAAGGAATTTTTAATAAAGGAAGATTTATTAATTTTTAATTAATTATGAATTATTAATTATGAATATTAATAAGGGGCGGAAGTGGGCGTGGCTTGTGACGTCATAGGGGAAAGCACTGTGCAAAGGGGGATCCGTATAGTGGGACCCTACTACTGACTCTCCTGTATGTAGGGCCACTGTTTAATGTTCCATCCGACGGACGGCGGCCTTAGCCAAAAATTTGTCACAATGGCGAAAAGGCAAACTAAATGAAAAGACTAATTTTGTGAAGGGGAGAACGCATGATTTTTAGGTTTAAACTTATTGATTTGATCGATTAATAAACATTATTTTCCTTTTCGTTCAGGGTATATTTCGGTCCTTGTGAAGAGTGAATTCGAGGAGTGTACAAGATTTCTCCTCTTCAACTGCAATTTCCACTCCGTCCCTGGGAATAGAGAATTCATGGAGTGTACAAAGTTTTTCCTCTTCAATTGTAGTTCCCACTCCGTCCCTGTGTAGAGTGAATTTGAAAAGTGTACAATATTTCTCGCCTTCAACTGCAGTTTCTCTCCGTCCCTGGGAAGACTGAATTCGAGGAGTGAACAAGATGTTTCCTCTTCAACTGCAGTTCTCTCTCCGTCCCTGGGAATAGTGAATTCGAGGAGTGAACAAGATGTTTCCTCTTCAACTGCAGTTCTCTCTCCGTCCCTGGGAATAGTGAATTCGAGGAGTGTACAAGATTTCTCCTCTTCAACTCCGTCCCTGGAAAGACTGAATTCGAGGAGTGAACAAGATGTTTCCTCTTCAACTGCAGTTTCTCTCCGTCCCTGGGAAGACTAAATTCGAGGTGTGTACAAGGTTTTTCTTTTCAATTGTAGTTCCCACTCCGTCCTGTGTAGAGTGAATTCGAGAAATGTACAAGATTTCTTCTCTTCATCTACAGTTTCTCTCCGTCCCTGGGAAGACTTAATTCATGGAGTGTGCACGATTTCTCATCTTCAACTGCAATTCTCTCCAGCAACTCATAATTACTCTTTTTAAAAACTTACATCAAATATTCTGAAACATTCAACGGAAGTCATGTTGTATAATGTCCGGAAGCTTCAAGATCCAATCTTGGGATCTATCCCCATGTGCAATGCACCCTCCAACTTCCTTAACAAATTATTTACTTTCAACATTGTCTTCAAATGAAATCGACGTGAAGTAAGATCGTTAGAAAGAAGATGCTCAGATACGAGCTACCTCAGAGCAATCTCCTCAAGCTCATTTGTACTGATAATGCCAACGCCCTATCAGTGTGTTACTGTATTACCAAGAACAATGACTCCGGTCACTTGAGGACATCCTCTCCCTCTCCGAGACAAGAACAATTGCTTCACTATTCAGTCGATGCATAATTGTTTATCTGGTCCCTATTATTAGAAAGCAAACCTATTATTTACGCACTCCTCCTCATACTTAAGCAGGGAACAGCGCATGTTTACAATCACAATGACATGACATAATCTTTTTAGTTATTCTTGAAATGCCTGTAAAAAATGTGTTTTCCGCAATGCTACAAGAAACTGTGGATGTTGCTCGAAATAAATACAATATAAGAAAAGGCAAAGAGTAAATTAATTGAAAGACTGATGCCCTTGATCATATAAATACTTGCTGTTAATAAATCAATATAAAGAAATTCATACTAAAATTATAATATTAAAGTTTAATGTAGAAATATTCATCTGTTGTATTTTTATTTTAAATAATCTGAGTTGTGAATTCGCAATTCCGAAGAAAATCTCTGTGGTTGTTGTTGTTGTTGTTGTTTTTTCGAGGGAATGTTATTTGTTGTTTTTTCGAGGGAATGTTATTTGTTGTTTTTTGCTACACGATGAATTAAATGGCCAAGACACACGAATTCCAAGAATTGAAATAAATACCGAGAGTTGCTTACTTTGTCTGTGAATGACAATTTTTGAGTTTCCCTGTGAATGGCACTTTTTTGTGCACTGCAGGCTAGTTGTTAAAATTTATAAGGATCCCAATTACCGAGTGTGATTGGATACAGGAATCGACTACACAGTTGCTTAGAGATTAATGGAATTCTCTTCAAGGCCATCCAGCGTGTTTTTAACATGCACCAAACATGGCCCTCCCTAAACAAGGAACCAAAGTCAACATCCCTTTCGAAGTGATCAACGCTTCCTTTCTTATTTAGAAAAGAGAGAGAATCGAGAAATTTGTAGTTGGCTCAGTGAAAGTAAGTAAAGAAAAACGCAAATCAAATGCCTAATTCATATCGCCATTTCATTTGCAGGAAAAGAATCGACACTATGGTAACATAGCAACAGGTGCATCAACTTTTCCAACGCTTCTTCACAACTTCCCCGCATCATGCAGTTGCAAAAAGAACCCTGGGGCGATGTTTAGCACAACAGATCGTGTCTCGTCATCAGGGGTTAATGAATAGGTTTTGGGAGTCAGCAGACACTCCGAGTCGTGAGTTTTTCACTCAGCCTTAATTCGAGGATTTTTCCATTCTCCTTGATCGACGGGGTCAAATTAATGCTCACCAAACTGAATAAAGGAATACCTGCTTCGTGAACTTTGGTAGAATGATGAAAAGGGAAAAGGGTTGTCATTTCGTTACATTTGCCGAAAATAATTATATCATTTCAACCTTTCATTGCGCGCAGTAGATACCGTCTGAATCCCTAATAACCTACATTCGAGTTCATTTTCTTACTCTTCGTTACACGCACTGTCAGTAAATTCATTTTCTATTCTGCCTTAGCTCACTATGAAAGCGAATTACTTTCACTGAGGATGCATAAAAGGCAAGTTTCACCATCAGTCTTGTTGTGCCTGCTGTCATTTTGTTCCTGTGGCCTTGAGCTATGAATCCTGAACTCGATAGAAAAGAAGTTCTGAAAGTAAAAAAAAAGTGAGTCTGTATAAAAGCTAGTCTCCTGAATAAAGTGAGTGTACGAAACGAGATTTGAATCAGAGTAAAAGCATAAACAAGAGTGTACTTTTTTTTTTTGTTTTCGAGTATATCTAAATGTCAGCTAAGATGGTATATAAGTATCGTTGCGATCAAGTACGGGTAAATGTACCAAGTGCATGTGAAAGGTTAAGTTTCGTTTCAAAGTTAGCAGAGATGAATCTAAACGCTGGCACAGGAGGAACTCGAACCTGGAAACTGCAGATTACGAGCCTGGTCCGCTATCGAGAGCCAACCACTCTCGATAGCGGGCCTTAAAGGGGACTTTTAACAAAGACAAAATTAGAAAAATTTAAAACAGTTAATTAAAACAAAAAAGATACTTTAATATAAATCAAATAAACTTCTTGTTTATGCTTTGTGCTCTAAAAGATTAAAAGCATTTTTAAATCTCTTGTTTATGCTCTAAAAGATTTAGAGCGTTTTTATAAGTAATTTCCCCCTTCAGCAATGAAAGATATCCTTACGTTTTCTTTCGACTTTGCAGTGTCTTTGACCTTAGATGATTCAAGTGCCCGAGGATAAAAGAAGTCAAAAAAAAAAATCTAATTCAACGCTAATTTGGACACGTCCGCAGCCTTTCATTGCACCGGCCATTGTTTGGGCAATCTATAATTTCTCCCTCAAAGCAGATGATAACAGTAGATCCCAATGTGAATGGAAGAATACACTGAGGACAGTAAACACTCAAAATACTTTTTTTTTACTTTGCTGTTTGTTTCGTTTTGGATTTGAACTCTCCTGGTGAATTCATTTCCTTTTTCGTATTGAAATATGATTCGGTGCTTCATAAAAGGCGATCCAAAGGAACTGAAAGCACTGAAATCAAAAAGCACCGAAAGCTTAAACAGGAACAGCGCTGAAGTTTACAAAACGATAATATAGCTGTAAAGATGGCGAGGTGCATGGTCACCGCTGCGCCTGCAACGTAGGAATCATGCGGAAGTGGATGTTGCTGCATCCTGAAGATGAGAGGGGGGAAAAAAAAGACGAAACAGTTATAATAACAATAATTTTCCCGCACGAAGATTTAAGATGAGTCCCTGTATGTGAAGAGTCGCTCTGTGAGTGTATGCGTATGTGTGAAATAGATAAAGATGACGGTGTTGTTGGATATAAGGAAATATATATATATGAGGGAAGGGGAGGGGGATGAAAGAGAGGAGGAACGCCATCAGCCGGAGAGAAACGCAAATGATGCTAAAACAAACGCGGATCTGTGCGGTAACGTCCATGTTAAACACTCTCATCATTTTGCAAGAGCTCTGCAATTTATGATAGCGATCTGGAGCAGCGACGAGTACCGAGCCGAAAGCGAAAGTTTCTGCGGGTCGCTTCCGTTTCTGCCCTCGACGAGGGTCGGAAAGGGGATTGGGGAGGGAGAAGAAGGGGGAGCTCAGTCACGGAAGAAGAAAGTTGTCCGGAAAGATGAGAAGAGAAAGTTATAAACCTCTGCTGCTTCGTAATATCCTTTTCTTGCTGTTGAATCTGCTTCCGAGTTCTGCGTGGAATGCGTTCTTTTCTCACGAGACCACTTGCTCGTCTTATTCGTTATTTTGCGCAGGTACAAGACAGAATTAATAAGGTCGTTACGTGCAGAAACCACTTAACCTTCTGATGGAAAAAATTGTTTTCTTCCTCTCTGTATTGAGCCTCGTACACCGCGATCTCGCAGGATAGGAGAGAACAACAATTCTGTGGAATAGTCTAGATGATGTTGTTGTTGTTGTTGTTTTACCTCTGAGCGGCACTTTTTTGCACACCATGGGCTAAATGGCCAGGTCACATGGACCCCGAAGGTCAGAGAAGGTTGGGGGAGGGGACCACTGCAACAGCTGTTGGGAGATAGATGGTAGCCTCCCGTCAAGGCCATCCAGCGTGTTCTTTAACGTGCACAGGGTATAGCTCTCCCGCACACGGGGCCACGGCTTAACGTCCCATCCGACGGACGCCGGCCTTTCCAAGCCCAGCTGTGTCTCCTACTGACTGTGGGCAGGGCGGGGAATTTTTGCGGAGATAAATCTCAACGCTGACCCAGCTGGGACTCGAACCTGGGAACTACAGATTACGAGCCTGGTGCGCAACTGACTGAGCCACCCCCTAGTCTAGATGAGAACTACGAGGTTTAATAATACTCCACAGCTGATAAAAATTATAAATTAGAAATACCTATTTTCCCCGTATCAAAAAATTAAAAAAGTATATCGATATCGAAATTGAATTTATGAATTTGAAGTGAATTTATATTCGCGAAATTTGCAAATCGAAAGTAAATTTGTATTCGTTTTAAATGAAGGACTAGGCGCCGGCATTTGGTTGAGTATGTCAATCGTCGTTCTGTCTTCCTTTGAATCGAATATGAATTCAACCAGCGATTTCAGCATCTATATGCTTTGTTTTTATTTTATTTTTTACCTTTTAGGACAATGATAATAGGGTTTTCTTTCGTTTTTTGAATTTTTGAATTTATTTTTTTCACTTTCTCACTGAAAATACCTATTTTCTTTCATTATAACTTGTGAAGATCAACTTCAGTTTCCCCACATACACACACTTTTTTTGGGGGGAGGGAGATAGAGAGAGGGAGCATGATTTGAAGTCGTCCACAATATTGTAGGCATAGCAGACTTTAATTTGAGATATAACACATTGGGGTGGACCCCGTGAAATTTCCGTCAGCTTTATGGGTAAAAAAGAATGGGTATTAAATTCGAGATAGCGCACGACAGTTTCCACACCAGATGTTTATATTTGACACCTAACTCAAAACTGTGATCTCTCTCGTATAAAGGGGGCGGGGGTGGCTCAGTCGGTAGCGCGCCAGGCTCGTAATCTGCAGTTCCCAGGTTCGAGTCCCGGCTGGGTCAGCGTTGAGACTTATCTCCACAAAATTTCCCACCCTGCCCACGGTCAGTAGGAGACACCGATGGGCTTGGAAAGGCCACCGTCCGTCGGATGGGACGTTAAGCCGTGGCCCCGTGTACGGGAGAGCCATACCCTGTGCACGTTAAAGAACACGCTGGATGGCCTTGACGGGAGGCTACCATCTGTCTCCCAACAGCTGTTCCAGTGGGTCCCCTCCGCCAACCTTCTCTGAGTCTTCGGGGTCCATGTGACCTGGCCATTTAGCCCATGGTGTGCAAAAAAGTACCGCTCAGAGGTAAAACAACCCAACCCACCTCTCGTATAAAACAGAAGAACTATTTTCGCATTTCTCCATTTTTAAGGGAAAGAAAGCACGCGGGTGACTTTGGCGGAACAAGCGTTTTCATAAACACACAAACAACCCGACAAATGATAACTGAAAAGAAATAGGAAAATTGTTAAAAAGGGAATTCTATTTTTACTTTAGAGTCAAAAATAAGGTCGGCAACGTTTTATCTGTTACGAGCAGGATCGAAGTGGAGAGACGGTTCTGTGGAACGGGATTGGCATCAGGTGACTAGATCAAGAATTAAGAAATTGCTGAGGCGCAGAAAGAATGATAAGTTTTTGTCGTTATTTGGAGAGAAAAAAAAACAATGCGATCAAATTACGGGTGTTTCAAATGAGTACAGTCTCGGTGACCTTGCGGTTGCAATACGTGAATGGTAAGTAGAGGGATGGGGACAAGAGTAGACGTTTCTTTCTCGTGCATGTCTTCTTTTTGCTGATATCGCGTCTTCTTCTTCACAGATCTTCTTAATGGCGCATTACACTGACAGGCTCTTGTCAGAACATCGTGGCAAGTGGGGAGCTTGAAACGTTTTTTTTTTCTTAAAGCAGTCATACCGGTTCAGTTATCAAGAATTTGGTATCGGGTATCAAAAAGCTAATAAGAGGACGGAATGCTGTAACTGTATTCCAAAGGTAAATGATATTGCTCTGATTAAAAAATAAAATGGATTTTCGTTTTCTGCTCGAAAATTTCTTCGTGTTTTCATTGCAAGTCGTAAGTTGCCGAAGTTTAGAACATCTGTGTTTGACACAACGATAGCGGAGAAAATTTTCAAAAAGTAGGCACCAGTTGGGACTCTCGCCTAAGCGATCCCATAGGACACGAGATAAGTAGAAATATGTGCTGTACTTGAATACCGAATTTTGATACGAATTACATTCTTATTCTCTAATATTTAATACAAATTATATACAAGCCCGATATCTAATATATATATACGATTGTCAACAAAGGAGTGACTGATAAGATGATTACGCTAATTCTTACCACGATACAGAAGTGATAGAGCTTTGAAAACTTGTCATTAGAAGTAATTCAGGTCGCAGATCTTGGAAAAAATTCGAAATTTGGCCTCCGATGTGTCTTTCAAGGTGAAACAGAGGTCATGTAGAGGTCAAACCTTGATCTACAAATGCTGAAAACGCCTAGGAGGGTTTCGGATCCAGGCAGTCCATAGAGGTCAAGCGTTAAATTCCGATTTATCTATTCTAGAGAGTTAGAAATTGGTACTTAGGGTTATTTTGTGTCATGGATCGCCGAACGTTAAGAAATTTTAGATCTGGTGTCATGTTTAATATCAAATAGGGGCAGGGTGGCTCAGTGGGTAGCGCGCCAGGCTCGTAATCTGCAATTCCCAGGTTCGAGTCGCAGCTGGGTCAGCGTTGAGATTTATCTTCACAAAACTCCCCGCCCTGCCCACGGTCAGTAGGGGACACCGATGGGCTTGGAAAGGCCGCCGTCCGTCGGATGGGACGTTAAGCCATGGCCCCTTGTGCGGCAGAGCCATACCCTGTGCATGTTAAAGAACACGCTGGATGGCCTTGACGGGAGGCTACCATCTGTCTCCCAACAGCTGTTCCAGTGGGTCCCCTCCCCGAACCTTCTCTGAGCCTTCGGGGTCCTTGTGACCTGCCCATTTAGCCCATGGTGTGCAAAAAAGTGCCGCTCAGAGGTAAAACAATCCAATCTGTCAATTTAATGCGCCGATAGGGAAGATTAGTGAGGAAGGCGAATCCTCAGCCGAAAGACAATGCAGGCATCCATACCTTACCTTCGGCCCTTGGATCAGTAGTTGCCAAGAGCACTGACCCCCCCCCCCCTGCCACAGGGTAAAGTAAAAACAGGTTTCTTTTGCAACTTTTAGTAATAATTACAAAAACTGACTTTTTTTTATTTCCTTTTGTTGTTTATTTGTTTATAATAAAATATATTCAGCCCAAAAAAATATGAATTCATATCAAGGCTGGAATTTCATGAAACTATTTGCATATATTTTTAAGGAGCTAGTTGGAATTCTTTGCTTTTAGATTTGTCTAGCTTTATTTTTATTTACTTATTTTTAAACCCATTATATCTTCTCGATAAACGCGACTGCTCTTTTCTGCTTAACGATTGCATTTCGAGGAAAAATTGCTCCGATAATTTCAAATTGCATGGCGAGGTTATTAGGAGCATGCAAAGCTTTGTTTCCAAATTTTTTTTCTCCTTCAATTTCGGCATTATTTCTAAACATTTTTTTTTTCTCCAACCCATCATCCTTTGCTGCGTTTTATTACTGAACGAGAGCCCGACGTCAGTTTTGAGCGAACGGGATGCTTGTTAAAACAAGTTTTTGTTTAACGTACGATTGTTCCGTCTTTTCACAAACAAGTTTTGTTGCCTTTCTGGTTCAATAGTCTCAATGTTTTCCTTTACATCTGTTTGTCTGAGATTATGATTATAAAGCAATTTTCGCGTTGCAAAACGCATTGTGAAAAGTGGGCCGTCGTTATCACTTAAAGTTATTGGTTTAAGCAATGAATGTAAAAAGTAGTTTCAAGGGAAATATTCAATCATAGTTAATCATATAAATCTTCTCTGTGAAATATTTACACTTCCAGGCTCCTGTCAGACGTCTGTAATAAGCGAGTTGTTTTTTAATAATTGAAACGTTATTTTCTCTTTATAATGTTTCGAAACGATTTTCAATTGTCTCACAAAACTACGTAGCTTGTCTGCATGAAATCGAATACAACATTTTTTATATTTTTTAAATCTATTAATTTATAAAAAAAAATTGAAAAAGTATAAAGAAATGTATGAAATTAAAGAGAAGAATAAAAAATTATCTCTTACCGAGTTCATGAAGCGATAAAACAAATGCAGGTTTTTGATAAATATAAAATAAATGATATTTTCGACACTATTTTGCTTCTTGTGTATTGCCATTACGATAAGAGTAAGACATCTAAAAGAACTTACCCTGATGATAATACCCAGATGTACATCGGCGCACGTGGGTTGGGTTGGGTTGTTTTACCTCTGAGCGGCACTTTTTTGCACACCATGGGCTAAATGGCCAGGTCACATGGACCCCGAAGGCTCAGAGAAGGTTGGGGGAGGGGATCCACTGGAACAGCTGTTGGGAGACAGATGGTAGCCTCCCGTCAAGGCCATCCAGCGTGTTCTTTAACGTGCACAGGGTATGGCTCTCCCGCACACGGAGCCACGGCTTAACGTCCCATCCGACGGACGGCGGCCTTTACAAGCCCATCGGTGTCCCCTACTGACCGTGGGCAGGGCGGGGAATCGGCGCACGTGACACAAACAAATTTTGTTTGTATGCTGCTGACAATTTAAGTTCGCCCCATTGCCTTCGAATTACTATACAACTCTATTCCGTTAAGACACATGGATTTGAAATGTTACAAGATTCGATATAAAATGGATAGAAAAAATAATAAATAATCCCAACATCTGTGTGATATTTAACTTTCATCATACATATCTTTATACCAAAACAAATATTAAAGTTCGTCAGTTGTTCAATATTTCAAACTAATTAGAGAGCAAAAATATACACTGCTCGACATTGAAAGTGCCCCACCCTGAAGGACATGTCGTATACAAACATGCAAATGGAAAGGTGGGTGTGCGTAGTTGAGATATGCAAATGATGATAATCCGGAGCCAATGACGTGTGTGGCTCAAAAGATAAAAGATGCAAGAAGGAACAGGGATGGTGTTGTGTTTATGGAGGTGGAAGTCGTGCGAACGGTTGAGATAAGGTGGTTCTGCTTGGAAATTTTTCAGCGAAGGCCGAAAATGCCTGGTACACGCTGTCGGCAGGTTTATCGCCATTTGGAGGCTTTTGAGAGAAGAAGAATTATAGGCCTATGTGAAGCTGGATGGACTACACGTTGTGTTGCTGCCCATGTTCATCGGGATGCACGAACTGTTGGACGCTGTTCACAACAGTGGCGAAATGAAGGTTCTAACGTGTGTCGCAGAGGGAGTAGTACCGTCCAACAGATGCCAGCACAGCTTGTGCATTGTTCGACATGCTCATTCGTCGCCACAGAGCACTGCAGGCGATATTCGACGGGCTGTGTCAGCAGCCATGGACGTCCGCATAATAACCCGAACAGTAAATCGAAGGTTAAATAAGGCAATTCTGCGCTCTAGGCAATCGCAATCGTAGGTCGACTGCCATTGATTGCAAACCATCGCAGCGCTTGACTGGCTTGATGCCGAAGTCGTGCGAACTGAGGTCACGAATGGTACACTGCTGCTTTTAGTGATGAATCCCGTTTCTGTCTGGGCGCAGATGATCGACGTGTCATGTATGGAGAAAAACTGGCGAGAGGACAGGTCCATGTATGGCGACAAACTGCGAGAGGACAGGTCCATGTATGGCGACAAACTGGCGAGAGGACAGGTCCATTTATGACGACAAACTGGCGAGAGGATGGGTCATGTATGGCGACAAACTGGCGAGAGGACAGGTCCATGTATGGCGACAAACTGGCAAGAGGACAGGTCCATTAATGACAACAAACTGGCAAGAGGACAGGTCCATGTATGACGAAAAACTGGCGAGAGGATGGGTCCATGTATGGCGACAAACTGGTGAGAGGACAGGTCCATGTATGACGACAAATTGGCGAGAGGACAGGTCCATGTATGGCGACAAACTGGCGAGAGGACAGGTCCATTTATGACGACAAACAGGCGAGAGGATGGGTCATGTATGGCGACAAACTGGCGAGAGGACAGGTCCATGTATGGCGACAAATTGGCGAGAGGACAGGTCCATGTATGACGACAAATTGGCGAGAGGACAGGTCCATGTATGGCGACAAACTGGCGAGAGGACAGGTCCATTTATGACGACAAACAGGCGAGAGGATGGGTCATGTATGGCGACAAACTGGCGAGAGGACAGGTCCATGTATGGCGACAAACTGGCGAGAGGACAGGTCCATGTATGGCGACAAACTGGCAAGAGGACAGGTCCATGTATGGCGACAAACTGGCAAGAGGACAGGTCCATTTATGACGACAAACTGGCAAGAGGACAGGTCCATGTATGACGAAAAACTGGCGAGAGGATGGGTCCATGTATGGCGACAAACTGGTGAGAGGACAGGTCCATGTATGACGACAAATTGGCGAGAGGACGGGTCCATGTAAGACGACAAATTGGCGAGAGGACGGGTCCATGTAAGACGACAAATTGGCGAGAGGATGGATCCATGTATGGCGACAAACTGGCGAGAGGACGGATCCAGCTTTTAATTCACGACCAGCACATCGCCTGTCAGCCAGGCATATTGGTATGGGGTGCTTTGGATATGATAGCAGGTCACCTCTTGTCCGCATCACGGGAACACTGACAGCTGCACGATAAGTAGTGTGGTTCTGCAGCCAGTTTTGTCACCATTCCTGGGAAGCATGCAGCAGCCCATTTACAAGCATGACAACCCCATACACACACCGCAAGGGTCTCCAGACAACGTTTGCAACATGTTCAATTATTACCATGGCCAGCACGATCTCTAGGTTTATTCCCAATAGAAAATCTGTGGGACCACATTGTACGACGTGTGCAATCCTCTCACCAGCCGGTGCGGAATCTCGACGAATCTAGGCGTGCAACTCCTCAGAACCATATCCGTCGACTGTAGGACTCCATGCCTCGCCATATTGCTGTCTGTATTACCGTTCACGGCGGTGCAACCACCTACTGAGGCAATCATATTCTGCTGCATTATCTCATCTTCTAATCGCTGTAAGTGGCTGCAAATTAAATCACGGTATACCAATATGTATTGCTATGCATGTGTTACATTTCACCCTTAGCTCCTCACTACTTCTGGGTGTAGCAATTTCAATGTCGTGCAGTGTATTTGCAATTTTTAACAGCAGAATTATGTATTGTCTATCTTAAAAACAGTTTTAATTTTCTTTTCAATGTAGAAAAACATTCTATTTATATATATTAAAAATTGTTTAAATTATTTTAATTTAGTAAAGAGTTTATTTTAATTTTATTTAAGCAGTATTTAACATCACCTTGACAAAAACAAAGAGCATTTCAAAGAAACAGAAACAAAACAAACGGTTAATTATACTGTATACGAAATGGTATATGTAATATTCTCTTCAAAAATTATATATCAATTAGATTAATTTAATAAAATAAAATAAAATAAAAAGAATAATTTAATAAAATTATCATTTCAATTAGATTTGAGACAAATTACATTAAGATCACTTGCTTATTTATGATCAGATTCATTTATTAGATAAAATCAATATTTGGAGCTGGGTTGGGTTGTTTTACCTCTGAGCGGCACTTTTTTGCACACCATGGGCTAAATGGCCAGGTCACATGGACCCCGAAGGCTCAGAGAAGGTTGGGGGAGGGGACCCACTGGAACAGCTGTTGGGAGACAGATGGTAGCCTCCCGTCAAGGCCATCCAGCGTGTTCTTTAACGTGCACAGGGTATGGCTCTCCCACACACGGGGCCACGGCTTAACGTCCAATCCGACGGACAGCGGCCTTTCGAAGCCCATCGGTGTCCCCTACTGACCGTGGGCAGGGGGGGGGAGAATTTTGCGGAGATAAATCTCAACGCTGACCCAGCTGGGACTCGAACCTGGGAACTACAGGTTATGAGCCTGGCGAGCTACCGACTGAGTCACACCCGCCCCCATTAAATTGACAGACTCTTCTCAAACCTCTCAGGTAAGCAGCTATTTGAGGAGTTATTTCTGTGTGTTTTGAAAACCTTTTCAGGATATAGAATATTGACCTATTTTAGGTGGCGAAAGAATATTTTCTTCTTATTGTCTGACAAAAAGTGCATTATTTGTATTAAAGCACGAGAAATCAGTCAGTGCCTCTTCGTTTCTCGACCGTCACCCCGACCTCTATTTGATATTGTGTTGGGTTGTTTTACCTCTGAGCTGCACATTTTTGCACACCATGGGCTAAATGGCCAGGTCACAAGGACCCCGAAGGCTCAGAGAAGGTTCGGGGAGGGGACCCACTGGAACAGCTGTTGGGAGACAGATGGTAGCCTCCCGTCAAGGCCATCCAGCGTGTTCTTTAACGTGCACAGGGTATGGCTCTCCCGCACACGGGGCCACGGCTTAACGTCCCATCCGATGGACGGCGGAATTTCCAAGCCCATCGGTGTCCCCTACCGACCGTGGGCAGGGCGGGAAATTTTGCGGAGATAAATCTCAACGCTGACCAAGCTGGGACTCGAACCTGGGAACTACAGATTACGAGTCTGGCGCGCTACCGACTGAGCCATCACCGCCCCATTTGGAGCTGGACTTGCCAGTATAATAATATTGCTTCAGGAAGGAGTTTAAATTTTTGGCAGCCTGCAGAGAAGTATTCTTTGCTGCCTTTCAAAAAAAGTGGAAAAAATCGATAACACTGGTTTACAGTCGCTCAAAAAAGTATCCGAACACTATGGTTGATTACAGAATTTTTGAGCGACTGTGCAAGGTTTTATAACAAGAACGCTTTTAACTATTTTTCAGGTGCTGATTTCAGATCTGGCCTTAAAAATGGCTAGCACGTCATATTCTTATGTTATTGGTCATTTTCATATACTATTGGTCTATTAAGATCTTCCTATATCAACACCTCCAGGCAACCGGGAGGATACTAATATTTCACTTTTTATGGCTGGCAACACTGATTGCCAAGTGGAAGAAAACATGTAACAGTAACCTCACCTCAGACTGACATTCTTGTTTTCATTGTAGGAGGAACACGTGCTGTACGTTGAAGAGTGAATTTTTGCGTTTAAAAGACACAAAGGCAGCGTCTCGGATGTGTTAATGTTGGAGATAAGCTTTGTTTTGTGTGTGGAGTTTATGTTTTAAAATCCCAGGGTCATTCTTTGACAAAGATTTTGAAGAAAACATATAACTTGTATTTTGGATGCCATGTTGGAGATCAGGACAAAACATGGGCTCCACATGTGTGCTACACATTTCGTGTTTTGTTGGCCTGAGTGAATGGTTGAAAGGCCAGATAAAATCCATGCCCTTTGCAGTTCTAATGGTTTAATGTGAGACAACTAGTCACTTGCATGGTTGCTATTTTTGTTTAACTAACGTGTCGGGCTTTTCAAAAAATAACAAAAGCAAAATCCAATATCCAAATGTGTCTTCATCCATAAGACCACTTCCTGATGGAGAAAGGGGGCGGGGGTGGCTCAGTCGGTAGCGCGCCAGGCTCGTAATCTGTAGTTCCCAGGTTCGAGTCCCAGCTGGGTCAGCGTTGAGATTTATCTCCGCAAAATTCCCCGCCCTGCCCACGGTCAGTAGGGGACATCGATGGGCTTGGAAAGACTGCCGTCCGTCGGATGGGACGTTAAGCCGTGGCTCCGTGTGCTGGAGAGCCATACCCTGTGCACGTTAAAGAACACGCTGGATGGCCTTGACGGGAGGTTACCATCTGTCTCCCAACAGCTGTTCCAGTGGGTCCCCTCGCCCAACCTTCTCTGAGCCTTCGGGGTCCATGTGACCTGGCCATTTAGCCCATGGTGTGCAAAAAAGTGCCGCTCAGAGATAAAACAACCCAACCCAACCCTGATGGAGAAGATCTTCCTATACCCAATACCTCCAACTAACTGGGAGGAGATGGATTCAGATTCATCAGAGGAAGACGTTGAGCCACACACAGATCCTGATCCTACATACACCCCTAAAATGTTAGACGAGCGTCATCTGATTCAGGAAAAAGAACTAAATGATCTTATTCGAGACCTAGGACTTTCCAAGCAAGAAGCTGAGGTTTGAGGTTCAAGACTTCAAGAATGGAATCTTCTGACCAAGGGCACCAGAGTTTCTCTGTTCAGAAAGAGAAATTTGGCTTTATCTGCTTATTACGAGATTCAATATGGTTTGTGTTTCTGCACAGATATTTCAGGGCTGATGGAAGAAATTGGAACAACTCACGACACTAAGGAATGGGGTCTATTTATAGATTCGTCAAAATTCTCTATGTTCTCTATGGGGGAAGGGGATTCATTGAAGAGCTCTTAGAAATACCTACAGTGAAATCTTCCATCAAGAATATGAATAATTATTGAGACAGAATCTTCCAACACTTAATGCTCTCCCATCCCACACAAAGCGGCCTTTCAAGGTGCCTTGTTGTCTCCTTTCTTACCGAGTGCAGAGCGAGTTGGGATATTTTACCTCGGAATGGCACTTAGTGCACACAATAGGCTAAATGGCTGGGTCACAAGGACTCAGAAGGCTCAGAGAAGTTTGGCGAAGGGGACTCACTGTAGAGCTGTTAGGAGACAGACGGAAGCCTCTCCTCAAGCCAAGTGCGATCTGTTAACCTAAAGGTATGGCTCTCCTGTACATGGGACCACGGTTTTACGCGCCACTAACGGACGGCGGTCTGTAAATGGTAGCTAGGTAGTCACTGGAAGGAGAGCTATGCACCAATCCCCTGTGATGATGCATAGAACCGGTCAGGCCTAGCACCTAATGTCCGACCCCGCCTTCTCGTGGTGCAGACCGTTAGTACTTTCAAAAGAGATACTCTCTTGTGGAAGTGAACGGAAGGGGAGGGCTGCCAGATTAGTGTGGCCTACTGATCTGGACAACTATGGCTACTTTTCTTTTTTTTCTACCCTGCTGAGGAGTGGTCAACCACACAGGGTCCTGGTGCTGACCATATAAACCCACAGGACTGGACAGATATATGGTTCTGAACTTGATTATGGATCCTGATTTTGCTGCACTGGTGGGCTTCTGTGGAGGGAAAATCTTCCGCTGTGTTTTCTGTTTGTTTGTGGGTTGACAGCCCCAAGTGAATAGATTCACAGGATATGTTTATCAGCTGGTGGATAACCTGAGCAGAGGTCATCGCAGGCACCTGAACTCTTTGCTTCTATTGGCATCGTCAAATTCTACATTGGAGGAAGTCTTCCAGTGTAGATGGCTTCAGCCTTTAGTGGTGGGGGAACGGGTCTTTGCCCCATATCTGCGATTAGGGGGCTATTTGATATTGTCAGCATTCCCTCTCTCAATAAACATAGTTTCTTTAAACATCCCACTAACCATTTTCTCTCCATAGGTAGTTGGAATGTGAGGACTCTGCACAGAGCTTTTTCTCTTGATGTCCTCACACAAGAATTCCACCATTATAATGTAGATATTCTAGGCTTGCAAGAGACCAGATGGACAGATAAAGGTCAGATTCTTAAAAATAATCTTAAATTTCTCTTTTCAGGGAGGGACGACAATAAGAATCACCAAGGCGTGGGTCTGCTTCTCAGCAGATACGCTAGTGATGCTCTTCTACGATATGAGTGCATTAATGAAAGGTTTCTTAGAGCAAAATCTCAGACAAGCGTTAAAGACTTGAATGTTATCTGCTGTTATGCCCCCCATTGAGGATGCCGATGAGGATGAGAAGGATAGGTTTTATGGACAACTTCAGGATATTTTGAATTCTGTCAAGAAAGAAGATATTACTCTTCTTCTCGGTGACTTCAATGCCAAAGTTGGTACTGACTCTGACCTTTGGGGAGGAGTAATAGGCCCTTTTGGTATTGGTAGCTGCAATGGCAATGGGCAGCGTCTCCTACAGGTAATTAAACTCAATGGATTCAGAATAACTAACACTTATTACAAACACCGCGACATACATAAGTACATATGGGTTTCACCCGATGGGCTGCATAAGAATATGATTGATTATATATTAATTAACAGCAAATGGGCTAGTTCTGTTAGGAATACCATGTCATATAGGGGAGCTGAAATTGGATCTGACCATTACCTTGTTAAAAGTGTCTTGCAACTTAAACTTAAAAAGTGTTGTGCTAGGGTTAAAAAATTTACTTTTAATACTGAAGCTCTGAAAGATCCAGTTATAGCCAAAGCTTACCATGACAGGTTACTTAGTCATTATGACAGTCATGGTATGCTTATTACTGAAGTTGAGGAAGAATGGGATCATTTTAAACAGGTTTTTTGGACACTAACAGTACTCTTTTAGGAAAAAAGGGGCAGAGGAGACAGATTTATCTGAGTGATAAGGCACTTGAGCTTATTTCAGAAAGAAAGAACTGCAGGAATGTCCTATCAATACCCTACTAGTCCTAATAAAAAGCATTGAAGAGAGCTTAATAAACATGTAAAGGATCAGTTAGCTGCTGATAAGAATCTTTGGCTTGAGGGCTTGGCTGACAAAGCCAAGGAAGCATTTAGAGCAGAGAGCTGTACCAGATAGTTAATGTTTTGTGTGGTAGAAAACGAACATGATACAGGGATTGAAGGATAAACAAGGTAAGGTTATAGAAGGTGAGGATTCTGTCATGACTAGGTGGGCTGAGCATTTCACTGATGTTCTAAACCATAGATTCCGAACGGGGGCGATACCGCCCCCCAGTGGGGGCGCTGGAGCCTTCCATGGGGCGGTAGCGGATCCAGAGGCAAATGGGGGGCGTTGAGGCAGTCAAGAGGGGCGGTCAAATAAATAAATTTAATGGAATTTTCTGTGACAACCTTTTTATCTCTTCTATTCTGTGGTGACTTCCAAAAGGTTGGGAATCACTGTTCTAAACAATGTGGTTAGTTCTACTCCCATTCTTTGTAATGATGCATTGGTGGCTTTAATGTTGGCCCTATAACACAATCTAAAGTTATTTTGGCTGTTTCAAACTTAAACTTCATATATCCCCAGGGATAGATGAAATTACTACGGAAATGCTTAGAGCTGGGAAAGTTTCGGTTACCAATTGGATGACTAAAATTCTGAATATCTTTTATGATAAAGGCATAGTTCCTAAGGATTTTACCAGAGCTATTGTTATCCCTATTTTCAAAAAAGGTGATCGCAGTTCTTGCGATAACTATAGGGGTATCAGACTACTCTCCGTTCCAGGTAAAGTTCTTTCCATGATTGTGCCTAATAGAATTAAGAATCTGGTTGACAGTCAATTGCGTGATGAGCAATGTGGATTCAGAAGTGGTAGGGGATGTGTGGATCAGATATTTTCACTTAGGCAGATTCTTGAGAAATGTTTAGAGTTTCAGAAACCTTTGGTTGCTAGCTTTGTTGATTTCAAAAAGGCTTTCGACTCTGTTGATCGTCATAATTTGTGGTTGATTGTGAGATCATATGGTATACCTGACAAGTTAGTTAACATAATGAAAGCTCTCTATAATAACACTGAGTCGTGTGTGAGAGTTGGTAAGGCTTGTAGCAATTGTTTTAGCATTACTTCTGGTGTTCGACAAGGGTGCATTTTGTCTCCTTTTCTCTTTAGCTTGGTTATTGATTATGTTATGCGAAATTCACTTCAAGGGAAAGATTTTGGCCTTAAATTGACTGGAGATACGAACATTTCTGATTTAGATTATGCTGATGATTTAGCCCTTTTGGCAAATGATGTTAATGAGATGAACTCTTTCATTCGAGCTGTTGATGAGACTGGTAGTAGAGTAGGTTTGGTTATAAACAGAGAGAAAACTAAAGTGATGAAAATTGGTTAGGCAGGCTGTGATTCAGTTAATCTGAATGGTTGCAGTCTTGAGCAGGTGTCACAGTTTAATTATCTTGGGAGCTATGTAACAGATAATGGTGATGTGCGGCATGAGATTAACAGACGAATAAGAATTGCTGCCGGGACTTTTAAGAATCTATGGAAAGTGTGGAGAAATAGGCATATACACCTAAAGACTAAAATTAGACTGTATAATAATTTGGTTCTTTCTATGGTTAGATATGGTAGTGAAACTTGGACACTTTGTAAACAAAATAACAGGAAACTAGATGCTTTTGATTCCAGATGCTTACGCAGTATCTTGGGCATTAGGTGGTTCAACTTTGTAACTAATGATGAGGTTAGGCAAAGGAGTTTGCAACCTCCTTTAAGCAGCATATTGTGCAGAGAGAGACTCCGTTGGTTTGGCCATGTTGCCCGTATGAATAATTATAGATTAGCGAATAGGGTTATGAACAGTGTGCCTAAAGGCATCAGAAAGAAGGGGAGACCTAGGATGAGGTGGGATGACAATGTTAAACAGGACCTTGTTAGAATTGGTGTGCAATGGCCAGATGCAGCAGATGTAGCTCAGGACAGATATGCTTGGAGAACTAAATTGCACTGTCTGGTTGGACTTCCGTAGCCCATGGCCACTTGAGGATGATGATGATAAATTAAAATAAAGATTTTGGACAACTAAATCTATATTTTTTAACAAAAATCCATTAATAAATCAGATAAGTTTCACTTAATAGGTTATATAAAACTGTAATTGAAAAGAATTTACCCCTCAATTAGATTCTTGCCTCAAAGGCTCAGCTTTGTCACTGTAATACGACCTGGAGAAGATCGCTCAGAAAGATGACACCTCAACAAAAAGACAAAATAAGAAATATCCATGTATCGAAACCAAGTTCCTTTGATCTGTAGCCATGCAGACTAAACACTCGGCTAGTGGAACAAATCGTGTATTTATTAACAGTAAATAGTGATTAGCATGCTCGGCTATTGACTAAAGGAACCAGAGTTGGAGCCCAGATAAAGCATGGATGAATTCTTCTACTGGTTTTGCCTTTCTGCTGAGGTCTCTTCTTGCTCACAGAGATTCCGTATGGCATGTTATACCGAAAGGTTATTGTCACACTTCTGTGGCAAGCAGCTGTTCGAAAGGAAATTTATTTATTTTTAGTTCCAACTATTACTACAGTCAGATCAACTAAAAGGGGCGGGGGTGGCTCAGTCGGTAGCAAGCCAGGCTCGTAATCTGTAGTTCCCAAGTTCGAGTCCCAGCTGGGTCAGCGTTGAGATTTATCTCCGCAAAATTCCCCGCTTTGCCCACAGTCAGTAGGGGACACCGATGGGCTTGGAAAGGACGCCGTCCGTCGGATGGGACGTTAAGCCGTGGCCCCGTGTGAGGGAGAGCCATACTCTGTGCACGTTAAAGAACACGCTGGATGGCCTTGACGGGAGGCTACTATCTGTCTCCCAACAGCTGTTTCAGTGGGTCCCCTTTCCCAACCTTCTCTGAGCCTTCGGGGTCCACGTGACCTGGCCATTTAGCCCATGGTGTGCAAAAAAGTGCCGCTCAGAGGTAAAACAACCCAACCCAACTACAATTTCTGTGATCATCTCTTTGTATGAGTTAACCTAAATAAACTTTGAATATGTATCATCCGTTCTTTCAGTTTAGGTACTCTTTTGGGTGTTTTTGTTCTTCTTTACGTTTAATGCAAAAATCACTTTTACAATCCCTTCTTATCAATCACCAGTGATGGCCATTGCAATGAGTGCTTGTGAAGCGCTTTCTTCCCTCTTTCTACCAGTTACTTCTATAAGCACCAATGCGCTTGAATATTTCAAGAACGTTATAAGAAATAAATTTATACGATGTATGTGTGCTTCCTTACGACGTAAAAAATTAAAAGTAGGTCTTCTCTGAGACAATTAATGACCCAGCATGAGAACACACAAACCAACACACAGACATAATAAAAGAAAAGGACAACCATTATAAAAGTGTTCGCTGTCTGTGTTAGTTTCTCGGTAATGGAGAGCATTGTACTAATAAAGAAAAGGTTTCCCTGGAACGACTCTCTGCAGAAATATTCGTAATTTTTTTGTGGGAAGTTTAAATGATAGTGTCGACTTGACCAGACTTAGACAACATATAATAACGTTATTTCGTACCTGGTAGTCTGAAAGGATGGGAAGTACCGAAAAACAAAGGAAGCACTCCAACAGTTATGATAAAGAAAAAGGGAAAACTTCATTTGTTATGCGCATCACGACTTGACCGAAATCTCATTTCATCCTTGCTCTAAATCTCCGCATAATTGTCTATTTTGGGAAAAAGTTGGGTTGTGAATTTTGCACACAAGAAGAAAAACAGACTTATTTGTGTCTGGGCGCCATTGCGCAGAATAACGGTTTGTTTTTCGCTCCCACTTTCATGAAGATGAAACAGTTACAGGTGTGTTGGAAGAAAACAAATGCTATTTGGTGTTCCAAAGGCGATTGGCAAATTATTTCATATCTTACAGCTTTATCGAAGTCCCACTATGTGACTTTGAGAAGAACAAAAATGGAAGTCAGAGATCTAAAGGTAAGATGTACAAATTTAAATAAATACAAATATGCAGAGAGATGATATCTTACACATGGGGATTATAAATTCTGTGCTTTTTAAGGAAATTGCGGAAATAAATGCATGATGGTGTTTCCCAAAAATTAAATGTGTTTTAAATTTTATTTTACCTCCACAAACGAGTTTTAACTCTCGTGGAGTTTAAATTTATTGTGTAAAATATTTGAATATTCAAGAAACTGTTATCCACCTCAGAAATCTAAATTGTAATAACTCTTACCTTACTAATATTGGTGGTAAAAATTTATTGTATATGTGTAAATTATGACAATAAATCATTCAGTAAATTATGTTTCATTAAATATGTTTTATATAATTAATATTCATTAAATATGTTTCCTGATATGTAAGATTTTGTGATTCAGAATTTATTAAAATCACAGTATTTTTTTTTCTGGTTGATATTAGAAGAACTCTTGCCTTGATTAGAATTCGATAGAAGTTAGCTGGAAAGAGAAGAGTGGATTCGAATCCCACTCACGGGGAAACTAAATTTTTTCAGCTATTTCATGAGTTCCATGTCTACAGAACATCTGTGATCACTTACTACTGAATTAGTCGAACCAGTATGTTTGCAAATACAATAAGTTCGAAATTACCCTTTCAATGAAATAATACTCCAAACGAGTGGCATTAACATGAACAAAATGTTGTTGACTTTAATGTCATTGATTGATTAACATTTTAATCTATTTGCATATTATTTATATTTTGTTTTGTTGCTTATATTATATTTTGTTGTTTCGATCCATTCTGGAGCGAAACATGATACTGATGAGAAAGCAAATGGCCGCTGTTGGGTTGGGTTGTTTTACCTCTGAGCGGCACTTTTTTTCACACCATGGGCTAAATGGCCAGGTCACGTGGACCCCGAAGGCTCAGAGAAGGTTGGGGGAGGGGACCCACTGGAACAGCTGTTGGGAGACAGATGGTAGCCCCCAGTCAAGGCCATCCAGCGTGTTCTTTAACGTGCACAGAATATGGCTCTCCCGCACACGGGGCCATGACTTAACGTCCCATCCGACGGACGGCGGCCTTTCCAAGCCCATCGGTGTCCCCTACTGACCGTGGGCAGGGCGGGGAATTTTGCGGAGATAAATCTCAACGCTGACCCAGCTGGGACTCGAACTTGGGAACTACAGATTACGAGCCTGGCTCGCTACCGACTGAGCCACCCCCGCCCCAAATGGACGCTGTAACTACGAATCTGCGATGTATCCGTTAAAACTCTTATAAACGAGTTTTGAAATGTGTGGTAATGACAACGGTATATTTATGTCTCAGTAGAGTTTAACAGTTTATAATTTTCGATTGACTCGTGCGCTAAATGTTTTTTTTTTTCACTTTCTTCAAATGGGAGGGGAGTAATCACTTTACCCTCTCCCCCCCCCCTTATATCCGTCCGTATTTGGAGCAAGTAAAATTCTACTACAGATTCAGAATTTGTAGGAATGTCAAGATAGTTCCTCAACTTGAGCAGCAGTTGAATTTCGGGAAATTCTCAAATCACTTGACTTTCTCTAATACAGATGCGATCGTTATATTTTCATATCGAGTAGATGGAAAACCTTTCGCCAAGTGAAAAAATCTGTCTCACTGGTAAAAATGTTTTGTCGACACATATAACAGCAACTCATGTGACGACGTTTACAAAGAGATACATAAAACAACCATCAAAAAGTCAACAACTAAAATTCATTGAACAGCCATATTCTTAAAAGTGTCTCGTGCCTCACAAATCTGTCGTTTCAGCCATTAATCTCAGTAAATACCACTGACGTAATTGAATGCCAGCTTGTGAGACTGTGATCATGAGCATTTTCGTTTCGAAAAGATCATCAACCTATCATCTGTGACAGGAATGGTCAATCGTTTTCTGCAACGCGCCACATATTATGTCGGTAACATATCGCGTGCTGCCATGAAAGGATTCAGAAGTCAACCAGAACGAAGAGAATTTGCATGAGCAAAAAATCGGGAGGCGTATCACTGATAAAACTTGCGCGTGCCAGAATAAGCCAAGCACCCTTGACTTATGAGAAGAGTCGAATCGTTAACTGCCATAACTGCGCAGCCGCATTGTATTACCACAGACCACCGCAGTTGCAAATTTCGCTTCGCCATTGCTAATTATTACCATTGTGCTGACTTGTAATAAGCAAACAATTATTGCACGCTTCAAAAGAGTTGAATTATTTTACCACTGAGCTGCGCTCTTTCGTTCACAATGGCTAAATGTAGGGTGACTAGATTTTAAGACTAAAACGAGGAGACGTTTGAAAATTCAATTTAAAAAATTGGCCTCAGGTTCCCGTGAAAAGGGGACGTCTGGTCACCTTAGTTGGACAGCTCTCAATGGACGACTTTCATAATTAAAAATTCTAGCCTCAGTTTCTCAGTCACTGCATTACTGACCGCAGTTTTCGTGACGGTTTTATCGTTATTATTATATTAGTAAAATTAAGTGTTTAAAAAATATGTAAAAACAAATTCCGTGTACATTTATTCGTGGGAAACAGAGTGGGTTGTTGGATTGTTTTATCTCTAAGAGGCTCTTTTTTGCATACTATGGACTAAAAGGTCGTGGGGACGCTATGGCATAAAAGGTCACAAAGACCCCGAGGGCTCAAAGAAATTTGGGGAGATGAGACCCAATGGACAGCTGTTGGAAGACGGAGGTAGCATCCCTACAAGACCACCCAACGTGTTCTTTAGCGTGCACAGGTAATGGTTCTCCTACACACAGGACGGAGGCCAGTAGTGTAGTCGCACTATACGGTAATTGGTGCTTCCGGTTAATTAATCCATTATCTCGTTAATTAATCCATTATCTGCCCCTCATTAAAAAAATCCCTTATCAAATGTTCCGCCCCCCCCCCTTTTATTGCAAACCCTTGGAGCCATCTAGTGTATATCATGAGTACTATACTCTAGAAAGCCCTCTATTTTAACCGAAAATTTTCCAATTTTTGACTCCCTCTCATTAAAAAACCCCTTATCAAAACTGGCACCACCTCATTAAAAAACCCTTTATCAAAAGTTCCGTCCCCTCTATTAAACTCCTCCTCACCGATCACAAACTCCCAAATAAGTCCCTTGGTTTCTACTCTCATCTGAAATTTACCAAGTCCAACTGAACTTTCGGTGACAACATTCAGATCATCCCCTCTCAGAATGGCTAATGCAATCCTCAAAGATAATAACAAAGTCCCAATTTTTGACTCCCCCTCATTAAAAAACCCAATTATCAAAAATCCCTCCCCTTTATTAAAAACCTTATCAAAACTGCCACACCGTCGTTAATTAATCCGTTATCAAAAGTTCCGCCCCCTTTATTAAAAAACTCCTGTCACGAATTTTTATTTACTTGTAAATTAAATCCCCTCGCACTCTTGATCATAGTTTTCGGACACATCTCGAAATTTTTCAAAGTCCAGAGATGTCACTTATTGACAGCCCTTCTGACTAAACCGCATTGAACCAATAAAACAAACTTTTTTAATTCCCATATATCCGTTAAGCGACTGGGTCACAAGTTTAAACTTTTTATTCCTAATACTTATTACCGCTGTATCCTCAGTCCTAGGAAACTCTTTCCTAGGAAATAATGTTACTCAGTAACAATCGATAACAAAATATTATTTCTTCCTCTGAAGAAAAATCAGCTAATTTTTTCAAAGTAAGATATTATTTTTTTAAAAAACGCGTGTTCGTTACGCTTTACAAGGTCAGTTGTTTTCATCGCGTAAAAAATAATTCTGTAAAGAATTTTGAACGCGGCAGAATGCTATAGAAAATAAGCAATGCTAAAAGTAGAAAACAATTCATACGTTGAGGGTACCCTTGCGTTTCTGCTTATGGTGCGTAAAACATCTAACTTTAGTTCTACATCCAAGTCCAACATGAATGTATGTTAATGGTGTAGGGGATATTAGTTTTAACAAATACTATAAAATACACTAAGCTACTATAAAAAATAATACACTTAATAAGTCTCACTCGATCGATATACTGATAACAACTCTCAACTTACCTGAGCTAATCCACCAAAATTTTATTTGCAGCTGGATTGATAGTCAAAATTTACCAAATACTTCAGCGATTATATCAGTATATCTATGGAACAAGCTACATGAGAAAGCTTCTTTGATTCGATAACATAAAAATCCGCCTAACTGAAAATTTTCAGGAATAATTTAAAACTACAAACCTCAGCAATAAGTTTCAGATACTTATTACTGTTCAGTGACACTGGTGAAAACGAATTTTTCCCTTGTGCAGAAAAGCGACACTGATATACCTTTAATGCGAAAAGACATGTACTTGGTTAACGATCGCGACTGATGAATTTTTTCCCTTTAACGCGAAAGGTTAGATCACCATTGGATATAAATGACAGACAAAAAATAATGTCTTTACAAACTAAGAGTCACTCTGTGTGAAACATCCCAAGTCCAGAAATACCCTTTCCAAAATATAGGAAAATCCTCTCCACACACTCTCCCACTTTTTAAAATTTAACACGACCTTGGCGCTTAATTCGAAGAAATGGGCTAGAGACACCGGCACAAACAGCCAGCCCAACCGGTGATAACTCAATGGTCACGGGGCACTTATGCACTGACCTATGGAACACTCCGTCGATGTGAAAACAGATACGCTACTGTTTATCTCAATCCTTTATTCATAGGAAGAGCTGCCTGCTACGTGACTTTTATCTTCCTCAAGAATCTTTTGAACAATAATGACAAAGTAAAATAATTTTTCGTTTCATGTCGAAATGCCACACTTTATAGGACAGGTCAACGAAAGCTCCCACCTTATCTTCGGGGGAATTTTTCCAGCATAAGAACACAGCAGTTTACTGCATGCAAAAACTCCAAGTAGTCAACTAATTTTAAAATGTCCTCTTATACTGTTCATCACAATTAAAGAAAGTATGTAGCGGTTACCGGGAGAATATGGTTTGAGCACAAAGGAAATAAAGTACATTAGAAAGGGAAAATTAGAAGGAGAATTAGAAGGAGCATAGACAGAAAATTGTTAGTATCATAAGAAATGTGTGACGTATTTCACAAAACGGTACAGATGTCGCAAAAAATTCAGTGTAAAAAATGGAAGAACGAAAAAATATCATTTAATATGAGTTTCGCAAAATAATAGAATGTGTGAAAATTTCAATCACAGTGTGATATGATGCAGAAGCAATGCGAAATCTTTAGCATTATTCCCCACGAATTTTCAAATGACATTCATTTCCATCACTTAAGTTACAACTTCTTTTATTTTTTCTAACCAGTAATAAAAGGTAACTAGGCATAAACTGGAAGGAGAGCTGTGTACCAATCCCTAGTGATGATGCACAGAACCGGCCAGGTCTAGCACCTAATGTCCGACCCCGCCTTCTCGTGGTGCAGGCCGTTAGTACCTTTCAAAAGAGATATTCTCTTTTGGAAGGGAACGGAAGGGGAGGGCTGCCAGTTCAGTATGGCCTACTGATCTGGTCATCTATGGCCACTTTTTTCTTTTTTTTTCAACCCTGCTGAGGAGTGGTCAACTTCACAGGGTCCTGGTGCTGACCATTTATACCTACTAGACTGGACTTGTTTATGGATTTGAGCTTGATTATGGATCCTGGACTTGCTGCACTGGTGGACCTCTGTTGAGGGAGAGTCTGCTTCTGTGTTTTCTGTTTGCTTCTGGGTTGCCAGCTCTAAGTGAAGGGATACCTTATATATCAGCTGGTGGATAATCCTAATCAGAGGCCATCGCAGGTACCTGAACCTTACTTAGCTAGTTGGGCATCGTCAAACCTAAACTGGAGTAATGTGTCTCAGGCAGTCCATACGGCTCTTGAAAAAGTCCACTTGAAAAGGTGGTGCCTGAAGTTCCTACCAGCATCGGTGACTTCAGCCTTTAGCGGAGGAGGAACCTGTCTTTGCCCCATGCCTGCGATCAGGGGGCTGTTTGATATTGTTGGCCCTACCAATCTCAATAAACCTAATTTCTTTAAAAATCCTACTAATCATTTTCTCTCTGCAGGAACGTGGAACGTGAGGACATTACATAGAGATTATTCTCTTGATGTCCTCATGCAGGAATTCCAGCGCTATAACCTAGATATTCTAGGCTTGCAAGAGACCAGATGGACAGGTAAAGATGAGATACTTAAAAATAACTTTAAATTTCTCTTTACAGGGAGGGAGGATGGAAAGCATCACCAAGGCGTGGGTCTGCTGCTCAGCAGACATGCTAGTGATGCTCTTCTAGGATATGAGTGCATTAATGAAAGGTTTCTTACAGCAAAATTTCAGACAAGCATTAAAGACTTGAATGTTATCTGCTGTTATGCCCCCACTGAGGATTCTGATGAGGATGAGAAGGATAGGTTTTACGGACAACTTCAGGATATTTTGAATTCTGTCAAGAAAGGAGATATTACCCTTGTTCTTGGTGACTTCAATGCCAAAGTTGGTACCGACTCTGACCTTTGGGGAGGAGTAATAGGCCCTTTTGGTATTGGTAGCTGCAATGGCAATGGGCAACGTCTCCTACAGGTAAGTAAACTCAATGGTTTCAGAATAACTAACACATATTACAAACACCGCGACATACATAAATACACATGGGTTTCACCTGATGGGCTGCATAGGAATATGATTCATTATATATTAATTAACAGCAAATGGGCTAGTTCTGTTAGAAATACCAGGGCATATAGGGGAGCTGAAATTGGATCTGACCATTACCTTGTTAAAGGTGTCTTGCAACTTAAACTTAAAAAGTGTTGTGCTAGAGTTAAAAAATGTACCTTTAATACCGAAGCTCTGAAAGACCCAGTTATAGCTAAAGCTTACCATGATAGGTTACTTAGTCATTATGACAGTCATGGTTTGCTTAATACTGAAGTTCAGGAAGAATGGGGCCATTTTAAACAGGCTTTTTTTGGAAACTAACAGTACTCTTTTAGAGAAAAAGGAGCAGAGGAGGCAGAATTATTTAAGTGATAAGGCACTTGAGCTTATTTCAGAAAGAAGGAACTGCAGGAATGTCCTTAATCAGTACCCTACTAGTCCTAATAGAAAGCATTAAAAAGAACTTAATAAACGTGTAAAGGATCAGTTAGCTACTGATAAGAATCTTTGGCTTAATGGCCTGGCTGACAAAGCTGAGGAAGCAGTTAGACAGCACAACAGCAGAGAGCTGTACCAGATAGTTAATGTTTGTGTGGTAGAAAACGGACAGGTATACAGGGATTGAAGGATAATCAAGGTAAGGTTATAGAAGGTGAGTATTCTGTCATGGCTAGGTGGGCTGAGCATTTCAGTGATGTTCTAAACAATGTGTCTAATTCTACTCCCATTGTTTGCAATGATGATAGATGCATTGTTGGCTTTAATGTTGGCCCTATAACACAATCTGAAGTTAGTTTGGCTATTTCTAAACTTAAACTTCATAAATCCCAGGGGTGGATGAAATTACTACGGATATGCTTAGAGCTGGGAATGTTTCAGTTACCATTTGGATGACTGAAATTTTGAATAACTTTTATGATAAAGACATGGTTCCTAAAAATTTTACCAGAGCTATTATTATCCCTATTTTCAAAAAAGGTGATCGCAGTTCTTGTGATAACTATAGGGGTATCAGCCTACTCTCTGTCCCAGGTAAAGTTCTTTCCATGATTGTGCTTAATAGAATTAAGAATCTGGTTGACAGGCAATTGCGTGATGAACAATGTGGATTCAGAAGTGGTAGGGGATGTGTGGATCAGATATTTTCACTTAGTCAGATTCTTGAGAAATGTTTAGAGTTTCAGAAACCTTTGGTTGCTAGCTTTGTTGATTTCAAAAAGGCTTTCGACTCTGTTGATCGTCATAATTTGTGGTTGATTGTGGAATCATATGGTATACCAGACAAGTTAGTTAACATAATGAAAGCTCTCTATAATAACACTGAGTCGTGTGTGAGAGTTGGTAAGTCTTGTAGCAATTTGTTTAGCATTACTTCTGGTGTTCGACAAGGGTGCATTTTGTCTCCTTTTCTCTTTAGTTTGGTTGTTGATTATGTTATGCGAAATTCACTTCAAGGGAAAGCTTTTGGCCTTAAATGAGCTGGAGATACGAAAATTTCTGATTTAGATTATGCTGATGATTTAGCCCTTTTGGCAAATGATGTTGATGAGATGAACTCTTTCATTCGAGCTGTTGATGAGACTGGTAATAGAGTAGGTTTGGTTATAAACAGAGAGAAAACTAAAGTGATGAAAATTGGTCAGGCAGGCTGTGATTCAGTTAATCTGAATGGTTGTAGTCTTGAACAGGTGTCACAGTTTAATTATCTTGGGAGCTATGTAACAGATACTGGGATTTGCGGCATGAGATTAACAGACGAATAGGTATTGCTGCCGGGACTTTTAAGAATCTATGGAGAGTGTGGAGAAATAGGCATATATACCTAAAGACTAAAATTAGACTGTATAATAGTTTGGTTCTTTCTAGGGTTAGTTATGGTAGTGAAACTTGGACGCTGTGTAAGCAAGATAACAGGAAACTAGATGCTTTTGATTCTAGATGCTTACGCAATATCTTGGGTATTAGGTGGTTTAACTTTGTAGCTAATGATGAGGTTAGGCAAAGGAGTCTGCAACCTCCTTTAAGCAGCATATTGTGCAGAGTGAGACTCCGCTGGTTTGGCTATGTTGCCCGTATGGATAATTATAGATTGGCGAATAGGGTTATGAAGTGTGTGCCTAGAGGCCTCAGAAGGAGGTGGAGACCTAGGATGCGGTTAGCTGACAATGTCAAACAGGACCTTGTTAGAATTGGTGTACAGTGGCCGGATGCAGCAGATGTAGCTCAGGACAGATATGCTTGGAGAATTAAACTGCGCGGTCTGGTTGGACCTCCGTAGCCCATGGCTGCTTGAGGATGATGATGATGATGATGAATCGCGATAACGTACAGTTTCTGCGGGACAGTTCCGGTGGTGACTTCGATGCAAAATGGCGCAGGGGGGCGATCTTTCTCACAGTAGCGATATGACCATGCACACTTTGGTAAAAAACCTGGTCAATGAACGATGATCAGGACAATATGTAATTAAGATTTGAACTCATTACAAGGCTGAAATTAGGTGTTTCACTACACGAAGAAATCTAACACGCGCATTTCCTGTCTAAGAATCGGTTTAGTTATTTTTCCTGCAGGAGAATATATATTTCTATACTAGTGTGGAATTCTTAGAACAAGTAAGTACACTATGTTTTGGTAAGTGCGAAAATGGTTGTTTTACCCGCACCGGTGTGGAATGCTTAGAACAAGTGGCAATATGTTTTATAAGTGTGAAAGTGGTTGTTTTTCCGGCAACGACACGTTTTTTGATAATGTTATGTATTCCCATATGTGTTTCACTTGTTTGGAAATTTAAAATCTGAAATAACACTACCTATAGAAAGTGGCATTATTCCAGTAGTAATATCGATTCTGAAGGAGAGGGCTCACAGAATCGATCGACTACACAATACTTTGCATTCTCGTAACTTCAACCGTTTTACGGACCTAACGCATAAAGCGCTAAGTCTGTCAACGGATATTTCACACTTCAAACACTCATCAAGACAATCAATCGCCACATTACAGAAGTAAGGAAGATTGAAAAAGAAAAGAGAAGCGATAGGAAAGCTAAAAAAGAAAGCACCCTTCCCGCATTCTCACATTAAAAGAAAAAATATCAAAAACGTAACGTAAAAGTAAGCATTCATCGGTTCGCCTCAAAACAGCTAAGATAGATAATCCGGGTCAGCCCGACAGGGGGCGCCCTGTGTCAGCTTGAAAGGCAGCAAGGAGAAACGTCGATCATACAGTTAGAATGCATGTTTCTTTACGTTCGAAACTTTTTTCCCTGTTTATTACAAGTATGTGCACGTGCGAAGTACAGTAGTAACAATAGTTTAACCACAAGTATTCATTTTTCGCGGGGGTGGCTCAGTCGGTAGCGCGCCAGGCTCGTAATCTGTAGTTCCCAGGTTCGAGTCCCAGCTGGGTCAGCGTTGAGATTTATCTCCGCAAAATTCCCCGCCCTACCCACAGTCAGTAGGGGACACCAATGGGCTTGGAAAGGCCGCCGTCCGTCGGATGGAACGTCGCCAGGCTCGTAATCTGTAGTTCCCAGGTTCGAGTCCCAGCTGGGTCAGCGTTGAGATTTATCTCTGCAAAATTCCCCGGCCTGCCCACGGTCAGTAGGGGACACCGATGGGCTTGGAAAGGCCACCATCCGTCGGATGGGAGGTTAAGCCGTGGCCCATGTGCAGGAGAGCCATACCCTGCGCAGGTTAAAGAACACACTGGGTTGCCTTGACGGGAGCTTACCATCTGGCTCCTAACAGCTGTTCCAGTGGGTCCCCTCCCCCAACCTTCTCTGAGTCTTCGGGGTCCATGTGACCTGGCCATTTATCCTGTAGTGTGCAAAAAAGTGCCGCTCAGAGGTAAAACAACCCAACCCAAAATTCATTTTTCAAGTATTAGGATGTTAATGTCACAATTTCTTACAACAACGTTCATTTCTAGTGAAGATGCAAGTCAACAACGTTATTTTTCCTGCAAACATTCACTTTTTGTGCAAGCATGTGAATATTACATGTAACTTTTCAGCTGTATGTGAATCAAATATTCACTTTTTTGAACAAGTGCAAAATCGCTCCAATGGAGTGAACTACAGTGAAATCGTTACTCATACATGACACGTGTCAATATTATGCTCCTGATCCCTTTGAAGAAAACTGGAAAATTAACCTTAGGACATTTAACTCGTGCCATCTAGTGGAAAAAAGTAACCCTGTAAAAATACGTCTTTACCAGATACATTTTTGCCATGACGTATTTATGTACTAGGGATTAGAAAAATCACTGTCTAAAGAATGTAATCAACCATTTCAAATGATTTGATCAGACCTTGAATAGAAATTGTCTTTTGAAAGTTTGGCTGTTTATAAATTAATACAATAGCATGAACAGTCATTCTTTCACAATAAGCAATTATGGTATGTTGACGGAAGACAATCTGAATAGCTGTTATTACTTTCAAGCAGAATAAAAATCCTGTTTAATTTTATATAGTCATAAACCTATGAATATGTAAAGATTATGTATGTACGAGAATGTGAGAGTTTCTCTGATCTTTTTCAAAGTACGGATATATGCATGTTTATATCTGTGGTTAAGGGATGCATGGTATTATACATATTCAATGGATGTCTTTCCAAGTGTATGTCTCTATGCATACATGAATGCGATTGACTAAGTTTTTGTCTCTCTTCATATATATGTGTTTTGTCACATACTTCCATATACATGTTTCGTCTCAGTACATGTGTTAATTGTATGTTTGTGCATGCGTGCGTGTGTGCGCGCGTATGTTTGTGTATACGTGTATATGTTTCCATGCTTGTTTCTGCGAATCGAATGTGTTCATGTTTGTTTCTGTGAATCAGATGTTGTGTGTGTTCATTTTCTTTCTATGAACCGTGTGTTCACACACAAGAATAAACATATTATCTATCTGTCATTTGCTCGTTACATCCTACAAACCTCAACAGATTGGTATTATAGCACTATTAGGAATTTCCAAAATATATTTTTTATCTCATCGAAAAGTCACTAAACAGATACTTGTGAAAAGTTTACTAAGGTTGGGTTGTTTCACCTCTGAGCGGTACTTTTTTGCACACCATGGGTTAAATGGCCAGGTCACATGGACCCCGAAGGCTCAGAGAAGGTAGGGGGAGGGGACCCACTGGAACAGCTGTTGGGAGACAGATGGTAGCCTCCCGTCAAGGCCATCCATCGTGTTCTTTAAAGTGCACAGGGTATGGCTCTCCCGCACACGGGGCCACGGCTTAACGTCCCATCCGACGGATGGCGGCCTTTCCAAGCCCATCGGTGTCCCCTACTGACCGTGGGCAAGGCGGGGAATTTTCCAGAGATAAATCTCAACGCTGACCCAGCTGGGACTCGAACCTGGGAACTACAGATTACGAGCCTGGCGCGCTACCGACTGAGCCACCCCCGCCCCAGTTTACTAAGGAGAAAGATGTTTTTTCCCTCTCCAATATTGTATACAATTTTCAGATAGTCTTTTATTGTTAACTCATTATTTTACCTTTCTCGATTCAGTTAAGTAGAACGTTGTTGACAGGTAAAGCCGTGTAGGTTGTTAACTGGATACTGTGGTTTTTTTACTCTAGTGACTAATATGAATGGTAGGAAGAGTGATCAAGTCTAAAAAGGATTCAGAAAACACCAAAGGGGGAAAGGATTCCGTTCAGTGTGTAAGTACTGTGGCAAGGTGTTGTTCCTAGGATTAAAAAGCATACAGGAACTCCGTGCAGTGGTGAAACTATAACATCTCCTGATTGGTTAGATGAGAAACTTAGATCTATTTTTAATTCCACAGAGTCTAACATATTCTATCAGAGAGTGTTACAAAATCATCTACGAGAATTGTAGAATTATGCGAATGATTCGTTTCTTGCAGAACGAGCCTTTGGTGTTTTCTTCTGCCTTTCTTTATTCTGCAAGAAACGAATGTGTTCTCAGAATCTTTATTATAAGAACGAGTCGGCATATGTAGAATAAAATAATGTGTTCGCGGTCTTGTAACTTTTATTACGATCTTGAATCCTGCAAACTCTGCTTCGAAAAATAAATTCTTTATTAAGAAGTAGATAATTGTAACCTTCCTGAAGATAGTGTATGAATAAAGATTTTTCCTGCAAAGCTGTTTTATTGACTACTCGTGTGAGTGGATTTAATTTACGAGGAAATAAAAATTCGCGACAGGAGTTTTTTAATAAAGGGGGCTGAACTTTTGATAACGGATTAATTAACGAGGGTATGGCAGTTTTGATAGGGTTTTTAATAAAGGGGAGGGATTTTTGTTAAGGGGGTTTTTTAATGAGTGGGAGTCAAAAGGTGGGACTTTGTAATTATTTTTGAGGATTGCATCAGCCATTCTGAGAGGGGATGATCTGAATGTTGCCACCGAAAGTTAAGTTGGACTTGGTAAATTTCAGATGAGAGTAGAAACCAAGGGACTTATTCGGGAGTTTGTGATCGGTGGGGGGTGGGGGAGTTTAATAGAGGGGACGGAACTTTTGATAAAGGTTTTTTAATGAGAGGGTGCCAGTTTTGATAAGGGGTTTTTTAATGAGAGGGAGTCAAAAATTGGAAAATTTTCGGTTAAAATAGAGGGCTTTCTAGAGTATAGTACTCATGATATACACTAGATGGCTCCAAGGGTTTGCAATAAAAGGGGGGGCGGAACATTTGATAAGGGTTTTTTTTAATGAGGGGCAGATAATGGATTAATTAACGAGGTTGTGGCATTTTTGATAGGGTTTTTAATAAAGGGGAGGGATTTTTGATAAGGGGGGATTAAAAAATACAGGTGGGTCAACCTTGGGGTCTTTAAAGAGGGGGGATTCAAAAATACAGGTGGGTCAACCAGGGGACAGTTTCGATAGGGTTTTTAATAAATGGCCAGAAATTTTGGTAAGGTTTTTTTTTTAATGAGGGGTAGTCAAAAATTGGAAAAATTACGTTTAAAATACAGGGTTTTTCTAAAGTTTAGTACTCATAATATACACTAGATGGTGCCACGGGTTTTTAATAAAGGGGAAGGATTTTTAATAAAGAGAGGATTAAAAAATACAGGTCAACCAGGGGGTCTTTATGAAATATTAATTATTAATTATTAATTGCGAAACATGAATAAGGGGGCGTGACCGGTTACGTAATGGGCGTGGCCGGGACTGTCGTCATATCACGTGCCCGGAAGGGGTGTGGTCGGTGACGTCATACCGGAAGTACCAATTACCGTATAGTGCAACTACACTACTGAGGCCTTTCCAAGCCCATTGGTGTCTCCTTTCTAATCGAGGACAGGGTAAGAGTTTAGCGGATATTAATCTGAATGCTCTCATAGGCGGAACTAAATTTTGGGAGATCCTGTTGCAGAGTAGAAACAATGTTGAATCTGATCGATCTATGAAGTTCTCTAAGTACAGCCATCAGTTCTCTAAATACAGCCATCAGTTTTTTTAGGAAGTTTTTTTAGTCCCCATCCCTCTCTTCCATTAATTATGAACTCAGTGAGGAAAATCAGTGCTACGTAACTTATTTTAGCATTTCTCTAGTTGAGGATAGGGCGGCCGGATGTAACAGAGGGTTATTCATCTTTCATTGAGAGATTGTCAGAAGATCAAATTAGTGTAAGAAATCTAAATTATTCTAATCAGCATAGAATAGGTTTAAATGAGTTTTTGCCGAACAACTCTTCTGAAATTGATGGGGCGGGGGTGGCTCAGTCGGTAGCGCGCCAGGCTCGTAATCTGTAGTTCCCAGGTTCGAGTCCCAGCTGGGTCAGCGTTGAGATTTATCTCCGCAAAAATTCCCCGCCCTGCCCACGGTCAGTAGGGGACACCGATGGGCTTGGAAAGGCCGCTGTCCGTCGGATGGGACGTTAAGCCTTGGCCCCATGTGCGGGAGAGCCATACCCTGTGCACGTTAAAGAACACGCTGGATGGCCTTGACGGGAGGCTACCATCTGTCTCCCAACAGCTGTTCCAGTGGGTCCCCTCCCCCAACCTTCTCTGATTCTTCGGGGTCCATGTGACCTGCCCATTTTAGCCCATGGTGTGCAAAAAAGTGCCGCTCAGAGGTAAAACAACCCAACCCAACCTGAAATTGATATTTAAAACTAATAGATGTAATCCATCTATCGTAAGATTTCAAAATTATAAAAGCAGAAAGCTTCCGTAACTGTGAATCTCGCCATCGAAGAAAATAAAAAGATGGCGATCTTTCTTTAGAGATGACAACAGCAGATGAGTATCTCACAACCGTAGCTTACGGACGTCCTTGACATTCGTCCCACAAAGGTCGTGGCCATCACATTGTGCCGCTAGATTGGATTCGTGAGAAGAATCCGTCAGTTATGTTTATTCAACGCAGTTTTAACAATTTAATTGGGAGAGCTTTCAACGCCTGTGTCTTATGCAAATATCTTCATTACAATTAACGAATCGTGTGAATGAAGCGTCTGCTAATTACGAAGAGACAATAAGGGGGCGTCGTTCGGATGGACAAATGACGCGGGTTCGAACTAATCAAGGACGATATTCGAAAACAGCAGCCGGACGCGTGATGTACACAGTAGCGTGCCAGTGGCAGGTGGCTGGCTACGTCACGTCACGAAAAGCCTGTTCGCGCGTGTCTCCTGGACATAGTTGGCATTCTGGAGGTCCCTGCGCCACTCATCACGATCGCCAAAGAGGTGATTGATACACGCGGCGAACGTGAACTTATCGGAGAACTAAGTAAGTAGACAGAGCAATTTGTGCCGACGTTGGCTGATCATGCTGAAAGACGATCTTGACTGGCCATGTTGAACACACAGCAGCACTTGGCCCGGCCGATCTTACCCGTTTACGCAGGAAGAGCACAGAGGATAATGTCAGTGGTATTTCACGATTTTGTCACTATCTGATGCTGGAGGGGATAGGAAGGGGAAAAAAAGAGTAGCTTTATGGAAGAACGTGCAAGAATTATTTACTTTCGAACGGTGATGAAAGCTTTTCGAAAAGAGAATTACTTGTTCACTTTGTTGATGTTAAGACCAGATCTAAATAACACGCTTCGAACCCTTAACTCATAAAATCTTCAGAGAGAATTTTACATAAATATTAGGTCGGCCGTTAGCTCTTAAAAAATTACTCTATTCTGTTATGCACTTTTCTAAAATGTTTATACATTGTTAAACAATTCGTGGAGTTTGGAAATTTGTCGCTAAATTTCATCAGTATCGAAGCATCAACACGTTTACGTTACCTAACAAAGCATGGCAAAAATTAAATGTGGTTAAAGGTAAATAAAGTTTGCTGCTCTCTCTAAATTTAAATTATAAAAGAAATACATTATCCTCGATAAATGGTGTAGGTTTTTCTGCTATATCCCCAACTCTCCCCTCGGCGAGAAATGGGATACAGATAGGCTTGGGAAGACCACCATCCGTCGGATGCAATGTAAAGTCGTGGCCCCTTGTGCAAGAGACTTGTTAGGGGCGGGGGTGGCTCAGTCGGTGTCGCGCCAGTTTTGCAATCTGCAGTTCCCAGGTTCGAGTCCCAGTCGGTTCAACGTTGAGATTTATCTCCGCAAAACTCCCCGCCCTTCTGCAGTTCCCAGGTTCGAGTCCCAGTTGGTTCAACTTTGAGATTTATCTCCGCAAAACTCCCCGCCCTGTCCACGGTCAGTAGGGAAAATTGATAGGCTTGGAATCTCCGTCGGATGGGACGTTAAGTCGTGGTGAGAGAGCCATACCCTGTGCACGTTAAAGAACACGCTGGATGGCCTTGACGGGAGGCTACTATCTGTCCCCTCCCCCAACCTTCTCTGAGCCTTCGGGGTTTTTGTGACCTGGCCATTTAGTCCATTGTGTGCAAAAAAGTGCCACTCAGAGGTAAACCAGCAGGAGACTTGACGGATGATAGTCTTCCGTTAAAATCATCCTAGACGGGAGACTATCATCTGTCTCCTAATAACTCCTTCTCTTACCATCCTTCTCTGATCCCTCGGGGTTCTTGTGATCTGGCCACTCGACCCATTAGGTGCAAAAAAAGGACCTCTCAGAGGTAAAACAATCATCGAACCCTTATTAAAGGGGGAACATGTTTGTTCGGAAAAATGAAATACTATTGTAAAAAAAATACTTCTCAAGCAGCTCCTTGCCACAGAGGTCTGATAGAAGCATTCTAGTTTAATATGCCGAAAAGAAGTCTAACTGGAAGGCAAAACCTCAGCAAAAAGAAAATACACTAAAGGAAACTCCATACATCATCAGGGGCTGGAAACCAGCTCCTTTAGATCAGTAAAGCCAAGCATATTAACCGCTTAGTTACTTTAAACTGAAATTAATGTTTCATTAACATCTATTATTACATACATAATCCAATCTATCTCAGCGTAGAGCAGTCACTTGAGCAATCAACGCAAATAGTATGGACTGAAAATATCGTGTTTAGTGAACGAAAATTCCAGGGATTAAATTAATCCCTTGCAGTTTTTAAGGATAAACAGCCTTTTACTTTATGAATAGAAGATATAGCAACATTAAGAAACATCCACCATGCACATAGCCGTGGCCTCGTGTGCGGGAGAGCCATACCCTGTGCACGTTAAAGAACACGCTGGATGGTCTTGACGGGAGGCTACCATCTGTCTCCTAACAGCTATTCCAGTGGATCCCCTCCCCCAACCTTCTCTGAGCCTTCGGGGTCCATGTGACCTGGCCATTTAGCCCATGGTGTGCAAAAAAGTGCCGCTCAGAGGTAAAACAACCCAACCCAAATCCACCATGCACATAATCATATTATGCTAGTCTTAGCACAAAGTTTCAGAATTTGTTTCCCACTCCTAAAGGGCAATACGAATGAGAACCACTCACTTCAACACTTAAATCAGATACACACCAAGTCCCCGAGTAACACGATTTCTAAACTACTTCTCTGTAATCGGTTATATTATTGCATTTACCATAAGAAATAACACCTGGATACTTCTCTTGTTCATAATTTCATTACTTCCAAATGGGGCAGGGTGGCTCAGTCGGTAGTGCGCTAGGCTTGTGATCTGTAGTTCCCAGGTTCGAGTCCCAGCTGGGTCAGCGGTGAGATTTATCTCCGCAAAACTCCCCACCCTGCCCACGGTCAGTAGGGGACACCGATGGGCTTGGAAAGGCCGCCGTCCGTCGGATGGGACGTTAAGCCGTGGTTCCGTGTGCGGGAGAGCCATACCCTGTGCACGTTAAAGAACACGCTGGATGGCCTTGACGGAAGACTACCATCTGTCTCCCAACAGCTGTTCCAGTGGGTCCCCTCCCCCAACCTTCTCTGAGCCTTCGGGGTCCTTGTGACCTGGCCATTTAGCCCATGGTGTGCAAAAAAGTGCCGCTCAGAGGTAAAACAACCCAACCTATTACTTCCAAAAAGATTTTACAAATTAGTATATTTAAACAGCTGCAACACTTAAGAGTATTTGTAAACAATAAAGAACATTTTAATTGGGGCTGAGCAATGACAATGTACGCATGTGCAATCTGATTACTTAAAGATTATTATAACTTGTTCCTTGTAAAGGGATATGCTTTGTAAAGATGCAGTTAGTCATCTTCATTGCACGACAATAATTTTTACATCAATCGATTTCTCATTTTCTATACATAACCATAGGCGCTGACCTTTAACTTTTATCACTTGGGGGAAGAATAGTTATATCCAGAGCTGGATATAGGGGGGGAGTAAGGGCATAGGGACTATCCCCTCCTCTCATTGAAAATGCTCTTAGGGGTAAAGAAGGCAAAAAATTCTTAAATTTGTGCATATTTCTCGCATTTTTCAATAAAACTTTTAAAAACCTCTAAAACGGAGGGGGAATATTATATTTCAATGGAAATGCACTCTCTTTCCCTACTTCCTTTACTTTTTTTCTGCTCGATTGCATTACTTGTTATAACGGAACATTTACGCCTTTTCACGAAAAATTAATGGTTTGGTTTGATGACGACTTGGACGAGGAAAAATCAGACAAATTATTTAATTAAATCTTTCTCATGCTCAATATTCTATCTCGCAAATTAATGTTTATACACGTCTTCAAATATAGAATCTCCTTAGCATTGCAGTATTTCCTGTTTTCAAATGTTTCAAAATGCTGTTTATAATTTTCAACATAAGTGTGTCAGCTTTTTCCTGTTGTTTCAGAAATACATTTGCCTTTATCTGACGTTTGCGCTGTTTTAACTGAACTTAGCGCCCCAAAAAGGCCTAACGTTTGTTCTACCTGTGATGATTAAAAAACGGAGAAACAGTGAACCAGATCTCTGACGCTACCTCAGTATTACCAATCTGACACTGAAGCGTCTACCTCAACTAAAAAATCGTACCTTGACGTGAAAATTATCGTCCTGCACAGCTCACTATTGCAAGCGTGACGATTTGGGTTTGGTTTTGCAAAATACAAGGTGTAATATATAATTTGTATTTTTAAAATCATCAACTCATACGGGGGTGACTTGCCCCTCGTGGAGTCGGCGCCTATGTACAGTCGCTCAAAAAAGTATCCAAAAAAGTATACAGAATTCAGAAAAAAATATATGGCAACGATTTTTTCAGAAATTAGTGATCTGGCAACCTTCGTGTCACGTGGCAAAGGAATAAAATTAAAAAATTTTAATCAGGTTAGGGTTCTAGAACCCATCTCCCATATTTGAATTATTTCTTTGAGAAATTCGTATCCAATTACTACGATTTCACCTTACACGAATTTTTGAAGATCGCGTTAGTAGGGAACTGGATGTTTTATTTTTTCCCTATAATTTTTGAATTGTTACTAAATTGAATTTTAGGGCTTTTGTCAGTCTATAGCTGACCTTTTAACAGAAAAGTTGTTTTTAGGTGTTTCACTTCTAAAACAACACTTTTATGCCCCCAAGGCCGAGTCACAAGGATCCCAGGGGTTCAAGGTTTGATTCAGCTGCTTGAGGGGGATTTTAATTTATTTTTTTAGGTTAAGCACTGGGCAGCCACTGGAGGGTGCTTATTCTAATAAAGAGAAGAAGGCCATTGGACAACTTTTTAAACAGATGGAGCCTCCCTCAAGGCCATCTAGCTTGTTCTTTAACGTGAACCAACCTACTGAACACCACGGCTTAACGTCCCATCTGAAGAACCGCGGTCATTTCAAGTTCATCGGAGTCCGTTTTAAATCTCGCAGGTTGGGCTGTTTTACCACTGAGCGACACTTTTTTTGCACACAATGGGCTAAATGGCCATGTCACAAGTACTCCGAAGGCTCAGAGAAGGTTGGGGAGAAAATCCACTAGACAGCTGTTGATGATAGCCTCCCGTCAAGGCCATCCAGCGAATTCTTTAATGTGCACAGGGAATGGCTCTCCCCATACATGGGGGGCGGGGGTGGCTCAGTAGGTAGCGCGCCAGGCTCGTAATCTGTAGTTCCCAGGTTCGAGTCCCAGCTGGGTCAGCGTTGAGATTTATCTCCGCAAAATTCCCCGCCCTGCCCACGGTCAGTAGGGGACACCGATGGGCTTGGAAAGGACGCCGTCCGTCGGATGGGACGTTAAGCCTGGCCCCGTGTGCGGGAGAGCCATACCCTGTGCACGTTAAAGAACACGCTGGATGGCCTTGACGGGAGGCTACCATCTGTCTCCCAACAATTGTTCCAGTGGGTCCCCTCCCCCAACCTTCTCTGAGCCTTCGGGGTCCATGTGACCTGGCCATTTAGCCCATGGTGTGCAAAAAAGTGCCGCTCAGAGGTAAAACAACCCAACCCCCATACATGGGGACACGGCTTAACGTCCCATCCAACTGATGGCTGTCTGACTGACCTGTCCCTACTGACCGTGGGCAGGGCGGGCAGTTTTGCGGAGATAAATCTCAATGCTGGGCTCAGGGCTAGGACTCGAACATGAGAACTCAGGTTACGAGACCGCCACTCTACCGACTGAGCCAACACTCTCCTTTCAGAGGTTAGTGCATCTGGAAAATTGTCGTTAGTTCGTAACCTACTGGCTCAGGCATGGCCAACTGTTTTTGCCCCCGGGCCGGATTGGAAAAAAAAATATTTTCACGGGCCGGATTGGAAAAAAAATATTTTCACGGGCCGGACGAAATATTAAAATTGAAAAATGTTAAGCAAAACACTTATTTCTTTAAGTAAACAAAATTTTATTATGAAATTTGTTTATGAATAATTGTAAATAAATCAATACAACAAATTAACATAATAACTAATGCGACGTGTTGAGGCGGTTTGCATTGCTTATTATTTTTTTAATATCTGGTTCTATACTTGTAGTAGCTATTCTTAACACAGCCTCCAAATGTAAATCATTCAATCTTGATCTTGTTGTACTTTTATTTAGATTCATTAAAGAAAAGGTTTGTTCACAAATATAAGTTGAGCTAAAGATTACTAAATACGTCTTGGCAAGTTTTTTTAAATTTCCATATTTTTCATTATTCAATTGCTTATAAAAATTACACAAATTTTCTTGCTCTTCTCGATATTTCTCATGTAATAATTCATCACATTGTAAATTAATTATTTCTAATTGTATATCAACAGGAACGTCATCACTTGTACAGAAAATGGATTTCGGATAATAGATAAAATTTTATCAATTTTTTTGAAGCAATCGAATCTCTGCTCGAAATCTGTCATTAGTGCAAGGATGTTTTTATCAAATGTTTTAACCTTTTCTTTTAAAATATTTAAAGATATGGTCTGTAACGTTGGAAAATGATCAAATTTACATTCAGCCAGAATTGTAGAAAAAAGGCTAAGCTTCATTTTAAAAGCTCTTAATTTCTGTATTAAATCATGAGCAAATAAATTTTTTCCTTGTATACATGTGTTAAATTCGTTCAAATGTGTGAGAATATCCAAAGAAAATACTAAATCACAAATCCAATTTGGATCTAATATTTCAGGAAAATCCTCATTTTCTTTAAGCATTAAAAATATTTTTATTTCCTCTTGAAGGTCCCACACACGTCTTAAAACTTTTCCCAAACTTAACCAACGGATTTTATTGTGATATAGTACATCTAAATGACTAGTATTTAGTTCTTCAAGGAGATCAATAAATTGCCTGTGATTTAATCCTTTTGATCGTAGGAAATTCACTAATTTCACAACTACATTTGTAACATGATCGATTTTTAAAATATTTTTGCACTATGCAAAAATATTTTACTCGCCTGCTGGCAACGTCGCTTGAACATCGAGTGCAGATGAGTATAAAAGTTTTAATTCTTTATAACGGAATCTTTTTTAAAAAATATAGAAGTATCGAGAATTCATTCGATTAATTACTAGAAGTTAAATGTTAATATTGAAAAATTGTTCGCGGGCCACATAAATTCATTACGCGGGCCGTATGTTGGCCATGCCTGTACTGGCTGAAGAGAATTTTTTCGCAAAATTCAGAAATGAAAGTATTATGCATTTTTAATGCGATCCTTCCAAAATTAATTTCTTGCTTGCTATTTTTTGCGTAAATTTATTTGCTTAACCTAATAATAATAATAAATTTTTATGTTTGGTAAGGGCAACAATAACTTACCCCTTATCCCAGGGACTGGAAGGAAAAGGCAAATGTTTTGTTTTAAGTGATAATTGGAAATAATCTTTTGCTTGTATAGATAATAACGAAATATTATGATTCGCACTCTTTAAATCCTTAAGGGAATTTTAGTTTACATCGTCAGAAGGCACTAAATTTCAATATGCGAAACTTTCAACGAATGTTGCAAGCGATCTGTTGTAAATTTTGGTTGTAGAGTGTCCAAATCTATCAGAGGGTTATATTCTCAGAGGGTTCTTTTCTCAGAGGGTTATGAGGAAGTGGAACTTAAATTTTAAGGGATTTGGGTTGGGTTCTTTTACCTCTGAGCGGCACTTTTTTGCACACCATGGGCTAAATGGCTAGGTCACAAGGACCCCGAAGGCTCAGAGAAGGTTAGGGGAGGGGACCCACTGGAACAGCTGTTGGGAGACAGATGGTAGCCTCCCGTCAAGGCCATCCAGAGTGTTCTTTAACGTGCACAGGGTATGGCTCTCCCGCACACGGGGCCACGGCTTAACGTCCCATCCGACGGACGGCGGCCTTTCCAAGCCCGTCGGTATCCCCTACTGACCGTGGGCAGGGCGGGGAATTTTGCGGAGATAGTCTCAACGCTGACCCAGCTGGGACTCGAACCTGGGAACTACAGATTACGAGCCTGGCACGCTACCGACTGAGTCACCCCGCCCCAAATTTTAAAGGATAAAAGATAAATACTTTTTCTGTAAGTGCTGCTAAAATATTTCTATTTTCATTTTCACAATCTTGGATTGGTTCGAATTAAAACTTTTAAAGACTACAAACTCGGTAAACGAAAAACTTTATTCTCTTTGAGAATGAGAGTCTCATATTCATATAAGAAGAGAGTTGTGTCGTTTCTGTCTGTCCATCTGTCTGTCTATAGACATCAAACTTTTTTATTTACAAAGATAAATTAAAAATTATTTTTGTGTTGGATAGGCATTGAAGAAATATTACGATATCCGCTTTCCAAATCTCTCTAAAGCTATAATTACGCCCTCTAGAAGTGGAAAAGTTTGAAAATTCCAAAATTTGAAACGAATATTGCAAACGATGTATTTATGCTAGAAATTTGAAATTTCGGTGGTGGAATGAGTAGGTCATGAAGTTTCCATTGCTAGCAATGAGTTGACCCTTTAGACCCAGAGGGGGTGGGAAAACAACACTTTTTAGTTTTAGCTAAATTTAAGTTTTAGTTTTAGATAATTGTTTGCTTTTAGAGATAAATTAAAAATTATTTTTCGGTTAGATAGGAATTGATAAAATATTATAATTCACTTTTTTCTAAATCTTCTGAAAACTATAATTGTGCCCTCTAACAGTGGAAAAATTTTCAAATTCCAAAATTTCAAACAAATATTGCAAACGACGTATTTAATCAAGAAATTTTAAATTTTGGTGGTGGAATGTGAACGCCATGATGTTTCCATTGGCAACAATGAATTGACCTCTTAGACCCAGGGGGGGGGGGAATAGACAATTTTTTTGTTTCAGCAGATAATTATTTGTATTTAGGGATAAATTAAAAAAATCTATTTAGAGTTAGATAGGAATTGATAAAATATTATCATTTGCACTTTCGGAATCTTTCGAACACTATAAATGCGCCCTCTAACGGTGAAAAAGATTGAAATTTCCGAAATTTCAAACGAATATTACAACGATGTATTAATGATAGAAATATGAAATTTTGGTGGTGGAATGTGAGCGTCATGAAGTTTCGATTGGAAAGAATGAAAACGATAATTAGAGTTCATTTTAGTTTGATTGGTACTAATGAAATATAATTCGCATTTTTGAAACACTTAATTGTTTTTAATACGTATATCTTTACAGATCATTGAAATGATGAAACAGCAGAACTGTTATAGAGTTTTACAAATAACATGTATTAAATAGAAATTTGAAAAATCAGTGGTAGTTTTTAAGAGATATTTCACTGGTAACAATAATCAACCTGCTTTTCTGAGAGAGATGTGGAAAATGCAACTTTTTAGTTTTAAGAATTAAAAGACGAATACTTTTATGTTGTTTAATTGCTAATGAGATACTATTTGCATTTTTCCCATCATCGGCTAGTTCAAATTAAAACTTTTAAGGAATGCAAGAGTAGGTAAAGAAAAAACTTCATTCTCTTTTCAAACGAGATTCTGATGTGCACCAGAGGCGATATGCATCCTTCTAGATAGCTTTTGGTTTGGTCAGTAAAATTAAATTCTTTAGAATAGCTTTGTCAAATATTTTTAATAATAATAATAACTTATTCAACTAGAATAAAGTACAAAAAATACACCAATTCAAACACCAAATGATAAAAATGCAAATATCGTCTCTGCAATTGAAACCACGAAGTCAACAGACTAGCACGAGTTTCATTATACATAAGTTAGAACTTATAGCATCTTTGTAGCATAAATAATAAAAGTGTTCATAGCATAAATAATAATAATGTCCCATGAACATAAGTGTATTGAAATGGAAATTATAATTAAATCTTTGTTATTAAATAAAATACAATGAAGAAATTGAAAATTAAAAATATTAATTACAACGAAAGAGAATGAGACTAATGAAATGTGACGGAAGATTCAATATAAAAAATACTCAACAAGTATAACTTTAATTTTCATTTAAAATTTGCCTGTGAGGAATCTCGAGTCCCAAGGGTTGTTTTCCTCTGAGCGGCACTTATTTCATTCACAGTGGTCAGGTCACAAGGATCCCAAGGGCTCAAAGAAAGTCCATCCAGCATGTTGTCCAACGAGCGCAGGGTATGGTCCTCCTTCACACGGATCATGGCCTAATTTCCCATCCTATGAACGGCAGCCTTTCCAAACCCATCAACAGTTCCCTTTCCCAGCGAGGCCGGGGGGGGGGGAGGGGTAATTACTGGAGATAAATCTCAGCACAATTGGGACTCGAACCTGGGAACTGCAGATTACCAGCTTAGTACATTATTATGTAAAACAAATGCAACTATAAGGCATCAAAGGTATCGAATTTATTTACGTCTTCAAGAAACAAACATTCTTCTGCCAAACGGAGACAAATCACGTGATTGCTCTCACATTACAGCGAATTAATTAAGACGAAAGCTAGAGGACAACAATGGCGTCATCTATGAGTAAATATGAGAATTATTATCTCTGTATCAACAGAAGGGTCTCCTGTATATCATGGAATGTCTTTTTGTACAGTTATATCGTTTATTATCAACAACTAAAAATTAAAAGCCAACGGCAGTACGAAGCTGAAAACACCGATCATTCGAAGTTAAGCAGTTTTGGTCACGGTCAATACCTGGGAGGGTGACCACCAGTGGAACACCACGTGCAGTTGGCAAAAAATCTGCTGAGGACCCGCCATCTTCACAGATCACTTTTAATATGGCGTATTAAACTGACAGGCTCCTTTCAGACCTCTGTGGCAAGCAGCTGCTTGAGGAGATATTTATTTTTTTATTTTAAAAATTAAGGTGCTTACTTTAGAAAATTATGGTATTCTCCTTTTTTTATTAGAGAAAGTTACCGTGAAAACTTTTCGCCCAGTATATGATGGTATATTAAAAAAAAAGTTTCTTTGAGGTAAGCGAAACAGGAGCCGAGTGTGCTTCTAAGTCTGAACCTTGTGCCCTAAGGCTCAGGAATGATAGATTAACATAGAGAGAAGAAATCCAAAAAAACTTGCAAAACCAGACAGGGAGACAGCTCTTAAAACGTTTTTAAGCTCCCGGACTAAAAAAGTCTGCGATGCATGTGGTTGCTCGAAATAGAAGTAACATAAAACTGTTAAAGGGATGCTTTGTGTTTACTGTCAACAAATATTAAAGCAGCGTCACGCCCTCTCATGGGAAAAACTAGTGTCACTGAAACATCTGCCTGGAACAACCAATGGCCAAGGGCGATCAACCTGGAAATCCCTGAATCTCTTGATTCCCTCATCACATTCAGAATCTTTTCCCTTCTCGATAATAACAGAAACAAGTGTCGACCAAAGGCAGTTCAGAATCCGACACCATTTTAAATATTACTACTTTACCGAATAAAAAATACGATGGAAAACGAGGGAACGGTAGTGAAATGTTATTGAGTTTATCGTAATGATGGTTTGGATTCCTTTTTGGGGGAGGGGAATGAAGAAAGCAAAGTTCTTATCACTCTTTTTTGTTCTCTTGTTTTTTGTCTGAATACGAGTCGAATATGTAATCAAGAACAAAGTATATCTTTTTCTAAATGGTGAACAGTAAAGTGTTTAACGAATATGTAGAACATCAACCGTTCTGTAAAAACCTGAAAGAAGTTGAGTCGTCAAAAAAAAATCTTAAAGACGTTTAAGAGATCAGAGAAAAAACTAATTGAAGTAAAGTGGTCAGAAAAAAGTCCAAGGACAGACAAATGGGAGGCAACAACTAATGACAGCAAATCATCAGGAGAAGGAAGTTAACTACTTAAGTTAGCGACAACTTCATTATAATCAGGAGAAGGGAGTTAACTACTTAAATTAGCGACAACTTCATTATCATCAGGAGAATGGAGTTAACTACTTAAGTCAGCGACAACTTCATTATCATCAGGAGAAGGGAGTTAACGACTTAAGTCAGCGACAACTTCATTACCATCAGGAGAAGGGAGTTAACGACTTAAGTCAGCGACAACTTCATTACCATCAGGAGAAGGGAGTTAACTACTTAAGTCAGCGACAACTTCATTATCATCAGGAGAAGGGAGTTAACTACTTAAGTCAGCGACAACTTCATTACCATCAGCTGGTCAACAAAGTCCTAAGATCGATAAGTGGTAAGAAAAGTGCTAAGGAAAATCAAACAATCAGCAAAAACTCAAAGGCAGTCCTACCAAATATTCAAGGAAGTCAGTTGGCTAGCAAAGAACTGAGAACAGACAATTGGCCAAGAGAATAACAGGAGAGTCAATTGGTCATCTATATAACCAAGATGCAAGTGATCAGCAAAGTTTCAAAGACAGACAAGGGACCAAGACTAATAATCAATTTTATTGTCAGCAAAACCTCCGAGGTCCTAAGTCCAAACAAGTGATCAGCAAAAAAGAAAAACCAAGGAAGGCAAAGAAACTCTTAATATTTGGAGAAAATCGTGTTCTTTATATTGGAGTGCCTTTTTTTAAATTGCCGCTATTGACACGCACACATCAGTTTTAAAACATCTGAATGAAAAAATCGCATTTTGTCTCCACTTTGAATTTCAACAAACTTTGCTCCTTCATTATCAATTCAATGGGGGGAGAAGTAAAGCCTCCCCCCAATTGGGTTATCGCAAGACATTTCAATCTTAAATAAATATGCATCACTTCCTTCCTCTTATCTCATCGTTCATTCGATTTTTGCAATGCTATTCCCCTTCTGCGAAATTTCTTACATTCTGCTGAGAGGCTTATTTTCAGCTCAAAGAATATGGACTGAAAAGTAAAAAGTTTCCCTTTCCTAGTTTTTATCCCCTTTCGTATAATTAAACAATCCTCATCATCATCTTCCCATAGATTGCATCATTGTTCCTTTTGTCACAATCACTGCACACCGCAGTCTATAAAGTCCGACCACATATGTGGATGGCAGTGAACTCCTTCAAAAACTCGACCCTTCTCTTCTCGATGGGGAATCCAACCTGTTTAAACACCATTTTTATTTTACGATGTGTTTCCGTTGTTATTATTTCTATCTCCAGGACACTGACCAAGAAACTTATTTTTATCTCTCTTGGCGGCCTTGGGCTATTTATAATCTCGTCCTCATCGCAAGGAATTCTGCTGCATCTCCTTGAAAGATCTATGAAAGTGATAAGCAAATGATCCATGGGTATTATTGCTTTTTAATACACTGAGTAGGCAAAAAACAAAAGCCATCAAGTCGTTGCATTGCAGTTCGTCTCTAGAAAGGAAAAAACGGAAAGCATAAAGTCGGGTTTTCGCCTTTTCTTATTAACAGAATTCAGCATTCTCTTTTTTTAAAAAAAGGAAATAATTTTTTCTTTGCATGACGTGCGAAAAAGGGTTCAGGACCACCAAGATAGAATGGATCATCTTGTTTATGCATTTGTATTTCTCCAATCTACAGTGCAAAATAAGGAAGTTATAAAAAGTGAAACAGAAATTGAAATTAGAATAACTATTATATTCAGATAAAATGCAGTTAGAGTAAGAGACTAGACATGTAATAACTATCATTTGGAATTGTTTTTATTATTTTTCGCGTGCAAGTTAACTCATTAGGCGATGGCAAAGAAGGGAAAAATTATTGCCGAAGCGTGATTTTTTGAGTAGGGAAAGCAATTACCAAAAGCAGTGCTGCAACCGAGTCCGTGCCTGTTACTAAGTTTCTGAATCATTCAACACGAACACCGTTCCCGCACTTGATGCTTACGAATCAATGAACACGAACGCCGTTCCGGTATTCGATGTTTATGAATCACTGAATGGGAATGCAGTTCCGGTACTAGATGTTTTTGAATCATTAAACCGGAACGCCGTTCCGGTATTCGATGTTTATGAATCACTGAACGGGAATGCAGTTCCGGTACTCGATGTTTTTGAATCATTAAACCGGAACGCCGTTCCGGTACCTGATGTTTAGGAATCATTGAGTGAAAATAGTTCCATACTTTTTAAATCAAATATTAATAATATTATATATATAAAGTCTAGCAACGGGGGGGGGGAGAGGAATTGCGAATGTAATATCTCCGTCATTGAGGAAAGTTTTTTAAGAAACTGTTCATTGTCGTTCCGGTGGTTGAGTGATTAGCCTGTTTGGTGGCTACTAATGTTAAGAGACGGAAATCTCCCATTAAGATCATCCAGCGTGTCCATCAACTTACACAGGCTAGGGTTCTCCTGGGCACGGAGTCACGACTTACTCTCTCATCCAGCGGTATTTCCAAGCCAAACAGTGTCCCCTTTCTCGACGAGGACAGGATACGGTTTATGGAAGTAAATCTCACTGGTAATAAAAACAATTCCAAATGATAGTTATTACATGTCTCATATAGCATAAGCTCGCATAGTTAGGACTCACGCCTGGGGACATCAGAATACTTGTCCGTTTTTGTCCAGAATACTTAACCGTTTAATTTCGCCTAAATTCAATATTCTAAATTAATGTATTGAAGCTACAAAAGCATCATTATGTCGTTAATATTGACTAACTTGTATTATAAGTAAATAGTAATAAGACCAAAAGTTATTTTGGTTTTTTTACAATTTTCACCCATTTGCTTTTTTTACAATTTTCACCCATTTGTTTTTTTTACAATTTTCACCCATTTTTTTTTTCATAGATCGTTATCGAAACACACTTCGGTTTTCGCGAATTTCAGAATTTTCCAAAGCCACAGAATATACAAGGGCCATAGATACTTTAGTAGCCCTGATATAAACTAATATTTTAAGATTAATCATCATCATCATCATTAGTTTATTAAACTAATAATGTTACATACAGAATTTATTTGTAATACTCTGATTAACCCAAGAGCATCTAAGCTCATGTAGGTTATCATATGCATTCGTGTTCCCTGTATTCTAGAGATGAGATTGTACAACAGTTGATTTACCATTAAAGTGGTAGGAAGGCCCCTATCCCCGACTAAGCTTTTTCATTTATTAATACATTTTTAGTTTGAATCGTAATAGTTGAATGTCTTTAGAAAATTAAACGAAAAACGTTAATAAAATTGTGTAATTTCATATTTTTGAAACGTGGCAGGATTTCTTATATGCACTATTTTAAAACTTTCCTGCCACTTCGATATTTAGGTAAACTTCGATATTTAGTTTAACTAAAGTTCGAACCCGTTTTCTATATTAGGTAAATAGTTGTATTTTTTTTAACAAAATACGATATGCCTTTACTGAGTAATGCCTTCTTGGAAAACATCGGTATAAGCAAACCTTGTTTGAACAAGAAAAGTAGAATACTCAAGTCCTACCATTATGTCTCTCGTTTAAAAAAAGGATGTTAATTAAATCACTATCGTGATGTGCAATATGTTCATTCAAAAGCAATTCGTAAATACTTAAGAAAGCGAAACGATGCGCAATTGTGCGTTATAAATTTTTTTACATATTAGCAAAAGTTTATTTACAAACTTAATATCTGACAATCACTTCTGGTGTCAGCAAGCGAGTAGTACATCTCATTTACAAGAACGTTGAAACGTACTTGAAAGCTGAATATATACACCAATAGATTCCTTAGATTCTTTTGTGTTTTTCTACGTTAAAATAGTAGTTTGCTTGCAAACATTTTAACGCTAATTTGCATAATTTTTGACTTTCAAATTTCCAGAATTTTCCTGTTCTCCTATTACACTTTCAAAACTTTTCAATGTACCTAATTACCTGTATTTGGATGTAGCGCAATACAGTTGGTACCCACTTAAGTCGTTAATTTGTTCTTTAGAACTCTAAGTTAAGCGAAACAACATTAAATTATCCCTACTTATTACAGTAAATAGTACTAATATTTACAGTAAAAAAGTTAAGAAGATATATAATCGAAAGGTGGGCAACTTAAATTTATACAGTGACTTTGAGAAGTTGCAGAAATTTAGAAATAGTTAAACTACCTAATGCTCAAGATCCTGCTAAGTATCAAAAATCAAAGGCATCAAGTTTCCTATTGTCTTGCTTACAGAGTCCAAGTTTCAGTACATAACTAGCCCTAGAAAAAACTCAAACTATTAAACAGCCTAATTTTAGTATTTAGTCCTAGAATGCTTATTTTTCCACACTCTCTAAAGGCTCTTAAAGGTCCCAGTAGCAATCCCTATTCTTCTCTTTATCTCATACCGCACATCACCAGTATCTGTTTAACCGCTCTCAAGATAATTAAACTGAGACACTTGCTCATGGGTGCAACCATACAAAGCGACTGTGATGTTAACTCTTCGTTTGTCGGTCTATTGGGACCACTTAGGACGTTCCCTCGGTTCGATCGCTATACGCGACGGTTGAAAGAGTCTTTCGGATAAAATCAACGGTTTATTCACAATTGCAGAGACTCGATACTGAGGCTCCTTCCCCATAAATTAGTTCAACTTCAGACTTTACTTAAAAATAACAAAGATTTATTTAACCTTCCAAACATACTTGCTGGACGAGGACATATGCTCAATTACATAGATTACAACAACACCAGCTTACTATGCCTGTTCAGCTGTATTTACCGAGCCAACGTAGCTATTACCAGTCGGCATTTCCCAGCTTTACCATATCTCGTCCGTCTCCTTCCGAAACTCGACCGGCTCTCCTCTTCTCATCGTTGCCAAACCCTTTCTTCCTTTCTTTCTCTGCCTGACCATCTGGGCAGTCCGCTAGCAGTTGGGCGACCTCCGTCCCCTCGGGGCACTGCCCCTTCAATTAACTTTCCAGATGCCGGGACAGAGGGCCTCCCCGTAGCATATGACTATTTTGGCGAAATCCAAAATAAATATACACAGCCTGAACAAAAAAAAATCTAAAAAGGCCTCTAGCCTGACAGCGACTGAAGCACCATATGCCTGATCAATTTTCATCATAGTTTTCTCTCCGTTTATCACCAAACCTACTCTACTGCCAGTAGAAGTTTAATCTAAATCAGTTTAACTCGGAGTCCAGTTATATTTCATTTTCAGCGATTGATTTTAAATCTGGAGTAGTTCAACTGATCGATTCAATATTAGTCACGAATTAGCAATTGACGTATTAACTAAAAAAAAAGCTGAATAAGTAGCATTGGTTTCGCAACAGCCTGCTTCCTGCCTACCTCATGGTGAACCAACCCTCTGGGGTCAAAGTCAATTCTTGTGGCGGGACTCTTTCTCCCCCACTGCAGGAAACTCCACTTCTATAAAAGTTTTGAGCGTCTCTGCCCAGAGGAAGTTTAGTCAGACGTCAATGAAGAATATAATCAATAGTTCCCTGATTTTAATTTGTTCCTAAACAACTGAGCAAAATAATTGTGAATATTTGAAGATAGAATGAGGCCAGATCCGTATATAGGGAAAAAAAAGTAGTAATACTATGAGGAAGGGTTTCCAAGTCACCTGATGAACTAGGGGCGGGGGTGGCTCAGTCGGTAGCGCGCCAGGCTCGTAATCTGTAGTTCCAAGGTTCGAGTCCCAGCTGGGTCAGCGTTGAGACTTATCTCCGCAAAATTTCACGCCCTGCCCACGGTCAGTAGGGGACACTGATGGGCTTGGAAAGGCCGCCGTCCGTCGGATGGGACGTTAACCCGTGGCCCCGTGTGCGGGAGAGCCATACCCTGTGCACGTTAAAGAACACGCTAGAAGGCCTTGACGGGAGGCTTCCATCTGTCTCCCAACATCTGTTCCAGTGGGTCCCCTTCCCCAACCTTCTCTGAGCCTTCGGGTCCATGTGACCTGGCCATTTAGCCCATGGTATGCACAAAAAGTGCCGCTCAGAGGTAAAACAACCAAACCCTGATGAACTAAAAAGAGTGTATAATTATCGTTTTTAGAAATTTTTCTATAAAATTAGTTCCCTCCTGGTGCTTTTTAAAAAATATTTTTGCAATTTATGTGTAAATTCCTACATGTGTATACTATTTATTCGCCTCCACTCCTGTTGTTAAAATGCTCAAAGCGAAGACATTGCCTTTCGCCTCTCCAGACTCTGCTCCTGACAAGTCGTTCTTCTATTGCTTGTTTTTTTAATTTTTTTCTCCAAAGAAGTACGCAAACGAAACTTCTAAGTTTCCGTTGAAGCGAAATCATTTATCAATCAACCGATACATGGATGCAAACCAATGAAGAGAGCTATTGATGAATCTCTGACCTGAGAAAAAAAGTGAAGTTTCCTTCAAATTCTTTTGCTGGAAATAACTGTTCACTGCTATCATTTAAATAATAATCGGGTGTCATAATCGGAAGTAATAGGGATCGTCAAAGAAAACGAATGTTTTCCTCGACATTTGTGTCTGATGAATTAGAAATTTGTTTCTGGATGGTTTCAAGAAAGTCACTAGAACTGCATTTGCAAGAATCGAGTATTGTACTAGAACTGCATTTGCAAGAATCGATATATTTGCAAGAATCGAGTATTGTACTAGAACTGCATTTGCAAGAATCGATATATTTGCAAGAATCGAGTATTGTACTAGAACTGCATTTGCAAGAATCGATATATTTGCAAGAATCGAGTCATTTGCAATGAATCGATATATTTGCAAGAATCGAGTCATTTGCAATGAATCGAGTATTTTTCCCCTGGCATCGATCTTGTTGCCAGGGGAAAAAATACTCGATTCCTTTTTTGAAGTTTCTCTCAATGTCGATGAAGTTTTACACTTTCTGGTCACAAGGACATCTTCTATCTACGTTTGTGTTATCATCTGGTTTGAACCCAATTCTCTTTTTTTTTAATTTTAAATCCGTTAGTTGTTTTACCTCTGAACGACACTACTTTTTGCACAATGGGATAAATGGCCAGGTTACAAGGACTCCAAAGCCTTGAGTTTGATTGAAAAAAGGAGAACCACTGGATAGGTGTTAGGAGACTCGGGTCTAGGTCATTCAGCATATTTTTCAATGTGCACAGGGTATAATGTACACTCTTCTCCACAAGAAGCGGTCAAAGGGCTTCCCATCCGACGGACGGAGACCTTTCCAAGCCCGTCTGGGGTCCCCTTTCTGACCTAGGGCATTGTGGTGGTTTAGCGGTGATAAATCTCAACCCTGACACAAGTGGGACTCGAACCTGGGAACTACAGATTAGAGCCTGGCTCGCTGCTGACTAAGCCAATCCCCGACCGATTTGAACCGCAAAAAACGTTTCGCTGCGTTTTTCTCTTGAGTACGAATAATTGCCTTTCATGAATAAGGCTGAAAAAAAGAAACCCGCTTTTAGCAAGGTTGATAAATATGATCGAAAAGTTTGATAATAGATATCTGAAGATCTCTAAAGCATAAGACGAAGAGTAAGTAAGCGAGAAGACAAATAAGCTTCTGAACACTCTTTCGTTTCCGCCATTGACTCTAGCTATCTTCCTCTAAAATCACTGCTATGACCAACTCTGTTGAACACGGGCCGCCGACACACCAGCATTTGCCTCAAGTAGAGATGCCATTCGCTTGACCTCCGTTCCTGGATCAGCGCTCCAGCCGCAACTAACTACTCCATTCAACTCTTCCCACTGTCCCGAGTGACAGGTGACGTGAGGAGGGATGCAATACCGGCTCGAGCATTGACGCCGCGTGTCAGTGTAACGCATCTACATCCGCAGTTCGGCATTGCCTTTTGGCTCCTTGGGAAGATGAATGATGCAAAACGCGGCACTGCTTCGGAAAACCCTTTTCAAAACGCTGACATAAATATGCACATAAATTTCGTTATTATTCCTCCGAACTTCGTTTATTACTTTTGGCGAGAGTTTCGATTTTAGCTCTTTACTATATAAGTAGAACTACAGATCTGGTGGCGCCAGTCTCATAATCTGTAGTTCTCAGGTTCGAGTCCCGGCTGGGTCAGCGTTGAGATCTATCTCCGTAAAATTTCTCGCCCTGCCCACGGTCAGTAGGGGACACCGCTGGGCTTGGAAAGGCCGCCGTTAGTGGGATGGAACGTTAAGCCTTGGCCCCGTGTGCGGGAGAGCCATACCCTGTGCACGTTAAAGAACGCTCTGGATGGCCTTGACGGGAAGCTGCCATCTGTCTTCCAACATCTGCTCCAGTGGGTCCCCTCACCCAACCTTCTCTGAGCCTTCGGGGTCCATGTGACCTGACCATTTAGCCCATGGTGTGCAAAAAAGTGCCGCTCAGAGGTAAAACAATCCAACCCAACTGATATGGTGAGTAAAAAGGAAATGTATTTGTTTTCGCAAAAAAATTGGATAAGCAAATGAACAGGTGAAAAGTATAAAAATCTAATATATAAAGAAGACTGTTTGGGTGTCTGTCAGCTTATACACTCAACTCCCCTCGTCTGTCGGATGGGACGTTAAACCGTGACCCCGTGTGCGGGAGAGCCATACCCTGCGTACGTTAAAGAACACGCTGGATGGCCTTGACGGGAGGCTACCATCTGTCTCCCAACAGCTGTTCCAGTGGGTCCCCTCCCCCAACCTTCTCTGAGCCTTCGGGGTCCATGTGGCCTGGCCATTTAGCCCATGGTGTGCAAAAAAGTGCCGCTCAGAGGAAAAACAACCCTACCCAACACTCAACTCCCCCTTTCCCCTAAAGAGCTAAAGGCACCAAATTTGCATAAACTTTCCCTTCGCCAAGGGAAAGACTATTTGCTATCATGTATAAATTTAAAGGAAGAAAAGGTTAGTTAAATTTCCTGCTTTCGAGTAATAGAGTTATTTCCTCAGTAGTAGATAAATAAATATTTAAGAGAGGAAAGGAAGCACAAACTGAACATGAACATTTTTTGTGGAAACGAAGGCTTTCCAAAACCCTAAAATCACCGCGTAAATCTGCAGTTTATATAAGTATTTAGTACATAAATAGATTTTTGTTATTTTATCTTCATCTGTCACTATGTAAAATTTTCTCTTCTTATTTCACACGCTAAACAAACTGAAATTCACAAAATTAAAAACTAATCAACTTGAAAATACATTTAAATAACCCTGTAAGTGTAAGTAGTTAGCGAATTGTAGACTAATTTTCCTATCTCGTGTATGATTCATCTATTAGTATGTCCATCTAATCGGTGTAATGGGTTGGGTTGTTTTACCTCTGAGCGGCACTTTTTTTTGCACACCATGGGCTAAATGGCCAGGTCACATGGACCCCGAAGCCTCAGAGAAGGTTGGGGGAGAGGACCCACTGGAACAGCTGTTGGGAGACAGATCAAGGCCATCCAGCGTGTTCTTTAACGTGCACAGGGTATGGCTCTCCCGCACACGGGGCCACGGCTTAACGTCCCATCCGACGGACGACGGCCTTTCCAAGCCCATCAGTGTCCTCTACTGACCATGGGCAGGGCGGGGAATTTTGCGGAGATAAATCTTAACGCTGACCCAGCTGGGACTCGAACCTGGGAACTACAGATTACGAGCCTGGCGCGCTACCGACTGAGCCACCCCCGCCCCTCGGTGTAATGGGGGACAATGAATAAACGAATAACCGAAGAACACTATCAAAATATGTCACAGCAAGCTTTGTGGCTGATTCAAGTTCACGTTCATTTCAATCAAATGTGATACTAGATGGCCTGGATGAGAAAGATATTAAATTGCATTCATTATTTTTTAGTAAAAAAGCGCGTTCCGAAGATATAGCGGAACAATCGTTTTCACATTTCCTCTTTTTTTAGGGGGGAAGAGAGCATGAGAGGAGTAAATTTTTTTAAATCCTATGACACTCTCTGCATCATAAGCTTTGATTTCACACATAAATCATTGCGTTCGAACTTCGCGTTCGAAAGGTGGAACAGCTGCTTTGACAAACAGAAACTGACAAATGACAAGAGAAGAAAAATAGGAAGATGGTTGAGTAGGGTTGTTTACAGCTGCACTTTTATTTCTGCAGGGGCGGGGGTGGCTCAGTCGGTAGCGCGCCAGGCTCGTAATCTGTAGTTCCCATGTTCGAGTCCCAGCTGGGTCAGCGTTGAGATTTATCTCCACAAAATTTCCCGCCCTGCCCACGGTCAGTAGGGGACACCGATGGGCTTGGAAAGCCGCCGTCCATCGGATGGGACGTTAAGCCGTGGTCCCGTGTGCGGGAGAGCCATACCCTGTGCACGTTAAAGAACACGCTGGACGGCCTTGACGGGAGGCTACCATCTGTCTCCCAACAGCTGTCCCAGTGGGTCCTCTCCCCCAACCTTCTCTGAGCCTTCGGGTTCCATGTGACCTGGCCATTTAGCCCATGGTGTGCAAAAAAGTGCCGCTCAGAGGTAAAACAACCCAACCCTTATTTTTGCATGCCATGGGCTCAATGGCCAGGTTACAAGGACTCCTAGGGCTCGGAGAAGGTTGAGGGGACCCACTGGATAGCTGTTAGCAGACAGATGGTAGCTCCCGTCAATGCCTTTTCTCTGTAGACACTGAACATTTTTAATTTTAGAGACACATTATTAGAAATTCTTTTTGGTCGTATAGGTATTGCTGAAATATTACGTTTCGCATTTTCCGAATCGCTGTCTTAAACCCTGTAACAATGGGAAAAGGTAGAAAATGGTAAAACGTTTAAACAGATATTGCAAACGATCTATTAATGTTAGAAATTTAAAATTCTGGTGGTGGAATACCTTGGTCAAGAGGTTTATATTGAGAGCGATTATTTAACCTTTTTACGTCCAAGGGGTGTCAAAACGCAACTTTTTTTAAAGATATATGTGAACAATTCTTTTTTCTCTTTTACAGGTATTAATAAAATATTAATATTTGGATTTTTCCGATTATCAATCAGGTTCGAAATTCCACTGTTAAAGATTGCAATAGGCGAAAAATAGAAAAGTACTTGTGTCCACAACAGGTTAACTGACTAGATCACAAGTATCCCAAAGCTCTCAGAGTCGGATAGGGAAAGGAGTTGGGTTGGGTTATTCTACCTCTGAGCGGCACTTTTTTGCACACCATGGGCTAAATGACCAGGTCACAAGGACCCCGAAGGCTCAGAGAATGTTGAGAGAGGGTACTCACTGGAATAGCTGTTGGGAGACAGATGGTAACCGCCAGTCAAGGCCGTCTAGCGTGTTCTTTAACGTGCGCAGGGGCCACGGTTTAATGTTCCATCCGACGGACGGCGGCCTTTCGAAACACATCGGTCTTCTCTACTGGCTGTGGACAGGGCGGGGAGTTTTGCGGATAGGGAAAGGAGACTCCTGGACAGCTGTTAGGTGACAGAAACCTCCGTTCAAGGTCATTCACAGCGTTCTTTAAACAGGAGCCATACACTTTATAGCTTGGTGGAGACAAATCTCCGAATCGCATAACTTCAGTGACTAAATGTAAAACTTCAGGATTTTCACAAATAAAAAAAAAACCCAAAAAAATTAGAGAGAATTAAAAAAAAGAAAAAGTGCGGTTAAATAACAACTTATTAGCTTAACCAGCCTCATTTTATTTAGCTTATTATGGATTAAATTAATCACATAAAACCTCCCTTTTATAACTTTTTTATTGCTCTTTAATATTTATGCTTAATATATTAATACCCAAAGACAAATTTAACAGCGCAATAAATTAAGACACAAAGTAAAAATAAAAAAAAAAGAACAGAGGTCATTTTTTAAAAGAAAACGAATGACAAAAAAAATCCTTCTACGAATCAGTTTTTGAAAACAATTTCCGTCAACTAAACTGAATTTTTTTTTCTTTCTTTTTTTTTTTCTGGTGAGGTCAGACGGTGACTTCTTCTTGGCAAATATGCAGACGAACACTTAAGCTATTAAGCTAATGAGGCTGCATCAAAATTCTGACGCTGGAAGCGAAAGGGAAATTCTGTTTGCTTACAAAACAATGCAGCTTCAACGGAGGCTGAAGACATCAGCATCAGGTAAGGTACTGTGCCAGCGTGTTATCAGATGAAACTGCCGAAAGGGAATGGGAAGTGGGTGGGCCTACGCGTTTAGATTCGGTTGAAGTAATGAACCCATAACAGAGGTCAACTGGAAAGAATGTTAAAGGCATCCCCGAGGCCTACCAACCTCTAAATATTGAATGAATTCTGTACATACTGAGCTACTGTATCTGTTCGAAAGATAAAGGAAGACCATTTCTGTATTACTAGCTCGTGATTTGTTTAGTTAAGCAGAAACTTCCTTGAAGAGAGGCAGTGCTGTTTGGTTGTACCAGTGATGGTGCATGTCGATCAAATGGAGCGTATCATTGCAGCCTTGTAATTGTTTAATGAAACTTTCACAGGAGAGAAATCATAGGCTTGCAAGAGGAAAACACTGTCATGTTGTTGTTGATAGTGGTTGTGCTCCTTTCAGAACATTAAATCTTCATTTTGCACATTCCAAACAACATGGTTGAGTATATTACATACTTACCTAGATGTGCAAATGCATAAGCTGACTTCAGAAATGCATGCATTATGTCTGTTATCTTGTACTATATACAGCTGTTGCCCTCCCACTTTAAACGCTATGCCAATGGAAATGTTATTTCCAAAAAAAACTTCAAGTATAAAAGCACCTTTTTGTGGATAAAGATAGCTGGGGGAAGTTAAAACTTTATCTCCCAACTGTATTCTGTAGTTCCCAGGTTCGAGTCCCAGCTGGGTCAGCGTTGAGATTTATCTCCGCAAAATTCCCCGCCCTGCCCACGGTCAGTACACCGATGGGCTTGGAAACAGGACACCGATGGGCTTGGAAAGGCCGCCGTCCGTCGGATGTGACGTTAAGCTGTGGCCCCGTGTACGGGAGAGCCATACCCTGTATTCCCATCCAGCGTTAAGAATGTATGGAATTCCATCCAGCGTTAAGAATGTATACAGCTGTATTCCCATCCAGCATACCCATCCAGCGTTAAAGAACACGCTGGATGGCCTTGACGGGAGGCTACCATCTGTCTCCCAACAGCTGTTCCAGTGGGTCCCCTCCCCCAACCTTGTCTGAGCCTTCGGGGTTCATGTGGCCTGGCCATTTAGCTCATGGTGTGCAAAAAAGTGCCGCTCAGAGGTAAAACAACCCAACCCAACTGTATTCGTTCAGGCATTTAAAGCGTTATTCAAGCTAAAATATTTTGCAAGAAAGTTGTTAACAAGTCACCATGTTTGTCGTTAGAAACTTGTATTATTGAAGACTTACAAAATTCACCTATACTGATAAAACTCACTGGAATTCGTAAATAATGATACACATATTGATGATGATAATCATAACAACAGGTTCACCAAAACTGAATAATGGCTCGCCCAAGCTGGAAAAGAGATGTCAGGCCCTGTTGAAAATAAATCGGTGCACCAGACAAGGTCTGCTTTCTGCTCCCCCTACCATTTTAAAAGATCAACAAATTACACTGAAATATTCCGAAATATTTAAATTCTTACTCTAAGTGCATTTAAGTTCATTAATAAAAAGAAATATAAGAAAATTAGAAAATTTCTTTGCTCTCTGTTTCTTCGAGCACTTGGCACCTTTTGACTGATAGTTCCCCGGACAACTGCTTGGTCAGCCGGTACATGTAGCCGGACGTGGGTTTGGGTTATAACACCCACTTGGGGGCTTGAATATCGTAAGTTTACTAAGGAAGACCCCAAAAATCAGAGATTAAAATATTTTAATTGCGAGCTGGTGTGCGCGATTGTTTTGATCGTCAAATATCTCAAACCCATTAGAAATTTCTGGGTACGCCACAGTAACTCACTGTGACTTCAATTTATAAAAAGCATCCAGTGACAGTTCACTTTATTCGTAAAGTCTTTCAAAAGGGTTTACAAAAGAAACGACAAAAATTTATTCATTGAGCTTTAAAAACCATCACACCTTCAGTAAATTAACAATAAATAAAAAAACGTTATACATAAATGCATGATTATCGAAAAATTCGTATAAACACCATAATCAGAGGTTCTGCCAGATTTTCCAGTCACAACGAAAAAGTTAGAGAATTTCATAAACACGGATAAAAAAAATTGTAAAACAAGTTAATCATAACTCAATTAATATTTTTACCTCTTACAACATAAACAATTGATCTCTATGTTGCGATCTTGTGCAACCACGGCAATTCCCGGTTCCGCCTGACAGCACTACCTGGTTTAAGAAAAGCCATGACTATCTAGAGCCGGGGGCAAGGAATACGCCCTATAGGCGCACCTCAACCCCGGCCTCACATGGCAGCAGTCCTATAGAAGGAAAGCTAACCACCGGAAGAAACCTAAATTTAATCTATTCCCCGGTTTGCAAATGTGCAAGGATATAAAGATCCAAGCTCGATCGGCACCCGAGGTGGAGACTCTTAGTAAGACCCAGACTTTTTGGACGGCTCGTGCCTACTAGGCAGGAGGAACCTTTCGACCGAGCCGTCGAACTGACCACCCAAGGTCCCTGAAAGGTGAGGTCTCCGACGCCGTCACCACCCGACCGGCAATCAAGCCGGCCAGCAGCGTCTTCAACCTCGGTTGGCCTTGGCCATGTCCAACCGGCGCCCAACCCGGTCGGCACAGCCTTCAGCCGGGTTGCTGGGCCCTAGGCCCCCCCACCACGACAAGGTGGTCCCCTATCGGGGGGGTTACAACATAAACAGTGAATTTAAAGAATTTCTTTGATATTTTTACAGTACTATTCTTTTATGCCGTTTAGAAGCATTTTGCTCAGAAATAAGTTCGGCTGACTATTAGCAGTAAAGGTCTCGAATTTAAGATATATCAAGTTTCACGATGTCTGTTTGCCCTCGACCTTTCTGCTAGTTGCTAATAATGATAGACTGTTGGGTTGTTTTACCTCTGAGCGGCACTTTTTGCACACCATGGGCTAAATGGCCAGGTCACATGGACCCCGAAGGCTCAGAGAAGGTTGGGGGAGGGGACCCACTGGAACAGCTGTTGGGAGGCAGATGGTAGCCTCCCGTCAAGGCCATCCAGGATGTTCTTTAACGTGCACAGCGTATGGCTTTCCCGCACACGGGACCACGGCTTAACGTACCATCCGACGGACGGCGGCCTTTCCAAGACCATCGGTGTCCCCTACTGATCGTGGGCAGGGCGGGGAATTTTGCGGAGATAAATCTCAACGCTGACCCAGCTGGGATTCGAACCTTGGAACTATAGATTATGAGCCTGGCGCGCTACCGACTGAGCCACCCCCGCCCCAATGATGGACTGTTAAAGTTTAAGTAAGTCTTATTGTAACTATAATTCTTATTATTGTTAATGTGACAAAACGTTCATGATCAATGTTCACAGAAAGATAGAATTTTCTCTTCATAGTGTACAGGTACAGTCGCTCAAAAAAATATCCGTGTCACGTGATACGGAGGTTGCCAGATCACTAATTTCTAAAAAAAATCGTTGCCAGATATTTTTCCTGAATTCCGTAATCAACCATAGTGTTCGATATTTTTTGAGCGACTGTACATGTCTTAGTTTACACTCATCAGAAAGTTTCTTTGGCACCCATGAAAGCTGCAAGCTTTTGAAGTTTCATTTCGTACCATGAACTGGCAAATTAGAACTATTATACATTTTAACTAATATTTCAGAGAATTAATATGTTTTATACTTGGACACTTTGTGAACAAGATAACAGGAAACTAGATGCTTTTGATTCCAGATGCTTACGCAGTATCTTGGGCATTAGGTGGTTCAACTTTGTAACTAATGATGAGATTAGGCAAAGGAGTTTGCAACCTCCTTTAAGCAGCATATTGTGCAGAGAGAGACTCCGTTGGTTTGGCCATGTTGCCTGTATGGATAATTATAGATTGGCGAATAGGGTTATGAACAGTGTGCCTAAAGGCCTCAGAAAGAAGGGGAGACCTAGGATGCGGTGGGCAGACAATGTCAAACAGGACCTTGTTAGAATTGGTGTGCAGTGGCCGAATGCAGCAGATGTAGTTCAGGACAGATATGCTTGGAGAACTAAATTGCACGGTCTGGTTGGACCTCCGTAGCCCATGACTGCTTGACGATGATGATGATGATGAATATGTTTTATGATAAAGACATTGTTCCTAAGAATTTTACCAGAGCTATTGTTATCCCTATTTTTAAAAAAAGGTGATCGCAGTTCTTGTGATAACTATAGGAATACCAGCCTACTTTCTGTTCCAGGTAAAGTTCTTTCCATGATTATGCTTAATAGAATTAAGAATCTGGTTGACAGTCAATTGCGTGATGAGCAATGTGGATTCGGAAGTGGCAGGGGGATGTGTAGATCAGAGTTTTTTTTCACTTAGGCAGATTCTTGAGAAATGTTTAGAGTTTCAGAAACCTTTGGTTACTAGCTTTGTAAATTTCAAAAAGGTATTAACTCTGTTGATCAATATAATTTTTGATTGATTGTTAGATCACATGAATACCTGACAAGTTAGTTAGCATAATTAACGCTCTCTATAATAACACTGAATCGTGTTTGAGAGCTGATAAAGCTTGCAGCGATTGATTTATCATTGCTGGTGGAGTTCGACAAAGGTGAATTTTGTCTCCTTTTCTCTTTTGTTTGGTTATTGATTATGTTATGCGGAATTATTTGCAAGGAAAAGATTTTGGCCTTAAATGTTCTAGAGATATCAAATTTCTCATTTAGATTATTCAGATGATTTGGCCCTGTTGGCTACTGATGTTGATGAGATGAATTGTTTCATTATGGCTGTTGATGAAACTGGTAACAGAGTAGGTTTGGTAATAATATAGAGAACACTAAATATGGTCAAGCAGATTGTACTTCAGTTGCTTTGAACGATCTTGGGGACTATTTAACAGATGCTGATGAGGTGCAGCATGAGATAAAGAGAAGAATAGGGATTGTTGCTGGGACTTTTTAGAACCTTTGGACAGTGTGGAAAAATAGGCATATAGACATGAGGACTATTATTAGGCTGTATAATAGTTTGGCTCTTTCTACGATTAGTTATGCTAGTGAAACTTGATATCTTTGCTACTAGATGCTTACGCAGTATCTTCGGCTAGGTGGTTTCGCTTTGTAAGTAATGATGAGATTAGGCAGAAGAGTAGACAACCTCCTTTGAGCAGCATATTGTGTAAAGAGAGACTGCATTGGTTTGGTGATGCTCCCGTATGCAAAGCTGCAGATTGCCAAATAGGATTATGAACGGTGTGGCTAAAGGCCTCATGAAAAGAGGGAGACCTAGGATGCGATGGGCAATGTCAAACAGAACCTTGCTAGAATTAGCAAGGCTACCCTACAATAGTCAAATACAGCAACTATAGCTCAGGATAGACGTGTTGGAGAACAAAATTGCCCAGTTTTGATTAGATCTCCGTATCCCATGGCGCATGAGGATTTTGAATGTATGTTTCTCTTAGTAATGCCTAAATTAATAGTTATGGCGAAATGTTATGCCATAAGCTTTTGTGTAAGCTATGGACTAAATGATGAGTTTACAAGGACCACATGGGTTCAGAGAATGGATTCACTGGAGAGATAGCAACCTCCCTTTACTGCTGCCCAGCATGTGTTTAATATGCATAGGTTATGGCTCTCCTACTCACGGAGTCGCAGCTTAAGTATCCGATGGACGGCGGCACTTCGGTATCAGTTTCTGAGCAAAGGTAGGGGACTTTAGCGGAGATAAATCTTAAAGCTGACACAGTTGGGATAGGAACATAAGATTACGAGCCTAGCGCGTAACCTACTAAGCCAACCCAAGCCATTGGGCAATCCTCTCTGTAGTACAACAAATTTTTTGATGTAGTTTTGTGGCCAATCTAAATATTGTCGAAACCACGCTTGGAGAATATTTCATTCATGTCTACCTAGATAAGATGAATATCTCCATGGTAAACATAGTACTAGATTTTATTTGCTATTGTATAACAAATAATTTTTTGTTTATTTTAAATTTGGAACTGGAAAATTTGGTAACTGCTGCCAACGAACCATGTGAATAGTTGCATTTCTTGATTTGTAAAGCAATGCTTCAGTAAAAGCTAAAACAATCGTCAAATTCTGAACAGACTAAATTCATGAAAACTTTACATTATACATTATTTATTGAAATTTCAGCGATGTACCGTTACACATCCGTTGTTCCTGGAATTCTTAAGCGTTTGAACGTGCAGGGATAAAGAATGTTCAAAGACCGGATATTAGATCCAATTGCTTATTCATATTTCCGTTTCACCTGCAAGGGATAGTAGCGGATATGCCTAAACGCGACACCGCTGGCCAATGAAGGCTTTAAAAGTTTTTTCTACCTCTGCATTGAAAAGCAGGAATTATGCCTTCTAAACACAGTGTTTAAAGCGAAAAGTCAGAAGGCGTTTCTTAGAATCTAGACGTTGAAGTTCGTGCGAAATTCTGTTATCTGATAAAATGAGAAGTTGGGATGAAAGTGATACAAATTACCGAGGATATTCTATTCATTATTTCTTGGTAACTGTTCTTGTGGTGATATGGGATGACCTTGAAAATGGAGCCCTTCACCGCATTTGCCACCCAGTGTCACGGCAATAGGAACCAAAAATTAATAAAACATGCAGGGCAAACGAATGATTGCTATCGGCGTAATCACAGTTTCTGTAACAACTGCAGATCCTTTACCAAGAACAAAGCTCAAAATTAAAGGGGTTCAGTAGCTTAGAGCATTTACTATGTCAATATAACAGGAACCGCAAATTAAAAATGATGATTGGAATTCAGAGAAAATTATCTGGCCTGAAATTACGAAGGCCTTTCAAGGACGAATAAAGAGTTCAGATGAGCAAGTCATGAAAAAAAAATATAACGGTAATCACACGCCATTGGTAATTATTGGGAAAGGATTTATCTCAAGGGTTGAAGTCTTCTCGGATTTAATTCTACTCTGCAATTAAAAATGCGAATCAGAAGAGAAATATTTTCTCATCGGATTCATCATTACCAACTTGCGATAACTCATAGTGATATTTCAGAGAAAGAAAATAACTGTGTTCTTTTCTTTTCAGAAACTTCTTATTAATATTTTATAAATATTGTATTAATTTTACCACAGGATGAATGAAAACTATGTGAACTTTCAAGCAGGTGCATTTGGGAATGATTTTATGTCTTTGATTTTCAATAGGTAACAGAAAACGCCCTTCACTAAATTCGAATGAGCATTCACATCACTTAAAATATATATAAATGGTTTTGTGGAAAAAAGTTTCGCCGACGTGCGGGATTCCAACCCCCGTCTCTCCAGAAACAAGCTAGAGTGTTCTAAGACCGCTAAATTAACGTCGACTCTGTCTTTTCTCTGCTAATATCACTTATTACCGTTTTCGTGTTTTTTGCACTGGGCTTGGCGACGTCTATGATACTGCAAAACGGTAACACAACTTATCACACCTCTATATGAAAGGCAGGTTGTAAAGTTCTACTCTGTTTCAAACTGTTAAAAAAAAGTAGGCTTAATTGAAAGCAACAGTTCTACTTACTTGGCTGAGTTCAAATAATCGAAAGATAACTAAAACATGAAGTGTCTGCGCATGAAGCACCCTCCTGGGATCTCGACACTCAGAAAGACCACAAAAACGTCTTTTTCTTATGTAGTAAAATATTTCACAATCAGTATAATTTACTACTTAAATGCCCACCTCGTGTTTTTACATAGATTAATATCAATTATATACGTTTAATACACTACAAAAGAGAGCTATTTTTATTCATAATTCTTTTTTGCTTTGTTTTCAGTATGTGCAAGAAGCCCGGATCGAAAAAAAGGAGAGCAAGAGACTGGATTTCCGTTGAATTCTTCCGTTGCATTCTCTTCGTTTTACAGGTTTTTAAAACATTTCATGAAACATGCGCGAAATATGCACAAATTTAATCATTTTGACCTCCATTACCCTTGCTAACATTATCAAATGGCTGCCTTCCCCTCTTCCTAGATCTGGCCATGTGCAAGTTCATATAATAAATATTGAGTTTTCAATTTATGATTTTCTTTAAATTAGTTTAACTTGATGCATATATTTTCTCATTCTTAGGTTGTAAAAAGTTTTGTAGATGGAGTACCTTGCTCCCTTCCCAGCCAGTTATAGGCGCTTCCCGAATCTTTTGCGCCTAGGATCGTCAAATGCCTTAATCCTCCACGGAAAACATCTGTACGAATGCTACATACTGTTGGTTTGTTTGCTGGCATGTTTTTCAACGTATTGGTAGCATTTTAGGTCTTTTTGCGGCATGAAAATAAAACACAAGCAAAGCAAATAAAAGTCTTTCATCGGCCAATATGCACTTAGCAACTCGGAGGCAATTACGGTCATCGACTTTCCCGCGACCAGCAAGGCACTGAAGTTAGTTTTAATACACAAAGGAACAATGGACTAATAAAAATGTCAACAAGTGTTTACCTTTAGATTGAGATCTCTTTTCTGCTGCAGTTCTGCTGAAATTCGCAACTGTTTCAGACTTAAAATTTCTGACTAGCTCACTGAAAACAAACAGCGCAACAAAAAAAATTGGTAAATTACGATGAGCTTAAAAATTTTCCGTTTCCATCTGGTGGCAATTACACAATATTTAAAAGAAAACATTCTCTTAAAAATGAAGGCACACTCTTGGGTTGCGGATATTGTATTTTGTTATATAATATATATAAGTGTTTAGTTCAAAGTGTTTTCTAGTGTGTTTGTTCTTAAAAAAAGAGATCCGAGATCTATCTCCGATAGATCTCGGAGATTTCGATTCATTTTTTACAGATGCACTACTTTTAGGGTCCAGTCTTTTTATTCAATAATTAGTTTTATTCGGTAAAGGGATGACAAAATAAAAAAAAAATCCGTAAAATATGTACAAACTTACTTATCATCATCATCATCCTCAAGCAGCCATGGGCTACGGAGGTCCAACCAGACCGCGCAGTTTAATTCTCCAATCTTTTTCTTTAATCTCATGCCGCACATCACCAGTATCAGTTACGCAGCTCCCAAGGTAATTAAACTGTGACACCTGCTCAAGAATGCAACCATTCAGATTAACTGAATCACAACCTGCCTGACCAATTTTCATCACTTTAGTTTTCTCTCTGTTTATAACCAAACCTACTGTACTACCAGTCTCATCAACAGTTCGAATGTAAGAGTTCATCTCATCAACATCATTTGCCAAAAGGGCTAAATCATCAGCATAATCTAAATCAAAAATTTTCGTATCTCCAGCCCTTTTAAGGCCAAAAGCTTTCCCTTGAAGTGAATTTCGCATAACATAATCAATAACCAAACTTAAGAGAAAAGGAGACAAAATGCACCCTTGTCGAACACCAGAGGTAATGCTAAACCAATTGCTACAAGACTTACCAACCCTCACACATGACTCAGTGTTATTATAGAGAGCTTTCATTATGTTAACTAACTTGTCTGGTATACCATATGATCTCACAATCAACCACAAATTATGACGATCAACAGAGTCGAAAGCCTTTATGAAATCAACAAAGCTAGCAAACAAAGGTTTCTGAAACTCTAAACATTTCTCAAGAATCTGCCTAAGTGAAAATATCTGATCTACACATCCCCTACCACTTCTGAATCCACATTGCTCATCACGCAATTGCCTGTCAACCAGATTCTTAATTCTATTAAGCACAATCATGGAAAGAACTTTACCTGGAACGGAGAGTAGGCTGATACCCCTATAGTTATCACAAGAACTGCGATCACCTTTTTTGAAAATAGGGATAATAATAGCTCTGGTAAAATCTTTAGGAACCATGCCTTTATCATAAAAGTTATTCAAAATTTCAGTCATCCAAATGGCAACTGAAACATTCCCAGCTCTAAGCATTTCCGTAGTAATTTCATCCACCCCTGGGGATTTATGAAGTTTAAGTTTAGAAATAGCCAAACTAACTTCAGATTGTGTTATAGGGCCAACATTAAAGCCAACAATGCATCTATCATCATTGCAAACAATGGGAGTAGAACTAACCACATTGTTTAGAACATCACTGAAATGCTCAGCCCACCTAGCCATGACAGAATCCTCACCTTCTATAACCTTGCCTTGTTTATCCTTCAATCCCTGTATGCCTGTTCGTTTTCTACCACACAAAACATTAACTATCTGGTACAGCTCTCTGCTGTTGTGCTGTCTAACTGCTTCCTCAGCTTTGTCAGCAAGGCCATCAAGCCAAAGATTTTTATCAGTAGCTAACTGACCCTTTAAACGTTTATTAAGTTCTTTGTAATGCTTTCTATTAGGATTAGTAGGGTACTGATTAAGGACATTCCTGCAGTTCCTTCTTTCTGAAATAAGCTCAAGTGCCTTATCACTTAAATAATTCTGCCTCCTCTGCTCCTTTTTCTCTAAAAGAGTACTGTTAGTTTCCAAAAAGCCTGTTTAAAATGGCCCTATTCTTCCTCAACTTCAGTATTAAGCAAACCATGACTGTCATAATGACTAAGTAACCTATCATGGTAAGCTTTAGCTAAAACTGGGTCTTTCAGAGCTTCAGTATTAAAGGTAAATTTTTTAACCCTAGCACAACACTTTTTAAGTTTAAGTTGCAAGACACTTTTAACAAGGTAATGGTCAGATCCAATTTCAGCTCCCCTATATGCCCTGGTATTTCTAACAGAACTAGCCCATTTGCTGTTAATTAATATATAATCAATCATATTCTTATGCAGCCCATCAGGTGAAACCCATGTGTATTTATGTATGTCGCGGTGTTTGTAATATGTGTTAGTTATTCTGAAACCATTTAGTTTACTTACCTGTAGGAGACGTTGCCCATTGCCATTGCAGCTACCAATAGGGCCTATTACTCCTCCCCAAAGGTCAGAGTCGGTACCAACTTTGGCATTGAAGTCACCAAGAACAAGGGTAATATCTCCTTTCTTGGCAGAATTCAAAATATCCTGAAGTTGTCTGTAAAACCTATCCTTCTCATCCTCATCAGAATCCTTAGTGGGGGCATAACAGCAGATAACATTCAAGTCTTTAATGCTTGTCTGAAATTTTGCTGTAAGAAACCTTTCATTAATGCACTCATATCCTAGAAGAGCATCACTAGCATGTCTGCTGAGCAGCAGACCCACGCCTTGGTGATGCTTTCCATCCTCCCTCCCTGTAAAGAGAAATTTAAAGTTATTTTTAAGTATCTCACCTTTACCTGTCCATCTGGTCTCTTGCAAGCCTAGAATATCTAGGTTATAGCGCTGGAATTCCTGCATGAGGACATCAAGAGAATAATCTCTATGTAATGTCCTCACGTTCCACGTTCCTGCAGAGAGAAAATGATTAGTAGGATTTTTAAAGAAATTAGGTTTATTGAGATTGGTAGGGTCAACAATATCAAACAGCCCCCTGATCGCAGGCATGGGGCAAAGACCTGTTCCTCCTCCGCTAAAGGCTGAAGTCACCGATGCTGGTAGGAACTTCAGGCACCACCCTTTTGAAGTGGACTTTTTCAAGAGCCACATGGCCTGCCTGAGACACATTACTCCAGTTTAGGCTTGACGATGCCCAACTAGCTAAGTAAGGTTCAGGTACCTGCGATGGCCTCTGATTAGGATTATCCACCAGCTGATATAAGGTATCCCATGCCTCTGTTCACTTAGAGCTGGCAACCCAGAAGCAAACAGAAAACACAGCGGCAGACTCTCCCTCAACAGAGGCCCACCAGTGCAGCAAGTCCAGGATCCATAATCAAGCTCAAATCCATAAACAAGTCCAGTCTAGTAGGTATAAATGGTCAGCACCAGGACCCTGTGAAGTTGACCACTCCTCAGCAGGGTTGAAAAAAAAGAAAAAAGTGGCCATAGATGACCAGATCAGTAGGCCATACTGAACTGACAGCCCTCCCCTTCCGTTCCCTTCCAAAAGAGAATATCTCTTTTGAAAGGTACTAACGGCCTGCACCACGAGAAGGCGGGGTCGGACATTAGGTACTGTTGGAAAACTTAAATTTCCGACTTCTTCACAAATCGTATTTTCCAATAAGACGGCAAAACTCTCTAAGCGGCTGAAAATAATCGCTAAAGAACGAAGTACTACATGATACTAAAAATAGTTTATGATCATAAGACAGTGGTTCTCAACCTTTTATACTTCACCTACCTTCTGGAAATGTGTATGTAACTGGCGTACCCCTTGTATAGATAGATAAAGCTAGAGTTATAGTTCCATTTAACTATAGTTATAATCCATTTATCCATGCTTCAAGGCACTTTAGAAACACGTTCATTTAACTTCACAGTAAACTGAAAGCTAAAAATAACTTTAAGCACAGCAAGTGAAATAAATCACAACAAATACATAGAGCAGTAAGAAGGCACATTCACTCACTTAGAATGGATGTTTTGACTGGGCGATCAGCTGTTCGGGTAGGTTCGGCTCTCAGGTAGGGAATGGAGGATTGACAAACGTGTACAGACATGAACTACAGCACCGCGCTTCGTCACTCAGTTCTCAGAAATTAATCAGTAGCAGTGTTGCCAATTTAATGACTTTGTTACTAGATCTAGCGACTTTTGAGCTCTCATGGCGTACCCCAAAAATTTTTACCGTGTACCCCACTTTGAGAACCCCTATCGTGTAAGTAAACAAAATCCATGATAGATGTCGCTGAGACTTTCATAGTCATCCTTTTTTAAAATAACTGATGGCTCTGGTTCATCTTCGAACTGAAAAAGTATTTTGTGGTAAAGAATCCACGTATCAAGAAAGGTGAAATAACGGAAATAGCTGATCGATAATTATCAAGGAATAAACAAATGCACTAAGAAACAACAAAAGTGTAATAGTCAGACTCTTGAAGGGATCGTTTCACATAACATAACAAGACAGTAAGTCGAGAGGATGTTTATCATTCTGCTGAACCTTTTGGCATTTCGCGTTGCTTGTGTTATAACTCTCCACTGTTGCATGGATCATTCTCACTTTAAACTCCTTTTTGTAAAAAAGTACGCCACAAAATGAAATATTAACTAAATCCACCTCTTCGAAGAGGCTGCGATTGATTCAGTCAATAGCATGCCAAAGTTCGTAAGATGCTTTTTCCAGGGTCGGGCCCTGTTGTGTCTTCGTTGATATTTTCTATGCTAACTTTGACTGCACCTTTTGCGAAAAAGAGGGCATCTATGGGCTTGAAATTGGCTGCCTCTGTCATACGATTGTCAGCCTGTGCCAGTGGCATATTAATAATTAGCAATATTTGTGCATATGTTGATTAGGCGATCCATAATAGAACTTCATATTTGGGAGGGGGGGCTCAAAGATGAAACAATAATTGGAGAATTGAACAATTGAATATTGGGGAGCTTCAAAATGAATTTGATAATTGGGGAGCTCAAAAATGAATCCTATTTGCTGAGATTCAAATTAAGATTTGCTATTTGAAGGGTTCAGTAATGCGCTTGACCAACGTGACTATATATACGTTATTGCGTTTCGCATACCCTTTAAGATAATAATTTAAGATAAATAAGAAATTTCTTTAAAGAACTCTTACTTAAGCTCCTACAACAAAACTATTATTCCACAAAAACTTTCATATTCTTTTTGTATTAACATATCATAAAGAATATAAAGGTTTTCGTGGAGTAATAAAAGGATTTGTTTCTGCTTTCATCACTATGGAAAACTGAATTTTCAATATTAAATTACTCTAGAAAAATCATAAAACAAAATTACATTGTAATTAATAATAATAATAAAATATTTTAATTTTGCTTAAATTATATCTACTTACTACAGACGTTATATGTCAGATATTACACTATTATTATACTTAAACTTAGGTACGACTTTTACCTTTACTTGTTTTGAACAGAGTTGCTGGAATGGTGAATCAGAGAGAAAGGGGATGGGGGTGGCTCGAGCCCTTTGAGCTCTCTCCCATTTTTTTTCACACTAAAATATTGGGTAATCTTGAGAGGACACTTCCATCTGTCTCTTAACAACTATCTAGTGGACCCTCTCTTCCGCACTCGGCTCTGGAATGGTGAATCGGAGAGAAAGACGATGGGGGTGGCTCGAGCCCTTTGAATACTCTGCCATTTTTTCTTTACATTAAAATATTCGGTGATCTTGAGAGGACGCTTCCATCTGTCTCCTAACAACTTTCTAGTGGACCCTCTTCCGCACTCGGCTCTGGAATGGTGAATCGGAGAGAAAGGCGATGGGGGTGGCTCGAGTCCTTTGAATACTCTGCCATTTTTTCTTTACGTTACAATATTGGGTGATCTTGAGAGGACGCTTCCATCTGTCTCCTAACAACTATCTAGTGGACCCTCTTCCCACTCGGCTGTGGAATGGTGAATCGGAGAGAAAGGGGATGTGGGTGGCTCGAGCCCTTTGAACACTCTCCCATTTTTTCTTTACGTTACAATATTGGGTGATCTTGAGAGGACGCTTCCATCTGTCTCCTAACAACTTTCTAGTGGACCCTCTTCCGCACTCGGCTCTGGAATGGTGAATCGGAGAGAAAGGGGATGTGGGTGACTCGAGTCTTTTGAGCTCTCTCCCATTTTTTTCCTTACACTAAAATATTGGATGATCTTAAGACGACGCTTCCATCTGTCTCCTAACAACTTTCTAGTGGACCCTCTTCCGCACTCGGCTCTGGAATGGTGAATCGGAGAGAAAGGCGATGGGGGTGGCTCGAGTCCTTTGAATACTCTGCCATTTTTTCTTTGCGTTACAATATTGGGTGATCTTGAGAGGACGCTTCCATCTGTCTCCTAACAACTGTCTAGTGGACCCTCTTCTGCATTCTGCTGTGGAATGGTGAATCGGAGAGAAAGTGGATGGGGATGACTCGAGCCCTTTGAGTACTCTCCCATTTTTTCTTTACATTAAAATATTGGATGACCTTGAGAGGACGCTTCCATCTGTCTCCTAACAACTATCTAGTGGACCCTCTTCCACACTCGGCTCTGGAATGGTGAATCGGAGAGAAAGTGGATGGGGATGGCTCGAGCCCTTTGAATACTATCCCATTTTTTCTTTACATTAAAATATTGGATGATCTTGAGAGGACGCTTCCATCTGTCTCATAACAACTATCTAGTGGACCCTCTTCCGCACTTGGCTCTGGAATGGTGAATCGGAGAGAAAGTGGATGGGGATGGCTCGAGCCCTTTGAATACTATCCCATTTTTTCTTTACATTAAAATATTGGATGACCTTGAGAGGACGCTTCCATCTGTCTCCTAACAACTATCTAGTGGACCCTCTTCCCACTCGGCTGTGGAATGGTGAATCGGAGAGAAAGGGGATGAGGGTGGCTCGAGCCTTTTGAGCTCTCTCCCATTTTTTTCTTTACACTAAATTATTGGATGATCTTGAGAGGACGCTTCCATCTGTCTCCTAACAACTATCTAGTGGACCCTCTTCCGCATTCTGCTGTGGAATGGTGAATCGGAGAGAAAGTGGATGGGGATGACTCGAGCCCTTTGAGTACTCTCCCATTTTTTCTTTACATTAAAATATTGGATGACCTTGAGAGGACGCTTCCATCTGTCTCCTAACAACTATCTAGTGGACCCTCTTCCACACTCGGCTCTGGAATGGTGAATCGGAGAGAAAGTGGATGGGGATGGCTCGAGCTCTTTGAATACTATCCCATTTTTTTCTTTACATTAAAATATTGGATGATCTTGAGAGGACGCTTCCATCTGTCTCATAACAACTATCTAGTGGACCCTCTTCCGCACTTTGCTCTGGAATGGTGAATCGGAGAGAAAGTGGATGGGGATGGCTCGAGCCCTTTGAATACTATCCCATTTTTTCTTTACATTAAAATATTGGATGATCTTGAGAGGACGCTTCCATCTGTCTCCTAACAACTATCTAGTGGACCCTCTTCCCACTCGGCTGTGGAATGGTGAATCGGAGAGAAAGGGGATGTGGGTGGCTCGAGTCTTTTGAGCTCTCTCCCATTTTTTTCCTTACACTAAAATATTGGATGATCTTAAGACGACGCTTCCATCTGTCTCCTAACAACTATCTAGTGGACCCTCTTCCGCACTCTGCTCTGGAATGGTGAATCGGAGAGAAAGGCGATGGGGGTGGCTCGAGTCCTTTGAATACTCTGCCATTTTTTCTTTACGTTACAATATTGGGTGATCTTGAGAGGACGCTTCCATCTGTCTCCTAACAACTTTCTAGTGGACCCTCTTCCGCACTCGGCTCTGGAATGGTGAATCGGAGAGAAAGTGGATGGGGATGACTCGAACCCTTTGAATACTCTCCCATTTTTTCTTTACATTAAAATATTGGGTGATCTTGAGAGGACGCTTCCATCTGTCTGCTAACAACTATCTAGTGGACCCTCTTCCGCACTCGGCTCTGGAATGGTGAATCGGAGAGAAAGGCGATGGTGGTGGCTCGAGCCCTTTGAGCTCTCTCCCATTTTTTTATTTACACTAAAATATTGGATGATCTTGAGAGGACACTTCCATCTGTCTCTTAAAAATTATCTAGTGGACCCTCTTCCGCACTCGGCTCTGGAATGGTGAATAGGAAAGAAAGGCGATGGGGGTAGCTCGAGCCCTTTGAATACTCTGCCATTTTTTCTTTACATTAAAATATTGGGTGATCTTGAGAGGACGCTTCCATCTGTCTCCTAACAACTATCTAGTGGACCCTCTTCCCACTCGGCTGTGGAATGGTGAATCGGAGAGAAAGGGGATGTGGGTGGCTCGAGTCTTTTGAGCTCTCTCCCATTTTTTTCCTTACACTAAAATATTGGATGATCTTAAGACGACGCTTCCATCTGTCTCCTAACAACTATCTAGTGGACCCTCTTCCGCACTCTGCTCTGGAATGGTGAATCGGAGAGAAAGGCGATGGGGGTGGCTCGAGTCCTTTGAATACTCTGCCATTTTTTTTTTACGTTACAATATTGGGTGATCTTGAGAGGACGCTTCCATCTGTCTCCTAACAACTATCTAGTGGACCCTCTTCCCACTCGGCTGTGGAATGGTGAATCGGAGAGAAAGGGGATGAGGGTGGCTCGAGCCTTTTGAGCTCTCTCCCATTTTTTTCTTTACACTAAATTATTGGATGATCTTGAGAGGACGCTTCCATCTGTCTCCTAACAACTATCTAGTGGACCCTCTTCCGCATTCTGCTGTGGAATGGTGAATCGGAGAGAAAGTGGATGGGGATGACTCGAGCCCTTTGAGTACTCTCCCATTTTTTCTTTACATTAAAATATTGGATGACCTTGAGAGGACGCTTCCATCTGTCTCCTAACAACTATCTAGTGGACCCTCTTCCACACTCGGCTCTGGAATGGTGAATCGGAGAGAAAGTGGATGGGGATGGCTCGAGCCCTTTGAATACTATCCCATTTTTTCTTTACATTAAAATATTGGATGATCTTGAGAGGACGCTTCCATCTGTCTCATAACAACTATCTAGTGGACCCTCTTCCGCACTTGGCTCTGGAATGGTGAATCGGAGAGAAAGTGGATGGGGATGGCTCGAGCCCTTTGAATACTATCCCATTTTTTCTTTACATTAAAATATTGGATGATCTTGAGAGGACGCTTCCATCTGTCTCCTAACAACTATCTAGTGGACCCTCTTCCCACTCGGCTGTGGAATGGTGAATCGGAGAGAAAGGGGATGGGGGTGGCTCGAGTCTTTTGAGCTCTCTCCCATTTTTTTCCTTACACTAAAATATTGGATGATCTTAAGACGACGCTTCCATCTGTCTCCTAACAACTATCTAGTGGACCCTCTTCCGCACTCTGCTCTGGAATGGTGAATCGGAGAGAAAGGCGATGGGGGTGGCTCGAGTCCTTTGAATACTCTGCCATTTTTTCTTTACGTTACAATATTGGGTGATCTTGAGAGGACGCTTCCATCTGTCTCCTAACAACTATCTAGTGGACCCTCTTCCCACTCGGCTGTGGAATGGTGAATCGGAGAGAAAGGGGATGAGGGTGGCTCGAGCCTTTTGAGCTCTCTCCCATTTTTTTCTTTACACTAAATTATTGGATGATCTTGAGAGGACGCTTCCATCTGTCTCCTAACAACTATCTAGTGGACCCTCTTCCGCATTCTGCTGTGGAATGGTGAATCGGAGAAAAAGTGGATGGGGATGACTCGAGCCCTTTGAGTACTCTCCCATTTTTTCTTTACATTAAAATATTGGATGACCTTGAGAGGACGCTTCCATCTGTCTCCTAACAACTATCTAGTGGACCCTCTTCCACACTCGGCTCTGGAATGGTGAATCGGAGAGAAAGTGGATGGGGATGGCTCGAGCTCTTTGAATACTATCCCATTTTTTCTTTACATTAAAATATTGGATGATCTTGAGAGGACGCTTCCATCTGTCTCATAACAACTATCTAGTGGACCCTCTTCCGCACTTGGCTCTGGAATGGTGAATCGGAGAGAAAGTGGATGGGGATGGCTCGAGCCCTTTGAATACTCTCCCATTTTTTCTTTACATTAAAATAGTGGGTGATCTTGAGAGGACGCTTCCATCTGTCTCCTAACAACTACCTAGTGAACCCTTTTCCGCACTCGGTTTTGGAATGGTGAATCGGAGAGAAAGTGGATGGGGGTGGCTCGAGCCCTTTGAGCTCTCTCCCATTTTTTAATTTACACTAAAATATTGGATGATCTTGAATGGACGCTTCCATCTGTCTCCTAACAACTATCTAGTGGACCCTCATCCGCACTCTGCTCTGGAATGGTGAATCGGAGAGAAAGGCGATGGGGGTAGCTCGAGCCCTTTTAGCTCTCTCCCGTTTTTTTCCTTACACTAAAATTTTGGATGATCTTGAGAGGTCGCTTCCATCTGTCTCCTAACAACTATCTAGTGGACCCTCTTCCTCTCTCGGCTCTGGAATGGTGAATCGGAGAGAAGTGGATGGGGGTTGCTCGAGCCCTTTGAATACTCTCCCATTTTTTCTTTACACTAAAATATTGGATGATCTTGAGAGGACGCTTCCATCTGTTTCCTAACAACTATCTAGTGGACCCTCTTCCCACTCGGCTCTGGAATGGTGAAGCGGAGTGAAAGGGGATGGGGATGGCTCGAGCTCTTTGAATACTATCCCATTTTTTTCTTTACATTAAAATATTGGGTGATCTTGAGAGGACGCTTCCATCTGTCACGTAAAAACTATCTAGTGGACCCTCTTCCGTACTCGGCTCTGGGTCTTTGTGACGTTCAGTGTGCTCAGTGGCAAAAGAACGAAACCCCAAAGTCTCTTACAGACAAACGCGATGTCAGCAATCGCTCGAGCGAAGCGCAATAATCAGTCAACAATTAATAAGCAAATTTCACTGAATAACTGTATTTATGCGATCAAGTCCGGATCAACAATAAATAAATAAATAAATTGGAAGAGGAAGGACAAGTGGCTGGATCAAACTGAATGAAATGGAAGCGGTCATTTTAAAAAAAATCGCTAAACTTTAGTGGCCTTTAAAAGAAAAGTTTCTGAAAATTAACATATTTTTTGCCTTCATTCCGGTTATCAGAAATATCAAAGATGGTGGGCCATGGACTCCCCCACCCCTAGATTGTTCTTGTTTGCAATCTTTGTTACGTTTCTTGTATATTTTTTTGAGTTTCACTCTGGATGACCGACAGACTGGTAGCTATGACAACAATGATACTAAATAAAACAATTTTTGCAAGGTGGACTGTTCGGCGACTATTATTAGTTTGCTCTCTGTTTCAGTTTAGATGTTCAAAGATCACGTAAAATATTTTCGCGCTATAAATGCTAAACCTAGAAAGGTTAATAATTTTATACATGCAACTACCATATGAGAAAAATGCCTTTGTGATGACATCAAAGGGAAAGGATAAATAACATCCATTTCAACAGTGGTTAATTAACATCTGTTAAAATCATTAACATCTGTTAAAACAAAACAATTAACATCTGTTAAATTACATCTGTTGAAAAGAACGTATACTAGCACGATCCTTTTTTTAATTTTTTAATTCACGTCAGCTATTGTTTCTCTTATTAATCCTCCCCGCAAATTGGGTTCTCTTGTGCTCAAGCTTCGTGCACTCTTGTTTATTTGCTATGACATCACTTAAAATTGAGTTTTCCTTCTTTGAACCTCCCCGAAATATAACTTTAAATACATCCACGTTGATACTGATCTCTATTCTTACGGTTTGACCATTTTCAGCGTCGTCGGTCATGTTATACGTCAAAAGGAATTTATTTTCATCCCCCTCTTTCCCTATTTGTTAGCTCCACTTCACTGGCTACCTTTCAGATGCTCCTCCTTATCTGCTGAAATGAGCTCTTTGAAATGAATTCTATACTTCTGTCTATCAAATAAGCTGGTCCTCTTGTTTCCTTAATGCATTGAATATAATTGATTTTTCCCCCACAAAGAAAAGTTCGCTTTATCAAGCGTAATATTTTTGCGGTGTTGTTCTTTGCTTACTCATTTCTTTACTATTTTTTTTACCTTTTCTGAACTCGCCTTGTTGCAACAGACCCTGAAAAGGATTTGGGAGAAGTTTTATAATTTTTTTCTTAAAAAAATTATCAAAACTTTTACTTCCATCACTTTATCTGCTTTTTATCAGAGGGTTTCAACCTTTAGAGAACTGAAACCTTCAATTGGTGCACGGATTTGGGTTGGGTTGTTTTACCTCTGAGCGGCACTTTTTTGCACACCATGGGCTACATGGCCAGGTCACATGGACCCCGAAGGCTCAGAGAAGGTTGGGGGAGGGGACCCACTGGAACAGCTGTTGGGAGACAGATGGTAGCCTCCCGTCAAGGCCATCCAGCGTGTTGTTTACGCACACGGGGCCACGGCTTAACGTCCCATCCGATGGACGGCGGCCTTTCCAAGCCCATCGGTGTCCCCTACTGACCGTGGGCAGGGCGGGGAATTTTGCGGAGATAAATCTCAACGTTGACCCAGCTGGGACTCGAACCTGGGAACTACAGATTACGAGCCTGGCGCGCTACCGACTGAGCCACCCCCGCCCCAATTGGTGCACGGAAAAATTGAATATTTGCAGATGGCGCAAAGAAAAAGAAAAAAAAAACTAGGAAGATAGGAAATCGAGTTACGCTGGTGAATATGAAATATTAATTTTCAAAGAGGAAAATATTCCATAATTTTCCAAATTTTGCGCCCTATAACAGTGGAATTAAAATTGATGGTACATTCGGAAAATGCGAATCGTGAAATTCTATTAGTACTTATCCAACAAAGAAATAGTTTTTCATTCATGTCTTAAAATCGTTCCCTTTTTCCCATCGCAATGGAGTGGTAGTTGGCTCAGTTGGTAACATTCCAAGCTCGTAATCTGCAATTCCCGGTTCGTGTCCAAATATGACACGTGTTAAGATTTATCTCCGCTAATCTTACCTTAGCCCACTGTGAGAAATGCTATCGTCCATCGGATGAGACGTTAATCCATGGTTCGGTGTGTATGACAAACCCTACCTTGTGGACGTTAAAGAACTCGCTTGATGACAACGGCAGGCCATGATTGTACTCAAGAAAGTTTGGTTGTTTTACCATCTCTCTCCTAATAGCTGATTTGTGTGTCCGTTCTCTAAGTCTTTGGGGGTCCTTGTGATTGTGGGCAACAAAGTGCGCTCTGGAGCCAATTGCCATTCTTATTGCAAATATTTTGGCCACCATAATCTATACCTATGTTTTAAACTTCTAGAGAGAATAGACTGTTTACAATAATCATTGAAAAGTTTTGCCATTTTACAAATCTAGAGACCTATGACGATGGAAATTCAAACGATAGATTTTGAAAATGGGAATCGTAATGTCGTATTAAAACATCTCAAATATAAAAAGAATTTCTAATTTCTCTTTTAAAGCAAAAACTTAAATGTTGAGACTGACAGACAGACGGGCAAATTAAGATAATGAAAATATTACCCCGGTTTTTGAAAACGAATTAAAATAAATTTAAAAACACTAATTTTTTTTTGAAAAAAGGGGTCGATTGTACTCAAGAAAGTTGGGTTGTTTTACCTCTGAGCGGCACTTTTTTGCACACCATGGGCTAAATGGCCAGGTCACAAGGACCCCGAAGGCTCAGAGAAGGTTGGGGGAGGGGACCCACTGGAACAGCTGTTGGGAGACAGATGGTAGCCTCCCGTCAAGGCCATCCAGCGTGTTCTTTAACGTGCACAGGGTATGGCTCTCCCGCACACGGGGCTACGGCTAAACGTCCCATCCGACGGACGGCGGCCTTTCCAAGCCCATCGGTGTCCCCTACTGACCGTGGGCAAGGCGGGGAATTTTGCGGAGATAAATCTCAACGCTGACCCAGCTGGGACTCGAACCTGGGAACTACAGATTACGAGCCTGGCGCGCTACCGACTGAGCCATCCCCGCCCCACTCAAGAAAGAAATATCGAAAGGAATTGTGGGTCCTGAACCTTCAATCTGCACCCTAACCACTCAGTCTCACATGCTTTTTGTTGTTGTTTATTAAAAGATAAAATTATTTTTGGGTTTGATGCATTCTTCTCTCTTTGAAAGCCGAACCAGAAGAAATTTGTTATTCTGATAGTTCAATCTGTCAAGAAAAAAAAATTTTGGTTATTTTTTTTGTTCACTGATTGTGAAAGAACGACTATTTAAAATTTTCTAAACGTAACTTTGTAAAACATTCAACAAATTTAGGATCATATGAGGTGTTTTTCTTTCAGCATTTACCGTATTTTAACGTGTATAAGGAACCTCTTTTTGCCAAAAATTGGGTCCCAAATATAGGGGGGTTTCTTATACATGGATAGTATTATAGATATTAACAAATTACTTAAAATAAAAATATCTTTGATGAAAAATCAGAGGGTTTCTTATACACGTTAAAATACGGTATTTACAATATCAATCATTTTCAGTTTCTTTAAAGTAAATTTGTGTTGTTGGGTTATTTTACCTCTAAGTGGCACATTTTTTTGCAGACAATAGGCTAAATAGCTAGGTCACAAGGACCCCAAAGGCTCAGAGAAGGTTGTGGAGAGGATCCCACTGGAGAGCTGTTCGGAGACAGATGACAACCTCCCGTCAAGGCAATCCAGCATCTTCTTTAACGTGCACAGGGATCACGGCTTAACGTCCCATCCAACAGACGGCTGCATTTCTAAGCCCATTGGTGTCCCCTACTGACCAAGGACATGGCAGGGAGTTTTGCGGCGATAACTCTCAACACTGACCTAGATGGGACTCGAACTGGGAACTGAAGATTAAGAGCCTGGCCGTAACTTTCGAAAACAAGGCCATTGCAGTCTAAACTGACGTCACATCCTGTGGATCCACATTGCTTCCTGCGCACGTAGTTCTATCGTAGCAAATCGAGCATTTACTTTTTTTCACAAGATCGGGAAGGCATTTTTGTTTGGTACTGTGCTCAAAAACTGATTGACATGATATTATTATATGATATGTATGTGCATTAGGGTAATATTTCTATGGCAAACCTTAAATAAGGAAGACGTTGAAACTAAAATAGATCTTTTAATTGTGCTAAATTGATATGCTAAATTTGTAATTGTGCTAAATTGATGACTCAAAATGCAGAGTAATCGTCGTTTAACGTTCTCTGAACATGTAGAACGATATATAAATTACCAGGAGCGTCATAATCAGTTGTACGTATAATTACAATGACACAATATGTTTAAAAATAAAGTTAAATGCAAATAATTACTCAGTTATATATTAACAAAAATAAAATCATTTCCTTCACATATTTATATGTGATATATTCACATATAAATATTACACATTATATATTCTGTCATAACTAATCCAGTTTTTGTACCATTAATAATATAATCGTGACATATAAATTGTTATGGAAAATTAGTGTGTTTTATTCAAAAGAGATAAAAACACACAAAAATTCTTCAGAATAATTTTATTGGCAAATGTAAACTAAAAATTAATGATATACTGTAATAGCTTTAGCTGTAACAATTTCAGTTAGTTATGATTTAATTTCAATACTTTTTCTTAGTGATTAGATTGAATTTATAGGAATATTGAGCTGTATTTTTTCTGAACTCTCATTAAATTTGAGTAATATTTGGACATGGATACAACCTTCCGATGGAATACATATTCAAAAACTAGCAGGAAAAGTGCATCTAAACTTTAGAAACTACAATTTACTGCAAGCACACACACATATATATTTTGGTTTACAAAGCTACCTTTAAATCTATGACTAAAGATTTGACAATAAATCGCTCAACTAACCTCCCAAATGTAAAGAAAATAGTCTCTAATCAATCTTCAATTGTTAAAAAAATAATTTTATGTACCCTGGTAAAGAAAGATTAAATCATTTAGGCATACATCTTTCCAGATATAAGGCAGTGGTGTAAGACCACTAAACTAACAGACTCTGCCTTTTTTTCCACTAATATAACTTATTAGTTTAGTGGTCTTAGAACACTGTGGCATGTACCTGGAGAGATATGGTTCAAATCCCACATGCCAGAAAAACTGTTTGTCACAAAACTATTAATATCAAATCCAACAGTTAACTCTGTGGATACTATTTATTGAGGGTAGACAACTTTCTCTTTTTGGCACTAAGACATTTTTTCTTATTTCCTAAATTCTCTAACAAACAATCATTTTTTATCTTGCAAAAATTGTTTAAAAATACATTTGTTGAACACAAGATAATAATTAAAGATAATAATCCCGCCAACAAGCACACAAGCAGCTACGGGGTGTCAAGATGCTAGATCGACGAATGCTGACGTCAGAACGTGTGACGTCACCAATGAAAAGGCTTTGAGTCTCGATGGTTACGATCTGGCACGCTACCTACTGAGTTCCCCTCTCCCTCCGATTATAAATTTCTGATGAGATCCACGAAGCTATTCGCTTTTCTATAAGTTATGACAGAACAAATGACCATGCCATCAAGGGACTCGAACCCGGACACCAATAATCTTAATATCACCAAAGTAATATATTCTGATATCAAAATACTGCCCAAATTTGTTTCCACTAATATTTTTTTTAATTCACGAAAAACGAAACGTTTTTGTGTGTTCTATATGTCAGATGGAAATCTGTGGAACGCATTTCCATCAAATATAGAATCCAATCACAATCCGTTCATTCGAAGGATAAATTGTTCAAAACCAGTAGATTAATTGCTACTTGACATAAAATTACCCCATCCACAAGGAGTGGGCGGAATCTTCTGAAACTCGTGTGGGTAAAGATTAGGTGAAGGAAATAGAAATGAATTTGCACGATTTCATTCAATTCAACGAAGAACGGCATACACTAAAATGTATATTCTTAAGTGTAAGGAAACTGAATTTGTTCTCGATTCATTCGGCGATACATCGTGGAATAGAGATTTCTGATGATATGCCATTTGAGATGGTATGCTAAGGGACACCACGTGCGCTTGTCCCTTAGCACAATTGTATTTTAAGCCATACGAAACTGAGACTTGCGGACGACGTAGGATTAAGTCCTAAACTTGCTCGATGACAACAGGTCTAGACAGAGCCGGACTTTGACCTTCTGAGGCCCTAAGCTACAATTAGTTTAAGAGGTCCTAAAAATTTCGGAAGTCGAAATAAATTATATATTTATTTTTCAGATTGAAGGGAACATTAAAAACTAAATATTAAATTGATGTGGTGAAAACATTTTACTAGCATTGGGAGACAATGATGATTGCGTAAAACTGAGATGAACAGTGTTTGTACAATAGATTAATTTGAACACAAAAGAAAATTTCATGACAGTAAACTTCAAACTTAGGCTCCTTATAAAGGGCTTTGGTTGTAAAGGGCTTCAAAGCTCCTTATAATCGTAAGGCCCTAAGCTGTAGCTTAGTTAGCTTATGCGTAAGTCCGGCCCTGGGTCTGGGGATACGGCAGGCCACAAAATAATCTGGCTGCTTTGCAGACACGCCACGGAGATCGAAGTAGCGTGTCAGAGAGTGTTACGTTGACGGAAAATGGGATTAAGACTTTTCTCCGAGAAATGGCAGTGTGACTTGTTGTAGGACGTCGTTGACTTATCACCTGATATTCACTTTACAGATTACACATACCAAAAGTGGCCTGCTATCGTAACTGATGGTTCACCAAACGAGGAACCCTATGGGATAGCGGTATGGAGTTCGAAGACGACGACTAGTTTTGGCTTCTTCCCACGTCATCTCCAAACGAGATTCGACAATCATCTGCACCATGGCAGAACAGGGACTCGTCGCTGTTGCCATCTTTCATTCCAGATAGCTCTAATACAACACCAGGCCTGTATTTCTGCGTCTGTCAGTCTTCTGACAATGGTCCTGGTCGTGATGGGAACTTCCATGGCAGAACATACAGTTCATGAAATGGTAGCTATGTTTGCGGTGGATCTTTTGAATCCGGCGATTCACCTATGCGTCTAAAAAGTACCTGATCCTGCGCGACAATTTTGGGTACTTTCTGAAGACCACTGGCGCCAACAATGTTGTATCGCAGTGCGCATGTGAGCCAATACGGCGGTTAGATCATTCGTTATCACAGAACCTACCATCAGAACAAGCTCAAAGGCGTCCAGCTGATGTTACATTTCAGGAAAGAGTCGTCATGGCATCTTCTACACTTCCTCTTAAATATCAGCTATCAACTTCAGCTTCAGTCTCTTCTTTAAATCTCTTCTTGAAGAGCTCAGTCTCTTCTTCAGCTTATTACTTACAACTACAGCACTGAAACATTTGGCTTAGTAATCAGCATTCGTATTTGCACAAATACGACTGCTCCTGCTGGATGGCCGCTAAACCTCCACCCTGCTCTTATTAAGAAAGGGGATACCGAAGGGCTCGGAATAGCCACTGTTGGACAGATGTTGCGTAAAACTGTGACACTTTTAAGGAACACGCTGGATGGCCTTAAGCAAGGCTACCATCTGTCTTCTAACCGTTGTCCAATGAGCCCCCTTACCCAACCTTCTCTGAGCCCTTAGGTTCCTTGTAACCCGACAATTTAGACCATTGTGTGCAAAAAAGTGTTCAGAGGAAAAACTGCCCAGGGTCTGTTATAACCTGCTGATAAGCTGTTGCTTTACAGGATTGATAAAGAAAACCAATTTGGTTCAGTAATTTCAGTGTCGAGCAGTTTACATTTATTGTTCCATAACAAGCCAAGATTTTAGTCGCTGCTGAAAAAACTCTTATTTCCTAGTGGATAAAGTTTCGGCCTCTTCAAAATTTTGGTTTTTCTAGTTCCCCAATGATTGCATTAACGATTTTAATTTCAAATAAGATAGACAGATTTATTCTCAGAATCTGCAGAAACATTACCTTTACGTTTACATGTTTTTATCTTAGAAGGAGAATTACAACGAAATATATATTGTACATTCTTGCATATCCTAGATACACAATTGTAAAGCATTAAATTTTTTTATATATATTTTTTTATATATATATCGTTTCTCTAATAAAAATCATGATTTTATTCGTACCAATATATATATATCTAATATTATATTTCATTAGTGTTTTATAATTTTACACGCAGTTTGCGGTAGAAGTCCTAGAAAAAAGTTAAATCTTCCACGGGAGTAAAAACTCGTTTGTGGAAAAAAATTAATAATTCTGTTTTTATCACACTCCCTTTCTTAACTTGCGTTTTATTGCACTCCCCTCTTAAATCAATCCAGCATCAATGCTATAGCAGTGGGCTGCGAATAGGGGTGAGTCCTAATCATACACAGAGTGGCAAGGAATATCAATTGTTGTGACGCAGCTGGCAGATAAAGCAGCTCGAAATGCCCGTGGCAATGCTACCAACTGTCAGGAACGACGATTGCGAAGTTGAACCTCAAATCGTGCAAGATGTGCAATGAGCGACAGAAGCTTTCAATTGAACGGAGCGATCTTGCAGCTGCAAGGGTTGCGTTTCTAAAAGCAATGCACGAAATTAAACAATCGATCTCTGACATTTTGAGATTTGTAATTAATTCAGTTTGACTACTTAACGTTCTCAGAGAATCCTGCACCTCCTAGTCGAGGTCCACATTTTGGAAACTACGTACCATGTTAAGGTGACCGTATATACCAGCTTTAAGAAACTTGTGGCTGTGTCCCGCAAAGCTCGGTTAAAAAAAGTCCCATTTCTTCTACTTTTGATAATGCCGCTCCAAATATCCCGGTCATTCCATTAAAACACGCATGCGTCCAATCTTCACATTAACAGATCCTCGCAGACATGGATGATGCACGAGAAGATGGAGTGCTCAGCATTTAGGGTTGAAATACAACGTATGCATTAAAACGTTAGTTACAACAAAATATGCATCTCCGGTTTTAATGAATTTACAAAACTTACCGATTAAACCTAATTCCTGGTACTTTGTAACGATCTGTTTAATGATGATCAGATAGGCATTATGAAGAAGATATAGTTTACTTTTTCCATATCAGCCGTCAAGGGTTATGAGATGGTACGCCAGTTAGGCCACTTGGCATGAACTGAGTTTCATCAAAATTTCTATTTTCTTTCATTTTAATTTTTTTAAATGAAACAATTTTTTAATAAATAATTTATTATTTTTAATTGCAATATAGTACAAAAATTGCAGATTTTGGGGATTTTTAGACATTGTCATCTTTAATGGGCTACTGGTAGATTTGAGATGTCCAGGGAGCAATAATACTAATAAAACACTTATTTAAACTGTGCTAGATAGATCAAAATGGCCGTCTCTCAGTCGCTTCAATTGTCCAGGGTGGATCAAGATGGCTGTCTCACAGTCACCTCAGTTCTATTGAAGGTAGATCAAAATGGCCGCCTCGCAGTCGCTACAGTTTTCACCGTAGGTATTGATTTATATCGTTTTCAAAGAAACGACCTAATATTTTAATTTTGTCTCCTGTACGTCCGTAAACATTCAATTCTTTTGTTTTAAAAGATAAAGATTCCTATCTTTATCTTATATTATTATTATCTATTATATTATATTATTATTTATCTATCTCTTAAATTAATGAGTGATGCGTGATTATCCAATGCAAAAGAAATTTATTTTGCGTTAGATAGTGCTTTTCTAGGATATGAGTGCATTAATGAAAGGTTTCTTACAGCAAAATTTCGGACAAGAGTTAATAGAATTAAGAATCTGGTTGACAGTCAATTGCGTGATGAGCAATGTGGATTCAGAAGTGGTAGGGGATGTGTGGATCAGATATTTTCACTTAGGCAGATTCTTGAGAAATGTTTAGAGTTTCAGAAACCTTTGGTTGCTAGCTTTGTTGATTTCAAAAAGGCTTTCGACTCTGTTGATCGTCATAATTTGTGATTGATTGTGAAATCATATGGTATACCAGACAAGTTAGTTAACATAATGAAAGCTCTCTATAATAACACTGAGTCGTGTGTGAGCGTTGGTAAGGCTTGTAGCAATTGGTTTAGCATTACTTCTGGTGTTCGACAAGGGGCATTTTGCCTCCTTTTCTCTTTAGTTTGGTTATTGATTATGTTATGCGAAATTCACTTCAAGGGAAAGATTTTGGCCTTAAATGGGCTGGAGATAGAAAATTTCTGATTTAGATTATGCTGATGATTTAGCCCTTTTGGCAAATGATGTTGATGAGTGAACTCTTTCATTCGAGCTGTTGATGAAACTGGTAGTAAAGTAGGTTTGGTTATAAACAGAGAGAAAACTAAAGTGATGAAAATTGGTCACGCAGGCTGTGATTCAGTTAATCTGAATGGTTGCAGTCTTGAGCAGGTGTCACAGTTTAATTATCTTGGGAGCTATGTAACAGATACTGGGATTTGCGGCATGAGATTAACAGACGAATAGGGATTGCTGCTGGGACTTTTAAGAATCTATGGAGAGTGCGGAGAAATAGGCATATACACCTAAAGACTAAAATTGGACTGTGTAATAGTTTGGTTCTTTCTAGGGTTAGTTAAGGTATTCACTACCTTTAACTAACCCTAGGGGCGGGGGTGGCTCAGTCGGTAGCGCGCCAGGCTCGTAATCTGTAGTTACCAGGTTCGAGTCCCAGCTGGGTCAGCGTTGAGATTTATCTCTGCAAAATTTCCCCGCCCTGCCCACGGTCAGTAGAGGACACCGATGGGCTTGAAAAGGCCGCCGTCCGTCGGATTGGACACTTTGTAAACAAGATAACAGGAAACTAGATGCTTTTGATTCCAGATGCTTACGCAGTATCTTGGGCATTAGGGGTTCAACTTTGTAATTAATGATGAGGTTAGGCAAAGGAAAGGCTTGAAACATAACATAATTCCTTTTTCAAAATCTTTGAAGTTAAATGTGTTATTTTCAATTATTATAAGTAATAAAGACGAAGGCTATTGAAATGGTCAATGGTGAAACAAATGCGATCATCGAAAGAGATATATTGCACAATATAAAATGTGTAAAAAGTGCAAAAACCAAAGGTCGTTTCCTTGTTGTGCATTAGTCACCACTAGACCAGCTTTGAAATTTTCTTTGCTAACATCTCTCTACCCTCGGTGAGAAAGGGACACAGGCGTCTTGGAAACACTCATGCCCGTTGGATAGCCGTATCACAGTTAAGCCGTGGATCTGTGTGTAAAAGAGACATATCCTATACACGTTAAAGAACATACTGGATGACCTTGACGGATAGGTTTCATATGTCTTCTTATCAGCTATCTATGGTTCCCTAGCCTTACCCAGCTCCGAGATCTTGGGGTCCTTGTGACCTGTCCATTTTGTTCATTCTTTGCCTAAAAAGGGCTCAGAGGTTAAACAATCCAGCAACCTTCACCTCTGATCTGCAAAAATGACCTGAAAATGAGATGAAAATATCTAACAAACTTGAAAATATTACTGATTTTGTTTACAATTGTTATAAAGTTAATAAAAATAAATTGTTACCAGAATTTTACGAGTCCATTTCGATGTTTTAAATTCAACTGCATTATATCAATATGCTTCTACAGCCAGTTCTTATAGTTCATATCACATTCCAATTAGTGAATTACACTTATCAATGAAACTATTAATTACTAGATTGCTTTCTCTGTTCAATTTCAACATGGTTATTGCTAACCATTGTTTTAAGCTTTTATCACCTTCAACCGACAAATATATTTTCTGGTATAACATTGGGGCGGGGATGGCTCAGTCGGTAGCGCGCCAGGCTCGTAATCTGTAGTTACCAGGTTCGAGTCCCAGCTGGGTCAGCGTTGAGATTTATCTCCGCAAAATTCCCCACCCTGCCCACGGTCAGTAGGGGACACCGATGGGCTTGAAAAGGCCGCCGTCCGTCGGATGGGACGTTAAGCCGTGGGCCCGTGTGCGGAAGAGCCATACCCTGTGCACGTTAAAGAACACGCTGGATGGCCTTGACGGGAGGCTACCATCTGTCTCCCAACAGCTGTTCCAGTGGGTCCCCTCCCCCAACCTTCTCTGAGCCTTCGGGGTCCATGTGACCTGGCCATTTAGCCCATGGTGTGCAAAAAAGTGCCGCTCAGAGGTAAAACAACCCAACGTTAAAGAACACGCTGAATGGCCTTGACGGGAGGCTACCATCTGTCTCCCAACAGCTGTTCCAGTGGGTCACGTCCCCCAACCTTCTCTGAGCCTTCGGGGTCCATGTGACCTGGCCATTTAGCCCATGGTGTGCAAAAAAGTGCCGCTCAGAGGTAAAACAACCCAACGTTAAAGAACACGCTGGATGGCCTTGACGGGAGGCTACCATCTGTCTCCCAACATCTGTTCCAGTGGGTCCCCTCCCCCAACCTTCTCTGAGCCTTCGGGGTCCATGTGACCTGGCCATTTAGCCCATGGTGTGCAAAAAAGTGCCGCTCAGAGGTAAAACAATCCAATCCAATCTGGTATAACATTAGGAATGCAAGCTCTCAGTCTTTGGCCCTAAGATCGCTTGTGGCGCTCGCAATTCAGCTCTTGTTCCCACTAAATAACAACAACCTACAAATGCATGAAGGCGAAGGTCACGAAACTACCGCTTCTGTTACATTCAGCAAACACGTTGGGAAATGCGAAAAGGAAAACTACCACTTCTCCTAGCTTAACAAGTATCTCATAACACATAAAAGGACATGTCTACAACAGATTAACTACTGAGTTTCTGTTAGCCACTAATATTAATCATGGTTAAATCAAGGAACGATAATATTTTATCAACCAACAATTTATACTCATCCTTTACCTGATAAAAGAAGAGGATCCAAAATAAAAAAAAAGTAGCCTCAAATGGTTTAGCATGGATTGTGTTTCTATCCATTCTAATGACGGAATTTGTTCAGGTTGATGGGTAAGCCCTCTCCTACTCTTCTACACCTTCCTGAAAACAATTCAAAAAATTGCTTAGTTTTCTTTTTTTATAGGAAAACTTCTTCCTGCATTCTCGTTTTACCTCTGAGCGGCACTTTTGTGCATACAAGGAGTTAAATGGCCAAGTCACAAGGACTCCAAATGCTCAGAGAAGGTTGGGGAGAAGGATCTACTTGACAACTGCTAAGAGATGTATGGAAGTGTCACGTCAAACTCGTGTAGCGTGTTCCTTAGCGTATGAGAGGTATGACCTTCCTGCACACGAGGCCACAGCTTAACATCCCATCCTATGGGGGGGCAGGGGTGGCTCAGTCGGTAGAGCGCCAGGCTCGTAATCTGTAGTTCCCAGGTTCGAGTCCCAGCTGGGTCAGCGTTGAGATTTATCTCCGCAAAATTCCCCGCCCTGCCCACGGTCAGAAGGGGACACCGATGGGCTTGGGAAGGCCGCCGTCCGTCAAATGGGACGTTAAGCCGTGGCCCCGTGTGTGGGAGAGCCATACCCTGTGCACGTTAAAGAACGCTTTGGATGGCCTTGACGGGAGGCTACCATCTGTCCCGCTCAGAGGTAAAACAACCCAACCCATCCTATGGACGTCTTCCTTTCCAAGCCCTATGGTGTCTCCTTTCTTACCAAGGGAAAAATGAAAGTTAGCAAATTTCAACGAACAGTTGGGACTAGTAACTTTGGAACTTCAGATTACGAGGACTACCAACTGAGCCACTTCCACCTTCCCTTTCAAAGCCTTTTTCACGTGTGATTGAAAAAAAAATGGGATTAAATTAACGGCTTCTTTTTTGTAAAAGTATGGATGTTTACTTCGGTTCTCGATTTTTCTATCACATAACTAATTCATATCTTTAATTGCAAAAAAGCAGGGTTGTTGTGTTGTTTTACCTCTGAGCGGCGCTTTTTTGCACACCATGGGCTAAATGGCCAGGTCACATTGACCCCGAAGGCTCAGAGAAGTTTGGGGGAGGGGACCCACTGGAACAGCTGTTGGGAGACAGATGGTAGCCTCCCCTCAAGGCCATCCAGCGTGTTCTTTAACGTGCACAGGGTATGGCTCTCCCGCACAAGGGCCACGGTTTAACGTCCCATCCGACGGACGGCGGCCTTTCCAAGCCCATCGGTGTCCCCTACTGACCGTGGGCAGGGCGGGGAATTTTTGCGGAGATAAATCTCAACGCTGACCCAGCTGGGACTCGAACTTGGGAACTACAGATTACGAGCCTGGCGCGCTACCGACTGAGCCACCCCCGCCTCCAAAAAAGCAGGAGTAATACTATATATACTAGACAGAAAATTTCGCTATTTATAGAATTCCGCCTCTCGTTTACCGTAACAATAAGTGCGATGAAATGGACTTAAAGGCCATTCAGAAATTTCTCAGTTTAGAATTTTTGTATTCTTATTTTAATCATTTCGAGTCCACAGATGAAAATGGTTATCGTGATTCAGCTCTCACAGGAATCAGTGTCAGATCAGCCAAGCAGTGAAAAAGAAATTAATACCCCCTTAAGCAGCTGTTTGCTACAGAGATCTGACATTAGCCTGTCAATGTATACGCCAAATAGATCTGAGAGGATGGCGGGACCTCAGCATAAAAAGACCACAAACGTCCATGCCTTCCTAGGGTTCGAACAGTAGCCTCAGCGAGCTAACCACTCGGCCACGGACTTTCTCATTTTTCATGCTTTCAAGTGATATGCCTTAGAGAACGTGATTTTTGCTTTCTAATGCTAAAAGGAACCATAAGAAAAAAAAAAGTGGCACATTTATAAACAATGGCAGAAACCATTAGGTATATTTTCTAGAGTGGTAGAATATCACGCTTTACGGTGATTTTAAGAAATCAATTGCAATTTTTTTCTTTCATGAAACACTTGCCTGTTAGAAACGTGATATTCTCTTGAACACGGGTTGGGTTGTTTTACTTCTGAGCGGCACTTTTTTGCACACAATGGGTTAAATGGCCAGGTCACATGGACCCCGAAGGCTCAGAGAAGGTTGGGGGAGGGGACCCACTGGAACAGCTGTTGGGAGACAGATGGTAACCTCCCGTCAAGGCCATCCAGCGTGTTCTTTAACATGCACAGGGTATGGCTCTCCCGCACAAGGAGCCACGGTTTAACGTCCCATCCGACGGACGGCGGCCTTTACCAAGCCCATCGGTGTCCCCTACTGACCGTGGGCAGGGCGGGGAATTTTTGCGGAGATAAATCTCAACGCTGACCCAGCTGGGACTCGAAACTGGGAACTACAGATTAAGAGCCTGACGCGCTACCGACTAAGCCACCCCGTCCCTCTCTTGAACACGGAGTATCATCAGATGTACAAGAGATCTCCTAAACAAGAATGATCATCCGACGGAGAAGAGGATGGCTCTCTTGAGCACGAAAGATCATCCGATCTACAAGGACGGCTAGTCAATGCACTCTCTTGAACATACAGGAGAATCTGACGTACAAGATTGCTCTCTTGAACATGAAGGCTCATCCGAGGACTAAAGGATGATTCTTTTGAACATGAAGGATCATTCTATAGACAAGGATTGACTCTCTTTAACACGAAGATCATTCGAAGGACAAGAAGGATGGCTCTCTTGAACACGGAGAAGAGCTCTCTTAATAACATTAATGAAGGAATCATGGGAATCATGGAAATCATGATGGAAAGATGAGTCATGAAAGATTGCAAACTTCAATAAACGATAAATTATCGTAACTCAGACACATAGCCACGAGGGTGAGATTTCCAAAATATACTCCTCAAAATTCTAACACGGTATAAATATTAAGATTAAGGAAGCAATTTTTTTCGCCTGCCTTAATTTGTTTGAACCCATTTTTATAACATTTTAATCTACTTTTATATCATTTTTAACTCATTTCTATATATTGCATTCGATTATATATTTTCTCAGTGATATATAAAAAATATTACACTTTGAGCGATTTCTTTCTCTACCATCATTTACTACCCCTTCCAACCACTATGCAATCTAGCTTAAACTACACAATGTAGCTTAAATCCTTGGAAAATATTTAGTGACTACGTGTCTGTACACATACCACAATCACACATAATTTTTTTTTGGGGGGGGGGCTCAGTCGGTAGCGCGCCAGGCTCGTAATCTGTAGCTCCCAGGTTCGAGTCCCAACTGGGTCAGCGTTGAGATTTACCTCCGCAAAATTCCCCGCCCTGCCCACGGTCAGTAGGAGACACCGATGGGCTTGGAAAGGCCGCCGTCCGTCGGATGGGACGTTAAGCCGTGGCCCCGTGTGCGGGAGAGCCATACCCTGTGCACATTAAAGAACACGCTGGATGGCCTTGACGGGAGGCTACCATCTGTCTCTCAACAGCTGTTCCAGTGGGTCCCCTCCCCCAACCTTCTCTGAGCCTTCGGGGTCCTTGTGACCTGGACATTTAGCCCATGGTGTGCAAAAAAGTGCCGCTCAGAGGTAAAACAACCCAACAACCCACAAAATTTTTCTCTTAATGTTAAGAATGTTTGAAATAATCCGATGTCTGAAGCTTTGATTTATTTTTCCTTTCGATGACTATTTTAAAAATGCTAGCTAACGGCTTAAAAAATGCCGACCTCACTTCCATCTGTAACACATTTTTTGGTAAATTATATTCGCACACTTACTTGTTTCCTTTCTCCCGTAAATAATCGAGAAATATTTCATTTCACCTTTCAAATGTACCGTTGCTTCCACAGTTAAGCGAAAACAAAAGAAAAAACGTCGTCAGCTTGAGAAAGGATGCGCTTTAAGTTCCCACAGTCAGAACATCCAGACGGTTAGTTAATGCGCCGATTTGTCATTTAGCAAAGAAATCGCAAGGATGCAGATGCTGTCGAAATTCTTTTTCCGTGTCCAATGGCTCTTCTTCTTCCTCACACAAATCAAGAAACCGTGCTATTTATTCGAACGGAACCTTGGAAGTCTGCAGGAAGAGCCAATATTCTTTTTATTTTGTCTTTCTTTCATACGTTAGATTCTGCAGGCCAATATTTTTGGCCGAATTCTTTGAGGGTTTCTGATTCCAACGACTTTTCAAATATCTGGAATCAGAAAAATGTGTGATGGTGGTATGGAGAGCAAGTGCTTCAACTGAAGTGGTGAATTCTGTTTCGAATCTGTTTTTTTTTTTAGAAATAATTTTCTACTCAAACAGTACAATATATATTTTTCCTTCTGTTCGAGTGATCACTTACAAAAATATTCTTCTAAGATATGTAATTTATTTATATTTTCAGGTTGTTAAAAATTCAGGTCAGCATTAAAAGTCATTTCAGTAAAAAAAAAAGGTCGGTTGTTAAAATTTCCCTAATACCCGTTTCAATGCAAAATTCTTATAAATAGTAACACTATGAATGCATCTACATTTATTTTTAACTTTTTCATTATAATGGCCATAATGATCAGAAAACAAATCAAGCCTAGATCTATTTAAAAATAAAAATAACTTTAGAAAGCATAAGATTCTTTAATAACGAAGCCCAGTTCTTTTTAGTTATAGATACTATACTGAATTTCAAACTTAAAAGTTAATGGATAAAAGTGTACATAACTCGTTTTGGTTTTCAGTAAATATAACTAAACCTCTTATGGAAAGATTTTATAATAAACATCACGCGGGGTAATGTCAGAATCACATAATATGAATGAGTGCGTAGTATGGGAGTTCACATATGCGGCGATTGAAGGAGAGAATATGTTAATAAAGCAGTCCGTTGACAGCCATACAACTGATACAATGCGTTCTCTTGCTGCTGACGAATCTATGAAAGAGGTTTTGTAGTGATAAAGATCACTTCTCCACGAGCAGATCTCAGTTCATGGAGAGTTCTGGGAGGGGTCATTCGGTTCCGCAAAATGTCCCATACCCACTCAACTGTATTCAGGTCCAAGGATCTGGTTGCCCACTTCGTCCTATCTTTACTTTCAAAGAAATCGTTGATTACTTGAGTCCTCTGGGGATAAACATTATCATCCATAAAATTAAATCTGGGACGAGGGCAAGAATATCGTCTCTGTATCACTCAGTAATCAGTGTTTCCCTGAAATATGTGAAGCTCTGTATGACAGATCATCTTGTAACCAGCACAGATCATTATACTATAGCCACCAAAGAAGTCCTTGTCATGTCCCCCGAATTTTATGTTTATTTATTTATTGATGTATTTCTATTGTACATTTATTATTGTAGATATTTTAATGTATTGAATGTGTTCTTGGAAATGTTTGTGCTGGGGATGACTCACTCTTGTTGTTCTCGGGTCCAAGTGCTGCGCGCATGAGATCACAGTTCCAGAAGTCTTTTATGACCGTTTACGACTAGCCTAGGGCGCTAGTGCAGCAAGGAGATTAGGCGGGAGATTTGAGACAACAGTTTGTGTGAGATTTCGAACGAAGGAGTCGTTTTCATATGCGTCAAAAGGACGCCGTCATACTCGAAGGAAACCCTTGAAGTGAGGGTCAGATTTCAAGGGGAATCGAGATTCTTGGGGAATCTTTTTTTTATTCTTGTGGATTCAGAAGGAACCACAGTGTAGGCAAAGGTTGGTTATCCTTTCACCGAGTTTTGAGGTTTCACCGTGTTTTGAGGTCTGTAAAGTGAGGATTCGCAGAACGTGCGAGTCTCCACCTCATTATATTGTTGTTTGCAGCAGTGAAGCAGCAAAGGCCCACGGAGTTGAGCGCATTCCCAGCACATAGCTGTATATAGTGTGAATAAATTGTGTCGTCCTATATAACTCTAGTGCTATTAATTGATGGACTATTGTCATTCATCATTCAACATAGTATATCTGAGGCACAAAGCGCTACGGATGTAAAAACCCTGCGAATATGTCTTTTCACCGAACAGAAGGTGAAGTAATAATACAACAAGTGCATCGTCCTCTGGCGGCCACGACATTTGGCCCAGTACCATCGCATTCCGAATAGGGAGTACATCATATCTAGCTCAGTCTGAAGGGATCAGATAGCGAGGACATCACATCTAGCTCAGTCTCCATAGATCGGAGAAGGAAGGACATTACATCTGGCTCAGTCAGTCAGGATCCGAACAGGGAGGACATTAAACCTTTCTCTGATATTACAGAGGTTGGGGCGAGTTCGTTGTTCTCTCCACATGAACAGACATCGAGAATCGGTGTTCAAATTAAACCTGCAGTTATCTCTGAAGAGTTCATTAGATTACTTCCTCTGGTTTCCAAAGATGATGTTCTCTACATCACGTTAAGCGATCTCTTCTATTGAAGAGGGTGAGAAAGATACAAATAAGTGTTTTTCGTTTATACAGATCTCGTTCAAGAAGCCTCCTCATACAATATATCTTGAAACTATCTCTGTGGCCTCTGACAATCGCCAGACAACTGCCTAGCAGTCTTTTCCTTAAGTCGTGTTGTTGTTAAAGACCAATAGTGGTCGTCCTGAGCATTTGTGGCCTTGGAAAAAACTTGTCCTTCTGGTCTATGCCGGTTGTAATCATTTCACGAAATTGTTTCTAAAGTATTAAGAGAACATTTTATGATCCACTAAGGCCTTGGATACCTCGTCTGGAATAGATCAGCTTTCATCGTTCCTTTCTCTCTGCACCGTACACAATCAGTCATACATCACCTTTGTGACATGGTGAAATCAAACTGCTACCTAAATTAGCATCAGGCTGACTGGAACGGAAATGGATGGCGACCTCAATCACGCTATCTTTTAGAGTAACCTTAATTTGCCTGTTCACCGTCACCTCGGTTAAACGTACACGCATTGTCTTCTTTCGCATTAAAAAAATTACATGATCACCAGATCTTGCGTATTCCTTTATATACCTATCCGTTGGATGCAAAGTTTAGTCGGGGACAGGTTCCAGGAGAGCCATACCCTGTGCATCTCTTTATGAACTTCACGAGAGGTTTCCGTCTGTCTCTTAACTACTATCCAGTGGGTCCCCTTAACATCTGAACCCTTGGAGTCCATTTAATCTAGCCATTTAGCCCATTTTGTCCACAAAGGTGCAGCTAAGAGATAAAACAACCTAAGTCGAGTGGTTAGCGCGCTTGGCTGCCGATCTAAGGGACCTGGGTTCGAGCCCCGGGTAAGGCATGGATGTATGTGTCGTTTTTCTGCTGAGGTCCTGCCATCCTCTCAGACCTTCTACTGTGGCATATAAACTGACAGGCTACTGTCAGACCTCTGTGGCAAGCAGCTGCTTGAGAGGGTATTTTTTTTTTATTATAATCCTTATGCACTTTTCGAGGTATGACATTATTATTCACCAATTTTGAGCATCAGCGTATATCATACAATGATCTCCAATAACAGGTTCATCTTCAGTTTTCTTGTCTTTGGTAGCTTATATTTTATTACTCATATATAATATAGTTTCAGTAATAAAGTAAATATAATATTAAAATTTTTTAATATTATATTATTTTTTTAATAATAATGTAATATTAATTTTTTTGATTAATAAACAAAGCGCAATGTTTCATCAGTACAGTTTTGCAGTTTAATTTATTTACATCTTTCGAGGCAATTGTTATGAACTTAAGATAAATATTTTTAAAATTTCTCTTCAACTCTCCTTGTCGTAACCGCGAAGCATCAGGCTTGTGCTCCTAAACGGAAATCCGCCACTTATTTTAAACAAGAAATGACTAGGTATGAATACCATCGGCAAATCTCAACTATTACTACTAAATAATGCAGTACGATGATATTCCTAAGTGCTTTTCACTTTGATTGATACGAGGATGTGAGAAAGCTCAGCTTGAAAGAGAGTCTTCGAGACTGATGACTTGTAACTTGGATACACTTTCATTATCGATTAGAAATGTTCGCCTCTTAGCTCGATTCTCTTTTTTTACTCGTGCTATGTCGTGCGTGAAAAGAACTACTCGTCAGCAAATGCTCTTCCGAACACCGCAATCATCACCGAAGCGTGACACCATTTTGAAGACAATTTCCTTCTTTGTAAATATAAACAAAAAGCATTATGGTTCTATTTCCAAACTTTACATTCAGTCAAATGACAAACTGAAGATTAATCTGCAGATGTTTTAACACCATATTTCAAATGTTCAACATGATAGATAACGAAAACATTTCACGTGCCTTAAAATGCGACGAACGTTCGCCAAGGAGATATGATGAGACGTTTTCTTGAGTCTAGAATAGCGCAAAATGAGTCACGCTACCTGATTCCAACCGATTCCATTGCAGCCGTAGACAAAAAGCTGAACAAATCTGAAGTTTTCCAAAGTTCCTCTAATGGACATTCCCTGCTTATGATCGGGGCGGGGGTGGCTCAGTCGGTAGCGCGCCAGGTTCGTAATCTGTAGTTCCCAGGTTCGAGTCCCAGCTGGGTCAGCGTTGAGATTTATCTCCGCAAAATTCCCCGCCTTGCCCACGGTCAGTAGGGGACACCGATGGGCTTGGAAAGGCCGCCGTCCGTCGGATGGGAAGTTAAGCCGTGGTCCCGTGTGGGGGAGAGCCATACCCTGTGCACGTTAAAGAACACACTGGATGGCCCTGACGGGAGGCTACCATCTGTCTCCCAACAGCTGTTCCAGTGGGTCCCCTCCCCCAACCTTCTCTGAGCCTTCGGGGTCCATGTGACCTGGCCATTTAGCCGATGGTGTGCAAAAAAGTGCCGCTCAGAGGTAAAACAATCCAACCCTGCTTATAAATCTGAAGCAAATTTGCATTTTTGGCAAGTCTGTAAAAAGTATTATTGAGCTTAAAAGAGTTAAGATGAAATGTGGGTTTGCTTACAACTGTAGTTAAAGAAAGAGAGGACCAAATATCTACCAAAAGTAGTAGAGGATGCATAGATGAAATATTTTCATAAAGCAAATTCTTAAGAACTGTTTAGCGTTTCAAAATTCTGTGGTTGCTAGCATCGTAGATTTCAAAAAGGATTTTTGACTCTGATGATCATGAGATCGTATGGCATACCTGATAAGTTAGTTGACATAATAATGGTCCTCTTTAATAATTCTAAGTTATGTGTGAGAGTTAGAAAGGGTTATATCAATTGTTGGGCGTTACTACTGGAGTTACATAAGGGTGTATTTTGTCTTCTTTTCTCTTTAGTTTGGTTATTGATTGTGTTATGCGGAATTCACTGCAATGGAAAGATTGGGGTCTTAAATGTTCTAGAGATTTGAACATTTCTGATTCAGATTATGTTGATGATTTAGCTGTTTGCAAATGATATTGATGAGGTGAGCATTCTCATAATGAGAGCTGTTGACGAGACTGATAAATATGGTGAGTTTGGTGATGAAAACTGATCAGGCAAGTGATGCTTCAGTTCCATAGAATGTTTAAAAATACGGATTGCTGCTGAGACCTTGAAGAATCTGTGTAGATTACGAAAATATACACCTAAAAAATAAAATTAGATGTATGTAATAGTTAGTAATAATTTGATCTTTTCCTAAATTTGCTATGGTGATGAAAACCGGAACCTTTGTAAACATGATAACAAGAAATTTGATGGCTTTGATTCTAGATGTCTACACAGTATTATGGTCATTTGGTAGTTTGACTTCGTAAGTAAAGAGGATGTTAGGGGAAGGAGTCAGCAATCTCCTTTGAGCAACATCTTATGCAGCGACAGACTGCATCAGTTAGGCCATGCTAGCACATGCAAAACTATAGAATAATAAATTGAGTTATGAATTTTGTGCCTAATGGCCTCAGAAAAAGAGGGAGATATAGAATGACGTGGGCAGACAATGTTAAACAGGGCCCTTTTAGAGCATGCCTGCCGTAGTCAGATGTAAGAGCAGTAGCATAGGATATTTCTGTTTGGAGAGCCAAATTGTAGTTAGACTTCCATAGCTCATGACTGCTTGAGTACTACGTATAAACTAACTACATTTTAGTCCTCAAATGCCCGAATTTAAGGGCGTACGTCAAAGAACACGAAGGATGACTTTCGCTGGAGGCTTCGGTCTGTCTTCTAACTGCTGTTCCCAGCTTTGAACCCCTAAAGTTCTTGTGACCTGGCCATTTCGCCCACTGTATAAATAGTATATAACAGGGAGACTCAGAGGCATGCTAAACCAATTCTATTTTTGCAATTCCTTTGGGAAAACAAATTCATCTATAAATATTCTAAAGTAAAGATACGGGTGGATATCATGAATGACGATATTAGGTAAATTGGTAAATTACAGTGAACGATATAGAGCAGGGATGGGCAAATTCTTAGATAAGAAGAGCCATGTAAAATATTTTTCCTCCATTTTTGAATATTCAAGAGACACAGAAAATATTATTTTAAAATTGTATTTATAAATAATAAAAAATACAACTATATAGTAATTTTGGGTTGGGTTGTTTTACCTCTGAGCGGCACTTTTTCGCACACCATGGTCTAAATGGCCAGGTCACATGGACCCCGAAGGCTCAGAGAAGGTTGGGGGAGGGGACCCACTGGAACAGCTGTTGGGAGACAGATGGTACCCTCCCGTCAAGGCCATCCAGCTTGTTCTTTAACGTGCACAGGGTATGGCTCTCCCACACACGGGGCCACGGCTTAACGTCCCATCCGACGGACGGCGGCATTTCCAAACCCATCGGTGTCCCCTACTGACAGTGGGCAGGGCGGGGAATTTTTGCGGAGATAACTATATAGTAATCCTACTCAACAAAGCAGAATATGTTTAATCTCTGCTCGTTGAAGACTTTGATCGAGTCTTCGTTTTTGCAGTTAATAGTTTAAAATCTGGCTGGTAGGATGTCAAAGCTGTTCTAAGAAGCTGAGATGCTCATTTCGGATGGGTGCGATGTGTATAATAAATTGAGTTTTCGGTGTGTATATATATATATATAAATTATATGTACATTCACAATTGTTAAAATATTGTGTGATTGCGTAATTGTAAATTGCATAATTGTATTTTTATTCATTTTTGTGGTAAAACTGCATTGTGAGATGGCCATTGTGTGATGACCATTGATTCTCTTTTTAATCATCAATATTGTGGGTTGCAAAAAGTAAAGGTGATTAGTTCAATCCGTGCTTCGTAGCAATTAAACTAACACTAACTGAAGAATCCTGATAACATATAAACTTAATATTAAACATGCCTTTCGCTGTGTTAGTTGCTTGCAAAAAAAATCCTAAATCATTTCTGAACTAGAATTTTATTCTTCCATCATAAGACACTTCTCATAACAGCACAAACTTGAACTAATGGTCGTACGGTCTATGGAATTCCATTAATGTCACTGAAAGGAGAACTTAGCAGAGTTGGAATTGAGTAGGGTATTAGAAACGTAGGTGGTATTTGGCCAAACTCCCTTACGTTAAATCAGGTCTGTCCAACTCATGGTTCATTGAAAAAGAACTAGCGTGTCATAAAACAAATCATTAATATCCTGAATCTGGATTATTTCTTCTGCTGTTTCTGATGCATAATTATACGATTTTTGCCAATTCGTTGTACTTATTAAAAATGTATACTTTTGATTTGTAATCATGATACTTTTATAAATCCTTTAAAATGTAGTTTTTTTCCCCTCAATTCATTATTCATTAGAAATATATGTTTTCAAGTCTGGCAACGATAAAAAAAAGCAAGGTGGAAAGTTTTAACTCTGCTACATTTTTGTACAAAAAACAAGTAAATATTGGAACTCGAGTTTTTGAAATAGAATTGATAAACAATTTCTGATTTTAATATGAATATCTAAACTTATCTCTACAAAGCACTTTATATATGTGTAAGTTTCGAATTTCGGCATATTAGTTACTCAAACTGCCTGCCATCTTGTTTTATACAGAAATTAAGTTTTGTTGAAATTCTGTAAAATTATGGCAGAAATTTTTTGCCAATCCTGTAGCGAACGTATTAATGATATACGGGACGTACTTTTTTTTTAAATAGGATGTAAAGGTTACTTTCATCCAGCTTGCATTGGTTTAACAGAAGGAAATGTTAAGAGATTAACGAAAGAGAGAAAGAAGAGATGAAACACCTGTTCTCGTCCGATCATCGAAGTTAAGCAGCTTTGGGTGCGGTCTAGTACCTGGGAGGGTGACCACCTGGGAACACCGGGTGCAGTTAGCAAAAAATCTGCTGAGGACCCGCCATCCTCACAGATCCCTCTAATATGGCGTATTAAACTGACAGGCTCCTGTCAGACCTCTGTGGCAAGCAGCTGCTTGAGGAGGAATTTATTTTTTTTTAATTTAGTACAAAGAGTAAGGACACGATCCTTTTAAGTGATAAGGAATGTGTTGTTGATTGGGACTTTAAAAAAGATACAGAAGAAACACCTGAGTTGAAAAAATATCCGAAAACGAAGTTTTGTTATCCATACACAAAGCAATTGACTCAGAAAGGAGAGAATTTATGGAAAGAGTTAAAGATATTCGAAAAGACATAAAAGATGATAATTCTCAGCTAAGAAATAAAAAATAAAAAAATAAATACCCCCTCAAGCAGCTGCTTGCCACAGAGGTCTGACAAGAGCCTGTCAGTTTATATGCCAAAGTAGAAGGTCTGTGAGGATGGCAGGACCTCAGCAGATAAACGACACAAGCAGCCATGCCTTAACCCGAGGCTCGAACCCAGGTCCCTTAGATCAGTAGCCAAGCGCGCTAACCACTCGGCCATATGATATAATAAAGGGTAATGACAATGTGAAGATAGATATTGCTGAAATAAAAAGGTCTATTGAATTCAACCATGAATCTTTAGAAGAACGCATTAAATCTTTCAATGATCTAAAATTACAATTTAATATGCTAAGAGAAGAAAATCTTGCATAGTTAAATTAAAATAAATTATTAAAAAACGAAAATATGGAGTACAGATAGGATATAAGTGAGTTGGAAATGAGATCTAAGGCCTCAAATATAGAAATTGTTAGCCTCCCTGAAGAGCCTAAAGAAGAAACAATGAATTTAGTTTAAAAAAATTGCAAATACTTTAGGTATTAAAAACACTGAGGATATCATTGTAGCACACAGAGTTCCAGCTTTCAATAAAAATAAAATTAAACTAATTATAGTCAAACTGAAAGATGTTGAAGCAAGGAACAGCTGGATAAAAACAAAGTCAAAGATAAAAAGTACTTAAAGGCCAATATGATCAGTTCAAATTTTTCAAGTAATAAAATATTTATAAATGAACACCTCTATCTAACGAAACAATTCAAAAAGGAAAATAACTTTCAAAACGTTTGGGTAAAGGAAGGTAAGATATTCCTTAGGAAATCAACAGACACTAGAATTATAAGAATTAGAGATGAGACAGTTTACTTTCTGTTTTGGAAGGAAAAGTGTAAAGTTTGCCACACAGGTTCTGTCTGTTTATTTCCACTTACAAAGACGTTGCCTAAACTTTCTAAATAACTAATAATGCGATTTTTAGATTATTCAATACACAATATGAACTATTAATTATGATAAAGAGAACTGTAACTTTACTAAAATCAATTTAATTAATATTTACAATTTGGAATCTAATATTAAATATCTACAACTTCAATATCTACAATATTAAATGGCGTTTTAAAAGAAAATCATATGATCTACCATTGATCCATAATTGGTTTTCAGCAAATAAATAAACTTTAAATATACAAAAAACTATAATTCATATATTTTGAGCTAAAACTATTAATACCCCTATACATATCAAATATTATAAACAAAACTGTCTTTTCCTCCAAAACTGTACTGTCCTGTTTTAGATCGAGTTTGTAGCTAAAAATACTTAGGCGTGCATCTGGATTCGAACGTGAAAGGCATTACTCATTCAGACATTTTGACAAAAATATTAAGATGTATTCTTTTTAGATTTTATTATTTAAAACCCATTGTACCAAAAAATTTTAATTGGACTGTACTATGCTGTACTCTGTTATTCAGTATGGAATATGTAGTTGGGGGGGTTATGAAAATTATTTTCATAATTTGATTTTAATTCATAAAAATATATATAAACTAGTCTTTAATATTTCTTTCTACTCTAATATTCATACCTTAAACACGATACATTTTTATAGTATTAGACAAATATAAATAAAAAATAAATAAATACCCCCTCAAGCAGCTGCTTGCCACAGAGGTCTGACAGGAGCCTGTCAGTTTATATGCCACAGTAGAAGGTCTGAGAGGATACATATGCAAAATTCCCTTATTTGTATATTTAAACAGATATTGGTTCCATTCTTTCACTTGATTTTATAATTCTAGACAAGTTGGCTTGTCATAAGAGGGTTCCATTTCCACATAAAAATGTTAATAAAAAGACATTTTGTTTTTCTAGTTCCAAAAATTTACAATAGTTAAACTTTTATATTAGAAATGGAATTAATTTAGTTAGCTTTAAATATAAAGTAAAAAAATATATTTTTGATATTATTAATTTAGAACTTTTTTTTCATTTTGAATATCTGTTTCCTTTTGTTACTTTTGTATTTGTTGGGTATTCTTTGAAATGGTTATTTGCCTTCGTGATTTCGAATTAAATATTTAAAGGCATATAATTTGTAAATTCGAAACATTTATTCATTACTGGAGATAAATCAACGGATGTGTTGCCACATATCATAATATTTTATTCATTCTCGAAACCTGGACGGGCATAAGGTGCCTCTTGGTTCTCGATATTGCTTTGTCAAAAAAATTTTCTTTCTTTCTTTTCTATGTTTTCTTTTTTATCATTACTATTTTCTTTGTTTATTAGTAATTGGTGTTATTGTTTTGTTCTTTTTAACTATATTTGTTTCCTAAAATATCATATATAGCTGTTATGTAATATGATTTTAGAAGCAAATAAAATATTATTATTATTACCGAAAGTTTTTTACCCAAAAACCACCCAAAGAATTCAGGACTTGTGAAAGAAAAGAATAATACTCGTGTTTAAATAATTAATAATTAAAACACACTCCTAAGAATTTTATGGTGAATTGATTAATTACAATTTTATGGTGTAATGGTTAATTGTAAAAAAAAATATTTAAAAAAAAAAAAAACTTTTTTTTTCAAAATCTAGTATCAAAATAATATGACCACCTACAGTCGCTCAAAAAAGTATCCGAACACTATGGGTGATCACAGAATTCAGAAAAAATATCTGGCAACAATTTTTTTAGAAATTAGTGATATGGCAACTTCGTATCACGTGACACGAAGGTTGCCAGATCACTAATTTCTAAAAAAATCGTTGCCAGATATTTTTCTGAATTTTGTAATCAACCATAGTGTTCGGATACTTTTTTGAGCGACTGTATCAAAAAGCTTATTTATAAAGTTGCAGCGTTTCTAATTTTTCTCCTTTGGCTTAACAAACGATGGTCCCAATTCAATTGGGCCTTGGAATGCAATTCAATCTTTTCTAATTCAATGACCTCTTAATTAGCATGAAACATAGAGCATTAAATGAATACAGCGCACTTTAAACGTAATGTCGAATAATAATAAATAAAATTTTTATACACATAGACATAATTTATATTCTGATTTAGTTTTATTTCTAATCATAATAACTGCACTAATAATATTAAAAATAATATCAGTTTATTTCGTTTTGTTTCCTCTTCCATATCCTGCAGACAGGATATGGAAGATTCCATATCTGCTCCAGGCCGAAATCCTTCAGACATTAAATAGTAGTTCTTCCGGAACCCCAAAAGTCAAAGACACTGGTGGGAAATTCACGGCGTTAAGTGTTAAGAAATATTTATTTCATATGCTTGTATTGATTATGCGAATACCAAAATTCGAGGTAGCCAAAAGAATAGGCTGAAGAAAAGCTAAAGAGTTCCACATGACTGAAGAGATGATGTGACTTTGAAAAACCACAGGAAAAGAAATGAAAAGCCTTTGGTGCAGGAATTATCACTAGGATATTTTGTTGAGTACAACTGCAAGATATTTTATTAAGAGAAGCATAAAAACGCTCACATGTGTGCAAGAGAAAGTGGTAGTTTGAACCAGAGGGGCATGACTTATCGTGAGATGAAATACAAGAATTGAAATACAAAAAACAAAAAATTGTTTTGATTAGAAGATATGAAAGACGATTTCAGATGTTTGAAGTGGTGATGTTAATGGGATCTTATCTTTGGATGCGAAATTCCGAATTCAACTTAGAAGTTAAAAAAAAACACTGATTAAACTTTGAAAGAACAATATTTAGCAAAAATAAATGCTTGGTAGGTAGAATATGGTTCAAAACGAAAATCGCGTGCATTCTAGGATAAGAAAATGATACAAAAAAATTGTCAGTATTTTGAAAAGAGTGTTTTAATATTAATAACTTAAATTTACAAAAGGCAAAGTTTTCTTTTTTCTGTTATCCTGAGTGAGTGGTCCACGATGCGGCCTTTTTTAGGGAGTTATTTTGGCTAGAGAAGGCGCTATCGAAATTTACAAAATTGGTTTCCAGGCATTATTCAAGGAAAAATCAATATGACTGGATTCCCAGCTGGGTCAGCGTTGAGATTTATCTCCGCATAAATTCCCCGCCCTGCCCACGGTCAGTAGGGGACACCGATGGGCTTGAAAAGGCCGCCGTCCGTCGGATGGGACGTTAAGCCGTGGCCCCGTGTGCGGGAGAGCCATACCCTGTGCACGTTAAAGAACACGCTGGATGGCCTTGACGGGAGGATACCATCTGTCTCCCAACAGCTGTTCCAGTGGGTCCCCTCCCCCAACCTTCTCTGAGCCTTCGGGGTCCATGTGACCTGGCCATTTAGCCCATGGTGTGCAAAACAGTGCCGCTCAGAGGTAAAACAACCCAACCCAACTCAATATGACTGGTGGATGTAGCTCCCTTAAGATGTTCACAGAAAAGGTTAAAAAAAAGGCTTACAAATTTCTTTCTTGAACTATCCTATTCATTTACATAAAGCTAAATAATACGTTTACTTAACTATGTTACAGTAAATAACCTAGCTAGAATAATCGGTGTCTTTTGTGAAAATCAGAAAAGCTAGAAAATATAGACTCTCATCTCAGTTTCTGAAGAATATGATATTATTTTGGAGGCTTATTAGAGGTAGATGCACATTTAATAGTAAAATGTGTGAAAAAGTGGGAAAATGAAGTGAATAGAGGAATAAATCTGAAGGGAATGTTTCGTTGGCATGCTAAAAGGTAGTTGCATGATGTTTACAGCATGACTAAGTAATACGCACATTTCTTCCATCAGAATATCGCACCCTAAATGTAATGAGAATTGGACTTTTCCTAATATATGAAACCTTTCAATCCCATAGGAATCCGTTCTTATCTTCAAACTTTTGTTGTCTCTTACATCTTTATTTATATATTATATCTTGCATTTTTGCAATATATAATATATATAAAGGAAGAAAAATTAATGAACGATCCAATGCATCCAAATATGTATTGAGAAAATAATATTTTTCTGTAAATGAACAGATCTTTATACAAGAAAAACCATTTGGCCCTGATGAATATGGAATGTTAGGTTTCAAAGTGAACAGAATTTGCGATTTTAAAAAATTACTGCCCTCTAACGGTGGAAATTTAAGTTAATCGAAGATTCCGAATGTTCGAGAGCAATTCAACCAAATAAGAAATTAGTTGGTTATTTTTTTTCAGCTTATTATTTCATGAGTTCCATGTCAATAGGACACATCCTGTGATTCGTTACTACTGATTTAAGAAATTAGTTATATATCTCTGAAAATTTAAAAAAAAAAATTTTTTTCCTACACACCTTTGGAAAAGGAAAAGGCAAGTCGTTTTCTTAACAAACACACTCTATCATCTAAATATGAAATTACTATCACAGACAGTTTGCAAAATTAATTTCAATTTTTCCCATATTCTAAATTTGGATCATTGCAATAGGGTGAATCCAAACCAACTGGAAGAATCGGAAAGGGTGAACAGCAATTACCGTCACAATGCCCAAGTGATTATGCGTTTGGCTACTCTTCTTCACAGGTCTTCTCTATGGCGCATTATACTGACAAGTTCTGTTAGACCTCGTGGTAAACTGGTGCTTGAAATGTAATATGTGTAAATTATTCTAATTAGTATCTTTAGAACTCAAATATAAATTTTCCTTAACGCCTAACGTTAAAATCGTCTGTTATATTGTTCAATTTGACTGTTACTTTTGGTCTTAGAAAAGTCTTCATTAGAGTTGGGTTGTTTTACCTCTGAGCGGCACTTTTTTGCACACCATGGGCTAAATGACCAGGTCACATGGACCCCGAAGGCTCAGAGAAGGTTGGGGGAGGGGACCCACTGGAACAGCTGTTGGGAGACAGATGGTAGCCTCCCGTCAAGACCATCCAGCGTGTTCTTTAACGTGCACAGGGTATGGGCTCTCCCGCACACGGGGCCACGGCTTAACGTCCCATCCGACGGACGGCTGGCTTTCCAAGCCCATCGGTGTCCCCTACTGACCGTGGGCAGGGCGGAGAGTTTTGCGGAGATAAATCTCAACGCTGACCCAGCTGGGACTCGAACCTGGGAACTACAGATTACGAGCCTGGCGCGCTACCGACTGAGCCACCCCCGCCCCGTCTTCATTAGAAGTATGATTAATTTTACTGGGCATTCCTATTGTATTTTTTCAGCTGGACGCATTGGTTCTATTTATTTAATTTTTCCATGACTTTGTTTCCCAATTACTAAATATTTAAGTCATAAGGACAACAAGGCTGAAAGAACTGGGCAAAAGAGTAACAATGGACATCTGTTAATAAATACACGAAGCATCCGGAAATGAAAATTATTTTTGTGAGGTTTTCCATGAAATCAATAGCACCTTTTCTAAAATGCGGAAAGATATGTTCATCCACACACAAGACCACGACCCATTATCTCCTATGACGGAAAACTGCCAATACCAATTCATCAGTGTCTCCCCTCTCTCCAAGAAAGGACATCGACAAGATCTGAATGTTGGCTCAGTTGGGCTCTCGAATATGCGCAATTTAGTTGGCGAAAGAGGCAAGCTAACGATTGAGATGTTCGTATCACCACGAACACTGGAGAAATCGCTTTCTGGAGTAGTTAGGTCATCTCATGTCAGTCATCCTCCGTGTCCCCGTGTGCGGGAGAGCCATACCCTGTGCACGTTAAAGAACACCCTGGATGGCCTTGACGGGAGGCCAACAGCTGTTCCAGTGGGTCCCCTCCCCCAACCTTCTCTGAGCCTTCTGGGTCCTTGTGACCTGGCCATTTAGCCCATGGTGTGCAAAAAACGGTCGCTCAGAGGTAAAACAACCCAACCCATATCATCCTCTGAAAAATAATTCGCCACGAATTATTAGTTGGCGAATTATTAGTTACAATTTAGTTGGCGAAAGAGGCAAGCTAACGATTGAGATGTTCGTATCACCACGAACACTGGAGAAATCGCTTTCTGGAGTAGTTAGGTCATCTCATGTCAGTCATCCTCCGTGTCCCCGTGTGCGGGAGAGCCATACCCTGTGCACGTTAAAGAACACCCTGGATGGCCTTGACGGGAGGCCAACAGCTGTTCCAGTGGGTCCCCTCCCCCAACCTTCTCTGAGCCTTCTGGGTCCTTGTGACCTGGCCATTTAGCCCATGGTGTGCAAAAAACTGTCGCTCAGAGGTAAAACAACCCAACCCATATCATCCTCTGAAAAATAATTCGCCACGAATTATTAGTTGGCGAATTATTAGTTACAATTTAGTTGGCGAAAGAGGCAAGCTAACGATTGAGATGTTCGTATCACCACGAACACTGGAGAAATCGCTTTCTGGAGTAGTTAGGTCATCTCATGTCAGTCATCCTCCGTGTCCCCGTGTGCGGGAGAGCCATACCCTGTGCACGTTAAAGAACACCCTGGATGGCCTTGACGGGAGGCCAACAGCTGTTCCAGTGGGTCCCCTCCCCCAACCTTCTCTGAGCCTTCTGGGTCCTTGTGACCTGGCCATTTAGCCCATGGTGTGCAAAAAACTGTCGCTCAGAGGTAAAACAACCCAACCCATATCATCCTCTGAAAAATAATTCGCCACGAATTATTAGTTGGCGAATTATTAGTTACAATTTAGTTGGCGAAAGAGGCAAGCTAACGATTGAGATGTTCGTATCACCACGAACACTGGAGAAATCGCTTTCTGGAGTAGTTAGGTCATCTCATGTCAGTCATCCTCCGTGTCCCCGTGAGCGGGAGAGCCATACCCTGTGCACGTTAAAGAACACCCTGGATGGCCTTGACGGGAGGCCAACAGCTGTTCCAGTGGGTCCCCTCCCCCAACCTTCTCTGAGCCTTCTGGGTCCTTGTGACCTGGCCATTTAGCCCATGGTGTGCAAAAAACTGTCGCTCAGAGGTAAAACAACCCAACCCATATCATCCTCTGAAAAATAATTCGCCACGAATTATTAGTTGGCGAATTATTAGTTACAATTTAGTTGGCGAAAGAGGCAAGCTAACGATTGAGATGTTCGTATCACCACGAACACTGGAGAAATCGCTTTCTGGAGTAGTTAGGTCATCTCATGTCAGTCATCCTCCGTGTCCCCGTGTGCGGGAGAGCCATACCCTGTGCACGTTAAAGAACACCCTGGATGGCCTTGACGGGAGGCCAACAGCTGTTCCAGTGGGTCCCCTCCCCCAACCTTCTCTGAGCCTTCTGGGTCCTTGTGACCTGGCCATTTAGCCCATGGTGTGCAAAAAACTGTCGCTCAGAGGTAAAACAACCCAACCCATATCATCCTCTGAAAAATAATTCGCCACGAATTATTAGTTGGCGAATTATTAGTTACAATTTAGTTGGCGAAAGAGGCAAGCTAACGATTGAGATGTTCGTATCACCACGAACACTGGAGAAATCGCTTTCTGGAGTAGTTAGGTCATCTCATGTCAGTCATCCTCCGTGTCCCCGTGTGCGGGAGAGCCATACCCTGTGCACGTTAAAGAACACCCTGGATGGCCTTGACGGGAGGCCAACAGCTGTTCCAGTGGGTCCCCTCCCCCAACCTTCTCTGAGCCTTCTGGGTCCTTGTGACCTGGCCATTTAGCCCATGGTGTGCAAAAAACTGTCGCTCAGAGGTAAAACAACCCAACCCATATCATCCTCTGAAAAATAATTCGCCACGAATTATTAGTTGGCGAATTATTAGTTACAATTTAGTTGGCGAAAGAGGCAAGCTAACGATTGAGATGTTCGTATCACCACGAACACTGGAGAAATCGCTTTCTGGAGTAGTTAGGTCATCTCATGTCAGTCATCCTCCGTGTCCCCGTGAGCGGGAGAGCCATACCCTGTGCACGTTAAAGAACACCCTGGATGGCCTTGACGGGAGGCCAACAGCTGTTCCAGTGGGTCCCCTCCCCCAACCTTCTCTGAGCCTTCTGGGTCCTTGTGACCTGGCCATTTAGCCCATGGTGTGCAAAAAACTGTCGCTCAGAGGTAAAACAACCCAACCCATATCATCCTCTGAAAAATAATTCGCCACGAATTATTAGTTGGCGAATTATTAGTTACAATTTAGTTGGCGAAAGAGGCAAGCTAACGATTGAGATGTTCGTATCACCACGAACACTGGAGAAATCGCTTTCTGGAGTAGTTAGGTCATCTCATGTCAGTCATCCTCCGTGTCCCCGTGTGCGGGAGAGCCATACCCTGTGCACGTTAAAGAACACCCTGGATGGCCTTGACGGGAGGCCAACAGCTATTCCAGTGGGTCCCCTCCCCCAACCTTCTCTGAGCCTTCTGGGTCCTTGTGACCTGGCCATTTAGCCCATGGTGTGCAAAAAACTGTCGCTCAGAGGTAAAACAACCCAACCCATATCATCCTCTGAAAAATAATTCGCCACGAAATCAATCTCGTCGTTCCTTCACCCTTTTTTAAGCCCCCACCGAAGAGTTAATACAGAGGACCATCCCTCTAAAAAGTATCAAGAACACCTACTTAAGCTCTCCCCCCCCCCCCCCTACATACACACGAAATTCAAATATTTGTTTTAATGTTGTGGCTGGTGCTTAAATATAATTGGAGATGAAAACAAATCAGACTACCGAGAAATTTTCAACCATCTTATTTTTCTGATCGCCACTCCTTTTAGATTTCACATTCTTCACTCAGTCCTCCATTTGCACTTGAAGCGCTTTCTGAAATAAAATCTTAACCCAACTTCACTTACTTCTCTGAATTCGTGATCTATTAACCTTTTCCTAAGTCACGATCAACAGTTTATGGAACAATGCTGCAGAATGAAATCAATTATGACTAGTTTCACTATGAAATAAATTACATTTAGACAAATTTTCTATTCCTATAGAGTTGGATTGGGTTGTTTTACCTCTGAGCAGCACCTTTTTGCACACAATGGGCTAAATGGCCAGGTCACAAGGACCCCGAAGGCTCAGAGAAGGTTGGGGGAGGGGACCCATTGGAACAGCTGTTGGGAGACGGATGGTAGCCTCCCGTCAAGGCCATCCAGTGTGTTCTTTAACGTGCACAGGGTATGGCTCTCCCGCACACGGACACGGCTTAACGTCCCATCCGACGGACGGCGGTCTTTTCAAGCCCATCGGTGTCCCCTACTGATCGTGGGCAGGGCGGCGAGTTTTGCGGAGATAAATTTCAACGCTGACCCAGCTGGGACTCGAACCTGGGAACTGCAGATTACGAGCCTGGCGCGCTACCGACTGACAACCCCCTATTCCTATAGAAAGAGAAAGTTACACCCATTTCTAGTGTAAATTCTTCAAATAAAGGGAACTACAGGTTCTTCAGAAAAGATGAAAATTGGAATAAACTTAAAAACCCGATCATTCTTCAAAAGAGTAACCATAAAAGATGAAAGAAAACCTGAAAAGCCAGATAATGGGAAATATTTAAATGTGTTTATTACTTCTGCCCTTCTATAGTAAATATTTATAAGGATAAACGAACATTGGCTATTCATATATATATATACTGGTGTGAACGTTTAGTTACAACTAAATTCAACCACTGCCAAACAGAAAACTAACTTCAAATCTCTAAATTCTAAAATAAGCCTTATATGGTAAAGTTTGTGAAGATAAAGATCTCAATCAAATGATCCAAATCTCAAATTTCAACAATATTCGTTATGTATTTAAAGAGTTAGGAAGTTTGGATTATTACGATAGCAATGGAAGTTATAAGATTTCACCTCAAAAGTTAATTAAAACGTAATAATTATTGTTTCGGGAAGTTTGATAAAATAACTGCCTGTTTTATATGTTTGCTTCAGTAATTCTTTCAATATTCTTTTATATTGTATGAGTTTCACAGCAGTGCATTACTGATGTTAAATATTCCAGCTCCTACTACTCTTCAAGGGGCGGGGGTGGCTCAGTCGGTAGCGCGCCAGGCTCGTAATCTGTAGTTCCCAGGTTCGAGTCCCAGCTGGGTCAGCGTTGAGATTTATCTCCGCAAAATTCACCGCCCTGCCCATGGTCAGTAGGGGACACAGATGGGCTTGGAAAGACCGCCGTCCGTCGGATGGGACGTTAAGCCGTGGCCCCGTGTGTGGGAGAGCTGTGCACGTTAAAGAACACGCTGGATGGCCTTGACGGGAGACTACCATCTGTCTCCCAACAGTTATTCCAGTGGGTCCCCTCCCCCAACCTTCTCTGAGCCTTCGGGGTCCATGTGACCTGGCCATTTAGCCCATGGTGTGCAAAAAAGTGCCGCTCAGAGGTAAAAAAACCCAACTACTCTTTAAATACCAGCTACTAATACTGAAAAATCGAGTTTATATATAGATTTGATTCAGATCTTTAATTCATCTTCAGTCGCATTTTACCATAAAAAGCTTATTTTAGAACTTACAAAATTTCGAAGTTAGTTTCCTGTTGACGTAAAATGTGTTTTTAACTTAACTTTTGCTCACCACTTTATATAGCATAACATCAGTTTGATTTTTAGTAGTTTTCTACATAAACGCCGCAAAATTAGTGCTTTGGGTCAAACATGCTCAAGCATCCGGGTTGGGTCATAACTCACGAAAATAGCATCCAAGCACGGCACGCACCCATCGCCATCTCTCTACTTCTCTCTGAAGTGGGATTGTGATGACGTTTTAATTTCCTTTCTGTCGCACAGAAGCGAGCTCAAAATGCAAAGAGGGAAATCGTCCTGTGAGTGACAAATGGATGTAGCTTAATGGCTCACGAAATCGCCTTGACGTAAAACGAATGAGAAAGCAAGGGAGATAAAAATTGAGTAAAAATTTCCGATGAGAATCTCTCGCTTCATCCATCACAAATGAAATATCTTATGAAATGGTGGAATTGTTTGCAAGCGCTTTATCATCACAGACGAGGAAGAAACGTGCCAACGGCAAATGGAAGCGCAAAACTTCTTCTCCCTTGCATATGCATATGCTACTCGCGAATCTCTCATGCAGAGGATGGGAGCAAGCCGGAGACGTTGAGAGATTGTTTTCATAAAACCATTAAACCTTGGCCTCTGCGAAGCTATACATGACGTTAATAAGTAGCTGACATCATCACCTGAGTCAGCTCGGCAGCAGGTGATCTCAGCTGCCCCTACACTAGTGGCACCCCTTCTGCTTCATCCCTCCACACCAACAACCTCCAAGCATCCCTCTTCTCCCTCATCCTCTTCCCCCTCCCTCCCCTTTTCCTGTCCCTCCCTCCCTTTAGTCTCAAGGTGTGGTTCTAGTTGTGGGGTAAAGAAGGAAGATGAGGGAGGGGAGCAGTGAAGTTGCTGTGGAAGTCACGATCACATTCCCTCTCTCTTTCACTTTCTCTCGTTCTTTTTCGCCATGCATCACCTCTTCAACTACTGGTCCACAGCCAACCACACGTCTTGCTTGGCACCTCCCAGCATCGCGGGACACTAGCGCAAACAGGCCCCACGGCCTCCTGGCCGTGAAATTGCCCGGTCCTGACAAGACCACATAAAACAACCACCCTACAGCGAACTATCGTCAAAGTCAGGGTCCTCTTCAACAGCAACACGACGAAGACCACCGTCAGAAGCAGTTGATGCGGCTCTAGGGGCAACGTCATCTTTCTATAGCTTGACGCTTCGCTGGTTCACCTGCGGCAGCCGGTCCGTGCACTTGACACACATAAGCCTGAAACAGAAGTTCCGACACCTCGGTCAGAGGAAGACTTTCCATCTCTAACACCTCCTTCGCTGCGACCGTCAAAGAGGTGCACTCCGCAGAAGATCCCTGACCGTGGCCGTTGGCGAAGAAGGAAAAGCGAGGGATTCTTCAAGGCCGCGTGCTACACGCGACAGAGCCGCTGTTAACAACCCTTGTTTCCGTTCGCTGTCGTAGGAGAAAACGAAAGCGGTTTCTCGAGGTTCTTCGTTGGGAGGAAGTCGCTGCTAGTAAAGTGAGTAGCTGCCTCGTGTCATTTCTGATCTTTGACGTATTTAATCTTGAAATCTCAGTCTGTTGTATTATTATTGTAAGAGTTTATAGTTATTTTGAAAATTTAGCAAAGCAGTTTTGTCACCTTACGTTAATTGTGAAATTCTACAATAATTTATCAATAACATCCGAAAGAATAAAATTTTTTATTCGGATCTGTTAGGAATTTCATCATTATTTATGCACATTTAAAACCTTATTAAAAAATGATTCATGAACAAATCATTGCAGAAAAGGTATGCGGAAGCATTAAAGCCTCTAATCGACACAACTTGACTATAAATGGATATATCACCATTATCGTGAAAATGCATAATAACATCTGTGGATAATCCATAACAAGATTCATAGGACTTACAAATTAAACGTATACAGTTACAAATGCCTTACTTTTATGTTATCACACAAAATACACGGAACTTCAGATTATATCGGGGATTTGTGTTTCTAATTATGGGGCTAATGTTCTAGTTGTTATAGGTTATATTTGTGTTACTAGTTGTTATAGTCTGCATGAACGAGGTCTGTATGCACGAAGACGCCTGGGATATAAAGTACGGTGGAGAGCGTCAAATTATTCGATTGACTGAAAAAAAGATAGACCGATATTTGTAAAGTAAAACACATTTGAATTTAAGGTATCAAGCTATCGTTGCATTATTAAGCTTGTAAAACTTTGTTTTAATCATGAACATTCGCTCCGCAAAAATTCCCCGCCCTGCCCACGGTCAGTAGGGGACACCGATGGGCTTGGAAAGGCCGTCGCCCGTCGGATGGGACGTTAAGCCGTGGTCCCGTGTGCGGGAGAGCCATACCCTGTGCACGTTAAAGAACACGCTGGATGGCCTTGACGGGAGGCTACCATCTGTCTCCCAACAGCTGTTCCAGTGGGTCCCCTCCCCCAACCTTCTCTGAGCCTTCGGGGTCCTTGTGACCTGGCCATTTAGCCCATGGTGTGCAAAAAAGTGCCGCTCAGAGGTAAAACAACCCAACCCATGAACATTCGTGTTATGCTATTTTAATTTGTTTTAAAGGCGTTTAATATTATTTCTCATAATATTTTTGATTGTATTTATATGTGCTTACTATTCAATGATAGAGCAGTTCATTTGTTACAATGCGGTGACCAATGTTAGCCAAGTATATGAAATTAAAGACTTCCACAAATCGAAATTATTAGATTATTTTTCCCTGCAGCGAGGTATCAAAGTATGGGACTCTGTGAATGTTTCGTATAATTTGAAAAACTTTAATTTGCTGAAAGTTATATTATATGCATGTAGAATTTAAACTGAAATGTTACTGACTGGGAAGAAAATACTCATAATAAAAGAAATATAAAATAATATTTCTTATTATTGATTTATTGATATCGTAAACAGTAAAAGCTTTGAAGAAATGTATTATATTTGAAGCTGAAGCTGTTTAGCATATTACTTATATATTAAAATGAAATGAAGAAATATTTGTAAATGTTCGATACAAATATCAAAAAAGTTAAAAAGTTTTGAAAATATCGAAACAGTTATTAATGGATAAACTAAAAATCATCGTTCAATTAAAATACGAAATTAAACTTTGTTCCAAAGATATTAATTAATCTCCGTAATGCATCATATTTATTTATACATGCTGTGTTTCTGCAAAAACAAACTGTTAGGAATATTTCTTTCTCAAACTGGTAAGAAGTACTGGCAAGCAGATTTCATAATCTAAGAGAAAGAGTTTATTTAGAAACTTAAAAGAAAAATAGGTTTTGCAATTTTTTTAATTAAAATCTTTTTTTTAAACATTTTTTTAGAAATGTAACAAGAATGAATATAACGTTTAAAGATATTTTTAAATTTAAAAAAATACCGAGAGAACAAATTTCACACGAGGTTCCAATTTGAGTCATGTTTTCAATGGAATCACTGTAATCGATTGTCTCATTTTTTTAAAAAGATTCAGGTAAGTTTTGTTTCATTTACCGCTACAGAAAAAAAAATAGTTACTCTAACAGAATGCAAATTTCGATTCGCGTATTTGAAATTATATATCTGTTTCTCTTTTAATAAATGAAGATGATGTGAAGTTGATTTTGTGTATGACGATTTCATTCCTGATATGTTGACATTTTTCCCCTGTGAAATCTAAAATGAATGCCTTCTTTTATTTTCATCTGATGAAATAAACAATGAATGATGAATGATAAAATTGCATCTTCTGCAAAATATATTATCCTTTATATTATTATTGATAAGCATATGATTGAGCTTATAATGAACACTAATCTGACACAATACTGAATTATTTATTTATTTATTTATTTGTTTATTTGATCTTTACTTGAATGTTACATAGTGTTTCCATTCGCAAGTTATGGTATAAACTTTGCTAAAACAATTGTACGTTCATTAACGATTTCCAATTTCAATTCGCTTTTATGGAACAGATATTGTGGCATAATTATGATTTATATATTGAAATAAGTCTAAGCGTTAGAAATGTTTCTATCAGTCCATTATTTTTTTATTCTACTATGATTTTTTTATCGTTTCATTTGTTTACTTTGTATTCTTAAACTGCTTTGATTTTGTGTTTTGTCTATGTCTTAGTAATCCACAATTGATACACATTTATTTCGACTGGATCCTTTATATAAAATCGTTTCACCTTGCCTGCTATAAATTTCATAATATATTTTACCATTCCAACCAATATTTTTGTTTTATTTCACGTTATGCTTTTAATTTCTATTTCAGGACGTCATATTATTAAATAGCTTTGAATTAGCTAGTACTTAAATTTTTATACTACATTCATCAAGCTAAGACGAACCACAGAGAGTTTTCACCAAATAATGTAAGCATTTTATGAATCTAAAATCTAACTCGAAACTCCATAAGTTCCAAATCGAAGTTTTTGATGAAAAAAAGAAAACGAATCGAGAAAAATATGTAAAACATCTAAATGATTGGAATTTAAAACCATTCGTACAATAACTGTAGCAATAAAGAATATTCCTAGCAGTTTCTACTGAATTTATTATTAGATTTAATTGTCCACACATAACAACGCTTAGGACGGGGGTGGCTCAGTCGGTAGCGCGCCAGGCTCGTAATCTGTCGTTCCCAGGTTCGAGTCCCAGCTGGGTCAGCGTTGAAATTTATCTCCGCAAAATTCCCCGCCCTGCCCACGGTCAGTAGGGGACACCGATGGATTTGGAAAGAACACGCTGGATGGCCTTGACGGGAGGCTACCATCTGTCTCCCAACAGCCGTTCCAGTGGGTCTCCTCCCCTAACCTTCTCTGAGCCTTCGGGGTCCATGTGACCTGGCCATTTAGCCCATGGTGTGCAAAAAAGTGCCGCTCAGAGGTAAAACAACCCAACCCATAACAACGCTTGTGATCAACAAATTTCAGAGTGTAGTATTCGTGTAGTATTCGTCATTTTTGAACGAGTGAGATATGTGAGTTCATGCAAAATGCTCTTCTTAAAAACTGAAAGAACATTTTTAAAAATTAAAATTAAGATGTATCTCAATTCATTATGAAAAGTTCGTTTAGAACTTACCTAGTTTCGATTTCATCCTTTCTATCAACAAATACGGAAAGTATCGTTCATTTTTGTCAACCTCTCAGCCAACATATCCATAGCGAATATTATTGCTATATTAATTAAATCCACGCCAAGGTTTGTCGCGAAACGTATGTCCATTGAATACTCTTCCCATTGATAACTTCATTCACAAATTTCCACACATGCTTGTCACAACGTACTACTCCATTCACAAGGGAGACGACGGCAGCTACCATGGGTCGGGAGTGGTTCCTTTTTGAGGAACCACTCCCGACCCATGGTAGCTAGGAACCCTATCTGTTACCCCAATAGGGTTAGAAATAAGTCGGACCACCGCACAAAATTTGGGACCGATCGCTGAAGTAGCCGGGAACTACTAATTCTTGCCATAGATGACGTCACAAGTGTCCGCCAGCCCATTCATCCGAATTACGCTATTATATAATTATTGTTATATCTTCAATTGATTCTTTAATGAAGGCTTTTCAAAGTTTCTCTCGCTTACGCTCCTTACAAATTTCAAGATTCTCAAAAAGTGTCATAGAAAATTATATACCAAAAACAATTACTCTAAAGAGATTATAAAATATTTTCAAAAAATACATGCTTTATTATCTACATTTAATCTTAGAGTATTTCAGCTATTAAAATGCAGCATTATTATCCAAAATAATTAAATTAATGGGGTGTTGTTTCGACGATGGAAGAACAATATCAAAATGAAAATGAATTGTAAATTATTAATTAAATGGCCACAATTTCTCGAAAGAAGAAGTCGGAATTATGTGCCCTGTGTGGGTAGGACATATAATTCCAACTTCTTCCTACATGTAAATCTTTCATTTCCGAGAAAAATATAAATTCTCGTACTTCTAACAGATGTGGCCATGATAATGCACATTAGAGTTGCTACAGAAAATGGGACGTTGGGGGGGGGGGGGGGGTCATACGATTCAGTTATTCCGGAGTTAGTAGCAATTTGATTTCACCACGACAGAAAGATAAGTTGGGTTGTTGGGTTGTTTTACCTCTGAGCGGCACTTTTTTGCACACCATGGGATAAATGGCTAGGTCACATGGACCCCGAAGGCTCAGAGAAGGTTGGGGGAGAGGACCCACTGGAACAGCTGTTGGGAGACAAATGGTAGCCTCCCGTTAAGGCCATCCAGCGTGTTCTTTAACGTGCACAGGGTATGTCTCTCCCGCACAAGGGGCCACGGCTTAACGTCCCATCCGACGGACGGCGGCCTTTCCAAGCCCATCGGTGTCCCCTACTGACCGTGGGCAGGGCGGAGAATTTTGCGGAGATAAATCTCAACGCTGACCCAGCTGGGACTCGAACCTGGGAACTACAGATTACGAGCCTGGAAGCGCTACCGACTGAGCCACCCCCGCCCCCACAGAAAGATCAGTTTCGATGATTGTGTATGGTGGAGAGCGCTAGGTAGGATGAAAGCAGGTCAGCCAAAGCAAAATATCTTCTTAATACATTAGAAACAATTTCAAGAAACAGGAGATGCTAATCGTACGACAAGGTCGTCCCAAGGCCGCAAATGCTCGGGACGATCTCGCTGTCTGTTTTCAATAGCAAGAGGAAATGACTCCTGTCAGGTACACAAGGATGACAGTTTTAAGACGTACTGTGTACAAGAGGCTGCATGAACAAGGTCTGTATGCACGAAGACCAATGGTTTGCATCCTCCTCACCCCTTTCAACAGAAGAGCTCGTTTAGCATGGGATAGAGAACATCACCTTTGGAACTAAGGTCAGCAAGCAAACGTGCTCGTTTAACCTGGTGCAGAAAACCTCACCTTCATATCCCAAGCAGCGGCTAAATACGCTCTTTTACAAACAGACCCCGATTCAGTTTGAACATTGATTATCGACGTGTTGGGTTGGGTTGTTTTACCTCTGAGCGGCACTTTTTGCACACCATGGGCTAAATGGCCAGGTCACATGGACCCCGAAGGCTCAGAGAAGGTTGGGGGAGGGGACCCACTGGAACAGCTGTTGGGAGACAGATGGTAGCCTCCCGTCAAGGCCATCCAGCGTGTTCTTTAACGTGCACAGGGTATGGCTCTCCCGCACACGGGGCCACGGCTTAACGTCCCATCCGACGGACGGCGGCCTTTCCAAGCCCATCGGTGTCCCCTACTGACCGTGGGCAGGGCGGGGAATTTTGCGGAGATAAATCTCAACGCTGACCCAGCTGGGACTCGAACCTGGGAACTACAGATTACGAGCCTAGCGCGCTACCGACTGAGCCACCCCCGCCCCTTATCGACGTGAATTCATCTGAAGAGAATAGGGAACTCATCACAACATCTGCAACATCAATTAAGAGATCCTTTTGATTGTCTGGGCTGCTGGCATCATGATGTTCACACGCAGCTTCGTGTCTTTCACTGACCTCTCAGTGATACACAGATGAGATTATTTCAAACTAGGTTTTTGAGAAGTGATCTTATGGACGTTAATTCTCTTCCTCATACGTGCCATGTGGTCTACGTTTCTTGAAAGACAAGATAGTTCTATGATTCAGTTATTTAAATAAAAATATATTTATGACGACGTACCTATTTTTAAATAAGGGTTTGATTTTAAAATTATTCCAGATATATAAATTGTTTTTAATTAAAGCATCTAAAACTATTTTCTGCTCCTTTTATTTGATAACATTTCATTGTTTTATCTTAATCGAAATATTTATAGTGACCGCGAGAATTGCATTGCCAGATCTCGCAATACAACTAGTCTCCTTGTTCTAACCTTGACATATATTTTTGCTTTGTTCTGTGTTTTCTCTGATGATATATAGCTGCATAAGTATTGCACGGAAACGTTCAGAGCCATTGGCTTAACCAAGCCAAAGATAGTATAAGGAGAAGAAGATCAGTTTCCATAACGACTAATGTCAAATCAAGCACCGTGCAGAGAGCGGGGGTGGCTCAGTCGGTAGCGCGCCAGGCTCGTAATCTGTAGTTCCCAGGTTCGAGTCCCAGCTGGGTTAGCGTTGAGATTTATCTTCGCAAAATTCTCCGCCCTGCCCACGGTCAGTAGGGGACACCGATGAGCTTGGAAAGGCCGCCGTCCGTCGGATGGGACGTTAAGCCGTGGCTCCGTGTGCGGGAGAGCCATACCCTGTGCACGTTAAAGAACACGCTGGATGGCCTTGACGGGAAGCTACCATCTGTCTCCCAATAGCTGTTCCAGTGGGTCCCCAACCTTCTCTGAGCCTTCGGGGTCCATGTGACCTGGTCATTTAGCCCATGGTGTGCGAAAAAGTGCCGCTCAGAGGTAAAACAACCCAAGTACCGTGCATTTGGTTAAGTTTGAAGTTAGTTTTACCTTTCTGTAATTTCATTGCCTTCACTTTTGCTGTGTAAGAATTGGTATCGTACATATTAAATCTAACAATTAATTAAAAAACTTGAAACAGTTTAATTATTAATAATCTATTTCCACAACTTAATTTAAATTCATTTTAAAAGCTTTTTTCTGTCCTTCTACTTATAGTAGTTGATTCAACAAAAGTGATTTCCAATAGAGAATATGACTATTAAAATCATGCTATCATTTTTCACTTACAAAGTTTTAAATTTTTCTGAAATGCAAATTTTACCTTAGATCATTCGTTTTCCCTTTATTATTTGTGTCCCTGCTCTATAAAGAGCACGTTATGAATCGAAACACCGCATGAGGTCGCCACTTACGCTTTGTCGAAGCTGAACCTACGCTAACGAAATGACATTTATGCCAACGATTTGAGTTGGGTTGGGTTGTTTTACCTCTGAGCGGCACTTTTTTGCACACCATGGGCTAAATGGCCAGGTCACATGGACCCCGAAGGCTCAGAGAAGGTTGGGGGAGGGGACCCACTGGAACAGCTGTTGGGAGACAGATGGTAGCCTCCCGTCAAGGCCATCCAGCGTGTTGTTTAACGTGCACAGGGTATGTCTCTCCCACACACGGGACCACGACTTAACGTCCCATCCGACGGACGGCGGCCTTTCCAAACCCATCGGTGTCCCCTACTGACCGTGGGCAGGGCGGGGAAATTTTGCGGAGATAAATCTCAACGCTGACCCAGCTGGGACTCAAACCTGGGAACTACAGATTACGAGTCTGGCGAGCTACCTACTGAGCCTACCTACCCTACCTACTGAGCCCTACACCCCCGCCCCACCAACGATTTGACATTACGTTTTCGTTAATAACACCACATTAATGTCAATATGTCAACGCAGCATTTATGGCAGAGTTAACCCCATATTGAAAGTCACCCCTCACGTAACTGCTTGCCACAGAGGTCTGACAGGCGTCAGGCCTCCGAGAACCTCTGTCAGACTGCCATGGCAAGACCTCTGGGGTCACAGTTGAGATTCGAACCTGGGAAGTACAGATCACGAACATTGCTTCTTACCGACTGAGACAGCCGCTCCCCAGAGGTGGACCTGACATAGAAGTCGTAAATATAAGGGGGAGGCAAAAGTTATGACACATTTATTTGCCTAAAGTCCCTTTTGATAAAATGTGATATTATTTGTGCATTACCTCACTAAACAGATGTCTAAATGTGTATTAACTCTGAGACACTCATAATTCTCTCAGTTTTTTAACCCTTTCAGGACCATAAGGTCCTGAAAGACCATAAGGTCCTTCTAACCATAAGAACCATAAGGTTCTTTCAGGACCATAAGGTCCTTCTAAGAGTAAATATTAGTATGTAACTGTTTGTTTAGACGTAAAATAAATAAAAATCATAAGAAAAATACATAACAATGTGTAGTTGTTTTGGAATTTTATGGGAAATATTTTTCCCAATGGACTATAAAGGTAACACAAATTATAGTTAGGCTTATCATGCAATGTCTTTTATTTATTGGTTTATTAGAACAAAATGTTAACTAAAATAATACAAAATTATGAAATAAAATTACTATACAAAATGATGTGCTAATTATGATATTCGGCGAAGCAATTTCTTTTGGTAGTGAGGCAAAGATGGACATTGCACATAGTACATATATTATGCGTCCTGACAGTTCTGTTTTTGTTTTCTAAACGTTCCCGTTTACGTAATTGCGTTCGGCATACGTTCTATTTTGACATTCTGTATAAAAAATGCAGATAAGGTTATAATTAAATACGACAATCACCAATTTTAAAATGGGAAAAATGTTTCCCTTATTCGTGAAAGGGTTAACTTCTAAAAAAAAATTTTATCTGAAAAAACTACACCATTAATTAAAGATGGTAAACTTGCGAATTGGAAAGGAGTGAGACAGACAAGGAGAGAATTTTATCTTAATTTCATTCGATTCGTACCTGACTGAAAAGTTAACTCGGAGAATTCTAGAGCGGGAGTGACCAAAATTCTACTTCTCTCAATGCAAAAAAACAACTATGGTTGTCAGAAACCCATTACTACTGATAATGTAGTAAGCACGGCTGGGAGAATGAATGGATGAGAGCTAGTAATTATGGGATGATAGGACTTCAAGTAGCATTACCTTAACGACAACCTCTTACGATCCCGAAGCACTTCGTATCCCCTCCGTGATAGCATCGTTTACGCTGGTGTTATAAAAGGATTCGGGCTGCCGCAATTCTCGCCGTTTCGGCTGCTGCCGCCGATCACGAATATTTAGTTGCTACCTGATTTCCTGAGTTTTGTAATTACGTTACTTCTTTGTTATTCGATCGCAGATACCAGCATCCCAATTCATCTCACTCAAGTCGTGCGCATTTCATGACCTTAAATAGTTCGTTCTCTATATTCTGTGCTATTAAACGGCTCTCTATTTCGCCAAATAGAATGGAGGATCTACGATTTCAAATTGGGCAGGTCTGCATTCTAAATTATGTTGAAACTGAGGAATGCTGTTATGCGTTCCCGACCTTGGATTATTGTTTCTTAGAGCGACCAATGCTCCAGACCACAAAGAAATGAAGTATCTATACGCTTCAGTGAGTTTCTACAGGTTTTTTTTTATATAGGATAACCTCTCGCGTAAGAACGATTAAAATCAACCACGCCTTTGCAGGGTCACTGGCCACGCTTTAAAGATATTGCAGCATGAGCAATAATTGGTTACAAATATGTTCGTAAGAATGTACACGATGTTAGAGATGTTATGATTATTAATTTTTAGTAATATTCAAAATTAAGGAACAGTCCATTGCACTAGGGCTGCCACTTGATAAAGTACAGTTCGATATTATGTCAATAGTAACTCATATACAGAACTCAGTAACATTTTAAATAAGCTTTTTTATGAAAAACATGTCTGAAATAATTTAAAGATCTTATTCGAATACATTTCGAATATATTCGATTTCTTATATTCAATTATTCTTATTATCGATTATTCTTATATATAATTCGATTATTCTAATTATATAATTCGATTATATAATTCGATTGTTCTTATTATTTGATATTCGAATATATTCGATTTTCAACAACGTGCATTTGATATTTAGAGAGTTGCGGAAATTAGAATATTTAGCATCAATAATGCTAGATTAAATAATTCCTCTGAAAATTTAATAAAAACAAGTTAAAGAGAAAGCGATACTTGTTATACTAAACTTTATTAGCATGTGTAAATATGCTTTTTTTTTGCAGTTAGTATAATAATTTTGTTTAATTTTTGCAAATTTTGAATGATTTTTTGCAGAAGGAGCGAACTCGCTAAATGTTATAGTTTCCATAATGCATAGTGTTTGAACACTTCAAATACTGAACACAGTGTTGGAAACAGAGATTTAACTAGATTTAATGGATTTTTTTGTTTTTTTTAAAAGTTACTGAATTCTGTATCTGAGTTACTATCGACATAATATGGAACTGAACCTAATAAGGTGGCTGGGTTGGGTTGGGTTGTTTTACCTCTGAGCGGCACTTTTTTGCACACCATGGGCTAAATGGCCAGGTCACATGGACCCCGAAGGCTCAGAGAAGGTTGGGGGAGGGGACCCACTGAAACAGCTGTTGGGAGACAGATGGTAGCCTCCCGTCAAGGTCATCCAGCGTGTTCTTTAACATGCACAGGGTATGACTCTCCCGCACACGGAGCCACGGCTTAACGTCCCATCCGACGGAAGGTCGCCTTTCCAAGCCCATCGGTGTCCCCTACTGACCGTGGGCAGGGCGGGGGCTCTCCCGCACACAAAGGCTTAACGTCCCATCCGACGGACGGCGGCCTTTCCAAGCCCATCGGTGTCCCCTACTGACCGTGGGCAGGGCGGGGAATTTTGCGGAGATAAATCTCAACGCTGACCCAGCTGGAACTCGAAACTGGGAACTACAGATTACGAGCCTGGCGCGCTACCGACGGAGCCACCCCCGCCGCAATAAGGTGGCCGCTGAGGTCAACGCAGCATTTATGTCATGTGTACACTACCTTTCACAACCTGTATTGGCACACTCCATGTGAAGTGAATGAAATGTCTCATTCCAAGTGATCTAATTTCGTAAACAGTATTTTATGGGAAACTGCCACAAGAGTTAAAATGAAGATCTCACTCAAATCTATCTAAATCTCAATTTTCAATAATTTAATCAAACGTGTCTTTAAAATTAATAATTTAATTTTAAAGACACGTCGATACTCGGACATTCTAAAGCAGATACTGCTGTTATAACCATACTAAACACTTTTTTTTTTAAATATTACACAAACCTTTAAAATTACATTTTTTCAGGAAACGATTTGTTATTACAATTATTATTTGGTTTCTAATTAGCATTTGACAACAGAGCTTTATTTGAGTTCAATTCTTATGGTTATCATCAACTCTGCTGTTAAAGGTTTCAGCTCTCATAACTCTTTAAATATAAACGAAAGATGATTGGGGTTCAGCTGAAAAAACTTCCACCTATCACAGTTCTAACTTACACCTAGGGAACAGCGATCTAGTTATTTTTTCGCTAAATTCCAGTCATCTTCTGTTTATACAGTATTTAAAGAGTTATGGAAGCTGATACTTTTAACAGCAGATCTGATAGTCATAAGATTGGTTGGTTGGTTGTTTTTCCTCTGAGCGGCACTTTTTTGCACACCATGGGCTAAATGGCCAGGTCACATGAACCCCGAAGGCTCAGAGAAGGTTGGGGCAGGGGACCACAGGGAACAGCTGTTGGGAGACAGATGGTAGCCTCCCGTCAAGGCCATCCAGCGTGTTCTTTAACGTGCACAGGGTATGGCTCTCCCGCACACGGACACGGCTTAACGTCCCATCCGACGGACGGCGGGCTTTCCAAGCCCATCGGTGTCCCCTACTGACCGTGGGCAGGGCGGGGAATTTTTGTGATAATCATAAGAATTTAACACAAATAAAGCTCTGTTTTCAAATGCTAATTACAAACAAAAAATACACTCACCTAAAAAAAGAACAATTAATCAGCAGGTTTTCAATTTAGGTCTGTTGAGGTAAATTACCCTTTAGCTAATGGAGGCTATTTTCTAGATTCTTACCTGCTTAGACACAAAATCTCCAAACTCACTGAGATTACTAGATCCTAATCTGAAATCGTCGGTCTCTAGACATTTTCCTTTATCTGCAAGAGTCGCAGTCTTTCTCACTAGAGGAACTGTAACAGATGTTAAGCAACGTATTGAATTACAACGAGCAATATCAGCATGAAGGCAAACTTTATTTTAGTAAACGTATGGGAGTTATTTTTAGGATCACGGGCTTATACAGGAGTATTTGTAGCTAAGCTGCTTAAACAGGGAAAATATTAAAGAACATTTAAATTTCACTAGGATAAAATTAAGACAGAAATTCACTTACTTATGATAACTCCTAATATTTTGTTCTCTGATAGAGATCGTTCTCAGAAGAAGTTGCAGTCCTGTTGCAAAGTTCCAACAGGAACTAATTTCCAAAAAAAGTCGTTGCCAAATATTTTTTCTGAATTTTGTAATCAACCATAGTGTTCGGATATTTTTTTGAGAGACTGTATCTATAGTAAATAACCTGCCAGGGGCATAAAGATGTTATAGGTTCGAATCTTACTCGCAGCAGAACTGAATTTTTTTCACCTAACTAATCAAGTGTTCCGCGATTACAAGAGATTTTCTCAGCTTATGAGTCATTAGAGACATCTGAACGAAAATCGCCATTTAACAAATTGTCTTGTGGAAAATACGTTTAGATATTGTGTCACAAGTTTCGTATTAACACTATGACTAGTAAAGATATAAATAGGCCCAAATTTAAAATTTCAACTCAATATCTACAACCGTTTAGGTGCTAGAGTATTACACTCAAAGACTGAAACCATCATGAATTTTTTTGAGTTCGAAGTATATTTAGATTACGTGAATTAAAAAAAAATCATTCTGGCTACACCCGTCGGAAACTTCGATTACAAAATTTTAACTTTGGTTAGATCTTTTTGCTGAACGTTAAATTGAAATTAAATTTAAAAAAAAATTGAAATGTAATTGCATTTTACCAATAGGTCAATGCTTTAATATGCAGACGAAGAATAGATAAAAATAATTTATAACCGGAAATTGCTTCACCCTAAGGGGATAGCATTTCCTGTAAAAGCTGCGCGTGAGGATCGTGGAAAACGAGGAGAGGTTACCTAGCACTCGTTGTCATGGCTACATGCAAATCAAGTGATAGCATCTCCTAAAAGAGATAGCCATCCCATTCCCACCGAATAGCAATTCACAACGTACATCTATCATACTACAAGATTAAGCAAATTCTAGTGATTCTCATATATATATATATGTTTTTTTTTTTTTTGGGGGGGGGGGGGGGGAACAGGTGCAGATAAGTACAGCACAACACAAAACTAATCATTGCATCTAATTTGAATAACTAGAAACTGGTTAATTTGTATTTTGTGATATGTTTATTGAAGCAGAAATTAATTTCATAATCTAAAGATATTGTAACAGCTAGCATGAAAGAAGTACATTAACAGAAAAAAATAGTTGTGTAAATACTCAAAAAGGTTTTTTTTTTTGCAACGCTGTTTCTTTTTGATTGTCTAGTCTCTAAACGATTGAAAACATTAAGATGAAATTTTGCATTTGGACCTATTTCCATGGACACTAGTTTCCCTGCGGATATTAATTTTGTGATGCGAAAAGAGTACTTATCATAGAGCAACTTTAAAAAACTGACAATTTTCGTAAAAATATTTCCAATTAGTTTTAACAAATTTTACCAATTTATAAGTTTGTGTCGGTTTTTTTCATGGAGGTAGGAAGATAAGGGTTGGGTTGGGTTGTTTTACCTCTGAGCGGCACTTTTTTGCACACCATGGGCTAAATGGCCAGGTCACATGGACCCCGAAGGCTCAGAGAAGGTTGGGGGAGGGGACCCACTGGAACAGCTGTTGGGAGACAGATGGTAGCCTCCCGTTAAGGCCATCCAGCGTGTTCTTTAATGTGCGCAGGGTATGGCTCTCCCACACACGGGGCCACGGCTTAACGTCCCATCCGACGGACGGCGGCCTTTACAAGCCCATCGGTGTCCCCTACTGACCGTGGGCAGGGAGGGGAATTTTGCGGAGATAAATCTCAACGCTGACCCAGCTGGGACTCGAACCTGGGAACTACAGATTACGAGCCTGGCGCGCTACCGACTGAGCCACCCCGCCCCCAGGAAGATAAGGAGACGCCCTAACGTGCTTTCCCTGTGGGAAAGAAAATGATGCTTACGCAGCATTGCGGTAGCCATGTTGTTGCATTCAAAACAAACCATCTGCCGCTGCAATCAAGCCTACTTACACTCAGTTTTACTGTGCGATTCGTGCAGCCGTAAGCTGAACAGGCTGCCAAAATACAAATGTCGACAAAAATTAGTATAGGTGAGTAACTACTGATCAATGTTTTGAATAGAACAACATGGCTGCCGTAGCATCATTTTCAAGTGCTTAGAGCTCCTCCTCTTATCTTCCTACCTCCATGGTTTTTTTAGTGCTGAATTGCTCTTTACTGCACACAATGAGCTAAATGCCAGGTGAAAGGGATTACAAGAGGATTCAAAGTTGTTTAGGGAAAGGCAATCAACTGGGCAGTCCTCAGAAGGAAGAGGGAAGCCTCTTGTCAAGATCATCCAATGAAGTTCTTTCTCGTTCACGGGGGCGGGGGTGGCTCAGTCGGTAGCGCGCCAGGCTCGTAATCTGTAGTTCTCAGGTTCGAGTCCCAGCTGGGTCAGCGTTGAGATCTATCTCCGCAAAATTCCCCCCCCCCCTGCCCACGGTCAGTAGGGGACACCGATGGGCTTGGAAAGGCCGCCGTCTGTCGGATGGGACGTTAAGCCGTGGCCCCGTTTGCGGGAGAGACATACCCTGTGCACGTTAAAGAACACGCTGGATGGCCTTGACGGGAGGCTACCATCTGTCTCCCAACAGCTGTTCCAGTGGGTCCCCTCCCCCAACCTTCTCTGAGCCTTCGGGGTCCATGTGACCTGGCCATTTAGCCCATGGTGTGCAAAAAAGTGCTGCTCAGAGATAAAACAACCCAACCCTCGTTCAGGGTGTTCTTTATGGTTTTATGTTCTTCCATTTTATTACAGATGTCATGCACATGTGGTCACAAACAGTGACAGAACATCTGATAGAAGTCGTCCTTCCAAGACCACGTGTCTCCTTTCTCATCGAGAGCAGAGGGAGAAGACAGTGCAGATTCGAACCTGGAAATGTCAGATTTCGAGTCGATACCGGAAATAGCAGATAACGAGTCGATACCAGAAACAGCAGATAACGAGTCGATACCGGAAACAGAAGATAACGAATCGATACCGGAAACAGAAGATAACGAGTCGATACCGGAAACAGCAGATAACGAGTCGATACCGGAAACAGCAGATAACGAATAGATACCGGAAACAGAGGATAACGAGTCGATACCGGAAACAGAGGATAACGAGTCGATACCGGAAATAGCAGATAACGAGTCGATACCGGAAATAACAGATAACGAATCGATACCGGAAACAGCAGATAACGAGTCGATAGCGGAAACAGCAGATAACGAATCGATACCGGAAACAGCAGATAACGAGTCGATAGCGGAAACAGCAGATAACGAGTCGATACCGGAAACAGCAGATAACGAATCGATACCGGAAACAGCAGATAACGAGTCGATAGCGGAAATAGCAGATAACGAGTCGATACCGGAAACAGCAGATAACGAATCGATACCGGAAACAGAAGATAACGAGTCGATAGCGGAAACAGCAGATAACGAATCGATACCGGAAACAGCAGATAACGAGTCGATCCCGGAAGCATCAAATTGCGAGTCTATCTATCGTCACTATCGACGGCAATATCGTCAGCGACGGAATCAGCCCCATCAAATTACTGGGAGTCCAAAAGCAAAATACCTTATTCTCAGAAGATACAGTCCATGTAAAATCCGAGACACTCAACTAAAGCTTCATTGATTTCTTGGCAAACTTCTACTTTAGGGGCCGTACATTACTTTCAAGCACTGCAACGAGCTGACAGGTGAAGCCAAATGACTTTAAAACAACTGATGGATTGAAAAAATTGTTAACTGAAAAAAAAAATTGTGTTTTGGCGGAGTGGGACTATGGAAACTCGATTGTTGTTTCAGCATCTTTCAGTTTTTTAATTTTTTAACTTTGCCTATTTTTTTACTAGATGGAAATTGAAAAAAAAAGGAATAATAATCTTCCTTTGAATAATTTATAAGCACATGTCGTAAAATGTTTACCTCAACGAAATACTTATATATAAAAAAACATTTGTTTCCTCACTGTATAACATTCATGACAAAATGCGGTGACATTCGGACCTTTGAACTTGACACCCATTACTGCAATCGACGTTTGAATTCATTGTCTTAGAAGACCGACTTAGAAGAGACTCTATTCTCTGTCTTAGAAGAGACTCTATTCTCTGTCTTAGAAGAGACTCTATTCACCAACGAATTGCTTGTTGATCCAATAACAATAGACATGTCGTCGCTGAACCTTATCGACAGCCGTGATCGCTTTTAAATGGATCTCGATGAACCAACAGAACTAGAAATCACACAATAGCGAATACATCACGCCAAGTTCCGTTCGGAGATCGAGCAATAACCTCTTAAACCATGTCAACGTACCTCAGGACCTTCAGGTTCCCTCTATAGAAGACTTAACTTTCACTGGATGGACACAAGATGGGAATTCTACTTCGAAAAGAGAAAGAATTTTTTCCTTAAAAACGGGGGTGGCTCAGTCGGTAGCGCGCCAGGCTCGTAATCTGTAGTTCCCAGGTTCGAGTCCCAGCTGGGTCAGTGTTGAGATTTATCTCCGCAAAATTCCCCGCCCTGCCCACTCTCAGTAGGGGACACCGATGGTCTTGGAAAGGCCGCCGCCCGTCGGATGGGACGTTAAGCCGTGGTCCCGTGTATGGGAGAACCATACCCTGTGCACGTTAAAGAACACGCTGGATGGCCTTGACGGGAGCACGTTAAAGAACACAATGGATGGCCTTGACAGGAGGCTACTATGTCTCCCAACAGCTGTTCCAGTGGGTCCCCTCCCCCAACCTTCTCTGAGTCTTCGGGGTCCTTGTGACCTAGCCATTTAGCCCATTGTGTGCAAAAAAGTGTTACCTCAGAGGTAAAACAACCCTACTTCCTTAAAAACTAAGAAGAATTTGAGTTTAAATTCAGTAGTCTCCTGCAGTGCCGGATTAAGGTCCGTGATGCAAATCAAATATGAGATGACGCCTCAAGATCCTTCAAAAAATAAAAACAAAAAATTAGTTCATTAAAGATATCTTTTTCTTCTCTAGCAGTATAGAAAAGAGAAAAACAGCTGACTATCCATGCATCCCATGATTACTTGAAAACAAAATAATGAACTGAAACAGATGTATTTTCTAGGTTACTAACGGATTATTTCGCACAGTTTAAAATAATATTTGCCGTCCCACGGCCGAATGGTTACCGCGGTTGGCTACTGATCAAAGAGACCTGGGTTCGAGCCTGGGTAAGGCATGGATGTTCGTGTTGTCATTCTGCTGAGGTCTCGCATCCTCACAGACATTCTACTATGGCGTATAAACTGACAGGCACCTGTTAGGATTCTTTGGCAACCAGATGCTTGAGAGATAATTTATTGTTTTTTTTATTCAGGGTAAGGCATGGATGTATGTGTCGTTTTTCTGCTGAGGTCCTGCCATCCTCACAGACCTTCTACTGTGGCATATAAACTGACAGGCTCCTGTCAGACCTCTGTGGCAAGCAGCTGCTTGAGGGGGTATTTATTTTTTTATTTTTATATGAGTAGGAAATAAACGACATGCTAATATATAAATTGTCATAATAGTATATTTATATATTAAAATTTAAGGTATAGATTATAACAATAGGGGATATATAATTTTTTTATTATTTTCATATGGATTAAAATATATGTTGCTTACTATGCCAAAATATGTATGCATTATAGAATAGATGTTATTTAATGGCCTTAGGAAAATGTGTGTAAAAAATCCAAAAGCTAAAATGAAGCACGAAACATTTACATTTCCTCAAAATAAATAAGAAAAACAAATAAAGAAGAATAGGAAACTTTTTGCATAAATATCCATAAATATGAAGTTTTTATGCTCACTTCTGACTCTTTGTTTAAATCCTGAAATATTGGCCCTCAAAAAACCTACAGCTCTAAAAAAAAGTGGGAGGAGGATTTTCGCTCAGTCGGTAGCGCGCCAGGCGCGTAATCCGCAGTTGCAGTTCACAGATTCCAGTTTCAACTATGACACAGTTTAAATTTATCGAAATTTTATCCCCCCCGTCCTCAGTCAAAAAGGGGGTACCGACAGGCTTGGAAAGGACAGCCACAACCTGGGAACGTTAAAGATCACACTAGATGGCCATCTTGAATGGAGGTTTCCGTCTGTCTCTAACCAGTCCAGTGGAACTACTTCTCCCAACATTCTCTGAGCCATTGGGTCCTTATAATCTGGCCATTTAGCCCATTGTGTGGAAAAAGTGTCGCCTTCAAAATAAAGAAATTTTGTCGATTTGAAATGCAATGCACATGACATCGCCCATGAGTCTGTAATCTTTCAAAGTATGTTAAATAATTTTTTTGCTTCTGTTATTATCTTTGATCAAAATATTTTGAGAGAAGCAATATTATATATGATGTGAACGCATCCACTCACACACTACAATACTATAAGTCCTAGTTTAGTGGGGCGGGGGTGGCTCAGTCGGTAGCGCGCCAGGCTCGTAATCTGTAGTTCCCAGGTTCGAGTCCCAGCTGGGTCAGCGTTGAGATTTATCTCCGCAAAATTCCCCGCCCTGCCCACGGTCAGTAGGGGACACCGATGAGCTTGGAAAGGCCGCCGTCCGTCGGATGGAACGTTAAGCCGTGGCACCGTGTGCGGGAGAGCCATACCCTGTGCAAGTTAAAGAACACGCTGGATGGCCTTGACGGGAGGCTACCATCTGTCTCCCAACAGCTGTTCCAGTGGGTCCCCTCCCCCAACCTTCTCTGAGCCTTCGGGGTCCATGTGACCTGACCATTTAGCCCATGGTGTGCAAAAAAGTGCCGCTCAGAGGTAAAACAACCCAACCCACGTGACACGAAGGTTGCCAAATCACTAATTTCTAAAAAAATCGTTGCCAGATATTTTTTTCTGAATTATACAATCAACCATACTGTTCGGATAGTTTTTTCAGCGACTGTACTATTTTAAACCCGACCTAATCTCTAAATCTGATAATATATTTTCGTCATTAATATTGAGTTAGGTTGTTTTACCTCTGAGCAGCACTTTTTTGCACACAAGGGGCTAAATGTTACTGAATGGCCAACAGGGACCCCGAGAACTCACAGAAGTTTGGGGGAGAGGACCCACTGGACATCTGCTAGGAGACAGATGGTAGCCTCCCGTCAAGGCCATCCAGCGTGTTCTTTAAGGTGCACATAGTATGCTCTCCCGCAGACGGAGCCACGGCTTAACGTCCCATCCGACGGACGACAGTCTTTCCAAGTCCCTTTTGCGGAGATAAATCTTAAAACCAGCCCACCTGGGAACTGACTGAACCACCCCTGCCCTTTAATATTAGGAGTAATAAGGTCTTCATATATAAACTCAGAGTGTCATGGGATGTTATTTTTTGGTATAGAATAGTGTATATCGATGGATTTAAAAAATAATCTGGATTTTTTCTCTTTAATAATAGAATTCTATGTTCTATTTTCATATTTTGCTGTAGTATCTAGAATGGATTTTGCGAGTATTATAAATAAAAGTTTAAAGAATAACTCAGGATAATACGTGAAGGATAATACTGATGTATTGCTAACAGGTTTCTCTCTAAAGTATGGGGGCGGGGGTGGCTCAGTCGGTAGCGCGCCAGGCTCGTAATCTGTAGTTCCCAGGTTCGAGTCCCAGCTGGGTCAGCGTTGAGATTTATCTCCGCAAAATTCCCCGCCCTGCCCACGGTCAGTAGGGGACAACGATGGGCTTGGAAAGCCAGCCGTCCGTCGGATGGGACGTTAAGCCGTGGCCCCGTGTGCGGGAGAGCCCATACCCTGTGCACGTTAAAGAACACGCTGGATGGCCTTGACGGGAGGCTACCATCTGTCTCCCAACAGCTGTTCCAGTGGGTCCCCTCCCCCAACCTTCTCTGAGCCTTCGGGGTCCATGTGACCTGGCCATTTAGCCCATGGTGTGCAAAAAAAGTGCCGCTCAGAGGTAAAACAACCCAACCCAACACTAAAGTATGAAAAAAGGAAACAAAAACTCTGAGCGTTTCTTTCTCAAGGACGAATGTTGGTTGAATACACCACGTGAATGATGAAATCGAAAGTATGTGTCATCAGAGTCTCCCAAAGTAACAAAGAGGAATTAAACGGGTTCAAGAGTACAAATTCCCAGCATCCACCGGTTGTTCCATTCATCCGGAAGAGGAGAGCAGAAAATGCCATCGAACACCTCCTGAGAGAACCATTTCCGCAAACAGCAATTTGGATGCTGTCACTATGGAAACCTGGCCTCCCCACCGCCAGCGAACGCCTCAGCAGGTCGGTGATTAGTTGATGTCTGTAGCGATGGGAATAGACGATTTCATTAGCACCACTGCAGGTGGGCCAAATAATGCGGAAGCAAGAAATCAAGTGTGGCGAAGATACGGAGATAAAGCTTTTGAGTTAAGTTAATGGAATTAGGCACTTTAATCACGTTACAATGATCCCAGATTATTCATCAGTTGGGGCAGTCACTCTGTTCATTGCAGTATCCCCCCCTCACCAAAAATACGTATAATCGTAATAATTGAGAAAAAATGTAATCAAATTCCTCTTTATCAATGTGCGCAGAAGAGCATTCAAGCGTGATGTTATTGCGGTTATTCATATAGGTCGTTGGCTTTAACTTATGAGAGTATAACAATTCTGAAGATCTTCATATTACAAAGGATTTTTTTTTTTTTGGCTTCTTTATCTTCATTGTTACTGTCTTTTCACTCTCGGGTTCATGCACCCGTTGTTTAAGGTCATAGGTCAATGGAAGACAGCTGAGAAGGCCGCAGCTGGCAAACAAATAAGTCTTTGCAAAATATGCAGATCCACACTTCCAGCCACATCAGGAGTTGGTAAACTCTGCGTGTCAATGCAGACATTTAGCTATCCCTCCCATACCACATCGTATGCATAATTCCGCCTTCCATTTCGTTCAATTGCTCTGTCACTCAGAGAGCAAGCAACTTTCTTCTTCTCTTTCGAGGACTTTTCTTTTCTTCCCGAACTTCATTTAGAGGCAAGGCTCTAATTGCCAAACAGTGAAAAGCGACAAGTCATCAAATCACTATTAGCTACCGGCGGTGAAGTTGTGATCTCTATAAGCACCTTTCTTGAAAGGTGCTTATGAAGAAACGAGTTCTTCTTTCGGAGGGGAAGAGCAAGAGCCCATAAGAAAGCAAAAGGAAACAATCAAGAAACGTGCATGGAAAGACAGAAAGTATCGCCATGTTAATGACACATACACACAGACACACATTGGAAGCTGCGTCAGGGCTGAAGAAAGCAGCATGAAGACCAAAGCAATAAGGTTGGTGGCATCACAGTCGGTGCAGTGAACTCCTTTCCTGCCTCGCAGAATCACTACGATTTCTCAACCCCCCCCCCTTTCTGTTACCCCTTCTGCCCCCCTTACATTCCACACCCTTCCTTGGTTTACCTGGGATCATTTCTAAGATGCGAATAAACCTTTCATCGTTGCTTGCAATCATCTAAAGCTCGGAAAACAGATGATAAACAAGATCAAGATGTTGAGTGAGGAAGATAGAAACACGAGCAATTCTTGTAATCATGTTCTCACTGTAGTTGTGGGCTCATGATTTGGTCGGAGTGTTTTCACTTTGTGTTTTGTGAGAGACAGAGTGTGTTTGTCCATTGCGGCGTGCGTGTTGCGTTTACTGGAACAACCGGAAATGACAAGAGGCAGTCGTGATTCTCTCAGGTCGCGTAGCACCCTCATTTTTGTTGCGTCGGCCATTGATGCGTGCTCTGGTTCGAGAGCGTGGTCACACGCGATGGTGTTTACATGATGATGCTGAGAGAGCCTTAATTTAAGAGATGCAAGTGATGGTCTGCAAAGATGGGAGGATCTGAAGACATTTCGTTGTATGGAGGCGCAATCATTTTGTGTTTTTAGCAGGTGGGCAGGAGAAGAAACAACAGAACACGTGTACTATCTGAGACGCTAAAACGAAATTGGCAAAAGCATATTTTCAGGTGCATTTTACTATCAACAATGACACTTAACCATCACAGCTGTTTGCTTCAATAACAAAACATAAAATTCATAACAATGGTGGACCTTAGGACGAAGATTTGCTCAGTCGATAGCGTGCTGAACAACAACCTGATGTTCCCAGGATTGAATCTGCACTGTGTTCGCTTGAAATTTTCCTTTTCTGAACTCTGCTCTGCTCACAGTGAGAAAGGGGATGGAAAAGGGTTGGTTGTTGGTTGCTTTACCTCTGAGAGGCACTTTTTTTGCACACCATGGGCTAAATGGCAGGTCACAAGGACCCCGAAGGCTCAGAGAAGGTTGGGGGAGGGGACCCGCTGGAACAGCTGCTGAGAGAAAGATGGTAGCCTCCCGTCAAGGCCATCCAGCGTGTTCTTTAATGTGCACAGGGTATGGCTCTCCCGCACATGGGACCACAGCTTAACGTCCCATCCGACGGACGGTGGCCTTTCCAAGCCCATCGGTGTCCCCTACGACCGTGGGCAGGGCGGGGAATTTTGCGGAGATAAATCTCAACGCTGACCCAGCTGGGACTCGAACCAGGGAACTACAGATTACGAGCCTGGCGCGCTGTCGACTGAGTCACCCCCGCCCCAAAGAGATGGAAAAGAAATTGGCTTGGAAGAGCCATCGGTCGTCGAATGAGACTTAAGCCGTAGTTCCGTGTGCATGTAAACCATGCCTTCTACACGCCAAACCTTAATTACAGTTTCCCATCTGTTTCTTAACAGCTAGTTACTGATTCTTGCACTTTTCTTTGAACTCTTGGAGTCTTCATGACCCTGCCGTTTAATTCATCGTGTGCAAAAAAACAAACTAAATTACGCTCAGAGGTCAATCCATACATCTTGATCCATTTATTTCTGTACCTAAATTATGAGCTCTTCGAATACTACAGTGCCTACACAAAAAGTTAAAGAATGGAAGAACTCTTAGAAACTTCAGATCTTCCTAATTCTGTATAAAAATTGCCTCTGCAAATAGATTAGAATAGACATCACATCATCAAGAACTTCACTAAAAATTGCGAAGTTTCCACTACGAAGAGAATAGAGCACTAAGGAGCAGAATCATCCCACTCAAAACTTTGTGGCTGCTCAGAAACCTCTCTTGCAACAGTGTCACTAACATAGATTTTGGACTGCTTACCAATATCGAAAAGTTATATATCCAGCTGTCCCTTGGTCGAGTGGTTAGCGCGCTTGGTTACTGATCTAAGGGACCTGGGTTCGAGCCCCGGGTAAGACATGGATGTGTGTGTTGTTTTTCTGCTGAAGTCCTGCCATCCTCACAGACCTTCTACTACGGCGTATAAATTGACAGGCTCCTGTCAGACCTCTGTGGCAAGCAGCTGCTTGAGGGGGTATTTATTTTTATTTACATATTCTGGCCAATCAAAATAATAACGGTAAATAATCCTCCACAAACAACTGCTTGCCACAGAGGTCTGACAGGAATCTGTCAGTTTATACGCCACAGTAGTAGGTCTGTGAGAATGGCGGGACCTCATCAGAAAGAAAACACAAACATACATGCCTTACCCGGCAGGTGATCAGTGGCCAAGCGCGCTAACCACTCGGCCACGGGACGCTATCATCATCATCATCATCCTCAAGCAGCCATGGGCTACGGAGGTCCAACCAGACCGTGCAATTTAGTTCTCCAAGCAAGTCTATCCTGAGCTACATCTACTGCATCTGGCCACTGCACACCAATTCTAACAAGGTCTTGTTTGACATTGTCTGTCCACCGCATCCTAGGTCTCCCCCTCCTTCTGAAGCCTCTAGGCACACTGTTCATAACCCTATTCGCCAATCTATAATTATCCATACGGGCAACATGGCCAAACCAGCGGAGTCTCTCTCTGCACAATATGCTGCTTAAAGGAGGTTGCAAACTCCTTTGCCTAACCTCATCATTAGTTACAAAGTTGAACCACCTAATGCCCAAGATACTGCGTAAGCATCTGGAATCAAAAGCATCTAGTTTCCTGTTATCTTGTTTACAAAGTGTCCAAGTTTCACTACCATAACTAACCCTAGAAAGAACCAAACTATTATACAGTCTAATTTTAGTCTTTAGGTGTATACGCCTATTTCTCCACACTCTCCATAGGTTCTTAAAAGTCCCGGCAGCAATCCCTATTCGTCTGTTAATCTCATGCCGCACATCACCATTATCTGTTAGCTCCCAAGATAATTAAACTGTGACACCTGCTCAAGACTGCAACCATTCAGATTAACTGAATCACAGCCTGCCTGACCAATTTTCATCACTTTAGTTTTCTCTCTGTTTATAACAAAACCTACTCTACTACCAGTCTCATCAACAGCTCGAATGAAAGAGTTCATTCGGGACGCTATAACCAATCAAAATTCATTCTAATCCCGATTTCCTTAGAGCGAGAGTTTTTAGACTGCCACATGAGAGTTTGGATTCAGCATCTACGGTTCAAGCACGTTGTGGATCAGTTACGATCTGGTGTGCCTTTTGTTGAAGAGGACAATGTGCCTGAAGACCAGACGACGGCAACTTGGGACCAAAGAGGCATTCACCAGTCGCCAACCAAAATATAATTGGTTTAAAAAGATATCTTTCAGTAAGAAAATGTGTCCTAAAAGTATATATTTTTACTTTGTTTCAACGTATTCTTGCGAGTCCCTTTCTTCAACCATGAAATATTTGATACCCAAACACTTATCTAGATTCACCGATTCCAATTTAGACAATTGCCTAAGAACAGGGAACTCAAATTATTACAGTGGAGTAGCGGAATATCTCGGGGTCATCCCGCAAGAAATGTCTCGGGGTTCCATTCAGTGTGCTCCATCTTATATTCAATGTCGTTCCATTCAATGTGCTCCATCTTATATTCAATGTCGTTCCATTCAATGTGCTCCATCTTATACTCAAATTTTAGCATTTTTAAAATGTACGTAATAAATACCAAAATAATAATATATATTTGGATTTTGTATGTATAATTCGACATTTTGGAATAACTTTCCCCTAATATTCTCCTGAGCCCTTGGGGTCCTTGTAAACTGGCCATTTATCCCATTGTGAGAAAAAAAGCGCCGCTCAAAGGTAAAAGCAACCAACCAGCCCCACGAATTTTAAATCCATGCTGAAATTTTATTTGGCACTTTTAGAATTTTCCTCTTCTCTCCCAAGTAATCTCATAAGTATTAAACTTCTTCCTCGAATGCTTTTTTTTCTCTTGGATTTGATTTATTTATCTAGATCAATTTCTCCAAGTTACCCTCCCCCTTCTATTTCCCCCTCTCTATTTTGTGACCGAGTGAACTCGATACAAGCAACTCTTCTCCTAAAGGCCAACCTCCTTCCGAGACCTTCTTTTTTATTTGCTCATCCCTGACACTCGTTGCACCCACCCATCTCTTAAACTTCGCTCATCTCATTTCGTTCCTTCAGCATCCCATGGTTCCACGCTCTCTCGTGCACCTGTCTTACTCCCCATTCTTTGGCCCCTTCAAACGCTTAATGTCCTCCCTGCCACTAGGACTACTGCTCTTATGTCGTTTCATTTCTATAGTTACGTTTTTTTTAACTCCAAAACGAAGAGTTTTGAAGCTCGTCAGCATTGATGTTAACTCTCTGACGTTTTATGTTCCTTTTTCCTCTGTGTGTGCAAGACTTCTGAAAAGATAAGAATCTACGACAAGTTCTTCGGTTCGCCTGTTCGCAGTTTTATGGCTCAAACGCGACTAAGATTGCTACGAAAAAGGTAGATCCTTCGCAATTAGAGCACCATTGATTAGACCTCTAGTTGGATTGTTTTACCTCTGAGCAGCACTTTCTTTTCACATAATGGGCTAAATGGCCAGGTCAGAAAGATTCCAAGGAATAGGATAAAATTGAGGAAGGGATGCAAGATGAAATCTTTACCATCATTCCAAAATTAGACTGTATAATAGTTTGGTTCTTTTTAGGGTTAGTTATGGCAGTGAAACTTGGACACTTTGTAAACAAGATAACAGGAAACTAGATGCTTTTGATTCCAGATGATTACTCAGTATCTTGGGCATTAGGTGGTTCAACTTTGTAACTAATGATGAGGTTAGGCAAAGGAGTTTGCAACCTCTTTTAAGCAGCATTTTGTGCATAGAGAGAATCCGTTGGTTTGGCCATGTTGCCCGTATGAATAATTATAGATTGGCGAATAGGGTTATGAACAGTATGCCTAAAGGTCTCAGAAAGAAGGGGAGACCTAGGATGCGGTGGACAGACAATATCAAACAGGACATTGTTACAATTGGTGTGCAGTGGCCAGATGCAGTAGATATAGCTCAGGATAGACTTGCTTGGAGAACTAAATTGCACGGTCTGGTTGGACCTCCGTAGCCCATGGTTGCTTGAGGATGATGATGATACATTTTTTCAAGTTAGAGTTGTTTCTGAAGTCAGAAAACGTTTTTTTTTAATCTCTGAACAGAAATTTTTTATAAAAAAAGGCTGAATGCCGAGGTCATCAAGGATTCCAAATAATCAAAACTGAATAAAGAAAGGGTATCCACTTTACAGCTATAAGGAAACAGATGGAAAGCTCCCGTTAAGACCACCCATGTGTTCTTTAGAATCCAATGGCTCTCATATACACGGAGCCACGCTTAACGTCTCATCCGACGGACGGCAGTATTTTCGAGCCTATCGGTGTACCCTTTCTGACAGAGGGCAGGACGGGGGGGTTAGTGGGGATAAATCTCAAAGCTCGCGCAGTTGGGACTCGAACCTGAGAGTTGCATATTACGAACCTGGCCCTCGACCTACTGAACCATTAGTGCAACTATTTAAGGATGAACTTCGTTAATTGGCGGTAAATGATTATATTTAAAGGATGAACCTAACATCAAATTTTGAATATCCGTTCATCATTTCTCTTTCTCCACAATTTCTGTTATTATAATTTTTCTGGAAATGAGGGGCATAGCACCCCCTCACCCTTGCATTTTTTTCTCATTTATTCAGCAGCAGTTGGGGCTACTATCCAATGCAAATTTAAATCTGAACTATCAGTACTCTTAGAAAATTCTCTTCTATATTGGTTTTGTGTTCTCCTATAACTGTGTTGCTTTTTACAAATTTATATTTTAGGATACCTAATTTGCGTGATACTTTAGGGTGGAGGTTGCTTCAGTCGGTTGTGCGACAGGGTTGTAATTTGACGTGCCGAGGTTTTTTTTTAAGGAAGAAGGTATTTCCCTACACAAAGGACAGAGATATCTTAGAACTATATTACGCTTGTCCTGGTTTTTCATACAACATACAAACACTTACACAAGGACATGCTCCACTGGTCTTAGTAGTCAGGTACGCTAACCACTACACCAGGTAGGGCTCGATTCCCAACTGCATGGATCGAGGTATTTCTCACTTTTTTCCGTTAACCCTGTTCTCCCTTTAGTAAGAAAACAGACACAAATGGGCAAAAGATCTCTGGGAAGCCAAGACTCCTCCCTGCCTTGCTTCCGGGAGGCAAGTTCCTCAGTCAGAGACGGACGGGATCTGTTGCGGGTAGTCTCTACTGACACTGCCGCCGCCCTCTGACTTGCTTCCGGGGGGGGTGGGAAGTTCCTCAGTCAGGGACAGATGGGATCTGTTGAGGATAGCCTCGACTGACCTGTCGCCGCCGCCCATGACTTGGTTCCGGAGCAAGTTCCTCAGTCAGGGACTGATGGGATCTGTTGCGGATAGCCTCGACTGATACTGGCCCCTGACTTGCTTCCGGGGAGACAGGTTCCACAGTCAAGGACAGAAGGGATCTGTTGCGGGTAGCCTCGACAGATACTGCCGTCCCCCCTGACCTGCTTCCGGGGAGGCAAGTTCCCCAGTTAGGGACGGACGAGATCTGTTGCGTGTAGCCTCGACTGATACTGCTGTCCCCACCCCCACGATTTGCTTCCAGGAGCAAGTTCCTCAATCAGGAATGGACAGAATCTGTTGTGGGTAGCCTCGACTGACACTGCCGCGCCACCCATGACTTGGTTCCGGGAGCAAGTTACTCAGTCAGGAGTGGATGGGATCTTTTACGGATAGCCTCAAGTGACACTACCACCACGGCCTGTGACTTGGTTACGGGGGCAAGTTCCTCAGTCAGGGGTGGATGGGGTCTTTTACGGATAGCCTCAACTGCCACTGCCACTGCCACCTGTGACTTGGTTCCGGGGGCAAGTTCCTCAGTCAGGGACGGATGGGATCTGTTGCAAATAGCCTCGACTGACATTGCTGCCACCACCTGTAACTTGATTCCGGGAGCAAGTTACTCAGTCAGGGGCAGATGGGATCTTTTATGGATAGCCTCAACTGACACTGCTACCGCCGCCTGTGACTTGGTTCCGGGGGCAAGTTCCTCAGTCAGGGGCGGATGGGATCTTTTACGGATAGCCTCAACTGACACTGCTACCGCCGCCTGTGACTTGGTTCCGGGGGCAAGTTCCTCAGTCAGAGACCGATGGGATCTGTTGCGGATAGCCTCGACTGACACTGCTACCGCCGCCTGTGACTTGGTTCCGGGGGCAAGTTCCTCAGTCAGGGACAGATGGGATCTGTTGCGGATAGCCTCGACTGACACTGCTACCGCCGCCTGTGACTTGGTTCCGGGGGCAAGTTCCTCAGTCAGGGACAGATGGGATCTGTTGCGGATAGCCTCGACTGACACTGCCGCCACCACCCGTGACTTGGTTCCGGGAGCAAGTTACTCAGTCAGGGGCGGATGGGTTCCGGGGGCAAGTTCCTCAGTCAGGGATGGATGGGATCTGTTGCAGATAGCCTCGACTGACACTGCCGCCACCACCCATGACTTGGTTCCGGGGGCAAGTTCCTCCGTCAGGGGCGAATGGGATCTTTTACGGATAGCCTCAACTGACACTGACACCGCCACCTGTGACTTGCTTCCGGGGGCAAGTTTCTCAGTCAGCGGGTTCCGGGGGCAAGTTCCTCAGTCAGGGACGGATGGGATCTGTTGCGGATAGCCTCGACTGACACTGCTGCCGCCCGTGACTTGGTTCCAGGGGCAAGTTACTCAGTCAGGGACGGATGGGATCTGTTGCGGATAGCCTCGACTGACACTGCCGCCACCGCCCGTGACTTGGTTCCGAGAGAAAGTTACTCAATCAGGAGTGGATGGGATCTGTTGCGGATAGCCTCGACTGACACTGCTTCCTCCTCCCGTGACTTGGTTCCGGGAGCAAGTTCCTCAGTCAGGGATGGATTGGATTTTTTACGGATAGCCTCGACTGACACTGCCACCACCGCCTGTGACTTGGTTCCGGGAGCAAGTTCCTCAGTCAGGAGCTGATGGGATCTGTTGCGGATTGCCTCGACTGACACTGCCGCCTCCTCCCGTGACGGGAGCGAGTTCCTCAGTCAGGGACGGATGGGATCTTTTGCAGATAGCTTTGACTGACACTGCCACCGCCGCCCATGACTTGGTTCCGGGGGCAAGTTCCTCAGTCAGGGACAGATAGCCTCGACTGACACTGCCGCCGGAGCCCGTGACTTGGTTCCGTTGGCAAGTTCCTCAATCAAGGACAGATGGGATCTGTTGCGGGTAGCCTCGACTGATACTGCCGCCCCCCCTGACTTGCTTCCGGGGAGGCAAGTTCCTCAGTTAGAAACGGACGGGATCTGTTGCGGGTAGCCTCGACTGGCACTACCGCCCCCCTCCCCTTGCTGTTCTCTCCGGTTTCGACCTCCGGTGACCCGAGGGGGATCCATTTTGCCGGGACTCGCGGGGATTGACCGGCGACCACCAGACCCCACTCAGTTCGACGTGGTTCGGTGTGGTTTCTTCTGGGTCCGCTCCTATCCTAGTCTGATCTGACTCTGCGAACACTCTTACCCTATTCATAACTGTATTTTACTCCCTTTCCTTTATTATGAAATGCATTAGATACCCACCTCTATTTTTAAGCCCACACTTTTCCTATTTTCCTTTTATTTCCTCCTTCTTTGAGTTCTACAGATACTTGGTATATTAAAGAATTTTTTTTTCTTTTTTTTTCTCCTTCTTTCCCTCTTCTCTTCTTGCTCCCCCCCCCCCTTCTTTTTTTCTGCTCTCTTTATCTCCTTTTTAATTTAAAATAATTTTTGTTAACTTTTTTATTCATCTTTTTCTTTAATTTACTATTATTTTACGTCCCCATCTCTTTTCATTTTTTTTTTTCGTATTTCAATTTTCCACTTTCTCTCTCTCTCTTTTTATCTTTATTTTTATTCCCCTCCCATTGTTATTTTTCATTAGTTTATTTATTATTTTTTATTTCTGTATTTATTACCCCCGCCCCTCTTTACTTATTTTAACCTTCCTAAACTTTCGTCATGTTCCCTATTTTCCGGTGTCTTTTCCGCTTTCCCGATTTCTTTATCTCATTCTGATCTTGCCTACTACTAGCCATGTCACGTGCTTCAGTGAGGGCTCAGGGAAGCCTGGGTGCACATGGCTCTACTTTCGGCCTGACTTCTCAATTGCCTTGGTGAGTGGTGGGAGTTGGGGATGAGAGCCCTGACCAGCATCTCTCTTCCCAAGCCAGTTTCCACCCCCCCCCCCCCTGAAGATCATGAGCATCCGTTGTCCTTCTCCCCTCCCCAGGTTGACGAGGTCCAGTGTGGCCTCCACTGCATAAGACCTCGGTCTTCTATCCTGGTGAACACCTCTCTTCTTTTCGCATTCATTCCTATGAACCTTTCCTTCCTTTATTTTAAGAATGGCTTGTTTCAAGTATAGCATTATATACTTAAGTTTGGATTTCAAAATTCAAAATATATCTAACTCTGTTTGGACTTTGTGTTTAGATCGAAATTATTATTGTTTGACACCTCTAATTAGACAAGTGCTCAAAATTCTAAAAGACTTCCTAAGCACCTCAATGATTAAAAAACCAGACTTATACTGATTTATCAGCAACGGTCGAGTTTAAAATGACAGGTTCGTTCTCTGCTGTCCCTCTGCAAGAATGATTTTTCATTCAGAAGGTTTTCCATGAAAGTAGATGAGGGAAATATGGCCTCACCCATGCGATGTAGTGCTATTTTTGTACAGCGGAGCTTGGAGGTTGGGGCGGGGGTGGCTCAGTCGGTAGCGCGCCAGGCTCGTAATCTGTAGTTCCCAGGTTCGAGTCCCAGCTGGGTCAGCGTTGAGATTTATCTCCGCAAAATTCCCCGCCCTGCCCACGGTCAGTAGAGGACACCGATGAGCTGCGAAAGGCCGCCGTCCGTCGGATGGGACGTTAAGCAGTGGCTCCGTGTGCGGGATAGCCATACCCTGTGCACGTTAAAGAACACACTGGATGGCCTTGACGGGAGGTTACCATCTGTCTCCCAACAGCTGTTCCAGTGGGTCCCCTCCCCCAACCTTCTCTGAGCCTCCGGGGTCCATGTGGCCTGGCCATTTAGCCCATTGTGTGCAAAAAAGTGCCGCTCAGAGGTAAAACAACCCAACCCAAAAGCTTGAAGGTTTTGCCACTCGATTCACTACAATTGTACGTCTGATGGGACATTGAGACATGTTGCAGGAGAACGTTACATAACACGTTGACAGAAGGCTTCCATCTGTCTCCTAAAATCGCTAAAGTAGAATTCCTTCGTTTATCGAACTCTGAGCCTTTCGAATCCTTGATGACCTTGTCATTTAACCCTTTTCTACAATAAAATACAATAATTTTTTCACAATAAAAATATTTTACAATAAAAGGTGCCGTTCAGAGATAAAAAAAAACCTTCCCCAACTTCATGAACAACGCTAGCTTGAAAAAACTGTTAACCATTGGTAATGCTGATAACGATTTCATTCGAAAGATATTTGCGTGTCTTGTTTTTAACCCGACAAGTGGCCTTTTCGTTTTCTTGTTTGAGCAGAGGCGGTAATCAATCGCCCACCCACGTTGAAAACGCCTTATTTGCGGCATTCAAATGTCGGGGGTCATTTTACTTGAACTTGTTGCTTTTTAGTTATTACATGCACACGCATATTAAAGATTCTCAGGCAAAGGCCAAGAAGATCCAACCAGACCGTGAAATTTGCCATTTTTTATACAGTCGTGAGAAAAAGGGAACCTAAAAATCACGCTTGAATAAAAAATATTCAGCTTATACCCCAAAACAGAAATCATGACTATTATCATTCCAAGTGAAAAAGAGAATGATTATTGCAAGTAATTGTGGGCATGGCTTATTTAAAAATAAAAAATCCTTGTTAAAAAATTGTAATTGCGTATAACTAACGATTTTTTGATTTCAAGTAATTTTTTTCCATGATTCTGTCTGAAACTAATCAATACTTTGAGACACAAAAGTTCAGGGTCAGACGAAATAACCTCGAGAGCCAGTTGCAGCCTGGTGACCTCCAGCCTGAGTGACCTTCTAAATGATGTATTCCCACTTCGCTTTCAAGATGCGGGTTAAATTGTCGGTTTGCAGTGCTTTCCATTTTTCTTTCACAACTGGTCAAAATTAGGAACAGTCTATTTGAATCTTCAGGGATTTTCAGACTTTTCGCATCCTGGAAGACAGACCCTATTTCCTAATTTAATATTAATTAGCATTTGTAACTATATAAATATATCAGGATTTCTTATGTTTGAATGTCAACATGTAACCGATGTATAGCAAATATTTGTAACTGCATATATTTAATTTTTCCTGCGGATAAGCTACATTAAGCTTCGCGGGGATTTTGCTAACATTGTTACCCTATTTAAATGTTTCTCCTATTTTCTTTATTATTTGTATGTACTATTTGTAAGGAATATATATTTAGCATTTGTTCTTACAGTCAAGCTCTTAGAACTTTATATGATCAACTCTATTTACGCAAATGCAAAGGAAATAAAGAGTTATTTTAAAAAAAAACGGTACTTGTTATTCAGGGGCGGGGGTGGCTCTGTCGGTAGCGCGCCAGGCTCGTAATCTGTAGTTCCCAGGTTCGAGTCCCACCTGGGTCAGCGTTGAGATTTATTTCCGCAAAAATTCCCGCCCTGCCCACGGTCAGTAGGGGACACAGATGGGGTTGGAAAGGCCGCCGTCAGTCGGATGGGACGTTAAGCCGTGGTCCCGTGTGCGGGAGAGCCATACCCTGTGCACGTTAAAGAACACGCTGGATGGCCTTGACGGGAGGCTACCATCTGTCTCCCAACAGCTGTTCCAGTGGGTCCCCTCCCCCAACCTTCTCTGAGCCTTCGGGGTCCATGTGACCTGGCCATTTAGCCCATGGTGTGCAAAAAAGTGCCGCTCAGAGGTAAAACAACCCAAACAACTTGTTATTCAGTCATCAGCTACTCGGCGGTTAGGATTAAAGTCCGGTATTTGACAATATTCGGAAAGTTTGGAAAGTTTCATTTTTATTTCCAATGATTTCAAGTGATTGTAAGAAATCAGACCCATGACCTTTCAAGACCTTGAGCTGCTTCACAGCTCGTGATGTAGGGGAGAAAAGAAAATACGTTATACGAGGTGACGTAAAAACGAGCGTGAGTTTGCCCTTATCGCGTGGTGCACGATCCGCATTTCTTCTTCCCAGACGTAAGGAAAGAGAGAGAAAGATTTAAGCCTAATCTGAACTGGAATCGCCGCATTTCTGGAGAAAATTGCCGCAGCACTTGGGGCAACTGTTCTCTGTTTATCAGGAATGCGCACAAAAAAAGAGGAGCCTTAGTGGGAGGAAGGATAACAAAGGTGAAGAAAGTTCAGAGATTTAGGTGATATCAATTCTGAAGCTTTCGAGAAAAGAGTAATGAGATGCAACATAGAAGCCTTTACTGGTGCTATCAGTGATAATTAGATTGCTCACACATCACGGCAGGAAATAACCTTACGCTATGGTTAGTCAACTTTGGGTTGGGTTGTTTTACCTCTGAGCGGCACTTTTTTGCACACCATGGGCTTAATGGCCAGGTCACCTGGACCCCGAAGGCTCAGAGAAGGTTGGGGGAGGGGACCCACTGGATCAGCTGTTGGGAGACAGATGGTAGCCCCCCGTCAAGGCCATCCAGTGTGTTCTTTAACGTTGGGTTGTTTTACCTCTGAGCGGCACTTTTTTGCACACCATGGGCTAAATGGCCAGGTCACATGAACCCCGAAGGCTCAGAGAAGGTTGGAGGAGGAAACCCACTGGAACAGCTGTTGGGAGACAGATGGTAGCCTCCCGTCAAGGCCATCCAGCGTGTTCTTTAACGTGCACAGGGTATGGCTCTCCCGCACACGGGGCCACGGCTTAACTTTCCATACGACGGACGGCGGCCTTTCCAAGCCCATCGGTGTCCCCTACTGACCGTGGGCAGGGCGGGGAATTGTGCGGAGATAAATCTCAATGCTGACCCAGTTGGGACTCGAACCTGGGAATTACAGATTACGAGAGTGGCGCGCTACCGACTGAGCCACCCCCGCCCCAGGTTAGTCAACTACACAGCTTTCAGTAAAAGGGGACAAAATGCTTTGTTTTCCTCAGCGGTATCAAGTTTAGATGACATTTCCGAAACCAAAGAAGCGTCTAATTATAATTACTAGTTTTAATTCTTCTGAAAAAGAGAATCTGAAGTTTTTAATCAATGGTCAAAATGAAGAATCATAAATGGAAATATGGTTTGGCATTGATAGCATTTTTCATTGTTTTGAATCGATGATTAGCATGCACAGGAAGTGATGGAATGCAAGCTATCAAATGAGAAAAGAAGTACCGGTATTCCTGCGTTAGTTTCCGTTTTGTTGGGTTGTTCTACCTCAAAGCGATGCCTTTATGCACAGAATGGGTTAACTGACCAAGTCACAAGGATTCCGAGGGCTCAGGGAAGGCTAGGGAAAGGTGATTCACTGTACAGCTGTTAAAAGACAGATGGTAGCCTCCCGTCAAGACCATCCAGCGTGTTCTTTAACGTGCACTGTGAGATGATTCTCCTACAAATGAGGCTTAACGTTTCACCCGACGGACGATGGCTTTTCCAACCCATCGGTGTTCCCTTTAGGTCCGAGAGTAGGATGGAGATTAACGGAGATAAACTTCAATGCTGGTACAATTGGGAAATGAAGACTATCGAGCTAGACAATCCCCTTCCTCCTATTTTCCACTATGAGCACTGTTTCCAATTCTGTAATATTAACTGAAAAATGAGTAAAAGTAAAATGGCCATCACTTTGCATTTATTACATTAAAAAATGCAGATCTCGCAAGGATAATAAAGATTAATCAATAAAAAAAAATAAAGATTCATCGCAAGGATAATAATAATTAATCTCGCAAGGAATGAAAAATTTACCCGGATGTCCTGTCTCCATGGCTAGATTAAGTTTTACGCCTCTGATCGCCTATTTGTTTTTTGTTCATAATGTGTTAAATTGCCAGGCGACAAAGACTTTAAAAGGTCAAAGAGCTGGTAGGGGAAGGATATTTACTGGAAAGCTGTTAGGAGACAGATGCAAGTCTCCTTCAAACCATCCATCGTGTTCGTTAACGTGCACGAGGTGTGGTGTTCCTATACACTGAGTCATGGCCAAGGGATGGCGATCTTTCAGGGGCTATCGACGTCTCCTTTCTCACTGAGCTCAGATTCGGAGTTGGTAGAGAAAACCCAGCAGTAGGTACAGTCGCTCAAAATAGTATCCGAACACTATGGTTGATTAAAAAATTCAGAAAAAATATCTGGCAACGATTTTTTTAGAAATTAGCGATCTGGCAACCTTCGTGTCACGTGACACGAAGGTTGCCAGATCGTTCTGGAGCGTGGATCAAACTGGAGCGTGTGCAGTAACTGCAGACGCTCCAGTTTGCTGTGAACGGTAACTGGAGCGTGTACAGTTGCTGTACACGCGCCAGATATTTTTCCTGAATTCTGTAATCACGTGACACGAAGGTTGCCAGATAACTAATTTCTAAAAAAATCGTTGCCAGAGAATTTTCCTGAATTCTATAATCAACCATAATATTCGGATACTTTTTTGAGCGACTGTAGGTGGTCATATTATTTTGATGCTAGATCGTGTGGGCTCACTCACGGAAATATTGAGCGTATGCAGTTACCGTTCACAGCAAACTGGAGCGTGTGCAGTAACTGCACACGCTCCTGTTTGCTGTGAACGGTAACTGGAGCGTGTACAGTTGCTGTACACGCTCCAGATATTTTTCCTGAATTCTGTAATCACGTGACACGAAGGTTGCCAGATCACTAATTTCTAAAAAAATCGTTGCCAGATAATTTTCCTCAATTCTATAATCAACCATAATGTTCGGATACTTTTTTGAGCGACTGTAGGTGGTCATATTATTTTGATACTAGATCGTGTGGGCTCACTCACGGAAATATTGAGCGTGTGCAGTTACCGTTCACAGCAAACTGGAGCGTGTGCAGTAACTGCACACGCTCCTGTTTGCTGTGAACGGTAACTGGAGCGTGTACAGTTGCTGTACACGCTCCAGATATTTTTCCTGAATTCTGTAATCACGTGACACGAAGGTTGCCAGATCACTAATTTCTAAAAAAAATCGTTGCCAGATATTTTTTCTGAATTCTGTAATCAACCATAGCGTTCGGATACTTTTTTGAGCGACTGTACAATGGTCTATTAATGTACAATAATATTCGATGGTTGAGTCGTGGTCAAGTACTTGAACGGTTTGTTGAATGTTTAAATGAAATTAAATTATATTTAAATACGTAGGACATGGAACACGAATTTTCTCAGTTGAGATCGTCAGTTGACGATTTGTCTCAGCTTACTGATGTTTTTCACAAATTTTTTATTGCACCTGAAAAAACTTAATATACAATTGCAAGGTTTCGGAAAATCTGTCGATGTTACCTTTGGCACGATCAAGAGCTTTGAGAATAAACTCAAAATATTTCAACGTGATTTAGAAAGTAACAATTTTAAGTATTTCCCAAGTGTGAATTTTTTTTTAACGAAACAAACCCCAAAATTCGTGAACGACATATCAACCAATTTATCGAAGTTCTAAAGTCAGTAACTCAGCAGTTTTCTTCTAGATTTGAGCAATTTCGAATGTTGGAACAAACAATATTCCAATATTCCAATTCGAATGTCGGAATAAAATATTCCAATTCATAAAGTATCCTGATGAAACAGTATTCATGGATCTTAAATTAGATGACTTTGAGTGGTTGGATTTAAAAGATATAGAAATGCAACTAGCCGACTTCCAGTGTAATCCTATCTGGAAAAGAAAGTTTATTGCTCTTAGAAATGAATTAGAAGAACTTGAGCGGGAACGTCTGCATGATAATGCCTGAAAAAATTCAGACTGTGAATTTCTAAGCGTGTGGAATAGCCTTCCCGAAAACTTTCATGCTACTAAAATCTTTGCTAAAGCTCTGCTAACAATTTTCTCTTCTATATACTCTTGTGAAACTCTATTTTCTGCCTTTCATTCATTCATTAAATTAATTCAGTCATTAAATGTAATGTAAGTTTGAATTTCATTTTATTAAATTAATTGTATAATATGAATTCATACATTTTATATCAATGTCCTATTAAATAAATAGCCTAATATGATATGTATAAGTCACCATCTATGATTATGTAGTTAAATTTATAATGCATGTATGCAAGTGGCACATCAACAACGACAATATTTAGAAGAAAAAAAAGATGTTTGACATAACTGGGTAAAAAGGTTCGCCATCACTGCTCTAGGGAGACTTGTTGCTGCCCTCAACCCACCACCTGAAACAAAGGGGGAGCTTATTACTCCTTTAAAGGAACAATGGTCGTTACTCCCTACTGAGCTGATTCACAACATCATAAACAACATGAAACATCTCTGTCGTGCCTGCATTGTTGTAAGGGGTGACCACACTCCTTATTAAAGAACTTTACCCATTGCATTCTGACACCTCAGTTTTGGACAAGTTCCTGTAAGTGTTATTTTTTGACGAAAAATGTTTCTAGTGTAAAATATTTTATGCCATTCTGAAACTAGTATTCCAATTCATGTTTTCGTCAAATTCCATTAAAATAATTCATATAGTTTTTTTATTCATTGTAATTTTTCTAAGTTTCCCTCAATTTATGGAAACCAGTGTATAAGAAATGTGACATTTAACACAGAAAATATCCAGCTAGCTTATTTTAGCGGACGACGCAATGACCACATAAGCAGTGGCATACAGGGGGGTCTTCCCCCCCCCACCTAATTTCCGGAAGAAATATCTCGGGGGGGGGGGCTTCTATTTCATTTAATGGGCACCATATATACTTGAATTTGAACTTTCTAATAAGTACAGTCGCTCAAAAGAATTTCCAAACACTATGGTTGATTAAAGAATTCAGAAAAAATATCTGGCAAAGATTCTTTTAGAAATTAGTGATCTGGTAACCTTAGTGTCACGTGACACGAAGGTTGCCAGATCACTAATTTCTAAAAAAAATCGTTGCCAGATATTTTTTCTGAATTCTGTAATCAACCATAGTGTTTGGATATTTATTTGAGCGACTGTACAAACGTATAAATATCTGATATATATTTTCGGAATCCGTAATGCATTTTTCGACATTTTGGAATGTATTATTTTTACAACCTTCCTCTTCATAAAATATTGCTTTAGTTGTTTTCATATGGGAATAAACAAAATTTGCATTAATATGCTTACATAGTTTTAACTAAATTATTTTTAACATGATTCATCCCCCCCATTACAAAAAATTTTATAAGAACAGCAAAGGGATAGCGAAATTTAAAAAAAAGAAGAGTGATAATATCGGAAACATATCTAGTCTTAAGAATAAACGACAGGTTAGACTCATCACGAGAGTTCGAGTCCCAGCTGGGTCAGCGTTGAGATATATCTCCGCAAAATTCCCCGCCCTACCCACGGTCAGTAGGGGACACCGATGGGCTTGGAAAGGCCGCCGTCCGTCGGATGGGACGTTAAGCCGTGGCCCCCCTGTGCGGGAGAGCCATATCCTGTGCACGTTAAAGAACACGCTGGATGGCCTTGACGGGAGGCTACCATCTGTCTCCCAACAGCTATTCCAGTGGGTCCCCTCCCCCAACCTTCTCTGAGCCTTCGGGGTCCATGTGACCTGGCCATTTAGCCCATGGTGTGCAAAAAAGTGCCGCTCAGAAGTTAAACAACCCAACAACTCATCACGAGAAATCTCTAGTCGGACGGAAAAAATGACGTCACTCACGACTGTCAGGGCCTTATGTTAAAGAAATTCAGGACAAAGCTCAGACTTTGAGATAATGAGTTCTGGCCAATAAGAAGAAAGGAGAGAAATTTCTAATAGGGAAAACAAAGTTTACAGTCTGTTATCATCGGTTCAAAATTATAGAAAAATATTTCGGGATGTTCTTTTAAATAGTTTTATATCAAGTTTCACCATATTTTTCTTTGTTTCTTTTCACAGGGGCCCTCTACCCGTGAGGCTTCCCCGCATGGCACTGCCTATCAGTACGTCTCTGCATACGAGCAAAGGATTCCTCCATTACGCAGATTTCTGCTGTTTGGCTCCCATTTTTTTACCAGTGTGCTTACAAGCTTGGAAGAGATTTGTTTTCAGTTCGCTTCGTTTATTTTGTGGCATTTTCTTCTCTTGTTCGTGTTTCCAGCTTCCTTGAAGTGTACACTTCAAATTAAATGGATGTTTTCGTTTCTGTTTAGTTTTCATCAAGAGGTTTTTGTATTTGGTTTTCCTCCCAAAGGATGAGTCAAACGTTACAGTTCGACGAGTAAGAGGGGGAAAAGGCAAAAACGATTGAGCAAAACAAGCTTAATCTTTAATTAAAACCCAGAGAATTTTTGCTCTTTAACGCTCGGCATACTTCGGATGGTGTAGCAGATTTGTTGGGTTGTTTTACCTCTGAGCGGCACTTTTTTGTACACCATGGGCTAAATGGCCAGGTCACAAGGACCACGAAGGCTCAGAAAAGATTGGGTTAGAGGACCCACTGGAACAGCTGTTGGGAGACAGATGGTAGCCTCTCGTCAAGGTCATCCAGCGTGTTCTTTAACGTGCACAGGGTATGACTCTCCAACACACGGGGCCACGGCTTAACATCCCATCCGACGGACGGCGGCCTTTCCAAGCCCATCGGTGTCCCCTACTGACCGTGGGCAGGGTGGGGAATTTGGCGGAGATAAATCTAAACGCTGACCCAGCTGGGACTCGAACTGGGAACTACAGAATACGAGCCTGGCGCGCTCCCGACTAGGCTACCCCCGCCCCAGGTATAGCAGATAGACCAACTCTTGCGGAACCTGCATTTCTTTCTCGCTGTAAAAGTTTTTATTCTCCAAACTCATTCTCATAAGTGCAAAGAATCTGAAAAATGATCAGATTAAATTGTTAATAGATTGGGTTTTAATTCAGTAGATCTGATTTTACATTTGAAGGTTTTGCTTAATAATATATATCAAGAGACGCAATGATTTTTTTTTTTTTGGCCTTCCGAGCTTATTTATTGTTTTCTGTTGGAACGTCTGTCAACAGATTAAATATTGATATCCAGTTTTTTAATTGCAGCTCATCAGGCCCTTGTGTTATAGAAAATAAGCTCCAGTCCTTACCTGAGTTTTCCAGTTTTTATCGAAATATTTTTGTTTCGCTAAGAGCGAAAGAAGAAGTACCAGAGTTCTTTTTCCTTTCTTACATCATTTTATATTCGAGGAATCGTGTTTGGTTTCGTATTATCATCGTGATCCGGCCATTTCTATACAACTCTGTCATGACCCAAATTCTGTCAAGAGTTCCCGCCACCTCCCTCATATACCACCTCAACGGATTTTGGGTTGGGTTGTTTTACCTCTGATCGGCACTTTTCTGCACACCATGGGCTAAATGGCCAGGTCACATGGACCCCGAAGGCTCAGAGAAGGTTGGGAGAGGGGACCCACTGGAACAGCTGTTGGGAGACAGATGGTAGCCTCCCGTCAAGGCCATCTAGCGTGTTCTTTAACGTGCACAGGGTATGGCTCTCCAGCACACGGAACCACGGCTTAACGTTCCATCCCACCAACGGCGGCCTTTCTAAGGCCATCGGTGTCCCCTACTGACCGTGGGCAGGGCGGGGAATTTTGCGGAGATAAATCTTCCCAACGGATGGCGAAGTGGTTTACTTCATGTAAGAACCATTCCTAGAGGCAAAACGTAAGAACCATTCCTAGAGGCGAAAAAAAATGGATTCTCTTATTTACCTCTTAGTGATACTTATTTTTTACAAAGACCTCGAGAGCTCAGAAGAGGTTGAGGAAGTGTTGTTGGGTTGTTTTACCTCTGAGCCGCACTTATTTTGCACACCATGGGCTAAATGGCCAGGTCACAAGGACTCCGAAGGCTCAGAGAAGGTTGGGGGAGGTGACCCACTGGAACAGCTGTTGGGAGACAGATGATAGCCTCCCGTCAAGGCCATCCAGCGTGTTCTTTAATGTGCACAGGGTATGGCTCTCCCGCACACAGCGCCACGGCTTAACGCCCCATCCGACGGACGGCGGTCTTTCCATGCCCATCGGTGTCCCCTACTGACCGTGGGCAGGGCGGGGAATTTTGCGGAGATAAATCTAAACGCTGACCCAGCTGGGACTCGAACCTGGGAACTGCAGATTACGAGCCTGGCGCGCTACCGACTGAGCCACCCCCGCCCCCAGTTATAATGTAACTATTAATTTTCTCTTCCAGAAATAAGTATTTCTAGTATAAAAGTAAGTAAAATATGTAAATTAAAACATTTAAGACATACCTATCTTCCAAATATACACCCTATAAAGTATAAAATAAAAAATATTCTTATAAACTTCAAAGGAAAACAGGGCGCCAAAATTGATCTCTCTTACCGACTGAACAAAGATTGCCAGCGCCTGTCTTTCTTCGAACTTAATAGGAATTCAGAATTCATTAAATAGTGATTGCATGATCTGCATCCTCTATATTTATTTTTTGTTCGGTTTGAAAAAAAAAGATCTCTATCATCTCTTTACATTCAACTTTTTTTGCTATTAGAGTTCATTTAAAAATATATTTTAGGTTGGATAGATATCGATGACTATTCCAATTCGCATTTTACAAATCTCCCAATTGCTTTCATAAAGTCCTCTAACTGTGTAAAAAGTTACCAAAGGGTAAAGATAAATTACATATTAAGAAACGTCAAATATATTTATTTCATTTGCTCCACAGACCTATTTCAGTCCGTTGATATTTACATTAAGAAAACGTCGGTTTCAAATTGATCGAAATTTTCTTATTCACTTTCGTAAACAACTCCTTTTGCACTGGGGGCGGGAGTGGCTTCGGGGTCCTTGTGACCTGGCCATTTAGCCCATGGTGTGCAAAAAAGTGCCGCTCAGAGGTAAAACAACCCAACAAATCTGCTACACCATCCGAAGTATGCCGAGCGTTAAAGAGCAAAAATTCTCTGGGTTTTAATTAAAGATTAAGCTTGTTTTGCTCAATCGTTTTTGCCTCTTCCCCCTCTTACTCGTCGAACTGTAACGTTTGACTCATCCTTTGGGAGGAAAACCAAATACAAAAACCTCTTGATGAAAACTAAACAGAAACGAAAACATCCATTTAATTTCAAGTGTACACTTTAAGGAAGCTGGAAACACGAACAAGAGAAGAAAATGCCACAAAATAAACGAAGCGAACTGAAAACAAATCTCTTCCAAGCTTGTAAGCACACTGGTAAAAAAAATGGGAGCCAAACAGCAGAAATCTGCGTAATGGAGGAATCCTTTGCTCGTATGCAGAGACGTACTGATAGGAGGTGCCATGCGGGGAAGCCTTACGGGTAGAGGGCCCCTGCGAAAAGGAACAAAGAAAAATATGGTGAAACTTGATATAAAACTATTTAAAAGAACATCCCGGAATATTTTTCTATAATTTTGAACCGATAATAACAGATTGTAAACTTTATTTTCCCTCTTAGAAATTTCTCTCCTTGCTTGTTATTGGCCAGAACTCATTATCTCAAAGCCTGAGCTTTGTCCTGAATTTCTTACCACAGAGAGTCTACTCTGCAGCAGCAGGAACATTTAAGGGGCGGGGGTGGCTCAGTCGGTAACGCGCCAGGCTCGTAATCTGTAGTTCCCAGGTTCGAGTCCCAGCTGGGTCAGCGTTGAGATTTATCTCCACAAAAATCCCCCGCCCTGCCCACGGTCAGTAGGGGACACCGATGGCCTTAGAAAGGCCGCCGTTGGTGGCCGTGGTCCCGTGTGCGGGAGAGCCATACCCTGTGCACGTTAAAGAACACGCTGGATGGCCTTGACGGGGGGCTACCATCTGTCTCCCAACAGCTGCTCCAGTGGGTCCCCTCCCCCAACCTTCTCTGAGCCTTCGGGGTCCATGTGATCTGGCCATTTAGCCCATGGTGTGCAAAAAAACTGCCGCTCAGAGGTAAAACAACCCACAACCCTTTTGCACTGCTAATTACACGCATCATGACAGAATGGTAACGCACCAATAGAGGTTGAACTCAACTATAGCAGGAATTTCCACCTTAAAGACGATTCATTGGCTCGTAAAGCGCATGAGAACCCAATGAACAATCAGGTGTTTCTTTTCCTTTCACATTCTTTCATTCTTCTGTTAATTGCTGTAAGCAATCGTACTCTCTCATCTTTACTATCCTGAAGAGTTTTACGATGAAATCTCGTGTGTGTTTAAAGAAAACTGATATCCCGTTTAGCTACTTACAAATTGCTTCACCTCCTCCGTAAACGTAGAAAAAAAATGTTATATCTTTTTTTATTTACTCATTGCTTCAGTGAGTTCTGTTATTCAACTGCCATTTCAGTATTTCCTATTTGCAAATATGATTTTTTGTCTCAGAATAGATCTCTAATTGCTGCACGGATCTATTTTCTTTAGAAATGTATACATATTTATTTTAAAGGGTGTCTCAACATCGAAACTGAAACAGATGAACCGCTTAGAATGGGGCGGGGGTGGCTCAGTCGGTAGCGCGCCAGGCTCGTAATCTGTAGTTCCCAGGTTCGAGTCCCAGCTGGGTCAGCGTTGAGATTTATCTCCGCAAAATTCCCCGCCCTGCCCACGGTCAGTAGGGAACACCGATGGGCTTGGAAAGGCCGCCGTCCGTCGGATGGGATGTTAAGCCGTGGCCACGTGTGCGGGAGAGCCATACCCTGTGCACGTTAAATTTCTGGTAGCCTCCCGTTAAGGCTGGATGGCCTTGACGGGAGGCTACCATCTGTCTCCCAACAGCTGTTCCAGTGGGTCCCCTCCCCCAACCTTCTCTGAGCCTTCGGGGTCCTTGTGACCTGGCCATTTAGCTCATTGTGTGCAAAAAAAGTGCCTCTCAGAGGTAAAACAACCCAACCGCTTAGAATACAATTTAAGCGATAATTGATCTAGTGAGATGCTCATTCGAAATAGTGAACATTTAGGTTCTTACTATTTGATTAGGGGTGGCTCAGTCGGTAGCGCGCCAGGCTCGTGATCTGCAGTTCCCAGGTTAGAGTCCCAGCTGGGTCAGCGTTGAGATTTATCTCCGCAAAATTTCCCGCCCTGCCCACGGTCAGACACCGATGGACCCCTGTGTGGGATAGCCATAACCTGCGCACGTTAAAGTGCACAGTGGATGGCCTTGACGGGAGGCTACCATCTATCTCCCAACAGCTGTTCCAGTGGGTCCCCTCCCCCAACGTTCTCGGGGTTCTTGTGACCTGGCCATTTAGCCCATTGTGTGCAAAAAAGTGCCGCTCAAAGGTAAACCAGCTATTAGATTATCTAAGAACCTGTACTGTTCAGAATTTAAGAGTGTATTTGTTTAGAAGATTCCTAAAAGCCTTCTAAAAACTTAATTCATTAGATTTCCTCTAAAGACTAATTCACTGGATTTTCCTTAATTCCATCTTTTTTTAAGTCTAATTCATTAGATTCCCTTTTAAAATTTAGTCGTCATATTCCCGTTTAAAAGCTCAATTTGCTGATTTTCTTTTAAAAGCCTAATTCTTTAGATTCCTTTTTTAAAAGTCCAATTCTTTAGATTCATTTTAAAAACCTTATCCTTTAGATTCTTTTTTAAAAGCCTAATACAGTAGATTAACTTTAAGAACCTAATTCGACTGTTTATTCAGATTATTTCAATGCAAATTTATTTTGAAATGGCTTACATTTTTCTTTTTTGGAATAGTTAATCAGATTAGCTCTTATAGGTCCAACCACAGCCTTAGACGGTGACTGAGCAGACAACATCAAAACTGAAAATTATGGTATTTTTATAAATAATGAAATTGAATATTTGTTGAATTGTATTATATTGGCTACCTTCGTATCGTTTAATCTGAAATCATTCAAATGAAGAAAACCACTTCCGAAAAGAAATCGGGTTGTTGGGTTGTTTTACCTCTGAGCGGCACTTTTTTGCACACCATGGGCTAAATGGCCAGGTCACATGGACCCCGAAGGCTCAGAGAAGGTTGGGGGAGGGGACCCACTGGAACAGCTGTTGGCAGACAGATGGTAGCCTCCCGTCAAGGCCATCCAGCGTGTTCTTTAACGTGTACAGGGTATGGCTCTCCCGCACACGGGGCCACGGCTTAACGTCCCATCCGTCGGACGGCGGCCTTTCCAAGCCCATCGGTGTCCCCTGCTGACCGTAGGCAGGGAATTTTGCGGAGATAAATCTCAACGCTGACCCAGCTGGGACTCGAACCTAGGAACTACAGATTACGAGCCTGGCGCGCTACCGACTGAGCCACCCCCGCCCCAAAAGAAATCGGAATAGAACTCCAAGTAAAACTATTTCATCCAGAAAACACTCAAGCTTTAATAAATAAATAAAAATCCCCTCAAGCAGCTGCTTGTAATAGAGGTCTGACAGGAGCCTGCCAGTTGAATACGCCAAAACTACAACAACTAGATATGAATCCTTCGTAAGAGAATGAAAGTATACACAGTCGGATCAGAATAATTAGATATATCAGATCAGAATAATTAGATATATCAGATCAGAATAATTAGATATATCAGATCAGAATAATAGCATATGTATGGTAAGGGGTCATATTATTCTGATACGACTGTGTATTTTCTAAAAGGTATAGCCTTTCCGTAGTCGAGTGGTTAGCGCACTTGTCTACTTGCTCACAGGGACCTGGGTTCGAGTCTGGTATAAGACATCAATGTTTGTATTGTTTTTTCTGCTGAGGTTTTGTCTTCCTCACAGACTTTCTACTTTGGCGTATACACTAACAGGCTCCTGGCAGGCCCCTATGACAAGCAGCTGCTTGAGGGAATATTTATTATATATTTTACGAAATCAAATGTGAGACTCAGGAAAAAGCTTAAATAATGCATAATTACAAATTTTAGTGTCATTCATCAATAAAATACTTGTATATTTTATAACCTTTGAGCAATAAAATAGCAAATTGCTGTATAATCAAGATTTGTAATTAGAAATCTGTCCTTGGTGTGCTGCGTTAAGCACATTTAGGCTAATTTAGAAGTTCACAAATTTGTATTTAAAAAGGCAAACAGTTGTTAAATATTTTTCCCATAAGATTCCTATAAAGAAGTTTACAAAAATGTTTCTCTATTCCTCTAGATCAGTGGTTCTCAACCTTTTATGCTTCACGTACCCCCTGGAAATGTGTATGTAACTGGCGTACCCCTTGTATAGATAGATAAAACTATAGTTATAGTATAACAATGGGAATAAAATAAAACATATCAGTGGTTCTCAACCTTTTATGCTTCACGTACCCCCTGGAAATGTGTATGTAACTGGCGTACCCCTTGTATAGATAGATAAAACTATAGTTATAGTATAACAATGGGAATAAAATAAAACATATATAGCAGTGGTTCTCAACCTTTTATGCTTCACGTACCCCCTGGAAATGTGTATGTAACTGGCATGCCCCTTGTATAGATAGATAAAACTATAGTTATAGTATAACAATGGGAATAAAATAAAACATATATATCAGTGGTTCTCAACCTTTTATGCTTCACGTACCCCCTGGAAATGTGTATGTAACTGGCGTACCCCTTGTATAGATAGATAAAACTATAGTTATAGTATAACAATGGGAATAAAATAAAACATATATATCAGTGGTTCTCAACCTTTTATGCTTCACGTACCCCCTGGAAATGTGTATGTAACTGGCGTACCCCTTGTATAGATAGATAAAACTATAATTATAGTATAACAATGGGAATAAAATAAAACATATATATCAGTGGTTCTCAACTTTTTATGCTTCACGTACCCCCTGGAAATGTGTATGTAACTGGCGTACCCCTTGTATAGATAGATAAAACTATAATTATAGTATAGCAATGGGAATAAAATAAAACATATATATCAGTGGTTCTCAACTTTTTATGCTTCACGTACCCCCTGGAAATGTGTATGTAACTGGCGTACCCCTTGTATAGATAGATAAAACTATAATTATAGTATAGCAATGGGAATAAAATAAAACATATATATCAGTGGTTCTCAACTTTTTATGCTTCACGTACCCCCTGGAAATGTGTATGTAACTGGCGTACCCCTTGTATAGATAGATAAAACTACAGTTATAGTAAAACAATGGGAATAAAATAAAACATATATATCAGTGGTTCTCAACCTTTTATGCTTCACGTACCCCCTGGAAATGTGTATATAACTGGCGTACCCCTTGTATAGATAGATAAAACTATACTTATAGTATAACAATGAGAATAAAATAAAACATATATTTATACACATTAAATTTTGTATTCATAAATTACATATATCGATAAACACAAAAAATGACATAAACAATTTAACAAATCAGTAACAGTATTGCCAACTTAACGACTTTGTTACCAGATCTAGCGACTTTTGAGCTCTCACGGCGTAAACCAAAAAATTTTCCCGCGTATCCCACCTTCAGAACCCCTATTCTAGATCAGTGATTCTGTTTTTTTGCTCACGGCACACTGTTTTACGCCATAAATATTCGCGGCACATACACATTTAAGTTGATAGCATTGTGGGAGACTTGCGCATGCGCAGTTTTCCTTCAATAATACCCATTTCTGTGCAGTCGATTGTAAACGCAGAGTTATTCTGTTCACGTTCTGACGTGTATTGAGGCTAGTGACCGTACTTGTTATGAGCACGTTTTGCGTTAATTTTGCTTTTAACATTAAGATTTAATATGGATAAGTTTTGATTAAACGTTAAAAGCTAAGTAAAGAATCAGTGGCAGAAAGTAACAACAAAATGGTTTATAAATTTCCATTTATCTTCAGTATCATACGAAATATCGCGGCATACCCTTTTTTTGAGAACCACTGCCCTAAGTTAATATTTCCAACCACCGGTCCCCAAGGTCCCTCCAATCGGTCCCCGAACTTATTTTGAAGTCTTATTTAAAAATAAATAAAATAAATAAAAAAGGAAAAACGTTGTAGAAGTGCAAGACAAGTGGATTTTAATTTATGAATTTCATATGTGGCGTTGTGCCAACAAAAAATTAAGTATTAGTTAAGAAATATTACTACAGTATTGTAAATAGTTACTAGGACCACAGAACTATATACTAAGAGTCCGCCAGGCTGCGAGATCAGCAATGTGGAGGACTACTGCTCTACTAGAAAGTCATGGTCACACATCAAGAACATTTTTACTACGTTTCTAAATAAATCTATGTATGTGAAATAGATTTGTTTGTCTGGGTTCATTTGTTCGACATCTCTTCCTAGATGGTCAGATCCAGGACCACCAAACTTCGTCTATAGCTTCATCTGACCTTAACTTAGTAAACTGTAAGGTTTTCGACCCCAAAAATTAGTTCATCCACCAACAGTTGGCGTCGGTCCACTGATAACTTTGCGCACCAATAACATGCTACTCCATTCATAATTTTCGACTCTCCATTGTTAAGGTAAGCGACTGTAATGTCCCTAAAGATTTCGAACACTTATAAGGGTTCATTCTTGACTCACCACAGCCAAAAATCCGATCTCCAAACCCTATGCAGCCAAAACTAAGTAGGACCACAACACCAAATTCGGGACCAGTTGGTCGGGTACCTGCGGAATTACGGGGAGCTGGAAACTTCCGTCACTGGTGACTCACTCCAGACGTGAACGAGTGTCAGTGCACCCGTTCCGAATAAGCCTCTGCTCTGAGTCGTTTTATATCGAGGCCATAGCCACCCCGGGTGAATTCTGTTAATAAATAAATAAATATTGATCTATATCCTCACCCAACAAATGTTAATCAAGTATTATCCGCTTTATAAGCATTAAACATCTCGAAAATGTGATATCCTATATGATACTATGGATCATATTGAGTTAATAAATCACGGTTAGGTGTTTCATTTCAAAACAATCCTTTTTTTTTCAGCAAAAAAATATTTAAATGCTCAGATCACAAGGATCTAAAAAAATCATAATTGTTTGGGGAAGGCAGATGCACCATCGGTATATTTAGGTTTATTTTCTACGTTTTAGGGCGCAAATCGGAAGATGGGTGTTTTTTAATTTTTCTTCATTTATTTATCATTCGTATTTTTTGTTTACATCACATAATAAATAATTTGGAATGTAAAATTGTAATTGCAGCCGTCCCGTGGCCTAGTGGTTAGCACGCTTGGCCTTTTGATCTAATGGACCTGGGTTCGAGCCCCGGGTAAGGCATGGATGTATGTGTCGTTTTTCTGCTGAGATCCTGCCATCCTCTCAGATCTTCTACTGTGGCATATAAACTGACAGGCTCCTGTCAGACCTCTGTGGCAGGCAGCTGCTTGAGGGGGTATTTATTTTTTTTAAATTGTAATTAAAATCTCTAGGTTGCTTAAAACGTCAGGCTTATTAATCTGCGAAAAATGCCAGTTGTCAACAAATGAAGATGGATCATACATTGCGAAAAATCCACCTTCAGTGATAAAAGGATTGTTCATCGCTAAAAATAGTCCAGTTTGCGTAGATAATTTTATATGTCAGTGCAGCTAGAAAAAAAGTCGTTACACCGCTAATCACTTATAGAAAGAGGGGAATTCCTTCTTCTCTTACGTACATAAATAAAACATGGTGACAAGCAGTCTTTTGACGTCTTTCCTCGTATGAAAGGTCAGCATGAATAAAAGTGGCTTTGTGGTATCATCACTAATTGAAGACGCAGCACATCAAAGAAGATGAAGTCACTGTCCGCAGCCACATTGAAAGAACTGGTTGCATGTCTACGAACTGATCTTGCCTATCTGCGTATTTATTTGCCATTCGGTCTCAATAATGATATAGAATCATGCACATATTCTGTCATTCATTCCTTCTGGCTGCGGAGGATAAAAACAGTAGCCAGGTCAATGTTCACGCTGTCATTAAAAAAACTTCTCTTCCTACTTGGCTTCTTCGAAAAGTCAAAAGACGTCGTCGGAAAGGGAAAATTCGGGTTTCTTGTGTGTGGGTTGGGTTACCTCTGAGCGGCACTTTTTTGCACACCATGGGCTAAATGGCCAGGTCACATGGACCCCGAAAGCTCAGAGAAGATTGGGGGAGGGGACCCACTGGAACAGCTGTTGGGAGACAGATGGTAGCCTCCCGTCAAGGCCATCTAGCGTGTTCTTTAACGTGCACATGGTATGGCTCTCCTGCACACGGGTCACGGCTTAACGTCCCATCCGACGGACGGCGGCCTTTCCAAGCGCATCGGTGTCCCCTACTGACCGTGGACAGGGCGGGGAATTTTACGGAGATAAATCTCAACACTGACCCAGCTGGGACTCGAACCTGGGAACTACAGATTACGAGCCTGGCGCGCTACCGACTGAGCCACCTCCGCCCCTTCTTGTGTGTGACTCTCGGAGTTATCGTTTTGGGATGCGTTTGTTCCCGCCAAAGGTTTTATTTATCGAACAATAAAATGGAATCATTATGAAGACGATCAACATCTTATTTTTATGCTTGTGTTAACGTAGAGAAGAGGACTCGGGATTCTAATTTCTCTTTTTCACCTTGGGATATGTCGAGATTTTGCTCTGGCTAAAGAAACAGAGAATAATTAACTGCAAATAAAAGGACACTAGTGATGAACTGATCACAGAGCCAAAAACTGAAATATTAAGAAGGAAGTTTTCAGCATTTTAAATTTGGTATATCCCGTAGCCGAGTGGTTAGCGCGCTTGGCTACTGAACTATAAAGGACCTGGGTTCGAGCCCGGGGTAAGGCATGGATGTATGTGCCGTTTTTCTGCTGAGGTCCTGACATCCTCTCAGACCTTCTACTCTGGCATATAAACTGACAGGCTCCTGTCAGACCTCTGTGGCAAGCAGCTGCTTGAGGGGGTATTTATTTTTATTTATTATAATCAACTGAATTCCTGATTTAATTTTTACCCCTATGTATTTTTCATCATACGATAGCGTTAAAGCAGTGGTTCCTAACTGGGACGTTTCCTTGACTTTTTTAAGTGTTATAGATTAAATAAAATATCGAGTAGTTCTTAGTTTAACATAGTTCTGCATGTTTTATTTCGACAGAAAAAACAACTTCGAAATTCGTGGATTCAGTATGAAAACACTGGTAAATTTGTATTCCAAATAAATATTATGTCGACTAGTTCTATACAGAAAAATATACTTTGAATTCCAGGAAGAAGGCGTTATAAAGAGTAAAGGAGGAGTTAAAAAGAGGTAAGGGGGCGATCGAAAGATTAAAGAGACGATTAAAAAGATCGAAAGATTAAAGAGACGATTAAAAAGATCGAAAGATTAAAGAGACGATTAAAAAGATCGAAAGATTAAAAAGATTAAAGAGATGTGTTAGATAGATTAAAGCGGACGTCAAAAAGATTAAAGTAGGAGGTAGAAAGATTAAAGCGAGGTATAAAGGGTACAAGGGACGTTTTAAAAAGTAAAGGAAGTTATATAAAGAGCAAAGGGAACGTTAGAAAGAGTAAGGGGAGCGTTAGAAAGAGTAAAAAGGGCTATAGAAAGAGTAAAGGGAGCGTTAAGGGGGGCATTGGAAAGAGTAAAAGGGGCTATAGAAAGAGTAAAGGGAACGTTAGAAAGAGTGAAGGGAGCGTTAAGAGGAGTAAAGGGAGTTTTAAGAGGAGTAAAGGAAACGTTAGAAATAGTAAAATGGTCCCTGGGCTTAAAACAATCGGTAACCACTGCATTTAAACAATGGTTTTTAAAGCTTAAAATGTCAGGTTTTTCAGAATGCATGCAATTGTGTCCGAAATAATTTAAACTTTTTACAACGAAAAAACAAATGAACTTTAGAACTTTATCCTGCAATGACTAACGGATATATAGGTTACATGCCAAATGAAAGAGCATTTCATTCTAAATAATGAAATAACAATAATTGAAACTAAAATGAAAGCTACTTAAGTCTAAGTTTAAAAAACGGTTAACCCTCTTTGGACACTTTAAGGGTTTGAATTATAGATTATTTTGAGTTTGAGTATATTTTGTGCGTCATTCTGTATTTAGTTTCGTTCTCTTCATCTCTTCCTTAAGGGGTGGCTCAGTCGGAAGCGCGCCAGGCTCGTAATCTGTACTTTCCAGGTTCGAGTCCCAGCTGGGTCAGCGTTGAGATTTATCTCCGCAAAAATTCCCCGCCCTGCCCACGGTCAGTAGGGGACACCGATGGGCTTGGAAAGGCCGCCGTCCGTCGGATGAGACGTTAAGCCGTGGCCTCATGTGCGGGAGAGCTATACCCTGTGCACGTTAAAGAACACGCTGGATGGCCTTGACGGGAGGCTACCATCTGTCTCCCAACAGCTGTTACAGTGGGTCCCCTCCCCCAACCTTCTCTGAGCCTTCGGGGTCCATGTGACCTGGCCATTTAGCCCATGGTGTGCAAAAAAGTGCCGCTCAGAGGTAAAACAACCCAACCCAACCCGGTTGTTTACCTCATTTTGTGCAAAAAATGCCTCTCACAGGTAAAACAATGAATGCTTAGTTAGAATTGAAATAAACTCATTAAAGAACTAATACGTTGCTGTTCTTTCAATTTAGTTCAGTTGTATCTTTTCCATTCTGGTTCAAGCCCCGGCTGGGCAAGCTTTGAGATTTTTCTTTTCAAAACTCCCCCCCCCCCCCCTGCTCTCGGTCAGTAGGGGACAGGCATGAGCTTGGAAAGTCTGCCATCCGTCGGATGGGACGTTAAGCCGTGGCCCCATGTGCGGAGAGCCTGTGCACGTTAAAGAACGCGCTAGATAGCCTTGACGGGAGGCTGTTATATTTCTTAACAGCTGTCCAGTCGGTCCCCTCCTCAAACTTCTCTGAGCCCTCGGTGTCCTTGTGACCTGGCCATTTAGCCCATTGCGTGCAAAAGAGTGTTGCTCAGAGGTACAACAACCCAACGTTGCCATACTCTAGTTTGTTAATCGTGTAATTTTTGTTGCCCGAAATGTTGGAAATCATTTTGCATTTTGTTTTACAAAAAATACCTTCAATGGCATTGTATTAAAAGCAGCAATGGCTTAGCGTAAGTGGCAAATGGAAAAGCTAAGATAATAAAATTGCTTCTTATCTCTTAACAATTCACATAGCAGCTTGGTTGATGCTTCCAACATCCTCAAAAATCATTAGTTGAGAGGTGATTGACAGCTTATTGACCAATGATTTGTGAGACCTGTCAAAGGAGTAACTCCGCAGGCATCACCTAGTCTTCCTTAGTCATCACTAGTCACACAGCTTCACCTAGTCTTCCTTAGTCATCACTAGTCACACAGCTTCACCTAGTCTTCCTTAGTCATCACTAGTCACACAGCTTCACCTAGTCTTTCTTAGTCATCACGTCACACAGCTTCACCTAGTCTTCCTTAGTCATCACTAGTCACACAGCTTCACCTAGTCTTCCTTAGTCATCACTAGTCACACAGCTTCACCTAGTCTTCCTTAGTCATCACTAGTCACACAGCTTCACCTAGTCTTCGTTAGTCATCACTAGTCACACAGCTTCACCTAGTCTTTCTTAGTCATCACGTCACACAGCTTCACCTAGTCTTCCTTAGTCATCACTAGTCACACAGCTTCACATAGTCTTCGTTGGTCATCACTAGTCGCACAGCTTCACCTAGTCATCACTAGTCACACAGCTTCACCTAGTCTTCCTTAGTCATCACGTCACACAGCTTCTCCTAGTCTTCCTTAGTCATCACTAGTCACACAGCTTCATCTAATCTTCCTTTGTCATCACTAGTCACACAGTTTCACCTAGTCTTCCTTAGTCATCACTGGTTACATAGCTTCACATAGTCTTCGTTGGTCATCACTAGTCGCACAGCTTCACCTAGCCATCACTAGTCACACAGCTTCACCTAGTCTTCGTTGGTCATCACTAGTCGCACAGCTTCACCTAGTCTTCTCAATTGCTACTCACACTATGCTGCTGAAAACATCAGTCAGAAAGAAAAATACAGTCCAACGCAAATAAGCAATCTAAAATATTCCGATAATGACCTCAGTCTAATTTCTTTGCTTCAGGGTCCAGTTTTCTGCCCAAACCCATTTGTGCTGATTTGTACAGTATCATTCCCCAGTTTCCATTCAACAAATCATCTATGGGCTTAAAAAGCATCCATCCCGTCAAGTAAAAAAGGTTTAGAGTTAGGTAGGAAGCTCACAAAGCTGCTGTCCCTCATACACGAGAGCGATACTCCGTGCACTTCATATAACAAGCTGGATGGCTTGACGGGAGGCTTCCATCTGTCTCCTGTCCAGCTGATCCCCTTCCCCAATCTTTTCTGAGCCTTTAGTGTCTTTGTGACCTCATCATTTAACACTTTGACTGCCGTATGAATCATATATGATTCACACTTAATTTGCTCCTGGGGCCGAGTGAATCATCCGTGCTTCACATACAAATTTGTGATCTTTATCGGAATTTTTGTCATAATCGGAATATTTTGGATTGTTTATTTGCGTTGGACTGTATTATTCTTTCTGACTGATATTTTCAGCAGCATAGTGTGAGTAGCAATTGAGAAGACTAGGTGAAGCTGTGCGACTAGTGATGACCAACGAAGACTAGGTGAAGCTGTGTGACTAGTGATGACTAGGTGAAGCTGTGCGACTAGTGATGACCAACGAAGACTATGTGAAGCTGTGCGACTAGTGATGACCAACGAAGACTAGGTGAAGCTGTGCGACTAGTGATGACCAACGAAGACTAGGTGAAGCTGTGCGACTAGTGATGACTACGTGAAGTTGTGCGACTAGTGATGACTAGGTGAAGCTGTGCGACTAGTGATGACCAACGAAGACTAGGTGAAGCTGTGCGACTAGTGATGACCAACGAAGACTGTGAAGTTGTGTGACTAGTGATGACTTGTGAAGCACATGTGATTCACACTTTCAAAGTTTGTTTTTAAACAACAAATTTATAAAAATTATATAAATTTATATTGTACAGCAATTTAAGACCAATTTTAGTTGATTTAACAAAAAAAAGGACACGTGGCCCCCAGGACTCGAAAAAATTTTAACATTGCGGCAGTCAAAGTGTTAACATACTGTGTTCGAAAAAAGTGCCGCTCAGAGATAAAAAAACTAATCCATTCAATAAAAAGTTTAGTTTCCGAACATTGATTTTACTCAAAGAATGAGTTCCTTAATTTTAATTGAAAAAAAATCACAATTTTGCTTCTTTCCATTATCTTACCAAAAAGAGAATACGTGCAAAAGTTCTTCGAAGCGTTTCTAATTCATTTCTAAATACGCAATGCGTTGAGCAAATTCCCCCAATGTCGATGACTCCCTGCAACATATATGTTAACGTGTTTAATGTCCATAAATAGCGCCTCAATGAGAAAAGGGAAGTCTCTCACTGGCATCACTATGTCTTTAGCGTACGTCTTAATATTTCTTTCCACACTATCGCAAAACGAATCCTTCGCATCGCCTGATGATTGAGAGGATGCTTTCTGATAGCTCCACCGCATCATTACCCACAGATCCCGGTAAAAGACCGGATCATTAAATGAAGATTTGGATGATGACAGAATACGTCGTCCGCATAAAGATGAGGTTAATGTGTCCGTTTTCGCACTAATGATAAACCCGCAACACATGGAGCGTTCTGACGTCAAAGATTCTGCATTAATGGCTATTTAAATATGGTAATGAATATCCACTTAGGGATGTACAAAAAAATATGACAAATCGGATGGATGCTGTTAATAAATGGATTATTTGGTTAAAGGACGAATGTATTAAAATGCAATAGAACCTATATTATTCAAATTTGCCGACTATCAAGACTGATTTTTTTTTATAGTGTTCTATGCAATTTTCATCAGAAAACTAATAGGGAAAACAAAACAAAATATGTTTAGTGTAAATACATATGAATCATCTCCATAATAACCACTATTTAGTCCAGATATATATATATTTTTTCCTGAACCTAAATTAGATCTCATTCGACTTTATGTACTTAGCTTTAAAGGAAATATTAAAATTTAGCCAAAACAAATTGTTCTAAAAGATTCTTTCTATTTATCATCAATTTATTCTATTTTGTCTCCTTTTCTCTTTAGTTTGGTTGTTGATTATGTTATGCGAAATTCACTTCAAGGGAAAGATTTTGGCCTTAAATGCGCTGGAGATACGAAAATTTCTGATTTAGATTTTGCTGATGATTTAGCACTTTTGGCAAATGATGTTGATGAGATGAACTCTTTCATTCGAGCTGTTGATGAGACTGGTAGTAGAGTAGGTTTGGTTATAAACAGAGAGAAAACTAAAGTGATGAAAATTGGTCAGGCAGGCTGTGATTCAGTTCATCTGAATGGTTGCAGTCTTGAGCAGGTGTCACAGTTTAATTATCTTGGGAGCTATGTAACAGATAATGGTGATGTGCGGCATGAGATTAACAGACGAATAGGGATTGCTGCCGGGACTTTTAAGAATCTATGGAGAGTGTGGAGAAATAGGAGTATACATCCAAAGACTAAAATTAGACTGTATAATAGTTTGGTTCTTTCTAGGGTTAGTTATGGTAGTGAAACGTGGACACTCTGTAAACAAGATAACAGGAAACTAGATGCTTTTGATTCCAGATGCTCAAGATATCTAATGCCCAAGATACTGATCTTGGGCATTAGGTGATTCAAATTTGTAAGTAATGATGAGGTTAGGCAAAGGAGTCGGCAACCTCCTTTAAACAGCATATTGTGCAGAGAGAGACTCCGTTGGTTTGAACAGTGTGCTATGAACAGTGTGCCTAAAGGCCTCAGAAAAAGGAGGAGACCTAGGATGCGGTGGGCAGACAATGTCAAACAGGACCTTGTTAGAATTGGTGTGCAGTTGCCAGATGCAGCCGATGTAACTCAGGACAGATATGCTAGGAGAACTAAATTGCAAGGTCTGTTTGGACCTCCATAGCCCATGGCTGCTTGAGGATGATGAGACCCCAACATGTTAATGGCATGACACTGAGAGAGTCGAAGAAACAAAGAGGATGAATAGAAGAAAGAGGACACTGGGATAAGTAGAAAAAATAGTTGTTGGGTTGTTTTACCTCTGAGTGGCACTTTTTTGAACACCATGGGCTAAATGGCCAGGTCACATGGACCCCGAAGGCTCAGAGAAGGTTGGGGGAGGGGACCCACTGGAACAGCTGTTGGGAGACAGATGGTAGTCTCCCGTCAAGGCCATCCAGTGTGTTCTTTAACGTGCACAGGTATGGCTCTGCCGCAAAAGGGGCCACGGCTTAACCACGGCATCCGACGGACGGCGGCCTTTACAAGCCCATCGGTGTCCCCTACTGACCGTAGTCAGGGGGAATTTTGCGAAGATAAATCTCAACGCTGAACCAGCTGGGACTCGATCCTGGGAACTACAGATAACGAGTCTGGCGCGCTACCGACTGAGCCACCCCCGCCCCATCGAAGAAACAAAGAGGATAAATAGAAGAAAGAGGACACTGGGATAACAGTTTGTCCGATGGGGATATCAAGTTACAGGAGTACGATGTCCTCTCCCTTTTGAGGAACACCATCTAATGCTTTGTGGGGAGGCTTCCATCTGTCTCCCAACAATTGTCAAGTGGATCCTTTTCCCTACTTGGTTGTGATACTTCTAAGTCTTTTTGATTGGCCATTTCGCCGGTTGGGTTGGGTTGTTTTACATCTGAGCGGCACTTATGTTCACGTAGTTGGCTAAACGGCCAAGTCACATGGACCCCGAAGGCTCAGAGAAGGTTGGGGGAGGGGACCCACTGGAACAGCTTTTGGGAGACAGATGGTAGCCTCCCGTCAAGGCCATCCAGCGTGTTCTTTAACGTGCACAGGTCACTAATTCAGTCACGTGTTCTTTAACGTGCACACGGGGCCACGGCTTAACGTCCCATCCGACGGACGGCGGCCTTTCCAAGGCCATCGGTGTCCCTTACTGACCGTGGGTAGGGCGGGGAATTTTGCGGAGATAAATCTCAACGCTGACCCAGCTGGGACTCGAACCTGGGAACTACAGATTACGAGCCTGGCGCGCTAACGGTCTGAGCCACCCCCGCCCCCCATTTCGCCGGTTATGAGAAAAAAAGTGCTATTCAGAGTTAAACAGCTCAACCTAAGTAAGAGATTCAGTTCTTTGGACCAACTTAAAAATAGTTTTATAAAGTAAAAGAATTCAATTAGCAGGAAATTTAGCCTTTTTTATTATCAATACTAAAATGTCTCAAAAGCTTTAGATAAAAGTCTTCAGTACTCTCTCTCTCGTATTGTCTCATAGTTCTGGGGGGGCGGGAATGGCTCAGTAGGTAGCGCACCAGGCTCGTAATCTGAAGTTCCCAGGTTCGAGTTCCAGCTGGGTCAGCGTTGCGATTTATCTCCGCAAAAATTCTCCCGCCCTGCCCACGGTAAGTAGGGAACACCGATGGGCTTGGAAAGGCCGCCGTCCGTCGTATGGGACGTTAAGCTGTGGCCCGCGTGCTGGAGAGTCATATTCTGTGCACGTTAAAGAACACGCTGGATGGTCTTGACGGGAGGCTACCATCTGTCTCCCAACAGCTGTTCCAGTGGTCTCCCTCTCCCAACCTTCTCTGAGCCTTCGGGGTCTATGTGACCTGGCCATTTAGCCCATGGTGTGCAAAAAAAGTGCCGCTCAGAGGTAAAACAACCCAACCCAAAGTCTCATAGTTCTGTGGCTTTTGAATAAATTGGATCCCTCACGACAGACGTACAAAAAAAAGTGTCTTCGCCGGTGTATGACGGAAACAAGCTGGAGACGATGCAGTGAACAAGTCATACCTGTCCTTCCTGAGATATTAAGAGAAGAAGAATTCAAAAAAAGACAAAAAGCTTTTTCTTTTCATAAATAATACGTCTGAACTCATGTAAGTGAACGTGCCGACTGCAAGGGAGATATAAATAACAGACGAATAAGACCCCACACTAAAAGCGCAGTAAAGTACGCAGAAATTTACATAAGAATAGCAAGCTTTATTTAAATTCTGCTGCAGCCACAGGAAGGAGAATATGACATTATGTGCAGTGAATTTCCAGGCAGAGGAAAGAGTGGTTCTCTTGTAGAAAAAACTGATGTAGGTGATGAGGTTTTATTACTTGCGATGTTACGTTGATGTTGTTGAGAATTCTGGTATCGTACATATAATTTCAACAGAGCAGGAAAATAATGGCAAAGACCTTTAGGAGTCATACAAAGGCGTAATAAAGAACCGCAAAAATGAGCGCTATCATTTTTACGAAATGGAGCTGTGCCAGAAGAATTTTTTTTATTTTATTTTTTTAATGTATTCAACGTGTTATTAGGATCAAAGGTTCTTAATTAGTTTCACTGTTTTGTAATGATCTCAATGTTTTTTTACTTCCCTTCCTTAATGGAGAAACGTTTTCTCTGATGAGAAAAAAAAAAATTGTAAGCATTCTATTGTTGTTTCATATTAGATAGGATTCGGTACGAAGAAGTAGAAACCATAACCCAGTGTGTGTGTTGAAAAGATTTTGATTAAATTTAAGTCCGCAGAAAGCGTTTAAAAACGCAGTGTTCAGAGAACAATGGTAGCAAAAAATATTTGAAGAGTATGTTTGAAAAAAAGAAGTATTCTAAGGGAAAATGCATTTATTTTTGTCTCACTTCTAGCTAAATCGATAATAATCGCATCACGGATATTATGAATCACGTGTGTGTTCACTAACCCAAATGGGGCGGGGATGGCTCAGTCGGTAGCGCGCCAGGCTCGTAATCTGTAGTTCCCATGTTCGAGTCCCAGCTGGGTCAGCGTTGAGATTTATGTCCGCAAAAATTCCCTGCCCACGGTCAATAGGGGACACCGATGGGCTTGGAAAAGGCCGCCGTCAGTCGGATGGGACGTTAAGCCGTGGCCCCGTGTGCGGGAGAGGCATACCCTGTGCACGTTAAAGAACACGCTGGATGGCCTTGACGGGAGGCTACCATCTGTCTCCCAACAGCTGTTGCAGTGGGTCCCCTCCCCCAACCTTCTCTGAGCCTTAGGGGTCCATGTGACCTGGCCATTTAGCCCATGGTGTGCAAAAAAGTGCCGCTCAGAGGTAAAACAACCCAACTAACCCTAATTTTCGTATGGATGGAGTGCGAGGTCGGGGATGAATTTCTTCTTTTATTAAAGTAAATTCATAAACTAATGATTTATTCAAAATGCAATTCTGCCAGGAAGGGCTCTTTTATGCTAGTGCTTCTGACTAATGTCTACATATGAATATGTAACATTAATTAAATATATAAATTAATATGGAAATAAAATTAAATGAAACAGCTGTTTGCCACAGAGGTTAGACATGAACCTGTGAGTATAACACGATATATAGAAGACCGGTAAGGAAGTCATGACCTCATAATAAACGAAACATCGACGCCTTTCCTGATCTCGAAACTGAATTCCTTTTATTACTAAATAATAATTTAGAGTCCCATGGCCGAGTGGTTAGCACGCTTGGCTACTGATCTACGGAACCTGGGTTCAGAGCCCCGGTTAAGGCATGGATGTATGTGTTGTTTTTCTGCTGAGGTCCTGCCGTCCTCTCAGATCTTTTACTTTGGCATATAAACTGACAGACTCCTGTCAGACCTCTGTGGCAAGCAGCTGCTTGAGGGGGTATTTATTTATTTTTATTTTATTCTAGCGACTCGGTCACCATACGGCCACCTCCTTTTTCTGAGTATATCTGTACTAGCATATCTGTCCTGAGTTACATCGGCTGCATCTGGCCACTGCACACCAATTCTAAAAAGGTCCTGTTTGACATTGTCTGCCCACCGCATCCTAGGTCTCCTCTTCTTTCTGAGGCCTTTAATTAAATTTAGTAATAAAAGGAAAACTAATTAATATGACCAAGCGTTCTAACGACTCGCTCACCATACGGCCACCACTCGGTCATATAACATACACGAGTTTTAATCTCATATGTTTTGTTGTAGTATTTTTTTACATACGGGACATACATATTTTGTGCAAAATGGAAAAAAAACCTCTTGTATCTTCGGTTCATAAACCAAGATTTATTGCCTCTCTCTGTTTCCTTTAAATCAATCGCATGCACCATCTTTTCAACGAAATATAGTTGTGTTATTTTACCTCTGACAGGAACTTTGTGTACACAATGAGCTAAATTGTCAGGTCAAAGGACCCCATATTTTATGCCAATATTTCCCTACTTAAAATTACTTTTTAACGTTATAATTGTATTGTGTTCGAGATCTGTGGTGCAGTGTTCAAAGAAACAATAGTATCAATCTTTACTTTTTTTTTGTCTTATATGTTGGTCTAAAATGTAAACCATATAATTAAAGGATAGAAAAAAGAGCTGTCCATACTTAACGGTCATCATCGTACTAATTACATAAATTTCAAAATTCCCCAAATTCAAGCAAGGTGAATTAAATGCGTTTGCTTTTCAATATATAACATTAAGCCTAAAATATTCTATAACCATTTCATGACTTTGAAGTTCCCAGAGGATGTGGAACGGTCTAATTCAGTAGGTGGCGTTCCAGACTCAAAAACTTGTGTTCCGAGGTTCGAGTCTTTTTTATACTTGTATTGACATTTAATTCGTTAACTCGTGCTCTCGGTGAGGGAAAAAACAACAAAGATCTAGGAAATGCCGCAGTACATTGTATGCGACAGTTAAGCCGTGGTCCAAGCCGATGGATGACCTTGACGAGAAGCCTCTGTCTGTCTCTTAACAGCTGTCCTGTGGATCTCCTACCAGCTAGGGGGGGCGGGGGGGGCTCAGTCGGTAGCGCGCCAGGCTCGTAATCTGTAGTTCCCACGTTCGAGTCCCAGCTGGGTCAGCGTTGAGATTTATCTCCGCAAAATTCCCCGCCCTGCCCACGGTCAGTAGGGGACACCGATGGGCTTGGAAAGGCCGCCGTCCGTCGGATGGGACGTTAATCCGTGGCCCCGTGTATGGGAGAGCCATACCCTGTGCACGTTAAAGAACACACTGGATGGCCTTGACGGGAGGCTACCATCTGTCTCCCAACAGCTGTTCCAGTGGGTCCCCTCCCCCAACTTTCTCTGAGCCTTCAGGGTCCATGTGACCTGGCCATTTAGCCCATGGTGTGCAAAAAAGTGCCGCTCAGAGGTAAAACAACCCAACCCAACCCAACCAGCTAGGGTAAAGGGTGGCTCAGTAGGTAGCGCGCCAGGCTTGTAATCTGCAGTTCCCAGGTTCGAGTCCCAGCTCGGTCAGCGTTGAGACTTATCTCCGAAAAATTTCCCACCCTGGCTACGGTCAGTAGAGGACGCCGATGGGCTTGAAAAGGCCGCCGTCCGTCGGATGGGACGTTAAGCCGTGGCCCCGTGTGCGGGAGAGAGATACCCTGTGCACGTTAAAGAACACGCTGGATGGCCTTGACGGGAGGCTACCATCTGTCTCCCAACAGCTGTTCCAGTGGGTCCCCTCCCCCAACCTTCTCTGAGCCTTCGGGGTCCATGTGACCTGGCGATTTAGCCCATGGTATGCAAACAAAGTGCAGCTCAGAGGTAAAACAACCCAACCTACCAGCTAGGAGCTGCGGGGTCCTTATGACCTGGTGATTTAGCCTATTTTGTTCCAGCAAACTGGCGCTCAGAAGTAAAATAACGCAGTCCATGTTTTTCGTTCATTTATGTTCGAAATATCATATATATGTATATTAAATGTCATTTTATATTCCGAGGGTCCTGGAAATTTCTTCTTTCTCTTGGGGAAAGGGGAAGCCCAGGTTCTTGTCTCTTTAGAAAATATTCATTCACGGTCTATAAAGTCTCCCCGCTGAGCAATTATTCCTTTCACTTACTCGCTTACAGCAAAATGTGGGGCTGGAAAGTATCTGAAAGCTGCCATTTTCACATTTTTATCGGCAACTGCCGACCAAGTGTGTGAGGTCTCAGGTGCGATGCGTGACCAAACGCTGGCCTCCCCTCCCAGCGAAGACTTGGAGCAGTAGAGCATAAAAGAATTTCGTTGTAATTAAGGAAATTCTGACGCTTCTCCCTTGGAAATAGCCACGCTTAACAGGTTTTTAGGAATCCGATGTTTCAGATTAGAAGCAGATCTAATGTATTGTAGGGGGGGGGGGAAGAAAACGAAGGATAAGGAATCTTTTTATGGAGAGCAAATCATTTCCGTTCATGAACTTATCCTTCCCTAAGATCGCTCGATTAAAGGAATCTCGATTGTGATCGCTTTTCTTAAGGGTGAATTATGCATCGAAACAACGGGATAGAACAAAAAACAATTCAACCAAAAAGCATCGATTCATCAACTGGAAGCTGATCCGATACGCTTTGAACTTCCAGTTATCAGTTGGTAATCTTCGACACTCCTCAGATCCGGGACCTGCTGCCAATGATCCGAAGGGAAGATCCGGTTGCGAATTGCCTCTTCCTGTCTCCTACGCCAAGGAATAACATCCTTCAGATTTCGTTAGATTCCTTGTGTAGTTTTTAGCATCGCAACAATAATTAGCAGTTCATGTGGTGCAGAGAGTTAGTACCTTTCAAAAGAGATACTCTCTTGTGGAAGTGAACGGAAGGGGAGGGCTGCCAGATTAGTGTGGCCTACTGATCTGGACAACTATGGCTACTTTTCTTTTTTTTTTTCTACCCTGCTGAGGAGTGGTCAACCACACAGGGTCCTGGTGCTGACCATATAAACCCACTGGACTGGACAGATATATGGTTCTGAGCTTGATTATGGATCCTGATTTTGCTGCACTGGTGGGCTTCTGTGGAGGGAAAATCTTCCGCTGTGTTTTATGTTTGTTTGTGGGTTGACAGCCCCAAGTGAATAGATTCACAGGATATGTTTATCAGCTGGTGGATAATCCTGAGCAGAGGTCATCGCAGGCACCTGAACTCTTTGCTTCTATTGGCATCGTCAAATTCTACATTGGAGGAAGTCTTCCAGTGTAGATGGCTTCAGCCTTTAGTGGTGGGGGAACGGGTCTTTGCCCCATGTCTGCGATTAGGGGGCTGTTTGATATTATCGGCATTCCCTCTCTCAATAAACATAGTTTCTTTAAACATCCCACTAACCATTTTCTCTCCATAAGTAGTTGGAATGTGAGGACTTTGCACAGAGATTTTTCTCTTGATGTCCTCACACAAGAATTCCACCATTATAATGTAGATATTCTCGGCTTGCAAGAGACCAGATGGACAGATAAAGGTCAGATTCTTAAAAATAATCTTAAATTTCTCTTTTCAGCGAGGGACGACAATAAGCATCACCAAGGCGTGGGTCTGCATCTCAGTAGACACGCTAGTGATGCTCTTCTAGGATATGAGTGCATTAATGAAAGGTTTCTTACAGCAAAATTTCACACAAGCATTAAAGACGAATGTTATCTGCTGTTATACCCCCACTGAGGATGCCGATGAGGATGAGAAGCATACGTTTTACGGACAACTTCTAGAAACTTTTAATTCTGTCAAGAAAGGAGATATTACCCTTGTTCTTGGTGACTTCAATGCCAAAGTTGGTACTGACTCTGATCTTTGGGGAGGGGTGATAGGCTCTTTTGGTATTGGTAGCTGCAATGGCAATGGGCAACGTCTCCTACAGGTAAGTAAACTCAATGGATTCAGAATAACTAACACTTATTAGAAACACCGCGACATACATAAGTACACATGAGTTTCACCCGATGGGCTGCATAAGAATATGATTGAATATATATTAATTAACAGCAAATGGGCTAGTTCTGTTAGGAATACCAGGTCATATAGGGGAGCTGAAATTGGATCTGACCATTACCTTGTTAAAAGTGTGTTGCAACTTAAACTTAAAAAGTGTTGTGCTAGGGTTAAAAAATTTACTTTTAATACTGAAGCTCTGAAAGACCCAGTTATAGCCAAAGCTTACCATGATAGGTTACTTAGTCATTATGACAGTCATGGTTTGCTTACTACTGAAGTTGAGGAAGAATGGGATCATTTTAAACAGGCTTTTTTGGACACTAACAGTACTCTTTTAGGAAAAAAGGAGCAGAAGAGGCAAAATTTTCTGAGTGATAAGGCACTTGAGCTTATTTCGGAAAGAAAGAACTGCAGGAATGCCCTTAATCAATACCCTACTAGTACTAATAGAACGCGTTACAGAGACCTTAATAAACGTGTAAAAGATCAGTTAGCTGCTGATAAGAATCTTTGGCTTGATGTTTTGGCTGACAAAAAGAAGTTTGCTTTTTAAGGTAAAAAGTAGAAGTTTAATTTTTAAGTTAAAAAAACACAGAAATTTACCTTTTTTAGTATATTTTTAATATTTGAAAAGAGAAGTTTACTTTTCAAACTAAAGTTTACAAGAAAGGCATCCTATGATAGTAGATTATTAATAGTGTTCCCAATTAAACTCTTTGTAAACTGATAAAGCAAAATTTGCTGGAAATCGTCAGGACCATTTTATCAAATAATTATGTGGAACCTACCTTAATTTTTGCATCACACTTTTCACGTTTACAAGATCATTAATCTCGACAAAAAATATGCTTGAATGTCAAATTTCGGCTCAATGGCTTGAAGCGGTAGAGGGCTTAAAAGAGTGATTCTCCAATTTTTGCACGAGGGAATTATAAAAAACATTTAATTATTGTTTTCATTTCACATTCTTCGTACTCTATCTCTGCTACTTGCGAAATTAATTAAAGCCCTAACAAATAGGGGGCGGGGGCGGGGGTGGCTCAGTCGGTAGCGCGCCAGGCTCGTAATCTGTAGTTCCCAGGTTCGAGTCCCAGCTGGGTCAGCGTTGAGATTTATCTCCGCAAAATTCCCCGCCCTGCCCACGATCAGTAGGGGACACCGATGGGCTTGGAAAGGCCGCCGTCCGTCGGATTGGACGTTAAGCCGTGGCCCCGTGTGCGGGAGAGCCATACCCTGTGCACGTTAAAGAACACGCTGGATGGCCTTGACGGGAGGCTAACATCTGTCTCCCAACAGCTGTTCCAGTGGGTCCACTCCCCCACCCTTCTCTGAGCCTTCGGGGTCCATGTGGCCTGGCCATTTAGCCCATGGTGTGCAAAAAAGTGCCGCTCAGAGGTAAAACAACCCAACCCTAACAAATAAGCTTAAGGGAAAAGAAATATTGCTTGTTTAATTACTATTATTAATATTTTCCCTCTGTAATCTTTTCCCAGGACTTCCGGGTCACTGTAAGGGTCAAAAGAAACAAACAAAAAAGGAGTGTTCGCTTAACCAGTTCATAAACTTGATTAACGTTAATTTAACTTTTACTAGCAACATAACACTCCTCAAATTGTTCCTCTGTAGGCCATGGTGAAAACTCGCTTTGATTTATTGCTCTTTTAATGAAAGTATCACTAAGCAACACTGCAATTGTTCCTTATTCAAGAAGGAAAATTAATCTTACATTTCACGTTTAAATCCGCTAAGAAATTAGAAAATTACCGGGTATCAAGGCATAATCTAACACATGCATTTACAGCATAATGTTTGCGGTGAATAGAAGAAGTAATATTTAATCGACGTTGGGATTCGGGTCATTACAACAAAACCCCGCCCACACAAGCTGACATCAGCGACCATGAAAAAAAATCTACCACGTTTCTTCACGTGAAATTAAATATAGCACGCGAAAATTCCGTCTTCCTCAAGGTGTGTGTTCACAGAAGAAGCGTTTTGCGCTGCTCAGCGTGATTAACATTTCCAAAACTTTCTAGCTATTGTAATAAACTATCATCTGGTGAATTACCAACAAGCTTGAGCGTGTGAAATTACTGGACAAACTCCAATTTGTTGTGATTGTATGTCCGTTGTTAATAATGGTTTAGTTTTAAGACGCTAATTACGTTAAAGGAAACAAAACGCTTTTTATGTGGCCGTAACCTTAGAGAAGGGACGGAAAGTCGTTACAGAGATGGCATTCACCTTGACCTCAGATTTTCCTTCTCGCCGTTAAATGGGAATCGTTCGGGATTTCATTCTGAAAAGGATTATGACGTCACTTACGTTATGTCATCTACGGCACTGGCATTAACTGACAAGGTCTTCCTTCTATCGTTGTGTTAAAAGGTCGGCGATTGGTAGGATAAGCACGTTTTCGTACGCTTTTGAATAAGATGGGATTGCTAATTTGAAACTTTGCGGTGCCTGCGGGGAATGTGTTAACACTTTATTTGGTTTTTAAGACATCCATCATTTGGAACTATTGGGGTCAACACTTCTCGAACGGGGAGGAAAACTGGCTTATTGTTTCTAATGGTGTTTTATTGTTAGGAAAAGAAATCATTTTCAACTCCGGGAAGTTTCCTTTCAGTACGAAAATTTGTTTCCTATTCGTACAATCCTTCTGAAGCAGTTTTTGAATGAAACTGAAAATAATTAGCTGCTGGAAAGAAAATAATAATTAAGGGTGTACAACGTTTTAGATTTTTTAGCCGAACCTTCAATGTAATCAAGTCGAGTCTATTTGTTAAGCACCTAACTGAAAACGCGCTGCAATTGAAGGTTCTGGTCAAAAAAAGATGGCTTCACATTTTGAGGATTTTTAAGCAACGTGTATTCGAGTCCCAAGAATTGGCAAACTCATTTTTTCCACAAATAATTCATTGATTTTTTTTATTTCTGTGTCAACAATAAACTCTGTGTATTTATTATTTCTTCGTTAAGAAAAAAATATTTTCGTTTCTTCAAAGAATGGTGCATCTCTTTCAATGCTAGAGGCTGCGAGTAGCTCAGTCATTAGTGCTCCAGAACTCCTAATCTGATGGGGGCGGGGGTGGCTCAGTCGGTAGCGCGCCAGGCTCGTAATCTGTAGTTCCCAGGTTCGAGTCCCAGCTGTGAACGTTAAAGAACACGCTGGATGGCCTTGACGGGAGGCTAGGCCTCAAGGTTTGGCCATGTTTCCCGTTGGGAGACAGCTGATCCAGTGGGTCCCCTCCCCCAACCTTCTCTGAGCCTTCGGGGTCCATGTAACCTGGCCATTTAGCCCATGGTGTGCAAAAAAGTGCCGCTCAGAGGTAAAACAACCCAACCCAAAACCCTTCCCCCAACCTTCTCTACGCCCTTGAGTTCTCGTGACCTGGCCATTTAGCACATTGTGTACTAAAACGTGCCGCTCGGAAATAAAACAACCCAACACAAAACTCTCGAAGATTAAATTATTCGTTTTGCCAAACACGCATTACAAACAAACATTCAATTCGGAATTTTCATTTCAAATCAAAATGCCTTTTTAATAACGATACCAATGATCTCATCGATGAAACGTGCTCTGAATAATGTGTTTAATTTGTTCTGTGGGAAGAATGTTAATCCGCCATGAAGCGACTTCTAATAGAAAAAAAAAATCATGCTCCTGATAATGTGTTCCTAATGATTACATTCCTTTATTCCCTGCAGGCAAAAAAGATGAAACGGAGATCAATGGATCGCCACGTTGTCGTGTGTGTGATGACGGCGGCTTCCTTTCTCAGTACGGTAAGTGCTTGTCATCCGTTCATTCAGTTTTTGCTTGCTTCTAGAAAAAGATAATTACAGTGATACAAGAGTCAGAGATTGTAGCCTTCAACAAAAGGTGGATAGCACCAAAAATTATAGTCCGAGAACCACACTTTAGTTGTCAACATTGAAGAGGGTGTTCTCTGTTTCTTAGAACAAATACAAATCAAAACGAGGCAGAAAAGCAAATTTTTATTTATTGATTTTATGATATCGGTAGCGACGAAAGAAATATCTTTTAAGATTTGTTTTATTGGATCACCTTCAAAGAATCAATTATTCTTAGCTTATGTTTGAATGATGTTTTTAGTTGTTCAACGTGTTTGCTCGTTCATTGGGTTGGGTTGTTTTACCTCTGAGCGGCACGTTTTTGCACACCATGGGCTAAATGACCAGGTCACATGGACCCCGAAGGCTCAAAGAAGGTTGGGGGAGGGGACCCACTGGTAAAGCTGTTGGGAGACAGATGGTAGCCTCTCGTCAAGGCCATCCAGCGTGTTCTTTAACGTGCACAGGGTATGGCTCTCCCACACACGGGACCACGGCTTAACCACGACTGAGTCCCATCAGTCGTGGTTAAGCCGTGGATGGGACCACGACTGAGTCCCATCCGACCTACGGCGGCCTTTCCAAGCCCATCGGTGTCCCCTACTGACCGTGGGTAGGGTGGGGAATTTTGCGGAGATAAATCTCGACGCTGACCCAGCTGGGACTCGAACCTGGGAACTACAGATTACGAGCCTGGCGCGCTACCGACTGAGCCACCCCTGCCCGTTTGCTCGTTCGACATGAGTTATGTGTGATATGTATGTATGCCACATTGAATCAGATTTTTTTCCAGGTAGAATTTACTGCAAAGGTGCGAAATAAAAAGTAAGGTGAAAAATCACCTAATGAACAATTTTCTACGTAGCTAGTTGATAATCGTGAGAGTAATTCAGAAAATACAGGTCGGTAAGAAGTTAGCTCAGTTGATAACGTGCCAGGATCATAATTTGCAGTTCTTAGGTTCGAGTCCCAACTGTAAATGCGTTTGGAATTTATCTGCACTAATTCCTTTTCTGCCCTCGGTGAGAAAGGGGATATCAGAAAGGGGACGTGGAAAGGTCGCCATCCGTCGATGGAACGTTAAGCCGTAGTCCCATGTGCAAGAGAGACATAACTCATTCACCTTAAAGAACACGCTGAATAGACTTGAAGGAAAAATTTCCATCTGTCTCGTAATAACAATCCAGTGGGTCCCTCCTCAACGTTCTCTGAGCCTTTGGGGTCCTTGTGACCTGACTAATTAGCACATTTCAAAAAAAGACAAAATAGGGTCTCTCAGAGGGGAAACAACTAACCCAAACTGATGATGATGATAATATCAGCATTTGGGTCTCTATCAATATGTACGTAAAAAATATATAATGTAGCGATTTGTATATAGTAGGCTGTTTTGCCTCTGAGAGGCACTTTTCTTGCACACAATGAGCTGAATTATCAAGTCACAAGGACCCCAAGAGCTCAGAGAAGATTGCGGAAGATGACACACCGGACAGAAGACAGATGAAAGACTTGTCAAGGTCATCTAGCGTGCTATTTAACGTGCACAGGGATATTGCTCTTCTCCGCATGGAAACACGGTTTAATGTCCCATCCAACGGACGAGCTCTTTCCAAAACCACCTTGTTCCCTTTTTCACCGAGGGCAGTTTGAAGGCTAGTGGGGACAACGAAGAGAGTGAACAAGAATCTATCTGTGCTTTTGATTTGTTGCAGTTTCACTGAAGTGGAAAAATATTTTTGCTCTTTGTCACTAAAACGTGTGTATTAAATTAGCGAAAGAAGAAAAAACATGAACTTAATCTACGTCTGTTGACCATGGAACTTGGAAAAAGATATTTGAGGTTCGTGAGAGATATTTATTTCTTCAATTCATCATCATCATCCTCAAGCAGCCATTGGCTACTGAGGTCCAACCAGACCGTGCAGTTTAATTCTCGAAGCATATCTGTCCTAAGCTACATCTGCTGCATTCGGCCACTGCATACCAATTCTAACAAAATCCTGTTTGGCATTGTCTGTCCACCACGTCCTAAGTCTCCCCCTTCTTTCTGAGGCCTTTAGGCACACTGTTCATAACCCTATTCGCCAATCTATAATTATTCATACGGGCAACATGGCCAAACCAACGGAGTCTCTTTCTGCACAATATGCTGCTTAAAGGAGGTTGCAGACTCCTTTGCCTAACCTCATCATTAGTTACAAAGTTGAACCACCTAATGCCCAAGATACTGCTTAAGCATCTGGAATCAAAAGCATCTAGTTTCCTGTTATCATGTTTGCAAAGTGTCCAAGTTTCACTACCATAACTCATCCTAGAAAGAACCAAACTATTATACAGTCTAATTTTAGTCTTTAGGCGTATACGCCTATTTCTCCACAATCTCCATAGATTCTTAAAAGTCCCGGCAGCAATCCCTATTCGTCTGTTAATCTCATGCCGCACATCACCATTATCTGTTACATAGCTCCCAAGATAATTAAACTGTGACACCTGCTCAAGACTGCAGCCATTCAGATTAACTGAATCACAGCCTGCTTTTTACTACTTCAGAATTTGAGAAAAAATCTCAAATATGGAGTAGTGCTGCGTAGATGTTATAGTTTCACTTCTTCAAGAAGATTATGTTCCCGAAACGTAACACTTATTCCAGCGACAGTAAAACTGTTACATGATTCGTGCAAAATGGAATAAAGCAGAGCACAAATGACAAATTGTGCGAATTTAGATAGGACAGGTTGGAGCAGGGATAGGAGAGGATGGAGCATTAGGTTGTTTCAGAAGTACCCTGAAAGAGAGTAATATTAAACACGCACATTTTAAAACGATCGTAGCATTCATTTTAATGTCTTTTTTCCAGAATCAAACTGGTTTCTAATAAAACAAAAACAATGTTCAGAAGCTTTATCCGAAAACTTCACCATGCTGCTTGGAATCTGGAGATGAACGCCAGAGATAAAAGATTCGTGGTTTTTCGACTCCGTGACGCGCAACATGTAAACGATGATGACTGCTGTCGGGTAAGATGAAGTCTTCCCAATTATTACGCATCGCGTACGATCACACACGCCAACAATGGAATGTGTTTCAGCTCCATGACATTGTTCCACTTTGCGAATGCGCGCGAGATGAGATGGTTTATTTTTATCCAGCAACGATCTGAGCCGCTGCTCACGGATAAGGAAATAGAGCCGAGATCTCTTCTGTTGGCGACGTCCTGCGGGTTCTTCCGAGTGTTTCAAAAGGAATGTGGAATTCGAAAGCATCTGCTTACAAGAAGACTAGGAAATCTTGAGGCTAGAATAGGATCTTTCACTTCTTTTGGGTTGTTGATATTCCACGTGATAATATTCAACTTTGCACTGTTTCTGCTCAGGGAGGAAAACGTGGAAACAATCTGAAATCTCAGATTGTTTACATTTTCAAAAGATTAGAACAAAATAGAAAAAAAAGAATCTTTTTTTTTTCTTTCTACTATTTCTTGAGGGAGTAATTATTCAAATTCGAGGTGACATTTCGCAAACAACTAAAAACCAGTTATCTGAATATGTAGTGAAAGTGAAAAAAAAAATCATGCTTTTAGTAACTTTAGTTAGTGGGAAGAAATGCTTAAAACATTTTCCTTAAGGGTGGAGTCATCTGTTTCTTTTACGCAAAATTTTAATACTTTAAAACAGAGCTGGAAAAATGCCAGGTGCTGGGTCGCCGGCTGCAGGTAACTCTGTAGGATAATACAGTCCAATTAACCTCAGGCTTTGGGGTAGCTCGGTAGGATAATTCGGTCTAATTAACCTCAGGCTTTCGGGTAGCTCGGTAGGATAATTCGGTTCAATTAGCCTCAGACCTTGGGGTAGCTCGGTAGAATAATTCGGTTCAATTAGCCTCAGACCTTGGGATAGCTCGGTAGAATAATACAGTCCAATTAGCTTCAGACTTTGGGGTAGCTCGGTAGCATAATTCGGTTCAATTAGCCTCAGACCTTGGGGTAGCTCGGTAGGATAATTCGGTTCAATTAGCCTCAGACCTTGGGATAGCTCGGTAGAATAATACAGTCCAATTAGCTTCAGACTTTGGGGTAGCTCGGTAGAATAATTCGGTTCAATTAGCCTCAGACCTTGGGATAGCTCGGTAGAATAATACAGTCCAATTAGCTTCAGACTTTGGGGTAGCTCGGTAGGATAATTCGGTTCAATTAGCCTCAGACCTTGGGGTAGCTCGGTAGGATAATTCGGTTCAATTAGCCTCAGACCTTGGGATAGCTCGGTAGAATAATACAGTCCAATTAGCTTCAGACTTTGGGGTAGCTCGGTAGAATAATTCGGTTCAATTAGCCTCAGACCTTGGGATAGCTCGGTAGAATAATACAGTCCAATTAGCTTCAGACTTTGGGGTAGCTCGGTAGGATAATTCGGTTCAATTAGCCTCAGACCTTGGGGTAGCTCGGTAGGATAATTCGGTTCAATTAGCCTCAGACCTTGGGATAGCTAGGTAGAATAATACAGTCCAATTAGCTTCAGACTTTGGGGTAGCTCGGTAGAATAATTCGGTTCAATTAGCCTCAGACCTTGGGATAGCTCGGTAGAATAATACAGTCCAATTAGCTTCAGACTTTGGGGTAGCTCGGTAGGATAATTCGGTTCAATTAGCCTCAGACCTTGGGGTAGCTCGGTAGAATAATACAGTCCAATTAGCTTCAGACTTTGGGGTAGCTCGGTAAAATAATTCGGTTCAATTAGCCTCAGACCTTGGGGTAGCTCGGTAGAATAATTCGGTTCAATTAGCCTCAGACCTTGTGGTAGCTCGGTAGAATAATACAGTCCAATTAGCTTCAGACTTTGGGGTAGCTCGGTAGAATAATTCGGTTCAATTAGCCTCAGACCTTGGGATAGCTCGGTAGAATAATACAGTCCAATTAGCTTCAGACTTTGGGGTAGCTCGGTAGGATAATTCGGTTCAATTAGCCTCAGACCTTGGGGTAGCTCGGTAGGATAATTCGGTTCAATTAGCCTCAGACCTTGGGGTAGCTCGGTAGGATAATTCGGTTCAATTAGCCTCAGACCTTGGGGTAGCTCGGTAGAATAATTCGGTTCAATTAGCCTCAGACCTTGGGATAGCTCGGTAGAATAATACAGTCCAATTAGCTTCAGACTTTGGGGCAGCTCGGTAGGATAATTCGGTTCAATTAGCCTCAGACCTTGGGGTAGCTCGGTAGGATAATTCGGTTCAATTAGCCTCAGACCTTGGGGTAGCTCGGTAGGATAATTCGGTTCAATTAGCCTCAGACCTTGGGATAGCTCGGTAGAATAATACAGTCCAATTAGCTTCAGACTTTGGGGTAGCTCGGTAGGATAATTCGGTTCAATTAGCCTCAGACCTTGGGGTAGCTCGGTAGAATAATTCGGTTCAATTAGCCTCAGACCTTGGGGTAGCTCGGTAGAATAATACAGTCCAATTAGCTTCAGACTGTGGGGTAGCTCGGTAAAATAATTCGGTTCAATTAGCCTCAGACCTTGGGATAGCTCGGTAGAATAATACAGTCCAATTAGCTTCAGACTTTGGGGTAGCTCGGTAGGATAATTCGGTTCAATTAGCCTCAGACCTTGGGGTAGCTCGGTAGGATAATTCGGTTCAATTAGCCTCAGACCTTGGGGTAGCTCGGTAGGATAATTCGGTTCAATTAGCCTCAGACCTTGGGGTAGCTCGGTAGGATAATTCGGTTCAATTAGCCTCAGACCTTGGGGTAGCTCGGTAGGATAATTCGGTTCAATTAGCCTCAGACCTTATGGGTAGCTCGGTAGAATAATACAGTCCAATTAGCTTCAGACTTTGGGGTAGCTCGGTAGGATAATACAGTCGAATTAGTCGAATCATACATCGAATTAGCTTTAACCTTGGGATATCTCAGTAGGAAGAGCACATGTCATGTTTTCCGAAGTTCGTAGGTTCGGATCCCACTCTGACGGAGACTATTTTTTCAGCCAACACTTTAATTGTCTGAATAGTACAAATTAGTTAAATAAAAACTTTTAATGTTTTTAAAGTGATATTACTTTAAAGAATTAATTTTCAACTTAATAAGATATGAAATCTGAGAAATAAATCTAAGTTAAAACTAGAAAATAAGCTCTAATTAATATGGGGTACTCGTTTTGAAAGAGATGGATTTTGTTTTTATTTCTAACTTTTAATCTCCTCTAAAAGTTGAAATTTGAAGTAACGGGTAACTGGCGAAATGCATTTAGTAATACTTTATTCATCATCATCATCATCAACAACAACATCATCATCATCATCATCAAGCAGCCATGGGCTACGGAGGTCCAACCAGACCGTGCAATTTAGTTCTCCAAGCAAGTCTATCCTGAGCTACATCTACTGCATCTGGCCACTGCACACCAATTCTAACAAGATCCTGTTTGACATTGTCTGCCCACCGCATCCTAGGTCTCCCACTCTTTCTGAGGCTTTTAGGCACACTGTTCATAACCCTATTCGCCAATCTATAATTATCCATACGGGCAACTTGCCAAACCAACGGAGTCTCTCTCTGCACAATATGCTGCTTAAAAGAGGTTGCAGACTCCTTTGCCTAACCTCATCATTAGTTACAAAGTTGAACCACCTAATACCCAAGATACTGCGTAAGCATCTACAATCAAAAGCATCTAGTTTCCTGTTATCTTGTTTACAAAGTGTCCAGGTTTCACTACCATAACTAACCCTAGAAAGAACCAAACTATTATACAGTATAATTTTAGTCTTTAGGTGTATATGCCTATTTCTTCACACTCTCCATAGATTCTTAAAAGTCCCGGCAGCAATCCCTATCCGTCTCTTAATCTCATGCCGCACATCACCATTATCTGTTACATAGCTCCCAAGATAATTAAACTGTGACACCTGCTCAACACTGCAACCATTCAGATTAACTGGGTCACAGCCTGCCTGACCAATTTTCATCACTATAGTTTTCTCTCTGTTTATAACCAAACCTACTCTACTACCAGTCTCGTCAACAGCTCGAATGAAAGAGTTCATCTCATCAACATCATTTACCAAAAGGACTAAATCATCAGCATAATCTAAATCAGAGATTTTCGCATCTCCAGTCCATTTAAGGCCAAATTCTTTCCCTTGAAGTGAATTTCGCATAACACAATCAATAACCAAGCTAAAGAGGAAAGGAGACAAAATGCACCCTTGTCGAACACCAGAAGTAATGCTAAAACAATTGCTAAAAGCCTTACCAACTCTCACACACGACTCAGTGTTATTATAGAGAGCTTTCATTATGTTAACTAACTTATCTGGTATACCATATGATCTCACAATCAACCACAAATTATGACAATCAACAGAGTCGAAAGCCTTTTTGAAATCAACAAAGCTAGCAACCAAAGGTTTCTGAAACTCTAAACATTTCTCAAGAATCTGCCTAAGTGAAAATATCTGATCCACACATCCCCTACCACTTCTGAATCCACATTTGCTCATCACGCAATTGACTGTCAACCAGATTCTTAATTCTATTAAGCACAATCATGGAAAGAACTTTACCTGGAACAGAGAATAGGCTGATACCCCTATAGTTATAACAAGAATTGCGATCACCTTTTTTGAAAATAGGGATAATAATAGCTCTGGTAAAATCTTTAGGAACCATGCCTTTATCATAAAAGATATTCAGAATTTCAGTCATACAAGTGGTAACCGAAACATTCCCAGCTCTAAGCATTTCCGTAGCAATTTCATCTACCCCTGAGGATTTATGAAGTTAAAATTTAGAAATAGCCAAAATAACTTCAGATTGTGTTATAGGGCCAACATTAAAGCCACCAATGCATCTATCATCATTGCAAACAATGGGAATATAACTAACCGCATTGTTTAGAATATCACTGAAATGCTCAGTCCACCTAGACATGACAAATCCTCACCTTCTATAACCTTACCTTGTTTATCCTTCAATCCCTGTTCAATCCTAGTTTATCCTTCAATCCCTGTTCGTATTCTACCACATAAAACGTTAACTCTCTGTTACAGCTCTCTGCTGTTGTGCTGTCTAACTGCTTCCTCGGCTTTGTCAGCCAAAACATCAAGCCAAAGATTCTTATCAGTAGCTAACTGATCCTTTACACGTTTATTAAGTTCTCTGTAATGCTTTCTATTAGGACTAGTAGGGTATTGATTAAGGACATTCCTGCAGTTCTTTCTTTCTGAAACAAGCTCAAGTTCCTTATCACTCAGATAATTCTGTCTCTTCCGCTCCTTTTTTCCTAAAAGAGTACTGTTAGTGTCCAAAAGAGCCTGTTTAAAATGATCCCATTCTTCCTCAACTTCAGTAGTAAGCATACCATGACTGTCATAATGACTAAGTAACCTATCATGGTAAGCTTTAGCTATAACTGGGTCTTTCAGAGCTTCAGTATTAAAAGTAAATTTTTTAACCCTAGCACAACACTTTTTAAGTTTAAGTTGCAAGACACTTTTAACAAGGTAATGGTCAGATCCAATTTCAGTTCCGCTATATGACCTGGTATTCCTAACAGAACTAGCTCATTTGCTGTTAAATAATATAAAATCAATCATATTTTTATGCAGCCCATCGGATGAAATCCATGTGTACTTATGTATGTCGCGGTGTTTGTAATAAGTGTTAGTTATTCGGAATCCATTGAGTTTACTTACCTGTAGGAGACGTTGCCCATTGGCATTGCAGCTACCAATACCAAAAGGGCCTATTACTCCTCCCCAAAGGTCAGAGTCAGTACCAACTTTGGCATTGAAGTCACCAAGAACAAGGGTAATATCTCCTTTCCTGACAGAATTCAAAATATCCTGAAGTTGTCCATGAAACCTATCCTTCTCATCCTCATCGGCATCCTCAGTGGGGGCATAACAGCAGATAACATTCAAGTCTTTAACGCTTCTCTGAAATTTTGCTGTAAGAAACCTTTCATTAATGCACTCATATCCTAGAAGAGCATCACTAGCATGTCTGCTGAGAAGCAGACCCACGCCTTGGTGATGCTTATTGTCGTCCCTCCCTGAAAAGAGAAATTTAAGATTATTTTTAAGAATCTGACCTTTATCTGTCCATCTGGTCTCTTGCAAGCCGAGAATATCTAAATTATAATGGTGGAATTCTTGTGTGAGGACATCAAGAGAAAAATCTCTGTGCAGAGTCCTCACATTCCAACTACCTATGGAGAGAAAATGGTTAGTGGGATGTTTAAAGAAACTATGTTTACTGAGAGTGGGAATGCCGACAATATCAAACAGCCCTCTAATCGGAGACATGGGGCAAAGACTCGTTCCCCCACCACTAAAGGCTGAAGCCATCTACACTGGAAGACTTCCTCCAATGTAGAATTTGACGATGCCAATAGAAGCAAAGAGTTCAGGTGCCTGCGATGACCTCTACTCAGGATTATCCACCAGCTGATAAACATATCCTGTGAATCTATTCACTTGGGGCTGTCAACCCACAAACAAACAGAAAACACAGCGGGAGATTTTCCCTCCACAGAAGCCCACCAGTGCAGCAAAATCAGGATCCATAATCAAGCTCAGAGCCATATATCTGTCCAGTCCAGTGGGTTTATATGGTCAGCACCAGGACCCTGTGTGGTTGACCACTCCTCAGCAGGGTAGAAAAAAAAAAGAAAAGTAGCCATACTATGAAACATAAAAGTATTTTTTTTAAGCAAGAAAGTACTCCCCTACACAAAATTCGTATATAAACTAGATCAGCTTCTCCTGGTTTCTGATACAACATACAAACCCTTAGACAAGTAGATGCCCGTTTACTTTAGTAATCATCTAAGCCAACCACTCTAGACCAGTTAGCGGCTCAAGGCTTCATTAATCGCTTAAAATGAAAAGTTGCGTTTTCCGGCGCCCTCTTTGTGGTAAAGGGCAAATCACTGACGTCAATGTAAACCTCTTGACCAATCACACAATAGCACTAAAACTTTAGATTTCTACCATAAATGGATCGTTTGCAGTATTAGTCAAAATTTTGCACTTTCGGACTTTTTCCACCATCAGAGTTCGCGTTTAAAGCTATCGGCAGATTCATAAAATGCGCATCTCATCCCAAAAATACATATCCAACCCCCCACACACACACACACAAAAACATTTAAATTATCTTTAAAAACAAAAAAGTTTAATTTCTTTGGAAAAACACAAATGAGAAAGTGAAACCATTGGCTCGTTTTCCTTTTTTAAACGAGCTAAGAAGTAATAAATTTAATCTAAAATGAATGAAGTTATATTTAACATATGATGTGAAAAGAATAAGCTTAATTCGCATTAACATAAGATAATCTAGTTAAGGAAGACATTTATAATATAATTGTAATAATAGGATTGTTGAATTTTATTCTATGCATGAAACAGAAGATAATAAAAGCGATAAACCATCAGCTTCGAGAATTTCCTTCAACAACAAAAAATTATTAGTGTTCAAATTTCAAGACAGCTTTTTTCGAGCCTTTTGTGATTAGCTAATTATTCACAAAGCATTCATAAGCATGTTATGAATAGCAGATATTCATTTCGAAGAAGCAAATCAATTGGTTCCTTTAAAATCTTGAGAAAAAGTATTCGAAGTACTGTCAAATAAAATATCGTGTTTCATCTGAGATCTGTGAAATAATCCTGACACAGATGTTGGATGACTTTTTATGATGAAAGCAATTTAAAGTGCGAGTACCGAACCAGTTTCTGTCAATTACTGAGCAAGTGAAAAAAAAACATTACTTCAGTCTCTGCTAGAAAGATTGGCATGTTGGGACTTCGGATCAATGTAAAAAAAAACAACAACGAATAGCCAGAGGCACCGCATACGATAAAAAAAAGAGCGACTGCAGCATACGTTTAGGAACACGTGTTTGGCAGTTGTAGAAGGGAAACATAACAAATGGTTTCTCTATGTATAGTTGTCGTTATTCAGTGGACACAAAGCGTAAGAGATGTGAGCTGCATATGCAATGAAGAAAGCAACTCTACTCCTCTGATGTGACTACTATGCAATGATGGAGGGGGATCAGCGACTCGCCAGCTCCATATTTAACGTCAGACAACGGTAATAAATGAAGGTTAAGTCTATTAAGGCATGACACATGTCAGGTATCAAAGGAATTAAATCAGAAGCAAAACAGCCGAAAGAACATTCCTGAATTGCACGTGAGGGACGGTGAGTTTGCAGGACCAAAAAATGAAGGATTTTAAATCAACTACACTTCCCCTATACAAATGTAGATAAAAATGAGAAGATTCTTGAGATTTTATCAGTCGTTTCAGTGAATTATTCCAGGTGATATAAAACAACGTGGTGGAATTTTTTTTAATATATTCTGCTGAAATTTTCTCGCAGATGACCAGCGTTTAATGACATAGGTTACTGTGAGTTGGGTTGTTTTTCTTCTGAGTTGCACGTTTTGCACATGTCAGGTATCATTTTTACATAGCATTAACTATTTTAGGCTACATTAGGCTACATTAAATGGTCAGGTCACAAATGCCTCAGAGAAGGTTAGGAGAATGAAGGCTCAGAGAAGGATAGGAGAATGGACCCACTGGTTAGCTGTTAGGAGACAGATGGTAGCCTTCCGTCAAGACCATCCAGCGTGTACTTTAATGTGCAGAGGATATAACTCTCCTGCACAAGTTACCACGTCTTAACATCACATCTGACGGACGGCGGTTTTTTCAAGTTCATTAGTGTCCCCTTTCTAACAGAGCGCAGTGTTGGGGTTAGCGTAAATAAATCTGAAGTCTGGCACTCCAAACTTTCGAACCACAGATTACGACCCTGGAGCGCTACTGATTGAGCCAACCTCGGCCCTCGGTTACCATGAAATCTGCTATTTCTAACATATTCAGTTCATACATATTAAAATATTCATATTTATTAACGCTACATTTTCCCTACATTAGACAAGAAAATTTTATTCAGTTATAATGATTATTTTCAACCATATTAGACACTGCTTAGAACAAAATTTGGAACATTCTATATAACGGAAATAGGGAACGAAATTAAACACTCAATATCTCAAAGGTGAACTTTTCTTAATGAGGAATAAAACTTGAAGTAAATTAAAGAGTTAAATGAAATGTATTTAAAGGCTGAATTTCATCAATATTCGTTCAGCATTTAATGACTTCGTGCAGCTAGAATATTTAACAGCGGCGCCATTCCTCATTAAAAAATAGTTCCCGTCAAAATTGATGAAAATTGAAAGAATTTTTGATGAACTTCGGAATATAGAATTATTTATAGAGTTTGATCAGCTTTTGAGATAAAAGCTGATGAACTGCAACTTAAGCTGTTATATAGTCCAGCTTCTATAACTCTAAATACCATAACAAAAATATTGCTGAAATTCAATATTTACGCAGTTTTGATTTAGATGTTTATTCACTTTCAGTCTCATTCCAATAAAAAGTTTATTTTTCTTAATATTGAAATTTGAATTTGATTTTCCAAAGTCATAGCACGGAAATTTTTCTAATTTTTTGGCAAACGTTCTGTTTCTTAGATACTCTTACAACTTTAAATTCATAAGTTTCAATTCAAGAAATTTAAACCATCTTACGTTTCAATAAAAACAAAGATAAAATTGTGGCACCTAAACAAAATCCTTATCTACAAGCAGAAAAGTAGTTCCATATCCATGCTTAGAAATCAGCAATCTGCATATACATTCATCAGTATCGATTATATTGATTTATTTCATCAATGAAATTAAGTTCTGAAATATTCCTGAATAATTTCAATGATCATTATACGTATATCGAGTTCATTCAGAAAGTAATGCTACACGATTTTTTACAGATCAATATTTATTTGATAGACTTGTTCCTCGTACAGTATGTGGGTAGATCATCTAAGAACATTATCTTGTTTTTTTCCGTGATCGCAGTCATGCCAAACTGACTTATACCACCTCAGATCAAGAGCCTCTATACTTTCACTGCGTGGGTTATGAAGATAGAATCTTCCATGTTGTGTAGTTGCCCGATTGGCTCATTGACCAAATATGCTGCATTCAATAGCATCGTCTCCATACATAATATTCAGTCGCTTGTGGATATTTCTAACAGTCTCTTCACATTCCAAGAATTCATTAACATCACATTGCTGTGACAGATGTCCGTGAGGGTTGCCATGTTTTATTAATACTACAAAACTTTTACAACCAATTTTACAAGGATTTACAAATACACTGTACGAGAAACAATGCTGTAGAATAAACATTGATCTGAAAAAAAAAATTGCGGCATTACTTTTTGAGTGACCTTCGCAAATGTATTATTATGTACAGTCGCTCAAAAAAAATATCCGAACACTGTAGTTGATTTCAGAATTCAGAAAAAAATCTGGCAACGATTTTTTTTTAGAAATTAGTGATCTGGCAACCTTCGTGTCACGTGACACAAAGGTTGCCAGATCACTAATTTCTAAAAAAAATCGTTGCCAGATTTTTTTCCTGAATTCTGAAATCAACCACAGTGTCACGTGACACAAAGGTTGCCAGATCGCTAATTTCTAAAAAAAATCGTTGCCAGATTTTTTTCCTAAATTCTGAAATCAACCACAGTGTTCGGATATTTTTTTTGAGCGACTGTACATATCGCATTTTTCTACACAAGACTGAGATCAAAATTAAATGGATATCCTTTTCTGCAGAACTTTTGATGACAAGGCTAGTAGTAACACATTTATTTCGTTACAGGTCTTTTGCCAAGATTTCGGTACGACCCCGCCTTACGAAAGCATTGCCGATGCATCTTCTGACATTCCTGATGTGCCGTTAGTGTTAACAACAAATGACATGTTCGAAGCATTCCCAGCAGTGTACACTACAGATGCAATGGAAGATATCGTGGTTACTCAGAGAGACTGGGAGACATCTGCATCGGATGCAGCAACAACTCGTAGAGAAGAAGAAATTGGAGATAGGAAAACAATCGAAGACATGCTCCCTACGGAAGACGATGAATCAAGAGGACTTACTACATCAACCGGAGAGGAGAGGGTCGCGGAAGAGAAGATATCGACTTCTTCTTTGCCTTTAGAAACTTCAACTGCAAAAGAGGAAGAAATAGCCACCACCACAGTTGCCAAAGTTCTAGCAGAAGGAATGAAAACGACACAAAGCAATTTCGAAACTGAAACTACCAAAAAACCAGAAACTCACGAAACGTCGACAGAAAGCATCGAAACTGCAGAGAGAGTGACCCAAGAATTGTCTCTCCAAACAGAACCAATGAGCGAACAAGTGGCGACATCAACTGAAATCTCAACGGAAGAGGAGGAGGAGGAGGAGAATGAGGAAGGAAATGGGAACCAAGAAGATGATCTGACATCCGTCATGGCAGAGTCAGCTGAAGCCACTGCTATTGCTCCAGCATCAGACTCTAACTCCACTCGAAATCCAAAGCGAATCCACGAGCCTCGTCTTCGACGTCCAGAAAGTAGACCACGGCAGAGGCCGGCTCGTCCTGACCCTGGATATTCGGCTGGTCATGATTCCGACTTCTCCCGTCCCTACCGCCCTGATGCACGTCCTTATCGTGGCCCCTCGCGTCAAGACACGGATTACTCGAGACCTGCTCGACCAGATCCAGATTATTCAAGAACTCCTGTGCGACCAGACTTCAGTTACTCCAGACCATCTTCTCAAGACGATTCTGATTATTCTAGGCAATCTTCAGAGAGTGGATTTTCCAGACCATACAGGCCACAGTCATCTTTTGCACGACCCTATCGTCCTCAAGGTGCGTTTGCAAGACCATATCGTCCAGATCGCGATTACACAAGACCTTCACGTCCAGATATTGACTATCACTCTAGACCCGCTGAAGACTTCGCAGGATCTTCCAAGCCAGATATGGACTATTCTGTGGCCTCTCAGCCTGATAACGACTACAATGAACCATCTCATACAGATTACGACTACACGCGGCCATCAGAGTCAGACAGTGAATTTTCACGGCCACAACATTCAGATATCAGACCATCTGATTTAATATCAGATTTACTGAGACCATCTCGTCCAGCTCTGGACTCCAGACCCCCGATTGTACATTCCACATCTTCTGACTCAGATGAGTTTGCCAAACCTCCTCGTTCCCAGGTAGATACTTCTAGATCTCCTAGACCACCTCGTCCTTCTGACGTAGAGGGCAGTTTCTCGAGACCTCCGCGTCCCGAAACTGCGTCAAGACCATCTGGATCAGCTCAAACGCCTGCTGCGAGTGCTGATTCCGAAAAACCTATTAAAACTGATGTAGATGCTTCGAGACAGACTGGAGTGTATCCGAGACCGGGATTCGGATCTAATTATGGCCAAACTACGGGAACTTCTGTGAGACCATTTTCGATTGGAACCATCACCTCAGCAAGGAATTTGACTAGAGTGGAATGTATGTATTTTGCTTACTAATTTTATGCACTATATCACTGGTTCTCAACCTTTTATGCTTCACATACCCCCTGGAAATGTGTATGTAATTGGCGTACCCCTTATATAAATAGATAAAACTATAATTACAGTATGATAATGTCAATCTAGAGACTTTTGAGCTATCACGGAGTACCTCAAAACATTTTACAGCGTACCTCTTGGGGTACGCAGTAAAAAAAAGTTTTTGGAGTCCCTGCACTATATGTTCAGGAGTATTTTAACAGGGGCGGGGGTGGCTCAGTCGGTAGCGCGTCAGGCTCGTAATCTGTAGTTCCCAGGTTCGAGTCCCAGCTGGGTCAGCGTTGAGATTTATCTCCGCAAAATTCCACGCCCTGCCCACGGTCAGTAGGGGACACCGATGGGCTTGGAAAGGCCGCCGTCCGTCAGATGGGACGTTAAGCCGTGGCCCCGTGTGCGGGAGAGAGATACCCTGTGCACGTTAAAGAACACGCTGGATGGCCTTGACGGGAGGCTACCATCTGTCTCCCAACAGCTATTCCAGTGGGACCCCTCCCCCAACCTTCTCTGAGCCTTCGGGGTCCATGTGACCTGGCCATTTAGCCCATGGTGTGCAAAAAAGTGCCGCTCAGAGATAAAACAACCCAATCCAAAGTATTTTAAAATAATTTTAGATTTAACATACATTAGAATTTAACATATTTTGGCTAGTTTAAATTTAAGAAACAAAACTATCTTTATATAAAAAAATAAATAAATGTGACTATTACTTAAAAGCCATTTTCAGTTCTTTCTAAAAAGAGTTTCCTCAAGCAGCTGCTTGCCACATAGGTCTGACAGGAGCCTGTCAGTTTATATGCCATAGTAGAAGGTCTGTGAGGATGGCAGGACCTCAGCAGAAAAACGACACATACATCCATGCCTTACCCGGGGCTCGAACCCAGGTCCCTTAGATCAGTAGCCAAGCGCGCTAACACTCGGCCATGGGACGGCCCTCTTTCTGTATACTGTATATATGTAGAGAGAGAGACAGAAAGCTGTTGGATGCAATCCGACGAAAAAACAGAAAAGAAATATTCTCACGTTTTCAAAGACATTATAGGTATTCAAAATTTCATAAATTTAATGTGTCTGATTAACAAGTAAATTGTAGATCTGGTTAACAGCTGTAAAACTCACTGTTTTTAGAAAGAACTGAAAATGGCTTTTAAGTAATAGTTTTCAAAATAAATGCAAAATTAGTAATAATGCCATATTCCTCAAGTAGCCATGGACTACGGAGGTCAAACTAGATTGTGTAATTTAATCTTCCAAACATGTTTATCCAAAAGCCATGTAACTCTTGAGTTAGAGCATTATCACATAAAATAGAAGGGACTACTGGCAGACACAATGTGCAAAAGCTTCCAACTTGGAAACTTTCGAGGTCAGATGAAGTCCGCAACCTAATCCAAAATTGTCAAATGTTCCTTTGAATAATTTCATCAAACTACTAGCATTCTTTGAGGAAATGTTAAGAGTAAACACTTGGTTTAATATTGTTAATTAATGAAGTTTGTAAGTACAGTAAAGTCCCAGTTAAACGTCACCTATGGGTATTGAGGGATGCCGAATAAATGTATCGATAGTTTCTAGTTGCTTGAGACTTATTCTTAGAAATACCCTATAACGCAGTGATTCTCAACCTTTTATGCTTCACGTACCCGCTGTAAATGTGTATGTAACTGGCGTACCCCTTATATAGATAGATAAAACTATAATTATAATATAACATTGGGAATAAAATAAAAACATTAAATTTTTACTTAACTTACATCTAGTGACTTTTGAGCTCTCACGGCGTACCCCAAAACTTCTACCGCGTACCCAACTTGAGAATACCTACTATAACGTATTATGAACTATCGTAACCTAAGGATTGAAATGGGTAGTTTACCTCTGATCCGCATTTTTTTTTTTTTTTTTTTGCATACAATGGGTTAAATGTCCAGGTCACAAGGACCCCGAAGCTCTGAGAAGGTTAGGGGGAGGGGAACCACTGAACAGCTGTTAGGATACAGATGGTAGCCTTCCGTCAAGGTCATCCAGCGTGTTCTTTAACGTGCACAGCGTATGGCTCTCCCGCACACGGAGCTACGGCTTTACGTCCCCTCCGTCGGACGGCGGTCTTTTCAAGCCCATTGGTGTCCCCTACTGACCGAGGGCAGAGCGAGAAGATTTTCGGAAATAAATCTCAACGCTGGTTCAGCTGAGACCCGAATCTTGGAAGTGGAGATTGCAAGCTTGGTGTGCTATCGACTGAGCCATTCCCACTTCCATCGTAGGTTAAGAATAAATTCTGAATACCACACTGCTAACCATTTTTCATGCCAGTGAAATGAACTGCAGCACATAAAAATCAATCGGATTATGAACTAACGTTCTCAGAGGGCAAGAAGGGGGGGGGGGGGGGGGGCATGCGCATTGAAAATGTTAGTAAGTATAATAGAAGCAAAAATTATTAAATTTATGCATATTTAATGCATTTTCAGGAAATTTTTAAAGACCTCTAAAACCGGGGGGGATGTTACATAGCAATGGAAATGCTTTTGCTTTTTTACCTGTTCGACTGAATTTCTTTCCACCTCTCCCCACGGGGCGGGGGTGGCTCAGTCGGTAGCGCGCCAGGCTCGTAATCTGTAGTTCCCAGGTTCGAGTCCCAGCTGGGTCAGCGTTGAGATTTTTCTCCGCAAAATTCCCCGCCTTGCCCACGGTCAGTAGGGGACACCGATGGGCTTGGAAAGGCCGCTGTCCGTCGGATGGGACGTTAAGCCGTTGACCCGTGTGCGGGAGAGCCATACCCTGTGCACGTTAAAGAACACGCTGGATGGCCTTGACGGGAGTCTACCATCTGTCTCCCAACAGCTGTTCCAGTGGGTCCCCTCCCCCAACCTTCTCTGAGCCTTTGGAGTCCATGTGACCTGGACATTTAGCCCATGGTGTGCAAAAAAGTGCCGCTCAGAGGTAAAACAACCCAACCTCTCCCCACTGCTCCTCCCTTTACATTTTTTCTAGATCTTCTGCGCCGGAGTTCCTCAATTACTGTTATCTGACTTTGAAATTAAACTGCGCTAACACGCTGTTACAGTGTAAAACAGTTCCCTTAAAATCAAATGTTACTTAAAATTATGGTTTGGACAAAGAAGTTTATTGAGTGGATTCTTTAGACCCTGATAACTCATCAGGGTCATCAACAGATGATGAAGATCAGCTGAAGTTGATGGTTTAGTATCAGGAGCAGTGGTTGATGGTATGGGCACGAGGAGGAAATGTGAATTTCACGGCTGCTCTTTACAAATAATGACCCTATGTCTGCCTGCTTATTAGAACCTTCGTGTCTCAGAAAACTAGATTTTGCATGATATGCAGCTGCAATGTTCGTTGATCAGAAATAGTTACAGTTTCAAATTATTCCGGTTGCGTTGGGTTGTTTTACCTCTGAGCGGCACTTTTTTGCACACCATGGGCTAAATGGCCAGGTCACATGGACCCCGAAGGCTCAGAGAAGGTTGGGGGAGGGGACCCACTGGAACAGCTGTTGGGAGACAGATGGTAGCCTCCCGTCAAGGCCATCCAGCGTGTTCTTTAACGTGCACAGGGTATGGCTCTCCCGCACACGGGGCCACGGCTTAACCACGGCATCCGACGGACGGCGGCCTTTCCAAGCCCATCGGTGTCCCCTACTAACCGTGGGCAGGGCGGGGAATTTTGCGGAGATAAATCTCAACGCTGACCCAGCTGGGACTCGAACCTGGGAACTACAGATTACGAGCCTGGCGCGCTACCGACTGAGCCACCCCCGCCCCAATATTCCGGTTGCATGAAGTGGCCTATTTTAGGGGGAGAGTATACGTTTTGTAAATTATTTTGAACTTTTATGCTTTTGAACCATTTAGTAACTATTAAGCTTTGAGGCAAATGTACCAGATGTTTTTATTTACTCATTCGTTGCCTTTTTTTTAATATTTACGTATCGATGTTTTAATCTTTTAAAAAAATCAAATCCCTTCCCCCCACGAAACATATTTTTAAAATAGTCTGTTGGTTGCATGAGACTGTCGGTTGTTTGAATGCCGGATAATCAGGACTTAACTATATTTAATTTAACCAATATTCTGTAGTTAAGCGACAGTCCGTGATTTATTCGCGGCTAGTTAGTTAAAAAAACACATATAGTAAATCACACCTTTCACTATTGCATTTAATGCCAAAAAAAGCAAATATCTAAATTTGAGGCTCCCTCTTTGGAGCTCGAGATCCGAACCAAATGGTCCTGAAGGCTCCTTCCCAATCTCTGAAAAGTCCTGAATACTACTACTCCTGCATAGTGGGGCAGGATGGCTCGGTCGGTAGCGCGCCATGCTCGTAATCTGTAGTTCCTAGGTTCGAGTCCCAGCCGGGTCAGCGTTGAGATTTATCTCCGCAATACTCCCCGTCTTGTCAACGGTCAGTAGGGATACTGATGAGCTTGTATAGTCCGTCGTATGGGACGTTAAACCATGGTCCCATATAGGGGAGAGAGCCTTACCCTATGCACGTTAAAGAACACGCTGGATGGCCTTGACGGGAGGCTACCATCTGTCTCCCAACAGCTGTCCGGTGGGTCCCCTCCCCCCGACTTTCCCTGAGCCTTCGGGGCTCTTGTGACCTTGCCATTTAGCTCATTGTGTGCAAAAAAGTGCCGCTCAGAGGCAAAATAACCCAACTACTACATAGTTGTATTGCATATTATTGTTAGTATGCCAAGTAGAGAAAATGAGTTCTGCTATATGAGGATGGAGTTAATTTTGTGATTTCCAAGCTTCGTGTTGTATTTTAGTGATCCACTGAACCATTAGTGAAGAATATATGACAAGCAAATGACGCAGTTTCACTTATCGAGAACTCTCATAAATCATTGGTTAATTGAGATACCAATCACTTACCATTAACCAGCGATCTCATAGCTCACTGGTTGATGAGTTCTTTGGCAAATTGACAAATAATTGATAGTTCAGTCAACCGTTGTGCTGTGAGAATCGACGATGTTCCAAATGCGCAAACTCGAACTTCAATTGCTTCTAAAGTTCCTTGCACATTTCGTCACTCGAGTTGATTCTTTTAGAGTTCTCTAAAATGTGCAGCAATAGGTTAGTTTTATAAAGTGTGCAGTAAATGCACGCTGCATATTTGTAAATTATGAATCTGTAAAAAATGTGATTATAAGAATCTAATTATAAATGAATTGTGAATATACTTTTTTTTTCGAAAACGTTTTTTAGTGTATACACACACTCAATGTTCACTAAATTATGACCTCCTCCCTCGATGCTATATAAGTAGAAGTAAACTTCGAAACTATAGTCTATAACTCAGTCTATAACTTCCAAACTGAGCGTTTTATGAGAAAATGTAACGGAAGATAAAGATCTCAATCAAATCTATTTAAATCTCGATTTTCAATACTGTTCGCTTTATACTTAAAGAGTTATGGACTTTGAATATTTAACCAACAATACAAGTCTTAGGAAAATTGAAAAATATCGAAACCTTATTTACTTTGACCTTTCTAATATACATCTGTTGTGTTAAATGGTGTGAAATAATACTTCTTATTCAAATTATAATTAACTTCTGAGTTACGTTCTGACGTTAAGCATTGCTGTTGTTAGGTATTCAAACTTCCATAACTCTGTAAATACTAGGAGAATATTGTTGAAAATCGAGATGTAGATAGATCTGATTGAAAATCTTAATCTTCAGTCCCATTCTATCACAAAAAACTCTCTTTTAGAAGTTATAGCTCTACGAAATTAGCTTCCACTAACAAAACAATAAGTGGGGATGGTCATAAATTAGTTAGCACTGAGTGTACTAATTACTGTTTTGTAGAGGCGGGGGTGGCTCAGTCGGTAGCGCGCCAGGCTCGTAATCTGTAGTTCCCAGGTTCGAGTCCCAGCTGGGTCAGCGTTGAGATTTATCTCCGCAAAATTCCCTGCCCACGGTCAGTAGGGGGCACCGATGGGCTTGGAAAGGCCGCCGTCCGTCGGATATGACGTTAAGCCGTGGCCCCGTGTGCGGGAGAGCCATACCCTGTGCACGTTAAAGAACACGCTGGATGGCCTTGACGGGAGGCTACCATCTGTCTCCCAACAGCTGTTCCAGTGGGTCTTCTCCCCCAACCTTCTCTGAGCCTTCGGGGTCCGTGTAACCTGGCCATTTATCCCATGGTGTGCAAAAAAGTGCCGCTCAGAGGTAAAACAACCCAACCCAACTGTTTTGTATAAGTTTATTTTGTCTGTGAGATATATTTCTATAAAATCAATTCCTCTGTTTGCTTAAGGCCATTTTTAAATACACTAAATGTTTTCCCTTCAGCCACAGTTTTCTTGGTAACAATATCATCAAATTTAAGTTTCAAAATACGTGCACATCACGTACCATAAATGGAGAATAATGAAATTAATAAATGCAATGTAATTGCTAAATTAAAATCACCATGATCTGATTTCAGATATTAAAGCTGACTGTTTCGACAACCACATGAAGGTGACCGTTCGCTTTAATGGCACTTTTAATGGCCTCATCTACAGCTCCGGCTATTCCCAAGATCCCAGTTGCAGTTACATTAACGGATCCGGACGACATCACTACGAGTTCTACATCAGGCTCAACAGATGTGGAACTCTGGGTCAACAGGATTCCGCTGAGCAACGAGTATCTCTAGCAAGGGTAAGATCATTGCAATGTACACCCAATCAGCTCTCTTGAATAGAGAAATATTCACTTTATTGTAGCACTCTCAGATAAATCTGAGATTCGTCAAATATAGGTAACGGTGAAGAATGTCACAGGAGTTCAAAAAATTTGGCCCGAATTAAAGGAAAGTTGAGACCTCGCTCCTAATACGTTGCTCCCAGCTGGGTCAGCGTTGAGACTTATCTCCGCAAAATTTCCCGCCCTGCCCACGGTCAGTAGGGGACACCGATGGGCTTGGAATGGCCGCCGTCCGTCGGATGGGACGTTAAGCCGTGGCCCCGTGTGCGGGAGAGCCATACCCTGTGCACGTTAAAGAACACGCTGGATGGCCTTGACGGGAGGCTACCATCTGTCTCCCAACAGCTGTTCCAGTGGGTCCCCTCCCCCAACCTTCTCTGAGCCTTCGGGGTCCATGTGACCTGGCCATTTAGCCAATGGACTGCAAAAAAGTGCCGCTCAGAGGTAAAACAACCCAACCCAACCCTAATACGTTGCATTTTACATTTAATTAATATTTATATTTTCAGCATTTCGCAAAGTTTAAAATCAGTAAACTACAATAAAATGACTTCAGATGCATCCCTTAAAAGTTAACAAACGTAAGCTAGTTATTTCTTTTAAGGCCAATGAATCATTTTTCTCTTTAGCAATTCTTGTAGATTAAATCTTCACCTAAGTTAACAATGAAATTAAAATATCAAAGTGAGTCAAGAATATTATATAGAATGTTACTATGAGTTTATCTAAATCTACAAATTGTTTCGACGAATCCATCGATTTCATGCAATCCACTGCAAAAGTGTTCTTAAGAATCTAGTATCAAAAACAGCTATCCTCTTTTTCATACGAAATCTCTCTTGGACTTTTTTTTTTGCTCTAAAAAGAAACAAAATTTGATCAGTGTTCCACAACATTTTTCTGCTTACATTTTCTGTTTCTTTTGCTAGGATGATTTCAGATAGGATGTGTTCTGTCACTCTGAGTGGCAACACAAAGTGAGCTTAATGGTCAGATCACAAGAATCCCCAAAAGTTTATAGCTGAAGAGGGAAGACCCACCGAACATCGGTTAGGATGCAAAAGAAAACCTCTCGTCTAGGTGATCCATCATGCCAGAAGTTATGGCTTAAAAGTCTCATCCGATTAATGGTAAGCTTTCCAAGCCAATTAGTACCTGCCCTCTCCCCAAGGTAGAATGAGGGGTAGAAGAGAAAATCTCAAAACAGGCATAGTAGAGACTCGAACCTGGGTACATCAGATTACGAGCCTGACTATCTTCAGTAATAATATTCAAGAAATTCATAAAGAATCCATATTATATTCACTATTTTATTTTTTCAGTTGATTTCCCATTAATCCAGTCTTGAATCAAGATTATCATTTGCAATATTACTCTGATAAAATTATAATTTCTATAATCTGTCTTTTCAAAAATAATGTATGATGGATGAAATTTGTACTCAAGTTGATTGGTCGGGGTTTTATGAACGGAATGTTTTTTTAAAAATCATCAAATATCGATTTTAGTTTTCGTTTCTCATTGCAGAGGCGTCAGGAGAGAGCTCAGTATTTGGTGAACACGGTCACCGTCCAATACAATTCGATCATCGAAGAAGAACACGACGAACATTTTCGAGTGACTTGCGAGTATGGATACGACTTCTGGAAAACCGTCACTTTTCCAGTCGTCAATGTAGAGTAAGTACATTGCATTTATTTTTCACTTTTCCATGTTTTAGTTGATAAAAGGCGAGTTGGCTTTCTTTAAAATACATGCCGTATTAAGAGATGGGGGAGAAGTGGTTCGGTTGGGTTGTTTTACTTCTGAGCGGCACTTTTTTGCACACCATGGGCTAAATGGCCAGGTCACATGGACCCCGAAGGATCAGAGAAGGTTGGGGGAGGGGACCCACTGGAACAGCTGTTGGGAGACAGATGGTAGCCTCCCGTCAAGGCCATCCAGCGTGTTCTTTAACGTGCACAGGGTATGGCTCTCCCGCACACGGCTTAACGTCCCATCCGACGGACGGCGGCCTTTCCAAGCCCATCGGTGTCCCCTACTGACTGTGGGCAGGGCGAGGAATTATTGAGGAGATAAATCTCAACGCTGACCCAGCTGGGACTCGAACCTGGGAACTACTGATTACGAGCCTGGCTCGCTACCGACTGAACCACCCCCGCCCCAGGCTAGAGAGTAACACATAGCCTCGGATCAATGATAATCCAAATATTCCTGATCATTTAAATTCTCTTGTATTCCGATTCTAGAAACATCGTTCAATTATTTGAGATGTAGTTTTGATAACTTAAGTTACAGCATCATTTAGACAAAATCTTGAGATGTTACTTAAATGCAAATGAAATGAATGAGAAGAGGAATGGCCGATACCTTTCGGGTCCTAGATATATTTAATCCCTATTTGGAATAAAATTTTATAGTTATTTATTTCTTAAATCTATTCCAAGATTCCGTGCATAAACGTGAAGATAAAATTATACAAAGACACCCGTTTTGGATTTCGAAGCAAATAGACAAGTTCGAGAGTTCATAGAAGACGACTAGATTTCGATCGTTCAGCACATAAAAACAGCTGACATGCTATCAAGAAGGGGTCAGTCAGGTTTTTAAGTTAGTTGAGTATTTCATGTTATGTAAATACACAGTGAAGGGGTGCTTTATCGAATTACAGTAAAAACTCGATTTTCCGGATTAATTGAAGATGTAGATAATTTGGATGATTGAAAAATCGGGTAATCGATTTTAAATGAAACAGAGTTGGGTTGTTTTACCTCTGAGCGGCACTTTTTTGCACACCATGGGCTAAATGGCAAGGTCACATTGACCCCGAAGGCTCAGAGAAGGTTGGGGGAGGGGACCCACTGGAACAGCTGTTGGGAGACAGATGGTAGCCTCCCGTCAAGGCCATCCAGCGTATTCTTTAACATGCACAGGGTATGGCTCTCCTGCACACGGGGCCACGGCTTAACGTCCCATCCGACGGTCGGTGGCCTTTTCAAGCCCATCGGTGTCCCCTACTGACCGTGGGCAAGGCGGGAAATTTTGCGGAGATAAATCTCAACGCTGACCCAGCTGGGACTCGAACCTAGGAATTACAGATTACGAGCCTGGCGCGCTACCGACTGAGCCACCCCCGCCCCAAATGAAACAGATACACGTAGTATTATCAAACAATAAATTCTTTTGCATAAAAATTCGTCTTAAGTTCGAAGATCATCGAAATCGCCTCAAAGAACGGAAATAGCAACGACAATCGTCCCCAATGATACGTCACAACCGGTCAATAGCAAGAAAAGTTATTAAATAATTCTGTTTTTATTTTTGTTATCATAATACTGTCATAAGTTGCTAAAGTGAATAACAAATTATAATATTTATTTTACCCTGCTGTAGTAATACACAGCCTAGATAAAAATGAAATTGTGAAAAATCCAGTTAGATGATCCGAAACATCTTAAATAAGCTTTCTATGAAAATATTTTACTGAAAAAAATTTGAGATTTCAATCAAATCGATTTAGAGCTTAATTTTAAGAGTTGTTCTGTATTTAAACAGATCTTTAAGTTGAAATATTTAACAGCAATGCCAGTCATAAGAATTCACCTCGAAAGTTATCCTTTTCTCAGTGAGAAAAGGGACGCCGTCTGTCAAATAAATCGTGTCTCCGTGTGCACATTAAAGAACACGCTGGATGGCTTTGATCAGACACCTCCATTTATCTGCTAATAGCTATCCAATGGGTCCCCTTCCCCCAATCTTCTAGGGGCGGGGGTGGCTCAGTCGGTAGCGCGCCAGGCTCGTAATCTGTAGTTCCCAGGTTCGAGTCCCAGCTGGGTCAGCGTTTAGATTTATCTCCGCAAAATTCCCTGCCCTGCCCACGGTCAGTAGGGGACACCGATGGGCTTGGAAAGGCCGCCATCCGTCGGATGGGACGTTAAGCCGTGGTCCCGTGTGCGGGAGAGCCATACCCTGCGCACGTTAAAGAACACACTGGATGGCCTTGACGGGAGGCTACCATCTGTCTCCCAACAGCTGTTCCAGTGGGTCCCCTCCCCCAACCTTCTCTGAGCCTTCAGGGTCCTTGTGACCTGGCCATTTAGCCCAGGTGTGCAAAAAAGTGCCGCTCAGAGGTAAAACAACCCAACCCAATCTTCTCTGATCCCTGTTGGTCCTTGTGACCTGGCCATTTAGCTCATTGTGTACCAAAAAAGCTCAGATATAAAACAATACAACATTAGAAGTTAATTAAAACTGAAAAAGCATTTTTTTTTCGTACTACTTAATAGAATAAATGTCCATTTTAGAAGTTCGTGCGAATGATTCTTTCAATATTCATCAAAATGTTTTGACGTTTCTTAGGATCATTGCTGCTTAAATATTCCAGCATCCATAACTCTTTAAATAGTGATTAATTATTTACTAAAGATAATATTTAAATAGGCTTGAATTGGGTTGGGTTGTTTTACTCTGAGCGGCACTTTTTTGCACACCATGGGCTAAATGGCCAGATCACATGGACCCCGAAGGCTCAGACAAGGTTGGGGAGGGGACCCACTGGAACAGCTGTTGGGAGACAGATGGTAGCCTCCCGTCAAGGCCATCCAGCGTGTTCTTTAACGTGCACAGGGCATGGCTCTCCCTCACACGGGGCCACGGCTTAACGTTCCATCCGACGGACGGCGGCCTTTCCAAGCCCATCGGTGTCCCCTACTGACCGTGGGTAGGGCGGGGAATTTTGCGGAGATAAATCTCAATGCTGACCCAGCTGGGTTGGGTTGTTGGGTTGTTTTACCTCTGAGCGGCACTTTTTTGCACACCATGAGCTAAATGGCCAGGTCACATGGACCCCGAAGGCTCAGAGAAGGTTGGGGGAGGGGACCCACTGGAACAGCTGTTGGGAGACAGATGGTAGCCTCCCGTCAAGGCCATCCAGCGTGTTCTTTAACGTGCACAGGGTATGGCTCTCCCGCACACGGGGCCACGGCTTAACGTCCCATCCGACAGACGGCTGCCTTTCCATACCCAGCTGGGACTCGAACCTTGGAACTACAGATTACGAGCCTGGCGCGCTACCGACTGAGCCACCCCGCCCCAAATAGGCTTGAAGTAGATTTTTTTCTTAGTAATATTTTACTCTACAAAGCTTATTTTAGAAATAACGAAGAATCGAATTTCTCTTTCCACTCTCATAACATGAAATTCTCTGTTTTTTTTTTGCCGTTGCATTAAATGCTAATTAGAAAATTTCAATGAAAGCAAAACACACTTTTATGGCTCAGATGGCATCATTAAAACCGACAATAATATTTCACGGCAATCACAGGCGTGGTCCAACATTTCATTATCATCAGCTTCTAGCATTCGCTAACGATCAAGCTTAGAAGAATTCAATGCACTTCCATTGGATGCCTAACCTTCGTCGGGGGCGGGGGCGGGGGTGGCTCAGTCGGTAGCGCGCCAGGCTCGTAATCTGTAGTTCCCAGGTTCGAGTCCCAGCTGGGTCAGCGTTGAGATTTATCTCCGCAAAAATTCCCCACCCTGACCACGGTCAGTAGGGGACACCGATGGGCTTGGAAAGGCCGCCGTTCGTCGGATTGGACGTTAAGCCGTGGCCCCGTGTGCAGGAGAGCCATAACCTGTGCACGTTAAAGAACACGCTGGATGGCCTTGATGGGAGGCTACCATCTGTCTCCCAACAGCTGTCCAGTGGGTCCCCTCCTCCAACCTTCTCTGAGCTTTCGAGGTCCATGTGACCTGGCCATTTAGCCCATGGTGTGCAAAAAAGTGCCGCTCAGAGGTAAAACAACCCAACCCTAACCTTCGTCCTCACGTGAAAGTAGAGCTTCTGCAGTGGGAATAATAACACACGTGATGAGGCTTTTGGCTCCGCTTTAGTTATTTTCTTTTTGTGTTTCACAAGTAGACCTCGCTGACTGTTAATATATAAACCAATTAAATGAATATACTTGTCAGAGAAAGTCATAAGCTACCAAGGGAATCTAACCAATAAGCATTCCCCATTTTCTAGAGACATTTCCCACAGTTCAACTTAAGCTTGACAATCGTATATTAAAATGATTACCTGGTTTCTGCACTTTTTGCACACTACCTAAGCATGGTATGATTTATACAAGACTGTTTCACCATCACTTTTGTTTTTCAATCACGCTCCGAAATCGCAGAAAAACGTTTTAATAAAGTATAACAAAAAATCGTGTCATTGGTCCCACAATATAGAACCTACTATATTCAATGCATCGCGTGACGGTCATTAATTTTTTTTTATGTTCTCCTTAGAACAAACTTCATGGCACTAAGTTATTCTTTGTCTGCCTTAATAGTCTTCACATAACTGAGAAAATAGCCTGATTCAAACAGCGTAATAAATACTATATTCCCCGTCTATCTACTTACCTGATCAGTACGGGGCGGGGGTGCTCAGTCGGTAGCGCGCCAGGTTCGAGTCCCAGCTGGGTCAGCGTTGAGATTTATCTCCGCAAAATTCCCCCGCCCTGCCCACGGTCAGTAGGGGACACCGATTGGCTTGGAAAGGCCACTGTCCGTCGGATGGGACGTTAAGCCGTTGTCCCGTGTGCGGGAGAGCCATACCCTGTGCACGTTAAAGAACACGCTGGATGGCCTTGACGGGAGGCTACCATCTGTCTCCCAACAGCTGTTCCAGTGGGTCCCCTCCCCCAACCTTCTCTGAGCCTTCGGGGTCCATATGACCTGGCCATTTAGCCCATGGTGTGCAAAAAAGTGCCGCTCAGAGGTAAAACAACCCAACCCTGATCAGTAAGAACTTAATTCTAACAAATTATAGTACGCAGGTTGAGAACGGAAACGTTTTGCCATTTTGCATTTATTTATTATTTGTGGCAACAGTTCGAAAACGTTTATAGATGCATTCTTTATGAATTAGCATAATTTTAAAACAGCTTCTATGGAGATCAAGCAATAGTATCAAACGTTTGTTAGCATACTTTATTAGTAATGCTTTCGGTAGTTTGAAATTCGAGACAAGAAATATTTTGTTATCCCTAGCTTAGCAACTTTAAGATCGATATCAGATTCTTTACCATTTGAGCTATGACGACAGCTTGGCTTTCATCTATTACTCGGCTGTGCAGTAGAATGATCCGGTTTCTAATCCGGGATAAGTGATGGATATTTTGCATGTCTGATGAAAGTTTTCTTTCTGCTGAAGTCTCATTTTCCTCACAGGTCTATTCTATGGCATATTATACTAACAGCTGCGTTTACACTTTCGTGGACTGTTTCAGAAGTTTCTTTAATGAAATAAAAACCAAAAACTTTAGGGCGAGGATTGCCTCAGTCGATAGCACGTGCAAGGCTCGTAATCTGCAGTTCCCAGATTCGAGTCCCAAATGTGTTGAGATTTATCTCCGTTATTTTCCACCCTGCCGATTCCCTTCCTTAACCTTTTCTAAGCCCTTCAGGTCCTTGTGTGCCTGGCCATTTAGTAGGACGGAGGTGGCTCAGTCGGTAGAGCGCCAGGCTCGTAATTTGTAGTTCCCAGGTTCGAGTCCCAGCTGAGTCAGCGTTGAGATTTATCTCCGCAAATTTCTCCGCCCTGCCCACGGTCAGTAGGGGACACCGATGGGCTTGGAAAGACCACTGTCCGTCGGATAGGAGTTAAGACGTGTGCGGGAGAGCCATACCCTGTGCACGTTAAAGAACACTCTGGATGGTCTTGACAGGAGGCTACCATAGCTTTATATTACGAGTATTTTCCAACAACTGTTCCAGTAGTCCCTTCTCTGATTCCCCGCCCTGCCCACGGTCAGTAGGGGACACCGATGGGCTTGGAAAGGCCACCGTCCGTCGGATGGGACGTTAAGCCGTGGCCCCGTGTGCGAGAGAGCCATACCCTGTGCACGTTAAAGAACACGCTGGATGGCCTTGACGGGAGGCTACCATCTGTCTCCCAACAGCTGTTCCAGTGGGTCCCCTCCCCCAACCTTCTCTGAGTCATCGGGGTCCTTGTGACCTGGCCATTTAGCCCATGGTGTGCAAAAAAAGTGCCGCTCAGAAGTAAAACAACCCAACCCTTCTCTGAGCCTTCAGGTCCTTGTGGCTTGATGGATTCATGTGACCAGTGGTGTGCAAAAAAATGCCGCTCAGAGGTAAAACAACCCAAACCTGGCTATTTAGCCCCTTAAGTACAAAAATGTGTCGCTGATAGATAAAACAATTCAACCTTTACTTGTCCAGAACATGCCGTTTCTCAGACTTACCAAGGTATTATATATTACGAGTATTTTTCCTAACTATCTTTATTCATGCTTTATAGACTATTTCTAAACTACCACTCAGAAAAGTTCGAATTCTTGATGTTTTTGTAAGCGACTGATGCGTTGAGAAACTACAACAGCATGTAAAGCAAACAAATACCTTTGAAACAAATTTCAGGCAAAATTCTTTCTCCACAATCCTAATCTACTAATAGTACAATGAGAAGAAGACATGTCAGATATGACCTCGGCGCTTTCAGCTGTTCAGAATCATCGCATGTGCACAGAAGAGGACTCAATTTATGTTATTTGCCTCGGGTGAGAAACTGTTGTAAGGAATGAACGCAAAGAGGCTCGCTGAAGCTGAATCTGGTAATAAGACATTAAAAAAAAGAATCAAGCGTAAATAAATGTATTTTCATACATTAAAAAAAACATCGTGATATTCTCTATGCATCATGATGAAGTTATCGCAATAATTCTTCTTTATAAGTATTAAACTATGCTAAGTAGGAAAGAATTCTTTTACTTGTTTCATGAACTTGTTTCATGTTCGATTTATTTCGCAGTAATGCTCTTCTTTAATTTTTTAATCTGTCACTTTGCATTAAAAGATTGTTCCTTACGAAGTTCGTTAACCAAATAACCCCCCCCCCCCCTCCAGTCTCAGAGATTTGGCAAATGAAATTTATGCTCCTCACGATGCAGTAGCAAGCGTGATATAAGTTTAAGATATCACGTGCATATATTTGAAATAATTTGATAATTAAACGTTAGCAACACTTTGTATGCCATTTCCTATCTCTGTTAAAATAGATGTTGCAATTAAAATACCACAAGAGATTAAAAACCTCGGGGAAATATTTTTTCTGCAAGTTTTTTAAGTAGAATAGGAATAACACGCTTCATTTCATATCCTTTATTTCTGAATCTGTCTTTTACGTTTGGTATATAACTGGTATGAGTGCATTATTGAAAGGTTTCTTAGAGCTAAATTTTAAACAAGAATTAAAGGCTTAAATGTTATCTGTTATTCTGCTCCCACTGAGGATGACGACAAAGATGATAATGATAGGTTTTACGGATATCTTCAAGATATTTTTAAGACTGTCAAGAAAGAAGATATTACCCTTGTTCTAGGCGACTTCGGGGCGGGAGTGGCTCAGTCGGTAGCGCGTCAGGCTCGTAATCTGTAGTACCCAGGTTCGAGTCCCAGCTGGGTCAGCGTTGAGATTTATCTCCACAAATTCCCACCCCCCTGCCCACGGTCAGTAGGGGACACCGATGGGCTTGGAAAGGCCGCAGTCCGTCGGATGGGACGTTAAGCCTTGGCCTCGTGTGCGGGAGAGCCATACCCTGTGCACGTTAAAGAACACGCTGGATGGCCTTGATGGGAGGCTACCATCTGTCTCTCAACAGCTATTCCAGTGGGTCCCCTCCCCCAACCTTCTCTGAGCCTTCGGGGTCCTTGTGACCTGGCCATTTAGCCCATTGTGTGCAAAAAAGTGCCGCTCAGAAGTAAAAAAACCCAACCTAGGCGACTTCAATGCTAAAGTTTGTACTAACTCTGACCTCTGGGGAAGAGTGATAGGTCCCTTTCGGTATTGGTAGATGCAATGGGCAACGTCTCCTACAGGTGAACAGATTTAATGGTTTGAGAATAACTAGCACTTATTATAAACACTGAGTAAACAACTCGTAAACAAGTACATTGGTTTCACCAGATGGTTCTGCATAAGAATATGATTGATTATATATTAATTAACAGCAAATGGGTTAGTTCAGTTAGGAACAGCAGGTCATATAAAAAAAAATAAATAAATACAGGGGAGCTGAAATTGGATCTGACCATTATCTTGTTAAAAGTGTCTTAAAATCTAAACTTAGAAGTGTTGTGATAAGATTAAAAAGATTACCTTAAGATTTTAGCGGCGATGGCTCAATCAGTAGCATGCAAGTCTCGTAATCTGCAGTTCCCAGGTTCGAGTCCCAGCTGGGCCAGCGTTGAGATTTATCTCCGTAAAATAACCCCGCCCTGCCCATAGTTAGTAAGGACACCGATGGACTTGGAAAAGCAGCCGCCCATCGGATGGGACATTAACCAAGGATGGGACGTTTAGCCCCCTGTACGGGAGACTCATACCCTGTGCACGTTAAAGAACACGCTGGATGGCCTTGATGGAAGGCTACCATCTATCTCCCAACAGTTATTCAAGTGGGTCAGCTCCCCCAACCTTCTCTGAACCCTCGGGGTCCTTGCCACCTGTCCATTTAGTCCATTCTATTCAAAAAGCGTGACGTTCAGAGGTAAAACAACGCCAATTCTTTAAGACTGGAGCTCTGAAAGACCTAGTTATAGCCAAAACTTAACATGATAGGTTACTTAATCATTATGACAGTCATGGTTTGCTTACCAATGAAGTTGAGGAAGCATGGGGCGGTCTTAAACTGGCTTTTCTTTATTTTTTCCACTAAATTGCACAATCCGTAGCCCACGGCTGCTTAAGGATGATGGTGATGTAACTGAAAAAGGGCTTTGATAAAAACTTTCCTAAAAGAGATCTCCCCCGTCTTCTGAACGAGAAAACATAATTATTTTCCCTTTAAAACACCTCACACTTGTTTTGCTCTATTTTGTCTGACAGCTTAGTCATAAAATTAAGAAATAATTAATGTATGATATTTTTGAAGTTCAAATTTTGAATGATCACTCTTATATATCGTTTTGAATTGTGGAATAAAAATTGTCTCGAATATTAGAATGGGATTCGAAGCACATAATTTCATATATCCCCCCCCCCTTCCTGGCTGAAGATAATTCTTTCATTAAAGTTGATAACGATATAAACGAATGAATGTTTAAAATTTGAGTAATTTGGTATTCACAGGAAATATTTAATTTACTACTATTATTTTGGCTAATGGTAATTTTTTCTTTATTTTTTTTCAACGCAATAAATGAAAAATTAAGCTCTTTCATTTAAAGAAGATCCTTAGCAATTAAAAACAAAGCAAAATTTTTCCAACCAATCAGGTTTCTTCTTGCTAATGATCAGCTCAACATAGTTTTTTCCTTTTCATTGAAATCAGTCAATACCAAGACATACACAAACACACTTATTTTTATACAAGAGTTATCCTGCTTTTGCAATTTGTTATTTTTCAAATATAAACAATTTCGGAAAAATTTCGTGACATTGACTTCAGCGACCATCTACAGTCGCTCAAAAAAGTATCCGAACACTATGGTTGATTACAGAATTCATAAAAAATATCTAGCAAACGATTTTTTTTTTAGAAATTAGTGATCTGGCAACCTTCGTGTCACGTGACACGAAGGTTGCCAGATCACTAATTTCTAAAAGAAATCGTTCAATAATATTATTTCAGTATTTAAAGAATTATGAATGCTGGATTGTCAGGTCTGATTCTTAACTGAAGAATACTGAAAGAATTACACAAAGTACTAAAATATACACTTATTTTGTTAAATAGATACACATAATCTTCAAGCAGCCAAGGACTACGGATGTTCAAGCAGACATGTCTAAACATGTCTCTCTTCAGGTACACTTCATTTTGCCATTGTAGAACAATTCTAACAAGGTTTTGTTTGGCATTATCCACCGCATCCTAGGTCTCCTCCTCTTTCTGAGGCTATTCATTATACTTATGTATGGGGCAACATGGCCAAATTAATGGAGTCATAATATGTTGCTCAAAGGAAGTTGGCGACTCCTTTGTTTAACCTCATCATTACTTACAGAATCAAACCACCTAATGCCAAAGATACTGCTTAAGCATCTAGAATCAAAGGCATCAAGTTCCCTGTTATCTTGCTTAAAAAGTATCCAAGAGTCACTACCATAACTAACTTTAGACAGAATTACACTTTTTATGGTTTGAAGTAATGCTTATAATTTAAGATATGAATAACCTCTAAGACGCGTTTGTATGATTGGTATCTCTCTTGTTAAATATTCAAGTTTCTATAGCTCTTAACGGTGCGGGGTGGCTTAGTCGGTAGCGCGCCAGGCTCGTAATCTGTAGTTCCCAGGTTCGAATCCCAGCTGGGTCAGCGTTGAGATTTATCTCCGCAAAATTCCCCGCCCTGCCCACGGTCAGTAGGGGACACCGATGGACTTGGAAAGGCCGCCGTCCGTCGGATGGGACGTTAAGCCGTGGCCCCGTGTGCGGGAGAACCATACCCTGTGCACGTTAAAGAACACGCTGGATGGCCTTGACGGGAGGCTACCATCTGTCTACCAACAGCTGTTCCAGTGGGTCCCCTCCCCCAACCTTCTCTGAGCCTTCGGGGTCCATGTGACCTGGCCACAGCTGGGTCAGCGTTGAGATTTATCTCCGCAAATTTCTCCGCCCTGCCCACGGTCAGTAGGGGACACCGATGGGCTTGGAAAGGCCGCCGTCCGTCGGATGGGACGTTAAGCCGTGGCCACGTGTGCGGGAGAACCATACCCTGTGCACGTTAAAGAACACGCAGGATGGCCTTGACGGGAGGCTACCATCTGTCTGCCAACAGCTATTCCAGTGGGTCCCCTCCCCCAACCTTCTCTGAGCCTTCGGGGTCCATGTGACCTGGCCATTTAGCCCATGGTGTGCAAAAAAGTGCCGCTCAGAGGTAAAACAACCCAACCCTATAGCTCTTAATATTACATTGAACTAATCAATATATCTCTTATCACATTTCTTCATAAAAAAGTTATTTAAGATATTTTGGAATTTGACTTCCCATTCACATAACACGGGAAGGGTCCTAATAAAATGGCCACTGTGTGTACATGTAAAGGAGAAGAAGAAAAACGAGACAACGCGCGAGATGAAAAAAGCTTCAAATAAATGTATTATGTTTCGAACTAAGAGTAAAATCATATCTGATGAAGATTAGAACGGAAAGCGAAACGTTCCATTCACTGCTGTTTGACGAGTTACAGAATTCTTAGTTGGAATGATTGCCGACGTTATTAGATCCGAACAAATCACTCACGCCAATTAAAACGATTTCTATGAGATGTAAACAAAAGGAGCAATAAATCAGATGAAGGTTGCAGTTAACCAATCAAGTCTGATAACTCAGTGCAGCAGGGAATCAACACAGAAACGCTCCAACAGCTTTTGATGCAGAAAGCTGATAAATTGGCTAACCAGCAATTGATTGCAAGAAAGAGTGAATGAACGCATTTTGCAAAGGTTTAAAGGACAGAAGGTAATGCATTGAAATCAGGATTAAATGAATCTCTGGGGGGAATGGCTTTTCTTACACTAAATGGTAGTTATGCAAAAAATACTTCAAAATTATGTGAATATCGATTGTTGTTTGGAAGTTAAAACATTTTTTACATTAATTGCAGGTTATTTACTAAATTCGAAATTTATTTCATAAGAAAAAGTAAAAGTAAAGAATTTGGGTTGTTTTACCTCTGAGCGACACTTACACCATGGGCTAAATGGCCAGGTCACATGGACCCCGAAGGCTCAGAGATGGTTGGGGCAGGGGACCGCCTGGAAAAGCTGTTGGGAGACAGATGGTAGCCTCCCGTCAAGGCCATCCAGCGTGTTCTTTAACGTGCACAGGGTATGGCTCTCCCACACACGGGGCCACGGCTTAACGTCCCATCCTACGGACAGCGGCCTTTCCAAGCCCATCGGTATCCCCTACTGACCGTGGGCAGGGCGGGGAATTTTGCGGAGATAAATCTCAACGCTGACCCAGCTGGGATTTGAACCTGGGAACTACAGATTACGAGCCTGGCGCGTTACCGACTGAGCCACCCCAGCCGTAAAGGATATTAACTAAATACATTAACACTAAATCGGGATTTTTTTTTATGTATAAGCTCATATACAATAGACTTTAATGGATGAATATTAGAAATTATATTTCGAAAACCTTTCGGATTGGTGGTTTCATCTCTGAGCGACACTTTGTGTTGTGCGATGGGTAAATATTCAGGTCACAAAGATCCCATTATTCAGAAGACAATGGGAGAGGAGACTTACTGGTTAGATCATAGCTTCTTAAATATGGGTCGCGACCCCATGTGGGGTCGCGAAAAATTTTGCAACAGGGGAAAGTGTTTAGCCGTCCCGTGGCCGATTGGTTAGCACGCTTGGCTACTGATCTAAGGGACCTGGGTTCGAGTCCCGGATTTAGGCTATGGATGTGTGCGTCGTTTTTCTGCTGAGGTCCTGCCATCCTCTCAGATTTCCTACTGTGGCATATAAACTGACAGGCTCCTGTCAGACCTCTGTGGCAAGCAGCTGCTTGAGGGAGTATTTTTTTTAAAAGGTTTATGAACGCGCAACGACCAAAAATTAATTCAAAATGAAACGCATAATGAATCCAAGGTGTTTCTGGCAGCGCGACTTCGTTGCAGCCTTGTTATTAACACACAACATGCGCACTTTGAACTGCGCATGACGTCACGCCACGCAGCGTCAACGACGCTGCCAGAAACACCTCGGCTGGGATTCGAGACTATTGTATTTTATGATTAGCATTGTTTTGTCTGTACATATAAAGTTTTCTGCTCTTATAAAAACATAATAGTTTAATTACGGAAAATAAAGTTTTCCTACCGTCAATACTCAGCATGTAAGTATCAAAATAGTACATTTTTGGATTGTATTGGATTATGGATAAGTGGCTAAATTTAGACAGAAGAGGTAAAAATACTGATGACAATACGGCAGAGTCTTCGCTACCAGGTTGTAGTACACCTAAATTGACAAGAAAAAGAAAATATATCGAATCATTTTTGCAATATGGATTTACTTCTAATAATCAGCCGTCCCATGGCCGAGTGGTTAGCGCACTTGGCTACTGATCTAAGGGACCTGGGTTCGAGCCCCGGGTAAGGCATGGATGTTCGTGTCGTTTTTTTCTGCTGAGGTCCTGCCATCTTCACAGACTTTCTACTATGGCATATAAACTGACAGGCTCCTGTCAGACCTCTGTGGCAAGCAGCTGCTTGAGGGGGTATTTTTTTTAATCATGATGGTGTGGAAAAACCTCTTTGCTTAATTTGTAATGAAGTTTTGGCTCCGGAGAGCATGAAACCAGCCAAACTAAAACGACATCTTAATATCAAGCATGCAGTGTACTGCAATAAACCAAAGGAATATTTTGAACGACTTGTAAAATCTTCAAATAAAGAAAAACAATGTTTTGAAAAATCTGTTACTATCAACGAAAAGTATTTACTTGCATCTTATCAAACTTATTTAATTGCAAAAACTAAAAAGCCCTACTCGATAGGAGAAGATCTCGTGTTACCCGCTGCTATTAAAATGTCAGAAATAGTTCATGGGAAAAAGTATGGGAATGAAATTCGTAAAATTCCTTTATCGAATGATAGTGTTTGAAAAAGAATTTCTGAAATTAGTAAAGACCAATTCCAATAGCTTATTACCAGGCTTAAGGGCAGCACAACGTTCGCAATTCAGTTAGATGAAACAACTGATATTTCTAACATGGCACAGTTGTTACTTTATGTAAGATATATTTATGATGGAAGCATTACATGAGGAATTATTGTTTTGTCCCCCTTTGGAAGGGCACACAAGAGGGGAAGATATATATATCTTAAAGTCGGTGAATTTTTCACAAATGAAGGTTTACAGTGGAAAAATTGTGTTGGAGTCTGTACAGACGATGCTGGAGCAATGATAGGTGAGAATGTTGGATTTGTAGTAAAAGTTAAAGCTGGTGGCAATGAACACAGGGTCGTAGCTATGGGGGGGATCGGTGAGGCTCCCCCCCCAAAGTAACTCGGAGTTGACAAAATTCGAAGCGACTTCGTAAAATCTAGGTGAGTTGTGAAAATTTGTAATTTTTTTGTAAAATTAAGGGGAATTAGCAAAATCTAGGCAACTTGGCAAAATCGAAAGTAGTTGTCAAAATCAAGGCAACTTACCAAATCTAAGACTGTTGAGAAAATTGAGACGGCAAAATCTAGAGCAGTTAGCAAAATTCGAAGCCACTTAGTAAAATACAGATGAGTTGGAAAAATCGGGACAACTTGGCAAAATCTTGGGAAGTTGGAAAAATTCGGAGTGATTTGGAAAAAATCAGGTGAAATGTAAAAATTGGGATTTTTTTTTCTGTAAAATTGTGGGGAGTTGGCGAAATCGAGGCAACTTGGCAAAATCTAGGGCAGTTGGCAAAATCTAGGGCAGTTGGCAAAATTCGAATCCACTTGGAGAAATACGGGCGAGTTCTGAAAATTGGGATTGTTTTTATGAAATTAAGGAGTTGACAAAATCGAGAAAACTTGGCAAAATTTTGGGGAGTTTGAAAAATTTGAAATGACTTGGCCAATTTAGGAGAGATGTAAAGATTGGGATTGGTTTTATGTAATTAAGGAAAGTTGGCCAAATCAAGGGAAAATTCACACTGACTTGCTACAATTCAGGCGAGATGTAAATTTTAGGATTATTTCTGTGAAAATATGGCTAGTTGGCAAAATTTGAAGTTACATGGCAAAATGCAGGAGATTTATAAAAATTGCCTCCCCCTCCCCCCACGAAACGAAAATCCAGGTACAGTCGCTCAAAAAAGTATCCGAACACTACGATTGATTACAAAATTCAGAAAAAATATCTGGCAACAATTTTTTTAGAAATTAGTGATCTGGCAACCTTCGTGTCACGTGATTACAGAATTCAGGAAAAATATCTGGAGCGTGTACAGCAACTGTATGAATATGAAAATTGCCTACCCCTCCCCTTTTTAAGCAACTGTACACGCTCCAGTTACCGTTCATAGCAAACTGGAGCGCGTGCAGTTACTGCATACGCTCCAGTTTGCTATGAACGGTAACTGCACACGCTCAATATTTCCGTGAGTGAGCCCACACGATCTAGTATCAAAATAATATGACCACCTACAGTCGCTCAAAAAAGGTATCCAAACACTATGGTTGATTACAGAATTCAGAAAAAATATCTGGCAACGATTTTTTTAGAAATTAGTGATCTGGCAATTAGTGATCTGGCAACCTTCGTGTCACGTGACACGAAGGTTGCCAGATTACTAATTTCTAAAAAAATCGTTGCCAGATATTTTTTCTGAATTCTGTAATCAACCATAGTGTTCGGATACTTTTTTGAGCGACTGTACGTACCTGAAGGGACATTATTTTTTCAATTGTCAAATTTGATTTTCGATTTCTCCCCGCCCCCCAATCATGCTCCTTCGTTACTGAAGGAACATATCACTTTTACTCACTGCATGATCCATCGAGAGGCATTCGTAGCCAAAAAATATCACCAGAGTTAAAGGTTGTGCTTCGCGATACTATCAAAATCATTAACTTCATTAAAAGCGGTGCCCTTAACAGTCGTTTATTTTCAAAACTTTGCAGAGATATAGACTCCGATTACAAAAGCTTATTACTCCATGCAAAGGTAAGGTGGCTCTCAAGAGAGCGAAGTTTAAACAGATTATTGAAATTGAAAGATGAAGTTGTTATATTTTTGACTGAGGAGAAATCTGATTTTGTTAATTTTTTTCATAATGACTTATAGCTTTCAAAACTGGGTTATTTGTCGGATATTTTCAAAAAACTCAATGATTTAAACATGTCGCTTCAAGGAAAAAATTGTAACGTAAGTATGTTAAAAGATAAAATTGAAAGCTTTACTGAAAAAAAGTTAACATATGGAAGAATAGGGTGGAAAATGGTTCTTTAGAAATGTTTACAGCTACAGATGATTTTATAATTGAAAATAACCTTTCCAAAGATTTAATTGTAAGAGTCATAATTGATCATCTGAAGTGCCTGGAGACACAGTTTCAGAAATACTTCCCTTTAAATTTTAATTCTAAAAAACTAAGTTGATTTCATAAACCATACTCAATTGAAATCAAAAACGTCAGTCATCTGCCATTAAAAGTTCAAGAAGAATTTGCCGAATTATCAAGTGACACAGGTTTAAAACTTGAGTTTCCTAAAAAAAACGTTGAATGAATTTTGGCTTGGGATTAGGGCAGAATTTCCAACAATTTCTAAAATGGCCCTAAACATACTTCTCCTATTTTTTACTACGTATTTATGCAAAGCGGCGTTCTCAGCATTGACGATTGTAAAATCAAAATGTCGATCAACTCTGAAAAACGTTGAAGATGCTCTACGTCCTGTAAAAGTTGCTATTTCTGAATGCATATTTGATATAGTAAATTTTAAGGTTATAAATTTGAACTGAGAACTTGACTGACCTTGAGCAACATTATTTCCCTTGAAATATTGACCTGATTACAGATATCAAAGGAAAGAGTGCAGGTGGAAAAGAGAAATACTGATACACTACGATCATATCAAAAATATGTTTCCAGTAGAGGCTTAAGACAAAAAGAAATCGTATTGTTGACTTAGATGTCTTTGGCATTTAGTGGGGGTTAAAATTTAAAATCCCCTCAAGCAGCTGTTTGCTTAGCGTACTCCAAATCAAGATTTAATTCTTTATGTAAAAATAACCAAGCACACACATCTCATTAGTATGCCAATTTGCTTTCGTCTTTAATAAATGGTAAAATTATATGTATACCAAAGAATTGTTTTAAAATAAATTCCTTTATTATTTATTATCAGTAAATGTTTGATTTGTATACCTATTTATATATCTATTTACCCAGGGTGAGTAAAAATTTCTCGGACGAAAAGGGGTCGCGAGTGGAAAAGGTTGGCGAAAAGGGGTCACGAGTGGAAAAGGTTGGCGAAAAGCGGTCGCGAGTGGAAAAGATTGACGAAAAGGGGTCGCAAGTCGAAAAGGTTGGCGAAAAGGGGGCGCAAGTCGAAAAGGTTGGCGAAAAGGGGGCGCGAGTGGAAAAAGTTGGCGAAAAGGGGTCGCGAGTGGAAAAGGTTGGAGAGAAGGGGTCGAGAGTGTAAAAAGTTGGCAAAAAGGGGTCGCGAGTGGAAAAGGTTGGCGAAAGGGAATTACGGAGAACTCGTCTACATGTATTGATCATGTATTTCTTAGAACCAAAGAATTATATAACTGTAATATATTTCTGGATGACATTGGAATTACAGACCACTGCATAGTTAAGGTTAATTTAGATATTAAAATTGAACAAAAATTAAAAAATGATGAAATAAAAATGGTGGATTTAAAAAGATTAACGAACTTAATTGCAAATATAAAATGGGATGATATATATATTGACGGCTCTGTTAATGCTTCTTTTAAAAATTTAATTGATACACTAAGCCATTTAATTGATGATTCAACGAAAGTAAAGAAAAAACGTTTTAAGAAAATTAAACCGTGGATGACAAATGAATTAGCAATTTTAATAAATTATCGTAATACTCTGTATAAGGAAATGAAGAATAATCCTACAGATATGTCGCTTAAACTGTCATTTTCCCGATACAGAAATTTTGTTACTAGTGCCATAAGGGAAACAAAAACACAATACTTTACTAATAAATTTTCCAAAGCAGGTAAAAATCAGAAAACGCAGTGGAATGTAACAAATGAAATATGTGGTAACTTTAAAGAGAAAGAAAACTATCCCCGTACAATTAAAAGTAAAAACGAGTTAATTAAATATGATGAAGACCCTTGTAAATTTGCAAATTTCTTCAACGATTATTTTGCCGGAATTGCACGAAATTTGAACAAAGATTTAGTTCAAACAAATGCTGATTGGGAAGGAGACGGAAAATCATCAACTGCGTAAAGTTCTTTCTTCTTAACGCCAATAATAGCTAAAGATATTAGGACTCAAATTATACTTCTACCAAAAAATAAATCTCCAGGTTTTGATGGCTTAACCGCAGAAATAATTCATCTGTTGGGAGAAAAATTTATCGAAATACTTGTAAATCTATTTAATCTATCCATTGAGCAAGGAATTTTCCCTGATGTTTTGAAAAAAGCTACTATTGTTCCTATTTTTAAAGACGGTGACCCAAAGGAATTAGGGAATTATAGACCTATTGCATTACTCTCAATAATATCTAAAATTTTTGAAAAAATAGTGAAAAATAAATTATATGAATATCTGGAAAAAAAAATGTTTTCTCAGTAGCAATCAGTTTGGGTTTAGAGAAAAAATGGGTACGGATGATACATTATTGCAGGTAACAAATACGATTTACACAGCTATGAATAACAGTGATCATGCATTAACAATCTTTCTGGACATTAAAAAAGCATTCGATACGGAAAATCATCAAAATTTAATACAAAAATTACAAGCTGCTGGAGTTAGAGGAGTGGCATTGAATTGGTTTCGCAGTTATTTAGCTAACAGAAAGCAAAGAGTAAAAATAAAAGATACATGGTAGCTAGGTAGTCACTGGAAGGAGAGCTATGCACCAATCCCCTGTGATGATGCATAGAACCGGCCAGGCCTAGCACCTAATGTCCAACCCCGCCTTCTCGTGGTGCGGACCGTTAGTAACTTTCAAAAGAGATACTCTCTTGTGGAAGTGAACGGAAGGGGAGGGCTGCCAGATTAGTGTGGCCTACTGATCTGGACAACTATGGCTACTTTTCTTTTTTTTTCTACCCTGCTGAGGAGTGGTCAACCACACAGGGTCCTGGTGCTGACCATATAAACCTACTGGACTGGACAGATATATGGCTCTGAGCTTGATTATGGATCCTGATTTTGCTGCACTGGTGGGCTTCTGTGGAGGGATAATCTTCCGCTGTGTTTTCTTTTTGTTTGTGGGTTGACAGCCCCAAGTGAATAGATCCACAGGATATGTTTATCAGCTGGTGGATAATCCTGAGCAGAAGTCATCGCAGGCACCTGAACTCTTTGCTTCTATTGGCATCGTCAAATTCTATATTGGAGGAAGTCTTCCAGTGTAGATGGCTTCAGCCTTTAGTAGTGGGGGAACGGGTCTTTGCCCCATGTCTGCGATTAGGGGGCTGTTTGATATTGTCGGCATTCCCTCTCTCAATAAACATAGTTTCTTTAAACATCCCACTAACCATTTTCTCTCCATAGGTAGTTGGAATGTGAGGACTCTGCACAGAGCTTTTTCTCTTGATGTCCTAACACAAGAATTCCACCGTTATAATTTAGATATTCTCGGCTTGCAAGAGACCAGATGGACAGATAAAGGTCAGATTCTTAAAAATAATCTTAAATTTCTCTTTTCAGGGAGGGACGACAAAAAGCATCACCAAGGCGTGGGTCTGCTTCTCAGCAGACACGCTAGTGATGCTCTTCTAGGATATGAGTGCATTAATGAAAGGTTTCTTACAGCAAAATTTCAGACAAGCGTTAAAGACTTGAATGTTATCTGCTGTTATGCCCCCACTGAGGATGCCGATGAGGATGAGAAGGATAGGTTTTATGAACAACTTCAGGATATTTTGAATTCTGTCAAGAAAGGAGATATTACCCTTGTTCTTGGTGACTTCAATGCCAAAGTTGGTACTGACTCTGACCTTTGGGGAGGAGTAATAGGCCCTTTTGGTATTGGTAGCTGCAATAGCAATGGGCAACGTCTCCTACAGGTAAGTAAACTCAATGGATTCAGAATAACTAACACTTATTACAAACACCGCGACATACATAAGTACACATGGGTTTCACCTGATGGGCTGCATAAGAATATGATTGATTACATATTAATTAACAGCAAATGGACTAGTTCTGTTAGGAATACCAGGGCATATAGGGGAGCTGAAATTGGATCTGACCATTACCTTGTTAAAAGTGTGTTGCAACTTAAACTTAAAAAGTGTTGTGCTAGGGTTAAAAAATTTACTTTTAATACTGAAGCTCTGAAAGATCCAGTTATAGCCAAAGCTTACCATGATAGGTTACTTAGTCATTATGACAGTCATGGTTTGCTTACTACTGAAGTTGAGGAAGAATGGGATCATTTTAAACAGGCTTTTTTGGACACTAACAGTACTCTTTTAGGAAAAAAGGAGCAGAAGAGGCAGAATTATCTGAGTGATGAAGCACTTGAGCTTATTTCGGAAAGAAAGAACTGCAGGAATGTCCTTAATCAATACCCTACTAGTCCTAATAGAAAGCATTACAGAGACCTTAATAAACTTGTAAAGGATCAGTTAGCTGCTGATAAAAATTTTTGGCTTGATGGTTTGGCTGACAAAGCCGAGGAAGCAGTTAGACAGCACAACAGCAGAGAGCTGTACCAGATAGTTAATGTTTTGTGTGGTAGAAAACGGACAGGCATACAAGGATTGAAGGATAAACAAGGTAAGGTTATAGAAGGGGAGGATTCTGTCATGGCTAGGTGGGCTGAGCATTTCAGTGATGTTCTAAACAATGTAGTTAGTTCTACTCCCATTGTTTGCAATGATGATAGATGCATTGGTGGCTTTAATGTTGGCCCTATAACACAATCTGAAGTTAGTTTGGCTGTTTCTAAACTTAAACTTCATAAATCCCCAGGGGTAGATGAAATTACTACGGAAATGCTTAGAGCTGGGAATGTTTCGGTTACCACTTGGATGACTGAAATTCTGAATCTTTTTTATGATAAAGGCATGGTTCCTAAGGATTTTACCAGAGCTATTGTTATCCCTATTTTCAAAAAAGGTGATCGCAGTTCTTGTGATAACTATAGGGGTATCAGCCTACTCTCTGTTCCAGGTAAAGTTCTTTCCATGATTGTTCTTAATAGAATTAAGAATCTGGTTGACAGGCAATTGCGTGATGAGCAATGTGGATTCAGAAGTGGTAGGGGATGTGTAGATCAGATATTTTCACTTAGGCAGATTCTTGAGAAATGTTTAGAGTTTCAGAAACCTTTGGTTGCTAGCTTTGTTGATTTCAAAAAGGCTTTCGACTCTGTTGATCGTCATAATTTGTGGTTGATTGTGAGATCATATGGTATACCAGACAAGTTAGTTAACATTATGAAAGCTCTCTATAATAACACTGAGTCGTGTGTGAGAGTTGGTAAGGCTTGTAGCAATTGGTTTAGCATTACTTCTGGTGTTCGACAAGGGTGCATTTTGTCTCCTTTTCTCTTTAGCTTGGTTATTGATTATGTTATGCGAAATTCACTTCAAGGGAAAGATTTTGGCCTTAAATGGGCTGGAGATAGGAAAATTTCTGATTTAGATTATGCTGATGATTTAGCCCTTCTGGCAAATGATGTTGATGAGATGAACTCTTTCATTCGAGCCGTTGATGAGACTGGTAGTAGAGTAGGTTTGGTTATAAACAGAGAGAAAACTAAAGTGATGAAAATTGGTCAGGCAGGCTGTGATTCAGTTAATCTGAATGGTTGCAGTCTTGAGCAGGTGTCACAGTTTAATTATCTTGGGAGCTATGTAACAGATAATGGTGATGTGCGGCATGAGATTAACAGACGAATAGGGATTGCTGCTGGGACTTTTAAGAATCTATGGAGAGTGTGGAGAAATAGGCGTATACACCTAAAGACTAAAATTAGACTGTATAATAGTTTGGTTCTTTCTAGGGTTAGTTATGGTAGTGAAACTTGGACACTTTGTAAACAAGATAACAGGAAACTAGATGCTTTTGATTCCAGATGCTTACGCAGTATCTTGGGCATTAGGTGGTTCAACTTTGTAACTAATGATGAGATTAGGAAAAGGAGTTTGCAACCTCCTTTAAGCAGCATATTGTGCAGAGAGAGACTCCGTTGGTTTGGCCATGTTGCCCGTATGAATAATTATAGATTGGCGAATAGGGTTATGAACAGTGTGCCTAAAGGCCTCAGAAAGAAGGGGAGACCTAGGATGCGGTGGGCAGACAATGTCAAACAGGACCTTGTTAGAATTGGTGTGCAGTGGCCAGATGCAGTAGATGTAGCTCAGGATAGACTTGCTTGGAGAACTAAATTGCACGGTCTGGTTGGACCTCCGTAGTCCATGGCTGCTTGAGGATGATGATGATGATGATGATGACAGTGCTTGGACTAAAGTTGAATACGGAGTGCCCCAGGGATCTGTTCTGGGTCCCTTATTATTTATTATTTACATTAGTGATCTAGATTCCATTAACCTAACAGGTAAATTAACTATTTTTGCTGACGACACTTGCCTGACATATACTGGTTCTGATTCTTCGATTATTTTTAAACAAGCAAATAGTGATCTAAAATTAAATAGAAACTGGACCACGAGTAATTTTTTAACAATTAATCTGACAAAGACAAATGCAATTTATTTCTACTTAAAGAAAAATAGTTCTGTTACAGATATTTTACACCGCAATCAATTGAAATATCATGATACGAATTGTTCATCGAAAAGTCACTGTAATTGTCCTCAAATTCCTTTTGTGCCGTCAGGGAAATATTTAGGTATTTGGATTGATGCAGGCCTAACTTGGAAAGTGCATGTAACATGGATTAAAAGAAAGGTCATCCGTAACCTGGCCCGCTTATATCTTGTAAGACATTTAGTTTCATTTAAATTTATGTGTACATTATATTATGCATTAATCCATTCTCAACTAACATATGGTATAAAATCTTGGGGAGGCATGTATTTCAATAATTTTAAACAACTTTTAGTGCTGCAAAAGAGATTTATTCGCTTATTAACTAAAAGCCCCAAAACGCAACCTTCATTACCTTTCTTTCGAGAAGCAGGAATTTTGCCTTTACGCTATGATTATTTTTTCGAAATAATTAAATACTTTTACTTTAGAAATGATAGCATCAAAACTGACACGAATAATTACCAATTACGACGAGATAAAAACATAAATTATGAAATTCCTGCATTACATAAGGAAATTTTTAGGCACTATTATTTGTATTTAGCACCGAAATTTCTTTCCTCTCTCCCAGTCAGCATGAAAAATATCACGAATTATCATTTTTTTCTAAAGTTCTCAAGAAATACATTTTGAAACTGGATGATGTGGAAACTTTTTTGCATTAATCTACTATAACTGTTATATGTAACATGGATATTGAATGTTTCTGACTTTCGCACTTCTGGATTACTAGAAATTTTTTGTTTTGAGTTGTTTTCGCTTTTTTTGTGTATTATTCAATGTGACGACTGATGTTTTAAATTGAAATTGTTTCTATATTGAGATCTCACGAACGAGCCTGCTCTTGTGAGACTTCAAAAGTTTTTGTATACTGTAAAACATTATCTGAAATAAAAAATTATCTTATCTTATCTTATCCAAAAGGGGTCGCGAGTGGAAAAGGTTGGCGAAAAGGGGTCGCGAGTAGAAAAGGTTGGCGAAAAGGGGTCGCGAGTGGAAAAGGTTGGCGAAAAGGGGTCGCGAGTGGAAAAAGTTTAAGAAGCCCTGGGCTAGATGATACAAGGCAGTTGGATGGCTCTCGTTAAAGGTTCCAATTTAACGAGAATTTAATGACGGCCACCTGGCCCAACATCTCTCATCGCTTGCATAAGGTGCAAAATTGGCTAGGTACGACCCTGGTGGGAGACAAAACGATTCATTGCATACCTTTTCTTAATATTTTGCTCAAAAAGGAGACAGAACTGTTTATTCAAATATGTAATTAAGGAAAACCAGCTAATGTGTAATATTCATAATTCGAATATATTTACCACTCCTTCTGAAAAGCGTCTCTTCAAGAAACTACTCTTTGTGCGCCATTTTACTCTCATTGAAATCTAAAAGAGCTGCAAGAAAGTAATCAATTAGTGAATACCGTGCACCAAATTTAACTTTCAGAATAAATATTTCTGTTAAAGAGGCAGTGGTCAAACAATGCCAAGATAATGAACAATTTGCATATATTAAGGAAAAGATTAATGATCGATGATGGTGTTTAGGGGGGGGGGGGGGGAATCATGCCTTCTTGCTGCCCCCTCTTGAGAATGCTAGTAACTGAAACGGAGGAGAAAAAGTAATTAAAAAATATATATTACACGTATTTTTCAAGAATTGTTTCAAAGACCACAAAAACACACGAAACATTTTATATTGCAATCCCCCTTCCCACTTTATTTTTTCCTATATCCATGCTTCCAATACAGGATTTTCTTCAATCTACATGTTGTCAGAAACTGTATAATTTGTACACTGATGTGCCAGTTTATTAGGTACACCTACGTAGTAGCGTGTTGCGTCTCCTTTGGCATTCAGAACAGCCCGAATTCGTCGTGACATGAAACTTACAAGATGCGTTGTGCAGGAATGTTGTACAATCGCTCAAAAAAGTATCCGAACACTATGGTTGATTGCAGAATTCAGAAAAAAACATCTGGCAACGATTTTTTTCGAAATTAGTGATCTGGCAACCTTCGTGTCACGTGACACGAAGGTTACCAGATCACTAATTTCTAAAAAAAAGTTGTTTTTTTCTGAATTCTGTAATCAACCATAGTGTTCGGATACTTTTTTGAGCGACTGTACCATGCGAAAATGATTGTGTCGCACTGCTGCTGAAAATTGGACAGCATCACAGTCTCGCTGTGAACAGGCCTTAAAACTCATCCTCTGATGATACCTGCCTTGTGAGAAGGTAAATCATCATGATGAACGTGTCCTTCCGAGCAAGGATAAACTGCATTCATCAAGGGATGAACTTGGTCAGCAACGATGATCATTATACCCTGGTTTTCAGATGTCCTTCGATGAATATCAGGTTGCCTAATGCGTGCCAGGAAAACATTCCCCACACCATCACACTGCCACCACCAGCCTATACTGTTGACACCAGACAAGATGGCCTCTAGTTGCCTGTACCAAATTCTGATCCTGTCATCATCATGATGCAAAAGGAAACTTGATTCGTCCGACCAGGCTACCCTTTTCCAGTCCTCAATAGTCCAATGTCAATATTCCTACGCCTACTGGTGATGCGCTTCGTGTTCTTCGCTGACAATATCGACACTCGACAAGATTGGCAGTTGTTGTAGCCATTTCTCGACAAGGTTCGATATGTGAGGCATTCGGAATGAGCTTCTGCACATCAATGTTTATTTCTGTTGTGATTTGCCTGGTTGTGACCCGTCTGTTCGCTTGCAGGATATTCGCCACTCTCTTTTGAACAATCTGATCCACAAGATGTTTTCTTCCATAGGATCGCTGATCACTGGTAGTTATTTGCTTTTCGCACGATTCTCGGTAATCCTTGAAGCGATTGTGCGTGAAAAGCCCAGTAGGACGACCGTTTGGAAGATGCTAGAATAGGCATGCCTAGTACAGTCGCTCAAAAAAGTATCCGAACACTATGGTTGATTACAGAATTCAGAAAAAATATCTGGCAACGTTTTTTTTAGAAATCAGTGATCTGACAACCTTCGTGTCACGTGACACGAAGGTTGCCAGATCACTGATTTCTAAAAAAATCGTTGCCAGATATTTTTTCTGAATTCTGTAATCAACCATAGTGTTCGGATACTTTTTTGAGCGACTGTACCAACTATCATGCTATGTTCAAGGTCGTTCAGGTCGTTCATTTTGCCCATTCTGACGCTCAATTAAACTCTAACTGATGCACGAAGAGCTGTTATGCCTGATTTATACTGCACACCACGGTCACCTGATGTATTACTTGTTAGAATGAACCATTTATGTTAAGAGGGATGGTGTGCCTAATAAACTGGCATCTCAGTGTATATTTGTCACAAACTGAGAGTTATGCTTTTATCTAAATAGGGTTATTCTCTTTAATTGGAAAGAAACCTTTAACACGAAAATGTCGAGACTGAAGTGAAAACTATTTTCTCTTTCAGATATTACTGTGAAATAAATAAATAAATAAATAAAGTGACTAGAATTTCACAAAATTTTAGCCAAAGAAATCTGCAAAAATTAAAAATTCGAATTTTATTGCTATAGACATTATGCAATTTATATATTTACCACACTTTAAGAATGAATACTTTAAATAAGAAATTATTATTTAAAAATTAATTAGTCACTAAAATAATTTTAGAATATTATTTATATGTGATTTATTATTTATTACTGAGAATTTCTTTTAATGAAAGAAAATCTTACTAACTCATAAAGAGAAACTAATATAATTTTCTTCAGTTTCAACAATTTTCCTGAATAAGATATTAAATTAATGCTAAAATATTTAATGATAAAACCTATTTAATTTCTCAGTAAAGTTATCAATAAAGGAAACTTTTGTTTAGAAAAAATAAATAATATATTAGAATGCCTGTAGAATTTCTGTACAAAATTTCTTTTGTATTGGGAAGCAACATGTACTTAAAAACTCAGTTAATTCATCTAATCTTATGGATATTTTTCTGTAAATTAATTATCTTGGCAATATCTGACCTTATTGGTTCAATTATTGTCTCCAATTCAAGGGGTGTACCTAAAGAAGCAATACTGAACTTAAAGATCGAAAACATGACAAAGTAAGAATATCTAAGATTTATTTCTTCTTCTTTCTCTCTGTCTTTCTGTCTGAATACAGATTTTTACTCTAAAGGAACATTTGCTCATGTGGGAAGGTCATAAGTTTGAATCATATTATCGACATATATGTAAGTTTGAAAGTTTTTCAGGCCATCTCCATTTAAAAAGTTAGCAAATTTAAATCTTTATTGAGAGACAAACGCAATATTTTATTTTATATTGTCAGTAAAAAAACATAAACACTTTTTTGTTAGTACAAGTATCACTAAGCAAATGTTTAAGTACCAAGTACAATGTGGCGCGGGATGGCTCAGTCGGTAGCGTGCCGGACACGTAATCTGTAGTTCCCAGGTTCGAGTTCCAACTGTATGCCAGGGTTGAGATTTATCTCCGCTAACCCCTATTCTGCCCTTAGTGAAAAAGTGGGCACTGGTGTGCTTGGAAATGTCACCGTCCATCAGATGGGGCGTTAAGCAATGGAACCATATCCTATGCACTTTAGAACATTAGAACCATATCCTATGCACTTTAAAGAACACGCTGGAGGGCCTTGATGGGAGGTTACCATCTGTCTCCTAACAGTTGTCAAATGGTATCCTCCTTCCGCCAACCTTCTCTGAGCATTTAGGTCCTTGTGACCTGGTCATTTAGGTCACTGTGCGCATAAAAGTGCCGCTCAGTAAAACAACCCAAACTAATACAGTTGTGATTCAGCTACCATAGCATAAGTCAAACTATGTACAATTCTTGAAGATGAATGCCCACACATTATAAAAAATAAAAATAAATACTCCCTCAAGCAGCTGCTTGCCACAGAGGTCTGACAGGAGCCTGTCAGTTTATATGACATAGTAGAAGGTCTGTGAGGATGGCAGGACCTGAGCAGAAAACAACACGAACATCCATGCCTTACCCGGGACTCGAACCCAGGTCCCTTAGATCAAGTAGCAAGCTTGCCAAGCGTGCCAACCACTCGGCCACGGGACGGCTGCCTACACATTACTAAAGCTGAAATAAAGTTAGTAGAGAAGTTTTTGCCAATGTATTTTCTTACAGAGCACAATGATATGAGGCAGCACTGAAGGAAAACACTGTTACTGTGAAAAGTGGGGCGGGGGTGGCTCAGTCGGTAGCGCGCCAGGCTCGTAATCTATAGTTCCCAGGTTCGAGTTCCAGTTGGTTCAGCGTTGAGATTTATCTCCGCAAAACTCCCCGCCCTGCCCACGGTGAGTAGGGGACACCGATGGGCTTGGAAAGGCCGCCGTCCGTAGGATGGGACGTTAAGCCGTGGCTCCATGTGCGGGAAAGCCATACCCTGGTGCACGGTAAAGAACACGCTGGATGGCCTTGACGGGAGGCTACCATCTGTCTCCCAACAACTGTTCCAGTGGGTCCCCTCGCCCAACCGTCTTTGAGCCTTCGGGGTCCTTGTGACCTGGCCATTTAGCCCATGGTGTGCAAAAAAGTGCCACTCAGAGGTAAAACAACCCAACCCAACCCTATGAAAAGTGTTATTATGAAATCAGTAGTCTAGCAAAATATCGTCAATCTGGTGTTTTTAATAAATCTGAAAGTATTAATATTTTTATCCTTTTTCCTTTTCGAAATAAATGCACATTTAAGGAAAGACATGACTTTATCATTTCGTAGGAACTTTGCAAAATTTACATCTATTACGAAGAAAAAGCCTAAGCTTGGTTTTGACTAATAAATTATTATTTATGCTGCATAGTTATGCAGTACATCACAGATTAGTAGGCACTTATCACAACTTAATGATTTCCTTCCTCCTAACGACATGCGATATTTGATGATGAACTGGAATATATTTTGAAACGTCCTGTAATTTATTTTCACAAGTTGCGCGTAGTTTGTCATTACCATAGCAGATTTATTACTGCAGAAATCTTAGGCTGATAACATGTTGCTTTAGCAGTAAAGGGAACTTTAATTTGCAGATTTGGCTGCTCCTATCTGGAATCATTTGGAATATAAGTGGTTCACCTCATGGCAAGGTACGATGATGGGATTATTTTTAAATAATAAACGGTTGAAGTGAATCGGTTAATTAATTATTTCATCTCCTGCTCATTTTCATCAAGAATGAAAAAATTCTGAAGGAAAGAAACATTTCAACCACAGCTTCTTTATTGAAGAAGCTGCTTGGCATGATTCACACGTTGTCAATTATAACTTGATATCCATGCTTTGTGGTATTGTCCAAGGGTTCTCCCTACCTAGACGTCAGCGGTCTACTTTAAGTCGCATTCCTACACGAGGCAAAATGCAAATATTTCTTACACAAATGAAACAACGTAGTTGAGACATATTGTGTTTATCATTTCATCCACAGAATATGGAATACATCTGCCAAGAATGTAATTCTTTCCAGTAAGATCTAACATGCCCAGTGTAACAAATGAAGCTTCAAAGTGCATTTTCGATTTCAATTTTGGTTCTTAAATATTATACTTTTCTATAAATGCCTCATTTTTTGCTGTATTTCCATACAAATATATAAATCTAAAATGAACTTTCCTTTTCTTCCTATTCAAGTTTTTGATATTTTTTTAATTTATATTTTATTAGCATTTGTATTTCATTTTGGTTATTATAAATGTTTTTGGGACATATTAAAAAATATGGCAAATTTCCATTCATAACGCTTTAGTGTCGGTTCTTATTTACAACTTATTGAAAAGCAACACTTGGAAAAAATAAGCTTCCCGATTACAGATGGCGAAAAGATGTGTTGGGTTGGGTTGTTTTACCTCTGAGCGGCACTTTTTTGCACACCATGGGCTAAATGGCCAGGTCACATGGACCCCGAAGGATCAGAGAAGGTTGGGGAAGGGGACCCACTGGAACAAGTTGTTGGGAGACAGATGGTAGCCTCCCGTCAAGGCCATCCAGCGTGTTCTTTAACATGCACAGGATATGGCTCTCCCGCACACGGGGCCACGGCTTAACGTCCCATCCGACGGACGGCGGCCTTTCCAAGCCCATCGTTGTCCCCTACTGACCGTGGGCAGGGCGAGGAAATTTTGCGGAGATAAATCTCAACGCTGACCCAGCTGGGACTCGAACCTGGGAACTACAGATTACGAGACTGGCGCGCTACCGACTGAGCCACCCCCGCCCCATGAATCTGGAGAAAAGTGGGTTCGAGTTCTCCTGTAATGTCGGCAAAACTCAACTATATTGTTTTATTTTTAATATCTGAGTAAAATACTAATCACTGTTGCAAGAAACAAAATAAATTTATTTAAATAATTTTTTCTTAAAATTCTTTTTAATTTAAACTTCCTTTTAACTTCCTCTCAGCTACTTCTAAGAACTACTTCGAAGAATAAGTCTACTTATTTTCAAGGTTTTTCTTTAGATTATTGTAATCGAATTCATTTCTCTGTGCTTCAATTATAAGTAGAAATATTACCCAGTTTAATTATTGGTCCATTGCTGTTAATAATTTCGGGTTGATTTATGTTTACTGTAAGCTTTAGACAAGGTGATGTAAAATTTGATTTACATCAGCTTGTGATTGAATGTGAATGATTATTTGATATTCTCAGGTTAGAAAACAGAAGTAAAATTGCATTTAAAAAATTTTCTATTAGAGATGAAAACTAAATTGCATCTGATGCGTCTGATGTCATTTTTTCTCTTTAGTCCCGCAATAATCGTAATGAAAACATATTTTAATAATTGTTTATTGGGATATATTTTCACAAAAAAATTTCGAAAACTGCCATTGTTTCAGGTTTAACGAAATACGCATTTCATTATATCCGATTTATTAAATAATTTTACTCCCTTATTGAAATTAGATTATAGCAACAAATGCTTCTTTTAAGCTCTCTCGAGCAAAATAACGGTTCTCTTATAAGCAAATATGAAAAGGCATTTAAATTGGCATCTGTTTCTTTCAGAACTTCAGCAGCCAAAGTGCGAACAGGCAGTCCTGTGGTTTTCACTCTCCCCCCTCCGCAGTGCAATATGGAGATTCGAAGTGGATATGGTCCCTCGGGAAACAGGATTGCTGGACCTGTCAACGTTGGGGATCCCTTGACTCTGGTCATCCATATGAAAAGCGAAAGCAGTAAGTTGATATTTTATATCACTCTAAATCAATGAAGTTACAGACTGAATAGACTTCCTTAACATATATATTAGTTACTGAAATAAAATACATTATAATTATGAACATTATAAAATGAATCAGCCCTCTCAGTTGCTTTAAAAATATGATTTTACTTGCCATGTCGACAGCATAAATAAAATAAAAATAAATACTCCCTCAAGCAGCTGCTTGCCACAGAGGGCTGACAGGAGCCTGTCAGTTTATATGCCACAGTAGGAGATCTGAGAGGATGGCAGGACCTCAGCAGATATTCGATTCAAAATATGAAATGTATAACTGCAATCCTAGAGAGTTTATTTATCATAGGTGAATGGTAATAATGAACAATTTGTATTCTTTTGAATAAAAATCAAAGCGAAGCATTTTCCGTTGTTTAATCATTAAACAGAGCTAAAAGTTGCAAATATTTCTGTATTATACACTGCCCTGCAAGACATAATAGAGAATGTCCAAGTTATGACATTGGGAATCTAATTTTGAAGCCCTCTAACTTCTAAAATGTGCATTTCGTGGAAATACACTGCGTGACCAAATGATTATATCGTGCGCAAAGTGCCACGAAACATGCCGATGTATGCAAAATTTCTTACTACCGTTAGTATTCTACGTCACTACGAAGTCATAAAAATCCTAAAGGCAGAGTTGGGTTGTTAGGTTGTTTTACCTCTGAGCGGCACTTTTTTACACACCATGGGCTAAATGGCCAGATCACAGGGACCCCGAAGGCTCAGAGAAGGTTGGGGGGAGGAGACCCACTGGAGCAGCTGTTGGGAAACAGATGGTAGCCTCCCGTCAAGGCCATTCAGCGTGTTCTTTAACGTGCACAGGGTAAGGCTCTCCCGCACACAGCGCCACGGCTTAACGTCCCATCCGACGGACGGCGGTCTTTCCAAGCCCATCGGTGTTGCCTACTGACCGTGGACAAGGCGGGAATTTTGCGGAGATAAATCTCAACGCTGACCCAGCTGGGACTCGAACCTGGGAACTACAGATTACGAGCCTGGCGTGCTACCGACTGAGCCACCCCCGCCCCCCTAAAGGCAGAGCGGAAAGCAAAGTCTGAGATGGATAAAAGGCTCATCTCACTGAATTGGAAAGGGAGTTCATTGGTAGGCAGCGATGGGCAGGAGCATCCGTAACGGAGGGGAGGGAACTCAGCAGAAAATCGCAAGTATACGGAGAATGGTAACGGTATCAAAATAATCTGCGTATCGTGATAAATGCGGGTTAAAAAAAGCTTTGATAGTATAAGTGTTAGGTGTTCATAATAATTTGTCCTGCCAGATAATGTGTTATTAAAGATAAAGATCATTGTCAAATCTATTTAAATCTCGATTTGAAACAATTTCGTTTAGTATTTAACGAATTATGGAGCTGGAATATTTCATAACAGGAAGGGGTTATAAGAATTTATCTCAGAAAATTTGTTATAACTTAAATAATAAGTATTGTTTCATATCATTTAACAAAATAAATAGAGTTTTATAAGTTTGTTTCAATATTAAACAATTCTGAATGATTTTTTATAAAAAAGGGAATTTATTTTTTAAGTATTCCAGCTTTCATAACTCATTTAATACTGAATCATTATTGTTGAAATCGAGATTTGATTATGATCTTTATCTTCTATCATATTTTTACATTAAATGCATATTTTATAAGTAGCTTAGCGCGCTTGGCTACTGATCTAAGGGACCTGGTTCGAGCCCCGGGTAAGGCATGAATGTTTGTGGTGTTTTTCTGCTGAGGCCCTGCCATCCTCTCAGACCTTCTACTCTGGTACATAAACTGACAAAATCCTGTCAGACCTCTGTGGCAAGCAGCTGCTTGAGGGAGTATTTTTTTTTTATTTATTTATAGCGTGTTAAAGTTAGATTGCCATTGGTATAAGATGGAAATGTTTTGGTACATTCAGCTAGTAAATTTTTGCTTATATATTTGGATTATTATTCAACTTCTTATGGAAGTTCTTCAATGTTTCCTTGTCTTCATAATTAGTAAGTCAAATTACAGATTCTGCGCTAGGCAGATGCTCAGTTAACAAGCCTTTTAAAACTCAGACCTAGTAGGAGTTGTAGATCTGAGTTCTTGATCTGGCTGTTATTAAGAAACGCCAGAAACATGCACCAACAAAAAAATTCGATAGCAACGGACAATGGGGAAACTTGACAGGCTGAAAAATAAGACATCGTAGCCAATGGATTATGCCTCTAAACTCGATGTGCAAAATGTGCTCACCGATCATGTAAAATCATTCCATTAACATGCCTTTAAACGTTTATCACATAGATAGATATCGAAGCGCATAATTTCAGTAATCACTAACTATATAGAAGCGAATCATTTTGATCATCACAAAATGATCGTGCAGCAAGTGCTGTTCAGAAAGTAGTAACGAATCTTCCGATGCAACGATCATTAACAGCGAAGATGCATCACGACTTTTGATAACATCGGCAATCATCAGACTTAATGAGCTATCGTAATGTATTAGTATGCAAAACTTGATCCTGTCCGCTGTTAATAAGCAATATCACAGTTTTAGCAACTAAAAGATTTCGGGATTTTTTTTTTTTAATTATAAGAAGCTCTCTGTTAAATTTTAAACGTTCTATTAGTCTAAATTAATACATTAAAAGTAAATATTTAAAATAATAATTATTTTCCTTAATTATGATAATTAAAAATTAAATAATTAATATGTATTCATATCTTGTTTCTTTATTTGAACAAGTAATGAATATTATAAAAGACTTCTTTAAATTAATATAAACGAATTCATTATTCTATGCTGCAATTATTAATAGAATTATTACTGTTTAATTATTGGGTCGTTGCTGTTAATAATTTCGAGTGGGTTGGGTTGTTTTACCTCTGAGCGGCACTTTTTTGCACACCATGGGCTAAATGGCCAGGTCACATGGACCCCCAAGGCTCAGAGAAGGTTGGGGGAGGGGACCCACTGGAACAGCTGTTGGGAGACAGATGGTAGCCTCTCGTCAAGGCCATACAGCGTGTTCTTTAACGTGCAGAGGGTATGGCTCTCCCGCACACGGCTTAACGTCCCATCCGACGGACGGCGGCCTTTCCAAGCCCATCGGTGTCCCCTACTGATCGTGGGCAGGGCAGGGAATTTTGCGGAGATAAATCTCAACGCTGACCCAGCTGGGACTCGAACCTGGGAACTACAGATTACCGACTGAGCCACCCCCGCCCAATTTCGAGTGATATGTTGGATTAGTATTGATAAATCATTCAATCTAGCGTAGATTCATTTACTGCAATAGTGATCAACTCGTGGAAAAAAATTAGAAACCGAAAAATATTTTCATTAAAAAATATATTAATTTTTTTTTTTGCGATGCTCATCCATAAGAGCACAAGACAAAATCGGTTTCTTAACTGACGATGATGAATATTTTACAAAAAACTGATTTCGTGTAATTCATTAATGCGTTTTCCTTTCATTGCCAATGTTCTACAGGTTTCATGCTGTATTAATTGATTCTGTTATGCGAAATTCACTTCAAGGGAAAGATTTTGGCCTTAAATGGGCTGGAGATACGAAACTTTCTGATTTAGATTATGCTGATGATTTAGCCCTTTAGGCAAATGATGTTGATGAGATGAACTCTTTCATTCGAGCTGTTGATGAGACTGGTAGTAGAGTAGGTTTGGTTATAAACAGAGAGAAAACTAAAGTGATGAAAATTGGTCAGGCAGGCTGTGATTCAGTTAATCCGAATGGTTGCAGTCTTGAGCAGGTGTCACGGTTTAATTATCTTGGGAGCTATGTAACAGATAATGGTGATGTGCGGCATGAGATTAACAGACGAATAGGGATTGCTGCCGGGACTTTTAAGAATCTATGGAGAGTGTGGAGAAATAGGCGTATACACCTAAAGACTAAAATTAGGCTGTATAATAGTTTTTTTTTTTTCTAGGGTTAGTTATGGTAGTGAAACTTGGACACTCTGTAAACAAGATAACAGGAAACTAGATGCTTTTGATTCTAGATGCTTACGCAGTATCTTGGGCATTAGATGGTTCAACTTTGTAACTAATGATGAGGTTAGGCAAAGGAGTCTGCAACCTCCTTTAAGCAGCATATTGTGCAGAGAGAGACTCCGTTGGTTTGGCCATGTTGCCCGTATGAATAATTATAGATTGGCGAATAGGGTTATGAACAGTGTGCCTAAAGGCCTCAGAAAGAAGGGGAGACCTAGGATGCGGTGGGCAGACAATGTCAAACAGGACCTTGTTAGAATTGGTGTGCAGTGGCCGGATGCAGCAGATGTAGCTCAGGACAGATATGTTTGGAGAATTAAACTGCGCTGTCTGGTTGGACCTCCGTAGCCCATGGCTGCTTGAGGATGATGATGATGATGATAATCGGTTCATAGTGCTACAAAAGAGGACATGCATCGTATACTCCTAAAAACAGCTACCGTTCACCCTTTTAAGAGGGCGCTATAGAAATAATCTGTTTTATAGCCTTAACTGCGCTTATTAATTACCTTAATATTCTTCTACTTTTTAGTTTTCGAGAACAGTGTATCTTCAAACATTACGAAACAAAACTCGATTTTCTTTAAAAAAAATACATCTAGAGAAATGAAACATTTTCTTTTTATGTTTACACAAGTTTTTCAATTTTCAACGATCTACCACAAGGTTACCTAAACGGTACCGTCAAAAGAAATTATGCGGCACGCAGAGAATGTACAGTCGCTCAAAAAAGTATCCGAACACTATGGTTGATTACAGAATTCAGAAAAAATATCTGGCAACGATTTTTTTAGAAATTAGTGATCTGCAACCTTCGTGTCACGTGATTACAGAATTCAGGAAAAATATCTGGAGCGTGTACAGCAACTGTACACGCTCCAGTTACCGTTCACAGCAAACTGGAGCGTGTGCAGTTACTGCACACACTCCAGTTTGCTGTGAACGGTAACTGCACACGCTCAATATTTCCGTGAGTGAGCCCACACGATCTAATATCAAAATAATATGACCACCTACAGTCGCTCAAAAAAGTATCCGAACACTATGGTTGATTACAGAATTCATGAAAAATATCTGGCAAACGATTTTTTTTTAGAAATTAGTGATCTGGCAACCTTCGTGTCACGTGACACGAAGGTTGCCAGATCACTAATTTCTAAAAAAATCGTTGCCATATATTTTTTTCTGAATTCTGTAATTAATCATAGTGTTCGGATACTTTTTTGAGCGACTCTACATAATCATGTTTTTATTGACATCTGGCCCAAGGCTATTATTTTTTTTACAGCTCCGTCTCAAAAATGAAGAAAAATAGCTCGTTCGCAAATTTAATTGAGAAACCCTGGTCTCTTGCATCCCAAGACCATAAATTAACCCACCTCAATGCTACTCAGCTTTATAATTAGTTTGAGACATTCGTATTTCTCTATAATAATAATTTTTTTTAATTAAGGATTCCTATAATTATATATATTGCGAATTTCTGAAGAACCACAACATTTAAATGAAAATTTAAAATTGAAATATTGAATGCTATATAACTGAAATATAATTTTATGGATTGTACATTGCTATTTTAATTATTTTACTTTAGAATTTTTGAGTAAAATGTAACGAAAATTTCTTCAGGTTTTTCGGTACACTTTTAAAATTTACGGAACCTTTTAGAGATGCCTGCGGAGCCCAGTAAAAAATCTATATGTCACCGGCAAAGTTTGAAATCCGGCATTCTATAGAATGCCTAAGCATTCTATAGAATGCCTAGGCATTGTATATAATGCCTAAAAATAGCCGGCAATGTATGAAACGATTCATATTTCACACATGTCCTAGGCATTCTATAGAATGCCAAAAGGCAAATCGGCAAAGTATAAAATACTCCCGGCAGTGATGTTTAATGTCGCAATGCGAGTCACGTGACTCTCGACGCTCGCCTCAAACAGAGAGCCAGAGCACTCAGTCCAATTCGAATTGACCAGTAAATATATAGACTCACCCTGATTGCCAGATCCGCCAGTCCCTAGTTTCGGTAAAAAAGAGCGCCGTAGTTGGTCACTTTGGACACCAAAAAGACACCCTTCCATTCGGAAAAGCGCCCCCTAGCGTTGTAAGAGTGTAAAAGAAGAGGGTTGCCTCAATAGGGATCCCAAAGTTTGAGAACCCTAGCTTCCATAGAAAGAGAGTTAAGGTCAAAAAACAGATTAAAAAAAGTCATCAAAAAACGACATATCACAAGCATCTCGGAACTCCACTGAAATAGATTTGACAAGTAGTAAAGTGAAATACGAGTATCTTAACTCGAATTGCAAACTTCGAATATAACTTTAACACTTTACTGATTCGTTCTCACTTCGCTTTACCTCATTTGGGGCGTTTTTTATAATGCGGACGACAGATTCATTACAGGTTATGATGTTAATATTTCTGGCGGTAGTTCAGCAATGGTATTTTTCTCTTTTCGTAGAAAAATCCCGTATCTTATATTTTGTACTTCTTACCTTTTCACATGCATCTTTTCAATAAAAACCTTTTTCATACTTTGCCGAAATAGTATTTGTCATTCTATATAATGCCTAGGTATTCTATACAATGCCTAGGGAAAGTATGTATAATTCTCATATTTCATACATTGCCTAAAAACGCCGGGTATTCTATAGAATGCCGGCTTTTCATACATTGCCGGTAACATATATATTAAGAGTGGACCCAAAATATTTTTATGCATAGTGATTTTTCAAGATTCAGTGAAAAAAAGACTTTTAGGATTCCTTCTCTAGCAGAAGCTGAAATTCGAATTATTTTATGAAGCATTTTAGTGATTCATATTAATATTATGAAACATTTTAGTGATTCATATTAATATTATGAAGCATTTTAATATATTTGGATATTCGTCTGACTGTCGTTCCCATGGGCTTCGACAGGAATTTTTTTTCGGGGTTAGAGGAATAAGATCTCACCAGTATTGAATGAAATTATTATTAAAATCGTCATCATTCCATATTAATAAATAAAAATTAATAATATGCTGACAAAAGCAAAGGAAAACGAAAAAAAAGAAATAAAAATTTTCTTCCTTTAAAAAAAAAAGGCCATTAATTTCTGCAACAGAAATCAGTGATCTGGCAACCGTAGTTCACGTGACACGAAGGTTTCCAGATCGCTAATTTCTAAAAAAAAATCGTTTGCCAGATTTTTTTCCTGAATTTTGAATTCAACCACATTGTTCGGATATTATTTGAGCGACTGTACATCTGATATTATTCAACATAAATTTTTCTATCAATTTTCCCCGGGGAGGGGAATGCTCGCCGCCCCCCCCTTTCCTACGACGCTCCTGGTCGCTACCATCTTTGTTGAAACGCATTTAATTCGCTTTCGGATTTGGTACGAACTTTCATCCAAATCATTTGTTTTATTTAAAATCAGAATGATCCAATCAATGTCCGAGGTTTATTGCGCAGCAAACAAACACACAAATTAGCGCGAAATGCAAAAAGTTCCGATATAAACAAAAACCTTTATTCCCTGAAATATTTGCTGCTTAGGCGAGAATTTTTTTTTCGGACTTTGAAAGGTTGCCGCCTTACAATATGATATTACCTTTAAGAGCGATAAAGGGGCGGGGGTGGCTCAGTCGGTAGCGTGCCAGGCTCGTAATCTGTAGTTCCCAGGTTCGAGTCCCAGCTGGGTCAGCGTTGAGATTTATCTCCGCAAAATTCCCTGCCCACGGTCAGTAGGGGACACCGATGGGCTTGGAAAGGCCGCCGTCCGTCGGATGGGACGTTAAGCCGTGGGCCCGTGTGCGGGAGAGCCATACTCTGTGCACGTTAAAGAACACGCTGGATGGCCTTGACAGGAGGCTACCATCTGTCTCCCAAAAGCTGTTCCAGTGGGTCCCCTCCCCCAACCTTCTCTGAGCCTTCGGGGTCCATGTGACCTGGCCATTTAGCCCATGGGGTGCAAAAAAGTGCCGCTCAGAGATAAAACAACCCAACTCATCCAAATCATGTGTTTTATTTAAAATTAGAATGATCCAATCAATGTCCGAGGTTTATTGCGCAGCAAACAAACACACAAATTAGCGCGAAATGCAAAAAGTTCCGATATAAACAAAAACCTTTATTCCCTGAAATATTTGCTGCTTAGGCGAGAATTTTTTTTTCGGACTTTGAAAGGTTGCCGCCTTACAATATGATATTACCTTTAAGAGCGATAAAGGGGCGGGGGTGGCTCAGTCGGTAGCGTGCCAGGCTCGTAATCTGTAGTTCCCAGGTTCGAGTCCCAGCTGGGTCAGCGTTGAGATTTATCTCCGCAAAATTCCCTGCCCACGGTCAGTAGGGGACACCGATGGGCTTGGAAAGGCCGCCGTCCGTCGGATGGGACGTTAAGCCGTGGGCCCGTGTGCGGGAGAGCCATACTCTGTGCACGTTAAAGAACACGCTGGATGGCCTTGACGGGAGGCTACCATCTGTCTCCCAAAAGCTGTTCCAGTGGGTCCCCTCCCCCAACCTTCTCTGAGCCTTCGGGGTCCATGTGACCTGGCCATTTAGCCCATGGGGTGCAAAAAAGTGCCGCTCAGAGATAAAACAACCCAACTCATCCAAATCATTTGTTTTATTTAAAATTAGAATGATCCAATCAATGTCCGAGGTTTATTGCGCAGCAAACAAACACACAAATTAGCGCGAAATGCAAAAAGTTCCGATATAAATAAAAACTTTACTCCCTGAAATATTTGCTGCTTAGGCGAGAATTTTTTTTCGGACTTTGAAAGGTTGCCGCCTTACAATATGATATTACCTTTAAGAGCGATAAACACTTGGCGTACCGCTTACTTAATAGCCACAATACAGCAAATGACAGTAATAAACGTTCTCGTTCTGGATATTTCCTCCTGCTACAGGCGGTGTTTACAAGCCAAGCGAAAAGCAAAACATGTTTCGGTCTCCTGCTGCAATCGAATAAAAACATCTCTTTGTGAGTGTAAAGCTTGTTGCCGTGGTTTAGAATTCATAGCGACACGTGAATACACGTGAGAAAATGTGTGATCCACGCATGAGCAGCAGTGCGCGTTCAAAGTAAGAAAGCACTTTGCATTAGATATGCTTGACTTGGGTTGACGTCCGATATGATTTCGTTGCATTTGTAGTTAATGCGAGGACGTACACCGAAAGCTATTTGTTATATTTACTAGGTACTTCCGTTCTGAAGAGAAGAGATATTTACTGGTTGTTGATCTGCGATTCTCATAGAGAAACAACTCGTGAGAAATAGAAAATCAAGAACGAATATTTGTAGTGTAATAGCAAACTGGGAATTCCTGAGATCTGTTCTCAGAGCATTTTAAATTCCAGTTTCTTTACATAAATTCCTTTTTTGCAAAATAAGCTGCGCACTAACAATTGAATTACTATTCAAGTTCTCTCTGACTTCGATTGTAACCGTTGGATTAAATTAATATCCATTCCATTTTTTTCTTCAGATTTAACTACTACCAATTCAGAATTTTTACACCAGTCCATTTTAGTCGTTTTAACCAAGTTATAGCCATTTGGAATTCAATTAGGGTTGGGTTGTTTTACCTCTGAACGGCATTTTTATGCACACCATGGGATAATGGCCAGGTCACATGAACCCCGAAGGCTCAGAGAAGGTTGGGGGAGGGGACCCACTGGAACAGCTGTTGGGAGACAAATGGTAGCCTCCCGTCAAGGCCATCCAGCGTGTTCTTTAACTTGCACAACGTATGGCTCTCCCGCACACGGGGCCACGACTTTACGTCCCATCCGACGGACGGCGGCCTTTTCAAGTCCATCGGTGTCCCCTACTGACCGTGGGCAGGGCGGGAAATTTTGCGGAGATAAATCTCAACGCTGACCCAACTGGGACTCGAACCTGGGAACTGCGGATTACGAGCCTGGCACGCTACCGACTGAGCCACCACCGCCCTTCAATTAGGGAAAAGAAATATTTCCCTAATTGAACGAAAAAGAAAACTCAGAAACATTTCCCGCATTGTGGGGGGGAAAAAACCAGAAATATTTCTCTAATTGCAAATGAGAATTCATTTTGACTTTTGTTGGTTTGTTTTACCTCTGAGAGGTACTTTTTTTTTGCAAACAATGGGCTAAATGGCCAGGTAACAAAGACCCCCAAGAACTCACTGGACAGCTGTTAGGAGACAAATGACAGCCCCTCTCAAAGCCATCCAGCGTGTTCTTTAGCGTTAACACGGTATGCTCTCTCCTGCACACTGAGCTATGGCTTAACGGCCTGTTCGACGGACAATGGTTCCTCGATGCATTTCGGACGGAGAGAAGATTAAGAGTTTAGCCGAGTTAAATTGCAACTAATCCCACAGTTAGAACTCCAACCTCAAAATTTCAAACTACCGACGAACTCTTACCCATTGAATTAATAATTGCAACTGCAATTAGATTTCTTTACTCGAGAGTAACTGTACCCATGCAAAACTGCTTTCACCCATACTTATAAATAAACACTCGAATATAGCCCATGAGATCATTTCTATATCAATCCCGGCAATGACGTCACCTTCAATACACACCCGGAAACGGTGAAAGGCCACGGTGATGCATGTTCCAAAGGAAAAGGAACAAATCGAGATTGCTGACAGAATGATTTGTGGACAGTACTCTGTCGAGCAGGTGGAGCTTCTTCCTCTTATCTGATGTTACGCGTGCCGTCTGCCCGTTCCAAGGTCGTATATCTGACCTTCAGGTGCTCACCGAACGTGACCCCTTTTCCAGCCGTTGAGGAACCGCAGGAAATGACGTAATCGGTGGAGCGTCGACGTGACGGTCACGGTTTCTCGAGAGTAAGAAAAAGAGAGAGCTAAAGAGAGGAATTTTTGTTTTCGACAGGTGGACGACGACGGGGATCATTTGTAGCATTGTTTTGGAAATCAAAGGAAACGGTTCGTGGAGTACGAGACCTTGTGCACAGCAATGCGATCGAGACATGAAACGGAACGGGATACGAGCAGCGATGCACTGGCGGGACATACACTGCACGACATTGAAATTGCCCCACCCAGAAGGAGTGAGAGGTTGGGTTGTTTTAGCTCTGAGCGGCACTTTTTTGCACACCATGGGCTAAATGGCCAGGTCACATGGACCCCAAAGGCTCAGAGAAGGTTGGGGGAGAGGACCCACTGGAACAGCTGTTGGGAGACAGATGGTAGCCTCCCTTCAAACCCATCCAGCGTGTTCTTTAAAGTGCACAGGGTATGGCTCTCCCGCACACGGGGCCACGGCTTAACGTCCCATCCGACGGACGGCGGCCTTTCCAAGCGCTTCGGTGTCCCCTACTGACCGTGGGCAGGGCGGGGAATTTTGCGGAGATAAATCTCAACGCTGACTCAACTGGGACTCGAACCTGGGAACTACAGATTACGAGCCTGGCGCGCTACCGACTGAGCCCCCCCCCCCCCCCTTAGATCAGTAGCCAAGTGCGCTAACCACTCAGCTACACAGGAGTGAGGGGATAGGGGTGAAATGTAGCACACACATAACAATACACATTGGCATACCATGATTTAATTTGCAGTCACTTACAGCGGTTAGAAGATGAGATAATGCAGCACAATGTGACTGACTCAGTAGGTGGTTGCACCGCCATGAACGGCAATAAAGGAAGAAATGCGGCGTGGCATGGAGTCATACAGTCGACGGATGTGATCCTGAGGAATTGCACACCAAGCAGCGTTGATTTGCTCCTATGATTCATCGAGATTCATCGCCGGCTGGTGAGAGGATTGTACACGTCGTCCAATGTGATCCCACAGATTTTCTATTGGGGATAAATCTTGAGATCGTGCTGGACATCGATCTGGCAACCTTCGTGTCACATGACACGAAGGTTGCCAGATCACTAATTTCAAAAAAAAAAATCGTTGCCAGATATTTTTTTCTAAATTCTATAATCAATCATAGTGTTCGGATATTTTTTGAGCGACTGTACCATATTAAAGCAAATAAAATTCAAAATAAGTCACCAAGTATTATATTAAATTTTTCTTTTTATAGTTGTGTGGAAGTATTAAATGTAAAAAGAATTATTGCGCGATGTTAAATAACAATCTCAACTCTACGCTTTTGAAGTGCAATATACGCATCATCTTAAAATTATCGCTACTTATATATATAGATATAAAATGTTTAAAGTGCATTGCTTTGAACAAAAAATCAAATGCAATGCTTTCTGATATAAGTTGGTCGTATATTTGAAGATTATTCGGTTATTTCTAGATAAAGAATAGGAAAGAAATTGTCAAAAGTGAGAGGGGGGCTCCCTCTGTTGGCCATTTTCACTTGAGGATTCAAATATTCATGCAAAAAAACAAACTTCCAGGAGACACGGTCTTACATTAATTCAATGGCACTGCCCTTCGTGATGGTATCTATATTCTCTGCATAAGAACTTTTTCTGGGTTGGGTTGGGTTGTTTTACCTCTGAGCGGCACTTTTTTGCACACCATGGGCTAAATGGCCAGGTCACATGGACCCCGAAGGCTCAGAGAAGGTTGGGGGAGGGGACCCACTGGAACAGCTGTTGGAAGACAGATGGTAGCCTCCCGTCAAGGCCATCCAGCGTGTTCTTTAACGTGCACAGGGTATGGCTCTCCCGCACACGGGGCCACGGCTTAACGTCCCATCCGACGGACGGCGGCCTTTCGAAGCCCATCGGTGTCCCCTACTGACCGTGGGCAGGGCGGGGAATTTTGCGGAGATAAATCTCAACGCTGACCCAACTGGGACTCGAACCTGGGAACTACAGATTACGAGCCTGGCTCGCTACCGACTGAGCCACCCCCGCCCCCACTTTTTCTGGAATACCCACGTCTATCATAATATTAAGCCGATACTTACCACTCAATCTGGATTGGGTTGTTTCACCTCTGAGCGGCACTTTTTTGCACACCATGGGCTAACATGGCCAGGTCACATGGACCCCGAAGGCTCAGAGAAGGTTAGGGGAGGGGACCCACTGGAACACCTGTTGAAAGACAGATGGTAGCCTCCCGTCAAGCCCATCCAGCGTGTTCTTTAACGTGCACAGGGTATGGCTCTCCCACACATGGGGCCACGGCATAACGTCCAATCCGACGGACGGATGGCCTTTCCAAGTCCATCGGTGTCCCTTACTGACCGTGGGCAGGTCGGGGAAATTGGCGGAGATAAATCTCAACGCTGACTCAGCTGAGACTCGAACCTGGGAAGTACAGTTTACGACGCTGGCGCGCTACCGACTGAGCCACCCCCGCCTCCACTGAATCTGGTGTTGATGATCTCCTGAGAACGCAAATATCTCTCCCTCCATTTCACAGATATAGGGGTTGTTCACTTTTCATTTGAATGACCCTTATATAATAAGTTAGCGAAGAAAATCTAAATGCGTTCCCAGTGAGGACTCGAACCCGGAAACATATTGCAAAATTTGCGCTCTCTGTTAATGCGATATGTCTGTCTGCTTGTCTGTATGCAGCGTTTGGACGGTTAGGTGAGCGAGTTTTTCGTATTTTGGCAACGTGCATTCAATTTAAAGGAGTGCATATTCATTCTTTCTGTAGGAAAACGTTTGAAATTAATCCGTATTTCGTCGATGCAAATGGATTTGCCCTCGGATCACGATAGCTACTTCTAAAGAGCGAAGTTATAGATGTCATTTGAAAACTTTTTTGCATCAGTTAATCAACAAAATGCAATTAATGTTCTGGTCGGCTTGTTGTCCCCAATATAGGAAAAATAACAAACCGTAAAAAATGGACTACTCCCCCTTGGAAAGTTTTAGAATATTTTTTGAATTTTTTACATCCAAAAACTACCAGTTATGATTAAACTGTTTTAACAAGTGTGCTGCAATGATAGACAATATTGTTTGAAATTTTTAGGTCTTGAGGTTCTTAAAAACCGTGGGGCGGGGGTGGCTCGGTCGGTAGCCGCCAGGCTCGTAATCTGTAGTTCCCAGGTTCGAGTCCCAGCTGGGTCAGCGTTGAGATTTATCTCCGCAAAATTCCCCGCCCTGCCCACGATCAGTAGGGGACACCGATGGGCTTGGAAAGGCCGCCGTCCGTCGGATGGGACGTTAAGCCGTGGGCCCGTGTGCGGGAGAGCCATACACTGTACACGTTAAAGAACACGCTGGATGGCCTTGACGGGAGGCTACCATCTGTCTCCCAACAGCTGTTCCAGTGGGTCCCCTCCCCCAACCTTCTCTGAGCCTTTGGGGTCCATGTGACCTGGCCATTTAGCCCATGGTGTGCAAAAAAGTGCCGCTCAGAGGTAAAACAACCCAACCCAACTTAAAAACCGTTTTTTAAAGGGGTACTTTATAATAAGAGGTCAGAAACACTAAATAACTCTCCACTAAAATAAAATTTAACTTCCTTGGTGGTCTCGTATTTTAGGGGACCGCCTACTACATTAAGTCATCACAGATCCATTAGCTGCAATGCTTAGTAATCTCAATTAGTAAAAACTTTAGATTTTTTTATTTGTAAATCAATGAAAAAATTTTTTTTATGTAGAATTAATAATAATTATAAATTTATGATTAGCAGTAATATTAATTTTTATTTGTTAACCTCTTTCATTACAAATCATCATCGTTATCATTTATGCATCATAAAATGAACAATAATAATAATTACATTCATTTCAGGGGCGGGGGTGGCTCAGCGGGTAGCGCGCCAGGCTCGTAATCTGTAGTTCCCAGGTTCGAGTCCCAGCTGGGTCAGCGTTGAGATTTATCTCCGCAAAATTCCCCGCCCTGCCCACGGTCAGTAGGGGACACCGATGGGCTTGGAAAGGCCGCCGTCCGTCGGATGGGACGTTAAGCCGTGGGCCCGTGTGCGGGACAGCCATACCCTGTGCACGTTAAAGAACACACTGGATGGCCTTGACGGGAGGCTACCATCTGTCTCCCAACAGCTGTTCCAGTGGGTCCCCTCCCCCAACCTTCTCTGAGCCTTCGGGGTCCTTGTGACCTGGCCATTTAGCCCATGGTGTGCAAAAAAGTGCCGCTCAGAGGTAAAACAACCCAACCCAACAACATTCATTTCAATGATATATTTTGAAGCTGGAAGCATAGAAGTTATTTAAGTAACCGAATCTGAGCAACAGAAATAAATTTAATGGTAGTGAATGTAGTAAAGATATCTGAAGACAAATGCAGAGATTACGTTTGATTATTTATTAATTAGACTAAAAATAAGCAGCATTTTTGTGGCATCTCCCCTTTGCTGAGAGAAAGTAAAACTAACCTTCTTTAAATTTAAACTCTGATGATTATTAAGTCACGATTGAATTCTTAAGCATTAGAGTCGATATTCGTCTAAACCAACTGCTTTATTTTAAGCAATGAAAATCATTAGCAGATCTTGTTTATCACCGATCATTACACCCGCTGATGTCACTTGACGTAGCAGTTGTTTCATTTTTCCGCTGCACTTGGTCAATGCTACTTTGCATCTATTTAGCAGACCTTTATTACAACTTGTGTGGGCCCATTTTATGCATATGAGATGTCCACGAACCCGTGGACACGTTTCTGTTCGTAATTATCGTCTATCAGCTTATTTATGGTCATAAAAATTACCAACGGTTAGAAAAACATCTCCATCGCTTCCCTGGAAATTTCATGGTAATTAAACATTATTACCTCATTCATTTTTGATTTTTATTGCTACAAATTGGCAACTAAGTTTTTTAACGGTACAGGTTGGTTTGCTACTAATGATGTCTAAGTTTTAACGTCGGAACTCAAATGCATGTGAAGCCAAATGGACTTTAGATGATCGTTTAATTTTAGTGGATCAAGACGTGAGGTTTGTGTAGTTTAACTTCTGAGAAATACTTTTGCACATAATGGAGATAAATGGCCAGGTTATAGAAAGGTAAGATCTAGGTACAGGGAATCCTTCAGACAGCTACACTACATTGCAAAAAGTGTCCGGACACTTTCATGTTAGGTAAACGAAGAGCCACATTCAAAACTACCTAACTTTGAAAATAAGCGTTTTACGGGAAAAAGTCAGTAGACATAAATTGAAGATCTCGGCCAGAGCTCTCTAAATCTCTATTTTCTATAATATTAATCTAATATTTAAAGAGTTATGGAAGCTGAAACATTTAAATGAAACTTTTGCTTTTTTCGTGTGAAAAAAAAAATGTTTGAAAAGAAAGTTTTGTTTGAAAATTTACTTCAAAAGTTGGCAATATAAATACGATATTTGAATTTGGTGTAAAGATTTTTGAAGTTTTCATCAATTTAGAGGGGAAATATTTTGGAAGTGTGTGTGATAACATCTGTTGTTAAATATTATAACTTCCATAACTCTTTAAATATTAGATCAATATTATAGAAAATAGAGATTTAGAGAGCTCTGACCGAGATCTTCAATTTATGTCTACTGACTTTTTTCATCAAAGACTAGTCAAACCGTTTCTTTAACGTCCAGAGAGTATGACTCTTCTGCACACAAAGTTACGATTCTACGTCCCATCCGACGAGGGGTGACCTTTCCAAGTTCATCGGTGTCCCCTTTCTCACAGAAGGCAGAATGGAGCATGGCTAAGTTGAATCTGAACGCTAGTTGGAATTTGAACGCTGGAAACTACGGATTCATAATCTGCAGTTTCATCGTTATTTTTACAAAGCATCATCGTTATTATCTGTTGTGTTGCCTCAGAGGTAAATCAACTGAGCATACTCCTAACAAAAGAGAAATTTCAATTATACCTACATTTCAAACACAAGCACTAAGAAGAATTAAAACATTTATCCATTTTTTTTTTCCTGAAATATTGTAGCGGACACCGATGGGTTTGAAAAGGCCGCCGTCCGTCGGATGGGCCGTTTCCTAATCAATGTCCAGTAGGTTCCCTCCCCCGAACCTTCTTTGAGCCGTCGGGGTTCTTATGACCTGGCAATTTAGCCCATTGTGTTCCTCAGAGATAAAACAACCCAACTCTGAAAAATCGCAAAATCGACTTAACTCGACGCATGAAAAATACCTTTAGTTTCACAATGCTTGAATAGCCATCATGCTCGGAGGTCAAAGACCATATACAAACCTTTACCATGTGAGCAGAGAAATGGACAAAGGGGGATCTTTAAAGGATGATTTTCAGCCTTTATTCCTCGCGCGATAACAACCTACAAGCGGCCAAAGATTAACGGTAAAACATACGAATCCAGCGGCCATTTTCTCAAGAGATCATGACTGCGATAACCTAGCTATTACCGACTTCAAAGTGATAGGGAATTATAGGGCCAACTTTCTCTCTGTGCTGTGTTTTGCAGAAAGAAAGACTCTTCTAGGAACCATTAAGAAGAGCTTCAGGTACAAAATAAGCAAGGAGGAGGAACAAAGTATGGCAGAGATCGCCTAAAAATATCTTCAGAGCAGTTGTTATGCGATGAAAAATGACACTGTCGGGTTATTTTCACCTCTTAATTCACGTAACGACTCGCTGTGGGCTATCAACTGCGCTCTGCGACAAAGGTTTCGATTATCGTCCTATCTGTTTCAAGTGTCGCTCACCGTAAGTGCAAAAATGCGTGTAATAATACATTTACGACTTTGAGGTGATAGGAAGTATGCAAGTAGGCTGAATCAGGGACGTTTTACATTTAAAAGAAAACGTATGGACTGTGAAAAGGAAAGTATTGTCAATATGTTGAAAAGCCTCAGGAAAGATATATGAAGAAGATAAAATTTCGTACGAGATCAAGGTTAGTAGGTAAAAAATGCAGTGCGAGAATAGATTTCAGCCTAATCTTGTCTTGCTTTATTAAAAAGGTCTTGAAATAACAATCAACTAGTTCTATCCATTATTCAGTTTCATCCTTGAAAATCGCCACTATTTTTCCCACACACTCCAGATTTCTGTTCTTGGAGATAGAGCGTTTACTCCTGTTTTATCTGGGGGCGGGGGTGGCTCAGTCGGTAGCGCGCCAGGCTCGTAATCTGTAGTTCCCAGGTTCGAGTCCCAGCTGGGTCAGCGTTGAGATTTATCTCCGCAAAATTCCTCGCCCTGCCCACGGTCAGTAGGGGACACCGATGGGATTGGAAAGCCAGCCGTCCGTCGGATGGGACGTTAAGCCGTGGCCCCGTGTATGGGAGAGCCATACCCTGTGCACGTTAAAGAACACGCTGGATTGACTTGACGGGAGGCTACCATCTGTCTCCCAACAGCTATTCCAGTGGGTCCCTCCCCCAACCTTCTCTGAGCCTTCGGGGTCCATGTGACCTGGCCATTTAGCCCATTGTGTGCAAAAAAGTGCTGCTCAGAGGTAAAACAACCCGTTTTATCTTCTTACAAATCTTGAACTCAAAGTTGAGAATTGCGACCTTTTAAGTAATTTAATACAAATTTATGTTTAATTACCTATTTTACAAATTATACAATAAATAAGATTGCTTAATATTCGCATTAAATGAACACATTTTTTCCCCGATTTGTTTTGGAGTCAAATATTGAGTGAGCATTCTATAAGGAAATAGAACTGTTGCAGTATTTTTTTCCCTCAGTGATGTGGCTCGGTCGGTACGCACCAAGCTTGTAATCTGCAATTCTCTGTTTGGAGTCCCAACTAGCCAGGCGTTGAGATTTATCTCCGCCCTCGGTCAGTAAGGGGACACCGATGGGCTTGGAAAGGTCGCCGTCCGTCAGATGTAGCGTTAAACCGTAGACTCCGTGTGCAGAAGATTGAGTTGCTTTGCATTTGAGCGACATTTTTGTCACAATGGGCAGGTTGGGTTGGATTGTTTTACCTCTGAGCGGCACTTTTTTGCACACCATGGGCTAAATGGCCAGGTCACATGGACCCCGAAGGCTCAGAGAAGGTTGGGGGAGGGGACCCACTGGAACAGCTGTTGGGAGACAGATGGTAACCTCCCGTCAAAGCCATCCAGCGTGTTCTTTAACGTGCACAGAGTATGGCTCTCTCCAGCACACGGGGGCCACGGCTTAACGTCCCATCCGACGGACGACGGCCTTTTCAAGCCCATCGGTGTCCCCTACTGACCGTGGGCAGGGCGGAGAATTTTGCGGAGATAAATCTCAACGCTGACCCAGCTGGGACTCGAACCTGGGAACTACAGATTACGAGCCTGGCGCGCTACCGACTGAGCCACCCCCGCCCCACACACAATGGGCAGGTCAGGTTACAAGGACCCCAAGGGCTCAGAGAAGGTTGGGGAAGGGTTTTGGGGAAGAAGTCTGTTTAGAAGATAGGTGGAAGCCTCCCATCAAGGCCATGCAGCGACTTCTTTAACGTGCACCGAGTATGGCTCTCCCGCACACGGGTCACAACAGAAAAGGATAATTGAGCTTTTTTCAAAAAAGTAATGCTCGTCCAGAATTGCTCAATAACTGAAAAAAATGAATTAAAATCTTTCTGGGTGAATTTTTGCATTTAAAATAATCTTCAAAGATACACTATAAAGCTCTTTAGTTTTGACGGGCAATTTGTTAATAATATAATCTATTGTAACAGTTATATAAAATGAAAGGTTGCGTTGCGGAGTGTTAGATTTATTATATTTTCAGACAGTATATAATTGTGTTAAAGATAGGAATGATGCTGGGTAAATCTGATTAACATGTGTTAGAAAACGAAATAAAAGAGACTGTCACAAATATGGTGGAAAAAACGCATTACTGATTTTTACTGAGCCCTAAATGTAACATAAACATCGTTTTCGATTATTCGTGGGGCGGGAGTGGCTTAGTCGGTAGCGCGCCAGGCTCGTAATCTGTAGTTCCCAGGTTCGAGTCCCAGCTGGGTTAGCGTTGAGATTTATCTCCGCAAAATTTCCTCGCCCTGCCCACGGTCAGTAGGGGACACCGATGGGCTTGAAAAGGCCGCCGTCCGTCGGATGGGACGTTAAGCCGTGGCCCCGTGTGCGGGACAGCCATACCCTGTGCACGTTAAAAACACCTGGATGGCCTTGACGAGAGGCTACCATCTGTCTCCCAACAGCTGTTCCAGTGGGTCCCCTCCCCCAACCTTCTCTGAGCCTTCGAGGTCCTTGTGGCCTGTCCATTTAGCCCATGGTGTGCAAAAAAAGTGCCGCTCAGAGGTAAAACAATCCAATTATTCGTTTTTCATCTCAAAATTGAATATAATTATGCAAAGAACTTTATCTAGAAAAAAAGACTCTCTATTCAAAAGCAGCAGAATGCCCTTGTTGTGATGCCCTTGTTGTGAAATGCCCTTGTTGTGAAGAGCGGATTAAAGATCTGTGCAAAAGCAATCACATTCGCTGTTTCTTCTAAGATGGCTTTTTGAATAACTGTTTATGTATGCAGAATTGCATTATATATTATTTAAAAGAAAACTGCCTTTGACCAAAAAGGTGGCGCCGATGGCCTTTGGAAATTCTACCGTCGGTCGAATGGGAATACTAAGTCCTTCACCGTGGACCGTATTGGGGTGGGGGTGCTCGGTTGGTAGCGATCCAGTCTCGTAATCTGCAGTTACCAAGTTCGAGACTCGCCTGGGCCAACTTTGAGATTGATCTCCGCAAAACAGTAGGGGACACTGATTGGCTTAGAAATGCCACCGTCCGTGGATGGGACATTAAGCTGTGGCTCCGTGTGCGGGAGAGCCATACTCTGTGAACATTAAAGAACACACTGGATGGCTTTGATAAGAGGCTACCATTTGTCTCTTAATAGCTATCCTGTGGGTCCCCTTCCCCCCATAGGGGGCGGGGGTGGCTCAGTCGGTAGGGCGCCAGGCTCGTAATCTGTAGTTCCCAGGTTCGAGTCCCAGCTGGGTCAGCATTGAGATTTATCTCCGCAAAATTCCCCGCCCTGCCCACGGTCAGTAGGGGACACCGATGGGCTTGGAAAGGCCGCCGTCCGTCGGATGGGACGTTAAGCCGTGGGCCCGTGTGCTGCAGAGCCATACCTTGTGCACGTTAAAGAACACGCTGGATGGCCTTGACGGGAGGCTACCATCTGTCTCCCAACAGCTGTTCCAGTGGGTCCCCTCCCCCAACCTTCTCTGAGCCTTCGGGGTCCTTGTGACCTGCCAATTTAGCCCATGGTGTGCAAAAAAGTGCCGTTCAGAGGTAAAACAACCCAACAACCCAACCCAAATCCTTGTTACCCGACCATTTACCCCATTGTGGCAAAAAAGGGGAAATTGAGAAGTGAAATAACCCAATATATAAAATTTACTATGATTTAGCATGTGAGAGTTGTCCTATCCGTTGCCCACCCTATGAATTGCAAAAAAAATATGCATGAATATCGGTTAAACTTTTAATCACCATTTGTCTAACTAGAACTTAAACTTTGAGAAACATTCCGATACTTTTCGGGTTACCCTAATTATAATTTTTAAAATTCACTCACAAATTATAATGAAATTTATTTTTGTGGCCTACTTTTTTCTGAAAGATCCCGAATTACTTTGGCTACACTCTGTTACTATGATCCTGTTACGTTGGGTTGTTTTACCTCTGAGCGGCACTTTTTTGCACACCATGGGCTAAATGGCCAGGTCACATGGACCCCGAAGGCTCAGAGAAGGTTGGAGGAGTGGACCCACTGGAACAGCTGTTGGGAGACAGATGGTAGCCTCCCGTCAATGCCATCCAGCGTGTTCTTTAACGTGCACAGGGTGTGGCTCTCCCATACATGGGCCACGGCTTAACGTCTCATCCGACGGACGGCGGCCTTTCCAAGCCCATCGGTGTCCTCTACTGACCGTAGGCAGGGCGGGGAATTTTGCGGAGATAAATCTCAACGCTGACCCAGCTGGCACTCGAACCTGGGAACTACAGATTACGAGCCTGGCGCGCTACCGACTGAGCCACCCCCCCCCCCCCCCCTCCCGATCCTGTTACATAAAATAGCTCTTACAGAGAGAAAAATTCTTAGGTAGCTGACATGTCGTAGAGGCATAATGCACCAAAAGAAAGAATTGTGAGAAAGCGAACTCAGAAGGACACATGGTGAGAAAGAGAATGCCGACAGGCTTGAAGGTGAACCGTCCGTTGGATCATATGTTAAGCCGTGGTCTCCTTATAAAACAATTAGGTTGTTATATATGATTTTCCTTCACAGAGCAGGGAATAAACGGCACTTTTTAGATACAATTGAATCATAACAAGGGTTCAGTTTTACATTCAAGGGCTCAGAGAAAGTTTGAGGAAACTGTTAGAAGACAGATGACCAACCCGCCAAGCGAAGGTCATCCAGCATATTTTTTAGTCTGCATAAGGTATGATTATCCTGCACACGGAGCCACGGCTCAACGTTCATAAAACGGCTGTCTTTTCAAGCCCATAGGTGTCCTATTTCTTACTGAGAGGAGTTTGGGGGTTAGCAGAGATTAATCTAATCCTTGACACAAGTAGGACTCCAACCTGGAAATTGCAGATTACGAGCCTGCTCCACTACCGACTGAGATTAACCCCCCCCCCCCCCACACACACACACACTTTCCCACGGCCACCTATGCAGGAAAGCCACAAGTTGTGATTGTTAAAAAAACGAGTTGGATATCCTTGAAGGGAGATTTGCATCAGTCTGCTGTCCATCGAGTCGGTATAAAAAGCACTTTCCTCTACATCAGAGTCGGTTGCGCGCCAGGCTCGTAATCTGTAGTTCCCAGGTTCGAGTCCCAGCTGGGTCAGCGTTCAGATTTATCTCCGCAAATTCCCCGCCCTGCCCACGGTCAGTAGGGGACATCGATGGGCTTGGAAAGGCCGCCGTCCGTCGGATGGGACGTTAAGCCGTGGCCCCGTGTGCGGGAGAGCCATACCCTGTGAACGTTAAAGAACACGCTGGATGGCCTTGACGGGAGGCTACCATCTGTCTCCCAACAGCTGTTCCAGTGGGTCCCCTCCCCCAACCTTCTCTGAGCCTTCGGGGTCCATGTGACCTGGCCATTTAGCCCATGGAGTGCAAAAAAGTGCCGCTCAGAGGTAAAACAACCCAACCCTCTACAACAGTGGTTCTCAACCTTTTATGCTTCACGTACCCCCTGGAAATGTGTATGTAACTGGCGTACCCCTTGTATAGGTAGATAAAGCTATAGTTATAGTATAACAATGAGAATAAAATAAAACATATATATATGTGCACGTTAAATTTTGTATTCATAAATTACATATATCGATAAACACAAAAAAATGACAAACAATTTAACAAATCTTCTAAAATTATAAATATTTTACTGGGCAATCACTGAAATGGACTTGTTACAAAATCTAGCGACTTTTGAGCTCTCACGGCGTATCGAAAAAGGTTTTACCACATACCCCACGTTGGGAACCCCTACTCTACATAATTTTTGAGCTCTTGGGATGCTTATGATCTGGCCATTTACGCCTTGTCTTGTGTCACTGCTCAGAGGCGAAACAAACCAAATCTTATGCTGAATTTAAATTCTGGTTCTTTCGCAGTGCAACCAGATGCATCAACCACTAAACAACTGAAAAGAACATTCTAAGGAAATGTTTTCCAATTCAGGCGATTTCACCACCTGCTCCTTCATTGCTAACAAGGTTAAATTGCGCAGAGTCATGTTTTAATGCGATTAGAATACTAATTAGAAGCCACAGATCATTTCAGTGGAATTAATAACAGCAAAGTTCTCTCTCTCCTCCTTTCTCTTACAAAGGTGAATGACCCTGCAAGTAGTTACGCTGTCTTCCCGTCATGCTTTGAGCGTAATGAACCACTACGGGCCACCCTACGAGTGACCACCACGATGTTTCGTTGCGGTGGAAACACTACGGCTTTCCCCGCTTTTTGGCACATTAATGGCGGGTTATCAGGCAGAGGTCACGACCCCAAGAACCGCCTCTCAGGGCACCGGCATCGGAGGGAGGCGGCGAGGGGAAAAATGGAAGCTGTTGCGCAAGAGGATGCGAGTCCTCTGGACGTCCTCATTTTCCTTCATAGAGCAGGGGATGAGAGAATCATTTGCGAGTTGCGATGAAGTTTCAGAGCTAAGTGCGTGGGGGGATACTTTCCCGGGTCAGGACCTGCTTCACGACTGGGGCTTCGGTGAAGATTTCGTCGTGGAAGGTCATGATGTTGGAGGTGGGACCTTAACGTGACGAGAAAGGCATTAAAATATGTCTTTTGCCTTTCATTCGGAGAAGTCCTGGATACTTTGTAAGAAGATCGTGAATTTCAATCACTTTCTAATCTCTGACTTCTGAAGTAATGATGGCTGATGTTGGTTTAGTTTCAAATGCTGTAGTTTTTTGTGTAGGCTGATCATCAAGCAGACAACGCATACTGTTGGAACATAAGCTTTTATCATAAGTTTCGTGTAGCGTTTTATGCAAAAATATCTGTGATTCAAAGGTGTATTTTTTGGTTATTCACCTCGTCGTGTTCTTAACAAACAAGGACTTGTCTTCAGTGGAATTCAAAGTGGAATCCTAAGTGGGAGAAAATAAGGTTATATACTCAAGGCTGAAGTGAATCTCACTCACATCGAACAAACGTTTTCACCAGCTTAGACCGTTAATGAACACAAAACACATCTCACAGTTGAAATATTGTGGTAAGGGTTCCACTGGATAGATGTTAGACGATAGATGGCTGTAGCCTTGCGTCTAGGCCATGGCCGAGTGGTTAGGCGCTTGGCTACTGATCTAAGGGACCTGGGTTCGAGCCCCGGGTAAGGCATGGCTGTTTGTGTCGTTTTTCTGCTGAGGGTATGCCATCCTCTCAGACCTTCTACTCTGGCATATAAACTGACAGGCTCTTGTCAGACCTCTGTGGCAAGCAGCTGCTTGAAGGGGTATTTTTTTTTATTCCAGCCTGTCCTTTAACGTGCACAGGATATAAAGCCAAACGGTGTCGCGGATTAACGCTTCATCCAACTGAAAACGGTCTTCCCTGCATTGTGAGGAGAAGAAGTTTTAAGTGAGATGGAATTCATCAATAAAGGGGCTTCTCCGTAGGTCGTGAATCTTCTCCACACGTTCGAAAAACTTCTCCAGTAAATCGTGAAAGGATAATTTCAGTTTGACTACAAACATGTTTTGTATCATTCTAATGCATATGAATGCTAGTTACAATCTGTACCAGATAGAATTAGCTACAGGGTTTGAAGCTATCATTTCTGAATAATCCCCATTGACGAGACAGTGATATCTGTAAAGTACAACTTAGATAGTTATATACATAAATTACTTCTCAGAATCTCAGAAAGACAGATCTGCGCAATAATAATACGCGAGATCTGCGCAAGAAAAAAACAAAAGCATTTATTCTTTCGAATCTGGCTCTTTTTAATCAGCTAAGCCATCTGCAAGTTATAAAAAAAAATAAATACCCCCCCCCCACTCAAGCAGCTGCTTGCCACAGAGGTCTGACAGGAGCCTGTCACTTTTTATGCCAGAGTAGAAGGTCTGAGAGGATGGCAGGACCTCAGCAGAAAAACGACACATACATCCATGCCTTACCCGGGGCTCGAACCCAGGTGCCTTAGATCAGTAGCCAAGCGCGCTAACCACTCGGCCATGGGACGGCTGCAAGTTATAGGACACATTTAATTGTACCACTTTTAGCTAGAAAGTTTTTTGATCACATAACTTCTCTATGGCGTGTTATTATAGGTAAAAGTTCTTGTCAGATCTCTAAGCATTTTTGGCCTGCCGTTGATAAATTCATTTTTTAGGCAAAATTAAACACATTTTTTTTTTCTTTCGTAATATTAGCATACATCAGAAAGGCAAATAACAAATTTAGGTAAAAAATTATAAGTTGATTGCCACAAAGTAAAATGTGGTGGGAGTGATTCAGTCGGTAGCGCGCCAGGTTCGAGTCCCGCCTGGGCCAGCGTTGAGATTTATCTCGCCAAACTTCCTGCCCTGCCCACGGTCAGTAAGGGACACCAATGGTCTTCTGTCTGAAGTGGAAAAGGATGCCGTCTATCGAATGGGACGTAAAACCGTGACCCCGTGTGCGGGGGCGGGGGCGGCTCAGTCGGTAGCGAGCCAGGCTCGTAATCTGTAGTTCCCAGGTTCGAGTCCCAGCTGGGTCAGCGTTGAGATTTATCTCCGCAAAATTCCCCGCCCTTCCCCACGGTCAGTAGGGGACACCGATGGGCTGGGAAAGGCCGCCGTCCGTCGGATGGGACGTTAAGCCGTGGCCCCGTGTGCGGGAGAGCCCATACCCTGTGCACTTTAAAGAACACGCTGGATGGCCTTGACGGGGGCTACCATCTGTCTCCCAACAGCTGTTCCAGTGGGTCCCCTCCCCCAACCTTCACTGAGCCTTCGGGGTCCATGTGACCTGGCCATTTAGCCCATGGTGTGCAAAAAAAGTGCCGCTCAGAGGCTGTGCACGTTAAAGAACACGCTGAATGACCTTGACAGTAGGCTACCATGTCTCCCAACAGCTGTCAAGTGGGTCCCAACCTTCTCTGAACCTCAGGGATCTTGGGACTTGGCCATTTAGCCCATTGTGTGCAAAAAATGCGCTCAACGATCAATCAACCCACAAAATAAATAACTTCTAAATCCAGTAACTTCCTTTTACGTTTTCATTGTGAACTATTTGCTTAATTTTGTGACGCAAATAATTTTTTAACTGCGTCAACGAGCTGGATATCCTTGAAGGGAGATTTGTATCAGTCTCCTAATAGATGTCCACGGGTCCCTTCCCTCTACATAATCCTTGGGCTGCTCAAGAAAACAAACCAACTTTATGTTGTTGAATTTTAATACTGATTCCAGATGCGTCAATCACTAAACAAATGAGTTTGGTTGTTTTATCTCTGAGCGGCACTTTTTTGCACACCATGGGCTAAATGGCCAGGTCACATGGACCCCAAAGGCTCAGAGAAGGTTGGGGGAGGGGACCCACTGGAACAGCTGTTGGGAGACAGATGGTAGCCTCCCGTCAAGGCCATCCAGCGTGTTCTTTAACGTTGGGTTGTTTTACCTCTGAGCGGCACTTTTTTTGCACACCATGCGCTAAATGGCCAGGTCACATGGACCCCGAAGGCTCAGAGAAGGTTGGGGGAGGGGACCCACTGGAACAGCTGTTGGGAGACAGATGGTAGCCTCCCGTCAAGGCCATCCAGCGTGTTCTTTAACGTGCACAGGGTATGGCTCTCCCGAACACGGGGCCACGGCTTAACGTCCCATCCGACGGACTGCGGCCTTTCCAAGCCCATCGGTGTCCCCTACTGACCGTGGGAGGGCGGGGAATTTTGCGGAGATAAATCTCAACGCTGACTCAGCTGGGACTCGAACCTGGGAACTACAGATTACGAGCCTGGCGCGCTACCGACTGAGCCACCCCCCGCCCCTCTAAACAAATGAGAACTAAATTTTACCAAAAAAAATAAGCAAATAAATTCTCTCTCTGCTAAGTGTCACACACTTTGTTTTACAATAACCATTATTTTACTTTTAAAGCAAAAACTATGCACGAGCATTTGTTATAAAGATAGTCTCTGCTGCTCCTGAGCCACAAAACTCAAAATAAGCAAACAAACCAATCAACTGTAATCATAAGAAATTCTTCAAATATGAAGCTTCCATTTCCTTACCTTCTTAATTTTATATTCTTTTCCGTTATTCCAGCTGGTTTTGATATCCTGGTAAGCAACTGTTACGCACACAATGGAGCCCAGAAAAGATTACAACTCATCGATTCCAATGGGTAAGTTTTAATTTGAAATATATTGGAAAACATTTTCATTTATGCCGAAATCGTGTAAGTTTCAGAAACTTATATAAGGGACAAAAAATATATTAAAATTATATTTTTCTATTGTTATACTTGTTTAAGATATCTAAAATAACACGCTATACATTTTTCTTAATATAATGCATGTTATCTTAGGTGTACTTCTGCTACACAACTCTGAGAAGGTATTCAAACGTATACTCTTGGTTACTTAAAAATTGCTCAACATTTACTAGAATATCGATGTATTCGTTTGACTGTGAGTATCGATGTATTCGTTGACTGTGAGTATTCCTTGTAATGTAGGTTGGGTTATCTCTGAGCGGCACTTTTTTGCACACCATGGGCTAAATGGCCAGGTCACATGGACCCCGAAGGCTCAGAGAAGGTTGGGGGAGGGGACCCACTGGAACAGCTGTTGGGAGACAGATGGTAGCCTCCCGTCAAGGCCATCCAGCGTGTTCTTTAACGTGCACAGGGTATGGCTCTAGCATACACGGAGCCACGGCTTAACATCCCATCCAAAGGACGGTGCCTTTCCAAGTCCATCGGTGTCCCCTTTCTAAGCGAGGCATGACGGGGAGTTGCACGGAAATAAATCTCAATGTTCGCCCATCTGGGATTCGAACCTGGGAACTGCAGATTACGAGCCGGGCGCGTTACCAACTGAGCTCGCCCTGACCTCGGTAAATGTAAAGTTTCCAAATAGCAGATAAAAGTGCCAACACATATAAATTTGTGTCCTTAAAATCATTCTGACAATTCATATTTGAGCTTTTTTAATACCCATTCATCAAATTCTTAAATATATTTCAGTTCTGGAACATTTCTAGCAAAAAAGCAAAACAATATCTCTGATACCACAAACAATACCACAAAATAAAGTATATTTCGTCTAGTGTTTCTACTCCTGCAAAATATTTAACAAGATTTATCAATTAGGGTAGAATCAAACGTTTACATTTCAAACACACTCAGTCCGTGATTAATAGATAGATAGATAGATAATTTTTATTCCAGATAATGTTTTACAGTATACAAAAACTTTTGAGGTCTCACAAGAGCAGGCTCGTTCGTGAGATCTCCATACAGAAACAATTTCAATTGAAAACATCAGTCGTCACATTGAATAATACACCAAAAAACAAAAAACGAAAACAACTCAAAACAAAAAATTTCTAGTAATCCAGAAGTGTGAAAGTCAGAAAGTCAGAAACATTAAATATCCATGTTACATATAAACAGTTATAGTAGATTAATGCAAAAAAGTTTCCACATCATCCTGTTTCAAAATGTATTTCTTGAGAACTTTAGAAAACAAATGATAATTCGTGATATTTTTCATGCTGACTGGGAGAGAGGAAAGAAATTTCGGTGCTAAATACAAATAATAGTGCCTAAAAATTTCCTTATGTAATGCAGGAATTTCATATTCCCTCGTCCCGAGATTGATTTCATTTCACTTAAAAGGAAATCTTTCGCATAAACAAGAACTGGTAAAAAGGAAATGAAGAGGAGCAGGAGCAGACTGGAATAGCGCAACCATTCTTGCATCCCCAGCCTCTTAACTAAAGAACAATGGTTCGCGAAGCACAAATAATAGCAACACCGGTTCCCACATAAAACCGTGAGAGTCAGAAATCGCCATATCTACTGTGTGGAACGCGCTTCAAGCTACTCTTGTTGTATTTCCACTTTTTTTTTTCTGTAACTTGTTGTTGATGGATCATAGCCTTGGTCCGCAACCACTTAACTTATTCGTTTCGTTTTTATTCTCTGCTTTTTATTTTCTTCCGAAGATCAGAAAGCTAAGACATCGAGTTGTGTTGGATTGCAAATAAAGCCACAAATCATGGTTTTGCCAAAGGTTACTAATAATATGTGATCACTGGTATTAATTAGAAGAATAATACGTCGCCTCTGGCGGAATTGAATGCTTGTTTACAAAGAGAAGGAAGTTTTCCATTTTCCAGAATTTGCACATTCTAGCAGTTAAAATTCGAATTAATGAGTGACTGGGACTATTACAGCTACTTTAGAATTTGATTACTACTTTGACAGCTATTTGGAATTCTACTTTTTATTTTTCAGATTTAGTGCCCTGTAATGATAAGAATTGAAACCTAAAAGATTTTAAAAAAATGTGAATTCTAATATTTTAACAGTAACTATTCAACTCAAAAAGAATGTTTTTCATTTTTATCATAAAGCAAAAAAAAGCAAAAAGAATTTCTCATCCTTTGAGGATGGGGGGAAATCTTTGCTGTTAATTTTTCTTTCTCATGATTAACACCTCTTTAGACGATAAACTAATTTCACTCATCATTCCACTAGTTCTTAAAAACTGAACATATGGTTATGATTCTCATAGCCATAAAGTTTAATGCATTACATCTACTTAATAAAGCTTCCATTTGATCAATAACTAGAGTCATTTTTTATTTTTGGTTGGAATGGATGGAAAGTGCCCAGGGTAGGATTGAGGACATTGGGCCTTGGGTGACTCTCAAACTTGGTGATCCTTCCCCTATTCCTATTTAACATCTAATTCATTCGCAATCATGCTGTGACTTAAGTTATTAAACCATATTTAAAATTTTTAATCATTTAAATATACTCAGATTTAAATTATAAGAAATATCTCTATTACTCTCTCTCCTCCCGGGCAACCTCCTCCTCGTTAATACGTAGTGGTTCTTTTGAAGATAAAGTTGATGTTCCATCACAACTTAGAGAAAATGAGAGTGAGGATAACACTAAGATTTAAATGAAATCAATCTAAATATCTATTTTTAACGATGCCCAATATTAATAAGAGCGGTAATTCCTTCCGGACTAGTGGACGGCGCAGACGGGTGAGCTGTAACACTTCCACAATGCATGTTCACGTCAAGCTTGGCAGTTTTCCAACGCTACACGCTGTAGCTCCTTACGCAGAACATTTTTCGGATACCCACATCCTGTGCACTTTAAAGAGCACGCTGGATGGCTTTCATGTGAGCTTCCATCTGTCTCCTAACAGCTGTCAAGTGGATAACTTTTCCCCAATCCTTCCCTGAGACCTTGGGGTACTTGTGACCTGGCATTAATCCCCATTCTGTGCAAAAACTGCCGCTCAGAGGTTAAAACTCCCCGCAGTGTAATAGGTAGCAGGATGAAAATAAGCTTTTGATGTTCTTGTTGTTAGGAACAGATGAAGACTCAGTGGAATAGACATTCAGCACTTTCAAAGGAAAAAAGAAAATTAATGAGGAAGAAAGTGTATGGGGAGGAAGGGGATATCCATTTTATCAAAGAAATGAAGTGCAAGATGAAAATGACTAAATAATACTTGCATGTGACAAACTCATCATGGCATCAATCAGCGGGAATGTTGAAAACATTCAGGGATTGGTTTATGGATATCCATGGCTCGCGTGCTCACAAACAAAGATTTAACATCCCATCCGACGAACAAGAGTTCTCCCAAGACCACTGGTCCTTTTTTTAACACCTAGAGCATACCATAGGACAAGAGGAGAGGTTAATAAACAGAGAATTTTAACTTTCAAATTTTAGCCTTTTGGGCAATCAGAATGGAAAGATAAAGTCAAGAATATTAGTTACTAAAAACCTGTTGAATTGTCGACAGGAATAAATTAGACGTGGGAAAAACTTAATAACTATGCTGTGATGTAATAATAAGGAAGAATGTCTGCCAGATGGTTTAGTGGAAAGCTCTGACGCCACGTCAAGGCACCATCTATGTCAGAGAGTTTTACTCTAACCTTGAGAAAACCCCTCCACACCTAGGCAGATAGTGCGGAAGGAAAAAGAGGGATCAAGAACGCCACAAACTTCCATTAAAGAGTCAATCAGAAGCGATTGAGAGAATTTAATGGAATATTTTGTAGCATCTTGGGCAAGATCTAATAAAAAAACGAAACAATAAAAAATTGAGAAAGCAACAAAAACTATTAGATCTTGTTCTCATCCGCCCCCAGTGACAGCAACTCCCTTGATTGCACCTTCGCTTCTTGGCAAAGGTGCTCCAACACACTTATGTATTAGTTCGGACACTAGGTGTAGGCGTCCAGGATTGCTGCTGTGATTCACTGGAATGAATGTTCCCAAAGTGGGCAGCACCTTGGAATTTTGATTTTCATGGGATCGGCAAAAATGAAAAAAAAATAAATAAATAAATAAATAAATGAAATAAAACATACTTACCAAAGGTCCTCCTGGAATAGTTTTCGATGAGTCTCCAGAAAATGGTACCCCCCTTACTCTCACCCCGTTGCAAGAAAAGAGAAAATGATGGGCTTTGAAAGGATGCTGTCAATTGCTTGAGACTCAGATTTCACAAACCAACAGCCAGCATCTTTTCTAAACCAATCGAGTCTCTGAATGATCTTGATGGGAGGCTTCCCTAACAACTGCCCAGACGTCTTCTTTCCCTAAATATCTCTTAAGCTTTATTAGAAATTTTCAGCCCTATATTTAACCCATTGTGAAGCCTAAAAAGTTGCTCTCTTAGCTGAAAAACTCAACCATAATTAATATAAAGAAAATGGAGTTCTATTCCGAAACCCAAAGTGCGGCAAAACTTACGTGTTTGTAACAATCCTATTATTGTTAAAAAAATGTATGGTCGTTCTTTAATAATTGGCAATTGTTTTAGTGTTGCGTTCGCAGATTGTTTGCATACTTCCGTTGTGTCTTATTCAGTCTAGATGGGTTATCAGCAATTTTTAAGATCTCATGTTAATGTTATGATTTTTTTTTGTTACTGAAATCTAACTAATGAAATTACCGACCCTTAAGATTCACGAGTTCGAATTTCAGTGAAGGGGAAACTCAGCAATAGGCAGAGGAACATGCAGAAAACTTTCTCAGTGAAGATGATAATGTAGAGGTACGAGTTCATAACGTGGGATAAAATGTCAGGGCTAGAATATTCTGCACTGGGGGGGAGGCACAAATTTTCCTTTCCAAGTCTTTAATCCCGGAGTTTTCTCCCTCTATGCCTTATGCCCGGGGAAACTGTCTCGTCCAATCACATTACTCAGATAGAGAAGTGAAAGATTCAAGATTAAAACATTTCTAGATATCTTACTTTTATTAAAATAAGAATTTCATTTCCTTCAAATCCTTATAATTCGTCCCCTTACTCTATAGCAACAAGGTTCGACTTTCCATTTGGGAGTGTGCACTACCCTCGGCCACCTGGGGACGCCGATGGGATTGGAAAGGCCACTACCGTCCATCGGATCGGATGTTATGCCGTGGATGCGTGTGTGGGTGAGCCATATCCTGTGCACGTTAAAGATCACGCTGGTTGGCCTTGACGTGAGGCTACCATCTGTCTCCTAACAGCTGTCTAGTGGGTCCCTTTCCCCCAACTTTCTCTGAACCCTCGAAGTCCTTGTGACCTGGTCATTTAGCCCATTGAGTGTAAAAAAAGTGCCGCTCAGAGGTAAAACAATTTAATCCGTTTGGGAGTGCAAATCCGGTGAAGGAAAATTTTAGTTGAAATAGTTTAAATATAGTTTAAAATCGATAATTTAATGAAATAATAATACGAATAAGCTTATTCAAGTTAATAAACTATGTAAATAGGAAGCAGGGTTTATATTTTGAATGAATCATCGTCAGATAGACAGAAAGAAACATGGCGACGAGTAAAAAGTAATAGACAAGAAGTCTTTGTAATATTAGGAGTTATGAATTATGGACTTTCAGTATTGTAAGAATAATCACCAGGAAAGGCTTTAAAGGTTCGTGGTCGTCCTAGAGAAGCCAAGTTGGGTTGGGTTGTTTTACCTGTGAGCGGCACTTTTTTGCACACCATGGGCTAAATGGCCAGGTCACATGGACCCCGAAGGCTCAGAGAAGGTTGGGGGAGGGGACCCACTGGAACAGCTGCTGGGAGACAGATGGTAGCCTCCCGTCAAGGCCATCCAGCGTGTTCTTTAACGTGCACAGGGTGTGGCTCTCCCACACACGGGGCCATGGCTTAACGTCCCATCCGACGGACGTCGTCCTTTCCAAGCCCATCGGTGTCCCTTACTGACCGTGGGCAGGGCGGGGAATTTTGCGGAGATAAATCTCAACGCTGACCCAGCTGGGACTCGAACCTGGGAACTACAGATTACGAGCCTGGCGCGCTACCGACTGAGCCACCCCCGCCCCCTAGAGAAGCCAAGATTTACCGCCACCACCACTCATCTGTTGAGTAGTTTAGTTACCAGTGTTTAGATCACCCATTAAAAAAATTGTTAACTAAATATATAAACTGCGATGTCAATGTAGAATTTTATTTTTTGTTATTGTTTAATTTTGAGCGCAGTGTTCTTTCAATTACGGAAAAGTTTGTGCTTTATGTCTGTCACCATCTTTACCAGTCAATTCAATTAACTTTTGGGTTCTAAAGAAAAGATCCTAAACAGAGAAGAATATTTTTAAAAATTTGGGGCACTCATATTCTTGGAAAGGCCGCCATCCATCTGATGACAACTTGCACAGAAGATCCAAGAAGGCTGCACTTTAAACAAGCTTTGGCGGAAGGCTGCCATCTGTCTCCTACCAACTGTCCAGTGGATTCCCTTCCCTAACATTCTCCGAGTTTTTGGGGTCCTTGTGACTTGGTCATTTAGTCCAATGTGGGTAAAAATTGCCTCTCAAAGGTTTAAACAATCCAACCTACATAATTTAATTCAACACAATCTTTGGTGAATGCTTAAATTTGCTTTATTTTCTGTTAGCTACAATTTTGTCTCGGAATATTCCCCACTATCGAAAATATCCCGCAAAGGTAGCTCCTTAATTGAAAGATGCATTCCTGTCTTTCATACAGCTGTGGGGGATGACAACCACTAAACATGACATTGCCCTAACAAAATATTAGAGAAGTTCATGTTTTGTCAATGGAAATCTAATTTCGAAGCTCTTATAGCTTCTAAAATATCATTTATATAAAAAAAGTGACTGAAGATAAATATCATAATAAAAAAATACTTAAATCTCGATTTTCAATAATATTCGTTCAGTATTTAAAGAATTATTGGAAGATGGAATATTTAACAATAAATTATCATGTTTCATAAAAATCATTCATAATTATCTGATATTGAAATAATCATTACTCATACTTCTAAAATGCATATTTATTTCATTAAATGGTATGAGACAATACTTATTATAGAAGTTTAATTAATTTCTGAGGTAGTCTAATGGTGCATTATTGTTGTCAAATAACCCAGCTTCTTAAACTCTTTAAATACTGAACGAATATTGCTGAAAATCTATTAAATATATCACATTTCAGTCGCAGTTTTCCATTAAAAGCACATTTCTAAAGTGATATAATAGCTTCGAAGTTATATTACCATGCAAATGCTTTAATATTTTGATAGGGCACTGTAATACACTACTAACGTCGTATAATCTCTTAACTTCACAAGTTTTAATTTTTGGGAGACTGAATATCTTATTGTTTGTAATAAAGGAAAAACGATAATTCAGAAAGTAGTTTAATTTTTAAAGTCAAAGTCCAGGGATAGTTGCACTACCCTAGAAAAAAGCTACAATTTTTTTTATTTATTTATAGAAACAAAAACGTTAACACTAGGTGCCTTTAAGTCAGTGTCAGATAAATAAGGTTCTTATATAAGTCTATTATTGTATTTAATTCATCAGTTCTGAATATTTTTCATCTTTTTTTTTACTTAAAAATCAGTTATTTTTGTAATAGTAAGCAAAAGCGGGAGATGTTGAAGTAATGGATGAAATATTCCGACATTTATAACAATCTGTTTCACATTGCTAGATCTGCTTCTGCCTTTCTCAATTGCTTGGGGTGGAATTCAATTAAAAAGTCTTCAATTACATCCGCTGATGTGGATGACATTCAGTTCCCCCATAGCAACCGGATTTGATTTTTCTGCGAATTTTGATTAATAATAGAAAAACGGATAGAAATGGGTTGGGTTGGGTTGTTTTACCTCTGAGCGGCACTTTTTTGCACACCATGGGCTAAATGGCCAGGCCACATGGACCCCGAAGGCTCAGAGAAGGTTGGGGGAGGGGACCCACTGGAACAGCTGTTGGGAGACAGATGGTAGCCTCCCGTCAAGGCCATCCAGCGTGTTCTTTAACGTGCACAGGGTATGGCTCTCCCGCACACGGGGCCACGGCTTAACGTCCCATCCGACGGACGGCGGCCTTTCCAAGCCCATCGGTGTCCCCTACTGACCGTGGGCAGGGCGGGGAATTTTGCGGAGATAAATCTCAACGCTGACCCAGCTGGGACTCGAACCTGGGAACTACAGATTACGAGCCTGGCGCGCTACCGACTGAGCCACCCCCGCCCCAGATAGAAATGGGCATAAATTCACAATAATAATAATTATATTAATGCGAAGTAGTTGTTTCGTTTTGTTTTTGTTGTTTTTTGTTGTTGTTTTTAAAGTTATAATCCTTGAGAATTATTTAACAAAAAAATTATAAAAAAAAACAAAATTTGAACTAACCCTGCATTAAACATTATCATTATCATCATCATCATCTTCCTCAAGCACCCAACGGCTACGAATCTCCAATCAGACCGTGCAATTTAGTTCTCCAAGCATATCTGCCCTGATCTACATCTGCTGCATCTGACCACTGCACACCAATTCTAACGAGGTCCTGTTTGACATTGTCTGCCCACCGCATCCTAGGTCTTCCCCTCTTTCTGAGGCCTTTAGGCACACTGTATACGCCTGTTTCTCTACACTCTTCATAGATTCTTAAAAGTCCCGGCAGCAAATCCCTATTCGTCTGTTAATCTCATGCCGCACATCACCAGTATCAGTTACATAGCTCCCAAGATAATTAAACTGTGACACCTGCCCAAGACCAACCTGCCTGACCAATTTAATCACTTTAGTTTTCTCTCTGTTTATCACCAAAGTTTTTATTTAGTGGTCTCATCAACAGCTCGAATGAAAGAGTTCATCTCAACATCATTTGCCAAAAGGGCGAAATCATCAGCATAATCTAAGTCAGAAATTTTTGTTTTCGTATCTCCAGACCATTTAACGCCAAAATCTTTCCCTTGCAATGAATTTCGCATAATATAATCAATAACCAAAGAGAAAAAGAGACAAAATGCACCCTTGTCGAACACCAGAAGCAATGCTAAACCAATTGCTAGAAGACTTACCAACTTTCACACACGACTCAGTGTCATTATACAGAGCTTTCATTATGTTAGTATGACTAACTTGTCTTGTATGCCATGCGGCCTCTCGATCAACCACAAATTATGACGATTAACAGAGTGGAAAGCCTTTTTAAAATCAACAAAGTTTGTAACTACAGGTTTCTGAAACTCTAAACATTTCTCAAGAATCTGCCTGAGTGAAAATATCTAATCTACACATCCCCTACCACTTCGAAATCCACATTGCTCATCACGCAATTGCCTGTCAACCAGATTCTTAATTCTATTAAGCACAATCATGCAAAGAACTTTACCTGGAACAGAAAGTAAGCTGATACCCCTAGAGTTATCACAAGAACTGCGATCACCTTTTTTAAAAAATAGCTCTGGTAAAATCCTTAGAAACCATGCCTTTATCATAAAAGACATTCAAAATTTCAATTATCCACGTGGTAACCGAAATATTTCCATTTCTAAACATTTTCGTAGTAATTTCTTCGACCCCTGTGGATTTGTGTAGTTTAAGTTTAGAAATAGACAAGCTAACTTCAGACTGTGTTATAGGGCCAACATTAAAGCCAGTAATGCATCTATCATTGCAAACAATGGGAATAGAACTAACCACATTGTTCAGAACAGGGGTTCTCAACGTGAGGTACGCGGTAAAATTTTTCGGGGTACGCCATGAGAGCTCAAAAGTCGCTAGATCTAGTAACAAAGTCGCTACGTTGGCAACACTGCTGTGCAAAAATGTCATTTATTTGTGTTTATCGATATATGTAATTTTTGAATACAAAATTTAAATGTGTATATACGTATATACGTTTTATTTTATTTCCATTGTTATACTATAACTATAGCTTTATCTATATATACATGGGGTACGCCAGTTACATACACATTTCAAGGGGGTATGTGAAGCAAAAAGGTTGAGAATCACTCGTTTAGAACATAACTTAAATGCTCAGCCCACCTAGCCATGACAGAATCCTCACCTTATATAACCTTACCTTGTTTATCCTTCAATCTCTAGTTGCAATTCTTTCTTCCTGAAATAAGTTCAAGTGCCTTATCACTTAAATAATTTTGTCTCTTCTGCTCCTTTTTACCTAAAAGACTGATAGTTTTAATAAAAGTCTGTTTTAAACGGTTCCATTCTTCCTCAACTTCAGTAGTAAGCAAACTATGACTGTCATAATGACTAAGTAACCTATCATGGTAAGCTTTGGCTATAACTGGGTCTTTCAGAGCTTCAGTATTAAAGGTAAATTTTTTAACCTTAGCACAACACTTTTTAAGTTTAAGTTGCAACACACTTTTAACAAGGTAATGGTCAGATCCAATATCAGCTCCCCTATATGACTTGGTATTCCTAACAGAACTAGCCCATTTGCTGTTAATTACTATGTAATCAATCATATTCTTATGCAGCCCATCAGGTGAAACCCATGTGTACTTATGTATGTCGCGGTGTTTGTTATAAGTGTTAGTTATTCTGAAACCATCGAGTTTACTTACCTGTAGGAGACGTTGCCCATTGCCATTGCAGCTACCAATACCAAAAGGGCCTATCACCCTTCCTCAAAGATCACAGCCAATACCAACTTTGGCATAGAAATCACCAAGAACAAGGGTAATATCTCCTTTCTTGACAGAATTTAAATTATCCTGGAGTTGTCCATAAAACCTATCCTTCTCATCCTCATCGGCATCTTCAGTGGGGGCATAACAGCAGATAATATTCAAGTCTTTAATGCTTGTCTGAAATTTTGCTCTAAGAAACCTTTCATTAATGCACTCATATCCTAAAAGAGCATCACTAGCGTGTCTGCTGAGAAGCAGACATACGCTTTGGAGATGCTTGTTATCTTCCCTCCCTGAAAAGAGAAATTTAAGATTAATTTTAAGAAATGACCTTTATCTGTCCTTTTAGTCTCTTGCAAGCCGAGAATATCTAAATTGTAACAGTGGAATTCTTGTGTCACGACATCAAGAGAATAAGCTCTGTGCAGAGTCTTCACATTCCAACTACCTACCAAGAGAAAATGGTTAGTGGGATGTTTAAAGAAACTGACCTCTGCTCAGGATTATCCACCAGCTGATAAAACATATCCTGTGAATCTATTCACTTGGGTCTATCAACACATTAACAAATAGAAAACACAGCGGAAGATTTTCTCTCCAGAGAAGCCCACCAGTGCAGCAAATTTAGGATCCATAATCAAACTCAGATATTTATTTCAGTCCAGTCCGGTAGGTTTATATGGTGTTACCTTATGTGGTTGACCAATCCTCAGCAGGGTAGGTAAAAAAGAAAAGTAGCCATAGTTGTCCAGATCATTAGGCCACACTGAACTGGCAGCCCTCCGCTTCCGTTCCCTTCCACAAGAGAGTATCTGTTTTGAAAGGTACTAACTACCTGGACCACGAGAGGGGGTCGGACATTAGGTGCTAGGCCTGGCCGGTCTATGCATCATCACATGGAATTGGTGCATAGCTCTCCTTCCAGTGACTACCTAGCTACCATTATACAAACTAACGTACAATTAACAAGATAAGCAGACTAATCAAGTTGGGTATTTAAACGTCATAAAATGCAAACATAACAGCACATTACTTCACAGCAAGGTAAAAAACTGAAACCTCTGCAAAAAGAAAATTCATTCTGCAATGTACCTTAGAACGAAAAATAATGTATATAAATAAGTACACGAGCTGCAACTTAGAAGTCAGATTTCGGTAAGGAGTCCTTTCCTAGAATGTCGTGTTTCAGGTGTGATTTGAAAGTACTCTTCCCCAATTTGTTCTATGCTCATTAATTGTAGTAATTGAAAACTTTGTGTGTTTGTGTCTGAATTTGCACATCATAATTACATGTCTTCGTTTAAACTCGTTCTGAGACTTAGGCTATGGTTTCAATCACGTAAAGCCCCATTGTTCACAATTAAAATTTATTTACAGGTGCGTAATCCAAGAAAAGCTGGTGAGTCCTTTCCGAGGAGTGAGCAGCCCAGACAGGACTCAACAAGTGACTCTCTACTCTTATCTGAAAGCTTTTCGGTTCACAGGAAGTCCGGCTCTTTACATCGAATGTGACGTTCATATGTGTCATGGATCATGTCCGGTAAGTTGCTTACACTTCTTAATATAAAAGCAATTTGGCTCATAAAACATATGCAGGAAAAATCATAACTATTGCTAACAGAAATGGTGTTTAGGATGGTACTCTTCTTCTTTGGCATTAGATCATTTAAGATCATTACTAGTTTTGAATGTTTCATACATTCGAATGTATTACTTTCAAAACTCCATTTACATCAAATACCAGTGACATAGCTTAAGGGGAAATTGAGGTGGTTATACGACTGAGCAGTTGATATTTTAACAGTTGTCGCAGGTTATAGAGCTATGGACTTTCTGTCAATCACCTATCAACCTAAAAGAACTACAGAAGTATCAGTTGAGCATATTTTATCAAGCTATATTTTGGTAATGAAGAAAACAGTTTGCATTAATGTACCTTTTGATTTGAACCCAGGTGGTTTTCCAGCGTAGCGATGAAATTGCGTAAAAGTGTGCCCATGATACATGGACTGTGAAGTTATAACGATAGAAATTTTTGAACTTACTTTATAGTTATGGGTTGAAGATGCAACACTAAATTAACCTCTAGTGATTAAGGGAATCACCCGAATTACGGTCAAAATCATGTTGGGTTGTTTTAGGTTGTTTTACCTCTGAGCGACACTTTTTACACACAATGCTAAATGGCCTGGTCGTAAAGACCTCCAAGGCCTCAGAAAAGGTGGAGAAAGAGGATCCAATGAATAGTTGTTAAGAGACAGAAGTCCTCAAGTCCACCACGTTCTTCAATATGGACAATACATGGCTCTCCTGCACACGGGCCACGGCTTTACGTGTCTCATCCGATGATGGGCAGCTGCCTTTCCAAGCGCATCGGTGTCTCCTTGATGATGAGCAGCTGCCTTTCCAAGCGCATCGGTGTCTCCTTTCTTACCGAGAGCTGAATGTGAATCAGAGGAGAAAAATTATCAACCCTGACACAGTTGGGACTTGAACCTGGGAAATGAAGATTTCGAGCCTGGCACACTACCGATTGAACCAACTTATGTGTACACTCTTGACTTATGTGTACACTCTTAACTTATGTGTACACTCTTACTTTCTCATACAAATTAATAATCGTGAAACCTACTGCTGTGATGGTTTCTGAAAAAGAGGTCATTAGGTAAAAAAAACTCATACTTGAACATCTCACGAAAATATAACTAGCGTGTTCAATTAAAGTTAAGCAACACTGTTGCCAACATAAAGTCATTTAAGGTGCTTTGATCTCTTCCATTTATGCTTATAAAAAAAAGTATCGTTATCTCTATGTATTGCCTGAAGACAAATGCCTTTAGACAAAGAGCTAATAACGGCTATTGAATCCCTCAGCGAGTGATAATCCCATTTGTCATGTTGTTTAGCAACCCGAAGTGTGAGACTAAAGGATGCCCTAGAAGTACATTCCACACCTTCTGCCTCGATTTATCTGCCAGCATCATCGACACTACAAATCATGATGGAAGATGGATCGAAGAAACAGAGATGATGTTACCTAAAACTTTGTGAGAGAGATGATGATCGTTTTATACTGAACATGAAAGTCACACTTTACAATTTCCTAATTAGATTTAATGGGGAGGGGACTTTCTGCTTCGTTGCATTTGAAACATTCTAGGAGGAAAATTATCTGTGAGTTGAAACCCGTCCACAGCTCCTTGAATACAAGGTTGTTTTTTGCTTGTTTTTTATGATCGTAAATTTAGTCCTAGCTGCATATTAAGGGAAAAAAAGGAATAAAACAAGCATATTACATTTTCTTACAAACTAATTGATTTTTATGCATCTAATAAAAATATAAAATTTTATGCATCTAATAAAATAATACTTCTAACATCTTAGACTTTCACATTTTATAAAGGATAGAATCATTAGCACTAGTGGATAGAATGGACATGATCTTTCTGAGGAAGTCTTTTTTAACGTTCTAAAAGTAGACTTTTAGACGTACCGCGCTATTCAGAATTTGGGTTGGATTATGTAAGGTATACGAAAATTTAGGTTAAGACATGTCGTTCGAGGTTAAGGGAAAAGGAAGACCATTCCCATGGAATTTGAGAAAGTGTCTTAAGATTATAATAATCAATAAAAAAATTGTGAATTTCAAAATCTTGAAATAGATGCATTGTATTTTAAAATCTATGATAAATAGGGAAGAAATGCTAGATTTAAATTTAAGCAAATTTAGAGGTTTTTCTTAAAAAGACGCTCCAGTTTAAACTGCATATATTTACTTTTATTTCAGAAACAGATTTGATTTTGATGTCACGAAACACTTGGAAAAATTTGAGTGAAACATTCGCGATATGTAAATCATCTGCATCGAACATTCATCTGTAGTCGTTGTTGAAAGTAGTCTGTTGTTGTAGCCAGAATTTCTTCATTGATGGTGATCCCAACTGATAAAATCCCTTGCTTGAATTCGTCTTATATGTGGGTTGTATTTTAGACATTACCTTAGGATTGTCTGAAATTGTAATATAGTTTATATATGCAATAAATTGTACAATGTTTAATGCAGGATTACTTTGAATTTTTGTTTTCGTTTTGCAATTTTCTTTGGTTTAATAATAAGCAAAAATTTTAAACTTCGAAAAAGAAATCACCCTCAGGTTTTGATCTACAGAATATTCTGGACAGGATCATCCATAACCAAATGACCAGTGAAACTCCAATTCTCATCCAACACGAAGTGGAAGGACGACCAATTAAAAATAAAATAAAATGCGAAGTGAGAGAACGACCAATAAGAGAACATGAGATGGGAGAAGGACCAATAAGAGAACGCGATAGGAGGACCAGTAAAATAACACGATAGGAGGAGGACCGTAAGAGAACACGATAGGAGGACCAGTAAGAGAACAAGATAGGAGGAGGACCAGTAAGAGAACAAGATAGGAGGAGGACCAGTAAGAGAACACGATAGGAGGACCAGTAAGAGAACACGATAGGAGGACTAGTAAGAGAACGTGATAGGAGGAGGACCAGTAAGAGAACGCGATAGAAGGAGGACCAGTAAGAGAACGCGATAGGAGGAGGACCAGTAAAAAAGATCTTGATGGAAAATGAATCGAAGAGACAGAGAGGATGACAGGGGGTGGGAGAATGAAGAGTAAAAAACACGAAGTGGGAGGGGGACCAGTTGGAGAATGCATTGTGAAAACGCTCGTTGCGAAACATCCAATATATTCTCCAGAACAATTCTTCAATTCCCAAGATAACAAAAAATATCTCTGAAAATATGTATGCATTTTTTTGGGGGAAGCCTCTCTCTCTCTCTATATATATATATTACTTCTATCTAATTGTTTTGTATTAATTATTTATTTTAAATCTTTTGAATATTTGAACCAAAGAGGTGAAAAATCTGTCGAAAAAAACAATTCATACAATTCTCCTTTTTTATCTCTTGATAGCCTCAGCGTTGCTACTGGCGACACCTATACAAAAGGTCTGCAAACGAGATGAGCACTACAGATACTCCGGAAAATTCTGTCATGTCTGAAAGTGTCAGTCTTTTCCAATCTCTGGAAGTTCGCCACGACGATGCAGACTCATCCAATCAAGAAACCTTAAAAAATGCAGGTAAGTAACACTGCTGGGAAGAAATGATGCATTTAACATTTTCTTGAGAAGAAATCAAGCATGTGAACAGCATTGTTATCTTAATGCGTTCTTGATTATCAATAATCAACTTTCAAATATACGTTAGATAACGTTCTAAATAATGGATGTTCCGCAAATTTTACAAATGTCTTTTTCGATCTTTCCTTATGCAAATACTGTACGTATAAAAATTTAAGATCTTATACAGATATTCGCAATTTTATTGATATAGATGAAATAATAAGCTGAAAAACAAATTGGTTTTGCCGTGAATGGGATTCGAACCCACATCTCTCAGTAACCGAGTACTCACGGCAAAACCAATATTCTGCAGGACAGATCTCCTTTGATACTTTACCACTGAATTATTGATATAGGTTTGTTTCAGTTGAAGTAATAAGTAATGTAAGTCTCCCAATATCAGTGCAATAGGTGCCTTCCTTCAACTTACTCTGAGCCCTCGGGGTCGTTGTGACCTGGTCATTTAGCCCATTGTGTGCAAAACTCAACCAGATAACTCTATTAGGTTGGTTGGTTGTTTTGGGTTTTATGGCGCATGGGCGACTAGGCCATAATGTGCCAGACAAAAGACAAAGAAATTAGCAAAATTGTAAAAAGGTAAAACAACAAAGAACAAGTGTAAAAATACAAAGTAAAACAACAGAATACCAGGTGTAAGTGACCTGGGATATACAAACTATGTATAAGGTGGTAAAAATCAAAATCCAGTAAAATATCCACTTGAAAAAGAGAAGTTAAAACAACCCCAGGTGGAAAAGACCTGGGCTATACAAAATATTAGGTAAAATCAAAATCTATTAAAATAACCACAATATTTTAAAAAGGAAAAAACTGAGGGTAAAAAACAATGATCAGTTAAAAGATGTCCGAGTGTAAGAGGCTCGGACGCAAAATCATGAAAGGTAAAATACAATTTTCGTTCAAGATTAAAAGCTACACAGTCAATTAAAATATGTTTAACGGTTAAAATGGTACTCTATTAGGTGATATGTGATAACAAATAACTGGTTGGGGCGATATCAAATAAAATTAGGGGTTGCATTGCACCAAATAGCTAATTTCGTGGTGCATATCAAATAGCTAAATTTGGTGGTACACGATTCAAAATTTCTGTAGTAGGTGGTACGTGATGCCATGTAACTGGTTATGGGGACGTTATCGAAGTACCTGGATTAGAGAATACGTGATACTAAATAACTAGATTAGAGAGTATCTAATACAAAAAGATTAAGGAACACAGTTTTAGGAATTGTTTCCATACTTGGAGGAATTAATGCAGGAATCTTAGTAGGTCCACTTTTGCAAGTTTAGAGATAATAATGAAAAACCTGTTTTAAGAATGCATGCAACACTTGAGGATAAAGATCCTTTTTTCTCTTAGCATGCCTCTTTCTAAATGGTTGGAACTAAACGATTCTTGTATTGAGAAACAGAAGAAATTCTTTTGCACCATTTGTTTTATATTGGGTTGGGTTGTTTTACCTCTGACCGGCACTTTTTTGCACACCATGGGCTAAATAGCCAGGTCACATGGACCCCGAAGGCTCAGAGAAGGTTGGGGGAGGGGACCCACTGGAACAGCTGTTGGGAGACAGATGGTAGCCTCCCGTTAAGGTCATCCAGCGTGTTCTTTAACGTGCACAGGGTACGGCTCTCCCGCACACGGTACCACGGCTTAACGTCCCATCCGACGGACGGCGGCCTTTCCAAACCCATCGGTGTCCCCTACTGACCGTGGGCAGGGCAGGGAATTTTGCGGAGATAAATCTGAACGCTGACCCAGCTGGGACTCGAACCTGGGAACTCCAGATTACGAGCCTGGCGCGCTACCGACTGAGCCACCCCCGTCCCTAATTTTACATAATTCAATCTAGACCGAAAATATATTTAGCTGATCCTTGAACTGAAACCTTACATTTCTAATTTCTTTCTTATAGTGAGCCACAAAATAAATAGGAAACAATCGATTAAAATTTACAGTACTTACTCTGGACTGCCAAACAGTATGAGGAATTAAACCCACTGAGAAATGTTTTATGGAGCGAAAATGATCTGAAAAATATATTGCCACTGAGTTTAATGAGTTCTTGATAGATTATAATATAATTGAATATAATATATACGATATATAATCAATTAAATTATATACATATATATGTATATAATTTATATATGTAGCGTGGGTGGCTCAGTCGGTAGCGCGCCAGGCTCGTAATCTGCAGTTCCCAAGTTCAAGTCCCAGCTAGGTCAGCGTTGAGATTTATCTCCTCAAAACTCCCCGTCCTGCACACGGTTAGTAGGGGACACCGATGGGCTTGGAAAGGTCGCCGTCCGTCGGATGGGACGTAAAGTCGTGGCTCCGTGTGCGGGTTGGGTTGTTTTACCTCTGAGCGACACTTTTTTGCACACCATGGGCTAAATGGCCAGGTCACATGGACTCCGAAGACTCAGAGAAGGTTGGGGGAGGGGACCCACTGGAATAGCTGTTGGGAGACAGATGGTAGCCTCCCGTCAAGGCCATCTAGCGTGTTCTTTAACGTGCACAGGGTATGGCTCTTCCGTACACGGAGCCACGGCTTAACATCCCATCCGACGGACGGCGGCCTTTCCAAACCCATCGGCGTCCCCTACTGACCGTGGGCAGGGCGGGGAATTTTGCGGAGATAAATCTCAACGCTCTCCGTGTGCGGGAGAGCCATATCCTGTGCACGGTAAAGAACATACTGAATGGCCTTGACGGGAGACTGCGATCTGTCTCCCAACATCTGTTCCAGTGGGTCTCCTCCCCAACCTTCTCTGAGCCTTCGGGTCCTTATGACCTGGCCATTTAGCCCATTGTGTGTAAAAAAAAAGTACCGCTCAGAGGTAAACCAACCAAAAAATATAATTTATATTGATTTTATATCCTATTATTATACGATATATATAATAGGTATAAACTTTAATGAGTTTTGATTGATTATAATATAATTGTATATGATTGATACAATTTACTGTAATGCAATGAATATTTCATTATTGTATGAGAGCTAATTACTTCTGACAATCGCTAATTACTTGATTAGAGAAATAACTGAGTTCACAAAAAGAAAAGAGGAACTGTCGTTTTCATTAAATTGAAACTCCCTAATCTTCAAACACTATAAGCTTGTTGATACCCTGAAAACTTGGGGGCGGGGGTGGCTCAGTCGGTAGCGCGCCAGGCTCGTAATCTGTAGTTCCCAGGTTCGAGTCCCAGCTGGGTCAGCGTTGAGATTTATCTCCGCAAAATTCCCCGCCCTGCCCATGGTCAGTAGGGGACACCGATGGGCTTGGATAAGAGCCGTCGGATGGGACGTTTAAGACGTGGCTCCGTGTGCGGGAGAGCACATACCTTGTGCACGTTAAAGAACACGCTGGATGGCCTTGACGGGAGGCTACCATCTCCCCCAACCTTCTCTGAGCCTTCGGGGTTCATGTGACCTGGCCATTTAGCCCATGGTGTGCAAAAAAGTGCCGCTCAGAGGTAAAACAACCCAACAACCCTGAAAACTTCTTGACCTCGAAATCTGTAATGGTCTCAGTCTACAAACCTCCCATTGCAGTGTTCCATACAGATGACGAGGGCTCAATTTTTTTTTCAGCTCAACCTCTCCCACTCTTGCTGTGGAAATTTCAGCTTAGAAGACGTAGACAGGGTCAGGCGATTTACAAATCCAAGTGGCAGTTTGCTTCTGTCGATTCTCCATTTCCACCTGCTTGTTAGGGGCGGGGGGTAGTTCAGTCGGTAGCGCGCCAGACTCGTAATATGTAGTTCCCAGGTTCGAGTCCCATCTGGGTCAGCGTTGAGATTTGTCTCCGCAAAATTCCCCGCCCTGCCCACGGTCAGTAGGGGACACCGATGGACTTGGAAAGGCCGCCGTGCGTCGGATGGGACGTTAAGCCGTGGCTCCGTTTGCGGGAGAGCAATACCCTGTACACGTTAAAGAACACGCTGGATGGCCTTGACGGGAGGCTACCATCTGTCTCCCAACAGCTGTTCCAGTGGGTCCCCTCCCCAAACCTTCTCTGAGCCTTCGGGGTCCATGTGACTTGGCCATTTAGCCCATGGTGTGCAAAAAAGTGCCGCTCAGAGGTAAAACAACCCAACCTGCTTGTTAACTATCAATTTAGACCAAACATTCTGGATATCACTGTGGTGAAGAATTTCCATCCGCCATAGATACTCCTTACCCCAAACGAAACGAAGTCAGAACTTAGTCCTTTCGTGATGAAATTAAGTATTCACACTTATACTGATGAGAAGCAATTATCTTATTAATTGGGACTTATGCAGAAACATTTTTTTTCAAGTACACATCAGTGCTATTTTCACTTTCTCAAAATACCGAGAAAAAAATAGTGGAATCATATATTTATTATGAACATTCACAGAGCAATCAAAAAGTCAAACAGTTTTAAAAAGTGAATATTTACAATTTGCCAATGACAGCAAAAATAAAAATTTTATTTTCGTAAAATCAAGTTCATCATGACAGGTCTGCCTTAATGGATCACGGGGCTTACACAGTACATTTATATAATAATACCATACATATATACATACACCATATAATAATAATCATATTATAATAACACAATATAATAATACCATACAATATCAAGGAAATACTCATATGATATCTAGACATCAAATGGATGCTCATTTTCCATCTTAGATATCTTATAGATATTTTCTGGACATCGTGGTTGTGCAGGGGTTGGGTTGTTTTACCTCTGAGATGCTGTTTTTGCGCACAATGAGTTAAATGGCCAGCTCACAAGGATCCCGAAGTCTCAGAGAAGGTTGTGGGGGGAGGGGATCCACTGGAACAGCTGTTGGGAGACAGATGGTAACCTCGCGTCAAGGCCATCCAGCGTGTTCTTTAACCCTTTCAGGACCATAAGGTTTCTAACAGTAAATATTAGTATGTAACTGTTTATTTTAGTTTGTTTAGACGTAAAATAAATAAAAATCATAAGAAAAATACATAACAATGTGTAGTTTTTTTGGAATTTTATGGGAAATATTTTTCCCAATGGACTATAAAGGTAATACAAATTATAGTTAGGCTTATTATGCAATGTCTTTTATTTATTGGTTTATTAGAACAAAATGTTAACTAAAATAATACAAAATTATGAAATAAAATTACTATACAAAATGATGTGCTAATTATGATATTCTGCGAAGCAATTTCTTTTGGTAGTGAGGCAAAGATGGACATTGCACATAGTACATATATTATGCGTCCTGACAGTTCTGTTTTTGTTTTCTAAACGTTCCCGTTTACGTAATTGCGTTCGGCATACGTTCTATCTTGACATTCTGTATAAAAAATGTAGATAAGGTTATAATTAAATACGACAATCACCAATTTTAAAATGGGAAAAATGTTTCCCTTAGTCGTGAAAGGGTTAAACGTAAACAGGGTATGACTCTCCAACACACAGGTCCATCGCTTAATGCAGGGGTTCTGTTTTGGGGTACGCAGTGAGAGCTCAAAAGTCGCTAGATCTAGTAACAATACATACGTTTTATTCCATTCCCATTGTTACACTATAACTATAGTTTTATCTATCTATACTAGGGGGTACGCCAGTTACATACACATTTCCAACGGGTACGTGAAGCATAAAATGTTGAGAACCACTGGCTTAATGTCCCATATGACGGATGGCAGCCTTTATAATCCCTCTACTGACAGAGATGAGGGCGGGAAGTTTTGTAGAGATAAATCTCAACGCTAGTCCAGGCGGGATTCGAACCTGGGAACTGTAGATTACGAGCCTAGCGAGCCTGCCGACTGAGCTATCCCCATCCCAATTATTTCCTTTAACATCATGCAATTGAATTTCAGTATACACATTATTATCTGTGAGTAGTAATTAGTAATGTGTTAAGTGAATAGTTTGTATTAAAGGTAGATTGAGACTTAAAAATTGTAGCAAAAAAAAGACGACATATTAAAATTAATAAAAAAGGAAAGGAAAACCAGAGTATGTGCATATTTAAAATAAAAAAAGCTAGAAATAAATGTAAGTTAATAATTATCCTATTCGTGTGCAGAAAAGTTTTGTAATGAAAGAATGATAATAATGGTAACAGTGTAAAATGGAAAAAGTAATAATCCGTTAAGCACCAATTTTCGAAATTCATAAAATACCTCGATTTGTATATTTATTTATTAATGCTTAGTGAAAGTATGAAATTTCTTTTCAAAAATTAATTTTTTCTCTCTTTTTTTCCCAGAGTACATGACTGATGAAGACGTAGTGTGCATGCGCACGGGAGGATTCGCCGCCATCTTCGCATCCCTTTTGCTCTTGCTCTTCCTCACATCCTTCACGTCCATCTGCTTGTGTTCGCGCATGCGCAGACTGAAAGCCTACGTGGATGCCCCAGACACGAAGCATTTCGTCGATTTCGATGGACACGTGCCTAGAAAATAGACTTCTTTTAGTTTTCCGACGGGGACAAAACAAACGCTACCACGGTGCCTTCTTAGGAAATTTCCAACTCTCACGGACTTCCGAATCATCATGAAGTTCTCTTGTTCATATTTCTCATATCCCCTTCATATTAACTATTACAAATTGTTTTTGTACGTTAACATTAGTTATCTAGTCTCTTGATCACGCATTGTCATTAGTTAAATGGTTCGAGGAAGACTTCAGTGTGACGTTCTGTGTTGTTCGTGTTTCGTTCTTTGCGAGTTTCGCAAAAGATCAGAATCTCTCTCAGTTCCATAAGAAAGAAGCAAGTAAACTTTATCACAATGTCGAAGGATGCTGGAGAATAAAGTTGTCTTGCTCCAAAAAACATTTCAGGCAGGGAGAAACGTACCCAAATTTAGAATTTTAATTTTATTTTATATTCCGCTCCTTGTTTTTCTGCTGAGGTCCTGCCATTCTCTCAGATCTTCTACTCTGGCATATAAACTGACAGGCTCCTGTCAGACCTCTATGGCAAGCAGCTGCTTGAGGGGGTATTTTTCTTTTTATTTCCTTTCTTGCCGGTGTGTATGATTCTCTCACCCCCTGAGAAAGCAAGAATCGTGATGAATGTAACAAACTCTGAAATTCAGAAACATCTAAGCAAAAACCACCTCATCAGCAATCCCCTAGTGGAATGATTATCCTACAAAGATGGGCAGTGCCAAATCATTTGCAAGTTTCCCATTCAATTTCTGCCAATAAGATTTGCATCTTGTTTCCATCATAAGATTTAAATTAATGGAGAGTTGCCAATTCGTGTATCTACTTTGGTTTCAAATTCCGTCCTTAATTATGCTGCTTGTTTAACACTTGAAATAAATGAAATTTAGTAACTGATATAATAATCATACAATGGTTAGTAGAATGATTACTTCTATATTAGTGGGCTTCTATATGAATTTTAACCTGCAGTAGCGTCTTAGTTTATCTGTGGCCGAGTGGTTAGCGAGCTTGGCTACTGATCTAAGGGACCTGGGTTAGAGCCCGGGGCTACTGATCTAAGGGACCTGGGTTCGAGCCCCGGGGCTACTGATCTAAGGGACCTGGGTTCGAGCCCCGGGGCCACTGATCTAAGGGACCTGGGTTCGAGACCCGGGTAAGGCATGGATGTGTGTGTCGTTTTTCTGCTGAGGTCCTGCCATCCTCTCAGATCTTCTACTTTGGCATATAAACTGACAGGCTCCTGTCAGACCTCTGTGGCAAGCAGCTGCTTGAGGGGGTATCTATTTTATTTATTTCTATATGCAGCATACCTCTCCAAAAATTTACATTCTGAATAATGTTGGATGATCCATGATGTAATGATGGATTTCATTTTAACAACTACATAAAGCAATTTTCATAAAGTTAGCATCAGTTACTCCTTCAGGTTGGGTTTTACCTCTGAGCGGCACTTTTTTTGCACACCATGGGATAAATGGCCAGATCACATGGACTTCGAAGGCTCAGAGAAGGTTGGGGGAGGGGGAACCATGAATACTCCTTCAGTGATTATCTCCTAATGCAGATGTCATCAAACACCCACCCCAATATTGACGCAATTTGTTGTCCATTCTTTCCTCTGTTATTGTTTTTATTCTTATTATATAGGTTTGTGCTTTTCAATGCATAATTATTATTAAATGAGCCTGAATATTTGCGTGAATTAATTTCAAAGCCATTGTAGGTCTACAAGATCGTTAAAAAAATGAGGCCATTCCATATTTTTATTTTTATACTGCAATTTATTTGCCCCGTCAGAGAAACTCCCTCATACTGCAGGTGTGAGGCTTGTCTAGGGTTGTGAACCCCAACATAAAGCATTTACACTTCAGTACAAAAAATGATGACTCTTGGGGTGATATAGAGTCGCCGTTGAAAAGTGACGAGCAAAGTTTTCTTCAGTTTAAATTAATTCTTATAAATTCAGAAGACATTCCATAACTTCAAAAAATATATATATATATAAATCGAAATTCAGGAAAATAACCTAATTTAATATCATTATGCGCAAATGTGCGAAATTGAATTATTGCTGTAATCATCAATTCTCCAAAATAAATCCGTTAGTGTGGAGTTTCGTCATTATGATTCATTACCTGCGGGACATTTTAACTCCTTCTGTTGATGACTCATTCATTGTTTGTCCTTACTTTAGAATTTTGCGTTTCTGTCCAGCGGAAAAAATAAAAAAATAAAATAAATACCCCCTCAAGCAGCTGCTTGCCACAGAGGTCTGACAGGAGCCTGTCAGTTTATATGCCTGTCAGAAGCAGTCAGAACCTGTCAGAGCCTGTCAGAAGGTCTGTGAGAATGGCAGGACCTCAGCAGAAAAAATAACACACACATCCATGCCTTATCCGGGGCTCGAACTCAGGTCCCTTAGATCAGTAGCCAAGCATGCTAACCACTCGGCCATGGGACGGCGGAAAGGTCTTCGTAAAATATTACCTCTAACAATTTCACACACTCTGAGTGCCTTTAATCCCCTTTAGTGCCATTAACTTTGATTCACTTTTTTTTTTTCATGACGTTGAGCATTTCTAGAGTGGGGGGAACTCTGGATATTTAAAATATCTGTTGACTTAACGGATGAAAGGTAAATATTTCAAAGCAGAGATGGCGAACCTTTTTTGAAACTTGATAACTGTATCGATTTTATAACAATCTATGAATCTTTATCGGAATTAAATTACAAAATGGAATGCCATCGTTTGTTTTATTCGGGAGCAATAGACTTTGGTGGACTTTTCCACAGCCTAACTTAATGGCTTCGGTTGTTATTCTCAAAAGTTTACAATCATCTGGTACCAGCTGAAACCTTTCTTGATGTCATTTGGGTTGTTTTACCTCTGAGCGGCACTTTTTCGCACACAATGGGCTAAATGGCCAGGCCACAAGGACCCCGAAAGCTCAGAGAAGTTGGGGGAGGGGACCCACTGGAACAGCTGTTGGGAGACAGATGGTAGCCTCCCGTCAAGGCCATCCAGAGTGCTCTTTAACGTGCACAGAGTATTGCTCTCCCGCACAAGGTGCCACGGCTTAACGTCCCATCCGACGGACGGCGGCCTTTCCAAGCCCATCGGTGTCCCCTACTGACCGTGGGCAGGGAATTTTGCGGAGATAAATATCAACACTGACCCAGCTGGGACTCGAACCTGGGAACTACAGATTACGAGCCTAGCGCGCTACCTACTGAGCACCCCTTCTTGATTTCAAGTTCAGCACCTGTGCAAACGATTTTCCACTGCAGTCTCAGATTAGTTAGCTTGTCACCTATAGTAAGAAGTCGTTATGTTATTTCAAAAATATTGTATCAACCATTTATCAAATACGTCAGACGAAATAAGACTGCCTCACATTTACTAAGCGAAACTTTTCAGTTCTTTAAACTATGAATCTGAGAAAGATATGACTTTTGCAGACCGCCCAATGCTCAGAGCTCGCTTCTCTTAGTTATTTTTTTGTTTGTGCATGTCGAGGTTTTGTGTTTGTATTGTGTTGTGTTATTTTCTTTGTTTCACAATCGAAGCATTTGCAATTGAAAGAATTCCAGTAAAAATACTCATTGATGCAAACTTCAGATGCTTACTAATTGTAATACTTGTTAGTATTTATGTATGCATAACTTGTTTATTAATATCGGAAACATAGATAGAAAAGTTCTTGCGATACTGTAAAGTTAGTTTTATATTGTCGAAATGAACTGTAGAAGGGAAACATATAGGAATTGCATTTACCAAAATCATCATAAGTTAATAACAATAATTACACCAAGTACGATGGTGTCAATATCTTGAATATGGTCTTCAGAATAAATTTCATTTTATAGATGATATCCAAATAATAGAATTTTAATGTCTATAATGACTGATAGCTTTGGAAAAATGCTTATTTCCAAAGCATAATTACTATAGGCAGTTGGGTTTGGGTTGTTTTACCTCTGAGCGGCACTTTTTTGCACACCATGGGCTAAATGGCCAGGTCACATGGACCCCGAAGGCTCAGAGAAGGTTGGGGGAGGGGACCCACTGGAACATCTGTTGGGAGACAGATGGTAGCCTCCCGTCAAGGCCATCCAGCGTGTTCTTTAATGTGCACAGGGTATGGCTCTCCCGCACACGGAACCACGGCTTAACGTCCCATCCGACGGACGGCGGCCTTTCCAAGCCCATCGGTATCCCCTACTGACCGTGGGCAGGGCGGGGAATTTAGCGGAGATAAATCTCAACGCTGGACCATAGGCAGTAAGATGCCATTTAAATCAGGGTGACTTATGGGTGAAAATAGAATCCAAAGATGTATAGTTTCTCCTTCTTTCTTATTAGAAATAAATATTTAAAAAAGAGCAAAAGATTAAATATACATTCTATCAAGGTGCTAAAATTAGGTGCTATTGTATCTCTTCTTCAGGAATACATTGTAATTACGGAATATTTTATCACTATATAACGTTTTTAATTTTTCACAAATTCGCATGTGGTATTGGTCTAAAATAAATATACATCAGAAAATATATATTTCAAAAATTGCTCTTTTTTAAATGCATTTTTAATTCCTTCAAGTAACAAAACAGAAATTTTAAATGGTAGAGACCAAAAGGGGAAATCAGAGCGAAGAACTGATGTAGATTTCCAATTTATTTACTGTCATAAATCCTTCACAATCGCAATTTCTAAAATCTACACGTCGATTTGGTCGTTTTATATTGTGCTAACAATATTATTTGTACATGGTCGTTTCACTTTTAGTCAATACGATTATAAAGCATCCGATTCATCGTCACTACTTTATGTAAGCATTGTTCTCATTTATTTTCAAGAATGAAGAGTTGACGTCATATGTGGTGTGTGAAATTAGCCATTTGATACTATTGCAGTCGAGCTCTGAGCACGAACAGAACATAGATTGTATGTGTGTATATTTGTGTGACGATTATCAGTTCAACGCAGAATGGGTCAAATGGGCGGTTGGTGTTTGTAGGGAGCTTTATTTACAAGTTTGATAGTTTTATAGGATAATAATATATAAGGAGATTGTACAAGGGTCTTGGTAAATTGTGTTTGGGATATTGCGCTTTTGGCTGTGGTGTTGCTAATAATAGCATATGTATAATTTAACTCATCATCAAATATGTATCCATTCTGAAATTGGTTATGTTCTTTAATAAAGCAAAAATTTTCATATATATGTAGTTTGTATGTTTTTGTTTTATATATATAGTATAGTATACTTTATAAAATAAACGAGAATATATCGGCATAACACAATATATATATATATTCGTTAATTTTATTTTCCCCAATCTCTTATTAAGCCAAGAAACAAACACAAATTGTAATATTTATACCTATATTTAGATACAAATATTACATTTATTCCATATAAGTCATATAGCAGATTTAAAATAAACTTCTACTCGAATCATCTTCATACAATTCAATGTTTTCAAAAATAATGAAGTTGTCTTGGCTCACTATTTATTTATATCAAAAGTTATAAAACTTTACACTCCTCAGTAGTATTGTACCAACCGACCGTACCCCCACTAGTGCTTTCCCCTCCTATGACGTCACCGGCCACGCCCACTTCCGGTCCGTGTTATGTTGCAATTGTCCACGTTGCCTTCTGGCGCCTATGTTACAATCAACAGGAAATTGCCCCTGGCGTCGCAACTGTCGTTAGTCCTCCTTATTAATAATTAATAATTCATAATTAATAATTCATAATTAAAAATTCCTCCCCCTTTTAACCCCTGGTGCCATCTGGTGCCTATGAGGAACACTATTTTCCCAAAAAGCCTTATTTTAACTCTAATTATAAGCTCCCCTTCTCGAATAGTCTCGATTTTTCTTTATTTCAGACTCGCCTTTTATTTTAAAACCTCGATTTTGCAAACCCCCTGGTTGAGCTATATTTTAAGCTTCCCTTCTCGAATAGTCTCTATTTTTCTTTATTTCAGACCCCCCAATGGTTGACATATTTTAAACCCTCCACTTGCAAACCCCCTGGTTGACCTATATTTTAAGCCCTACCTATATTTTAAGCTCCCCTTCTCGAATAGTCTCGATTTTTCTTTATTTCAGTCTCACCTATATTTTAAACCCTCCACTTGCAAACTCCCATGGTTGAGCTATATTTTAAGCCCTCCTTCTCGAATAGTCTCGATTTTTCTTTATTTCAGTCTCACCTTTTATTTTAAAACCTCGATTTTGCAAACCCCCTGGTTGACACACCTATATTTTAAGCTCCCCTTCTCGAATAGTCTCGATTTTTCTTTATTTCAGTCTCACCTATATTTTAAGCCCTGGATTTTGCAGACCCTCCTGGTTGACCTACATTTTAAGACCTACCTATATTTTAAGCCCCCTCCTTCCCTCGGATTACAAGTCTCAGAATAATTCCACAGAAAAGGATGACACAAGTCTCAATTGTAAAAATCAACTCTCAAAGCTGTATTCTTATTAATTAAAACCCTTTCTATTAAAAGTTACCTCTATTAAAAATCTTTTGCTATTCATTTTGCCAGGACTGCTAAACGATTCCCTTTTACTAAAACTCTGGTATTTATTTTTTCCAACCCCGTTAATCGATCCCCTAGTAAATAAAAACTCTCACTCACCTTTATTAAAATCATCCAGCGCTCGTAATAAATCAGTTTAATCGGGAAAAAAAAAATCATTCCATCGCTAGCGTACCTCAACGTTAATTTCGGGAAAAAGTCTCATCGGATCCAAGGTCCACGTATTTTACTAGAAGAATGACACAGTAACTGTTGCACAGAAAAATTAATAAAATTTGGTTTAAATTATTCGTAGGACTTGTATATAAGATCTAGCTTTAGACGCTCACCAGCCTAAAAGTTTACAAAGACTGTTATCAGTGTATCGGAAATCGTACGTTTCCTGTTGACATCCTTCAGATCGTTTATCCGTGGATAGCAACAGCACTTTCGCCACATCACACGATACGGTGCAATCCTTTATCAGCTGGAAGGTCAAATGTCCAGCGCGCGCTTCACTGTGTCTGCATTTGACACTGATAAGGTTTAAAAATAGATGTTTCCTAGAATCCACATTGCCTTCTCAGATTGGACTTTGACCCCTATGTCGCAACCGACCATATTTTAAGTCCTCTTCATAGACCCCATGGTTGACCTATATTTTAAGTCCCCTTCCGAATTTTCTTGTTTTTCCCCTGTTTAACCCATATTTTAAGCCCTCCCCTCTTCATAGACACACCTATTGATCCACCTATATTTTAAGCCCTCCCCTCTTTAAACCAAATCAGTTTTTGCGCATTTAATCGGTGTCATCCAACGTCCATACTATTTTTAGTACGTCTCCTGTATTTAAAAAAAAAATATTGGCTTTCGTCGCCGTATTTGAACGCGCTATCTCAGTGCCGATAGCTGATGCGTCATCGCCAGGGCGCGGATTTTTCCGGAGATAAATCTCAACTCTGGCCCTGCTATCCGCTCGACAATATTTGCTACTGGTAAAACGATTTCCTTCATTAAAAATAAAAACTAATTAAATAATGGGATATCACTGGGAAGAACCCAAACTGATTTCGTGCTAAAACATCTCCAGATTTCAGCTTACTTGAAAAACTATTGTTAGAAATGAACCAGTGACTTGAATCACTCAACTTCCATAAGAATACACAATTATGGTACAGTGTCGGGAAGAAATACGTTTCAACGAAATTCAATTGCATGTATTACGATCAGAAAAAAAATTTAGTGGACAAAGTTTAAAATAGTTATTAAATGGTACCTTACAGTGCAAATGCGCTTCAGGCGAAAAGCCTCCCCTTCGAACACTGCACCCCGTTTTTCCGAAGTAACTGTGTCACAAGTCTTCCTACATCATCCCTAAACAGAGAATCGGATTCAATGTGCAAGAAGATCAAGACCTCATTTGAAGGAGCACATAGTGGATACTGTACTCCATAGTGAAATGAACATTGGCCTCTTGCGGGACCTAGTTATATCTCTACTCCAAGAGAATTACTAATGAAAACGTGCTATTGTTAATGTATGTAATTCCGTCAAAAAATGTTTTGTCTGTTTTAGCCACTTTGTATCCTGCAATAGGAAATACTGAACACCTTAACAACTATATACATTTAGAAGAAAACACATCAGGTCTAATTTTCCCTTTAACAATCTGGATACGAGAAAGAGATGTTCCCACTCTACATCACACCATTCAGATTTAAAGCGCATGCAAATCTCCTACTGTTGTCAGACGATGAAAAGCAGCATTATTGTTCCATTAAGAATTTGTTTCTATGAAATTCAAAGGGAGAATGCTGTTTTCCATATTATAGGGAATGCAATTAATACATTCCTTGCAGATGGATGCCCTTTAGGTTATATCTGAATAATATGGTACAGTGTCGGGAAGAAATATGTTTCAACGAAATTCAATTGAATGTATTACGATCAGAAAAATAATTTAGTGAATCTTATTAGAACGCTTAAATATTGAGATGACACACATTAGCTCCTCCGAGAAGCGCTAGGGGGTAGAAGAATATACCCGTGTAATGAAAATATTCATTCGACATAAAAAAAAAAACCTACGCCAATATCGCGTACACTGACGTGCTCCTCTTAGCTGATGTGTTTGGTGGCAGATACTGACCCCTGCTATGTTTAAGCAGCTCCTGCCTTCATACCTGAAGATGACAAATACTAGAGTTGATAACCTACAATGTACCTTTTTGGAAGGCATACGAGGAGGAATTTCGGTGATATGCAGACAACGAGCATTTAGAATGAAAAACTGATTGCAAGTTTGCTTTACTGTCATACAAACCTGAAAAGAGATGAAATGGGTAGTACTTTACCCATGATACACCCTGTGACTAGGTCGTTAAATCAAATTACATGCATAAACGAAAATTAGAAAAACAACGAAATGGTTGGTAAATTCAATGAGAATCGCTAAAATGTAAAGAGTGTTGGAATATCTGTAAATGCACACACATTTCCGTGGATAGGTGAATATTTTCACAATTCTTTGGAAGTGGAAGGCACAATAACTGTAAAACATACTGTGACGAGAGAGAAAGTATAAAAATGTAGTGGGATAGTTGTAAAAAATCGCTTCAAAACAGAAAATTACAACGCAAATACTGAAAGATAGAAAATAAACGACTATTCGACGGTTATTCCAAGCTGCTATCTCACGCTCTTTTCAGATTTCCTGGTTCTATGTTCCCTGGTACGTACCGCATAAGTGTCGGTGTAGTTGGCTATTTTTCGTTGCAAACGCAAGTTGTTTTCACTATTAGTTATTTTTCCTGCATGAGAATACACATTTCTATACTACATTGCGTACACACGGATGGACGAATATCACAAAATACTTTGCATATAGAAAACGTCAGCAAAGAACCACAGAAGTTTGGAAATTTAAAATCTGAAAACTCAGTGTTTATAAGAAAACAACAATATATTCAGTATTTCCATGAAAAGTTGAGTCCCAGAATCGATCCGCTAGACCTGACTTTGCATTCTCTGACTTCAACCACCAATAAAACGTAATGTAAGCTCTCTCGTCGGTTATCCCAAGCCGCTATCTCTTTTCAGAGTTTCTGGTCCCCTCGCTACGTTTGAATAAGCGCATAAGTGTGGGTGAAGATGGCTAGTTTTCGCTGCAAACACAAGTTTTTCGACAAAGATAGGGTGTTTCACTACAATCTAACACGGGATTTCATGTGTGTTTAGTTATTTTTCCTGCATGAGAATATTTCTAATCTATCTCATAGACAGCAGGTTAGTTACTTCTAATCTAACAAAGCCAAGGTCTGAGATCCATAGTAAGACATGAACGTTTGTGTTGTTTTCTTACCAAGGTCCCGACATCCTCTCACATGAAATATTACTGTACTAGGATCTAGAAAAATCACTATCCATTACATTAATTTTTTTATTACATTCATGTATTTCACTCCATTTTCTTGTCAAGAGCTAAAATTATTTGATGAATGAACGACAAAATATCTTCAAATGCAGTGGACGCATGACAGAATAACTTCAAAATAAGTTCCAATAGCTGAAAAAACAACTGTAAAAAATTAGATAAATTCACACCGGGAAAGACAGAATTGCTTTCAAAACATTAAAATTCCCTAAATGTGTGGCTGAATCACCTCCAAATATCTCCAGCACACTTTTAAAGGAAATATTGTCTCATTATAAGCGATTTCATACAAAGAGATACGTACTCTATGCTTCACATTTAAATCTATAGAGATAACGATCACTGCCCATGGAACACATCTGTGAAAAAACACGCTGCGATTGGGTTTGAGAAAGATTTTTAGCCCATGGGGGTGCTGCACTGCAAGAAGGCACAATATCTTTGATATCAGAACGTACGTGAAAGTTATACTGTTTGGGTTTGAGAAAGATTCTTTAGTTCACAGGGCACCGCATTACACTAAAGCACACTGTCTTGTACGTATGTCTGTCTGTATGTTTGTTTCTCTCTCTGTGTGTGTGTGTGTTTGTGTCTACGTGTAAATATGTATGTTACTACGAAATGTGTGTACGTGTAGATGTGTGCATATATGTCAAGATGTAACTGTGTCTGCATGTTTGTTTCTCTCTAGGTGTGTGTGTGTGTTTCAGTGAATCGTGTATGTGTGCGTATGTGAGTGTGTGTATGTTCATGTATGTTAATATGTTTCTTTATATGTATATGTTTTCGTGCGTATGTGTTAAGATGTCTGTGTGCACATAGTCGTTTCTCTGTATGTGTATACGTCTTCATGTTTGTCTCTCTCTGTGTGTGTGTTAAAGTGTCTGTATGTGTTTCATCTTTATGTGTATATGTTATCGTATGTGTGTGTGTGTGTGTGTTTGTTCACATGCAAGAATAAGCATATTGTCTTACGGACACTTGCTTGCTACAGAAGAAGCTAACAATTTAAAACGAGACTAGTGGTTATGCAAAATATTTCATGCGTGCGTATGTGAGTGTGTGTATGTTGATGCATGTTAATATGTTTCTTTATATGTATATGTTTTCGTGCGTATGTGTTAAGATGTCTGTGTGCACATAGTCGTTTCTCTGTATGTGTATACGTCTTCATGTTTGTTTCTCTCTCTGTGCGTGTGTGTGTGTTGAAGTGTCTGTATGTGTTTCATCTTTATGTGCATATGTTATCGTATGTGTGTGTGTGTTCACATGCAAGAATAAACATATTGTCTTACGGACACTTGCTTGCTACAGAACAAGCTAACAATTTAAAACGAGACTTGTGGTTATGCAAAATATTTCATGTGTGCGTATGTGAGTGTGTGTATGTTGATGCATGTTAATATGTTTCTTTATATGTTTTCGTGCGTATATGTTAAGATGTCTGTGTGCACATATTCGTTTCTCTGTATGTCTATACGTCTTCATGTTTGTTTCTCTCTCTGTGCGTGTGTGTGTGTGTTAAAGTGTCTGTATGTGTTTCATCTTTATGTGCATATGTTATCGTATGTGTGTGTGTTCACATGCAAGAATAAACATATTGTCTTACGGACACTTGCTTGCTACAGAAGAAGCTAACAATTTAAAACGAGCCTTGTGGCTATGCAAAATATTTCATCACAGATCTTAACTGGAATACTCATATTTCAGGAGATGTAAGGATTTTCTTCAGCACGTTCGAATATTTTTTGAACACGACTGTCTTACGTTGCGTCTTACGTTACGTTTCCTGTCAGATGTCTCGTAACGAACAAAGCGTGTGTTTGTTCTGCTAATACAGAAGAGGACATTCAACCGAGAATATTTCAAACTAGGAATAATACGACATCCTGATGCGTTAAGAACGAAGTGGATGGATACTAACAGCTGAAACACGACCTGAAGCGATCGAAATCCTGTTGTTTCGCGCAAGGGGACGAAGGGTGATAAAACGTAATACTACTGAAAAAATCCTTGTTTCAAAAAAGAGGCCTCTTTTTTGAAACAACTGGATTTTTTCAGTAGTACAACACACACACACGCACAGAGAGAGAAACAAACATGAAGACGTATACACATACAGAGAAACGACTATGTGCACACAGACATCTTAACACATACGCACGAAAACATATACATATAAAGAAACATATTAACATGCATCAACATACACACACTCACATACGCACACATGAAATATTTTGCATAACCACTAGTCTCGTTTTAAATTGTTAGCTTCTTCTGTAGCAAGCAAGTGTCCGTAAGACAATATGCTTATTCTTGCATGTGAACAAACACACACACACACATACGATAACATATACACATAAAGATGAAACACATACAGACACTTTAACACACACACAGAGAGAGACAAACATGAAGACGTATACACATACAGAGAAACGACTATGTGCACACAGACATATTAACACATACGCACGAAAACATATGCATATAAAGAAACATATTAACATACATGAACATACACACACTCACATACGCACACATACACGATTCACTGAAACACACACACACACCTAGAGAGAAACAAACATGCAGACACAGTTACATCTTGACATATATGCACACATCTACACGTACACACATTTCGTAGTAACATACATATTTACACGTAGACACAAACACACACACACACACAGAGAGAGAGAAACAAACATACAGACAGACATACGTACAAGACAGTGTGCTTTAGTGTAATGCGGTGCCCTGTGAACTAAAGAATCTTTCTCAAACCCAAACAGTATAACTTTCACGTACGTTCTGATATCAAAGATATTGTGCCTTCTTGCAGTGCAGCACTCCCATGGGCTAAAAATCTTTCTCAAACCCAATCGTAGCGTGTTTTTTCACAGATGTGTTCCATGGGCAGTGATCGTTATCTCTATAGATTTAAATGTGAAGCATAGAGTGCGTATCTCTTTGTATGAAATCGCTTATAATGAGACAATATTTCCTTTAAAAGTGTGCTGGAGATATTTGGAGGTGATTCAGCCACACATTTAGGGAATTTTAATGTTTTGAAAGCAATTCTGTCTTTCCCGGTGTGAATTTATCTAATTTTTTACAGTTGTTTTTTCAGCTATTGGAACTTATTTTGAAGTTATTCTGTCATGCGTCCACTGCATTTGAAGATATTTTGTCGTTCATTCATCAAATAATTTTAGCTCTTGACAAGAAAATGGAGTGAATACATGAATGTAATAAAAAAATTAATGTAATGGATAGTGATTTTTCCAAATCCTAGTACAGTAATATTTCATGTGAGAGGATGTCGGGACCTTGGTAAAAACAACACAAACGTTCATGTATTACTATGGATCTCAGACCTTGGCTTTGTTAGATCAGAAGTAACTAACCTCTGCTGTCTATGAGATAGATTAGAAATATTCTCATGCAGGAAAAATAACTAAACAAACATGAAATCCCGTGTTAGATTGCAGTGAAACACCCTATCTTTGTCGAAAAACTTGTGTTTGCAGCGAAAAATAGCCATCTTCACCCACACTTATGCGCTTATTCATGCGATGCCCTGTGAACTAAAGAATCTTTCTCAAACCGAAACAGTATAACTTTCATATAGGTTCTGATATCAAAGATAATGTGCTTTCGTGCAGTGCAGCACCCCCATGGGCTAAAAATCTTTCTCAAACCCTATCATAGCATGTTTTTTCACAGATGTGTTCCATGGGTAGTGATCGTTATCTCTATAGATTTAAATGTGAAGCATAGAGTGCGTATCTCTTTGTATGAAATCTCCTAGTACAGTAATATTTCATGTGAGAGGATGTCGGGACCTTGGTAGGAAAACAACACAAACGTTCATGTCTTACTATGGATCTCAGACCTTGGCTTTGTTAGATTAGAAGTAACTAACCTGCTGTCTATGAGATAGATTAGAAATATTCTCATGCAGGAAAAATAACTAAACACACATGAAATCCCGTGTTAGATTGTAGTGAAACACCCTATCTTTGTCGAAAAACTTGTGTTTGCAGCGAAAACTAGCCATCTTCACCCACACCTATGCGCTTATTCAAACGTAGCGAGGGGACCAGAAACTCTGAAAAGAGATAGCGGCTTGGGATAACCGACGAGAGAGCTTACATTACGTTTTATTGGTGGTTGAAGTCAGAGACTGCAAAGTCAGGTCTAGCGGATCGATTCTGGGACTCAACTTTTCATGGAAATACTGAAAATATTGTTGTTTTCTTATAAACACTGAGTTTTCAGATTTTAAATTTCCAAACTTCTGTGGTTCTTTGCTGACGTTTTCTATATGCAAAGTATTTTGTGATATTCGTCCATCCATGTGTACGCAATGTAGTATAGAAATGTGTATTCTCATGCAGGAAAAATAACTAATAGTGAAAACAACTTGCGTTTGCAACGAAAAATAGCCAACTACACCGACACTTATGCGGTACGTACCAGGGAACTATAGAACCAGGAAATCTGAAAAGAGCGTGAGATAGCAGCTTGGAATAACCGTCGAATAGTCGTTTTTTTTCTATCTTTCAGTATTTGCGTTGTAATTTTCTGTTTTGAAGCGATTTTTTACAACTATCCCACTACATTTTTATACTTTCTCTCTCGTCACAGTATGTTTTACAGTTATTGTGCCTTCCACTTCCAAAGAATTGTGAAAATATTCACCTATCCACGGAAATGTGTGTGCATTTACAGATATTCCAACACTCTTTACATTTTAGCGATTCTCATTGAATTTACCAACCATTTCGTTGTTTTTCTAATTTTCGTTTATGCATGTAATTTGATTTAACGACCTAGTCACAGGGTGTATCATGGGTAAAGTACTACCCATTTCATCTCTTTTCAGGTTTGTATGACAGTAAAGCAAACTTGCAATCAGTTTTTCATTCTAAATGCTCGTTGTCTGCATATCACCGAAATTCCTCCTCGTATGCCTTCCAAAAAGGTACATTGTAGGTTATCAACTCTAGTATTTGTCATCTTCAGGTATGAAGGCAGGAGCTGCTTAAACATAGCAGGGGTCAGTATCTGCCACCAAACACATCAGCTAAGAGGAGCACGTCAGTGTACGCGATATTGGCGTAGGTTTTTTTTTTTATGTCGAATGAATATTTTCATTACACGGGTATATTCTTCTACCCCCTAGCGCTTCTCGGAGGAGCTAATGTGTGTCATCTCAATATTTAAGCGTTCTAATAAGATTCACTAAATTATTTTTCTGATCGTAATACATGCAATTGAATTTCGTTGAAACATATTTCTTCCCGACACTGTACCATATTATTCAGATATAACCTAAAGGGCATCCATCTGCAAGGAATGCATTAATTGCATTCCCTATAATATGGAAAACAGCATTCTCCCTTTGAATTTCATAGAAACAAATTCTTAATGGAACAATAATGCTGCTTTTCATCGTCTGACAACAGTAGGAGATTTGCGTGCGCTTTAAATCTGAATGGTGTGATGTAGAGTGGGAACATCTCTTTCTCGTATCCAGATTGTTAAAGGGAAAATTAGACCTGATGTGTTTTCTTCTAAATGTATATAGTTGTTAAGGTGTTCAGTATTTCCTATTGCAGGATACAAAGTGGCTAAAACAGACAAAACATTTTTTGACGGAATTACATACATTAACAATAGCACGTTTTCATTAGTAATTCTCTTGGAGTAGAGATATAACTAGGTCCCGCAAGAGGCCAATGTTCATTTCACTATGGAGTACAGTATCCACTATGTGCTCCTTCAAATGAGGTCTTGATCTTCTTGCACATTGAATCCGATTCTCTGTTTAGGGATGATGTAGGAAGACTGACACAGTTATGTGACTGTGACACAGTTACTTCGGAAAAACGGGGTGCAGTGTTCGAAGGGGAGGCTTTTCGCCTGAAGCGCACTTGCACTGTAAGGTACCATTTAATAACTATTTTAAACTTAGTCCACTAAATTATTTTTCTGATCGTAATACATGCAATTGAATTTCGTTGAAACATATTTCTTCCCGACACTGTACCATAATTGTGTATTCTTATGGAAGTTGAGTGATTCAAGTCACTGGTTCATTTCTAACAATAGTTTTTCAAGTAAGCTGAAATCTGGAGATGTTTTAGCACGAAATCAGTTTGGGTTCTTCCCAGTGATATCCCATTATTTAATTAGTTTTTATTTTTAATGAAGGAAATCGTTTTACCAGTAGCAAATATTGTCGAGCGGATAGCAGGGCCAGAGTTGAGATTTATCTCCGGAAAAATCCGCGCCCTGGCGATGACGCATCAGCTATCGGCACTGAGATAGCGCGTTCAAATACGGCGACGAAAGCCAATATTTTTTTTTTAAATACAGGAGACGTACTAAAAATAGTATGGACGTTGGATGACACCGATTAAATGCGCAAAAACTGATTTGGTTTAAAGAGGGGAGGGCTTAAAATATAGGTGGATCACTAGGTGTGTCTATGAAGAGGGGAGGGCTTAAAATATGGGTTAAACAGGGGAAAAACAAGAAAATTCGAGAAGGGGACTTAAAATATAGGTCAACCATGGGGTCTATGAAGAGGACTTAAAATATGGTCGGTTGCGACATAGGGGTCAAAGTCCAATCTGAGAAGGCAATGTGGATTCTAGGAAACATCTATTTTTAAACCTTATCAGTGTCAAATGCAGACACAGTGAAGCGCGCGCTGGACATTTGACCTTCCAGCTGATAAAGGATTGCACCGTATCGTGTGATGTGGCGAAAGTGCTGTTGCTATCCACGGATAAACGATCTGAAGGATGTCAACAGGAAACGTACGATTTCCGATACACTGATAACAGTCTTTGTAAACTTTTAGGCTGGTGAGCGTCTAAAGCTAGATCTTATATACAAGTCCTACGAATAATTTAAACCAAATTTTATTAATTTTTCTGTGCAACAGTTACTGTGTCATTCTTCTAGTAAAATACGTGGACCTTGGATCCGATGAGACTTTTTCCCGAAATTAACGTTGAGGTACGCTAGCGATGGAATGATTTTTTTTTTCCCGATTAAACTGATTTATTACGAGCGCTGGATGATTTTAATAAAGGTGAGTGAGAGTTTTTATTTACTAGGGGATCGATTAACGGGGTTGGAAAAAATAAATACCAGAGTTTTAGTAAAAGGGAATCGTTTAGCAGTCCTGGCAAAATGAATAGCAAAAGATTTTTAATAGAGGTAACTTTTAATAGAAAGGGTTTTAATTAATAAGAATACAGCTTTGAGAGTTGATTTTTACAATTGAGACTTGTGTCATCCTTTTCTGTGGAATTATTCTGAGACTTGTAATCCGAGGGAAGGAGGGGGCTTAAAATATAGGTAGGTCTTAAAATGTAGGTCAACCAGGAGGGTCTGCAAAATCCAGGGCTTAAAATATAGGTGAGACTGAAATAAAGAAAAATCGAGACTATTCGAGAAGGGGAGCTTAAAATATAGGTGTGTCAACCAGGGGGTTTGCAAAATCGAGGTTTTAAAATAAAAGGTGAGACTGAAATAAAGAAAAATCGAGACTATTCGAGAAGGGGAGCTTAAAATATAGGTGTGTCAACCAGGGGGTTTGCAAAATCGAGGTTTTAAAATAAAAGATGAGTCTGAAATAAAGAAAAATCGAGACTATTCGAGAAGGAGGGCTTAAAATATAGCTCAACCATGGGGGTTTGCAAGTGGAGGGTTTAAAATATAGGTGAGACTGAAATAAAGAAAAATCGAGACTATTCGAGAAGGGGAGCTTAAAATATAGGTCAACCAGGGGTCTATGAAGAGGGCTTAAAATATGGGTAGGAGTCTGAAATAAAGGAAAATCGAGACTATTCGAGAAGGGGAGCTTAAAATATAGGTCAACCAGGGGGGGTGGAGTCTATGAAGAGGGCTTAAAATGAAAGGTGAGTCTGAAATAAAGAAAAATCGAGACTATTCGAGAAGGGGAGCTTAAAATATAGGTCAACCAGGGGGTTTGCAAAATCGAGGTTTTAAAATAAAAGGCGAGTCTGAAATAAAGAAAAATCGAGACTATTCGAGAAGGGGAGCTTAAAATATAGGTAGGGCTTAAAATATAGGTCAACCAGGGGGGTTTGCAAAATCGAGGTTTTAAAATAAAAGGTAAGTCTGAAATAAAGAAAAATCGAGACTATTCGAGAAGGGGAGCTTAAAATATAGCTCAACCAGGGGGTTTGCAAAATCGAGGTTTTAAAATAAAAGTCAACCATTGGGGGGGGGGGGGGGGTCTGAAATAAAGAAAAATCGAGACTATTCGAGAAGGGGAGCTTAAAATATAGGTAGGGCTTAAAATATAGGTCAACCAGGGGGTTTGCAAAATCGAGGTTTTAAAATAAAAGGTGAGTCTGAAATATAGGTCAACCAGGTGGTTTGCAAAATCCATGACTTAAAATATAGGTAGGGCTTAAAATATAGGGCAACCAGGTGGTTTGCAAAATAGAGGTTTTAAAATAAAAGGCGAGTCTGAAATAAAGAAAAATCGAGACTATTCGAGAAGGGGAGCTTAAAATATAGGTAGGGCTTAAAATATAGGTCAACCAGGGTGTTTGCAAGTGGAGGGTTTAAAATATAAGTCAACCATTGGGGGGTCTGAAATAAAGAAAAATCGAGACTATTCGAGAAGGGAAGCTTAAAATATAGCTCAACCAGGGGGTTTGCAAAATCGAGGTTTTAAAATAAAAGGCGAGTCTGAAATAAAGAAAAATCGAGACTATTCGAGAAGGGGAGCTTATAATTAGAGTTAAAATAAGGTTTTTTGGGAAAATAGTGTTCCTCATAGGCACCAGATGGCACCAGGGGTTAAAAGGGGGAGGAATTTTTAATTATGAATTATTAATTATGAATTATTAATTATTAATAAGGAGGGCCAACGACAGTTGCGACGCCAGGGTCAATTTCCTGTTGATTGTAACATAGGCGCCAGAAGGCAACGTGGACAGTTGCAACATAACACGGACCGGAAGTGGGCGTGGCCGGTGACGTCATAGGGGGGAAAGCACTAGTAGGGGTACGGTCGGTTGGTACAATACTACTCTCCTGTAGGAAACATAACACTATTCCTTTTACGAAATCCGCAAACTAAACAGTAAAATATAAATATGTTTCTTAGTGTTCTTGTTGCCAAGAAGAAATATATTTTTACCTGAAATGATTCTTGAAGTAGGTTTAGAGAAAAAAACTTTGCAGAAGTGATCATCCACTAGACCAGAAGTCGTCAAGCAATGACTTTTATTACTCCTAATTACTTTATTACCTCAGTTTATTAACAAAACTCCTATGTATCATAGTCAGAATAAGTAGAAGAATAACATCATCATCATCATCATCATCATCATCCTCAAGCAGCCATGGGCTATGGAGGTCCAACCAGACCACGCAGTTTAATTCTCCAAGCATATCTGTCCTGAGCTACATCTGCTGCATCCGGCCACTGCACACCAATTCTAACAAGGTCCTGTTTAACAATGTCTGCCCACCGCATCCTAGGTCTTCCCCTCCTTCTGAGCCTCTAGGCACACTGTTCATAACCCTATTCGCCAATCTATAATTATCCATACGGGCAACATGGCCAAACCAGCGGAGTCTCTCTCTGCACAATATGCTGCTTAAAGGAGGTTGCAGACTCCTTTGCCTAACCTCATCATTAGTTACAAAGTTAAACCACCTAATACCCAAGATACTGCGTAAACATCTAGAATCAAAAGCATCTAGTTTCCTGTTATCTTGTTTACACAGCGTCCAAGTTTCACTACCATAACTAACCCTAGAAAGAACCAAACTATTATACAGTCTAATTTTAGTCTTTAGGTGTATACGCCTATTTCTCCACAATCTCCATAGATTCTTAAAAGTCCCGGCAGCAATACCTATTCGTCTGTTAATCTCATGCCGCACATCACCAGTATCAGTTACACAGCTCCCAAGGTAATTAAACTGTGACACCTGCTCAAGACTGCAACCATTCAGATTAACTGAATCACAACCTGCCTGACCAATTTTCATCACTTTAGTTTTCTCTCTGTTTATAACCAAACCTACTCTACTACCAGTCTCATCAACAGCTCGAATGAAAGAGTTCATCTCATCAACATCATTTGCCAAAAGGGCTAAATCATCAGCATAATCTAAATCAGAAATTTTCGTATCTCCAGCCCATTTAAGGCCAAAATCTTTCCCTCGAAGTGAATTTCGCATAACATAATCAATAACCAAACTAAAGAGAAAAGGAGACAAAATGCACCCTTGTCGAACACCAGAAGTAATGCTAAACCAATTGCTACAAGACTTACCAACTCTCACACATGACTCAGTATTATTATAGAGAGCTTGCATTATGTTAACTAACTTGTCTGGTATATCATATGATCTCACAATCAACCACAAATTATGACGATCAACAGAGTCGAAAGCCTTTTTGAAATCAACAAAGCTAGCAACCAAAGGTTTCTGAAACTCTAAACATTTCTCAAGAATCTGCCTAAGCGAAAATATCTGATCTACACATCCCCTACCACTTCTGAATCCACATTGCTCATCACGCAATTGCCTGTCAACCAGATTCTTAATTCTATTAAGCACAATCATGGAAAGAACTTTACCTGGAACAGAGAGTAGGCTGATACCCCTATAGTTATCACAAGAACTGCGATCACCTTTTTTGAAAATAGGGATAATAATAGCTCTGGTAAAATCTTTAGGAACCATGCCTTTATCATAAAAGTTATTCAAAATTTCAGTCATCCAAGTGGTAACTGAAACATTCCCAGCTCTAAGCATTTCTGTAGAAATTTCATCCACCCCTGGGGATTTATGAAGTTTAAGTTTAGAAATAGCCAAAATAACTTCAGATTGTGTTATAGGGCCAACATTAAAGCCACTATCTATCATCATCACAAACAATGGGAGTGGAACTAACCACATTGTTTAGAACATCACTGAAATGCTCAGCCCACCTAGCCATGACAGAATCCTCCCCTTTATAACCTTACCTTGTTTATCCTTCAATCCCTGTATGCCTGTCCGTTTTCTACCACATAAAACATTAACTATCTGGTACAGCTCTCTGCTGTTGTGCTGCCTAACTGCTTCCTCAGCTTTGTCAGCCAAGCTATCAAGCCAAAGATTTTTATCAGTAGCTAACTGATCCTTTACACGTTTATTAAGCTCTCTGTAATCTTTTCTATTAGGACTAGTAGGGTACTGATTAAGGATATTCCTGCAGTTCCTTCTTTCTGAAATAAGCTCAATTGCCTTATCACTTAAATAATTCTGCCTCCTCTGCTCCTTTTTTCCTAAAAGAGTACTGTTAGTTTCCAAAAAAGCCTGTTTAAAATGGCCCCATTCTTCCTCAACTTCAGTATTAAGCAAACCATGACCGTCATAATGACTAAGTAACCTATCATGGTAAGCTTTAGCTATAACTGGGTCATTCAGAGCTTCAGTACTAAAGGTAAATTTTTTAACTCTAGCACAACACTTTTTAAGTTTAAGTTGCAAGACACTTTTAACAAGGTAATGGTCAGATCCAATTTCAGCTCCCCTATATGCCCTGGTATTTCTAACAGAACTAGCCCATTTGCTGTTAATTAATATATAATCAATCATATTCCTATGCAGCCCATCAGGTGAAACCCATGTGTATTTATGTATGTCGCGGTGTTTGTAATATGTGTTAGTTATTCTGAAACCATTGAGTTTACTTACCTGTAGAAGACGTTGCCCATTGCCATTGCAGCTACCAATACCAAAAGGGCCTATCACCCCTCCCCAAAGATCAGAGTCAGTACCAACTTTGGCATTGAAGTCACCTAGAACAAGGGTAATATCTCCTTTCTTGACAGAATTCAAAATATCCTGAAGTTGTCCGTAAAACCTATCCTTCTCATCCTCATCGGCATCCCCAGTGGGGGCATAACAGCAGATAACATTCAAGTCTTTAATGCTTGTCTGAAATTTTGCTGTAAGAAACCTTTCATTAATGCACTCATATCCTAGAAGAGCATCACTAGCATGTCTGCTGAGCAGCAGACCCACGCCTTGGTGATGCTTTCCATCCTCCCTCCCTGTAAAGAGAAATTTAAAGTTATTTTTAAGTATCTCACCTTTACCTGTCCATCTGGTCTCTTGCAAGCCTAGAATATCTAGGTTATAGCGCTGGAATTCCTGCATGAGGACATCTAGAGAATAATCTCTATGTAATGTCCTCACGTTCCACGTTCCTGCAGAGAGAAAATGATTAGTAGGATTTTTAAAGAAATTAGGTTTATTGAGATTGGTAGGGCCAACAATATCAAACAGCCCCCTGATCGCAGGCATGGGGCAAAGACCCGTTCCTCCTCCACTAAAGGCTGAAGTCACCGATGCTGGTAGGAACTTCAGGCACCACCTTTTCAAGTGGACTTTTTCAAGAGCCACATGGCCTGCCTGAGACGCATTACTCCAGTTTAGGCTTGACGATGCCCAACTAGCTAAGTAAGGTTCAGGTACCTGCGATGGCCTCTGATTAGGATTATCCACCAGCTGATATAAGGTATCCCATGCCTCTGTTCACTTAGAGCTGGCAACCCAGAAGCAAACAGAAAACACAGCGGCAGACTCTCCCTCAACAGAGGCCCACCAGTGCAGCAAGTCCAGGATCAATAATCAAGCTCAAATCCATAAACAAGTCCAGTCTAGTAGTATAAATGGTCAGCACCAGGACCCTGTGAAGTTGACCACTCCTCAGCAGGGTTGAAAAAAAAGAAAAAAGTGGCCGTAGATGACCAGATCAGCAGGCCATACTGAACTGGCAGCCCTCCCCTTCCGTTCCCTTCCAAAAGAGAATATCTCTTTTGAAAGGTACTAACGGCCTGCACCATGAGAAGGCGGGGTCGGACATTAGGCGAGGTCGGACAGAACCTGGCCGGTTCTGTGCATCATCACTAGGGATTGGTACACAGCTCTCCTTCCAGTTTACGCCTAGCTACCATTTACATATCTCCTCTAAAAAGTACTTTTAACACTTTTTCAGTCAAGGAACCATTTTTCAAACTCAAATTTTTGTAAATTTCATAATATACACAAATATAAATATGCAACCATAGTGCACAAAAAAACCCATAAAATGCGAGCTTTTCGTTATGGCCTGGCCGATGCTGTCTAGAAACAGGAATTTTGATAATGCTTTGTAACTGATCTAACTAAATAATATTATTTCGCTATGTAAAATAAATATAAATTTAAAAGTGTATAATCTAAAAATGATTGATAAAATTAAGGTAACACTAACAAAATGAAGCCTAACGTTTTTTATTGTACGCTCCAATGAAATAAAAATTTGCCCAAAAATATATTTTACTACAAGGAGGAATGTGTAGAATGCGAGAACCCTCAGACGGAAATGAACATATGATAATGACGCCATAAAAACAAGAAAATATTATGTATCTTAGAAATTGACTTCAAATGCTGCAAAACATGCATGTATGACGTCAATATGGAGTTTGATCCCCTCTGACGGTTAAACAGGCCTGGAGTGTCTATTCATGATCTGCTGTTATGCCCCCACTGAGGATGCTGATGAGGATGAGAAGGATAGGTTTTACGGACAACTTCAGGACATTTTGAATTCTGTCAAGAAAGGAGATATTACCCTTGTTCTTGGTGACTTCAATGCCAAAGTTGGTACCGACTCTGACCTTTGGGGAGGAGTAATAGGTCCTTTTGGTATTGGTAGCTGCAATGGCAATGGGCAACGTCTCCTACAGGTAAGTAAACTCAATGGTTTCAGAATAACTAACACATATTACAAACACCGCGACATACATAAATACACATGGGTTTCACCTGATGGGCTGCATAGGAATATGATTGATTATATATTAATTAACAGCAAATGGGCTAGTTCTGTTAGAAATACCTGGGAATATAGAGGAGCTGAAATTGGATCTGACCATTACCTTGTTAAAAGTGTCTTGCAACTTAAACTTAAAAAGTGTTGTGCTAGAGTTAAAAAATTTACCTTTAATACTGAAGCTCTGAATGACCCAGTTATAGCTAAAGCTTACCATGATAGGTTACTTAGTCATTATGATGGTCATGGTTTGCTTAATACTGAAGTTGAGGAAGAATGGGGCCATTTTAAACAGGCTTTTTTGGAAACTAACAGTACTCTTTTAGGAAAAAAGGAGCAGAGGAGGCAGAATTATTTAAGTGACAAGGCAATTGAGCTTATTTCAGAAAGAAGGAATTGCAGGAATGTCCTTAATCAGTACCCTACTAGTCCTAATAGAAAAGATTACAGAGAGCTTAATAAACGTGTAAAGGATCAGTTAGCTACTGATAAAAATCTTTGGCTTGATAGCTTGGCTGACAAAGCTGAGGAAGCGGTTAGGCAGCACAACAGCAGAGAGCTGTACCAGATAGTTAATGTTTTATGTGGTAGAAAACGGACAGGCATACAGGGATTGAAGGATAAACAAGGTAAGGTTATAGAAGGTGAGGATTCTCTCGTGGCTAGGTGGGCTGAGCATTTCAGTGATGTTCTAAACAATGTGGTTAGTTCTACTCCCATTGTTTGTAATGATGATAGATGCATTGCCAGCTTTAATGTTGGCCCTATAACACAATCTGAAGTTAGTTTGGCTATCTCTAAACTTAAACTTCATAAATCCCCAGGGGTAGATGAAATTACTACAGAAATGCTCAGAGCTGGGAATGTTTTGGTTATCACTTGGATGACTGAAATTTTGAATAACTTTTATGATAAAGGCATGGTTCCTAAAGATTTTACCAGAGCTATTATTATCCCTATTTTCAAAAAAGGTGATCGCAGTTCTTGTGATAACTATAGGGGTATCAGCCTACTCTCTGTTCCAGGTAAAGTTCTTTCCATGATTGTGCTTAATAGAATTAAGAATCTGGTTGACAGGCAATTGCGTGATGAGCAATGTGGATTCAGAAGTGGTAGGGGATGTGCAGATCAGATATTTTCACTTAGGCAGATTCTTGAGAAATGTTTAGAGTTTCAGAAACCTTTGGTTGCTAGCTTTGTTGATTTCAAAAAGGCTTTCGACTCTGTTGATCGTCATAATTTGTGGTTGATTGTGAGATCATATGGTATACCAGACAAGTTAGTTAACATAATGAAAGCTCTCTATAATAACACTGAGTCATGTGTGAGAGTTGGTAAGTCTTGTAGCAATTGGTTTAGCATTACTTCTGGTGTTCGACAAGGGTGCATTTTGTCTCCTTTTCTCTTTAGTTTGGTTATTGATTATGTTATGCGAAATTCACTTCAAGGGAAAGCTTTTGGCCTTAAATGGGCTGGAGATACGAAAATTTCTGATATAGATTATGCTGATGATTTAGCCCTTTTGGCAAATGATGTTGATGAGATGAACTCTTTCATTCGAACTGTTGATGAGACTGGGATACAGTAGGTTTGGTTATAAACAGAGAGAAAACTAAAGTGATGAAAATTGGTCAGGCAGGTTGTGATTCAGTTAATCTGAATGGTTGCAGTCTTGAGCAGGTGTCACAGTTTAATTATCTTGGGAGCTATGTAACTGATACTGGTGATGTGCGGCATGAGATTAACAGACGAATAGGTATTGCTGCCGGGACTTTTAAGAATCTATGGAGATTGTGGAGAAATAGGCGTATACACCTAAAGACTAAAATTAGACTGTATAATAGTTTGGTTCTTTCTAGGGTTAGTTATGGTAGTGAAACTTGGACGCTGTGTAAACAAGATAACAGGAAACTAGATGCTTTTGATTCTAGATGCTTACGCAGTATCTTGGGTATTAGGTGGTTTAACTTTGTAACTAATGATGAGGTTAGGCGAAGGAGTCTGCAACCTCCTTTAAGCAGCATATTGTGCAGAGAGAGACTCCGCTGGTTTGGCCATGTTGCCCGTATGGATAATTATAGATTGGCGAATAGGGTTATGAACAGTGTGCCTAGAGGCTTCAGAAGGAGGGGGAGACCTAGGATGCGGTGGGCAGACAATGTCAAACAGGACCTTGTTAGAATTGGTGTGCAGTGGCCGGATGCAGCAGATGTAGCTCAGGACAGATATGCTTGGAGAAGTAAACTGCGTGGTCTGGTTGGACCTCCGTAGCCCATGGCTGCTTGAGGATGATGATGATGATGATGATGATGATGATACAGTTGTTTAGACTGCCTTGAGGCACCAAATCTCCTTATTCCACAAGAGCTAACTTTACCTTGCGGAGTGACTGAGGAGGTGACGGATAGTTTGCAAAGCATCTGCCTAAGACATCCAATCCATATTCGATAGGGGTGGGGGTTGCTCAGTCGGTAGCGCGCCAGGCTCGTAATATGTAGTTCCCAGGTTCGAGTCCCAGCTGGGTCAGCGTTGAGATTTATCTCCGCAATAATTCCCCGCCCTGCCCACGGTCAGTAGGGGACACCGATGGGCTTGGAAAGGCCGCCGTAGGTCGGATGGGACGTTAAGCCGTGGCCCCTTGTGCGGGAGAGCCATACCCTGTGCACTTTAAAGAACACGCTGGATGGCCTTGACGGGAGGCTACCATCTGTCTCCCAACAGCTGTTCCAGTGGGTCCCCTTCCCCAACCTTCTCTGAGCCTTCGGGGTCCATGTGACCTGGCCATTTAGCCCATGGTGTGCAAAAAAGTGCCGCTCAGAGGTAACCCAACCCAAGCAATATGCTATTCTTTTGTTCAATCGTCAGAATTTAAGATCATCAAAAGAACAGTGCTTATTTTTGCTAGCATGAACCTTTTTGCTAACATGATCAATACTTGGTGATCATTGCCAAAGAAACTAAGGTGAGATGAAAATAAAGTAATAGATGGCAAATGGGTTCGTGTCGTTTTCTGCTCAGGTCCTGTCATTCTCTCAGATCTTCTACTATGGCATATAAACTGACAGGCTCCTGCCATTTATGGTCATGTATTCAGAACTAAATTGCAGTCTGACCGAGGACACCAATGGGCTTGAAAAAGCTCCCGTCCGTCGGATGGGACGTTAAGCCTTATCCCAGTGTTCAAGAGAACGATACTCTGTGCACGTTAAATAACACCCTGGATGGCGTTGACGGGAAATTTCCATCTGTCTCCTAACAGTTATACAATGGGTTCCCTTCCCCCTAACCTTCTCTGATCCCTTGGGGTCCTTGTGACTTGGCCGTTTAGCCCACTATGTGAACATAAGTGCCGCTCAGATGTAAAACAACCCAACCCTAAATGTTTACAACATTATAGTTTTGGTTCAAGGTGAATTATCTATGAAAATTATAGTTTTTAATAGACAAATGTTAAATAATAATCTTTTTAATCTCTATTACTATCCATAAATTACTAGGCGACAATTATACATTCCGATACGAAAACAGTTGAAATTTTTATATATTCTGCACAGACGACAGAGAAGTTAGTTTTAGTTTCAAGACTTTCTCACACAACGACAACCCCCATTAATACAGAAGTACGGGTTATCCGACTTCTGTGCCAGATTAATGCAATACGCAAAGTAAGAGGGGAGGGGCGGGCGTGGCTCAGTCGGTAGCGCGCCAGGCTCGCAATCTGTAGTTCCCAGGTTCCAGTCGCAGCTGGGTCAGCGTTGAGATTTATCTCCGCAAAATTCCCCTCCCTGCCCACGGTCAGTAGGGGACACCGATGGGCTTGGAAAAGCCGCCGTCCGTCGGATGGGACGTTAAGCCGTGGTCCCGTGTGCGGGAGAGCCATACCCTGTGCACGTTAAAGAACACGCTGGATGGCCTTGACGGGAGGCTACCATCTGTCTCCCAACAGCTGTTCCAGTGGGTCCCCTCCCCCAACCTTCTCTGAGCCTTTGGGGTCCTTGTGACCTGGCCATTTAGCCCATGGTGTGCAAAAAAGTGCCGCTCAGAGGTGAAACAACCCAACGCAAAGTAAGACAGCTAACAGAGTAGCTGCCTCCCAAACCATTATGCGAGTGAAGCCGGATCATCCAACCCAAATTTAGTGAAGAGCCATAAAAAAATTCTTAAAAAAAGAAAATATACATTTCTAATGCGAAACGAATTTGAAAAAAGGGTACTTTTTTAGGAATCAAGAAAATATCTTATATCAAAAATATATATACGTTATTAATTAGTGCTATGAATTGGTAAAATTACTTGATTATGAACCATAAATGTTTGGTCAAAAAAGTGGAAGAAATGTGCCCGTTTCAGTGTATTGATTTTTTTGTCTTGCAAGCCGTTTTTTTTCCTTAAATTTGAATAATCAGTTTTTCATGCTAAAAAACCTTTCTTACATACGGAACACAAACTTGTAAAAAATTTCTATAAGCTCTTATCAAACTACATTATGGGGACGTCGCCGGGGGGGACAAGACAATAGACACTGGCAGTAACATTGAAAATAAAAAAAAACATTGACATGTGTGCTGCTGGGTAAGAAGTTAAATGAGCAAGGGAAATATTTTCCCATGGAAATATGCAAATGAGAATTTACTCTCTTTCCCCTTCCCCCATATTGAAAAATTTCGTCTGCTGTATTTTGAGAAATACTCGTTAATAAGAGGATAAAAAGAAATTGTGAATTTTCTATTTTACGGCCAGATGGCGCCACTATTCCCAAAATTTATTCAGTAGAGAAAACGGTTCTTATGAAAGTTGAAGGGTTTCGTTATCTTCACAGAAAGAAAGATGGGAAAGAAATATAATTTATTCTGACAACTCGCTTTTCGAAACCGTTTTTTTTTTATATATATATCGAAAATTTCTTTTTTTTCTTTTCCATTCAAAAATCTTTTTAAATAAAGGTCGGTAACTAATGACGGTGGACCACGTCAGGCACGGAAATTTGTTGTTTTACCTCTGAACGGCACTTTTTTGAACCCCATGGGCTGAATGGCTAGGTCCCAAGAACCCCAAAGGTTCAGAAAAAGTTAAGAGAGGAGATCTACTGAAGCAGCTGTTGGGAGAGAGATGGTAGCCTCTCGTCAAGGCCATCCAGCGTGTTCTTTAACGTGCAACGCCACAGCTGAACGTCCCATCCGACCGGACGGTGGCCTTTCCAAGCCCATCGGTGTCTCCAATTGACCATGGGCAGGGAGTTTTCTGGAGATAAATCTCAACGCTGGTCCAGCTGAGACTCGAACCTGGGAACTGCAGTATACGAGCAAGTCGCGCTACCGACTGAGCCATCCCGCCCACAGGCACGGAAATAACTTTGTCTGGGGGCGATATGATATCCATAAAACATTCTATTTTCATTGACTTAAAAGAAGCATGAAGAAATTTACTTTTAATATCACAAAAGCTTGGATTGTTTTACCTCTGAGTAGCACTTTTTTTGCACAAAATTAGCTAAATGGCCCAGGTCACAAAAACCCTGAAGGCTCAGAGAAGGTTGAGGAACCATTGAAGAACTGTAAGGAGACAAATGATAGTCTCTCGTCAAGGCCATCCAGCGTGTTCTCTAAAGTGCACAGGATATGGCTCATCCGTACACAGAGTCACGGCTTAACGTCCCATCCGACGGACGGTGACCTTTCCAAGTCCCATCGATATTCTCTACTGACTGAGGATGAGAGGGGGGGTTGGGTTGTTTTACCTCTGAGCGGCACTTTTTTGCACACCATGGGCTAAATGGCCAGGTCACATGGACCCCGAAGGCTCAGAGAAGGTTGGGGGAGGGGACCCACTGGAACAGCTGTTTGGAGACAGATCGTAGCCTCCCGTCAAGGCCATCCAGCGTGTTCTTTAACGTGCACAGGGTATGGGTCTCCCGCACACGGGGCCACGGCTTAACGTCCCATCCGACGGACGGCGGCCTTTCCAAGCCCATCGGTGTCTCCAATTGACCATGGGCAGGGAGTTTTCTGGAGATAAATCTCAACGCTGGTCCAGCTGAGACTCGAACCTGGGAACTGCAGTATACGAGCAAGTCGGGGAATTTTGCAAAAGGGCGGGGAATTTTGCGGAGATAAATCTCAACGCTGACCCAGCTGGGACTCGAACCTGGGAAGTACAGATTACAAGCCTGGCGCACTACCGACTGAGCCACCCCCGCCCCCAGGGGGGAGGGTTCCCGAGATAAATCTCAACGACTAGCCCAGCAGTGATTCGAACTTGGGAACTGCAGATTACGAGCTTGGCACGCTACCGACTGATTTGCCATATGAGATCGGCTACATCCAACTTAACAATAGAGAGGAAATAAGGTCACTCTTTTCTGTACTCATTTTGGTTGATAATGTGGTATTCCCATTAGTCGAATGGTTGATTTTTAGTACATCTGCAATTCGGGCGAAGAATTTTTTTTTCTCTCAGGTAAAGATAAAAAAAAAACCTTTAAATAGCTTTTTGCATCATCAATTTCTTAATGGGATCATTGTTCCGACCCCCCCCCCCCAGCTGTAATTGAACGCCACCAGCGGTTTCATCAATTGGTCACTAACAATCAATCCCGCCATTAACAAACACTTGCCCACCGCTATTACCGATAATCTTCTTTCCTCTACCTATTTACAACTTTCACAGGGTTGGTTCATAATCTACAGTTCCCTGGTTCGAGTTCCAGCTGGGTCAGCATTGAGATTTATCTCTGCAAAATTCCCCACCCTGTCAGTAGGGGGGCACAGATTGGCTAGGAAAGGCCACCGTCCGTCAGATGGGACGTTAAGCCGTGGCTTCTTGTGAAGTTCTGTATGGCTCTCACGCACACGGAGCAGAGCTTAACGTCTCATAAATTGGCGAGGGTGGTTCAGTCAGCAAGGCGCCAGGCTCGTAATCTGTAGTTCCCAGGTTCGAGTCCCAGCTGGGTCAGCGTTGAGATTTATCTCCGCAAAATTCCCCGCCCTGCCCACGGTCAGTAGGGGACACCGATGGGCTTGGAAAGGCCGCCGTCCGTCGGATGGGACGTTAAGACGTGACGCCGTGTGTGGGAGAGCCATACCCTGTGCACGTTAAAGAACACGCTGGTTGGCCTTGACGGGAGGCTACCATCTGTCTCCCAACAGCTGTTCCAATGGGTTCCCTCCCCCAACCTTCTCTGAGCAATCGAGGTCGTTGTGAACTGGCCATTTAGCCTATTGTGTGCAAAAAAGTGCCACTCAGAGGTAAAGCAACCCAACCTACACCTTTCAGTATACCATGCAAGTCATATGTTGCCATAGGTATTATGATTTTTGTTGTTATTTTTGCTGCTTAAAAAAATCTTTTTTTTTAATATCTTTTTTTCTCAACAGATTATGGTCATATTGGTATGAGTTCGAGTTCAATTTTTCGAGCCCGAGCCAAATTCATGAAAACAAAATCTCTGAAACACCCTAAGACATATAAACAGAAATGCATGTCGCTAATCATTTATTCTATTCTTATATTATTAATCATAATATTTTTATTACAAAATTAAAATATTAACGCGATTTGGAACGGAAATATTAGAAATTGCAGTAGAAACTGGAATTTCGTGGGTAATGGCGTTATAAACCCCAAAAGGGTCAAAAAAGTCCTTCATTTACCAAAGATAAAGAATATGTCAAAAATAATCAAATGCCGCGTGGTGCATTTTTAATTACTAAATACTGAAACTTAATTCCTTAAGGCCAGAAAGAAAATAAAAATTACTATACCGTAGAGCAGTGGTTCTCAACTTTTTATGCTTCACGTACCCCCTGGAAATGTGTATGTAACTGGCGTACCCCTTGTATAGACAGATAAAACTCTAGTTATAGTATAACAATGGGAATAAAATAAAACATATATATTATTGAGCCGTCCCGTGGCCGAGTGGTTAGCACGCTTGGCTACTGATCTAAGGGACTCTGGGTTCGAGCCCCGGATTTAGGCATGGATGTGTGTGTCGTTTTTCTGCTGAGGTCCTGCCATCCTCTCAGATCTCCTACTGTGGCATATAAACTGACAGGTTCCTGTAAGACCTCTGTGGCAAGCAGCTGCTTGAGGGGGTATTTATTTTTATTTATATAACATATATCTAGCGACTTTTGAGCTCTCATGGCGTACCCCAAAAAATTTTACCGCCTAAGCCTACGTTGAGAATCCCTACTGTAGAGATTCTGATGTACCTACTCTGATATACCTTCACGAAGTTAAAAAAAAAAACTCTTACCTGACTATATAGTACGTACCACTCTATGCAAATGTTTCATCTAACTAGTTCTAGAAAAAACCTCCTGCCAAAAGAGTACTTAAAATATTGAGCGATATTCTCTATAGCTCCCTATTCAGCAAAATGGCATAAGGTTTGTTTCTTGTGCTGCCATCTCTCCACATGATAAAGAACCACATCGCCATGCAAGCTTCTAATGCTAAATCACAAAAAGCATTGATTTTTCTAAGCCACATTTCTAAAGTATGGAATCAATTTTTTCATCCAAATATCCCGTTAGTTACCGACTACGTTTTTTTCTTCTAAAATGCCTTCCGTTACCTCAACTATCTTTTCTTCAAATAAAGAACAAGTTATCGTCGCTCATTGTTAAATTCGATATTATTTCGAGTTGGGTTGTTTTACCTCTGAGCGGCACTATTATTTCGAGACAAGCGTTTCAAAACGGGAACGTAAATTAATTTATTCTGGAAATCAGCATCATGGAATATCTTTTTAAGAACTACTAAATCATAGCAAAATTGTTTCCAAATTTTTTTCTGGTAAGGAATACATTTAAAAAATATAGCGTCCCTTTTATAGAAAATATGCAAGCACTACAAGGCAATGAAAACAAACACAGCACATAAAATTTAAATTAAGTAGGTAGATCCAAAATCATTAAATTAATGGTTTAAACATATTATTCTTAAAAACCAAGATTACAGCTTCGAGTAAAGTAGTACATGGGATACAAAATCATTTGAACGATATGACTACGCAGCTTATTTCTTTTTAAAAAATCTGGGGGCTAAATTGAATCAAGACTTACGGAATCTTAACAGACAGTACAGTGTTTTGTTACAGTAAATTTAATAAATGTGTAAAAATTAGTTGAATGCTGATAAGGAATTTTTTGGCTTCATAGTGTGGCTAATATAGCAAAGAAAGCTGCCTGAGAACAACGCAAAGAGAGCTATAAAAGAGAGTTAATATTTTGCATTGGAAAAATCAGAATGACTTTGGGTTGGGTTGTTTTACCTCTGAGCGGCACTTTTTTTGTACACCATGGGCTAAATGGCCAGGTCACATGGACCCCGAAAGCTCAGAGAAGGTTGGGGGAGGGAACCCACTGGAACAGCTGTTGGGAGACAGATGGTAGCCTCCCGTCAAGGCCATCCAGCGTGTTCTTTAACGTGCACAGGGTGTCTCTCCCACACACGGGGCCACGGCTTAACGTCCCATCCGACGGACGGCGGCCTTTCCAAGCCCATCGGTGTCCCCTACTGACCGTGGGCAGGGCGGGGAATTTTGCGGAGATAAATCTCAACGCTGACCCAGCTGGGACTCGAACCTGGGAACTACAGATTACGAGCCTGGCGCGCTACCGACTGAGCCACCCCATCAGAATGGCATATAGGTATTAAGGATGGAAAGGTGGTTCCTGAAAGAGAGGTTTCTGTCATGGCTAGATGCGCGAAGCAGTTCAGATATGTCCTGAATAATGTGATTGGTTCTATTCCCATTGTTTACAGTGATGATAACTGTATTACTGGCTTTAACATCGACAATATTTCACAATCTTAAGTTACTTGGCTACCTCTGAATTAAAATTCCATGGGGAGATGATATCCCTATTAGATGGCTGAATACGCAACTGCTGCACTCCGATTCACATCCATTCTACCGTCTACTCCCCGCCCCCCGATCGCCGCCATTTTTCCCGTTATCGTTTTGGGTTAGATCATGGAGAACCAGCAGCAACAATGTCAGCCGTTAGATAAACGAGTTTCCATAGCAGATTAATTCGTCAAATATAATTAATAAAAAAATATGATTAATGGGAAGGGCTAGATTTGATTATTAGTACTTGAAAAAAAAAAATAGGTTGTCCTGACTGGGATTCGAACCCAGAAGAATGCCGGGCGTCTTAACCGTTAGACCACCGTGGAACTAACCATCCTTTCAACCAAATGACATATACATTTATTACTGAATATTAGTAATTGTGAGATTAATAGTACGAAACGCGTAAACATCCTTCTAATGTAGGCAGATGCTGCGTAATCGGAATACCCTATCTAAATTTAAAAAAGTGAAGCTACCAATACAATGGGATCGAGGTGAGAGCATAATAAGAAGATGGCGATTCATGGCCTCGCCAGCTTCACCTCCCAGCTGCAATGAAAGCATCTTCTTTGCCTTTGGTTCAGTGAAAACCTGTCGGAAAAAACACCGTGTGATATAACGAAGGACGAGGTGGCAAACTATCAGCAACACAGAACCTGTCAGGGCAGGAGAGTTAGAGAAATCGCAGCGAGAATTCGTTTTTCTAACTATACAGAAAAGAGTTCAGCTACCAGGGAGCACCAGGCAGTGTTGGAACCACCACCAGAGCCTCCCACACGTGCCATCAACCACTTTGATGACAAAGTCAGGTTGGGTTGTTTTACCTCTGAGCGGCACTTTTTTGAACACCATGGGCTAAATGGCTAGGTCACATGGACCCCGAAGGCTCAGAGAAGGTTGGGGGAGGGGACCCACTGGAACAGCTGTTGGGAAACAGATGGTAGTCTCCCGTCAAGGCCATACAGCGTGTTCTTTAACGTGCACAGGGTATGGCTCTCCCGCACACGGGGCCACGGCTTAACGTCCCATCCGACGGACGGCGGCCTTTTCAAGCCCATCGGTGTCCCCTACTGACCGTGGGCAGGGCGGGGAATTTTTGCGGGATAAATCTCAACGCTGACCCAGCTGGGACTCGAACCGGGAACTACAGATTTCGAGCCTGGCGCGCTACCGACTGAGCCACCCCCGCCCGGACAAAGTCAGATCAAACATAAATGTCCGTAACCTACATAAACCAAGAGGCCATTGTCAAACTACAGGCAAAGGACTTGCATCAAAACTGTTACCCTGTCTGCATCAGAAACTCTAAGCTCGCCTGACGCAGAGTCAGCAAACCAATTATCATTCCCCCTCCCCCTCCTTCTCGTTTCTTCGAGAGTAGGTTAGAAGCGGTAAACGAAGTAAGAAGCACTCATCATTAAGTTCTACCTTAAGACTACTAATTAAAAGATTCAGCCGAAAAGGGAGGTCTAATTTCTTTTGCTCGAGTTAGATGACGTGGTCACTGCTTACCTACCCCTGTGCCCCTGTGCTGTGTGCATTTCTCAGTGTTGGAAACTTGTTAAGTTGAAATTCGTCAGTGGAACTTTTCGTGTGTTTTAAGTTTGAGACTCCACAACCAACCTGGTGAATAAAGCAGCCAAAGTAATTGCAAAACGTGATCCAACCGTTTGTGCGGAAAGAGGAAAGGCTGTCTCGGTGTATCACTCATCAGAGTTATTTTTAGGTTTAGTCTGGATTTTAATACTGCGATATATGTCAGTGCAATACCTTATTTTCTTTATCTAGTAAACTGCTGTAGACAATAAGTCAACAACAAGCCTGCAACTGTTTGTGGGACAACTTCATCTTTATATAGTAAAATAAATTTTACTTAGCTTTGCCAGACATTGTGAGCTTTTCAGTATGATTTATTCTCAAGTAGAAGTCAAAGTGCAGAGTTATGTGGCTACTTCTAAAATAGTGGGGAACCATTAGGCCGACACTTAGCAGAGTAAGCCCTGAAGCTCCAGTGTCAATTCCTTTAGATCTGGACCCCGTGGAAAAAGAGGACTGTCACAGTAGGATTCCTCAGTTGCCTTTTAGGAGGTAGTCAAATAGCCTCACCTGCACAGCTCAAGTATTTGCGAAAGGAGCTAATTGTCTGGTTCTTTCAAGTATTCCATTTTCACATAAAACGCACTGCAGATGGCTCCCGACGGAGGCAGCGAGAAGAAAGGTCGATGACTGGGGCCATGTTGGAGCATCAACAGGGCACCTTCACCACCGCAGTGGGAGTCGGAGGGACTCATAAAAGTTCTTTTCGTAGCCATTGGTCCTTTCAATAGGTCGAGGATGTTCGTCAGAGGAAGTGTATGGTAGGCCTTCCTGGAATTTTCTCAGCCACCTATCTTTCTAAAAAGTGTTCTCTCGAGAAATTCCTGTCCTGGGGAAACTCTTTTGGGTTGGGTTGGGTTGTTTTACCTCTGAGCGGCACTTTTTTGCACACCATGGGCTAAATGGCCAGGTCACATGGACCCCGAAGGCTCAGAGAAGATTGGGGGAGGGGACCCACTGGAACGCTGTTGGGAGACAGATGGTAGCCCCCTGTCAAGGCCATCCAGCGTGTTCTTTAACGTGCACAGGGTATGGCTCTTCCGCACACGGGGCCACGGCTTAACGTCCCATCCGACGGACGGCGGCCTTTCCAAGCCCATCGGTGTCCCCTACTGACCGTGGGCAGGGCGGGGAATTTTTGCAGAGATACATCTCAACGCTGATCCAACTGGGACTCGAACCTGGGAACTACAGATTACGAGCCTGGCGCGCTACCGACTGAGCCACCCCTGCCCCCTGGGGAAACTCATCTCCTCCTCATGCAAAAGAGGGAAAAGGGAAAGTTTCGGAAAGCAATGGGGAAGCTAAGATGGCACGGTCAGGAGTGGATTCGGGCAAAATCGCCAGGCCCATATTCCAAAAGGAATTATGAGTATAACAGTATATATCTGGTATGAGGTGTAGAGGCAATCAGCACAGGTACACAAGGCAATCAGCTTTCTCTCTTTTGGCCTGTGTTCACGATATTCACCCTCTGGGAGAGCGTGACACAAGTATTATAGTAGCGAACATTTGCTATGAGAAAGGGATTGTTCCTAAATATTTTACTAGAAGTATTATTATTCCTACTTTCAAGAAAGGTGATCGCAGTTCTTGTGATAATTATACGGGAATCGGTTTATTCTCTATTCCAGGGAAAGTTCTGTCCATTATTGTTCTTAACAGAATTTAACCTTTGATTGAAGGCCAATTTCTGGAGGAACAGTGAGGCTTCAGAGATACTTGGGGCTACAAGCACCAAATCTTTTCACTTAGTCTTGAGAAATGCTTAAATTTTCAGAAACCTATGGTCACTTGCTTTATTGATTTCAAGGAGACTTTTGATTCTGTTGATCACCACAATTTCTGCTTGTTTTTGAGATAATACTGAAATCCTGATAAGTTAGTTAACATAATGATGGCTCTCTATAATAAGAGATTAATTGATCAAGCTTGCAATTGATCGGTTTTAGCATTTCTGTTTGGAGACTGATAAAGCTGCATTTTGTCATCTTTCCTACTCAGTTTGATTATTTATTATGTTAAGAGGAACTCATTACAAGGAAAAGACTGGTCTTGAAATGTAAGAGTACAGTGTTTCTCAACTTTTTAATACTGGTGACACATTTCTGAAATAGCCCATTTACAGCGATACTCCGGTGGTTAAGAGGCAATTTGCTTCGTTACATAATTCAATTCATTGAAAAAGAAACACATATTAAACTGAACATTAGACAAAACGAAATTATTAGAAAAAAATTTTAAAAAGTAAAATTGAAAAGAAGTACTAAAGTGCAAATTGTTATGTAACATTCTTCTTCTTAAATTTTCGTGACACATCTGGACCTTGGACGCAACACAACAGTTCAGAAACATTGGTCTAGCCCAGAGGTTCCCAAATTTATTTGCCCTATCGGCCCCTTTTCAGAAAAAAAATTACTCAGCGCCCCCTGGAAATCTACCTTCTTTAAGCGAACAAACAGAACGATCCAGTGACAAATTTGCGTTCTTTTATGTATCTATATTTCTACCTACGTCCTACAACATAGTAAAGAAATGTTATAAATAAGACACTTTAAGCTTGAAATTATAAAATTATTTGGGCTAACCCCCCCCCACACCATGGGCTAAATTGCCAGGTCACATGGACCCCGAAGGCTCAGAGAAGGTTGGGGGAGGGAACCCACTGGAACAGCTGTTGGGAGACAGATGGTAGCCTCCCGTGCCTCCCGTCAAGGCCATCCAGCGTGTTCTTTAACGTGCACAGGGTATGGCTCGCCCACACGGGCAAATGGCTTAATGTTCCATCCGACGGACAGCGGCCTTTCCAAGCCCATTGGTGTCCCCTACTGACCGTGGGCAGGGCGGGGAATTTTACGGAGATAAATCTCAACGCTGACCCAGCTGGGACTCGAACCTGGGAACTACCTGGGAACTACAGATTACGAGTCTGGCGCGCTACCGACTGAGCCACCCCGCCCCCCAGAGAAAATTAAGATAACGAAGGGCAAATGAAACAGCATATATTAAAATAAAAATTTAATATATGCTGTTTCATTTGCCCTTCGTGCTCGAATCGAAATTAAAAAAATAAAACAGCATATATTAAAATAAAAATTGCGAATAACACATTAAAAATAATAAAGAAAGATAAATAAGGGAATATAAAAATAAGAAATAAAAGAAGATAAAAATAATTTCTTATCTTCCCTTCTTTCTTTATGCCTTCTACCGCTTTCCAATTGCACCCGAGGCTAGACCAATTAAGGGGAGGGGGGCGCTGAGTAATTTTTTTCCTGAAAAGGGGGCGGTAGGACAAATAAGTTTGGGAACCTCTGGTCTAGCCAAACGGTGACATTACTGCCATCTACCTTTTAAGTACTTTTATACAGGAACTATTATATTCAATTCCGATGCAGTTAGAAAATGATACTTGGTAAAAAAGAACGTTAGGAAATAATGCATGGTAAAAGTATTATTTTCATGTTCGACTCAAATAGGTTCTGACCCACTGGGCTAGAGACATGAAACTGTCTGACTGAGCTTATGCTGACGATACAATTACAAATACAGCATTACTTTAAAATATTTTTTGACAATCAATTTAAATCTAAAATCTCTCATGAGAAAAACACAAGGTTACAATCCAAAAATTATTTCCAACTTCGAAAAATAATAAACAATTACGGGAAATGTATAAGGGCATATACAGTACTTTACGTGTTCAGTCAATTACCAAGGGAAATTATTTTATTAAACAAATTTAAAGAAATCAAAAATAAGACTGAAAATTTTCTTCTAGGCACTAAAACCAATATAAAAATTTCAACTACTACAATGGAGCTTCCACTGAAATTCACATAATTTGATGACATTGTTTTAAACTATATCTTATGTACAGGGAGTTTCTTAGTTTAATTATCGCTGAAGTTGTGTTAGAGATACTAGTAACGTACCATCTGAGATAAACGGGGAATAAGAATTGTTGCCGGACCTTTAAGAATTTATGCAGATTATATAAAAATAGTCGTGTACATCTGAGGAGTAAACTTAGGTACATAATACACTCTGTGATATTTAAATTACACCATCTAGAAGTGGTTTGATTTTTATGCAAATTGGCAGATGAGCGCAGTACAGCAGGATAAGCATCCAATTCCAATGTCAGACAAATCAGGTGAGAAGGGTCTGCATTACAAGGCAAGACTTGCCGCCGTCTCGACTAAATGGGTTGGGTTGGGTTGTTTTACCTCTGAGCGGCACTTTTTTGCACACCATGGGCTAAATGGCCAGGTCACATGGACCCTGAAGGCTCAGAGAAGGTTGGGGGAGGGGACCCACTGGAACAGCTGTTGGGAGACAGATGGTAGCCTCTCCTCAAGGCCATCCAGCGTGTTCTTTAACGTGCACAGGGTATGGCTCTCCCGCACACGGAGCCACGGCTTAACGTCCCATCCGACGGACGGCGGTCTTTTCAAGCCCATCGGTGTCCCCCTCGACTAAATGCATCACGAGTTTGCGGCCAGTAAAACTCTGAGCGATCCCACAGAATGAAGTCCGTAGGAACAGCATCATGTACAGAGTGCCAGGACAATGTATACATTGGCCATATTACCAGCCCACAGCGTTTAAGAAAAGATGAATCACTGGGCTCCATGAGATGGGGTGGTCAAGTCTGCGTGTAGAAAAATATGTCAGTCACAATGCTGACAACTTGCGAGAAGCCACACGCAATCATCAGTTAGGATCAGATTGCATGATGGACGACAACACCACGAGAGGACTAACTGATTTCGTGACAGGCGTCCACTGCACCAACGGCGATGCTAGTCACCATCAGCAGAGCAGTGCACCAGCATAATCCATCACCCCATAATGAACCATTTCCCAATGGCTTGCGGAGTCAGGATTGAATACACGTCATCTATTGCAGTATTTTACACTGATCGCCAGGCATCATCAACAGTGCCTTGCCATTGTTTGAGGTTATGCCGATCTCAAACCATTTGGGACGCAGGATGCTGTTGCGTCCTCTTCAGTGAAGAATGCTCATTTGTCAATGATGATCATCATATACACATGTAGAGAGACCTTGGTACTTGGTAGAGACAACGTGGTCAATGCTCCCATCCAGCTGCTACCATGGAATGATACCCGAGCATTATGATCTGGGATGGGATAAGTCATGATAATCATTCTTCTTTGGTGTGTCTCCCAGGCAATTTGATGGTATAATGCTATATCAATGGCCTGGAACCCATAGCACTCTCCTTCACAACAGGAGTGTCTTACACCTTGTTTCAGCAACATAATGACAGGTCACAAACCGCTAACATCAACCATAAAAGGGGGCGGGCTGGCTCAGTCAGTAGCGCTCCAGGCTAGTAATCTGCAGTTCCCAGGTTCGAGTCCCAGCTGGGTCAGCGTTGAGATTTATCTCCGCAAAATTCCCCGCCCTGCCCACGGTCAGTAGGAGACACCGATGGGCTTGGAAAGACCACCGTCCGTCGGATATTGACCTTAAACCATGCCCCGTGTGCGGGAGAGCCATACCCTGTGCACGTTAAAGAACACGCTGGATGGCCTTGATGAGAGGCTACCATCTGTCTCCCAACAGCTGTTCCAGTGGGTTCCGTCCCCCAACCTTCTCGGAGCTTTCGGAGTCCTTGTGACCTGGCCATTTAGCCCATGGTGTGCAAAAAAGTGCCGCTCAGAGGTAAAACAACCCAACTCAACCATAAATATCTACTTGTTGACAGTCTTGTGTGGCCAGCCAGGTACCAAGATTTAACGCCTTGTTTGAAACTTCTGCTTACTCATCTGTGTCATCTATGGTTGGACCTGCATAGATGGGCTCATGGGCGTCATCTGCGTACTCGTCCACAACCGGCACAGACTATAACCACTTGAGAGACCTCCTGCAACGGGTATGGTAGGCCATGCCTCAGGATGCTATTCCAAGCCTCAACGACTCAATGGCATGATATAACACGAAAAGTGGCGGATTTACAAAGTATTGACTACCACCATATAATTCGTCTGTGTGTGAAATAAATTTGTGTCTTCGCTCTGACCTGGTAATCAAATCTTATTCGTCTGCCAATCTGTCTTATCTGTGAATTTCATCTGATGCCAACAACTTTTTTCGAATGGTGCAATTTCATTCTCACATAAAGTAATTGACTTCTTTCTAAAGTTTGCTATGATAGCACACCTTGGTTGATGCCTTTGATTTAGATGCTTGGGCATTTTCTTTGGGCTGGGTTGGGTTACCTCTGAGCGGCACTTTTTTGCACACCATGGGCTAAATGGCCAGGTCACATGGACCCCGAAGGCTCAGAGTAGGTTGGGGGAGGGGACCCACTGGAACAGCTGTTGGGAGACAGATGGTAGCCTCCCGTCAAGGCCATCCAGCGTGTTCTTTAACTTGCACAGGATATTTCTCTCCCGCACACGGGGACACGGCTTAAAGTCCCATCCGACGGACGGCGGCCTTTCCAAGCCCATCGGTGTCCCCTACTGACCGTGGGCAGGGCGGAGAATTTTGCGGAGATAAATCTCAACGCTGACCCAACTGGGACTCGAACCTGGGAACTACAGATTACGAGCCTGACGCGCTACCGACTGAGCCACCCCCGCCCCATTTTCTTTGGGCAAAAGGTGGTTTAACTATGTAAGTCATCAGTCCCGGATCTAGAAAAAAAAAATAAAGGACTGTTATGGTAGGACCCTGAAGGCTCAGAGAAGGCTGGGGGAGGGGACCCACTGGAACAGCTGTTGGGAGACAGATGGTAGCCTCCCGTGCCTCCCGTTAAGTCATTTGGCCGTCAAAATATGGTATCAAGCGACGCAATTCAGCCAAAAAAAGGTAAAACGAGGAGAAAAGATAGTGGATTTCCATTAGAGTGGCAGTATACCTTGCATTCCATTGACTACGTTCCTTTGCATGGTAACATACCTTGGTAGGCAACCATGCAAAGAAAAGTGACCTATTCGACATGGCATGCAACAAAAAAAATGATGTAAATATTTTCATCTTAACTTGATGCAGAGAAATTTTTAAGGAAGAGAGTTTCGACACTCATAAAATCCTGCATCTTTCACTCATTTTCTTTTTCATGATCAAAATAAGTTTAACTAACTAAGATTTTTTAAAATGTTAAATATATGTATTCTAATTCATTAACATTTTCTATTAAAGGAGAAAGAAAGGCATCTTGATTCTTCCTGGAGGAATTAGTTACTTATATTGGATTCATAAACTGTACAATTTGCGTAGGAATTTTGTGTTTTCTTTTTAATAAAGCATGCAATGCATCTACTGGGGCGGGGGTGGCTCAGTCGGTAGCGCGCCAGGCTCGTAATCTGTAGTTCCCAGGTTCGAGTCCCAGCTGGGTCAGCGTTGAAATTTATCTCCGCAAAATTCCCCGCCCTGCCCACGGTCAGTAGGGGACACCGATGGGCTTGGAAAGGCCGCCGTCCGTCGGATGGGACGTTAAGCCGTGGCCCCGTGTGCGGGAGAGCCATACCCTGTGCACGTTAAAGAACACGCTGGATGGCCTTGACGGGAGCCTACCATCTGTCTCCCAACAGCTGTTCCAGTGGGTCCCCTCCCCCAACCTTCTCTGAGCCTTCGGGGTCCATGTGACCTGGCCATTTAGCCCATGGTGTGCAAAAAAGTGCCGCTCAGAGGTAAAACAACCCAACGCATCTAGTAATTCCTACGTAGAAAATTAGTCATTGATGCTTCCTTAAAACGGCTTTCAGCTAGGTCTACAACCAACACTTTCTCATCCGTAACCAACGTAAAAACTCCAACAGCGAATACCCACAGAGAGAAGTATGGTTTGAATCCCTCTTCTTTTTTTTCAGAGAATGTAGAAAGCTAGGAGCAATTACTTGCTGCGAACAGCGTCGATTTCTTTCTAATGGCACATATAGCAAGTCAGAGAGTAACAGCGGAGTTCTATGGGGCAGTAACACCTAGTAGTTTGGGGATTACCCACGAGTTGAAGTTCAAAGCACGAGCCACCCCCAGCCTCCCTCTTTCGGTTCCCCTTTCCTCCCCTCCCCGCATTCCGCCTCCTCTTCGCTGCATTTTATACATTGGAGGTGACAGAAGTGGAATTTAGGACAGCCTTTTCCGTTCAGGGTCCTTTCCACTATTGATGCAGTAAAAAACAACACTCGCTTCGGGTCGTCGATAGGCGTTGTGCTAGGAAAGTAGGCCTAGCTCAGCTTCGTGAAAACCTGCTGTTGCTTCAGCGGTGTTAGTGGACAGAACTGGGCCAAGCACTAGCAGGGGATGTTCATTCACCCTCGGCTACATCTCTCGCTTCTTAAGGCTTTCTTATTTCTCCCGGGTGCACAATTGAAGTTTCAATGCGCACACAAATATGCCAGAGCCCCTAATAACGGTAGTTTGACCTTTGAAACTGAAAGGTCAATGAAAGAAGTGTTATTTTCATTGGCGTGTTATTTTTAGCTTCGGTTTAATTGCGTTTGCTACAATGCGAAGCCATAAAAAACTTTTGTAATAATTGATTTTAAGTCTGCAAGCTTTAAGAAAGGTTACTATCAAATTCTGTGCTATTATCTTTTCTGTTTTTGCCCATAGATGTGCAAGATTAAGAGATAATAACTTTCTTCTCCCGTTCTAAAACGTATTCGTGATTCAAAGTGATGAATTAAGTGGTTAAAAATATGAAACATAAGTAACGTCTGTTTATTTTCATTATTAATGCTGGTCTTAATGATTTAACCGCAGAGGTTATTGGAACAGCCTCCGTGTTATCTCCGCTATTCCTGACATAGGTCAGAATGAAGACACTGATAGGCTTGGAAAGTCTCAGCTGGGTAAGCGTTAAGATTTATCTCCGCAAAACTCCCAGACCTTCCCGCGATCAGTAGGAGACACCGATGGAGGGAAGGCCGCCGTCCGTCGGATGGGACATTAAGCCATGTTATCATGTGCAGGAAAGCCATACCTGTGCACGTTAAAGAATAAGCTGGATGGCTTTGATGGTAGGTTTCCATATATATGTAAATATATCTTAACAGCTGTCCTACGGGTTTTTCCTCCCAATCTCTCCAAGCCTTTTGGGTCCATGTGACTGGCCATTTACCCAGTGTGAGCAAAAAAAAAAGTACCGTTCAGAAGTAAAAAACCCACAACACAAAACATCCACCCTAACTATCAAAATGTTATCCTTTCGTTGCATGTTTGTTTCCCAGTATACGCCATTCTTTGATGCATAGCATTCACTCCGTTTGAACCATAAAAAATGCTCAATTCTCTTTAATTCCTTCAATCCATCCCAATGTGTGCTCTTACAAAAATACTATGAAATTATTTTTAATTAGAACTAAAAGAATAATATATAACCTCTGGTCAAGGCCAGATTTAGGAAAGCGGGGGGGGGGGGGGGGGGGGGAAGGGCCATACGCCCTTCCTCTTGGGGCGGGGGTGGCTCAGTCGGTAGCGCGCCAGGCTCGTAAATCTGTAGTTCCCAGGTTCGAGTCCCAGCTGGGTCAGCGTTGAGATTTATCTCCGCAAATTTCCCCGCCCTGCCCACGGTCAGTAAGGGACACCGATGGGCTTGGAAAGACCACCGTCCGTCGGATGGGACCTTAAACCGTGGACCCGTGTGCGGGAGAGCCATACCCTGTGAACGTTAAAGGACACGCTGGATGGCCTTGAAGGGAGGCTACCATCTGTCTCCCAACAGCTGTTCCAGTGGGTCCCCTCCCCCAACCTTCTCTGGGTCTTCGGGGTCCATGTGACCTGGCCATTTAGCCCACGGTGTGCAAAAAAGTGCCGCTCAGAGGTAAAACAACCCAACCCAAAGCCCTTCCCCTTGAGAACGCTAGTAACAGAAACGGAGTTGGTCAGTTACCAATAGTCATATTCTTTTGTATTCACAACAGTCATTGTATTCTGCTAATACTGGGTATTGGGGAAATTTTTTCTTCACCCGGGATAAACCCACGATTTTTCCCGTAAAGGCAGTATTAGCAGAATAGAGCGTAGATAGTGCCTGGAATACAAACCAATGGATCGTTATGAATACAAAAGAATACCCAAATAGTAAAATATTTATTAGTATTTATACAACATAAAGGTATACAAATTAAAAGGTTGCTTTTCTCACACTCCTCTGAGAAAAGAGGGCATACCGTTGCTGTCAGTGGAATAAATCTCTTGGGGCTCGACCACTGAAATTTCTACCATAAACAGATCACTCGAAATATTCATTAAAAGTTTTGCCTATTTCTTATTTAGTGCCCTCTGTTGAAATTACTAATGATTTAAAATATGCGAACTACACTGCTGGCCATTAAAAATGCAACACCAAGAAGAACTCATCAGATTGTCCCGAAATATGCAAGATGGGTATCCCATGGGAGAACATGTAAATGATTCAAAGCGCAGCACATACGCGCATCATGTGTGACAGTAATGCCCCCTGGAAGTGGTATAGGAGGAGAATACAAAGAGTCGGTGTAAAGAGCTGGAATTGTGTTTGCTCGCAGTTCTTGCGCACTAAAGGATCAAGTATGCCCTGTCGAAGAACACGGCATCCATACAACCAGGTTTCCGACTTTGATCGAGGGAGAAGTGTAAGATTACGGGAAGGCTGATTATTGTACCAAGACATCGGTGCTCATGTTGGACGGAATGCTCCCACAGTGATGAGAATATGCTGTTAGTGGGTAGAGGAGAAACGAACTCACCGACGTGAGGGATCTCAACGGTCCTGTCACACAAACGAATGAGAAGACAAACATCTCGTGCGCATGGTTTTGAATGATCTTACAGCCACATCAAACACCTTAGCTCCACAGTTAGGGGGTGTTGCACATCAACCAGTGTCAGCACGTACGGTTCGACGTCGTCTGCAGCATCGGGGCATCTTTTCTAGATGGTCATTGCTTCGGCTACCATTGACTCTAGAACACAGACTTATGCGACTGCAATGGTACCAAGAACGTTGCGCATGGATGTACGAATGGCATTGCATCGTCTTTTCAGACGAATCCCTCTTCAGTATGCAGCACCATGATGGACGAATTCGTATCTGGCTGTACCACGGCGACAGGCTCAGTGAGACATGCATGATGCAGCACCATACAGGTCTGGCCCCTGGTGTTATAGTATGGGGTGCCATTGGACTCCATCACGCACACGTCTCGTATGCATTAGCAGTTCTCTGAACAGTAAGCGTTACATCACTCAGGTGTTGGAGCCTGTGGTCGTATCTTATCTGCAGGGGCTCTCTGGTGCCAGTTACCAACAGGACAATGCCCGACCACTTTGACGTGCATCGTCCAACAATTCCTGGATAGCCACCATGTGACACTTCTGCCGTGGCCTGCACATTCACCGGATCTGTCCCCAGTTGAACATGTCTGGTCCATGATCTCACGACGACCGGCACACCAGACACCAGCAGCTGCTACAACAGATAAACGTTGGCTACGTATCGAAACAGCATTGACTGATATTCCCCAAACACACATCCGACGTCGCATCCTCTCAATGCCGGACCCGTCTAACAGCGGTTATTGCCGCTCATGGTGGCTACACAAGATACTGATTTCTTTATATTCCACAAGTCTAACCGAGTTGTATTTGTAATCATTTGATCCAAGCTATGTATTCACTAAAATATGGCTTTGATATCTCTTGTCTTTCGTGGTGTTGCACTTTTAATGGACAGCAGTGTATAATATTTCATTAGCATTAATTCAACTAAAAAACTACTCTTCGTGTGTAAAAAGATTTTCAATACTCCCCAGGTGTACGAAGATAACGCACTGTTCTCAATTCCACATTCCATCCCCAAAATTTCGAATTTCTAGCATCGTTTGCATTACTCATTTAAAATTTTTCAGTTTTCAAACATTTCCACTGTTAGAAGGGTGTATTTTAAACTTTTTGGGAGATTGAAACTGCGAATGATAATATTTCATTAATACCTATTCAACCTAAAAGAAGTTTTCGTTTATCTCCAAAAGAAAAAAATGGCAAATGTCAAGAGACGTACAGACCGAGACAAAACATTCTAGTATCCTTGAAATAATGAGTTGAAAAAAAAATTTGGTTGTTCTGACTAGAGTTCAAACCCAAGTCTCTTAAAAGTATGTCAGGCGTCTTCACCACTAGACCACCAAGGAACTCACCATTTCTTCAACTAAGTGACATAAGTGTGGTTAACTCCTCGGTGGTCTAGCAGTTAAGACGCTCGGCATGCTTCTGCGAGAACTGGGTTCGAATCCCAGTCAGGACAACGAATTTTTTTTCGATCATTATTTCAAGTATTCCTTGTTCTACAGGACTTTTTCTGTGATCATTCATTACTGAACATTCTAGTATTTTTCTAAAACGAGATAAAATATCAATACACTTTACTTCCCCTTGAAAACATTAAACACTGGGGAGGGGCGGGGGTGGCTGTCGGTAGCGGGCCAGGCTCGTAATCTGTAGTTCCCAGGTTCGAGTCCCAGCTGGGTAAGCGTTGAGATTTATCTCCGCAAAATTCCCCGCCCTGTCCACGGTCAGTAGGGGACACCGATGGCTTGGAAAGGCCGCCGTCCGTCGGATAGGACGTTAAGCCGTGGTCCCGTGTGCGGGAGAAACATACCCTGTGCACGTTAAAGAACACGCTGGATGGCCTTGACGGAAGGTTACCATTTGTTTCCCAACAGCTGTTCCAGTGGGTCCCCTCCCCCAACCTTCTCTGAGCCTTCGGGGTCCATGTGACCTGGCCATTTAGCCCATGGTGTGCAAAAAAAGTGCCACTCAGAGGTAAAACAACCCAACCCAACTCTTAAACATTGGGGCCTATATAATAGCCTCTGCTTGATTTGTAGCCGGGTAATTGCGCAGAATCTGTAAATAGTTTCTTCGGAGAGGGATGACATACGTTTGTTTGGATGTGAGAATTCCTCTTTCGTGAAAACGAAATTGTACAGTTACTTTAGGAAAGACTTCCAAACTTTTTATGCAAAAAAATTGGACGTTTTATGCACATATTTTATGTAACACACACTTTCATGAATTAATTAGGAAAACTCCTCGCAATAATTGTACGGGACACAATTCGTTTTAATTTCGTTTGTAGCCTGGAATCAAATTGAAGACAGATAAAAGAAGAAGAAAATAAGTTGTAGCCGGATAAAAGAAAGAGATTTTAAATTATACCTCGGTCTACTCTTCAAACATTTACGGCAAGGGTTCTTAACCTGTTATCCATAGATGAGCTTCAAGAGATTTTAACCTGTAGTCCATGGATGAGCTTCAGAGGTTCTTAACCTGTGGTCCATGATTGAGCTTCAGGGGTTCTTAACCTGTGGTCCATGGATGATCTTCAAGAGATTTTAACCTGTGGTCCATGGATGAGCTTCAGGGGTTATTAACCTGTTATTCATAGATGAGCTTCAAGAGATTTTAACCTGTGCTCCATGGATGAGATTCAGGGGGTCCTTAACCTCAGGTCCATGATGGAGCTTCAGGGGTTATTAACCTGTGGAACATGGATGAGCTTCAGGGGTTCTTAACCTGTTATCCATAGATGAGCTTCAAGAGATTTTAACCTGTGGTCCATGGATGAGCTTCATGGGTTCTTAACCTGTGGTCCATGATTGAGCTTCAGGGGTTCTTAACCTGTGGTCCATGATTGAGCTTCAGGGGTTCTTTACCTGTTATCCATAGATGAGCTTCAAGAGATTTTAAACTGTGGTCCATGGATGAGCTTCAGGGGTTCTTAACCTGTGGTCCGTGGGTGAGCTTCAGGGGTTTTTAACCTGTGGTCCGTGAATGAGCTTCAGGGGTTCTTAACCTGTGGTCCATGAATGAACTTCAGGGGTTCTTAACCTGTGGTCCATGGATGAGCTTCAGGGGTTCTAACCTGTGGTCCATGGATGAGCTACAGGGGTATTTAATATGTGGTCCATGGATGAGCTTCAGGGGTTTTTAACCTGTGGTCCATGGATGAGCTTCAGGGGGTTCTTAACCTGTGGTCCATGGATGAGCTTCAGGAGTTCTTAATCTGTAGTCCATGGATGAGCTTCAGGAGTTCTTAATCTGTATTCCAGGGATGAGCATCAGGAGTTCCGTTAACCAGTAACAAAAAATTGAGTGTATGTATTTCTGTTCATTTTTCTGAAGAGAGGTCGGTGGGGGTTAGCTGTCATCAGATTTTCAAAGGGATCCGTCACCCAAAAATGGTTAATTGCAGTTGTTGAATTATTCTGTTAGCGTAAATCAGTGGCAAACAGGTTTGATACCTGTTTTTGTTGAAAAGGTTCACAACCAGATACAAAAAGGTTTCACAAACAGATACATCGATTATTTTTTTTCTGGTAGTTAAAGCTATGGAATGACTTCCTATCTTTTCCATTAGGTTTCAATTGTTAAATTCATTCGTTTATTCTGCGCAGTTTTATCGTCTTCTGCGTTCTCTGACCTGTCACCAACAGCAACCACAATAGGAAGAAGAAGAAGAACAAAGTGCCACCTGAGGATCGAGCCATTCTTTCCCATTAATCTTCCTGATAGATTTCGGCTAGTCCTTCATTGCAGAAGAGTTAAGGGGCAAAATTTGCATACGTATAGGTAATCTATACACTTTAGTCCCCCTTGAAAACATCTGTATAATTGTTGCAGCTGTCCGTCATCTCGACCGAGTGACCCATATGTGCTTTCCTCGCTGTTTCCATCGGCCAGAGCGGGTGACTGTCCTCAGAGAAAGGATGATGTAAGAGAGAAAGACCTTCTTCTTCACGCTGCCACTCTTCGCGGTAATGTTTGCTTTCCTGTGAACTCTGACTTACGACGTCTACACGAAAAGGCTGAGGCGGATCGGGAGGACGAATTCTGTCTTCTCGGCAACACAACGTGCATCTTGATGCCAGTCAGTGGTTCATGTTTATCTGGTCTGTTCAGGAAATACAAACTAGGTTGTCCTTTTACGTTGCGGTTGTTGCCGATTTGGTGACACGCAACCCTATTGTTTGCTTTCTTGTAATATATTTGCGCTTTGTTCCGGGTGTAGTTTGACGAGCTGGAAGCATCATGTCTATCATCCGATTTCAGCCATTAGATGATAAAACAAACCGGGTTTACATCATCATTATTTTTATTTGTTGGTCGATATGTAACGATTCAAAGCAAACCACTTCCGATTTCTTCTTTGAACAGAACGTTGTCTATTTGTCGAAAAGAATTTCGAAAAACAACTTGGTTTAGGAAAAGTTATTAAAATCCACCGCATAAAAGTTTTGTTGGTTTGTTTTAGTTCTGAACAGCATTTTTGCACAGAGTGGGTTAAATAACCAGGTCACAAGGACCCCAGGGGCTTAAAGAAGATTGGGAAGGGAATGCATCGGACAACTTTTAGGAGATATATGAAAGCCTCCCATTCAGGCATTAACGCGCGCAGGCTGTGGCTTTCCTGCACACGGAGCGACGGCTTTACCTATCATCTGATGGACGGCGGCTTTTCCAAGTCCATCGGTGGCTTATTTTTGACCGATGGCAGAATGAAGGTTATAGGAGATAAATCTCATCGCTGGCACGACTGAGACTCGAACTTGTGAATTCCAGTAAGAATTAAGGACGGAGATGAATTAGCAACATTCTCGTTACTTGGGTTCGAATACTACTCATAGGCGAATCATTTTTTTCGACAGAAAACCTGTCACAGAATTTGAATTATTTTACCTCGAAGCGGAATTTCTTTTCTACCCAATGGGCTAATCGACTAGGTCACAAGGGCCCCATATGAGTCAGAGATTTTTGGAGGAAGGAGATCCACTGGATAGCTGCTGTTAGGAGACAGATGGAAGTCTCACGAGACAAGACCATCCAGCTTGTTCTTTAACGTGGACAGGGGATAGTTCCCCTGTAGACTGGATAAAATGTCAGAGATGGTGATGGTGGGAGTTGATGAAGAAATCAGCAGACCTGATACAAGAAACTGAGAAATGGATAGTCTCTCCGATAGAATTAGCACGGTTTTATCATCCATAGATTAGGCCCATCATAAAATAGCTAAAAAGTCTGCAATCATGATGTAAGTAAATCTTTTGGAGCATAGCTAAAATTAATTATAATAATAATTCAACAAAGTACTGAAAAAAACACGTGTTTTTATCAGTACTGAAGTCGTAAAAAACATAGTTTACACCAGGGATCAGACACATAATCATAGGGGGATGGCAGATGGGTCACGCCCCCCTCTCTCAAACCTCCTATAAACAGAAGAAGTATGGTGAACATTAAACATTCAACATTACATTCATATAACATTGAAGTGTTTGAATATTTTTGGAAATTTAGTGCATGCGAAAAACAACTAAGTCTACTGAAGTTTTCTAAGAAGAGGCATGTATGTGAATATTCTGAGAAAAGCAGTGGTAATACGCAAATTTTTCAAAAATATGCAAAAAGGTATACAGCGTATACCACCGTATTGGAGGTATTTGTAGATATGTAGATAGCCTCAATAGCGTTTTACAATGAAATTCAGAGCCACGAATTTATTTTCTATGAAGAAAAGACTTCATTTATGATAGAGGGAGATCTGTCTGGATTCAGAGATTAAACATCCCCGGCAGGGGCGTAGCGAAGTACTTTGGTTCGGGGGGGGGGATAAAAAATTTTCCAACTCGAAAATCAAATTTTGCCAACTGAGCAAATAATGTCTAGATTTTCGCTCCGTGGGAGAGGTGGGGGTTGAGGCAATTTTTTCCAACTTCACAGAAATTATTTCAATATTCACATCTTGTCTGAATTGTAGCAAGTCAGTGCGAATATTCCCTTGATTTGGCCAACTTTCCTTAATTTCACAAAATCAATTCCAATACAATCTTTACATCTCTCCTTATTTGTCAAGTCACTTCAAAATTTTCAAACTCCACAATATTTTGCCAAGTTTTCTCGATTTTGTCAACTATCCTTAATTTCACAAAGCCAATCCCAATTATCACACCTAGCCTACATTTCACCAAGTGGATTCGAATTTTGCCAACTACCCTAGATTTTGCCCACTCGCCTATATTTCACCCAGTGGATTCGAATTTTGCCAACTCCCTTACATTTTGCCAACTCGCAATAATTTTACAGAAAAAATCGCAATTTTTATATATTTCCTGAATTTGCCAAGTCACTTTGAATTTTATCAACTCTCCTTAATTGCAGAAGGCACAATTTTCACAACTACCCTGTATTTTACCAAGTGGCTTCGAATTTTGCCAACTGCCCTACATTTTGTTAAGTTTTCTCGATATGTCCAACACTCCTTAATTTCACAAAATCAATCCCAATTTTCACAAATCGCCTATATTTTATCATGTGGATTCGAATTTTGCCAAGAGTTCTCGGTTTTTCCAACTCTCCTTAATTTCACAAAACCAATCCTAATTTTTGAAACTCACCTGTACTTTACCAAGTGGTTTCCAGTTTTGCCAACTTCCTCAGATTTTGCCACGTTGCCTCGGTTTTACCACCTCTCCTTAATTTCGCAAAACAATTCCAATTTTTGCATCTGTCCTGATTTGTCAAGTCACTTCAAATTTTTCAAACTCCCTAAAATTTTGCGAAGTTTTCTCGATTTTGTCAATTCTCCTTAATTTCACAAAAACAATCCCAATTTTCACAAATCGCCCGTATTTTGTCAAGTGGATTCGAATTTTGTCAACTGCCCTAGATTTTGCCAAGTGGATTCGAATTTTGTCAACTGCCCTAGATTTTACTAAGTGGATTCGAATTTTGTCAACTGCCCTAGATTTTGCCAAGTTTCCTCGATTTGTCATCTCGCCACAATTTTACAGAAAAAAAATCCAAATTTTTACATCTCACCTGTTTTTTGCGAAGTCACTCAGAATTTTGCCAGCTCCCCCAAGATTTGCCAACTCTCCTAAATATTGCGAAGTTGCTTCGATTTTGGCAACTCGCCAAAAATTTTACAGAAAAAAATTTAAATAATTACATCTCACCTGAATTTTACCAACTCCCCACGATTTTGCCATGTCACTCCGAATTTTGCCAACTGCCCCTAGATTTTGCCAACTCCCTAAGTTTTGTCAACTCCCCAAAATTTTACAGAAAAAAATCCCAATTTTTACGTCTCATCTGAATTTTGCCACGATTTTTCCCCACGATTTTGCCAAGTCACTTCGAATTTTGCCAACTGCCCCTAGATTTTGCCAACTCCCTAAGTTTTGCCAACTCGTCATGATTTTACAGAAAAAAATCCAAATTTTTGCATCTCACCTTGATTTTTGCCAACTCCTCAACGATTTTGCCAACTGCCCCCAGATTTTTCAGAAAAAATCCCAATTTTTACATCTCATCTGAATATTGCCAACTCCCCATAATTTTTCAGAAAAAAATCCCAATTTTTAAATCTCATCTGAATTTTGCCAACTCCCCACGATTTTGCCAACTGCCCCTATATTTTGCCAACTCGCCATAATTTTACAGAAAAAAATCAAATTTTCACATCTCACCTGAATTTTGCCAATTCCCCACGATTTTGCCAACTGCCCCTAGATTTTGCCAACTTGACATAATTTTACATAAGAAAATCCCAATTTTTACATCTCACCGAATTTTGTCAACTCCCCCAAGATTTTGCCAAGTTGTCCCAATTTTGCCAACTCACCTGTATTTTACTTTAAGTGGCTTCGAATTTTGCCAACTGCTCTAAATTTTGCCTTCTCTCCATTTTCGAAACTGCCCTAGATTTGCCAAGTTGCCTCTATTTTGACAACTCCTCTTAATTTGCAAAAAAAAAAGATTACAAATTTTTACAACTCATCTAGATTTTACGAAGTCGCATCGAATTTTGCCAACTTCGAATATCTTCCAAAAACTGTATTAACGTTTTTTGTTGTCTTTCTTCCGGAGTCTCTCTTTCCTCATAGGCCTTCTCTATGATGTGCTATGCTGACAAGGCTCCTGTCAGACCTCTGTGACGAGCAACTTCTTCAAGGTCTTTTTCAAACAGCTACGTGCACGGAGGTCTGACAAAGAACCTGTCGGTATGATATGCCACAGAAAAGATTTATGAAAAAGGCAAAAGCAGAAAGAAACCAGAAGTGTAATATTCATGCCTTTTTCTAGACTCGTACCACGCTGGGATGCTGTTCCCATACGATCAAATTATTTCATTAACTACTACTGATTTTGGGTTGGGTTGGGTTGTTTTACCTCTGAGCGGCACTTTTTTGCACACCATGGGCTAAATGGCCAGGTCACATGGACCCCGAAGGCTCAGAGAAGGTTGGGGGAGGGGACCCACTGGAACAGCTGTTGGGAGACAGATGGTAGTCTCCCGTCAAGGCCATCCAGTGTGTTCTTTAACGTGCACAGGGTATGGCTCTCCCACACACGGGGCCACGGCTTAACGTCCCATCCGACGGACGGCAGCCTATCCAAGCCCATCGGTGTCCCCTACTGACCGTGGGCAGGGCGGAGAAAAATCTCAACGCTGACCCAGCTGGGACTCGAACCTGGGAACTACAGATTACAAGCCTGGCGCGCTACCGACTGAGGGTACCCCGCCCACTGATTTTGGGAATAGGCAAAGTTAGATCACGTGTACATTTAAGAATTCTTTTATCAATACTCTGCATTTCAGTCACAGGTAAAATATTACATTTCTGAAACTTTCAATTTCTAGAGTTAAGTGAAACTTTCGCATTCTAAACAATTTGAATCCAATATCCCGTGGCCGAGTGGTTAGCGCGCTTGTCTATTGATTTAAGGGACCTGGGTTGGAGCCCACGGATAAGGCATGGATCTTCGTGTTGTTTTTCTACTGAGGTCCTGCCATCCTCTCAGACCTTCTACTATGGCATATAAAATGTCAGGCTCTTGTCAGACCTCTGTGGCAAGCAGCTGCTTGAGGGGGTATTTATTTATTATTAAAGATTATTCAATTTGCAAAAAATAATGCATTTACAAACGTCCACTGCAATTCCAACGCTTTAGTGATTGGTGCTCTTTCGTACTTCATTGCAAGCTCATAACCCCAATAAATAATAAGTTACAAAATTGGGAATCTAAAAAAATCAAAGCTTCCCGCTTTTCACAACAAAACATTAGAGAAAACAACAGTTGGCCTCAAACACCCATTTCCTTGCCTCTGTGTCCTCTATTCCAGAACCCTACTTTTTCGCCTCGCCAGTTGTCCCACTCACTGCACACACTCACTGATTTCCTTACCTCCCCCCCACACACACGCGATCCTCCTTCCCCACATCTTCGTTCTTTAGTCACAGAATCGGCGATTCACTTGCCGATTGAAACTACTTTCTTGTGGCCATAATCAGGTTCTCTGCGCCTGCGCACAGATATGTAGAACAGAGGCGTGTCATTGGACGCCACGGCACTTGGCCATCATTTCCGTGAGGTGGCGTTGCTCATTCTCTCTCAGTTGCAACAGCTGACTGCTGGAGACTGGTCAAGGTCGGTCGCCATGTGCTACAACGTTATTACCACGTGACTTATTTAACTGATGGTTTTCCACTGCTGGTGATTTCCCTGATTCGTCCTTTAGAAGTGATAATTTCCACGCCTCTTTGAGAAGAACTTTCACAAAGGATTTCTCGACTTAAAATGGATTATAACAGCATGGCTCTCTTTATTGCAAGAGTATAATCAAATAAGGTGCTTAAAGAAAAAAAAACTAATAAAATTCTGAAGTTACTTCATTAGCATGATTTGTGAAAATTCTTATGATTGTAGAGTTTTGAAGAATTTCGAAGAAACTACTTAGTCATTCTCTCTCATAGTCATTTAGTCATCTCTCTCAGTCATTTTTATCTTTACGAAAATTTCCGGGATTTTTATTATTTTGTGATTTATTCGACAGTCGATTTGTGTTCTACTTCCGAGGAGGAAATGGCGATAAATGGACTAAAACCAAGCCAAGATACAAGAAATAATTTGTTGGAAAAGTGGACCAATTCCTGTATTGATATTTATTACGATGATACCGCGTAGCGAAGGATGTACACTTGAAATCAATAGATTGGCTTCTCCATCTTCAAAGACTGTTCATCATTTAAAAAATATTAAACATCCAGATGAAATATCTTATTAGAAAAGCAATTTCATATAAAAGAATCAAAGTGAGAAAGTTAAGCTGTCTTAAAACGGCAACATCACTTCTGAGGGAATCGAAAAGAATGCATTTTCAACTGACGTATGTAAAAGCTACTCCAAACTGCAATATTCACAGATTACTTCATAATTGCTTTCTTGTACTGCTGAATTAACGATAAGAAAAAATTGGATAAGAAATGCAATAGTCGAGTTGGATGATTTAAAAAACATTGACCCTAAATTTTCTTACTGGTTTTGCCCAAGAAATTTTCAGCAGAGTGTTTAGTGAACTTTTTGACTATTAATATCTACTTTCTTAAGCAATCAGTGAAATCATTGGATTGATGCGTTTGAAATACGAAAGGCACTTCACGTTGAAAAGATTAATGCTTAGGAGGATTAGCACTTCATTTAGGTGAGTGTTTTCGCTTGATACGTTAAAAGGAAGTGTTGGAATTATACATTCGCTCTTCGCAATGCAGTGTGCCAGCGACCATTCTCCTGAATGAAAATGAATTCATAATTTATCAGAGATATAAATGAGTTAGTTCTGACCTTAGTCAAAAAAATATGCGTAATTAATCAATTGTAATGATATTGCTTTCTGCATTTTATTTGGCAGAAGATTACCGTAGAACTGTTTTTTCTCGCACAGATGTTTTTCGATTGGCTGCAATATGATGAAAGGATTAGATGACCACTTCAACAGTAAAAAAAGCAAGATGATTCTATGAAAGTGAAACGGACGCAAACTTTCTTTTCAAATCATCATTTAAATGAAAGTGAAAACTGGAAACTTACCTTTTTGCAACAACGCTTTGGTTTCTTGAGTTACGTTAAACTTTTACGAAAGTTTTATTATCGTTTCTCTTTTATTTCTTTTGTTTCTTTCATAGTGTGAATAGGTGTAGAATCTCAACTTTCGTTGTGACATTTGAAGTAAAATATGAAGGAAGAGAAATAACGACTACGTCATAATATTGTTTTCAATATAAAGAAGGGAAGGCTTTATTTTTTAAGACAATAAGACAGGAAAGTGACCTTTTTTTTTAAAGAGAAGGCATTGCAACTGTCTGTGGCTCTTTCATCTAATAATCAACTTGAATTTACTTTTAATCAACATCTGAAAGCATAATCACTCTTGAAACAATAAATGGAAAAAAATCATGAGAGGTGTCAAATCAAATGCTGTGGTCAAGTTACCGAGGATATAATAGAATATTTTTCGTCTCAGTTATACAAGTGAATAAATTTCATTTAAAGCTTAAAAGATAAAATTTTTAGTGCAAAGAGATATTTCTTAGGATTTTCTAATTCAAATTTTCTTCATCAAGGTAAATCAAACTTTTATTCAAGGGAAACATTATAGTTTACCTTATTTTTTTTTTTTCATTTTAAACATGTTTGAATTTAAGCTTTTTAAACAAAACGTTATATTTTACGTAGAAATAATCGTTTAGTTTTGAAATATATAAAATATATATCTACAAAGTTAAGACTTTTGCTAATATGTTCGCGATTTCTTATGAGAAGTGGTTTAATTTATTGATTATAAATATAATAACATCAAGTTACTATGAATATAAGTGGTCAACGATGGATAACAGATTTCATAAGCCTAAAAACACGTGACTTTTGCATAAGGAAAGCTGAAATTTAATGCAGTTTTTCTGTTCTCCGAAGTTGATCGGATTTTCTTCCATTTGGGTAATATTGTAATGTAAAGGAAATATTAGACGTCATATCATATAGCATTAAGCAACAGAGTTGGATAATGTCTGAGTAGTGACCAATGTAGTGGCATAAGTTTGTTTTGCTTTAAAACTGAATATAATTCAAATATAATTCAAACTCTAATTTGAATTTTAAATATAAGTGACTATTCTAAAGCATCATGACAAACATCAAAGGAACGCTCAAGAACTGATAGTCATTGAGCGTTTGGAACAGGGACAAGGAAATTGACAAAGGAACAGATACAGCCAGCTAGTTAAGGAGCTGAACACTCAGAAAAAATTAATTTACCGGGTCTGAGTGAAATATTCTCAGATTAGCAAAGTTCAAGTTTATATAATCTGTACTTAGGATGCAATTTATATTGATCGTAGCTAAAATTTCTTTTAACTCTTTCGTAAAATGTTAAACATTGATTAAACTGTTTCCAACGTTAAAAGGAACTCAAATGAATTCCTGGTGACATAAGACATAAGTATTAATGCCAAAATAGTAAAAACAATATAGAACTAAATAAATGCGTGAAACTGAATATGGAGGGAGGAAATGAATAATCAGCATCATGTGTTCGAAATTGAAGGATTTTTCGCCTACGCTTTAAAGTGCAACTGAACTTTCTTCTTATCATCAGATCAAGAGATCATCTTGGTTCGTAAACGTTACAAGCATTATCTTTTGCACTGCGATGGGATAGAAGAACGTTGCTTAGCGACTGCATCCCGGAGTCTGTAATGAGTCCAGATGCGGGATGTACACTTGGCCATGGAGAAGTGCGGAAACCTTGTTGACCTTATATGGAGGTGTCATTCTCATCGTCATGACTTTCGGTGAGTACAAAACAATATCTTCCGATTCAAAGTAAAAAGAAAATTACTATGCATTTCTATAGGTTTTTAAATAGCACTTCCTCTAATACAGTTTCTCAACTGGGATGCCTCACACTTCACAAAGGGACTTGCACAAATATACTGTAAAGTGCAATATAATTAGCATAAATTACTTATCATATAAAATTATGATTTAAATGTCATTTTATAATTAAATTAAAAAATTTTATACATTTATTAAAGAAGTTTTGTTTAATATTAAAATATAGTTATGTTTTATATTTATAATTATATGTTCAGCAAATTTTATTTCAATATTTTATCCAACTTTTATGCTCTACATTTTTTTTCCTCTTTTCTAATTTGTTTTGTATTTTGCCTTTGTTTTCTTAGTTTCATAACCCTATGTTTTCATTATAATATCTTAGCTTTTTATTTTATTTTGCTGTTTACATTTTCCAAATGATGCAAATAACGCCATTATTTTTATTGCAATATACACCCATTCCCCGCTTTGCAGAGTTTTGGTTTTATATACCATCCAGAAAATGCAACCAGTTTTATTTCACACGGCGATAAACTCGATTTCACACGATACGGACTCGATTATTTTTATGTATATAGATATAAAACATAAAATAACAGTGGCATAGCGTCTAGAAAGACTATCAGATTAAGTCTTCCCAAAGTAAAATCAAGAAAATGCGTTTAGTTCATATCGTTTTTTTTTCTTTAAGATTAAATAAGTAATAGTAAATTCTTAAGTTTCAAAAAATCGCCATCTGTAACAAGTTAAATTTATATTGTTTCGCTAAAATTGTATTCTTGCCATTATAATGCAATATGTTCTGAGACATCTTCCTGAAATGAAGCCTGTTTTGAATCGGCAGCGAGATCTGGACTTTTCTAGACTGAATTCTTTCAGACTTGTATAAATCTTATCTTATTATAAATCTTTCTCATTTTTAGCAGCATGTTTAATAATGTAGATTATTATGTAGGCTGCATTGTTTCATAAAATATCGCATAATGCTCTACTTCGTAAAATAAATCTTTTGAGTATTGGTACAGTCGCTAAAAAAAGCATCCGAACACTATGGCTGATTACAGAATTCAGGAAAAATATCTGGCAACGATATTTTTAGAAATTAGTGATCTGGCAACCTTCGTGTCACGTGATTACAGAATTCAGGAAAAATATCTGGAGCGTGTACAGCAACTGTACACGCTCCAGTTACCGTTCACAGCAAACTGGAGCGTGTGCAGTTACTGCACACGCTCCAGTTTGCTGTGAACGGTAACTGCACACGCCCAATATTTCCGTGAGTGAGCCCATACGATCCAGGTCTTTGTGAGCTCACACGATCCAATGTGCTGTGAACATTAACCGCAACCGCTCCAGTTTGCTGTGAACGATAACTGCACACGCTCCATATTCATTGCATTATATATTCATACGCATTATATATATTAAAAAAATATCCGAACACTATGGTTGATTACTGAATTCAGAAAAAATATCTGGCAACGATTTTTTTAGAAATTAGTGATCTGGCAACCTTCGTGTCACGTGATAATCACGTGACATGAAGAAATTCTGTAATCAGCCATAGTGTTCGGATACTTTTTTGAGCGACTGTACAAATGCTCCATTTCCAATTTATATTCAGTTCATAAACGTCCTTCTATCAAATTTCTTCTTCAACTTCGCTGGTGCATCTCTATATTAAGAGTGAGTTTTTTTTTTTTCCTGACTGAAAAGAGAAGCAACGGATGAGAAATTAACATAAGCTCATCTGAATTGGTAAAAATAAAATGCAAAATAATGCTACATTGATGTTTATCATTACTGCTGAAATGAAGTTTGAAATAAATATGTAGAAATGAAACTTTCATGTGCGTTTTATTTATAACAAAGATTTCCGCAACTTATTCCCTTTTCTCTACAATTTGTTGGTCTCCAATTATAAGGTTTCGATTTGCATGGTAGTTTTCTGGAACCTATATACCAGGGACGGGCAAGTTCTTCAATAAGAGGAGCCACATAAAATGTTTTTCAAACATTTTTCAATGTTCAAGAGCCACAGAAAATATTATTTTAAAATTGTATTTATAAATAATAAAAAATACAACTATATAATAGTCCTACTCACCAAAGCAGAATATGTTTAATCTCTGTTCGTTGAAGACTTTGATTGAGTCTTCATTTTTGCAGTTAATAGTTTAAAATCTGGCTGGTAGGATGTCAAAGCTGTTCTAAGAAGCTCAGTGTGGTGGCTATTAGTGAGAAAAGCACGATGTTTTGACTGGACAAATTTCATTACAGAGAAGAGAGATTCACAGCAATAAGTTGTCCCAGAAACAGAGAATAGTCGGAAGCCAGTTTTCTGAAGATTGGGATACTTTGCTTTTCCAAAAGTCAGTTACTTCTTATGTTCCGCTACCGCCGCAAGCGCTTAACTTGTGTGTACTGCATGAAGAGTGATGGCGCAGAGTCCAGTTGCATCATCCGTATTGGGTGGCTCAGTCGGTAGCGCACCAGGCTCGTAATCTGTAGTTCCCAGGTTCGAGTCCCAGCTGGGTCAGTGTTGACATTTATCTCCGCAAAATTCCCCGCCCTGCCCACGATTGTCAGATTGGGGCAGGATTGTTTGTCAGTAGGGGACACCGATGGGCTTGGAAAGGCCGCCGTCCGTCGGATGGGACGTTAAGCCGTGGCTCCGTGTGTGGGACAGCCATACCCTGTGCACGTTAAAGAACACGCTGGATGGCCTTGATGGGAGGCTACCATCTGTCTCCCAACAGCTGTTCCAGTGGGTCCCCTCCCCCAACCTTCTCTGAGCCTTCGGGGTCCATGTGACCTGGCCATTTAGCCCATGGTGTGCAAAAAAGTGCCGCTCAGAGGTAAAACAACCCAACCCATCATCCGTACTTGTTTAAAACAAGTTTTGGTTATGTTTTCGTTTTCTTCGTAATCGATTGAAAACGGCGATTTCAAATGTATACTTCTGAATTTTATTCCTCTCGGGTCTAAGGGAAGACTACCGTTTCCTCTCCCAGATCTCAAATGGTTAATGTAAAATTTTAGGAAAATTGGCAATGAACCCAATATTTTCTCGGGAGCCGCAGTTTGCCCACCTTTGATATATACCATGTAAATCAAGAAATGAGTGTACTGAATTATTTACGAACGTCGTTTGTTTTGTATTATTTTTCGTCTTGTTATAAGAAACCAAAGCTTTCTTGTCGAGAAGACTTTTAAAAAAATATTTGTGGACAATATTATGTAACAGTGCAATGAATTTTAATAACAAAATTTAGGGCTTTGTCAATAAAGAAGAAAAAATGAGAATCAATGTTAATAGCATACACCACAAATACGCCCGCAAAAATTCCCCGCCCTGCCCACGGTCAGTAGGGGACACCGATGGGCTTGGAAAGGCCGCCGTCCGTCGGATGGGACGTTAAGCCGTGGCCCCGTGTGCGGGAGAGCCATACCCTGTGCACGTTAAAGAACACGCTGGATGGCCTTGACGGGAGGCTACCATCTGTCTCCCAACAGATATTCCAGTTGGTCCCTTTCCCCAACCTTCTCTGAGCCTTCGGGGTCCATGTGACCTGGCCATTTAGCCCATGGTGTGCAAAAAAGTGCCGCTCAGAGGTAAAACAACCCAACCCAACCCACTAAACTGATGGGAGTAATTAACGTCATTTAGAGTTACTTAAAACTCTTTTAGTATTAATTAATAACACCATTTAATGTTATTTCGTGACATCGTTTAGAGTTGTTTCATTGTTTATTTTTTAGTTCATAACAACTGTTATAATATATAAACAGAGTTCATAACTCTGCCGAAACTTATTCAACAAACTGCTGCTGTGGGAAAGTCTGAGCAAGGAATTCCCAATACACCTGTAATGTAATCAATCAATCTGCCGATACTTACAACGCGATCGGACAATTTTTCATGTCTGACTTTTACAACCACATTCAACTTGTTCAAAGAAATTCATAAAATACTTGTAAATTACGTGATTATTTACAATATCAACTATTTTTCGCAGGAAATATGAATTCTTTACGGATATCTTCGATGGACAGGAGAGGGTAACTTCTAAATACGATACAGTCCCTTTTCCAAACACAGTACTCTCAAAATATTCAATTCATAATTGATTTCATAAATTTAATCATCTTTCCCATAATTTTTGGGGCGGGGGTGGCTCAGTCGGTAGCGCGCCAGGCTCGTAATCTGTAGTTCCCAGGTTCGAGTCCCAGCTGAGTCAACGTTGAGATTTATCTCCGCAAAATTTCCCGCCCACTGTTAGTAGGGGACACCGATGGGCTTGAAAAGGCCGCCGTCCGTCGGATGGGACGTTAAGCCGTGGCCCCGTGTGCGGGAGAGCCATACCCTGTGTATGTTAAAGAACAGCTGGATGCCTTGACGGGAGGCTACCATCTGTCTCCCAACAGCTGTTCCAGTGGGTCCCCTCCCCCATCCTTCTCTGGGCCTTCGGGGTCCATGTGACCTGGCCATTTAGCCCATGGTGTGCAAAAAAGTGCCGCTCAGAGGTAAAACAACCCAACCCATAATTTTTATTCCTTTTCGTCTTGACTTCTGCTATGCAAATCAAAAGAGTAAAAAACATATTTTTTAAAAATGAGTTCCAGCCCAAATTTTCGGACCCGAACTCATGCCATTAAGCCATTTTTTTAATTCTTCGTGTGATAGGCTATTAGAAACTTTAAAAAATTTGTTTATTTGATGACAAAATTAATATCTTAATGTTACTTGAAACGAAATATATCAGAAATAGTTCCCAGAAACTGAAAATTCTTCACTAACATCACAGGACCTTGCTATAATTGGCGTCGAATGGCCAAATGCAGCAGCTGTAGCTCAGAAGAGACAGTGCGGTATGAGATAAATAGAAGAATGGGGATTGCCGCTGGGATTTTTAAGAATCATGGAGACTGTGGAAAAATAGGCGTATACATCTAAAGACTAAAATTAGGCTGTATAATATACTGCTCACAAAAATTAGGGGATATTTTATCGCTTCATATTCATTTTGAAATATCCCCTAATTTTTGTGAGCAGTGTAGTTTGGTTCTTTCTAGGGTTAGTTATGGTAGCGAAACATGAACCCTTTGTAAGCAGGATAACAAGAAACTTGATGCCTTTGATTCTAGATGTTTACCCAGTATCTTGGGCATTAGGTGGTTTGACTTTGTAAGTAATGATGAGGTTAGAAGAAGGAATCATCAACCTCCTTTGAGCAGCATATTGGGCAGAGAGAGACTGCGTTGGTTTGGTCATGTTGCCCGTATGCATAGCTGCAGATTGGCAAACAGGATTATGAACAGTATGCTTAAAGGTTTCAGAAAAAGTGGGAGACCTAGGATGCGATGGTCAGACGATGTCAAACAGGACCTTGCTAGAATTGGCCTAGAGTGGCCAAATGCAGCAGCTGTAGCTCAGAAGAGACACGTCTGGAGAGGAAAATTACACAGTCTGGTTGGACCTCTGTAGCCCATGGCTGCATGAGGATTTTATGTATGTATGTATATATGTATGTATGTATGTAAAAGCGCGCTTGGCTACTGATCTAAGGGACCTGGGTTCGAGCCCCGGGTAAGGCATGGTTGTATGTGTTGTTTTTCTGCTAAGGTCCTATCATCCTCTCAGATCTTTTACTTTGGCATATAAACTAACAGGCTCCTGTCAGACCTCTGTGGCAAGCAGCTGCTTGAGGGGGTATTATTTATATTTATATGTATGTATGTATGTATGTACATCATTATAAACGGGAGGAGCGAGTCATTAGTGAAAAGAAGAAATATATCTTGTGGGGGGGCGAGATTTTCCGATACTCCACTCAAAATATTTATTGGTTAAATCTATTTTGTACAGAATTGTATTTTTGTTTCTATTAAATACAGAAAATGAAATTGACATATAGAGATATAGAATGCATTTATTTATAAGTACTCCGCTAATTTTTGATCCCACTGCAAAGTATTCCGCCACTCAAAAAAGGTTGGAAAACCTGGTCTAAAAAAATATATCTGACGCCAGTGTGAAGAACAGAAGAATAAAAATATGACCTACATTACACGCATGAAGAAATTAAAAAAAAACCTCTTTATTCAAAATTTGATTCTTTCTATTTTTTTTTTCCTCTTTTTCTTTCTTTGTATTGGAGTGTGCAGGACAATGTGTCATAAATCGCTGTCATTCTCACCCTGAAGGGAAATAAGCTTCCAAATCTTCTGAGATGACCTACAGTAATAGATTCCCAAAGACAAAAAAAAACCCAGATTTTCAAGCACGTGTAGGAATGCCGTTTGTTTAGTTCCACTCTTTCAGTCTATCGGAATACCCTTTTTTTCCTCTGTGCTTGAAGTGGTGGCGGCGAAAGACAGTATCAGGCACAACCCCTCATTGGGTGTCGAAAGCATCTTGATTTCACTTCCTTTGTGATTTGCAGCTGAAGCCTCGTTGATCATGTGCCGTGGAAAGTGCACCTCCACTTCGACTATTCAATCCAGTTATTGTTCTACTCAATATCATTTGACTCCATATCTCGAGGGCAATGGCGTATTCAAAAAATTTCTAATGGGGAGAAGGAGGTTTGAATGGGCGTCGGAAGAAAACAAATCAATGTTTCAAAATAGAAGTATTTAGGTTGAGGAGTTCATCAAAATGCAGTTACGAATACAGGAATAATGCTTATGTCATAGCGTAATTGAAACCAAGGATACCTAAACATAAAGCGAAAAAATGGAAACTTATTATTGAAAATACATGTAAAAATGTTTTTTTTTTTTTTTTCATATTAGTAAATAAAAACAAAGGTCGTTCCGTAGCCGAGTGGTTAGCGCGCTTGGCTACTGATCTAAGAGACCTGGGTTCGAGCCCCGGATTAGGCATGGATGTGTGTCGTTTTTCTGCTGAGGTCCTGCCATCCTCTCAGATCTCCTACTGTGGCATATAAACTGACAGGCTCCTGTCATACCTCTATGGCAAGCAGCTGCTTGAGGGGGTATTTATTTATTTTTTTTTAAATAAAAACAAATTCCGGAACGAAGGAAAAAGTGAAAAATTCAAGATTTAATTTCATTAAGGTAAAAACGATATTAATTTTTGGCACAACTGTATTATTCAACATAAATAAATTTTACGATAAATTTTATCATGTGGGACAACTGGCCCCCTTTACCACTATATACAATGGCATATTAAAGGGATGGAAAAACTCCAGTTGATACGTTTCAAATGTTCTGCATTTTCAGATATTTAAAATATTTAAATGCTCCTAAACATCGATGCAAAAATACACCACATAGTTTTTTTACTTTTTGGTTGACTCTTTTTTTAACTTACTGAATGATTTAAAAAAACAATCCCTCAAGCAGCTGCTTGCCACAGAGGTCTGACAGGAGCCTGTCAGTTTAATACGCCATAGTAGAAGGTCTATGAGGATGGCGAGACCTCAGCAGAAAGACAACACAAACATCCATGCCTTACCCGAAGCTCGAACCCAGGTCCCTTTGATCACCAGCCAAGCGTGCTAACCATTCAGCCACGGGACGGCTGTTACCTAATGATCACCTTTTTTTAAACCATTTAAAAAATAATCACCCTACCACCACTACATACAAACACAAACATGTTTTTTAAATACGCCATCAACCGTCCCGTGGCCGAGTGGTTAGCGCGCTTGGCTACTGATCTACGGGACCTGGGTTCGAGCCCCGGGTAAGGCATGGATGTTCGTGTTGTTTTTCTGCTGAGGTCCTGCCATCCTCTCAGACCTTCTACTCTGGCATATAAACTGACAGGCTCCTGTCAGACCTCTGTGGCAAGCAGCTGCTTGAGGGGGTATTTATTTATTTATTTTTTTTATTGACTGGATACTCCAAGAACTTTTCATGCATCTTCACAAAGTAAGGGAATGGAACTTGGATATTTGACTTTTCTATGTGACTATATATAATATGGCGTTTTGATATATGTCTGGGCGAAAGTTGAATAAATTCGTTTGGCCCTAACTCAAAACCTCAGGAAAACCTGATTCCAAGTGAATCTGAGAGTAGGCACTGTACAAAACTACTCTCAGATTCACTTGGAATCAGTTTATGACTACTAGGTCATAAGATGGTTGGAGATCCTAGATGGTTGTGCATCAGAACCATCACATCAGAATCATCATATCGATTGGCTCAACGTTTTTCATCTACTGTATCAGTACGTTTTTTCCTTCTGAGTTTCTTCATTTTCCTCTGTGCCCCCCTCCCCCTCATAGCCACTCTTGTTGAAAAAAATGTTTTCCTCATAGGGGATGAAAAAAAATGATCCCCCTCCTGGGGGGATGAAAAAAAATGATCCCCCTCCTGGGGGGGGGTTCATACAGTCCATGTTGAGAACCACTGATCTAGGCGATTCAATGAGTCTGCAACAAACTTATATATGATTTCAAACAATTTCAAAGTTTTATTTTTATTTCTTTTTTTTACAAAATACTATATATTTTACAAAAAGTAATTATACTGAAGCCATCAGAGAATCTTTTAGAATCTAAACGTCCAAAAGGTACTGAACTGCAACTTAGATATTAGTGTTAATAATTTGCAAACTCTCTCTACATAATATGGCATTTCGATGTCAGTGTAGACGAAAGCATCTACAAAGTTGCGACTTGGTAGAAGCTTTCCTTGGTTATTAAAACCGAATGTTATTATCACCCGGTTCCCGTTATGTACTGTATATTATCACGCGGATACCAAATTGGTTGCTTATTAAAATCGAATTGGTCGGTATATAAATTTAAATAGTTGGTTATAACAGATACTTGGTATTAAATTTACTCAATGATTACCTTTCGTTATATATTTTCAAAAACCATCTGAGCTAGGAACTTCAGAATACATCCTCTTAAATCAATTGTTTCAAGTTTTCTCATTCGTGTATTAGTAAGTGCCTTATGTCAGTCTAGTGCAGTGTTTTCCAACCTGTGGTCCATAACTGCGGTGTCATTAATATAAAATTTTTCATCTTTAATCTAATTCTCAACCACCGCTGCCAACTCCTGAGCATAGAGAAGAAAAAGTTGGGACCGAAACCCAAAGGCGAATTGCTGCATGTGTGAGAGTGGGGAGACCCAATCGCAACACGACAACACATCTATCACGTGATGTTTGTTAACATCTAGTCCGTCTTGCAAATGAGTAGACTTTAGTTATTGTGGATGGTTTCAGTAGGGACTCTTTTTCTACATGTTATTTTTATCCCTTCCACTGGAAATGAGTAAGCAAATTAAACTGTTGGATATTTTAACAAGAAAACATGTTGATGACAGTGAAAGATGCGAAACAGGGCCGAGTGGTGTGTCCGCAACCCAAATGTGATTGGGAATGTGGTCCTCTGGTGTAAAAAGATTTTAGTTATTATGGATGGTTTTAGTAGGAACTCTTTTTTACATGTTATTTTTTATCCCTTCCATTGGAAATGAGTAAGCAAATTAAACTGTTGGATATTTTAAAAAGAAAAACATGTTGATGACAATAAAAGATGTGAAACCGGGCCCCGTGTTGTGTCCGCATCTCAAATGTGATTGGGAATGTGTTCCTCTGGCGTGAAACGATTTCAGTTATTATGGATGGTTTTAGTAGGAACTCTTTTTTATATGTTATTTTTTTCCTCCCATTGGAAATGAGTAAGCAAATGAAATTGTTGGTTATTTTAAAAAGAAAACATGTTAATGGCAACGAAAGATGTGAAACCGGGCCGAGTGGTGTATCCGCAACTCAAATGTGATTGGGAATGTGGTACTCTGGTGTAAAAAGGTTTTAGTTATTTTGGATGGTTTTAGCAGGAACACTTTTTTTACATGTTATTTTTTATCCCTTCCATTGGAAATCAGTAAGCAAATTAAATTGTTGGATATTTTAAAAAGAAAACATCTTGATGACAATGAAAGACGTGAAATCGGGCCCAGTGGTGTGTCCGCAACTCAAATGTGATTGGGAATGTGGTCCTCTGATGTAAAAAGATTTCAGTTATTTTGGATGGTTTTCGTAGGAACTCTTTCTTCATATGTTATTTTTTTTCCCTCCCATTGGAAATCAGTAAGCAAATTAAACTGTTGGATATTTTAAAAAGAAAAAATGTTGATGACAATGAAAGACGTCAAACCGGGCCCAGTGGTATGTCCGCAACTCAAATATGATTGGGAATGTGGTCCTCTGGTGTAAAAAGATTTTAGTTATTATGGATGGTTTTAGTAGGAACACTTTTTTATGTGTTATTTTTTTTCCACCCATTGGAAATGAGTAAACAAATTAAACTGTTCGATATTTTAAAAAGAAAAACATCTTGATGACAATGAAAGATGTGAAATCGGGGCCAATGGTGTGTCCGCAACTGAAATGTGATTGGGAATGTGGTCCTCTGGTGGAAAACGATTTCAGTTATTTTGGATGGTTTTCGTAGGAACTCTTTTTTCATATGTTATTTTTTTCCCTCCCATTGGAAATCAGTAAGCAAATTAAACTGTTGGATATTTCAAAAAGAAACATCTTGATGACAATGAAAGATGTGAAATCGGGCCCAGTGGTGCGTCCGCAACTCAAATGTGATTGGGAATTTGGCCCTCTGGAGTAAAAAGATTTTAGTTATTATGGATGGCTTTAGTAGGGACTCTTTTTTACATGTTATTTTTTATCCCTTCCATTGGAAATGAGTAAGCAAATTAAACTGTTGGATATTTTAAAAAGAAAACATGTTGATGACAATGAAAGACGTAAAACCTGCCCCAGTGGTATGTCGGCAACTCAAATGTGATTGGGAATGTGGTCCTCTGGTGTAAAAAGATTTTAGTTATTATGGATGGTTTTAGTAGGAACACTTTTTTATATGTTATTTTTTTTCCTCCCATTGGATATGAGTGAGCAAATTAAACTGTTGGATATTTTAAAAAGAAAACATCTTGATGACAATGAAAGATGTGAAATCGGGCCCAGTGGTGTATCCGCAACTCAAATGTAACTGGGAATGTGGTCCTCTGGTGTAAAACGATTTTAGTTATTATGGATGGTTTTAGTAGGAACTATTTTTTATATGTTATTTTTTCCTCCCATTGGGAATGAGTAAGCAAATTAAACTGTTGGATATTTTAAAAGGTCTTGATGACAATGAAAGATGTGAAACAGGGCCGAGTGGTGTGTCCGCAATTCAAATGTGATTGGGAATGTGGTCCTGGTCCTCTGGTGTAAAAAGGTTGGGAAACACTGGTCTAGGCGATTCAGTGCGACTCCTGCAATCTTATACATTCCAAATCTGCATTATTAGCATCATTTTGCGCTCTCGTTTGAAATCAGTAAGAATTAATTTCAATTGTTTTTTTATTTATTTCCTCTCTCTGAAGATAACCTTTCTCAAAAAATCAAGGACCGTAAGAAAAGTTTATTAAGGTTTGTTTTAATTTTCGATAATGAATTGCATTTATATACCATACCTAATTGCAAAGCATAACCATAAATGTCAAAATGATAAGAGATCTGGTGGTGTAATTGTTTTTGTTGAATAATATATAACAGTTTATAGATACACTAATATCTTTACTACGGCAGATATATTCGAAATTATATTTAAACTGCAAAAAAAATTGTTTGTTTTAATCGCATTCTATAGATTGCATTCTTATACAAAGCAAAACTTTATTAATGAATTAGAAAATAAATTAGATTCTTTAAACATTAATAGTGTGCCGGTAGTGATTATTTACATTTAATTGAATCAAATGGATTCCACGTTTGTAATAAGGAAATTACCAGGGGTTATTCAGAAAGCTGTCTCGACCACGTGCTTTTACGAAATTCAGTAATACGTAATATAACAACTTATAAAATAAAACTAAACATCACTGATCGTTATTATATCGGTATTAATTTTAAAACTGACTTAACTAAAAGTGTTAAACGATTGCAAAGTACATATAAAATGAACCTAATAAAACTAAAAGAATTATTAGGAAATAAATGTTGAAATGATTTTAAGATAGAAAAGGATATAAATTATCGTTTGAATTATTCTTAGAACAATTAAATAAAGTAACTGAAATATCTAAATATACTATAAAAATACAAACTAAAACTAAAAAATTAAAACCATGGATAACTAACGCACTCATAAATTCCATTAAAAAACGAAACAAATTGCATAATTCATTAAAAAAATTTAATATTAAATTAAAAAAATAATTTAAAAAAATATCGAAATTTATTATTAAAATTAATTATGGAAGCAAAAACAGATTACTATACAAAATTTTTTATACAATACTGGTAATATCAAACAGTACTGAAATATAATAAATGAATTAACTGGTAAGCAACCAAATACTGCAACATTCCCAAAATAAATAAAAATTTACAATATTATAATATATTATAATTATATGTAAATAAAATTATTAAATATATAACCAAAATCCGATGTAATTGGCTGATATATTTAATAAATACTTAACAGGAATAATTGAAGACTTAATAAGAGACATTCCTAATTATAATAATGATGTAGATGATCAGTTGCATACATTGTTGATTTCATCATCATCATCATCATCATCCTCAAGCAGCCATGGGCTACGGAGGTCCAATCAGACCGTGCAATTTAGTTCTCCAAGCAAGTCTATCCTGAGCTACATCTACTGCATCTGGCCACTGCACACCAATTCTAACAAGGTCCTGTTTGACATTGTCTGCCCACCGCATCCTAGGTCTCCCCTTCTTTCTGAGGCCTTTAGGCGCACTGTTCATAACCCTATTCGCCAATCTATAATTATTCATACGGGCAACATGGCCAAACCAACGGAGTCTCTCTCTGCACAATATGCTGCTTAAAGGAGGTTGCAAACTCCTTTGCCTAATCTCATCATTAGTTACAAAGTTGAACCACCTAATTCCAAAGATACTGCGTAAGCATCTGGAATCAAAAGCATCTAGTTTCCTGTTATCTTGTTTACAAAGTGTCCAAGTTTCACTACCATAACTAACCCTAGAAAGAACCAAACTATTATACAGTCTAATTTTAGTCTTTAGGTGTATACGCCTATTTCTCCACACTCCCCATAGGTTCTTAAAAGTCCCGGCAGCAATCCCTATTCGTCTGTTAATCTCATGCCGCACATCACCATTATCTGTTACATAGCTCCCAAGATAATTAAACTGTGACACCTGCTCAAGACTGCAACCATTCAGATTAACTGAATCACAGCCTGCCTGACCAATTTTCATCACTTTAGTTTTCTCTCTGTTTATAACCAAACCTACTCTACTACCAGTCTCATCAACAGCTCGAATGAAAGAGTTCATCTCATCAACATCATTTGCCAAAAGGGCTAAATCATCAGCATAATCTAAATCAGAAATTTTCGTATCTCCAGCCCATTTAAGGCCAAAATCTTTCCCTCGAAGTGAATTTCGCATAACATAATCAATAACCAAGAGAAAAGGAGACAAAATGCACCCTTGTCGAACACCAGAAGTAATGCTAAACCAATTGCTACAAGCCTTACCAACTCTCACACACGACTCAGTGTTATTATAGAGAGCTTTCATAATGTTAACTAACTTGTCTGGTATACCATATGATCTCACAATCAACCACAAATTATGACGATCAACAGAGTCGAAAGCCTTTTTGAAATCAACAAAGCTAGCAACCAAAGGTTTCTGAAACTCTAAACATTTCTCAAGAATCTGCCTAAGTGAAAATATCTGATCCACACATCCCCTACCACTTCTGAATCCACATTGCTCATCACGCAATTGACTGTCAACCAGATTCTTAATTCTATTAAGCACAATCATGGAAAGAACTTTACCTGGAACAGAGAGTAGGCTGATACCCCTATAGTTATCACAAGAACTGCGATCACCTTTTTTGAAAATAGGGATAACAATAGCTCTGGTAAAATCCTTAGGAACCATGCCTTTATCATAAAAGATATTCAGAATTTCAGTCATCCAAGTGGTAACCGAAACATTCCCAGCTCTAAGCATTTCCGTAGTAATTTCATCTACCCCTGGGGATTTATGAAGTTTAAGTTTAGAAACAGCCAAAAGAACTTCAGATTGTGTTATAGGGCCAACATTAAAGTCACCAATGCATCTATCGTCATTGCAAACAATGGGAGTAGAACTAACTACATTGTTTAGAACATCACTGAAATGCTCAGCCCACCTAGCCATGACAGAATCCTCCCCTTCTATAACCTTACCTTGTTTATCCTTCAATCCTTGTATGCCTGTCCGTTTTCTACCACACAAAACATTAACTATCTGGTACAGCTCTCTGCTGTTGTGCTGTCTAACTGCTTCCTCGGCTTTGTCAGCCAAACCATCAAGCCAAAGATTCTTATCAGCAGCTAACTGATCCTTTACAAGTTTATTAAGGTCTCTGTAATGCTTTCTATTAGGACTAGTAGGGTATTGATTAAGGGCATTCCTGCAGTTCTTTCTTTCCGAAATAAGCTCAAGTGCCTTATCACTTAGATAATTTTGCCTCTTCTGCTCCTTTTTTCCTAAAAGAGTACTGTTAGTGTCCAAAAACGCCTGTTTAAAATGATCCCATTCTTCCTCAACTTCAGTAGTAAGCAAACCATGACTGTCATAATGACTAAGTAACCTATCATGGTAAGCTTTGGCTATAACTGGATCTTTCAGAGCTTCAGTATTAAAACTAAATTTTTTAACCCTAGCACGACACTTTTTAAGTTTAAGTTGCAACACACTTTTAACAAGGTAATGGTCAGATCCAATTTCAGCTCCCCTATATGACCTGGTATTCCTAACAGAACTAGCCCATTTGCTGTTAATTAATATGTAATCAATCATATTCTTATGCAGCCCATCAGGTGAAAGCCATGTGTACTTATGTATGTCGCGGTGTTTGTAATAAGTGTTAGTTATTCTGAATCCATTGAGTTTACTTACCTGTAGGAGACGTTGCCCATTGCCATTGCAGCTACCAATACCAAAAGGGCCTATTACTCCTCCCCAAAGGTCAGAGTCAGTACCAACTTTGGCATTGAAGTCACCAAGAACAAGGGTAATATCTCCTTTCTTGACAGAATTCAAAATATCCTGAAGTTGTTCATAAAACCTATCCTTCTCATCCTCATCGGCATCCTCAGTGGGGGCATAACAGCAGATAACATTCAAGTCTTTAATGCTTGTCTGAAATTTTGCTGTAAGAAACCTTTCATTAATGCACTCATATCCTAGAAGAGCATCACTAGCGTGTCTGCTGAGAAGCAGACCCACGCCTTGGTGATGCTTATTGTCGTCCCTCCCTGAAAAGAGAAATTTAAGATTATTTTTAAGAATCTGACCTTTATCTGTCCATCTGGTCTCTTGCAAGCCGAGAATATCTAAATTATAACGGTGGAATTCTTGTGTGAGGACATCAAGAGAAAAAGCTCTGTGCAGAGTCCTCACATTCCAACTACCTATGGAGAGAAAATGGTTAGTGGGATGTTTAAAGAAACTATGTTTATTGAGAGAGGGAATGCCGACAATATCAAACAGCCCCCTAATCGCAGACATGGGGCAAAGACCCGTTCCCCCACTACTAAAGGCTGAAGCCATCTACACTGGAAGACTTCCTCCAATGTAGAATTTGACGATGCCAATAGAAGCAAAGAGTTCAGGTGCCTGCGATGACTTCTGCTCAGGATTATCCACCAGCTGATAAACATATCCTGTGAATCTATTCACTTGGGGCTGTCAACCCACAAACAAACAGAAAACACAGCGGAAGATTTTCCCTCCACAGAAGCCCACCAGTGCAGCAAAATCAGGATCCATAATCAAGCTCAGAGCCATATATCTGTCCAGTCCAGTAGGTTTATATGGTCAGCACCAGGACCCTGTGTGGTTGACCACTCCTCAGCAGGGTAGAAAAAAAAGAAAAGTAGCCATAGTTGTCCAGATCAGTAGGCCACACTAATCTCAGTTTTCATTGATTTTATAACAGAAGAGGAAAATAATAATAAAATAATAATAATAATTAATAATAAAATAATAATAAATAAATGTAATTAATAATTTAAAATCAAATAAAACAAATAAAGATAATTATATTTCCACAAAAGTTATAAAATAAATAAATTTTGAAATTGTAGGGATACTGTCATCTTTTAAATTTGTCATTACACACAAGTAGTTTTCCTAATACATTAAAAAATTCAACTGTTATTCCTATTTATAAAAGAGGTATACATTCCGATATAGGCAATTATAGACCAATATCTTTATTATCAATATTTTAAAATATCTTTGAAAAAATTATTAAAAATAAAATTCTAAATTTTTTAAACAAAAAAAACTTTTTTTCTAATAATCAATTTGGTTTTAGAATAGGAATAGGAACTGAAGATGATATACTAAGACTAATATCATTAGTTTATAGTGCTATCAATGATAACTACTGTCGCAATATTTTTAAATATAAAAAAAGCATTTGTTTCAATGACATAATTTACTACTATCTAAACTAGAAAATGCTGGAATTAGACGTAATATGTTAAAATGGTTACAAACTCATTTAATAAATAGAACTCAGAAAGTAAAAGTAGGAGATTATTATAGCAAAGAAATAAAAATAAAATATGGTGTACCACATGGTTCAGTATTAGGTCCCATTTTATTTAATATGTTTATAAATGATCTTTGCGATTTCAATATAAAAGGTAAAATAATTACATTTGCTGATGATACGGCATTGGTATGTATATATAAAATAAAAACAATTTAATAACTGACATAAATGAAGATTTAAAGATAATTAAACAGTGGTTTATGAAAAAATTATTTTTAAATGCAGAAAAAAAAATATTTATACTTTAGATTGAAATGCAATATTCCAGATATATATGAAAATAAATTATTCTATCATTCTATTAAATGCATGGGTTCTGAATGTTTATAAAAACCAATTGAGGGTGTTGATAATTATAAGTATTTATGATTGTATACTGACAGTCATTTAACTTGAAAACCCGTATTGATTACTTAATAAAAAAGATTAATGAATTATACCTAATCTATAGTATATTTGAAATTTCGTTAACATTGCGCTTTTAAAATTAGTATATAATGCACGGATTAAATCATATTTCAAATATGGATTATTATCGTGAGGATGATCATATTACAATCATGTTAAATCACTTATTATTACACAAAATAAAATAATTAGATATACAGGGTGAATCTGAAAAAGTGGGCAAAATTTTACGGGGTGGTAGAACGCAGCTATACGAGCAATATTCGTCATAGAAAGTATGGGCGGAACGCAAACGGCGAGCCGCTAGTTGGCGTTGGAAATGGTATAAAAGGGTCGGTCCTCGCACCCAACGGCATTTCTACCGTGGATTGCCGAGAGTATGGCTGGTTATACTAACCACGAAATGGCGGATATGCACTTTGTGTACGGTGCGGCTTTGTGTACGGTCCTGTTAATAAAATGTTTTCTGAAGTATCTCCTCTCCTTCTTGTGTTCATTCTTTAAATGTGACAGTGGAAAACTACCTTTTAACTTCTCACCGCTTGCGTTCTGACCATATATTCTATGACGAATATTGCTCGTATAGCTGCGTTCTACCACCCCGTAACGTTTTGCCCACTTTTTCAGAATCACCCTGTATATCGAAAAAGAAAAAATATGACAGTGTTAGATCTCATTACAATGATTTAAATACTCTTCAATTAAGGAAACTGTATGCTAATAACATTCTATTATATATTAGAAAACATTATACAGAAAATAATGTTAAATCCTTTACTCATAATAAGAAATCAAATGATTACGTAAAATCTAAATATTCCACACCCTAAGAAAAGTATTATGCAAACACATTATATATATATCTAGAACCGAAAATTTTTAACAAACTGCCGGGAAAAATAAAAATTTAGATTAAAATATATAAATTTTCCAATTTATTAAAAGTTAGTATTGATGAAATTATTGACATTGAAATAATCCTTAAGAAAAATGATTAAATTATTATTTTACGCTTGGCTATTGATCTAAGGGACCGGGTTCGAGCCCCGGGTAAGGCATGGATGTTTGTATTGTATTTCTGCTGAGGTCCTGCCATCCTCACAGACCCTTCTACTATGGCATATAAACTGACAGGCTCCTGTCAGACCTCTGTGGCAAGCAGCTGCTTGAGGGGGTATTCATTTATTTTTTTTTTATATATAAATGTGATAAGTATTGGTACTATTTATGAATTGATAATCATTATAAATTGTAAAATTTAATTCTCACTTAGAAATGAATAAATTTTAATTAATTTATATTTTCATAAATTTACATTTCCATTGGCGAGTTTGATACTCTTGGGATGGTTGATATTCAATTATTATTTTTAATAATAAATGAATGTTTAAGAATATCATTTATTTTATTGCTTAACAAATGTATAATTAAAAAACATAAAACAATTGTATTATAATATTTGTACAACTGAAAGAAAAAAACTTTTGTTGTGTAAACTCAAATTGCATAATATGTATAAAATGAAATTGTACGAAATGCAAAATGGAATAATAAATTGAAATTGGAAAGAAAAATTGAGAAGATTGTTTGCAATCGAAAATACTGTTAACTCGCTCTTTGCCCTCAGTGGGAAAGATGACACAGTTGGCCTTTGGAAAGGCCGTGGTCCATCGGATGGAACGTTAAGCCGAGGCTCAGTGTAAATGAGAGACATATCCTGTGTACTTTAAAGAACACGCAGTATGGCCTTGACGGGAGATTTCCAAATGTTTTCTAACAGTTGTCCAGTGGGTTCCCTTTTCCCACATTGCTTTGAACCTTTGGCGTCATTGTGACCTAGCCGTTTAGCCATTGTGTGCAGAAAAGGGTCGCTCAAAGGTAAAGCATCCCAACACAACCGAAAAAAGTTGGAAAACACTGCCTTAAAAAATGAAACACCATACTCGCTCCCTAATTTCAGTTCTTGGAGACAACATTAGTAGATTTGGGTTGGGTTGTTTTACCTCTGAGCGGCACTTTTTTGCACACCATAGGCTAAATGGCCAGGTCACATGGACCCCGAAGGCTCAGAGAAGGTTGGGGGAGGGGACCCACTGGAACAGCTGTTGAGAGACAGATGGTAGCCTCCCGTCAAGGCCATCCAGCGTGTTCTTTAACGTGCACAGGGTATGGCTCTCCCGCACACGGGGCCACGGCTTAACGTCCCATCCGACGGACGGCGGCCTTTCCAAGCCCATCTGTGTCCCCTACTGACCGTGGGCAGGGCGGGGAATTTTGCGGAGATAAATCTTAACGCTGACCCAGCTGGGACTCGAACCTGGAAACTACAGATTACGAGCCTGGCACGCTACCGGCTGAGCCACTCCCGCCCCACAACACTAGTAGAGACTCGACTCATACCCCAGTTTCAATTTTCTTTATCAAATAAATATTTCCATTACACGAAACACAGAAACTAACACATAAAGCCAAACTCCCGCTAAAATAACGCTCTACCCATGTGTGGCCCCGCTTTACCCTATATCCACGCAACAATAAATGTCCGGAACGTGCAACGAAGGAGAAGCACGTGAAACAGACCGGGGCGGTGCTGCCGTTAAGACAACGCATCCCGAGGAGGAGTCATGCAGAAACGGAATGGCTCGTTGTTCAGAAGCTTTAGAGGCGCAGCTTTCTGTACCACTGCTTCTCAGAATCATTAAGGGGAGTTTGTTGGGCTTGTGCACTTAATCGCTTAATTTAGGAAACTTGGTAAACATCGGGAATGCTTTTTCTATCTTTAGTGAGCTAAGTATTGAGGTTAAGATGAAGGAATTAGTGATGATTTCATGAATGTGGGTAGATTTACAATATACATGTTGAAATCTTCGCTTTAAAATTATAGACTAGGTTATCATATAAATATAACTGAGTGGTAAGAAGATATAATATTAAGAATATTTTGAGGACATTTATCTTTCTTAGAGTAATAATTGAAGAATTAATTAAAATGTTGGTTGAAAAGAAAATTGTAACTTTATGTTAGTATTTAACGGACTCGGTGAATAATTATTATCAGAAAAATTATTGAATTCAGTGTTTTTTAAAGTCTAAATTGGCCGAGTGGTTAGCACGCTTGGCTACTGATCTACGGGACCTGGGTTCGAGCCCCGGGTAAAGGCATGGATGTATGTGTCGTTTTTCTGCTGAGGTCCTGCCACTCTCTCAGATCCTTCTACTGTGGCATATAAACTGACAGGCTCCTGTCAGACCTCTGTGGCAAGCAGCTGCTTGAGGGGGTATTTATTTTTTTTTATTATAAATTCTTTGAGTTATTACACAATCAAATCAAATCAGTTTCATGAAAACAGAACGTAATTGTTTATTATTGAATGAAAATAATTATTTAGACGAAATAAATGTAAAATTATTCTCCAAATTTGAAATTAGTCCAGTGTTTTTTTAATTTAATTTGGTCACGTAACCCTTTCGCACTCAGAGCATTTTTGCAGAACCCTTAAATAAATTTATTTTATACGAATCTGAAAATTTTGACCACAAATGGGTAAAAATAATAATAAATAAATGTTAAACAATCAGAAATAGATCAACATATTGTTTAATTCCACATATTTAGATACAAAAATTGTACTTTATATATATGAAAAATGAAGCTTAAAAATTAATATATATCATATTTCCAACTTTCCATGCAAAGAGTTTCTTCTTTCTAATTCACAAGTCAGTTTAGAAATTATTTTAAGTGAAGTTTATTATTAAATTTAAATTTTAAATACCCCCTCAAGCAGCTGCTTGCCACAGAGGTCTGACAGGAGCCTGTCAGTTTATATGCCATAGTAGGAGATCTGAGAGGATGGCAGGACCTCAGCAGAAAAACGACACACACATCCATGCCTAATTCCGGGGCTCGAACCCAGGTCCCTTAGATCAGTAGCCAAGCGTGCTAACCACTCGGCCACGGGAAATAATATTTAAATTATAATTTTTTTTTTTTATGTTGTAATGGAATTTTCTTGTGGAACCCTTATTTTCACTTCATGGAAATCAGAGGTTCCGGGAACCTCTGTTTTCCCCAATGGTGTTCTGCGGACATTTTCCCAAATGGTGTTCCGAGGACACGGATTCCGCTGAACACCATTTGGGGTACGCTGAACTTGGCATAAATGGTAGAATTAGGATAATTATTAAATGTTTAAAAATTGGTTGCTAGGTTAGGCTAGAAATTTGAAATTTCGGTGGTAGTGATCGAGAAATTTACATTGACATTGATTTATTCTCTTACCGCCAGGGGGTGGGAAAACGGCACTGTTTTGTTTTAAGAGATACTGAGGGAGGGTCTCAGGATTGATAGTTCTTAATAAAATATTACTCTTCACATTTTTCGAATTTCTACCGTCAGAGGTTCTAGAATTAGAAAATAAACTTCCCTCGCCTTGGAAAAACGAGCATTTCATATTCGCATTAGGAGATGCCTATTCTTCTGGTTAACAAACAACTTCGCCACATAAAAATAAATCTCGTGTTTGAAAATGTCAGTAATACATCGCAATAAATCGAAAATCGGAAAACATTTGTTAATCGGCTATAAATATATATTTGCGATAATTTTTCTAACATAAACAAGTCCAGCTGTCTCTTCAACCATTCGATATTTCCGCTTATTTGTTATGTGTCTCGATCAATTCGATTTTGATTTATATGATGTTGATATATTTTATTGACTTATTCTATGAACAGTGTGTAATATATATCTGAAGACTAAAAATAGAATATATAATAATTTGGTCCTTTCTAAAGTATATTAAGTTCATGAAACTTGGATGATTGCCAAGGTCCAAGTTGAAGGAAGGAAACTTGATGCTTTTGATCAATAGTTCTCAGGAGATATTTTATCATGGCGGCATTAAGTAAAATAAAACAAAATACTAATCATGTATGTACAGTCGCTCAAAAAAGTATCCGAACACTACGGTTGATTACAGAATTCAGAAAAATATCTGGCAACGATTTTTTTTTAGAAATTAGTGATCTGGCAACCTTTGTGTCACGTGACACGAAGGTTGCCAGATCACTAATTTGTAAAAAAAAAATCGTTGCCAGATATTTTTTCTGAATTCTGTAATCAACCTTAGTGTTCGGATACTTTTTTGAGCGACTGTACAGACTTGTAAAATAAACTTAATGATAGAACGAGAAGAATATATCGGCTCTGGAGCATATGGGACTCTTGTTTTCAAAGAAAATGAAGTTTTTCGTTTATCTATTTTTTTCACTCCTTAAAAGTATTAATTTGAGCTAATACATGATGGGGGGGGGGAAATGCAAATAGTAATATTTTATTAGCAATTACACAACATAAAAATTATTTTTCTTTTATTCCTTAAATTTAAAAAGTTGTTTTTCTCACATCCTTCTGAGAAAAAGGGGCAGATTGTTGATCTCAGTGGAATATCTCTTGACATTCTATCACCGAAATTTAGAATTTATGCAATAAGCAGATCACTTGCAACATTCGTTAAAAGATTCGCCGTTTCGATATTTAGTGATCTCTAATGGTATAAATTAAAACTATTTAAGTATTTGAAAAATGCGAATTATAACATTTCATTAGTTCCAATCCAACTACAAAATACTTCTCCCATTATCTCTTAAAACAAAACAATTCCATTCCCCCCCACAACCACCATGGATGTAAAAGGTTGGGTTGTTTTACCTCTGAGCGGCACTTTTTTGCACACCATGGGCTAAATGGCCAGGTCACATGGACCCCGAAGACTCAGAGAAGGTTGGGGGAGAGGACCCACTGGAACAGCTGTTGGGAGACAGATGGTAGCCTCCCGTCAAGGCCATCCAGCGTATTCTTTAACGTGCACAGGGTATGGCTCTCCCGCACACGGGGCCACGGCTTAACGTCCCATCCGACGGACGGCGGCCTTTCCAAGTCCATCGGTGTCCCCTACTGACCGTGGGCAGGGCGGGTAATTTTGCGGAGATAAATCTCAACGCTGACCCAGCTGGGACTCGAACCTGGGAACTACAGATTACGAGCCTGGAGCGCTACCGACTGAGCCACCCCCGCCCCGATGTAAAAGGTCAACTCATTCCTGCCAATGGAAACTTCATGACCTTCATATTTCACCAGCGAAATTTCAAATTTCTAGCATAAATACCTCATTTGCAATATTCGTTCAACAAAGAGGCCCTTTATGATTCTTCACTCTCCCGGGGAGATTGCTTTTTTTATTTCATGGGATGTTAATCCATGATGCTCAGTAAAAAGTTCATAAAAAGTTCACGGCCTCTATAAAAAAATGTTTATTTTGTGCATTTGAGATTTCTATCAAAATATTACAGTTCATCTTCAATTTTAAAATGTGAAAAATAAATTAATGGCCGATGAAAAGATTTTAATGAATGTTCATTTTTATGCTTAGCAAAACGCAAACCCATATTCGCTGTTTAAATAAAAATCCCCTCAAGCAGCTGCTTGTCACAGAGGTCTGACAGGCCTGTCAGTTAATACATCATAATAGAAGATCTGTGAGGGTGGCGGGACCTCTGTGATAAGCAGCCAGGAAGTGGCAAACCTCAGAAAGATAACACAAACATCCATGCCTTACCGAGGCTCGAACCCAGGTCCATTTGATCAATAGCCAAGCACTCTAACCCGTCCATTAGCTTACAGGAAATCATTAATTTTAAATATTAGAAGCACCTCTATTATCTGAGCCATTATTTTGGGGAACAAATGTAGTTCACATGCAGTAAATACGTAACTTTCGCTTCATAAAGGGGCGGGGGTGGTTCAGTCGGTAGCGCGCCAGGCTCGTAATCTGTAGTTCCCAGGTTCGAGTCATAGCTGGGTCAGCGTTGAGAGTTATCTCTGCAAAATTCCCCGCCTGCCCACGGTCAGTAGGGGACACCGATAGGCTTGGAAAGGCCGCCGTCCGTCGGATGGGACGTTAAGCCGTGGCACCGTGTGTGGGAGAGCCATACCCTGTGCACGTTAAAGAACACGCTGGATGGCCTTGACGAGAGGCTACCATCTGTCTCCCAACAGCTGTTCCAGTGGGTCCCCTCCCCCAACCTTCTCTGAGCTTTGGGGTCCATGTGACCTGGCCATTTAGCCCATGGTGTGCAAAAAAGCGCCGCTCAGAGGTAAAACAACCCAACCCAAATCGCCTCATAAAACAAATTGCCTAACTAGCTGTTGCAATGTCCTTTTCGATTCAGACTCCTCGTTTCGCAGCTTTTTTTATCTCCTGAGTGCAAATGAGAATCTTAACATTCACGCGATCCATGGCAAAGAGGGAGATTGCAGCGCAGAGGAGAAAGGCCACGAAAGAGGGGGAGGCTGAATATAACGGAAAGAAGCTGCCAATGTGTGTCATTCACCTAGTTCTCTTTTGTCAGCTTCCGGTTGAGCAGCTCTTACTCCGGAATTGCGCCAGACCTGCTGGAACCGACCAACCGTAACCGGACCTGTTCATCTACCGCCTCTTCGCAATATCGGCCGTTACGGACGAAAGCGATTCACGGCAGTTCCCGTACTTTCATGAGCTACCACCGACAGCGAATGGAAGAGTAAACCTTTGCTTAAAAAAAGGTCAGAGGAAATGGGCAGTGGAGAGATTCCGCTCATGACGGCTGCAGCACAATAAAATGAAACACGTTCAGTTTGGTCATGACAACTGCGTAAAAATACAGCATAAAGTTTACTTCTGTGATAATATCTTCGGAATTTCCAGTTAAATTATTCTACTCAAACAATGGATGGGGATAGAGTCAACACCGCGCCGAGTTCGAAACCTCGATGGCAGTCGCTCAAAAAAGTATTCGAACACTATGGTCGATTGAAAAAATCAGGAAAAATATCTGGAGCGTGTACAGCAACTGTACACGCTCCAGTTACCGTTCACAGCAAACTGGAGCGTGTGCAGTTACTGCACACGCTCCAGTTTGCTGTGAAAGGTAACTGCACACGCTCAATATTTCCGTGAGTGAGCCCACACGATCTGCTATCAAAATAATAAGACCACCTACAGTCGTTCAAAAAAGTATCCGAACACTATGGTTAATTACAAAATTCAGAAAAAATATCTGGCAACGATTGTTTTAGAAATTAGTGATCTGGCAACCTTCGTGTCACGTGATTACAGAATTCAGGAAAAATATCTGGCGCGTGTACAGCAACTGTACACGCTCCAGTTACAGTTCACAGCAAACTGAAGCGTGTGCAGTTACTCCACACGCTCCAGTTTGCTGTGAACTGTAACTGCACACGCTCAATATTTCCATGAGTGAGCCCACACGATCTGCTATCAAAATAATAAGACCACCTACAGTCGCTCAAAAAAGTATCCGAACACTATGGTTAATTACAAAATTCAGAAAAAATATCTGGCAACGATTGTTTTAGAAATTAGTGATCTGGCAACCTTCGTGTCACGTGATTACAGAATTCAGGAAAAATATCTGGCGCGTGTACAGCAACTGTACACGCTCCAGTTACCGTTCACAGCAAACTGGAGCGTGTGCAGTTATTGCACACGCTCCAGATATTTTGGAATATAAAATTACGAATTTTATATTCCAAAATATTTTTTATTTCCTCTCCCCCCCCCCGGTAAAATTTCACTGCCTTTTGTTATCGGGAAGGAAGGAGTTGGTAAAATTCGTTTAAGCCTAAGACACTCACCACATCTCAACCTTTCATTTGACACATGACTTGTTTCTTTCGACTTCTTAAAAAAGTAGGTGTCCCCTACTTTTTCGTTTCGAAATGATTGTTCCACTATATCTTCTTTCGAAGATATAGTGGAACAATCATTGACACGTGTCCTTTTGGAGTGGGGGCGGGGGTGGCTCAGTAGGTAGCGCACCAGGCTCGTAATCTGTAGTTCCCAGGTTCGAGTCCCAGTTGGTCAGCGTTGAAATTTATCTCCGCAAAATTCCCCGCCCTGCCCACGGTCAGTAGGGGTCACCGATGGGCTTGGAAAGGCCGCCGTCCATCGGATGGGACGTTAAGCCGTGGCCCCGTGTGCGGCAGAGACATACCCTGTGCACGTTAAAGAACACGCTGGATGGCCTTGACGGGAGGCTACCATCTGTCTCCCAACAGCTGTTCCAGTGGGTCCCCTCCCCCAACATTCTCTGAGCCTTCGGGGTCCATGTGACCTGGCCATTTAGCCCATGGTGTGCAAAAAAGTGCGCTCAGAGGTAAAACAACCCAACTCAGCATCCTCAAAAACATAAAATCAGACAAAATTTTGGAAGGGAGGGAAAAAAATTTTTTTTTTTTGCAGACCAGTGTTATTTGTGTTCTGTGATTGTTTATTAATTTTCTTTATAGTTTAAATTCAGTACCATCATTTTTACCATTTTAATGCTTTAAAATGATTATAAATACTATGTTTTCTGCAATATCCAACACCCTAATATAGCAATTGATACAGTAGGGGCGAAGGGTGGTTCGGCCGGTAGTGTGCCAGAGTCGTCATCTGCAGTTCCTAGGTTCGAGCCACAACGCGCCTGCGTTCAGATTTATCTCCGCTAACTCCCGTCCCGCTTTCGGTGAGAAAAGGAACGCAGATGGGGTTGGAAAGGCGGTCGTCCATCGAATGTACGTAAAGCCGTGGTTCCTTGTGCATGGCCCTTGCCATACCCTGTACACGTTAAAGAACAAACTGGATGGCCTTAATAGGAGGCTTCCATCTATATCTTAACAGCTATCCAGTGGGTCCCCTTCCTATATTCTGTGCCTTCGGGGTTCTTGTGACAGGCCATTTAGTCCATTGTGAATTGGGACGGGGATGGCTCAGTCGGTAGCGCGCCAGGCTCGTAATCTGTAGTTCCCAGGTTCGAGTCCCAGCTGGGTCAGCGTTGAGATTTATCTCCGCAAAATTCCCTGCCCTGCCCACGGTCAGTAGGGGACACCGATGGGTTTGGAAAGGCCGCCGTCCGTCGGATGGGACGTTAAGCCGTGGCCCCGTGTGCGGGAAAGCTATACCCTGTGCACGTTAAAGAACACGTTGGATGGCCTTGACGGGAGGCTACCATCTGTCTCCCAACAGCTGTTCCAGTGGGTCCCCTCCCCCAACCTTCTCTGAGCCTTCGGGGTCCATGTGACCTGGCCATTTAGCCCATGGTGTGCGAAAAAGTGCCGCTCAGAGGTAAAACAACCCAATTCATGTGGGGCGACGCCCATTTTGTGTTCAAATCTCGGCTTAGTTGTATTTCATCCAGACTTCGCTGCATTATGCAGCCTAATGAGTGATGTCATGGAGTTGTCACATGATATAATGAGTAATGTCATGAGTGAGTCATGTAATGAATGATGTCATGGAGTTGTCACATGAGTCATTTATGTTTACTGTGGAAGAAAAAACCTGGATAAACACTGGGTCTTATTTTTTCGTTTTTTAAAACATTACGCTCTAATTGTTTTTTGGATGCGCTAAACACCATTTGTTTCGCATTAGGATTACTACGACTGACAAGATAATGCTACCTACTCGTTCCCAGGCTACACTTAGTTCTGCCATGTGGACAAAACGTGACTTGTTCTGTAAAGTAGTCCAACGTTGGTTTTGCGAATCGGTAACAGTGAACAGCACTCGAGCATTTATTTAATTGTCATTAGTCGCGGTTGGTAAGTGCGGTACGTGAAACGATCGTCACAGCGCCAAAGGCAGAAAAAGTGATGCATATTTCAGGATAATTTTTGTTTCTTTTAATTGGCATTTAGTTCCGTGAAACTGAATTGAAAACGTTAATTATCTTTACGGCCTAACCAAAAGGATGTCATTCGTATGAGATGCAAAATAAAAAAAAATCAGATGGAAATGTCATTTGCAACGCAAGGCCAATTGAACATTAAATCGCAGATTAGAGCATTTCTACTTTATCGTGTTTACTCAATTAAGGTAATATCAAAACCTATAAGCCGATGATTTTGTATGTCACAAGAGCAAATGTTTGGTTTAGAATAATAAAAAGGCTTTGTGGTTGTAAACAATATTTTGAGTTGTTATCAAAACAAACAATGCTTCATGCTGACAGTAAATAACATTTTGAGGTTGTTGTTGTTGTTGAAAACAAACAAGGCTTCATGCTGACAGTAAATAACATTTTGAGGTTGTTGTTGAAAACAAACAAGACTTCATCCTGAGAGTAAACAACATTTTGAAGCTATTGTTGGCGTTGGAAACAAACGCTATCAGGAAGGATCTTCAGCAGGATTTTGGTCAGAAGTAGATTGGGTTGTTTTACCTCTGAGCGGCACTTTTTTGCACACCATGGGCTAAATGGCCAGGTCACATGGACCCCGAAGGCTCAGAGAAGGTTGGGGAAGGGGACCCACTGGAACAGCTGTTGGGAGACAGATAGTAGCCTCTCGTCAAGGCCATCCAGCGTGTTCTTTAACGTGCACAGGGTATGGTTCTCCAGCACACGGGGCCACGGCTTAACGTCCCATCCGGCGGACGGTGGCCTTTCCAAGCCCATCGGTGTCCCCTACTGACCGTGGGCAGGGCGGGGAATTTTGCGGAGATAAATCTCAACGCTGACCAGCTGGGACTCGAACCTGGGAACTACAGATTACGAGCCTGGCGCGCTACCGACTGAGCCACCCCCGCCCCGGTCAGAAGTAGAAGGGTAAAGGGAAGATAAAGAATAGATTTCTTCCAGCGGAAGAGGAGGAGGCAGATTCTGATACTGAAGCTTGCAACTTATGCTTAATAATTAATTTTTATTAAAGCATATTTTTAAGTTTCCCTACATCCTCTGCTATACCATAAAGAGTATCGATTACACTAAAAAAAATTTATGAGATGATATCATAAAGTTTGAACAAAACAGAGTTTTTAAGCATTGCAAGTAAAAGTTAATTTTCAATTCCGTACGAGCTCCATCAGGTGGTAGTCAAACACCGTAAAATCTTCCCTCTTTAGTATTGAATAGTAAATTTCTACGACAGCAGGAAAGCGATAACACTAACGTACCGTGGCCGAGTGATTAGCACGCTTGGTTACTTATCTAAGGAACCTGGATTCGAGCTCCGGGTTAAGGCATTGATGTTTGTGTTGCCTTTCTGCTGAGGTCCCGCCATCTTCACAGACCTACTATGGCGTTAGGTTGGGTTGTTTTACCTCTGAGCGGCACTTTTTTGCACACCATGGGCTAAATGGCCAGGTCACATGGACCCCGAAGGCTCAGCGAAGGTTGGGGGAGGGGACCCACTGGAACAGCTGTTGGGAGACAGATGGTAGCCTCCCGTCAAGGCCATCCAGCGTGTTCTTTAACGTGAACAGGGTATGGCTCTCCCGCACACGGGGCCACGGCTTAACGTCCCATCCGACGGACGGCGGCCTTTCCAAGCCCAGCGGTGTCCCCTACTGACTGTGGGCAGGCGGGGAATTTTGCGGAGATAAATCTCAACGCTGACTCAGCTGGGACTCGAACCTGGGAACTACAGATTACGAGCCTGGCGCGCTACCGACTGAGCCACTCCCGCCACTACTATGGCGTAAACTGACAGGCTTCCTGTCAGACCTCTGTGGCAAGCAGCTGCTTGAGGGGCTATTTATTTATTTTTTTTTTATTTATATTCTGAGTGCATTATTCCGTGGGATTGGTTGATGAATTAGAGTGAGGAGGAGGGGCGACTAAATCGCGCGTGCGCCCAGAACGAAATGCGGTTCAATCTCGTGTACCGAAATCAAAGATAAAATATACTTTCATGATTATTTAAATTACCTTTTTTACACCTCCCAGAAACATGGTTGCTTTCTAAATATACAGGGCAGGATTTACATTTCAACCGCCCCTAGGCAAATGCACAACAGCTCCTCCTCTCTTTGCACCTTTACTTTTTCTAATTATCTACAAAAAAAATAGCAAATTTGTTTTATTCGTTTTGCAACCATAACGAGATGGGCTGCGCGGTCTGTAGCAAGTCCAGACAAGTAATCTGCAGTTTTCAAATTCAAGTTCCAATTGTGCTAGCGTTGATATTTCACTCCACTAACCTTCAACCTGCCCTCAGCGAGAAAAGGGATTGGAAAGGTAACGGTCCGTCGGATGGGACGTTAAGCCGTGACTCCTTGAACAGGTGAGTCATATCTATTAAAGAACACACTGGATCGCCTTAACTGTAGATTTCCATGTCTTCTGTCCTGTGGGTCCTCTTACCTCATCTTTCTCTGAGTCCTTGTGGTCCTTGTGACCTAGCCATGTAACACAATGTGTGCAAAAAAAAGGGCCGATCAAGGTAAAACAACTCATCACAGCAATCGAAAAGCGAGAGCACATTTAACCTCTCTTGAAACATGTATAATGCAAGTTTTCTTATTCTTCTAAAAAATGGAGGATGTTCTGCACCCCTCGGCAAGTCCATGAAGTTCCTTATGGGAAATACGGTAATAACTAAAGCGTCTATATATTTAATAGTTATTTTTAATCGTACATTCCCTTGCTTGGGTAGGGGCGGGGGGTGGCTCAGTCGGTAGCGCGCCAGGCTCGTAATCTGTAGTTCCCAGGTTCGAGTCTCAGCTTGGTCAGCGTTGAGATTTATCTCCGCAAAATTCCCCGCCCTGCCCATGGTCAGTAGGGGACACCGATGGGCTTGGAAAGGCCGCCGTCCGTCGGATGGGACGTTAAGCCGTGGCCCCGTGTGCGGGAGAGCCATACCCTGTGCACGTTAAAGAACACGCTGGATGGCCTTGACGGGAGGCTACCATCTGTCTCCCAACAGCTGTTCCAGTGGGTCCCCTCCCCCAACCTTCTCTGAGCCTTCGGGGTCCATGTGACCTGGCCATTTAGCCCATGGTGTGCAAAAAAGTGCCGCTTAGAGGTAAAACAACCCAACCAACCCAACCCTTGCTTGGGAGAAAACAAGACCATGGCCATTTAGCCCATGGTGTGCAAAAAGGTGCCGCTCAGAGGTAAAACAACCCAACCCAACGTCTGTCCTGAGCTGCAGCTGCTGCATTTGGCCACTGTAAACCAATTCTAGCAAGGTCCTGTTTGACATTGTCTGCCCACCGCATCCTAGGTATTCTAGAATTCTAGAATGAACCTAACGTATGTGATGAATGCTTTTACAAGGGTGCTTGTAATGTGCACAACACTGTTGGCCTTCATAGCAATGAAATTGCAATAATGTGAAAACATAAATTGGGTGTTACTTTTACTTTTTTCAATATCCGAGGAATCAAGAGAGTAAGTGTCTGTATACTATTGTGGCATGTATTAAAGATTGTAGTTTTACCCTTCGAGTTGGTACAGCATTAAGTGTGATTCACTGTGCAGTTTTATCAGACTCTTCCTGAAGTTAGTGATAGTCCTCAGAGTTGGAAACACTAGTGTAGAATTTGACATCATCAGCGTAGACAAAACTGGCAACAGGCCTTAAAATAGAGGGAACTTCACTGGTGAAATTAACATGAAACAAGGCACCTACAACAGAGGCTTCTACTATACACTTGGTAACACGTTTACTGGTGACAATGTGTTGCTGACTTTAATCTGTTGAGTGCGAGTTGAAAATAAGGCGTGTAATAACTAAATAATATTGTAATTTGCTAGTTTTTCACACAAAAATCGATCTTTAAGCTTATCAAGGTTCTTTTTTAATAGTCAAGGAAGATGATGCCAGTTGATTTGCCTTCTTCTAGTGCTGATGTTTAGGTATTTAACTATATGTATACTTTAGGTATATATAGTTATTCCAGGATCCAGCGGCTTGTCTTGTATCCTGGCGACTTGTCCTCAGATATGGGGGGGGGGGTCCTTCCTCCAGATCTAAATGTGTTAATAACAAATAGCGCCTTCCACTTTGACTGAACAACTTAGGACAACTAGTATATATGGCAATCCCGGTGTACCGGATAGATAGCACACCATCTTAAGGGAGTTGCCATGAAACCACAAGCCACTTGCCAGAGAACATTCTACAGATCCTGACATTCGCATCGGGTGAAGACCTGGTGAAGAGAGAGACCTACCTTTTTAGAAACAAGTCTGTTGAGATAATCATTGAGGTGCAGTGAGTGGGCTTTTCGAATTTTGATCATTGCCTAATAGAGCCAAATAACTCACTGGATTTAGACCACATCAATTTGCCAATACAGATAAGATGGTAATTTTTGAATTTAGATGCCAAACTTTTTAAGTAATCCTAACTTTTTGCACAGGGAAGATATCATGATGGAGAGTCCCCAGGCTCTCCCATCGATGAGTCACACTTAATAGGGCGGCGCATGACCCTCGACTTCGTCCTCTCTGCCGGGACACCAACCGGCAGCCTCCCCAGCAGTACCTCGAACCGGACTTCGCTGCGCCGAGAAGATGAACCAACATGACTGGGGACACCAATCCCAGTCTGCAGGCCTGCTCAAGGCCACTCCATCCCAGCTCCATGGCACCCCTGACTTCGCAGGGGCGAACGGGGCCCACTTGACTAGGGAGTCTTCCAGCCAGCAGGCCCTCAAGCCTCTCCATCGGGACACCAAGGCGACCTAGGACTTCGCAGGGGCCGGCCAATAAGTTCACCTATACGGGGACTCCAATCCCAGTTGGTGGACCCCCAGCCGGCCTCTCCATCGAGGCAGCAAGGCACGCCAGAAACACCGACGAGCGGCACCCAGTTTCACAGAGGCACCTTCAGATACTCCACCATTTCATTCATAAACCTAACCTTGGCAGCCGAAAAGAGTTGCTGGGGACTCTTAGTTTGGCTGTTCCATCGATAAGCCCGTCAACCGGGGATCCCACTCCCAGTCGCGAGCCTCCAACTTCGTCCTCTCCATTGTGAACGGGCCAAAGGCCCCCAATGAACAGTCTTCCGACCCACGACATCACCGAGACCGCATCGATGAGCCCATTGGACCGGGTGCTCCAAGCCCAGTCCGCAGAACCTTCAAGTACGGTCCCTCAACCAGGGCTGCAACTCGGAGCTTCTCAGGGGACAAGTCAACAAGAGCGCTAGCCTGGAGGCTCTCTTACCAGTCTGCGGGCCCTCAACAGGCCCCCTCCACCAGAGGTTACAAGATCTCATGAATCCCGGAGAACCAGCGATCCGAGATCAACTTCTCAGAGGCACCGTAGCCCCCCCCCCACCTCGACAAAGTGGTCCCCCTCGGGGGGGGGGGGGGGGGACTTTGACCAGAACTTCAGAATAGTCCTACAATCCGACATTTTGTTTTCAAGATTTATGCCAATCTTGATTCATATTAGAGGAACGATAAGTTTGTTAACAGAGAGGATCTTAAACTTGATTCGGCTGTCACTAATATTTTTAGTCGACTAACATGTCGGATCCCCATTTTTTAGTCGACTAACATGTCGGATCCCCATTTTTTAGTCGACTAACATGTCGGATCCCCATTTCTTAGTCAATAAACATAGGGAATCGATTTAATTCATTAAACAAGGCAGACTCCCAACACTTACACTGTGCATCTTAAGGAGCACGTGTTGAACACGTGTTGACAGACACTTTCCTCTTCCTCTCTTCCCAATCTGCCCTCAAAGCTGGGCGGGGGTGGCTCAGTCGGTAGCGCGCCAGGCTCGTAATCTGTAGTTCCCAGGTTCGAGTCCCAGCTGGGTCAGCGTTGAGATTTATCTCCGCAAAATTCCCCGCCCTGCCCACGGTCAGTAGGGGACACCGATGGGCTTGGAAAGGCCGCCGTCCGTCGGATGGGACGTTAAGCCGTGGCTCCGTGTGCGGGAGAGACATACCCTGTGCACGTTAAAGAACACGCTGGATGGCCTTGACGGGAGGCTACCATCTGTTTCCTAACAGCTGTTCCAGTGGGTCCCCTCCCCCAACTTTCTCTGAGCCTTCGGGGTCCATGTGACCTGGCCATTTAGCCCATGGTGTGCAAAAAAGTGCCGCTCAGAGGTAAAACAACCCAACCCTCAAAGCTATGTTGGGTTTTTCACTTCTGAATAACACCGTTAAGTATACCTTAGCATCTAGATTTTTCAATATATTGAAAAGTTATGTTCAAGTACGGCTACTGTAATACTGTTGAATTAACACATCGAATAGGAAAAGTGGATCTTCATTTTCTCGGCTTGCCACGAAATTGGAAATTCGACTTTCTTCATTTTATTCTCCGATCTAGAGTGTGTTAAGAACGAATCCCTCGCCACACGGGTGTAAACGAAAATTTCAACCTAAACTGCGAAACCCTTTAAAAATAAAAATAATTAATACCTCCTCAAGCAGCTGCTTGCTACAGAGGTCTGACAGGAGCCTGTCAGTTTGTATGCCGTAGTAGAAGATCTGTGAGGATGGCAGGACCTCAGCAGAAAAACGACACACATCCATGCCTTACCCGGGGCTCGAACCCAGGTCCCTTTAAGCGAACTTGTACACTCTGTCATAACCCCTTCTCCCCCCCCCCCCTTATTTCGTTTGTAACGTTCCTGCAGATGAAATATTCCCGCTATAATTATGGGGTTTCTGGGCTCGCACAGGACTACTGCAGTAGTCACTGGACTAAGCCTACATAGTACAGTCGCTCAAAAAGTATCCGAACACTATGGTTGATTACAAAATTCAGAAAAATTATCTGGCAACGATTTTTTTAGAAATTAGTGATCTGGCAACCTTCGTGTCACGTGATTACAGAATTCAGGAAAAATATCTGGAGCGTTTACAGCAACTGTACACGCTGCAGTTACCGTTCACAGCAAACTGGAGCGTGTGCAGTAACTGCACACGCTCCAGTTTGCTGTGAACGGTAACTGCACACGTTCAATATTTCCGTGAGTGAGCCCACACGATCTAGTATCAAAATAATATGACCACCTACAGTCGCTCAAAAAAGTATCCGAACACTATGGTTCATTACAGAATTCAAAAAAAAATATTTGGCAACGTTTTTTTAGAACAGTGATCTGACAACCTTCGTGTCACGTGACACGAAGGTTGCCAGATTACTAATTTCCAAAAAATCGTTGCCAGATATTTTTTCTGATTTCTGTAATCAAGCATAGTGTTCGGATACTTTTTTGAGCGACTGTACTAACTAAGGTTGCCCATCATCAACTACATAGTACAGAACTAAGGTTGCCCATTAGTCTGACATACGATTACAGCTACAAGTGATGTTTTGTGAATGGAAGGACAACCTCAGATACACAAGTAGGAGAAAATTCAATAATTGCAGATTAATTTCTTTTTTTCACTTTGCCGACTTATTCTCCGAAGCAGAACAATGCCGTTCAAGTTTAAAACTATCCGAAAAACTATTCAAATCTTCTTTCGCTTAAAATTTATTCATACCCAAACATTCGCTAAGCAGCTTAACTGATATTTTTATACTTTTGGGAACATAGAAATTTGCTTCACAATGTTCATTTCAAACCAGGACAAAATGAATCTGCCAGTTCTTAACCACTTGACTGCGTATGATGACTCCAGTAAATGTAACATTTAAGGAAAATATAAAAGAAATTATAATCTCCTTAAACGAACCTAAATATAACGATTCAATGAAGAAAAAAAGCTGAAATATCAAAGCCTTGGGTTAAATTGCACATGATCTAATAGGATAACATGAAATAAAGTAAGTAGTTCCCTATCATTTTGGGCGGGGGTGGCTCAGTCGGTAGCGCGCCAGGCTCGTAATCTGTAGTTCCCAGGTTCACTGCTGATGAAAAACGGAACATACCAAACTGAGTTTATTCTGATTGATTTGTCCTGCGACGGATAGAGATCAGAACTGAAAATCCTTCCCAGTCGAAGATCCCAGTCAGTTAAGGATTATCACATTTTCCGCACTACTACTTTTTTTTTTTTGATTTGCGACATACAGGACAGAGAAGAATCCTAGAAGCTACTCCTAGCTTTTACAGGCCTTCTCATACAAGGACATGCCCTACTAAGACCGAAGTTACTGCTGACCACTGCCTTAGTTAGAGCTAACACAACACACAAAGTTTGCCTTGCTGGAACAGTCGCTAGCTGCCTAAGCACTATGCCAGTTAAGGCTTGCTACTCGCTACTTGATTATGCATAAATTATTCAAAATTCTAAAAGTTCAAATATATAATAAGGTAATGATAATAAATCGTTTTTTCCAGCATACATGCATATAAAAACTGATGTAGATACAGATGTCGATGAGCCATTTCAACGGTGCATCTGTCACGCGAATTGTCATGCTTGAAAGATTTTTGTAAGTGCGTAACTATGCCACTGTTTGTGGCGCGTGAACAGCAACATAGGATGCAACATTTAAGGAAAATATAAAAGAAATTATAATCTCCTTAAACGAACCTAAATATAACGATTCAATGAAGAAAAAAAGCTGAAAAATCAAAGCCTTGGGTTAAATTGCACATGATCTAAGAGGATAACATGAGATAAAGTAAGTAGTTCCCTATCATTTTGGGGCGGGGGTGGCTCAGTCGGTAGCGCGCCAGGCTCGTAATCTGTTGGGTTGGGTTGCTTTACTTGGGTACTTTTTTGCACACCATGGGCTAAATGGCCAGGCCACAAGGACCCCGAAGGCTCAGAGAAGGTTGGGGGAGGGGACCCACTGGAACAGCTGTTGGGAGACAGATGGTAGCCTCCCGTCAAGGCCATCCAGCGTGTTCTTTAACGTGCACAGGGTATGGCTCTCCCGCACACGGGGCCACGGCTTAACGCCCCATCCGACGGACGGCAGCCTTTCCCAGCCCATCGGTGTCCCCTACTGACCGTGGGCAGGGCGGGGAATTTTGCGGAGATAAATCTCAACGCTGACCCAGCTGGGACTCGAACCTGGGAACTACAAATTACGAGCCTGGCGCGCTACCGACTGAGCACCCCCCCCCCCCCTCTTAATCTGTAGTTCCCAGGTTCGAGTCCCAGCTGGGTCAGCGTTGAGATTTATCTCCGCAAAATTCCCCGCCCTGCCCACGGTCAGTAGGGGACACCGATGGGCTTGGAAAGGCCGCCGTCCGTCGGATGGGACGTTAAGCCGTGGCCCCGTGTGCGGGAGAGCCATATCCTGTGCACGTTAAAGAACACGCTGGATCGCCTTGACGAGAGGCTACCATCTCCTTGTGTCGATCCCAACAGCTTTTCCAGTGGGTCCCCTCCCCCAACCTTCTCTGAGCCTTCGGGGTCCATGTGACCTGGTCATTTAGCCCATGGTGTGCAAAAACGTGCCGCTCAGAGGTAAAACAACCCAACAACCCTATCATTTTGTCTTCGTGAGAAAATAAACATGAACATGGAAAGGGACGTTAAGCCGTAGTCCAATGGGTGCAAGAGAATTAAAGAGCACATCTTAACAGATATTCCTACTCCACTCTCCAAATCTGTGAAAAAAGCTACGTTCAGTTGTTTAGGATTGTTTCACTTCTGAATAGAACTTTTTTAACACAATGGGCTAAATGGACATGTCATAAAGACCCCAAGAACTCAAAGCTGTGTAGGCGAAGGGGATCCACTAGACAGCTATAAGGAGAATCTCCTTTCAAAGCTTTCAAGGTAACAGGAGGTTTCCGTCATCTTTAACGTCCACAGGATATGGTTCTCTCCTGCACTCAGCCAAATGGCGGGGCGTGGCGGGGGTGGCTCAGTCGGTAGCGCCCCAGGCTCGTAATCTGTACTTCCCAGGTTCGAGTCCCAGCTGGGTCAGCTTTGAGATTTATCTCCGCAAAATTCTCCGCCCTGCCACGGTCAGTAGGGGACACCGATGGGCTTGGAAAGGCCGCCGTCGGTCGGATGGGACGTTAAGCCGTGGCCCCGTGTGCGGGAGAGCCATACCCTGTACACGTTAAAGAACACGCTGGATGACCTTGACGGGAGGCTACCATCTGTCTCCCAACAGCTTGTTCCAGTGGGTCCCCTCCCCCAACATTCTCTGAGCCTTCGGGGTTCATGTGACCTGGCCATTTAGCCCATGGTGTGCAAAAAAAGTGCCGCTCAGAGGTAAAACAACCCAACACCCAAATGGCGTAATGACCCATTCGAAGGATGACGTCCTTTCCAAGCCCATTAGTGCCTCCTTTCTCATCGAAGGTAGAGTATAGGTTAGAAGATAAAATCTCAATGTAGTAACAGTGGGGTGTGCAATATTGGAATATCATGTCACAAGTCTGGTGCCCGACTGACTGAGGTAATCCCTAACTAACCCTTAAAGTTGTCCAGTGTTATCAAACTCCACTCCTTTCTGGTTCATGTAGCCTGGTCATTTCACTCACTGTGGAACAAAATAAAGCTCAAAAGGTCGAAACAATTTAACCTCTACTCAGGGAAGTTTTTAGGGTGGTGCATTTCCACAAGCCCCGGGCTCTGAGAGGCACTGCGCTAAAAACGCACTACGCCCAGATTTATTATTTTTACTTATCTAGTTCAGTTGTCAGTCAGTCTGCCAATTTGTATTCCAGATGAGATAAGATGTAAATAGATTGCTAAAATCAAAACAGGATTTCGGTCACATTAAAACCAAAGCTCAGTCCATTATCTTCATTGGTTCCTCTATAAAAGCAATTCTCAACCATAGTTATATAACCATAGTTAATTAACCATATTATAGTTATAAAGTCAGATATTTTACTCCTCAAAATACCAAAAACTCAAATAACAATTTCAACAGTTTAATAACCGACGCCATCTTCCCGTTCTGAATACCATCAGCTCCTGCAGAAAAGAATCCGTCGAAAAGTTAAATAAAGAGGATTACTCTCGATCGGTTTATGCTGATATAAAAATCATGGTTAAAGCTTAGCAAAATTATCTCCTTGTGCAGAGTTTAATTTTGAGTTCCCATCCAAATCGATAATATTATGCACATGCACATTACTGATCATATAATGGCACACAGGCTTCAAGACTGCATCTTGGCTTTTGCCCTGTTAGTGGCAATCCTTTGGCAATCCATTTGGCAATCCTTTCTTAACCCTTTCAGGACCATAAGGTTTCTAAGAGTAAATATTAGTATGTAACTGTTTATTTTAGTTTGTTTAGACGTAAAATAAATAAAAATCATAAGAAAAATACATAACAATGTGTAGTTTTTTTGGAATTTTATGGGAAATATTTTTCCCAATGGACTATAAAGGTAACACAAATTATAGTTAGGCTTATTATGCAATGTCTTTTATTTATTGGTTTATCAGAACAAAATGTTAACTAAAATAATACAAAATTATGAAATAAAATTACTATACAAAATGATGTGCTAATTATGATATTCGGCGAAGCTATTTCTTTTGGTAGTGAGGCAAAGATGCACATAGTACATATATTATGCGTCCTGATAGTTCTTTTTTTCCCTAAAGTTCCCGTTTACGTAATTGCGTAATTGCGTTCGGCATACGTTCTATTTTGACATTCTGTATAAAAAATGCAGATAAGGTTATAATTAAATATGACAATCACCAATTTTAAAATGGGAAAAATGTTTCCCTTAGTCGTGAAAGGGTTAATATAGAGGAAAACTTCCTGTAGACAAGAAACACTTGAAATAATGAGTTTAAAAAAATTGGATGTCCTGAGTGAGGTTGAAACTCATATCTCCCATAAGCATGCCGGGAGTTATAACGCTAGTAAGTTTATTATAATGCTAGTAACTTTATTATTGAATCATTTATATAACGTTTTGAGCTTGAGTGGCAAGCATTACCACCATCGTATGTGGCAGCCCGATTACTGGTAATAGATGGCGATCAACAAAATTACGGGAATGCTTATATGTTACATTGTTGAAGAAATGGTTAGCTTCTGATGGTCTAGTGGTTATGACACACGGCATGCTTCTGGGAGACCTGGGTTCGAATCCCACTCAGCATTCACAACTAATCATTTCATGGTCTAGTGGTTGTGACACCCGGCATGCTTCTGGGAAACCTGGGTTCGAATCCCACTCAGCATTCACAACTAATCATTTCATGGTCTAGTGGTTATGACACCCGGCATGCTTCTGGGAGACTTGGGTTCGAATCCCACTCAGCATTCACAACTAATCATTTCAATGACGTTGTTTTTAATACTGATCAGTTTGTCCTCTACTCAAGTTGAATAGAAACGCTGTAAATTATGAATAATCAGGACTCGAACAGGAGGGGAATAAAATGAAATGTCATTCTGGCTATCTGAACTCTCTTTAGAGATCCCACTTTCACCAAAGGGAGTATTCATCTAAAAGCACTTGTTTTGTATCCTGAGAAAACATCTCGAAAAGATTTAACAAGGTATAAGTTTAACGAGGGAAGTAAGGTGTTTAGATTACTATGAAGAGTACTCTTACCACGAATTTCTTAATCAAACTTCTAAAATCACTTCTTTTTTTATGATTTTGGGAAGTAACACAGTTTTTAGGATTATTTTGATATTTCCAAAAGAGAGTACATCTAAACGTTTTTGCGGACAGGCTGCTTTACATTTTGCGTTAGAGCTCTGCCTATAATGCTGCTGTTCACAGGCACTTCCTACAGTTCTTGCTGTTCATAGGTGCTTCCTACAGTACTTGCTGTTCATAAGCACTTGTTATGGCACTTGCTGTTCATAAGCACTTGTTATGGCACTTGCTGTTCATAGGCACTTCCTACAGAACTTGCTGTTCATAGGCACTTCCTATAGTATTTGCTATTCATAGGTGCTTCCTACACTGCTTGCTATTCATAGATACTTCCTATAGTACTTGCTGTTCATAGGCACTTCCTATAGTACTTGCTGTTAAGAGGCACTTCCTACAGTGCTTGCTATTTATAGGCACTTCCTGTAGTACTTGCTGTTCATAGGTACTTCCTACAGTACTTGCTGTTCACAGGCACTTCCTGTAATACTTTCTGTTTGCAGGCACTTCCTACAGTACTTGTTGTTCATAGGCACTTCCTACAGAACTTGCTGTTCATAGGCACTTCCTATAGTATTTGCTATTCATAGGTGCTTCCTACAGTGCTTGCTATTCATAGGCACTTCCTATAGTACTTGCTGTTAAGAGGCACTTCCTACAGTGCTTGCTATTTATAGGCACTTCCTGTAGTACTTGCTGTTCATAGGTATTTCCTACAGTACTTGCTGTTCACAGGCACTTTATGTAATACTTTCTGTTTGCAGGCACTTCCTACAGTACTTGTTGTTCATAGGCACTTCCTACAGAACTTGCTGTTCATAGGCACTTCCTATAGTATTTGCTATTCATAGGTGCTTCCTACAGTGCTTGCTATTCATAGACACTTCCTATAGTACTTGCTGTTCATAGGCACTTCCTATAGTACTTGCTGTTAAGAGGCACTTCCTGCAGTGCTTGCTATTTATAGGCACTTCCTGTAGTACTTGCTGTTCATAGGTACTTCCTACAGTACTTGCTGTTCACAGGCACTTTATGTAATACTTTCTGTTTGCAGGCACTTCCTACAGTACTTGTTGTTCATAGGCACTTCCTACAGAACTTGCTGTTCATAGGCACTTCCTATAGTATTTGCTATTCATAGGTGCTTCCTACAGTGCTTGCTATTCATAGGCACTTCCTATAGTACTTGCTGTTCATAGGCACTTCCTATAGTACTTGCTGTTAAGAGGCACTTCCTACAGTGCTTGCTATTTATAGGCACTTCCTGTAGTACTTGCTGTTCATAGATATTTCCTACAGTACTTGCTGTTCACAGGCACTTTATGTAATACTTTCTGTTTGCAGGCACTTCCTACAGTACTTGTTGTTCATAGGCACTTCCTACAGAACTTGCTGTTCATAGGCACTTCCTATAGTATTTGCTATTCATAGGTGCTTCCTACAGTGCTTGCTATTCATAGACACTTCCTATAGTACTTGCTGTTCATAGGCACTTCCTATAGTACTTGCTGTTAAGAGGCACTTCCTGCAGTGCTTGCTATTTATAGGCACTTCCTGTAGTACTTGCTGTTCATAGGTACTTCCTACAGTACTTGCTGTTCACAGGCACTTCCTGTAATACTTTCTGTTTGCAGGCACTTCCTACAGTACTTGTTGTTCATAGGCACTTCCTACAGAACTTGCTGTTCATAGGCACTTCCTATAGTATTTGCTATTCATAGGTGCTTCCTACAGTGCTTGCTATTCATAGACACTTCCTACAGTGCTTGCTGTTCACAGGCACTTCCTATAGTACTTGCTGTTCACAGGCACTTCCTACAGAACTTGTTGTTCATAGGTGCTTCCCACAGTGCTTGCTGTTGATAGACACTTCCTACAGTGCTTGCTGTTCATAGACACTTCCTATAGTGCTTGCTGTTCATAGGCACTTCCTAATAGTACTTGCTGTTCACAGACACTTCCTGCAGTACTTGTTGTTCATAGGCACTTCCTATAGTATTTGCTATTCATAGACACTTCCTACAGTGCTTGCTGTTCATAGGCACTTCCTACAGTGCTTGCCGTTCATAGGCACTTCCTACAGTACTTGCTGTTCATAGGCACTTCCTATAGTACTTGCTGTTCACAGGCACTTCCTGCAGTACTTGTGGTTCATAGGCACTTCCTGCAGTACTTGTGGTTCATAGGCACTTCCTACAGTGCTTTCTGTTCATAGGTGCTTCCTACAGTACTTGCTGTTCGTAATCACTTCCTACAGTACTTGCTGTTCATGGGCACTTCCTATAGTACTTGCTGTTCATAGATACTTCCTATAATATTTGCTGTTCACAGACACTTCCCGTAGTACTTGCTGTTCATGGGCATTTCCTACAGTATTTGCTGTTCATAGGCACTTCCTATAGTATTTGCTGTTCATGGGAATTTCCTATAGTACTTGCTGTTCATAGGCACTTCCGATAGTATTGCTCTTCACAGACACTTCCTAGAGTACTTGCTGTTCATAAGTACTTCCTATATTAATTGCTGTTCATAGGCACTTCCTATAGTACTTGCTGTTCATGGGCATTTCCTATAGTACTTGCTGTTAATAGGCACTTCCGATAGTATTGCTCTTCACAGACACTTCCTACAGTACTTGCTGTTCATAAGTACTTCCTATATTAATTGCTGTTCATAGGCACTTCCTATAGTACTTGCTGTTCATAATCTCATTATAAAGCTAGAGTATAATTCGGCTGCGCAAATGAAATGGTATTATAATTTCTGATTGTATAGCTAAACATCTGAAGCTCCTTCTTTCGTTAACAACACTGCTTGCAGTTTTTATTATCTAAGATTCTCCCAGACAAACACGCGAATAGAATAATTTTTTCCATTGCTAACAGGATCCAAAAATCTCTGACATTTTACTCGGCAGGCACGTTCTTTTTTAAGCCATCGCTACGCTTTAAAGGAGGAAAGAAAATGCTTCTTATAACAGAACACCTCTTCAACATCGTTTCTACTTCGACCTTTGTAGACAGAACCTGTTGATGTTCAATAGATTCCCACTTAACAACGTTTCACATAACGGTGTTTCGTCTTAACGACGTTTATTATTAATAGCATCCTTAGAAAGAACATCCTGCTTCCTATAACGATCCTCCACTTACAATATTGTCGTGAAAATATCGTTAAGATTTTGTCGGTTTCAAGATATCGCGAGTTCCTTCTGAGGGAAGACGACTGTTGGAAACTGAACTTCATACCTTCCGACTTAGCGAAGAAATCCAAATAGGATTCATCAATACTAAACTCTTCTTCCTCGATGGCAAGGAAGTGTGTTTGAAGACGCTAAACGTTTTAATTAAAGTGCCGGGAGAAGGGAACACGTTTTATCCCTATGTCTGTGATTTACAGTGTCTTAATTTCTTTTCTTTCCTAGACAAAAATCACTCGTTTCAGACTCAGACAAATGATTTCGCGGTTTCATAAAAGTTAAGAAAGATTTACCTTTCTACTTCGTCATCAACATCATCATCATCATCCACAAGCAGCCATGGGCTACGGAAGTCCAACGAGACCACGCAATTTAGTTCTCCAAGCATATCTGCCCTGATCTATATCTACTGCATCTGGCCACTGCACACCAATTCTAACAAGGTCCTGTTTGACATTTGCTGCCCACCGCATCCAAGGTCTCCCCTTCTTTCTGAGGCCTTTAGGCACACTTTTCATAACCCTATTCGCCAATCTATAATTATTCATACGGGCAACATGGCCAACCCAAGGGAGTCTCTCTCTGCACAATATTCTGCTTAAAAGAGGTTGCAAACTCCTTTGCCTAACCTCATCATTAGTTACAAAGTTAAACCACCTAATACCCAAGATACTGCGTAAGCATCTGGAATCAAAAGCATCTAGTTTCCTGTTATCGTGTTTACAAAGTGTCCAAGTTTCACTACCATAACTAACCCTAGAAAGAACCAAACTATTATACAGTCTAATTTTAGTCTTTAGGTGTATACGCCAATTTCTCCACACTCTCCATAGATTCTTAAAAGTCCTGGCAGCAATCCCTATTCGTCTGTTAATCTCATGCCGCACATCACCAGTATCTGTTACCTAGCTCCCAAGATAATTAAATTGACACCTGCTCAAGACTGCAACCTTTCAGATGAACTAAATCACAGCCTGCCTGACCAATTTTTATCACTTTAGTTTTCTCTCTGTTTATAACCAAACCTATTCTACTACCAGTTTCATCAACAGCTCGAATGAAAGAGTTCATCTCATCAACATCATTTGCCAAAAGGGCTAAATCATCAGCATAATCTAAATCAGAAATTTTAGTATCTCCAGTCCATTTAAGGCCAAAATCTTTCCCTTGAAGTGAATTTCGCATAACATAATCAATAACCAAGCTAAAGAGAAAAGGAGACAAAATGCACCCTTGTCGAACACCAGAAGTAATGCTAAACCAATTGCTACAAGACTTACCAACTCTCACACACGACTCAGTGTTATTATAGAGAGCTTTCATAATGTTAACTAACTTGTCTGGTATACCATATGATCTCAAAATCAACCACAAATTATGACGATCAACAGAGTCGAAAGCCTTTTTGAAATCAACAAAGCTAGCAACCAAAGGTTTCTGAAACTCTAAACATTTCTCAAGAATCTGCCTAAGTGAAAATATCTGATCCACACATCCCCTACCCCTTCTGAATCCACATTGCTCATCACGCAATTGACTGTCAACCAAATTCTTAATTCTATTAAGCACAATCATGGAAAGAACTTTACCTGGAACAGAGAGTAGGCTGATACCCCTATAGTTATCACAAGAACTGCGATCACCTTTTTTGAAAATAGGGATAACAATAGCTCTGGTAAAATCCTTAGCAACCATGCCTTTATCATAGAAAATATTCAGAATTTCAGTCATCCAAGTGGTAACCGAAACATTCCCAGCTCTAAGCATTTCCGTAGTAATTTCATCTACCCCTGGGGATTACGTTATAGAAATTTAAGTTTAGAAACAGCCAAAATAACTTCAGATTGTGTTATAGGGCCAACATTAAAGCCACCAATGCATCTATCATCATCATTGCAAACAATGGGAATAGAACTAACCACATTGTTTAGAACATCACTGAAGTACTCAGCCCACCTAGAATGACAGAATCCTCACCTTCTATAACCTTATTTTGTTTTTCCTTCAATCCCTGTACACTTGTACCTTTTCTACCACACAAAACACTAACTATCTAGTATAGCTCTCTGATATTTTGCTATACCATATAGCCTACCTAGCAATGACAGAATCCTCACCTTATATAACCTTATCTTGTTTATCCTTCAATCCCTGTATACCTGTCCGTTTTCTACCACAAAAAACATTAACTATCTGGTACAGCTCTCTGATGTTTTGCTGTCTAACTGCTTCCTTGGCTTTATCAGCCAAGCCATCAAGACAAAGATTCTTATCAGCAGCTAACTGATCTTTTACACGTTTATAAAGCTCTCTGTAATGCTTTCTATTAGGATTAGTAGGGTACTGATTAAGGACATTCCTACATTTCTTTCTTTCAGAAATAAGCTCAAGTGCCTTATCACTCAAATAATTCTGCCTCCTCTGCTCCTTTTTCCTAAAAGAGTACTGTTAGTTTCCAAAAAAACCTGTTTAAAATGATCCCATTCTTCCTCAACTTCAGTAGTAAGTATACCATGACTGTCATAATGACTAAGTAACCTATCATGGTAAGCTTTAGCTATAACTGGATCTTTCAGAGCTTCAGTATTAAAAGTAAATTTTTTAACCCTAGCACAACACTTTTTAAGTTTAAGTTGCAACATACTTTTAACAAGGTAATGGTCAGATCCAATTTCAGCTCCCCTATATGCCCTGGTATTCCTAACAGAACTAGCCCATTTGCTGTTAATTAATATATAATCAATTATATTCTTATCCAGGCCATCAGGTGAAACCCATGTGTACTTATGTGTGTCGCTGTGTTTGTAATAAGTGTTAGTAATTCTGAATCCATTGAGTTTACTTACCTGTAGGAGACGTTGCCCATTGCCATTGCAGCTACCAATACCAAAAGGGCCTATTACTCCTGCCCAAAGGTCAGAGTCAGTACCAACTTTGGCATTGAAGTCACCTAGAACAACGGCTATATCTCCTTTCTTGACAGAATTCAAAATATCCTGAAGTTGTCCATAAAACCTATCCTTCTCATCCTCATCGGCATCCTCAGTGGGGGCATAACAGCAGATAACATTCAAGTTTTTAGCGCTTGTCTGAGATTTTGCTGTAAGAAACCTTTCATTAATGCACTCATATCCTGGAAGAGCATCACTAGCGTATCTAGACCAACGCCTTGGTGATGTTTATTGTCTTCCCTCCCTGAAAAGAGAAATTTAAGATTATTTTTAAGAATCTGACCTTTATCTGTCCATCTGGTCTCTCGTAGGCCGAGAATATCGAAATTATAACGGTGGAATTCTTGTGTGAGGACATTCAGAATAAGAAATTTAATATTTTCATTGGAAAATCAATATTTTGAACTATTTTGGATTATAATCTAAATATTTTTTATGATTCTAGAAGTGTCTTCTGTCAGCGTCCCTGAGCATCCAGAAGCGCCTCACCACATCAGATCTCCATTTAACGCCACCGAGAGTACGTCTCTAAGAATCTCTGAGGATAACACTCAGAAAGTGCCTTCTGCGCATGTGCGAAAGACACGCAGCCGACGGAACGTCATGCAAATGGCCCGGATGTTAAAATGCATGTCCGGATGCAATCCATTGAGCTACCGGGGATATGGATGTTACTGTGGATATATGGGCTCTGGTCAGCCGGTCGACGAAATCGACAGGTAGCTTTTCGTTTTATTCCATAAACATTTCATTAACTGTTTTGCTTTTCTATTTGATAAGTTTTCTGATAAGTGAAATGATACGTATACGGAGAGTACGTGAAGTTGGGTTGTTTTACCTCTGAGCGGCACTTTTTTGCACACCATGGGCTAAATGGCCAAGTCACATGGACCCCGAAGGCTCAGAGAAGGTTGTGGGAGGGGACCCACTGGAACAGCTGTTGGGAGACAGATGGTAGCCTCCCGTCAAGGCCATCCAGCGTGTTCTTTAACGTGCACAGGGTATGGCTCTCCCACACACGGGGCCACGGCTTAACGTCCCATCCGACGGACGGCGGCCTTTCCAAGCCCATCGGTGTCCCCTACTGACCGTGGGCAGGGCAGGGAATTTTGCGGAGATAAATCTCAACGCTGACCCAGCTGGGACTCGAACCTGGGAACTACAGCTTACGAGCCTGGCGCGCTACCGACTGAGCCCCCCCCATTTTAAACTACTAGAGTTTCCCTGTTGCATAAATGAGAATCACAGAGCCATCATTTTACTGAGTTCGAAGCGATGGGAAATCCCTTCACGAACTTTATAAGCAAGTACTGAAATAAATCTCAATATATAAGGCAGAATTCGCAGAACGCCTGCTCCAGACCGCCAGCCAATCACAAATGATGAGAGCAGTGAATAAAGTTTATTTTCTAAAGTGGTCCCCAAAAATCAGAAACTCAAAATGTCAGTTATTACCCCATTAGAAGTTTCTGGATATGCCACTGGGTATGCTGACTTCGTCCACTGCGACCATTAATGAACCGTCAATGTAGTTTCAGCGTTATATTGTTTGATAGTTTTGTTTTAAAAACCTTTTATAAATTTGGACAATTGTTGGTAAATACAGCAGAGTTTAATTTATTGCCACGCTGTTTTAAATGATTTTAAAGGAGTTTATGAACATCAACCTATTGATCCATTCGTAGTAAATACACAGATTACTGTAGAAATAGACTTCAACTTTAGTTAACATTTCGGAAAAAAATTTATCGCCGACACGGCGGGAATCGAACCCGCAATTCTTCAGATTCATGTCAGAGGGCGCTACCATTACACCACGGATCAGAGTATAAGATCTTATAAATCTTTCACTGAGATGTGCCGAATCTGGCGCCATCTATACTCCAGTAGAGACAACTTTTCCAATTGTTGCTATAGATTTAGATGTTTCCGCCGTTCCGGAGATAAATTTTTTTCAGAAATATTAACTAATGTTGAAGTCTATTTCTACAGGTCTGTAAATGATAGCTAGGTGGTCACTGGAAGGAGAGCTATGCACCAATCCCCTGTGATGATGCATAGAACCGGCCAGGCCTAGCACCTAATGTCCGACCCCGCCTTCTCGTGGTGCAGACCGTTAGTACCTTTCAAAAGAGATACTCTCTTGTGGAAGTGAACGCATGAGGAGGACTGCCAGATTAGTGTCGCCTACTGATCTGGACAACTATGGCTACTTTTTTTTTCTACCCTGCTGAGGAGTGGTCAACCACACAGGGTCCTGGTGCTGACCATATAAACCCACTGGACTGGACAGATATATGCTCTGAGCTTGATTATGGATCCTGATTTTGCTGCACTGGTGGGCTTCTATGGAGGGATAATCTCCCGCTGTGTTTTCTGTTTGTTTGTGGGTTGACAGCCCCAAGTGAATAGATTCACAGGATATGTTTATCAGCTGGTGGATAATCCTGATCAGAAGTCATCGCAGCCACCTGAACTCTTTGCTTCTATTGGCACCGTCAAATTCTACATTGGAGGAAGTCTTCCAGTGTAGATGGCTTCAGCCTTTAGTGGTGGGGGAACGGGTTTTTGCCCCATGTCTGCGATTAGGGGGCTGTTTGATATTGTCAGCATTCCCTCTCTCAATAGACATAGTTTCTTTAAACATCCCACTAACCATTTTCTCTCCATAGGTAGTTGGAATGTCAGGACTCTGCACAGAGCTTTTTTTCTTGATGTCCTCACACAATAATTCCACCATTATAATTTAGATATTTTCGGCTTGCAAGAGACCAGATGGACAGATAAAGGTCAGATTCTTAAAAATAATCATAAATTTCTCTTTTCAGGGAGGAACGACAATAAGCATCACCATGGCGTGGGTCTACTTCTCAGCAGACATGCTAGTGATGCTCTTCTAGGATATGAGTGCATTAACGAGAGGTTTTTTACAGCAAAATTTCAGACAAGCGTTAAAGACTTGAATGTTATCTGCTGCTATGCCCCCAATGAGGATACCGATGAGGATGAGAAGGATAGGTTTTATGAACAACTTCAGGATATTTTGAATTCTGTCAAGAAAGGAGATATTACCCTTGTTCTTGGTGACTTCAATGCCAAAGTTGGTACTGACTCTGACCTTTGGGGAGGAGTAATAGGTCCTTTTGGTATTAGTAGCTGCAATGGCAGTGCGCAACGTCTCCTACAGGTAAGTAAACTCAGTGGTTTCAAAATAACTAACACTTATTACAAACACCGCGACACACAAAAGTACACATGGGTTTCACCCAATGGGCTGCATAAGAATATGATTGATTACATATTAATTAACAGCAAATGGGCTAGTTCTGTTAGGAATACCAGGTCATATAGGGGAGCTGAAATTGGATCTGACCATTACCTTGTTAAAAGTGTGTTGCAACTTAAACTTAAAAAGTGTTGTGCTAGGGTTAAAAAATTTACTTTTAATACTGAGGCTCTGAAAGACCCAGTTAGACTTAAAACCAGTTAGACCCAGTTACACAGAAAAGCTTACCATGATAGTTCACTTAGTCATTATGACAATCATGGTATGCTAACTACTGAAGTTGAGGAAGAATGGGATCATTTTAAACAGGCTTTTTTGGACACTAACTTTTTTTAAACTTTTAACTTTTTTTTTAACTCTTTTAGGAAAAAAGGAGCAGAAGAGGCATAATTATCTGAGCAATAAGGCACTTGAGCTTATTTCGGAAAGAAAGAACTGAAGGAATGTCCTTAATCAATACCCTACTAGTCCTAATAGAAAGGATTATAGAGAGCTTAATAAACGTGTACAGGATCAGTTAGCTACTGATAAGAATCTTTGGCTTGATGGTTTGGCTGACAAAACCGAGGAAGCAGTTAGACAGCACAACAGCAGAGAGCTGTACCAGATAGTTAATGTTTTTTGTGGTAGAAAACGGACAGGTATACAGGGATTGAAGAATAAACAAAGTGAGCATTTCAGTGATGTTCTAAACAATGTGGTTAGTTCTACTCTATTGTTTGCAATGATGATAGATGCATTGGTGGCTTTAATGTTGGCCCTATAACACAATCTGAAGTTACTTTGGCTGTTTCTAAACTTAAACTTCATAACTCCCCAGGGGTAGATGAAATTACTACAGAAATGCCAGAGTTGGGAATGTTTCGGTTACCACTTGGATGACTGAAATTCTGAATATCTTTTATGATAAAGGCACCATCATTTTACCAGAGCTATTGTTATCCCTATTTTCAAAAAAGGTGATCGCAGTTCTTGTGATAACCATAGGGGTGTCAGCCTACTCTCTGTTCTAGGTAAAGTTCTTTCCATGATTGTGCTTAATAGAATTAAGAATCTGGTTGACAGTCAATTGCGTGATGAGCAATGTGGTTTCAGAAGTGTTAGGGGATGTGTGGATCAGATATTTTGACTTAGGCAGATTCTTGAGAAATGTTTAGAGTTTCAGAAACCTTTGGTTGCTAGCTATGTTGATTTCAAAAGGCTTTCGACTCTGTTGATCTTCATAATTTGTGGTTGATTGTGAGATCATATGGTATACCAGACAAGTTAGTTAACATAATGAAGCGCTCTATAATAATACTGAGTCGTGTGTGAGAGTTGGTAAGGCTTGTAGCAATTGGTTTAGCATTACTTCTGGTGTTCGACAAGGGTGCATTTTGTCTCCTTTTCTCTTTAGCTTGGTTATTGACTATGTTATGCGAAATTCACATCAAGGGAAAGATTTTGGCCTTAAATGGACTGGAGATACGAAAATTTCTGATTTAGATTATGCTGATGATTTAGCCCTTTTGGCAAATGATATTGATGAGGTGAACTCTTTCATTCGAGCTGTTGATGAGACTGGTAGTAGAGTAGGTTTGGTTATAAACAGAGAGAAAACTAAAGTGATGAAAATTGGTCAGGCAGGCTTTGATTCAGTTCATCTGAATGGTTGCAGTCTTGAGCAGGTGTCAGTTTAATTATCTTGGGAGCTATGTAACAGATACTGGTGAAGTGCGGCATGAGATTAACAGACGAATAGGGATTGCTGCCAGGACTTTTAAAAATCTATGGAAAGTGTGGAGAAATAGCCGTATACACCTAAAGACTAAAATTAGACTGTATAATCGTTTCGTTCTTTCTAGGGTTAGTTATGGCAGTGAAACTTGGACACTTTGTAAACAAGATAACAGGAAACTAGATGCTTTTGATTCCAGATGCTTACTCAGAATCTTGGGCATTAGATGGTTCAACTTTGTAACTAATGATGAGGTTATGCAAATGAGTTTGCAACCTCCTTTAAGCAGCATATTGTGCAGAGAGAGACTCCGTTGGTTTGACCATGTTGCCCGTTGAATAATTATAGATTGGCGAATAGGGTTATGAAGAGTGTGCCTAGAGGCCTCAGAAGGAAGGGGAGACCTAGGATGCGGTGGACAGACAATGTCAAACAGGACCTTGTTAGAATTGGTGTGCAGTGGCCAGATGCAGTAGATGTAGCTCAGGATAGACTTACTTGGAGAACTAAATTGCACGGTCTGGTTGGACATCCGTAACCCATGGCTGCTTGATGATGATGATGATGATGATGATGATGATGATGATGATGATGATGATGATGATGATGATGATGATGATGATGATGATGATGATTTCTACAAGTAATCTGTCTATTTATTATGGATATGGATCTTTAATAATAAACACTTGAGCGTGATTATCTTCTCATTAACATCTAAATCAATAGCAACAATTGGAAAAGTTGCCTCTGCTGGAATACAGATGGCGCCAGATTCCCACATCTCAGTGAAAGATTTATAAAGTCTTATTCTGAACGATTTTCTCGTCTGATGCGTGGTGTAAAGGTAGCGCGGTCTGGTATGAATCTGGAGAGGTGCGGGTTAGATTCCCGCCGTGTCGGAGATAAATTTTTTGAGAATATTAACTAATCAACCTATTGATTTGTGAAATGTCAATGTCATTTGCCGTTATTTCTCGAGCTGGACTATGTAAAATGTTATTGCCTAACTTAGAATAATCATTAATTTTAAATAAAATTAAATTTATAATTAGTATTTTGAAGAAAAAATTAATGCAACAAGCATTAATCAATAAAGAAAGAAAACTAAGAATACTAAATCTGTTTGCAAAATTCAGGATAATGAAGTAGACAATTTATTAATTAGTTATTCATTATCAACAGCATAAACTTCCATTGGGGAAAAGGAGGTTTAACTATTTAAGTGTTTGATTTTTACGGAATTCCTTATAAATATACGTTATTCAAGCTATCAAGGTGTGTGGAGAGAGGGCGGTAGGCCACCACTGGTACGCCGCTGTCGGGGATGTCTCTCCCTATTCCTGTCCAGTACATTGTCTTCGGTTGGCTTATTGCTCATTAATCTAAATGGCACCAGCACCAATGGCAAGAATTAGCTCTTTTCATCACGATGAAGAATCCTTTAGTTGATATATATATTTTCATGACGAGGAATTTTTAAAAGATTAAGAAAATTTGTTCGGAAAGGGATTCCATTTCCTCTGATTCATTGAGCATAATATGAACATAAACATAACAAAACTGCTGCTTGGAGGAAAATAACCCAACCTCTGAGTGGCACTTTTTGCACACGTGGGCTAAATACCAGGTCACAAGGACCCCAGGGGATCAGGGAAGGTTGGGGAAGGAGATCCACTAGGCAGCTATTAGGAGACAGATAGTAGCCTCCCACAACGTGTGGGTTGGGTTGCTTTACCTCTGAGCGGCACTTTTTTGCACACCATGGGCTAAATGGCCAGGTCACAAGGACCCCGAAGACTCAGAGAAGGCTGGGGGAGGGGACCCACTGGAACAGCTGTTGGGAGACAAATGATAGCCTCCTGTCAAGGCCATCCAGCGTGTTCTTTAACGTGCACAGGGTATGGCTCTCCCTCATATGGAGCCACCGCTTAACGTCCCATCCGACGGACGGAGGCCTTTCCAAGCCCATCGGTCTCCCCTATTGACCGTGGGCAGGACGGGGACTTCCCACAAAAACATTCATCATGTTCTTTCATGTGCGCAGGGTATATACGGGACCACGGATTAACGTCCCGTCTTCAGTTAGCGGAATAAATCTCAACGTTGACATAGTTGGAGCTCGAACCTTGCAACTGCCGACTACTTGCCTGTCGTATATATGTAAAAACTATATTTTCCAAATTTCAGTCTACGGAGGAGGCTCATTTACTTTCTTATAACTTGTGGAGTCCATTGGGGGGGGGGGGGGTATTTTTGCATCTGATCTACGTTTTTTGCACAAAATGTGCTAAATATCCAGGTCGCAAGTATCTCATGATGTTAGAGGTGCAATAAAGGAGGAGGATCCATTGGGAAGCTATTAGAAAATAGATGTAAACCTCCAGTCAAGACAATGCCCCTTCCTCACAGTGGAGAGAGGGGTTAGGGAGAAAGACCTGGAAGCATAATACTACATGTTTGGCACACTACCAACTAAACCGATTCCGTCTGGATATCAAGGCTTACCAGTTGCAATAAAAAAATACAATTGAAAACAGGGCCGTGCGGTAGATTTTTTCGTTATGATGCAAGTCTTCGAAATGCCGCCCCTTAAATGTTTTTTCTTTAAAATAACCTTCGATTGTGATTTAAAAAAAAAACTGCACAAAATGTACGAACACTCTTTTTAATTTGAAAATATAAACTACTTTAAAAGAATGATATCAACTACAACAATCTACTACAGTTTTACCCTTCTAACTTTAGCAAATTCGTTAATTAGAGATGTGTAGTCTAGAGTGGCAACCAATGTAGATTCAATAGAAATTAATGACAGATTTCTAAGTTTTGTTTTGCTTATTGAACTTCTTAAGTAGTGTTTTATTAATTTTAATTTGGAAAAACTTCTTTCCCCCTAGCTACAGAGACAGGGAGTGTTAATAAAATTCTCAGAGCTACAACAGTATTCGGATACAAAGCAATTAAGTTATTTTGGCACAAATAATTTCAAACATCCAAAGGTTTCATAGAATATGGTAGCATTCGGGATACATCACGTAATTCTTCTTGAAGATCATTTGCATTTATATCTGATTCATTTTCGACCGAAAGCATTGACTGGAGATTGGTACAATAATTTTCTAGCGTTTTGTCATCTATACCCCGAGTTTTAAAATGTCATAAAAACTGAAAATTTTTGCTATGGGTTTCCAGAAGCGTGAATCGTTCATTCAGAGAATTAAGGGTAATGTCCAGAATATAATTGAAAAAGTTTTTTTTTTAATTTATTCTCCTCTGCTAAGGGTTGATCGACAGCTTCTTCATAGTCAAATTGACGCATTTTCCTTCTGGCTCTAACTTCAGTTTCGGCAGGAAATTCTGTACTGCATTCAAGATTCTCTGCAATCTCATTAGCAGCAATTTTCATCTGATCATATCCAGATTGTCTATAACTTTTCACTTTTTGTATGGTTTCTGATAACATCCTTACACAATCTGACAAATTTATAGTTACAGATTGCAATAGCTTCAAATAAAATATCATACCAAAGAATTACACCGCATATGGCCGAGTGGTTAGCGCGCTTGGCTACTGATCTAAGGGATCTGGGTTCGAGCCCTGGGTAAGGCATGGCTGTTCGTGTCGTTTTTCTGCTGAGGTCCTGCCATCCTCTCAGACCTTCTACTATGGCATATAAACTGACAGGGCTCCTGTCAGACCTCTGTGGCAAGCAGCTGCTTGAGGGGATATTAATTTAATAAACTTGTAATTTTTAATATTTTTTGCTAATCATCTTGCTTTAACTTTAGTTTCTGCATCTCTGTTGATGTCTTCTATTATTTGGAATAATGCATCATAGATTTCGCAAAGTTGAAATCGTAAAGGTTTTAACGCATCTACTGTGCTTGACCAAATAGTAGCACTCAATGGTTTTAGAGTTAATTGAGAAACTTTTTTTAGCACTTCCCAACGCTTTGTAGAACCAGAAAAAAAAAAGTGTAAAGTTCTTGTACAATGGAAAAAAAAAAGTTGTTGTTTCTGTAGAAGACGCTGCATCATTAACAACTACGTTTAAAGAATGACATGCGCAGGGCACATAAAACGCCCTTGGATATTTTTCAAATATTCTATTTTGCACACCCTTTCTTACTCCTTTCGTATTAGCTCCGTTGTCATAGCCTTGTCCTCTAAGCCACTGTAACTCAAAACCTAACTTTTCCAAATGTGTCAGAATAAGTTCTGCCAAACCCTCTCAGGTTGAATCACTAGCTTCAAAAAAACCAATAAAGAATTCTTCAATTTCATATTAATTTTGAATGGAGTTTAAAGCGACAACTCTTATAGTTAATGAGAGCTGTTCAATATGACTTAAGTCTGGGGTACAATCGGCGATTATCGCAAAATATTTAGCGATTTTTGTTATTTCGACAATTTTGCTTAAAATTACATTTCCCATCAAATTCATCAATTCATCTTGTATATTATTGCTTAGATAAGTCACAGACCATTTATCAGACTCGCGTTGAACTCTCCTGATATGTTCTTCCATAACTGGATCAAACTCAGAAAGCAATTCTACCAACTTTAGGAAGTTTCCGTTATTAGGCTGAAACAAATGTTCAGTTGTTCCACGAAAAGCTAAGCATTGTGAGGCCAATAGTCTAATTATTGACATAATTCTTTTTAGAACTCCTCTCCAATGCTGAATTTCCATATCCATAATTCGTTGATATTCAACGTCAATAGTTATTTTCTGCTTTAATCGAATGTCCAATTCTTTCCATGCTCTAAAAGCATTTCTGTGATTTACAGACTTTTCGTGCATTGTGAGGGCTCTTATAAGATTTTCCCAGTCAGAATAACCTGTTTTGGGCCAGTCATTAATAGCAGACGAATTATCAAATAATATACAACAAAAGCAAAAAACGGCATCATTTGTAACAGAGTAAATCAACCAACTTCTCTCAACGACTTCACTATTGCTCAACACTTTCAAATAATGCGAGGGCAAAAATCTACGCCTTCCTTTATTAATAGGAAACTCGAATTCTTTAATTTGATGTGGACCCCTCTCAACCAGTATTTGAGGAGTTTCAGATGACATGCAGAAAGCATTCCATAATGCAGGAGCAGAAGGAATTTCGTTTAATATCTGCTGGCTGCCACTGCTACCCGGCTCTTGATGAACTTCTGATGGTGTTATTTTTTGGCTCTCTTCAACAACTTCTTCTGGAAGTGATTGGGGCGGCACTGAGTTTTTATTTGCCAAATCCAAAGCAGTAGCTGTTGATGTGGATGTGGACGACTCATCTAAACAGGACTTTTGTACTAAGAATTCCTTCATAACGTAGCTTAGCTTTCTTCCCTGTTCCTCTTTCTTTAAGCGTTTCTTTTTATATTGACTTACAGACAATTTTTTCCTTTTCTGTTCCATACTGTAATAAAAATATTAAATAAAAATTCACAGTCCTTCGCAGAAATGCAACCGGGGGGGGGGGGGTCATTGAAAATGATTAAATATGATGATGCTTATCAATCTATTAAAATAGGGTAGATAAAATAACGATAGAAATGAGTTGCAAAGCTAGTAAGATTTGTAAGTAACAGAACATAATAAATAGATAACGAATATCTGTCAAATTGACGGCTAGCAGCCGTTTTGACAAATGCCTTTCTTTAACTTGTTATTGTATTGTCTCCACTTCAACGTATATGAATTTGGTAAAAATACAGCAATAAATAACGAACGCAAAAGTAGGCAAATGCAAATATTTCCTAAGCAACTCTCTCTCTCATCACACACAGAAGGCAAAAGTAGCCCAATAGTACCTAAATAACTTTCTATCTATCACACAGAGGCCCACGTTTCGCACCTGAGATATACCCAGTCCACGCAAATGCTACTTTTTAATTCAAGTCCCTATTGTCATAACATAATCATTTTCAGTGATCTTATATTGCTGTAAAAAACAATAATTCTCTTACCTGATCTACTTTTTAAACACAAAAACTGAATTAGTATAAATGCACAAATATTATACTGATACAGATATATTATATATCTGATTTACTGATTTAAATACAGCACAGCCACTTGCCACTTCTCATGACAAACTAACATTAAAATCAAATACTGTCAATAATTGTAAGCTCAAAGCAGAACTATCAACACGTAACACGTGCAATTGTCTTTTGTGATAATTGCCGCCTCAGCTTTTAGGAGCGGCCGCGCGGTATATTACAAACAAAAATAATAACTTCGCGCTGTCAGATCAAAAGTCTTTCGGCGAGCGCTCACCAACAAAATGCACTTGCACCAGAAACCGAGATCAAAGGGTACCGAAAGCGCTGAGGCAGAGGCGTACGATAAATCGTATACATCAATATCGGAATAACATAGACCAATATAGAAAAGCGTTGCGTAAAGATTTTTAATTATTAAATGGTTCAAAATGTATTTTGATTTCGCTGCTTATGCCGCCCCCTTACCGTGCCGCCTGATGCGGCCGCCTCTCTGCATCATAGCACGGCACGGCCCTGATTGAAAACATAAATCCTGGTATTAATGAATGAATTGCAACATTGAGGGGCAATTTGCGAGTGGAGAAGAAAAGACAGATGCTTTTTGCAACGATCCCATAAAGAATCGTAGAGAAAAGAATGCTTCATGAGTCAGTGGAGCAATCGTTTTCATCAACTGATCTAGATATTTCGAGGTCAGAAGGAACTGCCACTCAAGGCACGGGGGTGGAGCTGACTCAGAATGACCGAATCCTTTTCCCAGAACGAGAGGCAGCAGAGGAGTCAAGAGCAAGGATTTCTGCTGCTCGTTGCAATGGCTATTTATGCACAGGTGAAATCCTGTTCTGTTTCACAAACCAGGAAACGAGTGGAACTATGCCTGCCTTTAAGCACACCTCGTCTGGCTGTACGACTAAAGACATGGCCGTCGGCAGTTCAACTGATCGAATCTGATGCTGGCACACACAGTTCAGCTGCCAGCCATGCAAAAGCGCCTCTCTCAAAACATTTTTAACTAAAGCTGAGAGGACGACAATTGACGAGCTGGAAATATTGACCTTCTGGTGAATATGGATTATTCGTTTCCAATGACAAAATTTTTGACATTTTTCTTAATTTTAGTGCCCTATAAAGACGGAAATTTAAAGCAATGAAAAATTCGCAAAATGGGAATGGTAACATTTTATTGTTACCTATCAAACCAAAAAAAAACTTTTTTTTTTCATCTCTTAAAACAAAAAAAGTTGCGTTGGGTTGTTGGGTTGTTTTACCTCTGAGCGGCACTTTTTTGCACACAATGGGCTAAATGGCCAGGTCACATGGACCCCGAAGGCTCAGAGAGGGTTGGGGGAGGGGACCCACTAGAATAGCTGTTGGAGACGCTGGACACCCGTCAAGGCCATCCAGCGTGTTCTTTAACGTGCACAGGGTATGGCTCTCCCGCACACGGGGCCACGGCTTAACGTCCCATCCGACGGACGGCGGCCTTTCCAAGCCCATCGGTGTCCCCTACTGACCGTGGGCAGGGCGGGGAATTTTGCGGAGATAAATAAAAAGTTGCGTTTTCCTACTCCTGGATAGGAATATTTTACCTCCGAGTGGCACTTTTTGCGCACAATGAGCTAAATGACCAGATAATAATTGGGAAAGGGGACCCACTGGACAGCTGTTGAGAGATAGATCGTAGCCTCCCGTCAAGGCCATCCAGCGTGTTCTTTAACGTGCACAGAGTATGGCTCTCCAGTATACGAAGCCACGGTTTAACGTTCTGTACGGTGGAGGCTGCCTTCCAAGCCCATTTAAGTCCCTAATTGACTGAGGCAGGGCGGGGATTTTTTAATACTGTTGAGTATTAGTTGTAGTAATTACTTTGCTTAAACGTGAATGCCACATTCCCTTAACACACTTTAAAGGAGTTTTTACCTCCGACAGGGAATATATTATTAATACTTGAACAACATATACTGAGAATTAGCAGGAAAAGACCAATCAAATTTATAAATTTTCAAACATGCCGATCTTTTTAAATGAGTCTTTAAAAATAAAAGTAAAACATAATACCACTGATGAAACCATCTTACTCAATTCATGTTAACTTTAAAGAACGAGAGGTTCTTGTTAGCTTTTTTTTTTTAATTTGGAACTGGAACATTTAGCTCCTTGTCATCTTTTGAAATTAATAGGAATTAAATAAGCGATTTCATCATTGGCATTATTGTTTACTTTTTAATCGAATGAGAGTTTTTTTTTTTGTTTTTTTCAGTTTATGCATTTTATGTTTTACTCTTTAATGCAAACTTTGCAGGGTACGTTGTCACTAAAAACAAATTAAAAAATCCTAAAAACGCCTATCTTCCTCTCCCTAAAAAATGGAAAAAAATATAGATAGATATTTCAAATTTTTTTAAATTTATCTTCCCATATGCGCCCTGAAAAGTAGGAAACAAAACTAAAACATATCGATGGTGCAATCAGTCACTGAATTAGTACTCTCTTCAAAAGAAGATAGGACGCTGGCAATCTCATCGAGGAGGTAAATCGACGACCTATCTTCCTTTGAAGAGAATACGAATTCAGTGACTGATTGCACCATCGATACGTTTCAGACTTATTTTCTTCTTTTTAGGCCGCATGTAGAAAGATAGGTATCGTTTAATGTTTTCAATTTATTTTTTTATTGTCACTAAAAACACCTACCTTTAAGAACCTTCATTTATATATGACTCATGAAACATCGACCACATTTTTCTTTCCCCTTCTTTTGGAGTCATGTTTAAGGTAGCCCATGATATTGGAGACATCGCAAGCTTTAATTTGACATATAACTCATAAAAGTCCACCCCCCGCGAAAATCCAGTACTTTTTTTTTGGGGGGGGGGGGAGAATGGTAGAGGGCAAAATTAGAAACAGCCTATAACGGTCCTCACATGAGTTTCATTTGACACCTAACTTGTAATTGTACGCCCTCGCATTCGGAAGATATAGCGGAAAAACCATTTTCATTTTCCCCATTTTCAGGGGGGGGGGAAGAAGGAGGGTTAATTTTTTTATAACCTGTAGCCCTCCCCATCTCACAAGCTTTCATTTGAAGCATAGCTTGTTACTTTCGGCCCTCGCTTTCCGATGATAAATCAGAACAATCGTTTTCATATTTCTCCTTTTTCAGGGAAGAAGAAACCATGGGGGGTAAATTTTTTATAGCGTATGACGCTCCCCATGTCACAAGCTTTCACTTGACACATAAATCATTAAGTTTGTCTGTCTCTTCGAAAGATATGGCGGAACAATTGTTTTGACAAACCTACAAACCTACCAGCCGACAAACTGAAAAACCGACAAACTGAAAAACCGACAAACCGACAAATGCCGAACGAAAAGCAATAGGAAGATAGGTAATTGGGTTGTTTTATCTCTGAGCGGCACTTTTTTGCACACCATGGGCTAAATGGCCAAGTCACATGGAACCCGAAGGCTCAGAGAAGGTTGGGGGAGGGGACCCACTGGAACAGCTGCTGGGAGACAGATGGTAGCCTCCCGTCAAGGCCATCCAGCGTGTTCTTTAACGTGCACAGGGTATGGCTCTCCCGCACACGGGGCCACGGCTTAACGTCCTATCCGACGGACGGCGGCCTTTCCAAGCCCATCGGTGTCCCCTACTGACCGTGGGTAGGGCGGGGAATTTTTGCGGAGATAAATCTCAACGCTGACCCAGCTGGGACTAGAACCTACGAAATACAGATTACGAGCCTGGCGCGCTACCGACTGAGCCATCCCCGCCCCCAGGAAGATAGGTAATACTAAATATATGCATAAAATTCTGAAAAATATCGCTTCCGAGCCTTAGAATATTTGCACAATTGCTGCCAATTTATGGATGTCAACGATGTTGAATTGAGATTATTTCGCTGCTTTGACGACCTAGGAGAAAACCGGAAAGGAAATTACATACTTTAGACGAAGACGTAACGAAAAGGGAACTGGAAAGAAATTTCCTGCGCTACCAGAAAACCCTTACACAAAAAATTAAATTTCTATGTTAATACTAAACATGACGTTGACATGTGAATTAAATTGCGAGAAGTATCCTTTTATGCCAGATTCGAACTATACAGTTTATGAAACACATTTTCAAAGGAAAATGAAAGTGAAATGTTTTAAAATCTTTATTTAAAGTAATATTCGATGAACTCTTAAATATCTGTGGAAATTGGAGTCAATAAGGTCAGTTTCTACTTACTATGAGTGTAGTTTAATAAGCAATAAGAGTAGTTTGAGTCTTTTGTGTGAAGTTTCTCCCATTAACCCTTTCAGGACCATAAGGTTTCTAAGAGTAAATATTAGTATGTAACTGTTTATTTTAGTTTGTTTAGACGTAAAATAAATAAAAATCATAAGAAAAATACATAACAATGTGTAGTTTTTATGGAATTTTATGGGAAATATTTTTCCCAATGGACTATAAAAGTAACACAAATTATAGTTAGGCTTATTATGCAATGTCTTTTATTTATTGGTTTATTAGAACAAAATGTTAACTAAAATAAAACAAAATTATGAAATAAAATTACTATACAAAATGATGTGCTAATTATGATATTCTGCGAAGCAATTTCTTTTGGTTGTGAAGCAAAGATGGACATTGCACAGATGCAACATTATTGCAAAGATGGACATGGGTTGGGTTGTTTTACCTCTGAGCGGCACTTTTTTGCACACCATGGGCTAAATGGCCAGGTCACATGGACCCCGAAGGCTCAGAGAAGGTTGTGGGAGGGGACCCACTGGAACAGCTGTTGGGAGACAGATGGTAGTCTCCCGTCAAGGCCATCCAGCGTGTTCTTTAGCGTGCACAGGGTATGTCTCTCCCGTACACGGGGCCACGGCTTAACGTCCCATCCGACGGACGGCTGCCTTTCCAAGCCCATCGGTGTCCCCTACTGACCGTGAGCAGGGCGGGGAATTTTGCGGAGATAAATCTCAACGCTGACCCAGCTGGGACTCGAACCTGGGAACTACAGATTATGAGCCTGGCGCGCTACCGACTGAGCCACCCCCGCCCCAAGATGGACATGGACTAAACGTTCCCGTTTACGTAATTGCGTTCGGCATACGTTCTATTTTGACATTCTGTATAAAAAAATGCAGATAAGGTTATAATTAAATACGACAATCACCAATTTTAAAATGGGAAAAATGTTTCCCTTGGTCGTGAAAGGGTTAATGCCAATTTTAGAGAAATCTTAATAGAACAAGAGATGTCACTGTTAATGGTTCCATTTTCCATATCTCTTTAAATACTCAACAAAAGTTGTTGCAAATAAAGTTTGAAAAATTTCATTAGTCTTAATGTCACTGTTAATGGTTCCATTTTCCATATCTCTTTAAATACTCAACAAAAGTTGTTGCAAATAAAGTTTGAAAAATTTCATTAGTCTTAATTTCTGTTAAAACTCATTTTCCAAATTATGACGATCAGATTTTACGTTCTACTGAGATATATAAAGAAAATGTATTAACGTATCTTACAACAATGAACATACTGTACAACATGATGATTAGGAGCCCCTTTGTAGGTATATTTTATATCTATATATGTACCAACCTATTATATATCTTTGATTTCCATTCAGGCCATCCCAAAATTTAAATTTTGATTACGTATTACTTCACTGAGTTAGAGAATATATTAAGATCCTCTCGATTTTCCAGCAGAACTTGGGCGGGGGTGGCTCAGTCGGTAGCGTGCCAGGCTCGTAATCTGTATTCCCAGGTTCGAGTCCCAGCTGGGTCAGCGTTGAGATTTATCTCCGCAAAATTCCCCGCCCTGCCCACGGTCAGTAGGGGACACCGATGGGCTTGGAAAGGCCGCCGTCCGTCGGATGGGACGTTAAGCCGTGGCCCCGTGTGCGGGAGAGCCATACCCTGTGCACGTTAAAGAACATGCTGGATGGCCTTGACGGGAGACTACCATCTGTCTCCCAACAGCTGTTCCAGTGGGTCCCCTCCCCCAACCTTCTCTGAGCCTTGGGGGTCCATGTGACCTGGCCATTTAGCCCATGGTGTGCAAAAAAGTGCCGCTTAGAGGTAAAACAACCCAACCAACCCAACCCTTGCTTGGGAGAAAACAAGACCATGGCCATTTAGCCCATGGTGTGCAAAAAGGTGCCGCTCAGAGGTAAAACAACCCAGCCCAACGTCTGTCCTGAGCTGCAGCTGCTGCATTTGGCCACTGTAAACCAATTCTAGCAAGGTCCTGTTTGACATTGTCTGAAGAGAGTAAGTGTCTGTATACTATTGTGGCATGTATTAAAGATTGTAGTTTTACCCTTCGAGTTGGTATAGCATTAAGTGTGATTAGGGGCGGGGGTGGCTCAGTCGGTAGCGCGCCAGGCTGTAGTTCCCAGGTTCGAGTCCCAGCTGGGTCAGCGTTGAGATTTATCTCCGCAAAATTCCCCGCCCTTCCCCACGGTCAGTAGGGGACACCGATGGGCTTGGAAAGACCGCCGTCCGTCGGATGGGACGTTAAGCCGTGGCCCCGTGTGCTGGAGAGCCATACCCTGTGCACGTTAAAGAACACGCTGGATGGCCTTGACAGGATGTTACCATCTGTCTCCCAAAAACTGTTCCAGTGTGTCCCCTCCCCCAACCTTCTCTGAGCCTTCGGGGTCCATGTGACCTGGCCATTTAGCCCATGGTGTGCAAAAAAGTGCCGCTCAGAGGTAAAACAACCCAACCCAGCAGAACTTGTTAAACTTTTCCAGTTAAGAACCAATTAAACCTTTTTCCTTCATATGCCCTTTTTCAATGATGCAACTATATTGACTAAGGGTACGATATTTCTTAAATGACGGATCAATTCCAATTTCAGATAAGTGAACTTTGAACAAAGCTCGTATATCTGTAACATGATGATTGAATCCAAAAGCTTTCTTACAGTTCCTCTGTTATAAGAATAAAGAGAAGCTTTCGAAATTAAATACCAGTTCCCCACAACAACGCGAAAATGCTAAACACCCATCAACTGCCGGTTTTTACTTCCCAACTGTAGAACACATGAAGCGTCCATTTGTTTCTCTTCTCAACTCTTCCTGTAAAGCGAATGAAACTTGTATTAGCTGCTTTTCCCTAACTCCTTTCATTCCAGAGATACATATGAGGCGTGCATTCTCTAGCTTTTCCGACAGAAAATACAAAGCCTTCAATTGTTTTCCTTCTGTCCTCCAGCTTTTTCTACATCTTTTAGCTATATAATATTAAGACTCTCTCGACCTTCCAGAATAATGGGGGGTGTTAAACCTTGTTTTTTTCTGACATGCAGCTTTTCAATAATACAAATCTACTGATTAAGTGGTATAAATATTCTGAAATGACAGATCAATTCCATTTCTCTAGCTCTCTATTAACCTCTTCTCTAATAGCTGCTATATTATTCAGGGTTGGGTTGGGTTGTTTTACCTCTGAGCGGCACTTTTTTGCACACCATGGGCTAAATGGCCAGGTCACATGGACCCCGAAGTCTCAGAGAAGGTTGGGGGAGGGGACCCACAGGAACAGCTGTTGGGAGACAGATGGTAACCTCCCGTCAAGGCCATCCAGCGTGTTCTTTAACGTGCACAGGGTATGGCTCTCCCACACACGGGGCCACGGCTTAACGTCCCATCCGACGGACGGCGGCCTTTTCAAGCCCATCGGTGTCCCCTACTGACCGTGGGCAGGGCGGGGAATTTTGCGGAGATAAATCTCAACGCTGACCCAGCTGGGACTCGAGCCTGGCGCCCTACCGACTGAGCCACCCCCGCCCCGCTATATTATTCAGGTCATATTGTGGCGTTTAAATGTCATCAGAGATCTATCTCCTCCCCCCCACCCCCAACCTACTCTGAGTTCTTGGTATCCTTGTGGCATGGCCATTTAGTCCCAATGTGTGCAAAAAAAAAGTGTCACGAGAGGTAAAATAACCAATCCAACTTTTACTGACGTTCTTTACGTCCCCCAATGCGCTAAACTGTAAGGTAAACAAAACGTTTCAAACTTCGTAACAGCATAAAGGAAGTTGAATGCGTTTCGTCAAAGCCAGCAATTCATTTTAAACGCGCACAAGATATGTCTTTCCTGCACACAAGCCATGGCTTAACGTCCCCTCCGAAGAATGGCAGTTTTTTCAAGCTCTAAGGGAGAGGTTACTCAAAGAAACTCTCTCAGCAAGAATAATTCAGCGTTACTCTCTGTTCCACAATCTTCAAAGAACATCAGTTACAGTTATTATTTTTGACATTAAATTGTTGACGAGAAATTCGAGAATCAATACATTCATATTCATCTGTGAAAAAAAACGCACAATCTTTAAATTTCGCTTTACATAAAGAACAGTTAGAGAACTAATCCACTTCTATTTTTTACCGCTTTGTACACATTACCATACTGAAACATTCTGACATAATTACACAGTAATCCCTTCTTCCTCATCTCGCAGCATTGCAGAAACTTCCCCTCCCTCAACCGATCTTCTCAACTTCCCCAAACAACAACGCATCCCCATCGGGCAACAGCTGTTTAACCTGACCCGATTACCTTGCCCAACCGAGCAAGGACGTCTGTCGAATGGCGACTAAGTGGCGGCCTTCGCAGGAAGGCCAAGGTCACTGACATAGAATTGTAGTCATCGTGCTCCACGCCTTTTCGCGGCTGTTGGCACAGCTGACGATGCCCTTCGCCCACATGCATGGAAATCAGAGACTTTTCCTCAACAGATTTGGGTTGGGTTGTTTTACCTCTGAGCGGCACTTTTTTGCACACCATGGGCTAAATGGCCAGGTCACATGGACCCCGAAGGCTCAGAGAAGGTTGGAGGAGGAAACCCACTGGAACAGCTGTTGGGAGACAGATGGTAGCCTCCCGTCAAGGCCATCCAGCGTGTTCTTTAACGTGCACAGGGTATGGCTCTCCCACACACGGAGCCACGGCTTAACGTCCCATCCGACGGACGGCGGCCTTTCCAAGCCCATCGATGTCCCCTACTGACCGTGGGCAGGGCGGGGAATTTTGCGGAGATAAATCTCAACGCTGACCCAGCTGGGACTCGAACCTGGGAACTACAGATTACGAGCCTGGCGCGCTACCGACTGAGCCAACCCCGCCCCCTCCTCAACAAATGTAAAGAGGTTTCTTCTGTTCGTCCTCTGAAAATGATGTCTTGATAGTCTAATCCAGAGCTTTCCTAACTTTTTTATCGCGACATCCTATGAACACAACGAAAATATTACGACACCCCAAGAACTTTTAATTAACGTACATTTAATTATTTTAATTTAATGTAAACTCTTAATTGTTAAAAAAATAAGTGTGGTTAAAACTTTAAAGAAAAAATTTATGCATTACCAAGTTGAAATTTGGTGACACTCACTTTATAAAGTATTAGTTTAAGCACTTATCACCAAAATAAACAAATATCTCCTCAAGCAAATTCCAACAGAGGTCTGACAGGAGGCTGTCAGTTTATACGCCGTAGTAAAAGGTCTGTGAGGATGGCGGGAACTCAGCAGAAATACAACACAAACATCCGTGTCTCATACGGAGCCCGAACCCAGGCCCCTTTGATCAGTAACCAAGCACGCTAACCAAATATAAATAAAAAATATTCGTTACAGATGAATAAAATATTTTTAACGTCCCTAAGTAATTCAATGTAGAGTTTGGAAAAATCAACATGTAAATCTCGTATAATATCAAGGTATATAGTGGTTAGCGCGCCTGATTACTGATCTAAGGGATCTGGGTTCGAGCCCTGGGTGCTGTATGGATGCTGTATTGTTTTTCTGCGAAAGTCCCGCCATCTTCACACACCTTCTACTATGACGTATAAGCTTAAAAGCTGCTGTCAGACCAAAGAATGTAGAGGGAGAAGAAGTTAAGTTCCATAGAGATTAATGTAAAATCGAGTATCGTGCATTTGGCGTAGAGGTGAAACGAACATTACAGTGGACGAACGCTTTTGTAATTACATGTTACTGTCAACTTCCATTCTCTTCGCTTTCCCTATATAATAATTTCCCATTGATATCCTTGCTGAATATATTAATATCAATTCTGTTTCCTGTTTCTATGCAACCAAGAAAGCTTCTAATTGTAATAATTTATTCTATAAATTAATTTCAGGCTAATTTGAAATTTTCTCTATCCGTTCAATTTATAATTGTTGATTCAACGAAAAATAATTTCAATGTAGAAAATAAGCCTTTAAAATCATGATATTATTTTTTTCAAATACAAAGTGCAGTTACTTTTTTCCTTTTTTAAAATATAAATTTTTTTTATGCATAATTCCTTTGCCCCTTATTGTTTGCTTCCCAGCTTAAACAAATGCACGATACGAATCGAAACACCACTTGAGGTCGCCACTTACGCTTTGTCAAAGCTGAACTTCTTTTCCTTATACGTTCTTTGGTCAGACTGCGGCAAACACCATCCCCTATTGACTACACTTTATATTCAAAACCACCACCATCACCCAAAGGCAGTATTAAGCGGAATGCAAATCATGCAAGTGCGTGAGCCCAAAGAAAACTGGTGCCTAGAGTGAGCAGACTCTATTAGGCCATTCAGTCTACTTTAGGATGCCGCACCTAAGTAATGTTTGTTGTTTACATGATGTCATTTTAGACGATGAACGGTATGTACAAAGTTACAAGAAAATGAGTTGCCTACTCAACAAGTATTTGTTTCATTATTAAACATGTTTCGTGAATTGTATCTTCTATTATCCAAAACTGTAACATTATTTAAAAGCTTACATTATCGTCATTCAATTTAGATTTTACATCCCTTTTTGTTTACATGTTTTCCTTCGGTTTTTTGGGGGGTATATGTAAAACATTTTGGCCCAAATCTTAACGATTTATCACAATGTTATCTTTGTATCTTCTTGTAAAATTTAATTAAAAATGTCCAAATATATTTCAAGATCATCTTATTGATTCGTCTTAACTTTGACGAGCATAGTACTTTACTATATTAATGTTAGGGGGCAAGAAAGCAATTTTTACTTCCCCTGCTCTTTGCTTCCTTCCGCTCTACCTCAAACTCTAAATTTATTTTCTAATATTAATAAGAGCACTTATTTTGGCCACTTTGCTATTTTCTTTTGTCATCGGTAAAATCTACATCAGATATTTTCAGATCTTCAGACCCTATGTGGCTCCATTTTTCTGATCTGCATATTTTCATATCTTCAGAGCAGCTAAGGCTCCAGTTTCTCTCCTGCAACGCGTTCCTCATTACTTAATTGATCACAAAAAATAGAAAAAGTGACAAAATGCAGACTTATCTAATTGTAGTTGAAACGTTAAACCCATTACTGTAATTGGTGAGACACGGATGTTTGTATTGTATTTCTGCTGAGTTCCCGCCATCCTCACAGACCTTTTACTACGGCGTATAAACTGAAAGCCGTCCCATGGCCGAGTGGTTAGCACGCTTGGCTACTGATCTAAGGAACGCTGGGTTCGAGCCCCGGGTAAGGCATGGATGTGTGCGTTGTTTTTCTGCTGAGGTCCTGCCATCCGCAGACCTTCTACTATGGCATATAAACTGACAGGCTCCTGTCAGACCTCTGTGGCAAGCAGGTGCTTGAGGGGGTATTTATTTATTTTTTATTATAAACTGACAGGCTCCTGTCAGACCTCTGTTGGAATTTGCTTGAGGAGATATTTGTTTATTTTGGTGATAAGTGCTTAAACTAATACTTTATAAAGTGAGTGTCACCAAATTTCAACTTGGCAATGCATAAATTTTTTCTTTAAAGTTTTAACCACACTTATTTTTTTAACAATTAACAGTTTACATTAAATTATAATAATTAAATGTACGTTAATTAAAAGTTCTTGGGGTGTCGAAATATTTTCGTTGTGTTCATATGATGTCACGATAAAAAAGTTAGGAAAGCTCTGGATATACTGTAAACTCTAATAACTCTCAAACGACTCAGTAAGGAGAACACGTTTTTCTCTTTTAACAACAAAAGAAAAAGAACTATTTTTACTTTTGAAAATGCTCCCCGCCCTGCCCAAGGTCAGTAGGCGACACCGATGGGCTTGGAAAGGCCGCCGTCCGTCGGATGGGACGTTAAGCAGTGTCTCCGTGTGCGGGAGAGCCATACCCTGTGCACGTTAAAGAACACGCTGGATGGCCTTGACAGGATGCTACCATCTGTCTCCCAACAGCTGTTCCAGTGGGTCCCCTCCCCCAACCTTCTCTGAGCCTTCAGGGTCCATGTGACCTGGCTATTTAGCCCATGGTGTGCAAAAAAGTGCCGCTCAGAGGTAAAACAACCCAACCCAATAACTTTTGAAAATGCAAAAACTTACCAGCAAACTTTTATTTTAAGAAAACTTAATGATACCTGGTTCAGAACCAAAACTGGGTTTGATCATTATAAAAGAGAACAATTGACCATCGTCGGAATATTTTTTTTAAAAACAGTTATAGATATTTGTTTTCCTGGTATAACAAGACAATTTTGTATTCTCAAAAGAATGCCGTGGATTCAAAATGGTTTGGAAGCACTGGGAAAAATTAATTAAGGGCCTTTCTCTTCGGTTCCTCTTCAGAGGGGAGAAAAAACTCTCCTTTAAAAGGTACCAACTACCAGAACCACGAAGACGTGGAGTCGATCTTTATATACCATGCTTGACCGATTCTGCATATTATCGGTAGGGAATAATACACAGCATTCCTTTCAATTATGTCTAGCCACCATTAAATTTTAATTAACAATCTATTGAAGGTTTAGCTATTCGATATTTATCAAAGTGTAATTTCTTTCATAGTTTTTATTAAAAGTGAAAAAAGTTTTGGTTAATTAAAGGTTAGGGGAACAGTGTTTGCAAGTAGCGGTTCATGGTGTGCTATAGATATTGAATCCAGTCATCAGTGTTCACTATTGCATTTAATACTCGATCAGCCTTTTTTTCTTCTGTGGAGGGGGGGGGGACATATTTTCCTTATGTCTGACTACTAGGCAGAAGTCGTTTACTATCTGTGCACTGCTATCACTTCAGAAACCAAAATGACAATAGAGCAAGGTTATTGACTTCAAATCTGACGTAAAAAGGATTTTCTTGTCTGGGTACGATCAGAGGATGCTGCAAACGGGCTTGCGCGAACCAGTTATTAAATTTTTGCTGCTTAGCCAAGTCAGTTTTTAAAATAAGGGACAATTTCTTTTATGAATAGTATTTCATTTCAGTTAGGAGATAAGCATAACGACATTCCTTAGTAAGAATTGAATGAAAAAAAAAATGTGCATCAGAGTCCCTGACTAACACGATAGATTCGTTCATCAAAAAAACGTGAAAATGAAATCGTGTTAGTCGGATATGAATTTCTCATAAAAAAAAAATATAAATAGGGGGAGGGGATGTGTTCCAGAATTTTAGCCTGATTAACATAATTTAAATTATGTTAATTTATTATGAGCATACTTTATATATAGGGGGCGGGGGTGGCTCAGTCAGTAGCACGCCAGGCTCCTAATCTGTAGTTCCCAGGTTCGAGTCCCAGCTGGGTCAGCATTGAGATTTATCTCCGCAAAATTCCCCGCCCTGCCCACGGTCAGTAGGGGACACCGATGGGTTTGAAAAGGCCGCCGTCCGTCGGATAGGACGTTAAGCCGTGGCTCCGTGTGTGGGAGAGCCATACCCTGTGCACGTTAAAGAACACGCTGGATGGCCTTGACGGGAGGCTACCATCTGTCTCCCAACAGCTGTTCCAGTGGGTCCCCTCCCCCAACCTTCTCTGAGCCTTCGGGGTCCATGTGACCTGGCCATTTAGCCCATGGTGTGCAAAAAAATGCCGCTCAGAGGTAAAACAACCCAACCCAACTTTATATATATATTATATGGTAACTTATTTTTGCAGAAAAGAAGAAACAATGATAAAGGTGCAAACAAAAAAAGCTAAATGTAGTTTTATTTTAATACGTGGTACATATAGATGATCGTCGAGTAATGAAGATTGAACATGAGAAATTGTTGTAAAAAATTATTGTCGAGCGATGAATTCAACTCGACACAAGTTAAAATCTTTAACCAATAAGGAGAATTTATATTTGGGTGCATTGTCATCTGTCAGCGCCAACTGATTGTTCTCTCTTATATATAAATATATTACATGTCGTAACTGTTTAAACACAATAACTTGTATAGGAAAATGTGAAACATCTTTTTGGAAGTGCTGAAATTATCAACAAGGATAAGTCAGGTGGTTAAGACACGGAAAGAATCCAAGGGGTCTTCTATGTGGTAAATATAATAATATAAAAAGAATCGTAGAGAAGTAGTTGGGAAATCGTGTTAAACCGAGGACCAATCGTATTAGCCGAAAACTTGCCTTATTTTAGAAACTGAGTTAAATCAAAATCGTGTTAGTCGAATTCTTATTATTCGCGGACTGGGTACAATTGATTTTCATTCCAACCACTGTCCAAGTTAGCGCGCTTAGCTACTGATCAAAGGATTGGATCTAGCCACTGTGAAGAGATGGATTCTAACCACGAAAAGGCACGACTGTTTCTTTTCTGTGTTGTCTTTGCGCTGAGCTCTCGCATCCCTCACAGATCCTGTCAGATCTCTGTAGCCTCCAGTTGCTTGAGGACTAATTGATTTTATCACTTCTTTTATTATAAACTTACGACATGACTTGATTTACTCTACCGATTTTTACTTACATTTTTCGGGCCTACTGTTTCAGAGGTTCGGGATCCTTTTTTGAATTGATTATCAACATACTCATGGGTATATATCCAGTGAGGATAAGTAAATGTTCCGTCATTTTGCCATGTGTTTGACATCACTTCAAAGGTCGGCTGGTGACTCATAGTTCCATTAAAGAATCCTTTTACAGATGACGCTGTTATTGCTTCACGTTATGGGGTGGGGGTGGCTCAGTCGGTAGCGCGCCAGGCTCGTAATCTGTAGTTCCAAGGTTTGGGTCCCACTGGCTCAGCGTTGAGATTTATCTCCCCAAAATACCCCGCCCTGCCCACGGTCAGTAGGGAACACCGATGGTCTTAGAAAGGTCGTCTCACGTCGGATGAGACGTTAAGCCGTGGTACCGTGAGAGCAATGCCCTGTGCACGTTAAAGAACATGCTGGATGGCCTTGACAGGAGGCTACCATGTCTCCCAACAGCTGTTCCAGTGCGTCCCCTCCCCCAACCTTCTCTGAGCCTTCGGGGTCTTTGTGACCTGGCCGTTTAGCCCATTGTGTGCAAAAAAGTGCCGCTCAGAGGTAAAACAACTCAACGTTAAAGAACACGCTGGATAGCCTTGACGGGAGGTTACCATCTGTCTCACAATAGCTATTCCAGTGGGTCCCCTCCCCCAATCTTCTCTGAGTCTTCGGGGTTCTTGTGACCTGACCATTTAGCCCATGGTGTACAAAAAAGTGCCGCTCAGAGGTAAAACTGCTCAATTAACAACGTTAAAGAACACGCTGGATGGCCTTGACGGGAGCACGTTAAAGAACGCAATGGATGGCCTTGACAGGAGGCTACCATGTCTCCCAACAGCTGTTCCAGTGGGACCCTCCCCCAACCTTCTCTGAGCCTTCGGGGTCCTTGTGACCTGGCCATTTAGCCCATTGTGTGCAAAAAAGTGCCGCTCAGAGGTAAAACAACTCAACGTTAAAGAACACGCTGGATAGCCTTGACGGGAGGCTACCATCTGTCTCCCACCAGCTATTCTAGCTAGTGGGTCCCCTCCCCCAACCTTCTCTGAGTCTTCGGGGTTCTTGTGACCTGACCATTTAGCCCATGGTGTGCAAAAAAGTGCCGCTCAGAGGTAAAACTGCTCAATTAACAACGTTAAAGAACATGCTGGATGGCCTTGACGGGAGGCTACCATCTGTCTCCCAACAGCTGTTCCAGTGGGTCCCCTCCCCCAACCTTCTCTGAGCTTTCGGGGTCCTTGTGACCTGGCCATTTAGCCCATGCTGTGCGAAAAAAGTGCCGCTCAGAGGTAAAACAACCCAACCCAAGCTTCACGTTATAAATCGTGTTAGTCCCATGACTATTTTCGGTCCCCATAATATATTGAAATTACCTGCTAATTTACAACAGTTGCTGGTGAAAAACGTGTATATTGTATCACGAGCTTAACTACATTCTGTGAAGACTATTTTTTATCTGCATAGATGAAAGTGACAGCTAGAATTGTAAAAAGTTTAAGTTCTGAAGAGAGTGTAGAATCGATTTGATTGTGAGAAAGAGTAATAAATATGTGTTGCCTTATGAAGGAGAATTTAACAAATATCCAACTGACAAGTATAATAGGATCCATTTTAATATGTAGTTCGAGTTTTAATGCTCTCTTGTACATATAGAAGAGGTTATCGTCTCCATAAACATACTAAGTGTAAAGAGTGTTAGGTGGAACCCATTCAGAAGTTGTGTAAGAATCGATTAGAAAACACTGACTATATGATAACAGGGGCGGAGGTGGCTCAGTCGGTAGCGCGCCAGGCTCGTAATCTGTAGTTCCCAGGTTCGAGTCCCAGCTGGGTCAGCGTTGAGATTTATCTCCGCAAAATTCCCCGCCCTTCCCCACGGTCAGTAGGGGACACCGATGGGCTTGGAAAGGCCGCCGCCCGTCGGATGGGACGTTAAGCCGTGGTCCCGTGTGCGGGAGAGCCGTACCTTGTGCACTTTAAAGAACACGCTGGATGGCCTTAACGGGAGGCTACCATCTGTCTCCTAACAGCTCTTCCAGTGGGTCCCCTCCCCCAACCTTCTCTGAGCCTTTGGGGTCCATGTGACCTGGCCATTTAGCCCGTGGTGTGCAAAAAAGTGCCGCTCAGAGGTAAAACAACCCAACTATATGATAACTCTCAAGGTTGTGTTATACTAAACAAAAACATACTATTTACTTTTTGAAGTAATATAAACTAGACTTGTAAAATCCTGTTATTCATTAATATATGAAATGCTAAGCCTTAACTAAGATGTTTACACACTTAAAAGCTTATCAATTAGAATGTTATGCAACTTAAGGTTCGAATGCTTTATTCTGTTTGCATTTGTTAACAAGAAATGATCAGTTACTAGTTAGCCATGAGTATGGTTAGTGCATTTGTTTATTAACTGAATTATTCGGGTTTTATTTCTTTCTTGTAAATATTTATTTCATATATAAAATAAGTATAGCCGTCCCGTGGTCGAGTGTTTAGCGCGCTTGGCTACTGATCTACGGGACCTGGATTCGAGCCCCGGGTAAGGCACGGACGTATGCGTTGTTTTTCTGCTGAGGTCCTGCCATCCTCTCATACCTTCTACTATGGCATATAAACTGACATGCTCCTGTCAGACCTCTGTGGCAAGCAGCTGCTTGAGGGGGTATTTATTATTATTTATTTATAAAATAAGCTCCTTTATTGTCAGTTTGATTAATTCGAACTCACTACACAATATTATCAATTAAACATGAATGAAACTTCGCAACAATATTCCTACACTATTGTTTCATGTTTAGGTAAAAAAATTACTAATATCTCCGGGTATCTGCAAAAATCTTTAAAAAGTGTTTTATGAAATAATATAACTCAAGTAAAAACTGCAACAAATAAAATCAAAGCTAATTAAATCTAGAGAGTGTTTTTTTAAAATAGAGAATTTTAAGAACGAAGTTCAAGCATTTGAGTTTCAGAGAGAGAGACAAAATGCTTTTAAATTAGTTTATCAGTACATCGTAACTATTCTGGCACGTTTATTTAGAATTAATTGTAAACAACCGAACTGATAAAATCGTTTATTTTTTTTCAATTTACCTTTTGTTTCGTCCAGCGTTCTACTTTATTCGATTCGTTCGATGGTTTGGCATTCTCTTTGCCTGATGATCACAATATGGCTAACCTGAATTCCTGGTCATCCTATCAGATGGCTCGGCTCAGATATTGTATTGCATATTCCCCCCCCCCCCCCAAGGAAAATGGTTTCTTTTTTCGTCTTTCTTGCAACAGTGGCGTTGACAAGGAAAGTCAGATTCAATGAATTGTTGATTCACCTGGTCTAGTTGCCGGCCATTATGGCACGTGCTTCTACCACGAGTGAGGCAATAGATAAGAAATGAGGGGATTCTTTTTTCTTAAATGTTTCCTTTATTCCTTCAAAACAAAGCTGAGTAGAATATGGATTATTTTAGATGTTTGTTCCAGTATGCCTAAGTTAAGGTAATCATTCTGTCAATACGTAATCTTCCGATATATTTGGTAAAGGGTGTATCTTCTTTGTGCTTTTATGTTGATGCGAAGGCAGAGTTACAAACTTTCTGCTCTGCTTTAAAACAATCTCCTGTAAAACTTGTAGATCCGGTTTTGGAGGCGTGCAGAGGATGCACCCTGTTGTGACTTGCGTTTGAGCTCTTTCAATTTCTTTTTCTTTTTTAGTTATCCTTTTGGAACAAGAATTCTCTGGACATTTTGTACTTGGCCCAGGGGAACTTAAGGCTGGTCTGAAAGCGTTTTTTTATTTACTACGAATGTCCCAAGATATCATTTAAGTTATTTCCATTTTCAATGACGTATACAAATGGTGCCGTCCCGTGGCCGAGTGGTTAGCACGATTGGCTACTGATCTAAGGGACCTGGGTTCGAGCCCCGGAGCCTGGGATTAGGCATGGATGTGTGTGTCGTTTTTCTGCTGAGGTCCTGCCATCCTCTCAGATATCCTACTGTGGCATATAAACTGACAGGTTCCTGTCAGACCTCTGTGGCAAGCAGCTGCTTGAAGGGGTATTTATTTATACAAATGGTTCTTTACGTTTTTTTGTTTTGGGTAATATCGAATGATACAGTCTAAAAAAAATCCTGCATGGTGCTGTGAATGATGCTAAAAAATTTAGCCCCATCCTCTCCCCCCCAAAAAAACCCTCATGACCGAACATGCCAACCCTCCCTTACCACCACCTCGAGAATGCTAAAAACCGGAAAGGAGGCGAAATATCTATTAAGTTTATATACAGAGTGTTTTCATAAGGTCTAGTCAAAATTTAGGAACGTGTTCTGCTGCGCATAGTGATGAAAAGTTTCTATGAACATTGGGCCAGAAATTCTGCACTTCCGAGTTATAGAACGTTCAGAGATTACAAAGAAGTCTGTCAAAAAATATCATGTTAGATATCACCTGATGGCATAGTTGATTTATGCAAAAGTTGGGCAAAATCCCGCCAGTCCTTGGGCGGGGGTGGCTCAGTCGGTAGCGCGCCAGGCTCGTAATCTGTAGTTCCCAGGTTCGAGTCCCAGCTGGGTCAGCATTGAGATTTATCTCCGCAAAATTCCCCGCCCTGCCCTCGGTCAGTAGGGGACAATGATGGGCTTGGAAAGGCCGCCGTCCGTCGGATGGGACGTTAAGCCGTGGCCCCGTGTGTGGGAGAGCCATACCCTGTGCACGTTAAAGAACACGCTGGATGGCCTTGACGGGAGGCTACCATCTGTCTCCCAACAGCTGTTCCAGTGGGTCCCCTCCCCCAACCTTCTCTGAGCCTTCGGGGTCCATGTGACCTGGCCATTTAGCCCATGGTGTGCAAAAAAGTGCCGCTCAGAGGTAAAACAACCCAACAACAACCCGCCAGTCCTGGGTGAAGTACTGCTACATAGAGTGAGTCTGCAGTTGTTCTGCTACTTAGTTATTCTGAAATTAGGGTGTAAGTGAACCAGTAGTCTTGTTGCTATTGTCAATCCATGTGTTATTTTTGCTCTTGACCAAGAATAATCAGTTCTCTAAAGCTGAAATGGCAGACATTCATTTCATTTATAGAAGAGCGAACGAAAACTGCAGTGAAGCTCTGAGTTTCGACAGGGTAGCTTTTCCGCACCGATGATGTCCATCCAAGGGATACTTCTGCAGCCATCCACCTGCATCTTCGAGAGACACGATCCTTTCTTAGTTCAGTAATTAGTTTTTAATGGCAGTCATTTACAGTCAGAGCCGTTTGCGATGTCCTTGATTCAGTTTCATAATCTTCACGATGCTCCTGCATCATCCCTGCTTCTCCAGAGCCCCAATTGTTTTACTATGTTTAAAACTTTCTAAACCATGGAAAAAATATTTCAGTGAACAATAGATAAGATTTAAATTCTTCCCTCCTGTTGAAATTTAAAACAATGTGTAGTTTAAATTTCTCTTTTTTTTTTAACTGTAGCCTACACTCTTCCTCTTTCCCATAAACTAATGATTTGAATCCTTGCTATGCTGTTGAACGTACGCTTAGGTAGAGTATAAATCAAGAATAAAATCATTGCATAATATACAAATGACATAAAGGAAAAATGTAGTTTTGTTAGATTATGCCGTCCCGTGGCCGAGTGGTTAGCACGCTTGGCTACTGATCTAAGGGACCTGGGTTCGAGCCCCGGATTAGGCATGGATGTGTGTGTCATTTTTCTGCTGAGGTCCTGCCATCCTCTCGGATCTCCTACTGACAGGCTCCTGTCAGACCTCTGTGGCAAGCAGCTGCTTGAGGGGGTATTTATTTTTATATTTTTATGTATGGAGAATATCTTCACAGTGTCGCCTAGTTAATCTTTTTGCAACAATGTTTCTCTTGATGCGTGAATTTGTATTAATAATTTATTATTCGATTTCCTTCAGGTGTTGCCTTCAGCATGATTGGTGCTATGCCTTCATATCGTGTCCTCAGACTCTAATATACTTTGTTCCCTACACTTGGCATTGCGTAAACCCAGGATCAGCTGAGTGTGGTGAGTACCGAATACTTTATTACTAGGTTAAATATCACGGATGAAAAATATCTAGATTAAATTAAAAATCAATTAGCAACAACATATATGATGTGGTGAGTTGTATAATTTGTCTGTGCATTTTTATTTTTAAGCTATTTTCTTTTTTAAGACTTTTTTTGCATATTTTATTTGCATAACCCACTTCTGGTAGAGTTGAACTTTTAAAGGACTTGTGAAATTGTGTTAAATTGTAAAACCCAACAAAATTACGTATATTTACCCATTTGTATTCGTGTTAATATGGCTCTCTTCTGTGTAATTTGTAAATTGGATTTTGATGATATTAGTGAATTTCTTCATTGCAAAGGTACATGTGGTGGCTATGTCCATTTTTATTGGGTTGGGTTGAGGCAAAGTAATTTTAAGATGTGTTTAGAAAAGAAAAAGAACTGGCTATGTTCGAAATGTACCAATCTTCCCAGTAACTCTTCTAAGTCTAAATCAAGTAAACAGGAGAAACTACAGCAACAGAAGAGTGTGCCATCGCGTGATGTAACAAAGTTGATATGGAAACAAAAAGTTGTACACCATATTCAAACGCATATAACTGACCATTGTTACCTAGGAATTAATTTAAAACTGAATTCAGATAAAATTCAGATGAATTATAAAGAAATATTTAAAACATATTTAACTATATTAACAAATAAAATTTTAGATTACGATTGGGAAATTATAAAAAGTCATACTGATTTAAATATTCAATTTGAATTATTTATAGGAAAATTACAGGAACTAATAAGAGTTTCAAGTTATATTAAATGTAATCATCATATTGGGAAAAAATTAAAACCCTGGATTACAGGTGCGTTATAAAATTCAATAGAAAAAAGGAACAAATTGTATAAATTATGTAAGGCAAACCTTCAAATGAAATTTTAAGGGAACAAATCAAGAAATATCGAAATTTATTATTTAACCTTGTTAGGCAGACAAAATCAAATTATTTTAAAAGCAAAATATCTGAAAATTTTGGAAACATGAAAACACAATGGGAAATTATTAATGAATTATCTGGTGTTGAAAAGAAAAATAAGAATTTCCTACGGAAGTAATTTGCAAAATTTAAATTACAATTTACACGATAGTCCTTTGGTTTTTGTTGATACATTTAATAAATATTTTACTGGAGTTATAGGGGATTTAACAAAAATGATCCCAATAAATGAAAAATGTGATTTTTCAGAGTTAGATTCCACAATACAGTCAATTTTTATTGCTTATGTAACTGAAACTGAAGTAATACAGACAACACATTCACTAAAAATAGAAAAGGCTTCAGAAAATAATTATTTATTGCCCTTTATTTTAAAAAATATATGCCCATATATTTCAAAGATCTTATGTCATTTAATAAATATATCAGAGGGCAGTTTTCCAAAATGTTTAAAAAAGGCTACCGTAATTCCAGTTTATAAAGGAGGTGATCGAATAAATTTAGGGAACTACAAACCAATTTTAATACTATCAAATTTATCAAAAATCTTTGAAAAAATTATGAAAATAAAAATGATAAAATTTCTTATAAAGACAATTTTTTTGCTGCAAATCAATTCGGATTTAGGAAAAAAAGGAATACAGAAGATGTTATTTTAAAATTAACTTCAATGGTTCATACAGGAATAAGTGATAACCTTAGAGTAGATATTGTTTTTCTGGATATACATAAAGCTTTTGATTCTGTTCCACACGACATAATGTTATTTAAACTTGAAAAATGTGGATTTAGAGGAAAAATGTATAATTGGTTAAAAAGTTATTTAAATGATAGGGTTCAGATAGTTAAAATAGATGATATTGTTAGTATGGAAGAAATTGTGCAGTTTGGTGTTCCTCAAGGTTCAGTTTTAGGACCACTTTTATTCTTAATATATATAAATGATTTATGTATAATAGGAAATTTAATTGCTTTTGCTGATGATACAGCTTTAATTTATACTGCTAAAGATTTAGATTCTTTAATAATTAATATAAATTTAGCTTTAATTAAAATTAGGAATTGTTTTTTAAAAAATAAATTACTTTTAAATGTAAATAAAAAAATATATCCATTTCATATTAAAAGGACAATGTGATTTTCTACGTAATAAAATATTTTATCATGCTTTGGAATGTATTAGCAAAAATTGTTTCTGTTTGCCTATTAAGGGAGTTGATTGTTTTAAATACTTAGGTGTTTATATAGACTGTAAATTAAATTGGAAGGAACATATAGCAAATATTATTAAAAAGATAAATATTGTAATAATACGGTTATATTTATTACACAATTTGTAGATATTTCAACTTTAAAGATGATATATAATTGTTGGGTTAAATCGTATTTGCCATATGGAATTACTTCTTGGGGTGGCACATATTATTGTAATATTAACAAATTAATTGTAGCTCAAAATAGAATTATAAAATGCATATTGAAACAGAAAATATGAAAGTGTTAAAAACTTTTATAAAGATGTTGATATTTTAACAGTTAGAAAATTATATATTCATTCAATTTTAAGACATTTGTTTAAAAATTGGTCGGACCAAAATATAAAATTTGCAAATTATAACACAAGATAGAGTAATTCTGTTAATCTCGTTGAATTCTTACCTAAGAAAACTGTGGCTAAAAAACATTATATTTACCTTGCACCAAAATTATTTAATTTTTTGCCAAACAACATAAAAATGGGAAAACATTTACATGGCTTTACTTCAAATCTTCGTAAATGGTTACTACATATTGATAATATTGAGGGAAGATTGTAATAAATTTCACATTTTTTAATCATTCATCAAACTTTTTTCTTTCCATTTGTTCAAATTATTTTGTTCTTCAATTACTTTATAAATGCTTAAAACGTTTAAGGGGCGGGGGTGGCTCAGTCGATAGCGCGCCAGACTCGTAATCTGTAGTTCCCAGGTTCGAGTCCCAGCTGGGTCAGCGTTGAGATTTATCTCCGCAAAATTCCTCGCCCTGCCCACGGTCAGTAGGGGACACCGATGGGCTTGGAAAGACCGCCGTCCGTCGGATGGGACGTTAAGCCGTGGCCCCGTGTGTGGGAGAGCCATACCCTGTGCACGTTAAAGAACACGCTGGATGGCCTTGACGGGAGGCTACCATCTGTCTCCCAACAGCTGTTCCAGTGGGTCCCCTCCCCCAACCTTCTCTGAGCCTTCGGGGTCCATGTGACCTGGCCATTTAGCCCATGGTGTGCAAAAAAGTGCCGCTCAGAGGTAAAACAACCCAATCCAACCCCAATGAGTTCCTAGTTGATAGCGCTCAAAGATCAATAATCTGAGGTTCACACATTCAGGTCCAAACTGTGTCTGCATTGAGATACGCCAACTCCCATTCTGTCCTCGCTGAGAAAGGAGACACCAGTGTTTCGAAAGGCAGCTGTCCTTCAGATGGAATGTTCAGTGGTCGTGCTCAGTGTGCATTAAAGAACACGACGGATGGCTTCTATAGAAAGTTTCACTCTGTTCCTAACAGCTGTCCAGTGAATTATTTTTTATTTCTTTTTTTTTATTTCAAATTCAAATTTATTTTCAAAGCATTTATACATTTACTACGTTACACAAAAAATCCCACTAAGCCGAATAAATTCTCATTCATTAAAATAATCAATTCATTTTCAATTCATAAAAATAATACTCATCTATATTCTCAGCGCCTTTGGAATCTTCGTAACCTGACGGCTTAGTCTATCGCATGCACAAAAAGTGCCTTATCAACACTGCCTTACCAAAATACTGTGAATTTCCATATCATGTCAATATAAATCTAACTTCGAAGCTTTATTTTTTATCTACGTGTACTGAACACGAAGGTTGCCAGATCACTAATTTCTAAAACAATCGTTGCCAGATATTTTTTCTGAATTTTGTAATTAACCATAGTGTTCGGATACTTTTTTGAGCGACTGTAGGTGGTCATATTATTTTGATAGTAGATCGTGTGGGCTCACTCATGGAAATATTGAGCGTGTGCAGTTACCGTGCAGTAACTGCACACGCTTCAGTTTGCTGTGAACGGTAACTGGAGCGTGTACAGTTGCTGTACACGCTCCAGATATTTTTCCTGAATTCTGTAATCACGTGACACGAACGTTGCCAGATCACTAATTTCTAAAACAATCGTTGCCAGATATTTTTTCTGAATTTTGTAATTAACCATAGTGTTCGGATATTTTTTGAACGACTGTACCTGCCTACTAAGACTAGCGGGGGATGTATTTCCTGAGAAACCAGCACAATCCTAGTATAGCTTCTATGTTATCTCTATCCCTTTGTGTAAGGAAGAACCTTTTCAATTTATTTTAAAAAAAATATTTAAAAATTTAGCTGGGAAAAATTTAGCTAAACTCCTAAATTTTACGGATTCAGGAAAAATTAATTTTGTGGACTTTGGTAATTCGGAAATTGGACTAGTTCATTTCGTTTCACCCTTCCAGAATGAGCAAGTATTAATTACCTTTAGTTTCAGGCGCTGTGACACAACGTCGACCTATTTTTTTGTAGTCTCATTTATGCTCCATTTAATAAATGATGTGTAAACAGAAGTCATTCCCAAAGGGTATATGTGCATACTCTTCTACCCTGTTGAATTTTACACAAATAGCTTGTTATTTTACCTCTGAACTGCACTTTTTTTGCACAAAATGGGCAAGTCACAAGGACCCCGAGGGCCAAGAGAAGGTTAGGGGAGGGGACCTATGGGACAACTGTTAGGAGACTGATGGTAGCCTCCTGTCAAGGCCATTCAATGTGTTCTTTAACTTGCACAGGGTAAGGCTCTCCGACACACGGGGCCACTTAACGTACCATCCGACAGACGGCAGCCTTTCCAAACCCTTGGTGTCCCCTACTGACCGAGGGCAGGGCGAAGAGTTTTGTGGAGATAAATCTGAACACCGGCCCAGCCGGGACTCTAACCTAAGAACTGCAGATTATAACCCTGGCGCGCTACCGACTAAGCCATCACCACCCCACTCAAATAGGAACTTCACCAAGAAACAGTATTTGAAAGTTCTTTTAAGCATTAACGCCTTAAGCAAATTCCACCTAACTATTATGACACATCAGAATCACACAATAATCCCGAAGTTGGAAATTGTTCGTAGAAAAAAAAAGTTCCACTGATCTAAAAAAAAATCACGCAAAAGAATATTTCTATACAAGACTCCTGAAAGATGTAATCATTCGCTGAAACATTTGTCGGATAGTCTAATATCGATTTTTCAACGCAAGGAACTGTAGAGAAAAATATTCCTTATAAATCATAAAAAGTTACTACAGTTAATCGGGGAAAAAAAATTACCGAGTTAGGTATTAGGGTCAAAGTTCATCTTAGCTAAGGCATATTTTATATATATTTTCTTCAGTATATCAGTAATGAGACAGCCCAACGCCATGTTTTTAGAACACCATAGTTCATCCAGAAAACATTGGCATCATCTAATTCCAGTGTCTGAGTTACTTTTGGGCTAAAAGAAAAAGTTTCTGAAAGTTGGAACAAATTATTAACTAATATCACTAAATTCTACATCCCAATTTTGTCGAAAGAGATTTGGCATAAAAATCTTATTTTCTATTTAACCTCCCATTGCCCTACTTTAACTATTTAATATCGTATAAATACTTTGACCCGTTTAAGATCGGGAAATTTTATATTTATGAAAAACTGGAAAAAATTAGGCCGAATTTAATTATAAAGTATTAAATTAAAAAAAATGAAAATTTCTGTTCTTAATCTGGCACTGTCCTATTTTACCTAATAGAAAATATGGGTTTGTGAGCGGAACTGTTTTAAAAAAGAATAAAATAATAAATACCCCCCTCAAGCAGCTGCTTCCGCAGAGGTCTGACAGGGGCCTGTCAGTTTATATGCCATAGTAGAAGGTCTGAGGATGTTTTAGAATTACAAAATTTTTCAAATTAAAGAATAATTTAAAAACTCCCTTTCTGCCACCAACAGCCTAAAAATTGATAAATTCAAAATGTACGATTTTCTGTGAACTCTTATTTTCCCTATATCCTCGTTTTTTACCTCCTACTGCCTTACTTTAATGGTTGTGTAAAATTTACATTTTAGAAACACTGAATGAAGAATACAAGTTTATATTTTTAAGTTAGAAATTTCTCGACTCTGAAACAATACAAAAAAAAACTCACACCTACAGCACGTGAAACAGAGCAATGACAATAGTTTCGTTGACTTAAAGTTCATCTTCAGAAGTTTCGAAATTCCACCATTCTTTAATTTACATAGTCCGAGGCTTTGGGTTGTTGGGTTGTTTTACCTCTGAGCGGCACTTTTTTGCACACCATGGGCTAAATGGCCAGGTCACATGGACCCCGAAGGCTCAGAGAAGGTTGGGGGAGGGGACCCACTGGAACAGCTGTTGGGAGACAGATGGTAGCCTCCCGTCAAGGCCATCCAGGTGTTCTTTAACGTGCACAGGGTATGGCTCTCCCGCTCACGGGACCACGGCTTAACGTCCCATCCGACGGACGGTGGCCTTTCCAAGCCCATCGGTGTCCCCTATTGACCGTGGGCAGGGCGGGGAATTTTGCGGAGATAAATCTCAACGCTGACCCAGCTGGGACTCGAACCTGGGAACACAAGATTACGAGCCTGGCGCGCTACCGACTCAGCCACCCCCGCCCCGACCCCATGCCTAGAACCAGCCCTGCTACATTGCAGTATACCGGAGGTGCCCGAATTTTTTTTTCATATCGTGGAATGCTTTCAGTCTTGCGAGCTACTTTACGGGATTTTTCATTATTACCAAACCTTTACTCAGGCATATAAGCTTAATGCCTGGATTGACACTCAAAAAGCAGCCGATCGTCCATGGGCAACCCTGAAGCAGACGATTCATTAATTGGATTGTTATGTCGTCTTCAAATAAAACTGTATTTTCTAAAAGCAGCTGAACGTTTCTTACAGAATACAGTTAATAGAGTGAAACAGAGAAATTAGAGTTTACCAGTTGAGCATGCGTCGTATGTTGGGGGTACTAATCAGTGTTCGGGCTTAAAATCCTCGTTATATTCCTGCTTCAATGTTAATATAAATCCCAAGTCAAAGACGATATTTCGAGTTCATCAATTACAATTAAGAGAAAGACTACCAAAAACAGTAAGATCCAGTTATTATGCATGAAAACAGGACCGGATCTGGGGGGCTGGGTTGGGTTGGGTTGTTTTACCTCTGAGCGGCACTTTTTTGCACACCATGGGCTAAATGGCCAGGTCACATGAACCCCGAAGGCTCAGAGAAGGTTGGGGAAAGGGACCCACTGGAATAGCTGTTGGGAGACAGATGGTAGCCTCCCATCAAGGCCATCCAGCGTGTTCTTTAACGTGCACAGGGTATGGCTCTCCCGCACACGGGGCCACGGCTTAACGTCCCATCCGACGGACGGCTGCCTTTCCAAGCCCATCGGTGTCCCCTACTGACCGTGGGCAGGGCGGGTAATTTTGCGGAGATAAATCTCAACGCTGACCCAGCTGGGACTCGAACCTGGGAACTACAGATTACGAGCCTGGCGCGCTACCTACTGAGCCACCCCCGCCCCCGGATCTGGGGGGCATTCCCTCCCCCCTCACTTTTTAAGAATATTAATAAAGTTAACAGAAGGAAAAAATTATTAAACTTATGTACACTTCTTAGGGGACACCGATGGTACACTGTCGTATCAGAATAATATGACCACCTACCATAGTATATGTATGGTGGGTGGTCATATTATTCTGATATGACTGTGTATATTTCATGCATTTTTGAAGGCCTCTAAAACGGAGGGGAAATTATACAAAAGTGAAATTCCAGTCTCTTTTACCTCTTTCACTTTTTTCCGGGTCGATCAAGTCACTTGCCCCGTCCCCCTCCCCTTTATGTTTTTTCTAGATCCGGGCATGTAGGAAGCTAAACGTTTCCCCTCCTACAAAAAAGTTGCATTCACATTTATCTGTTTTAAATAATAAGCCGATGTCTACTGCATCTCTAGAAAAAAAAGCTCAATGTAAAACATAATCAAGTTATTTTTCTCTGAACATAAAACTTAATGGAAATGTGTGTTATGAATGAAAAAAAAAACCTGCCCAAAATATATTACCAAGAATGGAAACATGACCGAGTGCAAATTATATGCATAAGCAGAGCTTAACGCTCTTTTCAGGTCGTAAATGTCAATTGCATCAGTCGTTGGGTTGTTTTACCTCTGAGCGGCACTTTTTTGCACACCATGGGCTAAATGGCCAGGTCACATGGACCCCGAAGGCTCAGAGAAGCTTGGGGGAGGGGACCCACTGGAACAGCTGTTGGGAGACAGATGGTAGCCTCCGGTCAAGACCATCCAGCGTGTTCTTTAACGTGCACAGCGTATGGCTCTCCCGCACACGGGGCCACGGCTTAACGTCCCATCCGACGGACGGCGGCCTTTCCAAGCCCATCGGTGTCCCCTACTGACCGTGGGCAGGGCGGGGAATTTTGCGGAGATAAATCTCAACGCTGACCCAGCTGGGACTCGAACCTGGGATTGGATTGGATTGTTTGACCTCTGAGCGGCACTTTTTTTGCACACCATGGGCTAAATGGCCAGGTCACATGGACCCCGAAGGCTCAGAGAAGGTTGGGGGAAGGGACCCACTGGAACAGCTGTTGGGAGACAGATGGTAGCCTCCCGTCAAGGCAATCCAGCGTGTTCTTTAACGTGCACAGGGTATGGCTCTCCCTCACACGGGACCATGGCTTAACGCCCCATCCGACGGACGGCGGCCTTTCCAAGCCCATCGGTCTCCCCTACTAACCGTGGGCAGGGCGGGGAATTTAGCGGAGATAAATCTCAACGCTGACTCAACTGGGACTCGAACCTGGGAACTACAAATTACGAGTCTGGCGCGCTACCGACTGAGCCACCCCCGCCCTTGCATCAGTCGTAGAGAAACAGAATCCACTGCGAGTTATAAATAAGTCTTTATCTATAAAGCATAGGATCAACACTACGAAGTTTATTGCCCTTCATAGTCCCGTAGACAGAAAGGAGCCAGGTGACTCCACGCTGATTTCCATCTAGTTTGTAGTTCCGGTTGTTTAGAGTTTCATTGCAGCAGCAACAAGTGCTAAAAAAAATCCTTCCGTGTCTGTGACTATTTGTAATGTGTGTGTTCAATGAGTCCACATGACACGCACTGTTGCAAAAATAAATTTCGTTTTATCATCGTTATGGAACTGAAGAATAAACTTCCCATTTACATTGATCGAATTATAAAACGAAATTCAGTCAATTCAACAGTGATTCATGTATTTGGAGTCAATGCCACATGGGCTTCTGATGACAGTCCGTGGGAGTACGTAAAGGATGACTGGTATTCATTTCATTATTTCGGAGATCCATGTCAACGCATATTCGGGGCGGGGGTGGCTCAGTCGGTAGTGCGCCAGGCTCGTAATCTGTAGTTCCCAGGTTCAAGTCCCAGCTGGGTCAGCGTTGAGATTTATCTCCGCAAAATTCCCCGCCCTGCCCACGGTCAGTAGGGGACACCGATGGGCTTGGAAAGGCCGCCGTCCGTCGGATGGGACGTTAAGCCGTGGCCCCCGTGTGCGGGAGAGCCATACCCTGTGCACGTTAAAGAACACGCTGGATGGCCTTGACGGGAGGCTACCATCTGTCTCCCAGCAGCTGTTCCAATGGGTCCCCTCCCCCAACCTTCTCTGAGCCTTCGGGGTCCATGTGACCTGGCCATTTAGCCCATGGTGTGCAAAAAAGTGCCGCTCAGAGGTAAAACAATCCAATGTTAAACAATGCACTGGATGGCCTTGACGGGAGGCTACCATCTGTCTCCCAACAGCTATTCCAGTGGGTCCCCTCCCCCAACCTTCTCTGAGCCTTCGGGGTCCATGTGACCTGGCCATTTAGCCCATGGTGTGCAAAAAAGTGCCGTTCAGAGGTAAAACAACCCAACGCATATTCTTTTATGGTTGCGAGTTCTCAGGATCTGAAAGATTTTTTATTTTTGTGAAATTTAAAAAGCGAGTTGGTGACATTTCGCCCTTTGCATACACATTGAAGCATACACATTCAAAGCTGCAGCTTGGGGCGGTGCAATTTTAAAGTGCATTTTGGTGGTTGATTGGGCTTGCTCTAATCTCAACTCAATATGAAAGGGCTAAAAGTAATTTTGAAACCTTTTATAAGATTAATTTTATATTTTATTTCAAGTGTGGAGATATAAAATTGTATTCGGTTAAATCCACAAAAATTCTGTGATCTCTTGAAGTAACATGCCTTAACTGGCATAGTGGTTAGGCAGCTAGGGACTGTTCCAGCAAGGCAAACTTTGTGTGTTGTGTTAGCTCTAACTAAGGCAGTGGTCAGCAGTGACTTCGGTCTTAGTAGGGCATGTCCTTGTATGAGAAGGCCTGTAACAAGCTAGGAGTAGCTTCTAGGATTCTTCTCTGTCCTATATGTCGCAAACCAACAGAAAATAAAATCAGTCGGAATGGCAAAAAGAGCAAATTCATTAAAGTGGCAAATAAAAATTTTGAAGGGCGAAAAAATATATTTATTTGTAGTTGATAAAGAGTAAATCAGCTTTGGATGGCAAAAAGTAGATTTGCTTGGGGCTGCCAAAAGTCGCTTAGGTAGCAATTATCTTCGGCCGGGTTAAAGGGTTTTTTTATTTTAAAATGTCAAAAAACTGAAAACTTTCGTTCCTTAGTATTTTTGCGCCATTGTCGTGAATGGTGCCATTAACGAAGCAAGATTTGAAATCTGCAATGAGATATTGTGTCTCAGTACTGATAACGATCTGGGACAGGGATTGGCTCAGTCAACAGCGCGCCAGGTTTGTAATTTGGTTTTCTCAGAATGAAGTCCCCTTAGGGGCCTGCCTTGATAGTTTTCTCCGTTCTCACCTCAATGAGAAACGAGACATCCGATAGACGTCGACTTGGAAAGGCCGCCATCTATCGGATGGGACGTTAAGCAGTGGCCCCATGTGCAAAAGGGTTATAATCTCTGCACATTGAAGAACACGCCTTAACGGGAGGTTTCCGTTAGCTGTCCAGAGACATCCGATAGACGAGACATCCGATACACATCGACTTGGAAAGGCCGCCATCTATCGGATGAGACGTTAAGCCGTGGCCCCATGTGCAAAAGGACTATAATCTCTGCACATTGAAAAACACGCCTTAACGGGGGGTTTCCGTTAGCTGTCCAGTTAGTATTTTTTCTTCCCTTACCCAATTCTGAATCCTTGTAAACTGGCCATCAAGCTCATTGTGTGCACAAAAGTCCCGCTCAGAGGTAAAACGACCCAACGATAGCGACAATTCAAGAGAAAGCAAGATGCTTGTTGTGGGGAAAAGTCGAAAGGGAAAATCAATGGGCAAACTACACTGAGATGCCGGTTTATTACGAACACCTGCTTAGTAGTCTGTTGCGCCTCTTTTGACCTTCAGAACAGCCCACATTCTTCTGAGCATGGAACTTACAAGATGCTGGATGGGTTGTGCAGAAATGTTGTACCATGCGGAAATGATTGTGTCGCGCAGTTGTTGCAAACTGGACGGCGGCACAGTCTCACTGCGAACAGCCCTTAACACCTCATTTCAAAGATTCTCGATGGGGTTTAGATCTGGGGACTATTTAGGCCAGTGAACCGATGAAAACTCGTCGGCATGTTCCTGAAACCATTCAGTACCAATACGTGCCTTGTAAGCAGGTGCCTTTTCATGCTGAACACTTGTTCAAATGTTCAAATATGTCCTGGTGTTCAGATGTCCTTCGACGGATATCATGGGGTCTAATGCGTGCCAGGAAAACATTCCCCACACCGTCACACTGCCACTATCTGCCTGTACTGTTGACACCAGACAAGATGGCTCCATGGTCTCATGTTGCTTCTGCCAAATTCTGATCCTTCCATCAGCTTGATACAAAAGGAACCTTTATCCAGACAACCTTTTCCCAGTCTTCAACGGTTGTGTCGATGCTCCTGCTCCCACTGGAGATGCACTTTCGTCTTCTTCGCTGACAACATCAGCACTCGACATAGTCGGCAGCTATTGCAGCCCATACACGACAAAGTTCGATATGTGGTGCTTTCGGAGATGGCCTTCTGCACCAAGGTTTAATTTTGCTGTGATTTGCCTGATTGTGGCAACTGTTCCTTTGCACGATTCCCGCCAGTCTCCTTTGGCCCCTCTGATCCACAAGCTGTTTTCATCCACAGTTTCATACTGTGAATGAAAACAGATTGTGGGTTGGTTCGAATCCCACCTGTGTCAGCGTTGAGATTTATCTCTGCTAAACCCCCGCCCTGCCTTTGGTCAGTAGGGGACACCGATGTACTTGGAAAGGCCGCCATCCGTCAGATGGGATGTTAATCCGTGCCCGTGTATAGAAGAGTCATACCCTGTGTACGTTAAAGAATATGCTAGATGGTCTTGATAGGAGGCTACCATCTGTTTCCTAACAGCTTCCAGTGGATACTCTTCCCCAATATTCTCTGAGCTCTTGGGATCTTTGTGATCATGCTATTTAGCCCATTGTGCGCAAAAAAGTGCGTCTTAAAAGTAAAACAACCAATTTATCCTGTGGCTTTCAGTTACAGTTAAAAATTAATAATAATAAAAAATCCATCAAGTTGCTTGTCACAGAGGTTTAACAGGAGCCTGTCAGTTCAATACGCCATAGACAAGATCTGTGAAAAAGGCGATACCTCAGCAGAAAAACAAGAGAAACATCCATGCCTTACCTGAGGCTTAAACCCAGATACCTGCTAATAAAACTCAGATTATAATGTTGTCGAATTTATTGTGGGATGGCAGCAATAAATGATGGTAATTGACAATTTACATTTTGTTCTTTTCTACCCAAGTGCATCTGAATCATATGATCAAAGAGACGATGAAAAATCTTTACCATATTTTTTAACAGATTGCCTTCAGTTATAACAAGACATGTCTTGAAGAGAGAACCTAGTTCGAATCTTTGTTAAATCCCGGTGCTGTTGTCGGCGCTGGGGAGTAATTAACCCTAAGGGTTATTTTTATCGTTTAAAGTTTTATTATTCTTATATTTACCCTAAGTTCATATTTAAGGTAATTGAATGAAGGAAATCTTTTGACGTTTGTTTCAAAAATGAGTGCTTTTCCTATATTGCTTCTCCTTTTCTAATCTTCCTCTTCTAGGTGTGCCATCTATGCCAGGCGTATCACAAAAGTGTGCCACTCAGCTCTGCGAGTGCGATAGAGAGTTTGCTCGATGCGTCAGCAACTATCCTTGTCCTCAACAGAAACCATCCTGCAAATCAAACAGTTACATGATGTTCCATAATATGGTGAACAACGATAAATAAAGCAATATGGAGCCCATTTTCTTCATCGGTGACTCTCAGCTTTCCAAGGTTAAATTATTAGCCATAGGTACCCATCTCACAATCAAAGTCAAGTGTTTCTAAGTGAAGGCACTGCAATAAATGGTTGATACTGTATTTCAAGAAAAGTAGAAATCGCTATTTGTATTTACAGTGTGATCTGACAAACTGCAAAAAACTAGTGTCTATGATAAAAACATAGAGATACGTAAATACTTCGCCAGGATTATTGGTATGCTTTATTACATTAACTGTTACAAAAATGCTCGATTAGATGACTTTTGATAATTAGGTAAGTATTTTGATGTAATAGATGACAGTTTATTTCCCTCAAGTTGAAATGATGTGAAAAGCCAAATGCATAAGTCAAAATAGCAATAACAAAAGAAATATTCGTAAGATGTCAGTGATTTATTGAAAATGAATTTTTAATTTGCGTTGCTTTGCCCCTCAGCAAAGTCGAAACGAAATTCAATATTGAGTATAATTGTAATTAAATGAGTTGCTAAATATAAACACGGGACTAAAATGCATTCCTTTGAATGGAACTGCGACAATCTTTCCTTATGAACAAAATGAACAGAAGTCTAAGCATCGAAAATATGAAAAAAAATGAAGATGCGTCTAATGTCATGTTAGAGCGAACCAGTTAAGTGAAAAGACTTCAGTGGTTCAAAAATAACCGTCACTAATATTAAACTACTAAGCGGACGGAAAACTGCATTCTTTAGCACCAACAACCTATCTGCATTAAGCAACTAACTCAAAACTCAGAAAGGGTTTATATACCGTGGGGTCCTACTTTCTACGCATGTGATTTGAAGCCGAACTTCGTAACAGCTAACACACTGCAATCCTTCTCTCAAGTTTTTGTTTTGAAAGCCGAGAGGTCATTTATTATCAATCTATATATAACATTGCACTTTTTTTTGTGTTGTATGTATAATTTTTTTATCATTTTCTCACTTGAAAGGAGATGGAGAACATCGCTATAGTTAGGAGTATTAGGCAATATTTCTAAAAACTATAATCTTCAGATCAATGTAAAATGCGTCTGTTAACTCACCTCATGCGAATATAAAAATCTAAATGTTTCATTCACAGTAAGCTCTTACCAAATGCAAATAAATGTTACATAAGTGAAACTGGAAAAAAAATCGAGCAATGATTTATCAATGTAGAAGCATGTTATGTTTGGCCTTATTTGTACGTATTATGTGGTGTGCCTATCCTTTGCTTTCTGCAAGTATGACACAGATTCAATAAGAAATACTACGAACCTTTCCGAAGTTACGAATGTGCTAACACTACTCAAACAAAACAACCATCGGCTACATTAGATGTTTATCATTCTATGGAAATGCCTATAGCAGTGTAATGAGCCATAACCTTGTACTTATTACTTGTTATTTTCTTTAAAATCGGGGTTAGTAAAATTGCGATAATTACAGTTGAAGAGGATGTTAAGTCCAATTGTCAACAACTATGAAAAGGAAAATCCAAGTTCTGCAAATATGTTATAAAGGCATTCAATCAATATTTTGAGTTTTTACTGAATTTAGAAAGAAAGTTTACCCTTGAAAGTATTAAAGTAGTCCCTGTCCGTTTTATCTAGCTCTTATACGTTCATTTAGCGCGAAAAACATTGAACTATAACATGTTACTGTCTTACAGGCTTATTTCATTTACCAATTTAACTCTTTGGCACATTTTGTCATTTAATATTGCATTGTTGTTGCAAATGATGTGCGGCGAAGGGTTGCTAAGTGTGCCATCAAATTTTGAACATATTTTTACTCAAAAACGATCAAATCATTGAAAAATTATATATATATATAAAACAGTGGTAATCCCTTCCGCCAGCCGTGTGCACAGCAAGTTACAATTCACAAACTTATTTTCAACTGTCAAATAGTTATTACAAAGTACACCTATCCCTCGATTTACACATTTCCGCACAAAACCGTGTAAATCGAAATCCGTGTATTCGAAATCAAAACCGTGTAAATCGAAACTGAATTATGAACATTTTAGTGTTTGTTTGTTTGTTTTTTCGTTTTACACGGTTTCGATTTCGATTACACGGATTTCGATTTACACGGTTTTGTGCGAAACCTATCTTCAGTGTAAATCGAGGGATAGGTGTATACGAATTGACACAAAATGATCATTTGAATCTGTAGGCAGGGCAGGATTAAAGGGCCCCTTTTGCTACTAATACCTAGAATTATTTTAAATAAAATATTTTTGAACGTGTACAAAATTTTAATTACACTGGTTTTCATAAATTAAGAACAGCTTGAAAATCTGGGGGTTTTTTTCGAAAACCCATTGGATCTGCTGCATATGAACAGGAAGATAGGTGTTTATAAGCACTGTGTGTAAAAACAACAGTTGAAAAATGGAAAAGTACTCTTAATTCCCAAAATTATATACGAAGTGTGACACATGGTAAAGAGGTGGTCAGTTGAGCTAGCCCAGGTAGTTCAATACGGAGTGTGATACAATATACAGACATATGGAGTCAAGCCTCGCTGCGATGTTTCATGCTGCTGATCACGCTGTCCAGCAACACTGTAGGTAGTAATTATCATTGCTCCTCCAAAACACATCGAAGCTCTGGGAGGCTCCCAAGAGCAGAATTCAGGGACGGGGGGGGGGGGGGGGGAGAGAGAATTCATCTCTTGAGAGCATCCCATGCATGTTCTATTGGATATAGATCAGACCAGACAATCTACTCCGTACAGTTAGGGGGCGGGGTTGGCTCAGTCGGTAGCGCGCCAGGCTCGTAATCTGTAGTTCCCAGGTTCGAGTCCCAGCTGGGTCAGCGTTGAGATTTATCTCCGCAAAATTCCCCGCCCTGCCCACGGTCAGTAGGGGACACCGATGGGCTTGGAAAGGCCGCCGTCCGTCGGATGGGACGTTAAGCCGTGGCCCCGTGTGTGGGAGAGCCATACCCTGTGCACGTTAAAGAACACGCTGGATGGCCTTGATGGGAGGCTACCATCTGTCTCCCAACAGCTGTTCCAGTGGGTCCCCTCCCCCAACCTTCTCTGAGCCTTCGGATAGTTAACAGTGCTATTTTTCAGATAACGATCAGCAAAGTCCCAATGTTACGGGTGGGCATTATCATCCTATAGGAAGAAGATATACCTCTTCCATCTGCATATGGTCGCACACAGTGGTCAGACATTTCATCCCTGTACCTGCGACAAGTAACATAGCTTGTTGGAAGCATGTACAGATCTGTGCAACTGCTCAAAGCTATCCCTCCCCAAACCATGATACTATCACCACTGTAGGTGCCATTCACGAATATTTATGGCATGAGAGTGTGTTCCTCATTCCCTCCATATCAAATGATGCCACGAATTGCTGTGTAGGGAAAATTTCGATTCATCTTCATCCATAAAGAAGAAACACCTTTGCTCCTGCATCCAGTTGACATGATGTCTTCACCAGTTTAGACTGTCCTCTTCTGGGTCAGGGGCATGCATACCACTGGCCACCTAGCATACAGGCACACTTTATGAAGTCTTGAGCATATTGTGGTAGCAGATATCGTCGTTCCACTTGCTATTGTAAGGTTTGGTAGTTGACGTGGTTTTGACATCTTACTTCTCCTGGTGCATAATACCAGATAGCAGTCCTCTCTTTGGGTTGGGTTGGGTTGTTTTACCTCTGAGCGGCACTTTTTTGCACACCATGGGCTAAATGGCCAGGTCACATGGACCCCGAAGGCTCAGAGAAGGTTGGGGGAGAGGACCCACTGGAACAGCTGTTGGGAGACAGATGGTAGCCTCCCGTCAAGGCCATCCAGCGTGTTCTTTAACGTTCACAGGATATGTCTCTCCCGCACACAGGGCCACGGCTTAACGTCCCATCCGACGGACGGCGGTCTTTCCAAGCCCATCGGTGTCCCCTACTGACCGTGGGCAGGACGGGGAATTTTGCGGAGATAAATCTCAACGCTGACCCAGCTGGGACTCGAACCTGGGAACTACAGATTACGAGCCTGGCCTCTCTTTGGGAGTTGACAGTCACCATCCCCTACTGAATCGGCTGGACCTTGTTGGAATCTCTTCCAAGGTCTATGCACCACTAAATTTCTCCCATTAAGTAATCTGGCAACATCTACTTTCTTTTTTAACCTGTGTCGCGTCGCTTAAAGTTTGTCACAGCACTTCTTCCAATAAATGATGTTTGGTAAACATATCCAATAAATCTTCTATCTCAAAAACTCCACCTCACACTTCATAGTAGAACTGAGAAGAGCAGCTTCGAAACGCCCGTTTTTAACGCTAAACGCATTTATATATGTTCATTCATTTTTTTTTACCATATATCAGTCCTGAGTCGTATTTTACTCACATGACTTTCGTGCATTTCTATCATCGGAGTTTTAGTATATCGAGATTTTTTCATTTGGTCCTTAATTTATGGAAACCAGTATATTAACAACAATATTATACTCAAAGAAAGGTGGTATGTAAAAACGGTGCTTTTATTTATTTACTCATTTATTTATTTTTCATTTCTGATAATATGAGGGGGGCTGCGAAATCTTTAAGTGCCCCATGTCCTGGAACGTCTCAATCTGGCGCTATCTGTAAGTAGCCGTGAAATTAGAAAGAATACTTAAGTGTGCCATGGAGTGATAAATGTTGCTGGGTAGTGATCTAGAATTAGGCGTAGAACGCTTTTCAGATAATTTAAAATTTTTCTTCACCTTTTCATTGAATTCTAGAAACGAAAATTAAGAATCAATGTGTTATATAAACGGATATGTGAAGTGTTTATTATTGTCATCTCTTGGTTCTTCAGATCATATCTTTTCTTTAGGTGAGAGATTGTTCTATATTAGTACTTGTACATATTGCGACTCCATCTGTCTATAAATGTTAACTGAGTTATCATATTATTGTACCATAGGTCGTATCACCTTTAAATGAGGATGATCCGTACTGGAAGTGGTTGAAACAAGGGAGATGTAGAGTCCGTAAACATAAGAATCAAACCTACGGTCTAGATTATGCGAGAAGTGTGATGAGCATCCATTCTGAAAGAACGTAGTTGACTTTAGACGTAACAGAAAGAAATGTGATGGTTCGAAATTAGGTTTAATAAAGTGAGATGTATCTTACCATACTTGAGTACAGGGAATGGCGAAAGTAAAGTTCAGATTAATCACAGTAATCTTCTTTTGTAAAGGAATGGATAATGAAGTTGGGTTGGGTTGTTTTCCTCTGAGCGGCACTTTTTCGCACACCATGGGCTAAATGGCCAGGTCACATGAACCCCGAAGGCTCAGAGAAGGTTGGGGGAGGGGACCCACTGGAAGAGCTGTTAGGAGACAGATGGTAGCCTCCCGTCAAGGCCATCCAGCGTGTTCTTTAACGTGCATAGGGTATGGCTCTCCCGCACACGGGGCCACGGCTTAACGTCCCATCCGACGGACGGCGGCCTTTCCAAGCCCATCGGTGTCCCCTACTGACCGTGGGGAAGGGCGGGGAATTTTGCGGAGATAAATCTCAACGCTGACCCAGCTGGGACTCGAACCTGGGAACTACAGCCTGGCGCGCTACCGACTGAGCCACCCCCGCCCCTAATAATGAAGTAATGTTCCATAGTAAAATGCTAGTGAAATTGATAGATTAATTCTAGTTTAATTATTTTTGTCTATCATTTTAAATGGATCAAAGAACTGACGCCAGAAAATATCACGCTGAACTGTTGACAACTAATAGTTATCAGAGTTCAGCATGAATAAGTTAGCTTTAATTCCATTGTTATTTACTCATATATTTCCTTCTTTAACTTTTTAATTTCAACGTTTTCTGATTTTGATTATACTTTGTGTAATTTTGTGTTTAGTTATAAGTAACGAGAGTGTGTAGTGTTTGTTATGTATTTGCTTGTAAAATTTTCATTGTAGATATGTTTCGGATTTTAATCTTTCAAATTTTAATTATTTCTCATAATTTTAGTGCTGATAGTGCAGAGCTTAAAACTTTGCACTCTTTTATCCTCTGCATCAGAGGGTTTCTGTAGAATAGCTTCGTGAAGATATTTCCTGGTTTTATATCAGTGCTAACCGAATTATTGTGCTACATTTACCTAAACCTTTATATGGTACCGTATTTCTGAAAATTTAAAACTGAAATAACAAGATGTGTTAATGCTTTAGGTTTGCATTTAAACTTTTTCCAGTGATCATTTGTCATTTTGTAATATATAAAAAAAGTGTTTAAAGCAGGTCCGGTTCGGATGCCAGGTATGAGGAGCAGTTACATGGATCCAAGCATTAATAGTGGAACTTTCAAAGATAAAACTTACCAAAATCATTCGAGATCTGCTATTAGCCAAGTAAGGTTAAAAGAAATTTCTTTGTTACCCATAGAAAAAGAGCTATCGAAACAAAAACGGTTATTCTGATACTATGGAAAATATCGCAAAAAAGGTAAAAAAAAGTAGTTATGGATTCTATTATTGCATTATTTTAGATTGAAATTAATATATATATTCGTTATATAAAAAACGGGTCAGAGTATCGCAAAGCATTGAGCCTGCCCTGATTTATAACATTAAAGAGCCAGAAAATATAAACGCAACAACCCATTTGTGTAATATTCTTATAAAACTGTTTCGAAATTTAGGTCTATTTTGTGACTTGTATTTCGTTACAAGTGTCCTGTTCTGAAATTAATTTAACTACGGGTTTCCATAACTTTTACGATTTAGAAACAAATGTAGCAATAAAAAAAAGGATACTGCCTCCATAGCTACCCCGTCCTAAGCCCCAGTTTTGATTGACTCTAAATGCAAAATGTTGCTGAAGCCTTTCACTTCATTCCAAATCATTTCTTTCTAAGAGAATTCTATTCAAAACACTGCAGTAGGACACAAAAATATCCTTCCAATGAGCAGCATTTCATACCTTATTAATTACCATGATTTTTTTTAATATACTATTTTTTGCTATGTTTTGAGGGGGAAAACGTTAATAAATAGCTTTCAACAACTCATTAGATATTATTATTTAAAATTTAAAAAAAATTCATCCTCGTTTAATGCATATAGCCTACAAGTGTTTATCTGTGATTGCCTATTATTCAATACAGAGTATGTGCCTGACATGCTACTCAGAGACGGATTTATAGGTGTGTGCAGAACTTGGACTAATTACTGACGAGGGACCCTCGATTACTGTTTTCGAAGTCGCATTTATTTAGGTAAATGAACAGAGCCTCAAAAACATCTGCACACAGGGCCATATGCACCGTAAATCAGCCTCTGGCTGGTTACTATTTCATGGATCATATTGGGTGAACAAAGTCTGGATCTAGAAAATAAAAACGAGATGGAGGGCAAAGAAACACAAACGAGGCAGGAAAATGTAAAGTGGGGAGGGGGGACCAAGAGACTGGATTTCCAACGCAGTATAATATTTCCCCTCCTTTCACAGGTCTTTAAAAAATTCCTTGAAAAATGCATGAAATATAACTTTTATAATTTTTGCCTCTATTACCCTTATTAGCATTCTGAAAGGTTCACCCATCCTCCAGATCCGGCCTTGAACTGAACCAACCCCACCCTTCCATACAGACTAAGAGCTATTCAATAAAATTTAGGGAAACTTTGGTGTCGACAGCCGAATATGCATCCTTAACTACCAAATGTTGATGGAATATATTTCAACACAGGTTCAGAACATCAAATAACGGATGGAGGTATAGGCAACTGTCGACTGCAAAGAGTTAAGCCAATATTGAGGAACATGGCCCAAAAAACCGAGAGTGAATTATGATAGTCCATTCAGACAGTCTTTCCCTATAAAGAGCAACTCTGATTTTGTTAATATTTAAAGGATATAGCTCACCATCCTATCCAATTTAGCCAGGAACTGGTAAAGGAGATTTCGATACAAGCACGCTGGGGAATAAACCTGGCTCTACACCTCGGCCACCACGACGACCCCTGCTGTCTACTCAAATTAACAAGTTTTTCACAGAATTTAACGATCGTATCGCAAGAGCAACTGGTATTAAATATTGCTGTATTATCATATTTTGAACCATCTAAGGATCTTGCTTCGTAAGTTTTTGGAAACCCGTATACATTTTAAGTTTTTATGTAAATGTATCTCAAAATATAACTAGATGTACAGAAAATAAAATGCTTAATTGAAAATTAAATGGATTTGTTTCTTTCATTCTTTATTTTACATGTATATACCCTATCCCAACAAAATAGAGTACTTTCGGCTATGTCAACGAAAAACTAAATTCAGAGAGAAAGAATCCGAGTTCAAATCTCGGAATGACACGATTCTTTTCGTAGTTGAATTCTTTTTTAAACCTAGGTCGCGCCTTGCTTTTAGATCTTCTCAATGGCGTATTTTACTGTCAGACCTTTGTAGCAAGTGGGTTGCCTGAGGAGTAATTTATTTTTATATTTTTACTTATTTTATGTTCGGTGTTGTCCATTTTCTTTACTCAAACGCTGTAAAAATACAACAGGTGACACTCCCCAGGTGGAAAGCTTTGCATTTGACATGAAACTCATTACGATCAATTCTGTGAAATTTATCTCCCTTTAAGAAGGGGCCGGAAATGAAGGACATAACTGTTGATGATACTCAAAATGTCAGAACCTTTAAATTAATAACTCGTTACATATGACAATCGTTTACGAATTCCCATCTTTTCTATTTTTGAGGGGGGGGGGGGGTGTTGGAAGGCCAAACTTTTACGTTGCTTTTAATTATAATAAGAGAAAACTGTATATCGAATTTGGGAATTTGTTTTTAAAAGAAAATCGTTCCTGTTATTTCTGATGATGGTGTTTTCAAGGGGTAGGAAGAAAGTTACGAGACAAGCTACATTTTCAATTTGGTGCTCCTAGCTCTTACCGTTTAGAAATAATTACATTTCTTTTTTCTCTCTTTTGAGTTAGGGTGAACTTTTTTTTTTTCGGAGGCGAGGGGGGGAAAGGTTGTTGTCAAACCTTTAAATTGTATGAGGATGCTTTATACTGAAAATTAGATTAATTCTATCGTTTATCAGAGCTTATATTCTTCTTGGGAAGGTGCGGTGCACATTTCTGAAAGGGAAAATTTTTGAAGAGGGCAAACCCTTAGACTGCTTTAACTTAGATTTAGGGGGAGTTGTATACCAAATTTGATGGTCCTAGCTAATTCAGTTTAGTAACAGCTCTTGAACAAACAGAGAAACAAAGTCTTTAAGTTATATAGCAGAAAACACTAGAAAGAGTTTCAGCAATGTTTATTCCATATTTAAAAAGTTATCAAAGCTGGAACATTTCACAAAGATATCTCTTGTCCAAAGCAATTTCGTCTGAATTTTTATTAAATCTATATAATAAAAGATATCTGTCTGTGAGTCTATCTGTCTGTGGCAGCCATAACTCATCGGGAAATCAATCCTCCGTACATCCTCCAAATTTTCAGAGAATGTTTCTGGTTGTGGTCCGGACTGCAGTGCCAAATTTCAGGTCGAAAGTCCAAGAGGGGGGCTTGCTAGAACCAAAAATATTTATCATGCTATTCCTACGGGTAACGAGAATCGCTATCAAATTTCCTGTTGCCATTTTCGGTTCCCTAACTATGAAAGTAAAGATTTAAAATAGCATTTAAATGTTCTGCAAATCTGATGCCGTTGCTAGATTCCCCACATTTCTAAAAGCATTATTTAGGCGTTCCATTGCAGCTACGGACTTGATTTTCTAACTAAAGATGCGGTCGGACACGAGGAACCCGCCTGCGAAATTTGGGACCTTTCGGTGAAGTACGTCGGGAATTACAGAACGCCAAAATCTGACGAAATAAGTAACTCAATTGTTTGTCACGGGCTCCGAGAGCGCGCGCCCAGTCAGCAATGACTTTGCAAAACCGGAAAATTCTTCGTGTTCAAACTGTGATAAAATGTCGGGGGGGGGGGGGGGAAATTCACTTACCTTTCTTTAGTGCAGGAAACAACAGAATATTATATTAGATTAAAATATTAGATTAAAAGTGAGATACGAGCTGTCACAATTTGTGTAGAAATGAAGCCATGGGCCAAGTGAGAACCTGATGTTTAAACCAATCACCGGGCAACACAGGGGATGCTGTGCAGGAAATTTGGACCGTGCGAACGAATATCACGGGAGCCATAGGTTAGCAAAATCTGCGGTAACGGAAATAAAATCTCGATAGCTTACGCAGAAACTAAGCCAAGGCTATGAGGAGTGTTCGCTGACGTCAACAATCCGGGCAAATTTCTTCCTGTTGAAAATCTGTACTAAAGGGAGGGGGGGGGTTCTAACAAAATTTACCTTTAATGCAGTGAGAATAAGAATATACAGGTTAAGAGTGACACCGGGCAACGCCGAGAAGTTCAGCTAGTCAATAATAATCATTTAGACCAGTGATGGCCCACCGTGCGTAGAACCTACGGAAAAAAAACTGAGCATATTTCTCCTTGTTTGTATGATAAAAACTGTAACAAAGATATCTTCTTGAATAAATAGTGATCAAATCGGTTGTTAACACCTGTTACATACCGTTTTATTATCCGAGAAAAATTATTCAAGCTAAACTTGATCACCCCTCTATACATCTACATCGAAATTAATACTCTAGGATGGACAACTTTTTTTCGCCAACGTGACAGATATTATGTTGGAATTCGGAAGAGCAAAACATCAGGAAACATTTTGGACCATCTACTTTTAAAAGGTTTCTGTACTGATTTCATCAGTTTTCTTCGTTTTTCTCTTGACAAGTTACAGACATTCCAGTCATCTCTGTTTTCAATGGCTTACTCCATGAATGCAAGCTTGATCCATTACTCTTTGAGGATTGACCTCGCATACGATTTTGATTTGTTCCAAATGTTCCTGCTTGTTACGATGCCCAGTTGAATTTTCAACAGGCAATCCGCTAATGTAATTTATACTTCGATTAAAAATATTGGTAATTGTAGACTTTGCAACACTATAAACAAATTTCAACTATTGCATTATTATATCAGGTATTTATGTGGTCAATTGCATTATAATAGAGTTGCAAAGCATTACTTACGAAGTAATGCTTACGAAGTAATGCTTGTAAACGACGAAAACTAACTTACGAAGTAATGCTTGTAAACGATACAATTTGCTCTTATTCCCACTTATGGGTTGGGTTGTTGTTGTTTTACCTCTGAGCGGCACTTTTTTGCACACCATGGGCTAAATGGCCAGGTCACATGGACCCCGAAGGCTCAGAGAAGGTTGTGGGAGGGGACCCACTGGAACAGCTGTTGGGAGACAGATGGTAGCCTCCCGTCAAGGCCATCCAGGTGTTCTTTAACGTGCACAGGGTATGGCTCTCCCGCACACGGGGCCACGGCTTAACGTCCCATCCGACGGACGGCGGCCTTTCCAAGCCCATCAGTGTCCCCCTACTGACTGTGGGCAGGGCGGGGAATTTTAGCGGAGATAAATCTCAACGCTGACCCAGCTGGGAACTACAGATTACGAGCCTGGCGCGCTACGATTCAGCCACCCCCACCCCTATTCCCACTTATGAAGCTCCAAATTCGAATCATCAATGAACAATGGGTACCTGTGGGAACCTGCAAGGGTTTGCCGCGACATAGTAACATTGCGATACTAGCAAGATTACACCGAGGCTTTTGAGCTATAAGGAAGTTTAGGTGAGGATGTCTCATTGCTTAGCGTGAAAATCTCGAGAGCAGTTACATTTCGCTGGCAAAATTTACAACCTGCATTTCAAACAACGAAAACATTCCACAATTCTTTCCCCTAACTTAGGATTCATATTACTGGCAATACGAACGCATTTACTTAATAATGGTAATATCGAATACAGGTTTTAGCTGTACAAACCGGGAATACAAGATGCAATATTAAATTTCAGCTTCAGAGCTCTAATATTAAATTTCAGCTTCAGAGCATGCTTCAGAGCAGCTTCCTCTGCATCATACTTTGGTGAATGAATTCTAGCTACATCACCTTGGGTTCATTTCTCATTCAGATATGAACAAGGTTTTAGCTATATGTCTATAACATCGAGTGTGATAAATATAGAACCAGATTTTGAAATCTGTTTCTATTTCAAAGTAACAAATTTTCCACTGAAAAATCAATGGCTCTTGAACTCACAGAGTTCTATATATATAAAGAACTCTGTGCTTGAACCCCACCACAACCACCTAGATGGAGTAGAAAAATAAGTGGTTTCAAACTCGAACTCTCTCATAAGACTAAATTTTTAACGCAACATGAGATGGGAAGCACATAGCAGACATTTTGGACTGGAAAAACCTATAGTACAGATTTGGGATTGGAGGTTAATTATTTGGGCAATTAGAGAAAGGTCAAAAAGCATTATATGCAGAATTTCAATCAGTCAAATTTTGAAACTGGGAGAAAAATATTTTAGTTTCTAAATTGCGTTCCATTTTACATAGGGATTTGAATTTTTAATACAGGTGGCACAGTGGTAACCCATGCACACAATTTAGGAGCCATCAGTCAAATATCTGGATCTGGGAGTACGACAACACTGAAGAGAAACATCCATACCCAAATCCTTTTCATCATTAGGCAAGCATACTAACCACTTGACACTGAAACAAAGAGAAATACAAGTAACAGACAGAAAAATGAAATGTCAAGGTTTGCGGAAAGCCTTCGGTTTATGTTGAACAGCGGCATCTACGTGCCACTGACAAAGGCATGAAACATGCAAATGACATCCCAGGATGATTAGCGCCATATCTATAAAGGCAAACTCAGTGTAATTCATGTAATTATTGTACCATGTCGTCGGAAGATCTTAGGAATTTTGAAAGGTGCACGATTATTGTAGCAGATCACTAAGCTTCGGTCACTAGGGCAGCTGAAATCGCAAATGTTCATGAGGAACAGTTCCTTAAGGTTATGTCTGCATGGGAATCTAAAGGGAAGACATCATCTGCAAAGGGCAACAGTGGGGGAAAACATTTACTCCAGAACTCAGGCAGTGTTTTCCAGTTTCATCGAACAAGCCTGAATTTATCACGTATCTTGTGGCCACACTGTGTCCTATCCCCTCCTGCCAACTTTCAGTCTCTGGCAGATATATAAAGGCTGTACTGGACTCATATGGTCCAACATCATATTAGTGATTTTATGTTGTTCCTTTTTTTTTTGTCCATTACCTGTATTTTGTAACAGTCATGGCCGAGTGGTTAGCGCGCTTGGCTACTGATCTAAGGGACCTGGGTTCGAGCCCCGGGTAAGGCATGGATGTTCGTGTTGTTTTTCTGCTGAGGTCCTGCCAGCCTCACAGACCTTCTACTATGGCATATAAACTGACGGGCTCCTGTCAGACCTCTGTGGCAAGCAGCTGCTTGAGGGGGTATTTATTTTTTTATTTCATGTGGTAATTAAGCACTTCTCAATGGCAATAGTTGAACCCACTGTTGCCCTTTGCAGATGATGTCTTCCCTGCCAAGAATTGTCAGCAGACCATAGAATACATATACTATCGACTGCTGTCCAGGCACTCACGACTTTCATTTATATTAGATTGTAATAAAAACGTATACAGAGAAAATTGAATTATGACTACTACACCCTATGCGATTTTAATTTTATTACTGTAGTTCTCAAAATGTCAGAGGTTGATAGTTTAGTGCATTATTTTCAGTAAAAGAACCTTTGCAGCTACATAGTTCCATTCAATTAAAAGCTTGTATCAGTCATTGCATCTCTTGTCCAATTTGAAGTTGCACAAAACAGTAGCTCTTGGTTCTTGACAATTGGCAACATTGTCACAAGCAGTTTTGTCTCTCCACATCTCAACAACCGACATTCTTTGCCACTGCACTTACACTTCAGGTGTGTAATGACAATGATGAAGGCACGATGAAATCTTTGCGTAGGGGATAGTATTATAAAGTTTGAAAACCATGTTCTCTTATACACAATAGTATCAGAATAATATGACCACCTACCTAAAAAAGTTTCCACCCTCGGTCAGGATGAAAGCAGCGAGACGCTGTGGCATGGATACAATGAGGCCCTGGAAGGTTGCCAGAGGCACACGTGCCTATTCGGACTTGAGCAGAACACAGAAGTTCCGAAGATGATGTGGTTGTAGGTCCGCACGCTGAACCTGTCGATCCAAATGGTCCCACAAGTGCTCTATGGGATTGAGGTTGGCAATTTCGTCGGTCAAGGGAGAACGGAGACATCGCTGTCGTGTTCCTGGAACTAGTCAAGACACCACCTTAGCAACATGGCAGGGCATATTGTCCTGTTGGTAGACACCAACCACCAGGGTAAATGTGCAACATGAAGGGATGCATGTGGTCAGCAAGGATGAACAGGTAGCCATTGGCATTCAGGGACCCATCCAGTGGTACCAGAGGTCCCCGGTCATACCAGGAAAACATCTCCCAGACATGCACACTGCCACCGCTGGCCTATACTTGACCAACAAGCGTGTCCAGGTTTTGGTTCTCGTGTGTCTGATGCCATATCTGTCATCACCCGTCACTTCTGTGGAGTAGAAACCTCTATTTGTCAGAGAAGGCAACATTTTTCCACTCTTCCACTGTCCAATGACGGTAATACCGTGCGAACTGCAGGCATCATTGCCAATGGATCTTGTTTAACATGGGCGACTTTATGCAGCATCAACTCTGGAGATCCATTCGTAACAGGGTTTGCTCTACTGTTATCGGGGGGCCCGTACCTGGGTGTCCCAGCGTTCGAGTGGTCAATTTCTGTATTGTTGCACATTGATTGCCCTTTACCAGTCGATGGAGGCAACGTTCTCCTCTGGGGTTGGTGGCCTTTTGGGGCTCCACAGTTATGTCTGGAAGTACTCGGTGTGCCAGTGGTCCATTCTTGGTAGACCTCTTACTACAGCACCTCGCAAACAGCCCACAAAGTCTGCTGTTTCTGAGATGCTTCCACCCTTGGCGAGGTAGTCGATGATCATTCCTCTTTGAACATCTGTCAAATCAATACCTCTGCCCATTGTGCTCATGTTATACACTATGGCTCATCTGTCCTGGCCACCGGCTTATATCTCCATGTGATTGACCTTGTCATGTGCTCTGTGACACACCTGGGCAGGTACACTGTGATTCCATGGGTGGTCATATTATTCTGATATGACTGTGTATGCTCCCATGTTGTTATAATTAATTCCCATGTTCTCATATATATATATACATAAATTATACAAAAAAATTATTTTATTTGTTAAAGTTCATGAACTAATGATTTATTAGGAATTGCCACAAAAGAATATATTTATAATCTTTAATTGCACTTTATCTTTGGAACATCTGACATCTTGTAAGTTATGTATTGGAATTGTTCTTATTTGTGGCAGATTTGGAGGGGGGGGGGGAGAATTGGAGAAAGACCCTTACAGGCTTGGATCAAAGGTAATCCAGATATTCCTGATTATTTAAATTTTTAATGACATTTCTAAAAGCAGAGTTAAATCATTTTAAACATGGTTTAATAGCCTAAATCATAATATCAGTGAGAACAAAACCAGAGATATTACTTAGATGTAAATGGGAACAGGGATCTCATGATGAGAATCAAAAGGGCTCAGATATGCTTCATCGATCCCTGGTTCCTATAAGTGATAAGGAATGTGCACAATTCAATGCAGTGATGACAAAAACTGTTTCTTTTATCAAGTACACTGAATTACTGCTCAGCTGAATTTGTCAACTCTTCACGGATCACCGATTCAAATCAAAAGAGTCACCTTAGGAAAAATACATTTCATTATGAAGCCAGTCAATACCAGAAATCAATGAAACTGACATCAAATGCTCAGATTGAAATTTCTTTCCAGAAAATTAAGATAACAATTAAAATGGATGTGAATATCAGCCTTTGCTTCTAGATGACAACAAAAGTTGAAAATGAGTCACAGCTGAGAAGACAAAACTGAAGATGTAAAGGAGAACTCTAGAGAAATATGGAGGCTAGAATGAAGAAGTAATAAAACTGCAGAGAAATTGCGACAAAAGAACAAGTCCATTGTGGAGAAGTTCTAGATGACTGAAAGCAGATATTTTCCAAAAGGCAATGCCAAGGATGTATCCATAAATAAGTATAGAAGAAGACATGCACATAGTGTTGAACAAGGGTATATCTGTTTGTGACTATGCAGGATATATTATACATATGTTCATTTAATCAATTGTACAATAAAAAATATGCAGTTGATGCTGGATAAAGAAAATGCAATGTGTTCCTTGAGGGGTAAAAAGAAACAAAGCAGTTAGCTCATTCCAGTGCTTTATTAGATCTTATATTAAAATATTTTTTGTTCACACACAAAATTTATATACAAAAATATATTACATAGCTTTGATTCCTCCCATAATGTTCACCGGGCGCATTTTATACCTTTTTGAAAGATCACCTTCTATCTGTTAAAAAAAATCAAAACAGCTTATAATGCAAACACTTCTTTTAAACATTTAAAACATTACAAAAGATAAAATTTGGAAAACATACAAAAAGCAAACATTCAGTGTGATATACAAGGTGATCATATATACAAAAAAACTGTTTAAAAAAATCCAGTGAGTGATCTAATATTTCAACAACCATGCAATTTCTGAGATATTACACACTTCACTGCATGCAATAAATATATCACAATAAATATTAGGTATATCTGAGCAGTAGAAAACGTGAGTGAACAAATGGTGACACATGGGGTGGCAAATGTGGTGAACATGTTGACAAACGGACACCAATACACGACTGTCTTCTATGGTTGTTGACATCAAAAACCAAGTAGTAGTGTAATCTAGTAGATGTGTTGACATCAACACATCTACTAGATTAATTATACTACTCATGTTATTGAGTTTTATCTCCACTTCACAGAATTTGATCCCCTGTAATTCCACAGAAACTTGGCAGAATGGTCCCAAATTTTGTATGCAGGTACCTTGTGTTGGGTTAAAAAAAATGAGGTACCTAAATGTGATGGGAGCAGGATTAACGCCTTTGCAAATGAGAGAGATTTGGGAACAGAAGGTGGTTCCAGCATTGCCATGGTTTTTTAGTTACAATTTGTGAAAATTCTGAATGGAGAATGGAAGGAGATAGGTATTTTGCACCATACTTTTGATGGGATGTAGCCAATAAGTCATGAAAAACAGCTGGAATATATCCTTCATTGCATAGATAGGAACAGACAAGTATCAAAAACTGACCACTGAAGAGAATTAAAATGATGTTAGGTAAAAGTGACAACAGTAAAAGATTTAAAAGTGTTAATGTATATTTAGAACTTTAGAAAAGTATCACTGGGGAGTCACAGAAAGTAAAAACAACTTATTTTTGATAGTAGTAAAAATTTAAATATTTATTGATTTCAAAATTAGAATTCATACTGGCAATTTTACTATTAAAAATTCTTAATAAGGCAAATTTTTATACTAAGTTTACTACTTTGATAGGCTGCCTACATTATGAAGGCAAGCTTGGACACATGCAATAATCACATTCGTCATATTTATCTTCATCTGCTTTATCAAATTAAATATTTTGTAATTAAATGCTTATAACCAGCAAGATACAATTTGAATTTAAATATTTATAAGATGTGTATTGCAATACCATTTTTATGAGCATATTGGATTTTACTTTTGTATCATTAGTGATCAAATATTAAAATTTATAGAGTTTTTCATTTTGATTAAACAGTCCTGCAGTTAAAGTGGAAAGAGTTAAAAGTGGACTGATTTAATTGAACTAACTAGTAAACTCTGCTTAAAATGTCACTAGGCTAAGAAATTTTACAATTTGGATACATTTTAAATCCTATTCAGGCTTAGCTTTTCATCTAAAGCTTAATTTTCACTCAAAAAAAATATAGCCATTGCAAGCTCCAAGTTGTCTCTTTTCAGAATGAAGGTCAGCACCAATAGATAAAACCTTCTTCTGGCAGAATTGCAGATCAGCCATATGAATCTTGAATTGTGAGCCTGATTACTACGAAACTACTATAATTCATGTTTCAGCTTCTTTCTATTAATACAATTTTCAAATTAAACTCAAAAGTGTTGATAAAGCTAAGAAACATCAAACACTGACCTGTGATTGCAATATTTTTGTTTTTTCAATAATTAGATCAACTTTAGGCTCCAGCATTCTCTGCTCCTCAAGAGTTTCTTGGCATCTTATAGTCACTGCTTTTTGACATTGGAGCATTTTTTCTGATGCATCAAGTTTCTGTTTAAGAGACTCTGCAAGTCTATCGACATATCTATTGAAGAAAATTAGCAAATTTAAAAATATTATTTTAGCTGATATTTCAACATTTCAAAAACCTGAATTATTTTTGCAAAAACAAATATTTCTAAACAATTTTTATGAAACTAATAAAATGGTCTACTGAACATCCTTTAGAAGACAGAAAGCCAAGGTCATCATTCAGCATGCTCCTTAATGTGCACAAATATGGTTCTCCTAAATAAGCAGTGATTTAATGTCCCATCTGACAAGAGGGACTTTTCCAGCCCACTAGTACCCCCATTCTCACTGAGGACTATAAAAGATAAATTGCAGCATAGGCATAATTGGAACTCAAATCTGGGAATATCAGATAATGAAAATATGAAGGTAAAAAACACAGTGTGCTGAATTTAAATATAGATTTAGTTAACTATCTGAACACTGTAGGTGCTAAACTCGTCACGTGGTATCGCGACAAACAATCGGCTCATTGACACTATTGGGGTAATTGATGTAGTAGCTCAATATGGTGAAGTTTAGGTTAAATAGTCATACCTGCATTTTTTTTTTAGTTACTGGGTGTCATTCTAAACTTTGCACTCCTATTAGTGAGCTGAGCCAGTTGCCTATACGAGATGTTGGTGACCAGGCATTGTGCCACTTGATTGCAAACCATGATCTTGGTTCACTATAAATTCAACCAACTCAAAAGTCAAACCCGAAGTCAAAAGAAACTCAAAGCTCAGAAAAAAGTGGAGTAAAAATATCCATTAATGTTATCTATAAAAGCCTTAACTAGCATAATGGTTAGGGAGCTAGCTACTGTTCAAGGAGATAAGCTTTGTGTGCTTGCTAACTCTAACTGAGGCAATGGTCAAAGTGAATCCAGCATTAGTAGAGCTTGTCCTTGTATGAAAAGCCCTGTACAAATTAGTAGTAGTTTCTCAGATACTTCTCTGTCCTATGTTTTGCAAATCAAATGAATACATCCTTTCCTTTATCCAAGTCCTCACAGAAGCCCAGCAACAGACAGCATCAGTGTCTTGATTTCCTGTTTTAAATCTAGCTGTAAGAAGTCTTCATTAATATATTCATATTCCAAAAAATAATCACTGGCATTCCACCTGAGAAGCATGTATGTTGTAGATGTTTGCATCTTCATATCCTGAAATAAAATATAAAAATACCCCCTCAAGCAGCTATTTGCCACAGAGGTCTGGCAGGAGCCTGTAAGTTTATATACCATAGTAGAAGGTCTGTGAGAATAGCAGGACCTCAGCAAAGAGAATTTTAAATACATTTTAAAGTATCTCAGCTTTATGTGCTATTCTTGTCTCTTGATAGCACAAAATATCTAATTTATACTACTAGAATTCCTGTATGAGGACATTCTGAGAATAGTCTCTATTAAGGGTCTTCATATTTTAGTTACACTATCTGATCAAAAGTATCTGGACACCCCTTCTAAGTAGTGGATTCACCCATATATGCCACAGGCATGGCCCAAACAGGTACAAAAGGATGTACATGGCCTGGTAAACCTCATAGGTTGGAGAACAGGAGATAAAGGAGAGGAGAATGGGCTATATCACAGAGCTCAGTGACTTTCAACATGGCAATGTCATAGGATGCCACCTTAACAACAAGTCAGTTCAGGACATTTTGGCCCTACAGCTGCCTTGATCAACTGTAAGTGATATTATTGTGAAGTGGAAATGCCTAGGAGCAACAACAGCGCAATTGTGATCAGTAGGCCACATAAAATGACAGAGCGGGACCGCTGAGTGCTGAAGTGGGTGGTGCGACAAAACCACCTGTTTTCAGTTGCAGCACTCACCACTGAATTCCAAAATGCCTTTGGAAGTAACACTGGCACCATAACAGTTCGTTGCAAGCTGCAGGAAATGGGTTTCCATGGCTGAGCAGAGGCACATAAGCCTAGCATCAACAAGATCAATGCCAAGCATTGGTTGGAATAGCGTAAAGCCAGTGGACTTTTGAGCTGTGGAACTGCATTTTCTGGAGTGATGAATCACACTTCACCAGTCCAATGGACAAGTCTGGGTGTGGAGGATACCAGATGAATGCTACCTGCCTGACTGTTGTTTCAACTGTGAAGTTTGGTGGAGGAGGCATCATACAATGTGGCTTTTTTTCACGGTTCAGACTGGGCCCCCTAATTCTAGTGAATGGGACTCAATGCCATGGCCTATAATGACATTCTCAACAATTCTGTGCTCCCAACTTTATGGCAACAGTTCGGTGAAGACCCTTTCTTCTACCAACATGACAATGCCCTCTTCACAAAGCAAATACTGTGCAGGAATGGTTTGATGAGATGGGTGTGGAAGAACTTGACTGGCCTGCACAGAACCCTGATCTCAATCCCATGGAACACTTTTAGGATGAATTGGAATCCCAACTGTGAGTCAGGCTGAACTGCTGAACATCAGTGACTGGCCTCACTAATGCTCTTGTGGCAGAATGGTAGGCAATTCCTACAGCATCATACCAAAATCTAGTGGAAAGCTTCCCCACAAAGTGGAGGCTATGATAGCAGCAAAGGGTGGACCAATAAAATATTAATTTCTTTCCTATTACAGGGAGATTGTGGATGAGCGAGTGTCGATACTTTTGATCACATGGTGTATCTGGAGAAAGAAAATGGTTAGTAAGCTTTTTAAAGAAACTATGTTTATTGACAGAGTTATGGCTGATATCAAACAGTCCCATAATTACAGGGATATGTCAAAGACCTGTTCCCCATCTGCAAGAAACTGAAGGCACCGTGATGATAAAAACTCCCACAAACAATGGAGTTTTCTATCAGAATCAGTCTCTTTTTAGCACTACAAGCCAGCATCTGAGACATATTACTACAATTTAGGTTCTGCAGTGCTAGAACCAGTTTGGAGTTCAGGTATCCATGATGGCTTCTGATTAGAATCATTTGCCAGCTGATATAAATTATCTTGTGCATCTGCTCCATTGTGGCAAACTGCAAACAAAGAAAACGGTAATGATTATTTTTCAACAGAAGCCCACCAGTGCAAAATGTCCAAAATCAAAATCATAGCCAGTAGACAGGTTGATTATAAGACACTGTGAAATTAGTCACTCCTCAGAAAGGTTGGGTTGGGTTGTTTTACCTTTGAGCAGCACTGTTTTGCACACCATGGGCTAAATGGCCAGGTCACATGGACCCCGAAGACTCAGAGAAGGTAGGGAGAGGGGACCCACTGGAACAGCTGTTGGGAGACAGATGGTAGCCTCCCGTCAAGGCCATTCAGCGTGTTCTTTAATGTGCACAGGGTATGGCTCTCCCGTACACGGGGACACGGATTAACGTCCCATCCGATGGACGGCAGCCTTTCCAAGCCCATCGGTGTCCCCTACTGACCGTGGGCAGGGCGGGGAATTTTTGCAGAGATAAATCTCAACGCTGACCCAGCTGGGACTCGAACCTGGGAACTACAGATTACGAGCCTGGCACGCTACCGACTGAGCCACCCCCACCCCCTCCTCAGAAAGGTGAAAGAAAAAACAATTATCACATAAGTTCAAATCAGTATACTAAAGTAATTTGACAGCCTTCCCCTTCTGTTCCCCCTCAGCAGAAAATATATCTCCTTAAAAGGTACTAATGACCTCATTATGAGAAGGCAGAGTTAGACTTAGGTGCTATGCCTGGTTAGTTCAGTGCATCCTCAGTGGGGAAAAAGTGCACAGCTCTACTTCCAGATATCCTATCTACTATTTACAGGCATTTTGATGAGATAAAAACATCTATCTTATCCTCACCATATCAGTAATAAAATGTACATAATATTGGTAATCTTCAGAAACTTGTTTTCAAATATTTCCTTCAGGTATAAACAATTTTTTTTTATTCTAAAGCATATGTTAAAAAGTAGTTGCCACATTCTTAATATACTGTCCAAAAGCAAATTTCCAAGTGATACTGATATGTATTTCTCCAATATAAAACGAGTTCTAATTTATTACAAAAAAATTCAACTTAAAAATTATTCTCCTGAGTTCTAATAGAGATATATAACCAAGATTTTTATATTAATCAACTTAAGAATTAAAACTGAGCTCTTGAGAATAACAACAAAAAATATGTATTTTCTAAAGAATAATAACTAAATACAAAAATTGAAATTATAAGTTAAAAGTTGAAATAACAAGTTGATCTTGAAATTACATGTGATACAAGTATGTATACTTTAAGATTAAAATTAAAATAAAATTTACTTTGATGATCCTTTGATAAGATAAAGGTGCTGAAGTTTAATAGACATCAGTTGTGAACCAATATCTTTTGTAGTTGTCAACATTTTTTTTATGACATCTGAAGTTTGGAGCTGCACTAAAGAGGGGGCAGACTGGAATTGATTGGAACATAATACATCACCTTCCATTTGCATTTCTAATAGTCTTTGTTCCAAAAAACCTTCCAGCTGAAAAAGAAAAAAAAAAATTTTTTTTGCTACACATATGTATTGAAATTTATTACTGTTGTATAAACAATAACAAAATGATATTGTAACTTTCCAGAAGGAAAAACAAAGTATTATACGCTGCCTGATTATAAATATATTGTGTAATTATAAGTTTTTTTGGACAGTCCACATGAATATCTAAAAAACAAATAATTACACTGGGCAGCACTGAGATGATACTCTGAATATATACAACATACAGAGATTATGAGGAATACAAAAATTCTATGCTGAGGAAATAAGAGTATAATTAATTATACCAATTTTAATTATTCAAGTTACATAAACTTACTCAAACTGCCCATCGTGTTCATTATGTTCAAATTGTAGCTTGAAGTCAAATAGCACACTACTGAACAGAGCTGTTTTGCAGTAATGATTACATTATGTCTAATGGTATCTTTCAGTTCCATGAGGTTCCTCAGTGTTGTTTGAAACACAACTAATTTCATGAATCCCTACAATTAGTAATTACAAGACTAAGATCTGGATAACAGAATGGTCATGATTAAGGCTAACTTCTGCTGATTATTTGTTCTTGAATACATTAGTTAGTGCTTTTCTCACAACCCTTGCAATATATGAAGTTGCACAATCTTACATAAATGTTGTATCTGAAAAGTGGCTGTAGTGAAAGGATTACAACATTTGCCACTAAAAATAGGCAGCATGTATTGGTTATTATTTTGAATCCATTATATGTGGGTGGAAAAAATAGTCAAATAAGGAATTAGTTATGAATCCCATGATCTTTGGATCATAAATATGATACTGCACTCACATGTAGGTTCTACAAAACAGATTACACTGTTGCAGTGTAGACTGCCCCAAGAAATGTAAAGTGAGCTTCTTTAATCCATAAAATGTTGTTTACCTAGTTATCCCACAGCTGCATTCTGGAAAGAAATCAGTGAAAAATATTTGATGATCTGATGGTCTGATAGCTCAAAAGCTGCTGAAATATATACGTAATTGAGTATAGGAACAGGTGCAAGTTCTTCTACATTACTTTCCAAATGGTTAGGTTGGGAAGTCTAATGCACTTGTCATCTTGTAGCTATACATTCACCAGTTTTCTTTCTCTGCTTATTGTAACTTCAGCCACTGATTCCACAGTTGAATCAGTAATCAATACAGACTGCATTAGCTACCAAACCAATTATTTTACACTTTTTTATCAAATTTTTGTAAACCTTCCATAATGCCTGGATCTCTTACTAGACTGCTCACCAATAGCTGCATTGTTGCTGTAGTAATAAGAAACATTAAATTCTGATACAAATCATTATAGATGATTATAAGATTCCCTAATGATTGAAAGACAATTGCTAGCTAAATTTTATGCTGCTATACAGTTTCTACATTCCTTCAATACTACTGTTGCTCAATTAACTATGGAATTAAAACTGATTTAATTACTTTTTTTATGTCCTGGAGTAGCTCTATTCCAAATATTAATGTTATCTATTATTTATATAAAAATTTTCAACCCAGTGTGTTTATTTTTTTAATAGATACTCATATCCAAGAATACACCAAGGAAGCTTACAATTACATGACATGTTTGGTTTTATTTACTCTCACATGAAAGCATAACATGCAAACACGAGTAAACTAATGATTATTCTTGATTACATTTTGGGTGATAAAATGTTTGAGCATTTTATAATCACTTCTTATACCAAGCTGAACATTTTTTACATTTTTGCTACATACATCAAATGCAGTATCATGCTTTGATGCAGGGTAGGAAAAAGTTTTCAGTTTACCAAATTATCAAATTGTAGTATAATTCATTATAAGAGATGTTCAAAATGTTGTCCATTTACAGCAAACATGCCTTGCCTAACCCTTTTTGCTAGGTTAACCAATGCTTTTCTCAAAACTGTAGAGAAAACTCCTTGAACAGCATCAAGTTTATTAATTTTTAAGTTTTCATTAGTCTGAGGATGATTATTGTAGAGTTTCATTCAAGAATCCCCATAAGTGAAAATCATAAGGAGTCAAATCAGGTGATCTAGGCAACCATAGTCCTTTAAAGATCAATATGTCATAAAAAATTCATGAATAACCCAATGTCTCATTAGCTGTATGAACATTTGTTCCATCTTGTTGAAAATAATCTAGCATCAGTTCATCATCCAACTACTGAATAATACAATAAAAATAAATCCAATACCCAAATAATCCTCACCATTCAGCCGTTTTTGAACCACCACTAACTAATTTAAGAATTACTAGGTATTTAGCCACTATTACACTGTTGAAGTATGACAGTGATGTTGATTGGGTACAAAGGAAAAATTGTCTTGAGCCGGGTGGGATATGAACGCATTACTTCAGTGATAGAATAATCTGGCATGTTTCTGGAGAGACATGGGTTCAAACGAAATTTTTTTCCATAAAAATATTTATTGATTTATAGATGTTAAAATCAACAGGTAACTCTGTGAATGTCATTTATTGTTTAAATCATTAATAACACTAACAATGTGAAGTGACTTCATTATTTATTTCTCTCTTACTCAGTGCAATATAAAAAAAGGAATAGTTGCCATCCCAGATCATAGATGGTGCCAAATCCAGGAGCCAAAATCATGGGAAGAATGAAAAGTCATATTAAGTGAAGATAGAGCTGGCATTAGTTCAGTGGTAGAATAATCTGTCATGTTCTGGAGGATATAGGTTCAAATCACACATCAGCAAAACTTTTTTCCATAATTAATAATACTTATTACAATCAAATTAAAATATAACAATACCAAATAAATCAATAATATGAAACTAACCTCTAGCAATTCATTGTAAAATAGGTTGCGGGTAAACTGATTATCCAAAACAGATAGCGCATCTTCTCCTCGAGCAACTTTTCCACCTTATTAACAAAATAATTCAAAAAGTTTTTAGACAAATTTTAAAAATTTTTAAATATATATAACATAACACGAATTAATTTTATATAAATCTGAAAACAAAATTATGCAAAATTATACTCAGGAATTTTAGAGTGATTCACCTTTAAAACTAATGGTAGATTAATTCATGTACAATATACTATCCCCCAAACTATTATCTGGTACAAAGGACTTTGCCAACACCAATAGCAGCTCATCTTAATAAGAACATGAACCACCTGGAATAATTCAAAAATAAAAAATATGGATTTTAACAAGATTTTTTTTATGTGATACAAGAGAGGTGAGGCTTATTTCTTCCATGCCAAGGAGTTGATATGAATGAAAAATTTCAATTTTGTACAACTGAAGTGTGCACCAACATTTAATGTGGTTTATCATAGAAGAGGCATCATATCACAGATAACTGACTACAGAAATTTAACATAAGACATGAACACAATTTTTCTGTACTTTTCACTCAGGTATAAATGTACCAAAATAAGTGATTACTAATTGGATGCATTGCATAAGGGTATAATCAAAAACCTGAATTCGAAAGGTACAAAATTCAAGTGATACAAAATACAGGAAAAATATAATAATTGATAAAAGTTTGTAACTTCTCCCCCATACCAGTTATAAATAAAATCCATGACAAATTCCATTGCTTATAAAACTTAAAAATATTAACACTAAATTGATTATTTTTGCCAACTTCAAAATCAAGCACAACCTTCTCCAGTAGATTCAGGCTCCAGCACAGTTATTCCAGACGTTTCTACAGATATATCCCAGTTGATATCTGTATCATGATCACCAAAGTCTATTCCATCACCAGTTTCAATTCCACAATCATCCTGAAATGAAACACATTTCCCCATCATTAATAAACAAGATTATTTAATACTATCCAAAAATAAGCAAGCTTACTATGAATGCCAATGTTCAAATCAAAAAATTATTTCATGGCATCCCCTCATTATCCCCTTTTAAAATGCAATTAGCATTAGCATATAGTACACTATTCATCCATTGTGTTGAAAACCTACTATGGTAATGTCACTGCCACCACAGTTAGGGATTGTTCTCTCTGTATATCATTCACAGGTGGCTTGCAAATGTTATTGGTGGGGCATCCTCCATTTCACTCATTGTTAGTCAATGAATACAAGCACAACTTGCCAGTTCAGCTTTTAATGATCATTTAACACAGTCTTCTTATACATGATAAACACAAGAGACTAAAAAAAATTTTACTCTACATTAAGATTAAAATTTGTAAACATGTTTCAGCTACACTTGAGTTACAATAACTGTAAAACAATAGAAGCCTTCTTTTGTTTTATAGTGCTCATGGCTCAAGTATAGCCAAAACAAGTTTGTAAATATTAACCTTATTGTGGAGTAAAAGTTTTATCTACTCTTGTAGTGCAGGATGTCCGTCAATAACATCCGCTAGCCATCTATGCTTGATATGCAAGGAGAAGATTCATAACTGTGGTGCCAATGATGTAAGTGATTACTGCTGTTGGTTTCCAACACAACGAATGAATAGTGTACCATATATTAATATTTAAAAAACTTGTGATTTAACTATTAATATTACAATTATCATTATTTATATCAAATACATGCAAAGATAGGAAATGTTACATTATCTTTAGTTCTCTACACAAATTCTCGACACCCTATCCCATGAATAATTAACTTATTTCAGGGAAAATTCATCTGTTACTAAGATATATCAAAATTATTTATGTGTGTGTGTCCCTTTCTCTTCTGCTTTCTATCCTTGGTAACTTATAGAGAACTAATATTATTAGAGAAGAGTAAAATAATGAGATAATTAATGTCTTAACTAATATCTCAATTATTTTGATTTTTTTTTAACTGTTTGAATTAACGGGGGGGGGGGGGGGGGGGGGGGGGGGTTCCCTTCCAAATGACTTTCAAATTTGATTAGTTGTTCATATTATTATAAAAGAAATTATACCTCGATTTTGCAATATATGTACAAACACAAAATTAAGTTTTCAATTTCCAATACATTAATATTTGATATCCATCTTCTTTCATTCACTATACCTCAACTTACTGTTTATCTAGTTTGTAACTACTTCCATAACCTATATTTTATCTTCTAGAACTGTACTGTTCCACAATTATGCCCCTTTTTATATCTATTAATACATTTTATGCTTTCAATTTACCTATTCTGAAACATATGCTTATGACACTAAGAATTACACATGTAGCAATTTCAGCTAAATGGCATCTGATATTATCATACACTTCAATGGCTGGGTCAACATTATTTTAAAATATTATTTTTATTTTATAGGCACCACTCATTAAATGAAAAGTGATCTGTAGCAGGAAAAGATACCAAAGTTTTGGGATTTACACACTACAAAAAGTATGTCGAAGATATAGATGCATGGAGAATTAAAGAGTTTATGCAATCAACATATTTTATGGTCAAACAAAAATAACAGGCAGAAACTTCAAAATTTTATTAAATATTTTGAACAACTGTGGAATTTAGTATTTTATGTGTATGGATATGGGGCAGGGTACTTTTCTTTCTCCACAAATATCTTTCATTGTTTTTAGCTTATTTTCAAAAAACACGAGCTACTGTTGTCCATCTGTCATCTGTGGATATTCAACTTTTGTTTTTAGAGATATACTCAAAATTCTTTTTAGATTGGGTAGGTATTGATGAAATATTACAATTTGCACTTCTGGAATCTCCAGATAGCTAGAATCAACACACTAATGGTGAAAATATTTGAAAATGGCAAATTTTAAACAAATATTGCAAGCAATATACTTATGTTAGAACTTTTGGTGATGAAAAATGAAGGTCAAGAAATTTGCATTGACAATAATTATTTTCACCCTTACCCCAGGTGTGTGTGTGGGGGGGAGGATGGCTCAGTCAGTAGCACACCAGGCTCATAATCTACAGTTCCCAGGTTCAAGTCCCAGCTGGGCCAGCAATAACTCCACAAAACTCCCCACCAGTCAGTAGCCACTGGTGTCTCCCCACAATCGGTAGGGGACAACAATGGGCTTGGAAAGCCACCATCCATCAGATGGAATGTTAAGCTGTGGTCCGTGTGTGGGAGAACCATATCTTATGCATGTTAAAGAACATGCTGGATGGCCTTGAAGAGAGGCTATCATTTGTCTTCCAAAAGCTGTTCTAGTGGGTCTCCTTCCCCACCTTCTCTGAGCACTCAAGATCATTGTGACCTGGCCATTTAGTCCATTGCGTGCATAAAAGTGCCACTCAGCTGTAAAACAACCCAACCCTTACCCCAGGATGGGTGGGAAAATGCTACTGTTTGTGTTTAGAGATAGAATCAAAAAAAATTTCGGTTGGATAATGAAAAATTGGCTAATTTTCATTATCCATTTTATTGATTATTTATAGATATTTCATTATTAATTTTATTGATTATTTATAGATATTTCATTATTAATTTTATTGATTATTTATAGATATTTCATTATTAATTTTATTGATAAACTATTAGGATTCACATTTTTCAAAACTCCCAAAAGTTTTAATTGTACCATGTGATAGTGGAATAAGTTTAAAATTTTCAAAAATTTAATAAATATTGCAAACAATGTATTTGGGTTAAAAATTCGATAGTTTAATAGTGAGTCTCATGATCAATGAGTTTTACACATTGGCAGCAACAATTTGTCCTTTCACCCCTGGGAAGTGATGATTTCATAGTTTTCAAACCTTCCAAAAGGCTTCCATTTACATTATTAGAGGGTGCTATGTGTAGAAAATGCAAAATTTGAATATTGCAAACAATATATTTATGTTAGAAATTCTGATGGTGGAATATGTTGAACAAGAACAGATACCCAGATAACTTGCCAACAGAAGTATAATTTATATTAATGTACACTGCTGGCCATTAAAAGTGCAACACCAGGAAAGACAAGATATATCAAAGCCATATTTAGTGAATACATAGCTTATGTCACAAGGATCAAATAATTACAAATACAAATCGGTTAGACTTGTGGAATACAAAGGAATCAGTATCTTGTGTAGCTACCATGAGTGGCAATAACCACTGCTACGTGATCTGGCATTGAGAGGATGAGACATCGGATGTGTGTTTGGGGAATGTCAGTCCATGCAGTTTCGATCCGTAGCCAAAGTTCATCTGTTGTAGCAGCTGCTGGTGTGCTAGTCGGCGTGAGATCATGGATCAGACATGTTCATTTGGGGACAGATCCAGTGAATGTGCAAGCCAAGGCAAAAGTGTCACATGATGGCCATCCAGGAATTGTTGGACAATGGTACCAGAGAGCCCCTGAAGCTAAAATACAGCCATGGACTTCTGTGATGTAACACTGGCTGTTCAAAGTACCGGTAATGCATATGAGGTGCATGCGTGAGTGAAGTCCAATGGTACTCCATATCATAACACCAAGTACCGGAGCTGTGTGGCACTGCATCATACATGTCTCACTGAACCTGTTGCCATGGTACTGCCAGATACGAATTCGTCCATCATGGTACTGCATACTGAAGCAGGATTCGTCTGAAAAGACAATGATACCATTCGCACATCGATGTGCAACGTTCTTGGCACCATTGCAGCTGCATACACCTGTGTTGTAGAGTCAATGGTAGCCAAAGCAATGGCCACCTAGCAAAGATGCTCCGATCCTGCAGATGACATCAAACCATACATGAGGACACTGGTTGATGTGCAACACACCATAACTGTTGAGCTAAGGTGTTTGATGTGGCTGTAAGATCATCCAAAGCCATGCACAGGAGATGTCTATCCTCTGGTTCATTTGTGTGACAGGGCCATTGAGATCCTTCACGTCAGCGAGTTTATTCCTCTTCTACCCACTGACACCATATTATCATCACTGTGGCAGCATTCCATCCAACACGAACTCCGATGTCTCGGTACGATAATCCACCTTCCCATAATCCCACAATTTTCCCTTGATCTAAGTCAGAAACCTGGTCATATGGATGCCATGTTCTTCGACAGGGCATACTTGATCCTTTAGTGTGCAAGAACTGTGAGCAAACACAATTCCAGTGGTTTACACTGGCTCTTTGTAATCTCCTCTTCTACCACTTCCAGGGGGTGTTACTGTCACACATGATGTGCATATGTGCTGTGCTTTGAATTTAAATGTTCTCCCATAGGCTACCCATCTTGCATATTTTGGGAAATATCTATAAGATTAACCAATAACATCCCGAAATATCTATAAGATCTTCCTGGTGTTCCACTTTTAATGGCCAGCAGTGTATTTTAATTAAATTACTATTGGTTAAAATTTGACTGACTTTGTTTTTAAAAAGTAAGTACTTAATTTGAAAATTCTAATTAATATTTTAATATAGAAATAAATTATTTTACTTTATATACACTTACTGATTTGCCTCTTAACTCTAGGGTAGGGGTTCACAACGTGGGGTATGCCATGAGAGCTCAAAAGTAACTAGATCTAGTAGCAAAGTAAAAATAACCATTGTTATACTATAACTATAATTTTATCTATCTATACAAGGAGTATGCCAGTTACATACACATTTCCAAGGGATACATGAAGCATAAAAGGTTGAGAACCACTTCCCTAGGGAATGAGAAAATGCAACTTTTTATTTTAAGAGATAAATGAGAAATTCTTTTTCCATTGTATAAGGCTAGTTATTAGTATTTACATTTTCCAATCACCCATTAGTACAAATTACTACTGCTAAAGGATGCAAAATTTAGTAAACGAAAAAACTTCATTTTCTTTGAAAAGGAGCATCCCACATTCACCAGAAATGATATGTTACTCTTATAGTATTTTTAACCAAATAAATTATAAAAAATATTTGGTGAAGACAATTAATGTAATGACAGTAATCAAAAATTTATATATATATTGAAAATACCTAAAATTTACTTTTTTTCATGTGAACTTACTTTTTCTACATGAACAAAATCTCCATTTGGTGAACTTGAACTTCTATCATCACCAGATTCTGAAGCAATGCCCAAGTCTCCAAAGTCAATCTGTTAAATATTTCAGTAATGACAAAACATATATGTTTTGGAGTACTTTGAAATTATTATCTAAAATTATTTGAAACTGCATTCCTCAAGTAAGAAATGACATACATGTTAATCAGAAACAAGGCCTTCAAATTTCGTTGTGTTGGCTGCTCACTGCAGCCAACTCAACTGCATCCGTACTCTTTTGATATTAATGAATGTTAACTTAATTGCAAATAATTAGTAATCAGTGCATAGGCGTCATACCCTGATCAATAATAAATAAATAAATATATTGTAAAAGTTAGCATTACAATACAGAAGGGGGCCAGGGTGGCACAGTCAGTAATGCACCAGGCTTGTAATCTGTAGTTCCCAGGTTTGAGTCCCACTTGGGCCAGCATTGAGATTTATCTCCACAAAACCCCCACCCTATCCTCAGTCAGTAGGGGACATTGATGGGCTTAGAAAGGCTGATGCTTGTTAGATGGGACATAAAGCCTTAGTCCCATGTGTGGGAGAGTCATACCCTGTGCATATTAAAGAACATACTGGGGTGACCTCGATGAGAGATTACCATCTGTCTCCTAACAGCTGTCCAGTGAGTCCCCTTACTCAAACATTCTACGAGTTCTCAGGATCCTTGTGGCCATTTAGCCCAATGCATGTAAAAAAGAGTGCTGCTAAGAGGTAAAACAACCCAAACCTACAATACATAGGGAATAACAAATGTTATTGTGCCCTTTTCTACAGCAATCTTTTTTAAAAAGTGATTTGCCATTTTTTTTTTCAGTACTCTGACAATGCTTGAATCCTAGCATTAGCAGAATACTGAATTTTTTGAGCTTTTGAATGTTTACATTACACAATAACTGAAAATGTTTTAGATTTTCTTTTCATACTTTTTTTCCAGATAGGAATATATGTCTATCAGCAACTCATCAATTGCAATGGGCAATTTCTTGGCAGCGTTTTCTGCATCCAGGTAGAGAAAAGGACATAGACAACCTAAAGAAATTATACATGCTTGCTTAACTTTAAGATAAGCAATTACTCCTTTCATCTTACCAAGCATGATAAGACCATTGTCAGATGATATTGATACACAATTCGACCACAAGATGGCCATAAGCTTGAACTCAGAAAACATTAAGGTGGTGATATTTTCCCCCATGCACCACCCTCAAAGCATGGCAATGTAAAAAAGCTGCACTTCACTTCTTTCTTTTTTACTTTCACTTGTTTGGCATCTTTTTTGCAATAAATTACCATTAGAAGAAATAAATTATCATCAGAATCATTGCTTCCATTAGTAGCAACAGAAAACAGAGAAGTCTATACAGCAATTACAACTTTTCCTGAGTAACTGGTAGAAAGAACAATAAAATTTGTTTTGGTCCAATCATATGCATATTTCCTCACTTCAGTTGAATTCAGCAACATCACAGCAAATAGTTTGCCAGCATGATTACAGCTGATAACAGTATGTTGTAAATAAGACCTTGGCATTGATTTACTGATTGTCATCACATTTTTAAAATTGATTAAACTTCAGCAGATTCTTAGCCTCAGTGTAATTTAAAACGTATTTCACTGACTTACTATGTAGTAAAATATCTCTCTGGCCTCCATGCTTGACACTAATATCACAGTTACAGAATTTGCAAAAAGCTAAAGTTTCTCCTTTATGTGATGATTTCACAAATTCAAATTCCTGGGAATATTTTTGCCAAATATTTCATGTGAATGTTTAGGAGGCATAGTAGAAATTTTAATACAAAACAAGTAATGAAATTGTTTACACACAATAGCAAATAACAAAGTACAGAGGTAAGAATAGAGAGAGTACTGCTAGAGTGCTGAAACCAAACTAAAGAGAGAAGCTTTGATCAGCCAATCAAAAGGTCATGTGATGCCCCATCGTTCACTTTTACTTTACCTTAACCAGTTTTGCTTAATTTACGTCATATTTATCATTTTGGGGATTTTTATTTCCTTTTTGGCATCACAGCGCTCGTTTCCAAGAGTTAGGAGTTGGCATTGCGCAACTCCGATCTTCCAGTTGTCACCCGCTAAAGCACGTGCACAAGGACACGCCCACTCTTGCGTCATAGCTTGCGCCACTTGTTGATTTATGTAAATGTCTTTCCCGGCATGCAACATGACACGTGCGGACCTCTGTAAGCCTCTTGTAAAAGCCTGATGACACGTTGTCACAGTAGCACACAGTAAGTGCACATAGCAAGAGCATAGAGAGAAGTGAGTGAGCTCAGTAGAGCATAAGCATGTAGCACGGAAGAGTGCTCAGTTAATGTATCTTCTTCACTGAAGTTTTGGTGAGTGATTTTTGGAAATAAATTTGTTTGTTATTTAAACCTTTTGAGTCTTTACTAATTTTTATCTCTTGAGCAACATGAATTAAGTTTTGATTATATTCAGATATTTAAACTTGACAATCATATTTTGGATTCTTACTTATTAACGCTCGCTGGCATTTTGAACCCTAATTTAACGTTATTTATTTTTTTGACAATTTGTTAATTATTGCCTAGCGCCTGTCTCAGCTATCCGGAGCATAAAATTAATTGGATCAGAAAAAGGGTCCAAACTTAAAAGTATTTTGCATTTCTCTGGAGCGTTACAGTCAGAGTAGTATCCCAGCTGTCAATTGCCTCAACTCTAGTGAAAGAAGAGTTTTAATCCCTTATCAACCATTAGCCCAACCCATTGAAACTGCATTCCTATTCAAGTTGCAATGACAGTCATGGCCCACAGATCAGGAAAATTCTCTAATCTGTATTATCTCTTTCACTCTGAAGTTTCTGATTCTAAGTAATCCAACTAGCATTTAGTTGGCCAGATCCAGGAGAATTGAGTATAGGTTCAATAAACACCAATTTAGAAACAATTAAACAGCCTTCAACTATGTAAAAGGATTTAGGTGTGGACTTTGCCATCTCGAAATCGGAAATGTCAGCTGAAGTTTCATAGATTTCCTCTGATTGATAAGCAGGCGAGTCCCACAAGCAAGCATAGATTAGGGAGTGACAATACAGCTGTCTGGCATAGAGCCCTCTCAGGTGAAGCTTTTTCTAAACAGATGCATGAAAACTGTCCCTCCAATGGTTGCAGAAAGCTTCAGAGTGAGTTGCCTAGCTGACATTGCCCTATGACATTATGCTGTTAGTGTTGTTATGACATTATGATGTTATGCAAAGAGGTCATCCTGTACTGCTGTCCCTCTTCATCTACAGCTAGTTTCCTGTCTTTTGGTACCAGCTCTAATGTGTTGAAAGCACTTATTGGGAGACATTTACAATTCCATCCACATTGGTCTGGATAGATTCCAGCATACCGATTGCTCTATCACATATAATGGCATCCATACTGTTTGTAAACTCACATGAAACACTCTACCAACATAAATACAACACTTGCTCAAAAATAAATGCATGGTGCAGAATCAGAACCAGCCTTCAGAGCATTCAATGCTACAGTTCACAAAAGTTAGAAATGTAATTACAACCTATAACTTTTAACATGTACCAGTATCCATTTAAATAATCTTTCACTGACATTGTTTGAAGCAGGATAATCTGTTCAAGTATATTATGTGTGAAATTTTAAAAAATTTTGTGCATTTGCAAAACTGCTATTTCTTTTTTAGTCATAGCTGAAGATATTTACTAAAGATATAACGTCTGTTTGTTATATTCATGGCATTGTTACACTTGTGTTATATAGGTAGCAATGGCACTGCCCCAGACAAGACTCATATAAAGTTGACAGTAGATATGTAATGGTTCTGATAGTTAGATTTTTTCACCACTCGTTTTTTTTTTTCAACATGACATTGTTTTCTAAATTTAATGCAAATGTCATCAGCCAATATATCTTTCATTTTACATCTTTTCAATATTTGCAAATAAAAATTTTATCTTAAACTTTTTTATATGTTAATTCAAATTTTTGATATCTTTTTTAGCCTGTTGCACAATTCTTATATACAATTATTATGATTGAGATTATTATTTTGATTAATTACATAGCATCATTACATAGTTTCATTTCTAGTATCACTTACTTTGCATAAACATATATTTATTCTAATTAATGAACTTTAAATTTTTTAATACATATTATTTCTAGTTTATTAAATTTTAAAACAACAGGTACACTGTTACAACTGAATATTCTAAGGGAAAAATCAGTTCATTAGACCAAAACAATTTCTATATACACATACCTGATCATCAGCCACTTCGACACTACCATTATCTACTTCTACAGGAACAACTGGTGTTGTAACTTCCACCACATCAGGAGGCTCTCCTGTCCGCCATTCATATGTACTTGTGTTACCTTTCTCTATTATATGCTTAATGACAGGAAGGTAACTATCTTCAATATCTCTACATAAAAATATACATAACATAATGTAGCAAAAAAAATGCACATGATAAACACTGAATTTCATAATTAATTGAAAAAGAATCTAAAATTGTAGTGTAGTACAATATACAAGACAGTATTTGCATTTATCATACTCTTTATTAGATTTTTTGGCATCTAAACCATTATTTAAAACTATAGTTAAAAGGATTTCCTGGAATCCTCCATGTCTTAGGGCACTCCTGCCAGAGTGCCCTAAGATATGTCCGCAAAGCTGAAACAACACAATTTGATCAAAACTGAGGTGGCGCATGGCTGTAATGCAAGGGATTGTTGGCATAAATTCTAGGAAGTGTCTGGCAATGCAGCACTACCCTATCACACAGTTGCCAATAGGTGCAGTCCTTTTGCCAGGGTAAGGACAATGTTGCTGATGCTGTGTAAGGTATCCTGCAATCCAACAGGAGAAGGTTCAGCTTTTACTGTCATTGTTGGATGTTAAGTGACATTGGACGACACCCCAATTGACACTAACTGTGTAGAACATCCTGCAATCCAGCAGGAGAAGGTTCAGCTTGTACTGTCATTACTGGATTTTAAGAGATGTTGGACGATGCACCAATTGAAATGAAGTTGGACTCAGTAATTCCACTGTTCAGCACATTCTGAAGGGCATCCTAGGCATGCAAAAATAATGAAGCACAGTGGGTTTCATATCACCTCATCGATGTGGAAAAGTGGTAGACGTACAATGTTGCAAGCCTTTACCTGGAATGGTATCACAACAAAGGTGATTCATTTCTTCATCGTCATTGCCATCAATGAAACATGGGCAACGGCATATATACTGAAACACCAGTCCATGAATGGTGCCATCTAGGTTCTCAATGTTCAAAAAAATTGCAGCAAGAATCCAGCAATGTGAAAGTACTAACGATTGTCACTTACAACATCAATGGTGCCCCACCATGCAGTGCCTCAGGGCTAAACTGTGAATGCAGAGAATTACAAACAATTTTTTGTGCATCACCTGCATCTGGCTAAAGAATCAGTTAACAACTGATAAAAATCTTTGGCTTGATAGCTTGATGACAAAGTAGAGGAAGAAGTTAGACAGCACAACAGCAGGGGGTTGTATGAGATTGTTAATGTTTTATGTGGAAACATAGAGGTACAAAGGGATTGAGGGATAAACATGGCAAGGTGGTTCAGAGAAGTTCTAAGTAATGTGATTATTTCTACACCCATTGTTTGTAATAAGGATAGACGCATTTTTGGCTTTAATAATGGCCTATATCACATTTTGAAGTAACTTTAGCTATCTCTAAATTAAAACTGCATAAATCCCCAGGGTTGGATGAAATCACCACTGAAATGCTTAGAGCTGGGAATATTTGTGTTCTCACATGGCTGACTGCAACTTCAAATATTTTTTTTATGATAAAGGTGTTGTTCCTAAGGATTTTACTAGAACTATTATTGTCCCAGTTTTTAAAAAAAGATGATTGCAGTTCTTGTAATAATTATAAGGGAATTAGTTTACTTTCTGTTCCAGGTATTTTTTTTTGCATTATTATACTTAATAGAATTAAAATTTGGTTGATGTACAACTGCATGATGAACAGTGTGAATTCAGAAGTGGTAGGGGATGTATTGATCAAATATTTTCATTTAGGCAGATTCTTGAGAAATGTTTACAGTTTCAGAAACCTGTGGTTACTAGCTTTATAGATTTCAGAAAGGCTTTTGACTCTGCTGATCGATATAATTTGTGGTTGATTGTTAGATCATATGGAATACCTGATAAGTTGACTGATAGTGTAATGAAAGCTCTCTATAATAACACTAAGTCATGTGTGAGAATTGGTAAGTCTTGCAGAGATTCGTTTAGCAATGCTAGTGGAGTTAAACAAGGGTGCATTTTGTCTCCTTTTCTCTTATTATTATTATTATTATTGATTATGTTATGCGAAATTCTTTCCAAGTGAAAGATTTTGGCCTTAAATGGTCTAAAGATTTCAAAATTTCTGATTTAGCCCTATTGGTTAAGATGTTGATGAGATGAATTCTTTCATTAGGATTGTTAATAAGACTGGTAATAGGTTGGGTTGTTTTACCTCTGAGCGGCACTTTTTTGCACACCATGGGCTAAATGGCCAGGTCACATGGCCCCCGAAGGCTCAGAGAAGGTTGGGGGAGGGGACCCACTGGAACAGCTGTTGGGAGACAGATGGTAGCCTCCCGTCAAGGCCATCCAGCGTGTTCTTTAACGTGCATAGGGTATGGCTCTCCCGCACACGGGGCCACGGCTTAACGTCCCATCCGACAGACGGCAGCCTTTCCAAGCCCATCGGTGTCCCCTACTGACCATGGGCAGGGCGGGGAATTTTGCGGAGATAAATCTCAACGCTGACCCAGCTGGGACTCGAACCTGGGAACTACAGATTACGAGCCTGGCATGCTACCGACTGAGCCACCCCCGCCCCAACTGGTAATAGAGTAGGTTTGGTAATAAACAGAGAAAAAAACTAAGGTGATGAAAATTGGTCAGGCAGATGGTGCTTCAGCTGCTTTGAATGACTGCACTCTTGAGCAAATGTCTGAGTTTAATTATCTTGAGAGCTATGTAACAGATACCGGTGATGTGCAGCAAGAGTTAAATAGAAGAATAAGGATTGCTACTGGGACTTTTAAGAATCTATGGAGAATGCAGAAAAATAGATGTGTACACCTAAAGACTAAAATTAGGCTGTATAATAGTTTGGTTCTTTCTAAGTAAGGTCAGTTATGATAACAAAACATGGACCCTTTGTAAGCAGGATAACAAGAAACTTGATGCCTTTGATTCTAGATGCTTACACAGTATCTTGGGCATTAGGTGGTTTGACTTTGTAAGTAATGATTAGGAGTCATCAACCTCTTTTGAGCAGCATATTGCACAGAGTGTGTTGGTTTGGCCATGTTGCCCATATGCATAGCTGCAGATTAGCAAACAGGATGAACAGTGTGCCTAAGGGTTTCAGAAAAATGGGGTGACCTAGGATGTGATGGACAGACAATGTTAAACAGAACCTTGCTAGAATTGGACTAGTGGCCAAATGCAGCAGCTATAATTCAGAACAGACACATCTCGAGAGGAAAATTACAGTCTGGTTGGACCTCTGTAGCCCATAGCTGCATGAGGATTTCGTATTGTATTCAATCCTTCAGGTTTAAAAATTTGACAGGAGAGTCATGTTAAAAAGTTGAGGTCTAAAATTTTTATGCACTAAAACACTTGAAGATATATGCGAGAGAAGTGGAAAATATGCAGCAAAAATAAAAAAATCTACTTAACACAAAAGTTACCTATTCAACGCCAATCTTCTCATTTTCAACATGTGCTAAGCTACACAATACATTCTACTAGTTTTCCTGCTTTACAGTGTAAAAAACTGTGTACTACGACGAGTTTATGGGCAAAAAGATCTCTCTCATCATCAACTGAAAAGATTGGCACAGAAGCTAGACAACATCAACCCATCCTATGTCCATCCTAATAAACTGGGATAACTCTGGATTGCAAATATTTTTTACTTGTGTTCAGCAAGATATAAAAGTGAATTTTAAAACCATATACTGAAATAACTAGTAGAGATATGTTGTCATGTTATAAATTTGACAACTAAAACAAAGAACACTTTTCATAATAAAACAACAAAAATTCTTAAGGTGTGTGAAATTTTTGACATTTTTTCCAAAAAAAAAGGCAAAATTATATTCTTTTCATTTTAAATTCATTAAAACAATTTTAAAAGTTTGTTCTTTAGTTTATTTTGCTATTTTATTTCATTATTTCAATATAAATGTTTCATATTTAATATTTCCCTTATTTGTTATTTGATTACATAAACTTGCAATCATTATCAAGCACATGCATAAATTTGAAATCATTCTTACTGTATAGCTATATAAATTTCCATCTGTCTGTATATATTCCTTAAGTGGTGATGGGCTACCATCTAACCAGACTATACAATTTAGTTTTCCATATATACTATGAACTGATATGTTACAATTGGACACTACATACCAATCCTAAAAAAGGTCCTATTTGGCACTGTCCATCCATCATATTCTAGATCTCCCTCTTTTTAAAGCCTTATTGTCTTGCATATAAATCATAAATTATTTTATTGTTAACCCAGATATAGGCATGCCCATTTTGGGCCTCATTACTACTTACATTCACTCCTTTCCATCATACACTGAATGCTAATTCTCTTCATAAAGTTTTGCTTCAAACAGTAATTTTTTCACTTTTATTTTTTCATTACTGTACACTTTATTTTTTGAAAGAATATACACATTTTTATATGTTTTATATTTCAGCAAAAGTTTAAAAAAATTATTTTTTACAATCTTTTTTGGTGTGGGAGAATTTTAAGTTTTACATTCACTGCAATACTTAATATGACTTTTATATTCATAACTTACAAAGGTATATTTTGAATATCCATTCACAAAAATACATAAAGGTTGCAATGGAAAAAATACCAAATTATGGTGAAAAAGTATTAACAAGTGCACTAAGGTCTTTTCCACAACCCAATTATTTTCCACACTGCCACAAAAAAAAAATGATTGTTCAAATGAAAAAATCTTTTTATATCTAGGTAGAAAGAACAATCAAGACCAGCTAGACAAGTGGATATGTGCAGATCCTGGAGAATTTATGGCAGATCAAATATGAACTTGGATAGAGGAAAAGATAAAAAAAAAAATACATAGTTTTTGGTTAGAGTAGGCTTATTCCTACAAAAAAAATCTTTTTTTAAACAAGGTATTTTTGTAAAATTGTAAAAATATATTTAAAATGAGTTAAATAACAGGAAAATTAAATATATTCTATTTCATGGCATATTAAACTTTTGAAAATCTTAGTATTTGCTTAGTGCAGTGGCAGATTTAAATCGACTTGCTCAAGTTTAAAACATTACTATAAACTAATTTACATTAAAAACTCTGATTTTTAATGAAAACTGCTGAATAAGATTAAAAAGCAATATACAAACCCTATTACAAATCAAACTATACAAATCAAACCAACTAAGCTTTCAGATAAATTTTGCATATTCTTTTAATTAATCAAAATTATTCATAACAATGTCAAAAAATACTAGAAAAAGGTTACTGAAAAAGTAATATCATGGGAGAAAATAACTTTAAAATTAAATCCAAACTGTCGGAAAACTTTACTCTTATTAAGCATAACACATTCTCACCGTTTTAATGTAAAGCACAAAAATGCTTCATAGTAGTTCCTTGCAGCCTGCAATTGCTTTGCACTATCTGAAATCTTACTAAATGCTTCTGGTAGTTCATCTAACAAGGCAATTAATTCTTTCCTAATATATTTCCCCTAAAATATGATAAAATAGTTATTTTACAATGAACAATAATTTATTTTTGCTTCTTAAAATTATTTAGAGCAATATCATTAGTTAACATTTATTTCTGAAAGAAAACGTTATTCATATGAACCGTTACAAAAAATTTTATCAATAATTTTTTTAAACATTGGTAAACCAACTGTAAAACTAAATCCAACCCGAGAACAATGATGTCTATTCACAGACAAATCAACAGTGGACAACAGATGTGTACTGATCTAGAGAAAAATTTAACCTGCAACCAGCCCCATAACACCATTGACAGAACTGCATTTGGTGGAGGTTTGGTGAATGCTCTGAGATATATCAAGATGAAATCCTTAATCCATATGTGGCACCCTATGCTGATGCATTATGAGATAACTTTCTCTTGATGAATGATAACATCTACACAGAGTAAAACTGATCAAGCAATATCTTGAGGAAAAAGTTATCCAATAAATGGAGTTTCTCTCTAGATTACAATGCAATATGGTCTCAAATCAGTTACTTCTCAATATATGGTGGTCAACATTTTATTTTAAACAATAAGAAAAACAAAATTACTTCTATTACTGCTTTAATATTTAAATGTTACATGTTTTTAATACCAAAACTTAAATCTAAATTTAATTTTTAGTGGCTCCATCTTCAGCTGAATGCAACTACATTTCCCATACTCACACGAGATTATCTCAGTTGACCCAAGACAGTAAGCCACAATTCATTACCATTAGTATGATGGAATGTATTACTTCTTGTGAACCACACAAAAATGGCTTCAGGGGATGAATTTAGTTTAGACTCCTGATCTATGGAATGCCCTATTGAGACATATTGCCACCCCAAAATCCTCAGCACTGTTCTTATTGCTAAGTTAAATTTATTGCCCTCACATTTTCTAAATTATCTTATTGAGGGTCTATATCACCATTGTCAGGCCTACATTAGTGCTAGAGGGGCTGCATCCCTTATTGACTATATATTTTGCATTTAAAACCACCCCTTCTTTACACATTTCTTTTATTTGTGTTTTTTTTTTTTCGTTTGTTTTGTTTTCAAGGTATACATAACTAATTATGGTCCAAATTTCCATGACTTATCACAGCATTACCTTTATATCTATATGTGAATTTTGATTAAATTTGTCCAAATATACCTCAAGCTATGAACATTTTATTAATCTGTGCTTAGTTTTTGATGAGCAGAGCAGTTGATGGCATAAAAAAATATGTTTAACTTCAATAAGACCTAAATTCTCAACTTACTGTCCACTGACCTTAGCTATGATTAAGTGAAACCTGAGCCAAGGTAAACAGGCTTTCCTGATACAGCATAAAAAGAGAATTCTGTTGAGTTTTGAAGCAATATGAAAGGTGTAGTATATGTGACAATTTACTTGCTACAAAAAGATTCTGAACATATCTGAGGTCAAGCATCTATTTTTTCAACACTATCATTCTTTTCTAAAGGGCAAACTGTCTATGAGTTATTAATATGAAACTTATAAAGACAATAAAATTGCTGCAGTTATTGAAAACAAAAGTTGATATTAAGAATTTTAATAATTAGCAGGTGAAATATATTTTAACATGATGAAGGTACTAATTTATTTTAATTCAATTTTTTATGTTATGGTTAATTGCAAGCTCTATTTTGTAACAAAAGATTAAGCATAATAAATATCATAATTTGTTATTATACAAAAAATTAATTATGTTATTTCATTTTAATAAATTAAGCTATTAACCCTTCCAGTGTCCAGGACAACTATATCCATTTTTAATATAACAACAAAAAAAAATCGATTTTTTTTTTAAATGAAAATTGCCATTTTAAAATTGTTTTATACATATCTTATAAAAATATATAATTCAGGCTTGATAAATAGTATTTTCTTTTTTCATTTGAAGCTATTTTATTAAATTATAGCATAAATAATTTGTTAAAGCCATCTGATTGCCATTTCTTAAAAGTGACATAAGGTATTGCCAATTTGTTTTTTAACATTACTCTCTGCTGAGGCAATCCCCTAATTAAGCTCAGAAGTTTTATTTGATCTATTACACTGGGCAACACATAAAAAGGCTTTGAAATGAAAATAGTCAATCTTTACTAATTTCAAGGTGATGAACACGAAAATGGCAATAAAATTTGTCAATTGGCTCTTGTTTAAGAGAGCAGAGATGATCGTGGCTCTCTTAAACAACTCAGTCTGCATTGAGTACATAGGTTACTATTTTGCAACGCTGTATTTTAAACTCCAATTTGCAACATACTGCATTGTATTGCATCAGCCCACCATACACACAACCCCCGGAGGTATTGCATCATTGTCTGATGCAATGCAGTTGAGTCATGACATTGTGGCTTTATGATCGAGGACAAAAGATGATGCAATCATTAGTTGTAAGCGACATCTCGTAGGATGAGTAAGTCTTTTGAGCGACTCCCATTTACCCCTGAGTCATAAGTACAATACAAGTGATCCTTGCAGTTTTAATCCAGCAGTAATGATGCCTCGTAACTGTGTTAATAGTGCAGATACATTTTGTTCCATTTGTGGGGAAGTGATGTTTGCAAACCAGAAAAGGGCATCACTCCAATAGTGAAAGCAGCGTACGAGTTTTATTTTGGATGCAAGATCAGGGACCAGGACAATACCAGAGCTCCACACATATGCTGCAGTATGTGAGCAAGAAATCTTCCGAAGTGTGAAAGGCAAAAAAGTGGCGATGCTGTTTGCTGTTCCTATGGTTTGGAGAGAGCAAAGCAATCACGCAAATGATTGCTACTTCTGCATGGTTCCACCTGTTTCCGGAGGCATCACAAGGAAAAAGAAGTGGACAATAGCATACATGAATATACAATCTGCTCTCTGACAATTTATTGACCTGAAATCTTTGCACGGCAAAGGATTTCCTATTCCCGAACCACCAAAAGAATTTTCCATCAATTTAGAAGATGAGGAGGGAAGCGAATCAACGTTGTGTTCTCCGCAGCCTTCGCTGTCTAATGATGATCCATACATCTGCCACGGTGTGTCATCTGTGCCACACATTCTCTCCAAAGGAGAAATGAACAATCTTGTTCATGATCTGGAGCTGTCCAAGGCCAAAGCAGAGTTACTTTGATAAAGGCTTAAACAATGGAATCTTCTCAAGAAAAATGTCCAAGTGACCTTGTTTCAAACTCGTCATGAGCAGTTTGCACCTTACTTCAGAAAGGAAGATGACCTAATATTCTGCTCTAATGCAGATGGCCTCATGAATGCCCTCGGAATCAAACATGACCCTCAAGAATGGCGACTATTCATAGACTCCTCGAAATTGAGTCTCAAGGCAGTGTTGCTGCATAATGGAAATCGACTTCCATCCATTCTGGTAGGATATGCTGTCTACATGAAAGAAACCTACAACAACCTAAAACAGCTGTTGAACTAACTTCAATACAGCAAGTATGGCTGGCATCTCTGTTGTGACTTGAAGGTAGTGGCTCTGTTGATGGGTTTGCAGCTGGGATATAAGAAGTACTGCTGTTTCTTATGGGAATGGGACAGCCGAGCAAAGACTTTACACTACATGAAGAGAAACTGGCCTCAGAGGAAATCTCTGAAGGTCAGAAAGAAGAATGTGGAACACTCAGCACTAGCAGAAATGCACAAAATCCTGCTACTGTCCCTACACATCAAACTCAGTGTGATGAAAAACTTCGTAAAAGCCATGGACCAGACTGCATCAGCTTTCAAGTATTTGGCTGGCAAATTCCCTCGACTCAGCAAAGCAAAAATTAAAGAGGGAATTTTTGTGGATCCTCAGATCCACGAGCTGTTCAGAGACTGGATGTTTGATAACCTATTTCAGGGTGACGAGAAAAAGGCTTGGGATGCATTCTGTCTGGTGTCAACTAAATTCCTCAGGAATGTCAGGGCAGACAACTACATGAAACTGGTTAAGGACATATTGTCTCTGTATCACAAACTTGGCTGCAAAATGTCCTTAAAGATCCACTTTCCCCATTCCCACTTAGATTTCTTCCCCAACAATTGTGGCATGGTTAGTGATGAGCACGGTGAACGTTTTCACCAGGATATTGCAACGATGGAGAAATGATACCAGGGAAACTGTCCACTTCATTGTTGGCTGACTACTGTTGGATGCTCGTCAGAGATAATCCTGGGCAGCTGTACAAGTGACAGGCAAAGCAATGTCAGAAGTAGAAGTGGTGTTTTACTGATACATGTCATTTGTATCTATTACTCTATTATATAAGAAACTATTGCGGATTTCTCAGAAATCGTAGCCAATTTTGCATTTTCATTGTCATATTCGTGTTCAGCACCTTGAAATCTTTAAGAAATGGCTACTTTTATCCCAGAGGCATGACTTTTATGAACATTTGTTGCCCAGTGTTATCAACAATTTTTACCTTTAAGTTTCTAAAAACCCCTGATAAGTAACAAAAAAACTGCTATTTTTAAAAATGGAAGATTTTGGAAGTAATTATGAAACATGTACCTATTTTTTTTGGTATACCACTGTAAAAAGTGTTATTAAAATTAATATGTTACCACAATGTTCAAATTTTGTACTTCAGAAAAATTCAGTATTAAATTCTCTTTAATTTGGTATATAACATGACCTATTTCTGTTGATTAGTTATTTATTAAAATATTCTAAAGTTGGCTTGTTAATTGGACTCTGCAACAAGCCTGGACTTTTCTCAAAGTATGGTATGGAGAAAAAAATTACAAAACGGAAGAAATTTTTACTTTAAACAAGAAAATTATTATTATTTTTTTGTTATTCAGAAATAAATAACCTTAAAAATCAATCCAAAGTGAATGCACAGTATTCCCTGTTAAGAGAGACATCAAACGTTAATAGATTCTGAAAAAAATTCATCGCATATTAACGTCTTAGAGTTAGCGACCTTCTCATTAACATCTGATAATCAAATGCAATGACTGAAAAAGTTGCATCTCCTTGAGTATAGATGGCGCTGTCTCAGTCACATCTCAGGAAGATTTATAAGGTCATATTCTGAAAGAGTTCGTTGTCCGACGCATGGTGCAATGGTAGCGCACTCTGGCATGAATCTGGAGAGATGCAGGTTCGATTCCCGCCGTGGTGGAGATGAATTTTTTTTCAGTATCTATTAATTAATGTTTGATAAATAACCTTTCTATTCATGTGCATTATAATCATTTCTGTCTATAAGAGTTTTTTAAATAAATTTTCGTGTTGCCAGATGCATTCATTTTACTACATGACTCTAAAAATGTCCATTAAAACATGTTTTTTTTACCTATCTTACTATGGTTTTTGGCTTTGACATTTGTCGGTTTGTCATTTTGTGGATTTGACAAAATGTTGTTCCACCACATCTTTCAAACATGATGGAGAACTTAATGATTTATGTGCCAAATGAAAGCTTGTGACACAGGGAGTGTCATAGGTTATAAAAAATTGACCCCTGTGCTTTCTTCCCTCCTAAAAAAAGGGGAAATATGAAAACTATTCTTAAGCTTTATCTCCAGAATGTGATAGCCAAAAGTAACAAGCTATGAGTCAAATGAAAGCTTGTGATGTGGGGAGTGTCATAGGCTATGAAAATTCCCCCATGCTTTTTTCCTCCCGAAAAAGATTGTTCCCCTATATCTCCTGAATGAGAGTGCAGAACATAAAGAGCTATGTGTCAAATGAAAGTTTGTGACTTGAGGAGTGTTGTAGGCTATAAAAATTTGCCCCCCATGCATTCTTTTCCCCTAAAAAATGTGAAATGTGAAAGCTCACATAATGACCATCATAAACTGTTTTTAATTTTTACCCCACTATTCCCCCCTGACAAAAGGGGGAGGGGAGTGTATTTTCATGGGGTTTTAATGAGTAATATCTCAAATTACAGCTTGTGACCTCTCCAATGTCCTGGGTTACCTCAAACCTGAGTCCAAAAGGGTGGTAAATGTGCTCAATGTTTACGAGTCATATATCAAAGTTTTTGAAGATAAGTGTTTTTAGCGATAAAGAAAATATAAATTAAAAATTTTTAAAAATACCTATCTTCCTATAGGGCCCTAAAAAGTAGAAAATAAACCTAAAGCATATCGATGGTGAAATCAGTCACTGAATTTGTATTTGCTTCAAAGGAAGATAGGGCACCAATTTACCTACTGAACAAGATTGTTGGCACCCTATCTTTCTTTGAAGGAATAAAAATTCAGTGACTGATTGCACCATCGATATACTTTAGGTTTATTTTCTACATTTTAGGACCCTATAAAAAGATAGTTTTTTTTTTAACTTTTTAATTTATACTGTTTTTTTTTTTGTTAAATATTTTATTTTCAGAAAATCCAGAATTAAATGCTGATTAATTTGGCATATTACATGCCATTATTCTTTTCATTAGTTATTTGGCAAAAAGCTCTAAAGTTAACTTTGGCCTCTGGATATAAACCAGTTTTTCAGGCTGGACACAAGGGTTAAAAATGAATATAATGCTTCACTGGCTCTAACTAGCACTAATAGTAGATGTTACAAACCTCAATCCCTATTTGCTTGCATGATGCATAATATTTTTCTCTCATATCATTAGCATTTTTTACATAATCAGTTTCTTTTTTCAAACATTCCTAAAAAGAAAACAAAGACAAAAGTTTAGGAGAATAATTATTTCACTCATTTTTATAAACTGTGACAAAATATTATTTTATGAGTTTATAGTACATTAATTACATTCCATTATTATTCCATTATTTATTAAATCTGATATCTAATAAGCTTAATTAGAAGAAATTTGTGATTTTAGAAAGAAATATAGTTTAAATAATGAATTAAAATTATTATTTATAAAAAAAATATTCAAAAAGCTCACAAAAGGGATATTTTATAATAAATATATAAAGGAATATTTAAAATTTTTAGTAACTAATTTTTTTCAACATGAAATTTATTAAAAACATAAAAGCAGCATAAATAAAATGGTTATTAATCAAAAACTAGCTGATTTTATCATGCACTTCATTTAAACTTAAGAGCAGGCATTCTCAACATAAAGCTTAGGAGCAATTGTTATGCTCTGATTTTACATCAGGTGTAACGATTCATTGTTTTTTAATTTTCTCATTTAATTGAGGTTTTCACCAACACCAAGGGAATCGATGAACAGATGTCACATTACTTACTCTTTAGGAGGGAGGATGGAATTCGCAGCTACAGATGGAAGCCCATACACACATTGCGCCCAGTGCCCATGTTTCACACATTCTGATAAACAACATGACACTCCAACTAGCACCCCATGAGTAGATGACAGGCAGAACCCCAATTTATTCCCTTACAGTGTAAGGTCAGATACTGAATTGCTTGGTGATTTACAGTGTAAGGTCAGACATGGAATTGCTTGGTGATGTGAATGAATGCCGACAGCTTAAATGTGACCTCACATGGGAAGCTGCATTCGGGAAATCATCCCCATAGCCAACTGCAGATTTATAACTGGATAACATCGTCCAATGTTTATACTAACCAACAAGAAATTCCTTTCTCCCAGGCAGCAATGTCATCGTCTAGCACAGAGATAGACCCCTGGGTGGAATGACTTGCAAGTTCATCTGCAGATGCTACAGATGGTTGATTGCACATAGCACCTATTCGTGAAAAACAAGGGGAAAGGAAGAAACGTGGGAGACAGCTAGTGAGGTAGAGGAGGGAGTCAGTTAGATCCAAGATTTTGGACAGAGTGAATAGTAGCAGTTAGACTCAGAAAAGAGATGAAGTGAGTGAAGCACAGGGAAGCCAGAGCTCTGGTCTGCCCCAGGCAGATTGGGTATTGGAATATAGAATAATGAAGGAAGGAAGCATATTGGAAACGGCTGAAATTTAATTTCTAGTGAATTAGGTCAATTTAATGTGGACTTTGATGCATGCACTTCGATGCAGAGAGAATGGGATTATGCTTTTAGATCGTCTGACCAGTAAGGGACACACTACCCCTTTCAACAGAACCAAGATGATGCAGCCGCCTCACTTCGGCAACCAATTATCCAACTGCCTATGTAACAGTCAACTGAGAGTCCGTCACCACATCAGCCGCAGTGTGACAGAGATGTCATCTCCATCCTCGGAAAAAGGGTGCCATAAGGAGATGACCCCTACCCAGAGCTGAAGCATCGCTTGCCCCAGCCTGATGACACAGCTGTCGGATGAACTAAGGAGGATATATAAACACGGTATGTTTATCCTTCCTTTGATTTAAAGGTTGTTATCCTTAATTTTAGATTTAAATTTAAAGGGGTTCCATAGTTTATTTAGTTCTTTAAGTTTCAAGATAAATGATTTGGCTCTGAAAGATTAACTGTTCCGCCTGTACTTTTAGATATTTTATTTCTCAATAAATGTTATTATTGTGTTTTTCATAAACCTGAGTTGTGTTCGTCATTGGACTTCATCGTAAAAAGTCTTCCCTAAGGGGACAGCCTGGGATTTTAACAGCCTTCATTATCTACTTAAGGGAATGATCCATAATTGGGTAATGCTGGAAACACAATGCAACACAAACATATAATTAAGTTTTCATACTTTTCCACACAACTAGAATAGTGCTTGCAACCACGAGGTGTGCACAACAATAACACAGTCTCCTGAGTTTATATAGCCTGATAATGCTCACAAGAAATAAGGAATACTGACTGCAATTGCAAGGACTTCCATGAATTCTAATTCCAAACCTGCACACTCCTTTTACATCACTGATATTACACAAATTTATACAATAAATCTTATTTTTTCATAATTTTTGTATGTAAAAGAATCCTGTAATAATGATCAAAGAATTTGCAGCTCCATTTTTGATTGCCAATGATTACTCATTAAAAAATACTAAACTATTTTTGTGCTAATTATTGAAAAAAAAGTTCAGAACTTGTCCTTTAGAAAATAAAAAGTTTCATTAACTTTAAAGTGCCAAATTGCTAATAATTTTTTTTCCTTTATTTTAACTTTAATAATTTTTTTAATTCTTACTTTTTCCTTAATTACTTTATTATTTTAATATATTTCATATCATTTCTACTTGGGTTGCACTAATCATCCAAAATATGCACCCTAGTACTCACTAAAGAGAATCAACAAGTACCAATTCATACACCGTGCTGACAGTTTTCTAACATTTACTCTCTTCCAAGTATCAGCTTCCCTTTACTCCTGGATATTGATACACCCAAGAGAAGGAGATGGGAGGGATTTCTGCCACCCAAATCACAACTAATCTGAATAAAAGTTGTAAACATGCAAATGTGGATGATTACATTTATAACTGAAGATATGTAATTTTGCTTTTATTAAAATTTTATTACTAGTTTTTTAAGAGCCGAGTGGTTAGCACACTTGGTTAATAATCAAAAGAACCTGGGTAACACATGGATGTTTGTGTTGTTTTTCTGCTGAAGTCCTGCCATTCTCACAGATCTACTGGGGCATATAAACTGGCAGGTTCCTGTCAGACCTCTGTGGCAAGCAGCTGCTTGAAGGATATTTCTTTTTCCTTCTTTCTTCCCACTTACCCCACCTAATATGCAAGATGCTGAATAAGCATCTGGAATTAAAAGAATCAAGCTTCCTATTAGGGGTGGGGGTGGCTCAGTCAGTAGCATGCCAGGCTCATAATCTGCAGTTCCCAGATTCAAGTCCCAGCTGGGCCAGTATTGAGATTCATCTCCACAAAACTCCCTGTCCATGGTCCATAGGGGACACCAATGGGCTTGGAAAGGCTGCCGTCCATCAGATGGGGCATTAAGCCATGGCATCATGCATGTTAAAAAAACATACTGGATGGCCTTGATGGGAGTTTACTATCTGTCCCCCAACAGATGTCCAGTGGGTCCTCCCCCCCAACCTTCTCTGAGACTCAGGAGTCCTTATGACCTGTCCATTTAGCCCATTGTGTGCAAAAAAGTGCCACTCAGAGGAAAAACAAACCAACCCAAGTTTCCTATTATCTTCTTTACAAAGGATATAAATTTAACTACCATAGTGCAATTGAGGACCAAATTAGTATGCAGCCTACACTTTTTTAGTCTTTATGTAAACCATGTTTTATCACACTTCTACGTCTTAAAAAAGTTCCAGCAGCAATGCTTATTCTCAGATTTACCTCAAGTTGCACATCTCCAGAATGTCACACAAACTTTCACAAACAGAAACTCTTAACCATATACCTATTGTTACAACTGCTAATTTCAGAGTTGTCATCAATCAAACATTTAATTATATTGAGCAAAATAATGCAAAGACCATTACCAGGAACAGAAAGTAGACTCTTGCCTTCAAATTTATCACCCAAGTTACAATCACCTTTCTTGAAAACATAAAATATACCTCTAGTAAAATCCTTAAGAACACCTCTATCATAGTTAGGGAGCAGTAAATGGCAACAGTATATTTGACAGCAATTCTAGTTTCCCTTAGGAATAGCATGGGAAATATTTTTGCTTATAGCAAGCCCCCCTTTTGGACTTTCGACCTGAAATTTGGCATTGCAATCCAGACCACAACCAGAGACATTCTCTGAAAATTTGGATCATGTACATTGATTTTCCAATGAGTTATGGCTGCCATAGACGGACTGACTGACTGACAGGCAATCTTTTATTATATAGATACAACTGTAATGGCTTTTAAAATACCCAATCATTTGCCACTTTGTTTGCTGAAACACCTTCTATTGATGACAAAATAAAACTTTCAGTTTAAACTAAAAAAGAATTTTTAAATCATAATATATTTAGTGAATGATAAAGATAATTCTAGAAAAATGTAAACAGTTTAAAGATCAAAAAAATATTTAAATGTGAAGCAAAAAAATGAAATTCATATTTGCTGGATATGAGGGGCATTCAAAAGTTCTTGACATGCATTTGCATAACAAAAACCATTGCACTTACCTTAATAAAACTTTTACTATCCTTCAAAGTATGCCAGTTTGTGAGCACTAGAATCGGCATGAAGGAAAACCTTTGGCATGCCTGTTGTTGGATGCTGCTCCTTCATTTTGAGCAAAACTGTGTTAGTGTAGTATTGGCTATTTATTGTCATATTTTCAGGAAAGGTGTACATGGTTACCACTCCTTGAGAATTGAAAAAATTTTTGAACATCCTCTTCCATGAGTGAAAGTCTTGTCAGAGGATTTGGGGACGTGGTTCATCTTCCGCAACCCAAACATAGTTATTGATCTTTCTGGAAGTTGTATAGTAATAAAACCACTTCTCATAACCTGTGACAATGTCTGTTAACTATTTGGCGCCACTAGGTTCAAACATTGCGAGCATCTCCTTGCATGAGTCAACTCTACCTTTTTTTGCTGCTCTATCATTTTGTGTGGTACCCATTTTGGCACATATCTTTCGGAACTTTAAATGTTGATGAAGAATTGTTTTCACACTGCCAACTGATACATTAACATCTAAACCTATTACCTGAATAGTGATGTGTGAGTTTTACTTAACGAGTTCAGGAACAGAAGCAATGATTCTTTCATTCATGGCCTCCTTGTCTTCCTGCATGAGAGAGGTCTTCCAAGCTCTACCGTCCTCTGAATTTGCGCATTCAACCTGTAACAGTGACATATGAACAGGCACGATTCCCCATATACTTGTGATAAATCAGCATGAATTTTTTTTTACATCATCTCTAAGTTGCACACTAGGGAAAAATGTAAAATCTTTCCCCATCTTTACTAGACTCCATAGCAACAATGCACAGATTTTGCAGACCAAAATTTATATACCTCCAGCAAAGGGAGAAATGATATGGCCTATATTTTTAACACATAATGACAAGTTTAGACAAGCTTTCAAACAAGTCATCACTTATTAACTTTGGATGTTGGTTGGTTGTTTGGGGTTTAATGGTGCATCGGCAACAAGGCCATAATGCACCAAACAAAAGACAATATAAAAGATAAAAGACATAGAACCCTGTAACCAAAAGTTAAAATACATTTTCAACATTGTAAAGTGGTAAAATAACAAAAAACAAGTGTATATGAACAGAGTAAAACAACTGTAGAATTATTAAATAAAATAATCCCAGGTGTAAGAGACCTGGGGTAAATAATACATAAAGTTAAGGTAAAAATCAAATTCGGTTAAAATATCCACAATATTTCAAAAAGGTAAAAACTGAAGATAAAATGCAATGATCAGATAAAAGATGTCCGAGTGTAAGAGGCTCGGACATAAAATTATGGAAATTAAAAATCATACGTCGTTCAAAGTTAAAAGCAGAGCATGAGATTAAAATATGTTCGATTGTTAAAACGGTGTCACAAAACTCACACTTAGGTACATCGTCCGCCCGTAGAAGAAACGAATGAGTAATAAACGAGTGACCTAAGTGGAGCCGAGCAAGTACAACTTCCTCCTTGCGATTCCTGCGGTAACAAGACTGCCATGGTTTGATGATAGGTTTGATCTCCAAGAGCTTGTTGGTGAGCTGTTCCGACCAAGATCTCTGCCACTGTGCCCGGAGCTCGGTGGTAAAACGCTGCCGGAAATCCAGATATGGAACCGGCAACGGCGAGTCAGACAGGGGCGTGGCTGACTTGGCAGCAGCATCTGCCAAGACATTGCCCCTAATCCCGACGCGACCGGGCACCCAACAGAAATGGATGGTGGTGGTGGCTGCCAAACGATGTAGCTGCTGGCGGATCTTAGTAAGAACTGGGTGAGGCCGATGCCTCACCGAGATCAAAGCCTGTAGCGAACTAAGCGAGTCGGTGTAAAGCACACACCGACGATGATGCTTAGTCGCCACGTGGTCCAAGGCGAGGCTGATAGCGTGCAACTCTGCAGTGAAGATGGAACACTGCAGTGGGATCTGGTCTGCAATGATTACATCACAGCAGACCATGGCTGATCCCACTGAAGTGTCGGACTTCGAGCCATCTGTAAAGACAGGCAAGAAGTCCGGGTGCTCAGCACGATGGCTGGCAAAGAGTTGCCGGTACACACAGTCAGGTGTAAAGGCCTTCCCCATCCTGCACAGGGAAAAATCGCAGGAAGGGGAAACAGCGAGCCATGGTGGAAGTGGCTCAGCTGTCGACTGTGCAACACTATCGAGACTGGTGTTAATGTCTCTGAGGTAGCCTCGGATACGCAAACCAAAAGGACGAATGGCAGTCAGCCGATTTGTGTAAAGCATTTCCCACTTCGGACTGAAAACGCAGTCCCAAGTGGGATGGCCAGGCAGGGATCGCAATTTAGATGCATATTGTAGGGACAACTGCTGACGGCGAAGAGATAAAGATGGTTCATCGGTCTCAACGTAAAGACTCTGGACCGGTGAGGTGTGGAAGGCTCCCATGCAAACACGGAGGACCTGGTGATGGAGGGGGTCCAGCACCTTCACCACCGAATCCCGGGTCGAGTCGTATACCTGGGATCTGTAGTCCAATTTCGATCGGACAAGTGCACGGTACAGGCGGAGCAAAGAACATCGGTCCGCCCCCCAAGAGAGGGAGGAGAGGACCTTGACGATGTTCAATGCCCGCGTGCATTTGGACCTGAGATGACGTATGTGTGGTAAAAAGGTCAATTTCCAATCGAATATGAGACCGAGAAACTTGGTCTCCGCCACAACTGGAATGATGTTACCCCCGAGCCGCAACTCGGGATCCAGATGAAGATTACGCTTGTGGCAAAAGTGCACACAAGCGGTCTTCTGTGGGGAGAACCGAAACCCGTTTGCCGTCGCCCAAACCGAAAGATTGTTCAGGGCAATTTGCAGTTGTCTTTCAATGACCCTCATGCTGGACGATGAGCAAAAGATGCTAAAGTCATCAACATAGAGGGCATTGCCTACTGATGGAGGAAGTTGTCTAGTAATTGAATTAATCTTGACAGCGAAAAGCATAACACTCAGAACGCAGCCTTGTGGCACCCCCTGTTCTTGGGGATACGGCCGCGACAGAGTGTTACCGACACGGACACGAAAAGAGCGTGTCGATAAGAAGTTGGAGATGAAGATCAGCATGTGACCTCTTAAGCCGAAACTGTGGAGGTCACGAAGAATGCCGAATCTCCAAGCCATGTCGTATGCTTTATCGATGTCGAAGAAAATTGACACCAGGTGCTCTCTACGTAAAAATGAGTTTCTAATAGCCGATTCGAGGCGTATCAGATGGTCAAGAGTTGACCGTTGCCTGCGAAAGCCACACTGGGTGTTGGAAAGAAGGTTGTGTGTTCTAAATACCAGATGAGTCTGGCATTTACCATTCTTTCCAACACCTTACACACGCAGCTCGTCAACGTGATGGGACGATAATTAGAAGGAATCTTGGGATCTTTGCCTGGCTTGGGGAAGGCCAAGACAATGGCCTCCCGCCAGGAGTCCGGAAACTGCTCCTCGAGAAAAATGCGATTGAAGAGATGGAGCAGCTGATCATTACTCGATGGTGAAAGATGTTGGAGCATGGCATAATGGACATTGTCCGGCCCTACAGCAGAGGCACGAGAAGAGTGCAGAGCAAGGCGAAGCTCCTCCGCTGTGAATGGCCTGTTGTAAGGCTCCAGGCCATTCGAGTGGAAAGATAGCGGAGAGCGCTCCACCCTGCCCTTCTGGGCCAGAAACTCGGGGGAGTAAGAGGAAGACGAAGAGATGGAAGAGAATGACTCCCCCAGAGTGTCGGCAATTGCTTTGGGATCAGCAATTGCCTGTCCATTGTGCTCCAGGATCGATAACGAGTGGGACGCGTAGTTCACACTCGTCTTCCGGACTTTATCCCACACGACCTTAGAACTAGTTGTGCGGGTGATAGAAGACGTATACTTGATCCAAGATTCCTTCTGGCTCTGGCGTCGGACGAAACGAGCTTTCGCCCTGGCGCATTTGAAATTTTCAAGGTTGGGGGTTGTCGGATACCTCCGAAACACCCCCCAAGCCTTGTTCTGAGCCTTACGAGCTGCGGTGCAATCTGGATTCCACCACAGTTTCGGAAAACGAGGAAACCGTGTAGAAGTTTGAGGAATTGTTGATGCAGTTGCATCTACGATACAGTCTGTTATCTCCACTATTGCCACATTGATTGGCTCCTGGCTGACAGAGTGGTCATCGAGCTCAGAGAGCAGCTCGAAACCACCCCAGTCAGCCCGATCCAGCCTCCACCGTGAGACGCATGAAGGGCTGCAAGGCCCCCCACGGGAGATGGTGCACACCATGGGGAGGTGATCGCTTCCGTACGGGTTGTCCTCGACCTCCCATGTAAAGAGTGGAAGGATCGAGGAGGAGCAGATGGTAAGGTCAATGGCAGTGAAAGTGCGGTTGGGGAGTGAAAGTAAGTACTGACACCGGTGTTCAACAGGGAGAGAGAAGGATCCAGGAGCCACTGCTCCAGGACCCCACCCCTCCCATTGGTGTCAGCACTGCCCCAAAGTGGACTGTGTCCGTTGAGGTCCCCCATAATGAGGAAGGGGGACGGCAGCTGCGAGACGAGATCATCAAGGTCTTCCTGGAAGACGATGCTCCCAGGTGGAAGATATACAGAGCAGACAGTCAGCGAGAACCCCACAAAGAGACGGATGGCTACCGCCTCTAAGTTGGTGGTGAGGGGTACAACCTGGAATGGAGAATGGTTGCTCACGAGAATGGCGACACCCCCGCGAGCTGGACCATCTCCATCCCGGTCCCGGCGAACTAGTGAAAAGTGCCAGATCGTGGGATCTGTCACTGGCTGCAAGTATGTCTCCTGCAGGCACACACAGATGGGCTGGTGTGCCTGAAGGAGGACCTTGATGTCGTCAATATTCCTCTGGAATCCACGACAATTCCATTGTAGGAGTGTGGCCATCTCAGGACTTAGAAGAGTGGGCGGACGACGTGTTTCTATTCAACTTAACCGCCGCAGAGGACAGTTTAGTGAATAGGGGGTGGTCAGTATCCATGTCCTCGGAATCGTCCGAGGGGCATGGATCGGTGACCGCCCTTTGTGGTGCTGTTATTTTCTTTTTTGACCCCGGTGGGGGCCCCTTCGGTTTGGAAGGTCTTGCTGTCTGAGGACGGGAGGGAGGAGGCTTTCCGGTGGAGGTGGAAGGCTGAGCTGCAGGAATGGAAACCGGGGTTGATGTCGAAGTCGACACCACCCTCGGTCTCGCCTGCATGAGGAGGTACTTCGCAGCTGGCGAGAAAGACTCAGTAGGTGGTACACTGATGTCAGTCTGCACCGCAACTGAAGTCATTGGAACGATGGGCTTTCCAATGACTGCACTGGCCAGGAAATGACTGCACTGGCAAGGAAACCTTGCCAGGTGGGGCGGGCGGTGCAGCAAGCTTTCTCGCCTCAGCATACGAGATGTTGTTCATGACTTTGAGGCGTTGTACCTCCTTTTCCTCTTTCCACTTCGGACAGTCGCGGGAGTACGCTGGATGTTCGCCACTGCAGTTCACACAGCATGCCTTTTCTGCTGTGCAGTCAGGATCGAGATGATCCTTACTGCCACAGCGAGCACAGGTGGGCTTGCCTCTGCATGCTGTGCGGGCATGACCGTATATCTGACACTGAAAACAGCGCAGAGGGTTCGGTATATACGGCTGGACCTCACAATGTAAATAACCTGCCTTGAAGAAGAAGATGGAAGAAGGCAGGCGTGGCGAGTTAAAGGTGACAATCAGCACCCTGGTGGGTGTCAATTTCCCATCACGGCGTGTCGAAACCCGGTGGACTGCTGTTACTCCTTGAGGTGTGAGCTCTGAGAGGATTTCCTCCTCAGTGACTTTGAGGAGGCCCCACTCGGTGATCACACCCCGAGAGGAATTCAAAGTTTTATGGGGAGTGACTTCGACAGCCACCCCACCAATATCTTTTACTTTCAGGAGTAATTCGGAGTGTTTTGAACAAGCGGTCTCAACCTGCAAGTCGCCAGATCGTAAGCGCTTGACAGATTTCAGCTCTCCCGCAAGACCTTTTAAACCTTTGTTGACGAAAAAAGGGGACATGTCCCCAAGCACCTGATCACCCGTGGAGTGGATGATCAGGAACTTTGGGAACGAAGACACAGATACAGAAGACGATGGCAGAGATAATGGAGACGAAGACGGGGGTTCATGTCGAGCCCTCTTGTTGGCGGTGATCGCATTTTCATCATTCACTCGCATGTTTGGTTTTGTGTGGTTCAGTGCCCGCTGTCTGCTGGGGGGGCCACCCCAGGAGCTCCCGTTTACCGGAAGCAGAGGCCAAAGCAGTGTATTGCAGAGGCCCCGGAATCCGCTGCCCAGCCCCACAACAGACAGGCTCCCCAATGGCAAGACGGCCAATGGGGACCACGCCAGTCATGAGCTGAGGAGAGAAGACGGGGACCCCCAAGCAACTACCAGGATCCTCCTTTCCCGGGACACGGGTCTCCATGCATGGCAAACACGCGGGCGAGCATTTAGGACCCTGCGAAGGTAACCAAGCCAGCGGAACCTTCACAGGGTGGTCCCCCTCACCGCGTACAGGCGCTCACACCGAAGGGGTTTTCCTTTGGAGGAACAAGTGAATATCTATAGACATGTCAAAAACTTTTTGAATGCGCTCTATACAACTGTCATCAAAATATATTTGAAAAAGATTGCACCAAAAAGAATAGTTCAAAAAATTATTTTTACTGATAAATTCCTAAACATTTGAATTAGGAAGGGAATAACCAGAACTGTATTGAAGAAGAGGAATTTGTGGTGATGGGCACAAAGTCCTGTCAATACTGATTTTTTCATTGTTACTGACTTCAATATCTTTTTGGACAGCCAAATCAAGACACAGGAATTGTAAACTGTGAACTTTCATATCAATTTTTATAAAATGTTAAGGATTATTTCTTTCAGGGAAACAAAATTCATAGTACAGTATGATAAATAACCTTCTGGCACCAAATCCAAGTTTCACAAGAAATTATGTTAAGGGTTCCCGCCATCCTCTCAGACACTCCACTATGGCGTATAAACTGACAGGCTTACATCAGACCTCTGTAACAAGCAGCTGCTTGAGAGGGGTATTTATTTATCATTATTATTAATAGAAGGATGTGCTATAATGCATCATTTTCCAAAGTGGATTGGGACCCCATTAAGATTATAGAGAACTGGTTGGCATAGGCATTGAAAATAATAATAAACAATATATCAAATTTGCCTAGTAAAACCTAAAAACATGTGTTCACATAAGTTTTACAGACTGAAATCTGAATTCTAAGTCATTTTTTCATAAAAATTTATATAACTAATATGGACAATTCCTAAGAAATTCTTGGTAAGTAAATCCAGAAAAAGTTCTCTTTGCAGAAAAAAGGGCTGAAAAATTCAATTACAATGAACTTGACATAGAACTAAGAGACTGTTTATTAGAAATACTTTTGAAAATGTTACTTAATTCTGATCCTAATATTGAATGGTATGAGAATGTCTCCTAAATTTGAATATTTTAACATTTGCATTAAAATACAGTCAGAACTATTATATTTGAATCTCCAGCACTTAAATCTAAATTATTAAAAATGAAATACAAGAATGTACAAATGTGCACATGATTGTGAAAAGTTGGAAGAATTATCACAATTTACCTCTTGAGTCTGTTTACATTTTGCAATCTGCCTTTTTAAAGAAGGTACTTCATAGTTGACATTTCTTATAAGCATCTGTGCTGCTTCAGCTACAAATATAAAAAAAAATCAGCTGATTTTGGAAAAAGGTACATTGAATATTGTATAACTTGAATGGTACTTTTTTTTATAGAAGCATAATTGGACTGTATGCCAGATATATAACGATGGCTAATAATAAGTTAAATATTTATAACACAGATAAAGTGACTGTCTCAAATTTAGTATATGCAGTAAAATATGGTTTGGTGGAATTTCAAGATTCATATATGTATTTAAATCTTACAGGGCCAATGGCACTATACAACACATCAACTCACATTTACATAAACTTTCAAAATGCTCCAAAAAATTACTTTTTTTTATATTGGAGGATTTTCTAAACAATTACCAAGTTCTTTTTATCTATCTTTCTGTTGCTTTTCACTCATCATTTGTTGGTTTGTCAGTTTGTCAAAACAATTGTTCCACCATACTTTCAAACATGATGGCAAACTTAATCTTTATATGTCAAATGAAAGCTTCTGATGCAGAGTGTCATAGGCTATAAAAAAAATAACTCCAGGCTTCCTTCCCCTTAAAAAAGGGGAAATATGAAAACGATTGCTCAGCTGCTCTTCATAACACAAGGGACAAATGTTTACATCAAATGAAATCTTGTAACATAGAGTGTGTCACAGGTTATAAAAATTTTCCACTACAAAAAAGGGGTAATATGTTAAGGATTGTTCTGCTATATCTTTCAAATGCAAGGGCCAAACAAAACAAGTTGTATGTCAAATGAAGGCTTGTGACATTTTGAGTGTTGTGGCAATAGAATATACCCCTTTGCTTTCTTCCCTCCCCCCCCCCCACAAAAAAAAATGTGAAATGTGAACATCATTCTTCTACTGTATCTTCCAAACACAAGGACCTACAGTTACAAGATAGGTCTCAAATGAAAGCTCATGAGTAGTAACATAGGTTCAAGGTTCAAGGTGTTGTAGTTATGGTGAAATTAGCCTCCAATAAGGGGCTCCGTACACCACATAGACTATTTTGAATTATTCTCCCACCACTACTACCATTCTTCCCCCTCTCCAAAAAATGAGGACAGACATTTTGCAAGGGTTGCCTTTAACAAGTTATATCTGAAATTAAAGCTTGCAATGTTGATATTGTCAAGGGCTGCCTCAAATATGACCCCTTCCCTCTCCCTCCCCCCCAAAAAAGTGGGAAGATATGTGGTCATTGTTTATAAGTCATATTTCAAATGAAAATTTCCGAAGATAAGAATTTTTAGTGATAATGATAAAATATAAATAAATTTGAATATTAAAAAAAAACTATCTTCCTATATGCTGCTTAAAAAGCAGAAAACTAAAGTTATCGATGGTGCAATCAGTCAGAATTCATGTTCACTTCAAAGGAAGCTAGGGTACCAATTTAACTACTCAACAAGATTGCTAGCACCTTATCTTCCTTTGAAGTGAATAACAGTTCAATAATTGATTGTACCATCGATATGCTTTAGTTTTATTTTCTACATTTTAGGATGCTTATAGAAAGACAAGTCTTTTTTAATTTCTTTCCTTTACATTTATTCTCTCTTTTCTGGTTTAAACCTTTCAGTGTTTGTTGCTTTCTTTTTAAATTATCTTTTCTGATTTAAACCTATTTCAAATTTCTAGAATCATTTTAATCATTCATTATATCATTTATTGTGTTATTTCATAAGACTGAAACCAAAGCCACTGAGTTTCTTGGTAGGGAGCTTAAGTATCATTTTAGAATGCAGATGTAATTAACTGGGTACACGTGTGGCTGCTTGTCTGTATTGTATCACCTGCATATAGCAGCCTGAAATAACACTGTTTGCTGTGTTTGTGTATTATTCATTTATTAAACTTTTGTTTTCAATTCCACTATTTGTTTGTTTGTTTGTTTGTTTATTGGAGATTTATATATTGGGTTGATGCAAAAGTAATGGGAAAACACAAGATATGTAAGAATAATCATTACCGTGATTAACCAATGTGTTATTTAATCAAGAATATAATTACCATTAGTATATATGACCATGTTTCAATGATCTACAATTTTGTAAATGCCATTCCTGTAGAAACTCTTGTCCTTCATGGCAACGAAGTTGGCAATGCACTCATTCATCTCATCCATCATTGTGAAATTTCCTATTGGAGATGAAATTATTTGTGGATCGGAACAGATAGAAATCTGAGGGAGCCAGATCAGACAAATATGGGGGGGGTGTCATTATTTCCCAGTTCTTGTGCTGTGTCCATAATGCAACATAAGTCCTTGCATTGGCTTTGTGGAACACACCTTTTCTGTTTACCAACACCAGCATTTGGCCTTCAGTGCTGCACTTAACTGGTCCAACTGATCACAGTAGATACTGAGTTAATGGTTTGGGACCAGTTTAAATGCTTATAGTAGATGATACCTCTGCAATCCCATCAACAACAGAGCATCACCTTACAAGAACAAATGTTGTATAGTGATCACCATGTTTTGCTGTGGCAAATGATGTGGGATCATAGGTATCCAGTTTTGACACATAGCCCAGTTTTGCAGATGTCAAACGACAGAGAACTGACTGATGTTCAGTAGCTATAACAGTTCCCTGAATGCCCAATATGGATTTTCGCTCAGCAGTGCCTTTGAAAGGTCATCATTCAACTCCACCTGCTGGATAACTTTGAGGTTCATTTCTGAGCTGAAAGTCATCTAATTAGAACTTGTCATACTACTGATAACAGGTGCATTTAGAGGATGCCTTTGTCCCCATAAGCTTTGCACAGTTTACCAAACACTCTTGGACACAGATGCCATTTCTGAATTCATACAGCATGATAGAACAAATACACACATTTTGTGTTGTCATTGTGAAATACCTGTTGCCACTTGTATGGACTAAATATAAATACATAATGTCAAAGATACCAGAGCTATGCATGCACTATCTTTTACATTATTTACAAGACCACTGCACATTTCCTGACAAAGGCAAACAGGAGGTTCATGTTTTTCCCATTACTTTTGATTCAACCCAATATCATTGTTCTTTTGAGTTATGGCTATATCTTTGCTTTTTTTTTCTGATCAGAAATTCTTACAATTTGGGCAAGAATGCCAATGCAGGGATGAATTGCAGCTGTGAATATTTTTATCTGCAAATTCCCTATTATAGAATCTTCAAAAATTGTGGGTTGGAATATTGCCTGGTGAACACTGACTAGTGCTTGGAGCTGGTTCATCTTGCTTCTTTGGATCAGGATTTCTTGCTAAAAAGGATTTTATTGCTAACTGGTGAGTTCTTACTCAAATTCATTTTCTTTTCATAAAAGTCTACTAGTGGGAGGTATAGCTTTACATATTATTGTGTTCTTTTCTTTTACTGGATAATTTCAAAGAACTTTGCCACAAGTTGTTTCTATTTGGGCTGTGTTATTTCTCAGTGGCACTTTTTTCACACACAATGGGCTACATGGCCAGGTCACAAAGACTGTAAGGGCTCAGAGAAGGTTGAGGGAAGGGGAAGCTGTTAGGAGACTGGATGATTTTTCAAAGTTACACTGATTTTGGTAAAGACTGAAAAAAATTATCTTAAAAGCACAGAAGAAATGCTGCTGATTTTATGAATAGCTGGATGAGTAACTTTCAATATCATATTTTGTAAAGAAAAACATACAAAACATTTTAAGAAACCTTTTATCTTAAACAAATTTTGGTTTTGACAATCATCACTTAAACTTATATAAACTACAACTTAAAAGCTATTCTTAATTTAATAAAATATTATTAACTTCAGACTAATGAACTACAATTTTCTTCCATATGTGTGATTAAAATGATACAATAACTATAGATAGAAATACTTAAAACTTACTAACATAAATGATTACAATATTAGTTTACCTAAATAAACATTATCTTTTTCATATAGCTTTAGAATTTCTTGCCAATCCTTCATTCTCTGAGAAGAGTACTGCCCAAATATGTTTTTGGTAGAAGCTTCTGTTTCTTTTAGCAGTTCAACAATGCGATAGCAGTGAAAATAGTTGATATCTAAAATGCATTTTTTAAAATTGAAATGACAAATTTTATTATGAAGAATTAAATAAGCACTTTCTCATTTCATATACAACATTAATATGAAAATTTCAGTTTATTCACAATAATACAATATTACAAAAAAAATTTTGGTATGAAATCTAATGTCAATTATTCCTTACGTGCTCTGAAACGAGGCTTAACTTCAGTTATATATTTCTTATTATAACATAACTGTATTGTTTAGATGTATTTCAAAACTAAACTACTTCCTATCAAAATTTCTAAAATTAAAAATTACTATTATCATCAATTTTGAAATGGTACAAATGGAATTCTTGTAATTCATTAAATATCTTAGCTTTGTATTCAATTCCAGATAGAATACACAGAGCTGGATTTATGTATATGCCAGTGAGGCTATGGCTTAGGGGCACTATGAAATTAGATATCACAAATTTGGAAACTTTAATTTGAAATTTCTTACAGCAGTATGTGCTCAATTTGTAGATGGTTAGGTGGGTAGGAAATACAGGTAGTAGTTGTGAGAAATTTGATTTAAAACAATTGAGGCAGCCAGAGTAGTAAATCTACCACTGAGAACATGAAATATGAAACTTATCTTATGAATCTACCTGGAATCACGTGTTCATTAATTAAAATATGGCAAATATTTAGATTAATGAAAATTCACCTGTGGCAAAAGAACACATTCAATTATCAACAAAAGTGCAATTTGTCATATTTGCTGAAATTAGTAATTTTTATAGCTTGCATTCCTCAGACTTTCTCTATGGCATACTATACTAAAAGGCTCCTGTCATACCTCTGTGGCAAGTGGCTGCTTTATGGCAAATCTTATTTTCACATTCTATCATTTTCAGATATTTTTTTCCGTGGCAAAACAAGCCAAACTTCCATGGTTGAAGTTTATTGCCTTATTTGTCAAAAAAGTGGATGTGGCAAGTTCTCACTACAATACTTGATGAATCAGTGAGCATCTCATATGTTGAGAATAACCATTCTCCAATCATGACTGTGGCATTCTGGCAGTTGAGCAAGGCCACTTGATGACTCTATATTTGACACAATGACATCACTGAGGCTTACAACAAAATAAGGGAAGTAGGGGGGTTAAGAAATTTACTGGGACTCAACAGTGACATCATTCCACAACAGAGCAAAACAGTGGGAAGAGAATAGTAAATTGTGATGGGTAGTTGTATCTCTAAATGGAACTTTTGTGTACACAACGCAGCAACTGGCCAGATCACAAGGACTCCAAGAGATCAGAGAAAGCTGTGAAAGGAAATCCATTGGACAGCTGAAAGATGGAAGCCTCCCATCAAGGTCATCAAGTGTGTACTTTAACATGTGCAGGGTATGGATCTCTTACATCTGGGACTACAGCTTAACATTAAACCTGACAGTTGTCTTCCCAGGCCTATTAGTATCCCCTTTTTTCACCAAGGGTAGGGTGGGAGTTAATGAGATAATCTCTATGCTGACACAGTGGGACTCAAACCTGGAAACATCAGATTAAAAGACTGGTGTGATACTAATTGTGCCAACCTCTGCCCCATACCAAATTGGGAGTGAGCAACAGGAAATTAACAATGGAAAATTTTTCTGATATATTCAATTGGAAATTTTATTTTATAATTGAACAAAGCATTCTGATATATTCTTTATTTCAAATGTAAATATTAATATGCATGATATTAAATATCCTCTGAAATTTCAAATAAATTTTAAATAGGGTTTCTTGAGATATTTATATTTTTGTTCAACTTCCTTAAATTATGAGTGTATATAGTCCTGTGGGGGAAGTAGTTTGATTCCTAACAATTTTTTCAATAACTGACATTTCATTATTTGGAATGTATCAGTTTTGCAACAGAGGCTACAGTACCTCTAATTTAACACAAATATGTGTGATGATGTTATAGATAAATATGTGATTGCTGCCTGTATTGTGAGAACAGAACATATATTAAAAGAAACAAGTTTATTCAACTTCCTTAGGTTGGTTTGACACCTACCCATCACAATTTACTATTCTCTTCCCACTGTTTTGCTCTGTTGTTGAATGCCAGCCACTTGCCACAGAGGTATGACAGGAGCTTTTTAGTATAGTATGCCATAGAGAAAATCTAAGGAATGCAAGCTATAAAAATTCTTCTGTTTCTGACAGAGGATATTTTCAAGTGTTGCCCAATGAAAATATCCTCTGTCAGAAACAGAAGAGCCTCATTAACCCTTAAGATGTCAGGTTTATGGAGAGAATTCACTCTGGTGATGGTTAATTTTAAAGTGCTTCCAAGCTGATAAAAAGAACAATTTTGAAATCTTACAATGAAATAACTAATAGATGAAATAGGGCTTATCATACACCAAAATAAAGAGAATTAATTGTGAATTTTTACAAATCAAATATTTAAGAAAAATAGCAAGCAATAGCACTTATTTAAAACAATACAGTAAAAAAAAGTGTAAATTCATTTTAACTTTAATTCTGAAATAACTAATGAACAGGTATAGCATGTGTATATTTTAAAAGGGTATTTAATTTTACATAATGATAAATAAACACATTTGCTTAAAGCAGGATAATTATATAATTATATAGTGTGTGTGTGTGTGTTTTTTTACAATACTGCTGAAAGTTTCATTAAAGTCACTATATTATGAACTTTCACTGTCAGTATTGGCATTTATTACTAACCCATTGCACAGGTTATTTTTGAGGGAATTTCAAAATACCAAGAAAAAGTTAAATGGCAAGAGTTCAAAGAACACTTTTCATGAAATATAATCATATAATTTCAGAACATTACAAGAAGAAATAAAACAAGCAAAATGTTTGGATGCAAAAAAAAAAAAGTCATTATAATTGCTGACACAGCAGTGCAGTACTTTCATCTTTTTTTGCAAATTTATTGAACATCTAAATCATAAGGTTTATATTATCAAAATTCAGGATTGATTTTAAAAACCCTTTAAAATGGATTATTTTTATAGAGGAAAAATAAACTCTTAGAACATATTATTTTGGGAACTGTAATTTCCAAAGAATGTAACACTGCATTTGGCTCTGGGAACTACAGTGCTTTCCAGTACTTTAAGGGTTAAGATTATTAATATTCCAACTTGCCCAGAATGAAGAATAATTACAGATGAACTTGAAAATACAATGAATACTGTTAACATTATTTATCTATCCCACTAATAAACTTGTTTCTTTTAATATATGTTCTGTTCTCACAATACAGGCAGCAATCACATATTTATCTATAACATCATCACAATATACTCACACATATCTTACTTCATCACATCTAAGGGGAAAAGCCTCTAGGCAGTGTCATTTAGGAAGTGAAGGCATATTGTATGATAATTTAATAACATGATAATGCTGTGATACAAAAGTTAAAACATTGTTCCAGGGGAGTAATTTTTCAAGCCCAGGGAAGTGCTGTACATTACCATTAATATAATGTAATATACTTAAAACACCTTAAAATTACCCCAATTTTTACATTCATACTCAAGATTAACTGTTCCAATATCAGAGACCAACTAGAGTTACATATAAAAATTAACATATTTACCAAATTCCCTGGAAGAATGTTTTAACATTTGTACCACAGCATTATTGTGTTATTAAATTATTGTAGAATTTTAGCTGTGTTTAAACTTATTATCATACTGTATGAATACAGACCACAACAGAATAGTAAATAGAAAATTAGAAAATCATAACAATCCTGGGTGGGGTTGTCTTACATCTGGGTGGCACTTTTTTGTGCACATAAACAGACTAAATGGCCAGGTCCCAAGGACACCATGTGCTCAGAGAAGGTTAGGAGAAGATCCACTGGATCACTGTTAAGAAACAGATGGAAACCTACGATCAAAGCCATTCAGTGTGTTTATGATTCCCCTGTGTGTGGGAGAGTATGGGGAGTATGTGGAGAGTATGGATCTCCTGTGTGGGAGAGTATGGATCCCCCACACAGAGGGCCATGGCTTAATGTCCATTAAATGGATGCTGCCTTTTCAAGCCTAACAGTGTCTCCTTTCTCACCAAGGGTAGGGTGGGAATTAGCAGAGATAAATCTCAACGTCAGCACACTTGAGACAGCAATCCTGGACAATAGGATAGATGTGTATGTGAAGATAGGGAATGCTACATAGTAACTATGCAAAATTAATATATATAGGAACTAAATTTATTTCAGAATAGCAAATATTCTATTACTACTGAAGAAATCTGTTATTTTTTTTTTAAATAATTGTGAATTTATTTCACACCTGATTTCAAGAGGTAGAAAATTAAAATTTTTAGGTTCTATATGGCTTGTCTTTTAGACAAAACATTTTCAGACAGACATTTTCTTACAAAAAAAGTAGTCCTCAATCTTTATAGTTAAAATACTTAGTGTTTCAGGTATTCTCATGCAACATTGGGTTTTACCTCTGAGCAGCACTTTTTAGCACAACATAGGCTAAATGGACAGGTCACAAGGACCCCAAAGGCTCACAGAAGGTTGTGGGAGGGGACCCACTGGAACAGCTGTTGGGAGACAGATGGTAGCCTTCCATCAAGGTCATCCAGCATGTTCTTTAACGTGCACAGGTTATGGCTCTCCCACACATGGGGCCATGGCTTAACATTCCATCCGATGGACAGCAGCCTTTCCAAGCCTTTCCAAGGTGTCTCCTGCAACAACATGCCCAAATAAAACTAAATTAAGGTTCTCTTACTAGTGCCTCAGAGCTAACACATGATATGCCCCCTGAAATAGCAGCTAACTTTCAAACACTATCTCATTAAGGCCTATAATAATAATAATGTAATCTTTGACTGTTGCAAAAGAACTGTCAGAAAATAAGAATACAGTTTTAAAAACAAATGATACAAATGAGTTGTTGAGTTGGGTTATTTTACCTCTGAGTGGCATTTTTTTGCAAACCAAGGGCTAAATGGCCAGGTCACAAGGACCCCGAAGGCTCAGAGAAGGTTGGGGTAGGGGACCCACTGGAACAGCTGTTGGGATACAGATGGTAGCTTCCCATCAAGGCCATCCAGGGTGTTCTTTAACATGCACAGGGTATGGCTCTCCCGCATATGGGACCATGGCTTAACGTTCCATCCGATGGATGGCGGTCTTTCCAAGCCCATCAGTGTTCCCTACTGATCGTGGGCAGAATGGAAAGTTTTGTGGAGATAAGTCTCAACACTGACCCAGCTGGGGCTCGAACCTGGGAACTGCAGATTACGAGCCTGGTGCGCTACCAACTGAGCCACCCTGACCCCATACAAATGAGCAAAATGCTAATAATTTTATTGACTAATGCATAAAATTTAGCTCTATTAAAATTATTAAAATAATACCACTAATAATTTTCAGAGAAATGTGTTTTTTTCCCCCAACTCAATGTATAATAATGTATCACTGATTATACTCAAGTGAAAGAAATAATTTTAATATATTGTAATCAGCAATTAAAGATTTGAGTTAAACAATGGATTAACCCATTCTAATTGAAAACAAGAAATCAATGCATAAAGCTTAACAGTATCCATAAATCCAACTTACAGTTTTCTTAGTACCATATGAATATAAAGATAATTGTATCTCCCCTATATAACAAAATAAAACAGGCTAGTGACATTATTTTTCATGCAAAATCAATATTTAACAATTGTGGGTACCTCCCAGCTTATGGTTCTCTGGTAGGATTTCTGTAACATGTGTCTGATAATTGAAAGTTGACTTATTACAGTCTTCAATTACCTGGCACTTTATTTAGCAGCACACTTACTCTAATGGCAATTTTCTAAAATGTTCATTAGAAATCATATTCTTATGTATGACACATTCTCAGCACCATCCAGCATTTCCAAGAGCTGTAAACTTTATTGCTTTATGTTGTGTAAATATGTATAGTAAATAATGTAATTTTAGAATAAGCACTGTACAATGAAGTTAACAGTATTACTGTCCCAGTGTTCTCAACATACAATACTGTAATGATCTTCAGATACTCCATTGAGTGAGTCTTACATAGCTACATGTATGTTGTTTGTTATTTACCATTATTTATTATATATTACTGCTATTATTATTTCTATGATATTACACATCAAAACTGTTTGCTGAAAGTAGCTCTCTACTTAACAGCATATTTGATCTATAGGCACATACCAATCCCCATGCATGCTGGATAACCGAAAGTTTAATGTATAACAAATCTTGTTTGTTTCTTCCAATTTAAGTTATAATCAATGATCAGACCTGGGTAATATATAGTTAGAGCAAGAAAAAGAATTTTTTCAGTACAAAGAAATATCTGAATTTCCAATTTAAAATTATTGGTACCATATCATTTCTTCTTAAACTGTAGCTGTTCAATTTTCAAAACATTACTAAAGGTTTTACATTAAGCCCCTCTAAAATACTTTCTAGATCAGTGTTCACATTAATTTATAATTTATACAATAGAAGCTTGAGCATGGACACAATGTGTGCTTTGTTTGTGGAGCAAGAAGTGTTTTTTGCTACAAGGCCTCTGTTTATTCATACATTAGCCATTCTAGAACTGTCCATGTGTATTACAGAAAGATGATGTCTTGTCAACTGGTACCATATTTAAGTATACAATAACTCATGTTAGCAGCTTGGGAAAAAAGGCTTGCCATGAACATCATAACAGAAGATATAATTTTGACATTGACAATAACTGCATTTCATTGTCCTTAACATCAGTACCAGTATGCATAATTTTAATCTTGACAATACCAATAACATTTCAACATTGATATTAATTTTAATCAAAGATGCTGCATAAGTATCTAGAATCAAACATATCAAGTATGCTCTTATCTTGCTTAGGAAGTGCTTTTATGTGAAACATATTAAGTATGCCTTATCTTGCTTTTGGAAGTGAAACTTGTACCACCAAGTTTCACTTCCAAAACAAATTTGAGAGAGGGCAAAACTATTATACAGGGTCAACAAAAATGATTTCCAGTATTTCAAAATTTAAACTTTCTTTAAACATGGAACAAAATTCAGGTAATCTTTTTATATAATATATAGATAGAAACTCTCAAAATTTAATGTCCCACCTTAATAGCTTTCGATGTTAGCAACATTTCTAACTCTACAAACATTTCAGCTATGCTCTGTTTTTGCCCAGATATGGTAAAGCATGTACAACATGAGTGTTGCTACAGCTGCAGTGATTCTGTGTTGTAGTTAGTCCAAATCACAAATTATTTCAGCATAGCCGATATTTTTCTATATCCCAACAGGAAAAAATCAAGTGGTGTTAGATCAGGACTTTTTGGAGGCCAGGCTACTAATTCACTTCTTCCAATCCACAGATTTGGAAACCTAACATTTACAGCAAAGTGAAGCTTTACATAAAGTGTTCTTACAAGGGTGCTATCTTTTTGTAAAACAACACCAGTTGCAGTTTCTCTTTCAATGTCATCAACTTGGTAGAAAAAAAACTGTTCTAATGGATCTATAAATAAATGTCTTGAACAATTATAACTTATATCTAGGAGTTTACCAACCCTCATTCCTTCTTATTCAATGATAGTAACTTTAATATTGCATTAATTAAAAAGGATTTTATCTTGCAAAAAGTTCCTAAGTTTTTAAACACAGAATATAAAGGATATTACACCATTATTCTGACTCCCAATGGCTGGGCATATGATAATAAGCATTGAGAGTTGGTAAACTTATAGATATAAGCTATAATTTCTCAAGAGTATTTAATGCCATTACTGTGTTGAAATTAAATAATTTCAAACCTGCTGCATTTTTAATAGGTTTTTTTTTTAACAACAATATATATTTTAAGTAAATGTCCTCAGTACAGGTTCTTTTCAGAAAAAAGGTCCTGCCACATAGTGATGCAGTAGTCCACACCACACATTCACCTTTGAGTTATCATGCAGGTACTCGAAAAATTAATTTAGTTATTGTGTTCCTCTAATTCTGCAGCTGTAATTATTGACACAGTTATTGTTTATACATAAATTACCTGTTGTAAGTATCCTTCATTGTCATCAATTTCACTTAACATAAAATTAGCAAATCCGACGTTTTGGGAGATCAGTGACTTTAATTTCATGTCTTAGTTTAATTTTATGTGTGTGCAATCTTAGGCACATTCCAAATTGCAGTGAGCAAGCAATAGCTTTTCAGGCTCCTTACACAACTGACTGATGCATTCCACAATCTCTTCAGAAGTTCATGGTTTTTCTGCTGATTTCTGCTCCTCAACACTTCCCATTTCTTTAAACTGAATCAGTTGATGCATGTTTTTTTGGGGGGAAAGGGGGGGCACCAAGACGGTGGTTATTTCACACTTCCCTAATTATTAAAACTATATGTGAATTTAGACTAACACAGAAGTGAGTTTCATTGCTTCACATCAAATTGGTGGGGGGAGGGGGGGTCTTTTCACTTACATTATTAAAACTGTCTGTTGTGACTATCACAGGTGAGTTCCATTGAATTGTGAATTTATATTATCATTTTATTGAAATTTTAATTTTCTGTTGCATTATATTCTTAGCTTTGGAATCTACTATGTAATTAGAGTTTACCTGTTTTCTCTAAAGAGTAATATACACTTAGCATTTTTATGATTTCTCACTCAACTTATCAAAAACAAAAACAATAGGAAAAAGTGTATATAATATTTTTGCCTCTTTTACTTACAAGTACCAGCCAATAATTGTGCAATTTCATCAACTGCAGGCATATCTTGAATAGCATTATTTATCTTTTGTCTTATATTCAATATAGCTTTTTGCCAGTCTCTATTACAATGTCTTCTACTAATCAGCCAATCTAAAATTAGAAAAAAAAATTACAAAACTGAAAAAAAAAGTTAATTGTTGTTATAATATCCACATATTATTTTCATTTATAATTTTATTTAACTTCATTGGCCTTTGAATTATGCATCTTTTTAAAAACTGTTAGACATTAAGAGAGCTTGAAACTCATATAATACCACAGAAAAAGGTATAAATAATCCTCCCCTATTATTAGTAAACAGAGTTCAGAGACATATTTCTTGAGAATTTTGTTTATATATAAATATGTACTGTTCTCAACCCAGACATACCTGCTACATTCTGTGCAATGGCATGCAAAAAATAAAACTTTAACCCACCATAGTAATATGCTTTTTAAATTAAATTGTAGTGTGAATAGTTATATATAATAATGAACTGCATTGTAAATGAGTTTTCAATAACTATGGTAACAACAAGTGGCACAAAATTATTAGGTCATGTAAAAAGTTCTAGCACTTTGAGCAAGTCCAATCAGAATGCAGTCCTATATGCCATGAAACCAGTCTGTTAGGAGGCAGACTGTATAAGAGTTCAGGTGTCATTCACTATCAGACAATGTGAGTTGCTTTTCAAATGGTGTTAAAGTGTTGATGCAATCATGATCAAATTTGTGGCAAACTACTATGAGTTTAAACTTTGAAATACTATGGCCCAGGAAGCCCATAGCAGATGCAAAGCATGTGGAGAGGATAATGCAGTGGTTCATACAGCATAGACATAGTTCAAACAGTTTCATGAAGATAATGAGGCCCTAGAGGATGCCCCAATATCTGTATGGCCCACTGTTCTGGACAACAAAGTCCTATGGTTTCAGCCACCTCATCTTCCTTTGAACTGAATACAAATTCAGTGACTGATTGCACCATTGATATATTTTAGGTTTATTTTCAACTTTTTAAAATGCATACAGAGGAAGACAAGTATTTTACTTATTCATTTATTTATTTTTTAATTTAGTTATTAATTTTATTTTAATTTATATTTTTCAATTCTAGTTTTGTTATCAACAAAGCAGAATTAGAATAAACAGGAAATAGAAAACTTCAGAACTATGAAACTTTTGATTGAAGCTAAGAGCATTTTAGCATGTCTTTAATTACAACTGATTCCAAAGTTCATTAATCAAATGTAATAATATAAAGTAAAAATGGAGAAGGCTTTTAAAAATTAGTTACCTAATTTTAATCATTGAAATGATAACAATGTTTATTCAAATAAAACTTTTGCTTTTTCAAAGAGAACATTTTTTTAAAAAACCAGATGCAAAATTTGGCCATTCTCTCTGTAAAATATTTCAATTCTAAGAGTACTAATAATTATGATTTTGCATTTAGAGATTGTGTATTATTCAGTAATGATTAATACTCACAAGTAAGTTGAATACAGTGATAGTTTGCTAACAAATTGTAATTTATTACATTACTAAACATTATGCATTATAGAAATTATGTCATCTTAAGTCAGTAAGTAACAGTAATAGTCAGAAAGTTAATGTTGGAATATGGCAGAATTTCAGGGCTAAAAACATTTTTTTTTTCTATATTGGTTCCCATTGCCAAGGTACTTGCTTGGTGCTCCATTTACAAGGATCAACCACAGATGCAAAGTTATAAATCATGATCAAATGTTGGTTCAGATAAGCGATGAATTTTTAACTGATAAAAATTTTTTTAACTGATAAAAATATTTTTACACTTACCAAGTAATTTATTTGAATGAATATCAATGGGAATATTCTGTTCATTCTGCAATAATACATATTACGAAATTATTCTACATATGGATATAAGCAATTGCATGGATATATGTAATAAATTATATACATCAAAAATAATAATAATCACAACATAAACATTGATAACCAGAATAAAACTAGAGTATTTCCACAAGAATGTGAACTTGCATGTAGATAAATTTAGATAAATTGAATTTAAATTATTGGTAACAGTAGTAGGGTAATAAAATGGGGGAAAAATTTAAAGTTCAAAAAATAATACACCTGTAAAACTCAACCATATGCATGTAATATAATTACATGTAATCATTTTATTAGACAATTTATGCTCTCCAGCTTTAGCAACAATAATTTAAGTCCCTTGTCAAGCTGTTTATCTGAAAATGTAGTGATTAGATCCTGTTGAATAGCATTAAAAAATCTGCCAGCCAGGTATATATAATGTCGCTGAATGAAAGACCTATAAAGCCCTAATATCATTCAGTATCAATCGATTTGAAAGTCAAGTATTTATTTTAAACTCCCTAATATTCTGGTGGTCTGTAAATGGTAGCTATGCATAACAGGAAGGAGAGCTGTGTACCAATCCCCAGTGATGATACATAGAATCGGTCAGATCTAGCACCTAATGTCTGACCCCACCTTCTCTTGGTGCAGGTCGTTAGTACCTTTCAAAAGAGATATCCTCTTTTGGAAGGGAACAGAAGGGGAGGGCTTCCAGTTCAGCGTGGCCTACTGATCTGGTCATCTATAGCCTGCTTTTCAACCCTGCTAGGGAGTGGTCAACTTCACCGGGTCCTGGTGCTGACCATTTATACCCACTAGACTGGACTGATTTATGGATTTGAGATTGATTATGGATCCTGGACTTGCTGCACTGGTAGACCTCTGTTGAGGGAGAATCTGCCACTGTATTTTCTGTTTGCTTGTGGGTTGCCAGCCCTAAGTGAACAGAGGCATGAGATATCTTATATCAGCTGGTGGATAATCCTGATCAGAGGTCATTCACAGGAACCTGAACTTAGCTAGTAAGGCATCGTAAATCCTAAACTGGAGTAATGTGTCTCAGGCAGGCCATATGGCACTTAAAAAGGTCCACTTGAAAAGGTGGTGCCTAAAGTTCCTACCAGCACCAGTCACTTCAACCTTTAACACAGGAGGAACAAGTCTTTGCCCCATGCCTGTGATCAGGGGGCTGTTTGATATTGTTGGCCACTACCTCTCTCAATAAACCTAGTTCCTTTAAAAATCCTACTAATCATTTTCTCTCTGCAGGTACGTGCAATGTAAGGACATTATATAGAGATTATTCTTTTGATGTCCTCACGTAGGAATTCCAGTGTTATAATCTAGATATTCTAGGCTTGCAAGAGGCCAGATGGACTGGTAAAGGTGAGATACTTAAAAATAACTTTCTCTTTTCAGGCATGGAGGCAAAAGTTTTAGGTCTCTTTATCATTGGTTGTTCCAATGGCAATGGGGAGAGTCTCCTACAGGTAAATAAACTTAATGGTTTGTGAATAAAACACATACTACAAACACCGGGACATTTATAAATATACATGGGTTTCACCTGATGGGTTGTACAGGAATACAATAGATTATATTTCAATTAACAGCCAATGGGCTAGTTCAGTTAGGAATACCAGATCATACAACGGAGCCAAAATTGGATCTGACCATTACCTGGTCAAAAGTGTTTTGCTGCTGAAGTTTAAGAAATATTGTGCTAAGGTTAAAAAAATTAGCTATAACACTGAATGCCTGAAAGATCCTGATATAGCCAAAACATACGATGATAGGATACTTAGTCATTATGACAATCGTGGTTTGGTTACTGCTGAAGTTGAGAAAGAATGGGATCAGTTAATCTTTAAACAGGCTTTTCTTGAAACCAACAGTACTGTTTTGGGTAAAAGGGAACAGAAGAAACAAAATCATTTGGGTGATAAGGCTATGGAACTTATTTCTGAAAGAAGGAAGTGCAGGATTAATATGAATCAACACCCTACTGGTCCTAACAGAAGGCATTACAACAAGCTTAATAAACATGTACAGGATCAGTTAACAGCTGATAAGAATCTTTGTCTTGATAGCTTGGCTGACAAAGCTGAGGAAGAAGTTAGACGGCACAACAGCAGGGGGGTGTACCAGATTATTAATGTTTTATGCAGGAAGACATAAGGATAGACAGGTACACAGGGATTAAGGGATAAACATGGCAAGGTGGTTGAAGGTGAGGATTCTGATGGCTAGGTGGGCTAAGCATTTCAGAGAAATTCTAAATAATGTGATTATTTCCACTCCCATTGTTTGTAATAAGGGTAGATGCATTTCAGGCTTTAATGATGGCCCTATATCACATTCCATAGTCACTTTGGCTATCTCTAAATTAAAAGTGTATAAATCCCCAGGGGTTGATGAAACCACCACTGAAATGTTTAGAGCTGGGAACATTTGTGTTGTCACATGGCTGACTGAAATTTTGAATATTTTTTTATGATAAAAGTGTTGTTCCTAACGATTTTACTGAAGCTATTATTGTCCAATTTTTAAAAATGGTGATCACAGTTCTTTTGATAATTATAAGGGAATTATTTTATTTTCTGTTCCAGGTAAAGTTCTTTGCATGATCATGCTTAATAGAATTAAAAATTTGGTTGATGGACAACTGCATGATGAACAATGTGGATTCAGAAGTGGTAGGGGATGTACTGATCAAATATTTTCACTTAGGCAGATTCATTGAGAAATGTGTAGAGTTTCAGAAACTTGTGGCTGCTAGCTTTATAGATTTCAAAACGGCTTTTGACTCTGTTAATTGACATAATTTGTGGTTGATTGTTTGATGAATATGGAATACCTGATAAGTGGTTAGTGTAATGAAAGCTCTCTATAATAACACTGAGTTGTGTGTGAGAGTTGGTATGTCTTTCAGTGATTGGTTTAGCATTGCTAGTGGAGTTAGACAAGGGTGCATTTTGTCTCCTTTTTCCTTCAGTTTGGTTATTAATTATGTTACACAAAATTCTTTGCAAAGGAAAGATTTTGGCCTTAAATGGTCTAGAGATTTCAAAATTTCTGATTTAGATTATGCCGATGATTTGGCCCTGTTGGCTAACGATGTTGATGAGATGAATTCTCTCATTAGGGCTGTTGATGAGACTGGTAATAGAGTAGGTTTGGTGATAAACAGAGAAAAAAACTAAAGTGATGAAAATTGATCAGGCAGATGATGCTTCAGTTGTTTTGAATGGCTGCACTCTTGAGCAAGTGTCTCAGCTTAATTATCTTGGGAGCTATGTAACAGATACTGGTGATGTGTGGCATGAGATAAACAGAAGAATAGGGATTGCCACTGGGTTTTTTAAGGATCTATGGAGAGTGTGAAAAAATAGGCATGTACACCTAAAGATTAAAATTAGGCTGTATAATAGTATGGTTCTTTCTAAGGTTAGTTGTGGTAGTGAAACATGGACTCTTGTAAGCAGGATAACAAGAAACTTAATGCCTTTGATTCTAGTGCTTAGGCAGTATCTTGGGCATTAGGTGGTATGACTTTGTAAGTAATAATGAGGTTAGAACAGTGTCTTGCAAACTTTTTTACTCTGTGGCACACTGAATCTAATTTTTTTTCCGCGGCACACTGAATCTAATTTTTTTTTCTGCGGCACACCTAAAAAAGAATTTTTGATGGTTACGTAAAAAGAGGAAAATTGAAGTTTCGTTAAATGCATTTTATTTAAAATAAATATAATAATAAATATAATTAATCATAACTCGGTGTTTGTTTTAAATATTTGTCCATTCTATGGCTTGAAATAATCAAAAATTAATACCATAAATTGGAAAAAGCTTGATAAATACTTACAAGACCCCAACTGATAAAATCTGAAAGATTTTTATTAAAGCACGTCGATAGCACTTCAATATTAAAGCACGTCGATAACACAAGTCAAGTCAAAATGATATCTTTGGAATATCTAGTGTCAATTTGAAAATCTCTCGCGGCACACTTGGAATCTCTCTCAGCACACAGTTTGCGAGACACTGGGTTAGAAGAAGGAGTCATCAACCTCCTTTGAGAATATTACGGTAGGAAATTATTATTATTATTATTATTATGAATATAGGTAGGGAATTATTAAACTTAAGAAAGTCAGTTACAGAATTCATCATTTGTTGAAATGCTATCAGAAGCTTGTTCTAATAAGAATGAATCAATAACTCCAGTGAAATAGCTACTGAACTTAACAAATTCCAGAGGTTGCTGTTGATAGGAATATTCCCTGTTGATCTTTAATAATCTTTGGACAAATGCTCTCACTCCTTTTCTTATCACATATCTTATTTATTGTATCCCTATTCTTTTTCATATTATCCCCATTATTTAAAAATTAAGTTTTGTAAAAATTATTTTTGACACTCTAAATTAGTCAACATATTACAATATTTTTTAAATATTCCAGTTCATCCTGATTGAATTTATTTAACTTATATTTTTTATATAATTTATTTCTATAATTTATCAAATTGATTATTGCCTCTGACATCCAGAGTTTTGGTTTTAGTTTTTTTTGTCTTGGTTACTAAGACAGAATTTTTAGAGTGTTCAGATCATTAATAAAAAAAACTCAAAAGCAATGTTTACATTAGTTTCAGAAAAATTTTGATCCCATGATTTCCTGTGGATTTTAAGCATAAATTTTATGACTGCTGCAAATTGAAAACGTTTTACGTTGTACTTTACACGTCGACTTCATACGCTTCTTGAGCAGTGCCATCTGTTGGCTGATAACCATGAACAAATTGATCTCCAAATTTGTTCTTCAGGGATATGATCTGGTTAAGATAATTGCCTCCATTGTAATTTCCTTGGGGAGGTGGAAGGCTATACGTGTAGAGCAAAAATTCTTTTTAAGCAATAAGCTCAGATTAAAATTGTTTTCTGCAATGAGATTATATTTTTGAGGATTTTTTTGAGTAACGAAAATTTGTTGTTCAACAATATGATATAGATAAATGTGTTATCGGTAGGGGCGGGAGGTTACGTAAAAAAATCAACATATCATTATGTTGCGACAAAAACAAAATGGCAATCGTTGTACCGCAAAATGCACTACTGTCAATATTTATTCATCAAAGACAGAGCTTTCCATTCAGGAACTGTCCTTGGAAAACGGGGGAGTGGGGGTCACCATACACTACTGCTAAAATCAGGCTCCCTTCCTAATTAAAAAGATACTTCATTCTTAGTTCCCTTACAGAATAGTGCAACACTTTTTTTGTCTACCTCTGATTCCCAAACCTTTTTATTATCCGAAATATTACTATCCATTCTATTTACTATAAATTAAGTGCAATCATAAAGTTCGTTTCACATTTGAACAGCTGGAAAGATTTGCCTTCTAAATATATTCACAAAGCACAACTGACTCTAAATAAAATCAATTGAATAATAGTAATAATTTTACACTTTTTAACTTACTTGCATATTTAACAAAGAGATTTAAAAAGAGTAATTTTCAATTTACAAATAACTATCAACCTCTTCCAACAACACGCATAATTTGCACAGCAACAAAATTTAAAAGCCAACTATGCACATCCCTCACGGTTGAAGTCTCTTTCCTAACATAAAAAAAATAACCTTAGACAACAATGATCAACACAGGCCTCCAATGCTCGAAAACGTTGATTTAAACGTAGTCTCCTATAACATAGAATGTATCTAGATGGCATGTAAATAAGGTTCAAGGAGTTGTAAGAACATTGTGAAATTAGCCTCCATTGAGGGGCTCCCTACACCGATCACAATAGGAGGACAAGGAAGCTGAGGTAGAAATAACTGCTTCTCAGCTATCTCATGAAGCTATTAACTATACTAATCTCGTTAACATAGAAAAGAAAACATTAGACCTTGTAGAAGAGGCCACTGTTCTGAAAGAAATAACTGACCAATCGCAAGCGTGTTTGTAGTAGCTTCGTGTTCCGTTGGTTACCAAAAAAAGCGGCGATGAAATAGTCGGTGGTTCCGATATCATGTAGCTCCTGGAACAAAGCTTCTCTTTCAGCATTTCAGCAGGAGAAGTACGTAAGACACAGTCTCAGGTGTCCTGCATATGGCACAGTTAGGACTGTACGCTATACCGAGAATGTGAAGCGTAGAATACATGACACCAACTCAGAGACATGACACTAATACTATACACTAATACATGACACATACTATACACTAATACATGACTAATACTATACACTAATACATGACTAATACTATACACTAATACATGACTAATACTATACACTAATACATGACACCAACTCAGAGAGTCTCCTCAAATCTGCGAAGGTCTCCGAGGTTAGGAGCTGTGACAGAAGGGTCTACCAGGTACCTGAAAGAGGAACAACTGGAGTCCCTCTGCCACTAGGGACTCCAGTTGTTTTATCTTATATATTTTTAGGCAAGACGATATTGGCTCATCAGTTCTGAGACAAAACTCTTGAAGTCGCTGAGAGAGATAGGGTAGTTGATTACATACTTCTGACTCTCATGGCCTCTTTCATTGCCTGATCAGCAAGATCGTTTCCAGGTATCCCTACATGGTAGGGGATCCATTGTAAATGGATCGTGATACGGAGGAAGTGACCTAGGAGCAGGTTTCCATGATCTTCTGAATGAAGTAGGGGTTGCAAGGCTGACTTGGAGTCACAAAGAATGACAAAGTTGCCACTCACGAGACCGGATGGAAAGTACAACTTCAAGGATAGCATGGAGCTGAGCACAGGTGGAGGAAGTGAGATGCGGGAGACGGAAACCTCTGGTGATTGGGGATAGCAGAGGCAGCACGTAGCATCTCCTGGTCAGCAGATAGTCCATCATGTGTCCTGGTCCATCAGTGTAGACCTCGGTACACCTCTCATATCATGTAGTGACATAGGAGGTGGAGATAACCCTGATGACCAACGGATCGGAGTCGCTCTTTCGACCTAGACAAGGAACAGTAACATTGATCATAAGATCACTGTTCCGTCAGGGTGGATGGTCAGGAAAGAGCGTATTGCCAGCAGTGGAACTAGCAGGGAGGACTCGGTCGTAGAAGCATGGCCGTCTATATACCTACCCACAGAATAAAGAAGGTCGTACATTAGGTGCTAGTCATGGCCCGTTCTGTGCATATCACTGGGGTATGGGGATTGATACACAGCTCTAGTTCCAGTTTATGCCTACCTATCATTGGAAAAATTTCTCATGATTAGTGTTAGTAATCTATAAATGATATGCCATACAGTAATAGATAGTTTAAATGAACAAAATACAAACAATAAATATGTTTCGAAAGGTTTCGGCCTTGCCGGTTCTGTGCATCATCACTGGGGACTGGTACATAGCTCTCCTTCCAGTTTATGCCTACCTATATTGGAAAAATTTCTCTTCATTAATGTTAGCAATCTACAAATGATATACCATACAGAAATAAATAGCTTGAATGAACTAAATTCAAATATAAATATGTTTCGAAAGTCTTAAATTTAAAACTTTTTTTGCCGTCTTAAAAATTCCTCTGGGGGGGGGGGGGGAGCTGGACCTCAACTGCTTCCTTCTGGGTATGTGTCTGTGTCTCACCTTTCAAAACTCTTTGGGAAAAGTAATTAATCCCAAAACTAAACTACAAAAATTGCCTATTGTATACCTCCATTCAATTGTAATTCTGAACAGATCGTTACGTGTTCTACAGGGTATACAAAGAATCAAACATGGTGATTTGAATACGAAAAAAGCAACATTGCATGAATAATCTGTGAACAAGTTCAGAATATTAAATGCTTAGATGCATTTGTGATTTGAACTCATTATTATTATAAAACCGTAATCAATTTTGTTTAACTATTAGTGTTATTTTGTGACAATTTATGAAATATATTTTTTTGTAATAGGCATGAAATCCGTCATAAAGATACCGTCCCTATTTATTTATTTGTGTTCTGCGCATGTGTATTGAAGTATTCAGGGTGACCCTCCTGTTTGGAGTAGTTTGATGTAAGGATAGCATTTCTCTATCTTATTAATCTTATTCGTATATTTAAGCATAGCGTAAAGCAGGTTTTAATATCAAATAATTTTATAGTTTAAAGAACGGTAGAAACTTTATTAATATCATATTATAGACTGAAAAGGCTAGAAAAAGGGTTTTAAACCGGTAATATCACGGTGAACGCCATTTTATTCTGGGACGGTGCTCTGATGTTGTTTGAGATACTTTGGTATTGTTACTCGTTTAATTGGAAGTTTCGTATTAAATATGATATACTTCTTGTGATTTTTATATTCAGTTATATATATTGCTATGCGTAGTAAAATGGTTTGGATATAATGTAATTTAGGAATAAGAGTAAATGTCTTTTGACCACTTTTACCTTGCATGGGGGATTTGTAGTCTGTGTATGCAGAATTAGTATAAAAGTGTGTGTGATATGTAATTTTTCATACGTATTTGTGAATGAGCTTATCAGTGTTAAAGTTTTTTTTTTGCTTTTTTCATATAAGTAAAATATTAACAGCACTCGAGAAACGTATTTATGAATAGAAAACTAGCTAAACAAAATGTGCAGTTCTACATTGAATAGTATAGAAACAAAAATATTTTGGCACCAGAATAGTTTGATACTTGAGGTAGGCATTTAATACCACAGATTGGTGTATATTTTATAGTGATCTTTTATTTTTCAGTGGTTAGCTTAGATATTTAACTTTTTTATTAATTACGAATTATAATGATGCTGTGATATTCTCTTTTGCTATCTTTTGATCGTCTTGAAGTGATATATTTTTTTGTTGCTGCATTAATAAAAATTCAATCAGTCATTCCTATGGGTGTACTTCCATTTGTTTCCTACCAGTAGATCTGTTTTTTCATATCCATCTTTTAGTTCCTGGGGAGGGTTTTTTAATCTGTGATAATTTATACCATTGTGTGATAACTAAGTCTTGTTCAGTGGTAAAACAAAAAACAATTACCCATGGGACATTTGTCAATATGCTGGTAGATTTCAAGGGACCCATCTTGTTGATAGTGAGTAGTAAATTTGAATGCGTTTTAAAAAAAAAAGGCAAGAAGGGATTCCCTAACGCAGGTTGCAAGGATCAGGCTAGCTAACCTGAAAGTAGTACTATCTCCAAGTTGAATGGAAATTTTAACTTTGGAATGCAACCAAAGATGTATTAAACTGGGATAAAGGAAGATGGTATATCCATAGTAAATATGCAGATTACCTGTAGATACAGAACTAATTTTTTCTGCATCAGGAAGATGTACACTTGGTTTTTAACTCCCAATCATTCCCTCTTCTCTGGCGGCCTGGTCAGTCTCCAAAAGCTTGAGGCTGCTGTTAATAATAACCCTTCTAGATTGTAGTAGGACTTATAAGTAGGTTGAAGTAATGTTTTGGCTTTTTGAAATTCTTGGAAAGGAATTTTCTAGCCTTGTACATTTCCTTTCATATAAAGGATATTTGGTTTTATGTTTACTTTGCTATATGACGAGCCTTTCCAGGATAGAATGGGGTTGAGAGAAAAATTGGTTTTTAAATCGCTATTTTGTGGCCCTTACAAAAAAAAATTATAACTTGGAAATTAGAACCACATTACTTAATGAAATTCATTATTCCAGTGAGAAAACTGTAGGAGTCCAGTTGTTTCAGATTCTTGCCAGAAATTAAAAATGGACATTTGTGGATTTTTCTAGTTATGCAAATATGTGGTAAAATCAATGTATACGATTGCTGGCCAGAGCTCCAATCACTTCCCTCCATTTAGTGTATTTTACACATGAAGTTCTAAGTGTAGTGTTGATGGAGAAAAATTTTTTCCAAACTATCCTGTCGGACCTCTGTGGCAAGCAGCTGCTTGAGGAGGGACAATTTTTTGAGCACACAGTCAAGTGTTTAATTTGTAGTACTGTGACACTGGTGAAAAGTTTCTGAGGGCAAGATTTCCATAACTGCAAACACTCGGTCAATGCTTTCAATTATCAAAGGGGTTTTAACAGATTTTCTTTCTTAAATTAGAAATGTATATATATATCTTTTTCATACAATATATTAGTGTAAAAAAAACTTGATTATAACAATTGATTTGTTGGTGGTTTGGAGATTGTTAAAGGGAAGACACTGAGGTTAGTTTGGAAATGACTTTTCAAACTCCTGCAAAACACTGTAACTCAGAGTTATAAGAGTAGATTATATAACTTGGGGATTACCGAGAGCCTGCAAAGAATACTTGGGTTGATATACAGGTTTTTTTTTTTATTTGCAAATAATAATTCTGTTATACATTTTATTGTGACAATTTAAATTGCTGACAGTTTTCTGTTATTAATCTTTAAATCCTGTATGAGGGGTTAATTTTAATATTTGTACAAAAAAAACTCCAAACATTAGCAAACTGAGTTTAATACAGGGTCAGCAAATATACCAAGCTCTAAAATTATTAAAATCCTATAAGTTCTAAATATACTTTTACATTTTAACTTTTTTTTTTTCAATCAATTTATCAAGCTCTTTTTAAGCATTTTTTTTTATAACAAACTTCTATAATATTTAGGATCATATTTCAAAATTTGGCTTTTATTACCTTTTGCAACCATTGTTCAGAAAACTGCCATGTTAGCCTTTAATTCATTATGATGTGATGAACGTACATCATCATCATCCTCAAGCAACCATGGGCTACGGAGGTCCAACCACACCGTGCAATTTAGTTCTCCAAGCAAGTCTATCCTGAGCTACATCTACTGCATCTGGCCACTGCACACCAATTCTAACAAGGTCCTGTTTGACATTGTCTGCCCACCGCATCCTAGGTCTCCCCTTCTTTCTGAGGCCTTTAGGCACACTGTTCACAACCCTATTCGCCAATCTATAATTATTCATACGGGCAACATGGCCAAACCAACAGTCTCTCTCTCTGCACAATATGTTGCTAAAAGGAGGTTGCAAACTCCTTTGTCTAACCTCATCATTAGATGCAAAGTTGAACCACCTAATGCCCAAGATACTGCATAAGCATCTGGAATCAAAAGTATCTAGTTTCCTGTTATCTTGTTTACAAAGTGTCCAAGTTTCACTGCCATAACTAACCTTAGAAAGAACCAAACTATTATACAGTCTAATTTTAGTCTTTAGGTGTATACGCTTATTTCTCCACACTCTCCATAGATTCTTTAAAAGTCCCGGCAGCAATCCCTATTCGTCTGTTAATCTCATGCCGCACATCACCATTATCTGTTACGTAGCTCCCAAGATAATTAAACTGTGACACCTGCTCAAGACTGCAACCATTCAGATTAACTGAATCACAGCCTGCCTGACCAATTTTCATCACTTTAGTTTTCTCTCTGTTTATTACCAAACCTACTCTACTACCAGTCTCATCAACATTTCGAATGAAAGAGTTCATCTCATCAACATCATTTGCCAAAAGGGCTAAATCATCAGCATAATCTAAATCAGAAATTTTCGTATCTCCAGTCTATTTAAGGCCAAAATCTTTCTCTTGAAGTGAATTTCGCATAACATAATCAATAACCAAACTAAAGAGAAAAGGAGACAAAATGCACTCTTGTCGAACACCAGAAGTAATGCTAAACCAATTGCTACAAGCCTTACCAACTCTCACACACGACTCAGTGTTACTATAGAGAGCTTTCATTATGTTAACTAACTTGTCTGGTATACCATATGATTTCACAATCAACCACAAATTATGACTATCAACAGAGTCGAAAGCCTTTTTGAAATCAACAAAGCTAGCAACCAAAGGTTTCTAAACTCTAAACATTTCTCAAGAATCTGCCTAAGTGAAAATATCTGATCCACACATCCCCTACTACTTCTGAATCCACATTGTGCTCATCACGCAATTGACTGTCAACCAGATTCTTAATTCTATTAAGCACAATCATGGAAGGAACTTTACCTGGAACAGAGAGTAGGCTGATACCCCTATAGTTATCACAAGAACTGCGATCACCTTTTTTGAAAATAGGGATAACAATAAACAAATAAAAATAAATACCCCCTCAAGCAGCTGCTTGCCACAGAGGTCTGACAGGAGCCTGCCAGTTTATATGCCACAGTAGAAGGTCTGAGAGGATGGCAGGACCTCAGCAGAAAAACGACACAAACAGCCATGTCTTACCCGGGGCTCAAACCCAGGTCCCGTAGATCAGTAGCCAAGTGCGCTAACCACTTCGGCCACGGGACTGCTTAGGGATAATAATAGCTCTGGTAAAATCCTTAGGAACCATGCCTTTATCATAAAAGATATTCAGAATTTCAGTCATCCAAGTGGTAACCGAGTGCAAGCAAAACTGAAATTTGAGGATTAAAGTAGATTAGTTGGGAATGCCAATACATTTGTATATAATTTATTATAAAGGCCTGTTCAAATTCTTATTTTAGCCAAATTCCTAAATACTTGCAGTAATTTCTACTAAATGGAAATTGTAATCGGATAACCCATTCGCATACACATTTTTCATGTGAATGTAGTACTCTTATTATTATGAAGGATTTTTTTTTATATATATTACAAAATATACTACTATCAATATCTCAAGAAAATGCTAACTTTGTGAATAAGAATGAAATGAAAATTGGAGCTGTGGAGTCTGCACACAAAAACTCAAAATCCAATTCATCAGTTTTTTTTTTTTGTTATCTCCGGTCACATTTTCTTGGCGACTTTTTTTTTTGGAAAAAATGGCAGTTTTTGATGGAGTCAGGAAGGTTAATGGCTAATTTAGAGGTGGTTTATTTGAGGTATAAGTTTTTTGTTGTTGTCTGAGATTATTTAGTTTCGGGGGCTTTTTTATAATTCTGTCGGCAGTACACTTTCAGATTTTCATGTTTTTTCAGTTTGTGTTGTCTGCGAAGACATTTAGTTTTGGGGGCTTTTTTATAATTTGGTCGGCAGCACACTGTTTCCGATTTTCATGCTTTTATTATGTGTTGTCTCCAATGAGATTATTTAGTTTTGGGGGCTTTTTTCGGTTATCTCCGGTTACATTTTCTTGACGATGAAAAATAAACACCAAAGTAAACCAAGAACATCATCAACAATGCATCGGTGACTGGCATTATAAAAAAAAAAGCCTCCAAAACTAAATCTCATTGGAGACAACACATACCAAAAAGCATGAAAATCGGAAACTGTGCACTGCCGACCAGATTATAAAAAAGACCCCAAAACTAAATGTCCTCGCTGACAACACAAACCAAAAAAATGAAAATTGGAAACTACTGCCGACCAATTTGTAAAAAAAAGACCCCAAAACTAATCTCATCAGAGACAACAACAAAAAAAAAATTGTAGCTCAAATACCCCCCCTAAATTACTCATTAACCTTCCTGACTCCATCAAAAACACTTTTTTTTTTCCCAAAAAAAAAATAAACGAGATAAACGAGAAGTACCTTTTTTTCTGTCCAGCCCTGGCTCTCTTTGTACTGTTTAAGAATCTGTTTCAGCCTCAGGAATGTAATCTTCATGGGCCTCTATTCCTACATCAATGTTATTCAGCTTTTCTATTGTGCTTAGCATGTTTTGAAGTATTATCTGTGATAATACATAGAATCTGCTTGTTCTTAATTTCAAAATTTTGTAAAACTTCTTCCACTAACTTCTGAAGATAGTTGGTCATGATGCGCCTTAGTGCATTTGCTTCCAATATCCATATTACCATTTTATTGTTTTCATCAACAAATATAGCATTGATGGCAAAATAGTTAACTATGACGCGTGGCTGCATCCATTTTAATAAACATGAAGCATCCTTTAAGAGTACTTTGAGGTTCTTCCTTTTTATTTGTGGCTTCAACTATAATTTTTCTGGTACTTTGTCTTTCCAAAGAAACTCTGTTTCTTGGCCATTTCTCCATTTAGGCTTAGAAAGGCTGGTTGTGAAAATAAAGGCTGTACCAGTTCAATGACGTGCTTCTTGAACTGTTCTGTCATCATTGTTACAGTAACTGTCTGTAGTAAAGAATCTTGTATAATTTAATTTCACGATAGTGTTGTGATACAGTTAAAACCCTTACTAGTAGCTACTTTCCAAGCCTGGAGGAGCGCTTTACAATAACCATTGATATTATTGGGGTTTATCTAGCAAACACCCTTTTATATTGTAAAATTACCCTATAGTATGCATACTAGCTCTAGGTAAAATCTTTACAATCAAAGATCAACTAGAGTTAAAAAGTGAGCATATTTACCATTTTTCTTATTCGCTGGTACAATTGCATTAACAGCTGCCATCTTTTGCTGTTACGATGTTTCTAAATGCTACCAGTCCTTATTGGTTATCTTGTTGTTTGTACAGTCTCTGTACATATAAGATGATTTTCACACTTAAGATGATGCCTTTCACACTCAAGTCCAGAGTTCTTTAACATTGATGCCTGAACTTTTATTTTTGCTACATCCACACTCCATTGGGGCGGGGGTGGCTCAGTCGGTAGCGCGCCAGGCTCGTAATCTGTAGTTCCCAGGTTCGAGTCCCAGCTGGGTCAGTGTTGAGATTTATCTCCGCAAAATTCCCCGCCCTGCCCACGGTCAGTAGGGGACACCGATGGGCTTGGAAAGACCGCCGTCCGTCGTATGGGACGTTAAGCCGTGGCCCCGTGTGTGGGAGAGCCATACCATGTGCACGTTAAAGAACACGCTGGATGGCCTTGACGGGAGGCTACCATCTGTCTCCCAACAGCTGTTCCAGTGGGTCCCCTCTCCTAACCTTCTCTGAGCCTTCGGGGTCCATGTGACCTGGCCATTTAGCCTATGGTGTGCAAAAAAGTGCCGCTCAGAGGTAAAACAACCCAACCCAATCCACACTCCATTAACTTCAGATGTTCTTGACTTTGTCAGTTCATTCTGAATTGCTAGTTGTTACTACTGTTATGCTGTTTAATACGACTTCGCATATTGTCTTAAAGCATCTAATTGTGAACGGATAAACATCAATTCTTGTTGGTCTTTGTGCTTATCAATACGTGAAGTCGTGTTAAAAAACGTCGTCGTGAAGTCGTGTGAAGTCGTGTTTGTGCTTATCAATACGTGAAGTCGTAAACAGCATAACAGTAGTAACAACTAGCAATTAAGAATGAACTGACTGCCATTCGTCCTTTCAGTTTGCGTGTTCGAGGTTACCTGCGAGACATTAACACCAGTCTTGATAGCATCGCACAGTCGACAGCTGAGCCACTTCCACCTGTTTCCCCTTCCTGCGATTTCCCCCCCCCCCCCTGTGCAGGACTGGGAAGGCCTTTACACCCGACTGTGTGTATCAGCAACTCTTTGCCAGCCATCGTGCTGCGCACCTGGACTAATTGCCTGTCTTCACAGATGGCTCGAAGTCCAGCACTTCAGTGGGGTCAGCCATGGTCTGCTGTGATATAATCATTGCAGTCCAGATCCCGCAGCAGTGTTTCGATCTTCACTGCAGAGTTGCATGCTATCAGCATTGCCTTGGACCACATAGCAGCTAAGCATCATCATCGGTGTGTGTGCTTTACATCGACTCGCTTAGCTCGCTACAGGCATTGATCTCGGTGAGGCATCAGCCTCACCCTGTTCTCTCCAAGATCCACCAGCAGCTCCATCGTCTGGCAGCCACCACCACGATTCTCTTCTGTTGGGTGCCCGGTCATGTCGGAATCAGGGGCAATGACTTGGCAGATGCTGCTGCCAAGTCGGCCACGCCCTTGTCAGACTCTCCATTGCCACTTCCATATGTGGACTTCCTGCAGCGTTTTTCCACTGAGCTCTGGGCACTGTGGCAGAGATCTTGGTCTGAAGAGGTTGCTAACAAGCTCTTCGAGATCAAGCCCATTGTCAAACTATGGCAGTCTTGTTTTCGCAGAAATCGCAAGGAGGAAGTTGTACTTACTCGGCTCCGCTTAGGTATTCGTTTATAACTCATTCATTTCTTCTTAAGGCGGATGATGACCCTAAGTGCGAGTTTTGTGACACCATTTTAGCAAACATATTTTACTTTCATGTCCCGCTTTTAACTTTGAACGTCGACTCTATTTTAACTTTCACGATTTTACGTCTGAGCCACTTACACTCGGACAACTTTTATCCGATGACTCGCTTTTAACACCTGTCTTTGATTTTTTACGTTTTACTGGGTATTTTACGCGTTTATGAACCCTTTTCACGTTAACTTGATTTTACCCTTGGTTCTGTTTTTTACTGGGTCAGATCAAGCCCATTGTCAAACTATGGCAGTCTTGTTTTCGCAGAAATCGCAAGGAGGAAGTTGTACTTACTCGGCTCCGCTTAGGTATTCGTTTATAACTCATTCATTTCTTCTTAAGGCGGATGATGACCCTAAGTGCGAGTTTTGTGACACCATTTTAGCAAACATATTTTACTTTCATGTCCCGCTTTTAACTTTGAACGTCGACTCTATTTTAACTTTCACGATTTTACGTCTGAGCCACTTACACTCGGACAACTTTTATCCGATGACTCGCTTTTAACACCTGTCTTTGATTTTTTACGTTTTACTGGGTATTTTACGCGTTTATGAACCCTTTTCACGTTAACTTGATTTTACCCTTGTTTCTGTTTTTTACTGGGTCCTATACACCCATTTTTAATTGTCGTTTTTTACACTTGTTACTTTTTGCCATTTTTACTTATCTTTCTTGTGCTGGTTATGTTTCTGTGTCTTTTAAATTTGGTTGTGGGTTAAAGGACTTTTATCAGTTTATATCTTTTTGTTTGGTGCAATATAGCCCTGTTGCTCTTGCGCCAAAAAACCCCGAACAACCAACCAACATCTTCCACTACATAGCATAGTTAGCATACCTGACTATTAAGCCAGTGGGTGTTTCCTTTTGCATGTTGTATGGGAAATCAGGGTAAGCCTGATAGAGCTTCTAGGTTATCTCTGCCCTTTGTATGATGAATTACTTCCCCTTCTTTTAAAAAGAAGTTTTGAAGTATTTTATTTCATCTTTGTGATGGCCTAGTTTTAAACATAATCTTATTAAATGTATTTCAGAAAGGAAACTGCACCCTATTTTTACTGTATTAATATGCAAAGATGTCATCCCATGGCTGAGTAGTTGGCAAGTTTGATCACTGATCAAAGGGACCTGGAAAGCCCCAAGTAAGGCATGGATGTTTGTGTTGTTTTCCTGCTGAGGTCCTGTCATTCTTGCAGACCTACTATGGTGTATTAAATTGATAGGGGACTGTTGGATCTCTGTGGCAAGCAGCTGCTTGAAGGGGGGGGGGGGTATATAATATAAAAAGTAGTGATTGGGTATTCAACCAATAAATGACAATTTGTTTACATTGGGCCTTGACTTAGAATGAAACATAAGTTGTTAAGTTGTATGCAAGTAAAGGGCTGCTTCAAACTTTGCCCAAACCTCTGTATGGAAGAGTTACTACAAAAGGTAACCTCATTTTCGACCTTCAGCATGGTAATGTCCTTTAAGGTGACTCGTGGCAGGTTTATGCATGTTTTGCTGAATGCATATTGAATGAAAATAAAGCTGGCAAAATACTTAAGAGAACAAATATTCATGTGAATTAAGATTTTTATGGAGTGGTGGGTGGGCTGCCCTGTAGGCCTAATGAGAACCCAAAAGTATGAGAAATGAAAATGGATGAAAATGATTGTTGAGGGCAAAATCTATTAAAGAGCATTAGTTTTCAAAAAAAAGGTGGCTAAAAGACCAAATATGGTAGGCAGTGTGGCTGAAAACTTGACATCTGCTTCTGGACTAAATAAGAGAGCCTAGATTTTGTTAGTGTAACACTGATGAAATAAGTTCCCTAAAGATACAAAGCAGCAAAATTTGATTTACAAACTAAAGTTTCTGTTGCAAAAACGGTTAGTGTGGAGTAAGGAGTAGAAAGTGTTTTTGACAGATTGTGGAAAACTGCAAAATATATCCCTAGATGATGTGTATTGTATTTTTCTCTCCCTCTAAATGAAGGTGTAAAAAAAAGTAAATACCAATATTACTCATCGAAGCATTTGTTAGAATTCCCCCAGTTTTGCAAAATAAAAATTGTTCCTGAAGTGGTTTCTTGCAATAGATATAGGACAGGAGTCTGTCAGTATATTATGCCATAGAATGTACTTCAAGGATGTCAACTGAAATATGTTGGAAAATAAACATGCATACTTGACTGGGGCACAAGCCTAGATTTTAGACATTTTCTAGTTTTGACAATTTGTTTGCCAGTACAAACAGAATCTTAAATAAAAGGTTTCAAAGGCAGCCTCTTGAGTAAAAAGAAGCACCATTGTTAGTATGTGTAATATCAATATGTATCCATACATCACTCGGAAATGTACTTTAAGGAAAAAAGAACAAAAGCTGACCATCTTATTCCTAATTGAGGAATTGTGTTTCAAGCCCTGGTAATTTTCAATCATTCCTGTAAAGCTGAAGCAAAAAGTATTTGCATATTTTATGTTAAATCTATCTAAATCTGAATGACTTGTTATATTTGATTGTAGCTCTCTTTACTGATTTTATAAATTATAAAATTTGTTGTGACTTGAATTAACAAGAATATTTTTATCCTATAACAGATCGCAAATTTCCCTTTGCATCTGTTGCTTCTCTGACATCATGTTGTATCCAACATTAGTTCCAATTTCCAAGACCATGGTAAGTTTGTGTAGTCTCTTTTTTTATATGTAAAGAAAATGCAGTATTTATTGCCTGACCAAGAGTTTAACAAGGGGGGAAAAATTATTATTCATATGCATTGTAAATGCAGGATTTTACATATGCATCTGGGAAGAATTTCTTTTCACCATTACAGATATGGTTTTGGTTGTTATTGCAGCTAATATGGAAGATCCCCTCACCATACTTTGCTCAACATTTCACAAAACTATTGTTGCATTGACAAAATATTTCTTGCATCATTCCACGAATGTCTTTCATGTCTTTGATGACTTGTATGTCTGCCAATGGAAATCCCAGCCGAAACCTAAGTTTGTGCTCGACTATGCTTGGTTCCCCAAAATAACTATTATTTCTGAATATTTTAGGGCACTCTAAAACTATACAATTAACCCTTCCAGTGTCTACTTTGTCTGTATATGTTTGGAGAATCTGAATTGAGAGGCCAAGAGTGTATGTATCCATTTTTAGTACAACAAAAAAATTATATAAAAATTGCTGTTGCAATTTCATATATATATCTTAGAAAAATATATAATTTAGGCTTCAAAAATAATTTGTTTTTTAATTTGATTCATATTTTATTAAACTACAATATAATTTTATAAAGCCATCTGATTGCCATTTCTTAGAAGCACTAAATGGCATTGCCAATTTGCTGAAGCAGCCTTCTGATTTAAGCTCACAAGTTTGATTTGAACTATTATCAACAAATTTTTCCTTAAATTTTTGAAAATCTCCAAAAAAATTAACAGATTGCTATTTTTAAAAATGATAGATTTTGGAAGTAATTACAAAATATGTACTGCCATTTTTTTTATTTTTTTCTGTTCACACTCTTTTGTCATAAACCCATTTCAGTATTCCCAGGTTATTATCATTTTTTTCCCAGCATTCTATGCACCTTTCCCACCTTAAAATCGAAACTGGAAGTAAATACATCCTTCTTAGAACTTAAGGTTGCACCTACAACTACACAAGAAGAATTAGTTATGCTTCACTGAGACAAACAAGACTCGGATGGCTGACACATGCAATCTCCATTGCGTGTGCTATAAGTGTTGTTTACTGTTTTAGTCCAGCATATTGGATACCCTTTGTAAAGTTAGTATTTTTTTTATATTTAAATCTTAGTTAGTTTTCATTTCAGTAGTTTACTTTTGGAAATTATCTTTTGGCCGATCGATAAGTATTTATTTTTTTATAGTTATGCTATATCGTATGGCCGGCCTACAACTTGCTGTGGATATTTTAACATCGCATTAGGTTATGTGTTAATTTTTATTATTTTTATGATTCCCCTGTATTTTATTGCTTTCTTGTTAATTTCTACTTTGTGTATTTTCCCATATCTTGAGTTATTGCAGAGTTTAATTCCAAGGTAATCATATTGATCATCAGAGTTCAGAAGAATGGTTCTCAGGTTAAATGGGGCATTTGCTTTGGCATCAAAGAGCATAGTTTTGGACTTTCATGTAGAGAAATTCTAACACATTATACTTGAAGTCGTTTGCCACAGTTAACATTGCTTGGAGATTTTCTGATGATTGGGCAATCAATACAATATCGTTAGCCAAAAAGAGGGCAGACAAATCGAAGAACATTCTTTCATCAGTTTGAGTCCCAGATCAATGCTTCAAAGACCTGATTCCAACTCTGCAGTGTGATGAATAACAAAGGTGAAAGCAGGCAACCCTGTTGCACTCCTTTTGTTGTATTGTAATAATGGGGTCTCCAGATCTCCTAGGAGCACTTTACAATTGTCCCCTGTATAGATGTTTGAGAGCATGACCAAAAATGCATTTGGCACACCAAAGGCTTGCAATCTCAACCATAGTTTCCCTCAATGCACATTGTCAAAAACTACTTTGGTGTCAAGAAATGCCATAAAAAGTGGTCTTTTCTCTGATCTACAAATTTTGATGTGTAATGCAAAAAATGTTGTCCTCAATTCAGGATTTTTTTTTTCCTTTAATCTGTTTTGGCACTCTTCCAAGACCCCTGTACTCTCAGGAACGTACAATTCTTTGTTATATGCATGAAAAGTTTAACAGGTGTTTGTCACTGTGACAGGCTGGTAGTTGTTTAGGTTTTTGGGGTGTCTTCCATGAGTCTGGGACAATACTGTCAGTGAGATTTTTTATAAAAATTCTTGTAAGTAAATCTCTGGACTTCAAGCTCAGATGGTATAACATCTGGTCCTGTAGCCTTTCCATCTTTTAGATTTTGGAATGCCTTATTTATCTCGACCATGGTAATTTCCGTCATGAGACTATGTTCTGTGATCTTGTGATCAATAATTTAAAATTTTTTTTATCAGCATGCCATCTGTGAACTTTAATTGAAAGAATTGCATCATTGTTTTAATGATTTCTTCTGTCTTTGGTTTATTGTCCATTCTTCTTTCTCAATATCATTTTGTAACTGCCATTATTTTGTTGTTTTCTGATGTAATCCCAATTCTCTCTCTTTGTCTACATTGCTATTGAATTTCCACAGCTTTTTATGGACTAATCTAGTTAATTTGGATTTTGGAAATTTGAATTCTCTCCAAAAACTTTCAACAATATTTTTGACAAACAACAGCTTTATTGCTTGATGATATGCCTGCGGCAATACCTTTTTCTTTCAGGTATTGCTTCTTCTACCTCTTGATTCCACCAATCGGAATTATTTCCATTTATCGTACTCTTTGGTTTTTGTAATGACTTTTCTGCAGTGTTCAAAATAGTCTCTTGAAGTTCCTCATATGTCATTTACTGCAGTTTCTTCCATCATATTCCTGAAAGCTTGTTTATCCATATTTTGGAGATCATAGGTGTATCACTGAAATATTTCTTTTTGTCTTGGTCTTAGTGTGGTTAACTTTTACATCAATGTAGAACCAGTTGTAGTCGCAACCAATGTTTAAATCTGTCTTCATCAGCAAAGATATTTAGAAATATATGGCAGTGCTACATCATAGCACAGGAAATAGTCTACACAAGTTTGAGACTTATGGATTGCCGTATGTGCTTCCTATGCATTTCACACTAAGATTAATTGACAGTGCATTAGACAGTACAAATGATTTGAACATCATTGTTCAAGCATTAACTGTATCCTCAAGCTCTGCCATATGTATATTAAAGTATCCTGCAGTGATGAATAGTTTATTTGTATGAGTAAAAAGGCAGATGTCTGCAGATAGCATAGACAATATTTTTATATTCCATTGGATATCTGATGCAGTCAGATATAAGATCCTGATGTCCTTTCTTGACCTTAAAGCCATTTGTTTCATTTCTTGGGAATCTTGGATCATTCTTGCAAAAGGATAGCTAACCATCTTGGCGATTTCCCCCCCACACACACACCTTTTTTATTTTCTGCTCTGCTTACCCCTTCCTGCCGTCCCATGGCAGAGTGGTTAGCGCACTAGGATACTGATCTAAGGGACCTGGGTTTGAGCCCCGGGTAAGGCATGGATGTGTGTGTTTTTCTGCTGAGGTTCTGCCATCCTCTCATGTCTTCTACTATGGCATATAAACTGACAGGCTCCTGTCAGACCTATGTGGCAAGCAGCTGTTTGAGGGGGTATTTATTTATTTTTTATTTTACCCCTTCCACTCAAATCCCATCCAATGTGGAGGCTGTTCAAGTCACACTTAGCCAGTCACCTGTAAATCGGAGAAGTTTTCAATCAGCATAAACTGTTCACAATATTTGATTAGTTTTTGCCTCTTGTCCAAATTTAGCAACCTTGAATGGTTGAAATATTTACTAAGAAAATATTAGGATTTGCATCTGGGGGGGGGGGCATAAATTTAATATTTTTCTTATTTTTTCTTGAAACATTGATTGTTTTATTGTCTCTCATCCTCCCAGGGTAGGGTTGGCTTAATTGGTAGTGTGCCAGACTTCTAATCTGTAGTTACTAGATTTGAGCCCCAACTCTGCATGGATTGAGAATTTTCTCCAACTCCCTCGAGGAAGGGGGCACCAATGGGTGTGAAAAGGCCACTGTATCGGATGAGATGTAAAATTGTGTCCCTGTGTGCAGGAGTCTTATCCTTTGCATGTTAACACACTGGATGACCTTGACGGGAAGCTTCCATCTGTAACAACATATCTGATAAAACAAGATCTAACAGCTTTCTCGATTCTCTTTCCTAAACTTCTCTGAGCCTTTGTGGTCTTTGACAATATAGTGGATTTCCCTTTATATCTGCACTCTTTAAAACAATGTTTAAATGCAGATTTGGAACTGATAGCTAGAATAATGGACTACATCTCATAATCAGACTTCAACTCACCTTTTTCTGGCATATTTTAGAGATCCAGAAATGTGAAAATCTAATAGAAAAAATACCAGGACTATAAGGAAGATGTTCCAGGCATTCCCAACCATACCTGCCCAATGTTACAACTTTGACAATTTAGGAGGAGATATTGTCATTCAAAAAAAAAAATTTATTCTAAAATTCGTTGTTTTTAAATGTCTGTAGTTTTACAGTATCATTCAGAGCTGATGGTGTTTCCACAGCCCAGAAACTCAATTGACAGTCAAATTAAAATGTCATACCACATACTCATTGTTCAACTTTGGATTCTTCCATGTTGGGTTTGTCTCATTTTCAAACAAATGCTTTCTACTGGTTTTGGTATTAATAAGTTCCTTCTACACAGGCATAAAGGTCACGCCAGATATGATTTGTCATGAATACAGACAATGTTAGCATATTCAAGCCAATACTTGCACTAATTTTAGTGTTGATGAATTACTTCTATGTATATTTGTTTTTCTGTGTAAGTACAAAGATCATTCAGTCCATTTATCGGGTATAAAGATGGTCTACTTTTAATTTGAAACACTCTTATATATTACATGTATATAAGGGTCTTTCTAGGGGGCAGGGGTGGCTCAGTCGGTAGTTCCCAGGTTCGAGTCCCAGCTGGGTCAGTGTTGAGATTTATCTCCACAAAATTCCCCACCCTGCCCACAGTCAATAGGGGACATCGATGGGCTTGGAAAGGCCACTGTCCATCGAATGGGACGTTAAGCAGTGGCCCCATGTTTGGGAGAGCCATACCCTGTGCACGTTAAAGATCATGCTGGATGGCCTTGACAGGAGACTTAACATCTGCCTCCCAACAGCTGTTACAGTGGGTCCATGTGACCTGGCCATTTAGCCCATGGTGTGCAAAAAAGTGCCGTTCAGAGGTAAAACAACTCAATCTAAGGGTCAAATAAAAATAGAACTATAAGACTAAGTGCGACAGAAAATTTTTGCTTTAAGAAAACTATCGATAAAATTGGAAAAATATATTGCATAATAATTACAGGACTAAAAAAATATATTCATACAGGATTACATCAAAATTAACAAATTCCATAGAATTATAAAGCTTAATTGAAGCATGAAATTTGAATCTGAATCACTTCAAATTAACTTGGAATTTCCTGTATTAAAAAAGCTTAATTTCAAAATAATGGCAAAAATTTCGTTTGAAAAAGAACACTTAATGTTCATTATTAAATGCATTTGGGATAATTTTAATTACTGTATAAGTTATGTGTTTAAAAAAAACAAGATTTTCAGTAATCCATTGTTCTTGTCAGGCAGACACCATTTGAGATTGGAAAAACTGATATTACTCTCATTTGAGATTGGCTTTTTAGCAAGTTTTTTTTTCTTTCATATGATTATTGCTATGTATAATTGACTAACATTAAAAAAAATTTAGAACAGAAAAATAAAAAAAAAATCTGAAACTGAAAGTCTGCTAAAATATTAACCAAAAGCAATGTACCATGGTTGCTGGATCGTGAAACTTCTGCTGCTAAAAAAAGTTATTTCTGAACATTTTTTTTTCCTTTTAAAGCAAAGCACATCTGAGATTTCAAACTTGGTGATAATCATGAAATAGCTACATTGAAGTGTCAGAAACTAGAGAGTGCAGCTGAGGCTATTCAAGTACTGGGATTTGTTTGCATGTGATCAATAGAGGTCCCAAAGGATATATTTTTATGTTTAGATTTTTTTTAGTGGAATCAACTAGTAAAAAGCTATGCTAGAATTTTAAAAATATTAATTTCCCGAAAAAAAGTCTATTTTTTGGCACAACAAGATGATTGCCATTTTATGAACTACCGGAATCCGAAATGTGTAGTACTTTCTTCGTAGTGTGAAACTTTCTTTAGTTTTATTCAAGAGAACAACAGATGTTACCTAAATTAAACCACAAAATTTTTTTTAATGTATGTGCAATTCTTCGAAATGGTTCTGTCTAGTTTGTGGGTGAATGTCAATTTAATATTTTTGCATGATTAAGAATTAACATTCAATTTAGAGGATTTATTTTGAAAAAAAATTGGGAAATCCTCCAAATTCAATTGTTACTCTGTAGATATATGTGGCAAAATAATTTTTCTTATTTAAAATTTTTTGTACAATTTATTCAATACAGTCCATTAATGTTTTGGCCCAGTGAGTTGCCTCATGTACATAAAAGTTGTTTGCTACTGTAAAATGGTCTGCCAGTTTTAAAAGGTTTGAACACCCCTGGTTTAATGTTTTAGATATCAGTTTTAATACATGTATAACATTTCACCAAATGTTTAATAAAAATTGAGCATTGATCTAGCAATTTGTATAAAAATGTCATTATTAAAGTCTATAATGTATTCTCTGCCTGTTTAATTATGCTTTTATGGAAAAGTTAGATTACTGCACAAAAATTAAGCATATTCTTTGGAGGGGGGGGGGGGGGGTAAAGAACCAAAAGAGCTTATTTCTAGAGTTTGTTTTTTCAATTTTACTATTATTGTAGCTAAATGTAGATATCTTCTATTTTTCAGGTGGCCACTGGAAGTCGTAGCTTGGCAAGACCACTGAGTTCATTGACAGTAAACCATAAAGTCCAAGAGGTTAAAAGTCTTAGTTGAATTTACTCATAATTTCTGCCCTACTCATTGCTATTTATGAAATGTTTTTCAAAGTGACAAATATATACAAAATAAGTTTAATTTCGTTTTTGATGTTTTAAAAGGTTTCAAAAATTGTGTTTTGTGAAATGGCTCTTTGTCTGTAAACAAGCAGCTGTGAGTTATTGCCACCCATCTAATACTAGTCACTCTTGTTGGGCTTAAATAGCTGACTAAATATGAAATGGTGCTACTAGATTATGATGCACCTCTGGAAATATGTTGAGTAATTGTGTCTGCTGTCTATCAACCCATCTAATTTTCTGTAATACAGTATGCTGCCTAATGTTTAATGAGGTTGAAATCTGCAGAATTGGCTGATTTTGAAGAGTATGAAATTGTCCAAATGTTTTATGTGCAATTCAACTCCATGATGCATTGTCTTCAAAGATGTCATCATCATTGAAGAATAACATTAAGTGTGTACTTGATCTGCAGTAATGTTCAGATAATACATGCACTTCTGTTATCCTGTATCAGCGTAACCACTTCATGTGTTATCCTGTATCAGCATCCCAACAGAACATCTCCCAGATTGATACCAATTCCACCTTCTGCATTCTCTGTTAAATATGTGTGTGTATTGCCTTGTGGTACATCTTTTGCCATACACAAACATTCATCCATTGACATAAATACAAAAGAAACTATTTATCAAATCGGCAGACCTTTTCCAAACTTCTCCTTGGTCTGTACTTGATGTTCACAACACCATGCAAGTTGCAATTTATGGTACTTGGAGATAGGATCGGATGTCACTACAAGTCTGTTTTCTTTGATATCTCAAATTATGGAGAGTTCAACTTATTGTCCTGTTGACAGGCAGAAAGCATTGGACCCATCTCTCCTCTTATATTCATTTTGTATTCCCCTCCATAATCACTGTGCTTAAGTGGTTTTTTTTAATCTGTAACTCCTTTTACAGCAGCGACTCAGGAACAACTTGGACATCCTGCTTTCAAGATAGACTCCATATATATTATATACACATATCTGATACTCAATCACTCATCTGATTAATTCATTTTTGTCCATTACCATTCACTTTTTAACTTGCTCATTTCACAAACTGAATGCAGGCCACCAGCTTTTATTCTGGTTGCACAATTCATTCTTCGCCATAGAGGGGGGGGGGGGGGTCATAATATAGTGGTGAAATAAATTAACCACCATGCCCTTTATAAAATAAATAGTATTTATTCTACAGATTAAATGGAGGGAAGATCTAATATAATATAGTGACAGGCCATAAGATCTAGTCAAAACACATAATAGTTACATAAGTTGCTAAAATCTTGAAGGTTATTTAAAGCTTCTCGAGGCTCTCAAACTTCAGCCGAGTCTATTCCTGCTGTCTGTGAATGACTCTCCTCTCTCTTTGGTTCCTTAGATACCGATAGGCTGAATTTCACTCTGAGGAGATTTTATCTGATTTCACTCGGAGATTTAGAACTTTATTCATGCCCCCCCTGTCTGTGGCTTGAATCTCTAAAGTCAAGATCCATATCCTGTCTAAGAGGATCTTCCATCCACTAAAATTTTTTTTCTCATCTTATTGCTCTTCTAAGCATTGGCTGAATTAAAGATGTCTGACTTAATATTGTAGCATCTAATATTGTAACAGTCTCTTCACTCTGGTATTCTCCACTTTGTCCATGAGCTCCTCCAAAATCATTCCTTCATTGAAGATATGCATTTGACTACAGTTGATGACATCTAAATTGAGACTTATTCTAATCAGTTTTTATTCTGTTTATTGTAGCTTTTGTCTATTTTAATCACCAGTATATTGCACAACTTTTTCTGTACTCTGTAGAAGTTTTAAACTCGCATTACTTTCCACAATAACATTTTTGTGTTGGCACTTTCAAAGTACAAGAAAAAGATTAAATGATGTTTTAACCCAACAAAGAACAAATCTTCATAATGTTTTATTTCAAATTTTTTCAATTGAAAAAAGTGTTTTAATTATACAAATACAGACCTGGAATGAATTCTAATATGTATTTTCCTTCCATTTTAGAGGGTTTTTTTTATATTCTTGCAAAATATCTGTAATAACACTGAGCAGCCACTTTATTATCTACTTTCATGTTATTTCAATAGTAACTCATACAGAACTTTGTAACTTCTTCAGTTGCATTTTTTTTATAAAAAGCTTATTTAAGATATTTCACAATTAAATATATTCATGCATTGTCTTCAATCTATTCATCTGGATTTTTCAACACTATTCATTCAGTATTCATAGTTACAGAAAATGAACATTTAATAGCAACAATGCCAGTTTAAAGAATTGTTCTGAAAAGCTAATAAAAAAAAAGCTAAAACTAAAGCAATAAACATTATAAGAGTTTAGTATAACTCAAGTTTAGTATAAAGTTTTTAATAGTTTGCATAATAATTGCACTGAAGTGCCATTGAATTAGGGATAGGAGTTGTTATCCAAATTCAATACCGCAAGTCCTGCATTTGCAAGTCCTGCATATTGCAAGTCCTGCATTGCGTGGCTGAAACTCTGGCCATATACACAGATGTATCAGTATAATATGACCACCTACTATAGTATATGTATGGTAGGTGGTCATATTATTCTGATAAGACTGTGTATAGCTGTCAGCTTTGACTTCTCCAAGCATTTGTTATGAGAAGCATAATGGGAAAGGCGTGGAATTTAGATTCATTTGACAGAGGGCAGATCGTAGGTGCCCGACAGATGGGACATTCAATCTCCGAAATTGTCGACGAACTTGGATTTTCTCGTATGACAGTTTTAAGAGTGTTCCGGGAATATGAAAATTTCGGCAAAAAAACAAGCACCTGGACAAACTGCAAAGGACAACCAGCCTTGAATGATCGTGGGCTTTGCCATCTGAGCCACATCGTACGGGACCAATAGTGGCCACACATTTTCTGAAATCTCCCATCTGCGGGTTCCAGCTGGGGAGTCAGTGCGTGTACTGTGCTACGCTCACTTTCTTTTCTCTGCATTGGGAGCCACTGATCTATGAGAGTCTCACTTCTAACAGCATGACACTGGGCTCAAAGCCTTGCCTGGGGTAAAGAATATCGAAAGTGAATCATTGAAAATTGGCAATGGATAGCCTGGAGTGATGAATCCCGATTTAAACTTCATCAGGCCGTTGGGAGACTGAGGGTATGGTGCCAACCCCATGAAGCCATGGATCCTGCTTGTCAGGTCTGAACAGTACAAGCTGGTGGTGGCTCAGTGATGGCTTGGGGTGTCTTCAGTTGGATGTCTGGGGACTTTTGGTACGTTTACCGACGACTCTGTGCATCCCAATACGTAGAACTCGTGACTGACCATTTACACCCATTTATGGCCATCATGCATCCCAATGGAGATGGAATCTACCAGCAAGACAACTGTTCATCTTACAGGTCCAGGTTGGCTACTGCATATTTGCAAGAGCATTCTGCCAACTTTGAAATAATGAATTGGGCACCTAGAAGCCCAGATTTAAATTCCATTAAAAATCTTTGGGCTACCATCGAGCAGAGTGTTCAGACCCATGTCACATCAGCAACGACCTTGAGAGAAAATTGTGGATAGCTCTGGAGAATGCATGGGTCACCATACCTGTGGAACATTTACACAAGCTTGTGGAGTCCTTGCCTTGTCATGTGGCAGCTGTTATCAGGGCCAGAGGGGGTTCAACACGTTGCTATCCCTAATGGCACTTCAGTGTATAATTTTCAACATATTTTTTTCATAATTAAGTGTTATGGAATCTAAACATTTTAAATACCAAGTGTACATTGTTAGAAATTGAGATTCGTAGATTATCTTCAGTAACATTTTTTATTAAAATGAAAAGCTTATTTAAGAAGTTGCAAGTCTGCCATAAAAAGAAAAAGCTGCAAAAACGGGACAACTTTTTTCCTCTCGTGTGTTGAGGGGGGGGGGGGTTAAAAGTTGAATACGAACTAAAAAGATACACCAAAATTGGTATCCATCTTCTGTTCATAATTTAACCCTTCCTAGGTCCAGCTATTTTTTCACTCTGATCAGGCAAAAAAAAAATTTTTTTAACTTTAGAACTTTTTTGTTAAATAAATGATGAAAGGAATTATGGCATGTTATATGCCAAATTAAATTGGCATTTAATTCTGGATTTTCTGAAAATAAAACTAGTCTTTTTGTTAAATTTTATTTTAATGGCTTTTTTTAGTCATGTAGTAAAAAAAATGCATCTGACAATAGAAGGAAATTTTTATTTAAAAAACTAATAGACAGAAATTATTATAGCACACATGAATAAAAAAAGGGCTATTTCTGAATAGCAAAAAATTTCTTGTTTAAAATAAACATTTCTTCCATTTTGTAATTTTTTTTTTCTGCTTACCATACTTTGATAAATGTCCAGGCTTGTTGGAATCCAGTAAAAAAGTGAATTTAATATTTTTAATAAATAACTAATCAATGGAAATAGCTCATGTTATATACCAAATTAAATTCTGAATCATATTGAAGTAAAAAATGTGAGCATTATGGTAACATACTAATTTTAGTAACACTTTTTACAGTACTATACTGAAAAAATTTTTGTAATTCTTCCAAAATCTTCAGTTTTAAAAAATAGCAGTTTTTTTGTTAATTTTTAGATTTTAAAAAATTTGATTGCTTCAATACAGAGTAATGTTAACAAATTGGCAATACTGTATAGCACTTCTAAAATATGGCATTCGGATGACTTTATCGAATTATATTGTAGTTTAATAAAATGTGTGTCAAATGATAAAGAGCTTGAATTATGCAATTTTAAATATACAAAAAAATTTTCAAATGGCAATTTAACAAATTTAAAGTTTTATTTGTTTGTACAAAAAACGTCTATAGACATCCTTGACTCTTGAATGGTTAAAGCTATATAAAGTTCTTTCTTACGATACTGATACAACAATTATACATAGTTGTACAATAATAAATTTCTAATGACTAACAGAATAACTAAAATTTGGGAACAAAATTGTTTTAACAGCTTGTTGATAGGGAACATTATCGTTTTAAATAATCTTTAAATTAATCCAAAAATCTAATTTTTTATCATAGATAACTGTAACAGCAATATACACTGGCGGAAATGGAAAAAATTGCACTTCAATTGTTAATGTTGACTATTAATCTGAGATTTATTTAATAGAAACAACTTGTTAAGAAAGGACAGTGATCACATGTGTGAAGCGATTCAATGTTTATTTTACCTTTTAATGAGTATTACATTTTACAGAAGGCACATTTTAATAAGTTGTTGAACCTCCTTGAGCAGCAATTAAAAAATAAAAAATAAATAAATACCCCCTCAAGCAGCTGCTTGCCACAGAGGTCTGACAGGAGCCTGTCAGTTTATATGCCACAGTAGGAGATCTGAGAGGATGGCAGGACCTCAGCAGAAAAACGACACACACATCCATGCCTAATTCCGGGGCTCGAACCCAGGTCCCTTAGATCAGTAGCCAAGCGTGCTAACCACTCGGCCACAAGTTTCCAATCTGGCATGTAATTGGTTGTATAAATGCTGCATATCATGCTGGGGGACTTGGATGCATAATTCGGTGATGGTCATTGCTTGCCATGGTCTGGAAGAGTCGGTCCAATCCAGTCCCATTCTTGATTGGAGACAATTTCGGAGAGTGTGCTGGCCAACTGAGTTGGTGCACTGCCTGAAGAGCATGTTGAGTCGTGCAGGTATTTCCTGCTGGAATATCACATTTGAGATTACACTCAAATATGGCAGAACGGCCGGCTGTGTGATGTTGCTGACATACGTATTATTATTCAGTGTTACTCTGTACAAGCACAAGACATATGAGAGTGATAGCTGAATCGCTCCCCACACCATGATGCCCAGCACGGACCCTTTGTGTTGCTGGCAGATGCATGATGGAAAAAGCCGCTCACCTTGTCGCCTTCAGATGCATAAATAACCATCACACTCCTAAGCAGAATCTGCTTTCATCACTGAAGACTACAGACTGCCATTCTTCCCTCCAATGAACTCTTTTTAGACACCACTGCAAATGTGCTCAACAGTGACGAGATGACTGGTAGCCATGCCAGACACCCTTGGTATGACAGAGGATTTGTGACTCCATAGTCATCTGCTCTGCCACCGCCACTCTCCTGATATGCCAATCCTCTCTTGCATTCGTAACTGTGTTGTCCGGAACCACGTCTGCGAGTGTATGAATGCTCTTGACCATTGACGCCAACATCGTACCACTACTGATACCTCTCATCCATTGTGGTATGCAATTTGATGAAAAGATCAACCTGCTTCCCGAAGGCCCACTGTGCAACCTTGCTCAAACTCTGCTAACTGGACAAATATTGCATGCCTGCATCATCCATTCATGGTAACTTTTTCTTCATGCCCTAGTCCTTAAATATGCGCTGCGTGCATTTGCATTTTGTCTTCAGTGATGTCCTTATTTCGCCCAATGATTTTCAATCTTGGTTAAGGGCAGCAGAAACAGTGATCCATTAATATATTATATATGATGTTCCTAAAGGAATTATTTCTAGGTGTTCTTTTTTCAATTTCTGCCAGTGTAGTAGTATCTAAAGATAATATTTAATCCCTCCCTTTTTTAAGTCTTCAACACCACCTCACCCTTTGAAAAAAAAAGAGTAAAGAGCTATAATTACCAAATTTGAAATAAAGTATCCTAATTTTAAATTGAAGATTTATTATTTTTTGTTCTTTACACCTACCCACACAAATCTGTGAAAATAGAGGAAGAATTGCTTCCTAAGCAGGAAGAGCTGGGATCTCCAAATTCGGCACAGTTTCCTCACGTTGTGACTTAGAACAATAAAAGGATTTATTCCCCCCCCCCCCCCCCCAAAAAAAAATTTATATTACCAGGCATAATAAGTTATATTTCTACTCTTTACTCTGCTAGGTCAAGGGAGGAAAATTTTGGTGAGGAATTAGTCGTAATAAGTTTTATGTCAACACTTGTGATATGGGGAGTGCTATAAGAGTTTAAATCTGAGCAACAAGTAAATCTGTTAATGTTTAATTTTTTTTCCCCCATTGCTATGGATGTTTCTTTATTTGTGTTGTCTTTCTGGTAGAGTGTCTGTGTCTCCTACCTTGCAGACTTTGTCTTTGGTGTATTGTCCTGACATGCTCCTCTCAGACCTCTATGGCAAGCATCTACTTGAAGAGGATTTTTTTTTTCCTATTAACAGTGTTGAAGGGGAATATTCCCCCTCCCCCCCCCCCCCCCCCATCTGGCCCTACATGAGTAAATATGGTATTCATTGCCCAATTTTGACTGAAAATTGCAAAATGAGACAAAATATTTAGTGATCATTTGACATTTAGCTGCCTTATAATTGAGCCGTCCTGTAGCCAAGTGGTTAGCATGCTTGGCTATTGATCAAAGGCTGTGTTCGAGCCCCGGGTAACGTATGGATATTTGTTGTTTCCCTGCTGTTGTTGGACTTCTACTGTGGTGTATAAACTGTCAGACATCTGTGGCAAGCAGCTGCCTGAAAGAGAGGGTTGCCTTGTAATTGCAGTGTATTTTGGCATTCATAAAAACCCCAAGCAAGTAATGATTAATAAATTATAGGCACAGCTGGATATAATTATTCACAATTAAAGCTGTTACATTAAAGCTATCTACAATTATTGTGACTTTCAAATCAGGAGTAGTGCATTGGGTTAACATAATTCTGAGTATAATATCACTTCAGTTAATATTTACTCAATCAAGATGTTAAGTTATTCCTAAATACTATGATATACCCTTTGATATTTAGCTCATAGGAAACTTGGACGGACTAAAAGGATAAAATCTATTTACCAGAATTCTTGAAGGCTGGTATATCTGCACTGGAGAATGGATGAGGAGTTATTTGCACCATGTTGGAGGTGTGCATTATGCGCACCTCTTAAGCCGAAAAACTTTTGTTTTTCGGCGTCCTACATCAGCTACATCAGCAGACTGACGCACACAACACTACGCATGAATACGTAATTAATGACGTAAACGATCAGACACATATATAGTGAAGCAACTCCATTCAGTTATCACCAGCCTGATGAAGCCTCATGTATGTAGATGGCGAAATGCGTAACTCCTATTACCATCAAGGAGCAGGACTACAATTACCAATGGAGCAGGCAGGGCCATGAATTTTATTGGGTTTAAAGTTGCATTGGAGAGTTTCTAAGATGGTTTAAAGTTTTATCTGGATCTTTTAAAGTGCATAAATCTTGAGGAAAGTGCAATGGAGTATTAATAGGTTTGTCTACCAGTAATTGCACAAGGTTTCATAGCCATTTGAAGTATAGTTACCAGCATCAGAATATTGGCAGTGTAACATCTTGTAAGGACTCTTAAACATGAGTCAATATTGGAATAAAATGAAGAACAGACTTTTGAGAGAAAAAGAACCTCACCAACAAGGAGTGATGCCAAGTAGATTTTATCTTTTTAGTCCGTCTAGGTTTCCTTTGAGCTAAATATCAAAAGATATATCATAGTATTTAGGAATAACTTAACATCTTGATTGAGTAAATAGTAACTATAGTGATATTATACTCGGAATTTTGTTAACCCAATGCACTCCTCCTAATTTGAAAGTCGCAATAATTGTAAATAGCTTTAATTGTGAATAATTAAGTAATTTTTTTTGTTGTTACAGAATAACTAGTAATATTCTTCTATTGTCAGACTTTTTTTAAATTTTATATTTTTTAAGAGCTGCAAGAAATTCCTCTACTTAAAATTTAAAACCTGCATTTCTAGTGAGTAATGAATTAGGGGGAAAACAAAGAAAATATATTGATTTTCTTTTTTTATTGTAACATTATTAAAAACTGTAAATTATTAAATGCTTTAATAAATTAAAGATTTGGAAAAAAAAAAAGTTTGGTTAAAAGAATGAAAAAAATGCTTACTGGTAATGAGAATCTGTATAGTGATTACTTGTTTTATGGGCCAGAAGTCCTTTTGCTGTCCTTTTGTAGACTGGTCTGCAAACTAAAATAAAAACTGTATGCTATTTAATATTGGGATATTTCATTGATTTTGTTCTCTCTGAAAGTAATACCATTGTCAAGATTCACTTTTTAGGTGCAGAGAAAATGTTCGCTTCAGCTGGTAATTAATATATACTCTGTCAATAACTTTTAAGAAGTATAGTTATCTTTTTATCATGTCGTTTTATGGGATATTTACTTGGAAGATAGTTTGCAGTTAAATATAGAACTTATCTGTGAAAGCAGTAAAGTAGTTTGATCATGGGATGAAAAGAAATCTTAATTTCACTTAAGAAAATGGTATGATACAAACATATTTCTGCGTAATATTCAAAAGCAGATATCCAATTCTTTTTTTCTGAATTTTAAAACATTGCCTGTTAGCATTTACCAGTAGCAAACTGACTGGCTATTTGTGTATGGGGAAAGAAAATGTCGTGGAACATTTTCAGCGGAACTGAAATTGCTATGGTTAAATGGAGCATTTGGTGCTGCCCTATCTTGACTCTCCTTGTATTAAAAAATAAATAAATACCCCCTCAAGAAGCTGCTTGCCACAGAGGTCTGACAGGAGCCTGTCAGTTTATATGCCATAGCAGAAGGTCTGAGAGGATGGCAGGACCTCAGCAGAAAAACAACACGAACATCCATGCCTTACCCGGGACTCGAACCTGGGTCCCTTAGATCAGTAGCCAAGCGCACTAACCACTCGAGCTTCCCCTTATAAGATCAGGTTTAAATTATAGTGCTGGGGATTGATGTAGAGGAAAGAAGCTTAAGGCAGTAGTAATTAAGAAAAAGACTGCAATTAGGATGCCTCTTTTTCTTAATGCTTTATAAGGTTATGAATCGTATATTTTTGCATGCACTTTCATTATTCTTCATCTTGCAATAGTGGAGTACATTCTGAAGAATGGGTAGTGTTCAAAATATTATGAGAATGTTATGGTTTCAAAGACTAAGAATTCTGCATGATTGGAAATATATGAAAAATTCACTAGGAGTTGAAACTTTTTTTTAAGTTTTCAATGTATTTTATGTTAAAATATTCTGAAGCTGCATTTATTGACATTTTTCTTTTCAGACTCCTAGTAGAAATGTAGCAGTTCAATGTATGATACAGCCAAGCTTAACATTTTCTACACCTCTTCTAACACAAGTAAGTAAATGGTATTTTTCATCACTTTGCTGAATTGTAATAAAAATATGTAAAACCGTTTTTTTTAAATGGTAAACTACTTATTTTTCAAGTTTTGGTCATTGCTAAAATATTGAGCAGTACATTAAATTCAAATTGTATTGATTGTTACAAATACAAAAGGAACTTGAAAGGCACACTGAAAAATATGTAATATGAAAAGCTTGTACACACCTTGAAATCTTGTCTTCAATATTGCAAGTTGTTGGAGGTCAGAAAATTGTGTTAAGGGCATTTTCATTAGATATTTAGTTAAAATAGTAAAACTAATTGATCTGCTATATCAAGTTTCGATTAGTGACCAGTTGAAATAGGTGAACATTTTTGCTACTGATGTCTGTCCTCTTCAACATTTTGTACAGTCCAAAGATATAAGTAAACAAACTATGCACAGCCGTATCAGAATAATATGACTACCTACCTAATAATGAGAATAACCATCCTTGGCCTGGATGACAGTGGCGAGACCGTGGCATGGATGCAATAAGGCCCTGGAAGGTTGCCAGAGGCACACGTGCCCATTCGGACTCCAGCAGAATATGGAGGTTTCGGAGATGGCATGGTTGTGGGTCCACACGTCAAACCTGTCAACCCAAATGGTCCCACAAGTGCTCTGTGGGATTGAGGTTGGATGATTTCGCTGACCAAGGGCAAACGGAAAATCGCTATCATGTTCCTGGAACCAGTCGTGCACCACCTTAGCAACATGGCAGGGCACATTGTCCTGTTGGTAGACACCACCAGGGTAAATGTCCAACATGAAGGGATGCATGTGGTCAGCAAGGATGGACAGGTAACCATTGGTGTTCAGGGACCCATCCAGTAGTACCAACAGTTCCAGGTCATACCAGGAAAACATCCCCCAGACATGCATACTGCCACCGCTGGCCTGTACTTGACTGACAAGCATGTCCTGGTGTTGGTTCTCGTGTGTCTGACACCATATCCACCACCACCCGTTACTTCTGTGGAGTAGAAACCTTGATTCGTCGAAGAAGGCAAACTTTTTCCACTTTCCAATGACAGTAGTCCCATGCGAACTGCAGGCGTCGTTGCTGATGGACCTCGGTTAACATATCTGGCAACCTTCCAGGGCCTTATTGCGTCCATGCCAAGCAGTCTCGCCTTTACGCAGCATCGGCTCTGGAGACCCATGTGTAACAGAGTTCAGTGTACTGTTATCAGGGACACGTACCTGGGTGATCCACGTTCATTTGAGTGGTCAAGTGCTGGACTGTGGCTCATCTGTCCTGGTTGGCTGCTTATATCTCCATGTGGTTGACTTTGTCATGTGCACTCTATGATGTGCCTGGGCCGATACACTGTGATTACGTGGGTGGTCATATTATTCTGATACGACTGTGTATGTGTATATTGTTTACAATAATATATATAGATTTTTTTTTCCAGTTTGTGATTACACCCATGAAGCTACTAAAATGAAGCTACATAAAGATTTTCTTAGCTGAAAAAAAAATTCATTAAATGTATTGCATTTTTCTCATGAAATAAAAATAACACTCAAAATATGGATAAATTGACAAAATAGGAAGCAGGCTGCTGCAGAATTCAGTCTTCTTGGGGGTATTGCATGCCCTCTTAGGCAGCCGTCCCATGGCCAAGTAGTTAGCGCTCTTGGCTACTGATCTAAGGGTTCTGGGTTCGAGCCCCAAGTAAGGCATGGATGTGTGTGATGTTTTTCTGCTTGGGTCCTGCCATCCTCACAGACCTTCTATGTCATATAAAAGTCTCTGTTGCAAGCAGCTGCTTGAGGGGGTATTTATTTTTTTTATTATTATTATTTAGGTGTAGGTCAGCCCTTGTTGCTCAAATTTTCTCTCCCATTGTGGGGGAATTACTGTTGTAAATAAGTTTCAAACTCGGATATCCTACAGCTTTTCCAAAAGAAGTTAGCCCCAAATATGTTAAATGAAGTGATATAACACCAACTCTAGCCCAACATTTCTCGACCCTAAAACTATTGCAGACTAAAAAGTTTGCTAATCCATGAAAAAAATTGTTTTTTTTTATATATGTTTACTTTATTCACATACATAAAGTATTTTTATTCATCTCAAAATGCAGTAGAAATTGTCTATGAAAAAAAATTGTGAAATATTTATTATTTGGTTCTACTAGTCAACCATCAGGACCAGCACATAGTTGTCTGTGGCCTGATGGTTGAGAAATGCTGCTCTAAAGTTTAATCCTTGTATTTTTTTACTTATATCCAAAGAATGCCCTAAAATTGTTTTCTCAGATAAATTTGAGCATTGCCTTTGTTTTCTGGAGCAGTTCTAGAGTGGAACTGGGCAACCCAAATTTAGTGGGGAGTTGTTTAAAAATCGTATTTTTGAAAATCCATAGGAAAATTCTTAAATCTACAATTTCTTACCATTCCCTAGCATGGCAATTCCAATCCAAGCAAAACATAGAATATTACTTAACTGATTTTAAACAAAATGTCTGGAGATGCTCAATGTATTATCATTTCAAAATTAAGAATAAATTTACCAAAATTAAGTTGCACAAGAAATTAAGAGCTACATTACATACCAAAATATATAAAAGCCAGTTTTCCCAGCCCTCTGTTTTGGTTTTAGAGTCCTGATAAGACTGCTGAGGCACTTCAGTATTCTCAGCCTATTCTATAAAAAAAATTCAATTTTTACTATTTTGCTCTATATGCTGTTTAAAAAATATGAAGTGGAAGATCTTATCTAGTGTAAATACTTTTTAAATGGTCCATTGACAGTGGACACTATAATAATGACTGATGCAATTAACACAAGTCTCTCTGCCTGGGCAGAGATGCAAAAGGTGACGTCAGTCTCTGCGAGTGCATATCATTAGTACACGTTGAGGATTGGCTTTTTGTCAAGTTGGACCTTTTGTCTGATCCAAAATAGATTCAAACTCTGGGTAGCTTCTCGGGCACTAGGCAATATTAATTTGCCAAATAAAGTTGAAATAGGGTTCATTATATATTTATAGTGTTACTTATTGAGCAAGAATTCAAAAAAGATTGCCATGTTGAAGTTTAAATCTAATCAGTTAATGTTGCTCAAGAGAAAAATAGCAAAAATCAGTATTTCTAAAAAAAATTTAGACTCTCCAATTCAGTTGATGAATACAAAAAGTTGGAGTAGCTAAAAGCAAATCTCAATCTGTAAAAATGACTCAAAAAAAAAACTCTACTAACGTCTTCCTTCACCACCTTCCTACTAACATCTCCATACTGACTACTAACTCCATACTCTAATTCTACTCCTTTTAACTCTGACCTAACATCACTTAGATACATGCAGCATATTATCCGGCACATGTCTGTTGCACTCTGGGAAAAGTAAAACTGTTTAAGGAATGGTAATCATGAATGGGTGGATCATCACACTGGCACACACTCGGCTTTCCTGAAAAGGCATAGATGTTTTCATTCGCGTCTCGGGCAGCTTGCTGTTGCCATTTGTACTGCAGCTGCTGGTATTTTTTTTCTTAATGTAGCATATGTCATATGTTTTTTAAAATAGCATATACAACACAACTGTATAAATTAAATACTTTAATAAATCACAGAATTAATAATATAAAAGTTGGACTTCGTTATATAATGAAAATATCTTACATACTAATTAAAAGGAGTAAATAAATGTTTCAAGAAAATAATGTACATTAGCTTACAAATTAATGGTACTAAAAGAATGAAAAGAATTCCTTCAAGGCCATAATTTGAGTAGTAAAATGGTTAGCAAGCTTCTGTGAAACATATGTAGTGTACTTCCATCATTATTTTAAATTTCCTTTGGGGCCATCTTTAATTGTGTCATTCATGGTTCTTCAGAGATCATGTCTTGTGTCCTTTAATTGTGATAAACTTATCAACACTAACAGTGAACTATGTTTGAAGCTTATTCTAAGAGTAGATGAACTCTGCTGGAACTTGTAGGCTAAAACTTCCATTAATATCTGACACTAGCTAGTATTTTATAGGTATGTCTTGTTGAGGTGAACTCCCAATTCCTTAGTCTTTCTATGGTGTGATTTTCTTAAATTACCCCCCCCCCCCTTTCCTCTTGCTTATGGTTGTTTACTTCTTTGGCTGCTTCTGATTACCATTTTGCTGAAAGAATAGGTAGAATTTTCAGAAGTGATGGTCAATTTCACAACACATTTTACCATAAAATTTAGTGTTAATATATTTTTAGAATGACTGGCCTTGAATGTAAAAAAATCGCTGAAAGCTAAAAGAAATTAGAGTTGCAGAAATGCATAAATACTCAGATACTGAAATACTGTATACATTTCAAAAATAAAAGATTTTAAAAATCTTGTGCGGGAATTTTCTACTGAATATTTCATAAAATTCAGCAAGTGGAAAAGTAATTATTTAATGTTCTATTTTAAAGCTGTTCTGAGTCCTTGAAGAAATCCTTGCATTTTTAACATAAGAAATAACAGCACCACTAGTAGCATAAGTTAAAGTTATGTGTTTATGAAAAAGATTTCTCTGAAGGTTTGACAGAAATTCTGTCTTCATGTTAAAAAGATTTTTACTTTTCTGTTATTAGCCCAAAAGATGGGGACAAAACAGATAAAAACTTCTCACCAGTCCATAATCTGTTTAATATAGTAAATAAAAGTAACCAACGGGAATCCATTTGAAAGTATACTGATATTTAATGTGAACTCCACATAAATAGCCAGAAGCTATTTTCCAGGGATATGGAGACAGAATTTTCATGTGGTGTTAATATCAATGATTAGAATAAAATATTCAGTTAGTTTTATCTTGTTAATGAAGTAATAAAACATTTTCTTAATCTTCAAATAGTTTTAATTTCCACCATTAGAAAGCCCTAAAGTTGGAAAATGAAAACTTTTAACAAAAATTGTAACTAGTAATTTCGTACTAAAAATTTCAGTGGTAGAATGTGTTTGTCAGTGGAATTGAGAACGACAATTTTCCTTCCTTATCCTCAGGATGGAGAAAAGGAAATTTTTTGTTCAAGGGGGTAATGAAAATATTTTGGGATTATACAAGTACTTACAAAATATCACTATTATAGTTTTCTGAACCGTCCATGAGCTCTGCTTCCTACAATTTAGAGGGTTCAAAAGTTTGAAATGGACAAACTTTGTTCTCTTTGAAAATGAACGTTGCATGTTTGCCGTAGGCAATTTGTTCTAGGCTTTTTTTTTTCTCTTCTGATAAAGTTCATAATTAACACTTGGGCTATTTAGCATCCTTTTTTTTGGGGGGGGGGGATAACATATTGTCATAATAAAAATTACTTTTTGCTTGTTTTCTTCCAAAGTCAGTTGCACAAACTATATCCATGATTTTTTTTATTATTATTATTGTTCTGTTAATTCCGTTAAAAGAATTTGTAAGATTTTTTTCTTTTATAATACATGTTACAAAATAGTCATATCTATAATAAAAGTGAAAAAAAATTGAAATTAGTAAATTTCAATGTAGCACTGATGAACTATAATACACAAAGACATGTGTAATGGTCTTAAAGGGACTGAAATGGCTGCTGTTTAAAATAAAAGTTGTCAAGTTATTAAATATATTGTAAATATATAGCAGACATAATTTCAAATGAGTGGGCAGATGTAATGTCATCAGTGGCAGAAATTAGTTTTCCCATGATTCCCAGCTTATTTCAGCAATAGTTCCAAATTTGGCGAGGTGGTCCCACTTGGTTCTAATCTTGTTGGGGTAACAAATCTGGTTTCTAACTGCTGTGGATCGGGAGCGATTCCTTGAAAAATATTGGAAATTTCTGGTGGCACTCCCATCACATACCTTGTGAATGGAATAGTATGTGTGGAAAGTTGTGAATGAAATTATCAATAGGAACTTTTGGCATGGATTTAAGTAGTACATATATAATGTAACATCTAAATATAAGGTGTTCTAATTTTTCTTGAATTTTTATTCCATTCTTTCTCTATAATTTTAACTTACTGAGGTAAAAGGTAAAATAGCAACAAAAATTGAAATATTTATGAAAACCTGTAATGTTATTAGAAGTAAGCAGATTGAAGAAATGTAAACAAAATTGAAATGTAGAACCTGTAATGCTATTAGAAGTAAGCAGAAAGAAAAATTGTGACCTCTGCACTGTCATTACAACCAGAAATATTTTTAAAGCTCTTTCTTGAAGCTTATTGTATCAGTATCCCACTGCAAGTAGTAAATGTTTACCCATTCTTTACATGCCCCCAACAGCATGGCTCAACACACCCTAAAACCATTTCCCAATTTCCATTTCCAAAAATGTTCCCACTCCTGCAAGAAGGTAAAATTTGAGTATATCCGTTAAATAAAATTTTAAGTTTTCATCGCGTGTTCCATGTTAAGCAGTTAATATCTCTAGGCATTACATATTCCCTAAAAGTTGTAAAAATGCTGGTCTGAAGTGTGTGTGTGTGTGTGAGCGATTCTTTTGCAAGATCTGGTCTGTTGAATCTGGATGTGCTAACAGGCCAAATCAATATTGGTGTATATGGCCAGCTTTAAACTTGGAATATGTATATCATGATATTTGCTGTGTGTGCATTTGTGGTAGGGGTTAGAATTTATGTATGAGAATGTCATTTGTTTCAATAGGGGAGAAAATGTTCAAATCCTTTAAATCAGAAAATATTATGACTGGCATAAAAAATATTGCAATCCTTATTTTCTTTCAAGGATGGTTATACCAGCAGCAAGAAAGACCTTTTGTGTTGTACATCTTCACTGTTTGAAATGGATCGTTGCTGTAGGGTCTATGCTTAACACAAACTCTACAGACTACATGTTTTACTTGCATAAGATCAGGGCTGGAGATCTAAGGGGGTCATGCTCCCCCCTTCAGAATGTAAGGGTAAAAGAGGCAAAAAAATATGAAACATTGATATTTTATGCATTTTTCAAGAAAATTATTTAAAAAAAGCCTATAAAACACTGAGGGGAAAATGTTACTATGCATTGAAAATTAAGTCTCCCCGCTCCCCTTACATTTTTCCTCTCGATTGTGTTTCTAGCCTTATTTCCCCCCCCCCCCCTTTTTTTTTTATCTGGGCATTCGTAAGACATAGTTTATAATGTTGTGATATTGAGGAAGTGAATGTTTGCAAAGAGTAAAATTGGTTGATGCCCTTTTGGTGCAGCCGAGGACAGGCTTGAGAGCAAAGAAAATTTGCACCTAGGTTTTGATTATATTTAGGTTATATTTGGCTAAATATTGAACCATTGTTTCTGCTTTAAATTTGTTTTAAGTTTTCTAAAGTTTACTATGTTTACAGTTTGCTCGTAGCTTTCAAACCAGTGCTGTGCAGAGGGATATTGATTCTGCTGCTAAGTTTATAGGTGCAGGAGCTGCAACTGTAGGAGTAGCAGGTTCAGGTATGTAAATGTAATTTATTTTTAAAGACTTGCATTTGAATTTTTTTGCTACTAACATGTTTTTGTATAGTTGGGAAATAAACCTATATGCACATTTTATTTTTAGGCTTTGGGTTGGGTTGTTTTATTTCTGAGCAGCATTTTTTTTTTGCACATGATCTAAATGGCCAGGTTACAGAGAATGTTGGGGATCCACTAGACAGCTGTTAGGAGACATATGGTAGCCTCCCATCTAGGCCATCCAGTGTGTTCTGTATTGTGCAGAGAACCAAAGCTTAACATCTCATCCAATGGAAGGCAGCCTTTCCAAGCTCACCGGTATCCTCTAACCACGGGCAGGGTGTCAGTTTAGTCAGTAGAATTTATTTACATCTTCAGCTCATATTTGGTTTTACAATGGCATATAACATAAGTTCTCTTTTTTTGTCTAAGCGATGTATTATGGACAAATAAAAAAGTTTATTTTTGGTTTTCCTTTTTGTAAAGTGTGTAAGTTATATGGCCAGAATATGTAAAAAGCAAAGATCCTGTATCCCCAAATATGACTGAATATCCTAATATCATCACTTTAACACATGCAGTTGGTGGAGAAGGATTCAATGATTTATCATTTGCAGATATTGATGAATTGCTGGTTGACAAAGCTCCTAGTGAAGATGAAATAATCATCATCATCCTCAAGCAGCCATGGGCTACAGAGGTCCAACCAGACCATGCAATTTAGTTCTCCAAGCAAGTCTATCCTGAGCTACATCTACTGCATCTGGCCACTGCACACCAATTCTAACAAGGTCCTGTTTGACATTGTCTGCCCACCGCATCCTAGGTCTCTCCTTCTTTCTGAGGCCTTTAGGCACACTGTTCACAACCCTATTTGCCAATCTATAATTATTCATATGGGCAACATGGCCAAACCAACAGAGTCCCTCTCTGCACAATATGCTGCTAAAAGGAGGTTGCAAACTCCTTTGCCTAACCTCATCATTAGTTACAAAGTTGAACCACCTAATGCCCAAGATACTACGTAAGCATCTAGAATCAAAAGCATTTAGTTTCCTGTTATCTTGTTTCACTACCATAACTAACACTATAAAGAACCAAACTACTATACAGTCTAATTTTAGTCTTTAGGTGTATACGCCTATTTCCCCACACACTCCATAGATTCTTAAAAGTCCCGGCAGCAATCCCTATTCGTCTGTTAATCTCATGCCGCACATCACCAGTATCTGTTACATAGCTCCCAAGATAATTAAACTGTGACACCTGCTCAAGACTGCAACCATTCAGATTAACTGAATCACAGCCTGCCTGACCAATTTTCATCACTTTAGTTTTCTCTCTGTTTATAACTAAACCTTCTCTACTACCAGTTTCATCAACAGTTTGAATGAAAGAGTTCATCTCATCAACATCATTTGCCATCATTTTTGAAGTATCTACTTTTACTTTTTCTGCCATTCTAGTACTTAAAATGTCTTGCTGATATTAAGAAGGTAGTGAAGAGGAAGGAATAGCATCGTTTTGACATTCATTTAAAAACTGGTACTGAGAGGGTTGAGATTTTAAACAAATAGTATTTTTTCTTTAGTTAGTAGCCAGTCATAATGGTTCTACAAATAAACAAAGTAAAAATTACCCCCAAGTCTTTTTAAAAGAAAGTATACCCAGTTCTGTTTTATGCAGATTTTTTTTACACTATTTTGATTTAACAGTTTAGAAGAAAAAATTCCAGTTCTTTTTACACTATATATTTTGATCTAACACTGTTCAAACGGTGCCTTTTTAAAACTCCATTTGAATTTAATTCTTAAAAAAATATTCCTATTCAAGAAAAAATTCCTGGAATTTGCATTTATAAGAAGATGCTGCTTTCATGGTCGCATATTTCGAAGTAGTTTTAACTTTCAAAATGTACTATAGATATACATTTTATGCACCAAAATCCCCAAAATATAAACTACACTAACATAACTACACAACAAATTCACTATTTTATGGAAAAATTGCACAAAATCTACTTCATTCGGAATAAAGTGGCAATATTGAGTTCTTGGAATTCCCCTCAATTTTATCTTCAATACATAAGTTAGTCTTGGTCTCCCATTTCATGTGTAAAGTTAAAAAGTGTTTAGATGTTTAATAGAAAATGGGGGGGGGGAAATTTTTTGAAGTTTTGTGTGCGTAATATAAATCTATTAAATTTTGCTGATAGATAATTTGCAAATTTTCGTCATCTGATTTATTAACTGCAATTCAACTATACAAAAGCAGAAAAGGAAAGCTATTCTCTTTGGATACTAAGATCCAAATTTTAGATTGTCTTGCAACTGGAGAAGGTTCAATATCCATAGGTAAATATTTTTTTGAATGAAGCTACCATGAGAATCATAAAATAATGGAGATGAAATTAGAAAATCTGTGCTTTCTGGAACAAAATTGAGCACTAAGTCATCACCACATAAGAGATATTGTAAAAGTGTAGGTGGAAAAAGCGCTAGTAATATGGATAGAAGATAACTCGCAAAAAAGAATACCTCTAGATGGAAATACCATCAAACAGATGGCATTATGAATGTATAAGCAGATACAAGAAATGGAACAAACCACATCAGCTCAGTTAAACAAAAATTATGAATTTTCTGCAAGTACAAATTGGCTTGCAGGATTTCTTCAAAGACATGTGTTTCATAATGTAAAGATAAAAGGTGAAGTTCATCTCCAGATGAACCAGCTGCTAAAGAATTTTGTCCAAAATTGGCTCAAATCATTGAAGATGGTGGATACACTTCTGATCAAGTTTGGAATGCAGATGAAATTTGGCTTTTTTGGGGGGAAGGGGGAATGGCAAGTAGGACCTATGTAGCAAAATTGCAAAAAAACTGTTGGTGGCTTTAAAGCAGCTAAGGATCATGTGACCTTTCTATTTTGCAACAACGCTTCAGGAGATCATATGTTAACACCGCTGCTCATCAATCGATTCCTAAGACCATGGACAATGAAAGGTCTAGATTTGAATAAATTACCAGTGTATTGGATGGTAAACAAAAAAGCCTGGGCTACAAAAGAAATTTTTAATGAATGGTTCCATAAATGTTCCAGAAGTTGAATGCTATTTGAAGGAAAAAAAATCTCGAATGTAAAGTTCTATTGATTATAGACAATGCGCCTGACCATCCTGTTTTGAAACACCCAAATGTGCAATTTTGTTTTCTGCCACCTAATACAACATCCTTAATACAACCACTAGACCAGAGTATAATTGTTACATTTAAAACTTGCTACGTAAGACAAACATTCCAATACATTTTGGATAAACTAGATAAGGATAAAACACTAACAGTTATTGATGTGCAGAAGAATTTTTTTATTTTAGATTGTATCAGACATGCTGGATTGACGTTATCAGAATTAAAAGCATCAACTTTAAATGCATGCTGGAAAGCTATTTGGCCAGAATCTGTAAAAAGCAAAGATCCTGTATCCCTGAATATGACTGAATATCCTAATATCACTTTAACACATGCAGTTGGTGGAGAAGGATTCAATGATTTATCGTTTGCAGATATTGATGAATTGCTGGTTGACAAAGCTCTTAGCGAAGATTAAATAATAGATGTTGCCCTTGAGGCTCCCTATGAAAAAGAAAAAACTGATGGTGATGAAGAGGTTCCACTCACTGCAGGTTTAATTAAAGTGCTTCAAATGACTAGTAAATTGGAAAGTCATTTTCTTACACATGATCCCATTGTCAAACAAGCTGAGCAGTTTAAATGTGAACTGAAGTCGTGTATGGCACGTTATCAAGAATTTTACAAAGATCTAGTCAAAGCAGGATCTCAATGATTGATTGCGGAGTTCGTTGTCAAAACTAATCAAATTTCAGAATCGCTGGAAACAAGTGATAATTTGGTTCACCGTGCCACAGAGCATTTCGCCATTGGAGTATGAACACAGCGACCAAAACGTTTCAAGTGATGAAAGTGATTTAATTCCAGTCTTGTGCAAATGAATGGTTTTTTTTTTTAAACTGTTTACCTTGTAACAGTTTAATTGTAAAACCAAAATTGGGTGTATTTTTCATAGCCTTGTAAGTGAATGAATATCTCAGATTAATGTGGCCACTAATATTTTTAGTTCCTTTTTGTTCATAATTGTCTGATATGTATTCTAATGTTTTGCACTTGTACATAACTATGCAAATAATGAAGTACAATGTACCAAAAAAAAATTTTTTTTTTGTTTTACTAGCAAAATGCTTGTTTTTACAGGTGCTGGAATTGGTACCGTGTTCGGAAGTCTAATCATTGGATATGCTCGAAATCCTTCTTTGAAGCAGCAGCTGTTCTCATATGCAATTTTGGGATTTGCTTTATCTGAGGCTATGGGTCTGTTCTGTTTGATGATGGCTTTCCTGCTTTTATTTGCTTTCTAAGGCTTATTTCTGTATAGCAGCACACAAGAAATCTAGATTATGTGGACCATCAACTTGAAGCTTAAGTTTGTCTTGTTTTGTAGAACTACTTTGTGCGTTAGGTCATCACTGAAAGAAAGTTATTAGAATCTGAAATTCTGAATAGTGACATTAATTTCATGAAAATGTGTACAAATTAAAGTTGGAATAAAATTTCACTACCATTATAATATTTTGATATTATAAAAGAATAAAGCCAAAAATTAATTTTTTTTGCACATAGATACATGAAAATTTTTATAAAGTTTTTTTTATTTCTACCTTTTTACCTTAAAAATGGAATGTACTTTTCTCAGAGAGCAATCAAATAAGTATTAGAAAAAGGCTTGGTTGCCTAATTAAACCAAACGAGATGAAGTGGGCTGTTGAGAAAGTAGACTTAAACTACCTGGGTTAGCAAACAGAATGCTATTTAATAAAAACGTTACTCCTATGGAGCAAAAAAGTAGATTTATGTGGTAGAAATGGATCATTAAAATATGTTTTTAGTCAGATTTTTATAAATCATGGTAGGGGCTTGCATAGAGGTGCCATCATGCAAATGTTTCGTTTTGTTTAATTATCGACAGTTTTTAAGAATGAATAAAAAGGTTGAAATTTTCCATGATTCAAGAGTATTTTAAAGAGGTCTCCAATCAGTAGTGAACTTTTGAATGATATGATTGAAAATGTAGGATTATTGGGGACACTGTTATGGTGTTTTAATAGATTTTCATACCTTTTTAATTTTGCAGAAAATTGCTGCAATATATATATAAACAGTTTGGATAAATTTTATATCTACTTTATAAATAATTAAAACCATGCCAGAAGTTTGATGGGAAACTATGCCCAATGATAACTCTTCATTGATAAGTTCATTCATAGCTTTCCACTGTACGCATACTATATTCACAAGGTAGGCGATGCCCCCAAAAGTTTCGGACGCTTTTCAAGGGTTAACTTCCAACCCATCATATATAAGAACATGATCTCTTGTACCAACAGGCCAGAACTATGTGGGGCCGATTGCCCAAGTAGCTGCAGAACCACAGGGAACACAATTTCTGCCACTGATGGCGTATCACATGTCCATTCACCCAATCGGCAGTCCACAGATTTAGCAGCAACTTCAAGTGCTCCAGTCAACACCTACAACAGAAACCTATGGAGCAAGCTATGACGTCATGTATAAGTACTATTGTAACCTAGATAATTGTCATGGCCGAGTGGTTACCGCGCTTGGCTACTGATCTAAGGGACCTGGGTTCCAGCCCCGGGTAAGCATGGCTGTTTGTGTCGTTTCTCTGCTGAGGTCCTGCCATCCTCTCAGACCTGGGGCGGGGGTGGCTCAGTCGGTAGCGCGCCAGGCTCGTAATCTGTAGTTCCCAGGTTCGAGTCAGCGTTGAGATTTATCTCCGCAAAATTCCTCGCCCTGCCCACGGTCAGTAGGGGACACAGATAGGCTTGGAAAGTCCGTCGGATGGGACGTTAAAGAACACGCTGGATGGCCTTGACGGGAGGCTACCATCTGTCTCCCAACAGCTGTTCCAGTGGGTCCCCTCCCCCAACAATCTCTGAGCCTTTGGGGTCCATGTGACCTGGCCATTTAGCCCATGGTGTGCAAAAGGGTGCTGCTCAGAGGTAAAACAACCCAACCCAGGTTCTAGTCCCAGCTGGGTCAGCGTTGAGATTTATCTCCGCAAAAGTCCTCGCCCTGCCCACGATCAGCAGGGGACACCTATAGGCTTGGAAATGCCGCCGTCCGTCGGATGGGACGTTAAGCCGTGGCCCCGTGTGCGGGAGAGCCATACGCTGGATGGCCTAGACGGGAGGCTTCCATCTGTCTCCTAACAGCTGTTCCAGTGGGTCCCCTCCCCCAACCTTCTCTGAGCCTTCGGGGTCCATGTGACCTGGCCATTTAGCCCATGGTGTGCAAAAAAGTGCCGCTCAGAGGTAAAACAACCCGACCTACTATGGCATATAAACTGACAGGCTCCTGTCAGACCTCTGTGGCAAACAGCTGCTTGAGGAGGTATTTTATTTATATTGTTATCAGTGGTGTACTTTTATACCAATGTTTATTTATAAATATACCTTTATTTAGAAGAAACATTCGTTCTTAATTGCTAATCAATTTAAATAATTTTTCTTCAAAATAATATATTTATAAATCACCACCCTCAAGCAGCCATGGGCTACGGCGGTCCAACCGGACCGTGCAATTTAGTTTTTTTTTTTTAAGAATATAATATTTAATTTAAGAGTAAAGAATACAAATGCATTTACAATTTCACCCTGCAAAGCTGAATAGCTTATCTACAGGAAAATGAATATATTAAACATAGGTCATTCAGCCACAAAAATGGTGTACATCAAATAAATCCACAAAACAGCACAATAATCAGCTAACTAGAAAATAAATAATTTTTTTATTCCGTTTAAAAGAATATATTTAGTAAGTTCTCCAGCATATCTGGCAACTGCACATCAATTCTAACAAGGTCCTGTTCGACATTGTCAGCCCACCGCATTCAAGGTCTCCCCCTCTTTCTGAAGCCTTTAGGCACACTGTTCATAACCCTATTCGCCAATCTATAATTATCCATACGAGCAACACTGCCAAGCCAACAGTCTCTCTACGCCAGGCTGTCAAACATGCGGCCCTCCAAGATTGATAACCAATACGTTTATTTAACTTTTGACAACACTGGATTCTTTTAATTAAAATTATAAGTACCTACACGGTACATGAATTAAATAAACGTATTTCAGAAAATATTTCCATTTATATATAAGGGACTCTATTGCGCATAAATGTATATGTCGGAGCCCGATCGTAGAATTGCTCATATCATTAAATGCCCGATCATTTCATGAAATAGTGGCATTTCATGATACGAGCAATTCTACGATCGGGCTCCGACATGTATACACATGTCTCGAGGTCATTGAAATGTACATATTTTGCGCATGACAATGAGTCACGAAATGCCAGTAGTGTCGGAAGCTATTCGTTAGCAGTCAGTGAACGAATACTGCGTTCTAGTCTAGTTTGCACATAATTTTCATCTGGTTTTTTTGTTTTGCGGCCCGCGATTTAATATATAATACTTAATATGGCCCTCGGTGGTTAACGAGTGTGACATGCCTGCTCTACACAATATGCTGCTTAAAGGAAGTTGACAACTCCTTTGCCTAACCTCATCATTAGTTACAAAGTTGAACCACCTAATACCCTAGATACTGCGTAAGCATCTAGTTTCCTGTTATGTTGTTTACAAGGTGTCCAAGTTTCACTACCATAACTAACCCTAGAAAGAACCAAACTATTATACAGTCTAATTTTAGTCTTTAGGTGTATACGCCTATTTCTCCACACACTCCATAGATTCTTAAAAGTCCCGGCAGCAATCCCTATATGTCTGTTAATCTCATGCCGCACATCACCAGTATCTGTTACATAGCTCCCAAGATAATTAAACTGTGACACCTGCTCAAGATTGCAACCATTCAGATTAACTGAATCACGGCCTGCCTGACCAATTTAAATCACTTTAGTTTTCTCTCTGTTTATAACCAAACCTAATCTAGTACCAGTCTCATCAACAGCTCGAATGAAAGAGTTCATCTCATCAACATCATTTGCCAAAAGGGCTAAATCGTCAGCATAATCTAAATCAGAAATTTTCGTATCTCCAGTCCATTTAAGGCCAAAATCTTTCCCTTGAATTGAATTTCGCATAACATAATCAATAACCAAACTAAAGAGAAAGAGAGACAAAATGCACCCTTGTCGAACACCAGAAGTAATGCTAAACCAATTGCTACAAGCCTTACCAACTCTCGCACACGACTTAACATAATGAAAGCTCTCAATAATAAGATTAACTAACTTGTCTGGTTAATCTTATTATTGAGAATTTGTGGTTGATTGTGAGATCATATGATCTCACAATCAACCACAAATTATGACGATCAACAGAGTTGAAAGCCTTTTTGAAATCAAAAAGCTAGCAACCAAAGGTTTCTGAAACTAAACATTTCTCAAGAATCTGCCTAAGTGAAAATATCTGATCCACACATCCCTATCACTTCTGAATCCACATTGCTCATCACACAATTGACTGTCAACCAGATTCTTATTCTATTAAGCACAATCATGGAAAGAACTTTACCTTGAACAGAGAGTAGGCTGATACCCCTATAGTTATCACAAGAACTGCGATCACCTTTTTTTGAAAATAGGGATAAAAATAGCTCTGGTAAAATCCTTAGGAACCATGCGTTTATCATAGAAGATATTCAAAACTTCAGTCATCCAGGTGGTAACCGAAACATTTCCAGCTCTAAGCATTTCCGTAGTAATTTCATATACTCCTGGGGATTTATAAAGTTTAAGTTTAGAAATGGCCAGAATAATTTCAGACTGTGTTATAGGACCAACATTAAAGCCAGTAATGCATCTATCATCATTGCAAACAATGGGAGTAGAACTAACCACATTGTTTAGAACATCACTGAAATGTGTTTATCCTTCAATCCCTCTATACCTGTCCGTTTTCTATCACACAAAACATTAACTATCTGGTATAGCTCTGTTGTACTGTCTAATTGCTTCCTCGACTTTGTCAGCCAAGCCAAAGATTCTTAGCAACTAACTGATCCTTTACACGTTTATTAAGCTCTCTGTAATGTTTTCTATTAGGACTAGTAGGGTATTGATTACAAACATTCCTACAGTTCTTTCTTTCTGAAATAAGTTCAAGTGCATTATCACAAAAAATTCTGCCTCCTCTGCTCCTTTTCTCCTAAAAGAGTACTGTTAGTATCCAAAAAAGCCTGTTTAAAATGATCCCATTCTTCCTCAGCTTCAGTAGTAAGCATACCATAACTGTCATAATGACTAAGTAAATTATCATGGTAAGCTTTGGCTATAACTAGGTCTTTCAGAGCTTCAGTATTAAAAGTAAATTTTTTAACCCTAGCACAACACTTTTTAAGTTTAAGTTGCAAGACACTTTTAACAAGGTAATGGTCAGATCCAATTTCAGTTCCCCTATATGACCTGTTTTTCGTAACAGGAAAAGCCCATTTGCTGTTATTATATATTCAATCGTATTCTTTTGCAGCCCATCAGGTGAAACCCATGTGTGTATGTAGCGGTATTTGTAATAAGTGTTAGTTATTCTGAAACCATTGAGTTTACTTACCTATAGGAGATGTTGCCCATTGCCATCGCAGCTACCAATACCAAAAGGGCTATCATCCTTCCCAGAGGTCAGAGTCAGTACCAACTTTGCCATTGAAGTCACTTAGAACAAGGGGTGGATGTCAGTAGCATGATAGGTTCGAGTCCCGGCAGGGTCAGCATTGAGATTTTTCTTACCGAAAATTCTTCCTGCCCACTGTCAGTATCCCTTCTGACCTGCGCTGAAGGGCTTGGAAAGGTCGCCATCTGTCGGATGGGACTGTGGCCCCGTGTGCAGGAGAGCTATACCCACTCCATGTTAAAGAACGCACTGGATTGCCTTAATGGCAGACTACTCTCTGAATAGCTGTTCCAGTGAGTTTCCTCCCCCAACCTTCTCTGGATCTTTGTGACCTGACCATTTAGCTCATTGTGTGTAGAAAAGTGTCACTCAGAAGTAAAACAACCCAACCATCCCAACTAATCCTTGGAGGGGGTGAAATCGCCACTGAAATACTTAAAGGTCGGGACATTTGCATTGTCGTGTGACGACTGCATTTTAATGATAAAGGGGTGTTTCTAAGGATTTTACTAGAGCTATTATTATTTGTAATTAATTGTTTGTAATCAATACCCGTCCCGTGGCCGAGTGGCTAGCACGCTTGGCTACTGATCTAAGGGACCTGAGTTCGAGCCCCGGATTAGGCATGGATGTGTGTGTCGTTTTTCTGCTGAGGTCTTGCCATCCTCTCAGATCTCCTACTATGGCATATAAACTGACAGGCTCCTGTCAGACCTCTGTGTTATTTTATTATTTTTATTATTATTATTCCTATTTTTAAAAAAGATGGTCGTAGTTCTTGATATAATTATGAGGAAATTGGTCTACTTTCTGTTCCAGGTAAAGGTTTTGCATCATTGTGCTTGACAGAACTAAGAATTTGGTTAATGAACAACTGTGTGAACAGTGTGGATTCATAAGTGGTAGGATTTATAAATAAAATATTTTCTCTTCTTCAGATTCTTGAGAAATGATTAGTTTCAGAAACTTGTGGCTACTAGCTTTATACATTTAACTCTGTTGATCGTCATAATTTGTGGTTGAGCTTTGATCATATGGAATACCTGACAAGTTACATAATGAAAACTCTCTATAATACTGAGTAGTATGTGAAAGTTGGTAAGGCTTCCAAAAGATAATTGCGTATCATTCTTGTAGACACCCTTCGTACGACAGAAGATTGAATTTACGATGCCGTAACCTTCTTTGCCACCACTGCCCTCCTGATATGCCGATCCTCTAGTGCGTCCATAACTCTGTGTTGCCCAGAAACATCTTCGAGTGTGCGAATGTTCTGACCATCGTACCACTGCCGATACCTCTCGTCCCACGCTGTTTGCAATATGACGAAAAGATCATCCTGCTTCCCGAAAATCCACTATATGACCTTGCTCAAACTCTGCTAACTGAACAAATGTTGCACGCCTGCATCTTCCAGGCATGGTAGGGGCGGGGGTGGCTCAGTCGGTAGCGCGCCAGGCTCGTAATCTGTAGTTCCCAGGTTCGAGTCCCAGCTGAGTCAGCGTTGAGATTTATCTCTGCAAAATTCCCCGCCCTGCCCACGGTCAGTAGGGGACACCGATGAGCTTGGAAAGGCCGCCGTCCGTCGGATTGGACGTTAAGCTGTGGCCTCGTGTGCGGGAGAGCCATACCCTGTGCACGTTAAAGAACACACTGGATGGCCTTGACGGGAGGCTACCATCTGTCTCCCAACAGCTGTTCCAGTGGGTCCCCTCCCCCAACCTTCTCTGAGCCTTCGGGGTCCATGTGACCTGGCCATTTAGCCCATGGTGTGCAAAAAAGTGCCGTTCAGAGGTAAAACAACCCAACCCAGGCACGATAGCTTCTTCAAAGAGCACTGAACAACACGACACACGATGAATAACTTCTTTCTTCATGCAGTAGTCCTTAAATGCGCACTGCGTACATTTGCATGTTGTCATCCTCGGTGATATCATTATTTCATCCAATGACTTTCAATCTTGGATCACGGTTTCCGACCCCGCCTTCTCGTGGTGCAGACCGTTAGTATCTTTCAAAAGAGATACTCTCTTGTGGAAGTGAACGGAGGGGAGGGCTGCCAGATTAGTGTGGCCTACTAATCTGGACAACTATGGCTACTTTTCTTTTTTTTTCTACCCTGCTGAGGAGTGATCAACCACACAGGGTCCTTGTGCTGACCATATAAACCCATGGACTGGACAGATATATGGCTCTGAGCTTGATTATGGATCCTGATTTTGCTGCACTGGTGGGCTTCTGTGAAGGGATAATCTTCCGCTGTGTTTTCTGTTTGATTGTGGGTTGACAGCCCCAAGTGAATAGATTCACAGGATATGTTTATCAGCTGGTGGATAATCCTGAGCAGAGGTCATCGCAGGCACCTGAACTTTTTGCTTCTATTGGCATCGTCAAATTCTACATTGGAGGAAGTCTTCCAGTGTAGATGGCTTCAGACTTTAGTGGTAGGGGAACGGGTCTTTGCCCCATGTCTGCGATTAGGCGTCTGATATTGTCGGCATTCCCTCTCTCAATAAACATATTTTCTTTAAACATCCCACTAACCATTTTCTCTCCATAGGTAGTTGGAATGTGAGGACTCTGCACAGAGCTTTTTCTCTTGATGTCTTCACACAAGAATTCCACCATTATAATTTAGATATTCTCGGCTTGCAAGAGACCAGATGGACAGATAAAGGTCAGATTCTTAAAAATTATCTTAAATTTCTCTTTTCAGCGAGGGACGACAATAAGCATCACCAAGGCGTGGGTCTGCTTCTCAGCAGACACGCTAGTGATGCTGTTCTAGGATATGAGTGCATTAATGAAAGGTTTCTTACAGCAAAATTTCAGACAAGCGTTAAGGACTTGAATGTTATCTGCTGTTATGCCCCCACTGAGGATGAGGATGAGAAGGATAGATTTTGAATTCTGTCAAGAAAGGAGATATTACCCTTGTTCTTGGTGACTTCATTGCCAAAGTTGGTACTGACTCTGACTTTTGGTATTGGTAGCTGCAAATGGCAATGAGCACGTCTCCTACAGGTAAGTAAACTCAATGGATTCAGAATAACTAACACTTATTACAAACACCGCGACATACATAAGTACACATATGATTCACCCGATGGGCTGCATAAGAATATGATTGATTATATATTAATTAACAGCAAATGGGCTAGTTCTGTTAGGAATACCAGGTCATATAGGGGAGCTGAAATTGGATCTGACCATTACCTTGTTAAAAGTGTCTTGCAACTTAAACTTAAAAAGTGTTGTGCTAAATTTAAAAAATTTACCTTTAATACTGAATCTCTGAAAGACCCAGTTATATCCAAAGCTTACCATGATAGGTTACTTAGTAATTATGACAGTCATGGTATGCTTACTACTGAAGTTGAGGAAGAATGGGATCATTTTAAACAGGCTTTTTTGGACACTAACAGTACTCTTTTAGGAAAAAAGGAGCAGAAGAGACAGAATTATCTGAGTGATAAGGCACTTGAGCTTATTTCGGAAAGAAAGAACTGCAGGAATGTCCTTAATCAATACCCTACTAGTCCTAATAGAAAGCATTACAGAGAACTTAATAAATGTGTAAAAGATCAGTTAGCTACTGATAAGAATCTTTGGCTTGATGGTTTGGCTGACAAAGCCGAGGAAGCAGTTAGGCAGCACAACAGCAGAGAGCTGTACTAGATAGTTAATGTTTTGTGTGGTAGAAAACGGACAGGTATACAGGGATTGAAGGATAAACAAGAGTAAAGTTATAGAAGGTGAGGATTCTCTCATGGCTAGGTGGGCTGAGCGTTTCAGTGATGTTCTGAACAATGCGCTTAGTTCTATTCCCATTGTTTGCAATGATGATAGATGCATTGGTGGCTTTAATGTTGGCCCTATAACACAATCTGAAGTTATTTTGGCTGTTTCTAAACTTAAGCTACATAAATCCCCAGGGGAAGATGAAATTACTACAGAAATGCTTAGAGCTGGGAATGTTTCGGTTACCACTTGGATGACTGAAATTCTGAATATCTTTTATGATAAAGGCATGGTTCCTAAGGATTTTACCAGAGCTATTGTTATCCCTATTTTCAAAAAAGGTGATCGCAGTTCTTGTGATAACTATAGGGGTATCAGCCTACTCTTTGTTCCAGGTAAAGTTCTTTCCATGATTGTGCTTAATAGAATTAAGAATCTGGTTGACAGTCAATTGCGTGATGAGCAATGTGGATTCAGAAGTGGTAGGGGATGTGTGGATCAGATATTTTCACTTAGGCAGATTCTTGAGAAATGTTTAGAGTTTCAGAAACCTTTGGTTGCTAGCTTTGTTGATTTCAAAAAGGCTTTCAACTCTGTTGATCGTCATAATTTGTGGTTGATTGTGAGATCATATGGTATACTTGACAAATTAGTTAACATAATGAAAGCTCTCTATAATAACACTGAGTCGTGTGTGAGAGTTAGTAAGGCTTGTAGCAATTGGTTTAGCATTTCTTCTGATGTTCGACAAGGGTGCATTTTGTCTCCTTTTCTCTTTAGCTTTGTTATTGATTATGTTATGCGAAATTAACTTCAAGGGAAAGGTTTTGGCCTTAAATGGACTGGAGATACGAAAATTTCTGGTTTAGATTATGCTGATGATTTAGCCCTTTTGGCAAATGATGTTGATGAGATGAACTCTTTCATTCGAGCTGTTGATGAGACTGGTAGTAGAGTAGGTTTGGTTATAAACAGAGAGGAAACTAAAATGATGAAAATTGGTCAGGCAGTTTGTGATTCAGTTAATCTGAATTGTTGCAGTCTTGAGCAGGTGTCACAGTTTAATTACCTTGGGAGGTATGTAACAGACACTGGTGATGTGCGGCATGAGATTAACAGACGAATAGGGATTGCTGCCGGGACTTTTAAGAATCTATGGAGATTGTGGAGAAATAGGCGTATACACCTAAAGACTAAAATTGGATTGTATAATAGTTTGATTCTTTCTAGGGTTAGTTATGTAGTGAAACTTGGAAGCTGTGTAAACAAGATAACAGGAAACTAGATGCTTTTAATTCTAGATGCTTACGTAGTATCTTGGGTATTAGGTGGTTTAACTTTGTAACTAATGATAAGGTTAGGCAAAGGAGTCTGCAACCTCCTTTAATCTGCATGTTGTGCACAGAGAGACTCCGTTGGTTTGGCTATGTTGCCCGTATGAATTATAGATTGGTGAATAGGTTTATGAACAGTGTGCCTAGAGATCTCAGAAGGAGGGGGAGACCTAGGATGCGGTGGGCAGACAATGTCAAACAGGACCTTGTTAGAATTGGTGTGCAGTGGCCGGATGCAACAGATGTAGCTCAGGACAGATATGCTTGGAGAATTAAACTGCACGGTCTGGTTGAATCTCCGTAGCTTATGGCTGCTTGATGATGATGATGATGATGATGATGATGATGATGATGATGATGATGATGATGATGATGATGATGATGATGATGATGATGATGATGATGATGATGATGATGATGATGATGATGATGATTTAAAGGCTTTAATAATGAATGTTACAAACCTGTAACTTTTTCTTTTTGGCAAAGGTATGAATAAATTTGATTGAGAAATTAAGATTTTGCAAGAAGAATTTTTTTAAGAAATGGGGAGCAAAAGAAATTTTACAGGAAAAGGGGCGCGTTAACAGAAAGTTCGTAAACCATTGGGTATTAAATACAGGTAACCCCCGTTCATCGCGACCCCGGCGAGTGCGGATTCGTTATATCGCGATCTTTTTTTATCTCCGCACTTGCGTTGCTTTGAAACATGCCAGGAAAAGTCAAAACCAATGTTACACTTGCGTGCTAACTTTCTTTCTCGCTCAATCACATCATACACATGTACAGTCGCTCAAAAGAGTATCCGAACACTATGGTTGATTAAAAAAATTCAGAAAAAATATCTAGCAACGTTTTTTATAAATTAGTGATCTGCCAACCTTCGTGTCACGTGACACGAAGGTTGGCAGATCACTAATTTATAAAAAAATCGTTGCCAGATATTTCTTCTGAATTCTGTAATCAACCATAGCGTTCGGATATTTTTTAATAGAATAAATAATATTTTTTTTATTAACAAAGTGTTTTTTGGAATTTTAAAATATTTTTTTAAAATCCCCTGTTTATCGCGAAATTTCGCTTATCGCGACCATGTCCAGAACGTATCCTTCGCGATGAACGGGGGTTACCTGTAATGTAAGTGTATTCACGTAAATAGTATATTCACCACATTGAAGAAACTGTTTTTCAAATATGAAATTTAAATAAGACTTGTAAAAATATTTATTTCGCAATACATTTCCCTATTCATAGATTGAATTTCAATGTAAATATTTTTTTCTTTAAGTTATTACATAATTAATAATTTAAAATAGTAATAATGTAAGAATCACTCTAAACGTGTATCTTCCTAGTAATAGGAAGTCAACAATAGTTCCCCCTGATGTCCGTGATATCAGATGACTGCTGCATGACATGGCGGTGTTTCTATTGAATGTGTGTAAATTTAATGGTTGTGGAATTGTGTTTCCAACTCTTAGAGAGCTGATTCACCACATCGAAGAAACCCATATTGGTTTGTTTCTTTGTGTTTTACAAGTATGAAATTTAGATGAGACTTTATGTATGTGACTTGTAAAACAACTTTAGGTACAATGCATTTCCCTATTCATAGATTGAATCTCAATGTAAATATTGTTTTTTTTTAAGTTATTGCAAAATTAAATAAGAAAGATATAGATAAACTATTTTTACATGTTAGTCACATTTTTTGTAGTCTATTCTAAGACAAAAATCGTTTTCTTTCCATAATATGCAAACCATTTTTTAACGCAATCAAAAAGCAAATTCATCAAATTTGCAATGTAATAGAAAATTTTCACCATTCAGATTTGATAAATGAGGAATTAATAAATCGCCCATCATCCTTAAATGCCATCAAGTATAGAGACCAATCAGACTGAAATTTAGTTATCCAAACAATTCGGTTGCTGTTTCATTTGACTGCAGCAAGTCTGAATTACTGTTTGACACCACTTACAACATTTTGCGTTTCTTCCCTTTTACCCACTATACCTTGAGAGTATGATCAGATATTATAACTTTTGAAGTTTCTGTGTTGGATGGGGGAGGTGGTGTAAATAGATTTTTGTCCCATGCATTGATTACAGCATTGAAATTGTCACTGAAAATGTTCAAACAGGTAGAAAAGCATCATTTTTGAGACTAACAAATCTTCAAGTAAATTCAAAAGCTAAATTTGATACTAAATTGCAGTTTTAAAGTTCTGTTTTCCATTTTATTTTGCTTCAGAGTATACTCCCATGTGGTCTAGTGGTTAGGATACCTGGCTTTCACCCAGGAGGCCCGGGTTCGATTCCCGGCATGGAAAGTGATTTATTTAGCCGTCCCATGGCCGAGTGGTTAGTGTGCTTGGCTACTGATCTAAGGGACCTGGGTTTGAGCCCCGGATAAGACATGGATGTTCGTGTTGTTTTTCTGCTGAGGTCCTGCCATCCTCACAGATCTTTCACTCATATAACTACTGACAGGCTCCGGTCAGACCTCTGTGGCATGTAGCTGCTTGAGGCAGTATATATTTTTATTTTATTTTAGAAAGGTACATGTGTGCAACAAAAAGTGAAAATTTTGAAATATCAGTATCCACTTTTAAGTAGACGTTTTTCTGCCACTGTTTCTACTGTGGCGGAAAAACGTGTTTCTGTGAAAAGTGTAATCATAAGTAAAAGTGTTTCTGTGAAAAGTGTAATCATAGTGATGCCTCGAAATAGTGATATTGGGTCTTGAATCTGCTTACTACCTTGCTACCAAAAAGGATATGTAATCAAAGCTGTTGTGTCAAAATGCGTAATTGTATTGGTTTTCAGACTTTTCTAACCTTTAGCCAATTACCTGTTTCATTGTCATTCTCTTTCACTTTTCCCACAGCTTAAGACCTTGAAATTAATGAAGTATTATTACTTTGTTTTGATTTTCTAAAGTTTAGAAGAAAATTTTGCTAACATCTTTCAGTAAAGTATTCATCAGTCAGTGAAGTATTTTCAAAATGTAGAAAGGGTATGTGCAATTGCTGAAGTGGAAAACTAGAAGTGAGGATATTCTCAGAAATTGATATGTTTTTTTGTTGGACTTTAATTATTGTATGCGGTTGGACTATCTAGTAACGTGCATTATTGTATGTGGTATTAACAATAATTGTAAATCCTTTCCAAAGTGGATATTTTGAATATATGGAATTTTGTGTTGTACTGATGGTTGCAAAGTGTGATAAGTTCTTGACAAAGTTAAAATAGTGAAGATTTAGCTGCCATTATTGGTGATATTTGGGAGTATAACAGTATCATAGTAAGATCAGTAGCATTTTTAGAAAGGATTTTTTTATTGGTATTTGTGTGTGTGTGTTTAAAGGTGTTATAAAAGGGTTTAAAAAAAGGGGTTGGGGAAAGATTTATAAATTTTCTTTATGTGTTTGTTAATGTAGTTTGATTAAACAATGACTTATTAAGAAAAATTTCTCCAAGGAAATGTGTCTGAATTGCTAAACCCTCTTAGCTACATCCCTGTGTACTATTAAATGGTAATGAAGACAAGAACATTTTGCTACACAGGTGTATAAAATGGAATCTTAAAAAAGTAATAGATGCCACATGTTCTGGTAATAAGGATAAAGAGCATTGTAAAATATAACATACAAAACTGCTGGAAAGGTTAGGCTGATCCTTTGAAGCACAAATGCTAAAGTAGAGGATAGTAACAAAAGTTATATGCTTTAAGTCAACTATTGCATGGTACTTTTATGAATATGTTACTGGTTCTTGAATCTGCATATTACCATACCCCTCAAAGGCTTTATAGCAAACGTACTACAATAGTTAAAAGCACTTAAAAAAACAGCAGATCTTCACTTTATGAAACCATCAACATAAATAATCAGCAAGCACTTTGTTCATTTTTAAAGGTGATGCTATAGTAAACTGTGTTGGGTTGTTTTACCACTAAACGACACTTTTTTGTTCATAATGGGCTTAAATGTTCAGGTCACAAGTACCCTGAGGGTGCACAGAAGGTTGGAGGGGGGGGGGACCCACTGGATAGCTGTTCAGACAGATGGTACCCTGGCTTGCCATAGAAGTCTGACAAGGAGCCTGTCAGTATAAAATGCCAATGGAATGTGAGATCTTAGCAGAAAACGCTAGGAAAAAATATTCATGACTTGTCTGGGGTTCAAACCTAGGTCTCTTTGATCTGTAGTAAAGCACACTAACCATTGGGCTACTGGGGAAACTTAAAATATTGATTCAATGACAGAGTAATTGATGTTTTGTAGGATGATTCAAAATTGGCATGTGATGTTTAGAGGGTAGGGACTGACTGAAAAATGCATTTGATGTTCAGAGGGTGGGGATTGAAAAATGCACCAGCTCTTTGTAAAATACAACTTGATATTTGAAAGGGCGATACAAAAGAAATTTTTTATTTGGTTGGCTTTGAAATCGAACTTCAGCTTATCATTGGTTAGACTGAAAATGTAACTTGATATTCAAAGTAGCTTAATATTGGAGATTGAACCACACACATTAATGTATGCAATGTACACTTTTTTGTGTTTCTCTCTGCCTTTTTAAGCAGTTTCTGTAATTTAACCCTACCAGAGGAAAAATCCCATTATCTGCTGATGTTGAAAATTATGAAACCAGAGATCATAAATTGATACAGATGGTTTTATTACAACACATTAAACTTAATTATTTTTTAAAATGTCTGGTTTAATTTTATTTATATGTATTTTCACAAGCAATAAATTAAAAAAAAAACAATAATTATTGATATTACCTTTTTAATTTATTATAATGTATGATCAATAGTGAGTTTTTATTGAACAACAAATGAAAAAAATAACTGGACTTCCAGATATTCCAGTTTTTCAGGCTCGATTCTGGCAGGAATTAAAGGAATCTTAAACTACTAAGTAGAGCACTTCAGAATTTATATTAAAAATTAATGTAAATAAACATTTAATAGAATAATACAAGTATTACACTGACATTATCAATGTGAGAAAATAACTTTAAAAATTAAGTTAGTATTGTAAATTTCAAAAGAAAATTATATTTAATAAAAAAAATGTTTTAAAATACAATATTTTTTTATTTTTTAAGTGATGTATCAGAATGGTGAATCTTCCATTCACCGAGGGGGAGGGGGTTCAATCTTCTAAGCCGAGGAGTGGGAGTTGACTCAGTCTGTAACATGCCAGACTCATAATCTGTAGTTCCCAGGTTCAAGCCCCACCTGTGCCACAACATTGAGATTTATCTCTGCAGAACCCCACCTTGCCCTCTGTCAGAAAGGGGACACTGGTAGGCTTGGAAAGGTCACTATCCATTGGATGAGATGTTAAATGGCCCTATATGGGGTAGAGCAATATCCTGTGCATGTTAAAGAACAGCTAGATGGCCTTGACAGGAGGCCTCCAGCTGTTTTTTTTTTTTTAACATTTTTTTTATGTCAGTCTTCTAGGTTAGCATTGTGCACAAAAAGTGCCACCCAGAGGTAAAACAATCCCTCCTTCCCTGCCATTCTAACACCACTGATATAGGGAGCCCCTCATTGGAGGCTAATTTCACCTTGAACTTAAAATTTAAAACACCTTGAACTTTAATCCTCTAATGTTTCAAGAGCATCAGCAGATTTTAATCTGGGAATTGATACCTGTTACTCTTTTGCCTACCCATGTGCAATTTTTGGATTGCCATAAATGAATTGTTCATCATCTGCATATGTTTGTTCATCTAGTTGTTCTTGAATATTACCACTACAGAGATATAAAAAGATTTTACTATTGAAATGAAGTATATTTTGCTTTATTCTTTTCCAGTACATCTTGATATATATTTCAGATGGGCTTTGAAGTTATGATTTGATAAAATATGGATTAAGTATTTTAGAGCCATATTAAGTATTTCAAATGCATATCAAAATAAATTTTTGATTTCTTAATTTATTTATGCATTTGCCAATTTGATTTATTAATTCCTTTTATACATTTGCCAAAATATGAAGCATGTATTTGTATTATTTTAAAAAAGTAATCACTGAATTTTGGAAAAATGAAAGAAAAGTTTTAAATGATTGTTTAGAATAAAACCTCTTAAAGAATGTTAACATTAAGTATACCCTATAAATGGGTAACTAAGCATATATTGAAAGGAGTGTTGTATACCAATCCTCTGTGATGATGCACAGAGCTGAGCAGGTGTAGCACCTCATAGTTTAGAATGTTTGTACCTTTTTAAGCAAATTTTTTACAACATCCTGCACCAAAGGAGATATTCTGTTCGGAGTGATAACCTCACAGGATTTTGAGGCTGACCATTTAAATCTGCCAGATTGTCTTACACAGTCTGGTTAAACTCCATAGACCATACTGCCTGAGGATTATGTACGTAAGGTGAGTACTAATCAGGGGCATGCAGCCAAATGTTCGAGCAATTTAAATTAGAAATGTCATGTAATGTCAAAAATAACTTTGAACTGCATAAATAATAAAATATTAATAAAGAGCAATATGCAATTATTGATTTTTGATATTTTTTTTTTCATTTGCAGTGATAATTTAACAACCAGCTTGCCAGTCATCAAATATTTTAACAATCAGCTCACACTAGCCAGGCCCAGCACGCTCTGGTACTGATGGACCTGGGGGCCTACTTCTATGTAAAGTTTAAAATTTTAATCTTAAAAGCAAGCCTCTCCCTTTGGGAACTCTTTTTATACATCAACAATCTGACGCTCAAGCTATAACGGCAATATTTTCTATGAGCTTTCTACTGTTACTTTAAGCATAATTAAACTTCAGTTGCAAAATGCTTCCAAAAATGTAATGATCAGACTTTATCTCAGCTACCTTTCATATGTAATGTTCCTAATGAAACAATCTCAATCACTTATTATATAAACAATAATATTCCTTTATAATCCATCAAGTAAAACCCATGTGTATTTGTAAATATGTGTTCGTGCTAGTTCTTTATCAATGTGTAGCAGTTAGTAATCCAAAGAAACACTAAAAATATACTCTAATAATGAAAGGTTTTTTACACCACGATGCACAAAGTTTTCAGACAGAGAAGAGTAAGTTGTAAAGGAAAGTATCATTTTCTCAGTCTAGTAAAATAGGGTAAAGCAAATATTGTTAAGTCTAGGTATTCTGAAATATGTTTACTCGCCTATAGAGATGTTTTCTGCTGGTATTAGAACTAACAATGCCTTAAAGGGTTTATAACTCCAAACTGAAAAGGTCAGTCAATACCAATTTCAGGTTTGAAGTCATCCTGCACAAAAATATTATCTATTTTCATGGGAGGGTTCAATATATCGCAAAACTGCCAATTACACTTGTTGTCGTCGGGACCCTAAGTACCATGATAGTAGCAGATAAAGTAAAGTAATTTAATTCTCTATGACACTGTTAAATGTTTTTAAGCACTTCGACACATGGACTATGCTATCAAGTATCAATAATTATTAAAGAGAGATTTACGTACCATGCCATAGAGGATGGGAAATAACGAACTTCTTGGTGAGAAATTTAAAATTCGACATTCTTGCCGGCAAGTGACGTCTAAGTGGAGATTAAAATAATGACAGCTGCCAATGGTCTACCTGCATTGGCGAATGAAATAACCATTTATGCGATCAAAAGTATAAATGGTTATTTCATTCACTAATGTGGGTAGACCACTGGCAGCCGTCATCATTATTTTAATCTCCACAGAGACATCACTTGCCGGCAAGAATGTCGAATTTTAAATTTCTCACCAAAAGCATTCCAAGAAGCTCCTGTTACTTTCCATCCTCTGCGGCATGGTATGTAAATCTCTAATAATTATTGATACTTGATAGCATAGCCCATGTGTCGAAGTGCTTAAAAACATTTAACACTGTCATAGAGAATATAATTGCTTTAATTGCTGCACTGTGTACCTCTACTGTAATTTTTGTTAGTAGCAGATAACATTGAAATTTTTAATTCCTGTTTTACAAATACATTTAGCTGCAGTAATCTTTCACAATCACATCAATGTAATCATATCCTAAAAGAGCATCAGTGATGGAGCATTGCTAATCAATGATTTTACATCCTCATTTATAATCCTCATGTTCCATATGTCTGTGGAAAGAAAAACAGGATGCATAAATTGAAATCTCAGTAATGACTAGAATTCTGACAGAATTTTGTGGGACTGAGAAAAGTTCTGTTTAATTGAGGTTTTTAACTTAGAGATGTTTTAGTAACACCAGACTTAGGTTATTGCCAAAAAAAATCCCTAATTAGTGAAATGTGTATGTGTTCGCCATCCCATGGCCGAGGGGTTAGTACACTTGGTTACTGATCTAAGGGTCATCCATTCCTTACCTGGGACTCAAGCCCAGGTCCAACCGTTTAATATAAATATTTTACTTGAATTTTCATATGAAAATTTAATTTTTTTTATTTCCTTATTTTTAATGATATACGTATTCTTAGAGGCAGGGTCTTGTTTGACAAAAGTTTCATTGCAATTTAAATTTAATTCCAACCTATAATCATCTTAAGACACCATTTTTTCCTTTGTGAAATAGTTCTAAAGATAATTAAAAAGGATAAAATGAATAAGAGATGTGGGGGAATTTATATATATAGGGTGTCCCTGAATTCATGTCCCAAACATGAGGGGATGGTAGTACACACCGAACCCACCAATATTCGTCATAGAATATGCGGCCGCAAACGCAGTGAGGAGTCAGAAATGAAGGACAGACACAGGTTTACAGAGTGACATTTATTGCAGATCATTACAACAAATGTTCAAATGTCCGTCCACCAACGTTGATACAGGCGGCACAATAGTGGAGTAGTGATCGGTTTACCTGCTCGTGAACACCGGGCTTGTCATGCGCATTGGCAGCTGCGATGGACAGTCGGGCTACCAGACCCTCCGCAGACTGCACAGGCATTTTGTACACGACACTCTTCAAATGTCCCCACAGAAAAAAATCGATACAAGAAAGATTATGTGATCTGGGGGGTCACGGGATGGGACCACCGCACCCAATCCATTGGTTCCCAAATGTGGTATTAAGATGCTGACGCATGTCCATGCTGAAATGGGCAGGTGCCCATCATGCTGGAACCACATACAGGCACAGATTGTGGCTGGAACATCCTGAAGCAATTCCGACAAAACCTGTTGCAGAAAAATACGGTACATTCGCCCATCCAGGTGGTCCAGCAGTAGATAGGGTCCAATTAAGTAGTCATGCATGATCAGTGCCCAGACATTGACAGCGAACTGTTGCTGGTTCAAATTTGGACGTGTACCATGGGGGTTCTGGGCTGCCCACAAATGCACATTATGGACATTCACTACGCCTTCATGTGAGAATGTTGATTCATCCGTAAAGAGCACATGCACGGGGAAATCGGGATGTGCGGCACTTTACTGAAGGAACCACTGACCATAATCCATGTGTAGGGGATAATCAACAGCTGTCAATGCCTGCACTTGCTGCAAGTGATAGGAGTGTAGCCCTTCTTCAAGCAGTACTCGCCACTGTTCTGATGCACACCCAGGCTCCGGGCGGCAGATCACGTGCTTGTACCTGGGTTATCTGTCATCATACACAAGATGTCGTCGCTCATAGCTGGCGTTCTGACTGTCCGTGCAGCATTATGTCGACTGACGTGGAAGGTGCCTGCCTCAGGCAGCTGGCGGTGCAGTTGTGCAAACTTATTATGATTGGGCACACAGCGCATAGGATATTGCTCATGGTAAAGTCTTTGTGCTCCTCTATCATTGCCCTCGGCTACGCCGTACATCAGATGCATATCAGCTTTCTCTGCATTCGTAAGCTGCTCCATCTCATGTCCGGTCGATGCTGAAAATGCTGGGGTTTGGCCGATCCAGCGCTTTTAAGCCATGCCACCTCGTTTACGCCCCCTACCGGCACTGGGCTTCGTTTGTGACCGCATATTCTGTGACGAATATTGGTGGGTTCGGTGTATACTACCATCCCCTCATGATTGAGCCATGAATTCAGGGACACCCTTATATTTTTTAAGCCTCTCCCTTTGAGAACTCTTCTTATACATTAACAATCTGTCTCTCAAGCTATAATGGCAATATTTATATTATGAAGGGGTGTGCATTCTCATAGACCTTCTACTATGGCATATAAACTGATAGGCTCCTGTCAGACCTCTTTGGCAAGCAGCTGCTTGAGGGGGTATTTATTTTTTATTTATATATATGTTCATTATTCTATGCAATAGAAAAAAATTCATAAGTTTATATTTAATTTTTTTTAAGTCTTTGTTTCTACATATCATAGCAGTTAAACCTACTACTAAGAGTTAATTACTGATTTAACTGGATCGGGGATGGCTTGGTAGTGCACCAGTATCGTAATCTGCAGTTCCCAGGTTTGAGTCCCAGCTGGGTCAGCATTGAGATTTATTTCCGCAAAATTCCTCGCCCTGCTTGTAGTCAGTAGGGGACACCAATGGGTTGGAAAGGCCATCGTCCATCGGATGGGACATTAAGCCATGGCTCCATATGTAGGAGAACCATATACTGTGCACATTAAAGAACACATGGATGGCCTTGATGGGAGGCTACATCTGTCTCCAGCTATTCCAGTGGGTCCCCTCCCCCAGCTCTCTCTGAGCCTTTGGGGTTCTTGTAGCCTGACCATTTAGCCCATTGTGTGCAAAAAATTTTCACTCAGAGATAAAAAAAACCAAAGGAAAATTTGAAAACTAAAGCTAAATCAGTTGATTTAGCTTTGTTTTCAAATATCACAATTTCAGAAACCCATTAAGTATTTCATTTAAGTATGTCATAAATTCCACAATTAAATTTATGAAACAGTTGTTTCATATTCATTTAGCTTTTCCCATTTTCTTCAATAACTGTTGTTCAAAATTTGAGTTTAGCCACAAGTGGGACTCGAATTCATGTCTCCTGACGTAATCAAGAGATGTTGGTTCGAGTCCCATTCACAGCAAAACTCGTAAGTTTTTCAGCAAAAATATTTCGTGAATTCTATTTTTACAAGTAATTCGGTGCCTCTACTATTAACTTTTTTATTCTCTGACTTAATTTTTTTTTGCTTTTACACGCAGTCACAAAATTCTGTTGATCTGTAACAGCACATGTATATATGCAGTGTGTAAAGCAACTACTTAAGCTTCAACTAGAAGGAGTAATGAAGCATTTTTCTTGACTCTTCTGAGGTAATCCCCCATTTATTGAAAGTGTCAGGAATGTTTGCATCTGTGAGTACTACCGCCATATGTTGTATTGGCTAGAGAGGGGAGTACTGGATATTTTGTACTAACTCACCTGATTAGGATGCATAAGTGTTACAGAGACAAGTCACCTTGTATCTTCTTTGTGGATTACTGAGAAAGAGGAATTTCTCTCTTGACCACCAATGTATTTAGAGATCTTCCAACCCGACTAAAGTTCACTTTTACTCTGGTCACTAGGGAATGTGATTTTTGTATTAATGAAGGGTCAGCAGTTTAGAATTTCAACCATATCAACTTTTAAGACTTCTATAGGTTACTAACAGTTCACTCTTTCACATAAGATATATTTTCTTATATTATTACTGCTCAGGTTTTATTGCTACCAAATGTTTTTAAACTAGTGAACCACAGGGGCTATGTTCCTGAAAAGTGCATTTAATAAAATTGTGTTTGTTAAACCTAAGGTCCCATGCAAAATAGGGAATTGGAGGAAATCAGTAAATATGCTAATGCATGAAAAAATACAGTAAATGTTATTTTCCATCTATAAAAATTAAAAATGCTGATAAGGTTAACAATGCAATAACATAAAAAAGGAACAAGGTAGTGGAACAAAATATACATAAAATATCAACTATCATCCTAAATATCATCTTCATTTGATGTGCTTATGTTTAAAGGCCATAAAAAGAGTAAAACAAATGTTGATTTATAATAAACGTGGAATTGTTACAAAACATAATAGTAAACATACTCATTACAAAAACAGATCCAGAATACATCTGAAAAAATAAGTATAGTCGAAATATGAAAATCTAGAGAAGCAACAATAGGTCCATGCACAACACTGACAAGGGCTTCATTGAGAGGGTGGATGGAAACAAATTCCCTCTCATTACCCACAAGACCAACTCGTATGATCTACAGAGATAGGCAATAATTGCCATGTGATTAGTAATTCTCTCTCAAGGGCACAAAAATGAAGGAACATTTCCATTCTGAATTGTATATTAATTATATGAATTGTATATACATAAAAGAAATAGCAGAGGAAACATCTGTAGAGATGGGTAAACTTATTTCACAGGGGTTATATTCCATCAGACCATTAGTACATTGGTCTGATGCCATCAAATTATACTTTTTTTTTAAGGTTCTCATACACATGGATTTCACCCTTCTGAGCTAGTCCAGGATGAACCTCCTTGGTTTGACCAGATATGCATTCCAGGGCAAGGGCATTACAATAGTAAAGCAAGAGACAACAGCAACTGATAATTCCTAATCCTCCCTCACTCCTCAAGGATACAAAAGTGAAGGAAATTTTTTATTCTACAAATGCAAAACCATGGTTGGAAAGGGATTGATATATTATCGGTTTATTCTTGTTCTGCATTCTCTTTAAATTTTGCTTTTTAATTTTCCTATGATAGGTTTTAAATGCCCTTAACAAGCAATAGTTTTTAATGATATGTAATTATGGTAGGTTAATAAGCTGAGAATAAAGACATGTTTTCCTCTATGAATTTTTATTAACATGACAAGAAATAGTTTAAATATATTTCTATTTTTGCTTATGAAAGTATTTTGTATCTGATATCCATGTAACAATTAAATTTTTATGTGTGCAGTACACAGATGCATGCACTAGTAATAAATTAAACAGTAGACTATTTGAAACAATCATTACCAGTGTTGCCAACTCCTTTCTGTAGGGGTGGGACTGACTCAGTCAATAGTGTGTCAGACTCTCAAGTCTTAATTTTGCTTGCCTTGGGATTTTATCTTTGCTAACCCCCGCTCTGCGACAAAGAATATATCAATGGTCTTGAAAAAGCCATCCATCAGATAGGGTGTTAAGCCATAGCCCTATGTGCATGAGTATGTGGAGTCTTTGACAGACTTCCATCTGTCTCCTAACAGCTGTCCAGTGGATCTCCTTTCCCACTCTTCTCTGATCTTTGGGGTTCTTGTGACCTGACTATTTAATTCATTGTGTGCACAAAAGTGCCCCATAGAGGTACAACTCAATCTTTTTTTGCTAAAACATGTCGGAAGCACCCTAGAAAAGTGCTGGAATTGGTGCAGAATTTGTCAAGAGTAGTCAAACATGGAAAAACATTAACACCCTACCATTTCTTGGCTCAGAATTTGGACCTCATGGATGTTCACCAATTGCTTTGCCAATTAAGCTAACACAGTGGACTTCACTTGCTTAAATAATGTTGTGATGGAAGTAGATGTTGAGCTTTCATTTCGTAATTGTTCAAATGGTTTGGATGCAACTGTGTGTTTAACCTAGCCCCAAACTATGAAAAATTTTTAGGCAGCAAGCTATATGTTTACCAGATGTTAATTTTAACCTAGACTAGCAGGATGCTAGATGTCGGAAATATAAAAATTCACATTTTAAAGCTTAAATACTAATTAAGAATAGTGAAAAAAAATAATATTTCCATATCACTCACCCCTTCTCCTTTTTTCAATGTTGCTGAAATGTGCATAATTCAATTTTCTCTGTTTTCAGTAAGTTTATAGAGATGTTAAATTATTAGGATATTCCCCTGTGATACTTTATTACTGAATTATTTATATAATGCTGTGAGTGACAAATATTATTACCATCATATGGCTTGGCTGCTCAATTCCTGATAATAGATGGCATCCTGGTGAATCAAAAAAATTGCATGAATGCTTGTATGTCATCTAGTTGAAGAAATGGTTAGTTTCTGGTGGTCTGGCAGTTATGGTGCTCAGAATGCTTCTGGGAGATGGGTTTGAATCCCACTCAGGACAACCAATTTTTTTCAACTAATTATTTCAAGTTTGTAAAAAATAATTATTTTCTTTTGGCATGTAAAAATATTTAATACATTCTAATAAAGTGTTATCCCCTTTTCAATAATTTTCTTAATTATATTGAATCATAAATGAGTTCAGTGTTTCAAATGTGGAACATTTTTCAAATTTCACACATTTCCTTGTTATTGTAAGCACTGACAGATAAAGGGAAAATACAAATATTAAACAAATACTGTCATAGTACTAATGAAAACTTAGCCATAGGTTGGCTTATTTCACTGAACAGCCCAAAAAACATTTATCTCTCTTAAATATCTGTTCAGAAGGTTTCATCAGCATTTAATAATTTCCACAGGTTTCATTTTCATATGAAGAAAATCAAATTGTACATTTTTTTACTGACTTTGGTTTAGGGAGCATAGCATTGTGATAGTCAAGAATTGAAACTAATAATGATAATACATTTATACTTAACAAGCCGTCCCATCGCCAAGTGGTTAGCGCGCTTGGCTACTGATCCAAGGGACCTGGGTTCGAGACCCGGGTAAGGCATGGATGTGTGTGTCGTTTTTCTGCTGAGGTCCTGCCATCCTCTCAGACCTTCTACTATGGCATATAAACTGACAGGCTCCTGTCAGACCTCTGTGGCAAGCAGCTGCTTGAGGGGATATTTATTTATTTTATTGGATTTTAAACTTCCTCTCTATTTCTCTTGTACAATCTGTTATAGAAAAGAACAACTCAAATTTGGTTTTAGTTACCTAAAGAGTTGGTTTTATTTTTTTGTTGGCTATCAAAGGTACCTTAGGCACAGAGTTGTTTACTTTGGTGATTAAAATAACTTAAAGTTATCTGTTGTTGAGCAATAAAATTTTGATATGAATTTTCCTGCCTGTAGATTTTGTTGCTGAACTGAAAATAATTATTTTTGGTGACTAGTTTTAATGCTTCAATGATTTTTGTCCAAAATAACATAATTGTATCAAAAACTGGAATGGATGGGAATAGGGAAACTACTTCAAGTGTGACTAATTTGCTGCTGGGAGGAATGGACAGATCCTTTAGTCTGTTGAGAAATTCTGCTGTAGATTTAATCGAAAACAAGTGCTTACAAATGAAGCTAGATAAAAATTTAGTTGAATGCTTTATGTACCATGAGATAGGCCCATTAGTTAAGGTAACAACCAGTTTAAATCAGGAAAGCTAATACAGATTCTAGACAAACTTGGGTTGGGTTGTTTTACCTCTGAGCGGCACTTTTTTGCACACCATGGGCTAAATGGCCAGGTCACAGGTACCCCAAAGGCTCAGAGAAGGTTGGGGGAGGGACCCACTGGAACAGCTGGTGGGAGACAGATGGTAGCCTCCTGTCAAGGCCACCCAGCATGTTCTTTAACATGCACAGGGTATGGTTCTCCCACATACAGGGCCTTGACTTAACGTCCCATCCGACAGACCGGCCTTTCCAAGCGCATCGGTGTCCCCTACTGACCGTGGGCAGGGCAGGGAATTTTGCGGAGATAAATCTCAACATTGACCCAGTTGGGACTCGAACCTGCTAGACAAACTTTTTGTTGCCTTTTGTTGTTTCATGTGAAGGATGAACACAACATAGACACTGGTATCCAGAGTGACAATTGCAGGGTACACAGGGCCAAAACTGTTTATGACTGGCACAAAGTACAATTGGGACATCTCAACTGACCTGCAAAGTCACCTAATGTAAATCCCATTGGAAACCTTTGGAACTATCTGGAGCAGAAGGTGAAACACCGAAATTGGCATCCATGTAATCTAGCTGAACTGTACCATTAATTGTACTATTATGGGAGCTATTATTGGATAAATGTGCTATTATTGCAGGAGTAGACTAGAATTGACATAAAGTATATCCTATGACTGGTAAAGTCCATACCTAACAGGATTGCTGCTGTAATTCATGTGACGGGAGGAGATACACAGTATTAGGTAAGACAAAAAACAGAGGTGACTAACTTTTTGTCCAGTGAGCTTATTATAATGTTAAATATTCTTTTTTCAGTCGTGATGAGATTGCAAAAATTAACATTATATATAATAAACATATGCCTTAAATATGTTTTCAATGATTCTTTTATAGTTCTCCATATTAAGGATTATGAAAAACTACCTTCAATCATCCATAATTAATGTCTGCTGATGAAGTCAGCATTACCCAGCTTCTTGTTACAGTATAAATAAGTCCATTTAATATTTATGGCATTTTGTTTTCTACCTTATTTGACCCTGGTCTTTTTTTTTTTAAATCCTTCATAGTGTCTGCACCTAATCAGTTTTTTTTTTTTCACAATTTTCATGTCAGTAAGTAGTCATTTAATTTCATTCTTAGAATATGGAGTAACTAATGTTATAGGAAAAATTTGCTAGCTCTTTATATGGACAGTTTTGTTTGTCCAAGTAACAGTTAAGTTGAAAATATGGTTTCAGTTCAAATTTAGGAGTGGCTGTTTTTCTTTCTTTGTCTCTAAATTCTTTATATTGACTTGTTTGAAATTTTTTAAATTTAATATTGGAATAATGTTACTGTATTCAAGTAGGCTGCTATTTTAGATAATAAAAACAGTATAAAGTAGTAAAAACTTCTAAAAGTTTAATAAAATAATTATAATGGTAATGAAACTAAAACCCTTTGTAAGCAAGATAACAGGAAACTATCAAGAAATGTGCTAGATACTAAAGCATATTTTGGGGCTAGAACAAAAAGTACTAAATTGGCAACCTTTATCATTTCTTCAATTTTCACCTTAGGTCAGAGGTCTCCAAACAGTTCTGTGTAGAAGATTTAATCTGGCCTACTGCATAAGGGCATAATCACCAGGGTGACTTTCCCTCCCCCTAAATGAGAAAGTGATTGGAGAATCATAAAGGAATCATTGAAGACATATTTAAGGCATATGTTTATTATAAATAACTTTAATTTTTGAAATCCCATCATGACTGAAAATTAAAAATATTTAATGTTATATACCATTAAATGTTAAAATAAGCTCACTAGACAAAAAGTTAGTCACCTCTGTAATTTCTTACCTAGTACTGTGTAACTCCTCCTTTCACTTGAATAAGGCTTACAGCAATTGGTTTAGCATTGTTACTGGAGTTTGATAATGGTGAATTTTGTCTCCTTTTCTCATTACTTTGGGTAAGGATTATATGTTGGGAAATTCACTGCAAGGGGAAGATTTTGGCCTTTAAATGGTCTAGAGCAGTGATTCCCAACCTTTTCTGGACCATCGCCCCCTTTAGAAGAGAACAAAAATTTCAACGCCCCCCTAGTCCATACGTAATAGTTAATTTTATATGAAATATTAAAATATTGTTGCATATTATATGTACCTAATTTATCTGTTTATTTATCTATTAAAAATCATAATGCAGAAATTAATAAAACGACAACCAAATGTACAATAAAATTGTTTATTAAAATTTTAAAAATAAACACAGAATCAATAAGAAATAAAAAATAATGAGATAAACACAAAATTAATAATAAATAAAAAAAATTAATGAGATGGTTGAGGCTGGTGGAGTGTTAACAATTTGTTAATGTCGGGTTCCAATTTCGTTAACATCAATCGCAAATCGCCACGTTCAGTGATGTGTAGTCTGTGCCTCTTCTTTGACAGTAAATTAGCTACTGCACTGAATCCACGCTCAGCCATATAGGACAAAGGAAATGCGATTAAAAACTTCTGTACTATTGCCCACAATCCAGGGTAGAGAACTGATATTGATTTTTGAAGCCAGAACTCTTGGTATCCATGTTTGAATTTTACTTTGAGTACTTCGTTAGTCGTGAGTTCTAAGAGTTCCTCTTCCAAATTTGATGATTCTTCAGTATCTGTGTTTGCGAAAGGATCTAAAACCCAACTCGGTATATTCATGTTTAAAATATCTTAAAAACGCTCCGTAAAATCAACATGAAGAACTTCCAAGTGTTGGCAGTAAGTAAGTAAATCTTCCAGTTTTTCAGAAACTGCTGATAATGTGGGAAAGTGGTATTCACCTCTACCTAGATTTCGTTTGAATAGAAGAAGTTTTCCTGCAAAAGCAGCTATGACGTTTTTTGTTTTAATTAAATTCAACTCATCACCTTGCAATTGTAAATTCACTTGATTAAATATTTGAAACAGGTCTGTCAAATAAGCGATGTCATTTTTTGACATAATCAGGTTTTCGCGCAATTTTTCGTCTCTGTCTTCAAGAAAGTCCAGTACTGAGTCAAATAGTTTGAAAAAACGATTCAGACGAACCTGTAGAGAGCCAATGTACTTCTGTGTGCAGCAGCAAGCGATTGTAATCTTCATCATTTTCATTACAAAGCTTACCAAATAATTGGTCATTCAATGAATTGTTTCTAATCGTATTGATTGCTTTAATAACGTAATGGAGCGACGTATGCAGACGTTCATTAAAATTTTTTGCAACCAAATGCTGACGATGAATAATACAATGTACAGCGAGTACATTTGGTACTGCTTGTTTCAAATGCGCTATGAAACCTTTATGATGCCCTTTCATTGCTGGAGCACCATCAGTAGCAGCAGACAAAATATTGCAAATAGGAATTTCTTTCTCTTGAAAAAACTTTTGCATGGTATTAAATATAGATTCTCTCTTTGTATCAGATTCCAAATTTTTAGCAAATAATAACTTCATGAATTTTTTCTTCTTTTATATCGTCTATTTATCGTACGTATGATAAGAGTAGAGCTTCGTTATTTGGTAGAGTTGATTCATCGAGTTGAATGGAAAATTTGCAAGTCTTTAAGTAATCACATGATGATATTTCAACGTCTTTTGCCATTTCATCTATTCTTCTTTGCACTGAATTATTACTGAGAGGAATTTTTTTGATGATATCTGACGGTGTCTTATGATGAAGAACAGTTTTTAATATCTCTTTGACTGCCGGCAAAATTAATTCCTCACCAATTGTGTGTGGTTTTCCTGCTTTTGCGATTAACAATGAAACGTTATATGAGGCTCGTAGTCCATCATCATCTTGTTTAGAATACGACACAAAAAGGTTTGACATAGTTGGCTGTTTTAAATATTGCTTTTCCAGTTCTTGGAAAATAGGATAAATCTTTGTTCTTCTTATCAGCATGCATTTTATTTAAATGCTCTGTAGCCTAGAAGGTTTCATAGCTTCATTTGAAAAAACTTTTCGGCAAATTAAACACCTACGTAATGATTGGTTTGTAGGAGAGTACGTAAATCCATATTTCAAATACTCAATACTGTACTGCCGGCATTTCTTTTTAGATGTAGATTCAGACATTTTCAAATACAAATTAACTTCTCAACAGATTTATAGATAGTTATAAAAATAATGTTTATAATGACTTCTAACACTTATCACTCACGACAATTTATCACGGTGAAGCACATAAAAATAATAAAACATTCCTAGAGCTATTGCTTTTATAGATTTGATTTTGTGCACCCATTAACTTGTATGTATGTGATGCCGGCGCACTTGCTCCGTAAACAAGTCATTTCAAGCTCCCATATTCTTGTCGAAACATGTTAAATTGCATGAACCGCATGTTTGCCTACCAACTTGCAAGGACTTGTCACCGTCAATCTATTCTAAACTAAAACAAATTAGGTATAGGTATACCTAATGCTAATTTAAAAATGCTTATTAACGTGATAACAATAAGATAATTACATAGCTAGATAAAATATTTATTCATGAAAACAGATATTTTCGAAGTATTTTATTATATTACAAAAAATAATTTAAAAAAAATATTAAATATAATAAATTTATTATTATATTATTATTGCATCAAGGTTGATTTGCCTATCAGGATGGACACACATGTATAATGGATGGACCAACATAATAAGCCTGATATAGTAGTGCATGTTAAGGTATTGAATCAGATTACAATTATTGAAGTAGGAATAACATCTCAGGATAACCTGCAGACAGTAGAGGTTGAAAAGAAGAGGAAGTATGATCTGCTGGCTAATGAGTTGAGCCTAATTCACAAGTGTAATGTAAATGTTATGTTCTGACGTGGGATGGTATTGTAACTACTTACCATAAAGCATACTCAAAGCAACTTGGAGTGGGAAAACATATTGAAGCTTATATCCAATCTGTGATCTTGAAGAGAACTTTTGAGAGCATCTCAGTCGACTTCAGACGTACCAGTACGCTAGTAGGCGGTAGCAGGGAACTTATTGTCCAAGCTGCAGTTGAAAAGCTGTACATTACGGATGAGGTAGTGGATGACCAGAATCACCAGGAAGACACCACAGAATAGAAGAGATAAAAAGGTTGTCACAGAAAATTCCATTAAATTTATTTATTTATTTGACCGCCCCTCTTGACTGCCTCAACGCCCTCCATTTGCCTCTGGATCCGCTACCGCCCCCATGGAAGGCTCCAGCACCCACTGGGGGGCGGTATCGCCCCCGTTGGGAATCTATGGTCTAGAGATTTTAAAATTTCTGATTTAGATTATGCTCATGATTTATACACTAAGGAATTTCCTCTTTTTAAGTCAATTCAAATTTATATATATTTTATTATGCTGATGATTTAGTCCTGTTGGCTAATGATGTTGATGAGATGAACTCTTTTATTAGAGCTGTGGTGAGACTGGTAACAGAATAAGTTTGGTGACAGAGAAAACACTAAAGTGATAAAAATTGATTAGGAAGGATGTGATTTAATTGTTTTGAATGGTTACACCCTTGAGTGCCTCAGTTTATCTTGAGAGCTATGTAACAGATACTGATGTGTGGCATGAGGTAAACAGAGAATAGGTATTGTTCTGCCACTTTTAAGAATCTATAGAGTAGGAAAATAAGCATATACACTTAAAGACTAAAATTATGTTGTATAATGGCTTAGTCCTTGCTAAAGTTATGGTAGTGAAACTTGGACTTTTTGTAAGCCATTTTAACAGGAAACTTTATGCTTTTGACTTTAGATGCTTATTCAGTTTTCTGGCATTAGGCAGTTTCACTGTGTAAGTAATGATGAGGTTAGACGAAGGAATGATCAGCCACCATTAAGTAGCATCCTATATAGGGAGAGATTGCATTGGTTTAGTATGTTGTCTACGTTCAGAATTAGTGAATAGAGTTATGAACACATTGTACTTAAAAATCTCAGATAAAGAGGGATTATACAATGGGTAAACAATTCAAATATATATAGTAATATCAAATATAGGTAAAGAATCATGCTAGAATTTGTTTGTAGTGGTGAAGTACAATAAGTGTAGCTCAAGATAGATGTGTATGGAGAACTAAATTGCCCAGTCTGGTTGGACCTCCATAAACTTTGGCTGTTTGAGAATTTTGGTATGTACACTGGTGGATGAAAGCTACACACAAAAGTTGTCGTAGCAACATAACGACTTGGGAGTCTTTCATGCAATTTAGGTGAAAGGTAAATCAGGCCACGACAATGAGCATGTAAACATGAGATGTATAGGAATGTATGGCCAGGAATAATGCTCATGCATAAATAGAAGTCCTTCACTTGGTGGTAGCAGAAATGCATTTTCTGCTTATCAATAGGGAGTATGATTGTCCCTAGTTGCCATGCATGTTGCACAATGATCATGCATTCTAGTGATAAGAGGACAGATGATGTTGTATGGCAGTAAATACCATTGTTCAATTAGTGCAACTCTAGGAGGGAGCTGAAGAGCACTAATGCATCTCTCCATGGCATCTCAGACATGCTCAATAGGATTAAGATCTGGAGACCTGCCTGGGCATTCCATTCTGTGAATATCCTCACTCGCGAGGTAATTATTGACCAGCCAACCCTATGGGGATGAATATTATTGTTCATAAAAATGAACTCAGGGCAAACAGAACCCCTGAAAAATCTTATATTAGGGCTCAAGGATTTTCTCTATGTACTTTTGAACATCCGCAGTGCCATTATCAAACACATGGAGTGGTGTACAGCCATCCAGCATTATATCTCCCCACAACAGACTTCCTTCTCCATAGTGGTCTTGTTGCAGGGATGGTTGCATGTTTCACATTCTTTCCAGATCACTTGAGAATCCATGGTCAGATTGAAATGAGACTTATCCATGAAGAGCACATGCACCCACTGCTTTTTGGTCCAGGTGTAAATGCAGCCTGCTCCTTCAGCTCTTCTTTGAGAGCGGGTGAGGACCATCGTTCTCTTAGAATACAGAACCTTCTCACATAGTTGTCTGGACACAATTCTCAACACCATCATGCCTGAAGCACAGGTGAGCTTGACTGCAAGTTGTCTGGCTGTCATCCCTCAATGCCTTCTCACTCTTAAGGCCAGATATTCCTTCTGGGATGGTTGTGACCCTTGGTTGGCCCAGAACTGGCCTTCAAGACATGTTCCCAGATTCCTGAAAATTTCACTGTAGCCCAGAGATGACCATCTGAGAGACATTTTGCTCTCCACCCACAGGAGTTTTGAGTCAGCCCTTCCAACATGCTACCAATAGCTATCTACCTCTCTGAATTCTCCAAGCGAGTTCAGATGTTTGCATTGCTTCATAGCATGCAAGGTACAATGTGATGAGCACCATATCTGTGCTCTCTTTTATAGCATACCTAATGGGCGTATCATTTTGCATGTGCCTGCTCAAGCACTCTTCACATGACAATCCTTTTTGCTTATGTTCTTTGTCATATTCTGATGTCCCTCTCTACCGAATTTCATTAAATTCTAGCCAGTCATTATGTTGATATATCAACTTTTATGTTTGTAACTTACTTTTGTCCTCCAGTGTATATACATATTTATGTACTATGACTTTTAGCAGTTCTTAAATGAATGTTTAGTCTTCTAAGTGGCAATGTTCTTGATATCAACCCAGTAGGAAATTGAGACTGAAATCTATTAAATAGTATTGTAATAGCTGCAGTTGTCTTTTTAGTTATTTTAACATAACTAAAAGCTAGGTTACTGAAAATTTTGAAATGATGTGCTCAACAATTTGGAAATTTTTATGGCACTTATAAAAAATATGTGCAACCCTGCCTTAGGTAATTATTTATTAACTGCTTTAATATTAAATCAGATATGAAATATCCTTTTTTTCATTTCCTTTTTTCTTCTAGACTTTGATCCTCATGTTTTGGAGAAACAAGAACTAGAACAACCTTCATCCTTACCAATCAGTTACATTCTCAGGTGGGTAAAATATTTTGCCCACATTAGCATTTGCTGAATCATACCTACTGAGTGACATGTAAGGATAAATATATGTGCGGTAACATTTGACTGAATATTCATGATATTGAAAACGTGTTTAAGACATGTTAAACTTAAAAGTGATAAACATTTGGGGGAATGAGCTTTCTTTTCATGCATGCATTTCTTTCTGCCTTCAAACCATTTTCAAAATCCATTCCCAACAACCAGAAAGTGCAACCTAAGCAAATACCCTCGGTTGTAAGAAATTAACAAGATTGCTCAAAGTATAATTTCTAGCAAATTCATCAAATATTTGAAGTATGTGTAACAACTATTATTCAGTATACTTAGTAACATTTGATCATTAGTAAATTGATAAAATGGGTCCTTTTTGTATAACACAGATGGAGGGGATGATATAAATGTTTCAATGCTTGCAATATATAAAGCTGAGCTTCCATGTTTAGCTATTTTCAATACCCCATCATGATTCTTAAATGACATGACATTATTCATACTGGCAGGGCCTCTCACAAGTCCAAAGATGCCTAGGACACTTGCAATTTTTGAGGCTCGTAGCCAAAGTGGAAATTGTCATTATTTAAGAAGAAATTTAGAAAATTTTATTTTTAAAAATCTATATAAAAAATTTACCCTTCAAGCAAGTGTTTGTCATAGAGGTCTGAAGGAAGCTTGTTAGTATAATAACCCAGAAAGAAGGCCTATGAGTGAAGAAAAATCTCAGCAAAAAGACAACATTGAAAAAGGAACATCCATGCCTTATCTGAGGTTTGTCAGTTAAAACATTACATCCTTTTACCAAATAAAGCTTTTTATTGTTATATCTAATACCAAAAAATTCACGAGTGTCTAAATTTGAGGCCCAGGCTAAATTGTCCTCCATGGACTCTCTCGTATGGGTATTATGCCTGTTCATATGGCACTGTTACAGAATGGATGAGCAAATTCAGAAAAGAATGGCAGAGTTTCAAAGACCACCCTCATGCAGGATGACAGAAGTCCATGAATGAGAGAACCATTGCTGCTGTTCATGAACTCATTAAATAAAACCCACACATTACCATTCAGGTAATAAGTATGATTGGCAATGTGGAAACAATTATTCATCAACATTTAAAGTTCCGAAAGATCTGTGTCAAATGGTTACCCCACAAACTGATAGAACAGCAAAAAAGGGCTAAAGTCAGCTTGTGCAAGGGGATGCTGACAGTGTTTGAACCTAGTGGCCCCAAACTGTTAACAGACATTGTCACAGGTGATTGTCACAGGACATACAACACCTAGGAAGATCGATAGCTATGTTTGGGTTAAGGAAGATGAACCATGTGCCCAAATCCTCCAAGACTTTCATTCAAGGAAGAATATGTTCACAATGTTTTTCAATTCCCAAGGAGTGATAGCTGTGAGCATCTTACCTGAAAAAATGAATACAAAGGCCAATACTACACCAACATTGTTTTGCCCAAAATGGCTAAGAAGATGGATAGCATCAACAACAGGCATGTCAAGGGTTCTCCTTCATGGCAATGCCAGTGCTCACAAAACCCAGCAAGTTACGGCCTATCTGGAACAACAAAAAAATCAAACGGCTACTCCATCCTGCATATTCACCTGATCTTGCATTATGTGATTTTTGGTTGTTTCAAAAATTTAAAAAGGAACTTGCTGGGAAACCTTTTTTAAAGGTGACCTTGCAAAATGCATTCATTCAGAGTTGCAGAGTATTTCCCTAACAGGAGCCACTACCAAGCATTCCAGAATTGTCAAAGATGTCTGCAACTTTGCATAGATGCTGAAGCAGAGTACTTTGAAGGACAGTAAAAGTTTTGTTGAGGTAAGTGCAATGGTTTTTGTTCTCCAGATGCATGTCAAGAACTTTTTGAATGCCCCTTCGTAATTCTAATTATAAATCTGAACTTGTGGATAATCTTTTTTTTTTACATTTCTGCCTGTTCCCTTTATTGCTGTTGATAATCAAGAGAATATTGTAATTAAAAGAATGCATGTTGCAGCAGGCAATATTAAAAATTATTTCCTTGATATGTTTCATATGTTGCTGTAATTTAAAAAAATAATGCTGGGCAAATGGTTTGTTGAATGATAGGCCTACATGGAATTCATCAAAGAATTAAATGCTTCAATCTATGGCACTCCTACTATTTTTTGTTTTAAGTTTTAAAGATTGCTGATTTTTAACTAAAATGACTGCATAGTTATGATAACATTATCTTAATTATCTTATAATATTTGTCAGAAAATGTAAATAAAGTATCCTTTAAGGAGCTGCTGGTCACAGATAATCCGATAAGAGTCTGTAAGTACAATATGCTGTAGAGAATATCTGTGAGAAGGATGACTTCAGCAGAATGACACTATAATGAATTGCACATGCCTCCTTCTACTATGGCATATAAACTGACAGGCTCCTGTCAGATCTCTGTGGCAAGCAGCTGCTTGAGGGGGTATTTATTATTATTATTTATTCCTCCTAGGCTTCAATCATATTTACCATATCACATACAGATGGTGTTCTGCTAGGACTGATGTTATTGCATTAATAATTAAGAGATTTTGGGGCAGGTAATATAATTATCTGGTCAAAAAACACATTTTGTTGGCGGCATTTCTTCGAAAAAGAAGAAATGATTGATTGTGAAGTTAGCTGTGAATCCACATCACTCTGCAGCATTCAATAAGTGAAAAAGTTATTCTGAAAAAACCATGCAAATATATTTGGTGATATCTGTAGTTGGGAGAAATCACAACTTTTAAATAAAAATATTTCCATTAGGCTCTGTGTTCCAAGTCCTTTCTGCATTGACTGTAATACAAGCAAGAAATTGCAGTGTGAATATTACTGTTAGTCTTAATATGCTATGCTCCTCTGTAGATAGTGCAATAATGTTATTTTATCCTCTTCTGGAAGCATCCCTTCAAGCTTTGTGGAGAACTGTTTTTCTGTATTTGATGTACTATTTTTAAATAAACTTGACTGATTTCCAAGGGTTAAGTACATAAAGGGAAGCTAAAAGTGTTTTTTGAGTCAAAAGAATAAAAGTTTTTTTTTTGTCCTCTATAACAGAACAAGTTCGATATAACTTCATGTATCTTTCAACAGACACATTTTAACTTAAAATACTTAATAAAAAAAACAGTGATTTTCATGATGCCTTTAGTTCTTAGCTCTTCATGTAGCATCATAACCATGAGACAAAAACAATTGGTTTAATTGGACTTCATTAAGTAATCCAAATGAGAGAGCAGTTACGATACTGAAGGGGCAGTATTGTTATAGTTGATTGTGTTTATGTGTTTTCACAGTAAACTATCTTCGTTTCAGGGTTTTCACAGATGCTGTGCGTAGAGAAGGAGATGTTAAGAGAAAACCCAGAGCACAATCACCAGCTTCATCTGTTTGTAGCAATACACCAAATGGTAAGTATGATGAACTAATTATAATCTCCATTTAGGTTATTTGGCAACATATCTGTTTTAATGTGTAAGTTCGTTTTTTATCTGTTAAGGCTGTGCTAAAAGTTTACAAAGTTTTTCTTATGTGATTTAAACACCAGTTCTTTGTAATCTGTAAGATGCTCCTTTAGAACCCATTAGGTTCTTGTTGAACTTGTTACTTAGCCTTCTTTTTACGAGTGCATGTGAAAATGATATTCAATTTGAAAAATCCACTCCTCCCAGTGTTCTTATAATATGATGCAACATCGTAAGAGTATAACTGTGATCAAAAATTCCTTTCTGCATTGCTTCATCCCCAATCACAGATTGTGTATCAGAAGATGCTGTAGATAACCTGTTGTCCATGGGGTGAGGATCCCACATGTGTCGGTGTTAATATTTATCTCCATTAACCTTCCCCACCCCATCCTGCCCTTAAAATGGGGACACCAATGTGCTTGGAAAGGCTAGTATCTATCAGATGGGACATTAAATCATGGGCATGTGCAGGAGAGACATACCATGTGCACATTAAATAACGTGGATGATCTTGATGGAAGCGTTCCACCTGCCTCCTAACAGCTGCCCAGTGGATCCCCTTCTCTGAGCCTTTGGGGTCCTTGTGGAATGGCCATTTAGCCCATTGTGTGTGAAAAAGTGCTACTCAGAGGTAAAAATCCAAGCTGTTGCTTTTCTGCAGGGTTTATAGGTAAGTTTCACAACACCAAAATAAGTGGAGAGTGCTATTACCTGAAAGAGTGAGAGATACCTATGGGTCATTCCATGTCAAATCAACCAAAATTTTAGAAAAAGTTCACCACTCATCACAGATTTAAATCATCTTTGGCATAAATGTTAGTACACATAAGATGTCTAATTGTCCAAAATATTTTGAGTCAAAAAATTTTTTGTAAGGAGTTACAATCATTTAGCCCCAGGGGAAAATATACAGATTGCAATTGTGACTAAACATTTTTCTTTTTTTTTTGTTTGCTTATATGGTAGATGAGAAGACCAAACTTGGTGTACTGATGTAGATTTAGACTGTAAATTCTTTAAAAAAAAAACAAATAAAAAAATGTAATACAATTAAAAAAAATTAAAAAAACTGAAAATTTTAAAATGTGAAAAAAAAAAGTGATGTAGCCCCCATGTATAAAAAAATTAAAACTGACATATGTTGTACATTATACTCCCTAGAAACGTTGTACAAAATTTGGAGTATGGTCATTTCTTTGATAACAAGTTAAAAAATATTGAAATTTTACTAATGTTATGGTTAATGATGCACTTCAGGGACGCATTGATGCTCTTGCACCTGCGCACTAAATGGAGAGACTACCGACGTGCTTTGCTGCACTCAAATGTGACTTTGTAACTCCCAGTACCATTCGGCTGCTACTCACAGCTATAATGCTGTGAGTATCCTTTGGTACAGATGAGCAATCGATAAAGCCAAGTTTTTGAGGGGATAAAGTTAGGAATAATACACAAGGTAACCAGATTTCGATTGGTAAAAACTGGGACAAGTTATTTAATGTTCCGATTTTAGTTTGAATAGCTTGAAAATGGTAAATTATGATTTTTTTGTGAATTGGTGTATAATAATAAAAAAATTCTGAAACATTGGAATTATTGGTGTAACTGTGATTACCTCCATTTTTTAACCTCGAGGAAAAATATTTCTTTGCCGATACCTTAAGAAGAGAATTGTGCGAAGGCAATTGCAGTAGCCAAAATTGCTGTGACAGGTTTAAATCAAATAATAGAAACTGTAACTCATGAAATGATGAGCTGAAAAAAATTTGGTTTTGCCATGAGTGGAATCGAACCCACGTCTCCAGGAAATCTCATGGAACTCATGAAATCATGAGTTCCATGTCTACAGGACTTATCCTGTGATTATTTACTACTGAATAAAAACTGTAATTTTTTTTTTCATTTACTAGACTTTACAATATTATTTAAAGTTATATAGTACTTGCACATGATACTTCTCAAATATGCTAAAATATAAAATCATAATTCTCTTGATCGCTATGTCAGTAGCTTAGTTCTTTTCAGTTAAAATTATTACATATTCTCTTCTAATTTTTATGACTAATTGTTTATTATCAAAGTATTTTACAATAGCATTTATTTCATCAGCAATAAATATGACTTCATTAAAATGAAATAATATTAAACCATTTACAAACCATTTTTTTGGTCTGTAAACCAAAAAAATTTACGTTGCTATTTACAGAACAATTTTTTTGGTCTGTAAATGGTAACTAGGCGTAAACTGGAAGGAGAGCTGTGTACCAATCCCTAGGGATGATGCACAGAACCGGCCAGGTCTAGCACCTAATGTCTGACCCCGCCTTCTCATGGCGCAGGCCGTTAGTACCTTTCGAAAGAGATATTCTCTTTTGGAAGGGAATGGAAGGGGAGGGCTGCCAGTTCAGTATGGCCTACTGATCTGGTCATCTATGGCCACTTTTTTCTTTTTTTTCAACCCTGCTGAGAAGTGGTCAACTTTACAGGGTCCTGGTGCTGACCATTTATACCTACTAGACTGGACTTGTTTATGGATTTGAGCTTGATTATGGATCCTGGAATTGCTGCACTGGTGGGCCTCTGCTGAGGGAGAATCTGCCGCTGTCTTTTCTGTTTCTTCTGGGTTGCCAGCCCTAAGTGAACAGAGGCATGGGATACCTTATATCAGCTGGTGGATAATCCAAATTAGAGGCCATCACAGGTACCTGAACCTTACTTAGCTAGTTGGGCATCATCAAGCCTAAACTGGAGTAATGTGTCTCAGGCAGGCCATATGGCTCTTGAAAAAGTCCACTTGAAAAGGTGGTGCCTGAAATTCCTACCAGCATCGGTGACTTCAGCCTTTAGTGGAGGAGGAACAGGTCTTTGCCCCATGCCTGCGATCAGGGGGCTGTTTGATATTGTTGGCCCTACCTATCTCAATAAACCTAGTTTCTTTAAAAATCCTACTAATCATTTTCTCTCTGCAGGAACATGGAAAGTGAGGACATTATATAGAGATTATTCTCTTGATGTTCTCACACAGGAATTCCAGCGCTATAACCTAGATATTCTAGGCTTGCAAGAGACCAGATGGACAGGTAAAGGTGAGATACTTAAAAATAACTTTAAATTTCTCTTTACAGGGAGGGAGGATGGAAAGCATCGCCAAGGCGTGGGTCTGCTACTCAGCAGACATGCTAGTGATGCTCTTCTAGGATATGAGTGTATTAATGAAAGGTTTCTTACAGCAAAACTTCAGACAAGCATTAAAGACTTTAATGTTATCTACTGTTGTGCCCCCAATAAGGATGAGAAGGATAGGTTTTACAGGCAACTTCAGGATATTTTGAATTCTGTCAAGAAAGGAGATATTACTCTTGTTCTAGGTGACTTCAATGCCAAAGATGGTACTGACTCTGACCTTTGGGGAGGGGATGATAGGTCCTTTTGGTATTGGTAGCTGCAATGGCAATGGGCAACGTCTCCTACAGGTAAGTAAACTCAATGGCTTCAGAATAACTAACACTTATTACAAACACTGTGACTAAACATAAGTACACATGGGTTTCACCTGATGAGCTGCATAAGAATATGATTGATTATATATTAATTAACAGCAAATGGGCTAGTTCCGTTAGGAATACCAGGTCATATAGGGGAGCTGAAATTGTATCTGACCATTACCTTGTTAAAAGTGTCTTGCAACTTAAACTTAAGAAGTTTTGTGCAAGTGTTAAAAATATACCTTTAATTCTGAAGCTGTGAAACACCCAATTATAGCTAAAGCTTACCATGATAGGTTACTTAGTCATTATGACAATCATGGTTTGATTACTACTGAAGTGGAGGAAGAATGGGACCATTTTAAACAGGCTTTTTTGGAAACTAACAGTACTCTTTTAGGAAAAAAGAAGCAGAGGAGGCAGAATTATTTAAGTGATAAGGCACTTGAGCTTATTTCAGAAAGCAGGAACTGCAGGAATGTCCTTAATCAATACCCTACAAGTCCTAATAGAAAGGATTACAGAGAGCTTAATAAGCGTGTAAAGGATCAGTTAGCTGCTGATAAGAATCTTTGGCTTGGCTGACAAAGCTGAGGAAGCAGGCAGCACAACAGCAGAGAGCTGTACCAGATAGTTAATGTTTTGTGTGGTAGAAAATGGACAGGCATACAAGGATTGAAGGATAAACAAGGTAAGATTATAAAGGGGAGGATTCTGTCATGGCTAGGTGGGCTGAGCATTGCAGTGATGTTCTAAACAATGTGGTTAGTTCCACTCCCATTGTTTGTGATGATGATAGATAGTGGCTTTAATGTTGGCCCTATAACACAATCTGAAGTTATTTTGGCTATTTCTAAACTTAAACTTCATAAATCCCCAGGGGTGGATGAAATTTCTACAGAAATGCTTAGAGCTGGGAATGTTTCAGTTACCACTTGGATGACTGAAATTTTGAATAACTTTTATGATAAAGGCATGGTTCCTAAGGATTTTACCAGAGCTATTATTATCCCTATTTTCAAAAAAGGTGATCGCAGTTCTTGTGATAACTATAGGGGTATCAGCCTACTCTCTGTTCCAGGTAAAGTTTTTCCATGATTGTGCTTAATAGAATTAAGAATCTAGTTGACAATCAATTGCGTAATGATCAATGTGGATTCAGAAGTGGTAGGGGATGTGTGGATCAGATATTCTCACTTAGGCAGATTCTTGAGAAATGTTTAGAGTTTCAGAAACCTTTGGTTGCGAGCTTTGTTGATTTCAAAAAGGCTTTCGACTCTGTTGATCGTCATAATTTGTGGTTGATTGTGAGATCATATGGTATACCAGACAAGTTAGTTAACATAATGAAAGCTCTCTATAATAACACTGAGTCGTGTGTGAGAGTTGGTAAGGCTTGTAGCAATTGGTTTAGCATTACTTCTGGTGTTTGACAAGGGTGCATTTTGTCTCCTTTTCTCTTTAGTTTGGTTATTGATTATGTTATGCGAAATTCACTTCAAGGGAAAGATTTTGGCCTTAAATGGACTGGAGATACGAAAATTTCTGATTTAGATTATGCTGATGATTTAGCCCTTTTGGCAAATGATGTTGATGAGATGAACTCTTTCATTCGAGCTGTTGATGAGACTGGTAGTACAGTAGGTTTGGTTATAAACAGAGAGAAAACTGAAGTGATGAAAATTGGTCAGGCAGGTTGTGATTCAGTTCATCTGAATGGTTGCAGTCTTGAACAGGTGTCACAATTTAATTATCTTCGGAGCTATGCAACAGATAATGGTGATGTGTGGCATGAGATTAACAGATGAATAGGGATTGCTGCTGGGACTTTTAAGAATCTAAGGAGATTGTGGAGAAATAGGCGTACACACCTAAAGACTAAAATTAGACTGTATAATCGTTTGGTTCTTTCTAGGGTTAGTTATGTAGTGAAACTTGGACGTTGTGTAAACAAGATAACAGGAAACTAGATGCTTTTGATTCTAGATGCTTACGCAGTATCTTGGCTATTAGGTGGTTTAACTTTGTAACTAATGATGAGGTTAGGCAAAGGAGTCGGCAACCTCCTCTGAGCAGCATATTGTGCAGAGAGAGACTCTGTTGGTTTGGCCATGTTGCCCCTATGGATAAATAGATTGGGGAATAGGGTTATGAACAGTGTGCCTAGAGGCGTCAGAAGGAGGGGGAGACCTAGGATGCGGTGGGCAGACAATGTCAAACAGGACCTTATTTTAATTGGTGTGGAGTGGCCGGATGCAGCAGATGTAGCTTAGGACAGATATGCTTGGAGAATTAAACTGCATGGTCTGGTTGGACCTCCGTAGCCCATGGCTGCTTGAGGATGATGATGATGATGATGTATTCCTAACCTTTTTCCTCAAAAACTTGGCTTTATCAAATGCTTATCTGTACCAAAGGATACTCATAGCATTACAGCTGTGAGTAGCTGCCAAATGGTTGTGGGAGTTGCAAAATCGTGTTTGAGTGCAACCTGCAAAGCAGGTTGGTACCCAGGTTGGTAGCCTCTCCATTTAGTGTGCAAGCGCAAGAGTGTCAATGTAGTCCCCTGAAGTGCATCATTAACCATAATATTAGTAAAATTTCAATATTTTTAACTCGTTAGCAAAGAAATGACCATACTCCAAATTTTGTACAATGCTTCTAGGGCGTATGATGTACAACATACGTCAGTTTTAATATTTTTTATATATGGGGCTACATCACTTTTATTCACATTTGAAAATTTTCAGTTTTTTAAAAAAAATTTTCAAAATTGAATTACTTTTTTTATTTTTAAAGAATTTATAATCCAAATCTAGACCAGTACACCAAGTTTGGTCTTCTCATATACCATAGAAGAAAAGAAAACATTTAGTCACAATTGCAATTTGTATACTTTCCTCTTAGGTTAAATGATTATAACTCCTTACATAAGTTTTTTGACTCAAAATATTTCAGATAATTGGACATCTTACATGTACTTAAGTTTATGCGAAAGATGATTGAAATCTGTGATGGGTAATGAACTGGCCTGGTTGAATTGACATGGAATGACCCCTATAGGAAAAGGACTGCCCAACTGAATGAGCACAACTATAGCATCTTGGTGGTAGGTATAGGGAGTTAACAACTGACTCATGAGCTATGAGAAGTGGTGAAACAGAATGAATAACTAAGTTATAGAGCATTGGTAGTAGGTAATGACATAACTTGTTAAAAATGAGCAGATCTAAGGCTATAAACATTGATTTTTCATGAGCTCATCAGGAGCACCTTTAGAACAAGTGGTGCAGGTATCTTAGTTACTACTGACAAATGTTAAATATCATTCTCCATAGCCATGATTTCAATCACAATCTTTTTTCAAATCCCAAACTATGCCAGTGTTGAGATTTATCTCACCCTGCTGTCATTGAGAAAGGTGACATTAGTTTGGAAAGGCCACTGTCTGTCAAATGAAATGTTAAGCCATGGTTCCATATGTAGGAGTGCTATATTCTCTGCATGTTAAAGAACACAGGGTGACCTTGAGAGAAAGCTTCCATCTGCCTCTTAACAGCTATTCAGTGGATCCCCTTCCCCAAACTGCTCTAAGCCTTGTAATAAAAAATTGTGAACAAAAAAGTGCCACTCAATGATAAAACAATGATATAATCTGAGTATGTAAAATGTAAAAAAAAATTTGTGTAAAATATTCCCAGTAATAATAGCTTTATTTATATTTACAACATTGTTATTATTTTTCAGGTAGTGAAATGGAAGAGGAGGTAGTAACAGAATCAGAGGATAGTAATGATTCATGGGCTAACAATGAAGAACTGTCATCAGATTTTATTTTGAGGTTATATTTTTAATATTTTTATGTATTAGATATAAATTTTCACATTTTATTTGCATTAGACTTTTTATGTGGCAAGAATTAAAATCACAAGATTGAAAATTTTTATAAATTTTGAAACATAGTTTACTATATGTAAAAAATTATTATAAACATAGCAGGTGTAAATTTCAAACAAACTGTACACCATTCTCTTAAGATAACACAAAGAATTGATCAGGCAGAGCATTTAATGTTTGACTTCAGTTTTAGTAGTGCAGACCATTATTACCTTACAGAAAAGAGATTATAATAAAATGTCAATATAATGGAATTGTATGGGTGACAAAAATATATTAGTTACAATGAAATTTTTTACAGCAAAATATAAAAAATGTGAGAGTAGTAGTTACAAAATAATTATAATGAAACTATGATTTACTATTCACTTCTTAAAAAGTCCATATTTTATTTCTGAACAGTCTGTTTCAACAAGGATTTATCTTTAAATTCTTGATAATGTCACAACTTTCCAACATATGGCCTTTAATTACTAATGCTATATAATGTACAAAAATATATGTATAAACACCAGTCAATTATTACACATGTCTGATAGACATTTCACCAAATTTAAATCATTGCAGCATTGTCAGATTCTAAAAACCAAACTCAGTAGAGATCAAAAAGTGTACATTGTATTGTTTAAGGATTTTCTTTTTACAAATTTCTTTATAACTTTAACATAAAGGTACAGAGTAACTTGACAGGGGACAGAAAATAATTTTATTTTATTGAACATTTCATTACTTGGCATTTGTTACCCTGGCAGTTTACTGTACTTCTTCTGAAGTGGGGTTAAGTTTAGCTCAGTTGGTAAGTTGCATCAGGCTCATAATCTTTAATTCCCAAGTTTCAGTCTCACCTGGGCCAAAGTTAAAATTTATCCACTAAACACCCCCCTGCCCTCTGTCAGAAAGGAGACACTGATGGACTTGAAAAATCCATTGTCCATCAGATGGGACATAAAGCCATTGACCCAATGCACTTTAAAGAACATGCTAGATGGCCTTGACTCTTCCATCTGTCTTCTAACAGCTGTTCAGTGGGTCCTCTTCCCCTGTTCTCTGAGCCCATAGGATTCTCTGTGACCTGTCCATTTAGCCTATTATGTGCAGCCATTTTTAAAGGGGATTATTGAACTGTTTTTTTTTTCCAATAATGTTTTTAAACTCTGTAAAACCATCTACAACTTCAAGGTATCTGAGCTCTTAGTGTATATTCCAAATTGACTTGTTTTGGCCATGATTTTTAATATTAATTTTAAAACATAGTAGGCTTTTTATTTTCTGATATATCAAGTAGAGGAATAAATAAAAAAAAAAGACACTATTTAGAAACTCTGAAATGCCTATTTTAAATGTATATAAATATAAAAGTTAGCTCAAAATTTAATATTTTAAAAGGAAGTTAATATTTAGAATAAAATGTAACCATATTTATGTCACTAATGACAGAGTTTACTGTTCATGGCCATATATGCAGGATTTGTGAACTGGATTTTCATGGTTGTGGCACTATAAGGTTTAAAGTAGTGGTAAGTAATAAGCTTCTTTCAGTGGTGCTTGCTGTTTTTTCACTCATTTTCATGGAATAAGAAAAATAGATAATTTTACTACAGCAGATGAGAATATCAGATTGAACATAACATTCTTTTTAATATAATTTTATGTATCTTAATAATATCCTCACAACATTCCCATTTTGTTAAAAGGTCTTGACGGCCATGAAAAATCACCTTGGACTGCATTCAGCCTATAAAACATAGGTTGGAGGCCACTTCCCTTTAGGATTAATATTTTGATTGTAATATTTAAAAGAGTTGCTGAGAAAATTAATGTGCCCTCTAATTATAATTAGGGTAATTATAAATAGGGTTATAATTGTAATTAAGTATATGTATGAGTTAATGCTAGAAATAGAAATTTTATGTAAGAGAATATGACAGGAAAATTGTGGAATTGAAAATGTTGAAAAAGCATGGCCACCATAGATTTTTACATTGTACTTATTCAACATTACTATAATTTCTTATCAAATTGACATATGTCTTGCCTTTGTACACATAGCTTTGTGCATCCTGCTTTCTCAAAAAATTGGATCTGACTATTATCTTGTTGAAAGTGTCCTGTAACTTAAACTTAAGAAGTGTTGTGCTAAGGTTAAAAAGGTTACCTTTAACACTGAAGCTTTGAAAGACCTAGTTATAGCTAAAGCTTACTGTGATACATTACTTAGTCATTATGACAGTCATGGTTTGCTTACTACTGAAGTTGCAGAAGAATGGGACCTTTTTAAACAGGTGTTTTTGGAAATTCACAGTACTCTTTTAGGGAAAGAGGAGCAGAGGAGGCAAAATTATTTGAGTGATAAGGCACTTGAGCTTATTTCAGAAAGAAATAATTGTAGGAATGACCTTAATCAATATCCTACTAATCCTAATAGAAAGCATTACAGAGAGCTTAATAAACATGTAAAGGATAAGTTAGCTGCTGATAAAAATCTTTGGTTTGATGGCTTGGCTGACATAGCCAAGGAAGCAGTTAGACAGCACAACAGCAGAGAGATGTACCAGATATTTAATGTTTTGTATGGTAGAAAACGAACAGGTGTACAGGGATTGAAGGATAAACAAGGTAAGGTTATTGAAGATGAGGGTTCTGTCATGGCTAGGTGGGCTGAGATTTCAGTGATGGTCTAAACCAGTGGTTCTCAACCTTTTATTCTTCAGGTACCCCCTGGAAATGTGTATGTAACTGGAGTAGTTGTATAGATAGATAAAGCCATAGTTATAGTATAACAATGGGAATAAAATAAAACATATATATATATACACATTAAATTTTGTACTTAACTTACATCTGGCGACTTTTGAGCTCACGGCGTACCTCAAAAACTTTTACCGCATACCCCACGTTGAGAACCCTTAGTCTAAACAATGTGGTTAGTTCTACTCCCATTGCCATTAATGAGAATAGATGCATTACTGGCTTTAATGTTGACTCTCTATCACAGTCTGAAGTTATTATGACTATTTCTGAACTTAACTACATAAATTCCCAGGGTTAGATGAAATTACTACTGAAATGATTAGAGCTGGAAATGTCCATGTTACTATATGGCTTTTATGTTAAAGGCATTGTTCCTAAGGATTTTACCCAAGCTGTTGTTATTCCTATTTTTAAAAAAGGTGATCGCAGTTCTAGTGATATTTATAACAGTAGCAGCCTACTTTCTGTTCCAGGTAAAGATCTTTGCATAATTGTTCTTAATAGAATTAACCCTTTCCGGGTCAAGGACGTGTACAAATTGCTTATTTTTTGTACAACCATGAAACTTCGATAAAAAAGATTGCCATTTGAAAATTTTATTACATATATATTTTTAAAATATGTAATTCATGCTTGAGAAATATTTTCGTTTTTCATTTGATGCATATTTTATTAAACTACAATGTAAATAGTTCAATAAAGCCATCTGATTGCTGTATTTTAGAAGCGCTATGTGGTATTGCCAATTTGTTTGTTAATGATACTCTGTAATGACGCATTTACCTGATTTAAGCTCTTTGATTTGAACTATTAACATATTTTTCCTTAAATTTTCGAAAATCTTCTAAAAATTAACAAAAAAAACTGCTATTATTAAAAACAGCAGATTTTGGAAGTAATTATAAAGTACATACTGCCTTGTTGGTCCAACATATTGGTTACCCATTGTAAAGTTAGTATTTACTTATTTATATTTAAACCTTAGTTTTCATTTCAGTAGATTTATTTTCGCTGATCAATAAGTATTGATTTTTTTTTTTAGTTATGCTACATCGGATGGCTGGCCTAACTTGTTGCTATGATATTTTATTTACCATCGCATTAGGTTATATGTTAATTTTCATTTTGTTATTTATTACTTTTCCAGTAAAACTTTGATCTGTTATCATTTTCTGAAAATAAATTAGGTCTTGGATACGGAAACAAATTAATTTCTGTAGATTTATTTCCATAAGTTAGCAATTTTTTGGTCAGCTGATTTATCACTCTTTCTGAGTTCTACTGCATTGGATGGCTGTCTTAAAAGTGGTTGCAGATATTATATTTAACATCTCATTAGCTTATTTGTAATTTAAAAGAAGTAAAAATCCAGTTTCAGGTTAAATACCATATTATTCAGGAGGAAATTTCCTTTTGATTAATATATAATTTAACTGTATTTTTGCCGTCCCATGGGTGAGTGGTTAGCGCGCTTGGCTACTGATCTAAGGGACCTGGGTTCAAGTCCCGGATAAGGCATGAATGTATGTGTTGTTTTTCTGCTGAGGTCCTGCCATCCTCTCAGACCTTCTACTATGGCATATAAACTGACAGCCTCCTGTCAGATTTCTGTGGCAAGCAGCTGCTTGATGGGGTATTTATTATTTATTTATTTTTATATTATATTTTTCGTCAGGTTTTCCAAAATTAAGCATCTGATCTATTTTTTCACCATATCATATTGAAAAAGGTTTATTAAAATCATTATGTTTATAAATTTGTTTAAATTATTTATTTTCATTAAATTCATAATTAAATTCTGCTTAATTTGGTATATAAAATGATCTATTTCTTTGATTGGTTATTTTGTTTTTAAATTCTAAAGTTGACTTGTTTATCTGACAGAACAATTGGCTAAAAGCTTGGACTTTTCTCAAAATATAGTACTAGGAAAAATTTTTGAAAAGGGAGTAATTTTTGTTTTTCAATTAAAAATTCATTTTTTGTTATTCAGAAATAAATAAGCTTTCTATTCGTGTGCATTATTATCATATCTTTCTATTAGTTTTTTAAAATTTTTATTTGTGCTGCCAGATGCATTTTTTACTACAATTCAATTTTTCTTCAACCTAGATATGTATCAATACAAAATTATAATGAAATATACCCAGCTAAAGTAACTGAATACTTGAGCACTGGTGTATAATCATAATAAAAATATAAATACAAAAAATTAACAAGGCAACAGTTGGTGATTGAACCAATCTATGATGTAGACAGTCAAAAAATGAATTTTACATTCAGTAATCATTCTTTGTTTACATGCATTCACAAAGAGATTTATTAAATAAATATTTTGAAGTAATTTTCTTTGTTGTTTCTGGAACACTGTTATATAATTTAGGCCCAATATAGTTTATATTATGAGTAGTAGCTTGCTCTGATATACGCGTGGAATTTGCAATTTAAATGATGAGTCTCTAAGTGGTATATATGTCTGTCGAACCTGAAATAGATGTAAATTGAAATGGACATATTCAATAACTTTTAAAACATAAAGTTGAGAGACAGTCGGTAACCCCAATTCCTTAAATATAGGACGAGATTCAGAGAAGCAACCTTTATTGTCAATGATTCTAACAAATTTTTGCAGAATCAACAGCCTGTTTAAATTTGTTTTTGCAGCTCCTCCCCAGGCTTTTATTGCATATTGTAGCTGACTATGTACACAAGCAGAATGTAACATTTTTAAACTTGTTTTATCAAGTAAGAATCTTAGTGTATAAAATTTTGCTATAAATGGTGTGATACTTCCATGAAAGGCTTTTATCAATAATCACTCCTAGGTATTTAATTTGATCAACCTTCGTAAGACGTTTGCAACTGCAATTTAGGATGTTGTAACGGTTCTTGTGATGAGAAACCACTCCAGAGTCTGCTACCATCAGCTGATGCCTTCAACTGGAATTTTATACAGCATGTTTTAGCCTTATTTAAGCTTAATTTATTCAATGTTAGCCACTGATAGAGATGATGAATATCTCTGTTTGCCATTTGGTATAATTGCTCATAGATGTTATTTTTGTATAACGAAACAATATCATCAGCGTAAGAAATAATTTCTGCCTTAAAATTTTTGTCAAATATATCGTTTACATATAATATAAATAGCAGAGGTCCCAGTACAGAGCCTTGTGGTACACCTGTATTGATATTTTTCATAGAACTATGCATATCATTTATCCTAACCATTTGTGAACGATTTCCCAAGTAGGATTTTAACCATGTGAAACTGGTACCTCTGATTCCATATTTATAAAGCTTAGCCAGCAATATTTCATGATTTACCAAATCAAAAACCCTTGATAAGTCCAAAAAAATTGTGAGTGTTTTAAAATCTTTATCCAGAAACCATGTTAATAAATTTATTAAATATAAAATAGCATCTTCTGTGCTTTTTTTTCTGTTGAAATCCATATTGGTTCTTTGCTATTATGTTAAACTTTAATAAAAAAAATTGTTCAACCTGACAAAGAATAACCTTTTCAGTGTTTTTAACCTTATTGAAAGTAAAGCAATAGGTTGATAATTTTCTATAAGGGTTTTGTTTAAATAAGGGTTTTGTTTCCTTTTTTGTAAATAGGAACTATTATTACATTTTAAGGCATTTGGGAAAATACCAGAAGATAAAGATGTATTAAACAAGTAGTACAATGTTGTTCATATCGATGGATATATTGCTTTAAAATTATCCACGTTTATGTCATCCCAGCCAACCGAATAAGTCCTTTTCAAATTTTTTACTATGCTGTCCAATTCTTCCAACGAAACTGCTATCAGACCCATTGAATTGCCCTGGGAAATGAATATTCTATCTTTTAACTTAAGATCTTCAGGCACTACCAAATCTGATTCCGAACTACCAGTTTCATATTCAGTAGCTATATTTATTAAATAGTCATTGAATGCATTAACTATTTCAGTGGAACTATATGTAAAATATATCATTTTATTATTTAAGCTCATTTCAAACAGATGATTTTGATTTTTCTTCCTACTATTTATATTAATTACTTCATTTACAATATCCCATTTTTTTTGTGTTATTTCCAGCATATGCCAGTTTTTCTTGAAAATGCAAATTTTTAGCTTTTGATATTATACTATTTAAGGAGTTCTTGTAGCTTTTGTAATAGTTAGCATCAATTCTATTTTTTTTTTTTTTTCGTAATCTATGTAAATGATTTCGGTACTGTATTGACTTAATAAGTTCTGTGGTTATCCACGGTTTTAAATTTTTTAGTTTTTTATTCACATTTCTCTTTTCTATAGCTTTTTTAACTAATTTTTTAAAGTCCTGAACGAAATGGTCAAAAGCTTCATTTACGTCATAATAATTTTGTATATGATATGATACTATGATCCTTGAAGCCTTGTAATTTCACTTTGTCCGTGTAAATAATTGACTGTATTGGCTCCTTAACTTTGATTCAGACATTTGTTGTTGAAGAAAAGGTGAAATAAATCATGTAATCTGTGATGTCCGTAGTTACAATATAGGGGTAACAAGAAAAAGAACTTATTTTCCTTATGAATAAATGATCTTACAAGATTGTGATCTCATAATCCCCGTAATATAATTTGACAAGTTGTATAGAGTCATAAGATCTAAATAACTGTTTATATGTTCTGTAGATTTTGAGATATCCAAGTTTATATCTTCTGTAAGAATAATATTATGATCTGGAAGTTTATCAATATATTGAAACAATTCTTCAATGAAATTCATTTCTCCACCTCTACATAACGATAAATCACCAATAAGACTACCGATATTGTCGAATTCAATTGAATTGTCGAAATCTAATTGGGAAGCATACCAATGCTGCTTGATGTAAACGACAATTCCATCAGATCTATTAAAATGTCTACAGTTAAAAAATTCTTTGTATCCCTCAATATGATATAAAGATGTTTCATTGTCAGGAATCCAAATCTCAGAAAGGATTACTACTTTCTATCAATGCCAAAAGCACATCAGAATTCGCTTGTAAACTTCTGATATTCAAATGAACAAAACTAATTCCTTTTTTGAAATCAGAATGGATCAATTTAAGTTCTTCGAGGTCAATGTAAATGCCTGATGTTTCTTCCATTTTATGGCTAGAAAAAATTAACCAAAATGAAATGAACAAAAATGCATTTTAAGGAACTTAACGTATCAGATATTAATTAAGTTTGACTCATTGTCAACTCTGATGGCATTTGAGTCGTCATTTTTCCTTAAGAATATTCTTCCCAATTTGATTCATACATATTTATATTTAAATTCCTTTTGAAGAGCTTTGACTTTATAAAGTAATCTCTTCCTTTCTATTGTTAATTGTTTTCTCTTCCATTTCTTCATTTAGCGAATTTAGAAATAACTTCTTCCCTTTTCTTTTCCCCTCTAACCACTTATTTCTGATATCTTCGTTCTTAAACTCTATTACAATATTACCAGGTTTATCAGCATTACAAGACTGAATCCTTTTAATTAATTTTATATCCTCTTGTTTCTGGGGAATTTGTAATATAATAGATACCTTATTTACAATTAATTGTAAATTCTTCTGTGGTTGTTGATGTATACCAACAATCTCTAGATTTTTGTTTTAATGCATCTTGTCTTAAATCATTAATCTTCGATTCTAATATGTTAATTTGTTTTTTCAGTAAAAATACATTTTCCTTAGTTTCATCAAGATCATCAGACCCATGACATTTAAGCTCATTCATAATTAATTCATTTATCTTTACGAAATCATCTATTTTTTTTACTACGGAATTCAACAGATCTAAGAATATCAACATTTTGTTGATTAATTCTCTTTTCAGACTCTGAATTCTTTCCTAATTTCCGACTTAAAAATATTAATTAATAAGCTCCCCTTTTAAATTATGATCAGAAGAATCCATAATGCAACTTGGCTTACCATTGTTCATAGAATGGTTATCTTCATCTCCCATAGATGGCTGCACATGTTCCACTTCACTTGTAGATAGGGAACTGCCCATCGTTGAGGTAACTCTTTTCTTCTTGCAATTATTACATACCCATTTGCTTCTTCTGTCTACTGACATATTTCTATATACCTCGAGTCTTATCCCCACACATCCAATATGAAAAGTAGCTTTACATGAACCATAACACTGTAACTATTCCTTTTTTAAATCTCCTTCCTTACTACGTACCTTACAAGTAAATTCCATGTTGCCACCAATCTCTGGACAAGACTCTAAAAAAGTCCTATTAATATAAAATGTCATCTTTTTTGTTAAATATTTTATTTTCAAAAAATCCAGAATTAAATATTGATTAATTTGGCATATAACATGCCATAATTCCTTTCATTAGTTATTTGGCAAAAAAAGTTCTAAGTTAATATTTTTGCCTGATCAGAGTGAAAAAATAGCTGGACCTCGGAAGGGTTAAGAATCTGGTTGATGAGCAGTGTAGATTCAGAAGTGGTAGGGAATGTGTAGATCAGATTTTTTCACTTCGGCAGATTCTTGAAAAAGGTTTAGAATTTCAGAAACCTGTGTTACTAACTTTGTGGATTTCAAAATGGCTTTTGACTCTATTGATCGGAATAATTTGTGGTTGATTGTGAGATCATATAGAATACCTGGCAAGTTAGTTAACATAATGAAAGCTCTCTATAATAACACTGAGTCATGTGTGAGAATTGGTAAGTCTCGCAGCAATTGGTTTAGCATTGCTAGTGGAGTTAAATAAGGGTGCATTTTGTCTCCTTTTCTGATTAGTTTGGTTATTGATTATGTTATGCAAAAGTCTTTGCAAAGGAAAGATTTTGGCCTTAAGTGGTCTAGAGTTTTCAAAATTTCTTATTTAGATTATGCAGATGATTTGGCCCTGTTGACTAATGATGTTGATGAGATGAATTCTTTCATTAGGGTGCTCTGGAGCAAGTGTCTCAGTTTAATTATTTTGGGAGCTATATAACGGATACTGATGATGTGGGCATGAAATTAACAGATGAATAGGGATTTCTGCTGGGACTTTTAAAGAATCTAGAGAGAGTGTGGAAAATAGATACATACCCTGAAGACTAAAATTAGACTGTATAATAGTTGATTCTTTCTAGAGGTAGTTATAGTAGTGAAACTTGACTCTTTATAAACAAGATAACACGAAACTTTATGCTTTTGATTCTAGATGATCTTGGGCACAGTATCTTGGGCATTAGGTGGTTCAACTTTACAAATAATGATTAGTTAGGCAAAGGAGTTGGCAACCTCCTTTGAGCAGCATATTGTGCAGAGAGATACTGTTGGTTTGGCCATGTTGCCCATATACATAACTATAGATTAGCAAATATGGTTATGAACAGTGTGCCTGAAGGCCAGAAGTCATTAAATAAATTTGCATTTAAGGATTTTTCAGTTACTCATCTAACTTTTTGAAGAAAGTCTCAAGCTGAGATTCAAAATACATACTGGATCATTCCCTTTGTATGCTATTTTTTTTTTTAATTTACATATATATTACTGCTTGTCATAGTTTCATTAATCTTACCACAAGGAAAGGACCAAACACACCCCATAATCATGCATGAAATGGCTTGCTGTTATAAGAAAAAGTGTCAAAAAGAAAAAGGAAATTTTATGAAATTGAAAACATGGTAATGTTATGGGCATTTTAATTTTAATGTCTACAGTTTGCAGATAATTTGAAAATGTAGTGCACAATTTTATCATGGACTTTCTTAATTTTTTGCTGTTTCACAAATCATTTTTAAAACCTTGGGTTGCTACACTGAAAACCAAATACTGTTCAAACATAACAGAATGTTTGTGTGTAAAATTATTGCATTCATGAATACTCTGCAAGAATATTACTCTGAATGGGGATAAAAGGAGCTCATTCTGTCATAAAATGAAAGATGGATGTTAAAGGAAATATGTAATTTGAATTTTAAAACACAATAAGAATGCCATAGTCTAAAACGTTTTTGACCTTTAATGTAGTTATCAATGTGCTCTTTTATATTCCATTCATAGTGTATTGCTTGATTGTTTTTATTTTTTACATATAGCTTTGTTTTTAAATTTAAAAAACTTTTAGGATGATAGGAGCAGTGGGTACTAGCGAAGATAAACCATTTGCCTGTCCAATACCAGGGTGCAAAAAACGCTATAAAAATATTAATGGAATTAAATATCATGCTAAAAATGGACATCGAAAAGATAACAAGTAAGTTTCACATAATATTATATATTCAATTGTTACCAAATAATATTTTAGTGTGTTTTAAAATGTGCAGTATTATATAATAAGTAATGATAAAAATAATTGTGATAACTTGAAGTGTGTAAAATATGAAAACCAAAAATGACCATTAAATATATGTTGAACCACATGCATTTATTTTAGAGATTTAGGAAACAGAATCGAATTTTACTCTAGTAAGAATCATCATTTTATATATTAGCTATAATTTCAGGCAGGCAAACGGGCAGTGAACAAACAGGTGGGTGGACATGTGATATCATTGGTGGTGGAAATTGACAGTTTCCCTGTGATCTGACGACTACTTGAGCAATTGGTCCTGAATTTGGTGGGGTGGTCACTTAGTTCTGACACTCTTGGCATTATGGATGGGGTTCCTACTGCCGTGGGTCTGGAGTGATCCCTCGAGAAGTGCCTAAGATTTTTGGGGTGCTGCTGTTGCCTTCCTTATGAAGGGAGTAATATTTGAATGATAGTTATCAGTCGAGACACATTTGGCACCAAACTTTTCGTGGGAATTGTGATTGGTGGAAACCAGTGAATGAACTTATCAAAGAGTTAACAATCTGTTTCGCCCAAATGTTTGGCATGCGTATTACTAGTAATGTAATATTTTATGATGCAGAAAATTAGCTTTATGATTTAAATATGTTTCTTTTTCGTAGCTGCATTATTTGTCATGGTTAGTCTGTATATTTCTGTTGCTCAAACACAATTACCTTATTGCTAATGAATTGCTATGTTGAATTTTAAACACTCTTTGATATTGAATAAATTATTTGAACCTGATTTAATCCTCTCTAATATCTATAATGCATGAATAACTCAAGTGAATCACAATCAGATAACTTATAAGGTTGTTGGTTTTTACTGATAAATCACAATTATTTTGATTCTGAACATAACCTAGAACTGTGAAAGTTTGTTTTGTGAACTTCATAAAAAAATTGTTTATCACCCGTTCTTAATATCAAATAAAAATCACCATTAATTTAATATATGGAGTACAGTAGAAATATTAATTTTGTATTGGTGGGTTAAATTATGTAGATTGGGGTGGATTTCAGATTGAATATAATCATTCATTTTAAATACAGATCACTGCTGATTTCAATTGAAATCCAATATTGCATCAATGTGAAAGTTTACATTTGGATCCAAATATAGATTTCAAACTATTATTCCAACTATTGTTTCAAAAGCATTGTCAAAGAAAAATAGATGCCATTGTTCTCTAACTTCATTGCAACTCTTTTACAACTGTTGAAGTGTGTGAACCAAAAGTCCATATAATAAAAGTGCTAAAAATTGGACAAATATTTTATCTGAGAATTCCATAAAGATAGAGGAAAGCACCGTTTGTAGAAAATGAATTTATATGTTGTAGCACATCTATGCCATATATAGCTTCTATTTGTTTTTGAATGAATCTTAAATTGTTATATTTCTGAGATTTGCAATATTAATTATGCCAAGACACCAAATTTCTTGGTTCTAGTGTATCTGCTTCATAGTGTGGCTTCTAACCTTAAAAGAATATTAAAATCCAGAATTTCATAGTTTTTGGAAATTGCAACTTTAATTATTCTTAGGTTCAGATTTTCATGGCTCTAACATTTCTGTATCATAGTTATAATTAAATATGTTATTTTTAGAAATGAACACTTGATATTATATCATTTAGAATTTATTTGTAGAAAGAAGCACATAATAATATATAGTTAGAGTTAGCTCTATCACTTATTTGAGTTTCCAGTTGGTTTCTTTATCAACTAGTATTTTTAATTTTGCTGCTGTAACTACAGGAATTTGGGTTCAAATTCTGCATAAACTATGGATGTTTCTTTCTGTTGTATGTTGTCTTCCTGCTGTCCTCACAGATCTCTATTCTGTAATATACTGATGTACTTCTCTCAGACTTCTGTGGCAAGTAAGTTGTTTGAGGAGAAATATTATTTATTTGCTCCTCAAAAATACTTTTATCTTCTTTCCTCCCTCCATATTTTCTTAATATTCCTTAGCTCATAGTAGCACCAGAAATTTAAAGAGTAAATGTTTAGTATTACTGACTACCAATTGTTCAACTGTAGAGTATCTTGCATGTCATCAGGAAGTCATGTGTTCATGTCTCAGCCAGCTAAAGACATTTTTCCTTTAAAAAATTATTATAATGACTTTTTTGTATTGCAATTGAATCAACATTTGGAATTACTGATTATAGTGCAGTTATTTGCACTGTGCAAGGATTCGAACTCCAGCAGTGCACATAAACACATCTACAGAAAAGGAGATGACAAATATTCTTCTATTTCATACATTCTTGTGTAGAATGGCACACATTATCTCCTTTGAAAGGGGTAGAGGTTGGCTCAGTTGGTAGCATGCCAGGCTCATAATTTGCAGTTCCCAGGTTCAAATCCCACTTGCCAAACCCTGTGCACATGAAAGAACACACTTGATGACCTTGAAGGGAAGCTACCATGTCTCCTAATAGCTGTTCAGTGGGTCCCTTTCACCCAACCTTTGAGCCCTTGGGGTCATTGTAATTTGGCCCATTGTGTGCAAGAGGATATTGCTCAGAGGTAAAGCAATTGAATCTGACTTCTTTGAAAATGCTCAGATAATCAGAAACACAGTGACATTTAATCAAAATTTTGCAGCAAATGTTTTCAAAAAAAAAAACTATCAGATAGTATAAACCTCAGAATTTCCAGTGAACATTGCCCACCAACAAGGAAGCAAGCAGCAACTCTGCTTACAGCCAAGTAAACTCTGTGTGTGCAGCAATCTGTATCCAAGTAAAAATATGTTTAAAAATCCCTAAAAACTACTTGACACAGATCTCTGACAAGAGTCTGTCAGTGTAATGTGCCGTAGAAAAGGTCTGTGAAAAAGGTGACACCTCAACAGAAAGACTACACAAGAAACATCCAAGCCTTATCTGAGGCACAAACCCATGTCCATTAGATCTTATCTATCACTGTTGATGTTCCTTAGTTTTAAATACAGATCACTGTTGTTGTTGTTTTTTTCAGTATATCACAGTAAAAAGTCTTATTAAAATTAATGTTTCTACAATGTTCAAATTTTTTACTTTAATAAAATTCAGAATTAAATTCTCTTTAATTTGATATATAACATGATCCATTTCTGTCGATTAGTTATTAAAAATATTCTAAAGTTGATTTGTTTATTGGACGTTTCTCAAAGTAGGGTATGAGAAAAAAATTGAAAAATGAAAGAAATGTTTACTTTAAACAAGAAAATTTTTTTTGTTATTCAGAAATAAATAGCCCTTCTATTCATATGCATTATAATCATTTCTATCTATTAGTGTTTTTTAAATAAGTTTTTATTTATGTTGCCAGATGCATTTTTTTACTAAATGACTCTAAAAAAGTTCTATTAAAATAAAATTTGTGGTCTGTTTTGTTAAACATTTTATTTTCAGAAAATCAAGAAATGCTGATTAATTTGGCATATAACATGCCATAATTCCTTTCATTAGTTATTTGGCAAAAAAGTTCTAAACTGAAAGTTTTTTGGCTGTGCTTAGGTAGAAAATAGGATCTGGACAGAAACCAGTTTTTCAGGCTGGATATTGAAAGGGTTATTTCCCATTCAGACATAAACATAGTAGTTTCATATTTGCTTTATGTTTATTGATACTTAATGTGATAAATGAATGTTTGAAAAATATTTCCTTAGTCATAAATATGTAATAACAGTAAGATCCGTACTTTTTCCATCTGTGGTTGTTATACTTCTCAGCTGAAACAGAAAAATATAGTTTTAGATTTGTGCAACAGTAAGGAACTACGATCGAAATTATATTAATTTTATACCATTGTTTTCTTAACAAGTGAAGGAGTGTTTTTGTGTGTTAAACAAAATATTTTCATTTATATATCAATACAACAATACGATATAGCTAGTAATTAATTGCTAATAGCTAATTGTTGAATTTGCTGAATATTAGTGACAATTTTAATGGCAGGCCTGGGGTGTCCTCATATCAGTGAGGCCCTACAATGCTCTTGTGTAACTATTAATGGGAAGTTGAGGACAATTTTAGAAGTTACATTAGAATAAAATTATAAAATTTATTATAAAATACACTAACTTTTGTATGATTACAATTATAGTTTACTATTTTTACATTATATTATTTTCTATTTTATAAATTGTGATGGAAACAATGCTTTCTTTTTTTCCATGGATGCTTTGGCACTGTTTGAAAAGCTGGTGTTTAATTTGTAATGGAAGAATATATGTTTATTAAGAGGAATAATACTTGGATACTGTTATACTCAAAAATAATGTCATGGAATTATTGGATTCTATTATCCAATAATCATGTTTAAAAAGAGTATAGAAGTAAAATTTATATGGCCATTTCCAACTATTCTTCTTTACTCACAGCTTACATAAATTATATTTCATGTTCCAATTTAAAAAATAAAATTTTACTTTTTTAATTGATCAAAGTGTAATTTTGAAATAACTTATTACATAAAATGTGTTATGATTAAAAGAGAAGTAAAAAGGAATATATGTTATGAGAGACTTTTTTTATTCCCCCCCCCCTTTATAATGTCTTATTAGTAGTGAATAATTGTTTGCATTTGCAAGAATTTCTTCATATTATATAGAAGTATTACTATTTTCATTCACAGCACAATTGTGATGAATCACCAGGAAAAATTGGTGTGCAAATAAGGTGTTGAAAAATTTTATATAATTTTGGAAAAATTATTGAAATCATACTGCATGTATTTGTTCTATATCTATTCTAATTATTAATTGTATTTCACATGTATAAAACATTAGTCTCTAAATTTAACAACTGATAGTAACACTTCTCCTTTGGGAACATTTTTACTCCTGTATTATATGTGGGGTATTCAAGTTATCAGTTAAAACATAAATCTGTTACTGTTTTTCAAAGAAATGGGCAAAAATTAATGAGTAAAGTAATTTTAACTTAAAAGTGTTGTTTAAATGATATCTGAATCAAAAATAGCATTTTATCTGATAAATTGGGTCTGGGGTCTCCATTACTTCCTTATATAAAATAGGGTAACAATTCATCTAGGTGAACAAGAACTAAAATTTGCCTTGACCAAAAATATGGGCAACATTGGCAGGTGGACATTTTTGCTTGTTAGAACTTCTTTGTAACTAGATGCAAACTTGATCTAATACATAATTTTAATAATCTCTATTCAATGCAAAGTTGCTTAACATATATATTTGAATATTAACTCAATTTTTTTTTTACACTGAAGTTTTGAATGGGCTTCTTTCTATTCTGATACTAATTAATGGCTATAAATATTTCCATTTGTGTACCTGTCCATAACTTAAAATTTTCAAATTTACGTTTTTTCTCTCCCAAAATGTGTATGTGATGAAGAAAATAAAACTAGGGAACAAATAATTATATGATTTTTCCTGAGTTTTTAATAGCAATTCATATGGTTAAATCTTACCATGAAAGCATAACCAAAGTCCACCTGGACCCTTTAGGAAGAGTTACTCATTTATTGATATTACATAGTATGGCACTAAATGAACTTTACTAAAATGATATAGTAGCTGTTTTCAATCTTATGAAAAAATAATTCTGAAATTCACAATCTGCCTGCACTATGTTGCCATTTGCTTATTTTACTTGCTTAATTTTCTTTTTATCTGTGATATTCCTCAAGTCACAGTCTTTTTACAGTACATTAATACTTAATTGTACAATACACTGAAGTACCATTGAATTAGGGATAGGAGACATTATCCAAATTCAGTCCTGCAAGTCCCGCATTTGTGCGCATGTGTGGCTGAAACTCTGGTCATATATAACTGTCAGCTTTGGCTTCCCCAAGCAATCGTTGTGAGAAGCATAATGTGTAAGGTGCGGGATTTAGATGCATTTGACAGAGGGCAGATCGTAGGTGCCCAATGGATAGGACACTTGCTCTCTGAAATTGTCAACGAACTTGAATTTTCTCATATGACAGTTTCAAGAGTGTTTTGGGAATATGAAAATTCCGACAAAAAAAAACACCCAGAGAAACTGCAAAGGACAACCAGCCTTGAATGATCATGGGCTTTGCTGTCTGATCCGCATCGTACAGACCGATAGGGGCCAGACATTATCTGAAATCACCTCCCATCTGAACGCAGGTTCCAGCCAGGAAGTCAGTGCACAGACTGTGCAACACTCACATCATTGTCTCTGCTTCGGGAGCCGCCGACCTACGAGAGTCCCACTTCTAACATCATGACACCGAGCTCAACGCCTTGCCTGGCCTAAAGAACATTGAAACTGGACCATCGAAATTTGACAAGGGATAGCCTGGAGTGATGAATCCCAATTTAAACTTCATCACTCCGATGGGAGACAGGGTATGGTACCAACCCCATGAAGCCATGAATCCCGCATGTCAGATCGGAACAGTACAAGCTGGTGGTGATTCGGTGATGGCCTGGGGTGTCTTCAGTTGGACGTCCGTGGGACCTTTGGTACATGTACCAAGGACTCTCAATGCATCCCGGTACATAGAACTCATGGCTTACCATTTGCACCCATTTATGGCCATCATGCATCCCAATGTGGAGATGGCATCTGCCAGCAAGACAACTGTTCATCTCACAGGTCCATGTTGGCTACTGCATGATTGCAGGAGCATTCTGCTGACTTTGAAATAATGAATTGGCCACCTAGAAGCCCAGATTTAAATCCCATTGAAAATCTTTGGGATACTGTGAAGCAGAGTGTTCAGACCTGTGTCTCATCAGCGATGACCTTGAGAGAATTGTGGACAGTTCTGGAGGATTTATTGGTCGCCATACCTGTGGAACATTTATGCAAGCCTGTGGAGTCCTTGCCTCATCATGTGACAGCCATTACCAGGACCAGAGTGGGTCCTACACATTACTAGGTTGCTATCCCTAATTCAGTGGCACTTCAGTGTATTTGCTTTCTAAAACTGTTTATGTAATTTTTTAATATGTATAAAAGTATAAATTAATGGTACTTTCCCCTAAACTATGCTATTTAAATTGTAAGATTGTATCTGTGGGGCAAGGGTTAGCTTATTTGCTAGCATGCTAGTCTTGTGATATTCTCTAGCTTAAGTCCCAGTTCTTTCTATGTTGAGATTTTCTTTGGTAATCCTCCTCCACCACCTTTGGTGAGAAAGAAAAGACTCTCTCTTGGTGAGAAAGAGAAGACTGGTGGACTTGGAAAAGCTCTGTGTGCAGCAGAGCAATATCTTGTGCAATTTAAATAACATGCTTGGAGGCCTTTAAAGAAGGTTGTTCCTGTTGCCTGACAACTGTCCAGTGAATCTCCTTCTGACTTAGCCATTTAGTGCATTGTCTACACAAAACTGCTGCCATTTAGTGGATTGTCTACACAAAACTGCTGCTCAGAGCTGCTGCCATTTAGTACATTGTCTACACAAAACTGCTGCTCAAGATACATAACAACTATTTGTATCAAGAAGTCTTTTTTTTTCAGAGTTATATAGTCTAAGATACTGTATTTTGTTATTGAAACTTAATTAAAATATTTACAGGTATTCCTTTCAAAAATTAATTCTTACAATTGCACAAGATTGTGCATTTAGTAGCACTAAGTATGTAATTCAAAAATTACAGGTTAGGTTTCAAGACCACATGCCTGTTGTCTTAAGAAAAGAACACAGTTCAACTTGGGAAAAAATTCTGTCAAATATAATGTTAAATCATGATTTTGTGTGTAGGATAGCTATACTTAATACATATTAAAAGCATACCAGAAGCCTTGGTGGACATTTCCCTCTCTCTTTCTCATATTTGCAGCTATCCAGGGATTCTCTTATCCTAAATTTACAGTGTTTATGACTTAACTGTTAGCCCATTGTGAAATAGAAAAACTGTTGTCAGAAGTAATACAACTCTCCCATGTTCAGAACTTTATATAAAAAAAATTGAACACAATTATGACTTTATGCATTTAATTTGTATATAATATAAAATTATTTATATTAATGCAATATTCTTATAATTACTTTTTATTTATATATCCATTTTGTCTGCATTTGTTTCAGAGCTAAGAAAATTTTCAAATGCCATTGTGGAAAGAGCTATAAGACTGCACATGGCTTAAAAAATCATACTTTAACGCACAATTCAGTTGTCAGTGTGACAGCACCATCCACTAAAGATGATACTGTGGCATCTGTTACAGCAGCTAAAACAGCAACTTTAGCACTTCTGATTCAAGGTCAGCATGTGAAAGATGCTGGAGTTCTAACAAAACTGACAAATGGATCAATATCTGTAAAGGATAATATCAGTGGCAGTGCTGCTCTTCTTCCAGTTTCTGCAACAAACTCTTATATTCCACTGGAAATATCTGCACCTTCATCATTAGAGCAGACAACAAAGCTAAATATTCAACAGCCACTTTACACTAATTCAGATGTATTTGGCAAAAGTGCCAATTCAGTCTCTAGTCTTCCTTTAACCATTGAAACTGTTGCTTCCAAGACTCTAAATTTATCTCCAGCATTGCAACAGCATTTACTTGGTTCAAGTGATTCAATAAAAAATATATCTTGTATTAATCTACCTGCTACTTCATAATTTAGTTTTTGTTCAGTATGATGTAATAATTCTTGTATATAATTGTTATTTTCAGCTTTCTAGAGATGTGGAAATAGAAAGGCATTTTGATGGTGTAGAAAGTATTGTACATTGGTATTGATTAGAGGAAAGTAAAATAGTAATGCTTGTATAGTAAACATCACGCAGTGTGTTATTACTATTTTACATTTGTAACTCTAATTTTTGTTAATTTGATGTTCTATTTCTATAAATGTATATGGAATACCAAAGTTGCTTGTAGTTATAAAAAGAAATATAATTTAAACATAAAAGAAGCTGGTAACATTATACTGTTCTGTACGATTTCTAAATTAATATATTTTTCAGATTATGTTTCACTTTTGTTTACAGATTTGTTAAGTTTAAGTAGTTATCAGAAATTAGAAAATGAAAAATAATATTAATAGACATTTGAATGTTGACTGTTGAAGTCAATAAAATATCTTTCGTTTAGCTAACCACTATTTGCCTTTTATGTTATTTGGTAATAGTGTAAAATAATTAGGCAGAATTTTGGTAAAAGGTGTCAAACTAATATTGTATATATCACTTACTGTCATTATTGTATAACTACATTTCAAGTGTAGCAAATAATACATAGTTCAGATCTAAGCAGTTACTGAATGATAGTAGCTATAAAAGTGTATAGGGAACTTAAATGTTCATTGCCTTGTTGTAAATGTTGGGCATAGTTAAAGAACAGATAAATTGCTTTTGTAGCAATTAAACTAATGTGAAAATTATGTCAATGGTTTATGTGTAGTAAAATAATTATTCTCTATGAGAAGTCAAAAGGTGCTGACTCCTCTGTATAGTCTGATAAGTAAACTAGTCTACTAAATTTTAGGATACTTATTTTAATTTCGCTAAAAAGTGCAAAATACTACCAGAAAAAACATTGTTCTGGTTCTGAAAAATAAGTTTCATTAATTATGTGAATGGGCATTGTTTACTGCAAGAAATAAAGTTATGATCTGAATAGTTCAATATGCCACTGTAATCAGTTTATTATTAAACAGTTGTATTAACCTATTTAACCAACCATATTAAGGTACTTAGGCGATGTGCATTACGTCATAATGCAAGTGAACTGCCTTACCAGTTTCACTTAGATTGTTAACAGCATTCCTTTTTTTTATATTCTCAGCATATTTTACTTCTGAAGTGTGCATTTTAACATGTGTTGACTTGAAATTACTATAAGTTGTATTTGCACTGTAAGTCAAGTTAATATTTAGTATTAGTAATTTACATGTCTTTGTTCCAGGTAAGTTATTAATATCATTTATTAGCATACACATAGATATTACATGTAAGAAAAGTGTATCTGAAATATGTTTTCTATTTCATATATCAAATATATGTACCTTATTTCTTACACAGCATTGAACATCAGAAATATCCATTTCACAACTTGTCATCACTTGCTCTTATGCTCAATTTGACACATTATTTCATACATGTACTTTAAACCAGCGAGTAGTTGCATTCCTTTTGGCCACATTATTGATTGTGTTTGGTCTCTCAGCTTGCTGTTCTGGTTAAACACTCATTCTCAAAAATGTTTTGCTTTCTTCTATTTTCCATGGTTGTGTATGTTGTATTTTGAAAAAAAATATACAATTGTAATATTATGTGCTTTATATGCAGGCAAAAAGTATATGCACTGAAAAATCAAAACTTTTATTTGTTTTCATTTTTATATGCATATTAATACTTTGTATGACATTTTCATCTGTGATTTATCAGAACATACTTTGGATGTTCATATGCAACTTCAGTTGAAAATTTTATACCAAAATATGTTGGAAAACCACTAATGCACTGCTCAAATTCAGTAAAAATTCATTTGAGAACATTAAAAATGTATGTGGATGAGTCCAAAGGACCTATGCACAACTACTCTTGGGTTAATCATGTATTGTGCTTTGGATTACCCCCATTAAATAATGCATATATGATAGAAATCAATTGCCAGTAATTATGAAATACTCAGGAACTGTATTAGAACAGTTTTGTTAAGCATAACACAACTGATGACTTGTGATACCTCTACCCATTTCTAGTCTCCATAATGCACATCTAATGTTTATGAATATGAATGTAATTAATAAAATTAAAGGTTTCTTAGTTTGTATTTCACAATTAAAATTGTTTAATTATTGGATTGGGCACAAAACATAAACAATGATAAGCTATTGATGATACTTGCAACTGATAAAAAAAAAGTGTCATGGAATATGGAAGGCCAGGTATATATCTTTAAATTACTATGCTATTAGTTGTGTAAAGGGGGAAATTACATGTATACACCTTTTTAGAATTTTTTTTTGTAATATCTGAGGAAGCAAACGTATTAATCTATAAGAAAATTTCTGGTAAAAATTGGTGCATTTTATTACGAACAATGCATTTGTAAATAACAGTAATGCAGCTGTGGGTGATAATATAACTCATTCAAAAATATACAGTTTCCTTACCTAATGTGTACTTTAGTATTAAGTTTTTTTTTTTTTAAGTTATATAGAGGAAAGCTTCCCGAGGTTAGGTGTAAGACAGTTTTTGCCAAAGTATTTTAGGGGAAAAAGATCTATTATAAAATGAATCCTTGAAAGGTTCAGGAAAGATAAAGAAAAACTATGGATTACGAAAAGCTGTTTTATTTGCCTCTGGTAATTATAGAAAACAAATTGCAGGATTTGTTGTCTGAATAAACTTGTTTTAATGCTTGTTTTTGTAAAGCGAATTATTTGTTGGAGCTGTTGTTTATTATATACTAATAAAATCTATAAATATGTGTAATAAAAACTATTGATATATTTGAACATTTATTAAACTTTTAATGCTTGTATTTATACCTTGTTAATATATTAACAATACATTAACTCTTCAAAAAAAGTTTTTATTCATATGGAAAAATCTTTAGGATGCGTTTGCATATTCAGAGTAAAGCATATGTAATTGATTTATAGGTAAGCACATTTTGATCTGATATGTTTAATAAACAGCATTAACTTGAAAAAAAATCAAATAATTTTTTTGCTGAAGGTGTTTAACTGAGCCTTTTTTTTTTCTTTTTGCTTATTATTTCATAATGTAAAATTTTTAAGGATTTAAGAAAGTAGCTTATTTTGCTTGAAAAAAAAATGAGTTGAAAAAAATTGGTTGTCCTGACGGATTTGAACCCAGGTCTCCCATAAGCAGGCTGGCATTTTAACCATTATACCACCGAGGAGCTGACCAACTCTCCAACTAAGGACATATAAGCCTTCCTGTTTGATTCACCAGTGGAACCATTTATTATCTATCTATCAGTCTAGCAGGTGTCTTAACCTCTACACCACCGAGGAGCTGACCAACTCTCCAACTAAGTGACTCCTCGGTGGTCTAGTGGTTAAGATGCCCGGCATACTTTTGGGAGACCTGGGTTCGAGTCCCAGCAGAACCAACCAATTTTTTCAAGTGTTCCTTGTCAACAGGACATTTTTCCTGTGATAATTTATTGCTGAATAATTTATATAACGCTGTGAGCATGAGCAACAAATATTAGTATCATCAAATATGTGGCTGCTTGGCTGCCCAACCCCTGATAATAGATGGTGCCACTGGTGAATCAAATGGAAGGCTCATGTGTCACTTAGGTGGAGAGTTGGTCAGCTCCTCAGTGGTATAGCAGTTAAGATGCCCAGCATGCTTCTGGGAGACCTGGGTTCGAATCCCAGTCAGGACAACCAATTTTTTTTCGAGTATTATTTTGCTTTTATTGCTGTTATCTTTAATGCAACAAGAAGAAAATGTATTTTTTTTTATTGACAAATTATTTTAGTGCCTATGAACTTTATGCAATTTATTGACATGTAATTTGTGTATTATGCCTCAGTTAAAATCGCTTATACTGCTCATGTAATTGACTAAAAAACACCATATGGGTATTTTTTGAGATATTATATAAGTGAATGAACCATGTCAAAAAATGAAGTAATAATAAAGACATCTTATGATAACTTACAGAGCAATCAAAATTCAGAAGTATGACATTTTTTAATGATAATTCAAAAAACTTTTTATGATGGTAATAGTTATGATAATTAGGCACTAAATATTTGGTATTTAATCAAATGTTCTGTCAAGGCCCCTGAATATTTGGCCCCACTATACCACTCAATTAACTCAAATGTTTTCATAAGTTTATACTGAATGACCAATATCTCATTTTGCATCTTGATTAGCAAACTAAAATGACACATTGATATACTATAATAAATAAATAAATACCCCCTCAAGCAGCTGCTTGCCACAGAGGTCTGACAGGAGCCTATCAGTTTATATGCCATAGTAGGTCTGAGAGGATGGCAGGCCCTCAGCAGAAAAACGACACAAACAGCCATGCCTTACCCGGGGCTCGAACCCAGGTCCCTTAGATCAGTAGCCAAGCGCACTAACCACTCGGCCATGGGACCGCTATCGATATATTACTCCTGTAAGAAATAACTAAAATACTTGAGATATGTTTTGGCTATGCTATATTCCCTATTTAAACTCTTAACAAATTGAAATTCTAACCATTCAATTAAATATTTAAATAATAATGGAAGAAAATAATATAAAACAGAATTGGAAATATGGTACATACAATGGTAAGTCAGAAAGTAAGGTAAGTAATAGACAGAAAATGTGAATGAAGATAGGAAATGTTTCCATATGTGTGTATTTTTTTTTTACTTTGTCACTAGACTTGTTGAGACACTTGTTGTAATGTTTGATCAGTTTATTGAATCCTTGCTGATAGAAAATACTTTGTGCAACCTTATTGATGATGATATTCAATGGAAAGCTTCTTCAGTTTCCCAAATAAGTGAAAATATGACAGCTCTATGTCTGGAGTGCATGTGGGTAAGGAGCAATTGCCCATTGCTAGGTGCAGAGAAAGGTGCATTGTGGACTGAGAGTTGTGTGGGTGGACATTATTGAACTCATAACACCATTTCTTCACATTACACTCTTAAAGCATCTGAGCCATACACAACCACAAGCTGTCAATGGATTTCCACCGGTTGGGGCTTCTTTGCCCTCAGAAACTAACTTACTGCTTGGATCTCCAGCTTTGTATATGCATGTAGTATCTTCAGCATGTTCACCTTGTGCACCTCACAGCACAGATGTGTAACATTGATGACTGCTGCCACTTGTGGCAATATTTGGTACTAACATGCAATGGTGGCACAGCACCAGATGTTTGTTAATGTGGGAGAGAACAAAATGGGAGCCTTACTTTCTAACTTCATATTTATAATATACATATGAAAAAATTATCTGAAACAAAATGGCTAGAGAATTTGATATTCAAATTATATTGCAAAGTTTAGTGGTTACTGTGATGAAAGCTATTGTGACTAAGCTACAACTCAACAGTGTGCTGAAGTTGATGGAATAAGGTATCCAGAGTCTGCTGAATAACATTCTTTTTCTTCTACATAAACTAGAAGTTTCAGGATTTTTTCTAATGTAACATATAATTTGTGATTCACAAAAGGTTTATTTTCAATTTTTGTCCAAATATTTTTCTGTTTTAGCAACACTATCATGACCTAACACATCATTTTGCAAAATGCAGTCTGCAGCCTATTTACCAATCCTTAAAAAAAATCCTTTTAAAATATACAAATCATTCACATTATCCTACCATTATTGCATAACATTCATGAACACAGCCAAATAAACTGGTTCCCACTGCATATTTTGTATTTTTCTTAGTTTTCTACTAATAGCTATAAAGTGCACACATAATAAATAATTTATTGTTATGAGAGTAAATAGGTGTTTTTTTTCTTTTATATGCATTTATATTTTTGGGTTACAGAAAAAGGTGCTGAAAAAAACCTGCCCCCAGCTACATAAAGTTTGCTAAACCCTGGCCTAGCAGATAAGTCATAGCTGTTTTTCTACTGTAGTTGCATTTGTCATCAAGAAGACAATGCAATTATCCATAGTTATGCACTATGCAATTATCCATAGTTATGGATCCATAGTTATGGATAATTGCATAGTGGTGTTTTTTAATTTCAGAAAATATTGAAAATTATTTTAAATGTAAAAATGAAACAACAAATTAATAAACACAAAAATAGCTTGCATGACATCAAGTAAATATTATATGCATGATGTATTTTCCTGCTTTCCTGTCTCTGATTAATATCCTGGCTTCACAACTGTTAGTTTCTTGTCTGTGACACTAAAAGTTATACGTTGTGAATGGAAGTTCTCCCTTTTTCTGTAATCCTGTCAGCGATGTGATTTATGGCTCGTGTTTCCAGTGTCGAGTACTGAAGTTTTAAATAAGATTGGAATGATATATCTTTTTGCTTAGAAATATTACTTTGGCAAGAAGTATGTACATTTGAAGTTCAACAATATTTTCATCCTGTACACTTGGAGGAAAACTTGTGTTTCTTTGTAATTGAAAATTTTCAACAAATATTCTCTCCACCCCTTATACTAATGCAACAGTATTTGGTAATGCTGGAGCTCACTTACCCCTTCCCCTCCATCCCCAAGTAGTGTTTTAAAAAAAAACTTTTTTTGGCAAAGGTTGTTTTTAAATATGTTAAATTTTTTCAAATATCTAAAATTAATCCCAATGGTAATACCAATAGCATTTTACTAATGGGATGACCTCTTGTGTCATACTCTAAAACAGGTAGATATTTAACTTTTTAAAAAGATAAAATGTAGAGTGAAATGACTGAATTAGAAATAGCATGTAACTATTTATTCACTGAGAGACTGCCAGAAATATTCTGTTGAAACTAAGTCCTTAAATGACTTATAATGAACAGATCAAAAGTAGAGCAACAATAAAATCTGTATTGACATAATAAATATATTGCTTTCAAACTCTTGAAATATATTGAAGTATATTCTTTACAAATGTAAGAAAAAGCAATTTAAAAATTCTAGTAACAATATGTTCTCTACCTTTTTATTAGAAATATTTTAATAAAAAAAAATCTGTATTTTGGTGAACTTCTCTTACTGTGGGACTCTGGTGCAATGCATATGTTGCATCCCTTTTACATGACCCTGTCCTCCAGAAATAACATTTCTGGTAAGTGAAAAGAATGATACGAAAGTTGATATGAAACCACGTGACCTGTGTTTGACACCCAGGCTGTCAAGAGTATTTGTGTGTAATATGGTGGTATGCCCCACTTTTGTTCTGCATAAAATACATTGCTATTATAATAAAAATATTTCTCATAACATTGTTATTAATTCCATATCTATTTTAATAATCCCCTATCATTTAGTTTGAAAAAATAATAAATATTTACTCTTTCAAAAAATTTCTTGTAAAAGACATGTAACATATATGTGTGTGTGTTGGATAATTTTTCACCCATTCCAGTTACAAACATTCTTCAGAGAGGGGAGCAAAGTCACACTCCCTAGATTTGACCTGCTTTGCTATAATGTAGCTTTTTCTAAATGCATATATTGTGATTGTTACAGTTTATTTATGGTCAAAGTATTTTTTATGTAGTTATTAAAAAGTTGTACTTTTAATGGATAATTATAAATAAAAATTGAAGGTATAAACACAGTGGGCAGAATTAAATAAAGATTAAAATAGCTCTATATGCACTTTATGTATGTGCTAAACTAGTCATGTGGTATCAGGAAAACAATTAGCTCATTGACAACTAATGGAGTGACTGATAGTCTTATATTGGGGCGGTGAAGTTCAAGTTGAATTTCACTGCCCTGATACACGACTATCAGTCACTCCATTAGTTGTCAATGAGTTGATTATTTTTCCTGATATCACATGACTAATATAGAGCCTACAGTGTTTAAAGTTTATCCTTCAAACTATTTGCATGTTAAAAGTTTGTAGGAGAAAACTCGGAAAGCTTCTGAGTTTTCTCCTAAAAACTTTTAACATGCAATATAGTTTGAAGGATAAACTTTAAATTTTTATTGCTCAATGACAGAGAATTTTAAGTTATTTTTAATTAATTTCTGAGCAAGAAGGTCCTTTTAATTGTGTATTTTAGTGAATGTTATATGATATTCAGCATTAAATATTTTGTATTTCACAATTTTGGCTTTCAGTGCAACCCTAATGACAAGCATTCTGAGCTTTTACTGAAAGTATTAATGTTTATATGAAGCAGACTTGTTCTAAGGTTCATAAAAATAAAAGTTAATTCATTTTCTTTTATTTGTGTTTATAAAATTTTATGATTCACACTTTTTGTGTGATTAATCAGGAAATTAGCAAGTGTACCTTTCTTAAAGATAGGTTCTCCAGTTGAACTAAAAGCAAATGTTCTCAAAGTGGCAGTATTTACCCATGTTTAGGTAAAGTTTTTAGTGTTACATGAACAATATCTATTTAATCAGAGCATATAAAAAAAAATGTACATATTGCAAACATTCTGACAAAATATAATCTGAAACTCCCAAAGAGAACAAGATGTAAAAGAAATATGTGTAAATATATAGAACTGAAACAGTATTCTAGATTAGGGGTTCTCAACATTGGGTACGCTGTAAAATTTTTTTGGGTATGCCATGAGAGCTAAACAGTTGCTAGATATATTATATATATGTTTTATGTTATTTACATTGTTATACTATAACTATAGTTTTATCTATCTATGCAAGGTGTACGCCAGTTACATACACATTTCCAGGGGGTACGTGAAGCATAAAAGGCTGAGAACCACTGTTCTAGATAAACAAGCACAGCAACAGTACACAAAAAAAAAACAGAAATAAAAAAAGCTCCAGAGTTTGACCAAGTATTGTCATTGGAGCATCAAGAACAAAATATCAACTAGTACATACAAAAATGCTAGAAATATACTGTAATAAAAAAATTCTGATCTGAAAACAATCCTCCAGAAACATGAGAAAAGTGAACTAAAAAATTCACACTCATCATTGTCACAACAGCTACATGCCATGATAATGAAGAAAATTCACTTTCTTTGTGAATCAAAAAATGGCAACAGAATAGATGTGGAGGCCTAGAATGGCCCCTCACATCTATGACCCTTAGATTAAAGTGCAGGGGTCTAGATATGCCTTTGTGCCTAGGGCTCAAATTTGTGTAAATGTGACCATGATTATTTAGTAGTTCTTCTAAAGCATTAGGACATGTTTTTGTGTAACAATATGGTACTGTTGCATGCAATTTAGTGCTAGCCCCTCTACTGGACTTTCCAAAATTATAAAAATTTTGTGCACAGGGTCTCAAAGAGTCAAGTAACATAACTGTTCATTTCCCTCAAATTCACATTGTGTTTCATGACAGGCTTTAATAATGCTAATTTGCCATCTGCCACTAAAGGGGGTGGGGGTGGCTCAGTCGGTAGCGCATCAGGCTCGTAATCTGTAGTTCCCAGGTTCGAGTCCCAGCTGGGTCAGCGTTGAGATTTATCTCCGCAAAATTCCCCGCCCTGCCCACGGTCAATAGGGGACACCGATGGGCTCGGAAAGGCCGCCGTCCGTTGGATGGCATGTTAAGCCATGGCCCCGTGTGCGGGAGAGCCATACCCTGTGCACGTTAAAGAACACGCTGGATGGCCTTGACGGGAGGCTACCATCTGTCTCCCAACAGCTGTTCCAGTGGGTCCCCTCCCCCAACCTTCTCTGAGCCTTCGGGGTCCATGTGACCTGGCCATTTAGCCCATGGTGTGCAAAAAAGTGCCTCTCAGAGGTAAAACAACCCAACTTCCACTAAAGTTCTCTAAGTGTGCAAAATACTCAATCTTATCATTATTAGTACAGTAAAATTTCATTTATTCAACCCTCTATATCTCAAATTTCTCATTAACTCAATTTTTTCAAGATTCCCTACCTAATCTTTATACGTATATTTTGTTTTCTCCATCTGTAACCCCAACTATTTTTTCATCATCACTTCAATAGGGAAATTTTTTGAAGAATATTTGAAAGAAAATTCTTTATTTGATAGGTTTTCTTCACGAAATTTTGTTGTTACTGGTGATGGTAAGTTGCTGAAATTTTTGCTAGGTGGAAAAAGCTGTTCTCATTTGTTACTCATTGCCCTACTGCTCTGCAGGACGACAATGATTCTTATATATGCACTGCTTCCACCATCCCAGCACAGCTGACAGATAAGCATTCCCCTTATTTGTAATAGAAAGTGCTAGTTTAGAGCTAGTTTCTCTTGGTACAGATTTAATTATATTACAATGGTAGCGGGGTGGGGGTGGCTCAGTCGGTAGCGCCAGGCTCGTAATCTGTAGTTCCCAGGTTCGAGTCCCAGCTGGGTCAGCGTTGAGATTTATCTCCGCAAAAATTTCCTGCCCTGCCCATGGTCAGTAGGGGACACCGATGGGCTTGGAAAGGCCGCCGTCCGTCGGATGGGACGTTAAGCCGTGGCCCCATGTGCGGGAGAGCCATACCCTGTGCACGTTAAAGAACACGCTGGATGGCCTTGACGGGAGGCTACCATCTGTCTCCCAACAGCTGTTCCAGTGGGTCCCCTCCCCCAACCTTCTCTGAGCCTTCGGGGTCCTTGTGGCCTGGCCATTTAGCTCATGGTGTGCAAAAAAGTGCCGCTCAGAGGTAAAACAACCCAACCCTTACAATGGTAGCAAAGGTTAAGTTGAATGCATTGCCATTAAGTGTCAAAGCAAAGGTGATCACAGCTGTTGAAAGTAGGGTAAAGAAGAAAAAAGATATTGCCAAAGAATTCGAAATTCCTAGCAGTACTCTGTCAATCATGTAAAAGAATAAAAGTATGGTATTGGAACAGGTAGATTGCAATAAAGGAAAAATAATGAGGCATGCAGAATTTCTTGATGTTGAGCAGTAAAGATGCTAAAATGATTTAGTCAATGTAGAAACCAAAACATTTCAGTAGATGGGGAATCTGTTGTGGGTTCTGTAACTAGTTTTTAAATTTCTTATGTATATTTTTAGCACAGATTTTTGATACCTTGAAGTTTTTCATTTTCCTTCAGCTTCCAGTTAACAAGAGTTTACTGTATTTAAAAACAATTCATATTTAAGCAATTTGAACAAACTTTAACATATGCCAAGAAACCAGTTATGTTTAGTATATTACAAGCATAAAATTTACACATTTGGGAACTTTGTTTAGAAATTTAGAAATTCTTTTTCATTAATTAAAAGAAATAATTTCAATAGGTGTTCACTAAATTGTGAAAGGCAATCTATATCCCATGTAACAATATCTTTTGGTAAGTATTTTTTATGGATTTCAATTGGTGATCAGACCTGCAAAGCTGCTAGATTCTGTGCAGGTTATGATAGAACAAATGGCCATGCCATACCCAGGACTCAAATCCAGACCCCAGCAGTTGCAGTGTCATCTCCAGCTAATTCTATACTGCTGTGCCACTTTCATTTGTTTACATTATTGCTGAGTGGTTTCAATATATATTTTCCCAAAAAATTGTTCATTTTGTAAAAATTTATTATTTTTCCTAGTGTTTTTAATCGGGATTTTTTTAAACTTCAATGAATTTGTTCTGCTTCTTAAGGCAATTTCTCTTTTTAGCTCATTTCCAAAAAGATAAAAAAATAAAACTAATGTTTTCACTTTGCCATCTTGTCGTTTTGTCTGTAAACATTAAAGTTTTTGGTTTTTAGAGATAAAAATTCTTTTTGGGTTGAATAGTTATTGATTGAAATATGATTTGCATTTTCCAAATCTCCAATTAACTTTAATAGTGCCCTCAAATAATAAAGCTGTTGGAAAATAACAAAACATCAAATGAATATTGCAAATGATCTATTTGTGCTACAATTTGTTGGTAGAGTGTGATGTCAAAAGGTTTGCATTGGCAACAATGTATCTCCTTACTGTAGGTGGGAAAACGCAACTTTTTAAAGTGATAAATGGAAAATTCTTTTTGTGTTTTGTAAGTACTAATAAATATTACTACCGTATTTCCCCGAAAATAAGACCTAACTGGAAAATAAGCTCTAGCATGATATTTCAGAATGCTCATAATAAATTCAATAGGTGTTCCTACACTACAGGTTGAAATCCATAAAAAATACTTACAAAAAGATATTGTTACATGGGATATAGATTGCCTTTCACAATTTAGTGAACACCTATCGAAATTATTTCTTTTAATTAATGAAAAAGAATTTCTAAATTTCTAAACAAAGTTCCCAAATGTGTAAATTTTACCCTACCCCAAAAATAAGCCCAGTTAAGATCGTCAGCCAGACGGACGCATTTAGTACATCCGTTGCAACACACGACAAACGTATTGAATTATAAAATAATAATAATATATAATTAAATATAAATAAATAATATTATTGACATTAATACTTAAAATTTGGGGTTTGGAGAGATATGATGATGTTCCAGAAGATGATGACATGACTGTATTTGAATAAATGTAGATTTTTGTACATGAATAAATGTTGATTGTTGTACATGAAAAAATAAGACATCCTCTGAAAATAAGCCCTAATGCATCTTTTGGAGCAAAAATTAATATAAGACCCAGTTTTATTTTCGGGGAAACACAGTAGTTGCATTTTCCCAATCATCCATTAGTTAGAATTTCCATTGTTACAGGATTGTTACAGGATGTAAATTCAGAAAATGAAAGCTTCATTTTCTTTTAAAATGAGCATCCCATATTCGCCAGAGGCAATATGTTATTCTTCTAGTTATATAACAATTTCAACTTAATGTCATTTTGTTTTTCATGTTCATTTACTTTTTATATTATATGAGGTAAAGAATAATAAAAAAATAAATACCCCCTCAAGCAGCTGCTTGCCACAGAGGTCTGACAGGAGCCTGTCAGTTTATATGCCACTGTAGATGGGTCTTTGAGGATGGCAGGACCTCAGCAGAAAAATGACACATACATCCATGCCTTAACCGGGGCTGGAATCCAGGTCCCTTAGATCAGTAGCCAAGTGTGCTAACCACTTGGCCAAATTGAAACGAAAAAAAATGGTATTTTAAAACTCAAACATTCAGCATGTTAATTTTAAATAAAATTGCATGATAAAATATTTATATGCATTAAAAATTTACATGTGATATCCAAATTTTATCTAAATTTCATTTACTCTTAATAGGTCTCTTATTCAAGTATTTCAGTGGGAAAAATGGGTGCAACCATTATATGAGCTGTTCGTTTTGGTATTTGATACAAATGTTACATCTTTTTGTTACTTTAATGAACTAAATAAAAATTAGTAAAATAAAAGTGTTACAGAACAAAAATAATTTGTATTTGAAACTGCACCAATTAGTAAAAAACATATTTAACTTGCAAATTTGACCACATAAAGCTTTTATTGTAATTTGAAATGCTTGTCCTTCCCAAGACATTTAGTCTCCAATGTACTTACATTAAGAATATTTTCCACTAACACCTGCTCTGCCAGGGTGGGGATGGCTCAGTCGATAGCTCGCCGAGCTCGTAATCTACAGTTCCCAGGTTAAGTCCCACCTGGGCCATTATTGAGATTTATTTCCATAAAATCCACACCCTGCCTTCGGACAGTAGGGGACACTGATGGGCTTGTAAAGGCTGCCCTCCATTGGATGGGATGAGAGCTGGCACTAGCTATTTTGTACCTGGAGCAAACTTGGATATCTTCTGCCTTTTCTCCAAGTCTGATCTGAGATATTAATGATTAATTTTGGCTAAATTTAATACCATTTTAAAAAGCAGCTGAAAATCATCTGTTGAAAATAGGTCATACTTACTCGAGTCAACTTTACTGGAGGTATGGTCGTTTGTTTGTAAATTTGCTGCCCAGTATGGTTGCACCAGTTGCATGTGCAGAAATTCTGCCCAGATGGGACATAAAGCCGTGGCCCTATTATGTTTAAGAACACGCTGGATAGCCTTGACGAGGGGGCGGGGCTGGCTCAGTCGGTAGCGCGCCAGGCTCATAATCTGTAGCTCCCAGGTTCGAGTCCCAGCTGGGTCAGCATTGAGATTTATCTCCGCAAAATTCCCCGCCCTGCCCACGGTCAGTAGGGGACACCGATGGGCTTGGAAAGGCCGCCGTCCATCGGATGGGACGTTAAGCCGTGGCCCCGTGTGCGGGAGAGACATACCCTGTGCACGTTAAAGAACACGCTGGATGGCCTTGACGGGAGGCTACCATCTGTCTCCCAACAGTTGTTCCAGTGGGTCCCCTCCCCCAACCTTCTCTGAGCCTTCGGGGTCCATGTGACCTGGCCATTTAGCCCATTGTGTGCAAAAAAGTGCCACTCAGAGGTAAAACAACCCAACCCAAGCCTTGACGAGAGGCTACTATCTGTTACCTAATAACAGATAAAATTAGTTAAGTATAAAGTCTAAAATTTCTTTAGGTTTTTTGCTCTACAAAACAACTGAAATTTTTAGAGAAGGATGAAAAAGTATATTTAAAATTAATATTCTGCACATTGCTTCCAAATGGCATTTCCAAAGTTTGAGAGATCATATATAAGTAAATGTTTCTGGCATTCTGTGCTATTCTCTAAGGCAGGAATTAAATATATCCTCGGTATTTCCAGCTCAGGTCAAATGATTATGGGCATCTGCCACATGCTTGTAGTTTTCATTAAAAGTTTAAAAATTTTCAGTCTTTGAAGAACGTAGATGTACTGGTACACTTTTCATATATATATGTATGTTTTTAGGTAATTTGTAAAGCAACTGTGTAACACTTTTGAATTTAGTATGTTTTAAGAATAACATTTTTTATTTTAGCAGTATATAAGCATATTGTTTATGTAATGCTAAAGAACACTCTTTATGCTAAATATATATATAATTCTGAACTATAAAGGTAAAATATTAAATCTAAAGCTGAAATGATATGTGTTTTAGTTTTCAGCCTTAGTTTTTGGTCAATTTTAATGCAGTAAAGCCATTTAATAAGTTTCAAAGAATTTGTGACAACTTGCTGAGTGGTTAGCGCGCTTGGCTACTGATCTAAAGGACCTGGGTTCGAGCCCCGGGTAAGGCATGGCTGTTTGTGTCGTTTTTCTGCTGAGGGCCTGCCATCCTCTCAGACCTTCTACTATGGCATGTAAACTGACAGGCTCCTGTCAGACCTCTTTGGCAAGCAGCTGCTTGAGGGGATATTTTTTTTATTTATCTATTAAGGGTGTCTGAAAAATAATTGTGGGGTTTTGAGAACCAATATATAGGAAAATAATATACATATTCAAGAAAATATGTTAATTGGAAGCATACCTCAAATTGTTTTGAACATGTTTAGTTGAATGGCCATGTGTGCACTGTTTGTGTCTCATTCTTTCCTGCTTTAAATTACTACCTTTTTTTTAACTGATGAAACCATTGTCTGATGTAAATTTCACGTGGAGTATCCTTTTTAATTTGATGCCTAAATTCATGTGAAACAGTAATAACTGATTTATGCTCAGCTAACAACAAAGCACACATGCCTTTTCCTTTGGAGAAAGCATACTAGAAGACCACACACATTGAACAATCACAAGATACTACACGGGAGATTATGGGAATGTAACAATGGTAGCTGCCTGTGCAACTGTTTGAGTGGGAGAATGTACAGTAACAATATTCAGTGTGATGTCTTTTATGGAACAGCTCACACTTTACTTCCTGAAACTCCACCATTATTTGTTAGGTACCTTGTATATAATATGTACAGATGTTCAAAATAAATACCCAATAATTTTTTTTATTTGGGGTATTTAGGAAACTCATGGATTTTATTATATTAATATTGAAATTAATATGTATGGGGTTATATGAGGCATTGTAAAATAATTCCACCCAGTGGCATACCAAAGGGGAAAGATATCTTTGTAACTCCACACCCACACACACTTTGTAGGCTTCAATATCATTTCACAATTTTCTAAGGCAGTCCTCAAAAAACTGACTCAAGTATGTCAAATGAGACTTAAACATGTCAACAAAAAATATTGGAAGTTTTTGGGTATAACTAAGGTTAACATTTTAATAATCTAAATGTTTGACTTAATAGTAGCTTATTTTAGACTTATCAATTAGTTTGTTTATTGTTTCTGAATGTTAATAAGCTTCAGCAGTAAAAATGCTGGTTAATATAACAAGCTATAGTAGCACATAGCTTTTTATCTTTGTATACACAGAATTATAAAAATGTTAAATTTTAATATGCTTTATTATGTGTCAGTTTTAAAATTGTGAAAACCACGAATACATCTGAACCCTTTTCAGTAGCATGCATGGCTCACTTGGGCCACGTTAAAAGTGATTATGTCCCTTTGTGGGTTTTCTAATTTCCATATTGCCTTTTCTTTCAGATGTTAGTGTTTCTAAACCTTGCAGTCCTGAAAATATACACATCACTTTAAGCTTCATATTGCATAGCATTTATTATTATTTCAAACAGTAATCAGTATAATTTATAATGGTATTTTGCAAAAACATTCTGGTGAAAAGTAAAGTTTTTTTAATTAACATACGATTTTTTTTCTCTTATTTGCTTGAAATTTGTTGTTCTTGGTTTTACTAGCATGCTGATATCTGAAATATTTTTGTAATGAATTGTTTCTAGTTTCTGGCTTGTTATATACACAGGGCTTTTTTCAGCTAATATATGTAACATCTACACAACAGATGATAAGTATCTTTTATTTTTAGCAGAATTTTATATATTATGATATAAATTTCAGTTTTATCAGTTCCCTCTTTATTTAGAGGAGTATTCTATTCCTGCTTAAACTTCTGTTTGGTGAGAATACTTACAAATGTTTTTTTTAGAAAAAAAGCCCTTATATAGTATAGAGTAAATGTTTACAGACCATTGAGAGTAGTTTTTAAATTAATTTTCAGTTCATTCCATTAGAAGAAAACTACCTTAATACTATTTTATTTTTCATACATATTATAATATTTTTATACTTTTGACAAAAGTACATGAAAGGAAAAAATTATCATTTTGAATGAACAACTTTATTCTATTTGCAGCTAAAATGTTAGTCATTCTAAATGCATAGTTGTAAATAAATGCTGTCTTTTTATGTGTACTAAAAAGGTGGAAAAAATTATCGGTGTAAAAATGTCAGTCTACATTTCAGATTCTTCTATGTGAGAAATAGCAGAAACCTATTGTTGTAATTTGCCTTTTCCCAGGAATTAAATGTATTACAATTTATTTTTGAGTAAGGTGTGGCACATTTAACCAAAATTTAAAAATATGCCCTTTTTGTGATTATGGGAAGCAAGGTATATTCTCAAATTTAGGTTTTCTAGTATTGTGTAATCACAAAATATATATTTTGGTTCTCCTTGCTAACTATTAAGAAGGAAGCATTTTTTTATTAGAGCAGTCTTTGAGATTCATGCAAAATTCGCATTGAATTGTTTTTCAAATGCTATTCCAAGCTTTTCAGTTAAATCTAGTCATTTTGTAACAAGGATCAGAATTGTTATAAAGCCATATGTATGCAATTTATAAACCATATAACTCTGAAGCAAATAAAATTATTGCATTTATTTGTTTACTATTATATAAAGGAATAAAAAGTTTTTTTGCCTTTTAATTTTAACAGGAAATGCACCAAAGTATTTTTTTCGTATTAATATTTTTATTGTTTCATTATATCACTTGTGACCACCAATATTTCATATATTAACTATCAGGAAATTAGCAAGTGAGGAAAAGCACTTAATTTCATAGAAGTAATCTCTTCACCCCCGGTCATAAACTATTTAATAAATCGATGTGGCAGTGATGAACATCTTTTTAAGTAAAGTTATACACAGAGATGTCAGTTTATTAGTACACCTACCTAATAGCGTGTTGCACCTCCTTTGGTCTTCAGAACTGTCCAAATTCATCGGGGCATGGAATTTACAAGATGCTGGATGCGTTGTGCAGGAATGTTGTACCATACAGAAATGATTGTGTCATGCATTTGCTGCAAATTGGACAGTGGCATAGTCTCACTATGAACAGTCTTTAAAACCTTATCCTGTGACGATATGTGCCTTGGGAGTAGGTTCATTATCATGTTGAATGTGCCTTGCGAGTAGGTGCATTATCATGTTGAATGTGCCTTGGGAGTAGGTGCATTATCATGTTGAATGTGCCCATCCAAGTGAGGATAAGCTGTAGCCATGAAGAGATGAACTTATTCAGCAATAATTTTCAAATGCACCATGGTATTCAGATGTCCTTGATGGGTATCAGGGGATCTAATGTATGCCAGGAAAACAATCTCCACACTGCCACCACTAGCTTGTACTGTTAACACCAGACAAGATGGCTCCATGTCTTTATTTTGCTTGTACAAAATTCTGATCCAACAGTATGATGCAAAGGGAACCTTGATTCACCCGACCAGGCTACCTTTTTACAATCCACAACAGTCTAGAGCTGATGCTCCTGCACCCAGTGTGTCCAGTGAGATGCACTTTCGTGTTCTTTGCTGACAACATTGGCACTCGACATGGTCAGTGGTTGTAGCCCATTTGCGACAAGGTCCAATATGTGGTGTGTTTGAAGATTATATTCTGTACATCAATGTTGAATTCTGCTTAGATTTGCCTGGTTGTGGCCCATCTGTTTGCATGCATGTTTCTCACCAGTCTCCTTTAACCTCTCTGATCCATAAACTTTTTTCATTTATAGGATTGTCAATCACTGGTAGTTTTTTGCTTTTCGCACCATTCTTGATAAACCCTCAAAATAGTGTGATTGAAAAACCCAGGAGGATGGCTATTTGGTAAATGCTAGCACAAACTAGCCATCCCATGGCCAAGTGGTTAGCGCGCTTGGCTACTGATCTAAGGGACCTGGGTTCGAGCCCCGGGTAAGGCATGGCTGTTTGTGTCGTTTTTCTGCTGAGGGCCTGTCATCCTCTCAGACCTTCTACTATGACATATAAACTGACAGGCTCCTGTCAGACGTCTGTGGCAAGCAGCTGCTTCAGGGGGTATTTTAGCACCAACTATCGTGTCACATTCAAGTGGCCATTCTGAGGCTCATTCCAACTCTTATGTTCAAAGAGCTGGTATTACTGATTTATACCGCACACTACGGTCTGTGACGTATTGCATGTTGAAATGAACCATTTATGTGATGAGGGGTGGTGTACCTTATATACTGACATTCAGTGTACTACATAGGCTCAATAATGGAAATGTTTTTGGGGTATACTATGCATTGTCTTAGTCAACGCTGGAACATGTTTATAATAAAAGATATTTCAATCAAACTCACTGTGAAATGCAGTGAAATCTGTATGAGCCAGATTCTTTGCCATTCCCAGAAAACATTTCTTCTTTATTAAAGCACAGATGTTGCTGTTGGCATAGGTTTCAGAAATTGAACACAGATGGAATGTGATTATATTTGTAAATTTAAATTCTTTATCTTGAATTACAGGCCCATTAGCAGTAAATTTATTGACTTCTTTGCTGGACTGGTTTTATTTTTATATTTTTGCTTCCATATGATTATTTCAAATTTTCCATCTGCTATGCACATTAGGAAAATACTGGATGGTCTTGACAGGAGCTTCCATCTGTCTTCTAACAGCTGCCCAGTGGGTTCTCTTCCCCCAACATTCTTTGAGTTCTTGGAGTCCTTGTGATGTGGTCATTTAGCCTGTTATGTGTAAAAAAAAAGGTGTCGCTCAGAGATAGGCTGGCTGTTCATGGGTTGTTTTATCTGAAATTACTTTCGATAAGTAGTCAATAGTACAGGTTTCAAATCTTTATCTTAAGGGACATACAATACATACATTCCTAAACTTGAAATAACCATCTGCTATGAAAGTCAGTGGATGTACAATCCACTCCAAAATAATTATTTTGTCTGATGCCTGACAAGAGAAGTTACAGTGAATAACTGCCTCATTTTGCAGTGAACCTTTCAATTTATACTAACATGTTTGACCTCACAAATTTTTTAAGTCTTATTTTCTGGATTATTAAATGTGAAATATCTTTAGGTTTAAAATTTCAAATTACAAACATCCATTTACAACACCCCCTTTCATCATAGAATCCAGGCATATAACTTTAAGTAGCTATGAAGTACTGCTGTCTTAGTAGTAACTAAACTTGGTAAGCTTTTACCAAGAGCTGTCATCTGTGCGATAGCCTAAGTGTGTTGCACTTGCTAATTTCTTAATTGCCTGATTACATAAAGAATAAGGTGTATTATTGTATTTCTTGTGAATTACACGGTATCAAAATCAGAATTTAAGGAAGCTTGCTCTATCGTTAGTGTGACTCATTCTGTTGTTTCATACTTTGTACAGTAAATTAAAAAAATTTGGGAGAAGTAAATGGAAATAATTTAATATTTATTTGCATAATGTTTTCAAAAACTCTGGATTAACACTGTACCCCTTCATGGGATGATCATATAAATCATGGCTACTCAAATGCCAGCATATGAAAGAAATTTGAAGACCTACAAAGAATGAGTTAAAATGCAAAGCAAAACAGGAATTAGATATGTTTTTAAGAAGAAATATGTGAAGCAAATGAAGCAGTGAAAAATATGAAACATGCTATATTACAATATAAATATAATTGTTTGGTTTTTCACTTGGCTCACGTGTTGTTTTTTAATTAGCTCTAACATGTGAACAGACTTGAAATTCAAAAAAAAAATTGCTCATTTTGAAAGTGTAATTGAGTATCCTTGATATAAATAAATGCGTAATTCTGTTTGTTAAACCAAAGCTGAAACTAGGCATTCTGGCGCCTAATGTGACAAAGGCCATCTCTTTAAGATTCATATCTATATATATGTAAATATCATTGTTAAAAAATGCTAATGGCACTCATCAAGACTCCAGCTGCAGTCACACTTGTCTAGTTTGCTCTTTGGTTCCAGCTCACCAGCCACTTGGTGAAAAGGTGAACACTTGTTGGGCTTGGAATAGCATTGTCCATTAGACAGATATTAAGTTGTCATAACCATTTGATCCCATAATGCTGCAGAGAAAAAAACCTCAGTTTAGGGGAAAACAACACTATTTTCTTCAGAGTAGCTCAGTTCATTATATTTTTTGTATGAACCTGGTGTTATTAACCATTGTTTTCCCTACAGAGGTATTCACACATCAATTGTTCTTTGTAAAAATATATTTCTGGAGAACTTCAATAAATGAAAATTAAGGATTTAACAGCTGATCACTCATCAAAAGAGAAAAATAATAAAATATATAAAATTCTTCCTCATAAACTTAAGATTCATTGCAAACCAGTGTGGGATGTACCTGTGTTGGTATCCCTTTTGTAGTGCCATCTTATGTGCCCAAGATGTGTTACTTTCCGAAAATAAAAAAATATATATATTAAGTTTTAAAGGCTAATTGTAAAAGAGTTAATTTTTTCAACACGAAAAAATGTGTTTTTCTTTACCATGAAGTGTCGTATTCCTTATAAGAATATGGCATTTGGGTCTATCAGTTCATAGTTAATAAGTGAATTGTCAAAATAAATGCTCATTTGCATTATGTAGAGTAGGCAAGTGTGAAAATTTTATGAGCTCGCCTCCTGGATTTGAGTGCGGGATTTACTGGTTACACCAGAAAAATTCCAAATGCCACTGGCAACAAAGCACATTAACTTTGTCATCGAGTAAAATAATGCTGATATCATTAAAAAATAACTTTAAATCATTAACTGCTTATCCCTCAGCAGTTTAAATAGCACGTGGAAAAGCTAGTTATCAGTAGGGTTAAGGCAGAATTGGCACTGCCTTAACCCTACTGATGTGTAGCCAGGAGAGCGTGTCTTTAAATCCATGAGGCAGATTGTGAATTTTTTTGATATTAGGTGTTCAAATGAAAAATAAGTACGTGCCGTTTTGGTGTAGTAAATTAAACGCTTATAAATTAAAAGTTTCTGCAATAATATAACTACTATCTAGGACTTTCTCTCAGCTAGAAATGAGCTTATAGATCCCACTCCTTTAAAATTTATGGTCTTCAGAGTGAAAACAACAACAACTAGCGCCGTTTTTATCTCATTGGTAACTGTCCCTTGGGCAAATAATTATCTAATGCTAAAAACAAGTGCTAGTCTGATGGGGAAAGATCTGGAAAATAAGGTGGGTGATATAAAGTTTCCCATCTAAGGGGTTATTGTGTTACTTTCGCCGTATGTGGTTTCGCAATATCTTATAGAACTGTTGACTATTCACAAGTGTAGGCTTTTTCTACAGTAAAGCATCGCTCACCCGTTGCAGTTAGGAGTGCACATTCCCTGTGATGATTTGGTCAGGGGGAAAGAGTTCTTATCACGATTCTTATTACACGATTACTTTCGTATGCTACCATACACAGCATAATTTTCTTTTGATGTAGTGTGGGCTTCGATGTGTGTGGATCAGGTTTTCGGGGCAATAACCAGTGATGTGAACGCTTAGGGTTGGACAGGATCCATTTTGTATCGCAAGTCGCCAACCGATCGAGAAATGATTCATTATTGTCGCGAAAGCAAAGATTTATGCAAGCCGATAATCTGGCCGGCTGTAAGTGCGTATGGCATCCACTTGGAAAGTCGATACATTTTCCCTAGCTTATAGAAATGAAACCGTATTGTTTCAGCTTTCACGTTTAGCGTTTTTGAAAGCTTTGGCACGTCTGGTTCGAGTCAGATTTATTGGCATTGTATATTTTGCCTAAGAGCTTCAATCATGCGAAAACTGTACGAACTTATTTGGACACCTAATACTTGTTACACTGCAAAATACCCAAAAAATTATAATAGGGGAGGGGGGGGGGTATTTTAAAATATCGGTATGATTTTTGGGGGACTGCCACAGAAAATATACACTATTACAAAAGTTTGCGGACACTTCCAAGGTAGGTGAATGGAAAATCAAATTCAGAGCTTCCTAACTTTGAAAATGTGTATTTAAAGGTATGCACTAGTATCGATATCGCATTAATTATAAAAGATAAAACAGTTTTCGAACGGTCTCACTAATACTTTTTATTATACTTTGTGCTATAAAAAAGTCTGGAGGCGGCGCTGGTAAGAGAATTGATTTTCAATGCAGTATAACATTTCTTCCTTTTACAGTGTTTAAAAATTTCTTGAAAAATTCATGAAATATAAATAAGTTCCATAATTTTTTGCCTCTATTACCCTTTCTAGTATTCTGAAAGAGGGGCATGGCGCCACAATAGATTCGGCCGTGCTCTGAAGCAACCATGGACAGAGTCGAACTCGTCTGAAAAATTTCTATAGTTAGCCTTGCCCTTGTTTCAGTGGCGGAATAAGGTATCTGAAGGTAAAAAGATTTGAATCGAAAGATAGAAAGATTCGAGAGGCCATCCTAAAGTGTATGTAATGCGGAGGGAGGAAGGGGGGGAAAATCTACAGAAAATTTAAAACAAGAATGGAAAAAAAAATATGTAACAGGATAAAATGAATTATATAAATGCATAAATAGAAAATTTAATGTATATTGCATTAATACTTCCACATACTGAAAAATAAAAACTGAATTATAAACAAAAATATACGTTCATTTTAGTGTATTTAAAAAAAAAGCGCAGCATATATGATATCAACCTAGTAAAAACACGAGATGTGTAAGTAAATAGTAGATTATACTGATTGTGAAATATTTTACTCGATAAAAAATGTTCGAAAAATAAATGTAGTTTCGACTGTTTTGTGGCCCCCATGAGTGTTAGGCCCAGGCGAGCGCCTCTACTGTAATACGCCACTGCCTACTTTACCTACAATAAAAATCAATTGATGTTTCTTAGTTACAAATATGTGTAATTTGGAAAAACAACGTCAAACAATTGAGGGAATGAAATACGAGGAAAACGTTTCCGTACCCCAATTTTACCAAAAGGAGTTAAACAATTGAGGGGATGAAATACCAGGAAAACGTTTCCGTACACTAATTTTACCAAAAGGAGTTCAAGTCGTGAAAAGTTTCGCACTTCACCTTCCATATCATCGATACAAATACCATTTTTTTTCTTAGTTACGGAATTTTCAACGTTCCAAAGAAAAACTTATTCCACATTTTCGTTTATTCTGCAGTAAAATGGAATACGCTTTTTTTTTTATTTTCAAGATTAAAATTCTATAACTCGGAAACAAAAAAGCGAACTGTTACTTGCATTGCAGCACGTAAAATGGTAATATGAAAAATTAAAAAAAAATTTAACCCCTAATTTAGTACCCCTCAAATTTGCGTTATTTTCAGATTTCACCGTTCTGTAATTATGAAACATGCCCAAACCTCAAATTTATACATTTAGTGTGTAATCAAAGAAAGGTTAAGCATAGAAATTTTCATGTTTTTAATAACTCTAAAACAGATGAAAACACGGTGCTACTGTATTTAAAGTGTCAGTGCAAAATTACGCAGAAAATTTTTCTAAAAGTCAATTTTTGGGTGAAATTACCCCCTCTTGCAGCTGCTTGGTCTGCAAGTGTCTTATATGATAGGAGCTTGTCAGTATAATACACCAAAGAGAAGGCGAAACCGCAGCAGAAAGGCAACATGGAAAAGAAACATCGCCTTAGTTTTACCCTGAGCCATAGTCTTTAGAACCCGCAGTTCTAGTTGAAAACTAATCTTATTTCTTCTTATGATTAATTAACCAACCGTTCAATCCACAATTTAGTTATTTTGCCAATCGCATTTGAAATTAAAAAAAAATTTAAAAGCCGAAATTTCCGAAAAAAGTTTTTTTAATTTGAAAGATTGTATATGAATTTTGATGTACCTGTAACAATGGCATAAAACATAGAAAAAGACATGCTTATATATATAATACCAAAAATGGGCTGCAAGATTTAGTTAGTGGCTCGATTAACCAGGTTCTTATAATAGAATTTGGTCAGATTGCTAGGCTTGACAACCTATCATAATTTTTGTAAACATGAAATGTATTTTATAAAACTTTTACTTTTTTGTGAATATGAAATTTATTGCAGACCACATGTTGGGGATCACTTGTTATAAGACATATTACTCGAATAATGCACTGATGTCCATTAAAATATATCATTTCGATTTCATAAAAAAGCATTGCAACTAAAAAAATTTAAAACTTATGGATGGAAATGTTTTGCCTTCACTTTTCATAATGTGTGACATTGGTTACCTTGATATACACATATTTGAGAGCAGTGATTCGCAAATGTGATATTACACAAAAAAAAAAATTTCCAAAATGAAGCAGGCCTATACGAAGGACAGAGATAACCTAGGAACTATAACTAAGCTTGTGCGTTCTAGTACAACAAAGACACAAGGACATGCCCCACTGAATTAGTAGTCACGTGTATCGTTTTTCGGCTGAGGTCCTGCCATCCTCACAGACCTACTATGGCATATAAACTGACAGGCTCCTGTCAGACCTCTGTGGCAAGCAGCTGCTTGAGGGGGTATTTATTTTTTTATATACACCATGTAGGGCACAATTTTTTGTATTATAGGTTTCTGGCTTTTAAGTTTTGATTAGTACTGAAAAGTTTCATTTGTAATGGCTTCATTTTCGGCAAAACGCGATCATATTCATACTCGCATGAGATCATTACAGTCGAGTAAAGCCAAGGAAATGCCCATGATTTAGCTGCAGGGGATGGATGATTACACTAAACTCGCTTATCATTGGAAGAAGCTTTCGTGCGTCATTAATAGTACTCTTACCACGGTTTGGAAATCGCTGTTTTAGAGAAATGGAGCATACGGATTGGTGACAATGAATAAAACATCCACTTTGAAATCTGTTGAAACAACTTGTTAAAAAAAACTCGACTTTTTGCTAAATAATAACTCGCATTTTAAACTAAAAATTAATCTGAATTTTTTTTCTGAAAATAAGTGTTAATTTTAGAAAATTATTAATGAAAAAAAAAATAGACTGATATTGTAAACAGTTTCTGAATAAATGTTAATAACTCCTCGAAGACGGAACACTTCTAAAAGCCGTAAAAGTTTCGTGTGTTTTAGGAATTCCGGCTCGGAGGATTATTATTTTATTGTAATTCCACAGTTACGGGAAGTTGAGTGCTGCCTTATTTCTGGTTAAAAAAAAAACTAAGAAAATCATAGGATGTGATATTTAATGTTATTAAAAAATAACGAATAGTATTTTCATTGTGCTGTGGCCGCACTTTCAATCGGGGTGTTTTTTTTTTTATCTCTTTCGAAAAATGAGCTTTTTTTTATACTTTGTCATCCATCTGCTGATATTAAACTCTCCCCCCCCCCCCGCGCAATTAAACATTATTTTATCAATTTAAATTAACAAAAACATGCGAGAAAATATTTTAACTCTGCCCCTTCCAAAACGACTACGCAAAAGCATTCTACAATAGCAGAGTATCTTGATGATGCACTGAATATTAAATAATGCGTAAGATGACCTTAGCCGGTGTTTTCGATTACTTCAGTTGCAGTGTGACAAAATGCACCATTGTGTCATTTAATAGAGAACAGATTACAACTATAATGCCAATAACTACAATGTTATATTTTCTTATCTTCAATGTTAATTTTATGTTTTCTTATCTTCAAAGTTTGCGTCGAATTAGCATAGCAGAATGAAAATAACTAATCTTTGTGCATCTCTACTTTTATCGTGACCGAAGATTCATAAGGTCACATCACAGTATTATGCGATGTTTGAAAAGTAGCACAATTGATATGTGCATGGAATATTTGTAATCTGTTCCCAATATGCACGTTGGTGTACGTTCTTTGGCTGAGTTCACAATGGTTTTGAGGTCAGCTTTTGAGAGGAAAAGTTTCCAAACCAAACAACTTTCTACCGTCGTTTTGCTGTAAATTCTTGCAAAAGACAGTCTTATTTGCGGCAGAGTTTATCTTGCATATAATTTGCATGCAAACTAAACAAAGTAGCCGAAACCGCATTTAAAAAAAAAAAGCTGAAATTTTAATAATAATGACAGCAGCAAGATTTTGCCTAAATGAAATTTTAAAAAATATATCGCAGTAACAGATTTATATTTCTAATATAATAAACCCGATTGGTGTGCCAAGAGAAATTGAGTGAGTTCCCTCCCCCGAAATTTCAGGACGGTAAATCAAAATTAACGCGAATGTTTTTCATTATTTTATTGCATGTGTTGGAAACTAGAGCAGAAGTAAAGAAGATTTCACATATCAATATTTTTTCTTCTACAACCACTTATTTTGTCACTCCTCTTACTGGTGGCTCAGTCGGTAGCGCGCCAGACTCGTAATCTGTAGTTCCCAGGTTCGAGTCCCAGCTGGGTCAGCGTTAAGATTTATCAGCAAAATTCCTCGCCCTGCCCACGGTCAGTAGCGGACACCGATGGGCTTGGAAAGGCCGCCGTCCGTCGGATGGGACGTTAAGCCGTGGCCCCATGTGCGGGAGAGCCATACCCTGTGCACGTTAAAGAACACGCTGGATGGCCTTGACGGGAAGCTACCATCTGTCTCCCAACAGCTGTTCCAGTGGGTCCCCTCCCCCAACCTCTGAGCCTTCGGGGTCCATGTGACCTGGCCATTTAACCCATTGTGTGCAAAAAAGTGCTCAGAGGTAAAACAACCCAACCCACCCCCTTACCCATGAAAATATTTGTGGCCATTATTCTCATGGGGTGACAATCGAAGCACACTTGTATATCGCCAATGCTTCCGAATTGCATCATAATCATAAATTTCTCATATCGGTTTACAATGAAATCCTAATATGATTGCTGTTTAAACAAATATGCAAACAATTTTCAAAGTTCGAATAGTAAGTCTTGAGAACTACAGGTTTTTCATACCGTGCATTTCTTTTGAAAATATCCCAATGACCGCGACATTTGGAAGATAGCTATTGCATTCAAAAACAAAATACTCTCTGGGAAGCTGAACACCAAAGTAGCTATTTATATATATCTACAGTGGTTTGCAAAATTAAAGGCACGGCCTCATGGAAGTTAAATTTAAAGCTATTTAATATCCAAAATGAGGATTTTATGAAGAAATCAAACTGAAATTATAGATCTCTAGGAAATTTATTTAAATCTAGTTTTAAACTTTCGTTCAGTATTAATTAAAAAGAGTGAGGAAAACTGAAAAATCATTACTTGGACTTTGAAACGTACTGAACTTTTTTTTTTTGGAATAAACCTTTAACAATTTTTAACTTTTGAGAAAATTCTATTTATTATAATAAATATTCCAGCTTCCATAGCCACTTTAATGCTGAACAAATATGGTTGAAAACTCGAGATGCCGATAGATTTCGTTCATATTTTAGCTCGATTTTTCCACAAAATTCACAGTGTAAAAACTGCAGAATTCCGAATATAGTCTTCTATTAGTATAATGGGGTCGTTATTTTTTGCATGCCTTCTCATACAAGGACCTGCTCTACTAAGACCGAAGTCACTGCTGCCTCAGAAAGAGACGCAACCTACATAATACTTTTGACGTTTCAGTAAAAATCTGTCAACTTCACTAATTTTGCTAGTGTATTATTGTAATTAATAATAACGACATATTAAATATGGTCAAATATCTTCAGAAATCTTTCCATTTAACGTATTGAAACTAATGGGAGTTATTGGCGAATTTTCAAGAAACATTTCACATTTTTAAAGCTTTGGACTCTTGTTTTTTAAGCACATTCTTTGTTCGTACGAAATTCATACTGAACTAATGAGAGATGAATTACACTATAGGCGATTTGAACATGTTATTTTAACTATCGAAATGAAAAAGCTTGCATAGGAAACGAAAGGATTTTCACATGTGCATGTAATGCGCAAAATATTGATGAGCAAAAGTTTATTCTGGGTCTGGGCGAGCCAGTTTCAAAAAAGGAATAATTCTGTAATCATCATCAGAAGGGGCGGGGGTGGCTCAGTCGGTAGCGCGCCAGGCTCGTAATCTGTAGTTCCCAGGTTCGAGTCCCAGCTGGGTCAGCGTTGAGATTTTTCTCCGCAAAATTCCCCGCCCTGCCCACGGTCAGTAGGGGACACCGATGGGCTTGGAAAGACCGCCGTCCGTCGTATGGGACGTTAAGCCGTGGCCCCGTGTGTGGGAGAGCCATACCATGTTCACGTTAAAGAACACGCTGGATGGCCTTGACGGGAGGCTACCATCTGTCTCCCAACAGCTGTTCCAGTGGGTCCCCTCCCCCAACCTTCTCTGAGCCTTCGGGGTCCATGTGACCTGGCCATTTAGCCCATTGTGTGCAAAAAAGTGCTGCTCAGAGGTAAAACAACCCAACTCATCATCAGAATAAAGGGCGACATACTTTAAATTTGTCAACGTGGCTGTTAAAACCATCTTTACATAACAGAAAAAACATCTGTAAAAACGCATTGCACAAGTGTTGTTCCATAGAACATCGCTAATGATAACTTCCTGGAGCAGACGGCTATCAGCTGACGCGAGCAGCCATGTATGTGTAGGCGAGCGACGAATGCTATTGGACAGATCCGTGGGGCGGAGTCGACAGTCACATGACCTGCTCCTCTCTGACGTATAGAACTTGATCAGCTGGTTCGCGTGGAGCAGGGAAAAGCATTGTTAGTCGCGCGGCTGATTCCAGCAGAGACGGAATCATGTGAAAGCGAGAATTTGTTTTTTGCCTGAAAACGGATTTCTTGATGCGTTGGCATCGCTTAGAAGAATGAAACCGAGCGACGAAGGTAAGTCATCTTTCAATGAATTTTTATTGAGGCTGCAGTTTTAATGAAGACTTAGCTGTCGTGGATCAACTGAGGGTAGAGCTCGCATAATGCGTAACTCTGGGGGCATGGTGACCGACTGACCCCATCTTACTCATTACCTTGGGCCATGCCGAAAGCATAATACTAATTATCCAATTTATATATTAACATGAAAAGGGTGCGGTCGTCAAAGCAACACATGCTTCTGCATCCTCTCAAAATTATGACGTGCCAGCCAATAGGAATGACTTCCTTCACTTAGCAGCTGGCAGCTCCATTCCAAACAGCATAAATTGAGGCTGACGCTGTTAAGGGTATTGCCAAGGCTATATTCATAGCTGTGATTGCCTATTTTGTAATGAGCGGGGTAAGGCCTTGGACCGTCAATGTTATTCACAACCCTTTGCTTGTTGATATAAGCCAGCATGTAATATCTTGGTATTTTTGAATTATTCAATATGCATACCGATTATTTTTAATGGGGAAAAAATAGTAATGAATTAGTTTAAGTAGGCTTTTGTCAGTAGCTTTTTGTACACTTGTCCCGTGGCTGAGTGGTTAGCACGCTTGGCTACTGATCTAAGGGACCTGGGTCGAGTCCCGGGTAAGGCATGGATGTATGTGTTGTTTTTCTGCTGAGGTCCTGCCATTCTCTCGGATCTCCTACTGTGGTATATAAACTGACAGGCTCCTGTCAGACCTCTGAGGCAAGCAGCTGCTTGAGGGGGAATTGATTTTTTTTTTATTTTTATTGGACTATCAGTGAAGATATAGTTTTATCTTAAAAGCATCAATATTAGCAAAAAAGAAATTCGAATCGATCCCAGTTTGGTAGAAAAAAAGAAACATGAAGTCGGTGGCGTGTCCAGAAAGTTCCGATGGTGAGTGAATGTTGGGGCCACGGCTTAACGTTCCATCCGACGGACATTTTCGGGGACTCTCTTAAATAACACCAGAAATCTTAAGGGTGGGGATTGTAATAAACAAGGCTAAATTGATTATCGCTTCTGGTAGTCAGGATTAAAAATAAAGAATTCGAAATGTTAACATTTTGAAGGTCAATTTAGAAAATATATCGCCATAAGGATTTAAAATGTTAAAAGAATTAATTTCTAGATCAGATCGTATTTATGTGTGGATTTAATTGATAAGAGTAAATAATGATCTTTGTTTCCATGGGAGTGAGACGGAATTTTTTTTTGAAGGAAAGATTCTGATGTTCGTTGAATTTTATTTTTTCTCGTAGGTAAGGATGGTTCGAAATCATGGCAAATTGAAATGATTCATCAGAATCTCGTAAAAAAAATCGCATCTAGTGTAATTTTTTGTTTTCTTTTGTAAGAGATCTTAAAGTACGGTCTTGTTAATAATCAATGATCTGTTTTTGTGGTGGTGATGGTAACTGGAGTGCGGAGCTGACCTCATTAGCAGATGAAGGGACTCTTACGGTTCATACATTTCTACATCTGTCTTATCATTAGTGAAAATGAATTACGGATGAACGAGAGCAATAGAAATTTGGGAAGCAAAAAAACCAAAAGCTGAAAAAAAAAGTTCTCTTTTTTTGTTTTTTTGGTTGATCGATTTTTCACTTTCATCGCATATTGCTTTTTCAACCCCTTATGAAGTCACGCGCATTTATTTCGTATGAAAATGCGGGTGACTCCGAGCATACTTCCGGCCTCACCTGGGATGAAGGTGGACTCTGCCCAATCCAGCATCGCCTCCGGCTACGGATGAAAAAAAATGCAGATTTTAGAGAAGCCAGTTTCATCTGCGAATGATCATTCATGCTGTTTAATATGGTCGAGACTCAAAAGTATAAAACTTAAAAACGAAAAGTTGTTTGCCCCGTAGATAAGCGTTTTTAATAATAAAGAATAAATACTCTCTCAAAGACAGATACTTGCCACAGAGGTCTAACAGGAGCCTGTCAGTTGATACGTCATAGTATAAGGTCTGTGAGGATGGCGGGACCTCAGCAGAAAGAAAACACAAACATCCATGCCTTACTCCGGGCTCGAACCCAGGTTCCTTAGATCAGTAACCAAGTCTGCTACGGAAATCTTTTTTTAAATAAAACAAATGCAATCACTCGTCAAATATTAAATAATTTCTTTCGTTCTGTTACGAGTCGACAGGGTGGGAGGAGGGAATGCAAGACGAGTAATTCCCCCCCTGTAAAAAAATCTATTTATATATACATTTATATATTAGTAATACAGGAGTGCCAAATATTAATGTTTTTTTTTCTTGAATATAATTTTGAATATTTGTTAAACTTTATCTTGGGCATTAGATGGTTCCACTTTGTAAGTTAATGATGAGGTTAGGCAAAGGAGTCTGCAACCTCCTTTAAGCAGCATATTGTGCAGAGAGAGACTCCGTTGGTTTGGCCATGTTACCCGTATGGATAATTATAGATTGGCGAATAAGGTTATGAACAGTGTGCCTAAAGGCCTCAGAAAGAGGGGGAGACCTAGGATGCGGTGGGCTGACAATGTCAAACAGGACCTTGTTAGAATTGGTGTGCAATGGCCAGATGTAGCTCAGGACAGATCAGCTTGGAGAACTAAATTGCACGGTGTGGTTGGACCTCCGTAGCCGATGGCTGCTTGAGGAGGAGGATCAGAAAATTATTATTATTTTTTATAGTCACGTAGCAAAAAATGCATCTGGCAATGAAAAAAAAAAAACTAATAGCATCTACTCATTATAGTCATTTTTATTTCTTTCTGATTAACAGAAAAATAAATTTCTACTTCAAACAAATTATCTTTTTTAAATTTTTTTTCTCTGTGAACCCCCTTCCCTCGTTGAGATTTATCTCGGCAACACTCCTCACTCTGCCTTCGGTCAGTAAGGGACATCGATGGGCTAGGAAAGATCGTCGTCCGTCGGATGGGACGTTAAGCCCTGGCCCCGTGTGCGGCAGAGCCATACCCTGTGCACATTAAAGAATACTGTGTATGACCTTGACGGGAGGCTACCATCTGTCTCCTAAACGCCATCCAGTGTATCCCCCTCCAACCTCTGAGACCTCGGGGTTCTTGTGACCTGGTCATTTAGCTTATTGTAGGCAAAAAACAAAAAACTTTCCGACCTTGGGGTTCTTGTGACCTGGCCATTTAGCCCTTTGCATGCAAAAAAAAACCTTTCTGACCTCTGTGGTATGAAGCTACTTGAGATGTAATTTAAAAAAAAAAAGGTCTTATTGCAGTGAAATACATATATTGTAATCAAGATGTGGGCACATAACGAAAAATATTTCCGAGGGGGAAGGGGAGCAAGCGAAGTTCCGGAGGGGGGCACAAAATTAAAAATGATGAAAAAAATTCATATAGATGCAATATATTTTATTTGTTGCTCATAAAGTATATAATTGCTTAAAAACAACTAAGTACATTATGCTAAAAAGTTTTCTTAAATCTTCATGTTTTTACCGTGTTTGAATTTCGGCTGGGGCCCAGTCCCCAAGAGTCGCACCCATGGATATGGCCTGCATGCCGAATAAGGAGTGCCAGAACCCCCGGTAAATAAAATGGACCTAACCCGACTTAAAGAAGCCAAGAGACGATAATGGGCAAGGGACGGGGATGACGCATTCCCCTGGTTTTATGGGTGCAGAGAGGGAGGGAGGGAGAGAGAACTTTTCGCGCCTCCCTTGCTGACAGGGGATAATGTCTGTGGGAAGCTCTGGCTCAACGAAATTGATCTTAATTCTCGGGTGGACACGATTTCAGTTAATCTATTACGTTAGAATTAGTGTAAACAGCGTCACAGCTATAATTTCTTTAGGGGGGGAGGGGTACAGTGGTTTAGGCGGTGGACCAGTCAAGGGGGGTTGGGTTGTTTTACTTCTGAGCGGCACTTTTTGCACACCATGGGCTAAATGGCCAAGTAACAAGGACCCCGAAGGCTCAGGGAAGGTTGGAGGAGGGGACCCACTGGAACAGCTGTTGAAAGACAGATGGGCCACCGTTTAACTTCCTATGCGACGGATGGGGCCTTTCCAAGCCCATTGGTGTCCCCTACTGACTGAGGACAGAGTGAGGAATTTTGCCCAGAAAAAAATTTTAGAAAAGATAATAATTTTCTCGTTTGAAGTAAAAATTTAATTAGTAATAATAATATAAATAGCTTTGCGGAGATAAATCTCAAAGATGCCCCAGCTGGGACTCGAACCTGGGAACTGCAGATTGCGAGCCTAGCGCGCTACCGACTGAGAAACCCCCGCCCCCCAACGAGTCACGTGACTGAGTTTAGAGGCGGGGGGGAGGGGTGTATTCTGTTGGAAGAGTGATTTAAAGAGCGAATTGGGGGAGTTTTTAAACTTTCCATTTTCGTCAAAAATTGAAGTCAAATTATAGCAACTGGTAACGCGCAGTTGTGTACTAGTTTATTGCATGTGCATAATTTATAATATTCTTCTAAATGCTTGTAAAATACGCAATCTCAACTCGTAAAAAAATATCAAAATTCTAAACAGAAAAAACAAAATTCTAAGCAAAAAGAAAAGATTGTCACGTACTCGGAATTAATTCATTTCAACTACGATCATTGATAAAAAAAATCCAATGAAAACCTGGAATGGAAAACGGGAGAGGGAAATTAGAATTCTCTTACATATATATATATTTTTTAAAGGAAATTCAAAATAGCGCAGGGGTGGCTCAGTCGGTAGCGCGCCAGGCTGCTAATCTGAAATTCCCAGGTTCGAGTCCCAACTGGGGCAGTGTTGAAATTTATCTCCGTAAAACTCCCCGCAAGGGCAGTAGGGGACACCGCCATCTGTTAGATGGAACGTTAAGCCGTGGGCAGTGTATGGGAGAGCCATACCCTGTGTGCGTTAAAAAACACGCTGGATGGCCTTGACGAGAGGCTACCATGTGTCTCCTAATAGCTGTCTAGTGGGGCCGCCTTCACCCAACTTTCTCTGAGCCCTCGGTGTCCTTGTGATCTGGCCATTTAGCCCATTGTGTGCAAAAAAGTGCCGCTCAGAGGTAAAACAATCCAAACTGTGAGAAATATATGAGTTAACCATTTCTCCCATTTTCGGTTATTAAAATTCTCGAAGGGTTCATCAGTGATCCTTTCTTCAGATCCGGTCCTGGTAAGAAACTCGGATTGGAAAAGAGGAAAAAGGAGGTGAGTGAAAATATTAACTAATGAAGTGAGCAAAAAGGGAGGTGAGTGAAAATGTTAACTAATGAAGTGAGCAAAAAGGGAGGTGAGTGAAAATGTTAACTAATGAAGTGAGCAAAAAGGGAGGTGAGTGAAAATGTTAAGTAATGAAGTGAGCAAAAAGGGAGGTGAGTGAAAATGTTAACTAATGAAGTGAGCAAAAAGGGAGGTGAGTGAAAATGTTAACTAATGAAGTGAGCAAAAAGGGAGGTGAGTGAAAATGTTAACTAATGAAGTGAGCAAAAAGGGAGGTGAGTGAAAATGTTAACTAATGAAGTGAGCAAAAAAAAGGAGGTGAGTGAAAAATGTTAACTAATGAAGTGAGCAAAAAGGGAGGTGAGTGAAAACGTTAACTAATGAAGTGAGCAAAAAGGAGGCGAGTGAAAATGTTAACTAATGAAGTGAGCAAAAAGGGAGGTGAGTGAAAATGTTAACTAATGAAGTGAGCAAAAAGGGAGGTGAGTGAAAATGTTAACTAATGAAGTGAGCAAAAAGGGAGGTGAGTGAAAATGTTAACTAATGAAGTGAGCAAAAAAAAGGAGGTGAGTGAAAAATGTTAACTAATGAAGTGAGCAAAAAGGGAGGTGAGTGAAAACGTTAACTAATGAAGTGAGCAAAAAGGAGGCGAGTAAAAATGTTAACTAATGAAGTGAGCAAAAAGGGAGGTGAGTGAAAATGTTAACTAATGAAGTGAGCAAAAAGGAGGCGAGTGAAAATGTTAACTAATGAAGTGAGCAAAAAGGGAGGTGAGTGAAAATGTTAACTAATGAAGTGAGCAAAAAGGGAGGTGAGTGAAAATGTTAACTAATGAAGTGAGCAAAAAGGGAGGTGAGTGAAAATGTTAACTAATGAAGTGAGCAAAAAGGGAGGTGAGTGAAAATGTTAACTAATGAAGTGAGCAAAAAAAAGGTGAGTGAAAAATGTTAACTAATGAAGTGAGCAAAAAGGGAGGTGAGTGAAAACGTTAACTAATGAAGTGAGCAAAAAGGAGGCGAGTGAAAATGTTAACTAATGAAGTGAGCAAAAAGGGAGGTGAGTGAAAATGTTAACTAATGAAGTGAGCAAAAAGGGAGGTGAGTGAAAATGTTAACTAATGAAGTGAGCAAAAAGGAGGCGAGTGAAAATGTTAACTAATGAAGTGAGCAAAAAAAAGGAGGCGAGTGAAAATGTTAACTAATGAAGTGAACAAAAAAGGGAGGTGAATGGAAATGTTACTAATGAAGTGAACGAAAAGGGAGGTGAGTGGAAATGTTAACTAATGAAGTGAGCAAAAAGGGGGCGGCGTCCTTCTCTTTTTGACTTTATTAGTTAACACTTTGAGTCAAGTACTTTTTTTCTCTTTGATTTTGCATTACTCCCCAAAGCGAAGGAAGCTAACCAAAAGCACGAGGCTACATTTCTTTACACAGAAGTGCAGGATTTGTAAAGATAATGCCAAATTGGAGGCTACAGCCAAGAGACAATGAAAACGTAGAGGGCTTATTTACCTGATAATCAATAACCCTGCCACAAATCCGAAGGTTATAGGCTGTAAAATATTATCCTTTACGTTTTATTTTTCTTATTCTAATTGGTCCAATTATTTTTTCTTCTTCTCCGATTGGCTGAAAAGAGATCTCGATCAAAATTACACTCGGCACGTATTCCATTTGCTCGAAACTTCGGACTCTCCAGGTTTAGCATAGCAACGGGTTTCGAAACACGCTCTTTTTCCTCTTGGCATTGGTTCAGTCTCTTCGTCAGCTGCTTTGAGTTCTTTTCTTTCCCCCATAGCTACCCCCCCTCTTGGTAGCCATGTTCCGTTTCGTATTCCACGCGCACTTGAAAGAAGAAATCCCTCAGTCGGTTGCCTCTTTTTTTTCTCTTCAGCTGACACACCCAAATCTTGTTCTGCTAGAGTCGGATCAGTTTTCCGTCGAATCAGAAGTCGTCGAAGGATGCGGAATTTCTCCGTCACATTGTTGCTTGAATGCCGCGTTCTCTGCATTTATGAATTAAAAGCGTAACTGATTGGTTCTTCTAATATGAATGCAAAATTTCCAATTCGAAGCTTTTGCGAAGAAAAAATGTGATTGAACTGTTTTGTAATCTGAGCGGCACTTATTTCCACACAAGGGGCTAAAATGATCAGGTTACAAGGGCTCTGAGGTTTTTCTCTCACATCAAAAAGAATTGAAAAAGTCTTAAGTTCGTCAAAAGCAGATTTTTCCAGACAAGATATTTTCTGCTCCAGGCACTTGTGGAATGAAATGCATAAAAAAAAAGGTTGTTGGGTTGTTTTACATCTGAGCGGCACTTTTTTACACACCGTGGGCTAAATGGCCAGGTCACATGGACCCCAAAAGCTCAGAGAAGGTTGGGGAAAGGACCCCACTGGTACAGTACAGCTATTGGGAGACAGATGGAGCCTCCCGTCAAGGCCATCCAGCGTGTTCTTTAACGTGCACAGGGTATGGCTCTCCCGCACACGGGGCCACGGCTTAACGTCCCATCCGACGGACGGCGGCCTTTCCAAGCCCATCGATGTCTCCTACTGACTGTGGGCAGGGCGGGGAGTTTTGCGGAGATAAATCTGGGAACCATGAAAAAAAGTACAGATTAATGTGGGAGAGTCAAAATACAGAACAAGTGATGACAAAAATAGAGATCTTGACAGGAATACAAAATCCGATCAATCAAAAGTAACGGAACGAAAAAAAAAAATCGGAATATATAAAAATGTTCATGAAATTTGGCCTCAGGGAAAATAAGTCCGGGTTTGGGATAAAAGAGCACATGGAAGGGAATATCAGCAAGCATGAGAAAAGGATGGGAAATTCCATTAAATGCTGGGAGAGGGAATCTGGCTCTGCTGGGTAGGGGAGATGGGATCCATTGGAGATGGGATCCACTGGACAGCTATTAGTAGACAGATGGAAGTATTCTCGTCAAGCGTGTTCTTAACGTGCACAGGCATGGTTCACTTGTAGATGGGGGCGGGGGTGGCTCAGTCGGTAGCGCGCCAGGCTCGTAATCTATATTTCCCAGGTTCGAGTCACAGCTGGGTCAACGTTGAGATTTATCTCCGCAAAATTCCCCGCCCTGCCCACGGTCAGTAGGGGACACCGATGAGCTTGGAAAGGCCGCCGTCCGTCGGATGGGACGTTAAGCCGTGGCCCCGTGTGTGGGAGAGCCATACCCTGTGCACGTTAAAGAACACGCGGGAGGGCCTTGACGGGAGGCTACCATCTGTCTCCCAACAGCTGTTCCAGTGGGTCCCTCCCCCAACCTTCTCTGAGCCTTCGGGGTCCATGTGACCTGGCCATTTAGCCCATGGTATGCAAAAAAGTGCCGCTCAGAGGTAAAACAACACAACCCAACCCACTTGTAGATGGGCATCCGAGGAGAGGATGGCAGTCTTTCGAATCCCTTTGGTGTCCTCTTTCTCACTGAGGACCAAAAGGTTAAAATCGTAAACTACATAAGGAAAACACATTCGACTTCCTGAGCCGTAATCTTAAGGGCAAATAACTTTTTTAATGCCTGCCATTCAGGATTTTATTTTTACTTATTGCTCTTACTCACACCTGCATATCAGCTAGTAATCACTCTTTTCGATGTTTCTCGGTAAAGCCAGTTATGTTGTTTTACTTCAGAGCAACACTTTTTTGCACACAATGGGCTAAATGGCCAGGTCACAAGGACCCCGAGGGCTCAGAGAAGGGGACCCACTGGACAGTTGTTAGGAGACAAGTGGAAGCCTCCCGTCAAGTCTATCCAGCGTATGGCTCTCCCGACAAGGGAGGGTGGAGGCACAGTCGGTAGCGCGCCAGGCTCGTAATCTGCAGTTCTCGGGTTCGATTCCCAGCTGGGTCAGCGTTGAGATTTTTTTCCGCAAAATTCCCCCGCCCTGCTCACGGACAGTAGGGGACACCAATGGGTTTGGAAAGGCTGACGTCCGTCGGATGGGACGTTAAGCCGTGGCCACGTGTGTGGGAGAGTCATACCCTGTGCACGTTAAAGAACACGCTGGATGGCCTAGACTGGAGGTTACCATCTGTCTCCCAATAGCTGTTCCAGTGGGTCCCCTCCCCTAACCTTCTCTGAGCCTTTGTGGTCCTTGTGACCTAGCCATTTAGCCCATGGTGTGCAAAAAAGTGCCACCCAGAGGTAAAACAACCCAACCCACAAGGGCTCCGAGAGCTCAGAGAAGGGGACCCACTGGACAGTTGTTAGGAGACAGTCAGTCCGTCAAGTCCATCCAGTGTGTTCTTTAAAGTACACAAGGTACCACTCCTCCGCACACGGGGTCACGGCTTAACATCCTATCTGATGGATGGCAAGTTCATCAGTGTCTCCTTTTCTGACCGAGGAGATGGTGGTGCTTTTACTGGAAATGCAGAAGGGGGAATAATGAAACTTCTAATGTTATGTCATTGGAAAACCAGATCAAAGCAGCTGTAATTTCAGCTCTGAATAAAATCTGTAAATCCTGATTTTTTTTTAAAAAAACATTATTCTTTCTTAAGTAGTTTTTCAAGACCATTTCAATAAGAAAAATATTATATACTGGAAGAGGGATCTGGTTAATTATGACTCAATCCACTCACTTGAAGGGCGAGTTTGGCTCAGTCGGTAGCGTTCCAGGCTCGTAATCTGTAGTTCCCAGGTTCGAGTCCCATTGGGTCAACGTTGAGATTTATCTCCGCAAAACTCCCCTCCCTGCCCACAGTCAGTAGAGGATACCGATGGGCTTGGTAATAGGCCACCGTCTGTCGGATGGGACGTTAAGCCGTGACCACGTGTGCGGGAGAGTCATACCCTGTGCACGTTAAAGAACACGCTGGATGGCCTTGACGGGAGGCTACCATCTGTCTCCCAATACCTGTTCCAGTGGGTCCCCTCCCCAAAAATTTCTGAGCCTTCGGGGGTCCTTTTGACCTGGCCATTGTAGAATGTGCTGCTCAGAGGTAAAGCAACCCAACCCAAAAGCCATCTTATCACTATAAAACCCAACCAGCCACCATCTTGCATTGGGCAACAGCGCATGTGCAGTAGCTAACCAATCAGAGGAGTTCCGTGAATTATGGAGGATCGCTTTTTTGTTTCGCCTTTTGTTGGTTTTTCTCATCTTCAGATATTTCTAAGTTTCTGCGACTTAATCTATGCCTTTCCCTCGTTAACCTCGTGTCGATCGTCAACTAGATCTGCTTCAAAGCAAGCCCTTTAACATTGTACAAAAAACAAGATAAGCATTTTGCAACCTCCTTTGAGCAGCATATTGTGCAGAGAGAGACTCCGTTGGTTTGGCCATGTTGCCCGTATGAATAATTATAGATTGGTGAATAGGGTTATGAACAGTGTGCCTAAAGGCCTCAGAAAGAAGGGGAGACCTAGGATGCGGTGGGCAGACAATGTCAAACAGGACCTTGTTAGAATTGGTGTGCAGTGGCCAGATGCAGTAGATGTAGCTCAGGATAGACTTGTTGGAGAACTAAATTGCACGGTCTGGTTGGACCTCCGAAGCCCACAGCTGCTTGAGGATGATGATTACAAATTTAAAACTTGAACTTTTCGGAAACGATTTTAAATGCTTATTATTTCCACTGGCTTTCCTGTTTATGTCCAAAAATTGATATTAAATTTATACGCAGTCAAACATGTTGACATTTACTTTTGGAATGTAAATTTATGATGAGTGAAAGTTGTCAACGAGGCAAAATTACGAAGTATTCGTGGATTGCAATCGAAGAACGAAGGAATTATGAATTTAATCGAAAAGAAGAAAGTGGAAAAATAATTCCTTATTGCGGAGATTCTTCAACTGGGACCAATCATGTACCGCGCCTATGCAAAAGTTCTGTTTGCAAAATAGCTCGATTTCTCTCGGAAAAAATTTGTTAATTTAATCTATTACTGGTCTCCATTGCATTCTATGATCTTTTTCCATAAGCTTGTAGATAAGGGTGGTGGCGGCTCAGTCGGTAGCGTGACAGGCTCGTGATCTGCAGTTCCCAGGTTAGAGTCCAAGCTGGGTTGTTGGGTTGTTTTACCTCTGAGCGGCACTTTTTTGCACACCATGGGCTAAATGGCCAGGTCACATGGACCCCGAAGGCTCAGAGAGGGTTGGGGGAGGGGACCCCATGGAACAGCTGTTGGGAGACAGAGGGTAGCGTCAAGGCCATCCAGCGTGTTCTTTAACGTGCACAGAGTATGCTCTCCCGCACACGGGGCCACGACTTAATGTCCCATCCGACGGACGGCGGCCTTTCCAAGCCCATCGGTGTCCCCTACTGACCGTGGGCAGGGCGACCGTTTTGCGGCGAGTCCAAGCTGGACCAACGTTGAGATTTATCTCCGCAAAACTCTCCGCCCTGCCCACGGTCAGTAGGGGACACCGATGGGTTTGGATAAGACCGCCGTCCGTCGGATGGGACGTTAATCCGTGCCCCGTGTGCAGGAGAGGCATACCTTTTGCATGTTAAAGAACACGTTGGATGACCTTGACGGGAGGCTACAATCTGCCTTTTAACAGCTATCCATGCGTCCCCTTTCCCCAACTTTCTCTGAGCCCTTGGGGTCTTTGTGACCTGGCCATTTAGCCCATTGTGTGCAAGAAAGTGCTTTTTAGGAGTTTTTTTTTAAAGACTTGCAAAACGGAAAGGGAAATGTTATAATGCATTGGAATTAATTCCACCATTTAAATTAATTAATATGCAAATTTTAATGGCATTTTACATGGTATAAAAAGAATAGTAATGATATAGATAGAATAGTAATGTATAGATTCTTTCCTGTATCGTGATACGAGACCTAAAACATGAAACCAAAAGGTTGTGATCTGATAAAAGATTACTATTGGTCGAATAGTTAGCGCGCTTGGCTGCTGATCAAAGGCACCTGGGTTCGATCCCCGGATAAGACAGGATGTTTGTGTTCTCTTTCTGTTGAGGTCTTGTAATCCTCACAGATCTTATACTATGGCGTATAAACTGACAGGCTATGTCAGACCTCTGTGGCAAGCTGCTGCTTTAGAGGGTAGTTTTTTTTATAATACTTTTATTTTAACGTAACAAAGTACGTTAAATAGCGTCAAAAATGTACAAAATAAGTAGCATAGGTCGCCAGCTATATTTACTTAAATACTCACGGAGTGTACTTAATAAATAAAATTGAAATGAATACTTTAGGGTTGGGTTGGGTTATTTTACCTCTGAGCGGCACTGTTTTGCACACCATGGGCTAAATGGCCAGGTCACATGGACCCCGAAGGCTCAGAGAAGGTTGGGGGAGGGGACCCACTGGAACAGCTGTTGGGAGACAGATGGTAGCCTCCCGTCAAGGCCATCCAGATTGTTCTTTAACGTGCACAGGGTATGGCTCTCCCGCACACGGAGCCACGGCTTAACGTCCCATCCGACGGACGGCGGCCTTTCCAAGCCCATCGGTGTCCCCTACTGACCGCGGAAGGGCGGGGATTTTTGCGGAGATAAATCTCAACGCTGACCCAGCTGGGACTCGAACTTGGGAACTACAGATTATGAGCCTGGCGCGCTACCGACTGAGCCACCCCCGCCCCTATCGTGGAGAAGAATAAACTGTTTTTTTTCTAAGGCGAGATGTTTATAAGAGCTGAACAGCTAGAGACCTTATTAGTGTGATCTCTAATATAACGAGGTGTTATGATACTTGTTGATTAAGCGTTGAAGGCAATGGTGGATTTAATATTTAGACACCCCAGGAACGGAAATTATTTTGAGAATATTCCCAAAGGGAGATTGGTTTGTTAAAAATGTCAACGTTTCTTGATGAAATTTTGAAATTTAAATATTCTGTTTGATGTAAATGGTATGTCGAATATAGCTGCTTGCCACAGAGGTCTAACAGGAGTCTGTCAGTTTATACGCCACAGTACAAGGTCTGTGATGATGGCGGGTCCTCCGCAGAAAAACAACAAAAAGATCCATGCCTTACCCGGATATTCGAACCCAGGTAACTTAGATCAATAGCCAAGCGCGCTAACCTCTCGGTCACGGAACATGCGTCGAATATAGAGAAAATACATATATATATATTTCCATATATAAAGAAAATGGACTAGGGAAAATATATTTACTGCTACGTATTCTTAACTTTCATTATAAGTTTACATAAGTGATCATAAAATGCAAAAAATTTGCACAAAATTGAAACAATATGCAAAACATACACTTACAAAATTCAAGCAGTCTTTTTCTCAATTTTTGTCTAGCAAGCACATAAATTAAATGTTCGAAATTTAAATTAACATTGTTTTTAGTAATGATAAATGCCGCCCGATGCAGTTGCACGCGTGGCAGAGCCACCCCTGCCTATCCTACTTGAAAGAAATTTTAAATTTATTTTTAAACACCAAAATATTGATTTTCTACAGTGGAACGACAAACAGAAGAGAAAGTGAAAATGTTAACGCTCTTTTTTGTCGCTTTTTCTTTTGGCAAACGAGGTTAAAAAGAACGGCAGGCGACCCCTGGAGGAAGGGCGGGGGGGGGGGGGCACAGTGTACTTCTCTCCTGGGGTAAAATTTGTTTTAGAATCTATCTTGACCATATGGGCAGATTTTCATGCATTTTTCCGGGCCGTTCCATACCCTATGCACGTTAAAGAACACGCTGGATAGCCTTGACGTGGATGAACACGCTGGATGGCCTTGACGTGGATGAACACGCTGGATGGCCTTGACACGCTTGATGGTCCTTGTGACCTGGCCGTTTAGCTCATGGTGTGCAAAAAAGTGCCGCTCAGAGGTAAAACAACCCTGCTCACGGTCAGTAGGGGACACCGATGGGTTTGGAAAGGCTGACGTCCGTCGGATGCGACGTTAAGCCGTATCCGTGTGCGGGAGAGACATACCCTGTGCACGTTAAAGAACATATTCGATGGCCTTGATGGGAGGCTACCATCTGTCTCCTAACAGCTGTTCCAGTGGGTCCCCTCCTCCAACCTTCTCTGAGGCTTCGGGGTCCTTGTGACCTGACCATTTAACCCATGGCGTGCAAAAAAGTGCCGCTCAGAGGTAAAACAACCCAACCCGGGCCGTTTTTTGCTCCCAATCCTCCCCTGCTTGCAAGGAGGCATAATAAGCCTGCCGCAGATGGAACCTCATCGATTGGATTCCATCTCAATTACCGAGTTAAACACAGGACAACAGGATTTACGGTTATGACGTCTTGAATTTTAAAATCCATGCGCCAAATGGAAACTCTCGTATATAAAGAATAATTTGATATAAAATAAGTTGATCTGCTGTCAGGAGAAACTTCAACAAAGCTCGACCTTCCTTTCAAAATTCAACTCAAATTAGTCTTTTTAGTTCAAAGATTTATCTTTCATTCTCACGACACTAGTTAACACTAGTGGGGTACGAACTCAAAACCTCCTGGAAGCATTTCAGGTGCTTTTACAGCTGAACTATCGCAACTTATTAATTTTCTAGCTCAATTTTTCCAGCTCTCATGAGTTCCATATTTACAGAAATTCCTCTGCTAATCTATTACTGAAATGCTATTACTGAATGCTTTTCTGGAACGATGTAACGATAAAACCTTTGAGTTCCAACGTTCCTAATTATCGGTTAGAATAATCTAGTTACAGATATGCGTTTCCAATACTTAAAAGTGTAACACATTGAACGGTCCAAGATTTTTTCACTATTCTGCAAATTTAAATGGAAATTTTTCTCAAAATCAGTTTTACATAGACAAAAAAAATTTTCTCGGAACTCTTTCCTAAAGAGAAGGTTAACGCAAAAAAAAAAACTTACAGTAAACCACGTGTCCAGTGAAGGGGATAAGTCTTCCCCTTCTCTAAAAATCCTCTGTTAGTCGAGAATCAAAAAAGAAGATGGGAAGAACTGGGGGAAGGCCAGATTCCTGCTTTGCATGTGAAAAGCCAAGCACTCTCCACATAAACGGGTGATCCGTTTACAGAATCTGTCAGGTCCAGCCGTTCCCCTTTCTCTGTCTCTATGAATCCCAGAGCCGCCTTCCTCCCGCTGCTCCTCTCGGCAACCTGCCACTGCGCAACTCACGGGGCGTGCTGTGGAGTACCAAAGGGGTGCCTCTCTCTCATCACTCACCGCACGAGAGCTTTTGTTAATCTCCTTAACCTTACTCTCCTCTTTCTCTCTGGGGAGGAAGAGGATCGACTTCGACGCTCGATACAGTCTGGCTTCGCTCGTTCTGGATTATCCTGGCTGAAATGCGGATCCGGAATTTTGTGCCTGCTATTTGCAGGTTTAAAAAGATATTAAATATACATTAAGCTTCGATGTTGACTGATTGAAAATTCCCGTTCAAAGCAGAATAACTTTGAAAATAAAATTTTAATGGAAAAATATCACTAGAGATTAATTGAAGACATCATTCAAATCTCTCTAAATATGGATTGGATTGTTTTACCTCTGAGCGGCACTTTTTCGCACACCATGGGCTAAATGGCCAGGCCACAAGGACCCCGAAGGCTCAGAGAAGGTTGGGGGAGAGGACCCACTGGAACAGCTGTTGGGAGACAGATGGTAGCCTCCTGTCAAGGTCATCCAGCGTGTTCTTTAGCGTGCACAGGGTATGGCTCTCCCGTACGCGGGGCCACGGCTTAACGTCCCATCCGACGGACGGCGGCCTTTTCAAGCCCATCGGTGTCTCCTACCGACCGTGGGCAGAGCGAGGAAATTTTGCGGAGATAAATCTCAACGCTGACCCAGCTGGGACTCGAACCTGGGAACTACAGATTAGGAGCCTGGCGCGCTACTGACTGAGCCACCCCCGCCCCCTCTAAATATGGATTTTCAACAATATTCCTTTAATATTCAAAAAGTTATCGCAGCTGAAACATTTAAAAGTTGATGCTAACACTTTGGTATTGGACGATAACTAAGTCCTTTGCCGTTTCTCATTTAAATTAGATTTAATACAGTTATTTTAATTATCATCAACTCCTGAAGGAAATTTAAGAGGATTTAGGCAAATTAATTAAAAGTATTTTTAACCTATTAATCTGTCTTCCATTTAGTCTGAATAATAAAATCTCTTAGAGTTTGTCTTAAATCTCTTTGTGTCACGTGACACAAAGAGTTTGGCTTAAATCTCTTTGTGTCACGTGACACGAAGGTTGCCAGATCACTAATTTCTAAAAAAATCGGTGCCAGATATTTTTTCTGAATTCTTTATTATATCATAGTATAATATAATCCATATCATAGTGTTCGGATACTTTTTTGAGCGACTGTACAAGTTCCGCTCAGAGGTAAAATAATCCAAAACAATAATTCTATCCTAATGAAAACAAATCACTATTCAACGAGTCAACGTTTCTCAATGTGTGCTTCCGGGACACACTTTGAGAAACACTGTGTTAGACCTTCTTCACAGATCTTCTTTATGGCTTATTATGTTGGCAGGATCATGTCAGACCTACACAGATCTCTATGACTTATTACATTAGTAGTATGGTGATGGACCTCCTTTTCAGCTGGACTGCTAGGTTTTTATGATTTGAAAGAACCTTTTAGTTATTACAGAAGTTAAAATAATCATATCTGAATTTCTTGAAAGTTCGGGTGTGGCGTTTCCAATTTGATGACTCAGCATGATTTACAACATGCACCATAAAGTAGCACTTTCGTTTCATTTATACTACATCTGAAAAGCCCTAGTGGCAGCGCGCCAGGCTCGTAATCTGTAGTTCCCAGGTTCGAGTCTCAGCTGGGTCAGCGTTGAGATTTATTTCCGCAAAACTCCCCGCCCTGCCCACGGTTATTAGAGGACACCGATGGGCTTGAAAAGGCCGCCTTCCATCGGATGGGACGTTAAGCCGTGGCCCCGTGTGTGGGAGAGCTCATACCCTGTGCACGTTAAAGAACACGCTGGATGGCCTTGACAGGAGGCTACCATCTGTCTCCCAACAGCTGTTCCAGTGGGTCCCCTCCCCCAACCTTCTCTGAGCCTTCGGGGTCCTTGTGAACTGGCCATTTAGCCCATTGTGTGCAAAAAAGTGCCGCTCAGAAGTAAAACAACCAACAACCACCCCTAGTGGCAGATCACGAATCATCAACGCCAAGAAATCTTTCCTTGTTCCCAAAAGTAACAGGATCAGAGGAGAATCTTCCTTTAAGCACAAACACCCACCCACTAATAAGGTTTCGAGGGCGATATCCCGCCAAAACATTCCCCGGGCTATTTTTAAGCTCTTACCTCATTCGTGTTCATGGATATCCTAAAAATGCATCTTCACAATTTATCACTTGTCCACAGAAAGGCCTCCCTTTTCTACTTCCTCTCTTCATTTTCATCTTTTGCAGTTGCACCTATTTCGTCATCTTCTATTTGCAGCTTTTGGCTTCAACAGAATTCCTCGTGCTCTCATATTTAGTCGGCTCATGGAAAAAGCTTCAACTTTATAAAGGTGACAGCTTGATAACGAAAGAAAAAAAAAAGAAAAAAAAAGCCCATCTACTTGAAAATGCTGACGTTTCAACCGCTTGCGAACCCGGAATATTTAGGTCACTTTTTTCCTTTATCTGTTACCTCTCTAAACCAAGCATTTAGCCTATTTCCGCCCCCCCCCCCCCCACACAGCTACAAATAATGAGTTTCCTAGTCACAGTGCGTTGCGCAAATGAGAAAACCATAATCTTTAAAAACTTTTCCTCTTAAAACATTTAACATTCTATTTTTTTTCTTCTTTATCATTCAGACATTTTTTTGTTCTTGAACTGCCTCTTACGTTTGTAGCATTTCCTTAGAATATACTTTTTTCGCCACAACTTTTTTTTAATAAAATTAATTAATAGGACGTATTTTAAAACATCGAATCCATCTCCACTAGTTATTTTATTCAGACAATCCGTTTTTCTAATATTTTTATTTTTACAAATTTAGCCAACTGCGAAATACTAATAGTTATTTGTCATCAAGTCCAGGTCTAGAAAAAAATCGAGGGAGGGGGGGGGGGGCGTTGAGCAAGAGACTGGTTTTCCAATGCAGTATCACATGTCCCTCAGGCATATTATCTCTTTCTCTTCCTCCTTTGCCTTTCCTTGTTACGCCTAAGGTATTGGGCGGGGGTGGCTCAGTCGGTAGCGCGCCAGGCTCGTAATCTGTAGTTCCCAGGTTCGAGTCCCAGCTGAGTGAGCGTTGAGATTTATCTCCGGAAAAATTCCCCGCACTGCCCACGGTCAGTAGGGGACACCGATAGGCTTGGAAAGGCCGCCGTCCGTCGGATGGGACGTTAAGGCGTGGCCCCGTCTGCGGGAGAGCCATACCCTGTGCACGTTAAAGAACACACTGGATGGCCTTGACGGGAGGCTACCATCTGTCTCCCAACAGCTGTTCCAGTGGGTCCCCTCCCCCAACCTTCTCTGAGCCTTCGGGGTCCATGTGACCTGGCCATTTAGCCCATGGTGTGCAAAAAAAGTGCCGCTCAGAGGTAAAACAACCCAACCCTTCTCCACGATATGAAGATGTACATTAAAAAAGTCTGACTCGCAATAATTTAACTGAACAGCAAACGTTGAACTGAGTTATGATAATCTTACTTTATTATTAAATATCTCCAAAGAGTCATTATATAAAATATAATTAGATTTTGCTGTAGCACTATTTGCATATATGCATATATTTTCTTCATATTTTTCTCTTACTGGGGGAAAATAATCTGCAAATTATGCAACGCTGTTTTACCAGAATTTCAAAGGCCTACTCTCTCCTACATCACAGCAGTAATTAGGCTTGGTCGAACCCCTTCACCCGATTCCATGTTACATAACAATTTCCTTTTTGCAAGTCTTCATTTTTAGTTCGTTAATAAGCATGAGGTCCTTCCATCCTCACAGACCTTCTACTCTGGCATATAAACTGACAGGCTCCTGTCAGACCTCTGTGGCAAACAGCTGCTTGAGGGGGTGTTTATTTTTATTTTTTTCTAATAAGCATAGCAAGTGAGTATTAGCTACATTAGCAATTTTTTTTTTCATCGCAACATGTAAAATAAATTAAACTGCATGCTAAAATTGTTAGCATTGCATGATACCACTTTGACACTCTTCTCCCTCGTGTACAGTCGCTCAAAAAAGTATCCGAACACTGTGGGTGATTACAGAATTCAGAAAAAATATCTTTCAACGATTTCTTTTAGAAATTAGTGATCTGGCAACCCTTCGTGTCACGTGACACGAAGGTTGCCAGATCACTAATTTCTAAAAAAAATCGTTGCCAGATATTTTTTCTGAATTCTGTAATCACCCACAGTGTTCGGATACTTTTTTGAGCGACTGTACACGAGGGAGAAGAGTGTCAAAGTGGTATCATGCAATGCTAACAATTTTAGCAACAACTTCCTCCTCTTTTTGATAGAGTCAACAACTTTCTCCTCTTTTTGATGTGTTTCGTAAAGTATGGGCGATCCTAGAGCTCGCCACCTCGTTTTGTACGACCCGCGAGATACTAATGACAAATTAAATTTGTGAAAGAAAAAAAGAACATATGGAAAACAAGAAATCCAACTTCCGGGAAGGGAATTCTTATTAAAGTAATTAATATATTTATTCTTTTGCGTTGACTACACGATATTGACTATATATTTTATGGCTGCCGCAATTCCATTTCAATTTTCGATGCGGCCGTTCAGCTAAAACATTTCCCCAGGACTGCTTTAGTCTTACCGGCTCCAGTTCCCAGGTTCGAGTCGCGACTGGGTCAACGTTGAGGCTTTTCCCTGCCCTCGGTCAGCAGGAAACACTGGCAGTCTCGGAAAGGCCACCGTCCTGGTAACGGTACGTTAAGCTGGGGTTTCGTGTATGAGAGAGCCGTACTCTGTGCATGCCAAAGAACACTTGGAATAGCCTTGACGGGAGTCTTTCATCTGTCTTCTAACAACTGTCTAGTGCAGAGTTTTTCAACGTGGGGTACGCGGTAAAATTTTTTGGGGTACACCGTGAGAGCTTAAAAGTCGCTAGATCTAGTAACAAAGTCAGTGTTTTTTTTATTCCCATTGTTATACTATAACTATAGTTTTATCTATCTATACAAGGGGTACGCCAGTTACATACACAATCCCAGGGGGTACGTGAAGCATAAAAGGTTGAGAACCACTGATATATGTTTTATTTCATTCCCATTGTTATACTATAACTATAGTTTTATCTATCTATACAAGGGGTATGCCAGTTACAAACACATTTCCAGGGGGTACGTGAAGCATAAAAGGTTGAGAACTACTGATATATATGTTTTATTCCCATTGTTATACTATAACTATAGTTTTATCTATCTATACAAGGGGTACGCCAGTTATATACACAATTCGAGGGGGTACGTGAAGCATAAAAGGTTGAGAACCACTGATATATATGTTTTATTTTATTCCCATTGTTATACTATAATTATAGTTTTATCTATCTATACAAGGAGTACGCCAGTTACATACACATTTCCAGGGGGTACGTGAAGCATAAAAGGTTGAGAACCACTGATATATATGTTTTATTTTATTCCCATTGTTATACTATAATTATTGTTTTATCTATCTATACAAGGAGTACGCCAGTTACATACACATTTCCAGGGGGTACGTGAAGCATAAAAGGTTGAGAACCACTGATATATATGTTTCATTCCCATTGTTATACTATAACTATAGTTTTATCTATCTATACAAGGGGTACGCCATTACATACACATTTCCATGGGGTACGTGAAGCATAAAAGGTTGAGAACCACTGATATATATGTTTTATTTTATTCCCATTGTTATACTATAACTATAGTTTTATCTATCTATACAAGGAGTACGCCAGTTACATACACATTTCCAGGGGGTACGTGAAGCATAAAAGGTTGAGAACCACTGATATATATGTTTTATTTTATTCCCATTGTTATACTATAATTATAGTTTTATCTATCTATACAAGGAGTATGCCAGTTACATACACATTTCCAGGGGGTACATGAAGCATAAAAGGTTGAGAACCACTGATATATATGTTTTATTCCCATTGTTATACTATAACTATAGTTTTATCTATCTATACAAGGAGTACGCCAGTTACACACACAATTCCAGGGGGTACATGAAGCATAAAAGGTTGAGAACTACTGATATATATGTTTTATTCCCATTGTTATACTATAACTATAGTTTTATCTATCTATACAAGGGGTACGCCAGTTATATACACAATTCGAGGGGGTACGTGAAGCATAAAAGGTTGAGAACACTGATATATATGTTTTATTTCATTCCCATTGTTATACTATAACTATAGTTTTATCTATCTATACAAGGGGTACGCCATTACATACACATTTCCATGGGGTACGTGAAGCATAAAAGGTTGAGAACCACTGATATATATGTTTTATTTTATTCCCATTGTTATACTATAATTATAGTTTTATCTATCTATACAAGGAGTATGCCAGTTACATACACATTTCCAGGGGGTACGTGAAGCATAAAAGGTTGAGAACCACTGATATATATGTTTTATTTTATTCCCATTGTTATACTATAATTATAGTTTTATCTATCTATACAAGGAGTACGCCAGTTACATACACATTTCCAGGGGGTACATGAAGCACAAAAGGTTGAGAACTACTGATATATATGTTTTATTCCCATTGTTATACTATAACTATAGTTTTATCTATCTATACAAGGGGTACGCCAGTTTTATACACATTTCCAGGGGGTACGTGAAGCATAAAAGGTTGAGAACACTGATATATATGTTTTATTTCATTCCCATTGTTATACTATAACTATAGTTTTATCTATCTATACAAGGGGTACGCCATTACATACACATTTCCATGGGGTACGTGAAGCATAAAAGGTTGAGAACCACTGATATATATGTTTTATTTTATTCCCATTGTTATACTATAATTATAGTTTTATCTATCTATACAAGGAGTACGCCAGTTACATACACATTTCCAGGGGGTACGTGAAGCATAAAAGGTTGAGAACTACTGATATATATGTTTTATTTCATTCCCATTGTTATACTATAACTATAGTTTTATCTATTTATACAAGGAGTACGCCAGTTACATACACATTTCCAGGGGGTACATGAAGCATAAAAGGTTGAGAACTACTGATATATATGTTTTATTTTATTCCCATTGTTATACTATAATTATAGTTTTATCTATCTATACAAGGAGTACGCCAGTTACATACACATTTCCAGGGGGTACGTGAAGCATAAAAGGTTGAGAACTACTGATATATATGTTTTATTTTATTCCCATTGTTATACTATAACTATAGTTTTATCTATCTATACAAGGGGTACGCCAGTTACATACACATTTCCAGGGAGTACGTGAAGCATAAAAGGTTGAGAACCACTGATATATATGTTTTATTTCATTCCCATTGTTATACTATAACTATAGTTTTATCTATCTATACAAGGAGTACGCCAGTTACATACACATTTCCAGGGGGTACATGAAGCATAAAAGGTTGAGAACTACTGATATATATGTTTTATTCCCATTGTTATACTATAACTATAGTTTTATCTATCTATACAAGGGGTACGCCAGTTATATACACATTTCCAGGGGGTACGTGAAGCATAAAAGGTTGAGAATACTGATATATATGTTTTATTTTATTCCCATTGTTATACTATAATTATAGTTTTATCTATCTATACAAGGAGTACGCCAGTTACATACACATTTCCAGGGGGTACGCGAAGCATAAGAGGTTGAGAACCACTGATATATATGTTTTATTTTATTCCCATTGTTATACTATAACTATAGTTTTATCTATCTATAGAAGGGGTACGCCAGTTACATACACATTTCCAGGGGTTACGTGAAGCATAAAAGGTTGAGAACCACTGATATATATGTTTTATTTCATTCCCATTGTTATACTATAACTATAGTTTTATCTATCTATACAAGGGGTACGCCATTACATACACATTTCCATGGGGTACGTGAAGCATAAAAGGTTGAGAACCACTGATATATATGTTTTATTTTATTCCCATTGTTATACTATAACTATAGTTTTATCTATCTATAGAAGGGGTACGCCAGTTACATACACATTTCCAGGGGGTACGTGAAGCATAAAAGGTTGAGAACCACTGATATATATGTTTTATTTCATTCCCATTGTTATACTATAACTATAGTTTTATCTATCTATACAAGGGGTACGCCATTACATACACATTTCCATGGGGTACGTGAAGCATAAAAGGTTGAGAACCACTGATATATATGTTTTATTTTATTCCCATTGTTATACTATAACTATAGTTTTATCTATCTATACAAGGGGTACGCCAGTTACATACACATTTCCAGGGGGTACGTGAAGCATAAAGAGTTGAGAACCACTGATATATATGTTTTATTTCATTCCCATTATTATACTATAACTATAGATTTATCTATCTATGCAAGGGGTATGCCAGTTACATACACATTCATACACATTTCCAGGGGGTACGTGAAGCATAAAAGGTTGAGAACCACTGATATATATGTTTTATTTTATTCCCATTGTTATAGTATAACTATAGTTTTATCTCTCTACATAAGGGGTACGCCAGTTACATACACATTTCCAGGGGGTACGTGAAGCATAAAGGGTTGAGGACCACTGTTTCCAACAGTCGGCCCATTTCCCATCAGTCTCTTCCCTCAGGGTCCTTATGACTTAGCCATTTAGCCCATTATTTGCAAAAAAAAAAAAAAAAAAAAATTTCGAACTATTTGAGGTCAACGTTTATATTGACCAATATACAATTTTAATTTTTCTACTTTTGCTTAAAAATTCCATGGTAATGAAATAAATCCAAAGCTATAATTTTTTTTTCGCAAACTTTGGTATTAATCAGTTTCATCATCATTAGGTGGTCTAATTTCTCCTAGAAGAAAAACTCATATAGAACTGGGAAAAAATATTTTAAGTCTTATTTTTAGTAAAATAGTTAAATTTTAAAATACGGAAACTTGTTTGCTCAACTTCCATTCGCTCTACTTTAAGTATCGTTTAGATCAGTTCCATCTAATCTAAATGAACAGCTACTAATAATGGCATAGAGGAAAATCTTAGCGCCTCCCCGCAAGAAATATCTTCAGGGGAGGTTCACAATTTGCTATCAATTATCAAATTTTGGATTTCATATTACAGTCTTGTTTTAATATTTTCAGTAATTTTTAACAATTAAAATTTTTAGAACTTTTACGTAAAAACCAAAATTACTACACTTTACTGCATAAAATAGAAAGGATTGTGTTTTAATTCAAATTTTTTTAAAATTTTATAAATACCCCCTCCAGCAGCTGCTTGCCACAGAGGTCTAACAGGAGCCTGTCAGTTTATACGCCATAGCAGAAGATCTGTTAAAGCGAGACCTCAGTAGAAAGACAACACAAACATTCATGCCTCACCCGGGGCTCGAACCCAAACCCCTTTGATCAGTATACCTTACTAAAATACTTTTAAAACAATTTTCCGAAAGCTAATCATATGATGTTAAATTTAAATTTTTTTGGAGAGCACCCCAGATGGAAATTAAGGGCAATATCAATACACCTATGGCTGTTAGGGAAAATAACTATATTCTTAAAGGGCAGCAAAAAAAATAATTATCTTCTTAGAAGTGAAAAGATACATTTCCAATGAATAATGAACAGCTAAAAAACTACATTTTTAAGGAATAAAGAAAATATCTCGATTAAAAAATAAATCTATACATATTTAACGAGTACTGTGAATTGGCAAAAGTTTAGTTATGCACCTAAGAATGTTTGTCAAGAAATGAGCCAGATTCAGTATATTGATTATTTGTTTCATGAGCTGCAAGTTAGAGCGATGTGGTTTAGGTGTGTTTGCCCCTTTTAGAGTTTCAAATTTCTAAGTTTAAAGTAGAAAGTAGTCGCTTCTAGCGAATATGGTACGAGCGAGTATTAATTACTAAGAGGTTTCTTCTGAATGTTTCTTGGAAGGAAACTCCGGGCTGCATTGTCTGCTGTTGAAAAAAAACTTAAAATATGCCTAAGTTTCATCAAGATGAAAATAAGAAAAGAGTGTCGTATTAATAAGCAAAAAACTTACGAGAAGTCTTTATAAGAGGTTCGAGTCCCAGCTGGATCAGCGTTGAGATTAATCTCCGCAAAATTCCTCGCCCTGCGCACGGTCAGTAGGGGACACCGATGGGCTTGGAAAGACCGCCGTCCGTCGGATGGGACGTTAAGCCGTGGCCCCGTGTGCGGGAGAGCACGCTGGATCCTGTAGATGATTAGTAGATAGATAGTAGAAGATATTTAGAAGATATTTCCTGTAGAAGATATTTATTTTTTCTGCTGCCCTGTGCACATTAAAGAACACGCTGGATGGATCCATTAAAGAACACGCTGGATCCTGTGCACATTAAAGAACACGCTGGATGGCCTTGATGGGAGGCTACCATCTGTCTCCCAACAGCTGTTCCAGTGGGTCTCCTCCCCCAACCTTCTCTGAGCCTTCGGGGTCCGTGTGACCTGGCCATTTGGCCCGTGGTGTGCAAAAAAGTGCCGCTCAGAGGTAAAACAACCCAACCCAACTCTTTATAAGACGGAAATTATGTTACGTGAAGCGGTCCAAATTTGATCGGCCCACCTGGATATTGCCCTTTTTTTTATGGTAAAATGAATAAATTGATAACAAAACTTCGCCCCCCTCCACAACCCCTAGGATTCTAAACGTTAGCAATGAAATGTTATCGTCGGTTCTGTTGATAAGATATTGAAAAGTACCGAACTTATCCACTTCATACAGTACGTAATTTTGCAAGTTACAGCTGTATAATTTTGGCCTTTAAAAGGAACCGTTGCTATTTATGATGTATCGGATGAACATATACAAACATCCTGTCTTGGCATCCGTTATTAGGTCTCTGGTACGTGTACTGTGTCTACACACCCATCAAAAGCCATAGTACAGAGAGCAGTCCGCTGTGGCCGAGATAAAAACGAAGAAAGCACTCCAAGTCTCTCCTGCAATAAACAGAAAACGCCGAGAGCCCTTGACAGTTTTGAATGCACAAGGCGCAGGCGACGTCCTTGGACGACGTCCTGCACTGCTAGCTCGTCTCCAGCTGGCTCGTACGTGCAGATGCTATAAATGTCACATGTGACTGCGGTTATCTCATCACAACACGTGTCGACAGTTGGTTTCGTTATAGCAGGTGTCGCTTTCCAGGCCGCGTGGAAAACTTGATTACTGTCGCTTCCTACCGGATAGCCTACTGAAAAAGAGTAGTCTTCTTATCGATTTCATTAAACTCTTTGATTCTTCAAATGGAAATAACCGTTTCTTTTTAGAATCAATCCCTTAATAGCCTGATGCAGTTCCTAGGTGGTTTCCTAGTTTCCAACTGTCCCACGTTCAGATTTAATAATAAAATAATAGATATCCTTCAAGCAGCGCCACAGAGATCTGATACGAGCCTGTCAGTTTAAAACGTAATACGCACGCGGAAGATCTGTGAGGATAGCGGGGCCTCGGTAAAAAGGCAACACAAACAGCCATGCCTTACCCGGGGTTCGAACCCAAGTTGGGTTGTTTTACCTCTGAGCGGCACTTTTTTGCACACCATGGGCTAAATGGCCAGGTCACAAGGACCCCGAAGGCTCAGAGAAGGTTGGGGGAGGGGACCCACTGGAACAGCTGTTGGGAGACAGATGGTAGCCTCCCGTCAAGGCCATCCAGCGTGTTCTTTAACGTGCACAGGGTATGGCTCTCCCACACACGGCGTCACGTCTTAACGTCCCATCCGACGGACGGCGGCCTTTCCAAGCCCATCGGTGTTCCCTACTGACCGTGGGCAGGGCGGGGAATTTTGCGGAGATAAATCTCAACGCTGACCCAGCTGGGACTCGAACCTGGGAACTACAGATTACGAGCCTGGCGCGCTACCGACTGAGCCACCCCCGCCCCCTAAATGGGGGGAGAGTCAGAGGTTCGATTTTTAATTCAGTGTAACATTTTCCTTCGTTTTAGATGTTTTTTTTATAAAAGTTCTTGAAAAATGCGTAAAATATGTTCAAATTTAATCATTTTTGGCCTCCATTAACCTTTCTAACATTTTCAAAGGAGGGGAGGGGAGGGGAGGATGCCCGCATCCCCCCCAGATTAACGCCTTGAACCAAAAATCTCTTAAACTAAACAAAATACTTATTTTGTCTTTCTCGATGTCTAAGTAAGCCATTCCTATTTCGGAATGGGGTACATAATAAATTCGGTGTTACCTGAAGTTGACTTGGTATCACCAAATTCTCTTCCGATAGACTCAATGTCTATTCGAAAACTAAAAATGTACAGAAGAAAAATAACCTCATGTGGTAGGCGATCCAAGTCCATTGATGAACCCTACTGACTTAGATAGCATTGGATTGTTTTACCTCTGAGCGGCACTTTTTTGCACACCATGGGCTAAATGGCCAGGCCACAAGGACCCCGAAGGCTCAGAGAGGGTTGGGGGAGGGGACCCACTGGAACAGCTGTTGGGAGACAGATGGTAGCCTCCCGTCAAGGACATCCAGCGTGTTCTTTAACGTGCACAGGGTATGGCTCTCCCGCATATGGGGCCACGGCTTAACGTCCCATCCGACGGACGGAGGCCTTTCCAAGCCCATCGGTGTCCCCTACTGACCGTGGGCAGGGCGGGGAATTTTGCGGAGATCGAACCCAGGTAATCAATAGCCGTGCACGTTAACCACTTGTTCCCGCTAATTCCCACACAGCTCTCGGGGGGTGACTCAGTCGGTAGCGTGCCAGGAACGTAATCTGCAGTTTCCAGGTTCGAGTTGAGCCTGGACCAGCGTTCAGATTTATCTCCGCAAAACTTCCTGGTCAGTAAGGACACTGATGGTCTTAGAAAGTCCACCGTCCGTCGGATAGGACGTTAAGCAGTGTCGCTGTGTGTGAGAGAGCCATACCCTGTGCACGTTAAAGAACACGCTGGATGGACTTGACAGGAGGCCACCATCAGTCTCCTAACCCTGTGATTGTTGTGTGCAAAAAAAAGTTCCTCTCCTAGGAAAGGGGCGGGGGTGGCTCAGTCGGTAGAGCGCCAGGCTCGTAATCTGTAGTTCCCAGGTTTGAGTCCCAGCTGGGTCAGTGTTGAGATTTATCTCCGCAAAAATTCCCCGCCCTGCCCACGGTCAGTAGGGGACACCGATGGGCTTGGATACCGCCATCCGTCTGATGGGACGTTAAGCCGTGGCCCCGTGTGCGGGAGAGCCATACCCTGTGCACGTTAAAGAACACGCTGGATGCCCTTGACGGGAGGCTACCAACTGTCTCCCAACAGCTGTTCCAGTGGGTCCCCTCCTCCAACCTTCTCTGAGCTTTCGGGGTCCATGTGACCTGGCCATTTAGCTAATGGTGTGCAAAAAAGTGCCGCTCAGAGGTAAAACAACCCAACTCAAATATCCTAGGAAAATAAGCGAACTCAAGCAACTGTTAAGAAGATGATTATTAATATCTTGCACTAAGAAAAGATATGGTCGAATATTAGACTAGGGATGAACTATTCCATAAATCGTCTTGCAGAATTGGTGCATGTCGTCTCTTTTTGTTAAGCGTTACAAAATGAAGTATTACAATAGTACTAGAAAAAGATTTATCAAACAACTTCTAGCATTAATCTTTTAGATAAACATTTCCTCAGAATACAATAATATTAATTTGCGACTTTCGACAATAGTATATATTAAACAAAGAATTTTGAGTTGTTATTTACTTTAGAAGAATCAATGAAATGGATGAACTTTACCCTTAACCGTTTTAGTCGTTTTAGTCGTTTTTCTTTTAATCACAAAATTGTGCTCTTATGTGAAATAGCATATAAAAATATGAAGTCATTATGAACAAGAATTTTCAATAGAATGAATTACACCATTATAGGATTCATCTCGAGGACTAGCATAATTTTTTCTTATTTTGCTACCGAAAAACTGACAATCCACAGATAAATTGTAAAGAATCAGTATTTGGCAAACGCGTCCTAAGAAGTTAGAATTCTATGTCGGCTATCGTTGAAGTAGTAAGTTAATATCATACGAGCAAAGGTGGATGAGAACTGGGGGACGTGATCAAAGTCCATTTGAATTTTCGAGATCAAAGCCGATTCTTTTCTAAATTCTTGTGGGAAATTCGCATTTCTCTTTGAAAATGTAATTTTGGTTTGCTTTTAGTCATTTATTCCTTTAAGAAAAATGAACACTTATCTCTTAGCAAAGTATTTCGCTTCTGTAGGAATGGTCACAATTGAAATTCGTGGTATCTTCTTTGTATAAGGAAAAAGTTCCTTATAAATGCGTTAACCATAGGAAAGATTGCTCTTCACACTACCGATGCCCATCTCCCTCCACAGTTTGAAAAGGGGCGGGGGTGGCTCAGTCGGTAGCGCGCCAGGCTCGTAATCTGTAGTTCCTAGGTTCGAGTCCCAGCTGGATCAGCGTTGAGATTTATCTCCGCAAAATTCCCCGCCCTGCCCACGGTCAGTAGGGGACACCGATGGGCTTGGAAAGGCCGCCGTCCATCGGATGGGACGTTAAGCCGTGGCCCCGTGTGCGGGTGAGCCATACCCTGTGCACGTTAAAGAACACGCTGGATGGCCTTGACGGGAGGCTACCATCTGTCTCCCAACAGCTGTTCCAGTGGGTCCCCTCCCCCAACCTTCTCTGAGTCTTCGGGGTCCATGTGACCTGGCCATTTAGCCCATGGTGTGCAAAAAAGTGCCGCTCAGAGGTAAAACAACCCAACCAAAATCCACACTTTGAAAAACAATAGCTACCCCTGCGTGTGGCCAAACTGATAACGCCTTTCATTATCCAATGAAATTTCTATTCCTTGGTTTCCAAACACATTTAACTACCAATGTTACTAAAGTGAAATAGCAACAGCCAGTTTCACAATCGGTATGTCACTTTTACGATAAAAAAGGGCAATCATGAAATAAGAAGCTTTATGTAGTTGCCATAATGATTTCGTTAACTACTAGGCCACTATCGGTATCTTAAGAGCGATTTCTAGTGATTCCATTTTATATGCATAGTAACAGAATGACGAAAGAAGAGGAAAAAAATTAAGGGTCGGGCTTGTGGCAACATCAAACGCTTAGTTGGGTTTCATTACGTAGAAGGCTGAGTCACACGTCATCAGTAACTATGGCAGCCAGTTGAACACATTCGATGACTCACTTAAACTAACGAAGACCTGGGTTGTCTGTGCCTTGTTGCCATCCCAAGGGGAAAAAAGGACAATCCACAAAATCTTGTTACACTGAGAGCAACGAAACGTTTCCTGTTATCTTTTTCATTTGCTTGCATTGAATTTTTTCAGCAGTTTTCCTGGAAGCTTTTGTTCGAACAGACTATTGCTGCAACGGGTAAACTTTTTAAATGGCTACTGTCAGACCTCTGTGGCAAGCAGCTGCTTGAGGAGGTATTTATTTATTTTTTTTATTACAAAAAAAATGACTACTTAAATTTCACTGGTCGACAGGTATTAAAGATATAAAAGATTGTACTGTTCGTCACAGCTCAATTATTTTTATACGTCTCAAACCTTAAGACCTTATATATAAAAATACATTTTGTATTTATATAATACATTTTATATTTAAACTTTTTGTTTGTCCTTCATATTCGCATATTATTTTACCCCGAAACTTTGTCACGCTGTTCTACTCGTTTGAAATATTCCTGTTAGAATTATTGTACCCACGTGAGATCTTTAATTTTTATCAAATCAAGCTATTATTCGGAAATTCATTTAAAGTTTAAAATCAACATGAATTTAAACCAAAATTATTTTCCTTTATCTGGCATCACGAAGCTTCGTGAAATTTTTTATGCATCCCTATCTGTATTCCCCGGCCTGCTATCTAAGTGGGCGGGGGTGGCTCAGTCGGTAGCGCGCCAGGCTCGTAATCTGTAGTTCCCAGGTTCGAGTCCCAGCTGGGTCAGCGTTGAGATTTATCTCCGCAAAATTCCCCGCCCTGCCCACGGTCAGTAGGGGACACCGATGGGCTTGGAAAGGCCGCCGTCCGTCGGATGGGACGTTAAGCCGTGGCCCCGTGTGCGGGAGAGATATACCCTGTGCACGTTAAAGAACACGCTGGATGGCCTTGACGGGAGGCTACCATCTGTCTCCCAACAGCTGTTCCAGTGGGTCCCCTTCACCAACCTTCTCTGAGCCTTCGGGGTCCTAGTGGCCTGGCTATTTAGCCCATTGTATGCAAAAAAGTGCCGCTCAGAGGTAAAACAATCCAATCCAATGCTATCTAATTCAGTAGGGTTCATCAATGGACTTGGATCGCTTACCACATGAGGTTATTTTTCTTCTGTAATTCTTTAGTTTTCGAATAGACATTGAGTCTATAGGAAGAGAATTTGGTGATACCAAGTCAACTTCAGGTAACACCGAATTTATTATGTACCCCATTCCGAAATAGGAATGGCTTACTTAGACATCGAGAAATACAAAATAAGTATTTTTGTTTAGTTTAAGCGATTTTTGGTTGAAGGCGTTAATCTGGGGAATGGGGGCATCCTCCCTTCCCCTCCTTTGAAAATGTTAGAAAGGTTAATGGAGGCCAAAAATGATTAAATTTGAACATATTTCACGCATTTTTAAAGAACTCTCCCCCCATTTATTATTATTTTTTAAATTCCGGCCTGATGTTAATATATGAAGCATCGTAATTTGTTTCCTCCGCAAAAATTCCCCGCTCTGCCCACGGTCAGTAGGGGACACCGATAGGCTTGGAAAGGCCGCCGTCCGTCGGATGGGACGTTAACCCGTGGCCCCGTGTGCCGGAGAGCCATACCCTGTGCACATTAAAGAACACGCTGGATGGCCTTGAAGGGAGGCTACCATCTGTCTCCCAACAGCTGTTCCAGTGGTCCCCTCTCCCAACCTTCTCTGAGCCTTCGGAGTCCATGTGACCTGGCCATTTAGCCCATGGTGTGCAAAAAAGTGCCGCTCAGAGGTAAAACAACCCAACAACCCAACCCGTAATTTGTTTTAAAAGCAAGTTTTTGTTGGCGTGAACTATAGTTTTGTAGATTCAATGTCCATTTATTTTGATAAACGATTTCAGTAGCAATTCATCCTCGAGTTTAAATGAACTACCATTTTAAAATTTAGTTTTTGGTCGAAAGAAACTACATTTTATTTAGAGGTATGGTTCATTAGTTGAAGTTTTCGTAAATATTTTTTGGATTTAACATGTTTTTATCAGTCGAGACAAGCTTAAGCTGCATATTGCTAAAAGCAACCTGTGATATAAATCAATATTGTAGGTTGTAACGATTTCATTAATTGAGCAATGGAAGACAAAAATTCGGATGATTCACAATTTGATGCGAAGTGGTGAATAGAAGTATTGATGGAGTAAGCACGATTGGTCGCCTTTGAGACAGTTTTCACTTTGAAGCCTCACTGTGGTATGAACTGTTGCGTTGGGTTGGGTTGTTTTACCTCTGAGCGGCACTTTTTTGCACACCATGGGCTAAATGACCAGGTCACATGGACCCCGAAGGCTCAGAGAAGGTTGGGGGAGGGGACCCACTGGAACAGCTGTTGGGAGACAGATCTCCCGTCAAGGCCATCCAGCGTGTTCTTTAACGTGCACAGGGTATGGCTCTCCCGCACACGGGGCCACAGCTTAACGCCCCATCCGACGGACGACGGCCTTTCCAAGCCCATCGGTGTCCCCTACTGACCGTGGGCAGGGGGGGGGGGAATTTGCGGAGATAAATCTCAACGCTGACCCGCTGGGACTCGAACCTGGGTACTACAGATTACGAGCCTGACGCGCTACCGACTGAGCCACCCCCGCCCCTGCAGAAACAGGAAAGAGTCATAAGAAAGTGTAAATAGGTTATAAGAGACCCCATGAAACGAGTTCAGTAGGATTAGGTTACATCAATGAGAGAGCTATTTTCAAGATGTAAACATTTAGAGCTAGATGTAATTGAAGAAAGCGGTTATGGAAGTGATAAAAGTAACTTATTATTTTGCAGCTGGTTAAAAAGGAATAAAAAATATATAGAGCTCCTGTCTACATAATATATCATAGAGAAAGTTCTGCAAGGAAAGACGAGACTTCAGCAGAAGACAATACAAGAAAAAAATATCCGTGTTTATTCTGGGCTCGAATTCGGGTCTCTTTGATCCGAAACTAAACTCGCTAACAACGCAGATGGTGATAACAAGTTAGCAAAGATAAAAAAAAATGTGTATTTTACAGCTTTTACATCTTTCTAAATATGTCAATGTAGCGGCGTAGCATGAGTGACAGCTGGAGATATTTCAAGAGTGTGCAAATGACGCTTTCATAGTTATCATAGGTTGACTGACATGTAATTGAAAGTCTTTCACCTGTGATGTATGAGAACTGTTAAAATGTCTACTGCGCAGTATCATAGTTCTCCCATTTGCTAGATGTGTTACGCCATTGGAGACTGTAGTTTTATAGCACGTAAAATAACAGCAAGAAGTTTGCTGAAGTACAGAAAGTAGGAAGTAACGCAGGAAAAAAAAATGTATAAAGGTGGTTATTGTGTTTTGGAGTTACTTGGCGAGTTGAATTTTGAATTTAAATCATTTTGAAAACTGCAGAATATTTTCGTTTCTACTTCGTTTTCTTGCACCAAAACGGGAAAAGTTTGTAGCAGCTAATTTTTGTGCATGTTTTATCTCGTTTTTTCTGTTTTCTGAACTCCAGGCAACCGCTTTTCGAACTGCCATTTTGCATATTGGTAATGAGCATTTCACTTAAGTAGCCAAAGTTTATTTTTTTTTCCATTTGCTTACAGCTGTTGCCAAAACTCTTCAGTCTGGCAGCGATATCCGGAAATCACACTCTCCATTTTGTTGGCAGGGAAATCTCTGCCATTCTAACACTTCCGGGGACTGTAACTCAACTTCCAAGATAGAGATGCACTATAGTTATGAATATACCTCTACACACACTTCAGGACAACGCATTTTTTTCGAGATGGCTTCAAAGCGTTGCTTTCAATTTCCATATTGTCTGATAATTTACACAACTTCATTCAGGCTATTAGATTTGCCGATGAGTCCATCGCCCTGATGAGGCGGGGGTGGCTCAGTCGGTAGCGCGCCAGGCTCGTAATCTGTAGTTCCCAGGTTCGAGTCCCAGCTGGGTCAGCGTTGAGATTTATCTCCGCAAAACTCCCCGCCCTGCCCACGGTCAGTAGGGGACACCGATGGGCTTGGAAAGACCGCCGTACGTCGGATGGGACGTTAAGCCGTGGCCCCGTGTGCGTGAGAGCGATACCTTGTGCACGTTAAAGAACACGCTGGATGGCCTTGACGAGAGGCTACCATCTGTCTCCCAACAGCTGTTCCAGTGGGTCCCCTCCCCCAACCTTCTCTGAGCCTTCGGGGTCCATGTGACCTGGCCATTTAGCCCATGGAGTGCAAAAAAGTGCAGCTCAGAGGTAAAACAACCCAACCCATCGCCCTGAATTTTACCTACAGATATGTTTCTTTAATATCTAAGAGGAAAAAGGTTAGAGGAGGGGATTTAATGGATAGCTGTCAGAGAGATGGGATCCTCCCGTGAAATCAGCGTTGAGATTTATCTCCGCTAAACCCTCATCCTTTCCTCGGACAGTAAAGGATAGCGATGAGCTTGAAAAAGCCGCCGTTTATCGGATGGGATGTTAAACCATGGCCCCGGGTGCGGGAAAGATATACCCTGTTCACCTTTAAAGAACAGATTAGATGGCCTTGATGGGAGACTACCATCTGTCTCCTCCCCCAACCTTCTTTGAGCCCTCGGGATCCTTGCGACCTGGCCATTTATCCTATTGTGTACAAAAATGTACCACTGAGAGGTAAAACAACCCAACCCTCCCGTCAAGGCCATGCAACGTGTACTTGGTATGGCCATCGTTATGGCTCTCCTGCACACGAACCCACAGCTTAACTTCCAATCCGATGGATGGCAGCCTTTCCAGAAACAAAGATGTTTCCTTTCTGATCGAGGTCAAGGTGGAGTTCAGTAGATACAAATATCAACACTGGCGGGAACCGAATCTTGGAACTTCAGATTGCGATCTTGGTACCCTAACTATTGAGACAACCCCAGCCTCTATGGTGAGGCAGCAAACTGAAAGTGTTTAAAAGGTCGCCATCTGTCGGATTGGACGTTAAACCTTTGCTCTCCCCACCTACATAGGTTAGGGTCTACCATACATCTAGATGCTAGATAATCTAGATGGAAGAGTTCCCATCTGTCATCTAACAGCTGACCAGTGGATTCCTTCCTCTATCTTCTGTGAGCATTTGGGGGTCCATGTGACCTGGTCATTTAGTCCATTGGGTAAAAAAATTCCTCTCAGGGGTAAATTACATTCAACCCGTCAAAAACAATGACCCATTCAGATCTTAAATCAAGGTTTCACTTACTTACTTTATGTGTGAAGGTTTTAGAATTATCTTACTGCAATCCAGATAATGTGAATCATGTTCTTGGTTATTAGAATATTGTTTTATTAAGACTTTTATCATCCTCAAGCAGCCATGGGCTACGGAGGTCCAACCAGACCGTGCAATTTAGTTCTCCAAGCAAGTCTATCCTGAGCTACATCTACTGCATCTGGCCACTGCACACCAATTCTAACAAGGTCCTGTTTGACATTGTCTGCCCACCGCATCCTAGGTCTCCCCTTCTTTCTGAGGACTTTAGGCACACTGTTCACAACCCTATTCGCCAATCTATAATTATTCATACGGGCAACATGGCCTAACCAACGGAGTCACTCTCTACACAATATGCTGCTTAAAGGAGGTTGCAAACTCCTTTGCCTAATCTCATCATTAGTTACAAAGTTGAACCACCTAATGCCCAAGATACTGCGTAAGCATCTAGAATCAAAAGCATCTAGTTTCCTATTATCGTGTTTACACAGCGTCCAAGTTTCACTACGATAACTAACCCTAGAAAGAACCAAACTATTATACAGTCTAATGTTAGTCTTTAGGTGTATACGCCTATTTCTCCACACTCTCCATAGATTCTTAAAAGTCCTGGCAGCAATCCCTATTCGTCTGTTAATCTCATGCCGCACATCACCAGTATCTGTTACCTAGCACCCAAGATATTTATTTAAACTGAGACATTTGCGCAAAGGCGCAACTATTCATATTAACTGAACCACACATCATGCTTGAACAATTTTCATTACTTTAGTTTTCTCTGTTTATCACCAAACCTACTCTTGTACCAGTCTCAACAGCTCTAATAAAATGGTTCATCTCATCAACGTCATTCGCCAAAAGGGCTAAATCATCAGCATAATCTAAATCAGAAGTTATCGTATCTGCAGACCATTTAAAGCCAAAATCTTCCACTTGCAGTGAATTTCGCATAACATAATCAATAACCTTCTGCTGAGGTCCTGCCATCCTCACAGATCTTCTACTATGGCATATAAACTGACAGGCTCCTGTCAGACCTCTGTGGCAAGCTCCTGTCAGACCTCTGTGGCAATACACAGTCAACCCTTTTCCTCAAGCACAGAGGCCTGTCAGACCTCTGTGCTTGAGGGGGTGTTTATTTATTTTTATTTATTAATCAATAACCAAAGGAGAAAAGGAGACAAAATCTACCCTTCTCGAACGCCAGAAGCAATTCTAAACCAATTTCTACAAGTCTTATCAACTCTCAGTGTTATTATTACAGAGAGCTTTCGTTATGTTAACTTGGCAGATACGATATAAGATCTCACGATCAACCACAAATTATGACGATATAAGATCTCACGATCAACCACAAATTATGACGACCAAAAGCCTTTTTGAAATCTGAAAAGCAAGTAACCACAAGATTCTGCTTAACTGAAAAATTCTGAACAATACATCACCTACCATTTCTGAATCCACATTGCTCATCACGCGATTGACCATTAACCAGATTTTTAATTCTATTAAGCACGATCATTCAAAGAAATTTATCTGGAACAGAAGAAAGTAGGCTGATGCATACCTCTATAAGTAAAAAAAATAAATAAATACCCCCTCAAGCAGCTGCTTGCCACAGAGGTCTGACAGGAGCCTGTCAGTTTTATATGCCAGAGTAGAAGGTCTGAGAGGATGGCAGGACCTCAGCAGAAAAACGACACAAACAGCCATGACTTACCCGGGGCTCGAACCCAGGTCCTTTAGATCAGTAGCCAAGAGTGCTAACCACTCGACTACGGGACGGCAAAAAATAAATACCCCGTTAAGCAGCTGCTTGCCACAGAGGTCTGACAGGAGCCTGTCAGTTTATAGTTATCACAAAAACTGCAATTATCTTTTTTTAAAATAAGGATTTTACCAGATATACTTCTTTCCTTGGGAATAATGTCTTTATCATAAAATATATTAAAGATTTCAGTCAGCCATGTGATAACAGAAACATTCCTAGCTCTAAGCATTTCAGTAGTTATTTGATCTACCTCTGGGGACTTGTATAAGTTTAGAAACAGTCAAAATAACTTCAGACTGTGATACAAGGTCAACATTAAAGCCACCAATGCATCTATCATCATTACAAACAATGGGAGCAGAACTAACCACATTATTTAGAACATCACTGAAATGCTCAGCCCACCTAGCCTTGACAGAATCCTCACCTTCTATAACCTTACCTTGTTTATCCTTCAATCCCTGTATACCTGTCCGTTTATTCCTGAACAAAATAGTAACAATTTGGTACAGCTGTCCAGATGCTTCCTCTGCTCTGTCAGCCAAGTCAAAATTATTATCAGCTCTTAACTGATCCTTTACGGGGCGGGGGTGGCTCAGTCGGTAGCGCGCCAGGCTCGTAATCTGTAGTTCCCAGGTTCGAGTTCCAGCTGGGTCAGCGTTGAGATTTATCTCCGCAATATTCCCCGCCCTGCCCACGGTCAGTAGGGGACACCGATGGGCTTGGAAAGGCCGCCGTCCGTCGGATGGGACGTTAAGCCGTGGCCCCGTGTGCGGGAGAGCCATACCCTGTGCACGTTTAAGAACACGCTGGATGGCCTTGACGGGAGGCTACCATCTGTCTCCCAACAGCTGTTCCAGTGGGTCCCCTGCCCCAACCTTCTCTGAGCCTTCGGGGTCCATGTGACCTGGCCATTTAGCCCAAGTGCCGCTCAGAGGTAAAACAACACAACCCAACCCATATCCTTTACACGTTTAAGTTCTTAGTAATGCTTTTTATTTGGACTAGTAGGGTGTTGATTAAGGATTTTCTTTTTTTTCTACAGTTCTATCTTTCGAAAATAAGCTCCAGTGCCTTATCACTCAAATAATTTTCCTTCCTCTGCTCATTTTGGTCCCCACCCCTCAAAAAAAGAGTAACATTACTGAAAAATAAGACCATAGGCACCCGTCTAACCGTATAAATGAGGGATATAACTTTTTTTCCTTCTATATTTAAATCTGGCTTTGCATAGTGACAATAATTATATTGTCAATGTATTCTTGTATGTATTGTGAGCATCGGATTCATACATTCACCTCAATTCTTTTTGTACTAGTTGCGCCGGCATTCTCCCTATAGATGTAGTGCAGCCATATGTTGCGGAGCATCTGGGACTCGCCTTTAAATAATGTAATGTACTAGTTGCGATCAGGAGACTTAAGTTGTGTGTGGCCGAGTGGTTAGCGCTCTTGGCTACTGATCTACGAGACCTGGGTTAAGGCATGGCTGTTTGTGTTGTTTTCTGCTGAGGTCCTGCCATCCTCTCAGATCTTCTACTATGGCATATAAACTGACAGGCTCCTGTCAGACCTCTGTGGCAAGCAGCTGCTTGAGGGGGTAATTTTTAGCCGTCCCGTGGCCGAGTGGTTAGCACGCTTGGTTACTGATCTAAGGGACCTGGGTTTGAGCCCCGGGTAAGGCATGGCTGTTTGTTGTCGTTTTTCTGCTGAGGTCCTGCCATCCTCTCAGATCTTCTACTATGGCATATAAACTGAAAGGCTCCTGTCAGACCTCCTACTATGGCATATAAACTGAAAGGCTCCTGTCAGACCTCTGTAGCAAGTAGCTTCTTGAGGGGGTATTTATTTTTTTATAAAGAGGTCAGTTCTGTCTGTTTTTACTCAAGTTGTCTCCACATAAGACTGAAAATGCGCATATGCTGTTTTTTGCCTATTCCTGGTGTTGGAAATGATTTTCCAGTTGCATTGTTTTTTCGATACCTCTTACGCTTTTAATGGTTCAACTTGAAACTTGAAAAGTGCAGCCCGAAAAATTATTTTTCTCTCAGCTAGCTGTATTGATCGAATCCCTGTTTTCTACCTTTTCCTGTAAGCAATTTGAATAGCCAGGAGAACAAAGTAAACTTGTAGAAAAAAAAACCTCTTTTTTTTTCCCGCGTCATTATTCTCCTCTGACGATCATTTGCCACTAAAGACTTGGCTGCTTTTTTTCTTTGTTTGTTGTACTGGTTTACATTAAGCGATAACTTTCGTGGTTCTACTGCTGCATTCTTATTTATTCTGTCTTAGAGAAGCAAGTCGCATAGTTTCATGCACGGTGACGCTAACAGCAGATTTCTATCGGTAACTCTGCTGCTGGTGGTTCTCGTCCGGTCACGCCTCTGTGATCACGTTCTCTGTCGGATTGGGGACGCGCACTCGACACCTGTGAAAAGGGTGTTACTTGGCGATGTAATTGCGTTGTAAAGAAAGGGACGTTGAAAAGGTGTTTTTGGGGGGAAGAGAAACGTGCACAGCGGAATTGTTTTCTTAGTAACTGCTCTTTCTCTCTTTTAGCCCATTGTTAGTAGAAAAGAATAACTTCAGCAGCCTCACTCGTTTCTGCAGTTTATGGGTTCGCATTTCACCATCTAAAGGGGCGGGGGTGGCTCAGTTGGTAGTGCGCCAGGCTCGTTATCTGCAGCTCCCAGATTCGAGTCCCAGCGGGTCAGCGTTGAGACTTATCTCCGCAAAACTTGCCGCCCTGTTCACGGTCAGTAGGGGATACCGATGGGCTTGGAAAGGCCGCCGTCCGTCGGGTGGGACGTTAAGCAGTGGCCCCGTGTGCGGGAGAGCTTAACATACCCTGTCCACGTTAAAGAACATGCTGGGTGATCTTAACGGGAGGCTACCATCTGTCTCCCAACATCCGTTCCAGTGGGTCCCCTCCCCCAACTTTCTCTGAGCCTTCGGGGTCCTTGTGACTTGGTCATTTTAGCCCAGGGTGTGTAAAAATGTGCCGCTCAGAGGTAAAACAACTCAACGTTAAAGAACACGCTGGATGGCCTTGACGGGAGGCTACCATCTGTCTCCCAACAGCTGTTCCAGTGGGTCCCCTCCCCCAACCTTCTCTGAGCCTTCGGGGTCCTTGTGACCTGGCCATTTAGCCCATGGTGTGCAAAAAAGTGCCGCTCAGAGGTAAAACAACCCAACCCAACCCCTTTCTGGCTCGATTATGTCCCCCCCCACAACTTAAACTTATTATTTTTAGATCCGGGTCTATTGGGAGCTAATTAAGATCTTAACTGTTAATAGTTGGCGTTTGAACCAACAATAGAGAATTTGACATTTAAAAGGAATTCATTCCCGGTTCAAGAAAGCGTTTTCCTTTACTCTTAAAAGAAGAGTTGTTCCTACTTTTCTATTAGTCCATGGCGCTGAAATTAGATAGATATATAAAGACGGCCTCATTTCTGAATGAATCCAATTAAATGTTAAGCATTGGAAAAGATACATTTGAGCTTATTCAAAAAGGTGAGTTTATTCTCGAAATCTCATTGCAAATGAAATATGAAGACAAATTAATCTGGCTTAATTAGGAATTTGATTAAACAGTCTCTGGGACATTTTCATGTCAAGTGCATTTTCTTAGCGTGGAAAAAACGGGTCGGAAGGGTTGTGTTGTTTTACCTCTGAGCGGCACTTTTTTGCACACCATGGGCTAAATGGCCAGGTCACATGGACCCAGAAGGCTCAGAGAAGGTTGGGGGAGGGGACCCACTGGAACAGCTGTTGGGAGACAGATGGTAGCCTCCCGTCAAGGCCATCCAGCGTGTTCTTTAACGTGCACAGGGTATGGCTCTATCGCACACGAGGCCACGGCTTAACGTCCCATCCGACGGACGGCGGCCTTTCCAAGCCCATCGGTGTCCCCTACTGATCGTGGGCAGGGCGGGGGAATTTTTACGGAAAGGTCGGAAGGGAAAGCTTTCCGTGATTGTGCATTCATCAGAGATGAGGCGTACCAAACTCTCTCTCCTCTTCATCGGCGACTGGCAACAGTAGGACTTTTTATATAGCGGTCTTTTTTTTTCTGTTAGTTCCGAAAGAATGCCCTCACTTTTAATTCACGGAGGTCGGGTGGGAGATTCTTTTCTTATTCCCCCCCCCCTCCTTTCTTTGAGGTTCACCCTCAACAAATCTCTCTCCCCCTCGTGTCCTGTCGCTGATGACCGCCATTGTTGCGGTCCCTGAACAATGTTTAAAATTCGGGTCAAGGTTGAGGCGCTTCCCGGGAAGTGGAGGCGAAGAATCTCCTTCACCTTACCTAGGGGGAAGGAGCGGGGGGGGGGGGGGGGGGGCTAGTGAAGTGCATAAATTTAGCCTTGCGTTTGCTCTTCTTGGGAGAGAGAGAATTCCAGTGGTTGGCCCACTCATTGTGGCTGGATGCTGAGACGCATGGTGAAGTCGTTACATGTTACTTCTGTTTCAGTAGTGATCATCAGGGATGATCGAAATGAATCCAGTTTTGGTTGGTTAAGCTGAATCAGTAAGTAACTGGGGAGGATATTTGTTAAAGCTAGATATATGTTTATGGGGGTGGCTCAGTCGGTAGCGCGCCAGGCTCGTAATCTGTAGTTCCCAGGTTCGAGTCCCAGCAGGGTTAGCGTTGAGATTTATCTCCGCAAAATTCCCCGCCCTGCCCACGGTCAGTAGGGAACACCGATGGGCTTGGAAAGGCCGCCGTCCATCGGATGGGACTTTAAGCCGTGGCCCCGTGTGCGGGAGAGCCATACCCTGTGCACGTTAAAGAACACGCTGGATGGCCTTGACGGGAGGCTACCATCTGTCTCCCAACAGCTGTTCCAGTGGGTCCCCTCCCCCAATCTTCTCTGAGCCTTCGGGATCCATATGACCTGGCCATTTAGCCCATGGTGTGCAAAAAAGTGCCGCTCAGAGATAAAACAACCCAACCCAAAATATGTTTATGGAAATATGCTCTCTATGCGAAGGATCAAGGGAAATGTGTACAACGATGTCATGGCCCCCCTGGCAATTTTAGTAATCGAAGAGGAGGTAGAAATAGAGAACAGACAAATATTTTTCAATTTGCTAAATAAACATTTATTGAAATATCGTTCTGAGCAGTTCAAATACTGAGAATTTATAATCCCTTGGCCCTCTCCCCTGGGGCGGGGGTGGCTCAGTCGGTAGCGCGCCAGGCTCGTAATCTGTACTTCCCAGGTTCGAGTCCCAGCAGGGTTAGCGTTGAGATTTATCTCCGCAAAATTCCCCGCCCTGCCCACGGTCAGTAGGGAACACCGATGGGCTTGGAAAGGCCGCCGTCCATCGGATGGGACTTTAAGCCGTGGCCCCGTGTGCGGGAGAGCCATACCCTGTGCACGTTAAAGAACACGCTGGATGGCCTTGACGGGAGGCTACCATCTGTCTCCCAACAGCTGTTCCAGTGGGTCCCCTCCCCCAATCTTCTCTGAGCCTTCGGGATCCATATGACCTGGCCATTTAGCCCATGGTGTGCAAAAAAGTGCCGCTCAGAGATAAAACAACCCAACCCAAAATATGTTTATGGAAATATGCTCTCTATGCGAAGGATCAAGGGAAATGTGTACAACGATGTCATGGCCCCCCTGGCAATTTTAGTAATCGAAGAGGAGGTAGAAATAGAGAACAGACAAATATTTTTCAATTTGCTAAATAAACATTTATTGAAATATCGTTCTGAGCAGTTCAAATACTGAGAATTTATAATCCCTTGGCCCTCTCCCCTGGGGCGGGGGTGGCTCAGTCGGTAGCGCGCCAGGCTCGTAATCTGTACTTCCCAGGTTCGAGTCCCAGCAGGGTTAGCGTTGAGATTTATCTCCGCAAAATTCCCCGCCCTGCCCACGGTCAGTAGGGAACACCGATGGGCTTGGAAAGGCCGCCGTCCATCGGATGGGACTTTAAGCCGTGGCCCCGTGTGCGGGAGAGCCATACCCTGTGCACGTTAAAGAACACGCTGGATGGCCTTGACGGGAGGCTACCATCTGTCTCCCAACAGCTGTTCCAGTGGGTCCCCTCCCCCAATCTTCTCTGAGCCTTCGGGATCCATATGACCTGGCCATTTAGCCCATGGTGTGCAAAAAAGTGCCGCTCAGAGATAAAACAACCCAACCCAAAATATGTTTATGGAAATATGCTCTCTATGCGAAGGATCAAGGGAAATGTGTACAACGATGTCATGGCCCCCCTGGCAATTTTAGTAATCGAAGAGGAGGTAGAAATAGAGAACAGACAAATATTTTTCAATTTGCTAAATAAACATTTATTGAAATATCGTTCTGAGCAGTTCAAATACTGAGAATTTATAATCCCTTGGCCCTCTCCCCTGGGGCGGGGGTGGCTCAGTCGGTAGCGCGCCAGGCTCGTAATCTGTACTTCCCAGGTTCGAGTCCCAGCAGGGTTAGCGTTGAGATTTATCTCCGCAAAATTCCCCGCCCTGCCCACGGTCAGTAGGGAACACCGATGGGCTGGGAAAGGCCGCCGTCCATCGGATGGGACTTTAAGCCGTGGCCCCGTGTGCGGGAGAGCCATACCCTGTGCACGTTAAAGAACACGCTGGATGGCCTTGACGGGAGGCTACCATCTGTCTCCCAACAGCTGTTCCAGTGGGTCCCCTCCCGCAACCTTCTCTGAGCATTCGGGGTCCATGTGACCTGGCCATTTAGCCCGTGGTGTACAAAAAAGTGCCGCTCAGAGGTAAAACAACCCAACTCTTACCTCACTCCGAATGCATCTTTTTATTATTTTGTTTGGTTAAAGGTAAAATTTTTTCCTCATTGAGTTTCAACAGTTGGTTAAAGCTCCCATTCGGTGTTCTATGCTACACTAATAAATGCAGTTATTTTTGCTGAGGAAACATCGGTTCATATTTTCAACATTTATACCTTATGGTACTGCACAACCGGCATTTAAAATTCTCTGCCTGACCCGCTCTGGAGGAAGTTGCGCATACTTGCATTACATCATCTTATCATGGAATTTTTCCTCGTGTTCACACAAAGCAATCGATTGCATTACTGTGCTAAAAAATCGAAGCATTTACGGATTCGTTTCGTATATTCAGCTGGTTGATTGTTTACATTTTGTGAGACGAGGGAATCGATTGCCAGGAGTCGAGAAGCGAACGAAGAAGGAATTGCTTTTGCGCGCAAAGGAGAAAAACTCACTTCTCTGGGTCTTTGACACGGAAGGAAATAGAAGAGTAAAGAACCCAAATTAGGCGCTGTTCCACGGAAATTATCCGTATTAATTCAGAACTACCAAAACGTAGGTGGTTGTACGTAAATAAAACAATCATCGTATATAGTTAGACTTAGTAGGTTGGGTTGTTTTACCTCTGAGCGGCACTTTTTTGCACACCATGGGCTAAATGGCCAGGTCACAAGGACCCCGAAGGCTCAAAGAAGGTTGGGGGAGGGAACCCACTGGAACAGCTGTTGGGAGACAGATGGTAGCCTCCCGTCAAGGCCACCCAGCGTGTTCTTTAGCATAGTAACTTTCTATAAACAGGGTAGGGTTGGATCGTTTTACCTCTGAGCGGCACTTTTTTGCACAGCATGGGCTAAATGGTCAGGTCACAAGGACCCCGAAGGCTCAGAGAAGGTTGGGGGAGGAGACCCACTGGAACAGCTGTTAGGAGACAGATGGTAGCCTCCCGTAAAGGCCATCCAGCGTGTTCTTTAACGTGCACAGGGTATGGCTCTCCCGCACACGGGGCCACTGCTTAATGTGCCATACGACGAACGGGCGCCTTTCCAAGCCCATCGGTGTCCCCTACTGACCGTGGGTAGGGCGGGGAATTTTGCGGAGATAAATCTCAACGCTGACCTAGCTGGAACTCGAACCTGGGTACCTATCTTAGTAGGTATGGTAGGTAGAAGAATGAATTGATAATCCTGACAAACTTCAACAGTTTCTTTTGCCTTTCGTTTTCCCAAATGTTCCTGTGATGTTTACTGCATTCGAGGATAAGACGGATAAACGTTAGAATAGTTCTTCAAACAATGGGACTTAATCATACGAACGACTTTTTTTTGGCTTTTTTTTTTGTGCGCTTAAAACGCACTTCGGTAAATTAAAATTGTTTTATCAGATCAGTCGAATTCGATTCCTGGAAAGTTCCAGAGTCCGATGTTTCAGATTTTGCAGCTATTTCCTTTCTTTAATAACATTGAGGTGAAGTTCGAACGTTGACCCAGATAAACGGATCCCGACATGGACCTTTGCTGAGGATTCTTACATCGCCTCGAGCATTAAAAAACAAAAAAGGATGAATTAATGTTTTTTTTTTCTAAGCCAGTAAGGGTTGTGAGCTCGACTGCGTAAGTGATTTCTTCGCATGGAAGATTGGAAGCAAAGCTTAAGTATGATCATGCACAGACAGCCTCTAGCCAGTCCCTCTAATGTGGCTTGGAGGACTGAAGCCCCTACCAAGAACAGAGCGGATCATTTCAATGAGAACTGACGAATTTGATTGCAGCCTTAATCCCGTCACATTGTGCTCTAACCATGCGGCTGTGTCGTCGTCGTGTGGCCTCGTTAGGCATTCGTACCACGTCACGTGAGTTTCGTGACGCTTACAGCTGACGATGCGGGGGGGGGGAAATGAAGGGGCAAAAACCGAGCGTTACCTGTTCCTTCAAAAGTCTGATCAGCTGCTGGGCACACTCTGCAACGACTAACAATCGATAACTGAGGCTTTTTTTCTTGTTTATCGCATAAATATATTCCTTTTTGCTGGCAGTTAATCGTCGACGACATTGTTCGTTATTTTTGAAGGAGGAAGTAAGGGGGTGCGACATTACGGAGGTCATGGCCCTGGAAAACCAGTTTGAGGTTCCTTCTTTGAACAATTATCATTTGGGCTTTCATGTGCAAACTTTCTAGAAGATACGTAATTGACAGTTTATGAAGATCTCACCCAGGCAATTCCTAGGATCACTGGTTTTCCAAGTGTTTTTGGCTCGCGACCCCCTCCTCCCCCCGCCCCAAAACCTACACAGTCTACGGCGGCATAATATATATTTCCGTGGCATCTTTAATATACTACTCTAACTTTGAAGCTCTGTAACTTCTAAAATATGCATTTAATGGGAAAATGTGACTGAGGTTAAATTAAAGATCATAATCAAATCTATTTAAATATCGATTTTCAACAATAATAGTCCCGCATTTAAAGAGTTATGGAAGCTGGAACATTTAAGAATAAATTATGTTGGTTTTTTAAAAATTTTCATAATTCTAAAATATTTAAATAATCATTACGCATACTTCTAAAATGTATACTTTATTAAATGATTTGAAACAACACTTATTAAAAGTTTTAATTTCTGAGGTAAATTAAAAACACAATAAAATAAAAATAAATACCCCCTAAAGCAGCTGCTTGCCACAGAGGTCTGACAGGAGCCTGCCAGTTTATATGCCATAGTAGAAGGTCTGAGAGGATGGCAGGACCTCAGCAGAAAAACGACACATACATCCATGCCTTATTCGGGGCTCGAACCCAGGTCCCGTAGATCAGTAGCCAAGCGCGCTAACCACTCGGCCACGGGACGGCTTTAAAAAAAAACATTACAGTCGGGAAATATTTTAGCTGAACGAATAGTGTGGAAAATCGAGATTTTTATAGATCTGATTACAATCTTTATTTTTGGGGGTTTAATCTTAATAAGGGTTTTAATAAGGGTTTTAATCTCCCCTTATTTTTTTCTAGGTCCGAGCCTAGTTTCCGTCCTCTGTCGGATATAAGTTGGGAAGAGATCTGCAACATTGTCAGCTCCGTATGGCTTCTGGCAAAGCCAGAAAGCGGTCTTCTGCTTGTTATGACCCCTGGCCGATGTTTTCGGGATACATCTGTCGGGATATTCCATGTGGGGGAATATCTTGCAACCTCTACTTCTGATTGGAATCTCTCCACCGCATTGAATAATTCATAAGTGTGGTGTTTTTACCCCATGCGTGCTCTAACGGAGAGGATACAGCACGGATACCTCTGAGCGGTGCTTTTTTGAACACAATGGGCTAAATGGCCAGGTCACATGGACCCCGAAGGCTCAAAGAAGGTTGAGGGAGGGGACCCACTGGAACAGCTGTTGGGAGACAGATGGTACCCTCCCGTCAAGGCCATCCAGCGTGTTCTTTAACGTGCACAGGGTATGGCTCTCCCGCACACGGGGCCACCGCTTAATGTCCCATACGACGAACGGGGGCCTTTCCAAGCCCATCGGTATCCCCTACTGACCGTGGGCAGGGCGGGGAGTTTTGCGGAGATAAGTCTCAACGCTGACCCAGCTGGGACTCGAACCTGGGAACTGCAGATTACGAGCCTGGCGCGCTACCGACTGAGCCACCTCCGCCCCTGTCTGCAGGACATCTTTTGTAATACTTTACTATTGAAGAAGAGCGTTTCACTGATTGCAACTACACATGGCACTTCTCCCATCCCGTTTGTATGTATTGAGAGAGACTGAAGGTCAGTGCTCGATTTATTACCAAGAGAAGTACCACAAGACAAAAAGATACTTCTTCTCAGTGTCTGTATCAGAACACGTCTTCCCAATCTTAACTGCGCACTAAACACTGGAAACATGAGTCATAACAAATAAGCACCTCTCCAGTGACAGGTTTATTGCGGAATTGAAACCTACGTTGATATTAAAGAACTTTTAGTGTTGGTATATATTATAAATTGTTTACATGATACGTGAGCTGTTTTTAAGTGCATGCACTCTGATACATGTAATGCGGGTTTGATTGATTTTTGTTCGATATTTATAAAAACTTTTTTTTGCATCAGGATTCAAATTAAATTTAAAAACACGAAAAAATTATAATGGAAATATTAGAATTTAAACGATTAAATGTAGTGAGACCGATTAAAGAGGGGCGGGGGTGACTCAGTCGGTATCACGTCAGGCTCGTAATCTGTAGTTCCTAGGTTCGAGTCCCAGCTGGGTCAGCGTTGAGATTTATCTCCGCAAAATTTCCTCGCCCTGCCCACGGTCAGTAGGGGACACCGATGGGCTTGGAAAGGCCGCCGTCCGTCGGATGGGACGTTAAGCCGTGGCTCCGTGTGCGGGAGAGCCATGCCCTGTGCACGTTAAAGAACACGCTGGATGGCCTTGACGGGAGGCTACTATCTGTCTACCAACAGCTGTTCTAGTGGGTCCCCTCCCCCAATCTTCTCTGAGCTCTCGGGGTCCACGTGACCTGGCCATTTAGCCCACTGTGTGCAAAAAAGTGTCGCTCAGAGGTAAAACAACCCAATTTGTAAGAACTCTACAGTTCCTTTTCTATGAAGATATTCCTTCTGAACTGACATTACTGACACACCAGTTTATAGGGCTAGAGATTCCTCTTCAAAATGTTACTGATTCGAAAGAATAAAAAAAGAATTCCGATGGCTGTATATAGTAGGATTGTTTCCGGTTATCATCAGTTTCTGCCCCTTCGCTTATTTCGGGGATCTGACCCACGTAAGCTGAGGGTTAATTAGACTGTCACCGAACAACTTGGCCTACTCACAAGTGCCAAGTTTGACAAGTACCGTGCTCAGTTCATTTTTAGCTCGGATGCAGATCCACTGAGTCCCGCGCGTCGCTGAAAATAGCTTGACAGGTCGAGTCTTGCTCTCTTCCTGAACAGGCAGATCAGCAAAATTTAGAACTTTTCTGATTGCTTTTCTTTCTCTCTTTCATTCTCTTCTTCCACAGTCGGGCACGAGAATCTGGAAATAAGTTTATAAAATGAGCTTGCGCATTTTATGGTTCCCATAACAAATATCCTCGTTAATTGGACAACAAATAGCAAACTTTTTATGTCAACGTTTTGTTTTCCTTTCAACTATATTAATGACAGCGGAGTATTCTCTTCTCTTCCAATAACATCTCTTCTCTTCCAATAACATCTCTTCTCTTCCAATAACATCTCTTCCAATAACATCGGCTAATCCTCACGCTAATGATCCCGCTCCAGATTTTCATCGCTAACTCCACTCTTCTCTCAGTGAGGAAAGGATCCTTCGTGTAGGGCTTTAAGCCGTGGTTCAGTGTGAGTAGGTTGGGTTGTTTTACCTCTGAGCGGCACTTTTTCGCACACCATGGGCTAAATGGCCAGGTCACATGGATCCCGAAGGCTCAGAGAAGGTTGGGGGAGGGGACCCACTGGAACAGCTGTTGGGAGACAGATGGTAGCCTCCCGTCAAGGCCATCCAGCGTGTTCTTTAACGTGCACAGGGTATGGCTCTCCCACACACGGGGCCACGGCTTAACGTCCCATCCGACGGACGGCGGCCTTTCCAAGCCCATCAGTGTCCCCTACTGACCGTGGGCAGGGCGGGGGATTTTGCGGAGATAAATCTCAAAGCTGACCCGTGTGTGTGGGAAAGCCCGGTTAATAGAACTCTATGAAATTCCTCCCCACTTTTATTTTTTCGAGACGGGAGTAGAAAGAGGAACATAATTTGAGGTAGCCCATGATATTTCCCATTTCAAAAGCTTTAATCGATTACAGACATAATTAAAGAAGTTAAAGAGACCTGGCAGATACCTGATGGTCGTGGACCTAGATGTTCAAATACTATTTCGTGGCTAAGAGCATCCTCTTAGCCATAACTTAAAGCAATGTAGGACTCCAACCTAAAAAAAACATTGGTGAGAGAGGGTTGGGTTGTTTTACCTCTGAGCGGCACTTTTTTGCACACAATGGGCTAAATGGCCAGGTCACATGGACCCCGAAGGCTCAGAGAAGGTTGAGGGAGGGGACCCACTGGAACAGCTGTTGGGAGACAGATGGTAGCCTCCCGTCAAGGCCATCCGGCGTGTTCTTTAACGTGTACAGGGTATGGCTCTCCCGCACACGGGGCCACGGCTTAACGTCCCATCCGACGGACGGCGGTCTTTCCAAGCCCATCGGTGTCCCCTACTGACTGTGGGCAGGGCGGGGAATTTTGCGGAGATAAATCTCAACGCTGACCCAGCTGGGACTCGAACCTGGGAACTACAGATTACGAGCCTGGTGCGCTACCACCCCCGCCCCGGTGAGAGAGGGAACATCGATTGGCTCGGAAAGGCCGTTTAGAGGGAAGGTTTAAACCTATGTGCAGGAAAGCCGCACTCTACGTTAAAAGATGACCATCTTTGAGTGATCAAGTGGAAAAAGTTAAACCCACCAAATTCTGTATATAGCTTCCTCTTACCGTAACTTAAAGGCAATGTAACTAAAGGGGTATGTGGGATGAGGTCTCAAGAACTCGCAAACAGTTAAAGCTCTCACCGCTTAATCCAGCATATAGCTTTCTTTTGTCATAAAGCAACACAATTAGAGTATCCCCACCCAAAAAGAAAGCCATAAAAGAATTAAATCTCAAAATCCTCTGACGTGGAGAGTATACCTCAGTTTTCGTTCTCTCCTTTCTTCCTCCCCTCCCCACACAAAAACGAAGAAGGAAATTGATGGGGAATCGATCATAAGGAGGGTACGTGAAATGAAGTTTAATTGAGTAATGGATTATGGTGACACAGGGTAAATACTGTAACAAATTAGGAAAAAATGGTTCCTAATCGAAATTACCGATTTGCCTGGAGTTGCTTAGGTCTAATCGAAACTCAAGTGTAGCACCTGAGCAACATCGGGGAAATCAGCAAATTACAGATATAACTCGGGACATATTTCGTTTTTTTTTTCTTGGCTTGGAATGGCCGTTAGCCATTTAGCTCAGGAGCGGGGGTGGCTCAGTCGGTAGCGCGCCATGCTCGTAATCTGCAGTTCCCAGGTTCGAGTCCCAGCTGGGTCAGCGTTGAGATTTATCTCCGCATAACTCCCCGCCCTGCCCACGGTCAGTGGGGGACACCGATGGGCTTGGAAAGGCCGCCGTCCGTCGGATGGGACGTTAACGTTTAAGTCGTGGCCCCGTGTGCGGGAGAGCCATAACCTGTGCACGTTAAAGAACACGCTGGATGGCCTTGACGGGAGGCTACCATCTGTCTCCCAACAGCTGTTCCAGTGGGTCCCCTCCCCCAATCTTCTCTGAGCCTTCGGGGTCCATGTGACCTGGCCATTTAGCCCATTGTGTGCAAAAAAAGTGCCGGTCAGAGGTAAAACAACCCAACCCATTTAGCTCATTTGGTCCAAAAAGATAGACTGCTCAGAGGTAAAACAACCCAATCTGTTTTTTAGGAAGATTTTTTTTTTTTTGGGGGGGGGGGGGGGGGGCATACCAATCAAAAAAAGACAAAAACGTCCTTGATCTCAAGAGCCATCACAGCAAAATATAATTTTGTTTTATCTTAAGAGGTCGCCAAATACCTAGAGAAGAGACACAACTTTTCGAAATATCTAAGATTTTATATGAAAAGATTTCATCAATGAGAAAAGAGCAGATTGTGCCAAGGAAGAAAACATCTTGAAACACTTGAGCATTTGGTTTTTATTTTTCGCTGTCAGCAAGCCGTGACCGACATCTGTAGTGACAATCAACTTCACCACGTGTCGCGTGAAACCAATCGTTGCAGATGGCATCTGCTTGGAAGATAAGGAAGTCTGCTCTTTACTTTTTTATCTCTTGTTTTTAAAGAATATTTTCTTATCTCACTGATTCCTGTCAGTGTTGGTGCAAACGAAATACTCGAGTAATTACACAGATGCCAAACAAGGCAGTGGCGGTTATAAAGAGGAGGCCACGGGGGCTACGGCCACCTCCAAAGAGTCCCGCAAGAATTTCATTTTTTTTTATTTCAACAGGCAGCCAATTTCTTTTCCAAAAAGGTAAACCCCTGACGTCTTCAGTACCCCATACGAACGCTGGATGGCCTTGACGGGAGGAAGAACACGCTCTCCCAACAGCTGTTCCAGTGGGTTCCCTCCCCCAACCTTCTCTGAGCCTTCGGGGTCCATGTGACCTGGCCATTTAGCCCGTTTCCGAGCCTTCGGGGTCCATGTGACCTGGCCATGTAAGGACATAAAGGATTTTGTATTCCAGAAATGATATTTCACTACAAAATACCTCGTATGCCCCTAAATGGTCGCCTCCAGGACTTATGGCCGCCCCTGAAACAAAGTCAAGCGCATTGCCTGCCCAAAATGTGCGAAATATCAAAATAAACGGTGAAATTGAAAACATATGGAGATGATAAGAATTCTGTAGAATCTCAACGCAGTGGGCGTAGTCAGGGCCTTAAGAGGGCCATTTGGTCTGAGTCTAAAGCTGAAAGAGGCCACAAATTTAGACGTTTCTTAATTTTCTTTTTCTGAAATTCATTTTTCAAACCGGAGAAAAAACAACAGTTGCTATTTTTTTTTACGTCCTAAGGTCACTATAAAGATAAAAATATTCGTATAACGCGTTCTTCGTTTGCGACTTTGTAAATGGGGTCACTATAACCCCATGTCATTTATAAGACAATATAATATTTCAAAATTAGAGTACCACAATGACTATTGAGTGTCGTGAACGTATTCTTATCATTCATCACTGTCTAAGCCAATAAGATCCCAGCAGGAATTTTCCTCATAATCCACAATGAAACTAAAGAGGAAAGATGATATTGTTTTTAACTTTGTACGTATTGATTTGAGAAAATAAAACTTAAAATATCAAAACCCTAGGGCAGGTCTCTCCTTTTCTCTCTTCACACATCCTGCATTGACTATCCTTCTGCGGGGCGGGGGTGGCTCAGTCGGTAGCGCGCCAGGCTCGTAATCTGTAGTTCCCAGGTTCGAGTCCCAGCTGGGTCAGCGTTGAGATTTATCTCCGCAAAATTCCCCGCCCTGTCCACGGTCAGTAGAGGACACCGATGGGCTTGGAAAGGCCGCCGTCCGTCGGATGGGGCGTTAAGCCGTGGCCCCGTGTGCGGGAGAGCATACCCTGTGCAAGTTAAAGAACACGCTGGATGGCCTTGACGGGAGGCTACCATCTGTCTCCCAACAGCTGTTCCAGTGGGTCCCCTCCCCCAACCTTCTCTGAGCCTTCGGGATCCATGTGACCTGGCCATTTAGCCCATGGTGTGCAAAAAAGTGCCGCTCAGAGGTAAAACAACCAAAGTTAAAGAACACATTGGATGGCCTTGACGGGAGACTACCATCTGTCTCCCAACAGCTGTTCCAGTGGGTCCCCTCCCCCAACCTTCTCTGAGCCTTCGGGGTCCATTTGACCTGGCCATTTAGCCCATGGTGTGCAAAAAAGTGCCGTTCAAAGGTAAAACAACTCAACGTTAAAGAACACGCTGGATGGCCTTGATGGGAGATTACCATCTGTCTCCCAACAGCTATTCCAGTGGATCCCTTTCCCCAACCTTCTCTGAGCCTTCGGGGTCCATGTGACCTGGCCATTTAGCCCATTCGGGACGATGTTTTTATTCTTTGAATACTTTATTGATCAAGGTAGGCCACCGACAATTTCTAGAAGTCAGAAAAAAAATATAATAATCCACTTCCAATATATTGGTTTACATTCCCTATAAATAATCCCTCTCTTGTCCTTGTATTTTGTATAGTTCTTTCTCCTGCAAAATAACAGGAATAAAAAAAGCACTTGTCAGTTTTGCATCAAATCTTTGAAAAAAAAAAATTTTTTTTTAACAATGAAGCTCAACAGAGAATGTCTTAGGTGATTCAGAATTTTTTTATATTGTATATCATGCATGCCAAGCGGTAAAAAAAAACGGTCTTTTTTTGTTAAATGGCAGTTTGTAAACTTCACGGAGCATCTGTTCCCTACGGGTATGTGACCTGGTTCCTGAGGGGGAGCTGTGAGCTCTACCGGGGTGAAAGGTCGAGGTTGGGGAGAATGCATCACGAAGTGAGCATGCAGTCGTTTTTTTTTTTCGGTGCCTTCCTCAGCACTCCCCCTCCTTCCCACCGTAGGAGCAACGTTTCCGTAAACTTTCTCCTCTCTCCCTGCAGCAGCCGTTGGCCCTGGGTATGCATATATATATAGAGTGGATGGGAAAGGGAGAAGGGGGACCTCAAAGGCACACGAGAGTCTGCAAGTTGACATGTCATTACAGTGGAGTGAATAGACGTGGGAAAACGGGAGCTCTAGAAGCTATTAAAATCTTCTTGGAGACGGGAGATGTGCAAGAGCAGGTAAAACCATTTAAGGTGGTGATGTGCGGGAGCTGAGGGTGGAAAAAGCGAAGCGCAGTGATACACACACACACATAATCCTTAGGCAACAGAGATACAGATTGCAATTTAGTCTATCCTGCACAACAGATGTTACATTTGATCACTGCAAATGAGTCATTTTGATATTTTCAGGGGCGGGGGTGGCTCAGTCGGTAGCGCGCCAGGCTCGTAATCTGTAGTTCCCAGGTTCGAGTCCCAGCTGGGTCAGCGTTGAGGTTTATCTCCGCAAAATTCCCCGCCCTGCCCACGGTCAGTAGGGGACACCGATGGGCTTGGAAAAGCCGCCGTCCGTCGGATGGGACGTTAAGCTGTGGCCCCGTGTGCGGGAGAACCATACCCTGTGCACATTAAAGAACACGCTGGATGGCCTTGACGGGAGGCTACCGTCTCCCAACAGTTGTTCCAGTGGGTCCCCTCCCCCAACCTTCTCTGAGCCTTCGGGGTCCATGTGACCTGGCCATTTAGCCCATGGTGTGCAAAAAAGTGCCGCTCAGAGGTAAAACAACTCAACCCATTTTGATATTTTCCATTCATCTAATTTTTCATCCAGCCATTTTTCCTGAAGCCTTCAGGCACACATGGTCAGGGGCGTAGCTATGGGGGAGGGGTTCCCCCCAGAGTAAATGGGAGTTGGGAAAATTCGAAGATACTTTGTAAAAATCCAGGTGAGTTGTGAAAATTGGGATTTTTTTTTTGTAAAATTAAGGGGGGTTAGCAAAATCTAGGCAACTTGGCAAAATATAGGGTAGTTGGCAAAATTCGAAGCCACTTGGTAATATACAAGCGAGTTGTGAAAATTGGGATTGGTTTTGTGAAATTAAGGAGAGGTGGGAAAATCTTGGAGTTGGTAAAATCGGTACAACTTATCGAAATCTTGGAAAGTTGGTAAAATTCGGAGTGACTTAGCAAAATTCAAGTGAGATGTAAATATTGGAATTTTTTTACTGTAAAATTATGGCGAGTGGGCAAAATTGAGTCAACTTGGTAAAATCTACGGCAGTTGGCAAAATTCTAATCTACTTGGTAAAATACTGGCGAGTTGTGAAAATTGCGATTGGTTTTAAGGACAGTTGGCAAAATCGAGAAAATATTGCAAAATCTAGAGGAGTTGGCAAAATTCCAAGTGACTTGGTAAAATTCAGGTGAAATGAAACAATTAGGTTTTTTTTTCTGTAAAATTGTGGCAAGCAAGTAAGCTCACCGGACAAAAAAATTAGTCACCCCTGGCTGAATGTCACCTAATAGCGCGTATCGCCTCCATGCGGCCGAAGAACAGCCGAAACCCTATCTGGAATGGATGCCACCAGTGTGCGGATAGAGTGCACATCAATACTCATCCACTCTTCCAGCAGCAAATGCCTCAGTTCGGCAGGATGGCTGGGACAGCGCTTCACTCGTTGCTCCAAATAGTCCCACAAATTTTCTATTCAAATCCGGGGATTTGGCGGGCCAGTCGAGATGTTTGAAAGCTTCAAAATGCTTGTCGTGCCAATCTGACATACTTCGAGCCCTGTTCACGCGATAATTGTCGTCTTGGAAGACTGAGGAATTCTTCTGGTGTTCACTATGGAGATGCTGCACAAAAGGCAACATGTGGTCGTCCATTAACTCCATATAGCCCTTTTGATTCAAGTGTGACGTCACTGCAAAGGACCCCTTTCCTCGTACGTGAAACACCCCCAGCTTGAACAGAATCTTGCACACAGTTCGCATGGAAGGTTCCATGTGGCTTACAATGTACCCATCGCCTCGCATCATTCGAGTACAAGCAAAAACATGACTCATCCGACCAGATCACACACTTCCAAGAGTCGACAGTCCAGTCTTTGTGGCGCCGTGCCCATTCTAGCCATGCAGAGCTGTTAACATGGGTCTCTTCCATGGTACTCTGCTCCAGATATCCATGACATGCAGTTCCCTTCGGAGTGTTCGTTCGAAAACAGTTGTTGTAGGCCTGCATTGAGTGATTGGAGCAATTCCTGCCTCGTTGCAAAGCGGTTTGCCCTAACAGTGTGTGACACATTGCAGCGGTTCCTATTGGTGAGAGGGGCGGGGATGGCTCAGTCAATAGTGCGCCAGGCTCATAATCTGTAGTTCCCAGGTTAGAGTCCCAGCTGGGTCAGTGTTGAAATTTATCTCCGCAAACTCCCCGCCCTGCCCACAGTCAGTAGGGGACACTGATGGGCTTAGAAAGGCCGCCGTCCGTCGGATGGGACGTTAAGCCGTGGCCCCGTGTGCGGGAGAGCCATACCCTGTGCACGTTAAAGAACACGCTGGATGGGCTTGACGGGAGGCTACCATCTGTCTCCCAACATCTGTTCCAGTGGGTCCCCTTCCCCAACCTTCTCTGAGCCTTTGGGGTCCATGTGACCTGGCCATTTAGCCCATGGTGTGCAAAAAAGTGCCGCTCAGAGGTAAAACAACCCAACCCTATTGGTGAGCACGGTCTTTCTGTCGAAGTTCTGGCGACGATTAGCGGTGGACTGCAATGCACGCCACTGCTGGAAGACCCTTTGGAGAGTACGTTTCGACACACTTGCAAAGGCAGCAACTTCTTGTATACCATCCCCTTTGGCTCGGCCAAACGCTATAACACCTTTTTGCCACTCATTCACATCTTTGACGCAACCCATGTTTCATGGAGCGATTAACACACAGATGGCACCAACCACTTTTTGTCACTGTATGAACCCCGTAGCGCACAGCACAGCTTTTGTAGGATGCGTTTATTACTGGTGCGCCCTCTATTGCTGTCAAACGGACGTAACCCTCTTATGGCGGGAGATGATAAATTTTTTGTCTGGTGAGCTTATATTAGTTGTAAAATTGTAGCATAATCTATGAAAGTTGACAAAATTCCAAGCACTTGGTAAAATGCAGGCAAACTGTAATTGTTTTTGTGTAATTAAGGAAAGTTGGCAAAATTCGAAGTGACTTGGCAAATTCAAGTGAGATGTAGAAATTTGGATTTTTTTTCTATAAAATTATGGCGAGTTGGCAAAATTTAGGGAAGTTGAACAAATCAAGGCAATAATTGTGAATGGTTTTGTGAAATTAAGGAGAGTTGGTGAAATCGAGAAAACTTGGCAAAATTTGAAGTGACTTTGCAAGTTTAGGGGATATGGAAATATAAATAAATTAAAAAAAAACTATCTTCCTATATGACTCTAAAAAGTAGAAAATAAACCTAAAGCATATCGATGGTGCAAACGGTCACTGAGTTCGTATTCACTTCAAAGGAAGATAAGGATGCTGGCAATCTTGTTGAGTAGGGAAATCGGCGCCTTATCTTCCTTTGAAGTGAATACGAACTCAGTGACTGATTGCATCATCAATATACTTTAGGTTTATTTTCTACATTTTAGAGTCAAATAGATATATTTTTTTTAAATTTATCTTCCTAACTTATTTGTATTTTTTTGTCACTAAAACATTTTTCTTCAAAAACTTTCATTGATACATTTATGACTCAAACATCGACCACATTTTTCCTCCCTTTTCGAGTTGTGTTTAAGATAGCCCATAATTTGTGGTATGAGTTAAAGCAGAACCCTGCGAAAATCCACCCCCTCCCCTTTTATCATGGGGGAACAGTGGGGCAAAATTCGAAATAGTTACGTTTGTCATTATATGAGCTTTCATTTGAAACCTAACTCGTACTGTAGGCTCTCGCATTCGGAAGATGTAGTAGAACGACTTTCACATTTCCCATTTCTTTTTAGGGGGGAAGAAGACATGGAAGTAATTTTTTTTATATAGGCTAAAGACACTCCCCGCGTCACAAGCTTTCATTCGACACATAGCTCGTTACTTTCCGCACTCGCATTCAGGAGATATAGGGGAACAATCATTTCACCTTTACCCCCTTTTTTAGGGGAAGAAAGCAGGGGGGGGGGGTCAGTTTTTCATTGCCTAGGACATACCCCACCTCAGAAGCTTTCATTTGATGTATAGCTTACTTTGGCTTTCGCGTTGTGGAGATATAGCTTAAGAATAGTTTTTCACATTTCCCCCTTTTTAAAGGGGAAGAAAGCATGGGCAAGGAGTGTCTAAGGGAGAAGAGAGCTAGCTTCCATAGACGTAATGTAAAGTTTTCGATTGCAGCGCCCTCTAAACATGGCAAATTCGTGTATTGCAGTGAAGCCACCTAGCCAGGAGAGGAGCCAGTTCCTTGCGTTATTTTTCCACCGCCCAGCAAGGTTTTCAATAGCTTACACCACGTGACTATTACATACACTTTGACTCTGTTCAAAGTGTTCATTTCTTAAATTTTACCATCATAATTTTCTTTTCACAATTGTTAGTTAAAATAATTTTCCTTAATAAAATTCCATTTTGTAAAACAAGTAGTAGCTATGCTCAACATAGAAATTTTAATATTTTGAACATTCTACTATATTTAATATATTATAATAAATTGAAATTTATGGCTTAATGCGAGACAACACGTTTTGTTTAATTATATTTTATAGAATTTAGGATATTTTCAATTAAAGTCATATCGAGTTTCTTACTTGTATAAACTGTCAATAGATGGCAGCAGGCACTTCTCGTATCAACCATAAAAAAAAATTACTATTAGAACAAACTGCAGACACCTATATATGTCGATATGCTCCAGGGAACACAAAACTGCAACATACATTGACTTACATGTTCGCAAGATGATTAAATGTATTAATTTACATATTAATTTTAAAAATTCTGCAAAATTACTCAAAATAAACATACAACGGCTTTTCCAGGTATCGTAAAATGTACTCCTGAACGGGATAAAACACTCACTGAATAACTTTAGGGTCAGCTATCACTATGGCAAACAGCCATGGCTGTTAGACAGGTTGAAACACTGATTAAATCGCAATAAATATACCATGAGAAGACAAACCACAGCTGCACTGGACTAAAAAAGATTGCACTGCGCATGCGCAGATCGCCCCTTACAGTTGTTTTTGTGCATGCACATCAATTTGCCACGTTCAGCTTCGGTAAAATTCCGCAGAACGGCGCCACTTACGCTTGTGCGAAGCTAGCCTTCTTCTTCTTAGACCTTCTTTGGCATGGGGTCAGTTTTTATAGCCTATGACACTCCCACGTCACAAGCTTTCATTTGGCGCATAAATCATTGTTTCTCCATCGCGTTCGAAAGAATGGTGGAACAAGGTTTTGTCAAATCCACAGACAAATGTCAAAGCCGAAAGCAATATGAAGATAGGTAATGATTTTTTTTTTTTGAAATAACGGCGATTTGGTCAATTCTAGGGAAGTTGGCCAAAACGAGTTAACTTGGCAAAATGTAGGGCAGTTGGCAGAATTCGAATCCATTTTGTAAAATATACCCAAGTTGTAACGTATTTGTGAATGGTTAGGCTGCGAAATCTACGCATTTGGAAAAACAAATCATTGGTAGATGTCCTCCCCCCCCCCCGCAAAGGAAAAAATCTATGTGAAGTAGTTTTTTCTCAGTAGGCAAAATTTGATCTCCAAGTACTAAAATTTTCGTTCCCTGACCCCCCAACCATACTACTTTTTGCTACGCCCCTACACATGGTCATAACTCTTCGATAAAGTGTCGTTCTGCACGCGGTCATATTGACAAACTGGTGCAGTATTTCTCGCCAAAAGATAATGCTTAAAGACGATTCCTTGTCTTTATTTACATAGCTGAACGAACTAATAACATAGGTGCGCAAGGCTGGGGAAATTCACTCGCCAAGGGCATGCGTATTTTCTGTCGTGCTTGCTGCTTTCGAAGTTAGGAAAAAATTACAATAAAATATTGCATTTCCAGGGAACAGCTTTTGCCTTTGAATGCCCCGTGGTGCAGGAGCCGTACCCTGGACACATTAAAGGATACACTGAATGGCTTTGACTCAAAGCTCCCATTCATTTCCTAACAGCTGTCCGTGGGCCACATTTCCCCAACTTTCTCTTCGATTTAGGGGCGGGGATGGCTAATTCGGTAGCGCGCAAGACTCGTAATCTCAGTTCCCAGGTTCGAGTTCCAACTGGGTCAGCATTGAGATTTATCCCTTCAAAACACCCCGCCTTCCCCATGGTCAGTAGGGGACAGTGATGTGCTTGGAAAGACCGCCGTCCATCGGATGGGACATTAAGCCGTGGCTCCGTGTGCGGAAGAGAGCCATACCTTGTGCACGTTAAAAAACACGCTGCATTGCCTTGACGGGAGGCTACCATTTGTCTCCCAACAGCTGTTCCAGTGGGTCCCCTCCCCAACCTTCTCTGAGCCTTCGGGGTCCATGTGACCTGGCAATTTAGCCCATGGTGTGCAAAAAAGTGGCGCTCAGAGGTTAAACAACACAACCCAACTTTAACATCTCAATGTTAAAGGTATCTAATTATTTTAATCTTTGAAATTTCTTAGGTTGCACCTGTACAAGTTTAAACAAAGTATTGATTAGATACTATCTCAGCTCCTCTACGCCACTACTACTTTTCAATTTTAGACAAACAAATGAATCTTGTTTTACGTTTCAGAATTATAAAATTTTTTGAAATATAGCAGTTTTTCAAATATTAACTGTTTAAATGATAGAAGTGTCGTTAATGAAATTACTGAGTACTAATCCCGGATGAAATTTCTGTTGTACAACGAATTATTCGAGTTGTTTTACCTCTCAGCGGCACTTTTTTGCACACCATGGGCTAAATCACATGGACCCCGAAGGTTGGGGGAAGGGACCCACTGGAACAGCTGTTGGGAGCCCCCGTCAATGCCATCCAGTGTTTTTTAACGTACACAGGGTATAGCTCTCTCCCGCACACGGCTTAACGTCTCATCCGACGGACGGCGGCCTTTCCAAGCCCATCGGTGTCCCCTATTGGCCGTGGGGAGTTTTGCGGAGATAAATCTCAACGCTAACCCAGCTGGGACTCGAACTGGGAACTACAGATTACGAGCCTGGCGCGCTACCGACTGACTCACCCCCGCTCCAATCATTTGAGATGCTCCTCTTAGATTCTCTATAGGTCTGCTGCTAAAGCTTTACATGACGGATAAACCATTTATTGTATTTGAAATTGTGACTTAAAAATGTAAAACTAACTTTTGAACAGAAAAATGTTGTTATATTCTTTATAAGAATTGAAAATCAACTCTTTTGAAGCAGCAGAGTATTTACTTTTCGGTTACCTTGATTCGAGTTATTGTTGTGACCATTGATTTAGTTTTTATCAGGCACCTTTTAACGTAAGTGCTGTAGAAATTTTTATTTATGCCCTATAAAACAAGCGAAATGATTGAACAAATATTAGGTAACAATTAGTGAGAGTCTGATAGATTCGTCTTGCCGATCTTTTACAGCTGTTTTCATTTGTAGCCTTCTAATCAATCCTTCCCCCCCCTCTGTATGAGTCGACATCTGCTTCCTGCATGCAAAAGACTGCCGTGGAGAGCAAGCGAGTGGTTATGTCTTCCTCCTGATCTTTGTGGCCACATTGCTAACGTCGCATGACTCCCTTACTGACGTAATGCCCGTGACTGATGAGTCCCCCTTTTCCCTCCATTTCGCTTAGCTCCTGCATGCGACTAACACACGCAGGTTTCGCGTGTACCTGTGGCTGAACACACTCGGTTTAGTTTGACGCAACGGCACGCGGAGAACGTGATCCTCCTACTGCGTTCAGGTTGGTCGATGCATCCCCAGAGATGTGATAATGAGACGACTGAGCTAGAGGCTAACACAGCGACGCATTTGAATTGTACGGGGAACAACGACACGATTTCTCCTGGCACCATTATGTTATTTCCGATAGCTGTTTAATTAAAACTGAACACGAGATTTACATTTCTTTCTCTCCCGCCCTCAAAGTCTTCATCCAAATATAATTTTTGAGATTCGATATTCTATATTGTTTTGCCACTATACTAAAGGGTGTGCTTAAGAATTTGCTGACTAAACCACTGTTTTAACTCCATTTCAGATGACAATGATGATCAGCAAAAATTCTATCGGAAATAATCTCATTTTGTCGAAAAAAATGGGCGAGATACAAAATTAGTTTTCCATTATCCTCAAGCAGCCATGGGCAACAACCAGATTGTGCAATTAAGCTTTCCAAACACCCCCTGAGCTAAATCTGCGGCACTTCGCCAATATACACCAAGGTTCTGTTAGAATTGGTCTACAGTGGCGAGGACCTGTGGACATTCTGTCCACCGCATCCTAGGTCTCCCCCTCTTTCTCAGGCTTTTAGGCACACTGTTCGTTCTAGTTATGCATACGGGCAGCATGGCCAAACCAAAGGAATATCTTTCTGCAAAATACGAAGCTGTTATATAGGCAATTCTCATTTTACCAGTAATAACACAAAATTTCCATTTTTGATAACTACAAATCTAAAAAAAAGATGTTTGTTGACTGAAAATGCAGGTGTAGCTTGGGAGCAGCAGCCAATTGCTTTAGGGTATTGACAATTTTTTTTTTCATTTTTAAATAAGGCAGAAACAAATTTCATTTAATTGTATAGTTACTTTAGATAAATTTTGTATGTTGAAACCAAGATCTTGGAGAAAGACACATATTAGAATGGACCATGAGCATAATCTGCTACATAAAAATGTTAAGCCATCATTGCAATGACAAAATATTTGTGCTGACATAAAAATTTAGTCAAGCCATCATTGCTATAGTAATTTTTAAAATTCCTTTTTTTTTCTCCCTGCTATCTTACTCGCTTTCCTCCACATGAAATGCAGTGGGAAAATCCTCTACCGAAACATTTTATGCAGCGAAGAGCTCCCCATTCAATTAAACTTCTGTTTAACATTGTGTAGATTATTTACATGAAATAGGGAGAATAAAATGTGGAAGCATATTTTCAAACTAGTTTATCTTATTTTTCTGATGAAAGTATACAAGCCTTGTACTTATGCAGCAAAGTTAAAACATAGCTTTGATATTTCGCACCCGAACTGACTTGTTATTTGCTTGTAATTTTTTGTTCTTCGCAGCTGGTGTGTAGGTTTTGAAAATTATATTAAGTGGTTGCGTGAACTCAAAGACTAAACTGTTTTTGTCCAATATAACATCCGATTGAATGTAATATAATACAAGCAATAACGTTCCATCATGGCATCGAATTTTCACTTTACAAGCATGGTTCTATTGCCATGATCTCATATGAAAATGGTCTCGCTCAACCGAAGATGCAGGATTATATTTTGTCATTAAAAATACGTAACATTTAAATACTAAAGCAATAACATTTTGCTTAAAATACAGCCCGCAGTATATTGAGAAGTAACCGATTTGGCCTCTATATGTTTTCGACTCCTAGCGTACCCATTTTTGACTTACTTTGTGAACCCCTGCCATATAGTGAACTAACGTTTTTGGTATCGGCCCGAATGGAAAAATATTGTTTGCTGTGGGCCAATAGTTGGAAAAGGAGTGCAACAATAATATGGTGTTTATTTATTACATTTTACTTGTCATATGTATAGGTACAAAATAATAAGAAAAAATGTTAATATAAAGTTCATTTTAGTGTGAAAACCGAAGTTTTGCTTGTCGGAGCAATATATGAAAGATGGGAATGGATCCCACAAATGAGCTGCTGAATATTTGGCCTTGACGCTTTAGCTAGTTGTAAAATGCTATTCAAATTTACATCTTATTAAAACATCATTCACTTTAGTAGAGCCGGATTGGAATTTTTTTCATATTTTGCAGTTTTCATGGGGCCGGATTAAATTGTTCAGAGGGCGGAGTTTGTGCACCCTGCTATTGGGCAATTGCACACTTATTTCCATTAATGGTGTCTCAGAAGTCCATATAAATGGATTTTGGCAGATCAAAACAGCTTCAGTTGATTGATACTTGATCTTATTTATTAACACTAAAGATTTTTGATCAATTTTAACACTACTTGAATTAAATAAAAGTCATATTTTATATACCAAATTAATATGTTGCTTGAAGTGATAAAAATTAAGATGGACTACAAGGAATATCTAATATTCCTCATACAAGGGAAGAATCCTTGGCTCATGTAGTAGTACTGTTTCCTCATTGCTTTCTGTACATAACTCCAGTCTATCACAGCTGATGCCTCACACCCATTCATCCTGCCGAGTTTGGAAATTTGCCAGTGCACTACTGACTGGTATTACAACAATGCAGTGCGAAGCAGTATTTGCCTATTGTACTTAACTATTTCTCAAGTCCATCCAGGTATTTACCTCTATAAACCTCGACAGTGGGTTGAGGAAAATTTTATCCCGATTAATAATTTTCAGTAAATTTAGAGCATTTTTTTTCTCCCTAATTCAATAGTTTAATTATACCGTAAATATTTGAATAGTGATCTGGACTGCTATTTACAATTTCTGTGTGGGGCAAAAATAAATTACTCTTAAAACAGCTGCTTGCCACAAAGGTCTGACAAGAGCTTGTTAGTGTTTAATAAATAAGCCATAGAAAGTTCGTGAGGAGAGTTCTTAGCAGAAAACAAACAACATCCATATGCCTTATCACAAGTAGGGGCTTTTTAAACTCTGCTGTTTAATCCTTAAGTGTCCAGTCAGTAAAATGTTTCTTTTTAACTTTTTATTATTGAGAATGAAATGCTCTTTCATTTGATATGCAACATGACTTATAAATATGTTATTGCAAGCTAAATTTTGAAGTTTGTTTTATTGCCAAAATTATACATATATTTGAGAAAACTGATACCTTAAGGGTTAATGGACATTTGCTGTAATTCGCAATTTTTTTCCCAATGAAACAACAGCCTTTTACAAGAAAAGGCAACTCAATGAACTATAAATAAAATAATAAATACCCCCTCAAGCAGCTGCTTGCCACAGAGGTCTGACAGGAGCCTGTCAGTTTATATGCCATAGTAGAAGGTCTGAGAGGATGGTAGAACCTCAGCAGGAAAACAACACATTCATCCATGCCTTACCCGGGGCTCGAACCCAGGTCCCTTAGATCAGTAGCCAAGCGTGCTAACCATTTTGCCACTGAACTATGCTTGAGTTTAAACATAGCAAAGTTTTCCACAAAATATTTATTGATTTATGCTTGAATTTGGAAATGTTTGCCATTTTATATAAAAATTGGTTTCTATGAAGTTAGGGAAAAAAAAAGAACCTTATGCACAGACAGGATTGACTACTATTTGAGATCCAGTTACTAACTAAATTATGGTATTGGCATTTTATCGAACATTTATGGTATAAAGATTGGCTACTTTGAAGAAACATTTTTTTTTTCAACTGTTAAATTTTCAAAGGTTTGTTTCCATAAGAGTATTTTACCCTTAGTTCAATAATAAAGTATCACAGTAAAACGTCTTGTAGAGAAGAAACACTTAAAATAATTATCAAAAATAGGCAATTTTTTTCAACTAAACAGTTTTGTGGCAGAATACATAATCTGGGCTGTATCTTACAGATGGGGGTACTCCCCCCAGAATTTTGAGACAATAGCAAGAATAGGAGATAAAATGTATATTATACTCTAAAAAAAATTAAAAGAGGGGGGGGGAGAAAATACAGATAGTGGACATAAAAATGGAAATAGTTCCATGTTATCTCAATAATAATCACAGTGAGTTCAATAACTTCTTCAAAATGATTTTTAATGAAAAATTGACGGTCTCAATTTTAAGCAATATTTGTTCAGTATTCAAAGAGTTATGAAAGCTGGAATATTAAACAGGCTACAAAAAAGTGACCCCAAAATTTAAATAAAACAGGTTGAGAGATCAGTACTGGGTGCAAATGCATTCAGCCTATTAGTCAGCTATGATCTCTACTCTCTTAACCTGTTTCAGTCGTTTTAATACCTCATCATCATCCTCAAGAAGCCATGGGCTACGGAGGTCCAACCAGACCGTGCAATTTAGTTCTCCAAGCAAGTCTATCCTGATGTCAACGGATTTAATAAGTTTGTATACTGGTGTTCACAAAAATCAGAATGCTCATATTTGGAGGTTCAATGTAGTTTTATTGTAGTAATAAATGATTACAATATTGAGGCAATTGGAGAGTTACATACTGGGTTGTTTAATAATGACTGTATCCACCCTTTGTATGACCTGCTGTACACAGTGAAGCATGGAGTCAAATGTTTGATGCTGGATTGTGGAATAGTCATCCGAGCACTATGCACACGTGTTCAAAGTTCATCTACCTTTGCCAGGATATGTTGGTAATTACCACAACCTCTGTCAGATCATATCTTATATATTTTCAACAGGTGTTATATCAGGGGATCTAGTGGGCCACAGGATATGTGCATTGTTTTGTCTCAGGTATTCAACAGTGGCTACTGCCGCATGGCGTTCTGCATTGTCCTGCTGAAATATGGTGTGTGGGACAGTCTGTAAATACAGAAGAGCTTATTGGCCTGTAAAATGTCTTGGATGCAACAAACCCTTGAATCCACCCTGGTGTGGATCCACACCAGGGTGGATTTGCTTTCATAACTGATCACACCCTACACCACACTCCCACATGATGCATTGTACACCACATCTGAATGCATTTCTCGGTGCCTCGCACCAACTCATTGATGGATGAGGATTCTGCCATTGGATTCGGACAGAGAGAATCGGAAAATACAGTTATACCATTTGCCGTACCATAGCTGTCGCTTGATGCACCACTGTAGCCTGACTGCCTTGTGTTAGTGGGCAGAGGCAGTCTTAGAAATGGACCGGTGGAGGTGCTGTCTGAATTGCTATAAACACTGTTGAACTGCTACTCGAACTCGAAGATGTGTTATTGACTGCCACTGTTGGATCAAGGCTTAGATGTGGCAGAGCAATCTGAAACATTTTTATTGAACTTCCTGAACAGGACCAGAACCTTCCCGATGTGCTTGTTTCCCCATCTTTGGATCATTTTCGGCATATTAGATCCTATGCGCATTCTCTTCTTATGCCAACAACCTACATATTTTCTTTTCATGCCAACAATATGCCCTCTGTCGAACTTGCTCACCTGGAGATATGATACGGAGAAGAGTGCAAGCTCCATATCTTAAAAACATCTGCACAAGAAATGATAAGATGAACATGGCAACTGTTCCATTAAATATCTGTGGGAAAGGTCCAGTCACACCTTTCCAGAATGTTCTCATTGGCCTGTAGCCAACATGACTGCCAACGATGACCTTGAAACTGTAATCACTTCTTCAGTAGTATGCCCAATACACGTCAGACCTTACTGTATTCCTTCTCGTATTATGATTTTCCTGAAGAGTAGTGTATATACCTTCATGTTTTGGGGCAGGGTGGATCAGTCGATAGTATGCTAAGCTTGTAATCTGCAGTTCCAAGGTTCAAGTCCAAACTGCGTCAGCATTGAGATTTATCCCTCTCAAACTCCACCCTGCCCTTGGTGAGAAAGGACCCCAGTGGACCTAAAAAGGGAACTGTCTGTCGAATGAGGCATTAAGCCATAGTCCTGTGCAAAATAATCATACCCTGTGCATAATTTTTTTTTTAATAGCTGAATCTTCTTAATTTGGAAGTAGAGAGGCTAAGTGAACTTGGTAACCGATCAAAAGGACCTAGGTTTGAGTAAAAGAAAAAGTATGAATATTTTCTGTGTTGTCACCTCACAGATCTTATCTATTGCGTATTACACTGACAGTTTGTCAAACCTCTGTGATAAGCAGTCCAGCTTCCAGTTGAAATTCTGTGATTATAATGTGTAATGTATAATGATTCATTTTTCAACATTTGGCATCATAAATATAACAAGTTTAGCTTTTAAAACACCTTGCATATTCTTTTTCAAAATGGCTTAAATTGCCTTCCTTAATCCAACACAAGCCATACTACCTGTTTCTTAATGTAGAATCCAAAGGATCTAGGAATACTAATGAAATAAGATTAATATGTATGATCAAATTTTATACCAATACTTGATATTCTGAACTAAACATATTTATGCAAATAACACACTACTAAAACTCTTTATCAGTGGATCCAATCTTTCATGCACCAATAACTTGTCCAAATCAGTTTTGCATTTAATAACGTTTGGATTAAAACTGTAGGAAAAAATAGATTTATTTCGTACAAAAAAATAAATTTGTTAAAGACTTCCACAAAATTTCAGATACTAAATAATAAAGGTTCAGCCATACTAATTACATGTTTGACTACACTGAATTTTTAGGTATATGAACTTCTAGAGAGAACTTTATTAGTAACCATCCTAATATATTTTGACTTTTTTTTTAAATTTTTGTAACTGAATTCATAATTTGGCCAAAATATAATAATATAGGAATATACAATGATAGTAAATTGTTCTTAATTTCAGAATCATGAAAATTCTTGAACTATGATTTGTACATTCTATGTTAACTATATATTTGTATCAGTTTAAACATAAAAATTAATACCTGTTGTGGAGAATAACAACGATTGAACTTGAATTCTGATGTCTTATTTATTGCAAATATTATTATAAACTGTATTTGCAGGATTTTCAAAGTGAAAGTATCTGCTTCTCTATTTTAAATCTTTCAATGTATTTATATATATAAATGCTAAAACTAACAAAACCTTTTTTTAAAATTAGGTTCATCATTCAAAACCACCGAACTGAAACTTCGTAATTTACGTATTGACTTATGTAATCTGATTGTGGAGGCAAGGACACCAGGTGTAAGTGAGAATGGTTATGGAGAAGGTGTCCACTGTCCACCTTTATCAGGACTGAATAACCATAGTTGCAGTGAAAAGTCTCCAGAGGTAACATGTTTTTTTAAAGAGAGACTTGCATAATTTAGTTTGATTAAAATCTCTTTATACTAGTTGTTCCTAACTTTTTCATCAGAAAAACACCTGGTGCTAAGTTCACTTTGCTACAGCCCACCAAAGTTGGTGTATTTTAATAATAATTAAAAAAATGCAGCAAACCCACTAATATGGATTCATTGAAAAAAAAAAATACAAATTACTTTATTCTTACTAAGGCAGTGGGAGAACTGTACTAGATTTCTGTCCCCCTCCCATTTTTTAATCATTTAATCCGAGATGGAATGGTTCATAAGCAAACACACAGCTCATCCTCTACATCAATTAAACTCTACCTTGAAGAATATTTTATTATTTCAAAAGAGATATATTCTGGAAAGGGAGGTTTGCCAGTCAGTATAGCCTATTAATCTAGTCATCTATGGCCATATTTTTTTTCTACTCTGATGAGAAATGGTAAACTTTACAAGGTCTTGGTGCTGACCATTTAAACCCATTGGGCTGGCTTTATTTTTATCTCTGTAGCCCATTGCTGCTTGAGATCCCCCCCCCTTTACTCACACTTGGGTGCACCCATGTTAAATGCTAACTATGTTTGATGGTTCATAAAGGCAGAGAAACATGAAATTTCAATATGGAAGGTAATTGAGTATGCAAAGTCCAATCCTTCTTTGGAGATTTTATTTTAATGTTGTCCTCTGGGAATTGAGTTTGAAACTGTTTCCTCATTGTGAGCACCCTTTTAATTTGCTCATTTCCTCAATGAAATCTTTGATAAAATTACTCATTATCAGATGCTTTTTCTGACTCATGCTGCTACATAGTGCCAAAGTAAACATGACAAACAATATTAATTTTTTAGTAAATTAAGGACAAAATATCATTAGACCAATCTTCATTTTACAGAATTAAATAGTTTATTTTGGAGTGAAATGCATTGTGTTTCCAACAACAAAGTGAGGCTCAAATGTAGAGCATTTGGATCAACAAAAGCTTTTAAGGTAATGGTTCCATATACAACAACAAAGATCAGCTCATTTACCCTTGTTAAACTTTTTATATTAAGCATTCATATCTTTGCAGTAGACATATGCTAACACAGTAGCTCAAGTGATCACAGTTACTGTAAAATAGCTATATTGGAGAGAAAAATTTGGAAATATAGACAGAAAAAGAGCCACAGCAATTTTAGTCATGGGCATTATACTTGACCAAATCAAGTCTGCATTTCCATTAGATAAAAATTTATATTTCAATAGTGATTTCTTTTGCAAAAGGAATGCCAATTAAATGATAAGTTTTTGAGACATAAGCGAGATTGAACTGTACTATACAATCAATGACTGATGCATTAAGTTTCTACTATATGTTATAATTGTAATATACACTGTCACTTTATTTATAAATAGGAAGTCAGCTTCAGAGTGCAATTTCTTAAACTCTTAGTGAAAAAATGCAACTGAAGATAAACTTGTCAATCAAATCTATCGAAATTCCAATTTTCAACAATATTCAATTAGTATTGAATTATATAATTATCACTGAAATGACTTATAGAAGGTAGAATATTTAGAAGCAGCAATGTCACTTAAAATAATTGACCTGAAAAGTTACTCCAAACATGTTAAAATGAAAGCAATAATTGTTATATCAAACTTTACTAAAATGCATATTTTTTAAATCTATGTGTGGATTATTTAATAGGGGCCATCCATAAATTATATGCCATAAGGGGGGGAGGGGGGGGTTATTTTATTGCATTAAATGGGGGAAGGGGGTGTCAGAGGTGGTTATATAATGGTAAAATACTGTAGTTATTTCTGTGAGTGCTTCTTTCCTAGTTCTAAAGGTAAAAATAAATTGCTTACGTTACTACTTCTAATTACTACTACCATAACCTCACTTTCATTGCTGATTCCTGTACAAAAAACACAAAAAAAAGGAATACATTACATAATGGGAAATCTGGCAAACATTACTTAGGGGATGGGTGAGAGTTGGGTTGTTTTACCTCTGAGTGGCACTTTTTTGTACACAATGGGCTAAATTGCCAGATCACAAGGACACCAGGCTCAGAGGTTGGGAAAGGGGACGTACTGGAACAGCTGTTGGGAGACAGATTTACATTCTTTAATGTGCACAGGGTATGGCTCTCACATACGGGGGCCCCTGCTTGGAAAGCCCAATGTCCCATTTATCAGACGTTGGCCTTTGCAAGTCCATCGGTGTCCCCTACTGATAATGAGCAGGGTGGGAAGTTTTGCAGAGAAAAATCTCATAGCTGATCCAGCTGGGACTCGACCTGGGAACTGCAGAATATAAGCCTGGCACCCCCAGCCTTGATGGGTGAGGGTTGAAATTCAGTACAGCATTACATAATTTATGGCTAATTCTGAATTATTGTTGCAGAATCAACTACATTTTTTTTAAATGTATGAACTTCCATTACTCTTTAAATAATGAGTGAAAATTAAGATTTAGATTTAATTGAGCTAAAAAAGTTAATTTAAGAAGTTACTGAACTCTGACTTAACATGGGTCTGTTCCTAATAATAATAGCCACTGAGTCTGTTCCTAATAATAATAGCCACTGAGTATACATATATTTTAACAGTTTACAATATTGTAGGCAGAGATTATTAGTTAAGTTTGATTGCTGAAAACAAATTTAATGCACTTGCTATATGCAATAAAATATTCTCTTAATATTTTTATTCAGTGTCAACGGCACCAGGATTTGATTCAACGTATACTACTAGCACATAAAAGCTTTGCTCCATTAGAAGTGGAAGTTTTGTTACTTCCAGAGTGCTGTAAAGGTGATCATGATTATAAACTTCTTGACAGAGTATCAAGCAAAGACTATTTGTTACTGGAGAGATGGAAAATGCATTTCTGTTCTCCTTGGTAAGTATATTTGATGAAGTCTTAGCTTTGCATACTTATGCAATATATAACAATTATATTAATGATAGTATGTATCACTCACCATTAAATTCGAACAGAAAAGGAATATGTATACTTATGCAAAATTATTTTTAGAATAAAAAAATAACTCATTGACAATACTAACAATCTTAGAGTTTTAATTTTGAGAGCTTATCTAATATTTCATATATATAATCCTCAAGTAATGATAATTTAGTGAGGTTTGAAAAGCCTGTGCGATTTAGTTCTCCAAACTTTTATATAATAAAAAATCAACCAAATATTCATTAGGAAAAGCTATTAGATTTGCCCCCATGAAACCCAATTTTAATGAGGTTATGTTTGATATTGCTCAGCTAGCTCATTCTAAGCCTTCTCCTTCCCTCAAACTACATTAGGCCCTTACTGTTTTTAAGTTGTTCTTCATGAATTCAACTGTTTGTGGAAAAATGGGGGACTGATCAGGGACGTGACCATTGATGAGTTGGCCATAACCCTATCACAGATCTTGAATAAATTTTCATAAAATTTAACACTTTGCAAAATTGTTTAATATAAAATTTTATTCCAGTTGTTTGTTGGCAAGAGTGGTAAAGTTCATATAAAACTTATATGGGTTCACAGCATAGTAATAATACTTTATTTAGTTTAAGAAGTATAACAACCATGAATAAAAGCAGTCCTGCTAGGTTATTATATAGCTGTTATGAACTTTAAATACATTAGTATTTATCAAACATTCATTTATCACACTAGGTACCAATAAACATAAAGCTAATTTGAAACAATTATGTTTAATGTCAGAATGGGAAATAAACAACCCATAGTGTCCAGCTAGAAGTCAAGTTTAAATAATTCACAAAAAATATGATGAGAAGCTTTGAACATTTATCATTCCTAATTGGTAATCTCTTTTAATGGTTTGTTCAGTTAAAAACTATGCAAAATATTACCATTATTGAATAAATAGTTTATGTTCATATCACCAATGAAATAAGTCAAAACTTATAGGAGGGAAAATAGTAGTTATAGAATATTTTTACTTTACAAGCTGTAGGTCTCACTAAACCATGTGAAATCTAACATTTGCAAAATTTACACACTAAAGCAATGCAAAGCTCCCACTTTATATTCTTTATAATTAAATGGCTTTATTCTATGCATGCTAACATTGCACTGTTACTGCCTCTTTACAACCCTTTGCAAGTTGTCAGAGGTCCGTTGATAATTCTCAACTTACTAACATCATCACCATATCGAACATTATTTTTAACATTACTGTATTTACTTCAAAAATGTTTAAGGTTTAATTAGTAAATCTCTTCATATTTATTGAAAGGTTTAGAAATCAGTCATAATGTCAATATCATATTTAAAGAAAAATCTGGGTGGGATATGAACTCATAACTGGAAACATTTTTAAGGATTTTGTTAATGTAAATGATATATAGTGCAATAAACATTATACACTCCATGTACATCAGGACTCAAACATGCACCCCAAAAACTGGCACTTGTGGGCAGCCCAAAAGCAATATGTTCAATCATAATTATGGTAACAAATTGTGGCTTACTAGCTTGCCTTGACTATGATGACTAGCATGTAGGAAGAATTGGTTGCATTCAGTCAGAGATGAAGCCACTATAAATCAAATTTAAGTTTATGTTTTGGTATTACAAGTGTGTAACATTTAATTACTAAAACATCAATATAAGTAATTATGGTTTTGCTTATTATCGTTTAAAATGAAATGTAACCCACCATTTATTGAGAAGTAATAGATTTGTCCCCTGTATAAATGTGTGCTTAAAATATTGTCAGCCATATATTAAGAAGTAACTCATTTCATCCCTATATGATTGAGTTTGAGATGCCTGCTGTACATTGTTGAGAGTTTGCAATATTGTTGGTCCCTAACCTTAATTTTTTTTAAAGAATCCTTTAGTTTCATAGATTTGCAGTTTGTGGAAATCTTTAGGAATTTAATACCTGTGATTGATGAGGGCCTTATGTATTTGTGTGTTTATAATTAATCACTAGAGTTTTTGCATATGAGAAACATGGACAAACCAATGTGGTTTATTCTTGCGTAAGACGTTGTATAAAATTGGTTGGTGGCCCCATCTAATCTTATCATTTGCATAATTAGTCTAACCCAAGCCTTACATAAGCATCGCCCTTTATATTATCATGAATTGAAAAGATCCAAGGTTTTCTACAAAGCAAACGTTTCAGAGGGCTATGTTATAGCCTAAGCCTAATATTTAGGTGAATATACCTGTTTTTTCCACACTCTTAAAAATTCTAGCAGCAATATCTGTTCTTCATTTTACTTCATGGTGCACATTGCCAGTGTACGCATTATAACTTTGAAGATAAACTAAAAATTTACTCATAATAACACGATCAAAAGAACTAAAGCATTACTCAGGTAATCAGTTTTATCTATTTCAGGCTCCTGTCAGACCTCTGTGACCCTCTTGAGGGGGTATTTATTTTATTTTTTTTATTGTAAAGTTACTGTTATTTATATATTTAACACAAGCTCTATTCTATTATTAGCCTCATCAGCCTTAATGAACATCATTTGCCAAAAAAGTCCAAATTATTAGCACAATTATGCAGATAACTTTACCAGAAACAGAAAGTAGACTGATGTCTTTATAATTAATCATGTAAATACACAAACTTCCTATTGAAAATAGAATTCAAGAAATAATTTTGCTGAAAAAATTAGTTTTGCTGTGAGTGGGACATGAACCTATGTCTCTGTTATATGCTAGGTATTCTGACCCCTAAACTATCAAAGGCTAGTTCATTTCTCAGATAATTGTGATTATAAATCAGAACACCTGGCATGTAACTGGAAGATGTGGGTTAGTGTCCCACTCATGGCAAAATTAATTTTTTCAGGAAAATTATTTCTTGAATTCTATGTCAATAGGTAGTTTGTGTATTTACTATGATTTTGCCTCCCCCCCCTCCCCACCATTAACTCTCCAAAAGTGTCTGTCAGACCGATTGAGAATATATTTGCTAATAATTTTGCAACACAAAAGTTTAGGCACAGCATGCTGTAGTACCTTCCTTGTATAATATAGTGAACCTAGTAGCATTGCAATGTTTAGTATGTCTAATCCAGATTAAGTTGCATGACAACTTGGTGTCAGACTGACGCCACTTTTGGTGTTAGTTTTAACTTATGTTAGATATTTTTCTGTGAATAAACTGTTTTTATTTAAATTTAAGTTCTATAAATAATCCAAAAAGTAAGTAATTGGCTCTAATTATTAGCAAGTATTTATGTTTTTACTTAAAGAATACATTTGTTTATCAGTAAACATTAGGAATTTTTTATTTCTTTGAATAGATTTTTTAAAATTAAATTCATAAAATAAAAACAAAGTTTATTTTAAATTTATTTATTATCAACTTTTGGAGAACATTTTTGCATAATTATTCTGGGAGACCGACACCACCTCTTTATTTCTATCATTCCACCCCACTTCTGGAGGGCATGAGTGACTGTCCAATTTACATCACTTCTGAGCAATTATTTGATAGGTTGCCATTGCCAATCATAGATGCTACCATGTGACAAAGTTGGGAAGATTTATAGTCAAAGTTGAGAAATGAACTAGGTTTGATAGTTTAGTGGTCAGAATACCAGGCATGCAACTGACTGCCACTCACAGCAAAATTATTTTTTGAAAATAATTATACCTATAATAAAATCCTTAGGTGTAACACTTATCATAAAAATTTAACTCTTCACTCAGGATACCAGGCATGCAACTGAGTGCCACTCACAGCAAAACTTTTTTTTTAGCAAAATTATTTTTTGAATTCTACGATTACATTTTTTGAAAATAATTATTTTTTTTTACCCCCTCAAGCAGCTGCTTGCCACAGAGGTCTGACAGGAGCCTGTTAGTTTATATGCCATAGTAGAAGGTCTGAGAGGATGGCAGGACCTCAGCAGAAAAACGACACAAACAGCCATGCCTTACCCGGGGCTCGAACCCTATAATAAAATCCTTAGGTGTAACACTTATCATAAAAATTGAACTCTTCACTCAGGCTTTTGATAATATAATTCTCACTAACTCCAATAATTTCATTACCATGGTCTTGAATAAGATTTAAATTTGAGATTGAAAAAGTAACTTCATATTATATATGTAACATTAAAGCCTGTAATGCAATTTTGTTGCAAATAATGGAAGCAGAAGTAGCAATATTATTCAAAATATTCTTGAAATGATCTGCCCACTTTTTCTATCTTTATCCTCTCAAATCCCTGAATACCATTGTTTTTCCCCAGTACAAAATATTAACGATATGATACCTTTGGATGTTCAGCAGCTCTCTGCCTAGTCAGCCACTTTAGTGTCAAAGTTTCTTTTTAGCTTGTAACTGATTGCTTTAACATGTGCTATGCCAATTATCCATCTTCCACTATGAATATAATAGTACATTCATAATGATTTTTTAATATTTGAATTAAATTTTTTACAGTCATGTTCCCCCCACAAAAACGTTTGTTAATTGCAAAATCAGTGTTATACCCTGCTTGGAAACAAGATGAAAAATCTTCTTTTAAATGCTTGAAGTTTGAGAGTTAAACTTTTAAAAGCATGGCCAGACTTAGGCATAAGCTACAGTTTGGGGCCTCAAAAATTTAAGTTTGAAGTTTACTATCATGAAATTTTTTTATATTCAAACACTGTTCATCTCATCTTTACATAGTCATTACCGTATACTACTGCTGGTATAATGTTTTCACCACATCAAATTCATATTTATTTTTTAATGTTTTCAATCGGAATAATAAATATATAACTTATTGACTTTTGAAATCTCTTAAACTTGTCATAGTTTAGGGCCTCGGAAGGTCAAAGTCTGGACCTGATTCCTCTTATCACAAAACACATTATTTTCATAGGAAGCTGAAAGTAGGGAGCACCATATATTTAAACCTTAAAGGACCAAGTTTATAACAATTTATGGCAATAATTTTCTAATACTTTTCAACAGTAAAACAATTGAACTTTTTAAAATCTTGTGTTGAACAAACCAACAAATTAGATATGTTGTACACTAAACAAAAGAACATTCAATTCCAAATAAAAAAAATGACAGTGATAATTTTAAAAACACTTAGGTGTTTCTGACATTTAAGGATTAAAATCACAATTTTTTTAATATGTAAAATAATAGGCAATGAATAAGAATGTAACTAGATTTTCTACTTTTATTATGCTAGTTTCACTAGGCCAGTGGTGGACATAGCAGGTCTTCTTCGAGCTGTACGTTCATTCCTTCACTTTTCACAGTTGAGTGCTTGGTTAAGTCTTCACAAGGGACAATCTTCATTAAATATTCATTACTGGTAAGATGTTTTATTAATCAGATAAATGAAGTTAATTTCATATAAGGAATATATTTCTGAGTAAGAAAGTTTTTAGTTAACAAATTTACTGTACATATCTATTTATTAAAATGATATTTAATGTTATTTGGTTAGATGTTATATTATCATACCTTTAAGTTCTATATATACACACATATATAAATTGCATTATTTCTGTATACTTCTGTTATATGCAGGGTATTACCAAAAAAGACATTACAATTTCCCAAAACATGAAAAACCTGATTTTGGTATCACAAAACACAGTCGACTTTTGGAATTAGGCATTCCTTAGTGACAATTTTCTGAAACAGTACTTGACAAGCTTACATATGCAATAAAGCATTATGTTGTTTGAAGTGAAAATATTTTATCAAAGTGCAGTGTGAATTTTGTATAAAATTTGATTGAGGGAATCTCCTAACAGGTCTGCAATAAACAGCTCAGTCAACAAGCTTGAGTATGCTAGAACTGCAACAATACAAAATACTGTAAGCACAAAGAAGACTGAAAAATGAAAGAACAATGCACATCTCCAGAAAACATTGCTGTGAAATTGCACCAAATCTGCGCACCTGATACAATAGCCAAATTCAATGAAAACATAGACTTAAGGATTCTTACACAAGATGTGGAAATGTTTCTGTGTAAAACCTTAAATGCAGAAGTTCATTAGCACAAAGGCAAGAGAGTAGACTTTTGTGGTTTATATTTGTGTTAAAAGTAAATTCCAGTTCCTAAAAATATTTGATTTAAAGATAAGATCCACACTGATACAAATATTCTGTAATCAAGAAGAGTAAAAGATACACAACAGAAATAATAAAAATATGCACAGGAAAACCCCAATGAAATGATGGAGACACTGTTCATATGATGCTGTGTTTCAGCTTTGGGAATTATTGGGCAAATTCTTCACAATCATAGAATGAATATTACCTGATTGCCATTGAAGGACAGTAAGTACCCTTGTTTCTCAAAGGCAAGGCAATCAGTTTGAAGGAATCTTTTCTGCAGTATAATGGAGCTTTACAGCATTCAAGTAGTTTTGAACATCTTTAATAAGTATTTTTGTGATTGTGTTCTTTGAATTCCTGAAATTTTAGGGGAAGGGGGTGACTCACTTGGTAGTATGCCAGGCTCATAATCTGCAGTTCCCAGGTTTGAGTCCTACCTGGGCCAGCATTGAGATTTATCTCCACAAAACTCCCGGCCTTGCTCTTGGTCAGTAAGGGAGGCCAATGGGCTTGGAAAGGCTGCTGTCCATCAGATGGGATGCTAAGCCATGGCTTTTGTGTAGGAGTGCCATACTCTGAGCATGTTAGAACATACTGGATGGCATTGATGGCTACTGTCTGTGTCCTAGTAGCTGTCCAGTAGGTCCTTTCTCCCCAACCTTCTCTGAGCCCTCTGGATCTTTGTGCTGGCAATTTAACCCATTATGTGTAATTTTATGTGCAGATTAAGTTCAGAGATAAAACAACACAACCTTCCTAAATTTTAGGTATAGATAGATAAATTTCAGGTCCTGACTACCATATTTTGATTTAACTTGAAATTACTTCTTATTGGGATATCTTAAGGCAAATGTTTACAGAAACAGCCCAAAATTGAAATAAATTTTATCAACTGTAATTAACATCAATGAAATTAAATCTACAGGATTCATGCCTTACTAATGCAAAAAATAAAAGAAAAAATTTGGCCCATTTTGTTTAAAATTCTCAATGAAGCAAAAATTTATTATATAATCTAAAACATGTTGAAATTGTTTATTTCAGTATGGTAATAAGTCAATCGTAGAGTATGGTGGTATGGTAGAGTAATATGGAATAAGTCAATCAGTAGGAGAAAACAAAGGAAAAGAGACCCAGCAAATTAAAAGTTCTCTTGCAATGTTAAGGGACAATATACAATAATCTTAATAAATGAATTAGTATCTAGTAAAACACAAATGTCACATAAGTATACAAAAAACAAACTAACAAAATAGAAAAGGGAAAGTAGATATATTGTTTCAACTACTGGAGAAAAATATTTAAAAATACTAAATGGAGAACTAACCCCAAGTACTTGTAGTTATGCATTGGAAATAGAGGGAAATGCATAACCCAGAACAAGAAAAAGAAAAAATATGCACATAGATAAAAATGTAAAAAAAAATATATTTTTGGTCATATGACAATTAGATGATTCATCTCCTTGACACCTTTTATTACATTGGTTGACACACTTTTCTCAAGCAATGGGAAAATGATGTACAGCTTGCAACATGACTTCAATGTAACTTTTTCAATTGAGGCTATCTCATGGTGCTATTCTATACAATTTAGTTGCTAAAATTGAAAATCAGCAAACAACGGAAAATTCCAGTGGAATTTAGGGAAGGTAACATAAAAAAACTGTTTCTTAACTCTGAAGTTCACCTTCTGAGAATTTCATTTAAAAAGAGGCAATTTTGACTGGAACATTTCACCAGCTAGAGTTGAAGATTGTCCATTAAACCACAAGGCAGAATAGGACTAAAGGCACATGGTAGGATGAAAATAAAAGGATATTTTTCCATAATGATTACAGGTGTGTTAGATGCTGATAGTTCAATACTATCAAAATAAGCAGTGAAAATCTCTTAAACTGCAACTTTTCCTAGTATGTGTTTTATGACACTAAAAACAGTTTTATATGTTATTAAATATGTTCATTTTAAGTTGGAGCATCTTTTTCAGAATACATCAAATATGTTTTCTATGAATTTAATTTACATGTAATAACTGTATATTTGAACAAATCTGTTTGGTGGGTTACATCTATTCAGATACTTAATTTTTCAATCTATTATCTTACATCAATATAAGGAACTTGAAAATAAGTGTTGTTCTAATTAGCTAGTTAACAATAAATACAATTTTAAGTAATAAAGCTATTATTGTTTAAGTTCATTAAATATTTGATGAAAGTAAGATTATTAACAGCTCCTGTACAGGCCAGTCTTGCAATATTCTGAAAATGCTGATGTACCTAATTGAGTCACTTGTAAATCCATTATTCAACAGTAGTCATCAGATGTTATTACAACCTTCTTAAGATACTATTATTAAAGCCACAGTTGAAGTTAATTCCATAAATTCATGATATGTCAGTCCAAAAAGTTTTTCAGTTTGATTTTAATTGCTGATCTGTAAAGTTAGTTGGTAGATGGCCCACTTAACAAATCTTTTAAAAAATGCTTATAATAGTCATTATTTGAACAAACTTGCCCTCAAAAATTTTGTTCACATATTAATACACTGAATTCCACAAGTCCCAAAAACACACTAATTCATAAGTTCACACCAAAAACATCACTGTGTAGTGGGTCAATCCAATTTAAAGCAAGGAAATGGAGGAATGAGTGCAAATCTACAGACATGTATAAATAAAAAAATGGTTACTTATTATGCTGCAAATGCTGTAGTATTCCTATGGCAATAATGGTTAGTCAGTCCAGTAAAATCCTTAAGTATTTAGTCTTGGAAGTGCTTCCAGCTTGACTATTCATCATTATCAGGAGGACAAGTGACACCTATAACAGATCAGCTAATTTTAAACATAAAAGTACTTAATATTTTTGATTAATCATTTGCAAAAAGATTAGAATTATGCTATTAACATATATATAATAATTTAATTTATTATATGTTCAATAAAATATTTATTATAATAATATAAGTATCATAAAGAATTTTAATTCTCTAACATAGATTCTAATTTTACTCATTATTACTTTGTATGTAGGATTCGAGTTCCTGGTGAAGGATTTGGTCCAAAGTTCAATTGTAAGCCTGATGTCCATAAATTTCCTGTGTCAAACATTGCAAATAATATTTCTGGGACACTGAGTGTAACTTATCGTCCTCGAACTTTATATATTCCTATCATTCCATGTTCCAAACACAGTGATCTGAATCAAAATAGAGTTGATGGCTTTGTAACAAGTGAAGCCAGTTCAAGTCAAATCTTTCCTCTGAAAATGTGCAAAGCAAACCAATTGCATAGTGTTTTAGTAAAAAACAATACACTTAATTCAACAGTATCCTGTACAGTGGGTGCAACACATCCCATTGTCTTAAACAGGACATCGTTAAAATCTGTTACCATAAAAAATAGTTTGCGTGGACCATCTTATCTAAAAACTACATTAAAACAAAGTATCACTAAACCTCTAAATAAATATGCACATATACTAGGCTACTGCAAAGAAAAATATATGGAATCACCATTATTGATACCAAAAAAATGTGAACAGTGTAAACAACTGGTAACAGAAAGTTCCCTAAAACTCTGCAATTCAGATGAAAATATTTTAACTCATTCCACTGGTGAACAAGAAAATATCGTGAAAAGAAAGTTGCACTTGGACTTAAAGAAATCTCAAAAAACAAGCTGTAAACTTAGAAAAATAACAGGGGATATTATGTGTTTGAATAATACTTTAACTGCAGCAAACACATTACAGTCTGAAAATAATAACAAAAATAGTGTTCAGACTAAATCCGAATCAAAAATTAATATATCGCAACTGAAGAAGCAAACAACAAATATTTCTTCTTGTACAACTGAAGAAGTTCATATATCAAAACTCTGTATACAGCAAGGTAATAAAACAAGCAATACTAATTGTACAAAACCAGTGCCAGCAAACCAAAGAGAAGAATGCAATTTAAAAATAGAAAGTGACTGCCTTCATTTAAAAAAGAGAAAACTATCAAAGACTGATGAAAGCAGTACGGATAATAAACAAGCATCTAGTCAGTACATCTGTAAAAGAAAAAACCAAAATGATATATTGGGAGAATTAGTAACAGTAGAAACACAATCTAATTTACTTGGGAAAGATGTTTTTGCAGAAAAGAGCAATTCTAAAAGAAATAATGATCATGCTGAAGATGTGGCAGAACAGCAAAATACATCTTTTAAGCATGGAAATAACATGAAGTTCAGAGTTCTAAGAGATGTAAAAAATACTACTGCCAAAATACACTGTGAAATTATAAGCCAAAATGTAGAAAAAATATTAACAGTAAGTACATTTTGTATTTTACAATTTTTTTAAATGAAAAAAAAACGGGCTTTCTGACACAATTTGGAGCTTTCAAGTATAATTTACTATGCCAGTGCCAATTTACATTCTTAATTTCTTCACATTTATATACAGGGTGATTCAAAAGGTCTTAGACAAACTGTAAAGGTAGGTCAGGAATACAAAAACAAACCATTTTTACATAGAACATATAGCCGCAAACGCCACCTGAGTGTGCTAGAGGGCATTATTTGCCAGAAATTGATTTGGGCAGCACGAGTCATCATCATCATTTGAGTTGTTGCAGGAATAGGATGCATTGTTACAGTAATACTGAGATGGCAGATATGCACTTAGCTTATGGGGTAGCGAATGGAAATGGGTGAGCCACAGTATGATTGTATCGTGAACAGTTCCCAAACAGATGCGTGGTCCATCATCAAATGTTTGCACCACAGATTGTGTGAAACTGGATCTTTCGAAGTAGACATTGTGGTCGGGACTGAACGACGTGCACACCTGTCATGGAAGAAGTGGTCTTAAATGAAACTGAATGCAATCCAAGTACACAAGCAATTTCACATCACATTCGTGCACCTCAACCCAGCATGTGGCGAGTATTGCACAAGGAGTTGTTACACCCTTTTCACATGCAATGGGTCCAGTCATTGGAAGGAGATGACCACCCACATCTGGTATTCGCATGTTGGTTTTTGCAAAAATGTGTCGCACAGCCAGAATTTTCAGCATTGGTTCTCTTCACTCATGAAGCTACCTTCTCATGCGAGGGTTTGTTAATGTTCATAATTTGCATGACTGTTGCAGTCATAACCCACGAGCTACATGCCCCCATGCTGCGCAACACCAGTTCACCATAAATGTTTGGGTGGGCATTGCTGGAGACTGCTTGCTTGGGCCATAACTTCTTCCATTATGATTAGACAGGCTTAGTTATCGGATATTCCTGGAGGTCTTGTTGGAATTACTGCATGTTCCTGTATCTATGTACCGAAGAATGTGGTTTAAGCATGATGGCACATTTCATCTTGGTTGTGCACGAGTATCTCAACAGCACCTTTCCTGCACGATGGATTGACCACCGAGATCACTCGACTTGTCCCCCATTGGTTTCTTCCTCTGGGGTTACCTTAAAGACCTTGTGTACAAAACCTCCGTAGCCTCTGAAGCTGACCTCATCACAAGAGTTGTTGAGGCAGCAGCACGTGTCTGCGAGAGGCCTGGTATTTTTGAACACATTCGCCGATCCATGTGTCAATGTTGCGAGGCATGTATTGCTGCAGATGGAAAGAACTTTGAGCACTTCCTCTGAAATTGTAAACATGATGTCTAATAAATATGCTATACCTTACTTGTATTCCTTTATTTTTGATTCTTCCTGTACCTCTATACCACTAGGGTGGTGTTTGCGGTTATGTTCCTATGTAAATGTAGTTTGCTTTTGTATTACTGACCTACATTTACAGTTTGTCTAAGACCTTTTGAATCACCCTGTATATGAGTATCATTTTATCTTTACGCTACATTTTATCTCTCTCTCATCATCCATTTCATATTTAATTTATTCTCCCAAAGAACAATTATTTACAAACTGTGCACACATTATGTATTCAACTAAATTCAAAAACATTTTTAACAAAATATTCCAGTCATGCACTTATGCATTTTGTACTATCAAAGAAATAAGTTCCAAATATATTATATTTCTGTGAGGAATCTACATATTGAATAATTATAACATATCAAATTAATTTACTACGAAAATAATCAGTCCTCAAATTATTTCTGTTGGGTTGGGTTGTTTTACCTTTGAGTGGCACTTTTTTGCACACCATGGGCTAAATGGCCAGGTCACAAGGACCCCGAAGGCTCAGAGAAGGTTGGGGGAGGGGACCCACTGGAACAGCTGTTGGGAGACAGATGGTAGTTTTCCGTCAAGGCCATCCAGCGTGTTCTTTAACGTGCACAGGGTATGGCTCTCCCGCACACGGGGCCACAGCTTAACGTCCCATCCGACGGACGGGCCTTTCCAAGCCCATCGGTGTCCCCTACTGACCGTGGGCAGGGCGGGGAATTTTGCGGAGATAAATCTCAACGCTGACCCAGCTGGGACTCGAACCTGGGAACTACAGATTACGAGCCTGGCGCGCTACCGACTAAGCCACCCCCGCCCCAATTATTTCTGTTTACAAAAAAAATGATGCTTATAAGCAGAGATGAAAAATATTTCTGAAAATCCTAAGAGTCAGCCAAAATTATAGGAGCTAGGTACTGTGTAACTTGTCATATACAAGGAGCATTTTAGTTACTAGCATGAAGTTATAGGATTCCCCCCCCCCCTTGCTTTTAAGCTTCCTGTTGACAATAGAGTTGCAAAATTCAAGGTAAATTTAAGGTGCCATCTGTTAAGTATAAATGTGGTAGCAAATGTAAAAATTTCATCCCCCTAATTTTTTAAACTTAATAGAGAACAAATGTTAAAAGATTTACATTAGAAATTTCTGAAGCAAAAAAAAAAAATCATTAAGCTAGAGCTTTTTACCCTTTTGATAATTTCCATAACTCCATTGATCTACTTTACTACATATATTATGTATTTGCATCTAGCTTTTATGGGTTTTTGATGGTTACATAGAATAGCATTGTGAAATCTTGCCACATTTACCTCAGATAAAAAGAAATGGAGTATAATTATCTTCTTAAGCTTGCAGTGGAATTAAATGCCATACCTTCTTCTGGATGTTGCCAAGGATTAGATGCAAAAAATATTTCCGTTACCCAACATTTGCTCAGTAAATTACCTTCATTCCTTCTTTTTTATCACATAGTTTTAAAATAACTGCAGTAAGATCATGAATACAAAAAATTTTCTGACGGGTAATCTAAATCTTTGTAGAAGTTCCTAATGTAGTAAATTCTCAATTCCTTACAAAATATTATGGGTCTAAAAATTTCATATTAATTAAGCATCAGAGTTTATTCTTTAAACATGCTGTACAATATTTGAATAAAGATTATTTCCGTTGCTTTGAAAACAAGTAGAGTAGGTATATATGAATAAGTGTTTTCAGTACATGTTTCATTTTGAGATTGTTTTTCATTTATTAAAATTCAGTAATTTACAACCATTAATATGCTTTCTCTTTGTTCCTTTTCAGGTGAATACTTCATCTACGAGGTGTGAAGCAATCAATATTTCTGCAGTTACGAGCAAAAAAACTGGTGCACTTCCACTTCCTTCAAGTCCAGTATGTGGTATTTGTTCATTTATTTGTATTAATGTAAGATTTATAGTTATCAATGTGCTTGATTGGATTTTGTTCTTGTCACAACAGTAAAAGTATTTATCATGAAATGATGCAGCAACTTGTGTGTTACAGATCTGGAACTGAAATTTACAATTAGCATGAAATTTTTATAAACTGATATTCTTGCTGTCTCACCATCTTCTATTCTACAATGATGTACATACTGACAGGCTCCTGTCAGATTTCTGTGGCAAGCAGCTATTTGAGGGAGTATTTTTTTATTATACTTTTTACAAACTGATATGCTGTATGGTCTGTAAATGGTAGCTAGGTATTCACTGAAAGGAGAGTTATGCACCAATCCCCTGTGATGATGCACAAAATCAGCCAGGCCTAGCACCTAAGGTCTGGCCTCCACCTTCTCATCATGCAGACAGTATCTTTCAAAAGAGATACTCTCTTGTGGAAGAGAACGGAAGGGGAGGGCTGCCAGATCAGTGTGGCCTACTGATCTGGACTACTATGGCTATTTTCCTTTTTTTTTCTACCCTGCCAAGGAGTGGTCAATTATACAGGGTCCTGGTGCTGACCATATATACTAACTTGAATAGAATAATGGCTCTGAGCATGTTTATGGATCCTAAATTTGATGCACTGGTGGGCTTCTGTTAAGGGAAAAGTTTCTGCTGTATTTTCTGTTCATTTGTGGATTGACAGCCCCAAGTGAATAGATTCACAGGATATATTTTATCAGCTGGTGTATAATCCTGATCAGAGGCCATCTAAGTACTTGAACTCTTGCTTCTACAGTTATCATCAAATCTACATTGAAGGAAGTCTTCCAACATAAATGACTTCAGACTTTAGTAGTTGGGGGAACAGGTCTTTGCCCTCTGCCTGCAATTAGAGGGCTGTTTGATGTTATTGGCACTTCCTCTCTTAATAAACAGTTTCTTTAAATATCCCACTAACCATTTTCTTCCTATAGGTAGTTAGAATGTGAGGACTCTGTACAGAGATTATTCTCTTTATGTCCTCATACAACAATTCCACTGTTATAAAGTATATATTATTGGATTGCAAGGGACCAGATGGATAGATAAAGGTCAATACTTAAAAGTAATTTTAAATTTCTCTTTTCAGGGAGGGAAGATGAAAACCATCTCCAAGGCATAGGTTTGCTTCTCACCAGACATACTAGTGCACTAAAGACTTGAGTGTTGCCTGTTGTTATGCCTCCAGTGAAGATGCCAATGAGAAAGATAGGTTTTATGATGCTTTTGATACTAGATGCTTACACAGTATCTTGGGCTTTATGTAGTTCAACTTTGTTAGTAATGAGGTAGGCAAAGGAATCGGGGAGTCGGCAACTTCCTTTGAGTAGCATATTGTACAGAGAACAACTCTGTTGGTTTGGCCATTTTGCCTGTATGCATAACTATAGAATAGCGAATAGGGTTATAAACAGTGTTCCTGAAGTCCTGAGAAAGAGAGGGAGACCTAGGATGCAGTGGGCAGAAAATGTCAAACCAGATCTTGTTAGAATTGGTCTACAGTGGCCAGATACAGCAGATGTAGCTCAGGACAGATGTATTTCGAGAACTAAATTGCACAATCTGGTGGACCTCTATAGCCCACAGCTACTGTATCAGTTTACAGAATCTCTTTTTACATGCATATCTATGTATCTACCCTCTACAACACAAGAAGAAAAATTTATTTTCTCATCTTATTGGGTTAACCCTCCAGATGCCTGGAACACATTATCTCTCCCATAGGTATTTGTTCCTTTAGTGCCAATGACATGGCAGTACCACCACACAGCCATTGCTTACACCTTACTTGTGGCTATTGTAAGAGAGAGGCAGAGATAAATGAGTATGAACAGGAGGGTCTAGGGGCAAATCAGTCAGTGTATATATTAAAATATTACAGAAAATTTAAAAATCAAGTACTATTTAAAGATTAAGAGCAACTGATCAAATTGTTTAATAAATATTTATAAAAATTATACTTCTGTTTGTAAGTTATCAAGGTATCTGTTCCTGATAGCACATTCTAACACCAGAACTTCTAGCATAAATATATCATGCAAAATATTACTTCAAGTTTAAAATCTATATATTTTAGTGCCCTTGAAGACTTTTGGAGGATTTGAAAACTATGAATCACCATATTTCATTAGTACCTAATTTAACTCAAAAAGAATTCTTCATTAATATCTTAAAACAAAAGTTGCATTTTCCCACCCACTTCTGGGGGGTGAAGGGATAGATTGTTGCTGCCAATGTTAAACATCACACTTCACCAATAAAAATATCAAATTTCTACTGCAAATAGATCATTTGTAATATTCACTTAAAGTTTTGAAATTTCAACTTTTTCCACCATTAGAGGGAGCAATTAAAACTTTGGGGAGATTCAAAACTTGTGAATCGTAACAGTTTATCTCTCCTATTAAACCCAGAAAGCATTTTTATCTCTAAAAACATAGAAGTTGAATATCTACAGATGGGCAGATGACAAAATGGAAACATTACCTCAAGATATAGTTAAATTAAAAATCTGAATCAAATCTATCTTCAGTCATATTTTTTTTTGAGAGCTTTGTAGTTTCCCATTGATATAATATGGAGTTGCAATTAAACCTCTGGATTCTACTGCATTCAAGAATATATTGTTCTAACATAGATTGTAAGCTCCAAGCTCTTATTGAAAACCTTGCATTAATAAAGTTGCATTTAGTAATCTGTTACATAGAGATACTTTTTTTTTATTTCAATGTAGTATTATTTCTTTATGAGAGAAAGAAAAAAAAAAGGTTATTTCTCAATCAAAATTGATTTTTTTCCCCCTGACTTCTGCTGTTATTTAAGGGCTAAGGCAAGTACATTACAGGTATTAATTTATGTTCAGTTAAATTGGGGACAAAAGTCCAAAGGAGCCATTTAGCAGAATCGATACAAAATCTGATTTAAAATGCACTTTGTTGGCAGTGAGTCTTGAATCTGGTTGCTCTAGTTTGCAGCTCCTCTAAAAGTGAACTCAAATGGTACAGTGTCAAAGAACCAACTCTCAATCCTGGGGCAGAGGCTGGTAGTGTTCCAGGCTCATAATCTGAAGTTCCCCAGTTTGGGAACTTCATGAATTGAATTTTCTTCTAAATCTCAATCCTGCCCTTGGTCACAAAGGAGACACAGATGGGACTTGGAAAGGCTGCTGTCAGATAAGACATTAAGCCATGATCCTATCTTAATGTCCTTCAGATGAATTCATCTTAAATGTCCTTTCAGAATTAAAAAAAAATAGTGTTAGTGCACATTAAAGAATGTGCTGTATGGCTTTAATGGAAGGCTTTCAGCTGTCCAGTGGGTCCCCACCCCCATCTCCCATCCTTCTCTATACTTGAAACTGGCCATTCAGCCCATTGTGTGCAAAAAGTGCCACTAATAGGTAAAAACAACCCAATCCTGTAAATTCCATTAGAATTTGTATCAACTGCATTCTAATTTCTGTAACAGAGATCCACTGAATATTTGTTATTCATTACTTTTTGTCATATGATAAACTGCACATGAGATGTGATAATTTCAGGTTTATCAAATTTGGTGTATGGGAATTATGCAATGAAATGAAAGTTTGCAGTATACATAAAGCACAAGTCAAAACATAAAGATGTTCTGAAGAATTTGTTATCTCAGTTTCAGAATAAAAAAAAAAAACAATTTTAGTGCACAATGTAGCTAAGGAATGAAAATAATGGGGGAAGCATGTACTTAGGAATAGTATTTGCTATTGTTTTTGCTAAAAAACAGAATATTTGGGAAAAGGCAACTGATTTAATATCACAGTTTTTGAAGAAAATTGGAGAGCATTTTGTTGTTAACTTATCTGATCAAAATGATAAAAATGCAGGCTGATAATCTTTGAAATGGAGGAAAAACTTAACTGTTACATAATATGTTGATTAGTGCAATAATTACTAGATATTTAATAAATTTTTCAGTATCATTTAAAATATTTTAAATAAATAGCGAAGTTTACATCTGAAAATTTTGGGAACAATCTGCAACAATTTGATATATGTGAATATCTTTTTCCCCATGAAATGCAATTTTCAGTAAAGAATGCAGTACCAACTTAATAAGTAGAGAATTTTGTGCTTACATTTGTATTTTTCTTTAAGTACTATTGGTATATGAATATTTAGAATATAGCTTATAGAACTTTTATTTTATTGCAGACCCCCATAAGGAGGTGTATGAAATCCTTTAACTATGTTACCTCACAGAATTCAGCATTATCTAACAAGAGGTAATATTAAATTTTAAACTAGAAAGGCTTTGCTTTAGCATTTGAAACTATTTGTTAATTTTTTCCAATTGATCAGATACATATAAATGTCAAAGATATTTTTGCAGCGAATTAATTTTTTAAGAAATGGTTATGATTAGCTTCATCAACATCTGATAAACTGATTTCAATAATATGTTTAATAATATATGTCTAGTGACAATTTGTTAATTAAATGGTGTACTATCACAAGATTTCATAAAACCCAGATATACAGTATGGAAAATCATTAGCTCACTGGCTGGAGCAACTGGCATGTAACTAGTAATTGCACTTTGAATCCTACTGTGATCAGAATTTTTTTCATTGCTTAAAAATATTAGATTCAATGCATTTACTAAGTATTTAATACTTTTATGCTGTATTTACATCACTTAACTAAGGTATAGAGGAACAGTTGTCTTTAGCTGGGTGGGATTTAAATCCATGATCTGATAAACATGTCAGGTGCTCTTACCATTGAATACTGGCCACCAAACATAACATCCTCTATTGTTGACATTAAGCCTTACATCACAGGTTGTCTCAATGAACCTACAATGTCTCTGCTTGAGTATGTCTATCTTGTGCACTTCCCTGGATGGCTCTTAAGGGGTAGTCTTCAACTGCAATCAAAGATGGCTTTTTAGAATGAACCTATGATTCAAGGCTTAACATCAGCAATAGAGGATGATTGTTTGGTGGCTGATAGCTCAGTGGTCCCACTTCGCAAAAGATTCTATACCTTAGTTATCATGTGATGTAAATACAGCATAAGTACGTAAATACTTAGTAGATTCAATGCAGTCTTTTAGACCAGTTTCCCATTTTTCATATACTTAATGTTAACCTACAATTTACAGAAATAATAGCATATTATTGCACTTACTTGCATAAAGAATCATCCTATGTGAAACTGACAAATGATGTTCATTCGAAACTTCACTTATTTTGCTATTTATAAAAACTACACACATGGCAACCTTCAATGGACATGGTTAAGAGATAAGAAAAGGGTTTCATGAAGAGAGTTCCTGTGTTCAAACTGCAGCACGATCCTTAATATTACTGACTGGCATATGACTAGATTGGACAACAATATGTATATTACATACATTAGTAAACAACAAAGGAGTAAGATTGGTGATAAAAGTGAGACCACAACACTGAAGCTTGAATATGAGGAACCTCTTTGTAAGTCCCTATTCTTAGGTTCATTATCAATGTAAATAAATAATGGAATAAACTCTACCTATTCAATATATACTAATAAATCAGCACTTTGAAGCCGATTCAAATTTTAGAGGAAAAATTGTCTTGAGCCAGATGGGATACAAACCCACGATCTCCTGATAACATGTCAGGTGCTCTGAACCACTGAGCTACCAGCTGCCGATCAAGATCTCCTCTAACGCTATGAACATTTCTATTATGTCACATATACAGTATGTTGTTATCAGGAGATCGTGGGTTCGTATCCCACCTGGCTCAATACAATTTTTCCTCTAAAATTTGAATAGACTTCAATGTGCTGATTTATTAGTAGACATTATCAATGTACTTATGATGTCTCTCAAAGATGCCAGTCAGGTCACTCCTTGAGTATGCCTGTCTTCTGCATTTGCTCCAACCATAGTCATGTCTATCTGATATCACTGCAGCCTATTGTATGCATTTTTTTCAAACAGCAGAATAATGAACTTTCGAGGCTTGTATCCTCAAATTTGGCACATTAAAAACTTCGCAAAAGAGATCATAACTTCCTATTCAAAGAATTCTTTTCTTAACTGGATGAAGTTTTTAAGGTCTATAAGAAAGTCCCTCAATTTTTTTAATTTTAAGGGTTTCTATAAAACATTAATTTTTAAAATACCAAAGTTATGATATAATATAAAAATATAAGATACTAAAATTTTTTTAACTCTATGGAAGATAGGCTTTCCACTAATAATAATTATAAATATATTATGTTTATAAAGCTTCAGGTATAGGTCAGTCTATGTGCAAGAACACTTACTTGTAAAGAGCTTTCAATATTTTTGCCATATTTTGTGTGCTTGATCTCATATACAGATGAATAATATAAGAATTCAAAACTAGCACTTCATCTATATATATATGGTCTTGAAATTCAGAAAATCTAAAAAAAGAAAGGTTTTTAAGCATTTCTAACTTAAAACTGGAGCTAACTAAAAATATTATAAATAAAGCCTTTGCTTTGAGATCATTTAACCATATATATCTTTGTAGTTTCTACAGGACTAAAAAGACTGTGCCCACAATATTAGGAAAATGTGCATAAAATATGAAAAATCGATTTATAAATATAATTTTTATTTACACTAACTTATGAGACTCGTTCTTCATTTATATTTTGAACTTTATGATACAATAATTTTAAATCATTTAATGTATCATACAACATGTGAAATTCATGATGCTTTGCAAACCGTATTGTGAAGAAAATATGCAAATAATAAAAAATTAAATGTTTATATGACGTTTCAATAATCAAAGTATGAAACTCTGCTTGTCCTAACTGAGAATGTCCACTATGAAGCCATTTAAACTCACTGTTTTCCTTATGTCATGTACCAATGAGCAGTATGACAGTGGAAACTATGAAGTAAATGGTTAGTCACTAAATATAAATAAAATAAATTCTGAAGTTACTGAGTGGTACACTTTGGGGAAACTTGTTTGAGCTGGAAAATTTATAATTCCTTCTCATGTGGCTTGCAAACAATAAAAGCTGAGCAAATTTCACACTGATATTTATGTCACACACTGTTTAAAACTGCCATGCACCACATTACTATGTAGAATAAGACTGAAGTTGTTAATTTATAAATCTGTTGTATTAATAACTTGTAACGCTCCAAAGAAATGCAAAATACTTTTAAGTTTGGACCCTTTTTCTGATCCAATTAGGTTTATGCTCTGGATAGTTCAGTCGGGAGCCAGGCAATAATTAACAAATTGCCAAATAAATAAAGTTAAATTAGGGTTCAAAATACCAGCGAGTGTTAATGAGTAACAATTCAAAAATGATTGTCAAAACGTAAATATAAGTGCTAATCAAACAATTAACGTTGCTCAAGAGAAAAAATTAGTAAAGATTCAAAAGGTTTAAATAACAAACAAATTTATTTCCAAAAATCACTCACCAAACTTCACTGAAGAAGATACATCAACTGAGCACTCTTCCGTGCTACATGCTTATGCTCTACTGAGCTCACTCACTTCTACATTACTGCCTAACTGACTTCTAACTCTGACTGTCTCTATGTGCTATGTGCACTTACTATGTGCTTCTCTTCTCACTGTGCTTCTTACTATGTGCTACTAACTCTGACTTCTACTGTGACTAGCATGTCACCAGTTTTAACAAGAGGTACAAAGCCGGCATGTGTCATGTTGCACGCTGGGAAAGACATTTGCATAATTCGACGAGCGACGCAAGAGGGGGCATGTCCTTGTGCATGCGCTTTAGCGGGTGACAGTCGGAAGATCAGAGTTGCGCATGCGCAACTCCTAACTCTTGGAAACGAGTGATGCCAAAAAGGAAATAAAAATCCCCAAAATGATAAATATAACGTAAATTAAGCAAAACTGGTTAAGGTAAAGTAAAAGTGAACAATGGTGCATTACAAACTGATTGTTCATATATTGTATGCAGCAACAATGCTGGAAGTTGCACATATCCCTAATATTGCAAATACTGTAGCTGTTTTATAGGATCAAGGTCAAAATATACATGGTAAAATGAGCTAAAATAAAGATTATACTTGTCAATTTATATATATATATTAGCTGGTCTCCATTTTTAATTATATGTGCTTAAGCAGCTTTTTTTTATAGATATTTTCTGGAAGTTTAAAGATAACATATTAAAATGAAGTCCTAAAAACTGATCTAAATTGTTATACTGCCTCATTTCAATGTGTAGATTAAAACACACACAATAGAGTAATGGTGTTAAAACCCTTCCTAAAGTTAAGAAAATGTGAAAAACTCCTTTTAACCTTTTCTTGCATAGATATTTAGGGAACCATTCTGGGGTTTATATAAACATAATGAGATTTTTATTAGTGGAAAGTTTGACCAACAGAATCTGCAGATTCTGAAAATATTTTCAGCATCATAGCTTTAGCAGTTTTAAAAACAAAGTGGTTTAAAAACCTTTAGAACTGAAATATTTGGGTTCTCCTTGGTTTTAATGACCTATGTAATGAAGAAGAAAAAAAAAACACTACTCAGAAAATCATATTAGAATTTTTTTTTATGAGGCTGTAATGTGTTGAATTTTGTTACAATCAAAAATGATTTGACGACAAAACTGAATTTATATAAAACAACTCTCTACACTTCAAATATTTAATTCAAAAATATACCTGGAAGCAAAAGAGTAAAAATTTTGAGCGAATTCTTCAGAAAATAATTTTATATATCTGAAAAGCACTGTTAGTTTTCTCTTTGTCACTTTCATTGACACTAGGGATTGGGTTTGATGAGTTTCAGAGGGATGATGTGTATGTAGAGATGTTGGATGTATAAATAAAAAACTTTGGATCTGCTTTGATTGTATACCAGGCTGTGAAATGAAAGATGTAAAATGATTATTTCTGTTTGCAGGTGTACAGAAAACAATCTGCACTTACAGAATAAAAGTTTTTAAAGCTTGAAAATGTTTTGACTACGCAACTGCTATTTGTTCCAGCAGCTCTAACAATTGAGTTACTGAGTCCATTAATTTTTTTCCTTCTTTAGAAATGACTTTTACAATCTTTTAAATCCCACATGTAGTTCAGCTCCTTTAGTAAACAGATGGTAATATAAATTTCTGAAGTCAGGAATTTGTGCTGAACAGTTGCCTGCCAATATACTGATTGTTCATATCTTGTATGCAACAACAATGGTGGAAGTTACACATTTCCCTAATATTGCATAAAGGATTTATGGGGCTGAGAATGGGGAAAGTGGCTCATTTGGGTTTCTTAGAAAAAAACATGAATACTATTCAAGCAAAGTGTGTGAGTGTATACATATATGTGAAGGAGGGGAACTGAAAAACAAGTTAAAAAGTTAATCTTAAAATGTCTGGGAACCATCGATTCAGTAGTGGACTGTACAGAAAACATTATTTCATCATATAATTAGTGAAATATTTGAATTTTAATGTGAAATTTTAGTTTATTATCTATACATTACTTACAATTTTACAGGATTCTTTTTCAAGAAGGAAATGAAAAGCTTAATATATTAAAAAATTGTGAACAGTCTAAGTTTAACAAAGGAAAGAAACTTCTGGGAAATTTTGAGGTAAGTAAGGCTTATACTTTCTCCATGTTTTTTTTCCCTATATAAATAACCTTTTTTTTTGCATAAATACATTGCAATGTCAACTAAGAGTTTACAGATATTAACAAAACAGAAACTAATTTATAAGATATATTTCAATACATTATGAATAATAATTTAGCTGAATGCATATCTTTGATAAAAACGATCTGTTTAATGAAAAAATTAAGTGCATTTGAGTCTACAAATATTTTTTTTTGATATCAGGAATCTGTGTTGAATGGTTGTCTGCAGCCTGTCAATATAGTGGAAGGGTTCACAGCTGAGATTGGAGCAAGTGGCTCATTTTGTCCAGACCATATTACACTGCCAGCAACTGTATATTTCTATGAATTAAATAACCTTGATAGAGGAGCATCTCCTTATTTGGTAAGATTTGTGCATTATTTAATTAAACGGGAGCTAGTGATGATAAACACAATAAAAATATACCTTTTTTGTTGGCAGTTGCATAGCTCCATAATACTAAACTTTTAAGCAGATTGATTTCTTCTTATCACATAAAAAATGTTACAATACTCTGCTGTTGCTTGATGTAAGATTAAAATTTAACTGCTCAAAGACAAAAAATATTTTAAATGCTTCAGTAATGTTTCCTAAATTTCACAAACTTATGCTACAAAAATAAAAAAAAAATTGCCATGTGACTATGTCATTAAGTTTTATATCACTGATTAAATCATTTTTCACTCTTAAACTATAGTGAAAATATGAGTAGTTAAGTGATGTCAGCAGTGGCAGTCTACTGTTTTTGTATGCTTGTGCACTTTGAAAAAAAAAAAATCTCTGTAAGTACTACATTAATACAGCAGCATAGTAAATATGAAAATGAAAGAGCAATATATAATTGAAGCATTTTTTTCCAGCTAAGTACTGAGTGTCTGGGTCATGTAATTTATTATGTCAAGTGAAAAAAGAGCTTTTATTTCATGTTTGTACATAGTGTGCTTTATTTATTTTAATTATAAGTTTAGTACATACTTATAACAACTGCTTTAAGTTCCAATAAGTCCACAATTCCTTTCACCTTTATCAATTCGATATATTTCTGGAAAATAAAAATGAATCATTCTGAAACTGGTAAAATTGATTTGGTATTGTGGTATACTGAAGTTAATAATTTTCTGATTACAAACCATACATGACAAATAAATATTACTCAAGTTATTTAGGTGTTGAATTGACCTTAAGTAAATATTTCCTACACTAATAGCACAATGTATACTTTTCAAATGGGTCATTGAAAAGATGTTATTTAAAAGAAACTGCCATTCATCAGTGCAACTTGAGTTTGTCTTCTTGGCCAAATATCAAAATTTGAAGTGTATTTAGAATGTTTGAATTGAATCAATACTTTCAAACTAACATCTGCTAACCTACTCCTGTGCTTGTTTTTAATGAAATTCATCAAAGAAAAGAACTGTCCATAGATAAACTAAAAAAAAGTCAAGAGCCATATTCAGCATGTATGTAAACATATGCAGCTGTGGAACAGACGGTTTCCTACCACTATTCTATACCTATATAACAAAACACAAATCCTGTTATTAAATGTTATTTTTGAACAAGGATATCATTAATAATACATTTTTCAATTCCCTTTTTATTATATTAAAGCTTTCAAATTACCACAATAAAGCTGGCAACTTTGAATGTGGCAATAAGCATTGATGTTGAAACAGTGGCATTTAGATCAAAGGTTCTAAAAGATTTCTGTATGTGCTTCTTTACCATTGATGGAATTTGTCATGCTTCCCTCTGCTTTTTGTTAATTACTATTACATACATTTCCCTTTTATTAGAAATATTTTATTAAATGTGTTAAAAAAATAAAAACCCAAAGATATATAAAATTCTCTTGTGTGAATTACATCACTAGTGCATAGATTTTTTTTTTTCAAATATGGACTTTTATCAATATATCCACAAATAAAGTAGTTACTACACAATTTACTACTTTTTGCTACAATTTTTATTCTGTGTAAGCACACAACACTTCTCTGGTGTACCATTGTATGCTCACAAGATAAAGTTAGTAGAGTGATAATTATGGTATGATGACACTATTACACACACCTGATATTGATAAAATTCATTCAGGAAAAAAAAGTAAATGGACTTCTTGAACTTTCCATTAGTAATATGATATGTGGAACTTTTATATGGTGAAATAGCAACTTTTGGGTATTTAACCCTTCCAAAATTCCCATTCATTTGCAGATGTTGAGATTCTGAAATGACAATCCAGAATACAACACATCAAATTTCAATTAAAAAAAAAATACAAATTCACATTTGAATTTTTTAAATATACACTGAAGAGTTTAAACATTATGACTACCTGCCTAATATGTTGGTCCTCCACGTGCCACCAAAATGGCTCTTATCCAGTGAGGGATGTATTCTACAAGATTTCTAAAGGTGTCTTGTATCTGGTACCAACATGTTACCAGTAGATCCTTTAACTCTTGTAAGTTACGTAGTTGAGCCACCACAGATCGGATAGCTGTTCCAACACAAACCACTGATGCTCGATTGAATTGATGTCTGGGGAATTTGGAGCCAGAGCAATATCTGGAAGTCTTCCACATGTTCCACGAACCATTCTCAAACAATCTGGGCAGTGTGACATGGTGCATTATCTTGCTGAAAGAATGCACTACTAGAGGGGTATACCGTTGCCATGAAAGGATGTACCTGGTCTGCAATGATGTTTAGGTAGATGGTACACATTATAGTTTCCTGCACATGAATGATTGGACCCAGGGTTTCCCAACAGAACATTGCCCAAAGCATTACACTTCCTTCACCGGCTTGTTTTTGTCCCATAGTGCATCCTGGTGCCAACCATCCTCAGATAAACAACGCACACATACCCAGCCGTCCACATGGTGCAACAGGAAATGAGATTCATCAGACCAGACGACCTTCTTCCAATCATTCAAGGTCCAGTTTTGATGCTCACATGCCCATTGTAGGCACTTTTGACAGTGAACTGACATTGGCATGGGCATTTGGAGTGGCCTGCAGCTACACAGTCCCATTTTCAGCAGGGTTCGATGTACTGTGTGTTGTGACACATTACTCACATCACCAACATTCAAATTATGGGTTCGCAGCACCACAGTATCCCTTCTGTTGGCTCATACCGTGTCACGAGTGCTGAGTCAACTTGGATTCTCAATATCCTTGTTTGTGGTGACCCAGGACAAAGATTATAGTTAGGTTTTGCCAAAGGCTGGACTTTACTTCTATAGTACTGTTCAGCAGTGACAGTGGATAATGGTAAAACGTGGCATTATCCCAATATATGTAGTGCATTCTTGCGGAGCATCTGGGTCTTGTCACTTATCATATTACCTGTTGGCTCATACCATATGCGATAGCCTCACCTCTAGCACGATGAGCCATGGTTGGCCCACACCTTGCCAGCGGTTTATGATTTTTCTCTCCTCAGACCACTTTTCGAAGGTATAGCCATGGCTGGCTGTGAGCATCCCACAAGCCTTGCCATCTCGGAAATGCTCCAACCCAGTTGTCTGGCCATACAATTTGGACTTTGTCAAACCCAAAATCAGCCTTTGTCAAAACTCTCTCTTTGCTACCAAGTAAATATTTAATTTTTTTTTGATTTCGCTGCCTTTCCCATCTGAAGAACAAGAATAACACTAACAGAACTCAGTATCAGGTGTTATTATAGTATACCGTTTCACGACCTTCACATTTGCCTTCATTTACTTGCATAAAGACGCGCTGGTCATAATGTTTTGGCTCTTCGGTGTATATATCTTATACTGTTTATGCTTTCAATCAGATGTGAATTTTTATATAAAAATATCCATGTAAAAGTAGTGATCATCATTTCTAAATACTGAATTGCAGCTTCAATGCCATTTCCTTCTTCCATTACAATATATTCACATCAAGCTTCTGATTTTTGCTCACACCTTTAATATGAATGGAATGGTTGCCAGTGTATTTTCTGTTGAGTTTGGAAATGCTTGCTACAATTAGCAAATAATTCCTTTTTTAAATCAGATAAAATCTGAGGATTTGAAAGCAGCTACCATATAAATTACCAAGTAAATATTTAATTTTTTTTTCTCATTTAAACTTATTTTAATATCTCTAGAATCATTTTTAACACTTGTCAAGTAACTTTGTGAAAGGGAACTAAACTTTCAAGAGTCTTATTTAGTTTCTAGAAACTTCTGTTTTCAATATAATGCATAACTTCATAGCTTGTTCTAATTGAAGAGACATCTCCATTGGTTTCTCAGTATTGAGGACATTAGAATGTATGGCATTGGTCATAGAAAAATCTATGTAGTCAACCAGATTGATTTGGATATGGCTCAGTAAAATATTTAATAAAAAATATAACTTGTGTTTTAATTTCTTTATCTTTACCCATCTTTTAGAGTTAAGAAAACAACTTGTGAAGATATAGCCTATGAGGAAGTCTTTTTAAACTTGACTTAGGCTATTTTTTAATTTCATTATTATTTTTTGGTTTTCCAATAAAAACTTCTGATTACTTTCTTTTTTAAAATTGAATGTGGTCTTGGAAATGGAAACAAAGGAGATTCCATTGGCACCCCATTCATCAGACAATGTAATTTTGTCAAGGGGGCCTTCTTTGCTGGAGTCTGGTACTATTCATCTAATGCCAATGGGTCTATTGCCAATTCATCTAATGAGATGATTCGTCCAAAACTCTTTTGCTGAAAAATGCAATAGCAAATGACAATAATATTATCAGGACCAATATCGGGGGTGGGGAAGGCTGAGAATTCTAGGAATTTTCATTCCTAAACTTATATATATATTATGCATTTTTCAAGAAATTTTAAAGACCTCGAAAATAAAGGGGAAAATATTTTACTGCAACGAAAATCCAGTCACTTACTCATCCTCACATCCCCCCCTAAATCTAGGCATGATGTCATATTTCTTGGATATTATTGTGAATCAAGAATTTATCTTTTTTGTACTTGTTTTTAACACATTTTCTTCAAAGCAAAACTTGCTAATGTTATTGTCAGGTCTGACTGCCCATTCATCTGTCTGTGCATTCAATATCTCTGGAACCAAAAAAAAAAATTGATTTCGATTGTTCTTCTTGCATTGGATGGAGGAAAAGGCTCAGTTTGCACACAGATATTTTTATATTTGTCTAGGCACACAATATTTCTGCAACTAATAAAATGATTTTGTTATACTTTTTGTGTTCAATAGAAAAAAGATCTAGATTTGCATGCGCATGTTTTTGGTTCCCAATAATGAGGGGCGGGGGAACCTAAAAATGCTGTTGCATCTTCATTTTGGACCATTAGAAGTGAAATATATCAAGGAAATGTGCCCTTTCATCCACCCTGGAAGAATGAAAATTTCACTTTTTTTCTCACAAAATTGTAACTTTTTTTTAAAATATACCTAAAACTTTTAAATATTTATTGCAATGCAAATATGCTAAACTAATAATTTAAAAACACACTGCAGAATGAAAAAAAAAAGTTTTTTGTTAATGTGCTTCATGATATTACTAATTGTTATCTTGATAAAAAAACCAGAGGATGTTACGATTAATATGGTTTTTGAATGTAAGAATAAGAAAATAATAATAATAAAAATAAAATACAGATGGATGGACAGTGGGACATGGAAATAATATTAGCATGTTTTGCTTTAAAAAATGTTCTAAAAACAAAAAAAAAATTCTTGATTCTTAATAATACCCATGAAATATAACATTCAAGCACAGAACTAGAAAGTAATTTAACCAGTTTTGCTTCTCAGCTTTAACACTGTATTATAACTAAGTGAATAGACTGCCAAATATATTATTGCTATAAAGATATAAAAATTCCCCCTCTCAAATAGCAAACATTTTAAACAGTGCATCTTAATGAAATTTTTTCTTTCATGTATACATAAAATTTGTTCTTTCAACAGAGAAAGTACAATAATTCTTTTAATATGTTCATTTTATGCCTTTGACTTGGAAGCTGACTATACTGCTGCAAAGTGCATTACCGAGATAAAAAAAAATGGAAAATAAATAACAGCAATTGAGCCTTTCTATGTAATTTTGCTGTTGTCTTGAAAGTTCTCCCGTAATGGATTCTTCGGAATGTATTACTGAAATAAAATCAGAGAAAAACTAAGGAGGGAAATAAACAATGTCAATAATTCCAGAAACTGCTACTGCAAATTTTAATTATTACTTTTATTTATATCCATCATATTTTATTCTCCTAAGTACAAACAATTTGAATTCTGTAACCTAGATTTGAGCCCTGGGTAAAGCATGGATGGCCTACTAATCTATGGCCACTTTTGTCTAAAAAAATTTTAGTGGTTAAATTTTTTTTAGCTTTTTAACTAAAAAATAATTTTACTGATCTATGGCCACTTTTATTTTTCAACCCTGCTGAGGAGTGGTCAACTTTACAGGGTCTTGGTGCCAACCATTTATGCCTACTAGACTGGATTTGTTTTTGGATTTGAGCATGATTATGTATCCTGGACTTGCTACAGTGGTGAGCCTCTGTTGAGAGAGAATCTGCCGCTGTGTTTTCTGTTTGCTTCTGGGTTGCCAGCCCATGGGAGATCATGGGAGGTAAATCATTAAGTGAAAATATATTTAGGAGTCCACTGCATATACAAACAAAAAGTTGTCTCTGGCACAAATCAATAATTACTTGAAAAAATATTTGAAAGATATCATGTGGCACTGTAAAACTGTTCCCAATTTCTACACCACAATGTGCATTATAAATAATGTGGAGAAGGTATCAGTCACCAAATACCTTTTGCACCCATCAATAATCATACTTGCACTGACACCAGAAATGTCATTATCAACACTACTATGTATCATTTCCGCAAATCTCTTAGCTTAGGCTTTATAAATAAAATAAATATCCCCTTAGATGGTGAATGCATGGTTTAAAAGCCAAGGATGGCTTTAAACTTTTAAAATGCCAAGTGTACTAACTACTCTCAGCCACAGGATGGCTGAGTGGTTAGCACACTTGGCATTTTAAAAGGGAGAAAAACTGAAGTATAATGCTAGTTCATTTTTGGCAGATGAGTGCAAGTGATATGATAAAAAGTGATTCCTGGTAAAAAGAGTGTAAACAGATTTATAGAAGATAATCCTATTATAATTAGTTGAAAAAAATTGGTTGTCCTGACCAGGATTCGAACCTAGGTCTCCCAAAAGCATGCTTCTGGGAGACCTGGGTTTGACAAAACAAGGGGTTAAGACAAAAGTTTAGTCTTAATTGCTGGACCATCAAGAGCTCTTGATGGTACTGTGGTTAAGATGCCCAGCATGCTTCTGGGAGAGTGAAGTCTAATGCAAATCTCTCAACCAATTTTTTCAACTAATTATTTCACGTATTTCTTGCCTACAGGACATTTTTCTGTGATACTTTATTGCTGGATAATCCTTGTGATACTTTATTATTGGATAATCCTATTAGTATCTTTTAATTTGGTGTATATAGTGTCTGGTTACTAAATCATTTGTTTGTTGATTATTTTTTTTCAAATGGGCAGCTGAAAATCTAATTTTTGTGTTAAGTATCAGTATAACATATATCTTGTGCATTTATTTAGCTATTTGTTTTGATGGATGAGAATATTGAAATTTTTTTTTCTACCAAAGGGTCACATTGGTTTGAATCAACATGAATACCATGTACCAAAAAAAGGAGCAGTTCAAGTGGTAGTCATTTTTGTTAATTTTTTAAAACTTTTATTAATTTACATTACTTTTGAATATAAAAAATATATCACAAAAATATGTTCTAATTTATATAAATAATCTTAAAAACAATTAAAAATGGCTTTTTTACCTTAATATTAAAATAGTAGTGACCAGTATATTACCAGAAGACAGGTGTTTTTTGATTGCTTGCTTGTCACTGGAAGAAGAAATTTTAATTTAAAAAAAATTTTATATGGTATAATTTTTCACTAAATATCTTTGTTTAAAATCTAATGCATATTAATATTGTTAAAGTATAACAAAAATTGACAGTGCTATTATTACAAATAAATTTAATTCTGGATGATCAGATAGTTGTTCTCAGATAACACTGGGAAACACATAAAAAGGCTTTGAAATGGAAATAACCACTCTTTACTAATTTCGAGGTGCTGAACACAAAAATGACAATAAAATTTGTCGATTGGCTCTTGTTTAGGAGAGACGGAGATGGTCATGTATAAACGATTCAGTCCACATTGAGTACAGAGGTAACCACTTCGCAACGCTGCATTTTAAACTCCAGATTGCAACATATTGGGTTGCACTGCATCAGCCCGCCATACACACAACCCCCGGAGGTATTGCATCATTGTCTAATGCAATGTAGTTGAGTAACGATATCACGGCTTTACTATCGCAGACAAAAGATGATGCAATCGTTAGTTGTAAGCGACATCTCATAGAGTGAGCAAGTCTTTTGAGTGACATCCATTTACTCCTGAGTCATAAGTACAAGTGATCTTTGCAGTTTTAATCCAGCAGTAGTGATGCCTTGTAACTGTATGAATAGTGCAGATACATTTTGTTACATTTGCAGGAAAGTGATGTTTGCAAGTCAGAAAAGGGCCATCACTCCAATAGTGAAAGCGGCATGAGTTTTATTTTGGATGCAAGATCAGAGACCAGGACAAGGCCTGGGTCCCACTCATATGCTGCAGTACGTGTGAAAGAAATCTTCCAAAGTGGCTGAAAGGCGAAAAAGTGGCAATGCCATTTGCTGTTTCTGTGGCTTGTAAAGCCAAGCAATCATGCAAATGACTGCTACTTCTGCATGGTTCCACCAGTTTCTGGAGGCATCACAAGAAAAAAAAGTAGACAATAGCGTACCCATATATACAATCTGCTCTGACCAGTTCCGCATGGCGAAGGCATTCCCAAAGCTCCAAAAGAATTTTCCATCGATTCAGGCGAGGAGGGAGGTGAATTGATGTTGGGTTCTCTGCAGCCTTCGGTGTCTAATGATGATCCATATATCTGCACACGGTGCATCATCTGTGCCACACATTCTCACTGAAGAAGAAATGAATGATCTTGTTCATGATCTGGAGCTGTCCAAGACCAAAAGCAGAGTTACTTGGATCAAGACTTAAACAATGGAATCTTCTCAAGGGAAATGTCCGAGTGACTTCGTTTTGAACTCGTCATGAGCAGTTTGCATCTTACTTCAGAAAGGAAGACGACCTTGTGTTCTGTATGTATATAGCCTGATGAATGCCCTCAGAATCAAACATAACCCTCAAGAATGGGGACTATTCAAACTCCAAAATTGAGCCTTAAGGCGCTGTTGCTGCATAATGGAAATCTATTTCCATTCCGGTCAGACACGCTGTCTACATGAAAGAAACCTACAACCTGAAACAGCTGTTGAACCATCTTCAATACAGCAAGTATGGCTGGTATCTCTGTTGTGACTTGAAAATAGTGGCTCTGTTGATGGGTCTGCAGCTGGGATATATAGTACTGCTGTTTCTTGTGAATGGGACAGTCAAGCAAAGGCTTTGCACTGTGTGAAGAGAAACTGGCCTCAGAGGAAATTTCTGAAGGTCGGAGAGAAGAATGTGGAACACTCAGCATTGGAAGAAATGCACAAAATCCTGCTACTGTCCTTTCACTGGATGAACTCGGTATGATAAAAAACTTCGTAAAAGCCATGGACCAGACTGTTTCAGCTTTCAAGTACTTGGCTGACAAATTCCCTGAACTCAGTAAAGAGAAAATTGAAGAGGGAACTTTTGTAGGTCCTCAGATCCATGAGCTGTTCAGAGACCAGATGTTCGATAATCTGTTTCAGGGTGACGAGAAAAAGGATTGGGATGCATTTCATCTGGTGTCAACTAAATTCCTCAGGAATGTCAGGGCAGACAACTACAAGAATCTGGTTAAGGACATGTCTTTGTATCACAAACTTGGCTGCAATATGTCCTTAAAGATCCACTTTCTCCATTCCCACTTAATTTCTTCCCCGACAATTGTGGCATGGTTAATGATGAGTACGGTGAACGTTTTCACCAGGGCATTGCAACAATGGAGAAACGATACCAGGGAAACTAGTCCACTTCAATGTTGGACACCGCTAGAGATGATCCTTAGCAGCTGTATAAGCAACAAGCAAAGCAATGTCGGAAGTAGAAGCGGAGTTTTACCGATACGTCATATGCAGGTATTACTCTATTATATAAGAATCTATTGTGAATTTATCGGAAATCATAGCCAATTTTGCATTTTCATTGTCATGTTCAGCGCCTTCAAATGTTTAAGAAATGGCTACTTTTATTTCAGAGGCATGACTTTTATGAAAATTTGTTGCCCAGTATAAACTTGACATGATACTTCAGGTTAACATTTTTATACTATGGTAAAAATACCGAATATTTACTTTTTTAGTGGTGGTTCTTACGAAAATCGATCATATTTTAGCAAAAGTCTCATCATTAATTGCTGTCCTGATTCTGCATAGTGAATGACCCACTCTTCTTGGGTATATTAGTCACGCATCCAGTGTTCTTTATGGTTGTTTGCACACAAGGAACACCGGATACCTGACTAATATACCCAAGAAGTTGGCAAAGGTAATCCAAAGGTAATCCTGTCATGTGAAATTTAAGAATTTTAAGAATATTCTGCTCCCATTATTTGCAATGACGAAAAATCGCATTTTTATCTTGTTGTTAGCCCTACATCACGATTCAAATTGAATTCAGAAAAATTAAAGCTACACAAGTCATTAGAGGTTGAAATTACTGCTGAAATGCTGATAACAGATAATTTTATTATGTGGCAAGTGCAGAATATTTTAAATGATAAGGGTGTTTCTCCTAAGGATTTTGTTAGTAACATAATTATTTATTTTCAAGAAAGTGAAAAAGGTCTTGTGATAATTACAGAGGTTATTAGTTTGTTCCTCCTTAAGCTCATTCAAAAATTATGCTTAGAGTAATTAACCATTTGGAAATTAGGGGCGAGTAAAAAAAAAAAATCAGAGAAAAAATATAGAAAAAGCTAATAAAAAAATAAATAAATACCCCCTCAAGCAGCTGCTTGCCACAGAGGTCTGACAGGAGCCTGTCAGTTTATATGCCATAGTGGAAGGTCTGTAAGGATGGCAGGGCCTCAGCAGAAAAACGACACATACATCCAGGTCCCATAAATCAGTAGTCAAGCGCGCTAACCACTCGCCATGGGACAGTTGAAAAAAACAAAACTAAAAAACTAATACCATTTATAAAATAAATTCTGGTAAATAATGCAATTTCATTAAATTCTGACCATAAAAAAAATGTTTTCTACTATGAAAACTGTTTTCAAATGGATTATTTGTTATTGTAGTAATATTAGTTCAATAAGCAAATAAATTGTGCATCAAAGCAGGATATGATTTTAAAAGTTACATATTCCTTGGATGTAAATTGAAAATATCAATTCTGTGCCACTCTACATTATTATTTTCTTAAAATATTATTTCATTAAATACATCTTGAAAGTTACTGCAAGTGTACCAAGTACTATTTCAGATATATATACAGTACATTCTCTCTTATCTGGTCTTGGCTCATCTGGCCTCCTCTTCTTGGAATGACCTTAAATGGTGTTCCAAGAAGCATAAGCAAGTCACTGCGTGTTTTGTTTATAGTACAGTGTGATTTATTAATTATTGTGTGGTACAAAATGAGTGGGTGAAAAAGTAAGAATAATATCATTATGATGGAGATGAAATTAAAAGTGTTAGAACATGTTGAAAAAGGTGATCCAGTAAAGCATATTTGTGATGAACTAGGTGTTGGTAAAAGCATGGTAAATGACAGGAGAAGGAATAGAAAATCTTTACAAGAGTTTTGCACTCAAGTCGAGTTTGAAAAAATGCTTTCTTCTCAGTGCACTCTTAAAAAGCCAAAAAATGAAATTGTCGATGATGCACTTTGGTTGTGGTTCATGCAAGAGCGTCAATTAGTGGGCCAATCTTGAAAGTAAATTAATCTTTAATTCTAAAATCGATAATGGGGGAGATTTTTCAGCAAGCGAGGGATGGCTTTCTCGCTGGAAAAAATGGCATGGTGTTCATTACCTTGGTGTTTGTGGTGGGAAGTTGTCAGCTAATCATTCAGCAACAAAGGAATTTTCAGAAAAACTTTTAGTGCTTATTGAAGAAGAAGGCTTATGTGCAGAACAAATCTACATTGTAGATAAGATTGGGTTAAATTTTAAACTTCTAATGATAATGTTTGTGACAGCACAAGAAACCTCAGCATCAGGATTTAAAATAAAGAATCACTGTGGCTGTGTGTATAAATGCTGCAGGTACGCACAAATTTCCTCTTTTTGTAGTTGGAAAATCAGTAAAACCCTGAGCATTCAAGCATTTAAATTTAGCTGCTCTGCCAGTTTACTACAAAGCTCATGTCTGCTTGGATAGACTCATAATTGTTTAAAGAGTGGTTCTTTACAGAATTTGTTCCAAAAGTAAAAAAACCACTTGACAAGTCTTAAAATGCCTGTAAAGGCCCTACTCATTCTCGACAATGCCCCAACATACCCAAGCAAACTCATTTCTGACAACATAAAAGTCATGTTTTTGCCACCTAATGTAACATCTTTAGTGCAACCAATGGATCAAGGTGTGCTTGTAAGTTTAAAATGGCGATACAGGAGAAAGCTTCTTTCAGAAATTCTACAGTGAACCGAAAATGATGGAATAAGACTTTTAAATGCTCTGAAAACAATAAATATCAGGGATATGATCTACATGTTGGCAAGAGCTTTTGAAGAAATGCTTTGTACAACGTTTTTGAAGTCATGGAGAAAAATTTGGCCTGAAGTTGAAAACTGTAGTACCAAAGATGACAACATGAAAGTATCGATGTGCCTGCCAAAGATATGACAGATAATGGCAATATTTTGCTGCTTAATGACTTTAAACTGCTGCCTGGATGTGATACACCTGAATATGACATTGAAAAATGGTTAAAAGGTGATGAACAGTTGGAAAATGAAACACTGAATGATGACGAAATTATCAATGCAGTCTGCCAAGAAGGGAACAGAGAAGAGGAGTATAAAGAGGAAGGAAAAGAAGCTTTTGATGTTGCAGTAAGATACATTGAACAAAAGGTGTCATCTGTGATTGATGTGATATTTATTAAAAAATGGCAAGACTTTGCAGATAAGTGTTAAGCTCAAAGAAACAGAAGAAAATCAGACTTTTTCAAATGAGTGTAAATTGTTAATTAAAATACAGTTAGTATTTTTGTCATTTGCCATTGTTATTTATTTTCTGACACAAATTTTGGATTAACTGGCCTTTCGTTTATCCGGTGAGGGGTCCAGTTTCATAAGGGCCGGATAAGAGGGAGTCTAGTGTAAATATTTGGATTGTTTTACCTGTGACTGCTACTTTTTTTTGCACATCATCATCATCCTCAAACAGCCATGGGCTATGGAGGTCCAACAAGACTGTGCAATTTAGTGTCTCCAGGCATATCTGTTCTAAGCTATATCTGGCCACTGCACACTAATTCTAACAATGCCCTGTTTGACATTGTTCGCCCATTGCATCCTAGGTCTCTTCTTTTTTCTGAGGTCTTTAAGGCACACAATTCATAATGCTATTCTATAATTATCCATAAGGACATCATGGCAAACCAAGTCTCTCTCTGCACAATATGCTGCTCAGAGTAGGTTGCCAACTCCTTTGCCTAACCTCATCATTACTTACAAAGTGGAATCACCTAATGCCCAAGATACTGTGTAAGCATCTAGAATCAAAACATCAAGTTTCACTAACACTAGAAAGAATGAAACTATTATACAGTCTAATTTTATTCTTTAGGTGTATACACTTATTTCTCGCACTCTCCAAATTCTTAAAAGTACCAGCAGCAATCCCTATTCATCTGTTAATCTCATGCTGCACATCACCAGTATCAGTTACACAGCTCACAATTAAACTGTGACACCTACTGGAGAGCAAAACTATTCAGATGAACTAAACCACAGCCTACCTGACCAATTTTCATCACTATACTATTCTCTGTTCATAACCAAACCTACTCTACTACCAGTCTCATCAACATCATTTTCCAAAAGGGCTAAATCATCAGCATAATCTAAATAAGAAATTTTCAGATCTCTAGATCATTTCAGTCCAAAATCTTGCAGTGAATTTCACATACAAATCAATAACCAAACTAAAGAGAAAAGGAGACAAAATGCACTTTGTGAAACACCAGAAGCAATGCTAAAACAATTGCTACAAGCCTTACCAACTCTCACAAATGACAGTATTATTATAGAGAGCTTTCATTATGTTAACCAACTTATCTGGTATGCCATACGACTTCGCAATCAACCACAAATTATGACAATCAACAGAGTCGAAAGCCTTTTTGAAATCAACAAAGCTAGCAACCAAATGTTTCTGCAACTCTAAACATTTCTCAAGAATCTGCCCGAGTGAAAATATCTGATCTACACATCCCCTGCCACTTCTGAATCCACACTACTTATCACGCAATTGTCTGTCAACCAGATTCTTAATTCTATTAACCACAATCATGCAGAGAACTTTACCTGGAAGAGATAATAGACTGATGCCCCTATAGTTATCACAAGAACTGCAATCGCCATTTTTAAAAATTGGGATAATGACAGCTCTGGTAAAATCCTTAGGAACAATGCCTTTATCCTAAAAGATATTGAATTCATCCATGTGGTAACCAAAACATCCCAACTCTAAGCATTTCAGTAGTAATTTCATTTACCTCTGGATTTAAGTAAAGTTTAGAAAAAGCCAAACTAACTTCAGACTGTGTTATAGGGCCACCATTAAAGCTAGTAATGCATCTATCGTCATTACAATGGGAGTAGAACTAACCACATTGTTTAGAACATCACTGAAATGCTCAGTCCACCTAGCCACGACAGAATCATCTTCTATAACCTTTGTTTATCCTTCAATACCTGTTAATTTTCTACCACACAAAATATTAACTATCTGGTACAGCTCTCTGCTGTTGTGCTGTCTAACTGCTTCCTCATCTTTGTCAGCCAAGTCGTCAAGCCAAAGATTCTTCTCAGCTACTAATTGATCCTTTACATATTTATTAAGCTCTCTGTAATGCTATTAGCACTAGTAGGGTATTTAGGACATTCCTGCAGTGTTCTTTCTTTCTGAAATAAGCTCAAGTGCCTTTTCAAATAATTTTGCCTCCTCTGCTCCTTTTTTTCCTAAAAGAGTACTGTTAATTTCAAGAAAAGCCTGTTTAAAACTGTCCCATTCTTTCTCAACTTCAGTAGTAAGCAAACCATGACTGTTATAATGACTAAGTAACCTATCATGGTAAGCTTTGGCTATAACTAGGTCTTTCAGAGCTTCAAAATTAAAGGCGAATTTTTTTAACCTTAGCACAACACTTAAGTTTAAGTTGCAAGACACTTTTAACAAGTAATGGTAAGATCCAATTTTAGCTGCCCTATATGACCTGGTATTCCTAACAGACTAGCCCATTTGCTGTTAATCAGTATATAATCAATCATATTCTTATGCAGCCCATCTGGTGAAACACATGTGTAATGTATGTCACAGTGTTTGACTGTGACCAAGTGTTAGTTATTCTTAAACCATTAAGTTTGTTTATCTATAGGAGATGTTACCCATTGCCATTGCAATTACCAATACCAAAAGGGCCTATCACTCCTCCTCAAAGGTCAGAGTCCATAGCAACTTTGGCATTGAAGTCACCTAGAACAAGGGTAATATCTCCTTTCTTGACTGAATTCAAAATATCCTGAAGTTGTCTGTAAAACCTATCCTTGTCATCCTCATAGGTATCATCAGTGGTAGCATAACAGCAGATAACATTTGAGTCTTTAATGGATGTCTGAAATTTTGCTGTAAGAAACCTTTCATTAATGCACTCATACACTAGAAGAGAATCACTAGTGTGTCTGCTGAGAAGCAAACCTACACCTTGGAGATGCTTTTTATCTTCCCTCTGTGGAAAGAGAAATTTAAGGTTACTTCTAAGAATCTGATCTTTATCTGTCCATCTGGTCTCTTGCAAGCCAAGAATATCAAGGTTATAATGGTGGAATTTTTGTGTGAGTACATCACGAGAATAATCTCTGTGCAGAGTCCTCACATTCCAACTATCTATGGAGAGAAAATTGTTAGTGGGATGTTTAAAGAAACTATGTTTATTGATAGAGGAAATGCTGACATTATCAAACAGCTACCTAATTGCAGGCATGGGGCAAAGACCCTTCCCCCCTACTAAAGGCTGAAGCCATCTACACTGGAAGACTTCCTCTATTATAGGATTTAACAATGCCCGTAGAAGCAAGAGTTCAGGTGCCTGTGATGACCTCTGTCCAGGATTATCTGCTAGCTGATAAAACATATCCTGTGAATCTAGTTACTTGGTGCTGTCAACCCACAAACAGAAAACGCAGTGAAAGATTTTCCTTCCACAGAAGCCCACCAATGCAGCAAAATAAGTATCCATAATAAAGCTCAGAGCCATATTCCAGTCTGATTAGTATATATGGTCAGCACCAGGACCATGTGTGGTTGACCACTCCTCAGCAGGGCAGAAAAAAAAGGAGCCATAGTTGTCCTGATCAGTAGACCACACTGATCTGACGGCCCTCCCCTTCCATTCTCTTCCATAAGAGTATCTCTTTTGAAAGGTACTAATGGCCTGCACCTTGAGAAGGTGGGGTCAGACATTAGTGCTAGGCCTGGTCAGTTCTATGCATCATCAGAGAGGTTTTGCCCATAATGGGCGTAATGGTCAGGTTGGGGAAGGGGATCCACATGACAAGAGATGGAAGCCTCCTACCAAGCAGATCAGTGTGGCCTACTGATCAGGACAACAATGGCACTTTTCTTTTTTCCATCTTTAACCCTTTCAGGACCATAAGGTTTCTAAGAGTAAATATTAGTATGTAACTGTTTATTTTGGTTTGTTTAGACGTAAAATAAATAAAAATCATAAAAAAAAATACATAACAATGTGGTTTTTTTGGAATTTTATGGGAAATATTTTTCCCAATGGACTATAAAGGTAACACAAATTATAGTTATGCTTATTATGCAATGTCTTTTATTTATTGGTTTATTAGAACAAAATGTTAACTAAAATACAAAATTATGAAACAAAATGTGCTAATTATGATATTCAGCGAAGCAATTTCTTTTGTTTGTGAGACAAAGATGGACATTGCACATAGTACATATATTATGCGTCCTGACAGTTCTGTTTTTTTTTCTAAACGTTCCCGTTTACATATTTGCGTTCGGCATACGTTCTATTTTGACATTCTGTATAAAAAATGCAGATAAGGTTATAATTAAATACGACTATCGCCAATTTTAAAATGGGAAAAATGTTTCCCTTAGTCATGAAAGGGTTAATGTGCTCTGTTGCCCACAGGGCCATCTGATGTAGACTTTTCAATTAGTGTCCCATCCAGTGGACTTGTCAACTTCATTTGTGTCCCTTTTCACACTGAGGGTAGGAACAAGGGTTAGCAGCTCTAATTGGTACTCAAACCTGGGAATCTACAGTTCCCAGATTTAAGTAGTATATGACTGTAGATTATGAGCCTACTGTGCTATCAACTGAGCCAACTCTTGTCCATTTATAGATTTTATTAAAAATACCAGAGGAATATGCAATACCTATTCCTCATTTATAATGATGTGGTAAACTTGCAGAATTCTGCTTATACTGAAAAAAGAAAACAATAAGCCTAAAAGAAAGAATCCATTAACAAAATAGGATGATCAAATCGAAATAACTAGTTACAGCAATAACTACAATTACAACATGGATGGAACTGAGACTTCAAAAATGTTTGTGGCAGGGGTGATTCATAATCTGCAGTGTCCACCTGGGCCAGCATTGAGATTTATCTCTGCAAAACCCCACCCTGCCCTCGGTCAGTAGAGGACACCGATGGCCTGGTAAGGCACCATCCATCAGATGGGACATAAAGCCGTGGCCCCGTTTGCAGGAGTCGTACCCTGTGCATGTTAAAGAACATGCTGGATAGCCTTAACAGGAGGCTACTAAACAGTCTGTGATAGCAATAAATCAGTGTGCAACTCACCCAAGGGTGGCTGTAGCTGACACTAGCTAAATGAAAACTGCCATGCTTAGGAAAATGTTTTTAAAAATAAAATTTGGAAATATAAAAATATTTTTAATATCTATACAGAATAACTAAACATTGGTTTAAAATACAGATATTTCTAAATTATGAACCAGACAACAGAGCCTTCTCAAATATATACTGCCTGTAGAAAATATGGACATGGTAACCCTATCTATGGTGTCTGCCAAAAAAAAATATTGGAAAGACTTTGGTGGTGGTAATCGGTGAGACATGAATGTAATCTGGAGCATGGGGAATAATTCTACCATCTACACAAAATATCATATACCGTGACTTATTGGACCACTAACCAAGCCCTAACTGGGCTAGTGGTTAGTTTACTTGGCTACTATTCCAGTGGGCATGTCCTTGTTTAAGTGTTTATATGTTGTACACTATAAAAACACACAAGGAATACAAGAAACAAACACAAGCCAAAAGTTTACAGGTTATCTCAGTCCTTTTTTTAAAAAAAATTAAAATTTGTTTGTTATACAGTGTGAAGCATGGATCCACTGTACAAACTGCTGGAGGGGAAGTCACGATGTGGAGAATGTTCACATAGCATGGTTTGGGGACACTATTATGCATGAAAAGTTGACAAGATGATAATGTAACAGTCCACCATGCAAAATTTGAGTAACATGATGTAGAAATCAGTAATCTTCCCTGACAAGTCCAGTCACCTAATCTGAACACCACTGAAAATTTATGGAGTTTAATATTGCATATGAGCACGAAACCCTTGACTTCAACTATGAACAAACTACATGCTTCACATCACACTAGACACCTTCCAAACACTTATTGAATCAGTGCCACATCAAATTAATGGTATTCTGAAGATGCAAAGGGTGGGGAGGTAAATTTTCGAATTTTTTGGCATGTGGTGTAGAAAACACAATATGATTCACTTACATAAAGACAAGCATTTGTAGTAACTTTCATTATCGGCAGCATTTTATGAAATTTTAAATGAATTTTTCTAAAAGTGTTTTCTTCACCACCTAAATTCTTCTTAGAGGAGTTCCCAATTAATATTTCTATTGATGAGAATTTTTACTATTTGCTAATTTCAATGTATATTACATTTATTTTAAAATCATATTTCACAGATTTTTAAATTGCTATACATTTATTCTAATACCTTCATGGATTTTAAAAAACAAAACTTTATTTTTTCAGACATTATTTAATCCTCATGGAACAGTAGTAAAGATGTTTGTAGTCAGCTATGATCTTAGTGACATGCCACCAATGTGCCATACATTTGTGCGTCAGAGAACATTTTACATGCCAACTAGTGCCACAGAAGCAGACCCTGCTTGTCAAAAGTGGTTACGCTACCTCATTCACCTCAGGTATTCAACAGTTTTTGAGTTACTATGATGTATATTGAAAGTACCAAATTATGATAGATATCTAAAATCTTGGTTAAAAGATAATCTGCTAAAAAAATGTTAAAGTGTAATTGACTATGCACTAAAGATTGTATGCTCTCAAAATTATGTATTAAAAGCCACAGCCCAGTGAAATTGTTTATTTTTCACTGTTAAAAGAGGCATTTTGTTGCCTGCAAATTTATTATGGTGCACTTGAGAAATACATAATTTTTTTTTTATATATTTGCAGGTTTGCTAGTTCCAGAACAGGAAAAATATTCCTCCATAGAGAAGTTAAGATAGTCATCCTCAACAAATGTGATGTGGATGCTGCTTCCATTCATAGTCAGTGGCAATATGAACTAAGATCCTTTATTCAAATGCCTACAAATCCAAGATTTTCTTTGCAAAGTTGACATTAAAGCTGTAATATTTGAAAGATTCCATAGCTGTTTATTGCTATTGTAACTAAATTTGCTTATATATAAATTCTTTCATAATGATGTATAAATCATTTTATTTAAAGTTTATAAATTATAGTGTAATAAATATATCAAGAACTTAGTTTTGTGGATTTTATGCAAAATTAGTTTTACACATCTGGTAAAAGATACTATAATTATATATACACACAGACACACCCTGTACCAATTTTGCTTAGAGGTGTTAAAATATACAGTGTATATATATATATACACAGTCGTATCAGAATAATATGACCACCTACCATAGTATATGTATGGTAGGTGGTCATATTATTCTTATACGACTGTGTATATCACCCAATAACAGTAATCCACAAGCAAATATTTCACCATTTTAGCACTGAGGAAGAGTTGATGAAAAAGCTGCCTTGACAAAGAATTGGACACAAATTTCCATCTACTTAAGACAATGTTTCAGTTGGCAAGAGCATCTGAAATGTTATCAAGAAGTTATTGATTTCAAGACTCGCTCCTCCCAAGACTAAAAAAATTTCAGCTTATTCTTTACAAGTATATGCCAATAAATTTTTGTTAAATCCAGTGGTGATACAGATTAAAATATTTTTCTTTGCATTATGGTAAGTAACCTGTAGTTAGGGTTGCTAACTTTTTTTTGTTTTGCCAAAGGAAGACATTACTGGGGGATGTCTGTTAATACCAGATATTCCCCCCTCCCCAAGCTTTGCATTTATTGTTTTCTGTTACGCACAATGCATATAATATATATGTAAATATTCAATGTATTAACAATTAGATTTTTTTTTTAAATAAAGACTATACATGTTTAAAGTGAATATGAGCTTACATCTGTTAAGGTTAATTGCAATAAATGGGAGCACTGGTACTGGACTTTGATTCTCGGGGGGGGGGGGGAGAAGTTCACATACATGTATGATGACAAGACAAAACATATTTATTTTGTCTGTTAGATATCAAAATTTTTTTGGGGAACCTCCCAGTCTGAAGTTACTTTGGCTATTTGTAAACTTAAACTACATAAATCCCCAGGGTTAGATGAAATTACTACAGAAATGCGTAGAGCTGCAAATGTTTTGCACATGGATGACTGAAATTTTGAATATCTTTTATGGTAAAAGGCATGGTTCCTAAGGATTTTACCAGAGCTATTATTATCCCTATTTTTAGAAAAAGTGATCGCTGAAAAAATAATCTTGTGATAACTGTAGGGGCATCAGTCTACTTTCTCTTCCAGGTAAAGTTCTTTTCATTGATTGTGATTAATAGAATTAAGAATCTGATTGACAGACAACTGCATGATGAGCAATGTGGATTCAGATGTGGCAGGGGACGTATAGATCTGGTTTTTTCACTCAGGCAGCTTCTTGAGAAATGTTTAGAGTTTCAGAAACTTTTGGTTGCTAGCTTTGATTTTAAAAAGGCTTTTGATTCTGTTGATTGTCATAATTTGTGCTTGATTGTGAGTTCGTATGGCATACCAGACAAATTAGTTAACATAATGAAAGCTCTCTATAGTAACAGAGTCGTGTGCGAGATACATGACTCGCACACGACCCGCGATATAGTAACACTGAGTTGTTGGTAAGGCTTGTAGCAATTGCTTCTGGTGTTCGACAAGGGTGCATTTTGTCTCCTTTTCTCTTTAGTTTGCTTACTGATTATTTTATGCGAAATTCATTGCAAGAGAAAGATGTTGGCCTTATATGGTCTAGAGATACAAAAATTTCTGATTTAGGTTATGCTGATGATTTAGCACTTTTGGAAGTGATGTTGGTGAGATGAACTCTTTCATTTGAGCTGTTGATGAGACTGGCAGCAGATTAGCTTTAGTGATAGAGAAAACTAAAGTGATGAAAATTGGTCAGGCAGACTGTGATTCAGTTAATCTAAATAGTTGCACTCTTGAGCAGGGTTGGGTTGTTTTACCTCGGAGTGGCACTTTTTTTGCACACAATGGGCAGATGTGGAATAAATTAGGCCTTTAATAGGTGTGCACTACTGTACTTTGAATTTTGGTAAGTATTTTGTTTTATTATTCTGCAGAAATAAATGCCCTTTATATATATATAAAAAAAAACTTAATGGGAAGCTACCATTTATCTCCTATTCTAGTTAGATAGAACACCGACATTGTACCTTAAAGATCCCTAGTATTGGTAAGACTAGTTGCCCTTGTGCTATAAAACTCGAATCAACAAACCAATTGGTAAACCCTGCCCAGAGGAGATGCATTTTTGTCAAGATGAGGCTCTCAATTTGAGAACAACAGAGCTGACAAATGCTGTTAACCTGGTGTTAAGTGTGCCTTTTTAGTGGATGCATTTTGGTCATCAATGACTAAAAGCCAAGCTATTTAAAATATTTTGCTCTAAACATATTTTTATTTTCCATAATTCTACTTTAACACACTAGTAAAACTGCCATTTCAAATGGGTAACTAGCTATTTGACAAGATCTTTGTAATGTATGTGAAAATGCAACTGAAGTACTTATAATAACATAGTTGCTGTCTCACTACCAATTCAATACCAATGATTCAATCATAAATATGCATTGAGCTGCTAGCACTATTGTTTCCAAGTCTCTACACTAGCCATAGACTTCTTTTTCTTTTCCCCTCTCAGTGGCGTGGCAAAGAAAATGGTCTCACTTGTCATAGTTTGCCATCTCTGGTATAGCATATTATTTAAATACGTTTTAAGCTGACCATTGGATTTATGCAGGAACACTCTAGGAATGATTCTTAAATTGAAAATATTGCCTGACACAAAATTTGGTGTGATTATTTAAAAATAAACTTGGTTTTCTGAGTAACAAAATACTTTAGCTATATTTTATTATAAATCAGTACATCACTTCTAAACGGTGTTTAGCATGACTGAATATTTTGTAAGTAATTTTAGCAGTAATTACTTGAACTCTATTGAAATAAAAATATTTTTTCAAATTTAATTTTGTTTATCTGCAAGAGATCTCATCTCTGACACATCAAAAGGAAGGTGAATTGTGTCCTAATCATTCAGATTCATTTTACAGTTCACTGTTTGATTTTATGCAGAATAAATAAAGGAATAAATTTTAAATCAAAAATATTTTTGGCCCACAAAATTCTCTAATAATAATAAAAAAATAAATCATAATTTAAATTGAGCACATATTTTCTGAGAAACAAAAATGACATTTTGTAGAACAGAGCAATGCTGCAGAAATCTGTTAGGGAAAAAAAACATACATGTAATTCAAAATTGTCTATTTTCCGCTCCAGAAAAGTGGGAGGAAAATCTCATGGAGTCAATCTTATTAAGTTTTATGCAAAATAGAAATTTGCTATGTTGTCATTTGCTATATTTTACTTCATCTAAATATTTAATATAATGAAAATAATAATGAAGAACAACTAATTCAGTAATAAAGTATCACAGATTTCCTGTTAACCAGAAATTCTTGAATTAGCTGAAAAAATTGGTTTCATCCTGAGTGGGATGGGTTTAACTTGAGATCTCCACAGTCCATTCAGGATGAAACAATGTTTTTCAGTTAATTATTATTGGCAAACTCGATTAGATCTCCAGCACTGATAATCTATTCAAGAATTGTATGGGATTAGTCTCCCCTGGCATTGTGCCACCTCATCTGCATCACAAAATACATTGCAATACCAGTTTATTAGGTACACCATCCATCACATACATGGTTCATTCCAACACGTAAAATGTTAAGCGACCATGGTGTACAGTATAAATTGGGCAGACCAGTTCTTTGAGTATCAGTTATTGTTGGATTGAGTGCCAGAATGGGCAAATGAATGATCCGAGAGACTTTGAGTGTGGCATGATAGTTGGTACTAGATGCGATGGTTCTAGCATCTCCTAAATGGCTGTCCTCCTGGGCTTTTCATTCCTGGCTGTCCTCCTGGGTCAGGAGGATCGTTACATCATTGTAACGATCCTCCTGACCGTTACAAGAATTTACCAAGAATGGTGTGAGAAGCAAAAATCTACCAGTGATCGGCAATCCTGTGGATGAAAACAGCTTGTTGATCAGAGGGGCACAAAGGAGAATTGTGCAAGCAAACAGATGGACCAGGCAAATCACAGCAGAATTAAACATTGGTGTGCAGGTCATCTCTGAATGCACCACTTATCGGGCTTTGTTATGAATGGGCTACAAAAGCCATTGACCATGTCAAATGCTGATGATAGCAAAGAACACAAAAGAGTGTCTCCTGTGGGCAAAGGAGCATCAACACTGGACTGTTGAGGAAGGAAAAAGGTAGTCTGGTCAGACAAATCAAGATTCCTTTTGCATCATTCTGAAGGATCAGAATTTTGTGCAAGCAAACAACTACAATGTTGTAGCCCATTCATGGAGCCATCATGTCTGATGTCAATAGTACAGGCCAGTGATGGCAGTGTGATGGTGTGCGGAATGTTTTCCTGACACGCATTAGGATACCCAATAAAGGGAATCTGAATGCAACGGAATATTTGAACATCACTGCTGACCAAGTTCATCCCTTCATTCTACAGTTTATCACTTGAACACTTTTAGCATCATAATGCAGCTGCTCACAAGGCACATAAAGTCACCAAATGGTTCCAGGAACATGCCAAATTATTCTTGCTTCATTGGCCTGCTCAATCCCCAGATCTAAGCTCTCCTATCAAGCATCTTTGGAATGAAGTGGTAAGGGCTATTTGTGTGAGATTGTGCCACTGTCGAATTTGCAGCAACACAGTCATTTCTACATGCTACAACATTCCTGAAAACACACCAGAATCTTGTAAATTCCATGCCTTGATGAATTCAGGCTGTTTTGAAGGCCAAAGGAGGCGTAACACACTACTATGTAGTTGTACCTAATAAACTGGCTTCTCACTGCATTTTTCCACATAATCTGTCCCCTTTGTGGTAACGGCTGTCAAGAAGGGGGAATGAATATCCCTTACCCTCACACTCCAGAGTCTTCAGCAGTTGGGCTGAGGACTCAAAAATATGAATTGATCCAGGCTTCAAACATTTTTGCAAACCTAATGGTTGCTACTAGGTTCTGACCTAACCCTGAAGATATGTTTAACTAAGCTGCCACAGCTGAATAATAGTGATCATTAGTATATCAGCCCACCAGATTTCCCAATATAATATTGTAATGAATGATGTGTCAAGTCAATAAAATAATACATATAAAGTTTAAATTAAAATAAAAAATATCCTGTTAGAAATTACTATGTTGGTTTGACTATTAAAAAAAAATTGAGCAACAGCGAACCAACAAGTAGTGAGCATTGGATGCTTCAATCGATTTTTGTAAATCACACTATACTGGGGAAATAACCCGCGTAATTTTACTCGTGCCAAAACTGCTGGACAGTGCTTATGTGGTGGATTAGGGTAGGGGAAAAAGTTAGGTGATTGAGGGCAGCTCATCCCTTATCATCAGTTACACATACACATATTACATAGCCATAAAAAGGGGAAAGAGAGTTTTTCGAATACGCGCAGCAATAGTCGCCAAGAACTGCACAAGTGGTGACTCAGGATCACACCGGATGCTGGGATGTCCAATAAAAATCGGACCGCGCCAATGATTTTCGGCCACTGCTATCCAATGCGAGGTGACCGCGGGGCCCTGTTCGAATTCTGAGAAGTGTGCGTGCTGGTGTGTGGACGTGCCATCAAAAGTGAGTTCGGAGTAAAAAGAGACAATGGACCCAAGGAAGATGGAAGGCAACGCAGCGGTCGAAGATGCTGTAGGCCGAGACAGACGATTAGGAGAGAAAGGGTGAAAAACGAGCGTCCTCCCACCCTCCGTATGCCGCCAACTTGCAAAATCGCACAAGCCGTCGTTGAAACCCCTTCGCGGAGAGAAAAGATCAGTGAGCCCCCCCCCCCCCCCTGAAGCTACCCGCCAGCGCTTCCGATCTCGTCACCAGCGGACTTACGAGGTGTTTTTCGCCGGTGAAATATTCGTACCACTAATGGAGCCTGGACGACAATTCCCAGAGCGCGGAGGATCTCCCCTTGGCCGAGCCCCAGTATAACAGATGAGAAAGAGCTCAACGATGGAGCAAACTAGACTAAAAAGGTCAGCAGCCGTTTTTCTGGGATTCTTTAGTTTTACCACTACAGTATTAGTCCCTGAATAACCTCTTTTTCTCTTTACGTCTCCCAGAATATCTCGCCAATAAGGTTCAGTTGCCTGGCGTGCACTGTAGGATTTGGAATTGTGATCCGACCCCAGATGATCGGTCGTGTATTTTCTAAATAAAGTATGTTTTTTATGTACCTTCCTGTATGAATGAGTTCTTATTGATGAGAAGGAAGCTCCCCCCTCCCCCCCGCAAACAGCATTGAAAACACAATGCAATTATCAGTCTTTATTTTGGGATCTAAGCTATCGGTTGGTCTGTAAAATGGTAGCTAGGTAGTCACTGGAAGGAGAGCTATGCACCAATCCCCTGTGATGATGCATAGAACTGGCCAGGCCTAGCACCTAATGTCCGACCCCGCCTTCTCGTGGTGCAGACCGTTAGTAACTTTAAAAAGAGATACTCTCTTGTGGAAGTGAATGGAAGGGGAGGGCTGCCAGATTAGGGTGGCCTACTGATCTGGACAACTATGGCTACTTTTCTTTTTTTTCTACCCTGCTGAGGAGTGGTCAACCACACAGGGTCCTGGTGCTGACCATATAAACCTACTGGACTGGACAGATATATGGCTCTGAGCTTGATTATGGATCCTGATTTTGCTGCACTGGTGGGCTTCTGTGGAGGGAAAATCTTCCGCTGTGTTTTCTGTTTGTTTGTGGGTTGACAGCCCCAAGTGAATAGATTCACAGGATATGTTTATCAGCTGGTGGATAATCCTGAGCAGAAGTCATCGCAGGTACCTGAACTCTTTGCTTCTATTGGCATCGTCAAATTCTACATTGGAGGAAGTCTTCCAGTGTAGATGGCTTCAGCCTTTAGTAGTGGGAGAACGGGTCTTTGCCCCATGTCTGCGATTAGGGGGCTGTTTGATATTGTTGGCATTCCCTCTCTCAATAAACATAGTTTCTTTAAACATTCCATTAACCATTTTCTCTCCATAGGTAGTTGGAATGTGAGGACTCTGCACAGAGCTTTTTCTCTTGATGTCCTCACACAGGAATTCCACCGTTATAATTTGGATATTCTCGGCTTGCAAGAGACCAGATGGACAGATAAAGGTCAGATTCTTAAAAATAATCTTAAATTTCTCTTTTCAGGGAGGGACGACAATAAGCATCACCAAGGCGTGGGTCTGCTTCTCAGCAGACATGCTAGTGATGCTCTTCTAGGATATGAGTGCATTAATGAAAGGTTTCTTACAGCAAAATTTCAGACAAGCATTAAAGACTTGAATGTTATCTGCTGTTATGCTCCCACTGAGGATGCCGATGAGGATGAGAAGGATAGGTTTTATGAACAACTTCAGGATATTTTGAATTCTGTCAAGAAAGGAGATATTACCCTTGTTCTTGGTGACTTCAATGCCAAAGTTGGTACTGACTCTGACCTTTGGGGAGGAGTAATAGGCCCTTTTGGTATTGGTAGCTGCAATGGCAATGGGCAACGTCTCCTACAGGTAAGTAAACTCAATGGATTCAGAATAACTAATACTTATTACAAACACCGCGACATACATAAGTACACATGGGTTTCACCTGATGGGCTGCATAAGAATATGATTGATTATATATTAATTAACAGCAAATGGGCTAGTTCTGTTAGGAATACCAGGGCATATAGGGGAGCTGAAATTGGATCTGACCATTACCTTGTTAAAAGTGTGTTGCAACTTAAACTTAAAAAGTGTTGTGCTAGGGTTAAAAAATTTACTTTTAATACTGAAGCTCTAAAAGATCCCGTTATAGCCAAAGCTTACCATGATAGGTTACTTAGTCATTATGACAGTCATGGTTTGCTTACTACTGAAGTTGAGGAAGAATGGGATCATTTTAAACAGGCTTTTTTGGACACTAACAGTACTCTTTTAGGAAAAAAGGAGCAGAAGAGGCAAAATTATCTGAGTGATAAGGCACTTGAGCTTATTTCGGAAAAAAAGAACTGCAGGAATGCCCTTAATCAATACCCTACTAGTCCTAATAGAAAGCATTACAGAGACCTTAATAAACTTGTAAAGGATCAGTTAGCTGCTGATAAGAATCTTTGGCTTGATGGTTTGGCTGACAAAGCCGAGGAAGCAGTTAGACAGCACAACAGTAGAGAGCTGTACCAGATTAATGTTTTGTGTGGTAGAAAACGGACAGGCATACAAGGATTGAAGGATAAACAAGGTTATAGAAGGGGAGGATTCTGTCATGGCTAGGTGGGCTGAGCATTTCAGTGATGTTCTAAACAATGTAGTTAGTTCTACTCCCATTGTTTGCAATGATGATAGATTCATTGGTGGCTTTAATGTTGGCCCTATAACACAATCTGAAGTTATTTTGGCTGTTTCTAAACTTAAACTTCATAAATCCCCAGGGGTAGATGAAATTACTACGGAAATGCTTAGAGCTGGGAATGTTTCGGTTACCACTTGGATGACTGAAATTCTGAATATCTTTTATGATAAAGGCATGGTTCCTAAGGATTTTACCAGAGCTATTATTATCCCTATTTTCAAAAAAGGTGATCGCAGTTCTTGTGATAACTATAGGGGTATCAGCCTACTCTCTGTTCCATGTAAAGTTCTTTCCATGATTGTGCTTAATAGAATAAAAAATCTGGTTGACAGTCAATTGCGTGATGAGCAATGTGAATTCAGAAGTGGTAGGGGATGTGTGGATCAGATATTTTCACTTAGGCAGATTCTTGAGAAATGTTTAGAGTTTCAGAAACCTTTGGTTGGTAGCTTTGTTGATTTCAAAAAGGCTTTCGACTCTGTTGATCGTCATAATTTGTGGTTGATTGTGAGATCATATGGTATACCAGACAAGTTAGTTAACATTATGAAAGCTCTCTATATTAACACTGAGTCGTGTGTGAGAGTTGGTAAGGCTTGTAGCAATTGGTTTAGCATTACTTCTGGTGTTCGACAAGGGTGCATTTTGTCTCCTTTTCTCTTTAGCTTGGTTATTGATTATGTTATACGAAATTCACTTCAAGGGAAAGATTTTGGCCTTAAATGGGCTGGAGATACGAAAATTTCTGATTTAGATTATGCTGATGATTTAGCCCTTTTGGCAAATGATGTTGATGAGATGAACTCTTTCATTCGAGCTGTTGATGAGACTGGTAGTAGAGTAGGTTTGGTTATAAACAGAGAGAAAACTAAAGTGATGAAAATTGGTCAGGCAGGCTGTGATTCAGTTAATCTGAATGGTTGCAGTCTTGAGCAGGTGTCACAGTTTAATTATCTTGGGAGCTATGTAACAGATAATGGTGATGTGCGGCATGAGATTAACAGACGAATAAGGATTGCTGCCGGGACTTTTAAGAACCTATGGAGAGTGTGGAGAAATAGGCGTATACACCTAAAGACTAAAATTAGACTGTATAATAGTTTGGTTCTTTCTAGGGTTAGTTATGGTAGTGAAACTTGGACACTTTGTAAACAAGATAACAGGAAACTAGATGCTTTTGATTCCAGATGCTTACGCAGTATCTTGGGCATTAGGTGGTTCAACTTTGTAACTAATGATGAGATTAGGCAAAGGAGTTTGCAACCTCCTTTAAGCAGCATATTGTGCAGAGAGAGACTCCGTTGGTTTGGCCATGTTGCCCGTATGAATAATTATAGATTGGTGAATAGGGTTATAAACAGTGTGCCTAAAGGCCTCAGAAAGAAGGGGAGACCTAGGATGCGGTGGGCAGACAATGTCAAACAGGACCTTGTTAGAATTGGTGTGCAGTGGCCAGATGCAGTAGATGTAGCTCAGGATAGACTTGCTTGGAGAACTAAATTGCACGGTCTGGTTGGACCTCCGTAGCCCATGGCTGCTTGAGGATGATGATGATGATGAAGCTATCGGTTGCCCCTAGTTCTTACCCCTCAACTAGATCTGGTGGGGTGCAGAACACAAACAATATACCATAATACAGAGATTCAAAATTAGCGCAACCCGTACTACAAAATTTCATTTATTCTCAATTTATATTTGCAAACTGTTAAAGGGTTACAAGGGTACAGTTTCTTGGATGACTGCTGCGAAAGTTGATTAATGTCCTGAAGTTTTCATCACCGAATAAAGAAGGCCGACCAGTACGTTTCTTGTTGTGTACGCTTCCAGTCTCACGAAATTGTGCAGTTAAAGATGATATCGTAGACTTCTTGGGTACCAGTTGGGTTGTTTAACCTCTGAGCGGACCTTTTTTTACACGCAATGGACTAAATGGCCAGGTCACAAAGACCCCAAAGGCTCAGAGAAGGTTGGGGGAGGAGACCCACTGGAACAACTGTTTGGAGACAGATGGTAGACTCCGATGGTAGACTCCGTGCATAGGGTGTGGCTCTCTCGCACACGGGGTCACGGCTTAACGTCCAATCCGACGGACGGTGAACTTTTCAAGCCCATCGGTGTCCGCTATTGACTGTGGGCAGGGCGGGGAATTTTGCGGAGATAAATCTCAACGCTGACCCAGCTGGGACTCGAACCTGGCGCGCTACCGATTAACTGGTTCGTAAACACGACAATAATTGATAACAAGCTCTCTCTTAAACAAGACAATTAATTCATCTGATAAAGCCACAACGATCTCTCTCTGTATTCTTTCACCAAATCGGTCGCTATTTCTGAACAATTCCTGATATTCACGCCAATTCTTCAACTCCCTGGGATTAATCCCTCCCTACAAAACACAAGCCTATTTATTGTCTGTTTGTGTCGTTTTTCTGCCGAGGTCCTGCCATCCTCTCAGATCTTCTACTATGGCATATAAACTGACAGGCTCCTGTCAGACCTCTGTGGCAAGCAGCTGCTTGAGGGGGTATATATTGTGGTCATTGATCTAACGTTTCAGTAGAATGCTTTATAGTGTGGTATTTTCCATAAAGTTATTTTTTGAATTATATGTTAACAGGCAATCTGTGAACATATTATTCATCAACAAATATTTTATCTCACAGATGCAGAAATACACTTAAAATATTTAGTAACGATTTCACTGTTTCTAAAGGCTTTCAGAACATTATATAATTAAGTCTGAAACTCAGTAATAAAGTCTAGTTTCCATTAAGCAATTGACACAATGGTGGTGTTAATGGGGGCATCGCGCATGAGCAGTGGACTGGTTGAACTCCAACAATTTTGCCAGTGCAAAGTGAATTTGTAAGCTGTAATCCATTTGCACCTCCATTAGCACCATTGTAAGACTGTACTAATGAAAAAGTAATTTTTAAGATTTCAGACTGTAAATTAAGTTCTGAAAGTCTTGAGAAAGTGAAATTGTAGTTATTAAATGTTTAAAATCATCATTGTGATATTAAGTTCTTTTTAACAGCAATACATAATTATTGTTCTTGCTTTTGTTTTACCTCATTTGAATATTTACCTATAACTGCAAACAAAAAAGATTTTTTTTAAACAGACAGCAATCCTGTCCATCTATTTGTGGAGTTCTGATGATATTAGGTTTGATTGAAAAGTGTCTCTAAAACAAAATTAGCTTTGGCTGCTGCAAAAAAGAAGTTTCTTTTAAAACTTTATTCCCTTGCTTTACACCTTCTAATTTAGTGGATCTCATTTCCATCGAATCACAGAATTCCAAAGCACTCCTATTGTAGCTTAAACATAACCATTTTTATTATGACAAAGGATGTGAACATGTGACGTATGAAGTTACATCACGTAGAAAAGTCTGTAATGGAAACTAGAAAAAATCCATTATATGATTGTCACAATGGTCTACAAGTTGATATCTAGACATTTCAGGAACTGCAGCAAATACAATATCAATGAAACACAACCTCTGAACTGCAAAAAAAAAGATTCAACGTATTTACCATTCTTTAGTAACACTTATTAAGTTTATCATTTAAAATAGCGAAAACATTGGTTGGAAATTAAAAAAAATATATTTTACTACTACTACAGCATTATTCGTTTCCATAATAAAATGTTGTAGCCTAAACTCAGTCATCCATCTTCATATTTTTTCTATATAACGGTTCCTTACTTTCTGCACTATATTTAATGACATCCATAAAAGTTCTTTTCTTGCGAGATTCTTCGTTCCTGAATGCATCTTTAGCAATTGTTTCCTTTTTGTTTGTTTCACCAATGGTAGTGGTCAAACTCAATAACAAATATCCTAAGCATCCAAAGCCAGTAAGATACATTACAGATAACCCAAATTTTGACATTATATAAAGTTTATAAATGCAATAAGCACTTTAATTACAGTCAAACTACTTTTATATAGCACAGTTTCTGCTCAATTGAAAATTTGTTTCTTCCTTCTTTTCAGAAGTATTATACACAGATACATTAAAAAAAACATTTCTACGGCAGAGCTGTTTTTCATTAGGGAAAGCAAAGAACGGATAACACTGGCCAAACACAAAAAGGCTTTGAAATGAAAATAGCCAATCTTTACTAATTTCGAGGTGCTGAATACTAAAATGACAATAAAATTTGTCGATTGGTTCTTGTTTAGGAGAGACAGAGATGGTCATGTATAAACGACTCAGTTCCAAGCAGAAAAAAAAATATCCTTGGGTCAGTCAAATCCCCCAGAGGTATTGCATCATTATCTGATGCAATGTAGTTGAGTCATGACATCGCTGCTTTACGATCGCGGACAACAGATGATGCAATCGTTAGTTGTAAGTGACGTCTCATAGAGTGAGCAAGTTTTTTGAGTGACACCCATTTACTCGTGAGTCATATAAGTAAACCATAAGTGATCCTTGCAGTTTTAATACAGCAGTAGTGATGCCTCGTAACTGTGTTAATAGTGCAGATACATTATGTTACATTTGTGGGAAAGTGACGTTTGCAAGTCAGAAAAGGGCCATCACTCCAATAGTGAAAGCGGTGTATGAGATTATTATAGATGCAGATCGGAGACAAAGACATGGGCTGGGCCCCCCACACATATGCTGCAGTACGTGTGCAAGAAATCTTCAGAAGTGGCTGAAAGGTGAAAAAGTGGCGATACCGTTTGCAGGGGCGCCGAAGCAACTTGGATTCTCAATATCCTTGTTTGTTGCAACCCAGGACGAAGACTATATTTATATATAAATATATAATAATAAAAAATTATTATAGTTAGGTTTCGCGAGTGTTGGACTTTACTTCTATAGTACTGTTCAGCCCCGATGGTGGATAGTGGTAAACGTGGCGTCTCACTAAGGATGTAGTGCAGTCACTGAATTGCAGAACATCAGGATTAGTCATAAATTATATTACCTCTTCCTATGGTTTGGAGAGAGCCAAGCAATCATGCAAATGACTGCTACTTCTGCATGGTTCCACCAGTTTCTGGAGGCATCACAAGGAAAGAGAATTGGACAATAGCGTATCTGAATATACAATTTGCTCTCTGACCAGTTCCGCATGGCGAAGGCCTTCCCATTCCCAAAGCTCCAAAAGAATTTTCCATCGATTCAGGCGAGGAGGGAGGTGCATTGATGTTGGGTTCTCTGCAGCTTTCGGTGTCTAATGATGATCTATATGTCTGCCACGGTGCATCACCTGTGCAACACATTCTCACTGAAGAAGAAATGAATGATCTTGTTCATGATCTTGAGCCGTCCAAGACCAAAACAGAGTTACTTGGATCAAGACTTAAACAATGGAATCTTCTCAAGGGAAATGTCCGAGTGACTTCGTTTTGAACTCGTCATGAGCAGTTTGCGTCTTACTTCAGAAAGGAAGATGACCTTGTGTTCTGTATGTATATAGCCTGATGAATGCCCTCAGAATCAAACATGACCCTCAAGAATGGGGACTATTCAAACTCCTCGAAATTGAGCCTTAAGGCGGTGTTGCTGCATAATGGAAATCGATTTCAATTCCGGTCGGACATGCTGTCTACATGAAAGAAACCTATGACAACCTGAAACAGCTGTTGAACCGTCTTCAATGCAACAAGTATGGCTGGTATCTCTGTTGTGACTTGAAGATAGTGGCTCTGTTGATGGGTATGCAGCTGGGATATATAGTACTGCTGTTTCTTGTGAATGGGACAGTCAAGTAAAGGCTTTGCACTGCGTGAAGAGAAACTGTCCTCAGAGGAAATCTCTGAAGGTCGGAGAGAAGAATGTGGAACATTCAGCACTGGCAGAAATGCAGAAAATGCTGCTATGTCCCTATACATCAAACTCGATGTGATGAAAAACTTCGTAAAAGCTATGGAGCAGACTGCATCAGCTATGAAGTACTTAGCTGACAGATTCCCTCGACTCAGTGAAGCGAAAATTGAAGAGGGAACTTTTGTGGGTCCTCAGATCCACGAGCTATTTAGAGACCAGATGTTTGATAACCTGCTTCAGGGTGACGAAAAAAGGCTTGGAATGCGTTTTTTCTGGTGTCAACTAAATTTCTTGGGAATGTCATGGCAGACAACTACAAGAATCTGGTTAAGGATATATTGTCTCTGTGTCATGAAACTTGGCTGCAACATGTCCTTAAAGATCCACTTTCTCCATTACCATTTAGATTTCTTCCTCGACAATTGCGGCATGGTTAGTGATGAGCATGGTGAACGTTTTCACCAGGACATTGCAACAATGGAGAAACGATACCAGGGAAATAGTCTACTTCAATATTGGCTTACTACTGTTGGATGCTTGCCAGAGATAATCCTGAGCAGTTGTACAAGCGACAGGCAAAGCGACGTCCGAAGTAGAAGCCGAGTTTTACCGATACATGTTATATGTACGTATTACTCTATTATATAAGAAATTGTTGCGGATTTCTCAGAAATCACAGCCAATGTTGCATTTTCATTGTCATATTCGTGTTCAGCACCTTGAAATCTTTAAGAAATGGCTACTTTTATCTCAGAGGCATGACTTTTATGAAAATTTGTTGCCCAGTGTAATTTTTGATTAATGGAGGCAACTAGTTGATCAGAACATTATGGGAACTTAGATTGATTAATCTGAATATTACGTTTGAAATAAAGAGTTACTTCATTTGCCGCTTGCATCAACAGCGTAATGATTATTTCAGAAGTATTCCTACTGTGTCTTTCTTTAACAATAAACACATAACTCTTGAAACGTTAAAATATAAAAATATCTATATTCACTTGACGGGCAGGACAAAACTGCTTCAGGGATCTGACCAATTGTTTGTGTAGCACCTCCCACCTTAGGCCAGGGGTGAACACAAGGATATTTTTTTCGGGTAGGGTTGATTTCCCCCCTTCTTTCACCTCAAAGGTTAAGAGGAAAAATCGGACAGAACCATTGCGCAGTTTCATTGAGTCATGTTTTCGAGAGTTGCTCACTGACCCCCCCCCCCCCCCAAAAAAAAAAAAGATGTGGTTCCTAGGTTACATACGGTGTTTATTTATTAATTCGGTAATGGGCCTCCGCTTGAGTCCAATACGGGCTATATAAGTCGTGGCATAGTGTATACCAGTGTCTAAAAATCAGTAGGAAGGATGCAACAGCATTCCTCCACAAAGAAACGTGATTAATTCCTACTTGTTGAATGGAGTGGGAAAACGCTGCCTGAAACTTCGTTCCAGAGAAACTAGTGGCTGAAATTCCTACAGATTTTCACAGGGGGTTGATATCTGTGCATATCTGGTGACTACTAATATCTGTGACGACTAGAAAAGTTCAGTCTGATGCTCTTCAAACAAATTGAATTAATAATGCTAGAGAACGGACTCCCATTCTCGTACCATTGACAGCCATGATCACAGCGATCATAGACGGAAGTGACTGCCTCCTATTGCTTAAAGGAGGCAAGAATGTCCATGTTACCTTGCGAATTATCTGCGGACAGCGATGAATGCTGTTAAATAATGCCTACCAAATGATTTAAATAAGGCAGAACCTTGTTGTTTTTTAAATTTCATTAATGTTATTCCAATGTAGTAATTAAACCAAGAAACACAAATAATTAGTGAACACTTTTCGATTTATTTACGATGAAAAACGAAGACAGCGGAAAGTGTTCTCTTTCAGATTAATGTTTTGTATCTAAAAGTTAGAAAAAATTCGATAATCTCTTAATATGTGGCAAATGCTGAAGTAAACTATTTGAAGACTGCAGATTTTATTTTGTATTGGTTTTGAAACAGGGACAGTGATAAAAAGGGTTTTAAAATCTAGTAGCTTAGTCAAAAGTCCGGCTAAATTTCTAAATCTAAATTTTGTAAATCCTTGTCTTATTTATAAAAACAACATGAAAAGTTAATATTTCTTATAAAAGCTGAAAATAAATTTAATTTTTATTAATATTATTATATAATTATTTACATATTGTTATTAATTAAACGATGGAAACTGAGCGTGAGTTCAAAAAGAGTATTTAATAATTATAATTATAAAATAATGTAATTTATTACAAAAGTATAAATAAAAACATATAAACTAAAGTCAACCAACACAAATCTTCATCAGCATAAAAATAAATCTTCAGAAGAACGAAACACCTCTTTATTATTCCTACAAAGGGATGTTTCCTCTATAATTCTTACTATTTCAACTCAAAGCAAGGCTTTTTACAAGGCTTTTTACAAGGCTTTTTGCAACAGTTGATAAGTGGCACAATCATATTTGTGAACAAACCTACAATCTATAAAGAATAACCTTAACAATTTCTAAACAAACTAAATATAACTATGCACAAACAAAGTGAAAACCTCATGACGTTTTCATTGGTAACAGTAAATTGACCTCTTAGACCCAGGGGTGGTGGGAAAACACATTGTTTTTTTTTTTGCTTTAGCAGATAACTGTTTGTATTTAGAGATAAATGAAAAAATCTTTTTAAGATTATATAGGAATTGATCAAATATTACGATTTGCACTTTCGGAATTTTTCAAACACTATAATTGCGCCCTCTAACGGTGAAAAATATTGAAAATTCCAAAATTTCAAACGAATACTGCAACGACGTATTAATTATAGAAATATGAAATTTTTGTGGTGCAATGTGAACGTCATGAAGTTACGATTGTAAAGAATGAAAATGATAATTAGAAAAGTCTTTCCGTGCGATTGGTACTAATGAAATATTATGATTTGCATTTTCAAATACATAGTATTTTTGCAGATGTACAGATATGTAGAAATACATATTATACATATCTTTATAGTTCATTAAATATGAAATGGTAGAACTGTTATTGTTTTACAAGTAATATATATAGGATAGAAATTTGAAAAATCAGGGTAGTTTTTAAGAGATATTGCACTGACAGATATAAAAAAATAAATACCCCCTCAAGCAGCTGCTTGCCACAGAGGTCAGACAGGAGCCTATCAATTTATATGCCAAAGTAGAAGATCTGAGAGGATGGCAGGACCTCAGCAGAAAAACGACACATACAACCATGTCTTACCCGGGGCTCGAACCTAGGTCCCTTAGATCAGTAGCGAAGCACGCTAACCACTCGGCTATGGGACGGCTATCTCTTAAAAATATCACCGAAGAGCCAAAACAAAGCAACTGCAGGTAAACGACAACGCGTGTGAAGTTCATGAAAAGGTATAAATAACACCTGATAATGATCTCTGTTAATCAGTGTTATTCTTATTCTTCAGATGGTTAGGGAAGAGGACTAAGTGAGTTTGACAAAGGCCAAATTGTAATGGCCAGACAATTGGGTCAGAGCATTTCCGCGACGGCAAGGCTTGTGGGGTGCCTCATGGTCAGCCATGGTTAGTACCTTCAAAAAGTGGTCCAAGAAGGGAAAGACCACTAACCACCGGCAAGGTGTGGGCCAACCATGACTCATCGATGCTAGAGGTGAGCGAAGGCTATCACGTATGGTACGAGGCAACAGAAAGGATACTGTGGCGCAACTCGTCCATAATTTGAATGCTGGTGACGGGAGTAATGTGTCACAACACACAATACATCGAACCCTGCTGAAAATGAGGGTGCATAGCCACAGGCCACTCTGAGTCCCCATGCTAAACTTGGTTCACTGTCGAAAGTGCCTACAGTGGTCACGCAAACATCAAAACTAGACCTTGAATGATTGGAAGAAGGGCGTCTGGTCCAATGAATCCCATTTCCTGTTCCTTCGTGTACAGCCAGGTGCGTGTGTGTCACTTACCTGAGGAAGTGTTGGCACCAGGATGCACTTTGGGATGAAAACATGCTAGTGGAGGAAGTGTAATGCTTTGGACAATGTTCTGCTGGGAAACACTGGGTCCAGTCATTCATGTGCAGGAAATTATGATGTCTACCACCTACCTAAACATCATTGCAGTCCAGGTACATCCTTTCATGGCAACGGTATGCCCCTCTAGTAGTGCCTTCTTTCAGCAGGATAATGCGCCATGCCACTCTGCTTTGATTTTTCGAGAATGTTTTGAAGAACATGACGAAGACTTCCAGATATTGCCTTGGCCTCCAAATTCTCCAGACATCAATCCGATTTAGCATATGTGGTTTGTGTTGGAACAGCATATCCGATCTGCGGCGGCTCAACCACGCAACTTACAAGAGTTAAAGGATCTGCTGGTGACGTGTTGGTACCAGATGCAAGACACCTTTAGAAATCTTGCAGCGTCCATGCTTCGCTGGGTAAGAGCTGTTTGGCAGCACGTGGAGGACCAACATCATATTAGGCATATGGTCATAATGTTTGGCTCTTCGGTGTATATGTTTAATATTTTATTATCCGCCATTCATTTAATTGGCATTTGAAGGTTTTTTCGGGGACTGATTTAAAAATGGAGTGCAGTTGTTTTAAACATATTATTTCTTAATTTTTTAAACGTGATGAAAAAGGTTCAAATAAAATTTTATTTTTTAACTATGCAAATTCATGTCTGCATTAAAGATATCAATTTAAACACAAAAAAATTTAAGAATGTAGGAAAAGTATTTAAAACCCGCGGCTCTTTGTGTTGTTTTCTGCTGAGGTCCTGCCATTCTCACAGACCTTCTACTATGGCATATAAACTGACAGGCTGCTGTCAGATCTCTGTGGCAAGCAGCTGTTTGAGGAGATATTTATTTTTTATTAGAATAATTTATAAAATATGAATAAAGACTATTATTTTAATTTAATGAAAATGCACTCTTTTTCCCCGTCGCCACCTCAATTTTTTTCTAAATCAGAGTTGGTCAAAGGTCACTCAGTGAAAAGTTCCAGTTTCATCTAACTTTTTTTTTGAAATACGCCTCATACTAAAGTTTTCAAAATTGTTGTATCTAAATAACCCTAATAGCCGTTTACAGATGGCGCCACTTACACCAGTCGTTCTCTAACTTCCAGTTTTTAATATGAAGTATCGAAACCAGTGTTGGAAAACGTTATTGCAAGGTAACGAAATAACGGAATAAAGAAATCATTTTTTGAATAACGTTATGAATAACTTTAACGAATTGCAAAATATATGTAACAATGAAACGTAATAAATAACGGAAAAAGTAATTTCGTTATTTCGTTATTTTCGCTTCCTGTGTTTTGATACAATTCAGATTTTTCTTTTATAAGATATATTTAGAAACTTGTCTGAAACAGACAGATATACAGTTTACTTTTATGGTCAACGCACAAAGACTTTCAGTGACTCTGCTCAATGACACTTTCCAAAAGCATTTGCGAATCAGCTGTCTGAGCCCCCTTCTTCGCAACTGGCGCTCAGAGAAAGAGTTTTGTTGTGACAGCCATGGGTTGGGTTGTTTTACCTCTGAGCGGCACTTTTTTACACACCATGGGCTAAATGGCCAGGTCACAAGGACCCCGAAGGCTCAGAGAAGGTTGGGAGAGGGGACCCACTGGAACAGCTGTTGGGAGACAGATGGTAGCCTCCCGTCAAAGCCATCCAGCGTGTTCTTTAACGTGCACAAAGTATGTCTCTCCCGCACACGGAGCCACGGCTTAACGTCCCATCCGACGGACGGCGGCCTTTCCAAGCCCATCGGTGTCCCCTACTGACCGTGGACAGGGCGGGGAATTTTGCGGAGATAAATCTCAACACTGACCCAGCTGGGACTCGAACCTGGGAACTACAGATTACGAGCCTGACGCGCTACCGACTGAGCCACCCCCGCCTGTGACAGCCATGGGTTGGGTTTTTTACCTCTGAGCGGCACTTTTTTGCACACCATGGGCTAAATGGCCAGGTCACAAGGACCCCGAAAGCTCAGAGAAGGTTTGGGGAGGGGACCCACTGGAACAGCTGTTGGGAGACAGATGGTAGCCTCCCGTCAAGGCCATCCAGCGTGTTCTTTAACGTGCAGTAGGTATGGCTCTCCCGCACACGGGACCACGGCTTAATGTCCCCGTGACAGCCATATAAGAGCTGAGGTGGAAAAGGGTGAATCTCCGTTTATGCAGAAGGAAAACAGGACAGTTAGAATAGGGCGTAAATCCCAGGTATATTACAATTCTCTGTGATCGGCTTAGACACTTAGAATAGGAACTATGTAGGTGGAGTAATTTGAGTGTAGGATAGAGCAGGGGTTCTCAACGTGGGGTACGCAGTAAAATTTTTTGGGGTACGTCGTGGGAGCTCAAAAGTCGCTAGATCTAGTAATAAAGTCGCTAAATTAACATTATTATGCTATAACTATAGTTTTATCTATCTATATAAGGAGTACGCCAATTACATACACATTTCCAGGGAGTACGTGAAGCATAAAAGGTTGAGAACCACTGAGATAGAGAATTGGAGGAAGGGTTGGGTAGTTTTACCTCTGAACTGCACTTTTTTGTACACCATGGGCTAAATGGCCAGGTCTCAAGGACCCCGAAGTCTCAGAGAAGGTTGGGGAAGGGGACCTACTGGAACAGCTGTTGGGAGACAGATAGTAGCCTCCCGTCAAGGCCATCCAGCGTGTTCTTTAACGTGCATAGGGTATGGCTCTCCCGCACACAAGGGACCATGGCTTAACGACCCATCCGACGGACGGCTGCTTTTCCAAGCCCATCGGTGTCCTCTGCTGACCGTGGGCAGGACGGGGAATTTTGCGGAGATAAATCCCAACGCTGACCCAGCTAGGACTCGAATCTGATTACGAGCCTGGTGCGCCACCGACAGAGCCAACCCCGCCCCTGAATTGGAGGAAGGGGACATTAACTTCTTGACAATAGTCGAAACTTTAGGTTTTGATCTTTCCACCAAACCTTCAACTTTTCCCCTCCCCAAGATTTTTTCATTGTGTATTTTTGCAAATCCGTAACAATCCACCTCACTTTGTACATATTGTTACGACAGATGAACGAGCAATAATGAAATCGTGATGTGATGCATCATTTTGATGCTCGTGTTTACTTCAGTGTGAGAATCACTGATCACTTCGAACGAACTTAGAAATAAAGAATAAGAGAGTTGTAATTAGGAAGAAATTATGTGAAGGAAAACGTTGTCTTAGTCTATGCACTGTATCAGTGGTTCTCAACCTTTTATGCTTCACGTACCCCCTGGAAATGTGTATGTAACTGGCGTACCCCTTGTATAGATAGATAAAACTATAGTTATAATATAACAATGGTTATTTTTACTTTGTTACAAGCTCTAGCGACTCCCGAAAATATTTTACCGCGTACCCCACGTTGAGAACCACTACTCTATCCTAAAATTGCGAACGAAGTTTTCAATGAAAACATCTGGAAAAAGAGAAATTAATACTAAAAATGTGTAATTTTGCTTACTAAACCTAAAATCTTGAAACCAGGCCACCCAAATAAGTCACGGCGTCCATAGGAACAGTATTGGAAACTCTTGTGCTAAGTGAATAGTAGTCCGGGCTGCAATTGGCGGTTTCTTGTTTGTATTCAGCTGCAATTTGAATCCAGGTTATCATTTGCATTAAAAGTAGCTGAGACCCACACAATTACAGTACGGAGTAGTCTCAGTTAAAACTAACTATGATGCAGACATAGTAGAGTTCGAAAATTTGCACCTAGAGGTAATATGGATCGTAGATCTCGGGAACAATCTGAAAATTGATCTGCGACTTGCCATTCAAAGTCGAATGGTGGTTAGACAAATGTCAAACTTTGATTTACGAGGGCTAGAAACATGAGAATTGGTCTCCGGTGGTGTTTCGGGTTGAAAATCTCCTACACATTGTTAAATTTCGGATCCGGCAGATCCTTCGAGCTAGAATCCCCATCTACCAGTGCTAGAGAGTTGAAAAATGATGCCTGGCGGTTTTCGCGTCATAGATTTCAGAAATGTTTTAAAACTTTGGAAAAACAGGCCCTTTGAGCTTAAAGGTGAAATTTTGATATACCTGTGCAAGACAGCTAAGCATTGGTTCACAGGTATATTTTAGGCCATAGAAATGTTAAGAAATTTCAAATCTAGCCTCGCATTCAAGGTCAAATAGGGATCGGGGTCACTGTCTAGACTCTAGAAATCAGTTAGCAGAGAATGCCGACTCCATTGGAAGGAATTTCGGACATTCTGCGGGACAGTTTCGAAGATTCTGTGACGTTTGCCAACTCTGTCTTAAACCCAGCCATTATTTACAAATTCTGCTTTATTACCCGGCTACAATTTAAGTACAGGCTAGTATTTAGGCCCCGATGTTGAATATGTTATATCATTATATATTTTGCTAGAAAATTTCCTTCTATATTTTCGCCGTTTAAACTGAGTATCATATAAATCGAAATTTTCCGGCAAAATATTGCAGCTTCGATTCTGGTTTGGCTTAAAAAGCCGCTTTCCACGGGCGCTGTCCTGATTTACATCGTTGATTTGCTGTAGTAATAAGTAAAATTCGTTTTATATAGTCACTTCTAACTGGGAGTAAATTATGTATTAAAATGAATGAATGGGTATGTAAAACAAATTGTAAAAAAATATGTACTAAAAATGAAAACACAAGACAAGGGCACAATTTCAAACTATCCAAAAAGATAAATAAATAAAATAAAAAACCTCCCTGCTAATTTAGTATGTAAAAATTCTGATTCATTATTGAAGAGAAAGAACAACAGAATTGATATATATATCACTCTAGAAATAAAATATCACAAGCGTTGCATAATCGGTTTAAAAAGCATTTTAATATACAGCAATGTTTCAAGGAAAATTTATATAGTTTTTGTCGTAGAACTATTTTATAAACAATTTCTAAAATCAACTGATGTCATTGGACCGTATTTGAAGATAGATATCGTACGTAGTATGTAAAAAAGAAATACTAAGTAGGAAGTGTAATCGCCTTCTGTATTTCTATGGCGATTGCTTTCATGAGCTGGGTTGTGTTAGCTCAAGGCACAAAAGCTCTCTGCAAACTATGTATTTCTGTGCAGTGCGAACCTTACACATACTACTCCCCACTGAACAGTTCGCTATTAAACATTCTGCATTATTTTGATGAGAGATGCCGTCACCTTCGGGGAACAACATTTGTTCTAATCAATGTTGTAATAGTAATATACACATATCCCTCGATTTATATGACACTTTGTTTAAACAGCGAAAAAATGCAACCTGTTTTGGTTTACACCATAATAGACTCAGTTTTAGACGGTACGAATTGATATATATATTTATGTAGATAAAATGTCCGACACCGCCTTCTCGTGGTGCAGGCCGTTAGTACCTTTCAAAAGAGATATTCTCTTTTGGAAGGGAACGGAAGGGGAGGTCTGCCAGTTCAGTATGGCCTGCTGATCTGGTCATCTATGGCCACTTTTTTCTTTTTATTCAACCCTGCCGAGGTCCTGGTGCTGATAATTTATACCTATCATTTATACAGGGTCCTGGTGCTGATCATTTATACCTACTAGACTGGACTTGTTTATGGATTTGAGCTTGATTATGGATCCTGGACTTGCTGCACTGGTGGGCCTCTGTTGAGAGAGAATCTGCCGCTGTGTTTTCTGTTTGCTTCTGGGTAGCCAGCCTTAAGTGAACAGAGGCATGGGATACCTTATATCAGCTGGTGGATAATCCTAATCAGAGGCCATCGCAGGTACCTGAACCTTACTTAGCTAGTTGGGCATCGTCAAGCCTAAACTGGAGTAATGTGACTCAGGCAGGCCATATGGCTCTTGAAAAAGTCCACTTGAAAAGGTGGTGCCTGAAGTTTCTACCAGCATCGGTGACTTCAGCCTTTAGCGGAGGAGGAACAGGTCTTTGCCACATGCCTGCGATCAGGGGGCTGTTTGATATTGTTGGCCCTACCAATCTCAATAAACCTAATTTCTTTAAAAATCCTACTAATCATTTCTCTCTGCAGGAACATGGAAAGTGAGGACATTATATAGAGATTATTCTCTTGATGTTCTCACACAGGAATTCCAGCGCTATAACCTAGATATTCTAGGCTTGCAAGAGACCAGATGGACAGGTAAAGGTGAGATACTTAAAAATAACTTTAAATTTCTCTTTACAGGGAGGGAGGACGGAAAGCATCGCCAAGGCGTGGGTCTGCTACTCAGCAGACATGCTAGTGATGCTCTTCTAGGATATGAGTGCATTAATGAAAGGTTTCTTACAGCAAAATTTCAGACAAGCATTAAAGACTTGAATGTTATCTGCTGTTATGCCCCCACTGAGTATGCTGATGAGGATGAGAAGGATAGGTTTTACGGACAACTTCAGGATAATTTGAATTCTGTCAAGAAAGGAGATATTACCCTTGTTCTAGGTGACTTCAATGCCAAAGTTGGTACTGACTCTGACCTTTGGGGAGGGGTGATAGGCCCTATTGGTATTGGTAGCTGCAATGGCAATGGGCAACATCTCCTACAGGTAAGTAAACTCAATGGTTTCAGAATAACTAACACTTATTACAAACACCGCGACATACATAACTACACATGGGTTTCACCTGATGGGCTGCATAGGAATATGATTGATTATATATTAATTAACAGCAAATGGGCTAGTTCTGTTAGAAATACCAGGGCATATAGGGGAGCTGAAATTGGATCTGACCATTACCTTGTTAAAAGTGTCTTGCAACTTAAACTTAAAAAGTGTTGTGCTAAAGTTAAAAAATTTACCTTTAGTACTGAAGCTCTGAAAGACCCAGTTATAACTAAAGCTTACCATGATAGGTTACTTAGTCATTATGACAGTCACGGTTTGCTTACTACTGAAGTTGAGGAAGAATGGGGCCGTTTTAAATAGGCGTTTTTGGAAACTAACAGTACTCTTTTAGGAAAAAAAGGAGCATAGGAGGCAGAATTATTTGAGTGATAAGGCACTTGAGCTTATTTCAGAAAGAAGGAACTACAGGAATGTCCTTAATCAATACCCTACTAGTCCTAATAGAAAGGATTACAGAGAGCTTATTAAACGTGTAAAGGATCAGTTAGCTACTGATAAGAATTTTTGGCTTGATGGCTTGGCTGACAAAGCTGAGGAAGCAGTTAGGCAGCACAACAGCAGAGAGCTGTACCAGATAGTTAATGTTTTGTGTGGTAGAAAACGGACAGGCATACAAGGATTGAAGGATAAACAAGGTAAAGTTATGGAAATGGAGGATTCTGTCATGGCTAGATGGGCTGAGCATTTCAGTGATGTTCTAAACAATGTGGTTAGTTCTACTCCCATTGTTTTTAATGACGATAGATGCATTGGTGACTTTAATGTTGGCCCTATAACACAATCTAAAGTTATTTTGGCTGTTTCAAACTTAAACTTCATAAATCCCCAGGGGTAGATGAAATTACTACAGAAATGCTTAGAGCTGGGAATATTTCGGTTACCACTTGGATGTCTGAAATTTTGAATATCTTTTATGATAAAGGCATGGTTCCTAAAGATTTTACCAGAGCTATTATTATCCTTATTTTGAAAAAAGGTGATCGTAGTTCTTGTAATAACTATAGGGGTATCAGCCTACTCTCTGTTCCAGGTTGAGTTCTTTCGATGATTGTGCTTAATAGAATTCAGAATCTGGTTGGAAGTCAATTGCGTGATGAGCAATGGGGATTCAGAAGTGGTAGGGGATGTGTAGATCAGATATTTTCACTTAGGCAGATTCTTGAGAAATGTTTAGAGTTTCAGAAACCTTTGGTTGCTAGCTTTGTTGATTTCAAAAAGGCTATCGACTCTGTTGATCGTCATAATTTGTGGTTGATTGTGAAATCATATGGTATACCGGAGAAGTTAGTTAACCTAATGAAAGCTCTCTATAATAACACTGAGTCGTGTGTGAGAGTTGGTAAGGCTTGTAGCAATTGTTTTAGCATTATTTCTGATGTTCGACAAGGGTGCATTTTGCCTCCTTTTCTCTTTAGTTTGGTTATTCATTACGTTATGCGAAATTCATTGCAAGGGAAAGGTTTTTGCCTTAAATGGTCTAGAGACTAAAATTTCTGATTTAGATTATGCTGACGATTTAGCTCTTTTGGCAAATGATGTTGATGAGATGAACTCTTTCATTCGAGCTGTTGATGAGACTGGTACTAGATTAGGTTTGGTTAAAAACAGAGAGAAAACTAAAATGATGAAAATTGGTCAGGCAGGTTGTGATTCAGTTCATCTGAATGGTTGCAGTCTTGAGCAGGTGTCACAGTTTAATTATCTTGGGAGCTATGTAACAGATAATGGTGATGTGCGGCATGAGATTAACAGACGAATACTGATTGCTGCCGGGACTTTTAAGAATTTATGGATATTGTGGAGAAATAGGCGTATACACCTAAAGACTAAAATTAGATTGTATAATAGTCTGGTTCTTTCTAGGGTTAGTTATGGTAGTGAAACTTGGACACTTTGTAAACAAGATAACAGGAAACTAGATGCTTTTGATTCTAGATGCTTACGTAGTATCTTGGGTATTAGGTGGTTTAACTTTGTAACTAATGATGAGATTAGGCAAAGGAGTCTGCAACCTCCTTTAAGCAGCATATTGTGCAGAGTGAGACTCCGTTGGTTTGGCCATGTTGCCTGTATGGATAATTATAGATTGGAGAATAAGGTTATGAACAGTGTGCCTAAAGGCCTCAGAAAGAAGGGGAGACCTAGGATGCGGTGGGCAGACAATGTCAAACAGGACCTTGTTAGAATTGGTGTGCAGTGGCCAGATGCAGTAGATGTAGCTCAGGATAGACTTGTTTGGAGAACTAAATGGCACGGTCTGGTTGGACCTCCGTAGCCCATGGCTGCTTGAGGATGATGATGATGATGATTAATTTTAAACCACAATTTTTAAGAATCAATAGCAGAAAAAATAACCGCAACAATTCTATTTACATGTATGTATTTATTTCATTATTAATAATTGTTATTAATATTGATAAGTTTTCTTTTTCCAATTTGCTATTTGTTTTTTCACAAGTGGATTGATTGAATTGATTCAAATATATAATATATAAAAAATATAATAATTATATAAATATAATAATACATATATAATAAAAATCATAACATACATTTCATTATTTTGCATTTGTACTAAAAATATTTCGAAATAACCTTAACGTAACGTTACAACGAAATTTATATTTTGCTATAGCGAAAAATCTTAACGAAAAGCGGTACTTAAGTTTTTGGCGGTAACGGAGAATGAAATGAAACGTTTTTCATTTCGTTTGCCAATTTTTTTTTTCCAAATTTTTTTCCATTGCGTTTTTACTTCATTGAGTTCAGTACTTGAAGTTCAATTTGAACTTTTTGTGAATCCTTTTGGAACATTTACCATAAAAATCACAGACTATCATTTGAGCATGATGAACTCATTGGTGACAGAAGAATAGACAGAAGAATAGTAGGAAAACAGAAGAAGAGTTGGTGACAGAAGAATAGACAGAAGAGTAGTAGGAAAACAGAAGAAGAGTTGGTGACAGAAGAATAGACAGAAGAATAGTAGGAAAACAGAAGAATAGACAGAAGAATAGTAGGAAAACAGAAGAATAGACAGAAGAATAGTAGGAAAACAGAAGAATAGTTGATGACAGAAGAATGGACAGAAGAATAGTAGGAAAACAGAATAGTTGATGACAGAAGAATAGACAGAAGAATAGTAGGAAAACAGAAGAATAGTTGATGACAGAAGAATGGACAGAAGAATAGTAGGAAAACAGAAGAATAGTTGATGACAGAAGAATGGACAGAAGAATAGTAGGAAAACAGAATAGTTGGTGACAGAAGAATAGACAGAAGAATAGTAGGAAAACAGAAGAATAGTTGATGACAGAAGAATGGACAGAAGAATAGTAGGAAAGCAGAAGAATAGTTGGTGACAGAAGAATAGTAGAGAAAAGTTAGGTTTGGGAGGGAAGTAAATTTTCCAAATCATGAATAAAATTTACTATCGAAATAAAATATGCATGAATAGGTTAAATTAACAACGATTCGGTTTTCTATTTAATCTATTTTTTCACCCAAAAATTCAAGAAAGCGTCTGCTTAAAATTTCTAAAATGCCACTTTGGGAACATGTCTTTGAGCAAACATTGCAAACGATCTGTTTATAGGAGAAATTTAAAATTTTGGAGGAGGAGTGCGAGGAGGAAGATATTCCCACTGAGAGCAGCGATTTGGCCCCTTAACCCTCTCCTGGGTTAAGGGGGAAGAAACGATTTCCTTTCAAGACATTAACGAAAAATTCTTCTGTGTTTTAAAGATGCCAATAAAATATTATTTTTTACGTTTCCCGACATTAGTTACCATTTCCACTGTTAGAGGATGCAAATTTCGGAAAATGAAAATTTCGTTCTCTCTGAAAACAAGACGTCGGGGGTGGCTCAGTCGGTAGCGCGCCAGGCTCGTAATCTGTAGTTCCCAGCTTCGTGTCCCAGCTGGGTGAGCGTTGAGATTATCTCCGCAAAATTCCCCGCCCTGCCCACGGTCAGTAGGGGACACCGATGGGCTTGGAAAGGCCGCCGTCCGTCGGATGGGACGTTAAGCCGTGGCCCCGTGTGTGGGAGAGCCATACCCTGTGCACGTTAAAGAACACGCTGGATGGTCTTGACGGGAGGATACCATCTGTCTCCCAACAGCTGTTTCAGTGGGTCCCCTCCCCCAACCTTCTCTGAGCCTTCGGGGTCCATGTGACCTGGCCATTTAGCCCATGGTGTGCAAAAAAGTGCCGCTCAGAGGTAAAACAACCCAACTCTGAAAACGAGCATTCCATGTTAGCCATAGAGGATACGTTTTTCTTCTGTTAGATGCAGTTATTATGAGTCATGAATCGTATCAGGTAATCCACTTCGATCACTAATGTGCTGATTGAATCCGAAAACTCTCCTAGAGTTTCTCTGAACAGAAATTGCTCAAAATCGAAAGCCAGTTTCCTCGACATCGCGCCAGGCTCGTGATCTGCAATCCCGTTTAGATTTATCTAAGTTAGGATAGGAGGAAACTTTATATCAAATGTGTGTGCTGTTTTTCTGCTGAGGTCCTGCCATCCTCACAGACCTTCTACTATGGCATATAAACTGACAGGCTCCTGTCAAACCTCTGTGGCAAGCAGCTGCTTGAGGGGGTATTTATTTATTTTTTTATTATTTAACTCTTACCGTTTAGGAGGAAATAGAGAAGCAAACAAACGAACTTTCTCAAGCATAGAGGGGGTCGCACTCAATTGGGTTTGGGTTGTTTTACCTCTGAGCGGCACTTTTTTGCATACCATGGGCTAAATGGCCAGGTCACAAGGACCCCGAAGGCTCAGAGAATGTTGGGGGAGGGGACCCACTGGAACAACTGTTGGGTGACAGATGGTAGTCTCCCGTTAAGGCCATCCAATGTGTTCTTTAATGTGCACAGGGTATGGCTCTCCTGCACACGGAACCACGGCTTAACGTCCCATCCGACGGATAGCGACCTTTCCAAACCAATTGGGGTCGCACTCAGCGTGCCAGTCTCATTGGGTTGTTTTACCTCTGAGCGACACTTCTTTTGCACATAATGGGCTAAATGGCCAGGCCACAAAGACCCAGAAAACTGAGAGAAAGTTGGGAGGACGGGACCCACTAGATCGCTGTTGGGAGACAGATGGTAGACTCGTCAAGGTCATCCATCGTGTTCTTCAACGTGGACAGAGTATGGCTCTCCCGCACACGGAGTCACGGCGTAACGTCCCATCCGACGGACGACGGCCTTTCCAAGCCCAGCGGTGTCCCCTGCTAACCGTGGGTAAGGCAGTGAGTTTTGCGGAGATAAATCTGAATGCTGATCTGAATTCCAGTCTCGTAATCTTCAGTATCGAAGTTCGAGTCCGAATTATACCGGGGCGGGGGTGGCTCAGTCGGTAGCGCGCCAGGCTCGTAATCTGTGGTTCCCAGGTTCGAGTCCCAGCTGGATCAGCGTTGAGATTTATCTCCGCAAAATTTCCTCGCCCTGCCTACGGTCAGTAGGGGATACCAATGGGCTTGGAAAGGCCGCCGTCCGTTGGATGGGACGTTAAACCGTGGCCCCGTGTGCGGGAGAGCCATACCCTGTGCACGTTAAAGAACACGCTGGATGGCCTTGATGGGAGGCTATCATCTGTCTTCCAACTGCTGTTCCAGTGGGTCCCCTCCCCCAACCTTCTCTGAGCCTTCGGGGTTCATGTGACCTGGCCATTTAGCCCATGGTGTGCAAAAAAGTGCCGCTCAGAGGTAAAACAACCCAACCCAACTATACTAGTATTGAGATTTATCTCTGCAGAACCCCGATCCTGCCGTCGGTGAGAAGGAGAACACCGATGGGCTAGAAAAGCCCGCCACTCTTCGTATAAGACGTTAAACTGTTACTCCGTGTGCAGGAGAGCCATGTCCTGTGCACGTTAAGGGTTCAGGGTGCTGTGGGCAGAGTGCTCTTACAACCCCGCTCCCTCCCCTCCAAGGGTTGGGTTGTTTTACCTCTGAGCGGCACTTTTTTGCACACCATGGGCTAAATGGCCAGGTCACATGGATCCCGAAGGCTCAGAGAAGGTTGGGAGAGGGGACCCACTGGAACAGCTGTTGGGAGACAGATGGTAGGCTCCCGTCAAGGCCATCCAGCGTGTTCTTTAACGTGCACAGAGTATGGCTCTCCCGCACACGGGGCCACGGCTTAACGTCCCATCCGACGGACGGCGGCCTTTCCAAGCCCATCGGTGTCCCCTACTGACCGTTGGCAGGGTGGGGAATTTTGCGGAGATAAATCTTAACGCTGACCCAGCTGGGACTCGAGCCCCCCCCCCCCCCCCTCCAAGGTGTCACGATGTTCTGCAAAATTAATGGTTATGAGTTAAACCATCTCTATTTCGAGAAATTAGGTCTCTTAATAAATTTTTCGTTGTTTTTTTTAACGTTCCATATTTGTCAGTTTATTCAACAACACATACGTATTTGCTGTTAAATTTGATTCAAAATTTATAAAGATGAAATAAAATTAAAAACAATATTTTAAACACTGACATTTCAGTTACTACCACTAGGAAAAGTATTCGCAGGTGACATGAATACAAATATTTTAAAATACGATCTAGAATGTGACCGTAATATTTATTAAAATGATAATAGAGCTCAATAACAAATTTTAAGTGAGGAAATATATTCTGATTCCGGAACGGTTAAAAATCTAGTCCCTCACACTAGGGCCAATTTGGAGGGCATGGAGGGGGGGGGGGGCGAGTTGAGAATGCATCTTTTAAAAATACTAGTAAAGGAATGGAAGCCACAAAATATCAAATTTATGCATATTTCATGCATTTTTTTTTAATAAAACTCTAAAACGATGAGGGAAATGTTACACCATAATGGAATCCAGTCTAGCTCCCCTCCTTTTTACCACATTCCCTTCCTCCCCTTCCCTCTCTTTTTACCATTTCCCTCCCTCCCTTTTTACCATTTCTCTCCCTCCCTTTTACCATTTCCCTCCCTCCTTTTTACCATTTCCCCCTCTCTTTTTACCATTTCCCTCCCTCTCTTTTTACCATTTCCCTCCCTCCCCTTCCCTCCCCTCTCTTTTTACAATTTCCCTCCCTCCCTTTTACCATTCCCCCTCTCTTTTTATCATTTCCCTCCCTTCCCTTCCCTCTCTTTTTGCCATTTCCCTCTCTCTCCTTTTACTATTTCCCTTCCTCCCCTTCCCTCTCTTTTTACCATTTCCCTCCCTCTCCTTCCCTCTCTTTTTACCATTTCCCTCCCTCCCTTTTTACCATTTCCCCCTCTCTTTTTACCATTTCCCTCCCTCTCTTTTTACTATTTCCCTTCCTCCCCTTCCCTCTCTTTTTACCATTTCCCTCCCTCTCCTTTCCTCCCTTTTTACCATTCCCCTCTCTCTCTTTTTACCATTTCTCTCCCTCCCTTTTTACCATTTCCCTCCCTCCCTTTTTACCGTTTCCCCCTCTCTTTTTACCATTTCCCTCCCTCTCTTTTTACTATTTCCCTTCCTCCCCTTCCCTCTCTTTTTACCATTTCCCTCCCTCCCCTTCCAACCATTTAATTTAGATTCGAGCTTGCCTCACTCTTTCACAAACTGATTACAATTGACAAAATTTTGTACGTAACAAGGGAAAATATTATATCGTGGCTTGTATACATTATATACATGAGCACTGTAAAATCTTTTATTAAAAAACAAACATGAAGTTATTGCGTAGCCTTTAAAGTCAAAAATGAGTTCCTTGTCGACTCCAATACTGATAAAAAAATGCGAATAAAAACGAGAAATAAGATAGTCTCTAGTGAATATGGGATGCTCCTTATCAAAGAAAATCAAAGTTTTCTCTCCGCCGTTAGCGCCATCTAACAGTGGAAATTCGAACTAATGGATAATTGGGAGTATGTAAATAGTAATATTTTATCACTATCTATAAAATATAAAAGGAATTTTTCATTTATCTTTCAAAATTAAAAAAATTGAGTTTTCCCGCCCACCATGGAGTAAAGGGAACGCATTTCTTCCAATGTCTACCCCTTGACCATCATACTCTACCCCCCAAATTTAAAAATTATTGGCATAAATAAATCGCTTGAATATTTATTTAAAAATTTAACCTTTGTATCTTTTAGCACTGTTAGAGGGCGCTGTTAAAGCTATTGGGAGATTCGAAAAATGCAAATCGTAATATTTGATCAATACCTATCGAAAAAAAAATTACTTCCAAACATGAAAAAAAAAAAACTCGTTGAATATTTATATACACACAACAAAGTGAGACCATTGGCTTGGGGGCGGGGGTGGCTCAGTCGGTAGCGCGCCAGGTTGATAATCTGTAGTTCTCAGATTCGAGTCCCAGCTGATCAGCTTTGAGATTATCTCCGCCAAACTCCTTGCTCACGGTCAGTAGGGGACACCGATGGACTCGGAAAGGCCGCCGTCCGTCGGATAGAACGTTAAGCCGTGGCCCCGTGTGCGGGAGAACCATATCGGTTGGGTTGTTTTACCTATGACGGGGCCACGGCTAAACGTCCCATCCGACGGACGGCGGCCTTTCCAAGCCCATCGGTGTCCCCTACTGACCGTGGGCAGGGCGGGGAATTTTGCGGAGATAAATCTCAACGCTGACCCAGCTGGGACTCGAACCTGGGAACTACAGATTACGAGCCTGGCGCGCTACCGACTGAGCCACCCCCGCCCCCAGAGAGCCATACCATGTGCACGTTAAAGAACACGCTGTATGGCCTTGACGGGAGGCTACCATCTTTCTCCCAACAGCTGTTCCAGTGGGTCCCCTCCCCCAACCTTCTCTGAGCCTTCGGGGTCCATGTGACCTGGCCATTTAGCCCATGGTGTGCAAAAAAGTGCCGCTCAGAGGTAAAATAACCCAACCGACCATTGCCTTTGTTTTTTTTTAAACGTGGAGACTAACTTCTAAGAAAAAATGAACACCAATTTCTGAAATGCGAACTTAACGTTAGACCCGTATACAAGACGAAGATTGTCTCGCTAACCGCTTAAAGGCGGCATCAACTATTCCGCAGAGCGAGTGCATCTTAACCTATGGAGAAAGTGTTTCGGAAACTTTAAAGCAGCAGCTTTGACAGCTCGCAGCCATACCTCCGGTGAGAATGGGTTTTCATTCTTGACAAGATTCCTGCGGAACGCGCGTGAGAGGTTAATAAAGCGCGTAATCTCATCTCATCTCCGAGTCCTGGATCTCTTTTAATCAACCGTATTAGTGTCTTTTCTTCGGCAATGAGTCTGCGCAATGGGCGGAAAAGAATGCCGCTGGCTGGAGGGCAAGAACAAAATCTGCCATTTGTTCAGGTCACTGGGTTCATTTAGAGCGATGACGGCGAATAAAAATCCCAGCTTTCCACTTTCCCGTGGTTGTCAGCTGCCTGCTTCATCTGGCACTTTCTCTGCCTCTTATATTCAAGAAGGCTCCAAAAGGGCTTAATTGCGCATAACGACTAAAGTTAAACAGTTTTCAGAGCGGATACTGCGGACATTCAAAAAATATTGGCAACGCGATTTAATTCTCTACAGCAGAATCCAGATTTCCGTAATAGTAAGGAAAACTGCGATTAAGGAAATCCGCTACGATATTAGAATATTTATCCCCCACAGTTATTCAAAGAAAAGAATAAAGAATTAAAAGCTGTGGAAATAATGTTTCACCTTACGCTTGTTCCTTAATCTTAAGTTTAAAAAGCTATTTGATTCGGGGCGGGAGTGGCTCAGTCGGTAGCGCGCCAGGCTCGTAATCTGTAGTTCCCAGGTTCGAGTCCCAGCTGGGTCAGCGTTGAGATTTATCTCCGCAAAATTCCACGGTCAGTAGGGGACACCGATGGGCTTGGAAAAGGCCGCTGTCCGTCGGATGGGACGTTAAGCCGTGGCCCGGTGTGCGGGAGAGCCATACCCTGTGCACGTTAAAGAACACGCTGGATGGCCTTGACGGGGGGCTACCATCTGTCTCCCAACAGCTGTTCCAGTGGGTCCCCTCCCCCAACCTTCTCTGAGCCTTCGGGGTCCATGTGACCTGGCCATTTAGCCCATGGTGTGCAAAAAAGTGCCGCTCAAAGGTAAACCAAGCTATTTGATTCGAAATCTAGCTATTGATTAAGTGGAATTCACCTAGTTCATTTTTTATTCCAGTATTTTTTAATGTGGAATATTAACCCTTTAATTTATGATTAACTTCCGTATGACGTTTTTTATGACTGAGCCTCTCTTCGATATAAGCTAGTAATATTTTTATTGTTTACCCCTCTAAATTTGCATTTCCAATTCGTCAACGCTGCAGATTTCCACGTATTATTATAACTGTTAAATTTCTTCCACAAGCGAGTTTTTACTCTAGTGGAGGACTCATCATTTTTTCTCAGACTTGTACTGAAAAATGTAGGTAAAATTATAAAACACTAATGAAATATAATATTAAAAATTTTCCATATATATGGTATGAATAAATATATGATTTTTATTGTACAAACTATGTATAAAGAAGAATATATATTAGATAATGTAATACTTTAAAATTGTGTATCTGAGAAATACAACATTATATATATTTCATTATAACTTCAGTTCTAAGGTAAAAAACATGTAAATGTAAAGTACTACATACTCTGATAATAAATTATCTATCTATCTAAATTTAATGAATATGCACGTGATATTACTTTCATAAATAAAAATATCTTGCATTGCTCTTGCATATTACCGTATTTCTTCTATTCTAAGACGCCATCGATTGTAAGACGCACCTTAATTTCAGTACCACCAACAGAAAAAAAGTTTTGATTCTAAGAAAAAAATGAATAAAACGCCAAAAAATATATCTAACAAATATTTTTATTATAATAGAATTCAATTTACTAACAACAATAGTACCTATTTCTCAGTAGGTATGTTATTCATCACTTCCTTCTGAATCAATATCAGAGTCTGATTCTTCTGAGCCGTCATATCTGCATCAATATCAGAGTCTACTTCACATTCAGGGTTGTGTTGGGTTGTTTTACCTCTGAGCGGCACTTTTTTGCACACCATGGGCTAAATGACCAGGTCACATGGACCCCGAAGGGTCAGCGAAGGTTGGGGGAGGGGACCCACTGGAACAGCTGTTGGGAGACAGATGGTAGCCTCCCGTCAAGGCCATCCAGCGTGTTCTTTAACGTGCACAGGGTATGGCTCTACCGCACACGGGACCACGGCTTAACGTCCCATCCGACGGACGGCGGTCTTTCCAAGCCCATCGGTGTCCCCTACTGACCGTGGGCAGGGCGGGGAATTTTTGCGGAGATAAATCTCAACGCTGACCCAGCTGGGACTCGAACCTGGGAGCCACAGATTACGAGCCTGACGCGCTACCGACTGAGACACCCCCGCCCCACTTCCCATTCAGAGTCTGATTTTTCTGAACCGTCTTTATTTCCATTATCCCATATAATGTATCGTCTTCTGAGCCATCGAGAGCGTTGGTGATGCAACATTTTTTAACTGAGTGCTTCCCTATTCTTTCTGGGATTAGCTTCCAAGCTGTTGATACCCATTCCGCCAATTTTGATGCCTCCGCTTTCTTAATTTTTGCGGAAGGTGTCAGCGGAAGGTTGTCAGTCAAAAACCAGCTCAACTGTCAGCCACAACCGGTTCCAAGCTCACTATAATTCACTCACAGAGTTCCACTATAATGAAATAACGGTGGCTTCATTTTTGGAAAGCGCGGGAAAATACCCACGCCACTTTATTCTTTAATGGAATTGGAGAATGCGATAATGGTCAAACTTGGAGGCGGGGTTGGGTTGTTTTACCTCTGAGCGGCACTTTTTTGCACACCATGGGCTAAATGGCCAGGTCACATGGACCCCGAAGACTCAGAGAAGGTTGGGGGAGGGGACCCATTGGAACAGCTGTTGGGAGACAGATGATAGCCTCCCGTCAAGGCTATCCAGGCGTGTTCTTTAACGTGCACAGGGTATGGCTCTCCCGCACACGGGGCCACGGTTTAACGTCCCATCCGACGGACGGCGGTCTTTGCAAGCCCATCGGTGTCCCCTACTGACCGTGGGCAGGGCGGGGAATTTTTGCGGAGATAAATCTCAACGCTGACCCAGCTGGGACTCGAACCTGGGAAGTACAGATTACGAACCTGGCGCGCTACCGACTGAGCCACCCCCGCCCATTGGAGGCGGGGCTTCCTCGTAAAAACAAAACGTGTGGTGCCGTGTGCAAAACGCGAAAAAATTTGAAAAAAAAAAAAAAAAAAAACTGCGTTTCTAAGACGCACCCCGTTTTTAGAGACCTTTATATGGGAAAAAAAAGTGCGTCTTAGAATCGAAGAAATACGGTATTATTCAGATTTTCTGCAGAATTGCGACTTTCGATATTCAATTGCAACTCTATTTCTGTAGGCGGGTGTTTTGCGAGCGTTTTCAATTACGGAACGCTGAATGAAAAATTTGGTGGAACGTCGAGTTGACATATTTTTCGGCAACACAGAAAAGGAGTATAATATAATCATCTCTACAACAACTTACATTTCTTATAATATTGAAATTGTAAACAAGTTTCGTTGTTTTATAAAACATTCGTGAAATTGAAACCATTTTCTGCTGAAAGATATTTTACTGAGAAACGATTGGAAAACGCTTGCTATAGACTTCTGTCTTTTGAACAGTCGATTTCCACATGTTGATAAATTTCAGCAAAAATAATGCGCTTGAGTCAAAATTTGTATAATGGATTATATATATATATACAGGGTGTCCCTGAATTCATGCCCCAAACGTGAGGGGATGGTAGTACAGCCACTCAAAAAAGTATCCGAACACTATGGTTGATTACAGAATTCAGAAAAAATATCTGGCAACGATTTTTTTAGAAATTAGTGATCTGGCAACCTTCGTGTCACATTCGTGTCACGTGACACGAATGTTGCCAGATCACTAATTTCTAAAAAAATCGTTGCCAGATATTTTTTCTGAATTCTGTAATCAACCATAGTGTGACACGAATGTTGCCAGATCACTAATTTCTAAAAAAATCGTTGCCAGATATTTTTTCTGAATTCTGTAATCAACCATAGTGTGACACGAATGTTGCCAGATCACTAATTTCTAAAAAAATCGTTGCCAGATATTTTTTCTGAATTCTGTAATCAACCATAGTGTTCGGATACTTTTTTGAGCGACTGTACACATCGAACCCACCAATATTCGTGCCGCAAACGCAGGAAACCACCAATATCCAAGGCCCCAAACGCAGCCCGCATGTAATTCCAGCACGATGGGGCACCCGCCCATTTCAGCATGGACGTGGGTCAGCATCTTCAGACCACATTTTTGGGAACCGATGGATTGGGCGCGGTGGTCCCATCCCTTGGCCTCCCAGATCGCCCGATCTTTCTTGTATCAATATCTTTCTGTGGGGACATTTGAAGAGTGTCGTGTACGAGACACCCGTGCAGTCCGTGGAGGACCTGGTAGCGCGACTATCCGTCGCAGCCGCCGATGTGCGCGACAAGACCGGTGTTTACGAGCAGGTACGCCGATCACTACTCCGCCTTTGTGCCGCCTGTATCAATGTTGGTGGGCGGACGTTTGAGCATTTGTTGTAATGATCTCCAATAAATGTCACTCTGGAAACCTCTGTGTCTGTCCTTCATTTCCGACTTCTCACTGCGTTTGTGGCCGCATATTCTATGAAGAATATTGGTGGGTTCGGTGTGTACTACCATCCCCTCACGTTTAGGCCATGAATTGAGGGTTGGGTTGTTTTACTTCTGAGCGGCACTTTTTTGCACACCATGGGCTAAATGGCCAGGTCACATGGATCCCGAAGGCTCAGAGAAGGTTGGGGGAGGGGACCCACTGGGACAGCTGTTGGGAGACAGATGGTAGCCTCCCGTCAAGGCCATCCAGCGTGTTCTTTAACGTGCACAGGGTATGGCTCTCCCGCACACGGGGCCACGGCTTAACGTCCCATCCGACGGACGGCGGCTTTTCCAAGCCCATCGGTGTCCCCTACTGACCGTGGGCAGGGCGGGGAATTTTGCGGAGATAAATCTCAACGCTGACCCAGCTGGGACACGAACCCGGGAACTACAAATTACGAACCTGGCGCGCTACCGACTGAGCCACCCCCAACCCATGAATTCAGGGACATCACGTATATTCATATATACGTATATGTATTAATTATGCCAAAAACCTAAGATTATAATAGGTCCCCATGATGGCCAATTTGGTGCAGTAGTAAAAAAGTGTTTAAGAAATTTGTAAAGCTGGGTTCTTAAATTACGTAGATTTTAGCAACGGTTTGATACATTAAATGCTATTAATGTAATTCTTATCTTTAAAAGTAAACTTTTGAAATTATCGCTGCTTTTAAATTTTCAGACCTCGATGTCTCTTGAAATATTAAACGAATATGACTGAGGGAGAAGAAATGTAGATGGAGAAAAAAATGCCAAAAATTCCAATTGCTAGCAAAAGAAAGCGAAATTCAGGTCTTTACAAGTGTTCATTTTATTTGCACAGCCTAATAAGTAGCTGGATGAAAATAAGCTTTTCACATACTGATGTTAGGAACAGGTGACCTCTGTCTCTGCTCTTAGTATTTTCTCAAGAAAAATTGCAGTCAATTAGAAAGCGAATGTGTGGAGAGAATGCTGCATGTGACAAATTGATCACCAGAGGGAGTGTCGAAATAATTCAGGGATAGGTTTATGGAGATCATGGGTTACGTTTCCACAATCCAAGAGTTAACGTCCCATATTCAGGGGCGGGGATGGTTCAGAGTGCAGCGTGCCAGACTCGTAATCTGCAGTTCTCAGATTCGAGTTCCTGCTGGGTCGGGGCGGGGGTGGCTCAGTCGGTAGCGCGCCAGGCTCGTAATTTGTAGTTCCCATGTTCGAGTCCCAGCTGGGTCAGAGTTGAGATTTATCTCCGCAAAATTTCCCCGCCCTACCCACGGTCAGTAGGGGACACCGATTTGCTTGGAAAGGCCGCCGTCCGTCGAATGGGACGTTAAGCCGTGAATCCGTGTGTGGGAGAGTCATATCCTGTGCACGTTAAAGAACACGCTGGATGGCCTTGACGGGAGGCTACCATCTGTCTCCCAACAGCTGTTCCAGTGGGTCCCCTCCCCCAACTTTCTCTGAGCCTTCGGGGTCCATTGTGACCTGGCCAATTAGCCCATGGTGTGCAAAAAAGTGCCCTCAGAGGTAAAACAACCCAACCCAACTGTTCACCTTATTCTCTTCTGCCCTTTATCCGTACAAAATGGAAAGAATAGTAATTACTAAAAAATCTATTGAATTATCGACAGGAATAAATTAGACGTGGGAAAAACTTAATAGCTATGCTGTGATGTAATAATAAGGAAGAATGTCTGCCAGATGGTTTAGTGGAAAGCTCTGACGCCACGTCAAGGCACCATCTATGTCAGAGAGTTTTACTCTAACCTTGAGAAAACCCCTCCACACCTAGGCAGATAGTGCGGAAGGAAAAAGAGGGATCAAGAACGCCACAAACTTCCATTAAAGAGTCAATCAGAAGCGATTGAGAGAATTTAATGGAATATTTTGTAGCATCTTGGGCAAGATCTAATAAAAAAACGAAACAATAAAAAATTGAGAAAGCAACAAAAACTATTAGATCTTGTTCTCATCCGCCCCCAGTGACAGCAACTCCCTTGATTGCACCTTCGCTTCTTGGCAAAGGTGCTCCAACACACTTATGTATTAGTTCGGACACTAGGTGTAGGCGTCCAGGATTGCTGCTGTGATTCACTGGAATGAATGTTCCCAAAGTGGGCAGCACCTTGGAATTTTGATTTTCATGGGATCGGTAAAAATGAAAAAAAAAAAAGAATAAATAAATGAAATAAAACATACTTACCAAAGGTCCTCCTGGAATAGTTTTCGATGAGTCTCCAGAAAATGGTACCCCCCTTACTCTCACCCCGTTGCAAGAAAAGAGAAAATGATGGGCTTTGAACGGATGCTGTCAATTGGTTGAGACTCAGATTTCACTCACCAACAGACAGCATCTTTTCTAAACCAATCAAGTCTCTGAATGATCTTGATGGGAGGCTTCCCTAGCAACTGCCCAGACGTCTTCTTTCCCTAAATATCTCTTAAGCTTTATTAGAATTTTTGAGCCCTATATTTAACCCATTGTGAAGCCTAAAAAGTTGTTCTCTTAGCTGAAAAACCCAACCATAATTAATATAAAGAAAAATGGAGTTCTATTCCGAAACCCAAAGTGCGGCAAAACATGTGTTTGTAACAATCATATTATTGTTAAAAAAATGTATGGTCGTTCTTTAATAATTGGCAATTGTTTTTTGTGTTGCGTTAGCAGATTGTTTGCATACTTCCGTTGTGTTTTGATGTAGGGGGATTATTTAATAACTTTTATAAATATTTTAGTTACTTGACCTAATGAAATCGATGACCCTTCATTTTTTCAAACCTAAGGGATGCACTGAGGCAACAGAAGGCAGGGGAATATCCAGTAATCTTTCTTAGTGAAGATGATAATGTAGGGATAGGGGGATTCATAATGTTTGATAAAAAGTCATAATTAGAGTATTTTGTGCTGGGAGAGATGTCACGAATTTGAACCCCTAAGCCAAAATGTTTTATCCGTGAAATCCCTTAATTTTAGCTCAAATCCACGTTATGCCACTGGTTATTTCACCATATGTCTCTAATGAGGTGTCTGATCGTAGCATATGAAATAATACCAGTTACCCTATATCATACGCATTTTTAATTTAATAGGTATCATAAATACTTGATAAATGTAAGATTTTCATTTCTAAAACAGGGAAAACAATTTAGGATTATGTTGAGAATACCCCGTTGAAAGTTATGAAAAATAAAAGAAAGAAATTTAAAAAAAGATGCATTTATTTCTTCACGTACCCATAAAAAGATGAAAATTATAATGCCGAAATATTTAATGAATTTCAGTTTCATACTCACTTCATATTAATTTCAAAGGCACATAGAATGACTAAGCGAACTTTGAAAAATATTGTACCATATTACTCTGAAGTTAATTTGATTTCATAAGTAATTTCTGTATCCTTTTTACTCTTTTAGAGCAAACTTTTCTAGCTAACTCTAGAAAACGAAAGATAAAATATGTAGGCTCAATGCCTACAAAAAATCCTCCTTAAACATATTTATTGAATCTTTAGACTAAGTTCATCAATATTTATATACCGTAACGCAATATCATTATGAGTTTTCATCGTAAAAATTTCGTGACATAGATAATATCAGGTACTCAGCCTTCCAATTTTGTGGATTGACGTTCTCAGAATAGTTTTCTAAATCACTAAATAGAATTTATAATATCCACATAATTCTTATTGAACTTAACACTGCAGTCATTAGACCAATTCATAAGTCAGGATCAAAGAATCAGTTTGATGATCATAGACCAATTTCTATATGCCACCAATTGAAAAAAATATAGGAAATGTATGTAGCAAATGTGCTTATGGGTTACCTAAAAAAATATAAGCTTATTTCTATAAATCAATTTGGCTTTCAAAGAAACACAGGAACTCTAAATTTACTGGATCATTTTTCTGATGAAATCAATTTGGCTTTCAAAGAATCACAGGAACTCTAAATTTACTGGATCATTTTTCTGATGAAATCAATTCGGCTTTCAAAGAATCACAGGAACTCTAAATTTACTGGATCATTTTTCTGATGAAATCAATTTGGCTTTCAAAGAATCACAGGAACTATAAATTTACTGGATCATTTTTCTGATGAAATCAATTTGGCTTTCAAAGAAATACAGGAACTCTAAATTTACTGGATCATTTTTCTGATGAAATCAATTTGGCTTTCAAAGAAACACAGGAACTCTAAATTTACTGGATCATTTTTCTGATGAAATCAATTTGGCTTTCAAAGAATCACAGGAACTCTAAATTTACTGGATCATTTTTCTGATGAAATCAATTTGGCTTTCAAAGAAACACAGGAACTCTAAATTTACTGGATCATTTTTCTGATGAAATCAATTTGGCTTTCAAAGAAACACAGGAACTCTAAATTTACTGGATCATTTTTCTGATGAAATCAATTTGGCTTTCAAAGAATCACAGGAACTCTAAATTTACTGGATCATTTTTTTTAAGAAATCAATTTGGCTTTCAAAGAATCACAGGAACTCTAAATTTACTGGATCATTTTTCTGATGAAATCAATTTGGCTTTCAAAGAATCACAGGAACTCTAAATTTACTGGATCATTTTTCTGATGAAATCAATGCAAACTTAAACAAAGGTAACATTGTTGTAACGTTATTCCTTAGACCAGGGTTTTTCAAACTTTTTTTGACAGCAACCCACAATAAGAAATACATTTTATGTCGCGACCCAGTACACCCACACATGTATACTAAACTGAAACAAAAGCTTTTCTATTTTATTTCATTAGAAAAAATGCTGGTCGCTACCCACTAAATTGATTTCACGATCAGCTAACGGGTCGCGACCCGCAGTTTGAAGAACGTTGCCTTAGATGACAACATTTCATTTAATAAACTGCATAACATAGGAATTAGGAGGCATCTGTTCTATTGGAATATTTAATGTCTCCTTTATTCATTAACCTGCAATGCAAAAAGACAGATACAATAAGCACACATGAAAAACTATCTCCCCGTTTTGTCATTCTGCCAAATAGATGAATGAATGGTCCCTTAAGTATCCTCATTGTAGCATCTGCAATCCACCAAGCCTTGCAAGAAAATTTCCTTTCCCCATTATTTTAAGTTCGGCGAGGCAAAAGTGTCATTATTTTGTCATTTAGAGGATTCTTTTCCGAGTCGGCGGAAGCTTTTGGATCTACAGATGAATCCGTTGTCAAGCAAGAAACCGGAATTAGAGGGAGGACTTCCAATGACGTTTTACTCACAGCCATTAGTTCTATTTAATTTCGTCGACTGCCTGGACGAAAGGAGAGCGCCCTCCCTTAGATTACTGTCTTTACTCTGCTGCAGGATGTCGGAATCGCGACTCTCCAATCTGTGCGCCTTTTCTTCAGCTTCCCCCCTCCCTCCCTCCCTTTCTAATGCAAGCAAGAGCAGTAACGCATAACTTGATAATGGAGCAATGTCCACAACCCTCTTTCCCGAACACAAAGTTGCCTAAGTGCTTATTTGTCTGCCGGAGCCTTTCATCATGGGGTGTTAAAACTTGGATTGAAATGAATAAATCAACTTACGATACAGAGGTGTTGATATGGGTGTGAGAGGGGGGGGGGGGGGGGCGGACATGGCATTTGTTTTTTGTACATGGGTATGATGCGAGTTCTCAAGCTGTATCGACAATCACATCGATATATTTTCTCATTAGAGTGTTTAATTGAGGAAATGAAGAACTAATATTACTTTCAAAAAGTTAAGAAGCAATAAGATTCATAAACTACAAATGTAAGCAACAATTTCACTTACAGAATGTTAATTTTTCAGGCACGTAGCCGAAAAATGTTTCCTGCTGATAAGCAGTCGGTAGCGCGCCAGGCTCATAATCTGTAGTTCCCAGGTTCGAGTCCCAGCTGGGTCAGCGTTGAGATTTACCTCCGCAAAATTCCCCGCCCTGCCCACGGTCAGTAGGGGACACCGATGGGCTTGGAAAGGCCGCCGTCCGTCGGATGGGACGTTAAACCGTGGCCCCGTGTGCGGGAGAGCCATACCCTGTGCACGTTAAAGAACACGCTGGATAGCCTTGACGGGAGGCTACCATCTGTCTCCCAACAGCTGTTCCAGTGGGTCCCCTCCCCCAACCTTCTCTGAACCTTCGGGGCCCATGTGACCTGGCCATTTAGCCCATGGTGTGCAAAAAAGTGCCGCTCAGAGGTAAAACAACCCAACCCTGCTGATAAGCCATAAGGCTTAGCGGGGCAATTTATGTATACATCGTCGTATCAGAATAATATGACCACCTACCATACATATACTATGGCAGGTGGTCATATTATTCTGATACGACTGTGTATATTGTGTATAACTATACTGAAATTTAAATAAAGTTATTATTATTATTAAAAAATATTTTTTTTTTACTATTGATAAGGAATATATTCGCATGTAAAATGGGGTTAAATACAGCATACAGAATTCTTAATATTTTAGTTTGTGGCCGAGTGGCCAGCATTCCTTGCTATTCATCAAAGGGGCCTGGGTTCGAGCCATGGGTAAGGTATGGATGTTTTAGGTTTCTTTCTGCTGAGGTCCCGTCTTCCTTACAGGGTTGGGTTGTTTTACCTCTGAGCGGCACTTTTTTGCACACAATGGGCTAAATGGCCAGATCACATGGACCCCGAAGGCTCAGAGAATGTTGGGGGAGGAAACCCACTGGAGTAGCTGTTGGGAAACAGATGGTAGCCTCCCGTCAAGGCCATCCAGCGTGTTCTTTAACGTGCACAGGGTATGACTCTCCCACACACGGGGCCACCGAACGTAGGAATGTTCCATCCGACGGACGGCGGCCTTTCCAAGCCCATCGGTGTCCCCTACTGACCGTGGGCAGGGCGGGAAATTTTGCGGAGATAAATCTCAACGGTGACCCAGCTGGGCCTCGAACCTGGGAACTACAGATTACGAGCCTGACGCGCTACCGAATGAGCCCCCCCCCCTTCCTCACAGACTTAATGGCTTATAAACTGACATGCTCCACTCAGAACTCTGGGGCAAGCAGTTGCTTGAGGGAGTATTTATTTATAAATTTATTATTACAATTTCTCGTCTAAAAACCAAATAGCCACCCTAGCTTAGTACCTCTGTTTTTCTTGATAGGGGATTTATAAAAAAAACTCTAAAATTTTTTATTCAAAATTCCAACCATCCCTCAAACTACAATGTTTCCTGTTATTGATTCTTAGTTACAATTTGCTCTGTAACGAAACTTTGTCCGTCTTATTTCATTTTTTTTTTGATTTGCGACATATAGGACAGAGAAGAATCCTAGAAGCTACTCCTAGCTTTTACAGGCCTTTTTCTGGATATCGTAATACTTTTACAAGTCTTTCATCGTAGTCTGCAATAAGAACCCGTCTCATTTTTTCTTCCACAGTACTTTGTATGTTTAAACGCAAACAAAAAAAAAAATTGCATATTTGCTAATGAAAAGTGTCCACACTTATAAAAAGTACTTAACCTGCAGAATTTCGTAAGTTTTTATACTAATCGTGCAGATCAATTAAAAAAATAACTTTTAAGCTTTTGCTCAAATATTCACGCAATATATAAAATGAAATTTTAAGAGTGTGAATTCAGTAAAAATTAAAATTACTCCAAAAATACGTCGAATCGAAAATTCCATTTGAGCTCATTAACCAGGTGAAGACAAAAATCGATTTCAGTCATTAATCACCTGAAAAAATAGGGCATCCCTCGATAGGTAAATTGTCAAATAACTGAAAAGATATAACTTGATAATTGAAAGAAAATGCACCATAATATCAATTGCATCAGCTGATTATTTTCCCTAGGGGCCTTAGCCGAAAACTTTAAATACTGGCTTTGTTACATTTCTTAAATGAACTTCAGTTGTGAAAGGAAGAATGAATTTAGAAAAAAAAATTCCTTTCTTTACAATGTACAGTCGCTCAAAAAAATATCCGAACACCATAGTTGATTACAGAATTCAGAAAAAATATCTGGCAACGATCTTTTTAGAAATTAGTGATCTGGCAACCTTCGTGTCAGAGAATTCAGAAAAAATATCTGGCAACGATCTTTTTAGAAATTAGTCATCTGGCAACCTTCGTGTCACAGAATTCAGAAAAAATATCTGGCAACGATCTGTTTAGAAATTAGTCATCTGGCAACCTTCGTGTCAGAGAATTCAGAAAAAATATCTGGCAACAATCTTTTTAGAAATTAGTCATCTGGCAACCTTCGTGTCAGAGAATTCAGAAAAAATATCTGGCAACGATCTTTTTAGAAATTAGTCATCTGGCAACCTTCGTGTCAGAGAATTCAGAAAAAATATCTGGCAACGATCTTTTTAGAAATTAGTGATCTGGCAACCTTCGTGTCAGAGAATTCAGAAAAAATATCTGGCAACGATCTTTTTAGAAATTAGTCATCTGGCAACCTTCGTGTCAGAGAATTCAGAAAAAATATCTGGCAACAATCTTTTTAGAAATTAGTCATCTGGCAACCTTCGTGTCAGAGAATTCAGAAAAAATATCTGGCAACGATCTTTTTAGAAATTAGTCATCTGGCAACCTTCGTGTCAGAGAATTCAGAAAAAATATCTGGCAACGATCTTTTTAGAAATTAGTGATCTGGCAACCTTCGTGTCAGAGAATTCAGAAAAAATATCTGGCAACGATCTTTTTAGAAATTAGTGATCTGGCAACCTTCGTGTCACAGAATTCAGAAAAAATATCTGGCAACGATCTTTTTAGAAATTAGTGATCTGGCAACCTTCGTGTCAGAGAATTCAGAAAAAATATCTGGCAACGATCTTTTTAGAAATTAGTGATCTGGCAACCTTCGTGTCAGAGAATTCAGAAAAAATATCTGGCAACGATCTTTTTAGAAATTAGTGATCTGGCAACCTTCGTGTCAGAGAATTCAGAAAAAATATCTGGCAACGATCTTTTTAGAAATTAGTATCTGGCAACTTTCGTGTCAGAGAATTCAGAAAAAATATCTGGCAACGATCTTTTAAGAAATTAGTCATCTGGCAACCTTCGTGTCCTTGAATTCAGAAAAAATATCTGGCAACGATCTTTTTAGAAATTAGTATCTGGCAACCTTCGTGTCAGAGAATTCACAAAAAATATCTGGCAACGATCTTTTTGGAAATTAGTGATCTGGCAACCTTCGTGTCCTTGAATTCAGAAAAAATATCTGGCAACGATCTTTTTAGAAATTAGTATCTGGCAACCTTCGTGTCAGAGAATTCAGAAAAAGTATCTGGCAACGATCTTTTTGGAAATTAGTGATCTGGCAACCTTCGTGTCCTTGAATTCAGAAAAAATATCTGGCAACGATCTTTTTAGAAATTAGTCATCTGGCAACCTTCGTGTCCTTGAATTCAGAAAAAATATCTGGCAACGATCTTTTTAGAAATTAGTCATCTGGCAACCTTCGTGTCCTTGAATTCAGAAAAAATATCTGGCAACGATCTTTTTAGAAATTAGTATCTGGCAACCTTCGTGTCAGAGAATTCAGAAAAAGTATCTGGCAACGATCTTTTTGGAAATTAGTGATCTGGCAACCTTCGTGTCCTTGAATTCAGAAAAAATATCTGGCAACGATCTTTATAGAAATTAGTATCTGGCAACCTTCGTGTCAGAGAATTCAGAAAAAATATCTGGCAACGATCTTTTTGGAAATTAGTGATCTGGGAACCTTCGTGTCCTTGAATTCAGAAAAAATATCTGGCAACGATCTTTTTAGAAATTAGTGATCTGGCAACCTTCGTGTCAGAGAATTCAGAAAAAATATCTGGCAACGATCTTTTTAGAAATTAGTCATCTGGCAACCTTCGTGTCCTTGAATTCAGAAAAAATATCTGGCAACGATCTTTTTAGAAATTAGTCATCTGGCAACCTTCGTGTCCTTGAATTCAGAAAAAATATCTGGCAACGATCTTTTCGGAAATTAGTGATCTGGCAACCTTCGTGTCAGAGAATTCAGAAAAAATATCTGGCAACGATCTTTTTAGAAATTAGTGATCGGGCAACCTTCGTGTCCTTGAATTCAGAAAAAATATCTGGCAACGATCTTTTTGGAAATTAGTGATCTGGCAACCTTCGTGTCAGAGAATTCAGAAAAAATATCTGGCAACGATCTTTTTAGAAATTAGTCATCTGGCAACCTTCGTGTCCTTGAATTCAGAAAAAATATCTGGCAACGATCTTTTTAGAAATTAGTGATCTGGCAACCTTCGTGTCAGAGAATTCAGAAAAAATATCTGGCAACGATCTTTTTAGAAATTAGTCATCTGGCAACCTTCGTGTCCTTGAATTCAGAAAAAATATCTGGCAACGATCTTTTTAGAAATTAGTCATCTGGCAACCTTCGTGTCCTTGAATTCAGAAAAAATATCTGGCAACGATCTTTTTAGAAATTAGTATCTGGCAACCTTCGTGTCAGAGAATTCAGAAAAAATATCTGGCAACGATCTTTTTGGAAATTAGTGATCTGGCAACCTTCGTGTCCTTGAATTCAGAAAAAATATCTGGCAACGATCTTTTTAGAAATTAGTGATCTGGCAACCTTCGTGTCAGAGAATTCAGAAAAAATATCTGGCAACGATCTTTTTAGAAATTAGTCATCTGGCAACCTTCGTGTCCTTGAATTCAGAAAAAATATCTGGCAACGATCTTTTTAGAAATTAGTATCTGGCAACCTTCGTGTCAGAGAATTCAGAAAAAATATCTGGCAACGATCTTTTTGGAAATTAGTGATCTGGCAACCTTCGTGTCCTTGAATTCAGAAAAAATATCTGGCAACGATCTTTTTAGAAATTAGTATCTGGCAACCTTCGTGTCAGAGAATTCAGAAAAAATATCTGGCAACGATCTTTTTGGAAATTAGTGATCTGGCAACCTTCGTGTCCTTGAATTCAGAAAAAATATCTGGCAACGATCTTTTTAGAAATTAGTCATCTGGCAACCTTCGTGTCCTTGAATTCAGAAAAAATATCTGGCAACGATCTTTTTAGAAATTAGTCATCTGGCAACCTTCGTGTCCTTGAATTCAGAAAAAATATCTGGCAACGATCTTTTTAGAAATTAGTATCTGGCAACCTTCGTGTCCTTGAATTCAGAAAAAATATCTGGCAACGATCTTTTTAGAAATTAGTGATCTGGCAACCTTCGTGTCCTTGAATTCAGAAAAAATATCTGGCAACGATCTTTTTAGAAATTAGTATCTGGCAGCCTTCGTGTCAGAGAATTCAGAAAAAATATCTGGCAACGATCTTTTTGGAAATTAGTCATCTGGCAACCTTCGTGTCCTTGAATTCAGAAAAAATATCTGGCAACGATCTTTTTAGAAATTAGTATCTGGCAACCTTCGTGTCAGAGAATTCAGAAAAAATATCTGGCAACGATCTTTTTGGAAATTAGTGATCTGGCAACCTTCGTGTCCTTGAATTCAGAAAAAATATCTGGCAACGATCTTTTTAGAAATTAGTGATCTGGCAACCTTCGTGTCAGAGAATTCAGAAAAAATATCTGGCAACGATCTTTTTAGAAATTAGTCATCTGGCAACCTTCGTGTCCTTGAATTCAGAAAAAATATCTGGCAACGATCTTTTTAGAAATTAGTGATCTGGCAACCTTCGTGTCCTTGAATTCAGAAAAAATATCTGGCAACGATCTTTTTAGAAATTAGTCATCTGGCAACCTTCGTGTCCTTGAATTCAGAAAAAATATCTGGCAACGATCTTTTTAGAAATTAGTATCTGGCAACCTTCGTGTCCTTGAATTCAGAAAAAATATCTGGCAACGATCTTTTTAGAAATTAGTGATCTGGCAACCTTCGTGTCAGAGAATTCAGAAAAAATATCTGGCAACGATCTTTTTAGAAATTAGTATCTGGCAACTTTCGTGTCAGAGAATTCAGAAAAAATATCTGGCAACGATCTTTTTAGAAATTAGTCATCTGGCAACCTTCGTGTCCTTGAATTCAGAAAAAATATCTGGCAACGATCTTTTTAGAAATTAGTATCTGGCAACCTTCGTGTCAGAGAATTCAGAAAAAATATCTGGCAACGATCTTTTTGGAAATTAGTGATCTGGCAACCTTCGTGTCCTTGAATTCAGAAAAAATATCTGGCAACGATCTTTTTAGAAATTAGTGATCTGGCAACCTTCGTGTCAGAGAATTCAGAAAAAATATCTGGCAACGATCTTTTTAGAAATTAGTCATCTGGCAACCTTCGTGTCCTTGAATTCAGAAAAAATATCTGGCAACGATCTTTTTAGAAATTAGTCATCTGGCAACCTTCGTGTCCTTGAATTCAGAAAAAATATCTGGCAACGATCTTTTTAGAAATTAGTATCTGGCAACCTTCGTGTCAGAGAATTCAGAAAAAATATCTGGCAACGATCTTTTTGGAAATTAGTGATCTGGCAACCTTCGTGTCCTTGAATTCAGAAAAAATATCTGGCAACGATCTTTTTAGAAATTAGTATCTGGCAACCTTCGTGTCAGAGAATTCAGAAAAAATATCTGGCAACGATCTTTTTGGAAATTAGTGATCTGGCAACCTTCGTGTCCTTGAATTCAGAAAAAATATCTGGCAACGATCTTTTTAGAAATTAGTCATCTGGCAACCTTCGTGTCCTTGAATTCAGAAAAAATATCTGGCAACGATCTTTTTAGAAATTAGTCATCTGGCAACCTTCGTGTCCTTGAATTCAGAAAAAATATCTGGCAACGATCTTTTTAGAAATTAGTCATGTGGCAACCTTCGTGTCCTTGAATTCAGAAAAAATATCTGGCAACGATCTTTTTAGAAATTAGTATCTGGCAACCTTCGTGTCAGAGAATTCAGAAAAAATATCTGGCAACGATCTTTTTGGAAATTAGTGATCTGGCAACCTTCGTGTCCTTGAATTCAGAAAAAATATCTGGCAACGATCTTTTTAGAAATTAGTATCTGGCAACCTGCGTGTCAGAGAATTCAGAAAAAATATCTGGCAACGATCTTTTTGGAAATTAGTGATCTGGCAACCTTCGTGTCCTTGAATTCAGAAAAAATATCTGGCAACGATCTTTTTAGAAATTAGTGATCTGGCAACCTTCGTGTCAGAGAATTCAGAAAAAATATCTGGCAACGATCTTTTTAGAAATTAGTCATCTGGCAACCTTCGTGTCCTTGAATTCAGAAAAAATATCTGGCAACGATCTTTTTAGAAATTAGTCATCTGGCAACCTTCGTGTCCTTGAATTCAGAAAAAATATCTGGCAACGATCTTTTTAGAAATTAGTATCTGGCAACTTTCGTGTCAGAGAATTCAGAAAAAATATCTGGCAACGATCTTTTTAGAAATTAGTGATCTGGCAACCTTCGTGTCCTTGAATTCAGAAAAAATATCTGGCAACGATCTTTTTAGAAATTAGTCATCTGGCAACCTTTGTGTCCTTGAATTCAGAAAAAATATCTGGCAACGATCTTTTTAGAAATTAGTATCTGGCAACCTTCGTGTCAGAGAATTCAGAAAAAATATCTGGCAACGATCTTTTTAGAAATTAGTCATCTGGCAACCTTCGTGTCCTTGAATTCAGAAAAAATATCTGGCAACGATCTTTTAGAAATTAGTCATCTGGCAACCTTCGTGTCCTTGAATTCAGAAAAAATATCTGGCAACGATCTTTTTAGAAATTAGTATCTGGCAACCTTCGTGTCAGAGAATTCAGAAAAATTATCTGGCAACGATCTTTTTGGAAATTAGTGATCTGGCAACCTTCGTGTCCTTGAATTCAGAAAAAATATCTGGCAACGATCTTTTTAGAAATTAGTATCTGGCAACCTTCGTGTCAGAGAATTCAGAAAAAATATCTGGCAACGATCTTTTTGGAAATTAGTGATCTGGCAACCTTCGTGTCCTTGAATTCAGAAAAAATATCTGGCAACGATCTTTTTAGAAATTAGTGATCTGGCAACCTTCGTGTCAGAGAATTCAGAAAAAATATCTGGCAACGATCTTTTTGGAAATTAGTGATCTGGCAACCTTCGTGTCCTTGAATTCAGAAAAAATATCTGGCAACGATCTTTTTAGAAATTAGTGATCTGGCAACCTTCGTGTCCTTGAATTCAGAAAAAATATCTGGCAACGATCTTTTTAGAAATTAGTATCTGGCAACTTTCGTGTCAGAGAATTCAGAAAAAATATCTGGCAACGATCTTTTTGGAAATTAGTGATCTGGCAACCTTCGTGTCCTTGAATTCAGAAAAAATATCTGGCAACGATCTTTTTAGAAATTAGTCATCTGGCAACCTTCGTGTCCTTGGATTCAGAAAAAATATCTGGCAACGATCTTTTTAGAAATTAGTATCTGGCAACCTTCGTGTCAGAGAATTCAGAAAAAATATCTGGCAACGATCTTTTTAGAAATTAGTGATCTGGCAACCTTCGTTTCCTTGAATTCAGAAAAAATATCTGGCAACGATCTTTTTAGAAATTAGTCATCTGGCAACCTTCGTGTCCTTGAATTCAGAAAAAACATCTGGCAACGATCTTTTTAGAAATTAGTATCTGGCAACCTTCGTGTCAGGGAATTCAGAAAAAATATCTGGCAACGATCTTTTTGGAAATTAGTGATCTGGCAACCTTCGTGTCACAGAATTCAGAAAAAATATCTGGCAACGATCTTTTTAGAAATTAGTGATCTGGCAACCTTCGTGTCACGTGACATGAATGTTGCCAGATCACTAATTTCTAAAAAAAATCGATGCCAGATATTTTTTCAGAATTTTGTAATCAACCATGGTGTTCGGATATTTTTTTGAGCCAGTGTACCGTGGCCTCGGTCTATGAACGAACACATCCCCACGGCGAATAATTTGCGAATTTTAATCTGAGGAGTATTTCTTTCGAAATGTAGGAAAGCATTTAAAATTCTTTGGAACCACAATTTATATCAATAATACATCTAACAATTGAAGAAAAGATGCATTTTTTTCAACAGTTTAGCTTTAGGATTACAGTGGCCTCAATATATCGCGAGGTGAATAATAGGGGAGGGGAGGGGGAAGAAAGCTTTGGGATGTCGATAAAACGTAAATATCAGTATTTTACGCTAAACAATTTCTTAGAATCGTCATAATTTTAACAGGTAATTAGATTGACTTTTATAATAATTAATCTAATGAGGGTTCATTAGACACCGAACTTCCCACTAATGAAACGAATCCAATTATTATAAACTGAGCCAATCAACATGATGGAAGAAGACGCCGTGAAAATAAGTTTCGCCTGTTCAATGAAGAGAAGGTGCCCGAGCAACCCCTGTGTCCTCCCTCCCCTTCTAGATTAGCAAATGATTTATATATACAAGAAATCCGTCGTCGACTCTTGCTCTCTAGACAGTCACCCCGATCTTTACTTCACCTTGAACGCGACAACGGAACTGAAATTTCTTAACGTTTTGGATATCGAGAGCCCAGAAGAGTTCTGTGCACCAAATTTTAGCTCTCTAGCACCGGTATAGAGAAATTGGACCTTTGACCTGAAAGGGCTAATCGTATCCAAAATTTCACAATGTTTCCGAGATTAACAACCCGAAATACCACCGCGCCAAATATTTTAGCTCTCTACAATCAGTAGATGGGGATTTTACCTCTGAACTCAAAAGACCCCTCTTCCTAACCCCTCCTAATACGAAATTTTGTAACCTTTCGAAGCATCAGAAACACTCCCAAACACCCTCAGACACAAATTTTTACGTTCCTATTGGATCTCCGTAGCCCATGGCTGCTTGAGGATGATGATGATGACGATGACTCTAGATCAAGGTTTGACCTCTACGTGGCTTCTATTTGACCGTGAGAAGATGTCGGGGGGGGGGGTAGCTCAAATTTCGTATTCCCTTTTCTGTGATCTAGGACCTGGATTACCTCTGGGTGCAAATTTTCAGATCTCTAACATTTCTACATTGCAGTGTGAATTTGTGTGATTCCCCTATCAATCAGTCACTCAGGCAGTTAATCAATTAACTCATAATCATTATAAAAAATAAATATTAGATATATGTGACTTATATTTTTTATTTTCCTCATCATCTCGGATAGATGTACTGCATAATTAATAAGTGATTAGAAATGTCTCAACCTCCATTCATATGAAAGGACATATTTCGCTTTATTACATTTAACAGAACATTCGATGTCGCTGGTGGAAGTCAAAGACTTTGGGTTGGCTTATTTAACCTCTGAGGGACACTTTTTTTTCCATACAATGGGTTAATTGGCCAGGTTACAAAGACCCCGAGATGTTTCGGTGAAGGGTTGTGTTGTTTTGGGTTTTTTTACCTCTGAGCGGCACTTTTTCGCCCACCATGGACTAAATGGCCAGGTCACAAGGACCCCGAAGGCTCAGAGAAGGTTGGGGGAGGGGACCCACTGGAACAGTTGTTGGGAGACAGATGGTAGCCTCCCGTCAAGGCCATCCAGCGTGTTCTTCACCTTGCACAGAGTATGCTCTCCCGCACATGGGGCCACGGCTTAATGTCCCATCCGACGGACGGCAGCCTTATCCAAGCCCATCGGTGTCCCCTACTGACCGTGGGCATGGCGGGGAATTTTGCGGAGATAAATCTCAACGCTGACCCTGCTGGGACTCGAACCTGGGACTACAGATTACGAGCCTGGCGCGCTACCGACTGAGCCACCCCCGCCCCCTTCGAGGAAGGGGACCCATTGGACAGCTGCTAGCAGCCTTCCATAACGGTCACCCAGCGTGTTCCTTAACGTGCATAGGGTATGCTTCTCTCGCACATGGGGACCACGGCTTTACGTCTCATCCGATGGACGGTGGCCTTTCCAAGCCCATCGGTGTCCCCTACTAACAGGGGCAAGGCGGAGATAAGTCTCAACGCTGATCCAGCAGGGACTCGCAGCTGGGAAATGCAGATTATGAGTCTGGCACACTACCGACTGAACCACCCCCATCCTTACTAACTATACTTCGTACTCGTTAATGAACGTTGCCTCATGTGTCAGAGAGATCTGGCAGGATCCTATCAGCAATATAACACGACACGGAGGAGATTTGGGAAGAACGCCATCTCAGAAGAAAGAAGACAACCTGAATAAGAAATAAAATCCTGTGTTGAGGGAAAATCTTCCTCTGTGTTTTCATTTGCCTATGGATTTGCCAGCCCTAAGCAAACACGCAAGTCGTGAAATGCTTTTATAAGTTCAAAAACTGATTATAATTATGAATCTTTTTATTTCCTTATGGTGAAAATTCGGGCATTTGAGAAGGCCTCATAATGTGAAATTACTTGTAGGCTCCTATGAATCAGCAAAGAATTATAACAAGCACTTTGTCTCAACACGCACTTTGTCTCCAAAGCACGGGTGGAGTGAAGTTGCTAACTTTTCCAAAAAGAGGCGGTTAATATAGTTAAACTCACTCAGTCTCTCTGACAGTAGAGGGGGCGGAGGTGGCTCAATCGGTAGTGCGCCGGGCTCGTAATCTGTAGTTCCCAGGTTCGAGTCCCAGCTGGGTCAGCGTTGAGATTTATCTCCGCAAAATTCCCCGCCCTGCCCACGGTCAGTAGGGGACACCGATGGTGCTTGGAAAGGCCGCCGTCCGTCGGATGGGACGTTAAGCAGTGGCCCCGTGTGCGGGAGAGCCATACCCTGTGCACGTTAAAGAACACGCTGGATGGCCTTGACGGGAGGCTACCATCTGTCTCCCAACAGCTGTTCCAGTGGGTCCCCTCCCCCAACCTTCTCTGAGCCTTCGGGGTCCATGTGACCTGGCCATTTAGCCCATGGTGTGCAAAAAAGTGCCGCTCAGAGGTAAAACAACCCAACCCAACTGACAGTAGAGGAAGTGTACAGAATAATCAGTAGGTTTTTAATCTCGAATGACTTTTTCTGTTCCGCGTCACTGCATCGAGCGAAGGAATTTCCGTCCACCCTTTGCTAGATTGTGAGAAGTCACTCATGGGTGAATCTCTTTTGATGCTCATGCGCAGAAAGGACGCCCACACGATCGGAAAGGATCAGAAAGGACGCCCCCACGAAAATCGTTGCCAGATATTTTTTCTGAATTCTGTAATCAACCATGGTGTTCGGATACTTTTTTGAGCGACTGTAGGTGGTCATATTATTTTGATACTAGAACGTGTGGGCTCACTCACGGAAATATTGAGCGTGTGCAGTTACCGTTCACAGCAAACTGGAGAGGGTTGTTGTTCTTGTTTTACCTCTGAGTGGCACTTTTCTGCACACCATGGGCTAAATGGCCAGGTCACATGGACCCCGAAGGCTCAGTGAAGGTTGGGGGAGGGGACCCACTGGAAAAGCTGTTGGGACACAGATGGTAGCCTCCCGTCAAGGCCATCCAGCGTGTTCTTTAACGTGCAGAGGGTATGGCTCTCCCGCACACGGACACGGCTTAACGTCTCATCCGACGGACGGCGGGCTTTCCAAGTCCATCGGTGTCCCCTACTGACCGTGGGCAGGGCGGGGAATTTTGCGGAGATAAATCTCAACGCTGACCCACGCAGGACTCGAACCTGGGAACTACAGATTACGAGCCTGGCGCGCTACCGACTGAGCCACCCCCGCCCCAAACTGGAGCGGTTGCGGTTAATGTTCACAGCACATTGGATCGTGTGAGCTCACAAAAACCTGGATCGTGTGGGCTCACTCACAAAAATATTGAGCGTGTGCAGTTACCGTTCACAGGAAACTGGAGCGCGTGCAGTTACTGCACACGCTCCAGTTTGCTGTGAACGGTAACTGGAGCGTGTACAGTTGCTGTACACGTTTCAGATATTTTTCCTGAATTCTGTAATCACGTGACACGAAGGTTGCCAGATCACTAATTTCTGAAAAAATCGTTGCCAGATAATTTTTCTGAATTTTGTAATCAACCGTAGTGTTCGGATACTTTTTTGAGCGACTGTACTGTATATGTGAACATATGATAGAGCAAATGCTAATGTGAAAAACATTTTATTGAACTTCCCTGGAATTTGAGTTTATATTAGGGCTACCCAATTATATTTTCAAGCGAGTCATTTTTTCCCCATTTTTTACCTCCAGATCCCCATGCAGATCAGATTATGAAAGGCAATAAACACTCATATGCCAGAAGGGATCTGGAAAAAAAGCTCACAATTATATTATGTTTTATATTTTTTACTTGTTCACTTGTCTCTTTTTCGTATTTCCTAAGCCGTCCCATAGCCGAGTGGTTAACGCGCTTGGCTACTGATCTAAGGGACCTGGGTTCGAGCCCCGGATAAGGCATGGATGTATGTATCGTTTTTCTGCTGAGGTCCTGCCATCCTCTCAGACCTTCTACTGTGGCATATAAACTGACAGGCTCCTGTCAGACCTCTGTGGCAAGCAGCTGCTTGAGGGGGTATTTATTTTATTTATTTTTTTGCAAAATCAACGTTTCATTTTTTTGTGTTTCTGGTATACGCTGCCTGTCCAAATTACTATGAACCTAATACTTTGTCGTATGTAGCATGGTACAGGTCTCAGATTTCAAGGTTTCCAATTCTCTTTGAAATGGGCTTTGAAGTACTTCTAGCAATGATCTCTCTCAGCTGATGAACTCTTTATAGCAGCTCTGTTTTTGCCGTACAGTTCCTGCCAACAAAAGCATATCCTTGCCTGTCCAAGGATATGCTTTTGTTGGGATATTGTGGCCCGTGATTTTCCACTGAGTTCCATCACCTCCATTACGGATGTTCTTACCATCTCAGTCCAACGCTGAACCCCCTTTCGAAGTCAATCAGATCAACCTTTTTACCCATTTTCGCACTTTATTTTGCTTTCCGTCCTTCGTTTACCGCTTTTAATGGACTTCGTAGTGACGTAGAATACTTATATCAGTAAGAACTTTTGCATAGATTGTTATATTTCGCAATGCATTCGTGCATGATGCAGTTATCATAACATTTTGGCTAGGCAGTGTATCTTTCGTGGGACACATGTTTGTTTACTTTTTTTCCTGAACCGACAATAACCTCGAACAGGGGTGTAGCCATGGGGTGGGGGGATGTGGAGGTGGGGGGGGAGGTTCCCCCCAAAGTAATTCGGAGTTGGCAAAATTCGAAGCGACTTCGTAAAATTTAGGTGAGCTGTGAAAATTTGTAATTTTTTTCTTTGGAAAATTAAGGGGAGTTGTCAAAATCGAATCAACTTGGCAAATCTAAGGTAGTTTGGAAAATGGAGAGACGGTAAAATTTAGAGCAGGTGGCAAAATTCGAAGCCACTTAGTAAAAACAGATGAGTTGGCAAAATTCGGAGCGACTTGGTAAAATCTTGGGGAGTTGGCAAAATCGGGAAAACTTGGCAAAATCTTGGGGAGTTGGCAAAATTCGGAGTGACTTGACAAAATCTTCGGGAGTTGACAAAATTCGGAGTGACTTAACAAAATCGTGGGGAATTGGCAAAATTCAGGTGAGATGTAAAAATTAGGATTTTTTTTCTGCAAAATTATGGCGAGTTGGCAAAACTTAGGGAGTTGGAAAAGTCTACGGACAGTTGGCAAAATTCGGAGTGACTTGGCAAAATCGTAGGGAGTTGGCAAAATTCAGGTGAGATGTGAAAATTTGGATTTTTTTCTGTAAAATTATGGCGAGTTGGCAAAACTTAGGGCAGTTGACAAAATTCGGAGTGACTTGGCAAAATCGTGGAGAGTTGACAAAATTCAGGTGAGATGTAAAAATTGTAATCTTTTTTACTGTAAAATTATGGCGTGTTGGCAAAATAGAGGCAACTTCGCAATTTCTAGGAGAGTTGGAAAATCTTGGGGAGTTGGCAAAATTCAGATTGGCTTTACAAAAATCAGGTGTGATGTAAAATTGGGATTTTTTTCTGTAAAATTGTGGCGAGATGGCAAAATCTAGGGAAGTTGGCAAAATTCGAATCCACTTGGTAAAATACGGGCGATTTGTGAAAATTGGGATTGTTTTTGTGAAATTAAGGAGAGTTGATAAAATCGAGAAAACTTTGCAAAATCTAGGGAAGTTGGCAAAACTGGAAACCACTTGGTAAAGTACAGGTGAGTTGTAAACATTGGGATTGGTTTTGAGAAATTAAGGAGAGTTGGAAAAACCAAGAACTGTTGGCAAAATCTAGGGGAGTTGGCAAAATTCGAAACCACTTGGTAAAATACAGGGGAGTTGGGAAAATTGTGCCTTTCGTGGGCAATTAAGGCGAGTTGATAAAATTCGAAGTGGCTTGGCAAATTCAGGGAAGATGTAAAAAGTGCGATTTTTTCTGTAAAATTACGGCGAGTTGGCAAAATCTAGAGTAGTTGGCAAAATTCGAATGCACTTGGTAAAATATAGGCGAGTTGTGAATATTGAGATTTGTTTTGTGAAATAAAGGAATGTTGGACAAATTGTGAAAACTTAACAAAATGTACGGCAGTTGGTAAAATTCGAATCCACTTGGAAAATACGGGCGAGTTGTGTTGGGTTGTTTTACCTCTGAGCGTCACTTTTTTGCACACCATGGGCTAAATGGGCAGGTCACAATGACCCCGAAGGCTCAGGGAAGGTTGGGGGAGGGGACCCACTGGAACAGCTGTTGGGAGACAGATGGTAGCCTCCCGTCAAGGCCATCCAGCATGTTCTTTAACGTTCACAGAGTATGGCTCTCCCGCACACGGGGCCACGGCTTAACGTCCCATCCGACGGACGGCGGCCTTTCCAAGCCCATCGGTGTTCCCTACTGACCGTGGACAGGGAATTTTGCGTAGATAAATCTCAACGCTGACCCAGCTGGGACTCGAACCTTGGAACTACAGATTACGAGCCTGGCGCGCTACCGACTGAGCCACCCCCGCGAACTTCCAAGTGGAGAGCATCTCCGTTCCCTACAAAGCTCAAATTCGAACCTCGGCAGTGAGCGTACTATAATGCAAGGTGCCGGCTATGACGCAAAACGAACTTCCTTTTCTGGGTTTAAAAAAAGGGCAATTTTTAAACTCTTAAAGCGAAACCATAAATACTCCAACCAAGATGGATTATAAAGATTTCGATGCAAAAGAAATGCATATGTATCACATCTTATTTGCTCCTGAAAACAAATCATTCATCTTTCACTTTCCCTTAAATTGAGTTTGACATTTACCATTTTCTCGCAAAGCCATGTTCAGTTGATTTCAGCTACTTCCGCGAACAGTCAGAAGTCGTTTCGATGGTGGGGGTCTCCGTCGTTCACTTGCGAATAATAAGCCCGCGATTGCGTCAACTCTTGCATAGTGAGCCATAAATCGAGCCATGGATGGGCTTCACAGGAAATTAAACCAGCACTGCCGCGTGTTTCGCGAATCCATCACTCAGCAGGAAACTGTTAGTGTTTTTAGAAAATCATAACTCTGTAAGTGGCTCAAAAAAGTATCCGAACACTATGGTTGATTACAGAATTCAGAAAAAATATCTGGCAACGATTTTTTTTTTAGAAATTAGTGATCTGGCAACCCTTCGTGTCACGTGACACGAAGGTTGCCAAATCACTAATTTCTAAAAAAAATCGTTGCCAGATATTTTTTTGAATTCTGCAATCAACCATGGTGTTCGGATATTTTTTAATATATATATAATGCGTATGAATATATAATGCAATGAATATGGAGCGTGTGCAGTTACCGTTCACAGCAAACTGGAGCGGTTGCGGTTAATGTTCACAGCACATTGGATCGTGTGAGCTCACAAAAACCTGGATCGTGTGGGCTTACTCACAAAAATATTGAGCGTGTGCAGTTACCGTTCACAGCAAACTGGAGCGGTTGCGGTTAATGTTCACAGCACATTGGATCGTGTGAGCTCACAAAAACCTGGATCGTGTGGGCTTATTCACAAAAATATTGAGCGTGTGCAGTTACCGTTCACAGCAAACTGGAGCGTGTGCAGTTACCGTTCACAGCAAACTGGAGCGTGTGCAGTAACTACACACCCTCCAGTTTGCTGTGAATGGTAACTGGAGCGTGTACAGTTGCTGTACAGTTGCTGTATACGCTCCAGATATTTTTTCTGAATTCTGTAATCAACCATAGTGTTCGGATACTTTTTTGAGCCACTGTACACAGCCTATCTGTTGTACAGCTCCTGTAGTCATGTAATAGCTTTGTCTAGGAACTTCTAAAGCTTGCTTTAACGAACGACTGATGCTAGAAGAAGAAACCAACTTATTGTAGCAACTTATTGGTCACCTTCAAAACAGATGAACTGATTCTGATCGTGGAGGTCCGCAGAGATAATTCGAGGGGGAATGCAAATTTTTCTTCAATATAAAAAAATGTAGAACTGAAATACCTAAAATTGTGAATATTATTTTCTAACATTGTAGGTTACAGTTTGCAGGTTTAAAGAATTTGTTATATTATAATAAGACTTGAGTAGAGTTTCCCAAGTACTAAAATATTCCACCAAACAGGAAAGGTTAACATGATATTCTATGGGATGAAATTTTATAGTTTTTTTTATAATCTATTTTTAGTGTCGGACATAAAATGTGGGTCTAAAATAAAATTGTACAAACTATATTGGATTTCAAAGCAGGTAGACAATTTTGAGATTTCATGTAAGACGACCAGATGTCCGGTGGGTTGGGTTGTTTTACCTCTGAGCGGCACTTTTTTGCACACCATGGGCTAAATGGCCAGGTCACATGGACCCCGAAGGCTTAGAGAAGGTTGGGGGAGGGGACCCACTGGAACAGCTGTTGGGAGACAGATGGTAGACTCCCGTCAATGCCATCCAGCGTGTTCTTTAACATGCACAGGGTATGTCTCTCCCGAACACGGGGTCACGGATTAACGTCCCATCCGACGGACGGCGGCCTTTCCAAGCCCATCGGTGGGTCCGGAAGGCCATGGCAGCGATACTGTGACGTCACGGTCGGAGGGGGAACAGGCGAATGAGGTATCTCCGTTGAAACCAACGCAGCAAACAAGCTTTTATACAGCGCAGTTCATCCCTGTTCACCCTCCGTTCGTGACGTCAGAGTATCGCTGTCATGGCCTTGTCTCTAGGCCATGGTTATGACAACATTGAATGTGAAATGAGCAGTGCCTACCCAGAAATATCCAATGTTATCCAATGTTAAAATCTAATAGGTGGATTCATGTGTTTAAGTCGGGTTTTTAAAGACTTCGGTAGAAGACATATGTTATTCAAGCTCTCAAGAGAAGTTAACAACCCCGCCACGACCCCCACCTTCCTTGAGGGCGCCACTGAATGCCAGGCAGTCGCAAAGCATCGATAGAAACAAGGGACCAATTCAAAAGCATATGGGAGTAACGCTTTTCTAAGAATTCGGACAACTAAATAAAAATGGTGGTTACTGTACTTGGCTATGGAGCTAAGGAACCTGGGTTCGAGTCCCGGATAAGGCGTGAATGTTTTCCTTCTCATGTATGTTAACCTAGTGCACAGTTTTTTCTCTCTCTCTGAGGTTTTAAACAGAAAACTTACGAAGGAACAAATAGTCAAATCAGATCTCAATAAAAAAGTAGTATGAAACGAAATAAGATCTTTTTGCATAATTTACTCCCAATGAAAGCTTTAAATTTTTTTAGCGAATTAAGATAGGTTCACATATATTATTTTTGTTAATAAATTTTAATGGTTCTTGAATCCTATTAATTGCCTGTGATTTATACGGCATTTTAGTGTGAATTGTGTCAGTTGATAAATACATACTCAAGATTCAGTTCGCGGAGTTTTTGAGAATTTGGTTTTAGAGGGAGGGGTCGAGAATAGAGAACTTAGTTTCGGGGGGGGAGTGGTCTGGGAAATAGATTTCAGCAGAGTTTGCCAATTCAAGTTCGAGTTTTATTCAACATATGTACATTTATATAAAAACATATTAACACTAACATTTCTTCTTTTACAAGAATTAGTGTTCATTGCAATTATATTATTTGTGCCAATAATATACAATATAATATTTTCAATCAGAATTGGGTTGTTGGGTCTCTACCTCTGAGCGGCACTTTTTTGCACACCATGGGCTAAATGGCCAGGTCACATGGATCCCGAAGGCTCAGAGAAGGTTTGGGGAGGAGACCCACTGGAACAGCTGTTGGGAGACAGATGGTAGCCTCCCGTCAAGGCCATCCAGCGTGTTCGTTAACGTGCACAGGGTATCGCTCTCCCGCACACGGGGCCACGGCTTAACGTCCCATCCGACGGACGGCAGCCTTTCCAAGTCCATCGGTGTCCCCTACTGACCGTGGGCAGGGCGGGGAATTTTGCGGAGATAAATCTCAACGCTGACCCAGCTGGGACTCGAACCTGGGAACTACAGATTACGAGCCTGGCGCGCTACCGACTGAGCCACCCCCGCCCCATAAGGAGAACAGTTCAGATGTTAAAATTCTCTTTGTTAACCTCTCCTCTAATAGGCTTGCAAAAATACAGCCGTTCGTCGGATGGGACGTTGGGTTGTTTTACCTCTGAGTGGCACTTTTTTACACACAATGGGCTAAATGACCAGGTCACAAGGACTGGAGGACTCAGAGAAGGTTCATGCCAATTGGATAACTGTTATGAGACAGATGGTAGCCTCCTTTAAAGGCCATCAGTGTCTCCCATTCGACGGACGGAGGCCTTTCCAGTTCATCCAGTGACCGAGGGCTTGGAGCGGAATTTTGCGGAGATAAATCTCAACGCTGACGCAGCTGGGACTCGAACCTGGGGACTACAGATTACGAGCCTGGCGCACTACCGACTGAGCCACTTTTCAATCAGACATTTCCCACTAGAGACTGCTCGTTTGTCGGATGTAAATATTTGTATGAATACTTTAGAAATTATAAAATATATAATGTATAGCAATCGTAAGCTACAACATCACACGCTAATTTTTAATTTAAAGCAGATCTTTCGGTATGCACAAAATGAAGCGTAATGAGCCAACGAAAAATGGCATCGAACAGAAAATGTTAAAATGATATTCTATAAAAAAATAAATACCCCCTCAAGCAGCTGCTTGCCACAGAAGTTTGACAGGAGCCTGCCAGTTTATATGCCACAGTAGAAGGTCTGTGAGGATGGCAGGACCTCAGCAGAAAAACGACACATACATCCATGCCTTACCCGGGGCTCGCACCCAGATCCCTTAGATCAGTAGCCAAGCGCGTTAACCACTCGGCCATATTCTATATGGAAGCCGTCCCATGGCCGGGTGGTTAGCGCGCTTGTCTACTGATCTAAGGGACCTGGGTTCGAGCCCCGGGTAAGGCATGGATGTATGTATCGTTTTTCTGCTGAGGTCCTGCCATCCTCTCAGACCTTCTACTATGGCATATAAACTGGCAGGCTCCTGTCAAACTTCTGTGGCAAGCAGCTGCTTGAGGGGGTATTTATTTTTTTATTTTTTTAAATATATTTTTAGTGTCAGACATATGCTATGCGCGTCCGTCTCTGATACGTCCTTTATTTTTTTCTGCATCCGGCCCTGGATATAAGTTTAGCATTTCAGAGACCAACTTGCGCAAATGCGATCACTATTCTCAGCGTTTTGCACAGAGGTAAACAATTTATGGATGATCCCTTACTGCCTCCGACAGAAGCAGCTGTTATATTGCCCAGACTCTGCCCACTTCTGAACTTGTTTCTCTCTGCCGGAATACTTTCAAGACGCATAAAAGATTCTAATAAAACTTAGATCTACTGAAGCAAGGTCACTTTTGGTAACAGGACAGTTTTACGATACTAAAACTGCCGTGCTCTTAAACCAGCTCGAGTCCACACACGTGCAAGAGTTGTGGCATGTAGGAGGAAAAGTGGAGAATCTTCCAGACAAAAAATGAGAGTTCAACGCCGCACTAAAATCGCAACTCCAGAAAAAAAAGGCTATTGGATAATCTTTTTTTTTTCTTACACACATGGGTCAACGAAAATCTGTTATATATGTTAGAGAGCTGTGTAATTTTACTTCTTTTTTTGCGTACAATGGGATAAATGTCCTGGTCACAAGAACACAAGGGCTCAGAGAAGGTTGGGGGAAGGAGACACATTGAATAGCTGTTAGGAGAAGAAAAACACATGTGAAGACCATCTATACCAGTGGTTCTCAACCCTTTATGCTTAAGGTACCCCCTTGACATGTGTATGTAACTGGCGTACCCTTCGTATAGATAGATAAAATTATTGTTATAGTATAACAATGAGAATAAAATAAAACTTATATATCAGTGGTAGTCAACCCTTTATGCTTCACATACCCCCTGGAAATGTGTATATAACTGGCGTACCCCTTGTATAGATAGATAAAACTATAGTTATAGTATAACAATGGGAATAAAATGAAACATATATAGCAGTGGTTCTCAACCTTTTATGCTTCACGTACCGCCTGGAAATGTGTATGTAACTGGCGTACCCCTTGTATAGATAGATAAAACTATAGTTATAGTATAACAATGGGAATAAAATAAAACATATATAGCAGTGGTTCTCAACCTTTTATGCTTCACGTACCCCCTGGAAATGTGTATGTAACTGGCGTACCCCTTGTATAGATAGATAAAACTATAGTTATAGTATAACAATGGGAATAAAATAAAACATATATAGCAGTGGTTCTCAACCTTTTATGCTTCACGTACCCCCTGGAAATGTGTATGTAACTGGCGTACCCCTTGTATAGATAGATAAAACTATAGTTATAGCATAACAATGGGAATAGAATAAAACATTTATATCAGTGGTTCTCAACCTTTTATGCTTCACGTACCCCCTGGAAATGTATATGTAACTGGCGTACCCCTTGTATAGATAGATAAAACTATAGTTATGGTATAACAATGAGAATAAAATAAAACATATATAGCAGTGGTTCTCAACCTTTTATGCTTCACGTACCCCCTGGAAATGTGTATGTAACTGGCGTACCCCTTGTATAGATAGATAAAACTATAGTTATAGTATAACAATGGGAATAAAATAAAAGATATCAGTGGTTCTCAACCTTTTATGCTTCACGTACCCCTGGAAATGTGTATGTAACTGGCGTACCCCTTGTATAGATAGATAAAATTATAGTTATAGTATAACAATGGGAATAAAATAAAAGATATCAGTGGTTCTCAACCTTTTATGCTTCACGTACCCCTGGAAATGTGTATGTAACTGGCGTACCCCTTGTATAGATAGATAAAACTATAGTTATAGTATAACAATGGGAATAAAATAAAAGATATCAGTGGTTCTCAACCTTTTATGCTTCACGTACCCCTGGAAATGTGTATGTAACTGGCGTACCCCTTGTATAGATAGATAAAACTATAGTTATAGTATAACAATGGGAATAAAATAAAAGATATCAGTGGTTCTCAACCTTTTATGCTTCACGTACCCCTGGAAATGTGTATGTAACTGGCGTACCCCTTGTATAGATAGATAAAACTATAGTTATAGTATAACAATGGGAATAAAATAAAAGATATCAGTGGTTCTCAACCTTTTATGCTTCACGTACCCCTGGAAATGTGTATGTAACTGGCGTACCCCTTGTATAGATAGATAAAACTATAGTTATAGTATAACAATGGGAATAAAATAAAAGATATCAGTGGTTCTCAACCTTTTATGCTTCACGTACCTCTGGAAATGTGTATGTAACTGGCGTACCCCTTGTACAGATAGATAAAACTATAGTTATAGTATAACAATGGGAATAAAATAAAAGATATCAGTGGTTCTCAACCTTTTATGCTTCACGTACCCCTGGAAATGTGTATGTAACTGGCGTACCCTCTTGTATAGATAGATAAAACTATAGTTATAGTATAACAATGGGAATAAAATAAAACATATATAGCAGTGGTTCTCAACCTTTTATGCTTCACGTACCCCCTGGAAATGTGTATGTAACTGGCGTACCCCTTGTATAGATAGATAAAACTATAGTTATAGCATAACAATGGGAATAGAATAAAACATTTATATCAGTGGTTCTCAACCTTTTATGCTTCACGTACCCCCTGGAAATGTATATGTAACTGGCGTACCCCTTGTATAGATAGATAAAACTATAGTTATGGTATAACAATGAGAATAAAATAAAACATATATAGCAGTGGTTCTCAACCTTTTATGCTTCACGTACCCCCTGGAAATGTGTATGTAACTGGCGTACCCCTTGTATAGATAGATAAAACTATAGTTATAGTATAACAATGGGAATAAAATAAAAGATATCAGTGGTTCTCAACCTTTTATGCTTCACGTACCCCTGGAAATGTGTATGTAACTGGCGTACCCCTTGTATAGATAGATAAAATTATAGTTATAGTATAACAATGGGAATAAAATAAAAGATATCAGTGGTTCTCAACCTTTTATGCTTCACGTACCCCTGGAAATGTGTATGTAACTGGCGTACCCCTTGTATAGATAGATAAAACTATAGTTATAGTATAACAATGGGAATAAAATAAAAGATATCAGTGGTTCTCAACCTTTTATGCTTCACGTACCCCTGGAAATGTGTATGTAACTGGCGTACCCCTTGTATAGATAGATAAAACTATAGTTATAGTATAACAATGGGAATAAAATAAAAGATATCAGTGGTTCTCAACCTTTTATGCTTCACGTACCCCTGGAAATGTGTATGTAACTGGCGTACCCCTTGTATAGATAGATAAAACTATAGTTATAGTATAACAATGGGAATAAAATAAAAGATATCAGTGGTTCTCAACCTTTTATGCTTCACGTACCCCTGGAAATGTGTATGTAACTGGCGTACCCCTTGTATAGATAGATAAAACTATAGTTATAGTATAACAATGGGAATAAAATAAAAGATATCAGTGGTTCTCAACCTTTTATGCTTCACGTACCTCTGGAAATGTGTATGTAACTGGCGTACCCCTTGTACAGATAGATAAAACTATAGTTATAGTATAACAATGGGAATAAAATAAAAGATATCAGTGGTTCTCAACCTTTTATGCTTCACGTACCCCTGGAAATGTGTATGTAACTGGCGTACCCTCTTGTATAGATAGATAAAACTATAGTTATAGTATAACAATGGAAATAAAATAAAAGATATCAGTGGTTCTCAACCTTTTATGCTTCACGTACCCCCTGGAAATGTGTATGTAACTGGCGTACCCCTTGTGTAGATAGATAAAACTATAGTTATAGTATAACGATGGAAATAAAATAAAACACACATATATATATAACATATAGCTAGCGACTTTTGAGCTCTCACGGCATACCCCAAAAAATTTTACCGCGTACCCCACGTTGAGAATTCCTGATCTATTGTGTTATTTAAGAGGTCCTGCCTGGTAGGTTTATGTCTTGAGGGCTTGAATAACATTTTCCAAGGAAGTTCCCGAAAATCAGACTCAAGAACATCTTCACCCCATTAGATTCAAACGCAAACTTGTCTAGCCGCCCCTTTTTTTTTGGCTACGACATTAACCTAATCAACCAACCAACCATGAGCCAAATGACGAGACAAAACATTGTAAAATTGGACAGTGAAAAATACTTTTTTAATAATAAATTTTCTGTCTTAAATGACAGAATAAATGTCCTCGAGGCGATTAAAGTTTTTTCTATTCTGCATTGCTTTTTATTACGAAATAATTAGTTTTAGATGAATGTTGACAACCATTATTAACTACGCTTTATAATACTAAAAGGATCCTGGCACAAGAAGCTGACCACGTCGGTAGTAAATCTGCCTAAGAACAACTAAACTCGGACATTTAGCAACTCACTTAATCGCTGAAGTTCACTGGCCATTATTTTGAAGAGAGCTAATGACTGTCTTAAATTTCGCTTTATTAAGCTTTTAAAAACAGCAAGCGCTGACACTTCAGAAAGTCAAAAGTTTCCAAATATCATACATTTATAGCTTTTCCTAATGTGCCGAAGTGCTTGGTCCAAGTAATTAATTTATAATGCCATTACCAGTCTTAAGTAACTTTTAATGATTGTACTAGGACAAAAGAAAACAAATATATATTCGTGTTACTTCGCGAGGCGTTAAAATTCTCAAACAAACAATTGCCTTTGGAATTTTCGTAAATAAATCGCAAACGCCTGCTCGAGACTCTTTTGGCAGCTTGCCAATAGCCTCGACGTAGAGCTCGCCGCTAGATGTCTCTTTTAGCGACCTGCTGATGATTGAAGTAATTATTGAGCATGAAAGAAAATGAGATTTAATTTAAGGAACAACAACAGCACCCACCGTGTGTAAATGAAGAAGCTGTCATCAATGCTCATTAAAACAGAGAGGACATTTTAACACGTGGATTTTTCTTTTTTTATCTCTTTGCTAGGGAAGTTTAGAAGAGAAACTGGGTAGGAAGGATAATAACTAATTACGAAACAAATAATATGTGAGCTGTGATAAAGTGCCGCTGTTGAGTTTTAGCTTCGGTGCGATATATAAACCTGTGAAAAATGTAATTAGATAGAATGAAGAAGAATGGGAAGATGGGCGATGGTGGAAAAAATTCAACAGCCGAAACTTTTAAAAAGGATGCTATAAAATATTGTTTAGTCTTTGGCTTTTTAAGCACTTCATTAAGTGAGCCAGTATTAGTACTTTTGGTCTAATTTGTTTTTAATATCCGTGTAGGCAGAGGTATAGCAAAAAATAAGGGTATTACGGTTTTAACTAGCGCCAAATTAATTCTGCATTAAAAATTAAGAGGATTATGCCAATCGTAGACTACTTGTTTTTCTTCACTTTTCGTTGAGTTTGCATGGAAAAGTTTATGCGAGACTTTTGCTAAGAAGTTTTCTAGTTGCCCCATTGGCTGGATCTAGACGGAAAGGGACCAACCCCTTGAAAGGATTAGTAAGGTAATGAAAGAGAAAGATTATTAAACTTGTGCATATTTCGCAATTTCAATTTTTCAAGAAATGTTTTAAAGACAAAAAACGAAGAAGATAATATTCGTTAACGGAAATCTTATTTGTTCCGCCTCCTTTTTACTTTTTCTGGCTCGATTGCGTCACTTTCCCTCACCCCCATTACTTTATTTTTTTTCTAGGTCCAGGCTGTCTGTCTACAACCTAGTGGACGCCAAATATATATTTTATTCCACCAACTACATTAAAGAAACCAAAAAAAGACCAATATACGAAAACGACACTAAATTGGAACATAAAGATATCTTATATGTTATTTAAATTTTATTCCCTTTATCAAAATTTAAACCACCCTGTGGTTAGCGCGCTTGGGTTCTGATCAAAGGGACCGGGTAAGGCATGGATGTTTTTCTGCTGAGGTCCCGCCATTGTCACAGACCTTCTACTATGGCGTATAAACTGACAGATTCTTGTCAGACCTCTGTGGCAAGCACCTCTGCTTGCCACAGAGGTCTGACAAGAGGGATTCTTGAGGGGATTTTTTTATGCGAAAATTTAAAACGTCAAAAATTAAAGGGAATGTTCGATTTGTTTTTGACTATTTCTATTGTCAGAACTAGTCTTTATCTTTATTTTTTAAAATTTCACCATGCTTCTATTAGACTAAAGGTTCGAGGATATTTAAAACGAGAAGCACAAAGCATAAGCAGCAATTGAAAATGATTGAGCATACAGCGCCACCTCTAAAATGTTGTTCTTTCAATAAAGAAACAATAAACTTTCATAACTAACTTTCATAATTAACTAAACTTGCATAACTAAGACATATGTTGTGTTCCTATTACCTTATTATAGAAAATATAACAACACACTTTAATAAACATATTTTCATAGCTCAAGCTTGCATTAATTTTTCTCTACTTTCAGTTGTTTCATATTTATTTCCATGTTGCCATCTCGTAACTTCAAGTTTTCCTGCTACTGTACAACATGGCCGACAAACAACAACAAAGAACGACACTACATTAGAAAACTATATGCAACAGTTTGTTACAATTAATCAACAAACATATTCTACTTTTATGGATAACAGCAATTTTATTGTCTAGATTTAGAATGTCCTCTTATCATTTGACTTTTATATTCTTCTTTCCGAATGTTTCAAGTATTAACGTATCTAACGTATCTTTACACTAGCGTATCTAGACGTAACAGATCTCAAAGAGTTCAACTTTTTGGAGGGAATGGGTTGGGTTGTTTTACCTCTGAGCGGCACTTTTTTGCACACCATGGGCTAAATGGCCAGGTCACATGGACCCCGAAGGCTCAGAGAAGGTTGGGGGAGGGGACCCACTGGAAAAGCTGTTGGGAGACAGATGGTAGCCTTCCGTCAAGGCCATCCAGCGTGTTCTTTAACGTGCACAGGGTATGGCTCTCTCCCGCACACGGAACACGGCTTAACGTCCCATCAGACGGACGGCGGCCTTTCCAAACCCATCGGTGTCCCCTACTGACCGTGGGCAGGGCGGGGAATTTTGCGGAAATAAATTTGGAGGGAATGTAAAATGGTTATGTTTTGAAGAGCAAAGTTTAATTTTGAACCCTTCTACATTCTTTATTAAGCAGTCTCTACCGTATGTTTCAAACTATTTAGCAAAATGTAACGAATTCCTGCTTGACACGTTGTCTCTCCTATTTCTCGTGCTGTTCCAGAAATTTGAGACGAATGCAACAGAGCAGTGAATATTTGGGCAACACGGAGGAAAGGATAAATCATCGGTTGTTAGAAGGGGCGGAGAAGATAATATCTGCTGACAACTGTTGAAATCAGACCTGCTTCATGTGTGTGGCGGCACTGCCCATAAATCTATCGCGTGCTTCCAGATGTGTCCTGTATTTAAAGGTTTATATTATTGGGTTTTATTTTTGTCAAAGTTCAACATTTTGTGCTCTCGCTCTATATTTTCCCGGAAACTGGCAATAGCATTAAAAATGACAGATTAGTTATCCCATTCATCATCTTTAAAAATATTTCTGCTAATTTCATCTACGTTTCTACACGTTTCAATTACTTTTTAATTAAAAAAATGAAATTTTTGTTAAGTTTTCGAATTTCCCAGATGTTTTTTTTTAATGCCAATGTTTCGGAATCTCTTATTATCGTTGCTAATAGTTTCCAAAATGAAACTTTTATTTCATGCTTTCACTTACTTCTGTGACTTTGTAATATCAGCAATTGAACCATTCCCTGCGATAACAGAATTTAATGGTATTTGGTGCTGAAAAAAGCTTGTTTTCTTGAGTTGGGTTGTTTTACCTCTGAGCGGCACTTTTTTGCACACCATGGGCTAAATGGCCAGGTCACATGGACCCCGAAGGCTCAGAGAAGGTTGGGGGAGGGGACTCACTGGAACAGCTGTTGGGAGACAGATGGTAGCTTCCCGTCAAGGCCATCCAGCGTGTTCTTTAACGTGCACAGGGTATGGCTCTCCCGCACACGGGGCCACGGCTTAATGTCCCATCCGATGGACGGCGGCCTTTTCAAGCCCATTGGTGTCCCCTACTGACCGTGGGCAGGGTGGGGAATTTTTGCGGAGATAAATCTCAACGCTGACCCAGCTGGGGCTCGAACCTGGGAACTACAGATTACGAGCCTAGCACGCTACCGACTGAGCCACCCCCGTCCCTTTTTTTCTTGGGAGAGAGCATTTTCTGCTTTACCATAAATAGGGCTGACCAAATAGAGAGCTTTCTATTCAACCAAAAAACTACAATATATTTTTTTTCTTCAGAGTGCAGTGACAGAGTTTAAACATAGCGAGCTACCATCTCCAGAAATTCATAAAGACAGTTTTTCCTCCTGTTGAGATTGCACTCACTCTCGTAGAAAGAAAAAGTTGGAGTGCAGTCACTCAAAAAAGTATCCGAACACTACGGTTGATTACAAAATTCAGCAAAAATATCTGGCAACGATTTTTTTTAGAAATTAGTGATCTGGCAACCTTCATGTCACGTGACACGAAGGTTGCCAGATTACTGATTTCTAAAAAAAATCGTTGCCAGATATTTTTGCTGAATTTTGTAATCAACCGTAGTGTTCGGATATTTTTTAATATATATAATGCGTATGAATATATAATGCAATGAATATGGAGCGTGTGCAGTTACCGTTCACAGCAAACTGGAGCGGTTGCGGTTAATGTTCACAGCACATTAGATCGTGTGAGCTCACAAAAACCTGGATCGTATGGGCTCACTCACAGATATATCGAGCGTGTGCAGTTACCGTTCACAGCAAACTGGAGTGTGTACAGTTGCTGTACACGCTCCAGACATTTTTCCTGAATTCTGTAATCACGTGACACGAAAATTGCCAGATCACTAATTTCTAAAAAAAATCGTTGCCAGATATTTTTTCTGAATTCTGTAATCAACCATAGTGTTCGGATACGTTTTTGAGCGACTGTAGGTGGTCATATTATTTTGATACTAGATCGTGTGGGCTCACTCACGGAAATATTGAGCGTGTGCAGTTACCGTTCACAGCAAACTGGAGCGTGTGCAGTAACTGCACACGCTCCAGTTTGCTGTGAACGGTAACTGGAGTGTGTACAGTTGCTGTACACGCTCCAGGTATTTTTCCTGAATTCTGTAATCACGTGACACGAAGGTTGCCAGATCACTAATTTCTAAAATAATCGTTGCCAGATATTTTTTCTGAATTCTGTAATCAGCCACAGTGTTCGGATATTTTTTACTATATATAATGCATATGAATATATAATGCAATGAATATGGAGCGTGTGCAGTTACCGTTCACAGCAAACTGGAGCGGTTGCGGTTAATGTTCACAGCACATTGGATCGTGTGAGCTCACAAAGACCTGGATCGTGTGGGCTCACTCACGGAAATATTGAGCGTGTGCAGTTACCGTTCACAGCAAACTGGAGCGTGTGCAGTTACTGCACACGCTCCAGTTTGCTGTGAACGGTAACTGGAGCGTGTACAGTTGCTGTATACGTCCAGATATTTTTCCTGAATTCTGTAATCACGTGACACGAAGGTTGCCAGATCACTAATTTCTGAAAAAATCGTTGCCAGATATTTTTTCTGAATTCTGTAATCAACCGTAGTGTTCGGATACTTTTTTGAGCGACTGTACCAAAATGCTCCAACCGATACTTTTACTGTTTGTTTTGTTTCAGTGCAACTGAAGCGAAAAACTATTTTAATGCATAGCATCGAAAACTGAACAGAAATCAGATCGTAATGAAAAGACTTAAAACTGATTAAATAAAAAAAAGAAAACTTGAAAAGTCATTGAGGTCTTTGATGAACCTCTTGTAAAGTGTGCAGTTTTAACGAGATTAAAGACTCGCATTAAAAATTGCGAGGAAGGGAAAAAACCAGACAGCAAACTTAATGCTCATAACTGCAAATCTTACTGTCCACAGTTGAGACAATTTTTATTGAAAGTCAAGTCCTCTAGCTGTTGAAAAACCCACCAAGTGTAATATGTATTTTAAATGTGGGAGAAACATTTTTTCGCTTCCTTTCATAAGAGTCATTCATGTGTAACCGTGTGCTATTTCCGTGACGCTGAACAAAGGCGACATCATCCGCACGAGAGTCTCGAGTCCTTTCTCTTTCTGCTCCTTGCCTCTATGCAAATTAAGTTCTGTTATGCACGCTCATTCTTGGTTGTCTCACCGCGGTGAACTTTTTAGCTTTGTGCCGCCGAAAGAGGAGGAGTTAAAATATTCAGTTTTCCATCGCTGCCGAAGGTGGCGCTATGGAGTTTGGATGTCCCTTCTTTTATTAATATCTCTCTTTTCCTTTTGTCTGCGTTGTTTTAGTTCAGCAATCAGCCCATTTTATTGATGGACGGATGTCGGGTTGGTTGCTATGGCAATGCTGGTTTGCATTCGGGATGGACTGGGATAGAAACGATTGGCGATTTAATGTCTTCTATTATCAATGATTTAGTATCTTAAAATTGTTTAAATCACTAATCAAAGTGTGTATTTTAGCGTATTATTTGATAAAACCGTTTAAAGGAATTTGTGCTGAAAAAGTTTGTTTTAATCTCTTCCTTGCATTAAGAATTTGGATTGGGTTGATTTTACTTCTGAGTGGCACTATTTTGCACACAATGGGCTAAATGGCCAAATCACAAGGACCCCAAGGGCTTAGAAATGATTGGGGTGAGGGGACCCGCTGGAACAGCTGTTGGGAGACAGATGGTAGCCTCCCGTCAAGGCCATCCAGCGTGTTCTTTATCGTGCACAGGGTATGGCTCTCGCGCACACGGGGCAACGGCTTAACGTCCCATCCGACGGACGGCGGCCTTTCCAAGACCATCGGTGCCTCCTACTGACCGTGGGCAGGGCGGGGAGTTTTGGCGGAGATAAATCTCAACGCTCATCCAGCTGGGACTCAAACCTGAGAACTTCAGATTACGAGCCTGGCACGCTACCGACTGAGCCACCCCCGCCCCAGGCTCAGAGAAGGTTGGGGGAGGGGATCCATTGGAACAGCTGTTGGGAGACAGATGGTAGCCTCCCGTCAAGGCCATCCAGCGTGTTCTTTAACGTGGACAGGGTATGGCTCTTCCGCACACGGGGCCACGGCTTAACGTCTTATCCGTTCATTATTCATTAATGAATTCCAAGCATTTCCAAGCCCATCGGTGTCCCCTACTGACCGTGGGCAGGGCGGGAGTTTTGCGGAGATAAATATCAATGGGAACGGCAGATTACGAACCGGCGGCGCTACCGACTGATTCCCCCTTCCCCCCTACATTAAGAAGGCAGGAGGAAAAGCCGAGCACTTATTGAAGAAGTCTGGCGGAAGAATTTCAGTGTACAAATCTCGATGGATAAAAACTACAGAGTAGTGACGACACATAATCAAAAAGCAAGCGTACAAATGGTTAAAGGGATCAAATATCTTGGAGTATTTGTTCACAGTTATTGAAGATGGGAAATTCATTCATCTTTATCTTGTGGACAAGTTAGAATATGCAGAAATAAATGCAATTCTAATAATTAATATATAGTAAAAATAGTATTTAGTTCTTAGAAGACGGTAGCGGCGCGAAGCACGTAATCTGAAGTTCCCTGGTTCGAGTCTGAACTGCGCCTACGTTGAGATTTATCTCTGCTAATAAGTTGGGGCGGGGGTGGCTCAGTCGGTAACGCGCCAGGCTCGTAATCTGCAGTTCCCAGGTTCGAGTCCCAGCTGGGTCAGGGTTGAGATTTATCTACGCAAAACTCCCCGCCCTGCCCACGGTCAGTAGGGGACACCGATGGACGCGTAAAGGCTGCTGTCCGTCGGATGGGACGTTAAGCCGTAGCCCCGTGTGTGGGAGAGACATACCCTGTGCACGTTAAAGAACACGCTGGAAGGCCTTGACGGGAGGCTACCGTCTGTCTCCTAACAGCTGTTCCAGTGGGTCCCCTCCCCCAACCTTCTCTGAGCCTTCGGGGTCCATGTGACCTGGCCTTTTAGCCCATGGTGTGCAAAAAAGTGCCGCTCAGAGGTAAAACAACCTAACAACCCAACCACAGCCAAAGCTTTTAATACTTTATTCTTTTCTTTGAATAACTGTGGAGGATAAATATTCTAATATCGTAGCGGATTTCCTTAATCGCAATTTTCCTTACTGTTACGGAAATCTGGATTCTGCTCTAGAGAATTAAATCTCGTTGCCAGTATTTTTTGAATGTCCGCAGTATCCGCTCTGAAAACTGTTTAACTTTAGTTTTGTTTAACTCAGAGGTAAAACAACCCAACCCTACCCTGTTTATAGAAAGTTACTATGCTAAAGAACATGCTGGATGGCCTTGACCAGAGACGTAAATCTGTCTCCTAACAGCTGTCCAATAGATCTCCTTCCTTAACCTTCTCTCAAACTATGGGGTCCTTGTGACCCGACCATTTATCTCATTATGTGCACAAAAGCGCCACTCAGAAGAAGTGAAACAAGTCAAAGACCCAACTTCTTGCAAAGTGCATTGATTTTAAAACTACAAATTGATTTTAAAACTACAAACAACTCTGTGCATATCATCAGTTTCTCACTGGATCATTCGCTACAGAATTGTAATCATTTGCATCTTTCGACCAACACAAAACTGGTGTGATCTCTCTGTCCACCATTTACTTAGAGACGTTTATTTCCATGTTGCGTTACAGTTAAAACAACTACAATACTTTTATCAGCTTAATGTTGCTAGCCTTATTAACAAAATGTCTATGCTCCTGGATATAATCAAAGAAGCGTAAGTACAACTTTGGCATTAAATCATTTCATTATTTTCTCGTTCCATTGCCGTTCATTTTGTTTCCCACACGAGTTTAGTAATAAGAGACGCCAATCTGTGGCGGCAACGGATTTTTCGCATTATGGAAAAAAAAGACATGTAGCATACATTATACAAGCTTTTTAATGCACTTAGATTATTAATCAACTCAAAATGTGGCCTCGTGCTTCAGATTTTCGAAAAGTTGTAGATTAAATGGATACTTAATGGATGAACATCATGTGCTGTCCCTCATGCACAGGGTTGGGTTGTTTTACCTCTGAGCGGAACTTTTTTGCACACCATGGGCTAAATGGCCAGGTCACATGGACCCCGAAGGCTCAGAGAAGGTTGGGAGAGGAGACCCACTGGAACAGCTGTTGGGAGACAGATGGTAGCCTCCCGTCAAGGCCATCCAGCGTGCACTGGGTATGGCTCTCCCGCACACGGGGCCACAGCTTAACGTCCCATCCGACGGACAGCGGCCTTTTCAAGCCCATCGTTGTCCCCTACTGACCGTGAGCAGGGAGGGGAATTTTGCGGAGATAAATCTCAACGCTGACCCAGCTGGGACTCGAACCTGGGAACTACAGATTACGAGCCTGGCGCGCTACCGACTGAGTCACCCCCGCCCCCCTCATGCACAGACTGACAATTTCGTTCGTTACTAGTTCATCATCGGAGATGGTGAAACGTTTCACGATGATCCTACATATTCCTAACAATTACACAAGAAGGTTGAAATTAACCAAAAAGGACTATAATTATTTTTTCCGAAAATGAGAACTATACTATAGCGACTGTGAACGAATTGCCTAAAAATTGATTAAATTTGATAGAAATAGTTAGAGGCCTGACTCTAGTGCAAATATTCATTTATTGTGTTACAAGATCTCAATTCGTAGAGGCGCCTGCACGGATGAAAGTAGGCCTAACTAGAGCTGATTCTGAATGGTTTGACCCTTTCGGGAGCTTGCGATGCCACACAGATAAGACACACAGACAGGGTTGGAAATGGGTTCTCAGAATTAGGTGGACTATCCAGAATCAGTTGCAAAGAGACCCATTATCCGACATGGAGACGTTAAGCAATACATAAAATATCTGTTTAAAAGCCCAGAAATTATGACCGCAAATATAAGGAGTGGATATACATAGTCTCTGAACCCCGAGGGCTGGAGAATGTCGGTAGTCGGTAGCGTGCCAGTCTCGTAATCTGTCGTTCCCAGGTTCGAGTCCCAGCTGGGTCAGTGTTGAGATTTATCTCTGCAAAACTCCCCGCCCTGCTCACGGTCAGTAGGGGACACCGATGGGCTTGGAAAGGCCGCCATCCGTCGGATGGGACGTTAAGCCGTGGCCCCGTGTGCGGGAGAGCCATACCCTGTGCACGTTAAAGAACACGATGGATGGCCTTGACGGGAGGCTACCATCTGTCTCCCAACAGCTGTTCCAGTGAGTCCCTTCCCCCAAACTTCGGGGTCCACGTGACCTGGCCATTTAGCCCATGGTGTGCAAAAAAGTGCAGCTCATAGATTAAACAACATAACCCAAATCCCTAATACAGTAAAAACATGTAATTTCGCAAATACTCGACTGTAAACTGCATCGAATGACTTGAATGACGATTTACAGTTGAATTCTAAGAACCATTAACTGCAATCGAAATTCCACAGGGAATTTTTTTTTATCATCCTAAGCAAACTCTAAGATGCAAATTATTTATCATTCTATTTCTCAACAAATAACAATTAACCGAAATGCCTCCACATAGTTCCATTTGGCAGAGAACTGATCGACTAATGCAAGAAGCACTTCCAGTAATTCGTATACAAATGAACGCGCATTCCTCAGCGCGGTCCCCAACTCGTTTAAAGGAAGCATTCCTCTTTAGCCACTGTTTTGTTTTTCCATTTTTAATCGTTTCTCACTCTACTTTCGGCATAACGTTTCCACGATAATTTACCCTTACACTTGGCCCGAAAACTTACGAGGCTCCAGGCCAACGTTTACACGACATTTCAGAAAAAGGAAGCAAAAGGATTATTTATGCTTGGCGATGTTTTCTTCAGTTGTAGTGGCATCATTTGTTCGCATGCATTTTGTGCTCACGGGGTCTGAACGAATCTGCTCTCGTGTTGAGAGGAAGGGAAACAAGAAAAGTGTGGAGACAAGAGGTAAAATTAATGGCTGTTTATTTCAAAAATGACGCTGTTGGCCCTAATTACATTAGAGTCACACTAACGAGCTTTCCATTGCATTTTGCTTTGTTACGCTTTAACTCGAAGAGTCTGTAATGACTTGGCGAGTTTTGGTCGGACCTCTTTGGCATGCTGTGAAGAGAATGCGAAGTGTTAGACGATCCATTAACAACTTGGCTTCTTGATAAAAGCGGAAGATATTCGAGGCGAGGGAGAGGAAGCTAATTATGACGTAGCACTGTGTGTTGTTTTTCGAATGACGGATTAAGAGATGAGGAATAAATAGGCTTGTGTTTTGTAGGGAGGGATTAATCCCAGGGAGTTGAAGAATTGGCGTGAATATCGGGAATTGTTCAGAAATAGCGACCGATTTGGTGAAAGAATACAGAGAGAGATCGTTGTGGCTTTATCAGATGAATTAATTGTCTTGTTTAAGAGAGAGCTTGCTCTTATCAATTATTGTCGTGTTTACGAACCAGTTAATCGGTAGCGCGCCAGGTTCGAGTCCCAGCTGGGTCAGCGTTGAGATTTATCTCCGCAAAATTCCCCGCCCTGCCCACAGTCAGTAGCGGACACCGATGGGCTTGAAAAGTCCACCGTCAGTCGGATTGGACGTTAAGCCGTGACCCCGTGTGCGAGAGAGCCACACCCTATGCACGTTAAAGAACACACTGGATGGCCTTGACGGGAGTCTACCATCTGTCTCCCAACAGTTGTTCCAGTGGGTCTCCTCCCCCAACCTTCTCTGAGCCTTTGGGGTCTTTGTGACCTGGCCATTTAGTCCATTGCGTGTAAAAAAAGTTCCGCTCAGAGGTTAAACAACCCAACCGGTACCCAAGAAGTCTACGATATCATCTTTAACTGCACAATTTCGTGAGACTGGAAGCGTACACGAATAAGAAGTCGGCCTTCTTTATTCGGTGATGAAAACTTCAGGACATTAATCAACTTTCGCAGCAGTCATCCAAGAAACTGAACCCTTGTAACCCTTTTTTAACAGTTTGCAAATATAAATTGAGAATAAATGAAATTTTGTAGTACGGGTTGCGCTAATTTTGAATCTCTGTATTATGGTATATTGTTTGTGTTCTACACCCCACCAGATCTAGTTGAGGGGTAAGAACTAGGGGCAACCGATAGGTTAGATCCCAAAATAAAGACTGATAATTGCATTGTGTTTTCAATGCTGTTTGCGGGGGGGGGAGGGGGGAGCTTCCTTCTCATCAATAAGAACTCATTCTACAGGAAGGTACATAACAAACATACTTTATTTAGAAAATACACGACCGATGATCTGGGGTCGGATCACAATTCCAAATCCTACAGTACACGCCAGGCAATTGAACCTTATTGGCGAGATATTCTGGGAGACCGTAGAGAGAAAAAGAGGTTATTCAGGGACTAATACTGTAGTGGTAAAACTAAAGAATCCCAGAAAAACGGCTGCTGACCTTTTCAGTCTAGTTTGCTCCATCGTTGAGCTCTTTCTCATCTGTTATACTGGGGCTCGGCCAAGGGGAGATCCTCCGCGCTCTGGGAATTGTCGTCCAGGCTCCATTAGTGGTACGAATATTTCACCGGCGAAAAACACCTCATAAGTCCGCTGGTGACGAGATCGGAAGCGCTGGCGGTTAGCTTCACGGGGGGGGGGGGGGGGGGGGGGGGGTTACTGATCTTTTCTCTCCGCGAAGGGGTTTCGACGACGGCTTGTGTGATTTTGCAAGTTGGCGGCATCCGGAGGGTGGGGGGACGCTCGTTCTTCACCCTTTCTCTCCTAATCGTCTGTCTCGGCCTACAGCATCTTCGACCGCTACGTTGCCTTCCATCTTCCTTGGGTCCATTGTCTCTTTTTACTCCGAACTCACTTTTGATCGCACGTCCACACACCAGCACGCACACTTCTCAGAATTCGAACAGGGCCCCGCGGTCACCTCGCATTGGACAGCAGTGGCCGAAAATCATTGGTGCGGTCCGTTTTTTATTGGACATCCCAGCATCCGGCGTGATCCTGAGTCACCCCTTGTGCAGTTCTTGGTGACCATTGCTGCGCGTATTCGAAAAACTCTCTTTCCCCTTTTTATGGCTATGTTTTTCTCGTTTCTTGGACGGGGTGTCGTGTGCAAAGGCCCAGATGGCCCATCGTCCTCAACATGGTGGGGCGGGGGTGGCTCAGTCGGTAGCGCGCCAGGCTCGTAATCTGTAGTTCCCAGGTTCGAGTCCCAGCTGGGTCAGCGTTGAGATTTATCTCTGCAAAATTCCCCGCCCTGCCCACGGTCAGTAGGGGACACCGATGGGCTTGGAAAGGCCGCCGTCCGTCGGATGGGACTTTAAGCCGTGGTCCCGTGTGCGGGAGAGCCATACCCTGTGCACGTTAAAGAACACGCTGGATGGCCTTGACGGGAGGCTACCATCTGTCTCCCAACAGCTGTTCCAGTGGGTCCCCTCCCCCAACCTTCTCTGAGCCTTCGGGGTCCATGTGACCTGGCCATTTAGCCCATGGTGTGCAAAAAAGTGCCGCTCAGAGGTAAAACAACCCAACCCTCAACATGGCGGTCCAAGCTGTTGTTTTCTAGCCGTTTTACCGAGGGAAAGTCGGGTGGCTGGAAGAAAATGGCGACAGATAGTTACGTCGAACTCTGGATTTGCAAAATTCCGAGTACCACATTTGTATTCTTACTGTATTCGCAACTATGCTCGTTAATGAAAAGCTCTGCATAAATATTTTGTGTTGAAGCATTTATTTCAAGATAGTAATCAAATGTTTTCTGTCTTGAATATTTGTCCCCCCCAAGATAAAATTCCTGCCGATAATAATCACAACGAATCCAATCATCATAGGTTTTCAGGGACTAGGGTGGCTCAGTCGGTAGTGCGGCAGGCTCGTAATCTGTATTTCCTAGATTCGAATCTACCTGGGCCAGCGAACAGATTTTTATCCACAAAACTCACCAACCTGCCCTCGGTCAGTAGGGGACACCGATTGGCTTGGTAAGGCCACCGTCCCTTGGATGAGACGTTAAGGCATATCCCACTGGATGGCCGTGATGGCAGACCTACCCTCTTGTCTCCTAACAGCTGTCCAGTGGGTTCCCTTCGCCAACCTTCTCTGATCCTTCGGAGTCCTTGTGACCTGGCCATTTAGCCCATGGTGTGCAAAAAAGTGCAGATCAGAGATAAAACAACCCAACCGAATCCTACTGACCATGGGCAGGGGGGGGGGGGGAGAATTTGTGGAGATAAATCTCAACGGCGACCCAGCTGGGACTCGAACCTGGGAGCTACAGATTATGAGCCTGACTCGCTACCGACTGAGCTGCTCCCAAGATCACAAGGACTCTAAGGGTTCCGATAAGGTTGTGAAAGAGTACCTATTTGACAGCTGATGGGAGATAGATTGGAGCCTCTCGTGGACTGGAAAGGCCGCCATCCGTCGGATGGGACGTTAAGCCGTGGTCAGTGAGGTTTCTAGAGCCATATCGCGTGGACGTTAAAGAGCACGTTGGATGCTCTTGACGGGATGCTATCATCTGTCTTCTAACAGCAGTACAGTGAGGTCCAACTCTCCAACCTTCCCTGAGCCCTAAATGGCCAGGTCTTAGTGTCCTTGTGACCTGGCCATTTAACCCATTGTGTAAAAAAAAGGTTCCTTATTCTTTCATGGTATTGAATAATGAAAACAGTAAGAAAGGGAAAAAGACTATAAATGACTCGCAAGTTAACTTTCCTGTTAGAAAACAAAAGGGCTTGTATAAGAAACTTAAAAAAAAAAAAGGTAAATGAAACAAAAAAAAAAACGCTTATATAAGAAGCTTGCAAAAATGAAGTTTGGTCCAGGTAGAGACCAAACCTTTGCCATTTACCCTTGTGTGTAAAAATGTGCCGCCCAGAGGTAAAATCCGCCCTATTTTAATCATTATTCTTTAACTGCATTCAAAACTTCAAAGTTCCATCGATTTTTGAGCTGTTTTTATTACCTATTTGATAGTAAAACTCAGTTAGGAACACAAAAATACTCCATGATTTTTTTTTATCGGGGGAATAAGACTTCTAAAAGTTTAACAGGAAACAAGACGCTGAAAGACGCAGTGACGATAAAAGGCGATGTCGCTAAAGAAGTCGTCTTAAAACACATCGAGACTTCCGATCACCAAAGAACCGTGTGATTAAGTGGGAAATGGGAACTGAAATGATTTGCATTGGCGCCTGAAGAATCGTCGAAGACTGCTGCAGTTGCGAATAGGGAAAGGTTTTAAAGTTAACGTTTTCTATGACCAAGACAGATTCAATGAAATAGAGCTGAGAAAGGTGCTATTGTTTATTTGAAAAGATATATTTTATTTGCGTTAGTTAAAGCAAAATTTGAAGCATCAGAAAATTCGATAATCTGAGAAAAGTGGGGCGGGGGTGGCTCAGTCGGTAGCGCGCCAGGCTCGTAATCTGTAGTTCCCAGGTTCGAGTCCCAGCTGGGTCAGCGTTGAGATTTATCTCCGCAAAATTCCCCGCCCTGCCCACGGTCAGTAGGGGACACCGATGGGCTTGGAAAGGCCGCCGTCCGTCGGATGGGACGTTAAGCCGTGGCCCCGTGTGCGGGAGAGCCATACCCTGTGCACGTTAAAGAACACGCTGGATGGCCTTGACGGGAGGCTACCATCTGTCTCCCAACAGCTGTTCCAGTGGGTCCCCTCCCCCAACATTCTCTGAGCCTTCGGGGTCCATGTGACCTGGCCATTTAGCCCTTGGTGTGCAGAAAAGTGCCGCTCAGAGGTAAAACAACCCAACAACTCTGCAGTTCCCAGGTTCGAGTCCCAGCTGGGTCAGCGATGAGATTTATCTCCGCAAAATTCCCCGCCCTGCCCACGGTCAGTAGGGGACACCGATGGGCTTGGAAAGGCCGCTGTCCTTCGGATGTGACGTTAAGCCGTGGCTCTGTGTGCGGGAGAGACATACCCTGTGTACGTTGAACAACACTCTGAATGGCCTTAACGGGAGGCTACCATCTGTCTCCCAACATCCGTTCCAGTGGGAACCCTCCCCCAACTTTCTCTGAGCCTTCGGGGTCCATGTGACCTGGCCATTTAGCCCATGGTGTGCAAAAAAGTGCCGCTCAGAGGTAAAACAACCCAAACAACTCTGAGAAAAGTAACGCTGGGCGTGAATGTTACGGAAAATGATCGTCAACTTGCCGAGATGTTCGCAGAGGAAGAAAAAAAATGGTTTTAATTCTGGTTGCAGACACAGTTGACTTTCTGCTGAACTGATAATTCTTTTTATGGCAGGTTCGTAATCTGCAATTCCCAGGTTCGAATCTCAGCTGAATCAGCGTTGAGATTAATCTCCGCGAAAATTCCGCGCCCTGCCCTCGGTCAGTAGAGGACACCGATGGGCTTGGAAAGCGCGCCGTCCGTCGGATGGGACGTTAAGCCATGGCTCCGTGTGCTGGAGAGCCATACCCTGTGTACGTTAAAGAACCCGCTGGATGGCCTTGACGGGAGGCTACCATCTGTCTCCCAGCAGCTGTTCCAGTGGGTCCCCTGCCTCAACCTTCTCTGAGCCTTCGGGGTCCATGTGACCTGGCCATTTAGCCCATGGTGTGCAAAAAAAGTGCCGCTCAGAGGTAAAACAACCCCAACCTCTAAGAGACGAGAATTTAAATTTTCAAATTAAAAAAATTTCAGATAGCTAGGCTTAGAAACAGAAATCACTATTATAATAGCAACGACAATAGTCAGTTTATTTCCGTGAGATTGTTGTAGGTCGTGGGGGATGACTGAATCGGTAGCGCGCCATGCTGCTAATCTACAGTTTCGAGTCCCACGTGGGTCAGCTTTGAAAATTATCTTCTTAAACCCTACATCTGATCTCGGCCAGTAGGAGACAGCAATAGGCTTGGAAAGACCGCCGTCCATCACATCGGACGTTAAACCGTGACACCGTGTTTATGTTTGTAATGAATATGTGTATGTATGTATGTATAATGTGTATGTAAGAAAATATATGGAATGGAATATGATGGCTGCCTACGCTAAAGAACATACTGGATGGTCTTGACGGGAGGCTGCCATTTGTCTCCTAACAACTGTTCAGTGGGTCCCCTTCCACCACGAGTCCCAGCTGGGTCAGCGTTGAGATTTATCTCCGCAAAAATTTCCCGCCCTGCCCACGGTCAGTAGGGGACACCGATGGGCTTGGAAAGGCCGCCGTCCGTCAGATGGGACGTTAAGCCGTGGGCCCGTGTGCGGGAGAGCCATACCCTGTGCACGTTAAAGAACACGCTGGATGGTTTTGACGGGAGGCAACCATCTGTCTCCCAACAGCTGTTCCAGTGGGTCCCCTCCCCCAACCTTCTCTTAGCCTTCGGGGTCCATGTGACCTGGCCATTTAGCCCATGGTGTGCAAAAAAGTGCCGCTCAGAGGTAAAACAACCCAAACAACAACTCCTTCCACCAACCTTCTCTGATCCTTGTGACCTGGTGGGGCGGGGGTGGCTCAGTCGGTAGCGCGGCAGGCTCGTAATCTGTAGTTCTCAGGTTCGAGTCCCAGCTGGGTCAGCGTTGAGATTTATCTCCGCAAAATTCCCCGCCCTGCTCACGGTCAGTAGGGGACACCGATGGGTTTGGAAAGACCGCCGTCCTCGGATGGGACGTTAAGCCGTGGCCCCGTCTGTTGGAGAGCCATACCCTGTGCACGTTAAAGAACACGCTGGATGGCCTTGACGGGAACTACCATCTGTCTCCCAACAGCTGTTCCAGTGGGTCCCCTCCCCCAACCTTGTCTGAGCCTTCGGGGTCCATGTGAACTGGCCATTTAGCCCATGGTGTGCAAAAAAGTGCCGCTCAGAGGTAAAACAACCCAAACAACTCTGAGAAAAGTAACGCTGGGCGTGAATGTTACGGAAAATGATCGTCAACTTGCCGAGATGTTCGCAGAGGAAGAAAAAAAATGGTTTTAATTCTGGTTGCAGACACAGTTGACTTTCTGCTGAACTGATAATTCTTTTTATGGCAGGTTCGTAATCTGCAATTCCCAGGTTCGAATCTCAGCTGGATCAGCGTTGAGATTAATCTCCGCGAAAATTCCGCGCCCTGCCCTCGGTCAGTAGGGGACACCGATGGGCTTGGAAAGCGCGCCGTCCGTCGGATGGGACGTTAAGCCATGGCTCCGTGTGCTGGAGAGCCATACCCTGTTTACGTTAAAGAACCCGCTGGATGGCCTTGACGGGAGGCTACCATCTGTCTCCCAGCAGCTGTTCCAGTGGGTCCCCTGCCCCAACCTTCTCTGAGCCTTCGGGGTCCATGTGACCTGGCCATTTAGCCCATGGTGTGCAAAAAAAAGTGCCGCTCAGAGGTAAAACAACCCCAACCTCTAAGAGACGAGAATTTAAATTTTCAAATTAAAAAAATTTCAGATAGCTAGGCTTAGAAACAGAAATCACTATTATAATAGCAACGACAATAGTCAGTTTATTTCCGTGCGATTGTTGTAGGTCGTGGGGGATGACTGAATCGGTAGCGCGCCATGCTGCTAATCTACAGTTTCGAGTCCCACGTGGGTCAGCTTTGAAAATTATCTCCTTAAACCCTCCATCTGATCTCGGCCAGTAGGAGACAGCAATAGGCTTGGAAAGACCGCCGTCCATCACATCGGACGTTAAACCGTGACACCGTGTTTATGTGGGTAATGAATATGTGTATGTATGTATGTATGTATAATGTGTATGTAAGAAAATATATGGAATGGAATATGATGGCTGCCTACGCTAAAGAACATGCTGGATGGTCTTGACGGGAGGCTGCCATTTGTCTCCTAACAACTGTTCAGTGGGTCCCCTTCCACCACGAGTCCCAGCTGGGTCAGCGTTGAGATTTATCTCCGCAAAAATTCCCCGCCCTGCCCACGGTCAGTAGGGGACACCGATGGGCTTGGAAAGGCCGCCGTCCGTCAGATGGGACGTTAAGCCGTGGCCCCGTGTGCGGGAGAGCCATACCCTGTGCACGTTAAAGAACACGCTGGATGGCTTTGACGGGAGGCAACCATCTGTCTCCCAACAGCTGTTCCAGTGGGTCCCCTCCCCCAACCTTCTCTTAGCCTTCGGGGTCCATGTGACCTGGCCATTTAGCCCATGGTGTGCAAAAAAGTGCCGCTCAGAGGTAAAACAACCCAAACAATAACCCCTTCCACCAACCTTCTCTGATCCTTGTGACCTGGTGGGGCGGGGGTGGCTCAGTCGGTAGCGCGGCAGGCTCGTAATCTGTAGTTCTCAGGTTCGAGTCCCAGCTGGGTCAGCGTTGAGATTTATCTCCGCAAAATTCCCCGCCCTGCTCACGGTCAGTAGGGGACACCGATGGGTTTGGAAAGACCGCCGTCCTCGGATGGGACGTTAAGCCGTGGCCCCGTCTGTTGGAGAGCCATACCCTGTGCACGTTAAAGAACACGCTGGATGGCCTTGACGGGAACTACCATCTGTCTCCCAACAGCTGTTCCAGTGGGTCCCCTCCCCCAACCTTGTCTGAGCCTTCGGGGTCCATGTGAACTGGCCATTTAGCCCATGGTGTGCAAAAAAGTGCCGCTCAAAGGTAAAACAACCCAACCCTTGTGACCTGGTCATTAAACATTGTGTGCAAAAAAGTGCTGCTCAGAGGTAATACAACTGTTGTTCGTCATTTGGAATCGTTGACGAGAACAACGTGTCTGTTCAATCAATTTTTGTTCTTCATTTAGAGTTGTTAACAACAACAACAAAGTATCTGTTCATTCCACTGTTGTTATTAGTCATTTGGAATCTTTCTTTAATGAAAAGGTCAAATAAAGGTGTCTGCTAACGAGCAAAAGGAACAGTCACCTGGTATTGGCAACTTCTTGCTATTTCTAGTCTCGTTATCAGATATACTTTGGGGTTCTTTTTTAATTTTTTTTTTGAAATCTGAAAGTTAGGGAATAATTAAAGCTCATTAATTATTCTCATCAGACGTTGAAGTTCTCTGCTAACGATCTCCATGACTGGATGCAAAGGAAGCTCTGCAGCCGACAGCAGACAGGGAGGAAATGGAATAAAAAAAAATCGGCAGATGCGACAGGAGCAGTTGAAATTAATTGCAGAGAGAAATCGGCAGATGCCATCCGTATTTTGTGCTTTCGTGACAAATTATGGAACTGAAAGTAAATGCAGAAATAATTCGAGGCAATGTTTCTATGAAATGCAGAAAACTGGAAAGAATGCTTATTGATATTAAAAAGTTCAAAGAGTGGAATGTGCATCTTTTTTTTCAAGACCCATGAATTTAACTGGAGGGGGCGGGGGTGGCTCAGTCGGTAGCGCGCCAGGCTCGTAATCTATAGTTTCCAGGTTCGAGTCCCAGCTGGGTCAGCGTTGAGATTTATCTCCGCAAAATTCCCCGCCCTGCCCACGGTCAATAGGGGACACCGATGGGCTTGGAAAGGTCGCCGTCCTTCTGATGGGACGTTAAGCCGTGGCCCCGTGTGCGGGAGAGCCATACCCTGTGCACGTTAAAGAACACGCTGGATGGTCTTGACGGGAGGCTACCATCTGTCTCCCAACAGCTGTTCCAGTGGGTCCCCTCCCCCAACCTTCTCTGAGCCTTCGGGGTCCATGTGACCTGGCCATTTAGCCCATGGTGTGCAAAAAAGTGCAGCTCAGAGGTAAAACAACCCAAACAACAACCCCTTCCACCAACCTTCTCTGATCCTTGTGACCTGGTGGGGCGGGGGTGGCTCAGTCGGTAGCGCGGCAGGCTCGTAATCTGTAGTTCTCAAGTTCGAGTCCCAGCTGGGTCAGCGATGAGATTTATCTCCGCAAAATTCCCCCCCTGCCCACGGTCAGTAGGGGACACCGATGGGCTTGGAAAGGCCCACGTCCGTCGGATGGGACATTAAGCCGTGGCCCCGTGTGCGGGAGAGCCATACCCTGTGCACGTTAAAGAACACGCTGGATGGCCTTGACGGGAGGCTGCCATCTGTCTCCCAACAGCTGTTCCAGTGGGTCCCCTCCCCCAACCTTCTCTGAGCCTTCGGGGTCCATGTGACTTTGCCATTTAGCCCATGGTGTGCAAAAAAGTGCCGCTCAGAGGTAAAACAACCCAACCCAAAAATTTAACTGGAGACCATTGGGGCCTATGTCGGAAAAGTTATTAAAAATTTTTAAAAGTGAATATTTTTTAAAAATAGGATATAAAATACGAAGTTTTTGAATTTGTGGTGCATGTAATATACGTATATTTATAGTACAAAGAACTCGGTGCTGTCTATAGTATAAAGGATCTTAGAGTGGCACATGGGAGAAATGCAAGGTCGGTGTACAGTAAGATTTAAATTAATTATTTTACTCAATTAGAAATAAAAGCCTCAGGACGGCGCATACAGAGTTTCACGGCGACATTACTCAGTGTGATGAAAGTATATAGTCTATAAAGAAGATACACTGCCTGGCCAAATTATTATAAACACTGCGTAATCAGTGAACTACTATGAAACATGCCAATGCATTGAGATTTTCTTAAATAAAAGTAAATAAATACCCCCTCAAGCAGCTGCTTGCCACAGAGGTCTGACAGGAGCCTGTCAGTTTATATGCCATAGTAGAAGGTCTGAGAGGATGGCAGGACCTGAAAAACGACACACGAAGTATGCTAAGAAGAAAAGAAGTTGACTCCATAACCCTGTTAAAGCCTATTCCACGTTGTTTGGGTTGTTTTACCTCTGACCGACACTTTTTTGCACACCATGGGCTAAATGGCCAGGTCACATGGACCCCGAAGGCTCAGAGAAGGTTGGAGGAGGGGGCCCACTGGAACAGCTGTTGGGAGACAGATGGTAATCTTCCGTCAAGGCCATCCAGCGTATTCTTTAACGTGCACAGGGTATGGCTCTCCCACACACAGGGCCACGGCTTAACGTCTCATCCGACGGACGGCGGCCTTTCCAAGCCCATCGGTGTCCCCTACTGACCGTGGGCAGGGCGCGGAATACATATTCCACGAATACATTTCGAGAGACTGGACAGCAATGACCATTATAAGCCACATAACTTAATCTCTCGTTTTGTGGATGCTGATTTTAAATTTAGAGATTTTTTTGAAAAAAAGGAAGTCGACCAAGAGATCTCTCCCCTTTTCGTGTGCCAATGGGATGGTAAGAACTTTAAGTACCAACGCCGTTTAATTCTTATTATTCCAGGTGTTTTTTTTCTCTCTCCCAAAGTTCCCAAGTATAACAGCGACCTATTGGAGCCCCTAGCAACGATGGAGAAGATGGAGAGTGGAAGGCGAGGCAGGAAATCCATTAATTGCCTCTTCCTTGCAGATCTGAAGCGAGTTTCATTTTCAGAGCGAGGGTTTCGCCAAAATCCCTGCAGAGAGCATTCACGAGCCATCTTTGCCGAGGAGTGACGCATTCTGCTCGGATGGAGAGCTCCCGATGAGCAATGCAGTCTCTGCGGATCCACAAAAGGGAAACTGCTCGATGTGGACCAATTATCCCTTGCAATATTATTAAGTCTCGATAGGGCAACGGGGAATTCAGCTGAGTAGGAACGGCGAGCTGTAAGTTGCTCGTTTATTCGCTATCGGTTATTCGACCACATGTATTTCACACACAAGGCAGAGGGATCTGGAGAGACTGATTTTCACCAAGAGGAAATTAAACGAGGTAAAAGCAACGGCACGACGGCTTCTTCCCAGAGAAGGGTATTAGAGATAAACTTTTTATTGGGGTGGTTGTGGCTTTGGGGATGGTTGCGCAGCATTCGTAGGGCTTAATGCATAATAACACTTTGCCTAAGGTCTTAAGAGTTAACTCGGAACTGCTGATTTCGTGATGTTGAAACGTAGCTAGTGTAGCGAGTAACATCCAGGCATTTCCAGATGTGTATCTGATGTACTGTAATGCTCTTGAGAGAATCTAGCCTTTTGAGAAGCAATCGAGAGGGGAATGATGTTGGAGACGAACACACACCGCTTTTTGTAGTCTCATCCAATGAGAGATGGATTGGATTGTTTTACCTCTGAGCGGCACTATTTTGCACACCATGGGCTAAATGGCCAGGCCACAAGGACCCCGAAGGCTCAGAGAAGGTTGGGGGAGGGGACCCACTAAAACAGCTGTTGGGAGACAGATGGTAGCCTCCCGTCAAGGCCATCCAGCGTGTTCTTTAACGTGCACAGGGTATGGCTCTCCCGCACACGAGGCCACGGCTTAACGTCCCATCCGACGGACGGCGGCCTTTCCAAGCCCATCGGTGTCCCCTACTGACGGTGGGCAAGGTGGGGAATTTTGCGGAGATAAATCTCAACGCTGACCCAGCTGGGACTCGAACCTGGGAACTACAGATTACGAGCCTGGCGCGCTACCGACTGAGCCACCCCCGCCCCATGAGCTTGGGAAGTCCGCCGTTCGTCGGATGAGACGCTAAGTCGTGGCGCCGTGTGAGGTAGAGTCATATTCTGACATGTTGAAGAATACGCTGGATGGCTTTGATTCTTAAAAAAAAAACAAAAAACGGAAGGCTTTCATCTGTTTTCTGGCAGCTATTCAGCGGTTTCCCTTTCTCCATTCTTCTCTTAGCCCTGGGATCCTTTTGACCTGGCCGCTTAGGCCATTGTGTGCAAAAAAAGGGCGCTTTGGAGGTAAAACGACCCAACCCATTTTTGTGTATTAGGTAGTTTGATTATGTAAATGATGATGATAGATGAAGGTCATCAACTTCCTTTGAGCAGCACGTTTTGTATTGGAGGTCGCGTTGGTTTGGACATGTTGGCAATACGCAAGACTGGGTTGTTTTACTTTTCAGCTGCACTGTTTTGCAGACAATGGGTTAAATGGCCAGGTCATAAAAACGAGGGATCTGAGAAGGTTGGGGAAGGGGACTCACTGGACAGATTCTAGGAGACAGATGGTGGCCACATAAAGGCCATTTTCAGCGTTTTCTTAACATTCACATGGTGGCTGTCCTGCACACGGAACCACTACTTAACGTCCCATTCGACGGACGGTGGCCTTTCCAAGCCCATCGATGTCCCCTACTGACTGAGAGCAGGGAGGTGAATTTTGCGGAGATAAATCTCAACGCTGACCCAGCTGGTTCGGGGGGGGGATGGCTCAGTCGGTAGCGCGTCAGGCTGTAGTTCACAGGTTCGAGTAACAGCTGGGTCAGCGTTGAGATTTATCTCCGCAAAACTCCCCGCCCTGCCCACGGTCAGTAGGGGACACCGATGGGCTTGGAAAGACCGCCGTCCGTCGGATAGGACGTTAAGCCGTGGCTCCGTGTGTGGGAGAGCCATACCCTGTGCACGCTAAAGAACACGCTGGATGGCCTTGACGGGAGGCTACCATCTGTCTCCCAACAGCTGTTCCAGTGCGTCCCCTTTCCCAACCTTCTCTGAACCTTCGGGGTCCTTGTGACCTGGCCATTTAGCCCATTGTGTGCAAAAAAAGTGCCGCTCAGAGGTAAACCCAACCCAACCCAGCGGGGACTCGAACCTGGCGCGCTCCGACCGAGCCATCACCGCCCCACACGCAAGATTATAGTGAACAGATTTATGAATAATGTTCTTGAAAGCTTGAGGAATGAGGCAGGCGATGGGTGAGCGATGTCAATCAAGATATTTTCAGAATCGGTTCTCAATGGCCAGATGGAGCAGATATTATTCAAGATAGGAATTGGGTTGAAAAACTAAATTTCTCAGCTTGGTTGGACTTCCTTAGCATTCCAGCATTTGAGGTTTTTTATTCAGGTGTTGGGTTGGGTTGTTTTACCTCTGAGCGGCACTTTTCTTGCACACCATGGGCTAAATGGCCAGGTCACATGGACCCCGAAGGTTGGGGGAGGGGACCCACTAGAAGAGCTGTTGGGAGACAGATGGTAGCCTCCCGTCAAGGCCATCCAGCGTGTTCTTTAACTTGCACAGGGTATGGCTCTCCCGCACACGGAGCCACGGCTTAACGTCCCATCCGACCGACGGCGGCCTTTCCAAGCCCATCGGTGTCCCCTACTGACTGTGGGCAGGGCGGGGAATTTTTGCGGAGATAAATCTCAACGCTGACCCAGTTGGGACTCGAACCTGGGAACTACAGATTACGAGCCTGGCGCGCTACCGACTGATTTTTATTCAGGTATGTAGACAACGAGACTTTATAAGGAATTTTTCTGGCTGTGTCTTTCCTCCTGTTATTAATATTGAACTTAAAAAAAAAAAGCTACATTTTTCAAAAGTAAACTATTGATATGATTTATTATTTAAATTTTAATTTATATTAGTAAATAAATTTCAGAATGAGTCAGGCTGATTTTAAATATTCAACTTTCATAACTTAGGGTATCTGATAGGATGTTATTAAAAAGATTTAGATTTGATCTGAGACTTTTTACCAGTGCCATTTGTTTTCATCCGAATTCCATTTTCTTACTCAATCAGATATTTATTTTATTATCTCTCTTCTCTGTAAATGTATAAGGGAAAAAATACTTTCGGTTAATTACTAAATTTTTTTTAATAGTTTTCAATCTTTAATTTTTAAACTAATTGAAGTTTGTTCGATGCAAAAAATCTCAAAAACTAACAAATTGAAATTTTTTAAATCCTGTAACCCATACAGTCGCTCAAAAAATATCCGAACACTATGGTTGATTACAGAATTCAGAAAAAATCGTTGCCAGATATTTTTTCTGAATTCTGTAATCAACCATAGTGTTCGGATAGTTTTTTGAGCGACTGTAGATGGTCATATTATCTTGATACTAGATAGTGTGGGCTCACTCACGGAAATATTGAGCGTGTGCAGTTACCGTTCACAGCAAACTGGAGCGTGTGCAGTAACTGCACACACTCCAGTTTGCTGTGAACGGTAACTGGAGTGTGTACAGTTGCTGTACACGCTCCAGGTATTTTTCCTGAATTCTGTAATCACGTGACACGAAGGTTGCCAGATCACTAATTTCTAAAATAATCGTTGCCAGATATTTTTTCTGAATTCTGTAATCAACCATAGTGTTCGGATACTTTTTTGAGCGACTGTAGGTGGTCTTATTATTTTGATAGCAGATCGTGTGGGCTCACTCACGGAAATATTGAGCGTGTGCAGTTACCGTTCACAGCAAACTGGAGCGTGTGCAGTAACTGCACACGCTCCAGTTTGCTGTGAACGGTAACTGGAGCGTGTACAGTTGCTGTACACGCTCCAGATATTTTTCCTGAATTCTGTAATCACGTGACACGAAGGTTGCAGATCACTGATTTCTGAAAAAAATCGTTGCCAGATCACTAATTTCTGAAAAAATCGTGGCCAGATATTTTTTCTGAATTCTGTAATCAACCCTAGTGGTTGCATATTTTTTGAGCGACTGTACATTTCAGCAAGATTTTTGGATGTGAAGTTTTCCGACTTTTTTTAAAACATGGGCTAGAAACTGTGCTCTTGCATGGACAACTCCTTTCTCTGTCTTTAGAGAGTCTACAGTCATTAAAATATTTCCATTAAGACCTTCTTCAGATCACAAAAATACAAAGGAGACGTTTTCTCCCACTGCGGAAATCCAACTGCTACTGTCGTGAAGCTGCAACACGAAAGAAATGCGTCGATTTCGAGATCGAAAAATCGTTCTCTCTGGTTGCTGCTAGGGTTTCGAATATCCCGATATTTTGGCAACCGCAGTTATCCGATAGCAATTTTTGATAACTAAAGAATATCGATTAACCGGTAAGGAAAAAGGATTCAACAACTGAGAATACAATATAAAATATTTATTCACCCGAGCCATTCAAAACGTTCTTAAATTGTAACAGATTTTATGATCCCTAACTTATATTTATCTCCGCACAATTCCCCGCCCTGCCCACGGTCAGTAGAGGACACCGATGGGCTTGGAAACGACGCCGTCCGTCGGATGGGACGTTAAGCCGTGGCCCCGTATGCGGAAGAGCCATATCCTTTGCACGTTAAAGAACACACTGGATGGCTTTGACGGAAGGTTACCATCTGTCTCTCAATAGTTGTTCCAGTGGGTCCCCTCTCCCAACCTTCTTGGGCGGGGGTCGCTCAGTCGGTAGCGCGCCAGGCTCGTAATCTGTAGTTCCCAGGTTCGAGTCCCAGCTGGGTCAGCGTTGAGATTTATCTCCGCAAAATTCCCTGCCCTGCCCACGGTCGGTAGGGGACACCAATGGGCTTGGAAAGGCCGCCGTCCGTCGGATGGGACGTTAAGACGTGGTCCCGTGTGCGGGAGAGCCATACCCTGTGCACGTTAAAGAACACGCTGGATGGCCTTGACGGGATGCTACCATCTGTCTCCCAACAGCTGTTCCAGTGGGTCCCCTCCCCCAACCTTTTCTGAGCCTTCGGGGCCCAACCTTTCTGAGCCTTCGTTTTGAGCCTTCGTTTCTGAGCCCAACCTTTCTGAGCCTTCGATTTACAATGGGTTGGGTTGTAAAACAACCCAACCCATCGTAAATAGCCAAATAAGCTCACTGGACAAAAGATCAGTCACCCCTGGCTGAATGTCACCTAATAGCGCGTAACGCCTCCGTGCAACCAATGAACAGTCGAAACCCTGTCTGGCATGGATGCCACCAGTGTGCGGATGTAGTGCACATCAATATTCATCCACTCTTCCAGCAGCAAATGCCGCAGTTCCGTAGGATGGCTGGGACAGCGCTTCACTCATTGCTGCAATTAGTCCCACAAATTTTCTGTGGGATTCAAATCCGGGGATTTGGAGGGCCAGTCGAGATGTTCGAAGGCTTCAGAATGCTCATCGTGCCAATCCGACACACTTCGAGCCTTGTGCACGAGAGGGATCTTATCTTGGGATCGATTATCTTGGGAGCTATGTAACAGATACTGGTGATGTGCAGCATGAGATTAACCGATGAATAGGAATTGCTACTGAGAATTTCAAGAATCTATGGAGAGTGTGGGGAAATAGGCGTATACACCTAAAGACTAAAATTAGGTTCTATAATAGTTTGGTTTTTTTCTAGGGTTAGTTATGGTAGTGAAACTTGGACGCTGTGTAAACAGATAACAGGAAACTAGATGCTTTTGATTCCAGATGCTTACGCAGTATCTTCGGCATTAGGTGGTTCAACTTTGTAACTAATGATGAGGTTAGGCGAAGGAGTCTGCAACCTCTTTTAAGCAGCATATTGTGCAGAGAGAGACTCCGTTGATTTGACCATGTTGCCCGTATGAATAATTATAGATTGGCGAATAGGGTTATGAACAGTGTGCCTAAATGCCTCGGAAAGAGAGGGAGACCTAGGATGCAGTGGGCAGACAATTAAAAACAGGACATTTTTAGAATTGATGTGCAGTGGCCAGATGCAGCAGATATAGCTCAGGACAGATATGCTTGGAGAACTATACTGCTCACAAAAACTAGGGGATATTTCATCGCTTCATATTCATTTTGAAATATCCCCTAATTTTTGTGAGCAGTATATATTGCGCAGTCTGGTTGGACCTCCATTATCCCATGACTGCTTCAGGATGATGATATAGCATGATTCCTGCCATTTTGGAGATTTTGAAAATATTTCTAGAAAACCTGGAGAAAAATGCACAAATTTAATAATTTTTGGTCTCCATTACCCTTATTAGCATTCCCAATGGGGTGGGGAGAGGAATGGCCCCTTTGGCTGCTCTCCTAGATGTGGTCATGGATATGAAGGCTATTAGCCGCGGGGTGTGGCTCAGTCGATAGCGTGCCAGGCTCGTAATCTGCAGTTCCCATGTTCGAGTCCCGCTTGGGTCAGCGTTTAAGATTTATTTCCGGAAAACTCCCCGCCTTGCCCTCAATCAGTAGGAAGCACCAATGGGCATGTAAAGGCCGACGTTCGTTGGGTGGGACGTTAAGCCCTGTTCCCGCCTGTAGGAGAGCCATACAATGTGCACGTTAAAGAACACGTTGGATGGCCGTGACGGGAGATTACCGTCTGTCTCCCAACAGCTGTTCCAGTGGATCCCCTCCCCCAACCTTCTCTGAACCTTTGGGGTCCTTGTGACTTGGCCATTTAGCCCATGGTGTGCAAAAAAGTGCCGCTCAGAGGTAAAACAACCAACCCAACAGTGAGACTTCGGGGTTCTTGTGACCTGACCATGGTGTGCAAAAGAGAGCCGCTCAGAGGTAAAGCAATCCAATTTATTAGCTACGAACACATTTTACGGATATATTCGTTTTAGAAACTCTAGTTGCTGCCCGTATCCAAAACATTTGCATTCTTTATTTAACAGATTGCAAGTAGAACTTAAAAAAATGCTTCCATTTAGTAGAGAATCAATTCCAATATCTGCAATCGTAGTGGGCGGGGGTTGCTCAGTCGGTAGCGCGCCAGACTCGTAATCTGTAGTTCCCAGGTTCGAGTCCCAGCTGGGTCAGCGCTGAGATTTATCTCCGCAAAATTTCCCCGCCCTGCCCACGGTCAGTAGGGGACACCGATGGGCTTGGAAAGGCCGCCGTCCGTCGGATGGGACGTTAAGCCGTGGCCCCGTGTGCGGGAGAGCCATACCCTGTGCACGTTAAAGAACACGCTGGATGGCCTTGACGGGAGGCTACCATCTGTCTCCCAACAGCTGTTCCAGTGGGTCCCCTCCCCAACCTTCTCTGAGCCTTCGGGGTCCATGTGACCTGGCCATTTAGCCCATTGTGTGCAAAAAAGTGTCGCTCAGAGGTAAAACAACCCAGCCCCTCCCCCAACCTTCTCTGAGCCTTCGGGGTCCATGTGACCTGGCCATTTAGCCCATGGTGTGCAAAAAAGTGTCGCTCAGAGGTAAAACAACCCAACCCCTCCCCCAACCTTCTCTGAGCCTTCGGGGTCCATGTGACCTGGCCATTTAGCCCATGGTGTGCAAAAAAGTGCCGCTCAGAGGTAAAACAACCCAACCCTACAATCGTAGTGGAAGTTCTGTTGAGTAAAGCCCTTCGATTGTGAGATCCTTTGGTAAGGACGGGCCCCACACGCCGTTGAAGAGCAGACACGTACTTTTGGTTAGCGTTTGTTACGTCACTCAACTGTCAGCTTGGCGCATCGACGGGGGGGGGGGGGTTCGTACGGGTCACGTGACGCGCTGAGCTGCGAACAACGCGTTCCAAGTTTTAGCAAGAACAATTCAGACTTCGACGTTGTTAAACATTGTTGCCAGCAATGATTTTTCTCTCGCCGCACGAAAACGTGACTGTCTTGCACGAGACTCTCTGTGGTCGATGAAGAATCGATTCTGATAAGAAAAAGGGAGAAAAGTTGAAAGGGAAGAAGTTTATTTACCGCAAATGGGAGAAAAAAAATGGCGATGGTAGAAAATTCTGGGGATTCGATTTTGGAAATATTTTGGGAAGATGATTTTTGTTTGCCTTGTACTCGAGAGAAAAATAAATTTATTTATAGATAATTCTCATTAGCTAGGGCTATGTAGGTACAACCGAATTTATTTAGCTAGGGCTATGTAGGTACAACCGAACTGTGCTTTTTTTTTTCGATTTCCGATAATTGCGAAATTTTAACAAAATGATCCCATTTCAACTGCAGCTATATATCGTCCCCCTACACGCAAAAAATTGACGAATTTTGTGAAAATGTCTCTGGTTTGCTAGATTACGCGATTTATCTAAAAGGAAAATATATTAGATGACTTTAATATTGACATGACTGCAGAAAGTAATAGTACAAATTTATTAAGTGATATAATCATTCCCTCTAACTGTAAATATGCAATCTCCCCCCTACTCGAGGGGCGGGGGTGGCTCAGTTGGTAGCGCGCCAGGCTCGCAATTTGTAGTTCCCGGGTTCGAGTCTCAGCTGGGTCAGCGTTGAGATTTATCTCCGCAAAATTCCCCGCCCTGCCTATAGTCAGTAGGGGACACCGATGGTCTTGGAAAAACTGCCCTCCGTCGGATGGGACGTTATGCCGTGGCTCCGTGTGTGGGAGAGCAATACCCTGTGCACGGTAAAGAACACACTGAATTGCCTTGACGGGAGGCTACCATCTGTTTCCCAACAGCTGTTCCAATGGGTCCCCTCCCCCAACCTTCTCTGAGCATTCGGGGTTCATGTTACCATGGCATTTAGCCCATGGGGTGCAAAACAAGTGTCGCCCAGAGGAAAAACAACCAAAAATCCCCCTACTCACGCCGCTCAGAGGTAAAACAATCCAACCCAAAATCTCCCTACTCACGTCGCTCAGAGGTAAAACAACCCAAAATACCCCTACTCACGCCGCTCACAGGTAAAACAACCCAAAATCCCACTACTCACGCCGCTCAGAGGTAAAACAACCCAAAATCCCCCTACTCACGCCGCTCACAGGTAAAACAACCCAAAATCCCACTACTCACGCCGCTCAGAGGTGAAACAACCCAACCCAAAATCCCCCTACTCACGCCGCTCACAGGTAAAATAACCCAACCCAAAATCCCCCTACTCACGCCGCTCAGAGGTAAAACAACCCAACCCAAAATCCCCTTACGCCGCTCAGAGGTAAAACAACCAAACTCAAAATCCCCCTACTCACGCCGCTGAGAGGTAAAACAACCCAAAATCCCCCTACGCATGCCGCTCAGAGGTAAAACAACCCAACCCAAAATCCCCCTACGCATGCCGCTCAGAGGTAAAACAACCCAACCCAAAATCCCCCTACTCACGCCGCTTAGAGGTAAAACACCCAAACTCAAAATCCCCCTACTCACGCCGCTCAGAGGTAAAACAACCCAACCCAAAATCCCCCTACGCATGCCGCTCAGAGGTAAAACAACCCAACCCAAAATCCCCTTACTCACGCCGCTCAGAGGTAAAACAACCCAACCCAAAATTCCCCTACTCGCGCTGCTCAGAGGTAATATAACCAACCCAAATCCCCCTACTCACGCCGTTCAGATGTAAAACAACCCAACCCCCCACTCGAATTACAGTTACTTCGTCATCCATGTTAGACTTGTGCATTACTAATGTTGATGTTACCTAGCTGGTATATTATTTTATCATATGAATGAATGAATTAATGAAAGAACAGAATAAAGGGAAATTTAGGCCTATAAAGCCCTTTATTCCCTCTTGAGGTTTAAAAAGAGGCAAAGTTTTAGTTGAAGGCCAACTGACAAAAAAAATTAAAATATTTTTAACGTAATGCAAGAGCAGCCAATATTTATTCTTACAAATTTAACGGAACCAAGACAAGAATTTAAATATTTACCGAAACTGGGTTGGGTTGTTTTACCTCTGAGCGGCACTTTTTTGCACACCATGGGCTAAATGGCCAGGTCACATGGACCCCGAAGGCTCAGAGAAGGCTGGGAGAGGGGACCCACTAGAACAGCTGTTGGGAGACAGATGGTAGTCTCCCGTCAAGGCCATCCAGCGTGTTCTTTAACGTGCACAGGGTATGGCTCTCCCACACACGGCCACGGCTTAACGTCCCATACACGCACGGCGGCCTTTCCAAGCCCATCGGTGTTCCCTACTGACCGTGGGCAAGGTGGGGAATTTTGCGGAGATAAATCTCAACGCTGACCCAGCTGGGACTCGAACCTGGGAACTACAGATTACGAGCCTGGCGCGCTACCGACTGAGCCACCCCCGCCCCTACCGAAACTGAAAAGGAATATTTCTACTACTAATCTTGAAGCATTTAACCAAGAGCTGTCTATGGTAAACTGGGTACCAATTCTAAATCGGAATGATGTTAATGCCAGTTATCAACTGCCTTTTACTTACGTAGGTTGATGACTTCGCCTAATTTCATAATTATTTGCATAATCAAACCAACCATCTATTTCCCAAAATGCTACCTAAAAATCTAGAATCCAAAACATCAAGTTTCCTGTTATCTTGCTTAAAAAGGACCCAAATGCGGAGATAAGTCTCAACGCTGACCTATCTGGGATTCGAACTTGGGAACTGCAGATTACGAGCCTGGCCCAACGTAGTACAGTTCTCAAAATTTCAAAGTTTTCAATTCTGTAAGCATAGTTCTCGTTGAAGCGGGTTTTGAAGTGTCACCCGCAACTTTTTATCTTGGAGACATGCGGTATGAACTAAATATGATCCGCGTTAACTAAATTAATTATTCATAATTACTAATATTTAGGATTGCATATTAGTACTTATTATTGATCTGACTTCGAAAATTGCTTTCTAACAAATAATTTTGAAAGAGTCGCCAAAAGAACATTTAGACTCGCACCAGAAACAACCCACAAGTTAATAATACGTAGTCCCGTATTTCCTAAGTGTAGCTGCGACGAGTAGAAGTTTTAAATAACTGATCAAAATGCAGATTTTGTTTAATCATACCGTAAATGAAAACTCTTCCCAGGAACGAGAACTGGATTCTGCCAGGATACTGCTAAGTTCACACGGAAACAAATATAGGAAGTACCCACTTCAGATTTCTCTGATTGTGGGTTTTCCCAAGCAATGCAAAATTTTGGTAAATTTAGCCTAGCTGTAGTTTAAACATAGGTTTAATATCTCTCTAATTCAGAGCTATCCATTTTAAATTCCCCCTCCCCTAAAATCCGGTCTAAAATTAATTCAGTGGGTTTCCACAAAAATTGGACTTAAGCGAAGAAAGCAAAAGAAAGATAGGTAGTAAGACCGAACCCCATGCCCGATAAGCACGATCACCCTACACCGAATCTCTGGTCGAAGAGTGGCTATATCATTCTGGCAACCCTGGGAATCATCCAACCCAATGGGCCAATCAGATGCAATCCCCGGGAAAAAGACAACGTCCACTACCATATTTGATGAGTGGAACGGAGTCTTGGTGCAAGGAGGCGGCACTCCATCCGAAGAATAATGCTCAGTCTTTGCGAAAGACGAAGTGTTATGCCCGACAAGAGAGAGGGACTACCTGCTGTTTTAGTACCATCGAAGCGATTTCGCTGAGAGCATCAACAGAACTGGATGAAACCGAATATCCCAGAATGATAGATACAAACGGGTGTGGCTAACATCAGCTTACTTGAGACGTCTCTGTCAGACTCTTCGTGGTTGCACTAGAATAGTGTATCAAAAAAACAATCAATAGGTCTGCGACCTATCAGAAGTACTACTAGCAATCATCTCTCTCAGCTGATGAACTCCATATAGCATCTCTGTTTTGCCATACAGTTAGTGCCAACAACGAGGGAGGAAAATCGTTGCCATTCTCCACCAACTTGGGAAATTTTGCCCCGTGATTTTTCCCTGTGTTCCATTACCTCCATTATGGATGCTCCTGCCCCATCACTCTCCAACGATGAACCCTCATTTCTAAGTCAGTCAGATCAACCCTTTTAACCATTTCTGCACTTGATTTTGTTCTTCACATGCTTTTACGGCTAGGGTTGGGTTGTTTTACCTCTGAGCGGCACTTTTTTGCACACCATGGGCTAAATGGCCATGTCACAAGGACCTCGAAGGCTCAGAGAAGTTTGGGAGAGGGGACCCACTGGAACAGCTGTTGGGAGACAGATGGTAGCCTCCCGTCAAGGCCATCCAGCGTGTTCTTTAACGTGCACAGGGTATGGCTCTCCCGCACGCGGGGCCACGGCTTAACGTCCCATCCGACGGACGGCGGCCTTTCCAAGCCCATCGGTGTCCCCTACTGACCGTGGGCAGGGAATTTTGAGGAGATAAATCTCAACGCTGACCCAGCTGGGACTCGAACTTAGGAACTACAGATTACGAGCCTGACGCGATACTGACTGAGCCACCCCCGCCCCATTTTACGACTAGGACTGTGTAGTGATCTAGAATACCTACATCAGCAAGAAATGTTGCCTACATTGGCATGTTTCATGGGACTTCGCTCTAGATACAGCAGTGTTCATGATAATTTTCCAGGCAATGTAATCTTCATTGATATAACATTGGAAGTTTTAATTTCTGTCCTTTCTCTTCAATCTTATGAATACTTTTCTTATAAAATAAAGTGAATCTGTTTTTAGGAGAAGAACCAATGGGCGTTAATAGTTGAAGTTTCGCTGGAAGGGAGACAGTGCAAAAAACCTTTTTATTTTGCAGCGATAAAAGTGATTTTTCACAATCTCACAGGATGTTTTAATCATTGCTTTATGGTGACTTTTCATACCGATGTGTGGACTTTAAATCGGATTTGAATATTGGAAATCCTTAATATTGTTAATCAGATCTGAAAGCGAAGGAACACGATGAATCAGTTTAAGAGAAAATAAAAAAAAATTCTCATTCGGCATCGCAAACGATAATTGCTGCCATTTATAACATTAACCATCTAAGAGGTATTGTCACCATTTCGCTTATTATTATTAAGTTTTTGTCTCCTTTTGAGAATAAATGAAAATTTCTCTCATTGGTGATGATTCATTTCCCTCTTGTTTTTGGCAATCCGGAAGATGTCATTGCGAGAATGGCGCTTTATTTGCTCACTTCCTCCTCCTCCTCTCCGCATCTTTTTTTTTCTTTTCCTTTGGCCAAATTGAATCCCAATTTTTCCCTCGCCGGTGGTAATTGCTTCGATAATTGGTTTGCGAAGATGGTGACACATCCGCGTCTGCAGTGAAAAATCCCAACAACAAATGGTGGCTGGCACTTTGCCAACGGGTAGTAAAGACGATGAGTTTTGCATCCCGCAAACGTTGGCTGCTGATTTGTAACAAATAATGATGGCCATTTAATAGGAAAGTCTCTACAAGATGGAGGTTTTGGTGTTTTCACGCCTTGAGTTGTTGCGAAGTATTTTTTTGACGCAGGAGTGAGCGACTGATCTGGAAATGCTGTTAAAGGGGGAGACAGAAATAGCCCCACTCCAAATGTTACAAAAGAGGGAGACGGAAATAGCCCCACTCCAAATGTTACAAAAGAGGGAGACGGAAATAGCCCCACTCCAAATGTTACAAAAGAGGGAGACGGAAATAGCCCCACTCCAAATGTTACAAAAGAGGGAGACGGAAATAGCCCCACTCCAAATGTTACAAAAGAGGGAGACAGAAATAGCCCCACTCCAAATGTTACAAAAGAGGGAGACAGAAATAGCCCCACTCCAAATGTTACAAAAGAGGGAGACGGAAATAGCCCCACTCCAAATGTTACAAAAGAGGGAGACGGAAATAGCCCCACTCCAAATGTTACAAAAGAGGGAGACGGAAATAGCCCCACTCCAAATGTTACAAAAGAGGGAGACGGAAATAGCCCCACTCCAAATGTTACAAAAGAGGGAGATGGAAATAGCCCCACTCCAAATGTTACAAAAGAGGGAGACGGAAATAGCCCCACTCCAAATGTTACAAAAGAGGGAGACGGAAATAGCCCCACTCCAAATGTTACAAAAGAGGGAGACAGAAATAGCCCCACTCCAAATGTTACAAAAGAGGGAGACAGAAATAGCCCCACTCCAAATGTTACAAAAGAGGGAGACAGAAATAGCCCCACTCCAAATGTTACAAAAGAGGGAGACAGAAATAGTTACAAATATGTAACAAATATCAATATGTTACAATATAGTAAAAATCAATAGTTACAAATATGTAACAATATGTTACAATCAATAGTTACAAATAGAATCAATAGTTACAAAAGAGGGAGACAGAAATAGACACACTCCAAATGTTACAAAAGACGCCGATCAAGAGTTGTTGGTAGCACACCAGGGTCTTAACATTGAGACTTCGAATTCATGTCGAAACTCATTCATCTTGTTCCCTGAGCTTTGTTTTCGGAGAAAGAGTTTTCCCCTCATTCAGTTTCGCTCAGCATTTCCAATACACTGATTGGTAGATGAAAACGTAACGAGAGCTTCTAAAGTGTAACATCAATCAAAAGTGAAACAGGCAGGTTTGAAAAAAAAAAAAAACTCTTCCGCCTCCCAGACTGGAATGCCCCTGGTATTAGGTTATCTTAAGTGTACTGGAATTCAGAGGAAGGGAGTGGCTCAGTCGGTAGCGCGCCAGGCTCGTAATCTGCAGTTCCCAGGTTCGAGTCTCACCTGGGCCAGAGTTGATTTATATCTGCAAACCTCCCCACTCTGCCCACGGTCAGTAGGGGACACCGATGGCTTAGAAAGGCCACCGTCCGTCGGATGGGTAGGGGGCACCAATGGGCTTGAAAGACCGCCGTTCATCGGATGCGGCATTAAGCCGAGGCCCCGTGTGTGGGAGAGCTATACACTGCGCACATTTAAGAAAACACTGGATGATCTTGACGAGAGGCTAACATACGTCTCCTAAAAGCCTGGCCATTTAGGCCAGTGTGTGCACAAAGTTGCTGATCAGAGATTAATCAACACAACTGGACTTCGGACATTTTTACAACAACACTCTGTTCTCCCTGACAGCTATTTTGCCCAGTTATCAATTTAACCGAGTACTGCTCGTAGATTGGTTGATAAATGAATCAGATTTGCGCTAAGTCTATTGGGTCGTTACGAACTAATATTTTCCCCTTTTTATAGAGAAAAATAGGTGCTCACTTATGAACTGTAAAGATGGGCCATGCATAATTTCAGGATGCTTAACTCTCTCACTGCTTTATAACCTACAGAATTATATTTACAAACACTTTTTACCCTAGATAAATGATCTTTTTTTTCACTCTTCATCCTCAACTCTCTGAGTCATCCTCCTCCTAAGGGTTTCGTTTCCTCTAACGATCACAGTCGGTCGAACTACATCTTCTTTCCCTGAGAAGGCTGCTGCCCAAACGGAGAGAAATGCTCCTTGGAGCTGGGGATTGGTCACTGGAATTGGGCCTATTTGTTTCTTCTGATCACGTAAGATAGGCAAACGATGGCAGCCTTTTCTCATAGCTGTGCGGAACTGAAATCTCTCCGCTTATTTATAGGACTCTTTCTTTTCTGGAAGGGAACTATTTTTCTCTTTCTGACAAAGGGTTGCAGTGAATATCCCGAAAGTTCTTGCGATAATGGAAGAGAGAGTCTGCAGAATCATCTTCTGAAATTGATAAGTTTCTATTTCTGTACGAAAATGTTTCCTTTTATTTCTGCAGAAGAAATTTTAAACACTTTCCTCCGCAATGATGAATTAATTAACGGTTGGTTGTTGCGTCTTAGTCGATTCTCACTGCAATTTCTATTCCAACAAACTCGCAATGAAACGAACATAGGAACACACCCGCAATTAAAGGAACACAGAAACAATATCGCAATTAAGGTAGCAGGAACAATATCGCAATTAAGGTAGCAGAAACAATATCGCAATTAAGGTAGCAGAAACAATATCGCAATTAAGGTAGCAGAAACAATATCGCAATTAAGGTAGCAGAAACAATATCGCAATTAAGGTAGCAGAAACAATATCGCAATTAAGGTAGCAGAAACAATATCGCAATTAAAGGAACACAGAAACAATATCGCAATTAAGGTAGCAGAAACAATATCGCAATTAAGGTAGCAGAAACAATATCGCAATTAAGGTCGAAGAAACAATATCGCAATTAAAGGAACACAGAAACAATATCGCAATTAAGGTAGCAGAAACAATATCGCAATTAAAGGAACACAGAAACAATATCGCAATTAAGGTAGCAGAAACAATATCGCAATTAAGGTAGCAGAAACAATATCGCAATTAAGGTAGCAGAAACAATATCGCAATTAAGGTCGAAGAAACAATATCGCAATTAAAGGAACACAGAAACAATATCGCAATTAAGGTAGCAGAAACAATATCGCAATTAAGGTAGCAGAAACAATATCGCAATTAAGGTAGCAGAAACAATATCGCAATTAAAGGAACACAGAAACAATATCGCAATTAAGGTAGCAGAAACAATATCGCAATTAAGGTAGCAGAAACAATATCGCAATTAAGGTAGCAGAAACAATATCGCAATTAAGGTAGCAGAAACAATATCGCAATTAAGGTAGCAGAAACAATATCGCAATTAAAGGAACACAGAAACAATATCGCAATTAAGGTAGCAGAAACAATATCGCAGTGAAAGAACCCAGAAATTCAAAATTAGTGGAACTCAGAAACAAACCAGTTCTTGAAACAATATTTAATTGAACCAATGAACAACTCGATATTGAAAGGAACCCAGAAAAAATATCAAAATGAAATGAACCAATGAACAACTCGATATTGAAAGGAGCCCAGAAAAATATCAAAATGAAATGAACCAATGAACAACTCGATATTGAAAGGAGCCCAGAAAAAATATCAAAATGAAATGAACCAATGAACAACTCGATATTGAAAGGAGCCCAGAAAAAATATCAAAATGAAATGAACCAATGAACAACTCGATATTGAAAGGAACCCAGAAAAAATATCAAAATGAAATGAACCAATGAACAACTCGATATTGAAAGGAACCCAGAAAAAATATCAAAATGAAATGAACCAATGAACAACTCGATATTGAAAGGAGCCCAGAAAAAATATCAAAATGAAATGAACCAATGAACAACTCGATATTGAAAGGAGCCCAGAAAAAATATCAAAATGAAATGAACCAATGAACAACTCGATATTGAAAGGAGCCCAGAAAAAATATCAAAATGAAATGAACCAATGAACAACTCGATATTGAAAGGAGCCCAGAAAAAATATCAAAATGAAATGAACCAATGAACAACTCGATATTGAAAGGAGCCCAGAAAAAATATCAAAATGAAATGAACCAATGAACAACTCGATATTGAAAGGAGCCCAGAAAATATATCAAAATGAAATGAACCAATGAACAACTCGATATTGAAAGGAACCCAGAAAAAATATCAAAATGAAATGAACCAATGAACAACTCGATATTGAAAGGAGACCAGAAAAAATATCAAAATGAAATGAACCAATGAACAACTCGATATTGAAAGCAGCCCAGAAACAATATTTAATTGAACCAATGAACAACTCGATATTGAAAGGAACCCAGAAAAAATATCAAAATGAAATGAACCAATGAACAACTCGATATTGAAAGGAGCCCAGAAAAAATATCAAAATGAAATGAACCAATGAACAACTCGATATTGAAAGGAGCCCAGAAAAAATATCAAAATGAAATGAACCAATAAACAACTCGATATTGAAAGGATCCCAGAAAAAATATCAAAATGAAATGAACCAATGAATAACTCGATACTGAAAGGAGCCCAGAAAAAATATCAAAATGAAATGAACCAATGAACAACTCGATATTGAAAGCAACCCAGAAAAAATATCAAAATGAAATGAACCAATGAACAACTCGATATTGAAAAGAGCCCAGAAAAAATATCAAAATGAAATGAACCAATGAACAACTCGATATTGAAAGGAGCCCAGAAAAAATATCAAAATGAAATGAACCAATGAACAACTCGATATTGAAAGGAACCCAGAAAAAATATCAAAATGAAATGAACCAATGAACAACTCGATATTGAAAGGAGCCCAGAAAAAATATCAAAATGAACCAATGAACAACTCGATATTGAAAGGAACCCAGAAAAAATATCAAAATGAAATGAACCAATGAACAACTCGATATTGAAAGGAACCCAGAAAAAATATCAAAATGAAATGAACCAATGAACAACTCGATATTGAAAGGAGCCCAGAAAAAATATCAAAATGAAATGAACCAATGAACAACTCGATATTGAAAGGAGCCCAGAAAAAATATCAAAATGAACCAATGAACAACTCGATATTGAAAGGAGCACAGAAAAAATATCAAAATGAAATGAACCAATGAACAACTCGATATTGAAAGGAGCACAGAAAAAATATCAAAATGAAATGAACCAATGAACAACTCGATATTGAAAGGATCCCAGAAAAAATATCAAAATGAAATGAACCAATGAACAACTCGATATTGAAAGGAGCACAGAAAAAATATCAAAATGAAATGAACCAATGAACAACTCGATATTGAAAGGAACCCAGAAAAAATATCAAAATGAAATGAACCAATGAACAGCTCGATATCGAAAGGAGCCCAGAAACGAAAGCGATGAAATGAGATGCATTCCTTTCGTTCGCTGGATAGAAATAGGACGAACTGTTGATTATATGTGTTTTTCCTGTTAAGACTGTGCTTATAAATAATATAGAAATATGAAGACCTTGTAATCTGCAACAAAAACAGCGTGTGATGTAAATGCAACGGATTGTTTGAAATCATGTTGATATTATAAATGAGATAGCATTAAGTTTGGCAAAGGAAAAGGACTCGCAAATATGTAAATATGAACTGATTGCATTTGCATGGGGGGGCGGGGGGGGGCGCAGTCGGTAGCGAGCCAGACTCGTAATCTATAGTTCCCAGGTTCGAGTCCCAGCTGGGTCACCGTTGAGATTTATCTCCGCAAAAATTCCCCGCCTGCCCACGGTCTGTATGGGACACCGATGGGCTTGGAAAGGCCGCCGTCCGTCGGATGGGATGTTAAGCCGTGGCCCCGTGTGCGGGAGAGCCATACCCTGTGCACGTTAAAGAACACGCTGGATGGCCTTGACGAGAGGCTACCATGTGTCTCCTAATAGCTGTCTAGTGGGGCCCCCTTCCCCCAACCTTCTCTGAGCCTTCGGGGTCCATGTGACTTGGCCATTTAGGCCATGGTGTGCAAAAAAGTGCCGCTCAGAGGTAAAACAACCCAACCCATTTGCATGGGTATTTAAAGAAAAGGAAAATTGCCAGTGTGCCAATAAAGAAGGCTTTGTGAGAATCTAAAATTATAATGTGGGAAATGAATCGAAAGGGTGAAAAGAATTGAATTCAATTAGTTTAATTAGTTTAAGAAGCTCGATGGAATTTGCCAGAGCAAACATGAAAGCTTGATTTATGAAGTTAGAGTCTCGTTTTTGGTTTCATTTCTTCTATTTATTCAAATTCTATTGTATTTTTCAACAACCTTGAAAATCATCGACGTTATTACACGAATCGTTCTCCCTTCTAGAAATAAAACATCGTTAATCTCTCCGTCATCGAAAAGAAATGGAGCGAAATGATTTAAAAGAAAAATGAAGAATTTCTTACGGTATTTGTGATGTCAAAATCTGTACAACATCAACGCCAAGAAGAAAGTAAGACGGCGAACAAATCAAAATAAAGCTGAAGGCAAATTAAAGTTTTTTCTCTGCTTTGTCTCTTCATCTATCTGGCTTGCTCGCCCATTAATCTCGCCACCTCGTTCTTCACATGAATCGACGACATCTCCACGTCTCGGCCGTCACCAGACGTAGGAGTGCATCTCTTGCGTCTCCTCCTCCAACGTTACGCGTGACACGGAAACTTGAACCTTAATTCCGCCTGATTGAAGGACAAACACGACTGTTTAATTACGGCGCCGCTTGTTCTTCTTGCTGCTGATGATCCTCTGCTGTCTCCCCAACCTCCGGATCTTTAGAAGCTGACGGCAGTGAAGGGAGAAGTTGGGGAGAACTTTGCCCGTTTCCGAGGTGCCGTTCACCATTAGGTGAACTACTTAGGACCCTAGCAACCTAAATGTATGCCAAGAGAGATTTAGCAGAGGTTTGCTGCATTTACATTTTCGGCATATAATAAGGAGCTATTGTTGTTGAAGTAGACTCGGGATGATCAAAGAGATATGAGTCGAGGTTTTTGGTTTAAAGTAAATCAGTTTATGATGAATATGCGATTAGAAAAATGCTGTTTAAATATTGCAAAGGAAATAAGACTAGAATCATATTAGTTCAAAAGATAGCAGGCTTGAAAATATTTTCTTGCACACAATTCTTAATGGGTTGGGTTGTTTTACCTCTGGGCGGGGGTGGCTCAGTCGGTAGCGCGCCAGGCTCGTAATCTGTAGTTCCCAGGTTCGAGTCCCAGCTGGAGCAGCGTTGAGATTTATCTCCGCAAAATTCCCCGCCCTGCCCACGGTCAGTAGGGGACACCGATGGGCTTGGAAAGGCCATCGTCCGTCGGATGGGACGTTAAGCCGTGGCCCCGTGTGCGGGAGAGCCATACCTTGTGCACGTTAAAGAACACGCTGGATGGCCTTGACGGGAGGCTACCATCTGTCTCCCAACAGCTGTTCCAGTGGGTCCCCTCCCCCAACCTTCTCTGAGCCTTCGGAGTCCATGTGACCTGGCCATTTAGCCCATGGTGTGCAAAAAAGTGCCGCTCAGAGGTAAAACAACCCAACCCTCTGAGCGGCACTTTTTTGCACACCATGGGCTAAATGGCCGGTCACAAGGACCTCGAAAGCTCAGAGAAGGTTGGGGGAGGGGACCCACTGGAACAGCTGTTGGGAGACAGATGGTAGCCTCCCGTCAGGGCCATCCAGTGTGTTCTTTAACGTGCACAGGGTATAGCTCTCCCTCACACGGAGACACGGCTTAACGTCCCATCCAACGGACGGCGGCCTTTCCAAGCCCATCGGTGTCCCCTTACTGACCGTGGGCAGGGCGGGCAATTTTGCGGAGACGCAATCCCTAATGAGTAATTTGAGCGAAAAATTCTATTCCTAGTGAAATTAGAGGAAACGTTTTCGATACATCAAATAAAGTAAGAAATAAGTATAAAAAGAATATATATATGTACCTACTTAACAAAAGGGAAGTAACTATATCAGAATGCTCAACTTTGGATATGGGAAATATAATAATAGTGTTTTATGTTTCAAGAAAAGCCAAAAGAAAGGTTTTTAAATATCAAGTCAAATTGCGAAGTTAATATAGTTTCTTCTTGAGGATGTTAATGTAAGCAAAACGATATTCAAGTAAAAAAAATGTTAAAGATTAAAAATTTTATTTTGTTGTAAAATATTATATTTTTAAAAAAGATATAACTCGTGGCAGAGTGGTTAGCATGCTTGACTACTGATATAAAGGGACCTGGGTTCGAGCCCCGGGTAAGGCATGGATGTTTGTGTTGTTTTTCTGCTGAGGTCCTGCCATCTTCACAAACCTTCTTCGCCAGGCTCGTAATCTGTAGTTCCTAGGTTCGAGTCCGAGCTGGGTCAGCGTTGAGATTTATCTCCCCAAAATTCCCCGCCCTGCCCACGGTCAGTAGGGGACACCGATGGGCTTGGAAAGGCCGCCGTCCGTCGGATGGGACGTTAAGCCGTGGCCCCGTGTGCGGGAGAGCCATACCCTGTGCACGTTAAAGAACACTCTGGATGGCCTTGACGGGAGGCTACCATCTGTCTGCCAACAGCTGTTCCAGTGGGTCCCCTCCTCCAACCTTCTCTGAGCCTTCAGGGTCCATGTGACCTGGCCATTTAGCCCATGGTGTGCAAAAAAGTGCCGCTCAGAGGTAAAACAACCCAACAAACCTTCTACTATGACGTATAAACTGATAGGCTCCAGTCAGACCTCTGTGGCTTGCAGATGTTTGGCGGAATATTTATTTATTTTTTTATTATTTTTATAACATTATCCTTTGATTTCATACTTTCCTGATCAAAAAGAGTTTCAGCGAACATTCTTAAACGTTGTTTTTTCAAAAAAAAGTATCAAAGATTTCATTTTCAAAGATTCAAGTATCTTTAAATTCAATACAAGAAAGACTTAAGACAAGCATAAATTAAGTTTTTCCTTCATTATTGAATTTAAATATCTAAGACAACCACGAATTCAGTTGTTACCAAAATTATCTTCTGCAGACTTAAGACCAGTCTTAGGAAACTTTTACAAAATTGAAGAATAGTGAAAGAATTCTTTTCACAAAGTTCTAAAATACAAACTTATTTTATTAAATACTTTGATACAATACTTAGTAATAAGATTTTAATTAACTTCTGAAGTCAATTTTTGTGGCTGGCATTGTTATCGCTAAATATTCAAACTTCCATAACTCATTAAATACTGAACGAATATTGTTGAAAATCGAAATATTGATTTATTTGATTGAGATCTTTATCTGCAATCACATTTTTTAAAACAAAAAAAAACTTACTTTAGAAATTTATAGAGCGTTGACGTTAGCTTCCCATTGACTTAACATAGGAATTTTCCTTAATTTATGGAAACCAGGGTAGTACGTATTTAATGTTGAGATCGTTTTTTCAATTTCGCATGTAAACTTGTGTTAAATTTGTCTACGACTTAACAAACTTATAACGATAATTAAGATATACAGAGCAGTTATTAATTAAATGTTAGATATATATCATGCGAGTGTGTATCATTCTTATTTCGCAGAGTGATAGTCTGCACAATCGATATTTTTTCACAGTGATATCAGGGGCGGGGGTGGCTCAGTCGGTAGCGCGCCAGGCTCGTAATCTGTAGTTCCCAGGTTCGAGTCCCAGCTGGGCAGCGTTGAGATTTATCTCCGCAAAATTCCCGCTTGTAAAACAACCCAACCCAACAACACAATGATATCAGTCTGCGCAATCGATATTTTGCACAGTTAATCAGTGTGCACAATTAATGTTTTGCACAATGATCTCAGTGTGAGTATTTCTCACTCTATACACCTAGTGGTTAGAGCTCTTGGCCACTGATCAAAGGGACCTGGGTTCGAGCCCCAGGTAAAGCATAGACACTTGTTGTTTTTCTGCTGAGGTCTCGCCAATCTCACAGAACTGCTGTGGCGTATAAACTGATAGGCTCCTGTCAGACCTCTGTGGCAAGCAGCTGCTTGAGGGTATATTTTTTAATACAATTTTGACCCTTTCATCATTCTGACTTTGCTGATAGTAGTTGTCAGTTTACTTCATTTTCACTAAACACAGTGTGACCTGTTTGAAACAAGGTTGTGAGTTTGCTTCCTTCTAACTCAACAAAGGATTCAGTGTTTGCTTCCTTCTAACTCAACAAAGTATTCAGTGTTTGCTTCCTTCTTTAATCAACAAAGTATTCAGTGTTTGCTTCCTTCTAACTCAACAAAGTATTCAGTGTTTGCTTCCTTCTAACTCAACAAAGAATTCAGTGTTTGCTTCCTTCTAACTCAACAAAGAATTCAGTGTTTGCTTCCTTCTAACTCAACAAAGAATTCAGTGTTTGCTTCCTTCTAACTCAACAAAGAATTCAGTGTTTGCTTCCTTCTAACTCAACAAAGAATTCAGTGTTTGCTTCCTTCTAACTCAACAAAGAATTCAGTGTTTGCTTCCTTCTAACTCAACAAAGAATTCAGTGTTTGCTTCCTTCTAACTCAACAAAGAATTCAGTGTTTGCTTCCTTCTAACTCAACAAAGAATTCAGTGTTTGCTTCCTTCTAACTCAACAAAGAATTCAGTGTTTGTTTCCTTCTAACTCAACAAAGAATTCAGTGTTTGCTTCCTTCTAACTCAACAAAGAATTCAGTGTTTGCTTCCTTCTAACTCAACAAAGAATTCAGTGTTTGCTTCCTTCTAACTCAACAAAGAATTCAGTGTTTGCTTCCTTCTAACTCAACAAAGAATTCAGTGTTTGCTTCCTTCTAACTCAACAAAGAATTCAGTGTTTGCTTCCTTCTAACTCAACAAAGAATTCAGTGTTTGCTTCCTTCTAACTCAATAAAGAATTCAGTGTTTGCTTCCTTCTAACTCAACAAAGAATTCAGTGTTTTCTTCCTTCTAACTCAATAAAGAATTCAGTGTTTGCTTCCTTCTAACTCAACAAAGAAGGAAGCAAACACTGAATTCTAACTCAACAAAGAATTCAGTGTTTGCTTCCTTCTAACTCAACAAAGAATTCAGTGTTTGCTTCCTTCTAACTCAACAAAGAATTCAGTGTTTGCTTCCTTCTAACTCAACAAAGAATTCAGTGTTTGCTTCCTTCTAACTCAACAAAGAATTCAGTGTTTGCTTCCTTCTAACTCAACAAAGAATTCAGTGTTTGCTTCCTTCTAACTCAACAAAGAATTCAGTGTTTGCTTCCTTCTAACTCAACAAAGAATTCAGTGTTTGCTTCCTTCTAATTATTTTATTTTTATTTGCGACATATAGGACAGAGAAGAATCCTAGAAGCTACTCCTAGCTTAATATAGGCCTTCTCATACAAGGACATGCCCTACTAAGACCGAAGTCACTGCTGACCACTGCCTTAGTTCGAGTTAACACAACACACAAAGTTTGCCTTGCTGGAACAGTCGCTAGCTGCGTAACCAGTGCCCAGTTATTAATTTTTTTTGGTTATCACTGTTATTTATAATTGATACAATAAATGGAAGAATTTAAAATACTTTAACACACTTACAAGTAATAGACGCATTTCCGATGACCTCTGCATTTTCGATATCTCAGTTTGCACTGTGTTAAAAAAAAATTCAACACATTCAAATATTATATTAAATCTTTTTCGCATAACGTCTTTAGAATCAAAGGAAAACTTACTCTTTAGTCGAAGTCTAATAATTAGTTAATTTCTAGACAATATACGTGTAAGAGCAAATAAAAAAAAAAGTTTTTGTTGCTTTTATTAATAATACTGGTTTTGCAATGCATGCAGCAGAAATGCCATTTATTATTCATCATTTTTTTTGTTGAATATTATGTGAGTATAAGTAGCAAAAAATGCACAGACTAAAACAAAGCAAAAGAAAATATCAGCTTGTAATCAAAACGGGGAAAAATACTGAATAGTAACAGCGCTTGCCCCTACAACACAACAGTTCGTAGATAAGATTCAGAAGCTGGTAGAAAAGCAAAAACACAGTGGCAAAATTCCGAGTTCGTGGATAATGAGAAATAATTCCTTCGTCTGTTTTTGTTAGAGTAATTTCAGCCAGAAAATGTGGAGACGGATGATGCCTTGCTATTTTGTCTTCTTCATCCATTCCCCCCCCCTCCTTTTCCTCCTCTCTCGAGATGCTCTGCTTTCTTTTCCCTTTAATGAGTCATTAATAATGGCCCGACGGACAACAATGAGGTCGCTGGAGCATTGTAGGGCATGGCATTATTGCTCCGGGCAAATCTCGCGCTGCCCGAAAAATAATTTGTTTCCAGAGATATTATTTTTGACTTCTTGACAAGGAAAAGCTCGAAATTGTGGTAATCACTTAGGGACGCCGAGAGCTGCCTTCGAGGAGACTGAGCAGGATATGGCATCCGGAGGAAATTTCTTTTGCTCCGCATCCTCCTCTTTCTTTCTCATTATGGTAAATGAAAACTTAACACCAATTTTTAAACTGCGAAAATTATTTCCAGGAGTTCATTTTGATTCTGCGAGAGGGTAAAAACGTTTACACATTTCAATATCTCCCATCAGTTTCTTACTGCAGGACATTGCATATTTTTTTTAAAGGTTTTCTTAACCTTTTTTTTTTGTTACTCTTCAACGAAGAAAAGTATACACTCAAAAATTTTTCTTCTCTGTCCTTCCTCTAACATTCTTTCTCTCTTTTCCTACAACTGCTGTAATGAGAAGTTCCGATGTAGAAAGAATTTTTTTTGTCATTTATTACATTTATTTAGAACGCCCGAAATAATTTCATTACGCGTTTCACGTTCCTCATTGTTTTCTCTTTTTTATTCCCCGCCTTTTTTTTTCTTGCAGCGTTCATTTTTTTTTCTTTTAATGTGTTGTTATGAAGTTGAAATTGTGTAAAGAAGAGAGACTTAAAAAAAGATCTTATTTGATACAAAGCATGCAAAGGATAAAAAGTTCTTTTTTCCCCATCTGTACCTTTTATTTATTTCTAGGTATTAGTAAATGTCATTTTTATATTTATCATGTTGTGTTTAAAAGAGCTTCTAGTTCGAAAACAAATACATAGTTCGTTCAGGGTATTAGATCTACCAAAATATTTAGAGTTGGGTTGTTGGGTTGTTTTACCTCTGAGCGGCACATTTTTGCACACCGTGGGCTAAATGGCCAAGTCACATGGACCCCGAAGGCTCATAAAAGATTCGGGGAGGAGACCCACTGGAACAGCTGTTGGGAGACAGATGGTAACCTCCTGTCAAGGCCATCCAGCGTGTTCTTTAACGTGCACAGGGTATGGCTCTCCCGCACACGGGGTCACGGCTTAACGTCCCATCCGACGGATGGCGGCCTTTCAAAGCCCATCGGTGTCACCTACTGACCGTGGGCAGGGCGGGGAATTTTGCGGAGATAAATCTCAACGCTGACCCAGCTGGGACTCGAACCTGGGAACTACAGATTACGAGCCTGGCGCGCTACCGACTGAGCCACCCCCGCCCCAAATATTTAGAGAATTTCCATGGCATGTCAATGGGAATCTGACTTCGAAGCTCTTTAACTTCTAAAATGTGCTTTCAATTTATCTTCAGTCACTTTTATACGTTAAAGATCGTAATCAAATCTATTTAAATATCGATTTCCAACAATATTCGTTCAGTATTTAAAGAGTTCTGGAAACTAGATTATTTCACAACAGTGATGGAATGTTTCAAAACTGTTTTATAAAATAATGTATTTGTAAAAACACTACTTTTAATGTGTAAACACTAGTTTTAACGTGTTTGTAAAAAATAATGTGTTTTATAAAATCATATGTTTAAGTAGGGGCGGGGGTGGCTCAGTCGTTTGCGCCCCATGTGTTTTCATTTACCGTAAGACATTTTCTTCATGTATGTGAACAGCACAATCGACATGTTCAATGTTTAGTTACCAACCTTCTTGGCTAAACCACCCGAACCTTCTTGGCTAAACCACCCGAACCTTCTTGGCTAAACCATCCGAACCTTCTTGTCTAAACCACCGAAACTTCTTGGCTAAACCACCGAAACTTCTTGGCTAAACCACCCGAACCTTCTTGGCTAAACCACCCGAACCTTCTTGTCTAAACCACCGAAACTTCCTGGCTAAACCACCCGAACCTTCTTGGCTAAATCATCCGAACCTTCTTGGCTAAACCACCAGAACCTTCTTGGCTAAACCACCCAAACCTTCTTGGCTAAACCACCCGAACCTTCTTGGCTAAACCACCCGAACCTTCTTGGCTAAACCACCCGAACCTACTTGGCTAAACCACCTGAACCTTCTTGGCTAAACCACCTGAACCTTCTTGGCTAAACCACTTGAACCTTCTTCGCTAAACCACTGCAATATTTCTCATTTTACCTATCTTCCTATTGCTTATCTCTCGACACTTGTCGGTTTGTGGATTCGTCAGAACAGTTGTTCCAAATTATCCTCCGAATGCGACGGAGAAACCTAATGATCTATGTGTCAGTGAAAGCTTATGACGCTGAGAGTGTCACAGACTGTACAAAAATGACCTCCCATGTTTTCTTCCGCTCTTAAAATGTGGAAATATGAAAACGATTGTTGCGCTATATCTTCGGAACGCTAGGGCCGAAAATAACAAGACATGTGTCAAATGTAAGCTTATGACACGGGGAATGTTAAAGGTTAAAAAATTTCCCCCTCTTCCTTTCCCCCCCTGCAAAAGAGGAAATGTACGAAAACGATTGTTCCACTGTACCTTCCGAAGACGAGGGCCTTCAATTACGAGTTAGGTATCAAATGAAAGCTCATATGAGGACTGGCATCGACTGTTTCGAATTTTGTCCCCCTACCACTCTCCCCCCCCAAATAAGGGGCCAATTTCCTTTTGGGTCTAACTTAATGAGTTATATTTCAAATTAAAGCTTGCGGCGTCTATAATGTCATGGGCTACTATAAACATGACTCCAAAAGCAGGACGGGGGTGGCTCAATCGGTGGTGCGGCAGGCTCGTAATCTGTAGTCCCAGGTTCGAGTCCCAGCTGAGTCAGCGTTGAGATTTATCTCCGCAAAATTCCCCGCCCTACCCACGGTCAGTAGGGGACACCGATGGGCTTGAAAAAGCAGCCGCCCGTCGGATGGGACGTTAAGCCATGGACCCGTGTGCGGGAGAGCCATACCTTGTGCACATTAAAGAACACACTAGATGGTCTTGACGGGAGGCTACCATCTGTCTCCCAACAGCCGTTCCAGTTGGTCCCCTCGCTCAACCTTCTCTGAGCCTTCGGGGTCCTTGTGACCTGGAAATTTAGTCCATTGTGTGCAAAAAAGTGTCGCTCAGAGGTAAAACAATCCAACGTTTAAGAACACTCTGGATGGCCTTGACGGGAGGCTACCATCTGTCTCCCAACAGCTTTTCCAGTAGGTTCCCTCCCCTAATCTTCTCTGAGCCTTCGGGGTCCTTGTGACCTGGCCATTTAGTCCATTGTGTACAAAAAAGTGCCGCTCAGAGGTAAGACAACCCAACAGCAGGAGGAAGGAAAACCTGGTCTGTGTTTATGAGTCGTATATCAAATGAAAGTTTCTGAAGGAAAGTGTTTTTAGTGACGAAGTGAATGTATAAATAAAAATAGCCTATCTTTCCATATGTTCCCTAAAAAGTAGAAAATGAACCTAAAACTTTTCAGTGGTGTAATCAGTCACTGAGTTCGTAGTTACTTAAAAGGAAGATAAGGCGCCGATTTAGTAGGTGGTCATATTATTTTGATACTAGATCGTGTGGGCTCACTCACGGAAATATTGAGCGTGTGCAGTTACCGTTCACAGCAAACTGGAGCGTGTGCAGTAACTGCACACGCTGCAGTTTGCTGTGAACGGTAACTGGAGCGTGTACAGTTGCTGTACACGCTCCAGATATTTTTTCTGAATTCTGTAATCAACCATAGTGTTCGGATACTTTTTTGAGCGACTGTACCTCCTCAACAAGATTGCTGACGCCCTATCTTCCTTTCAAGTGAATACGAACTCAGTGACTGATTGCACTATCAATATGCTTTTGGCTTATTTCCTACTTTTCACGGTAATATAGGAAGATATGTATTTTTAAATTTTAAATCTATTTTCTTATATTGGCCAGAATCTTCTAATATTTAATGCTGATTGGATGCCTAATGATCATTTACATTGGTTCAATTCTTGGGATCTTTCAACTAGCCGTAGTCTTGTGGTTGTTTGGCTGATTCCATTCTTGTAATAATTATGCTAATTGCATTTTTGTGCACATCTATACGTTTGGGATTCTTGAATATTGTTGCTGAAGACTGATAGATTCTTGATACCAACCGGGGCGGGGGTGGCTCAGTCGGTAGCGTGCCAGGCTCGTAATCTGTAGTTCCCAGGTTCGAGTACCAGCTGGGTCAGCGTTGAGATCTATCTCCGCAAAATTCCCCGCCCTGCCCACGGTCAGTAGGGGACACCGACGGACTTGGAAAGACCGCCGTCCGTCGGATGGGACGTTAAGCCGTGGCCCCGTGTGCGGGAGAGCCATACCCTGTGCACGTTAAAGAACACGCTGGATGGCCTTGACGGGAGGCTACCATCTGTCTCCCAACAGCTGTTCCAGTGGGTCACCTCCCCCAACCTTCTCTGAGCCTTCGGGGTCCATGTGACCTGGCCATTTAGCCCTGGTGTGCAAAAAAGTGCCGCTCAGAGGTAAAACAATCCAACCTTGATACCAACCAGTTCTCAATGTTAATTTATGTTCACAGAATTCTAGTGAGGATTTGAATTGACTGAATCATTTATGTTAACGAAACTTGTGATCATTTAAGTTAAAAGAAGTCTTGTAGTCAAATTGATTGGATCCTTCGATCACTTAAATTGATTGGAATCTACTACCACTTACCTTTATTGTAGTTTTGCAGTCAATTAAGACCTTTCGAGTCTTGCGATAATTTGAGCTGACTGGAATATTGTTATCATTTGAGTTAATTGGCGTCTTTGATTACTTAAGTTGATCTGAGTCACGGGGTCATTTAAATTAACTGGACTCACGTGGCAATTCAAGTTATGTGGAGTCTTGTGATAATTTGAGCTGACTGGAATTTTTGCAATCATTTCAATTGATTGGCGTCTTTGATCAGTTAACTATCACATGGCTGAGGTCAATTTAACTGGAGTATTGTGATAATTTCAGTTGAGTGGAGTCTTAGGGAAGTCGGGTGACTCATTTGTTTGCCACTAGGCTCATAATCTGCAGTTCCTAGGTTCGAGTTCCACCTGTGCCCTAGTTGAGATTTATCTCCGCAAACCCCCCTGCCCACGGTCAGTAGGGGACGCCAATTGGCTTGGAAAGGCCGCTGCCTGTCAGATGGAACGTTAAATCGTGGTTCCGTGTGCGAGAAAGTCATACCCTGTTCGCGTTAAAGAACACGCTTAATGACTTTGACGGAAGGCTACCGTCTGTCTCCTAACAGCTGTCTGCTGGGTATTCTTCCCTCAGGTTCTCTGAGCCTCTGGTCCTTTGTGGCCTGGTCATTGTGTGCAAAAAAAGAGCTGCTCAGAGGTAAAACAACCTATCTAGAGTCTCCAATCACTTAGGTTAACTAGAGTTTTATGGTTATTTAAGTGGGGGTGGGGGTGGCTCAGTCGGTAGCGCGCCAGACTCGTAATCTGTAGTTCCCAGGTTCGAGTCCCAGCTGGGTCAGCGTTGAAACTTATCTCCGCAAAGCTCTCCGCTCTGCACACGGTCAGTAGGGGACACCGATGGACTTGGAAAGGTCACCGTCGGTCGGATGGGACGTTAAGCCGTGGTTCCGTTTGCGGGAGAGCCATACCCTGTGCACATTAAAGAACATGCTTGGGAGGGAGGCTACCATCTGTCTCCTAATAGCTGTTGCACTGGGTCCCCTCCTCCAACCTTCTCAGCCTTCGGGGTCCTTGTGACCTGGCCATTTAGCCCATGGTGTGCAAAAGAGTTCCGCTCAGAGGTAAAACAACCCAACCCAATGGTAATTTAAGTTGAATTAAGTGATGTGTTAATTTGAATTGACTAGAGTATTATTTCGCCTCAATACAGTTTAAACAAGATATTCCCAACTTCCATTGGATCGATGCTTTGACGGCAACTACAGAAAAAAAGTCTGCATACGATGCAGACATACCGGACATTTCTCCAATAATTGCCCCAAAAAGTAATAAACCAAGAAAAAACGTAAATGAAATAATAGCTCAAGCAATCGAAAATAAAAATCTGAAGCTATGGAAGAAAACAAAAAAATTGGGAAGTTCCTTTCGAGCCACAGGATATAGGTCCACGTCAGGAGTAAAAAATGGATTGAAGAACTGGAAAACATCAACACCACAGTTGAAGGAAAGACTACAGACGGAAAATTACCATAGTTGAACAGAAAGACAAAACAACCATCCATATTAAAAGAAGACAGAACAAGAAGACTTAGAGCAAGGAGACTTAGAGATTGATATCGATTTATAAATTGACTGGAGTATTATATCGCGAAAATTCAAATGATGAAGAGAAAAAAAGAAGAAATCCTGGACCAAAACAGGCAAATCGAGACATCTTCAAGAAATTCTCCATCACGTGTTTGACAAAGATGACTCGGATAATATCCTAGATTTCTAATTCCCATCGAAAGATTAAGAAAAACAGTTAACGACAGAAACAGATGATAAAAATTTATGCAGATTTTTATCAATAAATACTATGAAAAAGAATCGGTCAAATTCTCCATCAGTTAGTGGAAAATATCGAGTATATTGAAAAAGAAAGACAGAGAATAGTTTCTTCAAGTTGGGTTGTTTTACCTCTGAGCGGCACTTTTTTGCACACCATGGGCTAAATGGCCAGGTCACATTGACCCCGAAGGCTCAGAGAAGGTTGGGGGAGGGGACCCACTGGAACAGCTGTTGGGAGACAGATTGGGTTGTTTTACCTCTGAGCGGCACTTTTTTGCACACCATGGGCTAAATGGCCAGGTCACATTGACCCCGAAGGCTCAGAGAAGGTTGGGGGAGGGGACCCACTGGAACAGCTGTTGGGAGACAGATGGTAACCTCCCGTCAAGGCCATCCAGCGTGTTCTTTAACGTGCACAGGGTATGTCTCTCCCGCACACGGGGCCACGGCTTAACGTCCCATCCGACGGACGGCGGCCTTTCCAAGCCCATCGGTGTCCCGTACTGACCGTGGGCAAGGCGAGGAATTTTACGGAGATAAATCTCAACGCTGACCCAGCTGGGACTTGAACCTGGGAACTACAGATTACGAGCCTGGCGCGCTACCGACTGAGCCACCCCCGCCCCTAGTTTCTTCAAACTGGCTCCAGTAGAATGAAGATTCGCGTCTTAATTTCTGCTTGCAACGCTCTGCGAGGGCCGGGACTCTCCCATCTCTCTGCTTCACTGATTTTTCCTGACTTTTTCCTAATTTTCGTTCTTATTCTGACCCTGGAAGAATTCAAATCGGAGTCAAACTTAAAAATTAATTCTTAGATTTCCTGGGTCCCCACCAAACATCTCGAAGTTTTACTGTGAGGACTACTTCATTGTAATAACTCGGCTTGTTGGCTGCTACGTAGCCAGAAATAAATCCGAGATGCGTTGATAGCGAGTGAGGTAGTTTAACTTGGCTGGAGTCATCTGGTAATTTGGGTTAACTGGAGTCTTTGATCATTTGTGTCGACTAGAGATTTGCGGTAATTTAAGTTGATCCAAGTTGGGTTGTTTTACTTCTGTGCGGCACTTTTTGAACACAGTGAGCTAAATGGCCAGATCACAAGGACCCCGAGGGTTCAGAGGAGGTTAAGTAGGGGATCCACTAGACAGCTGTTAGGAGACAGATGGTAGCCACCCCCTCAAGGTCATCCAGCGTGTTCTTTAACGTGCACAGGGTCGTGTTGTAATTTAGGTTGACTCTCACGCACATGGGACCACCTCCTAACAACTGATCTGATGGAGGGCAGCATTTCAGGCCATCGGTGCCCCCTACTGACCAAGTGCAGTAGAAGGGCACCAATGCACTTGTCAGTGAATAGGGGGGCAAGTGCAGTACTGCCCTACTGACTCTATGACTGGAGTCATGTGGTAATTTAATGTTGACTGGAGTCATGTGGTAATTTAATGTTGACTGGAGTCATGTGGTAATTTAATGTTGACTGGAGTCATGGGTAGGGTTGTTTTACCTCTGAGCGGCACTTTTTTGCACACCATGGGCTAAATGGCCAGGTTACATGGACCCCGAAGGCTCAGAGAAAGTTGGGTGAGGGGACCCACTGGAACAGCTGTTGGGAGACAGATGGTAGCCTCCCGTCAAGACCATTCAGCGTGTTCTTTAACGTGCACAGGGTATCTGGAGTCATGTGGTAATTAAGTTGACTGGAGTCATGGGGTGATTAACAACCTGTGGAATCTTCTTAAAATGCTGTCACTGAAAGGAAATTTGGAATTCTTCGCCAAAAGGAAATTTGAATCTATGTTGTCATTAGAAGAAAATGATTTTCCGTATTTATTCTGCTGAATCAAAGAACACTAATATAGTTTATTCGTCGAATAATTATGTGATGAATAACACCGATGCTAAAAGAATTTTGGGAAAAGGTAGGCAACAGCAGTTGCGACATCAACAGTGAAATCCCAACAACGTGTTTTCGATTCTTTGTTGCGAAGAATGAAGACGACCTGGTTTCAATCAACGCAACGATCGTCGATCTCTATTGTTATTCCCGCTCAGTCGAATGTTAAGGACACACAACGGGAAGGGTTATTTTTCTCCCTGGAGCTTTGGTGACACTTTCCGAGTGCGCAGGTCATTACGATTTATTGTATTAAAGGAGAAAATGAGCAGAAGTACCATTCCGACGAGAGATAGAAAAACCGAAATGTATTCATCACAACGAAATCTAACCTTTCGCATTACGTCTCTCCGAAGTAAAAGAAAGGAACAGCCTTCCACCTCTTTCACTCTTGCCTCTCCATACACGCCTGGAACACCAAGAGCAGCTCTCGGGTCGTTATGGCAACGGGTCACGTGCTGGCACCCCGCGCTTCAAATCTGTCACCATCTGCCCCAGATGCTGATCCCCGCTGTCTATTGGCTACGGGAGAGGCTCTCCCCGAGGTCGTTTCTCGGGGCTGCGTATCGTTTGTCAGTCAACGGGTAACTCTCACGCACATATTGGGGACTATTGGAGGCAGGAGGAGCAGGATGAGGGACGCATGGGAAGGGGCTCATCTGCCTCCTTAGAGAAGCATCCGAGCATCGATGGAGAAGTAAAATGAGCAGCCAGATCTGTCCCATGTCTCGAAGTTTCCGTGCTAAAGACACGTGAATGCTGTTGCGACCTTCACCGCTACGAGGAATTCAAACTTTTGTTCGGTTTTATGTTGTTTGTGAGTGTTTTCATCCTATTATTGCACGTGCCTGTAAGCTGCTTTCGCGCACTTCACTGCAGCATACGAAGTTCGTGGATTTAAAAAAAAACTTTTTTTTACCGAAAGCGAGGGAAAAGATGAGCACAATAGAGAATGAAGAAGAGAATCGGCGAGAAGAAGAAACGGATATTCTAATGCAAGAGAGGATAATGGAAAGAATCAGAATGGTGTGGATCAAATTCGGTTTCACAACGGATCGATGATGTTCCTTTTGTGATGATTTGATTTCATTAAAATAAATAAAATGGAGGTCGAAGTAGTTAACAGGTTTTCTTGTGGGATAAGTTAAAGGCCACACCAGACGGGATCCGGCAAGCTCGGATTTATTCATAATATAAATTTAAAATTTTGGTTTTAATTGTAAGAAAAGTTCTGTTTGATTATTTATTCAAATTTTAACTAATATTTTAATATTACAATTAATATGCTATTTAGCTTCGTTGCTTTTTTTTTACAAGTATACAAAAAAAAATCCTCATGCAGTCATGGGCTACGGAGGTCCTACCAGTCTGCATAATTTTGTTCTCTAGACATATCTGTCCTAACCTACAGCTGATGCGTTAGGCCACTGTAGGCAATTCTAGCAAAGTTCTATTTGATATTGTTTTTACAGTCGCTCAAAAAGTATCCGAACACTACGGTTGATTACAGAATTCAGAAAAAATATCTGGCAACGATTTTTTTTAGAAATTAGTGATCTGGCAACCTTCGTGTTACGTGATTACAGAATTCAGGAAAAATATCTAGAGCGTGTACAGCAACTGTACACGCTCCAGTTACCGTTCACAGCAAACTGGAGCGTATGCAGTTACTGCACACGCTCCAGTTTGCTGTGAACGGTAACTGCACACGCTCAATATTTCCGTGAGTGAGCCCACACGATCTAGTATCAAAATAATATGACCACCTACAGTCGCTCAAAAAAATATCCGAACACTATGGTTGAATACAGAATTCAGAAAAAAATCGTTTGCCAGAATCGTTGCCAGTCGCTCAAAAAAGTATCCTAACACTACGGTTGATTGCAGAATTCAGGAAAAATTTTCTGAATTCTGCAATCAACCGTAGTGTTCGGATACTTTTTTGAGCGACTGTACATCGCATAATAGGTCTCTCCCTTTTCCAGAGGCCTTCAGGTACATTGTTTATAATCCTATTCGTCAATCTGCAGTTATGCAACATTGCCAAACCAACGAAATCTCTCTCTGCGCAAAATGTTGCTCAAAGAAGGTTGCTGACTCTTTCTTCTAACCTCACCATTGCTTACAAAGTCAAATCACCCAATTCCAAAGATACTGCGTAATCATCTAGAATCAAAGGTATAAAGTTTCTTGTTATCTTGCTTACAAAGGGTGCATATTTCGCTACCATAACTAACCTTAAAAAGAATCGAACTATTATATAGCCTAATTTTAGTCTTTAGGTGTATACGCCTATTTTTTTACATTCTCCATAGATTCTTAAAAGTTCCAGCGGCAATCTCCATTCCGTTGTTTTTCTTATGACGCACATTACCAGAATCTGTAACATAAATAAATACCCCCTCAAGCAGCTGCTTGCCACAGAGGTCTGACAGGAGCCTGTCATTTACGTCATAGTAGGAGGTCTGTGACGATGGCGGGACCTCAGCAGAAAAACAAGAAGATCCATGCACCCCTTATCCGAATCCAGTTCTCCTTAGATCAGTAGCCAAGTGCGCTAACCACTCGGCCACGGGACGGCTTCTGTAACATAGCTCCAGTGATAATCAAAATGGGATACTTGCTCAGGAGTGCAGCAGTTCAAAACAACTGAAACACCATCTGCCTCCCCAATTTTCCTCTTCATTCAGTTTTCTCTCTGTTTATCACTAAACCAACTCTATTGCCAGTCTCATCAAGACTCCTAATGAAAGAATTCATCTGATCAACATCGTTAACCAATCTTGATCTTCGCAAAACTCTCCTCACGGCTTTCCGTCAGATGGGACGTTAAGCCTTAGCTCCGTGTGCAGAAGAGCCATTCTCTATGCATATTAAAGAACACGCTGAATGACCTTGATGGGACTATATCACTCTTCTAACAGCTACCCAGTGGTCCCCTTGCACAACTTTCTCTGAGCCTTGGGGTTCTGTGACCTGGCCATTTAGCCCACTGTGGGCAAGAAAACTGAGACTCAGAGGTAAAACAACCTAATCCAAAAACTACCCACCCATAAAGGGGAAATGGTTGAAAATCAAATGCCATTGATTGACCATCTGCACAGTCTTAAACGACGACTCGTCAATTTTAATGATTCGCATATTTTGTGGCATTTGCTTGATTCGTTAATTTAGGGGTTCTCAACGTGGGCTACGCCGTGAGAGCTCAAAAGTAGCTAGATATATGTGTTATATATATGTTTTATTTTATTCCCATTGTTATACTATAACTATAGTTTTATCTATCTATACAAGGAGTACGCCAGTTACATACACATTTCCATGGGGTACGTGAAGCATAAAAGGTTGAGAATCACTGATATATATGTTTTATTTGATTCCCATTGTTATACTATAACTATAGTTTTATCTATCTATACAAGGGGTACGCCAGTTACATACACATTTCCAGGGGGTACGTGAAGCATAAAAGATTGAGAACCACTGATATATATATGTTTTATTTTATTCCCATTGTTATACTATAACTATAGTTTTATCTATCTATACAAGGAGTACGCCAGTTACATACACATTTCCAGGGGGTACGTGAAGCATAAAGGTTGAGAACCACTGATATATATGTTTTATTTTATTCCCATTGTTATACTATAACTATAGTTTTATCTATCTATACAAGGAGTACGCCAGTTACATACACATTTCCAGGGGGTACGTGAAGCATAAAAGGTTGAGAACCACTGCGTTAGTTTATAGCATACAAATATTTGTTAAGTATGTTTCTGTAGCATCATGGATAACATCTGTCCAGTTGTTCCATTCACTGCTGTTCGACATGAAAGTAGGAAGATCGGTTAAACGGAACAATAACATCCATCGCTAACCATCAACGGAATTGGGATCGTCATAACCGCCCTTTCTGCTTGAATATCGAACCCCAGTGTATGAAGCAATTGGCAGATGCCATCCATAATACTACATGGGAGAGAAGGGAGATTCCCTTGTGAGCGCCTATAATGCCATCTAAGAATCTACCTGTCGACACATCTAAGTGAAAAATCTATAACATCCATATCATTCCAGAGAGTGATGGAGCAAAGATTAAAGGTGCAACAAAGCAAGTGCAGTTGGGTTCAAAGAGCTCTGTCTGGTTGTACAACCCTCAGAGGAAAAGAGAACTGTCAGCAAAGTTTCAGAAACTTTGGAAAAGTCTCTACGTGGTATATACCAGGTTTTATCATTTACGTCGCCAAAACTCCAAAAACTTTGGGAAGATCCTTACATAATGGTTACCAGATTTAATAACACGATTTTCAATTTACGTTTCCAAACCACAGAAATTTTGGGTAGATCGGTACACTGCACTCACCAGGATGAGCAATGTAGTTCACCATATATGTTGCCAAAGTTACAGAAACTCGGAAGGTTCCTGCACAGTTGCATAATTAACGATATGGTTTATCATTTACACCTCAAGAGATTTTGGGTTGGTTGTAGATTGTTTTATCTCTGAGCAGCAATTTTTTTGCACATCATGGGCTAAATGGCCAGGTCACATGGACCCCGAAGGCTCAGAGAAGGTTGGGGGAGGGGATCCACTGGAACACTGTTGGGGAACAGATGGTAGCCTCCCGTCAAGGCCATCCAGCGTATTCTCTAACGTGCACAGGGTATAGCTCTCCCGCATACGGGCCACGGCTTAACGTCCCATCCGACGGACGGTGGCCTTTCCAAGACCATCGGTGTCCTCTACTGACCACGGGCGGTGCGGGAAATTTTGCGGAGATAAATCTCAACGCTGACCCAGCTGGGCCTTGAACCTGGGACTTCAGATTACGAGCCTGGCGCGCTACCGACCGAGCCAACCCCGCCAGATATTTTGGAAAGGTACCAAATTGATACCAGAAATAACATCGTGGTTTATCATTTACACAGACAATCATGGCGAATTGCAAGGTGATCCATGTGACTTACTTCTCTTTCTGCAGGAGATAACAAGGACTTATGATCAGTGATCTGTTTGACCTTGATAGAAAGACTGAATTAAGGAGTTACCGTTAGGCCATTACTGGCAGAATTAACCAAAAAGATTATCGCCTTTTTCTGCGTTTGTGGTTTCAATTGACCGAGAGCCATTATTTATAGAGCGAATTATGATCCATTGGTTTTAAACCAATTCAAGCCTCCTAAGATTGTGGTGTATGATACCAGCATGTTTAACATTTAGTTGTGCATCTTTAGCAACTTTGTTTTGCCCGTGTGACCCCTTTAGGGTTTATGTGTTTTACTTTTGGTATTGGGGGCGGGGGTGGCTCAGTCGGTAGCGCACCAGGCTCGTAATCTGTAGTTCCTAGGTTCGAGTCCCAGCTGGGACAGCGTTGAGATTTATCTCCGCAAAATTCCCCGCCCTGCCCACGGTCAGTAGAGGACACCGATGGGCTTGGAAAGGCCGCCGTCCGTCGGATGGGACGTTAAGCCGTGGCCTCGTGTGTGGGAGAACCATACCCTGTGCACGTTAAAGAACACACTGGATGGCTTTGACGGGAGGCTACCATCTGTCTCCCAACAGCTGTTCCAGTGGGTCCCCTCCCCCAACCTTCTCTGAGCCTTCGGGGTCCATGTGACCTGGCCATTTTGCCCATGGTGTGCAAAAAAGTGCCGCTCAGAGGTAAAACAACCCAACTCAGATATCAGATAGATTGGAAATTGCGACGATGATTATAAAAGGTTAGCGGCAGCCTAAAGAAGGTTTTAGTTTCAGTGTGACAGCAATTATTAAAAGCAGTTTTAGAATTCTAGTGTTAGTGGAAGTACGCTTTGAATAAATATGGATTTTCGTGAAGGAAAAACACAAGATATCTTGCTAAAGCTGCAAGGACACTGCCCTTTTTGAATTAGAAAATCATTAATATTAGCTGATATTGAGTTTTGCTCGTGCGATTGTTCCGATTTATACTTTTCTATACTAAATGGTAGAATATTTTCACCGAATTGATTATTTACAGTCTATTTTATTTTATGATCAATGCTGATTCACCGTTATTTATTAGGGCGGGGGTGGCTCAGTCGGTAGCGCGCCAGGCTCGTAATCTGTAGTTCCCAGGTTCGAGTCCCAGCTGGGTCAGCGTTGAGATTTATCTCCGCAAAAATTCCCCGCCCTGCCCACGGTCAGTACTGGACACCGATGGGCTTGGAAAGGCCACCGTCCGTCGGATGGGACGTTAAGCCGTGGCCCCGTGTGCGGGAGAGACATACCCTGTGCACGTTAAAGAACACGCTGGATGGCCTTGACGGGAGTCTACCATCTGTCTCCCAACAGCTGTTCCAGTGGGTCCCCTCCCCCAACCTTCTCTGAGCCTTCGGGGTCCATGTGACCTGGCCATTTAGCCCATAGTGAGAAAAAAAGTGCCGCTCAGAGGTAAAACAACACAACCCGTTATTTATTTTTTCGAAGATATCTGAAAATATTTCGTATAGAGTTCTATGAGAGAAATAATGTTGAAAGCTTAACTTTAAAAAGCATTATTACATTTAAAAATTTATAGAAGTGTAAAATTCGTTTGAAGGTTAAACCTATAACGACAGTGGCCCGACAATGAGGTGAGAGTGGTGGTCGACTGAATTACTAAAAATCATTATTTCATTTTTATTTAAATCTCGATTTTCAACGATATTCGATCATATTCAAACAGTTATGGAAGCTCGAATATCTCACAAAAAATTACATTGTTTTAATAAAACAATCATTTATAACTGTATAATGTTGAAATGATCATTATGCAAATTATATAAATGTACATTTATTTCATTAAATAGTTCGAAACAATACTTATATATTTAAGTTTTAATTAATTTATGTGGTAAATTCTCATGACGCATTGCCATAACTCTTTAAATTCTGAACGAATATTATTGAAAATAGAGATTTAAATAGATTATAGTCTTTATCTTCAGTCACATTTTTCCATTAAATGCATAATTTAGAAGGTCTAGAGCTTCGAAGGTCGAGCCCCATTGGCATGTGTTCCACGTGAATTTTTCATATTCACCCGAACTGTCTCGAGCTGCCTTCATCTTCCTCGTCTGACATTCTGGCGCCACGAGGAGGATTATCTCGGCGGACAATTTCGTTTGAAGCATGAAGGAAGGAAGAGGAGACGACCTTAACACTGAAAGTTGATGTCAGAGCCACTGCGCGGCGGCCATGTTGGTCTGTTCAAAATATTAGCTGTAGTAATGGAACAATTTCTATTCTGTAAAAGGTTGACAAATCGCGATTTTCGTATTGTGTCTTCCTGTTTAGCATTATCCTGTACAAATCGCCCTTCAAAACAGATACCGGAAATTATATTTCATTAGTAAAATAATCAAAATAAATTATAAAACGTGGACGCATATTTCTGTTGATTTATGCAGTTATGAAATATGAGATTTAATTCCGTTTAGAGACCTACCCGAATTTAAGCAGATTTTTCCCACTTCTTTAGGTTTAATGTACTAATGAGTCAATGATTAAATATGAGCATGATTTTGTAACATTAGTATTAGTTTTCATTTTAAATTTAAAGAGATGCTTGATTTGAAGAATGATGTATCTTTCTCATTAAATGGCATGTATGCCAAGAAATACTTTAATAAACAATTTCATTTGATAAATATAATATTTGTTCTGATCCTTGATTAAAGCAGATATATTTGCTTTAAGGAAAAAATTATAATATTCCATTAAACATATTTTCATTTGATTCTGGAATTTCAGAGTGCATTTTTATACAAATTCACAAAGGATTTTTCCTTTTTTTTTAGCCGCTGAGTGACACTTTTTTGCACACAATGGAACAAATGGCTAAGTTTCAAGGACACCAATGGTTCAGAGAAGATGGATAAAGTGACCCACTGGGTTTGGCCACAAGTCCATCTGTTAGTAGACAGATGGAAACTTTCCATCAAGGTTATCCAGCGTTTCGCTTAACCTGCACGGGGTTCGGCTCTTTTCCCACACAACATCATCATCCTCTAGCAGCCATGGGCTACGGAGGTCCAACCAGATCGTGCAGTTTAGTTCTCCAAGCAAGTCTATCCTGAGCTACATCTGCTGCATCTGGCCACTGCACACCAATTCTAACAAGGTCCTGTTTAACATTGTCATCCCACCTCATCCTAGGTCTCCCCTTCTTTCTGCGGCCTTTAGGCACACTGTTCATAACCCTATTCGCCAATCTATAATTATTCATACGGGCAACATGGCCAAACCAACGGAGTCTCTCTCTGCACAATATGCTGCTTAAAGGAGGTTGCAAACTCCTTTGCCTAACCTCATCATTAGTTACAAAGTTGAACCACCTAATACCCAAGATACTGCGTAAGCATCTAGAATCAAAAGCATCTAGTTTCCTGTTATCTTGTTTACAAAGTGTCCAAGTTTCACTACCATAACTAACCCTAGAAAGAACCAAACTATTATACAGTCTAATTTTAGTCTTCAGGTGTATACGCCTATTTCTCCACACTCGCCATAGATTCTTAAAAGTCCCCAGCAGCAATCCCTATCCGTATATTAATCTCATGCCGCACATCACCAGCATCTGTTGCATAGCTCCCAAGATAATTAAACTGTGACACCTGTTCAAGACTGCAACAATTCAGATTAACTGAATCACAGCCTGTCTGACCAATTTTCATCACTTTAGTTTTCTCTCTGTTTATAACCAAACCTACTATACTACCAGTCTCATCACACAGCATCGATGGTTTAATGTCCCATCTGATGGGTGGCAATTCTTCCAGTACAAAGAGGAAATTGACTGATTCAATGTACTCGAATTTCCTACCAAAACAAATTAAAAAAAATTAGCTACAGTTCTTTCAATTTATTTTAGCTATTGTTACTAAGAAACTAATGTACAGTCGCTCAAAAAATATCCGAACACTATGGTTGCTTACAGAATTCAGAAAAAATATCTGACAACGAATTTTTTAGAAATTAGTGACCTGGCAACCTAAGACCCTGAAGCTGCAACACCGTATGCCCGGAAAGATTCCCCTGAACCACTGCTCAGCGGTTCCCATGGAGGGAGAGCCACGTGGTTGTGGGACAAGAACATCGCATCCAGAACTCTCTATTTTCGTCCCTTACCATTAGCAGAGGGAATTACGGGGACCAATCAAAACTCTCTTGTGTGCTCAAGAGAGCAAGGGGACACTTTAGTCTTGTCTTGGAGAGGAGACACAACAGTCTTGGACAGCGATGTGAGGGCTTTGGTTGTTTGAAGGGAGCGGCACAGTCCTAGTGTAGGCAGGACATTTCCTACAGCATTATGTAAGTTATTGAAAGCAAGTAATGTGAAATGGTAATAGCACTGTAAATAAATATCTGTTTTTTGCTGAAAAACCATTATCTGCTTTTGGTCACTCCTTTTTGTTTGGGAAGATACCTCGAGCCCAGTATCACACCGGGGAAAAGAGATATTTTTTAAAAAAAGGTACAACGTAATGTATTAAAAATAGATCACGGCTAAAATAAATACGAAGAGGGACGATTACATATATGAACCCCCTCCCCCCGTAAAACTCATGGAAATTCTGAAATAATTCGGTAGGCAATGAATTTTTCATAACTTCGTCATTCTAATTATCTTCCTTACTTTCCTATTATCTTGCTTCCCATCATCAGTTTTACATCCTCTTCCTTCTTCTCATCCTTTCTTTCGTTCCTTTCTTTCACTTCCTCTTTTTCCATCTTACTCTCATCTCCTCCCCACTCTTCTCGGCTCCCTCTGTGCAATATTCACGAACATGTCTTCACTTTATTTGAAACATTCTTTAGATAATGAAACTCGAAACGTGTACCGCATCCGAGAAGCGGGAAAAGTTTTTTTGGGTTTAAAACAAGAAGGCAAAGCGCAGATGCAATTTAAACAGGGGCGGGGGGGGTGAAGAAGAGAACGACGAAATCGTGTAAAACAGCCGAGAAAGGGGAGGGGGGGGGAGGAAAGGAAACGACAAGCGTGAATTGGCTGCAACTTCAGTTTTATGATGCAGAGTGCAAACAGATGCTTCCCTTTCCAAATGGGATAAAAATATTTGTCGCTTTTGCTTCCTCCTTTGGCTTTTCTTCTTCGTTCGCCATTCTTTTGCAAACGAAGGATTGTTCATCCTTCTGTCGACTTGAAATGCCTCCGAGAGAGAGAATCACAGCTTTGGGAGAAAGCTTCGCGTCGCTGGGGACGTCTTAAACGAATTAAGAGACCCGAATCGAAGTTTTTTTCTTCTTTTTCGATTCACACTTTTAATTTGAAATTCAATAGTAGCGAATGCAGTGAAAGAGAAAGAAAAAGCTCTGCATATCTTCGCTGTTATAGGAATACGATGGCTTATCGCGCAGAGTGGAGAGCTAATAATAGATAAACTTAGATGAACTCTTATTTCCGCTCTGTGTATGTGTTGAGCGTTTTCTCGTTCGCACAAAGCAACTGCAAAGCAAAAATATTTTCCTTAATGCATATTATTTACATGCAGTTTTTTGGTTGTTTTACCTCTGAAAGGCACGCAACAGACTAAATGGACAGGTCACAAGAACCCCAAGACTCAGATTGAATTGGGGAAGGACTTCACTGGACAGCTGTTAGGAGACAGATGGACATCCCGTCAAGGACATCCAACAGGGTACTATATCTTGTTATATTATTTGCAGGCTGTTAAGTTGGGTTCGATAGTTTTTCTTTGGGCTAAATGGCCAGGTCACAAAGACCGCAATGGCTCTGAGAAGGTTGGGTGAAGGGTTTAATAGGGTACTAGACTAGGATTTCTCAACGTGGGGTACGCGGTAAAATTTTTTATGTACGCCGCGAGAGCTCAAAAGTCGCTAAATATATATTATATATATGTTTTATTCCCATTGTTATACTATAACTATAGTTTTATCTATCTATACAAGGGGTACGCCAGTTACATATACATTTCCAGGGGGTACGTGAAGCATAAAAGGTTGAGAACCACTGATATAGTATAACAATGGGAATAAAATAAAACATATATAACTATAGTTTTATCTATCTATACAAGGGGTACGCCAGTTACATACACATTTCCAGGGGGTACGTGAAGCATAAAAGGTTGAGATCCACTGCTATATATGTTTTATTTTATTCCCATTGTTATACTATAACTATAGTTTTATCTATCTATACAAGGGGTACGCCAGTTACATACACATTTCCAGGGGGTACGTGAAGCATAAAAGGTTGAGAACCACTGATATATATGTTTTATTTTATTCCCATTGTTATACTATAACTATAGTTTTATCTATCTATACAAGGGGTACGCCAGTTACATATACATTTCCAGGGGGTACGTGAAGCATAAAAGGTTGAGAACCACTGATATAGTATAACAATGGGAATAAAATAAAACATATATAACTATAGTTTTATCTATCTATACAAGGGGTACGCCAGTTACATACACATTTCCAGGGGGTACGTGAAGCATAAAAGGTTGAGATCCACTGATATATATGTTTTATTTTATTCCCTTTGTTATATATAACTATAGTTTTATCTATCTATACAAGGGGTACGCCAGTTACATACACATTTCCAGGGCATACGTGAAGCATAAAAGGTTGAGATCCACTGATATATATGTTTTATTTTATTCCCATTGTTATACTATAACTATAGTTTTATCTATCTATACAAGGGGTACGCCAGTTACATACACATTTCCAGGGGGTACGTGAAGCATAAAAGGTTGAGATCCACTGATATATATGTTTTATTTTATTCCCATTGTTATACTATAACTATAGTTTTATCTATCTATACAAGGGGTACGCCAGTTACATATACATTTCCAGGGGGTACGTGAAGCATAAAAGGTTGAGAACCACTGATATAGTATAACAATGGGAATAAAATAAAACATATATAACTATAGTTTTATCTATCTATACAAGGGGTACGCCAGTTACATACACATTTCCAGGGGGTACGTGAAGCATAAAAGGTTGAGATCCACTGATATATATGTTTTATTTTATTCCCATTGTTATATATAACTATAGTTTTATCTATCTATACAAGGGGTACGCCAGTTACATACACATTTCCAGGGGGTACGTGAAGCATAAAAGGTTGAGATCCACTGATATATATGTTTTATTTTATTCCCATTGTTATACTATAACTATAGTTTTATCTATCTATACAAGGGGTACGCCAGTTACATACACATTTCCAGGGGGTACGTGAAGCATAAAAGGTTGAGATCCACTGATATATATGTTTTATTTTATTCCCATTGTTATACTATAACTATAGTTTTATCTATCTATACAAGGGGTACGCCAGTTACATACACATTTCCAGGGGGTACGTGAAGCATAAAAGGTTGAGATCCACTGATATATATGTTTTATTTTATTCCCATTGTTATACTATAACTATAGTTTTATCTATCTATACAAGGGGTACGCCAGTTACATATACATTTCCAGGGGGTACGTGAAGCATAAAAGGTTGAGAACCACTGATATATATGTTTTATTTTATTCCCATTGTTATACTATAACTATAGTTTTATCTATCTATACAAGGGGTACGCCAGTTACATACACATTTCCAGGGGGTACGTGAAGCATAAAAGGTTGAGATCCACTGATATATATGTTTTATTTTATTCCCATTGTTATACTATAACTATAGTTTTATCTATCTATACAAGGGGTACGCCAGTTACATATACATTTCCAGGGGGTACGTGAAGCATAAAAGGTTGAGAACCACTGATATATATGTTTTATTTTATTCCCATTGTTATACTATAACTATAGTTTTATCTATCTATACAAGGGGTACGCCAGTTACATACACATTTCCAGGGGGTACGTGAAGCATAAAAGGTTGAGATCCACTGATATATATGTTTTATTTTATTCCCATTGTTATACTATAACTATAGTTTTATCTATCTATACAAGGGGTACGCCAGTTACATACACATTTCCAGGGGGTACGTGAAGCATAAAAGGTTGAGATCCACTGATATATATGTTTTATTTTATTCCCATTGTTATACTATAACTATAGTTTTATCTATCTATACAAGGGGTACGCCAGTTACATATACATTTCCAGGGGGTACGTGAAGCATAAAAGGTTGAGAACCACTGATATATATGTTTTATTTTATTCCCATTGTTATACTATAACTATAGTTTTATCTATCTATACAAGGGGTACGCCAGTTACATATACATTTCCAGGGGGTACGTGAAGCATAAAAGGTTGAGAACCACTGATATATATGTTTTATTTTATTCCCATTGTTATACTATAACTATAGTTTTATCTATCTATACAAGGGGTACGCCAGTTACATACACATTTCCAGGGGGTACGTGAAGCATAAAAGGTTGAGATCCACTGATATATATGTTTTATTTTATTCCCATTGTTATACTATAACTATAGTTTTATCTATCTATACAAGGGGTACGCCAGTTACATATACATTTCCAGGGGGTACGTGAAGCATAAAAGGTTGAGAACCACTGATATATATGTTTTATTTTATTCCCATTGTTATACTATAACTATAGTTTTATCTATCTATACAAGGGGTACGCCAGTTACATACACATTTCCAGGGGGTACGTGAAGCATAAAAGGTTGAGATCCACTGATATATATGTTTTATTTTATTCCCATTGTTATACTATAACTATAGTTTTATCTATCTATACAAGGGGTACGCCAGTTACATACACATTTCCAGGGGGTACGTGAAGCATAAAAGTTTGAGAAACACTGATATATATGTTTTATTTTATTCCCATTGTTATACTATAACTATAGTTTTATCTATCTATACAAGGGGTACGCCAGTTACATATACATTTCCAGGGGGTACGTGAAGCATAAAAGGTTGAGAACCACTGATATATATGTTTTATTTTATTCCCATTGTTATACTATAACTATAGTTTTATCTATCTATACAAGGGGTACGCCAGTTACATATACATTTCCAGGGGGTACGTGAAGCATAAAAGGTTGAGAACCACTGATATATATGTTTTATTTTATTCCCATTGTTATACTATAACTATAGTTTTATCTATCTATACAAGGGGTACGCCAGTTACATACACATTTCCAGGGGGTACGTGAAGCATAAAAGGTTGAGATCCACTGATATATATGTTTTATTTTATTCCCATTGTTATACTATAACTATAGTTTTATCTATCTATACAAGGGGTACGCCAGTTACATATACATTTCCAGGGGGTACGTGAAGCATAAAAGGTTGAGAACCACTGATATATATGTTTTATTTTATTCCCATTGTTATACTATAACTATAGTTTTATCTATCTATACAAGGGGTACGCCAGTTACATACACATTTCCAGGGGGTACGTGAAGCATAAAAGGTTGAGATCCACTGATATATATGTTTTATTTTATTCCCATTGTTATACTATAACTATAGTTTTATCTATCTATACAAGGGGTACGCCAGTTACATACACATTTCCAGGGGGTACGTGAAGCATAAAAGTTTGAGAAACACTGATATATATGTTTTATTTTATTCCCATTGTTATACTATAACTATAGTTTTATCTATCTATACAAGGGGTACGCCAGTTACATATACATTTCCAGGGGGTACGTGAAGCATAAAAGGTTGAGAACCACTGATATATATGTTTTATTTTATTCCCATTGTTATACTATAACTATAGTTTTATCTATCTATACAAGGGGTACGCCAGTTACATATACATTTCCAGGGGGTACGTGAAGCATAAAAGGTTGAGAACCACTGATATATATGTTTTATTTTATTCCCATTGTTATACTATAACTATAGTTTTATCTATCTATACAAGGGGTACGCCAGTTACATACACATTTCCAGGGGGTACGTGAAGCATAAAAGGTTGAGATCCACTGATATATATGTTTTATTTTATTCCCATTGTTATACTATAACTATAGTTTTATCTATCTATACAAGGGGTACGCCAGTTACATATACATTTCCAGGGGGTACGTGAAGCATAAAAGGTTGAGAACCACTGATATATATGTTTTATTTTATTCCCATTGTTATACTATAACTATAGTTTTATCTATCTATACAAGGGGTACGCCAGTTACATACACATTTCCAGGGGGTACGTGAAGCATAAAAGGTTGAGATCCACTGATATATATGTTTTATTTTATTCCCATTGTTATACTATAACTATAGTTTTATCTATCTATACAAGGGGTACGCCAGTTACATACACATTTCCAGGGGGTACGTGAAGCATAAAAGTTTGAGAAACACTGATATATATGTTTTATTTTATTCCCATTGTTATACTATAACTATAGTTTTATCTATCTATACAAGGGGTACGCCAGTTACATACACATTTCCAGGGGGTACGTGAAGCATAAAAGGTTGAGATCCACTGATATATATGTTTTATTTTATTCCCTTTGTTATATATAACTATAGTTTTATCTATCTATACAAGGGGTACGCCAGTTACATACACATTTCCAGGGCATACGTGAAGCATAAAAGGTTGAGATCCACTGATATATATGTTTTATTTTATTCCCATTGTTATACTATAACTATAGTTTTATCTATCTATACAAGGGGTACGCCAGTTACATACACATTTCCAGGGGGTACGTGAAGCATAAAAGGTTGAGATCCACTGATATATATGTTTTATTTTATTCCCATTGTTATACTATAACTATAGTTTTATCTATCTATACAAGGGGTACGCCAGTTACATATACATTTCCAGGGGGTACGTGAAGCATAAAAGGTTGAGAACCACTGATATAGTATAACAATGGGAATAAAATAAAACATATATAACTATAGTTTTATCTATCTATACAAGGGGTACGCCAGTTACATACACATTTCCAGGGGGTACGTGAAGCATAAAAGGTTGAGATCCACTGATATATATGTTTTATTTTATTCCCATTGTTATATATAACTATAGTTTTATCTATCTATACAAGGGGTACGCCAGTTACATACACATTTCCAGGGGGTACGTGAAGCATAAAAGGTTGAGATCCACTGATATATATGTTTTATTTTATTCCCATTGTTATACTATAACTATAGTTTTATCTATCTATACAAGGGGTACGCCAGTTACATACACATTTCCAGGGGGTACGTGAAGCATAAAAGGTTGAGATCCACTGATATATATGTTTTATTTTATTCCCATTGTTATACTATAACTATAGTTTTATCTATCTATACAAGGGGTACGCCAGTTACATACACATTTCCAGGGGGTACGTGAAGCATAAAAGGTTGAGATCCACTGATATATATGTTTTATTTTATTCCCATTGTTATACTATAACTATAGTTTTATCTATCTATACAAGGGGTACGCCAGTTACAATACATTTCCAGGGGGTACGTGAAGCATAAAAGGTTGAGAACCACTGATATATATGTTTTATTTTATTCCCATTGTTATACTATAACTATAGTTTTATCTATCTATACAAGGGGTACGCCAGTTACATACACATTTCCAGGGGGTACGTGAAGCATAAAAAGTTGAGATCCACTGATATATATGTTTTATTTTATTCCCATTGTTATACTATAACTATAGTTTTATCTATCTATACAAGGGGTACGCCAGTTACATATACATTTCCAGGGGGTACGTGAAGCATAAAAGGTTGAGAACCACTGATATATATGTTTTATTTTATTCCCATTGTTATACTATAACTATAGTTTTATCTATCTATACAAGGGGTACGCCAGTTACATACACATTTCCAGGGGGTACGTGAAGCATAAAAGGTTGAGAACCACTGATATATATGTTTTATTTTATTCCCATTGTTATACTATAACTATAGTTTTATCTATCTATACAAGGGGTACGCCAGTTACATACACATTTCCAGGGGGTACGTGAAGCATAAAAGGTTGAGATCCACTGATATATATGTTTTATTTTATTCCCATTGTTATATTATAACTATAGTTTTATCTATCTATACAAGGGGTACGCCAGTTACATATACATTTCCAGGGGGTACGTGAAGCATAAAAGGTTGAGAACCACTGATATATATGTTTTATTTTATTCCCATTGTTATACTATAACTATAGTTTTATCTATCTATACAAGGGGTACGCCAGTTACATATACATTTCCAGGGGGTACGTGAAGCATAAAAGGTTGAGAACCACTGATATATATGTTTTATTTTATTCCCATTGTTATACTATAACTATAGTTTTATCTATCTATACAAGGGGTACGCCAGTTACATACACATTTCCAGGGGGTACGTGAAGCATAAAAGGTTGAGATCCACTGATATATATGTTTTATTTTATTCCCATTGTTATACTATAACTATAGTTTTATCTATCTATACAAGGGGTACGCCAGTTACATATACATTTCCAGGGGGTACGTGAAGCATAAAAGGTTGAGAACCACTGATATATATGTTTTATTTTATTCCCATTGTTATACTATAACTATAGTTTTATCTATCTATACAAGGGGTACGCCAGTTACATACACATTTCCAGGGGGTACGTGAAGCATAAAAGGTTGAGATCCACTGATATATATGTTTTATTTTATTCCCATTGTTATACTATAACTATAGTTTTATCTATCTATACAAGGGGTACGCCAGTTACATACACATTTCCAGGGGGTACGTGAAGCATAAAAGGTTGAGAAACACTGATATATATGTTTTATTTTATTCCCATTGTTATACTATAACTATAGTTTTATCTATCTATACAAGGGGTACGCCAGTTACGATATACATTTCCAGGGGGTACGTGAAGCATAAAAGGTTGAGAACCACTGATATATATGTTTTATTTTATTCCCATTGTTATACTATAACTATAGTTTTATCTATCTATACAAGGGGTACGCCAGTTACATATACATTTCCAGGGGGTACGTGAAGCATAAAAGGTTGAGAACCACTGATATATATGTTTTATTTTATTCCCATTGTTATACTATAACTATAGTTTTATCTATCTATACAAGGGGTACGCCAGTTACATACACATTTCCAGGGGGTACGTGAAGCATAAAAGGTTGAGATCCACTGATATATATGTTTTATTTTATTCCCATTGTTATACTATAACTATAGTTTTATCTATCTATACAAGGGGTACGCCAGTTACATATACATTTCCAGGGGGTACGTGAAGCATAAAAGGTTGAGAACCACTGATATATATGTTTTATTTTATTCCCATTGTTATACTATAACTATAGTTTTATCTATCTATACAAGGGGTACGCCAGTTACATACACATTTCCAGGGGGTACGTGAAGCATAAAAGGTTGAGATCCACTGATATATATGTTTTATTTTATTCCCATTGTTATACTATAACTATAGTTTTATCTATCTATACAAGGGGTACGCCAGTTACATACACATTTCCAGGGGGTACGTGAAGCATAAAAGTTTGAGAAACACTGATATATATGTTTTATTTTATTCCCATTGTTATACTATAACTATAGTTTTATCTATCTATACAAGGGGTACGCCAGTTACATATACATTTCCAGGGGGTACGTGAAGCATAAAAGGTTGAGAACCACTGATATATATGTTTTATTTTATTCCCATTGTTATACTATAACTATAGTTTTATCTATCTATACAAGGGGTACGCCAGTTACATGTACATTTCCAGGGGGTACGTGAAGCATAAAAGGTTGAGAACCACTGATATATATGTTTTATTTTATTCCCATTGTTATACTATAACTATAGTTTTATCTATCTATACAAGGGGTACGCCAGTTACATACACATTTCCAGGGGGTACGTGAAGCATAAAAGATTGAGATCCACTGATATATATGTTTTATTTTATTCCCATTGTTATACTATAACTATAGTTTTATCTATCTATACAAGGGGTACGCCAGTTACATATACATTTCCAGGGGGTACGTGAAGCATAAAAGGTTGAGAACCACTGATATATATGTTTTATTTTATTCCCATTGTTATACTATAACTATAGTTTTATCTATCTATACAAGGGGTACGCCAGTTACATACACATTTCCAGGGGGTACGTGAAGCATAAAAGGTTGAGATCCACTGATATATATGTTTTATTTTATTCCCATTGTTATACTATAACTATAGTTTTATCTATCTATACAAGGGGTACGCCAGTTACATACACATTTCCAGGGGGTACGTGAAGCATAAAAGTTTGAGAAACACTGATATATATGTTTTATTTTATTCCCATTGTTATACTATAACTATAGTTTTATCTATCTATACAAGGGGTACGCCAGTTACATATACATTTCCAGGGGGTACGTGAAGCATAAAAGGTTGAGAACCACTGATATATATGTTTTATTTTATTCCCATTGTTATACTATAACTATAGTTTTATCTATCTATACAAGGGGTACGCCAGTTACATATACATTTCCAGGGGGTACGTGAAGCATAAAAGGTTGAGAACCACTGATATATATGTCTTATTTTATTCCCATTGTTATACTATAACTATAGTTTTATCTATCTATACAAGGGGTACGCCAGTTACATACACATTTCCAGGGGGTACGTGAAGCATAAAAGGTTGAGATCCACTGATATATATGTTTTATTTTATTCCCATTGTTATACTATAACTATAGTTTTATCTATCTATACAAGGGGTACGCCAGTTACATATACATTTCCAGGGGGTACGTGAAGCATAAAAGGTTGAGAACCACTGATATATATGTTTTATTTTATTCCCATTGTTATACTATAACTATAGTTTTATCTATCTATACAAGGGGTACGCCAGTTACATATACATTTCCAGGGGGTACGTGAAGCATAAAAGGTTGAGAACCACTGATATATATGTTTTATTTTATTCCCATTGTTATACTATAACTATAGTTTTATCTATCTATACAAGGGGTACGCCAGTTACATACACATTTCCAGGGGGTACGTGAAGCATAAAAGGTTGAGATCCACTGATATATATGTTTTATTTTATTCCCATTGTTATACTATAACTATAGTTTTATCTATCTATACAAGGGGTACGCCATTACATACACATTTCCAGGGGGTACGTGAAGCATAAAAGGTTGAGATCCACTGATATATATGTTTTATTTTATTCCCATTGTTACACTATAACTATAGTTTTATCTATCTATACAAGGGGTACGCCATTACATACACATTTCCAGGGGGTACGTGAAGCATAAAAGGTTGAGATCCACTGATATATATGTTTTATTTTATTCCCATTGTTATACTATAACTATAGTTTTATCTATCTATACAAGGGGTACGCCATTACATACACATTTCCAGGGGGTACGTGAAGCATAAAAGGTTGAGATCCACTGATATATATGTTTTATTTTATTCCCATTGTTATACTATAACTATAGTTTTATCTATCTATACAAGGGGTACGCCATTACATACACATTTCCAGGGGGTACGTGAAGCATAAAAGGTTGAGATCCACTGATATATATGTTTTATTTTATTCCCATTGTTACACTATAACTATAGTTTTATCTATCTATACAAGGGGTACGCCATTACATACACATTTCCAGGGGGTACGTGAAGCATAAAAGGTTGAGATCCACTGATATATATGTTTTATTTTATTCCCATTGTTATACTATAACTATAGTTTTATCTATCTATACAAGGGGTACGCCATTACATACACATTTCCAGGGGGTACGTGAAGCATAAAAGGTTGAGATCCACTGATATATATGTTTTATTTTATTCCCATTGTTATACTATAACTATAGTTTTATCTATCTATACAAGGGGTACGCCATTACATACACATTTCCAGGGGGTACGTGAAGCATAAAAGGTTGAGATCCACTGATATATATGTTTTATTTTATTCCCATTGTTATACTATAACTATAGTTTTATCTATCTATACAAGGGGTACGCCATTACATACACATTTCCAGGGGGTACGTGAAGCATAAAAGGTTGAGAACCACTGATATATATGTTTTATTTCATTCCCATTGTTATACTATAACTATAGTTTTATCTACCTGTACAAAGGGTACGCCACTTACATACACATTTCCAGGGGGTACGTGAAGCATAAAAGGTTGAGAACCACTGATATATATGTTTTATTTCATTCCCATTGTTATACTATAACTATAGTTTTATCTATCTATACAAGGGGTACGCCAGTTACATACACATTTCCAGGGGGTACGTGAAGCATAAAAGGTTGAGATCCACTGATATATATGTTTTATTTTATTCCCATTGTTATACTATAACTATAGTTTTATCTATCTATACAAGGGGTACGCCAGTTACATATACATTTCCAGGGGGTACGTGAAGCATAAAAGGTTGAGATCCACTGATATATATGTTTTATTTTATTCCCATTGTTACACTATAACTATAGTTTTATCTATCTATACAAGGGGTACGCCATTACATACACATTTCCAGGGGGTACGTGAAGCATAAAAGGTTGAGATCCACTGATATATATGTTTTATTTTATTCCCATTGTTATACTATAACTATAGTTTTATCTATCTATACAAGGGGTACGCCAGTTACATATACATTTCCAGGGGGTACGTGAAGCATAAAAGGTTGAGATCCACTGATATATATGTTTTATTTTATTCCCATTGTTATACTATAACTATAGTTTTATCTATCTATACAAGGGGTACGCCATTACATACACATTTCCAGGGGGTACGTGAAGCATAAAAGGTTGAGATCCACTGATATATATGTTTTATTTTATTCCCATTGTTATACTATAACTATAGTTTTATCTATCTATACAAGGGGTACGCCAGTTACATATACATTTCCAGGGGGTACGTGAAGCATAAAAGGTTGAGATCCACTGATATATATGTTTTATTTTATTCCCATTGTTATACTATAACTATAGTTTTATCTATCTATACAAGGGGTACGCCATTACATACACATTTCCAGGGGGTACGTGAAGCATAAAAGGTTGAGATCCACTGATATATATGTTTTATTTTATTCCCATTGTTATACTATAACTATAGTTTTATCTATCTATACAAGGGGTACGCCATTACATACACATTTCCAGGGGGTACGTGAAGCATAAAAGGTTGAGATCCACTGATATATATGTTTTATTTTATTCCCATTGTTATACTATAACTATAGTTTTATCTATCTATACAAGGGGTACGCCAGTTACATATACATTTCCAGGGGGTACGTGAAGCATAAAAGGTTGAGATCCACTGATATATATGTTTTATTTTATTCCCATTGTTATACTATAACTATAGTTTTATCTATCTATACAAGGGGTACGCCATTACATACACATTTCCAGGGGGTACGTGAAGCATAAAAGGTTGAGATCCACTGATATATATGTTTTATTTTATTCCCATTGTTATACTATAACTATAGTTTTATCTATCTATACAAGGGGTACGCCATTACATACACATTTCCAGGGGGTACGTGAAGCATAAAAGGTTGAGATCCACTGATATATATGTTTTATTTTATTCCCATTGTTATACTATAACTATAGTTTTATCTATCTATACAAGGGGTACGCCATTACATACACATTTCCAGGGGGTACGTGAAGCATAAAAGGTTGAGATCCACTGATATATATGTTTTATTTTATTCCCATTGTTATACTATAACTATAGTTTTATCTATCTATACAAGGGGTACGCCAGTTACATATACATTTCCAGGGGGTACGTGAAGCATAAAAGGTTGAGATCCACTGATATATATGTTTTATTTTATTCCCATTGTTATACTATAACTATAGTTTTATCTATCTATACAAGGGGTACGCCATTACATACACATTTCCAGGGGGTACGTGAAGCATAAAAGGTTGAGAACCACTGCACTAGACAACTGTTAGAAAACAGATAGAAGACACCCGTCAAGGCCATTCTCCGTGTTTTTTTAACGTGCACACACGGTATGTATGCACATGGAGACCGGTTTAACATCCCATCTGACGGACGGCGGCCTTTTCAAGCCCATCGATATCCCCTTTGTGACAAATTGTTAGGTGGGGCTTAGCAGACACGAATCTTAACGCTGGTATTGTTGGACTGGAACCTCCTGGGAATTGCACATTACGAACATGGCGGGCTCCTGACTGAGCCCAACCCCTCCCCTGCTTTTAACTACAAAAATATAAATATTTTGGCAATCGTACCTGTAGTAACATAAAGTGATGGTGCAATTTTGTGATTATGAATAAATTGAGGAATAGACATTGCTGTTGGAGCTTTTTAAGAATCTGTGGAGATTGTGAAAAAACTTGGTTCATGAAACTTAAAGAATAAGATTACGCTTTCCAATACACTAAGCAATGTGGAGCCTGCAGAAAGGGTTGGGTTGTTTTACCTCTGAGCAGTACTTTTTTGCACACAATGGGCTAAATGGCCAAGTCACAATGACCCCGATGGCTCAGAGGTTTTGGGGGAGGGAACGCACTAGACAACTGTTAGGGTACAGATGATAGTCTCTCGTCAAGACCACCAAGCGTGATGTTTAACGTGCAAAGGATATGACTCTCCCGAACACAGGGCCATGGCTTAACGTCCCATCTGACGGACGGCGGTCTGTCAAAGCCCATCGGTATCCCGTAATGACCGAGGGTAGAGCGAGAAATTTTGCGGAGATAAATCTCAAAGCTGGACCAGCTGGGACTCGAACCTGGGAACTATAGATTACGAGCCTGGGGCACTAGAGGTTGAACCAATATCAGTCCCCCCCCAAGTTTTCTAAACCTTTTAGAATCAGGTAAGGCGCAACTAAATATCTAACATTTTTGACCTGATTTTGTGACACCATTTTAACCATTCGTCCTCTTTTAATCGATGTTCCGGCTTTTAGCTGTGAACATCGCATATATTTTTCGCTGTCATCACAAGTTTTCCGAGTCACTCCCACTCGTACATTTTGATCATTAAATCCCAAACAACCTTTGACCTCACTTAATACTTAAAGTAGCAGAAGAAGTGTTTTCAAAGTTAGGGAAATGCAGGACCCGATGTAGAAAAAAATCGAAGGGTGGGAGGTGGGGGCAAGAAACACAATCGAATAGGAAAAATGTAAAAGTGTGTGTGTGACTTTATTTCCAATGAAGTATACCATTTCCTTCTTCCCTTTTTACAGGTCTTTAAAAATGTCTTAAAAAATTCATGAAATATAAATAAGTCTAATAATTTTTGCTTTAATTTTTTGCCTTACTAGTATTCTGAAGGGGGGGGGGGATGGCCCCCTTCCCCCATAGATCCTGTCCTGTACAAATCAAAATATAACGTTTCTGCGTAACTATTTGTAATTCGAAGGATGCAACGTCAAAAATGATATCTCTGCAAAGTACTCGAGAGGAGAGCTGAAAACTTCTCTGTTTACATCTTCCCTTTGTCTTCTCTTCAACCTGTGTGAAGAAGATGCGTGGGATGGAGTCGGATAATGATTATCGAGAAGGGATGCTGCCATGGAGATGACCGAAGACGAAACATAAATAACCTCTTAGTCCCCATCCGTATCGGTGAGGTCTGCTGTTCCCTCTCCTCTTGTAATCAATGGCTGACTCTCTCAGCTGGCCGCGCGAGCCATTCGCCTTGTCTCCGACACGTGGACCTCTTGTGGCGAAACCGGAAAAGAAGGAAGTTCGTGGATTTCGACCTTGCTGGAAACTTCAGCAGATGATTCTGACATGGTCAACTTGAATAGGGATGGAGCTCTCTTTGGAGTCCTTTAAGTTTACGATCATTGTGTGGCTTTTTCTTTATCGTGAAGTCAGTTTCGCTCCTAGCTATTTTATTCCTGGAGTTCACGGGAATTGGAGTAGCTACGATTTTTGAAAGCTGGCCCTTATCTAGGGGGTAAAGTAGAAGGTGGGGGGGATGAAGAAACACAAACGGACAAGAAAAGGTAAAGAGGGTGAACAGAGACCTGGATATCCATTGCAGTATAATACTTCCCCCTCGTTTTCGAGGTCTTTTAAAAATTTCTTGAAAAATGCTTCAAAAATAACAATTTTTTTGCATCTATTACCTTTATTACTTTGGGTTGGGATGTTTTACCTCTAAGCGGCACTTTTTTGCACACCATGGGCTAAATGGCCAGGCCACATGGACCCCGAAGGCTCAGAGAAGGTTGAGGGAGGGGACCCACTGGAACAGCTGTTGGGAGACAGATGGTAGCCTCCCGTCAAGGCCATCCAGCGTGTTCTTTAACGTGCATCAGGGTATGGCTGTCCCGCACACGGGGCCACGGCTTAACGTCCCATCCGACGGACGGCGGCCTTTCCAAGCCCATCGGTGTCCCCTACTGACCGTGGGCAGGGCGGGGAATTTTGCGGAGATAAATCTCAACGCTGACCCAGCTGGGACTCGAACCTGGGAACTACAGATTACGAGCCTGGCGCGCTACCGACTAAGCCAACCCCGCCCCACCTTTATTACCATTGTGATCTAGGGGTCATTGTACCTTCCCTCTCCCTAGATCCGTCCCTATTTGAAAGTGTGTGTTTGGAGGTGGAGATCTCAAGAAATTTGTTATAATATTGATGTAAAGTGATGAACTAAAGAATACTTAAAAATTAAATTTCCGTGGGTGGATAACAGGTTAAACTCTCCACTTTCCTTTTGGCTGCGTCACTGGCGGCACAGGAGCGGTGATGGCTCAGTTGGTAGTGTGCCAGGCTCGTAATCTCCAGTTTCTAAGTTCGAGTCCCAGCTGGGTCAGCATTGAGACTTATCTCCGAAAAACTCCTCGCCCTGCACCACGGTCAGTAAGGGACACCGATGGGCTTCGAAAGGCCGCCGTCCGTAGGATTGGACGTTAAGCCGTAGCCCCGTGTGTGGGAGAGCCATACCCTGTGCACGTTAAAGAACACATTGGATGGCCTTGACGGGAGGCTACCATCTGTCTCCCAACAACTATTCCAGTGGGTCCCCTCCCCCAACCTGCTCTGAGTCTTCGGGGTCCTTGTGACCTGATCATTTAGCCCATTGTGCGCGAAAAAGTGCCGCTCAGAGGTAAAACAACCCAATCCAACTGGCGACACGTGCCTCAGTTGGTAGCGTGTTAGATTCGTGATATGAGATTCCCATGTTCGAGTCCAAATTGCACCTGCTTCGAGATTTTCTCTGCTAATCCCCACTAAGACCTCGGGGAGAAAAGGGATACCGATCGGGCTGTAAAGGTCTTCCTCCATCGGAGTGAACGTTAAGCCATGGTTTGTTTGCAAGGGGGGCGGGAGTGGCTCAGTCGGTAACGCACTAGGCTCGTAATCTGTAATTCCCAGATTCAAGTCCCAGCCAGGTCAGCGTTGAGATTTATCTCCGCAAAATTTCCCGCCCTGCCCACGGTCAGTAGGGGACACCGATGGGTTTGTTAAGGCCGCCGTCCGTCGGATGGGACGTTAAGCCTTGGCCTAGTGTGCGGGAGAGCCATACCCTGTGCACGTTAAAGAACACACTGGATGGCTTTGACGGGAGGCTACCATCTGTCAAGCAACAGCTGTTAGAGTGGGTCCCCTCCCCCGACACTTTTCTGAGCCTTCGGGATCCATGTGACCTGGCCATTTAGCCCATGGTGTGCAAAAAAAGTGTCGCTCAGAGGTAGAACAACCCAACCCAAGCTATAGAGTGAATTTCGTTCTCCGATCTTTTTTGAAATCTTAAGGTCCTTGTGATTTGACCATTTATCCCACTGTGGGAGAAAATATACTTTTAAGAGGAAAAAAAAACGAAATTTATCCCTATTGGTTTCGACCATTTCAAACTATGAACATCGATAAAGAAACAGCATTTTAAATTAGGCAATTGAACATACATGGTGAGGCGTGAACTGATAGGTATCTATCAGATTCATTTAATTGGGATCTTTGTAGTTGTAGTATCACCTTTTTAACCAGTGTACTAACATTTCTCACTAACGACAATTGGATGAACGACAAATAGAAGGACCACAATTGGGTGGACGACAAATAGGAGGATGACAATTGGGTGGACGACAAATAGGACGACGACAATTGGGTGGACGACAAATCGAACGACGACAATTGGGTGGACGACAAATAGGAGGACGACAATTGGGTGGACGACAAATAGGAGGACCACAGTTGGGTGGACGACAAATAGGAGGACCACAATTGGGTGGACGACAAATAGGAGGACCACAATTGGGTGGACGACAAATAGGAGGACGACAATTGGGTGGACGACAAATAGGAGGACGACAAATAGGAGGACCACAATTGGGTGGACGACAAACAAGAGGACGACAATTGGATGAATCTGTCAATAGGTGGAACACAATTGGGTGGAAAAAAGGAAATGATGAGAAATTATTTGGATTACTAAGATCAATTCTAAAATATTTTCTGTAGAGCAAACAAATTCACTCTTCGGCAATCTCTTGAACCAGGCACTCTATAAGACGAATTTGTTTCTATAACTGTCAAGGATGTTCCCATCTGGAGTGCATGCATCCCCTGATACTTCATTTAGTGAGGCGAGAGCCATGTTCTGCTTGTATGACCTTCCAAGGGTAAGCCGGACTGCAGAACTCGTAACACCAGGCGCCGCACCAGGTGTCATGAACAGTCCTTATGTGGTTCGGTTGGGTTGTTTTACCTCTGAGCGGCACTTTTTTGCACACCATGGGCTAAAATGCCAGGTCACATGGACTCCGAAGGCTCAGAGAAGGTTGGGGGAGGGGACCCACTGGAACAGCTGTTGGGAGACAGATGGTAGTCTCCCGTCAAGGCCATCCAGCGTATTCTCTAACGTGCACAGGATATAGCTCCCGCACACGGGGCCCGGCTTAACGTCCCATCCGGCGGACAGCCCTAATGTGGTCTGCAGCCGTTTGTGCGAAGGGGAGAACGAAGAGAGGGACACTTCTCTCCTGAGCGTCGAAAGGGTCGGAAGTGGATTGCTGCGCTCTTGGAGGACTTTTTGATAAAATCGGGTCAACACTCTGGGAGTGTGTGACTGCGTATTCTCGGTGGGGCAGTATATTAAGGATGCGCCCAATTGTTATTGCATTCGTTTTATGTAAAGTGATGTTTATTGAACTAATATCTAGTCAAGAGATACTGAGTTAATGGTGTTATTATTAAGAACGGGTTGGGTTGTTTTACCTCTGAGCGGCACTTTTTTGCACACAATGGGCTAAATGGCTAGGTCACATGGACCCCGAAGGCTCAGAGAAGGTTGGGGGAGGGGACCCACTGGAACAGTTGTTGGGAGACAGATGGTAGCCTCCCGTCAAGGCCATCCAACGTGTTCTTTAACGTGTACAGGGTATGGCTCTCCCGCACACGGGGCCACGGCTTAACGTCCCATCCGACGGACGGCGGCCTTTCCAAGCCCATCGGTGTCCCCTACTGACCGTGGGCAGGACGGGGAGTTTTGCTGAGATAAATCTTAACGCTGATCCAGCTGGGACTCGAACCTGGGAACTACAGATTACGAGCCTGGCGCGCTACCGACTGAGCCACCCCCGCCCCTATTAAGAACGATGGCTGTTGTGTGATAAAGATCAATTAAAGACATTAAGCCAACAGATCTCTCATATACATAAGATCTTGACAATAGCAACATAGTTGATATTTACATCTATTCTCTTTAATTCGACATTAAAACAAACGAATTTTTTAAACAATCCTATCCAAAACAATTCTAAATAAAACGGACGTACTATACGAAAACAACAGATTTAGTATTTGCATATATTCTAACTAATTCCGAATTCAACAAAGACTTCATGCTTACCCTCCCTAATGCGATTAGATCGGACTCGAACCTGGGAACTGCAGATTACGAGCCTGGCACGCTACCGACTGAGTCAGCCCCCCGCCAAACGTTTGAACAATCTAAAAACGTGAAAACAGAAGAGGCACGCATGTGAATAATGTGGAAACAAACGAAGCACGTGTGTGAACAATGTGCAAACAAGAAAACAAATGAGGCAGAGGTGTAAACAATGCAAAACCGATAAAAGAATGCACTATGTAAACAATGGGAAGACGAGAAGACAAACGAGGCACATGTGTGAACAATGCAAAAAACAAGGAAACAAACGAGAGATGGGTGAACAGTGTAAAAACGAGAGATGGGTGAACAGTGTAAAAACGAGAAAACAAACGAGGGTTGGGTTGATTTACCTCTGAGCGGCACTTTTTTGCACACCATGGGCTAAATGGCCAGGTCACATGGACCCCGATGGCTCAGAGAAGGTTGGGGGAGCGGACCCACTGGAACAGCTGTTGGGAGACAGATGGTAGCCTCCCGTCAAGGCCATCCAGCGTGTTCTTTAACGTGCACAGGGTATGGCTCTCCCGCACACGGGGCCACGGCTTAACGTCCCATCCGACGGACGGCGGCCTTTCCAAGCCCATCGGTGTCCCCTACTGACCGTGGGCAGGGCGGGGAATTTTGCGGAGATAAATCTCAACGCTAACCCAGCTGGGACTCGAACCTGGGAACTACAGATTACGAGCCTGGCGCGCTACCGACTGAGCCATCCCCGCTCTAACAAACGAGGTTCATGTTGGAACAATATGAAAAAAAAGGCACACTTGTGAAAGTGTAAAGCCATAAGAATAAACGAGGCACATGTGTGAGCAATGTAAAACGAGAAAATAAACAAGATATATGTGTTAACAGCCTAACAACGAGAACGCAAACGAGGCAAGTTTGTGAACAGTATAAAAAAGAAAACAAAAGACTCGCACGTGTGAATAATAATGAAAAGAAGAAAACCAATGAGGTACATTTGTGAACAATTTAAAAAACGAAAAACGAACGAGACACATGTGAGAAAAATATAAAAACAAATGAAGCACGTATGTAAACAATGTGAAAACGAAAAAACAAATGACGCACATATGTTAAAATGTGAAAACAAAGAAGGCACATGCGTGAACAAAGTTAAAAACGAGAAAACAATCGAAACACACGTGGGAACAATGTAAAAAACGAGAAAACACTCGAGGCACATGTGGGAATAATGTAAAAAACGAGAAAACAATCGAGGCACATGTGGGAACAATGTAAAAAACGAGAAAACAATCGAGGCACATGTGGGAATAATGTAAAAAACGAGAAAACAATCGAGGCACATGTGGGAATAATGTAAAAAACGAGAAAACAATCGAGGCACATGTGGGAACAATGTAAAAAACGAGAAAACAATCGAGGCACATGTGCAATAATGTAAAAAACGAGAAAACAATCGAGGCACATGTGGGAATAATGTAAAAAACGAGAAAACAATCGAGGCACATGTGTGAAAAATGAGAAAACAGTCGAGGCACATGCATGAACAAAATGAAAAATGGGAAAACAATCGAATCACACGTGTTAATAATATGACAGAAAACGAACGAGGTACTGTGTGCACATTGTATGAAACCACTGTGTGAAAAAATAGCACACTTTCGGATATTAAATTTAATATTTCATCGTAAACTGTTTCATAGTTGATGCGCAGTTTACATTGTTAGAAATACCTGCAACATGCTTCAATTTTCAAACTTAAACCATTTTCAACATTAAAAAAAACCCTGTCGAACATCCTATTTCAAACGATGGTGTATATGAAAGATACTCTGTCTCGAAAAGTGACAAGGACATCACATAAAGTTGAATACCTTCAAAAATCTATTTTAAAAATAAAAATTCTCTTCGATCTTAAAAATAAAATGAAAAATTATTCAACATTCTTTTGGGGATAAGCTGTGATTGAAATGCGAAGAATTTTCACAGACTATTGAGTTCTGCTGAAATGTTTTGGCAAAAGGAGCCTTCAGTGGGAAAAAAAAATCATAACTATAATTGATGCAGTTTGTTTTTTAAATGATGATTGATTGCTTTTTGCATTTGGTTGATTGTCGCAGCCATTTCAGCTCGAAGAAAGGATCAGTCGAAGGGAAGACACAATTTCTTTTCGCATTAAAAATTTACGTATTCGAAGCGAGAACGATGCTTGACAGTGGCGAAAAGAAAAAAATCCAAACGGTACAATGTGCCGAAAAACCCGATGAAATCAAAGAGCGCGCTTCACTCGCTCGAGGGGGCGGGGGTGGCTCAGTCGGTAGCGCGCCAGGCTCGTAATCTGTAGTTCCCAGGTTCGAGTCCCAGCTGGGTCAGCGTTGAGATTTATCTCCGCAAAAATTCCCCGCCCTGCCCACGGTAAGTAGGGGACACCGATGGACTTGGAAAGGCCGCCGTCCGTCGGATGGGACGTTAAGCCGTGGCTCCGTGTGCGGGAGACCCATACCCTGTGCACGTTAAAGAACACGCTGGATGGCCTTGACGGGAGGCTACCATCTGTCTCCCAACAGCTGTTCCAGTGGGTCCCCTCCCCCAACCTTCTCTGAGCCTTCGGGGTCCATGTGACCTGGCCATTTAGCCCATGGTGTGCAAAAAAGTGCCGCTCAGAGGTAAAACAACTCAACCCACTCGCTCGATTAAAGACGATCAATTGAATGAATCGAGCGAAGTCCAAATAGATCAGTAACCGAATCTGTTCACTCCCTGCGGCATACAAACAGATATACGGGCGAGATCGTATCTGTCGCTTGTGGACTTGGGATGGGTTAATTATTGACCGTTTGTTGCGCGTTGCAAAGCGACGACATTTAGGTTATAAGACTCCTTCCAGCTTTTCTTTGAGGTGAGGTTTTATGGAAAAATATAAAGCATTTATGCACCAGAAATCTAAATGATATATTCAGCTGCTTGTGAGTTATTACGAAGTTGCGAAGCAAATAAACATACAGACAGAAAAATCAACCGACCAACTAACCACTCCTCCTAAGAAGTAGTCGAACAATCAACAGAATCGAGTTTGCACTCCTTTTAGACAACTGATATGAAATCTCTGTAACAACTAATAAGAAAAATTTTATTTCGGAAAATAAGCAGAGTGGAATGGAATTTTCTTGAACAGAACATCGAAAACTTCCTTCTGCCCATCCATTCATCCATCCATTTTATTTCCTCGTCATATACCATTTACAATATAGAAAATATGAGTGAACCCAACAGCTATATGGTTTGTCTGAGCCACTAAAGGAAATTAAAACTAAAATCAATAACTCCCTCAGACATACCAAGCAATATGTGTCATTTTTCAGAAATATGTGCAATAAATCTCTGCACTAGGTTATTCCAAATATGTGAAACATCTTCCAAAGAGATGGCGCTTTAAGTTCTGTTTGAACATTTTAAATTTTTTCCATTTCTTGTTTAAAGAGGCAACTGATGGAAGATTTTAGGTGCCATGTATGAATAATGCTTATGAGAAATTTCTTTTTTGGTCAAAAGAACTGTGTATTTTGGACCTTTCTCTCTGAAATTATAAAAATCCGGCCGAATTTGAAAATTAAAGCCATCATGCTTAAAAATCATTACTCTAAAAATAAATATATGTCTAATAGGTAGAATATTTAGCACTGAGCAACGACTGAAATTGCTTACAATATCCATGCTGCTTTTTATAATTTGATAATTTTGTGTTGCTGAGAAACCATAAGGTGGAACTTATGTCTCTATGTTTAAACCTAACAATTTATACCATATGAAATGCTACTTATATCCATGAGAAGTATAAGATTCACAAAATATCGACATTAACTCTGTACTTCAAGTGGTGTAATTTAAGTAATTTGTAACGTGCTTTTACCTGTGGTGTAATCAATATGTTTCTTCCATTTTTAGATTATTATCTAAGGAAATACAAAAATATTTAATATTCTCAATTTCTATGTCATCACAATTGCAATACAAATTCTGTACTACTGAGATGTATGCAGTTTAATTGCAAAAGTATGTGCAACATTTTCTGCCATTACCTGTCTTCCTATTACTTTTGGCTCTGACATTCGCAGGTTTGTGGATTTGACAAAATGTTGTTCACCATGTCTTTCGAACGCGGTGGAGAAACTTAATCATTTATGTGCCAAATGAAAGCTTGTGACGCGGGGAGTGTCATAGGCTATAAAAAAGTAGACCCTGTGCTTTCTTCACCCCCTAAAAAGGCAAATATGAAAACTGCTCTTAAGCTTATCTCCAGAACGCGAAGATTGGAAGTAACAAGCTTATGTCGAATGAAAGCTACTGACGCGGGGAATGTCGTAGGCTACGAAAAACTGACCCCCTTCGTGATTTCTTCTAAAAAAAAAGGGGACAACGTGAAAATGATTGTTCTCCTATATCTCCTGAATGCGAGTGCGGGAATTAACGTGCTGTGTGTTTAATGAAAGCTCGTGAGGAGGGTAGTGTCTTAGACTAGGGGTTCTCAACGTGGGGTACGCGGTAAAATGTTTTGGAATACGCCGTGAGAGCTCAAAAGTCGCTAGATATACCTTACATATATGTGTTTTATTTTATTCCCATTTTTATACTATAAATATAGTTTTATCTATCTATACAAGGGGTACGCCAGTTATATACACATTTCCAGGGGGTACGTGAAGCATAAAAGGTTGAGAACCACTGTTCTAAATGACTAGGTCACAAGAACTATGAGGGTTCAGAGAAGGATGGAGGAAAAGGTCCCACTACACAGCTGTTAGGAGACAGATGGTAGCCTCACGTCAAGGCCATTCAGCGTGTTCTTTAACGTGCACAGGGTATGGCTCTCCCGCACACGGTTTCACGGCAAACGTCCTATCTGACGGGCGGTGGTGGCCTTTCCAATCCCATCGGCGTCGCCAAGTGGCCGAGGGTAGAGCACACTTCCAAATGGAAAGTCCAACCTTGTTGCTATAGAGCACTACAATAAGGGGACGAATTATAAGGATTTGAAGGGAATGGGTTGGGTTGTTTTACCTCTGAGCGGCACTTTTTTGCACACCATGGGCTAAATGGCCAGGTCACATGGACCACGAAGGCTCAGAGAAGGTTGGGGGAGGGGACCCACTGGAACAGCTGTTGGGAGACAGATGGTAGCCTCCCGTAAAGGCCATCCAGAGTGTTCTTTAACGTGCACAGGGTATGTCTCTCCTGCACACGGGGCCACGTCTTAACGTCATATCCGACGGACGGCGGCCTTTCCAAAGCCATCGTTGCCCCCTACTGACCGTGGGCAGGGCGGGGAATTTTGCGGAGATAAATCTCAGCGATGACCCAGCTGGGATTCGAACCTGGGAACTACAGATTACGAGCCTGGCGCGCTACCGACTGAGCCACCCCCGCCCCAGAAGGGAATGAAATTCTATTCTGGTGTATTCTAGAAATGTATTAATCTTGAATCTTTTACTTCTCTATCTGAGTAATGTGATTGGACGAGACAGTTTCCCCGGGCATATGGCATAGAGGGAGAAAACTCCGGGATTAAAGACTTGGAAGAGAAAATTTGTGCCTCCCCCCCAATGCAGAATATTCTAGCCCTGACATTTTATCCCACGTTATGAACTCGTACCTCTACATTATCATCTTCACTGAGAAAGTTTTCTGCGTGTTCCTCTGCCTATTGCTGAGTTTCCCCTTCACTTAAATTCGAAATCGTGAATCTTAAGGGTCGGTAATTTCATTAGTTAGATTTCAGTAACAAAAAAAAAATCATAACATTAACATGAGATCTTAAAAATTGCTGATAATCCATCTAGACTGAATAAGACACAACAGAAGTATTCAAACAATCTGCTAACGCAACACTAAAACAATTGCCAATTATTAAAGAACGACCATACATTTTTTTAACAATAATAGGATTGTTACAAACACATAAGTTTTGCCGCACTTTGGGTTTCGGAATAGAACTCCATTTTTCTTTATCTCAATTTCGGTTGAATTTTTTAGCTCAGAGAGCCATTTTTTAGGCTTCACAATGGGTTAAATATAGGGCTGAAAAATGCTAGTAAAGTTTAAGAGATATTTAGGGAAAGAAGACGTCTGGGCAGTTGTTAGGGAAGCCTCCCATCAAGATCATTTCAGAGACTTGATTGGTTTAGAAAAGTTGCTATCTGTTGGTTGGTGAAATCTGAGTCTCAACCAATTGACAGCATCCGTTCAAAGCCCATCATTTTCTCTTTTCTTGCAACGGGGTGAGAGTAAGGGGGGTACCATTTTCTGGAGACTCATCGAAAACTATTCCAGGAGGACCTTTGGTAAGTATGTTTTATTTCATTTATTTATTTATTTTTTTTTCATTTTTACCGATCCCATGAAAATCAAAATTCCAAGGTGCTGCCCACTTTGGGAACATTCATTCCAGTGAATCACAGCAGCAATCCTGGACGCCTACACCTAGTGTCCGAACTAATACATAAGTGTGTTGGAGCACCTTTGCCAAGAAGCGAAGGTGCAATCAAGGGAGTTGCTGTCACTGGGGGCGGATGAGAACAAGATCTAATAGTTTTTGTTGCTTTCTCAATTTTTTATTGTTTCGTTTTTTTATTAGATCTTGCCCAAGATGCTGCAAAATAATTCCATTAAATTCTCTCAATCGCTTCTGATTGACTCTTTAATGGAAGTTTGTGGCCTTCTTGATCCCTCTTTTTCCTTCCGCACTATCTGCCTAGGTGTGGAGGGGTTTTCTCAAGGTTAGAGTAAAACTCTCTGACATAGATGGTGCCTTGACGTGGCGTCAGAGCTTTCCACTAAACCATCTGGCAGACATTGCTCCTTATTATTACATCACAGCATAGCTATTAAGATTTTCCCACGTCTAATTTATTCCTGTCGACAATTCAACTGGTTTTTAGTAACTAATATTCTTGACTTTATCTTTCCATTCTGATTGCCAAAAAGGCTAAAATTTGAAAGTTAAAATTCTCTGTTTATTAACCTCTCCTCTTGTCCTTTGGTCTGCTCTAGGTGTTAAAAAAAGGACCAGTGGTCTTGTCGTTCTTCGGATGGGATGTTAAATCTTTGTTTGTGGGCACGCGAGCCATGGATCTCCATAAACCAATCCCTGAATTCTTTCAACATTCCCGTTGATTGATGCCATTATCAGTTTGTCACATGCAAGTATTATTTAGTCATTTTCATCTCGCACTTCATTTCTTTGATAAAATGGATATCCCCTTCCTCCCCATACACTTTCTTCCTCATTAGGTTTCTTTTTTTCCTGTGAAAAGTGCGAATGTCTATTCCACTGAGTCTTCATCTGTTCCTAACAACAACATCAAAAACTTATTTTCATCCTGCTACCTATTACACTGTGGGGAGTTTTCACCTCTGAGCGGCAGTTTTTGCACACAATGGGGCTTAATGCCAGGTCACAACTACCCCAAGGTCTCGGGGAAGGATTGGGGAAAAGTTATCCACTTGACAGCTGTTAGGAGACAGATGGAAGCTCACATGAAATCCATCCAGCGTGCTCTTTAAAGTGCACAGGATGTGGGTATCCGAAAAATGTTCTGCGTAAGGAGCTAGAGCGTGTAGCGTTGGAAAACTGCCAAGCGTGACGTGAACATGCATTGTCGAAGTCTTACAGCTCACCCGCCTGCGCCGTCCACTAGTCCGGAAGGAATTACCGCTTTTATTAATATTGGGCATCGTTAAAAATAGATATAATTAGATTTTTATTTCAGATAATGTTCTACAGTATACAAAAACTTTTGAGGTCTCACAAGACGAGGCTCGTTCGTGAGATCTCAATATAGAAACAATTTCAATTGAATTAGATTGATTTTTTTAAATCTTAGTGTTATCCTCACTCTCATTTTTTCTAAGTTGTGATGGAATAAAAACATATATATATCAGTGGTTCTCAACCTTTTATGCTTCACGTACCTCCTGGAAATGTGTATGTAACTGGCGTACCCCTAGTATAGATAGATAAAACTATAGTTATAGTATAACAATGGGAATAAAATAAAACATATATATATATCAGTGGTTCTCAATCTTTTATGCTTCACGTAACCCCTGGAAATGTGTATGTAACTGGCGTACCCCTTGTATAGATAGATAAAACTATAGTTATAGTATAACAATGGGAATAAAATAAAACATATATATCAGTGGTTCTCAAACTTTTATGCTTCACGTATCCCCTGGAAATGTGTATGTAACTGGCGTACCCCTTGTATAGATAGATAAAACTATAGTTATAGTATAACAATGGGAATAAAATAAAACATATATATCAGTGGTTCTCAACCTTTTATGCTTCACGTACCCCCTGGAAATGTGTATGTAACTGGCGTACCCCTTGTATAGATAGATAAAACTATAGTTATAGTATAACAATGGGAATAAAATAAAACATATATATCAGTGGTTCTCAACCTTTTATGCTTCACGTACCCCCTGGAAATGTGTATGTAACTGGCGTACCCCTTGTATAGGTAGATAAAACTATAGTTATAGTATAACAATGGGAATAAAATAAAACATATATATCAGTGGTTCTCAACCTTTTATGCTTCACGTACCCCCTGGAAATGTGTATGTAACTGGCGTACCCCTTGTATAGATAGATAAAACTATAGTTATAGTATAGCAATGGGAATAAAATAAAACATATATATCAGTGTTTCTCAACCTTTTATGCTTCACATACCCCCTGGAAATGTGTATGTAACTGGCGTACCCCTTGTATAGATAGATAAAACTATAGTTATAGTATAGCATAGTATAGCAAATATATATTGTATAGATAGATGTGATAATTTGAAATCACAATTTCATTTGTCATCCAGGGCTTTTCCAGTTTATAAGTGTTTCTTTTTCTCTAGGAAGATGAATTCTTAGTTATTTTATACAAAATCTTCGAAACGTTTTTGTACGCATTATTAACATTAGTTTCCTGTGTTGAACCCATTTAAAATATTTTAATTTATCATTTATTACTTCATAATTAATTCTGAGCACGTAATCTTTAATATTATCATTTCTTTTGTCAAAAGTTTTATTTTTTTTATGTCTAATTTTAACTACTATGGGATAATGTGTTGTAACCATCTCTGAGTGGTTTGGAGGTGGTACAACTTTAGGGGCGAACTGGTAACAGCACAGAGGATATTGCATTTCAAAAATTAGCACTAACTGGCAAAGTTGTAATGGCTGGCGGAGTCTCGTACAAAACCGTCGTGTCAACATTTTGCCGGGGCGGGGGTTGCTTAGTCGGTAGCGCGCCAGGCTCGAAATCTGTAGTTCCCAGGTTCGAGTCCCAGCTGGGTCAGCGTTGAGATTTATCTCCGCAAAATTCCCTGCCCTGCCCACGGTCAGTAAGGGGACACCGATGGGCTTGGAAAGGTCGCCGTCCGTCGGATGGGACGTTAAGCCGTGGCCCCGTGTGCGGGAGAACCATACCCTGTGCACGTTAAAGAACACGCTGGATGGCCTTGACGGGAGGCTACCATCTGTCTCCCAAAAGCTGTTCCAGTGGGTCCCCTCCCCCAACCTTCTCTGAGTCTTCGGGGTCCATGTGACCTGGCCATTTAGCCCATGGTGTGCAAAAAAAGTGCCGCTCAGAGGTAAAACAACCCAACCCGCATTTTGCAAATAAATGTGAGCACGGCAAATGATTCGTAATCAGCGTTTTATATACTGCAGCTTGTACATTAATTCTATTATTAATTTTAACCAGTAGATGGTGCAAAGTAGACTGGGTATTATGGACCTCTCTGGTAGCAATATTTATCATTGACTCATATCCATATATAGCAGTTACATTTAAATATTCATTTACAAAGTTAGATGTATTTGCTAGCAAGTTTATATTTATATCACCTGTTATAATAATATTTCCTGTGTTTAAACCTTGCAGAAAATGCTCTAGTTCATTCATAAAATTAGATAGGGAATAAACTATAGGAACAGTAGATTGCAATTATTGATATTTTATATAATGAACGTTTTTGTATGGAGTAACTCTGTTGTTTGTATTTCACTATGGTCTATTGTGTTAGCATTAATGTGAAATTTAACGTTTAGTATTATACCACCAGCTTTATTTTATTGTCTACAGTTACAATATGTTGTATAGCGTTTAATCTGATAAAGATCAACCTCAGCTTCCTTAATCCAGATCTCTGTCAATATCATACAATCAAAATTTTTTATTATTAATAATAATATTTTATTGAACATCGTATTTAATACATACATAATGAATATGATCCTACGAAGCCAGGGGCTTATCTGCAGGAAATTTTACATTATATGGATCAGTGTTATTATAATGAAATAATTTATAAATAGCACAATGTAGATGATTATCAAATAAAATAAGTAGAGAAATATAAAAACAAACATTTCATTTTTAAAATATAAAAATCGAAATATTTTTTTCCATGTTTTCAAATAACCATTTTTATTTTAATTTTGATAGTGGCATATCTTTTAAGCTGTAATAAGATATCGTGGCATTGAATTAAAGATGAATGATAATTGGTACAGTCGCTCAAAAAAGTATCCAAACACTATGGTTGATTACAGAATTCAGAAAAAAATACCTGCCAACGATTTTTTTAGAAATTAGTGATCTGGCCACCTTCGTGTCACGTGACACGAAGGTGGCCAGATCACTAATTTCTATTCGTGACACGAATCTGGCCACCTTCGTGTCACGTGACACGAAGGTGGCCAGATCACTAATTTCTAAAAAAATCGTTGGCAGGTATTTTTTTCTGAATTCTGTAATCAACCATAGTGTTCGGATACTTTTTTGAGCGACTGTACACTCGGGTATTTTTACCATAGTTGTTGATGGTTTTAGGCACTTATTTATCCTTTAGTGCTCAACCTTGTTGCTCGATGTAGAGTTTTTTTATGTTTCGAAGTGTTTACTAAAGTAATATTTTAGAATTATGATGTACTTGTATAAATCGTCGACTGGTAGGATGGCTAACTTAAAAAATCTTTCCTTCTTGAGGCTGGTGTTTCTAATACGGTGATAAATCAATATTGTTTTTAAAATACTGCTTTGTATTCTAAAAATGTGGTCAATGTGAGAGGAATAAGTTGAACCACATAGGTGATAAGCCATATCGAATAAGAGATTCACATAAAGACTTGTATACTAAGACACATACATTAGTGGGAACTGCACTCTGCAATTTATAGTCGCATCTTCTAAGCCTATCACACAGATTATTAATATAGGTCTTTCATCTGAAATGCTTATCAATAATTAAACCTAAATAATTAAATGATGTTACCTGTTTAAAACATTTAGTACATTGTAATTAACTGTTCTCCAAAAAGGGGGCGGGGGTGGCTCAGTCAGTAGCGCGCCAGGCTCGTAATCTGTAGTTCCCAGGTTCGAGTCCCAGCTGGGTCAACGTTGAGATTTATCTCCGCAAAATTCCCCGCCCTGCCCACGGTCAGTAAGGGACACCAATGGGCTTGAGGGAGGTGACTCAGTTGGTAGCGCAGCTGGCTCGTAATCTGTAGTTCCCAGGTTCGAGTCCCAGCTGGGTCAACGTTGAGATTTATCTCCGCAAAATTTCCCGCCCTGCCCACGGTCAGTAGGGGACACCGATGTGCTTGGAAAGGCCGCCATCCGTCGGATGGGACGTTAAGCCGTGGCCCCGTGTGCGGGAGAGCCATACCCTGTGCACGTTAAAGAACACGCTGGAAGGCCTTGACGGGAGGCTACCATCTGTCTCCCAACAGCTGTTCCAGTGGGTCTCCTCCCCCAACCTTCTCTGAGCCTTCGGGGTCCTTGTGACCTGGCCATTAAGCCCATGGTGTGCAAAAAGTGCCGCTCAGAGGTAAAACAACCCAACCTAAGTTCTCCAAAAATGCAGTTAAGTCAGAATCTTCAGTGATTACCGACCTATTAAGAACATTATCTTTGTGTGATCATTAACATGATGTGATTCCAATATTGATCACAATAATACTAACAAGAGTCGGCCACAATTCCACGTACAGTCGCTCAAAAAAGTATCCGAACACTATGTCTGATTACAGAATTCAGAAAAAATACTTTTTTGAGCGACTGTACATGTGTATTTTCCTTTCCTTTAACAAGAATATTTTTATTTACAAGCATTCCAATTCTAGAACACCTAGTCAAAACCACTTTGATTGCTCTTAATGGTGAATAAAATGGCAAGTGGCCACTGTGAAAAGACATTCGGTTTTTACCGGTTTGTTTATTAATATGCTTAGATGTTCTAGTTCGAAGCCCACTGGATGTTTATGTTGCCTTCGTTAGTAGACTAGACATTCCGACAAGCATTGCTTACGAAAACTAACACCAACTGTCATCTTTATGACCTAGGAAAATAATATTTTTAATCGATATACTCGTATGAATCTCATCTCATCAATCTGTTTGCGCTAAACATATTTCACAATCACAAATTATATTTTCTGCTACTTTGAAATTATGTCGGATTCACGAGTTTATTCTACACTCAACTTCACGAGGAGGCAAGAAACACCTTCACATTGCCTTTCTTCATTGGCTATATTTTAAGGCCATACGGCCACTCCACAATTTTCTGCTGTCTCTCTTTAACTTTCATTAGTTTTAATGCCTTGATCTGTTCCCTGTTTACTCAAGTAATTGGGTCCGCGCATCCTCGTGCAGAAGGCAAGAGAAACACTCTCTACATCCTCAACACGCCGTGATCGCTGGCAATAGTTGATAAGTACTACCCTAATCCAATTTGGTCATGTTCCTAGTAGAAACATAAAGTAGTTACATGATAACACGCTGTTCATTTACAGGACGTCGGATTTGCCCCTGATTTTCATCGTTTCTGATTATCCCTAAAATTTAATTAGTATCCCCAACTTTCAGCTGCTACGGGTTGCTCAAATTTTGTGCATGTCTATTTCAACAGCGAAGCAAGACACTAGATTTTAATTTGGGAACAATCTGCCGGGGCTTATTTTCTGCCTGAACAGCACAGTCCTATTTTGTAATCTAATTGTCCTAAGACGTCTCATGAATATTTGTTCCTTTGTTCCCTCCTTTTAATATCCTAGCAACGCGGAAAGCGATTATTCAAGGGGAAGTTTGATTAATGTGTAAATTATTAATTATTAATGCATTGTCGAAACACTCGGAGTCTCAGTTTCATTACAGATGCGGTTTTATTAACATTTTCTCTTCGTCACCTGTGGGAATGCAAAGTTCTGTTCTCCGTCTCTTTATAGCTCAGAACTTCATGATCAGAGAAGTTCCAAACTTAGCAATCTCCCCCCCCCCCCCTCACGATTAATTCGTCAGTACCGATAGAGAATGAAGTCGTGTACAACGTGACACGCTTATAAAATCGCACAAGTGTGCCTTGTCCCTACATAAGAGGGAGACTTTGATGAAAGATTATATGTAAACTACATTCATCAAACTGGTTTTAAAATTTTTCTATTGTCTAAACAAAATCCATTTATGTGAAATGTTTTTTTTTGCCTTTGTAAAATAGCAAATGCGGTGAAAGTTTCAGTGTAGCTTATTATCAAATTAACGATTTATTCAAGAGATTGTAGAAAGATAATGTTTCGAAGCTGAGGAAGAGAAATTTCTTTAGTGAAAATCTCGTTCCATCCGGATCTCGCATCCGGATGGAATGAGATAATCGTTGAAGGAGGATTGCATTCTGAAAGTGAAGGAAAGATTCAGCGAAGGTTTCTTTTTCTGCCGAGACTGAGGATATATCTCTAGTGAACATTACATTCCATTTTCAGCTGCTCATGTAGGCTAAGAAAGACTTAATTCTTGCTGAGTGTGTGCAGTGATGATTTAATTAAATGTTGAGAATATGAGGAGATACGCCCAGGAAAGATATTATTCATTCTGAGACTGAAAGAAGAATTCACAGAGAAATTCGTTTTTGCTTTGGCTGTGGATTGGATAAATAAGGGCTTCATTCTTTTCTGAAGAAATGATCCAAGGTTTGGGTTGGGTTGTTTTACCTCTGAGCGGCACTTTTTTGCCCACCATGGGCTAAATGGCCAGGTCACAAGGACCCTGAAGGCTCAGAGAAGGTTGGGAGAAGGGACCCACTAGAACAGCTGTTGGAAGACAGGTGGTAGCCTCCCGTCAAGGCCATCCAGCGCGTTCTTTAACGTGTACAAGGTATGGCTCTCCCACACACGGCGCCACGTCTTAACGTCCATCCGATGGACGGCGGCCTTTCCAAGCCCATCGGTGTCCCCTACTGACCGTGGGCAGGGCAAATGATCCAAGAAGTTTAATTTTTTTGCTTTCACTCGGAAAATAGATAACAAAATTTTCATTCACTTCTTTGATTACAGAATGCTGCAATAAGATTTCATTTGATTTTGAGAATGAGAGCAAATATATTTAAATCCGTGAGAAGAATTCGAGTGTGTTTTTATCCTCTCTCTTAAGCCTAGTAGTGATTAAAGTGATGATTACAATCCTTTATGTGGATAGTCTGATGTCCCAGCGAATGCGCATAATAAGTTTGGTTGTTTTACTAATGAGAGGCACTTGTTTGCACATAATGGGCTAAATGGCAAGGCCAGAAGGACCCCGAGGGTACAGAGGAGACCCACTGGACAGCTGTTGGGAGACAAATGGTAGCCTGCCGTCAAATCTATCCATCGTGTTATTTAACGTGCAGAGGGCATGGCTCTCCCGCACACTGAGCCAAGGCTTAACATCCCATCCGACGGACGGCGGCTTTTCCAAGTCCATCAGTGTCCCCTACTGACCTAAGGCAGGGAGGGGAGATGAATTTTAACGCTGGTCCAGATGAGACTCGAACCTGGTAATTGAAGATTACGAGTCTAGCGCGCTTCCGACTGACCCCCCCCCCAGCCCCAATATAGATTGAGACTGAGGGTTTATTCTCAAGTGAGACTGGAAAAACTACCCATTGTGGATTCAGTTTCATTTGGAGCAATGAGAACAATTCAAAGGGATTTTCCCTTCTGAGAATACTATATATTGGACACTTTAATGACTTTGTAGATTTTCTTCCGCAAAAATGAGGCTTCATTTCCATCTAAGAGTGGGGCGGGGGTGGCTCAGTCGGTAGCGCGCCAGGCTCGTAATCTGTAGTTCCCAGGTTCGAGTCCCAGCTAGGTCAGCGTTGAGATATATCTCCGCAAAATTCCCCGCCCTGCCCACAGTCAGTAGGGGGACACAGATGGGCTTGGAAAGGCCGCCGTCCGTTGGATGGGACGTTAAGCCGTGGCCCCGTGTGTGGGAGAGCCATACTCTGTGCACGTTAAAGAACACGCTGGATGGCCTTGACGGGAGGCTACCATCTGTCTCCCAACAGCTGTTCCAGTGGGTCCCCTCCCCCAACCTTCTCTGAGCCTTCGGGGTCCATGTGACCTGGCCATTTAGCCCATGGTGTGCAAAAAAGTGCCGCTCAGAGGCAAAACAACCCAACCCATCTCTGAGCGGCACTTTTTTGCACACCATGGGCTAAATGGCCAGGTCACATGGACCCCGAAGGCTCAGAGAAGGTTGGGGGAGGGAACCCACTGGAACAGCTGTTGGGAGACAGATGGTAGCTTCCCGTCAAGGCTATCCAGCGTGTTCTTTAACGTGCACAGGGTATGGTTCTCCCGCACAAGAGGCCACGGCTTAACGTCCCATTCGACGGACGGCAGCCTTTCTAAGCCCATCGGTGTCCCCTACTGACCGTGGGCAGGGCGGGGAATTTTGCGGAGATAAATCTCAACGCTGACGCAGCTGGGACTCGAACCTGGGAACTACACATTACGAGCCTGGCGCGCTACCAAATGAGCCACTCCCACCCCTGTTTGTTTGGTAAAAACTGCTTAATTAGAATAATTTTCTATTTTATTAATTGCGAAGAAAAAGCTCAGGTATTAGTGTACTTTTAAAAGGAATAAGAATCGATGAAGCAATCGACTTTCTGTTCTCAAAATCTTACCGCTCTTTTTTTTCTCCTTACGTTCTTTTCATCCATCCAAACAAACGCAATTTTCGAATTTCTCTCGCACATTTTAAGTAACATCAGTTGTTTCAGTGTTATTCCCCAACTGCGCTCTCATTATCCAAATCACAAATAAAGTTAATGGCTAATGTCGGAAATGCAGCCTTTAATTGAATTGTTGTACAGCGACCTTTTAAACGAGCTGTCTCTACGCCGTTTTATTACTGACGCAAATGTTGGGACTTCGTTTGCTAGAGGAGAAAAAAAATGGGTGGGAGGGGTGCGGGAACTGAGGGAAGGGGGATGTACAGATTCTCACTTAATCATTCACTTTCGAAGTAGGAATGATAGAGGTTGTTTCGGCGAAGTTATTCAACTCGCTTCTTGGAATGTTTCAGCCGTGGAAATTAGCAATTGTGACGGAATTCGGATATCTTGAAACTCTCAGTTGCACCTTTGTTTAAAATTGAATTTTTCTGAAGCAATCGAAACAAACTAGTACTAAGATGGATCCTATAGTCGCTCTTTAGTGTACAATCGCTCAAATAAATATCCGAACACCATGGTTGATTACAGAATTCAGAAAAAATATCTGGCAACGATTTTTTTTAGAAATTAGTGATCTGGCAACCTTCGTGTCACGTGATTACAGAATTCAGAAAAAATATCTGGAGCGTGTACAGCAACTGTACACGCTCTAGTTACCGTTCACAGCAAACTGCAGCGTGTGCAGTTACTGCACACGCTCCAGTTTGCTGTGAACGGTAACTGCACACGCTCAATATTTCCGTGTGTGAGCCCACACGATCTAGTATCAAGATAATATGAACCATCTACAGTCGCTCGAAAAAGTATCCGAACACTATGGTTGATTACAGAATTCAGAAAAAATATCTGGAGCGTGTACAGCAACTGTACACGCTCTAGTTACTGTTCACAGCAAACTGCAGCGTGTGCAGTTACTGCACACGCTCCAGTTTGCTGTGAACGGTAATTGCACACGCTCAATATTTCTGTGAGTGAGCCCACACGATCTAGTGTCAAAATAATATGACCACCTACAGTCGCTCAAAAAAGTATCCGAACACTACGATTGATTACAGAATTCGGAAAAAATATCTGGCAACGATTTTTTTAGAAATTCGTTGTGTCACGTGACACGAAGGGTTGCCAGATCACTAATTTCTAAAAAAACCATTGCCAGATATTTTTTCTGAATTCTGTAATCAACCATAGTGTTCGGATATTTTTTGAGCGACTGTACTAGTTTATTATACAGGCAACTGAGAGAATTTAAAGTTATTCAGGATGTGCATCAGAGAGAAGATGACGAGATGAACGCTGTAGGTAGAGCGTCATGCAAAGTCCATGTTCGAGTCGAAGTTTTCTCTGTGATGAGATTTTCTCCGCTATCACCCACCCTCAGTGGTAAAACTAGATCGTCTCTGGTCCCTGTGAAAAATTTTCGAGCCCCTATCACAGATATATTTAATTGGGATCCCAACACAAGATGGACACCCAGTACCCATGGGTCCCGGATATTACACCACCTGAATCAATGGGAGTTTTGCTTCAGCTCACCCGGCCCTCCGTGTGAGAAAGGTGACACCGTTGGGATTAGAAAAACAGCCGTCCATTGGATGAGACGTTAAGCCGCGACTCAGTGTGAGTCATATAGTGTGCACGTTTACCAATGCACTGAATAGTCGTGAAAAGAATCTGGGGTGGGAGTGGCTCAGTCGGTAGCACGCCAACGTTTACCAATACACTGAATAGTCGTGAAAAGAATCTGGGGTGGGGGTGGCTCAGTCGGTAGCACGCCAACGTTTTCCAATACACTGAATAGCCGTGAAAAGAATCTGAGGGTGGGGGTGGCTCAATCGGTAGTACGCCAACGTTTACCAATACACTGAATAGTCGTGAAAAGAATCTGGGGTAGGGGTGGCTCAGTCGGTAGCACGCCAACGTTTTCCAATACACTGAATAGTCGTGAGAAGAATCTGGGGTGGGGGTGGCTCAGTCGGTAGCACGCCAACGTTTTCCAATACACTGAATAGTCGTGAAAAGAATCTGGGGGTGGGGGTGGCTCAGTCGGTAGCACGCCAAATTTTGCCAATACACTGAATAGTCGTGAAAAGAATCTGGGGTGGGGGTGGCTCAGTCGGTAGCACGCCAACGTTTTCCAATACACTGAATAGTCGTGAAAAGAATCTGGGGTGGGGGTGGCTCAGTCGGTAGTACGCCAACGTTTACCAATACACTGAATAGTCGTAAAAAGAATCTGGGGTGGGGGTGGCTCAGTCAGTAGCACGCCAACATTTTCCAATACACTGAATAGTCGTGAAAAGAATCTGGGGCGGGGTGGCTCAGTCGGTAGCACGCTAGGTTCGTAATCTGCAGTTCTCAGGTTCGAGTCCCAGCTGGGTCAGCGTTGAGATTTATCTCCAAAAAACTCCTGCCCTGCCCTCGTTCTGTAGGGGACACCGATATGCTTGGAAAGGCCGCCGTCTCTCGGATGGGAAGTTAAGCCGTGGCTCCGTGTGCGTGAGAGCCATACCCTGTATACGATAACGGAAATATTAAGCCTTACACTCCAGTTCATAAGAATGTGATAGCAAGATAGTGTAGGAATTACTATTCTAGGAGTGTTTAACAAATAAGTGTAAGAAGAAAAATGTTCATGAAACTTTCGCTTAATTAAAGGAACCCTTCTCTATGGCAACTAATTCCACCTTCAACAAGATCAAGGTTGACGCTGAAAGTTGTAAAATCATTTTCTTGACATCTTCGTTGAGTTGAATCGTTGACTATTCATTTCCTCCTATAATACAGAAATGATGTTAAATTGTAGAGGGATAAGTTGGGATTATATGAAGGGATGTCTAATGTCTCTCATTATCCATTTGTATGAGATTCTTTTATAGTGTGGTCTTATAGGGCGACGTTGTCATTTAAAGACAACTGAGTTTGGTACAAATGGCCATGGCGCTTCGACTTTTCGCTTTGTATAATCTCCAAATGTTTTATTGCATCATAGCGTATTGTCTTATCACGAGATAGAACTTTTCCTTGGACAAGGATATCCTTGACGGTGGAGGAGAAGAGTGCATGCTCATGCGCTTTGGTTCTGTGCTCTCCTCCCTAGGCTTTGTTGGACTGTTTTGCATCTGAGCGACTAAATAATTACGAGACATGGGCTCCAAGGTTCCTCGTTGAACAGCTGTCAGAAGGCAGATGTAACCTCCTGTCAAGATCATGCATCATGTTCTTTAGCGTGTATAGGGTAAGGCTTTGCTGCTCACAGAGCCACGACTTAACGTCCCATCCAATGGACGGCAGTTTTTCAAAGCTGATCGATGAGATCTTAAAGAAAGCATAGTTGGGATTCGAACCTGGGAACATCAGATTACGAGCAAGGTTCCTTAGTGACTAAGCCAACCTCCTTCTCTCTTCTCTAGACAATGTCCCCCATAAATCACTTGCATCAATATCGAAAGGTTTGATTCACTCGGTCACAAACAATAAAAAGAATATAACCTCACGTTGTTCTTTTTCGACTCTTCCCTTTTTAAGGAAGATAAACTCAACAAGAGGCTGTTTTTTTAAACACTTACTACGTCTTTACCTTGGTTGGATTGTTTTACCTCTGAGCGGCACTTTTTTGCACACCATGGGCTAAATGGCCAAGTCACATGGACCCCGAAGGCTCAGAGAAGGTTGGGGGAGGGGACCCACTGGAGCAGCTGTTGGGAGACAGATGGTAGCCTCCCGTCAAGGCCATCCAGCGTGTTCTTTAACGTGCACAGGGTATGACTCTCCCACACACGGGGTCACGGCTTAACGTCCCATCCGACGGACGGCGGCCTTTCCAAGCCCATCGGTGTCCCCTACTGACCGTGGGCAGGGCGGGGAGTTTTAACGGAGATAAATCTCAACGCTGATCCAGCTGGGACTCGAACCTGGGAACTACAGATTATGAGCCTGGCGCGCTACCGACTGAGCCACACCGCCCCCGATCTTTACGTAGTAAGTGTTTAATCTGTACATCCTGTGCTTTACATTCAAGTAAGATGGCGTAACGATCGATTGCATCTCCTCTGAAATTTTTTTTGAAAGAGCTTTGATACAAGCTTTATACTTTATCTTTCGCAGCATATCTTTATTCTAGTAGAACATCATCTCCTTAGTCAGATTTGGGGCGGGGGTGGCTCAGTCGGTAGCGCGGCAGGCTTGTAATCTGTAGTTCCCAGGTTCGAGTCCCAGCTGAGAGAGCGTTGAGATTTATCTCCGCAAAAATTCCCCGCCCTGCCCATGGTCAGTAGGGGACACCGATGGGCTTGGAAAGCCCGCCGTCCGTCGGATGGGACGTTAAGCCGTGGCCCCGTGTGCGGGAGAGCCATACCCTGTGCACGTTAAAGAACACGCTGGATGGCCTTGACGGGAGGCTACCATCTGCATCCTAGCAGCTGTTCCAGTGGGTCCCCTCCCCCAACCTTCTCTGAGCCTTCGGGGTCCATTGTGACCTGGCCATTTAGCCCATGGTGTGCAAAAAAGTGCCGCTCAGAGGTAAAACAACCCAACCCTTAGTCAGATATAGCGTCAACAGTAGGACATCATAAAACATCTCTAACCCGACTTAATATTCATACAGGGACATCAGATAATATCACAAACTCATAGTAAAGACGATTCGGCATTTATCTTAATAGAGTTTGTATGTTGCCTTAGAAACCAGAAGGAGCTACATAAAACGTCTAGATTATTCGCATACTTATTATAGCGAAGATCCCAGTTCTCTTTTTTTAAAAAAAAAATGTTATCTATAGAATCATAATGAAATTATTTTAAATCATTTTCATTATAGTTAAGAGCCAACAAATTCTAATGAACTAAGCGAAAACTTCTTCAGAATTTCAGTTTCGGTTTTTGCTTTCGAGGTCCCATTAAACCTTTAACCAAATGTGGATGAGTTTTAAGAATTAAAAAGAGCTCGGCTTTTGTACAATTAAGAGTGATTTCATTACTAATTTAGTAATTTCAGAGAGCAACCAGCCAAAAAATAAAATGCGGAGGATATAAAAGAGAGACCGAGAGATTAAAAAAAAAAAAAAAATTTGACTATTGTTAATATTAGTATTCCAAGCACAGAATTAGCCAGGATGCGAATTAACATTGCATAGAGGACGTGTTTAGAAAGTCCTATCAGTTCGTGTTTCGGCGAGATCGGGTCCGCTAGGCGATCGTTCTAACCGACGCATCGCTAACTCGCAGTGCGCTTCCCATCATACCCCTCTCTCACACCAGCTGAGCTAAATATAAAAATACGCCCACTGAATTGCAAAGCAGGCTGTTTTGGAATTCCTTAAGTAAATGAGATTTATACTTAGTCAAACGCTCTAAATTCTCTGCCTCCAGAAGCATTTGGCAAGAAATGGCCATTTGCCGATTCTGCTCTTCAAGAAGTGCTTTCCGCAGACGAGGGGAAGTCTCCGCCCCCACCCCTCGTTCTATCCCTAGTTCAGCCCACCTGGTTATTTGCAATAGACATCACTGCTTTGCTGGATAAACCCGAGAGAAATTGCCGAGTAAATTGGGTTTTCAAGACGCAAGAAATTTACTGTCGTGTTTTGTTAAAATTGTAGCATTTTCTTCTCAGTGTTTGCGACGCATGTCTTTGTTTTTTATCGTAAACCTATTTTTTTTTTCATTTGAAGGAAAATCTGCAAATTATGGTAATCCGTTGAGTCATTTCTCTGCTGTTAGCTGGGCGGTGCTGAATAACTCACGAAAACGGAATAAAAGTAAAAAGAAAATAAATGTTTAAATATAAAAGGGTTAGTTGACAGAGTTTTAGAAATTGAAGCTCACAGACACTGCAGCTCTAATGAAGACGTTTATTAAATGAAATATTTCAAAAATGAAAGAAATGTTCACAATACGCATAATTGTGTGAGATTGCATAAAAATATATGGAACAGGCTGGAAGGAATAGAAGGTGAGCATAATTTATTAGGGGCGGGGGTGGCTCAGTCGGTAGCGCGTTAGGGTCGTAATCTGTCGTTCCCAGGTTCGAGACCCAGCTGGGTCAGCGTTGAGATTCATCTCCGCAAAACTCCCCGCCCATGGTCAGTAGGGGACACCGATGGGCTTGGTAAAGACCGCCGTCCGTCGGATGGGACGTTAAGTCGTGGCCCCGTGTGCGGGAGAGACATACCCTGTGCACGTTAAAGAACACGCTGGATGGCCTTAACGGGAGGAAACACGCTGGATGGCCTACCATCTGTCTCCCAACAGCTGTTCCAGTGGGTCCCCTCCTTCAACCTTCTCCGAGTCTTTGGGGTCCTTGTGACCTGGCCATTTAGCCCATGGTGTGCAAAAAAGTGCCGCTCAGAGGTAAAACAACCAACCAAGCATAATTTCTTATCGAGTAAAATGAAAAGGGTTTTTACAGCAGCATAGGCTATGAGTAACAACTATAAACGGGATAATTATTGATAAGCAAATTATGACTTTTGCGAAATGTTTTTTCCTTTTCGCATTTATGTTTCCCCTCCTCAAATTTCGTTGTTTAAAACAAGGTCTTCAGCAGATGACGGTAAAATTTAAATAAATTTTCTGTTTAATATGGCGTTACTAGGTAATGCATTGTAATTTTTATGTTTAGGATTTCTAAGAATATTTATATGTGCTTAAATCAGTGGTTCATTTCATAACGGTGACGAACGTCTCCAATGGGTTTCCTACATTGTAAAATGATACGCAATGGATGGAGGTTGTTGGGTTGTTTTACCTGTGAGCGGCATTTTTTTGCACACCATGGGCTAAATGGCCAGGTCACAAGGACCCCAAAGACTCGGAGAAGGTTGAAGGACGGGACCCACTGGAACAGCTGTTGGCAGACAGATGGTAGCCTCCCGTCAAGGACATCCAGCGTGTTCTTTAACGTGCACAGGGTATGGCTCTCCCGCACACGGACCCACGGCTTAACGTCCCATCCGACGGACGGCGGCCTTTCCAAGCCCATCGGTGTCCCCTACTGACCGTGGGCAGGGCGGGGAGTTTTGCGGAGATAAATCTCAACGCTGACCCAGCTGGGACTCGAAACCTGGAAATGGATGGAGGAAGAACTATGAAATATACCAGAGAGTTCTAATAACCAGCTTGCCTGTTTGCATTGCAGAGGCAGTACTAACCGGGACATTCATTCGAGGAGGCAACTAGAGAATGATGGATATGCAAATAGAATGTATATTGTATGGAACATCAGGACAAGTTAGCTAGGGCTTCTAGATTCTCTCCGGCTTTTGTGTAGGAAAGTACCCCATTCGCTTTCTATTGAAAAGAAAATGCAGTGAGTGTAAAGAGAGAAGACTGAAATGCAGTGAGTGTAAAGAGAGAAGACTGAAATGCAGTTCTAGTATTAAAGTGCTACAGTCTCGGCATTCGCAGGATTAAGTTTGTAGAAAGCACTGAGAATACTGAAGCAAAAACCACCTGGCGAAGTAAGGTTCTCCTTGTTCATTGGAAAAATTAGGGAGAATTTTATTGTTCACTGAAATAAACCTGACAAGGATAAATGCGTGTTTATTTATTAAAACAGCAAACATATTGCGTTTTTTTTTCTCATTTGAATTTTTATCTCATTCATAGTCTAGGTTGTTAGGTTGTTTTACCTCTGAGCGGCACTTTTTTTGCACACCATGGACTAAATGGCCAGGTCACAAGGACCCCGAAGGCTCAGAGAAGGTTGGGGGAGGGGACTCACTGGAACAGCTGTTGGGAGACAGATGGTAGCCTCCCGTCAAGGCCATCCAGCGTGTTCTTTAACGTGCACAGGGTATGTCTCTCCCGCATTCGGACCACGGCTTAATGTCCCATACGACGGACGGCGGCCTTTGCCAAGCCCAACGGTGTCCCCTAGTGACCGTGGGCAGGGCGGGGAATTTTTGCGGAGATAAATCTCAACGCTGATCCAGCTGGTACTCGAACCTGGGAACTGCAGATTACGAGCCTGGTGCGTTACCGACTGAGCCATCACCCGCCCTACCTAGGTCAGGGAAAAGAGCACTTTGTTCATTATCCAGATATAGTGGTGGTCCACGTTTCCTTATATTTTTTCAGTTCAATTACAATTACATCGTGCCACTGATTCTCGATTTCTTTCCATAATGCTTGGTGATTACGTAAACAATTCTATTAAAATGCAATAGTTAAAATGAGTTACAAAAATTAAATGAGAAATTCGATTAATTCGACAATGACATAATGAAAGAAAAAGTGCGAGATAGTTTTAGACCTTAGAGCCATTCTTTGGCACTATCATTTTGTTGTTAGAAAGTGTTAAATTGGAACCACTGTGTATATACAGGGTGATTCAGAATTCATCATCAATATTTAGTGGGGAGGAAGGGAATAAGAAAAGAAAGAGATTTCACATAGGAAAGTATGGGGCAGACGAACGCATGGTGGTGTAGAGGGCGCTGTGTGTACACACCTCTCATACAGAAGCACAGCTGTTTGACGCGTGCAGTCAGTTGTCATTCGACAAGGTGAATTTGCAGAAGTAACATGAACCGGTATACGTGGAATGAATGTGCAGATATGCATGTAACTTACGGTGCGGCAGCAGAAAGATGTCTTCGAGCCAGGCAATTGTATGCAGCGCGCTTCCCAAACCGCCGTGTGCCACAGCATCAAATGTTTTCACGTATTCATCGCCAACTGCGTGAAACAGGATCGTTTGCTGCTAGTAATGTTAATCAAGGGAGGCGCAGATCGGCAAGGACAGTAGCAGTAGAGGAAGCTGTCCTACAGGAAATCGAGGAACAACCTGGTGCTAGCACACGAGGTATGGCTAGGCAGTTTGGAATTTCGCAAGCAACAGCGTGGTGGATATTACACGATGAAGGGTTACATCCGTTTCATCTGCAAAGAGTGCAATTATTGGCAGCAGACGACCATCCCAAGCGTGTTATTTTTTGTCAGTGGTTCATGCAGAGAACAGCGTTGATCCCAATTTCCCAACGTATGTTCTTTTCACCGATGAGGCGTTGTTCACTCGAGAGGGTGTCTTCAACACACACAATTGGCATGTGTGGGCTCATCAGAACCCACACGGTACAAGACCTGGAGCTGCGCAACAACGTTTTGCTGTCAATGTGTGGACTGGGATTGTCGGTGACTGTTTGTTGGGCCCGTATTTACTACCATCCCGTTTGGACGGTGCCAAGTACCTAACATTTCTTCAGACTGTGTTACCGGATCTTCTGAACGAGGTTCCTGATGGTAGTCTCCGGCGAATGTGGTTCCAGCATGACGGCGCTCCTGCACATTTCGCAAATGCTGTGCGTGCTTACCTACGCAGAGAGTTTGGTGGTCAATGGATTGGCCGCGGTGGACCGGTTTCTTGGCCACCACGTTCACCGGATTTATCTCCAATCGATTTCTTTGTATGGGGTGCTATGAAAAACATGGTGTACGAGACCCCTGTTGATAGTGCTATGGATCTTGTAGCACGCATATCAGTTGCTGCCTCAAACATCCGGGAAATGCCAGGCATCTTCCACAGGGTCCGGCTGTCCATGCAACGCCGTTGTGAGTCATGCATTCTAGCACATGGTCGGCAGTTCGAGCACCTCTTGTAAGTCTGTACAACCAATGCAAAGAAATGTTACATGTAAGATAATAAATGTTTTTTCCTTACCACTTCCTTCTTATGTGTTCTTTCCATCATTGAACTGGGGTCATTTTGCCCTACTACATGGCATATGCGCCCATGCTTTCCTATGTGAAATCTCCTTCGTTTCTTATTACCTACCTCCCCACCAAATATTGATGATGAATTCTGAATCACCCTGTAGATAGTCACTCGATTAGCGAAGAAATTGTGTTATAACCAATACGAAGCCATTGAGTTGGGTTGCTTTTACCTCTGAGCGGCACTTTTTTGCACACCATGGGCTAAATGGCCAGGTCACATGGACCCCGAAGGCTCAGAGAAGGTTGGGGGAGGGGACCCACTGGAAGAGCTGTTGGGAGCCAGATGGTAGCCTCCCGTCAAGGCCATCCAGCGTGTTCTTTAACGTGCACAGGGTATGGCTCTCCCACACACGGGGCCACGGCTTAACGTCCCATCCGACGGACGGCGGCCTTTCCAAGCCCATCGGTGTCCCCTACTGACCGTAGGCAGGGCGGGGAATTTTGCGGAGATAAATCTCAATGCAGACCCAGCTGGGACTCGAACCTGGGAACTACAGATTACGAGCCTGGCGCGCTACCGACTGAGCCACCCCGCCCCGAAGCCATTGAGAAGAGAGGTTATCCTCTTTCAGAAGTGAATAGCAAATAGCTATTACTAAAGTTAGTCTGCTTAGATCAAATTGTAGAGAATAAGTGGTGGTAAGAGCGATGAGATATTTCTAGATTATAGGGGGGGGGGGAGGAGGAATGGAGGGATGACTGTATCTAGATTTTCAGGGGCGGTGAAAGATAAAAACTGCAGATAATTCCTTTGTCTGATAATCCTTTATCAGATAATTCTGTTTTGCATAATACCAAAGAGGACATTTTTTAGGGGGGGGGGTTATGTTATTGCCAGTTTCCTTGAGGAAGGACAGGTATATACATGCCCCCCCTGCTTTTCTTTCCCTGATGTTGGGGGGCGGGGGTGGCTCAGTCGGTAGCGCGCCAGGCTCGTAATCTGTAGTTCCCAGTTTCGAGTCCCAGCTGGGTCAGCGTTGAGATTTATCTCTGCAAAATTTCCCGCCCTGTCCACGGTCATTAGGGGACACCGATGGGCTTGGAAAGGCCGCCGTCCGTCGGATGGGACGTTAAGCAGTGGCCCCGTGTGCGGGAGAGCCATACCCTGTGCACGTTAAAGAACACGCTGGATGGCCTTGACGGGAGGCTACCATCTGTCTCCCAACAGCTGTTCCGGTGGGTCCCCTCCCCCAACCCTCTCTGAGCCTTCGGGGTCCATGTGACCTGGCCATTTAGCCCATGGTGTGCAAAAAAGTGCCGCTCAGAGGTAAAACAACCCAACCCAACCCTGATGTTGGTCATATTTGGCTGGATCGCCTTACTTTTCTAAACATTCTTTTTTGGAGTATTAGGAAACAAGTTGATGCGAACTTTGCTTATTTCCAGCGACAAGATTTCTGTGAGGATTTCTTTCATTTTCATTGGAGAGTCATTTCATGTCTCCTCGCACAAAGAAAAAAAAAAAGATTTGGATGCGAAAAAAAAAAACGAAATGGACGAATCTACTTCCTAATATCGTGTAGGGTTCGAAGGTGGTGAATGGACAGAGCAGCATCGCGTATCTTATCAGTTGGAGGAAGTTTGTTATTCTTATGCACAAGACGGAGTGCAACATTAAGGATGATAGATGGCAGAAGGAAGAGGGAGGCTCGCGAGATGCATCAGCACCCACCCTGCTGTCTGCCAGCCTCTCTGACTGCTTCGCGGAATGAATGATTACGGAGCCACCATTGTGCAAGATGACTGAACTGATGGCCGACAGTGATTAAAAAGATGTTCTGTTCGCTATAATTGGATTGTGTTCGATGAATAGGGAGAGAAAAATATAAACATTTTGTCGAACTTGTCTAATAGCTGAGAAAGAACGTCTGCGATGGAGAAAAGGACCGAAAAAGAGAAGAGAGTAATAAATGCATTAGGAAAGGTCCCATCGTGGTTGATATTGTAGTAGACGTGATCTGAACACTGATCGGTATTGAGAGGCGCCTCCTGGTGAGGCAAGGAGACATTTCAAAAGATTTCTTATTGTGGGATCACATCATCAGCACGATGGAGCAAGTAGGGAGTAGAAAAGATGATCTGCGAAAATGTGGAGGTGAAACATCAGACATAGAAAAAATGACTCCATCTGCAGAATAGTGGCTTACAAAGTGCAAAGACAGACTGCCGTGGTCCGTTTTATTGGACAAAGCATGATAATTGGGAAGCGCTAGTTATACAGATTAAAATCGCTGCAGCATGTTCGAAAACTTAAAAAATAGTAGTAGAAATGTAAAAATATCAGACGTTGTGCATGTTAAACAGTTAGATGTACTTCAGGTATTTCAGTATGTGAAAAAATCCAAGGGTCATGTTTATAATGTGTATGAGATGTATATGAGATGAGATGTATGGGTGTATATGTATAGTTATATATATATATTCTATCGTCTAGACCAGTGGTTCTCAACCTTTTATGCTTCACGTACCCCCTGGAAACATGTATGTAACTGGCGTACCCCTTGTATAGATAGATAAAACTATATTTATAGTGTAACAATGGGAATAAAATAAAGCATATATATCAGTGGTTCTCAACCTTTTATGCTTCATGTACCCCCTCGAATTGTGTATGTAACTGGCGTACTCCTTGTATAGATAGATAAAACTATAGTTGTAGTATAACAATGGGAATAAAATAAAACATATGTATCAGTGGTTCTCAACCTTTTATGCTTCACGTACCCCCTGGAAATGTGTATGTAATTGGCGTACCCCTTGTATAGATAGATAAAACTATAGTTATAGTATAGCAATGGGAATAAAATAAAACATATATCAGTGTTTCTCAAACTTTTATGCTTCACGTACCCCCTGGAAATGTGTATGTAACTGGCGTACCCCTTGTATAGATAGATAAAACTATAGTTATAGTATAACAATGGGAATAAAATAAAACATATATATATATATATCAGTGGTTCTCAACCTTTTATGCTTCACGTACATCCTGGAAATCTGTATGTAACTGGTGTACCCCTTGTATAGATAGATAAAACTATAGTTATAGTATAGCAATGGGAATAAAATAAAACATATATATCAGTGTTTCTCAAACTTTTATGCTTCACGTACCCCCTGGAAATGTGTATGTAACTGGCGTACCCCTTGTATAGATAGATAAAACTATAGTTATAGTATAACAATGGGAATAAAATAAAACATATATATCAGTGTTTCTCAACCTTTTATGCTTCACGTACCCCCTGGAAATGTGTATGTAACTGGCGTACCCCTTGTATAGATAGATAAAACTATAGTTATAATATAAAAATGCGAACTTGCGACTTTGTTACTAGATCTATCGACGTTTGAGCTCTCACGGCGTAGCCCAAAAAATTTATCGCGTACCGCATGTTGAGAACCCCTGGTCTAGACGGTGGTTTTCAACGTGGCAGTTTCAGGAATTTGTGAGGGCGTTTGGTTTTGCAAACTGATTACGGGGGTGCTAGCTCCACTAGTTTTATACAAGAAATATTACTTTGAATTCCATGAAGTGATTATTAAAAACAGTACTTAGTAAAAGGAAGAATTGGGCTAAATGTTTCAGATAGTAAAACAGATTTCTTCATCATAACATTCTTCCATTTGAAGATTTATATTTTTACACTCTAAGTGTCCAAAATTGTTTTTCACACGACCATAAACATGCAAGTGATCATTACATTAGCACACGACAAAAACATACAAATTTCTATAAAATACCGAAAATTAAACATAACTACGGAATGAATACTAAAAATTACGTGATCCCTTTTCTCTTCAACTAATTACCCAGATAATTACCATATATTCCGTCCTACTCTAGCCTAAAACCGTTATTAAAAATTGGTTACTTCGAAGACAAAAAAAGAAATGAACTAACAAAACAAACACCATGACTTACACACTTTCTAAACAGAGGTTATATTCCCTGCTGATAAGCCTTATCGGGCTTCGCGTAGATGTACAGTCGCTCAAAACAGTATCCGAACACTACGGTTGATTACAGAATTCAGAAAAAATATCTGGCAACCATTTGTTTAGAAATTAGAGATCTGGCAACCTTCGTGTCACGTGATTACAGAATTCAGGAAAATATCTGGAGCGTGTACAGCAACTGTATGTACCTGCTATAATATATATAGCAGGTTGCTACTTCAGGGGTAATTACTTATAGAGTTCTCAGTGGTAGAAGATACGATAAAATCCTGAATGGTGGTCAGCATGTGCAAGGGAGGTGTTCAGTAGGTTTCCTTTTCCAACTCTAGTCTGATCCTTGGAAATTTAATTCGTTATATAGCGGGGAAAGTGCTCTTCAGGGAGGAAATAATAACTTAGTGTAATGATTGCATTAAATCACTGTCTTGCAATGTACAGTCGCTCAAAAAATATCCGAAAATACTATGGTTGATTACAGAATTTAGAAAAAATATCTGGAAACGATTTTTTTTTTAGAAATTAGTGATTAATGACTAATTTCTGAAAACAAATCGTCGCCAGATATTTTTTCTGAATTCTGTAATCAACCATAGTGTTCGGATATTTTTTGAGCGACTGTACAAAACTACAGTTTCATTCTATTTTTTAAACAATGTTGTTACATATCTCATTCCCTCAGTCTTTAGGTACAGCAAATTTTGCACCGAAATTTATGATTTTTTAAAACTAAACCAATCACATACTTGTAGATAAAATATCTACTCTTCATCCATTTAAAATGCAAGAAAAATGTCTGGGCGTTTATCTACTCATACAGACTTATTTTGTGCTGAAACAAACGTTGCTTCTTAGTAAGGAACATAGTCCCAAAAATCATCTTCCATCACTCACGTGATCTTCTGGCAGATATGGTAAAGCGTCCCTTTAACCATATATCGTGTGCTCCATAACTGACGTAACCTCTCTCTCAGCCTCTAACATCTCTGTCGTTCCAACATGCGACAGGATCTAACCGGATTAATGAGCAAAGGCCACCGCATCTCTCACTCTCGGCATGCATAACGATCTGTTACCGGAACCCGTGCGTGCGTATCCGATGCATGTGTTCCGGAACGAGAGTGCACGCGCGTGTCTCCGTGCGTGCGCGTGCATTTTGCGTTCGTAGCTCGGAGTTTGGGAATCAAATTTGAAAACACCTAGCGGCCATCTTTTGTCAAACAAAGGATGAGAGCCGTCGCTTTTAACCTAATTTGTCGATTTTCCTTCAACCTTTCCATCACTTCGCATCCTCCTCTCTGCCCACTGCGCTCTCCGTCTTCTTTTCCCCTCTGGAGAGAACTCGTGACTGCTTCTCTCTGTTATCGAATTATTCAAACGGGATGCCAGGGCAACTTACTCGAAATCAGGTCCGCCGAGGAGACTGAGTAGTTTTGATGGCAGATCATCTGTAGCATCCTTAAAGAAAGGAAAAAGGCGGGAGGAGTGAAAGGAGAGGATCATAAGAGGCAGAGGAGAGCAACAGATAATAATGGGAGTGGGAGATGAACCTTTGATTAAATTGTGGATTGCGTTGAATGTTTGAAGGGAATATGTTAGTCTGTTGGTGTTTTGCTTATTTTATGGTTATCTTCCTAGAAATAAACTAATTACTCTTAAAATTTTTCTTTTGTGAAGAACTATGTTATTTGCTTTTGTGATTTTGTTCTGAAAAATATTATTATGCAACAGAGAACAGGAAATTAGATCTAAGAAGGAACGCCTACTATTTTCCCCTTCTCATTGTTACTCACCTTTTTAAAAAACTACTTCAACTTTTTTAATATCTCTAACCTATTCAAATCTTTTGTCCTTTTTCGGAATAAATTTTGCTCATCAGATGTTACGTTTTGTCCCTTAGCATTGTCCTCTTAACGCGTGGTTTTCCTCATCAATTTCACTAGTCTCATACATTTTCCCGCCATTTTCGCTTTTAAAATCTGCCATGTATCAGTCTCATTCCTTTTTTATTTTCCTTCTGTCGTTCTTCATAATATTCTAACGGATTTTTTTCTTTGAAATTTTGTTCTTGATTTTATTCAATATGTTCTGTTTTATTAACGCTTTATTTTTAGTTTATATTTTCTGTTAATTTTTTTCCAGAGATTTCGCCTCAGTTATCCTGAGAATTCATCTATATCGTTTTATACCGTCCTTTTCTTGAGGCTGTCTCATCTCTTTTATTTCTTTCTCAGGTTTGATTTCATTCACAGAATATTCTTACCCTCGCTGCTATTTTTCCTCCTTGCTATTTTTATTCATCTTTGCTATTTTTCTATTTTTCATTGCAATTTTTTCATTATTCTAGGAAGTTAAACGGCTGTTATATCAGCTGAAGCAGGTAACAGGAAATGTAGAACATTGTATCCGATGCATGGGTTGGGTTGTTTTACCTCTGAGCGGCACTTTTTTGCACACCATGGGCTAAATGGCCAGGCCACAAGGACCCCGAAGGCTCAGAGAAGGTTGGGGGAGGAGACCCACTGGAACAGCTGTTGGGAGACAGATGGTAGCCTCCCGTCGAGGCCATCCAGCGTGTTCTTTAACGTGCACAGGGTATGGCTCTCCCGCACACGGGGCCACGTCTTAACGTCCCATCCGACGGACGGCGGCCTTTCCAAGCCCATCGGTGTCCCCTACTGACCGTGGGCAGGGCAGGGAGTTTTGCGGAGATAAATCTCAACGCTGACCCAGCTGGGACTCGAACCTGGGAACTACAGATTACGAGCCTGGCGCGCTACCGACTGAGCCACCCCCGCCCCTCCGATGCATGTGTTCTGAATTCGTTTCATTCTTACTTTTATTCTTCCTCTCAATTTTCATTTCATTAATCGTTATATTTCACGTCTTCGTTTCCTTTAAATTCCTTTTACGTTCTTCCTCTCCGCTTCTCTTTTATTCAGCTTTATGTTCTTCCTTTCCATTTTCGTGTCATTATTTTTCCTATTATTCCATTCCGTTTTCCTTTCGCTCCTCGTGTTCTTCTCTGCTTCCATTTCATTCTTTTTCATGTTCTTCCTCTCCGTTTTCGTTTCATTCCTTTCTATGTTCTTCCTTCCCTATTCTTTTAATCTTTTATCATGTTCTTCCTCTCCGTTTTCGTGCTGAGTGCATGCTGGGAAGCATTTTTTTCATGTTCTTCCTTTTTTATCGTTTCATTCCGTTTGTGTTATTTTTAGTTTTTACTTCATTCTTCTTTATGTTCTTTCTTTCCACTTTCGTTTGATTCTTTTTCATGTTCGTCTTATCAGTTTTCCCTTCTTGTTTTCTACCTTTCTGTTTTTATTCAATTCTTTTTTCATGTTCTTTTCTTCATATCTTTCCGTTTTCATTCAAAAATTTTCACGTACCTCCTTTCGTTTTCCTTCCTTTCCGTTTTCATTTAGTGTTTTCATATTTCCTTTCCGCTTTTATTTCACTATTTTTTTCATGTTATCTTCCAGTTTTCCTTCTTTCCTCCTTATATTTTTCATCTTTGTTTTCATCATCACCAAGCAATATCGAAAACAGTTCTGGCAGATAATGATAACGCAGTTTGATGATGGAGGATAATTGATGAGCTGTTGTGGTCACAAGTGCTGTAAAATCGATCAGCTCTTCAGCATTTCGTATTCATCATGAAACAACATCGTGTATCGAAATCGGGAAAATTAAAAAAAAAATAAACATAGAATACAAAATATTAAATTCAAAGTCATGCAAGTGGATGAATCTTGCTTTACAGTTATTATTAAATAAGGAAGGAATTTTTTAATAAAGAAAGAAGTTTGAAATTTAAATATAAATAAAAATAAAAAATAAATACCCCCTCAAGCAGCTGCTTGCCACAGAGGTCTGACAGGAGCCTGTCAGTTTATATGTCACAGTAGAAGTTCTGAGAGGATGGCAGGACTTCAGCAGAAAACAACACGAACATCCATGCCTTACCCGGGGCTCGAACCCAGGTCCCGTAGATCAGTAGCCAAGCGCGCTAACCACTCGGTACAAAAATAAATTTCATTTTATGCTTTTTTTCTGTGTCAGAAATACTCTTAAGTGTTTGAATATTTTTTATTGGTTTTGGAAAGAACGAAGGAAAACGAAAGAAAATGATGAAATGCAAATTGAAGATGATAAATTCGGGGATGACAAAATAAATGAAGATGAAGATAAATAGTACCATTATTAAAATCACTTACGTAATGCAGAAGAAGAAAGAAGAAATTTAATAACACCTATTTCTCATATCCACCAAAAAATTGTTGCAGATGCAAAATAACCTAAAAAAAATAAAAGCGTTAACATCCTTAGCGTATAAAAAATAAAATGTTGAGAATATGGAAATATGAGGTTTTAACATTTTACAGCAATTGATGCCAACTCTTCGCAGAGTTCAATTTGTTGGCCACTCGGAAAACGCGATTCTGGAGGAAACAAATCCCTTATCACTTCGTACCGTACACTTCCCATAAATTGTAGAAATCGGACTTAAGCTTCTTCCAGTCAGTCCCGAAATTTATCGACAGTTGTTAAGCGTCGCCCACGAGGCACCGATCGTCTGCGGTTGCCAACGTATTCCAAGGGTCGAAAGAGTAAATATTTTATGCTGAAGAACGCAAATAGCTGTTGGTTCGCTACTTTGAATTTGGAACCGGTAAAAATGCGGCTATTCTTCACACTCTGGGCAATATTTATCCATTCAACTGCCTAGTAAGCTCGTTTGTTTGCAAACCCCCGCCTTGATGTCATTCGGCATGACAAAGTCGTCTTCTGCACAAGAAACCCAAACTACAATCTCCGTAGATCATGAGAGCCGTCCAGTTGCCATGACGACAGATAACACGTGTGTTCGGAACGTTCGCTTATTATTGTGTGCTTGCTATCACAATGATTTGATCGCCTCTCGTAGGATAAGCTGGTCGAAAACGTGAAGCAAAGAGAGGAGAGAAAGAGGTGGAGGGTGGACGACGAACAATATCACATCTGCTTTCTCGTGAAACGTGCATCTACTGTAGCGATTTCTCTGCGCGGCGACATCTGGGAAAGCTAAATCAGCTTTCGTGTTGTGGATATCGTTTTGCTTGTGGGTTTCCTTCGGTCGCTTCATTCGTCATTTTTGCGCTCTCTGAATCCGCTGCCAACGAATCAACCGCGGGCATCGAATTTCGATAAGTACATATTTAAGAAAAAGCCAAGACTGCAGCGAACCGCTCTTCACCCAGATTCAATATAAAGTTCCGATAAAGCTTTTAGTTAGAGAGAAAGCATTCGCTTCTCTCCCGAAAAAGAAATAAATAAAAAAAGGTTCTTTCTCTTCTCTTTGTACCTTTACTAAATAATTTACTAGACGATATTCTGCGTTCACGGTGTTTATGTTTTTCAAAAGGAAGAGAGGGGCTTGTGTTTATATTTATACAAATAGCTTCTCGCTTATTTTTGATGAGAATTTTAAATTTCGCGGATAAGTAACTTCGTTCTCCTATGAAATAAAAAATCTGAATTATTTAATATTGATCGGGGTAAAAGAAGATATCAGACAATGGCATTGCGAACAAAGATAGAAGTTAAAGATCCGGTTATGGATTTTTCGGAATCTTTTGTTCAAACCTGTTGCTTGATAGCAAAGCGGTATTGCAAAACGGTATTGAAAAATCGGATGAAAAAACTCACTTTTCATTAGAATTTTTGGACACTGGGTCTCAGAAATGATCATTGCAACTAGCTAATGCTGTTTGAAACATTATATGAAGTTAAACGATTTGTAATACAAGTTTTATCATCTTAATTATAAATTTGTAATATAAGTTTATCTACTTTTTTTTCTTTCGAATGGGGCGGGGGTGGCTCAGTCGGTAGCGCGCCAGGCTCGTAATCTGTAATTCCCAGGTTCGAGTCCCAGCTGGGTCAGCGTTGAGATTTATCTTCGCAAAATTCCCCGCCCTGCCCACGATCAGTAGGGGACACCGATGGGCTTGGAAAGGCCGCCGTCCGTCGGATGGGGCGTTAAGCCGTGGCCCCGTGTGCGGGAGAGCCATACCCTGTGCACGTTAAAGAACACGATGGATGGTCTTGACGGGAGGCTACCATCTGTCTCCCAACAGCTGTTCCAGTGGGTCTCCTCCCCCAACCTTCTCTGAGCCTTCGGGGTCCATTGTGACCTGGCCATTTAGCCCATGGTGTGCAAAAAAGTGCCGCTCAGAGGTAAAACAACCCAACCCTTTCTTTCGAATATGATTCCTAAATCTATTAAAGAACGTTTTGGCGTATGTTTGATTACGAAATTTCTTGAGGTTAAAATTTTACTACCTCGAGATTTAGCAATAGTATGGTAACTAACTAATGGGGTTTAAATCAAATTTAACGAAAAAAATTCAATGTTAAAAGTAAGCAATTTCCATTATTTTTTTTACATATTTGTGTCTGAATGCCAGTGGCAATTAGAGAGACTATGAGACTGCGCAGTTGATGTTTCGATAATTCTCATTGATCACTGATCGACTGAGAAGCCATTGACTAATGATCTGTAGAACTGTCGAAGTTCCAACTGCGCACTCTCACAGTCTCACTAGTTGCCACTCATGCTATGAAATTGGAGAATCTATGTAACCTGATTTCTCATTAATGTCGCCCTCTGATTCTTAAGTTCAAAGTTTTTATTAATTATCTAATTCGTTAAAAACATTTGATATAAATTTCAATTAGTTTTTCTTGCTTAGCTTTTATACATGACCAGGCGCGGTTCTAGAAAAATATAAAGGAAGGGTAAGATTGAGCAGAATCACAGGGGCGGGGGTGGCTCAGACGGTAGCGCGCCAGGCTCGTAATCTGTAGTTCCCAGGTTCGAGTCCCAGCTGGGACAGCGTTGAGATTTATCTCCGCAAAATTCCCCGCCCTGCCCACGGTCAGTAGGGGACACCGATGGGCTTGGAAAGGCCGCCGTCCGTCGGATGGGACGTTAAGCCGTGGCCCCGTGTGCGGGAGAGACATACCCTGTGCAGGTTAAAGAACACGCTGGATGGCCTTGACGGGAGGCTACCATCTGTCTCCCAACAGCTGTTCCAGTGGGTCCCCTTCCCCATCCTTCTCTGAGCCTTCGGGGTCCATGTGACCTGGCCATTTAGCCCATGGTGTGCAAAAAAAGTGCCGCTCAGAGGTAAAACAACCCAACCCGTCGACCTGTTTGTCTGCAGACATTCAATTTTTTTTTGTTTTCAGAGAAAAATGAAAAATTCTTTTTATGTTGGATAGGTATTGACGAAATATTGCCTTCCCAATTTTCTCTCAATAGCTTTAATAGTGTTCTCTAGCGGTGGAAAAAGATCGAAAATTCAAAACTTTGAACAAATATTACCAATGATCAATTATGGTAGAAATTTGTAATTTTGGTTTTGAAGTGTTCAGGGTTAAGAAGCTTACATTGGCAGCATTCAGCAATGATTTATTTTTTTCTTACCACTAGAGGGCATGGGAAAACGCAACTTTTTCATTTTTAAGAGATAAATGACAATTTTTTTCATGTCGTATAGATACGGATAAAATATTACCATCTGCATTTTGCCAATCATTCGTTAGTTCGAATTTACCCTATTAGAGGGTAATGAAGGTGGTAAATAAAAAAACTTAATTCTATTTTAAAACGAGTCCCGTGGCCGAGTGGTTAGCACGCTTGGCTACTGATCTAAGGGACCTGGGTTCGTGCCCCGGATTAGGCATGGGTGTGTGTCGTTTTTCTGCTGAGGTCCTGTCATCCTCTCGGATCTCCTACTGTGGCATATAAACTGTCAGACCTCTGTGGCAAGCAGCTGCTTGAGGGGGTATTTTTTTTTTAATTTTTAAACAATATTCGCCAGAGGGAGTATGGTATTCTTCTAGTTTTTTTTTTCATACCGACAGAGCTTATACGACTGGAAGCAGTCAGGATAGAATCCATTTCATTTTTCATATTAACTAAATGAATTTTAAACAGTTTTGGACGAATATGGGAAAAAGTAGGCGCAAAGGTTATATCGAATTAAAGGATTTTGACCTCAGCTCTCTCTATGGATAACGAATATTGCTTAACCTTTTCTAAATACAGGTAGTGAACAAAAATTGGAAACAGTTCCATGTTATCTTAATAGAAAATCGCATTCAGAACTAAATAACTTCTTCAATGTGATTTTAAGAGAAAATGTGTCTAAAGATAAAGATCTGAATCAAATCTATCTGAATCTCGATTTTAAACAATATTTGTTCAGTATTCAAAGAAATGTGAACACTGGAATATTTCAGAGGCTACAAAATATTGACACCAAATTTAATTAAAAACATCAAAACAGACTAAGAAAGTACAATGTCATATTATTTTGATACTAGATCGTGTGGGCTCACTCACGGAAATATTGAGCGTGTGCAGTTACCGTTCACAGCAAACTGGAGCGTGTGCAGTAACTGCACACGCTCCAGTTTGCTGTGAACGGTAACTGGAGCGTGTACAGTTGCTGTACACGCTCCAGAAATTTTTCCTGAATTCTGTAATCACGTGACACGAAGGTTGCCAGATCACTAATTTCTAAAAAAATCGTTGCCAGATATTTTTTTCTGAATTCTGTAATCAACCCTAGTGTTCGGATACTTTTTTGAGCGACTGTACTCTACTAGAGTAAACTATGATCTCTGCTCTCTTAACTCTGTTTTAATGTTTTAATTAAATTTTGGGTCACTTTTTTGCAACCTGTTAAAGATTTCAGCGTCCATAACTCTTGACTTGGTTCTTACGATAATATGCTTGCAGTAATTTCAAATCTTTGATTCGAACCTATTTTGCAAATAATAATAAAATACTTTTAACACACATAGGTATTTAGTTCACGGGAAACCAAGGTTTTAGCTCAGGAATAATTTGAATGATTAGCGCTTCGGAACAACGCAGTGTGAAGGATTTTGTCAAGAATCGGAAAGGGTTGGGTTGTTTTATCTCTGAGCGACAGTTTTTTGCACACAATGGACTAAATTGCTAGGTCACAAGGACCCCGATGTCTCAGAGAAGGTTGAGGGAGAGAACCCACTGGACAGTTGTTGGGAGGCAGATGGTAGCCTCCCGTTAAGGCCATCCAGTGTGTTCTTTAAGGTACATAGGGTATGGCTCTTCCGCACACGGAGCCACTGCTTAGCATTTCATCCATGTTTGTTTTGCACACAATGGGCTAAATGTCCAGGTAACAAGGACCCCAAAGTTTCAGAGAAGGTTGGTGAAAGAGGATCCATTGAACATTTGTTAGGAGACAGATGGTAACCTCCCATCAAGGCCATCCAGCTTGTTCTTTAACGTACACAGGGTATGGCTCTCCCGCACTCGGAACCACGGTTTAACGTTTCTTCCTATGGATGGCTGCCTTTTCAAGCCCATCGGTGTCCCCCTGCTGACCCTGAACAGGGTGGGGAGTTTTGCGGAGATAAATGAGAAAAGAAAATAGAAGAATGAACCTTGTTCATATGGAAGAGATAAGGGAAAGCAACACTGAAGTATATATTTACGATTTTTTTCTGATTTGTATCTGAATAGAATATCCTATTTTTTTTCGCTTGATCAAGCTATATTTGCTTGTTGATCTTTCTCCCGAAAGATAAATGAAAAAAGGAATATAATGGAAACGATTCAGATTAAAAATGAACTGTAGAATTGATTATTAAATATCTTATATAGTACTAGAATAACATAGTTAGGCTTAAGAATAACTGACTATGTGACTTCACCTTAACGGTAATTTATATTTTTGGGTTGAATTTTCGAATTTATATTGGGAAATGTTTGGCATTTTTTGAGTATTTGCTGTTTGCCTTTAATGAAACACGAAAAATTAGGAAACTGATAAATCTAAAGACAATTTCAAATGCTTATTCTAAAGTATTCCATTACTTTTGCTTGGGAATTCGAGAAGCAATATTCAGAAAATTTTCTGCTGATCGGCATAATAAATGGAAATGTCTAGAATGTTCCGGAGCTAAAGTTGATGAGACGGAAGCGATCATCTCGGATTCTTTGAAAGTTAGGTTAAGTGAGTTATTTGATGATGAAGATTCAGGAATGATGACCATGAAAGATGCCAAGGATTGCATTAAACAGTAATTTGAGGTAATCGATGAGCTCTTAACTACGGAATTTTCTGAAATTAAAAAAATCTAAGAATTTATTTCAAAACGTTTAAGAGACATAAAAAAGCTACTGAGGATCTAAGATTTGAGTTGAAGGCGGTAAAGAAAGGTAATCAGTTTCTAATAAAATGAATCCAGAAACTTGAAAGGCAGCCGTCCCGTGGCCGAGTGGTTAGCGCGCTTGGCTACTGATCTACGGGACCTGGGTTCGAGCCGCGGGTAAGGCATGGATGTTCGTGTAGTTTTCTGCTGAGGTCCTGTCATCCTCTCAGATCTTCTACTGTGGCATATAAACTGACAGGCTCCTGTCAGACCTCTGTGGCAAGCAGCTGCTTGAGGGGGTATTTATTTTTTTAGAAACTTGAAAGACTAAATTGAAGATTTTGAAGTTCAGATGAATGACTTAGTGAATTATAATTTATAATTAATAATTTCCTCTAAGAGCTCCAATATTGAGATTATTGGAGTGCCTGAACATAAAGGCGAAGACTTGGGAAATATTCTAGCAGAAATTAAAAAAAATTGGACATTTCCGAAAACATCGAATATTTAACTATGCCAGAATACTAACGAAGATTGAAAATAAAATAAAGCCTATTACAGTTCAGTTTAAAACAAGGCTATGTCCAAAAGATCCCTCTCGGCAGCGAAGAAAAAAAGATTCATACCGGCTGCTGATGTCTTTAAGAGATTTATGGACAGAAAAAACTTTTTTTTTTTTCTATAAATTTCGTACACATTCTGAAAAGAGGTTTACGGGCACAAGTATACGAACACTTAACCCAGAGCAATAGAAGCTGCTGTATGAAGCAACGCTGCTCAAGGTTAAACACAGCTATAAGTTTATATGAACGAAAGTAGGTAAAATGTTTATCAGGAATGATGAAGGAATTAATATGACTTATTAAATGGATAGTCTTTGTAAATGGCATTTACGTTAGATCCTTTTTCTTTTGAATTTAATAATAATTCATGTGATTGCCAAATTTATGATATACATTTAAATTACCTATACTCTTACAAAGTTATAAATACTTATTACATTTTTTAATAATAATTGTTCTAACTGCTATAATATTTTGCATTTCAATATTTAATAGTTTGCGAGCACATTTTGAGGAATTATTGGCAATTTTACATACGATTGAAAATAATGCAGATATTCTGATGCCAAGTGAGATTTAGTTGAGGGAAGAAGAATTGTTTTCCTATAAACTGGATGGCTATGATATGGTATACAATTGTAGAGACTAAAATAAATCAGGGGTATTTTCAGGTACATACCCGGGGGGGGGGCATGGAGTCTGCCCCGTGAAAACCCGCTAGTCTTATACGAAATCTCAAACTTTTCTATCTGCTTTGAAATCCAAAAGTTGTTGTTGTCTTTGTAAATTTTGCAAACTTTCAAAAATCCAGTTGTCTTTGTAAAATTTGATTTTAGCAAAATTTATTATGTAATTATTTTATAACATAAAAATTACAAAATTTATAATATAATAAAAAATTTTAAATAGGAAAATTTATTATATAATTATTTTAGGTCCGACACTAAAAATTGATTTAAAATATTATGAAATCTCGGATACAATGTGCTGAATGCGTTGATGTATTTGATAAGGTTAAGAGAATAAATCTGTTGGTTCTATACAGATCACACAAATTTTCAGTTAGTAATTTCGTAAATGAATTAGAAGTTATTTTAAGAAATAACAAACATAAGAGTAATGTAATTATAAGTGATATAGATAACCAACAAGATAATCAAAGTACTCATATATATTTAAATACTTTACATGAATTTGGCTCGTTTCCTTTATTTCAAAGTGCATGAGATATTCTAATGGTACTAAAATTTGTATTGATAACATTTCCATTTGGGCAGATCATGATTTCAAAATGTTTAAAACTGCAATATTTGTTAATATTACTGATCATTTTCCAATTATTTTAAAAATGCAAAATTTGAAAAAGCAAGAAAAAACATTTAACCATACTGATATCTGTAAGGAATATATTTCCTATACAGATTAAAAATTGATTAGAAAAAAGAATAAATAAATTTGGATTAAATGAGATCTTTATAGACAATTATGACCTCAATGCAACTTTTGATCAGTTCAATATGAAGATTAATTTCGAAATAAGTAACAATACAGTGCTATATAAATTAACAGATATTAAGGAGAAAAACAAAGGAAAACTTCTTTGGATTACTCAGGAATTAAGTTATTACAAGGTTTATAAGAAACATAAGAAATACAATTACAGTTAAGTCTATAAAGATCAGTATATAGATTTAAAAAGACTAATAGCTGAAAAAGTTAAGGATTACGATCTAAATATTATGAAAATGAATTCTCTATTGTTTAGGTAATTCTAAGAAATGGGAATGCGTAAATCGCATTAAAGGTAAAAATAATACCCGTCAGGTTCGGCTTCGGAGCTAAAGAAGAATTAGTATTAACGGCAGTTCTTTTTCACAAAATTTAAATAATTCAGTGTATTTGGAATTAACAAATTTTAAAGCAATTTTTAATACTATTCGCAGTCTTTATGAGACAACATCAGTGGACTGTAATAATATTAGTTCTAAAACTTTAAAGTTAGTGATGAAATAATATTTTGATTTTTTTTAGATCAATTAATGCCTCTGTTACAGAGGGAATATTTTTGGATAGCGTAAAAACATTTAGACTTACTCCAGTTTTTAAAAAGGTGACTTTAATGAATTATCAAATTGCAGGCCGATTTCCATACTACTTTCTTTTTTGAAAGGGAATAAATTATGAAGAAAACGTTTATTGGTTTTTAAAAAAAAATAACTACTCATTTTTCAGTGAATCGCAATTTGTCTTTCGTGAATCTTTGAGTGCAGAGGATGCAATTTTAAAATTAACATCTTTTCATTATCAATGGAGTTCATCAATCACAGAAAGTTTGGGCAATTTTCTTAGATATTTTGAAAGCATTTGATACAGTTGATCATAATATTCCTTTGAGTAAATTGCAGTATGAGAGCATTAGAGGACAACTGCTAATGGTTTAAATAATATATATATACAATAGAAAGGAATTTGTCAAAATTAAAAGCTTTAATAGTGAACTTTTAAATGTTACGAAAGGTGTTCTACAGAGTTCAGTCCTTGGCCCAGTGATAGTTGTAATTTATATTAATGATTTCTTTCAAAATTTTCGGGGAAAGGTGGTGTCATATGCAGATGATTCAACTATTTTATATCAAAATTCAGATACAGAAACTATGCATAATGGTGTGTATGATTTGAATAAAGTAAACAAATCGTTTGATGCTAATTTGCTAAAATTAAACGCAAATTAAAATAATCTCATGTACTTTTCATTGAATAATTTTGAAAAATTTATGAATAAATAAAAATTTCATTCCAATTTCGCGATAGACCTGATGATTGCTGCTGCAATGAGATTACTCAAGTTAATTGTGTTAAGTATCGTTGTGTATATGTTGTCCCCAATTTAAAATAGAATACTCACATAACTGTGATTAGGAAAAATTGAGATATTTTATTTATATAGGTTATACTATTTAAGAAAAATTGTAACAAATAAATTTTTAATTCAACTGAATTTTTCATGGCTTTTGTCTACCGTTATCTATGAGCTTGTCAGTTGGGGAGGTACATATTTGTATTCCTTAAATAATATTATAAACATGAAAAACAAATATTTAAAAGCTGTGACTTTTCATAACAAAAATTGGTACAATAAGTTTATTTAGGATGACATTATTCTTGATTTCAAAAAATTATATGTGTACCGTATAGTTTATTATATATATCGGAACCGTATAATTTTACAAATGAAAATTTCACGGTGAAATTTGAGAAATGCAGAATACAAATTTATTGTACCATTCACTAGAAGAGAAATTTCCCACCTGCATTTCATGATTTATGGGCGAAATTTTTTTAACATTGCCTGATAATATTAGGAATGAACTGCACCAAAGACATTTCAAGAAGTTAAAACCTTTTTAATGGAGGTAAACAACATTAAAAAAATTATATAAAGTTTTCGTCTAATTACATATGGGTTTGACTATATACAACGGGTGACACTGTTTAACTTTTTCCTTTCTTTCATTTTAATTTTAATTTTGTTTGATCCTTAAAAATATATAAAAACTAATAAACTATTATAAAACTGCAATAAGTTACTGTAATTAAATTTAATAATTAATTAATACCCCCCTCAAGCAGCTGCTTGCCACAGAGGTCTGACAGGAGCCTGTCAGTTTATATGCCCAAATGATTCTCATATGAATTATTTTTGCTATTATTATTATTATTATTATTATTATTATTATTATTATTATTTTTTTTTTTTTTTTTTTTTTTTTTTCCCGTTTTCTTTATGTACTTATAGTTCTGGTATCATTATAATATGTATCTATTTTGCCTGAAATTAGGAACAGTAGTTTATAGATGTGCATCGTGAAAATGTATTGTTGATTGACTGAATAAATTTTTTTATTATTATTATTAAAAAATACCTTCTTCACATGAAAGAGATAAAGGAAGACAAAATACAAGAACGATCCTTGTTCAGTTGGAGGAGCTAAGGGAAGGCAAAAACCAGATATTGATGTTAGCAGGTCATTTGTTTTCCGAGTAATATATATTTATACATAATAGAAATTATTGCTTCGAAAATCTCCGGTGGAGATGGGAAGGGAAGTTTTTTGTTTAGAGATCAAAGCGGGGGATATCAATGTTTCAAACTATTGATAACTTTAGTTTTATTTTGTGCCTAGAATTACTATTATTGTATTATTTATTACTATTATTGATATTATTTATCTTCCTCAAGTGACTTTTGGCTAAAAAAATTCTTCTAAAGACACCGAAATCATATGTTCAACATGTACTTTGAAACGACAAGTATTTCTGGCGACGTCTTTCTCGAATCTTGTTCGATGTGAAAAATTTACCCTGCAAGGAGGATTTTGTCACCTAGACATCGAGAAAGAGAGAGAGAAAAAAAAATATGGATCCGAAATGTACCTAAAGTCAGAGAAAGAGAGAGAGAGCAATCTCCAAGTGTGCATAAGACGTTTTTCAATAGGAGATTCAAATTTTTTCTTGCATTCTGAAAGAGTCACTCTTTCCGCTGCCGAGTGACGAAAGAATCCCTCTGGATGGGATGCTGAGGCTCATCTGTTATCATCCATCGGTGCGAAATGAGATTTCTGCAGCTCTGCTTGTTGTCATCAGGTCGAGAAGAGCAGTCGAATCCTCACACAGAGACACGGCCACACTTCGAGGGTAGGCCATTTGCTTCCCTAAGAGACGCGCGCGAGAGAGGAACTGCATTCAAGGGATGACTCCTCTTCTGTGGTGCACCCTCCCATGGGCGGCGCCATGGTTACGGTGAAATATCAACCCGTCACTATGGCAACGACAAAAGGCTAAGGGGAAAGCACGTGTCAGGTCATTTCAAAGCTTCCTAGGAAAAAGGAAGAATCGCTGTTGCAAATGCGACTTTTCTGTTTCATTTGTGATGATTAGAATGTCGGAAAGATGGACTTGCATTAAATGGAGAATGAGAAGATCATACACACATAAAAATGTAATTAATATCATTGAAAACATCTGAAGGAAAGAAGTCAAAACTTCACCAATTTGGGAACAATCGATTCATGGGTGGCTTGTTGCATAGGGTTGTGATGCTTTCGTTTATAATATTTGAGTGGCCTTTGATGCTTTAATGTGAACCAGCTTCGCATTTATAGAGACGTAATAAGATATAAAGATGCAAGACATAGAGAGATGCTATTATAGAGATGCAAGAGATGGAATATTTGTGTTTAGAACAGCGGGAGATCTGGTGAACCCAGCTGGGTCAGCGTTGAGATTTATCTCCGCAAAATTCCCCGCCCTGCCCACGGTCAGTAGAGGACACCGATGGGCTTGGAAAGACCGCCGTCCGTCGGATGGGACATTAAGCCGTGGCCCCGTGTGTGGGAGAGCCATACCCTGTGCAGGTTAAAGAACACGCTGGATGGCCTTGACGGGAGGCTACCATCTGTCTCCCAACAGCTGTTCCAGTGGGTCCCCTCCCCCAACCTTCTCTGAGCCTTCGGGGTCCATGTGACCTGGCCATTTAGCCCATGGTGTGCAAAAAAGTGCCGCTCAGAGGTAAAACAACCCAACCTGTCTCCCAACAACTGTTCCCTCCCCCAACCTTCTCTGAGCCTTCGGGGTCCATGTAACCTGGCCATTTAGCCCATGGTGTGCAAAAAAGTGCCGCTCAGAGATAAAACAACCCAACCTGTCTCCCAACAACTGTTCCCTCCCCCAACCTTCTCTGAGCCTTCGGGGTCCATGTAACCTGGCCATTTAGCCCATGGTGTGCAAAAAAGTGCCGCTCAGAGGTAAAACAACCCAAGATCTGGTGAAGTTTCGTTATCTTTACGACTCATTAATAGAGAATGTTTTTCCTTTCTTTCTGAACAACAGTTAATAAGTTCTAGCCAAAAATATTTTATTTTCTACTGTCTGAGATGCTATTGCTTATAAACCGCGATTAACTAAATTTTTAGAAATCTTGCTTAAATTTCGAATGCTACCTAATTAACAGTTAAGAATAATTATCCATTCAGAGAAAAGTTCGGTTCTGCTTCACAAAAGCTTTCAATAATTTGTCCTCCCATCCCAATTGTGATAGAAATTCAGATTGCGTGAATTCAGTATAAAGATGGGAGTGCGAAAAAAGAGATCAGAATTCTCTCGTCAGCGTTAATAAACTAATTTAAATGAGACTAAAAATAATTAAATCTTTAAGCTATCAAAACGAAATTTTCTAGGAAATAAGAAAATGCTTAAAACTTAACTCTTCCAAGTTTTCGAATTACAGCTAGGTTAGATTCTTATGTTTTTTGAAATAATGGTTTTAGTGAAAGAAACGTGCATGACGAAATTTATTTTCCAAAACTCAAGGAATTAAGTTGGGTTGGGTTGTTTTACCTCTGAGCGGCACTTTTTTGCACACCATGGGCTAAATGGCCAGTCACATGGACCCCGAAGGCTCAGAGAAGGTTGGGGGAGGGGACCCACTGGAACAGCTGTTGGGAGACAGATGGTAGCCTCCCGTCAAGGCCATCCAGCGTGTTCTTTAACGTGCACAGGGTATGGCTCTCCCGCACACGGGGCCACGGCTTAATGTCCCATCCGACTTAATGTCCCATCCGAAGCTCATCGGTGTCCCCTACTGACCGTGGGCAGGGCGGCAAGGAATTAAGCATGGTGGCAGAGTGGTTAACCTTCTCGGCTACTGAACAAATAGACCTGGGTTCGAGTCCTAGGTTTCGCCTTCCTCACAGACCTTCTACTATGGCTTATAAACTGACAGGCTCCTGTCAGACCTCTGTGGCAAGCAGCTGCTTGAGGGGAAATTATTTTTCTTCTAATGGAATTCACTGAGTTCCAAATATGATTTTAAAACATTGTGTGGTGCCTTAATCACTTCGATTGCTATTTGGACTAATTTCGGTTTAGCTGTTATTTTATATGACATGTAGGACAGAAAAGAATCCTAGAAGCTATTCTTAGCTTTTACAGGCTTTCTCAATAATAGATCGAACACGAGTTTTGAAGAAGCATATTTTGTTCAAAAAGTGGTTATGCAAAATATTTCATCACTGATCTTAACTTTGAATACTCATATTTCAGTAGGTGTAAGGATTTTTCTTCAACACTTTCGAATATTTTTTTGACTACGACTGTCTTACTTTACGTCTTACGTTACGTTTTCTGTCAGATGTCTCGTAAGGAACAAAACGTGTGTGTTTTTGTTAATACAGGAGATGACATACAACCGAGAATTTTTCAAACTTAGAATAACACAATATCCTGATGCGTTAAGAACGAGACGGAGGGATGCTAACAAGTGAACATGGTCTACTATGAGTGAAATCCTTGTTGTTTCGCGCAAGGGGCAAAGAGGTGATAAAACGTAATACCCCTGAAAAAAAGACAAAATCCTTGTACCATATTCATCAGTCCGCGATCCTTAGTCAGGCGGATTTTTATGTTGCCGAATCGAAGAAGTTTTCTCATGTAGGTTGTTCCATTAGATATACTGATATAATTGCTGAAGTATTTGCTAAATTTTGACTATCAGTCCAGCTGCAAATAAAATTTCGGTGGATTAGCTCAGGTAAGTTGAGAGTTGTTATCAGTATATCGATCGAGTGAGACTTATTAAGTGTATTATTTTTATAGTAGCTCAGTGTATTTTTATAGTATTTGTTAAAACTAATATCCCCTACACCATTAACATACATTCATGTTGGACTTGGATGTATAACTAAAGTTAGATGTTTTACGCACCATAAGCAGAAGCGCAAGGGTACCCGCAACGTATGAATTGTTTTCTCCTTTTAGCATTGCTTATTTTCTATAGCATTCTGCCGCGTACAAAATTCTTTACAGAATTATTTTTTACCCGATGAAAACAACTGACCTTGTAAAGCGTAATGCACACACGTGTACTAACGAGAGGTCGCAACGCGAAATAAAATTTCATCAGCGTAATGAGTTATTGGATTACATGTTCGCTGGTAAACGTTCGCTAGAAAAGACGTTTTTTAAAAACTGTGAGAGCGTTCAGAATTGTAGCTTTTTTTAAAAATGATACCTTACTTTCAAACAATTAGCTGATTTTTCTTCCGAGGAAGAAATAATATTATGTTATAGATTGTTACTGCGTAACATTACTTCCTAGGAAAGAATAATATTTTGCATCATGTACTGAGGATACAGCTGTAATAAGTGTTAGGAATAAAAAGTTTTAAACTTGAGACCATGTCGCGTAACGGATATACGAGAATTAAAAAGGTTAGCTTTATTAGTCATACTTTTGCAATCACGATGTGTTGTGCCAAATATGTCTGAACACAAATATCTGAGGGCATCATCCTTCAATCTGATGGAGACCACTTTTAATAAGACAGGCGCAACACTTGGAGGTTTAGGGGCGTAAACGGAAATTTCAAAATGGTTTGTCTTCTTCCGATGGGGTACATTGAAACAAATTGCTGACCTATCATAAAGGGGAGATGGAATGATTCGATAAGAAGATGGAAAATTAATTCCAAAACATTGTTTCCATACCGTATCTCCTGTGATGGCCTGAAACAAAGGGGGTAGAATTGGGGGTGACAATGCGGTTTAGTCAGAAGGGCTGTCAATGAGTGACATCTCTGGACTTAGAAAAATTTCGAGATGGGTCCGAAAACTACGATCAAGAGTGCCAGTGGGTTTTAATATTGTAACACATCACGTCTGATACGGAAAGAAAGGGGGGGGGGGGGGTCCTTTCTTTTACGGAAAGAAACGGAAAAGAAAGTTACGGAAAGAAAGGGTGGCAGGTAACGTGATCCAAGATGATCATTGGCGGGAATTTCGAGAAGGATTAACCGTTCAAGATTACCATCCGGGGTGTGAGGGGGTGGAACTTTTGCTGAGTTTTAATTAATGAAGGTTTTCCTAATAAAGGGGAAATGGGAGGACTTTTCGATGAATAACGGATTTATCGAGGATGACCGCCAAAGGGATGAGGACCACTTGAACGTTGCGATAAACATTCGCAATGGTTGAGCAAAACTTACGAAATATTATTCAGAGACTTGTGATTGCCCGTTTGGAAATTTTTTAGGATGTTTCAGATTGTAAAACCATCTGTCAGTAAAACGTGGTCCCCAGTACGGGTGAGATACCGAACACTTGTTTGCGAAATGCACGTTGTAGGACTTAATGAAGGTCGAATTCGCAAAGTATGGGACCTTGTAATTATTTTTGACGATTGCATTAGTCATTCTGAGAGGGGATGATCTGAACGTTGCCACCGAAAGTTCAGTTGGACTTGGTAAATTTCAGATGAGGTTAGAAATCAAGGGACTTATTCGGGAGTTTGTGATCTGTGAGGGGAAGTTTAATAAAGGGGGCAGAACTTTTGATAAGGGGATTTTTAATGAAGGGGTGCATATTAATAAAAGGGGACGTAAATTTTGATAAGGGGTGGAACTTTTGAAAACGGATTAATTAACGAGGGTGTGGCAGTTTTGATAGGGTTTTTAATAAAGGGGGCGGAATTTTTGATAAGGGGGAGTCAAAAAATTGCGACTTGCGGTTAAAATCTTGCTAAATATACACTAGATGGCGCCACCAAAATCAATGACTTTTTCAGGTGTTAGGAAATTCAGGGGGGCTTAAAAATTCAGGTGGGTGAACCAGGGGATCTTTAAGAGGGGGGCTTAAAAATACAGGTAGGATTTTTAATAAAGGGGGTGGAACTTTTAAAAAGGTTTTTTTTTAATGACGGGAGTCAAAAAATTGGATTAAAATAGAGTGGTTACTAAAGTATAGTTCTCATGATATACACTAGATGGCACCAAGGGTTTTAATAAAGGGGGTCTGAACTTTTGATAAGGTTTTTTTTAATAATGGGGCGGAACTTTTGATAAGGGGGTTTAATAAAGTGGGAGGAACTTTCGTTAAGGGCGTTTTTTAATGAGGGGGAGGAATTTTTAATAAAGGGTTTTTTTTAATGAGGGAGAATCAAAAATTGGGAATAATTTCATTTAAAATACAGGGCTTTTCTAAAGTACTCATAATATACACTAGATGGCGCCACGGGTTTTTAATAAAGGGGGAAATTTTTTAATAAAGGTGTCAACCAGGGGGTCTTTATGCAATATTGATTATGAGTTATTAATTATTAATTTTGAATATTAATAAGGGGACGTGGTCGGTTATGGATATTAATAAAGGGGGGTAGTAGTGGGGACGCATAAGGGGCTTGGCTGCTTACGTCGTAGGGGGGAAAGCACTGTGCGTGGGGGGCAGGTTGTAAGGTCACTACTGAAGTGGTTATCTCAGTCAGCGGGGCATCAGGCTCTTAATCTACAATTTTCAGTTTTGAGTCTCCATAGTGCGAGATTTGAGATTTATCTTCGCTAAACATTTGGGCACTATATCCTCAGGTGCCCGTTTACAGAAGGGTTCGCTAACGAACTCAGGGACTCCCAAGCGATCAATGAAGTAGCAGGCGAACTGGTCTCAGTGTCCATTGAGAGTGCCCGTGTCAGGGCACACTTGAGGGACATAGGCTGGCTTGTCTGCCAGCTCCGGGACTCTCTCCTTTGAGCCCCGTGGCTGCTGTCTATCTTGGACTTATTTTCCTACCTTCTTCCCGGGCTGCACTCAGCACCCCCTTTAACACCACCCATACTCAATGTCCCTATTGGTCTCCCCTGAGACAAACTTCACCTTCTTTTTCCAAGCCTCTAGTTGCTATGCACGTGTAGTGTCATGAGACGGAGCACGTGCTTTCCCCATGGGGAGTGGGTCCTTCGGGACCCACTCCCCATGGGGAAATTTTAATACGGGGTGGGGTTCTGGTTAATACGGGGTGGGGAGTGGTCTCTCTTGGACTTATTTTCCTACCTTCTTCCCAGGCTGCACTCAGCACCCCCTTTAACACCACCCATACTCCATGTCCCTACTGGTCTCCCCTGAGACAAACTTCACCTTCTTTTTCCAAGCCTCTAGTTGCTATGCACGTGTAGTGTCGTGAGATGGAGCACGTGCTTTCCCCATGGGGAAAGGTTAATACGGGGTGGGGTTCTGGTTAATACGGGGTGGGGAGTGGTCTCTCTTGGACTGTCTCTCTTGGACTTATTTTCCTACCTTCTTCCCGGGCTGCACTCAGCACCCCCTTTAACACCACCCATACTCCATGTCCCTACTGGTCTCCCCTGAGACAAACTTCACCTTCTTTTTCCAAGCCTCTAGTTGCTATGCACGTGTAGTGTCGTGAGACGGAGCACACGCTTTCCCCATGGGGAAAGGTTAATACGGGGTGGGGAGTGGGTCCTTCGGGACCCACTCCCCACCCCGTATTAACCAGAGGGCCCTGGTTGGGCAACCTAAGATCTTGAGGTCGAAGGCTCCACTCTGTACTGTTTTGGAACCCGGTTGAGTAAGCTAAGACCTCCATCTCAGAGCCTTAGGGGAGTCGTTCGAGGCCCTGCTGACTGACTTGGTCCGTTAGGTCGGACAGCGCCCCAAATTTCGGGCCCGACTAAGAGTTCCCACCACAGGAGTCGAGGCAACTTGGATCTATATATCCTTGATTGTGGCTAACTGGGGCGCAGATTAAAATCCAAGTTTTGCACTGGCGGTGCCGTGGGTCGAGCTTTACACCTACAGGGTGTCTCAAAAATATGGGTACAAACTTTTAGGGGAGGTAGATAACATCTAAAGGAATGAGAATTGCATAGGAACCCATAACTGGAAACGTCACCGTAAGTCAATAGGCGGCGCTGTTCATCAGTGCGCTAGAGGGGAAATTTCGGATTTCCTCATTTGAGCGGTAGTCGGCTTACGAAGAGCATGCAAAGGTATTCGAACAGGGAGCTGGCAGACATGCACTTAGTGTATGGAATAGCTGAGGGCAATGGACGAATGTATCAAGAACGCTTCCCACACAGACATGTACAGGGCCGCCACCGTTTGTTTGCGCGTGCTCCGTCGGTGTCACGCAATGCATCGCGTCTCATGGTGGAAACTTCGAGTATCTGCTGTAATATTATGAAATGTATCATCTAGTACGACATTTGTAATAATTATGTCCAATAAATGTTTTTCCATTAATCACTATCTTGTGTCCTTTCGGACTTTGTACCTCTGCTACCACTTTCCCATGACGTTTCCGGTTATGGGTTCCTATGCAATTCTCATTCCTTTAAATGTTATCTACCTTCCCTAAAAGTTTGTACCTATATTTTTGAGACACCCTGTATAGTACTGTTCACCCTAGACTGTCGTGGGCTGTGCATTTACCTATATGGTATTGTATGTCCCCGACCCTTAGTGGTCAAAGTGGCATTCCCTATATTAGTAGTGCTTCAGGCAGAACCAGTGGGCTTGTCCCCTGGTTCCGTCTAAGGCACTATCAGTATATATGATTTTTTTATTATATTTACCTTTCCTCGGTCAGTAGGAAACACCATGGGAAAGGCCGCCGTCCGCCGGGTGGGATGCAAAGCTCTGGCCCCGTATGAAAGAAACCCATACCCTGTGAACGTTAAAGAACACTCTGGATGGCTTTGAGGCGAGGCTTCCATCTGTATCATAACAGCTGCGCAGTTGATCCCCTTCCCCAACATATTCTCATCCTTTGGGGTCCTTGCGTATTGGCCATTTTGTGCATTGTGTGCAAAAAGGGGTTATTCATTTGTAAAATAACCCAATTCCAGAGAATGTGTCCCACAGTTTAAGTTCACCTGGAAAAAGCCACGAGTTGTGTCTCAGTTTAAGTTTACTGTCTTAACCAGTACTTTGTGAAACTTGCGGTTCTTTTGACCTGGTAATTTATTTCACTAAGTAGCAACGGGAAAAATAAATCCAACTTCTTGTTTGTAAACAAAATACATCTCTTGCACATTTCGCTTCATTTGTAATTGAGTATCATAAGAGTTGGTTAGGGAATGTTCAGCGATCTGAAACAAAAAAAAATCACCTTCTTCTCACACGTGAAGAGGCAAAATAGAGCGATCGTTGTCTCCATCTGCTTCCGAGCCAAACCGCCATTAAAACAGGAGAGATACATTTCCTAATAGAAATCGCCGCAGCCGCTAAGTCTGCGAGACTTTCTTTAAGCACGGGCGGCGTTCCCATAACAACGGCGAAGAAGCTCGTGATGGAGTGTGCACGTGACAAAGCACATGGTAGCTTCGAAGATCTTTTTTATTTTCGCTCTCGGTTTCTCCGCTGAAAACCGATCGTCTGATAAGTGGACAGCGTCGAAGATCTCCCTCTGTCGGAAAACAAAGCGATTGTGGTTGGAAGACGAAAGGGTGGTCGACTCACGGATAATGGCAGAGTGAGGGATGAATAATCCTCCGTCCCTAGCACGGTGGGCAACACACACAGTCAAGAGGGGGAGATACCCGTCATAGAGAAACACATTAAACCGCTTTTGTGTTCTTCAAGTCCGGCTCTGCGGATGGAAAAGTGACTTGCTGAAATCGCAACTGGGGAGATGACCGGTGGAATTTGGCTCTTGATAAATGGGGCACATCATAGAGCTACGTCATGTGAAACACTACGAATCATTAACGAACAATCACGAATGATGAACTCGATGGTAGACTTGTCTTTAGAACCGTAGAATTCGCCACCACTGATTAATTTCTGTATACTGAACAGCTCATTGTAAATGCTTTCGTTTGCGATACTGACAATATGCTTATGCCATTCGCAGTGTTTCATCTAACGCAGCTCTCTGATGTACCCATTAATCAATAGATAGTGGAAGTTGTTTTGAGAACTGGTGGAACAAAAGGTGTCTTTCAGTTTGATTTATAAAGGAAAATAATATAATTTTGAGGCCATTGTTATGTTGTTGACTGCACAACAGAAGAATTATTGTCACATGTAAGAAACGAAACTGAATAATCTTGTTGTTTGGGTTGTTTTATTCCTGAGAGGCATTTTTTTTTTGCACAAAATGGGCTAAACGGCCAGGCCAAAAGGGTCCCAAGGCTCGGAGAATAAGTTGCAGAAAGTTTGGGAAGGGGATCCATGAACGGATGTTAGGAAACGATGGGAGCCTCATGCTCCATCGCTCCATGGGAGCCCATGCTCTCCATGTTAAGGCCATCCAGAGTGTTCTTTAGCGTCCACAGGATATGCACCAGGTCAGCCCAGGCCACGGCTTTAGATCTGACGGACGGTGGTCTTTCTAATCCCATCACCATCCCCTTTTTCGCCAAGGGCAGGGTCGGGCTTTTTGGCCGAGATTAATCTTAACGCTGGCACAGTTAGGAATCGAACCTGGGAACTGCAGATTACGAGCCTGGCGTACTACCAACCGAGACAAACTCGCACCAGATAATATCGTTAATAAATCGAAGTATGTTAATTATATTTTAGTTATTGATTAAACTGAAAAATAAAAACGAAATCCCGTTCGTTTTCCCCGTCTTCTTTTAAGGGAATCTTGTTTTTTTATGTTGATTACGGGAACAAACCAGGGCTTGACTTACGCATAAGCTAACTAAACTACAGGTTAGGGTCTCACGATATGAGGGGCCTCAAAGAAATGTATTTCAAGTTTTACTGCGTTGCGAAATAATTTTTAATGTTCATTCTATTGTGCCCACACGATTCATTTTTGCTTACTAATGCTAACGTTTTCGCCACATCAATTTCGAGTTTATTTTTCAATGTTCCCTGAATCTGAATAATACTACATATATTTCGAAGTTTTGGGGCCTTTTAAACTTGAATAGCTTAGGGTCTCTTAAATATGCCTTAGCTCCTCCGGAGGTCAAAGTCTCTTAAATATGCCTTAGCTCCTCCGGCGGTCAAAGCCTCTTAAACATGCCTTAGCTCCTCCGGCGGTCAAAGCCTCTTAAACATGCCTTAGCTCCTCCGGAGGTCAAAGCCTCTTAAACATGCCTTAGCTCCTCCGGAGGTCAAAGCCTCTTAAACATGCCTTAGCTCCTCCGGAGGTCAAAGCCTCTTAAACATGCCTTAGCTCCTCCGGAGGTCAAAGCCTCTTAAACAAGCCTTAGCTCCTCCGGAGGTCAAAGCCTCTTAAACATGCCTTAGCTCCTCCGGAGGTCAAAGCCTCTTAAACATGCCTTAGCTCCTCCGGAGGTCAAAGCCTCTTAAACATGCCTTAGCTCCTCCGGAGGTCAAAGCCTCTTAACCATGCCTTAGCTCCTCCGGAGGTCAAAGCCTCTTAAACATGCCTTAGCTCCTCCGGAGGTCAAAGCGTCTTAAACATGCCTTAGCTCCTCCGGAGGTCAAAGATTCTTAAACATGCCTTAGCTCCTCCGGAGGTCAAAGACTCTTAAATATGCCTTAGCTCCTCCGGAGGTCAAAGTCTCTTAAATATGCCTTAGCTCCTCCGGAGGTCAAAGTCTCTTAAATATGCCTTAGCTCCTCCGGAGGTCAAAGCCTCTTAAATATGCCTTAGCTCCTCCGGAGGTCAAAGCCTCTTAAATATGCCTTAGCTCCTCCGAAAGTCAAAGCCTCTTAAATATGCCTTAGCTCCTCCGAAGGTCAAAGTCCGGCCCTGAAACAAACGAACTTTTCTTCTCGGCCACAATTTTTTCAGAAGAAATTTAACTGGAATTTTACTTAATAATTTTAATACGCGAATAGATTTAATGTGATATTATTATAAAAATAATTAATTTTAGACTTGTCTAAAATGTCTCTAATGCCTTACCTATTTACTCCAGATTTTCTTCTGCTTTGGTATAGTTTTTACGTAGCGAAAATGCCCGAAGCAACATTTTTTTATATTCGTCACTAACCTGTCCAGGGTTTGAAAGGTAGGTAGGTCTTTCTTTTGTTTTTTTTTTTTTTGTAGGTCTTTCTTCCATGAAGTAGGTATAATTATTTTTTTTCTGGGTTTGGCTGAAAAGATTACTCCGTTCAAAGCTTTCCACACTTCTCTTTTATTTCTTTCAAAATATCATGAAAGAATTTCTAATATACACCATAATTCTTTCCTTGATTTTCAGTTATTCTTGCAAATATCTGCTTTAAGTAGAGAAATACCTCTTTTTTTTTTCGCAGCTTTAGCAAAATTCTTTATCGATCAAAGTTGGACATGGCGTGGTTGGTTATATACGTAATATATATTTGGAGGTTCCACCAGCTGGTGGTGAGAGACGCATTTTTTTTTATCCTTAGCTAAACTTGGCGATGTAACCATTTTTTATTCCTCTAATGGCTCTCGTTCGCTCGGCTATGCCACTCAGAGAAATTCTTTTATAGTTAGTTTTCGGTGGCATTTCATTTTAAAACGAGTTACAACATCTTTCAAGACGATAACCACCGAAAAATCTGGGGCGGGGGTGGCTCAGTCGGTAGCGCACCAGGCTCGTAATCTGTAGTTCCCAGGTTCGAGTCCTAGCTGAGTCAGCGTTGAGATTTATCTCCACAAAATTCCCCGCGCTGCCCATAGTCAGTTAGGGGACACCAATGAGCTTGGAAAGGCCGCCGTCCGTCGGATGGGACGTTAAGCCGTGGCCCCGTGTGTGAGAGCCATACCCTGTGCACGTTAAAGAGCACGCTGGATGGCCTTGACGAGAGGCTACCATCTGTCTCCCAACAGCTGTTCCAGTGGGTCCCTTCACCCAACTTTCTCTGAGCCTTCGTAGTCCTTGTGACCTGGCCATTTAGCCCACGGTGTGCAAAAAAAGTGCCGTTCAGAGGTAAAATTACTCAAACGAAAAATCTGATAAAAGATTAGCGAAAACGTAAGCAGAGAAATAAGATAATAATTTGGTTTTTTTCCAACGTTAATTTGCCCTAAATGTCACTATTAAAAAGCTTTCAAAGTCATTTTCATAAGCAGTATCAACTTCCTGTAAGATCAGCAAATTTATTCACAGCAATAAAATCAATGATGAATATTGTTAGTGATTAGTTGCCTAGCCCCTCTGAACTCAATTTCCTGCCATTGATGATGCTAAGATCATTTTCGAATCTGAAACGCACTTTTCGTATAGATCGTGCGTAAAGACTAAACACATTGAAAATTCGAATGCTTCATGCAGTCGGTTGAAAGTAATGTTGAGATAACTAAGTGAAGGTGAAACGCCAAATAGTTCAGTTAACCATTTTTTTCTCTCGGCCAGTATAAGAGCTCGGTAACAGCCATCTTAACAAGTGATTACTATAATTATTAATTAATAAATTCGTTAAGAAGTCTGTTGCAGAGATGCATTAAGATGTTTGTTGGGTTGGGTTGTTTTACCTCTGAGCGGCACTTTTTTGTACACCATGGGCTAAATGGCCAGGTCACATGGACCCCGAAGGCTCAGAGAAGGTTGGGGGAGGGGACCCACTGGAACAGCTGTTGGGAGACAGATGGTAGCCTCCCGTCAAGGCCATCCAGCGTGTTCTTTAACGTGCACAGGGTATGGCTCTCCTGCACACGGGGCCACGGCTTAACGTCCCATCCGACGGACGGCGGCCTTTCCAAGCCCATCGGTGTCCCCTACTGACCGTGGGCAATGCGGGGAATTTTTGCGGAGATAAATCTCAACGCTGACCCAGCTGGGACTCGAACCTGGGAACTACAGATTATGAGCCTGGCGCGCTACCGACTGAGCCACCCCTGCCCCAAGATGTTTGTTAAATAGATCTTTTACTCGTTATTGGTGTTGGTTTTGTTCTGACCTATGATAATCACTTTATTTTTTCACCTTTTGGAGACGAATAGGGTTATGAAACTGAGGTTATATATAATTCTGATATATAATATATTTCTGATATACTGTATATTTTATACTGCATATTCTATACTGTATATTTCGGAAGCCTAAAGGCCTCAGAAGGAGGGGGAGACTTAGGATGCGGTGGGCAGACAATGTCAGACAGGACCTTGTTAGAATTGGTGTGCAGTGGCCAGATGCAGCAGATGTAGCTCAGGACAGACATGCTTGGAGAACTAAATTTCATGGTCTGGTTGGACCTCCATAGCCCATGGCTGCTTGAGGATGATGATGATGATGATGATGGAGTAAGTGAGCAAATCACAAGGACTCGAAGGATTGAGCAGGGGAGGAAAAAAGGCCTATTGGACAGTTGTTAAGAAATTTTCATTCAAGTCCATCCAGTGTGTTCTTCAGTATGTAAAGAGGTATGAATTTCTTGCACGTGGAGTTATGACTTAAAATACCAACGAATGGTGGAATTTCCTAACCTATCGCTGTTCTCTTTCTCAATGAGGGCATAGTGTTTGTCAGCGGAAAAAGTGCTGGAACACAAACATAGTGGGGACTCCAACCTGGAAACATAAAGTTGCGAGTCAGGCACACTATCGACTGACCCAAACCTCAACCCTACTCGTTAATAGGAGCATTGCAGAGATCATTTACTCGTTAATAGGTGTATTGCAGAGATCCGTTACTCGTTAATAGGAGCATTGCAGAGATCATTTACTCGTTAAAAGGTGTATTGCAGAGATCCTTTACTCGTTAATAGGTGCATTGCAGAGATCATTTACTCGTTAATAGGTGTATTGCACAGATCCTTTACTCGTTAAAAGGTGTATTGCAGAGATCCTTTACTCGTTAATAGGTGCATTGCAGAGATCATTTACTCGTTAATAGGTGTATTGCAGAGATCCTTTACTCGTTAATAGGTGTATTGCAGAGATCCTTTACTCGTTAATAGGTGTATTGCAGAGATCATTTACTCGTTAATAGGTGTATTGCAGAGATCCTTTACTCATTAATAGGTGTATTGCAGAGATCCTTTACCTGTTAAATTTGAGATCTTTCATTCCTTAAATGGTTTGTTGTGGAGATACTTTATTAGTTAAGTAGGCTATTGCGGAGATTATTTTTCCGTTAAGATATCTGTTGCGGTTACCTTATATTCGTGACATGTCTGTTGAGAGGATACCTCTTAGGATTTGTGAAGATCTTTACTCGTTAAATGTTTGTTGAGAAAATCCTTACTAATACATTTGTTGTGGAAGTCCTTTAATCGTTAAATGATCCACTGCGGCTGTCTCTTATTCGTATAGATGACTGTTGGTGGCGATACCCCGACGCATTGCGAAGATAGAGATCATTTATTCGCTGTCTGTTGAGATCATTTACTCGTTGTCTACCGAGAAGATCATTTACTAGTTAATAAGTTTGTTCCAAAATAATATCTTCATTAGATGCAATGTTTGCTGCGGAAATCTTTTACTCGTTAGGATATGTACTCCGAAAATCTTTTGCTTGTTAGGTATGAGGTCTATTGCTGAGATCCTTTACTCTTTAGGTGGTTTTACCAGAAACTCTTTATTCATTTGGTTTGTTTCGGAGATTCTTTACTCTTTAAGAGGTGTTTTAAAAAAACACGTTTAGTTTGCTGCGGAGATCATTTTACTCTTTAGAACAGTGCTTCTTAAAGTGGTGGTCGGTGGACGGGAGGCGATCCGTGAGCCATCAATCGCAGGTCCTCAGCTATCTGCTAGGAACGGAAGAAATAGATTTTCAGAAGCATAGCTTTGATATGACATAGCTCTACAGATCGTACGTCCCAACACTCTAGATAAGGTCAATTCGTGCGGAGGTGAGGTAAGTATCATGCGCATAGGTATACCTTCGTTCTTGAGACAATCCATGACCAGAAACGTCTGGTGCATACTCGGATCTCAGATGGATCCAACGGATCTCAAGAATCAATGGATTAATTACCTACCTGTCGGCGAGTCAGCCTCAGATAAGAATTATTGTCCGCGTCTTGCCCCTCGCTTAGTAGAAAGAAAAAATATCCTGCAAGGTCAATCAGTATGTTGTTTTACAAGTCGCGCCAACGCGTCGTCAGATATTCTGAGAAGCACTGCTCTAAGAAGTCTTTTCAGAAATTCTTTGCTCGTTTGGTTTGCTTCCGAGATCCTTTTAATTCTTAGGAGGTATTTTCAGAAATTTTTTTACTCGTTTGGTTTGCTTCCGAGATCCTTTGCTCCTTAGGTGGTCGTTTCAGAAATTCTTTGCTCGTTTGGTTTGTTCCCGAGATCCTTTACTCCTTAGGAGATCTTTTCAGAAATTCTTTGCTCTTTTGGTTTGTTCCCGAGATCCTTTACTCCTTAGGAGATCTTTTCAGAAATTCTTTGCTCTTTTGGTTTGTTCCCGAGATCCTTTACTCCTTAGGAGATCTTTTCAGAAATTCTTTGCTCGTTTGGTTTGTTCCCGAGATCCTTTACTCCTTAGGAGATCTTTTCAGAAATTCTTTGCTCTTTTGGTTTGTTCCCGAGATCCTTTACTCCTTAGGAGATCTTTTCAGAAATTCTTTGCTCGTTTGGTTTGTTCCCGAGATCCTTTACTCCTTAGGAGATCTTTTCAGAAATTCTTTGCTCGTTTGGTTTGTTCCCGAGATCCTTTACTCCTTAGGAGATCTTTTCAGAAATTCTTTGCTCGTTTGGTTTGTTCCCGAGATCCTTTACTCGTTTTGTGTTGCAAAATCTGTTGCTCATTAAAAGGTCTGTTGTTCAGATGCTTTACTAGATAAGAGGTCTTTTGCGCAAACCCTTAATTAAAGAGGTTCTTTGTGGAGATATTTTGCTCGTTAATATGGCTTATCGACTAATAAGGAAAAAGAATCTCTGTAACAGATTTCTTAACGAGTTAAGATACTCCGCCAGATTTTCTTTATTTTGGTATATGATTAAAGGGAACTGTGTCCTAGGTGACACTTTGAACTTGTTACGGAGCCGTCTATTGGATGAAACTTTCTTTTGTAGATCTGCGAGCTGGAGATTGATTTCCTTCGACCATTAAAGAACATTCTATACATGGCATTTAAGCGCCGTCTATTCAAATTCTCCCGTAGGCGTTTTTCTTAGGTTACCTGTGAGGCCATCTGATCTGACTCTTTAACTCATTTATAAAACAAAGGAGCGACTTGTAAAACAATATGCTCATTGACCTTGCAGGATATTTTTTTTTTAAAGAACACACCGAACACGTCTTTTAGGAGCTATCCAGTGAATTCTTTCATCTATACGCTAACTTGATTTTCGGATAATCGGAAGAATGTTCGAGAGAAGAAAATGCTCTCTCTGAACGACACGACGCAGCACTCGATTTTAATGACGTAAATAAGCCATGTAAACAGCTGTAGTGCCTTGTGTCGTTGTAGATCAGTAGCATACAAACCTACACAGATGCCGTGTCTATGTACACAGTGGAAGGATTACTGCAACTCCTTCATGTTCTGAATGCAAAACAGATTCATCCCTAGGACATCTTCCCTATGGCATCCTGGCTTCGTTACAGCTCCTCCTCTCAGTTTTCATCTTTACAAACTTGTGCTTGCGATGCAGCAATTACGGCGCGAGGGGCAGGTGTCAGCTATCAGCTTAGGGCTGCAGTTGTTAATGAACTGCTTCGTAAGCTCACAGAGCCAGTTTACGAAGTTGTAAAGTTTGCAAGAAAACTGACAGTCCCTTTTCTTACAGAGTGCACTTTTTTGTTGGTAGTAACAAGCAAACTTCAGTATCGCCCAACAGAGTTTCCTAATTAATGATCCACAAGTTTTTTGTTGCTTAATTCTTTAATAATAATAATAACAATAACAACAACAAGAAGAAATTATTTTTGATCGCGAGGATTGCAGTACAGGAGGCGACTTTGTGAAGATGGAAAACTTAACTTCGACAGTTCTATTTGAGACTTGGTGATATCATTTGTAATCTTCGTTGGCTAAAATAAGGAAGAGATTGTAATGGGGTAGAGCTCTAAGGTTCTGCTGTTGCAACCTTTGTTCACTTTAAAGGGGTGTTTCGCAACTTGTGGTCTCGGACTTTTAGTGGTCCGCGAAGGTTGTAAATGGGGTAGAGCTCTAACGTTCTTCTGTTGCAACCTTTGTTCACTTTAAAGGAGTGTTTCGCAACTTGTGGTCTCGGACTTTTAGTGGTCCGCGAAGGTTGTAAATGGGGTAGAGCTCTAACGTTCTTCTGTTGCAACCTTTGTTCACTTTAAAGGAGTGTTTCGCAACTTGTGGTCTCGGACATTTAGTGGTCCGCGAAGGTTGTAAATGGGGTAGAGCTCTAACGTTCTTCTGTTGCAACCTTTGTTCACTTTAAAGGAGTGTTTCGCAACTTGTGGTCTCGGACTTTTAGTGGTCCGCGAAGGTTGTAAATGGGGTAGAGCTCTAACGTCCTTCTGTTGCAACCTTTGTTCACTTTAAAGGAGTGTTTCGCAACTTGTGGTCTCGGATTTTTAGTGGTCCGCGAAGGTTGTAAATGGGGTAGAGCTCTAACGTTCTTCTGTTGCAACCTTTGTTCGCTTTAAAGGAGTGTTTCGCAACTTGTGGTCTCGGACTTTTAGTGGTCGGCGAAGGTTGTAAATGGGGTAGAGCTCTAACGTTCTACTGTTGCAACCTTTGTTCATTTTAAAGGAGTGTTTCGCAACTTGTGGTCTCGGACTTTTAGTGGTCCGCAAAGGTTGTAAATGGGGTTCTAAACATGTGGTCCCAGGCCCTTAGTGGTCCGCGAAGATTGTAATGGGGTTCACAACTAGTGGTCCCATGAAACCGTAGTGGTCCGTGAAGGTTGTAATGGAGTTCAGCGAGCTATTTTTGATATTATAGAAAGATCTTAAGGAAGCAGTACATGTACCTCGACTACATAACCACTTCAAGTTATATTGCTTTTTGTCTAAAATTATGTTAATGCAGTATAGCAACGCTGACTGTCTCCAGATGATCACAATTCGTGTGGGGCGGAGGTGGCTCAGTCGGTAGCGCGCCAGGCTCGTAATCTGTAGTTCCCAGGTTCGAGTCCCAGCTGGGTCAGCGTTGAGATTTATCTCCGCAAAAATTCCACTCCCTGCCCACGGTCAGTAGGGGACACCGATGGGCTTGGAAAGACCGCCGTCCGTCGGATGGGACATTAAGCCGTGGCCCCGTGTGCGGGAGAGCCATACCCTGTGCACGTTAAAGAACACGCTGGATGGCCTTGACGGGAGGCTACCATCTGTCTCCTAACAGCTGTTCCAGTGGGTTCCCTCCCCCAACCTTCTCTGAGCCTTCGGGGTCCATGTGACCTGGCCATTTAGCCCATGGTGTGCAAAAAAGTGCCGCTCAGAGGTAAAACAACCCAACCCAACACAATTCGTGACTTGTTGTTGATAACAAATGAGGTTGTTGATCATCGAACTCTTCCACTCAAATGTTCAGATCATAAATGCAAAATAGCAAATAAATGAAAGCAGATTAAGAATTAAAGATATAACCCATTATTGGTATTTTCAGGTACATCACGCTGCATTTTAATTAAAATACACATATTTAGTGTTGATGATTTTGGATAGGTGTGGATGACCTATCCAAATGACGAATTACATTTTTCGAACGTCCCAATGGCATTAATGGCGCCCTCTAAAGGTGAAAAGAATTAAAAAAGGCCACAACTTGTAAATGAATATTGCAAAAGATTTATTTAAGCTGAAATTTTGGTGGGTTGGGTTGTTTTACCTCTGAGCGGCACTTTTTTGCACACCATGGGCTAAATGGCCAGGTCTCATGGACCCCGAAGGCTCAGAGAAGGTTGGGGGAGGGGACCCACTGGAACAGCTGTTGGCTGTTCCAGTCAAGGCCATCCAGCGTGTTCTTTAACGTGCACAGGGTATGGCTCTCCACCACACGGGGCCACGGCTTAACGTCCCATCCGACGGGCGGCGGCTTTTCCAAGCCCATCGGTGTCCCCTACTGACCGTGGGCAGGGCGGGGAATTTTGCGGAGATAAATCTCAACGCTCACCCAGCTGGGACTCGAACCTGGGAACTACAGATTACGAGCCTGACGCGCTAACGACTGAGCACCCCCCGTCCCCCGTCCCCCCATTTTCACTGTAAAAGGGAGCTAATTATAGCCGAAAAAACAACAACAACAATTATTATTATTATTATTATTATTATTATTATTATTATTATTATTATTTTCTTTGAAAACGAGCTTCCCACATTCAGCAAAAGCAAAATGTTATTCTTTCAGTTTCATCCGAGGCCGGGTGGCTCAGTCGGAACGAGCCAGGCCATAATCTTCAGTTCCAAGATTCGAGTCCCATCTGGGCCAGCGTTGAGATTTATCTCCGCAAAACTCTCCACCTTGTCCTCGGTCAATAGGATACACCGATGGACCAGGAAATGTCGCCGTTCGTCGGATGAGAAGTACAGCCGTGGCTCCTTGTGTGGGAGAGCTACACCCTGTGCGTTTTCGGGGCGGGGGTGGCTCAGTCGGTAGCGCGCCAGTCTCGTAATCTGTAGTTCCCAGGTTCGAGTCCCAGCTGGGTCAGCGTTGAGATTTATCTACGCAAAACTCTCCTCCTTGTCCTCGGTCAATAGGATACACCGATGGGACAGGAAATGCCGCCGTTCGTCGGATGAGAAGTACAGCCGTGCTCCTTGTGTGGGAGAGCTACACCCTCTGCATTTTCGGGGCGGGGGTGGCTCAGTTGGTTGCGCGCCAGTCTCGTAATCTGTAGTTCCCAGGTTCGAGTCCCAGCTGGGTCAGCGTTGAGATTTATCTCCGCAAAATTCCCCGCCCTGCCCACGGTCAGTAGGGGACACCGATGGGCTTGGAAAGGCCGACGTCCGTCAGATGGGACGTTAAGCCTTGGCCCGTGTGCGGGAGAGCCATACCCTGTGCACGTTAAAGAACACGCTGGATAGCCTTGACGGAAGGCTGCCATCTGTCTCCCAACATCTGCTCCAGTGGGTCCCCTCCCCCAACCTTCTCTGAGCCTTCGGGGTCCATGTGACCTGGCCATTTAGCCCATGGTGTGCAAAAAAGTGCCGCTCAGAGGTAAAACAACCCAACCCAACCCTGTGCATTTTAAAGAACACGCTAGATGGACTTGACGGAATTATCATCTTCTCCTAACATCTGTCCAGTGGGTACTCTGAGCCCTCTGGGTCTTTGTGACCTGGCCATTTAGCCCATTGTATGCAAAAAAGTGACACCCAGAGGTAAAACAGCCAAATCCAGTTTCATCGTGTCATTTTGTTTTTATATCATCAATTGCAATAGAAAAAACAGGATAAGGCAAAACATTATCAATAACATAAATTTTTATTTATTTTTTATTTTACTGAAAATGCCTCTTAGAACACTGATTAAAAAACGCTTGTTTACAGTATTGCCTTCGATTCATTAGGACGCTGCCGCCTCCACCCCATTCAGTCCATTGCTAACAAACGAAAAGCTGGCAACCGATAAATCAACCCGAAAACAAATGCGTGATGCGATAGTTTGTGATTCGTGGATACCGAGCACGGAATGTATCTCCTAGTCAAAGAATCAAACCACTCCTATATCTTCCGTTGAAAATAATGTTTCGTGCTTTATCTTTTATAAATACGTTAGGATGAAAAAAAATAACAATTTATCAAGTGGGCGAACACAGTAGGGGATTCCATTTTACAAACTATTGGTGTTGTCCCAATATCATCGTAATAAATAATAGCAATATCCGTATGGGTGAGTGGACGACAGCGTGGATACAGACAGAAAAATGCAAGTTTTTCTTTCTTTCCTGGCATTCCGATGACAGCGCATGCACTGGATTAAATATACTACGCAAACAACTGCGAAATGTTTATCGATTTTTTTCGGTATCTTATAATTTTGCAGATGCTTGATCGATTGGTCACAAAATTTGTATCAGGGTTCCCCTTGTGTGATCCTCTGTTTAGTAAAAATAATCGAATCCCTATCTGCCATAGGATGGGATTAATCCCTTTGCGAATGTTAAGGGATCCGGAAACGATGAGTGAGGTCTCCTTGTCTACTGTACAGTCGCTCAAAAAATATCCGAACGCTATAGTTGATTACAGAATTCAGAACAAAATATCTGGCAACGATTTTTTTAGAAATTAGTGATCTGACAACCTTCGTGTCACGTGACATGAAGGTGCCCTAGGAAATCTAACTCTAACGACTCTCTTCCAATCATTATTCGATACTTTTCGTTTAACTAAATTATTCACTGAAAGCACAATTTATTATGCACACCCAACCCATCTACAAACCTGCCCTACTACACCACAAAAATGCAGCCAGCCGAAACCCCTTGTTGGCTATAAATAGGTCAGATACCTACCTACGACTGTCATGATGGATTCGGTTGCGGGCAGATATTCAAGAAAGATGGGCTGCTCATTATCAACGACTGCAGAACGTCTGGGATTTCTACGAGTGATGGTCGCACGTATGTACTAGGACTACATCGAAACTGACAAAACTGCAGTTGCTAGGAAAAATGTGGTTGTAACCGGACTATTGATTTTAGAGGTGAACACTGCCTCTCCTTTATTGTAACTTCGGAACGTAGGGCCAAATGCAGGTGATAACGTTGGCATTCGACGACGGGGCCACCTGTGAAGGTTTGTGCAAAGATAATCCTACGTATGATGGCACGACTGGGCTGTAGCAACCGAATGCCTCGAGTTCCTTCGTTAATAGCATGTCAGGGGACTATGAGGCTGCAGTAGGCGAAAGAACACTGTATATGTTAAGTATGTTAAGTGTACGTTAAGTATAAATTTTATTATATTATACATCATATTATGTATTAGCGAAATGTTTCGGTAAAAAAAAAAACACTAAAAGGCGTTCTGGTCCATTCCAGTTCAATTCAATATTTTGCACTTCCTCTATAATAATTTCCTACATACACACACACATATATATATACATGTATTTTCCTCTCTCTTTTAGTGATATTTTAAAAGCTATTCGCGCAAAACACGTACAATATATAGATTTAAGATAATTTTAATATATAAAATCGATACAGTTCCGATTATAAATTATTTTAAACCGAGTTACTCACCGTAAATTATCATTTGAATAGTTGTTATTTTTGGTTATAATAATTGATTTACAGTATTATTTATTATACATATATTAATTTATTATGAAGTGAATTGTGAAAAGTGACATGGGAATACAATGAATTATAATGAAAATTTTGAAACAATGAAAGTTTTGGAAGAAAATAAATTTGTGATGACATCTGGTGTCAAACCTTTTGCACTACGAATCAAATGATAGCAAACAACGCTAAGATCTACTTGTACAGTAATTTATTGAAATGCTTTATTAGTATTCCGTCTAAACCCAAACGTTCAATACATTATTATATATTTTTTTTAAATGTGCTTCCTAAACTTTTCATACCTAAATGTCCTTCCTTGGCAAATTAATAAGTTGTCAACTCCATTGGCACAGTTCAATGATGATTTTTGACTAAGTTTTTGACTTCATGTATTTGTTGCATTGGTTGAATCAGCCAATCAAGTGTAAGCAAGATGTTGTCACTTATGCTACGTGACTTGGGTGAGTTTTGTGTTTAACAGACCTCAATATTAGCACCATTGGTGATGCCGCCTCGGTGGCTCAGAGGAGTTGGGATGGCTCCAGGTAATATTGCGACTGCCGGGGGTCCGGGTTCGAGTCCCGGATAAATCATAAATCATAATCTTGTCTCGAAGTTTCGTTGTATCTACATTTTCCACGTTTTCATCCCCCATCATTCAGTGTTTCCACCTTCAGTTCGTCATGTTCTCACATTCCCATATTTCCACCTTCATTCCACCATATTCTCCTTTACACCTTGCCATACTTCCACTTTCATTTTGTAATAGTCGTTTGTTCTGACATATATGCTGTTATTGTCACTCAGTAACACACTTGTTCAGTTCTAAAACCCTCCTAAGAATTCCATGTTCACACATTTGGGTATAAAGCGATCATAGCCTATAAATCTCGTCAACCAAACTGCACAAAAAAGGGAAAAACATTGATGGCATGATATTCAACTTCTTTCCATACTCAGCTCACCATGTCGCAACTCTTGTAACGGCTGCAAAGATTCTTCCTTTGAATGCTCTAACCCCCCCTCCCCCCAAAAAAGTCCAATGGTATCAGATCGGGAATTTTCAGGTGCCACAAGATCAGTCCATGTCTATTAGTCCAGCGATTTAAAAATTTCGTTTTGATACTACATTTGATATTAGCGCCATCATGTGATACTAAGTCCAAACCGTTAAAAGAAGGAAATTTTGAGAATTTCTTGGCATTTTGGACAATTGCTTTCGTTACTTAATTAAAAGAAAAGCAACGTTTCAAAATATGTGTATTATTTCATAATGGCCGTGTATATTTTCCTAAAATTGCCTTTCAGAACCTTTTACAATATGAGACATTGATACCTGTAAGGTAACTAAAATCCAATCCCAAAGAGTGAGATATTGTGATAAGTTAAGCAACCTCTTTCGCCAGATGCAAACATAGCGACTGTTTCGTAATAAAAATACAAAGATGCTTTTGGGCAATCTTTGCACGGGGGCAGTTACTCTGGCGCAATTTTTTTCAAGTATCGTTTTAATTACGCTCGTTAATGTAGTCAATTTCTAATAGATTCCTCCTCGGAAAACTTAGAATTAATCAAGAATTTCGCTTCTCTGAGCTAATTTATTTTTATAATCTTAAAACACACTCCAGAGGGAGGGAAAATTGCAAAATTTAAATGCTCGTGCTCATTCGCTTCGTGAAAAAGAAAGAGCAGAGAGAAAGATTATAAAAGAAGAAAAAAGGTAAAATTGCTCTTTCAGCAACTAAGGTTGTAAATTTTCATCGTTTCATTAAAATGCGCATCGATTTATCTTTTCTAATGAAACGATTCTCGGAGATCGGATTATCACAAAAAGGAACACCGAACTTTTTTCTCCCTTTTCCTGAAGTTTAGGGTAATTAAGAAATGCGTTTCTGATGCCGTAGATTTAATTATTTGCTTGGATGAAGCACGAACTCGTTGTAATTACTTCGTCAATATCAAGCCATGCCCCGTTTTTTCGTACACAGTGAACTCTCCTTTATCGCCAATTGATTAACATTTTTGCCAATTTTTTTCATATCTCTTCTCGTAATTAGAACTTTATAAGTGACATTAGGAATTTAATAAACTACAGTGGGAAATATCGAGTGCCTAACAGTTTGCTTTGAAGCAGGATCGGCAATCAAACGTCATAGAGTACAATCAACTGTTTAGAAGAAAGAAGACAACAACAACTCTTTTTAAGCAGCTTATCACTTAATACGAACAACTTAGGGTTGATTAATCCTCTTTACAGTCTGAGAGGAAGAAAGTCTCGCTTCTTGTTCATCACTTAATTGAATATGGTATTAAGTATTTGCATCTGAAGTGCTTAAGGTCGTCAGAGACTACCGAAAAATGAGTTTGGAAACTTCTCTTTAAAAAGCAACAACTACTCACAATAGTACATAAAGGTTGTTCGCCGAAAGAAGTCCCTAAAAATATAAAGCACGAACAACCCTAGAAAAGTTGCGGAATTCATAATAAAAAGTTTCGTTTCGTTGATGTATTCTATGCGGCACTTTTATGAAAAGAGTTGTCTTGCTCTCTGTTGATTCATTATGTTCCTTATTTGTGACTAAAACAAATAAGGGTCGTTGAGAGTTAATGGTTGGTTTTCAACCATGTCTCGAATTTCGTTGTACCTATATTTTCCCACGTTTTCATCTCCTATCATTCAGTGTTTCCAACTACTTTTCGTCATGTCCCCATTCACACCTTGCCATATTTCCATCTTCATTTCATTCGGATCCCATTCATATCTTGCCATATTTTCATCTTCATTTCATTCGGATCCCATTCACACCTTGCCATATTTCCATCTTCATTTCATTCGGATCCCATTCATATCTTGCCATATTTTCATCTTCATTTCATTCGGATCCCATTCACACCTTGCCATATTTCCATCTTCATTTCATTCGGATCCCATTCATATCTTGCCATATTTTCATCTTCATTTCATTCGGATCCCATTCACACCTTGCCATATTTCCATCTTCATTTCATTCGGATCCCATTCATATCTTGCCATATTTTCATCTTCATTTCATTCGGATCCCATTCACACCTTGCCATATTTCCATCTTCATTTCATTCGGATCCCATTCATATCTTGCCATATTTTCATCTTCATTTCATTCGGATACCATTCACACCTTGCCATATTTCCATCTTCATTTCATTCGGATCCCATTCACACCTTGCCATATTTCCATCTTCATTTCATTCGGATCCCATTCATATCTTGCCATATTTCCACCTTCATTCAAGTACCGCCCAGAATACATATTGCCACATTTTGCCATCTTTCCCCCTTCATTTCTTTCTGTCCCCATTCCTATTTTGCCATACTTCCACCTTTATTGCGTCATGTTCTCATTAGCATTTTGCCATTATTCCATCTCCATTTTGTGACATTCTCATTTCCACCTTGGCAAGCTTCAGCCTCTTTGCTCTAGAGCTAACTGAAGAACATCATGGTTCTATTAAAGTGGCCGCAGCACATAGAACGTATTTATCATGATAGGGCGGTGAGATGGGTGTAGCGAGGTTTCTAAGGACCCTGGCTCAGACGATTAAGAATTCCTGCTTCCCCTTCTCACGCTGGAGGGATTCATCAACTATATTATATAAGTAACGACATATATATTGAAACGACATGGTCACGTAAAAAAACTGAAGCGTGATTATTGCATTACCAAATACGGCACGTACTGTGGAAATACGTCATATTCGGAAAAGAACAGGCATTTAGTTTGAGAAAGTAGTAAAGAAGAATTTGAGTGACGTGTGTGCGGGTGCCGGCTAAGACTGCCGTTATTAGTTTTATTTTGTGAAGAATCGGAATGACTTCGGTTTTTTATACGAATGTAGTTCTTATTAAACATGTGCAATAAATAAGAAGCATTTTTCGTAAGAATCGATATTTTAATTTGTTATGTAGAAAATGTCGTAAGTCAACTTTCGAATGGTATATCCTTTTAATATGACTTTAATAGATGACAATAGCAATGAACCAGTCGTTAATTCATTTGTATATAAAGTGATGAATACGTCAAGTATTGCTTGTTTCTTCTAAATTAATTGCTTTATTCATTCAATTTCATTTATTATCTGTTTGGTTAAAACTTACGTACGGTGTTGTGAAACAAATACAGCTAAAAATCAGTAACAATATAATTATATATATATATTGTAAAATACGTACATGCAAAATGTAATCTTCAAACCAATTTGTAAATAACGATATACTGTATAGGAACATCTGAGCTCTTGAAAAAGGATCCTTTTTGAGTTTAGTTTGAGGACAGAAGCTTCCCTTTACTCTATAGCAGTTTCGCCCATGTGTGATAATATGTATACCTAACATTACGGGGGGCGGGGGTAGCTCAGTCGGTAGCGCGCCAGGCTCGTAATCTGTAGTTCCCAGCTTCGGATCAGCGTTGAGATTTATCTCCGCAAAATTCTCCGCCCTGCCCACGGTCAGTAGGGTACACCGATGGGCTTGGAAAGGCCGCCGTCCGTCGGATGGGACGTTAAGCCTGGTCCCGTGTGCGGGAGAGACATACCCTGTGAACGTTAAAGAACACGCTGGATGGCCTTGACGGGAGACTACCATCTGTCTCCCAACAGCTCTTCCAGTGGGTCCCCTCCCCCAACCTTCTCTGAGCCTTCGGGGTCCTTGTGACCTGGCCATTTAGCCCATGGTGTGCAAAAAAGTGCCGCTCAGAGGTAAAACAACCCAACCTAACATTACGTGACAAACAATATTTATTAAAGATCACATTAATATAGAATATTCTCCAAAAAATTGCGATAAACCAGCTTACAGTTATTTTTTACCTTTGCCTAATATAGGGAGCTCCTATAAGCCTCCAACTTAGATTAGGGAGCTCCTATAAGCTGTTGCCTCCAACTTAGATTTTCTGGTTCGTTTATCAGTAAGCAGTCAAAGATTACGCTCTATAATTAGTAGATGAACCATCGATCAAGTTCACTGAGATAGGCAGCAAAGCAGTTTAAAATGAATGGACAACTTCTGATACCTGACTTTTCTTTTTAAGATGCAAGGTTCTCATGGTTCGACCCTGTTTCTCTCGCTCCGTCGGCCAATTTCTCTGTTCGAAGGGGCCAAGTGACCTCTATGCTAATGAAGTCATATGTGCTTCACCCAACTCCTACTACTAGTGCTGTAGCCATTTGTACCCGACGGTGGATCTAATGAATTACAGTTGCATTTATTGCTACTCATTAGGGACAGAAAAGGATCTCCTCTTTCATTCTTTCATTTGAGGAGGGCTGGAAAACGGTGCCTCTCCTTTTGTACGAAAATCTGCTCTTGTGTGTTTCACGAAATGCTTTCTTCTCCATTTTGATATAAAAATGTTTTAACGGCACTGATCTCCATTTTGCAAACTTTCACTTACAGCTTGCAACGCTTTTACAGCCACCTTGCCACACTTCTTCCCATATCTTGTCACACCTCCACCTTGGAACGCTTTAACCTTCATCTTGAAATGCTTCCACCTCCACCTTGAAATGCTTCCACTTCTACCTCGAAACGTTTCCACCCTCACATTGCAATACCTTGACCACCACCTTGAAGCACTTCAGCATCCACCATGCCACCCTTCTCACTATATCATGTCACACCTCCAGCATGGAACGCTTTCACCTCCACTTTGAAATACTTCCACTTCCACCTCGAAACGTTTTCACCCTCACATTGCAATGCCTTGACCTCCACCTTGAAGCACTTCAGCATCCACCATGCCACCCTTCTCACTATATCATGTCACACCTCCACCATGGAACGCTTTCACCTCCACCTTGAAATGCTTCCACTTCCACCTCGAAACGTTTCCACCCTCACATTGCAATACCTTGACCACCACCTTGAAGCACTTCAGCATCCACCATGCCACCCTTCTCACTATATCATGTCACACCTCCACCATGAACACTTTCACCTCCACCTTGAAATACTTCCACTTCCACCTCGAAACGTTTTCACCCTCACATTGCAATGCCTTGACCTCCACCTTGAAGCATTTCAGCATCCACCATGCCACCCTTCTCACTATATCATGTCACACCTCCACCATGGAACGCTTTCACCTCCACCTTGAAATGCTTCCACTTCCACCTCGAAACGTTTCCACCCTCACATTGCAATGCCTTGACCTCTACCTTGAAGCACTGCAGCATCCACCATGCCACACTTCTCACTATATCATGTCACACCTCCACCATGGAACGCTTTCACCTCAACCTTGAAATGCTTCCACAACGAAACGTTTCCACCCCCACGTTGCAACGTCTTGACCTCCACCTTGAAGTGTTTCCACTATATTATGTCACGCCTCCATCTTGCAATGCTTCCATCTCCGTCTAACAAACGCCTCTACCTTGAAACGCATCCATTTCACCTTACTACACTTCTCCCTATATCTTGTCACATCTCAACCTTGAAAAACTTTCATCTCCACCTTGAAATGCTCCCACCTCCTCGTTGAAGCGCTTCCACATCCACTTTGCAATGCTTACACCTCCATCTTGAACGTTTCCACCTTTAAATGCCTCCACTTCAACTTGCTACACTTCCCCCTATATTTTGTCACATCTCCCCCTAAAATGTGTTCACTTCCACCTTGGAACGTTTCCACCCAACTTTGAACGGTTTCACCTCTATCTAGAAACGCTTCTAAATTCACCTTGACACTCTTCTCACTGTATCATGTCTTGCTGCCATCTCCACTTCGAAACGCTTCCTACTCCACCTTGTAACACTTCCGTCTCGCCTTGAATGCTTTCACCTTCCCCTTGTAATGCTTCCTACTCCACCTTGTAACACTTTCGCCTACACCTTGAAACGCTTCCACTTCCACCTCGAAACGCTTCCACTTCACCTTGCCACACTTCAATCTCTACCTTGCAACGCTTCCACCCCCACTTCGCCACATTTCTCCTTATACCTTTATCAACTTGTAGTAACAAGGAAATTGCGGAAAAAATAGTCCACCATCTGCCTCCGGGACTCAGATTCGGGATCTCTTGGTTACGTACTAGTTATTCTCCATTTGAGCTAAGGCGAAGAAAATTTAAATTTGTTTAAGAACGGTTATAATGTGGTTATGCTATGAAGATTTATCATGCAATTCTAAGGGGCGGGCGCACTTTTAGAATAACATAGTAATGCTTCATAGCACAACCATCATAATCTTTCTTAAGTAAGTGTGAATTATCCCCACCTTAGCTCAAATGGTAGGGAAACTGGCGCTTAACTAAGAGATCCAGAATCCGCATCCGGATGGGTGGATTATGTTTCTCATTTGCCTTGTTACTATGAAATGACTATGAGTGTAGAGAGATTAATTCCCTCTGTTGTCAACTACCTCCATATACTTTGCAGCGCTTCTACTACTTGCCATGTTTTAAACTTCTGCAGTGCCATGCTTTGATCTCCTTTCTGACACCTCAATCTTGGCATGATTCCAACTCCATCTTACCATACTTCCGCCACCATGCTCTCAATAAAACCAATTTTTAATCTCAGTCTTCAAACTACACATAGTAATCGTACCAGTCAATAATTAATAAACAAACTTTGACAAATAAACCACTCTCTGATGATACTTTTTGGTTTGGGTTTCATACGTATTTCTCTAGTCAGGAAACGAAATCGAGACAAGAGCCACAAACCTACGCAAAGAAATGAAACTCACCGAATTCTGGTCTACAATTCACTAAATGCTATAGGTTTTCCTTCCCACCAAAAAAGGAGTTTCTCTCATTCTCTTATCCCAGTCTCAGGCCGAATTTGAAACTTTCCCAACCCGTCGAATTTGCATCTCCCACAAAAGAGGTGGTATCACTCTGTTCATCTCTATGACCGTGAAGTGTTTGCGAGAAGAGTCTACTGCAGTGCTTGGTAGGCAACCCACATGCAGCACAAGAGACCACAAGGAAGTGCCATTAATTCAGTCAGCCGGTTGGCAGCTGCATTAGCATTATCGTAGTTATACCGAAGCCTACTGCAATAATTTCTCCGTCTGAATGCCCTTTACCTTCGTCTCTGCCCTTCTCTTTTCTCGCTGCCTAACAAGCGTGAACTCTTGTTACACGGGGGGTCGACACGCAGAGCAATCATTTCTCACGTGCTCTCGTGCACGAATGACGCTGAGAGCGTCAGCTCGCGTGACGTTCTGTCATTGGGCCACCGGGTCCAAAGTTGTCACGTGATCCGCAGGGACCCAGCAGGTGCTTGGATGGCGTGAAAGGTTTCCGAACGAGGACCGCTGCAACTTCCGCGAAAGAGGAATCTGTCTCTGCACATTTATCTCCCAATCTGTCTCAATCCCAATGCTGCCTTTTATTCTTCTGCGTTTTATTCATTCCGAATTGTTCTCGTAGGTAGATCGTTCAGTTGCCACCTTGTTTACTCTAGCGCCCAAAACTTTTTCTGTTCGGTTAACGACTTTTGTTTTTATCCCCTTTCGATTTTTCACTTACTTCCAAAGTGGAACTATTACCTCCACGTGCTCCTTGTTGCCGTGAGATAATAACTGTTAGTTCTCTTTCTTTCTCATCTAAATTACCCTGAGGTTTTGGATAAGAAAGGCAAACGTTTAAATAATTGAATAATTCACTATATACACACAAATGAAATCTGTTATTGTGAATTAGGAGTTAAAAACTTAGCAAACAACAGCATTCGCGACTGGTTGTCGAATATTTCAGGAAGAAATAATAATTTATTTTTAAGTTTAATCTGAGGTACAGTCGCTCAAAAAAGTATCCGAACACTATGGTTGATTACAGAATTCAGAAAAAATATCTGGCAACGATTTTTTTAGAAATCAGTGATCTGGCAACCTTCGTGTCACGTGACACGAAGGTTGCCAGATCACTAATTTCTAAAAAAAAATCTTTTCCAGATATTTTTTCTGAATTTTTTTAATCAACCATAGTGTTCGGATACTTTTTTGAGCGACTGTAGGTGGTCATATTATTTTGATACTAGATCGTGTGGACTCACTCACGGAAATCACGGAAATATTGAGCGTGTGCAGTTACCGTTCACAGCAAACTGGAGCGTGTGCAGTAACTGCACACGCTCCAGTTTGCTGTGAAAGGTAACTGGAGCGTGTACAGTTGCTGCACGCTCCAGATATTTTTCCTGAATTCTGTAATCACGTGACACGAAGGTTGCCAGATCACTGATTTCTAAAAAATCGTTGCCAGATATTTTTTCTGAATTCTGTAATCAACCATAGTGTTCGGATACTTTTTTGAGCGACTGTACGTCAGCAGTTTATTAAATGTTTCGGAATCTAAGGCATCTGTTCAGTTGCAAAGCGAAACAGAACAATACAGCGGGGGAGGGCTCATTCGGTCTAAAGGGGTGGAAAAAAGAAAGCGAATTGGCTCAGTCGGTAGCGTACCAGGCTCACAATCTGTAGTTCCCAGGTTCGAGTTCTACCAGTACAAACGTTGATATCATCTCCGCTAAATTCTCGCCCTGGGTGCGAAAAAGAACACAAATGGACTTGGAAAAGTCGCCGTCCATTGGATGGGATGAAAAGCCACGGCGCAGGGTGCGGGGTAGGCATACCCTGTTTATTTAAAAAAAAACACGCTGGGTGGCCTTGATGGAAGGCTTCCATCTGTATTCTAGAAGTTGTTCAGTGGGTTTCGTTCTTTAACCTTCTCTGAAATTTCGTGTCCTTGTGACTTGGTCTTTAAGTTCATGGTATCAAAATGGTGTCACTCAGAGGTAAATCAACCCACCAAAGAAATGTTTTTTTAATTTTCTTCACTGACATAAAAGAAAAAATGTACGAAATGCGAGACAGAAGTGAAAATTGCATGGATGCATAAATGTCAACACAGAAATATATCAGAAACCGATAACTCGTTAAAGAGCCAAAAAAAACAACAACATAATAATTATCAAGTTGCAAGGGTAAGCTTTGATCTTACCGGGAATCAAAGATACAGTAACCCAGCCTCGAAGAACAAAAATACTATAAAGAGTTATATGTTTAAGTTTAGAGCAAAGAGTTTTTTTTTGGTGAAGAGTTTTCAATTCACATGCTCCCATTTATAATTATGCACAGCGCTATATTGGCAATCAGCTTCAAAATCCTAATAGAAATACGGTTATACATATCTTTTTCTTGCCGTGCAGTTTGTTTCTCTGCAATATAAGGACAACTGCAAGGAAAACAAGTTATAGGGGAATGCATTAAATGATATGCAAATTGTGTTTGTTACTTGAGTTCGTTCATTTCGACTAACTGATGCAAGAATTAGGTTTTCTGTTGAAAGCATTATTTTAGAATTCTCCCGAACAAGTTTTGGAGTATTCTTAATTATTTCCAACATTGTTTCCATTGTAGATTATTGCTGTGTTAGGGGAGTTAAATACATATGATTTTTCCCCTCTCTAAATTTTTTTCTTTTTACCGTACATCTGCGTCATTCAATGTCTGATATCGGCCGTGATTATTCGTTTTATATACAAATAACGTAATCAGTGCAGTTTAGCAAAATAAGGCTGATCCTTTCTTATACTATGAACAAAACGATTTAATAATTAGAAATGATTACAAACCTAGGAGAGGGCATCGAAACAATGGTTAAACTCTCCTTTCCTGAGTTAGAGCTCTTGCTGACTCGTACAATTTAACTAACTCTTTTACAAAATTGATCAAAGACTTTAAGGCCTCCTCTCTTACCCATGACTGATCGTAGTTCTATCTACGTTTGATGCTGCTATCTCTTAATTTTACACTCGGAGTTGATCTCAACACTAATAACTTTCTTATTCGTAGGAAAAGAAGGGATCATTCCCTACCTCTTATTGCCATGGTATCCTTGACGGTTGTTGGTCCTCACGTAAGCAGGAGACGAAGGTCAGGAGAACATTAGTCCATAATTGTGTCTGCCAGCGTTGACGAAACCATCAAAGTTCTGCGCGACGGCACTTGAAAAGGGAGAGAGGGCGCATATCAACAGGAACAGATGACCACTATAGCATTACGGCAGGACGTTCGTTCAGTCTGTCGGCATCTCCGATCATCAGATCACCAGGGCGAGTATTTGTTCCAGGCCACATTATAGGGGCCGCAATTACCATCTCAGAGCGACACGAAAGTTTTTTGGCGAAAGTCGGGCGCTCTCTCTCTGGAACAGAACTACACACGCGCACTTCTTTATCATTCCTCTTTTTCTCCTCATCTGCTTCTCGAAAAGTTCCGGTGCAGAATTCTTTGTTAGCTCCTTTGTTTTTGTTTCACTTTCCTCATTGGTCGCCCCTCTCGTCCCATCGTCCTTAGCCCCGTGCATTGAGACCAATGGGGGGCTCCCACAAATTTACACAGACCCACGTGGTCTTGGATTTTTGGAACTCCTAGCTTTAAATTCTGTAGCTCCTAGCTTTAAATTTTTATTACTTTGTGCACTCGAAGCTGACAGGACTGGTGCAGGAGGCTATTAACAGACCACTTGAATAGGCAGGAACGGTTGCCATCGGTCTCCTCTGTCCACTAACTGGGGGCGTATCAGTAAGTGCTGCTTTGTGTGTGTGTGTGGTTGGGGCTCAGTCGGTAGCGCGCCAGGCTCGTAATCTGCAGTTCCCAGGTTCGAGTCCCAGCTGGGTCAGCATTGAGATTTATCTCCGCAAAATTCCTCACCCTGCCCACGGTCAGTAGGGGACACCGATGGGCTTGGAAAGGCCGCCGTCCGTCGGATGGGACGTTAAGCCGTGGCCCCATGTGCGGGAGAGCCATACCCTGTACACGTTAAAGAACACGCTGGATGGCCTTGACGGGAGGCTACCATCTATCTCCCAACAGCTGTTCCAGTGGGTCCCCTCCCCCAACCTTCTCTGAGCCTTCGGGGTCCATGTGACCTGGACATTTAGCCCACGGTGTGCAAAAAAGGGCCGCTCAGAGGTAAAACAACCCAACCCTGCTTTGTGGGGGTTCGTGTAATGCGAACCATCTCCGGATGAGGTGGCGAGCTCTGTTGAAGCACGGATGTGACAAGGTTTTTATGGCTCTCTTTTATTGTTACTGTGGTAACCACCCTTGAGTAGATTTTAGGGCGGCACACACACTAGGCGTATACGCCTATTTCTCCACACTCTCCATAGGTTCTTAAAAGTCCCAGCAGCAATCCCTATTCGTCTGTTAATCTCATGACGCACATCACCATTATCTGTTACATAGCTCCCAAGGTAATTAAACTGTGACACCTGCTCAAGACCGCAACCATTCAGATTAACTGAACCACAGCCCGCCTCACCAATTTTCATCACTTTAGTTTTCTCTCTGTTTATAACCAAACCTACTCTACTACCAGTCTCATCAACAGCTCGAATGAAAGAGTTCATCTCATCAATATCATTGCCAAAAGGGCTAAATTATCAGCATAATATAAATCAGAAATTTTCGTATCTCCAGCCCATTTAAGGCCAAAATCTTTCCCTTGAAGTGAATTTCGCATAACATAATCAATAACCAAACTAAAGAGAAAAGGAGACAAAATGCACCCTTGTCGAACACCAGAAGTAATGCTAAACCAATTGCTACAAGACGTACCAACTCTCACTCTATGATAGAGAATTTTCATTATGTTAACTAACTTGTCTGGTATACCATATGATCTCACAATCAACCACAAATTATGACGATCAACAGAGTCGAAAGCCTTTTTGAAATCAACAAAGCTAGCAACCAAAGGTTTCTGAAACTCTAAACATTTCTCAAGAATCTGCCAGAGTGAAAATATCTGATCTACACATCCCCTACCACTTCTGAATCCACATTGCTCATCACGCAATTGCCTGTCAACCAGATTCTTAATTCTATTAAGCACAATCATGGAAAGAACTTTACCTGGAACAGAGAGTAGGCTGATACCCCTATAGTTATCACAAGAACTGCGATCACCTTTTTTGAAAATAGGGATAACAATAGCTCTGGTAAAATCTTTAGGAACCATGCCTTTATCATAAAAGATATTCAGAATTTCAGTCATCCAAGTGGTAACCGAAACATTTCCAGCTCTAAGCATTTCTGTAGTAATTTCATCTACCGCTGAGGATTTATGCAGTTTAAGTTTAGAAACAGCCAAAATAACTTCAGATTGTGTTATGTGGCCAACATTAAAGCCACCAATGCATCTATCATCATTACAAACAATGGGAGTAGAACTAACTACATTGTTTAGAACATCACTGAAATGCTCAGCCCACCTAGCTATGACAGAATCCTCCCCTTCTGTAACCTTACCTTGTTTATCCTTCAATCCTTGTATGCCTGTCCGTTTTCTACCACACAAAACATTAACTATCTGGTACAGCTCTCTGCTGTTGTGCTGCCTAACTGCTTCCTCAGCTTTGTCAGCCAAGCCATCAAGCCAAAAATTCTTATCAGTAGCTAACTGATCCTTTACACGTTTAATAAGCTCTCTGTAATCCTTTCTATTAGGACTAGTAGGGTATTGATTAAGGACATTCCTGTAGTTCCTTCTTTCTGAAATAAGCTCAAGTGCCTTATCACTCAAATAATTCTGCCTCCTATGCTCCTTTTTTTCCTAAAAGAGTACTGTTAGTTTCCAAAAACGCCTGTTTAAAACGGCCCCATTCTTCCTCAACTTCAGTAGTAAGCAAACCGTGACTGTCATAATGACTAAGTAACCTATCATGGTAAGCTTTAGTTATAACTGGGTCTTTCAGAGCTTCAGTACTAAAGGTAAATTTTTTAACCCTAGCACAACACTTTTTAAGTTTAAGTTGCAAGACACTTTTAACAAGGTAATGGTCAGATCCAATTTCAGCTCCCCTATATGCCCTGGTATTTCTAACAGAACTAGCCCATTTGCTGTTAATTAATATGTAATCAATCATATTCTTATGCAGCCCATCAGGTGAAACCCATGTGTACTTATGTATGTCGCGGTGTTTGTAATAAATGTTAGTTATTCTGAATCCATTGAGTTTACTTACCTGTAGGAGACGTTGCCCATTGCCATTGCAGCTACCAATACCAAAAGGGCCTATCACCCCTCCCCAAAGGTCAGAGTCAGTACCAACTTTGGCATTGAAGTCACCTAGAACAAGGGTAATATCTCCTTCTTGACAGAATTCAAAATATCCTGAAGTTGTCCGTAAAACATATCCTTCTCATCCTCATCGGCATCCTCAGTGGGGACATAACAGCAGATAACATTCAAATCTTGTCTGAAATTTTGCTGTAAGAAACCTTTCATTAATGCACTCCGTGGCCGAGTGGTTAGCACGCTTGGCTACTGATCTAAGGGACCTGGGTTCGAGCCCCGGAATTAGGCATGGATGTGTGTGTCGTTTTTCTGCTGAGGTCCTGCCATCCTCTCAGATCTCCTACTGTGGCATATAAACTGACAGGCTCCTGTCAGACCTCTGTGGCAAGCAGCTGCTTGAGGGGGTATTTATTTATTTTATATTTATCCTAGAAGAGCATCACTAGCGTGTCTGCTGAGAAGCAGACCCACGCCTTGGTGATGCTTATTGTCATCCCTCCCTGAAAAGAGAAATTTAAGATTATTTTTAAGAATCTGACTTTCATCTGTCCATCTGGTCTCTTACAAGCCGAGAATATCTAAATTATAATGGTGGAATTCTTGTGTGAGGACATCAAGAGAAAAAGCTCTGTGCAGAGTCGTCACATTCCAACTACTTATGGGGAGAAAATGGTTAGTGGGATGTTTAAAGAAACTATGTTTATTGAGAGAGGGGATGCCGACAATATCAAACAGCCCCCTAATCGCAGACATGGGGCAAAGAACCGTTCCCCCACTACTAAAGGCTGAAGCCATCTACACTGGAAGACTTCCTCCAATGTAGAATTTGACGATGCCAATAGAAGCAAAGAGTTCAGGTGCCTGCGATGACCTCTGCTCAGGATTATCCACCAGCTGATAAACATATCCTGTGAATCTACACTAGGGGGCCCTGCTTTCCTACTGCTGCCAATCTAAAGCAAGTTCCCTGATCAACATCAAAATCGACACATATATATCAATAATCCACAACTAAGATGATTCACATGTAATAAAAACAACATTTATTTACAGGTCAGTATTAGACAATTCACACATTTGAGTCCAACCTTTTGGACGTTTTCAAACAGGCTCCCTCGGCGCGGCCCTTCGCTATTAAGAGGGCTTACGGAGCGATGGCTATAGCCAGTCCAAAGCGAAAAATTCCCCGCCCTGCCAATGGTCAGTAGGGGACACCGATGGGCTTGAAAAGGCCGCCGTCCGTCGGATGGGACGTTAAGGACGTGGACCCGTGTGCGGGAGAGCCATACTCTGTGCACGTTAAAGAACACGCTGGATGGCCTTGATGGGAAGCTACCATCTGTCTCCCAACAGCTATTCCAGTGGGTCCCCTCCCCCAACCTTCTCTGAGCCTTCGGAGTCCATGTGACCTGGCCATTTAGCCCATGGTGTGCAAAAAAAGTGCCGCTCAGAGGTAAAACAACTCAACCCAACCCAAAGCACAAAAGGTGAGCGGACAATACGCAGTCTATCAGTCCCATACAGACAGCATGATGGCGACAAGTAACACAGTTTCACATGGGAAAAATAACCAGATCAGAGCGACTTATGACTCTTACCTCGTTCAGTGCACTGACCCCAGGAGACGGCATCGTAGTTGGCCAGCTGATGCTGGTTGCTGTAGGATCTCACTCCTCGGCTATCTCATTGCATCTCGCCGGGCACTTTCGTCTGCTGTTGCTCTCTTTTTGCTCTACAGGGAAAACTGCTCACGTCTTCCTTCACCAGAGTCAGCGACGAGAATGTCAGAAGTTGGACGGCGACCATTCCTGTGGTAAACTCCAGCTTGCTCTTGGGGAGGAAACTTTTTCACATGCCTACGGCCTTCCATTCTCAGAAATGGAAGACAGACCAGTCAAGGTCACACAAAGTGCTGATGCGACTCACTGCTTTTCGAAACATTCCCTTGAAGTTATGAACGGATTGGAATTAGTTCATAACAGCTGCAATATTGTCGTATTCTCGAATCAAGTAAGTTCTGTTCTTACACAATATCGTTTCAAAATTAATGGATCATTTGATGATTTTTAGTGCTGAATATTTTCCTTTGGAGTATTATACTGCAATCTGATTATTACATATAAATTCAGAAGCAACTGATAATATTTAATATAACCTGTAGCGTAGAATTCAATATTTCCATCGTTACAGAAAATTCATAGTTGGGTTGTTGGGTTGTTTTACCTCTGAGCGGCACTTTTTTGCACACCATGGGCTAAATGGCCAGGTCACATGGACCCCGAAGGCCCCAGATGGTAGCCTCCCGTCAAAACCACCCAGCGTGTTTTTTAACGTGCACAGGGTATGGTTCTCCCGCAAACGGAGCCACGGCTTAACATCCCATCCGACGGACGGCGGCCTTTCCAATCCCATCAGTGTCCCCTACTGACCGCGGGCAGGGCGGGGAATTTTGCGGAGATAAATCTCAACGCTGACCAAGCTGGGACTCGAACCTGGGAACTGCAGATTACGAGCCTGGCGCGCTACCGAATAAGCCACCCCCGCCCCAAAAAATCATAGTAAAAAGTTAATTCAGATAATACTTGACATGTGATAATTTCCATTACTCATTGTCCTTTGCTAAAAAAGAAATGTTTCTGAAATTAAAAAACACTGAAGTGATTACAGAAGTCTTAATGTTCATTTGTAAACTTGCTTTTACTTAATAAAAAGAATGGCGACAAAATAAAATGTCATGGTTCAGTTGGTAGTACATATGCATCATAACTTAACCTTTCCAGTTTCGAGTCCCCATTTCATTCAGTTTTTCTCTCCCCACTCTTACTCTTCACTTGAAGATGAAAGAGTCATCGTTGGGCTTAGAAAGCCCCCGTCTAATATATATGACATTAAATTTGTTAAATCGCATTCAAGAGGAAAATCCCTTAAATGTTAAAAGAACGAGCTGAATGATGGAAGATTTCCATCTGTATTCTACCAACTATTCATTCGATTCTCTTTCTTAAAGCTCTAAGCCCTCGGGGTCCTTGTGACTTGGCCATTTAACCCACTATGAACAAAAAGTGTCATTCAGAGATAAAATTACCTAACCTAAACTCTTTCACATTATTCCAATGTTAAGCAAAAGTTAAATCTCCCTAATATTCTAAAAATATATGTGAAATGTTCTTCAGAGAAATGTTTGAGATTTAGATCCAACCTGAATATTCAACAGACATTCCATTCTCCTCCATTACATTATTTCTCGATATGATTAAAAAACTAATCTCTTATAGAATGTGTAAAAAACAATGTGGAATGTTAGCAGTATAGGAGTTGGGGGTTCTGGAACAATGTTAAAGTATAGGGAATTCCATGTTAATCTAAGGGAGACTTTTGGGAAGATGAGCTTTAAACTAAATTTAAGAAAAGTGCTCTGCGTGAAAGATAGGATATGATGGGTTTTGTTGGGGAAATGTTACAGTTATCAACACCTCACTGAATTATTGGGGGTAAAAAACCCGGTTAAATAGCAGAAGTTGAGAAAGTAAGACAGTTTTGGGAAATTGGTTTAAAAAAACACGACAGCTCAAAATCAACAGATTAAATTACGTCTCTGGGGGCTGGAAGAGGAAAACATATGATGGAAAGATAGATTTTCAAGTCTATGAATGTATGGATTTGCTTTGATACAGTGAGGATGAGTGGGTATGAGATGAGAAAATCCCCCAATTTCGGTAAGTAATGAAGAAAACCAAGATATTTTCGGTGAAATATTGAAGAAGATAAAAAAATTGCACCGTAACAGGCCAAATGTTTCGCAACATGTGTTTAAGGCATCGGTTTCTTGTGGGCTGCCAATAATTTTTTTTTTGACATGTCTCGGGTTTGAACTTGGGACTAAGTGGCCCACGAAAAGCCTGACGCCTTAGACCACTGAGTTAAAATCGACCAGTGGGAAAAATAAATAAAAAAAAAATAAATACCCCTTCAAACAGCTGCTTGTCACAGAGGTCTGACAGGAGCCTGTCAGTTTATATGCCATAGCAGAAGGTCTGAGAGGATGGCAGGATCTCAGCAGAAAAAACGACACAATCGTTCATGCCTTACCCGGGACTCGAACCCAGGTCCCTTAGATCAATAGCTAAGCGCGCTAACCACTCGGCTATGGGACGGGGGAAGCTCTTAAATAATCATTATATACGTATATATATATAACATGAAGTGAAAGCTCTAATGATATGGGACAAAAAGAAATTTTCAATTAATTGCACCAAGTGAGTGGGAAAACAGAAATAATTTGTTTGGAGAATGATATTTATTTTCATTCAGCAAGTGCTGCCATTTATATATTCACTGTGAAGATAAAGTTTCTTTTTAAATTATTTTAGGTTATTGGAGTGAAGAAAAATATGTTTTCATCAGTCACTGAGTTAGTTTCGCAAATGAATTCTTTTCAGCTATAATTAGGCGACCAGCCAAGGAAATAACAGTAGTATTAATAGAAGTTTCTGCTTCCTATTCAATCTCGCGATGTGACGTAGCGAATGCATTCGGATATTTTAGGTTCTTCTTGTTCAACGTATTGATGCTTTGCTGACGAAACAACGTCTCAGTTGGCTCTGAGAAATCGTATACTTTGTGCTTACTTGGATAAGGGTTGGGTTGTTTTACCTCTGAGCGGCACTTTTTTTGCACACCATGGGCTACATGGCCAGGTCACATGGACCCCGAAGGCTCAGAGAAGGTTGGGGGAGGGGACCCACTGGAACAGCTGTTGAGAGACAGATGGTAGCCTCCCGTCAAGGCCATCCAGCGTGTTCTTTAACGTGCACAGGGTATGGCTCTCCCGCACACGGGGCCACGGCTTAACGTCCCATCCTACGGACGGCGGCCTTTCCAAACCCATCGGTGTCCCCTACTGACCGTGGGCAGGGCGGGGAATTTTTGCGGAGATAAATCTCAACACTGACCCAGCTGGGACTCGTACCTGGGAACTACAGATTACGAGCCTGGCGCGCTACCGACTGAGTCACCCCCGCCCCCAGTTGGATAAGGTGTTGGAATATTTGAACTTTTGTTTTTGGTAGAAAGTCGATTATTAGTGGCGTAGTTTTTAAAATGTTTTATTAGACCATTTAATTTTTTTTACACATTCTTTACAGATTATTTTTACCTTTGTTTTTCAGTTGATTGTTTTATAAATGGTATAATCTGTCTTGTCATATATATCTGGAATTCGAAAATTCCCAAAGGTATGCGTTTTATTGCCACTTCTGTCAACCATTTTTTTGTGTGGGGCGGGGGTGGCTCAGTCGGTAGCGCGCCAGGCTCGTAATCTGTAGTTCCCAGGTTCGAGTCCCAGCTGGGTCAGCGTTGAGATTTATCTCCGCAAAATTCCCCGCCCTGCCCACGGTCAGTAGGGGACACCTATGGGCTTAGAAAGGCCGCCGTCCGTCGGGGAGGCGGGGGTGGCTCAGTCGGTAGCGCGCCAGGCTCGTAATCTGTAGTTCTCAGGTTCGAGTCCCAGCTGGGTCAGCGTTGAGATTTATCTCCGCAAAATTCCCCGCCCTGCCCACGGTCAGTAAGGGACACCGATGGGCTTGGAAAGGCCGCCGTCCGTCGGATGGGACGTTAAGCCGTGGCCCCGTGTGCTGGAGAGCCATACCCTGTGCACGTTAAAGAACACGCTGGATGGCCTTGACGGGAGACTACCATCTGTCTCCCAACAGCTGTTCCAGTGGGCCCCCTCCCCCAACCTTCTCTGAGCCTTCGGGGTCCATGTGACCTGGCCATTTAGCCCATGGTGTGCAAAAAAGTGCCGCTCAGAGGTAAAATAGCCAAAAAATAGCCAAATAGCCGTCCGTCGGATGGGACGTTAAGCCGTGGCCCCGTGTGCGGGAGAGCCATACCCTGTGCACGTTAAAGAACACGCTGGATGGACTTGACGAGAGGCTACCATCTGTCTCCCAACAGCTGTTCCAGTGGGTCCCCTCCCCCAACCTTCTCTGAGCCTTCGGGGTCCATGTGACCTGGCCATTTAGCCCATGGTGTGCAAAAAAGTGCCGCTCAGAGGTAAAACAACCCAACCCAACCATGTATTGCATTATTCATCAGTTTAAAAAAGTCCTCAAAATTATTGATGGCATTCATTCGTTTTGTTGTATAAAATCTATGTAAGGTTTTAGCCACGGTTTTTGATCAAATTCTAGTATTCTGCGAACGTTTTTCACTCTTAGTCCCAGTTCTACATAGAGTTTAAGTAACCGGTAGTGGACTATATAATTTTCTTATCCAACAAGATTCTGTATTAAGAATGAGACGTCACGATCACTGAGTTTTAATTTTTCGGGGGTCAAGGGAAAAATCATTATGCAAATCGTGCAGATGTATTGAATATTCTAAATCAGCTTCGCAAAAATAACCTTTTTCATTGTCGTCTGGAATACGAAGGACGTCAATGTCACTTAACCGTTTGAAATTGCCGGTTGGGAGAGGTTGAGACATCGCCCAGCAATATAAATTATTTGCATCGAAGTACACGATGTAGTTTTGTGATTTGCTGCTATCGTATTGTTCTAGTGAAGGATTATTAGCTTTATTGATTGGCCCTTTATGCTGCAATTTTTTTTTTAATCGTGGCTTCTTCAAGATTTCACCGAAAATATCCTGGTTTTCTTCATTACTTACCGAAATTGGGGGATTTTCTCATCTCATACCCACTCATCCTCACTGGATCAAAGCAAATCCATACATTCATAGACTTGAAAATCTATCTTTCCATCGTATGTTTTCCTCTTCCAGCCCCCAGAGACGTAATTTAATCTGTTGATTTTGAGCTGTCGTGTTTTTTTAAACCAATTTCCCAAAACTGTCTTACTTTCTCAACTTCTCCTATTTAACCGGGTTTTTTTTACCCCCAATAATTCAGTGAGGTGTTGATAACTGTAACATTTCCCCAACAAAACCCATCAGATCCCATCTTTCACGCAGAGCACTTTTCTTAAATTTAGTTTAAAGCTCATCTTCCCAAAAGTCTCCCTTAGATTAACATGGAATTCCCTATACTTTAACATTGTTCCAGAACCTCCAATTCCTACACTAATAATGTTGATCTCTTGACTCCTTTAGGGAAACTTGGGAGATAGCCAGTGCCGACGAAATCTTTGCTATCCATTTCTCAATTGGATCATCCAAAAATTGTTATATTCAACCAACGTTCGGTACAAAAATTGTTATATTCAGCAAAAGTCACAAAAGACAATGCATTAAAAACTTCTCAAAAGTTAAACAAATTCAGCCAACGTTTTGAACTTTTGTATTCTCTGTCAGATTGTCTCAGAACTTGTATATTTTTCACAATTCTTGAATAAGCTTATAGAAAAAATTATACGCCTAGTTCAATTGATAAATTAAAGAAAATTTAAACGGTAAATTATTCAGTGTTGTTACAACGATGTATTGTGTGAAGATGTTTTGTGATGTTAATTGGTTTCCCCCCCTGTTAAGTCTAAATGAGAGATGATAATATTCATATGCTCTGGACAAAGTGAAAAGTACTTAAAATAGTTTTTTAATTCCTTTTCTAGCATAATGATTATTTATTGTTTACTCTGAAACCTTTTTCTTCTAACCTTCGGATGATGACATGATAAGATATGCAAATACATTCTTGCCTCTTAAAAATGATATTAAAGTCTATTTACGTAACATCTTTGGTTGATGTCTCTACAACATTTTAATCGTAAAAGATGTTACACTTATTACAAGTGAGAGAACCATTTTCCAGTCAAGCTAAAATGAATGTCAAACACTTAGATGCCCAAAAAGATATTGAGGCTCGATTACTCTTCATTTGATGCAATGACCCACTCATCATTTAGTGCTAAGATGCCATTCAGAGGCGAACCTTGAACAAGGCCACTATCTTTTCTTGCTGCGGTGTTCTTTCTTGGACTCGGAAGATTTGGGTTGGGTTGTTTTACCTCTGAGCGGCACTTTTTTGCACACCATGGGCTAAATGGCCAGGTCACATGGACCCCGAAGGCTCAGAGAAGGTTGGAGGAGGGGACCCACTGGAACAGCTGTTGGAAGACAGATGACAGCCTCCCGTCAAGGCCATCCAGCGTGTTCTTTAACGTGCACAGGGTATGGCTCTCCCACACACGGGACCACGGCTTAATGTCCCATCCGACGGACGGCGGTCTTTCCAAGCCCATCGGTGTCCCCTACTGACCGTGGGCAGGGCGGGGAATTTTGCGGAGATAAATCTCAACGCTGACCCAGCTGGGACTCGAACCTGGGAACTACAGATTGCGAGCCTGGCGCGCTACCTACTGAGCCACCCCGCCCCAAGCTCGGAAGATTGCGGTGTTTAAGGGTTTCATTTAATAAGTTTGCGAAAGGCAGAAAATTTAATACGTATGTGGCAGTGAATTGTTAAAATTTACTTATTCAAGGAAATACGAATTAAGCGAATCCCTCGAAACTGCTGGAAACTTTCCAGAACAGTTTCCAAATTGCACTTAAGTAATGATTTGGTTTTCTGTAATTGGATTCAATGGAGTCAGATAATACAAGTGTAATCAATTTTGCAAAAAAGAAAAAAAAAAAAAGATGTACGGCTTATACACTGAAATGCCATTGAATTAGGGATAGGAGACGTTTTCCAAATTCACTAACGCAAGTCCCGCATTTGCGCGCATGCGTGGCTGAAACTCTGGTCATATGTAGTGTAATCAGTTTTGCAAAAAAGAAAAAAAAAAGATGTACGGCTTATACACTGAAGTGCCATTGAATTAGGGATAGGAGACGTTTTCCAAATTCACTAACGCAAGTCCCGCATTTGCGCACATTCGCGGCTGAAACTCTGGTCATATATAGTTGTCAGCTTTGGCTTCCCCAAGCATTTGCCGTGAGAAGCGCAATGGGAAAGGCGCGAGATTTAGATGCATTTGACAGAGGGCAGATCGTAGGTGCTCAACAGATGGATCTCGGAAACTGTCAACGAACTTGGATTTTCTCGTATGACAGCTTCAAAGGTGTTCCGGAAATATGAAAATTCCGGCAAAAATACAAGCACCTGGACAAACTGCAAAGAACAACGAGTCTTGAATGATCGTGGGCTTCGTCGTCTGACCCACATCGTACAGACCGACAGGGGCCAGACATTTTCTGAAATCTCCTCCCATCTGAATCCGGGTTCCAGGCGGGAATCAGTGCACGGACCGTGCATTGATTCTCAACACACATATAAAACAATTAATTTTCAGCACAATTATAAAACAATTAATTTCACTTCATTGTCTCGCTTCGGGAGCTGCCGACCTATGAGAGTCCCACTTCTAACGGCATGACACAGGGCTCAACGTCTTGTCTGAGCTAAAGAACATCGAAACTGGACCATCGAAAATTGTCAATGGATAGCCTGGAGTGATGAATCCCGATTTTAACTTCATCACGCCGATGGGAGACTGAGGATATGGGCGCCAAACCCATGAAGTCATGGATCCTGCATGTCAGGTCAGAACAGTACAAGCTAGTGGTGGTTCAATGATGGCCTGGGGTGTCTTCAATTTAACGTCTGTGGGACCTTTGGTACGTGTACCAACGACTCCCAATGCATCCTGGTACGTAGAACTCATGGCTGATCATTTACATCCATTTATGGCCATCATGCATCCTAATGGAGATGGTGTCTACCAGCAAGACAACTGTTCATCTCACAGGTCCAGGTTGGCTACTGCATGGTTGCAGGAACATTCTGCTGACTTTGAAATAATGAACTGGCCACCTAGAAGCCCAGATTTAAATCCCATTGAAAATCTTTGGGATACCGTCGAGCAGAGTGTTCGGGCCCATGTCCCATCAGTGACGACCTTGAGAGAATTGCGGACAGTTCTGGAGGATGCATGGGTCGCCATACCTGTGGAACATTTACTCAAGCTTGTGGAGCCCTTGCCTCGTCGTGTGGCGGCCGTTATCAGGGCCAGAGCGGGTCCAACTCGTTACTAGGTTGTTATCCTTAATTCAATGGCACTTCAGTGTATTAAAAATGAGGTTTCGAGTGTTCAAGTTTTGCCCATTACTTTATTTTTTTAATACGACCAGTTTTGAGAAGACTACTTTTAGATAAGACAAATTTTAAGACGAACGCTTACATTAAGACTATTTTTGAAGAGAACACTTGTGAAAGAATTGTTTTGTAAAACAACACTCGTGGGCAACACAGATTTTAAGAACACTTGCAGATTGGTTGGTTTTTCTCCTGAGCGACACTTTTTTGACTTCCATCCGTTTTTTGATTTCCGCCAGTGTACATTGAACTGCCCAAAATTTGAGACAGAAAAACGGAGTTTTTTGATTCTTTGAGAAATGTTGGAATACAAGATTTCTGCTAAAATCTTTAAAGGAATATGATGTATAAAATAGAATTCGATAATGGTTAATTTTACTTCCAAATTCCCTTGATGATATAGAGGGATTTAATTTTATTGCCCGGGTTTTTTCAGTGGAAGATTTGTATTGAAATTGACACTTTTTAGCACGCAATGGGCAAAATGACCAGGTGATGATTGAGAAAAGGGGACCCACTGAACAGCTGCTAGGAGACAGATGGTAGCCTCCCTTCAAGGCCATCCACTTTATTCTTTAAGTGCACAGGTATGGTTTCCTACACACAGAGGGTTGGGTTGTTTTACCTCTGAGCGGCACTTTTTTGCACACCATGGGCTAAATGGCCAGGTCACATGGACCCCGAAGGCTCAGAGAATGTTGGGGGAGGGGACCCACTGGAACAGCTGTTGGGAGACAGATGGTAGCCTCCCGTCAAGGCCATCCAGCGTGTTCTTTAACGTGCACAGGGTATGGCTCTCCCGCACACGGGGCCACGGCTTAACGTCCCATCCGACGGACGGCGGTCTTTCCAAGTCCATCGGTGTCCCCTACTGACCGTGGGCAGGGCGGGGAATTTTGCGGAGATAAATCTCAAAGTTGACCCAGCTGGGACACACAGAGGCCACGGCTTTATGTACTATCTGACGAACGGCTGTTCTTTCAAGCCCATCGGTGTCCCTCTTATGACCCAGGTCAGGGTGGGAATTTTATTATTACAGTGTAGAATTATGACCGAGGTCAGGGTCGAAAAAGTAAATAAGAAAAAGTGATATATTTCGGTCATTGTAAATTTCTAAAGAACAGACTGTTGTATTGTGGAAATGCCCATGCTTTATATCTTAGTTTATTCAGTTAATATCCTAAAACAGAAGTTGATTCTTTTTAATGTACAAAGCTTTACTTTATATTAACTCGCATCTGATGGGGCCACTGCCCTTACTCGAAAATGCGATTTTACCGTCTGGTTCCCTATTTATTATAATTCCCTCTTTACTGGATGACGTTATAATCGTCGATCTGACGAGCACAACCATGGTATACTTGAAATATATAGATTTAATTTGCTATAGAGGGTTTTTGTTCTGCTGAACACGTAGTTGAGTAAAAATATTTTGTGTGTTGAACTTGCTGATTATACAATGCATACGAAAAATACCGTATTCCTACTAACGCACCTAAGCCCACTATATTTGGCGCTATTTCAAAGCCCCTCATTTTGTAATAAGAGTTTTTGTTTGAACGGAGTGTGATGACCCCCTAACAATTAACCAAGTTTTGCAACGACGTCTCATACTGTTTTCCAGAATGGTCCTGAGGTCTGGCGGGGCGGGGGTAGCTCAGTCGGTAGCGCGTCAAGCTCGTAATCTGTAGTTCCCAGGTTCGAGTCCCAGCTGGGTCAGCGTTGAGATTTATCTCCGCAAAATTTCCCGCCCTGCCCACGGTCAGTAGGGGACACCGATGGGCTTGGAAAGGCCGCCTTCCGTCGGATGGGACGTTAAGTCGTGGCCCCGTGTGCGGGAGAGCCATACCCTGTGCATGTTAAGGAACACGCTGGATGGCCTTGAAGGGGGGCTACCATCTGTCTCCCAACAGCTATTCCAGTGGGTTCCCTCTCCCAACCTTCTCTGAGCATTCGGGGTCCATGTGACCTGGCCATTTAGCCCATGGTGTGCAAAAAAGTACCGCTCAGAGGTAAAACAACCCAACCCAACCCTGAGGTCTGGTGGCAGTACATCCTACTCTTCCCGGAATGCAGTTCAGAGTTCGTGGAAGATTCTTAGAGTGTGTTGACGATCTGCAACACATCTCATCAGCGCATCCCTTTAATGCTCATTATGGTTCAGGTCCGAAGAATAAGATTCTCACTGCGCTTCATAGAATGTCTGAGCCCTGTGAGGGGTGAGCATTAGGGTACTTCAAAATAAATTGAGGACTTTAGCGCCCCTGAAAAGCCCACATGATACTGAAGGATATCGTCCCCTATATCTCCGTCCAGTTATAGTGCCTCTGGCAATGACGTGGAGCAGTGTGCATTCGTTTGAGATAATGCCGAGCTAGATCATCAGACTACAATAGTGCCGTTTTTTGATGTTTGAGGAATGGTACGAGCTATTAGAACTCTTAGAAAGAGAGAATCTTAGAAATGGAAAACAAAAGCATTTAACTCCGATTTTCTTTTTATACATTTATATCTCGTTTCAAAAATTGTGTAATTTATTCATACCTAAGGTAAATAGAATTTTAATAAATTTCAATGTAGAGTATTTAGTTTGCATGTAATAATTCAGAGTAATAAAATTCAAACTGCGCCGAAGTTACTGTCATGTAAGTCGCTTCTAATTTCAAGGTGTAGATTGGGTTGTTTTACCACTCAGACCTTTTTGCACACAATGAGATAAATGACCAGGTTACGATGACCCCTAGAGTTCAGAAGATGTTGAGAGAAAGTGACTCACTGGACAGCTCTTGGTGTAGATCTGCACACAGAATATAATAATGGATTGGGTTGTTTTACCTCTGAGCGGCACTTTTTTGCACACCATGAGCTAAATGGCCAGGTCACATGGACCCTGAAGACTCAGAGAAGGTTGGGGGGAGGGGACCCACTGGAACAGCTGTTGGGAGACAGATGGTAGTCTCCCGTCAAGGCCATCCAGCGTGTTCTTTAACGTGCACATGGTATGGCTCTCCCGCACACGGGGTCACGGCTTAACGTCCCACCCGACGGACGGCGGCCTTTCCAAGCATCGGTGTCCCCTACTGACCGTGGGCAAAGCGGGGAATTTTGCGGAGATAAATCTCAACGCTGACCCAGCTTGGACTCGAACCTGGGAACTACAGATTATGAGCCTGGTGCGCTACTGACTGAGCCACCCCCGCCCCGATTTAATAATGAGCAGAATAAAGGAATGGAAAGAAAAGGAGTACAATGAAGATGTTCTGTGCTTCGAGGTAAAGGCCATTTTCTCTGATTAAAATATGATTCGATGTTTCCCGCTCTGGGTATTCATGAATGATTTATTTTCGTACGTGTAATGAGTCCTCCGTAGCCCATGGCTGCTTGAGGAGGATGACGATGATGATGAATGAGTAGCAGCATCTGGGCAAATAAGCTCAAAAGCTCTCATATGGGGTACTTTTTTTTATAGGAAAATCAATTCAAACAGGGATTATTGTTTTCTATTCCTAAGGAAAACTGATTCTAGTAATATACTAAAATTTGAAACTGATTTAATTTACAGGAATATCACATCAGAAAAATTGGAAAAAATATTCATATTTTTTTATTTAGACATTTTTGGCACTAATTTCAAACTTTGTGGACCCAAGGAAACTGTTTCTCTAGGATATATTTTTAAAAACAATGAATTGAACGCATGAAAAAGGTAAAAATTTTTAATATTTGCATGCTTTTACGTTAGAAGCGTAGTGACAGAGAGGGCATTCTTTTACTTCAGCGTGACGGAGGTGGCTCAGTCGGTAGCGTGCCAGGCTCGTAATCTGCAGTTGTCAGGTTCGAGTTCCAGCTGAGTCATCGTTGAAATTTATCTCCGCAAAAATTCCCCGCCCTGCCCACGGTCAGTAGGGAACACCGATGGGCTTGGAAAGGCCGCCGTCCGTCGGATGGGACGTTAAGCCGTGGCTCCGTGTGCGGGAGCGCCATACCCTGTGCAAGTTAAAGAACACGCTGGATGACCTTGACGGGAAGGCTACCTTATGTCTCCCAACAACTGTTCCAGTGGGTTCCCTCCCCCAGCCTTCGTGGTCATTGTGACCTGGCCATTTAGCCCATTGTGTGCAAAAAATGCTGCTCAGAGGTAAAACAACCCAACCCTTCACTTCAGCTTATTAATTCCTGAAAATGTGGTTGCATTGAAATTCATCACAACGCTGGAGAAGGGAAGACTCAGTTGTTGGAGTTCTGGTCTCGTAACTTAGTGCGCGCTGGTTCGAGTTTCGCCTTTTACGAGGTACCTACCATCGATGAAGAGAAAACACATTTGGGTTTATAAATATGACAGCCTTTTAATTTACACCACTAAACGCATTCAATAACACGATTTATTGAAGCCACTACTTAACTGAAGCCCCTAATAAAAGTTCAGTAGTCTCATTGCCTTGAGACAGGGATTTCCTACCCCGTGTCGCGAGGGTTTTCTGATGAGTAGCGAAAAACTCTTTTGGCCCTGCCAGTAAACTGCTATTTAAGTCGTGAAGTGAATGAACATTTGAATTTTGGGTAGCGAGGTGAATGAGAATTTGAATTTCGGGTTGAGAGGCTAATGACAATTTGAATATTGGTTCGCGAGGTGAATAGTCATTTGAATTTCGGGTCGCGAGGTTAATGGGAATTTGAATTTTGGGTCGCGGGTGAATGGAAATTTGAAATTTGGGTCTTGAGGTGAATGGGTTGGGTTGTTTTACCTCTGAGCGGCACTTTTTTTGCACACCATATGCTAAATGGCCAGGTCACATGGACCCCGAAGGCTCAGAGAAGGTTGAGGGAGGGGACCCACTGGAACAGCTGTTGGGAGACAGATGGTAGCCTCCCGTCAAGGCCATCCAGCGTGTTCTTTAACGTGCACAGGGTATGGCTCTCCCGCACACGGGGCCACGGCTTAACGTCCCATCCATAACGTCGATCCGTGGCCTTTCCAAGCCCATCGGTGTCCCCTACTGGAGGTGGGCAGGACAAGGAATTTTGCGGAGATAAATTTCAACGCTGACCCAGCTGGGACTCTAATCTGGGAACTACAGATTACGAGCCTGGCGCGCTACCGACTGAGCCACCCCCGCCCCATTGTGAGGTGAATGGGAATTCAATTTTGGGCCGCGAGGTGAATGGGAATTTGAACTTTGGGTCGCGACCCAAAAATGTTTGATAAACACTGCCCTATGCAGAGTCTTAGTGACGTGACAACACTGATTTACCAGGTTTTTATAACATGAACATGAATTATAGCTACCTTTAACTATTTTTCAGGTGCTGATTTCAGATCTGGCCTTAAAAAGTGGCTAGCACGTCACGTTTTTATGCTATTGGTCCCCGATTTCTTCCTTGACTTGTAAACTATTACTCCATTCATAAAATGCTCGGTGACTAGCGAATCTGACTCTAAGGCAGTGGATGTGCCCTGGTGTGAATATTTTTGTATGTCGTATGAGAACCCAGAAAATCTGAGCTATTTCTGCCAGGAAAGAGTCGAGGTTGTTTCTGGCCTTTTATTCTACTAAACTTCGCTTCAAATGAATCAAACAGAAACTGACATGGAGGTTGGGTTGGGTTGTTTTTTGCACACCATGGGCTAAATGGCCAGGTCATATGGACCCCGAAAGCTCAGAGAAGGTTGGGGAAGGGGACCCACTGGAACAGCTGTTGGGAGACAGATGGTACTCTCCCATCAAGGCCACCCAGCGTGTTCTTTAACGTGCACAGGGTATGGCTCTCCCGCACACGGGGCCACGGCTTAACGTCCCATCCGAGGAACGGCGGCCTTTCCAAGCCCATCGGTGTCCCCTACTGACCGTGGGCAGGGCGGGGAATTTTCCGGAGATAAATCTCAACGCTGACCCAGCTGGGACTCGAACCTGGGAACTACAGATTACGAGCCTGGCGCGCTACCGACTGAGCCACCCCCGCCCCCAGGGAAAGATGCTCTTGCTGAATAGTATCATTAGTGATGCCAAACGTGCATTTGAGTGTATTTTTAACGTGCTATTAATGTTAACCAAAATAAAATATCGTTATTTTCTGTGCACGAGAAGCATTTATCGGTTCAGTGATAAAAAGGAGGTGAATTTGGTCTAACGATAAAGAAGACACGACATCTCATTTGAGCATTACTTCAGTTTTTTATTTCACTTTTCAGCACGATGCTCGTAGCGACAACAGCCAATCAAAATATCGCATTCATACAAAGAGCACATATACAAAGTGTTTTGATTGGCCAAGGGATGTGTCGTCGTAACAGGGAAGATTTCTGTCTTCGGTGACGACAGCGTGACGTCATTGCAAGAGACAAACACAGAAATAAACTGAAGAAGACAGTTGCACGTGCTTGCTCGAAGGGGATGACGATTGGAGCAGGGATACGTCCAGGAATAAAACACATCAATAAAACTATACTTATCTTTTTATTATATTGGTAGAAAAAATCACACATGTTTTCTCACAACATCTTTTCAGGAAAAAAAATGGAGATCATATTGCTTGAGAATGGACTCTACATAGGAGTGATAATTAGATAAATTAGAATTATGATTGTTAAGGAAAAGCATTTATCATATTCTGACAATTTTTTTACACATTCTTAATTGAAGCAAAATTTGATCAGTGTTTTATAACAGGAAAAATGTATTGCAATTCGTGTTTCATTTTCACTCAATTTTGTTATTTTATCCGATATTTATTTGGAAAACAAAACGTTGATGTAAATGTGTAAATAGGAATGGCAACATTGCTCTTCTGTTCTTTATAATTATTTACTTGATAATCTATACCAGTGGTTCTCAACCTTTTATGCTTCACGTACCCCCTGGAAATGTGTGTGTAATTGGCGTACCCCTTGTACAGATAGATAAAACTATAGTTATAGTATAACAAAGGGAATAAAATAAAACATATATATCAGTGGTTCTCAACCTTTTATGCTTCACGTACCCCTTGGAAATGTGTATGTAACTGGCGTACCCATTGTACAGATAGATAAAACTATAGTTATAGTATAACAAAGGGAATAAAATGAAACATATATATCAGTGGTTCTCAACCTTTTATGCTTCACGTACCCCCTGGAAATGTGTATGTAACTGGCGTACCCCTTGTACAGATAGATAAAACTATAGTTATAGTATAACAAAGGGAATAAAATAAAACATATATATCAGTGGTTCTCAACATTTTATGCTTCACGTACCCCCTGGAAATGTGTATGTAACTGGCATACTCCTTGTATAGATAGATAAAACTATAGTTATAGTATAACAATGGGAATAAAATAAAACATATATATATATATCAGTGGTTCTCAACCTTTTATGCTTCATGTACCTCCTGGAAATCTGTATGTAACTGGTGTACCCCTTGTATAGATAGATAAAACTATAGTAATAGTATAACAATGGGAATAAAATAAAACATATATATCAGTGGTTCTCAACCTTTTATGCTTCACGTACCCCCTGAAAATGTGTATGTGACTGGCGTACCCCTTGTATAGATAGATAAAACTATAGTTATAGTATAACAATGGGAATGAAATAAAACATATATATCAGTGATTCTCAACCTTTTATGCTTCACGTACCCCCTGGAAATGTGTATGTAACTGGTGTACCCCTTGTATAGATAGATAAAACTATAGTTATAGTATAACAATGGGAATGAAATAAAACGTATATATCAGTGGTTCTCAACCTTTTATGCTTCACGTACCCCCTGGAAATGTGTATGTAACTGGCGTACCCCTTGTATAGATAGATAAAACTATAGTTATAGTATAACAATGGGAATGAAATAAAACATATATATCAGTGATTCTCAACCTTTTATGCTTCACGTACCCCCTGGAAATGTGTATGTAACTAGTGTACCCCTTGTATAGATAGATAAAACTATAGTTATAGTATAACAATGGGAATGAAATAAAACGTATATATCAGTGATTCTCAACCTTTTATGCTTCACGTACCCCCTGGAAATGTGTATGTAACTGGTGTACCCCTTGTATAGATAGATAAAACTATAGTTATAGTATAACAATGGGAATGAAATAAAACATATATATCAGTGGTTCTCAACCTTTTATGCTTCACGTACCCCCTGGAAATGTGTATGTAACTGGCGTACCCCTTGTATAGCTAGATAAAACTATAGTTATAGTATAACAATGGGAATGAAATAAAACATATATATCAGTGATTCTCAACCTTTTATGCTTCACGTACCCCCTGGAAATGTGTATGTAACTGGTGTACCCCTTGTATAGATAGATAAAACTATAGTTATAGTATAACAATGGGAATGAAATAAAACATATATATCAGTGGTTCTCAACCTTTTATGCTTCACGTACCCCCTGGAAATGTGTATGTAACTGGCGTGACCCTTGTATAGATAGATAAAACTATAGTTATAGTATAACAATGGGAATGAAATAAAACATATATATCAGTGATTCTCAACCTTTTATGCTTCACGTACCCCATGGAAATGTGTATGTAACTGGCGTACCCCTTGTATAGGTAGATAAAACTGTAGTTATAGTATAACAATGGGAATAAAATAAAACATATATATCAGTGATTCTCAACCTTTTATGCTTCACGTACCCCATGGAAATGTGTATGTAACTGGCGTACCCCTTGTATAGGTAGATAAAACTATAGTTATAGTATGACAATGGGAATAAAATAAAACATATATATCAGTGGTTCTCAACCTTTTATGCTTCACGTACCCCCTGGAAATGTGTATGTAACTGGTGTACCCCTTGTATAGATAGATAAAACTATAGTTATAGTATAACAATGGGAATGAAATAAAACATATATATCAGTGGTTCTCAACCTTTTATGCTTCACGTACCCCCTGGAAATGTGTATGTAACTGGCGTGACCCTTGTATAGATAGATAAAACTATAGTTATAGTATAACAATGGGAATGAAATAAAACATATATATCAGTGATTCTCAACCTTTTATGCTTCACGTACCCCATGGAAATGTGTATGTAACTGGCGTACCCCTTGTATAGATAGATAAAACTATAGTTATAGTATAACAATGGGAATGAAATAAAACATATATATATATATACAATTAAATTTTGTTTTCGTAAATTACATATATTGATAAACACAAAAAAATGACATAAACAATTTAACAAATCTTATAAAATTATAAATCTTTTACTAGGTAATCAGTGAAACAGCACTCACGGTGTACCCTAAAAAATTATACCGCGTACCCCACGTTGAGAACCCGTAATCTACACAATTAGTCTGTTTAATGGACTAATAGTGTAGATCATCAAGTTAATGGCAGTATAAATAAAGTAGGATATTTCAGGAAAGCTATGATTGAAGTGATTGCCCTTAGTGTAGAGATAATCGCTGTAATAGATGAACCATTAGATTACATTTCGATGAAACGTTTTTGCTGATAAATATTCTTTATGGAAATATAAATATTTTATTTTTTATCGGGATATGAATAAAAAAAAAGGAAGAGACGAATATTTTTTTGCATAACTAGCGATTAATAATTTAATTGCTTTGTGAAGCTGCAATAGATCGGAGGTGTTTAAATACGTTAAGAAAAAAATAATTAATTTTTCTGGATATGAAAATTCGGTTGCCCAGTTGGTGATTATATATGATGCATTTGTAGATAGCTATATGGTCGTAATGTGCGAATAATAAACATTTAAATTTCGGAGATTTAGTGAGAGTTAACAGATACTTTGCAGATTACTGATGTGTGTAATTTTTGTAATGAGAGGCTCTGATGCAAAAATAATACTGAATGTAAATTAAATACTTGTTATTGGATCTGATGACAAGAAACTAGTGCACTCTGTGATAGAAGAGAAGCAAGGTATTAAAAAGCGGGATTCCATATTACTTTTTTTTTGCATTATTTTTAATTTTAGTCTAACTGATCATTTGTCATTCGTGACGGAAAAAGTGGAGATAGAGGTTAAATCTTTAATTTTGAACACGAAATTATTGATGTAATATAAGAAGTTGGAAAATTAAATTACTTTAACGGAGAGACGTGTTTGATAAATGTGGAAATTATTGTTAGAAAGATTGTTAAGAGTGAAAGTGTGTTTGTGCCCTCTGACCCTAAGAGCAAACGGCTGCAAAGTTAAAAAATATAAATTCACGAAACTGTTGAGGCTAAAGACTATTTGTAATATTTCTTTGACACTATTAAATAATAATACTTGGTTTTTTTCATTTTTGAAATTAAATGTTTTCAAATTTTATCTTTTTGAATTATTTTATGTAGGTTAGAATGAGCGTAGAATATCAATCATCAATACCAAAGACGAATCCCGGTGGACTTAGTCCTAACTAAAACTATAATGTTTCTTATGACTTAAAAGAATTGGAAACAAAATAATTTATTTTGAATATGATTTGAATTTATTATTTGGTGTTTATTAATTAAAACTAATAAGTATAATCAGCTTTCGATTACTAAAGGATCGCCATTATTATACGTATATGCGAATTGTTTCTAGTGTTTTTAATTTAAGTAGTTTTCGAAATTTTAATTTTTTTTTCAAATAATTATTGTATTTAAAGTTTCTAATAGCGTTTAACAGGAAGAAATATAAAAAGCGGTAGTCACTTCTGTAAATACTTTTTACGACTGTGCTGGATTTTTTTCCCTTAACGGGTTTGAGTAAGCCCCGGGCTTAATAGTTATAGAAGTATTTCGGTATCGATTCTCGAAAAATTTACTCATCATTCAAGTCTGAATTTTAAATTATGTGGAATGGTTTTTTAAAGCCCTTTGGTATTGCAATAAAAATGTAAAGCTATCAATTTTTGGTTAAAGCACTGAAATGCTTAAAAAATTTCAATAACCATTTGTAACTATCAGACAAGACCGGAGTAAGCAATTCGGGGCCCCGGAGCCAAGTTCTAAATGAGAGTCCTAGAGCCAAGTTCTAAACGGAGAACCTAGAACAGAGTTCCAAAGAGAGCCTCCTGTACTGTTAGATTTGAAATATAACAAAAACTGCCCTATTTTATGGGTTGGGTTGGGTTGTTTTACCTCTGAGCGGCACTTTTTTGCACACCATGGGCTAAATGGCCAGGTCACATGGACCCCGAAGGCTCAGAGAAGGTTGGGGAGGGGACCCACTGGAACAGCTGTTGGGAGACAGATGGTAGCCTCCCGTCAAGGCCATCCAGCGTGTTCTTTAATGTGCACAGGGTATGGCTCTCCCGCACACGGGGCCACGGCTTAACGTCCCATCCGATGGACGGCGGCCTTTCCAAGCCCATCGGTGTCCCCTACTGACCGTGGGCAGGGCGGGGAATTTTGCGGACATAAATCTCAACGCTGACCCAGCTGGGACTCGAACCTGGGAACTACAGATTACGAGCCTGGCGCGCTACCGACTGAGCCACCCCCGCCCCGGCCCGCCCTATTTTATGTAAAAGTCGATTATTGGAGCGGTTAAAAAGTACAATAGAGTACCTTTAATAAGCGAAAAAAGAAATTTGACGCCTCTACCCACCAGGAATATGGAAATATTTATTTTCGAACCATATAAATCCGGAAAATGGAGGAACATGCATAAATGAAATGGTATCAAATGCGAGCACTGTAGAAAAATTTATAAAATTTTAAATGGGACTATGCAGTGTAACATATTTTGATTTTAATTCTTTTCATATAAATAATACTGAAAAGATTTATGTCTTAATTCATTAATTTATTGTAAACCGGAAAGCAAAATCAGCAACATTAATGCAAGTATAAGTGCCTTTCTTTTCGTCATTTGGACATTGTGAGGATGCGGAAATCATCATCATATGTGGCGGGTCGAGTTCTTAACCATGGGTTCGACTCTCTTTCTTTTCTAACGTTTTCAATGGAACCCTCCCAAATGCAAGAGTCTGCAAGGGCTTATGTCGCTGAAATGAAATTCCCAGATGTTTGGACGTCATTCCAGACTGGTAGACGCCAATAAACACTCTGGATGAACCTGACAAAACTCGTAGATTTGTTAGTCAAGTCCACAAAACGCGTAAAAAAATGATTATGAAAATATGTCCGAGGAAACTGGCGATTCTTGTTCAATCGGATCTGAGGTGACTCAGTCGGTAGCGCCAGACTTTGAATCTGAAGTTCCCAGGTTCGAGTCCCAGTTGGGCCATCATTGAGATTTGTCTCCGCAAAAAATTACCGCATTTCTCTCGTTTATTAGGGGACGCCGATAGGCTTGGAAAGGCCGCCGTTCGTCGGATGGACGTTAAGCCGTGGCCTCGTGTGCGGGATACCAAGTGCACGTTAAAGAACACGCTGGATGGCCTTGATTGGAGACTACCATCTGTCTCTCAACAGCTATCCAGTGGGTCCCCTCTCCCAACCTTCTCTGAGCCATCAGGGTCCTTGTAACGTGGTCATTTAGCCCGTTGTGTGCAAAAAAAGTGCCGCTCAGAGGTAAAACAACCCAACCCAATTCATTTTCAAAGCTATTTTTTAGGAGAAAAGAATTCAATCGATTTATGTGGAAGAGCAGAAAATGATTATGTTTTTAAATATGGGTAAAAATATTTTTGGGTTTTTAAAGTTTACCATTTTACAGCCTAGTTTTCTTGTAGATGTTTCATTAAACATGCATTCAATATACTTTATGAGCAGTGTGACTTTATTAAAATTAATTTGAGAACTATTGATTAATCTTTCTGGGAAAACCTTCGTAGGAAGTGAATGATTACCGCGAAGATCTAGAAAGAGAAAGATCTGGAAGAGAATATCTAGGAAGAAAGATCTGAAAAGAGTAAAATAGATCTGGAAGTAAAGATCTATGTAGAAGGAGAAGGAGAGATCTGGAAGAAAAGATCTAGAAGGAGAAGGAGAGATTAAGAAAGAGAAAAATAGATATGAAAGGAAAGATATAGAACGAGAAGAAAAGATCTGAAAAGAGAAATATAGATCTGGAAGAAAAGATCTTTGTAGGAGGATAAGGAGAGATCTAGAAGAAAAGATCTCTGTAGAAGGAGAAGAAGAGATCTGGAAAGAGATAGATAGACTGGAAGAAAAGATCTAGAACCAGAAGATATCTGGAAAGAGAAAGAGAGATCTGGAAGAAATGATCTAGAAGAAGAAGGAGGGAAAGAAAAGATCTGGAAGAAAAGATCTAGAAGAAGTAAAGATCCGGAAGAAAAAGATCTGGAAGAAAAAATCTAGAAGGAGATGGAATGATTTGGAAAAAGAAAGGAAGATAACTTCTGAAGAATTATAGGATCGAAAATGGTGTTAAAAGATCACTGTCGATGAGTTATTTGCTGTAGTTGTTAGTCTAATAATCGAATGCGTAAATTGTGTTCAGTACATCCTAAAAAGAATCGCTTTATCCGCATAAGTTGTCCCAATGATGCTGACAACTTGTTCTTTCAAAGCAACGATGAGACGACAGCCATTTAGCCTTTCTCTGGAATTATTTTGAACGAAACATCCCACATCCTCGATGTTACGAGACAATTTTATAATCAAAATACATAATACGAATGTTCAGTATCCGATCTGAACGATTTCGCATTAAAAAGGTTCCAGTGCGGTTAAGATCCGCTGTATCGCATAAAGGGAATTTAGTAAAGAGGAAAATTCGCTGTAGTCGTTGAAAAGTGTAATCATAAGCATGAAGTAATGAATAAAGAAAGGATCTTAAGATTGTATGATTTGCTTTTTAGATTTTGATCAAAAATTCAATCTTTTGTTGTTTCTCTCACCGCAGTCCTTGCAAAAGTTTAATTTCAGTCGTGCCATAAAAGGCTTATTTAACAATAAAGAAAGAAATCGTCTGAAATCTCGTTTGCATAATAATTTCTGTTTATGCTGCTCAGCTAAAATCCAATGTGCATTGATGTCTATGTCACACTATGCTCATTCTACTGGAATGTTGCCTTAATAGCGAAAAAAGGAATCCTGTTCGTCAGCAGTGGGCTAGAAAACACACTTAAGATTGTCCAACAAAAACCTGTCTTATTACTAATGACATTTTTTAGACAGATGCTCTTTTCTTTTTTACATAGCTTGATATCGAAGAATGTATTTGTTTCCACATGAGTGATTTTATTTCAGATAATATTTTCTGCATTCGAAGAATATTATTTTTAATGCCTCGCTAACTTACGCGATCTCCTGCTGCTTCAACATCTAAGGATTGATGAGAAGAAATGAATTCAAACTATTCGAGGACGACAGCTAAAGGGATTGTTTTCATAATTACGCTCATTCAGTATTCGCCAGTGTCATTAAAAATGCTCCTGATGAATAATCAGATCTCATTTTAGAAGCAAGAGGTTTCGTTCTCGAAAAAATTTTAATTCGTTTCACATTTTTATTATTTATAAATTTACTTTATAACATATCTCGGAAAACTGGCGCTTTTTACCTAGCAATATAACGTAACAATGATAGAGTTTATGATTGCAAAAGATGACGTCAGTGGCGAAGAAGATGTTGTTACTGCTCGATTACGGAGATGACGTCACTGCAAGATTTGCATTCGTTCGTGACGTCACTAAATGATTGCAAATAATGACGTCAGTGGCGAAGAAGATGATTTATTTATTTATTATTTATTTATTTAGACCTTACATGCTACTGGGACATTGGTGAACAAGCACCTCCTACCCACACAAGATTTTGAACTATATGAATTTGAGAAAAAAATATACAATTGATAAGGTGAAAAACAAAAACAAAAAATAACAAAAAAAAACAAACTAAAGTCTATCTAACAAGTTAGTTTCATAAACGAAAAGAAAGAGTTCTCGTAGGCGTTTTATTTGAGTTTGAGAGGTTGGAATTGCAAGTAGGTTTGGCAAAGTAAAATCGGTAAGTGAGAGTTTTTTAAATTTTTTAAATAGTATCTCTTTCATGTGTGAATTTTGAGCAGTTCAAGATGACATGTTGAATAGTTTCAGGAACTCTGCAGGTTGAGCATTTATTTGTAGTTGCTTTTTTATTACGTTTAGATAAAAATTTAGGCCATCAAAACCAATTCTTAGGCGATAGAAAGTTGAGGTCAGTTTTCTGGGCAGTTTTACATTAGCTAATGTGGTGATTTCTGGTTCTAAGAAGAATCTATGGGGACGAAGATGGGATCATTTACCAGGAAAAAGTTTTTAGTGAATTAAAGTTTTTTGTTTCATTTTTGAACTTTACAAAGAAGTGATGTGTTGGGGGTAATGGTAGAGAGGGTTACTGCTCTATTACGGAGATGACGTCACTGCAAGGTTTACGATAGGTTTGCCTTCGTTCGTGATGTCACTAAATGATTGCAAAAGATGACATCAATGGCGAAGAAGACGATGTTACTGCTCAATTACGGAGATGACGTCACTGCAAGGTTTATGAGGGTGATGTAACTAAATGATTGCAAAGATGATGTCACTCTGGGATAATTTGTATTTCTAGCCTCAATGGCGCACAAATTAGGGTTGCTAAAGTTGTCTGGATTTTAATGGAAATCACCAGAATGATCGCACTTTGTCACGGTAATGATGTCACCGAAAGGTTTACGAGGATGACGTAACTAAGTGATTGCAAAAATGACGCCACTCTGTGATGATTTGCATTTCTGGCCACAATGGCGCAAAAATTAGCGTTGTCAAAGGTGTCTGGATTCTAATGGAAATCACCAGAATGATCGTACTCTGTCACGGGAGAGAGGTTGCTCTTTCAATAGCTATTCGGTTTTTTTGGATATGAGTATCGTTTTTGCAGCCCATTATATTTAAACTGAAGTCAAAGGGAGTAAGAAGTAGTAACTTCCTAAACACAAATATATTGATATTACAGTTATTCCGACACTGATTTGCAACAAGACGAGGCGTCTCATATACATCTCAATAACTAAAGATACGTACTCGAAGGATGGTTACTGCAATTTCTGTCTTAATAAACAGAAATATGTTTACAATGCAGAGAAATACCTCGCTACGTATTCGCGCGTTTAATTAAAAGTTACTCCTAATACGGAATTTATGAAACCACTTCTTCAATTATGGACTGAAAACGAAAGGTTTGGCTACTTTTTCTGTGTTTCACGAGGGAATATCAGAAATACCCATACCTGTAATCTCGTGCGATTAAGAAACTGTTTTAGGAATCATTGAGAGAACCTAATTTTTTAATGCAAAAATTCTGTTTTGTTATCATTTGCCTCCGTACTTCAGAAATTAACTCTATAGAGAGGTAAGAAAAAAACTATTTGAAATAATAAGAATTAATCAATTTGTGGATGGGATCCGTAGCCTCCTATTAATTGTTTGCTCATACTATTCAGCGTTGCTTGATGATGATGATGATGAGAGTTGAAAATGGGTAGAATAGTGAAGACTAAAATTTGTTTTAATGAACAGGTGGTAATCATTTGAGACAAGTATAATTAATAAATGATTTGAAGTGCAAAAAATGTATGTCGCGTTCAGAAATATCTGTATTTAGTGTCGTATTCCTTGCATTTTGTTTTACACATGAGTTATTCACTGATGTAATTCTATGAAGGCAAATCTGCATATAATAAAAAAAAAAATAAATACCGCCTCAAGCAGCTGCTTGCCACAGAGGTCTGACAGGAGCCTGTCAGTTTATATGCCACAGTAGAAGGTCTGTGAGGATGGCAGGACCTCAGCAGAAAAACGACACATACATCCATGCCTTTACCTGGGACTCGAACCCAGGTCCCTTAGATCAGTAGCCAAGCGCGCTAACCACTCGGCCACGGGACGGCAAGGGGTTATAATTCTCTTTCTGGTTTTTTATTATTGAAAATATTTAATATTTTTTGTCATTTGTGGGAAATGTTTGGTAAGATGTCCTTTTTGTGTTGGAAAGAGATAAACAAAGTTTACTGGAACGTCAGCATTCATAGCATTGAGGTGGTTGCTGTTGGCGAAGAGCGATAGCACATGGCTTTGGGTTGGGTTCTTTTACCTCTGAGCGGCACTTTTTTGCACACCATGGGCTAAATGGCCAGGTCACATGGACCCCGAAGGCTCAGAGAAGGTTGGGGGAGGGGACCCACTGGAACAGCTGTTGGGAGACAGATGGTAGCCTCCCGTCAAGGCCATCCAGTGTGTTCTTTAACGTGCACAGGGTATGGCTCTCCCACACACGGGGCCACGGCTTAACGTCCCATCTGACGGACGGCGGCCTTTCCAAGCCCATCGGTGTCCCCTACTGACCGTGGGCAGGGCGGGGAATTTTACGGAGGTAAATCTCAACGCTGACCCAGCTGGGACTCGAACCTGGGAACTACAGATTACGAGCCTGGCACGCTACCGATTGAGCCACCCCAGCCCCGATAGCACATGGCAAGTGATGCCAATATGGCTAAGGTAAGCGACTTCGGTCCGACTTGCTTTGGAGGAAGTTGGGTGAACAGCTGCTAAGGGTTAAATTTTTATTGTTGCGTTAAATGCTTGTCTTTGTGTTAATGATTTATTCTAACAACAGAAAGAAGTATAACTGATATCGTGATAAGATCTAAAATGATATAGCATCACTTCAAACTGAGATGGAGTAAATTGGTAAAGTTTAAATTATATCGTCAGTGGATTAGTCAATAGTCGCGAATAATTGATTTTTATTGATTTATCTCGGAGAGGCTATCTGCAATAATTGCTCATCGCTGCGTTTACATTACTAAGATTAGTTATCATTCTTTCTATTCTCCTGTAATCCTCAAACTTGTGTAGAAAAGTAAATGATAAGTATTGTGCGCTCCTGAAGGAGAACTCGGGTCACAACTATACTACTTCAACGCAAAAGCTGAGGATGCTCTAGTTGGCTATAAATGTAATAAGAGCAATTATCCTGCTTTAAAACAGGGACGTGCAGCTTATGGCACATTCCAAGTGTATGTAGAGGGGTAATAATATATTTGGATGGTTAAGAACTGGCATTCGATTTAAAGAGGTCTATGTGTATCAATATGCTCTATTTAATAGACATTGCCATTCTTTAACTTTCTTCTAATATTTATATACTTTGTCATAAAAAAAGTTTAGAATCTGAACAATTATGATTAATTCTGCTTCTATTATTGTAATATGGTTCACCAGCGGAAAAAAATTAAAAGTTACAGTCGCTCAAAAAAATATTCGAACACTATAGTTCAGGCATGTCAAACTCGTTAACCACCGAGGGCCATATTAGGTATTATATATTAAATCGCGGGCCGCAAAACAAAAAAAAAAGAATGGAATAATCATGAAATGATCGGGCATTTCATGATATAAGCAATTCTACGATCTGGTGGGCCGCAGAACAGTTCCCGGCGGATCACATGCGGCTTGCGGGCCGCGTGTTTGACATACCTGCTATAGTTGATTACAGAATTCAGAAAAAATATCTGGCAACGATTTTTTTTAGAAATTAATGATCTGGTTGCCAGATCACTAATTTCTAAAAAAAAATCGTTGCCAGATATTTTTTCTGAATTCTGTAATGAACCATAGTGTTCGGATATTTTTTATTGAGCGACTATACATTCCGATCATGGATAGTTTTTTCGAGTTCAATATATTTTTCAAATATTGTGTGAAAAAATGGTTTTGTTAAGGAATCAGTTATTTCATAAAGAAAAATGTTTTCTTTTTAACTTCTTTAGTAGCAATTTGCTGCCATCTCCATCTTCCTGTTGCAGGAATAAGTTTGCTCATCCCATTAATTCAATGCCATTGTACCTAAAGGTTACTTCAGTTTTCGAGATTTTCACCTATCAGAGTCACATGTATCAGCGAATACACTAATGTCAATTAATTGGCAAACTGAATAATATTGCAATGAAGTCTTAACGAAAACAATAATAAAGTTGATTTAATGAAGGTGTTTGTTTTTAGGAAAATGCTGTTGGGATTACAAAATTTTCTTGAAAGTATTTCATTAGCAATGAATTATTTTCACAGAGCTTATGTTTAAACATCAACAGCAAAAGCAGTTTTATTATTCAAAAAGAGATAACGCAAATTTCACCTTAACAAAGCTTTCAAGAGTTTACATAACGCATGGAATGTATCCACTGTTACATTCTATGCGTTATGTAAATGGACATTAATTATGCGTTATGCATTCCATTATGCGTTATACATTCCATGTATAATAATTATGCGTTATACATTCCATGCGTTATGTAACAGTGGATACATTCCATGCGTATGGAATGTATCCACTGTTACATAATGCATGGAATGTATCCACTGTTACATAATGCATGGAATGTATCCACTGTTACATAACGCATGGAATGTATCCACTATTACATAACGCATGGAATGTATCCACTGTTACATAACGCATGGAATGTATCCACGGTTACATAACGCATGGAATGTATCCACTATTACATAATACATGGAATGTATCCACTGTTGCGATCGCCGAACACAAATTAATTGAATTATTGCAGATAGTGAACTGTAAAAAATATTTCTCAAATATGTGCAAATTGCAGATACACATTTAATGAGCACAGTAAATACAAAAGTATTTTAGTTATTTACATATCTGTATACAGTAGACTCTCCTTAAAACGAATTGCGATAAACCGAATTTTTTCGATAATGACCACACTATAGAAGTGATATAAATAAATCGGATTCCTGATGTCCAATAAAAGGAAATTACCCCTGAAGCAACTGCATGCTCAGAGGTCTGACAGCAGTTTCTATGTTTTTAATACGACGTAGAGAAGTTTTATGAGGAAGGCGAGACCTCAGCAGAAAGACAACACAAGAAATAAAACATCCGGGCCTCATCGGGACTCGAACCCGATTCCCTTTGATTTTGATCGGTAGCCAAGCACACTAACCACTCTGCCGCAAAGACTGCAGTCCAATCAATAAAGGAAAGGATAATTTAGAATAATAATATCAAATTTGAATTAAAATATTTCTTGAATTGGAAAATAAACTGCCCTGATGAAAAAATGTTTCTTTGGTTAAATTTGAAAAACAAACTAATCTGATTGAATTTTATCGCCGACACGGCTGGAATCGAACCCGCAACTCTCCAGATTAATGGAGAGCCATGGAGAGACATGCCAGAGCACGCTAATAGCGCGTTCTGGCATAAAAGTACTAATAGCGCTCTCTGGCATGAATCTGGAGAGATGCGGGTTCGATTCCCGCCGTATCGGCGATAAAATTTTTCAGAAATATTAATTAATGTTGAACTCTATTTCTGTAGAAAATCTGTGTATTTACTATAGATGACCTGATTGAGGCTGCAAAGGAATAATAATCAAGCTTCTGAATGATAAGGTGCGAAAGAGGAATTCCAGAGTGGATTAGTTTTTCGTCTTCATAACAGGTAGTTCTGTTTCTGATCTGTACATAATCTGAGCAGTAGCAATTGTACCAGTGTACTTGTGTCACAACTTACAAATAAAGTATGCCTCATCCGAAGACATCACAGAAATTCAGTCACAGCCAAAGGCTCCATCCTCACCACATCCCCCGCATTAATATTCTGCTGGTAAAGAGTATGGAATCCGTTTTAAGGAGAGTCGACTACTCGACACGACACAGAAAACATCAGAAGTGGAAAGTGTTTGCAAGGGACATAGTTACAATAACAAATGAAGATAAAAAAGCAACAATAACATTCACTCCTAAATATTTAACACCGAAGTAAACTATACAGAACGCAAAAGCACAAAAACAATCCTTTGAGTTTCAAATGGAATATATATATTAATGCTATACAGGAATCTTCTTTTAACTTTCATTTCTACGATTATATTTTACAGCAAAATCATCCAGTGAGTCAGTGTCTGACTACAGATCAGGTTCCCCACCATCCGACGGGAAGCGACAGAAATACAATATGCATTTCAAGTTTTTTAATTTCTTTACGTTTCAGAGAGTGCGAGCCTGATGAATTGATCCCTAAAGTTCATCACCTACAGTAAACGTGCATACATTTGAAACGGGAGCAGCATGGCACAAATGTTTCACACTACGGTTACACATTGTGAGTCACATTTCCAGGGCCACGTGCTGTGCTGGCTGGATTTCCAATGCTTTAAAACTTCGAAGAAAATAAAAATCGAAGAAATAACTTGATGGCAGATACACGAGATGATGGTACTTATACGGCCAAGGTGACTCTCAGTCAATTTTTTCTATAATTTGATGTTTATCCAGATTTTATTCTCGAAAATTCAAACAGTTTGGGTTCTAGGTGTGGCTCAAACAGTTAAAAAAAATCCTTGCCTTCTTTTAATGAAGTGTTTGTGGCAGGGACAGAAGAAAACGGTTTGCAAAATACTAATTGGACAAGGCGTTTACATTCATGTATTCCTATTTTCTCCATTTCTTTCTCTTCTAGAATGTAATTTAAATGATATCCACGACAATGAAGTTTTCCATTGCATTTGCATTACAATTCACGTTTGCAGCCAAAACACAGTTTAACAATTATTTTCCTGACATTCGATGCATTTAAAAAAAAGCACGTGTTTTTAACAGACTGTAGTTCTTTACTAAAAAAACAAAAAAAAAAGGCAACAAGGCTTCTTCATTTCACTCGAACAGAAATGAATTACAGACTGACTGCGATAAACTCTAAGAGTCATCATAATTGCAGCTAAAATTTCTCTCTATACATTATTTTTTCTGTACTAATCGTATACATTAGAGTAATTTCATTCTATACAATGCACGCCGTACGTTTTCACGTTATGCAACAGCATTGAGATCTTTACCAGGCTCTCCTGACTCAAAAGAAGAGAACATCTTTACACAGCCTGATCTTCTGCTCTTTGATTGCTCCCTATACACTATTTACATGCTCTCTTAGCATAACCACAAGGCAGTGGTTTTCACTGCATCACCAAAAGCTTATACAATTGATTCACTAACTACTGTCTCTTTTCTAGCACCGGCAGTTTATATATTTATGTTTGGAAACAACTCTGAAACTTTGGTTTCTCTGTACAATTCTAAAATGCTCTCTCTCTTTCGATAACTTCTCCGAACTGAAGTGTTTCGTCGTGCATCGCATCGAGCACGATCCCGCATTGCTCGCCAATCACAATGCCTCTTTCTATAAACAGAGATATTCGGGGAAATTAATATGCAATGATTTTTATCTGCTTCCATTTCAAAGATGTGAAAGTGCCTCTCATTTATTGCTTTTGTAGTTTTAATAATAACGTAGAAACGAAAGCGTTATTGTTGACTACGAAAATAGTTTACTTGTAATGTGAACAACAGAATGCCATTGATGTAGAGAATACTCTTAAGGATTTGATTCTCAACGAGAGAAACTCTAAGAGTATGGCCATACAGAAAGTGATTTAGCGTTTATAAATTTCTAGCGTCTTAAGACAATTTCAAACAACGGTCTGCTCAGAGCAACGTATTTTATCTTCAGACTCCGAAAAATTTGAAACTGTTAATAACACGAAACTGCTCTGTGTATGGCCGTACACTAACGAAGCATTTCACCACATAAATTGGATAAATGAGTATCAGAGATAGTATCTGCTTTCTCTTGGCATTTCGATGAACATGGCAAAAATGTTTGCAATTTTAGTTTCGATTTTAAAGGAGCTACTTGGCACTTTTTACATAAATCTTAACCATTGTTGGCTACATCTCGCGAAGTATTTTAATTGATTCGTTCTCCATTAATAAAATAAAATAAATACCCCCTCAAGAAGCTGCTTGCCACAGAGGTCTGACAGGAGCCTGTCAGTCTATATGCCAGAGTAGAAGGTCTGAGAGGATGGCAGGACTTCAGCAGAAAAACAACACGAACATCCATGCCTTATCCGGGGCTCGAACCCAGGTCCCGTAGATCAGTAGCCAAGCGCGCTAACCACTCGGCCACATTAGTCACATTAATTATAATAAAGATATTTTTCTTTACATTAAAGCTACCTAATTTCCAAACTACTTTTTACAATTATTCGAGATGATTCAAATATTCTAATCGAAAAAATGTTTAACGTTTTTATAAATATGGTCAAGCTGTAAAAATTCTTTAAAATTATATTGGTATAAATTGCTACTTTTTTGGCTGTTATCAGAACTTAACAATAGTAGTTAACTTTAATACAGCGTTAATATTTTTAGGCGACGTTAACGATTACTTTTAAAACCTATGAAGAAATCCTTCTCCTCATCATTCAACATAAGGACAGCGTGATCGAAGATGATATTTCTCTACACAATTAACGTCGCCAAGTTCCACGTGGCTGTAACCAAAACTCAGTAATATAACTAAAGTCCGTTTACAGAACAAAAAGAAATGTAAACAAGTCGAAAACATTTCTGGCCTCAACTCAAAATTTTCAGTTTTTAGTCCTAGCAATCCTAATGCTGCGATTTTCATGCGTTGTCCATCAACCTTCAGTGAGACAAAGGTCAGCCACTGGGTTGAACAAAGAATAGGTCATCAATCTAAATGGAATGCTTCCCTGTGGTTCCATCTGCTGAAGAAAATAACTTCATCAGAAAAGGTTACTTTCATCAAAAAAAAAAGGATCTTTTTTTCCACTCAGTGGTGTAACTAAAGTCTAAAAGTTATACGATGGCTGGTTTTGGTGGAAGGGACGATTTTAGATTTGGCCCTAATTTTCCCATTACAAGTACAAATCACCATAAAGTAAACGTAGAAATGAGATTTAGATGGCTTTCTGAAAAATGTCTTCTGTTACGCTCCTGTGAAAAAATTGCCCATTGGCTCTTCAGCCCAAATATTAGCATTAAAATTAGTAGGGACTTCTGATAATTTAATACACTGTGTCGTGGGAAAATGCAGCTTAAGAGTTTAAAGCCAACAGACTAATGGATTCGATCTGAGAAATTTCCAGCATCATATTTATTGCTTTTTGCATTTCGAACGCTTCTTCGTATCCACGAGAAACCAATATTCAGCTGTTGTAAAAATTGTTTTTGTGTTTACCGTATCTTGACCTTTGTTCCTACCGAAATATCAAATGCTCGAGAAAATGTTCATTTCTGTGGCCTCACATGTTTCGCTTCTTCAGGCGTTCCTGTCCTTTTTTTTCTCTCTCTCTTTTCGTATCTCTTAAGAGGTGACCGAATTAGAAAATTTCCTTGAAATTTGGCAACAGTTTAAGAATTTGTCCAATTAGATCGACTTATAAAAAAGGAAGTAAATTTAAAGAGCTTACATAAAGTAGAAGGGAATGCGCTTCAGCGAAATTTATCTGAAGATTATTGAAGAAAATATTTTCTCGATTAGAATCTTTTAAGACTGGAAAGCAATTCGTCTACATTAATCATTTAAAATAGGTATAGTCTCTGAATGATCTATTAACGTAAATATATTATTTAGTGGTAAAATGATTATAATGACTTTAAGTGGTGCAAAGCTCATATAGGAAAAGTATGCATGATTGAATTCGACTAGAAGAGGATTTATAAAGAGCTTTGACTCTTTCTTTATTAAACACGGTTTTTTTGTCATTTTATTATTAGCAAGAGCAATTAGCGCACTTTCTTTTGCATTTCAGCAAACAATTTTCATTTCCATGAAAATGTAAATTGCTTTACGTAAATTATTTTCCTTCCCCTTCTAATTCCTTCGAGTGAAATAATTTCGATTCCATCTTAATTGCTCAAAAAAAGAGAAAGAAATAATTCGACATTCTATTTTCAAGACATCGACATAATGAATATTTTCTTTTGCTCTACAGACCTTTAACATAACACTTTCGTTTTCTTTATTATTTATATTTTGTGTCTTTTTCATAGATTCCTATTATAATTACGATTTTGTATTAATTTTGTACTGACTAGTATGTCCACTCGCAAGTGTGCTTTTCCTCGTATACAGTTACTTAAGTTATTTTAGTATCTACATTTTAGTTTGCTATCATTTTTCCTTAACTTTAACAAATACATTTATTTGGATTAATTCAATAATATCGAAAATTAGTTTGGTAAAATTTATAAAATTTTGATAATTTATTCTATTCCGAAAATGAAACATATATATTTTTTCCACTTTTTCCAAAAAATGTTTCATTTCTTTGCATATACTAAGAATTTTGTAATTCTCTTCCTAGTTTGTTTCTGGTGACCAAAGTTGCTTTTGACACCTTATTGTCCCTCGTTCATTTTTCACTTCCAGTAGATGCAAATAATAGGCTTATGCACACCATTGACACTGCCTGACGATTCCTTGGATCAGATCACAGACACTTCTTGCAAAACCAAAGCTCATTAGATCTTTCTCAGCATGAGAGACGTTTCCTCAGGTGCACCGTGAGAAACAGAATTCACCATAAGCTCCCCTCGTGACTTTTCGTAAGTGTTAAATCCCCAAAGTATGTATAATTCAAGCCGGTGGCACAAATGCTTGTAACAGTACACAAATCTCCAGACTTAATGGTCTGGAAAGTCTAAGGCTACGATCTTTTAAGAGCTCCCAACATGGAAGCGGTTCTCTTTTTTATTTCATTTATTTATTTACTTTCTTAAATTCCTTCTTGTTTCGAGTGTGAGCGGAGACATCGAGAAGGGATCCAAGCAGCTGCTTCGATTGCTGGGGGATTGGTCAATGCAACTTACAGTCGCTGGAGATTTGCCTGGAGAGCGAAACAAGTAGTAATCAATGACACAGCCGAGCACAGGAAATCCACACTTTTGCAGCCGTCTGCAATAGAAAAATGAAACAAATTAAATACATCAAAAGTATGGATTTATATATATAAACACACACATACATACTCAATGGTCGTGGGGCGGGGGTGGCTCAGTCGGTAGCGAGCCAGGCTCGTAATCTGTAGTTCCCAGGTTCGAGTCCCAGCTGGGTCAGCGTTGAGATTTATCTCCGCAAAATTCCCCGCCCTGCGCACGGTCAGTAGGGGACACCGATGGGCTTGAAAAGGCCGCCGTCCGTCGATGGGACGTTAAGCCGTGGCCTCGTGTGCGGGAGAGACATACCCTGTGCACGTTAAAGAACACGCTGGATGGCCTTGACGGGAGGCTACCATCTGTCTCCCAACAGCTGTTCCAGTGGGTCCCCTCCCCCAACCTTCTCTGAGCCTTCGGGGTCCTTGTGGCCTGGCCATTTAGCCCATGGTGTGCAAAAAAGTGCCGCTCAGAGGTAAAAGAATCCAATCCAATACTCAATGGTCGTTGAATTATGACCGCTACCTCTCCATGTTATGTCACTGATAACCTCGAAACTCTATAACTTCTAAAATAAACGTTTTATGAGAAAATGTGACTGAAGATAAATTAAAGATCTGTGAAGTCTGTCCGAATCTCGATTTCCAATAATATTCTCTTTGAACGAAAGTTTGAATATTTAACAACAACAATTCCAAACATTAGAATTGTCCTCAGATTAATTGTACTTTGAATAAAAAAAAAACCATTCAGTGGCCTCATGGCTAGCGTGCATGGTTACCAATTAAAGGGACCTAGGTTCGAGCCTCGGGTAAGGCATAGATGTTTGTTTTGTCTTTCCGTTGAGGTCTCGCCTTCCTCCCAGTTCTGGGGCGGGGGTGGCTCAGTCGGTAGCGCGCCAGGCTCGTAATCTGTAGTTCCCAGGTTCGAGTCCCAGCTGGGTCAGCGTTGAGATTTATCTCCGCAAAATTCCCCGCCCTGCCCACGGTCAGTAGGGGACACCGATGGGCTTGAAAAGGCCGCCGTCCGTCAGATGGGACGTTAAGCCGTGGACCCGTGTGCGAGAGAGCCATACTCTGTGCACGTTAAAGAACACGCTGGATGGCCTTGACGGGAGGCTACCATCTGTCTCCCAACAGCTGTTCCAGTGGGTCCCCTGCCCCAACCTTCTCTGAGCCTTCGGGGTCCATGTGACCTGGCCATTTAGCCCATGGTGTGCAAAAAAGTGCCGCTCAAAGGTAAAACAACCCAACCCAACCCTCCCAGTTCTTCTCTATGGCGCATTAAAATGACAGCATCCTGTTAATCTCCGTGACAAGAAGTTGCTTGAGGGAAGTTTTTTTATAAGAAACATTATTTAAAACCATTAAGTACCATAGCTATATGTTTCATATCCTGTGTAAATAATTCCTTCGATATTTATCAATTTTCTTAAAACGCATTGCTGTTGTTAAATATTCGAGCTTCCATAGCTCTTTAACTACAAAGAGAATATCGTTGAAAATCAAGATTTAGAAAGCCTGAGATATTGAATTTATCATCAGTTGCATTTTCTCATAAAACATCGACTTTAGAAATTTGGAAGTTAGCTTCTACTGACATAATGTGGAGAGCTTAGGTGTGTGTGTGTAATAAAAAAGTCAGTAAAATAACACCCTAAAAATGCGTTTAGCCACTTTTACAATAATTATAATTACAGTACTGTGCAAATTAGTTTGGACAATAGAAAAATGCAGTAACAAAGACACAATTAAAATATTTATTTGTTTAATAGTGTAGTTAATAGTGAATGTGACCCCCCTTAGCTTTAATTACTTCTTTTACCCTCTCAACCACTGATGCCACTAGCTTTCCACACATCTCCTTCACTTCAGGGTCGTGGTACCACACTTTCATGACATTTTCTATCATTTTGGTTTTCGTCGTGCAATCCATCTTAGATATGAGCGCTTTAATAATGGCCCACAAATTTTCAATGGGGTTTAGATCGGGTGAATTTCCTGGCCACTCCAATACCTTCAAATGTTGCTGGGTAAAGAAGCTCTTAGTAAGCTTAGAATTGTGGCATGGAGCCAGATCCTGTTGAAATACCCCATCCCCGTTAGAAAACAGCTTCTGCAGTGTTGGGATCATTTTCTCCTCCAGAACGCCTATGTACGTTTTGCTGTCCATCATTCCTTCAATGGGGTGAAGCGTCTGTGCCCCGGAAGCTGTGAAACATCCCCAAAACATGACCTTGGGTGGGTGTTTGGGGGATTGCTGGATGTGACCGGATCGAAGAGGTTCTCCAGGCTTCGCTTGTCCCAACTAATTCGCACAGTACTGTATTTATATATGTTACCGCTAAAGCTCGAAAGCCGTTAATGTGCACATTACCTAGCTAATCTGCAGATTAACTGATTTGCTCCGTTAACGTGCGGAATCAAGAGTTTTCCGTATTTTACCTAGGTAATGTGCACATTAACGGCTTCCGTATCGTTAAAGTTCAAAAGTTTGTTTCTCTCATAGTGGCGAATCTCTTGAATATGAATCTTCGTGTCACGTGATTCACTCGTCCCCATTATAAAAAACACCCCGGATGAGCGGAGGCCAAGTGAGAACGAATCGGTAAAGTGATTCATTCTTGATAACGAATCACTAAAATGATTCGTTCTCACTTGGCCTGCTCATTTTGGGGGCGTTTTTTATAATTCGGACGACTGATTCATGTTGACAGAGGGATGACCCTGGTTTCAACTCTACTCTCGGACACTAGATAAATAACATTATGTTAATTTAAGCGTACAGAAACGTTCCTGTTCCAGCAAAGATCTTATTTTCACTTTAACGAGTGCCTAGTAGGTAATGTGCAGATTATCCAGGTAATTTGCAGATTACCTAGGTAATTTGAGAAATGAAACAATTTTCCGCACGTTAACGGATCACCCTAGTTAATCTGCACAATACCTAGTTAATCTGCACAATACCTAGATAATCTGTAGCACAATACCTAGATAATCTGTCGTGATTTCTGCACTTTAGCGGTAACATATATATTATAATTATTATTAATAATTTTAATAATAATATTTGAATTGATATTTTCCTGCACATATCGTGTTATGCAGCTTGGCGGGATCTAGAGATGGGAATGATAATGGTCAAGGAACTTATTTCCTCCCTCCCCTTGAGAATGCTAGTAGTTGTAACGGAGACGAAAAATTAAACAAATTAAAACATTATATACTATACGTATTTCTCAAGAAATTTTTTAAAGACCACTAAAACAACGGGAAAAGTTTGTACCGGAACGACATTCCCACTGGATCTTGTTCCCCCTCCACTTCATGTTTCGTCACTGAAAAAAGGCAATGTTTTTGGTATTATGGTATTTAATTACACATTATTGTTAAGATAAAGCATTAAGTGCATTGATAGGGCTGGCTTTGTCGTTAGTGTATCAGGCCTCCAATCTGCAGTTCCCGGGTTCGAGTCCCACCTGTGAACTCGTGTCTTCGTTAACTCCCATTCTTCCTTCGTTAAGAAAGTGGAGACCTTTGGAATTGTAGAGGCCGTCGTCCATCAGTGGGACGTTAAGCCATGGCTCCGTGTGCAGGGAAACCTTGACGGGATGCTTCCATCTTTCTAAAGTTGTCCAGTGGATCCCCTTTCCCCCAACCTTCTCTAAGCACCTTGAGGTCTTTGTGACCTGTTGTGTTAGCCCACTGTGTGCCAAAAGCGCCCCTCACAGGTAAAACAACTCAACCCATGATATCCTCTGAGAGGGGGACGGGGGTTGCTCAGTCGGTAGCGCGCCAGGCTCGTAATCTGTAGTTCCCAGGTTCGAGTCCCAGCTGGGTCAGCGTTGAGATTTATCTCCGAAAAATTCCCCGCCCTGCCCACGGTCAGCACGGGACACCGATGGGCTTGGAAAGGCCGCCGTCCGTCGGATGGGACGTTAAGCCGTGGCCCCGTGTGTGGGAGAGCCATACCCTGTGCACGTTAAAGAACACGCTGGATGGCCTTAACGGGAGGCTACCATCTGTCTCCCAACAGCTGTTCCAGTGGGTCCCCTCCCCCAACCTTCTCTGAGCCTTCGGGGTCCATGTGACCTAGCCATTTAGCCCATGGTGTGCAAAAAAGTGCCGCTCAGAGGTAAAACAACCCAACGTTAAAGAACACGCTGGATGGCCTTGACGGGAGGCCACCATCTGTCTCCCAACAGCTGTTCCAGTGGGTCCCCTCCCCCAACCTTCTCTGAGCCTTCGGGGTCCATGTGACCTGGCCATTTAGCCCATGGTGTGCAAAATAGTGCCGCTCAGAGGTAAAACAACCCAACGTTAAAGAACACGCTGGATGGCCTTGACGGGAGGCTACCATCTGTCTCCTAACAGCTGTTCCAGTGGGCCCCCTCACCCAACCTTCTCTGAGCCTACGGGGTCCTTGTGACCTGGCCATTTAGCCCATGGTGTGCAAAAAAGTGCCGCTCAGAGGTAAAAGAACCCAACCCAACCCTCTGAGAGGGAAATTCTGTTTGAATTTAGAAAACACTGGCAGAAGATTTAGCAAATACTGAATGGATAATTGATAAATGGATAATTGAGTAAATAATACTGAAATGATAATTTTCCAATTATGATGCTGAATAAGATAATAATAAAACCGAAGCACCATCACCTAACTCTGCCTAGTATTTTTTTAAGAAGTTGAATTTTGACATTGATGCGCAAAACCTTCGCCACAGATCCGTCCCGTATATTAATTTTGCATTACCAAAGCATAAAATGCAACTTTTTAAAAGAAACACTGTCCTCAACTGCAAAGTGTAAAATTATTCGGTTTACTGTAATGGCGTCTACACTCTCATAATTGTATATCGCAGTTTTGTAGTCATTTTAGCCTTTCATCAGGTTAAACGAGATACAAATAAAGCTTTCGATGTAGTGTCAGATGGATTGTTTTATCTCTGAGTAGTACTTATTTGAAAACAATGAGATGAATGAACAGCCCACAAGAATTTAAACCCTACTTGTGCCAGTGTTGATATCTATCTCCACTAAACCCCCACACAGCCCTTGATCAGAAAGGAGACACCATTAGGCTTTGAAAAGCCGCCGACCATTGGAGGGACGTTACTGGCCCCTTGTAGAGGATAGCCATGCCTGTGCACGTTAAAGAATTTGTCCTGACGGGAGGCTACCATACGTCTCGTAACAGCTGTCAAGTACTTTCCCTTCCGCCAACTTTCTCGGCGCCATTTGGATCCTTGTGACCTGGTTATTTAGCCCATTGTATGAAAAAAAAATTCCGTTTAAAGGTAAAACAACTTACAGGTCACAAAGACCCGAAAGTTCGGAGAAGAGTGAAAAAGAGGACCCATTGGATTGCTGTTAGGAGACGGATAGAAACTCCTGTAAAGACCATCCAGAATCCTATTGGTAGGAGTATCCTTTAGGGTGCCAAGTTATGGCTCTCCTGCGCTTGGGGCCATGTCTTAACGACCCATTTGACGGACGGAGTCCTTTCCAAGACCATTGGTGTCCCATTTCTGACCGAGGGTAGGACGGTGAATCTGCGGAAATAAATCTCAACGCAGGCGCAGTCGGGACTGGAATGTGAGATCTGCAGATTACGAATCGACTGAGACAGTTAGTTAAATCCTATTTACATGTGAAAGGGATACAATTTGGATTCAGTGAGAGATCTCTGGAGAATAGAGTACGATGTCTTTTTCACGTTGAATGATGAGCAAACTGAAAAGAAGAGGAAAACATGAGTTGGAGTAATTCATCTTATTAAAGAAGAAGGCAACACGTTGTATAATTACGACGCAGCGGCATAACACTTGTCTGCGATTGAAAGAATACTCTGAAGGAGAAATACTCCTCTAAGTAATTAATTAAGAGGTGGATCCTGATGATTTACGAGCTTCGTTAAACGGCTTTTTTATCTTCGAGAACAGATGTGGCCTAAAGGCATATGTCAAAAAGGAAAAAAGAAGAACGGCGACATTTATTTAACTCTGATTAACGGCTTTGTGACCAGGGAAAGCATTAAAAGCTCAAAAGCATTTCTGTTGGGAGTAAATAGGATAAATGGTGTCAAAATGTCTACTAGTTATTACAAGAGTAAAAAGAATAGTTCTTATGTGACCACAATTGATATTTGCTCTATTCTTCAAACATGTTCAGAGTCTATTCGAAAATTCAAACTGAAGGGATTCGTGTGAAGTTTATTGTTGATGCTCGTTCGTGCTTTGAGTCCTGGCTTTTTAGCTTAAATTAATTTTTTAGCTTTAAATGAATTGAGACAGATGGTAGCCACCCGTCAAACGCTCAGAGTTAAACCAACGAACAACAATCTAACCGCATTTTATCGAAAAAACTACGGACATTTAAAGGTCTTGCAAAGGCACTGTTTATCAGTCTGTGGTCTTTGATTTGCTTGATTTGCTAACTGCCAAGTGGCAAGTGTACTTTGATGTGTATCGAAGGGACTTGGGTTCGAGTCCGTGATAAAGTATGGATAAGGTCGTGACTTCCTCATAGAACCTTATCTACGTGTATGACATTGACTTGCTCTCGTTTAGATCTGTGTGGTAAGCAGCTGCTTTTGAATTTCCATGAAATTTGAAGATTAACTTCCATACTGCGAATATACATTAATCAGGTCACACAAGTAAAAATATTTTATCGGTGTCTTTATGTTCCTTAAAAAATTAATTCAAATCGTTGAGTATTTTTCCTAAGGGCAAACGCAATTAATTAATAAAACGAGTAATAAATTAACGAGAATTAATGAAATTGTGGTAAAGAAATCCTGGCTCCTTCCTGAATTAAACTGCAAAACGAATAAAAATCAGCAAAATTGAATCAAAAATTTCCAAAAGCTTCATTTTCATTCCCGTATTTGTGCGACTCTGATTTCTCCTCCTAAGTAAGGGAAAAAATAAAGAATAAACAACGGAAGAGCCTCTTAATTCAGCGCAGCTTAGAGCATCTTATATTTACTTTTGTGCTCATTTGACTCCGGAATAAAACAAATTCTCATTGGTATGGGCTCTCGTCATCTTGCTCTCTTTCATTACTGTAGAAATCAAACCTTTGTCTTTTCTTCATTATATGCTTAGGCAGTATATGTATTTTTCTTTGAATTAGCGCGTTCATTTGCATTTGCTTATTACATTGCTAATTTACATTTTCTATTAATGGATTTAATTCCTTTTTGCGAATAATCATGTTTTTCCCAGATTTTATGAATAGGGTAAAGGGAGATGATCTGCACATGCATGCTTTATTCACCGTTTACAAGCAAAATGCACATTCAGCAAAAAAAAGGCCTTTGTAAGGAAAAGCACTCCCTTACAAGATGGTAGGAGATGTTTGGAAAAATCCCAGATCTCTCGACAGTGATTACATCATTCAACTTCAAAGTGGTCTGTCATTGAATCTTTTCATTTTAAGGTCGTTCAACTTCAAAGTGGCCCGCTATTACACCGTTTTATTTTCTCAGCGGTCCGTCCACCAATGACAACGTTGTACTTAAAAGCGGTCTGACAATTACACCATTTAATTTCATGGTGGCTCGCTAATTACGCTGCTCAGCTTTAGAGTGACCCCATTATACTGCTTAATGTCAAGATATAATGATGTCATAATAATTGGAGGATCACCATAAAGTTAAACGATGTAATTGGAGGACCACCATAAAGTTAAACGATATAATTGGAGGATCATCATAAAGTTAAACGATGTAATTGGAGGACCACCATAAAGTTAAACGATATAATTGGAGGATCATCATAAAGTTAAACGATGTGATTGGAGGATCACCATAAAGTTAAACGATGTGATTGGAGGACCACCATAAAGTTAAACGATATAATTGGAGGATCATCATAAAGTTAAACGATGTAATTGGAGAATCATCATAAAGTTAAACGATGTGATTGGAGGACCATCATAAAGTTAAACGATGTAATTGGAGGACCACCATAAAGTTAAACGATGTAATTGGAGGACCACCATAAAGTTAAACGATGTGATTGGAGGATCACCATAAAGTTAAACGATGTGATTGTTGGATCATCATAAAGTTAAACGATGTAATTGGAGGACCCAATAAAGTTAAACGACGCAATTGGAGGACCACCATAAAGTTAAACGATGTAATTGGAGGACCATCATAAAGTTAAACGATGTAATTGGAGGACCACCATAAAGTTAAACGATGTAATTGGAGGACCACCATAAAGTTAAACGATGTGATTGGAGGATCACCATAAAGTTAAACGATGTGATTGTTGGATCATCATAAAGTTAAACGATGTAATTGGAGGACCCAATAAAGTTAAACGACGCAATTGGAGGACCACCATAAAGTTAAACGATGTAATTGGAGGACCACCATAAAGTTAAACGATATAATTGGAGGATCATCATAATGTTAAACGATATAATTGGAGGACCACCATAAAGTTAAACGATGTGATTGGAGGATCACCATAAAGTTAAACGATGTGATTGGAGGACCACCATAAAGTTAAACGATATAATTGGAGGATCATCATAAAGTTAAACGATGTAATTGGAGGATCATCATAAAGTTAAACGATGTAATTGGAGGACCATCATAAAGTTAAACGATGTAATTGGAGGACCACCATAAAGTTAAACGATGTAATTGGAGGACCACCATAAAGTTAAACGATGTGATTGGAGGATCACCATAAAGTTAAACGATGTGATTGTTGAATCATCATAAAGTTAAACGATGTAATTGGAGGACCCAATAAAGTTAAACGACGCAATTGGAGGACCACCATAAAGTTAAACGATGTAATTGGAGGACCACCATAAAGTTAAACGATATAATTGGAGGATCATCATAATGTTAAACGATATAATTGGAGGACCACCATAAAGTTAAACGATGTGATTGGAGGACCACCATAAAGTTAAACGATGTAATAATTGCAGACCATTTTCAAGTTCAACAATATAAATGATGGGTCATTTTCAAATTAAATCATGCAACCTGTGGGCCAAGGTTAAATTTGTAATTTGCAAGCCACCTTCAAGTTAAACGATGCAATTGATGAAGGTTAAACTATGCAATTGCGGATTACCATAAAGTTGAACGATGTAATGATGGACCACTTTGAAGTTCAGTGGTGTAATTCTTTGACCTCATTAAGATTAAGCGATATAAGGGACCTTGACACTATATCGCATATATCCAACTTTATGGTGGTCCTCCAATCACATCGTTTAATTTTATGGTGGTCTTCAATTACATCATCTAACTTAAGGTGGTCCACGAATAACTTTGCTCAATTTTAGAAGGGTCCACCTATTACATTAACTTCAAAGTGACCCATCATTATATCGTTCAATATAAGATGGTCACCAATTACATTGTAAAATTTGTAGCTGTTTCGAAAATGATATTTTTAAATCTTATGGTAGTCCGCCATTACATCATTTAGCACTAAGGTAGTACACTAATTACGTCGCTTAACTTTTAGGTTGTGCGCAGTTGTGCATATATTATGGAAAATGGTCAATATCAATTGCAGGCCCTGATCTAAAAGAAATGGGGGGGGGGGACAAGACACAGTTGAGCAGGAAAAATGTAAGAGGGGAGAGGAGGGGAAGGCATTGGATTTCCAATGCAGTATAATATTTTCCCATCCATTTCACAGGTTTAAACTTTCTTCAAGGTCAAAAGTTCTTGGAAAATGAATGAAATGTAAATAAGTTTAATATTTTTTTCTCTCTATTACCCTTACAAGCATTCTGGTGGGGTGAAGTGGGGTCGGGGGTCATGGCCCCTTGACCTCTACCCCAGATCAGAACCTGGTCAGTGGGTAGAAAGGGTTGAAACCATTGATCAAAGAAATTTATTTAATTATATTTCATTTTCTCCATTTGCTATTTTGATTTTAAGAACCGCATTTTGGCTTTGAAAACTTATTATTCTGAAACATAAAACTAATAACTTTAAATGTGTGCTTCTAATTATGAACTTTTTTTCTCAAATAAGGAAATGAAGAGGACTGTATTTAAAAGTTTCACGAATATTAATAATAATTCATTTGTGCTAGATGGTTATAGTAAAACAAAGGCACACACAATTTTAAAGGGCGATTAAAAAGTCAGGTTATTAAAAACAAATGTTTTATTGTAATTATATAAAATGTAGAATTCTTCTAAGTTTATAAACGCGTTTTAAAATGATGTTTTCTAAAAAACTGAAAGTATTTTAATATTGAGAGGAAATTTGTATATATTTGTAATAAATTTGTATTTGTTTGCGGAGAGAAATATTTCCGTTTTTCGAATTTCTTCTCGACTGCCGATATTATGAGACAAATTATTGTTCGGCGAAGCGATTAATTCTCTTGATGGCCCGACCTTCCATTTTCAGTTTCATCTCTGGAAAGAAGACTTCCGCTGTTTCTCACACAATAGTTAAGTAAAAAAAAATATGGAAAAGATGTTCTGGGTAAGTCTTCAACATCGTCATTGAAGCATTTTGCACTCGGCAGTAGTCCTTTGGGTTATGCGTCGAAAAACTTCAAATGCAATTTGTTTCGTCCTAGAGTATTTTTGTTGCAGTAAAAATAACTGAAAGAAGATGACAGCTGTTTAACTAAGATGTCTAAAGTTTGGAAACTTGACAATAAAAGCTTTCAGTTGGAATTGGCAGCTTCAGTCGTTTGATCCTTAGTGATGACACAAAGCTGCCAAAAAAAAAGTTAAAAGTTTATGAAACCTATTTTTTGTAGCAGAAGCGAAATCGACAGAGCAAATGGCGTTGCTATTATTAGACCTTTAAAAAGGTATTAAACTGATCATGAGGTGTCATGAATTATTTTCAATGAAGAAGTTGTGAAATGGGTCTTTATCACTATTTTTTTTTCAAATAAATAAACGTATAAACAAATTGTATCTAAAGTAGCTCTTTGCCACAGAGATATGGCAGGAGCATGTCAGTTTAATACACCATAAAGAAGCTGTTTCATACAGGCGAGACCTCAGTAGAAATAGAACACAGCATATATTCGTATTATATTCGGGTCTCGAACACAGGGGGGGGGGGGGGGGGGCTCATTCGGTAGCCGCCAGGCTTTTAACTGCAGTTCCCAGGTTCGATTCCCAGTTGGGCCAGGGTTGAGATTTATCTCCATAGAAAAAAAAACACCCTACCCACTGTCGGTAAGGGACACTGATGGACTTGAAAAAGCCGCCGTCCGTCGGATGGGACGTTAAGCCGCTGTTTAAGCCGCTGTTTTGTCCCGGTGCGGGAAAACAACCCCGAGGGTGAATTAAATTTTAAAAATTTTTGAATTTGAAAAATTAATTTATTGATACAGAAATATATTATGAAAGCGCTATATTTCTTGTAGCCATTGTAATGTATCATTTAAGCAGCGGAAGTAAATATATTTCACATACATGCTAGAAACTGAACATGAGAACTCACTGCAAAAAGGTTTTATGGGTCCATCGATAGTCAGCTGCTCTGGAGACCACACCCCGTTCCTGCAGACCAAAGTCTCCGGTCCTATCAACCGCTTTTTCGCGTTGCACGTATATCGGACTGTGGCATTTTCTCTTGGATTTCCCCAGCAGGATTTCTCTTCGGACATATTATACGAGCCAGGGCCGGGAGAAGGAGGCTGTGCAGAACACCCGAAGGCTGAAGATAGAGGCAAAAAGAAGTTTTAGATCAGAAGTGATACAACAACTTATAGCACTATAACAAAACTTGATATCTAGTAATTATAGCACGGTCTCCTCCCCTCTGTTAAAACGTTAAATAACAAGTTCGCAAAATCTTCAATATTTAGGGCATGTTGGGTTAAGAATATTTTTCTTCTTAAGTTATAGAGAAAGTATGGACGCTACAAAGATGTTCTGGATATAATTTTTCTATGTTCCTTGGGGTGCGAGTTGGCTCAGTCGGTACTGCGCCAGGCTCGCAATATTCATTTCTCAAATTCCAATCCCAACTACGTCAGCAGTGAGATTTACCTCCGCTAACTCCAACTCTGGAGTCGGTGAGGAAGGGGGACACCGATAAGGTGTCCCCTTAACTTAGGTTAGAGCCCATGCATATTAAAGATGGATGGGTTGGATTGGATGTTTTTTTGATATTTGAGCGGCACTTTTTTTGCACACAATGATCTAAATGGCCAGGTTACAAGGTCCCCGAGTGCTCAGTGAAGTTTGCGGGAAGAGGACCGACTGGACAGTTCTTTGGAGACAGATGGTAGTCTCCCGTCAAGGCCAGGGGCGGGGGTGGCTCAGTCGGTAGCGCGCCAGGCTCGTAATCTGTAGTTCCCAGAATCGAGTCCCAGCTGGGTCAGCGTTGAGATTTATCTCCGCAAAATTCCCCGCCCTGCCCACGGTCAGTAGGGGACACCGATGGGCTTGGAAAGGCCGTCGTCCGTCGGATGGGACGTTAAGCCGTGGCCCCGTGTGCGGGAGAGCCATACGCTGTGCACGTTAAAGAACACGCTGGATGGCCTTGACGGGAGGCTACCATCTGTCTCCCAACAGCTGTTCCAGTGGGTCCCCTCCCCCAACCTTCTCTGAGCCTTCGGGGTCCATGTGACCTGGCCATTTAGCCCATGGTGTGCAAAAAAGTGCCGCTCAGAGGTAAAACAACCCAAAAATCCAACAACTCTGTCGTTTGTTCATTTTCCACTTCTGAAACTTGATGAGTAAATGTGAATGTTTTTCCAGAAGTTGTTTTCTTCAAAGTGTTTCTCCTTCGCAGTGCCTCCGAACTCAAAAGCCGACAAGGGTTGAAAACCCTTGAGAACCATTGCAGTAACAATCTTGCAATTGCGTTATGCATATGCGTTGAAATTTTCTGTTCTATCTCCCGCTCAGAAATAATTTGACGATGAGCTTAGAAAAACTTCATTCCTTCTGCAGATAAAACGCCGAGATCGTTCATCTTACGCGGGAGAGCAATAAACGCTGGGTGACTTTGATCGGGAGTCTTCTCCTAATAGATACCTAGTGGATTCAGTTCTTCCTAGCTCTTGGCCTTTGGAGTTATTGTGACCTTGCATTTTAACCGATTGTTCACAAAAGGTGCATCCCCGAGGGAAAACAACCCCAAAAAATGAAATTTTTAGCCTTACCATTTGTTTTATGCAAAGCCAAGAAAATAATGACATAACAATATCGAAATACGAAACGTACTTAACGATTTCATTTTCTTTGGAAATCCGAAACATTTGTCGCTATCTGTCAAACGAAAGAGCCAATTTTAAAGACGTCTCTCTTTAAGCTCCTCGAGCAGCCATATTAGTTGCAAGTAAATGCGATAGATGTCATTATAAAATTCAAAACTCAAGCCATTGGCATTTCAGCTGTTTCCGAACATAGGACGTAACAGTATTTGCCCATCTAACACAAGATACTGCTCCCAAAGATGGAACTTAGCAAACCAGAATCTGAGATACACACAAACACTTAGCAATCACTTCTTCCCTATATTATCTCTGTGCCATGAGTTATTTAGCGGGCCTTGATGCTGAAGCACAGGAAATCGTAGCTGTCTCCAACTAATGAGCTACTTCTAGTCCACCAACTGAAGGCAAGCACTCATCCTGCCACCAACCATCTGCTCATTATGCAGGGGCGCCAAGTTCCCTCCGATGCACAGATGAGATTCTTCTTTCATCCCCGGCTTTCAAGAGCTCTTACCGGAGTCAGCTAGAAAAGCACCGTGTTCCCATCAGCTGTGTTACGAATCGATTTGCTCCATGAAGACGGAGGAAGTTTAGATTCCTCTGGAAGCATTCGCGGGGCTCTTTTCCGATGGGGGACCGAAAATAGATGGACATCCTCCATGCGCGAAAGAGGAGGACTGGTGGAGGCGTTTGTTGAAATGGCAACTGATGATTTTCCTTCGATGCATTTCTTCACCGGATGCAACTGTATAGATCACGTTTACGCTCCCGAAACACCCTCTTCTCTTCACTTCTCGTCTTCGATTAGTTGCCTTGATTGTTATAGATGATATTGATGTTCGCCGGAATATTAGCTCGCCAAAAACTTTTGCTGCATTTATCGAGAATTCATCAGTGCTCTAGGCTTTTCATAAATTAATAAGGGCACTTCAAAGACGCTCTCGACTAGAGGTTTAGTGCCTTGCTCGCTGCATTTACGTTCACTGCTCTCGCAGCTAGTCAAAACGTTACTGATAGTGCCTGCACCATCAAAGCAATCGTTTATTCCTCTGCATGAGATCAGGTTCGTTTCGGTAAATATCTGAACTAGAATTTTAGTTACGCATGCAGTTTTCGAATTCGATTTTTCTCTCGCCACGAAAGACACTTTTATATTCTATCGAGAGAATTAAAATTGAAAGAATGGAGATTTTTCATACGTGTTCTGTATGGTATGCAAAAGAAGTCACTTGTTGTACAGTCGCTCAAATAAATATCCGAACGCTATGGTTGATTACAGAATTCAGAAAAAATATCTGGCACCGATTTCTTTTAGAAATTAGTGATCTGACAACCTTCGTGTCACGTGATTACAGAATTCAGGAAAAATATCTGGAGCGTGTACAGCAACTGTACACGCTCCAGTTACCGTTTGCCTCCAGTTACCGTTCACAGCAAACTGGAGCGCAAACTGGAGCGCAAACTGGAGCGTGTGCAGTTACTGCACACGCTCCAGTTTGCTGTGGACGGTAACTGCACACGTTCAATATTTCCGTGAGTGAGCCCACACGATCTAGGTCTTTGTGAGCTCACACGATCCAATGTGCTGTGAACATTAACCGCAACCGCTCCAGTTTGCTGTGAACGGTAACTGCACACGCTCCATATTCATTGCATTATATATTCATACGCATTATATATATTAAAAAATATCCGAACACTATGGTTGATTGCAGAATTCAGAAAAAATATCTGGCAACGATTTTATTTAGTAATAAGTGACACGAAAGGTTGCCAGATCACTAATTTCTAAAAAAAATCGTTGCCAGATATTTTTTCTGAATTCTGTAATCAACCATAGTGTTCGGATACTTTTTTTGAGCGACTGTACATTTCACCCCATGTTTTGTCAATGGGAAGTGAATTTCGAGGATCTGTGTAACGTTTAAAATGAGCGTTATACGAGAAAACGTGACTGAGGATAATTTAAAAATCTCAACTAAATGTACACAAATCTCGATTTTTAATTCTTTCAGTATTTGAACAGAATGGAGGTCACTAGACGAGAAATTTATCAAGAAATTGAACGAATATTGAAGGAATGAATTACTCACACTTTTAAAATATCTAGTAATTTATGAAATGGTTTTAAATAATGTTTCTTATTTCAGTTTCAATTAACTTTGAAGGAATTCTTTTGTCTAGTATTATTGTTGCTAACGTTCAGACTTCCGTAACAGTTTAAATACAAAAGGAATATTATTTAAAAATCGATATTTAGATAGAATTGATTGTCATCGTTAATTTATCTTTAATCACATTTCGAATGAAACCTTTGTTTTAAAAGTTAGACAGCTTCGAAGTCAGTGTCCGACTGACTGGAGAATGATCAACAGACTCTGGGTCTGATGGTCATAATTCAATGATCACTCAGTGTATATGGGGGGGGGGGGGGGGGGTTGTCTTAGTCGGTAGCGCGCCAGGCTCGTAATCGGCAGTTCCGAGGTTCGAGTCCCAGCTGGACCAGTTTTGAGATTTATCTCCGCAAAATTCATCGCCTTTCTCTCAGTTAGTAGGGGACACCGATGGACATGGAAACACCGCCACATGTTGGATGAGATGTTAAACCGTGACTCCGTGTGCTGTAGAGCCATACTCTGTACATGTTAAAGAATACGCTGGATTTCCTTGCCGGGAGGCTACCATCTGTTTACTAACAGCTGTCCAGTGGGTCCCCTTCTTCAACTTTCTCTGAGCCCTCGAGGTCCTTGCGACGGGGCCATGTAGCCCATTGTGTTTAAAAAAAAAGTGCAGATCAGAGGTAAAACAACCCAACCTTCAATTAATTCTATCGTTGGTATTCCACAAACGATATTCCTGAAGTTATGTACATTGGATTACTCATAGGAGTTCGTGTACTGATTAGGACTTGGATTGGATTGTTTTACCTCTGAGCGGCACTTTTTTGCACACCATGGGCTAAATGGCCAGGTCACAAGGACCCCGAAGGCTCAGAGAAGGTTGGGGGAGGGGACCCACTGGAACAGCTGCTGGGAGACAGATGGTAGCCTCCCGTCAAGGCCATCCAGCGTGTTCTTTAGCGTGAACAGGGTATGGCTCTCCCGCAGACGGGGCCACGGCTTAACGTCCCATCCGACGGACGGCGGCCTTTTTCAAGCCCATCGGTGTCCCCTACTGACCGTGGGCAGGGCGGGGAAATTTTGCGGAGGTAAATCTCAACGCTGACCCAGCTGGGACTCGAACCTGGGAACTACAGATTACGAGCCTGGCGCGCTACCGACTGAGCCACCCCCGCCCCACTGATTAGGGCTCAGTGGTTTCCATTCAGAATGAACATGCCAATATTGACCAATCCCTCTTAACGTAGACCCGCATAGTCCATGGCGAGGTTAAATAATTGCTACCATTGCTTCGGTATTACATAAATGGAATCTCATTTGCGGGTGCACGTAGATTCATTTCACTGTGCAATGGCTAATTTGCAGGAGAACCAATAACCTGTAAACGTTAACACGATGAAATGCATTTACGGAACGCTGCCGTCTTTCTCCTAAAACATCCCGCTGTGCAGAGGAAAACAAAAGTACAACTCAGAGGTAAAATCCTTCTCAGGTGTCCCTAGCTGGAGGCAATATCAATTTATTAAATATTTGTCCGATTTAAAAATTCTTTTGTTGTCTATTATAAAGAGAAAGTAGATTTCACACATTACAGCTTATTTTTTTTTCATATTTTAAAGAAAAAAATCTTGTTTTCCCAATTTAATTCTCATTGTACGATTTCGAAAAAGAAATGATTGACCGAGAAATAAATCTTGGAAGCAAAAAAAAACTTACGAAAAGAATTTTTCTCTCTGTGTCTCTTTCTTCGGTGGGGCGGGGGTGGCTCAGTCGGTAGCGCGCCAGGCTCGTAATCTGTAGTTCCCAGGTTCGAGTCCAAGTTGAGTCAGCGTTGAGATATATCTCCGCAAAATTCTCCACCCTGCCCACGGTCAGTAGGGGACACTGATGGGCTTGGAAAGGCCGCCGTCCGTCGGATGGGACGTTAAGCCGTGGCCCCGTGTGCGGGAGAACCATACCCTGTGCACACTAAAGAACACGCTGGGTGGTCTTGAAGGGAGGCTACCATCTGTCTCCCAACAGATGTTCCAGTGGGTCCCCTTCTCCAACCTTCTCTGAGCCTTCGGGTGTGCCGCTCAGAAGTAAAACAACCCAACTCTTTCTTCGGTATAACAAAGAGTGAAATAAATAATAAACAGAAAACGAATCCATATCGAGGAGTTCTTGAAAGGAATAAGTCACTTCCTTCATTAACAAAAACTTCTCTCGATGTAACGTCATAAGTAATTAATCCATACACCTTGAGAGCGATGTTCAATAACGATGATATCTTTATGGCTCGGAAACTACACTGGATATTGATGAAAGCATCTTTAAATCTCTTAATGCGTCATTAATATTTTTCGAGTCTGTTGAATAATCAAAGTATCTTTAATGCATTGAAGAACGATTTAGAATCATTTATATTCTTCTTTGAAATTTCTTGATGGCAAGGCCTGCAGGAATTGCTTTTGCTTATAATAAGCTACTGCAAACTTGAGGGTATTAATAAAAGGGAATGCTGAATAGAAAAGATCTAGTTTGTGTGTTTATTCTTGAGTTAATCGATGTGATACGGAAACACATCCGACATTAGGACATACCACTTGTCGATTGTACCCGATATTCAATAATTAAGAACGTGAAATTTCAAAGAATAGCATAATCCATTACTAAATATATTTCATCCTGAGCAAAGAAAGACTTTTTCTATTCATTCTTTAGATATTTTCGTTTGTTTCTCTAAATCATTCAGACATTTGCTCCGTAGATTCTTTATATTATAAAGTTACAGATAAAGTTCTAAAATGGGTTGGGTTGTTTTACCTCTGAGCGCCACTTTTTTGCACACCATGGGCTAAATGGCTAGGTCACATGGACCCCGAAGGCTCAGAGAAGGTTGGGGGAGGGGACCCACTGGAACAGCTGTTGGGAGACAGATGGTAGCCTCCCGTCAAGGACATCCAGCGTGTTCTTTAATGTGCACAGGGTATGGCTCTCCCGCACACGGGGCCACTGCTTAACGTCCCATCCGAAGGACGGCGACCTTTCCAAGCCCATCGGTGTCCCCTACTGATTGTGGGCAGGGCGGGGAATTTTGCGGAGATAAATCTCAACGCTGACCCAGCTGGGACTCGAACCTGGGACTACAGATTACGAGCCTGGCGCGCTACCGACTGAGCCACCCCCACCCCAAGTTCTAAAATGAATTAAATCCTTAGAAAAAATTTAGGGGAAAAAATGGCAGGATATCGCACAATCCTAATAAAATTTATTCAGTTCTGAATTCCAAGCTAGAAGTTTAATAAGCTCATCCGTGGATCTTTGACTCCGAGGTTATGATGTGAACAGATGAAAAAAATACCGTAGTTGAGGTTTTATGAGGCTAGTAAGCTGATGACTGAAATGGATTAAATCTTCACTAAATGAGAAACAAATGATGTTCTGATTCGCAACTCTTTAGGTATCTCCGTATTTTAAGTGACAACTATAATGGAGATGAAGGGTAGGAATAAGGTTGTTTCCTTTTATATGGGAAGAACGAGGTGAGGGATAAACAGAAAAGTACTGTAATATTCTGTATATAAATATATATTCGATAAAATACTGTAGTAGTTAACGATAAAATACTATACTGTGTTTTTTTTTTTTCCAGGAAGCGATTTTATTCCGTTTTTTGATGTCAAAAAACAACTAACCTATTATATTATGAATTATAAGTAAGTGTTATTATCGTGACTTTCACTTGATATACTTATTTTAATGGTTCCAAAAGTTGTATTTAAATTAAGGAAAAGTATTTTTATTCATATTTGCAATATATAACTTAATTAGCAAAATGACGTAGGAAAAATGAAATCGAAACTAAATTTTAATTTGGGTTTGTCTTTTTTTCATTTGGATAAAAATATAAGGTGTAACAACGTCCGCTTATTCAGGTTATGATGAGAACATTAAGAATAGCTAATGAAGTTACTTATAAGGGTTGGGTTGGGTTGTTTTACCTCTGAGCGGCACTTTTTTGCACACCATGGGCTAAATGGCCAGGTCACATGGACCCCGAAGGCTCAGAGAAGGTTGGGGGAGGGGACCCACTGGAACAGCTGTTGGGAGACAGATGGTAGCCTCCCGTCAAGGCCATCCAGTGTGTTCTTTAACGTGCACAGGGTATGGCTCTCCCGCACACGGGGCCACGGCTTAACGTCCCATCCGACGGACGGCGGCCTTTCCAAGCCCATCGGTGTCCCCTACTGACCGTGGGCAGGGCGGGGAATTTTTGCGGGAGGTTACTTATAAAGCGTGAAAGTTGTTTACCATTGCTCAGATATAAAGGAATATGTGTTTTTTAATCAGTAAAATGCAATTTAGTTCGAATTGTAGATGATACTACAAATTGAACAAATAGTACTAAATAAAAAAAAACTCCCTCAACTTGCTACTTGCCACAGAGGTCTGACAGGAGTCTGTTAGTTTATAAGCCATAAGTAGAATGTCTGTGAGGATGGAAGGACCTCAGAAGAAAAACAACATCGACATTCATGCCTTACCCGGGATCCTTATCCAGGTTTCTTAGATCAGCAGCCAAGAGCGCTAACCCACTGGCCATGGGACGGATTATAGTATTAAATGGAAGTATTAAAAGCAAGAATCTTTAGAAAAAGTGGTGCGAAATACTTAAGGGCAAAGAAATTTCTGCGAAATGTTACTTGATGTTATATTGGAAAAAAGACGGGGGGGGGGGGAATTGGTTAAAAATCATGAAATGTGTAAACAATCTCTTATACATATGATCTTATAACTTACTAGACTGACTCTAAAAGTTATTGTAGCTACAGAGCTTCCAATTGACTATATTATTGTACAGAACGTATCAGAAAATATTTTCAGGGTGGGTGTTTAGAGGTGGGACAAGCAAAAACTTATGGAGGATCCCATAATTAAAAAAAGATGATGGAAGAAAAAAAAATTCGATATAGTGAAATACATTTTTTAATTACTGCTGGTAAAATATGTTATTACAAATAATACACACTTAAATGGCTTTGAAACAATTATATATACATACCAAAAAATTCGTTTGTAAACTTTTTAATCTAATTTTTTACCATCTTAGAATTAGGTGAGTCCCCACCCTAGCCACAGTGAACAGGAAGCACTAATGGGCTTTGAAAGACCGTCTTCCGTCGGATGGGACGTTAAGCCGTGGCCCCATGTGCAGGACAGCCATACCCTGTGCACGTTAAAGAACACGCAGGATGGCCTTGATGCGAGGCTATCATCTGTTTCCCAACAACTGTTCTAGTAGATCCCCTTCTCCATTCTTCTCTGAGCCTTCGGGATCCTTATGACCTGGTCATTTAGCTCATTGTGTGCAAAAAGTGCCGCTCAGAGTACAACGTAGCCTAGAATTGGGTGAGGGGACTGACCTCAAAGGCCACCAGCTACGTGCCTAATATTTGTGTATTTTGTATGAACTTCATTGAATGCAGAGGCCCGAAAATTAAATTTTTGTCTCAGTCAGAGTATATCTTATTCTGAGAAACTTTATTAATGCTTTAAATATTTTGTGTGGCCTCTAAATATATATATACAATTTTTTTTTTAAATTAAGGTTTTTAGCAATCTCGTTCAAATCAAAGATGTTTGAAAGGAGTAGTATTTTTTTTCTTCACGAAAAAATGTACTAATAAACATGAAGAAATACGAAATTCTTTATCAGAGTAAATACACCTATCCCTCGATTTACGCGGTACTCAGTTCACACAATGTTGGCTTTGCACGGTCAAAAAATGCAACCAGTTTCGATTTACACGGTACTGACTGAGATTTCCTTTCTATGTACGTCTCAGTCAGTACCGTGTAAATCGAAACTGGTTGCATTTTTTGACCGTGCAAAGCCAAAATTGTGTGAACTGAGTACCGTGTAAATCGAGGGATAGGTGTACTCGCTTTGGGCGGAAAAGTTTTTTTTGTGTGAACATCTTCGCATCATATCTCGAAAAAAAAATATTTCAGAAATTACGGAACTATTTTAATCTATTCTCCCACTGACCAAACATATAAGCCTTCGAATACTTTTGAGAACACAGTGTACATGAATTACAAAGCCAATAATAAAGAAAACTGCATCAGTCCTTTATTCTTTTCCCACTCTCCAATCTAAACAAGTATCGGTTCTTTAAATCGTAAAACTGGATAGGAGCAGTGCAATTAAAACCCCAAGAAAGAGGCTCTTTAATTTTTATCACTCGGCCCTCTAAAACATCTTTTGCTTGCAAACCACTGACCCGTTATATCTGAGCACTTATCGCTTTTCCCATTTTATCGCACCAAGGTATCAAAGTCTTGTAGAACAAGTTGCTCTCCGTCGGCGAACCATTTGTAAGGCCAGCCGGGGCTCAAGTTCTTCCACACGAGAGAGCGGTCATCAAAGTGCCATTTACAGTTTCTTCCCCTCCCTCTGTGTCTTTTTTTGCCAATCTCCGCTGCACTTCGGATGATGGCAACTCGCTGCTTGCCAGCTTCCGAAGTTGCCCGTTAGCTGTGGGCGAGGCTGGAGGAACGAAGGACGCTGAAACAATTCCCGGGAAGCATTTCACTTTAGGTTGACGTCACAGACGAACTGAAAGGAAGCGGCAAATTTGTTCCGGGTGTTCGTTCCTGAGGGCAACCATTTGGGTCGTTTGAAGCAGGAGACAAAATAACCCATTTTGGAACAGAAAAAAAAAAGAATCGAATAAATGCTTTCCTGTTTCTAGAATCTTTTCAGGAAAATGTCTTTTTTTAGTTTTAATCGATTCTGCTCTGTTAATACTGAACGATTTTCGAGAAACCGGAAATTCGAATAATTCGAAATCAGGCGACAATAATGACATTTAGTTTGGGCTTATTTGTCGGTGATAAATGTGCTCAAGATTCAGAGAAAGTAATTGAGAAGTTGTAGGATGAAACTGTAATTAAAGCAAAATAATGTAAATATAAAAAAATGACTTTTTTTTATTTTTTTTATTTCTCTCTTCAGTTTATTTTATGCAGAAAGTTTGTGTCATCATTTGAAGCACATAGTGTACATAACATCATTTCGGCCATAAAGTATGTATCGTCATTTGAGTCACAAAGCGCCTATCGTGATTTAAACCACAAAGCGCCCCTCTATGCCAGCTCCCGTACGGGATGAAGGGTTCTCTGGTTCGAGTATCTTTACAAGGTCCTGAACTCTCGCCTGCATGTTTACCATGAGCGGTGACCCGTGTTTCTGGAAAGGGGAATCTTGGTAATTGCTCGACTGCCCTCCTAAGCTCATGATTTTTGGCCCGTCTTGCTATTGGGGAGCCTGTTCTTAGAGGGGATGGACAGTGATTACGAGGGCCTGCTGCTTCACACTATTTTGGCCTAGGCTTCATATAAACGGGAGGTCCTGGGGTGGCCCCTCCAGAAAAAAGGAATCGGCTGAAGGGCTGGTCTTGCTAGGGCCAAATATGCATTACGATGATTCCCAGGTCCAGGTTTACGAGTTTTCTCGCACATTTTGTTTTCCTTTTGCTGTTATCTTTATTTTGTGAGAACAGTTCACTTTTTTCCTCTTATTTAATTTGTGAGGACTGTTCATTTCATCACACTTTTCCTTTTTTTATTTATTTGTGAGGGCTTCGCTCACTAGCTGTGTGGGTGTAGTGCCCGTGCAGCACTGGCCATCGATTGGGCATTCCCTTGTTGGGTTCCCTGGTGAGGGGGGACCATGGGCACTAAACCACATTTTGAACACCATGAATTGCATTAATGCAGTTGATTCAGTCAGTATTGCAAAGAGGGCTCATCACTAGTCCACATCTTCTTCGATATCTTCATCATCATCGTCGTTGTTAGCTTTGTCTGTCTCTTCGTCCCTGAGATTCCTGATCTTCCATTCCACGGGTGATCAGGTGATTGGGGGACATGCCCCCTTTTTCTATCAGTAAAGGCCTGGAAGGTGTTACCCGAGTTCCGAAATCAATCAAGTACCTACTTGATTGAATTTTTAGAGCAAGAAGTGGAAACTTCTTGCTCTAAACATTCAGAACTACTGCTGAAAGTGACAGTGATTGGTAGGGTGGAAGTGACCGATGTGCCCCATAAATCGCTTAATTCTTCCCAGGGTGTGATCTCCGAGTGGGGCCTCCTCAAAGTTTCTGAGAAGGAAATCCTCTTCGAGCTGTCCTCCCAAGGAGTGACAGCAGTCCACCGTGTTTTTCAGAGTCATGACGGAAAATTAGTACTTACCCTAGTTCTAATTTTAATATTCAATACCCAACCTGTCGACTTCCATTAAAAGAGGTTATCTTCACTGTGAGGTATGGCTGTACATTCCAAACCCTCTACTTATTTTCAAAGCAAAGGTACGGCCATGGCCTCACAGCTTGCTGAGGAAAACTCAAGTGTGCTTGTTGTGGCAGTCAGGATCACCTCGATACTGACTGCACAACAGAAACGCAAGCTGCATGAACTTCAGTGGGACTATCCAGCATTCTCCCGCAACTGTCCTAATTGGTTGGAGGAAAAGGAGGTACGATGCCTTTAGACCATAAACAAAATCTCTTATACAAAGGCAAGAAAGCTCGCTGCACTGCCCTCCCCGTATCGGTGAAGTCATCGGGAAGCCCATCATTCCAATGACTTCTGTGGCAGTGCAGACAGATATCAGTGCCACCATCTGAATCCTCCTCACTTACAGTGAAGTACCTTCTTATGCAGGCGAAACCGAGCTTGGTGTTGGCATCGATATCCTTGTCGGTTCCATTCCTACATCAGTGCCTTACACTACTACCCAGGAAGGCCACCTCAATCACGATCATAGACAGCCAGAACTTCCAAACCTAAAGAGCCTCCATAGGGGCCGAAGAAAGAAACATAATCATCCCTTCTCCAGTGGCAGTCTCCAATCCTTGTCTCCAATTTTACTAAACCGTCACTGGCGAAAGAAAATAAACAGGAAATCGTCGTCCATGAACTCCTCTATGACCTGAGATGGCCACACTCCTACAATGGGACTGTCGTGGTTTCCAGAGGAATATTGACATCAAGGCTGTCCTTCGGGCACATGAATTCATCTTCATGTGCCTGCAGGAGATATATTTGCAGACAATCACTAATCTCACGATCTAGCACCTTTCCCTTGTTCACTGGAACCGGGAGGGAGATGGAGTAGCTGACATGGGTGTCGCTGTCCTCGTGAACAATCATTCTCCATTCCAGGTCATACTTTTCATCACTAACTTAGAGGCAGTTGCATCCTCCTCTTTGTGAGATTTTCGTTGACTGTCTGCTCTGTCTATCTACTGCCTGGAAGTATCATCTGCTGGGAAAATTTTTATGACCTCGTTACGCAGCTGCTATCTCCCTTATCATGGGGGATTTCAACAGATATATTCGGAGGGGTAGGGTGCTGGAGCAATGGGTTCTGGATCCATCACTGTCCTTATTGAATACCGTTGTCAGTACCTATTTTCATTCTATTCCATTGATTTCACTATCTGCTCCTACTCGATCCTTCCACTCTTTACATGACAGGTCGAGGATAATCCTTAAGGAAGCGATCACATTCCTGGCGTACCTATAGGGGACCTTGCAACCCTTCTTGCGATCACAGAGGAAGCTTGATTGGGCTGACTGGAGTGGCTTCAAACTCTTGTGTGAGTTGGATGAATACTCCGTCAACCAGGAGCCAATCAGTGTTGCAGTGGGAGAGATGACGGACTGTATTGTCCATGCAGCTGCCTTGATCATTCCTCAACCTTGACCTGACTGCAGCTCAAGAGGTCAGAAGAAGGCTTATATGGTGTTTCAAACAAACATCCTACAACCTAAAATCCTAACATCCTACAACCTTAAAACTTTCGCACCAGGCTAAAGTCCGTTTCATTCAGGCCACAGCCAGAAGGAATCTTGGGTCAAATATATATCTTTTATCACTCTCACGGCCTGTTATAAGATCCTATGGGATAAAGTCTGGAAGATGGGTGGGAACTGCGCATTCAATTCAATATCAATCTTGGAGCACAGCGGAAGGCAATTGCTGATTTCCAAGCAATTGTCAACACTCTGGCAGAAACATTTTTCTCCATTTCTTCTTTCTGTTCCTATTCCTTGAGTTTCTGGCCCTGAAGAGCAAGGCTGGAGGCTCCCTGCTGTCTTTCCACTCGAATGGCCTGGACTTTACAACAGGCCATTCACAGTGGAGGAGCTTTGCCTTGCTCTGCACTCTTCTCATGTGTCTGCAGTCGGGCCACACAATGTCCATTATGCCATGATCCAATATCTCTCACCATCGACTAAGAATTGGCTATCCGACTTTTCAACTGTGTTTACATCAAGGAGCAATTTCCGAACTCCTGGTAGAAGGCTATCATCATGGTCTTTATCGAAGTCAGAAAAGGATCCCAAGATTCCTTCAGATTATTGTCACATTGCATTGACGAGTCATGTGTAAGGTATGGAAAAGAATGGTAAATGCCAGACGAGTCTGGCATTTGGAACAACACAACCTTCTTTCGAACACCCAGTGTGGCTTTCAGCAGAGAGACCTTTCAGCACAGAGAGCACCTGGTGTCAATATTCATAAACATCATAAAGGTGTACAACAAAGTTGGGAGATTTGGCCTCCTTCTGCTTGAGAGGTCACATGTCAATCTTCATCTTCATCTTTTTATCTTTTCGTTCTTTGCATGTCCGTGCCACCAATACTCTGTCTTTGCCTTTCCTCCATGAACAGGGATACCACAAGGTTCCATCCTGGGGGTTACGAGTTTCACTGTCAAGATCAATTCCATTACTTGGCAACTTCCTCCGACTATAGGAAATGCCCTTTATATTGACGATTATAGCACCTTGTGCTCTTCGTATTAACATGAGGGTTCATTGAACAACAACTGAAAACTGCCCTGAAGAATCCATTGGTTTGGGCAATTTATTGTTTAGTTCAGTTCTCCTCACAGAAGACAGCTTGTATGCACTTTTGCACAAGGGTAATCTTCATCTAGACCCCGAGCTATGCTGATGATCTGAACCCCGATAAATGATTGTAATCGGAGGTACCATGTTCTTGCTCTCATCTTCGACAAGAAAATTCTGGAGATCAAGTTCTTGCTTTCATCTTCAACAAGAAATTGACAATTTTGCCACACATATGCCATCTCAGGTCTAAGTGCATGCAAGCATTGAACATCCTCAAGGCCCTCTCTCCCTCTCAAGGGGAGCAGACCGATGTTCTTTGCCCTATCTCTCCATGCACTCATCTGGTCCAAGCTGGACTACGAATCCCAGGTCTTCTATTCCACCTGGGATTTGATGGTGAAGGTGTTGGACCTACTCCACCTTCAGGCCTACCATGCTTGCACGTGGGCTTTCCACACCTCACCAATCCAGTGTATTTATGTTAAGACCAACAAACCATATTTATTTATTTGCCTTCAGCAGTTGTCCCTACAGTATGTGTGTAAATTGCAATCCCTGCTGGGCCATCCCACTTGGGACTGCGTTTTACAGTGGTTTGCAGTTTTACAGTTTTACAGTTGCTCAGTGGGAAGTGCTTTACAGTAAATACCTGACTGCTATTCATCTTACAGTTTGTATGTCCGAGGTCACTTCAGAGACATCAACATCAGTCTCAATAGCATTGTCCACTCCACAGACGAGTCACTTCCACCGGGGCTCGCTGTTTCCTCTTCTAGTGGAGGAAGATCTTTACACCTGACTGGATGTACGAGTAACTCTTTATCAGTCATCTTGCTGAGCACCCAGACTTCTTGCCTGTCTTTGCAGATGGCATGAAGTCTGGGACATTGAAGGGATTATCCATGGTCTGCTGTGATACTATCATTGCAGACCAGATCATCACAGTAGTGTTCCATCTTCACTGTAGAGTTGCACACTATCAGTTGTGGCTTGGGTCACATGGCTTTTAAGCATCATCGTCTGTATGTTCTTTTCCCCAACTCGCTTAGCTTACTAGTTTGAGCTCAGCGAAGCGTCAGCCTCATCCTGTTCCTTCAAGAGCTGCCAGCAACTCTATAGTCTGACAGCTACGTTGAACATATTTTTCTCGGGTGCCCAGTCCCGTCTGTATTAGGGTTGGGTTGTTTTACCTCTGAGCGGCACTTTTTTGCACACTATGGGCTAAATGGCCAGGTCACATGGACCCCGAAGGCTCAGAGAAGATTGGGGGAGGGGACCCACTGGAACAGCTGTTGGGAGACAGATGGTAGCCTCCCGTCAAGGCCATCCAGCGTGTTCTTTAACGTGCACAGGGTATGGCTCTCCCGCACACGGGGCCACGGCTTAACGTCCCATCCGACGGACGGCGGCCTTTCCAAGCCCATCGGTGTCCCCTACTGACCGTGGGCAGGGCGGGCAATTTTGCGGAGATAAATCTCAACGCTGACCCAGCTGGGACTCGAACCTGGGAACTACAGATTACGAGCCTGGCGCGCTACCGACTGAGCCACCCCCGCCCCAACCATCGGTATTAGGAACAATGACTTGGCATACTCTGTTTCCAAGAAGGACATATCCCTATTTAGTTCTCTACTGCCAGTTTAAACCTGGACTTCCAGCAGCGTTTTACAGTCGAGCTCCGCTAACAGTGGAAACGATTTTGATCAGAACAGGTTGGTAAAAAAAACTCTTTGAGATCAGACTTTGGCAGTCATCTTTTCGCAAGAATCGCGAGAAAGTTATACTTGCTCCTCACGGCTCGTGTCACTCATTTCTAAATGCATTCTTTTAATTTATGGACAGACGACGAATTTTTGTGACACCATTTTAACTGATAAACATATTTTTATTGAATGTCAATGTTTTAACCTTGAAAGTCCTATTTATTTTAATTTTCACGATTTTACGTCTTGGACATCTTTTATCTGATCTTTCGATTTTACCACCTATTTTTACGACATATTGGACATTTTAATAGTCTTTTGTATTTCCGTATTTTTAACCTGAGTATTTTTAACTTACGTTGATTTCATTTTACATGCTATTTATACAATAATTTTCTGTTGTTTCACCTTTTTACCATATTCGTGTTTTTTTTTTCTTTTGTGTTGATACTTTATGATTGTAGCCGTCCCATGACCGAGTGGTTAGAGCGCTTGGCTAGTGATCTAAGGAACCTGGGTTCGAGCCCCGGGTAAGGCATGGATGTATGTGTCGTTTTTCTGCTGAGGTCCTGCCATCCTCACAGACCTTCTATTGTGGCATATAAACTGACAGGCTCCTGTCAGACCTCTGTGGCAAGCAGCTGCTTGAGGGGGTATTTTTTTTTATTTGTGGGTTTTCATGTATTTTATCGTTTATTTTTTCTTCTGTTTGACGCATTATGGCCTAACCTGCGAATGCGCAATAACACCCCAAACAACCAAATCAAATAACAAAGTGCGTATCATTATTTAAGGCTTAAAGTATTGAAACGAGATGATCCCGTGCAACAATTGACGTGATTATTATATTACGAGATGCGTGAGATGCGGCACGAACCTTTGAAGTACGTCATACTGTGAATAGAACAAAGTTAAGTTTGAGAAAAATAGAAGACAGCCAGTAGTTGATTGAATTGGGCTTGTGTACAACTTGAATGAGTCGGCCAGGATTGCCTTTAATACACCGGTTTCCATAAATTACGCAAAATCCCTATGTTAAGTCAATGGAAAGCTAACGTCAAAGCTCTAACTTCTAAAAGAAGCTTTTTTAGTTTTGAAAAATGTAACAGCAGATAAAAATCTCAATTAAATATATCAATATCTCGATTTTCAACAATATTCGTTTAGTATGTAATGAGTTATGGAAATTTGAATATTTAACAACAGCAATGCCTGTCTTAAGAAACTTATGCAAAACTAAAAAATAGTGAAAGAATTCTTTACACAAAGTTCTAAAATCAAAATTATTTTATTAAACACTTTAATACAATACTTACTACTAAGTTTTAATTAGCTTCTGAAGTCAATTTTTGTGGCTGGCATTGTTATCGCTAAATATTCAAACTTCCGTAACTCATTAAATACTGAACGAATATTGTTGAAAATCGAAATATTGATTTATTTGATTGAGATCTTTATCTGCAATCACATTTTTCAAAACAAAAAAACTTATTTTAGAATTTATAGAGCTTTGACGTTAGCTTCCCATTGACTTAACATATGAATTTTCCTTAATTTTTTCCGCCTTGCCCACGATCAGTAGGGGACACCGATGGGCTTGGAAAGGCCGCCGTCCGTCGGATGGGACGTTAAGACGTGGCCCCGTGTGCGGGAGAGCCATACCCTGTGCACGTTAAAGAACAAGCTGGATGGCTTTGCTGGGAGGTTACCATCTGTCTCCCAACAGCTGTTCCAGTGGGTTCCCTCCCCCAACCTTCTCTGTCTTCGGAGTCCATGTGACCTGGCCATTTAGCCCATGGTGTGCAAAAGAGTGCCACTCAGAGGTAAAACAGCCTAACGCAAATCCTTAATTTATGGAAACCAGTGTAATTATTAATTTAATTGTGAGAGCCATCCCGTGGCCGCATGGTTAGCGCGCTTGGATACTGATCTAACGGACATGGGTTGGAACTCTGGGTAAGGCATGGATGTGTATGTTGTTTTTCTGCTGATGTTCCGCCATCATCACAGACCTTCTACTACTTCGTTTAAACTGATAAGCTCTTGTCAGACCTCTGTGGCAAGCAGCTTCTTGAGGGTTTTTTTATTATTATAATTGTGAATAATTTGAATGACTTTTGGTCGTTTATGAGAATGTTATCCTTATTGCGCACATCATGTATTAAATCAAAAGCATCATTGGTAAGAATCGGTATTAGGATTTGTATGTAGAAACTGTAGTGGTTCAATTTCAAGTCTTAGGTTCTTTTATTATTTTATATTGATGTATGGCAATAGTAATTAGCTATTAGTTTAGATAATCCATTTTTATTTGTTAAAGTCTTGTAAACTGATTCTTTTACTTATTAAATAATTTCATTTATTATCTTCATGGTTATTTCGAATTCACTCACGGTGTGTCAAATAAGGCTTGTAAATGGTAGCTAGGCGTAAACTGGAAGGAGAGCTGTGTACCAATCCCCAGTGATGATGCACAGAACCGGCCAGGTCTAGCACCTAATGTCCGACCCCGCCTTCTCGTGGTGCAGGCCGTTAGTACCTTTCAAAAGAGATATTCTCTTTTGGAAGGGAACGGAAGGGGAGGGCTGCCAGTTCAGTATGGCCTACTGATCTGGTCATCTATGGCCACTTTTTTCTTTTTTTTCAACCCTGCTGAGGAGTGGTCAACTTCACAGGGTCCTGGTGCTGACCATCTATACCTACTAGACTGGACTTGTTTATGGATTTGAGCTTGATTATGGATCCTGGACTTGCTGCACTGGTGGGCCTCTGTTGAGGGAGAGTCTGCCGCTGTATTTTCTGTTTGCTTCTGGGTTGCCAGCTCTAAGTGAACAGAGGCATGGGATACCTTATATCAGCTGGTGGATAATCCTAATCAGAGGCCATCGCAGGTACCTGAACCTTACTTAGCTAGTTGGGCATCGTCAAGCCTAAACTGGAGTAATGTGTCTCAGGCAGGCCATATGGTTCTTGAAAAAGTCCCACTTGAAAAGGTGGTGCCTGAAATTCCTACCAGCATCGGTGACTTCAGCCTTTAGCAGAGGAGGAACAGGTCTTTGCCCCATGCCTGCGATCAGGGGGCTGTTTGATATTGTTGGCCCTACCAATCTCAATAAACCTAATTTCTTTAAAAATCCTACTAATCATTTTCTCTCTGCAGGAACGTGGAACGTGAGGACATTACATAGAGATTATTCTCTTGATGTCCTCATGCAGGAATTCCAGCGCTATAACCTAGATATTCTAGGCTTGCAAGAGACCAGATGGACAGGTAAAGGTGAGATACTTAAAAATAACTTTAAATTTCTCTTTACAGGGAGGGAGGATGGAAAGCATCACCAAGGCGTGGGTCTGCTGCTCAGCAGACATGCTAGTGATGCTCTTCTAGGATATGAGTGCATTAATGAAAGGTTTCTTACAGCAAAATTTCAGACAAGCATTAAAGACTTGAATGTTATCTGCTGTTATGCCCCCACTGAGGATTCTGATGAGGATGAGAAGGATAGGTTTTACAGACAACTTCAGGATATTTTGAATTCTGTCAAGAAAGAAGATATTACCCTTGTTCTTGGTGACTTCAATGCCAAAGTTGGCACCGACTCTGACCTTTGGGGAGGAGTAATAGGCCCTTTTGGTATTGGTAGCTGCAATGGCAATGGGCAACGTCTCCTACAGGTAAGTAAACTAAATGGTTTCAGAATAACTAACACATATTACAAACACCGCGACATACATAAACACACATGGGTTTCACCTGATGGGCTGCATAAGAATATGATTGATTATATATTAATTAACAGCAAATGGGCTAGTTCTGTTAGAAATACCAGGGCATATAGGGGAGCTGAAATTGGATCTGACCATTACCTTGTTAAAAGTGTCTTGCAACTTAAACTTAAAGAGTGTTGTGCTAGGGTTAAAAAATTTACCTTTAATACTGAAGCTCTGAAAGACCCAGTTATAGCTAAAGCTTACCATGATAGGTTACTTAGTCATTATGACAGTCATGGTTTGCTTACTACTGAAGTTGAGGAACAATGGGACCATTTTAAACAGGCTTTTTTGGAAACTAACAGTACTCTTTTAGGGAAAAAGGAGCAGAGGACGCAGAATTATTTAAGTGATAAGGCACTTGAGCTTATTTCAGAAAGAAGGAACTGCAGGAATGTCCTTAATCAGTACCCTACTAGTCCTAATACAAAGCATTACAAAGAACTTAATAAACGTGTAAAGGGTCAGTTAGCTACTGATAAGAATCTTTGGCTTGATGGCCTTGCTGACAAAGCTGAGGAAGCAGTTAGACAGCACAACAGCAGAGAGCTGTACCAGATAGTTAATGTTTTGTGTGGTAGAAAACGAACAGGTATACAGGGATTGAAGGATAAACAAGGTAAGGTTATAGAAGGTGAGGATTCTGTCATGGCTAGGTGGGCTGAGCATTTCAGTGATGTTCTAAACAATGTGGTTATTTCTACTCCCATTGTTTGCAATGATGATAGATGCATTGTTGGCTTTAATGTTGGCCCTATAACACAATCTGAAGTTAGTTTGGCTATTTCTAAACTTAAACTTCATAAATCCCCAGGGGTGGATGAAATTACTACAGAAATGCTTAGAGCTGGGAATGTTTCAGTTACCATTTGGATGACTGAAATTTTGAATAACTTTTATGATAAAGGCATGGTTCCTAAAGATTTTACCAGAGCTTTTATTATCCCTATTTTCAAAAAAGGTGATCGCAGTTCTTGTGATAACTATAGGGGTATCAGCCTACTCTCCGTTCCAGGTAAAGTTCTTTCCATGATTGTGCTTAATAGAATTAAGAAACTGGTTGACAGGCAATTGCGTAATGAGCAATGTGGATTCAGAAGTGGTAGGGGATGTGTAGATCAGATATTTTCACTTAGGCAGATTCTTGAGAAATGTTTAGAGTTTCAGAAACCTTTGGTTGCTAGCTTTGTTGATTTCAAAAAGGCTTTCGACTCGGTTGATCGTCATAATTTGTGGTTGATTGTGAGATCATATGGTATACCAGACAAGTTAATTAACATAATGAAGCTCTCTATAATAACACTGAGTCATGTGTGAGGGTTGGTAAGTCTTGTAGCAATTGGTTTAGCATTACTTCTGGTGTTCGACAAGGGTGCATTTTGTCTCCTTTTCTCTTTAGTTTGGTTGTTGATTATGTTATGCGAAATTCACTTCGAGGGAAAGATTTTGGCCTTAAATGGGCTGGAGATACGAAAATTTCTGATTTAGATTATGCTGATGATTTAGCCCTTTTGGCAAATGATGTTGATGAGATGAACTCTTTCATTCGAACTGTTGATGAGACTGGTAGTACAGTAGGTTTGGTTATAAACAGAAAGAAAACTAAAGTGATGAAAATTGGTCAGGCAGGTTGTGATTCAGTTAATCTGAATGGTTGCAGTCTTGAGCAGGTGTCACAGTTTAATTACCTTGGGAGCTGCGTAACTGATACTGGTGATGTGCGGCATGAGATTAATAGACGAATAGGTATTGCTGCCGGGACTTTTAAGAATCTATGGAGATTGTGGAGAAATAGGCGTATACACCTAAAGACTAAAATTAGACTGTATAATAGTTTGATTCTTTCTAGGGTTAGTTATGGTAGTGAAACTTGGACGCTGTGTAAGCAAGATAACAGGAAACTAGATGCTTTTGATTCTAGATGCTTACGTAGTATCTTGGGTATTAGGTGGTTTAACTTTGTAACTAATGATGAGGTTAGGCAAAGGAGTCTGCAACCTCCTTTTAGCAGCATATTGTGCAGAGAGAGACTCCGCTGGTTTGGCCATGTTGCCCGTATGGATGATTATAGATTGGCGAATAGGGTTATGAACAGTGTGCCTAGAGGCCTCAGAAGGAGGGGGAGACCTAGGATGCGGTGGGCAGACAATGTCAAACAGGACCTTGTTAGAATTGGTGTACAGTGGCCGGATGCAGCAGATGTAGCTCAGGACAGATATGCTTGGAGAATTAAACTGCGCGGTCTGGTTGGACCTCCGTAGCCCATGGCTGCTTGAGGATGATGATGATGATGATGTGTCAAATAAAAATAATGCTAAAAACCTTTACCAATATATATATATAATCATTTGAGCCTTAAAGTGTGTCTTATTAGTTGAGCTACATATTTGTTTGGAATGTTTTAAGAGGCGCTGTCTTGCACGAAATGGGGGCTAATTGGTCTAGTTACAAGAATCCCGGGAGCTCAGAGAAAGTTGGGGGAAGGGGATTCACTGTAGTACAGCTGTTAGGAGAGAGATGGTAGCTTCTCGTCAAGACCATTAGGTGCGTTCTTTAATGTGCAGAGGGTATGGCTCTCCTGTACATGGGGGCACGGCTTAACATCCCGTCGGACAAACTGTGGCCTTTCCAAGCCCATCGATGTCCTCTTCCTCACCGAGGGCAGGGTGGTGGGTTAGCGGAGAAAAAGAGCAACACGGATACACCAGGTTGGGCTCGAACCTAGGAACTTCAGATTACGAGTGTGGAGTGCTATTGATTGAGCCAACATCTGCCCCACATATTTGGCCACATGAGGTGATATACATTTTGTTTCTGAAATGATAATACTTCTTTTCAGCCAATAAGTGAACATCTCCATTTTAAGCTGCAAATTGTGCATCGTCGATTGAGTGACAACACATATATTAGCATTTAAGTTGCAAAATGTGTACAGAATAAGAGAAGAAAGATAAGGTGGAGTAAGGGAAGATGAAAGGTAATATAAAATAAGAGAAGAATAAAGGCAATATAGAATAAGGGAAGAAGAAATATAATATAGATAAATTGAAGAATAAAGGTAATGTAAAATAAGAGAAGAATAAAGGTAATATAAAATAAGGGAAGAATAAAGGTAATAGAGAATAAGGGACGAAGACAGGTAATATAGAATAAGGGAAGAAGAAAGGTAATATTGAATAAGAGAAGAAGAAAGAAAATATAGAATAAAGGAAGAAGAAATGTAATATAGAATAAGGGAAGAAGAAAGCTAATACAGAATAAGGGAAGAAGAAAGATAATGTAGAATAAGGGAAGAAATAATATAATGTAGAATAAGGAAGATGAAAGGTAGTATAGAATAAGGGAAGAATAAAGGTAATATAAAATAAGGGAAGAAGAAAGGTAATATTGAATAAGAAAAGAAGAAAGAAAATATAGAATAAGGGAAGAAGAAATGTAATATAGAATAAGGGAAAAAGAAAGGTAATACAGAATAAGGGAAGAAAAAAGAAAATATAGAAAAAGGAAAGGAGAAAGGTAATATAGAATAAGGGAAGAAGAAAGGTAATGCAGAATAAGGGAAGAAGAAAGATAATATAGAATAAGGGAAGAATAAAGATAATGTAGAATAAGGGAAGAAAAAATATAATGTAGAATAAGGAAGATGAAAGGTAGTATAGAATAAGGGAAGAAGAGAGGTAATATGGAATAAGAGAAGAAGACAGGTAATATAGAATAAGGGAAGAAGAAAGATAACATAGAATAAGGGAAGAAGAAGAAAGATAACATAGAATAAGGGAAGAAGAACGGTAATATAGAATAAGGGAAAGAGAAATGTAATATAGAATAAGGGAAAGAGAAAAGTAATATAGCATAAAAAAAGAAGAAAGGCAATATAGAAAAAGGGAAGAAGAAAGAAAATAAAGAATAAGGTTAAATAGAAAGGTAATATAGAATAAGTGAAGAAGAAAGGTAATATAGAATAAGGAAAGAAGAAAGGTAATATAGAATAAGTGGAGGAGAAAGGTAATATAGAATAAGGAAAGGAGAAAGACAATATAGAATAAGGAAAGAAGAAAGAAAATATATTATAAGGAAAGAAGAAAGAAAATATAGAATAAGGGAAGAAGAAAAAAGGTAATATAGAATGAGGGAAGAAGAAAAATGGTAATATAGAATAAGGGAAAGAGAAAGGTAATATGGAATAACGGAAGAAGAAAGAAAATATAAAATAAGGAAAGAAAAAAGAAAATATAGAATAAGGAAAGAAGAAAGAAAATATAGAATAAGGGAAGAAGAAAAATGGTAATATAGAATAAGGGAAGAAGAAAAATGGTAATATAGAATAAGGGAAGAAGAAATATAATATAGATAAAGGGAAGAGGAAAGGTAATATAGAAAAAGGGAAGAAGACAGGTAATATAGAATAAGGGAAAGAGAAAAGCAATATAGTATAAGGAAAGAAGAAAGGCAATATAGAAAATGGGAAGAAGAAAGAAAATATAGAGTAAGGGAAGAAGAAAGGCAATATAGAAAATGGGAAGAAGAAAGAAAATATAGAGTAAGGGAAGAAGAAAGGTAATATAGAATAATGAAGAAGAAAGGTAATATAGAATAAGGGAAGGAGAAAGGTAATATAGAATAAGGAAAGGAGAAAGGCAATATAGAATAAGGAAAGAAAAAAGGCAATATAGAATAAGGAAAGAAGAAAGAAAATATAGTATAAGGAAAGAAGATAGAAAATATAGAATAAGGGAAGAAGAAAAAGGTAATATAGAATAAGGGAAAGAGAAAGATAATATGGAATAAGGAAAGAAGAAAGAAAATATAGAATAAGCAAAGAAAAAAGAAAATATAGAATAAGGGAAGAAGAAAGAAAATATAAAATAAGGAAAGAAGAAAAAAGGTAATATGGAATAAGAAAAGAAGAAAAAAAGCTAATATAGAAAGAAGAAAGGTAATATGGAATAAGGGAAAGAAAAAGGTAATATGGAATAAGGGAAGAAGAAAGGCAATATAAAATAAGGGAAGGAGAAAGGTAATATAGAATACGGGAAGGAGAAAGGTAATATAGAATAAGGAAAGAAGAAAGGCAATATAGAATAAGGAAAGAAGAAAAAAAATATAAAATAAGGAAAGAAGAAAAAAAATATAGAATAAGGAAAGAAGAAAGGAAATATAGAATAAGGGAAGAAGAAAGGTAATATAGAATAAGGGAAGAAGAAAGGTAATATAGAATAAGGGAAGAAGAAAGATAATATAGAATAAGGGAAAGAAGAAATATAATATAGATAAAGGGAAGAGGAAAGGTAATATAGAATAAGGGAAGGAGAAAGATAATATAGAATAAGGAAACAAGAAATGTAATATAGAATAAGGAAGATGAAAGGTAATATAGAATAAGGGAAGGAGAAAGGTAATATGGAATAAAAGAAGGAGAAAAACAATGTAGAAAAAGGAAGAAAGGTAATATAGAATAAGGAAAGGAGAAAGGTAATATAGAATAAAAGAAGGAGAAAGGTAATATAGAATAAAAGAAGGAGAAAGACAATGTAGAAAAAGGAAGAAAGGTAATATAGAATAAGGGAAGGAAAAAATACTGATAAGGGGTGAAGAAAGTCTATGTAGAATAAGATAAGAAGAAAGGCAGTGTAGAATAACGAAACAAGAAAGACAAGATGGAATAAGGGATCAAGAAAGAGAAGTTAGAAGTAACAAAAAGAATGAGACAGCTCTTAAATTGAAGTTGGCTAGATTGCAGCTGATGCAAACATTTGATAGCCGTAGCTATGGAGGGAGCCGAGGAATTGCAAACATACGCTGATCAAGGCTGCACAAGATGTTGGCGAAATGCCTTTGTTTTTCTGGCAAGTGGAAACAGTATTAAAGCCAATCAGGTGCATGTCTTCATAAGAAGGAAACTATTGGAGCCACTTCTAGGCGAGAATAGGCCGCAAAATTATGCGGCCTATTACCGCACAGCTGTCCCGTCGGAGAAGTAAAATTACGAGCTGCTGAAAAAGATCGTTTTGTGTCAGTGTCGGTTGACAGCCACTGAATATCACAGGTCGTTTCAAAAGGATGGGAAAGAGGAGGAATTTTTTATGATCTCTCCGCAATGTTTTCCCCGTTATTTGGACATCAGAAGATTTATAGCTCTGGAGGAATGAAAGAAACTCAAGGTGGCTGATAAAATCAAACGGACCAGCAGCCACAGGATAAATGATCTTGCAATAGGTTGATGGAATCAAATTTTTTCTATAGACTCAATTCAAATCGGAATCTGATTATCAATGCCTTGACGATGGGCTCCTGGGTGTCTAGTGAAGGAATTGTGGGAAGGACACTTACATTTACATTCTGTTAATACATATATCTATACAGATAGATGGGGTAAGGAAGTGCCGAACTTGACAACCTGTACGTACAGTTGCTCAAAAAAGTATCCGAACACTACGGTTGATTACAAAATTCAGAAAAAATATCTGGCAACGATTTTTTCAGAAATTAGTGATCTGGCAACCTTCGTGTCACGTGATTACAGAATTCAGGAAAAATATCTGGAGCGTGTACAGCAACAGTACACGCTCCAGTTACCGTTCACAGCAAACTGGAGCGTGTGCAGTTACTGCACACGCTCCAGTTTGCTGTGAACGGTAACTGCACACGCTCAATATTTCCGTGAGTGAGCTCACACGATCTAGGTCTTTGTGAGCTCACACGATCCAATGTGCTGTGATCATTAATCACAGCAATAGGTATTGCTGTGAGCACGTGGCTGAATATGACTCAAAAATCTTAAGCATGCTGATTTAAAAAGTTCTTTTTGATAATTGATATATTGATATGCATTTTGAATTAAAATCTCTTCTCCGTTAAAGAGTGATGAACAAAACTGGATGTCCCATTCAATTCCGCTCACTTACAATTGACAAAATTCGCGTAAGGAAACGAAACGGGAAATTCTCAGTCTCTTGGCAATATACCAACCAGTTCCCTGAAGCTGTGCCGCATGGGAAAAACATGACGTGCGGTTTTTAGTTTGAGTTTCGATTTCGTTGTGGTTTGTCTGCTATTTAGAAACAAGTTCATTTACACATTCAGCGTGTTATTTTTTTCAAATGCTGTTCTTTGTGAAGAGTTTCTCTTTTTAGCGTGATTTTGCACAATTTTAAGAGTATTGTACAGACACTGGTTGATTACAGAATTCAGAAAAAATATCTGGCACCGATTTTTTTTAGAAATTAGTGATCTGACAACCTTCGTGTCACGTGACACGAAGGTTGCCAGATCACTAATTTCTAAAAAAATCGTTGCCAGACATTTTTTTTTTAATTCTGTAATCAACCGTAGTGTTCGGATACTTTTTTAATATATATAATGCGTATGAATATATAATGCAATGAATATGGAGCGTGTGCAGTTACCGTTCACAGCAAATTGGAGCGGTTGCGGTTAATGTTCACAGCACATTGGATCGTGTGAGCTCACAAAGACCTAGATCATGTGGGCTCACTCACGGAAATATTGAGCGTGTGCAGTTACCGTTCACAGCAAACTGGAGCGTGTGCAGTTACTGCACACGCTCCAGTTTGCTGTGAACGGTAACTGCACACGCTCAATATTTTTTGATGAGCTGATGTTTTTGTGAACGGTAACTGGAGCGTGTACATTTGATGTGAACGGTAACTGGAGCGTGTACAGTTGCTGTACACGCTCCAGATATTTTTCCTGAATTCTGTAATCACGTGACACAAAGGTTGCCAGATCACTAATTTCTAAAAAAACGTTGCCAGATATTTTTTCTGAATTCTGTAATCAACCACAGTGTTCGGATACTTTTTTGAGCGACTGTACGTACAGGTTGTCAAGTTCGGCACTTCCTTACCCCATCTGTCTGTATAGATATATGTATTAACAGAATGTAAATGTAAGTGACCTTCCCACAATTCCTTCACTAGACACCCAGGAGCCCATCGTGGAGGCATTGATAATCAGATTCCGATCAACTACAAACATCAATGCCGCTAAAGGTCAAGGTGGGGGGGGAGGGAATAATGAATGGGGCTCTCTGAGGCATTCAGGGAGGATTAAGCGACAGATTGATGAAAAGTGTAGGTTAATACCTTTGAGTCCAGGGAGTTGGAGAGCGGATGTTGACGATGGGAGATAAAGATGAGAGGAGAATGACTTGAGCTCATCCGTGATATGAGTACGGCGACGACGGCAGGTTGGAATCAGAATTTCGGGGAACTCACATTGGATTACTCCCTTTGAAACTGAAGAGGAAGATCCGAGCGTATTCAGATGGTTTTTCCCACCTCTACCCTAGTAGAGTATAGAGTAATTAGTTTCCTACCTTTCCAGACTGCTCAGTATTCATAATTGTATTGTTATTTACAATAAATTGTTAAGTTTTTATTCCCCCTATGCTCGAGTGATAACCACAGACATAAAACCATGCAATATAGGAGAAGAACCAATAGATACTTTACAACTGCAGTGAATGGACAAGATCAGAACAAACTAACGGCCACAGATCTGTTGCAATTATCGCCGTCCATCAGGATAAATTCAATCCCCTATCTATAAAGACATTAGAAAGAGAAAAAGAAAAAAAAATGACCAGGTCACAAATACCTCGAGGGCTCAGAGAAGGTTGGGGGAAGGGGACCAACTGTACAGATATTAGGAGACAGATGGTAAATTCTCATCAATACCATCCAGTGGTTCGTTAACGTTACAGTCTTCCTTGGGTTGGGTTGGGTTGTTTTACCTCTGAGCGGCACTTTTTTGCACACCATGGGCTAAATGGCCAGGTCACATGGACCCCGAAGGCTAAGAGAAGGTTGGGGGAGGGGACCCACTGGAACAGCTGTTGGGAGACAGATGGTAGCCTCCCGTCAAGGCCATCCAGCGTGTTCTTTAACGTGCACAGGGTATGGCTCTCCCGCACACGGGGCCACGGCTTAACGTCCCATCCGACGGACGGCGGCCTTTCCAAGCCCATCGGTGGAAAGCCCATCGGTGGGTGGTCCCTACTGATCGTGGGCAGGGCGGGGAATTTTGCGGAGATAAATCTCAACGCTGACCCAGCTGGGACTCGAACCTGGGAACTACAGATTACGAGCCTGGCGCGCTACTGACTGAGCCACCCCCGCCCCAGGCTTCCTTGAACACGGGTCACGGCTGAAAATCCCATCCGACGAACGGCGGCCTTTCAAGGCCCATCAATGTCCTCTTTCTGACAGAGGGCAGGATGGGAAGTTTCATGGAGATAAACACTGGCCCTGCTGGGACTCGAACCTGGAAACTGCAGATTACAAGTCTGCAGCACACCGACTGAAGCGAACCTGTACTTTCCGTCCCTTTCATTTTCACTTCCATGTTTTGAAGAGTTGGAGCAAACTGATCTTGAAGATGTTTGAAGAAGCGTTTAGCATTAACTGCGTCGCCCAGGAAGAGTGGTCCGACAATTCCAGAAGATGAAATAGCCCCCCCGCCACCAATATCGTGCATTTTTGTGGATGCAAAGGTATTTCCATCTTTCTATGGAGATTTGCAACGCGGCATATAAGCATATTCTGTTTATAAAGTAGCAGTTGAAATGCGATGAATAAAGGTTGAATTGTCTTTCAAATATTGACGAAATGAACCCTAAAAGTCGACTCGCCTATCTCTTGCTACATCCTTCAGAGATCACTGCATTTGAATTTTGTAAAGAAACACATTTTTCGAACGATGGATAAAGTAGAAGTTCTTTTTACACGACTTATTGAAACAGCCGTTTGACTTATTTGTGTGAGTTACAAGTCACCATTTCTTGTGCATCTACAATGATTTTAGGCAATCTCACAAACTGCCAACAACACCTTTCTTATTTTAAAACGCACTACCCATGTGTTCATTGGGTTGGGTTGTTTTACCTCTGAGCGGCACTTTTTTTGCACACCATGGGCTAAATGGCCAGGTCACGTGGACCCCGAGGCTCAGAGAAGGTTGGGGGAGGAGACCCACTGGAACAGCTGTTGGGAGACAGATGGTAAGCCTCCCGTCAAGGCCATCCAGCGTGTTCTTTAACGTGCACAGGGTATGGCTCTCCCGCCACCGGGCCGCGGCTTAACGTCCCATCCGATGGACGACGGCCTTTCCAAGCCCATCGGTGTCCCCTACTGACCGTGGGCAGGGCGGGGAATTTTGCGGAGATAAATCTCAACGCTGACCCAGCTGGGACTCGAACCTGGGAAGTACAGATTACGAGCCTGGCGCGCTACCGACTGAGCCACCCCCGCCCCCATGTGTTCGGACCTTATCAGCAACCTCTCAGTTGTTGATCTGCTTATATCTTCTCTTCAGAGAAATCTCATTTCAGACTCACATTGCATCCCACTCCAATCTGATCAAATATTTCATACAAAAGTCTAGCTGCCCTGAAATGTACGCCATCTTGAGTATTACCGATTACACAAGTTCGGGCTCAGTCGCTAGCGTGCCAGACTGGTAATCTGCAGCTCTCGGGTTCGAGTCCCAGCTGGGTCAGCGTTAAGATTTATATCCGAAAAACTCCTCACCCTGCCCACGGTTAGTAGAGGACACATATAGGTTTGGAACGGCCACCGTCCGTTGGATGGTACGTTAAGCCGTGGTCACGTGTGCGGGAGAGCCGTACCTTGGTGCACGTTAAAGAACATGTTGGATGTCCCTGATGCGAGGCTACCATCTGTCTCCCAATAGCTGTTCCAGTGGGTCCTCTTCCCAACATTTTCGGGGCCCTTGTAACCTGGCCATTTAGTCCATGGTGTGGAAAAGAGTGCCACTGAGAGGTTCCTATCTATATAGTGATGAATTTGAAATTAAAATTATATATTTCCATTAAAATTATTCACATTAAACACTGTTTGTTCAAAAGTTATTGATTCTATATGGCATTTAGAATTTTTTTAAATATTCCAATCTTTTTGTAAAGATTAAAGGCATTAGATGAAACTACAGAAATACAACTAATGAGGAATTAAAGAAATAAATGCTGAAGAAAACAGTTTTATAAAAATGATAGAATTGGTAATGAAATACAGTATATAACACGTTTTGTAAGTATGATTGTTAAACATATCATTCTCTGCAATACAACATAATAAATTCAGTGTAATATACACTGAAATGGAATATTTTTTGAAAGAAATTAATCATATGAACAATATGAAGCAGCGTAAAAAATCTTTACACTTTGTGTTACTTCTAAAAAAAAGAGGAGGCGGGGTGGCTCAGTCGGTAGCGCGCCAGGCTCGTAATCTGTAGTTCCCAGGTTCGAGTCCCAGCTGGGTCAGCGTTGAGATTTATCTCCGCAAAATTCCCCGCCCTGCCCACGGTCAGTAGGGGACACCGATGGGCTTGGAAAGGCCGCCGTCCGTCGGATGGGACGTTAAGCCGTGGCCGTGTGCGGGAGAGCCATACCCTGTGCACGTTAAAGAACACGCTGGATGGCCTTGACGGGATGCTACCATCTGTCTCCCAACAGCTGTTCCAGTGGGTCCCCTCCCCCAACCTTCTCTTAGCCTTCGGGGTCCATGTGACCTGGCCATTTAGCCCATGGTGTGCAAAAAAGTGCCGCTCAGAGGTAAAACAACCCAACCCAACTCTAAAAAAAGAGAAATTGCACTCTGCAGATGACCTTAATTTTGCTTCGTAAAAATAAGTGTTGGGACATAAATGAAGTGCCACTGAATAGAGAGGGAAAAAAGAATACCCAAAGAAAGGAATGGTGATAATTTCTGTTGGGACCCAACACGTGCAAGCAAAAAAGAGCAAAAAAACTTTCTTCTGAGAAATTGAAATGTAAATGGAATATGGCGCTGATAGGACCTGGAACAATGGCCGGACGAAACCTTCGCTCAACTGGCTTCGTCGTCAGAAGAGATCGTTCAAACATTGCATGGCATTTTCCTTGCAAGAGATCTTGAGGAGGGGAAGACGTCATAACAATGGAAGCCAGAGTTATCAGACTTTCAAATCTAACCCGAGGGAATACTCTGCGAGCGATGTACGACTTCTGGAAAATTACAAGTGCAACAAGCAAAGAGGATTAACAAATAGAAAGGACACAATGCGAAATATTGACTTAATGTTCTGTTTGGGATTTAGCAAAGCATCGCCATGCAGCCATTAGAGAAGCAAGTTGCATTTCGCAAGTTCCTTTCGAAGCAGAACGACGCAATAAAGCGATTTCTCTTTTCTCCTTTCTTCCAGTTTCCGTTTGGAGAACCAGATCTCTTCTTCTGTTATTCCTTTTCTTTTTCGTATTTTTTTTTCGTTCATGCATCTGCTTGTCGACAAATTAAGGTATTCTCGCTCTTTAATTCCTTTACCTTCTCTCGATGCAGATGCTGCTTTTGTCCCCGTTTTAATTGGTTGGAAGACGGTTTATAAACGTCGAGCAATTGTGAGGAAGCTTTTCAGCTCTATCAATGGATACATTCGGAGTTGAATGTCATTGGGGAGGACATTTCTTGAAGAAAATAAGTCTGAAACTATCACCGCACATTGCTACCGAGTTTTATTAGTTTCAATAATGTTTTTGGCGAAGGAATCATTAAAAGGAATAAATACAAGTCATCCCGAACAGGAAGTAAATCTGGAGATTCGAGGGACCGATGGCTCTCGTGTTATTTATTCAAGTAAATAAATTCGATTTTAGTCTTTAGAGTGTTTTTATCGAATTAACAGAATACGTAGATTTTATTGCCCATGCGTCTCTTTTTTGGTGCCCATTGGGATAAATGGCCAAGTCATAAGGACCCGAAAGATTCAAAGTTGGTTAGGTGATCTCCTGTAGCTGTTAGGTGACAGATGAAAGTCTTCTTTCGATCTTACCTTGTGTTTCATTTAACTCTTTAATTCCAAATTCACAGGGTATGGCTTTTCTGTATATGGGGTCCAAAATTAACGTCTTATTCGATAGACGGCGACCTTTCTTAGCCTAGTGGCGATTCCCCTTTTCAATGAGGGCAGAATAAGATTTAAGGAAGAAAATTTGAACCCACACCCAGGGATTCACGAACTAGGACCATCAGATTACGAGCTGGAGCGCTAGAAACTAGTAGCAATCCCAGCTCTTCTGCTGCTAATGTTAAGTAAAACTGATATCTGAATACCTGAAGGGAAAATGATAAAAAATGCGTATACCCGAAGAGCCAAAACATTATGATCAGCGGGGCGGGGGTGACTCAGTCGGTAGCGCGCCAGGCTTGTAATCTGTAGTTCCCAGGTTCGAGTCCCAGCTGGGTCAGCGTTGAGATTTATCTCCGCAAAATTCCCCGCCCTGCCCACGGTCAGTAGGGGAGACCGATGGGCTTGGAAAGGCCGCCGTCCGTCGGATGGGACGTTAAGCCGTGGCCCCGTGTGCGGCAGAGTCATACCCTGTGCACGTTAAAGAACACACTGGATGGCCTTGACGGGAGGCTACCATCTGTCTCCCAACAGCTGTTCCAGTGGGTCCCCTCCCCCAACCTTCTCTGAGCCTTCGGGGTCCTTGTGACCTAGCCATTTAGCGCATGGTGTGCAAAAAAGTGCCGCTCAGGGGTAAAACAACCCAACCCAACCCCGTGTGCGGGAGAGCCATACTCTGTGCATGTTAAAGAACACTCTGGATGGCCTTGACGGGAGACTACCATCTGTCTCCCAACAGCTGTTCCAGTGGGCCCCCTCTCCCAACCTTCTCTGAGCCTTCGGGGTCCATGAGCCCATGGTGTGCAAAAAAGTGCCGCTCAGAGGTAAAACAACCCAACCCATTATGATCAGCGCGTCTTTATGCAAATCGAAGTAACTGCAGGTAAACGACTGCACGTGTGAAAGTCATGAAACGGTATAAATAACACCTGATACTGAGCTATGTTAATCAGTATTATTCTTGTTCTTCAGATGGGAAAGGCAGCGGATTTAAGTGAGTTTGACAAAGGACAAATTGTAACGGTCAGATGACTGGGTCAGAGAATTTCCGAGATGGCAAGGCTTGTGGGGTGCTCACGGTCAGCCGTGGTTAGTACCTTCAAAAAGTGGTTGGAGGAGGAAAAAATCACGAACCGCCGGCAAGGTGTGGGCCGACCACAGCTCATAGATGCTAGAGGTGAGCGAAGACTATCCTTTATGGTACGAGCCAACAGAAGGGATACTGTGGAGCAGCTCGCCCGTAATTTGAATGCTGGTGACGGGAATAATATGTCACAACACACAGTACACCGAAACTTACTGAAAATGGGGCTGCGTAGCTACAGGCCGCACAAAGTGCCCATGCTATCCTCGGTTTACCGTCGGAAGCGCTTACAATGGGCACGCGAGAATCAAAACTGGACCTTGAATGATTGGAAGAAGATCGTCTGCTCCGATAATCTAGGGGCGGAGGTGGCTGAGTCGGTCGCGCGCCAGGCTCGTAATCTGTAGTTCCCAGGTTCGAGTCCCAGCTGGGTCAGCGTTGAGATTTATCTCCTCAAAATTCCCCACCCTGCCCACAGTTAGATGGGCTTGGAAAGGCCGTCATCCGTCGGATGGGACATTAATCCGTGGCTCCGTATGCGAGAGAGACACACCCTGTGTACGTTAAACAACACTCTGAATGGCCTTAACGGGAGGTTACCATCTGTCTCCCAACAGCTGTTCCAGTGGGTCCGCTCCCCCAACCTTCTCTGAGCCTTCGGGGTCCATGTGACCTGGCCATTTAGCCCATTGTGTGCAAAAAAAGTGTCCCCCAGAGGTAAAACAACCCAACCCGATGAATCTCGTTTCCTGTTGCACCATGTAGACAGCCCGGTACGAGTGTGTCGTTTGCTTTGGGAAGTGTTGGCACCAGGATGCAATGTGGGAGAAAAACAAGCCGGTGTAGCAGCGTAATGCTTTGGGCAATGTTCTGCTGGGGAACCCTGGGTCCAGTCATTCATGTGCAGGAAACTATGATGTCTACCACCTACCTAAACATCACTGCAGACCAGGTACATCCTTTCATGGTAACGGTATTCCCCTATAGCAGTGCCTTCTTTCAGTAGGATAATGCGCCATGCCACACTGCCCAGATTATTCGAGAATGGTTCGCGGAACTTGAGGAAGAATTCCAGGTATTGCCCTGGCCTCCAAATTCCCCAGACATCAATCCAATCGAGCATCTGTGGCTTGTGTTGGAACAGCATATCCGATCTGCGTGGCCCAACCACATAACTTACAAGAGTTAAAGGATCTGCTTGTAACGTATTGATACCAGATACCACAAGACACCTTTATAAATATTGTAGCGTCCATGCCTCATAGGGTAAGAGCTGTTTTGGCAGCACGTGGAGGACCAATATTCATATTAGGCAGGTGATCATAATGTTTTGGCTCTCCGGTGTATGCATAAAGAATTTTGTAGGAGCCATTGGCTACGGAGCTACATCCACACTATGCAATAAAGTCCTCCAAACATGTCTGTTCTGAGCTACAGCTGCTGCATTTGGCCACTGTAGGCAAATTGTAGCCAGATCCTGTTTGACATTGTCAACACTTCGCTTCCTAGATCATTCCCTTTTCGTGAGACCTTTAAGCACAATGTTCATAACCTTATTTGCTGATCTATAGTTATACATACGGGCATAACTATAGAAGAGGATCTATGTTTGCACAATATGATACACAAAGGAGGTTGCTGACTGCTTCTAACCTCATTATTACTTACAAAGTCAAACCACTTAATGCCCCAGAGAGTGTATAAACAGATAGCCTCAACGGCATCACGTTTCTTGCTACCTGCTTAGAAAGGGTCCGTGTTTCTCTACCTTAGAAAAATAACCTTAGAAATATATTAACCCTAGAAAGAACCAAACTATTATACAGCCTGATTTTAGTCTTTAGGTATGTACACCTATCTCTCCACATTCTCTATAGATTCTTAAAAGTCCCAGCAGCAATCCCAATTCGTCTGTTAATCTCATGCCGCACATCACCAGTATCTGTTACATAGCTCCCAAGGTAATTAAACTGTGACACCTGCTCATGACTGCAACCATTCAGATGAACTGAATCACAACCTGCCTGACCAATTTTCATCACTTTAGTTTTCTCTCTGTTTTTCACCAATTTTGATCAATCAAATTGTTGTGTTCTTATGAATAATAATGTTTAACTCTTATGCTATGATATCATAATTCTTCAACTCTTAGATTATTATAATAAAGAAATCTGAGAGTATTCTTTCGATTAGAAAATATTCCTTTTTAACACTGGGATCTTTTCGATCTTAAAATAGATTTTTTCGTTGAAATGAATTTTAAATGTATTTTCATAAATTTTTAACCCATATCTTAAAATAGATTCCATAGTAGATTTATAGATTGTAAGCTGATGTATTTAGGGATTAAAATGGTCAAAAAGTAGATTTTGACTGTACAGTGTCTGAGCTTAGCATTATTAGTGTTAAGGTCTGAGCTTAGTATTACGTTTGTGTCGACTATCATACCTAAGCATTTTATTTCATTTATCATTTCCAAATTGGACAAGATGATCTAAAATTGAGGTATTCGTATTGTTTAGGCAAAATGAGTAATGATCAAAGAGTAAAAGAATTGGCGTCTGCGTCTTATAGAGTAATATTCATTATTTTCGTTTTCATAATATTTAAAACCAATTTAATGTCGTGAAACCATCACGTAAGGGGTATTAAAATCTTATTGTAGTACTTTACACTCCTGATTTAATTCTCTGTGTCTATATAATAAAACAATGTCGTCTGCATATACATATAATTTGCTGTTGGTTAATAATTTCACTAATATATAATCATTCATAATAATTGTGACCCTAGTATAGAGCCCTGAGGAACACTTGAACATACAGAATTAAACTTGCTGTCGTAGTTCTTGATTCTAAATATTGCATACCAAGAAGCTTTACTTAAAAATCTTACTTTCCAGATGTTAATATGAAAAGATGAATATAACTATGAAGGAATGAAATTCGCATCTGCGATAGTATTAAGATATTAGAAATATGTAGTGTCAATAACCTGACATGGATGAAAATAACGACCCATCTGCCTCCCGGACTCTCACGTGAGATCTCGTGGTTGCCCACCAGTCAACGTCGGTTCGGCGCCAGGCTCGTAATCTGTAGTTCCCAGGTTCGAGTCCCAGCTGGGTCAGCGTTGAGATTTATCTCCGCAAAATTCCCCGCCCTGCCCACGGTCAGTAGGGGACACCGATGGGCTTGGAAAGGCCGCCGTCCGTCGGATGGGACGTTAAGCCGTGGCCCCGTGTGCGGGAGAGCCATGCCCTGTGCACGTTAAAGAACACGCTGGATGGCCTTGACGGGAGGCTACCATCTGTCTCCCAACAGCTGTTCCAGTGGGTCCCCTCCCCCAACCTTCTCTGAGCCTTCGGGGTCCATGTGACCTGGCCATTTAGCCCATTGTGTGCAAAAAAGTGCCGCTCAGAGGTAAAACAACCCAACCCAACGTCGGTTCGTCTATATAAGGCGTCAAAGTTAAATGGGACGCCAAATGCGGGGAAAAATCGAGTTTAAAAAATTAAAGCAACAGAAATACGAAAAAAATAAAATAGCGAAAAACAAAACTCGAAAAAAAAGAAAAGAAAAATTATGTTTAAGAAGCACAGATGTCGGAGCATTTTTGTAAATGCGGTTTAAATTTATTGAAGGGTTTTCTTATATCTTTCTATATCGCATGAGATAAGAAGGAATGGGATGTTTTATCTTTGAGTGTCACTTTTTTGCACATAATGGGCTAAATGGGCAGGTCACAAAGACCCCGAAGGCTCAGAGAAGGTTGCGGGGACGGACCCACTTGACTGGCTCTCCCGTACACGGAATCACGGCTTAAGTTTCCATCCGACAGACGGCGGCCTTTGCAAGTGTCCCTTACTGACCGAGGGTAGAGCGAAAAATTTTGCGCAGATAAATCTCGGCGTGGCCCAGGCGGGACTCGAACCTGGGAACTGCAGATTATGAGCCTGGCACGCTACCGACTGAGCCTTCCCCTCACCCCTGCTAAGAAGGCATTTATAGGAGAGCGTAATGGACAGTTTTGGATTTGAAATAATAAAATTTATAATTAACATTTTTCATGCATTTTTTAACTGAAATATCATCTCTCTGTCTCTATATCTTGGGGCGGGGGTGGCTCAGTCGGTAGCGCGCTAGGCTCGTAATCTGTAGTTCCCAGGTTCGAGTCCCAGCTGGGTCAGCGTTGAGATTTATCTCCGCAAAATTCCCCGCCCTGCCCACGGTCAGTAGGGGACACCGATGGACTTGGAAAGGCCGCCGTCCGTCGGATGGGACGTTAAGCCGTGGCCCGTGTGCGGGAGAGACATACCCTGTGCACGTTAAAGAACAGGCTGGATGGCCTTGACGGGAGGCTTCCATCTGTCTCCCAACAGCTGTTCCAGTGGGTCCCCTCCCCCAACCTTCTCTGAGCCTTCGGGGTCCATGTGACCTGGCCAATTTAGCCCATGGTGTGCAAAAAAGTGCCGCTCAGAGGTAAAACAACCCAGCCCAACTCTATATCTTAATTCCGAAAATTTCATATCTCTGATTTTATCCCAGCTCATAAACCATTGGCTGAGCAGAAGGAACAAATCGATAATTAACTTTCTGTTTGAAAGATACGTTTAAAAAGCACTGAAAGGAAAGAAAAAGAATTTCTAGGTTAACAAAAACCTCAGCCTATATCTGCCCTTGGGAATTGGTTTCGGGCGACAGTTGCTGGCAGCTGGTCTTGGACACCACCGTGGCCCCAGGTGATCTAGCAATTGAGCTATGGCGGTGGTGGTTCACACTTGTTAGGTAAGGTTATGATGGTAGTTTATTCCACGAAACAATACCACATAGTTCAAGTGGTCTGGGGTCACCATGCGCTATTTACACAGACAACGAACTAAGTACTTAATAACATACATTAAGTGTTAATATCACGTAATCAGGAGATCAGGTTGGGTTGGGTTGTTTTATCTCTGAGCGGCACTTTTTTGCACACCATGGGCTAAATGGCCAGGTCACATGGACCCAGAAGGCTCAGAGAAGGTTGGGGGAGGGGACCCACTGGAACAGCTGTTGGGAGACAGATGGTAACCTCCCGTCAAGGCCATCCAGCGTGTTCTTTAACGTGAACAGGGTATGGCTCTCCCGCACACGGGGCCACGGCTTAACGTCCCATCCGATGGACGACGGCCTTTCCAAGCCCATAAGTGTCCCCTACTGACCGTGGGCAGGGCGGGGAATTTTTGCGGAGATAAATCTCAACGCTGACCCAGCTGGGACTCGAACCTGGGAACTACAGATTACGAGCCTAGCGCGCTACCGACTGAGTCACCCCCGCCCCAAGGAGATCAGGAGATCCAGCGTTTTCCTCTGGGGGGGGGGGGCCGATTGGTTGTTTATATTTACACTTGATTAGTTACTGAGAACACTCTTAAGAGATCAATTTTGAATGCTACTCTCATTTCATATCAAGTGGTTTCTGGCTAATGGCTGATAACAGTTATTAACATCAAATGCCCGGTAGCATCAGAATAGTAGTAGTAGTATCCTTTATTTCCATTTATATTTACCCTTTCAGGACTATAAGGTTTCGAAGAGTAAATATTAGTATGTAACTGTTTATTTTAGTTTGTTTAGACGTAAAATAAAAATGATAAGAAAAATACATAACAATGTGTAGTTTTTTTGGAATTTTATGGGAAATATTTTTCCCAATGGACTATAAAGGTAACACAAATTATAGTTAGGCTTATTATGCAATGTCTTTTATTTATTGGTTTATTAGAACAAAATGTTAACTAAAATAATACAAAATTATGAAATAAAATTACTATACAAAATGATGTGCTAATTATGATATTCTGCGAAGCAATTTCTTTTGGTAGTGAGGCAAAGATGGACATTGCACGTAGTACATATATTATGCGTCCTTACAGTTCTGTTTTTGTTTTCTAAACGTTCCCGTTTATGTAATTGCGTTCGGCATACGTTCTATTTTGACATTCTGTATAAAAAAATGCAGATAAGGTTATAATTAAATACGACAATCACCAATTTTAAAATGGGAAAAATGTTTCCCTTAGTCGTGAAAGGGTTAAATTTTGATACAATCAATAATCCAAGGCGTTAGTACAGAATAATGTTAGCATCAGAATAATCCAAGGCGTTAATACTTAGTTTACCACTGGGTGTAATTTAACAAGAATAAATTTAGATCATCCTGCCTGTATTTTTTTCACACTTACTTATTTATTGAAATTGGATAATTTAAATGTATTTTTATCCACATCATTTACACGTTTCAATCCTTTTTGCTCTTCTAACCCGGATGGAGAATGCAGATTCCTTCTAGTGCAAAATAAGTCAGTCCAGAGCATTTTTACCAAAACAAAATGGAGAACTGATTTTTAATGATTTAGTTGTTTCGTGACAAAGGTGAGCATGTACGTCGATTTCACAGCACTCAGCCAAACGGCATTAAGGCGGATTTGAGGCGTTGTTAAAAATAACCAAACGATATATCAACTGTTCTTCCTTCTTCATCATTGAAAAACTTTCTTTTTTACAGTCGCTCAAAAAATATCCGAACACTATGGTTGATTACAGAATTCAGAAAAAAATATCTGGCAACGATTTTTTTCGGAATTCTGTAATAGTGTTCGGATACTTTTTTGAGCGACTGTAGGTGGTCATATTATGTTGATACTAGATCGTGTGGGCTCACTCACGGAAATATTGAGCGTGTGCAGTTACCGTTCACAGCAAACTGGAGCGTGTGCAGTAACTGCACACGTTCCAGTTTGCTGTGTTGTGTGCAACAGTGTGTGTACAGTTGCTGTACACGCTCCAGATATTTTTCCTGAATTCTGTAATCACGTGACACGAAGGTTGCCAGATTACTAATTTCTAAAAAAAATCGTCGCCAGATATTTTTTCTGAATTCTGTAATCAACAATAGTGTTCGGATAGTTTTTTGAGCGACTGTACACCAAATTTAGACTTTAACACAATTTCATATTTGTAAATGTGATACGGAGTCTTAAGAGACATTTTTAGATTACCTTTGTGCAAGTAACATATTCCAGCACGAATAGAAATGCTCAGTGAATGTTTTTATTGATTTTAAAGAGGATCAGTTCTGAGCGATGATGAAGGCTACCTTAACTCTGCAACGAGCAATGCTATACAGTGTGGTATCAGTCTTGCTTTGTAATTGTAACTAAACTACGTATGCAAAGTTTTTAAAAACATGATTACATACATCTGTGTAATGTGAACGTAAATTGTTGATAATTAATTAAGCATCTTTGAAGGAATTCATAACTTGAAATAATTCCCATTCCCAGTTTTACCTTTCCATTTGAATCTTTCAAACACAATCTTATAAAGTTTGCTCTTAGGAGTCTGCTTCCATGAGAAACAATTCTCACGAAGTTGCAGATGCCCATTATTACGAAGTATATTTCCCACTTCTTTCTCTCTTCGTATTCTACTCGTCTTCTCCCCCTCCCAACACTTCACCGTGTGCGTGCTTCACAGCGTCACGCTGAGCGTGCACGAGCTCTGAATGAGAGCGAAAGAGCAGGGGGAAGGAGTTGGAAGAGAAAGAGCGGCCCGGAGCAGTCGATTCACTTCCGCCACAGAACACTTGAGTAGCTCCATCGACGGCGGTGATGCGGCAGGCCGTGAAATCCCTAATGACTCCGAACGCAGTCCGCTTGATCCCGATGGCCAGTGGGACTTTTCGAATGGTCATTAGGGGCAGGTGAGGGCGGGCAGTGGGAATCGTCTGGGGCATCGCACCAAACGTTGCGCGGAGTTTACGCTGAGATAGATGGTGAGATACAAGGAGCCAGTCATCAGTTAGATAGAGAGGCAGATAGACTGTCAGACAAATCGATCTGGTCAGAGAACAAACAAACAAATTAGGAAGTAAAGTCATGCAGAAGTAAAAGCTGATTGGTTGGTAGACAAGTAGACTTCATCAAGATTTTTAGCTGTTGTCAGTAAGACATTGATAAATTGATTTGCAATCCAAGGGAGAACAAACCAGCTGTTCTGGAATGTCTCTGGATTCTTTTGAAGACAAAAAAAAGCCTTTTCGTGCTATCTTCAACATTTCTCACGTCACGTGCAAGACTACCTTAGAAGTTAGTAGGAGTTTGGCAGTGCAAGGCCCCCTAACGATTTCAGTTTTGAGGGACAATATTTTCGTGAGTGCTCTAGAGCTTGTGGTTTACCAGGCCCTCTAGAAAATTTGTGTTGGTAAAGACATAAGGCTTTTAATTTGCGAGATCCATCGGTGATTTTTGTTTACAGGCCCCAAAAGCGATTAAGGTTTGAAAGGTCCCAAAGAGATGTTTCTGAGCGCCCTAGACGATAATGATTGGCAAATATCCTCAGGCGATTATGGCATGTTACATTGTGAGGTTCAAGACATTTTTTTTCGAAGCCTATCAACGACTATGGTTTGCATCAGGGACGTATCCAGGATTTAGTTTTGGATGGATGGCGGTGGAAGTTCCTGGAATTTAGTTTTGGCAGTAGATACATTATACGACTAAAAGTATCTGGACACGCGCTCATCCACAATCTCCCGGGGTAATAGAAAAGGAATTAATATCGTGTTGATCCGTTCTTTGCTGCTATCAAAGCTTCCATGCTGCAGGGAAGGCTTTCCATTAGATTTTGGTACGTTGCTACGGCAATTGCCTGCCATTCTCCCACAAGAACGTTAGTGGAGACGGTCACTGATGTCGGGCTCTTCGGTCTGGCTCCTAGCCGGCGTTTCAATTTATTTCAATGGTGTTACATAGGGTTGAGATCAGGGCTCTGTGCAGACCAGTCAAGTTCTTCCACAGGCATCTCATCAAACCATTCCTGCACTCTCCACGCTTTGTGGACGGGGATATTGTCATGTTGGTAGAGAAAAAGGTCTTCACCGAATTGCTGCCATAAAGCTGGGAGAACAGAATTGTCGAGAATGTCATTATTAGCTGCGGCGTTCAGAGTCCCGTTCGTTGGAAGTAGGGGGTCCAGCCCGAAACATGAAAAACAGACCCTGAACATGATGCTTCCTCCACCAAACTTCACTGTTGGCACAACAGAGTCGGGCAGGTATCACCTGGCATCCTCGCACCCAGATTCCTCCGTCGGACTGCCAGATGGTGAAGGGTGATTCATCACTCCAGAGAATGCAGTTCCACTGTTCAAGAGTCCACTGGCGCCGTGCTTTACACCACTCCAACCGAAACTTGGCGTTTTGTTGATGTAAAGTTTCTGTGTGGCTGCTCGGCCATGGAAACCCATTTCCTGCAGCTCGCTACGAACTGTTATGGTGCTGGCGTTGCTTCCAGAGGCATTTTGGAACTCAGTGGTGAGTGTTGCAACCGGGGACAGGCGATTTTCTCGCACCTCCTGCTTTGTCATTTTACGTGGCTTAAACGGATCGCAATTGTGCTGTTGTTGCTCCTAGGCATTTCCACTTCACAATAACATAATTTATAGTTGATCGGGGAAGCTTCAGCAAGGCTGAAATATCCCGAACTGACCTGTTGCTAATGTGGCATCCTGTGACCGTGCCACATTGAAAGTCACGGAGCTCTATTGTATGGCCGATTCTCCTGCTCATGCGTGTCTATGAGATTTGCCAGCCTGTTATATCTCTTTGGGCTATCGCTGTGGTGTTATGGGTAGGGGCGGGGGTGGCTCAGTCGGTAGCACGTCAGGCTCGTAATCTGTAGTTCCCAGGTTCGAGTCCCAGCTGGGTCAGCGTTGAGATTTATCTCCGCAAAATTCCCCGCCCTGCCCACGGTCAGTAGGGGACACCGATGGGCTTGGAAAGGCCGCCGTCCGTCGGATCAGACGTTAAGTCGTGGCCCCGTGTGGGGGAGAGCCATACCCTGTGCACGTTAAAGAACACGCTGGATGGCCTTGACGGGAGGCTACCACCTGTCTCCCAACAGCTGTTCCAGTGGGTCCCCTCCCCCCACCTTCTCTGAGCCTTCGTGGTCCATGTGACCTGGCCATTTAGCCTATGGTGTGCAAAAAAGTGCCGCTCAGAGATAAAACAACCCAACCCAACAACGTATATGGGCGAATCTACTACTCAGAAAGGGTGTCCTGATACTTTTGATTAGATAATGTATATTAATTGATACACATCATAAAGTAACGTTTTGCTTTAAATAAAGAGATTTGAAATCTCTGAGGATGATCTTACCTCCGAAGAGTCTATGCCTGATGCCTCTTCTCCAGGATGTCCCATCGATAACGAAATAGCATGCAAAAGTGATGTTGTTGTAGTGCTTCCAGTCACTGATTTTGTAGAAGCGGTTGAGCGTTACCTCATAGGTGCCGTTCCGTAGTGTGACCACGCGATCAAAGGGGACACTGGTCATGTAACTTCCAGTGGCCTCGTTGAACACTCCGCAGGATGGGGAAGGCTTGGGGAAAAGGCCGACGCAATTCATACTGATCGTTTCCGTGCAGGCATCCATGTCTAAGGATGTGTGCCATACATTCTCGTGACAGGCGTCTGAAACATAAGATCAAGAGAAAACTATTCTTGCATTGATTCATTCAAAAATTAAGAACATTAATACGATGATCAGTATTTCGTTGCTTTAAAAACAAGTTTAAACAGCAAGGAAAACGTTTAGTGTTTTCGGAATGATTTATAAAACTTTAAGGTAGAATATTTGATTTTTTTTTCATATTTGCGGTTTGTTAAGACCGATTCCATTTTTTAACTCGTGGGATATTTAGTGTTAAGCGTAATTGTTCCACCTCATTAGATGATAAAAAAATTGAAGCAGTTTCAATCCATAAAATATTTCTTATTGGTTCGCGAGTTACATGGACAAGAAAGCTTTGGGTTGTTTCACATCTGAGCGACACTTTTATGCACAAAATGGGTTAAATGGCAAGGTCACAAAGACCCCAAAGATCAGAGTTAATAAAACGAGTGTGACCCACTGTTAAAAGACAGATGTCTCTCTTCAGTGCCATCAGCGTGTTCTGTGATATGCACAGGGCACTCCCGTACACGGACCACGCTTTAAACTCCCATTTAACAGACGTCGACCTTTTCAAGCCCATCGGTGACCCGTTTATCACCGAGGACAGGATAGATGTTAGCGGAGTTAAATATCAACGCTGGCATAGGGGAACTCGAACTTGGAAACTTCAAGTTATAAGCGTGCGGCCTAGCGACTATATATTGCACAAAAAAATGTGCAATGTATATGTTTAGTACTTTTTCCTCCTTGGTTTCATTTATTTAAATTCTCTAAGTGGATGGGGAACATTTCGTATCTTGTTTTATTGGCTGATTATCAAAGTCTCGGGGCGGGGGTGGCTCAGTCGGTAGCGCGCCAGGCTCGTAATCTGTAGTTCCCAGGTTCGAGTCCCAGCTGGGTCAGCGTTGAGATTTATCTCCGCAAAATTCCCCGCCCTGCCCACGGTCAGTAGGGGGGACACCGATGGGCTTGGAAAGGCCGCCGTCCATCGGATGGGACGTTAAGCCGTGGCCCCGTGTGCCGGAGAGCCATAGCCTGTGCACGTTAAAGAACAGGCTGGATGGCCTTGACGGGAGGCTACCACCTGTCTCCCAACAGCTGTTCCAGTGGGTCCCCTCCCCCCACCTTCTCTGAGCCTTCGGGGTCCATGTGACCTGGCCATTTAACCCATGGTGTGCAAAACAGTGCCGCTCAGAGGTAAAACAACCCAACCCAACCGATGAAAGTCTAAAGCAGTTTTTTCCCCACTAATTGATCATGCAACCGGTGTCTCCTCATCTCTGTCGCCCTAATTTTGAGCTATTGTTAAGTGAGACAGGGAAATTTTTTAATAATTTCCTTTGGCTGTTGATTTTTGTGAATGCAATGTATGACAGGAGCTGCTTTGTAGAAGGGCTACTTACGATTCGAATATAAAGACTAGTTAGCATTCTTGTAAAATTAATTTGAATTCAGAATCAGTGGAGGTATCAGCGTAAACGGAAAATAATATTGAAAAAAAAAAGTGTCATTTTAAAGTAAAAATAAACTAGCAAACAAGGGATTATTTTCGAGTCAGTCTCTTCATTTGCCTTGGACGTTTTGGCCTTGCTTTAGCTAAAATAAATTCATCGACACTAATGATATATTTTTATGTCTCATATGACAAAACATTTCTTTGCGTCTTAGGTTTAATTCTAGGCTGCAACCTTTTATACTGTTTTTTCATCATTAGTGTTCTTTCTTCCATTCAGATAAAAAATATAAAAAATATGTTAAATACAATTCACGAACAATGAAAATAGTTTAAATAATTCTGTTTGTAAGAAATGTAAAATATTGGGAGAGACTAAAAAAATTTCAGATTTTTATCAGATAACTTTATATACAAGTATACACTGAAAGGACAATTTATTATGCACACCCGCCTAATAATGTGTGGGTCTAATAATGTGTGGGTCTTCCTTTCGGCCTCACAACAGCAGCAACAAGTCGGGGGCATAGACTCTACCAGGTGTTGGAAACTTTCGGGTTTTGCGGCTCATGATTCCAGGACAGCTGCCAGTAAAGCTTCAGTGTGTGCAGGTTTCGGCTACACTTCTAATGGACGCCCCACTTCAAATATGAAAAGGTGAGAAGAACGTTCGAAGACTTTGAACTCACTGGAATTCTCCTCCAAGCAGTCCTTCATCATACGAGAGCGATGAGATTGGTCGTCGAATGAAGGCATCCTGCTGTAAAAATAGATAACCATGAATGGGGTAGGTGGTCGGTGATTATGTCAACACAGCCTTGTGTGATGAAAGTGAACTCAATAGGTACAAGGCGTTCCAAGGGGGCTCACGTAACCACTGTAAAACCGACTGTAACACTCCAACTTGGAGCGGGGGTGGCTCAGTCGGTAGCGCGCCAGGCTAGTAATCTGTAGTTCCCAGGTTCGAGTCCCAGCTGGGTCAGCGTTGAGATTTTTCTCCGCAAAATTTCCCGCCCTGCCCACAGTCAGTAGGGGACACCGATGGGTTTGGAAAGGCCGCCGTCCGTCGGATGGGACGTTAAGCCGTGGCTCCGTGTGCGTGAGAGCCATACCCTGTGCACGTTAAAGAACACGCTGGATGGCCTTGACGGGAGGCTACCATCTGTCTCCCAACAGCTGTTCCAGTGGGTCCCCTCCCACAACCTTCTCTGAGCCTTCGGGGTCCATGTGACCTGGCCATTTAACCCATGGTGTGCAAAAAAGTGCCGCTCAGAGGTAAAACAACCCAAATAACCCAACAACCCACCCCTACTTGATAGTTCAGGTCCACGATCTCGTGGTCTATGACACACACGCAACCTCCTATCGACATGTTGTACTTGGAACTTCGATTCGTCGGACAAAGCAACCCGTTTCCAGTCATCCACGGTCCATTGGCGATGTTCCTTCTCTCACTGCAGCCTCATAGCCTGGTAACATGCTGTTAACTAGGGTACTCGATGTAGGCGTTGGTTTCCATCGTACATCGAATTGTCTTTGCACAAACCTTTTTAGCTGTTCCATCGTTGAATGATGACGTTATCATCTGCACTATCATCCTCCTTTCACATGGTACAATACGATACAGGAGAGGTGGCGATTACCTGAAATATCAACGAATGAGGTAGTATCACATTTTCCCCAGGAGCTTCAGGTTTTGCTGATTTCCATGTAATCCTGGTACACACGTGCGACAGTCGCATGCGGGAATCCACCACAGCGTGGATATGGAGCACCCATCTTCCTCGTAACGGACTCCCTCCCACGATCGAACTCGCTAAGGTCGCGGTGTTTAACTGTCATAATAGTCGCAGGTACGCTATACAGCAGGTAGGTACCTGACTTATCTATAGCCCGCAAGGGATTTCGGCTGACCGCATTATTTTGGCAGAGCAGAACAGATTTGTGGATGGGTGCGGTGTGTATGATAAATTGTGCTCTCAGTGTATATATAATGTTTATAAGTATTTAATAGGGGCCTTTGTGTATAGTATGATAAATAAGTTGGCAGATTATTCAGCACTCCACTGTTGCTTGGAAAGAAGTACGATTTTTAATTATAATATTAGACATATGAACAAGATCATCTTATCTCTTTGTAATAGATGAAGGAAGATATATTTTTGCATTTAGATTTGGAATGAAGGGATTCAGGAAAAAATTTATTGAAATTACAATTTAAAAGTACAAAACTTTTAAGCATGAATTATACCTTTTCTCAAGGCAAATATATATGTATATTAATATTTAACTCTATAGATCAACTCTATCCTGCTAAATATAAGTGTGTTTCAGGAAACGTATTTTATTAAAAAATTATGGCTTATTATGCTCGTTTTAACTTGTGAACTTGTATTTTTTATGTATTAATATATATATATGTTTTAGTGAAATAAAAAGTTTTCAAGTCAAATTTATTTCAATAGTAGTATAAAATGATTAACAGATTATGCAATGTTCATTTTAATTTTTTTTAGTTTTGAAATTTTTTTGCAGAACCACTCTATTGTTTCTTAAACATTTTAGCTTCCATAACTCTTTAACTACTGAACGAATATGCTTGGAAATCGAGATTTTGATATATTTGACTGAGATCGTTAAATTATCCTCAGCAGCGTTCATCTGTAAAAACTGTTTTCAGAAGCTACTCAATTCTTAATGTGATTTCTTTGGTCTGTTCCTAATGAAATGGGGGGCGGGGGTAACTCAGTCGGTAGCGTGCCAGGCTCGTAATCTGTAGTTCCCAGGTTCGAGTCCCAGCTGGGTCAGCGTTGAGATTTATCTCCGCAAAATTCCCCGCCCTGCCCACGGTCAGTAGGGGACACCGATGGGCTTGGAAAGGCCGCCGTCCGTCGGATGGGACGTTAAGACGTGGCCCCGTGTGCGGGAGAGCCATACCCTGTGCACGTTAAAGAACACGCTGGATGGCCTTGACGGGGGGGGGGGGGGGAGCTACCATCTGTCTCCCAACAGCTGTTTCAATGGGTCCCCACCCCCCAACCTTCTCTCAGCCTTCGGGGTCCATGTGACCTGGCCATTTAACCCATGGTGTGCAAAAAAGTGCCGCTCAGAGGTAAAACAACCCAACTCAACCTAATGAAATGACCGCTGTTTATAGGTAATGCATTCAGAAGTGTTAACATCGAACCTGAATTATATTGAGTCCTAATATTCAATAAAGATATGTCACACATTTACTCTCGAACAATATATATATATTTTCTTTTTCTTACCGACAATAACAATGAGCATGAATTCCGTGTGAGCTGTCATCTGATTGGTTTGTACGAGACACGTGTATTTGCCTTCCATTACTATGTGGGACTGTCGGATAACGACGACGTTTGGCTCTAGATTGGTGGTATCGGTCCTGCCGAAGAAAATCTCCCTAGCAACGGGGCGACGGCCGGGCCTCCATACATAAACTTCGGTGCTCTCCTCGGATCCTCGCGTCTTCCATTCCCATCGGACGGCAGAGACCGTCTCGTCCGGGGCCGTCGCATAATTGCAGAAGAGAGAGGCAGACTCTCCTTGGAGGACGTAGTCGGTCCTGTTCTTCTCGGTGATCAAGCTGATGTTGTAAACGATCACAGATGATGCTCCTGCATTGGGAGGAGAGAAGAAATCACGTTATCAAGACAAGTGAATGCATTAGGAAGGTGAAAAAGTGAGCACTTTAAAAGATATAGCAGTTTAGTCATCATTTAGAACACTGATGACTGCAACTGTTTTCCAACAGAGTGCAGCATTACAAAATCAATATCAAACTTTGTTTATGAAAACATTTCAATATACATTATAATATGCTCCCTTCCCTGCCTTCTGTCTATAGCAGACACAGATGGGCTTGGAAAGGCAGCCGTCCATCGGATGGGACGTTAAGCCATGGCCCCTGAGTGGGAGTCATACCCTGTGCACGTTAACGAACACGCTGGATGACCTTGACTGGAGGACACCATCTGTCTCCCAACAGCTGACCAATGGATCCCCTTAACCTTCTCTGAGCCCTCGGGGTTCTTGTGACCTGCCATTTAGCTCATTGATAAAATAACCCAATCAGTAACTTTCATAAAGATATTGCAGTTGTGATATGTAAAAACTTAATTAGCACTGCATTAAAAAATTAATATTGTATTGCTTGCTACTCTATGACTAAACGAATTTCAGAGGAGAGGAATTTTGTGAGTTTGAGTATGAAATATCAAGCAATTTAAGTATCATAATTTGAAAAGCAATTTTTTAGTGCTAACATTAGAAACGAATCTCAAATTTATAAATTTGTAGAAAGTCATCTTAGATTCAGTTTTTTTTTATCCTAGGTTTGTTTAGAATAACTGTTGTTTGTTCACAAATAAGAAATTGAATTTCGGCGTTTTGATAAGCAGACTGAAAAAATTAAATCAAAATCTCTATCTTTAAGAAACACGGATTAAAATTGCCAAGGGAAATATGCAGGGTCATTTCCGAAGTATTTTAATTGCGAAAATAAGCGAATTGATACATTTTTTATCAAATGGAAATTTTTCTTCGAGAGAGGGAATCAAATAGATGCAAATTTAAAAGACAAGGAAATCTTTTCAACGCAGAAGTCAACCAATTCACGTGAGAATGATTCCCCGAGACAAATGTACAAAATATTTCAGTTAGTGGACTGATAATGTGGATAAAACGAGTGAATCTGATGCACTTCCGAACATTTCCATATTTAAGAGCAAGTTTTTCCGCAAAATTCCCCGCCCTGCCCACGGTCAGTAGGGGACACCGATGGGCTTGGAAAGGCCGCCGTCCGTCGGATGGGACGTTAAGCCGTGGCCCCGTGTACGGGAGAGCCATACCCTGTGCACGTTAAAGAACACGCTGGATGGCCTTGACGGGAGGCTGCCATCTGTCTCCCAACAGCTGTTCCAGTGGGTCCCCTCCCCCAATCTTCTCTGAGCCTTCGGGATCCATGTGACCTGGCCATTTAGCCCATGGTGTGCAAAAAAGTGCCGCTCAGAGGTAAAACAACCCAAACCCAACCCGGAAACATGTGTTTGATGTCCACCTTCTAAAACTCTACTTACATACACACTAACACATTAATAACTGTACTAATATATCTATTTCTTTTTCGGCGATATTTTTTCACAAAATATTTATTATTTTAGAAGCAATGGGGCTTAATACTGCATTTGGCTTTTACTTGATATGAAAAGGTCGTCTGCAACTTTTCGTCAACAAAAGTCGTTAAAAATTCGAAACTGAAGCAAATTCCTTGAACACATACAATATTATTTTATTAAAAAAATAATAAATATTTCTCATAACCTTTTATTCGTAGAAGTCACTCAAAAGCCTGTCATTATAATATGCCATTGAGAAGAGCTTTATGTAAAGAAAGTGAGTTGGGTGGGTTGTTTTACCTCTGAGCGGCACTTTTTGCACACCATGGGCTAAATGGCCAGGTCACATGGACCCCAAAGGTCAGAGAAGGTTGGGAGAGGGGACCCACTGCAACAGCTGTTGGGAGACAGATGGTAGCCTCCCGTCAAGGCCATCCAGCGTGTTCTTTAACATTGGATTGTTTTACCTCTGAGCCGCACTTTTTTGCACACCATGGGCTAAATGGCCAGGTCACATGGACCCCAAAGGCTCAGAGAAGGTTGGGGGAGGGGACCCACTGGAACAGCTGTTGGGAGACAGATGGTAGCCTCCCGTCAAGGCCATCCAGCGTGTTCTTTAACGTTGGATTGTTTTACCTCTGAGCCGCACTTTTTTGCACACCATGGGCTAAATAACCAGGTCACATGGCCCCCAAAGGCTCAGAGAAGGTTGGGGGAGGGGACCCACTGGAATAGCTGTTGGGAGACAGATGGTAGCCTCCCGTCAAGGCCATCCAGCGTGTTCTTTAATGTGCACAGGGTATGGCTCTCCCGTACACGGGGCCACGGCTTAACGTCCCATCCGACGGACGGCGGACTTTCCAAGCCCATCGGTGAAAGAAAGTGAGACTTAGGCAGAAAGAAAACATATACACTATATTACAAAACCTTTTCCGTACATTTTCCATGTTAAGTAAATAGATAGTCATATCGAGAGCTCGCTAATTTTGAAAATAACCTTTTTTACGTAAAAATGTCACTGGTCTCCCTCAAATATTTCTAATTCTCTATTTTCAACAATATTCTTTTAATGTTTACAGAGTTATTAAGTTCGAAACATTTAGCAGCAAACCCTGTACTTAATACTCATTCTAAACATTTTTAAAATGAACTGAAAGAATCATTACATCAGTTGCTAAATTTGGCTATATTTTAGTAAGCGGTTTGTGGTAACATCTATAATTTGTATTTCAGTGGGCCTTTTGAAGTACCTAAATTGCTGCGATCAGTAAGGCCGCTTTTAAATTTCAGCAAAAAAAGTGCCGCTCAGAGGTAAAACAACCCAACCCGCTTTTAAATGCTTCAGACTCCATTGACTCTTTAAAATATTGCGCGAATATTGTTGAAAAATCGAGAATTCGAAAAGATTTGAGTGAGATCTTCAATTTATTTTCAGTGACATTTTTATGTAAGTTTATTTTCAAAGTTAGGGTGCCATTAATATTACTTTCCAGTCGCATAACATTAACGCGTTCTGAATTAAAAAAAAAAAAACATATAGTGTATATTAGAAAGAATGCATCCATGTCTTATGTGGTATTGGAAACTGCTTTCTTTCATTCCGCAGCACGCTAAGCATTCTTCAATTGCGAATTTGGCAACGTCTTTTATCACACACTAATTAGGTAAACATCAACTAACAAAATCGGTTATGTTAAATGTTCATTATAATGTAATACACAACCTGTTTCATTTATTATCAATTATATACGATCCTTACTTTGGAGTTGAAAATTGAAGAGTTACGTCTTCCTTCCCCCCCCCCCCCCCCGAATGTACCAATTGGTGTCCTTCAAGTCAAGTGGCATTTCGATCCTGCTCTCATTTCTCAAGCTCATCCCCGATAATCTTCTTCTTCTTCTTTCAGAGGCACGAGTGTTCCCATTCCATGTCTCCGATCATCCCAGAGCTAGCGCACGTGAACGCTCTGGTTAGACAAATTGCAGGTGTAGCCACATTAGCGGTATCGCCCGGCCTCCATCTTAATGAACTGGTCATTATACGGGACCCGAACTATCGATCATGTTGGGTGGGGACCGAGTGATGGCGAATGCATCCCTAATCATCCACGAATTCTATTACGTCTCTTGCGCGCGCGGTCGGTTTGGAGGAATACACGGATGGGAAACAAAGGGGTGGAGAAAGAGAGTAGAGGGGGGAAGAGAGATGAACACACACACTTAGACACGGACAAGCACACTCACTTTATGCTTCAACTGCTTCGCGTTCTTACGCGGAGAATCACGCATGCGTCGCGTTGTTGAGGGGGGGGAAATATTTTTCACGGAATCTCAAGGATTTTAAAGTTTAAGTTGATGGTGTTTGTAGTTAAACATTCTTGAAAGGGATGACTTAAATGCAATAAGATGTTTAAGTGAACTATTTAACGATGAATTTTTATTTATTATTTTCTTTTGAATTGAGATTGTTATTTTCCAGAGATTCTTTATGATGAATGAAGTAGAGAGCAAAGTAGATCATGGCTTAATATTAATTAAAATACCTTTATTCAACTAGAATAAAGTATAAAAGCAAACATTAGAAAATAAAACCAAATATTGCACAAGTCTAATCGGGGGATGGCTCAGTCGGTAGCATTCCAGGCTTGTAATTTGCACTTCCAAAGTTCGAATCCCACCTGGGCCAGAGTTGAGATTTATCTCCGCAAATCTCCTCGTCCTGCCCACGGTCATTAGGGGAAACCAATGGGCTTGGAAAGTCAGTCGTCCGTCGGATGGGATGTTAAGCCGTGGCTCCCTCTGAGTGAGAGCCATACCACATGCGCGTTAAAGAACATGCTGGATGGCCTTGATGGGAAGTTACCATCTGTCTCTTAACAGATATCCAGTGGGTCCCGCCCCCAAAATCGTCTCTGAGCTTTCGGGGTCCTTTTGACCTGGCAATTTAGTTCATTGTGCGCAAAAACGTGCCGCTCAGAGGTAAAACTACCCAACCCACAAGACTAATTGAATCAACTGCTGACTTCGTTCTATTTTCTTCAAACTAAAATTTGTTCTTTTCATAATACATATGTCGTACATTTTCACACTAAGTGCCTTATCTCATAATAATACAGTCACGTTACCATGTTTTAGTTAGTTAAATATATCATACTGGAGTCTAGCATAGACACTCCCCGCCAAAAAAAAATATAATTTTTTTTTTGTGATTGTAATTCGGTGACGAATTGATTTTGAAGAATCTCTTCTGGGTATTCTTTTCGGAGATAAATTCTAATTAATAAGATTTGGGTTGTTTTACCTCTGAGCAACACTTTTTTTGCACACAATGGCCAGGTCACAAGGATCCCAAGAGCCCAAAGCATAGTTTTACGTTCCATCTGACGGACAGAGGCCTTTCCAAGTCCCCTACTGACCGTGGGAAGGGCGGGGAGTTTTGCGGAGATAAACTTCAATGCTGGCCCAGCTGGGACTCGAACCTGAGAATTGCAGAATACGAGTCTGGCGCGCTACCGACTGAGCCACCTACTCCCCTGATTGACAAGGCTCCTACAGTTTGATTGGGAGAGAATTGACTCCTATTATTTTAATTTTTTTCCATGCCATTTTAGATACTAATTTAAATTTTAAAGTGGCTTAATATAACGTGCTGTTTACAATTTTCGGGACGCCTCCATCCACTGTGCCAGCATTGAGATTTTCTCTGTCAAACTTTAGGCATTTCAGATCACTCAATGCTGAATATCTAATGAGTGTTAGAAATATTGACAACCTTTAATGTTCTATTAAAAAAATCGTTAACACGTTTTCTCTGGATTTTTTTTTACGAATATATTGTTCCGCATTTCTTTTCTTTCCCATTGATCATGTAAGGAAGGTGACTTCTACTGAAAGGAAAAGAATGAATATAAAATATAAAAAATATAAATTACTCCTCAAGCATCTGCTTGCCACCGAGGTCTGACAGGAACCTATCAGTTTAATACGTCATAGTAGAAGGTCTATGAGGAAGGCGAGACCTCAGCAGAAAGATAACACAAATATTCATGCCATACCAGGGCTTGTACGTTTGCGTTTCTGCTGAGGTCTAGAAGTTAAAAAACGAAATAATAACTATATTTCCTTACTAAACCAAAAACGCAAACAATTAAACAGGCCAAATGAAATACTCGATTATTTTTAACTTCGAAAGAAGATAGGTCAGCAACACTGATTGGCCTTATAAATTAAATAAAAATTGCCGGTTCCTATCTTCCTTTGAAGTTAATATGAATTCAGTAAGTGGTTTAATCATTGGTTTAAGTTTTAGGGCACATATACATAGGAAGCCGTCCCGTGGCCGAGTGGTTAGCACGCTTGGCTACTGATCTAAGGGACCTGGGTTCGAGCCCCGGATTAGGCATGGATGTGTGTCGTTTTTCTGCTGAGGTCCTGCCATCCTCTCAGATCTCCTACTGTGGCATATAAACTGACAGGCTCCTGTCAGACCTCTGTGGCAAGCAGCTGCTTGAGGGGGTATTTATTTTTTTATACATAGGAAGGTAGAGACAACTTTGCTGTAAACTTGATCATTAAAACAACTTTCTCATGCCTCGTAGGCGAAAAATGTTATATCCCTTATGCCCGTATGACCATCTTAAACTTTTATACTGATGCTCAGTACTAAAGCATAATGACAAAAGTGTGCATAATTGGAAATGGATTTGAGCAAATGAAATTAAATAGAAAGGTATTGTGATATTACTGAGTAACAGTAAATGAGATAATGGCAAAATCATGTAGCATGCATCAGTAAGAGAAGGATTTCCTCTAATGGAGTAACTGGAATTCAGGATGGGAGATGCTACCAAAGGCGCGTGATCACTCTTGACAGTTGTACAACTCAAGTGACGGGTTCTTATGCTGTTGGGAGTTTTGTTGTAATAAAGCCAACTCATCCACAAGAGCAGATCTCAGCTCATACTCGATTCTTAGGTGAGTTCTTCCTGTAATTCGCCTTCCAGGTTGTCTCACACTTGTTCAGTTGGATTCAGGTCTGGTTGGTCACCCTATCCTATGAATCTTTAAAAGAAATCATGTATTTCTTCTTAAAAGAAATCATGTATTTCATCTTAATGAATCATTCATAAAGATGAAATCAGGACCCGAGAGCACTACTGAAAATGGGGCGGGAGTGGCTCAGTCGGTAGCGCGCCAGGCTCGTAATCTGTAGTTCCCAGGTTCGAGTCCCAGCTGGGTCAGCGTTAAGATTTATCTCCGCAAAATTCCCCGCCCTGCCCACGGTTAGTAGGGGACACCGATGGGCTTGGAAAGGCCGCCGTCCGTCGGATGGTACGTTAAGCCGTGGCCACGTGTGCGGGAGAGCCATACCCTGTGCACGTTAAAGAACACGCTGGATGGCCTTGACGGGAGGCTACCATCTGTCTCCCAACAGCTGTTCCAGTGGATCCCCTCCTCCAACCTTCTCTGAGCCTTCGGGGTCCATGTGACCTAGCCATATAGCCCATGGTGTGCAAAAGAGTGCCGCTCAGAGGTAAAACAATCCAACCCAACACTACTGAAAATAGCATAGTACACAAGAATTTCGTCTCTGTTATCTCAGAGCAGTAAGAGTGCGTTCTTGAAAGACGTGAAGCTCTATGCGACCAGTCATCGTAATGCCTGCTGAGATCATCACTACGATAGCCACCAAAATGGTCTCTTTCTCTGACATTGAAGCAGTGGTGGCGAGTTATTTGTTCTATCTATATCTTGCCTGCTCGGTGACATAGTGGGTTCGCTCGTTGTGATTCTGCAACTGCTGGGGTCAGTGTTCGAATCCCTGGATCGCATGGTAGTTTGTTCCGTCATTACCTGCAGATAAGAATTTGAGGTCTGACCACAAATTGGAAAAAAAGTATATATTTTATTATCGTATAAAAAAATAGACATGATATCGAGAATCGGTGTCTAAATTAAATCTGAGTTCACCAGTGAAGAGTATTTGCCAACAGGCCTGGATTCCAAAGATGGTGTTTTCTATACCACATTAAATTAGCTCTTCCCTTGAAGGGGGTGAGGAAGACACAAATAATAGGTTTTCATTTATACTCGTTCATGCAGCCTCTTGTATGCAGTGTCTTGAAACACTTCCCTACCGTGTCTTTAAACACTTCCCTACGGTATCATGAAACACTTCCCTATGCTGTCTTGAAACACTTCCCTACGGTGTCATGAAACACTTCCCTACGGTGTCTTGAAACACTTCCCTACGATGTCTTGAAACACTTCTCTACGGTGTCTTGAAACACTTCCCTACGGTGTCTTGAAACACTTCTCTACGGTGTCTTGAAACACTTCCCTACGGTGTCATGAAACACTTCCCTACGGTGTCTTGAAACACTTCCCTACGGTGTCTTGAAACACTTCCCTACGGTGTCATGAAACACTTCCCTACGGTGTCTTGAAACACTTCCCTACGGTGTCTGGAAACACTTCCCTACGGTGTCTTGAAACACTTCCCTACGGTGTCATGAAACACTTCCCTACGGTGTCTTGAAATGCTTCCCTACGGTGTCTTGAAACGCTTCCCTACAGTGTCTTGAAATGCTTCCCTACGGTGTCTTGAAACACTTCCCTACGGTGTCATGAAACACTTCCCTACGGTGTCATGAAACACTTCCCTACGGTGTCATGAAACACTTCCCTACGGTGTCATGAAACACTTCCCTACGGTGTCATGAAACACTTCCTTACGGTGTCATGAAACACATCCCTACGGTGTCTTGAAACGCTTCCCTACGGTGTCTTGAAACGCTTCCCTATGGTGTCTTGAAACACTTCCCTACGGTGTCATGAAACACTTCCCTACGGTGTCTTGAAACACTTCCCTACGGTGTCTTGAAACACTTCCCTACGGTGTCTTGAAACACTTCCCTACGGTGTCTTGAAACACTTCCCTACGGTGTCTTGAAATGCTTCCCTACGGTGTCTTGAAACACTTCCCTACGGTGTCTTGAAACACTTCCCTACGGTGTCATGAAACACTTCCCTACGGTGTCTTGAAATGCTTCCCTACGGTGTCTTGAAACGCTTCCCTACGGTGTCTTGAAACACTTCCCTACGGTGTCATGAAACACTTCCCTACGGTGTCATGAAACACTTCCCTACGGTGTCATGAAACACTTCCCTACGGTGTCATGAAACACTTCCCTACGGTGTCATGAAACACATCCCTACGGTGTCTTGAAACGCTTCCCTACGGTGTCTTGAAACGCTTCCCTATGGTGTCTTGAAACACTTCCCTACGGTGTCATGAAACACTTCCCTACGGTGTCATGAAACACTTCCCTACGGTGTCTTGAAACACTTCCCTACGGTGTCTCGAAACACTTCCCTACAGACCCTTCTTCGTGCCAAAGTTGCCTAGATATCATTTCCATATGTTGTCTTGCAGTTAAAGATAGCTGTCATTTCGAGCAGTTGAACAATCCTATCCTCACGTACGACTAACCTTCATATTCATTTCTTCATATTATCACGAAAGCCTTGAGAGAATATTTTGCAGTACATTTAAGACTCTGGATACCTCTGCCTGAGACTGACCTTCTCACATCCTACCTATTGATCTGCATCGTACAAAGTCATTCATACCACATCTTTATCACAAGGCGAAACCAAATTGCTCTCCATCTTAACGCTTTGTTGGCTGGAACTGAAATAAGTGGCGAAGCAGTCATGCTCTCTTCTCTACTAACATAAATTAATGATCGTGGTGGAATGAGTTAAATGAGCAAAATATTTTTCCTTATTTCAAAATTTAGCAGCAGAAATTCCCTTATGTACAGAATTGTTCAAATTAAAGAATTCCTATTCAGAGTCGTCTGAATGGGTTGAGTTGTGTTGTTTTACCTCTGAGCGGCACTTTTTTTCACACCATGGGCTAAATGGCCAGGTCGCATGGACCCCGAAGGCTCAGAGAAGGTCGCAGGAGGGGACCCACTGGAACAGCTGTTGGGAGACAGATGGTAGCTTCCCGTCAAGGCCATCCAGCGTGTTCTTTAACGTGCACAGGGTATGGCTCTCCCGCAAACAGGGCCACGGCTTAACGTCCCATCCGACGGACGGCGGCCTTTCCAAGCCCATCGGTGTCCCCTACTGACCGTGGGCAGGGCGCGGAATTTTGCATAGATATATCTCAACGGTGACCCAGCTGGGACTCGAACCTGGGAACTACAGATTACGAGCCTGACGCGCTACCGACTGAGCCCCCCCCCCGCCCCCTGTCTGAATGGAGCTTCATTTCGTATATATACAGTATATTTTTTTAGAAGGAAGAAGATACTTACCTACACAAAGGACGGGGATAACCTAGAAGCTGTGCTAGGCTTGTCTCGTTTTCTCATACAACATACAAACGCTTACATAAGGATATGCCCCGCTGGTCTTAGTAGTCAGGTACGCTTACTACTAGACCAGAGAGGTAATCTAAATGGTTTATAGCCCACAACATAAGTTGGAAATTGCAAAAAAAAAGAATATTGTTCATATTTATGTCACCAGGGGCGGAAACGGCGTTGTGCAGCATAATTTGTATCCAACGCACGGTTTTTTTTGCATAAAAGCGCATGTGTGAAGCAACTGTCGTAATATCTTGCGAAAATCAAAGCAATTCTTTTTGTATTTATTAATGAATTCCATCTCATGCCTTTTAACGATTAAAAATCATGATGGGCATTGCAGCCTGGTACTCTGAAACATATTGCTACGACAGATGACGAGCAATAATGTGATGTGATGTATCATTTTGATGTTCGCGTTTACATCAGCGTGAGAATTACGTCACTAATAACTTCGAATGAACTTAAATTTAGAAATGAAGAATAAGAGAGTTGTAAGTGGGAAAAATCTGCGTGAAGGAAAACGTAGTTTGTCGTACTCTGTGCACTAGAGTATAAAAGAGAAATGTTTTTATTTGGTGTGTGCGTGGGAGGTTAAATAAGTTTATTAGTGTGTATCTTGTTAGTGAACGAGTAAGAAAAAGAAGAATTCATCATCTTGTGCTTGGTGATCAACGTCTGAAAAGAATTTTTTCTGAGAAACCAGTATACTTAGCCGCAGTTTTGGAGTACTTTGGATTGGATTGTTTTACCTCTGAGCGCCACTTTTTTTGCACAACATGGGCTAAATGGCCAGGTCACATGGACCCCGAAGGCTCAGAGAAGGTTGGGGGAGGGGACCCACTGGAACAGCTGTTGGGAGACAGATGGTAGCCTCCCGTCAAGGCCATCCAGCGTGTTCTTTAACGTGCACAGGGTATGCTCTCCCGCACACGGGGCCACTGCTTAACGTCCCATCCGACGGACGGCGGCCTTTCCAAGCCCATCGGTGTCCCCTACTGACCGTGGGCAGGGCGGGGAATTTTGCGGAGATAAATCTCAACGCTGACCCAGCTGGGACGCGAACGTTTTGGAGTACTTGATGACTAATACCTTAGAAGGAAGTCATTTGGTGTATAGTTAGTTAGTTTGTTTAGGAATTGATAAGGTTATTCTTGATAGATTGTAGGTTTATTCACAAATATGATTGTGCCACTTATGGAGTGTTATAAAAAGCCTTATTTTATGATGTGAGTGGAGACAGTAAGAATTATACAGGAAACAACTCTTTGTAGGAATAGTGAAAAAGTGCTACGTTCTTCTGAAGGTTTATTTTCATACTGACAAAGATTTGTGTTAATATAAATGTTTTCATTCAAAAAAAATTTAGTTAATATAAATGTTTTCATTCATACTTTTGTAATAAATTACATTACTTTAGAATTATAATTGTTAAATGCTATTTTTGAACTAACGCGCAGTTGCCATCCGTTTAATTTATAACAACATGAATTTTATCTGTGTTCTGTGACTGCCGTAATAGAGAAGCAATGACATTTGTCCGTGAGGTAATATCGAACATGTATAATGAGAAAAACAGTAATTCGAGCATTCCAACATCGAAGAAAATTGCGACGAGACTCAATGACACCGTCACGTGCTCTAAGCAGGATGATGGAAAATTTTAAGACGCAGGAAATCTTGCAGTTAGGACAAGACAACGGAAGAAATCGATTCTGCTAGCTCAGCTTGAAGTGGTTGCCACTGGGGAGGTTTCGGAGTCGTAAATTCAATGCCCATGCAGAAGCAGCAATGCAGACGCTGTTGCCCAAGTAGGCTGGGTTGTTTTACCTCTGAGCTTGCGTTGGGTTGGGTTACCTCTGAGCGGCACTTTTTTGCACACCATGGGCTAAATTGCCAGGTCACATGGACCCCGAAGGCTCAGAGAAGGTTGGGGGTAGGGGACCCACTGGAACAGCTGTTGGGAGCCTCCCGTCAAGGCCATCCAGCGTGTTCTTTAACGCGCACAGGGTATGGCTCTCCCGCACACGGGGCCACGGCTTAACGTCCCATCCGACGGACGGCGGCCTTTCCAAGCCCATCGGTGTCCCCTACTGACTGTGGGCAGGGCGGGGTATTTTGCGGAGATAAATCTCAACGCTGACCCAGCTGGGACTCGAACCTGGGAACTACAGATTACGAGCCTGGCTCGCTACCGACTGAGCCACCCCCGCACCACCTCTGAGCTTGCATCTTTTGCATATAGTGAGCTAAATGGGCAGATCACAAGGACCCCGATTGCTCAGAGAAGGTTTGGGAATCAAAATTGTTGTTAGGAGATAAATGGATGTGTTCCATCAAGGTCATCCAGCGTGTTCTTTAGTGTGAACAGATTGTGGATATCCTGCACTCGGGACCACGGCTTTACGCCTCATCCGAGGAACGTCAGCCTTTGCAAGTCTATCGCTAGACAAAGTTTTCATTTGTCATATAAGAAATTTGTTCGACCACCCGGTGAAATTCTTCTCTCTCCTTTTGGTAAAGAAAGGTGAGGGGGGGGGGGTCATAACTTAAGATAGTATGCGACACTCTCCAAGCCCCCCACTACCACAAACTTTTCATTTGACACATAAGTCTACTCTCGGTCCTAAAAAGGGGCGGGAGTGACTCAGTCGGTAGCGCTCCAGGCTCGTAATCTGTAGTTCCCAGGTTCGAGTCCCAGCTGGGTCAGCGTTGAGATTTATCTCCGCAAAATTCCCCGCCCTGCCCACGGTCAGTAGGGGACACCGATGGGCTTGGAAAGGACGTTGTCCGTCGGATGGGACGTTAACCCGTGGTTCCGTGTGCGGAAGAGCCATACCTTGTGCACGTTAAAGAGGCTACCATCTGTCTCCCAACATCTGTTCCAGTGGGTCTCCTCCCCCAACCTTCTCTGAGCCTTCGGGGTCAATGTGACCTGGCCATTTAGCCCATGGTGTGCAAAAAAAGTGCCGCTCAGAGGCAAAATCAACCCAACCCAGCTCGGTCCTAGCATGCGAAAAATATAGTGGTACAATCTTTGTATACCTTTTCCTCCTTTTGGGAGGGGGAAAGAAAGTTTGGGGGAACTTTTTCTCCTCATGTCATAAACGTAATTTGTCGCGTAACTCGTTACGATAGGGCACAATCGAGTTGGGTTGGGATGTTTTACCTCTGAGCGGCACTTTTTTGCACACCATGGGCTAAATGGCCAGGTCACATGGACCCGGAAGGCTCAGAGAAGGTTGGGGGAGGGGACCCACTGGAACAGCTGTTGGGAGACAGATGGTAGCCTCCCGTCAAGGCCATCCAGAGTGTTCTTTAACGTGCAGAGGGTATGTCTCTCCCGCATACGGAGCCACGGATTTATGTCCCATCCGACGGATGACGGCCTTTCGAAGATAATCGGCGTCCCCCACTGACTGTGGGCAAGACGGGGAATTTTTCGGTGATAAATCTCAACGGTGACCCAGCTGGGACTCGAACCTGGGAACTACAGATTACGAGCCTGGCGCGTTACCGACTGAGCCACCCCCGCCCCGGCACGATCGAGAACATATGGAAGAACAATTGTTTAAACAAAACACAGAAACCAGGAAAATCCAGGATTTCACAGCGGGAGTCACAAAGGTCAAACGGAAGGAAATGTCAGGTAGGTAAAAAGAGTAGCGCACGGGCAATTGTGAAATAAGATTAAAGGAAGCGGCGGCGACAACGGACATCACAATCATTTTGTTCGTTTTGTTATTTCGATAAATTTTGCTCTTTAAAAGAAGCATACTCAAATAATCCAAGATTATTTTTGCACTGATATTGTTACTATTTTTATCCTCTCATGCATATAAGGAGTGAGTGACGAAAAAATATCCTCTATATATTTCTCTCATATATCTAATGTAAATAATAATGGAAATTCATTCCGCTTGATTTTTCTTCTGACAATGAATGCTGAAGTCTCGCTTGGTAGTCTTCACGATACACGAGCAATAGAAGTGTACAGTCGCTCAAAAAATTATCCGAACACTATGGTTGATTAGAGAATTCAGAAAAAATATCTGGCAACGATTTTTTTTAGAAATTAGTGATCTGGCAACCTTCGTGTCACGTGACAATGACGTGTCACGTGAATGTCACACAAATGACGTGTCACGTATCAAAATAATATGACCACTGTAGGTGGTCATATTATTTTGATACTAGATCGTGTGGGCTCACTCACGGAAATATTGAGCGTGTGCAGTTACCGTTCACAGCAAACTGGAGCGTGTGCAATAACTGCACACGCTCCAGTCTGCTGTGAACGGTAACTGGAGCGTGTACAGTTGCTGTACACGCTCCAGATATTTTTCCTGAATTCTGTAATCACGTGACACGAAGGTTGCCATATCACTAATTTCTAAAAAAATCGGTGACAGATATTTTTTCTGAATTCTGTAATCAACCATAGTGTTCGGATACTTTTTTGAGCGACTGTACGCTGCTTGGTTAAATCTCGAGAAAGTGGCTGTTTTTAACAGATTTGATTGTCGTAATTTCCGAAGCACTTGACGGCCAAATTTCTCACATATATTTCTCCCTTCCATTCCATCTTCCGTTCAAAATTCAAATCTCTATCTATTGTGGAAACAGATTTCGAACTTTGGATAACTGACGTTTCAGATTTAATTTTTCATAGCACTATTCAATCCCGTCCCCGTAATTTTTCGAAAACTCGTCCGTCTGCTCCAAAATTCTTTTGTGGATTTCTCTGTGCCATCCGGGGCGGGGGTGGCTCAGTCGGTAGCGCGCCAGGCTTGTAATCTGTAGGTCCCAGGTTCGAGTCCCAGCTGGGTGAGCGTTGAGATTTATCTCCGCAAAATTCCCCGCCCTGCCCACGGTAGGGGACACCTTTCCCTACCGTGGTAGTAGGTAGGAGACACCGATGTAGTAGTAGTAGTAGTAGTAGGGGACACCGATGGGCTTGGAAAGGCCGCCGTCCCTCGGATGGGACGTTAAGCCGTGGCCCCGTGTGCGGGAGAGCCATACCCTGTGCACGTTAAAGAACACGCTGGATGGCCTTGACGGAAGGCTACCATCTGTCTCCCAACAGCTGTTCCAATGGGTCCCCTCCCCCAACCTTCTCTGAGTCTTCGGGGTCCATGTGACCTGGCCATTTAGCCCATGGTGTGCAAAAAAGTGCCGCTCAGAGGTAAAACAACCCAACTCTGTGCCATTCCGACGCGTTAAAAATGATCTCATTGTATGATAGTGCCCGAATGAGAATTTAAAATCGTTTTCTGTTCCCACTCTCAGAGCAGTGGGGCGAGGATGGCTCAGTCGGTAGCGCTTCAGGCTCGTAATCTGCAGTTCCCAGGTTCGAGTCCTGCCTAGACAAGCGTTGAGAGTTATCTCCGCAAAACTCACTGCCCTGCCAACGGTCAGTAGGGGACATCGATGGGCTCCGTCGGATGGGACGTTAAGCCGTGGCCCCGTGTATCGGAGAGATGTGTGCACGTTAAAGAACACGCTGGATGGCCATGATGGGAGGCTACTACCTCTCTCCCAACAGCTGTTCCAGTGAGTCCTCTCACCTCAACCTTCTCTGAGCCTTGGGGTCCTTGTGACTGTATTTAACCCATTGTGTGAAAAAAAATGTCGCTCGGAGCGAAACAACCGAGGACAGTTTGACTTTTCAACGGTAAAACTTCTTTTGTCGTTTCTCGATGATCCCGCTTTCTCATTTCTTGCTAAAAGCCATCGTTTCCGAGGATCGTAATCGTTTGCCCAATCGATCAAATAAACAAATAGCTGAAGAATACTGCCAACTGATCTCATGCTAAAGCAGTCACAAAGGTAAAGAAGGTACTCTTGCAGTTTGCACATCTCCTATTTGTTAAAAATTATCGTTTTTATGTCACTTTCGTAACCAATTAATTGTAGTGGCCACTCCTGTCAGGGGGCGGGGGTGGCTCAGTCGGTAGCGCGCCAGGCTCGTAATCTGTAGTTCCCAGATTCGAGTCCCAGATGGGTCAGCGTTGAGATTTATCTTCGCAAAATTCCCCGTCCTGCCCACGGTCAGTAGGGGACACCGATGGGCTTGGAAAGGCCGCCGTCCGTGGGATGGGACGTTAAGCCGTGGCTCCGTGCGCGGGAGAGCCATACGCTGTGCACGTTAAAGAACACGCTGGATGGCCTTGACGGGAGGCTACCATCTGTCTCCCAACAGCTGTTCCAGTGGGACCCCTCCCCCAACCTTCTCTGAGCCTTCGGGGTCCATGTGACCTGGCCATTTAGCCCATGGTGTGCAAAAAAGTGCCACTCAGAGGTAAAACAACCCAACCCACTCCTGTCAAATAAACACGTTAGCCTATGGAACAATCTGCAGTCGAACCTATTCAAGTCTAAAAAAGAATAAAAATTAAATAGCTGCACTTTTAAGGTTAAAAGACACTGCTCGGAGCTTTGGGGTTCCTTGTGATCTGACATTTAGTTTTATGCGAGCAAAACAAAACAGTGGAGGAAGATCTTCACAGCGAAATGCATTTTATAGTGCAGCAGATAGTTTATTATTCAGCTATTATTCAAGCAATTCTATAAGTAAGGTAACTGCTGATCTATGACTGTGAATAAGTATTCTCAAGTTAGGTTATTTGGCATTCTCTGATAATTTGTTTTTTGCTTTTCTTATGCAAATTTTTTTAATTTTGATATGAATTAAGTGTCCCTTTGATACTAAAAAGTTTTCTTATGAGTCTGAATTACATATGCAGGAAATAGTGTAATGCTCATATAAGAAACAATGTATGCATTCATTGTTAAAAGATTTGGATTTTATTTTTGGTGAAAACAGATCACCCCCTTCTTAAAAACATTCTGTCAATGGAACGGACTCGATTGCTTGATTTTATTCTCTTAAACCCCTCGCACAGATCTCTCCCCCATTGGGGCCTGGGAGGGGGTGGCTCAATCGGTAGTTAGCTGGGCTCGTAATCTGTAGTTCCCAGATTTGAGTCCCATCTGGACCAGTGTTGAGATTTATCTCCGCAAAACTCCCTGTCCTGCCCTCTGTCAGTAGGGGACGTCGCCGCCCATTGGAAGGGAGATAAACCCGTGGCCCTGTGTGCCGGAGAGCCATACCCTGTGCTCGTTAAAGAACACACTGGATGACCTTAACGAGAAGCTACCGTCTCTTAAGACTGTCCGGTGTGTCCCTTTCCCAAACCTTCTCTGAGCCTCCGGGGTCCTTGTGACCACGAAACACATTTTACCATTTAGCCCATTGTGTGTCGCTCAGGCGCTCAGGCGAAAAACAACATAACCTTCCCTCACCCCCCCCCCCCCCCAGATACAGAGTATGGCAATGAAAAAGTGCCACTCAGAATTAAAAAAGATGTCAAGAAGTTAACACTCGTTCCTCAGAAAGAACAATCCGAAATTTCACGAAATGAAATAAACCACCAAACGGAAGTCCGCAGTTCTCGCCATAACGAGGTGGGATTAATGTTGACTCGTCAAATTGGCTTTGTAATTACCGACTTTGCTGATTTATTAGATGACGATTTAATTGGCTTATCAGTCCCTGCTGATTGTCTGCCGATTGGACGAAACCACCTCTCCTGAAAGGTCTTCCTGGGTTCTGTAGGAGTTCTTGATTCCATCTGAACGACATCCGGAAGAGAAACCGGCGATAACCAATATCAATATTTATCGGCGTTGCGATAGCTCTTCTCTCTCGAAAGTGGGTTTTAAAAAGATGGTCGATTGCTGGTGCAATCCCAGGGTCGTTCATTCAGGGCAGCCTGATAGTAATCTGTGATGCGGAGAGGAGGAAATGCGAGGGGCGAAGTGAAATGCGCATCTCAATAAGCGAATAATACTATTGCATTACCGAAATATTAGAGAATGTTATATCAATGATACAGTCGCTGAAAAAAGTATCCGAATGCTATATATATATATATCTTCGTGTCACGTGACACGAAGGTTTCGAGATCAATAATTTCTAAAACAAATCGTTGCCATGTAATTTTTCTGAATTCTGTAATCATCATCATCCTCAAGCAGCCATGGGCTACGGAGGTCCAACCAGAGCGTGCAATTTAGTTCTCGAAGCAAGTCTATCCTAAAGCTACATCTACTGCATCTGGCCACTGCACACCAATTCTAACAAGGTCCTGTTTGACATTGTCTGCCCACCGCATCCTAGGTCTCCCCTTCTTTCTGAGGCCTTTAGGCACACTGTTCATAACCCTATTCGCCAATCTATAATTATTCATACGGGCAACATGGCCAAACCAACGGAGTCTCTCTCTGCACAATATGCTGCTTAAAGGAGGTTGCAAACTCCTTTGCCTAATCTCATCATTAGTTACAAAGTTGAACCACCTAATGTCCAAGATACTGCGTAAGCATCTGGAATCAAAAGCATCTAGTTTCCTGTTATCTTGTTTACAAAGTGTCCACGTTTCACTACCATACCTAACCTTAGAAAGAACCAAACTATTATACAGTCTAATTTTAGTCTTTAGGTGTATACGCCTATTTCTCCACACTCTCCATAGGTTCTTAAAAGTCCCAGCAGCAATCCCTATTCGTCTGTTAATCTCATGCCGCACATCACCATTATCTGTTACATAGCTCCCAAGATAATTAAATTGTGATAACTGATCAAGATTGCAACCATTCAGATTAACTGAATCACAGCCTGTCTGACTAATTTTCATCACTTTAGTTTTCTCTCTGTTTATAACCAAACCTACTCTACTACCAGTCTCATCAACAGCTCGAATGAAAGAGTTCATCTCATCAACATCATTTGCCAAAAGGGCTAAATCATCAGCATAATCTAAATCAGAAATTTTCGTATCTCCAGTTCATTTAAGGCCAAAATCTTTCCCTTGAAGTGAATTTCGCATAACATAATCAATAACCAAGCTAAAGAGAAAAGGAGACAAAATGCACCCTTGTCGAACACCAGAAGTGATTCTAAACCAATTGCTACAAGCCTTACCAACTCTCACACACGACTCAGTGTTATTATAGAGAGCTTTAATTGTGTTAATTAACTTGACTGGTATACCATATGATCTCACAATCAACCACAAATTATGACGATCAACAGAGTCGAAAGCCTTTTTGAAATCAACAAAAGCTAGCAACCAAAGGTTTCTGAAACTCTAAACATTTCTCAAGAATCTGCCTAAGTGAAAATATCTGATCCACACATCCCCTACCACTTCTGAATCCACATTGCTCATCGTGCAATTGACTGTCAACCAGATTCTTAATTCTATTAAGCACAATCATGGAAAGAACTTTACCTGGAACAGAGAGTAGGCTGATACCCCTATAGTTATCACAAGAACTGCGATCACCTTTTTTGAAAATAGGGATAACAATAGCTCTGGTAAAATCCTTAGGAACCATGCCTTTATCATAAAAGATATTCAGAATTTCAGTCATCCAAGTGGTAACCGAAACATTCCCAGCTCTAAGCATTTCGGTAGTAATTTCATCTACCCCTGGGAAATTATGTAATTTAAGTTTAGAAACAGCCAAAATAAATTCAGATTGTGTTATAGGGCCAACATTAAAGCCACCAATGCGTCTATCATCATTGCAAACAATGGGAGTAGAACTAACTACATTGTTTAGAACATCACTGAAATGCTCAGCCCACCTAGCCATGACAGAATCCTCCCCTTCTATAACCTTACCTTGTTTATCCTTCAATCCTTGTATACCTGTCCGTTTTCTACCACATAAAATATTAACTATCTAGTACAGCTCTCTGCTGTTGTGCTGCCTAACTGCTTCCTAGGCTTTGTCAGCCAGGCCATTCAGCCAAAAATTCTCATCAGCAGCTAACTGATCCTTTACACGCTTATTAAGCTCTCTGTAATCCTTTCTATTAGGACTAGTAGGGTATTGATTAAGGACATTCCTGCAGTTCCTTCTTTCTGAAATAAGCTCAACTGCCTTATCACTCAAATAATTCTGCCTCTTCTGCTCCTTTTTTCCTAAAAGAGTACTGTTAGTGTCCAAAAAAGCCTGTTTAAAATAATCCCATTCTTCCTCAACTTCAGTAGTAAGCAAACCATGACTGTCATAATGATTAAGTAACCTATCATGGTAAGCTTTGGCTATAGTGTTCGGATATTTTTTGAGCGACTGTATCTAAGGGCTGAGACTTTATATAATGCCTTTTTGAAGGGAGACCTGTCCGGCAGCCACAAGAGCCTGTTGTTATTATCTTTATAACCCATAAACCATATAATCCTCAACCCAAATAACTATAAGTGTACGTGTGTAATGGATTTATAGAATGTGAGCACACCTAGAAATAGAAAAAAATTAGTGGGGACTGGAGAAGTTGGAGAAAGGACTGGCTTAATCAGAAAGGAAATCAACCCGCTACAGTATTTATTTTCTGCAAAATTATTCTCACGAAATAGTGAAATACACTTCTCGCAAAAATTAGGGGATATTTCAAAATGAATATGAAACGATAAAAAAAGAAGCATTTGATTTTTTTTTATTAAACAAGAACATCAGAAAAGCAAACGACGTCAAAGAAAGTTGTTCGTTTATGCAAATGAGATGGAAAACCAACTTTTATGTCATTGGTGAAAATGCACTATACAAAAGGCTGAAAGTACTGGAGTATCTGTACGTTCTCTGATCTTGAAAGTGCACATCCTGCAATTTCCCAGCCCTTGCAATGCCCCTGCAACACGATTTGCCCGAATGCGAAGCCTGGAGAGCCATAGGACGTCTTGAAGCGGGTCAAATACAGACAACAGGTGCAACAGCACTTGGAACATCCCAAAACGTGATTAGCAGACTGCAGAAACGGTTTCAAGAGACTGGCATAGTACGAAGAAGACGAGGGCAGGGTCGCTCATCTGCCACAACAGCAAGAGATGAACGCTACTTGACCTTATTGGCAAGAAGGAACAGGCGCAGCAATGCAACAGAGCTGCAGGGACAGTTTCTTGCTGCCACTAGACGACGGATATGCACCCAGACCATACGAAATCGGCTCCATCGTGTGGACTGCATGCCCGGCGACCAATGGTATGCATCCGTTATCTGCTGAACACCGTAGAACCCGTAGAAAGTGGGCTGATGAGCATCGTCATTGGACCCGTGATGTGTGGTCAACTGTCCTCTTCTCTGATGAGTCACGGTTCATTCTGCAGGCTGACAAACATCGTGTCCTGTTCTGGCGTGAAAGAGGAACACGGGAGAATCCACGTTTCATGCGAGAAAGGGACTCCTTCGGTGGTGGTGGAATCATGGTGTGGGCTCGCATCAGCATTGGTGATCGTACCGACCTCCACGTAATCAGAAACGGATCGTTGACTGCTGTCAGATATCGAGATGAGGTCCTGCACCCTATAGTGGTACCCTATGCTAGAGCATTTTGAAACAACTTTCGTTTCATGGACGATAATGAAAGGCCCCACCGTGCGCATCTCTTCAACAACATACTTCAGGAGGAAGGAATCGAACGCATGGACTGGCCTTCACGTTCTTCAGACCTGAATCCCATTGAAGATGCTTGGGATGCACTGGGAAGACGTCTGGCAAACCGTCCAATGCCTCCGACAACACTTCTTTAGCTGGAAGGTGCCCTGGAGCAAGAGTGACAGAGGATCCCACAAGAACTGCTGGACATTCTGATCCTGTCCATGCCCCATCGCTGTCAGTGTGTTTTGGCAGTCTTGGGTGACCATACACCCTACTGAACAGTCAATGTGTGACACTCTCGTCCAGTTTGACATGCTTCTGTTCACCCCCACCAATGTGTCACTTGCTACTCAATCACAACAATTGAATTTGCATCTCATTTGCATAATCGAATAACTTTCTTTGACTTGTCGTTTGCTTTTCTGATGTTCTTATTTAATAAAAAAAATCAAATGCTTCTTTTTTTTATCGCTTCATATTCATTTTGAACTATCCCCTAATTTTTGCGAGCAGTGTATATGGTTTTATTCCCAATTTAGTTGTCTTTTAACAACATTTTATTGCAAAATTTACTTAATACAGGATGTCGAAAGAATAATGATGGGGTTTCGAGAGCTAATATGCAAAAAAAATAACGTATTCAAGAGAGTAATATTTTAATTGAAAGTGTCTTCAAATAGTTTTTAACAAGATTTGTGAATTTCCTCAAGTACACACATCAATCGTGACCCTATATTGTCTATGTTCTATCTGAATTCCCCCTCTTACCAGAGCAGTTGGGTTGGGTTTTTTTATCTCTGAGCGGCACTTTTTTGCACACCATGGGCTAAATGGCCAGGTCACATGGACCCCGAAGGCTCAGAGAAGGTTGGGGGAGGGGACCCACTGGAACAGCTGTTGGGAGACAGATGGTAACCTCCCGTCAAGGCCATCCAGCGTGTTCTTTAACGTGCACAGGGTATGGGCTCTCCCACACACGGAGCCACGGCTTAACGTCCCATCCGACGGACGGTGGCCTTTCCAAGGCCATCGGTGTCCCCTACTGACCGTGGGCAGGGCGAGGAATTTTGCGAAGATAAATCTCAACGCTGACCCAACTGGGACTCGAACCTGGGAACTACAGATTACGAGCCTGGCGCGCTACCGACTGAGCCACCCCCGCCCCAGTAGGTCGATGTGGCTGAGATGAAAGGTCATTAAGAATTTCTCCCTTGGGGGCAGAGTAGTCTATTTTCTAACTTGAGATCAATTTCTATATCAAGAGTCTCAATGGTGAATCCTAACGATCTAGGAAATATTTGAAGGGACTATTTCATAACCATATGCAGATGGTAATTTCATTGGGATCAGAGAACTTAGCCTAAATAAATGTTAAATATGAAGATATCATTCCGAAGAAATCTGAAACTCTTAATTAGCTTCTGCTACTGTATATCGCTGAACATCGCCATGTTTCCCATTCAGACTGTACAGTTGTCACTTAAATGGCTCCTGTACGAATTCTTAGTGATTAAGTGCTATAATTAAATAGTTATTGGAACCACAGACCGCTTTATAATGACAGCAATCCAAGCCTGAACCATTTTGCTGATTTTCTGTCTTTCTGATGGATTAAGCCTCAACGCCAGCGCTTTATGAGATATTGGAAATTAGAGGTTTATTGCGCTGCCAGTTTCATCTTATTACTGAAGGGAGACTCTCCTTCTCCTGAATTGGTTGCGCGCACGACTCGTTACTAGAGTTACCACCTCTTCAATTCAGGTATCTGGAGATGATATTTGAAACGTTTAGATCAGAGGTTCCCAAATTTATTTGTCCTACCGCCCCCTTTTCAAAAAAGGAAATTACTCAACGCCCTCCTGGAAATCTACCTTGTTTAAGCGAACAAATAGAAAGATGCAGTGACAAATTTGCGTTCTTTTATGTATCTATATTTCTACCTACGTACTACAACATGGTGAAGAAAGATGTTGTTGCAAATAAAACACCTTGAAGCTTGAAATTATAAAATTAATTATTAAAATCAAGCATAGTAACATTCGCATTACACACAGAAAATTAAGATAACGAAGGAAAATTTTATGTGTTTATTTGGAAAATAAATCACTACGACTTTAACTCTATTTTACACAACAGATGAAACATGTACGAACGATTGTTCAAAATTTTCTTATCTTCTTTCTTTATGCTTCCACCGCCCCCCAATTGCACTCGAGGCTACTACCGACCCCCTGGATCGTTCCAGCGCCCCCCAGGGGGCGGTATCACCCACTTTGGGAAACATTGGTTTAGATGTATTGATCCACGCTATTATTAAAACAATGTTCATTTTAAAAATTAAAGCAGCATTTAGGATTACTTCTATTTGTAAATTAACAAATTATTCAATTACTTTATAATTCAAGAAGTAATTAAAAAAATGATTTGCCGATGAGGGGGGGGATACGATCCCAGTTACGCTAAACACTAAGCAATCACAGCATTGCCATTATTCACTTAGTTGTGACTTTTAAATATATTGACCATGTTTTTCGTGGCGCCATCTATGATCAGGAAAAGCAATTAAACTATATATATATATATAGATAGATGTTAAATAAGGAAGTCATTCAAGCCAAAGTGTTATTAATTCATGAATCAATCAAAAATAAATACACAGATTACTTGTTGACATATAATTCAAAAAATAATTTTGTGGAAAAACTACACTTTCCAACTCATTGTTGAAATTAATTTTTTCCACAAAATTATTTTTTGAATTATATGCCAACAGGTAATCTGTTAATTTATTGTAGAGTGATTATTACTTTATAAGTAGATTTGTTATTTTACAATAATTAAAGAGTTGCAATAAAAAGTAACATTTCTGATACGCAATTAACAAGCATAAAAAGTTTATAATTTGACTATTAGTTATTACAATCCATATTATTTGTTTTCACGAGATTAACCTGCTATGGATAAGGCAAGGTGGCTTAGTCACTATCTCGCCAGGCTCGTAATCTGAAGGTCCCAGGTTCGAGTCTCAGCTGGGCCAGAGTTGAGATTTATCTCTGTACAACTTCCTGCCTGCCCTCAGTCAGTAAGGGACACGTTGTGCCGGAAAGGCCGCCCGCCGTCCGTCAACCACGGGCTGCAAAGCCGTGGCCCCGTGTGCGGGAAAGCCATACCCTGTGCACGTTAATGAACATGCTGGATGGCCTTTCAAGGGAGGCTACCGTCTCCTAACAGTCATGGGGCGGGGGTGGCTCAGTCGGTAGAGCGCCAGGCTCGTAATCTGTAGTTCCCAGGTTCGAGTCCCAGCTGGGTGAGCGTTGAGATTTATCTCCGCAAAATTCCCCGCCCTGCCCACGGTCAGTAGGGGACACCGATGGGCTTGGAAAGGCCGCCGTCCTGTCGGATGGGACGTTAAGCCGTGGCCCCGTGTGCGGGAGAGCCATACCCTGTGCACGTTAAAGAACACGCTGGATGGCCTTGACGGGAGGCTACCACCTGTCTCCCAACAGTTGTTCCAGTGGGTCCCCTCCCCCAACCTTCTCTGAGCCTTCGGGGTCCATGTGACCTGGCCATTTAGCCCATGGTGTGCAAAAACAGTGCCGCTCAGAGGTAAAACAGCCCAACCCAACCCTTGCTGGAAAAGAAGACATGAACGTGACTCGATAGGTCGCTTTCCACTGCATGAGACATTACGTTCCGTCCGACAGTCCATCCAGCATAACGTCGTGATGCCGTGTGCCCACGCTTAATGCACGTGGAAGAATTCCTGCGGGAAAAGTAACATCCATCTCTCTGCAGTTCAGTGGATTCTCTTTACTTACCGAACTCTAAATCGTTGAGGTCATTGTGACCTTGTCATTTTGATCATTGTGCGTATCTTCCGCTTTGAGGTAAAACAAACCAACCCAAATTATTATATTTCGTATCAGTATCATTACTATTAAACAATAAAATACAGAGTCGCGTTAAATTGAGAATATAAATAAAGAAACTTAAATGTAAATGTATAACACAATAAACTATTTTTATCTTATTAATATAGGAACGAGAAAGAACGATATAACTTTGTCGTTTATCTGACCCTCTGTCAACTTTGTTTTACTTTCAGAGATAAATTAAAAATTCTTTTTGGGATGTATAGGTGTTGACGAAATATTACGATTTGCATTTTCGGCATCTCCCAAAACTTTTTAATTGCGCTCTCTAACGGTAAAAGAAGTTGAAGTTTGTAAAATTTACGCTACTATGCGCATTTAACCTAGGCGAATTCAACTATATACGCTAGTGAAAACGAAAAAGGAGAAATAGAGCGGGCGATTCCGCCTGCCATTCCACTCAATGAGCGTAGTGAGCGTGAGATGAGAGACCTGAATCTACTCTTCCCTCAGACGGTGAGGGAGACCATCTCATAGTGTGAGCATCTTGCTGGGCAGAATGCTTTAAAATAAATATTTTTTTCTAACCCAATACGTATTTTTCTTAAACGAGATGCGTATTTCCCCTAAAGATACATATTTCCCTAAAAATACATATTTCCCCTAAAAATATATATTTCCCCTAAAAGTACATATTTCCCTAAAGATACCTATTTCCCCTAAAGATACATATTTTCCCTAAAGATACCTATTTCCCCTAAAGATACATATTTTCCTTAAAGATACCTATTTCCCCTAAAGATAAATATTTCCCCTAAAGGTACATTTTTTCCCTAAAGATACATATTTCCCCTAAATATACCTATTTCCCCTAAAGGTACATTTTGTCCCTAAAGACACATATTTCACCCTAAAGATACATATTTCCCCTAAAAATACATATTTCTCCTAAAGATACACCTTTCCCCTAAAGATACATATTTCCCCTAAAGATACACCTTTCCCCTAAAGACACATATTTCCCTTAAAGACGCATATTTACTCTAAAAATACATATTTTCCTTAAAGACACATATTTCTCCTAAAGGTACATATTTCTCCTAAAGGTAAATATATCCCCTAAAGATACATATTTCCCCTAAAGATACCTATTTCCCCTAAAGATACATTTAACCTAGGCGAATTCAACTATATACGCTAGTGAAAACGAAAAAGGAGAAATAGAGCGGGCGATTCCGCCTGCCATTCCACTCAATGAGCGTAGTGAGCGTGAGACGAGAGACCTGAATCTACTCTTCCCTCAGACGGTGAGGGAGACCATCTCATAGTGTGAGCATCTCGCTGGGCAGAATGCTTTCAGATAAGTATTTTTTTCTAACCAGATACGTATTTTTCTTAAACGAGATGCGTATTTCCCCTAAAGATACATATTTCCCCTAAAAATGCATATTTCCCCTAAAAGTACATATTTCCCCTAAAGATACATATTTCCGCTAATGATACATATTTTCCCTAAAGATACCTATTTCCCCTAAAGATACATATTTTCCTTAAAGACACATATTTCCCCTAAAAATACATATTTCTCCTGAAGATACACCTTTCCCCTAAAGATACATATTTCCCCTAAAGATACATATTTCCCCTAAAGATACATATTTCCCCTAAAGATACACCTTTCCCCTAAAGATACATATTTCCCTTAAAGACGCATATTTACCCTAAAAATACATATTTTCCTTAAAGACACATATTTCTCCTAAAGGTACATATTTCCCCTAAAGGTACATATATCCCCTAAAGACACACATTTCCCTTAAATACACATATTTCCCTTAAAGATGCTCATTTCCCCTAAAGATGCATATTTTCCCTAAAGATACCTGTTTCCCCTAAAAATGCATATTTTCCTTAAAGACACATATTTCTCCTAAAGATAAATATTTCCCCTAAAGATACATATTTTTCCTAAAGATACACCCTTTCCCTAAAGATACATATTTCCCTTAAAGACACATATTTACCCTAAAAATATATATTTTCCTTACAGACACATATTTCCCCTAAAGGTACATATATCCCCGAAAGATACACATTTCCCTCAAAGTCACATATTTCCCCTAAAGATACCTATTTCCCCTAAAGATACATATTTTCGCTAAAGATACTTATTTCCCCTAAAGATACATATTTTCCTTAAAGACACATATTTCCCCTAAAGATAAATATTTCCCCTAAAGATAAATATTTCCCCTGGAGATACATATTTCCCTAAAGGTACATTTTTTCCCTAAAAACACATATATCCCCTAAAGATACACATTTCCCTTAAAGACATATATTTCCCCTAAAGATACCTATTTACCATAAAGATACATTCAACCTAGGCGAATTCAACTATATACGCTAGTGAAAACGAAAAAGGAGAAATAGAGAGGGCGATTCCGCCTGCCATTCCACTCAAAGAGCGTAGTTAGCGTGAGATGAGAGACCCGAATCTACTCCTCCCTCAGACCGTGAGGGAGACCATCTCATAGTGTGAGCATCTCGCTGGGCAGAATGCTCTAAGATAGTATTTTCTTCTAACCAGATACGTATTTTTCTTAAACGAGATGCATATTTCCCCTAAAGATACATATTTCCCCTAAAAATACATATTTCCCCTAAAAGTACATATTTCCCCTAAAAGTACATATTTCCCCTAATGATACATATTTTTCCTAAAAATACCAATTTCCCCTAAAGATACATATTTTTCCTAAAGATACACCTTTCCCTAAAGATACATATTTCCCTTAAAGACACATATTTACCCTAAAAATACATATTTTCCTTACAGACACATATTTCCCCTAAAGGTACATATATCCCCTAAAGATACACATTTCCCTCAAAGTCACATATTTCCCCTAAAGATACCTATTTCCCCTAAAGATACATATTTTCGCTAAAGATAAATATTTCCCCCTAAAGATACATATTTCCCCTAAATTTACATATTTCCCCTAAAGATAAATATTTCCCCTAAGGATACATATTTCCCCTAAATTTACATATTTCCAATAAGGGTACATTTTTTCCATAAAGACGCATATTTACCCTAAAAACACATATTTTCCTTAAAGACACATATTTCTCCTAAAGGTACATATTTCCCCTAAAGGTACATATATCCCCTAAAGATACACATTTCCCTTAGTGACACATATTTCCCCTAAAGATACCTATTTCTCCTAAAGATACCTATTTCCCCTAAAGGTACATTTTTTCCCTAAAGACACATATTTCCCCCTAAAGATACACATTTCCCCTAAAAATACATATTTCTCCTAAAGATACACCTTTCCCCTAAAGATGCATATTTCTCCTAAAGATACACCTTTCCCCTAAAGATACATATTTCCCTTAAAGACGCATATTTACCCTAAAAACACATATTTTCCTTAAAGACACACATTTCTCCTAAAGGTTCATATTTCCCCTAAAGGTACATATATCCCCTAAAGATACACATTTCCCTTAGTGACACATATTTCCCCTAAAGATACATATTTCCCCTAAAGATATCTATTTCCCCTAAAGATACATTTAACCTAGGAAATTCAACTATATACGCTAGTGAAAACGAAAAAGGAGAAATAGAGCGGGCGATTCCGCCTGCCATTCCACTCAATGAGCATAGTGAGCGTGAGATGAGAGACCTGAATCTACTCTTCCCTCAGACGGTGAGGGAGACCATCTCATAGTGTGAGCATCTCGCTGGGCATAATGCTTTAAGATAAGTAATGTTTTCTAACCAGATACGTATTTTTCTTAAACGAGATGCGTATTTCCCCTAAAGATACATATTTCCCCTAAAAATACATATTTCTCCTAAAAGTACATATCTCCCCTAAAGGTACCTATTTCCCCTAAAGATACATATTTTCCCTAAAGATACCTATTTCCCCTAAAGATACATATTTCCCCTAAAGGTACATTTTTTCCCTAAAGATACATATTTCCCCTAAAGATACCTATTTCCCCTAAAGGTACATTTTTTCCCTAAAGACACATATTTCTCCCTAAAGATACATATTTCCCCTAAAAATACATATTTCTCCTGAAGATACACCTTTCCCCTAAAGATACATATTTCCCCTAAAGATACACCTTTCCCCTAAAGATACATATTTCCCTTAAAGACGCATATTTACCCTAAAAATACATATTTTCCTTAAAGACACATATTTCTCCTAAAGGTACATATTTCCCCTAAAGGTACATATATCCCCTAAAGACACACATTTTCCTTAAATACACATATTTCCCTTAAAGATGCCCATTTCCCCTAAAGATACATATTTTCCCTAAAGATACCTGTTTCCCCTAAAAATACATATTTTCCTTAAAGACACATATTTCTCCTAAAGATAAATATTTTCCCTAAAGATACATATTTTTCCTAAAGATACACCTTTTCCCTAAAGATACATATTTCCCTTAAAGACACATATTTACCCGAAAAATACACATTTTCCTTACAGACACATATTTCCCCTAAAGGTACATATATCCCGTAAAGATACACATTTCCCTTAAAGTCACATATTTTCCCTAAAGGTACATATTTCCCCTAAATATACCTATTTCCCCTAAAGATACATATTTTCGCTAAAGGTACCTATTTCCCCTAAAGGTACATATTTTCCTTAAAGACACATATTTCCTCTAAAGATAAATATTTCCCCTAAAGATACATATTTCTCCTAAAGGTACATTTTTTCCCTAAAGACACGTATTTCCCCTAAAGGTACATATTTCTCACAAAAGGTAAATATTCCCCCTAAAGATACATATTTCTCCTAAAGATAAACATTTCCCCTAAAGATACACCTTTCCCCTAAAGATACATATTTCCCTTAAAGACACATATTTACCCTAAAAATACATATTTTCCTTAAAGACCCATATTTCCCCTAAAGATACATATTTCCCTTAAAGACACATATTTACCCTAAAAATACATATTTTCCTTAAAGACCCATATTTCCCCTAAAGGTACATATTTCCCCTAAAGGTACAGTCGCTCAAAAAAGTATCCGAACGCTATGGTTGATTAAAAAAATTCAGAAAAAATATCTGGCAACGACTTTTTCAGAATTTAATGATCTGGCATCCTTCGTGCGCAGTACACGAAGGATGCCAGATCACTAATTTCTGAAAAAATCGTTGCCAGATATTTTATTTGAATGTTGTAGTCAACCATGGCGTTCGGATACTTTTTTGAGCGACTGTACATATATCCCCTAAAGATACACATTTCCCTTAAAAACACATATTTCCCTTAAAGACACTTATTTCCACTAAAGATAAATTTTTCTCCTAAAGGTACATATTTCCCCTAAAGGTACATATATCCCCTAAAGATACATATTTCCCTTAAAGACACATATTTCCCCTAAAGATTCATATTTTCCCTAAACCCTAAAGATACCTATTTCCCCTAAAGATACATATTTTCCTTAAAGACACATATTTTTCCTAAAGATAAATATTTCCCCTAAAGATACATAATTTCCCTAAGCGCAAACCAATTACTACATTTGTTGGTCAACCGAAGACTGAGAGAGAGCGATCTGTTCCAATGCTGGAGGAAAAACGTCACTCTTATAGGGTGCAAAAGTCGGAAAAGGAAAAACTCCATTGTAACGGTCAGATGATGCGAGTCCGCTCCCCCACCCGAAGCGAAGTTCGAAGAGCCCTCGCACGGGATGTGAGGGATGCTGAATAGCGTCAATCGTTCGCTGACAGACATTGGGATCGGCGTACGGCCCACTATTGAACTTGGAAAAGACTCACGTGACCACCCTGAAACAAGGAGCAAATAATAGACATTGTTCCAGAGGCCTTTCTTCCTGAGAATGCTGCAGGTAGATAAGGATAGGAATTCGACTGGGGGGATATGTTTTTGGCCAAAGCCGGGGCCAGTGTTTTTTGGTAAAAGTTTTGTGTGCGGTTAGGAAAGGTAGCCAACCGGGGTTTACTGTCAGGTGCGAGGCCTTAGCGAAAGACCGATTTTGTATTATTGTAAATACTAGTGTTAATAAATGTGTTGTACAGTCGCTCAAAAAAGTATCCGAACACTGTGGGTGATTACAGAATTCATAAAAAATATCTGGCAACGATTTGTTTTAGAAATTAGTGATCTGGCAACTTCGTGTCACGTCACACGAAGTTGCCAGATCACTAATTTCTAAAAGAATCGTTGCCAGATATTTTTCCTGAATTCTGTAATCACGTGACACGAAGGTTGCCAGATCACTAATTTCTAAAAAAAACATTGTCAGATATTTTTTTCTGAATTCTGTAATCAACCATAGTGTTTGGATACTTTTTTGAGCGACTGTAGGTGGTCATATTATTTTGATACTAGATCGTGTGGGGTCACTCACGGAAATATTGAGCGTGTTCAGTTACCGTTCACAGCAAACTGGAGCGTGTGCAGTAACTGCACACGCTCCAGTTTGCTGTGAACGGTAACTGGAGTGTGTACAGTTGCTGTACACGCTCCAGATATTTTTCCTGATTTCTGTAATCACGTGACACGAAGGTTCCCAGATCACTAATTTCTAAAATAATCGCTGCCAGATATTTTTTCTGAATTCTGTAATCACCCACAGTGTTCGGATACTTTTTTGAGCGACTGTACATATCGTACAGCTGTTGACAATTTATGCGACCACCCAGCTCGCCAAATATCCTGACAACCTTTAGTAGTACATATTAGGTACCTTTTGAATCAAATGCTCGCGACCGACATGACAGTGCAACAAATATCTGACACTCCACGAAAACTCCTCTGACATTCATTTTCTGTTCTTAAAAACAATTTAATATAAAGTTATCAGTTTGTGAACAAACAAAAGCTTTGTACGTTCAACACTCAAGAAAAAAATAACTAAAAAATTTAAAACCAATACCCATCATCTTCGCGCTAAAAAAAAATAGAATATAAAACCAATGTACAGTCGCTCAAAAAATATCCGAACACTAAGGTTAATTACAGAATTCAGAAAAAATATATCGCAACGATTTTTTTTTTAGAAATTAACGATCTGGCAACCTTCGTGACACGTGACACGAATGTTGTCAGATATTTTTTCTGAATTCTGTAATTAACCGTAGTGTTCGGATATATTTTGAGCGACTGTACATTAGTTTTATATTCTAAATTTTTTACACGCTGGATGGCCTTGACGGGAGACTACCATCTGTCTCCCAACAGCTGCTCTAGTGGGTCCCCTTCCCCGACCATCTCTCCCCTAAAAATACATATTTTCCCTAAAGATACATATTTCTAAAAATATGTATCTTTAGGGATACATATTTTTACTGTACTGAGCCTTCGGGGTCATTGTGACTTGGCCATTTAGCCCATTGTGTGCAAAAAGTGCCGCTCAGAGGTAAAACAACCGAACTCGTAACTGTGGGCCTTCACGGTCGAAGTATGTAGTGGAAGAACGGTTTTAAATTTCCCGCTGTTTAAGAGAACGGAAAGCATCGGAGTTAAAATTTTTATACATTGGTTCCCATAAATTAAGGAACGACCCTATGTTATGCCAATGGGAAGCTAATGTCGAAACGCTTATATCTTCTAAAATAAGTTTTTTTGTTTTGAAAAATGCAATAGCAGATAAAGATCCCAATCAAATATACCAATATCACGATTTCCAACAATATTCGTTAAGAATTTCTATTTAATGAGTTATGAATATTTGAATATTTAACAATACCAGTCACAAAAATTGATTTCAGAAGTTAATTAAAACTTAGTAATAATTAGTTATTACTTAGTATTACTAAATATTTAATAAAAAAATTTATGTATTTTAAAAGTTTATGTAAAGAATTCTTTCATTATTCATCGTTTCTGTATAAGTTTCTTAAGACTACATAGCTGTTATTCAACATTCAAATTTCCATAACTCATTAAATACTGACCGAATGCTGTTGAAAATCGAGATATTGAGATATTTGATGGATATCTTTATCTGTTTTCACACTTTTTAAAACAGAAGAAAAACTTATTTTCGAAGTTATAGGGCTCCGACATTAGCTGTACAGTCGCTCAAAAAAGTATCCGAACACAATGGTTGATTACAGAATTGAGAAAAAATATCTGGCAACGTTTTTTTAGAAATTAGTGATCTGGCAACTTCGTGTCACGTGACACAAAGGTTGCCAGATCACTAATTTCTAAAAAAAAACGTTGCCAGATATTTTTTCTGAATTCTGTAATCAACCATGGTGTTCGGATACTTTTTTGAGCGACTGTACATTGACATAATATAGAGTTGTTCCTTTTATTTATGAAACCAATGTAGTTTTGAATCCTCCAGCATGACAAGCTTCATTTGGCACATAATTCGTCGCCATCGGTCAATGGGTTGAGAATAGATGGTGGAACAAACACACAAGCAAACAAACCAACAAACAAACGACGAGAGAACAGCAATGGGAAGATAGGTAAAAACGAATTATATTGAAAAAAAATTATATTCCGGTAAAAATTCAAATCTTTGCGGAGCACAGACAATGTTCCGTTATCGCATATTTTGAGGGTGAGTCCGAACGCGATAATGGAATTTCCTACACCCAATTTCGATCGAAATGTTGGACTTACTCTTCCTATGTGTAAATAAATAAATAAATAAACAAATACCCCTCAAGCAGCTGCTTGCCACAGAGGTCTGACAGGAGCCTGTCAGTTCATATGCCAGAGTAGAAGGTCTGAGAGGATGGCAGGACCTCAGCAGAAAAACAACACGAACATCCATGCCTTACCCGGGGCTCGAACCCAGGTCCCGTAGATCAGTAGCCAAGCGATCTACAGGACCTGGGTTCGAGCCCCGGGTAGTATATATAAAAAAATAAATAAATACCCCCTCAAGCAGCTGCTTTCCACAGAGGTCTGACAGGAACCTGTCAGTTTATATGCCATAGTAGAAGGTCAGAGAGGATGGCAGGACTTCAGCAGAAAAACGATACAGACACCCATGCCTTATCCGGGGCTCGAACCCAGGTCCCTTGGATCAATAGCCAAGCACGCTACCACTCGGCCACAGGACGACTGTAATATATATATATAGGATACAATATACACTACACATAGAAGATACAATGATTTTCGCATATTTTTTTCACTCAGTGTTATCGTTTAATGAGAGAAATTTGTCTTTTCTCCGAAAAATGTTTATGTAAAAATAAATTTTTAAATGTAAATTTCTTTTTGATAAATTTTTAATTTGCATCGTCCTTACTCATAGATAAAGAACTTCATGTTAGATGTTTTTAAATTTTCGAGCAAGAAGATTTACAACAGCAGTTCCCAACTTTGGCGTTTTATATTTTATTTCGCTTTTCATTTTGGTCTACGACGGGTCTTATTTTCTTCTGTGGAAATAAGCTAAGTAAAATATTGAACAGTTCGTGGTTTAACATACTCGTAGTTTCATTTCAGTCTTACAAATTCCTGTATTAAAGATATAAATATTCGTCAATTTGTATACACAGTAAATATTATTTCAACTCATTTTATACAAAAAAAAAAAAAAAATATTTTGAATTCCATGAATGTCTAAAAGAGCAAAGGGGGCGCTGGGATCGAAAAGACTTGGGACCGCTGATTTAGATTAATGTATTTTTTTAATATTTTACATATTTTTCGTTTTGGAAGAAATAAGCCAGAAGCGTTAAGTAGATAAGTGGTATTAAACATTACATTTCCGACACTTCCCATGAAGTATATTTATTCACATATTATTAACCTGTTTAATGGTAGAGAAAAAAAAGTCGGATAGAATTTGCACTGATCATTAAAATATTTGTTCCTACATTACCTATCCTGTTGCATAAAAACCCCTGAAAAACCAGAGCTTGTTAAGAGAATATAAAATTCCTCTTCTCAATCAGTGGCTGCCACAAACGTTATAAGAGAGACAGCAGCTAAGAGGTTTCGTTACGTTTATTAAATCATCCTCAACAAGATCCCAGGTGCATCACCCATAACTTTAACAACTTCGCTAATGCATCACTTGAGAGCCTGCCACTCAGGTTGGACTCCCAAGCTGCTTGTACACGTGGTTCCATTTCCTTTCATTAAGGTAAATTACAGTGATGCGGTGACTGCTCCTCTTCCTGCTGCTATCCTCTCCATCTTCTACACCCTGTGTTTCGGGGTGTAACTACTTCCAGCTTCTCGGACATGCAGGACGGCCATCATCTCTGTATATCAATTATCGTAGAAGTGTACTCCGTTAATGGATGACAACCGGGGCTCTTACGTCAGATGCTCGAGCCACGATGGCACGAGATGTTTTATTGCTCTTCAACGCTGCTTCACGTGACGCAGATGAAAAGGGGATGCTGTAGATCATTTCAGCGGTGAAGGTTTATGATCGACGCTAACACGGTTTGTATCCGTGCGTTTTGCGGTAAGAGTTGAATAAACGAGTACACGAATATGTGAAAAGATGTGAAACAGCGATGATCAAGATACGAGGCAAATATGGAGAAAGGTGATTCAGAATAAAGTGAAGAATTAAAATATAGATATGAAGTCAATGAGCTAATAATATGATATCAAATGTACTAACAAATGGTTAGTTGCTTTTTATAAAAAAAAAATATTTAAGCTTGAAAATTGTCAGAGTTGCTGAAACTTTTCCATTCTAATTAACTATTTATTGAAACTTAAAACTTGGCCGCAGGTAATCAACCGCTTTTTGTAAGCTTCAAACTTCTCCAAAAAGTTTGTTGGTAGTTTAATATTTCGCCAATGAGCTCTGAATGAAGGAGATGTCACGTGACACGAAGGTTGCCACATTACTAATTTCTAAAAAAAAATATCGTTGCCAGATATTTTTCTGAATTCTGTAATCAACTATAGCGTTCGGATACTTTTTTGAGCGACTGTACATTGCTATTTAAATTCATACCGTACTCCCCGGATGTTCCCTATGTGCATTCTTTCTCACTCTCTGCAGACTTTTCTGCAGTCGCACGTTTACTTCATTAGAAAACTTTGCATTCTAAGAGGAGAATATCGCAAAAATAATTTCTAAAGAGGGTAATAATTTCCCGCTAGAACGGACACTTATCTAGTTGCCATAGCAACAATAGTCTGTTTTTAGCCTTCCCCCCCTCTACCCAGACCCGTCAAGCGGTATGTGCAGAGTAAAGCCTTTACACGACATGCTTTATAATTACTGAGTCGTAATTATCGTGTTTTGCTGGAAAGTTAATGGTTAAAAGTAATAGTTTTCGTTTAATTCTTAAGAGAAGAGCTTCACGGTAAACACTTTTGCACATCTGATACATAATTATCATATTTATCACTAGCTGAAGACATTCGGGACTTCCCAGCTCTCAGTTTTAATCTGTATATTGTGTTTTTTACTGTACTAAATGTTAGTTTTGTGAGTACTGCCCTCCCCCGACACTTTCAACCTCCCCGACGACTAGATTCAACACTAAGAATTCCCTGCACACAACACTAGGAATTCCCCGCACACGCATAGCTGCGAAAATTATGGTAGAATAATGGTATTGATAAAACGGTAAAGTCGTCACAAATTGACCAAGGGAAAATAGCATTAGGAAGATATATGAATTGTTTGAGTTGTTAGGCCGTCCCATGGACGAGTGGTTAGCATGCTTGGCTACTGATCTAAGGGACCTGGGTTCGAGCCCCAGGTAAGGCATGGATGTATGTGTCGTTTTTCTGCTGAGGTCCTGCCATCCTCTCAGATCTTCTACTATGGCATATAAACTGACAGGCTCCTGTCAGACCTCTGTGGCAAGCAGCTGCTTGAGGGGGTATTCATTTTATTTATTTATTGAGTTGTTATACTTTTGAGCTGCACTTTCATGCACACAATGAGCTCAATGGCCAGGTCACAAAGACCCCAAGACTCAGGAAAGGGTAGGGGAAGGGAACCCACTGGATAGCTGTTAAGAGATAGATAGAAGTTTCCCATCAGGGCCATCCAGAGTGTTCTTTAAAATGCAAAGGATTATGGCTCTCCTATGGCTTAACGTCTCATCCAATGGACGTTGACCTTTCCAAGTCCATCAGTGACTCCTTTCTGAGCGGATGGAGGAGATAAATCTGGAGCGGATGGAGAAGATAAATCTGGAGCGGATGGAGGAGATAAATCTGGAGCGGATGAAGATAAATCTGGAGCGGATGGAGGAGATAAATCTGGAGCGGATTTGAGGAGATAAATCTTGATGCAGGTCCAGTTTTACAACCCCGGTCCTAAATTGATATATAAAATGGGAATGATTGGGGATTAATGAAACTGAAGGCAGTTATGTCAAACTTTGTACAAATCAGAAATAACTCATAGCAAGAAGAAAAAACTTTAAAAATGAAATGGCAAAAGAAAAGTCTTCTACGTCTAGACTATGATATGAGAATTTAAATTTCGTTTCTAAAGTGTTTCGTTCAGTTTTTTGGTTTTGTGTTGCCAAGATCATTACGTACAAACTCGACGAGGCATTTTAAATTTTTTCCTGAAAATTTCTCTGACCCATTTGTATTTAGAAAGATGGATGGCATGCTCTAAACACGAAAGACAGATCATTTGCTAAATTTATTACTTACGCCATCACGCAAACAAGATTTCCTCATTTTCACGAAATCCATCTCGATAACGAGATCCTCTCGAAAGATAGAAAAGAATAATTGCAATAAAGAAAGAAACATCTTCAGCCAGAAGATAGCAACTGGTTGAACGAGAATTCCACTTGAAGAACTTGAATGACGCCGCAGATTAAAGTAGTGCTGGGAGCACATGTTGTCGTCGGTAAACCAATCCTTACTGCTTGTTTAGCATTCTTGTAAATGGAACCCAGTGGCCTCGTCGCCAGTCAGGCGCCTGGGAAGGTCGTTTCACTGTCTCTCTTTGCTGACGGACAGAAAAGATAACACCCAGGGCAGCATCAGCGGAGGGGAGAGCACGTCCGCTAGGAATGGATTGGTAAGTATGGGAAGCGCTAAGAATATGCCTTAGAGTGAAACGCGTCTAATGGGTCTGTCGTTCGGCAAGCAGCTTCGCCTACTTAAACTTTAGGCCCAGCATAATGAATCCATTTATGGCTAACAAAAAAGTTTCTTAAATGATATGCTTTGTCAAGAGATGAGAATGGTTTGACCTGTGTCCTACGAATGACTTTCGTGGGTGAGTTCGTGGAAAAATAAATATCCGGCAAAGTTTTTATCTGTTAAGAATCTCTTTCGAGAAGACGAAACTATAAAGTTATACGATGATTTGAAATTCATTAATTCATGAAGATCGGTACATAACTTGTTTAATGTCGGTCTGAGTTAATCTATAGAATATGTATTTTATTTGCGAAAACTTATTATACATAATAAGATATGGAATCGGTGGTTGAAATAAAAGAGTTGAAAGAGGGTTGGGTTGTTTTACCTCTGAGCGGCACTTTTTTTCACACCATGGGCTAAATGGCCAGGTCACATAGACCCCGAAGGCTCAGAGAAGGTTGGGGGAGGGGACCCACTGGAACAGCTGTTGGGAGCCAGATGGTAGCCTCCCGTCAAGGCCATCCAGCGTGTTCTTTAACGTGCACAGGATATAGCTCTCCCGCACACGGGGACACGGCTTAACGTCCCATCCGACGGACGGCGGCCTTTTCAAGCACATCGGTGTCCCCTACTGACCGTGGGCAGGGCGGGGAAATTTTGCGGAGATAAATCTCAACGCTGACGCAGCTGGGACTCGAACCTGGGAACTACAGTTTACGAGCCTGGGACGCTACCGACTGAGCCACCCCCGCCCCAAGTTGAAAGAGAGTTGCATACCTAGTTTTCGGTTTTTCTATGTAAAGTGGTTTCAAATCTACTTTCCTCCGAATTCTTATACATCCGCGAGCTAGCACTGATATTTTTTAAAAAAAGCACGAATTAAAGTAGTTCCGTGATTACATAACCACTTCAAATTTCATTACCTTTGGCTCAAATTATGTCAGTTTGTTACGGCAACATCGGTTGTCTCATGCGGATCGCAACCTGTGATTGGCTGTTGATGACATAAGACTTTCTGCGACATCGAATTTCTCCGCTCAGATGTTTAGTAGTTTCAATTGCAAAATAGCCAATCAGTGAACAGCAGAAAAGAATTAGAGATATAACCCATTCATGGAACTTTTAGGGAATCCTCGCTTCGATGATCTAAATGTTAATTAGACAAAATGTTTTAGGTAACGATGAGAATGGGGTCCGGAGGGAGATTTAGATTTCATTGGGAGGGTTGGGTTGTTTTACCTCTGGCCAGGTCACAAGGACCCCGAAGGCTCAGAGAAGGTTAGGGGAGGGGACCCACTGGAACAGCTGTTGGGAGACAGATGGTAGCCTCCCGTCAAGGCCATCCAGCGTGTTCTTTAACGTGCACAGGGTATGGATCTTCCCCACATGAGGCCAGGGCTTAAAGTCCCATCCGACGGACGGTGGTCTTTCCAAGCCCATCGGTGTCCTCTACTGACCGTGGGCAGGGCGGGGAATTTTGCGGAGATAAAATTCAACGCTGACCCAGCAGGGACTCGAACCTGGGAACTACAGATTACGAGCCTGGCGCGCTACCGACTGAGTCATCTCCGCCCCTCATTGGGAGGTATGCAGAAAGAATTCGTGGCATCTGAAAAGATGGGAACCATTGTTCTAACTTGTAATGCCCAGATATCTTGCAATGATGAAAACGAATTACTCTCCTTTACTTCTGAGCAGCACTTGTTTTGCACACAATGGGCTAAATGGGCCGGTCACAAGGACCTCGAAGGCTCAGAGAAGGTTGGAGGAGGGGCCCCACTGATAAAGCTGTTAGGAGACAGATGGTAGCCTCCCGTCAAAGCCTGGGACGAGGGTGGCTCAGTCGGTAATGCGCCAGGCTGGTAATCTGTAGTTCCCAGGTTCGAATCCCAGCTGGGTCAGCGTTGATATTTATCTCGGCAAAATTCCCCGCCCTGCCCACGGTCAGTAGGGGACACCGATGGGCTTGGAAAGGCCGCCGTCCGTCGAATAGGACGTTAAGCCGTGGCTCCGTGTGCGGGAAAGCCATACCCTGTGCACGTTAAAGAACACGCTGGATGGCCTTGACGGAAGGCTACCATCTGTCTCCCAACAGCTGTTCCAGTGGGTCCCCTCCCCCAACCTTCTCTGAGCCTTCGGGGTCCTTGTGGCCTGGTGACTTTCCTCGTTTTACAGTTGTACAACAAAGGAACTTCTTTGCACAATTGCCCAACAAAGGACAACAATTGTTAATTTGTAGAACAAGAACTTTCCTCGTTTTACAGTTGTACAACAAAGGAACTTCTTTGCACAATTGCCCAACAAAGGACAACAATTGTTAATTTGTACAACAAGAACTATCCTCGTTTTACAGTTGTACAACAAAGGAACTTCTTTGCACAATTGCCCAACAAAGGACAACAATTGTTAATTTGTACAACAAGAACTTTCCTCGTTTTACAGTTGTACAACAAAGGAACTTCTTTGCACAATTGCCCAACAAAGGACAACAATTGTTAATTTGTACAACAAGAACTATCCTCGTTTTACAGTTGTACAACAAAGGAACTTCTTTGCACAATTGCCCAACAAAGGACAACAATTGTTAATTTGTACAACAAGAACTTTCCTCGTGGTGTGCAAAAAAGTGCCGCTCAGAGGTAAAACAATCCAATCTAATCCAACCCGTCAAAGCCATCCACCGTGTTCTTTAACGTGCACAGGGTAGAGCTCTCCTGCACACGGAGCCACGGCTTAAAGTCCCATCCGACGAGACGGCGGCGTATCCACCCATCGGTGTCTCAATTGACCGAGAGCAGGGAGACCAGTTTTGCGAAGATAAATCTGAACGCCGGCCCAGCTAGGAGAGTGGAACCTGGGAACGCAGGTTACGAGACTGATGCGCTACCGACTGAACAACCCTCGCTCCCTGAAAAATAAGGATTATTTAAATATGTTATATTTATAATTGCCTTATTGATGATCAGTTGGCTTGTAATCAATTAGTAAAATTATTGGAAATAGAAGTTTTCGCGCTCACATTTAAAGTTTTAATTGAATTTTTTAATTTTCTTATCATTCTAACTGACGAATGCCTCCAGAATTTCTTGATTGTAACTGAAACAGATGTTACACCTCTTCTCATTTCGGAGAGGAAACCGAATTCCCTCTCCCACAGATAGATTTAAATGCACCTTTGGGAGAGATTTAATTTCCGGGTCTTGCAGTTTTAAATTACATTTACAGTTATTTTTAAACAACTTAAGAGACGTTGCCATTTATCCAGGAAGATTTTACCTTTTAAGTGCCAACAGTGATGTGCTCTTGCATCAGCTTGAAGAAATAGTAGTTCGTCTTCTGCTAATAAGAAGCAGCCACTACCGCTTCGGGGTGGGGGTGGCTCAGTCGGTAGCGCGCCAGGCTCGTAATCTGTAGTTCCCAGGTTCGAGTCCCAGCTGGGTCAGCGTTGAGATTTATCTCCGCAAAATTCCCCGTTCTGCCCACGGTTAGTAGGGGACACCGATGGGCTTGGAAAGGCCGCCGTCCGTCGGATGGGACGTTAAGCCGTGGCCCCGTGTGCGGGGGAGCCATACCCTGTGCACGTTAAAGAACACGCTGGATGGCCTTGACGGGAGGCTACCATCTGTCTCCCAACAGCTATTCCAGTGGGTCCCCTCCCCCAACCTTCTCTGAGCCTTCGGGGTCCATGTGACCTCTCCATTTAGCCAATTGTGTGCAAAAAAGTGCCGCTCAGAGGTAAAACAACCCAACCCACTACCGCTTCTTCAAATCAACATATATATTGTTGCTTTCAGAACAGTTAAGGGAAATAAAAAGGACAAAAATATAGGAGTAACCTTAAAGTTTCTTGTGAGAGATATAATTATTACGATGAAATATAAGTTTAAATAAAAGCCTAATGTTGAATTGATTTCCAAAGATGACTTAAAAACCTCTCAAACAATGTTTGTACAGAATACAAAAGTAAATTTAGTCCCTTACTATTATTCATATTTTTATGCACATTTTTCACATCCTTAGGGTTTTTTAACTTAATCGATAAAGGGCACTAAATAGGGAAAAAGCGAAACGTTTTCCGTATTCAGTGCCCTCTATCTATATAAGTGTTTAACGAATCTTTCAAGTGATCTGTTTATGATTTAAATGTCGATGTCAGAGGGTCAAGACTGACAGTAAAGATCGGTCCCCTCTTACAGGGGATGAAAAAAAACAAATTGGAAATCGCATTTTACCATCATCCAGTAGTTCGAATCACACCTTTTAAAGAGTGCAAAAGTCGGTAAGTGAAAAGCTGCATTCTGTTTGAAAACTAGATTCCTATATTTGCCAGAGGTGATATATATTCTTATAGTTACATCTTGACATCTTCATTGGAGAGTCTTTCCATTCCCTCTTCGCTTGCATTGTGACGATATCTGACAATGAACGTTTTATTGGATTGTTTTACCTCTGAGCGGCACTTTTTTGCACACCATGGGCTAAATGGCCAGGTCACATGGACCCCGAAGGCTCAGAGAAGGTTGGGGGAGGGGACCCACTGGAACAGCTGTTGGGAGACAGATGGTAGCCTCCCGTCAAGGCCATCCAGCGTATTCTCTAACGTGCACAGGGTATAGCTCTCCCGCATACGGGCCACGGCTTAACGTCCCATCCGACGGACGGTGGCCTTTCCAAGCACATCGGTGTCCCCTACTGACCGTGGGCAGGGCGGGGAATTTTGCGGAGATAAATTTCAACGCTGACCCAGCTGGGACTCGAACCTGGGAACTACAGATTACGAGCCTGGCGCGCTACCGACTGAGCCACCCCCGCCCTGACAATGAACGACATTGAAGAGTAGACAATATCGACTTTTCTTAACAATAAACCGCAACAAAATCAAAAAATCTTGGCAACACTGCTGATTAACTGCACATGCCATTCCTTAAATATGAAAACACTATTAAATTTTTAATTGCACAACATAAGTCTCTCTAATCTGTCATTGCGTAAACCAGCACTTCTTATGAACCCGAAATCTGGCGAGATTACAAAATTTCCTCTTCAGTTGATACAGAGCCAACATCTCCATCATTCCAGTGCCTTCTTCATCTACACCAGTGCCACCCAAAAACAATTAAATTCAGTACTGCATTGTAAATACTCACCTACGTACATTTAGTATTTGTTTGAACTCAGCTTTCATTCCAAGTTTCCTAGATTGACAGACTTAAATTTTTAACTGTTTTAAACGCTTACTTTTCGCATTTGATTTATATCTTGACACTTTAATGGATTTATTATTATATATTATTTTGATACTTATAAGATCAATTCGTTGATGAAAAAACCGCAATCCCAAGCATGCAGAAATGATGGAAATCTGTACAGTTGGTATTCTTTCGTTACAATGAGAATTAATCTCTTATTGCATCATAAATAATCTTCACCTTCAACAATTGCTCGTGAATAATGTGTGCATTACATCACCAAGTGCTTTACGTGCCGTGAAGAATACGTCATATCTGCAAAGATATAAGTGATAGTTGCAATAAGAGTTCTGTGAAGAACAGGGATTCATTTCATTCGTGTGCGAATATCGGTTTGGATGTCGTGATTGATACAGTAGTTTTGTAAGTTTGACATGTAGCGATAAGCTATTTTAGTATAATGAAGGAGAATTATTAAAGGGATTATTGCTATAATTAACATCGATTTTATGAAATTGTAAAATAGTATTTGGTAAGATTCAATTTATAATTTGTTATCAAGAAATGATTAGTTAATAGTAATCCAAGAATATGGTTGTTTCATTGGTTTATTAAAGGAAATGTTCAAATATATATAATAATATATATATATATAGATATATATAATCTCTTTCATTGTTAAATTTGCTCCTATTGTCCAATTCTTATTTCCAACTTAGCAACTGAGTGTTACCATAATCATCGTCATAATCGTGTAATAACAATATTGAGTTCCTGGCAGGAAGTTTCATTTTTTCTTAATATTGTTACAATTTTTAATATAAAGCTGAGCTTTAATTCAAACCTACACTGGTTTCCACTAATTAAGGAAAACTCAGAAAAATTATGATAAACAAAAAACTGTATGAATGGTTTTCGTCAAAAAATAACACATGAACTTGTCCAAAAATGAGGTGTCAGAATACAATGGGTAAAGTTCTTTAATTAGGAGTGTGGTCACCCCTTACAGCAATGCAGGCACGACAGAGATGTTTCATGTTGTTTATGATAATATGAATCAGCTCAATAGGTAGTAACGAGCATTGTTTCTTTAAAGTAGTAATAAGCTCCCCCTTTGCTTCAGGTGGTGGGTTGAGGGCAACAACACGTCTCCTTAGAGCATCCCACACATGCTCAGTCGGATTTAAATCGGGAGATCGAGCCGACTACTCCATCCGCATAATGGTCTCCTCTTAAAGGCATTGTTCCACTAGTCGAGCTCTGTGTGGACGAGCGTTATCGTCTTGTAAGATGAATGTTTCACCTATTGCACCAGCGTAAGGGCGTACGTACTTAAGGGTCCAGGATGTCATCTTTATACCTTTGAGCATTGAGGCTCCCACTCGTCAACACAAAGAACAATGGAAAATGGAATATTTCGCAGCACCAATGCATCTTAAGAATTTACCTCAGGACTTAATTAAAACTTAAATATTTTGTTATTGTTTCAAACCATTTAATAAAATAAATATGCGATTTAGGAATATGCACAATCATTTTTTTAATATCAGACAATTATGTACGATTTTAATAAAACGAAAAAAATTATTGTTAAATACTGAATGAATATTGCGGAAAATCGATACTTAAATAGATTTGAATATGGTCTTACATTTTATCTTGAGTCACAGTTTCATTAAATGCATATTTTAGAAGTTGTAGAGCTTCAAAATTATTATATTACCATTGACATAACGTGAAAATTGTTTAAATATTTTGATAGTTCAGTATATATATATATATGTTTTATATTTTTTGCCCACCCCTCCGGGGCGGGGGTGGCTCAGTAGGTAGCGCGCCAGGCTCGTAATCTGTAGTTCCCAGATTCGAGTCCCAGCTGGGTCAGCGTTGAGATTTATCTCCGCAAATATTCCCCGCCTTGCCCACGGTCAGTAGGGGACACCGATGGGCTTGGAAAGGCCGCCGTCCGTCGGATGGGACGTTAAGCCGTGGCCCCGTGTGCGGGAGAGCCATACCCTGTGCACGTTAAAGAACACGCTGGATCGCCTTGACGGGAGGCTACCATCTGTCTCCCAACAGCTGTTCCAGTGGGTCCCCTCCCCCAACCTTCTCTGAGCCTTCGGGGTCCGTGTGACCTGGCCATTTAGCCCATGGTGTGCAAAAAAGTGCTGCTCAGAGGTAAAACAACCCAACCCAAGCCCACCCCTCCAGCCAGTACCATTCTCAAAAAACGGTGGTAGATCTCCTCATTCCCCCTCCCCCCCCCCAACTTTCCCTTGATCCGACACTGGATCCGTCTCCAAAAATGCAGATCGATTAGCCAGTTGTTTTTATCCTAAATACTGGATTTAAGTAGACTACTGGGATTTAACGAGAATGACTTGAAGATAAAAAACACTCTTTTATTTAGTACTGCAAGCAATTCATTACCTCAAAGAAAAAAAAGTCATAGAACATTTTGTTGAAAAAAACAAAACAAAACAAAAACTACATTCAAATAGAATACTCCGTATTGTTTCCATTTTTAAAGTTAAAATAAATATTCACACATTAATTCCGAGTGATTTTTTTTTTCTCCTTTCCAGTGACTGGTTCGTTTTGTAATTGTCTTGACAGTCAAAGGCTGTCAGTGCAATCGCAAATATTTCCCTGCAACGCTTGAATTAAAATGGCGTGATTTTTTTTCTCTTCCAGCATTTTTTTTTCTGTCTTGAAACGTAGACACTTCTGGAATTCTTAATACAGATGGATTACGGAAGTTATGTTCCTCTCTCTCTCATCTTCTCACCCTTCTGCTCATCTGATTTGCATGAGAGAGATGATACCATTCTTCCACTTTTTTTTCCCTTCATTTCCAGTATCATTAACGATGAAAGTCAGGTCCGTTGGGAATCCTTTTCCTCTTGTTATGGAGATAAACTCTATGAGCTATCATCTGTCATTGTCTTCCGACTCCTTCTCCTCGGCTTTGGAATTTTTTTTCCTCCTCCCAAAGATCTCATCCCACGCATCCCTTCGCTGTTGTCTATGGAGCATCTATTGATGCCATCTCTTATTCGGCAGAAGTCTGACATCTGAGTTTCTTTTGCATTTGCCAGCTTTCATTATACTTCTGCTGGCAGGAAGGGAAGAGACGGAGAGACCTTATCTTTAATCTTTAATGAAGGTACTTTCTGTTTAAGAGTCTGAAACGTTATGTTGTTCGAAGGTCTTTACCATTCCTCTTTTATTCCTTTTTCTAATGCTTTGTTTTTTTATTATTAACCTTCGCTCTGGCTATAGGTTGCAGGTAAGTTAATGAAAGGTGAATGGTTGAACTTTGTCATGTTGTTTACTCCAAGAAAGAAATTTCAGTGTTCTCAGAAAGAGGATTCTTTGTTCAAGTATTTGAGATAATTTCATTTCTCTACTTTTCATGCGATTTTTCATTTCGCTGTTCAAAGGGACGTAAGAGGAAGCACTCTCTTTCAAGCCAGACTCGCAACCTGAAGTTAATGGGTTCGAATCTGAATTTTGCAAACATTCATTTTTTTTTCCAAATCTTCAGACTGGGTTAAGATGATCTAAGTCTTGGGATTCTGATCAACAGTTGATCTTACTTCAAAACAAAAATCTTCTAAAAAGTAAAGCACATATTTATTATTTTGTAAAAAATAAAATCAGAGGAAGTTCCACTTTTTAAGATAAATATTATTCTGATTTTATAGAGTTTTTACTTCACGGTATCACGTTTTTGAATCCGTAGTATTTTTCTCCTTTATTTGGTGTGAATCGTACACTATGGTATACGTTGGGTTGGGTTGAGTTGTTTTACCTCTGAGTGGCAATTTTTTTCACCCCATGGACTAAATGGCCAAGCCACAAGGACCCCGAAGGCTCAGAGAAAGTTGGGGGAGGAGACCCACTGGAACAGCTGTTGGGAGACAGATGGTAGCCTCCCGTCAAGACCATTCAGCGTGTTCTTTAACGTGCACAGGGTATGGCTCTTCCCCACACGAGGCCACGGTTTAACGTCCCATCCGACGGACGGCCCATCGGTGTCCCCTATTGACCGTGGGCAGGGCGGGGAATTTTGCGAAGATACACAGTATACATAACATGACTTGAACGGCCAAACGTTTTCTTATATTTTAGTTCTGGGAATACTAAAAGTTGAATTTTATGCATGGATTTACTTTTGAATTGTTTTTTTTTTTGAATAAACTAAACTATAGCACACCCAAGCCTAGAGTTAGATGTTATTATAATGTTTATCTGTGTGTCTGTCTATCGTAATGCTAATTTACAAAGAATAATACAAAAACTATTATTTAGTTTATGCATGTTTTTATGTATTTAATCTGTAATATATGAGTTTTAACTACAAGCATTAATTTAGAAGTTTACAATTTCTCAGTCAGTATGACATAGCCTGTTTCCACCGAAAAATCTATTTTATTATTGTACACTAATGAGGATATCGACTTTCTTCATGAAACCACTCTCTAACATTCTGCTACCTGTTGAAGAAAAATTCAAGTGTCATCTCTTCATAGGCAACAGAGGGTGCAAACTGAAGATCAGTTACTATATTTTTTTATGGAGATAGGGGCTATTTGGAGAGAGGAGAAGTTTTCCTTCGTTATCCAGGTTTGTTCACAAAAAAAAGATGAAAGGGTTAGTTCAGATCTTTAGCCACTATACTAATTAAGGCTTATGCACACCACTTTGTTAATTAAAAATTTCTGACTGAAGTCGCGGTTTTTAACCCATGAGAACACATACGTTCTTCTTGAAGTAGGAGTTTTTAGTTCATCAGTATACTATGTTCGTTTTGAATCTCAATGTTATCATCGCGTTTTAGTCAATCATTGTGCTTATACTCTTGTTGAAATGGAAATATACTATTGACAAAATCATAATATTTTATAATCAATGAAATAATGTCTTTTTAAAATCTTTTTATTATTTTGGCCTTTTTATTTTATAACTGTACCTATTTTTAAGAGTGCAGCATTTTAGTTTGTAGTGTCTTTAACGTTTATGTTAATTCTCATTAAAGTAGGCATTTTAACATTGCCACTTAAGCACACCGGCGAAGTTATTTGTTTCATGTGAGAGCAATTTCAATTTTTAGAACTGACTGCTCTCTAAAAAAACATTTGTCCATCACTGGAATAAGTGATGTCAAAGTTCAGGTTATCTCTTCATTGTAGGGGGCGGGGGTGGCTCAGTCGGTAGCGCGCCAGGCTCGTAATCTGTAGTTCCCAGGTTCGAGTCCCAAGTGGGTCAGCGTTGATATATATCTCCGCAAAATTCGTCGCCCTGACCATGGTCAGTAGGGGACACCGATGGGCTTGGAAAGGCCGCCGTCCGTCGGATGGGACGTTAAGCCGTGGCCTCGTGTGCGGGAGAGCCATACCCTGTGCACGTTAAAGAACACGCTGGATGTCCTTGACGTGAGGCTACCATCTGTCTCCCAACAGCTGTTCCAGTGGGTCCCCTCCCCCAACCTTCTCTGAGCCTACGGGGTCCATGTGACCTGGCAATTTAGCCCATGGTGTGCAAAAAAGTGCCGCTCAGAGGTAAAACAACCCAACGTTAAAGAACACGCTGGATGGCCTTGACGGGAGGCTACCATCTGTCTCCCAACAGCTGTTCCAGTGGGTCCCCTCCCCCAACCTTCTCTGAGCCTACGGGGTCCATGTGACCTGGCAATTTAGCCCATGGTGTGCAAAAAAGTGCTGCTCAGAGGTAAAACAACCCAACCCAAAATAGTCGTGTGGTATCTTGGAATAGATCCTGAACATTAAAACTGCATTCAAACTTAATTTGATCGTTATGGAGCGGAAGGAAATCAACGACATACTCTTGGAGAGATAAAACATCTTCGCATGAGTTCCTTTCATACTTCTACGAATTCAGATTTCGTTCCGCGATTTTTGTCTTTACAATTGACAATTCAACATTCATCAAAGGAAAAAACTACTAAGGAAACAACTGTCCAAAATCTCCAATTCTTAAGAATTTCACCCGAATAAACAACAATTTTTTAAACAGGGCAGAAAAAAAAATTATTATGCTGTTCACGTTCGCAAGCAACGCAGAATCTCTTTCCTCTCCTTGACACTCTGGAAGATGCAAAAAAAGTGCATCCTGAACATCACCATCTTCAGAATTGGCATTAAGAATGAGAAGAGAATGGAAAAAAAAAGTCACTCTAAAGAAAAAAAAAAGCACATATGGGAAAGCCAAAAAAAATGAACACAGACGTATTATTTACATTCTAAACTGGACATAGTCGGCTTTAAAAGTACCGTTATCTGGCACGTACAGCAGCGATCACATGCATGCAGACACGGCAGTTGCATGCCGCGCGTGCATTTGCAGGCAAGCCTCTGCATCCATGTATAAATATCGTCGTACATTTGCGAGGACAAGGAAGGAAGGGAGAAGGAAGGCATCGTGGATCCTTTTCAAACGCCGAAAAGCAATCCGATGGAGAAGTAAAGGAAAAAAAAAGAGAAAGAATGCGTGGAGAGGAAAGAAGTGAAGATCTTTCTCACAAGAGTTTTTCAATGCACAACTCCTTTTTGTGATTGTCGGTGTGATCTTTTCTCTGATATCTTCACTTTAGAGTCTTTTCTTCGGCAGAAGCACACACATGCTCCATATGGGCGGAAGTAATGCGGATTATTACGATATTTCTTTTTTTTTCCTTCTTCATTTCGCTACTACTTCCTTATTCTTTCCGATGACTCTTTAGAACTTTGTTGTGATAGAGCAAACGAATTTTTTTTTTATTCTTTATAAAAAAAATATTATTTCTTTCAGACAAAGTAAGAGCTGCAGTTAATCCGGTAGCAGAATTTCGTGCATCAGTCTTAAAACCTGGAAGCGCACTTTTTGAATGTGTGGAAGCGTTCTGTTTGATCGTTATCTCTATTTCGAATGGGGGGCGGGGGTGGCTCAGTCGGTAGCGCACCAGGCTCGTAATCTGTAGTTCCCAGGTTCGAGTCCCAGCTGGGTCAGCGTTGAGATTTATCTCCGCAAAAATTCCCCGCCCTGCCCACGGTCAGTAGGGGACACCGATGGGCTTGAAAAAGCCGCCGTCCGTCGGATGGGACGTTAAGCCGTGGTCCCGTGTGCCGGAGAGACATACCCTGTGCACGTTAAAGAACACGCTGGATGGCCTTGACGGGGGGCTGCCATCTGTCTCCCAACAGCTGTTCCAGTGGGTCCCCTCCCCCAACCTTCTCTGAGCCTTCGGGGTCCATGTGACCTGGCCATTTAGCCCATGGTGTGCAAAAAAGTGCCGCTCAGAGGTAAAACAACCCAACCCAACCTATTTCGAATGCTGAAAAAGGGGTACCTTGTCTCGAATAACTGAGTGAAAGATTTCAGATATATATTTGTTTATTTTGCATATTTTGTCGGTAAATCACCATATACAATCTATTATAATACATATTCTTCAATTCCATGTGGTGTTAATAGAAAAATAGATTCAACCTTACTATAGTTCCTGAAATAAGCTTTTTATGTAAAATTTGAAATGGAAGTTAACTGTCTATGGAAATTTTATTAAAATCTTCTCTTACGATATCCATTCGATATTTAGAGTTAAAGAAATTAAATGTTTTTCATTTGTTGAGTGCAACTCTTCTGAAATATTAATTTTTGCGATAGTTTTAAAGAAAATATTTAGGATGAGATGTCATGAAGATTGAACAATACAGCTTCTGTAACTCTGTATACATAATTATGCAAAATTCTGAAGCAGCCAGAGTCTACAGTGGTCCAACCAGACTGTGTAATATGCAATTCTACAAATACGTTTCTCATGAACAACAGCTGCTGCATTTGGGCATTGGGTTAGGTTGTTTTACCTCTGAGCGGCACTTTTTTGTACACCATGGGCTAAATGGCCAGGTCACATGGACCCCGAAGGCTCAGAGAAGGTTGGGGGAGGGGACCCACTGGAACAGCTGTTGGGAGACAGATGGTAGCCTCCCGTCAAGGCCATCCAGCGTGTTCTTTAACGTGCACAGGGTATGGCTCTCCCGCACACGGGGCCACGGCTTAACGTCCCATCCGACGGACGGCGGCCTTTCCAAGTCCATCGGTGTCCCCTACTAACCGTGGGCAGGACGGGGAATTTTGCGGAGATAAATCTCAACGCTGACCCAGCTGGGACTCGAACCTTTGAACTGCAGATTACGAGCCTGGCGCGCTACCGACTGAGCCACCCCCGCCCCATGTGGATTACGTAATGTGGAGAATGGAACACACTTAATTTAATAAAGAACAGAGGTTGGGTTGTTTTACCTCTGAGCGGCACTTTTTTGCACACCATGGGCTAAATGGCCAGGTCGCAAGGACCCCGAAGGCTCAGAGAAGTTTGGGGGAGGGGACCCACTGAAATAACTGTTGGGAGACAGATGGTAGCCTCCCGTCAAGGCCATCCAGCATGATCTTTAACGTGCAGCCTTGTCTAACTCTGGTTGCACATTGAGACTAATCATTGCAGATTGAATTGCAATTGCAATGGTTAGTTGAATGCACAACTAGAGTTAACTAAAAAGTGATTAAACAGTAAAAAACGTAAAAACTTAAAATTACTGTAAAGTAATTAACTGAAAAGTGAATAACCTTTCAATTATTCAATGAGACCTCATGGCCAACCCTAAATTATGTCGATCAATAGAATCAGAAGCTTTCTCGAAATGTGTAAAGTCAGTAACAATAAGTTTTTTTAAACTAAATTTCTCAAGAATTTGCTTGAGTGAAAAAAATTGGTCTCTAATCCTCCCTGCTCCCCAGTGCCCGACATCCATTGATTATCTTGAAGTTGTTCAGTACCCAAATGATCAGTTCTATTAAATGCAATTATGCAAATAACTTTACAAGGGACAGAAGATACACCGGTGCCTCTGAAGTAATCACAAGAACAGCGATGACGTTTCTTGGAAATAAAAAAAATTAATCCTTTAGTAGAATCCTTAAGAATAATTCAAAAATCAAATCTTCTATCAACCATGTGACAACAAAATCGTCTTTAGCTGTCAGCATCTAAGTAGTAATTTCGCTTACCCCTGGTAATTTGAAAATCTGTGATTTTAAGATGCTAAATAACTTCGGATAGTGAAAAAGGGTCAATATTAAAACCAATATTAATTACATCTATCTTCATTGTAAACATTGGGAGTATAACTAACTGTATTGTTTGGAATATCCTTGAAATGCTTATCTGACCGTGCCATGACAGAATTCTTGCTTTTGATATACTTATCATCCTTATCTTTCAATTCCCATAGAGCATTTTGTTTTTCCACCTAAAATACTTACTATCTGAACAACTCTCCATTGTACATATATAATTTATCACCAATTAGTAGTATAACAAACAATTTATCATCAGTTATTAAAATTGAAGCGAAATATTTACGTGCATCAATGGGAGCGGGGCTGTTGTGATACGTCTGAAAAAGCACGTAGTGTGGATTACGGTTGGGTTGGGTTGTTTCACCTCTGAGCGGCACTTTTTTGCACACCATGGGCTAAATGGCCAGGTCGCAAGGACCCCGAAGGCTCAGAGAAGTTTGGGGGAGGGGACCCACTGAAATAACTGTTGGGAGACAGATGGTAGCTTCCCGTCAAGGCCATCCAGCGTGTTCTTTAACGTGCACAGGGTATGGCTCTCCCGCACACGGAGCCACGGCTTAACGTCCCATCCGATGGACGGCGGCATTTCCAAGCCCATCGGTGTCCCCTACTGACCGTGGGCAGGGCGGGAAATTTTGAGGAGATAAATCTCAACGCTGACCCAACTGGGACTCGAAGCGGGGAACTGCACATTACAAGCCTGGCACGCTACCGCCCGAGCCACCCCCCCAAAGAACAGAGGAATACAGTAAGAGAAATATACAGTAGTAGTAGAGACAACTTATATTATCGATGTTTTTACTAAAGATTTTTATGAAGAACATATTTAGTTATTGTAGGGAGTGCGATTTTCTGCATACATTTTGCACAGTCGGTAGAAAAAGGCTATTGGTAAGAATCGTACAGTCGCTCAAAAAAGTATCCGAACACTATGTTTGATTAGAGAATTCAAAAAAAATTTGGCGATTTTTTTTTAGAAATTAGTGATCTGGCAACCTTCATGTCACGTGACACGAAGGTTGCCTGATCACTAATCTGTAAAAAACTCGTTGCCAGATATTTTTTCAGAATTCTGTAATCAACCATAGTGTTCGGATCATTTTTTGAGCGACTGTACCTATGAATTATTTTATGATTCGGTTTTCGAATGTTGTATTCATTTATTATTATTTTTTGATGAATGTCAATAGTTAGTTAGTCTATTGGTATTTCAAAAAATTAATACTTAAATATTTACGCTATTGGTGTAAATTAATTGCCTCAGTTTTTAAATCAGTTCACTTACTATCTGTTTGTTTATTAAGAAATTCAAGCACGGTTATGGTCAAATAAGAATATTTATAAAAGTCTATAACAATATTATACGTTGTTTATCATTAACAATTTATCACCATTTTTGCTCTCTAGTTACCTTCTTCGCTTTATCAACTTTCAGTATATTAGCCAAAAATTATTGATAGTTTTCAATCGATTTCGTAATCATTTATTCAGCTTTTTATAGTTGGGTTGGGTTGTTTTACCTCTGAGCGGCACTTTTTTGCACACCATGGGCTAAATGGCCAGGTCACATGGACCCCGAAGGCTCAGAGAAGGTTGGGGGAGGGGACCACTGGAACAGCTGTTGGGAGACAGATGGTAGCCTCCCGTCAAGGCCATCCAGCGTGTTCTTTAACGTGCACAGGGTATGGATCTCCCGCACACGGTCCACGGCTTAACGTCCCATCCGACGGACGGCGGCCTTTCCAAGCCCATCGGTGTCCCCTACTGACAGTGGGCAGGGCGGGGAATTTTTGCGGAGATAAATCTCAACGCTGACCTAGCTGGGACTCGAACGCTTTTTATAGTGATTAAGGAGTTAAGTAGATATATAGATCGTCCCTAATATCGTAAACTCGTAACACTTGGCAATCACATATTTCGTTCTTGTTTTTTTCGGAGGGGGGGAGGGGATTTGGAAGATTATACCTTTGCGTTGCTTTAATTTATGCCTTCTTATTTTTATCATCATCCCGCATCAGTCAGGCCTTCTTATTTTCATCAGTCATCGGTTGACGCATAACAGCAAATAACATTCTTTAATCCCACTTTTAAAATATCTTTCACTAATGAAATCATATCTTCAAAAGTACCATTAACATTCTTGCTTAGGAAGAATCTTTTAGTATGCTTATCGTTAACCATGACTTGAAAATAGAAATGCAAGATTATTTTTAGTTATATCCCATCCCGTACCTTCCATCTTGTGAGTGAGCATTCTTATATGCTCACTCAGAGAAAGAATGCCCATTCAGAGATAAGAATGTCCTTTCAGAGATAATAACGTCCATTTAGAGATAAGTATCTAAACTCAAATAGTCCTAACAGGATGAATGCTAGGTTAACAAGTACGAGGGTAAGTCAAAAAGTAAGTTTCTTTATTTAATTATGCTTAGGGTATGATATTACTCCAAATACAATATGCAGGAAATTTCCCCATATATGTGCAATTTTTATTCTTTTTCTGTATTGTTGAGACTTGCTGGGATACTTGTCATAACGGTCGATCAACTTATCAAATCCCTACTAATAGGGGCGGGGGTGGCTCAGTCGGTAGCGCGCCAGGCTCGTAATCTGTAGTTCCCAGGTTCGAGTCCCAGCTGGGTCAGCGTTGAGATTTATCTCCGCAAAATTCCCGCCCTGCCCACGGTCAGTAGGGGACACCGATGGGCTTGGAAAGACCGCCGTCCGTCGGATGGGACGTTAAGCCGTGGCCCCGTGTGCGGGAGAGCCATACCCTGTGCACGTTAAAGAACACGCTGGGTGGCCTTGACGGGAGTCTACCATCTGTCTCCCAACAGCTGTTCCAGTGGTCCCCTCCCCCAACCTTCTCTGAGCCTTCGGGGTCCATGTGACCTGGCCATTTAGCCCATGGTGTGCAAAAAAGTGCCGCTCAGAGGTAAAACAACCCAACCCAACCCTACTGATAGAAGGACGCGGCGTCCTACTCCTGAAGCCACTTTGTGACTTTATCTTTGACAGCGTTATCCGATGAAAAGTTCCCTCTGAGATGCTTCTTCAACTTTCCAAACGACTGACAGTCCGACGGCACCAGGTATGGACTTGTATGGTAGGTGTGAACATTTGACTATTTGCCCTTTGCCAGGCGCATAGATCCGTATCCATTACAGTCACAGGATAATTTCCAAACTCATGGCAGTCATATACTAACACGTCGCACTGACAGGACATCCAAATCGTACATCGCCACAAGCTGTCAATGGGATTTCGAAGCTTGCGTCTTCTGTGTTCACTGAGACCTAATTACTTTTGGGGTCTCTGGCTTAGTACACAGGTGCAATACCAGCGCCATGTTCGTCCCTTTCTCTGTACTCTGTGCTTCACAGCTAGGGTGTGTAACAGTTGTTTGGGTTGGGTTGGGTTGTTTTACCTCTGAGCGGCACTTTTTTGCACACCATATGCTAAATGGCCAGGTCACATGGACCTCGAAGGCTCAGAGAAGGTTGGGGGAGGGGACCCACTGGAACAGCTGTTGGGAGACAGATGGTAGCCTCCCGTCAAGGTCATCTAGCGTGTTCTTTAACGTGCACCGGGTATGGCTCTCCCGCACACGGGGCCACGGCTTAACGTCCCATCCGACGGACGGCGGCCTTTCCAAGCCCATCGGTGTCCCCTACTGACCGTGGGCAGGGCGGGGAATTTTGCGGAGATAAATCTCAGTGTGTAACAGTGATGACTGCTGTTACTTTATAATACTACTTGGCACCACATATGCGGTGGTGGTACACACCCACATCTTTATTAGTTTGATGTGAAACTCTGGAAACATTACTTTCTGAATTAACCTCTTATGTCTGCAACAAAATATTATGGAAAGAAATAGATAATAAGTTTGATATCAAAGTGCAGGTGATAACGAGAGATGAGTTTTTATTCAGCGGGTGATTTTGTCATAAACACTGCAGAAGACTATCATTCGTAATACAAATAACGTTTAATAATCTGAGAAATTTTCCATAGCACACTAATATTGGAAACAAATATTGCGAATATTATACTTAGATTTGCGGAAAATTATTTCTTACAGACAAGCTATGTAGCTTTGTGCGACAACTGAAAATTGTTTTGTGACATTAAGATGAGAGAACAGAGATTTAATTATTATTAAAAAATAAATTAATATTTTCCCGAATGTCTAAGCATGTAGATTTTAAACTCATTGTGCAATAACTGTTACTCTATTAGAAATATTTGCTGAATTAAAAAATTTTTTTGAGAAAAAACAAAAAATTTCTATGTACTCAAATGATTGATGCCAGCGCAAATTCTCAGCAATGCTACGATTGGTTTCCCGATAACTGCTAACAATTCGCCTCCTACGGATATGAATTCATGACTTTCCGCAAATGTTGCAGTAAAATTCAGCGAGGCAATCGAAATCGGTGCGAAAAGCCACGTGCGGTGCACGTGCAATGAATCAATGGAGTGCTTATGCATCCGGCAACATCTCGACTGCGGTCTCGTGTGCTAGAGCCATATACATCCACGAATCAGTGGACTGAAATAAATCCGTAATGTTCGAATCTGTGTTCAAAATTGGAGCTTGTTAGTTAGCTAATGATCTACATGAATGATTTACTCGTAGATCCAAATGTGATTAAAATGAATCAGATAGTAATGTCTTATCAACAGTGATGCTTTTACCGGTGCATGTTTAATTAATTTAAAGGGTTTAATCTTTTATTGAGAATGTGCTTTAACCGTCAGCTCCACCTGATGACGTGGTGTCTATTTTTCTTTTGATTTCGGTCATTCTGTGCTCGTGGTTCAAGCTCTCTTCCTTTCTTATTTTCAAACAATCGCTTTTTCTTTCGTATTTCTATTTTTTTTATTAGATTCACGTATTAGAAAACACCATTTCGTTTTTGATTTGTTCTTGTGGGTTAAATATTTTTCTATCATCTTTTCGTTATTTGAACGCAACTGCTGTGCCCCTAAAATTCCCCGCCCGCCCACGGTCAGTAGGGGACACCGATGGGCTTGGAAAGGCCGCCGTCCGTCGGATGGGACGTTAAGCCGTGGTCCCGTGTGCGGGAGAGCCATACCCTGTGCACGTTAAAGAACACGCTGGATGGCCTTGACGGGAGGCTACCATCTGTCTCCCAACAGCTGTTCCAGTGGGTCCCCTCCCCCAACCTTCTCTGAGCCTTCGGGGTCCATGTGACCTGGCCATTTAGCCCATGGTGTGCAAAAAAGTGCCGCTCAGAGGTAAAACAACCCAACCCAACTGTTGAATCCGTGGTGTAAGACGAGTAGAGACATCTATTACCTACAATATAAACACATATCCTGAGTATGAACTATTTCCGCTAAGTCCCCAACCTGCCCTCGGTCAGGAAGGGGACACCGATGTAGCGGCGGAGGTGGCTCAATCTTTAGCGCGCCAGGCTCGTAATCTACAGTTCCCAGGTTCGAGTCCCAGATTCGCCAGTGTTGATATTTATCTCCACAAAACTTCTCGCCTTGCCCTCAGCCATTAAGGGACACAGATGGGCTTGGATAAGCCACCGTCCGTTGGATGGGACGTTAAGCCGTAGCCCCGTGTGCGGGAGAGCCATACCCTGTGAACATTAAAGAACGCTGAATGGTCTTGGCGGGAGGCTACCACCTGTCTCCCAACAACTGTTCGAGTGGGTCCCCTGCATCCAACCTTCGCTGAACCTTCGGGAATTTTGTGACATGGGCCATTTAGCCCATTGTGTGCAGAAAAGTGCGGCTCAGAGGTAAAACAACCCAAATAACCCAGGGACAGCGATGGGCTTGCAAGGGCCGCCTTCTCCTGGATGGATGTATGCATGTGCAGGAGAGCCAAGACCTCTTCACGTTAAAAATCACGCTGGATGGCCTTAATGGGAAACTGCCATCTGTCTCCTATCAGCTGTCAAGGAACAGTCGCAAGAGGCCTTATATTCGATACCAATAACACTCCAAGAGGCATTATATTCGATACCAAAAACAGTCGCAAGAGGCATTATATTCGATACTAATAACACTCCAAGAGGCATTATATTCGATACCAAAAACAGTCGCAAGAGGCATTATATTCGATACCAATAACACTCCAAGAGGCATTATATTCAATACTAATAACACTCCAAGAGGCATTATATTCGATACCAAAAACAGTCGCAAGAGGCATTATATTCGATATCAATAACAGTAACGAGAAGCATTATACTCTTCGATATCAATAACAGTCACGAGAATCATTATACTCTTCGATATCAATAACAGTCACGAAAGGCATTATATTGAACATTGACGATAGTCACTAGAGTTGTTATATGCCACAGTAATGAACTCACAAGGGACATTATATTATATTCGATGTTAGAAAAATATGAAAAAAACTCGTCGAGATGCCTCCCGTATTCGAACGCAGGATCTCCCCATTACATCAAATAGCGTGTAAATCCGTAAGTCAGAGACTAATGGATATTTTTTGAAAACTAACGTAACGTTGAATATAATGTCAAACATAATATTGTTGTTGTTTTTTTTTTTCTAATTTAAGTAATGATTCAAAAGCAGTAATTAAGACGCTTCTTGATGAGTTGATGATCTTTTAGTAACAATGATGTTAAAAAAAAATTCTTGCATTTCTTTTCCAGTTTGGGGGGGAGGATCCATGGAGAAAAAAATTCTCTCAGACTGCAATGAGAAGATTCGTATCAATCGGCGAGATTCTGGGCAATCTTCTGGCTTGAGTGCGACGGTTACGGAGGAAGAGGTAGACAAACGGCATCCCGAGACGTTGATACGACATATCGAGAGTCACAAATAGCCAGTGGATAGCAAAGATCAATAGCAGCGCCGATTCGTGGCAGCTTTCACCAGCGGGGGGCAAATACGTGTCTCGCCTCCACAGTAGCACCGATGCGTATTCAATCACAGCCACGAGGCGTTCTCCGTTACTTTCATTACTGAATGGGACTCAAGGGGGAACGAGGACGAATAAATGACCTTTCTTTCACTCTCGTTTCTTCTTTTGGCTTCACTCTCTCTTCTCTATCTCTTTCGGAGACATAGTCAGAGACAAGAAAGAACACTCACGGATGTGAAAATAACGTGACGAATAAATAACGGAATTCATGAAGACGCAGAAACGAACCTCTTTTTTTAGGGGGGGGGGGTAGGGGAAGAAACAATTTGTCTTTCTATCTTTGTACGATGTGTTGGTGCTTTATATATCTAAAGTATGATTGCCAGTTTAATACAGAGTCGCGAGTATAATTATTTTACGTGACATTCAAAGAGTTGTTTTACCTCTGAGCGGCAATATTTACACACAGTTGGCTAAATGGACAGGTTACAAGGACCCAAAGGGTTCAGAGAATGTTGGGGGGAAGTGGTTCCATTATATTCGATGTCAATAACAATCACAAGAAGCATTATATTCGATATAGTGCCTCTTGTGACTGTTATCGATGAACTCACTGTGTTTAAATAGGAGAAAACCATAACTATTCACTGAGGTGTATCTGTTTCTTTTTTTCAATTTTTATTTTTCCTGTTTATACAAAAGAATAACAATACATATATTTAGCTTTGTTGCAAAACCAAAGCACATCTACCTTAGATGAATAAGAGTTGGGTTTTTTACCTTTGAGCGGCATTTTTTGCACAAAATAGGTAAACATCCAGGTCAAAAAGAGAGGCAATGCACAAATATAGGTAAACATCTAGGTCCTGAGGATTTAAAGAAGTTTGGGAAAGGGAACCCACTGGACACCTGTTACGAGAGAGATGGAAGCCTCGCATTAAGGCCATCCAGCGTGTTCTTTAGCGTGCACAGCGTATGGCTTTTCCGAACACGAGGCCATGGCTTAATGTCCGCTCCGATGGATGGCGGCCTTTCCAAGCCCATAGATGTTCCATACTGACCTCGGGAAGTTTTGCGGAGATAATGTTCTACGTGGATTTTCATATCCACCTAGAACCGTTTCGACGTTGCCTTCAGCTTCATTGTCTGATATTCTGGCGCCATGTGGAAGATATCTCGAAGGACAATTCCATTTGAGGTGCCGCAGAGCAGGGCAATGCCAGATACCTGCCTTGATGGCTCTTATAATACAAGTAATTTGTACAAAAGGAGGCGCCCTTTCATCTGTGGGAAGCCTCTGTCAGAGTGATTTGTCCGGCGCCGAGTCTGGGACTTGAACACTACAACACAGACCGCCCCCGGGAGATCCTATGGACCGCTGCTTGATGGTTCCCACGAATGGACAGCCACGTGAAAAAGTATCGCATTTCTCTTGACAAAAGAGTTTTGGAGGATGGGGAGGACAAAAGAGTTTTGGAAGATGGAGAGGTCAAAAGAGTTTTGGAGGGTGGGGAGGACAAAAGAGTTTTGGATGGTGGGGAGGACAAAAGAGTTTTGGAAGATGGAGAGGTCAAAAGAGTTTTGGAGGGTGGGGAGGACAAAAGAGTTTTGGATGGTGGGGAGGACAAAAGAGTTTTGGAAGATGGAGAGGTCAAAAGAGTTTTGGAGGATGGGGAGGACAAAAGAGTTTTGGAAGATGGAGAGGTCAAAAGAGTTTTGGAGGGTGGGGAGGACAAAAGAGTTTTGGATGGTGGGGAGGACAAAAGAGTTTTGGAAGATGGAGAGGTCAAAAGAGTTTTGGAGGATGGGGAGGACAAAAGAGTTTTGGAAGATGGAGAGGTCAAAAGAGTTTTGGAGGGTGGGGAGGACAAAAGAGTTTTGTAGGGTGGAGAGGGCAAAAGAGTTTTGTTTCTCGGAGTTTTGTTTTCGGGAGATCCTATGGACCGCTGCTTGATGATTCCCACGAATGGACAGACACGTGGTTTCAGGACAAGGATTTTGCGGCAAGAACTATCCAGATTATCATCCTTCACCCTCTCCTTTGCAGAAAGAATCGCAAGGACCAGTCAAATTCGAGATAGCTGCCCTTTGTAGAGAGAGAACATCTTGGAGAGTGGTCAGAACGTTTTTAAAGTCAGCAGACAGAGCAACAGTCTTGGAGAGTGGACGAAACGTTTTGGTAGTGTGGAGAGGTGACAATGTTTTAGAAGCGAGGAGAGATGAGAACGTTTTTAAAGCGAGGAGAGAGAACAACGGTTTTGGACAGAGGAAAGAACGGTTTGGAAGTGAGGATAGAACAGACGAGTTTTGGAGGGTGGGGAGGACAAAAGAGGTTTGGAGGATGGAGAGGACAAAAGAGTTTTGGAGGGTGGGAAGGACAAAAGAATTTTAGAGGGTGGGGAGGAAAAATGAGTTTTGGAGGATAGAGAGGACAAAAGAGGTTTGGAGGATGGAGAGGACAAAAGAGTTTTGGAGGGTGGGAAGGGCAAAAGAGTTTTGGAGGGTGGGGAGGAAAAGAGAGTTTTGGAGGGTGGAGAGGAAAAAAGAGTTTTGGAAGATGGAGGAGACAAAAGGGTTTTGGAGGATGGAAAAGACAAGAGAGTTTTGGAGGGTGGGGAGGACAAAAGAGTTTTGGAGGGTGGGAAGGACAAAAGAGTTTTGGAGGGTGGGAAGGACAAAAGAGGTTTAGAGGGTGAGGAGGACAAAAAGAGTTTTGGAGGATGGAGAGGACAAAAGAGATTTGGAAGATGGAGAGGTCAAAAGAGTTTTGGAGGGTGGGGATTACCAAAGAGATTTGGATGGTGGTGAGGACAAAAGAGTTTTGTAGGGTGGAGAGTGCAAAAGAGTTTTGTAGAGTGGAGAGGACAGAACGTTTTGAAAATCAGGAGATAGCGAAGGAGTTTTAGTGAGCAGAGGCACAGAATGCTACCAAGTGTGATGTAAGTTACCTCTCATACAAAGCTGTTTAAAAGTTACTGAGATCAAAGTATGTTATTTAAAATGTAGATCTCACGTTTTAAATAAATATATAAGTCTTTTGTTCAAAAACCATTACCTGCCATTGTTTTCCCCTTTTTGTGTGGGAGGATATCTCTTTTCCCCCAGAATAACACTGGACTCTAAGTATTTAAAAAGGTACAACGTGATGTATTAAAAATCGATCACGGCCAAAATAGTTACGGAACGGGAGGATTATATAAATTTCATCCCCCCCCTCCGTGAAACAATAAACCTCAATGCTGACCCAACTGGGACTCGAACCCGGGAACAGCAGATTAGGAGCCTAGAGAGCTAGCGACTGAGCTGTCCCGCCACCAACGAAAAATAGATTTCGCACAGATATCTATTTGTTTTTCCGCTTATTAGCCGTAACATTATTGAAGTTTCTTTTAAGCTGTTTAAGATACTATTATTTATAATTATTATTCATAATGATTACTATTATTAATAAAAATACTACGTTTAATTGTCAATAATAGATATTAATCTGAGAAAAATAAGAAAGTTTGGCTTGGGTTGTTTTATTTCTAAGCGTCACTTTTTTGCACATAATGGACTAAAAGACCAGGTCACAAGGACCCCTAAGGATCAGAGAAAGTTTGGAGAAAGGGATCCTCTGGATGGACCCCCGAAAAAAATTATATTCAATGCATTCGTATGATTGCTCAAAGAAGAACGAAATTTCTTAAGGATCCGAAGAAAGTTAGCATATTATATTGGCCAGAAGATAGTTCACAAGGATTCTACTGACTCAAAAGAAGAACGTTTTGAATATTGAATAGCGAAGTTTGAACTACAAATACTCATTGTAGAAAACGTATCGCATTTCTCTTGACATTTGAGTTATTACAACAACGATGAGGAATATGTGGAAGGTAGAGGGTTGGGGAAGTTAAAGTCAACTTTCTTCCTTCCTTTGGGGGCGGGTGGCTCAGTCTGTAGCGCGCCAGGCTCGTAATCTCCAATTCCCAAGTCCGAGTCAAACCTGGGCCAGTGTTGAGATTTATCTCCAAAAATCTCTATCTGTCCTCTGTGAGAAACTTAACCGAAGGTCTTGGAAAGACCTCCATCCGTCGGATGAGACCTCAAGCCGTGGTCCTAGGGAGAGTCAGGCCTTGTGCACGTTAAAGAACACACCTCGATGGTTTTCACGGGAGGTTACCATATGTTGCTTAACAGCTGCCAATTGAGTCCCCAATCTTCTCTGAGCACTTTGGAACCTTCTGACCTTTCGGTTTAGTACATTGAGTACAAAAAATTGCTCTCAGCGTTAAAACAACCATTGCTATTGACGACATAATAAAGGTTGTAACAAAAGGCAGTATGCCGTATATTTTTACGACATATGAATGTGTAAAAAGACATGATGCGATATGTCATTTGTGATGTTCGCGTATGGTACAGCGTATCTACGTCATTAACCAATTGGAACCGAGAGACTCGAAAATAATAACGGTACTTTTTAAGAAGGATTTTTGTGAAGTATTGGATGTATTGGTTCTGCTAGTTAGTCTAGACAATAGAATCTTTATTGCAGTGTGCGCGGAGTTGTGAATATTGTACAGTCGCTCAAAAAAGTATCCAAACACTACGGTTGATTACAAAATTCAGAAAAAATATCTGGCAACGATTTTTGTTTTAGAAATCAGTGATCTGGCAACCTTCGTGTCACGTGATTACAGAATTCAGGAAAAATATCTGGAGCGTGTACAGCAACTGTACACGCTCCAGTTACCGTTCACAGCAAACTGGAGCGTGTGCAGTTAGTGCACACGCTCCAGTTTGCTGTGAACGGTAACTGCACACGCTCAATATTTCCGTGAGTGAGCCCACACGATCTAGTATCAAAATAATATGACCACCTACATACAATAAGTCATAGTGTAATCGAAAGAAGGTATTCGACTCTAACTGAATAATTTGTTGTTTGAGAAAAGTTGAGCGCTAGTTTTTGCTAGGATTCGAGCGAAGTTAAAAATAAATACCCCCTCAAGCAGCACTTGCCACAGAGATCTGACAGGAGCCTGTCAGTTTATATGCCACAGTAGAAGGTCTGAGAGGATGGAAGGACCTCAGCAGAAAAACGACTCAAAGAGTGCCATGCCTTACCCGGGGCTCGAACCCAGGTCCCTTAGATCAGTAACCAAGCGCTCTAACCACTCGGCCATATGAAACCTAATTCTAATGGCAGTAATGTGTCGAAGTCTGGTAGTAAAAAACAAACAAAAGAGGATTAGTGTAAAATAAGGTGTTTAAGGTAAATATCAGAATTCGAAAATTAAACGATAGGTCTATTCACAAAGGTGATTGTGTCGCTTATTTAATGTTAATTAATAAAATTAGTTGGCAGCGGAGCAACACACCCTACTGCGTTTTATTTTATTTATTTACCTTGATTTTGTGGCGCTTGGAGATAGATGTATTAATACCTTACAAAGAGTTGGGTTGGGTTGTTTTACCTCTGAGCGGCACTTTTTTGCACACCATGGGCTAAATGGCCAGGTCACATGGACCCCGTAGGCTCAGAGAAGGTTGGGGGAGGAGACCCACTGGAACAGCTGTTGGGAGACAGATGGTAGCCTCCCGTCAAGGCCATCCAGCATGTTCTTTAACGTGCACAGGGTATGGCTCTCCCGCACACGGGGCCACGGCTTAACGTCCCATCCGACGGACGGCGGCCTTTCCAAGCCCATCGGTGTCCCCTACTGACCGTGGGCAGGGCGGGGAATTTTTGCGGAGATAAATCTCAACGCTGACCCAGCTGGGACTCGAACTTGGGAACTACAGATTACGAGCCTGGCGCGCTACCGACTGAGCCACCCTCGCCCCACCTTACAAAGAAGTCTACTAGTAGAGGCGCAAATAATAACTTTGCTCCATCGAATTTTTTTTTTCCTGGACACAATATCAAGCGACTTTTATGTACGAAGATATCAAATATATATTAAACCTTAAATATAATCTTTATAGTCATACCCACTCTCTACACAGTTAGTTAACAGTACAGATAATAAGAAAAAATTAGTTTTGTAAGCTACAATTATTAATAATGAATAATTGTTAATTAACAAGGCTTTATGCAGTTCTTTATGCTTTGAGTTAAATTGTAGTTAGACTGTTTCAAGTGCCGTAGAGAATTGTTAGACATTCTTAATGGATTAATTTCAAGAAATACATTTGTGATTGGTTTGGATTTTTATATATGTGAACTGTTGCCTAACCAATCAAATGAGTTTTTTTTGCATTTTTTGAACTTTTGGTATTGGGGGCGGGGGTGGCTCAGTCGGTAACGCGCCAGGCTCGTAATCTGTAGTTCCCAGGTTCGAATCCCAGCTGGGTCAGCGTTGATATTTATCTCGGCAAAATTCCCCGCCCTGCCCACGGTCAGTAGGGGACACCGATGGGCTTAGAAAGGCCGCCGTCGGTCGGATGGGACGTTAAGCCGTGGCTCCGTGTGCGGGAGAGCCATACCCTGTGCACGTTAAAGAACACGCTGGATGGCCTTGACGGGAGGCTACCATCTGTCTCCCAACAGCTCTTCCAGTGGATCCCTTCCCCCAACCTTCTCTGAGCTTTCGGGGTCCTTGCGACCTGGCCATTTAGCCCATGGTGTGCAAAAAAAGTGCCGCTCAGAGGTAAAACAACCCAACAACCTGATGATATCTTCTTATAAATAGTAACCAGGATTGCAAAATAGCTTTAAATGAATTGCAAACTGATTTCAGCAATATTAGTAGATGGCTTAACTGTAACTCATTAATACTGAATGCCAATAAAACTAAATTAATGTACATCCACTCTGCAAGAACTAATAATCGAATTCTACTTGATATCCAAAGCCCATACGATTCGGTGTTTGAACCAAGCGGTCTCTGATTACTCTGGATGTTCGTGTGTTCCTCTTGAAATCGTTAAACAATATAACTATTTAGGCTCAATCATTGATTCGAATTTCAAATTGATAACACACATTTCTAAGTTATGTGACCAAATAAGAATTTGTGCAACAAAAATTTACTATATAAACTATTTCGTATCTTATCATATCAGCATATTGATACATAAAACTATTTGTGATTCTATCATACTGTATGGAATTACTGTATATCGCAATACTTTCAAAACACATTTAAGGAAAATCAGCAGCTTGCAAATTTCAGTACTGAGATCAATTTCGGTGACAGTTAAAATAACCACCATGTCTTCTAATAAAGGCAGATTTTTACACCACAATGCGTTACCTGTGGAAGATATGGATAGATTTGCTATAATTCTTAAATATTTTTTTAAAAGTGATTACAAAGTAAATTTAAATCACGCGATTAACACCCGGCTACGTAGCAATTACTGACAACAAATTTCAAATTTCAGCAATAACTATGGTAAACGCATCAGGAACTATACAGTTCCCCTTACTGTTAACCCTTTGCCTAGAGAACCATTATCCCTTCTTAGGCTATCAAAACTTAAATCTGAGACCAAAAATCGGCTTTTAAAAAGTTAAGAGTATAAACGTGCCTCTTTCCTAACTTAATATTAATTAGCATTTGTAAATATAATATATATACAGGGTGATTGTAAATTCTTTCAACAAAAAAAGAGGGGTGATAGTACACATCAAGACGAACAATTTTTGCAATGGAACCTAGGGTCGCATTCCACTCCTTCCGCCAGAAAAGAGTACTTTCGAAAAACGCCACGCATGCACAAGTATTTACAACTGGTGCATGAAAAGCACAAGATGCAAATCAGGTGCGCTGAACAAGTGCGTAGACGATTAAGAACAAACATTTAAAAACGCAGCCGAACCCGTTCATCGACATTACCATAACTCACATGATAAGTGACGTATTCGTAAAGGACATGGAAGACTACACATACGAGGAATTGGCGGATATGCATCTGATGTACGGCCAAGCAGGTGGTAATGGACGTGAAGCACAAAGATTGTACCGTGAGAGATTTCCGAATCGTCGTATTGTGATTTTCATGCACCGGTTGTAAATACTTGTGCATGCGTGGCGTTTTTCGAAAGTACTCTTTTCTGGCGGAAGGAGTGGAATGCGACCCTAGGTTCCATTGCAAAAATTTTTCGTCTTGATATGTACTATCACCCCTCTTTTTTTGTTGAAAGAGTTTACAATCACCCTATATATCAGGATTTCATATGTATGAATGACAATATATAATCGATGTATAACCATTTGTAACTGCATATATTTATCGTTTCCTGAGGATACGCTGCACCAAGCTTCGTGGGAATTTTATTAACATTGTTACTTTATTTAAATGTTTCTCCTATTTTATCTATTATTTGTATGTGCTATTTGTAAGGAATGTATATTTGTAAGGAATGTATATTTTGCATTTGTTCTTACAGTCAAGCTCTTAGAGTTTCTATGATCAACTCTGTGTATGTAAATGCAAAGGAAATAAAGAGTTTCTATTAAAAATCAAATTTACTTTCCAAAGTATCCTCTATATAATTATTTTACGTAAAAAAAATCCTCTTAAGCCCGGGCGGGGATCGCTTATCCAGCAGCGCGCCAAGCTCTTAATCTGCAGTTTTCAGGTTCGAGTCCCACCTGAGTCAGAGTTTAGATTTAACTCCGCAAATCTTTCCGCCCTGCCTCGGTCAGTCGGGGCGGGGGTGGTTCAGTCGGTAGCGCGCCAGGCTCGTAATCTGTAGTTTCCAGGTTCGAGTTCCAGCTGGGTCAGCGTTGAGATTTATCTCCGCAAAATTCCCCGCCCTGCCCACGGTCAGTAGGGGACACCGATGGGCTTGGTAAAGACCGCCGTCCGTCGGATGGGACGTTAAGCCGTGGCCCGTGTGCGGGGGAGCCATACACTGTGCACGTTAAAGAACACGCTGGATGGCCTTGACGGGAGGCTACCATCTGTCTCCCAACAGCTGTTCCAGTGGGTCCCCTCCCCCAACCTTTTCTGAGCCTTCGGGGTCCATGTGACCTGGCCATTTAGCCCATGGTGTGCAAAAAAGTGCCGCTCAGAGGTAAAACAACCCAACCCAGCCTCGGTCAGTACGGGACACGGATGGGCTTGGAAAGACCGCCGTCCGTCGAATGGGACGTTAAGCAGTGGCCCCGTGTGCGGGACTCTGTGCACGTTAAAGAACATGATGGATGGCTTTGATGGGAGGATACCATCTTCTCCTAATAGATGTTCAGTGTGTCCCCTCCCCTAAACCTTCTCTGAGACTTAAGGGTCCTTGTGATCTGGCCGGTTAGCCCATTGTGTGCAAAAAAATTGCTGCTCAGAGGTAAAACAACCAACCTGCCAATCCACCACCCAGAATGATCGTAAAGGAATGTTTACCTCCTCGCGAAAAGGTTCCCCAGACCCCTCTGTCGAGAGGAATTGCCATCAGTGAATACCACTTTACGTCAAAGCTCTTTGACTTTAATTTCCTGTGGAGTCTTTGGGTTTAAACAAAATGCGCTGCGAAAAAATTTCTTAAGATGTCTTTTAACTAGCGGTGATACCAATATCCGGCCTGTACTTTTAGAGCTAAGATGATATTGGTCTGAACTCTTAAGATCCCATTCATTAGCATCCGTCGTTTTCGATCGAGCTTAAGCAAGTGAGAAGCATCTCATCATCCTAATGCATCCCAGTCATCTCTTCTCAGCATCAAGTCCCACGGGATCATCTCCATCACATGGAACAGATCTCGCCTGCGCCACGAGCAGAGGATCAAAGGTTGCAGACTCCTTCTAGTTGCCGTCTTTCATGATTTGAAAAATGACTTCAAATGTGACTTTTTTTTTGCCTTCAAATATTTAGAATTACTAGAAACAGAAATGTTTCTGGATATTTTTTCGTAGTTTTTATATCACGTAATTACTTCCAGTTTTATCAAACTAAGTTGTTATGCTGTTGAAAAGTGGCCACAAATGATTTACATTTTTATCCGTTTATTGTCGAATAGACTATTTCTGTGGAAAAAAAATAATGCAAAGGAAGTTTTTGAGATTAATTGAGACTTGAAAGAATCCCAATGGATCAATTCAAATTATTTTAAAGTTATCTCTGTCACGAAGCCAAAAGAGAGAGGAAAAGTTTCCTTAAGTTTTTTTAATTGTAAACGTTTTAATATAACCATTATTATTTGTTAGAACTCAATCGGTGCCTTGGGCCCCCTTTTATTTCTAGCCCGTCGTTCCCATCCCCATTTCACACTGAAAGCGACACCGGATCTCAAAATCCTTCTTTAGTTCTACTGCCAGTTATAACGCTATTCACCAACTATTAGTTTCCGGCCGCGGTATTTCGAATTTGACTTTTGACCTTGAAGGACCCCCCCCCCCCCCAATCCAAACTTCCGTAACGTTCGTACCATCTACAACCCGAAACACCTCCAGATCACAATTTTTCACGTTTTGAACACTCGAAGATCATGGCTTGACCTCTACGTGACTTTTATTTGACCTTAAAGAACACGTCGGAGGTCAAATTCGGGCAGTAGGTAACACCGATGGGATTGGAAAAGCCGCTGTCATTCGGATGGGATGTTAAGCCGTAGGTCTGTGTGCGGGAGAGCGTTACCTGTGTTCCTGTGTTCTGTGTGCGGGATAGCGAGCCTGTGCACGTTAAAGAATACGCTGGATGGCCTTGACAGGATGCTACCATCTCTACCAAAAAAGCTGCCCAGTGGATCCCCTCCCCTAATCTTCTCTGAGCCTTCGGGGTCCTTGTGACCTGGTCATTTAGTCCATTGTGTGCAAAAAAAAAGTGCGTCTCAGAGGCAAAACAACCCAACTTTAAAGTATCAGGAAGAATTACGATAGAGTATGTACGATGGTGGATCATTTAATCCCTGAACTGCCATCGTTAACAATTATCAGCTTTTCGTATTAGTTTAATATACGATATGGCAACATAGCGACACTTCAGGGCACGAAGAGTATGGTTTAATATACGATATGGCAACATAGCGACACTTCAGGGCACGAAGAGTATGGTTTAATATACGATATGGCAACATAGCGACACTTCAGGGCACGAAGAGTATGGTTTAATATACGATATGGCAACATAGCGACACTTCAGGGCACGAAGAGTATGGTTTAATATACGATATGGCAACATAGCGACACTTCAGGGCACGAAGAGTATGGTTTAATATACGATATGGCAACATAGCGACACTTCAGGGCACGAAGAGTATGGTTTAATATACGATATGGCAACATAGCGACACTTCAGGGCACGAAGAGTATGGTTTAATATACGATATGGCAACATAGCGACACTTCAGGGCACGAAGAGTATGGTTTAATATACGATATGGCAACATAGCGACACTTCAGGGCACGAAGAGTATGGTTTAATATACGATATGGCAACATAGCGACACTTCAGGGCACGAAGAGTATGGTTTAATATACGATATGGCAACATAGCGACACTTCAGGGCACGAAGAGTATGGTTTAATATACGATATGGCAACATAGCGACACTTCAGGGCACGAAGAGTATGGTTTAATATACGATATGGCAACATAGCGACACTTCAGGGCACGAAGAGTATGGTTTAATATACGATATGGCAACATAGCGACACTTCAGGGCACGAAGAGTATGGTTTAATATACGATATGGCAACATAGCGACACTTCAGGGCACGAAGAGTATGGTTTAATATACGATATGGCAACATAGCGACACTTCAGGGCACGAAGAGTATGGTTTAATATACGATATGGCAACATAGCGACACTTCAGGGCACGAAGAGTATGGTTTAATATACGATATGGCAACATAGCGACACTTCAGGGCACGAAGAGTATGGTTTAATATACGATATGGCAACATAGCGACACTTCAGGGCACGAAGAGTATGGTTTAATATACGATATGGCAACATAGCGACACTTCAGGGCACGAAGAGTATGGTTTAATATACGATATGGCAACATAGCGACACTTCAGGGCACGAAGAGTATGGTTTAATATACGATATGGCAACATAGCGACACTTCAGGGCACGAAGAGTATGGTTTAATATACGATATGGCAACATAGCGACTCTTCAGGGCACGAAGAGTATGGTTTAATATACGATATGGCAACATAGCGACACTTCAGGGCACGAAGAGTATGGTTTAATATACGATATGGCAACATAGCGACACTTCAGGGCACGAAGAGTATGGTTTAATATACGATATGGCAACATAGCGACACTTCAGGGCACGAAGAGTATGGTTTAATATACGATATGGCAACATAGCGACACTTCAGGGCACGAAGAGTATGGTTTAATATACGATATGGCAACATAGCGACACTTCAGGGCACGAAGAGTATGGTTTAATATACGATATGGCAACATAGCGACACTTCAGGGCACGAAGAGTATGGTTTAATATACGATATGGCAACATAGCGACACTTCAGGGCACGAAGAGTATGGTTTAATATACGATATGGCAACATAGCGACACTTCAGGGCACGAAGAGTATAGTTTAATATACGATATGGCAACATAGCGACACTTCAGGGCACGAAGAGTATAGTTTAATATACGATATGGCAACATAGCGACACTTCAGGGCACGAAGAGTATAGTTTAATATACGATATGGCAACATAGCGACACTTCAGGGCACGAAGAGTATAGTTTAATATACGATATGGCAACATAGCGACACTTCAGGGCACGAAGAGTATAGTTTAATATACGATATGGCAACATAGCGACACTTCAGGGCACGAAGAGTATAGTTTAATATACGATATGGCAACATAGCGACTCTTCAGGGCACGAAGCAGTGTTTGCAAAGTTGAAACTCGTTGCGATACGGTCGCAAGTAAGAGAACCGGACAGTAAGCACTCACTCTCAGTTATTTTCATGCTTTGGAAAAAGTGTTCGTTTTTGTGTGTGTGATTTTTGCATGCTATGACTGATGTTGAAACTGAGCATCGGTATATGATACTTTATTCTGTTCGGTGAGGTTTAAGGAGTACACAGACAGTCGCAGAAATGACTCAAATGTATGGAAAACAGTTGTCCAGGTCTTGGGTCATCCAGCATGGAATCGTGCCCGTCTGTGAAGCGTTTGTGCCACTTGAAAATGGCGCTTCCTTTCAAGCATTGTCCTCCACGTATTCGAATCATTTCTGAAACTATCCATGCACCATTTAAGCATCGCCGAACACAGTAACGTATCACATAACGCTGCTCAGTGTGCAGATTATACATAATAAATGAATAAATAAATACCCCCTCAAGTAGCTGCTTGTCACAGAGGTCTGAAAGGAGCCAGTCAGTTTATATGCCATAATAGAAGGTCTGTGAGGATGGCAGCACCTCAGCAGAAAAACATGAACATCCATACCTTACCTGGGGCTCGAACCAAGGTCCCTTAGATCAGTAGGCAAGCGGGTTGGGTTGGGTTGTTTTACCTCTGAGAGGCACTTTTTTGCACACCATGGGCTAAATGGCCAGGTCAGATGGACCCCGAAGACTCAGAGAAGGTTGGGGGAGGGGACCCACTGGAACAGCTGTTGGGAGACAGATGGTAGCCTCCCGTCAAGGTCATCCAGCGTGTTCTTTAACGTGCACAGTGTATGGCTCTCCCGCACACGGGCCACGGCTTAACGTCCCATCCGACGGACGGCGGTCTTTACCAAGCCCATCGTTGTCCCCTACTGACCGTGGGCAGGGCGGGGAATTTTGCGGAGATAAATCTCAACGCTGACCCAGCTGGGACTCGAACCTGGAAAGTACAGATTACGAGCCTGGCGCGCGAGCGACTGAGCCACCCCCGCCCGTAGCCAAGAGGGCTAACCACTCGGCCACGGGACGGCTGATACAGTCTGCGAAAAATTTTCCACACAAAAAGCACCTTTCCACAGAGAGAAAATGACAGACTGGCTGTATAGTGTTCTGCTGTTGCTTACAACCGTACCGCAACGTGTTTCAACTTGCACACACTGCTACGTTCCTAGAAGAGTCGGCGAGTTGCCACCACATACCATATAATAAACTCGTACGAAAAGCTATTAATTGTTGTGGTTGTCAATACACGAGTTAAATAATTCGCCTACGTATATGAATGAGTATTATTCTCAATGAAAGTCGAAAAAAATTAAAGTAGAAAACCTATCTCCATATTAATCGAAAATAAATGAACTTTTGTTTATCCTAAGAGTTCTTTTCCCTGAACCGACTGTCATGAGAAGAGAGGAGAGCTTATCCATCCATCTGAATGAGAGAGAAGGAAGAAAGTCCTTTACAACCTTGATTCGTTATCTGAGAGCAGATCGGAACCCTCCCTTGGTCCCAGGGCAAAGCTATTAGTAACACGTCAGACGAGTGGCTCGTGTACAATGTGTTACAAATTAATTGTTGCCGTCGGCAGGCCACATTAATCAGCCCCGGAGACTTGTTTTCCTGCCCCTTTTAGTGAATTAATGAAGCTTTTTAGGAGACACCATTCCTCGGAGCACTGTTATTAACGATTCTCCTTCTGATATGCGGCCCATTTCCGGTAAAGCCCTTTACTTTGGCCACGTGGCTCGGGCAGCCGAGAGGTATGAGATAAGCTGGGTGGGTTATGTCTCATTTTGTAATTCGTTGCCAAAAATAAAGAAAACGAGCTGTATTAGTGCTTGGCGTGACGTCTGCACCATTTTTTGCACTTCCCGTAAGAAACACGAACAATTACCGCCTGTCAAACAATTATCCACCATAATACGTTGTATTAGAGCGTTTCGTGTTTCTGACTGTTTTTTTTTTTTTTTTCAATTTCTTCTTCCTTTCTGGTGATGTTGGCGTTTTTGTAACGTATTATTCCTCCTTCAGAAAAGTAGGAAACGAACTTCGTTTGAAAGAATAAAAACATTAATGATTTCAAAAAAGGCTAAATGTTTCAACGATGTTGCTAGAAAGGAAATTTAATAGAGGTGCGAACAATAAAAGATCGATTAAAGAACATTAACTTAAGATGAATCTTGATTTATCGTGGAACGAAACGCTGAGTGTTAATGGTTAAAGGTTAAAGCAATTATTAAATTAGAGAGGAGATTGGATTGGGTTGTTTTACCTCTGAGCGGCACTTTTTTGCACACCATGGGCTAAATGGCCAGGTCACATGGACCCCGAAGGCTCAGAGAAGGTTGGGGGAGGGGACCCACTGGAACAGCTGTTGGGAGACAGATGGTAGCCTCCCGTCAAGGCCATCAAGCGTGTTCTTTAACGTGCACAGGGTATGGCTCTCCCGCATACGGGGCCACGGCTTAACGTCCCATCCGACGGACGGCGGCATTTCCAAGGCCCATCGGTGTCCCCTACAGACCGTTGGCAGGGCGGGGAATTTTGAGGAGATAAATCTCAACGCTGACCCAGCTGAAACTCGAACCTGGGAATTACAGATTACGAGCCTGGCGCGCGCGGCAGACTCGCAATCTGCACTTTCCAAGTTCCAGTCCCACCTGGGCTAGGGTTGAGATTTATCTCCGCTAAACACCCCGCCCTGCCCACGGTCAGTAGGGGACACCAATGGGCATGGAAAGTCTACCGCCCTTCGTACGGGAGGTTAAGTCCTGGTTCCATGTGCGGGAGAGTCATCTCTGTGCACGTTATAGAACACGTTGGATGATCTTTACGGGAGGCTACCATCTGTCTCCCAACAGCTGTCCAGTGGGTGTCCTTCCCCCAACCATCTCTGAGCTCTCGAGGTCCTTGTGACCTGGCCATTTAGCTCATTGTGTGCCAAAAACAGTGCCGCTCAGAGATAAAACAACCCAATTATTATTAAATTACTAGCTGAACTCTGTACATTGTAGTGCTCGGGTCTCACTTTTAATCCGTATATTATTCTTATTTTTCGCTGGACTAAAGTTTAGTTTTATGAGAAACACCTTGTGATGTTAACTCTTCGTTTGTCGGTCTATTGGGACCACTTAGGACGTTCCCTCGGTTCGATCGCTATACGCGACGGGTGAAAGAGTCTTTCGGATAAAATCAACGGTTTATTCACAATTGCAGAGTCTCGATACTGAGGCTCCTCCCCCATAAATTATTTCAACTTCAGACTTTACTTAAAAATAACAAAGATTTATTTAACCTTCCAAACATACTTGCTGGACGAGGACATATGCTCAATTACATAGATTGCAACAACACCAGCTTACTATGCCTGTTCAGCTGTATTTACAGAGCCAATGCCGCTATTACCAGTCGGCATTTCCCAGCTTTACCATTTCTCGTTCGTCTCCTTCCGAAACTCGACCGGCTCTCCCCTCATCGTTGCCAAACCCTTTCTTCCTTTCTTTCTCTGCCTGACCATCTGGGCAGTCCGCTAGCAGTTGGGCGACCTCCGTCCCCTCGGGGCACTGTCCCTTCAATTAACTTTCCAGATGACGGGACAGAGGGCCTCCCCGTAGCATATGACTATTTTGGCGAAATCCAAAATAAATATACACAGCCTGAACAAAAAAAAATCTAAAAAGGCCTCTAGCCTGACACACCTCCTGCAACTTCCCAACCCAAACATTTAGCACAGTTTCAACATGAAGAATTTCCCTGCGTTGCTGACGTCATCGTGCTCTCTCATAGCCCGTGGCTTCCTTTCGAGATTTTTATTTCCGTTTCACCAGTTGGTTTCTCCTGTATGGCTCTGTGTTCTGTCAGAAAACCTATAATGGAACGCCTTAATATAATAATGCCTTTGGGAATGGTCTGTGCTAGACTTCAGTATGTTACAGTCGCTCAAAAAAGTATCCAAACACTACGGTTGATTACAGAATTCAGAAAAAACTTTAGTTTCTTGTAGGAATATTATGATAAATAATCTTACCTCTATCAAGCCTCCATTTTAGAATTCAACTTGCTCATTTAGTTTCGAAAAAAGGAAAAGAAATTAACTTTCTACTTTTCCGTTTTCGATGAATGCTTTGAAACTTTTTTTCCCCTACCAGTAGGGAATTTTTTGATACGACAAAGGGAAAATATACTTTGTACTAATATAATAAATACACAACAAAGATAATAAATACTTTGTAAATAAAGAGAGTATCTCCCGTTGGGAGCGCTGTGGTTATGCGATAATGAAAGAAAATCTTTGAGTCTAGGAATGTAAAAAAGTTTTCATGTAGATAATATTTAAATAGCCTAAGTACTTACTCAATCTTGAATTATTGCACAAAATATCATATAGGGTGTAGCTTGGTCGTGCAACAATCGCCTAAATGTTAAATTATTTCGAAAACATCATATCTAAAAAAAAGAAAAGGACAGAAACTACTCTTCAACAATTCAAAGATTAGATATTTGTTGTGCAAGCAACAAAATTTATTTTAGTTTTTAGCAATATATAACAAATAAATTGTCGCTCAACCAAATTTTTCCACTCATATTTTTTTGCGTAATCATTTGAATATTGTGTAATTGTTGTGCAACCAAGCTTCATCTATGCCCGACAGCATTCACTGTCACCTAACCAAAGTTGCCGGATCGACAGTGGAGCTAATAGACAAATTGAAACATAAATTTCCGAAATTTCATTTAGAACAAAAGCAAATGTTCCCCTCCCCCCTCTTCCCTGCCACATCCCTTGCCTCCAATGATTCAATCCCTTTCGTGGACAAGCAACGCGATGATACTAGACTTGGCAAGCAGCTCGAAACTGCATCGTAATTCCTTTCCTGTGAGGTCGGCGTTTTGTTCAGTAATAAAGTTAAATTTGGGTTACTTGTCAAGACTATGATTTATTATGGGAAGGCGCCGCGGAAGTGCAGAATAAACAAGGCACGGTGTCGAGAAACAAGCTGATTAAAAATGTTTAATACGAATTTAAGGTCCAAGGGGAAACAGGAATTTCATTTTAACGAGGGTGAGTGCATCGGTATGACGTGTTTGCATAAAGAAGGGTTAGAAAGGAAAATTTGGTAAGGAAAGAATGAGGCTCATTGATAATCAAGGTGACATACTCTAAAAGCTGCCATACAGATGTTAACAAGAAGCTGTAAAAATGAGGTCTTTAAATATTCCATTCGTTTAAAGTGAGGAAAAAAGAAACTTTTTGGGTTTGAGAAGAAATCATGGAACCGATTAAGGAAGTTCTGGTTAAACTGTGCCAAGTATTGGGTCTTAAGTGTCGTAGTCGCCCGTAACGTTGGAAAGAAAATGCCTAAACCACATGGAGTTGGTTCAGTTATTGGTGGTATCACCCAAGGTTCCCATATTCCCACACAACCACAATATTCAGAATACATCTAGAAGATATATAAGATGACCAGAGGACATCCACTGATCATCTTAGATATCTGATGGATGATTTATGGAGATTGTGGATGTGTGGGTTTGAACCCCCACTGGGGGTGCATACAGATTTTCTCCGATATGAGGCTGCACTGAATGAGAATGGGGACATCGATTGTCTTGGTGAAGTCGCCGTCTGTCAAATGACACACCAAGCCCTGACACCATTTTCAGGAGAGCCATACCCCATTCACGTCAAACAACTTGCTGCATGACATTGAGGGAGGCTTTTATCTATATCCTAATAACCGTCCAATAGAATTCCTTCCTCAATCCGGTCCTGGTGACCTTGGCGATCTAGCCATTTAATCCATTAAAATAAGAATTTATCAATTAAGCTTCCAAAGGAACTGCTTCTCAGAGGATTGGATTAGATTGCTTTAATTCTGAGAGCACTATTTCTGTACATAACTGGTTAAATGACTAAGTCACAATGGCCCAAGGACTCAGAATTGTTCGGGGGAAGAGGATCCACTGGACAGATGTTAGGAGACAGATAGTAGCCTCCAGTCAAGATCGTCCAGAATGTTTTTTAACATGCGCAGGGTATGGCTCTTCTGCACACGGGGGTGCAGAATGTTTACAGTCGGTAGCGTACCAGCCTCTTAACATGCTGTTCACAAGTGGAGATTTATCTCCGAAAAATTCACCTCAGTCAGTAGGGACACCGATGGGCTTGGAAAGGTCTCCGTCCCTCGGATGGGATGTTGAGCCATGGGTCCATGTGTGGGAGAGCCATATTCTATGTATGTTAAAGAACATGCTGGATGGGCTTGACGGGAAGTTATATGTCTCCCAACAGTTGTCCAGTGGCTATCCTCCCGCCAACTTTCTCTGAGCCCTCGGGTACTTGTGACATGGCCATTTAGCCTATTGCGTGCAAAAAAGTGCCGCTTAGAGGTAAAAAAACCCAACACAACCCACCTGCTCTCCGTCATAAAGAGAATATCGATGGGTTTAGAAAAGCCGCCGCCCTTCGTATGGGACGTCCATTGTCTCTTAACAGTTGCTCAGTGGATCCCTTTCCTCTAACCTTCTCTGGGTCCTTGGGGTCATTGTGTGACCTGGCCATTTAGCCCATTTGTACTAAACGTGCCTCTCAGAGGTAAAAAAAACAAATGTCGCATCCAAGACCAAGGTTTTTAATATTTGATACAATTGACAGGGCCTTTCCAAACACAATGTTTCTCATTTCTCACCTAGGGTAGGTTAGGGGTGGAGGTTAGTGGAGATAAATCTCAACAGTGGCTTAATCTTCTAAGAGAGGTCTGGGTTGGGTTGGGTTGTTTTACCTCTGAGCGGCACTTTTTTGCACACAGTGGGCTAAATGGCCAGGTCACAAGGACCCCGAAGGCTCAGAGAAGGTTGGGGGAGGGGACCCACTGGAACAGCTGTTGGGAGACATATGGTAGTCTCCCGTCAAGGCCTTCCAGCGTGTTCTTTTACGTGCACAGGGTATGGCTCTCCCGCACACGGGGCCACGGCTTAACGTCTCATCCGACGGACGGCGGCCTTTCCAAGCCCATCGGTGTCCCCTACTGACCGTGGGCAGGGCGGGGAATTTTGCGGAGCTAAGAGAGGTCTGACAGAAGCCTGTCAGTATAATACGATAATAGAGAAGATCTTTGAGTAAGTCGAGAGCTCACCAGAAAGGCAACATAACAAACTTCTATGCCTTACCCTTTACACCTAGCTAAGTTAAGCTAACTATTTTGCCACCGGAAAGACTGTTTAACACATTTTGTGATTAGAAAAGTATAGCTCAGAGATAAATGACATGTCCGATGAGACGATATAAACAAATTCAGCAATAGCAAGAAGCAAAAGAGCATCATTAAATATTCATCAGTGTTCATGTCACTTCGTAAACACAAGAGAAATTAAAATAGTGAGCTCAGTCATAAAAGTTAGGTTTTAATCAAGTCTTTCAACATACAATCGGTATAAATAGCCTTGAAAATAACAATTAATTTCGATAATTTAAATATTTGTCATGAGGCTAATAGACTTATGAAGTATCTTTTTTCCTTTTTTCTTCCGAGAACACTGAGTACACAACTGGAAGTAACTTTCAAGACACTAATTACTTTTGCTGTTATTGTTCAAAATCTGGTTATTAAGCTTATTTCCTAAGCAGTTAATTAGCTTTGTTACGAAACACACAACGTCAATCAGCTTGCTGGTTAGGAATAGAGAAATGAGCTCGCAACCATACTTCTGAAAGCATTTGAAGGTCCAGCAGGTGAGCAGCCTTGCAACAAACTTCTCTGTTTATGATAGCCGAATTGTTTTGCGAGTGGTATGCGTGATCACATTTAAACAAATTTGACTCTGTACTGGCTATGATGATTAGTTTGGATTATGAACTTAATGCACTGGTAGATCTCTGTTAAAAAAATTGCTTCTGTGTCGGCAAATAATCCGATCAGAAGCCATCGCAGGTATCTGAACTCTTGATATTAAGTTTAGTATCACTGATCTTAAACTAGAGTGATTCGTCTCAGACGCCGGTTTGACCCAAAAGATAATTGCAGAATTAGTTTTTGTAAAGTCAATGTGCAACTAACTTTGAAGATACCTGAATGTAAAAATACGGTAATTTCTTTCAAGCTTCGGCTTAAATTAGCTTTTACTAAACGAAACCGTCATAAACGAGCTTTGCAATTAAATAACTTTTTGGATGTTAATAAATTCTCTTTGTATTTAATCAACCTTTGCGATGTTAATAAATTCTTGGTTTTTAAGCAACTTTTTAGAATGTTAATAAGCTCTCTTTGTATTTAAGCAACTTTTTGGAATTTTAATAAGCTCTCTTTGTATTTAAACAACTTTTTGGAATACTTATAAACTTATTTGGAATTTAAATAACTTTCTTTGGAATGTTTATAAACTTAATTGGAATTTAAATACTTCATTTGGAATTTTTCTAAACTGCCTTTGTACTTAACCTTTTGGAATGTTTCTTTGCATCTCTTTGTATTTAAACAAATTTTTGGAATGCTTATAAGCTCTCTTTGATTTAAACAACATTTTTTGGAATGCTTAGAAACTCTCTTTTTATTTAAACAAGTTTTTGGAATGTTAATAATTCTTAGTATTTAGACAACTTTTTGGAAAGTTAATAATTTTAATTTCCTCTCTTGGTATTTAAACAGTATTTTATAATGTTCATAAATTCTTTTTATATTTCAATAACATTTTTGGAATATTTATAAACTCTCTTGTCATTTAAACTACTTTTTGCAATGTTCCTAAACTCTCTTTGCATTTAAGCAGTTTTTTGGAACGTTCATAAACTTTCTTTCCAATTAAATAATTCTTTGGAATGTTTATAAACTCTCTTTGCATTTTAACTAATTTTTTGAATGTTTATAAACTCTGTTGGAACTTAATAAACTTTTTTTGGAATGTTAATAAACTCTCGAGATTTTCAGTTTATTATTTCATGAATTTAATGTCTGTAGGGCACATCCTGTGATTATATCTTTACTAAATAATAAACTCTCTTTGTATTAAAACAACTTTTTGGGAAGTTAAGAAACTTTCTTGGTATTTAAAAAGGGTCTCGGAATGTTCCTAAACTCTCTTTATTATTATTTAAAAACGTTTTGAATGCGATAGTTTTGCTGATGAAAACCAGAGTATATGAACATTCCAAAAAAATAGTTAAATGATGTAAAGATTTGAATTATTTGATAGCACTGATTCAATGAAAATTCATTCTTACAATGAAAATTCGTGATATCATTAAATCCGTGTTTCAATGGAAATAATATGAGGAAGCTCTTTTGCATTTATAGGGGAGATTGTATTTCATAATCAAATGAAAATGAAAGAATATAATATGTAGAAGCTTAGAGAGTAATCACTTTAGAAATGTCGAAAGTAGTCAAAAATAAAAAAAAAAAGGATTGCATTGTGAAAATGTTACATTACGGGATGTACATACCTTCGAGATCAAAGAAAACATTTAATCTTTAAACAATCTTTGGTCTTTTGTTTAGCAAAATAAGAAAGGTGTTATTTGTTCTTGATATAATGAGTTTTAATAATATGGAACTTACTAATATTCAAGTTGCTGAAAAGTTTTGATTGATTATTTCAGATCTGTTTACGCTAATAGTTCTAAGCTTGTAAATAGGTTTTTTGCTTTATTGCTAAGGACATGAACATCTTGGATATTACGATAATTTAAAAGCATTAATACTGATGATGTTATTGATATTTTAAGAATTTTGAAAAGGATAAAACTTTGGGCATTGATTTTGATTCCTCCATTTGTAATTAAAGGCTGCGAATATTGTTTGTTTTTATTTTCTTAACTCTTTTATGTTGTCCATTAAGCAGAAAATATTTTCTTTTATGCAAATGAAAATTAAGATTGTGCCTGTATATAATTAAAAAATGGAAAAAAAAAGTATCAAGAACTATAGATCTTTTGTCTATTACCTTTCTTCAAAATATTTCAGTGTAATATAGATAAAAAAATTAGATATCTACAACCTTTTGGAATTCCGTTGAAAATAAATGATAAGAAAAATCGTTTCTAATTCTAGTTGAGGGAATTGGTTATTTCGTTTTTACCACATTTCAAAGTAAAGAAAAATGAGCGATTATTTCGCTTTTGCATCCTTCCTTCTGTACATGTTCAACTTTTCTATTTTAAAAGATAAAGTGGGAAAATGAGTCAAATAGGTACTAATAAAATATTACTACTCACATTTTCCGAATTTTCCATTAGTTTGAATTTCCACAGTTAGATTGGATTGGATTGTTTTACCTCTGAGCGGCACTTTTTTGCACACCATGGGCTAAATGGCCAGGCCACAAGGACCCCGAAGGCTCAGAGAAGGTTGGGGGAGGGGACCCACTGGAACATCTGTTGGGAGACAGATGGTAGCCTCCCGTCAAGGCCATCCAGCGTGTTCTTTAACGTGCACGGGGTATGGCTCTCCCGCACACGGGCCCACCGCTTAACGTCCCATCCGACGGACGGCGGCCTTTCCAAGCCCATCGGTGTCCCCTACTGACCGTGGGCAGGGCGGGGAATTTCGCGGAGATAAATGTCAACGCTGACCCAGCTGGGACTCGAACCTGGGAACTACAGATTACGAGCCTGGCGCGCTACCGACTGAGCCCCCCCCGCCCCCTTCCACAGTTAGAAGACAAAAAAGTTGGAAAATGAAACAAAGAAACTTTAAAATTTCAGATATTATTTTCATGTTAGAAATTTGATATGGTTCGTGTGAGTTTATACATGGGCTGGACCAACACCTCCTATAATAGGAGGCCAGTGGACCAAATTATGACGTCACCATAGGTAGTCCTGTAATATCATTATTCCTCATACAATTATTTCTATTATTATTACTGGTGTACTTTTATATTGATATTTTTATTAATATTTATTTATAAATAGATATTATTTAGAAGAAAAATTATTTGGATTGATTAGAAAATTATCATAATGCTAATAAATACGAATAATATTTTACTAAATAAGATATATTTATAAATAAGTATTAGTATAAATTGATAATAATAGAAAACTGATAATAATAGAAAACTGATAATAATAGAAAAATATATAAGAATTATTTACGTTACTACTTATGTTGACGTCATAAGCTGGTCCACAGGCCTTTTGCTGTAGAAGGTGTTGGTTCTCCCTTTGAAAACGAGCATTCTCTATATTTTCTAGGGGCAATTCGATGATCTCTAGGGGTGTCTAGTAATGTGATGGATTCCTTACCTCAGTTACGTTACTGATTTTATTAATTTTCACTCTATTTATGCTTTGTTTCGAAGAGCATGACGATTTGGCAATTACTTATTTATGCAGAAAATGTAAAATTATGTAAGAAGATGAAACTAAAACTCTATTTTAAATGACGATGTTTATTTAGACAACTCTGTATTAGGCAATTTATGTCATATGGTCTGAGCGCTTTCGTACGGCTATAATGTAGTGCACTTCTTCAGAGACATATCTTAGGCAATTAAACACATTAGCTAATATTTTGGTGATTCTATACTAGCAACAATAAATTTGGGATCTATTATTACACATCACAGCACATGTATGTAACTATTTTGAGTCTGGATCTTAAAGCTTTTTAATATGCGTAACAAATGGAATTTCTTTCGATATTGTCTAGATATTTAATTTCACCTTCGACCACTGAGTGTAAGGGGGTAAGGCTTGAAGATTAGCGTGTCCACCTCGCTGCCATGCTTTGGCCGCGATCCCCGGATAAGGCATGGATGTATGTGTCGTTTTTCTGCTGAGGTCCTGCCATCCTCTCAGACCTTCTACTATGGCATATAAACTGACAGGTTCCTGTCAGACCTCTGTGGCAAGCAGCTGCTTGAGGGGGTATTTATTTATTTTTTGCCTTCCCATGGCCGAGTGGTTAGCACGCTTGGCTACTAATCTAAGGGACCTGGGTTCGAGCCCCGGGTAAGGCATGGTTGTGTGTGTTGTTTTTCTGCTGAAGTCCTGCCATCCTCACAGACCTACTACTTTGGCATATAAACTGACAGGCTCCTGTCAGACTTCTGTGGCAAGCAGCTGCTTGAGGGGGTATTTTTTTATATTTATGTCGCTGAGTTGGCGTCACGTTGCTATCACCTCCTTCGGGCATCTGTTTCTTGTTAACTATGTTTACCTCATAGTTTTCGGCTCTTTATTTCATAAAATAAAAAGTTTCTTACTTGAGTTCTTTTGCTCTTCCTCAGTCGGCCACAAAATTATAGGGATAGTCTTTATACGATGAGATCACTGTTCACTAATTCCACTATTGTTGTGACTTCATAGCCTTTATTACGCATGCGCACCACCTTCATTATACTCGAAGACCCCACTTGACACAGTCTTAGAAATCATAACACAGAAGCTGAGAAATGATCCTGCATTATCACACATTGAAGCTGAGGAAATTTACAAAATTACTAAAATGGGTTCGATGCAAATTATTTCTCCTTGGAGCATTAAAAGGAGCCCGTATAGGATCCCCATTTTCCTGCCTCGTTTCAGTTGTTGTTGGGTTGTTTTACCTCTGAGCGGCACTTTTTTGCACACCGTGGGCTAAATGGCCAGGTCACATGGACCCCGAAGTCTCAGAGAAGGTTGGGGGAGGGGATCCACTGGAACAGCTGTTGGGAGACAGATGGTAGCGTCCCGTCAAGGCCATCCAGCGTGTTCTTTAACATGCACAGGGTATAGCTCTCCCGCACACGGTGCCACGGCTTAACGTCCCATCCGACGGACGGCGGCCTTTCCAAGCCCATCGGTGTCCCCTACTGACCGTGGGTAGGGCGGGGAATTTTGCGGAGATAAATCTCAACGCTGACCCAGCTGGGAATCGAACCTGGGAACTACAGATTACGAGCCTGGAGCGCTACCGACTGAGCCACCCCCGCCCCACCTCGTTTCAGACATAATCTTAAAATCCCTAGAAGGTAGTATAGTTAGCAAAATCCGAAACATAATTACCCTATGGCAGCTCTATATCGATGATGTCCTCGTCATCTGGAATGCCAATGAAGCATCATTTTCAGAGTTCATAAAGAACGTGAAGGAATGTTACACAACAATAACATTCAAGAAAGAACAGGAGCTAGATCACTGCATAACATTTCTAGATATTCTTATCAAAAGAGGACCCAATTGTAACATTAGACACCAGTGTTTAAGAAAAACCTACATTCGTCGCAACCTTCATTCCAGCTGATTCATATTGTGTACAAACATGTAAAATGGCGGCTTTCCGATCCGCCTTTTATCGGGCATTTAAATACATATCTAAGCAAGAAACCCTAAAAGCTGAGATCGAATGCATTTATCATACAGGAAGAGAAGCAGGATACACCAACAGAACTATTAATAAAATCTACAGGATCATCAGAAATAAAATAGATACTGATCTACGGGACCTGGGTTTGAGCCCCGGGTAAGGCATGGATGTATGTGTCGTTTTTCTGCTGAGTTCCTGCCATCCTCTCAGACCTTCTACTATGGCATATAAACTGACAGACTCCTGTCAGACCTCTGTGGCAAGCAGCTGCTTGAGGGGGTATTTATTTTTATTTTTTTTTTTAGCATACAAACAGAAACCAAGAGAGAGCCCAAAATCACAACAACAGTGAAATATTCACAAAATTTGTTCTTCCTCACAAGAAACCTTGGCAAGAAATCTCATACAAAGCATTACCTGCGGATCCCAACCAAACATATTAAAAACGATAAAATCAGATCGAGGTCCTACACCTCATACAGAAAGAAGAGGTGAAACATCCTTTTGAAACCCGTTTCAGGAAATCAAACCCTACCTCATATCTATCCATAGTAAATACAGATATTACCTCTAGAAATAGACTTCAACAATTATTAAAAACATCTGAAAATGATTATCGCTGACGCGGCGGGAATCGAACCCTCAGCTCTCTAGATACATTTTAGTAGAGCGCTCTAACCATTATGTATTGGATGTACAAATCGTACCCTGAAACAAATGATCTACGAAATCAAAAACCCAGCACAGAATTATCGAAATTAGCATAAGAAGGAAAGGTCGAACCCAGCACAGAATTATCGAAATTAACATAAGAAGGAAAGGTCGAACCCAGCACAGAATTATCGAAATTAGCATAAGAAGGAAAGGTCGAACCCAGCACAGAATTATCGAAATTAGCATAAGAAGGAAAGGTCGAACCGCTTTTCAATCAAGATCAAGCATACTTAATAGTTATTCCCCCCCCCCTCCGCCACCAAATGACAAACCCTAACCAGGGAAAGCATAGAAATTTACCAGATTCCAGAAATTGTCTGTAACATAGACGAACCCCTCCCATCAGCAGCATGGCAGCTGATCCTGCAAGGGGGCGGGGGTGGCTCAGTCGGTAGCGCGCCAGGCTCGTAATCTGTAGTTCCCAGGTTCGAGTCCCAGCTGGGTCAGCGTTAAGATTTATCTCCGCAAAAATTCCCCGCCCTGCCCACGGTCAGTAGGGGACACCGATGGGCTTGGAAAGGCCGCCGTCCGTCGGATGGGACGTTAAGCCGTGGGCCCGTGTGCTGGAGAGCCATACCCTGTGCACGTTAAAGAACACGCTGGATGGCCTTGACGGGAGGCTACCATCTCTCTCCCAACAGCTGTTCCAGTGGGTCCCCTCCCCCAACCTTCTGTGAGCCTTCGGGGTCCTTGTGACCTGGCCATTTAGCCCATGGTGTGCAAAAACCCCACGCAGAGAGATAGTCCCACCCAACTCATAACAACAAACAGCTCGCAGCCAGCGCCAAATCATGTGGCGCGCAACAATAGTGGAATTAGTGAAATCTGATTTCTTCGTATTAGGACTATGCCTATAATTTTGCGGCAGACTAAGGAAGAGCCAAAGAACTCAAGTAAGAACCTTTTATTTTATGAAATAAAGAGCGGAAAACCACGAGGCAACCATAGTTAAGAAGAAGCAGATGCCCGAAGGAGGAGGAATCGCAAGGAGGAAGTTGTTCTTGCTCCACTCCGCTTTGGTCATTCATTTATCACTCATTCATTTCTTCTTCGGGCCGACGACGAACCAAAGTGCGAGTTTGGTGACACCATTTTAACAACTAAACACATTTTAATCGATTGTCCCGCTTTTAATCTAGAAAGTGTTTTTATTTTAGCCATGTTGATTTTGCGTCCGAGCTCTTTACAATCGGAAATGTTTTATCTGATGCCTCGCTTTTAACTCCTCTCTTCGTTTTTTTACGTACGTTATACAGACTATTTTACTAGATTGCAAAATTTTATGGCTTTATTTATACACTATCCAACTGGATCGGTTTTAATTTTGTATCTTTTTATCTAATGATTATACATATTTATTGCTTTTGTATTTTTATATGTGTTGGTTTTGTCCTTTACTCTTTGCTGTATTGCCTTTTAATTTTGGTTGTGGTTTCTGTGTCTTTTACCCTTTTATGTGTTTCGTTTGGCACATTAAAGTTTATGGCGCACAATGCGCCATAAAACCCTAAATAGCCAACCAATCCGAAGGCGGTGATAGCAACTTATGTAGCTTATTTCTGAAATGAAAAAATGTGGAAACTTTAACATTAGAAACACCCTTAAACTTTAGAAACACCCTTTTAGTCTTAACAGACAGCATTACAGAGAGTTTAATAATATCTAAGAGATTTTGAAAGCTCATAAGAATCTTTGGCTTGATGGTCTGACTGACAAAGCGCAGAAAGCAGCTAAACAGTACAACAGATTTATCATTATCCTCAAGCAGCCATTAGCTACGGAGGTCCAACCTGACCGTGCAATTTAGTTCTCCAAGCAAGTCTATCCTGAGCTACATCTACTGCATCTGGCCACTGCAACCAATTCTAACAAGGTCCTGTTTGACATTGTCTGCCCACCGCATCCTAGGTCTCCCTTTCTTTCTGAGGCCTTTAGGCACACTGTTCATAACCCTATTCGCCAATCTATAATTATTCATACGGGCAACATGGCCAAACCAGCGAAGTCTCTCTCTGCACAATATGCTGCTTAAAAGAGGTTGCAAACTCCTTTGCCTAACCTCATCATTACTTACAAAGTTGAACCACCTGATGCCCAAGATACTGCGTAAGCATCTGGAATCAAAAGCATCTAGTTTCCTGTTATCTTGTTTACAAAGTGTCCAAGTTTCACTACCATACCTAACCTTAGAAAGAACCAAACTATTATACAATCTAATTTTAGTCTTTAGGTGTATACGCCTATTTCTCCACACTCTCCATAGATTCTTAAAATCCCGGCAGCAATCCCTATTCGTCTGTTAATCTCATGCCGCACATTACCATTATCTGTTAAATAGCTCCCAAGATAATTAAACTGTGACACCTGCTCAAGACTGCAACCATTCAGATGAACTGAATCACAGCCTGCCTGACCAATTTTCATCACTTTAGTTTTCTCTCTGTTTATAACCAAACCTACTCTACTACCAGTCTCATCAACAGCTCGAATGAAAGAGTTCATCTCATCAACATCATTTGCCAAAAGGGTTAAATCTTCAGCATAATCTAAATCAGAAATTTTCGCATCTGCAGTCCATTTAACTCCAAAATCTTTCCCTTGAAGTGAATTTCGCATTGCATAATCAATAACTAAACTAAAGAGAAAGGAGACAAAATGCACCCTTGTCGAACACCAGAAGCAATGCTTAACCAATTGCTACAAGCCTTACCGTTGCTAGTATAGAACCACCGAAATATTAGCTAACGTGTTTAATTGCCTAAGATATGTCTCTGAAGACGTATTGCTACATTAGAGCCGCACGAAAGCGCTCAGGCCATATGACATAAATTTCCTAATACAATACCGAACTGCCTAAATTAACAAGGTCATTTAAAATAGAGTTTCAGTTTCATCTTTTTACGTATATCAATAACAAAAAAAATTCATTTTTATAGAATGTAAAATTATCGAAAAGTATTGATACTCTGTGGATAAATATGTTCTTTTCGATATTTTTTCAAAAGGAAGAAGGTACACCGAAGAGCCAAAACATTATGACCAATTTAGTGTAAATCGAAGTAACTGCAAGTAAACGACGGCGCGTGTGAAGATCATGAAACAGTATAAATAACACCTGATACTGAGCTCTGTTAATCAGTGTTATTCTTGTTCTTCAGATGGGAAAGGCAGAGGACTAAAGTGAATTTGACAAAAGCCAAATTGTAATGACCAGACGACGGATCAGAGCATTTCCGAGGTGGCAAGGCTTGTGGGTAGCCTTGCCATCTCGGTACAGCCGTGATTAGTACCTTCAAAAAGTGGTCCGAGGAGGGAAAAGCCACAAACTGCCAGCAAGGTGTGGGCCGACCACTGCTCATCGATACTAGAGGTGAGCAAAGGCTGTCCCATATGGTACCAGCCAACAGAAGGGATACTGTGCCCGTAATTTGAATGCTGTGACGGGAGTAATGTGTCGCGACACACAGTACATTGGACCCTGCTGAAAATGGAGCTGTGTAGCTGCAGGCCGCTCCGAGTGCCCATGCTAACCTCGGTTCACCATCGAAAGCGCCTGTAATGGGCCCGCGAGCATCAAAACTGGACATTGAATGATTGGAAGAAGAAGATCGTCTGGTCTGATGAATCTGAAAGTTAAAGGATTTGCTGGTAACGTGTTGATACCAAATACCACAAGACGCTTTTGGAAATCTTGTAGCGTCCATGCCTCGCCGGGTAAGAGCTGTTTTGGCGGCACGTGGAGGACCAACATCATACTAGGCAAGTGGTCATAATGTTTTGGCTCTTCGGTGTATTTCCCTACACAAATAACCTATAATCTGTATTTAGGCTTGTCCTGGTTTCTCATACAACATACAAAAACTTACACAAGGACATGCCCTGCTGGTCTTAGATTTCAGGTACCCTAACCACTAGACCAGGTAAGGTCTTTTTCTATTCTGTTTCAAATATGATTTATATATTCTGCTCTTAGACTGGGACGGGGGTGCTCAGTCGGTAGCGCGGCAGACTCGTAATCTGTACTTCCCAGGTTAGAGTCCCAGCTGGGTCAGCGTTGAGATTTATCTCCGCAAAATTCTCCGCCCTGCCCACGGTCAGTAGGGGACACCGATGGACTTGGAAAGGCCGCCGTCCGTCGGATGGGACGTTAAGCCGTGCCCCCGTGTGCGGGAGAGCCATACCCTGTGCACGTTAAAGAACACGCTGGATGGCCTTGAAGGGAGAACACGCTGGATGGCCTTGAAGGGAGAACACGCTGGATGGCCTTGACGGGATTATGGTAATCTCTGAGCCTTCGGGGTCCATGTGACCTGACCATTTAACCCATGGTGTGCAAAAAAGTGCGGCTCAGAGGTAAAACAACCCAATCCAACCTGCTCTTAGACAGTTTCTGAATTGTTTGCATTAAGGGTTGAGTTGTTTTACTTTTGAGCGCCACTTTTACGCACACAATGGGCTAAATGGCCAGGTCACAAGGACCCCGAAGGCTTAGAGAAGGTTGGGGGAGGGGACCCACTGGAACAGCTGTTAGGAGACAGATGGTAGGAGCCCGTCAAGGCCATCCAATGTGTTCTTTAACGCGCACAGGGTATGGCTCAAGTATACGGCTTAACGTCCCATCTGACGGACGGCGGCCTTTCCAAGCCCATCGGTGTCCCCTATTGACCGTGGGCAGGGCGGGGAGTTTTGCGGAGATAAATCTCAACGCTGACCCAACTGGGACTCGAATTTGGGAACTGGAGATTACGAGCCTGGCGCGTTACCGACTGAGCCACCCCTTTGCATTAAGGATTGGAAAATTATGGTAATCTGTTTTTTTTTTGCAATAAGTGCATTTTGTATTACGTTTACTACCATCTTGTCAGTATATGTGTTCCTAGTAATTATCGGAGTTGTTGTTTATGTATTATATTTAATTCTAGATTTCATTTCGATTCACATATTCATGATGTAATTAAGATAGTTTAACAGAATCTGAGGTTTATTATAAGAAAGACAAGAGATTCCAAAAATATTTATTCTATCACTATATTTTTAATTTCCAAGTACGTTCTAAAGTAAAATAAGGATCATTAATTTGAAATCCTTTGTAAAATTCTTATCAATATTTTTTAGAGAAGGTTTGGAATAATTTTTCGAGTTTACTCATTTTTAACTTGATCATTATACTTCTGAAAAATTTTCTTTCTTTAAATGTTAGGATCAATTGTGTTTAAAATTTCTTTAAATTGTTTGATAATTGCAGTGATTGGATTAAGATGATTCATTTAATTAATTTTAACTTGTAGAGGATTGTTTTTCGTAACAGATTACTTTTTACGGTTCCGTTGAATGACACCTCTCTATGACGTATTTTGTTGTTCTAAAAATTGAAACTTCTGTAATGCATTCTATAACGAACTTCATTTCTTTAATATGTATATAAGCAAATAAAAAAAATGATAAATAAATACGCCCTTAAGGCTGCTTGTCACAAAGGTCTGACAGGAGCCTGTCAGTCTAATACGCCATTGTAGAAGGATCTGTGAGGATGGCGGGTTCTCAGCAGATTTTTTGCAAACTGCATGCGGTGTTCCCAAGAATTCACCCTCCCAAGTACTGAACGCGCCAGCTCATTTATCTGTGCCATTGAATTAATTTTTTCAGTAGTGTGATGAAATGATTTTGCTTAATTGTAAGTTTTTCACTATTTTTTCGTAATTTCTGTGTCATTTGTATGTTTATTCTCACTGGATTATAGTCTTTACAAACAAAAAAAAAAAAAATAAAAAGCAAGCAGACTGACAAATCTTTATGCGCTTGAGACTACTCCATTATAATTATAGAAATATTTGACAATTTGTATAAATGTAAAAGGGAATAGAAAAATCATCTTATAATTTGTTCCAAGCAGAAATTGTATATAGTTTCGATTAAAAGAAGGTTATTTTTTTCGCTTTAATATAAGTGTGATGAAAAGCATTTTTGGATATAGGAAATTACTTTTCGTTTTGGCTATTATGGTTCACATCTTGAAAAGTTCTTAATCTTGATTCTTACACTAAAGTCAAAGGACTTCCCTGTTTCGAGAGAACTTTAATTACAATTGCTGTCAATAGCTTGTCTATTGTTGAACTGTTATTATGTAATGAAATTTCAGATGATGCCTTAGCTGGCATAATGGTTAGGGTGCTAGCAACGGTTCTAGCAGGACAAACTTTGTACGTTGTGTTAGCTCTAACTGAGGCAGTGGTCAGCAGTGACTTCGGTCTTAGTAGGGAATGTGCTTGCATGAGAAGGCCTTTAAAAGCTAGGCAGTTGCTTCTAAGACTCCTCTCTGTCCTATATGTCGCAAACGAAAAAAAGAAGATTGTTCTAGAAGAATAATAAAAAATAACTGTTGACTCTAATAACAATTTATTTATTGCGAGGCAAGAAAATAACAACTTGGGCTTTCACTTGTTGTTAGTTGAAAATTAACGAGTTCTTAATATGTCTGCAAAATTAAAGTTTCGTGCTCGAGAATATATCACTCGCTTTGAATGCAACAAAAAAAGAAGATAGAAAGGTAGTTTTCTCGAAAGAAGTGAGGGAACGAGTGGCTTTAATATCGTCGGCGTTTGTCTTCAGCACCTCTTGTAGCATCTGCTTCTCTAACGAATAGTACAAATATTTTATTCTGTTCTTGATGCTGCTGCAGCATCGCCTCTTCTTCTCTTCATAAGCCAACAGCGATCCCGGGGCAATATTCAACATCCCCGCATCGCAATCCACAAACTCCTGTTGCAACATCCAACGAGGTAAAGGAAAGTTAAGAGCCTGTCTCGAGAAAAAGCATGTCGTGGCGAAAAATAAATCTCGTAAAGTTTTATTTCCTCTTGTCATTCTCTTCCGAAACAGAAATAATCAATTATTCCCCTCCAGGCGGAGGGAACTCTTTCGCGAGGCTTACATTGATTAGGAGAGACGGAACTCTCCCCATATGATAGAGAGAGAGAGAGAGAGAAAAGGTGAAAGGAGAGAACGACAAAGAGGGGTAGGGAGAGGGGGGTAGGATTGGAAGTGACGCGCATATTTATATGCACGCCTCCATCACTTTCTGGTGGTGATGCGGAGAGGAGCTATTTGTCCTGCCTCTTACCATCCGCCCATGTCAGCCTTGGTAATGTAAAACATTGACGGGTGCCATCTCTCATGCCATGTAGAGGTAGTTGGGGTGGGGTTCCGTTCTCTTCCCCGAGGGGGGGAAATGTCGGTATTTAACGTCGGGATGGGGACAATGACCGCAGGGGATGACGGGAGGAAGTTCCGACAGCCACGTGGATCCACGTGTTTAATGGCAAAGGAAATGTATGGAGGGAAGGAAAAATGGGAAAGTAGGATGGTGGAAAAGATGAGTTTTATTTCTCTTTACCCGAGACTGGAAATTAATAGTGAAAATGGAGGAAATTTGAAGTTGCTTTGTGGAGATTATTAAATTCATTACCTTATAACAGAATTAGTGAAGAAAACGTTCCCTTGTGAAGTAGTGGTTAAGGAGGTATCAATGTAAGTCACGTGAATGATGAATACAAAAAGGAATTTCAGAAATAGAAGAAAGAATACATGAGACGAGAAACTGATTGAAAGAGGAGAACTGACTTGACTTAATCTCGCAATTTTTGTCATACGTATTTCTCATAGCAAAATTGGTCGGTTGGCTCGTATTCTTTAAAACGGCATTTTAAAATTGCCCGCATATTGATTAACCAGATTAAATGATATTTGTGTCAAATTTTTTTTGTGAAAATTCTTTGCGAAAGGGGGAAAAATGGAGGGATAAAAATTTAAGTAGGGAAAATCTGATTTTAACTTAATTGGATTTAAATCCTCGATCTCCTGATATGTTATTACGAGTATTAAAGAATCTGCCATCGGTCACTCAGCTGTCAGAGCATCAGACTTGTTATCAAGAGGTCGTAGGTTCGAATCCCCCATCTAACGCAAAATTGCGTCTATAGAGAGGTTGTGAGTAATGATTGATAAAAACTGTATATTTTCAGAAATATCAAAAAAGAGTAATAAGAACAAAAAAAAGCTTCCATTACGAATCAAAAACTTTACTTCAGCTAACGATCTTCATAAATTCGATATTGTTACTTATGCAACTAAGTATGTGCCTTTGCCAGGTGCTGTCTCCTTTCTCAACTGGCATACCGCCCCCTTCACTGCTTCCCCCCAATCCCCGGTTCATTTGTCCCATTAGTGCAAAGGAGATAGAGCACGACTCACGTGACCGTCATGAATAGATGAGCCACAACCGACTTCGGCGCACCTAGTTACGAGGAGCGCGAGAGCGCGGTTGAAAGACGGAAGAGACAGGAGCAAGAAGGATGCTCAGAGGTTGTTTCTTTGTTCTTTTGCTGGGAAACTCTTCCTGGCCCTCGTCCAACGCTCGGGGAAAAGAAAGTGATTTTTAAGCATTATAATTGACTTTAAATCGAGGAAGATATTGCTGCTACTCCTCTTTGCCGCTCTGACAAATATTTCAAGCGCTTTTTCTTTCCTCGTTTCATTCCAGAATTGATGGGAATAAAACGAGGAGCATCACGGGAACAAACTTCTTTTCAGAAAGAAAATATTTTCGCATTGTTTATTGGTATTTTTCTCTCTTACTACTTAAGTTCAGACGCATGCAAAGTTAGCAGCTGATCCGCATTTTGTGGCAAATATAAACGACTATGATATTAATCCAGGTCTCAAGAATTGTGACCGCAGCATAATTCGACACATTTATTCATTTTCATGAAGTATGTTTTATTTCTGAGAAGCACTTTTGTGCACACAGTGAGCTAGAACGCTCGGTCACAAGGACCCCAAGGGTTCAGAGTTGGTTAGGAAAGGGGATCCACTGGACAGTTGTTGGTAGCCTCCCGTCAAAGCCATTCAGGGTGTTTTTTTAGCTTCCTCTGGTTTTCCTTCACAAGGGGATGGCACGGGTTAACGGCCTACGCGAAGGAGGCGGTGGTTCCAAACCAATCGGCATTTCCTGTCTCCCACAAATATAGATGGCAGATTAAGAGGGCTCGAGGTGCTTGTTAGCGGAGATAAATCTCAGAGCTGGCACAGTTGGGGCTCTAATCAGCAGATTACATGCATGACGTGCTCCTATTGGGCCAACCCTTCCCAACTCTTCTTTCTATAGTCCAAGGGAGAATTCTTTGTTAGGCCAATTAAAAATCAAACACTTTGTTTCGTAACTTATTTAAAACATGCTTTCATTCTGTAATGGAAAAATATCATTGCAATCTATCTGAACATTTTACTTTCAAGAAGACCTCTATAAATCAATTAAGTTATATAGAATCAGAGTGTTTTTCATATTAAAATAGCAGAGCTGATGTCAAAAAAATTATATTGTTTGAGGAATAGAATCCTTTCCCAAATTTATCTTGATTGAGGAATAGAATCCTTTCTTAAATTTATCTTGATTGAGGAATAGAATCCTTTCTCAAAATTATCTTGATTGAAGAATAGAATCCTTTCCTAAATTTATACCGATTGAGGAATGGAATCCTTTTTAAATTTATCTTGATTGAGGAATAGAATCCTTCTTAAATTTATCCCAATTGAGGAATAGAATATTGTCTTAAATTTATCTTGTTTGAGGAATAGAATCCCTTCCGAAAAATTTCTTGGTTGAGGAATAGAATCCTTTCTTAAATTTATACTAAAACACACGCGAGTAATATGAAGTTAAATTGGTATGAGTTGTTTTTTGATTAGAAAAATATAGAGTTGTGCTGAAGTATTTCGTGATCCAGCTTCCAAAACTTTTTAAAAACTATGTAGAAAATAGTAAAAGACATTAAACTAAAAGTTTAAAAATAATCCCATGTTATGTCAAAAGGAGGATATCTTCGAAGTTCTAAAACTTATTAAATAAGCTTTATGTGGAAAAGAAGGTGCCTGAAGATAAAGATCTCAATCAATTCTATTCAAATCTCGTTTTTAAACCCTATTTGGTTACCGTGTTTGTCTACTGATCAAAGAGATCTGGGTTTGAGTTCCGGGTAAGACATGGATGTTTGCGTTGTCTTTCTGCTGAGATTCTTCGCCTTCTTCTCAGATCCTCTTTGTGGCATACTAAACTGACATGCTCCTGTCAGACTTTTTTTTTATTATTTTCCTTCAGTATTCAATGAGTTATGGCATCTGTCCAACTTAATAGCTGCATTACCAGTAAATGTAAGCAAATTTGAACAAACAGAATATTTAGAGCAGCGGTTTTCAACGTGGGCGTTTTAAAGTTTTTGTTGGGCATTTAAAAAACACCAAATGCTATTCTAATGTTAAGCTGATATGTTAACTTGTTTTTAATGGCAAAATGTAGTGTAAGTGGACCAGGGATATGAAAATATATCAGCGGTTAAGCATGAATAATTGCGTAACTGTTATTGCTGCTGACTTTTGGTCTTTCTCAATTTATTGATAGGCACCTACCAGACTCCCATTCCTAATGTTTCAACTAAAATAGGTTTATTAAGTTTTTATATTCAAAGATTGAAAAAAATGTTAAAATTTCATTCTTCTCCTAGTAGTCAAAATGATGATTTTACGATCTAATTTCAGAGATCAAATGAGATACATTAATCATTGGGAAAATCCTTTTAATATCAGGTCACATCTACAGAATAGATTAATCCTACAGATATTAAAATCGTCGAGTTTTGGCAACAATCTCCAGATCACTTATAAATCTGAAGTAATTAAAGGTCATTTATTTTAGGGATGTAGCTCGCATCTATGAAGTCTCTATCATGAGACATAAAATGTCTGCTAATGAGTTATTGTACTTTGAAGATGTTGATTAAACTTTAATTTAGATGGCATAATTTACACGGATGAATGGATTCAATAATGAGATATCTAGTCTCAGATATTTAAATCAAGAAATAAAGCGTGCAGCCAAGGGACCGCATAGAAATGAAAATTAGTTAAAACGGAAATCAATTTAGCTGTTATCATTATTTCAGATAATATTGTCATAATTGACATTATCATTATTTCAGATAATATTGTCATAATTGACATTATCATTATTTCAGATAATATTGTCATAATTGACATTATCATTATTTGCTATCTGAATAATAATCAGGCAATTTAGCAATTGGTAGATGAGGTGAGCTGGAATTGAGAACAGATACCATGTTATATTCTGTCTTATGTATGTGAATATGTTCTTTCGTTTCATGAATGAGGGATGTCCTTTCGCGAATGTGGCTATGTTATTTTCTTCTGTTTCGTGAATGAGACTATGTTATTTTCTTTTGTTTAGTGAATGTGGCTATGTTATCTTCTTCTGTTACATGAATGTGACTATGTTATTTTCTTTTGTTTAGTGAATGTGGCTATGTTATCTTCTTCTGTTTCGTGAATGAGACTATGTTATTTTCTTTTGTTTAGTGAATGTGGCTATGTTATTTTCTTCTGTTTCGTGAATGAGACTATGTTATTTTCTTTTGTTTAGTGAATGTGGCTATGTTATCTTCTTCTGTTTCGTGAATGAGACTATGTTATTTTCTTTTGTTTAGTGAATGTGGCTATGTTATTTTCTTCTGTTTCGTGAATGAGACTATGTTATTTTCTTTTGTTTAGTGAATGTGGCTATGTTATCTTCTTCTGTTTCGTGAATGAGACTATGTTATTTTCTTTTGTTTAGTGAATGTGGCTATGTTATTTTCTTCTGTTTCGTGAATGAGACTATGTTATTTTCTTTTGTTTAGTGAATGTGGCTATGTTATCTTCTTCTGTTTCGTGAATGAGACTATGTTATTTTCTTTTGTTTAGTGAATGTAGCTATGTTATCTTCTTCTGTTTCGTGAATGAGACAATGTTATTTTCTTTTGTTTAGTGAATGTGGCTATGTTATCTTCTTCTGTTTCGTGAATGAGACAATGTTATTTTCTTTTGTTTAGTGAATGTAGCTATGTTATCTTCTTCTGTTTCGTGAATGAGACAATGTTATTTTCTTTTGTTTAGTGAAAGTGGCTATGTTATTTTCTTCTGTTTCGTGAATGAGACTATGTTATTTTCTTTTGTTTAGTGAATGTGGCTATGTTATTTTCTTCTGTTACGTGAATGTGACTATGTTATTTTCTCTTGTTTAGTGAATGTGGCTATGTTATTTTCTTCTCTTTCGTGAATGAGACTATGTTATTTTCTTTTGTTTAGTGAATGTGGCTATGTTATTTTCTTCTGTTACGTGAATGTGACTATGTTATTTTCTCTTGTTTAGTGAATGTGGCTATGTTATTTTCTTCTGTTTCGTGAATGAGACTATGTTATTTTCTTTTGTTTAGTGAATGTGGCTATGTTATTTTCTTCTGTTACGTGAATGTGACTATGTTATTTTCTCTTGTTTAGTGAATGTGGCTATGTTATTTTCTTCTGTTTCGTGAATGAGACTATGTTATTTTCTTTTGTTTAGTAAATGTGGCTAGGTTATGTTCTTCTGTTTCGTGAATGAGACTATGTTATTTTCTTTTGTTTAGTGAATGTGGGTATGTTATCTTCTTCTGTTTCGTGAATGAGACTATGTTATTTTCTTTTGTTTAGTAAATGTGGCTAGGTTATGTTCTTCTGTTTCGTGAATGAGACTATGTTATTTTCTTTTGTTTAGTGAATGTGGGTATGTTATCTTCTTCTGTTTCGTGAATGAGACTATGTTTGTTGATGAAATGCGGCTATGTTATCTTCTTCTGTTTCGTGAATGAGACTATGTTATTTTCTTTTGTTTACTGAATGTGGCTATGTTATCTTCTTCTGTTTCGTGAATGAGACTATGTTATTTTCCTTTGTTTAGTGAATGTGGCTATGTTATCTTCTTCTGTTTCGTGAATGAGACTATGTTATTTTCTTTTGTTTAGTGAATGTGGCTATGTTATCTTCTTCTGTTTCGTGAATGAGACTATGTTATTTTCTTTTGTTTAGTGAATGTGGCTATGTTATCTTCTTCTGTTTCGTGAATGAGACTATGTTATTTTCTTTTGTTTAGTGAATGTGGCTATGTTATCTTCTTCTGTTTCGTGAATGAGACTATGTTATTTTCTTTTGTTTAGTGAATGTGGCTATGTTATCTTCTTCTGTTTCGTGAATGAGACTATGTTTGTTGATGAAATGCGGCTATGTTATCTTCTTCTGTTTCGTGAATGAGACTATGTTTCGTGAATGAGACTATGTTATTTTCTTTTGTTTACTGAATGTGCCTATGTTATCTTCTTCTGTTTCGTGAATGAGACTATGTTATTTTCTTTTGTTTAGTGAATGTGGCTATGTTATTTTCTTCTGTTTCGTGAATGAGACTATGTTATTTTCTTTTGTTTAGTGAATGTGGCTAGGTTATCTTCTTCTGTTTCGTGAATGAGACAATGTTATTTTCTTTTGTTTAGTGAATGTGGGTATGTTATCTTCTTCTGTTTCGTGAATGAGACTATGTTATTTTCTTTTGTTTAGTGAATGTGGCTATGTTATCTTCTTCTGTTTCGTGAATGAGACTATCTTATTTTCTTTTGTTTACTGAATGTGGCTATGTTATCTTCTTCTGTTTCGTGAATGAGACTATGTTATTTTCTTTTGTTTAGTGAATGTGGCTATGTTATCTTCTTCTGTTTCGTGAATGAGACTATGTTATTTTCTTTTGTTTAGTGAATGTGGCTATGTTATTTTCTTCTGTTACGTGAATGAGACTATGTTATTTTCTTTTGTTTAGTGAATGTGGCTATGTTATCTTCTTCTGTTTCGTGAATGAGACTATGTTATTTTCTTTTGTTTAGTGAATGTGGCTATGTTATCTTCTTCTGTTTCGTGAATGAGACTATGTTATTTTCTTTTGTTTAGTGAATGAGACTATGTTATTTTCTTTTGTTTAGTGAATGTGGCTATGTTATCTTCTTCTGTTTCGTGAATGAGACTATGTTATTTTCTTTTGTTTACTGAATGTGGCTATGTTATCTTCTTCTGTTTCGTGAATGAGACTATGTTATTTTCTTTTGTTTAGTGAATGTGGCTATGTTATCTTCTTCTGTTTCGTGAATGAGACTATGTTATTTTCTTTTGTTTAGTGAATGTGGCTATGTTATCTTCTTCTGTTTCGTGAATGAGACTATGTTATTTTCTTTTGTTTAGTGAATGTGGCTATGTTATCTTCTTCTGTTTCGTGAATGAGACTATGTTATTTTCTTTTGTTTAGTGAATGTGGCTATGTTATTTTCTTCTGTTACGTGAATGTGACTATGGTAGTTTCTTTTGTTTAGTGAATGTGGCTATGTTATCTTCTTCTGTTTCGTGAATGAGACTATGTTATTTTCTTTTGTTTAGTGAATGTGGCTATGTTATCTTCTTCTGTTTCGTGAATGAGACTATGTTATTTTCTTTTGTTTAGTGAATGTGGCTATGTTATTTTCTTCTGTTACGTGAATGTGACTATGGTAGTTTCTTTTGTTTAGTGAATGTGGCTATGTTATCTTCTTCTGTTTCGTGAATGAGACTATGTTATTTTCTTTTGTTTAGTGAATGTGGCTATGTTATCTTCTTCTGTTTCGTGAATGAGACTATGTTATTTTCTTTTGTTTAGTGAATGTGGCTATGTAATCTTCTTCTGTTTCGTGAATGAGACTATGTTATTTTCTTTTGTTTAGTGAATGTGGCTATGTTATTTTCTTCTGTTACGTGAATGTGGCTATGATATTTACTTTTGTTTCATGAATGTTTCTATGAAATTTCTTTCGTTTCATGAAGTATCTAAGTATTTCTTTTGTTTCATGAATTTGTCTATGTAATTTCTTTTGTTTTCATGAATATTTCTATATAATTTCTTTTATTTTCATGAACGTGTCTAGTAATTTCTTTTGTTTCATGAATGTGTCTATGTAATTTCTTTTGTTTCATGAATGTTTCTATGTAATTTCTTTTGTTTTCATGAATGTTTCTATGTAATTTCGTTTTTTTCATGAATGTTTCTATGAAATTATTTGTTTTTATGAATGTTTCTATGTAATTTCTTTTGTTTTCATGAATGTATCTATGTAATTTCTTTTGTTTTCATGAAACGTGTCTATGCAATCTCTTTTGTTTCATGAATGTTTCTATGTAATTTCTTTTGTTCATGAATGTTTCTATGCAATTTCTTTTGTATCATAAATGTTTCTATGTAATTTCTTTTGTTTTCACGAACGCGTCTATGTAATCTCTTTTGTTTCATGAACGTGTCTATGTAATTTCTTTTCTTTTCGTGAATGTTTCTATGTAATCTCTTTTGTTTTCATGAAACGTGTCTATGTAATCTCTTTTGTTTCATGAATTTGTCTATGTAATTTCTTTTGTTTCATGAATGTTTCTATGTAATTTCTTTTGTATCATAAATGTTTCTATGTAATTTCTTTTGTTTTCACGAACGTGTCTATGTAATCTCTTTTGTTTCATGAACGTGTCTATGTAATTTCTTTTGTTTCAGGAATGTTTCTATGTAATTTCTTTTATTTTCACGAATGTTTCTATGTAATCTCTTTTGTTTCATGAATGTGTCTATGTAATTTTTTGTTTTCATGAAGGTGTCTAAGTAATCTCTTTTGTTTTCATGAATGTATCTATGTAATTTCGTTTGTTTTCATGAAACGTGTCTATGTAATCCCTTTTGTTTCATGAATGTGTCTATGTAATGTCTTTTGTTTTCATGAATGTTTCTATGTAATCTCTTTTGTTTTCATGAATGTTTCTATGTAATCTCTTTTGTTTTCATGAACGTGTCTATGTAATCTCTTTTGTTTTCATGAACGTGTTTATATAATCTCTTTTGTTTTCATGAACGTGTTTATGTATTCTTTTTTGTTTTCAGAAACCTGTCTAAGTAATCTCATTTGTTTCATGAACGTGTCTATGTAATCTCTTTTGTTTTCATGAATGTTTCTATGTAATTTCTTTTGTTTCACGAACGGGTCTATGTAATTTCTTTTGTTTTCATGAACGTGTCTATGTATTTTCTTTTGTTTTCATTAATGTGTCTGTGTAATTTCTTTTGTTTTAATGAACGTGTCTATGTAATTTCTTTTGTTTTCATGAATTTGTTTATATAATTTCTTTTGTTTTCATGAATGTTTCTATATAATTTCTTTTATTTTCATGAATGTGTCTATGTAATTTCTTTTGTTTTCATGAATGTTTCAGTGTAATTTCTCTTGTTTCATGTATGCTGTGACAATTTTTCTGTTTCATGAGTGCAGTTATGGCAATTTTTTTACCCATGAATATGACTATGGCAATTCTTCTATTTCACGAATGTAGCTATTGCAATTTTCTGTTTCATGAATGCAGCTGTAACAATTCTTCTGTTTCCTGAGTGTGAGTACAGCAATTCTTTATTTCGGAAAAATGGCTATATCTTTTTTCTTCAAGAATGGTAATTTTTCCGTTCCCTGCCGATTCCATTTTCGTCGTTTTCCGTTCCGATTCCTTGTCCCATCTCTCTACGTGTGCACGAGACTCGGCAAAACTTGAACTACAATTACCATGTATTACTTTTTACTTTCTCTAAAGAATGTTCTTTCTTCCTCGCCATTTTTTCGTCATAAAATCGCATCTGTTTTCGACATTCTCAGTTGGGAACTGCCTTCCGATAGACTTTCTACCCCCCACCTGCAGTTTTCTTTGTATAGTTATTATCATGCCCCATTATGCAACTTGCTTCTCGCATTGACGACGACATCCAGTTGGCACATGCCAAAAGTTCATGCTCCCTTTTTTGGCCCACATTATTCCCTTTCTTCTTCGTCGAGTACCGCCCACACCACCCACTGAATCTCCCTTTTCCATCACTGGTGAATTCTGTCATTTAAATAGAGCGTCACGTGTGCGCGTTGTATACATTTGCATATTCTATTTATGCCAACTCCGGTACAGCGACAGAGAGAGCTCCAGCAACGGCGAAGAGAAAACTTCGCATGGATATGACAGAAGCGGCATGTTTAAGTGAGTAGTGGGCGTCAAGCAGTCTTCTCCCCCCCATCCCTCTCTATCTCCCCTTCCCCCTTTCTCTTTAGGCGTCTTTCCTAGGCTGGCTGATAATGGAGGAGAGAAATTTAATCGAAATTCACCGCCATTTAGCAGCGAAAAGTTAATCTAATAAACTCTTCAGTCACACACTTCTAACAAAAGGCTCCAACGGCTGAAATTTCAAACACTATCTTGTTTGCCAGGAGTTAAGCCGACACATGAGTCTAATCAGCCTTTGCCGCGCTTTCGACTTGGCTCGATCCACAATAACAATGTTGACGGGCTTTCCAGCTTGAGACGGCAGGAAACAATGCTTTGTGGGCTGTAGGGCGATTGTTTCCCCATCAGCAACAGTGCAGCCGGCAATAACGTCAGTTTGCATGTAATTGTAGCGTTAAGCGTTGATTTGCCTTTTGAAATAACGTTCGGAGGAGAAGACCAATTCTTTGTTGATGTAATAAGCGAGTGAGAAAGGGTTGACGGAGCAGGAAGCAACCTTTGTTATTGCTTCCCAAGACGATTTTAAGGGCAATGAATAACCTGAAATCCTGCTGCGAAGTTGAACGGTTCAGTGATTGAGCATTAGGTCAAAGTTGAACACAAATACATCAGTATGATATCCTCCAGTATATAGTGGGCTCAGTCAGTAGCACGCCAAGCTCGTATTCTGTAGTTTCCAGGTTTTAGTCTCAACTGGACCAGCATTGAGATTTATTTCCGCAAAACTCACTTCCCTGCCATTGGTCAGTAGGGGACACCGAAGGCCGCCATCCATCGGGGGGCGGGGGTGGCTCAGTCAGTAGCGCGCCAGGCTCGTAATCTGTAGTTCCCAGGTTCGAGTCCCAGCTGGGTCAACGTTGAGATTTATCTCCGCAAAATTCCCCGCCCTGCCCACGGTCAGTAGGGGACACCGATGGGCTTGGAAAGGCCGCCGTCCGTCGGATGGGACGTTAAGCCGTGGCCCCGTGTGCGGGAGAACCATACCCTGTGCACGTTAAAGAACACACTGGATGGCCTTGACGGGAGGCTACCATCTGTCTCCCAACAGCTGTTCCAGTGGGTCCCTTCCCCCAACCTTCTCTGAGCCTACGGGGTCCATGTAACCTGGCCATTTAGCCCATGGTGTGCAAAAAAGTGCCGCTCAGAGATAAAACAACCCAACCCAAGCCATCCATCGGATAAGGTGTAAAGCCATAGCCTCAGTATGGGAGAGCCATACCCTGTGTACATTAAAGAACAGGTTGGATGGCCTTGATGGGAGACTATCATCTACCTCCTAACAGCTTTCTAGTGGGTCCCTTCCCTAACCTACTCTGAGTCGTCGGACTACTTGTGACCTGGCCATTTAGCCCATTTTATTGAAAAAAGTGCCGCTCAGAAGAAAAATGAACCACTCCAGTATGTATTGTGACAATTAAAGCAATGTGAAGTAGCAGCCAATATAAACAACAAAATATAATGCAGAAAAATGTAAATAAAATCTCTCTAAATGTCGGTTTTACAACAATATTTGTTTAATACTTAAGGAGTTAAGGGGAAACTTTTAACATCAGTGTTGCGTGTCATAATATATTCATTTAGAAAGCTAATTAGAACAAATATTATGACTACATATACACACTTCTGTTCATCGATAATGTTGCATCAAATCGCCCACTAAACTAAATTTAACCGTACAATATTGTGTAATGATTCTTTTGGTTTTCGCTAATTTTGAGCAAAAGTATTTAGTAAGGGTAACAGCAGACTAAACTTTTAAAAGTTCCAGTTTATTCAGTAACTCTTTGAATATTAAACGAATATTTTCCAAAATCTATATTCAAATGAAATTGTTTGAGTCTTCAGTTTATCTGTAGTAACATTTTATTTCAAAAAAAAAAAATATTTTCAAAGTTAAGAAAGGTTTGAATGTGATCCTTTATTCATCATAAATTGGATCCGTCTTATGATAATGTAGTCTGCCGGATGTTTGTTGAAAAAAGAATGTAATTGTGTATAAAAGTTTCAGAATTTCGGACCTGAAAATTTGCATGCATGACGACAGCCTATATCTATGTCACTGATTTCATATGACGACGATGGGAGCAAAAACACTGCTAGTAGCAGGGCAGTTCTCCCCGTGACGTTGAGTATCACCGGGTGCTACAAAAAGTGGTGTGAAAGATTGCTAGGAAACAGAAGTGTGTGGGTCAGACCTCTGTATTGCCATGCTTTTGGGTTGGGTTGTTTTACCTCTGAGCGGCACTTTTTAGCACACCATGGGCTAAATGGCCAGGTCACATGGACCCCAAAGGCTCAGAGAGGGTTGGGGGAGGGGACCCACTGGAACAGCTGTTGGGGGACAGATGGTAGCCTCCCGTCAAGGCCATCCAGCGTGTTCTTTAACGTGCACAGGGAATGACTCTCCCACACACGTGGCCACGGCTTAACGTCCCATCCGACGGACGGCGGCCTTTCCAAGCCCATCGGTGTCCCCTACTGACCGTGGGCAGGGCGGGGAATTTTGCGGAGATAAATCTCGACGCTGACCCAGCTGGAACTCGAACCTGGGAACTGCAGATTATGAGCCTGGCGCGCTACCGACTGAGTCACCCCCGCCCCTGTATTGCCATGCCCTTTCGATGCTAAAGACATTGTAATGTGCAGCTCAGGAATTTTGAAAGGGGTCGGATTATTGGAATGGCAGAAGCTGGATTATATAATTGACAAATTGCGACACATATGGATCATGATGCATGAACTTGTGGATGCTCTAGGTGACAATGGATAACATTAGGTTCTGCAACACGGTGGCCAGGTTCAGGTGTCCATATGAGAAAGTCAGCGCTGGCAGATCATTGGATATGGTTACAAACTATACTTGATAAAACTGCGACCGTACAGCAGTTTACTAGCGCCATAATGCAATCCCCGACTATTCCAAAGTCTGCCAGCACAGTATGAAGAGGACTACACGATGTGGGCTTGTATTCGTGCTCTCCCTTAGTTTGTTTTCCTCTAATTCCATCTCATTGTTACGCACGTCTGCAGTGGTACAGGAAGAGAAGTCCTTGGGAACCAGAGTCGCATCATACCATTTTCAGTGATGAATTCCGTTTTTGTGCCAATGACTGCTGTCTGCATTTACAGGGACCACCAAGTGACACATGTAATATACAGCCTGTATCCGGCCTTGCCATGTGGGACCGACATCCAGAATAATGTGTGGGGATTCATATTTATAACAGCTAGTCACCTCTGATTGTTATTGATGGTAGTTTGATGATGACATGGTATGATGAGATTGCTATTACCAGTGCTGTGCCATATCTGTGTACCATAAGCAACACAGTTTTCCAACAGGATAATGCACGGAATTGTCTCCGCTGTATCAATTCTATATCATAGCTATAATAGTTAGAATAGTCGCAATTTTCTATATACACTACTCTCCATTGAAATTGCCTCATGTGGTTTTTTTCGTTGGCCCACACAATCCCCGGATCTGTTGGTCATTAAACACATGGGATATGATGGGGCTGTAAGATACATCCAGTTTTCAACCAACTACGACTGTCGCCGAACTGACAGCAAGGGTGCACGAAGCATAAATGCACATAACATAAGATCACATTCGCCAACACTTTGACTCTCTCCTGCGACATCTTGCCTCGTGTACTGCGGCTCGTGTCAGCCATACCGCTTACTGATGCACTTCTCGTTTCGTCGTTAAATATTGGTAGAACTTCCCGCCTCTGCAATCATTTCTTCTTTATATGTATAGCTACCATCACAACTAATTTGGTTCACATTCCTTCTATGTGAGGCAATTTCAATGGAGAGTACTGTATATAGAAAATTGCGACTATTCTAGCTATTATAGCTATGATATAGAATTGATAGAGCGGAGACAATTAGTACCTAAAGTTAAACTGAATCATAGACATCGCACGTGTACTTCAAGGTGAAATAGAGGTCACGTAGAGATCAAACCGTGATCAACAAGTTACAAGTGCTAGAAACTTCAAGTTTGAATTGGAACCTAGGAGTGATTCCGGGTTGGGTTGTTTTACATCTGAGCGGCACTTTTTTGCACACCATGGGCTAAATGGCCAGGTCACATGGACCCCGAAGGCTCAGAGAAGGTTGAGGGAGGGGAGCCACTGGAACAGCTGTTGGGAGACAGATGGTAGCCTCCCGTGAAGGCCATCCAGCGTGTTCTTTAACGTGCACAGGGTATGGCTCTCCCGCACACGGGGCCACGGCTTAACGTCCCATCCGACGGACGGCGGTCTTTCCAAGCCCATCGGTGTACCCTACTGACCGTGGGCAGGGCGGGGAATTTTTCGGAGATAAATCTCAACGCTGACCAAGCTGGGACTCGAACCTCGGAACTACAAATTATGATCCTGGCGCGCTACCGACTGAGCCACCCCCGCCCCTAGAGTGATTCCGGTTGTAGATCTCAGAGACGTAACAGAATTTCGGATTCAGGGAGGTCAAAGGTTAAATTCCGATCAACTGGTGCTAGAGAGAAAAAACAAAATTGGTTTTTAGAGATATTTTGTGTCATAGATTTGAGAAATATTAAGAATTCTCATATCCATCTCGCAATGGAAGTCAAATAGGGTTTGGAAAGACCGCCTGGAAATCAAGAGGCATTGACTGAATTCTAGTAATGCTATATTTCTGCTACTTTTTATTATTCAAGATAAGGCATTACTTAATTTTAATTGCATTATACTAGGTATTATTCCGTCTTTTAATTTATGGCTATATGTGCAAACAAATATCGTACTTTTTCTGCAGGTTGTAGCAGAATAAACGAAGACGTCATCAATCATCTGCTAGAACCGACGATACATGCTATTTCATTTACTTTTGATAAAGTTTATAGATACAAGCAGTAGAATAAAATTTTATAATAGTTTTTAAACATAAATGTTAGTTGTTTTTTTAAAACCTTAATATTGTAACTTTTTTCACCGTTCTACATTACATAGAGATTATTCTCTTGATGTCCTCATGCAGGAATTCCAGCGCTATAACCTAGATATTCTAGTCTTGCAAGAGACCAGATGGACAGGTAAGGGTGAGATACTTAAAAATAACTTTAAATTTCTCTTTACAGGGAGGGAGGATGGAAAGCATCACCAAGGCGTGGGTCTGCTGCTCAGCAGACATGCTAGTGATGCTCTTCTAGGATATGAGTGCATTAATGAAAGGTTTCTTACAGCAAAATTTCAGACAAGCATTAAAGACTTGAATGTTATCTGCTGTTATGCCCCCACTGAGGATTCTGATGAGGATGAGAAGGATAGGTTTTACAGACAACTTCAGGATATTTTGAATTCTGTCATGAAAGGAGATATTACCCTTGTTCTTGGTGACTTCAATGCCAGAATTGGTACCGACTCTGACCTTTGGGGAGGAGTAATAGGCCCTTTTGGTATTGGTAGCTGCAATGGCAATGGGCAACGTCTCCTACAGGTAAGTAAACTAAATGGTTTCAGAATAACTAACACATATTACAAACACCGCGACATACATAAACACACATGGGTTTCACCTGATGGGCTGCATAAGAATATGATTGATTATATATTAAATAACAGCAAATGGGCTAGTTCCATTAGAAATACCAGGGCATATAGGGGAGCTGAAATTGGATCTGACCATTACCTTGTTAAAAGTGTCTTGCAACTTAAACTTAAAAAGTGTTGTGCTAGGGTTAAAAAATTTACCTTTAATACTGAAGCTCTGAAAGACCCAGTTATAGCTAAAGCTTACCATGATAGGTTACTTAGTTATTATGACAGTCATGGTTTGCTTAATACTGAAGTTGAGGAAGAATGGGGCCATTTTAAACAGGCTTTTTTGGAAACTAACAGTACTCTTTTAGGGAAAAAGGAGCAGAGGACGCAGAATTATTTAAGTGATAAGGCACTTGAGCTTATTTCAGAAAGAAGGAACTGCAGGAATGTCCTTAATCAGTACCCTACTAGTCCTAATAGAAAGCATTACAAAGAACTTAATAAACGTGTAAAGGGTCAGTTAGCTACTGATAAGAATCTTTGGCTTGATGGCCTTGCTGACAAAGCTGAGGAAGCAGTTAGACAGCACAACAGCAGAGAGCTGTACCAGATAGTTAATGTTTTGTGTGGTAGAAAACGAACAGGTATACAGGGATTGAAGGATAAACAAGGCAAGGTTATAGAAGGTGAGGATTCTGTCATGGCTAGGTGGGCTGAGCATTTCAGTGATGTTCTAAACAATGTGGTTAGTTCTACTCCCATTGTTTGCAATGATGATAGATGCATTGTTGGCTTTAATGTTGGCCCTATAACACAATCTGAAGTTAGTTTGGCTATTTCTAAACTTAAACTTCATAAATCCCCAGGGGTGGATGAAATTACTACGGAAATGCTTAGAGCTGGGAATGTTTCAGTTACCATTTGGATGACTGAAATTTTGAATAACTTTTATGATAAAGGCATGGTTCCTAAAGATTTTACCAGAGCTATTATTATCCCTATTTTCAAAAAAGGTGATCGCAGTTCTTGTGATAACTATAGGGGTATCAGCCTACTCTCCGTTCCAGGTAAAGTTCTTTCCATGATTGTGCTTAATAGAATTAAGAATCTGGTTGACAGGCAATTGCGTGATGAGCAATGTGGATTCAGAAGTGGTAGGGGATGTGTAGATTAGATATTTTCACTTAGGCAGATTCTTGAGAAATGTTTAGAGTTTCAGAAACCTTTGGTTGCTAGCTTTGTTGATTTCAAAAAGGCTTTCGACTCTGTTGATCGTCATAATTTGTGGTTGATTGTGAGATCATATGGTATACCAGACAAGTTAGTTAACATAATGAAAGCTCTCTATAATAACACTGAGTCATGTGTGAGAGTTGGTAAGTCTTGTAGCAATTGGTTTAGCATTACTTCTGGTGTTCGACAAGGGTGCATTTTGTCTCCTTTTCTCTTTAGTTTGGTTGTTGATTATGTTATGCGAAATTCACTTCAAGGGAAAGCTTTTGGCCTTAAATGGGCTGGAGATACGAAAATTTCTGATTTAGATTATGCTGATGATTTAGCCCTTTTGGCAAATGATGTTGATGAGATAAACTCTTTCATTCGAGCTGTTGATGAGACTGGTAGTAGAGTAGGTTTGGTTATAAACAGAGAGAAAACTAAAGTGATGAAAATTGGTCAGGCAGGTTGTGATTCAGTTAATCTGAATGGTTGCAGTCTTGAGCAGGTGTCACAGTTTAATTACCTTGGGAGCTGCGTAACTGATACTGGTGATGTGCGACATGAGATTAACAGACGAATAGGTATTGCTGCCGGGACTTTTAAGAATCTATGGAGATTGTGGAGAAATAGGCGTATACACCTAAAGACTAAAATTAGACTGTATAATAGTTTGATTCTTTCTAGGGTTAGTTATGGTAGTGAAACTTGGACGCTGTGTAAGCAAGATAACAGGAAACTAGATGCTTTTGATTCTAGATGCTTACGCAGTATCTTGGGTATTAGGTGGTTTAACTTTGTAACTAATGATGAGGTTAGGCAAAGGAGTCTGCAACCTCCTTTAAGCAGCATATTGTGCAGAGAGAGACTCCGCTGGTTTGGCCATGTTGCCCGTATGGATAATTATAGATTGGCGAATAGGGTTATGAACAGTGTGCCTAGAGGCCTCAGAAGGAGGGGGAGACCGAGGATGCGGTGGACAGACAATGTCAAACAGGATCTTGTTAGAATTGGTGTACAGTGGCCGGATGCAGCAGATGTAGCTCAGGACAGATATGCTTGGAGAATTAAACTGCGCGGTCTGGTTGGACCTCCGTAGCCCATGGCTGCTTGAGGATGATGATGATGATGATGATATTATTAGGGTGGGGTTGGAAGCTCCCTTCCGTACTCCTGCATCGTATGATGTTTTCCGGGCACAGTGGCAGAGATCTTGGTCAGAACAGCTTACGAACAAGCTCTTTGAGATCAAACCTATCATCAAACCATGGCAGTCATGTTACCTCTCTTCTGTTGCGATCATATGCAACCACGGCAATTCCCGATTCCGCCTTACGACACTACCAGTGATGAAAAGCCGTGCTTATCTAGAGCCGGGGGCAAGGAATACGCCATATAGACGCACCTCAACCCCGGCCTCACATGGCAGCAGTCCTATAGAAGGAAAGCTGACCACCGGAAGAAACCTAAAATTTAATCTGTTCCCCGGTTAACCATGAACAAGGATATATAGATCCAAGTTCGCTCGGCACCCGGGGTGGACACTCTTAGTAAGGCCCAGACTTTTAATAGGGCTCGTGCCTACTAGACGGGCTCAGACCGTTCGGCAGAGCCCTTAAACTTGCTCACCCAGAGCCCTGAGGTTGAGGCCTAAGAGACCGTCACCATCCAACCGGCCTTCCGACCGGTCAGCGATGTCGTCGGCCTCGGTTCGTCTTGACTATGTCCAACCGGTGCAGCCACGCCGGTGGGCACAGCCTTCGACCGAGTTGCTGGGCCCGAAGCCCCCCCCCCCACCACCACTACGCCAAGGTGGTCCCCTATCGGGGGGGGGGGCAGTCATGTTACCACAGGAATCGCAAGGAGGAAGTTGCACTTGCTCCGCTCCACTTAGGTTATTCGTTTATCACTCATTCGTTTCTTCTACGGGCGACGCCAGTTTTGTGACACCGTTTTAACTATCAAACATATTTTAATCCATTTCCCTTGTTCTAACATTGAACGTTAATTGTATTTCACTTTGCATGACTTTACGTCCGAGCCACCTGCACTCGGACATCTTTTATCAGATAATACTTTTTTTACCTCCAATTTTTGCTTTTTTACAGTATACAGGTTGTTTTACCAGGCTATGATTTTATGGATTTGCCCAACCAACCAAAGTTTACCAACCAACCAGAACCAGGTTTGTCAACCAACCAGATGTTTAATATATGGGGCTGCCTTTTGCTTATAACAAATGATCTGTGGATATGAAATGATTGAGAATTCCTGAGGTGTTTAATCTGCTCTATAACTTCTTTGCATATTCGAAATGTTTTCCAAAGAAAATATATATATCGTACAACGACAGAATCTATTTTTGATTTTTTTTTAATTCAATATATATCGAATTATTTCAACGTGTTTTGAATTTAAATTTAAGAGTTACTTCGTTTAAAAAATAATTTTAAGCTCAATAAAGAGAAAAACGCGACAAAGAAACAAGCCAATAGAAGCAATCGGTATTTCGTCTGCTCGGTATTGTGCTTCGTCGTCTGCTCTTTATTTACCTTTCCCATCTCTTTCTCTTCTGCAACATATTAACACTGATCTTCCTTCTCATCAATTCTCTGGCCAAATCATCCATTCAAATCTCGCATTATTTGCTTCATCTAGATTTATTTAAACGAAAAAGATCTCACTGTGCACCTTTCTTACGAACATCGCTGTGCGCACTTTAAAACAAGATCCGATCCTCCTCCCTCCACAAACAAGAATTAAAGAAAAGAAAAAAAATATGAAAAAAAAAGAGCAATACGGCATCCCTCGATCAAATTTCATTTTAAAGTGAAGAGTCCTAGATTGTTAGCATGAAGTCGGAAGAAACGACTCCGGCGTCCCCCCAAAGCAAGTATCCTCTCCCTCTGTCAGCAGTGGAGTTCCTCGTGCAAACTCATTTGTTCCCACTTTCAGCCTCCTTCATCCTTCTGCTGGACTCGTGCCGACCTCGTGCAATTTCCAATGCCACTTCTTCCGTTGACGTCGTTATGCAAACGACAGGACAAGGGAATCAATTTCAAATCAGGTCAGACGAGAAGAGTAGGGAGGAGACGTACTGGTGGTGATGGTGGGGGGAGAGTCAGGAAGTGATGAGATATTGTAGAGTTCATCTGCGGCATCCTTAGGCAGATGAGAGGAAGTTTCGAGAAAGGATGGAGCGGAGAATCATTAGAGACAGGAAGAACACAATGACGAATCACGGAGACAAGGATGTGGTGATTAAATTGGACTCCTAGTTAATGTTCTGAAAACCATAACGGATGTTTTGAATTAGCATCTTAATCAGCGACAGGCCTTAGCAAATAAATCACTGTAGAGCAGTTGCTTCGGTATCTAATGGGCATTATTTGTGCGTTCAAATATTGACTAGATGTCTATTTTAAAAAAAAGATCGGATGCTGTGCCACGTATTGGTGATATTAATGTCGGGTTCCTTTTTCCATTTCATGTTCCCAGAATGAAATGTCACCCGAAATTCGGATTCTGCAGTTTTTTTTTAACGAATTATTGTTATATTGATTTATTGCGTCATCTCACCAGGCAGTGTTCTTCTCTCTTGAAAGGGTGGGGATGGGGATTCAGCTCATCAGTGTGCCGTGGTCATGATCTGATGTTCCCAAGTTGTGCCTTGCATTGAGATTTATCTCCGCCAATACCCATCCTACCCTCGCTGAAAAAGGGAACTCCAATGGACTTGGAAAGGCCGCCGTCCTTACGACGGGACATAATCTGTGATCTCGTATTCCGTCTCTCGTATTGGTCTCGTATTCTGTATATATATAAATCCATGGTCTCGTGCACAGGATATGGTTCGGGTATCGGCCATATCCTGTGCACTTTAAAGCACACTTTGGATGGCCTTGGTGAAAGGCTTTCATCTGTCCCCTAATAACCCTCAAGTGGGTCCCTTTTCCCCAATAATTTCAGTTTTTTTGTGGGGGGAGGGGGTCTTCTAAAATAGCCAATTATGGGCAAAAGTTGCCGCTCAGAGATATAACAACTCAGCTTCTATTAAAATGATCAGTTAGAATTTAATTAACGCTTTTCCTAATATGCAACAGGTTCAGCATTCGCATATTACAAACTATAATGATGACTCCTTTTAGACGTTCCATTTACGTATACATTTAACATCGCATGCATCTTATATTTGCAAAGTAGCCAGGTACAATATCGCTTTTTTTCCGAAAGGTTGATTTTTAGCTTCAAATAATAATAAAAATAACTATATACATTTTAGTTGCTACAGTTTGCAACATAATTCTCAAGGACCCTAATCTGTGTTTGATTAATTAGGCCGTGATTTTTACCTGAATGGAATATTTGCTCCAAACGTCCTTGTACGATTATGAATCTTACAAGAAAGTTTCTTCTACTTGCCATGAAGGTCAGACTGAAGTCTATCAAGTGTCAATTTGATCTATGTCGAATTAAACACTGCGATATTGGAATTGCACCATCTGGACCAGCGACCAAATTTCTATACAATTTATAAAGTGAGCTGGCGCGAAATGCTTTTGTCAAACAAATCAGGCGGTGAGGGTCGGCTTTACAAGGCAAGACATGCTATTGTCTCGACTATACACTCTGCTAGTTTGCGGCCAGTATAACCCCGAGCGATCGCTTAGAACAGATCACATAGGGAATACCAAGATAACACGTATGTCAGCCATTTTGTTCAACTTACAGCACTTAAGAGAGAACGGATTATCGGACTTATGAGGCAGGATGGTCAAGCTGGCACACAATCATTCTTTGCTGGCAAGGTGGTTGCAAGAAGACCTAAAATTGGCAGCAAGGATCTAGCTCATGCTGCAGGACAACATCACGGGAGGACCAATTGCTTTTATGACAGGTTTCCATGTTTCCACTGTAACAATGACCACACTAGCCACCATCATCAGAGTGTTACGCCAGTCTTGCATCACCCGCATAACACTTAGAACCATTTCTCAACTACTTGCAGAGGCATGGCTGCATGCACGTCTCCCATTGTGTTGCCTTTTGCTGACCATTAAGGCATCATCAACAGTGCCTGGAGTGCCAATCTTGAAGAACATGGGATGCGGAATGGTTCGGTGTCACTAATCATCTCATAGTGATTCAGTCATCTTTGGAAACGAATATCAGTTTTGCTAGGAGCCAATGATCGCTTTATACACATGTGGAGACGACAAGGTAATATGCTCTGATCCAGTTGGTACCTCTGCTGAGCAACAGGCATTATGATCTGATTGCGATAAGTCAGGATAGCCAATCTTCTCTGGTGTTTCTCTCAACCACTTTGATCATGTAGTCCCTGTGTCGATGATGTCCTGGAACCTGTAGCACTCTCCTTCATAGCAGGAGTGCCTGTGCTCTGTTTCAGGAAGTAAACCAGTCCACATACAGCTAACATCATCGGAAATGCCTACGACTTGTCAACATTCTTCCATGGCCAGACAGCCCGTCAGATTTATCGCCCAACGAACATGTTTGGGATTTGGTAGGGCTTCATCTGCAGACTTATCCATAACCGGTGCAGACTATAGCTTCTCTATGAGACATTTATATACAGACATATGCAACAGGCATGGTGGTCCATGCCTCAAGATGCTGTTCAATACCTGTACGACTCCATGCCTTGATATGTAGTTGTGTGTGTCGCTGATCACGGGAGATTTCCAAGGTATTAAGCTGCCATATAATCCTTCAGTGTGTGAAATAAATTTGTGCCTTTGCTCTTTGATCTTAGTCATGTCTTACTCATCTGCCAACCTGTTTTGTCCGTGATGTTTCATTTGATTTCAGTCAACGTTTCTGAAAGAGGTAATTTTATTGTCATATAGTGTATATAGGTGAAGAGGAAGAGTCACAGCAAAAAGGCAAAAAAAGCATTCATACCATCATTCGGGATTCGACCTTGGAACACTACTCAGCAATAAAAACAAGCTTCAGGATTAAAACTTGAGTCCCTTTGCTCTAGAGTGAAACAGGTCTCAGGGGTTCGAACATGAAGTCCGTTTGCTCGCGATAATTCGGGCTCCAAAAAAAATACCTCTCAAGCAGCTGCTTGCCACAGAGGTCTGACAGGAGCCTGTCAGTTTATATGCCATAGTAGAAGGTCTGAGAGGATGGCAGGCCCTCAGCAGAAAAACGACACAAACAGCCATACCTTACCCGGGGCTCGAACCCAGGTCCCTTAGATCAGTAGCCAAGCGCGCTAACCACTCGGCCATGGGACGGCTCCAAACCAAGCGCAATTATTCCACAGCCGAAATATTCTCTCAATTGAAATCGGGCTATCTTTGCATCACAGCGAAACGTGTCGAAGAAGTTTAACACTGGGCTCAATTTATTCCACAGGCAAACATTCCTCCTCTTAATAACCTCCTCTTAATGTGCATCGAAAATATCTCTGGTTGGTTGGTCGGCTGTTTGGAGTTTTATGTCATAAGAGCAACAAAGGATATGTTGCCCCAAAACGAGGTTAAAAAAAAGATACAAGACATCGAACCCACAACCAAATTTAAAAGCAACACACAAAGAAGAAGAAAGCAACGAAAATGGAAAAGACAGAAAATGCATCTGGAATTGAAGTCCGAGCAATTTCGATTTTTAAGTGAAACACACATGTGGGACTCGAACTCGGGTCTTCGGAATTCAGTCAAATTCGCCTACAGGAATCGAGACTAGATTTGTTTTTTGATTTATAGCCAAACGCACCTCAAGAACCTGAATCCGAGTTTGCAGCCAAACGAGGCTCATCGTTTAGCTACAGGAATGGCTTTTAAAGTCGATGTTACGGATTGTGTTATTTTTTAATCCGAGCAGAACTTCCTCGTACAAAATGGGCCTAAATAGACAGGTAACAATAATCCCAAGGATTCAGAGCTGGTAAGAGAAGGGGAGCCATTGGACATCTGTGTACAGTGGATTGGGTTGTTTTGCCTCTGAGCGGCGCTTTTTTGCACACCATGGGCTAAATGGCCAGGTCACATGGACCCCGAAGGCTCAGAGAAGGTTGGGGGAGGGGACCCACTGGAACAGCTGTTGGGAGACAGATGGTAGCCTCCCGTCAAGGCCATCCAGCGTGTTCTTTAACGTGCACACGGTATGGCTCTCCCGCACACGGGGCCACGGCTTAACGTCCCATCCGACGAACGGCGGCCTTTCCAAGCCCATCGGTGTCCCCTACTGACCGTGGGCGGGGAATTTTGCGGAGATAAATCTCAACGCTGACCCAGCTGGGACTCGAACCTGGGAACTACAGATTACGAGCCTGGCGCGCTACCGACTGAGCCACCCCCGCCCCCGTACAAAATGGTCCTGAATAGACAGGTCACAATAATCCCAAGGATTCAGAGCTGGTAAGAGAAGGGGAGCCATTGGACATCTGTGTACAGTGGATTAGTGTCATATAGGATAGCCTTAACTGAATATTTATAGATAAAATCAAATTTCTGCTACTGTCTTGCTTCAAATATTAAAATCCTTATTGCATTGGGTCCAATCGCTGATAAGCTTTGCTCGCTTAATAGATCGAATGATATCATCAGATTCCACTTGCCAAACTCATGCCACCAAGAATTTGTTGGTTTGTTTCGTAATTATTCTTTTCTTTGATTATTTTCGTTTCTTTGTCACGAAAGTTGTTTTCAGGTTAGCAGATGAAATAGTTTTCAGGTTAGCGATAAAAAATGAAATAAATAAAATAGAGAATATAAAAAATCGTTCCCGACATAGGACAATCAACCGATAAATTATGTAGCAAAACACATGCTAAAGAAATGCATTTTTTTAAAATATCGTTTTGTATTGTAGCTGAATTATTCTGCATTGTAACTGAATAATAACGGTCTATTAGCAAAAATATAATAAGTTATTTATAGTCGTATTTCTTTGTGTAATAATATTTTTTTTTTTACCAATTCTAAAGTCATTGAAACTGATCAGTAAGATTCATTCAATGACCATAAAATCACGGTAATTTACACAAAAAACTAAATTGTTTATAGAGATAAATCGAACTCGAATAGGCGCAAGAAAACGTGCGACTAAAAAAAAAATTAATTCTTTAAACTCGATCTGTTCAAGTTGCTGAAATGTTTAGTTAATTCTTTCAGAATTTTACGAAATAGTTTTTTTTATACTTCTGCCACATTTTTCATCGTCTCCTGAACTCTGTTCAGTAACGGCTGCATTTTTTTACTCTTACAATTGAGATCCTCGTGACGCTTTTTTATTTGTTTATATAAAAGGATTAACCCTAATTTGGCGTAATATTGAGCAATGATGCACTTCCTCTGCTTAGAATCGTTCGAGGATTTCATTTCCTCTGCACGATGCTGTTAGAAAGCGTCTGGCACATTCCCACAGTGCTTATTGGATTACCGTAAACTTGGAAAGATGTTTAAAAATGTAAGCGAAGGAATGAATCTTTCGCTGATGTCCTTCAAGAGGAAAATTCTGTAAGAAGAATATCGCACTAAATATATCTACACGGTCAAACCTTTGATATAATTTCCACCGAATCGGATCTTACGCGGGGAGAGGGGGGCGGGGGTGGCTCAGTCGGTAGCGCGCCAGGCTCGTAATCTGTAGTTCCCAGGTTCGAGTCCCAGCTGGGTCAGCGTTGAGATTTATCTCCGCAAAATTTTCCCGCCCTGCCCACGGTCAGTAGGGGACACCGATGGGCTTGGAAAGGCCGCCGTCCGTCGGATGGGACGTTAAGCCGTGGCCTCGTGTGCAGGAGAGCCATACCCTGTGCACGTTAAAGAACACGCTGGATGGCCTTGACGGGAGTCTACCATTTGTCTCCCAACAGCTGTTCCAGTGGGTCCCCTCCCCAACCTTCTCTGAGCCTTCGGGGTCCATGTGACCTGGCCATTTAGCCCATGGTGTGCAAAAAAGTGCCGCTCAGAGGTAAAACAACCCAACCCATATACAATTTATAAAAAAGAAAAATATGAGTGAACCCAAAAACCACATGGTTTGTCTGGGCCACTAAAGGAAATTAATACAAAACTCTATAACGACTTACTCACTACAAAGATTACAAACAATATGTGCCATTCTTCCGATATATATACAATACATTTTTACCTTAAACTTGATTATTTAACATAGGTGCAACATCTTCCAAAGAAAAGAGAAAGCTTTTTAAATTCTGCTTGAATATATAAAAATTTTTTTCACTTCTAATTTCAAGAGGCAACAGACTGAAGATTTTTGGTGCGATATCCGAATAATGCTTATGAGCAATTTCTTTTTTGGTCAAAGGAATTGAGTATTTTGGATCTTTCTCTCTGAAGTTGTATAAATCCGGCTGAATGCGAAAATTAAAGCAATTTTGCTTAAAAAATATCATCACTCTACAAACAGATATATGACTAATAGGTAGAATTTTTAGCATAGAGTAACGACTGAAATTGCTCAAAATGTCAGTGTTAGTTTTTGCAATTAATTTAATAATTTTGATTTGCGGAGACACCAGAGGTTTAAAAACCGAGACATAAGTTCCACCTCAACAAGATATACGTATTGAAATGCAGCTTGTATCCATGAGAAGTACAATGTTCGCAGCATATTAAGATTAACTTTGTATTTCAAGTGGTGTAGTTTGTAGCGTGCTTTACCTGTGATGTAGTCAATATGTTTCTTACATTTTAGATTATTACTATGAAAATATCTAAATATTTAATGTTCTCAACCTGTGCTATGTCGTCAGAACGACAATCAATATGTTTATAGCATTGAGGTGAATACAGTTTAATGACAAAAGTATTTACAGCATTTTGGTTATTTTTCAACTTATAGAAAACAAATTTAGTTTTATTCTTATTAATTGAGAGTTTATTATTTCCGAACCACATATTAACTTTCTCAAAAATATTATTGTTACATTGGACAATAAATCTGTAATAGTTTGGTTACTAAACGTTAATGCAGTGTCATCTGCAAAGGTTGTGAAATTACAATTAATGTTCATTTCACAGATGTCATTAATATAAATATTAAAAAATAGGGTTCCAAGAACAGAACCCTGCGGAATGCCATATTTAGTTTGTTTAAGATTGCTGAGGTAGTTTTTTAATTTAACTAATTGTGTTCTATTTGTTAAGTAACTGATAAACCATTCTAAAGCAATCTCTCTCATACCCAAATGCTCCAGTTTTTTAAAAAGCAATGAATGTGTTACGGTGTCAAAAGCTGAGAGAGTTAAATTTCATTGTTCAATTGATTTATAAATGAAATTAGTAAATAACGCATGATAGTGCCCTTACCCTCAGTGAGGTCAAACTGATTTGACGAAAAGAAATTTATTTTATTTAAATAACTCAATTTTATTTTATTTAAATAACTCAATTTTACTGGTTTTTCAAGTATTTTGGAACAACAGGTAAAAGCGAGATCGGTCTGTAGTTTGAAAGTCAGTTTTTATTTCCCTTCTTGTAAATCAGAAGTACAATTGAGGTTTTGAGATCATCTGAAAAAATCCCAGTTTGAAAAGAAAGGTTAAAGATATACACTAAGGGATGAATAATGAAATTTTTACATTTTTTTACTGTAGTTACTGAAATTTCATCGATTCCTGGGCATTTGCCTTCTATTAGATTTGTAATGGTCTGATCTAATTCTTGTATGTTTATAGGAGTTAAAAAGAAAGAGCTATCTGTTTTATAATAATTTTTATAATATTCATATTGAGTAGGTTTATCATTAAGTATTTTGCTAGATAAATTGACAAAATAAGTATTAAATACATTTGCTGCATCTCTAATTTCGTTAGTGTTACAATATTGTTAATTTTATCTCAACAATTTGTTTTACAATTTGTTAATTTTATCTCAATATTGTTAATTTTATCTGGTAGAACTTCATCTTTTGAGTTATTCCCAATTAAATTATTTACGAACTTCCATTGTTTTTATATCATCATTACATTTTAAAAATTCTTCCATGCAATATTTGTTTTTGGCCTCTTTAGTTTTAGACCATAAGTTATTCCTATGTTCTAAGAATTGCTTCTGATGGTCCTCGTCATATGGGTATTTTTGAAAATTTTTATACAGCTTATCTCTATGCTTAATCATATCACAGATTTCATTTGTGATACACGGCTTTTTCAGTTTCTGAATGTTTCGTTTACCATAGGAAGATGAATCCTTAATTACTTTACACAAAATCTCTGAAAATTTATTGTACGCATTATTAACGTTAGTTTCCTGTGTTATCTCCACAGATAGTAAGCCTCCCTTCAAGGCCACCCAGCATTTTCTTTAACGTACACAGGGTATGGCTCTCCCACACACGGGACCACGGCTTAAAGTCCCAGCCGACGAACAGCGGCATTTTCAAACCCATCGGTGTCCCCTACTGACCGAGGGCAGGGCGAGGAGTTTTGCGGAGGTAAATCTCACCATTGACCCAAGCGGGACTCGAACCTGGGGATTATAGATTATTAGACTGGCGCGCTGTCGACTGAGCCCGCCCCTCCGATAGAGCGAACACGGGACCACGGTTTTAAGTCCCAGCCGACGGACAGCGGCATTTTCAAACCCATCGGTGTCCCCTACTGACCGAGGGCAGGGCGAGGAGTTTTGCGGAGGTAAATCTCAACATTGACCCAAGCGGGACTCGAATCTGGGGATTATAGATTATGAGACTGGCGCGCTGTCGACTGACCCCTCCCCTCCGATAGAGCGAACACAACCCTCTACATGTGTGTTAAACATCCTTGCATGTGTTAAAACACTCTTGCGCTGATATATGTGTTAAATCACTCTTGCATTCGGGCCGGGGGTGGCTCAGTCGGTAGCGCGCCAGACTCGTAATCTGTAATTCCCAGGTTCCAGTCCCAGCTGGGTCAGCGTTGAGATTTATCTCCGCAAAACTCCCCCGCCCTGCCCACGGTCAGTAGGGCACACCGATGGGCTTGGAAAGGCCGCCGTCCGTCGGATGGGACGTTACGCCGTGGCCCCGTGTGCGGGAGAGCCATACCCTGTGCACGTTAAAGAACACGCTGGGTGGCCTTGACGGGAGGCTACCATTTGTCTCCCAACAGCTGTTCCAGTGGGTCCCCTCCCCCAACCTTCTCTGAGCCTTCGGGGTCCATGTGACCTGGCCATTTAGCCCATGGTGTGCAAAAAAGTGCCGCTCAGAGGTAAAACAACCCAACCCAACTCTTGCATTCTTATATACATAAGTTAAGATATTCAATCGCATAGACAAGTATTGCAGCGATTGATATCGATATAGTATGTTCAGGTGCATTTATATCAATGTATGTGTTAGAAGCATTCCTATCGATATGATTGTATATTTATGTACATTTCATATTATGGAAGTGAAAAAAAAATTCTTTAATATCATAAATATACATTGAGAAAAGAGGGCTGCCAAAGAAAGTGCCAGCAATATAAATGATGCATTTGGGTAGCAATAAAAACGGGCAGTACGAGAAACAGCAGAGGTTGACACCCAGGGTCGGTGAAAAAGCTTCTGAGGTGACGAAACTGCCAGGGCGAGCTTTGATGAAACGATTCGGCGATTGGCGCTAAAGTGGCCAGAAAAAGCGGCCACGGGAGCACGTGACATTTCCCTCTTCATCCGTATCTTCGCGTGTGGTCAAAGCGCGGCTCTTCACGGTGATTAGATTATGGATGGCTGATTGGCAGCTGACCGTCTGTGAAGTCAGGGTGTCGTTGACACGTGATACATGGCCCGACTTCGCGAGATGGACTGACCGGACCTGTTCACGAGCGCGTGAAGAGTGTTGACTTGGCCGAAGGAGAAAGCGAAAATGGCAGACCCCGTCTTCTGGCGGGAAATAATTCTTTTCTTTTTACCTTTCGCTATATCCTCTTAGCCAATGATTGATGCTGATGCGTTAAGCGAAAATAAAAAGAAAAGATCGAAAGTGAAAAGGTAAATGATTACCTTAATCGCGAATTCTGAGCAATGATGTAAATTGGGCGACATTTCGCTGTTTTTCTGGCATGTCAATGTTAGCTTTCTCAACCCGCAACGGAATTAGGGATCGAATCCCAGATATTGTTTTTTGAGTAGGGTAGTGTGGGTACCAGCTGGGGAGTTTTGCCTGCATTTTGGGTGATACTATCAGTACAAGAGTGATGTTAATATTTTGGGTTGAATTCAACCCCCAATGGATTTAAGGTTTGTTTCTTTGAGTTAATAAGTTCCACAGATCAGTTGGGTTGTTTTATCTCTGAGCTGCACTTTTTTGCACACCGTGGGCTAAATGGCCAGGTCACATGGACCCCGAAGGCTCAGAGAAGGTTGGGGGAGGGGACCCACTGGAACAGCTGTTGGGAGACAGATGGTAGCCTCCCGTCAAGGCCATCCAGCGTGTTCTTTAACGTGCACAGGGTATGGCTCTCCTGCACACGGGGCCACGGCTTAACGTCCCATCCGACGGACGGAGGCCTTTCCAAGCCCATCGATGTTCCCTACTGACCGTGGGCAGCGCGGGGAATTTTTGCGGGGATAAATCTCAACGCTGACCCAGCTGGGACTCGAACCTGGGAACTACAGATTACGAGCCTGGCGCGCTACCGACTGAGCCACCCCCGCCCCTCCACAGATCATAGATTGATTGAGAGGTGGAGGTTATCTGTGAAAAATATTGATCCAAAGCACAATTTCATAGTCTCTGTGGTTATCGCTAATGCTATGGGAATTGAAAGGAACAAAACTTCCTTTCAATTCTTTAGGCCAGGTTCAGGATACATTTTCAATGTATCCTGAACATGACTACTCTTTAGCTCTTTTACAATGGGTTTTCTTCAATGTACAAATCTTTGTTATTAATAATAATATTATGTTGTACATAATCTGAATTATTTATTGAAATAAAGTTCGAAACTTGAAAAAAAAATACTTTTTTTAATAATGTTTTTTTTCAATGTATTTTTAAATTACGCATGTATGTAGAAAATACTGTTAATATTGCTTTAGAGCCACTAACCCGGATGAAAATATGGATAAATATAAAATTAAAAGTCAATAGAACTTTTTTAGGTGGCAGCGCCTCGCACGGACGACATATTGAAAGCTACTTTCCCTAGTTGAGCAACCCCATGTGTGGGAGCATCATACCCTGTGCACGTTAAAGAACACGCTGGATGGCCTTGACGGGAGGCTATCATCTGTCTCCCAACAGCTGTTCCAGTGGGTCCCCTCCCCCAACCTTCTCTGAGCCTTCGGGGTCCTTGTGACCTCGCCATTTAGCCCATGGTGTGTAAAAAAATATGGTAGCCATGGTGTGTAAAAAAATAATGGTAGCCATGGTGTGTAAAAATAATGATAGCCCATGGTGTGTAAAAAAAGTGCCGCTCAGGGGTAAAACAACCCAACCAACCCACCTCTAGTTGAGTAAAACTTGAAACGTGCTCTCAGTCAAAAATTTCGGGATTGCTTTTTTTTCGCTCTCGAAATATTTTCTTTGTACTTTGAATCAGAAATGTACTTTGAGTAAAAAAAGTAAAAAACCTCAAGTTTTATTAGTTCAATGAAACAAACCTTGAATCCATTGGGGTTTGATTTCAACCCAAAATATTGATGTCACCCTTGTACAGTCGCTCAAAGAAGTATCCGAACACTATGGTTGATTACAGAATTCAGAAAAAATATCTGGCAACGTTTTTTTTTAGAAATTAGTGATCTGGCAACCTTCGTGTCACGTGACACGAAGGTTGCCAGATCACTAATTTCTAAAAAAACGCCAGATATTGCCAGATATTTTTTCTGAATTCTGTAATCAACCATAGTGTTCGGATACTTTTTTGAGCGACTGTACTGATAGAGATACCAACATTACACCAGATCATGGTATTTACAGAGTTCTCTAAATGCGTTTATTTCGAGTTGAACTCATTCTCGCGCACCTCATTCTTGGTCTGCTCTTGTTCCTTAAGGGGTGAGCCCGTAGCTTAATCAGTAGCGCACTAGGCTCGAAATCTGTAGTTCCCAAGTTCCCTCCTTCGGGTATTCTCATTGTTATTTACGCAATGATAATAAAAATAAATACCCCGTGAAGCAGCTGCTTGCCACAGAGGTCTGACAGGAGCCTGTCGGTTTATATGCCATAGCAGAAGGTCTGTGAGGATGGCAGGACCTCAGCAGAAAACAACACAAACAGCCATGCCTTACCCGGGGCTCGAACCCAGGTCCCGTAGATCACTAGCCAGGCGCGCTAACCATTCGGCCACGGGACGGCTTACGCAATGAAGCCACTGTATATTCTCTTATGCTGCATAAATATCTGGAATGTTTTCAATTATTCAGTAATAATGTATAAAAAGAAAATGTTCTATAGACAAAAAACATTTGAAATTGTTTGCCGGAATAAGGTGTGTACAAAAGGTTCATGTTTTAGTCATAGAAATCAGGGGCGGGGGTGGCTCAGTCGGTACCGCGCCAGGCTCGTAATATGTAGTTCCCAGGTTCGAGTCTCAGCTGGGTCAGCGTTGAGATTTATCTCCGCAAAATTCCCTGCCCACGGTCAGTAGGGGACACCTATGGGCTTGGAAAGGCCGCCGTCCGTCGGATGGGACGTTAAGCCGTGGCCCCGTGTGCGGGAGAGTACCATACCCTGTGCACGTTAAAGAACACGTTGGATGGCCTTGACGGGAGGCTACCATCTGTCTCCCAACAGCTGTTCCAGCGGGTCCCCAACCTTCTCTGAGCCTTTGGGGTCCTTGTGACCTGGCCATTTAGCCCATGGTGTCCAAAAAAGTGCTGCTCAGAGGTAAAACAACCCAACCCATAGAAATCATTAGAGAGGACAAAATCTTAAAATGCAGCATTAGGTTTTAGGCTTAAGCGCCTATGTTACAATTAACATGATTTGCGCAAAATATTCTGATTTGTGGATTAACGTTTCGTCAGCTATTAGTTCCAAGTATTTTCGGTTCTACGATTACGCTTTATTTATGGTTTGCTATATGACATTGAATCCTATCTTCGTCGCAATAAATAAGACTTCACAGACAGTTTGGCACAACGCTAAAAAACACGAAAAAGGAAAAAAAACATGGGTGGAAGAAAAGAAGTTCATCAATAGCATAAATCACAAAAGTAAACCCACACCTTAACGGTAGCTGTTGCAACATGGGTAGTGGATTTACTGTTACAAAAGCTCTTCTGGTTTTTTTTTTTCCTTCTCATTTTGTTGTTATTGTTATTGCTGCTGGCGGTGATCCTTGAAGGTTATCAGATTGCAGCTAGTTTTTGGGAATCGCATGTATCGTGTGGGATGCTTTTTTCACCGAAAATGATGCTTTTGAGCGTCCGGGGAATCCCAGAGGTGGGGCCCGGTAACTGCTCACGCTACGGCGATAACTGGGAAATTGATTGAGGTGAGTAAACAACGAAATGAAAAGGAGAAAAATAAAGTAAAAGGAATAAGAAAGAAAGGAAACAAAGAGCGGAACAAAATCTTAGAGAGAGGAGGAAAAGAGAAAAGCAGTTAAAGAAGAAAGAGAGCGAAGAGTTGTTGCGAGCTTACGAATAACAGTTGTCAAGTCTCAGGGGCAAATGAAGAATTCGGTGAGACAAACCCTGATTGGATGGGAGTGAGAAAGTTTCAAATTGCTATCTATTACAGGGAACAATGGCGCGTGGTGATTGCTGTCTTAGGAGGTATAAAGAGAGGGAAGAGGAAGGAGAGAATGGGAGGGAGGGAGGAAGAAGAAAAAAAAATGGCTGAAGGGGATAGAGGAAGCTGACAAACACTTAGATGGTAATGGAAGCGAAAAACAGAAATGAATTTCTGAACGAATTTAGAAAAACTGAAATAACGTCTTTTGTGATGGGAAATCGACAGCAGAAAAAGACTTCGATGTTTTAATGACATATAAATATTTTAATCTAGGGCTTATAATGGTAAGGTAGAAAGAGTTTTTTTTTTTTTTCTTTAAAGGTCTTGTTGCTTTGGCGGTAGGACGCATTTAAAATTTAAAAGTAGCTCAAATGACGCGTGAATGTATTCTTAAAGATTAATTTATAATAAGAAAAATAAATTATCCCTCGAGCAACTCTTTTGTTCGAGAAAACAAACCTTTTTCTCCAAAACAGGTGGGACAAGAGCCTGTCAGTATAATATGGCGTAGAAAAGGGTTGAGTTGTTTTACCTCTGAGCGACACTTTCTTTTGCAAACAAAGAGCAAAATGGCAAGGTCAGAATAGCTCGGGTAAGAGGACCCAATATATAGCTACTAGGAGACAGGTGGTTAGCACGCTTGGTTACTGATCTAAGGGATCTGGGTTCGAGCCCCGGGTAAGGCATGGATGTGTGTGTGTTATTTTTCTGCTGAAGTCCTGCCATCCTCACAGACCTTCTACTATGGCATAAAAACGACAACCTCCTGTCAGACTCTGTCGCAAGCAGCTGCTTGAGGGGGTATTTATTTTAATGAGCGAGTATGATTTTTTAAATGATGATTTTTGAATGATAATGATAATTTAAATGATAATTTTTTAATGCCCACCATACTTCGCTTCACAGAGATTCAGAACATTTCGCTTGATTTTATTGTCTAAATGATCGAGATGCCCTGAGGTTTCAAATCGAACCGTTTTCTTTAGCGAATGTTGGTAAGATTTCAGTTAATTCTGTCAGAGCGAAGACATTTAAATGTTCAGCTTTTGTATCCAATTGGATTAAAAGCAGCCAATGAAATGAAGGCAATAGTCAACAACATCCACTTTTTCCAAATAAATCCACTCTTCCCATTTAAGAGTGAAATTGTCGACATCACTTGAGATACTTTGTCGCCATTTTATTTTTCTTATTTGCTCTCTCGCTTGAAACAAGGAGGAAGTCTAATCTTGCAGATTAGGGGACTGCGCGTTGAATTCGTCATTCGCTGCAAGTCCCCTAATCTGCTTCTAATTCTGAAAGATGGAAGAGAACAACTGCGAGATTCTACTTTTGTTTTGGTTAACAATCTGAGCGTGTGGAAAAGCTCGTGCAATACATTCCACGCCTCTGTTTCGTAACAACGTTGATTCGGAATCTGCTCATTTTGTTTGATATCAGATTTTCAGTCTGTTAAAAGACATCTCTTCTGTTTAAAATCAAAATCAATTTCATGAGGACATAAATAAACTTTGCAGGGTGTCCTTAATTGAATAAATGTCATGTACTATCAGCCATTAAAACTACATCGCCTAGACAAAATATACTTATATATAGCACCTGATTCAATTTCAATGATAGACAGTGCAGAATACCCATCCATTAAAGAACATAAAACATCCTGGTGGAATCGTTGGTTTTCAAACTGCTTTTGATTCACGACTCACTTTTACAATTTTTTTGCAATTGAAATAAGTTCACCACCCTCTTTCCGTATCAGTTCAACATTAGAAAGAGCATTATGTGAATTTTTTAATGCCCACGTACGTTGAAGACCACAACTGTAGAACATTGCGTTTCAAATAACTTAAGTAGTGGGGAAGAAAACAACGGAGGTTTCGCTTCAATTCCCAACAAAGCGACATTGCATTTCTTTCAAGGGACAATATAGGTAAGACGCCATACCTAATAGCCTTATTTTTAGCTCACTTAAAAAAAAGACTGGTATAGTTACTAAACGATGCGAGCTCCAACACCCAAAGGCAAAATCTTCCGTAGGATGAGCATTAGTCCTTCTCTGAATTCAAAACATTCCATAGGATTAAAATGAGCTTTTCCACGATTGGAAATTCTCCACAGGAATGGTGCATTTTTATCACGTACTTTATGGATTATAATTATCCGCGTGATTAGTAATAGCTTCCATTGGATTAAAACCCTCTACAGAATTAATATTATCCTCCTCTTGATTTCCATACGATTAATATTATCCTCCTCTTGATTTCAATAGGATTAATTTAGCATCCTCTTGATTTCCACAGGATTGATATTAGCCTCCTCTTGATTTTCAGAGGATTGATAGTAGCCTCCTCTTGATTTTCAGAGGATTGATATTAACCTCCTCTTGATTGCCATTGGATTAATATTAGCGTCCTCTTGATTTCCATAGGATTGATATTAGACTCCTCTTGATTTACATAGGATTGATATCCGCATCTTGATTTTCATAGGATTAATATTATCCTCTTGATTTCCATAGGATTGATATTAACATCTTCTTGATTTTCATAGGATTGATATTACTATCCTCTTGATTTTCATAGGATTGATATTAATATCCTCTTGATTTCCATACGATTAATATTAGTCTCCTCTTTATTTCCGTAGGATTTATATTATATTTTATGATAATATAATTCCATGGGATATATATTATATTCCTCTTTATTTCCGTAGGATTAATATTAACCTTCTCTTTTTTATTTCCATATGGTTAATATTAACCTCTTCTTGATTTCTATAGGATTAATATTAGCCTCAACTTTATAGGAACACTTTATAGGATTAACACTTATAACTAAAACACTTTATAGGATTAATATTACCCTACCGTAGATTATAATTCTCATTTCGTATGCAATATGTATGTACCGGGCCTCGGTGGTCGGATCATCGTACAAAGAAATCGACTAACAGAATCCTGGAACAAGAGCTCTTTTTCAAGAAAACGAGCCATTGTTATCACTTTGTCATCTCTCTCTATATACATTAAACTTTTTTTTTTGCTTTTAAGGATTAATTAAAAATTATTTTCCTGTTGGAGAGGTATTGACGAAATATTAGGATTACTTCTTTTCGAATCTTAAAATCTCTCTCTCTCTAGTGGTGAGAAAAGATGGAGAATGACCAAAAGTTTAAAGCGAATATTACAGACGATCAATTTGAGGAAAGAAATTTGAAATTTTGTTGGTTAATTGTGAAACTCGAGAGACTTACACCGATAGTAGACATTTGCTCCCAGGAGGGAGGGAGGGGGGATGAAATGTAACTCTCTTTTTGTTTTAAGAAGCGAATGAAAAGTTCTCTTTGTGTTTTATACGGAATAATATTACTGTTTGCATTTTTCCAATCTCCATTAGTTCAAATTTCCCTTTATTAGAGGGGGCGGGGGTGGCTCAGTCGGTAGCGCGCCAGGCTCGTAATCTGTAGTTCCCAGGTTCGAGTCCCAGCTGGGTCTACGTTGAGATTTATCTCCGCAAAATTCCCCGCCCTGCCCACGGTCAGTAGGGGTCACCGATGGCTTGGAAAGGCCGCCGTCCGTCGGATGGGACGTTAAGCTGTGACCCCGTGTGCGGGAGAGTCATACCCTGTGCACGTTAAAGAACACGCTGGATGGCCTTAACGGGAGGCTACCATCTGTCTCCCAACAGCTGTTCCAGTGGGTCCCCTCCCCCAACCTTCTCTGAGCCTTCGGGGTCCATGTGACCTGGCCATTTAGCCCATGGTGTGCAAAAAAGTGCCGCTCAGAGGTAAAACAACCCAACAACCCTTTATTAGAGGGTGCAAAAGTCGGAAAATGAAAAACTTCATTCTGATTTTTAATATTCATAGTGATTTATTGGCTTTACCAAAAATTTGTTAGCACACCTGACATGTTATCAGGAGGACATAGTGAATTCGGATTCCACCTGGCCCAAGACTGTTTTTCGTCTATACCCATACTTAGCAGCGAAGACAGTATATGAAATATTCGACTAAACTTTATTTTGTTCGAAAATCAGCCTTCCATGTTTGCCAGAGGCGATGTGTTATTTTTCTTGTTGTTTCCACTGATGAGTGACCTTTCAGCTGTTATGCCCATCTCTGTTGAAAGCCGTCAATGCAAGCGAACAACAACAAAACACACATCGCCAGCAGCCAAAAGACAATGCGAAATGCAAAACAATCTTTTGCAGAAGAGTAAGAAATGATCTTTCGGAGGATAAAAAAGAAGAGAGTCATATCTGGAAAGGCAAGATATGTATCTCCAAAGAGGCGGGGAGCACTTGAAAGAACAACGAACATCGTGTCCTCTGCTGAAGGTTAAATAAATCCGAAAGAACAAAGCGGAAGATATCTTCTTTTCCAACCCGAGGATCTATCACTGCCACCAAAATGGCCTACAACGAAAGAACGTTCATCATTCTAAGTTTATAGGGACGTGACTTCACGTGAAGGTTCGTGACCGATTCGTTGCAGAACACGCGAGGCTCAGGTAACGTGATACGAATCGCACGTGATCATCTCTGCATCATTTGCTCAGTGTATTTCTCTTTTGTCAGAAGTATGTGCGGTTTTTCGGTTAATGGGATGTGTCGGTGCCTCTTCTGACATTGTGCTGCGTTATTCGTGTTCAGTGGGTGGTTGTTTCAAATGGCGAAAGGTATTAAAAAGATGGAGTATTTAGAACAGGTGTTTTTTCAGCCTCTGCGGATCGTATTTAGAATGATAAGAAGATCGTGCAACTTTAACCTTCTGATAAAAAATGTCGAAAGATGAAAAGAGGTTGATAATTGGGGGTTGATCGTTTCTGGGGTTGAGAATATTGTATTCAGAGCCAGTTAACATTTTTGGGAATGGCCCACAATTGGACATATTGCTCAGTTAGATATTTGAATCTTCTATTCTGATTATAATAACTTTTACTCATTTTCTGTTTCTGTTGTCTCTGCTCTTGAAGTTTCCAGGTTCGAGTCCCACCTGTGCCAGCAGCACTGAGATATTCGTCTCTCATCCATGACAAGAAGAAGAGTACTGATGAGAAAATACGCCATCTTTTAAAGGAGCGAGAGGTCTTTCACCATCGTCTCTTCTGAAGAAAAGCTGAAGACGATGCTGAATAATCATAGAATAATCAAGGATAGAAGCTGGCATCTTCGCTTTCAGAGACGTAAACTACTTAATGGAGGGTAGAGGTGGCCCTTTGAGGAGGGGGAGAGGTAACATTCCTTCGAAGATATGGACACTGATAAGGCTTGGAAAAGTCATCGTCCGTCGGATGGGACGTTAAGCCGTGATCCCATGTAACGGAGATACTCTGCGAACTTTAAAGATCACGCCGGATGGTCTTTACGAGAGGCTACCATCTGTCCCCTAACAGCTTTTCCAGTGGATCCCCTCCTCCAACCTTCTCTGCGCCATCGGGGTCCTTTTGACTTGGCCATTTAACACATTATGTGCAAAAAAAATGTGCCGCTCAGAGGATAAAACAATCCATCCCAACCTTCTAAGATAATCAGAAAGTTCCCCACAGAAGCAGCTCTAATCGAATTTTCTATTTTATTATTATTTTATTCCCAAAATGTAAACAGTGATACGATATTGACCAATAGACTTCCTTCCCTGTCCTTCTTTTCATTCTTGGGGATTTCAGAGTTAATGGTGTGTTAAGAGAGAATACCAAGCAGGGGACACTTTTGAGTCACCTCTATAGGTGGTTCATACAGAGTAGCATTTAGAATAATCCAGTTTTCACGTTTGGTAATATAAAATACACTAATTTCAATAAATTAAGGAAAAAATGCGAAACATTGCGATATATTGCCAAAACATTGTGCAATCCTCACCAAACTTGTTCATGTAACCAGTAAAGTAATGCCGATTGAGCATATCCTATGCAAATTAGCCTAGGTTGTACCAATTTGCGTAATCGGTTGGCGGCATAAAAACGGGGGTTTTGGAGTGGATCGTTATTTTGTGTTGTAAATGTGAGTAAAGAAATTCCAAACAGCCACTTTGTAGGAATGTCCTCGAGACATCATCTGCCAAATGAACTGCGGTGGAGAGCTATTGGCCGGCTCGAAACAGGCCAAAGTCAGTCAGTTAACTCGCATGTTAATTGGACAGAAGAGCAATGGAGGTCCGTACTCTTCACAGATGATCATATTTGCTTGCAGAGTGATCCAGGACATTGTTTGATATGGTGCAAATGAGGTACCTGCTATCATCCCAGTAACATCGTCAAAGAAACAGTTACGGTAGAGGTAGTGTGTGTGTTTGGGATGGCATTTCCTTAGGTGGACGCACAGACCTCTATGTGTTGACGAGTGGGAGCTTCAATGCTCAAAGGTATAGAGATGACATCCTGGACCCTTATGTACGTCCTTACGCTGGTGCAATAGGTGAAACATTCATCTTACAAGACGATAACGCTCGTCCACACAGAGCTCGACTAGTGGAACAATACCTTCAAGAGGAGACCATTATGCGGATGGAGTAGTCAGCTCTATCTCCCGATCTAAATCCAACTGAGCATGTGTGGGATGCTCTAAGGAGACGTGTTATTGCCCTCAACCCACCACCTGAAGCAACGGGGGAGCTTATTACTACTTTAAAGAAACAATGCTCGTTACTACCTATTGAGCTGATTCATAATATCATAAACAACATGAAACATCTCTGTCGTGCCTGCATTGCTGTAAAGGGTGACCACACTCCTTATTAAAGAACTTTACCCATTGCATTCTGACACCTCATTTTTGGACAAGTTCCTGTGTTATTTTTTGACGAAAACCATTCATATAGTTTTGGTTTATCATAATTATTCTGAGTTTCCTTAATTAATGGAAACCAGTGTATTCCATTAATATCATCACAGTATCAATGAGAACATAGCGTGAGATGTCACTTAGGTTAATAATGTCTATTAATGTTAGACGTGAAAGAGAATTAGTGTGTTGGGGAGGGGAAGGTGAATTAGCGTATACTTCTAGTTGTGGTGATAGGGAACCTTTTAGGATCCCTATACACCCTCAGTTTGTCCCTTGTGCGATCTGAACACAGAAATAAAAATTGATTCTGCAATAATTTGAAATTACTTTCCAATTGTGATCTACGACTTGGGTAAATGCCCACTCTTTTCTGCTTTCGCACAGCACTGCTCTAGACTGTTCAATGCAGTGTTATAAACGAATGCAATCATAAATTAAGGAGCAGACCTATGTTATGTCAATGGGTAGCTAACGTTGAAGCTCCATAACTACTCTTTTAGTTTTGAAAATGAGATTGTAGATAAAGATCTTAATCAAATATATCAATGTTAATAATATTAATCAAATATATCAATCAATATCTGGATTTTTCAACATATTCGCCCAGTATTTAGTAATTTAGGAAGTTTGACTATTTAACAATAACAATGCCAGTAAAAAAATTGGCTTTAGAAGTTAATTAAAACTTATTAATAAGTATCATACCATTAGTGTTTAATAAAATATTTGTATTTTAGAAAAGTGTGTAAAGAATTCTTTCCATATTTATGAGTTTTGTATAAGTTTCTTAAGACTGGCATTGCTGTCATTTAATATTGAAATTTACATAACTCATTAAATACTGAAGAAATATACATTTTTCAAAACGAAACAAAACAAAAACTTATTTTAGAAGTTATAGAGCTTCGACGTTAGCTTACAAAGGGTTGTTCTTTAATATATGGAAACCACTGTAGATTATGCTACGGTGATTTATAAGTCTGTGCTTTATACTCTTACGCTATATTTGGGAAATGATTATCACAATATAAATAAGAAACCTTACTCAGCGACATAAAAAAACCCATCATTTTCAATAGTAGGTAATTATCGGTCAGCAAGTTGTTCGATTCCTTTTTGATACCATACAGTCGCTCAAAAAAGTGGCCGAACGCTATAGTCGATTACAGAATTCAGAAAAAATATCTGGCAACGATTTTTTTTAGACATTAGTGATCTGGCAACCTTCGTGTCACGTAAGGTTGCCAGATCACTAATTTCTGAAAAAAAATCGTTGCCAGATATTTTTTCTGAATTCTTAATCGACCATAGTGTTCGGATATTTTTTTGAGTGACTGTACCCTCAAAATTCCACTAAACACATACGTTGCCTTGGTTTCGAATCGTCCCCTTTTTGGGATAGAAAGTACGGAATGACCTGGGTCGACCCACTGCTTTTGGGCGTTTCGATTGTTAAAAAAGATCCATTTTTCATAGCACGTGGATGAAACGGTTGTCGCGTGGATTAGCGAGGAGTTTCCTGCAGACTTGGACACGATGGTTTGCTTGTTAAGTAGCCAGTTCATGTGGAGCATTTTGGTAATTCCTGGTAACTTGCCGATGAGTATCAGAGGCTATTTTATAATTGCTTGTGAGCAATTATCTTTTTCAAGTTTTTGGGGTCCTTGTGACCTGTCCATTCAGTCCATCGTGTGCAAAATGCTCCGCTCAGAGGTAAAACAAGCCAATATTGCTTCACCTGCTCTCCAGGCAAACCCTCTAATCGCTCCGCAAGTGAGATGCAATTTTTAATCTCTGTGCATAATAATTATACTAATTTATTCTTCTAATATTCCAGAGTGTTCCTTTTAAATACGCATAAACCGCAATGTTTATATTGTTAAACTTTAAACTTTGAAAACTAGTTAATTTTGTTCGAGAAAAAATAAAACCTATATGCGAATGCTTGACATTCTTTTAGACACACGCCTCATACATATTTGACTTTAATCTGCATAACTCTTCGAAGTGATGAGAAATATTTGACAACAAAATGTGCTATTTATGTCTCTTGTCCTCCAACAATCCTTCGGTCTTCTTAGAGCTGATCGTCTTGCCGACGAGAGCATGCAAGACCGAAGCATTTCAGTCTCTGCTTTTGTTTTAATTTATGTCACCTGGAAAGAAAATGCGGTAACTGCTTCTGTAGCGTTGACTCTAGATCAATTTGGCCCGGCTCCCTTGTAATAACGAGAAATAAGTAGCTGCGAACGTCGCTGTAAATTGCCACTTTATGATCTCGTCGACACTCGCTAACGACACTAAAGCAAAGAGCAAATGAAACTTCTTTAAAAGCTCGCAAACCATTCCCGGGAAGCGCTCCGATGTCGTTTCGCGGAAATTATAGATTTCAGTCGACCATGAGAATAAAAAAAGAGTTATTTAATGCTAATGAATGAATCTGCACCTTTTGGGTAATGACGGTGACTTTAGAGGCAGTCATTTAGTAGAAAAAGAAAGATAGTTTAGGGAAAGAGGGGAGGTAGATTTGACAAATGTTTATATGATGCCTTTAGCTGTTTTCCCTCCTTCCTCACTGAACCCACCCACCCCCCCCACACACATCTTTAGACTCTTACAAGCATTCTGAAGTGACCTTTTGCTTGGAGAATTATTGTTCTTTTTACCAGATTTTAGATCTTTGCGCTTCATTACAAGTTCATCAGTGGGAAAGAAATACGATTTAAACAATAAAAAAAAACATAGTTGCCTCTCCCTAAAGAATTATCTATTTCGTTTCTTTGAATATCGTACATGTCTCGTGTTATAACTGCCTTTCTGTACACATCATACATATTTACAGATGTACAGTCGCTCGAAAAAGTATCCGAACACTACGGTTGATTGCAGTAATTCAGAAAAATATCTGGCAACGATTTTTTTAGAAATTAGTGATCTGGCAACCTTCGTGTCACGTGATTACAGAATTCAGGAAAAATATCTGGAGCGTGTACAGCAACTGTACAGGCTCCAGTTACTGTGCACAGCAAGCTGGAGCGTGGGAGCTGTGAACGGTAACTGCACACGCTCAATATTTTTGTGAGTGAGCCCACACGATCTAGTATCAAAATAATATGACCACCTACAGTCGCTTAAAAAAGTATCCAAACACTATGGTTGATTACAGAATTCAGAAAAAATATTTGGCAACGATTTTTTTAGAAATGAGTGATCTGACAACCTTCGTGTCACGTGACACGAAGGTTGCCAGATCACTCATTTCTAAAAAAATCGTTGCCAAATATTTTTTCTGAATTCTGTAATCAACCATAGTGTTCGGATACTTTTTTGAGCGACTGTACCAGATGGACCCAAAAGAGATATAAAAAAAACATCCAGGAATCAACAAATTTAACAAATGTTAAAATGATCGAAAAATTATATCAATTAAATCAAGTTAACTTCTTGAATGATGGACTAGTTCCCCTCCCCTGTCGGAAATGCACACCACACATCTCTTTTGAGTTGTTTTACCTCTGAGCGGCACTTTTTTGAACACAATGCGCTAAACGGCCAGGTCATAAGGACCTCAATGGCTGAGAGAAGGTTGTAGATGCAGACCCACTAGAAGATGTTGGCAGACAGATGGTAGCCTCCCATCAAGGCCATCCAGCGTGTTCTTTAACGTGCACAAGGTATGATTCTCCCTCACACGAGCCATGGCTTAAGTCCCTCCGAAGAACGGCGGCCTTTCCAACCCTTTCGGTGACCTATATTCACCGAGGGCAAGGCGAGGAGTTTTGCGGAGATAAATCCGAACGCTGGCACAGATGAGACTCAAATCTGGGAACTACAGATTACGAGCCTGGCGCTGTCGCCTTAGACTGCGTCTATTAGATCTTATTAGATCTTATCCTCAGATCTATTTTAGTTCTCCAAGCGTTGGACATGTATCTTTTTTGATTCTCATTCATGTTTTCTTCGACTTATACATTATGCCAGTGGTTGTCAAATGTTTCGAGCCCAGGTCCCCCTTTATCCTTTCTAAAGTTTCTTCATGGATTCAAAATATTTTTCCTGTATAAAATTAGCTGAAATAATGTTACCCTGTACATTTGGGTTGTTTTACCTCTGAGCGGCACTTTTTTGCACACCATGGGCTAAATGGCCAGGTCACATGGACCCCGAAGGCTCAGAGAAGGTTGGGGGAGGGGACCCACTGGAACAGCTGTTGGGAGACAGATGGTAGCCTCCCGTCAAGGCCATGCAGCGTGTTCTTTAACGTGCACAGGGTATGGCTCTCCCGCACACGGGTCACGGCTTAACGTCCCATCCGACGGACGGCGGCCTTTCCAAGCCCATCGGTGTCCCCTACTGACCGTGGGCAGGGCGGGGAATTTTGCGGAAATAAATCTCAACGCTGACCCAGCTGGGACTCGAACCTGGGAACTACAGATTACGAGCCTGGCGCGCTACCGACTGAGCCACCCCCGCCCCAAACTGTGTACATAACTTACGATTATTTTGATACCGTATCCATGAATTTCTAAAAGTTTTCTATCGAAATGAAAAATGCATAATTAAGTTAATATAAAAACTATTCGATATACTCTATTTCTACCGAATTATATCCCCCCAAATTTAGAAAAAGTCCCGTTGTAAACCCTGCCTTATGTGTTGAAGGTCTAATCAGATAAAAAACAATGTATATGAATTACAAAGAATTGGGTTGAATTGAAGTTAAAATTTAAAATTATTATCAAGTCGTAAGAACAGAGTCTTGAAGAACATCTCGTCGAAACAGAGGATGAGGCCTCTTACTGCGAAACCTTCAAACAAGTGGTGCAGTGATTCCAAGAATTCCTCTGTCGCGCTTCCATTTCTGATATACCACATGACAACTAGGGACAGTCCCAGGAAGCATATTTTTTCGGGGGTTGGGTGGGGGCATGGAGTAAATCTCAAAAAAGGGCTTTATTGAAATTATTCTCTAGTTCTCTCTAACTCTGTCTATTTTTCATTGAATGTTTCGATGCTCTGTAAATTTCTCATTGAACCCCATGGTGCTCCTTTCTCATAATAGTTTGGTTCTTTCTATGGTTAGTCATAGTAGTGAAACTTGGACGCTTTGCAAAGAAGATAACAGGAAACTTAGATGCTTTTGATTCCAGATGCCTACGCAGCATCTTGGGCATTAGGTGGTTCAACTTTTCAAGTAATGAAGAGGTTAGGCAAAGGAGTCAGCAACCTCCTTTAAGCAGCATATTGTGCAGAGAGAGACTCCGTTGGTTTGGCCATGTTGCCCGTATGGATAATTATAGATTAATGTGCTATTAACAGTGTGCCTAAAGACTGAGGTCTTATTATAGATTATAGATTAATGTGCTATGAACAGTGTGCCTAAAGACTGAGGTCTTATTACAGATTATAGATTAATGTGCTATGAATAGTGTGCCTAAAGACTGAGGTCTTATTATAGATTATATATTAATGTTCTATGAACAGTGTGCCTAAAGACTGAGGTCTTATTATAGATTATAGATTAATGTGCTATGAACAGTGTGCCTAAAGACTGAGGTCTTATTATAGATTATAGATTAATGTGCTATGAACAGTGTGCCTAAAGACTGAGGTCTTATTATAGATTATAGATTAATGTGCTATGAACAGTGTGCCTAAAGACTGAGGTCTTATTATAAATTATAGATTAATGTGCTATGAATAGTGTGCCTAAAGACTGAGGTCTTATTATAGATTATAGATTAATGTGCTATGAACAGTGTGCCTAAAGACTGAGGTCTTATTATAGATTATAGATTAATGTGCTATGAACAGTGTGTCTAAAGACTGAGGTCTTTAGACACACTGTTCATAGCACATTAATCTATAATCTGTAATAATAATTTCTGAGGAAAGAGGGGGAGACCTAGGATGCGGTGGGCAGACAATGTCAAACAGGACCTTGTTAGAATTGGTGTGCAGTGGCCAAATGCAGCAGATGTAGCTCAGGACAGACATGCTTGGAGAACTAAATTGCACGGTCTGGTTGGACCTCCGTAGCCCATGCTGCTTGAGGATGATGATGATGATGATGTGAAATAATAAAATATATGCAAATAAATAAAATATGTAAAATAAGTAAGCACAAGAAGTAAGTGTGAACAATTGCTGAACAATGTTAAGGGCAGAACAGTAAGCTGACAATTAATGCCTGGTGTTCCAACAAAGAATATAGTAAACCAACTATTGACATTGTCAAAACATTAAGAATAGGCCAATTATTGCTGTGGCCAAAGAGTGAACTGCAAACTAGTGCTTGTTGTTTTATTTATTTATTTATTTAACATTATACGGCTCTGGGGTGTTTAGTTGAACGCTTCAACCCCAAAGCAATTAAAAAAAACTGAAATACTTAGAAAATGTTAATGCAATAATAACATTGCAAAAACACTTAGAAAAATGCACAATACAAAAAAAAAATCTTCTATATGTGACAAAAATATACAAAGGAAAAAAATTCTTATATATACATATGACAGAAAATTAGAAAATGTTCTTTGGCTGAATCAGATATTTATATCCTTTAGACTAAAAAACGAAATCGAAGTCCAAATTTATACTTATGCTCTTTTATGTAGCATTGATTCTCGAAGGAAACTAATTAAAAGTTGGAAGATAACTAATTTAAAAGAATTATCGGGATTCAAAATATTTTGTAGTGTATATCAGTTATATTGCATTTGTAGTGAAGTGCTTCAAAAACGTTTTTTCTGGCTTCATCATACTTTTCACAATTTAGCAACACATGGGAAACAGTTGGGGCGGGGGTGGCTCAGTCGGTAGCGCGCCCGACTCGTATGATGGACTAGTATGATATTATAATGATTATTATTATCATTTTCCAAGGCCAACAAAGCTGCTTTGCAATCTGTCAGCAAAACCTGAGTTCCAGGATGACCTGTAGTTCCCAGGTTCGAGTTCCAGCTGGGTCAGCGTTGAGATTTATCTCCGCAAAATTCCCCGCCCTGCCCACGGTCAGTAGGGGACACCGATGGGCTTGGAAAGGCCGCCGTCCGTCGGATGGGACGTTAAGCCGTGGTTCCGTGTGCGGGAGAGCCATACCCTGTGCACGTTAAAGAACACGCTGGATGGCCTTGACGGGAGGCTACCATCTGTCTCCCAACAGCTGTTCCAGTGGGTCCCCTCCCCCAACCTTCTCTGAGCCTTCGGGGTCCATGTGACCTGGCCATTTAGCACATGGTGTGCAAAAAAGTGCTGCTCAGAGGTAAAACAACCCAACCCTTGGAAACAGTCTCTTTAACTTGACAGATGTTACACAAATCGGACTGGCTCTTCTTGATTTTAAAAAGGTAGTTATTAAGTGCATCAGTACCTACACGCAACTTGTGATTTTACTGATATCCTGTCTACTGAAATTCAATTGCTTAAAAAATGAAGTATTTTCATCAAGATAATATCTAAAGTTACTATTAATTGGAGCATGAAATTTGAAATATGAATTTAGTTCTTGAATTTCTTTTTCTTTATTTTTCCTTTTAAGACAAATGAGAAATAGATTGGATTGTTTTACCTCTAAGCGGCACTTTTTTGCACACCATGGGCTAAATGGCCAGGCCACAAGGACCCCGAAGGCTCAGACTTTTTCAGAGTCTTCTCCGATGTGACCGTGTGAGAGAGAATCAAACTTTTTTCAGAGAAGGTTGGGGGAGGGGACCCACTGAAACAGCTGTTGGGAGACAGAGGGTAGCCTCCCGTCAAGGCCATCCAGCGTGTTCTTTAACGTGCACAGGGTATGGCTCTCCCGCACACGGGGCCACGGATTAACGTCCCATCCGACGGACGGCGGCCTTTTCAAGCCCATCGGTGTCCCCTACTGACCGTGGGCAGGGCGGGGAAATTTGAGGAGATAAATCTCAACGCTGACCCAGCTGGGACTCGAACCTGGGAAGTACAGATTACGAGCCTGGCGCGCTACCGACTGAGCCACCCCCGCCCCAGAAATGAAGGTAAAGTTGTAGACGCTTGTAAATTGATAGCATCCTTAGCTATTTTGTCCATGTTCTCATTGTCTGCCACTCCCAGTGGCTAGGCAACCATTGAAGAATAATATGATTCCTTTTATAATAGATTTAGTGTATATTTTGAAAATATCTAGTATGATATTATAATGATTATTATTATCATTTTCCAAGGCCAACAAGGCTGCTTTGCAATCTGTCAGCAAAACCACATTTATTTCAACCATGCCTTGTATATGACAAACAATTCAGCCTGCAAAAATAGCAGCATCTGTTGTTTCGCATTAATAAACAACATCGATTGTTTGAATTTGCATAATAAGTGAACCGTCGAGACTGATACTATAAGTATCAGTCTCGTATTATGTCTGATGTGTCGCTAGAAGCAAATTACGTTCTTATAAATGTGAAAATATCTGACTGATGCTCTATTTCCTACATCAAGTATGTTAAAAGTTTTGTTGAGCAGTATTATTTTAGTCGGAAGGAGCAGTGTTAGAATTGTTACGAAAGTGTTTTTTTTTCACGAAGAGCTTCCATTACACAAAGTTTGCCTTGAGACGAGATTCCTTCTTTCTCTTCGACCGATAACAAAAGGATTTCTTTTAGAATATTCCAAAAGTTGCCAGATGGCTTGTCGTCCGAAAATATGGATGCTGCCAGATAATGCGTTAAAAAGAAGTCGGATCGCCTTATTCACCAAAAAAAAAAGAAGAAGTCAACAATAAGAATAAAAACATTTCCTCACAGTACTCTCAACGAAGGGAACCCAAATTTTCCATTGATCTAAGAAGCATCAACGCCTAAACGAAGCGATAGATTTGAAATGTTTTCTGCTAAAGAGTGGAGTTACGATCGAGCATCTCGTTTATCGTTTTTCTTACTCTCCTCCCTCCCTTTTTTCTCTTCCGGTATTTAATCCCAAACGGTTAATTCAGCAGAAAATTTGACCAAAAGAGCAGAAAAATCAGCAAGGAATGTTAATGGCGTTTCATCTGTACTTCTTGGACATAACTGGACTAATATTATTTTCTTCCCCACATTCTTATTCTTCTAGAGCGCAGAGGAAAGGGAATTATGCACTCTTGACAAAGATGCTTCTCATATCAATGGAAAATTTGGTTATTTTTGTATTCTGATGGGCACTTTTGTGCATACAATGAGCTAATTAGCCAGGTCACAAAGACCCCAATGGCTAAGAGGAGGTTGGGGATGGAGATCACTGGACAGCTGTTGGGAAAGTGACGGAAAGCATCTCGTTTAGGCTATTCGGCATGTTCTTTAACGTGCAGAAGGGGGCAACGGCTTTACGTCCCCATACGACGGACGCCAGCCTTTCTAAGTTTATCATTGACCCATTTCTGACCGAGGGGAGTGAGGTTAGCAGAGGGCTAAATCTTAACACAGGCTCAGCTGGGATTCAAAACTGGAAACTGATGATAACGAGTCTGGCACATTACCGATTGGGCCAACCCTCGCGCCATTGAAAGGCAAAATAGAAGAAGATTTGTCTCTTTCACATTCAAACACGCTTTCATAGTGTGTGTGCTGATTTGAGTGTAAGATAGATAAAAAAAAATACCCCCTCAAGCAGCTGCTTGCCACAGAGGTCTGACAGGAGCCTGTCAGTTTATATGCCAGAGTAGAAGATCTGAGAGGATGGCAGGACCTCAGCAGAAAACAACACGAACATCCATGCCTTACCCGGGGCTCGAACCCAGGTCCCGTAGATCAGTAGCCAAGCGCGCTAACCACTCGGCCACGGTAAACAGAAATAAAATTCCAGGAAGCTCTAAGTTTGTTTATACGTACGTATCTTTGAGCAATTCGCTTAAATTCGAGATCGCTTCGTTCGATAATGCTTCTGTACGAGTTTTGACGTATCCCATCATTCATGAGGGTTTTTATGAGAAAACCGAAATGTAATCTTTAGATGTCTGAGTGGTTGAGGATGTTGTCGTGCAGAGAATATTAATAGCTGCAACAGGATTAGAATAAAGTTTAAGAATCCGATCAAGCAAATAGAAGCGAAACATTTTCGAAATAACTAATACTTTGCCCATGGAGGTTTCACTGATTGATCATCCTCCAAAAAAGTTCCTTCATGCTATGCTGTTGCCTATTTTATTTAAAAACCAAAGCACCCATTTCTATAGAGAAATCTGTGGATGCACAGTAACATTAAACTTCATACAAATTTAACTATTAAGAAGTATCGTTAGAATACAAATCTCATATTGCTGTTGACAGATCCTATTGTTTTGGGAACTGCATTGATCTTGAGACACACAAAAGTCTAAAAGCATTGTAGCGAAGTACGTTGGGTTGAGTTGTTTTACCTCTGAGCGGCACTTTTTTGCACACCATGGGCTAAATGGCCAGGTCACAAGGACCCCGAAGGCTCAGAGAAGGTTGGGAGAGGGGACCCACTGGAACGGCTGTTGGGAGACCGATGGTAGCCTCCCGTCAAGGCCATCCAGCGTGTTCTTTAACGTGCACAGGGTATGGCTCTCCCGCACACGGGGCCACGGCTTAACGTCCCATCCGACGGACGCCGGCCTTTCCAAACCCATCGGTGTCCCCTACTGACCGTGGGCAGGGCGGGGAATTTTGCGGAGATAAATCTCAACGCTGACCCATCTGGGACTCGAACCTGGGAACTACAGATTACGAGCCTGGCGCGCTACCGACTGAGCCACCCACGCCCCCATAGCGAAGTACGACTTTGTTCCAATCACCAGGAGTAAATATAATTTTTTTTTCGGTGTAATAGTTTATCCGTTAAAAATGCGTGCGTCCTTCTTCAAAAATGCGTGAAATATGCAAAGGTTTTATCATTTTTTATGCTTTTATTACCCATAATTGTATTCTCAGGGGGTAGTCATGACCCCCTTTCCCATTTTATTGTTTGATAAGCTCTCCGAGAGATTTGGGTTGTTTTACCTCTGAGCGGCACTTTTTTTGCACACCATGGGCTAAATGGCCAGGTCACATGGACCCCGAAGGCTCAGAGAAGGTTGGAGGAGGGGAGCCACTGGAACAGCTGTTAGGAGACAGATGGTAGCCTCCCGTCAAGGCCATCGAATGTGTTCTTTAACGTGCATAGGGTATGGCTCTCCCGAACACGGTGCCGTGGCTTAACGTCCCATCCGACGGACGGCGGCCTTTGCCAAGCCCATCGGTGTACTCTACTGATTGCGGGAAGGGCGGGGAATTTTGCGGAGATAAATCACAACGCTGACTCAGCTGGGACTCGAATCTGGGAACTACAGATTACGAACCTGGCGCCGCTACCGACTGAGCCCCCCCCCCCCCCCCGGTCCTTTGGTACGCCATATTCTTCAAGTAGCCGTCCCGTAGCCGACTGGTTAGCGCGCTTGGCTACTGATCTAAGGAACCTGGGTTCGAGCCCCGGGTAAGGCATGGATGTTGGTGTTGTTTTCTGCTGAGGTCCTGCCAACATTACAGATATTCTACTCTGGCATATAAACTGACAGGCTCCTGTCAGACCTCTGTGGCAAGCAGCTGCTTGAGGGGGTATTTATTTTATTTTTTATTTTTTCTTCGGCGCGAGAGCAGCAGTAATTATTTGATAAGCTCTCCAGAGAGAATATTTTTACTTAATTTACCGTTTCCACATTTCGGTCCACTTTGTTGAAATATGGTATTGCCAGTGTCGAAATTATTGCAGTGTCGCATTATTTCACTATTCGTATTATCTACTCCGATTTTTGCAATGTGGTTTATATTGTTTATCATTGTGTTGTTAGTATACTTGCTTTCGCAAAGTAGTCCACATTACATTTCACCGAGAGGCTGATTGGAACTGAGGAGACTAGGGCGAGACTGTGCGACTGCGCAGTTGATGCATGTACAGATCTTAGATCACTGACAGCTGATTGAGAGATTAACTGACCTATGATCTATGAGTACTGTTGAAGCATCAACTGCGTAGTCATATAGTCTCTTCAGCTGACGGGGCGGGAGTGGCTCAGTTGGTAGCGCGCCAGGCTCGTAATCTGTAGTTCCCATGTTCGAGTCCCAGCTGGGTCAGCGTTGAGATTTATCTCCGCAAAATTCCCCGCCCTGCCCACGGTCAGTAGGGGACACCGATGGGCTTGAAAAGGCCGCCGTCCGTCGGATGGGACGTTAAGCCGTGGCCCCGTGTGCGGGAGAACCATACCCTGTGCACGTTAAAGAACACGCTGGATGGCCTTGACGGGAGGCTACCATCGGTCTCCTAACAGCTGTTCCAATGGGTTCCCTCCCCCAACCTTCTCTGAGCCTTCGGGGTCCATGTGACCTGGCCATTTAGCCCATGGTGTGCAAAAAAGTGCCGCTCAGAGGTAAAACAACCCAACCCCCCCCCCCCCCCCCTCTCATCTTCAGTCAGTAGAGAATATCGATGGGACTTGGAAAGGCCACCGTCCGTCGGATGGGACGTTAAGCCGTAGCCCCGTGTGCGGAAGAGCCATACCCTGTGCACGTTAAAGAACACGCTGGATGGCCTTGACGGGAGGCTACCATCGGTCTCCTAACAGCTGTTCCAATGGGTTCCCTCCCCCAACCTTCTCTGAGCCTTCGGGGTCCATGTGACCTGGCCATTTAGCCCATGGTGTGCAAAAAAGTGCCGCTCAGAGGTAAAACAACCCAACTCTTCAGCTGCCTCCTACGTTATAAGCTATTGCAATCGATTTATATAATATACTAGCAGAATTGCCCGCCGTACTTTGGGCCCTGATATAAAGATTCATAACAGCAGGCGTATTCCTAATGGGTGAGTTGACACTCATTTAAGTCCATGATGACGCCCTGGTGGTTCATCATGTTTTCGTCTCACTGTAATTACGCAAGTAATCTTCAGATCAATACCGAACTAAGTCTGGTAATTCCACTTAGTTCGGGCTACATATGGTTTAAAGATCGGGTTTCTAGCTGCGGCGAGTTTGGGATTGAACCCGAACAAGTGTTCGAAATCTCTGGGGTCATCGCCGTCGCCTACCTTATGAATGAAGGAATATGTTATTTATCAGCAAAGTTATCAATGGACAGATGTTTCGCGGGCAACGTTTGGTGGTGGGCCTAAATTCCTGGGGTCGAAAACCATTATAGTGCATTAATTATGGGGAGATGGGGATGTAGACGAAGTTCAGTGGTTCTAGTTCTGACCATCTTGGAGGAAATGTCGAACAAACAGACACACATGTAAATTAAAATACATAAACAGATACATATGTAATTATAATTTAAACGATAATCTTAATTCAAAAAAAAAACACGTTGAAAAGAACTACTTTTACAGTTTACCACACTCAATCTTCAAACAATTTTCACCCAAAACACTTGAAAGAATAAAATTTATCTCTTTTTTTTTCAAATCACATAAATTCCGTAGATTTTTTTCTTTTCATTTTATTCCAGTAAGCTACATCTTCTGAAGTAAAAACGGAGATAAAAAAAGTTTTTTTTTATTCTTTCCATTTTCCATTTTCGAGCTATCTTTATTTGTTTTAGCATCTATTGTAAGAAGACCAATTTTTCCCGCACTGCCCCCCCCACCCTTTGTTTTCTTTCACGAAGTCATTGTTGGAAGAGCATCCGCTTATCGCCAACACGTACCACTCTTTTCCTATAGACATCCTAAAAAGTGAAAAATGAAAATTTAGCATATTGATCATGAAATCCCTTGTTCGGTTGAGTGGTTTTACTTCTGAGCGGCACTTTTTCTTCACACAACCGGCTAAATGGCCCGACCACAAGGACCCCAAAGGCTCAGAGAAGGTTGAAGGAAGGAAAGCCGCTGGACAGCTGTTGGGAGAAACAGATGGTAGCCTCCGGTCCAGCGTGTTCTTTAACGTGCACAGGGTATGTCTCTCCCGCACAAGGGGCTACGGTTTGATGGATGGTGGCCCCTTATTGAATTCCTATTAGTTTCCAAGGAAGATAGGGTGCCTTCAATTATTTTCAAAGGGGTTGGAGAAGTAAGTTTTCGCGCCTTATCTGTCTTTATTGAAGTTAATAAGAATTCAATAAGTTGTATCATGCTCAATATGTTTTAATATTTTTACTGTTTAGGGCGTATATAGGAAGACAAGGCTTTTTAAATTTTGAATTAATGTATTTTATTTTGTCACTAAAAAAAAATCTTCAGAAGAGTGACACGAAGGTTGCCAGATCACTGATTTCTAAAAAAATCGGTGCCAGATATTTTTTTCTGAATTCTGTAATCAACCATAGTGTTCGGATACTTTTTTGAGCGACTGTAGATGGTCATATTATTTTGATACTAGATCGTGTGGGCTCACTCACGGAAATATTGAGCGTGTGCAGTTACCGTTCACAGCAAACTGGAGCGTGTGCAGTAACTGCACACGCTCCAGTTTGCTGTGAACGGTAACTGGAGCGTGTACAGTTGCTGTACACGCTCCAGATATTTTTCCTGAATTCTGTAATCACGTGACACGAAGGTTGCCAGATCACTAATTTCTAAAAAAATCGTTGCCAGATATTTTTTCTAAATTCTGTAATCAACCATAGTGTTCGGATACTTTTTTGAGCGACTGTAGGTGGTCATATTATTTTGATACTAGATCGTGTGGACTCACTCACGGAAATATTGAGCGTGTGCAGTTACCGTTCGCAGCAAACTGGAGCGTGTGCAGTAACTGCACACGCTCCAGTTTGCTGTGAACGGTAACTGGAGCGTGTACAGTTGCTGTACACGCGCCAGATATTTTTCCTGAATTCTGTAATCACGTGACACGAAGGTTGCCAGATCACTAATTTCTAAAAAAATCGTTGCCAGATATTTTTTCTAAATTCTGTAATCAACCATAGTGTTCGGATACTTTTTTGAGCGACTGTACATTGCGACTCGTAAAGATCGCCTCCTTATATTTAGCTCCCCTTTCTGAGGGGTAGGGAGAAACAACATTCTCGACGTCACAAACTTTCATTTTAGATACAACTCGTTGCTATCGACCCTCGAGAAATTTATACCCCTTTTTATGGGGGAAGTGTGGTGAAGAAAATAACTCCAGATGGCTTAACGAGAGTCCTCGCATCTGAAGCTTTCTTCCGACACAAAACTTGTTACTCTCGGTCGTCGCTTTCAAAAGATAGAGTGGAACAAAGATTTTCACAATTCACCTGTTTTTTAATGGTGGGTGGGTAAAAAATATTTATAGCCTATGACACTCCCCGTGTCACAAGCTTTCATTTGACACGTGACTCGTTGCGATCGGTCAACGGGTTGGGAGTCCAACAAACCAACAAATGGCGGACGAAAAACAATAGCAAGAAGAAAACAATAATTCGGGTATTTTGAATCAGTGTGAGTGCTCCCCAGATGAAGCAGATTATTCATCTTCCCAAACTTTATTTTCTGTAATAAGAGTTTCATCTTCTCCTGAAATCCCTGAGGCGGGGGTGGCTCAGTCGCTAGTGCGCCAGGCTGGTAATCTGTAGTTCCCAAATTCGAGTCCCAGCTGGGTCAGCGTTGAGATTTATCTCCGCAAAATTCTCCGCCCTGCCCACGGTCAGTAGGGGACACCGATGGGCTTGGAAAGGCCGCCGTCCGTCGGGTGGGACGTTAAGCCGTGCCCCCGTGTGCGGGAGAGCCATACCCTGTGCACGTTAAAGAACACGCTGGATGGCCTTGACGGGAGGCTACCATTTGTCTCCCAACAGCTGTTCCAGTGGGTCCCCTCCCCCAACCTTCTCTGAGCCTTCGGGGTCCATGTGACCTGGCCATTTAGCCCATGGTGTACAAAAAAGAGCCGCTCAGAGGTAAAACAACCCAACCCTGAAATCCCTATAATCATCTCGCGCCCGTCCTGTCAGCCCCCCACCCGGTTCAAGACAATATGGGGCGGGAGCAACTAAGTCGGTAGCGCGCCTGGCTCGTAATCTGCAGTTCCCAGGTTCGAGTCTCATCTGCGCAAGAGATGAGATTTATCTCCGCAAAACTCCTCACCCTACCCTTGGTCAGTAGGGTGATGGGCTTGGAAAGGCCGCCGTCCATCGGATGGGACGTTAAGCCATATCCCCGTGTGTGGGAGAAACCTACCCTGTGCATTTTAAAAAACACACTGGATGGTTCTAACGGGAGTCTACCATCTGTCTCCTAACAAGTGCACATTGGTTCCACTCCCAAACCTTTTCTGAGCCTTCGGAGTCCTTGTGACCTGGCCATTTAGCCCATTGTGTGTAAGAAGGGCCGATCAGAAGTAAAACAATCAACCCAACTCTGCCAGGTAATAAACAACGTTCTAAACGATTATCTTAATTCAAAAATTAAAAAAAAAAAACTCATTGAAAAGAACTACTTTTACAGTTTACCACTCTCAATCTTCAAACGATTTTCACCCAAAACACTTGCAAGAATAAAATTCATTTTTCAGAATTTTTTTTCGTTTTATTCGAGCAAGCTACAGCTTCTAAAGCAAAAACAGGGGGGAAAAAGTTTTTTTTTCTTTCCATTTTCCGTTCTCGAGCTATCTTTATTTGTTTTAGCATCTATTGTAAGAAGACCAATTTTTTCCCTCACTTCCCCTGCTTTTTTTCTTTTTTCACGAAGTCATTGTTGGAAGAGCATCCGCTTATCGCCAACACGTACCACAGTTCAAGAAAGTATTTATTTAACTTTTTATCTTCTCCGGTCCCTTTATTTCCTCAATTTAAAACGGCATTTCCACATAAGTGATATATTACTCGAGTCGGCAGTAAGATGATAAATCAATCCTCTAAATCACTACATCTTACATCCACCTCGTCCGTGGGGACGGAAACTTTCCTTTTCAAACACATTCGAGCACATTCTCAAAAACTATGAAAGTGCAGCTTAAAAAAAAGAAGAAAAAATCCTCTTCTCCAAAAGTTGATGCACAAGGGCTTTTATTTAACTCTTACCCGGTCTTTCCCTCAAGAGCATCTTTTGCTGTCAATCTTTATCGGTCCTACAGATTCAAATGAGATCTGCTGCTTTGTCAGCCTCAGAGATAAGACCCTTTCTTGACTACGCCGCTGCCTATCATATCCAGCCCTCGCGCGCCCCATCCGCCCTTTTTCTTCCTCCCACTTTTATCCCATCCTCCCTCAGATACATGCGCCTTGGAGACTTGGACGTATCTGCCTCTAAAGGCATCCCCTTCAACTGGTACTCCTAAACAGATGATGTTTCCCAAGACGACTAGATGCGAGTTTCATGCGTTTTCACGGCAAAGCCCAAATCTCTAGCGGATGTTCGAAGAGCCATAACCCCCCTCCCCTCTCCATCCTCCGCCATCTCTCTCCTCACAACAACACGCGCATTTCCTATTTTCATCTCGGAGGCTCCATCATTGAGAAACCTTCCACTTTTTCGTTCGCGCTGTCAGCAAATTCAGTCGGGTCTGACTTTGCGACGCGGAGTCGAACGCATCCTGTGTTGTCTTTCGCCAGAGGACGTCGCACAGATTGTAATGGGGGAGGTAGGACTAAGGAGAGGGAGGGGGGGATTTGCGCGCGAGCTCTGACGTCATTCTCTCTGGAGTGCTGAAATCCGAAGAAAGCAAAGCAGAAGACAGACGCGTATGAAATCATTTTCTTAAATGGAATAAACTGAAGCTCATCGAGACATGTTAGAAAAGCTTTTCTGAGATTAACTGAGTTGTTGGCTTTCAAAAGTATTTCGTTTCCTTCCTTTCTGCTTTTTCATTTTCATTGTTGTCTTCACTATTTCGGAATGTTTTCTCTGAAGGCAATCTGCTTTTCTCAGTTCAGTTTTTTTCTCAGTTCAGTTTTTTATTATAATAATAAGGTTACAAACAACAGATATTTGTAATACTCTTATTAACCCAAGAGCATCAAAGCTCATGTAGGTTAATTTACAAATTATTTAAATACATAATTTTGGCAACACTGACACTCAACTTTACATAAAGAAAAAATATATATATATGCAAAAACAACACAGAATTTATAAAAACGAATTATTTTTTTTTACTTTAACACTGAAAACAGGCTGTCTGGATTTGTAATGGTCATTAGATAATTAGCAGTGAGAGATCTGAAATGCATAAAATTAGTTTCATTTCGAATTATAATCGGTAAAGAATTAAAAATTTTAGGGGCCAAATAATCAAAGTGTTTGTGCATAATTTCTTTAATTGCAAGTGGTAACAGAAACCTTTTCCCATTATCTCGCATAGAATAATTTGTATAATGCAGCACTGCATTATTGTTTTTAAAGAAGTAATTTAATGTTCTATAAACAAATAAATGTCTCAGTGGAAATACACCTGGAATGGTATACTTACAAAAGATGGTAACAGTTTTATATTTATTTGGTAAAATTTGGAATATAAATTTATTTTGCATTGAGATTAGACTCCTTAATGATGAAATGTATGTTCCTCCCCAACTTGTAATACCATACTGTATAGCAGACTGAACCCAAGATTTGTATAACATTATTAACATTTTATTACTGAGGATTTTTTTTAAATAATAAAATTTATATAACATCTGTCTAAGTGTGTTTGTTAGTTTTCCAATATGCATTTTCCAACTTAGGGAGCTATCAATATAAACGCCTAGGTAGAGTAGACTTTGAACCTGATCAATTTCTTCACAGCAACAAGCTGAGTAATTATTGCATGAAAATGTATGCAATTTTAATTTAATCAAATTTGGATTGTATGATTTCTTTTTTAGGTTAAATAGAATATACTTAGTCTTTTTCGTATTTAAATGTAATCCATTTAAATCCAACCATTTCATCCCACATTTTAGATCAGTGTTCATGTTATATAGGAGATTTTCCAGAGAATCAGCACATAAAGTTAATGATGTGTCATCTGCAAAAGTGTTAATATAACTATTTATTTTTAATTTACATAGATCATTTATGAATATCAGAAACAAGGTTTGTCCCAGGACTGAACCTTGTGGTACGCTACACGAAACATGTTTTGGGTTACTAAGTGTATTAAAAAGACTAACACATTGCGTTCTGTGCTGTAAGTAGTCTTTAAACCATTTTAATACATCACGAATGCCAATATTTTCTAGTTTGCTAATTAAAATTTCGTGATCAACGGTGTCAAAAGCTTTCTCCAAGTCCATAAATACGGACAGAGTAAATTGATTATTGTCTATGGAATGAAACACCTTTGACGTATAATTCAACAATGCAGTTTCTGTAACTCTACCCTTCCTAAACCCAAATTGGTTTTCAGAGAGAAAATTAAAACTGTCTAAAAAATTTATCAGTCTATTATTAACTAATTTTTCTAATATTTTTGAAAATACTGGGAGAAGAGATATCGGTCGATAATTCTTAAAATCATTTTTATTTCCCTTTTTGAACTGGAATTACAATAGCTTTCTTCATTAAATCTGGAAAAGTGCCAGTTTCGAAGGATAAATTGCAAATGTGAACCAATGGTTGAATCAAGTTAAAAGAACATTTTTTAACAGCAATAATGGAAATATTGTCATACCCAGCAGATTTTTCATTTTTAAATCCTTTTATAATGTCAGTCAATTCCTTTCTACAAGTTGGAGCTAAAAACATGGATTTGACATTTTTACTGATATGGCTATTTTGATTTCTTACAATCCTATTCTTTGACAGATTTACTGCTATATTTACAAAGTATTCATTAAATTGGTTTGCCAATAACTTAGCATTTTCAGTTGAATCAGAACCACTTCTAATTCTGGATATTTATTTTCTATCTTCTTCTGATTTATTATCTCTCTTATCAATTTCCACTGCTTTGATATATTTCCATCACAATTTTGAAACTGAGTTGCAAGGAAACTGTTTTTTGCATCTCGTATTTTATAATTTATTTGATTTCTAAAGTTTTTAAAGCTGCTTTCGTAAGTTTCATTTAAAGGGTATTTTTTGTGTTTTTTACATAGCTTATCTCTTTCTTTTAATAAGTTCAGAATTTCGGAAGTAATCCATGGCTTTGCTGATTGTGATTTATTTTGAATTTTTCTTTCTCTAGTTGAATCTTTAATTATGAGATTAAATGTGGATAAAAATTTATTATAAGCTTCATTGGCATCATTAAGAGTTAATACCTCGTCCCAGGAACATTCACTTAAAAGCCTGTTCAATAAAGTATAGTCTATGTAGTGATAAAGAATAGGCTCTGTATAATTATCACACTGAATATTCATATTATTGTTAAAATTAACTGTTAAGGCAATGGGATAATGATCAGTCACTGCTAATTTAACAATACTACTCTTGAATGAACTTTCGATTTTGCTTTTAACAAAAATGTGATCCTAAACAAGTAGAAGATATCATACTTTCTCTGGTCGGTGAATTTATGAAATTTTGAAAGCCATTTGATGACAACAAATTTAGATATTCATTTGTGTAGTGATCATTTCCTAGTATATCTATATTTAAATCACCAATTACAACAACTTCGCTTTTATTATCAAATGATAAGAGTAGTTCCTGAAATTCTACTAGGAAGGTGGTAAGTGGGATACAAAGAGATCTATAGATACATACGAAATATTGCTGATAATTTTCCAGATAAATAGCAATATATTCAGCTGAACTTATATCATTAAATGCAATTTGCTTGACTGTTAAAGAACTTTTAATGTAGCCAAGTATCCCACCAGATTTATTGTAATCTCTACAACAATGGATTATTATATGATAACCATCTATTTGATACAAATTTAATTCATGTGGTTTGATCCATATTTCAGAAAGTATTAAAATATCCGTCTTACTATTTAAATATTCAAGAATAGCTTCTAGCTGTTCAAATTTATTTCTTAAACTTCGGATGTTAAAATGTAAAATTTTTAAACTTGAAAAATTTCCAGAATTAAAGAAAGACAGTAATTCTTTAATGTCGTTACAGATCACAGAATATGGCATGGGTTCAACAGAACTAAAAGGTGAAATATTTTCAGCAGCCATCTTGTTCATTTAACATATTTAGGTCATTGTCATCTCTGATCCGCCAAATTTTGGATCTTTCACTTTTACGGATGAAAACTTTTCCATTTTTCACCCAAACGAATTTATATCTATTTTTTAATTTAAATTGCTCAGCATTATACAATAAATTTTTAGTACTAGGAATTAGATGTTCATTTAAAAATAATTTTAACCCCTTAAAATCAGGATTAATGTCAGTACTTTTTAGAGGGAATTTAGATTTTTTGTTGCATTCTAGCCAATTGTCTCTTATTTCTTTCGTTTTTAGTTTCACAATAATGGGTTTAATTTTGTCTCTGTTAATTGCAGGAACTCGATGAGCCACCTGAATATCATCATTACTCACCTTTACTTGAATTTTGCTAGCAATTTTCTTAACAATGGCCAGAACATTCTCGCCTGGAATTTCTGGAACATCTAAAATTTCTAAGTTCTGGTTTCGCGAATATTGCTGCAATTCATGTAAATCATTTCTAAGTTCTTTCAGTTCTGCTTCTTGCTTTGCAGTTCGACACTCGAACTCAAGGTTAAACTCTTTCAGGTCCGAAACTTCTTGAGTAAGTCCCTGCATTACTGTTAAAAAGTCATCTATTTTGCCTGATGAAAATTCTGTTGAAGATCGAAGTCCAGATATTTCATTTTTCAGCACTTTGATCTCATTCTTTAGGTCTACGATAATATTTCGTAAAGCACCTATCTCTTCTATCATTGACTCCTGTCCACTGTTCTCTGTAGTTTTCTTCGCTCTAGTATTTATATTTACGGGAGCCGCTAACACAACTGCTTCTATGGAATCAAGGGAACTTGCTTCGCCGAAGTCACCGTGCCCTCCGATGCCCGACTGAGCCACCCCCGCCCAATATAGCTTTATGCTAAGACGACTATTGTATTTAAGAAAATTCTGATGACAGTACTGTAACAGTTTACCCATACTTGGATTGCACCTATATGCTTTGAAGATCGAGCGGCCAATCTTTATGAGCTTGGCAGTGGCTTTTCAATTTCGACTTGCATGGCGATCGACCGACAACTAATTCATTTTCCGTTACACGTAGCTTTCCAATAATAAAAATGTTTTCCGTCTAGCTGTTAAATTTTGCCGAACTGACTAAACTTGTTGACATATAAAGCCAATTAAAGGTTGTAAATTATTAAATGTAATTATCAAATGAGTACAGTTCAAAAATGAAGTGATAAAAACCCTAATGAAGTTAGCAAATCAGCATCAGGCTCAATTTATTTCATTATCACACAGACATTATTACACACATTACCACGAATACAGGAATAATATTCTAGTGTTCAGTAATGAAATTTTTGCGAGTTGGGTCGTTTTACTTTTGAGCGGCACTTTTTTTTCCACAAAATGGGCTAAACGGCCAGGTCATAAGGACCCCGAGGGATCAGAGAAAGTTGAGGGGAAGGTACCCACTGGAAGGGATGTTAGGAGACAGATGGTAGCCTCCTGTCAAGGTCATCCAGCGTGTTCTTTAACGTGCACAGGGTATGGCTCTCCCACACACGTGACCGAACCATGCGCTTAACGTCCCATCCCACGGATGGGGCTTTTCAAGGTACATCGGTGCTCCCTTTTGATCAAGGGCAGGTAAAGGAAGTTTTGCGGAGATAAATCTCAATGCTGGTCGCAGGCAGGACTCGAACCTAGGAACTACAGATTATGAGTCTGGAGGGATTCCTACTGAACAACCCCGCTCCCAATTTATGCGAAGATGAGACTCAATATCTTCTAACAGATCAGCTGATTCCTGTTGAAAAGATAAAGGATCATCATTTCTGTTCTAGAAGCGCTGTGGACATAAGAGCCACTTCCAAAGACCACTTCCATAAGACCACTTCCATATATTCCAAGACCTATTCCATAAGACCACTTCCATAAGAGCCACTTCCATAAGACCACTTCCAAAGAAACAACGAAGGAGAGAAAATCGTCTCCAAGGAGAAAAAAACCCAACAACCTCGCGTTGTCATGGCAACTGAGAATATATATCACGGCAGAAGTTGTACTTTGCGTCATCATGGAAAAACGTTAGTCAGTAGATAATCGTTGCAGTTAGCCTTTCCAGGAAAATTATCTGCCCATTGAACTCTCTTTCATTAAAATCCAATCACTAATTCCAGAGATTTTGTTTTACTGAAACTCGCAATATTTCGTATATTCAGGTTGACTTTGCAAATTCAACAGGGACGCTTTAATATGAGTAAGGGCACTTGTCGTTTCAGTAAGAGGATTTTATGACGTATATAGATAAAGTATGGCTTTATGAGCTCCAGGTAATAATATGAATTATCATCATATCATGTAATAGCCATTTTTCCCGGCGAACAAAGAAAGGGTTGACATGTGTGACCCTTCCGTTCGTTCGCCGATGATGATGGGTGGCAGAAATTGTAGGTTTCCCTACAATTCCTGCCACCCATCATCATCGCTCCACGGCTACCTTGAGCGATCGGTGCCACATTTGGTGTGATGGTCCCACTGAGTACTAACCTTCTTGGGGGTACAGCTCGAGTTCCCAGTTCCCCTAGGTCGGATGTGACCTCTCTCGGAAAATATCCGAAATTTCGAGGAGTGGGGGGTTGGGATGCTGCCTTCGCCGACCTTAGGAATGGAAATTACTGTTCCATTCCCCTACGGTCGGCTCATAAGGAAAATCTATTCCATTTCTAAGGTCGTTATTAACGACAGTTGTGACTGGAGTAGTACAGTCGCTCAAAAAAAAGTGTCCGAACACTGTGGTTGATTACAGAATTCAGAAAAAATATCTGGAAACGATCACGTGACTCGAAGGTTGCCAGATCACTAATTTCTAAAAAAAAATCGTTGCCAGATATTTTTTCCTGAATTCTGTAATCAACAATAATGTTCGGATACTTTTTTGAGCGACTGTACGTTAAAGTTAGAAAGCTCTGAATGAACTTATCGATGGGAAGAGTTATCAATGGGAATACGTTTCGCGTCACACTTTTGACGTTGGGTTGTTTTACCTCTGAGCGGCACTTTTTTGCACACCATGGGCTAAATGGCCAGGTCACAAGGACCCCGAAGGCTCAGAGAAGGTTGGGGGAGGGGACCCACTGGAACAGCTGTTGGAAGACAGATGGTAGCCTCCTATCAAGGCCATCCAGCGTGTTCTTTAACGTGCACAGGGTATGGCTCTCCCGTACACGGGACCACGGCTTAACGTACCATCCGACGGAGGGGAGGCTTTCCTAGCCCATCGGTGTCCTCTAGTGACCGTGGGCAGGGCGAGGAATTTTTACGGAGATAAATCTCAACGCTGACCCAGGTGGGACTCGAACCTGGGAACTACAGATTACGAGCCTGGTGCGCTACCGACTGAGCCACCCCACTTTTGACGTAGGTTTAACTAGTATTCTATTAAATGTCAATTAAAAAAATACTTTTTTGATTTTGTTGCAATTCATCTAGAGCTGTGGTTCTCAGCGATGCGCATCTCACAGGCTGGTAAATTACGTGAGTAGGTTACCGTCCCAGTGGGAATTATACTATGTTTTAAACCTCACACCCATTCTTCGGCTTGATATGAACTCTAGAACACTTGAAACCACCTCACCCTCAACATTTCTCATAAGTCACTGCATTAGTTTCTCACGCACTTTTTCAGAGGAATAAAGTGTATACCTTGGAAATTAAATTCTATTATTTAAAAATAATTTTAAAGCGTTAATATCCCGAAATATATATTCTCAAATTCAAGCATATTTTTTAAATAAAACCACTGCACTAAAAGTAAATTAATCTCGAAGTACTGGTTGTTACAGAGGTCTGACAGGATAACACTCCTTGTTTTGACAATTATTTACGTAGTACAGTCGCTCAAAAAAGTATCCGAACACTATGGCTGATTACAGAATTCAGAAAAAATATCTGGCGACGATTGCTTTAGGAATTAGTGATTTGACAACCTTCGTGTCACGTGACACGAAGGTTGCCAGATCACTAATTTCTGAAACAATCGTTGCCAGATATTTTTTCTGAATTCTTTAATCAACCATAGTGTTCGGATATTTTTCTGAGCGACTGTACATTGAACCGTGAGGAGATTTGACCACACTAACGCACATGAGGGCTATGGGAGTTAGAACGTTCAATTGTCAAATTCCACACCTCGATTTCTCAAAGTCTTGGTCAGAGCAAGGTCAGGAAAAAATAAACAAACAAACAGAAAAAAAAACCTCAAAGGCGAATGCAGGTTTTCCAGGAGGCCGATGGACGATCAGTTTCCAGATCATCCATGTTTTACAAAAAATTTCCCATCGGCATTCTTATGTGGTCCGTCACATACGATCACGCAGACCACATTTCCATTTCCAGAAAACCGTGTCAGGGCCCCGAATGATATCATTGAAATGAAATCATTCCGAGCCCTCCACAGTTGATGTTTAACTTGGTACAAGTATATGGTAAAACATCACACCATCCTGTACCAGTACAGGTACAGGATGGTGTGATGGTAAAACTGATCTTCTCGCAACCAATCTGATACGATTCTGCAAACAGGACAGATATTGTGCATATAATCAAAACTTTAAATGATAACAAATCCCCTGGATATGACAATATACAAATAAAACACATTAAAAACTGTGTCGAGGTATTTGCTGATGTCATAAAAGAAATAGTTAACGAAAGTATTTCAATTGGTACAATACCAACTGAGCTTAAAACGGCAATTCTGCGACCAATATTCAAAGGAGGAACAAAGTCAATTATAACTAATTACATGCCCATTGTTATTTTATCTTCTCTACATAAAATATTGGAAAAAATATGTTTGCAATACTTTATATAAATTTCTTAGTAAACATAACATTCTCAGTGAAAATCAATATGAGTTTCAAAAGGGGAAAAGTACCGTGAACTTCCTAACGAAATTTACTGATTTAGCTGATATGACATTAAATAAAGGTGACAGGGCGAATGTTTTTAGACTTACAGACAGCCTTTGACACTTTGGATCATGACATTCTTCTACAGAAATTAGAAAAGTATGGAATTAGAGGAACTGCATTACACTGGTTTCAAAGCTACTTATCAAATAAATTTACGGTAACTAAAATGAACAACACCTACAGAGAAAAGTGTCAAGTTAAATTCGGTGTTCCTCAAGGATCTATTTTAACCCGCTTTCATTTCTGATTTTCATAAACGACTTAACAAAATTGAAACTAAATAGTACATGTTTTACAAAAAGACTTTAATATTATTAAACGATGGTTAAACTAAAATAAACTGTATCTAAATATCAATAAAACCAAATGGATGGCTTTTAATTCACTTGGTTTCAAAATTAATATCCTAATTATTAAAACACACAAATTAAACTGCAGAAATAAGGGAACCATTTATGAGCTAGATAACTGTGGCTGCATAAAAATTGACAGAGTACATACAATGAAATATCTAGGATTACATCTCGACAATACCGTTCAATGGAACGTTCATACTGAGAAAATCTGCGGCGCATTAAGGCGGTGTGCTTTGAAATTAAATGAATCACGATATATTATGGATACCAACACATGTATTATGTTTTATAAAGCAATCTGTGAGTCCCTCTTAAATAATGCCATAACGATACATGGTACAACCAACTTAGCAAATATTAGAAAAATAGAGCGTATTCAATCCTCAATAGCTAAAACTATTATACCAATTAAAGACCGCACATATCTAATTACAGTTCAAGATAGATTTATTTACTTGGATATTTTACCTTTCCAGAGCCTATATAAATATAACGTAGTTATACATAATTTTTTCGACAACACACATAAAAGTAAAGTCCAGCATAATAAAAACACAATATTTAAAGAAAAAAATTATTTTCAACTACCGAATTTTACAAGTAACTATGGGAAGTGCACAAGCGGCTACAAAATTCCATACATTTTCAATCAATTACCAAGGGAACTGCTAGCCGTAAATTCTTTCAGAGAAATAAAACAAGAATTAAACAGATTTTTATTAAAAATTAGATAATTTATATTAACACCTACTGACAAATTATGTGGTGCTGAATGCAAACATAAAAATCCCAGTGTTATTTTGAAATTTTTTTTTTGATTTGCGACATATAGGACAGAGAAGAATCCCGGAAGCTACTCCTAGCTTAATAGAGGCCTTCTCATACAAGGACATGCCCTACTAAGACCAAAGTCACTGCTGGCCACTGCCTTAGTTAGAGCTAACACACAAAGTTAGCCTTGCTGGAACAGTCGCTAGCTGCCTAACCACTATGCCAGGTAAGGCAAATATTCTAAATGAAAAAAGGTAAAAAAATTTTAGTAAAGAGAGCATATTATTAAATGTCGAAATTCTCAACTGAAATAGTAAGATAGTACACAGTAAATGCAATGTGATATAAATATATTAAGATTAGCAGATTATGGAAGAAAGAAGGTATTATGTTTTATGTCAATGTATTATTCTCTCCTGCAGATAAGCTGTTAGCTTTGCGGGACATCTGTAAATAAGGAATGTTTATTGGAATTTGTCTCAATAAATAAATGATTTAAAAAAAAATCTCCCACACGCGTTGTGCAAGGGCAAATGTTTAGAGAAGGTGCCTGTGGTCCTCAGTCAGACCACAGCGACCACAGGCATCGATCTGCAACACGCGCATATCACTCCTTGGAGGAAATCGACACTTCAGTAGAAAGATGAAACAGAACAATTAGCACTTCATCCGGTTCTCAAACTTTGAAATAATTTGAATTCCCAAATGGGCTAATCACTCGACCAGGGCACAACGACTGTCAGGCTAGAGGCCTTTTCAAATATTTTTTTGTTCGGGTTTTGTATGTTATTTTGGATTTCACCAAAATGGGCATATGCTACGTGGGAGGCCCTCTGTCCCAGCATCTGGAAAGTTAATTGAAGTAGCAGTGTCCGGGGAGCAGAGGTCACCCACGGCTAGCGTCCGCTGACAAGTGACTCATAAACCCGGAGGCTAGTGGACTTCCCAGATGGTCGAGGCGGAGAGAGAAAGAGAAAGGGTTGGCAACAACGAGGAGGAGACAGAGCCAGTCGAGGGACGAACGCGTGAAGACGTAAAATTGTAAAGCTGGTAAATGCCGACTGGAAATAACGGCATTGGGCTCTGTGAATGCAGCTGAACAGGCATAGTAAGCTGTTGTTGTAATGCTATGTAATTCAGCATATGTCCTTGTCTATCAAGCATGTTTGGAAGGTTCAATAAATAATTGTTATATTTAAGTAAAGGCTGAAGTTGAACCAATTTATTGGGGAGGAGCCTCAGTATTGAGTACCTGCAATTGTGATAAAATCTTTGGTTTTATCTGAAAGACACTTTCACCCATCGCGTATTGCGATCGAACCGAAGGGACATTCCTAAGTGATCCCAATAGACAGACGAACGAAGAAGTAACATCACAAAGTGGCGCAGCCACCAGTACGCAACAGAGGTGAAAGTAGCGGCGAAGGGACCTGAAGAGTTCTGCATCACGATCGAGCTGTGAAGAAAGCTGCGAAGGTGACGGAAAAGTTCAACATCCACTGAGAGCTGACCAACGCAGGGCTGATACTGCCAAGAGTGTTCCGACTGTGTGCTTCAGGTGGCAGACTGACGAGGCAGTTCGTTCCTGTCGTCACATCGGAGGTAAGTATCCTCTTACTCTAGGGGTGAATAGTTAGATACGGCAGAGGCCTGTACGAGCTAAAATGGAGCTTAGGAACAGTCGCGATAGGGAAAGGGATGAGTTAAGGCGAGGCTACACAGTCACAGAAAGGGATAGCACGCAGGGTGGTGCTTCAGGGAGTTACCTGGGAAGCGAGGAGGTGACAATAGACAGAGAGTCTGATGCTGCGGAAGACATGAGAGGGTTGAGGGATTATGGCAATGACAACGATGCGGATATGCTGCGGAGTTGGACCAGAAAGCAGAGAGCTAAAGAAAGGACTGGAGATGATTTTGAATTAGAAAGAATGATGTTAGAGATGCAGCTGAGAAGGGAAGAGAGAGAGGCGGTGGAAAGGGAAAAGGAGAGAGAGGCAGCAGAAAGGGAAAAGGAGAGAGAGCATGAGTATAGAATGCTGGAACTGCAAATGAGGAATGCAAACGAGGAGAGGGGTGATGTGCAAACGGTGGCAGTTTCTAGTAATCCAGCAGATGCGCGGCTGGCTAATTATATAAAATTATTGGGAAATATGTTAGCCGGAAGCCCTAAAAACCCACAAGAGGTGATAAATCTCTTTGAGACAGCGGAAAGGGGATTTAAGATATATGAAGTACCAGAGGAGTTTCAAGGCAAAGTCATCATTTCTTTTTTAGACGGTAAATATGCAAACCACGTTTTTCGAAAATTAAGTGCAGAGGATTTTACTAATTATAAGAAAGTTAAAGAGGCCGTATTAAAAGAGTTTAAGCTCACTCCCTCTGCGTACAAGAGAAAGTTTGAAACTATCTCGAAAGAACTGAATGAGTCATATAATCAGTTAGCCTCGAGACTCAGAAATAGCTGGGATTACTACGTCCACAGTAGGAAGGTGAGAAAATTTGAGGAGCTTATGGACCTGATAGTGTCGGATAAGTTACGTGATAGCCTTCCTCAAGACACTCATGCTTACGTAGTACAGAAAGAGGCGGAGTCATGGGCAAAAGCAGACGAAATAGCAACGTGGGCAGAAATCCATCTAGCCAATGTAAACGGAACGGAAGATGTCCTAACTTTTAAAGAGGTAAGGCATAGACAATATGCTGAACGTGTTGTTTCTCACCAGCAGAGGATAGACTCAGAGAGAAATTATTCGAGCAGAAGGTATCAATCGGCAGTTAATTTAGCTGAATATAGAAAGGTCCCAAAGGTAAGGAGGTGGCATAAATGTAGATCCGATGAACATTTGATGAGAGATTGCCCACTGAGAACTGGGGACTGTGAGAGCCGAACTCAGGTGTACCAAGTTAGCACCTTGGATCAGAATTCTGAAGAGGTTTGTGAGGCAACGATAGGAAGGGTTACCACACATTCAAAACTAAGTCCAAGCAGACGAGTAATGGAACAGGGAAAGATACGTATCCCAGTAGATTATAAAGAGGTTCGGATCAGAGGTGGCGACAAGACAGCTAGAGCAGTCATGGATTCGGGGGCAGACCTGAGAGTTATCAGAAAGGGAATGCTGAATGAAGAAAAGCACCCGGTAAAAGACCATCTGTTGTTGCATGGACCGTTTGGTGATGCCAAAAGGGCAGAGGAAAAAGAGCTGCCTTTAAGTTTGACTGATGGTACAGACAATAGCACTGGGAGTGGCGGAGAAATTAAAGTGCTATGTGCAGTAGTAGCAAATCTGCGGAAGGAGATACTTCTGAGTGTGGAAGCATATAGTAAGCTAATTAGAAAGAAGGAGAGAAGGCCTGTAACTGGTAACCCCAGGAGGAAAATCCACAAGCCGTTGGCCAATAGAGGAAGCTGCTATGAAAGAGGTAGAGAAATTCCAGTTAGAAAAAGGGGAAATGTATGCTCCATGGAGACCGTCCAATCAACGCCATCCTATCTCCCAGCCCAAACATGTGCAGCAATCTGTCAGACTCGATGCTTACGATGATCAAAATTATGCAGGGAAGGGGGTGAACATGGCAATTGGAGGTAACAATGGGTCAGGCTGACGCCAATGTCGACGACTTTCAGCCTATAGAGTCAGAGGGTACGTACGGGAAGGTGATATCTAGGTAGTCATGAAAGGTGTGCATAGCCTTTCACCTAGGATGTCACCTGTGGATGAATGAACACCGCCAGTATGGCATACCTTCGTCAAAGACAGTTATTAGTGAGAGAATTAATTTATATATTGTTTACTCTTGGACAACTACTTCAGTCACCAGGTTTTTTTTGTTTGAAGCAAAAAGATAATATTTAGACTCAGTGCACCAGGATATACCTAGAAGTTCTTTTATATTTAAGTTAGTGTACATAGATGTGTAAAAGATGTGCCAATTCGCAGAGAATTTATAGAATTCATAAAGCGACTTAGAACTCTGAATTTTATGGCATTGAACTCTAAGATTTACGCGAAAATGAACTCTGATTTTCATCATTCAGCTTGACTTTTTAGTCAGCAGTTAACAGGACTAACTACTGACTTCTGGCAGGGAGGTGTCAGGCTAGAGGCCTTTTTAAATATTTTTTTTGTTCGGGTTTTGTATGTTACTTTGGATTTCACCAAAATGGGCATATGCTACGTGGGAGGCCCTCTGTCCCAGCATCTGGAAAGTTAATTGAAGTAGCAGTGTCCGGGGAGCAGAGGTCACCCACGGCTAGCATCCGCTGACAAGTGACTCCTAAACCCGGAGGCTAGTGGACTTCCCAGATGGTCGAGGCGGAGAGAGAAAGAGAAAGGGTTGGCAACAACGAGGAGGAGACAGAGCCAGTCGAGGGACGAACGCGTGAAGACGTAAAATTGTAAAGCTGGTAAATGCCGACTGGAAATAACGGCATTGGGCTCTGTGAATGCAGCTGAACAGGCATAGTAAGCTGTTGTTGTAATGCTATGTAATTCAGCATATGTCCTTGTCTATCAAGCATGTTTGGAAGATTCAATAAATAATTGTTATATTTAAGAAAAGGCTGAAGTTGAACCAATTTATTGGGGAGGAGCCTCAGTATTGAGTACCTGCAATTGTGATAAAATCTTTGGTTTTATCTGAAAGACACTTTCACCCGTCGCGTATTGCGATCGAACCGAAGGGACATTCCTAAGTGATCCCAATAGACAGACGAACGAAGAAGTAACATCACAACGACCATGGTACAGTCGCTCAAAAAAGTATCCGAACACTATGGTTGATTACAGAATTCAGAAAAAATATCTGGCAACGATTTTTTTTAGAAATTAGTGATCTGACAACTTCGTGTCACGTGACGCGAAGTTGTCAGATCACTAATTTCTAAAAAAAATCGTTGCCAGATATTTTTTCCTGAATTCTGTAATCAACCATAGTGTTCGGATACTTTTTTGAGCGACTGTACTGCTGTTCAGAATCACTCGCCTATAATACGATACATGGTCATATGTTAAATCATTAAGGTCATATTATCATCATATATTACATCATCATATTTTAAGAGCAGGTGATTTCAAGTTTGATCGGAAAGAATCGCAAAATTTGGCAATTTATTTTTTTAAAGAATGAACGATTATAAGTCATTTTCCTTTGATTTTAATTTTCCTCTAGTTGGGCTCATACAATGTCGTGATCGTAAAGATGGGGTGGCTCAGTCGGTAGCGCGCCAGGCTCGTAAATCTGTAGTTCCCAGGTTCGAGTCCCAGCTGGGTCAGCGTTGAGATTTAACTCCGCAAAATTCCCCGCCCTGCCCACGGTCAGTAGGGGACACCGATGGGCTTGGAAAGGCCACCGTCCGTCGGATGGGACGTTAAGCCGTGGCCCCGTGTGAGGGAGAGACATACCTTGTGCACGTTAAAGAACACGCTGGGTGGCCTTGACGGGAGGCTACCATCTGTCTCCCAACAGCTGTTCCAGTGGGTCCCCTCCCCCAACCTTCTCTGAGCCTTCTGGGTCCATGTGACCTGGCCATTTTGCCCATGGTGTGCAAAAAAGTGCCGCACAGAGGTAAAACAACCCAACTCGTAAAGATGGTTATATCTGAATGTTCAATCATTTCTGGTGCATACAGACCACTCGTTTTCAAACAAAAAACGTTTTGCAAGTTTAAAAAGTTTACGACTTCTAACGATTAAAATTCAAATCAATGAAGGATTTGAAAAAAATTGAGAAATAATAATTTTTCATTACTACCTATGGAACACGAAACGAATGTTTCTTTAATATCTTAAAAAATTCCCTTTTTTCATCCCCTCTCACGAGGGTAGTGAGTAAGTCGATCCCTACTATTCACTGTTATTCAGGTACTTTAACTCGAGAGGGAAATGACTTTTACAGTTTTTTAGCATGAACGCGTATAATATTCATTTAAAGTTTTCACATTTTCTAACTTGGAAGATTACGAAAATGCGAATAGTAACATTGTGTTATCGCACTGGGGGTCGAGTAGATACTTAGCTAGGGTACAAAAGGGGCCCGATATCGAACTTCGGGCAAAGGCATAGGTGTTTCACATGTCTTGTGTTGCAATCAGGGGCTTCTCAAGTCAGTAAGTGAGGAAGGCACAGGGATGACTTCTCCAAATAATTTTCTCCAAGTTGAACCCTTCGAGAACTGATTGCAGTAAAATCTCTGAAAAGGGACTTCGCATCGGGACACAAACATAACTTGAACCTGTCTTAGTTGTGATTCTGTCGAGGCCTCACCTTTCTCACAGATCTTCAGTGAATTAAAACTGATAGGCACCTTTCAGACCTCTGTGGAAAGCTGCTGCATGATGGTTTATTTGACTTCTATCAGACCTCTGTGGAAAGCTGACGGTTTATTTGACTCCTTTGAAGATTATGCACGATGGTTTATTTGGCTCCTTTCAGACCTCATGGAAACTTCTACTTGACAGCTTAGTTTGCTCCTGTTAGACCCTTGTGAAGCTGCTGATTTACGGTTTATTTGGTTCTTATCAGACTCTTTGCAAAGCTGCTACATAATAGTTTATTTGGTTCTTATCAGATCTCTATGGAAAGCTGATACTTGACAGTTTATTTTGCTCCTAATCAGACCTTTGTAAAATATGCTGATTGACGATTTATTTGGCTCTTATCATACTTCTGGAAAGCTGATGTTGACGGTTTATTTGTGATATTTTATTAGTACCTATAAAAAATAAATAACCCCTCAAGCAGCTGCTTGCCACAGAGGTCTGACAGGAGCCTGTCAGTTTATATGCCACAGTAGGAGATCTGAGAGGATGGCAGGACCTCAGCAGAAAAACGACACACACATCCATGACTAATCCGGGGCTCGAACCCAGGTCCCTTAGATCAGTAGCCAAGCGTGCTAACCACTCGGCCACGGGACGGCTATTAGTACCTATCCAACGAAAAAAAATTTTTTTATTTACCCTGTTTAAACTTAAATTTTAATGTTTACAGACGGGCAGCCGAGAAAGTGCAAACAATTGCTCCTTTTTATTAAAATGACCTAAAAATAATTTTCAGATTGATTTTATTGTTTAGATAATCAGCTAAATGGTTTGGATGGATTTAACAGAAACACGAGTGGAAACGAAAACAATTGTTCTTCATCTGTAACAGACGGTAGAATTGCAATCTTAGCACAAAAATCGAAACTTGACTCATTCGCTTGGGACAGTCTAATAAGGTAAATTCAATTACGAAATGGACGGAGAATGGAAGAGACTGAGGTTAAAACACTCCAGTTTCACAAGAACTGTCAAAGTCGCGTCAACTGCTCCTAGTCTCCGCTTAGCATTCAGTCATCTGCCTTCCTCTGAATCATTTGTACACGTTCCAGATACGTTATTAGAAAAATGTTTCGCATTAATGAAATAACTTCAGATTTAACGAATGGGTTGTTTTTCACTGAGCTGCACCTCTTTTGTACACAGTGAGGTAAATGTCCAGGTCATAATGATATCGAGCCTTAGAGAAGGTTGGTGGAAGGGGACTCACTGGACAGCTGCTAGGAGGCCGGCAGAAGCCTCCCGTCAAGACCGTGTTTTTTAACGTGGACAGGATATAGTTTTCTCCTTTAACACGGCGCCTCGACATAACATCCCTTCCGACGAATGGAGGTATTTCCAATTTCATCTGTTCCCCTACTGACCGAGGAGTTTTGCGAATATAACTCTCAACGCTAGTACAATTGGGACTCGAACCTGGGAACTGCAGATTACAAGCCTGTCGCGCTACCGGCTGAATCAACTCTAGTCTTCAGAATTTTTTTTAAGATAAGATAATTTTTATTTCAGATAATGTTTTACAGTATACAAAAACTTTTGAGGTCTCACAAGAGCAGGCTCGTTCGTGAGATCTCCATACAGAAACAATTTCAATTGAAAACATCAGTCGTCACATTGAATAATACACAAAAAAAAAACGAAAACAACTAAAAACAAAAAATTTCTAGTAATCTAGAAATTTGCAAATTTACAAGAGTCTTCATCATATTTAATTAACTCGTTTTTACTTTTAATTGTACGGGGATAGTTTTCTTTCTCTTTAAAGTTACCACATATTTCATTTATTACATTCCACTGCTTTTTCTGATTTTTACATTTCGCTCCCACGGCCGAGTGGTTAGCGCGCTTGGCTACTGATCTAAGGGACCTGGGTTCGAGCACCGGGTAAGGCATGGCTGTTTGTGTGGTTTTTCTGCTGAGGTCCTGCCATCCTCTCAGACCTTTTACTATGGCATATAAACTGACAGGCTCCTGTCAGACCTCTGTGGAAAGCAGCTGCTTGAGGGGGGTTTTATTTTATTTATTATTCGCACAGGATCTTAACCTGATACATTTCAGAGCGATAATTTCGAGCGCACTTAGACCACAGATCGGCTGGTTTATCCGCCACATCACTCCCCCCCCCCCTTCCTTCTTATTACGGGTTATCAAGGGAAAGAAGATATACTGTATATTTTAAACTAGAGGTTCGAAAATGTTTTTTTCTTTTTTACGCACCACCAAATACCTAGATGGGCGGAGGTGGCTCAGTCGGTAGCGCCCCAGGCTCGCAATCTGCAGTTCCCAGGTTCGAGTCCCAGCTGGGCCAGCATTCAGATTAATCTTCGCAAAACTCCCCGCCCTCCCTCGGTCAGTAGGGGGCACCAATGGTCTTCGAAGAACCGTTGTCAGTCGCATGGGACGTTTCACCGTACTCTGTGTGCGGGAGAGTCATACCCTGTGCACGTTAAAGAACACGCTGGATGGCCTTGACGGGAGATTACCATCTACCCAGGGTCGGCTGAAGGGGCTAGCGGAGCGGGTGATCGCCTAGAGCGCCACGGCACAGGGGGTGCCAAAAGTGCCCATGTCATTTATTAGCAGGGTGGGAATTTCCAAAAGGCAGATAAGGCACTTCCTTAGGACCACCGACGTAATAGGACGCCATGATTTCTATTTTACGATTTGTTTATGCAACAATGATATTATGTCGGTTCAATTCTTAGGAATAATCAAGTAGTTTAAATTATCCGTGATATAAAGAGCGATTCGCTCTCTTCTTACAATCGAAGCGAAGTTTTAAAAGAATATGGATTATGAGAATATACAATATGTTATCAAACGTATTGGGATTATGTGAATTAATTAATTAAATTTTGTGAATAGAAAGTCTCATAAATAAAGCTATCTAACTTTGAAAATAGATTTTTTTACAGAGAAATGCAACAGGGGATTATAGATCTCATTCAAATGAATCCAAATCTGAATTTTAAGCAACTTTCCTTTAATAGCTCTGGAAACTGAATGATTTGACAACACTGACTGCCCGCCTTAAGCATTTTCAAACATGATCGAAGCTAAAAAAAATTCCAACTTAGATGAACTTTTAAAATTACATTTATCTTAGCAAAAGATTTGTTATAATTTTTAAGGTTAATTAATTTAAATTCTCATTGTTGTATAATGTTTCAACCGCGAAAACACTTTAATTAATAAATATTATTCAAAATCGTGACTGGGTGAATATTTTAAAATTTTTGCAACATATTGCAAAAAAAAAGCCTCTATTTCTGGGTTAGGAAACTTTTGACATAGCTTTCCATTCACATAATATGAAAGTGTTCCAATACTTTTGATTATTTTGCTTAATTTGTTTATTCCCAGAGCAAAAGAAAAAAAAATGCAAGGAAGAAAATGTCCGATTTTTAATAATTTGACTTTTAATCCTCCTTTGGTTGTGCTCTTTGGTGTAAAAACGAATGGACGCACTGGGTCTCATAGACCCGTGATATGTTATTAATACTAAACACTTATATGTGGGATCTTTTTTTATGAATTGTTTTTACTAGTTTGAAACATATTCTTATCATTGATGTACATATTAATCTATTTTAGGTCATAAATAATAATCCTTATTTTTATTTTCTATAACCAATATTTCACAGTTTTATACTTGTTAATGACATCAAAACATTTCTAAATAACAGACAAGAAAAGATCTGAGAGAGAGTCTGCTTGTGTTTTTGTTTTTTGTTTTTGGTTCGGATCCAAACTCCCCCCCCCCCCAAAAAAAAAAAAAAAAAAAAATTACCTCACCATTTAAAAAGTGGTAGGAAGTGCTTCTAAATGGTAAAAACTGAAACCGCCAAACTCGTACATTGCGTCCTCTAATCGTAATTTTACCAATGTAATGCTTCGGACCCCCAACTTTTTCCTCCCCCCAAAAAAGTGGTAGGAACTGCTTCTAAACGGTAAGAGCTAGAACTGCCAAACTTAGCATACTGCTTCCCCTAATCGTGATCATACCAGTGGTATGGTTAGTACCCTCTAAGGCTTTCTTCCTTCTGAATATATCTCCACTCACTTGAAAAATTGGTAGGAATTGCTTCTAAATGGTGAGAGCTAGAACCGCCATATTAAATATATAACCTCCTCTAATAGTAACTTGAGCAATGTAAGGGTCCTAACCCTTAAATGTTTTTCTCACCGATAAATTTCTCCCCCCCTCCAAAAAAGGGGTACGAACTATTTCTAAACGGTAAGAACTTGAACCACCAAATTCAGTATAGTTTCCTCAAACCGTAACTTAAACAATAAAAGAGTTCCACCCTCAATATTTCTTTCTCCTCAAAAAATGGCCCCTGGAAGTTCTGATTTTTCCCTTAGAAAAAACTGGGAGGGATTTCTCTTAAACGATAAGAGATATGATTATCTAATTCGGTATATAGCTTCCCTTCGTAGTGGATTAAAAAAAGCACATATGAATTTGAACCCCCATCTTTCTTCCCTCTCCACAAAAGAGTCCCTCTCACGCACGCTAATACCAGGTAATTTCTCCTAAACAATAAAAGGTAGGATCGCGGAATTTAGTATGCAGCTTCCTCTCTCCTCACTTTAAGTAATATGAAGTTTTCACTTCCCTTAACCTTCCCCTCCGCAAGAAAATATCCTTTGCATAAAACAGGGAAAGAATATTTCCTAAACGGTGAAAACTATTGTCACTGAATTTGACAAATAATTTTCTCTCGTCGTGTCTCTAAGGGAAGTAAGGGCTGCATTTTTGAAAACAAAAGTGCAAAAAACATTTTTCATTCTTCTCTTAAAACAAAAGTGTTCATTTCCCTCACCCTTCCCGGTGACAAAGGGGAAAAAATCATCGCTGCCGGTAAAAATCTCTTCACCTGATCACATGTTACCGGGGACAAGGAGAAAAAAATCATCGCTGCCGGTACAAATCTCTTCACCTGATCACATCTTGCCGGTGACAAGGGGAAAAAATGATCGCTGCCGGTACAAATCTCTTCACCTGATCACATCTTACCGGTGACAAGGGGAAAAAAAATCATCGCTGCTGGTACAAATCTCTTCACCTGATCACATCTTGCCGGTGACAAGGGGAAAAAATGATCGCTGCCGGTACAAATCTCTTCACCTGATCACATGTTACCGGTGACAAGGGGGAAAAAATCCTCGCTGCCGGTACAAATCTCTTCACCTGATCACATCTTGCCGGTGACAAGGGGAAAAATTGATCGCTGCCGGTGCAAATCTCTTCACCTGATCACATCTTGCCGGTGACAAGGGGAAAAAATGATCGCTGCCGGTGCAAATCTCTTCACCTGATCACATCTTGCCGGTGCAAATCTCTTCACCTGATCACATCTTGCCGGTGCAAATCTCTTCACCTGATCACATCTTGCCGGTGCAAATCTCTTCACCTGATCACATCTTGCCGGTGCAAATCTCTTCACCTGATCACATCTTGCCGGTGCAAATCTCTTCACCTGATCACATCTTGCCGGTGCAAATCTCTTCACCTGATCACATCTTGCCGGTGCAAATCTCTTCACCTGATCACATCTTGCCGGTGACAAGGGGAAAAAATGATCGCTGCCGGTGCAAATCTCTTCACCTGATCACATGTTACCGGTGACAAGGGGAAAAAATGATCGCTGCCGATACAAATCTCTTCACCTGATCACATCTTACCGGTGACAAGGGGAAAAAAATCATCGCTGCCGGTACAAATCTCTTCACGTGATCACTCTTACCAACTCCATTTCGAATTTCTAGAATGAATCGATCTTTTGCAATATTACTTTAAAATTTTACGTTTCTAAAACTTCCCCCGTTAGAGGGCGATAGTGAGGTATTTTTACTTTCAGCCTTTAGCATTATCTAGCATTAAAAATTCTAGCTAGTAGATGGTTGGAGAAATGCAAATAGTAGTAATTTACTAGTACTTATTTAGCACACAAGGAAATTTCATTTATATTCAAAAAAAAAATCCAAATACCTAGCAATATTTTTTTTACCGCTATTAGGCAAATATGAATTTATGAAAAACGCTAGTAAATATGAATAGCGAAAAAACGTTTTCTTACAACTTTATGAATAAAATGAGGGAAAAAACATTTTATCTTAGTACCGAAGAAGGATCTGTATTCTTTCATTTTATCATGTTACAATATTGTGGAAATCCATGTGTGAATGAATGCTTGTACTAAACTCACGTACAACAATTTGTGAATCACTATTCTAAACCAGAGATGCATAAATCTGTTTTGGGGGGGCGGGGGGTGGGGCTCAGTCGGTAGCGCGCCAGGCTCGTAATCTGTAGTTCCCAGGTTCGAGTCCTAGCTGGGTCAGCGTTGAGATTTATCTCCGCAAAAATTCCCCGCCCTGCCTACGGTCAGTAGGGGACACCGATGGGCTTGGAAAGGCCGCCGTCCGTCGGATGGGACGTTAAGCCGTGGCCCCGTGTGCGGAGAGCCATACCCTGTGCACGTTAAAGAATACGCTGGATGGCCTTGACGGGAGGCTACCATCTGTCTCCCAACAGCTGTTCCAGTGGGTCCCCTCCCCCAACCTTCTCTGAGTCTTCGGGGTCCATGTGACCTGGCCATTTAGCCCATGGTGTGCAAAAAAGTGCCGCTCAGAGGTAAAACAACCCAAACAACAACCCAAAATCTGTTTTGGGTATCTGGTCGAATAGAAAGTATTATGTTTGCTGTGGGCCAATAAGTTGGGGCGGAAGAGTGCAATAAAAAGAAGAAAATGCTCGTCTATTGCATTTTACTTATCATGTGTAAAGGTACAAAATAATGAGAAGAAAATTACAGTTAATAAAAAGTTTATTTTAATTTTAAAACTGAAGTTGTTGAAGCGGTATGTGAAGGATGATACACCGAGTCCCAGAATGAGCTCCTGAACATTTCGACTTCAATGGCGTTTTAGCTGGTTTTATGAGAATGTTCAATTTCTGGTTTTATGAGAATGTTCGAAAATTTGAACATTCTCATAAAACCAGCTAAAGTTAATTGTATCTGTAAAACCAGCTAAAGTTAATTGTATCTGTAAATCTGCTAAAGTTAATTGTATTTTAATAAGCTCTTTCGTCTTATTAAAATACAATTAACTTTAGCAGATTAAATAAAATCATTTTATATTTTTCAGTTTTTCACGCGACCAAAATGAAATTTTTAAAAGGGCCTGCGTTTGGTCACCTTTGTTCTTAACAATACTATAATAAGCAATACTAATGCTACAGGAGTTGTTTTGGGATTTGTTGTTGTTTTGAACCGGTTGGGATACGAACCCACGACTCTGGCGCCTCGTGGGTTCATATCCCACCTGACTCATGGCAACTTTTTCTCTAAAATTGATTTCGACGTTATTAGTACCCCCAAAGGCTTTCTTCCTTCTGAATATATATCTCCCTTCACTTGAAAAAGTGTTCGAGTCCCAGCTGGGTCGAACACTTAATTTGAGATTTATCTCCGCAAAATTCCCCGCCCTGCCCACGGTCAGTAGGGGACACCGATGGGCTTGGAAAGACCGCCGTCCGTCGGATGGGACGTTAAGTCGTGGTCCCGTGTGCGGGAGAGCCATACCCTGTGCACGTTAAAGAACACGCTGGATGGCCTTGACGGGAGGCTACCATCTGTCTCCCAACAGCTGTTCCAATGGGTACCCTCCCCCAACCTTCTCTGAGCCTTCGGGGTCCATGTGACCTGGCCATTTAGCCCATGGTGTGCAAAAAAAGTGCCGCTCAGAGGTAAAACAACCCAATCCAACTTGAAAAAGTGGTAGAAACTGCTACTAAATGGTAAGATCTAGAACCGCCAAATTCAATATATATACCTTCCTTGGCAGTTGAACAAAAATGTCGATAAATTTCTTTTACCTATTCAATCGTCGTGGCCGAGTGGTTAGCACACTTGACTAGTAATCTAAGGGACCTGATTTCGAGCCCAGACAAAGCATGAATGTTCGTGTCAATTTTCTGCTGAGATCCCGCTATCCTTACAGACCTTCTGCTATGGCACATTAAACTGACAGTCTCCTGTCAGATCTCTGTGGCAAGCAGCTGCTTGAGGGAGTATTTAAATTTTATTTATTTTATACTCCTAACCTACTTGTCATCAAATTCTTGAGGCTGTTTGTGAGCAGCTGGAACAATGCCTTCATGAAACGCAGAAAACTGTTTACTGTAGGTAGAAAGTTCATAACATCAATTAGAGATTTTGATGAGCGAATTGACAATTGACGAATTGACAATTTGAATCAGCGAATTGACAATTTTTTTCACCCTCCTCCCACTCTCCCCCCACCCCAATCCAACCCATCACTCTCAAATTAAGCAATGTTTACGCTGACTCGCCAAGTTCCGAACGAATAAACAAATTTCTTTTCCGGATCGAGCAATCTGACTTCCTAATTTCTCGACTTACTTTAAATCTTTCTGTCGTGTCTCTCCTCATTCGGCTTTCTTCCTCGTCATCTGCTTCGACCGTTGCCATAGCAACAGATGCTGGTTTCCCCATCAGTCAAGAGCGGTCCGAGGGAAAACAAAGTGGCCGAATGTATTCCCAGCCTCCTCCTTTAGATATTGGCTTCCGTTTCAGGGCATTGGTAAATTGCCAGATATGGCAGAATTGGCCGCTCTCTTTGCTGCTCTTTAATCTCCCCGAAGCCATTGCTCAACTAACTGGTTGATGCAATACAAACTTCTCCAAATTCTTCCTCTACTCTCGTTCCGAGCGGAGATGTAGGCATACGTATTAAACTTTTATTTTTTATTTTATTTTAGAGCCAATGCGGTGCGTTGGGTTAAGCCTTCGTTATTCAACGACATGCATGTTGAATGAGGTTTAATGTCTAATTATTTCGTCCTGGGCTTTATTTCGTATTAAAGACGAGCACGGAATTATTTAATAAGGGAGGGCAGCATTGCTTCAGGCCAATGTGAGAGACTGTTTTTTTCGATATTTTTGGTTGGGTCTTATATAACAAAATGATTCTTTCTTTCATTACTGAAATGGATTAAGGATTTCAAGTATTACATGACATAGAGTAAATGTACTTTTCTATCATACAAGAAACAGATTTCCTGACGACTATTTCTCTTAAATACTGTTCGGAAGATTTGGACAAAACTTTTTAAATTTCATAATGCAAATTACAAAAATTTCGAACATACTCTATGTCTTGCACTGGCTATCGAAACTGATGACTAAGCCAGTGGTTCTGCACTGGCTATCGAAACTGATGACTAAGCCAGTGGTTCTGCACTGGCTATCGAAACTGATGACTAAGCCAGTGGTTCTGCACTGGCTATCGAAACTGATGACTAAGCCAGTGGTTCTGCACTGGCTATCGAAACTGATGACTAAGCCAGTGGTTCTGCACTGGCTATCGAAACTGATGACTAAGCCAGTGGTTCTGCACTGGCTATCGAAACTGATGACTAAGCCAGTGGTTCTGCACTGGCTATCGAAACTGATGACTAAGACAGTGGGTCTGCACTGGCTATCGAAACTGATGACTAAGCCAGTGGTTCTGCACTGGCTATCGAAATTGATGACTATGACAGTGGATCTGCACTGTCTATCGAACTGATGACTAAGACAGTGGATCTGCACTGGCTATCAAAACTGATGACTAAGACAGTGGATCTGCACTGGCTATCGAAACTGATGACTAAGACAGTGGGTCTGCACTGGCTATCGAAACTGGTTAATTAGTCAGTGGATCTACATTCGTTATCCAAATTGATTACGAAGTCAGTGAATCTGCACTGGCTATCGAAACTGATGACTAAGACAGTGGATCTGCACTGGCTATCGAAACTGATGACTAAGACAGTGGATCTGCACTGGCTATCGAAACTGATGACTAAGACAGTGGGTCTGCACTGGCTATCGAAACTGGTTAATTAGTCAGTGGATCTACATTCGTTATCCAAATTGACTACGACTTCAGTGAATCTACACTGGTTTATGTGTTTCTACGTCTGAGTTAGTGGGTATGTATTTGTTTAAGCAGGGAGACTTCTAAAGATATGTCATAATTCAGGGAGCGATATCAGGGCAGGAAACTGAATCAAAAAGATTTGCTAAACGTGGTGCTGAAAAAATGTCGTAATGGGAGTAAAGCTCTTTCCAACTGCCCTTCCAGTGAGGAGGGTTCCCACACTGGCATACTCAACGACACAGAGCCTAAAGCAAATCCCATAGGTAGGGACACTCCACGTGATATCATGTGCAAATGCGAACTGTATGCAACAGACAGTTAACATGAAAGCATCAAATGGATTGGACACATTATTGAAATGAGAAGTGGAAACACAATTTCTGGAGAAAAAAATTGTTATTTAATAATGTACACCACAACAGATAATCAAAGTTTTTTATGTTGGCACGAATACAGGAATCAGCAAAGCAACATAACGACTTTCGAATGCGTTCGACACTCCAAGGGGATTTCTACGTTCCAAAATATTTGACACTCCAAGGGTATTTCGGACACTTGGTGCCACGACTCTTCTACGCTGTTCACAGGAGACGAATCAAAGCACAAATTGTATTTACTGTAACTGTGAAGAAACTATTTCACATATTTTATTGAATTGTTCACATTATGACAGAGAACGTAGAATTTATCATCAGCAATTATCTCAACTAGGAATAAATCAGTTTACATATGTTGAAGTTTTCCAGTAGATGACGTCAGAAATGCAAGCTACAACTTTCTTATTAACTTCCTGCTCGCGACTTCTTTGTTTAACAGGATATAACCGGATTTCCTCTCAACAATGGGAAAGCTCGACCAATCAGATTTCAGTTTCTATGGTTACAGTTGCTAAATTCAATTTTTCTACTTTAACGTTCTGTAACGGAAATTTATTCCTTCACAGCCTGACTTTGGTAGTGAATACGTGTAATATGTATGCACATATTAAATATATCATTATTACTCAGATCTTTATTTTCAAACTTTAAATTATTATTTATTTATTTTACTATTAAGCATAAAATTATTAAATTAATTAACTATGACACTTCATTGAATAATGACAATTAATATGTTTGATATGTATAATATTTAAAATATTCTCTTGCCTTTCTTTACACTTTTTGTATTGTTTGTAACTGACCCTGGTGTAGAAGGGCCTTGCCCTAACATCACCATGGTTGTTAAGTGTATAAATAAATAAATAAATAACGATTTTTTGACGTGATACCACAGATAAAAGTCCAGTGAGTTCGGGTCTGGTGATCGAGCAGGACAGTTTACAGGAGTCCACCCAATCCAACGTCACGACTGCAGCCACTGCCGCAAACACCAACTGATGTGTAGCAAAGAAAATCATGCATAAACCACATGCGGCGATGTAGGACCAATGATATATCGTCCAGCAACTGGAACTCGGAGGGCCATCTTCATAATCTGGAACTCGGAGGCCAATGAACGTGCCTACCACGATACCAGCCAACATGTTAATGGTAAAACCAAGTTGTTGCCGCATACAGCGGGTTGAATGTGGGTTGGCTCTGCCCAGGTATGCTGGTTGTGGTATTTCATGATTTCATTCCTTAGAAAATATGTTTTGTGGTATAATGAGGTTGCGGGCACATCGACATAAGAACCACTCGCATAAAACACGTCATGGAGGTCCACTGCCGGTGACATCACCTACATCCGCTGGATGTGATACGGGTGCAGTCGCTTCTCATGTAGCGGTTTCGAAACTAGGTTTTGCGACGCTCTCAATAACGCCGCTACATTCCTGATGCTCGTTGTCGGATCATTGCACGAGATCAGGATAGCATCTTCCGTTCGTACCATACGATGTCGTCCGCAGTCGAAGTCATGTGTCCAAGGCATCCATGTTTCTGTAACTAACGATCGATCTGAAGGATTGTCCAGAAATCTGGTGCACGTCGACATGGATAGCGCTCTCTGTAACTGTGAGCAGTCGCAGTACCATTCCCTGCGCAATTTCCCAACACCAGATATCAGTATACTCGGTATATGTGTAATCCATGGTATCACAGATGACTAAACTCGCGATGGTAGGAAATCCATGCTGTTCTATCAAGCCTTTACGGAAGTTTCATCGCAGTATGCAAATTGTGTCATGCACAGACCAATGGAGTGACTCACTACTGATGCAAATGGATGTATTTTACATGGCATTTGCATATGGCATCATGTAGGACACCTCTCTGTGAGGGATGGGGGTGGCTCAGTCGGTAGCTCGCCAGGTTCATAATCTGCAGCTCCCGGGTTCGAGTTCACGCTGGTCAGCGTTGAGATTTATCTTTGCACAACTACCCGTCCTGTCCACGGTCATTAGATGACACCGATGGACTTGGAATAGGCCGCCGTCCGTCGGATTGGAACGTTAAGCAGCGGCTCCGTGTGCAGGACAGCCATATCCTGTACACGTTAATGAACACGTTGGATGGCCTCGGCGGGAGGCTACCATCTTTCTCCCAACTTCTCTGATCTTTCGGGGTCCTTATGACATGGTCATTTAGCCCACTATGTAAAAAAAACTGCCGCTCAGAAGTAAAACAACCCAACCGCATTAAGAAGAAATAAGAGTGGAATTAGGTTATTTGCATTCAATATATATATATACACTGCCCTACCAAAATATTCGCCGATGGACTTGGAAAGGCTACTGTCCGTCGGATGGGACGTTAAGCCGTGGCGCCTTGTGCAGGAGAGCCATACCCTGTGCACGTTAAAGAACGCACTGGATGGCCTTGACGGGAAGCTGTTCCACTGGGTCCTCTCCCCCAACCTTCTCTGAGCCTTCGGGGTCCTTGTGACCTGCCAATTTAGCTCATTGTGAGCAAAAAAAAGTGCCGCTCAGAGGTAAAACAACCCAATAAAATATTCCATGTTATGTCAATGGGCATCTAACTTCGAAGCTCTATAGCTCATGATATTAATCCTGCATCTATCTGTAAGTATCTTTAGCAGCTTCCCATTAGTAGAAGGCTGGGAATAATTTGCGTATTTTCTGTGTTGCCACTGTTTTACACTGACTAGAGAAGAATTGGCTACATACACGTTTGGGACACATGCCTAGCATTAATTATAAGGTTTAAATTTGCCTATAAAAGCGACAAAATATTAAACAACACAGGAGATGATTCACCCAATTTTTTATACAAGCCTGACATGGACATGAAGAGTTTCCGTGGCGTGTTCAGATGTCTGTCTAGAGATATGAGGTTCTTTTTGGGAAAGATGACTTTTACTCCCATTTGCGGACACCCACATCTTTACTTATAAAAATGAAAGAAAAGTAATTGCCAGAGCGCATTTCATGTTTCGACTTACAAAGTGAGCAATATAAATCCTTTTCTGGCTTTCATTTCATACTCTGACGCATTTATCAGTTAGAATTCAGAACTGGAAACCAATTTTTAATAATAATAACAGGAAGAAAAATCTATTTCGTTTCTGCACAGATGTGCTGTTGGACAGAGAATTGTGTTCCGAAATACACTTAGCCTATTGCTCCGAAAATGCATTCTGCATCAGAGCAGAAAAGATTGTTATAAAAGTATTGATTTTGCCATTAAACGCGAACGTTTCCCGTCTGTATGCGGATCACGCAAAAGCATTTACACTCTGGTTTCCAGACGTTACGTTGGCCTGGGAAATACTTGAATGAGGAGCAGTAGTCCGGTATCGTGGCTAACGTTTTCAATGGGGCTGTTTCAAGAAGAGGAAACATTAGGAAAAATCGCTGTCGCCTCTTTAGAACAAGGGAAATGGGAGAGGGAGGAAATATCGGATATTTAAAGCACTTTATGGAGAAAGGAGGCTGCGTCGAGAGGTTTCTAACTTGAAAATTCAATAAGAAAATTTGAAAAATGAAAACTGAAAAAGGACGTAAATAACAAACCTAACGATAAAATTTGCGTATTAAATATACTTGAAAATATGAAATATTTCAAATTCTTCCTTTTCTTCATTTTCTCATTTTTCTTTCATTTTTTTTCTTCATTTCAATATTTTGTTGGATTTCTTCAATGGATGTAGAAGATCTACCATGGACCTTCCTTGGATCATCACTGGATGTTGAGCTAAGACTCATTTTTAAAATGAAACAAATAAATTACTCCTAAAGCAGCTACTTGCCGTAGAAGTCTGACAGGAGCTTATCAGCTTTATATACGTCCTAGAGAAATTTTGCAAAGAAGGCGAGACCTCAACAAAAAAAGAGTACAGTAAACAGTACACTGAATAATACTTGGAGGCAATGTTAAAATCTATTTCGTTACGAACGGGAGACTTCTCCTTGTCTCCTATCAGATGTCTAATGAGTCATTTTCTTCAACTCATTTCTGGAATTTGGGGTCTTTGTGACCTGGGAATTTGAATTGACTGACAAAAACGAAAATCCATAGATTAGTAGCCGTCCCATGGCCGAGTGGTTAGCGCGCTTGGCTACTGATCTAAGGGACCCGGGTTCGAGTCCCGGGTAAGGCATGGAGTGCAACTGACACATGGTAGTGCAACTGACAGGCTCCTGTCAGACCTCTGTGGCAAGCAGCTGCTTGAGGGGGTATATATAGATTAGTTATCCGGGGCTTAAATCCAAATATTACGTCTTTTTATTTTCATCATTCATTGCAATGTAAATTATCGCGTATTTGCTAAAAATCTTTTTTTTTTCAAGTCACAACACTCAGGTGCGGGGGTTGATTCAATCGGTAGTGCGGCAGGCTCGTAATTTGCAGTTATCAAGTCTCAGCTGGGCCAGAGTTGAGATTTATCTCCTCAAAACTCCCCGCCCTTCCCTCGGTCAGTAGCGAACGCCAATGGGTTTGGAAAGGCGCCGTTCGTTGCATGGGACGTTAAACCATGGCCCCGTGTGCGAGAAAGCTATACCCATAGCACATTAAAGAACACGCTGGATAGCCCTGGTGGGAGGCTATCATCTGTCTCCCAACAGGGAGTCCCCTCCCCCGACCTTCTCTGAGCTCTCGGGGTCCTTGTGACCAGGTCATTTAGCTCATTGTGTGTAAAAAAATATCGCCAATAGGTCGAACAACCCAATCTAAACTTCTCTATTAGTGAGCCTGACTTTTCCCTATTGTGATTCGCTGCATTACGATCTAATCAATGCAGTTGAGGCCATGATATTGGTAATGCGCGATGTGAGATAAATAGGAGAATGGGCATTATTGCTGGGACTGAAAGAATACGTGGATATTGTGAAAAAATAGAACATTACCCTAATCAGAAAAATTGGGTTATGTAAAGATTGAGCTATTTCTAAAGTTTGATACTGTAGTGAAACTTTTACTCTTTGTAAGGGAAAACTTTGTAAGGGAAAAACAGGAGACTTGATGCCTTTGTTTAGATGCTTAAGCAGTATAGTATATGAGGTAGTTTGAACGATGATGAAACGATGATGTTAGACAAAGGAGTTCATCCTCCCACTCCTAAAAAATAAATAATACACTTCACTGATGATGCAGATATGCCACTAACAAAAATGCTTTAAATAATGTTATCCAGAGTTTCCGAATAGGAACTGGGAAGATTCTGAGCATGCGCAGTTGTCACTCTAAAGTTTCTTCTGAATCATAGTCTAGTGTCGTCTCAATAGTCCGTCAGTCGCTCTGTGGCAATCGAAGCCTCAATTGCGCAGTCTCATAGTCTCTCCTGTTTTCCCTTTGGCCCAACTGAACCAACAGCTAAATTTTCTGTCTGGGACTCAAAATGCTTATTTCATATCCAGGAAGAGATGTCACGTGAATGGACTATTTTCAATCTTACTAAAAATTTCCCGAGAGAGAAAAGTTGTTATGTCACCCCTGTCTTATAAAATTATTTATAATATCGGAGTGTCATTAAAATTCACTTGAATAATACTTGGAGGCAAGAGTAGGCTTCTCTTTGCCTCCTATCAGAGATCTAATGAGCAATTTTCTCCAACTTAGTTTTGGACTTTGGAGTCTTTGTGACCTGGGATTTTGAATTTGACTCTTTGTGCATAAAAAGGTGCTTTCACTTATAATGTTGGTTTTATTTGCTGTTAAACTTATTAACATCAAGCGTTATCTTTCATTGTAATGATAATTAATACAGAAAAACACATTTAAGGTATTAAAATGTGCTAAACCAATGCTTCTCTCTATTAGATGTTCAATGCAATCTCAACATGCTTTGTATATTTCACATACTCTCTTTTACCTTCCTTATAGATATCTCTAAAACTCACTCACACTTAACGCTCCGTGAAAGCAGCGAATTTTTTCCTGTTCTCATGGTTCTGAAATGCATACCAAATAACAAAGAGAATAATTTCCGGTTGTGAATCACGAGAGACTCGAAAACAGATTTTATTATTTTAATTCGGAACTTGTTTGTCTGTTAAACGGCACCTTGAAGCAGCCGGAAATGGAAAATTATTTTTCGTGTTCGTGTTTTGTCTCCCGAGTATAAAGAGAATAATGAGTAATGAATGCTATACGGCTGCTCAGTTAACATTTCCCAATTCGCTTTGGTAGTTTTGGAAAGGTTATTTCACCAATTGACATCCAATGAATTAGAAAAACATGAATGATGATGATTAACGAGATTTAAATAGACTCCGAAATCTGTCAAGTCTCTTACAGAGTGTTTTTGAAGAACTATTACGACGTTTAAACGACCAATATCTGTTCTGTTTTTTCATGAACAATGAAGAATATGAAATTTTCAAAAAATCGTTGTGACAAAATACTTTCAACAGATGAAACATTTTCATCATTTTAATTATAATTCTACTTTACTATGGGTTGGGTTGTTTTACCTCTGAGCGGCACTTTTTTGCACACCATGGGCTAAATGGCCAGGTCACATGGACCCCGAAGGCTCAGAGAAGGTTGGGGGAGGGGACCCACTGGAACAGTTGTTGGGAGACAGATGGTAGCCTCCCGTCAAGGCCATCCAGCGTGTTCTTTAACGTGCACAGGGTATGGCTCTTCCGCACACGGGGCCACGGCTTAGCGTCCCATCCGACGGACGGCGGCCTTTCCAAGCCCATCGGTGTCCTCTACTGACCGTGGGCAGGGCGGGGAATTTTGCGGAGATAAATCTCAACGCTGACCCAGCTGGGACTCGAACCTGGGAACTACAGATTACGAGCCTGGCCCGCTACCGACTAAGCCACCCCCCGCCCCTCTACTTTACTATAATCATCAGCATATTCCAAATCAGAAATGTTCATATCTCTAAGCCATTTAAGGCCAAAATCTTCCTCTTGTAGCGAATTTTGAATAACGTAATCAATAATAAACTAAAGAAAAAAGGAGACAAAAATTCATCCTTGCCGAATTACTTGCTAACCAATCATTACACTTCTCACCAACTCTTACACGACTAAGTGTAAGTGTATTAATGGATCTGTTGAAGTAAAACATCTGATCTTTTCAGCCCTTATCTCAAAGCCATTTATAAAACAGATTTTCAGTTCTTTTAAGCACAATGATGTAAAGCACTTTATCAGGTATCTAAAATAAGCACACTGATGCCTTTGTGCATAATTACTGTAAGAACTAGGATTTCGTTTTTAGAAACCAGAGAAAATATATTTAGTAAAATTCTTTAAAACTGCACCATTATTACAAAAAGTAAAAAGAAATTCAGTCAGCCAATCGAAACATCCCCATCTCTAAGAATTTCAGTTGGGTTGTTGGGTTGTTTTACCTCTGAGCGGCACTTTTTTGCACACCATGGGCTAAATGGCCAGGTCACATGGACCCCGAAGGCTCAGAGAAGGTTGGGGGAGGGAACCCACTGGAACAGCTGTTGGGAGACAGATGGTAGCCTCCCGTCAAGGCCATCCAGCGTGTTCTTTAACGTGCACAGGGTATGGCTCTCCCGCACACGGGGCCACGGCTTAACGTCCCATCCGACAGACGGCGGCATTTCCAAGCCCATCGGTGTCCCCTACTGACCGTGGGTAGGGCGGGGAATTTTTGCGGAGATAAATCTCAACGCTGACCCAGCTGGGACTCGAACCTGGGAACTACAGATTACGAGCCTGGCGCGCTACCGACAGAGCCACCCCCGCCCCCTCTAAGAATTTCAGCAATAATTTCATGTAGATAAGGATATTTGTGTAGTTTTAATTTAGAGACTGCCAATGTGATTTCAGATCGTGGACTATCATCATCAAATCATTCTTCATTATTAACAAGGGGGGGGGGGGGGGGAGGCGATCCAAAGGAGCAGAACTAACCACATTGCTTTAACCACCCGCTAAGTAGATCTCTGAAATGCTCAGCCCATCTTCCCATGACAGAATTCTCACCTTCAATAATATTACCAATCTCTCTATTGCTTGTCTGTTTTCCTCTCATACCAAGCATTTAATGCCTTGTACAACTCCATGTTACTGTGGTCTCTAACTGATTTTTCTGTTTTGCTAGTCACCCCAAGGCTGCTTGAGGATGATGATGATGAGTCAGGCTATCAAGCCTAAGATTCCCGTCATCTTTCCACTATCCCTTAAATGTATATTAAGTTTTTTTGCAATGTTTAAATTAAAACTAGTTAGATTTTTATCCCTACGCTAGTTTCATTTTATCCCTACACTCTTTTCTTTAAGAAATAAGTTCCACTGCTTTATCACTCAAATGATTCTTTCTCTTCTGTTCCCTTTTATCCAGAAGAGTACTCTTGGTTCAAGAATATTCCGTTTAAAATGATTCCATTCATTCGCAACCTCAATTGTAAATACAACAAATATTTATTACATTATACATATATATTAATCTGCTATATATTAAAATTTCCCTTGTATGATCTGTGTTTCTAAGAGAGCTGTTCCATTTCTTGTTAATTAATGCACACTGTTTTAAACTGAATGAACAAATTATTATATACATATCAATAATTATATGCAATACAGGGGCATCGCGTCCGGTCTCAACAGGATGCTGTAACTGGCAATGGCTATAAATAGATCAGGTCTCTACGCATTGAAAACTATTCACAGAAAAGTAATCATAGGTAATGGCAGCGATGTAAGTGAGTTTGACCGTGGCCAAATAGTAGGGGCGAGAAAGGCCGGTTGTTCAATCACCATAACTACTGAATTGTTTGGATTTCCACGTCAGACCATCGCATATGTATACCAAGACTACATGAAATGCGGAAAAACTTCCAACCTGTAGGAGAAATGTGGATGTAAACGTGCAATTGAATCTGGAGGTGAGCACAGAGTGTTCCACATCATTACAAGGAATCACATGGCTACCGTGGAGCAGATAACGTTGGAATTGAATGAGGGCACGTCCACAAGCTTATGCACAAAGACTATCTGTCATGCCATGAGAAAAATAGGCTATGGCAGTCGACGTCTACATCATTTCCCCTTGTTGACTGCAAAGCACCGAAAGATTAGGCTGCAGTTTTGCAAAGACCTATTGCAGCTAGAGTGCAGAAGATAGAAACACATCTTCTGGTATGAAGAATCACGGTTTCAACTCTATCACGCCAATGGGAGAGTGCATGTGTGGTGTAAACTACAGAAAGCGATGGACCAAGTTGAGATCATACAGGCGCAGTAGAGGCGGTGTAACAGTTTGGGGTGTGTTTACATGGTCTTCCTGGGGCCCTTCGTACCTGTCGAGACCTTTGTCTCTGGCACAAGGTGTGTGATTATCCTCGCCGACCATCTACACCCACTGGTAACGTTTCTCTTTCTGCACCATGAAGCCATCTTTCAACTGGACAACGCCACATCGCATACTTTCCGAGTGGCGACCAATTATCTTCAGAAGCATTCAAATGAGTTTACCACACTCGAATGGCCCCCCTCTATAGCCGGACCTCAACCCCATAGAAAATTTGTGAGACGAATTGGAAAGATATGTCCTATCCCGCCAAACCCCACCGGCAACTGTGGATGCTCTACGACAGGCGATCTTCGCTTCATGTAAGGCAATACCAACTTGGCACCAACTTTGGCATTGAAGTCAACAAGTTCAAGAATATATCTCCTTTCTCGACACTCTTCAATATATCCGGAAATTATTCTTAAAAAGTCTTCCTTGTTCTTATTCGAATCCTTGGCGGGGATAACAATAAAGTGACAGATAATATTCAAATATTTATTTCTAGGTTTAAATTTAGCTGTCTTTCCTTAACACAATCATATTCTAGCATCACAGCATCACAGGTGTTTCTGCTGAGAATAAAACCTACAACCTTCAGATATTTGCTATTTACTGATCTTGGAAAAACAAATTTAAAATTAGTTTTTTAAATACAGTACAGGAAATAAAAAATGCAACACTTGTAAGAAGTTATGCAAATGTGACGAAATTTAGGGAGGCGGTAGTATATGGAAATGCATGGAAACGATTAGGTTGGCAGGACGATCGAAACAATTAGACAGGCGCGAGCTGATATCACAGACAAGGAGTAGTCAAATACAGATAAAGGCAAACAAAGCTCCCTGGTTGACCAAACGTTGTAGAAATTGCTTTTAACCGCTAAAGATACTCTTACGCAGGCGTCGTCATTCTTTCCAACAGTTAACAGACTTTGAGATTGGAATAATCATCGACCTTAGAGAAGCTGGTTTGCCGTAGAGATGTTGCCAACCTCGTTGGCCTCAGTCACAGAACCATCGTACACATATGTCGCCAGTGGGTTTAAGAAGGATCCAGCACACGCCGACAAGTATCAGGAAGACGACGTATGACCACCGAGCGACAGGACCGCCATTTGCGACGCATAGCATTGAGTGACAGATTCGCGACTACAACGCAACTGCAAAGGGACTGGCAACAGGAAACACATCGAATACCTACCAGGTGGACGGTAAACAACAGGCTTTTACAGTTTTCATTGCAAGCCTATTGTCTGGCACTGCATTTATCCCTCACGTCTGCCCACATGCAAGCACGTCTTCAGTGGTGTTGCCTCAGACAGAACTGGAACGAACAAGAGTGTAGTACCGTGGTGTTTAGTGATGAATCTCGTTTTTGTCTTGGTCAGCACGATGGTAGACAACGTGTTCGCTGTCATCCAGGGGAAAGGAACGCCACCTAGTGCATGCGACATTGTGATACAGCTCCAGCTTCTGGTGTCTTGGTGTGGGGTGCCATTAGTTGGACATCCCGCTCAGAATTGGTCATCATAAGGAGATCTCTAACTGCCCAACAATATGTTACCAACATTTTGCAGCCAGTGGCTTTCCCATTTTTTCAGCAGCACGGAAGCACGGAACCGTTTACCAGCAAGATAACACCTGTTCCCATACAGCCAGCATTAGTCTGCAGTATCTACACGAGCAAAACGTTCAGGTATTAGCATGGTCACAGCACGCTCGCCGGACCTTTCACCTATTGAACACCTCTGGGACATGATGGGCCAACAGCTCCAACAACACCCAAGAGATGTACCAACCACTGTCGCTGAAATGTGAACAGCGACGTCGCGCTATTTGGCGTTCTATCCCTCAGGAGGATATTTATAGAGCTGTACGATAGCTTTCCCCGCCGTGTTTATGAATGCATTGCTGAGCGGGGCGGTTCAACATCGTACTAATTACACCACTTTACCGGGCAGGTACAGTGGTAATTTTACATATTATTTTGATAATGCAATCAATCGCACATCTCAGTGTATGCTAACAGCTGCCTACGTTTCAATAAAATGGCATTAATTCTTCCAGGTGTTATAATTTTTTTCTCCTGTAGTGTATTTGATCTTTGCCTGTTCATTTTGTCTCTTGCAAGCCCAGATTGTTCAGGATATACACTGGAATTAACATTAAGTTTATAAATTAATGAATATAATGCCAATTAATTCCTGCTTTGAGGTCTTCTCTCCTTGTAAGTATAAAAAACGAGCCAGGATCTATTAACGGGTTTCGATGGTGGGAAATTGATGTTTATTTTTTCCTCCAAACGTCTTGTCGTAAACACGCTGGATGACACCAATGGCAAGCTCTCTCTTGCCAACAAATGCTGTTCAGTGGTTTTTCCTTTCCTCTTATTTAACTGAGTTTTGGAATCTTTGTGACGTGCACATGATTTTCCTTTTGAACAGTAAAAAACATTCCTCTCCAAAATTCAATCTTGTTGCTAACCATGACTAAACATCATTACTACGAATACTACTTGACATCAATAGCATAACCATTCGTTTAGAATTAGACAAACTTGGAATTTTTATTAGGATTTTCATTGACAGATATTTTACATATATTGCACGTGGTTTATATGTTTGAAATGAATAGTTAATTTTCTTAGCGAGAAATGCTTCTTGTAATACGTTATGACATTCATATTTATTTTTTATCGATCTGTATTTTATTGGCTAATGCGATTCGTCCACAGTTTGGCGCACAATGGCCCTAGTTGCCACTGCGCCATAAAGCTCCAAACAACCAAACTTTCCCAGTTCCTTTCCGCGCCAAGTTCGTCTAAAGTCTGTCTGCCTCGGCGAAGACTTGGAGGAGATATTATTGCATATAGCCTCGAGAATCCTTCTTTATGCATCATATACTTCAAATTTTTCCCAAATCGATCCTTTTCTTCCTCAGTATTCGCCACCGCAACTGCATCCTAACGCTCACAGAGCCACACCAGCATGCAAATTCCTTTCCTTCGAGTGGACAGAGGAATGCATTCTCTCTCTTATCGCAGGACAAATCCATTAGATTCTACTCCTCAAAATCGGTAAGGAGAAAAGAGAATAAAGCCTAATCTATAAGGAAATCAAAACATTGCATCAGTCCCCAAGATTTATGATACACGGGAATTGCCAAAAAGGAGCTCTGCTTGAGATTTCAAACTGTACTCTATTCTCATTGGTGTTCTGTCCCATGACGTATCTCTTTACGTCAGGGCATTATCAATCAATGACACTATAGCGAAAAAAATAAAAAGAAACATATATTTTTGCCATCTTCCACACAGCGAATAGCACTCTCGGCAACCCTAAGATTTACTTCCGCTAAAATGTGGAGGATGATTCATGATTCTTTGCGATGGAATGTGTCCGCTAGCATTGTAGGAAATGCTCTGCACAGGAGGGTTTTTACCGACAATTTCTTATGCAGCCGAGGGATGAGTATTTGAAGACTTCTTTGTAGAAGAAAGATATCTGGAAATTATTTTGCGTCACTTCTTTCATCTGTGGAAATGCTGCTGAGATCTATTTCTGACGGAAATGAAGCAATAATAAATCTTGCGCATTCTTACATTATGATATAGGAAAATTTTGAAAATCAAAACCCGAGGTAATGTGTTTCTCCCAAGCCTAGATTGTTGATCAATGATACAAAACGCAGCCACCAGTCCTCTGCACTTCGAAAACTCCGTAATAGCTGTAAAATTTGTATTTTACTCTAAACTCCTTGTAGATAGTTAAAATTTTAGGATTCTTTGCGAAAATTGATGTTTTGTAAAGTCAGTCTATGACAGACATAGAACAGAAGAGATTATGATGCTGCACGAAGTCAAAGCACTCGGGACTTTTGAGAAAATGGTTGCTTTGTTGGATGACAACTCAGCCCCCCAAATTTTCAATTAAGAGTAACAACGCTGAACAGATGTCGTTGAGAGTATCTGGAACATCGTCCCTACAGTCCTGATCTATTCTAACGGGATTTCAACATTTTACTCCTCTAATAAAAGCCATGAAACGAAAGAAGTTCGAGTCGGATGAAGAAGTGCATCTCATGATTACAGAATTCCCCAAAGAAGAAAGTTGCTAACTTCAGATTGGGACAAATGCCTCAACAGGCACGTACATTGTCTCTACATTAACAAATCCTTTATTCTTCGTTTCTTATTTCTCCTCTTTTCATTTAAACGACCTATATAGTTTACTAACAGAATTGTCCCATCGTCTCTCGGACTTTAATAATATGATTCTGAGTAGCAGGCGTATACCGGATGATGCGAGGACACTCATTTACTTCTGGGAGTGACATCACTGGTGACGAAAGGTTTTTGGCTCCTCATAAATTCGCAGGTACTTGACCGATCGATCCCGAATTTGGTATGGTGGTTCCACTTGGGTCGTTTTCTTCCTTCTTAAATCCTGATCTTAGATATTAATGATTCATTTAGCTAAATTTAATGCCATTTTTAAAAGCAGTCGAAAATCATCTGTTGAAAAATAGGTTGTACTCACTCCGACGAACTTTACTGCATCTACGGTCGTTAAGTTTTTTCGCAAATTTGCCGCCCCTAATAAAAAAGACGCTCAGTGCAGTCGCACCGGTTGCACGTGCCTGAGTATAGACATAAATATGTCCCTAAAATAAAATTTCAACACCTTTGGCTCAAACCCTCAGATTTTACATCCCCACAAAGGCAGATTTGAACAATCGAAATTACATTAGTTCAGGGGCCATCAGAACGTGTTGAAAAAATTCGAGACCGTTTTTCACAAGGTTCCGCCTATTTCGGTATGAAAAAGAGTAAATGCGACAATTTAGTCGAAGAAAATTCGAAAGCTAGCTGAGAAAGAGAGCGAAAGTTCGCGAAACAAGACGTGGAGTCATTCTCAATTCGTTGTTTGCATTTTCATGTAAATGGCAGCAAAGTAACAATCAGAAGCAGATGAAAATATGCAAGGACGGTTACTCTATTTGTGTTCCCTCCCACAACTCAGCTTTTAAGATCGCAACTAATAAATTATTGCTTGTGCAAAGAACATTCGGAGGAGAATTTCAAAGAGAATCGACCATGCAAACTAAGAAGCTGAAAAAAAATGTCTCTGATGCAGTGATTTTTGCATTAATTTTCTATGGTTTTTTTTTTCCAGTTTTTTGAAAGCAAACTCCGATCTTGCGTTTTTTTTTCATTGCAAAAAAAAAGAAGCAGCGAGACGTATATTTTTCTTCTTTTAAGAAATTCTCTTCCATTAAAAGATGATACTTAAAAACTGAGAAAGTGATTTTGATTGCATTTTTATGTATTTTAGCTAGATCAGTTCAATACTACAACTTAAAAATAAAAAAAAATCACTAATTTGAATTTCTTCGTCAATATTCTTCATTGAGTTATAAGAAAAGCACTCGATTGTTGTGCACGAAAGAGTGAAAGATTGGCTCATTGGTAGCGCCCCATCCTGTCCGTTTGATGCTCACAGGTTCGAGTCCTTCATGTGGCTGCGTTGGAATGTCCCCAGCTAACATTTTCCCCTGTCTTCAGTGAGAAAGGATGCACCGATGAGTTTTGAAAGCCTACAATTTCTTGGATGGGACGGTAAGCCGTGGTCTTGTGTGCAAGAGTCATACCGTGTACAGTTTAAAATGCACATTAGAGGAAAACCCTAAATTCCGACAAGAAAATTGAAAATAAGACTACAGGAATACCCAACAAGGACGTCTCCGTAGCTTGTGGAGCATCCTTTTATCTTACATATCCCAATTGGAGCTCGTTGACATCACCTAGCTAACTTGTAGAGCTCGATTATAGAGAATCCTCCAGCTTATGGAACCCAAATTGTGGAACATCCATTTGTAGAACTTCATTGTGGAGGAAAATATTACCGTTTCCTGCTCCCAATCATCTGTTAGTTTGAATTGTCATTGATCAATAATTTGTTGGTGCAAACGTCGTCGGAAAATGAAATATTTATTCTCTTTGAAAATGAGCATACCATATTCATCAAAGACAACACAATTTTTTTTAAATAGTAATAACTGATTTACTCTCAATATTTCAAAAGAAATGTAAATGCGCAAATCACAAATACATGAAATATTCACAAAGTGCAATATTTACCTTAAATATCTCCAGAAGAAATTCAAACAAAAAAATTAAAAAGGGGGAAAAAAGAAATATAATTGTTTACATGCTCAACAAAAAGGGAACAAATTCATTGACTGTTCAAATATTTAAAAATTTCTACTATGTTTTGGATTTAAAAATAACAATAATAATAAATGTAAATGTGAAGGCAACACCAGAACTAGCTGAGGTAAAAAACGCACAAAAACGTAAAAGATTATAAATTGTTATCTCAATATTAACAATTTTGATAATATGTCGTAAATGTTGAAATAGTACTAGGGCTGCTACTGAAGTCCAGGTACAAATTAAATGAACTCTTATCTGGCACCCGCACAATTATTGCGAGGAGTTTTTTCATTAATTTTTTAAACATGAATTACGTCAAAAATGTACAAGAATATGTTTCAATTTTTTACATAAAAAGTTGAGAAATATTTCTATTTCAACTCAAACACTTTGCTAAAGTAACTGTACGTCACGAAAAAGGAATCTGCCCATTCCAATCAACGTCTGAGACCCGGACACTACACATTCTCCGCTGTTACCCAGCTGCAATTCAAGAACAGGGTGATACTTATGCCCGGCATTTAATATATTATATACAGTAAATCTGAATGCAGACACAGTTGGGACAAGCCAGACGTGCCATCGACTGAGCCAAAAAAAATATAAAAATAAATACCCCCTCAAGCAGCTGCTTGCCACAGAGGTCTGACAGGAGCCTGTCAGTTTATATGCCAGAGTAGAAGGTCTGAGAGGATGGCAGGACCTCAGCAGAAAAACAACACGTACATCCATGCCTTACCCGGGGCTCGAACCCAGGTCCCGTAGATCAGTAGCCAAGCGCGCTAACCACTCGGCCACGGGACGGCCCAACCATCAATCAAAGTGCAGCATCATATTTCTCTTTTAAGACCAGAAATGATTCTAAAATAAGATGATGACGCCAACATTTAATCAATGAAACAAGTTTTTCCCCCCCATGTATTTCTGAATTTCGATATCGATAATTTCAGTTTATCTTCAGTTTCGCCATTCGTTCAGAAAAATAAAGTTTTGAATATATCAATTTATTAATTTTGATTTATTTGTGAGGTAGAGAGTTCAATTTGGTTTAGACCTACTGAACTTCGGGACCTGGGTTCGAGCCCCGGGTAAGGCATGGATGTATGTGTCGTTTTTCTGCTGAGGTCCTGCCATCCTCTCAGATTTTCTACTATGGCATATAAACTGACAGGCTCCTGTCAGACCTCTGTGGCAAGCAGCTGCTTGAGGGGGCATTTATATATATGTTACCGCTAAAGCTCGAAAGCCGTTAATGTGCACATTACCTAGCTAATCTGCAGATTAACTAATTTGCTCCGTTAACGTGCGGAATCAAGAGTTTTCCGCATTTTACCTATGTAATGTGCACATTAACGGCTTCCGTATCGTTAAAGTTCAAAAGTTTGTTTCTCTCATAGTGGTGAATCTCTTGAATATGAATCTTCGTGTCACGTGATTCACTCGTCCCCATTATAAAAAAACGCCCCGGATGAGCGGAGGCCAAGTGAGAACGAATCGGTAAAGTGATTCATTCTTGATAACGAATCACTAAAATGATTCGTTCTCACTTGGCCTGCTTATTTTGGGGGCGTTTTTTATAATTCGGACGACTGATTCATGTTGACAGAGGGATGACCCTGGTTTCAACTCTACTCTCGGACACTAGATAAATAACATTATGTTAATTTAAGCGTACAGAAACGTTCCTGTTGTTCCAGCAAAGATCTTATTTTCACTTTAACGAGTGCCTAGTAGGTAATGTGCAGATTATCCAGGTAATTTGCAGATTACCTAGGTAATTTGAGAAATGAAACAATTTTCCGCACGTTAACGGATCACCCTAGTTAATCTGCACAATACCTAGATAATCTGTAGAATAACTGATTTCTGCACTTTAGCGGTAACTTATATATTTTTTATTTATAAACAAAACCAAGCTGTAAACGTATTGATGTGATTAAAAATGAGAACACATGGCTCAAAACAGAGTGAGGCACATGTTCCCATTCTCCAAAACACTCTTTCCACTAAACGAATTGAAGCCAGATACCAAGTGTGAAATATTTAATATGTCTTCGGTATGGTGTGAACAAACAACATTACACAACGCAGCAAAAGGTTATAGGCTCTAGTTAACTGCAGTAGTTACTTTCTCTGTTTATCTTCCGTAATGCACACAAATGTTTTGCTTTTTTTCAATGGCATTTTGTGCATTCATTTGTGCCAAGCTTCGACCCATAAAGCGTTCGCCTGCAGTAAACGCTCTTTGATGAAAGGAAAATGGCCCTCTCTATTGCTTCCGGAGTCAACTCATTACTTTGGTGACTTGGCTCATGAAATGTACTTCTCTGGAAGGATTTACTTAATAAGTTTTGCATTTAAATGGACCCAAGAAAAATATTCGCTAGCTTTACAAACACCATTCGTATAAGTGCACGATCAACGCATTTTAACATGCATGGATAAAAGCGAAATCTCTAATGCACTTCTTTTGCCTTTTAGACTTTTTGGACAAAAATGCAGTAATCATTTTGGATCAGAAAAGTTTCTTTATGAAATTAACGAATTTCTGCATGCACCGTTACCACTAGTAGCCTCAACAGAAAAACTGACAAAGTCATGTGACAGAAAAGTAACATTTTCACCAATGAGGGTCTCATAAATTAACTTCTACGTTTCTTCCATTCCTCGGGGCTGGGGTGGCTCAGTCGGTAGCGCGCCAGGCTCGTAATCTGTAGTTCCCAGGTTCCAGTCCCAGCTGGGTCAGCGTTGAGATTTATCTCCGCAAAATTCCCGCCCACGGTCAGTAGGGGACACCGATAGGCTTGGAAAGGCCGCCGTCCGTCGGATGGGACGTTAAGCCGTGGCCCCGTGTGCGGGAGAGCCATACCCTGTGCACGTTAAAGAACACGCTGGATGGCCTAGACGGGAGGCTACCATCTGTCTCCCACTAGCTGTTCCAGTGGGTCCCCTCCCCCAACCTTCTCTGAGCCTTCGGGGTCCATGTGACCTGGCCATTTAGCCCATGGTGTGCAAAAAAGTGCCGCTCAGAGGTAAAACAACCCAACCCAACAACTCTTCCATTCCTTTCTCTTGTACAGTGGCTCAAATAAGTATCCGAACACTATGGTTAATTGCAGAATTCAAAAAAAATATCTGGCAATGATTTTTTTACAAATTAGTGATCTGGCAACCTTCGTGTCACGTGATACGAAGATTGCCAGATCACTAATTTCTAAAAAAATCGTTGCCAGAAATTTTTTCTGAATTCTGCAATCAACCATAGTGTTCGGATGCTTTTTTGAGCGACTGTACAGTCGCATATCAATGAGGTCAAGACAGTAAAGAAAAAAGATTCTTATTACTTTTCATATTCTATACAAATTTCCACTTTTCGGGTTATTATTTTAAAGAAGGGGTTGAAGCCACTTCACATTGTTTGATGTTGCTTAGATCCTCACTTCAAAACAGAATCATTTGTAGGTAAAAATATGTTTTTGACATTTTAATAGAAGATCAAGTAAAATATACAGTAAAAACATTGCATTCGAGGAGAAGTTATTTTTTTTTTCCTCCCCTCGAATGAATTTTTTTTTCATTTGGAGAACGAAAAGATATTTCGCTTAGCACGAAATGGAAATGTGTCCGTCGCGTTGTTTCTTAATTCAAGTATATTATTGTGTGGATTATGGAGGAGTAGGTTGGCTCAGTTCGCGAAGCTCCAGACTCGTAATCTGCAGTTCCCAAATTCGAGTCTCAGTTGTGTCACTGTTGAGATTTATCTCAGTGAGAAAGGGGACACCGATGGGCTTCAAAAGGCCGGCATCTATCGGATGGGATGTTAAGTCATATTCTATGCACTTTAAAGAAAACCATGGATGGCTTTGACGGGAAGGTGGGTTCTTTTACCTCTGAGCAGCACTTTTGCATCCAATGGGCTAAAAGGCCTTTGGGTGCCTCTCTGAGCACTCATGAACAAGGACCACGAGTGCTCAGAGAGGATTAGGAGGAGGGGACCCATTGGAAAGATACCTTATAGCCTCCTGTCTAGGTCATTCAGCGTGCTCTTTAATGTGCACACGGCTCTGTCGCACACGGGGCACGGGTTAGCGTCCCATCCTATGGACGGCAGATTTTTCAAACCCATAGGTGTCCCTTACTGACCAAAGGCAGGGCGGAGGTTTGCGGAGATAAATCTCAACGCTGGTCCAGGTGGGACTCGAAACTGGGAATTGCAGATTACGAGACTGGCAAGTTCCCGACTGAGTCACCCCGCCCCTTTGACGGAAGGCTTGCATTGTCTCCTAACAGCTGTCCAGTGGATCCCTTTCTCCAACTTTCTCTGGATACCTGATGTCCTTCTGACAAGGCCATTCACCCGATTGTATACAAGAAAGTGACTCTCAGAGATAACGCAATCTTTGGATCATGACTATTAAAGCCAAGGCAAAACACAGAATTTTTTTAAGAGTAGATAGGAAGGGTAGGGTCGTCCCAGCGATCTAGAAAATTACTTTTCAAACTGGCTTCTGAGAATGCTGGGGGCGGGGTGGCTCAGTCGGTAGCGCGCCAGGCTCGTAAACTGTAGTTCCCAGGTTCGAGTCCCAGCTGGGTCAACGTTGAGATTTATCTCCGAAAAATTCCCCGCCCTGCCCACGGTCAGTAGGGGACACCGATGGGCTTGGAAAGGCCGCCGTCCGTCGGATGGGACGTTAAGCCGTGGTTCCGTGTGCGGGAGAGCCATACCCTGTGCACGTTAAAGAACACGCTGGATGGCCTTGACGGGAGGTTACCATCTGTCTCCCAACAGCTGTTCCAGTGGGTCCCCTCCCCCAACCTTCTCTGAGCCTTCGGGGTCCATGTGACCTGGCCATTTTGCCCATGGTGTGCAAAAAAGTGCCGCTCAGAGGTAAAACAACCCAACCCAACCTGAGAATGTTGTTACTGATTCCGGGTAAATGACGGGGCAACTGAACTGGTGTGCAACAATTAGGAATTATTTCCCACTTTCAGTCCAAACGTTTTGACATCGTATTCCTTTCCTTTCGTTGCATCTGAAAATGTCTCTGAATTACCATTTAAAAAAAATAGTAAGAATTTGGTATTTAAACTGGTTCCACAGTAATATTAAAGTTTGATCACGTGGAAATAACGGACATTGAAGACTATTGAGGCATTGCCATTCGTACTTTAAAACACATTGTGCTTTTGCAACAACGTCAAAGTCGACGAAAGATTCTTCAGTATATATGGCAGCAGACAAAAGAGACGGGGCAATAGGCTGAATCCAGAAGTTGATCAACGCTTCCAATTAATAACAATTGCTCTGTATCTATCTAAATCCTATGCAACGAAAGACAATCAGTGGACAAAAATATTTTTTAAAATATTAATATGATTTGATAAATATGGAATTAAAAAGAGCTAATTTTTTTAATTGATTTCTAAACTGTGAATGATTCTGTGAATTTAAAATAACTGTAAATCATAGAAGCATAAATGGAGCAATTAAAATGACATTGAGTATATTTTGTTCACGTCATTTAGTTTGTTACTTTTTATGTAGAGTTCCGTTCCGGAAAAAGAAATTGAATATTATTGCTGTATATTTAATGAAGTGTGTGTGTGTGGGGGGGGGGAGCAGGGACGACTCAGTTGCTAGCGCGCCAGGCTCGTAATATGCAGTTCCTAAATTCGAGTCCCAGCTGGGCCAGTATCGATATTTATCTCCACAAAACTCCCCGCCCTGCCCACGGTCAGTAGAGGACACCGATGGGCTTGGAAAGACAGCCGTCAGTCGGATGGGACGTTAAGCCGTGGCACCGTGTGCGGGAGAGTTGGGTTGGGTTGTTTTACCTCTGAGCGGCACTTTTTTGCACACCATGGGCTAAATGGCCAGGTCACATGGACCCCGGAGACTCAGAGAAGGTTGGGGGAGGGGACCCACTGGAACAGCTGTTGGGAGACAGATGGTAGCCTCCCGTCAAGGCCATCCAGCGTGTTCTTTAACGTGCACAGGGTATGGCTCTCCCGCACACGGGACCACGGCTTAACGTCCCATCCGACGGACGGCGGCCTTTCCAAGCCCATCGGTGTCCCCTACTGACCGTGAGCAAGGCGGGGAATTTTGCGGAGATAAATCTCAACGCTGACCCAGATTACGAGCCTGGCGCGCTACCGACTGAGCCACCTCCGCCCCTTTGTGTGCGGGAGAGTCATACCCTGCGCCCGTTAATGCACCCCTGGATGGCCTTGACGGGAACCTATCATCTTTCTCCCAACAGCTGTTCCAGTGGGTCCTCTGCCTCCCAACCTTCTCTGAGCCTTCGGGGTTCTTCTGACCTGGACCATTTAGTCCATTTTGTGCAAAAAAGTGCCGCTCAGAAGTAAAACAACCCAACTCATAAAGTATGAAAACCTAGGTCTAGTAGTTTCAGAAGAGTCCATTTAAATGGTAGAGTGTTTTAAAGAAAAGAGGAGGGCGAGTGTGAAGATATCTTTGTCTTAGTTTTCGATTTTCCGTAAAGAAATAGAAATTAAATTTTACCTACCCTGAATACATCATCACGATTACTTATCTCGGCAAAAATCATGGCGTTCTTCTTAAAAACCCTTAATTGTGTAAACCAGATTTGTAGGAAAACGTGTTAAAATCATTAGTAGTACTTAACTTGTGTCGAAGTTCAGAAAATAACATCTGACAGTGGAAGAAAAATTTTTTGCGAAATAGCAAGCAGTTTTTTTTAAAGCAATAATTATTCTCCAAAGCGCGATATGGTTTTTGCAAACAAATACAGGATTGGGTTTTTTACCTCTGAGCTGCACTCCTTTTTTCACGGGGCGGGCGTGGCTCAGTCGGTAGCGCGCCAGGCTCGTAATATGTAGTTCCCAGGTTCGAGTCCCAGCTGGGTCAGCGTTGAGATTTATCTCCGCAAAAATTCCCCGCCCTGCCCACGGTCAGTAGGGGACACCGATGGACTTGGAAAGGTCGCCGTCCGTCGGATGGGACGTTAAGCCGTGACGCCGTGTGCGGGAGAGCCATACCCTGTGCACGTTAAAGAACGCGCTGGTTGACCTTGACGGGAGGCTATCATCTGTCTCCCAAGAGCTCTTCCAGTGGGTCCCCTCCCCCAACCTTCTCTGAGTCTTTGGGGTCCATGTGACCTGGCCATTTAGCCCATGGTGTGCAAAAACGTGCCGCTCAGAGGCAAAACAACCCAACGAACGAGCAAACACGTTGAACAGCTAAAAACATCATTCAAACATAAGCTAAGAATAATTGATTCTTTGAAGGTGACCCAATAAAAAAAAACTAACTGGCCATTTAGCCCATGGTGTGCAAAAAAGTGCCGCTCAGAGGTAAAACCAACCCTTTTTTCACACAACGGGTTAAATGACGAGTTCACAAGTTCCTCAAAGGTTCAGAAAAGGTTGGGAGAAAGGAACCCACTGGACAACAGTTAGAAGACAGATGGCAGCCTCCCGCCAAGACCATCCAGCGTATTCTTTAACGTTCGCAGGGTATGGCTCTCTTTCTCACCGAGCCACGGATTTACGTCCCATCAGACGGAAGGCGGCCTTTCGAAGCCCATCCGTGCTCCCTTTCTCATCAAGGGCAGGGTGGGGATTAATGGAGATAAATCTCAACGTTGGGACTCGAAACTGGGAAATGCAGATTAAAAACCTGGCGCTGTACTGACTGTGCCAACCCTCGTCCTCTTGAAAGTATGGATTGTGTCAAGTCTGGTGGACGGAACATCTCAAAAATGCAATAAAAAATTCTCTTTAGTAAAAAATTATTGTTAATTTTTAATTACATTAACAAATTGTGAAAAGTTTTAACCATTTGGAAGACGAATGGCCTTACTCCTACATATTGCACTATAAAATAGATAAAATAAATACCTCCTCAAGCAGCTGCTTGCCACAGAGGTCTGACAGGAGCCTGTCAGTTTATATGCCACAGTAGGAGATCTGAGAGGATGGCAGGACCTCAGCAGAAAAACGACACACACATCCATGTCTAACCCGGGGCTCGAACCCAGGTCCCTTAGATCAGTAGCCAAGCGTGCTAACCACTCGGCCACGAGAGGTATAATAATTCCTTCTTTTTTGGAAAAAAAAAAGTGATCGCATTCATTGTGATAATTGCAAAGACATAGTCTACTTTCCCAGGTAAAGTTCTTTGAAGAAATGTACTTAATATAATTAAACATTCGATTATCGCATGATTTAGTAGGTTAGCGTGTCTGGTTACTGATCAAAGGGACCTGGGTTCGAGTCCCAGTTAAGGCACGGATGTTTGTGTTGTTTTGCTACTGAGGTCCTGGCTTCCTGACAGATCTTCTACTTTGGGGGAATAACATCAATGTCCCCTTTCTGACCGAGGGCAGGGTGCGGTTTAGCGGAGTTAAATCTCAACTCTGGACCAGGTGGGATTCGAACCAGGAAACTACAGATTACGAGCCTAACGAGCAACTGATTGAGCGCCCCCTCCCAACCCCATCAAATCAAAGAGAAAAATTTTCTTAATCTTTTTATAGGTGGCGATCCATACGTTCTGCACCCACCTCTCTTTCCCCTTTAAACATAACCCTGATTTCATCTGAAACGCCCATTTCAATTGATCTAAATTTTTACAAATCTTTCTGATTAGTCAACAAGAAGAAACGTCTGGTTTCGACGACAGCGGTCGATAACGTCTTCAGCAATAGCACTTTTACCAAACAAGATATCAGAAAAGTAGAGGGAGAACTACCCTTGAGAGATCTTGGCAAACTTTGAAGATTTTTTTTTTTGGTCTACATCAAACAATGACCTCTTTCGTAGTTACTGAAAAATAAAACTATTCAGGTATAAAACTAATTTTAAAATTTTCGTTTCGGAATTTAAAAAAAAATTAGTTCGTTAGAATGCATACAGACACACACACACACACAAAAGTTTCTCCGTTGGGCGTGATCTGCCATTCCATTCGAAATCAAACGATCACAGGAAACGGATGGTAAGAAGAAAAATCAATTTATTTCCTCCTTTCGGTTTTTTTCCCCCTTCAACTTCTTTCATCGTCGGGGATGCAAGCAAGGGAGCTCAGGCGCGCGAGTCCCCTTTGAAGGCAGAAACATCGACATCAATTAAACGCAGACTCGAGCTTCTGATTTTCTTGTTTCCGACATCGTCTACTTTGTGTCTTTGTCCATTTGCTCCTCTCGCATCGTCGAAACGAACAGAATCTGAACAGGTCGCAGTTTCATTTACTGCGAGAGGCCTGGAAATAAGAGGGGAAAAAAAGTCTACGCAATCTTTCGCGTGGGGAGGGAAGGATTTCTGGCAATAAAACAGACAGAATCCACAAGTAAACGAAAAAAAAAAAGAAGGAAGAAATGAGAAAAAAAGGAGGATGGAAAGAAATGAACACTTCAAAGGAGAGACGAACATCCCTGCAACAACAGCTGAAAGAGCAAAGGAGCAGAATACCCACTGACTGACAAATCGATTGCTCTCTATTTCTTATATTGTCGCCTTCAGATCAACAGCTTCGAGCGTTAACGGATTACAGCCACAGATACCTGCTCTGCTTTGTGTAGAAGACTTTTTTCCCTTTGGATATCGTCGAGACTTCCAGATCCTCTTTCAGTCGCCAATAAAAGGCTAAGAAGATGCTGCTTCTGCGCGTGCTCTTAGCTGTATGTATATTCGTATGTGTCAAGAGGCTAACACGCTTGCAAACACTTCAGCGCAGATAATTAAGTAATTTTTCTAATTGCTTAAATCCTATGGAAAACGAAAAAATAGTCAGCTTCTATTTATTCTTCTTTTGCTGGAGCTTCTTAGCTTCTTCGTTATTGAGAGCAGCAGTCGCCTCGATTTAATTTGAACTGAGCCCCTTTTCTCTTCTTTGGGTGCTTTGAATTTTATTTACAATAAGTGTTTGCCACATGGAGGAATCTTTCCTCCAGCCTTTCCCTCGATTTCTTCCAAAGCGGTCCGCAAAATTCCCCGCCCTGCCCACGGTCAGTAGGGGACACCGATGGGCTTGGAATGGCCAGCGTCCGTCGGATGGGACGTTAAGCCGTGGCCCCGTGTGCGGGAGAGCCATACCCTGTGCACGTTAAAGAACACGCTGGATGGCCTTGACGGGAGGCTACCATCTGTCTCCCAACAGCTGTTCCAGTGGGTCCCCTCCCCCAACCTTCTCTGAGCCTTCGGGGTCCATGTGACCTGGCCATTTAGCCCATGGTGTGCAAAAAAGTGGCGCTCAGAGGTAAAACAACACAACCCAAACCATTCCAAAGCGGAACACGAGGTAAAGAGAGAAATCTTCCTAGGTCAGCTCTGAGAAATATAAATCTTTGCTCCTAAAAATAGTGATTCCCAAACAGGACGATTTCTGATTTTGAGCACAAAAATAAGATAAGGGGGGTAGCAAAAACTCAACTTTTTATAAACATATATTTTAAGAAATATATATCTAACAAAAAATCTCTATCATGATGGATGCTTCTTTGAAATGTGTCTATTAATGGAGTACTAAACTAGAGAGAGTTTCTCTCCTTTCTATGTTGGGGGGGAGGTCACCAAACGAACCGAGAATGTTGACTATTTATTTTGTATCCATTTCTGAAAAGAACAGGTAAAAGCATTGAAAAAATATAGACTCTAGAGTTATGAAATGTATTTAATGCATTTTGGTAAATGACAATATATCTAAAAGAACTACTGTTATGACTTAAAGAAAAAAACAGGTTATTGTATTTTACAAACAACAGAAGCTTGAAATTTCGTGTGTTAAACACTTATGGAAAAAATATAGGAGAAATGTATATTAGAGAATTTACGGAGGGTGTTCAAAAAGTTCTTGACCTCTGTCTGTAGATTTGCACTCGTTTCTCCCAAGTTAATGAGTTACGACTTGTTTGAAAACTTGCATAAACTTGTCATTACGTGTTAAACAGAGATCGTAACATCATTACACTCTTCGCTGGTGTAGTGTAAAGTTCTGTCTGCGAAATCTGTGCTTGTTGCTGTGGAGCCTATTAAAGACGGGGAAAGATTTTACATTTTCATAAGGATGCAGCTTGGGGACGACGAGAAAAAAAATCATGCCGATTTATCACATGCCTATGGGATCATGCCTGTTCATACGGCACTGTTAGGAGATGGATGCGCAAATTCACAAAACGACGACAGAATGTTCGAAGACCTCCCTCGTGCAAGAAGTTCGAAGGAGGCTGTGAAAGAGAGACCCATAGTTGCTATTCGTGAACTCATTAAAGAAAAGTCACACATCACCATTCAATGTATCGATTGGCAATGCGGAAACAATTATTCATCAATATTTAAAGTTCTGAAAGATCTGTGCCAAATGGGTAACTCGCAAACTGACACAACAGTTAAAAAAGACTAGAGTCGACTCTTGCAAGAAGATGTTGACAATGTTTGAATCTAGTGGCCGCAAACGGTTAACAGACATTGTCATAAGTGAAGAGACGTGGTTTTATTGCCATAAAACTCCCAGAAAGCTTGAGAATTATGTTTGGGTTGCGAAGATCAACTGCGTCCTCAAATCCTTCGACAAGACTTTCGCTCAAGGAAGAGATTGTTCACAATCTTTTCAATCCCCAAGGAGTGGTAGTCGTGGCACCTTACCAGAAAAAATGACTATAAATGATCAAGACTACACTAACATTGTTTCGCCTAAAATGGTTAAGGAGATGAAAGGAGCAGCATCCAACAACAGGCATGTCAAGGGTTCTCCTTCATGACAGTGGCAGTGCTCGCAAAACCCCTTCAAGCTACGGCCTATCTGGAACAGGAAAAAATCTAACAGCTACCCAATCCTACATATTCAACTGGTCTTGCACCATGCGATTTTTGGTTGTTTCCAAAAATTAAAAAATAACTTGAAGGGAAGCCTTTTTCAAGGATGCAAGACCTTGCAAATTGCTTTCTTTCAGAGTTGCGTTCATTCAGACTTGCGTTCATTCAGAGTTGCGGAGTGTTCCCCAACTGATCTAGCACCAAGTGTTTCTGAATTGGCGTAAACGTCTGTAACTTTGCATCGTTGCCGAAGGGGAGTACTGTGAAGGACAGTAAAAGTTTTGTTAAGGTAAGTGCAATGGTTTTTGTTCTATAGATGCATATAAAGAACTTTTTGAACGCTCCTCGTACATTTTGTTTTTCTCCTCAGAAAAGCGCTGCTGACAAGCTGTGCTATTCCGAAATATTAGCAAAGTGTTAAGCATATTCTTATATCGAAAATAATATCTAGGCATACATTCGAACGAAAGAAGTGCATAAATCCAACCAGTGGCATGCCCTGAAAATTTGGAGAGTATTTTTTCCCACCCACAAATTTGTGATTTGATTTTAACCTTGCAAGTGATACCTGTAGGTTGGGTTGTTGGGTTGTTTTACCTCTGAGCGGCACTTTTTTGCACACCATGGGCTAAATGGCCAGGTCACATGGACCCCGAAGGCTCAGAGAAGGTTGCGGGAGGGGACCCACTGGAACAGCTGTTGGGAGACAGATGGTAGCCTCCCGACAAGGCCATCCAGCGTGTTCTTTAACGTGCACAGTGTATGGCTCTCCCACACACGGGGCCACGGCTTAACGTCCCATCCGACGGCCTTTCCAAGCCCATCGGTGTCCCCTACTGACCGTGGGCAGGGCGGGGAATTTTGCGGAGATAAATCTCAACGCTGACCCAGCTGGGACTCGAACCTGGGAACTACAGATTACGAGTCGGGTGCGCTACCGACTGAGCCACCCCCGCCCCCAACCCCCTATACCTGTAGGAAAACGATTTCTGCATTCTGTTTTACCTTGAATTGAAATTTGGAAATGATTCAGAGCTACACTCTTGAAATGACATGTGGGGTCATACTGTATATACTGATGTTAAGATTGGCAAATGCTGTACGATATTAGCTGCTCATTTATTATAACAATTTCTTTATTTCTTTTGTATTTACATGTAAAGAGTTGATTACAGAAAGCTCTGAAGTTTGACTATAAGAAGAAATGCTACATACTCCATGAAAATAATACATACAGTTAATACGAAAAATAGGGTTGGCTTGTTATACCTTTGAACGGCACTTTTTTGCACAATGGGCACTGGATGGCCACCTCACAAGGACCCCGAGGGCTCAGAGAAGGTTGAGGGAGGGAGCCCACTGGAACAGTTATTGGGACACAGATTGTAGCCTCCCATCAAGGCCATCCAGCGTGTTCTTTAACATGTAAATACGTGTAAGGAGTATGATTCTCCCTCACACGGGGATACGGTTTAAAGTCCATCCGACGGACGGCTGCCTTTCCAAGCCCATCTGTCCCCTACTGACCTAGGGCAGGGTGGGAAATTTCGCGGAGATTAATCTCAATGCTGGCCCAGCTGGCACTGCAGATTACGAGCCTGGTACACTACCGACTGAGCACCCCCCCCCCCCCCCTACAGAAAATAGTGTAAATAGTCTAGTGTAATAGTCTGGTACACTATCGACCATGGGTTGGTAACCCCTTGGTTGGAAGTTGTGACGTCACAATCATATCGTCTCTATACATTCTACCCACTTTAGATTGTTGGGTTTCGCACGACACTGAATCCGACCCAATCTTCTCGTGGTGCAAGTCTTGTTGCTTTCAGTGCAGATTTTTTTTCTTTGAAAAGTAACTGGAGGAGAGGTTTACCAATCAGTTTGACCTATTCATCTATGTCCATTATTTATATCTTTTCTATTCTTTGTGAAATGGTCAACCTCAAATGGTCACTATGCTGGCCATTTGACAGAGCTACATACCACTGTTGATTATCATTTAATACTAATAATAAACGTGAAATTTTATTATGATCAATCTATTTTGAACTTGCTTATTGATGGACATTTAATGAGGGAGATTTGAGTTTTGTGGATTTCCAGCCCTTAGTGATCAGAAATGCAGGACACCTCAGTTGGTAGATGATCCAATCAGAGGCTGTATCACACACTGTTCCTGGATCCTTGATTTTGGGAACGTCACGGACACTAAACCAGAGTAATGTGTCACAGGATGATGATCAGTTTTTCCAGTTCTTGGAAAAGACATTCTGATGATACTATCATCATGGTCTACCTTAACAGTGTAATGTGTATATATTTACCCTACGCTGGCGATTAGGGGGTTGTTTATCACTGAAAACCAACCTTTTCAGAGATCCTAAAAATGTTTTATTTCCTTAATTCATGAAAAAATGATCATTTAAAAAAGGATATACTTCAAACCGACACTGACATTCCGGTAAAAATAAAGACCAGAAGAGCTATGATTTTTGTGTAATAAATTTTGCGGCTTATTCGGGAGAGAAGAAAAAACTCTCAAGGAATCTAAATCAAGAGCTTAATACTGGTGTGTTAGGTCGTGACCTCCGTGAACTACAAGGTCAGGACAGCTTTGAGCGAGGGAGTTGATGAGTCATCTTTTTCGTCCAAATGTCTCTCGGGTTGACGATTGTCTGTTGTTTTGCTGCCTGCTGGCTTACGTATTGTCAGCTATTTCTGCAAATTTATGAATTTAATAATTTAGGTTTCTCTCTCGTTTTAAAACGTGATGTAGCTTTATTTTTTTTCTTGCGAAGTTTCAAGTTTTTTTGTGTTTTTTGTGGTAATTGAAGACACTGACGTTTGTGCTTTTGAATTAATCGATGGCTATCATCGAAGGAAATACAGTATTGCAGAAAACGTTGTATTTTAATATCGTTTAGTTTATTATGAAGGATCACTGTTGTGTAACAGAATATCGGTCGAATTTTCGAGAAGTTAAGGTACAATCGCTCAAAAAAGTATCCGAACACTATGGTTAATTATAGAATTCAGAAAAAACATCTGGCAACGAATTTTTTAGAAATTAGTGATCTGCAACCCTCGTGTCACGTGACACGAAGTCAGATCACTAAATTCTAAAAGATTGCAGATCACTAATTTCTAAAAGGTTGCAGATCACTAATTTCTAAAACGGTTGCAGATCACTAATTTCTAAAAGAACCGTTGCCAGATATTTTTTCTAAATTCAGTAATCAATCATGGTGTTCGGATATTTTTTAATATATATAATGCGTATGAATATATAATGCAATGAATATGGAGCGTGTGCAGTTACCGTTCACAGCAAACTGGAGAGGTTGCGGTTAATGTTCACAGCACATTGGATCGTGTGAGCTCACAAAGACCTAGATCGTGTGGGCTCACTCACGGAAATATTGAGCGTGTGCAGTTACCGTTCACAGCAAACTGGAACTTTTCCAGTAACTGCACACGCTCCAGTTTGCTTGTGCAGTTGCTGTACACGCTCCAGATATTTTTTTCTGAATTCCGTAATCACGTGACACGAAGGTTGCCAGATAACTAATTTCTAAAAAAAATTGTTGTCAGATATTTTTTTTGAATTCTGTAATCAACCATAGTGTTCGGATAATTTTTTGAGCGACTGTACCACTGAATATGTTAACGTTTTTCGATTTCCGATGAATCAAGAGATAAAAACAAATTGGCTAAGAAAAATTACTAGATGAAATTATTACCAGGAAAACGTTTGTGAAAAACATTTTAGCGAGGAAATTACTATTGGAGAAGACGAATTACCCAATATAAACGGCGAAATTTAAAAAAGAATCCTGGTAAATGACACAAATCGAAAAGATGATGCTTATCCCTGCATGTTCATAGGATGTCAAATCTCTTGCAACAAGTACCAAACCACAAATCAAGCAGAGAAAAATTGTAAAACGAGAAGCGTATATTGCTTTTAAGCAGAGCAATGAATACTAAATTTTGATGCATTTTCTACACCACATTTCTACTTAAATAAAGGAATTTATTCAAATACGATCGTTCATAATACGAAACTGAAATTTACATTTTATTCACGAGTTTCACTTCTATTTTCCAAGTAGTAAAGAGCATAAATGTTGATAGTGAAATGAATTTGTAGATGTTTCAGAAGGGTTGGGTTGGGTTGTTTTACCTCTGAGCGGCACTTTTTTGCACACCATGGGCTAAATGGCCAGGTCACAAGGACCCCGAAGGCTCAGAGAAGGTTGGGGGAGGGGACCCACTGGAAGAGCTGTTGGGAGACAGATGGTAGCCTCCCGTCAAGGCCATCCAGCGTGTTCTTTAACGTGCACAGGGTATGGCTCTCCCGCACACGGGGCCACGGCTTAACGTCCCATCCGACGGACGGCGGCCTTTCCAAGCCCATCGGTGTCCCCTACTGACCGTGGGCAGGGCGGAGAATTGTTTCAGAAGGATAAAACTCTGCCCATGAAAGCAGTTAGTTATAGCTTAAATCACTCATAAAGTCTGTTTATAAAGTAAAATTCAAAATTTTCGAAGGTTTCTAAAATATTTCGATAAGAATAATTAAATAATTTTTATGCTAATACTTTTAAAAATGCTGTATCTGTACAATGCCAGATGAAGATATGACTTGTACAGAGTTTTTGCATTTAAAAAATATATAATATCCGTGGAACACGAATTACTATTTCAAAGGTGTATCCCTCAACAAACTATCTTAGTTGGGCTGTTCAAAATCTATGTCAACGACAGTGGACTGACTGACACAAATGAGGTCTGCTAATCTTATAATGCCCAATTACTCGATTACATTGTGAAAGTGTTAAACATATGTATCTGGAGACTTTAGTTTGAAAAAAAAACCATACAAAAGTATTATCGGGCAAAAATTTTACAGCTTCTAATGAGCAAAATTTAGAAAGAATCAAGAAAACTTGACAGATCATGCGTTGGGTTGGGTTGTTTTACCTCTGAGCGGCACTTTTTTGCACACCATGGGCTAAATGGCCAGGTCACAAGGACCTCGGAGGCTCAGAGAAGGTTGGGGGAGGGGACCCACTGGAACAGCTGTTGGGAGACAGATGGTAGCTTCCCGTCAAGGCCATCCAGCGTGTTCTTTAACGTGCACAGGGTATGGCTCTCCCGCACACGGGGCCACGGTTTAACGTCCCATCCGACGGACGGCGGCCTTTCCAAGCCCATCGGTGTCCCCTACTGACCGTGGGCAAGGCGGGGAATTTTGCGGAGATAAATCTCAACGCTGACCCAGCTGGGACTCGAACCTGGGAACTACAGATTACGAGCCTGGCGCGCTACCGACTGAGCCACCCCCGCCCCAGATCATGCGTTTTAATTAAGCCAACATCAGACGAACAATGTAGCTGAGCCCATTTTTTCGTGATCTCCGTCTTGTATTTCGGTCAAGAACAGTGCTTCTCTACCTTTTTGGACCAAATGACCGCTTTTGCCAAGTATTGTTTCGCTAACGTTCCCCCTTCACGGAAATTTTTATTCATCCACAAGTATTCGATATTCTATTCAATTTCGTTCTACAGAAACACTGAATTAAAACGTTGCCACAAATTTTTTAATCTTTCCCTTTTGGAACACTGGCCTAGAAAAAGTCCCGCTCTTCGCTGCCAGATCCACTACCGTTGTTACTTTTATTTAAGTGCCACGTGTCAGATCACATTCAAAATAATAAGGGGTACGAATATAAAGATATTCAAATAATAAACAAGTAAGAATAGGATAGCAGAGAATTAATTTAAATACAATTTGCTATGACTGGCGAATTTCTTCCTAATATTGGAATTACAATTTTCAATTGTGAAAAATAAATCTTCTCGACTAAAGTCATTTAATTTTCCTTTGGGGAGACTTAATCTAATAATTTTTCCTGATACTATGCAACTGCTATCTACATATTCGCTTTCAATGCATCCTTTGAATATTCAAAGAGTTATGGAATTTGAATTTACCACGAAAGTGAATTAAGCATAGTAAACTAATATAAATGCATTTTCAGAATTATTTTATGCATACTAATTCCTTTTACCAATGCTGAGTGCTTTGGCAAAAGCTTTGGCGTTTTTTCTGCTGAGGTCCTGCCATCCTCATAGACCTTCTACTATGGCATATAAGCTGACAGGCTCCTGTCAGACCTCTGTGGCAAGCAGCTGCTTGAGGGGGTATTTATTTATTTATTTTTATTCTAAGAGAGGGGTGAGCACAGGTCAAGATCTAAAAGAATAACAAAAAGTGGGTGCAAGATCGAATCGGAATGGGAAGGAAAGTTGTTCTGGTATAAAGGTTTACTTCCTCATTTTGGTGCTCTTTACCAAACTTCTTAAAAAGCAGAGGTAATAAATATGCATTTCAATTTTTTTTATCCTTCATTCCGATTACTAGCATTCTTAAAGGGTAGGGCGGGGGTCATTGCCTCCTTATCCCCCCTCTCAGATTCCGCCCGCGATGAGCAGTATATAATACCGACCTTAGAACTCTCTTTTCTAACATTTTGCAAATATTCAATTTGCTTATGTTTATTGAAACTAATATTTAAGGTATGCAAATTGCTCATATTATTCACTTGAAATCTGATACATTAGACATGATACTGGTCAATTTCCTTAGATATCTTAACTGAGACCCCACAGACGCTCACGTGTTTTGATGCTAGCAATTTGAATTGGAAAAGGAAAAAGCAAATCATTATCATTACTTTATTAAAAAGTGTTACACATATCATATATTTGTATTACTCTTATTCATCCAAGAGCATCTGAGTTCATGTAAATTAACATTTAAGAACACAATTTCGCCAACATCGACACTCAACAATGCACAATGGAAAAAAACACATATATACAGGGTGAATCTGAAAAAGTGGGCAAAACTTTACGGGGTGGTAGAACGCAGCTATACGAGCAATATTCGTCATAGAATGTATGGTCGGAACGCAAGCGGTGAGAAGTTAAAAGGTAGTTTTCCATTGTCACATTTAAAGAATGAACACAAGAAGGAGAGGAGATACTTCAGAAAACATTTTATTAACAGGACCGTACACAAAGCCGCACCGTACACAAAGTGCATATCCGCCATTTCGTGGTTAGTATAACCAGCCATACTCTCGGCAATCCACGGTAGAAATGCCGTTGGGTGCGAGGACCGACCCTTTTATATCATTTCCAACGCCACCTAGCGGCTCGCCGTTTGCGTTCCGCCCATACTTTCTATGACGAATATTGCTCGTATAGCTGCGTTCTACCACCCCGTAAAGTTTTGCCCACTTTTTCAGATTCACCCTGTATATATGCAAAACAATACAGAAATGTTTACAACCGAATTAAAGCTTTTTTTCTTTAACATTAATATTAGGCTGTCAGCATTTGTGACACTCATTAGACATTTTAGCAGTGAGTATTCTGAAATGCAAAAGAATTGCTTCATTTCTAATTACAATCGGTGAAGAATTGAAAATTTTAGGGGTCAATTAATCAACATGTTTGGGCATTTTTTTGCAAGTTACAAGAGAAATTTTGTACCATCATCTCGCATAGAGAAATTTGCATTAAGAAGCACTGAGTTGTTTCTAAAGAAGTAATTTAATCTTCTATGAACAAATAAGTGCCTTAATGGAAATAGATCTGAAATGGTATAGTCATAAAAGATGGTGACGGTTTTGTATTTATTTAGTAATATTTGACATATAAATTTATTTTGTATTGAAATTAAATTTATAATGATGAAATGCATGTTCCACTACTTGTAATACATATTGTATAGTGGATTAAAACCCAAGATTTTTATAGCATGATTAATATTTTTTCACTCAGGATTTTTTAAATAATAAAATTTATATAACATCTGTCTAAGTGTATTTGTTAGTTTTCCAATGTGGATTTTCTAACTTATAGATCTATCAATATAAACGCCTAGGTATAGTAGACTTTGAACCTGTTCAATTTTTTCCAGCAACAAGCCGAGTTTCCAATTCCATCTTTTTAAATTTTTTTCAAGTCAAAAGTTTCAATTCTTCACCTATTGCAATTAGAAATGAAGCAATGCTTTCCATTTCAGATCACTCACTGCTAAATGTCTAATGAGTGTTGCAAATGCTGAGAGCCCAATATAACGATTAAAGTAAAAAAACTTTAATTGGGTTTTGAATTTTTTGCATTAAAAGGTATGCAATTTTAATCAAATTTGGATTGTATGATTTCTTTTCTAGGCAAAATAAAATATACTTAATATTTTTTGCATTTAAATATAACCTATTTAAATTTATATTTATTCCTTATAACTATTCATTTAGTGGTACTATGTTAATAGGATCAATTTGCATTTGTAGTTGGTTGTAAAATGTTTGCAAAACATGATGGTCGCAAATAACATCTTTTGAGGAATTTGTGTCATAAAGGCGAATGAGTTTTTTGATTAAAAGTGGTTTATAGTCTTATCCAAATAGTTGTATGTATAAGTACAATTTATATCAGTGCTGTCAAACTTCTGCAAGACCGCGGGCCATTTTTTCTTTCGCCAATATTTCGCGGGCCAAAAAAAAGAATGGGACAGGATAGGTAATTGAAAAGTCCTTTCATGTCACCTCAAAAAATTATTTTATTTACAAGAAAAATAATAAGTAATAATAAACCAATATAAAATTTCTAAACCTTATCAAATGTTTAATAAATTTAATGGGAGCATTGTGGCCGTAGTTGTTGGACAATAAAAATAGAATGAATAAGTTGAAATAAGGCAATAATAATTGCAAATAGAATGAGTAAGTTAAAGATTGCATATCAAGTAAAGTAATATAAGTTGACAAAAAATTACAAGATGGTTTACAGATATTTATTTAAAATTTCAAGTAAAAACTTGATTTTGTTCGCGGGCCACAAAAATCCTTGGGTTGGGTTGTTTTACCTCTGAGCGGCACTTTTTTGCACACCATGGGCTAAATGGCCAGGTCACATGGACCCCGAAGGCTCAGAGAAGGTTGGGGGAGGGGACCCACTGGAACAGCTGTTGGGAGACAGATGGTAGCCTCCCGTCAAGGCCATCCAGCGTGTTCTTTAACGTGCACAGGGTATGTCTCTCCCGCACACGGGGCCACGGCTTAACGTCCCATCCGACGGACGGCGGCCTTTCCAAGCCCATCGGTGTCCCCTACTGACCGTAGGCAGGGCGGGGAATTTTGCGGAGATAAATCTCAACGCTGACCCAGCTGGGACTCGAACCTGGGAACTGCAGATTACGAGCCTGGCGCGCTACCGACTGAGCCCCCCCCCGCCCCCCCACAAAAATCCTTGTGTGCGCCGTTAATTGGACAGCGCTGTTTTATATTATTGTTTTAAACTATATCTCATGTATTTTCATGTAACATTATTATTCTTCTCTCCTGCAGATAAGCAGATGCTTTGCGGGTCATTTGTTTAAACTCTTGTATAACTAACATGAATATGAATAAAGATTATTATTATATATTATATAATTTAATCTGAAAACAAAGATATTGAGTTCATCTTTAAAAAGTAATTGAATACATCTTGCGAAATCGTTCCCAAAACCAAAAGTTTTCACTATTTCTCATTAACAAAATTTACACTGTTGTGAGCACGGATTGCATAACCTGTTTATGTGACTGTTTGTGGTAATTATGTGCAAACACATTCTTCTCACGAAGAAACGTTGCTATTACGCGAGATGGAACATAACAAAAGGAATAATAAACAGAGAACTATGCGCTGTCGTAATTTAGATACATTTAGATTTTTAAAAAAATACTGAAACGAGTATTAAATGCCTTTACCATGGAACAAACTCATTATCTGCAGCTGCGTATCTTTCTCGCTGAAAAAACTAAAAAATGTGAAAAAAAATGGGGAATTAACAATCTAAGAGCTTGTTTATACACTGATCTATTTTTTTTTCCATTTCTTTTGTAAGAAAAAAAAAATGAAGAAGGCAAAGGTAACTAATGCCTTTCAATTTGCATTTTGCATTACAGTTTCTCTCAGACTTTGCGTTGTGTCTCAGGAGGAAGGACATGTTGTGTAGATAGCATATGCCGTCCACGCTAAGCATTATGTAAATAGGGGCGGAACATTAAGATGCTCGAAGCCTTTTGTTTCACAGTGCTGAAAAACGCAAAGGACAGAACGCACTCGTGTGTCTGCTGAAGGAAAAACGCTGTACTGGAAGGCAGAGTACTTGAAGGGAGATTAGTGCAAATTTGTGCGCTTAATCCTCACATTTCCAAAAGCATAACTGAAGGAGAAAAGTTCTCAGTTTGATTTAAGAATATTGATCTTGCTCTCATTTGTAGTACGAGAGTCAAATTCCTGTTTCTATCCTTTTCTGCAATCATAACTGGTTTTTTCGATGATTCTTTAGAGAGGTTCGATAGGTTGTCGTCGAGACGTGAAAGCTTTCTCTTATCTTTCTGTTTCAGGCTTTAGCAAAGAAAGTACAAAAGAAAAAGGAAGACTAGCAAGACTTAGATTTCTGTACTTTTTAGAAGGATGCAAACATTTTCCGTTAAGTTCTAGCAGTGATAATACTTTTGTTAACTAAAAACATATTTAGTTAAACTAGAAGGTTTAAAATAGAAGGTCATAATTTTACGCTTTCTAGGGTTAACTATGGTAGTGAAATTTGGACCCTTTGTAAACAATATAGCAGGAAACTTGATGTCTTTGATTCCAGATGCTTAAGCAGTATCTTGGGCATTAGGTGGTTCAACTTTGTAAGTAATGATGAAGTTAGGCAAAGCAGTCGACAACCTCCTTTAAGCAGTATATTGTGCAGAGAGAGACTCCGTTGGTTTGGCTATGTTGTCCATTTGGATAACTGTAGATTAGCGAATAGGGTTATGAACAGTGTGCCTAAAGGCCTCAGAAAGGGTGGGGGGGAGACCTAAGATGCGGTGGGCAGACAATGTCAAATAGGACCTTGTTAGAATTGGTGTGCAGTGGCGAGATGCAGCAGATATAGCTCAGGACAGATATGCTTGAAGAACTAAATTGCACAATATGGTTGGACTTCCGTAGTCGATGGATGCTTGAGGATGATACTGTTGATGATGATGCAGAATGTAAGTTAACGAGATTCGGATTAAGCTAAATTCAAAAGAATTTAATTTAGGAAGCGGGGCTTTTTAATAATATGGATGTAAACAACCTAGAAGGCTTATCTAAGGTTGTCCTAGTTTCTATTACAACGTAAACTTTTAATACTAAATAAAAGAATCGGCTTTTAAACTAATAGCCGTTTAATAGATTTCGCTCGATTTGATCTGTTTATAAAAATATTATTATTTATAAGCCAGTTTATTGGCAGTACTTCATAAAGCTGATATCTAAGGAAAATAGGGGCGGGGGTGGCTCAGTCGGTAGCGCGCCAGGCTTGTAATCTGTAGTTCCCAGGTTCGAGTCCCAGCTGGGTCAGCGTTGAGATTTACTTCCGCAAAATTCCCCGCCCTGCCCACGGTCAGTAGGGGACACGGATGGGCTTGGAAAGGCCGCCGTCCGTCGGATGGGACGTTAAGACGTGGCTCCGTGTGCGGGAGAGCCATACCCTGTGCACGTTAAAGAACACGCTGGATGGCCTTGACGGGAGGCTACCATCTGTCTCCCAACAGCTGTTCCAGTGGGTCCCCTCCCATAACCTTCTCTGAGCCTTCGGGGTCCATGTGACCTGGCCATTTAGCCCATGGTGTGCAAAAAAGTGCCGCTCAGAGGTAAAACAACCCTACCCTAAGGAAAATAGGTATCAGCAACAACAACGAAATAAGAGTGCAAACATCCTAAGGCAGTGATTCTCAAACCATTGGTTTCGAGCAGCTTGGAAGGGATATCAGCAAAGCTCTGATAGTTTTATATTTGCTGATATTTTTAGTGAAATTTTATTTGCTAATACATAGGTCGTATATTGCAGGGAAGAGGGAAATGGTAGCATAATTTTATCTACCACTCTAGTGGGTCGCATAAACTTATTTCAGTTCTAGGGAGTCGTAGTGTTAGAAAACTTTAGAACCATTGTTCTAAAGTATGACAGACAAGCCGCAAGATTCCCCACTCTTTGATAAGTCGTATATTTAGAATAGGTAGTACCTGTGAGGGAGACCTTTTTTTTAACACAAAAGACAGGTTACGAGGACCCCCCAATGGCTCAGAAAAGATGGGTAGAAGGGGATCCACTGAATAGCTTTAGAAGACATATGAAAGCCTTCTCTCAGGCCCTCCAGTATGTTCTTTAGTATGCACAGCGTATAGCTATATCATACAAGAGATGATTTCCCTGTCCCATCCAACGGACGGCGAAGCGACTTTTCCAATCCCATAAGTCCCTTTTATCACTGAGGAAGAGACATATTTTCACATCGGAAAATATCTCAACGCAGGAACAGTTTAGACTAAAACCTGGAAACTACAGATTATTAACATGGCAAGCTATCAACTGAATCATAACTTGTCTATAAGTAGGTAGAAAGAAGGTTCCCAATATTGTCACTGAATCAACTGATTAAAGAAAGCGAATTATGTGATCTGAAAATTGTATTCAAATATTTGTACTTGTTAAGGATTCAAAACTACTCTAATTTTATTATGGTTTTATTATGCGTTTCATTTGATTAAAACGGCTATTATTTTTCCTAATTGGTGAATTTGGATAACGTTTGAACTTCAGATATAGTTTTCTATAACGAATCTATAACAAAAAAAGAAATGAACCTTCCTGATGTTATTATAGAGCAAACAAACCCACGAAAAAGTGGGGATAAAACGGGAACTTGAAAACCTCAGATTATGAGCCAACCTCCATCTCAGGTGTGACATTTATTTTTTAGGGTTTAACTTCTGAGAAGTTTAATTCTGATTCCGGCACATCTTCCGAACGGGAAGGTGAAGACTAACGAGTTAGATGTCAAATGAAAGCTTGTGACGTGGAGAAGGTCACAGGTTATAGGAAAAAAAAAAACTAGAAAGATAAGAAACTGTCTCTGACGAATACAGGATGCTCGTTTTCGGAGAAAATAAAGTCCTTATTTTTTCGAAATTTTGCATCTTTAAGAATAGTAATTCGTACTAATTATGATTGGAAAATGCAAAAAAATATTATATTATGAACTCTATAAAACGCAAAAGCATGTATCATTTATCCTTAAAGCGAAGAACTTAGATTTTCTTATTTTCTAGGGTTAAGGGCAAATTAAACAGTGTGTATAAAATAAAATTATTTATTTATTATTAATATTTTGTGATATTATTGAAATTATTAAAAATTAACTACTAAATTTATAAAAGTAAAGAACATCCGATAGAATTTTAATTAATTGTATTCTAATAAGGACATATATGATTATCACTGATTCGTTTAGGATAGCAAGTAACCAATCCAGGTTGCTAATTTTCCCTGACTCCCGCTATCCTGTTATCAATTATTTCATTCTTCAACCATTCTATCACCAGAATTTCTATTCGCTAACATTAATATATCATTTTCAATATTACTTCTTAAAGTTTTACAATTTTTACATTTAGCCCCACCAACGATGGTAAATAAAGTCTCTTTGGAGGATTTAAAAACTATGAATCATCACATTTTTTCAGTGCCTATTCAATTCAAAAATAATTTTTCATTAATCTCTCAAAACGAATAGTTGCGTTTTTCCATCCACCTGGGGGTTAAAGGGACAAATTGTTGCTGCCTATGTTGCTGGTCATCACATTCCACCGCTAAAATATCAAATTTGTTGTCAATTCTGTACATCGTTTGCAATATTCGTTTAAATTTTATAATTTTCAAAAATTTCAACCGTGAGAGGGCGCAATTAAAGCTTTTTGGGATGTTCTAGAAGTGTTGAATCATAATAGGTTATCCATAACTTTCAAACACAGAAATTTTTAATTTTTCTCTAAAAACAAACAGTTTTTATTTAAAACAAAAAATAATAGCTTTTCCCCCATTTTTAAGGTAAAAATCATTGTTGTCAATGTACACTCCATAACATTCACATTTCACAATCATCTTTGGGGGCGGGGGTGGCTCAGTTGGTAGCGCGCCAGGCTCGTAATCTGTACTTCCCAGGTTGGAGTCCCAGCTGGGTCAGCGTTGAGATTTATCTCCGCAAAATCCCCCCCCCCTGCCCACGGTCAGTAGGGGACACCGATGGGCTTGGAAAGGCCGTCGTCCGTCGTATGGGACGTTAAGCCGTGGCCTCGTGTGCGGGAGAGCCATACCCTGTGCACGTTAAAGAACACGCTGGATGGACTTGACGGGAGGTTACCATCTGTCTCCCAACAGCTGTTCCAGTGGGTCCCCTCCCCCAACCTTCTCTGAGCCTTCGGGGTCCATGTGACCTGGCCATTTAGCCCATGGTGTGCAAAAAAGTGCCGCTCAGAGGTAAAACAACCCAACTCTTTAACCAAATAACCGAGTGGGATTTTCACGTTGGAATATTCCTACTAAATATTCCAACTTCCATAAATCTTTAAATGCCGAATGAATAGAGTTGAAAGTCAAAATTGAGATATATTTAAAAAAAAAAAAATACCCCCTCAAGCAGCTGCTTGCCACAGAGGTCTGACAGGAGCCTGTCAGTTTATATGCCACAGTAGGAGATAAGATTTTTTAATTCAGTGCAATTTTTGTTTTGAAAAAGCTGAATTTAAAAAGTTAAGAAGTTTCGCTTTTCCTCTGAGGTAACATAAACTTACCTTAATAGACCTTAATAGTTTGTCTGTCTGAAGTTAAAAGCTATCGAACCTAACATCATCGCGGAGATCAGGTGTCACCTAAATTGTAACGAGACGAATGAAAAGACATAAGACTTTGCAAACTTTGCGATTATCGCTTATCATCTCAATTGCCCATGACCTCAAAGTTCGAAGGGACGAAATCCTGCTCAGAGCGATCGACTAGACACGAGGTGTTGATTTGTGATCATGTTTAAGTCTGCTCTATCACACCGAGCATAACTCTGACTGTTTACTCCCCTGGTTTCATCAACCGCTCTATAGGAGCGTCTTAAACGCAACGCACCGATTACTGTAATGACGAAGAGGAGGGGGAAATAAGCGGAAGTTGGAAGAGAGAGAGATGGCGAGTTACGGGAGAGGGGAAGAAGGAGGGAAGAGTGCAACATCCGCTGAATAGACGAAATGTCCTGAAGCTCAAACGTATCCACTATTCATGGGAGTTGTCTACATTAGGTGCTCATGCCGATTGAGCAAAGAGGAGGAGGGGGAGTTTGGGCGGGTGGGTGTGGAGAAGAGGGGGGAGGGGAGGGGGGAGGAGGATTGAAAGATTGTGTGTAGGTGTTGGAGAGGAGGAGGAGGAAGGCTGTATCCACGAACTTCGCTCTGACCACTAACTAAGTGAACAGTTGGAGAACGGGCGGCGTCGGCAGCAAAGATGACACGGAACTGTTTCTCACGCCGCGCTGCACGTCTGGCGTCGACGTGAACTGCAGTGGCGCCGCCTGACACTTCGCGTGACTGAGCGAACAGTTCATCGGCGGGCATCTCGCATCACGTAGTCGCTGATTCCGCTCCTGCCAGTTGGGAACGATGGGAGATGAGACAGCTGCGAACAACGCGCGCGCTCAATTCTCTTGCGCTCTTGGCTCGTGGCTAGTCCAAAGGGGAGGGAATAGATGCTGAAATCGGAGGATTTGGCCGGAAGGGATGAGGCAGTTACGAAGGGGCTTAAGAGGAACCGCAAGAGGAGGGAGTTTTAGAGGAGATGAAGGAGGGAGTTGTTTTAGATTATCTTTTAAATGGTGAACAGAAAAAGAATGGTGAAGATCGTTCGTTAATTTGGGAATGCTCCCAAGTGACATTTACAGATAGCAGTGCGATTAAATTTAATTTAGGGGTCGAAATGAAGTGACGGAGAATGAACAATGAGTGATCGCTCATTGTAGCAATTCGGAAACGGCATTTGATATTCAGGTGGGGGTGAGGAGTTGATGATCCAGCATGAATATGAAAATAGGAAATAGGGGGAGGAGGGAGATGACGCCGGTGGGATTTGTTGAAGTCAGATGCAAAAGATTGCTTATAATCAGATCAATTCAAAAATGGAGTTAGGATTGCTTGATTTGAAGAAAATTTTACCAGAATGATACGAATTGAAGAATGAAAATCGATGCCTTGATGAAAATCGATTATTTCGAATTCATAAATATTCAGTATTTTGTGTTCACTTTTTAACATCAGTTGAAAGCTGAAAAAGGAAATTTTAACCTTCTTGTGTTTATCGATGATCCACAATTTTCGTTCTTACGTCGCCAGTAGATCAATCACCATTCTGAATCTGCGAACGTTCTATTGAATCTTTGTCGTTTTTGAAAAGAATGCCTATTGATGTCTAATAAACAGTGTGATCCAAGCTAGTTTCATTCCCACAGACTACAGATATTAGCGGGCCAGAACAAACTATTTAAAATTATTATTCTTTGAGAAACATCTTCGCAAATTCCCAGTGTATATATGGTTATTCAAATTGTTATGCGTGAATTTTCGTATTCACTTAGAACTGTTTCAAGTTTTTGTCTTCAGCTTCCTTGCTGACATTCTGGCGCCATGAGAAGGATTATCTCGGCGGACAATTCCATTTGATGCACCGCACAGCAGGGCGAAGCCATCTACCTGCCTTCCTGCTAGTTATAATCCGAGGAATGTGCAAAAAAGGAGGCAGGCTCTCATCCGCGGAAAGACTCTGTCAGAGTGGCAGCTGGCGCCATGTCTGAGATTGTTAACTCTACGACACGGGATGTCCGGGAGGATCTCCCCTGAACCACTGCTCAACGGTTCTCACGAACGGACAACCATGTGGTTTCGGGACAAGAACTTCGAGAATTATCTATTTTCGTCCCTTACCGTTACCCCCCCCCCCCCTAACGAGAGAATTGCAGGGACCAGTCAGACTCTTTGGATGGTTGGTTTCTTTTTTTGTGTGTTCGAGAGAGTAAAGGACACTACACTTGACTTTTGACTTGGACCTCGACACTCTACTCGACGCACTTCAGTCTTGCACTTCGGAGAGAGAAATCTTATCTCTCAGTCAGCGATGTTAGCACTTTGTTATAGTTAGTCAGAGCTTAGTTGTAGAGTCGCTCAAAAAACTATCCAAACACTATGGTTGATTACAGAATTCAGGAAAAATATCTGGAGCGTGTACAGCAATTGTACACGCTCCGGTTACCGTTCACAGCAAACTGGAGCGTGTGCAGTAACTGCACACGCTCCAGTTTGCTGTGAACGGTAACTGCACGCGCTCAATATTTCCGTGAGTGAGCCCACACGATCCAGGTCTTTGTGAGCTCACACGATCCAGGTCTTTGTGAGCTCACACGATCCAATGTGCTGTGAACGTTAACCGCAACCGCAACCGCTCCAGTTTGCTGTGAACGGTAACTGCACACGCTCCATATTCATTGCATTATATATTCATATGCATTATATATATTAAAAAAGTATCCGAACACTATGGCTGATTACAGAATTCAGAAAAAATATCTGGCAACGATTATTTTAGAAATTAGTGATCTGGCAACCTTCGTGTCACGTGACACGAAACTAATTTATAAAATAATCGTTGCAAGATATTTTTTCTGAATTCTGTACTCAACCATACTGTTCGGATACTTTTTTGAGCGATTGTAATATAGTTAGGAGAGCGGCTTAACAACTTCAAGCATTGTGTAAGTTGTTGGGTTGTTTTACCTCTGAGCGGCACTTTTTTGCACACCATGGGCTAAATGGCCAGGTCACATGGACCCCGAAGGCTCAGAGAAGGTTGGGGGAGGGGACCCACTGGAACAGCTGTTGGGAGACAGATGGTAGCCTCCCGTCAAGGCCATCCAGCGTGTTCTTTAACGTGCACAGGGTATGGCTCGGCCGCACACGGGGCCACGGCTTAACGTCCCAACCCTACGGACGGCGGCCCATCGGTGTCCCCTACTGACCGTGGGCAGGGCGGGGAATTTTGCGGAGATAAATCTCAACGCTGACCCAGCTGGGTCTCGAACCTGGGAACTACAGATTACGAGCCTGGCGCGCTACCGACTGAACCACCCCCGCCCCGTAAGTTGTTGTAAGAATGTAAAGTGAACTGTGATAATAGCATTACAAATAAATGTTTTTGTATTTCTTAAGAAAAAAACCATTACATGCCTTTGTCCACTCCTTTTGGCACTGGAGGATGACTCTGTTCCCCAGTAGGATACTGGGCTATTTATTAGCTAATGAAGGGACAGTGTATGGCATAAAAGGTACTATCACGACTAAATAAATACTGAGCGGGAGGATAATATATTTAACAATGTGAATATTTATATATATATATTTTTCCTCCCCCTGTATAACAAAATACGAATTTCGATGGTATTCAAATTATTTATCATCATCTTCAGTTATAAAGAATTATAACTATCTACCAGTATTGAAATTTTTTATGGTTAAAAAAAAAACTGTTTGGTCGTGCCTTAGAAAGTGAGAATCACTTACCAGGAATGAAACCTTACACGGTTAAAAATCTCTCACCAGTATCTTACTAAGACAAAAATTTCTAGCAAGGATTGAAACCTTACACTGTTGAGAATCATTCTCCAGGATTAAAAAGGTACACCGTTAATTGCGGTTTTATAGTGCAAGGGCAACTAAGGCCATGTTGACATTACATGATTAATCATCAATGAATCTACTTCTAAAGAAACGACAGTGGGCCATAATCGACTTCTAATGGAATGAAGAGGACGAGAATGGACTTCTAAAAAAATTTAAGCGGGTCAGAATAGACTTCTAAAAGGATTGAAGCGGGTCAGAATAGACTTCTAAAAGGATTGAAGCAGGCCAGAAAAGGATTTTAAAGGAATAAAGTGGGCCAGAATCGACTTCTAAAGGTTTGAAGCGGCTCAGAACAGACTATATTATTAATTATCCTTCATCTTCAATCCTTTAAATATACTTAAAGGATTGAAGCGGCAGAACAGACTTCTAAAAGTATTGAAGTGGGCCAGAATATATATTTAAAAGTATTGAAGCGTGCCAGAACAGACTTCTAAAAGGATTAAAGCGGGTCAGAATAGATTTCTAAAAGGATTGAATAGACTTCCAAACATATTGAATCTGACCAAAATCGACTTTCAAAGGAATAAAGGAGCTGAGAATCGACTTCTAATGGAATAAGGAGGCCAGAATCAACTTTTAATCGATTGAAAAGGCCAGAATAGACTTCTAACGGAATAAAGCTTGCCAGAATCAACTTTTAAAGGATTGAAACGTGCCAGAATTGACTTTTAAAGGATTGAAGTTTGCTGGATCGACTTTTAAAAGTTTGTAACGTGCCAAATTCGACTTTTTAAGGATTGAAATGTGTCAGAAGCGACTTTTAAAGGAATGAAGGAGGCCATAATAGACTACTAAGGAAATGGACCGGAAATGACTTCTAAATGATTGAAAACGTGTCAGAATCGACCCTTAAAGGATTGGAACATTCCAGAATACACTTCTGAAAGAAGTAAGCTAGAATAGACTTCTAACGAATAAAGCTTGCCAGAATCGAATTCTAAAGGATTGAAGTGTGCCATAATCGATTTCTAAAGGATTGAAGTGTGCCAGAATCGACTTCTACGGCATTGAAGTGTGCCAGAATCGACTTCTAGGGCATTGAAGTGGGCCAGAATCAACTTTTAAACTAGGCCGCTTTACACAGTACCGTTAACATTTCAAGTTTTTCTATCTCTGAGCATCTTAAATGCTCCTGGTCAGAAAATTTTATAATCAACTTTTTAATCATAATTGAAGTTATCAGTAAATCAGAAGCCTCAGTAAATCCAAAGCCAATAAAATTTTTAAAAACGGTTTTCAATACCGTAACCAAATTTATTTTCCGATTTTTTTATGTGCTTGTAAGTATTGACATATATTCAGTGGTAAATTTATTAGGATCTTCCCCATAGAAAATATATTAGGTCAATAGAAAGTCAAATGTAGAATTTTCTAACGTCTTAAATAAGAATATTTAGGGAAAAGTGGGATTAATGATAAATCAATGAGTCTAATAAAAATCTTGATCTTGATTTTCAATAATATTCGTTCGGTATTTAAAGATTTGTCGAAATTGGAATATTTGACCAGAAAAGTAACATATGTCCTCTGGCGAATATGGATGATCGTTTTCAAACAGAATAAATTATCCATTTTCCGCCTTTAGCTCCCCCTAAAAGCGAAAATTGGAATTAATAGATAACTGCGAAAATGCAAGCAGCAGTATTTTCTTAGTACCTTTAAAAATAAAAAGAAATTTTTTATTTATCCTAAAACAAAAATGTTACGTTTTTCTCACCTCCTGGGCTAAGGGGAAGAAATCATTGCTGCTAATATAAGTCGCGTCACCATCACACTCCCTCATAAAAATTTCAGATTTCTTGCTTAAATAGATCGTTTGCAATATTCGTTTAGAAATTTGTCCATTTTCGAATTTTTATCACTATTAGAGGATTTTTATTAAAGTTATTGAGAGATTTGGAAAATATTAATCCAGTATTACGTCAAAACATATCTAACTGTCAAAAACGTTTTCAATTTATCTGTAGAAGCAAAAAATGTTGAATATTTACAGAAGAATAGACTGACTACAAAGTGAAAACTTTAGCTCGCTTTTCTTGAAAACGAGCTCAAACAGCAATGCTATGCATAAGAATTTGCCTCAGAAGTCAATATTCGCACTAAAATATTAAGCATTATTTCGAACTAAATTGGGCGATCTGGTTGGACTTCTGTAACCCATGGCTGTTTGAGGATGATGATGATGTTTTAAAAATATGTAATTAAATCAATTTTCGCCGATATTGCAATACAGTACAAATCCTCCACTTGAGAAAACCGGGAAATGAAACTAAATCCTTCTATCTCATCAAGGAAATTTAGAAATAGAATTAACAACATCAAATTCTATTATAAACATCACATTCCTTTAAAATTTTTAACAGAATACTACAGCATTTCTTTTCGACAATTTTTAATTAAGTTTTCATTTCCTTTTCTACTTTTCGCTTTTAGGAGCCATTGTAGCGCAGTTTTTTTTTTTTATCTCTGAGCGACACTTTTTTTGCATACAAAGTGGTAAATGGACAAGTCACAAAGAACCTGAGAGCTCAGAGTGGGACCCCCCTGAACAGCTGTTAGGAGACAGATGGTAACCTCCCGTCAAGCCCATCCAGCGTTTACTTTAACGTGCACAGGATATGGCTCTCCCTCACACGAACCACGGCTTAACGTCCCATCAAACGGACAATGGCCTTTCCAAGCCCGTTTGTGTTCCCTATTGATCAATGGCAGGGAGTTTTGCGGAGACAAATCTCAACGCTGACCTAGCAGGTCTCGAATCTGGGAACTGCAGATTACGATCCTGGCGCGCTATCGACTGAGCCCCCTCCCCCCCCCCCCGGTAGTACAATTCAGCCTGAAAGTATTTGAGAAGTTATGATAATTCAAGTCTGACAGAAAGCTTTAAGCACTACCAAAGAGCAACAAATCAATAAAAATCAAAACTTAAAACGTGAAAACCATGAATGGGCCAATGAAAGAGCTGCCAATCGTGAAATAGTAATCGCTACGTCAAACCGTTTCGCAAGTATGCTTAATAGTTCCCTAAATTTTCAGTAAATCGAAAATTTGATAGAGAATGAGACTAAGAGCGGCGTGCACTCTAAATGCTCCATGTTCTATTTATATGCTTTCAAATATTGAAAAAATATTGTTGAAAATATTGACTTAAATACACTTGAATTAGAAGATTTAACATTCAGTCGCTTTTTTTTTTATAAAGCATTCACTTCTAGCTTCAGATTTCTCTCTCATTACATAAATGCAAGGCCGGATCAGGGGGGAGGCAAGGGGGGAGGGCATGCACCCACCCGCTTTTGAGAATGCTAGTACTGATAATATAATTCGAAAAATATTGTTTTGTGCAATGTTTCGCGATTTTTTTTTTCACGATTTTTTTTTTAAACCTCTAATACGAAGAGGAAAATGTTACACTGGGATGGAAATCCAGTCTCTTTTACTTATTTCCCGCCCAACTACGTCGCTCCCCCTACCCTATATTTTTTTATAGATCCGGCCATGCACAAATGTCTTTGGAAAAGGAACCGTCTTTCCGATACGGAATTAAGTCATGTCCTTGTGAAAAGATATCTATCTCTATGTATGTTAAAGTACAGTCGCTCAAAAAAGTATCCGAACACTATGGTTAATTACAGAATTCAGAAAAAATATCTGCACACGCTCCAGGTTGCTGTGAACGGTAACTGCACACGCTCAATATTTCCGTGAGTGAGCTCACACGATCCAGGTCTTTGTGAGCTCACACGATCCAGGTCTTTGTGAGCTCACACGATCCAGGTCTTTGTGAGCTCACACGATCCAGGTCTTTGTGAGCTCACACGATCCAGGTCTTTGTGAGCTCACACGATCCAATGTGCTGTGAACATTAACCGCAACCGCTCCAGTTTGCTGTGAACGGTAACTGCACACGCTCCATATTCATTGCATTATATATTCATACGCATATATATTAAAAAAAAGTATCCGAACACTATGTTTGATTACAGAATTCAGAAAAAATATCTGGCAACGATTTTTTTAGAAATTAGTGATCTGGCAACCTTCGTGTCACGTGACACGAAGGTTGCCATACTTTTTTGAGCGACTGTACAATTTGTATATTTTGTATAGGAACCGGAAAATAGGATATAACAGGAAGTTTTCTCAGCTGCCTAGTGAAATCTTCCTTTATCCAGATGTGAACCTTTGGGGGTCCTTGTGACCTGACTATTTAACCCGTTATTTGCCAAAAAATGCCGCTCAGGGATGAAACAATCCAATCCATTTGCATAACATGTAAGTTTCAAAATACTTTTGGGAACAGAACGTACATCATAATAAGTACTTCCCTAATGAACTAAATACATAAAAATTCCTTTGTACTGCATCTTTTTCTGAAAAGTGCATGCAATAAACACATTTAAAGTAATTATCTCTTCCAAGGAGAAAGAAACTCCAAAATGTTGACAGCATCTTATTAGTTTTCTAAATAATACAACAATTGATACAAAACGGCTGTTTTCTCCGGTTAAGCAAATATTCTTAAGGAAACATGATTATAGAAGTTTTTAATCTGTCTAATAAACATTAATGCAATTGAAGCGTCTTCATCACCTAAGGTGCTACCTATTTATCCCCGTGTTTAATAGTTTTTGTCAACCTTTTCTCCCTGCTTTCTAACAGATAATTCATTTAAAACTTACTTTGGCGAGCGACGACACTGCCGAGGCAACGTGAATAAATAAGGGAGCGCTCTCTATTAGCAATTTTAAGATGGCTTGAGCGACCGAGATCAGCCTCGAGGCAAAGAAAGGGAAATGAGTCTCTATAAACACATCGTCGCAGTTAAAAGAGACGTTCACCTTACTATTATGAAGCTTATGATGCTGCTTCTACTAGGAAATAATTTGAGAGAGGACAATCAGAAAGAGAACTTTTGCTTCAAAGAAGATTTCTCTTCCACTTTGTAACGCTCCCAGTGGTAAGAGCGTGTCGAATTATGCTCGAAATATTGCCATTATCGGATAAAGCAAGAGAGAGAATGAAGGAAAGGAAGAGGCTGTGAAAAAGACGAGCTGTCCAAGCCAATTACAGATGCAGTTAAGGTTCGTGAAATGAGGTTAAGGAAGGACCAACAGTGGGAAACGAAAGATAAATGAGGAGGGGGAGGAGATTTTGCTGCTTCTTCTCGGCGAACTGGACTTGAGAAAGAAAAATTATGCAAAGTATTTGTTTTGAAATTTAGGAGTTTCTTTAATCAGTGATGGAGATGAAATAGGTGCGTGGAGTGTAATTTCGAAGATGGATAATGGTTGACTCCAGCTAGAGAGACGGGACTATTACTTTTGTGATTTTTTTTTTAAACTTTTTTTCATTCCCTGTTGCTTTTATCATTCGCTAATGGGTGAATGAAGAAAGGGATCTAGAAGGAACCAATCAGTTTTCTAAACTTAAATTTATTTTAGCAGAATAATTTTTGTACGTACATCCGAGTAAATTGTCAAGTCTCGAGGACTCCAAGGATTGAGAGATAAGTATGGGAAAGGTGACCTGCTGAACAACTGTTTCAGAGGAAGCCTTCTGAAGACGCTAAGTCGCCCCATTTGCAGCAGAGCCTTGTGAACGTTAAAGAATAGGTTGGATAGTCTCAACGGGAGGTGGAATGGCCGCCGTCCGTCTGATGGGACGTTAAGCCGTGGTCCCGTGTGTGGGAGAGCCATACCCTGTGCAAGTTAAAGAACACGCTGGATGGCCTTGACGGGAGGCTACCATCTGTCTCCCAACAGCTGTTCCAGTGGTCCCCTCCCCCAACCTTCTCTGAGCCTTCGGGGTCAATGTGACCTGGCCATTTAGCCCATGGTGTGCAAAAAAGTGCAGCTCAGAGGTAAAACAACCCAACCCAACCCTCAACGGGAGGCTGACATCTGTTTCCTAGCAACTGTTCAACCTTCCTAGCCCTTTCTCTGAGTCCAACTCTGAGTCCTTTGGATTCTTCTGACCTGGCGATTTAGCACATTGCTTGCAATAGAGAAAGTGGGCCGTTCAGAGGGGAAAAAACCCACTTTCATCTTTTGACTAACTCTTGCACTTTTTGACCAGCTGCTGTAAATTTTCTTAGCTGACCAATAAAATGATACTGTTATTACTCCAGTTAATGATTCTTATAGATGAATTTCGATTATCTACGATACTCAAGACACTTCGAGTTGTTGAACTCAGTGAGTTATCAGTTGGCAATCTGTTCAGTACACGATTTTTTGTATCGTAGGTGGTTTCAAGAGGTTTTAGTTCTTTCCATAAAGGAAGACATTCTAATGAATCTGTCAAGATTCATGTGATGACTCGTGAGAAGGCTTTTATATCATTACACTTTTACCTGCTTGAAAAAAGGAATTAACGATTCCCCGAGGACTCGCCAGATCAAACGTTTTAAGTCCTACATAATTTTGGCTTCATTACCACCAAAATTTGTTGATATTAAAAAAAAAACTCTTTGCCACGCTCACATCAGATCCTTTTTTATTGTTTTCGCTTTTAAAAAATAATGAATATTATATAAAGCGTATAAAAAGTTTTTTTTTTTGTTTCGCGCATATTTAATGAGTAAAGAATCAATTTCCTAGTTGGTATTGGTGAAGTGAATGATAACTGGAAATTAAAATTGGGTAATTTTACTTCTATGCAGCAATTTGTTTGCACACAATGGACTGAAATGGCCAGCTCACATGGACCCTAAGATCTCAAAGAAGGTTGAGGAAAAGGAACCTCCTGAACAGCTGTTAGGAAATAGAGAAAGCCTCCCGTGAAAGCCATCCAGGGTGTTCTTTAAAATGCACAGATTATGACTCTCCTGCACACGGGACCACGGCTTTAAGCCCCCATCCGACTTATGATGACCTTTCCAAGCCCATTGGTGCACCCTACCAACCAAGGGAACGGTGGGGTTTAGCGGAGATAAATTTCAATGCTGGCACAGGTGGGACTCGAACTTGGAAACTGCAAATTACGAGTTTGGTGGTCAACTAACTGAGCCAATCCCCCCGTCAAGGTAAATAAGCTTGCGTTAAATTTAAACGTTTAAAAGATAACTGAATCTTCACGAAAATTGTAAAATTTCATTTATTTCGGTAACCTCTTTGTTATAACAGTTATTATTGTGCTTTAACTGACTTTTAGAATGTGTTATTGACTAGAACTGTTGTTAAATAGTTCATATTCCAGAACTCTTTAATATCAGACGAATATATTATCGAAATTCGAGATTAGGGTAAATTTGATTCATATCTTTTTATTTATTTGAAATTTATTTTTCATTTTCAGTGACTTAGAAAGTGAATCGTTGAAAACTTAAAGTTAGGGAGTTTTGAAAGTGATTTTCCGTTCACATGAAAAAGTGTTCCAACATAAGTTGGAAGGTGGTACATAAACACATCAAGGATAGGGAGAAACTACATAATTAATATTTGACGTCTTACACTGTGGGATCAACACGATTGCTTCGCTACATTTGAATTATCATTAAGTATTTTTCTTTCTAAAATATTTTTTATTTTACCGTTAAAAGTCCAACTGAAGAAGACATGACATTTGAGGCAACTAATTATGATTAATCAAATTTTAGGCATCCCCAGCAGAATCAGCCTCGGTGTAGTGTTAAGGAATAAACGTTGATTCAAAGGCTTTTGATTTGGCTAGCCCTCAGACATTTCATTTGCTTGAAACAGATCAGGAGGATAGAGAAGAAACGAGTGATAATCCTCATTTGCTTTTAAATCGATGTCTCAACCTCTTCAATCTTCTTAAAGGTTAACACTTTTCAAATAATCAAGAAGAAATTGATTCTGAATGGAGGAAAACTATATTTAAAGAGAATATTATTTGATTCAGAATCCACTGGGATTTTCATGGACTGAAATTAGAGGAATGGAAAATTTTTAGCGTTGTCCTTTTTCGAAGATAAAATTTCATAAAATTTCTACTCTTCATCGTTAACTAAAAAGAGCGAAGCTGTTTTATATCATATTTATTGCTGTAATGAAAAACTTATCAGTCCTGTGCATGCATAATTTCACTAGACATGAAGCTAAACGATGGCTGACGGAGGAGTGATAATAGATAAAAACTCAAAACCAATGTGATGTGATGGTGTAGAGGTTTGAAAACGTTTATCAGCAGTGTCCACGCATCATCATCATCCGTACTGCTGTGCAACGCGGCGTTTCAGAGAATCAGATTGGCGCTGATTTATGCAGAAGTATGGGTTTATTAAGTAGTGAGAATGAAACTGAGAGATTTCCGAGATTCAAATTGTGGTCAATGGAAAGAAGTAAGGAGGAACGGGTGAAAAAAAAACTATTGGTGAGTAACCAGGAAGTAACCAACCAGTGAGTAACGGGAAAGCGAATTGACGAATATAACACATTTGCCTTCTTATTAAATATCAATTTGACTATCACTTCAGTGAGTTCTGCTTCCTGTAAAGAGATTTATTTCTCCTGGACTTCTCAATATTTCGCGCTTTTGAGTATCCGCTTGTTTGTGTTTATTCTGTAGTATCTCTAGAATGGTTTGCGTTCATGTCCTTTAAGAAGACATCTAAAATCAACGGCGGCGATTGGCTCAGTAAGTTAGCGCACCAGACCAGTAATCTGCAGTTCCCAGATTCGAGTTTTATTTTCGCTAACCCAACCTTTCTGCCCTCAGTGAGAAAGAAGCCATCGATGGGCTCGGGCAGGCCCTCATTTATGGGATGGAACATTAAGCTGTGTCCTCGTGTGCAGATATCTTCTCACATTAAAGAACACAGTGGATGACCTTGACGGAAGGCGTTCATCTGTCTGCTGTCCAGTGGGTATATGTCCTCTACCTCTACTCAATTTTGGACCCTGAAGATCTTGTACCTTGACCACTTAGCTCATTGTGTGCATTAAAAGTACAGCTACAAAGTAAAACAACCCAACGTCTCAAATTTGCAGAATTGAATCCTATCTTGAAATCAAATTGGCAACAAAAGTGTGAAATGCATACAATTGCATTTAGCATTTTAGTCCTTAGATCTTTTTTTAATCGAAATCAGCGGAAGGCGGCCTTTTCAAATCCCACCGGTGTCCTCTTGTCACAGAGGGCAGGGTGAGATCTCAACTGGGTGAGACTCGAATTTGGGAGTTTGAGAATAAAGAGCCTCGCGCGCTATCCCGCCCCACAGTTAAGATGGCGCCTGAGTGCATGAAGTGTAATTTTAGCTCTGGAGAAAGTAGTGAATTTTTGCAGTGTAATGGACCATGCAGTAGATATATACATTACTACTGCACTGGTATAAGAGAGGCTAACTATAGAAAGATGTCAGAAGATAGAAAAAGTAAGTGGCTTTGTTTAAATTGTAAGGATAAAGCAGAAAGTAGAAGTAGGCTTAGCGTAGCTCCCAATGCACTAGCCCGCATTCGAGCTGATGAAGAAGCAGCAGGTCATATTACTGTTAACGCGGTGGGGACTGTCCTCGAACCGGCGGCACTTCCGGGCAGTGTGGTCCGTGGCTGTGACCCTTCAACAGGGAATGTGGGTGCGGCATCAGGCACCCTATCTCCCGACGACGCTGGCTCAGTGCAGGAATCGGTAAAGTGTCATTTTGTGAATGGGACTCGTACGAGTGCAAAAGACAATAATGAAATCATTGAATTGCTTAGATATGAACTCTCAACTTTCAAAAAAGAAATGATCGACTTAATGAATAGTAATATTCAGAAGTTGAATAACACCGTTCAAGACTGTGTTAAAAGCGCAGAATTTAATTCCAAAAAACTAGACGATTTTATCAAAATAATGGCAGATACAACTAGAGAATTAAAAGAGGTTAAGGAGAAAAATCTGAAATTAGAGACTGAAAATAAACAAATCAGAAAAGATGTAATGGAATTACAACATCAAATAAGAGATCTACAGCAAAGGAGTAGAGCAGAAAATATTGAGATAAGCGGACTTGAGGAAATTTCCGACGAAAATATAAATGAGACTGTCACTAAGGTTGGTTTAGCCCTCAGAATGACAAAAGAAGAAATAAAATACACAGTTGCACATCGAGTCCCAACAAGAAATGCGAATAAACCGAAATCAATAATTGTGAAGCTGAATAGCAAAGAAGAAAGGGATAAATGGATAACTAAATGGCGATCGCTAAAAGGTCTGAGGAACAAGGACTTGGGGATCGTTGGAAATAATAATTATATATATATTGGCGAGCACCTCATTCCTGAATTAAAGTCATTGCTCTTTGAAATTAAAAAGATCAAAAGAGAAAAAAATTATATGTACTCCTGGGTGAAGGAGGGAAAGTTATTCTTAAGAAAGGACGGGAACTCTGATTAGTATTAAATATAAAATCAGTAGAAGATTTGAAACTATTGTAATATGGAAGTTGTAGTCGATAAATTAGATATTGATGAAATTGGAATAAATCAGCTAGTAACAAAGGACGATAATATTTGTAATATAACTCAAATGAATATTAGATCCATTAGAAAAAACTTTGATTTTTTTTTTAGTAGAATCATTAATGGACCTTTCATCAGATATAATTGTATTGTCAGAGATATGGATCAAAGAACACGACTAATGCTTTATAATATTGAAGGTTTTAACAAATTTTACCAGTGTGGATATGTAAATAGATCAGGTGGGGTATTAGTTTTGTAAATTTCAAGTTAAGAGCTACTCAAGTAGATTTTAATTGTAATAATGCAGATGTAGTGTCTCTAAGAGTTAAGATTAGTAATTTTGACTATAACATTATTTCAGTGTATAGATCCCCTAGCCTAGATAAGCAATGTTTTATTGATGAATTTTCCTCTCAATTACTACGAAATAACTATAAAAATGTCACATTGATCTGAGACTTTAATATTGATTTATTAGATAATAAAAATATTAATTCTAGTTACTGTGACATGTTAGTAACGTTAGGATTTATCCAGTGTATTACGCAGCCAACTAAATTTTTGGGTAATACATGTGTTGATCATATTGCTGTAAGATTATCTGCTATTAAGAAAGTTACATCGATAATTATTAAAACGACCGTGACGGATCATTATTTGGTAATGCTACAAATAAAAAGAAACGTAATAGAAAAAGATACCGAGGAAGATAGAAAATATGTTACTAATTTTAAAGAACTTGAATTAAAATTAAAGAACATAAAGTTGGGTACAGATGTTATTAACGATGATCAAAGATTTTGCGATTCCATTTTTGATCAAATTAATATGTGTGTTAGAGAATGTACAAAGCTGAAATATTTGCCAAGCACCAAAAAGAAAATATTAAAACAATGGGTCACAGACGAAACACTTCAATTAATTACCGAAAAGAACAAATTATATAAAAGGCTTAAAAGTTGTCCATGTAATAATGAGGAATACAAGGAAATTAAGGATAGATTCACCCTTCTCCGTAACAGCTTAACTAATAAATTAAGAATCGCTAAAAATAATTATTACAAATATAAAGTTCTTTCGGCAGGCAATGACTCTAAACAGCAGTGGAAAATTATTAATTAATTAACTGGTAAATATAATAATAAAAATCTATTAAAAGAAATCCAAATTGGTGAAAGAATACACGATACCTTTAATGATAAAAAGATAATCGCCGACGCCTTTAATGATTATTACATCAATGTGGTAGATGATCTAATAAAAAACGTTACCGTGGAAGACACATGTGAAAACACATCGGACGATGTGAAATACTATAGAGTAAATTCAATGGCCTTGTTACCGATTAGTGAAAGTGAATTAATTCAGACAGCCTTTACGCTTAAATTAAACAAATCTTCAGGTGATGATAATTTCTCAGTCTACATGTTACAGAGAGTGATCAGTGTAATATCTGGAATTTTACTGAAGTGTTACAATTTGTCACTTGCAGGTGGATTTTTCCCATCTTCGCTTAAGAATTCGTTGGTTACCCCAATTTATAAAAATGGTGATAAAATGCTTGTAGAGAATTATAGGCCTATTTCAATACAAACTGTTTTCTCAAAATTATTGGAAAATTTAATGCATTTAAGGTTAACTAATTACCTTACTAAATATACTATACTATCGGAACACCAGTACGGGGTTAGGAAAGATAAAGGTACAGCTGATGCTACAGCTGAAGTAGTTAAATTAATATATAATGGTCTCAATAAAAAAGAACGAGTGGTGGTCTTGTTTCTGGACATGTCTAAAGCTTTTGACTCCCTGTCTATTGATATTTTACTAAATAAATTAGAGGTTATTGGTATAAGGTGACTGTCACTGAGATAGTTTGATTCGTATTTGAAGGGTAGAACACAACAAGTCAAAATAGGAGACGTTTTGAGTGAAAAAAAAACAATTCGTTATGGTGTTCCACAGGGTTCTGTTTTGGGACCACAGTTATTCTTAATATATGTTAACGATCTATTACACACCAAATTCAAAGATAAGATTATTTCGTTTGCAGCTGACACTGCCTTGGTTTACTGTGATAAAACTGATGATGAATTATTAAGCAATATTACTGAAGACTTAAGAACACTTCAAACTTGGTTCCAAAAAATAAATTATTAATAAATGTAAATAAAACGAAATATATGTATTTTAATACCGTTAGGGGAAAGTATAGAGATCTTGGAGATTTAGTCTATCACATGAGTGATTGTAAGTTTTCGGAACAAGAAAAAATTGGGTCTTTAAACTGTGCTTGCCCAAGGATTAAAAGTACTAAAGCATTAAAATATTTAGGAGTTAATTTCGACTGTTATCTAACCTGGCATGATCATGTTCAAAAAGTAGCATTAAAAATCAAACAAATAATTCCCAAAATGTGTTTTATAAGAGATATGATGAATATAGGAATTTTAAAGAACGTATATTATGCATTAATCTTTTCCAGAATGCAGTATGCAATTCTAATTTGGGGAGGAGCATTTTCATGTTATTTAAATCAATTGCAGCAATTGCAAAAATATATAGTAAAGATTATGACATTTAAAAGAAAGTACGACTCGTCTGAGCAAAGTTTCAAAAAACTTGAAATACTCAACTTAAAACAAATACACCAAATGGCTTTAGCAAAGCATGTATTTCATAATAAAGACAAATTTGATGTAGTGGTTAATAAATATTTTACAAGAGCGGTAGTGGCTCAGGATTTTTGCATTCGAAAACCAAACAAAGAGTTATTCAAAAAATATTATGGATATAGTGGCTTAAAATTATTCAACTCATTGCCCGATAACATGAAAATTATAAATAATAAAACACATTTCTCTAAAGAACTAAAAAAATGGTTGTTGAACGGTGGAGATTACGACTGATGTTTTATTTACTGTATTAACTGATTGCATTGAAATGAGATATGAGTAATAGGAGATAAATTTATATATTACAGAAGCTGAAATTGCTTTTTTCGTTTTTACTATATATTGATGTACTCAGGATTGCAGGAAAAGAAACTTCTCGTATCCTCTACTTCTCTTTTTAGTGATAGATTTCCTTCTGGCGTTTGCATTTGCCGATAAAAAAAATTTCGTCTTCATCCCCCTTTTCTCTTTCGAACGAATCGGAGCTTTGCAGTGAAGATTCGCCTTTTTCTCCGTCTTCCTCCTCCACCGAAGCAGGGTACTTAGCAGCAGATTTTCGTTTCTTATCTCCACTAATCTAAAGAAAGCATTTCTCCTCTCGAAGCTAAAACAATCTGCACCTTTCACCATTCCCACCGAAGCACGCATTGTGCTTTCGCGCCTTTTCCGAAAATGGATTTTGCATTCACTATAATCCGCTATTGTTTACACCGAAGATCGGTTCTTCGCATCTCCGAGAATGTTCGCAAGAAACGCAGTTTTCTCTGGGAAACGTCGAAGCTAACAGGAGTGGCTTTCATTTATCCATATTTTTTCGGCGGTTAACTAAAATTTCTTTTAATGGGGGAAAGATAGAGGGTGAGTCTTATTTTAGCTGATTTCTAAATTGTAATAAAACAGATTTCTTCGAATTAATTCTTTTTCTCTCTGGGGCGGGGGTGGCTCAGTCGGTAGCGCGCCAGGCTGGTAATCTGTAGTTCCCAGGTTCGAGTCCCAGCTGGGTCAGCGTTGAAATTTATCTCCGCAAAATTCCCCGCCCTGCCCACCGTCAGTAGGGGACACCGATGGGCTTGAAAAGGCCCCTCGGTCAGTAGGGGACACCGATGGGCTTGAAAAGGTCGTCGGATGGGACGTTAAGCCGTGGCCCCGTGTGCGGGAGAGCCATACCCTGTGCACGTTAAAGAACACGCTGGATGGCCTTGACGGGAGGCTACCATCTGTCTCCCAACAGATGTTCCAGTGGATCCCCTCCCCCAACCTTCTCTGAGCCTTCGGGGTCCATGTGACCTGGCCATTTAGCCCATGGTGTGCAAAAAAGTGCAGCTCAGAGGTAAAACAACCCAACTCTTTCTCTCTAACTGAGAGAAGCGTTCGATATTACTTTCTAAGAGGTTGGCGATGTTGGCATTGAGATGTATCAATATAAGGCAAAGCAAAGGATAAATTTCGTAGGGCACTTCGGTGACTCACGGTGACACTACGACTACCGAGTTCGAGTCCCGATATGAATGGCATAGTCGTCTGTTCTATCTGTTGCGATTCTCCCCTTAATATCGGAAAGTGTTCAATTATTGACATGTCAAAAAATTCAATGTTCTCTCATTGGGACATAACGCTGAAAAATTAGCTACGAGTCCTAGCATCTAAATTGAAAAAAAAAAAGAAGAAAAAAATTCGTAGCTAGGTAAAAAATTATTAAAATGGAATAAAAACTAATTTAGACAAACGAAAATTTCTCATACAACGACTAAATAATACAGGAAGAATATTTATGTAAAAAGTATATTTTTTAATAGCGAGGAAGCATACTTCAAATAAGAGAGGAGTAAGAATCAGACAAAGTAGAGAACGGGGCTTAAATTCATGGTATCAAAATTAAGTTATCAGGTTCATTTTTGCATTGAACGTTTACGTTTAGTGAGGTTGATTACGTTATACAGTGCTGATTTCATATGCAAATGTGCCTCGCAGACGTGCAACGCACAACAAATAAATTATGGCGACTGTGTATGTGGATCATGAGTTATAGATGCCCTGTTTTTTGAACACAAACTCAGGATTGACAGGTTTTTGAAAGGGTATATAATTACCCTTTTCGACACCAAATGTTCCCAGTCACAAATTATAAAGATGTGCAAAGTCTGAGGATTTAGAATTTCTCGAAAGAGCACCTATATGGCGAAGCAGCGCATAACAGGCAGACCCCCGGAAATGGTTACAGGTACAGTCGCTCAAAAAAATATCTGAACACTATGGTTGATTACAGAATTCAGAAAAAATATCTGGCATTGATTTTTTTAGAAATTAGTGATCTGGCAACCTACGTGTCACGTGACACGAAGGTTGCCAGATCATTAATTTCTAAAAAAATCGTTGCCAGATATTTTTTTGAATTCTGTAATCAACCATGGTGTTCGATATTTTTTAATATATATAATGCGTATGAATATATAATGCAATGACAATGGAGCGTGTGCAGTTACCGTTCACAGCAAACTGGAGCGGTTGCGGTTAATGTTCACAGCACATTGGATCGTGTGAGCTCACAAAAACCTGGATCGTGTGGGCTCACTCACAAAAATATTGAGCGTGTGCAGTTACCGTTCACAGCAAACTGGAGCGTGTGCAGTAACTGCACACGCTCCAGTTTGCTGTGAACGGTAATGGGAGCGTGTACAGTTGCTGTACACGCTCCCATTACCGTTCACAGATATTTTTCCGCTCCAGATATTTTTCCTGAATTCTGCAATCACGTGACACGAAGGTTGCCAGATCACTAATTTCTAAAAAAATCGTTGCCAGATTTTTTTTCTGAATTCTGTAATCAACCATAGTGTTCGGATATTTTTTTGAGCGACTGTACGTCAAAAAAAGTGTAGAACGCCCAGCTGTACACCAGAAATCATCAAGAAGGTCCGTACAATGGTCAGTGGCCAAATCTTGCAGCCCAGATAACGTTTCAGAACAAAGCCGCGTAGGTGTCCTAGTCGACTATTCATATTTCGTTTACAAGCCCGATGTAAGTCCGTACCCACAAATTGCTGCCTTACCACGTGACGGAATGGCATATCAATTGCCACAAACTGTTTGAGCGTTTATCTAGCTGGTGACAAGTGAAAAAATATGGCTACATTGGATGAGGGATAAGTCTATCTAGACAACTTCAAAATTTCCCTCTCAATATTATTGGCGAACAATGGGTTGGATTGTTTTACCTCTGAGCGGCACTTTTTTGCACACCATGGGCTAAATGGCCAGGACACAAGGACCCCGAAGGCTCAGAGAAGGTTGGGGAGGGGACCCACTGGAACAGCTGTTGGGAGACAGATGGTAGCCTCCCGTCAAGGCCATCCAGCGTGTTCTTTAACGTGCACAGGGTATGGCTCTCCCGCACACGGGGCCACGGCTTAACGTCCCATCCGACGGACGGCGGCCAATCCAAGCCCATCGGTGTCCCCTACTGACCGTGGGCAGGGCGGGGAATTTTGCGGAGATAAATCTCAATGCTGACCCAACTGGGACTCGAACCTGGGAACTATAGATTACGAGCCTGGCGCGCTACCGACTGAGCCACCCCCGCCCCCAGGCGAAAAATGGACCAAATAGCTTATCACAATGGGTACAGAGAATAGGTCTAAAGTTTTTCCAAAGGTTTTATGGTCATTGCTGGATATAGCTATAACGTGAAGTTGCAAATCCGTATGATGGAAAAGAAAACAAAGTGAACTCCCTCTATTATCAGACAAACGTCCTGCAGCCAATATGCCAGGACGACCCTTAAGTATGCCAAAAACTTATGGTTGCCTCAAGATCTCAGCGTCTATGCGCACGTATCTTCAAAGGATGTCAGAGGAAACGGGAATCTGCGCTAAACCATTCGAGGACATTCCTGTGAAGTCACCAGATGTTCCGCGCATGGACTTTTGCGCATTTGTAATCTTCAAACGGAGTCTGGGTAAACATCCACTGTGTTGATGGATTATGGAAAGCTTGTAAAGAAGAATGGGATCGATTAGATATGACAGTGCTTTGTAGAGGCCTCCTACAGTGGAAGGTATATTGTAGGGTAATTGCTGCACAACAAGGGGTACCACATCGAGTATGATCGATGATGGAGGATATGCTATGAGCCTCTGAAAAGAGCCATGTAATGTAACCTCAGAATACCACCTTTCCCTTCACTTTTCATTTTCTTCAAATATTTACTTTATTTCTAAACACTGGATATAAATGGATATCTCTTAAAATATAAAAAGAGGTGTAAAGAGAAGTAAAATCAGTTTGCAACTATTTTCCTTTTATTTCAATAGTCGTCTTTATTTCGATCTTATAAGACGTCGAAGCTGTTTCTGAACATTTAAACTTGGTGCCAGATCTGGATGTCATCAGCTGGTACTATAAATTTGGCAGAAGAAAATAATTTATATATGTTAATTAATGAAAACTTACGTTATGAACTTCAAAAAGTGCGATCCCTTCCACCACTATTTTGTGCTGATGTTACTCATGGATTAGTAGTTTCGTACCATTGCGACTACCGCTATTGAATGAAGTTTTAGATTTAACGATTAATTTTTGAATATTGATGAATTAAGTCTTACCTTTGACGATTTAAAAGGAAATCGAATCTGACGATTCTTGTTAATGCCAACTGAAGTGTGGAGGTAAAATTGTTAAATTTGCCAATCATCTCGGATCAGATGTAGAAGGCACTCCTGTGAAATGATCAATTGATTTTTTTAATGATGTTTTATAGTTTACTGCCCTTTTGTTGTGCCCTTTTGTCGTTTTCGTTTAGAATATGTAATAATGGCATTAATTCGATTTGCTTAATACAAAACAGTAAAATGCGATTATTGTATGAGACAATACTTTTATTCAATAACAGAGAAAAATCACAGATAATGTTTCATTAAACGTGGTACTTATAAAAGGTTTGCTAAAAAAACATTTATTTAGTATCTTAGATTTTTATCTTTTTCAACGAAGATCAAATTTATTTAGTTTAACTCTGTCTTCGTCGATTTTTTGATCTTGGGATTCTTCGAAGATAATGTCTGGGACGCTCCGTTATTTCTCGTAAATTATATACAGAATGAAAAACATCATCAGCATCGATCCTTTTCAGCATTGCAGTCTCTTAGAGGGTAGCGAATGAGTCTCTTTTTTATTATAGGAGTTGTTTTGGGTTGTGTTGTTTTACCTCTGAGCGGCACTTTTTTGCACGCCATGGGCTAAATGGCCAGGTCACATGAACCCCGAAGGTTGGGGGAGGGAACTCACTGGAACAGCTGTTGGGAGACAGATGGTAGCCTCCCGTCAAGGCCATCCAGCGTGTTCTTTAACGTGCACAGGGTATGGCTCTCCCGCACACGGGGCCACGGCTTAACGTCCCATCCGACGGACGGCGGCCTTTTCAAGCCCATCGGTGTCCCCTACTGACCGTGGGCAGGGCGGGGAATTTTGTGGAGATAAATCTCAATGCTGACCCAGCTGAGACTCGAACCTGGGAACTACAGATTACGAGACTGGCGCGCTACCGACTGAGCCACCCCCGCCCCTATTTATTATAGGAGTAACCCTTTTCGTCTTTTATGGTCTGTACCAGTAGAGTAGCTTTGGTGCCAACTGGGAGTGGCTATGCGACTGCGCAGTTGATTTTCTTAGATTTAACTTCGATGGTTCTCAGAGATCGTAGATTGATTGATATGGCAAGGACCCATGATATGCTAGGACTGTCGAAGCATCAACTGCGCAGTCTCACAGTCTCTCCAGTTGCTAATTCAAACAATGTTAGTCTCTACAGGGCCGCATATAAGAAAAAAAATAAACAGGGGAGGGGGGAGATATAGCCGGAACGCAATTCCAGTATAAAATGTATCCCTCTGTTTCAATGGGTTTTAAAAAATGTCATGAGAAAATACATGTAACATATATATATATTTCGTCTTCGTTACTATTGGTTACGATTGAAAACCATCATAAGCTCCTTCTCTCATCACAACTTTCCAAAAGAATATCTTGAAGGAAACCGTTCACGATGACTTCGAAAAGGTTAAGGTTTTATTAACAGGCGCATGGAAAGGTCTGCATCCGTGACAAGGTGCTTCATCTTCTGTTGGTTTAAAGAGATTCACGGACACTTTTCTTCTGACCACCATAGACGATTAACAGCCATGGATGTTATGTAGGAGATGAAAGACAGGTGTTGCCTCTCAGAACTTACATGTCATGGGAATGGAAAGTTGCATTCAAAGTTCAGAAATTTCGTTATTAAACTACTTTTTTAACGAAGCAAATTGCCACTAGAGATTAATCGAAGATTACACTCTGCTCTTTCCAAATCTGAATTTTCAAAACTATTTCTCCAATTTTAAAGAGTTATTGAATCTGTAATGCATAATAGCAGACGATGCTCTTAAGCCTAAACACTTTTTCTAAAAATTGATTAATGCTGAATTTTTAAACAGACTTTTAAAATTACATTTATTTTAATAAACAACTTGCTAAAGCAGAATTATCTGTGTTTTAATTAACTTTTGAGATAAATTGTTATATATAGAAATGAAACTGTTAAAAGCTTCAGCTCCCACAACTATTAAACGAATGTAATTGAAAATTAGAGATATCGGAGTGATAATTATTTGCAAACCGTTTTTGGAAAAGTTAATGTTTTGAATATAAATTTCCATTTACATAACATAGGTCCCAATACATGTTGGTGTGAGTTAGCAGTGTGTAGTTCACTTGATGTTGGAAATAAATATGAACTCGCATCCTTCCAAGATCTGTTGTTTATTGGAGTTACTAACTTTAAAGTCTTCGATGCTCGCCATTTATCATAAAGTTGGCATTGGAACCGTTGCAAAATCCTGTTTTTTTTGGCTTGTCACAATTTTCATTAATCAATCTGTCAAACTCAATTGTAAGCGGTTTTTACGAAATGCTGACTCTTTTCTTACATAACTAGAGATACTTTTAACTGAACATATTAGATTCGTGATTCGTAGATCCGATGTTGGGGGCACAGATTCCCAAGTGGCCTGATAGATAGTTCCTCCGTTTCAGCTTTGATCTCTTCAGAGAGATGAGAGCGAAAATAGAGAAAGACCATTTGCCGAATTCCTGGCCGTCGTTCAATGGCTAAGAGGAAGTTGATGGGATGTGCAGGCCTCGCAGCGGGGCGCCGACACCGAGCCGGGGCGTTTTGTTGGACAGAAAATGGGTGATCATAGATCTTGTGTACCACCCACAGGGTAACAAGTGGACTCGTTGATGCTTTCGGGAAAGAAAAATCTGCTCAAAGGTTGTGGGGGAGGGTGGAGGGCCAAACACTCTGCGGAGAGAGACAGTCGGCTCCACTGATGTCTCTCTTTGATGCGCAGATGGGGAGGAGTTCGGATGTTAGAAGCAAATTTTTTTTATCTATTCTTCTGAGATCAAAAAACCAATTCTTTGCAAAGTAAGCTTGTATTTATTGGTCATTAATTTAATGCTCCCGAATAATTTAAACGTTTACTAAATTCATTGATGTTTGCGAATTTCGATGGACCAATGATACCTCTATGTAGGATTAAAATGTATGTGATACAGATTTAATAGGAGTGGGGGTTGGCTTACTCGATAGCGCGCCAGACTCGTAATTTGATGTTTCTAGGTTTGAGTCTCAACTGGACCTGCGCTGAGAACTTTTTCCCCTAACCTGCCCTCGGTGACAAAGGGGATATCGAATGGTTTGGAAAGTCTGACATCCCTCGGATGGAACATTAAATCGTTCCGCCGTGTGCATGTGAAAGAACAGAGTGTATGGCCTTTTCGGGAGACTACCATATGTCTCGTGTCTAGTGCATACCCTTACCAAACCTTCTCTAAGCCCTTGAGTTCCTCGTGACCTGAAGCCTTGTGCTGCTCCGAGGTAAAACTACCCGAACAACAGATTCAATATTATAGAAAAAGCTTCAGCGGAGTCTAGTTCTTTTTGACCTTTCAGTATTTACGTTTGCATTTCGATAGATCACTTTGTAACTTTTTGTAACAATAACCATCGAATTGGTCTCTCGATCATATTGAATTTTTATCGCAAATATAAATTCCAATGCTGTGTAAATAGAATTTGAAATTCAAAGTTCCTTCAAGCACCTCATGTATTCTTACGGACATTAATATTATTCTATATATTCTATAAAATGTTTGGGGTGGGATTGGCTTAATCGATAGCGGTCCAATCTCTTAACCTAATGTTCCTAGGTTAGAATCCCCCACTATACCTGCTTTGATATTTTTTCTACTAATCCCTAATCTGCCTTTGGTGAAAAAAGAAGATACCTATGAGCGCGGAATCATATCCGGGGCAGCCACACCTTCTGTACGTTAAAGAATACGCTGGAAGGCCTTAATAGAATACTTCTATCTGTTTCATAACAGCTGTTCAATGAGCTCATTTCATTTTATTGTCAGAATACTTCTTCCTTACTTCCAAATACCCTCTTTCAGGATCTAGGTCCCAAAGTCCGTTTCGCTGTTTAAGTTTAAGATAAGTTGGGACTACTTCTTCTGGTTCAACTCTCAACGAACTCTGCTTTTTTAATCACAAGAGAAACCAATTTAAATCAACCATTAGACAAGTGAAGTGTCTATCTGGATTCACAGTCATCGAAACCAGATGTCGTTCTACCTACGATTAATACATTTATAACCTTGGCTTATCAAGAAATTCATCTAATTTCAACTTCCGTGATTGCCAGAAGGAACAGATTATAGACTTCTGTGCTCAAAGAGATTGTCTCCCTTCCTTTATCCATTTACATCCAAGTCATGTCTCTGATTTATGCTCTCATTGATACTACGACGGTTTTAATTTGCTATTTGCTGCTTTATTATTAGGTTTCCAAAAAATCAATAAACACAAAGCGCAAATGACAATTAATAAAAGAAAATTCTCATTACAGAAATATTTCTCAGAGATGTATAATTAAGCATAATATTTAAAATATTGTTTGACGAAAGTACGTAATTTAATAAACCGTATTGAAAATCATTGAACTATTTCTTATAGAATAATAAAAAAAAAAAGAATTTCCTTGATCTGAAATATTCGAATTATTGTTAATCAGAATCTCTGTGGTCCTCTGTTTATTTATTCTTGGGATCTAGGTGGCTTCCCGTTCCTCATCAACTACACCCCCCTCCCCCCACTAAATCATCCCTGATTCACAGTACATTTTATGTGCTATTTATGTGTTAATAATAAAGAGTGTCACAACTGAGTCAGTCTCCGTCATGCTAAAAATTCGATGAAGATAGCGACAGAGAAGACCGACCACCAAGCAATTTCAATCAAGGAGTGCACGGGAAACTTAACAACCAAGTATCGATTTCAAATCCCACCTTTAGTCAGCAATATTCTCCTCCATTCTTCTTCTTCTCTTTCCTTTATTTATTCAGAGCCCCTTTTTCTCCCCATAAGGAAAACGAACCTCCACAATAAGACGGGAGGAGGCAAACGGTTCTCTCATCCTTCTCCGAGGAACGTCTGCCATTCGCACGTCTGTTCCTGGAGTAAGATCGGCCTTGGAGATTCGACTGGCCCCAAGATAAGTGCATTTATCCCTATTGCATTCTCACCTTGGCCCCTAGCAGAAACCACGGGATCGTGAGAGGAGAGAAGAGAGACGCAAGGAGTGAAGGGGAGGGGGCGCGAGACGTTGAGGGAGAGCCCTAAAGCAGGTTAGGAGCCGTAGCAGAACTTGCAGTGGAGCGAGAAATAGAATGGAATCGATTTTTCCTAACAGTTCTCAGCTCCTTTGAGCAGAGGCATTGGGCGGGGAGGAATCCAAGAAAAACAAAACTTCCCAGATAAAGATTACGAACACGAAAAGGCTATTTGCATGTCGCACAGCATGATGTTCCCGTGTAATAGAAGAGAACGGTTCGCTGGCTGCAACGTTAAGGAGTGCGGTAACAGAGCTCATAGCGATGCTGGTGCTGCTGCTGCTGCAGGGCACTCCTCCGTGTGTCTCAGTGCAGCATTAAGTTGCTTACCAAGAAGTTTTCTGTGGAAGTGCCCATGGATATTTTCATTGCGAGTCCAGTTGTAAGTGGGTCTTAAATTCACTGAATCTCTGTTTATCTAGATGACTGTTTTCACCGCCACTATCATCAACCTGTTTGCCTACACACTAAAATTCTTTGCACTCTGCCTCTTATTCATTCCTTGAAACTTCGTCACTCGGGATGTGAAATGTTTAGTGCCTCCAAAGGTGATCGCTCTCCTTTTCCACCTGCTGTTGATTAACTAGTCAATCTGTTTACAGTGTCAACATCCAGGCAGAATCGCCATATTTACCTACATGCAAATCACTAGCCTTGCCTTTCCTTACCTTTCTCATTCTGTTGTAGGAAACATCGAAAATATATGCATGCGAATGAGAAGTATCATGCCTTATCTATAGAAAAATGAAGGGAAAAAGAAGGAGATTGAGACACAAAAATGTAAAGCGTGGGAAGAGACTGGAATTCTATGGCAGTAAACAATTTTCTCCTTCGTTTTAGATAACTTTAAAACTTTACTTGGAAAATGCACGTAAAATAAATAAGTTGAATAGTGTTTTGCCTGTATTATTCTTACTAACATTGTCAACGAGGGAAGGGGGGGAAAGGCCCCATATTCCCCTCCCCCTATGTTCGGACCTGAGGTTATTAATTTCATTCGCAGTGCCTTTCGGTTGATCTAAAATATAAGAAGTATATTAAAACAAAAACGACACTTTGTCAACGAAACTTTAACTATTGAAAACTCAGGGAAATAAAAGGCCGTCCCCATTAAAGTACTCTTCGTTGGGACTAACACACTTCTCGATTCTTGTCTTCCGTGTTTCGAAACATTTTTGGAAGTCCAAAACGGTTTTTAGGTGCTCTGTCGTATGCCTACTCATGACTTTCAAATGCATCCTTTACATAGGGTAGGTTTTGCAACGTCGTGATTTGTTTTTAGCAAAAAAATTGTTTTACTAAAAATTCTGAATCAGAAGAGCATTCATCCTGATGAAAACCTTCTTTGATGAACACATTGTGTCCGTTCAAAAGTGTCTTACACAAACGGGAATAACTATTCACCCGATTCGGACATGCGAGAGGTTATTAAAAACGAAAAACCCCATCCTAAATAGATGTTAAATCTGTTTGATTGTCGAGAGGGTATTACCTAAGCAACATGTGGAATATCGTTGCTTTACACCTTATACAGAAGTCGGGTTGTTTGACCTCTGAGCTGCACATTTTTGCACATCATGAGAAAAATCACCAGGTTCAAGGACTCCAAGTGCTCAGAGGAAGTTGAGCCGAGGTGACCCACTGGACAGTTGTTAGAAGACAGAGAGTAAGTAGTCTCCCGTCAAGGCCTTCCAATTTATTTATTAACGTGCATAGGAGTGGCTCTCACGCTCACGGCGCCACGGCTTTACGTCTTATCCGAAGGACGGCGGCTTTTCCATGCCAATACAGAAAAATTTTACCCATAGCGTTGAGGGGAAACAAGGTGCCAATTTCTGAAAAGTTTTCGCTTTTTCATAAGGTATACCCATATATTACCTATATATATGGTAATATTATTGAATATATCCATATATTACATACTTATATGGTAATACTATGGAATATATGGATATATTCCATAGTATTTTTATCCGCAAAATTCCCCGTCCTGCCCGCTGTCAGTAGAGGAAACCGATGGGGTTTGGAAAGGCCGCCGTCCGTGGGATGGGATGTTAAGCCATGGCCCCGTGTGCGGAAGAGCCATACCCTGTGCACGTTAAGAACACGTTGGATGGTCTTGACGGGAGGCTACCATCTGTCTCCCAACAGCTGTTCCAGTTGGTCCCCTCCCCCAACCTTCTCTGAGACTTTGGGGTCCATGTGACCTGGCCATTTAGCCCATGGTGTGCAAAAAAGTGCCGCTCAGAGGTAAAACAACCCAACACAACTTATGTTTATAAGGTATAGCCTACCCGTGGACGAGTGGTTAGCGTCATTAGCTACTAGTCTAAAGGATCTGGGTTCGAGCCCAGGTAAGGCACAGATGTTTTTCTGCCGAGGTCTCGCTTTTCTCACAGACTTTCTCTGTGAAGGATAAACTGACAGACTCCTGTCAGACGTCCGTGGTAAGCAGCTGACTTAAGAGTATTTTTTTATACTTTAAGTCTTGAAGTTCACGGTGAGTAAACCGATCAAATATTCACAGTAGTCTTCACAATAGCACCATGAATCAAAGTGGACATCCAGTGGAGTCTGAGTGCGTGTGCTTCTGATACCACGGGAGGAGTTAATGGACTCGTAGTTAGATTTGTTTGAATGAAGCGAATACGATGTGGAGCTATTTTTAGATACAATCTGAATACCACTACAACTAAAACGGCGCAAGGAATGTCAACAAGTGCTCGTGATTACCACGTACTTGAGTGACGCGAAACGGGTAGTCGTCTGACATAGTGTCCAAAAGAGATTGAAAATTTAGACGTGATTGTTTACTTATACTATCTGGTCGAATCATTATGAACATCTACCTAATACCTCGTCGTATGTATCATAGTCAGTTCCCAAATTTCAAAGTTTTAAAAACTTTCTGCTTAATTCTCGTTGAAGTGAGTTTTGAAGTACTTCTAGCCGTCATCTCTCTCAGCTGATGGAAGTGAGTTTTGAAGTACTTCTAGCCGTCATCTCTCTCAGCTGATGAACTGTAGCAACTCTATTTTACCGTACAGTTCGTGCCAACAACAACCTCTCTGTCAGTGCCTTTTTCCCTCCCGCATTTGCCACGATTGTCGGACCCTTTTTGAACCTTTCGCCATTCTCCATACACTTGGGATAATATGTCCCTTGATATCCATAAATATGCTCCATCACCTCCGTTACGGATGTTCCTTCCTCATCGTGCTCCAACAATGAGCCCGTTTCAAAGTCAGTCAGATCGGACTCCAATATGAGGGCACTTTTTTGCACACAATGAGCTAAACACCAGGTCACAAGGACCCTGAAGGCTCAGATAAGGTTGGGATAAGGAGGCCTACTGGACAACTGTTAGGAGACAGATGGTAATCTCCCGTCGAGGCCATCCATCGTGCTCTTTAACGTGCACAGGGCGTGGCTCTCCCGCACAAGGAGCCACGGCTTAACGTTCCATCCGACGGACGGCGGCCTTTCGAAGCCCATCGGTGTCCCCTACTGACCGTGGGCAGGGCGGGGAGTTTTGCGGAGATAAATTTCAACGCTGGACCAGCTGGGATTCGAACCTGGGAACTGCAGATTACGAGACTGCCCCCATTTTTTATCAGACTTCGTAGTGGCGTAAAATGCTAACATCAGTAAGACATTTTGCATACATGGGCATGTTTCTTGGTACAGTCGCTTAAAAAAGTATCCGAACACTATGGTTGATTACAGAATTCAGAAAAAATATCTGGCAACGATTTTTTTTAGAAATTAGTGATCTGGCAACCTTCGTGTCACGTGATTACAGAATTCAGAAAAAAATATCTGGCAACGATTTTTTTAGAGAGACAGATGGTAATCTCCCGTCAATGTATTTTTTGATTTTTTAGAAATTAGTGATTTTAGAATTAGTGATGATTTTTTAGAAATTAGTGATCTGGCAACCTTCGTGTCACGTGACACGAAGGTTGCCAGATCACTAATTTCTAAAAAAATCGTTGCCAGATGTTTTTTCCGAATTCTGTAATCAACCATAGATTTCGGATACTTTTTTGAGCGACTGTACTTCGCGCACGATGCAGTGCTCATAATAATTGCACAAAACATTGTATATCAAGTTTGACAACAGGTATTCATCTTTGCAGGTTAGTGCCTATATACAAATATACACTGGTTTCCATAAGTTAAGGAAAATCCCTATGTTAAGTCAATGGGAAGCTAACGTCAAAGCTCTATAAATAAAATAAATAAAATAAATACCCCCTCAAGCAGCTGCTTGCCACAGAGGTCTGACAGGAGCCTGTCAGTTTATATGCCACAGTAGAAGATCTGAGAGGATGGCAGGACCTCAGCAGAAAACAACACGAACGTCCATGCCTTAACCCGGGGCTCGAACCCAGGTCCCGTAGATCAGTAGCCAAGCGCGCTAACCACTCGGCCACAACTTCTAAAATAAGTCTTTTTTTTTTTGTTTTGAAAAAGGTGATTACTGATTAAGATCTCAATCAAATAAATCAATATCTCGATTTTTTAACAATATTCGTTCAGTATTTAATGAGTTATGGATTTGAATTTACCACAGCATCTTAGAAACTCATACAAAACTGAATAGTGAAAGAATTCTTTACACAAATTCTAAAATACAAGACTTAGTTTTAATCAACTTCTGAAGTCAAATTTTTTGTGGCTGGCATTGTTATCGCTAAATATTCAAACTTCCATAACTCATTAAATACTGAGCGAATATTGTTGAAAATCGAGATATTGATTTATTTGATTCAGATCTTTTTATCTGCAATCACATTTTTTCAAAACAAAAAAATTTATTTCCGAAGTTATAGAGCTTTGACTTTAGCTTCCCATTGACTTAACATAGGGATTTTCCTTAATTTGTGGAAACCAGTGTAGCATTCGGTGGCGTTCTAGTGAGCTAGAACAAAAGGTGGGGACTAAAAATTCCATGTCCGTGTCGTAGTATGTACGTCATTAAAACTGGCGATTTTTTCCCTTAATGCTACATAGATAGAAGAATCTTTGATACTGCCTCTAGCTTATAACCTTTTTCATACAAGTGCATAATTAACTAAGAACGAAATCAAATTCACCACCTCGATTACAACTAACACCGACACATGCACTGAAATCTTTAGCAAGCTTTTTCTGATGTGCTACTTGTGTAGATATTTAATTCTCCTCAATCATTTTTCTTTTGTGCCCGGAGAGAAATCCTCTTGAGGTCAACTATCCAAACTTTTTTCCAACTAATAATGCTATCTTATCCAAAATAAATTTTAGAGTAAAGGTGAGCACATACGTATTTAATGCTGCACAGATTTATAATTCATCGAATTTATATACGAATATTTTAAATGCAAGTAGTGGTACCGAAATGGTCCTAAATTCGTCTGGGGTGGCTCAGTCGGTAGCGCGCCAGGCTCGTCATCTGTAGTTCCCAGGTTCGAGTCCCAGCTGGGTTAGCGTTGAGATTTATTTCCGCAAAATACCCCGCCTTGCCCACGGTCAGTAGGGGACACCGATGGGCTTGGAAAGGCCGCCGTCCGTCGGATGGGACGTTAAGCCGTGGCCCCGTGTGCGGGAGAGCCACGCCCTGTGCACGTTAAAGAGCACGATGGATGGCCTCGACGGGAGATTACCATCTGTCTCCTAACAGTTGTCCAGTAGGCCTCCTTATCCCAACCTTATCTGAGCCTTCAGGGTCCTTGTGACCTGGTGTTTAGCTCATTGTGTGCAAAAAAGTGCCCTCATATTAGAGTCCGATCTGACTGATTTTGAAACGGGCTCACATTGTTGGAGCACGATGAACGTTAAAGAACACGCTGGATGGCCTTGACGGGAGGCTACCATCTGTCTCCCAACAGTTGTTCCAGTGGGTCCCTTCCCCCAACCTTCTCTGAGCCTTCGGGGTCCATGTGACCTGGCCATTTAAGCCCATGGTGTGCAAAGAAGTGCCGCTCAGAGGTAAAACAACACAAAAAACAACCTAAATTCGTCTAAATCAGTTCCATCAAATCCATCGCTTCCCACATAAAAGTCAAACTTCTTCAAACTTTTCAATCGATAAGAGGGAACTGAAAATATTTATTCGCCGCATTCCTTTATCATGCTGAACTTTTTTTGCATAATCCTTCACCTACTTTGATGTTTATTTATAAACTCCTAAATTTCTTTCCATAATTATTTTGAAGCCGAACTTTAAAAAAATATTTTTTTTCCCCATTTTTCAATTTCGACGTGCAAACAGATCGCGCATTGTTGTCATCAGTCATCAATACCACGTGATATCGTCCTTCTTTCCTGGCAACATCCAAAATCATTTCTTTCGTTTCAGTGCCATAGAAGGCAAGGTTCGTGGCTGAGGCCATCCATCACACAGGCATGTCATCTCAGGCGATTCACAATGGCAGTGCTTTATTGGCTAATGTCTTCAGATTTTTCATCCCATTCAAAAGATACATTTTCAGAATTTTCCATTCTCTAATGGAGGCTTAATGCAATAGGCAACGTCCATCATTCCGCGCTGCATCCTCTCTCTCGAACCACAGATCCCCTCTTCCCTAAAGAAAGAGTTGTTGTTAATTCTGCTTTGAATGATTTCATCGCATCGGAAAGATCGTTACTCGTTATAGAGTTATATTGAGAGTGATTCGGAATTTATCGCTGCGTGAAATGCGGTGCATTTTGCCTTTATCGTTGCAAGATGAAAGGCTGGGCTTTTATGACGCCAAAACTCACTGAGTGGGTTTGTCTTGAATGGTCAATTGATGAGATCGGATCAAATCCTTTGGGAACTGATGGAGGAGAACTTGGAAAGGAAGCGCAAACAGCTGTTCGGATGAGAAAGTTCCCGCTGCAGATTTTTATCAGAATTCTACACTTCTTTATTAATATGAGAGAAAGGATTAATGAAAACTGGATAATCTCGCAAGTTCTAGTCTTAACGTTGAGATATTTTCCGTCCTTCTGTTGAGAACAGATCACTGTGACAGAAAGAATTTCCTTAATTTCTGGAGATGCCTCGACAAAAGAGATTCTTACCACTTAGCTCGTATGAATCATCAATTGGTTCCAACAGCACTTTCCAGAATACGCCTATTGTGCGATATGCTACTAAAATAATATACGAGCTTGAGTAATTTTATAGAAATATGCAAAAGGCCGCATTTGACTATCACAAAAGGTCGCAGGTTCTCCACCTCTGCACTACAGCATTAATAGTTATAAATAATAGTTATAAATGCTGTTCATTATGGGGATACTAGGATTGGAAACAAATAATTGAGACAGGTGTCATTGAGCTTCAATAATTTAAAATAGATCGTATTAAAAGAACCCGAATTGGGAAAAGTAAGTTTCATTCAATTGTCTCTTCATATCTTTCTACAAGCTGGATATTTTTATGCTTGAACTTTGTGAAAAAAAGTGTCATTTTAGTTTTTGCTGAAGCCGTGGCCGAGTGGTTAGCGCGCTTGGCTGCTGATCTAAGGGACCTGGGTTCGAGCCCCGGTTAAGGCATGGATGTTCGTATTGCTTTTCTGCTGAGGTCCTGCCATCCTCTCAGATCTTCTACTGTGGCATATAAACTGACAGGCTCCTGTCAGACCTCTGTGGCAAGCAGCTGCTTGAGGTGGTATATATATAAATAGGAAATCTCATCGTTAAAAATCTTCAAATTTTAAGTTATTGAAACAATTAACGCAACATGAACGTGAACACAAACAAACAAAAGAAATACATTTAAAAACGGAATCTGTGTATTGGTGCATAATCCCCTAGTGATATGAAGCTCTAATCACAAATTTCTCTTCAGGTATTTTCATACGTGTTTCTAAAACAAAGCTTTCGTTCCAATTTCGACGGATTTACATAAGGAAACGATTTTAATCGAAGATCTTTTCAAACAAAAGAATCACTTTTCTCATATCTTTTAAAAGTTCCCGTCAGTCCCTCTCCCTCCCGAAAAGAACTTCTGTTCGAAATAAGTGCCAAAGAGTAAACTCACGCGTCGCAACAGTCTTATGGGCTTTGCTTTGTTAATAGCTGTCAAGAATAAATTTTCAGTCCGTGCTGTAAACTCTCTAGCAGTAATCGAGCAAGTTAGTACAGCACGACGACGAACAAATTGATCTTTTAAACAACCACCATTTCAGTTAATAGTGCAATTCATCGGCTAGCCGTTTACTTATTTATGGAATATGCGTAATTTTTAATGTTTTACTTGCGAATTAAGGATAATCGCCATGGCAGCAGGCCAGCTGCAATTACAAAGCTCGCGACGCTACGCAGACGAAAGGGAGCGAAGAGGTGCATAGCAACGAAATATTTGCATAAGCTGCGCTGTGCGGGAAGAGATTAATTGATGCGGTTTCCAAGGAGAGGAGATTACGAAATTACTTAATTGAGCAAAACAGAATACTTAAAAAAATTCTCATTATAAGATAACGAAAAAAAAAACAAAAACATAACGGGATATTTTGTTTTGGAACTTTAAAACCATCTTCTTTTTTTTATTTAAAGAGTGCTTTCTAGTTTCTTTCAGTTTTTCTTTGTTATTGTTAATTGCATTACATGTTAAAGTTTCACTTGGAGCAGTGATTGCTTAATCTATGCAATTTAGCGATAAGCAGGAAAGAGAAAATAATTTTCATTTTCAAACGACTTTCAGTCTTAAATTATTATTATTCAAAAATAAATATGCGATCTAGTATGAGCAATCCAGTAGAGTATGAAACTTGTATGAAATATCAGATAAAAAAAAAATTGCACTTCAGTTTCATTTGACTTTCCTTGGTTCAAGAAACGATATCTTTTAAAAGAAAATCAAAGAATTAAATAGCTAACGCTGAAGATATAGAAAGAAGTTTAGAGTGCGCAAATAATAGATAATTCAGTTTATTGCTGATTATAATGTAAACTAAATGCATATACGGGGTGAATCTGAAAAAGTGGGCAAAACTTTACGGGGTGGTAGAACGCAGCTATACGAGCAATATTCGTCATAGAATGTATGGTCGGAACGCAAGCGGTGAGAAGTTAAAAGGTAGTTTTCCACTGTCACATTTAAAGAATGAACACAAGAAGGAGAGGAGATACTTCAGAAAACATTTTATTAACAGGAATGTAATTGAGGTACATGCTCAAAGAAATTGCTCAAAAGAGCTTTCTTGGTTAGTATAACCAGCCATCCTCTCGGCAATCTACGGTAGAAATGCCGTTGGGTGCGAGGACCGACCCTTTTATACCATTTCCAACGCCACCTAGCGGCTCGCCGTTTGCGTTCCGCCCATACTTTCTATGACGAATATTGCTCGTATAGCTGCGTTCTACCACCCCGTAAAGTTTTGCCCACTTTTTCAGATTCACCCTGTATATATATAGCAAAAAAACTTGTGATATTATCACTACAAGAAAGCCCGCTGCACTTGACTTACCATTGGCAAAGTTACTGTTATTGTAAAGCTTTGATTACAATTAAAATTTTAAATTTAACGCAGGATTGCTTAAAATATTAATTTCAAATTTTGGTATTTTTTTAAACTTTAGTGTCATTTTCGTTGGAAATTATGACAATTAGAAGTATGGAGAATGAGGATAGTAATATTTTATTAATATTTACCTAACCCAAAAGGAATTTTTAATTTATCTGTTAACCCTTTCAGGACCATAAGGTTTCTAAGAGTAAATATTAGTATGTAACTCTTTATTTTAGTTTGTTTAGACGTAAAATAAATAAAAATCATAAGAAAAATACATAACAATGTGTAGTTTTTTTGGAATTTTATGGGAAATATTTTTCCCAATGGATTATAAAAATAAAAATAAAAATAAATACCCCCTCAAGCAGCTGCTTGCCACAGAGGTCTGACAGGAGCCTGTCAGTTTATATGCCACAGTAGAAGATCTGAGAGGATGGCAGGACCTCAGCAGAAAAACAACACGAACATCCATGCCTTACCCGGGGCTCGAAAGGTAACACAAATTATAGTTAGGCTTATTATGCAATGTCTTTTATTTATTGGTTTATTAGAACAAAATGTTAACTAAAATAATACAAAATTATGAAATAAAATTACTATACAAAATGGTGTGCTAATTATGATATTCTGCGAAGCAATTTCTTTTGGTTGTGAAGCAAAGATGGACATTGCACAGATGCAACATTATTGCAAAGATGGACATTGCACAGATGCAACATTATTGCAAAGATGGACATGGACTAAACGTTCCCGTTTACGTAATTGCGTTCGGCATACTTTCTATTTTGACATTCTGTATAAAAAATGCAGATAAGGTTATAATTAAATACGACAATCACCAATTTTAAAATGGGAAAAATGTTTCCCTTAGTCGTGAAAGGGTTAAAACTAAAAAATTGAATGTATACAGACAGGCAGATCGCAAAGTGAAAACAATATTTTTTATGAAACCGAGATTAAATGATTCTTAAAAATAAGAAAATTTACGACTCAAAATTTTTCTAGAAGTCCGAAGATTTTTGAAATGAAAGTGCGCGAATAGAATGTGCAGTAGATTGTTGGGGAGACAACCGCAGGTGGAAAGTACAATACATAAATGTAAATGTGTTTTTTGTTTTCGTGTTAATATCATAGAAAAGTTTATAATTGCAACTGACAGTTTTTGGACTTGTCAGTTGCGCAATCATCTCTTACCAATTCGCTGTCCGATCGTAACGAGTCATATGAGAAATTAAAATTGCGGCGTTAAAATGTCATAAGCTAAAGAAAATTCAACTTCCTTCCTTTCTTTTCACTAGTTTAAAGAGATATGTGAAAATAACTGGTTCATTGTATCTTACGGACAAGAGTTCTGGAAATAAGGGGTTACAATCAAATGAAATCTTGCGAAGAGTATAGAGGTTAAGTGAAATTATGCTCCCGCTCGAAAAGGGAAAACAATTTAAATTTGGACCATCGTAACGAGGTATACACCGATCAGCCAAAACATTAAAACCAACTTCTTAATATGATGTAGGTCCTCCTCTCGCCTGCAAAACAGCTCTCACCTGATGAGGCATAGATTCAACGAGATGTTGGTAAGTGTCGCTTGATATTTGGTACCAAGACTGCAACAGAAGATCCCGCAGTTCTCGTAAATCACGTGGTTGGGTTGATGCTGCTCGTACCCGTTTCTCCATCTCAAACAACAAATGCTCCATAGGATTCATGTCGGCGAATTTGGCAACCAATAAATGAAATTCCTCATCACGTTCTGAGAACCATTCCTGAACCTTCTTCACAATGTGACATGGGGCATTGTCTTGTTGAAAGACGTCATCTCTGCCAGGGAATACAGTCGCCATAAAGGGGTGTACTTGGTCAGCCACGATGTTCAGGTAGGGAAGAGTTTGCTCTACAGAGATAATTGGTCCAAGAAAATATTGCCCAGACCATCACACTCCTTCCAGCCGCCTGGATCAGTCCCATAGTGCATCCAGGTGAGAAGGCTTCCGTGGGTAAACGTCGCACCAGAGCTCGTCCGTCCACATGGTGTAACAGAAAACGAGATTCGTCTGACCATGCGACCCTCTTCCAGTCTTCTATGGTCCAATGTCGATGACTACGTACCCACTGCAAATGTTGACGACGGTGAACGGCTGTGAGCATAGGAACACGAATTGGTTTGCGGCTGCAGAGACCCCATATCCAAGAGCTTACGATGAACTGTGTGTTCGGATACATTGGGCCCTTTACCACAAATGAAATTATGGTAATGTCAGCCACAGTAGCCTTCTTGTTGCTGCGGACAAGACGAGATAGCTTGCGTTGACCTATGGCATCAATGAGGCGTGGCCTGCCCACGCCTCACCTGTTCGGCTCGAAGTGTCACCTGTTTCGGACCATCTTTTATAGGTAATAACTACTGCATAGTGCGAGTAGCCTACCAGCGTCGCTGTTTTGGAGATGCTCTTACTGAAGTCTTGCCATAACAATCTGGCCTTTGTCGAAATCAGATAAATCCTTTGCTTTTCCCATGTTGAGATGAAACAAAATACTGCCTGCGCAAGCTCCGACCCAGGTATTTTATATATATATATCATTCATGACCTTGGCACGTGACATTGATTGGCTGCACACGCGCTTCTTTGCATAATGCAGAGATGCTTTTAATGTATTGGCTGATCGGTGTATATACGTACATATATGACATAACAGCGTTTCGCAAAGTGAATATCATGGACCAAGGTCGAACTCCCGGTAGTCCAGAAGTGTAGCACCTCTGGACCACCCATCCAGTCAGCGTTGAGATTTTTCTCCGCAAAATTTCCCGCCCTGCCCACGGTCAGTAGGGGACAATGATGGGCTTGGAAAGTCCGCCGTCCGTCGGATGGGACGTTAAGCCGTGGCCCCGTGTGCGGGAGAACCATACCCTGTGCACGTTAAAGAACACGCTGGGTGGCCTTGACGGGAGGTTACCATCTGTCTCCCAACAGCTGTTCCAGTGGGTCCCCTCCCCCAACCTTCTCTGAGCCTTCTGGGGTCCATGTGACCTGGCCATTTAGCCCATGGTGTGCAAAAAAGTGCCGCTCAGAGGTAAAACAACCCAACCCATCCAGTCGTCTTATGTGAACTCTAGAACTTGTCTACCTGCTTTGAAATCCAAAACAGGAGTCTTTGTATAATTTCAGCTCCATGTTATATGCCCGAAGCTGAAACAGATTTAAAAAATAAATAACTATTAATTTTTTTTCCATGTATAATATCATTTGAACCTTTCTGCTCCGTCGAATCAAAACTTGTGATGAGGAATGTGTCATAAGTACGCGGACGTTGTTATCTCCTCTTTTCGCCCTCTTTAAAGGTTGCGCAAATTCTAACAAGATGACTATCTTATCTTGTATTTGTCAGGCATAAGTACAGTCGCTCAAAAAAATATCCGAACACTATGGTTGATTACAGAATTCACAAAAAATTTCTAATGATATGGCAACCTTCGTGTCATGTGACACGAAGGTTGCCAGATAACTAATTTCTAAAAAAAAAATCGTTGCCAGATATTTTTTGTGAATTCTGTAATCAACCATATAGTGTTCGGATATTTATTTGAGCCACTGTACACTATCTCTGTGGATATTTACATAAGAATGTTTTTAGTAGATAGATACGTAGGTGGATTTTATTATCTCATCTTGTATAACGCATTAATGATATGAGATTATTCAATTTATATATTATTTCTTTATATTTTGATAACTAATAATTTCAGTATTCAAATTTCACGCAAGAAAAATGTCATACTCGCCAGCAATGAACTGAAAAAAAAAACAATTAATGATTTCCAATAGAGTAAAACTCGTATTTTGGTGTTAGTTTTAGGTTAATAATAACAAATTTTATTTCGGAAACATAAAATAATTTATATACAAATAGAAAAGTACGTATTTATAAAAAAAAGTTATTTTCTAAAATTGTTAAATTATATCATCTATATTTTATACTGATTTAATAGAATTTGTAAGTTCAGGGATAACTAGGAAGAATTCATATTGTTTCTGGCGAATAGAGTAATCTCGTTTTCAAAGAGTTTTTGCACTTAAAAAGTTTCGAAAGTTTAATTTAAAAGTCTTAATTCGGACTTATCTATGATTGAAAAAAGGCAAATAGTAATAAATTATTAGTAAAAAAAAATTATAAATAAATACCCTCTCAATCAGCTGGTACTTATAAAATATTTAAAAAAATAGTTTTTATTCCGTGTGCGGGAGAAACATACCCTATATGCAGCTTAAAGAACACGTTGGAAGACTTTAATAATAACGTTGGATCTCCAAATAGCTGTCCAGTGGTTCCCCTTTTCCCCAACCTTCTCTGAGCCCTAGGGGTTCTTGTGGCCTGGCCATTTAGCTCATTGTGTGCAAAAAATCGCCGCTTAGAGGGAAAACAACCCAACACAACTCTAGCTGTCCAGTGGTTCCCCTTTTCCCCAACCTTCTCTGAGCCCTAGGGGTTCTTGTGGCCTGGCCATTTAGCTCATTGTGTGCAAAAAATCGCCGCTTAGAGGGAAAACAACCCAACACAACTCTCATGCATATTACCCTCTGATTCGATGGCCACGTTTACCTGCTCCTCGTTGTTATTTGAGATCAAACAAAAAAATAATCAAATGCAATTCCGCTGAACAAACTACGACAGTCAACTTGCCTTTCTACGTTACATCGCATCCACAAACAACGCCTAACCTTGCACGAAATAGCTACTACTATTGCTAGGTGAGCAAAGCAATGGATGATAAAAAATGTTTTTGAGAATGAGATTTGGAATGACCCTGTACTAAAATGCGAGAGAGTTGGAATAACACTTTACTGTTGCAATAACAGTTGAAATCTTCCAGAAATGAAATACGAAAATACGAAGTGAGTCATAAAGTAATTTCAACTTGTTTGTTATGCTGTATGAAAAAGAAATTTTGTGTTGTCTGCGCAAGAGAGAGAGAAATACAGAACAGGAAAAAAGGCATAAATCTACAATTTATTGGAAAGTGCTTGGACGTAATAGTGATGTCAGTCGTCCACGCTGGAATTGCGGGTTATGAAAAGAAAAAAATCCATTGTTTTGGGCACGTGGCCAGTACGAACAAGGATCGATGAAACGGGACAACCAACCTCTTTGATTTAGTCACTTGGTAAAAAAAAACATCTATTTCTTTTATTTCGTTGTGTAACAATTTTAAGAGTAGTCTTCACCATTTCCTTTCTCCATTAATCAAATAATATATAAAAATACACACTATTTTAGTCTTAATTCTTACTAAAGAAAAAACCATACTCTTTTCATAACGTCACAGCGATTGCTGCTATTTGTTAAAAGCAGGTTTCTCCATCTTATTGGATCCACTTTTCTGAGCTAAACATTATATCCAAGAGGAAATGAATAAATCAATAAGCGTTGGAGTTGCATAGCCTCCATCATGTCTACCATTACGTCCTTTGTCTTTCATGCTTCATAAATGTAGTTTTGTTGCAAAGTCTTGCAAATCTTTCTCATCCCATACGATACCTCGGGAGTCCAATGTTCCAGAGTCATTGTTCACGTATCTGTGCGTCTTTGAAAATTCTTTAGGTGCTTTTAACAACGCAATTTTAAGAACGTTATCGAGTCAGCAGCGATGGAATATTTTCATTAAATCGGGACTTCTTTCTTTCGCCTTATGCTGCCAGTCGCTATCTTGTTTATATTAAAATACGTTTGAAGCTTGAAATACCTTGGCACGGAAAATGTCGATCAGAAGACTAATTTATCTTCAGCTGGAAGTTTAAAATAATATTCGTGATAATGATGAGAGAAAAAAGTTTCAATGAGATTTTTTTCCGATTACTTTTCGGGAGAGAAAAAACTAAGACTGTGTCGTTTAATTCTTTGTCATAGCAACAGAGAATGAGATTGTCCTTCTTTGATCAGTATTTTGTGAGTTTACTTCTGTTGTGAGATGAGAAGGTAAAAAAGTTAATTCATAGAGGAATCTCAACAACTCCAAAGCATTTTCTCCTAAGTTTTACGTTTAGGAAAAGTTTATTAGTTAAGAAGAAGGGAAATATTGTCCATTTTTCATGTTGTCGTTCGTTTTAGATCATAAATGTGAATTTGTTTTCTTCTGCATTGTCCACTCTTTGAAACTGTTTATTTTCTTCTTTGCATTGGAAAAGGAAAGTAAGGATCAGAATCCTAAGCATCCTTACTTAGGATTCTGATCCTTACTTTCATTTTCCAAGAGGAAAATTTCCTTCATCAAGAGGAAAGAAATACATCCAACAGGGACGTACAGTCGTTCAAAAAAGTATCCGAAGGCTATGGTTGAATACAGAATTCAGAAAAAATATCTGGCAACGATTTTTTTAGAAATTAGTGATCTGGCAACCTTCGTATCACGTGACACGAAGGTTGCCAGATTTGCGGACCCCAAAGGGTTCCGCAAGATCATTTGTATAATAAATTGTATAATAATTAATATTAAATATAATATTAAATATATAATAAAAATTAATAATAAATATAATATTAATAATTGTATAATATAAAATTTGTATAAATAAAATGTTAAGGGTTCTCCGGTATAAAAAAAAGTTTGACAACCACTGATTTAAAGGATTTAATTTGATGACCAATAAACAACTTAACAAATGGGACATTTCTGATTTACACTGTCTTTGAATTTAAAGGGAATTTGTATAAGAAAAAAGTTATGAAACAAATATCGATCGATTAATTTGCGAGAAAGATAGTGAGGAGGTTTCTGTAGACGTGTTAACATTGAAAGAGAAACGAATGTCCCATCATCATATCCTGAAAATGCCACAATGGTGTCAAAAGTGACATACCAGTTGGGACACAAATTGAGAACTCATAACAAGGGTGATCACTTTCCACAGCAATAAGAACCTCCCAACAGTGCCTCGTACTGTATATGAAGTTATCCAAAAAAATGTATTAAGTATGAGGTGCCATTCAAGCACAAGGTGTAATTGATGCTAGGGTTGGGTTGTTTTACCTCTGAGCGGCACTTTTTGCACACCATGGGCTAAATGGCCAGGTCACATGGACCCCGAAGGCTCAGAGAAGGTTGGGGAGGGGACCCACTGGAACAGCTGTTGGGAGACAGATGGTAGCCTCCCGTCAAGGCCATCCAGCGTGTTCTTTAACGTGCACAGGATATGGCTCTCCCGCACACGGGGCCACGGCTTAAAGTCCCATCCGATGGACGGAGGCCTTTCCAAGACCATCGGTGTCCCCTACTGACCGTGGGCAGGCGGGGAATTTTTGCAGAGATGTAATTGATGCTAGTGATAGGTTCAAGGAAAAGAACCGTGGGATGCCACATGCCTTCCTAAAGTATCCTAAACATGCTTTACGGGATTGAAGTAGGGAGAATGTGCTGATCGTTCCGTATGGATGATCGTGTTCCCTTCCAGGTATTAATCGACTGGTCGAGCTCTATACTGATTATCATAATAGCTCTGCAAAATGAAAGTTCCCTCTTTTGTACCTGCATAAGTTCGCACATAGGGATCGAGGATTCATCTCTGCAGTCGTCATTGTGACAATAGGAATCATGTAATGTCTGCAGTGGATAATCAAGAGCAAATAATGGAATACGAGGTAAGGACACATATGATAATGCGTCTATGGAAAGCGGCGGATGAGTAGTAGACGAAATCACTAATGAAGAAATTCGAGTAATGAACCTTGGACTTGACAGGTTGTATTCCTTTCTATTTTCACATAAATTTATCAATGGAAGTATTATTGTGACAGAAAGGGTTGAAGATATCGTAGTATAGTAGAACTTCATAAATCCGGCTGTCCTTTCGGGACTTAGCACGTCCCATCAGATTCACTTTACCCTAGAGGACAAGGGCACCAAAGACTCGTGGCATCCATGTCTTCCTTTGAAAATGGTAGTATGGGTAATAGATGCAAAAAAATATTAAACTTATGTATATTTCACGCATTTTTCAAGAAATATTTAAAGGCCTCTAAAATGGAAGAGAAAATGTTATACTGCAATGGATGCAATGGAAATCCAGTCTCTTGTTCATTCCCCCCCTCTCTGTTTTTATTTTTTTCCTACTCGATGAGTAACTTGTCCCCCTCTCCCTCTTCCTTCATTTTTTTCGAGGTCCAGGCCTGATGAAGAAAATTTCATAATATCATATATTGTTTCAACGTTAGGCGATGTTGTAAAAAAATGTTGAGTGAATTTTACAGTCATTGCTCTACATAAATGTTTGGTCACAAAAGAGAACAATATATGATGTTGCTATGAAATGGACTTTTCTCCATTTACTAAAATAATCATGTAAGAGGCGGTTTGGGTTGTTTTTTCCTCTGAGCGTCATATTTTTACACAGAATGGGTTTAACGGTCAAGTCACAACGATCCTAAAGGCTCAGAGAAGGTTGGGAAAGGGGATCCATTAGACAAGAGACAGACGGAAGCTTACCGTTTAGGTCACTCATTGTATACTTTAACGTGCACAGGGTGTGGTTCTCCTGCACACACGGGGACCACGGCTTTACGTCCCATCTGACGGACGGCGACCTTGCCAGGGCCCATCAGTGTCCTCTTTCTGACCGAGGGCAGGCTGGGTGGGGATTTAAGGAGGTAAATCTCAACTTTGGCTCAGGTGGGACTTGAACATGGGAACTACAGATTACGAGTCAATCTCCCTCAATTAATGTAAAGAGAGTCACATTATAGAATGCAAGAGAATTTAGGGATCTTTAAAATATGTTCGCTCCTAAGAATATTACTGCTTATAACACCCCCAGAATTTCCTTAGCGATTCCTGCACCTGGAAACTAATGATGAACTAAGTACGAAAAGGGTTGTCAATTTAATCGGTTTTCCATTTCTCATTTCAGTTTCTCGATCTTTATTTCTAATCTAATATACACACACAAAACGCTCTCTAGGACACAGAAACCACGCTTTAACGCCCCAACTGAAGGACGACGATATTTTGGTTGGTAATCGGTTCATGCTTAATCATCAAAAAAACTCACCGTTAGGATTTGAACCTGGGATCATCAGGTAACGAGTTCTGAGTATTCTGCCGATTGCGCATCCAAAATGACAAAGAAACCCCCAAACTACATTACAATACCCTAAACTACAAAACGAAAAACTAATGGACAATAAATTGATTAATCATATTCAATCATATCGGACAATCATCTTGAACTCTATCACCTCACATGACCATAACAAGCGCCGTAATGCAGACCCCAGTTACTTTATACGACGAAGGTAATGTGTCCGCATTGTTCTGAAAGATTCTATCTAAAAAGAAAGATATTAAATTGGGTCTAAGAAGGAGAACGAGAGCCTTTCTCTATCAGTGGTGTGCTTTAATTTTTTTGCTGTTATATGTCTGTTCCATTTCCCCCAAGAAATACAACTTCCGCCCGAGCCCTTGCATTGCTCTCTTACGGAGCATCTCTAGGAAAGATAAATGGTCAGGATCTTCCAGCTCATTGCTTGTTTTCTGAAATGAGCTTTCAGCGATGTCATTTTTTTCCCTTTTCACTCTCCCCCCTACTACCACGCCCCCTTTTGGCTTCGTTATATTGAGTGCAGAGGCGGAAGTGCATTATTTTCAGACGTCCACTAACCTCCTCTTCCAACTGGCACGCCACATACTGCTGGTGGACTCTTAGTAAAGCTCAAACTAATGGGTTGGTGCTGATTGTTTGGGAAGCATAGAAATGAAATCTCACCTTCAACCAGCATCACCTCTCTCGAGACATAATTTCATTTCTTTTAATCCTTTCATTGAGCTTTTATTTATCCTTTTATTATGGAAAGCATGAAATGCAAAATAGAATTTTTTTTAAAGAAAGCTCTTGAATGAGTTGTTTTACCTCTGAACGGCACTTTTTTGCACACCATGGGCTAAATGGCCAGGTCACATGGACCCCGAAGGCTCAGAGAAGGTTGGGGGAGGGGACCCACTGGAACAGCTGTTGGGAGACAGATGGTAGCCTCCCGTCAAGGCCATCCAGCGTGTTCTTTAACGTGCACAGGGTATGGCTCTCCCGCACACGGGGCCACGGCTTAACGTCCCATCCGACGGACGGCGGCCTTTCCAAGCCCATCGGTGTGCCCTACTGACCGTGGGCAGGGCGGGGAATTTTTGCGGAGATAAATTTCAACGCTGACCCAGCTGGGACTCGAACCTGGGAACCACAGATTACGAGCCTGGTGCGCTACCGACTGAGCCACCCCAGCCCCAGAAAGCTCTTGAATGAAATACAACTGAAGCAAGGCTTTGGGTTAACATTTTAACACACAATAGAGTATAAAGTTTTTCTTTTTCATAAAAGAAGCAAGTTTTAAATTTTAATTCATTTTGTATTAAGATGCACTTTTTTTTATCCCAAGCCTTTAATTTGAAGTAAGAACTCATTTTAAAAACATTCAGTTGGGTTGGATGTTTTATCACTGAGCGGCAATTTTTTCACATAATAGGCTAAATGATCAGTTCACAAGGACTCCAAGGGATCAGAGAAATTTGGTGCCAGAGAGAAATCTCCTGTTAAAGCCATCTAACGTATATTTTAACGTATACAGAATATGGCTCTCACACACAGAGACACGTTTTAACGTCCCATCCCACGGACGACAGCCTTTCCAGTCGATCGGTGTCCCCTTTCTCACCGGAGGCAGGAATGGTTTTTCTCTCACCGATCGCAGACTCTCCCGCATAGTTACAAGGAATCACACGGCTACCATGGAGCAGATAACGTCGGAATTAAACAAGAGTGCGTGCACAAGCTTATGCACAAAGACTATACGTTGTACCATGGAAAAATAGGCTATGGCAGTCGACGTACACATCGTGTCCCCTTGTTGACTGCAAGGCACCGAAAGATTAGGTTGCAGTTTGCAAAGGTTATCGCAACTGAAGTGTGGAGGACTGGAAACACATCATCGAGTCTGACGAATCACGGTTTCAACTCTATCACGCCAATGGGAGGGTGCGTGTGTGGTGTAAACCACACGAAGCAATGGCCCCAGCTTGCCAAGTTGCGGTCATATAGGCAGGTGCAGGCGGTGTAACAGTTTGAAGTGCGTTTGCACCCCAAACTGTTTCACTGCCTCCACATGTTTACATGGGGTTCCTTGTTGCCCCTCCTACCCGTCGAGACCTCCGTCATTGGCACAAGGTATGTGAACATTCTCGTTCACCATCTAACCCCGTTCGTAACGATTCTCCTTCCACACCATGACGCCATCTTTCAAATGGATAACGCCACACGGCATACTTCCCGAGTGACGACCAATGGCTCCAGGAGCATTCAAGTGAGTTTACTCTACTCGAATGGCCCCCTCGATCGCCAGACGTTAACCCCATTGAGAATTTGTTGGACGAATTGGAAAGACTTGTTCGAGCCTACAAATAACCACCGCCAAATGTGGACGCTCTACAACAGACGATCCTCGCCTCATGGGCTGCAATACCACCTCCGTGTTTTAAGCACCTCATTCAGTCCTTACAAAGACATCTGGCTGCTGTTGTGAGGTGAAGCAACAGGTTATTAGGTAGGTGCATATAATAATTTGTCCATTCAGTGTATTTTAGTGATTATACACTAATTTTTTTACATATGTTTTTCATTTGCAAATTTCAAGTTAATTTTCTATCTATAATTACTCTTAAATAGCAATAACGCTCTACTCCTTTAATACTTCACATCTACATACACCGAAGAATCAAAACATTATGACCAGCGCGTCTTTATTCAAATCGAAGCAACTGCAGATAAACAACGAAGCGTGTGAAGGTCATGAAACGGTATAAATAGCACCTAATATTGAGCTCTGTTAATCAGTGTTATTCTTACTCTTCATATGGGAAAAGCCTTCCCATGGCCGAGTGGTTAGCACGCTTGGCTAGTGATCTATGGGACCTGGGTTCGAGCCCCGGGTAAGGCATGGATGTTTGTGTTGTTTTTCTGCTGAGGTCCTGCCATCCTCATAGACCTTCTACTGTGACATATAAATTGACAGGCTCCTGTCAGACCTCTGTGGCAAGCAGCTGCTTGAGGGGTATTTATTATTTATATTTATATGGGAAGGCAGTGGACCTAAGTGAGTTTGACAAAGCCAAATTGTAATGGTCAGACGACTGGGTCAGAGAATTTCCGAAACGGCAAGGCATGTGGGGTGCTCACTGTCAGCCATGGTTAGGACCTTCAAAAAGTGATCCGAAGAGGAAAAAACCACGAACCGCAATCAAGATGTGGGCCGACCACGCCTCATCCATGCTAGAGGTGAGCGAAGGCTATCCCATATGGCACTTGCCAACAGAAGGGATACTGTGGCGCAACTCGCCCGTAATTTGAATGCTGGTAACCTGAGTAATGTGTCACAACACACAGTACATCGAAACCTGCTGAAAATGGGGCTGTGTAACTGCAGGCCGCTCCTAGTGCCCATTCTAACCTTGGCTCAGTGTCAAAAGCGTCTACAATGAGCCCGTGAGCATCAAAACTGGATCTTGAATGATTGGAAGAAAGTCGTCTGTCCTGATGAATCTCCTTTCCTGTTGCACCATGTGGACGAACTGGTACATGTGCGTCATTTACCTAGGGAAGTATTATCACCAGGATGCACCATGGGATGAAACCAAATGTTCTGCTGGGAAATCCTGAGTCCAGTCATTCATGTGCAGGAAATTATGATGTCTACCACCTACCTAAACATCATTGCAGACCAGGTATATCCTTTCATGGCAACGGTAATATCCCTCTAGTAGTGCCTTTTTTCAGCAGGATAATGTGCCACGCCACACTGCCCGGATTGTTCGAGAATGGTTCGCAGAACATAAGGAAAACTTCCAGGTATTGCCCTGGCCTCCAAATTCCCCAGACATCAATCCAATTGAGCATCTGTGGTTTGTGTTGGAACAGCATATCCGATCTGCGGCGGCTCAACCACGTAACTTACAAGAGTTAAAGGATCTGCTGGTAATGTGTTGGTACCAGATACCACAAGACACCTTTAGAAATCTTGTAACGTCCATGCCTCGACGGGTAAGAGCTGTTTTGGTAGCACGTGGAGGACCAACATCATATTAGGCAGGATGTCACAATGTTTTGGCTCTTCGGTGTACATCACCACTACAGAATCTTTGATGATAATTAAGTTTCTCTTTAAAAATAATGCTTCATTTCCTCTAATTCCAATGTTCATCTATTTTATCTTCTTGATGTTAAACACCAATTTATTCTTATGAAACCAGTATCCTATTTCATACAAATCGTCGTTTATTTGGTTAATTAATATGTCCTCTTTACCAGAAAAAAATATAGTTCTTTCATCTGCAAAAGTAATTACTTTACCATTTGATTGTAAATCACAGAAGTCATTAATATAAATTAAAAATAGCAATGGCCCCAATGCAGATCCCTGGGGCATTCCAAATTACAATGTAACTTCATCGCTGATTTTATTTCTAATTCTTACTCTTTGTTCCCCGGCAATTAAATAGTTTTGAAACTATTTCAACATAATCCCCCTAAACCCAGCTGCCTGTAATTTGTACAATAAAATTTCATGTGAAAGAGTATCGAAGTCCTTTTTTTTATATTTAGTATAAAATTACAAATAATTAAAAACATCTGAAAAAAAATTATTGTTGATGCGGCGGGAATCGAACCCCCGCAACTCTCTAGATAAATGCCAGAGTGCTCTAACCATTAAACCACACATCAGACGTTAAATTATTCCAGATTTCTATAGGTAAACTGTGTATTTACTACGGAAAAATTACAGATTTTTGGTTTTTGTTTATCTTATCGTATAGCTGGAAGTCAGTTCCAACACCGCATTTTCTGTTGCTGTACCTTTCCTGAATCGAAATTGATTTGGAGAAATAAAACTTTTTTTACATAAAAAATAGATATTATTTTTTGCTCTGCAAGTTTTTTCCTGTATTTTATTGAATACAGACAACAACGATAGTGGTATTTAATTTTCCAAACGTATTAAATGAACCTTTATTTCTTTAAAAAAAAAGATTAAATAAGCCTTTATTTATTAATTAAACCCTTATGAATTGGTACAATAATTGCTGTTTCAAAACTGCTGGTAAAATACCTAGCTGAAAAGATTTATTGAATAATAAGCATAAAATATTTCATTTCTGGATAAATTTCTTTACAAATGTTTGTTGAAATGCAATCAAAAACACTTGATTTTTTCCCATTTTCTAGGTTGTATGTAACTTCATCAAGTTGTGTTTCTGCAATGTAATTCAGAGAAAATGTGTTTTAATTGTCCTTGTATATATCAAAGATAAAAATATCATGTATTACTTTCAGAAGTAACCAGATTCTTAATTCTATTAAGCACAATCATGCAAAGAACTTTTCCTGGAACAGAAAGTAGGCTGATGTCCCTGTAGTTATCACAAAAACTGCGATCACCTTTTTTAAAAATAGGGATAATAATAGCTCTCGTAAAATACTTAGGAACAATACCTTTATCATAAAAGATATTCAAAATTTCAGTCATCCATGTGGTAATTGAAACATTCACAGCTCTAAGCATTTCACTGGTAATTTCATCTACCCCTGGGGATTTATGTAGATCAAATTCAGAAAGAGCTAAAATAACTGCAGGCTGTGACAAAAGGCCATATTAAGGACAGGAATGCGTCTATCATCATTACAAACAACGAATAAGACTAACCACATTGTTTAGAACATCTCTGAAATGCTCAGCCCACCTAGCCATGACAGAAACCTCACCTTCAACAACCTTCCAATTTTTATCCTTCCCTCCTTCTGTATCTACCATGACGAGTATTTATGAAAAATGCGTCATGGACGCTCGCGTATGCTTCAGCGTGAGAGTTACTTCACCAACGACATCGAAGAACTTACATTATATGGAATTTTCAGTCTGTTCCAGAAGAGAAACGAATTGATTATCAAAGTCTGGTGTCTGCGTTAGAATTCAGATTTGGAGATAATTATTTAAAGCAATACTGCGGTTATAATCCATGGATATCGGGCGGAGACTTCCGGGCGCCTTCCGATTGGCAGTCATTGATGCCCCTGGTAAAGAAGCTTTGGCTCATGGTATCCTGGTTGCAAGGACTTTGGTCAAAATAGATAAAGTACAAATTCCTATCAGAGTGATGAACTGTAATAAATCCAATAGAATATTAAAAAATGGTGAAGAATTGGCAATATATGAACCTGTTACTTGGGTAACAAGTGTAAACACAATAGAAGTTACTGACTCACACTAACATCATACAGACATCCCCTCTTATCATGCTGACTTGTGGAGAGAAGCAAGAAAGATATTAACTGAAGATCATGCTGCTAAGGCCGAGAACCTATTGAAAGAATTTTCCGATTTTTTTTCTGTCACATCAAATGATTATGGCCGTACTAAGCAGACAGAACATAAGATCAACACTGGTGATTCTCCTCCAGTCCATCTACCAGCAAGAAGGTTTCCATTGGCAAAACGGGAGGAGACAGAACAACTCATAGGGAACATGGAGGTTCATGACATTATAGAACCATCACAGTCCCTGGACATCACCAGTGGTTCTTGTCAAGAAAAAGGATGGATCTTCCCGATTTTGTGCGGATTACTGCAGATTGAATGATACAACAAAGGAAGATTGCTTTCCTTTAACCAGGATTAATGATACACTGGACACTCTATCTGTGTCAGAATGGTTCTCGACATTAGATTTGAAGAGTGGCTATTGACAAGTTGGTATGCATCCTGAAGACCGTGAGAAAACAACTTTCACTACAGGAAATGGACTTTGGCAGTTTAAAGTGATGCCATTTAGACTTTGCAACGCACCTGTAACCTTTGAACAACTAAAGGTGCTCAGAGGTTTGTCTTGGGAGGTCTGCCTGGTTACCTGGACGACATTATCGTTCTTGGAAAGATTTTTGATTAACATTTGAGAAATCTTCGTCGTTTGAAAAACTTAGGGCAGCCAGGATAAAATTGGAACCGACTAAGTGTAAACTGTTCCAGTAAGAAGTTCATTACCTTGATCATGTCATCAGGTATTAAGACTGATCCTAGTAAGATTGAAAGTGTAAGAGACTGGTCTCCACCACAGGATGTTCATCAACTTCGTAGTTTAATTAGACTTTGCACCTACTCTAGGAGATTTGTCAAAGGTTTCTCCAATCGTCTGACAGAGGAGGGCCAGCAGTTTATGTGGACCACCGAATGTGACGTAGCCTTCCAACAGTTGAAGCAGGATCTTTCCACAGCACCGGTGTTAGCATATCCACAAACTGGAAAACAGTTCATAATAGATACTGACGCAAGTAACACAGGAGTTGGTGCTGTACTTTCACAACAACAAGACGGACAAGAAAAAGAGATTGCATATTTTAGCAAAACTTTATCTAAACCAGAAAGGAATTATTGTGTTTCACGAAAAGAACTGTTAGCAATAGTAAAAGCAATAGGACATTTTCATCGTTATCTCCATGGCCAGAAATTTCTTATTCATACTGATCATGCTGTATTCAGGTAGCTGCTAAACTTTAAAAACCCGAAGAACAATTTGCTAGGTGGATACAGCGGTTGCAAGAGTACAATTTCTCCATTGAGCATCGAAGTGGCAAGTTACATACGAATGCAGATGCACTTTTCAGACGTCCATGTATTGACAACTGTAAGCATTGTTATAATACAGAGTTGAAATATGGTACTCAAGAAATAATGCACATAATACAATAACATCGACACAAGTAAACAATGATACTCCTAATATCTGGAGTCCAATAGAAATTAGAAAGACCCAACTAGAAGATGAAGATAAGACCTAATTGGGAGCAAATCTCGAGATATAGTCCAACTACCGAGCTACCAAAAGTTATTGGGCACACTGGGACTCCTTAGAAGTGAAAGACGGTGTATTATACAGAAGATGGGAGAATCCTGCTGGATGACTGATACGTTGGCAAGTAATCCTTCCTCGCTCCCGAGTGGAACTAGTGATGAAAGATGTGCATAATAGCTACAGGCAACTTCAGTGTTAATAAGACAGTAGCGAAAGCCAGGGACGATTTCATTGGTAAAAAAAGTAGGGCAAACGTTGAAAAATTGTGTAGGCAATGTAAGGCCTGTACAGCAAAGAAAGGCCCTAAGACTAGGAGTCGGGGCAAGCTGCAGATGTATAACGTTGCTGCCCCTTTTGGGAGAATAGCCATTGATGCAATGGGTCCCTTTCCTAGGACTGATGATGGAAATCGCTATTTAATGGTTGTAATGGATATTTCACGAAGTGACCTAAGTCTATTCCATCCAAGACCAGGAGGCAACAACAGTTGCAGAAATGATAGTAAATAACTTGATTAGTATGGAGTACTTTTTTAACTCCCCTCAGACCAAGGACGGAATTTTGAATCCAATGTGTTTAAAGGCATTTGTCAACTATTAGACATTCAGAAAACAAGAACAACTCCCCTGCACCCTCAGTCGGGTGGTATGGTTGAGAGATTTAATAGGACAATTGCACAAGATCTAGCATTGTTTGTCGACGACCATCAACGTGACTGGGATCGCCATATACCACTCTTTTAGTTGGCATACAGAATAGCAGTGTATGAAACAACTGGACAACACCTTCCATGATGCTATTTGGAAGAGAGTTACGTCTTCGCTGTGACCTTTTATATGTCGACTGGAAGTAATGCTTGTGTCCACTCCACAATACGTATAAGAATTACAACAACGACTAGAAGAAATCCACCACTCCGTCAGATATAACATCAACTTAGCAAGCGAGAGAAGCAAAACGAGATGCGACAGTAAAACAAATGAACTGTTTTCAATCAAGGAGATCTTGTCTGGGTGTACAATCCACATAGAAAGAAGATACTTTCTCCAAAACTTTAGAAATCTTGGAAAGGTCCGTATATGGTAGTTAACAGGATTAACGACATGGTGTATTGCATTTGTCGACGTCCAACTACAAAGTGCAAGGTGGTTCACGTGGATCGTTTGGCCCCGTTTCATCAAAGAACTAAAGATGCTTCGGAATCCAGAATTGTTCGGGACAAACAAGACCTGAGGAGGGGGTAGTGTTACGACAGATGAACGTGCGACAATATGATAAACGCGTCAATAACTCTCGCGTATGCTTCAGCGTGAGAGTTATGTCACAAACGACATCGAACGACTTGACAAAAAGAATAAGGAATAAAGGTGTGTTATGAAACGCAGTTGAAGTGCAAAAGGAAACATAATTAGTCTTAGTTTTTACACGATAAGATATTCCAAAGAAGAGATGTCTTATGTAGTGAGTGCGCGGGAGGTTAAAAGAGTTGATTAGTGTAGAATTTTGTTAGTAAAACTAGTAAGAAAAGACAAAAGAATTGTTTACGCTGAAGTGAAGGTTATACAAGAGACATGGCAATCAAAATGAAGAGGTAATATGTTAGACGAGTAGACAGACCTGGTCTTAACCTTTCTGTAAGAAAAGTTCATCACTTGTAAGATTAGTAAAGATTTGGACAAGATTTGGTAAGATTATTCTCGATAGATTGTAGATTTGTTCACATATATCATAAACACTGGTTGAATTTAGTTTGTATAAATGATTTCATCCATACTTTTGAAATAAATTGCATTGTTTTAGAATTAGATTTGTTATATACTATTTATTTGAACTCACGCTCAGTTTTCCTCCATTTAATTCGCAACAATATTGTAATTTTTTATGCAATCCGTGCTTCATCTTTTAAAATCCGTGCTTCATCTTTTAAAGTGCTTCATCTTTTAAAGTTCTTATCCTAATAGCTTCTGTGTTTTCGTCCTATCTTACACAGATTTTCGCATCTCTTATCCACACAAATTTGTAGCCCTTTTCCTTTTGCATTGCTTTTGTTTCGTAGAGTAACTGTTTATTCTCTGGTGTGGGATGGTCATTAATGTAGATTTTGCCTTCCAAAAAATCCTCATTTATTTCCTTCATGCTTAAATCCGTTTTGATGTTCCATTTTTTTTAACCCATGTTCCCTTTATTTTTTTTTCGATTCAAACTGGACTACTATTCGTCTGATTCTATTTCTGTTTCTTATGGGAATTCTGTACCCTGCTTGAATATCTTTGTCTCTACATTTCCTTATTAATATCCTTTCTAAATTTAGAGTATTCTGCCATTATATCATTTCCACAACCATTTCAATATTTGAAATCAAGTTTACCCTTTTCTGATTTGCAACCTCTATATTTCACCTTACTTTTCCTTTCTGCGGACGTTTCCATTTACTTTTCCTTTCTACTTGAAGCAAACAAGTACCACTCAACACTCCAGTATAAGCTACAATACTAAACACTTTTTTTAAAGCTTTTGAAATACTTCCGAAATTTCATCGAATCAGATGAAATTTTCTACAATGCAATAAAAAGATCTATCGCAAAATATAACACGAACTATCTATATAAATATTTATAACAAAAAAACTTTCAAAGTAACCGAGAATTTCACAAATGTATACAATTTTTTACTGTACTACTTGTTTTATCTTTACCCACAACATTCACTAGTTGATGTCATTCAGCTCGTTGTCAAGTAGATAGCTTTGCCACAATACTTACTCGTGGATTACGCTAAATTAGCTCTCTGTCAAGATCATACCCGTGTGCACAAGTGACCTTGTCGTTACAAGTTCATTCACGTGTTATAAGCTGGATAAAGGGCTTCTGGTAGCGATCTCTAGCAATCAGAAGGAAGTTTATTTGGACTCTTACTTCCTTCTTTCCTTTTGGTGGTCCCTGAAACGTTCTTCAAAAACACGTGTAATATATACATATGTTGGATATCTTTTCGCCTCCATTCTGGTTACTAGTATTATCATGGTGGGGAATGCATTTCCCCCAATATCTCATTGATGGGGAGTGCATATCTCCCCCCCCCCCAAGATCCTGCTCTACCTCTGAATGGTACTTTTGTGCACACAATAGGCTAAATAACAGGGCCACATGGAGGTGAGAAGAAACTCACAGGTTCACATGGAGGTGAGAAGGAACCCACAGGTTCACATGAATATGAGAAGGAACCCACAGGTTCACATGGAGGTGAGAAGGACTCCATAGGCTCACATGGAGGTAAGAAGGAACCCACAGTCTCGCATGGAGGTAAGAAGGAACCCACAGTCTCGCATGGAGGTAAGAAAGAACCACATGCTCGCATGAAGGTCATGACTCCACAGGTTCACAGCTGGGTTAGGGAAAGGGGATCCATTAGACGAAGCGTGTGCACAAACTCCGACCCATTTAAAAACTTTATTCGGCTCACGTAACAATGGTATAATATATATTTTTTTAAAATCTATCTCTATTAAAGTTAAGGCGTTTTAATAAGATGAAAGACGAAAATATGAATAATATTACACAACTACCTACAATGCAATTGGAGCCGAGTGTTCAGCAGCTCATTTCTGGTATCCAGTCCCATTCTTGACAGAGTGCTTCGAAAAAACAACTTCAGTTTTGACGTTGAAATAAACTTTATATTAATATTAATTTTTTTTCTTATTATTTTGCAGCTTTAGATATGATAAATAAAATGTAATAAACATAGTTCAACATCTTTTTTTTGTTCTTTTTGTCGTTCCCTTTCCAACGATTGGTCCACAGCGTTTTGCATTCGGCACGATGCCAAGTAGCGTTTGTGCACCACTGCACAAGACAGGAGACATATGAAAATCTCCTTTCAAGGCCATTTAGCTAGCTCTTTACGTGCACAGATTATGACTTTCTTGTGAAAGGAGCCACGGCTTAATGTCCCATCCAACGGACGGAAGCATTTTGAACACCATCGGTCTTGCCTTTCTCATCGGTGGGAAATCGAGACTTAGTGGAGAAAATCTCAGTGCACGAAGAGTAGTGACTCGAACCGGGTTGGGTTGGGTTCTTTTACCTCTGAGCGGCACTTTTTTTGCACACCATGGGCTAAATGGCCAGGTCACATGGACCTCGAGGGCTCAGAGAAGGTTGGAGGAGGGGACCCACTGGAACAGCTGTTGGGAGGCAGATGGTAGCCTCCCGTCAAGCCCATCCAGCGTGTTCTTTAACATACAGAGGATATGGCTCTCCCGCACACGGGGCCACGGCTTAACGTCCCATCCGACGGACGGCGGCCTTTCCAAGCCCATCGGTGTCCCCTACTGACTGCGGGCAGGGCGGGACTCGAACCGGGAAAATAAGGTTAAGAGAGCTGGTGCGCAGGTCACAAGGATCCCAAAGTTGGGGAAGAGCTTTCCTAGAGTATTCTCTAGGGAAGTTCTTCCCCAACGTGTGCTGGAAAGACAGTCTACGTCTATCTTTCCAGCACAAAAAATCATAACTTAACACATTAAGTGATGGATGATTCTCTTTGTGTCCCAATGGTGTCTTATGTCTCGTAGAGGGAAAGCAGAAAAAATGTTGATAATTGCAAAATTGACAAAAAAACTTTTAAACTTTCAGAATACTCTTTAAATGCATCCGGCACGTGACTGCAAATAGACCGAAAAAATTGAAAATGTTTTATAACAAATCCTTACACACTAGTAGCTTTTGCTCCGGAAGAAAAAAGGACGGGACTGTACAACTTCTCGTATCACAGTCTTTCGTCAGAACACATAATAATTTGGGAAGGGAGTGGCTTAGTCTGTAGTAATCCAAGCTCGTAATCTGAAGTTCTCAGGTTCGAGTCCCAGCTGGGCCAGCGTTGGGATTTATCTCCGTAAAAGCCTCCTCGGTCAATAGGGTACACCGATGGGCTTGGAAAGGCCGCCTACCTTCGGATGGGACGCTAAGGCGTGGCTCCGTGTGCGGGAGAGCCATATCCTCTGTATGTTAAAAGCACGCTGGATGGTGTTGACGGGAGGCTACCATCTATCTCCTAACAACTGTTCCAGTGGGTCTCCTCCCCCAACCATCTTTTAGCCTTCGGGGTTCTTGTAACCTGGCCATTTAGCCCATTATGTGTAAAAAAAATGCCATTCCGAGGTAAAACAACTCAACCCAGGGCACATAATCTGGTCGCAATAGGACTTAGAGATAAGGACACCTGATCTTTGGTTTCTCTACATCGCCTATTTCCCTCCCACATGACATGTTGTTCATTTGATATATAATTAATTACGATTGTCCCTCGAATTCGGAGATTGGGTTGGGTTGTTTTACGCCTGAGCGGCACTGTTTTGCACAGAATGGACTAAATTGCCAGGTCACGGACACCGTGAAGGTTCAGGGAAGGTTGGAAGAGGCGACCCATTGGACAGCTGTTAGGAGACAAATGGTAGCCTCCCGTCCAGCGTGTTCTTTAACATGCTCAGGGTACGGCTCTCTCACACACGGAACCACGGTTTAATGTCCCATCCGACGGGCGACAGTCTTTCCAAGCCCATCAGTGTCCCCTAATGACCGGGATTAGGTCGGGATATTTTGCGGAGATAAGTCTCAACCCTGGCTGAGGTGGGACTCGAACGTGGGAACTGCATATTACGAGCCTGGCGTTTTGCCAACTGAGTTGGTAGCGTGCCAGGCTAATAATATGCAGTTCCAAAGTTCGAGTTCCAAGAGTAGAGTTTCAACCGTGATTTATCTCCTTTGAACCCCACCCTGCCCTTGGTGAGAAAGAGACTACAGCTGGGCTTAGAAAGGCTGCGGTCCATCGGATTGGGTGTAAAGCCATGGCCCCGTGCACAGGAGATCCACACTCTGTGCATGCTAGAGGAAGTGAGTGGATATGGCTAAAGGAAAAAGTAAGATGGCTTGACGGGAGGCTATCATGTATCCACTAACAGCTGTCCAGTAGTCCCTTTCCACAACATTCTACGAGCCCTAAGGGTCCTTGTGACTTGGCCACCTAGTTCATTGTGTGCAAAAAAAATTGCCGCTCAAATAAACCAACCAGCCTTCGAATTGGCTATATGTAGAGAAGCAACAATTTGGACAAATGAGAAATGAATTCTAGAAGCAGCCGACTTGCAAATGACAACCTCAAAGTAAGATTGTTAAAACTGAAACGAAATTACCACGTTTAGGATCCTAAGTGAACCCGAATCCCTGATGACTCTAGGAAACAAAGGTTAAAAGCCACCGAACTTCTTCCCACCTTATTGCCTTTTCAAGAGAAAAAAATCTTTCGCCTCTTAAGCACAGAGGATCCTTTTATAAGCAGTGAAGATTCGCACGTGCTCCTTTGATCGCCATCTAACGAGTGAGGAGGGCTAAAGAAAGAAGGAAAGAAAGCAACTTAACAAGTCCCGCTTTGGTGGTTGATCTATTAACCGAGATGGCCGTCCTACGGGGAGAGCCAATCTTCCTAATGAACCCACTGCTGTTGCTCAAAACTACGAACAACTGACAGTTCCAGTCCACAATGCAATCCGTAGTTAACTCACGTTCAAACCATTTCTCCGAGATTTCCCGCTCATAACGTCAAACTGGGCGTTATCGATTGGCGAAGAAAAAGAGTGGCGCCACGCGCGACGACGACACGAGGAGAGCATTGTGAGGAGAACGCGAGAGAGTTCCGCGCCCTCAACTTCGGACGGCTGAGGTCGTCGTTGATTCCCCCGAACCCGTCCAGCGTCTTCGCCCCGCGGTCCACCGTTGCGAGTGACAGGTGACGGGCCTCGGCACCGCACCACGATGTGCGAGCAAATAAATAAATGAAAAGAAATAATAACTGTCGTTGTATTTTCGCGAAACGATTCCGATCCGTAACCGCTTTTCATATATCCTGCTCTAACTTACGAGACTGTAATGGCTTAACAAACGGATCTTTATGGGCTTTTAGGGCCACTGAATTCGGTACTTAGAGATAAATAGAGAATTTTTTGTAGTTCGATTTTAACTGGAGCAGAAGACTTTATGTACTCTGTCGATAAAAAGATAAAGTTGTTTGTTTTGGTCGTAGTATTCAAAGGAAAATCTTTGTATTGCTGTGGAATGGGATAAGCGAGATGTTTATGTGGAAGAAAGTGAAAATATAAATCAACCGAAGTCGACTGGATATTGAAAGTGAAAAGAGAATAGTCGAATCGATGCTTATCTTTTTTTCCCTTTCCTGACTATTGAAACCATTCAGACAGAAACAAAAACTTCTTTCGATATCTTACAATCTTTCTAGAATTGAAAGCTAAAGCCATAATCTGTATTGAGAGAGAAATACGTAGAATTTTTTTTTGTGGCAGTGTTAGAGTGGTTATCGTATTCTACAGAGGAGGTTAGAAGATTCGGGTTCGAATCCTGGAGTAAGAGATGCTTACGTCTTCATTTCTTTGCCGTTTTATGAAGACAGATTCTTGTCAGAATTCTGTGACATAAGGCAGGACTAGGGAGAATTTGATTGAAAGACACCATCGTAATGAAAAGTTCAAATACTAGAAAATTCCAACTCATTCTTTGGATTCGATTCGAAGGCATCTCGATATTTTATACGTTAAAAGAGTTCCAATAGCAACTCCACTGGTCAGAGTGATAAAAATACAAATAAATATAATACATATCTACAAAATCCTCCAGCAACCGAAGTTTCTGAAGAGTTTTGAACCATAAATTGAACATAATTTTTCTGTCAACATAGGTTCTAAACATCAGTCGTGATTTATGATGCTATTACGAAACAATCTGTAAGATTTTCGCTGATGCTATCGATCCATATCTCTCACTATCAAGCTTTGATCTTTTCATGAATTTTCCTCATCATCCTGTTTGCCAATCAATCCCTCCGGAAAGAGAAATCGTGGGCAAGACCAACTTAAATCTTAACTTTTCTGCTCACACTTTGCAACCTAATTGTTCCCGTGATGGTTTAAAAGACGGCAAACACCTTTTTCTTTCATAAATGGACCCATACCACACCATTCGAAAAATCACATTCAGACTCAATAACTTCTTCTATGATTTTTTAGTGAAAAAACATATCTAAAGATAAATTAAAGATCTTAATCAAGATATATCTGAATCTCGATTTTCAACAATATTTATTCAGTATTCAAAGTTATGAACGCTTGAATATTTAACAAGCTACAAAAATTGCCTGAAAAATTAATTAAAGTTTGAAATAAGAGATCAGATATCATAGCTGACTCTATTAGAGTACCATGTGCAATGCACATGGTATTAATTTCTAAACTTGTTTTAATGTTTAAATTAAATTTTGGAGTCTGTTTTTTGTCGCCTATTAAATATTCCAGCGTTTATAACTCTTTAAATACTGAACAAATATTTCAGTAAAATAAATTGAGGTTTTTAATTTAGATTTTAGACATATTTTTCATTTAAAATCATATTGAAGAAGTTACTGAGCTCTGAATGCGATGTTTTTATCGATATAACATGGAACTGTTTCCATTTTTTCTGTCCAATACCTATAGTTTTTTATAGTTTATGTAGACCAATATTAATTTCCAAATTCGTAATTTATGCCTTTGTTATTGCTTAGCATACTTATCGTAACAACTTTTCAAGCGGCAAGCTGTAGCGTTGGTGAAAAGGCTAAATGGATGCGACCAGATGATCACTCTCTTTACCTAACTCGTTACTCAAATGAGAATTAAAAATTCTTTGATGAACTAATCCTTCTTACAAAATGAAATTATCAAATTTACAAATTACTTGTCACAAAATTCGAGACCACATTTATAAAAAAAGGGAATAAATAGGATAAACCTATGAAGAAGTTTAATCCTAATCCAAACTGAAAGACTTCTTAAATACATTTCAATGTCCAAGTGAAAAATTCAGTTCTCTTTTCTTATTTAGCTTGTTCGGCGGTGAAATCAGATACCTAACTGTTACGTAACTTTATAAATATATTCTTGAATAATAACAAAATATTACATAGTTCCAGTTTTTTTCACAAATAGTCATTTTTAGTACTGAATTAACATACTTCTTCTATCACCTAATCAATGCGTTATAATAATTTAATTCCTTGAAATCATTATTAATCAAAATAATGCTCAGAAGGGCCGGATCTAGGAGGGAAAGAGAGGGCTCTTAAGATTGCTATATAGATAATAGAGGAAAAGACAGAGAAACTGATGTATATTTCATGCATTTTTCAAGACATATTTTGAAGACCTTTAAAATAAAAGAGGAAGTGTTATACAGCAATAGAAATCCAGTTTCTTGCACCCCCTTGGCCCTTCCACTTTTTTTCCTGCTCGATTGAGTTTCTTGATTCCTCCTCCCTTTAATTCTTCTAGATCCTGGCGTGATGCTCAGCATAACCCAAGGGAGATGTATTATGATCGTTAGAACATTTGATTGACTTTGGTTTAATCATTTAGACTAGGGGTTCTCAACGTGGGGTACGCGTAAAAATTTTTGGGGTACACCGTGAGAGCTCAAAAGTCGCTAGATATATGTTTTATTTTATTCCCATTGTTATACTATAACTAGTTTTATCTATCTACACAAGGGGTACACCAGTTACATACACATTTTCAGGGGGTACGTGAAGCATAAGAGGTTGAGAACCACAGATTTAGACAATAAAGTGTAGGTAGCTATTACACTGTTTCCATAAATTAAGGAAAATCTCTATGTTAAGTCAATGGGAAGCTAAAGTCAAAGCTCTATAACTTCGGAAATAAGTTTTTTTTTTTTTGAAAAATGTGATTGCAGATAATGATCTCAATCAAATAAATCAATATCTCAATTTTCAACAACATTCCTTCAGTATTTAATGAGTTATGGAAGTTGGAATATTTAGCGATAACAATGCCAGCCACAAAAATTGACTTCAGAAGTTGATTAAAACTTAGTCATAAGTATTGTATCAAAGTGTTTAATAAAATAAGTTTATATTTTAGAACTTTGTGTAAAGAATTATTTCACTAGTCTTCAGTTTTGTATAAGTTTCTTAAGACTGGCATTGCTGTTGTTAAATATTCAAACTTCCATATCTCGTTAAATACTGAAGGAATATTGTTGAAAATCGAGATATTGATATATTTAATTGAGACCTTTATCTGCAATGACATTTTTCAAAACAAAAAAAACTTATTTTAGAAGTTATAGAGCTTTGACTTTAGCTTCCTTTTGATTTTCCCTAATTTATGGAAACCAGTGTAATGTTTTCTATAATTTTCCATAAATTTCTACTACAGAAAATATTGTGAACTTAGTATTCTAACTAAAAGCTGGAAATTTAATCCTCCCATGGAAATAAAAGTTTGAGAATAATCTGTCCTCCTGATGTCGCTTCTCCTGTCCTCGTGTTGAATCGTCGGGCAATCCCGCATTGTAGTCACTTGAAATTGGCGTGTCGATTCTTGACAACATATTTCTTTTCTGTCAGCAACATCCTTATCCGGTTGAAGTTAAAGAAAGAAAATTTCTCTGGCGTTGGATTCTTTTAAAGCCGATTGGAGACGTTTAACCATTATTACACTATACCTTTGAAGAAAAAGAATATTATTCATGTCCGTCTGGGCAAGTTGAGCGCAAGTTGTTTGTCATTAACTCTATTTCCTGGGTAGAGAGGGAAATTTCACTGCGTGGTAAAGTGGCTTGATGGAAAAGTGCAATAAGCCCGAAATGGAAAAATAGCAAAAGATAAGTCTGAAACATTTCTCAATAAGCCGATGAGTTCATTTGAGAGAAAAAAAATCACCAAATCAACCACTTGCCAATGAAAATCTAGCACTATGTATTATTTAGTAGCAGTATCCTACTAAAATTTATTGCCCCATAAGAGAAGAAGAAGACAACAGAAAGCAGAAAGAAAGCACGAAACATCAATTATTATTAGAATTTCAAACCCAGAATTGTTTTATCGACAGATAAGCACTCTATTAATACGTTGAAATTGTCTGACTTCTTTAGTCCTTTTTCAAAGATAAGAGATATTGCTTTTCACTTTGCCCTCTATCTGTAGATATTCAACTGTTCTTCAAATAATAAGCTATCTCAGATAGCACCTGGTAGTAATTTGTTAGATAGATATAGAGGAAAAACCTGTAATTAGCCGGGTGGGATCTGAACCCACGACCTCCTGATAACGTATCAAGTGCTCTGACCAGTGGGTTCAGATTCACCATCGTGGGTCAGATCCCACCCAACTAATGACAATTTTTCCTCTATCTTTATCAAGTGCTTTTTTTTTTGGGGGGGGGGGGGAGGAGGAGTGTTAGATAGGTATCAATGAAATTTTAGGATATTTCGCTAGAGGGCTTTTAAGTTGGAAAATGCAAACTACACACGAATATAACAAACGATCAATTCATGCGAGAGTTTTGAAATTTTGCTTTTAGAACGTAATGGTCAAAGGGTTTGTGATAACAACAGCAATTTGCCCCGTATCCCAAGGATACGGGGTGCAACGGACACAACGCAACTACCCTTTCTTTTGTATTGAGTAGTACTAATGTATTATTACTATTTCAATTTTTTGCATCCTATATCAGTTTTAGTTTCCACTTACAGAGAGTGCTAAAATCACTAAATGGCGATCTTTATTCTATTTGAAAAGGAGCATTCCATATTCGCCAGAGGCGATATTTTAATTGGATTAACCTACGCAACTGGAGAAATACTGAGGATTGAACCGTAGAAAAGATCTTGCTCCGAAGTTAATATTTTTGTTTATATTACACAGAAGGATTACAAGGAAATTTCCTCAATATAGACGATGCAAAAGGCTTAAAAGGAGTTTGCAATTAAACATTTTGAAGAGCACATTAGGGTGGGGAAATACGACACTATTTTACTTATTCCTTAATGTTTAGCTTTACACTCCGAGAAAATGAACAGGAAATAGAACCAGAATACTTCGTTAATTATCTGTGAATGGATTTACAAGTATTACCATGTCTTAACACTACCTGCATTATTTCTAAATATCAATTTTGTATATCACATTTTAAGGAAAAGATTGCAAGTCATACTAATCCTGTCCACTGAGATAAAAGTAGAACAAATGAACGCTTCGACCATTTCAATGTATCGTAAGTAGTCCTCCATTGATTGACCCTAGTTTGTTATTACCAGAATGCAGGAAATAGGAAATTATTTGCCTTTTTATTCCCCGGAGAAAATGACTTGTGATAAACGGTGTAATAGCGTTAACAACACTGATTAGAGATGTGAACATTCATTTCTAGAGACAGAGCTATTCGCGCCCCATTATTAATCATGCCATAATTTACTGAGGGCTGTCTGAATGGCAGAGTGGTCGACGCATTTGTCAGAAGAGTCAATGAGCCTAGGTTCGAATCCCAAGTTAGGCATGAATATTTATGTTCCTATCTTCTGAGGTCTGGTAAGCCCAGGCCTGGAAAAACGTTTTAGCTAAAGGGATTTATAGAAAATTGAAATTCTAGTGGCGGGCCCGACAGAGAATTATATAATCAATAATATAATTACAACGCATAAGAAACACAAAAAATGTCTAGACTGAAACATAAACAATATAATTTTATTCAAATTAATTTCTTTAATGAGAATTCCCTTCACCGAAGTTGGACTTCTTGTCCTCTATACGTTCTTTTTCTCTTTTACAAATTTATTTGTCATCAATAGCTCGTGGGCCGCAAAGAAGAGGTGGGGTGCCGCCTGCGACCTACGAGGCATAGTTTGGCCAGGTGAGCACTCAGGGGTTAGCGCATCACGATCATAATCTGCAATTGCTGGGTTCGAGTCCTATTGTGCCTGCTTTAAGATTTTCTGCGCTAACCATTTCTCTCTTGTTGGTGAGAAATGGAATGCCAAATGGTTTTTGGAAAGCACCTCGTCCATTGAACGGGACATTAAGATCTTGAACCGTTTAAGAGAGCCATACCCTATGCACGTTAAACAGCACGCTGAATGCTAGATGGTTTTGACCATAGGTTTCCACCTATCTCATAACTAGAAAATGGGCCCCTTTCCCAACCTTTATAAGAGCAAAACATTCTTCAATATATTTTGACAAGGCGTCATAAAATTATATTGTTCACTCGGTATTTATTTACTAGTACGCAAGGTATGATATTGCCTGGTTCGCAAGACAGCAGTTTCCTGATTCGCTAAGTATCGTGTAATCTGGTCAGAGAGGAATGACTGGTCCAAGAAGTATGATATTCATGGTCCGATATATATATTATTTGATCCACAAAGTATATTTATGTAATATTATCTGGTCCGCAAAACAGGATATTCTATGGATCGCTAGGTATGATATTATCTAGCCAAAAGGTATGGTTGGGTTGTTTTACCTCTGAGCGGCACTTTTTGGCGCACAATGGGCTATATGACCAGGTGACAAGGACCCCAAGGGCTCAAAGAAGGTTGGGGAAGAGGACCCACTAGACAGCTGTCGGGCGACAGATGTTAGCCTCCGGTTAAGGCCATCCAGCGTGTTCTTTAACATGCACAGGGTATGGATCTCCCGCATATGGGCCACGGTTTAACGTCCCATCCGACGGACGGCTGATATGTCCCCAACTGACCGAGGGCAGGGTATAAAGTTTTGGGATAGATAAATCTAAACGCTGGCCCAGGCGGGACTCGAACCTGGAAACTGCAGTTAACGAGACTTCTCCGCAGCCACCCAGAGAAGTACATGTGATATTGTATGTATCACGAGATAAGCTATATACATTATATTGCAAAAAATGTCCGGACACTTTCATGTTAAGTGAACGAATAGACACATTCAAATCTACCTAACTTTACGGAAAAAAGTCACTAGACATAAATTGAAGATCTCGGTCAGAGATTTCTAAATCTCTGTTTTCTATAATATTAATCTAATATTTAAAGAATTATGGAAGCTGAAACATTTAAGTGAAACTTTTGCTAGTTTTGAAACTTTACCTTAAAAGTTAAATCACAACTTTTATAACAAGTTGTTCGCAATGTAAATGCGATATTTGAATTTTGTGTAAGGATTTTTGAAGTTTTCATCGATTTTGGGGGAAAATGTTTTGGAAGTGTGGTGTGTGATGACATCTGTTGGTAAATATTATAGTTCCATAACTCTTTAAATATAGATTATTATTAAAAAAAATAGAGATTTAGAAATCTCTGACTGAGATCTTCAATTTGTTTACTGACTTTTTTTTCCATAAAAGCTTATGTTAAAAGTTAGGTAGATTTGAATGTGGCTATTGGTTCACTTAACATTAAAGTGCCCAGATACTTTTTGCATTATAGTGTATATGATTCGGGAGGTATGATATTATCTAGCTCAAGATATGATACTTATCACATGTACCACTAGGTATGATGTTATTGGTTTGCGTGATAAGGAATATTATCCGATTTTCTATATAAAATAATATCGCGAAAGGGAAATAAATATGTTTGTACATAATAATTGCTATATATTATATTTTTATAATCGTATTAAAAATAGTTTTTATAATTGAAAAAAAAGTTATGGAAATTTTTAGTTTCTGAATTGTATAATTCTTTGAAATTGTCAGTTCAGACATGTTTGTTTCAACAGATTACCCAAACGTACTGGACCAAAAACGATTTATATTTATATAAGCGTTGTTTGGATTGGGTTGGGTTGTTTTACCTCTGAGCGGCACTTTTTGCACACCATGGGCTAAATGGCCAGGTCACAAGGACCCCGAAGGCTCAGAGAAGGTTGGGGGAGGGGACCCACTGGAAGAGCTGTTGGGAGACAGATGGTAGCCTCCCGTCAAGGCCATCCAGCGTGTTCTTTAACGTGCACAGGGTATGGCTCTCCCGCACACGGGGCCACGGCTTAACGTCCCATCCGACGGACGGCGGCCTTTCCAAGCCCATCGGTGTCCCCTACTGACCGTGGGCAGGGCGGGGAGTTCTGCGGAGATAAATCTCAACGCCGACCCAGCTGGGACTCGAACCTGGGAACTACAGATTACGAGCCTGGCGCGCTACCGACTGAGCCACCCCCGCCCTTTATATAAGCGTATAGAACTATTTAATATAGTACTTTTATAATTTATTGCATTTGTTGAGAAAGATTTGAAATTTTGGACAACGCACACTATTTCCAAAATTGCACAAGTAATAAATAATCATAGACTTTTCTCAGATCTTGATCACTTCACAAAATATTTCCCTGCCATATGTAAATCTGAATTGTCTTATATTCGTAACAACTGGGATTTAAGGCGAAACTTTATTTTTCGACTGAGGAATCATGCTTAAAAAAAAATCGCATTTTGTTTCGATAGTTTAATTTGCCTTTATAAAAAAAAAAAATTTTGGCATTCGTCACACCCCTTTGAGAAAGTTCTCAAAACTCTTATGGTAAGTAAGATAACTACTGGATAATTTGGAAAATTTTCTTATTTTTACAGTTTCTGCCGTCCCGTGGCAGAGTGGTTAGCGTGCTTGGCTGCTGACCAAAGGAAGTGAGAAAGACAATTCAAAAGTCCATTGCCTACCGGGGATAAGGCATGAACATTTGTGTTGTCTATTTGCTGAGGTCTAGCCTTCCTTACATACCTTCTACTGTGGCTTATAAACTGACAGGCTCCTGTCAGACCTCTCTAGTAAGCAGCTGCTTGAGGGAATATTCATTTATTTATTTATTACTGCTTTTGGTAAATAATGGAAATTATTTAAAGGATTAGCAGCATATTTGTGTGGTGCAAAAAAATTGGAGGAAGGGTAACCACTGTCCGTCCTTTCAAAGACATGGATAAACACTTCTCCTCCACCTCATATAAATTTAAATAAAATTGATTTATACAAAAAAGAATTTAATTGCTGTTTCATATAAAAATAATGGCAATACATCGTTTTGACCAGTGAACAATTTTGGAATAGCTAGAAAAAAAAAGGCTTTTGCATATGAAACTTAAAAAGTCCAAAACTATTTGTAGAATGTTTATAAAATAATAATTTCAGTTTACTCATATGAAATGCGCATAATAAATATAAACGAAGCGCATTTCAAAACAATAATATATGAATATATGTAAATTATGCAGAAATGCTTAGCAAGTCAAAAATCCATTCTTCTTCTGCTGACGAAAATTCCTCGCTCTCATAAATAAGTGATTTTGATAATTCGTATTAGATTGTTGCTCAACTAATTCTTCGTTTGCAGCAGAATTACCCGAGAAACAGCCACGATTAACAGATGCTTAAAAACAAACAAAATACCTTTCTCTTCGAAAACGTTTCTTGTGGTAGACTATTTTTGTTCAAAGGTTACAGAAAAAGATTTAGTTAAAGGTTTACCGCATTTAATTTCAGATTCTCGGTATTTGCTAAGAAAAAAAATAATATGGAGAGAAAAAAAGAAGCCAAATTTCAACAAAACTATGCAGCAAATTTTAATAAAAATATATATTGAGCAATAGCAAATTTTAACGCCTTTTTTTCTGCCGCCCGCAGCAGTCTCTCCAAAAAAGGTTTTCCGATAAGAATAGAGATACACTTTGAAACCAAATAATGCATAACAATTGGCTTCAGATATTCCCTAATATGTTACACGAAACAGAAAAGCTATTTATAATTTCGTTTTCCCTTTTAGAGTAATATCATCTGTTTAAGTAAGGAGATGCATAGAATTAATATACTGTTACTTGATAAGTCAGCGGATTGTAAAATTCAGTTATTATGATTCATAAAATGTGGAAAAATCTTAAAGTAATCAGGATAGTCAGAGAGAATCTTAAAGTAATCAGGATAGTAATATATACTAAGTGGGGGAAGATGCATATTTAATCTTACGAGTTTTAAACAAACAAATAGCTGATGTGATATCTCGTTCATTTGATCTGTAGATCCCAAAAGCATCTTTGGAATTTTATCATCTGGTGATTTAATACAATGTAGCTAAGATTAGAGAAATTCTTTTTCCCAAATTCTCAAATAACGATTTATAAATATTTCAGTGTTTAAATTTTTGAGATCATGGGAAAATTAATGTGGGCCACTTCGGAACGGCACTCTGAACCTAGTTACACGTGAGCTGTTCCCTGTATTCAGTTAAGAGGAATTTATCTTTTATAATATTTGTTTTATGTCTGTGATGTACTGGCATAAAACAAGCATCCGGAGTTCGTTCCACAATGGGACAAAATATATTAATTTACAATACCTAAAATTATTTATTCACAGATATTTGTGAGCTGTTAATATTTTGATCTATTAATGTGTTTATGCATCACAATGGAATCATTTGAAAGAGTAGGTATTTCTATTTCTTGTTTGAAAGAATCAGAGTTTAAATGAAAAGGATTTCGACACTGACAATTAAGTAAATTAGGAAAAGGTGAAATACGTGTTTCATATGTGTTACAGTAGGAGCTACAGATGATGACTTTATGATGATGGGCTAATTTTTTTCAAGAAAATTGGCTACTCACATCATCGGAAAATAAATAGGAATCATAGAATTTTCTTGAAATTTCCAACAAGGATGAGATGTAGAGCGAACCGAGAGAGTTTGGATGATAATGATGAAGAAAAAAGAATAAAAGAGGCTACTTACGTTGGAGGATGAGGATGAAGACGATGCCGGATAGCCCGCAAGATGAAAGCAGAGAACGTGTAGTTCCCATTGCAACAATCGCCACTCCTGTCTCACTGCACGAAGGGACGTGCCACGCGCTCTCTGCCAAGTGAGGAGGCGCTCGAGGGACGCGGCGCGAGGGATGGCGGCGACCAATCGCAAGAGAGCTGGAGACGCGCGCACATCAAACCGGGCAAGAGTGTGGAGACTGAATGGCTGGAGAAGCCAAAGCATTGAGCACCACCTGTTTCGAGAACGCACCTCTTTACTTGGCTTCACCTCCAAATTTAGTCATGCAACAAAATGAGGAGATTTCTTCTTGTGATCTAGATGAAGTTTCGTTAAGCATGAATCATTTCTTTCCTGCTACGATAAAAATCATCGCTTTAACGACCAATTTAGTCATTTGCGTGTCTATTAAAGCCACGGTGGCTCAAAGTTTTCAAATCTGGGTTCATTGAAGAATGCTCCAACCGATTCGTCGCTCTGACATTACCATTGGCAAATAGGGTAGAAATTGTAGACTTTGTTGGCAGAGGGCTACTTGAAATGGAGGCTTGAGAGAGAGAAATTTCGTGGTCCCAGGACTGCATCTAGAGCTGGGGAGCAATGAAGTCTTCCGGAATTTTAATAGCCAGAACGGAGGTAAAAAACAGTAAATAAATGTATCACACATATTTTGAATTAATATTTTTAAAATGACCATTATATAATGGAAGGAATAAAAACATATATGAGGGTTGTTGGGTTGGGTTGTTTTACCTCTGAGCGGCACTTTTTTGCACACCATGGGCTAAATGGCCAGGTCACATGGACCCCGAAGGCTCAGAGAAGGTTGGGGGAGGGGACCCACTGGAACAAGCTGTTGGGAGACAGATGGTAGCCTCCCGTCAAGGCCATCCAGCGTGTTCTTTAACGTACACAGGGTATGGCTCTCCCGCACACGGGGCAACGGCTTAACGTCCCATCCGACGGACGGCGGCCTTTCCAAGCCCATCGGTGTCCCCTACTGACCGTGGGCAGGGCGGGGAATTTTGCGCAGATAAATCTCAACGCTGAACCAGCTGGGACTCGAACCTGGGAACTACAGATTACGAGCCTGGCGCGCTACCGACTGAGCCACCCCCGGCCCCATATATGAGGGTAAATCAGATCAAACCGATTCCCGGTTTGTTCCCCGCCAAACCAGCAAATATCTGGGCCATGTTACTAATGCTTGCTAGGATCAAATAATATCTCTAAATGACAGAAGTCATCATCAAATATACTTGTGTTGCGAATTGTTGGGTTGTTTTAAGTCTGAGAGCCACTTTTTTGCACATAATGGGTTAAATAGCCAGGTCACAAGGACCCCAAGGTCTCAGAGAAGGCTGGGGAAAAGGATCCGCTGGACAGCTTTTAGGATACAGATGGTAGCCTTCCGTTAAGGCCATCCAGCATGTTCTTGACGTACACAGGGTATGGCTCTCCTGCACACGAGGTCATAGTTTAATGTCCAGCTGAAGGACAATGGCCTTTCCTAAAACATCGGTGTTCCCTTTCTGACTGAGGAAATGTGGAAGTTTAGCGGAAATAAATCTGAATACTGGCACAGGTGGGATTCGAACCTGAGAACTGCAGATTACGAGCCTGGCGTGCTACCTATTGAGCCACTGCCATCCCCCTGTGTTGTGAGATGCAGCGTCGGAGCCAACATGGAGAAAGTACTGTATGTTTATACGAAGCTGAATATCAGAGTAGCCATTCGGTTTCTTTCGTCACAGAAATAAAAATCTGTGGAAATCCATAGACAACTTGTGGTTGTATTACGGCTCGGATATCCTGTCAGTATAACATGTGAAGAAATGTCCGTCCGCAACCGCTCTCTTCGTATTAAACCTTCTCATCTGGCATGGGCAATTGTTCACCACACACCATACAGTCCAGACCTGGAGACGAATTTTCATTTATTTGAGAAGCTATAGATGCATCTCCGAGGAGATGCTTTCCATCGGATGACGCATTCAAAGAAAAATCTACAAAGTGATTTCTGCAGCAGGAAACATCCTTCTATCGCGGACTTCTCAATAAGCTGATCGAGCGTTACAGACGTTTGATGACTATATGGAAAAATATACGAGTGTGTGGGAACGTTTCCTATGTATTGTCTTTTGGAATAATTACCTGCCCTCCGTAGTATTCCTTTTGGAGAATGTCCGTCAATTGTTTTCCAGTCCACTGTTACTAATATTTTTATATTTCAGTCCTCTTCTACTTCACTGTACAGCTGAGACTTAGACTTTAAAATGCTTGTATCATTTACTACGCATTTTTTTAATAATAATAATAATAATAATAACAATCTTTATTCACATTCATGTTAGTTATACAAAAGTTTAAACAAATAACCCGCAAAGCATCTGCTTATCTGCAGGAGAGAAGAATAATAATGTTACATGAAAATACATGAGATATAGTTTAAAACAATGTCATCGAATTATGTGAATTTCGGTGGAAGCTTGAGAGAAGCTTCATTGGAGTTTTGAGAGTTTAGAATAATTGAATCCTTTTCTAGTTTACTCTGCAGTTGAGATCATACTTGAATATTTTTATGGTTCACTGTGGAGCTGAGATTTAGAATTTACAATGATTTTCGCATTTATTAGTACACTGTGCAGTTGAGAATTGAACTTCACAATACTTCAACTTTTTTCTAGTTAACTGTGGAGCTGAGACTTATACTCTGCAACACTTTCATCATTTACTAATTCTTTGTGGAACTAACATGATTTCTAGTCGGTAGCGCGCCAGGCTCGAAATCTGTAGTTCCCAAGTTCGAGTCCCAACTGGGTCAGCTTTAAGATTTATCTCCGCAAAATTCCCCGCCCTGCCCACGGTCCGTCGGATGGGACGTTAAGCCGTGGCCCCGTGTGTGGGAGAGCCAGACCCTGTGCACGTTAAAGAACACGCTGGATGGCCTAGACGGGAGGCTGTCTGTACCACCTGTCTCCCAACAGCTGTTCCAGTGGGTCCCCTCCCCCAACCCTCTCTGAGCCTTCGGGGTCCTTGTGACCTGGCCATTTAGCCCATGGTGTGCAAAAAAGTGCCGCTCAGAGGTAAAACATCCCAACAACCCAACCCAACCGGCTCCAATGGTTGGGCAACTGCGATAAAAATTTTAATTAAGTGTTGCAGGAATAGATTGTACATTTCTTCAGAACTTTACAAAAATATTATTATTCAAGCAAACCATTTCAGAATAAATTTCAGAATCTCGGTCAATCTAATACCTTACCTGCATGATATGTAACATTCTTATTTAACATTCATATTTAATAAATTATAAATATATATTATTATATAATTTTATAATAATAACATTATAAAATAATATTTAATATATTATGAATTCAGTCTTAGGTTTCTTGTGAGAATTCTCCTTTACTTAAAAATTATATACTTGGAAAAAAGTACCGCTCAAAAGTAAAGGTTGAGGGAGGGGACCATTGGAACAGCTGTTGGGAGGCAGATGGTAGCCTCCCGTCAAGGTCATCCAACGTGTTACTTAACGTGCACATATTATGGCTCTCCAGCTACGGGGCCACGGCTTAACGTCCCATCCGACGGACGGCGGTCTTTCCAAGCCCATTGGTGTCCCCTACTGACCGTGGGCAGGGCAGGGAATTTTGCGGAGATAAGTCTCAAAGCTGACCCAACTGGGACTCGAACCTGGGAACGACAGATTACGAGCCTGGCACACTACCGACTGAGCCACCACCGCCCCATTTATAGTTAAACATCAAGTAAATTATGCATTTTGCTTAATGGCATAATTATATGCTAATTAATTTATCCAATATTAAAACACATTGTAAAGTTTTCATGTAATTCGTAAAATATTATTTCTCTCTGACAGAAAATGAATTGCTTTATTCGATACAGTGAAATAGATTGCTTATATTGTTGTTTATAGTGATCGTTTCTTCCAACCCATCGCTATCCATCGTCGCCATTAAATCCATCGTCGCCATTGGTTGCAGCCCATTATTGTGCAATCATACGTGTTATACGTACTACATGTGGTTAAATTAAGACCCAGAAATACTGATTAAAGAAAATAATTGTTTAAAACAAAATATTTGTTTAAGCAAAATATTTTCACAGCTTTCCACTTAACATTTAGAAAAGTTTAGCGATAATGCAATATTAAAGCCGTAGGGCTCTTTAAAGGTAAACACCAGCATTAGCTAAATACATGGATATAAATACCTTTAGGCACTGTTTTAGAATATTGCCAAAATACTTTAAAGAACTGGATTTTGGCAATATTCCAAAACGGTGGCTAAAGGTATTTATAACCACGTATTTAATCGATGCTGGTGTTTACCTTTAAAGGGCCCTACAGCTTTAATAGTGCATTATTGCTAAACTTGTATAAAAATTAAAGACAAATTCTCTCTCAAGGTAATTATTAAATATAACTATTAAAAGAAACATTAAAAGCATTTCCATTTATATTTTATTCATTCTGTAACATCAAAAACTTTTTAAATTATTCCTTTTATATTTCATTGTGCATTCTCTATTCACATAAAACTTTCTTATCGTAGGAAACTGAATAAAATTAAAATTCCTAAAAGCATTTCATTCAAAATTCATCATTCATATTAGCATTGAAATGATGAAATTGTATCGTACTTAATCAGATCAATGGAATAATACCTTCTTGCTAAGAATGAAGACTTCAAACGAAAACGTCACTAGAAACCACAGATTATTTCAGCTCTAATTTTAGAGCCTGGGGCTGGTTAGGAGAAAACAAATATGTGATAAATCTTAATATATATATATACCGTATATGCAGAATTGCATGCCTCTAACAGATTTTTTTTCATTTTGCCTCTTACAGGCTATTATCCACTTTTTTTTTTGTTTTCTTGGCTCGATTATTTCAAATATATTTTTGATATAATGGAAAGTATTTTAATTTTTCTTTTTACTTACAGCTGTTTCTACAGTTTTAAGATTTATGCATTTCTATGCTCCTTGATTAAAGCTCTCTTCATTCCTATTCTTGCTTATATTATTTGTTCTATATGTGTATGTGTGTTTTGGGTTATTTCTTTGGATTTTTAATAAGTTATTCTTAAAAAAAATAATTATTTCAAGACCAAATGTTATTTGGTAAGAAAAATACTAGAAATGATTCTTAGAAACTGAAAATATTAAGAGTAATTCAAAACAGCGAGACCTAAAAAAAAGTTGAATGGTAATCATTTTTAATTCTAAAGGCTAATTAATAGGTTGAAATTACAACGTAAACAAATTATTTACTTTATTTCATCAATTCTTTCCACAATTACAAGAAAAGCTAAACATTTAAATTAAGACTGAGCTCGAGCCCGCCGGAACTCACCTCTATGAGACACCACTGTATGAGTCATCTCTACGATACACCACTGTATATGAGACACCACTGTTTGAGACATCTCTCTGAGACACCACTGTATGAGACATCTCTCTGAGACACCACTGTATGAGACATATCTCTGAGACACCACTGTATATGAGACACCACTGTATGAGACATCTCTCTGAGACACCACTCTATGAGACATATCTCTGAGACACCACTGTATATGAGACACCACTGTATGAGACATATCTCTGAGACACCACTGTATATGAGACACCACTGTATGAGACATCTCTGAGACACCACTGTATATGAGACACCACTGTACGAGACATATCTCTGAGACACCACTGTATATGAGACACCACTGTATGAGACATCTCTCTGAGACACCATTGTATATGAGACACTACTGTATGAGACATCTCTCTGAGACACCAACGACAAATTCTTCAAGAGAGAAAATCAGTTTCTGAAATCCTCCTTATTGAAAACGAATAAAATATCAGTAATTCCTCCAACACGTTACTTTAGCTCGACTAGTTCGTTGTAAATATGCACTTCCAACATATGATACTTGTTGAGGTCTCCACAGACCAACTAAAGTCATCTTCTCCTTGTTAATTTTTTTTCGTGCTCTTTTCATTTCTTAATCTCTCAGAGCTGTGGCTTCCTGCCAATCTAATGACTGTCGTGAAGAAAGAAGTGGATATCGTTGCCCTCTCTCCCCAGCAGAGACTCAATTGGACTTTCTTGGGTTTTTCATGAGGAGGAAGAGGGAGCGAAACAATGACCCAGAACTTGCAAAAGGAATTGCTGCCAGACGCAAAGGCATTGTTCGAGTAGTAGGGCACCGACGTTGATCTCTAAAAGAAGTAGAATAAGAAAAGTCTCTTTTTCCATTTGGAAAGTAGACTATGAAACCACACCAAAATATACATCTCATTTGCATAAATTTTCTCTTTTCTTAGTTGGTATTATACATCTGGTGAATAAGTGTTTCAGATATCATTGCTTTGTTTTGTACATTAATGTGTTCACCGTGCATGTAGTCCGAATGGGATATGTTATAACTAGAGGTTAAATGTGTTTTAGAGTTTGCTTAATGCTTATTGTTTGGAGTAGAAGGTTTTTGGCCAGATTATAAAACTGTAGACGAGTGTTAGACGATAAATGCCAGAAACATGTAAAAATGTAGTTAAAAACATACATAATACGAAAAACTACGCTTCCCCTTATCATACGATATACAGGGTGTCCAAAAAATAAGGGTGGGGTTTCGAGAACCATATATAACAAAAATTTATATTTATATTCAAAAAAGTAATATTTTAACGGAAAACGTACCTCAAATTGTTTTGAGCTAATTGTTGAGTTTTCAAACAGATGTTACAGAAGTTGTTATTGCAACATTTCCTGACAGATGGATTGGCAGCTCCCTATGCAAGTTCATTGATCCAATCCTATGGCCACCAAGGATTTTTCTTCCAGGACTTTGTAAAGAATTATGTTTAAAAGAACAAAATTCAAGACATGAATCGTTTGAAAGCCAGAATAAGAGAAAGAACTAAACAAGTAATAAGAGATATGCTGCAGCATTTATGTATAACAAGAAATGTAATACCGATTGGACATGTGCAGGGTTACCAGCTTAAGATGCACATGTGGGAATTCACTAAGTATGTTCAAAACTATTTTAGGTATGCTGTCAATTAAAAAAAAATTCTTTCTTTAATATGTATATTATTTTCTTATGTATTGGCTCTCGTAATCCCAACATTATTTTTCAGACACCCTGTTTATAATCTTAAAGTGGTGGTGGCTATGTAGGTAGCGCCACAGCCTCGTAATCTGCAGTTCCTTCAAAATCTGGTTCCAATTCCCAACTGAGATTGAAATGAGAATTTTCTCCTCTAACCCCCATCGATGGTTAGCGGAGAAAGGTCGCCTGTCAGATGAGGCGTTAAGCCGTGGCCCCCTTGTGCAGAAGAGCCATACTCTGTGCACGTCAAAACGGCGGACGGCCTTGATGGAAGACTACCATCTGTCTCCTAACAGCAGTCGAGCTTCCTAATATTCTCCGAAACCTTGAGGTCCTTATGACGTTAAGATGTGGCCCCCTTGTGCAGAAGAGCCATACTCTGTGCACGTCAAAACGGCGGACGGCCTTGATGGAAGACTACCATCTGTCTCCTAACAGCAGTCGAGCTTTCTAATATTCTCCGAAACCTTGAGGTCCTTATGACGTTAAGCCGTGGCCCCCTTGTGCAGAAGAGCCATACTCTGTGCACGTCAAAACGGCGGACGGCCTTGATGGAAGACTACCATCTGTCTCCTAACAGCAGTCGAGCTTTCTAATATTCTCCGAAACCTTGAGGTCCTTATGACGTTAAGCCGTGGCCCCCTTGTGCAGAAGAGCCATACTCTGTGCACGTCAAAACGGCGGACGGCCTTGATGGAAGACTACCATCTGTCTCCTAACAGCAGTCGAGCTTCCTAATATTCTCCGAAACCTTGAGGTCCTTATGACGTGATCAATTATCCCATTATGTGCAAAAGGGTGGAGCTCAGAGATAAAATAACCCAACCCTCTTAACGAAACCTAAAGCACATAAGTATCTGGCACCCCCCAACTTTAAATTTCCCCTAAAAAATGAGGGAAGAATTTCTCTTAAGAGTAAGGGTTAGAACCACCAAATTCAGCATACAGCTTTCTCGTCATAAATTAAAAGCAGAATTAAAATTAGATGTTCGTTTGCCTCACCCATATAACCAGCTTCTCTCTAAAAGGAGAAAGAATTTCAAGTAATAAATACTACCAAATCAGACAGTAACTTCCTCTTATAAAAAATGGTGTGGGGGTGGCTCAGTTGGTAGCGCGTCAGGCTCGTAATCCGCAGTTCCCAGGTTCGAGTCCCAGCCGGGTCAGGGTTGAGATTTATCTCCACAAAATTCCAGGTCCTGCCCACGATCAGTAGGGGATACCGATGGGCTTGGAAAGGCCACCGTCTGTCGGACGGGGCGTTAAGTCGTGGTCCCCTGTAGGTAGATCCATACCCTGTGCACGTTAAAGAACACATTCGATTTCCTTGATGGGAGGCTACCATCTGTCTTCCAACAGCTGTTCCAGTGGGTCCCCTCCCACAACCTTCTCTGAGCCTTTGAGGTCCTTGTGACTTGGCCATTTAGCCCATTGTGTGCAAAAAAAGCCGCTCAGAGGTAAAACAAACCAAATTTTCTTATATCTTGTGGCAATACAAAGATTAGGTCCTCTCAGCATTTCCTAACATCCTTTCCTCCAGCTCTCCAAAAGAAGGGAGAATGCGTATGCGATTGCTTAGCATAATTAGTGATATCTGAAATGAGAACTTCTGACTTGGGGAGTATCGTGAGCTTCTCCAAATTATGTCTCCTCCTTTGTGCCCCCCCCCCCACCAAGAAAATGGATGAAAATTAAATTAGGGTTGATTTTACGTGGGTAGTGTCGTCTACGAGACATATTTTAGAGAGTGTTATAGACACTCTCTTAAATGTTTTTAGGGCGGGGGTGGCTCAGTCGGTAGCGCGCCAGGCTCGTAATCTGTAGTTCCCAGGTTCGAGTCTCAGCTGGGTCAGCGTTGAGATTTATCTCCGCAAAATTCCCCGCCCTGCCCACGGTCAGTAGGGGCAACCGATGGGCTTGGAAAGGCCGGCGTCCGTCGGATGGGACGTTAAGCCGTGGCCCCGTGTGCGAGAGAGCCATACCCTGTGCACGTTAAAGAACACGCTGGGTGGCCTTGACGGGAGGCTACCATCTGTCTCCCAACAGCTGTTCCAGTGGGTCCCCTCCCCCAACCTTCTCTGAGCCTTCGGGGTCCATGTGACCTGGCCATTTAGCCCATGGTGTGCAAAAAAGTGCCGCTCAGAGGTAAAGCAACCCAACCCAACTTAAATGTTTTACAGAGTGTTTTAGAGAGTGTTATAGATTTCAGAGTTAAGACATTTTAGAGAGTATTAATTTACCACGTAACCTAGAGTAAATCTGCTGATATTTACTATATTTGCGTTAGTGATTAGAACTATGCTTACGAGTAGAAAAATGGAAAGCTGTAATTCCCAGCATGATTGACTCATAACATGAAGTTCGTGACCCGTAGGTGTAAGAATCATACCCAGAGAAAAAAATGAAACATGATCATCACATTTAAAGTGATTGTCATTCTCGTGAATAATATTCTGAGCCCCTTTATTGGAGTTAGAGATCAACTTAAAAAGCTAAATCTTGCTTTTAGCATTTAAGCAAGTCTTTTTCCCAATTTTGCCTTGAGTAGTTAAGTTAGTTAGTTCTTAATTTAATTCGAATATCTAAATGAGTCGGCTTCCCAACCTTTCAGTAGTTTAATGCGTCTGCTTCTAAAGTTAACTGCTAAAAGTATCTTGCTCTGAGAAATTAGAAAGTGTGCTTCCTCACAAATTATTTTGAACAGTTAAACCAAAATATTTTTTTTCAATCATGTTTCTAGTATTTAAGTGAAAATTCTTGTCAGCTGTTTAAAAATTTTAAGTGAATCTCCCTCCCAAACTTGCTTTGAGTAGTCGAGTGAAATTCTTTTCTGCACTTTAGCCTTTACATCACACATATTTGTACTGCCTTTCACGAGCGATTGATTTTGCCCTTCACAAAAGACCTTTAGTCGATAGCGCGTCATACTTCTAATCTGCAGTTCCTAGGTTCGAGTTCCGCCTTGGCCAGCGTTTAGGTTTATCTCCGCAAAGCTGCCAGCCCTGCCCTCGGTCAGTACGAGACACTGAGAGCCTTGGAAAGGCCGCCGTCCATCGGATGGGACGAAAAGCCTTTGCCCTGTGTGCGGGAGAGCCATATTCTGTGCACGTTAAAGAACACACTAGATAACTTTGACAGGAGGCTACCATCTATTTCAAAACAGGTACCCAATGGATCTCCTTCCCCAACCATCTCTAAGCACTTGAAGTCCTTCTAACCTAGCCATTTAGCCCATTGCGTGAAAAAAGGTGTCGCTCAGAGGTAAAAAATCCAACCTTGATTCATACAATTAAATGAATATGCTTACCAAAATTTGCATTTAGTAATGAGTCTGCTTCACAAAGATGCTTTAAACACGTGTTTTTAGTAATCGTATTTTCAGCAGTTAAGTAAATATATTTCTCAATCAAGCATTTCATCGAGTCAACATTGAAAGGCTACTTTCAATATGATTATTCTTCCACCTTACCTCTGCTTTGAGTAGTAAACTAAGTCTAATCTTGCTTTACATTAAAGAACTCTTGTCTTATGTAAATTATTGGGTCGGTTTCCCAACTTTTTGCTGAGAGGTTTACTCAGAAATTTCCTTTCTACATTGCTGTGAGAATATAAATGAAAATATTTCCCAGATTTATTTCAACACTAAAATGTGTGTTCCCGTGTTTCAGGATGTTAAGTGACAGTACTTCTGTTTCTTTTTTAAGTACATCTGCTTCCCAAACTTGCTTTCATTAACTGAATATGATTCCCCAACTCTCAGCAGTTAAACTAATTAAGCGAGTCTTAATATATATAGTTCTATAGCAAGAACGAAGTCTCTATATAATAATCTTTTTTTAGAGCAATGAGTCTGCTTCCCATACTTTGTTCTGAACAGTGAAGTAAGCCAACTAACCAAATTTTCTTGGAGACTATTTTAGTAGTTATTTAACCTATTTGCAGTCGGGTTTCTTACTATGCGTTTGGCTACTTTAATGCACGACTATAGTCGGGTTTCTTACTATGCGTTTGGCTACTTTAATGCACGACTATAGTCGGGTTTCTTACTATGCGTTTGGCTACTTTAATGCACGACTATAGTCGGGTGTCTCTGTACAGTAAAACACAGATTTACGACTAAGGCGAGCGAGATTGTGAAAGTGTTAAGTTAGTTAATAAAAATTATTTTATTTTCCTAAATATTCGCTTCCACTTGGGTTAGTTTCTCTGATTAGGAACACTAATGTGCTAGGAGAAATTATTCTTTTCATTAAAGACTGACATGTTAAATGACGAAGTGCATACTTTTTATTTTTCAAAATTTTCCCACAAGAAATGGTTCCAATTTCACTTTAATATTTACTTTACTGAAAGTGTGAAGTTTTTTTAGTAAAATACTCCACAGTATTCTAAATCGATGCGTTGAATTAGTGGATGGGTTTATAAGAAATTAAACAAAAAATTAAATTCTGATGATGATATCTGTGATGTATCATATAACGATAATAATTGGCATTCTAAAATCTCATCTGTCTGTATGATAAATTAACTTTATTAATTAATTATATTTGAAATTACAATTTTAATCATTTCATTTAAAAGATTGACACAGAATTTTTGGTTCTGTGAGGGGCTGAACCGATCGACTCAAGGCGAATTTGTTACGTTTGTTTATTTAGTAGAAAATCCGCGGGAAGTTAAAACTCATCTGTCCAATATATTTTTAATTATATTTTAAATTCAAAGGTCATTAAAATAGGAACAAATTTCATTTTGGTATAGATTCGTGTTTCAGTAACATTTTTACCTCTTCAGCGCCTAAGGATGGACTCGCATCTTACCTCTTGTTTCTATCTCTCTGATAATTGCGAGCAAGTTCGTTCATGCATCGTATCCACCTCGAAATAGCAGAGCAATGAAAAGTCAGAAAATGCCACCGCTCAAGTAGCTCTGCAAACATTTACGCAACATTGGCTACTTGTTACTGCACTTGTTTTTCGATCGAACCTAGCCTAAAGCAGAAAAAACTCGTGACACATGTTCAGGATGTTGCTGGTAAGTATGCGGCCCTTCCATTACGTCAATGTGCTCTTCTAGGAAACTGAGAGCTATCTAGAATTAATATCGCGCCATTTGATTCCTGTACTTGACGGCAACTAATCGACCCCAACTGCCGCGCTTTTTAGCTTATGAAACCTTTTAGGGAATTTTACATTAAATGTCTTCAAGTAATAGAGATTCAACAACTTTGCAATTTTGTTTTCCCAGTCACATCAGCAGCTGCTTTATTCAACCATTCGAGACGTACTTTAAGAACGTTCTGTTTAACTCAACTTCCTGAAATGTTTACGAGCTCTGTTCATACCTCTATATGGTAATCTGTACGCTCTACACGAGGCAGATGTGATCAAACTATTCGCAATTTCCTTCCAACATAAGATATTGCTTAAAGCTATATGATGATTCTTTTATTTAACTCAATGTTCCCCAAAGTGGGCGATACCGCCCTCTGGGGGGCGCTGGAACGATCCAGGGGGTCGGTAGTAGCCTCGGGTGCAGTTGGGGGCGGTGAAAGCATAAAAAAAGAAGGAAGATAAGAAAATTTTGAAAAATCGTTCGTACGTGTTTCATCTCTTGTGTAACATAGAATTAAAGTCGTAGTGATTACTTTTTTTTCCATTTTATACAATGGTTGATTTTAATAAATAATTTTATAATTTCAAACTTCAAGGTGTCTTATTTACAACAACATCTTTCTTTACTATGTTGTAGGACGCAGGTAAAAAAAAAAACCCTCAAGCAGCTGCTTGCCACAGAGGTCTGACAGGAGACTGTCAGTTTATATGCCATAGTAGAAGGTCTGTGAGGATGGCATACAGATACATAAAAGAACGCAAATTTGTCACTGCATCTTTCTGTTTGTTCGCTTAAAGAAGATAGATTTCCATGGGGGCGTTGAGTAATTTTTTTTTTCTGAAAAGGGGGCGGTAGGACAAATAAGTTTGAAAACCTCTGGTCTGACTCAAAGGCCCTAACTAAAATCATATAGGGAGTGATTCCCAAAGTGGGGTACGTTAAAGAGTTTCAAGGGGTATTTGGCAGAAAATAAACTCTGAAATCTAGGAGATGTGAGCAATGTATATAAATGTTATACATTATATTACACAAAAATAAACATTTCTGAATGACTTGCTGTACAAGATTATTAACCAAGATTATTTTTCTCTGACTCCAGACTGCTGTACATTCGCTTTTATAAATGCCACTAGATGGTGCCGAACGTGTCATGTGCGCACGCTACTTACTGATTATTACTAGTGAATCTCTAGCCTAGTCTAGTAGTCATATAAATATCATAGCGAGTACTGAGTTTATTTAAAAGCGAAATTCTCCTTTTTGAGTTTATGAAACCCTTTGTAATGGATAGGTGGCTAAAAACCGGATGTTTAAAACGTACAACAGAAGATTGTGAAGAGAATGCGTGCCGTAAGTCATATGATTGAATCAGAGTTCTGTTACATAAAATTAACGAACCGTGAATCATCTGTAAGAGCTCTGAAAGTATCAGTTACTTACAAAGACAAGGAGAGAAGCTCGAAAATATGATAAAGATTATAACAAATGAGGACTTCAGCCCACTTGCGAGGAGGAGGAACTTATTCCACGATGTGTAATTTGTTATGAGACTTACAAATGAAAGTAGGAAACCATGAAACGTTAAACGTCATTTCGATAGCAAACATAAAGAATACCATGAAAACCGTAGAATGTTTCGGAAATATGTGCTGAAATCACAGAAAACAATGCGAAGTGCGATGGGTGCGGAGAACATGAAAGCAACGGCGGCCTCATACAATGTGTTGTAATTAATAGCAAAGTCCGGAGTTACTGAAGTGATTGGCGAAACACTAGTAAAAACCGTGGACAAAGTAATGGCGAAAGTGAAGATTGGAGGCAAAACGATTGCTAACGTTCCCTCTCAAATACATTGTTTTACCTCTGAGTGGTACTTTTTTGCACAGAGTGAGCTAAATGACCAGAGTTGGGGGGAGGGGATCCACCGGACAGCTATTAGGAGACAGACGATATCCTCCCGTCAAGGCCGTCCAAAGTGTTCTTTAACGTGCACAGGGTATGACTCTCCAGCACATGGGGCCACCGATTAACGTTCCTTTCGACAAATGGCGGCTTTTTCATCAGTGTCCCCTACGACCGAGATCAAGACTGGGAAGTTTTGGGCATAAGTCTCAATGCTGGTTCAGATGAGACTCCAACCTGAGAATATCAGATTATGAGAATAACGCACTACTGACTGAACCACCCCTGCTCTTCCAAAAAAGCATAAAACAACAATTATTGTTAGGCATTCCCCAGGGTCACTACTTTGGGCTGATGTTTTCTCAACTTTGTGAAGAGATAGGCAATGACTACAAAAATATACTATTTCACACCAAAGAACTTTAATTTTGCGCGGAAAAGTTCTAACTCGCCTGTTAGAACTGCGAGAAGATCTTCCAGTTTTTTCTGGACGAAATCTTCAATCTCAGGGACCATATGCATGACTGGAAATGGGTGTGTAAAATAGCATACCTTAGAAATAATTTTGCTCATTTAAACATCAGTCTAATAGTTCAAGGCAAATCCATATCCATATCCCATGTTTAAGACAAAGTAAACGCGATGATCGCAAAGCTAAACAAAATCTGTTGCATAAACGGCTTAGTCCTGTGGTGAATGGAATTCCTTACCATCTCTTCGTGACTTGGTAATAAACTCAGTTAACGAGCTCGATGCTGATGTTGTGCAGCATTTGGAAAGCGTGCATATATGTCTCTGTAAGTAGCAGCATCCCTAAATCGGACGACAGCTTTGAATGGATAAGAAATCCTTTCCTTATCATTCTACAAACATTCCCAAAAAACCTCTCAGATTAAAAAGAGAAACAACAATTCTTTGAGCTTCAGATGACTTCCTGTAAACATTTGAACAAAATGTGCTGAAATGATTTTGATTAAGCTATAGTTCTGAGTATCCAGCCTTATCGGACAAATTCATTAGTATCTCTTGCCCATCGCTATTTCATGCAAGTGTAAGTATCTCGTACCTTTTTGCATCTTTGCGTTGGTTGGAATCAAAACGGAAAACGAAACCGTCTTATTGACGTAGAGCCGCATTCTTCATCTTAAGCTCACAGACATTGATTCTAATATCTCTTCCTTAGTATTTTATCACAAGCAATTTAACTCCTCGCGTGAACAGCTTATTTAATATTGGAAATTTCAATACGATTGTGGCAAGTATAAAAACCGCGCTTTCTCTCCAGTTCCCTCTTTTTTTTTCTGAAATATTGATTATATAAAGCTGATGATCATTTTTCTTTTTATTTCTACATATTTGTGTAGAAAAATATAAACGAATAGATTAAAAATCTAACGGCACTGGGAAAGGGGTATTCCGATAAGACAGATTTTCCAAAATGGATACAGAAAGGGGTACGGCGATAAGAATGATGTTCCACAGAAGGTACAGAAAGGAGGTACTCCTATAAGACGGATGTTCCAAAAAGGATAGGGGGTACACCAGTAAGACAGATTTTTCAAAAGGGTACAGAAAGATGATAGACCAATAAGGTAGATTTTCCAAAAAGGTACAGAAAGGAGGTATGATACTACTAATGTTGCAAAAAGGACACGAAAAGGGGGTATGCTAATAAGACTGATGTTCCAAAAAGCATACATAAAGGGGTACACCATAAGACAGATTTTCCATTAGAGTACAAAAAAAAAGGGGGATCCCAATAAGACCGATGTTCAAAAAGGGGTTGCGTCAATGTTTTAAGTTTGGTAAACACTGATATAAGTAGGTGGTAAAGCCGTGGCTTAGTGTGCAGGACAGCCATACTCTGTGCACATTAAAGAACACGCTAAATTGCCTTGATAGGAGGCTTCCATTAATCTCTTAACAGCTGTTCAATGGAGCCCTTTATTCAATCTTTTCTGATACCTTCGGATCATTGTGATCGGGCCGTTTAGCTCATCATGTGCGAAAACAGTGGTGCTCGGAATTAAAACAACCAACTTAGTTCTTTGTTTTAGAATTTAAATGTTACATACTTTAAATATAAAGACATATACTTAAATTTCACTAGCTTTCTCTTTGCTTCAAAGGGATCATATTCTCCCTACTCGCATGAGAGCATCTCAGTTGAGCCAAACTCGTAAGCCAGAGTTCGCTGTGTCATGATTATGAATGAACGCATTGCTTGCGGCAATAAAAAATGACGTCTCGGGCGCGTGTCACTGGTCTAACTCATCATTGGCGTATTTTCACAAATGCAATACATTTGTATTTCTTATTTGGCATTTAGAAAACGTGGCTTTGTCATGTTTTCTAATTATGTGTTCATCCTTATTATGAGATCATCATAATCATCATTACGTTACAGGTTTAAAGGGAAGTTCTTACTCAGGCTTTCCCAATACAGTTTTGAATACAGCGATATGAATTAAGTATAGTTGGAGGAGCATTTTTTTTTATCTCTGAGCGGCACTTTTTTGCATACAATGGGTTAAATGGCCAGGTCATAAGGATCACAAGGGCTCATGAGAAGGTTGGAGATGGGGAATCACTGGACAGCTGTTAGACATCTGAAGCCTTCGTCAAGGTCATCTAGCTGTTGTTTAACGGGCTAAGGGTATGGCTTTCCTGCATACAGCGTCACGGCTTAACGTCCCATCCGACAGACGGCGGCGTTTCCAAGCCTATCGGGTACTCTTACTGACCTAGGGGAGGATTAGCGAAGATAAATTTCAACATTAGCGCAGTTGGGACTCGAAGTTGGGAATTGCAGATTACGAACCTGACGTACTACCGATTGAACCTTGTTCCCTTGGTAACAGCATAATTCGCTGTGATAGGAAGAATTCGATGAAGTTATAAGAGTATGAATCAGTTTCATTTGCTGTTACAAATTTCATATTTAAAGTCCCTTAAATAACAGGCGAATAAAATGTAGAGAGCTTTTGTTGCAGAGTTGTATTCACGTGAATAACTATTCACAAAATGAAATCATTTAACACCGAACTTACCGCGTGTCTCAAAGAGTGTCTATATATCGATTTAAAACCTTTACCAGTTATTGCATTTCATATAGTAGCTTTTAGAAATATTTTCGGTACTTGAGTAATTCTTACCGTGTAATATTACCAAGAAATTGAAGCCCCCGAGACGTGATTATATTTTCCGATAGTGTCCTGCATCTGACGAAGTTGCGTACTCTTGACTCAATGTGCGGAGAATGTTCCGAAGAAGTGTAAAAGTGCCCTCTATCAGTAAACCGATGATTAACAATGGGCACTTGGTCAGACTGAAAGAGCTGATTTTCGTTACAATTCAGAACTTATTATTTGCAAGCGAAATCATCAAGAAGCCAGTGGAAGCGAAGATCCAATAAGATTGAGCAGAAATCCTCTTCAACTCCCTCCAATTTCTCTTCTCTTGATAGAGACAGCTGTATTGTGTTCATTCCTTTCCCCTTCTTCCCTTTTCGGAAGCAATCACCATCAACGTTATTTGCTATTCCATCAATTCATGTAATGCTTTATGAAATATTACGTTATTGGAATAACTAGATATATCGTGTTTACGGAATTCTGTGCGTAGACGTGTGTGTGGGATTCTCTTTACTGGTAGAAGTCTGTTGGAGAAGATTTTCGAGGTACTTGAGCTTCCCTGTCGTGTTTTCAGTTCTGTCGCTCTAAGCGTACATCAGAGATTGCGGGCAGGTACTTCTAGGATCGCTGATGCATGTAATAAATCTGTTGCCTTCGATGATTAACGAGATATAGCGTTATAAATAAGTGAAATGGTTCGTTTCTGCTGTTGTGGACGGGTGGTTATCGTAATTCGCAGTTGGCATTCGGCTTCGTGTTAGACGAATACAATCAGAGGGAACGAATATCTCCGTTATCGCGAAAAGTCATCGCGACTTAAGTGGATTGCTTATTCTGATGTCACTTTTGGGCCACAACAGCAAAGGAGACTGACTGCATACTCGTTGGCCGTTGTATCCGAACTCGATCATTACTCGATTAGAAGTTAGGGGAGGGTTACTTCCCGCTCGTAATATTAACAAAAAGGGGTATGTAACGTTGCTTTGTTTTCTTTTTGTTTCAGAATCAAAAATCATTATGGAAAGCACTTACAATTTCAGTTTAGAGCTATGAATTTTAAATAGCAAAACTTATGCCGAAAACTGGGGATTCAGTTTATTCTTCCACGGAAAATAAAGAAAAAAGACCTTTTTTTTTGAAAATTCATGATATCAGAGTAACATTCACTCCTTAAAATATGAAATATGAGCCACTTGGTTCATTGATGGATTTTGTTTTACCTCTGAGCGTCACTTTTATGCACTTCATGGCTAAATGGAAAGGTTACAAAGACCCCGAGGGCTCAGAGAAGGTTGGGGGAAGGGGATCAACTGAGGAGTTGTTAGGAGACAGATGGCAGCCTCCCGTCAAAGCCATCCAACGTGTTCTTTAACATGCCCAGTGTATGGCTCTCCCTCACATGGGGCAACAGCTTAACGTCCCACCCGACGGACGGTAGCCTTTTGATGCACATCGATGTCCCGTATCTGACCAAGGACAGGGCGGGATGTTTTCGGAAATAAATCTCAACTCTGGCCCAGTTGGGACTCGAACCTGAGAACTGCAGATTACTAGCCTGTCGCGCTACCAATGTGGCCACCCCCGCCCCGTGGATAGATGTTGAGAGAAAGATGGAAGCCTCCTGTCAAATTCATTCATAACATTTTCTTTTGGCCTTTAATTTTTCCAATATCTCGATAAATGTTCTGCATATTTTCCACTTCTGTCGAAAATTGTTCTGTGTAAATTTGTCGAAATAAATTTCTTCTGAGTGAGAAAAATTAAAAAATTATTTTAAAAATTTAAAATTAATTAAATACCCCCTCAAGCAGCTGCTTTCCACAGAGGTCTGACAGGAACCTGTCAGTTTATGTGCCATAGTAGAAGGTCTGTGAGGATGGCAGGACCTCAGCAGTAAAACAACACACATCCATGCCTTACCCGAGGCTTGAACCCAGGTCCTTTAGATCAGTAGCCAAGCGTGCTAACCACTCGGCCATGATATCTTTTAAATTTTATGTATTTTGGGATAAATTTCTGACTGAATTAAAAGAATCAAAAAGAACAGAATAACGAAAAGAGAAAACGGCGACAATTAAAGGAGCAAAAGACAGAGAGAAATGAAGATCGATAAAAAGTATTCTAAATTGAAAAAGAAGCGAAAATAATGAAGGAACTCATCTACCCCCCCCCCCCAAGAAAAGCTTAAAGTCTCAAAATAATACAAAATATTCCAAAAGTAGAATTAAAGAAATGGGATGCAATTTATATTTGACAACAGCAGGGCTGAATCTAGGGGAGAGGGAGTTGTGCCCTCCCTCCCCTGAGAGTAGCGAAATGGAGGCGAAAACTGTATTAAACACATATATATATTATACATGTCTAAGTATATGCATTATATGAACATACTTAGAATATTATGACTTAGAATATTAGATTATATGAACAGACTTTTTTTAAAGACTTTAAAAAGTCTTAAAAAAGTTTTCTGAAGTAAATATTCTTACCTCCGTAAGAATATTCATACCGAAAAGGCGTTCTGGTTCGTTCCCGTTCGTCCCAGTCTATTTTTTTTTTCTAGAACCGAGCATGCAAAATATTATATTATGTCTATATCCAAGGTAAAGATATCTCATAAAACTTAGAAATAAATGGTGGCACAATAGTGTAAATAGCCAGGTTCCAAGGACCCCAGGAGCTTAGAACTGCCCAAACGGATCCACTAGACAGCTATTAAGAGACGGATGAAAATCTCTCTTCAAAAGTTTTCAGCGTGTCCTCTAATATGTACGGGGCGGGGGTGGCTCAGTCGGTAGCGCGCCAGGCTCGTAATCTGTAGTTCCCAGGTTCGAGTCCCAGCTGGATCAGCGTTGAGATTTATCTCCGCAAAATTCCCCGCCCTGCCCACGGTCAGTAGGGGACACCGATGGGCTTGGAAAGGCCGCCGTCCATCGGATGGGACGTTAAGCCGTGGCCGCGTGTGCGGGAGAGCCATACCCTGTGCACGTTAAAGAACACGCTGGATGGCCTTGACGGGAGGCTACCATCTGTCACCCAACAGCTGTTCCAGTGGGTCCCTTCCCCCAACCTTCTCTGAGCCTTCGGGGTCCATGTGACCTGGCCATTTAGCCCATGGTGTGCAAAAAAGTGCCGCTCAGAGGTAAAACAACCCAAATCTAATATGTACAAAATATAACTCTCCAGCATAAGGGACCGCGGCTTAACATCCTATTCTAACTCTGATTCTTTCCTTCCAATTCATCGACATTTCTTGTATCAGAGGAGAAAGAGCAAGGGCCAGCGGATAAAATCTCAACGACGACGGCAGTAATTGAAAGAAATTAGAAGAAAATAAAGGGTACAGAAATACTAATTCAAATAAAAATCGTTTGATGGAAAGCAATATAAATATATGTTAGAATGCTGACAATGAAAAAGTTGTTTTAATTAGAAGAAAAAAAAAAAACTAAAAAGAATGAGAAATTAACATGTATTCACCTTCTTCTTCTTCTTCTTTTTTTTTTGAAAAAAGATGGTGGGGGAAAAGGATCTAAAATAGAATAACTTAATGAGGGAGCAAATAATGATATCTGCAAATTGCAGCAAAAGAAACATGCATGTCATTTCATGCGACATCAGTGACCTTTTAGTTGCCCAGCCATTACAAATGAGACTGGCACGAATAATACGTAACAAAACCAATGATCCTGTGAGTTGTATCAAGAGAAAATAATCACTAATTAATAACAGGAAACGAAACCTAATTATCCGTTGATGTTTTTGTCCTGATGTGTTGCGAATTAGGAAATAGAATAAAGCTAACTAATCACCGATAGCAGATTGAGAACTAAAAGAGGACCATGGGCATGCAGTAAAAGAGTGAAATAAGAGAGATGATGTTTTGGAAGTTGGGTTGTTTGCGTTGTTTTACCTCTGATCGGCACTTTTTTTTGCACACCATGGGCTAAATGGCCAGGTCACATGGACCCCGAAGGCTCAGAGAAAGTTGGGGGAGGGGACCCACTGGAACAGCTGTTGGGAGACAGATGGTAGCTCCCGTCAAGGCTATCCAGCGTGTTCTTTAACGTGCACAGGGTATGGCTCTCCCGCACACTGGGCCACGGCTTAACGTACCATCCGACGGACGGCGGCCTTTCCAAGCCCATCATCGGTGTCCCCTACTGACCATGGGCAGGGCGGAGAATTTTTGCGGAGATAAATCTCAACGCTGACCCAGCTGGGACTCGAACCTGGGAACTACAGATTACGAGCCTGGCGCGCTACCGACTGAGCCACCCCCGCCCCTGTTTTGGAAGTCTTTCTGTCACTAGACTAAGAGAAAAGGGCAGGAAAAAAAGAAGTTTGGTCTGAAGGCAAAAGAAGAAAGAAGTGAGGAGCAAGAAGCAAAAGGAAGAGAGTTTGCAGTTGGCATGTTTCTGCACAGAATCACCGGTTTTGTTTTCTGTAGGGTTGGTCCATTTCCATCTAAGCTACCGGCATTCAGTGGAAAACCCCTCTCTAGTCAGAACAGGACTGCTAAATCATTCAGTTGCCGACCATATGTAGTCATAAATATTTCAGAACATTTGTTTTTCCTCAAATGTCCAAGAGCATTAAAATATTCTTTACCATTTTAGGGATTCTGTGCACCACTTTCACCTCAGCAGCTAAAATATTAACGAAGTCTACGGAAGCAAAACTAGCGACCCGTTCGTTCCATAACATTCGCAAGAGACTGTTAACCAGATATATATGAGTTTCTTTCCATAAATCTTCCTAAACAGACTCCTTCTTTTCTGATGACTGAATATTTATATCTTTTCGTTTAGAAGTTGCATTCGAAAAGCGTGTTCCAGCAAAGTACTTAGTGGTTTGCTTCCTGCAATTCTTTCGGCGTTTAATTATGCTTTGTATATGCATTTTAAGTATTCCATTAAGTTTTAATGAATGTGTTTGTTGAATGAAATGAACAGATGTCGTCAGACGAGCGTGACTTCTTCGGGACCAGATTGGAATTCCCAGATATGAGTGATGGCTTGCGCCCTCGTTTCGAATAGCGCGTGCGTCTCGGACTGTTCCTCAAGCGTTGTTGTTACAGCGAACGCAGACTCTATTATTCTCTGTGAGAGAAATACTTCAAAGGTTGAAGCGGATCGTCAGTTTTCATGATTTCTATCTACCCAAGAAAATGAGTCGATCGAGTGAAATTAATTGCGAAATAATTCACTTGTGTATATTACGGTTAATTTTAATGTATGAGATGTGCTTTTCACAGCTTCGGTTATTATCGACCAGTTGAGTTGCGTGATAGGGATTCTGGAGACTATGATACTGCGTAGTCGATGCTTTCACAGTTCTAATAGGTTAGGTTTATGACCTATGAGATTATAGGTTAATGGCCTCTCGATTACTTGCCAATCATCCTCGGATCTCTGAGAAATGCCGAAGTATCGATTGCGCAGGCTCATAGTCTTCCGAATCATCACTCCCGATGTGCCACTGATATCAATTTTGCCTCAGCTAAAACCCTAACCTCCCTTCGTTTATAAAGGGGGAAGCGATAGGCTTGGAAAGGCTTCCGTCCTCAGAATGGGATGTAGTCCCTGGATGTAGTAGAGCATACCCTGTGCACATTAAAGAACACGCTGGATGGCTTTGACGTGAGGCTTCCATCTGTCTCCCAACATCTATCCAGTGGGTCCCCTCCCCCAACCCTCTCTGAACCCTCGGGTTCTTGTGAGATGGGCATTTAATCCATTGTACAAAACAGTGCCGTTCATACGAAAAACAATTCAACCCAACTGATATCGGTTAAATCTTGAAGCATCGTTACGAAAACAATAGGATACTAAATAAGGAAACTAAATAATGTAAATTCCAAAAATAGCGCGTTGAAAATATTGTTATTTGAAAAGATATGTTTTTTAATCACTAACTGTTATTTTAAGTAGTTTGGTAGTTTGTTATCATTTCTATTTATTTTAATTCATATTAAACAGATGGAGAGATATTTTATTGATGATAAAATATCTTTACATCTGTCCACTCACATTACACAGATACAGTACTGTGCGAATTAGTTGGGACAAGCGAAGCCTGGAGAACCTCTTCGATCCGGCCACATCCAGCAATCCCCCAAACATCCACCCAAGGTCATGTTTTGGGGATGTTTCACAGCTTCCAGGCCACAGACGCTTCACCCCATTGAAGGAATGATGGACAGCAAAAAGTACATAGGCGTTCTGGAGGCGAAAATGGTCCCAACACTGCAGAAGCTGTTTCCTAACGGCGATGGGGTTTTTCAACAGGATCTGGCTCCATGCCACAATCTAAGCTTGCTAAGAGCTTCTTTACCCAGCAACATTTGAAGGTATTGGAGTGGCCAGGAAATTCACCCGATCTAAACCCCTTTGAAAATTTGTGGGCCATTATTAAAGCACGCATATCTAAGATGGATTGCACGACGAAAACCAAAATGATAGAAAGTGTCATGAAAGTGTGGTACCACGACCCTGAAGTGAAGGAGATGTGTGGAAAGCTAGTGGCATCAGTGGTTGAGAGGGTAAAAGAAGTAATTAAAGCTAAGTGGGGGGATCATATTCACTATTAACTACACTATTAAACAAATAAATATTTTAGTTGTGTTTTTGTTACTGCATTTTCCTATTGTCCCAACTAATTTGCACAGTACTGTACAGAATAGAGTTGCATTTCACCAGCACAGCTAATTGATTATCTGCAGGAAATTCTGATGAGCATTATGTGTCGTAAATAAAATATTATGAAAGTCATCTAAAAAGTAAATATCTCATATGACATCTATATTGTTATTAGTTATTGTTTATTAGTTATTTATTATTATATATTTATTTATGTTTCATCAAACTGAGCACAAAACATAATAGCAGTTTAATGTACCGCCCTTCCAAACTAATGGAGAATCTTCCTTCAAAGGTCTATAACTTCTAAAATATGCATTTAATGGGAAAATGTGACCGAAGATGAATTAAAGGCCATAATTAAATCTATTTAAATTTCGATTATCAACAACATTCGTTCAGAATTTGAGAATTCTGAAAGCTGGAATATTTCACCATAGTAACGAAACATTGCTTACCTCAAAACTTTAATTCAGAAATAATTTAAAAACTAATAAGTATTCTTTAAATAAAAAAAAATAAATACCCCCTCAAGCAGCTGCTTGCCACAGAGGTCTGACAGGAGCCTGTCAGTTTATATGCCACAGTAGAAGGTCTGAGAGGATGGCAGGAACTCAGCAGAAAAAACACATACATCCATGCCTTACCCGGGGCTCGAACCCAGGTCCCTTAGATCAGTAGCCAAGTGCGCTAACCACTCGGCCATGGGACGCCATTTAATAAAAACATATATACATTTTAGTAGTTTGCGTATTGATTATTTCAATATTAGATAATTATAATTGATTTTTACGAAACACGATAATTTTTGTTTAACTTTCATATATATTCCACCTTCCATAACTCTAAATAGTGAACGAATATTGTTGAAAATCGAGATTTAAATATATTTGATTATGATCTTTAATTTATCTTCAGTCACATTTTCCCGCTAAATGTATATTTTAGAAGTTATAGAGCTTCGAAGTTAGATTCGCATTAACATAAACAGAAATTCTATAAGATTTTGGTAGGCGTGGGTGCAATTCATTTCCTAAAAACGAGAAGGATTTGAACAATCTGATGAACAAACGTGCAGACAAACGTTACATCCCAAAAGTTGAGAGAGAACAAGAATCCTTCTGTTTTCTCCGTCATCATAAGATCATATGATTTTATGATGACAAATTATGCTTCCTCTATATTTACATCCCGACAATCCGATAATTCGAAATATAAATAATTCTAAATAATTTCTGAAAGAAAATTCTGAAATATTCTACAATCACTAGAAAGCGTTTCAAGTCTCCAACTTTTGTCAATCTTATTTCCTTTGAAGAAGGGATTTTTCAGATATCATCAAACTTTTAAGCTATTAATTTTCTTGTTTTTTATTTTCTTCTTTAGTATGATAAATATTCCGTATTTTTCGGTCCTCTATCTTCTGCAATTGGTTTCCCCCTTCAGAAGAAATTTCATATTTCTATTGCTTCTTTTATTAGTTGAAACTGCTTTCTCCATGCGGGTGGAGATGGCGCAGTTCTTTCTCTCTCTCTCTACCACGTCATTACGATCCGCATTTGGTTACCCACAGCAGGAAGAAAAAAATTCGTTTACAGATAAATGTATCCAATAGTTCATTAAAATGTTATGCAGAAGAGGTTTTTTTTTGTGTCTGTTTGTGTAGCGTTTCATAAGAGGTTTGAAAGTTCCTGAATTACTTTTTTATTGATTCTCAGTCATCTTGTTAAACTGAGTTTGTATTTTGCGGCGTGTCACCGATTTGGCAGAAAAGAAAAATGAAATTGATTTGAATCATGAAGTTTACTTTCCAGTTTTTAAAATCGTTCATTTTGCTGAATAAAAGAGATGAGTGTTCTTTTATGGCTTTTGAAACAAGAATAAAATAAATCGGCATTTTGGAAATTGGTTTCTAATTGAAGTAGTTAAAACTTAATTTAGACCGCAAGAATTCGGATTGTTTGTCGGATCACAAGGCTGTTGATCGTTAGATAAAATCAACAGGTTTTTGATTTTATTTGTAGAATTCAGAATAGATTAGTTAAAAGAATTTTCCTTTGTTTTTTCACGTTCCATCACATCTAATCATGTAGTCCGTTGGAAGAAATTTATGTTGCTCCAACCAGATCTAGGGGGGAAATTCCCCCCGTGAGAATAATAGTAACCAGAATGGTGGTGAAAAAGATAATAAACATATGTATCTAGAAAAATATTAAGGGGGAGAGGATGAGGCAAAAAACTCAATCGAGCAGGAAAAAAGTAAAAGTAGAGGCCATGGGACGGCATTTCCATTATGGTACAACTTTTCTCCCTCAGTTTTAGAGATCTTTAAAAAATTTCTTGGAAAATGCTTGAAACATTCATAAGTTTAATAGTTTTTTTTTTGTCTCTTTTATCCTTACCAACATTCCCAAGGGGGAGGGGGGAGAGACCCCCTTACTCACCCCAGATCTCGAAATCTTTCAAGGATCACTAAAACGAAGTTGAGAAATATCTTATATTAGGACGGCGATCAAATCACTTGGTCCTTTTTTCTCCTGCTCGAACAGTCACCAATCAGTTTCACTCTTCCCTTTTCCTTCTTCATCTATTTTTTTGTTTGTTTGATATGCAACGTACAAAACAGAGAAGACTTCTGGAAACTACTCCTAGTTGTCAAAAATATCTGGAAAAAATTATCACTAACGCGGCCGGAATCGAACCCTTAACTCACTAAATACATGTCAGAGCGCTCTAACCACGCACCACACGATAAAGTCTCTCATAATCCGACCTATAAATCTCTCACTGAGATGTGGCGGACCTTGCGCCATCTATACTTCAGTAGAGGCAACTTTTCCAATTGTTGCTAATGATTTAGATGTTAATGACCAGGTCAATCACGTTTAAACGTTTATTATTAAAAATCCATCCATAGTAAATTCACAGATTACTTGTAGAGGTAGTCCTAGATTTTTCAGACAGGCCTTCTGATACGAGAACGTGCTCTATGAGACCTAAATCATTATTAACCACTGTTATGGCCTCGAACTGGTTGGCCCGACCTTTATTTTTCTTTTCACCTGAGATTTTCGGTGAAGCCAGAGATTTGTGGATTTTACGCCCATGCTTGATTAGATGTTGATGATCAGATGATATGCGCTATAGATGTAAGAAAGGCAAATGTTCACTGCACTGTGTAGAGAATGATACACGCATTTGTTTTCCATTTACGCATATGTAGACATTATGAGAATGCTCTTGATTCTACGCTCCGCAGCTCTGGGCCTAACACTTCCCTGAATGTAACGGCTACTACTCAATGGCTTGATTAATCCACTTGGAGACTTCACCCATCACTTTAATTTAGACTGATTTTTGTTCTTTTTCTGCAGGCATTTGCTAAATGAGGTCGAATCCTGCCCTTTTTAATATAGTTATTCACTTGACTAACCTAGTCTTGAGACATAGTGGTTAGGGAGCTAGCGACTATTCCAGCAAAGCAAACTTTGTGTGTTATCTTAGTTCAAACTCAGACAGTGATTTCGGTCTTAGTAGGGCATGTCCTTGTATGAGAAAACCTGTAAAAAGCTAGGCCTAGGTTCCAGGATTCTTCCCTGTCGTGTATGTCCAAACGTAAAATCTAAATGTAAAAACCTCAGAGCTTGGCGAGAGGATATCCTAACCTCTGCTTACATACCCTGGTTGTTCCGAGTTTTGTTCTACTAGGGTTTGCAAGAAAGAACTACGTTACATCCCCTGTTCGCCTCTCTGCGTGATTCATGTCTCCTCTCCCCCCTGCTGTAATAGTTGGGTCGATGAAGAACTTCAGCGGAAGGGGCCATAGAACCAGTTGGTCAGTGTTCCCTGTCGAGAGCATCTGGACTCAGCAAAAGACTTTCATGTCAGCATTACACAGCTACGCCACGAACAACTAATGAGCAAACATTCATGCATATTTCCACACTGATGAAAATACGAATATAATACAGGTATATATGCAATGACAACAAGAAAATAAATTAGAGGGACACGACACACTAACTCAGAACTAACATAACATACAAAATTTTCCTGCTAGAACAGTAGAGAGCTGCCAAACCACTATGACATTTAGGATTTATTTCAGCATCCAGACCGGCCCTGTTAGAATAATAATAGATTATTCACAAAACAACTGTTCGGGAAATAAGATAAAACATAATTTTATTAAATAGTTGGATTGTTTTATCTCTGAGCGGCACTTTTTTGCACACCATGGGCCAAATGGCCAGGTCACAAGGAACCCGAAAGCTCAGAGAAGGTTGGGAACTCACTGGAACAGGTGTTGTCAGTGTCCAACGTGTTCTTTAACGTGCGCAAGGTATGGCTCTCTCGCATACAGCTTAACTTCCCATTCGACGGACGGCGGCCTTTCCAAGCCCACTGGTGTTCCCTACTGACCACTGGCAGGGAATTTTGCGGAGATAAATCTCAACGCTGATTCAGCTGGGACTTGAACCTAGGAACTGCAGATTACGAGCCTGGCGCGCTACCGACTGAGCCACCCCCGCCGTTTCATTGAGTAGTGATATTAACGATATTATAAGAAAGCGATATATTTAAGATGAGTTTGCAGCCGTATCTTCGGCTACTTGGATTATAACAACAACTCTGCAAAGATTTTACAGATGAAGTCATTTAAATATCCGATTTTGCCTCCTAGGAACATTAGACCCCAGATATGTGATTGTAGTATGATTTATTTATGCAAATACTACAATTTGCTGACATCAGAATGACGTTATTTCCACACTAATCAATCCACTTGATTACCGTTGCCTTTGTTTGTTTGTTTTTTAAAAGTAATTTGTTCTTTTATATAAAGAATCTTTGAACCAAAAATCGAAAGAATCGATAAGACCGTCGAAAGCTACTGAGGATCAAAAAATGAAAACTGAATATTATAATGGATATCCTCTTCCAAATACCGGATGCTCGCTTTCAAAGAAATTGAAGTTTTCCATTTTCTGAATTTGGTGCTCTCTAACAATAGTATTTCGAACTAATGGATGATTGAGAAAATGAAAATTGTAATACAACGCAAAAACAGTTTCTCATTTTCTTATGTTAGAACAAAAGCGTTACTTTCCTTCCCGTGTAAGAGGACAAATCGAATTGGAAACCTTTCGAACTTTGCTCTTCAACAAAATTTCAAACGAATAGATCGTTTGCAATATTCGTTAAAAGGTATTCCATTTTCAAAATTTTCCACCTTTAGAGGGCGCTACTAAAACTTTGGGGAGATTTGGAAAAAAATAAATCCTAATAATTCATCATCACTTACGACCGTCCAACTGTATACAATTTTGAAATTTTTGTTTAATAACAAACTTAAGGAAGTAAAAACAAAAACATTAATATTATTATATTAACATTTAATATATGCAGGAGGACAGACAGACGACTAAGTGAAAATAATAGGTCTTTTCTTAAGAACCAACTAAAAATACATTACTTCTTAAGCAGCTGTTTTCTTAAAAAAAACAACAGAAGTAAAAACAAATCAAAAGGAATATTAGCGACAAGAACTTACGACAAAAGGTCGGAATTCGGAACTCAAACTTTCCTAGAACTTATCAAAAGTCGATATGCGATATTTGGTGCGTAGATTCTTTAGGTAAAAGCCCACTGCTTAGACAAAATGTTATGTAATTTTAATGTTATTCTAGTGAAAAACCAAATTAAATGGTACATAACTTACGAAATATTTTTTTATGGGAAAATATTTTCCCATAAATCCAAATGACTGCAATCGTTTCCCATAAAATCATCATTTTGAACATTAAGTGTATCAAAATTCTGTATTTCAAAAATATTGACAAATAACAACAACAACAACAACAACAATAATAATAATTTTTTCAAACATATATATATTATTATAAATTTAATGGATGGAAATTGAGCGTGACTTCGAAAAGAATATTTGGCAACAATAATTCTAAAATAATGTAATTTATTACAAAAGTATGGATAAAAACAATTATATAAACTCAACTAACATAAATCTATATCTTCATCAATATGAAAACAAACCATCAGAAGAATATATCACTTTTTTACTACTACTACAAATAATTGTTTCTAACAATCTCTGCTCAAGGCATAAAATAAGGCTTTATAATACCCAAGAAGTGGCACAATCATATTTGTGAACAAATCTGCAATCTATCAATAATAACCTTACCAATTGTAAACAAGCTAACTAACTATACACCAAATGACTTCCTTCTAAAGGTTTTAGTCATCAAGTACTCCAAAACTGCAGCTAAGTATACTGGTTTCTCAGCACCAATTCTTTTCAGACGTTGAACACCACACGCACTTGACGATGAATTCTTCTTTTTCTTACTGGTTCACTAACAACATCCACACTAATAAACTTATTTAACCTCTCACGCACGCGCCAAATAAAAACATTTCTCTTTTATACTATAGTGCACAGAGTACGACAAACTACGTTTTCTTTCACAGTAGTTCTTTCTAATCGCAAACCTTTTATTCTTTATTTCTTTTAAGTTATCACTCGAAGTGGTTAGTGATGTAATTCTCACGCTGTAGTTCACGAGAGCATCAAGACGAGACAGGACATCACGGTTTCATTGTTGCTCGTTCATCTGTCGTAACAATTTAACAAAATGGTTTGCAATAAATACTTATTGTTTAAGTTTCAATGAACTTCAAAGTGAAATTTTTATAATTTCCATTGCTGTCATTAAATCTCCTGGCTTCTACATCTTTTCAAATCAGATATGGAAATTTAATCCGTATATTTGATAAACACAGAATAAATAGCATTGAAAAGTTCAGATTTAAACAGATTTGATCTTTATCTCATCCTCAGTCACGTTTTGCGATTAAAGCTTATTTAAGAAGTTATAAGGTACATTTCGCTTTCCATTGGCATAGCATAAAAATTCTCTCTTTTTTTTTTTCCAGAGGCAGTGTACGATTTAGGCTTAATGAAAAACTGGATCAGCTTTTAGTAAGACAATGGAAATGACAATCGACTGATAACATATTTGCAGCAACCATGAGAATACTTCTTTAGTTTTAAATTATTAAATATTTGAAAATCTGATTTTGCACTGTTTCCATTTCCTGTTTAGATAGACACCGGATTTGGTATAACTTTAACGAAGTATTTGATTGAAGAAAAAGTTAATCGACACGAACTAAATGGACTTTTATTACTAGTAGCAAAAAAATAAATAACTAAGGCATATTTGTCACCTTGTCAATCAGGGATGTATGTATCCAGGGAGCGTATGTCCGTGGTCCCCCCCCCCAAAAAAAAAAAATCCTGTCGTCTTATATGAAATATCAAACGGTGTATCTACTTTGAAATCTAAAACACATGTCTTTGTTTAATTTTATGTCCGACACTAAAAATAGTTAAAAAAAAAAAACTATAAAATCTCATTCCATATAGAATATCATTTTAACCCTTCCCGTTCGGTAGAATTAGTAATTTGGAAAGCCTGATCAAGTCTCATTCGCAGACCCCCCCCCCCCCCTCAAAATTAAATTCTGGATACGTGCCTGTTGTCAGTGTTTCGGAAAGTTTGAGAGAAATGTCTTTTACGTGCAGTTCTTTTCGCCACAGTTATGCAATAGATCTCTAACATAAATCGACATTTTCTTTAGCAGAGTTGTTTCACATTTTTCTTTTAAATCAAATTTTGTTCTCACTTTTTGGATCGTTTATAGTTTGTTCTTATCTGCTTCTAGATTTTAATGCTTTTAATAATGCAGAAAATATTCAGCAATAATATGAAAAAGCTTGAAACTTTCCGACCCGAGGGGAGTTGGGTTGGATTGGTTTTGCCTCTAAGGTAACTTTTTATTTAATGTTCACAATAAGGTAAATGGTTCAGTCAGAAGGATCCAAGGAATTCAAAACAAGTAGAGAAGATGATCTATTGGGAAGCTGTCAAAAGGCATAAAAAAAATCCTCCGATCGAGGTCATTCAACGTGTTTTTTAACATATAGAGTATGGTCTTCTATACACTGTTCAGTGGCTTAACATCTTATCTAGTGGACAGCGACCATTCCAAGTCAGTCAGTGCCCCCTTTTTCATCGATAAAGCATCCTGCTGCAGATGACAGTCCACATTACTGTTCTTCCTTTGAACTTGATGTCCATAGGCGCTGGTTGAAATTTTTACAGGGGGATGGGGGTGGAAAATATGTTTGGGCAAATATTTTCACCGGGGGACAAATAAAGGTTGTTTCAGAATAGAAATATTTATACCGAACCATTCATTAATGAATGCAGTTGCAAATAAGCAATCGAGCTTATATTACACCATAATATAACTAAGAATGCCAGAAAACAAATCAAGAAAAGGAGCTTATTATTTAAAATATAGCTAAAAATAGTAATAATAATAAAAATAAAAAATAAATACTCCCTGAAGCAGCTGCTTGCCACAGAGGTCTGACAGGAGCCTGTCAGTTTATATGCCATAGTAGAAGGTCTGAGAGGAAGGCAGGACCTCAGCAGAAAAACGACACACACATCCATGCCTTACCCGGGGCTCGAACCCGGTCCCTTAGATCAATAGCCAAGCGTGCTAACCACTCGGCCACGGGTTATATTAATAAAATACTTCCGACAAAAAAGAAAAACATTAAATTTGGTATGCATGATATTATTTGACATAAATGAATTTCACGATTATTTTTTTTTCAGCGGTAGTGGGCAACTCTGCCCCTTATCTCCCCCTGCCGGCGGCCATGTTGCTGTCTTGAAGCTATCATCTTGTACGCTTCTGCAATACATTGGTGGCTTCTTTGAGTTATTAGATATACTATAGAAGAAATCTCTAATCATCAAAGGATATAAGGTACGTTGCTGCTGAAGCACATGAGTGCTTCAACATGTTATCTGGTATGTTGAATCATAACGTCGTGAAAAATCAGTCTGTGTCATTTCCACTTCTCCACGTTTGACGTGGACCGAACTGGGTGGACGTCTTTGAGTTGTGCGCGATTTAATTTTGGATTATTGCTTGAAGCTGTAGTAAAGTGATCTGAGTAGAATTTTATTGCACAGTGTGTTGCTAAGACTATTTGGAACAGTGATTTTTGGACTAGATCGCACAGTTAGATATGAACGCCAAGTGTAGTGTGAACAAGATTTTCAGAATGGCAGTTGGTCATAAAAAAGTAGCCTCACCCTTACCTTTTAAAATAAAAGTTATAAAGAATATAATCGGAAACTCAAATCAATCTAAAAAGACATGTATGCAGGATAACAAGAAGGATTTTTCCATATTGGAAGAAGATTTGAAAATATCTTCTGAGTCCGAAGTATCTCCTTCAAAATCTAATGAAGATAATGTGGATAATCCTCAGATAACACCCACAATTAATATTGGTACTACACCTTCAAAGGATACACTCATTGAACAGGTATTCTTAGAAAATCTCTACTTCTGAATGTTTTCTGATAATATCATTATTAAAGATGAACATGAAATATCTGATAAAGAGATTAATAAGATATGTTCTTCCGATAATTTGAATATTAAAACCAAATTAAATCCTTCAGATAACAAGGACAATGATAAGAATTATGTAATCATTACTTTAATTGATACAGACGATTTAGACAAAATCGGAACTGATTTCAGACAAAGTCGGAAATGGAAATGAATTAGCTCTAGTTATTACAAGAGTTAAGAAAAATATCGGAGCCTTAGATATTATGAAAGTGACATCTTATTTTAACAACTTATTAGGAGATCATATTACTGGTAGACTCATATCATTGGGCAGGTTATTACTCTTCCCTAAAGATCAAGTACAATATGATAAGATAATGAAAATTGACAAAATATTAGATATACCGGTACAAGTAGATATACCTAAATTCAAGAAAACCACATTAGAGACTATAATTGGAGTACCTACTAATTTGGACGATATGGAGATCCTTGACATTTAGCTGACCAAAATGTGTTAAGTCTTAGACGGATGTTACACTATGATAAGAAATTTGATGCTAATTCGGAAGCAGTTTGCTCGCCCACACACAAAGTTATATTGGAATTTGAAGGGATAGAACTTCCAGAGTGTGTGTTTATTGGCTTCAGACGTTATAGAATGAAAAAAGACAACATCCCTCCTAATTTATGTTTATGTTGCTACGTATTTGGACATGCCATTTCCACTTGTCGTGGTAAAATCACATGCAAGAAATGCGGTGGTCGACATCATTATAAACAGTGTAATGCCAAAGGTTTTAAATGCCCAAATTGTAACGGTGCACATCCAGCCACTTGGGCTGGATGTCAAGCACGTATTATAGCATGTTAAGCAAAAACCATACAATTGGAAACTGGAAACTGTTTTTGATAACTTGGCAACAAGTTATTATTAAAGCTAAAATTATTATACAATCTGCTAAAATTAATGTGAATGGTATCACCAGAGAGATCTGATAATACAAACCAAAATGAGCTTCCTACAAAACGGATTCAAAGTGAACAATACGAGAACCTGAGAGAGGACAATCAAAGGATTCAAAACGAATATTATGCGGACCTGGGAGAGTACTCTCAAGTTGAAGAAGGCGACGAACAAGAAGAAAGCTACGAGGCTATGTCATTAACATCTAAAGACTTTCCCAGGCATCAAAAAAAGCTATAGATAAGAGCAACTTAAAACAATTAACAGAAACTCACATTAATGATATCTATAAAGAATATAAAAAATATATATACTGATGGATCACTAACTGCGGATGGAATTATTTTACAATTTACTTTTCAAAGTATATTAGAACCTCAAAAAAATTCTTTAAAAATTATCTTTTATAAATTGTTGATCTCTTTCTTTAAACAGATTGAATTATTTGATAAAATTTAAAAAAAAGAGAGAAAAAAATATAATAATAAATATATATATAAAGAAAAAAAAATATTAATGTTTCGTGTTATCATGTTTGGATGAGTCTGTGTTCGGACAATTTTCTAGTTCACAGGAATATCCAATTGGGGAGATATTTAAATCAATCAATCACAACGTCGTTCTCAACCATTCATGTGTCCATACTGTTGCATCATCTGGTGTCTTCAGATGTGATGCTGCAGTACTCTGATGCTTTCAGAGATTATCAGGTAGGTTGCGATAACCTCTGAGAACATTCAGAGTGTGAGAATGAATCCAAAATGTATGCAAAGTTTTAATCTATGTTATATTATACGAAATTATCGCATTGTCTTATTTATGTAAAATTACCTATCTTCCTGTTACTTTTCGCTTGTCATTTGTCTGTTTGTCAGTTTATGGATTTGCCAAAACAGTTGCGCCACCATATCTTTTAAAGCGACGGACAAATTTAGTGATTTATGCGTCAAATGGAAGCTTGTGACGCGGGGAGTGTCATAGGCTATAAAAAACTGACCCCCCATGTTTTCTTCACCCTACATAGGAAAATTTCCCCTACATAGGGGAAATACGAATATGATTGTTACTCTATATCTTTGGAATGCCAGGACCGAAAGCAATGGGCTATGTGTCAAATGAAAGCTTGTTGTATGGGAAATGTCACGTGTTATAAAATTTTGCCTATCATGCTTTCTCCCGCAAAAAAGGGGGAAGAAATGTGTAAAGTATTGTTTTACTATATCTTTCGAATGCGTGGGCCGAACGTAAACAAGTTGCATGTGAAATGAAAGCTTCTGATATGGAGAGGGTTGTGGGCAATAAAAACATATCCCCTTGCTTTTTATCCCCCTCTAAAAAAGGGAAAACGTGAAAGTCGTTCTTCTACTATATCTGCCGAATGCGAGGGCCTACAGTTACAAGTTTGGTGTTAAATGAAAGCTCATATGATGACAATGGTAGACGATTTCTAATTATGACCTTCCACCGTTCTCTCCTCCCATAAAAGGAAACGGAAATTTCGCTGGGGCCGCTCAAAAAATATCCGAACACTATGATTGATTACAGAATTCAGAAAAAATATCTGGCCACGTTTTTTTTAGAAATTAGTGATCTGGCAACCTTCGTGTCACGTGATTACAGAATTCAGGAAAAATATCTGGAGCGTGTACAGCAACTGTACACGCTCCAGTTACCGTTCACAGCAAACTGGAGCGTGTGCAGTTACTGCACACGCTCCAGTTTGCTGTGAAAGGTAACTGCACACGCTCAATATTTCCGTGAGTGAGCCCACACGATCTAGTATCAAAACAATATGACCACCTACAGTCGCTCAAAGAAGTATCCGAACACTATGGTTGATTTCAGAATTCAGAAAAAATATCTGGCCACGATTTTTTCAGAAATTAGTGATCGGGCAACCTTCGTGTCACGTGATTACAGAATTCAGGAAAAATATCTGGAGCGTGTACAGCAACTGTACACGCTCCAGTTACCGTTCACAGCAAACTGGAGCGTGTGCAGTTACTGCAGTAACTGCACACGCTCCAGTTGAAAGCACACGCTCCAGTTTGCTGTGAACGGTAACTGCACACGCTCAATATTTCCGTGAGTGAGCCCACACGATCTAGTATCAAAACAATATGACCACCTACAGTCGCTCAAAAAAGTATCCGAACACTATGGTTGATTACAGAATTCAGAAAAAATATCTGGCAACGATTTTTTTTTTATAAATTAGTGATCTGGTAACCTTCGTGTACAGTACACGAATCAGTGCCAAATCACTAATTTCTAAAAAAATCGTTGCCAGATATTGTTTTTGAAATCTGTAATCAACCGTAGCTTTCGGATACTTTTTTGAGCGCCTGTAAATCGGCTCTCTGTCTTCCCTTGAAGTGTGATACAAATTCAGTGAATGATTACACCATCCATATGTCTTAGGCTTTATTTTGTATCTTTTAAGACGCATATAGGAATATAGGTATTTTTTAAAACTGTTTAACTTTTTTATATTTTTTTATTTATCACATTTGCCGTATATACAAGATGAGTTTACAGTGTTTAAATTTATTTGGGTAGGTGATAAGAAAGAGTAATGCCAGACCAACCTAGATGGGTAAGATTTTAACTGTCTGAAGAGAAAGTTTGCCAAATCGGATAAAAGTTAAGAAAAAACTGCTCTAGAGATTGATTTTGAGTCAAACTTAGTCAGAGAACTTCAGAATTCGGAAGTTTACATAAATAAAACAAACCGATTAAATGTCGTTCCACTACCCGCTTGTGATTAACGATTTCTTATCGGAATTATTTTTTTCTCTTTACGAATATTGTTTTATCCTCTTTTGCACAGTTAAGAGGAAACACCAGAACCTCCCGGTTGTTTATGCTTTCATCCAGGTAAACAATTTTCCATTCGTTTAAAATAAAATATTCTTTGAAATAAACTTGTTTACGTTTGGAAATCAACAATTCAGAATCTCTCTTTTTCCTATTCTTCTGCGCAAACAAACATTGTTCAGAACAAAACTCTAAAAGCAATCAAAGTCAGGCGAGTCTTTCAATGCGTTCCCTTAGTGATGAACAGAAGCTGAAGGAATCTTTGCTCACAAAATCAATTGCATGCTGTCTGCACATAGTAGGAACTTCGGTCTTAAACATTTACTAACGGTTGCTTTGCAGAAGCATCCTGGTTTCTGTAAGCATTCTTGTTTCTGATATTTCGCTTGAAAGCACTGAGAGCACTTGAAAGCACTGAGATAGAAACTTTTCTCTTGAAGCAGAAACGACTTTACTATAATTTAGGGTATTAATGACACGAATCACACGTAACTTCAAATACGCTTTGAAAACGATAAAAATAATTTGATAGTGTATGGTCTGTAAATGGTAGCTAGGTAGTCACTGGAAGAAGAGCTATGCACCAATCCTCTGTGATGATGCATAGAACCGTCCAGGCCTAACACCTAATGTCCGACCCCGCCTTCTCGTGGTGCGGACCGTTAGTAACTTTCAAAAGAGATACTCTCTTGTGGAAGTGAACGGAAGGGGAGGGCTGCCAGATTAGTGTGGCCTACTGATCTGGATAACTATGGCTACTTTTCTTTTTCTCTACCCTGATGAGGAGTGGTCAACCACACAGGGTCCTGGTGCTGACCATATAAACCCAGTGGACTGAATTAAGGCTCTGAGCTTGATTATGGATCCTGATTTTGCTGCACTGGTGGACTTCTGTGGAGGGAAAATCTTCCGCTGTGTTTTCTGCTTGTTTGTTGGTTGACAGCCCCAAGTGAATAGATTCACAGGATACGTTTTATCAGCTGGCGGATAATCCTGAGCAGAGGTCATCACTGGCACCTGAACTCTTGCTTCTACTGTCATCGTCAAATTCTACATTGGAAGAAGGTGACAGTCTCCCTCCAAGGCCACCCAGTGTGTTTTTTAAGGTAAACTGGGTATGGCTCTCTTCCGCACACGGACCACGGCGTAATGTCACGTCCGACGGATGACGACATTTCCAAACCCATTGGTGTCCTTTACTGACCGTAGGGAGAGCTGGGAGTTTTGCGGAGATAAATCTCAATGCTGGCCCAGCTAGGACTGGAACTGCAGATTACGAGCCTGGCGCGCTACAGACTGATCCACTCCCGCCCCATCATCAGTGATGATTTAGCATATGTGTATTGCGTGCTTGTCTATAAATATATCTTTCTGAGCTATAACTTGCGTTTACCAAATACTGAATCGGGTTAAAAAAGTACTGTCTTGAATTCTGGAAAATATAGACTTTATAAAAAATATAAAAAACTAAAAAGAAAAGCGTTTAGCTAAAAAATCCTGTTGTTCAAGCAATCATAGAAAACATTTGCAAAAATAGTAATAATCGAAAACCCTGATTATTTTTGTAACCATCATTTGGTTAAAGTTTAAAAGTTTTATGATGCGTTATGGATATTACAAAATATCATTTACCATTCCATCTCTCTTGAAATGTTGCAAGGTATTTTGCCATCACCTTCTCTGAAAATCACGATATGTCGTTTTGCACACCTTCCTCGAAATCGTAAATGTCAGTGATTCTTTCGTTGAAATCCAATAAATTACGTATTTTTATGGAGTAACCGATGTATTGAATGTATCTCTCGACAAAAAAGAGAAGTGGTCAAATCGGGACTTCCCTGGTGTCACAAGATCGGTAACAATCCAGTGATTTCGAAATTTGGCTGCAGAGAATTGCTTTAATCCTGCTGTTATTTGCGCTTCCATTAAGCGCTCATTAAAGTTGCATTTGTTACTTATTATTTAATAAAATCTAGCGCTTAAAAATATGGGTATTCTTTTATAATGGCCCTGTATAATGGTAATATATTTTAATAATTTTTTACGCATTAAATATTTATTAATAGTGTATCATATCGGATGTTACTCTTTTTCTATTGAAATTTATACGTATTAGTCTTCTCCTTCTACTTGGGGCAATTTTATTGTTAACAGGGTGTTTAATCTCTTATTTATAGTAAGAGACTTTTTTATGATTGGAATAGACCTCCAAATATCACTCTTTCTTTGTGACTGTTTAAAAAACTGGTTTAATCATTCGAAGACGAAAAAAAATAGCCAAATGAAAAATTAATATACAGATATCACAGGAGAATTCTACAGAAAAGAATTTAAAACTTCATATTGCATGAAACTCAAGAAAATTAAATAATATAAAATTCGTAAATATTTTGTATTTTTGGCGAGATAGAATATATATTAGGAATAAAAACAATAATTTAATATTTCCATAAGAAATGGAATTTTTTTCAATTTTTCACATTTAGTTAAAAAATATTCAGAGCACATCCTGAAACATGCTGAGAAAATTTACCGGGCAAAAACCTATCTGAGGGCCGCAGCGTGCATTATACGAAAAGCTCACAGGCTGATTAATTTATTATCCTGCTGTTATTTGCCCTTCCATAACCCTCATTTAAAACAATCTGATGTCGGCGTACATCCTACATTTATGAAAAATTAATCCAATTAATGGGGATGGGAGAGATTTCACCGTGTAATGTACAGATTTACACCGAACTCTTAAAGAGCCAGCCCAATGAATATTGTATAAAATTCGCATTTTCAGTTTTATCATCCAAGACAGTGATTAAGTTGGGTCGGCTGAACCGTGTACACATTTACCATCGGACACTCCCTCTCAGACAATTAGTAACGTGTAATAATGACCCAACCGTTACGTGCTCCCCTTCCAGCAGCTTTCCAACTAATCTACACGTATACCCGTGTGTGTATGTGGACATACGAATGTATATATATATAGATAGAGTTGGGTTATGGTGAAGTTAAATGTAATAAATCTCTGCCCGTAGACCGTCATTCTAATTATTTCCTGCTCATTATCGATAGCCACATAATCGCAAACGAATCTCTGCACTGAGGGTGGATAAACCACTGTCCAGTCCTCCTAGCTAACGTCGTTTACGTTTGCTTTCCCGAAAGAGTCGGCCTGAGGCGCCAACCTAGTTTTAATCGATCCCCTCGCAAATAGAGGAGGGACTTCGGCGGGGCTCCCCGTGGGACCGAACGCAAACGGAGGCAAAAGCAGGACCCAAAACACGAACTCTCTCTCCCTCATCTCACATTCTTTGAACTCTCTTCTCACTCCATCAATCCCTTTTCTTGCGTTTCTGTTTGCTTTTTTCCTCTCTATTTTCACGCCTCGTTCAATCTGACTCAGTTAGTATGTGCTATGTCAGCATCTCAGTTATCACTATCGCACTAATCGCAACCAGCCTAGAGAGGAACATGATGCCAAGGTGAATGGTTGTAAAGCTGGAAAGGAATATTAGATGCTATTTAAGTGATGAATAGGAGCGTCTTCGATGTAAGCAGGAAATATTCTTAGCGCATCTTCCACATATTCGAATTATATACTGAAAAATAATTTATCTGGTTTAGGATTTGCATGAAAGGGCTCTCAGGGAGGTCCTGCGAAGACTCCTTCTTAGCGCCATTTTGGAACTTTATGATGTTATAGAGTTATCGGAATAAGTAAAGATCTTCCCTACTTAAAATTGAATACATTCGCGTATTTGGAAACACCGCCGTTTGTTGGATGGGAATGTTAAGTCGTGGGCCAGTGTGCAGGACAGTTATACCCTTTACGCATTAAAAAACACGATGCATGGTCTTAATGGGAGGTTTCCATCTGTCGCCTGCTAAGTGGTGCCTGTTAATAAGCCCTTTCCTTCAACCCTCTTTGAGACCTTGGGTTCTTGTGGATTCCTCATTTAATCCATTGTGTGCAAAAAAGTGCCACTTCGAGGTAAAACAACTGCTTGCAATTAAGAGCATAAAGATATCCCCCCCTCCCGTTGACTCTAAGGAGCCATTTATAAAAGACGAAATATTTAAAGAAACAAATAGAGAAGGAAATGTCGTGGTCGAAGATTGTTTTTGTTTACAACTCTTGGCACCAAGGTTATAATATTACTTCAGATCTATGCTTCATTAACTATTGTGTTCACCACGTGTTATGGACAAAATAGACTTATAGCTGTTATGTATTTTTTATTATCAATGAAAGTGTCACCAGAACATAAAGTTCTACACAACACTTTTATACACAAAATAATGGACGGAAGGTTTATCGTTAAGAATTAAAAGGATCTCTTATAACTCCTTTTAACGACAAAATGAATGGGGTAGGACCTTGCAATGGGATGCCAAAGCTATAAATATTTATGGTAATATATTTCAATAAATTATGCGCACTAAATATTCATTAATGATGGAATGTACCGGATGTTCCTAATTCTCTACTGATACTTTGATGCAGAGTCTTCTTTTCATAAGCAAGCTATTAGAACTTTTATGAAAAACGTTCTCTCTACGTTTCGCCTCTATCTGCAGCTTCGCAAAAAAAGAAACAAAAACATCAGAAACATTCAGTACGAATGAAAAATAGCTTATTTATGCTCATATTTGTAGTTAATCTACCGTCCGATTTTGGAGAAAGAAAATCAGAATCAAAAGATGGAAACAAATTCGCTTCTATCTTACGCAGAGAGGGGAAGAAAATGCAAACCAATTTTCATTCGGAAGACATGTGCGTTTCTCATATTAGCTCTGTATCTGAAACTGAACCAGTCACGGTCTGATAAGGTCGTGGTCTTTGCATGTCTTGCGGTCATGTAGAAATTCTAGGAGGAGTGCCCTTTGCTTATGTAGAGAGAGATAAGATCCCCAAGTATGGAGATGAGCCGTGCCTAAGTCATTTGCTCATCTTCCTCCTCGGCATGAAGCCAAAGCAGATTCCTCATCTTGAGTCATCTTCCTCCGACTCGATGCTCTTTGATCTGTCTCATTGATAGATCGCTGGGGGAAGCGAATGTTTATTATACAAAAGCGTATGCACGTGACGAAATAACGATAGCTGCGTGCATGGACGTCACAATCATCCTATTGTAGTTTGTACTGAAGAGAAGGAGTTTGGAATGAAGCCACGCGACATTATCTTCTCTAAAGTTTCACCACTTGCTTTCTCTTCCTTTCATTGTGTCTTTGTGTCCACAAATTGCTTTTGTGAAGGAGAAGAGCTCCACAGACAATAGATGCCAGATTTTGTTGCTTCTCTCTGCAAGGTATTTTATGAACGAAGGGATGAACGAAGCTTGACGACTGAAATGTCTGCATGGTTTTGGGAATGAAATGCTTATTTAGCAGCTTAATTGATTTTTTATATATGTAATATAAAAGATAGCTTTTAATACTTTTTTTAATCGGCGAATACCTTTATTTAACTAGAATAAAATACAAAGAGTACACGAAATTTAACACCAAAAAATTTATATATACACTGACGGAAATTGAGAAAAGAACACCATTAAGAGTTGAACAACTTGTTGAGAAAGGACAGTTATCACACGTGTGAAGTGATTCAATATTTATTTTACCTCTTAATGAGTATTACATTTTACGGAAGGCACATTTTAATAAGGAGTTGAACCTCCTTATTCGAATCTGGCGTTCAGTCGGTCGACAAATGCTGGATATCACGCTGGGGGATATACCATTCCATGTGCTTTAAACTTGTAACTGTAATTCAGCTATGGTCGTTACCTGTCATGGTCCGCGGAAGAGTCTTCATCCGATCCAGTCCCAGACATGCTCGATTGGAGACAAGTCCGGAGAGCGTGCTGGCCAAGGGAGTTGGTGCATTGCCTGAAGAGCATGTTGAGTGGTCCGGTCGGAGCGTGGGCGGGCGTTATCCTGCTGGAATATTGCATTTGGGATTACACTCAAATATGGCAGGACGACCGGCTGTACGATGTCGCTGACATACGTATTGGTATTCAGTTACCTTGTACAAACACCAGACACGTACGAGAGTGATAGCTAATCGCTCCCTACACCATGATGCCCGGCGTAGGTCCTGTGTGTCGGTAGCGGATGCACGATGGAAGAAGCGCTAATCTTGTCACCTTCTGATGTATAAACGACCATCAGACGCTCCTAAGCAGAATCGGCTTTCGTCACTGAAGACCACAGACTGCCATTCTTACCTCCAACTTGCTCCACAATGAAGAGGTGACAGTGGTAACCGTGCCAGTGGCACGCATGCCCGTAGTCCTACTTCCAAAAGACGATTGCGTATGGTTCTTGTAGACACCCTTGATATGACAGAGGATTGAATTTGTGACGTTGTAGACGTTAGCTCTGCCACCGCCATCTTCCTGATACGCTAATCTTCTCGTCCGTCCGTAACTGTGTTGCCCGGAACAACGTCTGCGATTGTGCGAATGCTCTTCTGACCATCGACGCCACCATCGTAACACTGCCGATACCTCTCGTCCAACGCGGCGTGCAATTTGACCAAAAGACCAACCTGCTTCCCGAAGACCCATTATACGACCTCGCGCAAACTCCACTAACTGAACAAATGTTGTGCGCCTGCGTCGTCCAGGCATGGTAGCTTTTTCAAAGAGCACTGAACAACACGACACAAGACGAATAACTTATTCTTTACGCCCTAGTCCTTAAATATGCGCTGCGTATATTTGCATAATGTCGTCCTCAGTGACGTCATTATTTCATCCAATGACTCTCAATCTTGGATCACTGTTTCTGCTGCTCTTAACTATTAACATATTATAATATGACGTTCCTAAGGGAATTCCTTCTGGCTGTACTTTTTTCAATTTCCGCCAGTGTATATATAATTATCGTCGCTAAAATTAGAACCCAGGTGTCATCATTTCGTGTATATATATATATAAAGGAATATACAAATTGGCATCTAAAGCATGAATCATCAAAGTGCTTACCATTAACATATAAATAAATGAAAAATAAATAAATATCCCCTCAAGCAGCTGCTTGCCACAGAGGTCTGACAGGAGCCTGGCAGTTTATATGCCATAGTAGAAGGTATGTGAGGATGACAGGACCTGAGCAGAAAAAACGACACATACAGCATTGCCTTATCCGGGGCTCGAACTCAGGTCCCTACGAACAGTAGGCACTGTGTTCGAGGTTCTGATCAGCCAGTCAACTATTGTTATTGTTATCGTTTTGAAAAGGACGGAGATAACCTAGAAGCTCTATTTGGCTGATCTTAGTTTCTCATAAACATGCAAACGTGTACACAGGAACATGCCCACGAGTTTAGTAGTACACTCTAACCACTAGACTAGTTATAGCTAGGGTTGGGTTGGGTTGTTTTACCTCTGAGCGGCACTTTTTTGCACACCATGGGCTAAATGGCCAGGTCACATGGACCCCGAAGGCTCAGAGAAGGTTGGGGGAGGGGACCCACTGGAACAGCTGTTGGGAAACAATGGCAGACTCCCGTCAAGGCCATCCAGCGTGTTCTTTAACGTGCACAGGGTATGGCTCTCCCGCACACGGGGCCACGGCTTAACGTCCCATCCGACGGACGGCGGCCTTTCCAAGCCCATCGGTGTCCCCTACTGACCGTGGGCAGGGCGGGGAATAGGTCACATGGACCCCGAAGGCTCAGAGTAGGTTGGGAGAGGGGACCCACTGGAACAGCTGTTGGGAGACAGATGGTAGTCTCCCGTCAAGGCCATAGAGCGTGTTCTTTAACGTGCACCAGGGTATGGCTCTCCCATACACGGGACCACGGCTTAACGTCCCATCCGACGGACGGCGGCCTTTCCAAGGTTCCCAGGTTCGGTCCAACTGTTTCCAAGGTTCCCAGGTTCCCAGGTTCGGTCCCATACTGACCGTGGGCAAGACGGGGAATTTTGCGGAGATAAATCTCAACGCTGACCCAGCTGGGACTCGAACCTGGGAACTACAGATTACGAGTCTGGCGCGCTACCGACTGAGCCACCCTGCCCCAGTTATAACTAAGTATTATGTTAAATGTAAATGTTAAACGTAATGAAATGGGATTTTTACAAGGGAAAGTCAGAAAGTAAGGTTCACAGTCTGATCTCTGCCAAACTGACAAGTATTTAGAACTGTCCCACTACCACAAGTAAGTACCAAATAGTGTCACTAAGTGGCATCAGTGATACCCATCAGTGCTATTAGGCGTAGAATTAGAGCAAACATGGTAAAGGTACTGCAAGTGTATATAAGCTAGAAATCCGAGCATGTTTCTGTGGGCACAGATGAGCCATCTGATGGAAAAATATATACAGTTGAGTCGGGGACTGGTTCAGCAGGTAGCGCGCCAGATTCGTAATGTGCAATTTCCAATTTCAAGCCCAACCTGTTCCAGCGTTGAGATTTATCTCCTCTAAAATCCCTACCCTGCCCTCGGTCAGAAAGGGACACCAATCCAGGACACCTTCCAGGGCTTCATAGTCATGGGCTTCCTTTCTTTAATAGGCTTGGGAAGGCAACTGTCCATCGGTTGGGACGAAAGCCGTAGTCCCGTGTGCGGGAGAGCCTTACCCTGTTCACGTAAAATAATATACTGAATATCTCTGATGGGAAGCTATCATCTGTCTCCTAACAGCTGTTCAGTGGTTCCCTGCCCTCAACATTCTGTGAACCCTCGGGATCGTTTTCACCCTGTCCTCAACATTCTATGAACCCTCGGGATCCTTGTCACCCTGCCCTCAACATTCTATGAACCCTCGGGATCCTTGTCACCCTGCCCTCAACATTCTATGAACCCTCGGGATCCTTGTCACCCTGCCCTCAACATTCTATGAACCCTCGGGATCCTTGTCACCCTGCCCTCAACATTCTATGAACCCTCGGGATTCTTTTCACCCTGCCGTCAACATTCTATGAACCCTCGGGATCCTTGTCACCCTGCTATTTGTGCACAAAAAAGTTCCTCTCAAAGGTAAAACAACCCAACCCATTTGCAACTTCTGACTGTGTACAGCCCGGATCTCTTACTTGGAGCGCTGTAACAGAGAGTGCTCCTATTGCACGATAAAGATACCCTTCCGAAAACTGCTCGCTCCACATAAAATCTAGACATGGCACAGTCGGATTTTAACCTTGTTTGGAAAGTTGAAGAAGCATCTCAAAGGACGACGTTTCTCCTCAGATGATGCCGTCAAAAAGGAAATCACAAAGTAGATGCAAGTCAGGGAGCAGGAAGCGTCTTCTATCAGCAAAGTTACGACAAGTGTCTTAACAGGACTGCTAGCTACGTGGAAAAATAATACACATATGAGAGGCATTTCCTGTATATTCTTTTCTGTGTAATTAATTGCATTCAGCAGAAACAAAATAGGGAACCTCGTTTTCTGATCAACCCACACATTTAAATCTTCCTCAGCTATTATATGTCATTGCAATGCATCAATTGAAAACTAAAAATTAACTATTACTATTAGATAAGTATTACAACAAAAGAGAATGATGTTAATGAAATGTGACAAAGGATTCAATATCCGAAACACACAACAAGTGTAATTTTAATTCTCATTTAAATTTTGACGCAGAGATTTCATTCCTTAGATTTACATCGATAGAATTATATAATTTAAATTCTAAATGAAAACATCTCTTTATTACACCTATTATATTATTATATGGCAGGAGAACCATACTCTGCATACGTTAAAAAATACTTTGAATAGTCTTGACGGTAGGATACCACCTGCCTACTAACAGCTGTCCAGTGGGCTTCTCCTCCAACCTTCTCTGAGTCCTTGGGGTCCTTGTGACCTAGTCATTTAGTTCATTCATCAGAAAAAGTGATGCTCAGAGGTAAAACAACCAAGCTTATAATCTTAATCTATAAGGCGAAAATCCAAAGGATTTATTTTAAATATCATTTAAACCAGATCGTGAACTTAGATTGGCTTCTTGTTGTCGACTAAAAATCTGCCTGTCCGCTTCCCATATCTTTTTTTTGCAACGGTCATTTAATTTTCAAGCTTTCCAAAAACGAAATTATTTGAAACCGAGAAATCTGAAACTGCACCAAATAAAATTGGCAACTGCAAGAGTAATAATTTCCGTTTAGTACGAATCGATGTTGAACATAATCACAGTTTTCAGAATCTTGTAAATTTCAGGATAAGAGAGAATATCACATTCAGATCCAATCTTCAGCGTAATTGTAAGGAAACTTCCCTAACGCGCTTACATCTTAAGCTGATTGCTGCATTCCTATTAAGGAGGTTGAGGAAGGTCATCGCCACTTTTGTAACAGATAAAGGGAGTATTAGAAGTCATCAAAGCTCTCACTGCACTCTTCTTCACTTCTCTTAATAGATATCATTTCCTGTGGAATCTCCGAAAGTCCTGCTATCAGGTCGTGATTCTTCTTGCACTGTCAAATCGAGATATTTCTTTGGAATCATCTAAAATTATAGGCCTGCTTAAAATCTTAACGCGATCCATAACTCATTAAATTTTTACTGCGATGAAACGATCAGTTCCCGAATTTTTACCAGTTTCCGATTTTTATGATTGTAAACTAAACGAATCACTTCTGGTCGGAAGACTGTGCAGCAAAAGTTGTGTCCACTTTAGACTTATTACTCCAATAAAGAATGGTGATTCTACCTAAAGTGGTAAAGTTTTTGATTGTTTTACCTCTGAGCGACACTTTTGTACACACAATGGACTAAATGGTCAGGTTACAAGGAACCCAAAGGGCTCAGAGAAAGTTTGGGAAGAGGACTCATGGGCTTTCAGGAGATCCAGGGTGTTCTTTAACGTGCGCAAAGTATGTCTCTCTTGTGCACGGTTTTACGCGTCCACTAACGTATGGCGGCATTTCCAAAGCCCATCGGTATCCTTTTTCTCACAGAGGGCAAGATGGGGGTTTTGTGGAGATAAATCTCAATGCGGGCACAACTGGGACTCGAATCTGGGAACTGCAGATTACGCCAACTCCTGACTGAACCAACCCCCGCCTTCCAGTGGCTTGGTGCAGAGATCAATATCAAGACTCTTAAGTTGACATGGCTATTGCTACATAAAAGTGAAGATTTGTCTTCACGCACTGTTGAGTGCTAGGTGATGGGATTAGAACTACAACGATTGTGTAGGGGATTGTTAAAAAACCCGCTAACCTCCTTCTGGATTCAAACACGAGCTCAAATTGCTTTATCGTTGAATGGAAGCAATGGCGATTCACGTTTACATGAAACAGGTCATGAAAGTTTACTGTTAAGGGCGTTACCATTCTCTATTTATGTAACTGGAAGGTAATCAAGAGAATCACGTGCTTGAATATGAGGATTCAGATTCTTTCAGCAATTCTCTCCTGGTTCATTGTCATTTCTTTCAGCTGTTCCCATATTACTTTACGATAACACTGTTCTACAAGGGAAAATTTTCTTTGGTTAACTGATGTGTTCCTAAAGTAATTTGGTGTGGGAAATTGAAAACTGAGATCAGAATTGGCCTATCAGGGCTAGTTTTAGAGTTATGGAGATATAACACATCAATTTCATACATAATACTTGGGGAATTAAAAATCAGGAAATGTTACATCAAAAAAGTTGGCAACACTGAGTTGTTCGCAATATTTTATACTCCCATGTTGGCAACACCTAGTTGTTTGCAAAATTTTATACTCACATGTTGGCAACAATGTTTTTCTATTCATAATTTAGATAACTACTAGTCTGCCTCTTAAGTTTTTTTAAAAACGTATAAGTGACAAGTTATTTGTGGAATTAACATCAGTTTTTTCAAACTGTATTCTAGGGTATGTAAATGTATTTTATGACAATATTTGTGTAGTTAACACGACAGATTTGTGAATATTTCTATTCTGTTATTTTGTTTCTTCTTTTGCGTTCTAGAATATGCCCCGTCGAAAATATCAAAATAAGGCAAACAACTTCTGTTATATTTCTTGAGAGTTTACTTTTGCAAGACACAAAAAAAATGTCACCTATAATAAAGAGAGCATACAAACATTACTTTGGATGTAAAATAGGAGATCAGGATAAGCAGTGGGCCCCTCCCATATGTTGTGCAACTTGCTATGTGAAATTAATAAACTGGTGGAAGGGTAAAGGTAGGGCCATGTTATTATTTGCTGTACCCATGATATGGAGGGAACCAAAAGACCATTCCACAGATTGCTACTTCTGTATGACTAGTTTCCAGGGCTTTACCAGCAGAAAATCGAAGAGACATATCAATTATCCCAACTTTCCTTTTGCGATACGACCAGTACCACATTCTAAAACTTTGCCAGTTCCACTAACTCAAAGTCAGGAAACAGAATATGAAGAAAGTACTGGTGAAGAGAGTGAGGTACGTGAATCACCTCCAGAAAGAAGTGATCCTTCCTACGAGGCTACCATGGATTCAACTCCACATTTTTTAACGCAGGCAGATCTGAATGATTTGGTTCGTGAACGATCTAGGGATAAGTAAACAAAATGCTGAACTGTTGAGCTCTAGGTTGCAAGAATGAAATCTTCTCCAACCTAGTACAATTATAACTTTATATATAAATATATAAAAATAAATAAATACCCCCTCAAGCAGCTGCTTGCCACAGAGGTCTGACAGGAGACTAAGTTTATACGCCATAGTAGAAGATGTGTGAGGATGGCGGGACCTCAGCAGAAAAACAACACGACCATCCATGCCTTACGTGGGGAACGAATCCAGGTCCCTCTGATCAGTAGCCAAGTGGTCTAACCATTTGGCCACGGAACGAAATTTTGTTGCATTCTTCTGATATGATGGCTGATTGACTTTCTGTAATGATATTGCCGGTTTGATGACAGCTTTAGGCTTTATTCATGACCCACAAAATTGGAGGCCTTTTATAGATTCTTTCAAAACTAGCTTGAAGGCAGTTTTATTACATAATGGTAATTTAATGCCTTCTGTTCCAGTTGCCATGCTAGTATGCAAAAGAATCATATGAGAGTTTAGATATAATGTTCAAATCCATTAAATATACGGCTTTCAATTAGAAAATATGTGGGGATTTAAAAATCATTGCCGTGATATTGGGAATGCAACTAGGGAACACAAAATTTCCTTGTTTCCTTTGTGAATGGGACAGCCGTGACAGAGCATCCCATTATTTGAAGAAAACTTGGCCAATACGTAATTGGAAAGTGGGAGCAAAACATTTACAGAAGCAGATACTTATAGCTTATGAGGACGTGATCCTTCCTCCCCTTTATATAAAACTGAGACTTATGAAGCAATTGTCAAGGCAGTGGATAAATATGGTAGAGGATTTGCCTACCTAACAACAAAATTCCCCCATCTTTCAGAAGCAAAGATAAAAGAAGGCGTGTTTGTTGGCCCTCAAATAAGACAGTTGAAGAAAGATGTGAAATTTGACGAATCTCTAACAGAGAAAGAGAAACTTGCTTAGACACGTTTTAAGAAAGTTACAGACAATTTTCTTGGAAAAAAGAGGTCTGAAGATGATAAAGAAATAGTAAACCAGATGCTAAATGCATATCGATGTTTAGGATTTAACATGCCTTTGGGTTGGGTTGTTTTACCTCTGAGCGGCACTTTTTTGCACACCATGGGCTAAATGGCCAGGTCACATGGACCCCGAAGGCTCAGAGACGGTTGGGGGAGGGGACCCACTGGAACTGCTTTTGGGAGACAGATGGCAGCCTCCCGTCAAGGCCATCCAGTGTGTTCTTTAACGTGCACAGGGTATGGCTCTCCCGCACACGGGGCCACGGCTTAACGTCCCATCCGACGGACGGCGGCCTTTCCAAGCCCATCGGTGTCCCCTACTGACCGTGGGCAGGGCGGGGAATTTTGCGGAGATAAATCTCAACGCTGACCCAGCTGGGACTCGAACCTGGGAACTACAGATTACGAGCCTGGCGCGCTACCGACTGAGCCACCCCCGTCCCGTAACGTGCCTTTCAAAGTGCACTTCTGCATTCACATCTGGACTATTTTCAGGCAAGCTGCAGTGACGTCTCCGACGAACACGGTGAGAGGTTTCGCAAAGATATTTCGACAATTGAAAAGCGATATAAAGGGAAGTGGATGCCTACAATGTTAGCTGATTTTTGTTCGAATCTCAAAAGAGACAGCACAGATAAATATAAAAGAAAAAATAATGATTGATGTTTGGTATTTTTGTTGTTTAATTATTCTGTATTCATTTTATTTCTGTATTATATTCTGTGAAATTTTCTGCATGAATCTATACTCATTTTAATACTAAAGAAGCTTTTAATATCTAGGAATAAAATGAAAAATTAAAAATGGTCTAACTCGAAAACTATCCTTGATAGAAAACATCTTAGCACAGATCTGAAGTCTGCACTAAAAAAACCTTTAAGAATCACACAACTCTTACTTAGAAAAAATAATTTTTTTGCACAACAGTGTAATCTGTGTTGTTTTGGTTTCCCTGTTACGTGACTCGACAGACGAAGTGAAAAAATAGTGAATAAAAGTTTCCAAAGAGACATGTTATCTGTTTTATTCTTCACTGCAAAGCTCAGAAAACAAATTTCTACTCAAGAGAAACGAAATTTTATAATTTCTCGATTGCCACCAAAATATCTGATTTAAAGAATTTGCAATATATTTCGCATCTCTATTGGAACCTTTGAAGATCACCTTGAATATTTCTAAATCATTTTTCAACAAATTTTTTCGTTCAAAAAAAAAGAATGTGTTCTTATTTAAACCTTATAATGAGCCTTATAATGATTCCATTTGGGTTGGGTTGTTTTACCTCTGAGCGGCACTTTTTTGCACACCATGGGCTAAATGGCCAGGTCACATGGGCCCCGAAGGCTCAGAGAAGGTTTGAGGAGGGGACCCACTGGAACAGCTGTTGGGAGACAGATGGTAGCCTCCCGTCAAGGCCATCCAGCGTGTTCTTTAACGTGCACAGGGTATGTCTCTCCCGCACACGGAGCCACGGCTTAACGTCCCATCCGACTGACGGCGGCCTTTCCAATCCCATCGGTGTCCCCTACTGACCGTGGGCAGGGCGGGGAATTTTGCGGAGATAAATCTCAACGCTGACCCAGCTGGGACTCGAACCTGGGAACTACAGATTACGAGCCTGGCGCGCTACCGACTGAGCCACCCCCGCCCAATATATAATGATTCCATGGACGGATCTAGAGGGTGAGGCAAAGAGGCTATGTCCCCTATTTTAGAATGTTACGAAGTATAATGGAAGCCAAAAAGTATTAAACTTGTGCGTATTTCACACATTTTTCATGATTTGTTTGAAAAACTTGTGAACGAAGGAATCCCTTTTTTCTCTAGACCTGGGGGCCTGGATGGTTATGATCGTTTGTTTGTTATGACTGGCTATAAATGACATAAAATACTTGATTATATATGTTCTGTTTTGAATCAATGGAAGAGGAGAATGGCAGAAAGTCATCAAGAACATCTTCAGCGCTTTTTAATGATGAAATACAAAGGCATGCATATCTAACTTCTACATTCTTAAAAGAAGCTTAATAAAGAATTTTTGGAATCCAAATAGACAACGATTTACCTCAGTCGATACTGCGTCAAGAGAATAATCTGCAGCTCCCAGGTTCGAGTCTCAATTTGTGACAACATTGATCTTTACCTGCGTTAACCTTTTCTTCTGTGATGACGAGGACACCGATAGGTTTGGAAAGGCCACCGTTCGTCGAAGGGAGAACATTAAGCTGTTTTCAGGCCAGGAGAGACGTGTGCACCTTAAATAATATGGTTGGCATTAGCGTGAGATTTCCATCTGTCTCCCAATAGATATCCAGTGGATCCGTTTGTAAAGCCTACCTCTGATTCCCTGGGGTCCTGGTGACCTGGTCATTGCGTGCAAAAAGTGCAGATCAGAAGTAAAACACCCTAACAACTCAGCATCAAAAGATGCTGGATATAAATGCTCTTTTGATAGATAAAAGAATACAGTGTGTTTCGCAAAGCTCTCGACTTTATGATGAACATTAATAATAAGCCGCTGGATCAGCAGCAGAGCAAATTCATCCTCCTCCTAACGCCCTCCCTATTTCCTTCCTTTCGCTGTGTCAGACACTCCCCACAGCGGCTGGTCTTGACACTGACTTACGACGGCCTCGGCCAGAGGCAGCGCATTGACTGTGTCACCGTGATGAATAACCTTCTCCTGAATACAAATCGTAACGATTAGTTCTTATTTCTTTTCATTTGTCTCCACTTGATGTTGCTAACTGAAGGCACGGCAGCGTCGTTACGTAATGTGTCAAAAGCTGATGTTCCTGCAGAGGATGTCAGAAAAAGAGAAACATTTGTGGAAGAAGAGAATAGGCTGTAGGCACGCTCTTTCCCTTCCTCCTTTTCAATGATGAAGGTTGAAGGAAGGACATTTGTTACGAATGTAGAAAACCGCGCCGAAGAAAGCTGGTTGTTTTTTTTTTGTTTTGCTTTGAATCATTAGAAAGATATCTAAAAGAACAACTTTGGCGCTATTTAAATACCGGGTGCATCCAAAGTCATGCATATACTTCTACACTCTTAGAGGAAATGTAAAAAGGTATGCAAAAATAAAGATAAGAATATTGAAACTATTTTTTCTAGAGGCGAGGACCAATGTCTTCAAAGAGATTGAAAAGTTTCCTCGCGTGCCGAAAAGCGCAGGTGAGATGGCTTTCTCTCTGAGTTGGATTGTTTTACCTCTGAGCGATACGTTTGTGCACAAAATGGGCTAAATGGCCAGGTCACAAACACCCAAGGGCTAAGAAAAGGGAAATGGGATTAATTGGAGGAGACAAATGGGAGTCTCCCGACAAAGGCCATCCAGGGTGTTCCTTAACGTTCACAGGATATAACCCTCTTGTGAAGGAGACCGCGGCTTAATGTCCTATCCGACGGATGGTAGCATTTTCCAGCCCATCGGTGTCTCACTTTCTCATCGACCGCAGGGTAAGGTTAGAGCAGGGACGTCTTCTTCGGCCGCCGGGACACCGGGCCGGCCGCTTGGCGCAACCATTTTTTCGACTTCTCGTAAGTTTTTTACTTATTGATATCTATTTCCTTTTTTCTTTTCATAAAACACACACACATTTTTAGTTTCCTTTTAATGACCAAAGTTTTTTTTCAACGACAAACAATGCAACCATCAGTTTGCCTCTGAGTAGGAATAAGATCACCCTCTTAGTAATTAAAGTTCGTGGATATGGAGACATGATGGCCGTAAAAGAGCTGCGAAGGAGGAGAAAAAAAATGCGATAAACTCTACAGATACGGCGGTCTCATTCGGTTGCAAACGTGGGACCAGAGCTGTCAGCTGGCACAGATTTAAAATCCCAGATATTTTACAATTACTCCTCGGGAATCGTTTAAACATGCGAAGGATACGTGGAGATGGGACTCAGTAGATTGTTTTATGACAGGATGCAACCACGATGTTGCTTGAGGGACAGAAGACTTTCTCGCTTGATTTCAATAGCGATTCTCTTAATCTTGGAAGGCAAGGTGATTTCATTAAATGGTAGACTGCAAATTTCCAGAAATTGGTTTCTTGATGTGGGGGACGTTTCATTAACAGCCAGCAGATGGCAAACGTAATGATGGCGACTTTTAACAAATGATTATTCATGGAGCATGGGAGGCTGTGGATTGAACGGGCAGGGAGACGGGGCGAGGTGTTTGTGTGTGGGGGAGGGGGGCGTATGCAATTAACCCTTAAGACACATTTGACATAAAATATTTACTTTTATTTAGGAATTGGGAGCTTCACAGGCCTAAACTTTCCTTTAACTGACGGACATGAGAGAACAAGCTTTCAGTTATGGTGAAAGCTTTCAGCGTCTCCAAGCAAATAGCTTCGCCAGATAGTCAATCGTTCAACAGGAAAGATCATACCAGCCATCGAAAACAACGAAGCAGCAAACAGGTAAATATTTAACTGTTTTTATTATTATAATCAGACCGTTCCGTTTCTTCATTAGATTTATTTTTGTGCTCTTTTGGTTTGACAAAACAGAATAAATGTATTTTGCAAAACTCTTATCGGAATTTATATTCTATGAAATATTTTTTATCCTTTATTTCCAGTTTTGCGTTTTTTGTAATACTGTCCAAGCACCAAAATTCAATAATGAGGACCACAACTGTCGGAGACTAAATTTTGTTTTGCATTGGGTCGTTCACTGATAGTTCACGAGATTTTTAATAAACGCCATATCATTTTATTCTTTCTTGATTTTTCCCTTAGCAGTCTTACGTAAATGAACGTCAGAAATACATATACCGTTCTCATGAAAAATGTTTCTTGCATTATACTCTTTCCTCTCTTTCTTTATATATTATATTATTTCTTATATATAGGACTTGATTATCCAGACTGGTCAAAAATGCTATTCGCCACAAATCTTGAAATATACCAGATCAAAATTCCTCTTAGTGAGTTAGTTTTCCTAACTCTGGGACTTAGTCAATCAGCCACTTTCGAAATTGTTGGATGTCTAGAAACTAAGATTAAGATTTAACGAATTTATGTGTGTCATGATTTATTTTAAACCTGTGTACTATTCCATTAAATGTGCTTTTAAACTTTCCTAGAATTAAAAAAATCGCGCCTCTATTTTTTTCACTTCCATCACCATTTATTTTTCCTTCCTCCTCTAAAGCGTTTCTTGCTCTATACTTGTTCTGATTTTTACCCTTTGATGTACAGTCGCTCAAAAAATATTCGAACGCTATGGTTGATTACAGAATTCAGAAAAAATATCTGGCAACTTTTTTTTAGAAATTAGTGATCTGGCAACCTTCGTGTCACGTGACACGAAGGTTCACGTGACACTAATTTCTAAAAAAATCGTTGCCAGATAATTTTTCTGAATTCTGTAATCAACCATAGTGTTCGGATACTTTTTGAGCAACTGTACACTGATAGTCTGTGTACAGTCGCTCAAAAACTGTCTAGTCCAGTGATTCCCAACCTTTTCTGTACCATCGCCCCCTTTAGAAGAGAACAAAAATTCCCGCAAAAGCAGCTATGACGTTTTTTGATTTAATTCAATTCAACTCATCACCTTGCAATTGTAAATTAACTTGATTAAATATTTTAAACAGGTCTGTCAAATAACCGATGTCATTTTTTGACGTAATCAGGTTTTCGCGCAATTTTTCGTCTCTGTCTTCAAGAAAGTCCAGTACTGAGTCATATAGATTGAAAAAACGATTCAGACAAACACCTTTAGAGAGCCAACGTACTTCTGTGTGCAGCAGCAAGCGATTGTAATCTTCATCATTTTCATTACAAAGCTTACCAAATAATCGGTCATTCAATGAATTGCTTCTAATCTTATTGATTGCTTTAATAACGTAATGGAGCGACGTATGCAGACGTTCATTCAAATTTTTGCGACCAAATGCTGACGATGAATAATACAATGTACAGCGAGTACATTTGGTACTGCTTGTTTCAAATGCGCTATGAAACCCTTATGACGCCCTGTCATTGCTGGAGCACCATCAGTAGCAGCAGACAAAATATTGCAAATAGGAATTCCTTTCTCTTGAAAAAACTTTTGCATGGTATTAAATATAGATTCCCCCTTTGTATCAGATTCCAAATTTTTAGCAAATAATAACTCTTCATGAATTTTTTCTTCTTTTATAAATCGTACGTATGATAAGAGTAGAGCTTCGTTATTTGGTAGAGTTGATTCATCGAGTTGAATGGAAAATTTGAAAGTCTTTAAGTAATCACATAATGATATTTCAACGTCTTTTGCCATTTCATCTATTCTTCTTTGCACTAAATTATTACTGAGAGAAATTTTTTGATGATATCTGACGGTGTCTTATGATGAAGAACAGTTTTTAATATCTCTTTGACTGCCGGCAAAATTAATTCCTCGCCAATTGTGTGTGGTTTTCCTGCTTTTGCGATTAACAATGTAACGTTATATGAGGCTCGTAGTCCATCATCATCTTGTTTAGAAGACGACGCAAAAAGGTTTGACATAGTTGGCTGTTTTAAATATTACTTTTCCAGTTCTTGAAAATAGGATAAATCTTTGTTCTTCTTATCAGCATGCATTTTACTTAAATGCTCTTGTAGCCTAGAAGGTTTCATAGCTTCATTTGAAAAAACGTTTCTGCAAATTAAACAAATAGGTAATGATTGGTTTGTAGGAGAGTACGTAAATCCATATTTCAAATACTCAATACTGTACTGCCGGCATTTCTTTTTAAATGTAGATTCAGACATTTTCAAATACAAATCAACTTCTCAACAGATTTATAGATAGTTATAAAAATAATGTTTATAATGACTTCTAACACTTATCACTCACGACTATTTATCACGGCGAAGCACATAAAAATAATAAAGCATTCCTAGAGCTATCGCTTTTATAGATTTGATTTTGTGCACGCATTAACTTGTATGTTTGCGATGCCGGCGCACTTGCTCCGTAAACAAGTCATTTCAAGCTCCCATATTCTTGTCGAAACATGTTAAATTGCATGAACCGTGTGTTTGCCTACCAACTTGCAAGGACTTGTCACCGTCAATCTATTCCAAACTAAAACAAATTAAGTATAGGTATACCTAATGCTAATTTAAATATGCTTATTAATGCGATAACAATAAGAAAATTTACATAGCTAGATAAAATATTTATTCATGAAAACAGGTATTTTCAAAGTATTTTATTATATTAAAAAATAATTATAAAAAAGATATTAAATATAATAAATTTATTATTATTATATTATTATTGCATCAAGGTTGATTTGCCTATCAGAACGGACACACATGTCCAACATAATAAGCCTGATATAGTAGTGCATGTTAAGGTATTGAATGAGATTACAATTATTGAAGTAGGAATAACATCTCAGGATAACCTGCAGACAGTAGAGGTTGAAAAGAAGAGGAAGTATGATCTGCTGGCTAATGAGTTGAGCCTAATTTACAAGTGTAATGTTAATATTATACCTTATGTTGTGACGTGGGATGGTATTGTAACTACGTACCATAAAGCATACTCAAAGCGACTTGGAGTGGGAAAACATATTGAAGCTTATATCCAATCTGTGATCTTGAAGAGAACTTTTGAGAGCATCTCAGTCGACTTCAGACGTACCAGTACGCTAGTAGGTGGTAGCACGGAACTTATTGTCCAAGCTGCAGTTGAAAAGCTGTACATGACGGATGAGGTAGTGGATGACCAGAATCACCAGGAAGACACCACAGAATAGAAGCGATAAAAAGGTTGTCACAGAAAATTCCATTAAATTTATTTATTTATTTGACCGCCCCTCTTGACTGCCTCAACGCCCCCCATTTGCCTCTGGATCCGCTACCGCCCCCATGGAAGGTTCCAGCGCCCACTGGGGGGGCGGTATCGCTCCCGTTGGGAATCTATGGTCTAGTCTATTCGTTTCAAAGTCGTGGCAGCAGGCCGAATTTCCATTCTGCTTCTTCCAGTTATGGTAACAATTTAGCATCACCACTTTTGCAAAATCTGCATAATTAATGACAGAGGATTTGCAGCTCTCATTAGTGTCAAGACATTTATCTTTATAACAATTTACTCATAAATAAGAAATGTTTGTTTCTGCCATTCGAAAAATCAATTACGCTAATCCAGTAATTAAAAAATGAACGTTTCGGATATTTAAAAAGGACTGAAAGTTTTTAAAACTTTCCACCAGATGGCGATAGTAAACATTGAGCAAAACAACTAAGGAAGGCGCGATTTTCAAATTCCTTAAGACGGGCAAAAATTCCTACCTCGGAAGAACTATATTATATGTTATAAGTGCATGCTTGTTGAATGTTTCTGTTAAGGTGTTTATAATCGATCTTGATTTCTTCTTAAGCTCTCGTGACTACTGTTATATCAATTCTTCTGTCTCCCTTCGTCACTGAGAAAAATGAATTCACGTTTTTTTTTTTTAAAGAGATGACTCATTTAGAGTTAGTAAGAAAAAGATTCCAATTTACTACTTAAGCATTTGTATTCTTTGGCTAAATGATTATGAGCACCTTTCCTACATTTTGTTTTCTCAGAGAGAACAGCAATATTTATGTGTGCTTTTGGATTCTTGCCCATTTTAGAATTTAACAAAACAGAGAAATTTCTCTTTACCCGGGGAAGCTACTAAGTGTGAAAATTTAGCTACAGATTTCGAATTTTGAAGCTCAAACTTATAAACTTGTTTCATTCTTCAAGCAAAGGCAAAGACCAATTCGTAATAGACTATGTGTAAAAGATGAACAGTCGCTTCGAAATTTATGTCCATGATGCAAATCTTTGCTTATCTCTATCGAAATCATCTGAATCTGTCTGCAGATCTTCAGATTCCTTTTTTTTTTCAGATCAGAAAAATTTTCCTTTTGCACATTTAATGACACAAGTCGAAAAACTAATTTTTTTTCTATGAGATAGTTGGATAAATATCAGTTTGGGAATTCCCGATTCGACTTCAGTACATAATCCTGTTATTACCCAGAATCGTGAATTTTTTTTTTTGAAAATTTCTGCCATTTTTGAATGAACGTTTCTGATATTGCGTTCACCAATGATGCCTGGAAAATGCATCTCTTAAAAACCAAAAAATGCAAATGAATTCGCAAATATATTTCCTTTCAAGTACTGCTTGCCACAGAGTTATGAGGCTGTCATACCACAGAGATCTGTGAGATAGGCGAGTCCTCAGCAGAAAAGAAGCAATCAGAAGCAAAGCGTGTTAACTACTCGGCCACCTGGTTGGTGATCGAGTGATTAGCACTAATAATATTTTACACTAATAAATTAGAGAAGGGGTCTGCAATTTGTGCCTGTGTAGCCTTTTCAGTAGCCCGCGAATCATTTGGGCGAATCATCACGGCGAGCCAACGCAATACTACTGTGTAGCCTTTTCAGTAGCCCGCGAATAATTTTGTAAAATTAGAAAGTAAAATTAGTCAGTAATATTGGTAACGAATAAAGGTTTCGTAACAATGTAAAGGAATTTTATTTCCCAGCAGTCTAACACTGTTATGTTTCGGACAGGACAAAATGGCGATATTTTGAAACATTGTAGTACGATACGCCTGCGCATGAACTGGTGGCTACATGCGGCTATGGGATCGGTCCATGGGATTTCACTGGGTTGGGTTGTTTTACCTCTGAGCGGCACTTTTTTGCACACCATGGATTAAATGGCCAGGTCACATGGACCCCGAAGGCTCAGAGAAGGTTGGGGAGGGGAACCACTGGAACAGCTGTTGGGAGACAGATGGTAGCCTCCCGTCAAGGCCATCCAGTGTGTTCTTTAACGTGCACAGGGTATGGCTTTCCCGCATACGGGACCACGAGCTTAACTTCCCATCCGACGGACTGCGGCCTTTCCAAGCCAATCGGTGTCCCCTACTGACCGTGTGGGCATGGCGGGGAAATTTTGCGGAGATAAACCTCAACGCTGACCCAGCTGGGACTCACCTGGGAACTACAGATTACGAGCCTGGCGCGCTACCGAATGAGCCACCCCGGCCCCAATGGGATTTCACTGACTCTATTCCTATTGCGTAGATTTCTCTTTATTTCTGTCTATGTAAGAGTTTTTGATATTTTTTTTATTTATTTGAATATTATTTTTATTTGAGATATAAAGAGTTTTAATATATTTTTGTAATAATAGATTGACACGAAAAAATTAAGCGTTTATTTTTATACTTATTGTATCCTTTCCTGATCCCTCAAATATGGCTCCTTTACAAATTCCACAGTTTTTTTTTTTGGGGGGGGGGGATGGTGGGACTTATAATTAATTTTCCTGCTTAATGTCCCAATGGGGGAACATAAAATTTTTTGTGACATGTCGACAAGTGAGCACTTTTTGATATCGAGGGACAATCACAATAGATATGACTAAATAAACGCCCATACCGTCCATACTCGGGACTCGAACACGGACCTCAGTAATCGCAGTGTCACGGCGAGCCAAAGCAATACTACTGAACCACCGAGGCGGCGTTCCACAATTCTATTGTGGCCCATGCTAATGAAAAGTTGATGACCATTTATTTACAAATTAAGTTGGCTATTTTTACCAATCACTTATGTTTTGAGTTATTTTACCAGTCGCTTATAAATAGAACAGTTTTGCCAATATTTTGCAGATCTTCTTGGAGTAAAGTTGTTTTATGAATCGTTTTCACGTAGTGTAAAATTGTTTTACTAATAAGAGGCTTCCTTTTGCAACTCACCACAAATAAAAAATAAAAATAAATAACCACCCCCTCAAGCAGCTGCTTGCCACAGAGGTGTGACAAGAGCCTGTCAGTTTATATGCCACAGTAGAAGGTCTGAGAGGATGGCAGGACCTCAGAAGTAAAACGACACAAGATACTCAATTTCCTGAAGCAATTTCGTTGTCCATTCCTAAACTAGATGGCACCACGAGCGAATCAAATAATATTCTGGAAACTTTATAAGTCATATTAGCTGAAGAGACAGTCAGCCACTGATAGTTCAGTGGTCAGAACTCTCGGTATGTAACTGGGAGGTTGAGTTCGAGTCCCATTCAAAGCAAAACTAAATTTTTTCAGTAAAATTATCTTAGCCTGCATATTCCAACAAGAATATTTAGCTCATAACTTGTCAAGTACTAAATGATTTTTTTTTTATTTTGTATCAATTAATAAAGTAGACATATTAACAGAATCCAACAAAAGCTTTTACTTAAGGTATTCTGATGAAGTCGTCCCGTGGCCGAGTGGTTAGCGCGCTTGGCTACTGATCTACGAGACCTGGGTTCGAGCCCCGGGTAAGGCATGGATGTTCGTGTTGTTTTCTGCTGAGGTCCTGCCATCCTCTCAGACCTTCTACTATGGCATATAAACTGACAGGCTCCTGTCAGACCTCTGTGGCAAGCAGCTGCTTGAGGGGTTATTTATTCTGATGAATAATAAAACTCATCATTATATCAGGTGAAGGAACTTTAAAAATAAATCACTTTATGGAAACGTTCTGAAATTTATTGCTTATATCCATATCTCTTATATCATGGATGGGCATTTCAGGAATACGGTAACAAAGCTTGACAGAAAAAAAAAACACAAAAAAGAAGTTAACTTCATGGCCAAGTTGTTAAAAGCCTTCACTTTTATCAAATCTCTGGTGTTTTTTTAAAATTCCCTTAAGTGTTTTCCTGAAACGCATAACCAAGTCCTCACATCAAACCAATCGTTTAAACCATTATTTTCCCCTGCGCGCCACTGCAGCGAAGTACAAGAAGCAAACTGCCAACATTCAAATGAGGTATCCAACCTCTGTTCATGCATTTTTCATCGCAGTACTCATGAAACGAATGAAGCCATTCTACGGGTGAAACTCTTTCATTTTGTATCTTTAATATTTAAAGCCAATCTTCTCAAGTAGCAATTCATTTATGGAAATCTAATCAGATTGCAAAGAATTTAGGAAGTGTAAATGTATATATATACTATATATAAGATGGCTATTCTGTTGAAGACAAAATCAGACATGTTTAGATTATATTAAAGTCATTATATATGTTTAGTTCCTTTTTATTCTTATTGTTATACAAGAATTAATTTCAAACATGTAACCCTTTAAAGCATCCGCTTATTTTCATAAAGTAAAACAATCAAATTCATGATAATAAATAAAATTTAAAACCCTCACTGAAATGTATCCATATTGATGCAAAATTTTAATTTAATATCTGGTGTAATGATTAAATTCTTAATGTTGATTTTAGTGTCTTGAAAGAATTTTTAAGTCATATTAATTTTCTTTAAATTTTTAAATAGTACAATTTCTCTTGGAAGTGGTTAAATGCAAAAGTTAATAATTATGATCTCATGTTTTTTAAATTTCTTTTAAAGCTGTTTAAAATTTTTGAATTGTAGCTTTGGGGTCATTATGACCTGGCCATTAGCATATTTTGTGCAAAAAAAGTACATCGCTCAAAAAAGTATCCGACACGAAGGTTGCCAGATCAGTAATTTCTAAAAAAATCGTTGCCAGATATTTTTTTTGAATTCTGTAATCAACCGCAGTGTTTGGATACTTTTTTTGAGTGTGTACTTCTGAGAGGTAAAACAACCCAACCCACAAATATCTTTAGACACCAAAATATAGTCATACCCCCCCCCCCCTCCTCATTCATTTCATTTTGAAACATATATAAGGAGAAAAGAATCTTAGAAGCTATTCCTAATTTGTAACGGCCTTCCAATTCCTTTTCTCGATTAGGTTTCTTTCCAAGCCCTTGTCGAAGAACAGAAATCGTCGTAAGTTAAAACGTTGGCAAACGACATAAAAAAACGTTTCTTTCCTTTTCCCGTTACAGCCAAAAATTTAATATCGTTTTTTGTTACGTTTTTCGTTACAGGAAAATTTAAATTTGGTTTTAACGTTACGTTATTTCGAAATATTTTAGTACAAATGCAAAATAATGAATTATATGTTATCGTTTTCATTATATATGCATGCAGTAGCGTCGTTCAACGATTGGCACCAGTCCAATCAATCCACTTGTTAAATAACAGATGAAAAATTGGAAAAAAGAAATTATCATTATTAATAACAATATCAATAACGAAATCAGTGAATGCATGCAACTAGAATTTTACATTTGCTTTTTTCTGCCACTACTTTTAAAAAATTGTGGGTTAAAAATAATAATGATATAAAAATCACAAAGAGGAGACCCAGTTATGAAGAAATAGGATGACACAACTGTATGTATTTAATAATGTATGCAAGCCATGCAATCGAAACTACTGAAGAAATTTACACCAAATTTCTAGGAAATGTTCAGCTCACTGTTAGAATTCAGATAGAATGTTTATAATTACAAAGGAATAACTTAAGAATTTATTCCTCTTGGTTCTTTAGTATAAAGGTTTTATACAATAAAATGGATCATTATTAAAAAATATAAGCATAAGTATGCACTGATAACTATTATTATTATAATGATTTTTGTGCAGAGATTGATATTTCTAAAACTATTTGCTAAAATACCACGAGAAAAATTTTTAAGAAAGTGAAATTCCTTCAGAAATATTAACATTAAACTGCATAGTCAAGGAAAATTAAAAAAAAGCGAAATTTATTCAAAAATATTGACGTTATAGCGTTCAATGTTATTGTAATATTTTATTCATCATTATAAGCAAAATGCCTTCTAATAATTTCCAATTGAAATTATTTCTTTTGTCAGAGAGCATGGAAAAAAACGCTCTGTAGATACTTGAATTGCATGTACTGCTGGAAAAATTCTTGCAAGTCTTTGCAATGTTTTGGCTTGATTTTTTCAGTAGTGAAAAATAGTTTCTTTTGTAAAAATTATCTTCGCTCTCTCAAATTTCCTTTCGCCTACTTTCAGTACTAGCGCTTCTGAAAGTAAGCGCTAGTACTATTTCCAGCAGTACTTTCGCCTACTTTCAGAAGCTTTTCAGTTTCATCAAGACTGGCTTCCAGCAAATCATTTCTTGAGTCCTTTGATAATAATTATTTTTATCGAAGTTTTTCTGTAGAAGAGATTTGCTGTGCTTTTGAATGTACTCATGCAAATTAATTAAATGAGTTTTCGCTGAGAATTCAAATAGCATAAAAAATAATCTAGTGAATAAATATAAGTAAAGATATTGGAAACATTACTGATTTAATTTTTTTAACTTTATGCAATCCACTTGTTAAAAACAGAAAAAAAAATTGAAAGAAGGAAAATTATTAATATTAATAACAATTATGATATATTATATAAAAATCCAATAGTCTGTTCTAAAAAGAGTGGCAGAGATTTAAACATGAGAATTATCTCCTTTGTTTTTTTTAACATATGTACAAGGCGAGACTGATTGTTAAGAGATTTGCAAACATGCACAATGGAAATGTTTCGGAGCGGTGGGGGGGGTGAGCGGGGGGTGAGCACGAAGAGACGTTGAAAACTTGTTGGTAGGAAGCCCAAAACCGAAAGTTTCAATTATTGCGAATAGCCTTTTTCTCCATTCTCTGGGGCGGGGGTGGCTCAGTCGGTAGCGCGCCAGGCTCGTAATCTGTAGTTCCCAGGTTCGAGTCCAGCTGGGTCAGCATTGAGTTTATCTCCGCAAAATTCCCCGCCCTGCCCACGGTCAGTAAGGGACACCGATGGGCTTGGAAAGGCCGCCGTCCATCGGATGGAACGTTAAGCCGTGGCCCCGTGTGCGGGAAAGCCATACCCTGTGCACGTTAAAGAACACGCTGGATGGCCTTGACGGGAGGCTACTATCTGTCTCCCAACAGCTGTTCCAGTGGGTCCCCTCCCCCAACCTTCTCTGAGCCTTCGGGGTCCATGTGACCTGGTCATTTAGCGCGTGGTGTGCAAAAAAGTGCCGCTCAGAGGTAAAACAACAACAACCCAACTCTCCATTCTCTTTCTCTCTCCTATGCGTATGCCTATAAGTAAATTGCACATCTGCCTGTTCCACACAAATACCTAAGCATATTTTATAAAGGAAAAATCTGCAATGTATCGAAACACAAAAAAGCGAAAATAACGAAATAACAAAATTAATTTTCCGTTATTTGTTACGTTTTATCGTATAAATATTTTGAAATTCCGGTTACGTTATTCATAACGTTATTCAAAAATCATTTTTAATACGTTATTTCGTTACGTTGCAATAACGTTTTACAACACTGGTTAAAACACATTATTAAGAGAACTGTGGGCGTTATACAAGTAGTAATAAGCTAGTTTTTTATTGATTTTGAACAGAGAGGAGATAGACAAGTCCTAAAAGCTATTCCTGGTGTGTATAAGCCTTTCATACAAAGACAAGCCCCTACTAATGCTGAAGTCACTGATGACTACTACCTCAGACACAACATGCAAAATTTGCTTTCTGGAGGAATAGTAAAAGCCCTAACTATTTTCCAGTTAGGGTATATTTATAGACTTACTTCAAGAATCATTCCTCAATAATTTTTTTTATAAGGCATGGATGTTTGTGTTGTTTTCTGCTGAGGTCCTGCCATCCTCTCAGATCTTCTACTGTGGCATATAAACTGACAGGCTCCTGTCAGACCTCTGTGGCAAGCAGCTGCTTGAGGGGGTATTTATTTATTTTTTTTATATAAGTGTGTCTAACCACAGCTTTGTGAGACACAAGATGCAGCACAGACTGTGAATTACGTCATAAATGGATTGCAACACGATTGGCTTTAAAAAATAATGACAGAAGAACAGAGTTTTGTAGTAGTGTGAAAAAGGATTTCATTTGGTTTGTGTGCGAAGACGACTAAAAATTGTCGACATATTCGTGGTAAAAGTGGTTTCGTTCGCTAGTAGAGCATCATAACATAATCATCTAACAGGGCATCTTTAATTAGTGTAGAGAGTGTCATTTCTTTTATACTTGATGATTTAAACCAGTGAAAAATGATTGATAAGAATGGTGCCTATGCTTTGATTTGTGATTCGGTTTTCGAATGTTGTATTTGTTTATCAGTTATTATTTAATGAATATAACGATCATTTAGTACACTTGATTAGCATATTGGTGTTTAAAATGACTCTTATTTAAATTTGTAAGTTATAAATATAAATTTATTGCCTCAATTATTGTATTCAGTTCATTTACTGTATATTTATTACGAATTCATGCATGATTGTCAAATAAACATTGCTAAAGATCTGTAGCAATATGTAAATATTCAAACATTTGTTTCGTATGTAATCTTCGTGCACATTTTCTATGTAGGTTTCAGTCTGACTGTTCATTGTTGTTTCGAAATGTTCGTTGTTTACATCGTCTAGTTGAAGGCCAGAGGTCTCCCACCAGTATTGCGGATCCATTACACCTCTCCGCTTGCAGTACGCAGGATGGGGGGGAGGATGGAAGAAGGAATACTGAGAAGGAGGAGCTGAAGGTCAGTGGTGGTTTTGGAGGTTGAGAGTGGTGGACATTGGCTGATAATCTCCTGGAAAATTGATTAAGATATTGCTAAAGTGTAAGAGATCTCCAAGCCGTCCATCGCCGAGTGGTTAGCACGCTTGGCTACTGATCTAATGGGACCTGTTTCGAGCCCCGGGTAAGGAATGATTGTGTTTTTCTGCTGAGGTCCTGCCATCCTCAGAGACCTTCTACTATGACATATAAACTGACAGGCTTCTGTCAGACCTTGAACTGGTGGGGGGCGGGGGGGGGCTCAGTGGGTAGCGCGCCAGGCTCGTAATCTGTAGTTCCCAGGTTCGAGTCCCAGTTGGTTCAGCGTTGAGATTTATCTCCGCAAAATTCCCCGCCCTGCCCACGGTCAGTAGGGGACACCGATGGGCTTGGAAATGCCGCCGTCCGTCGGATGGGACGTTAAGCCGTGGCCCCGTGTGCGGGAGAGCCATACCTTGTGCACGTTAAAGAACACGCTGGATGGCCTTGACGGGAGGCTACCATCTGTCTCCCAACAGCTGTTCCAGTGGGTCCCCTCCCCCAACCTTCTCTGAGTCTTCGGGGTCCATGTGACCTGGCCATTTAGCCCATGGTGTGCAAAAAAGTGGCGCTCAGAGGTAAAACAACGCAAGCCAAAACAGAGCTTGGTGGGAAGCAGCTGCTTGAGGGGGTATTTATTTTTTAAGAGACCTCATCGCATAGTAGAAGGTATAGGATGCACAACTCGTAGCAAGAGCCAATGGGCTAAGTTTAAATGTTCCATAATAGCAAAACTGTGTAAATATTTCTGTAGTAAAGTTCTCGATTTATTGGTGAATATCAGAACATTGTCATCTCCAGTCGTAATCAGAAAGAAGAAAACTAGTGTTAGGAAAAAGCGGCAATATATCATCATCCATGCCAACTTCATTCTCAGTAACATCACTTGTGGGAATCTCCAAGGTGCATTGAGAAGAAAACCCCTTTACGAAATGTCGCACCTTTCACCCTAACCTTTCACCCTAACAAATAGATGATTCCCCCCCCCCCCCCTGAAACGCTGTGTATGGTGTTTATTGAAGAACTAACAAAAAGCCCGCCAAATTCGGCTGGCAAAAACTGAAAATTCGAAATGTTGAACCAAGGAGAAGGGAAGCAAAAAAGTGGTTCTGGGTTGAGAAATAAGAGTTCTATTATATATGAGAACATGTCGCTTCAAACAGCAAATTTCTCGTTAAAAAACAACAGATCCCTCTCCCATAACCAATTAAATGGAAAATGAAAGTGGTTTTAAATTCAAACTCGGATTCTATCATAAGCAGAAACTTTAATTTTCTACTCATCATGGGGGTTGGGTTGTTGTGTTCTGAGCGGCACTTTTTTGCACACCATGGGCTAAATGGCCAGACCACAAGGACCTCGAAGGCTCAGAGAAAGTTGGGGGAGGGGACCCACTGGAACAGCTGTTGGGAGACAGATGGTAGCCTCCCGTCAAGGTCATCCAGCGTGTTCTTTAACGTGCACAGGGTATGGCTCTCCCGCACAAGGGGCCACGGCTTAACGTCCCATCCGACGGACGGCGGCCTTTCCAAGCCCATCGGTGTCCCCTACTGACCGTGGGCAGGGCGGGGAATTTTGCGGAGATAAATCTCAACGCTGACCCAGCTGGGACTCGAAACTGGGAACTACAGATTACGAGCCTGGCGCACTACCGACTGAGCCACCCCCGCTCCCATCATGGGGGTGGCAAAGGGGAAATTCGAAGGAAAATTTGGGACAGGGAGGTGAATTATTCGGATTGGATTGGATTGTTTTCCCTGTGAGCGGTACTTTTTTGCACACCATGGACTAAATTGGCCAGGTCACATGGACCCCGAAGGCTCAAAGAAGGTTGGGAAAGGAGACCCACTGGAATAGCTGTTGGGAGGCAGATGGTAGCCTCCCGTCAAATCCATCCAGCGTGTTCTTTAACGTGCACAGGGTATGTCTCTCCCGAACACGGGGTTACGGCTTAACGTCCCATCCAACGGACGGCGGTCTTTCCAAGCCCATCGGTGTCTCCTACTGACCGTGGGCAGAGCGGGGAAATTTGCGGAGATAAATCTCAACACTGACTCAGTTGGGACTCGAACCTGGGAACTATAGATTACGAGCCTGGCGCAGTATTTGGGTAGTTACGGAGGAATCAGAAAAGGGTTAAATAAAAATTTTCAATCTTCTAACATTTAAAAAAGGGAAAAAAAGTTTCGATGTCCTAAATCTGATTTTAAGTAGGGTTGTTTTACCTCTGAGTGGCGTTTTGTGCATATACTGGGCTTAATGGCCAGGTCAAAAGGATCCCGAGCACTCTGAGCAATATGGGGGAAAATAACCCACTGTAGAACTGTTAGGATACAGATGGTAACCTCCCGTCAAGGCCACCCAGCGTGTTCTTTAACATGCAGAGGGTATGACTCTCTCGAACAAGGGGGCCACCACTAACGTCCCATCCGACGGACGATGGCTTTTCTAAGTCCATCGGTGTCCCTTTTTTGACCGAGGGCAGGACGGAGGTTTAGCGAGAATAAATCTCAACTCTGCCGCAGGTGGGACTCGAAGTGAAAAGTGCAGATTAAGAGCATGGCGCACTACCGACTGAGCCAACACCTGCCCCAGTTTGTCTCGAAATTTTTTTAACGCCACATCGGATAGCAAAGAAGTGAACCGTTACGAAATTAGGGACTTGTTGATGAAGAGTTTGAAAAATAACAGGGACAGAGATAAGCTAAAAAAGGAACTAAATCTGCTTTAAAAGTTTGTGGATATTAAGTACTTGCCAACAATGGTAATTTTGCTTCCAGCAATACTTAGAGAGGTGCCAAGGTTATGCCAGCATACCAAGGAAGAAGACATATATCGTCACTATACACCCGTACACAGCTTTTATTTATATTGGTTATTTATAAGTAAATTTTTTGAACTGAATCGTTTATTCATTTTTGGTTTTTCGAAAAATCGAGCTATTGTTTTCACTTTGTATTCTGTTTGTAGACATTCAACTCTTTTGCTTTTAAGCAGAGACAAAGCATTCTTTTTTTGGGTTGAATATGTACTAATGAAATATCAGCATTCGAATTTTCCAAGTCCCCCAATATGAATTTCATTTACATCGTTAAAGGACGATAAATTTGGAAAATGGCAAAAATTGCTAAAACAAGCTATTCTAAACGATCCGTTAGTGCTAGAAATTTTAAATTTGGATGGTAAGTGTAGTAGCGAAGTGGTTGACGAGTACAGTGGCTCAAAAAAGTATCCGAACCCTCTGGTTGATTACAAAATTCAGAAAAAATATCTGACAACGATTTTTTTAGAAACTAGTGAATATAGTGAATTTTTTTAGAAAACCTTCGTGTCACGTGACACGAAGGTTGCCAGATCACTAATTTCTAAAAAAATTGTTGTCAGATATTTTTTCTGAATTTTGTAATCAACCACAGTGTTCGGATACTTTTTTCAACGACTGTACACTGACAACAGCGATTAGCTTCAGGGATGAGGGTTAAACGCAACTTTTTCTTTTTTTGGAGATAAATATTTTAACAGTTCAGTGATGTTCAATGAAATAATGTTGTTCAGTTCAGTTCATCATTGCTTCTTTTTTGGGGTTACATAAATGGTAATGAAACATTCATATTTTCATTTTCTGATACATTCACATTTTCATTTTCTGAAACAGTTATATTTTCATTTTTTGAATTATCCATTAGTTCAAATTTCCCTCGTTAGAGTGTGCAAAGGTCGGGAAAATAACAAACTTCATTCTTTTTGAAAATGAGTATTGGCCATAGGCGATTATGCTTTTTATTTAGTTTTGTATTCTTATCGAAAATTTCCGCAGTGTCTCTTCTAAAACAATTTCTCTTTTCACAGCTTAATATTAAATTACTTTACCTAAGTGCTCATCGAATGAAAGATGTCGATAAAGTCACATGACTGAAATCATAATGAAAGTTCCCTCTTATTACTTTTAAAGCATTTACCGTGACTGAGAGAAATTCGGTGTGCTATATTTAGCATCAAAATGAAATTCGCATTTTCCTTGAAGATAATGAGAACATCTTAATGTAGAATAAATATTCTCTCTCTGCAATTCTGTTACTGTAGCCTTAATCACGAAACTCTAGAAAGTTTCCAGTAAGTTTTGCGCTAAAAATACATTTAAAAGCGGTTTGAGCTTTAAGAAATTAGGTATAATTTAGCACAGGATACTTCAGCTTTGACTATTGTTTCAACGATAGGATAAAACAGGAAAACCTAAAACCTTTCACCTATTCATTCTTCTAGTTCTTTCCAAATAGCAAATATGAACAAAGTTTAAAAGACGATGCTAGAAATTATTTCATGCCATTTGCTAATGTAGTCAGCAAGTTAAGTACCGAGATGGTACTTAAAATATTAGGGTCGTAATCATTTACGACCACTTAAATGCTGCTTATAACAGTCTTAAGACCTCTATGCTTAGAGAGTTTTCACAGTTTTCGCTAAGTGACGCCATTAGGAAGCTTGCCGAGTGCGTCTTATATTTGGGGGATTTCGTCGTTAAAACAGACCTAACTACGAGTCCATAAATCTTACCGTGTCTACACAGTGGTATTCATTTGGACTTTGAGAACTATGTGTGTTTGAGTGAAAACCACCGTGAAAACACGAAAGGATTTATGGACTCACTCACGGTTGCCAGACACAAACTAACGCCTATCTTTCTATTGGACTTTTCGACATTATGTGTTTAATCCGCAATTAGGGTCCTGTAGATCGTTTCGATGTTTGGTACATAGATTCCTCACATAAAACTTCCCCCTCCTGTATGAGGATGAACTAGATATTATAAATAGAAGGAAAAAGAAATAATGATGTCCATTTCGGTTTATTTCTAAATCCGCATGAGATAAATTTAAAAATTGATTTTAATGTCATATACTTCGTTGCGCTGCGATTATATCATCCGTTTGGAATATTGGAGTGTTTTGGGAAATAAGAGGCTTATCAACAGGTCCAAAATTTCGTATTCCAGTTGGCCAAACGGTTGAATATTCTCGTGGCTATTGTTCTGTTGTATCCAACACATGTCTCGTTGGGCTATCAGTTTCAAGGAGCATTGCAAGGAAACTGGTTGGTAAGAGAGTAATATCAAAGGACTTAAAGCATTTACATAAATAAATCTAATGGTGTTTGGTTCCTTGTTTTGCATCTCATGAGTTAGCCTTGTTTAAATGACACGAGGATCGAAACTTGAGAGATCCTGCTGTCTAAACTTGGAGATAAGTATATATACATCAATGAAAACTTAACAAGTGCAAACAAAGATTTGTTCTGGAGAGTGAAAAGATTTCCTATGGAGAACAATATTAAATTTGTTGGGTGCAAGGAGGAAAAAATTTACATCAGAAAATCAGAATCCGAAAGTGCAAGGAGAACACACATTATGGACTGTGACAATTATGAACTGTGCAACAGATTTGGGTACTTTACTACAACAGACTTAGGTAGTTGACTCAATGATAAGTTTAGTGATGAACCTTTATGAAAAGAAAAAAATTAGTATTTTTCACATTAATATTCATAGTTTAAAAAATACTAGTATGAATTTATTGTTATTTTAGATGATTTTCTGCATTATATTGATGTTATTATTGTTTCTGAAACTAATGTTAACCATAGAGATTATGATTTTTATGAGATTGCTAATTTCACTAAATTTTATGTAGATAGTGATACTGCACATGGTATGTTAATCTTTTGCAGAAACAAATTCAAATGTAAAACATTAGAGGATAATATTCCATCAACAAAAATGATACACTATGTTTCAATGGCCCAAGTTACTACATACAGATCATGGCTTTATATCGCTCGCCTAGTACAGATGTTCATGATTCAATCATAACTTAAAACTTTGGTTAACTAAAAATTAAAACTTAAAAAATGTAATTATAATGGGCAGCATCAATATAGATATCAAAAATCTCTTAAAATCAGGTGTAGACGAATATCTAGACACACTAACTAACTGCAGCTATTTTGGATATATAAATGGCTTCACAAGAGAAGAATATAGAAACAATATCTTAACAAAAACATGCATTGATCACATTAATGCCAGAATAACTAATTTTTTCTAGGTAACACTCATCTACCAAACAAATATTGCTGATCATTATCCTGTTATAGCATTATTAGACAAAATATAAAAAAACACAAACACAGAAACGAATAATTGCCAGATATTTTTTTTTTGTATTCTGTAATCAACCATAGTGTCCGGATATATATTTGAGCGACTGTACAAATCAGGATCAAAGAAGCAGTTTCATGATTATAGACCAATTTCTATATTGCCAGCAATTGAAAAAATAATGGAAAGGCATGCTGCTAATGTGCTTATGAATTACCTAGAAAAGTACCAGTTTATTTCTAAAAATCAATTTGGCTTCCAAAGAAACACAGGAACACTAAATTTACTGGAGCATTTTTCTGATGAAATCAATGCAAGTCTAAACAAGGGCAACATTGTAGGAGCATTATTCCTTGATTTCCAAAAGGCATTCGACGCATTAAACCATAAGATCTTACTTAATAAACTGCACAGCATAGGAATTAGGGGACATTTATTTTACTCATTCAAAATTACTTAAAAGATAGATTTATTGTAATAAAAATTGGATACATCACTAGTGAAGTCAGAGAAGTTCGCTATGGAGCTCCTCAAGGCTCTATATTGGGACCATTACTTTTCCTGATCTATATTAATGATATCAACAACCTAAAGATCAACTTCTCTATCTATTTGTATGCTGATGATACTGTGATATTAAGCAGTGATAAAAATTTTGAAAAAGTTAATAATGACCTACAAAAAGATTTCGATATTATTTCAATATGGTTACAAAGCAATTGTATATATTTAAACACAAACAAGTCTAAGTCTATTTACTTCCATCTACCTAATATCTCAATTCCTGAAACCAATCAAATTTTACACCAATCACGTAGTTGCCTAACAAATGTGGACATTAACATTTCAGGTAATTGTAAGTGTAATGATATTATTGAAAGAGTTTCATCAGTGAAGTATCTATCTCTGATTGCTGATGATTTATTCAGGTGGAAGAAACATATAAATTACGTTTGTGGCAAATTAAGATACTGCTCTGTAATTTCGTCCAGAATCGGTGCTATCTTACCATTAAATGTCTGTCAAATGGTTCGTCATGCAATTGGAGAATCAGTCATAAGCTATGGATTAACTATTTATGGTAAAACGTACTGTACACAGCTAGCTAAAATAAGTAGCATTCAAAATACAGTTGCTGTTATGAATATATTACCTATCAGTCAACTGTATAAATATAAATTAATACATAGGTATTATTTTGATAATACTTTTAAATTCGAGATTAATCATAATAAAAATACTAGATATAAATCTAAAGGTAAATGCAAATTATCACATCATTTTAGATACAAATATGGAAAAAAATGTAGAAATTAAGAAATTCCCTCAGTGTTCAACAGAATCCCTGATGAATTATTAAATTTTAAAAATATTAGAGACGTTAAAAAGTGTTCAGGACATGGCTTCTGGAAAATATTTAAAAACTGTTTACTCTGTGGTATCTTTTAAATGTAATATTGAGTTTATTTGATAAAATTATAACTGTTTATTGTATACTGTATTTGAATTCCTGCGAACAAGTTTTTTTTAGTTTCGTGGGACTTAATTTTATACTAGAAAAGTTATGGTAAAAAATAAAAGCAATTAATTAGTATCTTATTAAAAAGAAGTTAAGAAACAGTTTGTTGCTGATGCAATATAAATCCATTCAATTTTTTAAAACAAAGAAGTTTCATCTGATCTTTGCCGCATTTATCAAAAAAGCAAATATGTATCATATAATGTCAAAGGGGAAACTTTTCCTTTGCAATGATTATTGCCTTATTCCAATTTCCACAATATGATGTAAAAATTTTCAGGTGGAAGAGAAAACAAGTATCCATTCAAGGAAGGCATTTCTAAGAATTGCTCTTCTGGTGTTGTGGTTCTGAGGAAACAAGTATCCATTCAAGGAAGGCATTTCTAAGAATTGCTCTTCTGGTGTTGTGGTTCTAAGGAAACAAGTATCCATTCAAGAAAGGCATTTCTAAGAATTGCTCTTCTGATGTTGTGGTTCTGAGAAAACAAGTATCCATTCAAGGAAGGCATTTCTAAGAATTGCTCTTCTGGTGTTGTGGTTCTGAGAAAACAAGTATCCATTCAAGGAAGGCATTTCTAAGAATTGCTCTTCTGGTGTTGTGGTTCTGAGAAAACAAGTATCCATTCAAGGAAGGCATTTCTAAGAATTGCTCTTCTGGTGTTGTGGTTCTGAGAGAACAAGTATCCATTCAAGGAAGGCATTTCTAAGAATTGCTCTTCTGGTGTTGTGGTTCTGAGAAAACAAGTATCCATTCAAGGAAGGCATTTCTAAGAATTGCTCTTCTGGTGTTGTGGTTCTGAGAGAACAAGTATCCATTCAAGGAAGGCATTTCTAAGAATTGCTCTTCTGGTGTTGTGGTTCTGAGAAAACAAGTATCCATTCAAGGAAGGCATTTCTAAGAATTGCTCTTCTGGTGTTGTGGTTCTGAGAAAACAAGTATCCATGCAAGGAAGGCATTTTTAACAATTGCTCTTCTGGTGTTGTGGTTCTGAGAAAACAAGTATCCATGCAAGGAAGGCATTTCTAACAATTGATCTCCTTTGGCAAATCGCCCGGTGATTGAAGTTCGAAAGGAACTGCTGGAGTTGAGAATGGTAATATCGTGTATTTTAAAAATCTTTAAGAAATAGTCAGTGTTTGATCGGCATAACAGATCGACATAAAACAGTTTACTGAGCCCCTACTCCACTTGCTAAATATAGCGGAGAGGATGTTGTAATGCATCTGGGATTTTAAACAGATGGCTCTGATTTTCCTTGTCCTTAATTATGTTATTGCTTTCTAATGAAAACATTTAGCATCTACAAGACTTTCAACCAGTATAGTCAACCTCTAAGAATTTGTTTTCTTCTCCCTTTACCACTGTTATATGACCAACAGATCTCAGCTTCCCAGAGAGCTAATTGCTTAGAAGTTAAGGTATATTGTATTTTAAGGTGCTTGGAAAGGGGAACATTGCTTGTTTTGCTGAAAGTAAGCGTTAAATTGCGACTCTGCAGAAGGAATTCAAGTTTCAGTTTCTGGAGAAAAAGTAAATCAACATATTAAAAAAGTACTGAAAACATTCGTGTTAATTTTTTACACTCTCAAAATGTGCTGCCTCACTCCACGGATTGAGTTTGGGTTTGCATTGACCTATAAAAAAGTTAAAATCTTTTTATTAACTATTCTTAAGTATTAGAACAATTATCATTGCGCAACTTATATTAGAGCGTTAAACAAATGATACGACTGAATTAAAAAAATTTAAAGCGCTCATGCTTGGAATAAACTTTTTTATACTTAGCTCTTTCGAATATTTTCCATTTGAAGAGAGAAAGTTAAGTCGCAGTCGAGGAATGGTCAAGTGTGGAAGAGAAAATACGTCCCATTTAATTAGATTAGCGTCTAGCCAGCTTCCATGTTTAATTATATACCCTTGTTTTATACTAAATATTCCGATCAGTGGTTTTATGTCAGTTAATTTGAGTACAGAATGTTCAAGTCTTCAAATGCAGAGAAATCCTTCCCGAAATGATGTTTGATTCCATTGTAAAGTATCTTCTTCAATAGACAGAAGGAAATTTAACCATAATTTCATCATTTTCATGTAATGGCAAAGAAGATGACTGTGATCTTTCAACTGAATGTTATAGTCAGAGCTGCTTAGATTTAACGCTGAATAACGGGAAGCTTTGAAATACCCCACACAAAAGTTTTCCACTTTTTCCTTCCACGTTTGAACTATCGGTTTGCTTATGATGGTATATAATGGCCTTTTCTCTTGCTGCTCAACACTTCCATAAATCAAAGGAAAACAATCAAGAAACGTACACTTCGTGCGCTTAAGGGTTGGTCTTCACGAGAGTGGATTCTCCTAAATGCATCATTTATAAATATAGAAAACATTATTTGTGATCTATCTACAAAGAAAAAATCATTCGTACCGGGCGAAATACGGCGAAAAGAATACGGGACTTAAAGTATCTCAAAAACACAAACATTCTCTTTACGAAAGGAGAAAAGATTGTGGAAGAGAATGAGCAGAACTCGTTTGGCAATCTTTTCCTTCTTTGAGTTTTTTTTAACCTCTTATCGGCGTTCAAGTATAGAATCGAACAGCATATTCCTTCTCCAACTACTTGAAATATATCGTTAAAACTCTATAACGTTGATAAAAAAAAGCTTATCTACATCTATAAGAATTATCTTTACGAATATTAATACCTATAAAATAACTAGCTTAAAACTGCTTAATAATGCATAGCAATAATTGTATGATAAATGCTCTGATTTGTTTAAATACTGTTGTTCAGATGCATAAACTTAACATGATTTAAAATCGTAGTAAATAATAGACATTCAATTCCATTTAACTATAATATAATATTGCGCGTAAATTATTATATTTGCATTTCAGCAGTCTAGAAGCTTAAACATAGTTTAAATAATAAAAAATATAAATACCCCCTCAAGCAGCTGCTTGCCACAGAGGTCTGACAGGAGCCTGTCAGTTTATAGTTTAGACATAAAGAATGCAGTAATTTATAAGTTTTCATGGATTAACAGTTTAATTTATCATTAATTACTTAAAAGAGTCAATGAAATTGCTTCTCAGATATACAAAACTCGAATTAAAAGAAAATCAGGAAACAGTTAACTATGATGCTATTATTGCTGAGAGTTTTAATTTAAAAAAATTGTTAAATTTTTCCCATATCGTTTACTGCCTGTTATTGATTTTGTAATCAGCAGCAATACACATTTGTAACATACAGATCATTAAAATGATTTAAATGGTAGTAGTAAGCGGTAACCATAAAAGCAAAGCGGTAACGTAACATCTGGTTCGTTTGCACTCCTTAGAATTTAGTATTTTGTAGGCGTTTGGCAGTTCTTAGTGTCTTGAAAAGCTGTGTTCCTTCCTTATAAGTTTCGTGCCTCGCTTTGAAACACTTCAGGTATTGTACTTTAATCTTTTCTCCTTGTATTTATGGGGCGGGGGTGGCTCAGTCGGTAGCGTGCCAGGCTCGTAATCTGTAGTTCCCAGGTTCGAGTCCCAGCTGGGTCAGCATTGAGTTTATCTCCGCAAAATTCCCCGCCCTGCCCACGGTCAGTAGAGGACACCGATGGGCTTGGAATGCTGCCGTCCATCGGATGGGACGTTAAGCCGTGGCCCCGTGTGCGGGAGAGCCATACCCTGTGCACGTTAAAGAACACGCTGGATGGCCTTGACGGGAGGCTACCATCTGTCTCCCAACAGCTGTTCCAGTGGGTCCCCTCCCCCAACCTTCTCTGAGCCTTCGGGGTCCATGTGACCTGGCCATTTAGCTCATGGTGTGCAAAAAAGTGCCGCTCAGAGGTAAAACAACCCAACAACCCAAGTTCTGGCGCTGGTTTCTCTCATTCGGACGACGATCTGTTGGCGTCAGTCTCTAAATGTGTTGAAACTGTCCAAATCCCAAGACTGTTCACACGATTGTCTCATTACTCATTGAAGCAGTTACTTCTGCTGTTCTGCAAGAAATAAAAAGAACTGTTGAGTTTTCTACGGCAGCTATACATGAGCTAAGAGATCAGCTTAAAGAGAAAGATGTAGTAATAAATCAACTACGTTCTGAGATTTCTTTGAAATGCAATGAACTTGAACAGTATCAGCGCAGAAACTCTATCAAGATTTTTGGAGTGGAAGAAGTAGATACGCCTACTGATGACCTTGCCATTAAAAATTTCAATGAAAAATTAAACATTGACATTTCCGTAAATGACATTGACCGCAATCATCGAGTGGAGATTGATCGAAACGGCAAGCTCCGACCGATCATTGTAAAATTCAGTTCATATTGGAAAAGAAATGCTGTGTTCCTTGCTAAAAATAAACTTAAAGGCTGTGGAATTACTATTCATGAAGATCTAACATCAGAAAGACTGAAAAGTGCTTCATTCGGCTATTGAGAAATTTTGTCAGTGCAATCTTTGGACTCAAGATGGATCAATAGTGGTAAATACGAAAAACGGTAACAGGCGCTTTATTAAATCAAAGAATGAGTTAAATGAACTTTAAAATTAGTTTAAATTTTTTTTCTTTGTGTACTTGTATATTTTATATATATTTTTACCCATGTTTATAATTATTTATATTGTGATTGTAATGCACTTTACACAATCCTGTCTCTCAACTTCTATTGTTGCTAAACTGCACATATTTTGTCGTTTTTAGTAAAAACTCTCCTACTAGGGGTACTTTAACGATTTTTTGAAACCCATTCGTCCTTTAATTTATCTATATTTATTATTCTGTATTCGTTTTTCATTTGTACATATTTATAAATTCAGGTCCCTATCTACCGCTAAAAAAATGTTTTTCTTGACTTTTACTCAACTTTCGCAGATATATTTATTTCCCAAGATCACTGTTGGTGAAACCTTTGTCATCTCAATATTCGTTCTCCTAAATCTACCCATTCCTATCTACCGAGTTCTGACAATTTGAAATTTGATGCATTGCTGTTACAGAGACATGGCTCAATATCCCTCTTCCAGATGATCTTTTTGAACTCGAAGGATATAAACTTTTCCGCATCGGCAGATCTAGTGGGACAGGAGGACTTGCATTATATGTCAGGGAAACATTTAATGTCGAACTAATGCCTATTCCTTCTTTCTCTTCTTTTGAAGGTCTCTGGGTCAAAATCTCCCTATCAATAAACAAAATCCTACTTTTATTATCGGCACACTTTACCGTCCTCCGAACAGCAATATTGAAGATTTTATTAATTCATTGTCCTCCGTCCTTGAAAGCTACCCTTGCAACATTACTTCCATTCTTACGGGGGGTTTTAATATCGATGCTCTAAAAAATAATTCTGCGTATTCCAAGCTTGTAATCTGCCTGCACATATACGTCTAAACAAATTGCCCACTCGCATTACTGATCACAGTGAATCTCTCATTGAAATGATTTTCTTCACTTCACAAGATATACTTACTCTCGTCGAAGACATTAGTGATCATTTTATTATTAGCACATCTGTATTGTATTATTCACCTCGTTCACCTAAATTTTAATTTAAAAATGATCCTTTAAAAATTTCAAAAATAGTGAGTTTTTTGTGATTGCAAAATATTTTCCTTTCCACAAGAGTATTTCCGAATGCACAACGCCTACCTAAAAAGCACAACATCTCTCCTGTTTAATCAATTTTGCACTTGACACCTATGCGCCTTATAAAACTTTCAGAGTTGGCCCTTCTCGAAAGCCTTGGATTACAAAAGAGCTTCTGAAAATGATCACATTAAAAAAACAAACACTTTAAGAATGCTATTAACCCTAATCACCCGATACACATGGGAGAACTATAAAACTTTCCATAATCTGGTCAATAGTAGTATTAAAAATGCCAAAAGTTTATATTTTCTTATTCGACTTCTCGTTATTAATCCAAATGGTAATGAAGTATTTCGAATTTCCGATTCTATTACTGGTAACTTAAGAAATCAAACCAAAATTAATAAGATCGTTTACAACGACAACTCCTTCTATGATCCTAAATACATTGCTAATGTTTTAAATAATGTATTCTGTAAATCCTGAACTTCTACAGAAAATTATGCAAACGCAAATGAGTCATTATCCTATTCCAGTAAATCATTTAATAATCTGGAAACCTTCAAACTCCAAAATGTTACCTAAATCGAACCTCATAAATTCGCTAAAAAACACTCGCAGTGCCGGACCATATGGAATCCCTGTCATTATTCTAAAAATTCTCTCCCCATTAATTTCTGCACCCCTTTGTGATCTAATTGATTGTTCATTTAACTCTAATGAATTCCTAGTTCCATGAAAAGAAGCTATCATCTCACCTATACCTAAAATTTCAAATCCTTCTAACCCTCTGGACTATTGCCCTAATTTCAGTGACATGTGCTTTAAACAAAATTTCAGAAAAAGTTGTCAAGAGACAATTACTAAAATTTGTTGAAAAATTTAATTTAGTTTCGTGCAGACAATTCGGGTTTAGGAAAAGTCGGTGAACTGAAACTCTCATGACACTTCTTGTTAATCAATGGAGATTGGCTTTAGACAGTAAAGTGAAAACGGTTGTGGGAATGGTTTCCCTTGACATCTCAAAAGCATTTGATTCAGTTGAACCCAAACTTATTTTGCAAAATCTCTGCTATAATCTTAATCTATCGCCCTCAACTCTTTTCTGGTTTAAAAACTTTCTCAACGATCGTGTTATCCGAACTAAATTAAACACTAATGAGATCTCTACACCTCTTAAAATCAATTGGTGAGTACCTCAAGGAACCATTCTTAGTCCACTTCTCTTTAACGTTTTTGTTAACGATCTTCTAGAATCCTCTATCAACTACAATACTTTTTATGTATGCAGATGATTGTCTTCTTTCTTTTGCCTGAAGTTCTTTCATTTCTCTAAAACACGAAATAGAAAATAATGTTCATGATGTGCTTCATTGATATATTAAAAATGGATTCGCTGTCAATATCAAGAAAACGAATATTGTTTTTCTTTCAACTTAAAATTCTCCCCCGCCTGACACAAACATTAAAATTAATAACACCATATTACGGTTTCCACTTCCATGAAGTACTTAGGTATGACGATAGATAATAATCTTGACTTCGGAATTCACATTAATAACCGTCGCTTCAACTTCTAAAAGAACTTATTCATTGAGGTACATTTGAAACTATATATCCTCCTATGCCCCAATGTTCTATAAAATTTACATCCGACTGAAACTCGAATACTGTTCTTCCACTTTTATTGGTATTAATAAAAGAACTTTTATAAATCAGTAGTAAATAATCACAGGATATGTCCTGTAGACATGGAACTCATGAAATGATGTGCTGAAAAACATTTTTTTCACCTCATCATTTCATGAACACTTATAAATTAGAAAAAGTTCAAAATGAAGCTCTCGGAATCATCAGCAAAATCTACTTTAACAAATGAGAATCTCTAACACTTACTGATATTCGTCCAACTACCAAATTCCCACTCTTCAATCTAGAAGAAAGCTGCGGTTTATTACCCTTATTCATGACACTATTTATAACAGGTCTCATCCCCTTCATTCGATTCTTACACCCTATATTCGATTACGACATCGCCACATTCTTCGCTCTGATAATAAAATGTTTTCTACTCCCAAAGTTTACAAAGCTAAGTACGGTGAAATTTCTTTTGCCTTTCAAGCAACCTCAACTTGGAGCTCTCTACCGAGCGATATCACTTCTTTAAATTCTAAAATAAAATTCAAAAACTATATTACTCCACTCCTATTAGAATATTGAAACGTTTGACCAACAACATCTCCTCACCCCTATTCCCATTCCCCATCTTCGCCCTTTGTCTGGATTATCCGTAATTTTTTTCTTCCCTGTTCATTCATTTAATATGTTGTCATAAACCTTTTTCTTCCCCCTAAGTTTTCTATGTTTTTCATTATGTTTCATATTTTACGTTTGTTTTCGTCAAACGCTTTTTTTTGTTTGTTTCGTGCAACTTTTCATTTTGTTTATATGTATCAAATAATTGTGCAATTCCTGTAAATATGTTCGTATTTTTGTACTATCATCAATATTTCTTTTTAATTTCTCGAATGTACTGGGGCATCAAGTCACTTGAACGTTTAAATTAATATCCAAAATTACCTGTACCTTGGCTTTACTGTAATTCCCTGCATGAAATAAATTATTATTATAAGAATTCTGCTAGACTTAGGCGTATGCTTTTTTGGGGGGATTAACGAGAATTGATGAAATAATTCTGGAGATGAAAAGTTAAGCTTTTGTTGATCATGGATTTATTGTCTTATTTCTGTTCTTAGGATTAATCTTTTTTTTATGACCCCACTGTGATAAGTAGTTAAGTAGTGATATTTCTAGCTGTTGGGTTATGAGTCTGTAATTAATTATTGAAATTCCTTTAATTATAAAAAATCTTCCTCGTTATAGAGTTACTTAATAATAATCTGTATCTCTAATATATTATTCAGTTGTTCTATTAGTAAAAAAAAAAGGTCTGTAAATGGTAGCTAGGTAGTCACTGGAAGGAGAGCTATGCACCAATCCACTGTGATGATACATAGAACCGGCCAGGCCTAGCACCTAATGTCCGGCCCCGCCTTCTCGTGGTGCAGACCGTTAGTACCTTTCAAAAGAGATACTCTCTTGAGGAAGTGAACGGAAGGGGAGGGCTACCAGATTAGTGTGGCCTACTGATCTGAACAACTATGGCTACTTTTCTTTTTTTTGCTATCCTGCTGAGGAGTGGTCAACCACACAGGGTCCTGGTGCTGACCATATAAACCCACTGGACTGGACAGATATATGGCTCTGAGCTTGATTATGGATCCTGATTTTGCTGCACTGGTGGGCTTCTGTGGAGGGAAAATCTTCCACTGTATTTTATGTTTGTGGGTTCACAGCCCCAATTGAATAGATTCACAGGATATGTTTATCAGCTGGTGGATAATACTGAGCAGAGGTCATCGCACGCACCTGAACTCTTTGCTTCTACTGGCATCGTTAAATTCTACATTGGAGGAAGTCTTCCAGTGCAGATGGCTTCAGCCTTTAGAGGTGGGGGAACGGGTGTTTGTCCCATGCCTGCGAATACAGTGCTGTTTGATTTTGTAGACATTTTCTCTCTCAATAAACATAGTTTCTTTAAACATCCCACTAACCATTTTCTCTCCATAAGTAGGTGGAATGTGAGGACTCTGCACAGAGCTTTTTCTCTTGATGTCCTCACGCAAGAATTCCACCATTATAATTTAGATATTCTCGGCTTTCAAGAGACCAGATGGACAGATAAAGGTCAGATTCTTAAAAATAATCCTAAATTTCTCTTTTCAGGGTGGAATGATAATAAACATCACCAAGGCGTGGGTCTGCTTCTCAGTAGACACGCTAGTGATGCTCTTCTAGGATATGAGTGCATTAATGTAAGGTTTTTTGCAGCAAAATTTCAGACAAACGTTAAAGGCTTGAATGTTATCTGCTGTTATGCCCCCACTGAGGATGCCAATATGGATGAGAAGGATAGGTTTTACGGACAACTTCAGGATATTTTGAATTTTGTCAAGAGAGGAGATATTACCCTTGTTCTAGGTGAGTTCAATGCCAAAGTTGGTACTGACTTTGGCGAATTGTACTGGCTAACTTTGGGGAGGGGTGATAGACCCTTTTGGTATTGGTAGCTGCAATAGCAATGGGCAACGTCTCCTACAGGTAAGTAAACTCAATGGTTTCAGAATAACTAACACTTATTACAAACACCGCGACATACATAAGTACACAAGGGTTTCACCTGATGGGCTACATAAGAATATGATTGATTACATATTAATTAACAGCAAATGGGCTAGTTCTGTTAGGAATACCAGGATAATTAAACCCCACCATACACGTATTACAAACACCGCGACATACATAAGTACACAAGGGTTTCACCTGATGGGCTGCATAAGAATATGATTGATTATATATTAATTAACAGCAAATGGGCTAGTTCTGTTAGGAATACCAGGTCATATAGGGGAGCGGAAATTGGATCTGACCATTACCTTTTTAAAAGTGTCTTGCAACTTAAACTTAAAAAGTGTTGTGCTGAAGTTAAAAAATTTACCTTTAATAATGATTCTCTGAAAGACTCAGTTATAGTTGAAGCTTACCATGATTGGTTACTTAGTCATTATGACAGTCATGGTTTGCTTACTACTGAAGTTGAGAAGAATGGGACCATTTTAAACAAGCTGTTTTGGAAACTAACAGTACTCTTTTAGGAAAAAAGGAGCAGAGTAGGCAGAATTATTTGAGTGATAAGGCACTTGAGCTTATTTCAGAAAGAAAGAACTGCAGGAATGTCCTTAATAAATACCCTACTAGTCCTAATAGAAAGCATTGCAAAGAGCTTAATAAACGTGTAAAGGATTAGTTAGCTGCTGATGAGAATCTTTGGCTTGATGGCTTGGCTTACAAAGCCGAGGAAGCAGTTTAGGCAGCACAAAAGCAGAGAGCTCTACCAGATAGATAATTTTTTTTTTTGTGGTAGAAAACAGACAGGTATTCAGGGATTGAAGGATAAAAAAGGTAAGCTTATAAAAGATGAGGATTCTATCATGGCTAGGTGAGCTGGGCATTTCAGTGATGTTCTAAACAATGTGGGTAGTTCTATTCCCATTGTTTGCAATGATGATAGAAGCATTGGTGGCTTTAATATTGGCCCTATAACAAAATCTGAAGTTATTTTGGCTATTTCTGAACTTAAACTTCATTAATCCCCAGGGGTAGATGAAATTACTACGGAAATGCTTAGAGCTGGGAATGTTTCGGTTACCACTTGGATGACTGAAATTTTGAATATCTTTTATGATAAAGGCATGGTTCCTAAGGATTTTACCAGCGCTATTATTATCCCTATTTTCAAAAAAGGTGATCGCTGTTCTTGTGATAATTATAGGGGTATCAGCCTACTCTCTGTTCCAGGTAAAGTTCTTTCCATGATTGTGCTTAAGAGAATTAAGAATCTGGTTGACAGTCAATTGCATGATGAACAATGTGGATTTAGGGGATGTGTAGGTCAGATATTTTCACAGGCAGATTTTTGAGAAATGTTTAGAGTTTCAGAAACCTTTGGTTGCTAGCTTTGTTGATTTCAAAAAGCCTTTCGACACTGTTGATCGTCATAATTTGTGGTTGATTGTGAGATCATATGGTATACCCTACAAGTTAGTTAACATAATGAAAGCTCTATAATAACACTGAGTCGTGTGTGAGAGTTGGTAAGGCTTGTAGCAATTGGTTTAGCATTACTTCTGGTGTTCGACAAGGGTGCATTTTGTCTCCTTTTCTCTTAAGCGTGGATATTGATTATGTTATGCGAAATTCACTTCAAGGGAAAGATTTTGGCCTTAAATGGACTGGAGATACGAAAATTTTTGATTTAGATTATGCTGATGATTTAGCCCTTTTGGCAAATGATGTTGATGAGATGAACTCTTTCATTCGAGCTGTTGATGAAACTGGTAGTAGAGTAGGTTTGGTTATAAACAGAGAGAAAACTAAAGTGATGAAAATTGGTCAGGCAGGCTGTGATTCAGTTAATCTGAATGGTTGCAATCTTGAACAGGCGTCACAGTTTAATTATCTTGGCAGCTATGTAACTGATACTGGTGATGTGCGGCATGAGATTAACAGACGGATAGGAATTGCTTCCGGGACTTTTAAGAATCTATGGAGAGTGTGGAGAAATAGGCGTATACACCTAAAGACAAAAAAATAGACTGTATAATAGTTTGGTTCTTTCTAGGGTTACTTATGGCAGTGAAACTTGGACACTTTGTAAACAAGATAACAGGAAACTAGATGCTTTTGATTGTAGATGCTTACGCAGTATCTTGGGCATTAGGTGGTTCAACTTTGTAACTAATGATGAGGTTAGGCAAAGGAGTCGGCAACCTCCTTTAAGCAGCATATTGTGCAGAGAGAGACTCCGTTGGCCATGTTTCCCGTATGGATAATGATAGATTCGAATAAGGTTATGAACAGTGTACCTAAAGGCCTCAGAAAGAGGGGGAGATCAAGGATGCGATGGCAGACAATGTCAAACAGGACCTTGTTAGAATTGGTGTACAGTGGCCAGATGCAGCAGATGTAGCTCAGGACAGACATGCTTGGAGAAATAAATTGCACGGTCTGGTTGGACCTCCGTAGCCCATGGCTGCTTGATGATGATGATGATGATGATGATGATGATGATGATGATGATGATGATGATGATGATGATGATGATGATGATGATGATGAGTAAAAAATTAATATATGGTTTTATTACTTCAGTGGTTCTTGATTTGGAGGGCAATTACCCACTCTGGGATAATTTGGAACATTTCAATAGGTATATATTTCAATAGGTATTCAATAAGCTAGTTCTATTGTATTGACAATATCTTGGTATATAAAGTATATTTATTATAAAAATGCATTTAAAAAGTATTATTTATATATATTTAACTTCTTTACATTCCAGGATTAATTTATTTTAGTCGTGGATTTTCAATGTGTTTCTATAGAGATTTACATCAATAAACTTGATTTAGAACTTTAATATTTTTCAATCTTATTCCCCAAAACGAAAAAAATAAAAATATTATTCAAGATATCGAATTCCTGATTTTATTTTCCATTAGCATATATGGGGATATATGCTAATGGATTCTGATTATCCGGTATTTATGATATATTTATACATTCCGATTATCCGGTATTTATTTTCATTGATTTGGATTATTTTGCATAATCGCCAAGATTTTAATAATCGAACAAGAAAGATTTTTTTCTCTCAGTTCAGTCTCAGACAGCGTTACTTATAGTGCCACCAACACATTCACTAAAGACAGCTCAATAAAAGCGAAAAGACACATTGGATGGTCTTGATGAGAGGCCATCCAATATCTCCTAACATCTGTCCAAAATGAATGCCCTTCTGCCAACCTTCTCTGAGCTCTAGGGATCCTGTCATCTAGCTGTTACCTCATTGTTTGCAAAAATATGTGCTTCTCAGAGGTAAAATAGCCCAATCCAACAACTGTATATCTCAGAACTAATTTTGGAGAGAATAACCTCTGGGCAACGGTTGATGGAAGTCTTTTTAGGTCAAGATCATCCAGCGTGTTCTTCAGTGTGTGCGAGAATAGTTGTTTTACACCAGAGACTAGAGCCGAAAGGCCTCATTGTCGGATTGCACCACTTTTTCTGGCTCATTAGTGTTCAAAATGAGCAAGAGAAAAAGTTTCTGATATCTTCTGAGTACTCCATTTGATCGATCTGGTATGTTTCTGACTGAGTGGTAAATGCCGTTTTGCTTTGGAAGAAAAAACTCTGCGTCAGTCTATACTCGAACCTCGGATTTTGGTAAGCACCAAACGCGATCATCCCCGACCATAGGAATTGAGATAACCTCTGAATTAATTCATCAGAAGGTAAACCGGAAAAGAACCTCTTTCTTTCAATTTAATATTTTGACTTCCTTGATTTGTTTCTGCAGACTCTGATCTTCTAGCCTTGCTCGCATTTTTTTATCCTGTGGATGAGAAAGAAATATAATGCATAATTTTTATCAATATATGTACAATATTTTTATGAATATATGTATTGCCAATGAAACTATAGCTGATAACTTAAGCAGCTGTGAATTGTTACAATCTTAACTGACACGTAACCAGAAGAAGCTGTCCTTAAATTCCGAAAAGGGGAGTGATTTTTTTCACACTGTGTTATTAAAATTCAATAATTATCTGTCTTGTTCATATAAGTTTATTTTAATATAACAACTCATTGAAAAAATCCGAAAGTTTTTTAATAATAACATCATTAACATAAGTATGGGCAAACTGGATTAGTGTCTAAAAATAAAGGAGCATAAACAACTGTTAAACAAAAAGTGACAAATTATATTTTCAAATTAACTCTCCATTTTTCAAATCTACTGTGTTCGGTAATTACCTCAGAGTTATTTATTGTTTTCTTTCTCATGGCTACACCATTTTCTTACCTCATTATCCTTTCTATAATACCTGCAATAAACACGAAAACTGATGACCCAAATTTTGCGATACAACTTAATGGCTCTTACTTTTTTTCCCGAACAGATATTCTTGAAAGCAAAGAAATGAACCTTTTCATTTCTCCTTGCCTTTTATCTCTGTGGTTATATTTATCTATATTTGCGTCATCTCGTTTGTCAGCTTCAGTGCTCACAAATTGCCTCCATCTCAGTATGTCGAGGTCTGCTTTTTCTTCCTGCGTCCTCCCTACTCCGTGGAGGCTTTCTATCTCCTCGTGACAGTTCAGTTGGGATGCAGGCTTCTTCGCTTGACACCCATCATGGCTCTCTCTCTAGTAGCGAGAGTGTCGCCAGTTAGTCTCGCAGCTATTCAGTCTGCTTGTCCACTAAAGCATCACGGAAGCGCCCAAGTCCACCTCCCAACTGCCCATTAGCTGGAAATGTCCCGACAAGTGTGGCTGACAGTCTTCACTCTTCCTGAACCGGTGGCCAACCTATAAGGGGAAAGATGGAGTACGGCTATAATTAGCAACTATCGCTATGCGCTTCTGGCACACTCTCAGCTTTTGACTAAAGCCGAATACTTCATCGATTATAGACACGCCACGATGAGCATTAGACAACGCCGAGCGTTAAACGGTCACTTAGTACTTTACCTCTAAACCGTATAGCCTATGAAGTGGAACAATTTTATGTGTATAGATGATGTCCATAGATGACGAAGAGGGGACTGACGCTCGCTCGAGTAGGCATGTCGAGGGAGGGTTTATGTCACGGAACGATGGCCACAGCTTCCGTCGCATGATGCGGTGAATCGTTCGTCAGATGGTTGATTCGCTCTCCAGTTGTAGGTTTGAGTCTTTTCGATCTGTCAAAGGATTGAGAGATGGTTGGCAAATGTTCAAGTGGTGAGCAGAGAGCTCTTTTATAAGTGAGTCAGTTCTGCTGCATGCTCAGAGAGAATCTCTCTCTTTCAGAGAGGAAGGAGAAGGTGTTTTATCTTCATGGGAGACTGCACGTTTTTAAATATTGAATATTAATAAAATCTTTTGATTATGTTGGGGAATGTTAACGTAAATTGTTAACAAGGGTTTCAGTAACTGAGTCGTTCACTTTACATCAAAAGTAGCCCTTTGGGGATGAAATTCTGTTATCTTTGTGCGTTTTCTCTGAAGTCTCTGAATTCTCAGAAGTTACGATTAACTCGGTTCTCTGTGCTGGATGATGTTTAAGGATAAAAAGGAAATGCCCACAAGATTAATTGAGCTCTATCACTTCAAACGTTGATCAAAGCAGAACTTTAAGTGAGATGAAAAATTTATTCTAGCAAAATGGGATATGTGGAAAACCGTGATCTTCCGAGAACATGTTATCAGATTTTGGTTCCGTATTTCACCAAGCTAAATTTACCTGCCAATTTTCCTTCTATTTCAAAACTGAATTTAAGGATAATTTTTCCTGTTCGGGGAATATTTTAGTAATTGGGAACTTTACCGAAGTCTTATTCTCAGAGCCCCCCTCCCCCCCGAAACTAACCCCCCCAAACTAAATCCTGGGCATGTGACTGGGTTGCAGAAACTAAAATTACGTTTCATGCACTTAGCGTTAGTCTTATTCCAACTTTGTCATGATGCATGGATAATCAAACCAAAAGGGGTACGTTACATACAACTATTTTTCTCTTCAAATATTAACTTTTAACATCATAATGGCATCATTTTTTCATAGTTCTTTAATGCATTGATCCGAGAATTTAATTTCTTTATCAACAACATGTTTGTTTTTGATACAACCTGAGAAGACTGCAGTAGTGCTTATGCGTTGTTCTCAAAGCAATATACGGAAATATATATATATATCCTAAAGTCTTGTACTTATTTATAGACAATGATGAATTGTTAACGATAAAATCTAATGATCCTCAAATTCTAATATGATAAAGCTGGAATCTAGAAAAAAATGAAGGGTGTGTGATCGTATTGAACTGTAATACACTTGAAAACAGTTCACATAATATTTTTCAGACATTTTTCTGTCATATTCACAACGTGGGGTACGCGGTAAAATGTTTTGCAGTACGCCATGAGAGCTCAAAAGTCGCTAGATCTAGTAACGAAGTAAAAATAACCAAAGTTATATTATAATTATAGTTTTATCTATCTATACGAGGGGTACGTGAATCATAAAAGATATAGGGTACTGTATGTTTTTCCACTGACTTATCGTTCTAGTAACCTTTAAACAACGTTTTCCAAAAAATGTGGAACATATGGGTAAACACATAAGTATAATATATACGGGGGTGTCCGTTTAATTGCGGGGCGGGGTTTGGCTCAGTCGGTAGCGCGTCAGGCTCGTAATCTGCAATTACCAGGTTCGAGTTCAACCTGTGCCAGCGTTCAGATTTAGGACACCGATGGGCTTGGAAAGGCCGCCGTCAGTCGGATGGGACGTAAAGACGTGACCCCATGTGCGGGAGAGCCATACCCCGTGCATGTTAAATTACACGCTGGATTACCTTGACGGGAGGTTATGATCTGTCTCCTAACAGCTGTCCGGTGGGTTCCTTTCCACCAACTTTCTGTGAGCCCTCGGGGTCCTTGTGACTTGCCCATTTAGCCCAATGTGTGCACAAAAAAGTACTGATCAGAGGTAAACAACCCCCGGTCGTCCTATACTTTTTTGTTCGGGTTTTCCTTTTTTGCTACCTAAGCTTCAGACGCAAAATTACTCAGAAGAGTTAGCATTAATTTTCTATGACTGACCGATATACTGGAAAATTATCAGCTACTCTTTTTGCCTCCGTTCTAGTTAATAAAATTCTCCTAGAGGATGACCCATTTGAACCTTCACTTGATCTTCCCTGGATATAAGGCATGAGAAAGTTGAATATAATAAAACTTAGTTCTTTTTAAATATTTAACTTATCTTTGGTAAAGATTTTCGATATTTGTTTTGTTTTCTTTCCTTCACAGCAATTTATTCTGAGAGGAAAAGGGGAAATTTGTTTTGTTACTCTCTGAAATCAGTGTTGCCATATTATTGGAACAATTTCTTTTCTCTCCATATTAAAATAATTACCAAAAATACAGAAAAGAGTTTGAAGAAAGAAACGCAATAGCACTTTTTAAATTTCAGATTAAGAAGTCTAATAACATGTTTAAATACCGTCTGAAAATGTTTCATAAAATTTTAGTAGTTAAAGTCCCATAAGGAAAGCATTTCCAAAATAGATAAACGTGACGTCATATGTACTATTTCAAAGTTTTTTTCAGAATATCTAATATTTTTTTTATAAATGTAACGTAATTTTACTGTTTTTTTAAATACATACTGATGTTGTTCGTTTTTTAGTAAAACGTCTAAGAAAATAATCCGCATAGAAATGAAATATTCGAATATGAAAGAATTTTTACATCTCTGAATTGCAAATATATTCATGAATGAATGAATTTTTGTCGAAAAAAGTTAGCGTTATTAATTCCACGTATTTTCCAGAAAGAAAATACTTTATTTTCCTGACGGATTTTCCAACATTGCTTTCCTATTTACGGACCACAAATATCACCTGAAGCAGATTCTTGCCTCAGAGGTCTGACAGGAGCCTGTCAGTGTATACGCCATAATAGGAGGTCTGGGTGGAAGACAAGTCCTCAGCAGAGACAGCACAAATATCGATGCCTTGCCCGGGGCTCGAACCCAACGAGATATTAAAGAAATTCTTGGGTGAAATCACCAATACAAAGGATTTATTGCTAGCTATGAAAAACAAAAATTCTCTTTATTGCTATCGTAATTCTCTTAGATTGATTGTAAATAAAGAAACAAAGAACTTGTTTCTATTGGTAGTTGCATCGTGCAGTTTTACTACTAAGTTGCACTCTTTGCAGAAGCTGGGCTAATTGGCTAGTTCACAAGGACACCAAGGGCTGAGAGAAAGTTGAAGAAGGGACATATCCATGGGCAGTTGATGTAGACAGATGGCAGCCTCTTGTCAAAGCCATCCACAGTATTATTTAATGTGCACAGGGTATCGTTATCCTGCAGACGAAGGGGCGGGGATGGCTCAGTCGGTAGCGCGCCAGGCTCGTAATCTGTAGTTCCCAGGTTCGAGTCCCAGCTGGGTCAGCGTTGAGATTTATCTCCGCAAAATTCCCCGCCCTGCCCACGGTCAGTAGGGGACACCGATGGGCTTGGAAAGGCCGCCGTCCGTCGGATGGGACGTTAAGCCGTGACCCCGTGTGCGGGAGAGCCATAGCCTGTGCACGTTAAAGAACACGCTGGATGGCCTTGACGGGAGGCTACTATCTGGCTCCCAACAGCTGTTCCAGTGGGTCCCCTCCCCCAACCTTCTCTGAGTCTTCGGGGTCCATGTGACCTGGCCATTTAGCCCATGGTGTGCAAAAAAGTGCCGCTCAGAGGTAAAACAATCCAACCCAACCCTGCAGACGAACCCACGGCTTAATGTATCATCCGACGGACGGCTATCTTTCTAAGTCTCGCCAAGAGCAGGATGGGAACTAGCGAGATAAATGTTAACGCCGGCCAAGTTGGGGCTCGAACGTGGGAACTGCAGATTACGAGCCTGGGGCGCTACTGACTAATCCAACCCTCGCCAGATTCTATCTAGAACGAATGGTAATAATTTTGTTTCGTTGTTTCCCTTTTCGCCACCCAAATTTCTGTTTCGGAAAGCATTAGCGTTTCCTTGTGGTTTCATTCTTGTCTTTGAATTTCGTATTTCATCAGTAGACAGACCCGGTTCTTAGAAGAGTTAATGATATACTATCACATTTCATATCGTCGATCCCTCATAATCATGTACACAACTAGTAACTGGAGGGGGGGAGAGGTACCATATCCCGTACCTTCTCCCTAAACGGACATCTTAAGCTCGCGTATGCTCACAACCATTGTGATTAGGTGACGTGGATTTTTTAATAATATCGGGTTGTCCTGAAAATTCTTTGGAAAACTCATTATTTACAAGTAACTGGCAGACTCGGATCTTGAAAATAATTTAAGGGGGTGAAGGGTAAGTGACAAACAAATAATATGATCGTCACAGAATGATTCAAACATCAGTTCAATAGTTTTTTTTTAAAGTAATTTTTTCCATATAACACAATGTATATGTATTGAAGTCCTAAACGAAAGAATAGCGTCGTATCTAGAAGAGCATGAAAGGGAATAAGACGATATGGGATGTACGAGTAAATTTTGCATTACGGATGAAGAAAATGCGTCACATTTAACCCACATTGTTAGGTTGGGTTGTTTTACCTCTGAGCGGCACTTCTTTGCACACAATGGGCTAAATGGCCAGGTCACATGGACCCCGAAGGCTCAGAGAAGGTTGGGGGAGGGGACCCACTGGAAGAGCTGTTGGGAGACAGATGATAGCCTCCCGTCAAGGTCAACCAGAGTGTTCTTTAACGTGCACAGGGTATGGCTTTCCCGCACACGGGGCCACGGCTTAACGTCCCATCCGACGGACGGCGGCCTTTCCAAGCCCATCGGTGTCCCCTACTGACCGTGGGAAGGGCGGGGAATTTTGCGGAGATAATTCTCAACGCTGACCCAGCTGGGACTCGAACTTGGGAACTACAGATTACGAGCATGGCTCACTACCGACTGAGCCACCTCCCCCCACGTTGTTAGGAGTCTGCAAATAGATTCAGTGAGCTTAGCGTTAACATGAGTAGCAATTTGGTTCCACCATGTGACAAAGACGACTTATGGGTGATTGTTTACGATGCAGAGAGATAGGTAAGACGGGTTTGGGTTTTTTGTTTTACTTTTCAGCGACAATTTTGCGCACACTATGGGTTAAATGTACAGGTTACAGAGATTATAATGGTTCAGAAAAGGTTGATACTAAAGCTTCTCATTTCCGAAAGCAACAGGATTTGAAGTCTCCGGTAGTGTATGGATCAGTGAAGGACTGGAAACGTATCGTAATGGTTAGATGATCACATTACACAATGTTTTCAACAAATGGCCTATATAGAGTGTGGCGACAACCCCATTATGTGTAGTACTTACTGTTCATAGTGTTGGAGGCATTTGGGTTGTATGGGGAGCATTTCCTTTGCACGGATTGTGGGTCTTCTGGTTTCTATGCAGAGTCGCGTCCCTTCTCGGACGAATAAAAGCATCTTGGACTACCTGATGCTGTCGATGATATATTATTTTTACTCCACTGGAGATGGCAAATTCCAGGATTATAATACACCTATCATTGCCCTCAAATCGTACAGGGGTGATTTGAGGAACACGCTACGGACATTTATCACTCTCCATGGTCAGCACAATCGCCTGATTTTAATCCAATCGGAAACATATAGGACGATTTGGAAAACGCTATTCGAATGCAAAGATCTCTGCCTCCTTTCACTTCGAGATGTTGAAACCATTTTGCAGAAGGTGGATCAAACTCCCACCTGCTGTACTTCTATAGTATATAGAAAGCATGTCACGTCGAGTCCGGGCTGTCGCTCTACCTGTGGAGGGCCGACGCAATATAAATTAGATGGTCATAATAATTTGGCAGGACAGTGTATATATGTTTATTATTTTTTTATCTTCCGTTTCGGTTATTAAAATCCTAACGTTGGGGGAATATGACTTCATTTTAAATCCGGCGTTATTCACCAATTAAATAATCTGTAGATAATAAACAATCTTAAGTTAGTGGAAAAATTGCTTTATGCACACAACAATTTAGAAACAACCAAAATAATCAAAAATATTTACCGAAATAATGGCTATCGCATTTTGATCACTTGATTAAAAATATTTTATCGTTATTTGTATTTAACTCTGCTACACTAGTAAGTGAAAGTTGGTGAGATTGTTTGGCTTCATCGAAGCTTAGAGTGTTTTAAGCCATCCAAGCGATTGCGACTCGATAGAGCGAAAGCAACGCAAGACCGTTTTACCCGCCTCGTTCCTCGTCGTCGACCGTGTCTTTGTTAAGTGTTCTCGCTCATTACAGCGAACATTCACGGCTGGATTGAGTTAGAATAGGAACCCAATTAGATGGGAAGCACTAAGATCTCTTTGCCACATTCTGATACCAAAACAAGACGCAGGCTGAGAGCTATTATTGCTCTTGTTATCGTCGTTGATGTTGATGGCGACTATATTGGCATTGTGTTACTTAGGAAGCTGCTGCCAGCTGCTTTGTGGAAAAGGAGAGTTCGGTACTTTCCACAGTCGTTGATTTTAGTGTTCACCGATAAACATAACGTTTGTTTCAGTTCGTTGTTACTGCAACTAACTAATACGTAGCCGATAGAAATATGTCTATAGGTTTTTAGGGTTTGAAATTTAAAGGTTAAATTTAAATTATCTTCTATTCAAATGTTGCTGTGAGATTTCATTTTCTATGTAAACGTAATCGAGTGAGGTAATTTCTTGGCTTAAATAGTGATGTGGGAATTTTGTCTTCCCGTATAAGTATATTTGTTAGTGCTCGTTTCATGGGGGCGGGGGTGGCTCAGTCGGTAGCGCGCCAGGCTCGTAATCTGTAGTTCCCAGGTTCGAGTCCCAGCTGGGTCAGCGTTGAGGTTTATCTCCGCATAACTCCCCGCCCTGCCCACGGTCAGTAGGGGACACCGATGGGCTTGGAAAGGCCGCCGTCCGTCGGATGGGACGTTAAGCCGTGGCCCCGTGTGCGGGAGAGCCATACCCTGTGCACGTTAAAGAACACGCTGGATGGCCTTGACGGGAGGCTACCATCTGTCTCCCAACAGCTGTTCCAGTGGGTCCCCTCCCCCAACCTTCTCTGAGCCTTCGGGGTCCATGTGACCTGGCCATTTAGCCCATGGTGTGCAAAAAAGTGCCGCTCAGAGGTAAAACAACCCAACCCAACCCCTCGTTTCATGAGACAGATATTTCAGTGGAAGCTTGTTATATGTTGCCAATAATAACTGTTTGAACTCGTTTTCTAGTATAAGTATCTTTTTGGAGCTGGTTTTATAATACCACTATTTCAGGAAAAGCTGATTTTCTGTTATAAACAAAAATTTTGGGAACTGATTTTCTGTTCAAATAAAAATTGCGGAAACTGGTTTTGTGTTAAATATACAAAATAAATAAATATCCCTGAGGCAGCTGTTTGCCGCAGAGGTCTGACCGGAGCCTGTCAGTTTAATATGATATAGTAGAAGGTCTGTGAGGATGGCGGGACCTCAGCAGAAACATAACACAAACATCCGTGCCTTACCCGGGGCTCGAACCTAGGTCCCTTAGGTCAGTAGCCAAGCGCACTAACCACTCGACCAACAAATAAAAATTCCGGGAACTGGTTTTCTGTTCAAATAAAAATTGCGGTAACTGGTTTTGTGTTAAATATGTAAAATAAATAAATACCCCTCAGGCAACTGTTTGCCGCAGAGGTCCTATCAATTTAATACGACATAGCCGAAGCGCGCTAACCATTCGGTCAACAAATAAAAATTCCGGGAACTGGTTTTCTGTTCTAAATGAAAATTTTGGGAACTGGTTTTCTGTTATAAATGAAAATTTCGGGAACTGGTCTCCTACAAAATAACTAACGAAGATTATTTTCTAGTATAAAACTTTCTTGGAGATGATTTTCTAATAATAATTTCCAATTGATATTTCTTAAATTAATAATAATAGTAATTTAAGCTCTCTTTTTGGTACAAATAAATGGGAACTGGTTTTTTAATATAAATATCATTGTTGGAACTAATTTTATAATATAAATGCTGCTATGGGAACTGGTTTTCTGATACCAAAAATAAATTGTGGGAACCGGCATTATTGCCAAATAACAGTATCGCAGCTGATTTACTGGTAAAATATCGCTATCAGAGTTGGAGTTTTGGAATAATATCACTGTTAGAGTTAGTTTTCTGACACATATCACATGACACATGACACATGATATATATTGCTGGGAACTGGTTTTGCTGTACAAATATCATTATGGAAGTTTGTTTTATAAGTTGCCGGCATGAGATAAACAGACACAATAGTTACTGCTGCAGGGAATTATAAGAATCTATGGTCGGTGTAGAGAAATATACATATACAGCTAAAGATTAAAATTAAGCTGTATGATAGTTTGGTTCTTTCTACGGTTAGTTATGGTAATGAAACTTGTAAACAAGGTGACAGGAAACTTGCAAGCAGGACCTTTTTAAACAAGATAGCAGGGAATTGATGCCTTTGATTCTAGATGATTACGCAGTATCTAGGGCATTAGATGGTTTGACTTTCTAAGTAATGATTGGGTTAGGAGAATGAATCGGCAACCTCCTTTGAGTAGCATATTGTGCAGAGAGAGACTGCGTTGCTTTGGCCATGTTGCCCATATGCATAGCTGCAGATTGGCAAATAGAATTACGAACAGTGTGCCTAAAGGTTTCAGGAAAAGGGGAAGACAATGTCAAAAGAACCTTGTTAGAATTGGTCTACAGTTGCGAGATGCAACAGATGTAAGCTCAGGAAAGATGTGTCTGGAGAACTAAATTGAACAATCTGGTAGGACCTCTGCAGCTCATGGTTACTTGATGATGATGATGATGATGATGATCATGCGATGATGATGATGATGATGATGATGATGATGATGATCATGCGATGATGATGATGATGATGATGATCATGATCATGCGATGATGATGATGATGATGATGATGATGATGATGATGATCATGCGATGATGATGATGATGATGATGATGATGATGATGATGATGATGATGATGATGATGATGATGATGATGATGATAAAATGTAATCACTATCCCATCTTAACAATTGAAGCGGGAGATGTCGAATTTTCGACAGTTACACCTTCTAGGATTAACCGTACGAGTCCTCCAATCAACATTATGAGTCTGGGAATTTCCCCAGAATCGCCCTTTTCCCATTAGAGATCATTATTACGTTGAGACAAGCTTTTCTTCCTTTGGAGAGACACGAAAGCATCTTCTCTGAAGCAAGTGGTTTCTCTCTCTCTCTTCCAAATCAACGCAGCATCCCAATTAAATACGAATGAGACCGCCCCAAGATTAATCATCTGCAGTAGGAGATCGGCTCAATGTGTGGTCACTCGTAAAACATCTCTCTCTAATTAAACGACGTCGCAGGCCCTCGACTTGACACGAATATCAAACTGAATCAGATTATTTAAGCAAACTATTTATAGCAGGTTGTGACGATAGTGAAAAGGATAACACGGATATAAAATGAACGGCTACGTTATTAAATCCCTCGTCGGACCATTACCTATGCCTGAGCGATAATTTTATGGTTCACAGACGTGTAACCATAGCTTCACTTTCCCTATTATCTTAATTAGGAATCTCCAACTTAGACAAGATAGTTCTCCATGTTAGGTGCAAATTTTCTGATCCGGTATCTTGAAAAGGATAATCTGTTTGTGCAGATATTGCAACTCGTGAAGCATAATTCTGTTTTCGTTTACTTTCTAATGGTCTATTTGTCTCGCTAATTGATCACCAGCCTTTCATTATTTCACTGATTTTACGCGACAGATCATTTTCTCATTTTTTGCGTAAAGCGATCTGTATCGCAAATATATTGACGGACCAACAGAACGAGTGCAGTTTCCTTTTGTAAAACCGTTAATTTTAAGAACTTTGGAGTGTTTTTATGGCTTTAGCAACTGATCCAGAGGGGGCGAATTTCGCTCAGTCGGTAACGCGCTAGGTTCAGAATCGACAATTTCTAGATTCGAGTCCCAACTACGCTAGCGTTGAAATTTGTCTCCAATACCCCCCTACCCTGCTCTCGGTGAGAAAGAGGACACCAATACGTTTTGAAGGGAGCCGTCCGTTGGGTGGGATGTAAAGCCGTGGGCAAGTATGCGGAAGAGCCATACCCTGTGCACCTTGAACCCACTGGATGGCCTTGACAGGAGGCTATCACCTTTCTGCTAACAGCTGTCCAGTGGGTCCCTATTCCCCGACCTTCTCTAAGCCCTGAGGGTGCTTTTGATCTGGCCATTTAGCCCATTGTGTGCAAAAATGGGGTGCCACTTAGAGGTAAAACAACAAATCTTTATGACCTGGTTAATCATCATTAATTACATTGTCAAACCATGTACTTCCCTAGACATGAGAATAGATACTGCGCAAGCAGAATCAAAAGCATCAAATTTCTTATTATCTTGCCTACAAAGGATATAAGTTTCGCTACCACAGAAAACATTAGAAAGGATTAAAATATTACAAAGTATAACTTCGGTCTTCGGATATTTCAGTCTCCTCATAGTCTTAAAATTTTCAGCAGTAAATTTTGCAGAATTAGATTATGTTAAAAACTCGCTAGATAATTATAATGGGAAACTCGTTCAAGAATTCCACTAGTAACGCTAAAGCAATCATTGCAAGCTTTACCAGCTCGCACACAATTCAGCGTTAGAGAGTCATCAATATATAAATAAATTTTTCCGGTATATCATATGATATCACGATCAACCACAAACTATGATTATCAACAGAGCTAAAAGTCATTTTGAAATCTACGAAACTATTAACAACAGGATTCTCAAACTCTAAACATTTCTCAAAGATCCAAGGGAAACTAGAAGGACGCATATTGTCTCTGGCACATGTGAGGATCTCGTTTTCAAAGAAAAAGAAGTTCTTCTTTTACCTACAGTTTCATTCCTTAAACATTTTAATTTGAGCTAGCGAATGATGGGGAAAATGCAAATAGTATTTCATTAGTAATTATACAACATAAAAGTATTCGTCTTTTAATTCTTAAATCTAAAACTTTGCCTTTCCCACACCTCTCTCAGAAAAGTGGGTACATTATTACTGTCAGTGGAATATATCTCAAAAACTACCAGAAATCTTTTATATTTCTATTCTATTCATATTATTTGCAAAACCCGATATTTGCTCTACTCACCAATATTCGTAAGATTTAGGTCTTACAGAACAAGATTTTGAGAACTGCGGTCGATGTCCCCTGGTTTGTCACTAACAGACAACTTCATAAAGACCTGGACATCGACCATATATACATATAAAACGCAACTCAAAAAGGCTTAATAATCCCAATGAGATTATTTCTTCTCTGATTCTTTACGATCATACTGTTTTGAACAAGTACAAGAGGCCTAAAACGGTAGCGTTCTTTGAGGAGATTTACCCGTTTTAGGTTTCTTATACAATTTTACTGCTATTTTTAGCTTTTCTTATGTTTGCCCTTAGGGACCCACCTAAGGGTGGTTTACTTATATATTTTGTCTTACTCATGCCAAATGGACATATCTTTATGATGCAGGGTGAGGGGTAAAATTATTACCCGGTACATCGAATACGATTATACGATCTACGATTGATAAAATGCGAATTATATTTCGTTAGTACCAATCAAACTAAAAAAGAGTTTTCTAATTATCATTTCATTGCTTCCAATCGAAACTTCATGACGTTCGCATTCCACCACCAAAATTTCCTCTTTCCATCATTAATACATAGTTGCAATATTTATTTGAAATTACGGAATTTTCAATCTTTTTCACCGTTAGAGGGCGCATTTATAGTGTTCGAAAGATTATGAAAAGGTGAATCATAATATTTTATCAATTCCTATCAACCGTAAAAAGATTTTTTGACACGAATATCAAACTGAATCAGATTATTTAAGCAAACCATTTATAGCAGGTTGTGACGATAGCGAAAAGCATATCTAAATATAAACAATTATCTGCTGAAACTAAAAAAAAATTGTGTTCCCCCCCCCCTCCTGAGTCTAAGAAGTCAATTCATTGTTGCCAATGGAAACATCATGGCGTTCACATTCCACCACCAAAATTTCATATTTCTATCATTAATACATCGTTGCAATATTTATTTGAAATTACGAAATTTTCAATCTTTTTCATCGTTAGAGAGTGCATTTATAATGTTCGAAAAATTCCGAAAATGCGAATATACTATTTTATCAATTCCTATCTAACTCTAAATAGATTTTCTTTCATTTATCCCTAGATACAAAGGATTATCTGCTAAAACGAAAAAGATGTGTTTTCCCACCCGCTCTGGGTCTAAAGGGTCAACTCATTGTTGGCAATAGAAACTTCGTGACCTTCATATTCCACCACCAAAATTTCAAATTTCTGGAACAAATATATTATTTGCAATATTAGTTTGAAATTTTGGAATTTTGAACATTTCCACCGCTAGAGGGCGTAATTATAGCTTCACAGAGATTCGGAAACTGCATATCGTAATATTTCATCAATACCTATCCCACACAAAAAATTTTTTAATTTATCTCTGTAAACAAAAATGTTCGATACCTACAGACAGGCAGTCGACAGAGCAAAACTATTATCTCGATTTCAAAGAAAATGTTTCAAAGGAAACGTTAGTAGTGGGTAAAGGAGAGTTCTGACTCAGAGGCGGAGCTATGTTAATCCTATGGGCTCCGCCTCCCATGTGTTTCAAGCTGGAGGCGGAGCACATTGGTCAGAATTCTCACATTTTTTTTAAGACTGAATCCAGACAATGGTGAATAGAATACCTCCCTCCAGTAATGTATTAATCCCAAATTATTCAGTTAAATTTCAGATAATCCATTAGTAATTACCACCGACGCCAATCTTGGTTTCTACCCTCATCCGAAATTTCTAAGTCCAGACTCAGCCATTTTGAATCCTGACTCACCTATTAGAAGTTCTGCCTTTCAAAGTATTTTTACTAAATAGCTTTGTTTCTTTTCGTTTCTGCAGGACAGTTTTTTTATTCCAGTTTCTGCGGGATAGTCCTTCTTCTAGTATATATACGACATCCATCAGTCAGATTCCTCATTCTATTGTCAGACGTTGACAGTGACGGTTCTCTGCTGCTGCTTCTCCGTGATTTTTTTTTCAACTGCTAGAAGGCAATAGTGATAGTTCTCCACGTCCTCGTGTAGTATCAGCTATTTTTTACAACTCACTGTTTCGTAATGTATCCATGCGATATATGTGAGAAGGCTTTCACGCTCCAGAAAAATCTCATTCGTCATATGAGAAATCATGATGGGAATAACCTGTTTAAGTGCTCTGAATGCAAATCGACATTCTCAAGGAGAGATGACGTCCGACGTCACGAGTTATCCCACACCTCCAGGAAAACCTACAAATGCGAAGAATGTGCCATGGAGTTTGGAAGAAAAGACAATCTTTTACGACATCAAAGAAAGCCACACAATAATAAGCGAAAACGTTCTGAAGATGAAAGTATTCCCCAGAAGAAACAAAAACCAGACCCTGAAGACCCCTGTCAGTTTACAGAAGAAATGAAAAGGACCCTTTCAACACATAAACTGATGGCAACGGAAGCAACATCTGTCGATCTCACTTTTTTCCTTGAATCCTCACGGGAGTCACTCATGACACATCTGAAAGATGAATTGACCTCGAAAGGTAGTATTAAATGGTACCTTGTCGTGCAAGTGTGCTTCAGACGAAAAGTCACCCCTTCTACCTTCGAACACTGTACCCAGTTTTTCCGAAGTAACTGTATCACAAGTCTTCCTGCATCATCCCTAAACAGAGAACTGGATTCAGCGTATAAGAAGATAAAGGACTCATTTGAAGAATTTGAAGGAACACACAGTGGATGGACACTGGATTCCGTACTCCACGCTGAAATGAACATTGGAAAATATATACCTCTTGCAGGGTCTAGTTATATCCCTACCCCAAGAGAATTACTATTAAAACATGCTATTGTTAATGTATGTAATTCCGACCAAAAATGTTTTGTCTGGTCTGTTTTAGCCTCATTGTATCCCGCTATAGGAAACACTGAACGTCTTAACAACTATATACATTTAGAAGAAAAATTAAACACATCTGGTCTAATTTTCCCTGTTACAATAAATCAAATATCTAAATTCGAAAAAATGAACAATATTTCAGTCAATGTTTTTGGATATGAGAAAGAGGTGTTCCCACTCTATATCACGCCATTCAGATTTAAAGCGCATGCAAATCTCCTTCTGTTATCGGATGATGAAAAGCAGCATTATTGCTCCGTTAAGAATATGAGTAGGCTACTTAGTCCTCTCACCAAACATAATGGTGTACGTTTCTACTGTGATTACTGCCTTCACCGTTTCACCAATGAATCACTCTTGAAGGATCATATCCCCTATTGTCAAGAACATGGACCCCAAAGAGTACAATTCCCAACTGAAGAAGAAAAATGGTTGAAATTCACAAATTTTAAGTTTCAGCAGCCCGTTCCATACGTGATTTATGCCGACTTTGAATCATTCCTAGTGAAAGTGGACACTTGTATGCCTAACCCTGAAAAATCTCACACCACTATCACGGCAAATCATGAACCCTGTGGATTTGCATATCTTATTGTTGGACCTGATGGCTGCAGCTATAAACCTCCAGTAGTTTATAGAGGTTCTAATGCAGTAGAAGAATTTTTAGAACGTCTGCTTAAAGAAGAAGAAAACATCAAAAATTTACTATCGATGATAAAGCCAATGCAACTCTCAAATTACGAAGAGGAATCATTTCGCAACGCTACTGACTGTCATATTTGTAAGCGTGTCCTAGGAGCAGATCGTGTGAGAGATCACGATCATATAACAGGTAAATTCCGAGGAGCTGCCCATAATTCCTGTAATCTGAACTTAAGTTAACCAATAGGATTCCAGTTATCTTTCACAACCTAAAGGGATATGACAGCCACCTTATTATGCAAGGAATCGGCAGAATCAAAAATAAGAAGATTAATTGCATTCCCAATAACATGGAAACATATATAGCCTTCTCCCTGGGGACATTGCATTTTATAGACTCCTATCAGTTTTTAAGCACATCTCTTGAGAAGCTAGTAAATAATTTATCAACAGATGAGTTCCATATTTTAAAGGACCACGTTGAACCCGAAAGGCTACATCTGGTTCTGAGAAAAGGAGTTTACCCCTATGATTATATCGACAACAGTGAAAAGTTTGAAGAAACTGTATTACCACCACGTGAAGCATTTTACAACCAACTCACAGAAGAAGCGCTAGGGGAAGAAGACTACACCCATGCAATAAGAGTATGGAATGCATTCAACATAAAAAATCTAGGCCAGTATCATGACTTGTACCTGAAGACAGACGTGCTCCTCTTAGCTGATGTTTTCGAAAGTTTCAGAAAACTATGCATCAGATACTATGAAATCGATCCCTGTCATGTTTACACAGCTCCCGGATTAGCCTGGCAAGCATGCTTAAAAATGACAAATGTAAATCTTGAGCTGATAACTGACCCTACAATGTACCTTTTCCTGGAAAAAGGCATACGAGGAGGGATTTCTGTGATATGCAATCGTCTTAGTACTGCAAACAACAAATATTTGGACACCTATGATCCTCAGTTACCCTCTAAATACATTATGTACTATGATGCCAACAATCTTTATGGATGGGCAATGTCACAATGTCTCCCTCAAAGCGATTTTCGATGGCTTAATAAAGAAGAAATAGAATATCTAAATATTACGACAATTGCTGATGATGCGAATAAAGGATACATATTGGAAGTTGATTTAGATTATCCAGTTTCTCTACACGACAAGCATAATGATTATCCACTAGCCCCTGAGAAACTTCAGATTACCAGCAGCATGCTATCCCCATATTGTCAAGAGGTTGCCCAAAGCCTTGGAATAAATACAAACCAATCAGTCGTGAAATTAGCCCCAAATCTAAATTCTAAGGAAAAATATGTCCTTCATTATCGAAATCTCAAACAATATTTAGCCTTCGGTATGCAGCTGAAGAACATACATCGCGTTTTAGAATTTAATCAGTCTTGCTGGCTAAAACCATATATAGAATTTAATACAGATCAGCGGAAGAAAGCTAGAAACGACTTCGAGAAGGACTTCTTCAAACTGATGAATAATGCTGTGTTTGGAAAAACGATGGAAAATTTGAGAAATCGAGTGAAAATTGAATTGACTCAGAGCCCGAAGAGAGTATGTAAACTCGTAGCATCCCCTGCTTTTCACGCTTTTCGTGTTTTTGACAACGACCTTGCATGTGTGCAATCAAAGCTAACTAAATTGAAACTCAACAGGCCTATTTATGCTGGTTTCAGTATTCTAGATATTAGTAAACTATTGATGTATAGCTTTCATTATGACTATATTAGTCCGAAATATGGAGAAAAAGCTAAATTATTGTTCACTGATACAGATTCACTGTGCTACGAACTTCAAACCGAGGACGTGTATGCTGATATGAAAGGCGATATAGATCATTTTGATACGTCCGACTATCACATAGACCATGTTTTGCATAGTACACATAATAAAAAGGTACTAGGTAAAATGAAAGATGAACTTTCAGGAGTACCTATCAAACAATTGCAGGCCTTCGTTCTAAAATGTATTCCCTTCAGAGTTTACATGAGGAGAAGAAGACTGGGAAAGGAGTCCCCAAATACATCGTAAAAAGAACCCTTCGTCACAAGGATTACAGAGACTGCTTAATAAACAATTCACCTTGTCGAGTAGATTTGACAAGGATTCAAAGTAGCAACCACCGTCTTCATACAGTGAAAGGTGTGAAACTTGGTCTGTCACCATTTGACGATAAAAGATATATTTTAGAAAATGGTTATGACACCCTTTCGTACGGTCACTACAAAACTACTTTCGTACGGTAACTAAAAAAAAATATTTCACTGTGATTTTTAATATGTTTGAGCTATTTATGTATAAAAAAATATGATAATTTTATCCAAATGTGTGCACATAACCCCCTATATATGTAAAAATATTACATGTTATTATTATATGTAGATAGCTGTATGTAAACAACCATTTCCTCTGTTAACCTGCATTTTTTTTGTAAGCAGGCTGTAAAGTATAATCAATGTGAAAAAGCATCATTGTGAAATGTATAAAATTGTAAACCAATGGAAATCATTACATGTGCACGCATTGTCATTGTTTCACCTAATACTTTGAAATCAATAAAAATTTTTAAATGAAATATATGTGTCACCTGAATTTCTGAGTCTTATCCTGGGCTTATTATTGTGTGGCTTTCTTTGATGTCGTAAAAGATTGTCTTTTCTTCCAAACTCCATGGCACATTCTTCGCATTTGTAGGTTTTCCTGGAGGTGTGGGATAACTCGTGACGTCGGACGTCATCTCTCCTTGAGAATGTCGATTTGCATTCAGAGCACTTAAACAGGTTATTCCCATCATGATTTCTCATATGACGAATGAGATTTTTCTGGAGCGTGAAAGCCTTCTCACATATATCGCATGGATACATTACGAAACAGTGAGTTGTAAAAAATAGCTGATACTACACGAGGACGTGGAGAACTATCACTATTGCCTTCTAGCAGTTGAAAAAAAAATCACGGAGAAGCAGCAGCAGAGAACCGTCACTGTCAACGTCTGACAATAGAATGAGGAATCTGACTGATGGATGTCGTATATATACTAGAAGAAGGACTATCCCGCAGAAACTGGAATAAAAAAACTGTCCTGCAGAAACGAAAAGAAACAAAGCTATTTAGTAAAAATACTTTGAAAGGCAGAACTTCTAATAGGTGAGTCAGGATTCAAAATGGCTGAGTCTGGACTTAGAAATTTCGGATGAGGGTAGAAACCAAGATTGGCGTCGGTGGTAATTACTAATGGATTATCTGAAATTTAACTGAATAATTTGGGATTAATACATTACTGGAGGGAGGTATTCTATTCACCATTGTCTGGATTCAGTCTTAAAAAAAATGTGAGAATTCTGACCAATGTGCTCCGCCTCCAGCTTGAAACACATGGGAGGCGGAGCCCATAGGATTAACATAGCTCCGCCTCTGAGTCAGAACTCTCCTTTACCCACTACTAACGTTTTCAAAGAAAACGAGACAAAAATTGTAGTATATATTTCCTGTCACTTCTAAACCCACATGATTCATATCGAAATTGCTCATCAATAAAATGTTTAATTTTATTGACTACAATAATTCAAATAACTCTACAAGTAGCAAAGAGTTTAATGACACTTCTGTAATTATTAGAAGAAATGCAATCGCATTTGTGAATATATTGAAAATAGGAATGATGTCTCTGTTCAATCCTTTGGAACATCACCTCTACCCAAAAAATATTCAGTAATTCAGTATTAGCCATGTGACAACAAAATCATCCCCATTTCCCAGCATTTCAGATTGGGATATGGGGTAAATATTAATGCTAACAATTCATCTATTTTCGTTATAAATATTGCTAACAGAACTAACTACATCGTTCAGAAGATATCTGATATACTCAGTCTACTTTGTCATGAAAGAATTCTCACCATCAGTAACCCTGCCGACCAAATTATCAAACCAAATATTCTTATCAGTTAATAACTGACTTTTAGACCTTTGTTAAGCTCTCTGTAATTCTGTCTGTTAATAATATTAGTGCATTAATTCGAATTTACCTCCCATTCATTTCAAAAATAAGCTACATAGACTAATGACGCAGCACACAAACATCACAAATCTTCGGTCGAATCAAATAGCTTTCAAACACAGGATCAAACATCCAAGCACCAACAATCATTGCGAATCAATAAAATAAAAACCGCAAACATTATGGATTAAACATTATAAATAAAGAAATACTTACAAACACTGCAGATCAATCAAACAAATAAATGATCATAAATGTTACGAATTAGGTACACACCTTCAAACGTTACGGATTGAAGAAACAAACACGATTTTTCAAAATATTCATCAGAATCAGAAACTTATTCTGATGATCATTTAGCATACCTGACTACTAAGAAAAGCGGAGTATGTCCTTATGTAAGTGTTTGTATGTTGCATGAGAAACCAGAACAAGCTTAAATATAGCTGTTAGGTTATCTCCTTTCTTTGTGTAGGGAAATACCTACTTCAGTTTTTAATAATTATTAAAACATATTATTATTTCTTGCCTCATTCAATGCAATTTATCCTTTACTCTTTCTTTTGATTGGTCACGTCTGTTGACTCAATCTCTAATCGAAACAGGCTCGTGCCTTGCCTCCCAGAGAAGAGATTTTCACCAGTAGTCCTCGCTTAGAAGTACCGTCATCCATGACATTAAGTCGCGTTTCCATATCAGAGTTGAAGATTAAGCCTCAGAGTTCTAACCCCCCCCCCTCCCTTTCCCGAGGCAACATAATGCACTAAACAGTGGGGAAATTGCGCCTTTTTTTCTCATTATTTATTTATTTATTTATTTATACACCTAATAACCATGGTGATATTATGGCCAGGTCCTTCTACACCAGGTTAATTTAAAAACAATACAAAAAGTATAAAGGAAAACAAGAGAATATTTTAAATATTATGCATATCAAATATGTAAATTATCATTATTCAATGAAATGTCGTAGTTATAAAATTTAATAGTTTTTATGTTTATTAGTTCATTAGTTTAATAGTAAAAGAAAATAGTTTAAGGTTTGAAAATAAACATATGAGTAATATTGATATATTAAATATGTACATACATATTAAACGTATTCACTATCAAAGTCATGCTGTGAACGAACAAATTTCCGTTACAGAACAATTACCGAGCGTTCAAGTACAAAGATTAAGACGAAAAAGCGTAACCATAGAAACTTAAATCTGATTGGTCGAGCTTTCTCTTTGTATCAGGGGAAATCTGGTTATATCCCATTAAAAAATGAAGTCGCGAGCAGGAAGTTAATAAGCAAATTGTAGCTTGCATTTCTGACGTCATCCTGGAAAATTCAACATAACTTGTAAAGTATAAAGATTGATTCCTGATTGAGATAATTGCTGGAAACAAACTTTACGTTCTTTGCCATAATGTAAACCGATAATAATTAAAGAGTGGACAGAACTGAAACTTAATAGGAAAATAAAATAGAAAATATATTTAGCCATTAAAATATCGTAGATTAAAAAACGAGTATTGCATTAACATAAAAGATTACTTTATAATTATATAATTCAATTATTTATTGTTATTCTATAATAATGCGTGAATCTTTAGAAACTTCCCACATTTTTCGCAAGATTCAAATCGCAAAACTCCCCATCCTTCCCACGGTCAGTAGGGAATACACAGATGGGCTTGGAAAGGCCACCGTCCGTCGGATGGGACGTTAAGCCGTGGCATCACGTGCGGGAGGGTCATAGCCTGTGCACGTTCTAGAATAACCTGGACGACCTTGACGAGAGGGTATCATTTGTCTCCTAACAGCTGAACAGTGGTTACTTCTCTGTGCCTTGAAGTCCTTGTGACCTGGCCATTTAGACCATTGTGTGCAAAAAAAGTGCTGTTCAGAGGTAAAAAACAAATGCCCAAGTCTCAAAGTCAGAGATCTGTGTGATCTAAATGTTTAACCCTTATACACCTGAAACAATCAAACTCGACTTTTTATAATCTTCGCTTTTTATTTTCTCTGATATGGTTTTTGGTATTTTTTGACAATTAATCATACAAAGCCTTTATCGATAAACTCGTTTTTTGCTGTAGGATAGCAATAAAAAAGGATTCTGTGCTTTTTCAAGGATATCACTGCTCCCGTAATTTGTCTCCTAGCAACCAATTCCTCACTTTCCCTCTAAGGGAGGAAGGATCGAGTCAAAAACGCAAAGCGTCCTCAAGAGCTAGGTGCTAAGTGTGAGCGGGGTTTTGGAAAAGGAAACACCACTGTTAGAAAAACAAAGTTCAATTTGATTTGTCTGAAATTTACCTTTAATTACTTTCCTGAAACTTTGTTTAATCTTCTTTCCCCTTATTCCGACGGTTTTCCGTTATTTGCTTCCTGGTTCGCTACCTTTCGCTGGCAATAATTGTTGCTATAGCAACGTTTACTGTCGCTCCCGTCGTTGTCGTTTGAGAGCAAGCAACAAGCGAACAGACGAACTCACCTCCTCGTATCTCTATTTTCTTCAGAGGTTAAAGAAGTAAATGAAAGAGAATAAATATTTTCTGCTTTATTACGTTGCATGCCATAACAGTGGCGAAGATATCTAGTGACCTGCTTACGGATCAGTTTCAATTTAAACCGATTCAGCTGCCAAAAAAAAACAACGGAATGAAATTAATAGCGACTCATTCCCTTTTCTTAAGGATGAGATTTTTCTCAGCAACTAGAGTTGCAAAGTAGGCGCGAAAAATGCACGACACTCTATTTTCTCTTTTTTATTTTCATTTCTGTGCATGTTTTTATTTATTTCTCACACATTGATGAAAAAAAACACATTGATGGCGATATCGTATTTCGTTAATCACGTAGAACTTTATTCTTACTCTTACGCATTTTTGCAAAATGTAATTGTTCGTGGCATTAAAATTTCAGAGACAGGGTCGACTCTAGGGAGGGGGCAAGGTGCCATGCCCCCCACCTTTAAGAGGTAATGGAGGCCAAAAATTGCTAAATTTATGCATATTTCACACGTTTTTCAAGCTTTCGTTTTAAAAAACCCCTAAAATGAATGGGAAAATGTTACAGTATAATGTAAATCGAGTCTGTAGCCCCCTCCCTCTTTTACCGGCTCGATTTCCTCTCTGGCCCCCTTTCCCCCCTTTATATTTTTTAGATCCGGGCCTGCAAAGAGATAATATTCTTCTGTTGCTTTTAATAAATACATGACTTTCTCACGTGATTACGTAAGTTGATCTCTCTTTCCATGTAAGGCCATCTTTTAGGGTAAAGTTGTTTCATATCTTTCGTTGTGTGTTGTCTGCTTGTCTCACATTGAGTTAAATGGCCATATTTAAAAAACAACAACAAGACATTAGAAAGAGAACACGCCTGAAAAGGGATGGGTTGTTTTTCTTGTGCATCGCAGTTTTGAGCACACAGCTGGATAATAGCCAAGTCACAAGGACCCCAAGGGCTCAGAGTACGTTGAGAAAGAGGGATCAACTGAATAGCTCTTAGTTAACATGAGGATCTTCCCATTAAGGCCATTCAGGATGTTCTTTAACATGCACAGGAGATGGCTCTCTTGCATTCGGGGCCCACGACTTATCCCATCTGGTCCAAGTCCATCGGAATCCTCTTTTTCACCGAAAGCAAAATGGGAAGTTAGCGAAGTTAACTCTCAACGGTTGACACAAATGGGACTCGAAGCTAGGAACAGCGGATTACGAGCCTGGCACGTTACCAATTTCAGCACCCCCCCCCCCTTTGAAAAAGAATATCAATAAAAGATAACATATTGCGAAGAGAACAACACACTGAAGGTAAATGGGATTTTCTGTTGAACGGATCCAGAGCATCACGTGTAGAAAGAAAGTTATCATTTCCTGCTGACGAATCTTAGGCTTAATCATCCCATCCGACGGACGGCTTTTATTTTCTAAGCCCATCGATGGTTCACTCACTGACCGAGAAATATTTCTCAACGCTCTTACAGTTAGGATTAGTCTGCAACTGGGAGTCTGTAGTTATGATTCTCACACCGTAAATTTCATTACCGTTTAGAGCGGTTAGTTTTATTTAGTTCGAAACATGTAACATGGGTTTAAATCGTGGACAAGATTTGTGCTTTCTTTGCGTTGAGATCTCAGTTCCTTTACAGATTTTTTTAACGAGTTATTATGTAGTCAAGCCTCCGCATCATTTGAGCTTCTCGAAGAGTAATTTTTGTTACTTATACAGGGTGAATCTGAAAAAGTGGGCAAAACTTGACGGGGTGGTAGAACGCAGCTATACGAGCAATATTCGTCATAGAATGTATGGTCGGAACGCAAACGGCGAGCCGCTAGGTGGCGTTGGAAATGGTATAAAAGGGTCGGTCCTCGCACCCAACGGCATTTCTACCGTGGATTGCCGAGAGGATGGCTGGTTATACTAACCACGAAATGGCGGATATGCACTTTGTGTACGGTGCGGCGGACGGGAATGCAAGTGAGGACCGCCCCTTTTATACCATTTCCAACACCACCTAGCGGCTCGCCGTTTGCGTTCCGACCATACATTCTATGACGAATATTGCTCGTATAGCTGCGTTCTACCACCCCGTAAAGTTTTGCCCACTTTTTCAGATTCACCCTGTATATCAGAAGCATTGTAATATTCTTCTGCTGTATGTATTCTCTTTATCTGTTTCAAACACTCTCTCTAAGAGTGCGTGTGTGTGTTTCTGTTTTCATCTCTTTGATGGAATGAAACGTCTGTTGTGTTTCGCTACCATTTCCAGTAGCTTGGTTTTCTATCAAAATGGAATCTCCAGTTCAAAGTTTCTATGACACACGAGTATCGGATGATTCATCCGAAGAATTTCCATAAATGTCCTCAGCGGATGGCGAGGCCATTGCTTCATGCAATCCGATAACTTTGGAAAGTCGTAGCTCTCTGTTAGATTAGGTTGGAGTTGGAGTTCCCCGACCGCAGAGCATTATGAATCTGTGAGGAAGGGGAGAGGGCATTTCATTCGTTCAGCAAGCAAAGAGCGTCTCCAGTTATACACCAGGAAAAGTCGACCGAATATCTCCTTGTATCAATCCCTCCCTGTCGGCTATGCGATTGGAAATTACCAGTGTGCATCGGATTGCGAATTCTTCGTAAAATTCATACGAAGTAGGCCTTAAAAGGTGCAGCCTAACATCAACACAGTCGAAGAAGTTGAGACAAAGAGACGCATTTATCAGTTAACTCGGACAGTGTGAACAACTTGCCAAATGCACTTGCACAGATGATCATCAATTGGAAACATAAATTTTTATTCACACATTTATAAGAACTCAAAATCTCGAGAAAAATATTCCAGAAATAAAGAAATAGATTATTTTTAGGAAGCATTTTGATTTCTGTTTAAGAGAAAAACGAAGAATCTTTTTTTGCAAGTCGGAAGCTGGTTCTTTTATCATTCGTGTACGAGAGCTTTATGGGGAAGGTTGGGTTGGGTTGTTTTACCTCTGAGCGGCACTTTTTTGCACACCATGGGCTAAATGGCCAGGTCACAAGGACCCCGAAGGCTCAGAGAAGGTTGTGGGAGGGGACCCACAGGAACAGCTGTTGGGAAACAGATGGTAGCCTCCCGTCAAGGCCATCCAGAGTGTTCTTTAACGTGCATAGGGTATGGCTCTCCCGCACACGGGGCCACGGCTTAACGTCCCATCCGACGGACGGCGGCCTTTCCAAGCCCATCGGTGTCCCCTACTGACCGTGGGCAGGGCGGGGAATTTTGCGGAGATAAATCTCAACGCTGACCCAGCTGGGACTCGAACCTAGGAACTACAGATTACGAGCCTGGCGCGCTACCGACTGAGCCACCCCGCCCCTTATGGGGAAGGAAACCTTTCCCTGCTCTTTGACAGGGTGTTGCTAACTTGGTGGCCAGTAACTGATTCGATACACATATGTGTGTTATATACAAAACTACAGATTATTTGCAAACGAAGCAAGCTGACATTAATTCAGAATTACATATGCAAAGAATGTGTCACGGTCACTCAGCGTTGATAACAAACAGGGTTCACCTAGCATCGGAGGTTCTACCGCTATAAAAGATAAACGGCTAAAGAAAGAGCTTGAATGATCAACCTTCGTGTCACGTGACACGAAGGTTGCCAGAGCACTAATTTCTAAAAAAATCGTTCCCAGATATTTTTTCTGAATTCTGCAATCAACCATAGTGTTCGGATACTTTTTTGAGCGACTGTACTAGACAGAAAAATGGAAGCAGTTCCATTTTAATCTAAAATCGCATTCAGCGATCAGTAACTTCTTCAATATGATTTTTAATGAAAAATATGTCGAAAGATAAATTAAAGACCTCAATCAAATTTGTCTGAATCTCGATTTTGAACAATATTTGTTCAGTATTCAAAGAGATATGAACACTGGAATATTTCAGAGGCTATAAAATATTGACACCAAATTTAATTAAAAACATTGAAACAGATTAAGAGAATACAATGCACCTCATAGAGAATACAATGCACCTCATAGTTTACTCTAGTGCATACAATGCACTAGAGTAAACTATGATCTCTGCTCTCTTAACCTGTTTTAATGTTTTATTTAAATTTTGGAGTCCATTTTTTGTAGCTTGTTAAATATTCCAACGTTCATAACCCGCTGAACCCTAAACAAATATTGCTTAAAATCGAGATTCAGATAGATTTGATTCAGATGTTTAATTTATCTTGAGATATATATATATGTTTCACTAAAAATCATATTGAAGAAGTTATTGGGTTCTGAGTGCAATTTTCTATTGAGATAACATAGAACTGTTTGCATTTTTCTGTACAGTACTTGTATATCCTATCACACAACACTTACATCAATAGGTCTGTATTATTATACGCAATAAATTATTATTATCATTATGTTTTCGTCTTTATCACATTTTCACTAATCAGCCATGTAATTTTTACTCTGAGAGAGACAGTAAAAACTTTAATGTTCACTGAGATGAACAGAAATCCAAAATTTCTTGATAATATGTTAGATGCTCTGAACATTGAGCAACCAACGTATCCCCAAGCTCTCTCGAAAAAAGTACAAACAACTCGTTTCTTTTGCCATTTAATTCGTTGCAGTTAAAAAAATAAGGAAAAAAAGGGGGGGGGGGAAAGATGTATCTTTTCTTGAAATTTTCATCTAATCCACGTATTGACACAGAGACCGTCGAGAATTGAGCACGTCTTTAGGTACGTAACTCGATAACAAAAGAGTTTCGATACACGTCTTTTATTACCCTAAACGAATATTAATCTTTGTCTGGGGAAGGACGTGGGATGCTCTTTATCAGGAATATATGAGAAGAGCAGGAACTAAAAAAATGAACGAGGATGATAGGAAGATAGAGAGAGAACACGGAAACATACGCACAAAAAAAAGGCACATCAGCTCTCCTCTGCCAATCCAAAAACCAGACAAATCCATAACCTCTAAAAATAGAAAGAGGAAGAAGACAATTACTCAAGAAAACAACGACGAAAAGTGCAGCAAGAAGAGGATAAAGAGAAAGAAAACAAATCAAAGGAGGAAAAAAAAAACGGGACGCAGGCAGAAGCTGCACGAGAGTTCTCTGTCTCTCCCTTTTCGTAAGAAATGAGAAAGCGGGGACCCGTCATATTGGTCATGTGTTAATGGCAGTGCGCATGCGCGAGATAAGGCGGTGCGTAAAAGGGGTCTGCGTGCCCATATATCCCTGCTTATCACTGCCGGGTTTACAACGGACATAAAACTGCTTGGTGATGGCAGGCAACGTGAAGCGCAGACAGCGAAAGAAAGGTGGCCCTGGGAGAATAAATCTTCCTCGTGAAGCGCAAAGCCAAAGATATAAATAAAGCCACGATTCCATTTAATCTTGGCAAATCATGTTATCAGTGAACACTAAAAATTTCTCGGCTTCTACGAAAAGGCACCGACGTCTCATCCAATATAAACAATCATGTCTCGTGCAACTAGAGCTCCTTCTTATTGTTCAGCGTTCTTTTCTTTCTTTAGGTCCCTCCCTATTGTTATAGTTTTATTTATTTTAGCATTATTTGCTTTTAGTGAGGTTTGTATAAACGAATTTATGACTCTGCTAGTTTTTTCCCCTTTTTTTCTTTCTTCTCTCCCCCTACGATACTTGTTTCCCCCTCTCTTCTCTTTCCTTCCTCTCCCTCCCTCCCCCATATCCACTCCCAGACTCCTTTCAAGATATGATGACAGCACGAATGGCTTCGAATCGCCGCTTCCCATTTAAATAAGACCTTTGCTGTTTTTGTTATTCGTCGCCACGAGATGCTGACGTTGCAGAATATTCCTATAAACGATATTTGGCTTCTTCTACATCATAATATAAACATCAGCTCTGAGGAAATGAAATTTTATTTCATGTTTTTCTTTTCAGTGCCGTCTTAGAAACTGCTAATTGACCGAGAAGAACGATGGCCTATGATTCAATTTTGTCTTCTCTCTTTCTTTCTTTGCTTGTTGACGTCCACGAATTTAATTACGTTACAGAGCTGATGGACCGTGGTCTAATATGCTGTTATAAAGCAGTAAAACTCTACAGTATGCTTATAGGTATGCCAAAGTAATATGCATTTCATTTTTACCAATGAGATAATTCATTTTGATACGGATATGATAACACCATTTCATTATATACCTTATATAACGTATTACAACCCGGCGCCTGGGTTGTTGGGTTGTTTTAACTCTGAGCGGCCCCTTTTTTCACACAATAGACTAAATAGCCAGGTCACAAACACCCGAGGGCTCAGCGAAGGCTAGGACCCACTGGATAGATGTTGGAAGACATATGGTAGCCTCCCGTTAAGGCCAACCAGTGTGTTTTTTAACGTACACAGGATATGGTTATCCTACACTCGGGAGCATGGCTTAACGTCCCATCCGACGGACGGTGGTCTTTCCAAGCTCATCGGTGTCCCCTACTGACCGTGGGCAGAGCGGGGAGTTTTGCGGAGATAAATCTCAACGCTGGCTCAGCTGGGACTCGAACCTGGGAACTGCAGATAACGAGTCTAGCACGCTACCGACTGAGCCATCCCCTCCCTAAAAGAGTATATGCATTATAGAACATCTTCTGAGCCCGATTTTGTTCAGTTCAATACCAAGATCTTTCTGGAGTCTGAATAGCAGTCTGTGTTTAAAGTGTAGCAGGGTGATAGCGCAGAATTTGTGAATAACATCAGGGTCTCAGACAGGGATGTCAGGTGTACCGGAATCTGCGGGACTATCCCACAGAGCAATGATTTGCCTCGAGTCCCCCGCTGACCCTCAAATGGTCTGAGAAATTAACTCCTATTGAGTCGGTATTATCTCTCATGTAATGAGATAAAACATCTGTATGTCTTTGCTATACAAATATTCGCTGTTCAATCTAACTCCATAAGACTTGTGTATGCTGATAGGAAATGTGTGTGACCTTTCCAGGAAGGTTCCAAAATTAAAATTTGTTCATTGAAAATATTTTAAAATACCGTATATGACGTGCATTGTAAATTGTAGTTCCGGCTATTATCCGAACGTTTTCGGTATATACATTATTTTATTCTTCGCCATCATGTAACATAGATACAAAAAGTTTTTTTTTACATTTGGCCCACAAAATGAATAGCTTATCTGCAGGAAATATCGATGAGCATTGTGCATCATAAAAAATACAAAGTGCCCGACAAATAATAGTGGGGTTTCGGGAAGTATTGTCCTCAAATACACAAAAGGCATCACGTTGAATGTTGCACCTTTACGTTCCCCAAATCAAACCTTCTCAAAGGTGATTACCAGATCAGACGGCGCATCGCCACATTTCTCAAAAGATATTACGGAAGTTCTTAGTGCAACATTTCCTGGCATATGGATTGGAATGGATGGCCGAATTTTATGGTCACTAAGAAGCCCTGATTTGACATTCCTGGATTTTTTTCTTATGGGGCTTTACAAAGAATTGTGATTACATGGACAAAATTCGAGACCAGAATCATTTGAAAGACAGAATAAGATAAGCAGCTGAGCAAGTAGCAAGGTTGAGTTGTTTTACCTCTGAGCGGCACTTTTTTGCGCAGCATGGACTAAATGGCCAGGTCATATGGACCCCGAAGGCTCAGAGAAGGTTGGGGTAGGGGACCCACTGGAACCGCTGTTGGGAGACAGATGGTAGCCTCCCGTCAAGGCCATCCAGCGTGTTCTTTAACGTGCACAGGGTATGACTCTCCCGCACAAGGGGCCACGGCTTAACGTCCCATCCGACGGACGGCGGCCTTTTCAAGCCCATCGGTGTCCCCTACTGACCGTGGGCAGGGCGGGGAATTTTGCGGAGATAAATCTCAACGCTGACCCAGCTGGGACTCGAACCTGGGAACTACAGATTACGAGCCTGGCGCGCTACCGACTGAGCCACTCCCGCCCCAGCAAGTAGCAAGAGATATGCTGCAGCGTTTATGGCAACAAATGGAATACCGATTGGACATATGCAGGGTCCCGAACGATGCACATGTGAGAATTCACATCAAACCTATTTGAGGTGTGGTTTCAATTAAAATATTGCTTTTTTGAATGTGTATATTATTTTACTACATTTATTTATTTATTTATTTATTTATTAAACATAACGTACAAATGGGAAGTGAGTCTTCGTGCTTTCCCAAAACAATTTAAGAGAACAATTTCAATGTATTTCAATGCATAATAGAGAATAGGTTACAAGAAATAAAATTACGAAAGGATCATAATTGATTGGTTCAGAGCAATTTCAATGAGATGAATACACAAAAAGATAAGGTTATAAAAATTGAGAAATTCAAATTGCAAACAATTACAATGAAATTTGAGTTAAATTTTTTCCCGTAATAAAATCTAGAGGAGAAAGTAACCAAGTGTTTTATATGTCATATTTCTTTTAGATTGATCACTTGATCACTGTAGAATAAAATTCCCCCTATATAATGGTTCTCGAAACCCCAACATTATTATATAAGTAATTATATAATAATTATTATTAACGTCAAAAAGTTTCTGCAATTTACCCACCATTGGTTTTTGGGCACCCTGCACATTATGACAGTCGTTTAAAAGGTCTAATCTACCTAAAGAGAACAGTTCGAAGTGTTTCACCAGTAAATGAGCACCAAAAAACTATACAAATTGCGTACAAACAGTAGTAAGTATGATAAACACAAAAATCAAATAAACACGTATTTTCAGGTATATAGTTTCAGATTAAGAGACAGAATTCTTTAAATAACTTGTAACTTAATCTCGCTAAAGTGTTGAACATATTGCAAATGAAGTACTATAGAGGTACAAGTAACCTCTATAGCAGTTGTTGGCCACATATGTCCTGTCAATATAATACGCCCTATAAGAGATTTGTTAGAAAATCAAGACCTCACCAGAACAACAGCACATGGAAATATGCCACTGTGCCTTCTTTGAGACTCGAACTCTAACCACTCGGCCAGATAGAATGAGTAGAGGAATAACATATCGCCTCCGGCAAATATGGAGTGCTCGTTCGTAAAAGATAAAGTATTAAGGACAAAAGTCTATTGAGTAGTGTCGAAAGTAGTTTATAACCTTGCTTAAATGACCATGCCAGAAGGAACAAAGATTCAGAATAGAATTTACATAGTTTAGAACCCACTGTACAGCTTCCAAAGATAATATTATTCTTAAATATCAAAGACTTGAAAACTTTGAAAAGGACTGACGATAGAAACCTTAGTATTGTGTAGGTAAAAGCCTCATTTAAATGATCACTGACAAAGATTAAAGACTTAAAGGAAGGCTGAGGATTGCCCATTGCTTAGCCAACGAAGAGAGGTAGTAACTCCTCAAGTGTATAAACCGTAAAAGACAATAAATAAGCATGAGACAGTTTAATTTAGGTGCCCATTTGAAAGATGTTTGCCTAAAATACAGTTAGCTCCTTCGAAGACTCTGATCTAATGGTAAATAAAATAGACTTACTTACAGTTTTGTGATTATTAAATTCATCGAAATCGACTTATGGGAGTCTCTTTTTCACAATCGATTGGGCAAATATGGTGAACAAGAGAAAGAGCCTTTGTTGAAAAATATCTAGCCAATTTAGCTGCAAGACTTTGCTTATATCTCCAAATTCTTCCTCTAAGATACACTCTTAATGAAAAATGACGAAAAACATTTCACTTTTTATGTTGCTTCTTTTACATTTGATAGAGCAGCAATGGATATGTTCTCTCATTGGCCGTAGAAATATTTTAAACCCCTTCGAAACGAAGAGGAAAGAAAAAGTCTAATTCGTCGTGTGAGTGGAAGCGAAAAATATGCCGATGAAATGGTTTTCCTGCACAAGACGTTAGGAAATAATTTACAAACAACTTTTGTAACCCATAATGCTTCCTATTTTGAAGAACTCGATGATAACGGTATCACTGATCGAACTTAGGAACATTGGGTTGCGAACCTGGAGCATAATTATTTGGGCTGCATCATTCCATGGGATGAAAATCGTTTTCAAACATATGGGGAGAAAATTAGGCATTTCCTCACTGTTGAAAACGTTCATAATAAGAAACATTAGCAAACACAGACATACGTCAATAGGATCCCGATTCAAAAAAGAGGTGAAAACACCTTAAGCGAAACCTTTGGTGTATAATTGCATTATAAAAACTCCAACCAGAAGTAAATTCCTGACGATAAAAACAAAATGTGATCGAAAATTAGAAGAAAGTACTGGAGAAGAAATCTCTTTGTTATGAATTTTCTAGACGCTATCGAATTCCTTTAGTACACCATACAAGGTATATATCGACTTGCACTGCTTCTCTGTTTGTCTGTTTATTTGATCAAGAACGCTTCCTAAACGGTGACAGCTAGAACTACCAAATCAAGTGTATCATCATAACCCAAAGTAACATAAAGATTTGTCTCCCCTAAATTTCTTTCCATCCTGAAAAACGGTTGGAATTTCTCCTAACTGCAAGAACTAGGACCACCAAATTCGTTATATAACATCCTCTCATCGTAACTTAAAGAAGTGTAAGAATTTTGCCATCCAACCTTTCTTCCCCCCCTCCCAAACAAAATGAATCCCTAGAAAAACAGGAGATAAATTTTCTTCCGGTATAAGATAACACCACAGTGAATTCGGAAAACATTTTCCTCTTATAATTAAAAATAATATAAGGGTTTGGCATCCCAACTCTCCTTCTCGACCACCTCCATTCCTACCCTAAATACATTTTATTTATCTTTTTATATTGGCCGGGAGCAACGAGTTATCTGAAATTAAAGCTTTTGAGGTGGGGAATGCCTCAAATGATGTCTCCTCCTTTCTGGCACCCCCCCAAAAAAAGGGGAGGAATTTTTCACGGGGAGCAACGAGTTGTATGTCAATTAAAGTTGTGACATGTGAAGATGATCAGTTAAAGTTGTGACGTGAAGATGATCAATTAAAGTTGTGACATGTCAATTAAAGTTGTGTACTATATTTTTAGGAGAATTTGACTTGAACACCGATAATAATCTGCTAAGATATATCAAAAATAAGCGAAATAATATATGAAGCAGTTCTGTCGTAACAATGAAAGGGTATATACTTATATTTAATCTTTTTGTTGAAAAAAAAACTATTAGAATGTCACTTTATTGTAAGAAATAAAAGTTCGGTTTCAATAGAAATATTAGATGTTCACTCTGTTGTACAACTTTTGAAGTAACATCATTTCTTCTTTCCCAATACTAGAAGTTAGAATTATATTGTTCAAAGGAGCCCAGTACATTTTATTTATCTTTTTATATTGGCTCTGGTTGCGTCTTCTTCTTCTTACTGTTACATTTTTATCTGCTGCCAAAGCAGTTTTCTTAATACATCGACTGAATAATAAACGAATAAATTTCTTTGCATCAAAAGACTCATTTGAAATGTATATCTCACACGCACTATTTCAAGCTGTCATGTTTTTCTTCCAGAAACTCATACATTTACTTGACACATTCATTTGCATACGGAATAAAATTTACTGTTTCCACCTCGGAAACTTCCTTATTTGTTTTACAATCTATGTAAAGGACGAAAATTCTTATTGCACACGAAATGAAGTATTCCGCTTAAATGTTTTTCTCTTACAACTCTGTATTAGTCCGTTTAGTGTTTGCCATCTGTAATGATAACTGTGTAATACGGATACGCATATATATCCATATTTATATTTTAATTTCATTAACTGTCTTTATCAATGTACACAAGTCGCTAATTTTCCAAGCACCACGCCGCGCTTGTTTCATTTTTGCCAATAACATTCGGCTTTCGGTAAGACCTTAAAATTAATCATTTTGTCTCATCGCTTGTACCGATGCACGAAAGTCCGTCTGCACAGCGAACGTCGACAAGGAAAACAGGAAAGCTCTTACATCCTCAATTTGCCTAGGATAGAGAGCAGCGAACAAATACGAATGAAGAAGAACTCGAAAAGATCTCGTCTTTGTTCTCCCCTGGGAAGAAAGAATTCCTCTCGAAAAGTCGCTAATCTTCAGTTGTAAGAGAATGGTACTTATTGGCTTGTCTGCTTGACGACCGCCTGAGCGAGGACTGCAAATCGGGAAAAGCAATATTTTATACCTCTCCAGAGAGAACTCCTGAAATGTTAACAAGAAAGATGCTAATGATTTTGCTCTCTCTTTTTCCTACTAATGAAAGACTCTTCTATCTCAAAACAACAGCAGTCATCGAATAAAAGGTTTTGCTTCAAACGTCGGAAATTTGTCTCTTACTTTCATGACCCCCCCCCCCTCCTCTCTTCCAAATAAGAAAAAAAGTCCGCGCTCTGGAGATGCCCTAACTGAAATACGCGTTGTCTCTTCTTTAAAGAAGTAAACGAAGTTTTCAGTCAGTTTAATGAAGTATTGATTCAAATATGGTAGTGCAAATTTCAACAATAATTGCAATGAGAACGTATGAAATAATTATCAAGGGTTGGGTTGTTTTACCTCTGAGCGGCATTTTTTTGCACACCATGGGCTAAATGGCCAGGTCACATGGACCCCGAAGGCTCAGAGAAGGTTGGGGGAGGGAACCCACTGTAACAGCTGTTGGGAGACAGATGGTAGCCTCCCGTCAAGGCCATTCAGCGTGTTCTTTAACGTGCACACGGGGACACGGCTTAATGTCCCATCCGACGGACGGCAGCCTTTCCAAGCCCATCGGTGTCCCCTACTGACCGTGGGCAGGGCGGAGAATTTTGCGGAGATAAATCTCAACGCTGACCCAGCTGGGACTCGAACCTGGGAACTACAGATTACGAGCCTGGCGCGCTACCGACTGAGCCACCCCCGCCCCAATAATTATGAAGGATATCAGGTATATTTGAAGTCGTCTGATATCTTGAATAATTAATCATTGGCATCCCTGGAGGGGGGAAAGAGTCTTCTTCCCTTCGGTGTTTAAAAATATTTTTACCTTGTACAGTTTGGGCAAAAATATTTCATTTATTCATTTAATATTATTATTATTACAAAATAAACAATTTACATAATATAAAGATAATACAAAACTCACCTTGGATCTAAATAGGTTTCTGAAATGTTCGGTTTGCAGAGTATAAAATTCAATAATGCAACCGTGTCAAATTATCTACAACAGAATTGCATAGTCATCAAGGGGGTGGCTCAGTCGGTAGCGCGCCAGACTCGTAATCTGTAGTTCCCAGGTTCGAGTCCCAGCTGGGTCAGCGTTGAGATTTATCTCCGCAAAATTCTCCGCCTTGCCTACGGTCAGTAGGGGACACCGATGGGCTTGGAAAGGCAGCCGTCCGTCGGATGGGACATTAAGCTGTGGCCCCGTATGCGGAAGAGCCATACCCTGTGCACGTTAAAGAACACGCTGGATGGCCTTGACGGGAGGCTACCATCTGTCTCCCAACAGCTGTTCCAGTGGGTCCCCAACCTTCTCTGAGGCTTCGGGGTCCATGTGACCTGGCCATTTAGCCCATGGTGTGCAAAAAAGTGCCGCTCAGAGGTAAAACAACCCAACCCATAGTCATCAAGTTACTTATTACAACTCAATGGCCTATATAAACAATATATTCATGCAAACATAGTTAATAACATTTCGACATTTTGTTCTATTACCCATTTCATAACAAATTTTTAAATCGATAATTTTTTTTTTATATTTTAGGAAATATGGAATTAAAACCTTCTAGAGCAGGGGTGGGCAATTGTTTTCGTATCTACACTGCGGATGCGTATTGCCGTGGCCGTCCTAGTGGAAAATACGAGACGAATCTTCGGTCGCGCACGCGAAGGAAATCTCGGTTCAAGGCGGATTTTTCTGACTGTCTTGGCGGGCCACAAAAAACTCTTAGCGGGCCGCTATTTGCCCACCCATGTTCTAGACGATTTGTGACCATATGCAGGACTGACCAAGACATTTTTCAAAATTAATACTCTCTAAAGGTAGAAATTTCGATAGTAATATTTTCTCATGGTATCCATCTAACCCAAAATTAATTTATTTTTCTTTTAACCCTTTCAGGACCATAAGGTTTCTAAGAGTAAATATTAGTATGTAGCTGGTTATTTTAGTTTGTTTAGACATAAAATAAATAAAAATCATAAGAAAAATACATAACAATGTGTAGTTTTTTTGGAATTTTATGGGAAATATTTTTCCCAGTGGACTATAAAGGTAACACAAATTATAGTTAGGCTTATTATGCAATGTCTTTTATTTATTGGTTTATTAGAACAAAATGTTAACTAAAATAATACGAAATTATGAAATAAAATTACTATACAAAATGATGTGCTAATTATGATATTCTGCGAAGCAATTTCTTTTGGTAGTGAGGCAAATATGGACATTGCACATAGTACATATATTATGCGTCCTGACAGTTCTTTTTTTTTCTAAACGTTCCCATTTACGTAATTGTCTTCGGCATACGTTCTATTTTGACATTCTGTATAAAAATGCAGATAAGGTTATAATTAAATACGACAATCACCAATTTTAAAATGGGAAAAATGTTTCCCTTGGTCATGAAAGGGTTAAAACAAAAAAATTAAATATTTGCAGATGGATAAATGTAAAGGCGGCAAAATGAAATCAAAACTCTTTGTTGTTTCGAAAACTAGCCAAACACATTTCATAGTGTTATTTTTCCATAGGCTATCTTTTTTGATAGTACGGATATTAAGTATTTATTCAATAATAGCAATATCGTGTACAGATTAGTCTACAAACACAAGTTTGGAATTATAATTGTCACTCTCAAATATAAAATTTTCATCGCATTTTTAATGAAATATTTAAATCTGAATTCCAGCCGTCTGTTTTTTTTTTTTCTGAATCCCATCTGAACATAATTGTTTCAACATAGCTTCATGTTTATTCCTATCTTCCCATTGCTTTTCGCTCGACATTTGTCGGTTTGTGGATATGTCAAAGCAGCTGTTCCACATATCTTCCGAATACGACGAACGAACGTAATGGTTTATGTGTCAAATGAAAACTTATGACGAGGTGAATCGTTGATCGTTCACACTCAGATTTAAATTATATCGTTTTGCTTTATTAGGAAACTTGGATTTTCCAAAATGAATAAAGCTTAACGCCTTTAAAAGCATATACAGTCGCTCAAAAAAATATCCGAACACACGGAATATTCTCCACTAAAAATAAAAATCGTTAGACGATGATTTTTGAGTCTTAAATCTATTCATTTTTAAGGATTATCAAAAAAAAGTGTATTGAAACCGGTGGTTGTCATGAGATTCAAATCTTCATCATGAAAATAATTTTCGTATTATATTCAATTAAATTATCTCATTGGACAAGTAGCGATAAAAAATAGGCTATAAAAAATTGACTTACCATGCTTTCTTTCCCCTAAAAAGGAGAAATATGCAAATAATTGCTCCATTTTATCTCCAGAATGCAAATACCGAAAGTAAAAAGCTATGCGTCAAGTGAAAGCTTGTGACGCGGGGAGTGTCATAGACTGTACAGTGACACAAAAAATATCCGAACACTATGTTCGATATAATGTTCAGAAAAATATCCGGCTACGATTTTTTTACAAATTAGCGATTGTGTACGTACACGAATGTTGTCAGATCACTAATTTCTAAAAACATCGTTGCCAGATATTTTTTCTGTAATTATTCTATAATCAACCATAGTGTTCGGATTTTTTTTGTGCCACTGTACAATTCACCCCCCCCCCCCCATTCTCTCATCTACCATATAAAAGGGGAAATATGAAAATGATTGTTCGGTTATGTATTCAGAACGTGAGAGTCGAAAGAACAAGCTATGTTTATCTTTACCAATTAACAATATAATCATACGGTAAGTCATAACTAATATGCGCCCTTTACAAAAGGGGGTGGCTTAGTCAGTAGCGCGTCAGGCTCGTAATCAGTAATTCCCAGGTTCGAGTCCCAGCTGGGTCAGCGTTGAGATTTATCTCCGCAAAATTCCCCGCCCTGCCCACGGTCAGTAGGGGACACCGATGGGCTTGGAAATGCCGCCGTCCGTCGGATGGGACGTTAAGCCGTGGCCCCGTGGGCGGGAGAGCCATACCCTGTGCACGTTAAAGAACACGCTGGATGGCCTTGACGGGAGGCTACCATCTGTCTCCCAACAGTTGTTCCATGGGTCCCCTCCCCCAACCTTCTCTGAGCCTTTGGGGTCCATGTGACCTGGCCATTTAGCCCATGGTGTGCAAAAAAGTGCTGCTCAGAGGTAAAACAACCCAACCCTTTACAAAAGGGGGAAATATACGATAATCATTAATCCGTCATATTTCAACTTCAGATTTCAAACTGGGGCTCTTAAGTTGGTGCACAGCATATTGACAAATCTATGAATTTTGGTTTGCATAGTGAATAATAAGAAGAAAAATAAAGTATATTCCATCGAGCAGGTTGATTTAGCTTGGATAATTTTATGATTTGAATATCTTGAGTGCTAATATAATGGATCGTTGTAATAGATGCAACGAGGAAATAATTGCAGCTAAAGATAAGATCAAATGTACAGGGTCATGCCAAAAACTGTTCCACTTCTATTGTGCCAGTTTGGGTGAAGACAGATTTAAGAAAATGTCAAAAGATCGGAAAGACAAGTGGATCTGCTGCAAATGCAAAGAAAAACCAGAGATGAATTAAATAATATAAGGGGAGGAGAGATTTATAAAGAGGGAAAAAATGTTGAGGAGTCGGAATAATTCTCCACTAAAGAGTTGGAGCTGAAAACGGAATATTCTTCACTAAAAATAAAAATCGTTAAACGATACTGATTTTTGAGTCTTAAATCTATACATTTTTAAGGATTATGAAAAAAAAGTGTATTGAAACCGGTGGTTGTCATGAGATTAAAATCTTCATCATGAAAATAATTTTCGTATTATATTCAATTAAATTATCTCATTGGACAAGTAGCGATAAAATTGTTTCTAATTTATCGCTACTTGTCCAATGAGAAATTCGCTACTTGTCCAATAAATCATGAGTTTTCAAACGCTAAAAGTGGATGAGAACTTAAACTTCGGACAAGTCAAGTCAATTTTGACCCAAATAGATCACAAATTAGTGACGCTGTTACAAATGAAGATAACATTAGATAGTGTTGAAAAGTCGCTAGAATTCCTGTCTGACAAATATGATCAGCTTCTGGATAAAATAGTTGAATCGGAAAAAAGAAATGAAACATTAGAGCAAGAGGTTGAAAAGAACCACAAGGTTATTGAAACATTACAAGATAAAATTAAGGAACTGGTTATAGCAAATAATAACCTAGAGCAGTATAGTAGGAATAAAAATGTAGAGATCTGTGGAATTAAGCAAGAAAAAGGGGAAAGAGAGGAGGATCTTCTGGAAATAGTGGATAAAATAGTTGAAAATAGTTAGTATTTTCAACTATTTTATCCACTATTTCCAGAAGGAATCTATTTCCACTGGAAATAGTTAGTTTCTGGAAATAGTGGAGAAGCTGGCAAAAGAGTTGAAAATTGATTCGTTTTCAAGAGAAAGCATTGAGGTATTACATAGAATACGACCCAAAAAACAGGGACAGATTCCGAACATTTTGGTGCAATTCGAGAACAGAAAAGATAAGGCCAAATGGATTGAAAAGAGAAAGATTCGTTTGGAATGCGGAACAGTGTTTGCAGGAAAAGAGGATTCACTTATCTACATAAATGAAAATTTGACGCAAATGAATCGGGATTTACTTTGGAGAGCAAAGAAAATGGCTAGGGATAAAAGTTATAAATTTGTTTGGTTTAAGAACAATAAACGTTTTATTAGAAAGAATGAAATTGAGCAAGTGATTATTATTAACAGTGTTCAGAGCCTAGAGGATTTGGAAAAAGAAGGTTAAAATAATTGTCTGTCCTAAATCTAAATAGTTTTCTTTTGCTAATTTTAATGTTTATGCCAGATATTGTTGAGAATGATGAGGTAGATAAGGAATTGTATTGTGATGACTTAACTGATGTGAATGTTTGGTTTCAAGGGTCGGGTGATAAAATGTTAAAATTGATGTATTTAAACATTAGATCACTGAAAAAATACTGGGATAATTTACTAGTTCATATTGAACTTCTTGAATTCCAGTTGGATTTGATTATTTTGGTTGAAACTATGGTAACTGAACAGGAATCAGCTACATTTAATATTGAAGGGTATAACAAGCTTATTTTAACGGCAAAAGAAAATAAACAACGTGGGAACATTATTTTTTATCTAAACAAAATTAATTTAGTACAACTGAATGAAACTATTGGAGAATCAACAGAAGCAATAATTACTAAATTATTAATTAATAATATTGAAATTAATATCATCGCAGTATATAGATCTCCTAGTAAAAATATTAACTGGTTCCTAAAAGAAATTTCGGAGTATTTATTAAAAAGGGCTGGAATTAAAAATTTAATTATTGTTGGTGATATTAATATTGATGTGGCAAATACTAATAAATATGGTTGTGATATGTATTTAAATACTTTGATTGAATTTGGTTTAGAACAAATCGTTAAGGGTTTTACTAGAGAGGACGAAACATTAACTAAAATTACAAGGACGTTAATTGATCATGTTTTAGTTAAAACAAGTAGTTTTGATGTTAAAAGTAAAACATATAGAAATAAATTTGCAGATCATTATGGTATCTTAATTAAGATTTTCAAAAAGAATATTAGCTCTAATGATGTTACATTTTTGAAAGAGGATTCAAACCTAGGTTTTAAAAAAATTTTATAATGATACTCTTATTATTCAAAAATTGCAAATGACACAATGGAATGATATAGTTGATGAAGACATGAGTACAGAATTAGTATATATGAAAATATTAAGTAAAATTGATGAAATTCGGGAAAATTCTTGTTGTAGTAAATAAATTAATAATTGTAAAACTAAGAGAATAAGGAAAGAATGGATTACAGATGACATTATTTTAACAATTAAAAATAGAGATAAATTATGGAAAAGACATAAAGATAATGTAAATAATAAACAAAATTATGACTTATATAAAGTGGAAAGAAATAGGGTAAACATCATTATAAGGAAACAAAAACGCATATTTTATTCAAATAAATTAGCAATTAATAAAGGTAATAATACTAGAATGTGGGAATTAATTAATGATATTATTGATGATGAAAAAAGGATGTCAATCGACGAAAATGTTGAAAGACACTTGATTAGAGATAACACTCCAAAAGAAATTCTAAATAGTTTTGTTAAGTTTTTTGTAACAATTATTAGTGAGATGCAAACAGAATATGCGACGATGAATACCAGGTCAGATAAGGTTTACGAATTATGTTACATAAATAAGAATTCTATGCATTTTCCACTAGCTAGTAACTTCGATGTTGCCAATATTATAGATCACTTAAAATATAACACATCTCCTGGATTTGACAATATTAAACCAAAATACATAAAGGAAAGTAAATGCAATTTTGTTCATGTAATAACAATTCTTATAAATAAAATTTTTGAAAATTCGCAAATCCCAATAACTATGAAAATTGGAATTATTCGTCCGGTATATAAAAGTGGATCAAAAAAGAATTTTAATAATTATAGACCAATCACTCTATTAACAATTTTTGATAAGATAATGGAAAAATACGTTGGAGATCGCTTGCAAAATTTTTTGAATAAAATTAATTTTCTGTCAAGTCAGCAATTTGGGTTCCGTAAAGGTATGGGAACGCAATGTCTTTTAGAAGATCTTATTAATAATATTAATATTAATTTAAATATAGGAAAGAAATGCGTTGCGGTATTTATGGACTTAAATAAAGCATTTGATTCAGTTGACATTGATATCTTGCTACAGAAATTATATTTACTTGGTATAAGAGGGAATATTTTTGAATGGTTTAAAAGCTACTTATTACATAGAGAAATAGTTATGAAAATAAATGATAATTTTAGCGATAAATTTCAGATCAATTTTGGAGTTCCACAAGGATCTATTCTCGGCCCTATGCTATTTCAAATATACATAAATGATTTGCCTAATATTAATTTCGATAGTAAATTATATATGTATGCTGATGATACAGTGCTAATCAACTTCCACTCTAATTTAGAATACGCTATTCGCAATCTACAAAGTGATTTCAATAAAGCAGTTAAATGGTTTTCTCTTAACAAACTGAGTGTAAACGAGAAAAAAACTAAATTTATGTGTATTGGTTCTCAACAACCTACACTTAATGGAAGAATTACTAAGCATTAAATAAGTTGTACTAGGCTGGTTGGTTTATCACCTGGTACATGCAATTGTCCTAAAATAGAAGAAGTAAATGAAATAATTTACCTAGGCTTGAAAATGAATTCGAAAATGAAATGGAATAAACATATTGATTGGATGTGTTCAAGACTACGATTTGTAGCATTTAAAATTAGGAAACTTAACATGTTTGTTGAAACACAGATAACTATTTTAGTATATAAAGCACTTTTTTAATCTTTTTTTTGTGTAATATAATTATAGATAATACTTATTGAAAATAAATTTGAATTTGAATTTGAATCATCCGAACACAAGGGACTACAATTACGAGTTAGGTGTCAAATAAAAGCACACATGAGAACCGTCGTAGAATGTTTCGAATATTGCCTCCCCCCACCATTCTCCGCCCTTCCAAAAAAAGGGGCAAATTTTCCGGGGGAGTGAGGGTGGACCTTAACGAGTTATATCTCAAATTGAAGCTTGTGATGTCTCCATTGTCATGGGCTACCTTAAACACGACTCCGAAAGCAAGGCAAGGGAATATTTGATCGATGTTTATGACTCATATATCAGATGAAAGTTTCTGATGGTAGGTGTTTTTAATAACGAATTAAAAATATAAATGAATGAAAAATAAATACCTATCTTTCCCTATGCGCCTTAAAGTGTAGAAAATAAAGTTAAAGTATATCGATGGTGCAATCGGTGACTGAATCCGTATTCACTTCAAAGGAAGATAGGACGCCGATTTTGCCTACTCAACAAGATTGCCGGCGCCCTATCTTCCTTTGAAGTGAATATGAATTTCGAATTTTGTGACTGATTGCATCATCCATATGCTTTAGTTTTATTTTCTACTTTTTTATAGCACATATGGGAAGATAGGGTTTTTTTTAATTTTAAATTTGTTTATATGTTTTGGTACCTTCTGTTATAGACGGATGTTTAAGAAAATATTAGTATATAATAGCTATAAAATAGCATATAACATATGACATACACTTTTTCCATCTGTATTTGTTACAGCTCTGTCACGTGACACGAAGGTTGCCAGATCACTAATTTCTAAAAACATCGTTGCCAGATATTTTTTCTGAATTCTGTAATCAGCCATAGTGTTCGGATATTTTTTTTGAGCGACTGTACATGCTTTTAAAGGCGTTAAGCTTTATTCATTTTGGAAAATCCAAGTTTCCTAATAAAGCAAAACGATATAATTTAAATCTGAGTGTGAACGATATACACATATCTATAATCCACAGACTTATCTTGAATGTTTTTCGATATCATTCTACCCTGATTCGCGCATTAAACTCTAAATATTCTCATCGACCACATTTCATCTTTAGAGCGAGCCCCCCTAATCCGACCAAGACACGGTTATCAATTTCTGGAATGAAAATATGATTCGAGAAAACTAAAATCCTTTATTCTGTGACGATTATTTCGTCATTATTGTAGACTTCGTTACGGTTTTAATCTTTTAATCTCCCCTTAAAGTTAAAATATTTTCCGAGTCGTGGTTTTCTTTAACACGACTCTTGATCATCTTAATCTCACTTTAAATAAATATTAGTAAAAGTATTTATTGAGTCGGGATGTTCTCCATCGTAACGCATCATCTTCCTCATCATTTCTAATCTGAAAGCTTTTGTCCGTTGACTAGCATGCGTAAACAATGTGACCACCCGCATCCGCTCTCGGTGTCCTTTTAGTTTGTCTCCAAGAACCGTGAGAATCTAACCGCGTTAGCTTTTGCTGCTCTTCCATGCCTCGGTCAGAACACTGTTCAGATTTAAGGATGTGGCCGTTATCTTCCGAGAATGCTGGTGATGGAGCCAGAGGAAGAAGAAGAAAGGGAGGGAGGGAACAGGGAATTTCCGCCTCCGCTATGCGGATGCTGGAGTACTTCATCACAATGACGTCGCACCTCTTAATGAGACAGCAATTTGAGCTGGTTTAGAATTTTACCGTCTCGTTAGCTTAGATGTGGTTTCAGATGGAGCCAGTTACTTAGAAGCTGGAGCTTCTCTTGCATTCAAACACGCTGGTAGAGAACACCAGGAGTTATGTGGTTTTATTAGCATCGTCTCGGATGCTTGGGATGCTATTAGAACGTGGCTGCGGCAACTTAAAGAGGTTTTTCCCACTGTCTATTGCGAAATAAAGTTTCCGTAAAAAAAGAATTTTCCGAAATAAAGTATCCTCCACTAAAAATAAAGATCTTTAAACGATATTGATTTTTGAGTCTTAAATCTATTCATTTTTAAGGGTTATCAAAAAAAAAAACTGTATTAAAACCGGTGGTTGTCATGAGATTCAAATCTTCATCATGAAAATAATTTTCGTATTATATTCAATTAAATTATCTCATTGGACAAGTAGCGATAAAAAGTTAATAAAACAAGCTATTGATTTCTTATATTAATCTAAGATTTTTACACCAATATCAGAATTTGAGATTTCAGGAAGTTTCTGATTCTGAATTCTTTGAGACGGTTAGTTCAGTCTTTAGTGCGCATGGCTCGGAACCTAATGCTCCCAGGCTCGCTTTCCCATTAGGCATGGATTGAGATTTTCTCCGCTAAACTCTGTTTTGCCCTCCATTAGAAAGTAAACAGTAATCTGCTTGGAAAGACTGTCATTCATTGAATGGGACATTAATCCGCGGTCCCGTGTTCAGAAGATCCATGGTTTGCTTAATAAGTACACATTAAAGTACACATTTATGTAAACGTTAAGTGCCTCATGTACACATTAAAGGAAAACTGGATAGACTTGGCGGCAGCCTTCCGTCTGTCTTTTTACTTACCTCCACTGGATCTCCGTTGGGCTTGAAAAGGCCACTGTCCGTCGGATAGAACGTTAAGCCATAGTCACGTGTGTAGGAGAGCTATGTCTTGTGCAAGTTGAATGAGCTATATCAGGGAGTTATACCTTGTGTACGAAGAACACGCTAAATGGCCTTGACGGGAGACTCCCATCTATCGCCTAATAGCTGTTCCCAACCCTCTCTGAGCACTTAGGGTCCTTGTGACCTGGCCAATTAGAGCATCCAATCCATTAAATCATTATTATGAAACTACCTTTGAATTCATGCGCCTATTTAAAAAGGTGTGTGCACAAAAGTGCTACTGAGAAGCAAAACATTCCAAACTAACAGGTGTCCATTAGATGTTTTTTCACACACAAAATTCTGAACCTTCGAGGTCTGACTATTTAGACCACTATATGAGATAAAACAAGTTAGCTACTATAGCTTTCCACTGGATATTTTCCCACTTCCCAACTCTGTGTTCACAGGATCTTTGTGACATGCTAATTTAGGCCATTGTTCTAACACAACTCCTAACACATTTCCATTGGATTTGTTTCTGCTATTGGGGTCCTGCATTTGAGGTCCTTGTGTCTTGGCCATTTAGCCCATTGTGTGAGTAAAAGTACTGCTCATGGATAAAACAACCAAAAAGCTTCCGAACTTTTACCAGTGTTAAATATGAACCAATAAACCGCCACAATTTTTTGACATAAAAAACCTAATTCTGAGGCACATGGAAGTCGCGTTACCATCCTAGTTGCAAAATATGAAGAACTAATATCTGAAACAAACATCTGCTCGGAAATGAGAAAAATTATCCAAAACTACCTGAAGTGATTGAAGATTTTATCCTACAGATAAATTCCTTATTAATAAGAGGTTCGAGTCCCAGCTGGGTCAGCGTTGAGATTTATCTCCGCAAAATTCCCCGCCCTGCCCACGGTCAGTAGAAGACACCGATGGGCTTGGAAAGGCCGCCGTCCGTCGGATGGCACGTTAAGCCGTGGTCCCGTGTGCGGGAGAGCCATACCCTGTGTACGTTAAAGAACACGCTGGATGGCCTTGACGGGAGGCTACCATCTGTCTCCCAACAGCTGTTCCAGTGGGTCCCCTCCCCCAACCTTCTCTGAGCCTTCGGGGTCCTTGTGACCTGGCCATTTAGCCCATGGTGTGCAAAAAAGTGCCGCTCAGAGGTAAAACAACCCAACCCAAATTATTAATAAGATGGTTCAATATTTTAAGCGGATGAAATAATCGCAAAATAGAGAGCTGTACAATACTGAAAACCGTTTTCAAATATATCTGTTGGTTTAGAACAGGAGTACTTAAATTTTTTCCCTTGCAGCGACATATGGAAGCTTCTCGCCTTCTCGCCACCATCAATTCCCCGTGCACTCCCATTTACAGGTGTCAAATATAATCCCGATATACGGCAAATGAAATGGTTGGAGAAAAATTAAACGATGTCATGAAACCATATAAAGTTGAGGCAACAGCACCAAATAAAGTACTGACCTCGTAAATAACCATAGAGATGCAAATGGACGCGTCCATAAAGCAAGTCCGTCCTTCTTTCGGCAGGACTGATGACAGCCAATGTCTCAAGAAACCCGGTGACTGTTTATAAAAATAATACAGGCATTTGGGGACATTTCCTGTATATTGTCATCGTTGTACTTATCTTCTCTCAGAAGAAATCAAATGACGAACCTTAATTTCTGACTTACTACCATGTATATTTTTTTTTGTTTTGTCAAGTACAAGATAGATAAATAAAATCGTCGGAACAAGTTCATTATTTTCCCCAGATATTTCAACTGAAGGTGGTCTCATTGGAAGCTCGCAAGTACTTATGCTCCGGACGCGTGATTATTTGACGATTTGTTTTATAAATGTCGCAGAGAAGCATTATTTTATTTAATATTTAATATATATAAGAATTATAAAAGTAACTAGAAGAATAATCCAACCCCTCTGAAGAATTTGGATTGCTCATTTCAAAGAAAAGGAAGTTTTTCATTTTCCACTGATGGATGCTTTTAGAAAGCGAAAATAATGGTAATGATCAGTCGAATTTATCCAAACCCTCCCTACCTCCACAAAACTTACACCTATTAAAAGAAAAAGTTGCCCCCCCCCCCGAAGTAAGAGGGTACATCGCTGCTACCAATTGAAACTAGTTGACCACCCACTCTATTTCTAAAATTTCAAAATTCTAGCTTGAATGATCGCGCTTGCAATAGTCGTTTAAAATTTTACCATTTTACCAAATTTTGCTCTAACCAACTGCAAAAATCGAAACAACTGGGAGAACAACTTGAATTGGGAGAATTAGAAAATGCGAATCTCACAACTCTATTGAAACTTAGCCAACCCAAAACTATTTTTTATTGTATCTCTTAAAGCAGAAAAAGTTTGGGGTCCTACGATGGGCGACAAAATGAAGAAGAAGCTCGGTTTCAAGAGTTCAGAACTTCGTTTCTGAAGTCTTTTCAGTTTCAGAACTTCGTTTCTGAAGTCTTTGCAGCGTTTAGCACTTCATGAAAAGGCACGGTTATCTGACCACGGCTAAACGACAATAAGAGGGAATGAATGTTACTGCTGGAGAGGAAGTTTTTTTCAAAATTGTCATATGATATTTTTTTTCATTGATGGTAATTGTAAAAGAAGTATAAAAATTAGTTATTAATTTTTGAAAGTTGATGAACAGAAGTCTTGAAAACTAAAACTTTTCTCGGACATCGTAAGGAAAAGAGTTAGACCACACTGAAAAAAAAAGAGTTCAACCACATTTAAAAAAGAAAAAGAGGTGGACCACACTTAGAAAAAGAAAAATATGTAGGACCACACTTAGAAAAAGAAAAATATGTAGGACCACACTTAAAAAAGAAAATGTGTTGAACCACACTGAAAAAGAAAAATTGTTGGATCACACTCTTTCAACTCATATTTTTAAGTTTTACATCTTCATGGGAGTAAACGTTAAACACGTAAAATTTAACCTTTTTTTTTAAATTAAACATAAAATCTGTCTTGTCTGTAAACAACAGGATTCAAATTGTTTGAAAAGTTAATTGCCCATTTCTAAACAAATACACATTTCAGAAGGTAGCCTCTAACGGACATGTTACTGTGCTTGTTTACAACTTCTACATTAATTTCTAACCCTTTCTCAGAATAGGCAATGCGAGAAACCAAAAAAAAAAAGAGGAACATTTCTAAATCTCCATATGATCAATTCATTCCATGAACGAAACTTTAGGCAAAACGAAATCAATTCAGAACCGAACACTCAGCACAGCTTTTAAATGGATTCCAATCTCCAACTTTCTCTTAGGGTGTTTTCCTTGAGCAGAATCTTCCTTTCCAAGAAAATACCAGCCTTATACTTTGATTGACAGTGATTAGTTCAACCGAAGGAAAGTTTCTTCTCACATCTCCCTCCGCCATCCTGTTTTCTTCCGCATCTTCCCTCCAAAAGGATGCTTTAGATGCCCGCCATCCTCTTCCCATTAGAAGAGACTTTTTCTCCTTCGATGCCCACAATGCGATAATGGATGAGATCGCGGGAAAATAAATACTGAAAGGAAGAAAACGTCTAACCAACTGAGGCGATTTTTTTTGTTCCTGATTTACTAAAGGACTTTAAATATGACTAAAACAGAAGCTTTTGGGATTTTTAATTTTATTTGTACATGTGGAATGTTTTGATTAATAATTTATTCATAATTGTAATGCTTTCGAAATTTTATAATTTTAGTTAATATTATCGATTACTGAAGATCCTCAATTTAATTTAATCTTACTAGTATTCACAAATATTCACAATAATGCAATACATAAATAATAATGCATAATACATAAAAACACATAAGCAAAAATAACAAACACAAAAGAAAAGAAATAATAATAGGTTTTCAATCTTGAAACCAAGGGGCAGACTATCTGCCCATCCAGGAATCAAAAGATTCTACTACTGAACACTTTCTAGTGGCGGTGGTTACACTCTGGTATGACTTAAAAACTAGGGTTTGGGTTGGGTCGTTTTACCTCTGAGCGGCACTTTTTTGCACACTGTGGGCTAAATGGCCAGGTCACATGGACCCCGAAGGCTCAGAGAAGGTTGGGGGAGGGGACCCACTGGAACAGCTGTTAGGAGACAGATGGTAGCCTCCCGTCAAGACCATCCAGCGTATTCTTTAAGGTACACAGGGTATGGCTCTCCCGCACACGGGGCCACGGCTTAACGTCCCATCCGACGGACGGCAGCCTTCCCAAGCCCACCGGTGTCCCCTAGTGACCATGGCAAGGGCGGGGAATTTTTCGGAGATAAATCTCAACGCTGACCCAGCTGGGACTCGAACCTGGGAACTACAGATTACGAGTCTGGCGCGCTACCGACTGAGCCCCCCCCCCCGCCCCCCCCAAAAAAACTAGGGAGAAACAAATAAACGCTAGCTAGCATTTTATGTATTCTTCCAAATTCTGAATATTAAAAACATATTCCCTTAGACCTTTTTTTAACAATTGTTAAGGTAAGGTAAATGAATAATCTAAAAGGATACGAAAGTTGTTATTAATAAATTGACATTAATGTCAGAAATAAGAACATTTTTTATTACCAGTAACTTTTCAGTTGTCTTTCAGCTGAGTTCTCTCCTTCGTCACAGATCTTCTCTATGACATATTATATTGACAGGCTCCTGTCATACCTCTGTGGCAAGCAGAGGCTTGAGGGGTAATTTATTTATGCTTAAGTTATGTTATTACGCATTGTATTAAGTTTGTATTACAGTTATGCTAAGATTTTTTTTAATTTTGACATTTCTTTTAAGGGTTGGGTTGTTTTACCTCTGAGCGGCACTTTTTTTGCACACCATGGGCTAAATGGCCAGGTCACAAGGATCCCAAGGGCTCAGAGAAAGATGAAGAAGGTGATCCACTGAACGCGTGCCAGGAGAAAAACATCAAGGCCATCCAGAGTGTTCTTTAACGTGAACAGAGCATGATTTTCTTGCACACATTGTGCCACGGTTAACATTACATCCGTTGAACGGTGGTTTTTGCAAGCTCAATGGTGTCAGCTTTCTCACTAAAATAAGGTGGGAGTTAGCTATCATGCATTTTTTTTTTATTTTCATTTAATGTAAAATCCCTCTGCAGATATGAAAATTTGCATGAAGGTTTGGATTGGATTGTTTTACCTCTGAGCGGCACTTTTTTGCACACCATGGGCTAAATGGCCAGGTCACATGGACCCCGAAGGCTCAGAGAAGGTTGGGGGAGGGGACCCACTGGAACAGCTGTTGGGAGACAGATGGTAGTCTCCCGTCAAGGCCATCCAGCGTGTTCTTTAACGTGCACAGGGTATGGCTCTCCCGCACACGGGGCCACGGCTTAACGTCCCATCCGACGGACGGCGGCCTTTCCAAGCCCATCGGTGTCCCCTACTGACCGTGGGCAGGGCGGGGAATTTTTGCGGAGATACATCTCAACGCTGACCCAGCTGGGACTCGAACCTGGGAACTACAGATTACGAGCCTGGCGCGCTACCGACTGAGCCACCCCCGCCCCTGCATGAAGGTTTGTAAATAGCAAATTTGAGTTTAAGAATATGCGAAGTTTGAAATTAAAAGAAATACAGTGGACCTTCGTTATAGCGCTGCTCGCTATACGCGCACTCGGTTATAGCGCGGGCGATGTTCGCGATAAGTTCAAACATGTTTATACAGGTCCGTGCGGCGTTAGTGAGTATCGCATTTTATTGTTACTGCGTATTGAGTAATTGTGTATGTATTGAGTTCCTGCATGTATTTTGAATAGTATTTAATTATTAAATGCATGATGAATAAAAGAAAAGCTTACAGTGTGAAATTTATTGTGTCGCCACCGCGCCGCTCGGTATAACGCGGTTCACCTTATAACGCGGGTGTTGTTTCCCGCCCGACATGCGCGTTATATCGAGGGTCCACTGTATATATATATATTTAAAGCTAAAATCAGAGATTGAGCACCACTTTTAAACTTCTACTCTCATGATGTCAGTAGCCAAACCTTCACAGTCTATGTTACTAGTTTTTGAGCATTTGCATGCGTTTTCTAAATGCAATAAGGTTAATTACACCATCTATACAAAATCATTTAAAATTTTCCATGTATTCTGGGGAAAAAAATTCGATGTCCGAGATTTCTAAAATAAGCTTTTCATGGAAAGACTTCATTGTAGAAAAATTAAAGACTTCAATCAAATCTATGTAATTATATCTGGATTTTCAATACTATTAGTTTGACATTTAAAGATTTTGGGATGTCGTCCCTCTGAATGTAGTTGGGTGTTTGAATATTGATGAACAGAAATGTGCCATAAGAATTTAAAACTCAGAAGTTAATAAAAAAATATATAATAAGTATTACATACTTCAAATCATTTAATAAAATAAGTTTATTTTTAAGTTTGTATAAATAACTATTTTGTTTATTTACACAGAAGTTTGTGAAATCGGCGATTTTTTTATACAAGTTTCTAAGGGCTGCTGCTGTTAATATTCCAGATTCCACAATTCCTAAGTATTGACTCAATATTTTTTTTTAATTTAGGATCCAATAGACTTGAATCTTTATATTCCGTTACATTTTCAGATAAAGAGTTTATTTTAGGTTACAGAACATCAAATTCGTCATTTCATTAGGAAGATGGAAATTCCTTAACGTTTTTAAAAGGTAGTGTATGTTATAAAAATCATTATTATTAATATTGCAAAGCTGGCTACGGTTGTATTTCGCAATAAAGTCAACTCTCTTTAACATATACCCACTGAATTGGTAATATCGGGTCCTTGAAAACGGCCTGAACTTCACGAAATAACGAAACACATCATCAGATATGGCATGCTATGTCACATGCAGAGCTTCCTTGAAGGTGCTTTAATGGAGATATTAAGTGGCCTTTTAGTACTTTCGACTTACATCCCATAAATGTTTGATGGTGTTGAGATTCAGGGTTGGGTTGTTTTACCTTTGAGTGACACGTTTTTGCACACAATGGGCTAAATGGCCAGGCTACAAGGACCCCGAAGGCTCAGAAAAGGTTTGGGGAGGAGATCACTGGGCAGATGGTGGGCGACAGATGGCAGCTTCCCGTCAAGGCCATCCAGTGTGTTCTTTAAAGTGGACAGGGTATGGCTCTCTCGCACACGGCATCACGACTTAACGTCCCATCGGACGGACGGCAGACTTTCCAAGGCCATCAGTGTCCCCCTACTGACTGTGGGCACGGAGGAGAGTTTGAGATAAATCTCAACGTTGGCTTAGGTGGGTCTCGAACCTGGGAACTGCAGATTACTAGCCTTGTGCGCTACCGACTGAACCATCCCCTCCGCTGAGATCCAGGGAGTTGGATGGACAAAAGTGTAATATCTTTTTCAAGCCATGCTTTCACAAGTGACGATATGTTGCACAATGCATTGCCATTATTCGAAGATATCATCACCATTGCTCAAGAACACTGTAGAGCAGGGGTGTCAAACTCAATCTTGTAAAGGGCCAATTTTTCTTTCAAAGTATATCAGCGGGCCGTGATTCAATTATACACTAATTTATATAAAACAACTTTTATTTAAATTAAAAGTATACATCAAAATTAAAATGGCATTAAGTCATAACGGTTAAAAACAACGCATTATTTCGAAGATCCAGATACTTGACATCTTTTCAGCTACCTTTCTGTAATATGTACCTATGTGTTCAGTGTATGGGAAAACTATTCATGAAATTCGAATATTATTAATTGAGGTCACGGGCCGCATCTAAATACCCCGTAGGTCACTCATGGCTCGCGGGAAGTTTCTTTGACATGCCTGCTGTAGAGTATGCCTCATCTGCAACTATGACTAAGTAGTTCATAGGTACAGTCGCTCAAAAAAAGTATCCGAACACTACGGTTGATTTCAAAATTTAGAAAAAAATTCTGGCAACGATTTTTTTTAGAAATTAGTAATCTGGCAACCTTCGTGTCACGTGATTACAGAATTCAGGAAAAATATCTGGAGCGTGTACAGCAACTGTACACGCTCCAGTTACCGTTCACAGCAAACTGGAGCGTGTGCAGTTACTGCACACGCTCCAGTTTGCTGTGAACGGTAACTGCACACGCTCAATATTTCCGTGAGTGAGCCCACACGATCTAGGTCTTTGTGAGCTCACACGATCCAATGTGCTGTGAACATTAACCGCAACCGCTCCAGTTTGCTGTGAACGGTAACTGCACACGCTCAATATTTCCGTGAGTGAGCCCACACGATCTAGTATCAAAATAATATGACAATACAACCTTCGTGTCGCGTGACACGAAGGTTGCCAGATCACTAATTTCTAAAAAAATCGTTGCCAGAAATTTTTTCTAAATTTTGAAATCAACCGTAGTGTTCGGATACTTTTTTGAGCGACTGTACCAAGCATTGTTGCACACGAATCGAAAGACACAGAAATGACCCAAGAAGCATTTCCTTGACACTATCCTCTGACGGTCTGTTCGCTCCCCACTATTCGTTGTAGAGGATAATTATCACTAGTGCCGAGCGGGGTTAGCTCACCCATTGGCACGATAGACTCGTAGTCTGCAATTCTCAGGTTCCAGTTCTGTCTGTGCCAGCATTGAGACTTATCTCTTCTAAACACCCACCCTACCTTCGATCAGAAAGGGGACATCGATGGGCTTGGATATGTCGCCAACCGTCGGATTGGACATTAAGCTGTGGACCCGTGTTCATGTGAGCCATACCCTATTCAAGGGCGGTCTAATAAGTCTTAAGTCTATAGACGACTAGGTCTCTTAGAGACGCATGAAGGCTTTTGTAGTCTAAATATGACACTACTAAAAAATTATATAATAATCAAGATCATAATAAAAGAAAGATAAAGAATATGGCGACTAAACTTCACGCAGCTAATCTCTTCAGGAATGCAAAACTGGTTGTTTGTGAATGAAAACAATAAAAATTGAAAAAAAAAAACACACAATAAAAACACACTAGTAGGTCTCTTGTAGGAGCCATGGCTCCCGTTGCCCCCTCCTAGGGGGGCGGAGTAGCTCAGTCGGTAGCGCGCCAGGCTCGTAATCTGTAATTCCCAGGTTCGAGTCCCAGCTGGGTCAGCGTTGAGATTTATCTCCGCAAAATTCCCCGCCTTGCCCACGGTCAGTAGGGGACACCGATGGGCTTGGAAAGGCCGCCGTCCGTCGGATGGGACGTTAAGCCGTGGCCCCGTGTGCGGGAGAGCCATACCCTGTGCACGTTAAAGAACACGCTGGATGGTCTTGACAGGAGGCTACCATCTGTCTCCCAACAGCTGTTCCAGTGGGTCCCCTCCCCCAACCTTCTCTGAGCCTTCGGGGTCCATGTGACCTGGCCATTTAGCCCATGGTGTGCAAAAAAGTGCCGCTCAGAGGTAAAACAACCCAAAAGCCCCCTCCTAGTGACCCCACTGATCCTGTGTACGCTAAAATACACTGGATGACCCTGACGAGAGACTCCCATAGATGGGAGCATCCCTTACTACCTCCTCAGTTTTTTTTTCCCTTCAGTTAGATCTTAAGGGCTTCATCGTGACTTCCTTAAATACGCTGCAATGTGTCACATCTTCGAATGCCGTGGCCATCTGAGAGTAATGAAGAACAAACCAATGCCGACAGAATATGTCAAAAGCGACAATCACTATACAGCAAAGCCTGTTTCCAAAATGCCTTTACAATTTTTAACTGCTTCAAATTCTTAGATGCTTTTAACCTTAATAACCTGAGGAGAAAATTAATCGAGTCTAAAGTAACTCTTTTACATCTGGACTTGAGTTTTTCGCTTAAATGCTCTTCAATCGTCTTATACTTGTTCGGTGAACGCTACATTTATTAAATTGCCCTGCTAACAGTTTTTACGAACTCATTAAATTATTACTACTTTACCTTATTTAATGACTTCGTAAAAACTGCTAACGATGTGGTTTAATATATGGCGTGAAATACAGAACGAACGCTAATGGGATCAAGCCAGATGTAAGAAAAGCCATTGATCAATTTAAAGTATACACTAACACGCGAAAACGGATTTCAAGAACCAAAGGTAGTAATTTCCATTTTTTTTAACTTGTTTCTTTCATCCTCCATTGAGTTTTCTTTCTTTATATTTTTTTTCCTTCGCTTTAATTTACAAAATTTTAAAACCTGTTCCAGAGGACTGGAAAAACTCGCATAAGTATTGGAAATTAATTCATTTTTTTAAATGAAACTTTATATGAATATTCATTCGCTTTTCTGTTTTAATGTTAATTTATTATGTAATTTATTTCTCTTTCTAGAGCCAGTGTTTAAAATTCAATGTTTGTACTTTTAAGTTCGCCAGCTGTCGAAAAAAGGAGAAAAGACTCTTTATGTTCCGTTTCATTTGCATAACAGCTGTTGATAAAAGAGTTCACTTAATTTAGTTTTGTTTAGCTCCCGAATTGCAACGTCAAATTACTCTCATTTTCTTTCCGTATGAAAAAACGATTCCGTTGTAAAGGTAGTTCATTAATAAACGGAACTGAATATCTTTAGGTAAAGTTTCATTTCTAATTCGTATCATTTTCTTAATACCTACAAGTTGTAAATTTTACGAAGAATTTGCCCACTGTTGTAAATAATTGTCTTGGTTTTTTCGCTCCCCGTAAAGCTGAAAAGTAAAAAAAAAATAAATAAAAAGCCCCTTAATGTATTTGAGATTTAGCTTAGAATGCCTGAAAAATCAATCATAATAGAAGTATTGATATTGGTTCAGTCTGCTGTTTAAAAAATGTTGCTATCGCTTGTTGAACAAAATATTAATCAGTGTTTTATCAGATGACTCGCCAGGACGAGCAACAAGTGTCTGTATTTGTAATATCCATAGAGAAGAATTTGTAAAGAAGTTGGGAGAAGTGTCCTTTCAAGATCATGTTGGATGGTTTAACGAGAGACATTCCTTTCCTCCTAACTGCTGTTCGGTGAATTCCCTTCCTCAGCCGTCTTTTCTTCAAACTTGGGTTATTGTGACCTGCCAAAAAGCTTACTATGTAGAAATGAGAAAAAACCTGCTCAACGTAAATAATCCATCTCAATATTTCAGAATTATTTGATTCTTACCATCACATTTTTCTTATTTGCATATAAGTAAAATCAGGAACCTACCAATAAAACCATAGAACATTCGCAAAACTTCATGCACATCTCGAAAAAGCGAAAAAAAAGGAAGGAATTTCTTAATATTAGTTCACGAGTTAAAGCTAAAAAAATTTCAAAGGAAAAAAAAAAGTTTGAAAATTTTTAACCGACTTCTAACGAAAGAAAAAGGAACAAATGAATAACGAAAAACGATAAAGTCAAACAAAGACAACAACAAGAAAATAAAGGACAACGCGCCCATGGGAATGAAGACGAACGTTGTTAAATAAATAAAACAACAATAAATAAATTAAGTTAACCACAGAGCTCTGATTTTCATCCTGACAAGAAATGGCGAAACCTGTCCGCAAGACTTAGCAGAAAGCTCAGCCGCCGAGAGTAAATTAGATTTTAAACGATTCCCGGCCTCGTCGCCCTCTGAGTAATATCTCAGATGCAAGTCCAGACTTCGTAAGTCATAAAATGAGCGAAGATGACCTCGCAAACCGTCAGGAATTTGCACTCCTTGTCATTTCTTTCGCTGACGGAGTTAGCAACCAATGGAAAGAGTCGACAGCTTCGCATTAACTTAACACAAACGCCATCGAGGTCGTGACGCCTTTGTGGATTGCTGTCTGCAACTCTAATGGATTATGGGGATATGAGATGAGCACTCTGTGCTCGTCGATCGATCAAGGAGAACTTTCTTTCCAGGACTCTCTTTATTAGTTATTAAACCTCGTAATGCAGTTGCTTAATAGAAGGGGCCAGAGGGTTTTGTGGAAAATAAACAAGTATGAAACGATACTTTACCATCAGCAAAAGAAACATTAAAATTTAAATCTTCATAAAATAGTTAAGATCCAAAATTATTTTTGTTTTTTCTCTTTATATATTTATATTTCGACACTCTCCTCTACCACCTCTCTTTCATGTTCACCTCCTCTTCCTCCGTCGGATGGGACGTTAAGCCGTAACCCGTGTGCGAGAGAGCCACATCTTGTTCACGTCAAAGAACACGCTGGACGGCCTTGACCAGATGCTACCATCTGTCACGCAACAACTGTTCCACTGGGTCCCCTCCCCCAACCTTCTCTGAACCTTTGGAGTCCTTGTGACCTGTCCATTTAGCCCATTGTGTGCGAAAAGTGCCACTCAGAGGTAAAACAACCCAACACAACTTCGTGATTTTTTATGATATTCACTTCTTCTTATGTCAACTTTCCTTTAGTTATTCACTTCCTCTTCTACTTCACTCCTACTATTTTCCTTTCATGTTATTCACTTCCTCTTCTACTATTTTCCTTTCATGTTATTCACTTCCTCTTCTACTATTTTTCTTTCATGTTATTCACTTCCTCTTCTACTATTTTTCTTTCATGTTATTCACTTCCTCTTCTACTATTTTCCTTTCATGTTATTCACTTCCTCTTCTACTATTTTCCTTTCATGTTATTCACTTCCTCTTCTACTATTTTCCTTTCATGTTATTCACTTCCTCTTCTACTATTTTTCTTTCATGTTATTCACCTCCTCTTCTACTATTTTTTCTTTCATGTTATTCACCTCCTCTTATACTATTTTTTCTTTCATGTTATTCACTTCTTCTTCTACTATTTTTCTTTCATGTTATTAACTTCCTCTTCTACTATTTTTTCTTTCATGTTATTCACTTCCTCTTCTACTATTTTTCTTTCATGTTATTCACCTCCTCTTCTACTATTTTTTCTTTCATGTTATTCACCTCCTCTTCTACTATTTTTTCTTTCATGTTATTCACCTCCTCCTACTATTTTTTCTTTCATGTTATTCACTTCCTCTTCTACTATTTTTCTTTCAAGTTATTCACTTCCTCTTCTACTATTTTTCTTTCATGTTATTCACTTTCTCTTCTACTATTTTTTCTTTCATGTTATTCACCTCCTCTTCTACTATTTTTTCTTTCATGTTATTCACTTCCTCTTCTACTATTTTTCTTTCATGTTATTCACCTCCTCTTCTACTATTTTTCTTTCATGTTATTCACTTTCTCTTCTACTATTTTTCTTTCATGTTATTCACCTCCTCTTCTACTATTTTTTCTTTCATGTTATTCACCTCCTCTTCTACTATTTTTTCTTTCATGTTATTCACTTCCTCCTACTATTTTTTCTTTCATGTTATTCACTTCCTCTTCTACTATTTTTCTTTCATGTTATTCACCTCCTCTTCTACTATTTTTCTTTCATGTTATTCACTTCCTCTTCTACTATTTTTCTTTCATGTTATTCACCTCCTCTTCTACTATTTTTTCTTTCATGTTATTCACCTCCTCTTCTACTATTTTTTCTTTCATGTTATTCACTTCCTCTTCTACTATTTTTCTTTCATGTTATTCACTTCCTCTTCTACTATTTTTCTTTCATGTTATTCACTTTCTCTTCTACTATTTTTTCTTTCATGTTATTCACCTCCTCTTCTACTATTTTTTCTTTCATGTTATTCACTTCCTCTTCTACTATTTTTCTTTCATGTTATTCACTTTCTCTTCTACTATTTTTCTTTCATGTTATTCACTTTCTCTTCTGCTATTTTTCTTTCATGTTATTCACCTCCTCTTCTACTATTTTTTCTTTCATGTTATTCACCTCCTCTTCTACTATTTTTTCTTTCATGTTATTCACCTCCTCTTCTACTATTTTTTCTTTCATGTTATTCACTTCTTCTTCTACTATTTTTCTTTCATGTTATTAACTTCCTCTTCTACTATTTTTCTTTCATGTTATTCACCTCCTCTTCTACTATTTTTCTTTCATGTTATTCACCTCCTCTTCTACTATTTTTCTTCCATGTTATTTACTTCCTCTTCTACTATTTTTTTTTCATGTTATTCATTTCATCTTCTACTATTTTTCTTTCATGTTATCACTTCCTGGGGCTGACCAATGACCAAAAAATATTTATTAAAAGAGAACTGGAAATGCGAGTGATCTAAAATTTTTGCGTCAGCATTCCAAAATTAAAGAAATTATTGAAAAGTAGCGAAAGTTAAAGTTTCAAAAATTGAAGGTTGCTAGGGAATCTCGACGACTTGCCAGGAAGAGCTCAACGTCCCCTTTTCGCTCTGGTTACAGGCCTGATCCTCACAGATTCTTAATCGTCCCAGCAACAATCCTCATCTTTCTGTTTATCTCAAGCTGCACATCACCAGTATCAGTAATAGAGCTCCCAAGATAATTAAACTGAGACACTTGCTTAAGAGTGCAGCAGTTTAAAACACGTGAACCAAAAGTAGACTGACAGTCTCATCACTTTAGCTTTGTTTATCACCAAACCTCTTCTACCGTAGATCGTAGATCGGTACTTGGTTTGTGGAGTGCCAGGTACAAAGTACCCATAACCTCCTTTATCGAAGCATGTGCCTGATTGGCATCAGTAAAAACAATAGTAGAATAAACCACCTTAGCTATGGTGGGCCCCTAAGGGCAATAAAACATGAAACAACAACAAAGTATAAGGATGCACAAGAGACCTAAAATGGATAGCTCAATGTGCTGTAAGCCATCATTTTAGGCCTCTTGTATCTATTCAAGACCTCATGATTATAGTCTAAAAGGCAAGATATAATCTCATGCGGGTTGGATCGAACATCCTCTACTACCACCAGTCTCATCAATAGTTCTAATGAACGAATTCATGTTATCAACCGGTAGTCAACTTGAATGATGTTATTAACTCATGTATTCGACATTTATATTTAAATTTATTAACAAAGAACATATACAGTCCACAATTAAACATTTACAACAAAACAGGGACTGCTCCGCGGTAGTCTCTCTGGGCTCACAAAACAAAAAGGCTTCAGTAGGCTTTCAGGTGGTCTCACCAGCTAAAAAGGAAAACAAAATGGCAAAAGCAATCCCGGACTGTCGACACTGACCTCGTATTCGTCCCGAACTCCCTCTCGCAACTGTCTGTTTCATAATGTTTTTTCTTTATAGAAAAAAATAGCCAAGCGAGGTCACGATGATTTCGGAAAGTGCAGGCCTCCTTCAGCCGACGACGTTCTTCCACGTTCTTGCAGAATGACTTTTCAAGAAGAACGCATTTACTGAATCAGTCAATCCACATTCCATTGTTTAGATGTTTATGCTTAAATAGGGGCGGAGCTCGGTTTAGTTAGTAGCGAGACAGGCTCATAATCTGCAGTTTCAAAATAGAATCTCAACTGTGTCAGCGTTCAGATTCATCTCTGCTAACCCTTTTCCTGTCCTTAACTTGAAATAAGACATTGCTATGCTTGGAAAGACCACCTCCTGTCGGATGGGACGTTAAGTGGTGACCAGTTTGCAGGTCATCGATATACAGGAGAGCCGCACCTATATACATTTTAAAAGAGAGCCACATCTATGTACATTGTAAAGGAGAGCCCAAACATGTGCACATTATATTGGAGAGTCACAGTTATGCACGTTATACAGAAGAGCCAGAGCTGTATACATTATACAGGAGAGCCACACCTTTGCACATTATACAGAGAGCCACACATGTGTACATTATACAAGAAAGCCACACATGTGTACATTATACAGGAGAGTCACACATGTGTACATTATAAAGGAGATCCACACCTGTGCACATTATGTAGGAGAGCCACAACTATGCACGTTGTACAGGACAGCCCCACCCGTGCACATTATACTGGAGAGTCATCCCTATGCACGTTATACAGGAGAGCCAAACCTATATACATAATAAAGGAGAGTCACACCTGTGCTCATTATACTGTATAGGAGAGCCACACCTGTGCACATTGTACAGGAGAGACACACCTTTGCACTTTATACAAAGAACCATACCGATGCACGTTATACAGGAGACACACCTATGCACATTATAAAGGAAAGCCACACCTATGTATATTGTAAAGAAGAACCACATCTCTGCACATTACACGGAGAACCACACCTATGTACATTGTAAAGGAGAGCCTCACCTGTACACATTATGCAGGAGAGCTATACCCTGTGCCCAAACTGGAAGGCCTTGATGGGAGACTCTCATCTGTCTCATAACATGTATCCAGTGAGCCCTTTCTTCTACCCAACTTTAAGTCCTTGGTTCCTTATGACCTGGCCGTTTAGCGCATTGTGTGCAAAAAATAACAAGATATGAAATAACAATCCTGCTTCATCACATCTGCGAATACGGAAGGAATATTGATAAAGAAATGAAAACCAGATTCAGGGAAATAGATCTACAGCTTTAAAACTTTTGTTTAGTGACGATTTGTTATCATTTCTTAGAAAATATAGTTTCGAATTTTATTTTCCTTTACACAGAAGTAAAAGTGTTCATTTTAATTTGCCACTGATCGGCATATATATAACTACAGCGTCTGCTATGCTACTGATAATGCCCCTGTGGTATACATACCCCCATTGGTATTCGAAATAATCCGCTAATGGCTGGATATGTATTTTTCTGCTAAAAAATGAGAAGCTTCTTTCACGCAGTAATAATACTTTGCCATCATTTTTTCTTCTTTTCTTACATCAGAAAATGCGGATATTGAAGTTTCGTTAGAAATAAACAGCCCAAAAGGCTTGGTCTAACCACAAAGCTTTAACTAGCACAGTGGTTTGGGAGGCAGTTACTGTTCCACAAAGACAAAACTTTGTATTTTGTATTAGCTGTATCTGAGGCAGTGGTCAGCAGTGGCTTCGGTCTTAGTAGGGCATGTCTTTATATGAGAATGCCTGTTAAAACCAACAGTAGCTTCTAAGATCCTTCTTTTTCTCAATTCGTCTAAATGGGGAAAAGGAATCCCACATTACTGGATTAAGGTACATCAAAGACTGAGAAACATTGATGTAAACCCCTCAATGCATAAATTTATTGTTATTTGTAATCTGTCCTTTTAAACCTTCTTTTATTCACAGTAACAACCGTCGGCTGAATTACTGCAGGTAAAATAATTATTATTAAGTACCTAGTAGTTAAAAAAAACTATCCCAAAGAGCCGAGGAAGTTAGCGATCCTGGGTCCGAACCCCAGAAAACGCATAGTTGTTTCTTTTCTGTGTTGCCTTTCTGCTGAAGTGTCGCCTTTCTCTCAGAAATGTCCTCTACGTCGTATTAAACTGACAGATTGCTGTCAGGCTTCTGCAGCAAGCATCTAATTGAAGAGTAGTTTTTTATTTTTTCAATACGTAGCAATGACGTCACGATTTTAAATTAAAGCGTAGAAATTTCACTGGTTATAGGGCAGGTGTCTGTTAGAAAGGAATTTTAAGTGCATTAATGCTAATGTAAACTGGGAAAAAATGCATTGAAGATAAATTAGAAACAGGATTTTTTTTCATTTTTATTGTGAATTAACATGAATATTTTAATTATTTAAGACGAAAAGAACTGCTTGATAGATTAGTATTGCAATCGTGGTAATAAACGAAAAAAAGTGATCTACAATATTCCAAGATCAACTGCTGGCACCAGTTACTAAGAAATTTTCATGATTGTTGTCATGTCCCTCATATTTATTTATTTTTATTTATTGGTACATTTTATTGTATTTTTGTTGTTGTAAATATTTTTATGTATTAAGTGTATTTTTGGAAGTGCTATTGTGCGGATGTGACTCATAGATATTGTTTTCGGGTCTGAGCTGGCTGCCTGTACATGTCGACGATTCCGAAAAGCCCTTTTATTTCCTTTTACAACTAGCCTCGGGCGCGAGTTCGGGAGCTGGAGATACGGATGCGAGAGAAAACAACAGTCTTGTGCGTCGCTGTCAAACTGAAAGGACGTTTGAACACGCGTCAAGGGACGCCGCTCTTACTCATACAAAACCCTTAAGGAGAGGGTTCGATTCTATGTGAAAATCGAGGTTCTTTAAGAATTAAATACAGTTCTGTGGAACTGAAGTGGGTTCTATGTGAACCACAGTGTAGGCAAAGGTTGGATATCCTTTCGCCGAGTTTGACGTCGGTAAAGCGAGAATCTACGAAGTGCGATTCTCCACCTCATTGCATAATTGTTTGCAGCAGCAAAGGCTTACGGAGTCGAGAGCGCATCCCCAGCACGTGATTGTATATAATGTGAATAAACTGTGTCGTCCCTATACAACTCTCGCACGTGAATTGTTGGACATATTTCTGTACATCACTTGGCGCAGCAAGTCTGAAGCATACGTCGGTAGGGGTGTAATAACTCGCGAACCGTTATATCACCGAAATAAGGATGAATGATGTTATTTCACCGAAATAAGGATCGTTCTCTATTGGAGTGCGGTTAATTGTTGGACATACAACCGGCAGCCATCGCATTTGACGCAGTCTATCACATTTGGTTTTTAACTTATTGTATTCCAATCGAAGCCCACGTTTTGTGTTCTAATATTTTTCTAAACGCAAAGAGTGCAAACTTCATTTTTTGTTTTGCTAGCCAGATGAAGTAAGTTTTGGTGTTTGAGGTTTTTGGCGCAAAGTAACCAAGGCTATATTGCGCCAACGAAGTAAGTAGCAACTTGGAAAGACTAGAAAATAGAGCTTATTATATAGAATCAAACCGTGCTGAAAATTCATATGTTCCCATTTATTTCTTTAAATTCGACGGCATTTCAACTTGCTCCCAACAACCATTCCCTACCAAATGCTATTTCATCTTCTGCTCCGACTTCTTCAGTGCAGAAGTCAATTGATTAAAACGATTTCTATGAACCAAAGTCATAAGTTAATGAGCTCTATAACGCTGTTTTTTCATCGTTACCTGACAAAAAACAAATTCTCTTTAATATAGGTCGTTATTAGTTCATTTCTATGAAGAAAGGTTTTAAAATTAATGATCATTTCACATCTTTCTTATGCATCACGAACCTTCTCTATTATTTACTGATGACAAAAGTAAATAAACGTTGGGAACGAAGGAAAAAAAATGTTAAAATCCACTCAAAAACCTTTGTGGACGCCATCTTTGTTTGCAGACTGTTGATAGTTTCGAATAATATCGGTCCTCCCCCTGAATCAACACAATGCAAGCAGCAATCTCCTTGAATCAACAGAGTTTCTCAACTTGGACATCGTGCATGTTTTCCTCCATGTTATTGCTTCCTATAGTCGTGTTACTTTTAATTATTGCTCGTCTGCTGCTGCTTTTTTTTCCATACCCTTCTGCTGAAAACAATGTTTCCTTCCACCCGAGCGACTGCACAACTGTATGCACACACGGCGAAGTTTTTTCTTCCCACTCATGAAATTTTAATTTTGTTTCCCAGTGAAGTGTTCTCAAATGGAAACTTCATTAATTACTTCCGCTAAACATCTGACGCATTAATAACGCAGCGCCAGCAGTCGTTTTCTTCTTTTCATCTTCCATTTTTTTCTCTCCTGCCCCCGTTCACCCTTCGGCGATGTGTACTCGAACATTTTGCAGCGCTATTAACTGCATGATGAAGTGAGAGGATCTGCTCTTGTCTGTTGAGAAATGATGCAGAGAAGCAGGAGGAAGGCAGCAAAAAAAAATAATAAAAAAATAAAAAACTCTAAATAGTATCATCGTTGAATGGATATTTGGCTTCTCAGTGTCAAATATCTTCTTTTAAAAGATTCATTTTCACGATCTTCAGGTACTTTTCGCTCCTCCATCTTCCGAAATTTGGATATTCATTTTCTTCTTTAAAGTATTACCAGAAATATTCACTACACTTCTACTAAGGTATCTCAAGAAATATTTTGATAAGAGTCTTTAAAACAAAAGCAAAACATTATGTAGTAATAAAAGTGCAGCTCTAGAGTAAAATCCCAATCACTTTAGATTGGATTGTTTTACCTCTGAGCGGCACTTTTTTCCACACCATGGGCTAAATGGCCAGGCCACAAGGACCCCGAAGGCTCAGAGAAGGTTGGGGGAGGGGACCCACTGGAACAGCTTTTGGGAGACAGATGGTAGCCTCCCGTCAAGGCCATCCAGCGTGTTATTTAACGTGCACAGGGTATATCTCTCCCGCACACGGGGCCACAGCTTAACGTTCCATCCGACGGACGGCGGCCTTTTCAAGCCCATCGGTGTCCCCTACTGACCGTGGGCAGGGCGGGGAATTTTGTGGAGATAAATCTCAACGCTGACCCAGCTGGTACTCGAACCTGGGAACTACAGATTACGAGCCTGGCGCGCTACCGACTGAGCCACCCCCGCCTCTCATCCTCCCCTCCCAATCACTTTCAAACCAGGTCCTTACTAATATTTTTCTTTAACTCTAGATGTTGCCCGTATTTTTCTCAGCCCTCAGTACATTATCTCATAAACTTTATAAACGTTCACGCAAGTTCTCACTCTTAGTTTAAAAAATAATTGGTTTATTTTTCTTAGTAAAAGATCTTTAAGCGTGTTTGATGAAAAAAATATTTAATTATCAATGGATAGGTTATCACAAAGACAGTTTTCGCCATAGGAATTGTGATGTCCCTTGGGTTTGGATCCTGTCAGACTCTGACAAATGTAGTGACTCCTTAGTTCGGATCCTTTCAGACTGTGACAGATGTGATGATCCAGTCCACACAGGAGAGAGGGACGATGAAATACTACTTAATTCACTTCGGTGAATTCGCAGATTCGCGGGTTTTTACGCCCGTGCCACCGTATGCCTCAACCTTACTGCGTTGAATGAAGATTAATAATGGTTCATCAATTACTGCACGAGAGTTATGTAGGGACGACACAATTTATTTATAACCTGTACAGCTACGTGCTGGGAATGAACTCCACTCTGTGGCCTTTGCTGCTTCACACTGTGGTTCTTTCTGAATCCACAAAAATAAATATAAAAATAAATACCCCCTCAAGCAGCTGCTTGCCACAGAGTTCTGACAGGAGCCTGTCAGTTTATATGCCACAGTAGGAGATCTGAGAGCTCCGTGAGCCTTTGCTGCTTTAATACTGCAAATATTACTATAATGAGGTGGAGAATTGCACACTCTGCAATTTCTCACTTTACAGACCTCAAAACTTGGCGAAAGGATAACCAATCTTTGCCTACACTGTGGCTCCTCCTGAACCACAAGAATAAAAGACAAGATTCTCCAAGAATCTGGATTCCCTCTTGGAATTGCACCCTCACTCACTCCAAGGGTTACTATTGAGAAAGGCGGCCTCCTTTTGACGCGTGTCAACACGACCTCTTCACTTGACAGCTACGCACAGACTAAAACTTTCAAATCTCCTGCCTAGCCTTCTCGCTGCGCTAAGCTCCCTAGGCGGTCATTAACGTCTATCGACAACTGCTGGCATTCGTCCCCTTGCACGGAGCAGCTTCAGACCCGAAAACAACAACAGTGAGTCATCCCAGCACAAACATTTCAAAGAACAAATAAAAATATTTACAACAATAAAATACAACAAAAATGTACAATAAATAAATATAAAATTCGAGGGACATGACAGGAATTTTTAAGCTTTCGTTTCATCAAGCAATTAAAATTATCAATGTATAGTGTGAAGAAACTCTTTGTATATTTGCGCATTGGAAATTAGAGATAAAAATCCAGAATAATTTCATTACAACATCTGAAAAAAAAAATTATCGCTGATATGGCGGGAACTTAACCCACACTCTCTAGATACGTGTCAGAGCGTTCTAACCATTAAACCACGCATAAGACGTTAAAAGTCTTTCAGAATAAGACCTATAAATCTTTCACTGAGATGTGGCGGACTTTGCGCCATCTATACTTCAGGAGAGGCATCTTTTCCAATTGTTGCTAATGATTTAGACTTTTATTATTAAAAATCCATCCATGGCAAATACAGAGATTACCTATAGAAACAGACTTCAACAATTATTCATCTGAAAAAATTTATCGCTGACGCGGAGGGAATCGAACCTGCAACTCTCTAGAAACATTCAGGTGTGCCACATCTCAGCGAAAGAGTTATAGGTCTTATTCTGGAACGTTTTAGCGTCCGATACGTGGTTTAAAGGTTAGAGCGCTCTGGCATGTATCTAAAGAGTTGCGGGGTTCGATTCCTACCGCGTCAGCGATAATCTTTTTCAGATGTTTTTTTAACTATTGTGAGGTTTATTTCTACAGGTAATATGTGCATTTACTATGGATGGCTTTCATTACATGTCGTACTTTATTTTCAAGGTGAATGATACAAGAATATTAAAATATCGCTTTGTCATTTGAATCAACATTCCTGTGTGTCAAAATCTATATTTTCGTAATACACATATTAGCATTATTACTATTATATTATTTCCTCGTTTACTCAAGACGAGGTGATCATTTGTTTCCTTTACATTTTTCGTATGAAAATATGCTGAAGAGATATTTTATTTATATTGCACTGAAAATGAAAACAATATGGATATTGGCATTGGAACAGAAAAAGAGTGTTGCTTGTTTTAAAAAGAAAATTCGAAACTGTTATCATCTTTATCTAGAAAATATTGAAAATATAACAAGCTAATGGAACTGTATAATAGTTTGGTTCTTTGTAGGTTTAGTTATGGTAGTGAAACTTGGACACTTTGTAAACAAGATAACAGGAAACTAGATGCTTTTGATTCCAGATGCTTACGCAGTATCTTGGGCATTAGGTGGTTCAACTTTGTAACTAATGATGAGGTTAGGCAAAGGAGTTTGCAACCTCCTTTAAGCAGCATATTGTGCGGAGAGAGACTCCGTTGGTTTGGCCATGTTGTCCGTATGAATAATTATAGATTGGTGAATAGGGTTATGAACAGTGTGCCTAGAGGCCTCAGAAGGAGGGGGAGACCTAGGATGCGGTGGGCAGACAATGTCAAACAGGACCTTGTTAGAATTGGTGTGCAGTGGCCAGATGCAGTAGATGTAGCTCAGGATAGACTTGCTTGGAGAACTAAATTGCATGGTCTGGTTGGACCTCCATAGCCCATGGCTGCTTGAGGATGATGATGATGATGAATGGAAATGCATTCAAAGAAGAAGAATGTTTCCATCATTTTATTAATACATTCATCATATATGGAAACCTAGACGAACACTTGTTGCTCCTTGGATTTCAGATAAAGGTATCTAAACATCCTTTATTCTTTTGTTTACATTGTTTTAAATTCTTTAATCGTTTTAAAATATATCTTGTAATATGTAAAATAATGATAATGATGATGAGGATGGCCAACATCATCATCCATAATCGATTCCATTTTACTACGAATGTAATAGAAGATTACGGAATCAACAGTTAGTGTTACTGGGTATAAGTGAAAAAATGGTCCTATAATTCGAAACTAACGATATCGCAATATATTGATGAAAATAATGAATGAAAACAAATAAATAATAATAAATTTAAAAATTCATAAAGATCAAAAGTTCTTTTCGCATCAGTAATGAAAGGATTAATTCGAGTAAACAGGGATCATTAGAAGGGACGAAGAGCATTTCCAACACCAACCCATTCCTGGAATTTTAAAACAATATCTGTAACACTATATTACCAATAGTACTGGGAACCTTCATGTTATGTAGAAGAGAATATCAAATTCAAAGCTCCGTAACTTTGGAAATAAATTTTTAAAGGGAAATATCCATGAAAATAAATCGGTGATCTGAAATTAAGTCAAATCTCTATTTTTTTTTTGCATATTCGTGCAATATTTGAGGAGTTATGGAAGTTGAAATAGTTAGCAGCCGAGTTGCTAGTTATATAATTTATCACAAGAGTTAAAAAACTACTAAAACTAATAAAAACTGTTTTTTGCTAAAAATAAATGAAATTTCGAAAGGTTCTGTGATGATACTTTCAGTTTTCAGCAGTTCTATATAACATTTTTTAGGATGAGTCTTAATATTATCGTATATTAAGCTATTATTATTAATTAATTAATGCTATAAAAATCCGATATTCAATAGCGCTTTAGATATTAAAGTAATATTATTTTAAATCAAAATTTAGAGAGATTTGAGTGAAATCTTGAAATTTTCAACGATATTTTTTCATAAAAAGCTTACTTTCAAAAATCAGGGATCTTTGACTCTGGCTTCCCATTGAAATAACAAGAAGTATCTTAGATTATTTCAATAATGTATTGCAGGCTATGAACGAAAAAGGTTATAAACTAAATTAACCTACAAAAATGCAATTCTTTTCATTACAACTCGAATGCAAAAAGGAAGCATTGTCAATTAGCAGACGGTAACAACTGAATATAAGGAAAGAAATACGCAAAGCAACAAATTTTCTTTTACAATTGCTTCTTTAGTGCAAAAAACATTATACCCTAGCGATTTACGTATAGATAATTTGATAGAATATTGGTAATTAACTTGAGTAGAATTTAATCACATCTGCTAACTGCCTATGTGTGTTTGAAATTATGAGATTGGTTATTTGTTTTAGAAATAGTTTTTGGAATTTAAAATTGAAGAACATCGTGTTCTTTGAAGATATTTTGAGAGTTTTCTGGTCTTTTGATAATGCTTGAAAACTTTTATACACGAATGTGTTTTAATGGTTCAAAATTTACTACCGAATCATTTAAAATTACTTTGTCCCCAACGGTATCTCGGATGCAAGTAAGTGTACTGGATGACAATATTCCTCCTGCTTCAAGATGGCCAATCGTGTCGTCTTCATGATTTTGCGCTGTTAGAAAAAATGCACTAGGCCTATACTTTTCATTACATAGGCATTCTCTACTTTTTTCTGCCTATTCTTGAATATACATCTCCTGTCTCGTCTCCTCACATGATCCCTGACATCAATCTTATTGAACGTACACTCATGTGGTTTAGAAAGAGACTACCTAGAGATTCCAACTCAAGCTATGAGAAACGATTGAAAGTTCTCAACATTCACTCCTTGGAATGAAGAAGGTTGATTCACGATCTAAAAATCTATTATAAAATCATTAACAACCTTCTCTATTCAAATCCGGCCGAGTATTTAATTCATGTCTTAGACTCTAGCAGAACCAGGAGGCATCTTCTATGTATTCGTAGTCCTCATGCTAGAACAAACGGTATTATTTTTCCTTCAGTAGCCGAGTTGGTCGTGTCTGGAATTCTTTACCTCCTGATGTTGTATTGTCTCCAACTTTGCATATTATAAAGACCAACTAAACCAAGTCCACTTATCCAAATTTCTAAAATGTGCAGGTTTCTTTATATATAGCATTTATATGTTGTCAAAGTGACTATTACTTTCAGATTTACAACTCTGTCACTTTTTCCTTTCTCTCTCAGCTTCAAACTTAAGCCATCTCGTATGTGTTTCTCCTCTTATGTGCTGTTAACCACATTATAAATATATCGCAGGTTTTGATATGTCTTGAGCCGTGTTAGTGTATATTTTTGTACTTTCCTCTAAATAGAATAAATAATGAGTAACCATCTTGAACAACCAGAAGCAGTAAGTACTCTTATACTGAAGTAGCCACTCACTTCTAAGAGGAAGAGCTGACGCTAGGAAAGTGAAAAGTTCAAGTTTTCGATGGCGCTTAGTTTCCACAATATATGTTGCTATATAGAACCACTTTACTCAACTTCTGCTTGCTTTTATTTAATACTCAATTTCTGCTCTTCCAAAAGCTGTTTGGATTTTCCAGGAAGACAAACATTATGACGAACTTTTTAGGACAAACTTTTATGACGAACCACATCCTCTACGTCGCAGCACAGCGCCCTCTACCTCACAGCGCAACGACTTTGCGCCACGGCACAACGCAATCGTACGTCGCAGCACAACGCCCTCTTCGAGAACAATTCAAATGTTGAAGTTTGCTTTCATATTACGCATTAATCCCCTTAGCTAACGAATATTTTTGCTCTAAACTTGCCCGGAATTACTATTTCATGAAGTAAGTGTAATTTCTCCTTGTATGCAGAAGATGCAATTTCACCTTTTGTTTCGTAATATCTAGTTTCATGAAATTTTTATAATACTCAGTTCACCGTTCACCTAACTTTTTAAATATCTAATTTTATTCAATCAGCGTTAAATTGTTGAATAAAAGAAGGTCGTAAAGATCTGTTAAATTTTTGCTTGAACTACGTTGAAATGCTGAAAGTCTCTTGTGGTATTTAAAATGATTTCAGTGTGGAAAAACCTCGAAGCGCACAGAAGAGTGGATGGAAACAGAACACTTCCTACCAGCTATTTTTTTTTTCTTTCTCTCTTCTTCGCACACTACACAGTCTTGAGAAGGATTCCATTTTTTTTAGGAAGGTGGGAGGAATAAATAGTGTAAAATGAGTCCACTGTAGTCTTGCTGGCGATATTCTGGATATTTATTAGGCAACTACAGGGTTGGGTTGGGTTGTTTTACCTCTGAGCGGCACTTTTTTGCACACCATGGGCTAAATGGCCAGGTCACATGAACTCCGAAGGCTCAGAGAAGGTTGGGGGAGGAGACCCACTGGAACAGCTGTTGGGAGACAGATGGTAGCCTCTCGTCAAGGCCATCCAGCGTGTTCTTTAACGTGCACAGGGTATGGCTCTTCCGCACACGGAGCCACAGCTTAACGTCCCATCCGACGGACGGCGGCCTTTCCAAGCCCATCTGTGTCCCCTACTGACCGTGGACAGGGCGGGGAATTTTGCGGAGATAAATCTCAACGCTGACCCAGTTGGGACTCGAACCTGGGAACTGCAGATTACGAGTCTGGCGCGCTACTGACTGAGCCACCCCACCCCAGCAACTACAGGTAATGGACAGAGAAATGGGAACATTCCCGTGTGAAGTCAATGGAGAGTCAAATTTGAAGGATCCGTAATTTCCACAATGAGCATTTTACAGAAAAATAAATACCCCCTCAAGCAGCTGCTTGCCACAGAGGTCTGACAGGAGCCTGTCATATATGTCAAAGTAGAAGGTCTGAGAGGATGGCAGGCCCTCAGCAGAAAAACGACACAAACAGGCATGCCTTACCCGGGGCTCGAACCCAGGTCCCTTAGATCAGTAGCCAAGCGCGCTAACCACTCGGCCATGGGACAGCAACAGAAAAATAGGACTGAGTAAATTAAAATCTCATTAAAATCTCTCTAAATCTCGATTTTCAATAATATGCTTTGGGTATTTAAGAGCTATGGAAGATGGAATGTTTAACAGCATCAAAGTCAGTCCTAAGAAACTTATGCAAAACTGGACAATCATTGAAAGATTTTTTTTTCAGAAAAAATTCTAAAACACACACTTATGTTATTAAATAGTTTGAAATAATACTTTTTTTTAAGTTTCAATTCTGAGGTAAATTCTTACAATTGATATCTCTGCTTTTCAATATTCAAACTTCTCTCACATAACTATCTAAGGGTTGGGTTGTTTTACCTCTGAGGGGCACTTTTTTGCACACCATGGGCTAAATGGCCAGGTCACATGGACCCCAAAGGCTCAGAGAAGGTTGGGAGAGGGGACCCACTGGAACAGCTGTTGGGAGACAGATGGTAGCCTCCCGTCAAGGCCATCCAATGTGTTCTTTAACGTGCACAGGGTATGGATCTCCCGCACACGGGGCCACGGCTTAACGTCCCATCCGACGGACGGCAGCCTTTCCAAGCCCATCGGTGTCCCCTACTGACCGTGGGCAGGGCGGGGAATTTTGCGGAGATAAATCTCAACGCTGACCCAGCTGGGACTCGAACCTGGGAACTACAGATTACGAGCCTGGCGCGCTACCGACTGAGCCACCCCCGCCCCATAACTATCTAAGTATTGAACGGATAGTGTTCAAAATCGAGATTTGAATGAGATTTGAATGTATTTAGTCGTATTTTCTGTAAACTGCTTATTGTAGAAATTACGTATCTTCGAATTTGAGTCTTCATCGACTTAACATAGAAATGTCTTAATTTTTCCCTACATTACCTCTACATCTAATAATTGCAACCAATTTTTAGAAACAATCTCTGCAAGCACTCTGCAATAACAGATCATTTATCATCCGACATTAATGTAAGACAAAGGGTTAATTTTCTCGACTATGCACTATCGGATGTTACATATTAAGTAATCCTCATGTGAGAATTGCTAAAGCTCATAACAATTGTAGCATTTAGAGAAGATTTCCATCATTCCGCCTTTTCTACTCTGTATAGTTTTCGATTACGCTATAGGTGATAGTGGGATCTGTTCTATAGAGATCAGAAAATATCTGATTTTTATAATATTGGTGAGGCCTGTAACAAACGATCTTCGGTACAAATGACGACTGAGTAAAATATGTAGCAGGCAAAACAAAATATTCTTGAAAAAATAGTATTTAAGAAATATCATTTGCTGACAGATTTGTCCAGCTTTGCTCCGGTCTTAATAAAATGACTCAGAGTAATAAAATTCCAGACGTTTTCCGATTGTGTATCCTGAGACTCATTTGCGTCTGGGAAAAGGTTTCAACTCCTCGTCACTGCTGGCAAAAGGTTTCAACTCCTCGTAATTGACCTAGGATGCGGTGGGCAGACAATGTCAAACAGGACCTTATCAGAATTGATGTGCAGTGACCAGATGTAGTAGATGTAGCTCAGGATAGACTTGCTTGGAGAACTAAATTGCACGGTCTGGTTGGACCTCCGTAGCCCATGGCTGCTTGAGGATGATGATGATGATGATTTTGTCTCAATTTCACACGAATAATTCTTCGTTAAAGATGAAGATGATCGATGTAATCGTAGAATACTCATAGTGCAGCAAACATTGAAATCAATCTTTAGATGAGAAATGGGGAAACGTTCAGTGGCAATATATATTTTTGCTTCTCTCATTCAATGAAAACAAATATTCCTTCCAAAATTCAGATTGCTGCTAATAATTATCCATGACAGAAAAGGCTGGAACGGGAAGAACAAACATAAAAGTCCTCCTGTTGCAAATATTCGAAACGATGAGTATATTCCTCCTTTCTCATTCCTTTCGAAGGAAGCAAGATATCCTTGTTTCAGTCGATCGACAGCTGCGAAAGAAGGATCGTTCACGGTTCGGCGAAACAAAATCGAAACATTTGCGGCAAAGGGAAACGCAGCAAGCGATGAGCTTAATTAAAAACAAAGAAGTTAGTCTGAGTAAGTAAGGCGTTCGTGGAAAATATTAGTAATGTGTTAGCAGAAGAAAACCGTCACCCTGTTATACAATCACTAGGTAATTATTTCTAATTAACAAGGAACGTAGAGTGCAATAAACTTTCTTTGTTCGTTTCAGCGAATAAAGGCGAACTTAACGGCTTTTCCCGCACTGAGGAGGTCTGAAGCCATTTAATTCTTCTGTTCGCCTTTAACGAGAAGAAAATATGAATAGTGCTCAGCAGTTTCTAATTACAAACTCCCTTTCTGTCTCAAGCTGTTGTAAATAATTGAATGAGAATTAACTCAATTAGAAGCGTAATCACCGTTAACTGTGTTAACTCCTACGTTCGTCTCGGACCCTTAATAAGTTTCAGGCGCACACAAATCGACTGGACATGAACGGCTTTCACCGGAAGGGAAAAACATTCACGTGGACTCGTCTGGAGACACATTTCTGCAAATGATAGGGAGTATCTGAGAAAGGGAAAATACGATACGAGGTCTGCTTTCTCTGTCAAAAGAATAATGGGCACTTTATTACCGGAATAGTATTTATCACAGGATTAACTCTATATTAAAATTATTGGTTACTAAAACATAAAAACGAGTTGTTTTTAATTTTTAATCTGATTTCAAGAAAAAAAGAAACTACAGTCTCTGAATTTATTGGAACTTTTGGAATTTTTTCCTGATTTGTGATTTGGAAATTTATTTTTTCATTTGTGTATTTTGACGGTTTCTTTTCTTATTTTTTCAGGTTTGTGTGTTTGGGCCTGTTTGTTTTGAACTTGTTTGCACATTTGTGGTTTTTCAGGCTTCTGGATTTGCCTGTAAGTTTCTTCGCCTGTTTGTGGGGTTGCTTGTATATTCATTTATAGATTTACCCTCATTTGTTCGTGGGTTTGATCCGTGTTTTTGGATAATTTACTGCAATAACTATACAACTGTTAAATGGTCAATATGATTTTCAGCGCATAAATTCTTTATGTAAGAGTATCTGTCAGTTTTGAACGTGAACTATGATTTACTCTTTTTAAAAAAAAAACGCCATTTTTAATCGGCATACAATAAGCCAGTATCTACACTGCCATTATCAATCTTATACAAACCCCAAGAAAATGAAAAAATAATAATTGAAATTTAAATCGTTCAAAGAACATTTCGTTGAATTCAAGCACCATTCATCTTGCCAATTTTCATCACTTTAGGTAGCTTATTTCATCAACGTCGTCAACATCCTTACTGAAACTGTTCATCTCGCGATCGTATTTTGACAGCATGTATAAATCGTCAGCATAACAAGAGAAGTATATTCACATGTATTAACCATCTAAACCATTAGTTGCCAAAGAGGGCGGTAGAGAAATTTGGGGTAAGGATTTCTTGAGTTTTTTAGTAGAAATAGATTAAAAAAATATCGAATAGTTCTTAGATTAACACAGTTATGCATAATAGTAATTAGGAAAGTGTGAAAAACATCACACCTATCCATCTCCCGGATTCGAACCAGAGATCTCCTGGTTGCGCCGAACCACTTGCTCTACCATTTGAGTTAGGCGTAGGAGTGGGGGGGGGATCTAGGAGATCCCGAGTTGAGTCCCGGAGACGGATTTCTTCATACTTGCCTAATTATACAACTGAATAGCATATATTTAACTTTATTCCTTCCTAACAATTACGCATGTTTTTTTTTTCGACAGAAAAACCTTAGAAATTCACGGATAAGTATCAAACACTGGTAAATTTGTATACATCGTAACTATTATTTTAACTGACTCTATCAGGAAACTGTATTTTGAAATCCACAAAGGGTGGTGTTAGAAAGAGTAAAGGTGAGCCCCGAGTTCAAAAATAGGTTGGGAACCACTGATCAAAACCAACAGTAGCTTGCTTGCTAAGCCTTTCTCATAATATTATAGATCACCAAACTTAAAAAGAAAAATACAGCATTTTCTAACTCCGTTTGTCATACTGAATCTCTCACTGTAGAGTCTACCAACTCTCACTTGACTCAATGTTATTATCGATTGCAGTAACTGTGCTAAAGAGCTTTTGAGGTATTCGATAAATATAAATATCAAAACAAATTATATCAATCAGGAGAGTCAAAAACCTTTTGAAATCAACAAGGCTAGTAACTAAACGCTTTTAAAAAGTTGGGCATTTCTGACTGAATAAAAAAAAAACTGGTGTTTAAAGCCTCTATAATTTCCGAACCAATACTTTACATCTGAAAGTTTATTATCAAATAAAATGTTAATTCTATTAAATGTACAATTATGCAAAATACTTCATCAGGAATAAAAAGTAGACTGAATCCTATAACAAGAACCGTAATCACTTCTTTGAAAATTAAGGTAATTATTCTCGGAGACAAATCCTTAGGGACAACACCACGATTATGGAACATTTTCTTCTTCACACTTCAGCGAACTAAATCGCTTTGATCTCTTATCATTTCAACAACACTTACATCTACCCCACAGTGATCTGTGTAGCCTTTAATTCTGAGATTACTAAAGTACTTTTTGATCGTGATATAGGGCCCACTTATAAAATGTCGATGTTACACTTATCTTCATTACAATAATATGAGCAGAACTAACCATATTATTCAAAATAAGCTTATAATCCACAGCCAACCTTTTCATGAGAAAGTCTCATCCTTTTTTGAAAATACTTTAACCCTATTAGATTATTCTTAAAATTCCTCGTCACTCATTGTTTTTTTTTTCGTCTGGCCCTATTGCTGACTGGGAACAAACGTTTTTTCAAGAATAGCTCTTTCCACCTAGTCGTAAACAAACGATGCTAATTACAATGAATAATCGAATGCATCAGAAAAAAACATTTCCTTTTTTTTGAGATTTCAGAGCCTTAATGTTTTATATAATTATTTTAATCTTTACTGACATTTCTTAAGCTTCAACTGTAAGACATTTTTAGCAAGTGGATGATCAATGTCTGCTTCCCTGTATCGTCTGATGTTCCTAACAGAATGAGTCCATTTACCCTTAATTAATGCGTAATCAATCATGTCTGCATTGTCAAGATCTTCTCCTTCTTAAATTAACGATTTCAGTCGCAGTTGGTGTCGTCCTTATTGACTGACACGCAGTATTAACTATTTATTTTCATACATATTCCCGGACTTTTTGTTTCTCGATGTTCGTGATTAAAGCAGCGCTCCAGAGTACCAAAGATCTACCGAGCTTCGATCGTCCCCGACGATTCAAAGATATCGTTAAATACCACAAGAGAAGATAGAAAGGATCAAGCAAGACGTTTTGCAATCATTTGAACATGTTTTATTATTATTCACTTTAGAACTTATTCAGACGCCTGTAATTCCGAGATTACTAGAGCAGTTTTGGCTCGTGATATAGGACCAACGTTAAAGTCGATATTACATTTATCATCACTGCAATACCACGTTACCAATCACATTTTAGGTGAGAAAAAACACCTAAAACATGATTGGTAACATGATTGTCTTGTTGTTAGAGGTATACCTCTTATTACAAGTTTCTGAGCTAACCAGTTTGAGTTGGCTACCGCAAAATGAACGGTGATACCTTTCATTTGGTCTAAAATATTTGATACCTGAGCTTTCAAAATAGATCATCACTGATCTATCATAGGCTAAAATAAATTATCCGTTTCTAGCATGAAAATATGCTACTGTAGTTTGAAATGCCTGTGGTATTTCTATTCTGTGTATTACATTCTACTTACAGTTGCATGTAGTTTCGTTTCCCTCTACGCCTGGATGCCTGAGAACAAAAACTGGCCAGAGTATAACTTAGATAGGTAAGATATGGGAATACTTTCTCTTAGCAAACAGATCTTCGGTCTCTCGGGTGTCCCTTTAACGCTCTTCGCAACCACGATCCTTCAGGTGTTTCTAGTCTGTCACACAGATTTTTTACCTAGCTACAAAAATGTTAAATTCATTTCCAGATGTTAGTTACATAAGCGTTATAAACCAAAATAATTGTATTATATCCGAGTGATTAGCACGCTTGGCTACTGATCTAAGGGACCTGGATTCGAGTCCCAGGTAAGGCATGGATGTGTGTCGTTTTTCTGCTGAGGTCCTGCCATCCTCACAGACCTCATACTATGGCGTATAAACTGACAGGCTCCTGTCAGACCTCTGTGGCAAGCAGCTGCTTGAGGGAGTATTTATTTATTTTTCTATATATTTTACTATAAACTAAGAAAAATGATTTTGAAATTTTGCTTAAAGTAATTTTATTTGGTTATTTTAGATGTTGCCTACTTATTTGTATGCAACTAATTTAATTACCTGGAAGACTGGGTTGGATTGTTTTACTTCTGATAGATGCTTTTTTGAACACCATGGGCTAAATGGCCAGGTCACAAGGACCCCGAGGGCTCAGAGAAAGTTCGAGGCAGAGGACCCACTGGATAGCTGTTAGCAAACATAGGGTAGCTCCAGTCAAGAGCATCCAGCATGTTCTTTAACATGCACAGGGTATGGCTCTCCCCCACACGGGGCCACGGGTTAACGTCCCATCCAATGGATGGCGATCTTTCCAAGCCCATCGGTGTCCCCTACTGACAGAGGGCAAAGCGGGGAGTTTTGCGGAGTACCTGGAAGGTTTTGTTGGACCTTTCCAGGTATTATTATATTTGTTTCCTCGTATTATCTTTTATTTTCTTCTTACTTATATATTATTATATTATTTTTTGATTCTTCGTATTAGCTTCTATTTTTTTCTTACTCTTTCCGTTTATAATTTGATCGTAAATGTTTGATGTAATGTTTTCATAAAAGAATATAGAAATAAAGTTATTGTTATTTATCATTAATCTCTTAAAACAAATAATTTACGATCCCTCCATCCACTAGCTACGGGTAATGGGACAAATCATTACTGCCAATGTAATCCTCCTGACTGTCATATTCTACCAAAAAAATTGCAAATTTCTATCATAAATACTGAGGTTGATTGCGTTACATTGCGCTGATTTCTTATGCAAATGCACAAGGGCGTATCAAAAAGTAAGTTGCCCTCGTGTAATTGTAACAAATAACAGAGTACATGAGAACGGCAAAATATATATTAAGGTGAAGATACAACCTGAATTTGTTTCTCAACCTAGTCGCAAAGGTTATGTAAACACTTATCCGAACTTATGATTCATTTGCCCATTCCCTGATCGTAAATAATCTGCTCCAACGTCCACCAAACTGGTCAAAGCCGCTTCTTTGAATCTTCATCAGACGAAAACGTCTGTTCTCACAGATGGTCTTTCAATTTACCCAACAAACTTAATTTTAATCTGGCAATTATCCTGAATCATCTCATTAACCTGCGAAACGTTATCCGCAGTAACGCACATCGAGGCTCTACCTCTGCCGTATTCTATATATTCTGTCAAATCTGTACGGCGTTTTCAAACTGTTGGCAATACTTAACGATAGCCTTGATGATGCCTTGATGATGAGACATCGCACTCTCCTCATACGGCAGATATTTCTCGATGGATTCCTGTACAATTCAAGTTTTTCGCCCACAATAAAAGAACTGTTCCGCAGACTTCTAATTTGGAATAACAATCAAGTAGACGCGCCATCATTCCCGAAAAATAGAAACGCACTATGCACGTTCGCGTGTTGTAACTGCTGGGTCGGAAGTTGCACTACGTTATACATCCCTCCCAAGCACAAATGTTGTTTCTTGACTACGGTCGACAACAAGCACTGAGTACAGTCACTCAAAAAAAAATATCCGAACACTATGGTTGATTACAGAATTCAGAAAAAATATCTGGCAACGATTTTTTTAGAAATTAGCAATCTGGCAACCTTCGTGTCACGTGACACGAAGGTTGCCAGATCACTAATTTCTAAAAAAATCGTTGCCAGTTATTTTTTCTGAATTCTGTAATCAACCGTAGTGTTCGGATATTTTTTTTGAGCGACTGTACAACTTTCTTTTTGATACGCCTACGTACCTCGCTGACGTGCAACCCAAGAAGAATAAATTGTGGAGACGGTGTGTGTCCCCCAATATTATACGCGTACAGTTTTTTGAGCACGACAGGTTTTGGGAAGGGTACTTCGTTGCCCTTAACCGACAGCCAGTATTACGAGTTACAAATTATAAAGATGCGTAAAGCCAGAGGATTTAGCATTTTTCGAAAGGGCATCTACATGGTGAAGCAGCTCATGCGACACGAGATGCGAAAAAAGACTGATAGGAATCCTGTCTTTTTCGCTCTCTTTACAGTACTCGTTGCTACGTAACACAGAAAACATTCACCTTTCATAGTTCTCATATTTCAGGTACTTATGTAAACAAATATATATATTACGTTTAAAAGAAGAATTAATTTTGAGTGGACCAACAATAGCAACACTGCTTAATATTCAATTGTCTCTTTAGCAAAGTCTATTTTATAATAAAAATAAAATAAATACTCCCTCAAGCAGTTGCTTGCCACAGAGGTCTGACAGGAGCCTGTCAGTTCATATTACACAGTAGAAGGTCTGAGAGGATGGCAGGACCTCAGCACAAAAACGACACATACAGCCATGCCTTACCCGGGGCTCGAACCCAGGTCCCTTAGATCAGTAGCCAAGCGCGCTAACCACTCAGCCATGGGACGGCTACATTTAAAAGAAGAATTAATTTTGAGTGGACCAACAATAGCAACACTGCTTAATATTCAATTGTCTCTTTAGCAAAGTCTATTTTATAATAAAAATAAAATAAATACTCCCTCAAGCAGCTGCTTGCCACAGAGGTCTGACAGGAGCCTGTCAGTTCATATTACACAGTAGAAGGTCTGAGAGGATGGCAGGACCTCAGCACAAAAACGACACATACATCCATGCCTTACCCGGGGCTCGAACCCAGGTCCCTTAGATCAGTAGCCAAGCGCGCTAACCACTCGGCCATGGGACGGCTACATTTAAAAGAAGAATTAATTTTGAGTGGACCAACAATAGCAACACTGCTTAATATTCAATTGTCTCTCTAGCAAAGTCTATTTTATAATAAAAATAAAATAAATACTCCCTCAAGCAGCTGCTTGCCACAGAGGTCTGACAGGAGCCTGTCAGTTCATATTACACAGTAGAAGGTCTGAGAGGATGGCAGGACCTCAGCACAAAAACGACACATACATCCATGCCTTACCCGGGGCTCGAACCCAGGTCCCTTAGATCAGTAGCCAAGCGCGCTAACCACTCGGCCATGGGACGGCTACATTTAAAAGAAGAATTAATTTTGAGTGGACCAACAATAGTAACACTGCTTAATATTCAATTGTCTCTCTAGCAAAGTCTATTTTATACGCTGACTTTTCAGGATATTTTGCAAGAACCACAGAGGCACATTACCTAAGATTAGGATCAATGATGCTGCTATAAACAAGGATAGACATACCTGCGATGGTGTCGTGTCCCTCTAATTTATTTTTATTTTCTAGTAGCTGCCATTGGATATTTATTAATATTTTCAGTAATATCCTAAATGGGAGTATGTGCTAATTAGTCGTGGCTTAACTGTGTGTGCTTATTAAGAGCGAAGTCTGTTTCTGGACCATTTTGATGGCTCAGATGCTCCCGATGCGACCAAATGATTTCATTACCGTCGAAGAGGAGAGCAAGTCAATCCGTCTTAGCCGCAGGGATCGGGGTGGAATTGCACTAGAAGGCAAGCAAGCTGCACGAAAATACGAAACGCAGAGGAACGATAGCTGATGAACTGAGAGGAGTTCAAGTTTTAGTAGAGTTCAAAAGCTGATGTTGCTGTTTCTCGCAAACCCTCAAGAAAAGCACTTGTAAGTTTCAGAAGAGAGAAGTGACATATAGCAAGGAGAGGATAAGATTTCCTCTCACCGAATTCTGGGACTCATCAAGTGAATGCCTGCATTAAAAGGACAAGATTAGCATCTTTCTACTGAACAAAATAAAAATTAGTCAGTATGATGCGCCACAGAGAAGAAGAGTGAGGAAAGATGCTTATGCGAAAATGATAATTCAATCTGTGGTAAATCGATAGGAGAATTTCCTAGTGGATTAATATGATCATTAAATAGCAGCCTTCGTCGGTAGCGAAGTGTTAAGCACATCTAAAGTCACAGAGTCAAGCACATTGTCATAGGGTTTATATATGTGCAATTGTATATCAAAAATAAATATTCGTCTCGTCCTCTATGTAGTGCAGTGGACATTTGCTTTATTATATTGAAAGCATGTCCCCTCTAGAGTATACTGACGCACGGGTGTAAAAAACACTCGATCTGGAGCTTCAACTATAACTGCACATGGGCAAAGACGAATCGATGGAGATAATTGTCTCTACTGCATTCTGTGCATTAAAATAAGGTTCGGTGGCCATAAATTATGGGTCCACGACAGATGAACTCTGATAAGATCATTTACCTGATGATAATAGATATCCTTTGTGTGCACGTGGGACAGGCACCCTTCAAATAATTGTCACTCCAAAAAATTGTAACTTCCTCAATAGAGGCTCCACAACTGCAACGTCAAAGTCGAAAAATACAATAAGAGAAAATAGACAATCCAGTCAACATCGAGACCAAGAGAACTTGACCGTTCCTCAGAAGAATTTCCTTCGAAACTATTAATGGCCTTCACCATAAGAAAAACTGGGTCGAATTTCAGGGTTTACGCATCACACAGTAAAATGATGAGCGTTTCTTCTACCAGTGATTCCTAGTTTTACAAGACTTTCTATGAGTTCGTAGCATGGAAGGATTATTTCTAATTTCCAAATCTTGTTTCATCAGTTATAAGATGATAAATAATTAACAGGGCTGATGCCTTCGTTTCTGGTCGGAAAATAAACACTTTTGCAAACTTAAAAACCACTTCTATCGGCAGAAGTAAGAGTTCCAATACAAACAATAAAAAAATTTATTTTCTTCCATTCATTTTTTAGAACATCGTACATTTTTTTCGGTCCTTTCTTTGCCATCTCGAAACGTTGTCCTCCGCTACGACTTCATCCTTTCGAGAGTTATTGTTCGTTAGATCCCTGATGCTAATCTGAGCTTTACAGAAATTTAGGTGCTAAAGATTCGATCACATGAGTTACGTCACACACGAAGCTTGCTTAAATATAATCTGCTCCAGCTCGTGGGGGAAATGCCCAACACTTAATTGACTTTCCCCGCAGTTTAGCTCTATCTTTGTAGTAATCTGTAAACGAACGAGACATCCCTAACGCCTAGGCACATACTTGTCAAACAACCATCACTAACATCAAACAGTTGAGGCCAGGGATAATTCTCTTTCGTCCAAACGCTGTTATCAGCACAATTGCATCCGCAAACATCCGCTATATGCAACAACAAGGATCAACAGATTTACTTAGAATGTTGTCATCTAAGGTACACTCATTTCATCGTTTGTCCTGCTTAGTTCGAAGGGGATCAAGAAGCACATTCAGTGGAGATTTGATCAAAATGCGTTTGCTCTTTCAATAGCGTTCAACCATTTTCTTAGACTCTGTCAACGTGAAGGGTATAATTGTGAATGAAACAAAGTATCCAACTCAATACGTGATGAATGCTTTATCTAATATTTGGATATTAGAAGACAATATGGTTAAAAGGGTTTTGGAAATATTTTATTGGAATTATAGAACCAAGAGCTCTTTTAATTACTTATGTACTTCTGTATGTTATTAATTATTTGGGTTCTTCTCTATATTAATGTTTTAGTTTTCTTTTCCTACTCTCTTTTCAATTCATACCGAAGAGATCTAAATTCGAAAAAACGGTTTTTTGCAGTTACATATCAACGCCACTTTAGTACCTAATTGGTTCAAGTTGTGGTTTTATTTGGTATTTCAAAGCTTTATTATAAGCACGATTAACATCTAACTGGTTCGTAAGAAATATCAATAAAAATATGGCTCAGGGGAATCAGATTATGTGTCGAGATATTTAAAAGAATTAGATGTTTTAGTTGGTTAAAAAAAGAATGAGCTTTGCTTTTTGATTTAGCATCTGTCATTCTGCAGTCAACATTTTTTTTTTTGCTTTTTAAGAGAAAAAAAGGAAGATTCGTTTTGGTTTGGATAGGTGCAAATAGAATATTACAATTCAAATATTCCGATTCTTACAACCACCGCTTGAGAGAGCTAAAGAAAAATTTTTTCAAAACTTTAAATATTAAAATATTATATCATGTATAAATAAAAAATATTTTAGTCCATGATATAAATCTGAAATTTTGTGAAAGAATGTGGCCAAACGGTTTCCGCTAGCAGAAGTGAGTTGGCTCCTTCCGCCACGTCGGTGGGGTTGTGGGAGGGGGGGGTTAACGGATTTTTTTTTATTTCGGTTGGATAGGCACTAATAAAATATTATCATTTTCGAGCCTTTTATTAGTTTGAATTTCCATCGTTAGAGGAAGCTGATTTTATAAAATTGCAAATTTTATCCTTTTTGGAAACGAGCATTTCATATTGGCCCCGAAGGGAGAGGGGTGGCTCAGTCGATAGCGCACCAGGCTTTTAATCGGCAGTTCCCTGGTTCGAATCCCAGCTGGACCAGCGTTGAGATTTATCTCCGCAAAACTCCCCTCCCTGCCCTAGGTCAATAGGGAACATCTATGGGCTTGGAAAAACCGCTGTCCGTCGGATGGGACATTAAGCCGTGGACCTATATGCAGGACAGCCACACCCTGTGCGCGTTAAAGAATACGCTGGATGGCCTTGACAGGAAGATACCATCTGTATTCCAACAGCTGTTCCAGCGAGTTCCCTCTCCCATCCTCCTCTGTGCTCTCGAGGTCCTTGTAACCTGGCCATTTAGCTCATTGTGTGCAAAAAAGTGCCGCTCACAGGTAAAACAATTCAATCTATTCGTTCCGAGCAATTTTCTATCTAATAACCATCGAAACGTATTGATAAGTTAAAGCGTTAGAGAGCAGATATAAGGAGCGTAAAATTAAAGAGAGGAATCAGATTGCATTGGTTGCGATCTCATCAGATGTGAAAGGCAAACTAATTTTATTATAATGATGTACAGTCGCTCAAAAAAGTATCCCAACACTATGGTTGATTACAGAATTCAGAAAAAATATCTGGCAGCGATTCTTTTAGAAATTAGTGATCTGACAACCATAGTGTTCGGATACTTTTTTGAGCGACTGTAGGTGGTCATATTATTTTGATACTAGATCGTGTACGGAAATATTGAGCGTGTGCAGTTACCGTTCACAGCAAACTGGAACTTTTCCAGTAACTGCACACGCTCCAGTTTGCTGTGAACGGTAACTGGAGCGTGTACAGTTGCTGTACACGCTCCAGGTATTTCACGTGACACGAAGGTTGCCAGATCACTAATTTCTAAAAAAATCGTTGCCAGATATTTTTCTGAATTCTATAATCAACCATAGCGTTCGGATACTTTTTTGAGCGACTGTACCATTATATATAATATAAATAGTACTTTGAAGGATCATAAAGCCACCATTCATTTAAAAATCAATAAAAAAATTTCGGATATTTTCAGATTGAAATCTGATTTAAAATTGCTCCCTTGTTTTTTTCAAAATTGCTCAACAGATTTCAACTTTGTAAAAAGAAAAATATATTTGTATCGCTCCGTAGTTTTTAATTTAGATTTAAGTAAAAGTATCTGCTTCGGTGAGAGAGAGACAGAATTTTTGAAAAATAAGTTTATGAATCCCGGGCTTCATTTAACGCTTGTTCACAGGTGCTTGGATATGTATCAAAGGGACCTGAGTTCGAGCCTTGATTATAGCATGGACGTTGATGTTGTCTTTCTGCGGATATCCCGCCATCGTCACAGCCCTTCTACTATAGCGTATACATTGAGGCTCCTGCCATCATCCGTGGCAACCAGTTACTTGAGGGTTTTTTTTTATATAGTGAAATAAAAAAAAAACTTTGCGAATAAAATAGGTAATATTATCTAACTACGAAATATGCAGTATATGTAATAAACAAAAAGCAACTTTGATTTCTTTGTTAATAGTTATTCTGAGCTCTTTTAAAAGATCTATTTTGATTTGAAGGTTAATGAAATATATATTTGACGAATATATATTTCATTACCATTATTAATTATCCTAATTGTTAATTAATAATATTAATATTGCTTGTTATTGGTAGTTGAAGAATTCTCTTAAATTTGCTACAGAGATCTGTAGTTTAATACGCTATGAAGATGATGTGCGAGACAGGCGAGATTTCAGAAGGAAATCAACGTGGAAAATAACCTTTACATTGGACAGAGCTTGACCTCCAGTTCCATTTTTACGCAGTCAAGCATGCTAATCTTTTATTTTTCCAACTTCAGAATACATTTTCGTAAATATTTTAACTCTTGTTGCATACTCAAATTGTACGAATTTTTTCGCAAAACAGCTGTTTAGTTTGTATTGTAAGAATAGCATAGAAACAAAATATTTAACTGATTGCACTATTTTATTTTATTATACAACAGAGTTGAGTTACGGCGGAATTGTTCGAGCTTGATTTGGAGAAAAAAATTATCTGACACATCATGACTTATACAAAAGTCATGGGATACGTGCCTAATATCGGGTTGGTCCTCCTCGACCCCTTAGCATTGCAGCCACACGTTGAGGCATAGAATCAACGAGTTGCCGATACCGTCTGCAGGGATGGCTGCCCACACATCCTGCAGTGTCCATAATTGTGTTGCATTGAATGGTTCTGGATTCATGGATCGTAAGCATGTTTCCATTGTGTCCCACAGATGCTCCCAGGGGTTCATATCAGGGGACCGTTGTGGCCAATTCATGGTGGAGTATTCCTCGATCCAGCTCCTAGCAACCAAAGACTGGTGACACGTTGCATTATCTTGTTGGAACACCCCTTCACCATCAGGGTGCTCGAGAGTCATGAAAGGATGCAGGTGATTTGCGAGAATATCCACGTATCTCATACCTGTTAACGATTGCTCCAAACGGACGAGAGAGCCAAATGTAGACCACGTGAACATGCCCCACACCATCAGAGAGTAGCCTCTAGCCTGAACAGTACCTTGCAGACAGGAAGGGTCCATGGCTTCATGGGGCCTTGATCCATCAGACCATGATTCCCGACGCCACTGTTCTACTGTCCAATTTCGATGTCTTCAGGCCCATTCCAGTCATTGAGCTCTGTGACATCGTGTAAGCAATGGGGCATAAGTGGGTATTCAGCTACCAAATCCTATGGAGTGCAGGTGGCGACCGACGGTCCTTTCAGAAACGTTTTGTGTTTGGCCCGCATTCAAATTAGCAGTGATTTCATGCATGTAGCTTGTCTGTTAGTCGTTACCATTCGTGACCGCCGACACAAGTTCCGTTGTCAATTGCACGTGGCCATCCCATTCGCTGGTTTACGTGTGTGGAAATGACATCAACAGAATACTGATGATAAACTCTTGACACCGTAGACCAGGGAAAACCGAATTCCTGCACGATATCCGATATTTCATGACTCATCCTTCTGGCACCAACGATCAAGCCACGTTCAAAGTCAGACAACTCAAGACGTGCAGCCATGCTGAATTAACTACTCCGAAATGAATGATGGGTTTGTAGGATACTGCAGCGACATTCTGTGGTTGAGGTCCAACTCATCGGTTACGAATACAGCGCGTTAGTTCTACTTTAACTGCTATTCCCATGACTTTTGGCCTCTCAGTGTATATACAGAAATGAATGTCAATAATTATTTATTATTATCATGTCATGAAAAAATTAGAAAGTTAATATTATTTGTAATGAAAAAATGTCCAGAATACTAGTAGAAACTGAAAGTTTATGGGTAACTTAATTGTAAACGCAAAGAGCCTTACATTTAGTAAAAATAGATAATATGTAAAAAAAGAATGAAAGACTCATCATGTTTATTTTTAATTATTTAAAACTAATTATAAGGTTGAATTATGATAAAATATTATGCTTTTACTCCTTTTCATTTTACAATTCCATGAAATATTTGAAATTTAAATTATTCTGACCCAAGCCCGAAGTTGTCTGTGCTATTTTGAGCCTTAATTCATCTGTGCTATCTTGAGCCTTAATTCATCTGTTCTATTTTGAGACACAATTCCTCTCCATTGTACAGTCGCTCAAAAAAGTATCCGAACACTACGGTTGATTGCAGAATTCAGAAAAAATATGTGGCAAGGAAAACAAATTCGTTGCCAGATATTTTTTCTGAATTCTGTAATCAAACATAGCGTTCGGATACTTTTTGAGCGACTGTACAAGATATATGTACGTACATTTATGATAATATAATGTTAAAAATACCTACGAAGTAGGTAAAAGAAAATGAATGTACAGTCGGCCCTCAACATTCGCAGGGGTTAGGGGCGCAGGACCGCCGCGAACGGGGAAAAACTGCGAATATCTCTAAGCCTCCCCCCCCCACAAACCTTAACTCCTAATACTGTTAACCATATTTAACACACACAAAAAAGTAAAATAATGCACTGTACTGCAAGAGTATGTTTTATAAATTTAAAATTACAGTATGAACAATGTAGCTAACACACAGAGAGAGAGGTAATACACGTACAGTATGTGACATATATAGTATTTAGATAGCAGTAAAATTATTAAAGTTTATAAAATACAGTTATATACAGTACAGTACAATACAGTATTGTGTTTTATAAACTTTAATAATTTTATGCTTTTAAAAATTTCTTCGTCTTTCACACGATGACTAAGCTAGCGATGACTATGTACAGATGATGATGAAATGCAAACACTTCTGACACACAGTTCTTGCTGTACAGTTATGAGACTTACAGTACACCCACACATTCAAACAATATTTATTGTAATTGTACTGCATTATTTTTAATTGTTCGAGCAGTGGAAGTGGATCGTCAGGGTCTTCATTCTCGTCGTCTTCTACGTGTTCCGTATGCGGAGGAGGAGGAGAAGGGGGTGCCTCAGGGGTAGCAGGGGTGGCAGAGCTAGAAGGGGTAGAAGGGGAGGCAGGGATACTTAGTGTTATCATCTTGAAATACATTGTGATTTCAGTTTGGCTTTTTTGCCTCTTCATTTCTTTAAAAATGTTGGTATACGTAGACAATGCCTTCAACTTCAAGGAACGTATCATGGACTTGTCGATATCATAAAAATAGTCATCGCAATTCTTTTAGCATACTAAAACCATTTTCAAAGTTTAACTTTTTATATTAAATTTGTGTATGTATATATTTATGGTAGTAATATAATGCATATATTTTATGTATTTATGACTTACTGAACTTTTTTTAGCTTTCTTTACATTTTCTGCTCTACGCGCGTCGTCTGCGATTTTCCGCAGTTGGCCGCAAAACTCCAAAAAAATTCCCATCTAATTATTGAGGGCAAATCTGCGAAAGTTAAACCGGCGAAAGTCGAGGGCCGACTGTATATGTGTATATATGTGTGTATGTATTATAAGTTTTTTAATAGTAATGCAATTTTTGGCTCACCACATTAGATGCTGAATTTTGTTTTACCACGTGTTTCAGAGAAATGATACATGGACAAGTAGATTTAAAAAATGTTAATGTTGCCATCTTTTTGAAGTGATGGCTACAATTACGAATACAATAAATAAAAAAATAGGGGTGAGAGGGATATGTCACACAAAAAATAAGTATTCTAGAAAATAAAACTACTAAAAATAAAATGCCATGTTTACTGCAATTTTGTTGATTCTTGTTCCATTTAATACGGAACTGTTAGTACTTCTGAGATCCATAAGCTTATATTTAAGCTTATGATTTAATATTTGTGCAGTTTTGCTAAAAAAAATACTTTATTACGCTTAAAAAAATAAAAAGGCAGAAGTAATTAATATAAGATATGTACAATTCTGTCTTACTCTCACAGTTTATAGTTTTAGTGACCATTTTTATGGGCAAGTATAAACATTAATAATGAAACCACAGCATAGATAATGGGCAATAAACAATTTTTTGTCTGTGGCAGCACGAACCTTTAAATCATTAATGCGTAATTTATGTAGTTAAAGCAGTGACACTACGCCATCAACGTTTGCCATTCTGTTTTGCAATTGATTTTTATGTCACCTTAGTTGTTTTTGTGATTCTGAGCTTTTTTCAGCTACGAAAGGTTTTTCAAAATCAGAAATTTCATCAGTGAGACTAACATTCAGACTACACCAAGATTTGGGGCGGGGGTGACTCAGTCGATAGCGCGCCAGGCTCGTAATCTGTAGTTCCTAGGTTCGAGTCCCAGCTGGGTCAGCGTTGAGATTTATCTCCGCAAATTCCCCGCCCTGCCCACGGTCAGTAGGGGACACCGATCGCTTGGAAATGCCGCCGTCCGTCGGATGGGACGTTAAACCGTGGCCCCGTGTGCGGGAGAGCCATACCCTGTGAACGTTAAAGAACACGCTGGATAGCCTTGACGGGAGGCTACCATCTGTCTCCCAACAGCTGTTCCAGTGGGTCCCCTCCCCCAACCTTCTCTGAGCCTTCGGGGTCCATGTGACCTGGCCATTTAGCTCATGGTGTGCAAAAAAGTGCCGCTCAGAGGTAAAACAACCCAACACCAAGATTTAATGATTTCTGATTTCTCAGCTGAAGTCTGAAAGACTCGCCGTTTGGAGTTCCTTAAAATGATTTCTTTTGATTCGTGCTATTAACGGAAAAACGCAGGAAGTAGTTTCGAGAAGTCAGTAGTCGGTCAGTGTTTTCCGAGAGCGTTGATGATGATCCGAGAATTAATGACTTTGATGCCTTTGGTGAAGACAATCTTTCTTTTTTACATTTTGAGAATGCAGAACCAGATGGAAACACAGAGATTTGAATACCACCTGAGAAATTAGAGTAATTTCCTGAATAAAATTTTAAAAATAGCGCGCTTGGCTACTGATCTAAGGGACCTGGGTTCGAGCCCCGGGTAAGGCATGGATGTTCGTGTCGTTTTTCTGCTGAGGTCCTGCCATCCTCTCAGACCTTCTACTATGGCATATAAACTGACAGGCTCCTGTCACACCTCTGTGGCAAGCAGCTGCTTGAGGGGGGTAATTTTTTTTTTACAAACAAATATTTTAGAGAATAGACTAATTACGTCTGTTCATTTGTGCTGTTGGAAGGGTTTGAAAGAAGTGTCTGATGTTACTTGACTCAGCGATAATGACACGGTAAAAGAAAAAGTCTTCAATTATATGTAGATAAAACCTCATAAAAGACGAATTTAAGCTCGGCCTTTAGCATAAAGGATGTTGGACTACAGGGAGCTTTTTCTAGAAGAAAATGATAAGTGAGCTAACAATGTCAAACATCTCAGACGTCATAGTAGCAGCATCATTCAAAATGTCAAAGTTACGAATCATTGAGCGGGTAATGACGCATAATTGATGGAAATGTCTTCGTTTTCTGCACCCTTATGGACAAGACAAGGGAATTAATGAGTAATTCTTTAAGCGTCATTGCTGAAGAAATACGTCGTAGCCTTGTAATGCATTGCAGAGCCTTTTGAAGAAATGAGATGGTTAAAAACTGAGACAGTTGCCTAATTAGGTGAAGTAAACATTTCGTTTTCTAATTTCATATAATATAAAGCCAGTTCTTAAGAGAATAAAACCTGCTTAAAATGCATTTCAATTTCATATCGTAAACACGTCTTGTGAAGGAAATAAGTCATTTTGTATTGATCTGCATTTTTCTAAACGCCAACAAACGATGCAATGCATTATTCCATATAAGCTAATTGCCGTGAAATGTCTTATTGTATAATTCGTCGGATTTAATGCTTTTGGGAAATATACAGTAAACTCCTGTCTATAGCTGAATCCAGATTAATTCCTGTTAAGTGTGGTTTCAATTTACAATATTTGAAAGGCATCAAGAATGAAATTTGATGTTTATTTATTTATCTAATGTGCTTAAAACAGGGTTGGGTTGTTTTACCTCTGAGCGGCACTTTTTTGCACACCATGGGCTAAATGGCCAGGTCACATGGACCCCGAAGGCTCAGAGAAGGTTGGGGGAGGGGACCCACTGGAACAGCTGTTGGGAGGCAGATGGTAGCTTCCCGTCAAAGCCATCCAGCGTGTTCTTTAATCCATCCAGCGTGTTTAAAGCCATCCAGCGTGTTGACAGAGTATGACTCTCCCGCACACGGGGCCACGGCTTAACGTCCCATCCGACGGACGGCGGTCTTTCCAAGCCCATCGGTGTCCCCTACTGACCGTGGGCAGGGCGGGGAATTTTGCGGAGATAAATCTCAACGCTGACCCAGCTGGGACTCGAACCTAGGAACTACAGATTACGAGCCTGGCGCGCTACCGACTGAGCCATCCCCGCCCCGCTTAAAACAGATGAATGATCCAATAACAGTGAACGCATACAAAGGGAATAATTCAAAATTAGTACATTTAAAGGTGCATAGACAAATCAGTTACAAAAAAAGTGAAAAGGACATATTCAACATTTTGAAACAACATATACAACACACTTACATAAATACAGATAATTAGGAACAAAATCAAGAACAACGTAACGTCATACAATGCGATTTGAAATTTTTCAAGACATTGTAAAAAAAACGAGGATATTGTTGTACAAGTTAAAAAGGTTCAGAAATCTAACCACGGAAAAATTTATCAATGTATTTGATTTATGAAATGAAACTCTAAGAAATGGAGTATTTCTCATGGGGTGCTTCTTTAACGCAAAGCTCATTAAAAACAGTAGTTCGGTGCAATCTATCATGTTTTTTGACAATTTATAAAAAACATTAGATACAAAAATTTTCTATTACTTAATAAGCAAACATAACACATATTTTTAGTCGTTCAGTAGGAATATCTCGAAGATAAATTCCGGTGTCTCTGTAGTAAAGAAAGTAATTTATTTTGAACTTTTTCTTCAATATTATGAATATTTTATTGATAGTAAGGATCTCATATTAAGCTTCCATATTCTGTGTTTGAACGAAACAATGATTTAAATAAATTGATTATAGATCTTGTACAGTCGCTCAAAAAAGTATCCGAACACTATGGTTGAATAAAGAATTCAGAAAAAATATCTGGCAAAGATTTTTTTGGAAATTAGTGATCTGGCAACCTTCGTGTTACGTGACACGAAGGTTGCCAGATCACTAATTTCTAAATAAACCGTTGCCAGATATTTTTTCTGAATTCTGTAATCAGCCATAGTGTTCGGATACTTTTTTGAGCGACTGTATTAGTAAAATATTTTATTTTTCTAAACAATAAAACCCAAATTTCTATTAGCTTTCTTCACAATTTCTTGACACTTACATTTTCTTACACATACACTTGAATATACATATTAAAATTAAAGTTCGAGTCAAACAAGATACCTAAATCACGGAAAAAACAATTCCTGGAATAGCACAAGAGTTGATGTTATAATCATACTTTACAAAAATTCTTTTTCGAAAATAGCTTAAAATTGAGGATTTTAAAACATTCAGTTGGAGTCCATTCAGAACAGGCCAGTTGTGGAATTTAGTCAAACCTGGCTGTAGTAAATGACAGTCGTTAATTTAGTCAATCCGTCTATAAAATTTTACGTCATCTTCGTACATTAGACAACTGCAAGAACTAAGCATATCTGGTAGATCATTAATGAAAATGAAAAATAACAACGGTTCCAGATTAGAGCCTTGGGGCACCCCGGAGTTACTAAAAAAAAACTTGTAGGAAAACTTGGAACCATAGCAAACATAAAGAGATCTACCAAACAAAAAGGAATAAAACCCTTCAACTAAATTGCAACTAAAACTGATTTTAACTAACTTGTTCAACAATAATCTGAAATCACTTTTATCAAACGCTTTTGAAAATTCGGTCTAAATAACATCTAACTAACCGTCACAATCAAATGAATCTTCATTATTTTTCCTAAGACATAGAACATTGGTAACAGCTGAACATTTTGGCAAAAATCCATGTTGGTTTGGAGAAATCCAATTTTTTAATTGTTGCGAATTTTCTTTTATGTGTTATGGATTCACAGATCTTAGGAAACGGTGATAGAAGAGGAAATAGGTCGATAATTTTCGATATCATATATGTTTTCGTTTTCAATCATGGTATTTGTTTTATTCTTTCCAAGAACTTGAAAATTTGTAATTCTAATTGAGAGATTAAATAATGTTAGAAGAGATTAAACAAAACTATCAGCACACCCCTTAATAAAGAAAGAAGGAACCTCATCGAGGTCAATTGACTTTGACCCTTTTAAATGTTTACTAGCCCGTCTGATGTCATCAACAGCTATTTTTGCAATGGAAACATTAATATCTTTATCTATGCAATCAAAATTATCACTATTGTAGGAAGTGATTGAAACATAAACCGATTTAAACTAATTGGCAAAAATATTACTAATGGTTTTAAAATAAAACAATTCATTACTTTGATATCTCATAGCATTAAATACTATCTTTCCTCTGCTATATGGGGGCGGGGGTGGCTCAGTCGGTAGCGCGCTAGGCTCGTAATCTGTAGTTACCAGGTTCGAGTCCCAGCTGGGTCAGCGTTGAGATTTATCTCCGCAAAATTCCCCACCACGGTCACTAGGGGACACCGATGGGCTTGGAAAGGCCGCCGTCCGTCGGATGGGACATTAAGCCGTGGCCCCGTGTGCGGGAGAGCCATACCCTGTGCACGTTAAAGAACACGCTGGATGGATTTGACGGGAGGCTACCATCTGTCTCCCAACAGCTGTTCCAGTGAGTCCCCTCCCTCAACCTTCTCTGAGCTTTCCGGGTCCATATGACCTGGCCATTTAGCCCATAGTGTGCAAAAAAGTGCCGCTCAGAGGTAAAACAACCCAACTCCTCTGCTATATCTGTTACAAAAATTCCAATATTTCTTAGGGTCAGATATTAAACTCATTTTCAACTGTAGAAATATAATTCATATAAGCTGATTTTATTTTCTGTTTCATTAATCGCCTATATATTTTAAAATTATCAAAATCTGAACTGTTATTGTATTTTCTGATATTATGAAATTTATTTCTCAATTTAATATGTTTGATAATCTCTGGAGTGTACCAACACGGGAATTTCCCTTTATTAGCCCTACATTTAGGAACACAGGAGTTAATAACTCCAAATAATGTACTATAAAAAAAAAGAGACAGTGTTCTCAATATCGTCAAATAAATTCGGAGCATTCCAATCCAGTTCACTATTGAGATCATACAATAATAAGCAATCAACCTTTCTATAATTATATTTAGTAGCATCGTTACTAAGATGTTTAATAATGGAATTGTTCATAGGAACAAAAAATTCAAAAGCTGGATGGTAACCATCTTCAGTCAAAAGAGCATCGGAAGCATGATTAACATTAACTTTAAAACTTCCTAATGAGAATGGAGCGGAGGTGGCTCAGTCGGTAGCGCGCCAGGCTCGTAATCTGTAGTTCCCAGGTTCGAGTCCCAGCTGGGTCAGCGTTGAGATTTATCTCCTCAAAATTTCCTTCCCTGCCCACGGTCAGTAGGGGACACCGATGGGCTTGGAAAGGCCGCCGTCCGTCGGATGGGACGTTAAGCCGTGGCCCCGTGTTCGGGAGAGCCATATCCTGTGCACGTTAAAGAACACGCTGGATGGCCTTGACGGGAGGCTACCATCTGTCTCCCAACAGCTGTTCCAGTGGGTCTCCTCCCCCAACCTTCTCTGAGCCTACGGGATCCATGTGACCTGGCCATTTAGCCCATGGTGTGCAAAAAAGTGCCGCTCAGAGGTAAAACAACCCAACCTAATGAGAGTACAACAAGATCCAGAATATTGTTGTTAATGTTTGGTATGTAACTACGCTATAATAAATTAATGTAAGACATAAAATTTAATAAACTAGATTCAACTAGAGAGTTTGTTCTCTTTAGGTAATCCAAAGTGTTCCAGTCGAGAGATGGAACATTAAAATCTCTAACAATTAATATTTCATGGTCATGTATTTTCTGAAAGCATTCGAAACTTTGGAAAAATTCCCCAAAATACAGAAACATTGGTAAGAGAGATGAAATAAAGTACTCCAATATACAATTTCTTATTATTAGGAAGAACAACTTTAAGTAGAATATTTTCAACTTTTCTGTTGCCACTTAATTCAATGCAAACAATATATTTCTTTATCGCAATCAAAACACCCCCACGTCACACGACTGAGGTTAGTTAATTCAGTATTCCTGTCTGATCTAAATACATTGTACCTGTCATCAAAAGACCATTGCTGTGAGGGGCGGGGGTGGATCAGTCGGTAGCGCGCCAGGCTCGTAATCTGTAGTTCCCAGGTTCGAGTCCAGCTGGGTCAGCGTTGAGATTTATCTCCGCAAAATTCCCCGCCCTGCCTACGGTCAGTAGGGGACATTGATGGGCTTGGAAAGGCCGCCGTCCGTCGGATGGGACTTTAAGCCGTGGCCCCGTGTGCGGGAGAGCCATACCCTGTGCAAGTTAAAGAACACGCTGGATGGCCTTGACGGGAGGCTACCATCTGTCTCCCAACAGCTGTTCCAGTGGGTCCCCTGCCCCAACCTTCTCTGAGCCTTCGGGGTCCATGTGACCTGGCCATTTAGCCCATAGTGTGCAAAAAAGTGCCGCTCAAAGGTAAAACAACCCAACCATTGCTGTCCATACCCTCGTTTAAGCATGTTTCAATAACACAAATACTGTAATGTCATAATCATAAGACAGAAGAGAGATATACAAGTCTGAATTTTTCGTTCGTAAACCTCTGACATTGTGATTTGGGAGAATATAAATAAAACTTCACGGTTTAAGTGGGGGGGGGGGTGTAAATAATAAAACTTAAAATTTGTAGAAGTTCGATAACAGAACTTTATTGATGCGCATTAATTTATGCTGTTTGTTTCGCGCAATCTTGATAAACAATTTTTTGAAGAATTGTTGCAACAACAGTTTATTCAATAGCAACTTAAAAGACATACATTTACATTGCATTTGCCATTACGTATCATATAAAGTTTATGAGATCTTAAAATAAAACGAAAAAGTAACAAAATTTTGAGCACTAATATTGCGTAACTCTCATTCGAGAAAGTACTTGCGTTTGAGAGAAGTGAAGAGAACAAACATTTGTACAGTCGCACAAAAAATATCCGAACACTATGGTTGACTACAGAATTCAGAAAAAATGTCTGGCAACGATTTTTTGCATGATTAACATTTATTCATGATTTTTAACGTGAGAAACATTTTACATGATTAACATTTTTTGCATGATTTTTAACATGAGAAATTAGTGATCTGGCAACCTTCGTGTCACGGACACAAAGGTTGCCAGATCACTAATTTCTAAAAAATAATCGTTGCCAGATATTTTTGCTGAATTCTGTAGTCAACCATAGTGTTCGGATACTTTTTTAATATATATAATGCAATGAATATGGCGCGTGTGCAGTTACCGTTCACAGCAAACTGGAGCGGTTGCGGTTAATTTTCACAGCACATTGGATCGTGTGAGCTCACAAAGACCTGGATCGTGTGGGCTCACTCACGGAAATATTGAGCGTGTGCAGTTACCGTTCACAGCAAACTGGAGCGTGTGCAGTAACTGCACACGCTCCAGTTTGCTGTGAACGGTAACTGGAGCGTGTACAGTTGCTGTACACGCTCCAGATATTTTTCCTGAATTCTGCAATCATGTGACACGAAGGTTGCCAGATCACTAATTTCTAAAAAAAATCTTTGCCAGATATTTTTTCTGAATTCTATAGTCAACCATAGTGTTCGGATATTTTTTGAGCGACTGTACATTTCCGCGAAACCCGATACGGCTTATCCGCTGGGAATATGACCTAAGCTTAAAAAGTGTAACCAAACTTTTAATAACGGTTTTAGCCTAGAGTACGAAGGAATATACATATAATAATTATCTGAGTAGTTAGTTGAAGAGAAAATGGATCACATAATTTTTATTATATTTCTTTCCACAGTTATTTTAAATTTTCGGTATTTTATAGAAAATGTTTCGTTTCTGTCGTGTACTTATGTCATGATCAATCAGTGTTTATGGTTATGTAAAAAAAGTAATTTTGCACAATTATAGCGTAAAAATATGAATCTTCAACTGGAAGAATATTATGATGAAGGAATCTGTTTTTACTATTTGAAATATTTAGTTTTTTAATGCTGGGATTAATCGCTTTTAATATAGAGTTTTGTAGAGCAGTTAATTTGTTCAAATGCCGTTTCGTAAAATAGATTCCGCAAAAGTTTTATAAAATAGTAAGCTGATGCATCTTGGGACAAAAAGTTTACAAAGTAGATATCGATTGCACAGTGTCTGAGCTTTTTGCATAATTTATTTATATGTTTATTCCAGTTTAAATCAGTATCAAAAAAATTTAAATACAATCGAGGGGGGGGGGGGAAACACAATCGAGCCGAAAAAAGTGTTAAGTAAGGGGCCAAGAGAATGGATTTACAATGCAATATAACATTTCCCATACCTTTACACAGGTTTTTAAAAAATGTCTTGAAAATTCATGAAATAAAAAAAGTTTAATAATTTTTACCTCTTTTACTCTTACTACCATTCTGAAAAAGGGGAGGGACATGGCCCCTTGCCCCCCCCTAGATACGGCTTTAGTATCAGCTATCATACCTAAGTATTTTATTTCATCTACTAGTTATAAATGTGGACAAGAAAGTGGAAAGTTTTATGGGTTGGGTTGTTTTACCTCTGAGCGGCACTTTTTTGCACACCATGGGCTAAATGGCCAAGTCACATGGACCCCGAAGGCTCAGAGAAGGTTGGGGGAGGGGACCCACTGGAACAGCTGTTGGGAGACAGATGGTAGCCTCCCGTCAAGGCCATCCAGCGTGTTCTTTAACGTGCACAGGGTATGGTACTCCCGCACACGGGGCCACGGCTTAACGTCCCATCCGACGGACGGCGGCCTTTCCAAGCCCATCGGTGTCCCCTAATGACCGTGGGCAGGACGGGAAATTTTGCGGAGATAAATCTCAACGCTGACCCAGCTGAGACTCGAACCTGGGAACTACAGATTACGAGCCTGGCGCGCTACCGACTGAGCCACCCCCGCCCCAAGTTTGATGGGTTTTTATTCATTAGATAAAATGAGTCGTGAACAAAGAGCAAATGGTAGGAGATGAAATAAAATACTTATGTATGATAGCTAATACTAAAGTCGGATCTGGGGTGGGTGGGAAAAGGGCCATGACTCTCCCTTTCAAAATGGTAGTAAAAGAGGTAAAAAAAATTAAACTTGTTTATATTTCATGAATTTTTAAGAAAATAAAATAGTTCGTTATCATTTTCAAAGCGTTTTGATCAGTCTGTTCTTTTGTTTTTGTGCATTCTCTCAGATGGAATATCTTTTTAAATTGAAACTTTAAGAGATGTCAAATAAGACACTGGAGGAATTCAAACATGTGGATATTAGCTCATGTGCCCGGAGCTCTACTGTCTGAGTCAATCATCCCATCCCTTAATTTTAAAAGGAGTTCTAGAGGTTGCATTTGTGTTCTTTGTGACTTTGAAACTATTTGTGTAAGGATGCCTCTTAAGTTAAAGAGTTCTCTAAGAGTGATGTCAACGATTTTGAAAAGCTTACACAGGGATGCCTTTCAGCAGTAAAGAAAAAAGGAATGTGAAACACCGACTTCGAGGGATATAAATCTGAAATGAGTGTGGGTGATGATTTTCGATCGATGGAGACAACTGTGAAGCGAGAGGCTAGCGAAGAGTTCTGTTCACTGCTCGGTCTGTTGACTGGCACAAGTGTTGCCATAAGCCAGATGTTGCAGTGAAAACCTCGGTTGCTTTTCCGTCTGAGCAGAGAACGAAAACAAAATGATACCTTGCAGACGCACGCCGCGCTTCACTACACGATCAGTGAACGAAAGATTGGCTTCGCGGATTTTTATTCCTTATTCCGTGAGAGGTAAGAAAAGAGAGAAGAAAAAATATTCATTATTAGCTGAAGAAAGGGATTCTGAAGATTTTCCAATAGTTTGGGACAATGATGGTACCATGACAGGATTTAAATTGCGTTGTTTATGAAATGCTAAAATGTTTCAACGAATAATTTATTAAATAAAAATATTTACGAGCAAAGTTCGTTCATTCTATTCATGATGGAAATTTTTTCTTGGATATATAAACACTTATTGCATTACTTTAACCGACTATTTTACACTTAACTAGACACTACTTTGTTCAATAGTGTTAAAGTTGTTTCTTTATAAAGTTCTCTATCTCTGAGCAAATAAGGTAATGGGTTCATGACCGTAAGATAAAATATTTTTAACAATGTAGCTGTCGCAGTATTTGGATGAAAAATATCAGTATTAAAAAAATAAATACCCCCTCAAGCAGCTGCTTGTCACAGAGGTCTGACAGGAGCCTGTCAGTTTATATGCCATAGTAGAAGGTCTGTGAGGATGGCAGGACCTCAGCAGAAAAACGATACATACGGCCATGCCTTACCCGGAGCTCGAACCCAGGTATCTTAGATCAGTGGCCAAGCGCACTAACCACTCGACCACGGGACGGTTTTATGCAAATGCAAAATAAACTCTATTTTAAGGTAAAAAAACAAACAAATGCTAGACATTCACGTTATCTACTATTGAACATTAGGCATGTAATAGAGTTAAGAAAGATAAGAATAAATGGATGCATGTTTGAAAACAGCTTTTATCATTATTTAATTGCTGCAGATTTAAATGTATTTTCGGTTACTTGAACATTTTCATTCGGGTAAGTAAGAATTCACGAGGGTTGGGGTTAACTCAGTAGCTCAGCAGGCTCCAAATCTACATTTCCCAGGTTCGATTCCCAACTGGGTTAGCCTTTAGAATTTTCTCCTCAAACTCCTGTTCTGCTGTGGATGAGAAAAGGGACACTTTTGGGCTTAGAAAGGTCAGTCGTAGGTCAAAGGTAGTTAAGCAGTAACCCCGTATGGAAGAGAGCACATGTGCACGTTAAAGAACATTCTGGATGGCCTTGGCGGGAGGTTACCATCTTTCTTCTAACAATTTTCAAGTGGGATCCTTTCCCCAACCTTTACCTTGGGGTTCTTGTGACCTAGCAAATTAGCTCATTGTGTGCATCAAAGTGCTGTCCGCCCATACTGTCATACTTGTAATATAGAAAACGTAAAACTATTGAGAAAGAAAATCATATATTACACCAACGAAGCAATCTCCTTCATACCCATGTTATTTGTGAATCGCCTTTAGGTTAAATACCCAAAAGTTGAACTGTTCTGTAACCGTAATATGTGAATGTTGGATGTAGGGGAAAGTCGTTGATTTTCTTTTTTTCAAGATTATTTTTAAAAGATTTCTGAAACGGAAGAGAAAATTATGTACCAGAACAGCGCTCTGTCACGTTCACTCCACTCAGTTGCCCTCTCCCCTAATATTTTTCCTTTATTTTTCTACTGTATATAACATATATGCCGCATTTCGTTTCAAGATGAGATTCTGAGTGAAGAATTTCTCTTCAGGCTAGATCGTTAATTAATTTAGCTCTTAACCACTGCCGAACATGAAATGTTTCACTGAATTAGCATATTCGAATCTGGCTCTAAGTGATTGTGGCGCGTTAAAGATAATCGAATGACATTTGATTCAGGAACAAAGAAAGAAGGAAAAGTTGGCGCAATGTGTGCTCGTGCGTAAAGAATACGAAGCTGACGCCGTAATTTAATTTTCTGTGGTTGTTAGTTTCGACTAAGCCTTGTATTTGCCAACAGCGAGAAAAAGCCTAAAACAAATAATATAAGCTAAAAGGAACTAAAATAAAAAAAAGCTCAGAGAAGTGCAAATGGAACAAAGTTTCAGGCGCCAAAAATAAATGCTAATAGTAATAATTAACAAGTAATCCATATCTATTTATTTATTTATCTTCATTTTTATAGTTAGTTGTAAATGTTCTTTGTTAATGTTATGCGCTGCAGTTAACGTAACAAAGCCCTTTGGGTGTTTATTTATATTGATTATATCTGCGCCTCCTAGCGGCTGACTAGGGGATCCCTTGGGGCACTTGTGACCTAGCGATTTAGCCCATTGTGTGTAAAAATATGCTGCTCAAAGGTAAATCAAAGGTAAATCAATCGGAATCGTAAGGTTCCGGAAAACAGTAATAATAAAGATTGTTTATTGTTGTACTTGAAGGTGCCCGTTGTGTACAACCCTTCGGGGTCAAGCCCTTGTGGTTTGACTCTTATCTGCCCCATTGAGGGAAACTTCTGTTTAGCTTTCAGATGGAAGTCTCTAGTCAATGCCATCCACCTTATTCTTTAATGTCATAGGGTTGGGTTGTTTTACCTCTGAGCGGCACTTTTTTGCCCACCATGGGTTAAATGGCCAGATCACATGGACCCCGAAGGCTCAGAAAAAGTTGGGGGAGGGGACCCACTGGAACAACTGTTGGGAGACCGATGGTAGCCTCCCTTCAAACCCATTCAGCGTGTTCTTTAACGTGTACAGAGTATGGCTCTCCCGCACACGGAGCCACGGCTTAACATCCCATCCGACGGACGGGGGCCTTTCCAAACCCATCGGTGTCCCCTACTGACCGTAGGCAGAGCGGGGAGTTTTGTGGAGATAAATCTCAACGCTGACACAGCTGGGACTCGAACCTGGGAACTACAGATTACGAGCCTGGCGCAGCTACCGACTGGGCCACCCCCACCCAATGTCACAGGGTATGGTTTTCCTATACAAGGGATCACGGTGTTAAGTCTCATCTGACGAATGGCAGCCTTTCCAAGACCTTCAGTGTATTTTTTTTGACCGGGGCAGGGTGAGGATTTGGTCAAGAGAAACATTAACGCTGGCGCAGTTAGGGTTCGAACCTGAGAACGCTGACGCGCTACACTGAGTCGAACCCCAGTCCCGATAAATGAAATGAAATGGCAAGTATTCAGTTTCAAGGGAAAGATATTGGGTTACACTATCTGAGTGTAATGTCGATATTGTCGTCTTCCGAAGTTTCGCTTGCATCGGAGAAGGTTTACACGGGGGGGGGGGGGGGCAAAAAGAATAATTGAATAAGACTTGTTCATTAAAAGTGGGGGTGGGAGGGTAATAAACTCGCGATTTCGAAAAATTAAAAAACATTTGCTAATAATTTTAAAAATTGTGCATTTATTTATTTCCCTATAACATAATGGCGAGCTGTTTTGACCCTTCTTCCCATGGTAGCCATCATAGTTTTTTTTAAAGTGATTGTGCCATTCATAACTGAGAAAAAGTCTCAAAACGCTCTATTTAATTCCTCATAATCTTCACTTATTAAAAAATTTCTTTTAAAAAGCAATTTAATCCTTGGACCGATGAATTGCTCTGTAGCAAAATCACGTCTTGTGTTAACACAATGTAAGGACTAAAGCCAACGAAATGTTTCCACAATCGCAGTCGCCCATTCCAGTCGCTTCTTCACTCCCCTCCCCCCTCCCGCGTCTCGCTCCATCCGCTGCTATCTAATCACGAGGTACGTGTACGTAATCAGCTCGATTTAACGGCCACGCCCTTCTTGTCACATCACTATGGAGACAGCACGTGCGGATGCCCTTCAAGTGTCCGTCACTATCCTTACCATGCTTCATCATTAGGGAGGTTTTTTTTTTCGTTTAGTTCCATTAAATTTCCGGTTGGAATCGGTTGTTTTTGAATCACAATTGGAAGAAATGAATTTTTCTTTTCATTATATTGAAAACAATCTGTGTAAATAAATAAACTAAAAAATCTATCTGCTTCTCTCTACTCTCTACTTATAAACAGTACTCAGTGCAACGAAAAAAATGAGAATGGTCTGGGGCTGGAAGAAGAAAAAACTCAGTATGCTTCTCGTGATTAAAGTCGAAAGGAATAAATGGGAACACAGTTTCGGTTGGAGAACATTTATTATAACAGCTACCCTTACAAGTCCCTATTATGGCGATCTTTCTCTTTAATGACGATTATGAGAAATGTGCGAAATGGGAACTTGAGAGCTTCCATTTTTGAAATTATTTCATTAGAATAGGAATAAATTTAGGGGGGAGTGGCCGAGTGGTTAGCGCGCTTGGCTACTGATCTAAGGGACCTGGGTTCGAGCCCCGGGTAAGGCATGGATGTATGTGTCGTTTTTCTGCTGAGGTCCTGCCATCCTCTCAGACCTTCTACAATGGCATATAAACTGACAGGCTCCTGTCAGACCTCTGTGGCAAGCAGCTGCTTGAGGGGGTATTTATTTTATTTATAAAAGAACACCAGTTATAAGTGAGACTAGATGGAATTTGATTACAAAACATTTGGATTCGAAATACACTACGCAGCACTAAAATTGCAGCACCACAAAGGATTCAGAGCCATGCAAATCGCACCAAGAATTGTGCTGCTTGAGACACAGAAATAATCACAATTTCGCAGGGGATGGACACACGAATTCTTATAATGGGCAGGAAAAATGTCAGTGAGTCAAATCGTTTCTTGGATTAGGAGACGTTTAGCAGTGCGTTCTATGCAGCGGGAAATCAGGACATGTCTGGGTTATGACAGCATAGATCATATCGCCAATTGAAGAACACAGAACTTAGAGGGGTGAGGGTTAGATCAGTCGGTTTTGGTTTAAAGGTTAAAGAACAAAGATTAAGGTTACTTATAATATGCATAGGATCGTTAGTAATATAAGATAAAAATATTGTATGTAAGGAATGCTATCTTTAGATTTCATGGTCAGAAGAGCATCATTTGAAACTTTCAATGCCATCGCGAAAACCTGGCATCGACAGATAGATTATAATTGGCGGATGGAACAGAAAGTTCTGTTTTATATTGCTTCTAGTAAGAGACTTAGCAATAAATATATTTTTAACTTTGTTGTTATTTTGGAGGTTTATTTCCCAGCACACTCCTTTTCAGTGTAGAAGTATTAGATAATCAAATTTAGATTCTAAATAGGGCAGTCAACCAACGTAATACTGCAACATGTTTGAATTAGAGTTGCAGGCTTGATTTCACTTTCTAGAATCTGAATCTAGCGGTGCATATTAGATTAGTATCATTCGTTCGTTAAGTTGAATGAATTGCCACCGATACTTAAAGCTGAAGTGAAATTCGTACAAGAAAACTTTGAATATATAAAAAATTTTACCTTTCAAGCAACTGTTTTCCAAATAAGTTTTATAAGAGTCTAGGAATAAAATACACCATAGAGAAGATTTCAACAGAAAGACAACAAAAGAAACCAGTCTTCGCCTGAGGTTTGAATTTGGGGAAATAATTAAATATTTCTTAAGTCTTATGGTTGATGTTTCATCTGTGGCCTGATGTGATAAGCTCTAGCAGTCAGTAGTCTACAGCTTCAGTGTGAATTGTGAACCGAAATAAAAAAGGATACCCATTTGTTTTTCTTAATCATCCAGAGAAGAACAAATGGTAGGCCTTTTGGGGTCTTCTATTTTGTTTCATTTAATACGTTCGCATTCTAGTTTGATATGATTATTTATTTGCTCATTGGCTGTAAGATGTTTTCCTATTCTTCCTTTAGTCTTTCGTTGTCGGCACTTCAGTGTGGTTTTCATTGGCTGTGACTCGGATGGAGAAAAAGTGTTAAAGAATAGAGAAGAGGGTGCCTCTGAGCGGCACTTTTTTTGCACACCATGGGCTAAATGGCCAGGTCACATGGACCCCGAAGGCTCAGAGAAGGTTGGGGGAAGGGACCCACTGGAACAGCTGTTGGGAGACAGATGGTAGCCTCCCGTCAAGGCCATCCAGCGTGTTCTTTAACGTGCACAGGGTATGGCTCTCCGCACACGAGGCCACGGCTTAACGTCCCATCCGACGGACGGCGGCCTTTCCAAGCCCATCGGTGTCCCCTACTGACCGTGGGCAGGGCGGGGAATTTTGCGGAGATAAATCTCAACGCTGACCCAGCTGGGACTCAAATCTGGGAACTACAGATTACGAGCCTAGCGCACTACCGACTGAGCCACCCCGGGTGAAAGGATAGGTGTGCCTAAAGTTATATTATATTCTTCGTGTTTGTAGTATATTTTATCGTATGTGATATTTCCATAATTTTTAAGGTATGCTTTAATTGTGGTGTAACTTCGTAGCTTAAACTTAATGTTTTAATTTAACTGTCGAAATCTACAGTTGACAACGTCCGGGAGCGTAATAGCATCAATAATTCTGCTGATGTAGTGTATGTGTTCTGCGTTCGGGGTTGCATTGTTTTTCACCGAAATGTGTGGCTTGGCTCAGAACGTAATACATATAATATATATCAGAGCGTCGTATACTGTATAGTTTGGAGGTGTAGTTTGATTTCTTCTGAATTTGGTGCTGCATTTCAGGTGTTTTTATTATCTTTCGTGGTTTGTAGTTTTTGCTTCCGTTGTGTACATCTCTAAGTTGTAGATTCTTTTACATGTGGATGGTATGCGCTTTATGTAAACGAGAAAGAGTAGATTATATGAGCGCAATTTTTAGTGCTACATTTTGGTCGCTATTAAATACGATTGGAAAGGTTGATTTGAATCAAGAACCCGAATATGAAATTCCAGATTTTTTTTCCTTTTTCTTTCCTAGGTTGATGTAATAAGCTTGGTATGTTTAGTTCTTCTGTGGTTATTTCGCTGTGTTATTTTTATTATATTGCTTTGATTTATCGTATTTGTGCACTCGAGAAGTATGTGGTGAAAAGTCTCTTGCAAAAGGACAGTGCTGACGGTTTGAGATCTCTATTTTTTTTTAATCTTGTACAGAAAAGGGTTAAGTCCTATGTGTCCAGTTCTCAGTCTGATTAATTTCGTATGCATTTTCCTGGGATAATCCTTTTGCATGGTGTCCTCGTTTATGAGTTATGTGATATTTAGTCTGTGATTATCTTTATTTTGGTTTGCTAGATTTAGCATGTTTTGAAATTCTTTTTTGATTTGAGATTGATATTTTGTTTTGAGATATTGATTTCTCAATGGGATTAGAGTTGTTTCTCTGATGTTGTGTGCTTTTCTGGCGACTTCATCTGCTATTTCGTTCCCTTTAATATTATTGTGGCTGCGGACTCATTTGATTTTATTGTTTAATCTCATTTGATTTAATGTTTTGCATATTATTTTCCTCGTGAAGAGAATTAGTTAATTCCAGGATATTTATGATTAGGGTTCTGTTATTGATATGGAAGACATTTTTATTTAGACATTGGATCGAACTTTTACTATCTGTGTATATCAAGACATTTTTTTTATCTATGCCCTGCAAGTTCTTTATCTCTGTGAATGCTTGAAATATAGCAGTTAATTCCGCTTCCATAAATGCTAGCTTCTTTGAATATTTTTATGCCTTTTCGAATATTTAATTCTTCGATGTAGCTGCCTGCAGTATTAGTCATAATTTTCTTCCATTTTGAGCCGTCTGTATATGTTATTAGGTGGGTACTTTTTTTTTTCGTTATTTATTCCTGTATGGTGTGTTGATTTAAATAGCTTTCCGGTAGGTTTTCGTTGTTCTCCGTGGTTTTGGGTGGTTTCCATGTCCAAGTAGGCGGTAGCTTGATAAAGTTTCTTTTCTGTTTTGTGTAATGCAAGTCTGTTGATCACTTTTAAGTCGCCAGCACAGATCAGAGGTTTTTGCTCAAACTTAGTCTATTTGTTGATTGGAAAGACAAAGTTTCCTTTCTTAACGTCCAGAGCGAAATAAAATGAAAGGAAATATCTCCACATTTACTCTCTATTAAAGAAGGTGGCATCACTTGGAGCGGAAAGCTCCGGCACTTGAAAGACTCTTCAGCGAAGGTGAGCAGAAAGGGAAGCGAAAAGGAGCGAGAAAAAAAAGGACCTTCGACCAACACGTTGTAAGGAAAGACGAAACTTTCATTTTTTTTAGTTATCACCAGGCAGACACGTAGACATAGAGGCAACGGACCTGTCAAAAGGGGAAAAGTTGACAGGGACGAAAAAGCAGCAACACCAAAAGAGAGAAAAAAAATGAAAAGTGAGCGCTGTGTGAAATGAGAAGAGAAGCAATCACGAAACGAAGGAAGTTGCTACTTTATTTTTTTATATATCCACCCCCGACCCTGTTTTTCACTCTGCCGAGTCTGAAGGAAGCAAACTTTATGTTCTCACAAAGAAGAATATACCACTGAGGTGATGAATTGAAATTTTTATTTCAAAGAGATGTTTCCTTTTTTTTTTTCATTTTCTCGCAAGCGTTCTATCTCTTCTCTTACTTCGTTCTTTTTTTTTTGCTTCTTACATTTGCTCCGAGGATTTTAGAAGTGAGCTGTGCAAACTGAAGATGATGGAAAAATGAACTGAGATTACTACGAAAAAAAAAGATAACAGAGTTTGACGCCGTGCTGCGTAGAAGCTTGATATAACGAAGAAAAATTATTAATCTAAGGAACTAATATCATACGAAAAATGAACAAAAATATGAATGTTTTAAAAAAGTAGTAATAAAAAATGTGAGTCGTGAACTCTCTTCCATATTTTGCCAGTGTGATGAGATCCTTACTGAACGAATATAGAGTTTTACTTGATATTGACGTGAGTTCCAGGATGGCAAAGTGGGAGTAGCCCATGGGGGGCCTATGAGACTCTGCAGTTGATGTTTGGACAATTCTCATTGATCATTGGTTGACTGACAAGCCATTAACTTACGATCTATGAGAACTGTCGAAGTGTCAACTGCGCAATCTCATAGTCTTCCCAGTTGCACACCGCTGCAGTAATCATGATCATTGGTGTGAAATCAGTGAGAAGAAAATAACTGGAAATGGATTGGTTTCGTATTTTTCAATGTTTCCATAAACTGTTTCAGCCTCATTACAGTGAGTTCCACTTGTGAAAGTATGAAATTTACCTCCGTTAAAACTCCTCGCTGTGCTCGTTCAGAAAAAGGATACCGATGACTTGGAACGAGTGCGGTCTGTCGGATGCGACGTTAAGCAGCTGTTCCGTGTACAGAAGAGTCATAGTCTGTGCATGTTAAGGTGCATGCTGGGTGGCATTGACGGGGATTTCTCTGAGCACTTGGGGTTCTTGTGAGCTGCCCATTTAGACTGTTGAGTGCAAAAAAAAGTGCCAGTCAGAGGTAAGACAACCCAACCCAATCCAGCCCCACAACCCACCTCAAAGATTATACCCCTTTTTAGATTGTTATTTAACAACCCCAACTCAACACTTAGTGATTTTCAAGTATCAGTTCCCTCCTTCAAAGTCATCTGTATTCTCATGGTATAGTGTTTCCAATGGCAATAATCACGCCACGGAGCTTGCAGTTAATCTTTATTTTCTCTGCATTACATGATTCGTTTTCATTTCTTTTGCCATTCATTGTCAGGAGAATTTCATCAGGAGTTAAATATCACGAGGATAAAAGCCCATTTTAAGACGAGAGAATGACGGACTCTCCTGTTTTTAGTGCATTTGGGATTTAAAAGTAGACGAGATTGTATTTTGGATTAGCTTACAGACCACACTTTAAGAATCGGTATTCTAAAAAAGCAGCAGGTCTTCTGGAGCTCCCTCCGATTGACATTTTTACTTTCACATTATGATTTATGGCTTATACGTAATAGGATCATTAGGCCCTTTGATCAAGTGAGGAGCCATCCCCCCCCCCCCCCCCACCACCACCACAACCACCCTGCAACTCAAATTTCGCCACTTAACCTCAGGATTAACTTTCAAGTCTGAAATTACGGATCTTGAATGCTAACTACTATTTTTTCTCACGCTCCACAAATAATCTGGATTCGTGTGAATTTCGAGCACTGTACTTTCGGTAGAAAAAAAATCGGAAGGACTAAAAACTAATTGATGGAAGTTTTAAAAAACTCACTCCAGGTAAATCATGCTTTTTAAATGCCTCAGAAATCCATTTGCAAATCTCAACTGTCAAACATTACCAACTCACTCTTGTTTTGTTAAGAGACAATACGTGTCCGGATGCATGAGTTTCGTTTTCAAGATTATTTAATTTTGATTAATTTTTTTTTTCTTTATATTTCATAAAGATCGATAACAACAATATTTTATTTCGAGTGAAAGTGGAGTAACACCGAAATCAATTTACAGATCATTCCAAAAGCCAAATGGTTTGAATCTCTAATGCAACGTGTTGGGAGTTGGCTCAATCGGTTTCAGGCCTGGCTCGTAATCTTCAGTTCGCAGGTTCGAATCTCACTTGTGCCAGCTTTGAGATTTATCTCCACTAACCCCCCTTCCCCCCGTCAAGCATTCTATTAGAAAGGGAGATACCGATGGGTTTTTAAAGGTCGCCGTCCATCGGATGGGACGTTAAGATTGGTTCCATGTGCAACAGAGCGATACTTTGTGCACAATAAAGATCGCTCTGGATGACCTTGATGGGAGGTTCTGTTTCTTAACAGTTGTCGAGTGCGCCTCCCCCCCCCCAACCTTCTTTAATCCCTTGGGGTTCTTGTTATTTGGCCATTTAGCTCATTGTGTGCAATAAAAAGGGCCGCTCAGAGGTAAAACAATAAAAAAAGCTCCAGTACAACATATCGAAAGAGGAGAATATATTTCGCAAAAGAATGCAAATCATACGCTAGATCAATGTTCCCTAAAACATTTTTCATTCATGATACATTAAAAACTTCTGAGCAACTTTGCAGCACACCACAATGAAAAAAAAATATTAATCAATAAAAACATGGCATTTTTCTTCCAAAATGCACAGAAACTCCGTTCCGAAAGTTATTTCAAGCATAATGCATATAAAGACTCTTTAAAAAATAATGTTTTATAAAATGGGTGGGAGGCTTGACATCAATAATACGAAGTTGTATTACATATATATATATAGGAAATATCATCAAATGATATTCCGATAGTAACTGTTTTTCCCTTGGCCTTTTTAATTCGGAGGTATGGTTCCGACCAGAGTGACCCAATCAGACAATTTTGAATCTCAAGTTAATATTATTTTATTTTTGTGTCAAGTGATTATGTATGGAAGTCATTTTTGGGCATTTTAAAGGTACGCCAAGTTACTACCGCAGCATACCGTTTGCGGAACATTGCGGTAAATAATGGCTGTGAGTCATTTTTTATTTAACGATTATGAATAAATATCCTTCTCAATGAAAGAAATGAACATAATATGAAAGCTTTTGATTGCCAGCATCTAGTGGTCCTCTTCTTTCATAGAGTAAAGCATAATAATAACGAGAGCCAAGTCCTCCTCTTTCATCGTCTTCGGCTCCTTCATCTTCTCCCATCGAAAAGGCTCTTTAAATCCTTTCCTCTCTAAACCCTTTCTTGAGAAAGATAAATCACAACACTTTGAGAGAATCAATGCTCACATCTCAACCTTTAATATAACACTCATCGCAAATCAAAGCATGTATAACTGTATGCATCTAAACTCATAAGAATACCAAACTTTAGAGGTATATTTCATGACAAAATTTGAAAACATCCTCTTGCCTTTTTTCGTCACATCGTTTTGTCTAGATGAAGCACAACAGTCACGCGCAACTGAGAAACCTCGTGATAGCATATTTTAATATGCAGAACGTGCCAACGGAATAGCCCGGAGCTCTGTTCTTATCTTCACTGTGGAGTCCTTTAGTGTTAGTCCATGATGTGCGTGGGGAAATACTTTTTCCTTCTTTCTCATCCTTATTTTTACTCCTTTTTCGCGCAGATGTTAAGGATGATATATGGCCCCATCAGAAGCCCGGGGGGTGAAGACGGGGAGGAAAGGCATCGCCTCCTGTTGAGACTTAGGATGAACAATCTTTTTTCAGCAAGAGACGAGAAGGTCTCGGATGTTGCGAATGATTAAAATAGTGCCGACATAAATGACAGAAGTGTTTTCAGTAAATAAGGGCAATTTTTTTTCTTCAGGTTCCTTTTTTTTTCGTTTTGGCCCAGCTCCCTCTAAACTAATCTCTTATTTTGAATTAGGTTTGCTTTTTTTCGTTTTTCGTTTGTGTATGAAAGTAGTTTTGGTAAGAATTTTATTTTCTTCGCTGTTATTGATGTTGATCATCTTGCCCATTGCGTCTGAATACGAATTTGGTTCCATCTAGCCGAAAGCTTCAAGTTTTTTTTCTCTTCCCTTTTTTTTATGAATAATTTGATGAAATGATTGACGGCTGAGTTTCTGCTTTGAAACTCGGTGTTTGCTACCAAAACCTTATTTTCTTTTCATTTTCGTCATGCAGTCAATTTTCCTGTTTCATTTCTAGACTTTCCAGGATGCAAATTTCCAACTTGGTTCATTAGGTTCGAGTTCTAGTTATTCCCGCGATGTACTTTTATCTGCTTGTCTGTGACTCTTTCTCGGTAAGAATGGAGGCAGACAGAGAGTATATTAAGAAACTTGTGCACTTTGTAAAAACATAAAGACCTTAACAGGTAACTTTGATGGGAGCAACTATCATTACTGTAGCCATTTGAAAGGAATAAACTTGAACACTTTGTAACTTATAATCTTTATGAAGTAAAACTTCACATGATGTTAACGTAAACAAGCAATCGGATCAAATCTTTATCACTCTTCATTCAAAGCATCGTTGGTTAATTACACGAATAAGAGGAATTTTAAACTTTGTCAAAGGCATTTACTCTTCGGCAGACACAATGTCTCTTTTTAGTTCACCTATGATTAAGTGTTCCTACTAAAATGCTTAAGTTAGAATGCAACTTGATGCTCACTCATGCCGAGACGCATCTAGCTTCGTCTGGGGTTCAGATGTCACTCATACTGTACAAGAGATCGCTTGATTTGCCATTGATCAAGATCAATTGATCAATTGATCGTTCAATAAGATCTATTGAGGGTTCTAGCTTCAACTGACACTTAGTTTGGCTTCTTATCTTGCTTCCTGTATTTACCCTAAGTGTCAATCTTTGTCAAATAGATTTAGAGAGAGTGGAAAACGACTGTTGCATTGCAGATCATCATGATGAACCTGAAACACGAAATTGGTGATGATGGCATTAACGTAAGCGAACGAATGAATAGGGGGATTGGAAAAGGGATGATATTTTCGGCAATTACTGTACAAGGCAAGCAAACGGGATCGTCATACTGGTGTCTTTTCCAATCACTCGCTAGTGAAACCTTTACAGCTGATTCGAATTTGCAAATTAAGATAAAAAAAGAGTTATATACATCAATGGAGGAAGTGAAAACAAGACATAAAAGTCTTGATATCTTCATAGATCTTATCATAAAGAATAAGATTTCTAGAAAAGCAACAAGAATTTCTAAGCTCTGTTCTGTGGAATAAATGTATATCAAAAAAAATATAAGAATATTTTTTTCACATAAATTTAGCGAGAATTTTAACATAAGGACTAGTGTTGACGGGAAAAGTTAACATCTAATATACTGTATATAGCCGATTGTGAGTAATTGACTGACGGCTTAATGATTGACAGGAGTTGGGCTGCTTTGTCGAAAAGCAGAGCATTGACTGACAGGAGATCACGCTAATTCTTATTATGATACAAGAAGGTTAGAGTTAAAAATTTGCTCTTAGGGGCAATTTGGGTCGTAGCTTTCGGAAAAAATCCATACTTTGACCTCCGACCTATCCTTCAAGGTCAAATGGAGGTCACGTAGAGGTTAAACCATGATCTATGAGAGCCAGAAACGGGAAAATTGGTGTCTGGTGGTATTTCGGGTTGTAGATGCCGTAAACGTTACGAAACTTTGGATCCAAATGGTCCTTCGAGCCCAAAGGTCAAATTTGGATATATCAGAGCTGGAGAGTTAAAAATTGATTCCTTGGGGGTATTCTGAGTCGCAGATCATATAAATGTTACGAAATTTTGGATGCAGAATTTTGGATTGCTTCGAGGTCGAAGGTCAAGTATAGATCTACCGGTGTTATAGGATTAACAATTGGTGCCTGGGGGTATTTTGAGCTATACATCTCAGAAATTATGCAACATTTTGGATGCGAATTTTTTTAGATCAAAGGTCAATTTCAATATACCAGTGCTGGAGAGCTAACAATTGGCGAAGAGGGCTATTTCAAGCAGCAGAACTCAGAAATAAGGGGGACTTTCAGATCCGGTGTCGCATTCAAGGTCAAATCGGGGTCGGAAGGAAGGGCTAGAAATCAAGTGTTGCCGATGACACCAATTGATTTCTAGTCTAATTTAAGAGCAGTCGAAATGGATTTCTGTAGAAGTCTGCAAGAGAAACGAGAAGGATGAAATGAGAATTTAGGAATAAAAGGAATTATGGGCTTTATCGTAATTTTCATCGAAAATTCTGAGTTAAGATCAATCATTGCCAATTTAATACATTTGATATCAATCAATGCTTTGTGGGGAAGCGGGTGGCTCAGTCGGAAACTCGCCAGTTCGTTATCTGCAGTTACTAGGTTCGGGTTCCGAGTGAGCCCACGTTGAGATTTATCTCCACAAAAATTCCCCGCCCTGCCTTCGATCAGTAGGGGACACCGATGAGCTAAGATAGGTCGCCGTCCATCGGATGGGACGTTAAGCCTTGGCCCATGTTCGCGAGAGCCATACCCTGTGCACCTTTTAAAGAACACGCTGGCTGGCCTTGATGGGAGACTGCCATCTGTCTCCCAACAGCTCTCTAGTGGGTTCTCTTCCCCCACCCTTCTCTGAGTCCTCGGATCCTTGTGACCTGGCCATTTAGCCCATTGTATACAAAAAAGTGTCACAACCCAACTTCCCCTAGTGAAATTCGTACTTTAATATTACGACTTAGACTTAAGGTAAGTTTGTGCCGTGGGTGATTTAGTTCAACAAATCATTAGTAAAAGGCAACAAATTTTACAGAGATCTATTTATTCTTCACCTTCTATATGTGCATGCAGAGTTGTTGCGCTGTTTTTACCTTTGAGTAGCACTTTCTTTCACACAATGAGCTAAATCAGGCGTGTCCAACCTTTTGACTTCTCTGGGCCACATTGAGTGAAGATTTGACTTTCCTGGGCCACATTGAGTGAAGATTTGACTTTCCTGGGCCACATTGAGTGAGGATTTGACTTTCCTGGGCCACATTGAGTGAGGATTTGACTTTCCTGGGCCACATTGAGTGAAGAGGAATTGTTTTGGGCCGCACACAAAATATATAATATAGTTAATGTATATGAATAATAAAACTTCATTTATTTTCTTATGTTTTTTATCATAAAATTGAAAAAAGGGCAACATGAAACTAGTAGGATATCAAAAACTCGCTGAAAATCACATAATCATGTTGAAAGCTTATGTTGTATACACGTAAACTTTACGATATTGTGGGCCGCTTTTATTAGCTGTTCAGGGTCGCGGGTTGGACACGCCTGAGCTAAATGGTCAGATCACAAGGACTCTGAAGGGTCAGAGAATCTTATGTTAAGGAGACCCACTGGACAGCTGTTAGGAGATAGATGGAAGCCTCCGTCACACGGTGTTCTTTAACGAGCACAAATATGTAGGGCTCACTCTCACACGAACTCAAGGCTTAATGTCCCATGCGACGGACGGTGGTCTTTCGAAACCCAACGGTGTCCCCTAATTGACTGAGGGTAAGAGGAAGATTTTTTTGAGGGCTTATTGAGGGTATGAGGGCTCAACGCTGGCCCAAGGGGACTCGAATCCGGGATCTGAATATTATGAACATGGTACGCTACCAAATGAGCCCCACTCCTCCCATCCACGTCTCCAGACAAATCCCTTAATAAGGATCTGAAAAGCCTAAATGAACACTATTCCATGAGTAGAATCATGAACATAACTAACTTTTGTAGATGCAATCATCTGGGGCCATATCTGTGGGGTGTAGCATGGCGAAAAAATGAAAATATACAGGGTGTTTCAAAACTCTCTGTACAAATTTCTATGGGAGATAGGGAGCACTAAGAGAAACCTTTTTCGTCCGTGAATGTATGATCGCTGATGTAACCATTTGGTGCTAGAGGGCACTGTGTGGCGGTGATGCAATTGGCTAGAGGGGCGAAGTGGGAAAGGAGAACGGACTTTTGTTTGCCGTCAGCATTCGTAAATCAGACACACTACGTGTAACATGGAGTGTTTCACGACTGATGAGATGGCTGACATGCATCTGGCTTATGGGGCTGCCAATGGAAATGGAAGAGCTGCAGTGAGGTTGTTCCGAGAGAGCTTTCCAAACAGACAGAAGGAGCCACCAAACATTTGCGCGTTTCCACCGGCAGCTGCGAGAAACTGGAACATTTCATGCAAACATGCATGACACTGGTCAGGAGAGAACCATGCACACTCTTGACATAGAAGAAGAGATCCTACGGTGGATTGAGGACATTCCACGCACAAGCACGCGAGCTTGCGCACGTAGCCTTGATGTGAACCACGCCCTCGTGTGGAGAGTATTGCACGAGCAGCATTTCTGATATGTTCGGAGTGTTGCAGATGATGATGAAAAATTATATATGATAAATGTTTATTATTCCAATGTTATTGAATTTGATAAAAAAAAGTTTATGATAAAAACAATTTTTGTTGGGGCTGTGGAATTAGCATTTTACAGGGAAATGTAAGAAGCCTGAGAAAAATTTTAATCATTTTTTAGTATTCTTAAACTAAATTGAATTAAAATCAGAAATTATAGTACTTGCTGAGATTTGTGTAAAAGAAGGGGAAATGGCCTTTTATAAAATAGATGGATATAAAGAATACTATAAATATAGGGAGAAAAAATGATCAGGAGGTGTAATTGTTTTTATTAAAGAAGGATGGGAAGTGAACCAGTATTTTTCTGATTTTAAAACTGCTGACTTAGTGGAATTGCATATAAAAGCATTCAATTACGAACTTGGTCTTGTTGCAATTTATATATATATATATATACCCCCTCAAGCAGCTGCTTGCCACAGAGGTCTGACAGGAGCCTGTCAGTTTATATGCCATAGTAGAAGGTCTGAGAGGATGGCAGGACCTCTGCAGAAAAACAACACGAACATCCATGCCTTACCCGGGGCTCGAACCCAGGTCCCTTAGATCAGTAGCCAAGCGTGCTAACCACTCGACCACGGGACGGCTCCGTTGGAATTTATAGAGCTCATGAATTCAGTAAATTAGAATTTATTGATGAATTGGCAACATGGCTTAACTTCGTTGAACGAAATAGTACGATAATGACAGGAGATTTTAATTTGGATTTATTATCCGATGATCCACCCAAAATAATTTTTTTACAAATGATGAATTCAAATGGTTTCCATTCCTGTCATGTTTCTGTTACTAAGAAAAGTACTAAAACCTGCCTAGATCATCTTTATATTAGAAAATTTAGATTAGACACTGTAACTATATATATTGTTAAAATTGATATCTCAGATTATTTTTGTTGTTAGTAATATAAGGTGTGCTTATTATAGAGACGTTTCTACAGAAAAGCTTTCTACAATTTTTACTAAGGTTCAATAAAGTAATATAAAAAAAGTTATTGTCAGAAAAATCATGGGATCATGTCGCGAGACAGGTAACTGTGAATTTAGCATTTGATGCATTTCTAAGAGAATTAACTCTGCTAATTAAAGATGTGCATTTTACGCAATGTAAAAAGAAAATTAAAAAACTCGAACCGTGGATAACAGAAGCTATTGTTAATTCAATCAATTTCAAAAAAAAAATTTATATAAAAGGTCTAACTCAAAACATTTGGGTGAAAATGAAAATGACTATTTTAAAAGATATAAAAATATGCTAACTAATGTTATCAGGGAAGCTGAAAATGATTATTATACAAATATTTTAATAAAAAAATGGAACCAATACTAGAAAAAATTTGGAAACTATCAATGTTTGACGGAAGAAAGACAAATGGAAATCTTCCTCGAATTATCAAGAATAGAAATCACTTGCTTCAGTTTTATGAAAAGCCGCAGGAATTTGCCAATAAGTTTAACAATTATTTTACAGGGGTAACTTCTCCATTATTTAAACAAAACCTACATAATGAAACCCAAATAGAAGAAATAATAAATATTTTAAAATGTAAATTGCCTAATTTCATTTTTTCCCTTATATAACAGAACAAGAAATTTTTTATATTATCAAGGAAGAATCACCTGGTTCGGATGAAATTACAGTTACCACTATTAAAAATATTTTTCCGGAAATTTGATTTATATTTTCTAAACTTGTAAGCTTTTTTTTTTATATAGAAAGTGTTTTTCCTGAAATTTTAAAAATTGTTTTAAATATTCCAGTGTTTAAAAATGGTGATACCAAGTCAATTGAAATTACAGACCAATTTCGCTTCTATCAGCTTTTTCTAAGATTCTTGAAAAAATTGTCAAAAAAAATTGTTAACTTTTGGAATATGCATAATTTATTTGCCTCAAACCAATTTGGATTTTGAAAAGGTTTGAATACTCAAACTGCGATTTTAGAAAAGACCACGCAAATTTACAGAAAAATTAAATCAAAATGTTAAAACCATTTTTTTTTCTCTTTTGGATTCGAAAAAGCTTTTGATTCTGTGAAGCATGAGATATTATTAGAAAAACTAAAAACCTGTGGTGTTAGGGGAAATTTGTTTTCATGGATTAAGAGCTATTTAATGAATAGGAAGCAAAAAGTGAAAATTGGAAAATATATTAGTGAATAAACAAATGTACAGGTTGGTATTCCTCAGGGTTCTGTATATTGGGACTTTTTTTTTGCTTTATATAAATGACTTCTGTACATTGGATTTGAATGGTAAAATAAGTTCACTTGCAGATGATGCTGCACTAGTATATTCTGAAGACGAAAAGCAGATTTTAGAAAATATAAATAGTGACTAGATAGAAATAAGAACGTTGCTAAAAGGCAATATACACTTTTTAAATACAAAGAAGACGAAATATATTTATATTAGACCAAGAGAAAATCAAATTAATTTTTTTTTCGTGATTGGGTGATTTTCCACTCTGAATTTTGTGCTGGAGAAAATTACAATTGCGACAAAATTCAGTGGGTTCAATGCTATAAATATTTGGGTACTTTTATGATAGAAAGATGTCCTAGAAAATACAAATATCTGATGTTGTCAAAAAATTAACTGCATTATACCTAAAATTTATTATATCCGGAAATTTATAAATTTATCTTTATTAAAAATTATTTACTTTCCTTGGATTAAATCTTATTTGCTCTATGGTTTATTATCATGGGGTGGGACTTGTTTGACAAGAACCCGAACAATACATTATGTGTAGAACAACATATTAGTTGCATGATGAAACTGAGAAAATTTGAAAGTTTTGCAAATATATACAATGAATTAGATACATTACAAAATAAGGAAATTATTTGTATTTACAAAACTATTCTTGAAAAACATTACGTTTATTTGGCGCCAAAGTTTTTTAACTGTTTACCAGAGTACATTAAAGGAATAAGGAGTGATTGCATTTTCTTAAAGGAATTAAGAGAATGGATTTTAAATTGGAAAATATTAAGACTATGTTTTAGAAATAAAAAGGAATTAAATTTAATATACAGAATTTTATATTTTATTTCTGTTTTCTACCCAGTAAAGTTTTTTTTTAATTTATTCTTAATGATAATTTTCGAACTAGTAAATTGGTGAATATTTTACTTTGATTTTTATGATCAAGCTAGCAAAATGCGAGGAAATGTGAAACGGAAGCATGTTGCCTTTTCATTTTCATTAAAACGTATTTATTAAATTTCTTCCACAAGGGAGATTTAACTCTCGTGGAAGACTCAACATTTTTTCTTAGACTTCTGCTGAAAAATGTAGATATGATATAAAACATTAATGAAATATAATATTAAGATTTTATATAAATTGGTATGAATGAAAATATGATTTTTATTAGAGAAACTATGTATATAGAAGAATATGTATTAAAAAATGTAATGCTTTAAAATTGTGCATCTAAGATATACCAGATTGTACTGTATATGTTTCATTGTAATTTCAGTTCTAAGATAAAAACATGTAAAGTAAATGTAATGTTTCTGCATATTCTGAGAATAAATCTATCTATCTATCTATCTGTATAGTTACATCCATTTCATCGTCAGAGAGTCCAGACATTGCAACCTCAGGATTAACCTCTTCGTGTGAAATTCGTGCACAGGTTTCTGCAGCAGACCGTGGTGCAGCCTGATTTTCCTGACTCTTCTCAGATGAGGCCTCTTTCACACATGAGAGTGTGATTAATGTGCACAGTTCTCACGTTTGGGCACGCGAAAATCCACATGCCACATTAGCGCATGGACATCAACAACGATTCACCGTCAATGCTTGGGCGGGTATCGTCCATGACACCTACTGCCTCCCCGACTCAACGGGCAGATTTATCGGGTATTTCTTGAAAAAAAGTTGTCGGGACTGCTGGAAGATGTTCCCGTGGCTAGTCGCAAACGAATGGGGTTTCAACACGACGAGGCGTCAGCACACTTCAGCAATGATGTGCTTGATTATCTGAACGCCACTTTTGGGGGCCGATGGATAGGCTGGGGTGGACTCATTGCCTGGCCGCCAAGATCGCCCGATTTAACATGTATCGATTTCTTCCTCTGGTGACACATGAAGAACCTCGTGTACGAGACTCCCATTGACTCAGAGGAAGAACTCGTCACAAGAATCGCTGTCGCCGCTGCAACTGTTCGCGAAAATCCTAGAATCTTTCAGCACATACGGCAATCAATGCTTCGACGCTGTCATGCATACAATGCTGTTGCTGGTCGCAACTTTGAGCACCTTCTTTAAATAAACATGTTGTTCACACTCGTTTCCATTCATTTATGTACCAGCTCCACCGATATTTCTGTCAGCGCCCTCTAGCACTGAAGGGTTAGGTCAGCGGATATACATTAATAGACGAAAGACATTTGTCTTGGTGTTCCTTATCTCCCATCGAAATTTGTGCAGAGTTTGAAACACCCTGTGTATGGCTCAGTCACCTTTTCAGGAAATTTTTAAAGACTTCTAAAATGGTGAGATGGAATGGCTATCCAGTCTCTTGTCATTCATTCACACTTTTAATTTTTTCCGACTCGATTCAGTCATCCCCCCCCCCTAGAAATGGGGCTACTCACTACTATTTTAAGAATGGATCACACTGTGACCGGATGAAGTGTCTCTTACGCTATTCGTATGAGGGGTGGCCAACAAACATATGAAAAATATTGCTAAATTTTAGTGTATAACATTTTACTACAGCTGCCAAAAGTTTGGCGCGAAATGTATTTCTCCAGTTTATTCAAAATTTCATAATTTGCGCCAAAAGTATGGCGGGAAGCTTATTTTTCCTCCATTCGTAACTTTCGCAATTTACGGTAGCCGATGCGACGCTAGCCGCAACCCCTGCTGCCAGATACCCATATTCGCTAATAATTTTATGTAATCATACTTATATTGTTGAAATATATTACTGATTTTTTTTATTCCACATAGAGATACCTCTAAAATTCTTACTGATGCCATTAATCAAAGGACCATACTGATAGCGTTGGGTTGGGTTGGGTTGTTTTACCTCTGAGCGGCACTTTTTTGCACACCATGGGCTAAATGGCCAGGTCATATGGACCCCGAAGGCTCAGAGAAGGTTGGGAGAGGGGACCCACTGGAACAGCTGTTGGGAGACAGATGGTAGCCTACCGTCAAGGCCATCCAGCGTGTTCTTTAACGTGCACAGGGTATGGCTCTCCCACACACGGGGCCACGGCTTAACGTCCCATCCGACGGACGGCGGCCTTTCCAAGCCCATCGGTGTCCCCTACTGACCGTGGGCAGGGCGGGGAAATTTTGCGGAGATAAATCTCAACGCTGACCCAGCTGGGACTCGAACCGGGGAACTACAGATTACGAGCCTGGCGCGCTACCGACTGAGCCACCCCCGCCCCCCATACTAATAGCATTAGTCAAAGTATGTTACTTATGTTATTAGTCAAAGGACCTTATTGATGTAATTAGTCAAAGGCTCTTAATGATGCTATTAGACAAAGGATCACGAGTCTATTGAGAAATGTTAAGGGTAGGGGGTGTAAAATGTCCTTTAATTTTAGTGCCCTTTAATAGAGTCGTTTTAAAATCATATGATGAGAAATTATATATAATCTCAATCATCCTGAAACAGCTGAATGTTCCATTCGTTGGACTTATTCTTTTCTAGATCCGACATCTTCTTTTTCACTGAAGGCAGGACAGTGCACGAGAGAAGAAACCTAACATCGCGAGATCGAATGGGGGGAAAGGGAAAGAAGAAGTTTGTTGCGTCGAAAACCAGAACCCATTGGAAGACGCGTGACGAAGGAGAAGGCGCCGAAATGTGTCGCTAAAATCCTCCGGATCAATGCTTATTTGCGATGGTTTGTTGCAGGTCAGAGCTTGCTAACGTAAGGCCACAACTGCCCCACGCGGGCCCATCAACTTGTGCGGAAATTGCGTGATGTTTTCTTACAGCGCGTGGAAATAATTGTGATCGATGGCTGCGCCTCCTCGCGGTGTCTGCTCCGAGGCACCAGGCTGTTCTTATCTGTTGCTCAGCCTCCCTAGCATTGGCCTCGCCTCCTGATGCCAACGGAATGGGTGATGCTAGCCACTCATTCCCCTAATGTGGTCCTTTAATATAACAAGAACTTATCGCCGCACCATCCCGATATGTAAGTATTCCGAGAGAAGAATAAGCGGAAAAATAAACACAAATATTTCAAGAAACGCGATGTTCAAAGAGGACAAAACACATTTCGGATATTGTGAAACTGAAACATTTCCATTACACCATGATGATTTAGAACTCTCATAAACGTCCTAAAGGAAAACGATTTTAGAAATTAAGCGTAAAGAGAAAGATATAAATAATAAAAAAACGGAAGTCGTTTCAACGTTTTAAAAAACGATTTCACGCAGCGAATACCATTACATGTCACAGATGAATTCCAATGGTGTTTGTTTTTAAAATATAACGACAAATAACTACGCCACAACCAACATACAAGTATCAAATTAAATTTTAGTGAAATAGTGCTTTATGCATGACAATGCACCATATTATATATATATTAAGCACATTAGTCAAGTTATAGAATAAATTAAAGTTAATAATAATAAATAGTGATGTCAATTAATCAACAAAATTTCTGAAAAATTTTGTGTTTATGATACTGTTTGCTGCAAGTATTAAACATTTTGTTTACTGGACATTTCCACAAAGTACCAACCGGATGAGTGCTTTTTAAGACAAATTATGGCCTCAGGGGACCTCAGAATTGAATATTGACCAATTGTATCAAACGTTACTCTCATCTTAACTGTTTACAATAATGCTCAGGTAAGTATAGTAGTATACATAGTGTCTCGAAATAAATACACTAAAAATAAAGCTGAATATATTTTTTTTCGTTTTCAAAATGAAAGAAAGAAGAAAACACGCGATAATGTGTTTATTTCGTCGTCTGTCTGTAGACATCGAAATTTTTTCTTTATAGAGATAAACTAAATTTATTTTTACGTTAGATAGGTATTTTGAAATATTACAATTCGCACTTTCCGAATCTCCCAAAGGCTATAATTGCTCCCTCATACGGTGGAAAATGTTGAAAATTCCAAAATGTCAAACGAAAGTTGGAAACGATATTATTTATGCTAGAAATTTTCAATTTTCGTGGTAGAATGTGAAAGTTATGAAGTGTTCATTGGAAACATTGAGTTTTCGAATATCCCAAAATACCTGCGCCCTCTAAGGTTAGAAAAAAATCGAAAATTGCGAAATTTTTAACACATGTTGCAAATGATGTATTTATGGTAGAAATATGAAATTTCGGTGGTAAGGTGTCAAGAAATATTCCATTGAGACAATTTGCCTCCTTTTCTCAGAAGGATGTGTGGCAGTAGTACAGTTCACGGTCCTCAGCCGCCATTTTGTTTTTGACGCAACGTAACAAAACGGCCCTTTCAGTTGATTCCCACAACTCCCGAGACCCTAACCCAAACAGGGGTTTCTAGAAAAAAGATTGTTTTTTTCGTTACCATAGTAACGAAAAACCCGAGTTTACGTCAAACGCAACGCACCGTAACCATAGTAACAAACGCAAACAAACGTAAAAAAATTAAATTACCGCAAAAAAAACCTCGTAACCGTCAATTACAGAATCGAAGCTCATAAAAGTGGCAAATCCAAAAAAAAAATAAAACGCTTGCCTTCCTACATACAGTAAACCACTTCCACCATTCCCCCTCCCCTCTTTTCAAAACACAATACACCGCTGACCGAATTATAAAAAAGCCCCAAGACTAAATAATGTCCTCCAAGACAACACAAACGAAAAAACATGAAAATCGGAAACAGTGCACCGCCGACCGAATTATAAAAAAGCCCCAAGACTAAATAATGTCCTCCAAGACAACACAAACGAAAAAACATGAAAATCGGAAACAGTGCACCGCCGACCGAATTATAAAAAAGCCCCAAGACTAAATAATGTCCTCCAAGACAACACAAACGAAAAAACATGAAAATCGGAAACAGTGCACCGCCGACCGAATTATAAAAAAGCCCCAAAACTAAATAATGTCCTCCAAGACAACACAAACGAAAAAACATGAAAATCGGAAACAGTGCACCGCCGACCGAATTACAAAAAAGCCCCAAGACTAAATAATGTCCTCCAAGACAACACAAACGAAAAAACATGAAAATCGGAAACAGTGCACCGCCGACCGAATTATAAAAAAGCCCCAAGACTAAATAATGTCCTCCAAGACAACACAAACGAAAAAACATGAAAATCGGAAACAGTGCACCGCCGACCGAATTATAAAAAAGCCCCAAGACTAAATAATGTCCTCCAAGACAACACAAACGAAAAAACATGAAAATCGGAAACAGTGCACCGCCGACCGAATTATAAAAAAGCCCCAAGACTAAATAATGTCCTCCAAGACAACACAAACGAAAAAACATGAAAATCGGAAACAGTGCACCGCCGACCGAATTATAAAAAAGCCCCAAGACTAAATAATGTCCTCCAAGACAACACAAACCAAAAATCATGAAAATCGGAAACAGTGCACCGCCAACCGATTTATAAAAAAAAGCCCCAAAACAAAAATCTGACAAAAAAAAAAACATCTTACAGCTCAAATAACCCTCCCCTAAATTACATTGTCATTTTACCTCTGAGCCTCCACTTTTTTCCCACACCATGGGCTAAATGGCGAGATCACATGAACCCTGAAAGCTCACAGAAGGTACGGGACCCACTAGAACAGCTGTTGGCAGACAGTAACTTCCTGTCAAGGCCATCCAGCGTGTTCTTTAAGATACACAGTAACTCCCACACACAGGACCATGGCTTAACATCCTAACCGACGGACGGCGGCCTTTCCAAGCCCATCGGTGTCCCTACTAACTATCAGCCGAGTTTGAAAATTTGCCGAGATAAACTAAACGCTGACATAGCTCGGACTCGAACCTTGGAACTACAGATTACAAGCCTGGCGCGCTACCACTCCGCCATTCTCACCCCACCTCTAAATTTTTCATTCTTTCCTGACTCCATCAAAAACTGCCGTTTTTTCACACACCGATAATTCTACAATACCCAGAATTACTACATCAAAAAGTCGCCAGACACTTCCACATATTAACGATAAATCATATAACTAAATTTAAAAGACTCCTAAATATACAAAAAATTAATAAATCACTATAATACATTAATAATTACCATACTACAAGTAACTACTAAAAAACATTCAATTCACCCCCAAACTATTCTAACGAAATACGTGTTCTTTACTATCGCCATTTTCAATCCCTCACGCAAAAACTTGCATACTCCCCCACTACATCGGCCCCTAAATATCTTTAATAACTAATTATAAACCATATCCTAACCAATTTTCAAAAAAAAAGCTAGAACATATTAATTATTCCTATCCTACCTATCACTGAACCCCCCATATTAAATATATAATACACACGAACTTACCTCTAACCATATAGGTATGTTATCCAAAGAAGTCATCAAGCGAAAATGGCGAAAAAAACCAAACGTAACTTCACACTCTCGTCAAATCACACACATAACACGTGATTCTACATTACCTACCCAAAAGAAACAAATCAAAGAGCCATAGGCCACCAATAACCAACAGTTACGTTTTTACGTCATACTTTACAAATCGGCCTCACACTTTACACTTCGACGTCACACGCCACTTGAGCAATGCCATCTATCGGCTGAGGACCGTAAACTCTACACTGGCCGGATGTGTGAATTGAACTTTTTAAATTTAAGGCATAAATGACCTATATATTTTAGGTTGAATAATTATTAATAAAATAATACTATTTGTAATTTTTCTGCCGTCCCATGGCCGACTGGTTAGCGCGCTTGGCTACTGATCTAAGGGACCTGGGTTCGAGCCCCGGGTAAGGCATGGATGTATGTGTCGTTTTTCTGCTGAGGTCCTGCCATCCTCACAGACCTTCTACTCTGGCATATAAACTGACAGGCTCCTGTCAGATCTCTGTGGCAAGCAGCTGCTTGAGGGGGTATTTATTTTATTATTTATTATTTCTATCATCGGTTATCTCGAATTAAAACTTTTAAGGAGTGAAAAAGTAGGTAAACAAAAAATTTCATTGTGCTTGAAAACGAGATTCCGGTATGCGTTAAAGGCGGTATGTGGCAAAATTAAAATTATATTAAAATAAAAATCACATGAATGCTTTTAAGTTTTATTTGATTCAATTACTAACCCTCTACATGTCGTCTGTCATTAGATTTTGTCAATCTTAGATTTTTCGTTGAATTTTCCAACACAGTTGTCGAGATGGATAAGACAGGATCTGGTATGCGAAATGCTGCTCATTTAGAAATGCTTGCATAAAAATTAACGTTGATTTGTCAAAACAATGACGATGACGATGATGACAAAAACCAAGAATAGAACGGAAAATGTTAAAGCACATTCCAGGCGTTTACTTTGCGAAAACCATTCCCTGATTTAACCCCTTCGGATTTATAGCTGGAGGTTTCCAAAATCAAAATTCATCTTAAAATATAGAAATATTATTCAACTTTCTTTTTGGAATATTCATTTTGGGGCACCCTCTATACTCGTTTGCATATACAAGTAAAAAGGGAGCAAGGTGGCTCAGTCGGTAGCGCGCCAGGCTCATAATCTGCAATTCCAAGCCGGGGGTAGCGTTGAGTTTTATCTCCGTAAAACTCCCTGCCCTGCACCCGGTCAGTATGGGACATCGACGGGCTTGGAAAGGCCATCGTCCATCGGATGGGACGTTAAGCCGTGGTCCCGTATACGGGAGAGCCATACCAACACGCAAAATAACAACACAAGAACACGCTGAATGGCCTTGACGGGAGGCTACTATCTGTCTCCCAGCTTTCATACTTATTGTTATTGGATTCTAATATCATAGTAAATTCGTTTAAAAATTCTTTAAGCCATTCTTCGATTTATAATTCAGTTAGTTCCTGTTTCATAATTGTTTAACATTCAAAATAAGTGTGATAAATAACTGAAATAACAGCTTATTTTATTATTATGACATTTGATTGGAAATGAAATAAAATTTTCAACTCTGAATACTATTTCTTATATTTTATAAATAATAAATTGTTTAATCCACAATGGTTTGAAATATTTACAATATTTGCTACTTGATAGACTTCGAAGCATAATCGTTTTGGTAACGTTTAAATTTTCGCTGACTGAAATAACAATGTTCATTGAAATTAATACGAAAATATGAATTGACATTTAAATAAAAAGGGAAGAAAACAATTCAATTCGATAGGTACGTATTCGGCTGGGGAATGCAATCCTAATATTCGCACAAGTCATGTCTATTAATTAAAGAACACTTCATAAGCAGCGACTGCTTATTTATAGATTACCGAACTGTGTTGCTCTGATCAGTTTTGTTCTCCAGTTATGGAAAAGACAAATCCAGATGGTTTTTCTTTTTTTTTTCTCTTAAAGCACCAAAGAGCCTCGAAATGAATCCCAGAGCCAGCAGCACATTCAATAGCATTTGTTTACGACTCCGTACGAAAAACGCAAGCAGCGGTGGAATTAACTTCGTTTTTTTTTTCTGAGTCTTCCTCACCACAATGTGGTATTTACATTTGATTTTTTTATCTCTTCATTTCACGGCGCTAATAATGTTTTTCTTTTGCCCTTTGTAGTGGAACTCGAGAAAATTCCAAAGCCCTTTGAGCCTGCTGCGCCATTGGAATTATTAGTCGGACCTAAGCCTCGCCATGATTAAAGTTCATGACTATCTTTTTTGTCGCTAATGAATGACGGGAAAGAGCCTGTCGTTAATAAAAAAAAAAGCAAATTTCAAGAAACATCCATCAGAAATGGGACATATTATGCTGTTAAGACTTTTTTTACCTAGGAAAAAAAAGAGGATTGAAGTTCTAAAGAGAAATGTAGTTCCAAATTAATATTTCCTGTGCAGGCGTGACTTTTCATACAGAATCCACGGCAATATCTAATGACTAAAATAATAATTGGCAGAGGGGGGAAATGGCTGTCCCTCTGCTAAGGATCTCATTTACGTGTTGAAAGGAACAATTCCGACTTCTTCATCCCATCGATTAGTTAAACATTTTATTCCTCATCCAGAAACTGAGCTCCCATTGCTTTTCTATAATCACAAATTATTTCACGTGAAGTGAATGAAATTAAAAATAAACGGAAATCCTCATATCTGCTGTGATTTACAGAACATTTTACATGCAGAAAAAAAAAAGAACATAGCTGCTAGAGAAGTAACTAGTAGTAAGTAGTGGTAAGAGTAAGTAGTGGTAAGTGGGGAAATATGCCAGGCCGACTCTTCAAGTTTAACTTATATAAGCAGCAAACGTAAAACAATTTATCAAAAACCTCCAAACGAATATTTACAATTCAAGGAAATAGGAGTACCAGGGGTCTCCTTTTAAATCGAAAACAGTTCTTTTTCTATCATTTTAACCCATTTTATCTTATTCCATATGGAATTCATTTTACCTTTCCTGTTCGGTGGAAAGTCTTGTTCTCAGAACCCCCGTCCCCCCACCTCCCGACGAAACTAAATTAAACTGGCAAACCTTTCCCAAAACTGAATTCTTATCGGAATCCTCCCCCACCCCACCAAAATAATAATAATAATAATAATAATAATAATAATAAAAAATAAATATATATATAAATTCTCGGACAATTCCCCCCCCCCCGTAAACTATATTCTCGGACACCCCCTGAAACTAAATCCTGAATAGATCCCTGCTATCAGAAATGATAGAAAATGATAGAAATGATAGAAAATGCTATATGAAAAGAGATACTCTCTTGTGGAAGTGAACGGAAGGGGAGGGCTGCCAGATTAGTGTAGCCTACTGATCTGCACAACTATGGCTACTTTTCTTTTTTTTCTACCCTGCTGAGGAGTGGTCAACCACACAGGGTCCTGGTGCTGACCATATAAACCCCTGGACTGGACAGATATATGGCTCTGAGCTTGATTATGGATCCTGATTTTGCTGCACTGGTGGGCTTCTGTGGAGGGAAAATCTTCCGCTGTGTTTTCTGTTTGTTTGTGGGTTGACAGCCCCAAGTGAATGGATTCACAGGATATGTTTATCAGCTGGTGGATAATCCTGAGCAGAAGTCATCGCAGGCACCTGAACTCTTTGCTTCTATTGGCATCGTCAAATTCTACATTGGAGGAAGTCTTCCAGTGTAGATGGCTTCAGCCTTTAGTAGTGGGGGAACGGGTCTTTGCCCCATGTCTGCGATTAGGGGCTGTTTGATATTGTCGGCATTCCCTCTCTCAATAAACATAGTTTCTTTAAACATCCCACTAACCATTTTCTCTCCATAGGTAGTTGGAATGTGAGGACTCTGCGCAGAGCTTTTTCTCTTGATGTCCTCACACAAGAATTCCACCGTTATAATTTAGATATTCTCGGCTTGCAAGAGACCAGATGGACAGATAAAAGTCAGATTCTTAAAAATAATCTTAAATTTCTCTTTTCAGGGAGGAACGACAATAAGCATCACCAAGGCGTGGGTCTGCTTCCCAGCAGACACGCTAGCGATGCTCTTCTAGGATATGAGTGCATTAATGAAAGGTTTCTTACAGCAAAATTTCAGACAAGCGTTAAAGACTTGAATGTTATCTGCTGTTATGCCCCCACTGAGGATGCCGATGAGAATGAGAAGGATAGGTTTTATGAACAACTTCAGGATATTTTGAATTCTGTCAAGAAAGGAGATATTACCCTTGTTCTTGGTGACTTCAATGCCAAAGTTGGTACTGACTCTGCCCTTGGGGGAGGAGTAATAGGCCCTTTTGGTATTGGTAGCTGCAATGGCAATGGGCAACATCTCCTACAGGTAAGTAAACTCAATGGATTCAGAATAACTAACACTTATTACAAACACCGCGACATACATAAGTACACATGGGTTTCACCTGATGGGCTGCATAAGAATATGATTGATTACATATTAATTAACAGCAAATGGGCTAGTTCTGTTAGGAATACCAGGGCATATAGGGGAGCTGAAATTGGATCTGACCATTACCTTGTTAAAAGTGTGTTGCAACTTAAACTTAAAAAGTGTTGTGCTAGGGTTAAAAAATTTACTTTTAATACTGAAGCTCTGAAAGATCCAGTTATAGCCAAAGCTTACCATGATAGGTTACTTAGTCATTATGACAGTCATGGTTTGCTTACTACTGAAGTTGAGGAAGAATGGGATCATTTTAAACAGGCTTTTTTGGACACTAACAGTACTCTTTTAGGAAAAAAGGAGCAGAAGAGGCAAAATTATCTGAGTGATAAGGCACTTGAGCTTATTTCGGAAAGAAAGAACTGCAGGAATGCCCTTAATCAATATCCTACTAGTCCTAATAGAAAGCATTACAGAGACCTTAATAAACTTGTAAAGGATCAGTTAGCTGCTGATAAGAATCTTTGGCTTGATGGTTTGGCTGACAAAGCCGAGGAAGCAGTTAGACAGCACAACAGCAGAGAGCTGTACCAGATAGTTAATGTTTTATGTGGTAGAAAACGGACAGGCATCAAGGATTGAAGGATAAACAAGGTAAGGTTATAGAAGGGGAGGATTCTGTCATGGCTAGGTGGGCTGAGCATTTCACTGATGTTCTAAACAATGTAGTTAGTTCTACTCCCATTGTTTGCAATGATGATAGATGCATTGGTGGCTTTAATGTTGGCCCTTTAACACAATCTGAAGTTATTTTGGCTGTTTCTAAACTTAAACTTCATAAATCCCCAGGGGTAGATGAAATTACTACGGAAATGCTTAGAGCTGGGAATGTTTCGGTTACCACTTGGATGACTGAAATTCTGAATATCTTTTATGATAAAGGCATGGTTCCTAAGGATTTTACCAGAGCTATTGTTATCCCTATTTTCAAACAAGGTGATCGCAGTTCTTGTGATAACTATAGGGGTATCAGCCTACTCTCTGTTCCAGGTAAAGTTCTTTCCATGATTGTGCTTAATAGAATTAAGAATCTGGTTGACAGGCAATTGCGTGATGAGCAATGTGGATTCAGAAGTGGTAGGGGATGTGTAGATCAGATATTTTCACTTAGGCAGATTCTTGAGAAATGTTTAGAGTTTCAGAAACCTTTGGTTGCTAGCTTTGTTGATTTCAAAAAGGCTTTCGATTCTGTTGATCGTCATAATTTGTGGTTGATTGTGAGATCATATGGTATACCAGACAAGTTAGTTAACATTATGAAAGCTCTCTATAATAACACTGAGTCGTTGACTCAGTGAGAGTTGGTAAGGCTTGTAGCAATTGGTTTAGCATTACTTCTGGTGTTCGACAAGGGTGCATTTTGTCTCCTTTTCTCTTTAGCTTGGTTATTGATTATGTTATGCGACATAAGAGAGAGAAAACTAAAGTGATGAAAATTGGTCAGGCAGGCTGTGATTCAGTTAATCTGAATGGTTGCAGTCTTGAGCAGGTGTCACAGTTTAATTATCTTGGGAGCTATGTAACAGATAATGGTGATGTGCGGCATGAGATTAACAGACGAATAGGGATTGCTGCCGGGACTTTTAAGAACCTATGGAGAGTGTGGAGAAATAGGCGTATACACCTAAAGACTAAAATTATACTGTATAATAGTTTGGTTCTTTCTAGGGTTAGTTATGGTAGTGAAACTTGGACTCTTTGTAAACAAGATAACAGGAAACTAGATGCTTTTGATTCCAGATGCTTACGCAGTATCTTGGGCATTAGGTGGTTCAACTTTGTAACTAATGATGAGGTTAGGCAAAGGAGTTTGCAACCTCCTTTAAGCAGCATATTGTGCAGAGAGAGACTCCGTTGGTTTGGCCGTGTTGCCTGTATGAATAATTATAGATTGGCGAATAGGGTTATGAACAGTGTGCCTAAAGGCCTCAGAAAGAAGGGGAGACCTAGGATGCGGTGGGCAGACAATGTCAAACAAGACCTTGTTAGAATTGGTGTGCAGTGGCCAGATGCAGTAGATGTAGCTCAGGATAGACTTGTTTGGAGAACTAAATTGCACGGTCTGGTTGGACCCCCGTAGCCCATGGCTGCTTGATGATGATGATGATGATGATGATGATGATGATGATGATATCAAAATTGCAAATAAAGATTCATTAGCAAAATAACAATTCACAGAAATTTAATTAATAATCATGAAGAAGATATTTAATTAGTAATCATAAGAATTTAATTAATATATCACGAAGTGGAAATAAAAACATAAAATAGGCGTAAGAAATCAGGTTATGCAATTAAACTTTATCTGTGGCAGTTTAATAACGAAATTTTAATAGCATTCATAAGAGCAGATTCATAATAGCATCAAAAATGCAGTTTAAAATTGTCTTAGATAATAGAATGAGAAATTAAAAAAAAATTAAGGATTTAAAATGGTTCAGTTCCATTGTTGGTACCCTATATTTAGCCGTTAGGTTTTAATTAGTTGTTATAGAAAAATATACCGGAGTTATCTTTACTAAAAAATAATCTAAATATAAGTATGCGGTTTTTAATCTGGGAACACATTAAACGAGTCAGATAAAATCGTTGAAAGAACAATGGTCTTTGAGGCTGCTGCGCAATTCAGCATTTCGTGCTTAAAGTTTGTTTTTTGCGCAATAACTCTTAAAGTGTTGTATCAATCAGCTCGGACTCGAAAAGGTCATTTAGTGAGGTGTAACTTTAAGTTGTGGTCTTGTGTAGAGTAGAGCCATTCCCTGTGCGCATCAAAGGATCCCTCGATGAACATAACGAAAAGTTTCCATCAGTCTCTTAATAGCAATCCAGTGGATTCCATCGCCTATAAAATTCTGAATCCTGGGGGTTATGACCTATTAATGATTTATTCAATATCGCAAAGCTGCAGCTCAAAGGAAAATATAATCTACCCTCTCAGTCTTATCAATTAGGTTCCTGTGGAATTTCTACAAACCCTTTTTTAGGTGTCCACACACACACACAACTATTCAGTCGCACGTAACTAGTGGATCCCATTGTAAATCGACCAAACTACTCATTCGAGGCTGTATATGTGTGGATGCAGTCGATCACACTGATAGTTCCTTAATCTGACAAGAAAAAAAATCTGGGTTTGAGAGCGACCAAATCTTATGTAAATGGACTATGTTGTTTACCTCTGAGCGGCACTTTTACACACAATGTGCTAAATGGCCACGTCACGAGGAATATAATGCTCGCAGCTGGTTAATGGAAGTGGACCCACTGGACAGCTTTTAGGAGACAGATGGACGCTTCCGTTCAACACCATCCAGCGCGTTTTTTAACGTGCACAGGGTATGGCTCTCATGCACACGGTATTACGGATTAACGCTCCATCGGACGCATGGCGATCTTTCCAAGTTCATCGGTGTCCCCTTTCTCACCTAGGGCAGTGTGCGGATGTAGCAGAGATAATCTGAACGCTGGCACAGTTGAAACTCTTACCTGGGAACCACAGATTATGAGCCTGGCGCATCACCGACTCAGACAACCCTCGGTGATGTTTAGCAAGATAACCGCTTCTTGACATAGCCATCAAATTGTAATGCAAGTGTAGACTGAAAAGTAAGCAGCTACGTAGTGTACAAGAAGAGTAGTACTCGGAACAAATAGTCAGAGACAACAGAAAAGACACATCAGAACACTGAATGTGAACAAAACATCAAAGCAGATTGCAAGACAAATAAGAGTCTACACAAGTTTGACCTCTGAGTAGAATCCTTGTGCTTTCAGTAAATTATCTAAGAATCCAGAAAATCTTATGGAAGTAGAAAATACTGCTTCTGAAATTAAGAATTGTCTCAAGGGAGAGTTTGGAAGTGTTGAGTTCTGTGAACGTGTCGAACGGAGACGAACAGTGAGTGTCGAATCTTGATCAGATGAAGAAAGTCTGGGTGTCATCTCAGATATTGCAAGTTTCACAGAATGGGAGTCAATTTAATTTTCTTGAAACGAATGACCCTGCATGGTCTAGTGGTTAGCGTACATGACTACACAGCTAGTGGGCATTTCGTTGCGTAAGTGTGTCTATGTTGTACACTCTAAAACACAAGTGTGGAGTTTCACCAATTTATTGTGTTATTATGCCCACTCTATATCCTTGATTGTAGGCCATGTGCAGGATAGTCATGCCCTGCGCACGTTAAAGAACACATTGGAAGGCCTTGATGGGAGACTACAATCTGTCTCCCAACAGCTGTTACAGTGGGTCCCCTTCCCCAACCTTCTCTGAGCCTTCGGAGTCTTTGTGTAAGAAAGTGCCGCTCTGAAGTAACCCAACCCAATCCTTGATTGTAGGTATTGAAAGTGCGGAATGGTTCTTTTTAAACTCATTACGTAAATATTTATTGCTGCTCCTGGGGGAAAACGATTGTTTTCATATAGTGCCCTTCCTTGCCGCTAGATGGCAGCAAATAGCTTGTTTAGGGGTAGATGTTTTATGATGTAACGTCACACCAGTTTATAGTGGCAGCTAAGTTAACACCATAAACTGGTGTAACGTTACAACTTTTTTTACAATATATGAGAAACCGGGGCAAGACTGAATAAATTTCTAGGTTAATGAGATTTGTTAGGAGAGTGGCAAAATTAGGGAATTCCAACATTCTTTTTAACGAACTTAGAATCGTCAGAACTTCAGAACTGTCTCTTCAGATATTGGAGGTCTCAGGACTGGAAAATGTTTACAAAGAAATATATGAAGAGGTAACTTTGTCGATTTTTTCCCCTTTATTCAATTTGCCATTAAGAAAGAGTGAGGGTTGCCTCAGTGGGTAGCACGCCAGGTTGGTAATCTGTAGTTCCCAGGTTCTAGTCCTAACTGTGCCAGAGTTTAGATTTATCCCCGCAAGCCCTCACCCTGCTCTCAGTGAGATACGGGAACCGATGGGCTTGGAAAGACCTTCGGTATCGTCAGGTAGATGGGATATTAAGCACGGCCACTTGTGCAAAGAGAGTTCATAGCCAGTGCACATTAAAGAACACACTATATGGCTTTGACGAGAGAATCTGTCCCCTAACATTTGTCCAGTCGATCCTTTTCGTCCAAAGACTTTGGGATCCTTTTTGATCTGGTTATTTAGTATATTCTGTGCGGAAAAGAACAGTTCAGGAGTAAAAACCCAACCTACTGCGAAAAAATGATTCCTTATTCGAATAGAAAAAAAAAGAATTGTTTTCCACTGGGAAAAGTGGGTGTGGTGGAATTTTTAAAAATTCTTTCGTTCGCTTGGTCTGTTTAATTCTTTTTAAGGAGTTCAGTATATGAAAAGATTAAGTGAAATTCAACGAATTTTCCACTATTGATTTTGGGTTGTTTTACCTCTGAGCGGCACTTTTTTGCACACAATGGGCTAAATGGCCAGGTCACATGGACCCCGAGGCTCAGAGAAGGTTGGGGGAGGGGACCCACTGGAACAGCTGTTGGGAGATAGATGGTAGCCTCCCGTCAAGGCCATCCAGCGTGTTCTTTAACGTGCACAGGGTATGGCTCTCCCGCACACGGGGCCACGGCTTAACGTCCCATCCGACGGACGGCGGCCTTTCCAAGTCCATCGGTGTCCCCTACTGACCGTGGGCAGGACGGGGAATTTTGCGGAGATAAATCTCAACGCTGACCCAGCTGGAACTCGAACCTGGGAACTACAGATTACGAGCCTGGCGCGCTACCGACTGAGCCACCCCCACCCCTCCATTATTGATGAGATTGTTGCATGGGTCATAACCCGATAAAAAAAAAGGTGGTTGAGCAAAGATTTCCCTAAAAGATGCCTTCGCATTTAATTTCTCACCAGTGGTTTTAGCTCTGCGGATGGAAATGAAAAGACACTAACCCCTCATTTCGATCGCTCGTTGAGTGCAGCAAACTCAGGTTTGACGCAGTGAGCTCTGACCAAATAAATGATCACCGGTGGTAAGGAAGAGAACTCTTACTCCTTGTTCGAAACGGGAATGCAGTTTCGGTCGCATTTAAATGATCTCTCACAATGGAGACTCGAACCCAGAAACAGAAGTCGTTGCGACCAAGTCGGTTAATTTGTTGCCACAAAAAGTAATTTGTGCTCATGCTACTTAAGTTCTCTGTCTCCAGCCAATCATATCTGGAACAAATAAATGTTTTTTTTTTTTGCAGTGGCCGAAGTTCAAATCTTCTCTTCGGCTCCCGGCTACGAGAGAGGATGGTGGTAATAGGGGAAGAAGATTGCTGGTGCTCTTGTCCAACGCAATACTTTCAAGTCTGGGTTGATCTCTCCTAATCGAGCACACTGAGTGACAAAAATTGTATTCCTCCCTTACCGAAGAGCTACACGTTTTTGCCATCTCTGCAGCGTAGTGGTGTCGCGTTGGCTAAAGGTGACACTGCAGCTGCAGGGGTCTGTGTTCGAATCCCCAGCATGGTTATGTGTCAATGTATGTGCTTCTACGTTGCATGAGATACCAGGTCTGAGATAAGGATAATAAAAATGAGAGATAACCTACAAGACTGATAAGGGCTTGTAGGTTATCTCCGTTCTTTTTATAGGAAAGTGCTTTCTTCCCTTTTTTATTTTTAAAGAAATATCTCCAGGTCAAGAGAACTGAAAAAAGTGGAAAACTAAACACATTGTACAGTCAACTAACTCATAACATTCAGTCCACTTAAACATTTAGCTCTTAATATAATTTCAGTTCTGCAGAAATTTAGAGTTTAATTTCATTGTGATAAAATCCCTTACTAGTTTGGAATAAATTCTAAGATCGATTAAATTCTAAAGATCCCAAAGATTTGCTTGCTCGATTAAATTCTAAAGATCCCAAAGATTTGTTGTTTTACCTCTGAGCGGCACTTTTTTGCACACCATGGGCTAAATGGCCAGGTCACATGGACCCCGAAGGCTCAGAGAAGGTTGGGGGAGGGGACCCACTGGAACAGCTGTTGGGAGACAGATGGTAGCCTCCCGTCAAAGCCATCCAGCGTGTTCCTTAACGTGCACAGGGTAAGGCTCTCCCGCACACGGGGCCACGGCTTAACGTCCCATCCGACGGACGGCGACCTTTCCAAGCCCATCGGTGTCCCTTACTGACCGTGGGCAGGGCGGGGAATTTTACGGAGATAAATCTCAACGCTGACCCAGATGGGACTCGAACCTGGGAACTACAGATTACGAGCCTGGCGCGCTACGGCCTGAGCCACCCTCGCCCCAAAGATCCCAAAGATCACAAAAATATACGCATATGCATATTAAGTGTAGTTCTAGGTCATATTTAAAATTTAATATTTAAAATTCTCTCTCAATGTTGTTCTTAAGCAACAACTTCAAGAATAAACCTCCTGAGGGCCTCAAAGCAGCGAACTGAAAGCCCTTGAAGAATCTAGAGCAACAAAAGTAGTGACTTTGGCAAAAGATGCGTGTAAAGACTTTGAATTTGACAAACAGGTTCACTGTTTCTCAAGTTTAAGAGATTTAAACACTCGAAAATAGAGAATAAATTTCTTGAGAGCACCAGGGAACAAACTGAAATTCCGACAAATCTCTGGTAGGATAAGTAGAACCCTGACGGAAAATACGAGTAAGGAGTCCGGATTTGACAAACTGGATTAACTGTCTCTTACGTTTAAGCAGATTTAAATACTTGGACATGACAGACAGTTCATCACTCCGAACTGGCAGTCTGCATGAGCTAATTATTAGCGACTTATTTTCTCATTATTTTACTCTTTTGTACAGAAATCCTTGCGGTATTTTACAACAGCATTAAAGTGTAAAATGTATGTTCCATTCCTCTTTAACATTACCTCTCACCAGCCATACACACATATCATTATCTAAATTGCGAAATTATTCTGCATTTACAATTGTATAAGGATTGCAAAATTTAAGAGCAATATCTGCTGTAATTTTCCGTACATTGTCATATTTTTAGAAAGAGGTAGAGTAAGTCCCCTTTATTTGTTTGGATTACGTTCCTCAAACCACTATTAACAAAGAAACGACGAAATATAGTGTCCCGACTTACCTTGAGGGTAAAGCATAACATTAACTCTCTCTTAAGTTTAAGCAGATTATATATATACACAACATAGGTGTGTGTGTATATATATGCATGCAAGTATATGTATTCATATTACATTTGTTTACTTAGCATATAGCAATTACATTTACTTATTTATTGATTTGTTTCATTTATTTAACTAAAAAAATGTAAATTTTTTGATGAATCATATTTTTAATTTAAATAAGTTTCCATAGTAAACATTACGCAATGAATGTCAGAAAGAAATAATAACTTTAATTCTGACAAATGTCGTAAATAAAGAGTTTTATTAAATGTCATTTATCACAATATAATTCGTTTTTTTCTTATTGCAACTTGTAGTTTTTTCAACTTTTAGAAATGTTTTTGCTTCATATCAAAGTGTGAAATCGTCAGCACAGACTGAAAATTTAACATTTTTATTAATAATCTCTGGTAACAGAGCTGCATCGGTGACGAATTAAGGAGCAACGAGGGCTTAATGTACAGTTCTGATAGATTGGATCTGTCTCTGCCAATCTTCAGGCTCCTATTTATTTCACTTGATGAACCGTCTCTGATGGACTTTCACTCTGGAAAGACATCACGTGAATTCGATCACGAGCTAGCCAAACAGTATTTACTCATTTCGAACTGCACGCACAAATCGCACGGATTATTGCCATTTCTTCCGATCAAATGCGCACTTGTATCGTTCTAATTTGACCTAATGGCGCGGAAACAATTGCTAAGAAATCATTTCTCTTCTTTAGTTTTTCATCGTGAGATGGGAGATTATTTTCACTTATGATCTTTTCTACAGTTCGCATTATTTATTTCTTTCTTTCTTCAATTGCTATAAGCTACTTGCGAATGCAATTTTGACTCTTTTATATAAGGAGAGAGCCATGATATTTTATGGGAGAGAGGGGTGACGTTGGAAATACATAAGAACCATAATTAACGTGAATATTAAGTATTCTAATTAGGATCTGAACATCATTTCTTTTATTTGCGAACCTAAAGAGGAGAGGGTTGGTTCATTCGGTAGTGCGCCAAGCTCGTAATCTGATGCTCTCGGGTTCGAGGGAATGATCCGCGTAGAGGAGAGCCATACCTTCTGCATGCTAATAAACATGCCAGATGGCATTGACGGGATACTTCCATCTGATTCCTAACAGCCGTCCGATCCTTATCATACCGAACACCGAGTACTGCACTAGTAATGGGGTCTTTGTGACCTTGTCATCATTTAGCCTGTTCTAAAGAAAAAACGTGACGAGGTAAAAAATAATCTCAACCCAACGATGACTGAACTTGAACTCATAACATATATCACACTAAAACTATGCACTGTGAGTGGTACTAAACATGCATTGATTCTAACATGGTAATGCGTCCTTATTTTATACTGGTAATATAAAAAACGGACTCATGTTATAAAGCATTTTACTTCGGATCAAAGCAGATGTCCCCGTAATGTCGTCAATGCTGAACCTACCAGCATAAGCAGTGCAGTATACGAGTGGTAACTCTTAATATATAAATTCTACAAAATGCAGCATAAAGTCTCTTAAAAACGTTAAAATTATCACATACGTTATTGTTATGTCATTACTTGCTTTACGGTTTTCATCTGCATATGCACTTGTTGGTTTGTTTTGCCTATGAGCGGCACTTTTGTACACAAAATGCACTGCTTAATGGCCAGGTCACAAGGACCCCAAAGGTTGGGGAAAGGGGATTCACTGGGCAGCTGTTAGGAGATAGATGGTAGCTTCCGGTGAATGCCATCCAGCGTGTTCTTTAATGTGCACAGAGTATGGTTCTCCTGCATACGGGGACACACGGCTTTAGATCCCATCAGACGGACGGCGACCTTTCCAAACCCATCGATGTCCCTACTGACTGAGCAGAGGGTGGGGAGTTTGGGAGAGATAAATTTGAACGCTGGCCCAAGTGGGACTCGAATTTGGGATTGCAGATTACGATCCTGGTTCGCTATTGATTGACCATTTCCTGACATATACGACTAAGAATGGCCGAGAACAAAAGCGGGGGGGGGGAACGTTTTTGAAAAATACATGCAAAAAATGTAGACAAGTTTGCTATTTTTCGCTATTAAAATTATAGGCCTGTTAAAATATATATACATAATGTTAAATACATAATAAAGGTTAAATGCCTTCAGCATTATTGTCGAATATTCCAAAAATTACCATTCTTCAGAGTGACGTTGCTTCCAAATGTAGACTTGGAGCTTCCCTTTTTTTACGTGTAAGGTTTATCGCCGAAAAAAAAGAAACTCCAAATATACATCTTGAAGAAACTCCGCTCTGAAGAACAAGATATTTAGACTATTCAGCAATAGTGCTAAAGGTTTGCCTCCATTGAAATTTCCCCCTTCTAGTAGGAATGACTGCATGTGAACCAAATTAGTTGTGGTGGTAGCTATACACATGAAAAAACAATGATTTCCGGGGCGGACAGTTCTACCATTATTTAATGGCAAAACGAGAGGTACACCAGTAAGCAGTATGGCCACCATGACAGATGATACAGATAAGAATCCTAGAAGCTACTCCTAGCTTTTACAGGCCTTCTCATACAAAGACATGCTCTTCTTAAGATCCAAGTCATTGCTGACCACTGCCTCAGTTACAGCTGACACAGTACACGAAGTCTGTCTTGCTGGAACTGTCGCTAGCTCCCTAATCACTATGCCAGTTAAGGCAATTTTATTATCACTCTTTAAAATAAATATTAATGAGCAGAGTGACTATCGTGTTTGCCTGTAGATCACAGATAACTGAGTTCTAACCTCGGATAAAACATGATAAGTGGTGTCTTTCTGCTGAGGTCTTACCTTCCTCACAGACCTTCTCTGTGGCGTATTAAACTGATAAGCTTCTCTCAGACCTCTGTGGCAAGCAGCTGATTGAGGAATGATTTTTTTATTTCCTTTTCCTTGAAACTACGAAAGACATATTTTTTTCTTAACTTCGACTCGCATTCTTCCCGATGTAGGTCAGTAGCAATTACTCAGTAATAATCGTCAACTTGTTTCATATAACTACAACTGTTAAGAGGTGAGTGTTCATAATTTACACTATCTGCTGTAATAATTAAATGATATTTTGCTTCACGTTTTAGTCCGCGTTGAGATTTATTTCCGCAATACTCTCCGCCCTGGCCACGGTCAGTAGGGAACACCAATGGGCTTGGAAGAGCCGCCTTCCGTCGGATGGGACGTTAAGCCGTGTCGCCGTGGGCGGGAAAGCACGCCCTGTGCACGTTAAAAAAATGCTGGATGGCCTTGACGGGAGGCTAATAATATCTGTCTCCCAATAGCTCTTCCAGTGGGTCCCCTCCCCCAGACTTCTCTGAGCCTTCAAGGTCATTGTGACCTGGCCATTTAGCCCGTTGTGTGCAAAAAGCGCCGTTCAGAGGTTAAACAACCGAACCCAGACCAACTTCTCGTTTCAAACACATATAGTTCTATGTAACTTGCACTCTTTCCGAGAAAAATTTCATCATCTGATAGGATAAATAAAGAGCAACTCTACTCTGAAACAAAAGTAACAAGATATCGACAATGGCTTAAATTCATGCAAAAGCCAGACGACATTTATTTTTTTAAAAGAAGTGAAAAATTTTTATCAGAGTGTGAAAACCATTTAACAGCAACTTGGTTTTAAAGCGAAACTGAGAAGCAGACCGAACGAAATAAGCCGAACACCGAGAAAGCGGAAACTCATCGAGAGACGAGGTGAGAGCGAAACAGATAAAGAACCAGAGGAGAGAGAGCTAAAAAAATAAAAGAGAGCAGTAAGCATTCGCGGTTGGAAGAAGAACTCGAAAACGAAGCAACTCGGAGAACCATTAGCAGCGCTATGAGTGCCGGATATCATTACGATTCATATTTGCCGAGAAGGGGTCCTTCGGCGGTGATGCGCAGCAAACGCGGTAAAAGGGCATCCGCTCCGAAAATCACAGCAGCTCGCTTCACAGTTTCCGTGTGCGGAGTGCATTATTTATATCTCGCTGCTCCCACGATAAGCGGGTTGCTGTTTTCTGTGCGCGAGGGCCATGATCCTTTTCTCTCTTTCTGCACTGGCGTTATATAGCGTGAGCTTGCGCCCCGTGCTCCTCGGCTCACCCACACAAGCACACACACACACCGCTCACGCACTTGCAACGTCATGAATACAAAACAGTTCAGATTGTTTCCTGCTGCGGACATTAGCGTAGCGGTCTCTCTTCAGAGGAGGCACGGCGAGGCACACCAACAGCGCACCCCCTGTGGCCTCTGCACTGATTTTAATACACACGTGAGGCGATTAGAAAGTTGCTGGATGTGAAAAACACTCGCAGTTTGAAATTCCTCGGGTGTTTTTTGTTTAAAAGTGGCTTTTTAATTTGTTTTGAAGTTTCTTTTAATATATTGTCCAGTTACTTGTTTCTTAGGCTCAGAGTTCATGTAGGAAATTTTGAAATAAATAATATATATTACTCAAATTGAAGTGTTTAAAATATCATGAAGTTGAACATATCATTCGAAACATAATTTACAGTAAAATAAGCACTTCATTTTCGGTATGGAAGAGACACATTTGTTAAAAGGCTTGGAATTTAAACGCTCTTGAAATAAAAGAGTTTGTTTAAAATTAAATATTACGAAAATAAATACAATTATTAAGCATGCCGTGACGTCGAATGGGGGATGGTTTTGACGGGAAGCTTCCATCTGTCTCCTAATAGATGTCCAGTGAATTCCCTCCCCCCAACATTCTCTGAGCTCTCGGGATCTTTGAGACCTGGCCATTGCGTGCAAAAAAGTGGCACTCAGCTCTACATTCCACTGAAGTTTGTGCAACTAAATCATAAACCAATTTTTATATTAAGGGAGGGCTGTCCCAGTTTGTAGCGCGCCAGGCTCGTAATCTGCAGTTCCCAGGTTTGAGTCCCGCTTGAGTCAGCGTTGAAATTTATCTCCGCAAAACTCTCCGCTCTGTTTTCGGTCAGTAAGAGACACCGATGAACTTGGAAAGCCGTCGAATAGGATGTTAAGCCGTAGCACCGTGTGCTGGAGAGCCATACCCTGTGCACATTAAAGAACACTCTGGATGGCTTTGACGCGAGGCTACCATCTGTCTCCCAAAGGCTGTCTAATGGATCCCCTCCCCCAACCTTTTCTGAGCCTTCAGGGTCCTTGTGACCTGGTCATTTAGACCACTGTGTGCAATCTTTATATTAGTTCCTATATATATCTTCGTAAAGAACGCTGATAACGAAAAGAAAAGCCGATTGTGATATCTATTAGTTAATAAAATACCAAGACTTCCATGGCAATAGCTTTATATTTCATATCATTAGGAATATATTTAATATTTTCGTTTAATTTTCGCAATTATGACGAAAGCACTGCTTCCCTTAACCTTTAAATTATTCAGGGGGTTAAAATTTACTCCCAATGAAATCTAATATAATAAAAAAATAAAATATAAATACCCCCTCAAACAGCTGCTTGCCACAAAGGTCTGACAGGAGCCTGTCAGTTTATATGCCATAGTAGAAGGCTCTCTCTTGCACACGGCTTTACGTCCCATCAAATGGATGGCGACCTTTCCAAGCAGATCGCCTTTTCTTTCTGGCCGAGAGCAGGGTGGCGGTTTAGCGGAGATAAATCTTAACCTTGGCACTGGTGAGACTCGAACCTGGGTACTGCAGATTGCGAGCCTGGCGAGCTACCGTCCGAGCCAAACTCTCTCCCCTTTTTTCCAGATTCAAGCCCGGTGTGTGTGTATATATATATAACTTGTTATCTATTTTTAATTGCTTTATACGCTTACGATATTTAGATATCTTATCAGATGTGCGACTTATCTAGAGTAGCACAAATTCATACTTCAAAATCTCATATTTCAAACTCGACTTCCCACTGGATATTTTTATAATATTTCTCTACAGCGCCTAGAAGATCTTTCATTCCCCTCCTGAGTGCTACCTGAAGAATAATTCGTAAGCCATAAATAGAAGACCAAAGATCTCAGAAATGGAATGTTAACCAAATGAATTCAATTAAATGCGGCCTATTAATACGTGACCCAACAGTAAAAAAGTTTAGAAGGTTCGAATAAGTGACGACTCCATCTTGTAAGCATTTTACTCTGCAAGAACTGCATGCAAAATTCTATTTGATAAATCATCTCTTTTTTTTATTTATTAAATCCTTTTCAAATATTAGTAAATAATATTTATTCATCATTTCATATTAAATGTTTTTCCAGTGCCAAATTTCTTTTTTACTTTACTGATTTACTACTCTGAATGATAAAATTTCGTGTTTCACAATGATTGATTGGCTTTCTGTAACTCAACCAGTGAGAGCCTCAACCAGTGATAGCGCTCCATTACACAGTAAGAGTGCTACTATTGCATTTGAAATATTTAAACTAACATACAGTACAAGAATTGGCATTGCATTCAAGAACTGAGAATTTTTTCTGTGAAAAGTTTTTAGTCTGTGAATGCTGCAAAATCAGACCTTTCACGAAATTATTCACTTTCCAGATTAATATTTTTGACTTTCGTGGCTGTGAATGATGTATAGCATTGAGGTTTCCAAATAGTTATCGTATGTTTATAAATATTCACTTATTGTATGTGATCTTATTTTGTGTAAATTTATTAAAGATTATTTATTACATTTATTATTGAAAAGAATGATATTAATTTCTTTAACAGCTAAAGCATTTCGCTGTTTAATTTGTTTTCATAATCACCAAGCATATCTTTCGAGGTTGGACATCAAGGGGAGAAGAAATTCATATAATGTTGCTCTTAACTGTACAAAGTTCAAATAATAAAATTTTGTAATAAGTTCCGCAATTTGGGGCATGATAAAGCAAGCTTATGACAGTTTCCAAGAAAGTTAAGAAGATTAATCCCGTTTAAATGATTGCTTTGGCTTTTTCCACACTCTCCTAAGTAATCAACTCTGTGAAGTTTTATTACTGAAACTGTTGCATATTTATGCACTCCATTAAAGTTTGCTAAAATAAATCATAAACAAATATTTACATTAGCTTCTACATAAACCTTCGAAATGATTTTACCTTGTTCATTTGTTAAAACATATTCTAAATATTCATGCAATTTATTTTCTCCTTCAAAATACGAAATATTTCTTTTTGGGTAGAGATAATAGTCACTATGTGTAGGTGCAGTTCTAGATTGCGAATTTTAAATAAGTGTTTAAATGATACGGGAAACTAAAACTAGACAATTTTCTTGTCTCGTTAAATTTCTTTGAGGATTGAAATATAATACTTCACTCCCAACAATTTATTTCTTAAGCTTTCTTGATATATTGTTCTAAACTCTTGAGGAACACCTCCTCTTCTGTTGCAGCGTTTTGTAGGGGGGGGGGAGAGGGAAGAATAGGAAATATTGACCTTTCCATCATAGATCTTAGTTCCATTCAGATTATTATGCTCTCAAATTTACCTATTGTCGAGTACACACCACCTTCACCTCACTGTATGTATGCAAACCCACAACATCTTCACCTAACAGTACATTGAGATGTCAGTTTATTAGGTACATCTACCTAGTAGCGTGTTGCGCCTCCTTTGGTCTTCAGAATAGCTCGAATTCTTGTGGGCATGGAACTTACAAGATTCTGGATGTGTTGTGCAGAAATGCTGTACCATGCGGAAATGATTGTGTCGGTCAGTTGCTGCAAATTGGACGGCTGCACAGTCTCGCTGCGAACAGCCCTTACCACGTCATCTTAAAGATGCTCGATAGGGTTTAGATCTGGAGACTGTGCAGGCCAATGAAGCAAACAAATTTCGTTGGCATGTTCCTGAAACCATTCGCTGACAATACATGACTTCTAATCAAGTGCATTATCACGCTGAACGTGTAAATCCGAGTGAGGAAAAACTGTACCCATGAAGAGATGAGTTTGGTCAGCAACGATGTTTAAATACGGCATGGCTTTCACATGGCCTTTGATGGGTATCGGGGGGCCTAATGTGTGCCAAGAAAACATTCCCCACACCATCATACCACCACTAATGGCCTGTACTTTTGACACCAGACAAGATGGCTCCATGGGCTCATGTTGCTTGCGACAAATTCTTATCCTTCCATCAGCATGACGCAAAATAAACATTGATTCGTCTGACCAGGTCGACTCAACGGTCCAGTATCGATGCTCTTGCACCCGTTGGTGATGTGATTTCGTGTTCTTTGCTGACAACATTGACATTTAACATTGTCGGCGGCTGTTGTAGCCCATTCGCGACAAGGTTCGATATGAGCTAACCTTCTGCACACCAATGTTTAATTCTACTGTGATTTGCCTGGTTGTGGCCCGTCTGTTTGCTTTCACGATTCTTACCAGTCTCTACTAGTAGTTTATTGCCTTTCGCACCATTCTCGGTAAACCCTTGAAACGGTTGTGCGTGAAAAGCCCGGGAGAACGGCCATTATGGAGATTCTAGAACTGGCACGCCTAGCATCAACTATCGTGACACATTAAAAGTCGCCCAGGTTGCTTATTTTGCCTATTCTGACGCTCAAATCCTACTCTAACTGATGCTCAAAGAGCTAGTATGCCTTATTTATACGCACACTGCGGTCACGTCACGTATTACGTGTTGGAATGAACCATTTATATGATGAGGGGTGGTATACCCAATAAACTGGCATCTCAGTGTATAAATCCACTCGTTATCAAGTAATACCTGAGAGAGGTAAGATAGAACCCTGGCTTTTTATAACTATGGTCCTCCATCTCGATTCGAAAGTCATATAAATATATAAATATATTTAATAGATACTTTCAAAAAACAGGATTTCTATTATTTAATAAAATAAATTTTACATTATGTAAGGAAACCAATTTACAGTGTTTTACAATTTACATAGTGTTTACATTTGTTTGAAATATAATTTGACAAGTATTTGGATTCCCCTAGACCAGGGGCTGGTCCAAACTGTCCTTCTCCCTTTCTATCTGGGCTTGAGTATTATATATATATTGTGTTTTACCTTCTAGAATTAAAACATAGGCAACAGCCAGCTACGCTGTGCAGGAAAATTCACTTACAATTCATTTTAGTTGAAAATTTAGTAGTCAACTTTGTTCTTGTATTTTGATGAGTAAAGATTCATAAGCAAAAGAAACGTTTTTGGATCGCTCTGTCCTCTCCTATGTCTAGCAAATTAATAAGTACGGTTGTTTCTTGACTCTAAATGGAGCTGTACGATGTTGTAAACTCCGAGCATTTATTCAGAAAAGTTTTATTTCTTTCACATGCAGAAGTAATCTATCTTTGTAATGGAAGTAATATTCCTTAGACATAAAGTGACAGTGTTTTCGCTTCAAACTTGTTTAAATCTAGCAGTTCACTTTTCCCCATTTTATCATTACTGACAACTATTACTTCCTCGAAATCATCCACACCTACAGATGATAAACGTCTTTACCTGACAGTATATATAAATACACTCGTTATCAAGTAATGCCTAAGATAAACAAGACTTTTTTTTTAGTTGGAACTATTACCGGATTGTGGACAGCATCGGGCAACAGGCGTATTTGATCTTCAGAAGATACCGAGGTTGCTATAGCAACGGCCATCGCGATCCGTCGTGTTAGTCAGGTAATCTCTTCTGGGACCAAAGTACCCACTAGGGGAGAACCAGAATCAAATCCCGACACCAAATTCGGATTTGACGTAGACAAGGTCTTGCGTCTGTCACTTCATTGCTGTCAGCTGTTTTTTTCAGGTTCTTGCAACAGAATCAGTTTTTAAACGTTGATTGTTTTTATATTCGGATGCAAGAAAACTCCCGAAGGTAAAAATGCGGAGAAGGAGCAGAAACATCATGACGTAGTAAGAAGGATTTGTAAGTCAGATAGGGAAAACGAAGCAACGACTTCAATGTTCATTGTAGTTTTCCCGAGTTTGTGAAAATAAAGTTAAGGGAAAATGTCAGGGAGCAGAAAATAGATGGATGTCATACGAAAAACGTTCGTCAAATATAATATCTTGTTCCCAGAAGAAGTAGAAGAAGTATCACTATATTTGAATATTTAGAATGATGGGGTCCTTAGAGATGAGAATTGGGATCTGCATCTCTTGCAATTTCAGCATTTTGTGCTTCTGTGAAATGGGTCTTAAAATTATTTAAAAAAGATTTATTGACGACATGCTGACGATTTAGTTTGGATTGTATCTACTTGGGGTCAAGACAAATAACTACATAAAAAAAAAACACACTGTTAAACCAGTCGCAAAAAACGACTTCTTTCATTGAAAAGTGGAAATGAGAGTTGAAGCCTTATTTGCTTTTAATGTCTGTGCTTTTGCAGATATCTGTATAGAGAGTGAAAAACAAGAAGAGAAACGGAGAGAAGAAGAAAAGAACATCGTCACAAACAAAAGAAGAAGAGAAGTAGATTTTGTTCAGCTGAGGAGTGGAAATAACACTGCTGCTTCGTCGAGGAGAGCCAAATTCGGTAACGCCTTTCTGGTGACAGGAAGGTCTGAGTTGATTTCTCTTGATGAAAGGATGGGCTTTGAACTGTCACGTCAAGTTAGTTCCTGCACGACAGTTCGTGTTTTTGTGGTAGAGACAGTGGTGGGTGCTTCGCTCTACAATCATGCGGTGCTGACAGGACTACGTGGGCGAAGAATCGGGAAAAAGGAATTGTGAAAAAGAAATCGAGCAGAATGCAGAAGGAGCATGAAAAGGGAAACAGAAGAAACAAGCAGCGAAAGCGCGAAGGAGCATTAGAAGAGAACGCTCTAAGTGAAACAGATTAAAAACAGAGTGTAAAGAAAGGTTTAAACAGGAACACTAAAATGAGAAGGAAGGCAGTGAAGGAAACACTGTGAAATTTCAAATGCTTCGCGGAAAAACAGAGGCCTAACGTCAGAGGAAATTAAAAATCTACCCAAAGGAAAATGATCGAGTTGAATTTAGTTAATAATGATGTTCAAAAAGTTAATGATCAAATACAAAAACCCTGTAGTTGATTTTCAGAAATTATAAATGGATATAACTGTGTAATAATGCACAAAGACTGGACATATTCCTATGGGAGTAAATAAATATGTTAATGAGTTCAGAAGTAGGCAAGAAAAATAGCACTATGAACCAATGGAGAATAAAAAAAATTTCCCTCAAGCAACTGCTTGCCACAGAGGTTTGACAGGAACCTGTCATTTAATGATGTAGAGAATAAATATTGCTCACAGATCTTCTCTATGGCATAATTGCCATAGAGAAGATCTATGAGGAAGACGAGACCTCAGCAATGGAAGCATAATCTAATGTGGCATGATATCCCAAGCCACGAAACGGGTTTAAAGCTGACTTCTCAAGCTGAGAAGAGACTTTTATCACTGCTCGAGAGACAACAATTCTCATTCTCGGTTAAATGCAAACTACAGCCAAGGTAGGCTTCAGAGAGGAGTGTATGGAAGGAGGAGGAAGGATGCTGAGACTAGTAACTCTTCACCCTGAAGAATCCCAGATAAGCTCTCTAAGATTTCAATCTGAAAATATTGCTGGTCAATCTTTATGGGTTTCAATTTTACTCTGAAAGATAATGTTCATTATGTGAGCTTCATATGGAAGACTATTGATTGATTGATTCATTTTTTTTTATTTTGAACATTTTACATATTGGACATTGGTTCATAAACCAATGTCCAATTACAGTAAACACTGCAAAAATTAATACAGAAAAAAAGGCAAAAAAGAAATCTTCAAACTAAGTAGTAGCATCAATGACAAACTCTACGTCACATATCTATATTCAATAACTGATAATTAGCTATGCAATTATTCATTTTAATAAATACGAATCTTCGGAAAAAGGTATGATAATGCTTGACAAGGTGCATAATAACACGTTTTCTTGTTGAGACACATTTGTGAAGTAGCACATAAGAAGAATAAAACTGAGCACCACTTAATTATATCTTTGGTGTATCTCAGACTTAAAGGATATACAATATTAGCAAATTTCATGATATTAAACTTTTGTTGCGATCTCTGCATTGTATCTCAGATATTAAGAAAATCCTTGATATCAAAGAACTCTTACTCAGTCTACATGACGTACAATATCTACTAGCAAACTTTATGGTTTTAAATTCTTCTGTTATTCTGATCTCTAATATACAAACATTAAGTAAGTTGTTGATTTCACTTAAATCTTCGAGCTCCAAGAAATCTTGTCTAATCTATATCATGGATCTTAGACAGACCACCTGGTTGGCTGATGCGTAATATCGTCCGATTGTTTGATGGAAAGAATTCTTTTTCGAAATGATCGGAAACTCTGATGAGTAAGACAAGATCCCCGCACGTGTCGAGGTGCGTTGTCACAGTGCAGGAAGAGTCCGTAATTTCTTCTCTCAGATAAATCTTCCCTAATCGAATACTGACGAACAAGAAGTATGCAAATCGGCGCAAATGTCATTACCGAAAATCCTCCTATTGCAATTACCTAATTTGGAGCATGTTGTTGGAAGAGACTGCTTGAACCTTTGTAACTGAAAGGAACGCTGGTCCCATGATACTTAATGCTCGAAATTAGGTAAGATAATTATGAGAAGGACGATGTTTGGCGATTTTTCTGATGTGATTTCAAGAAATTTGCAAAACTAGCATTCGCAATTGTTGGTATGGTTTGTTGTTTTCGCCTATGTGCATATGATTAATAACAAATTTAAATTATGAATGTGTAAACTATAAGCATTTTAAGTAGACGTACACAGATCCAAAACTTAAAACTTGCATCGAAATATTTTGGTAACATTGGATTGGATTATTTTACCTCTGAGTGGCACTTTTTTGCACACCATGGGCTAAATGATCAGGCCACAAGGACCCCGAAGGCTCAGAGAAGGTTGGGGGAGGGGACCCACTGGAACAGCTGTTGGGAGACAGATGGTAGCCTTCCGTCAAGGCCATCCAGTGTGTTCTTTAACGTGCACAGGGTATGGCTCTCCCGCACACGGGGCCACGGCTTAACGTCCCATCCGACGGACGGCGGCCTTTCCAAGCCCATCGGTGTCCCCTACTGACCGTGGGCAAGGCGGGGAATTTTTGCGGAGATAAATCTCAATGCTGACCCAGCTGGGACTCGAACCTGGGAACTACAGATTACGAGTCTGGCGCGCTACCGACTGAGCCACCCCCGCCCCTGATCGGAACAACAAAATAAACTGCGTTTCATTGTTTTCGAATATCTAAGTGTTCAAATTAAATGCGTATATGTCGGAAATAAAACATAAAGGATGCATTTATCTATACACATTGTCCATGTCTGCTGAGACAATTATCTCAGCTTGTTTTTCAAGAATTCATAGAACGAATTTGGCTGTTGTTTGAGGAATTTTGTGACCGTGCGTGCATTCTTTAGTCCGACTAAAACTTCCTTCCACGGCAATTTTTTAGAAGACGTGAAATGCAAAATTCGCATGAGGTCAGAATTCTAAGGAGGGTATTCTAGACCAGGGGTGTCAAACTCAATCTTGTAAAGTGCCAATTTTTCTTTCAAAGTATATCAGCGGGCAAGGATTCCATTAAATACTAATTTTATATAAAAAATATTTTATTTAAATTTAAAGTACTCATCAAAATTAAAATGGCATTAAGTCATAACGGTTAAAAAAACAGCACATTATTTCGAAGATCCAGATACTTGACATCTTTTCAGCTTCATTATGTCATCGATGTTTGACGTCAAAGCGGTTGTACTGATTTTGAGAATTGACTGAAGATGCTCATCTGTAAGTCTTGAACGATATTGAGATTTATTAATTTGCATTGTTGAAAACAGCTGTTCACACGAATATGAACTTCCGAAAATACTTAAAATACGAGCAGCATGGTGCTTCATGTTGGGATAGTTCCAATGACTTTTAAAATATTTTGTATAAAAAGTATGAAATTCGAGAATTATTAATTGAGGTCGCGGGCCGTATCTTTGACATGCCTGTTCTAGACACTCCCAACCCAACCATACCTGTTAAACATTGTTACTATTAATTGGACAGTATGGCAACGAGTGTGTGTCATATAACAAAATCCCTGTGTTCAAAAGTACTGTGTGCTTTGACGTCATTCGCTATCTTAAACCGACTAAATATTGCACAATATCTTTGGGAATTAATGGTGTCACCACGGTACAGAAACTCAATCAACAACGGCTCATGATAGTCAAATTAAAACATCAGCATACTGAACATTGTTTAACTTTGGCTGCTCCAATGTAGGATTTTTTGGGGGGGAGTGGGAATCCACAAACAAGAACCCTCCTTATGAATTTAATTACAATTAAAGTTGAGATAATTATAGATTGAATTTCATATATCATTTCCCAGGCGATACTTGCACTAATTTTGGTGTTTGAGTTCTATCTATGTATACTCTTTCCCTATGTTAGGGCGAAAAGATCACTCAGCGTTTCACGCAGGCTACCTTTCTTTTGAACGACCCTTATATATATTATTATGTAAAATCAATAATCTTTTTTCGAGCAGAGTTCGCTTTTTCTGTTTATGCATGATAAACTTGACATTCGTTCCTTTATCTTAACCTCGATGATTTTGCACAGTCCAGTATCCTTTGGATAAGGCTTTAAATAGTGATTCCTTGTGCGACAAACGTCATACCTCACGTGAACTTTAAATCACATGCTGAATGATCTTGACTTGAAGGCTCACATCTGCTTCTAACAACTATCCAGTGGGTCTGCCTCAGAAATCCTTAGTTAAAAAGGATGTAAAAAAGGAGAAAGAAACACACTGAAAAACAGGGGGAAATACATTGCAATTAAAACAAGCTGATTCACTTAAAAAGGATTTTACTTCTGTTTTCACATGGACCTGAAGAGAATAAACTACTTCTGTCGTTTTGCCACCTCCACCTCGACACCCTTTTTGAATGGTGAATGCTGTTCCTCACCTTTACCTACTTGCAAATCAATTATCTCGAAAATGGAGGAAGCGAAATGGTTTCTTTGAAAGTTGTAATAAAACTTATCCAAAAGCTCAAAACCTAAATGAGAATTTTAAAACCTTGACCTGAAAAATAACATCTTTCAACCTTTAGGCTGTTTCTGTGCGAAGCTTTCCTTTACAACACCCAACACAAACAGATAACTAGACGACGAATGGTTTTTCGTTTTTGCACTCCTTACTCTATAAATACACAGAAAGTAATGTCATAGATGTATAAAACTAGGAAGAGGTACTAGAACGAGCCAATTTCGAAGTTTTAGGGGTTCGTACATTTTTATGTCTGTCGAAGTTTCTTTTTTTTTTTGCTATTTTCTGGACGTAAAATTAACTAGAGGCAAAACCTTCACCTTCAACATCACTCGGACAGTTTTTATAGCGATGCTAAGTTCGAGAGTCTCTTCCCTCCAGTTTTTGTGCATCTTGAAAGCTCTCAGTCTCTTTGGTCCATTAACTGGTTGTTAGCTCTTCAATCCGCTCTCACAAAACGTCAACCAAAAAATTCCAGCCGAGAAATCCCAGCAGTTGACAGTAGCTTAAGTGTTTTCTTTCCTGTAAGCTTGAGTTATTGAGCAGAGAAGCCTCATCTCCAGGCGCCAGCAAGTCGGTCTAGGCAGTCCTACCTCCATTTACGGAGAGCCATTGAACAAGCACTCCGATTGGTTTACCACTAACAGCGTGTGTACGAGAGTGCGTGTTTGTCCGTGCATGCTCCCCAAGTCTTGGCTAATCTGTGGTGACAGGAAAGAGCTTGTAATGATACCGTCAGAGAGGGAGACTCTTCATATGGGGAGCCTTCTTTTTTTGACTCACAGTTCCTTGATGTGTACGTTTCACAGAGCAACTGTTAAGGGAAAATTGTCGAAAGAAGATCGGCAGAATGAAAGCTTTGGAAAATCTCTTGGGAAATTATCCGAGATTTTTCTACTGCGATGAGTTGTTTATGTTTCTCAGGACATAAGAAGAATTTAATAGAATCTGTTTTATCGAGTGCTTGTCTGCAAAACTTAGAAGAAAAGAACATCTTTTCGATAAAATTTCGGAACAATAGGTATTTTTAATCTTTGTGTCAACTCTTCTCTTTAATAATTTTAGGTAGGGGTTGGCAGAAGAGTGATTTTTATCCGTCCTGTCATGACCTTCATCGAAAAAAATGATTAAATTTCATCCAACGAATAGAAACATGGACAAATTTGATTTTTTTAAATCTCGGAAACTTTATTTACCTTTGAAATAAAGAGAAAATGCTGTTGCATCTTTCTGTGCTCATAGTGGTTGATGATGGCATCAGCCAGGTTCTTATAATAGAACTAGTACTACTGCTTTACTTCGTCTGCGATGGTGCTGATGAAAATTTCTTTACATTTCGGATAATGCAAAAACGAATAAGTCTTTTTATGCAACAGCGGTTTTTCAATTAGCACAACTGTTCTCGTATCACAGCCATGTTGCTCTACTTAAGTCCCGTGAGCAGTCTTTTCCTTCTATTTTTAAACCTGTCGGCATATCCTCTTCGATTTATTTCAACCCTTGTCAGCAGAGTCTCTTCCATATATTGAAATCCTGCCAGGTCAGAAGATTTAATCGAAAGTGTGATACTTTACATCAAAAATATTAAGTTATGGTTATATTGAATTAGAGTAATACTGTAGCTTAGTTTTAAAATCTCGAAAATTTGCATTGTATTAATTTTTTGAAGGTATTATATGAATGATTAATATTTTCATTACTAGAGTTGTAAAAATGTACCATTATATAATAGGTTTAATTCCGAACGAACAGGTGGACACGTGTGACGTCATCAGTGGCAGAAATTGGATGGATCTGGTTCCTAGCTGCCGCGGATCGGGAGTGATCCCTCGAAAAGTGTTCCAAGTTTCTGGGGACATCGCTTACCTTGTGAAAGGATATTGTGAGTGGTACGTATGGAAAGCCGAGAATGAAGACGGACATACGTTTGGCGCAAAACGTTTTGTGGGATTTAATTGTGACTGGAGTAGTCCGGTGGAAAGCTGTGAATGAACTTATTGATGGGAAGAGTTATCAATGGACTTACGTTTCGCGCCAAACTTTCGGGTGGGTATAACTAGTGCAATATATTTTTAGTATACTTGCATAAAGTATAAGCATTTTGATTTCTTTTGTACTCCTGAAAGAGACTACTCTGATGGAGGATTGTTTTTGATCTCTGCTGAATTTATAATTGCCTATTTTCGTCATTATTTTGTAGTCTGCATATTTACTATGAAGAAATAAATACTGATGTCGCTGTCAATAATGCTAATGAATAACTGAAATGCAATCTCCTTCAGAATAAAGAACAACTTTTACTTTTGCCGAAAACTTAAGTGTAGCAAAGTGGAATACGGACCTGCCATCTCACCGTAATATGAACCTTTGTTAAATGAACTTATCGTTCCAAGTCTGGCGAGTTACAGATGGACTTTCCTTTGATATCAAATGTAATGCCATTTATTAATAAACTGAGACCTACAAGGTCACAGAATTAGGGAAGTTTAAAGAAAGTCAATTGAGCACAAGTGACAGAGAGAAACGAAAGTCATTCGACTTTCAGAAATTTCTTGTGTCAGCTATCAATATCCGAATAGCTACCATTAAGACACTGAGAAGGCATTTATTGAGCCTAATATATATATCTCTCATCCTAAGCACATAAAAGGTTTAAAATGTTACATTAAAATGAAAATAAAAAGGCTGAAGTCGAGTCTGCATACTCAGAATCCGTGAACAAATGAAGAAAAACGAAAGAAGTCAACTGGAGGTAAATACCAGAAAATGATTTCGACGAACCTTGTAAACAGATTTCCGTAACGTTATTCATTTGACTTTTAAATATTTGAACTGAATAATCTGTCCGCAGAGTGCGTCCATAGTTTTCTTTCATGAAACTCGTCTATTAAGTCATCGTTGGCGGCCTGCGTGTTGCTTTGACCGTGGGAAAGATGGGCCTCGTCATTACTGAGCACGCGCCAACGTGACACGTCGCCTTAGCTGCCGCTGGCAGGAGGAATGAGAGTGCGAGTGATGTCTCAGGTGAGTTTCTACTGGCCTCGCTCTCTTTCATTAAGGAGATTGCTATGACGACGAAAGGGAGGAGTAACCGGATGACACTGTCATCATCCGTTATCAATTATGTTGGGCCAGACCTGCTAATGGAAGTAAGGTGGAAGAAATAGGGGGAATCCATACTATCCGCGTCATATTGCTCCGAGAGATGCTTTAATATGCGGAAGTGATGTACTATCACGGCATCCTTCTTATTTTGTTTATGCTAGTTGACACGATGTTGCCCAAAGCCAAAGCGAAAATAAAATTGCGGCGTAGAAAAGTCCGTTACACGGAGGAGGAAAATTGGGTTTAAATGAGCGGTGGTAGGCGCTTATAGATATTTTATTGGAAACGGGATGGAGATAAAGAAGAGAAAAATGTCCCACAGACTATCAGAGTGAGATATCTGGTGATAATTAAGGAACTTGTCAACGACAGATGCTCTATTTGCATAATTGCGAATTATTAGGATGTCTTGATGATAGAGAAAGACTGAACAGGCTTTCCTTTTGGAAAATGATATCGGAGATTTAGTTTCTAGAGGGCAATAAGTGGATCATTTTTCGTTTAAGGACTTCAACAGGAGAAAAGGAAGACTTGAGTGAAACTTAAATTGCATCCAGACGCTTTGCATTTAAAATAAATATTTGGTACAGAATCACAAGAAGTAAATAATTTAAATATTCTTTCTCCCCCAATCATAGGAAGATTACCACTTAATGATGAGCTAAATGAAATCTCAGGAGGATAATTCTTCGAAGGGTCCAAGTTTCACTTTCATAACTAACCCTAGAAAGAACCAAATTATTATAAAGCCTAATTTTAGTCTTTAGGTGAATACGCCTATTTCTTCAAACTCTCCATAGATTCTTAAATAATCCCAGCATCAATCCCTATTCGTCTGTTTATCTCATGCCGCACATCACCGGCATCTGTTACATAGCTCCCAAGATAATTAAACTGTGACACCTGCTCAAGACTGCCAACCATTCAGATTATCTGAACCACAACCTGCCTGACAAATTTTCATCACTTTAGTTTTCTCCCTTTTATCTCCAACCCTACTCTACTAATAGGCTCATCTGTAATTCTAATGAAAGACTTCACCTCATCAATCTCATTTTCCAACAGGACCGAATCATAAGCATAATCTAAATCAGAAAATTTTAGATCTCTAGGCCATTTAAGCCTAAAATCTTCCCCTTGCAATGGATTCAACATAACATTATTAATAACAAAACTAAAGAAAAAAGGAGACAAAATGTGCCCTTGTCGAACACCAGAAACAATGCTAAACAAACTCTCGCAAATGACTCAGTGTTATTATGGAGAGTTTTCATTACGTTAACTAGTTTGTCTGGGATGCCATACGATCTCATGATCAACCACAAATTATGACAATCAACAGAGTCAAAAACCGTTTTCAAATCAACAAAACCACAGCCTACGTGAAAGCCTCTGACCAATGCATCCCCTACCACTTCTGAATCCACACTGCTCATCACGCAATTGTCCATCAATCAGCTTCTTAATTCTATTAAGCACAATCATGCAAAGAATTTACCTGGAACATAGAGTAGGCTGATACTCCCATGGTTATCACAAGAACTGCGATCACGTTTTTTAAAATAGAGATAAAAATAGTTCAGGTGAAATCTTTAGGAATAATGCTTTTATCATAAAAGATATTCAAAATTTCAGTCAGCTATATGATAAAAGAAACTTTCCCAGCTTTAAGCATTTATGCAACAATTTCATCCACTCTAAGGAATGTATGTAGTTTAAGTATAGAAATAGTCAAAATAATTTAAGATTGTGATATAAGGCCAACATTAAAACCAGTAATACATCTATCATTATTACTAAAAAATGGGAGTAGAACTAAGCACATTGTTTAGTCTTAACTGAAATGCTCAGCCCACCTACCCATGACAGAATCCTCACCTTCAATAACCGCACTTTGTTTATCCTTCAATCCCTGTATACCTGTCCGTTTCTTCCCACACAAAATATTAAATATCTGGTACATCTCTCTGCTGTTATACTACCTAGATACTTCCTCTGCTGTTTTAGCCAAGGTATCAAGCCAAAGATTCTTATCAGCTGCTAACTGATCCTTTGCATATTTATTAAGCACTTTGTAAAGCTTTCTATTAGGACTAGTAGGGTATTGATTAAGGACATTTCTGCAGTTCTTTCTTTCCGAAATAAGCCCAAGTGCCTTATCACTCAAATAAGTTTGCTTCCTCTTCTCTCTTTTTTTTAAAGTGTACTGTTAGTTTCAAGAAAGCCTTTTTAAAACGGTCCGATTCTTCCTCAACTTTTGTAGTAGGCAAACCATGACTGCTATAATGATTAAGTAACCCTAACGAAATAAGTCCAAGTGCCTTATCACTCAAATAAATTTGCTTCCTCTTCTCTCTTTTTTTTAAAGTGTACTGTTAGTTTCAAGAAAGCCTTTTTAAAACGGTCCGATTCTTCCTCAACTTTTGTAGTAGGCAAACCATGACTGCTATAATGATTAAGTAACCTATCATGATAAGTTTTAGCTATAACTGAGTCCTTCAGAGCTTCACTATTAAAGGTAACATTTTTAACTTTAGCACAACAATTCTTAAGTTTAATTTGCAAGACACTTTTAACAAGATAATGGTCAGATCCAATTACAGCTCTCCTACAGGACCTGGTATTCCTAATAGAACTAACCCATTTGCTGTTAATTAATATGTAATCAATCATATTTTTATGCAGACCATTTGGTGAAGCACACGTATACTTACATATATCGTGGTGGTTGTACTAAATGTTAGTTATTTTCAATCCTTTAAGTTTACTTATTTGTAGACACGTTGCCCATTGCAGCTACCAATACCAAAGGGACTTATCACTCTCTCCAAATGTCCGAGTCAATACCAACTATAACATTAAAGTCGCCTAGAACAAGGATAATATATCGTTTCTTGACCGAATTCAAAATATTCTGAAGTTGCCATAAAAATTATCGTTCTCATTCTCATCGGCATTAAAATAACAACAGAGAAAACCTGAATAAGAAAAAAAAAGGTAAAACAACAAACAACAAGTGTAGAAATAACAGGAAAAAACAATGAATGAAATAGAAGCAAAATATTTTTCACCTAGGTAAAAAGATATAGAAGAACAAACAAAAAGAGCGGAAAATCAGATTCTATTAAAATCCCAGTACAGAGCAAAAAGGTAAAAATTAGTAGTAAAAAGCTGTGCTGATAAAAGATTTTGGAATGTTCGAGGCTCGGGCGCAAAATCATGAAAGCTAAAATACATACGCGGTTCAAAGTTAAAACATGTAAAAATGTGTTTGACAGTTAAAACGGTATCGCAAAATTCTCACTTAAGTTAGTTGTCACCTTTAGAAGAAAATAATATGTAATAAACGAATGATCTAAGCGGAGCCGACTAAGTACAACGTCGTCCTTGCGATTCCTGCAAAAACATGACTCCACGGTTTGACAATCGATTTGATCTCAAAGAGCTTGTTCGCAGACTGTTCTTATCAAGATATCTGTCAAAGGGACAGGAGCTGAATAGTAAAACGCTACCGGAAGTCCTGATATGGGACCGGAAGCAGGGAGCCGGACAGGAGTGTGTCCGACTTGTCAGCAGCGTCTGCAAAATGACCCGATACCCATTTCACCGGGCACCCAACATAAGAGAATGGTGGTGGTGGATGCGAGATGATGGCTGCTTTTATTTCGGTGATCAAAGTTTATAACGAGTGCGTTTTGAGGACATACCGACCATGATGCTTAGCCGCCATATGGTTCAAGGCAAGGCTAATAGCGTGCCACTCTGCAGTGAAGATGGAACTCTGTTGTGGGATCTGGTCTGTAATGATAGTAACACAGCAGACCATGGCTGATCCCACTGAGGTACTGGACTTCGAGCAATCTGTGAAGACAGGCAAGAAGTCTGAAGATCAGGCAAGAAGTTTAGGCTGGCAAAGATTTGCTAGTACATACAATCGAGTTTAAATGCCTTCCCCGTCCTGCAAAATCTGTAGTTCCCAGGTTCGAGTCCCAGCTGGGTCAGCGTTGAGATTTATTTCCGCAAAATTCCCCCGCCCTGCCCACGGTCAGCAGGGGACACCGATGGGCTTGGAAAGGCCGCCGTCCGTCGGATGGGACGTTAAGCCGTGGCTCCGTGTTCGGGAGAGCCATATCCTGTGCACGTTAAAGAACACGCTGGATGGCCTTGACGGGAGGCTACCATCTGTCTCCCAACAGCTGTTCGAGTGGGTCCCCTCCCCCAACCTTCTCTGAGCCTTCGGGGTCCTTGTGGCCTGGCCATTTAGCCCATGGTGTGCAAAAAAGTGCAGCTCAGAGGTAAAACAACTCAACCCAACCTGCAAAGTGAAAATTAGCAGGAAAGGGAAAAAGAGAGCCACAATGGAAGTGGCTTAGCTGTCGACTGGGCAATGCTATCAAGACTGATGTTAATGTTTCGCAGGTAGCTTTGTACACGCAAACTGAAAGGACGAATGGAAGTCGGGAGATTCTGGAAAAGTATTTCCCACTGAGGACTAAAAACGCAGCCCCAAGTGGGATGTCCCTGCAAGGATCGCAACTTCGATGCGTAGTGTAGGGACAATTACTGACGGCGAAGAGATTGCGATGGTTCGTCGGTCTCAACGTAGACTCTGCACCTTCTGCACCTCACAAGTAAATAAAAGGAAACGGAAAAGGGAATTGTGAGGAACTCACCCGAGTCCTCACAAAGTAAAATGAGCGAAAATGTAAAATAAAAGTGTGAGGAATCTAGCTGCCTTCACAAAATAAAGATAACAGCAAAAGGAAAACAAATGTGTGGGAAAACTCATGTGCCCGGATGTGGGGAAGGCACTCACCGTACTGAAATAGTTGTCCCTAGAAGGTACAGTCTAACAGCCGATTGATTCTGAGGGGGGCCATCTCAGGAGATCCCGTTTACCTGAAGCAGAGGCCTTAGCAGTATGTAGCAGCGACTCTCGAAATCTCTGATCACTCCTGCGACGAACAGGCTCCCCAATGCTAGTAATGAACTGAGGAGAGTAGACGAGGACCCCCGATCAACTACCAGGGTCCTCCTTTCCAGGGATACTCGTCACCTCGCATGGCAAACACGCGGGCGAGTGTTCAGGACTCTGTCAAGATACCCGAACCAGCGAAACCTTCACAGGTTGGTCCCCTCACCACGAAGAGAAACTTGTAATCTTCCCTTTGCATTATTTTTTTTACCCAAAAGTTTCAATCTGTTGTATGGCGTATGTACCTAAAATTTTCATTACATTACTTCTATATACAGAATTTTCATTCCGTCGCATTTTTTCTGTACTGCAAATTTTCATTACATCGCATTTTTTCTATATCGCAAATTTTCATTCAATTGCATTGCCTGTGTACCCAAAAATTTCATTGCATTACATTTACACCCAAAAAATTCCTTTATTTCATTATTTCTGTATGGAAAATTTTATTCCATTCCATTACTAGTGTACCTAAAATTTTCTTTCCTTTAGATTTTTTTCTGTACCAAAATTTTTGTTACATTACTCAGTACCCAAACTTTTGTTCCTTTGCGTTATATCTATACTCAAAATTTCCATTCCTTTGCATTACTACCGTACTCAAAATTGTTTACTTTTTTGCATCATTTCCGTACACAAAAATCTCATTCCTTCGCATTAGAGCTCTCTCCAAAGTTTTCATTGCATTGCATTCCTTCACTACTCAAAAATTGCCTTCCATTGCAATATTTAGTTACCGAAAATTTTAATTCCGTTGCATTACATTTGTACCCAAAGTTTTCACTGCATTACTCCTGAATTTAATTTCATTTCAATTTATAGGGACGTTATATTATGCATTAACCAGTTCTCAGTTATTATTAACTTACTTCACAAAATCACGAGGGGACATATATTTTAATAATTTTAAACAACTTTCAGTACTGCGAAAGATATTCATTTGCTTACTAACTAAAAATGCAAAAATGCAACCTTCATTATCTTTATTTTTTTTTCAATCAGAAATATTGTCTTTGTAAAAAGATATTTTTTATTTTTCAAAATTTAAAAATAACTTCACGTTAGAAATGAGAGCATTACAACTGATACTAAAATTATCAATTAATGTGTGACAAAAAAACAAATTATCCAATTCGTCCTGAATTGCATAAACATTTAGGCATTACTATTTGCTCTTAGTGCCGAATTTTCTTTGCTCTCACTCAAGCAGCATCAGAAATATCACAAATTATCATTTGTATAGGAGAATTCTAAACAAATACCTATTGAAACCTGATGATATAGAAACTTATTTGCAATGAAAATCTAGAATTATCCAATTCGTCCTGAATTGCATAAACATATAGGCATTACTATTTGCTCTTAGTGCCGAATTTTCTTTGCTCTCACTCAAGCAGCATCAGAAATATCACAAATTATCATTTGTATAGGAGAATTCTAAACAAATACCTATTGAAACCTGATGATATAGAAACTTATTTGCAATGAAAATCTAGAATTATCCAATTCGTCCTGAATTGCATAAACATTTAGGCATTACTATTTACTCTTAGTGCCGAATTTTCTTTGCTCTCACTCAAGCAGCATCAGAAATATCACAAATTATCATTTGTATAGGAGAATTCTAAACAAATACCTATTGAAACCTGATGATATAGAAACTTATTTGCAATGAAAATCTAGAATTATCCAATTCGTCCTGAATTGCATAAACATATAGGCATTACTATTTGCTCTTAGTGCCGAATTTTCTTTGCTCTCACTCAAGCAGCATCAGAAATATCACAAATTATCATTTGTATAGGAGAATTCTAAACAAATACCTATTGAAACCTGATGATATAGAAACTTATTTGCAATGAAAATCTAGAATTATCCAATTCGTCCTGAATTGCATAAACATTTAGGCATTACTATTTACTTTTAGTGCCGAATTTTCTTTGCTCTCACTCAAGCAGCATCAGAAATATCACAAATTATCATTTGTATAGGAGAATTCTAAACAAATACCTATTGAAACCTGATGATATAGAAACTTATTTGCAATGAAAATCTAGAATTATCCAATTCGTCCTGAATTGCATAAACATTTAGGCATTACTATTTACTCTTAGTGCCGAATTTTCTTTGCTCTCACTCAAGCAGCATCAGAAATATCACAAATTATCATTTGTATAGGAGAATTCTAAACAAATACCTATTGAAACCTGATGATATAGAAACTTATTTGCAATGAAAATCTAGAATTATCCAATTCGTCCTGAATTACATAAACATTTAGGCATTACTATTTGCTCTTAGTGCCGAATTTTCTTTGCTCTCACTCAAGCAGCATCAGAAATATCACAAATTATCATTTGTATAGGAGAATTCTAAACAAATACCTATTGAAACCTGATGATATAGAAACTTATTTGCAATGAAAATCTAGAATTATCCAATTCGTCCTGAATTGCATAAACATTTAGGCATTACTATTTACTCTTAGTGCCGAATTTTCTTTGCTCTCACTCAAGCAGCATCAGAAATATCACAAATTATCATTTGTATAGGAGAATTCTAAACAAATACCTATTGAAACCTGATGATATAGAAACTTATTTGCAATGAAAATCTAGAATTATCCAATTCGTCCTGAATTGCATAAACATTTAGGCATTACTATTTGCTCTTAGTGCCGAATTTTCTTTGCTCTCACTCAAGCAGCATCAGAAATATCACAAATTATCATTTGTATAGGAGAATTCTAAACAAATACCTATTGAAACCTGATGATATAGAAACTTATTTGCAATGAAAATCTAGAATTATCCAATTCGTCCTGAATTGCATAAACATATAGGCATTACTATTTGCTCTTAGTGCCGAATTTTCTTTGCTCTCACTCAAGCAGCATCAGAAATATCACAAATTATCATTTGTATAGGAGAATTCTAAACAAATACCTATTGAAACCTGATGATATAGAAACTTATTTGCAATGAAAATCTAGAATTATCCAATTCGTCCTGAATTGCATAAACATTTAGGCATTACTATTTGCTCTTAGTGCCGAATTTTCTTTGCTCTCACTCAAGCAGCATCAGAAATATCACAAATTATCATTTGTATAGGAGAATTCTAAACAAATACCTATTGAAACCTGATGATATAGAAACTTATTTGCAATGAAAATCTAGAATTATCCAATTCGTCCTGAATTGCATAAACATTTAGGCATTACTATTTACTCTTAGTGCCGAATTTTCTTTGCTCTCACTCAAGCAGCATCAGAAATATCACAAATTATCATTTGTATAGGAGAATTCTAAACAAATACCTATTGAAACCTGATGATATAGAAACTTATTTGTAATGAAAATCTAGAATTATCCAATTCGTCCTGAATTGCATAAACATTTAGGCATTACTATTTACTCTTAGTGCCGAATTTTCTTTGCTCTCACTCAAGCAGCATCAGAAATATCACAAATTATCATTTGTATAGGAGAATTCTAAACAAATACCTATTGAAACCTGATGATATAGAAACTTATTTGCAATGAAAATCTAGAATTATCCAATTCGTCCTGAATTGCATAAACATTTAGGCATTACTATTTGCTCTTAGTGCCGAATTATCTTTGCTCTCACTCAAGCAGCATCAGAAATATCACAAATTATCATTTGTACAGGAGAATTCTAAACAAATACCTATTGAAACCTGATGATATAGAAACTTATTTGCAATGAAAATCTAGAATTATCCAATTCGTCCTGAATTGCATAAACATTTAGGCATTACTATTTGCTCTTAGTGCCGAATTTTCTTTGCTCTCACTCAAGCAGCATCAGAAATATCACAAATTATCATTTGTATAGGAGAATTCTAAACAAATACCTATTGAAACCTGATGATATAGAAACTTATTTGCAATGAAAATCTAGAATTATCCAATTCGTCCTGAATTGCATAAACATTTAGGCATTACTATTTACTTTTAGTGCCGAATTTTCTTTGCTCTCACTCAAGCAGCATCAGAAATATCACAAATTATCATTTGTATAGGAGAATTCTAAACAAATACCTATTGAAACCTGATGATATAGAAACTTATTTGCAATGAAAATCTAGAATTATCCAATTCGTCCTGAATTGCATAAACATTTAGGCATTACTATTTACTCTTAGTGCCGAATTTTCTTTGCTCTCACTCAAGCAGCATCAGAAATATCACAAATTATCATTTGTACAGGAGAATTCTAAACAAATACCTATTGAAACCTGATGATATAGAAACTTATTTGCAATGAAAATCTAGAATTATCCAATTCGTCCTGAATTGCATAAACATATAGGCATTACTATTTGCTCTTAGTGCCGAATTATCTTTGCTCTCACTCAAGCAGCATCAGAAATATCACAAATTATCATTTGTACAGGAGAATTCTAAACAAATACCTATTGAAACCTGATGATATAGAAACTTATTTGCAATGAAAATCTAGAATTATCCAATTCGTCCTGAATTGCATAAACATTTAGGCATTACTATTTACTTTTAGTGCCGAATTTTCTTTGCTCTCACTCAAGCAGCATCAGAAATATCACAAATTATCATTTGTATAGGAGAATTCTAAACAAATACCTATTGAAACCTGATGATATAGAAACTTATTTGCAATGAAAATCTAGAATTATCCAATTCGTCCTGAATTGCATAAACATTTAGGCATTACTATTTACTCTTAGTGCCGAATTTTCTTTGCTCTCACTCAAGCAGCATCAGAAATATCACAAATTATCATTTGTACAGGAGAATTCTAAACAAATACCTATTGAAACCTGATGATATAGAAACTTATTTGCAATGAAAATCTAGAATTATCCAATTCGTCCTGAATTGCATAAACATATAGGCATTACTATTTGCTCTTAGTGCCGAATTATCTTTGCTCTCACTCAAGCAGCATCAGAAATATCACAAATTATCATTTGTACAGGAGAATTCTAAACAAATACCTATTGAAACCTAATGATATAGAAACTTATTTGCAATGAAAATCTAGAATTATTCACATAGTATTGCCATTGAATTTTACTTCTTAAGAATTTCACAGTTTCTAATAAACTAAAATTTTACACCGCATTTTTTATTATTCTTGAATTGCATTTTTTTTAACGTGACGTCTAATATTTGCAAATTAAACTGTTTTTAAATGGAGATCTCACGAACGAGTTACGCTTGTGAGATCGCAAATTCCTTTTTCACTGTAAAAAAAAACAAACTACAATAACAAAATATTCATTCGATTTTATTACTCAAAACGTCATGATGCTCCTCACCGTTAAAGTCAAAAAGGTTCTTCAGTTTTTTCAGTACTACTCACTAAAGGGTTTCATATATTTAAATATTTTTCAAGAATCTGCTTGAATAAAAGCATTTGGTGTATGCAGCCTATATTCATTTTGCATCCACACTGTTCATATCGTTCTTAATCAAATAAATTTTATGAATCAAAAGTGTGCAAAGTGCCAGAACAGAAGGTTAACTGATATCTCTGTATTTATCACAAAACTGCGATAATCTTTCTTTAAATTATGAATAAATATATCTTTAGTAAAATCATCTGATCAACACAGTCGTCGTGGAAAAGATTAAACATTTCAGTGAAATCACTGTGAACATAATCACCCCTAGCTCTCAACATTTCAGCAGCAATTTGATTTTGAGATTTGAGAGATTTTAATTTTGAGATCACAAAAGTAACTTCTGAGTGTGATATAAGATCAACGTTAGAGCCAGTAACATAAACTACTTTTAAAATAACGAGAAAAGAATTTGTCACGTTAATCAGAAAATCCTTGAAATAGTTATCCTAGTTGCTATAAAAGAATCCCGTCTTCGATAATTTTGTCAACTTTACCTTTCAATCCCTGAATATCAGTCTATTTCTTCCTATGCAAAATATTTTCTATCTGGTAAAACTTTTATATTGTCGCGATTTATAACAGCTTTCTCTGCTAAGTCAGCTACGCTATCAAATCAAAGATTCTTATCAGCTTTCGACTGATCCCTTAGACGCTTATTGCGATCCTATAATGCTTTCGGTTAAGACTAGTGAAGCGTTGATTTAAGCTTATTCCTACATTCTTTTGCATTCCCTTATCGTTCAAAGGATTCTTTCTCCAATGCTAAATTTCCCTTACAGCTGCATACACACACAATTGATTCAAGAATAGCTTTGTTTAAAATTGTCCCATAATTTTCATTAAATTCATATCAACACAACTATCCAAGCAAATTACGTTTATTACATGACAAGCACTCTATCATTATAAAAAATGATCATTTCAGTCTTTTAAAGATTCAGAGTTGAGGAAATGTTTTAGTGTTTGCACAAAATTTGTAAGCTTCAATTTTAATACACTGTTTAGCGTTTTACCCGGGTAATCATAAAAAGGGAATCTCAGCTCTAACTGCAGGACTGGTACTCCTAACAGAACTAGCTCTTTAATCGTTATTCAATACATCATCAAGTGTATTTTTTAATTCAATGCACCAGATGAAACCCACAGATATTTACAGATGCCATTATTTTATAAATAAATATCGATTATTTTAAACCCATATGTTCACTTACCTATAGGAGAAGTTCCCCATTATTATTGCAACTACCAGTGTCAAAACGGCTATCACTTTAGAACAAAGATTTCAGTTGGTGTCAACATTGATACAACACTCCGAAAAAGAGCATTGACTGAATCAATACCATTCAAAATCGAAATAAATTTCGAATGACAATATTCAAAATTCTATTATTCAAAAAACGGGGACATTGTCTCATCGGTGGACGGTATTATTTTCCTATCTGTTGACAAGGAGAGGGTGATTAGATTTTCAATGGAGAAAACCGAAACATTTCAGCAAGTATCGTCCACGTCTTCTGAAACAGAATACTTTGTTTGAATCATTTCGAATTTTTAAACCGGCTATATTTTCGCAGGAGTAGCAGCATAACAGAATAAATCACCATATAAAAGCTGGCAAAAATTATTAATGACAATTAAAAAACTGAATTAGACCGAAACAGATTCTGCAAAGCAAGTCGTTTGATTAATTTCATGAAATATTGCTGATCTTTGATATATATCACTGAACTAACTAGTTAAATCGAGTTAAGTGTGAAAGTAAAATTCTCGCTGCCCCGCTGAACGTCACGAGCTAAAAATTTTCGGCTTATTTTTGTGCTCAACTCTTCGGTCAATTTAAGCTTCGCCAATCCTGCATACCTCAATTGACAGAGCACCAGGCTCATTCCTTTAGGTGTGAAAAATTAAGCCTTGAGTTCTCGACAGTTCAGTCCCTCATTTAACGAGCAAATGAATTGTTGGAAAACGTTTCCGTTGGTCTATTCAAGGTGAGTCGTGTGCAAAAGTGTCATCCTCTGAATTATTGAATGACTTTGATGGAAGCTTTCATAAAACTCTTAGAGCTGTACGTGAAGATTCCAACCACCACTAAAATAATGATACTGGCTGCACTTCTTTTTAAAAAGCTCCCTGATGAAGAATTCTTTCAGCCTCGATGCTTCTCTATTGCATCTTTCTTACTCCGTTAAGAGCTTCACGATGGATATTTCTTATCCACGCCTATTAGCTCTAAGATTTAGTCCACACTTCATCTTTAAAAATTCCACTCTTCTCCGTCTATGAGCCTTCTATCACTAGAATTTTACGATGGAGTCTTCCTTCTACCTTCAAGAAATCCGCAACTGAGTCTGCCATATTCTGCTTGAGAGCTTCTAGTCAGTCATGGACTTACTAGAAGATTCCACTGGAAAGGAAACATGTTTCGTTAGCATTTTTATTGTATAAGAGGAAACAAAATATATCCTTTAGCAATGAAACAGGTGTATGCAAAATTATGTATCTCTGTGCAAAAGTAAGCGTGCGAGATGTAATGAGGATTATAACATATTATGTTATTAATCAATTAAAATCAGAACGATGTTTCCAAACGAAAATAATCAGGTTGGATTATTTTATATCTGAGTGGTACTATTTTGCACACAATGGACTAAATGTCCAGGTCACAAGGATCCCAAAAGCTGAGAGAATGAAATGCAATCTACAGCTGTTAGGTGACATCGAAGCCTCACTTCAAGACATCCAGCATTAGCGTGCACAGGGTATGGCTCTCCTGACGCTGAGCCACGGATTAACGTCCCATTCGACGGACGGCAGCTTTCCAATTTAAGTGATGTCTCTTTTCTCACCAAGGGCAGAACTGGCGAAAATACTCAAAATTGACACAGTTCGGATTTGAACCTGGGAACATCAAATTGCAAACTTGCAGCGCTATCGACTAAAACGAAAATGAAACATGATCTTATTCGTAGATTGAGAGAAACGTAAAACCTTACTGACCATCATTTTTTATTCTACAGTATTATAACAGTCGAAATTTTATAACTGTTTATTTAATACGCTCTATGCTAAAGAGAAACAACAGCTCAAGGTTACAAAATCCAGTTCATTTTGAAATAATTTTCCTTCCAGGTTCTTCCCCAAACGTAGCAAGCAGCAAATGCTCTTCTCTCTTTTTATCACAGCATCGCTGTCGTCATTACAAGCATAAAACCTACACCTCAGCGAAAAACTCCAACGTTATGGTACACCACATACATGCACATAATTCTGATGATCCCGTCACTTAGCCAGAAGAAACGCATACAATTAAAGTTTTTTTTGCTTCCAATCATCCTTTCTGGAGCGTACTTTTCTGACCTGCACTTGCAGTTAATCTGCGTGAAATTGCATATCCCCTAATGAAAACGGCGTCTGCAAGCAAGCAAGCACTGCACTCTGCTGAAGAGTCGAGAACCCTCTTTCTCCCCCTACACACTCGTCCCCCCTACCACCACCCAAGTTCCATCCACACACACACACACACGAGCCGTGGCACATTCTCCACTGTCCAGTCTGTCGGCTGCATTTGCCGTCATCATCAACTCATTAAGCCGGAGAATGAGGCCTGGAGATAATGTGCTTGAAACCTATCATTTGTCGGAGTGCAGCTCCAAGAGGGAAAGAGGAAACTACTCCAAGATAAGCTCTAATTCGAGTACATGGGCAATTTGTAGAAGTTGTAGTCGCAGCTCTGCACTGTTGCCATCACAGGCTACTTAACAGTTGCTTGGCACTGTAACAATACCGGCATGCACATCGCCTGGTCATATAACGTCGACACCTCAATCAAAAACACCTGATTAGTGTTGCCATATTTGGTTCCATTAGCTTATCGTAAAGCTTTTTTTTTAATATGAATTAAATGAAAAACACACAAAAGAATTCCAATCAGAGTCTATTTGCTAATCATCTACATATGGCAAATCAATATGTTCAAATTTCAAAAAACACTAGCGATTAACATTGATTAAGAAAAGTTGGTTTACCCCTGAGTGACACTTTTTTTTCATATAATGGGCTAAATTCCAGGTCACAAGGAATCCAAAGGCTCAGAACTTGGAAAGGAACTGTTAGGAGACAAATCGAATCATTCCGTCAAGACCATCGAGCGTGTTCTTTAACATGACTCTTTTACTCACGGGATCACGTCTTAACGTCCCATCAAACGAAAGACTAGATTTCCAAGCTTATAGGTGTTTCCTTTCTCACCAAAGGCAGAGAAGTTTATTAGAGCAAATCTGAAAGCAGGAAAAGTGGGATTGGGTTGTTTTACCTCTCAGGGGCACTTTTTTTTTGCACTCGGTGCGACTAAAGGTCCAGGTCACAAGGACGCCGAGGGCTCAGAGAAAGTTGGGGGTAGGGGTTGGAATAGTTTACCGCTGAGCGGTACTTTTTTTTGCTCACAATGTTCTAAATGGCCAAGTCACCCCGAAGGCTCAGAGAAGGTTGGGGGGGGGCACTGGAAGAGGCTGTTAGGATACAGATGATTACCTCCCGTCAAGGCCATCCAGTGTGTTCTTTAACGCTCACAGGGTATGGCTCTCCCTTACACGGGGTCACGTCTTAGCATCCCATCCGACAGACGGCGGCCTTTTCAAGCCCGTCGGTGACCCCTATTGGCCGTCGGCAGGGCGGGGAGTTTTGTGGAGAAAAATCTCAATTCTGACCCAGCTGGGACTCGAACCAGGGAACTGCAAATTACGAGCCTGGCGTGCTACAAATGAGCCATATTTCCCCTAGACAAAGTGGAAAATCGAACTTGGAAGTATCAGATTACGAAAGTGGCGCGCTCCAATCTCAGCCAATCCCCGTTCCATTTAAAAAAAAAGGAACCATATCAATTATTTTAATTTATACGATATTTCCCATTTCATCAAAGACTTTATCCGTCGCGCGAACCGATCTCATACATTCGAAAAACAGAAACACGTGAAATGTAAATGGCTTTTTTTCTTGTCGCTGTTGAAATTTTCAATTCTCCATGTTCGTCAAGCGAGACAGACAAATCCTGTTTAATTTTTCTCTACCCAGACCATTAGAGGACGATTAATTCTCTTTCAGTCAAGAGATGGCGCTCCTGTGTGCCATCATTGGGTCTTTTCGGAGTCATAAGCACAGTGCAACCAATCTCTTCCATGAAACCAAATGATGTCCTCCCACTGCTGATGATGCTGCCAGCCCCTCGCGATTATCCTTTCGACCTGGCCTAACTCATCCCCCTCCTCCTCGTTCCCTCCCCCACCAAGGCATACGCAACTGTAACACCCACCCGAGTCTTATCGAAATGCCCGAAATGAGCTGGGCTTGTTGACGAAGAAAGCACGATCTTGTCGTTAAGTGGAACGTTAAAGACCTTTCGTTTAATTGCAGTTCATGAAACGTTATTGTCCGAAAACCTCGTTAGGCGCTTCTTAGGTACGGCTCATTATCTTGGAATAACTAGCCAGACGTGAGTCGAATACGACGAGATGAGCTGTTTTTCGGCGTCAAACACACTCCCGCTGTTTTTATTTTATCTAAGCTAAAAAAAAGGAAGTATAGAATTGGGGATTAAGAATTAGAGATTCGAGAATTTTCTTAATCATATTTTCCGCTAATAGCAATTAACACTTTATTGTAATCTTCATAAACAGGGTTTTGAACTGCGTTTGTGATGCGCTGTTGACGATGGTTCAGGCTGCATTGTTTGAAAGGAGAACTTTCATTGCATCATATCCGATAGAACAAAGACCAATAAAAGTCGCGCAATTTGATTTATTTCTGTAAATGTCCTAACTTTTTAAGTCATCTGCTATTATTCAATAAAGTTTGCAAAAAATTCCAAAGCAAAACACTATGTATATATATATATGGGGGGCGTTGAAAAGGTTCTTTACACACAAGATTATGCACAAAGACGTCGTACCATGGAAAAAATAGGCTGTGGCAACAAACATTCACATCGTGTCCCCTTTTTGACTGCAAGGCATCCAAAGATTAGGCTGCAGTTTGCAAAGACTATCGCAACTGAACTGTGAGGACTGGAAACACTGACTTGATTGGAAATCTGGTCTGACGAATCACGGTTTCAACTCTACCACCCTATGGGAGGATGCATGTGTTGGCGTAAACCACACGAAGCAATGGGTCCAGCTTGCCATGTTGGGGTTATAAAGGCAGGTGGAAGCGATGTAACAGTTTGGGATGCGTTTACGTGGCTTCCTTGAGGCCCCTCATACCCGTAGAGACCTCCGTCACCGGCACAAGGTATGTGAACATCCACGCCGACCATCCACATCCGTTCGTAACGATTCCCTTTCCGCACCATGACCCCATCTTTCAACAGCACAACGCCACACCACATACTTCCCGGATGGCAACCAATTGGCTCCAGGAGCATTCATGTGAATTTACCACACTCGAATGGCCTCCCTCTATCGCCGGACCTCAACGCCATTGAGAATTTGTGGAACGAATTGGAAAGACCTGTTTGAGCCCGTCAACCCCCACCGGCAACTGTGAACGCTCATCCACCCGGCAACTGTGAACGCTCATCCACCCGGCAACTGTGAACGCTCATCCACCCGGCAACTGTGAACGCCCCACCGGCAACTGTGAACGCCCCACCGGCAACTGTGAACGCTCTACGACAGGCGATCCTCGCTTCATGGGCGGCAATACCACTTTTGTGTTTTCAACATCTCATTGAGTTCTTACCAAGACGTCTGACTGATGTGGTGAGAGCAACAGGTTATTAGGTAGGTGTATATAATAATTTGCCCATTCAGTATATACAGTATATCACAAGTATTCTCTGTTATGTTAATGAGTAGGCCACTTTCAAAACATCCTAACTTTTAAACACGTTTTTTATGAAAGCATTCCACTGGAGAAAAATTGTACTTCTCACTATAATCTCGCTATGTGTAGATTTCGTACAATATTTGTTTAATAGCTAAAGAGTTATGGAAGCTGGGATATTTAACCGAAGTCACTGTTGTTATGCTGCGCTTAAACACGTTCCTTTAAAATTCTGTAAAGCTGAATAGTTTACAGAAATTTTTAAAATGGCATCTATTCTAATAAACAAATTGTTACTAGAGTTTTATTTTAGTTTTAATTAAATTTTGAAATTAAGTGTTATGACAATTAATGTTTTTATTTAAATATTTCACTTTCCATAAATCTTTCAACTTTTAACGCGTGTTGTGAAATATCGAGATTTCGATAAATTTTCTTAGGGTTTTCCATTTCCTACATCATTAGTGTTATTTTCCCCTAAAATGTTTATTTCGAAAGTTAGGAAACTTTTAATGTGGCTCTGCATTTACATAACATGAATTTGTTTCAGTACATGTTGAAAGAGACAGTTTAGCAAACTTGGTTTATTATTCATTGACGAATTTTCTACTCACCTGATTTATTATCGCCATTGTTTTTTACGAAGCTGATAGGGTTATTCTCCGAACTTGAAACAGATTTCATGCAGAAAATTTATTTATTAAATATCAGGATGATCCATAAACTTATTCAAGAATTAATGCGGAATAAATACAAATAGCATAAAGGCGAATGCTAAAAAAGAGGCCCAGTGGAATCAGAGACTTTTTTGTAAATGAAATGGTAAGCTCAAAAAGACTCCAAAGATAAGGGTAAGGACCCTCAGTGATTAGCTATTAGATGGAAAACACTTCTCGAAATTTCTCGAATCTCCATTGAGCATATTTTTTAATATGCCTCTCCAGTGTATGCGGAAACAAACGTAGAACTATCTTGCGACGAGTTGTCCTCAAGCCGACGCCGAGGTTGACTCAGTCGGTAGCGAACCAAGCTCGTTGTTCCCAAGTTCGAGTGCGACCTGTAAAAAAAAAGCAATATGCAAAGAAAAGAAAAATAAATAAATAAATAAATACCCCCTCAAGCAGCTGCTTGCCACAGAGGTCTGACAGGAGCCTGTCAGTTTATATGCCACAGTAGAAGATCTGAGAGGATGGCAGGACCTCAGCAGAAAACAACACGAACATCCATGCCTTACCCGGGGCTCGAACCCAGGCCCCTTAGATCAGTAGCCAAGCGCGCTAACCACTCGGCCATGGGACGGCAAGAAAAGAAAACTGGAGGGAAAAAACCTTCATGGAGGTTCCATCTGTCTCCTAGCAGTGTACATTGCTAGTGTGTGCAGTGCATAGTGTTAGTGTCATGGGATGAACCACAACCTTCTATGAGAGATTGGGGCTCTTGTGCCATTTAGCCCATCGAATGCCAAAAGAGTGACGCTCAATCTCTTATTTACGTAGTACTTTATTACTGCTCTTCACTCTTTTTTCCCAAGAAACTTAATTCTACACCTATCCTTTTCTTCTGGGTCCTTACTCCTATTCTCCTTTTTCTAAGGCGCTTTATTCCTATTCTTATCCTTTTCTTGCCAACGTATTTTAGTTCTATTATTCTCCTTTTTTCATGGAGCTTTAATCCTACCTTTTCTCCTTTTGACAAGGCGCTTTACTCCTTTTTTCCCCTATTGTCATAGTAGTATATATTTATCCTCTTTACAAGGGGCTTTATTCCCATTCTTCCCCTACTATGTGGGCGGGGGTGGCTCAGTCGGTAGCGCGCCAGGCTCGTAATCTGTAGTTCCCAGGTTCGAGTCCCAGCTGGGTCAGCGTTGAGATTTATCTCCGCAAAATTCCCCGCCCTGCCCACGGTCAGTAGTTGACACCGATGGGCTTGGAAAGGCCGCCGTCCGTCGGATGGGACGTTAAGCCGTGGCCCCGTGTGCGGGAGTGCCATACCCTGTGCACGTTAAAGAACACGCTGGATGGCCTTGACGGGAGGCTACCATCTGTCTCCCAACAGCTGTTCCAGTGGGTCCCCTCCCCCAACCTTCTCTGAGCCTTCGGGGTCCATGTGACCTGGCCATTTAGCCCATGGTGTGCAAAAAAGTGCCGCTCAGAGGTAAAACAACCCAACCCAAATCCCCTACTATGTACAAACATTTCGTTCATTTTATTCCCTTTTACTAATTCTTTACATTCGCACTTCCTATCTCCTCCGATTTTCCTACCTTCGCATTTTGTTCCGAAGCACACTGATCCTATCCTGTATTAACCTCCCTTCAACTCTCTCAAACTACGCTAACTACGTTTAAACTGTTTGGCGTTTACTTTTTCTTAAGGAACTGAACAATTGCTTGCATTCCAAATAAATGCGCTTGAAAAATTCCACAAATACTTTAGCCACTCTGGACGCCTTTTCTCGTCCTGAATAAATATTAATCAGTGAAACAAAGTGCAAGAAGAACAGATGCAAGATCTCTTCCCCCCTCCTCCCTAGTTCTCCACCCTTCTCTGTATCCCCATCTCCCCATCTTCTCCATCGTGTAAAGGATTTTTTTTTTTGTTATTCTCCTCTCTACCCCCCTCACTTCCCCCACTAAAACACAGACGGCGTGGCATTAAATTAAGCCTCCTCCTAGTTCATTCGGGGTGTAGAAGGAGAACGCTCTCCGCTCGCGACACTTTCTGCTTTTACATCGTTCTCTTGTAATTTTCCACACGTGCATTTCCGACCCTCGTGGGAGACATCACCAATTTTTATAACGAACCCCTGCTCCTCGCGAAACAAGAACCGCAGCATGCGTTCTGTGAGGCTCGGCACCGCATCCCGCACCCATCCAATGACAGCAGGGGCAGTGAAGAACATCAGCACCGCATTCTCTTCTTCGCTTCGCGGAATTTAACATTTGCCAGCTCGTTCCCTCTCCCTCTCCTCCACTATCACCCCGAAAAAAAAAAGAAAAGCTACTGCAGTTTCTTGGATGTTTACTCTTTTTTTTTTCGCTCGTGATTTGTTTTATTACCTTTCCCCCTTTTTGTTTATTTCTTCTGTTTAACCTTTTGGAACTTCTCTGTGGTACTCTCAAATGACGACTGACTTAGAGGTGAAGAAAAAAAAAGAAAATATTTTTTCCATGCTCAAGGGTAATTTGTTATATTCATTTCCATTAACTTGACTATTTCTAACTAGTGGTGGAAGTAAACACACTTTTCCTCATAACGGAAAATAAACAACACGAGAAAATGGTTCAGCTGCGTTGGTAACTTGAAAGAAATCTTGTTTGTTAAAAGGGAAATTGTGTAGCATTGTTTCCAACTGTAGGTCATTACGACACTGTTGTTGAACAATTAATTAGTTGTTGTCACTGTTGATTGAACGGTTAAATAATGAACAATATGTTCATTAAATTATTATATTTAAGTCTGCTGTTAAGCCTTTCCGAAAAGAGGGAATATTAAAGTTACTCTATAACTTCATAGTTGTTTTTTTTTCATTAAAAGCCATTAAAGAATTTAAAGAAAATCATAATGAATTTCTTATGATTAGGCCTAATTTCCAACGCCTCCAAAGATGGTCTCTTTGAAGAATATTCAGTGTCTTAAATGTTCCTAAATTCTTAAATATTTAGAATCTACAGACTGGGAGCTTTGCTATTAAGGCTTTTTTATAGGGACGTCATAGTGTACCTGTTAAAAAGATAATTATCGATTAACAAATTAGATGTGTTTAAAAATGAAAAAAATAACATTAACACATAAACACTGATAAAGAAACCTTCATCTGAAGAATGTGCAAGAAATTTAAAATACCATTTTTCTTTATAAAACCTCATAATAAATCGCTCTGTTAATAAAAGAGCATAAATTCATTTCCCGCATGATTCAAAATCTATTTTCGTCACTGATTTTCGTCATTTTCATTGTTTCCAATGAAAACTTCATGATGTTAATTAACATCCCACCACCAAAATTTCATATTTCGATCATTAATATATCTTTGCAATATTCGTTTGAAATTTTGGAATTTTTCAGTCTTTTTCACCGTTAGAGGGTGCAATTATAGTTTTCGAAAGATTTCGAAAGTGCGAATCATAATATTTTATCAATTCCTATCTAACCTTAAAAAGAATTTTTCATTTATCTCTAAATACAAACAATTATCTGCTAAAACAAAACAAAGTACCACCCCCCCCCACACACACACACACACCCTAGGGTATAAGAGTTCACATCGCTGTTGCCAATGGAAACATCATCGCATTCACATTCCACCACCAAAATTTAAATTTCTAGATTAAATACGTCGTTTTGCAACGTTTGTTTCAAATTTTAGAATTCGCAAATTTTTTCACCATTAGAGGGCACAATTATAGTTTTCGGAATATTTAAAAAGTGTGATCATAATATTTTATCAATTCCTATCTAACCCAAAAAGAATTTTTCATTTATCCCCCGAAAAAAATTATATACTAAAATTAAAAGGTGTGTTTTCCTACCCCTTCTGGGGCGGGGGTGGCTCAGTCGGTAGCGCGCCAGTTTCGTAATCTGTAGTTCCCAGGTTCGAGTCCCAGCTCGGTCAGCGTTGAGATTTATCTCCGCAAAACTCCCCGCCCTGCCCACGGTCAGTAGGGGACACCGATGGGCTTGGAAAGGCCGCCGTCCGTCGGATGGGACGTTAAGCCGTGGCCCCGTGTGCGGGCCCTGTGCATATACCCTGTGCACGTTAAAGAACACGCTGGATGGCCTTGACTGGACATCTGTCTCTCAACAGCTGTTCCAGTGGTTTCCCTTCCCCAACCTTCTCTGAGCCTTCGGGGTCCTTGTGACCAGGCCATTTAGCCATGGTGTGCAAAAAAGTGCCGCTCAGAGGTAAAACAACCCAACCTACTCCTTCTGAGTCTAAGAGATCAGCTTATTGATGGCAATGGAAACTTCGTGACCTTCACATTCCACTACCAACTTTTCAAATTTCTGTTGTAAATACATCACTTGCAATATTCTTGGATGGAATTCTATATTTGGAATTTTCACTTTTTTCCATCGCTAGAAGACGTAATTATAGCTTTGCAGAGATTCTGAAAGCGCATATCGTAATATTTCTTCAATACCTATCCAATACAAAAAGAAGTTTTGATTTTTCTCTGTAAACAAAAAAGTTCGATATCTACAGATGGACAGACAGACAGACGACAAAGAGAAACTATTATTATTTATCTTTACAAGACATCGAATGCTATTCGTAAAGTGAAAGAAAGTACTGCAGTGAGAATGAAGTTAAAGAAAAATACATAAAAGCCTTTTTAGTTATTAGACATTCCCAAAAAAAGCGAAATAAGTAGACAATATTTTAGATTATTAACATCTGGATCATTACATGCTACTAAATATCCCGTGGTCACACCTACACAAAGTAAATTTATAGTTTGTAAAAATCACTGTCTGCAATATGCATATCTTCTGATAGCTCATATATAACTTCTTCTTCTGATACACATTGATTTAAATCTTAAATCCCTAAACTGATAAAAGCCACTGTAAAATTTTTCAAAATTAGACCTATGAAACTTTCTCTTTTTCTTTGATATTACTGGATATTTTTTATATCTACTCAGGGCCGGACTCACGCATAAACTAACTAAGCTACAGCGTAAAGCCTCATAATATGAGGGGGCCTTCAAAAAATGCATTTAGTTTTACTGTCCCACGTTAAAGCATTTTTTAATATTTTAAATAATCTGTTGTGCAAATTTTGTTCATCTTGTAATGGAATCATTGTAAATGTAACACTATTGATTTCAAAGGATGAGGATACAGTAAAGAGTTTTAATAGTTTACACAAAGATGGATTTCTTTTTGGTGCGTGCGCGGAGACGATTGAATATATGGTGGTAAAAGTAGTTTCGCTTCGAAGTAGATCAATAATGTATCTTTAATCTGTGTAGAGAACGCCATTTCTTCCATATATGATGTATAACCTGTGTAAGGTGTTGGTAAAAGTTATACCTGTGCTTTGATTTGTGATTCGTTTTCAAATGTTGTAAGGTTTCTTCCTTCCTCCTTCCCGTGTGTGTAAGTTATTCCCAGTCGGTAAGTTCTCGGTAATAATTATGTCGTCAGAATGGCACTACTCGTTCGTTTCAATAACTAGACCCCTATGTTTCTAATTTACATATCTACATTTAATTCGACTTCAGCAACAATACAGTGAGCAGACAAAATATATAAACTACAGCGACTGTCGCCCGGCGAGTCACTCATACCAGACAGCAGGATTCCCAGTCCTACTTGCAAGTCTTTAACCAACCAAGCCTCCCGGTGTTCCCAACAAGAAAGTATATATAACAGGGCGACGTCTTCACGACCGTCCCCTACCGAATCCGAAACGAAACTCTCTCTTCGTTGAAATTCTCCCGCCCAGTCCGGTCAAGTGATGTCCGCTGGGCATGCAAGAGTCCGTCAGCCAATGGGGTATGTCCACATCTTCTGCGCCGGCCGAAACTTCCCGACCGCTACAGTCCTTAATCACATTTCTCACCCACTGCCCCCAAACGGAATTGGCTCCGATGCTCTTTCTAGACGAAGAGGTCTACCACAATAGAGCTCATGGTTTCCCCACTTCGCCCTAGCTTGATCGAACCCTTACAAATGTTATATTGGTTTATTAAATAGTATTTAATGAATGTCAAGATCATTTAGTATAGTTGACTAGCATATTAAATTTGTATATTATTCATGTAAATTTATTTACTCAGTTATTCAATCAGTTCATTTATTGTCTGCTTATTTATTACGAATTCAGACACCGTTGTATAAAAACACAACTAAAAATCTGTAAATATATATATATATCGACGTTAAAATTTTTGTAACTTGGGTTGGTAACTCTTAAATTTCCGTAACTTGGGGCCTTTTAAGTTTCCATAGCTTGGGTCTCTTAATTTCCTAGCTTGGGGGCACTTAAATTTCCTTAGCTTGGGGCCTCTTAAATTACCATAGCTTGGGCCTCTTAAATTTCGATAGCTTGGGGCCTCTTAAATTTCGATAGCTTGGCGCCTCTTAAATTTCCACAGCTTGGGGCCTCTAATTTTCTATAGCTTAGGGCCACGGAACATCAAAGTCCGGCCTTATATCTATTGCATTATTTTTAAGAACCGAACGATCCTCCGTTTTGCATATACCAAGACCCATTACTGTTTTACGGCTACTTCAAGGTAATTTTTAAAATTCCGTTATTTTTTCTGTTCAAAAGGTTTCGAAATTTATTCTTCCTCAAATCGTCCATTGTCAGAAACAAGGCGCTTCAAAATTAAAGGTAAAGAAAACTAAAAAAAAAACTAAGCATAAACCCGGTTTGAACGGGATTTATACTCAGGCAAAGTAAATTATTTTATAAACCAGGCTAAAAATGATTTAAACTGATAGTCAAAGAACGTCTTAATGACGTTCATTCCGGAAACATTTTCATTTTACCATCAAATCATTTTACAATTCCCCACAAATCTTTAATAATTTTCCCATTAATCTTTAATAATTATCTCTTTAAATTAAAATGTTTTTCTTCCCAACCTTTTACTTTGTTTAAGGAAGCACAAGTGTTATTACCTGAGTGAAGAATTTTCGTAAGACCATTCTCTTGCGAAACATCGCGTCACCTAAATATTCGTCTGTTTCGTGGAAACACGTTTTAGGCTTTTCAGCAAATCAATTCATCATGCAGTGAAACTAACTTTACAAACAACAGTCGCCTTATCAAGTGAACTTAAAATTATTTTTCGACATTAACGACGAAAACGCATATATTAGAAAAGAATTAGTATATTCGATAATACTAATTACATTGCACGCAGACACGAAACCAAAACAATTTCTTACAAACAGAATATCATAGGAACGAAACATTTGCCACGTTTGGTTCTTTTAGGCAGATGAGAATAACTTACTCAACATTCATATACAGTAAAAGAAAAAGGAGATTCGAAATGGAAGAAATGAATTGCTTAATAATTCAGAAGTGTTTCTTCACGGCTTGATTACTAAACGAGAGTTTTTCTAACATCTGTTATTGAATTTAACTGAAACATTGTTTCTCTTACATCGTTTGAAAGAATATAAAAATTCTTAAGGGTTGCGAAACATTTTTTTTTCTTTACTAAATCATCAAAAACTTGCAACCGCTAGCTTTCAGACGTTAGCTTATGTGTTTCATATTTATCAAATCTTGTGGTAAATCTTGGTATATCAATCGCACAAATAACATTAAAGATTCAACTGCATTAAATTTTGACTTAGATCAACTTTCAGCGCATAAGCAAAACTCAAGACGCAGTGGAATAGTAACTAATGCTACCGACTCAGCGTTCTTTGGTGTGGAGATTATATTGGCTCCTTATAGCATTACATGTGATCTGATATACGTAGAGCTTACATTCATTTTCAAGCTACATTCTCCAAAGTTCTACCTTTAAAACTTTTAACTCTATTAAGATGAGTTTTAACTGGTCATGAAGAAAACACTAAGCTTTTGTCTACAAATATAAACGATCTCGCTGAAGGAATCCAAGAAATCTCTGTACAAATACAAATCAAATATTCTTCTCTTAGTTGGAATTTAAGTCAGGATAGTGGGTAATTTTTGGATTTACAGATGCATAAGTCAACGACATATTAAGGCAGCTATTAGGGATTGAATTGGATTGTTTTACCTCTGAACGGCACTTTTTTGCACACCATGGGCTAAATGGCCAGGCCATAAGGACCCCGAAGGCTCAGAGAAGGTTGGGGGAGGGGACCCACTGGAACAGCTGTTGGGAGACAGATAGTAGCCTCCCGTCAAGGCCATCCAGCGTGTTCTTTAACGTGCACAGGGTATATGCACAGGGCCCGCACACGGGGCCACGGCTTAACGTCCCATCCGACGGACGGCGGCCTTTTCAAGCCCATCGGTGTCCCCTACTGACCGTGAGCAGGGCGGGGAAATTTTGCGGAGATAAATCTCAACGCTGACCCAGCTGGGACTCGAACCTGGAAACTACAGATACGAGCCTGGCGCCCTACCGACTGAGCCACCCCCGCCCCAGCAGCTATTAGGGATACACATATTTGGAAAATAAAGTATCTTTCTATGAAATCTAAGAAACAAATTTGACTTTTAAAGAGCAAAACATACTTTTCTGTAAAAAATGAGTTTCGCCGATGAGGGGTACTCAAACCGCCAACCCCCCTGCCACCAGGTGTTCTAACCACTAAACTATCATCAGCTCCATCACTTATCCCCTAATCGTGATGTAAATAAGGAAGTCATCCCCGGTAAAGCGTTTATTAACAAAACAATCACTAGTAAATACATATATTACCTGTTGATATAGAAAGCAAGAAATACTTAAAGTGTATTCAGAGTGATGTTCTCGATGTTTTCTATGGAATATTTTACAAATATACTTTGAGCACTTGATAAAAAGGAAAAATTAACACATTTTAAAGTCTTTTGATAGAGGTTAGCAATGGAGAGTAAAAAGAAAATTAATGGTACAACTAAAATAAGACATAAATGATTTAACACAATCCTTTGACTCGGGTCGCGTTCATAAATCAGCTCCAGCAGAGCTACAAACAACATCTAAACGAGATTAGTTTCAAGTTTTCTCAACGAAAACAACATTTCTGACACTAATGAGATTTGAAATAATTATCTTCTTTCGCTACGTCAATTGCTTTAAATCTATTTTTGATTTGATATAAAAATTCTGCTGAAAATTGAAACTTTTCTTTTGCTACTTCCCGTCCTCGTGCTCCTTCCGTTCTTTTTAAGTGTGGATCACCACAAACGGGGATTTCATCCTCGCGTGGGGAAATGCTCCACTAATGACGAGTGCTGATGTTTTTCGACTCCTTTTTCTTTTTTCATCTTTCTGGCCGAGCCTCATTTTCCTCACTGCTGAGCGTTGCTAATGACCCGTTGCCAGCGGGTGATGACACCTACTTGACAGCTAATGACGTGTTCGGGGGAATGGAATGAGTGGCGAAACAACGAACCGCACAATTGGCCCCGAGAAAAATGATACAGATTCGTTCGCTCCTAAGATGCTGTTGAAAGGATAAATTATTGTTACTTTAGACTGCTCCAAATTGCATTGAATATATATATGCATTTCAAATTCATTTCTCGCAACAGGCTTAACAGAGAACAAAAAGGAAAAACGAAGATGATTTTAGTGATTTTTTGATTTTCTGCGCTGAAACCGAAAGAGGAATTATGTGACAGTATTCATTAGCTTGTGAGAAATTGTAATGGGTGCACAGGTATTTAATAAGTGAGAGCCGAGGTGGTTCAGTCCTCATCACGCCAGGCTCATAATCTTTAGTTCCCAGGTTCGACTCCCACCTGTGCCAGCGTTGAGATTTATCTCCGCTAATTCTCATCCTATCCTCGAGAGGAAGAGGACACCGATGGGCATCGGAAGGCCGTCGTCCGTCGTATGAGATGTTAAGTAGTGGTCCCATGTGCAAGAAAGCGATATCTTGCTCACGTTAAAGAACACGCTGGATGGCTTGATGGGAGGCTATCATCTGTCTCCAAACAGCAGTTCAGTGGATTCCCTTTCCTCAACCTTCTTTGAGCTCTCGGGGTCAGCACTTTTTTGCACATAATGGGTTAAATGGCCAGGTCACAAAGACCCCGAGCGTTCAGAGAAGGTTCGGTAGACTGGACAGCTATTGGAAGACAGATGGTAGTCTCCCATCAAGGCCGTCTGGCGTGTTATTTAACGTGCGCAGGGTATGTCTCTCCTGCACACGGGCCCAAGGCTGAAGGGCGGCTGCCTTTCCTAGCCGACAGAGCACAGGGCGGAAAGCCCTGTGCTCTGTCGGCTAACTTTGTCTTGTAACTTTGTGTGTACAAAAAAAGTCTCTCTCAGAAGTAAAACAACCCAACACAAGTTAGTAAGTGTGGTAATTGAGGACGTAGCAGAAATAAAGGAATTATGAAGGGAAAGAAAATAGAATTTATTGGCGTTGTGTTTGATTCCTGGCTTTTTCCGTTTCAATTTCTTTCTGCCTGCAGGGTCCTAATGCAATAGCTGTAGCTCAGAATAGATATGGATTGAGGAGTAAATTACACCCTGATTGGGCATGCATAGCTCATTGCTGCTTGAACGCTTACAATTGACAAAACAAAAGTGTACCTAATGAAGGGACTGCTTGGTGTATATATTTGAATTTAAAATGGATGAGCACTGAGCGTGAGTTCAAGTAAAAATTGGTCAATGAAAATTACAATACAATGCAATTTATTACAAAAGCATGGATGAAATTATTTATAAACAAACTAAGTCAACCGGCACGAAGCTCAATAATAATACAAAGATAACTTTCAGAAGAATCCATTATCTTAATCTATTCACATCCAATTCACGAAACAAGACTAAAATCATTCAATGAACAATAAAATCATGTTGATAAATAAATATTCAATCTAACTAGAATCATATATGTGAATACTTGCAATATCTCGAGAATAACCTTACCAATTCCGAAACAACTAAATAACTATACACAATATGATTTCCTTCTTTGGTTTTAGTCCTCAAGTACTCCAAAACTGTGGCTAAGTATACTGGTTTCTCGGAACCAATTCTTTTCAGGCGTTGATCATCACACGCAAGACGACACATTCTTCTTTATCTTTACCAGCTTAACAACACGATCCACACCAATAAACTAATCGACCTCCAGCGCACACTCCAAGTAAAAACATTTATTCTTCAGACTATCGTGCACAGACTAAGGCTATTTATGCCTCCTTTCAGATCTTCATTGGTTAAAATAAATCTCTCGCAGAAGCGTACACGAGCGTTCATGTCACGTTTATCATAAACTCACTGCAGCACGTTCATCTGTCGTAACAATACTATTACATGTATCACATGTGTTCATTTCATGTGTTCATTTCAATGGGGGCAATGGCAATGTTGGATCTGAAACGCCCTCTGTTACTAAATTTCGCTTTTTTTTCTCGCGTGGGAATTAATGTGCGTAAAATTACTGCAGGCTCGAGGCTAGGACTATTTTGCTTCACCTTTTCAGAACTAAATATAGCAGGTCTGCCTCAAGATTCAAAAATAACTATGCCACTCATTAAGGATAAGAATAGTTGACATCACCATCTACATAAAAAAACGCTATTTACATATCTTGTGGTCTTCTTTCTAGTCTAAGGTTTATGTAATAAATCTAAACTAAGACTAGTTCTCGATAATTTCGCGCAGAACTCTGGATGTAAGCATATAAATAACAGCTAAAACCAACATCGGAAACAACTGAGCAGAATCTGAAAACGACTTGACTGATTTAACTTTGTTTTCGGACGGGAAACAGTGGTTGGACATGGATTCTAAAATCAATAGAAGAACCAAAGATAACCATCATTGAGACGTCAGGAATAGTATATCCCAGTCGCGGGGCTCGAGTGGTAACTTTGGAAGCAAAGAGAGATTCTGAGACTGAGCAGTTGATGCTACGACAGTTCTATCTGTAGCCACTGATCTATTAGAACGTTCAAAGCTTCAACTGCGCAGTCTCATAGTCTCCTATTGCTTGTCCAATTGCTATTTGTGTATGGTATATAAAAACACCTGTTAATGTTATATATCTTCTGCGAGATTGAGACTTGATAAAGTATCTTGCTAAAAATCAGAGACACAGATTCCTGCGGAATTGCAATGCACCCAGGGATGGGTGTTCCCAAACTCTTTTTCAACTTAGATGCTATTTCACCTTTGGTTTCAGTAAATGTCACAGTTTCGCGGATTTTGACACCCGTGCTTCAGGTTGGGTTGTTGTTTTACCTCTTAGCAACATTTCTTGCACGCGATGGGCTAAATGGTCAGGTCAAGGACTACAAGGTTGGATCAAGGAGACCCACTGGGCAGCTGATAGGAGACAGATCGAATCCTCCCATTAAGGATATCCGAAGTATTCTTTAGCGTGCAGAGTGTATGGCTCTCCTGCACAAGGGTCCTTGGCTTAATGTCTAATCCGACGGACGGCGGCCTTTCCAAGTTCAACGCGGCGTCCCCTTTCACCCAGGGTATAGCGGGGATTAGCGGAAATAAATCGCAACCATGGTACAGTTAGGAGCTCAACATGGGAATTGCAGATTACAAGCCAGGCGCGCTACCTACTGATTCAACCCCTCCTTTCTGCAGTTTATTCTCAAAGAAAACAAATAAATGTTTACTAATGTAAAGGGGTTGGGCTGTATATATAATAAAAATAAATGTTTACTAATGTAAAGGGGTTGGGAAAGTAAAGGGGTTGGGCTGTTTTACCTCTGAGAGGCACATTTTTGCACACAATGGGATAAATGGCCAGGTCACGAGGGTTCAAAGAAGGTTAAGGGGAGGGGACCCACTGGACAACTGTTATAAGACAGATGGTAGCCTCCCATCAAGACCATCCAGCGTGTTCTTTAACGTGTACAAGGTGTGGCTCCCCGCACACGGTGCACACGGCTTAAAGTTCCATCCGACGGATGGCGGCCTTTCCAAGCCCATTGGTGTCTCTTACTGACCGTGGGCAGGAGAGTTTCAGAGAAAGATCTCAACGCTGACCCAGATGGGATGGAACTGGGAAGTGCAGATTACGAGCCTGGCATACTACCAATTGAACCACCGCCGCCGCAAGTAGAGGACGACACCAACATTTATCCTTACTTACAGTTATACAGGGTGTCCCAAAAATATTGGTACAAACTTTTAGAGGAGGTAGATAACATCTAAAGGAATGAGAATTGCTTAGGAACCCATAACCGGAAACGTCATGGAAAAGTGGTAGCAGAGGTACAATATCTGAAAGGACACAAGACAGTGATTAATGGGAAAACATTTATTGGACATAATTATTAAAAATGGCGTACTAGATGATGCATTTAATAATGTTACAGCAGATGCTCGAAGTTTCCACCATGAGACGCGATGCATGCGTGACACCGACGGAGCATTGATTGCCGGACACGGTCGAACACACCTGGAGTTTCTTTGATAGTAGCAGCAGCGCAGACGAGCCTTGCCACGAGATCCATGTCAGACTCCACAGGCGATTCATACACGGTAGCTTTGATGTCCCCCCACAGAAAGAAATCAACGCTCGTTAACTCAGGTGAGCGTGGGGGCCAGGCAACTGGTCCAGCACGCTCAAACCATCGTTGCCCAAAAGACATGTTCAAATGCACACGAACACACCTTCCATAATGGGGAGGCGTCCGATCATGTTGAAACCACATGTTGCGACTCGCATTTGCTGGAACATGGGCAGGTAAGCCTGGTAGAACCTATTCCAGAAAGATCAGATACTTCGCGGAGGTCATGCGAGAAGGTAAAAGGTATGGCCCGACTAAGCAGTCGCCGACCAAACCTGCCCACACATTTACTGCGAAACGATGTTGTGTCGCATGGGTGAGCACACAGTGGGGGTTCTCGTGAGCCCACAAATGCGCATTGTGCTGATTGAATACGCCATCCCGAGTGAAACTGGCCTCATCAGTAAACTAAACATAAGCTGGGACATTCACATCTTGGGCACTTTCTTAGAGATACCAATGCGCAAAACGCACACGTGCAGGATGATCTGCGGGGAGACGTAACTGAACTCTTTGGAGATGAAAGGGGTGTAAGGACTCGCCGTGCAAAACACGCTGTACACTGAAACGAGACACTCCTAAGGCAGAGGCAAGGGCACGTGTGCTGGTACTAGGATTAGTCTCCACGGCATCCAACACACTTTCTTCCATGGCGGGAGTACGTGTCGATCGTGGCCTGCCCTCACTTCTGCTACCTCTTAATGACCCATAATCGCACAAATTTTTAATGCGCACGTGCAAACAAAAGGTGGCCCGGTACATGTCTGTGTGGGAAGCGTTCTTGATACATTCGTTGAGCGGCTCGTCCGTTACCCTCAGCTATTCCATACACTAAGTGCATGTCTGCCAGCTCCCTGTTCGAATACCTTTGCATGCTCTTCGTCAGCCGACTACCGCTCGAATGAGGAAATTCGAAATTTCCCCTCTAGCGCACTGATGAACAGCGCCGCCTATTGACGTTTCTGGTTATGGATTCCTATGTAATTCTCATTCCTTTAGATGTTATCTACCTCCCCTAAAAGTTTGTACCTATATTTTGGAGACACCCTGTATACATACTATGGGAATACGTCTGGTTCTGTATGGGTAACTGTTCTTCACACTTTATAAATACTAGTTGATATTATTTCATGATCGTTATATTTTTGATAGACTTCCTCCTGGAGTCAGTTTAGGGCCGGAGCTGCCTAATGACCTTTCTCACGCAACATTCAGTACCTAGGTCTGCAGATTCGGCGAGAGGGATTCCTTCCCTATCCCTAATAGCTTTGCTAATCTCTCTCTCTGAAAGCTTTTCCGTTTAGGGTTAGAGGAAGTAATATCCTTTTTAACGCGCCAAATGACGCACTCCTTTTTATGTACCAAAGATATTCTGCCCCTTCCCGCCTTTTCTGCTCACCTCTCTATGACAATTACCCCCCTCACTCTTCCGCTTCCCCGAGGAGGTGAGGATTAGGTTTCTCAAGCGCTTATAGCGAAATGAGTCACAAAGTCGCCACTTTTAACTGGTGACTGTCGAGAAACGTCTGGGCGATCAAATGACCAGGTTAAAAGACCACCATTTCAATTATTTCGCAAAGTTATACTATTCGCGACAATTTAATAAGAAATTTCCATTTGCGACAATGCTGGAATACATAACTGGAATACAAATATAGACTTTAGGGAAAAAATAATTGGTGGGGGGAATATATTGCGGCATCTATTGAAATCTTTCTTTTCGGTGTTTTTGATGTGACTCAAGGTGTTATTAACTCTCTGTTATTGAACAGAAATTTCGATCCACCATTTAGAGGAAAAAGATTAATATTCTTCTGAATTATTCATCATGGATGTTAAAAATTGTTTATTGAAATAAAAAGAAATATATTTTCCTGAAAGAAAATTGGATTTTTTTTTTGGCTGTTTCCTCTCCATTTTCAAACAGAGAGAGATCTTAGTTTTTCCATTTTTTTTTCTTTATTTATCCCAGTTTCCATTTTAATCATTTCCAATTCGCCCGCAGTATTATCCACCCGAGATTGGTTTCCTGTTTGTTTTCAAAATTTACGAAGCCTTGCTGATGACTCCGTAATTATTCGAAATCAAGAAAGGACGAATCCCAGGCATCTTTTCATCTTCGACTCGTTCGAGGGAGTCGTCATTGAGGCTTCCGGTTTCCTTTTCATTTTTTTTTACGTTTCCGGAATTAATTCCGAGTCTCCATTGTCCGAGATACAATTTCGCTGAGACTTGAAAATGTTTCTTTAGAAAACAGATCCTTTCCCAGTCTCTGCCGTTTCACGGATGGATAAATTGTGGTCGATACGTAGAAGAGGCAGAGGAGAGGTAGGGGGGTGTCACTGGGGAACGTTTTAATTGCACCCACGGGTTCACTTTTACTGAGTAAATAAGCTATCAACTGTAAAAGAAGAAATTGACGTTTTTTTTAAACATTCGGTATAATTTCTGCACTATAATCAGGATTTATCGAAATCCAACTCGTGTGGTGTGTGACTTCTTCCTTCAAAAGTATAGAGTTTCTATTTCCATAGAAATGTGCTAAATAAAAGGTTTATTACGCTTTTTAACAGTTTCAAGCGAGATCTCATATCAATAACTTTGTCATTATACTGCTTACTTTTTGAAATGCGCTTCAAGGACAAAAGGTTAAAGATATAAATATGCGATTTGATATCTCTTTTAAGAATGAGCTTATTTATTTATTAAGTCAACTCTTTAGCCGAGTTTGAAATGCTAAATTGAAGCCTAGTTTGAATCACTCAAAGCCAATGGAGACTCTTCGGAATGAATCTGAAGAGTGGTCTTAATGATATCAATATTGACACAAATTATCAAGTATACCCTTCAGGGTTTCAAGGCTTCAGTGAAGATGAAATTTTCTTTTGGGAAGACAGAAATCTCCTTCGTGAAGATGAAATTTCGTTGGAATGATGTCAATCTTTTTCGCGAAGATGAAGCACTTTCACGGAAAAGGTGAAAGGTCAACGGAAAATTAAAAACTTTAAGCTGAAACTTTGTTTTCCTCAAAGTCTAAGTCGCCTGCATTGAGGAGTAGATGGCGAATTCTTAGAGATCCATCACCCAAAGAACAAACTTCAACTCTAGGTTCCACGTGAAAGAGGTTCATGTTCTCTTCACGAGAAAGTTTGTCCCTCAAAAATTATCGCTCAGGTGAAAAATCATTCGCTTAAAAAGAGATTTAAGTACATTGTAGACCTGTCTAACAATAAGCCCTCAGTATAATATTTACCGCTCGGTTATAGGAGCGGTAAGTAATATGTAACGTGGTACAGTCGCTCAAAAAGGTATCCGAACACTATGGTTGATTACAGAATTCAGAAAAAATATCTGGCAATGATTTTTTTAAAAATTAGTGATCTGGCAACCGTCGTGTCACGTGACACAACGGTTGCCAGATCACTAATTTCTAAAAAAATCGTTGCCAGATATTTTTTCTGAATTCTGTAATTAACCATAGTGTTCGGATACTTTTTTGAGCGACTGTACAGGTTATTTTAAAAATTTCTTTCCTCTATTGACATATATCTCCTGATATATCTGATCTCTGATTTATATTTGAATGACATGTCTGCAAAGGTATTTATTATTACCTTCTTTTTTTTTCGCCTTAGTTTGGGCATATTTCTGTGATCATTTTTTTTTTATCCTCTGTAATTTTTTCATGGTGTTAAATATTTTCTAAGGTCGTTTATAAGTGAAGAAAATGTTTTGTACAGCTAATATAAGCATTGTCTTTTAGACTGATAAAGTTCTAATTTCAGAGGAGAGACCAAGCCAGCTTCGGGGTGGTAGACGACACGTTCTGTTCCTTATATATTTAAATCTTGCTATAAAATAAATTTAAATAAATAAAATTCAGAAATAAAAACGAAATTATCTACGATACTAAAATCAATATACATAACTGTATCATTGAATCGCATTTTCACTAAAATTTCACTTCGGCATGGATAATGGAGGGAATAGTTTTGAAATTTTATTTATGTGATTAAAAGTTATTTTTCTCTCTTGCCAATAAGCAGATATCATCATGTTTGAAATCAAATCTTGTATAAATAATAAGGACGTGAAAGAATAGATATTATTGTTACTTAAAACACAAATTATAAATCTCAGAAATAATTTATTTTAAAAAGCTTTCGCAATTTACTGTATAAATAAAAGAAATCTTAAAATCAAATATGAAAACTTCTTCTAAAAACGGTAATGCTTAATGATCACTTTATCACTAAAATATTTAATTTCATACTGATGTTAGATTTAATATGCAAACTTTATTATAGAACAGTATATACGTTGAGAGAAATTCAGTAATATAAAAATGAAAGCTTACTATTTTTGCTAAATTTCAAGTGATATTCTTCAAAGTTAATCTTTCACTGTACGACATGATGTTAAACAGAAATGCTGAGTTTTCGTAATTCTTTAAATTTAAAAACAAACCTACAATTTGTTCTTCGTAAAACTTAATGACATCTTTCGAAGTACAGTCGCTCAAAAAAATATCCGAACACTATGGTTGTCAGATCACTAATTTCTAAAAAAATCGTTGCCAGATATTTTTCCTGAATTCTGTAATCAATCACAGTGTTCGAATATTTTTTTGAGCGACTGTACATATCACATTATGCAAGATCAGTTTTGCGAAGGAAAAAAGTCGACTTTTTGCCATCAAGGTTCTTTAATCAGCATTGAAATGGAAGATATTTTCAAATTTAATTCCATAAATAGTGATCGAAATTTTTTCCGGCTAATTATTAAAATTCGAATCTACGTTATACGATGAATTCCAACTCTTTGAAGTAAAAACAGGATTAACTACCTTAATGACCTTCTCATCTTGAAAACTTTTAGGAAAAATGTATCAAGAAGAACATAATTTATGTAAGGAATACCGTGAGAATTTTGCACTCTATTAATAATTTAATTGGCTTACTTTGTCTCTTTGGCGCTGTGCTAAGAAGTGAAATGAGGAAATTTAATTAACGCTTAATTCGTTTAATTAGTTCTTTTTTTATCTACCGAAAGGCAATGAAGAAAAATTAAGGAACTTATTTTAAGGTGTGCTTAAGCAGCGCTGTTTTGCTAGCAAGAGCACAGATGTAGTAAAAGAAAAACGCGGGCGACAGTTTGCAAAAATTATTGCAGTTTATAAATTAAGATATTTAATTTTGTTTTTAATTTTCACTTTCCCTCTATTCGACTCTTGTTATTAAACTTCGTGGCTAAGTAATCGTACTCTCATTTCAGTTACTTTAACTGTTGATACTGTTTTTCTTTACTACTTTGCGATTTTTGCTTTCAATTCATTTACTGCCTGTTTTTTTCTTTAATTTTGGCTGTCACACCAGTAATAAATATATTCTGAGGTAGAAAGAAAAAACTCAAAGAATAAATATTCAGTGGCTTTTTTGGTCATGCTGTTCACGTTCACACAAAAACTGATCGTTAATATCGTCGAGTTGAAAAAAAAAACCCCGAAAAATGCCTTCCACTGACAAAAACTAATTAACAGTTTAGATGGGAAAATTAAACTTTATCTTTACTTCATTTGAGAAATATTGCGCATTTTTTTTGTTGCCATGTTCAAAGATAAGAATTTTTCAGCTAATTCTTTCGCTGATGATTGGAACTTCGTTATTCGCAATGTCAGGAGAAATTGAAACTAAACTTCCTTAAAATTAAAATGGATTAATTGAATTTAGCTGATAATCTTTACATTTAAGAATTATGGCAAGTTTCAATATATGGAAATATATTCGTCAGCTATAAAAATTATATTTGCTGTAATGTTAGCTGACGTAAGACACTTTAGTCAAATAATAATGGCAACTGGTTTGGTAGAGAATTTGAAGCAAAGTTGAGAGAATTTAAAGCAAAATTGAGAGAATAATGCGCAGAATCAACTGCGCATCCCATCTCGTATACCAGGGCCGAAACGTTTCAAAATGGGATCGCTCGCTGAGACAGACGCAATTCAATGTATTCTTGAAAATCTTAAATAAATGCTAACTGGAAGTTTGAGTATTTGAATTTCCTTTTGGGTATTTATGACAACAGCCTTTTAAGTGAAATATCTGCTGAGAAGCAAACCTGCAGAGATGCTTTCCATTCTCTCTCCCTGAACAGAGAAATGTAAATTTATTTTTAAATATCTGATATTTACCTGTCCATCTGATTTCTTGCAAGCCTAGAATATTGTTACGGATTACAAAAATGGATAGCCACTGAGCGTGAGTATTAAAAGCTATATTTCAAAACCAAATTCAATACAAGGTAAATTGTTACAAAGGAAATATGGATGAAGTATCTTATTAACAAATCAACTATTAACATGCACAAGTCATCAATCTTCCTGCGTAGAGAACACAATATCAGCTCTGTGTATTTTACTAAATACTACCTTTTACTTGATTTACCAGGTCACCCGAAGATCTTCACTCGTAAACCAATTCTCGTCCTGTGCTAATAACTTTTCACACACTAGCCGAACAAAAAGACAGTCCGTGTAGACATTCGAAGTTAGCCATAAAAGTTCCCACTTTTATACTTCCGCGTATACACAACACATCAAGTTACTTCTTGATACTTAACGATAAAAGATCCCACTTTTATCCTTCCGCGTATACACAACACATCAAGTTACTTCTTGATACTTAACGCGCACTGTCTCAGAACAGCTCACCGTCCATTTTCGAACTCACCCGACCGTTACAACACACAACGACCGTTACAATACAAAACGACCGTTAACGCTCCACTCTTCTTCTCCAAATTCTCCCAACGTTCTTATTCGTTGGCTGAAACTTTTTGCTTTCGGTTGCCAGATTCCTTCTGTCGTAACACTGCCCCCTCCCTAGGTCTTGTTCGTCCCGAACAATTCTGGATTCCAAAGTTTCTTCAGTTCTTCGATGAAACGGGGCCAAACGATCCACGTGAACCACCTTGCACTTTGTAGCTGGACGTCGACGAATGCGATATACCACGTCATTAATCCTGTTAACTATTGTATATGGGCCTTCCCAAGGTTTCTGAAGTTTTGGAGATAGTCCTTTCTTTCTATGTGGACTGTATAGCCAGACAAGATCTCCTTGATTGAAAATAGTTCCATTTATTTTACTGTCATATCTTGTTTTGGTTCTGTCACTTGTTATGTCGATGTTATGTCTAACGGAGTGATGGATTTCTTCTAGTCGTTGTTGCAATTCTTGTACGTATTGTGGAGTGGACACAGGCATTGCTTCGGGCCGACCATATAAAAGGTCACAGGGAAGACGTAACTCTCTTCCAAAAATCATCATGGAAGGTGTCTGTCCAGTTGTCTCATGCACTGCCGTTCTATATGCCAGCAAAAGGAGTGGTACATGGCGATCCCAGTCACGTTGGTGGTCGTTCACAAATAATGCTAAATGCTGAGCAATTGTTCTATTGAACCTTTCAACCATACCATCCGACTGAGGGTGTAAGGGAGTTGTTCTGGTTTTCTGAATGCCTAATAGTTGACAGATGCCTTTAAATACATTGGATTCAAAATTCCGTCCTTGATCAGAGTGGAGTTGTAAAGGTACTCCATACCTACTAATGAAGTTATTAACTATCATCTCAGCCACTGTTGTTGCTTCCTGGTCTTGGATGGGATATACCTCAGGCCACTTTGTGAAATAATCCATTACCACTAATAAATATCGATTTCCATCATCAGTTCTAGGAAACGGACCCATTACATCAATGGCTATTCTTTCAAAAGGGGCACCAACGTTATACGTCTGCAGCTTACCCCGACTCCTAGTCTTAGGGCCTTTCTTTGCTGCACAGGCTTCACATTGCCTACACCATCTCTCAACGTCTGCCCTACTTTTCAGCCAATGAAATCGTTCCCTGGCTTTGGCTAATGTCTTATTAACACCGAAGTGTCCTCCAGTGGCACTATCATGTACATCTTTCATCACAAGTTCCACTCGGGATCGAGGAAGGATTATCTGCCAACGGATCAGCCGTCCAGTGGGATTCTCCCATCTTCTGTATAATACTCCGTCTTCCATTTTTAAGGAGTCCCACTGTGCCCAGTAACTTTTAGTAGTTGGACTATACCTCGAGATTTGCTCCCAATTAGGTCTTACATCAGATTTTTCAATCAATTCTAATATTGGTTTTATGTCTTCATCATCTAGTTGAGCCTTCCTGATTTCAATTGGATTCCAGATGTTAGGGGCGTCACTGTTTGTTTGTGTCGATACTATTTGTCTTATGGGCATTATCTCTTTAGTTTCAAATTTCAGTTCTGCATTATAGCAATGTTTACAGTTGTCAATACATGGGCGCCTGGAAAGAGCATCTGCATTCTTATGCATTTTACCACTTCGATGTTCGATGGAGAAATCGTATTCTTGTAACCGTTGTATCCACCTAGCGATTTGTCCTTCAGGGTTTTTGAAGTTTAATAACCATCTAAGTGCAGCATGATCAGTACGTATAAGGAATTTCTGGCCATAGAGATAATGATGAAAATGTTCTATTGCTTTTACTATTGCTAACAGTTCTTTGCGTGTTACACAGTAATTCCGCTCTGGTTTGGATAAAGTTTTACTAAAGTATGCAATAACTCTCTCTTGTCCGTCTTGTTCTTGTGAAAGCACAGCACCAACTCCTGTGTTACTTGCGTCAGTATCTACCATCCGATGGCGCCACTCGGGTCTCCAGCAAAACACATGACCCGAGGAGGTCATAGTTGCTGTTTCTTCGGAATTCACTTTCTTGGAGCTCTCATTGTAATTAGCCAGGGAAACATCAGTTATGATTGCCAAATTGTTCATTCTGGAGATCAGCGACGAGTTCTGTAACATGATATTGTCCACTTTAGAGCTCTTGTAGTCGTGATAAAACTTTTCTATATCCTTATAATCTAAATGGTTATAATGTCCAAATCTGCACATTGACTGTTCAGAAAAGAAATTCAGCGTGGCTACGTTGAAATTATCTGAGGGATTCACTTCTCTCTGATCGTAACTCTGAGGCTTAGTTTCATCCAGAAAGTTAGTCTTTGAAGTATTGTCTCTGCCTGAAGCTCCTTTACTAGCATCACCTGTTACGCTTCTAAGCCATTCTTCGGAATTCTTTCTTAAATCCCCACTTCCTATAAACGATTCGAGTGTGGCTATATGCTTCGGTAAAATCTCTCCGACTTCCCCGGTAACGACGAAGGGCACTTTGTATCTATGATGAATGGACGCCTCTTCTTTACTCGGACCACTCTGCGAAACGTAAACTCTGTTTCGTTCCCCCTCATTACCACTCGTTACTCTGCCTTTGTGATAATTGTCCATGACGCATTTTGCTGACAGCGAGGAATAGAATACCTTTCGTGTGGATCTCTCTTCAGATCGTGCCAGACTTGTATACCTAGGTATTTTGAAGTGCAAAGCGTGCTGTATAGTCTCACAGTTCTCTGATCTGTGTGATTGTTCTTCACAGTTCCTAGACATGTCACCAGCGACATAGACACTCTGCCATGCATTACCAGTAGTTGCGTGGTCAAAGGCATTATCTGCGCTATCTCTACGATTCTTGATTTCCAGTAGCAGATCCACATTTTTATATGCGTTGCCTTTCTCTTTTTCTTTTCCATGTTTACAATCTAACTTAACACTATCAAGATAATCTTTTTCACTGACAAATTCAACATTTAAACTATTGCATTGTCTATTGAGTTCGGTTTTACTATCCTTGAACTGATCAATAAACTTACCAACTCGAGAAGCCACTTCAGCTCTCATCTCAGTATTTTGTGCGGCCATTTCGGCTTTCAAGTCAGTCCTCAACTCATTATTTTGTGCGGCCATATCGGCTTTCAAATCACCTATTTTATCGCTTTGGGCGGCCATATCGGCTTTCAAATCATCTTTTTGAGAAACTATCTCCGTTCTCAACTCATTTATCAACTTTACTAATTCATCCATACTTCTAGTTAACGGCATTCAATAAATTATCCCACTTCTGACACCAAATGTTACGGATTACAAAAATGGATAGCCACTGAGCGTGAGTATTAAAAGCTATATTTCAAAACCAAATTCAATACAAGGTAAATTGTTACAAAGGAAATATGGATGAAGTATCTTATTAACAAATCAACTATTAACATGCACAAGTCATCAATCTTCCTGCGTAGAGAACACAATATCAGCTCTGTGTATTTTACTAAATACTACCTTTTACTTGATTTACCAGGTCACCCGAAGATCTTCACTCGTAAACCAATTCTCGTCCTGTGCTAATAACTTTTCACACACTAGCCGAACAAAAAGACAGTCCGTGTAGACATTCGAAGTTAGCCATAAAAGTTCCCACTTTTATACTTCCGCGTATACACAACACATCAAGTTACTTCTTGATACTTAACGATAAAAGATCCCACTTTTATCCTTCCGCGTATACACAACACATCAAGTTACTTCTTGATACTTAACGCGCACTGTCTCAGAACAGCTCACCGTCCATTTTCGAACTCACCCGACCGTTACAACACACAACGACCGTTACAATACAAAACGACCGTTAACGCTCCACTCTTCTTCTCCAAATTCTCCCAACGTTCTTATTCGTTGGCTGAAACTTTTTGCTTTCGGTTGCCAGATTCCTTCTGTCGTAACAATATCAATGTTATAACTTTGGAAGGACATCAAGAGAATAATCTCTATGTAATGCCCTCGCGTTCTACGTACCTGTAGAGAAAAAATTATTAGTAGAATTTTTAAAGAAACTAGGTTTATTGAGAGAGGAGGGCAAACAATATCAGACAGCCCCCTAATCGCAGGCATAGGGCAAAGACATGTTCCCCCACCGCTAAAAGCTGAAGCTACCCATGCTGGTAGGAACTTCAGGCACCACCTTTTCACGCGGACTTTTCCAAAAACCAGATGATCTGCCTGAGACACATCACTCCAGTTTAGGATAGGTGATGCCCAACTAGCTATGTGAGGGTTGAGGTATCTGCTTTGGCTTCTGTTCAGTGTTATCCACCAGCTGATATAAGGCCCTGTGCTCCTGTTCACTTAGGGCTGGCAACCCACAAGCAAACAGAAAACACAGCAGCACGTTTTCCCTCAACAAGAGGCCCATCAGTGCAGCAAATCCAGTATCCACAATCAAGCTTAAGGCCATAAACCATTCCAGTCTAGTGGGTATAAATGGTTAGTGCCAGAACCTTGTGAAGTTGACCACTCCTCAGCAGGCAGAAAAGATGATGAGATATAAGGTTGAGTGTTATTACGGAGCAGTAGGACTCCATGTATGTTGGCCAATGCAGATTGCTTCTTGCATAATTTGTCATGCATTTTTGGAGTTCTGCACTATATGTCTTTGCATTTATTGTTTAATCTTGTTTTAGGAATGAATAACGGCCGACATTTTGAAATGGAATGTCCAAATAGTGCTATTCCTTTGTCTTTAACACCCTCTACTCTTTTCTGAAATTTCCTGCGCATTATAAAGGGTTAAATAAAACATGATGCTTAAAAAATCACTAATCGTCATATATTTCTTACGAAATCAAAACATTCTTAGTTAATTGTGTAGAATCAGTTACTTTCAGTGCAATCCGTTAGTTATCCAAGAAGTACTATGAAGACCGTTTATAATCGAACCATATTCTTTTTCAGAAATCTTTTGTGTGATATTTTGAATTTTAATAGAAAGGCCGCCGTCCGTCGGATGGGACGTTTAGTCGTGGCTCCGTGTACGGGAGAGCCATACCCTGTACACGTTAAAGAACACGCTGAATGGCCTTGACGGGAGGCTACTATCTGTCTCCCAACAGCTGTTCCAGTGGGTCCCCTCCCCCAACCTTCCCTGAGCCTTCGGGGTCCTTGTGACCTGGCCATTTCGCCCATGGTGTGCAAAAACTTTAGGCCAAAAATATTACCAAAATAATTAGGCTGGCATCTCGGTAAGTACACTCTTTTGTAAATAATCATATTGAGTAAAAAACTATTAAAATTTTAAATATAGATATAAATGTTTCAAATTGGTAAAATTCTACCTTCGATCAACTTTCTTCTTCAAATTCAGTAGTGTGCTTACCTCTACGCTAACGATATAAACTTAGAGCTAATTTTAGTAAGAAGTAAATTATAAGAATTTAAACTAAGCTTAGCAAGTCGTATAAGCAAACTATTTGTGATTTTTGTTTAACAAGGATATGCTGCTGATTGTTCCTAGCGAGAACACTGCCTAAGTTACAATCACGTTACCGACTATTCTTTTCAACTAATAAAAAGATAGAGTTAGTAAGAGTATTAAATTATTTTAATTTCGCTTCTCATGATGACTTCTTCGTCTTAAACATTGTTAATCATTTGTTTAATTCTTCATTTGTTCATATGTTAAATCTTTACATCCTACAAGTAAATGTCGATCTACATCGAAAGCGATGCTGCATATTTAAAGCAGGTGGTCATTAACTTTCCTGAATTCTCGAAGTCGAGATTTGTATAATATTACTCGATTATACGTTAAAAATAAATGATTCCTCAAGAAGCAAATTGCAGAAGGGATCTGATAAGAAACTTTAGCCCGTTCATCAATAATAAATTCACAAGATTACCTGTTCACATATAATTCAAGAAATAATTTTGTGTAAAAAAAAAGATTCGCTGATTTCTATAAATAGAATAAATGGATTCGAACATGGGGGAATCCCACTCATCGGCGTGAGTTCAAATTCTCCTCATCGGTGAATCATTTTTCCACAAGATTATTCTTACATTAGCTATTTTTTTAAAAAAATAAAATGGAAAAAATAACGGAAAACAATAAATAAGTATCTCTCTCTCAGGTCATGAATATGAACATCAGTGAAGGGTTGATTAAAGGCTAATTAAAATTATACATCTTAATGGATAAAAAAGTCAACTGTTTTTTATCAACACCACAGATATATAAACTTTACTTAATTATATTTCCTTCTATAAGGAATCAAATAATTGAAACACTCTCTACTCCAACATCTCTATCAAAAGTCCATGTCCGCTTCTTTATTTTCATCGGCACTTCAAACATAAAGAAATAAACAATTTGTGTTGAAATTCAAGCATGGCGAAAAGAGAAAGAAAGTTCCACGTAGAAACTTATTAGAAATTCTTTTGCGACATCCACGTGGGTGCACTTTTTTTCACCTCCTCGCGACAGACCGTGGGCGCAATGAAGACTCCTCTTCCTCCTTCACCAACACATCATCCGACTTGGGCCTCCACGTTGTTATTCTGTCCTCGTAGCAACAAAATTGAAAGTAAATGAAAAGTCTTTTCAGCAAACTATGAACGCAAGCTACTCTTTTCCGCTCGTTCTTCGGCGCTTTCTCGCGCATTGCGGGACAGAGCTTATTTTAGCTTTCTATGTTTCATTTTCGACGACAGGACACGACCTGCATTTCGGAAGAGACGGAAACCGTAAGAAAAAAAGTGTCTCCTCGCTTCCGTATCGCGCTGGTAAACGCCATTTGTACAGCGAACAATTCACTTCCACTGAAATCGCAGTTCAGACAAACGTTCGCATGATGGTCACTTTAAATGTTTTTTATCCGAATTTAGCTCAGTAAGTAATCAGTGATTTTATGGGGTTTTTTTTAACAGTTTCGTGATGTATAGGGCCAGAGTGTTTGGTAAAGAAAATAAATGGGACAACAGTCAGCCCATTTGGCTCGGAGGTCTCACAGGAAATTGTCATATCTTCGTTTCCTACTTAAGTAGAATGGCAGAATGTTTGACTCATTCCATTCAAAATGCTTACATGATAGCTTAAATACTTACATCGAGTTATTTTACCTCTGAGCCAGTGATGGATTAAGGATGTCTGCTAAGGTAACAATTATGGTGTAGTAGCATCTAATTATTATGCCTTCAAGGTCTGTAAAAGCTTATGAAAATTTTAGAGGTCTGAGAGAAGGTTGTCAGGGCAACTCGCTTCGGACTCTGACAGGCTCCTATCAGTATGATACACCTTAGATTCTTGTCAAGACTCTATTAATATCATAACGCCTCAGTGTCTGACATAAACCTGCCAGGATGATAGGCCTCAAAGGTTTGAGTAATATCTGATCTCTAACTACTACGATAAGCCTTGGAGACTTAGAAGGACTCCCACTCCTCTGATACTACTGAGCCACCCCCACTCCTTTCATAGAAGTTATTCAGGATGATAAGTTTGAATCAGTGTTGTGGTGTAGGATATCACCGTGGAATAGGACATGAGCCTGATAAGATGATAGACTTCGGGGATCTGACAAGATCCTGTCAGAATGAATAGAAGTCCATCAGGATGATAAGTTTGAATCAGTGTTGTGGTGTAGGGTATCACCGTGGTGTAGGACATGAGCCTGATAAGATGATAGACGACTTCGGGGATCTGACAAGATCTTGTCAGAATGAATAGAAGTCTATCAGGATGATAAGTTTGAATCAGTGTTGTGGTGTAGGATAACTCTGTGGTGTAGGACATGAGCCTGATAAGATGATAGACTTCGGGGATCTGACAAGATCCTGTCAGAATGAATAGAAGTCCATCAGGATGATAAGTTTGAATCAGTGTTGTGGTGTAGGGTATCACCGTGGTGTAGGACATGAGCCTGATAAGATGATAGACGACTTCGGGGATCTGACAAGATCTTGTCAGAATGAATAGAAGTCTATCAGGATGATAAGTTTGAATCAGTGTTGTGGTGTAGGATAACTCTGTGGTGTAGGACATGAGCCTGATAAGATGATAGACTTCGGGGATCTGACAAGATCCTGTCAGAATGATAGACCTCAGAGGTATGACAGGAACCTTTCAGGATGATAGGCCTCGAATACATGATAGTAGCCTATAAGGATGATAGCTTCAGAGATTTAACACTGGCCTGTTACTGTGACACGCCTCGGATGTCTGACAGGATTCTATCAAAATACGTCTCGGGTGTTTGACATGAATCTGTCATGATAATAGTCCTCGGAGGTTTCACATGAATCTATCAATATGATACGCCTCGGGTGTCTGACATGAGCCTGTCATGATGAGGTCTTGGAGGTATGACTTACATCTGATCTCTACTCTAATTACGATACATCTTGGAGACCTGGAAGGACTTGGGTTTGAATCAATGTCATACGCTTCGGGGTCAGACATGAGCCTCTCAGGATGACAAGCTTCGGAGGTCTGAGAAGATCCTGTCAAGTTGATAGGCATCGGAGGTCTGATAAGGAGCCTGTCAGGATGAAAAGCCTCGGAGGTCTGATAGGAGCTTGCAAGGATGATAGGCCTTGGAGATTTGGCAGACACCTGTCTGGAAGATAGGCTTCGAAGATCTGATAGAAATCTATCAGGATGATAGGTATCAGAGGTCTGACAGAAGCCTGTCAGGATGATATGCAACGGAAGCCTGACAGAAGTCTATCAGATGATAGGCCTAATAGGTCTGATAGAAGCCTGTCCGGATGATAGGCCTCAAAGGTCTGATAGAAACATGTCAGGATGATAGGTCTCGGAGGTCTGACTGAAGCCTGTCAGATGATAGGCTTCGGAGGTTTGATAGAAGCCTATCCGGATTATAGGCCTCAGTGGTCTCTAGTTTAATAGTTATAGTTGAGTAACATCTCATCTTTACTATAACTACACTGGTTTCCATAAATTAAGGAAAATCTCTATGTTAAGTCAATGGGAAGCTAACGTCAAAGCTCTATAACTTCTAATATAAGTTTTTTTTTTGTTTTGAAAAATGCGATGCAGATAATGATCTCAATCAAATAAATCAATATTTCGATTTTCAACAATATTCGTTCAGTATTTAATGAGTTATGGAAGTTTGAATATTTAACGATAACAATGCCAGCCACAAAAATTGATTTCAGAAGTTAATTAAAACTTAGTCATAAGTATTGTATCAAGGTGTTTAATATAATAAGTTGGTATTTTAGAACTTTGTGTGAAGTGTTGTCATCTCTATTATAACTAGAATAAGTCTTGGACACCTGAAAAGACTTGGATTCGAATCAATGTTATACGTCTCGGTGTCCGACATGAGACTTTAAGGATTACAGTCTTCAGAGGTCTGCAAGAGCCTGTCAGAATGATAGGTTTCAGAAGTCTGACAGGAGCCTGTCAGAATGATAGGTTTCAGAGGTCTGAAAGGAGCCTGCCAGAATGATAGGTTTCAGAAGTCTGACAGGAGCCTGTCAGAATGATAGGTTTCAGAGGTCTGACAGGAGCCTGTCAGAATGATATTTTTCAGAGGTCTGACAGGAGCCTGTCAGAATGATAGGTTTCAGAGGTCTGACAGGAGCCTGCCAGAATGATAGGTTTCAGATGTCTGACTGGAGCCTGTCAGGATGATAAGCATCGGGTGCCTGCAACGAGCCTATTAGGATGATAGATCTCGGAGGTTTGATAGCCTATCAGTGTTATACGCCTCAAATGGACGACAAGAGCCTGTAAATATGATATTACTCTGAGGTATTAGATGATTCTGCCAATATTACACGCTTCAGAGATCTGCCAAGGACCAGTGAGTATGATAGGTCTCGTGATACGATACGATATGGAGAAGACCTGTGAAGTAGTAGGAGTTGGAAAGCGATATATCGAGAGGAGCACAACACAAGCATGAATGCTTTCTTCGAATTCGAATGGGGTGAGGATTGGCTCAGTCGGTAGCGAGTCAGGTTCGTTATTTGCATTTCCCAGGGTCAAGTCGCAGCTGTGTTAGCGTTGAGGTTTATCTCTGCTAAACCCCATTTGGGATCATGTGGTCAGAAAGGAGACACCGATGGATTTGGTAAAGGTCGCCGTCCGTCTTATGTGACGTTAATCCGTAGTACTTTGTGAAGGAGAGCCATACCCTTTGCACGTTAAAAGAACACCATGGATGGCTTTGACAGGAAGCTATCACCTGTCCCCTAACAGCTGTTTAGTGGGTGCCTTTCTCTCAATCTTCTCTAAGCCGTTGGGGATTCTTGTGACCTGGGTATCCTCTTGGGTGCAAGTACGTTAACCTCTCGTCATAATATATTAATATTAAGAAATTTCTAACATTTGACAAAAAAATCCCTTAAATTTGAAGTATTTCATTATTCTCCTTTTTTAAAACAAATTCCCATATCATTTAAGAGAAAACAACTACTGAAATGATTTACGAACTACGATTACTGAACTGATTTAATGTTCCCCATTGTTTCGCACGTTTTATTTATCATCAGGTAATATCATTGCGAAAATTAGTTTTGGGTTGTGTTGTTTTACCTCTGAGCGGCACTTTTTTGCACACCATGGGCTAAATGGCCAGGTCACATGGACCCCCGAAGGCTCAGAGAAGGTTGGGGGAGGGAACCCACTGGAACAGCTGTTGGGAGACAGATGGTAGCCTCCCGTCAAGGCCATCCAGCGTGTTCTTTAACGTGCACAGGGTATGGCTCTCCCGCACACGGGGCCACGGATTAAGGTCCCATCCGACGGACGGCGAACTGAAAGGGGGAAACTTTAGTTAATCCTGCTTCTGTGCTTACTGAATAGAACGAATTAATTCGGATATTTGTCATGACCACCCCTGTGTGTTTTGGGATGGCTGAATTTGAGGGGCGTAAAAAAATGGCTTTTAGGGCGTAAAAAAAATGAGGGGGTAAAACAAGGCGTTGTGTTCTCATCAGGCTCAGTCTTTTATGCAGAGTGGGCCTGATGCCGCAATAGCCAGGAACGGTGGTGTCTACCAGTCCCAAGCCTAGGCTGTCCGTCTATCTCAATGTGCTGGAACTAACCAATAATACAACAAATACACATTTCGATGCGGGAGCACTTTCTAGGAACACATTTATTTAACATATACTCTGAGGCCTAATTACAGTCGAACTTCACTCTCATTCGAGTAGATTGCTGACCAATGCAGACAAATTTCCTTTTTCATGCTCTATGTCGTCACTAAGGAGCATGACAATTTACAGCTCGAAAATACCTGATGGAGAGCAGCGTGGCGGCGACAATTATCAACTAACAAAGGGAGGGAAGAGCAGGTCAGGAAAGATTAACACTACCTCGTTCCATCGCAGTGGGTAGATGGAAAAACTGGCTCTCCTTGAATACATCCCGCTGTCATGCTTTGCCGATCCTGGGCATCTACGGCTGATCAACAAAGTATCTCTACGGTGCATTTCTGAAGTCTTAGTTCTGGCGTTGGAAGCGACCTTTTGCACCGAAAGTTCAGAGTAGAATGTCCAAATGTGCGCTTCTTTCTGCGCTCTCTAGCTTGGCCGCGGGCAGACCACGTGTGGTCTGCCCGCGGCCATTTCTAAATGTTAGAAATTTCTTCAAGTCGGTCCACCCATATGGCACTTGTTTTTCAGTTTTTGCCGCGTGGTTTCTGCCAGATGAAACCCCTTTTAGGTCGAATTTCCTTGTACTAGGCCTGCGGACTACCTTCTTCTTCGGCATGAAAATTCCGAGAATCAAGATGAAGGAGGATGGGAAGGGAAGACTTGAGCAACAACATGGTGGATGGGGTTTAGCACATGTAGGTATGTCGCGTCCACATTTTAAAACAAATGTGAGCAAGACATATTCACTGATTCTCTTAAAATACACACTAGGCTGTCACTATATTAGGCGCAGTTTCATCTCAATAGTAACTTAGTAACGTTTCAAGCAAGTTTTTTTTTATGGAAAAAAAAATGACTGAACATAATTTATAGATCTGAATCAAATTTTTCCGAATCTCGACTTTGAACAACATGCGTTCAGTATTTAATGGTTATGGAAGCTGAAACATATATCAGTCTAGTTAGTTTGGCCAAAAATGATTCCAAATTGGTGGAAAAGCAACATAGGTATTACAATAACTGCTGAAAAATACTCTTACTCCTATTAATAAAGTTTACACTAACAATTATTGTTTTCGTATTAACTTGTTTTTGTTCACATTTCAGACTAACTCTTTAAACTGCCATTTTTACTCTTAAATATTTCCAATTTCAGTAACTTTCTAAATGCCGAACGAATATTGTTGAAGATTGATTTAATTGAGATACATTTAAGATCTTTAAATTATCCCTCGTCACATATTTTCCCCATAAAAAGCCTATTAAAGACGTTACTGAGTTCTGCATCTGAGAGAGTTTTGAAATAACATCCATCTGCATCTAATAAACTGGTCGCTTGGTGTATATTATTATAGTCTGTGCTGCAAATTGAACTCTCCTGCATCTCATCATTACCTTTTGCTTCAGTACATATATATGTTTAATTTACTTTTATCACAATCATTAATATCCAAGTACAGCAGCAGTTTCATTAAACTGGCATGTTTAGAGAACTAAATTTCAAAGAGTAATTGGAACTCGGTAGACATAATTCCGCTTGAGGAGTTTTTATGCGCATGGTTGTTTTTAAGCAGGCTTCGTTAATGGAAGAGGAGGAACACATAAAAATTAAAGCTTGTAACTAAGGATCGATTAACCAATCATTAGTCTTCCTGTACTAGGGCTGACAGATATCAGAGAGTACAAAATGGTACATCTCATTTGTGCAACTGGATTACGGATTGGGTTGGGTTGTTTTACCTCTGAGCGGCACTTTTTTGCACACAATGGGCTAAATGGCCAGGTCACCTGGACCCCGAAAGCTCAGAGAAGGTTGGGGGAGGGGACCCACTGGAACAGCTGTTGGGAGACAGATGGTAGCCTCCCGTCAAGGCCATCCAGCGTGTTCTTTAACGTGCACAGGGTATGTCTCTTCCGCACACGGGGCCACGGCTTAACGTCCCATCCGACGGACGGCGGCATTTCCAAGCCCATCGGTGTCCCCTACTGACCGTGGGCAGGGCGGGGAATTTTGCGGAGATAAATCTCAACGCTGACCCAGCTGGGACTCGAACCTGGGAACTACAGATTACGAGCCTGGCGCGCTACCGACTGAGCCACCCCCGCCCCTGGATTACGGAACGTATTGGAAAAGAGCCTATTATATAAAGCAATTTGAATATAGATATTTCAACCACGTTTTAACTTTAGTTGAAAAAAAAACACTGAACAAACAAAACAAAACAAACACTGAATATTAGATACAGTATCAAAAATGTCATTAGATAGAGAAAATAACGATGGCTATCTCCATCCCTTATCCTTTCCTACCAAAATGAATAAAAAACTACCTCCATACTCTTCTAAATAACTAAAGTAAAATTACAATTAATGATGATTACTGTACGGAATACAAACTTTATTTAGTTCTGTTGAGAAAGCAATATTCTTTTTAAAAAATATTATTCCGGGTACTATACGTTCAGGGAATGTTCCCTTTCTAACATTAACCAAAGACATCCCTGGAAAGAGGTTAATTTTTAAATTAAAACATAAATTACTATCCTGCCTTGAATGTTATTATTGATAATTTTGAGTTATTTGCATCACTTAAAAATTATTGTTCTGCAAAGAAATTCGCTGAAATATGGAATGTCTTTAGACAAATTAATTAGTTTACTTATGAGCAGCACTTTTTTCTTGCACATAAAGGTCTAACTGGTCTAATGCAATGTTTCCCAAAGTGGGCTCTGTAACGATCCAGGGGGTCGGTAGTAGCCTCGGGTGCAATTGGGGGCGGTGGAAGCATAAAGAAAGAAGATAAGAAAATTTTGAATTTTCTGTGTGTAATGCGAATTTTAATACATAATTTTACAATTTCAAGCTTCAAGGTGTCTTATTTACAACAACATCTTTCTTCACTATGTTGTAGGACGTAGGTAGAAATATAGATACATGAAAGAACGCAAATTTGTCACTGCATCTTTCTGTTTGTTCGCTTAAAGAAGGTAGATTTCCAGGGGGGCGCTGAGTAATTTTTTTTTCTGAAAAGGGGGCGGTAGGACAAATAAGTTTGGGAACCTCTGGTCTAATGGCTTCCCTTTAAAGCCATCTAGAGTGTTCTTTGATATGGACAGAATGAGCTGTCTTGCAGTTAAGAGCTTTAATGTCTCTTCCGACGGACGGAGGGGCGGGGGTGGCTCAGTCGGTAACGCGCCAGGCTCGTAATCTATAGTTCCCAGTTCGAGTCCCAGCTGGGTGAGCGTTGAGATTTATTTCCGCAAAAATTCCCCGCTCTGCCCACGGTCAGTAGGGGACACCGATGGGCTTGGAAAGGCCGCCGTCCGTCGGATGGGATGTTAAGCCGTGGCCCCGTGTGCGGGAGAGACATACCCTGTGCACGTTAAAGAACACGCTGGATGGCTTGACCTGAGGCTACCATCTGTCTCCCAACAGTTGTTCCAGTAGGTTCCCTGCCCCAACCTTCTCTGAGCCTTCGGGGTCCATGTGACCTGGCCATTTAGCCCATGGTGTGCAAAAAAGTGCCGCTCAGAGGTAAAACAACCCAACCCGACGGACGGAGATCTTTCCAAGTCCAACGGTGCCCCTTTTCTCATCTGGGATAGAAAAGGATTAGCGAAGAATATCTCAGTACATTAGCATTAATTCTCAGTATATTCTGGTGCACTATCGACGAAAATTCCCATTGTGATTTTCATATTTATGAAATTTTCACTGTGATCTTCACTTTTACTAAGAAGAAAACAAAACTGATGGTTTCATCATATCTCTGTCACTGAACGAAGGAATACATTTGTAGACTGGAAGTCATCGAAAAAGAAATCTTTTTCATTGGAGCGAAAACGATTCTTTTCGGATGAAGAAATCTAACTGAGAGAAATGTGACCGCGCGTGGATTTGCAGGATTGCACTCTAGTGGCTTCGTATTTCTCAATGTGTTTGTGAATAAAACCTCCATGGGGATGATATATAAGGGATGTCACAAAATGAAAAATATACCCTTTATGTTTCGTTACAGAGACGTTTTACTCTACGCACAAATTAAAATTATCTCTTTTTTACATTTTAATAAGATTTTACATTTTAATAAGACCTGCGTGTCACAAAATTTCGCCATTCCTTTATCAGAGGATACAACTTAACATTTAAAATCACTGTCGATGTTTTTTTTCTCCCCTATTACTTTTAAGTAATTTATCGTTTACCTCAGCGAACAGAAAGATAAAGTGTCCGTGTGACCAGAAAGAAGTTGGGAAAAAAAATGGGGAGCTGAAAGAATGTTTACAGGATTTCGTTTTGCACAAAGTCAACACACCGTAAAACAAAACGGAGGAAATTGTTTTCTTCATCGTCAGTTTCGTAGCAACCATGCATCAGAGGAAAACTAGATCTTCCGAATAAGCCCGCAGACGCACACAGTGGCGCTGCTGGAAGCTCGAGCTTTTACTCCATGCAGCAGAGCACGATGGAAGGGGAGGTAGGAAGGGGGAGGGAGTGAGGGAAGTTTAAACAGGGAGGGTATCTCCTTAAACGGCTGTTTAATGGATGCGCTCCCTTCTGGAGGCAGACCACCCATGCTACGGGAGAGGCGGACTGCAGGCAAACTCGCTCGAAAGCCGGCTCTTCGAGAGCGGGCCTGTCATCGCGTATTATGGGGATATGAGGATAACAAAAACGCCGTGGATGAAACTTGACCTGTGTTTGTTGGGACTCTTGGGAAGTGATGCGGTTGGATGAGAGTAGGAACTGGTCAAGTGGCGGAGATGAGGGATGGTGCGAGTGCGGAGCTGAGATGGAACTGAAGCTTTGCCCGCCCGCCTGCCAACAGTGGAGAAGGCACGGGAGCGTGAAGAAAGGAACCGTGCCGAGACGAAAACGTTACCCTGTGAATGGTGTGCCTCGGGTATCGTAAAGTAGTCAGCTATAACTGGCTTTTAACTTCGGAGGAGATTTATTCGAAAAGCAAACTTTTTCGCCAAGAAAGCAGCGATTTTTCGCCGTGCATCGTCTAATTATTTGCTCGGCGTGAACCTGCGCAGACGTGCGAATGCAGACAGACGGACAGACGGCGAAGATGGAGCGTGGAGAGGTGGAAGTGGCTTAGAAAGTGCTCGCAGTAACAGGAAGTGAAGTGATGCTTAGGAATTCGATGCGTTGGAAGCGAAGGGAAAAAAATGAGAAGTGAAAGCAGAAAAATAGCTGCCTTTGGACGTATGATATGGACCTAACATACGACTGAGTCTTTTAATATTTGTGTAGGGTTATTGAAAAGATTTCCACTCTCTTCACCAAGACGATAAATACATTTATATATCACATCTTGCAACTTTTCTGAAGCAAACTCAAAACTTAGTTAAAGATAGATATATTCTTCGCATGAATGAGTTTCCAATAAAATAAAAAAACTGTTGAAATGTGTAAGAACGTGTTTTCACAAGCTGAATTCTTCTACCCACAAACCCAATGGATTAATTGTTCAATTGGCATGATCCTAAGATTTTTAAGCTCTTATGCAATATGCCTCAACGCCATTGTTTGTTTGTTTTTTACTCAAAGCGGGTATTTTTGTGCACACAATGGGTTAAATGGTCAGATAACGAGAACCCCCAAAGGCTCAAAGGTTATGTGTAGGGGACCCACTGGACTGCTGTTACGAGACAATGGTAGTTTCACTTCAAGGCCACCCAGCGTTTTCTTTAATGTGCACAGGGTATGGCTCTTTCGCACACGGGATCTTCATGGATCATTACTCTCAATCTTTTCAGTCCCTCCTCCGCAAAACTCCCCGCCCTGCCCACGGTCAGTAGGGGACACCGATGGGCTTATAAAGACCGCCGTCCGTCGGATGGGACGTTAAGCCGTGGCCCCGTGTGCGGGAGAGCCATATCCTGTGCACGTTAAAGAACACGCTGGATGGCCTTGACGGGAGACTACCATCTGTTTCCCAACAGCTGTTCCAGTGGGTACCCTCCCCCAACCTTCTCTGAGCCTTCGGGGTCCATGTGACCTGGCTATTTAGCCCATGGTGTGCAAAAAAAGTGCCGCTCAGAGGTAAAACAACCCAACCCAACTCTTTTCAGTCCCTCTGTGGTTATACGGGAATACTAACTGTAAAACTGTTTTTAATCAATATAAAACTGTTAAATGAAGTAGATTTTTGAATGCTGTTTTCCATATGGGAACTTGTAATCTATTTATAAGACATAAAGGAAATTTTTTCATTTTTCATTTTAGTGTCATTTGGTTGGTTTTCAGCTTTTTTTGTCATTTTCATTGTTTTTAATATTGTTTCAGTCATAGATGTTTACTTAGGTCCAAATACCCGTAACATCATGCTCGAAACATTGTTAGATGAATCAAATTAATTCAGAACTGAAACGGCTAACTTCGTTATGTTTTTGCTAAATCAAACCACGCAATGCACATGGCATTTGAAATACGGGTTCATTTGCCACTCAATGAGAAATGTGGAATAGGTTGTAGAATTTCTGTCGCATAAACCTCATCAGCCGTTAAAGTTCGAAAGTCTTTCTAATCCCTATCCTTTCAGCAGATTTTAAATCACCTTTTGTTGGGTTGTTTTTACCTCTGAGTGGCATTTTTGTACACAATGGGCTAAATGACCAAGTCACAAGAACCCCGAAGGCTCAGAGAAGGTTGGGGGAGGGGACCCACTGAAACAGCTGTTGTAAGACAGATGGAGCCACCTATCAAGGCCATCCATCGTGTTCTTTAACGTACAAAAGGCTCTCTCACGCACGGGGCCACGGTTCAACGTCCCATCAGATGGATGGCGATCTTTCCAACCCATCGGTATCCTTACTCACCGTGGGCAGGACAGGGAATTTTGCAGATATTTCAACGCTGGCCCAGCTGTAACTCGAACTCGGGAACTGTAGATTTCGAGCCTGGTGCGTTTTCGGCTGAGCCACTCCCGCCCCATCAGCTTTTGTACGAGATGCAAGTTTTCATTGAATTATAGTATAATCCAATTTCTGTTTTCATTTTCACTTAGGTTGAAACCCAAATGATAATAAAAAAATGAAATTTGTGACTTAAGGATGATGCAGTAGACTCAGAGTAACAATTGTAAGTTCGACTTTAAAGATTGGATAGACACAGATATATAAATGTTTTAAAATATGATAAAAAAATAATCCAAGCCTGGAACCTTAATTTTTGTAATACCATTCGATATTATTTTGTTACGATAAATCTTCGAAACCGGAGCACGAGTTCCTCGCACAAAACACATCTTGTAACATTCTTTATCCGTAGGAATTAAAGGTCAGCACTTCAAGATGTGTTTAGCTCCTTCAAAAAAAAACATCTAATCCTATTATAGTTGGAGATGAACGTACGAATCTCACGTTAGGACTGGGTCATCACTGGTACGTAGTTATAGATGCTACAAGGTGATAACGAATTTGTTATTTTAAAATTTGCAAAGGCATCAGTTCCAATCTTTAACGTTTACAAAGTTTTCTTTTAGGAATCTTCATTGAAAATTCTCCCGCATTCATTCCTGGAATACAAAATACAGACGAGCAGTCACGTTTCCCGTTCAGAAATAAAAAATTCAGGAGAAAATCGTTACGTGACCTATGAATTTTCAGATATTCAACGTTATTGGATGTACGACAGCTATGAAGAATGTCGGCGTTTAAAAAAAAAACTCGATATCCATCAATCATTACCACATACATTCCGACACACAGGCAGAAAACGACTCTTGAAAATAAAAAAGATCGAAAGAACTGTGTCCATCCATAAAAACATGAATGATCAGATTTAAACAGGACATCAAGGAGAAAAAGAGATCGAGGAGACCTTCTCTTCGGATAATATAGTCACCAGGATGTAGAGAAAAATTCTTTAGGAAATTAACTAAAATCTCACATAAAGTATTGATGCGTATTTGAAATAGAATGGTAAGAAATAATTTTTAAATCGAACTTAGGAACAGACGCGTTTAATGCAAGAATCACTTGACAAGGCAAACTGCAAAAGAAAGTCGAAAACAATGGGTGACAGGATCGGTGAACATCAATCAAGATCTGTCGCGACATCGAGGGTATCGCAGACCCTGGGTGGGTCACGATGGTGGACAACCCTTGAGGTAGTAAATGCCTCGCCACGAAATAAGGAGAAGGGACGATTTCCATAAGTGAGTGTGTCACGTCGACACAGCATCGTCCTCAACATAAAACAAATGGAACTAGCAAAATGGTTCTCTATGGAAATGGTTAAATGAGAAAGAAATGTTGTAGCAAAAAGTAACAATTTTAAAAGTTGTTTCTACTTGTTTAGATTCTGAGAAGACAATTCCGACTCTAGAGAGTGCGGAATCAGTCAGAAGCGGACCGGCTCGAAAACTGATATTAACAGATTGAAAGTCACAACCCAGTCTGCGATGAGATTTCTTCCACTAATTCCCTTTCTGCCTAGGGGCGGGGGTGGCTCAATCGGTAGCGCGCCAGGCTCGTAATCTGTAGTTCCCAGGTTCGAGTCCCAGCTGGGTCAGCGTTGAGATTTATCTCCGCAAAATTCCCCCCCCCCGTGCCCACGGTCAGTAGGGGACACCGATGGGCTTGGAAAGGCCGCCGTCCGTCGGATGGGACGTTAAGCCGTGGCCCCGTGTGCGGGAGAGCCATACCCTGTGCACGTTAAAGAACACGCTAGACGGCCTTGACGGGAGGCTACCATCTGTCTCCCAACAGCTGTTCCAGTGGGTCCCCTCCCCCAACCTTCTCTGAGCCTTCGGGGTCCATGTGACCTGGCCATTTAGCCCATGGTGTGCAAAAAAGTGCCGCTCAGAGGTAAAACAACCCAACCTCTAGTGAGAAAGGGAACTCCATTGAACTTTGAAAATCTGTTTTCCATTGGATGAAATGTTAATTCATGGTCCGTGTTCGGTGGGGCCATGGTTTTGATGAGAGATTTTGGATTGATTTTTTGATGAGGGCCATGGTTTTGATGAGAGCTACTGCTACCCGGCTCTTGATGAACTTCTGATGGTGTTATTTTTTGGCTCTCTTCAACAACTTCTTCTGGAAGTGATTGGGACGGCACTGAATTTTTATTTGCCAAATCCAAAGCAGTCGCTGTTGATGTGAATGTGGACGGCTCATCTAAACAAAACTTTTGTACTAAGAATTCCTTCATAACATAGCTTAGCTTTCTTCCTTGTTCCTCTTTCTTTAAGCGTTTCTTTTTAAATCGACTTCCAGACAATATTTTCCTTTCTGTTCCATGCTGTAATAAAAATATTAAATAAAAATTCACAGTCCTTCGCAAAGATGCAACTGGGGGGGAGGGGGTCATTGAAAATTATTAAATATGAAGATGCTTATCATGCTATTAAAATAGGGTAGATAAAATAACGATAGAAATGAGTTGCAAAGCTAGTAATATTTGTAGGTAACAGAACATAATAAATAGATAACGAATATCTGTCAAATTGACAGCTAGCAGCCGTTTTGACATGTGCCTTTCTTTAACTTGTTATTGTATTGTCTCCACTTCAACGTATATGAATTTGGTAAAAATAGAGCAATAAATAACGAACGCAAAAGTAGGCAAATGCAACTATTTCCTAAGCAACTCTCTCTCTATCACACACAGAACGCAAAAGTAGCCCAATATTATCTAACTAACTCTCTATCTATCACACAGAGGCCCACGTTTCGCACCTGAGATATACCCAGTCCATGCAAATGCTACTTTTTAATTCGAGTCCCTATTGTCATAACATAATCATTTTCAATGATAATAAGTAACTACAATTGCTGTAAAAAACAATAATTCTCTTAACTGATCTACTTTTTAAACACAAAAACTGAATTAGTATAAATGCACAAATATTATACTGATACAGATATATTATATATCTGATTTACTGATTTAAATACAGCACAGCCACTTGCCACTTCTCATGACAAACTAACATTAAAATCAAACATTGTCAATAATTGTAAGCTCAAAGCAGAACTATCAACACGTAACACGTGCAATTGTCTTTTGTGATAATTGCCGCCTCAGCTTTTAGGAGCGTCCGCGCGGTATATTACAAACAAAAATAATAGCTTCGCGCTCTCAGATCAAAAGTCTTTCGGCGAGCGCTCGCCAACGATGCACCTGCACCAGAAACCGAGATCAAAGAGTACCGAAAGAGCTTCGACAGAGGCGTACGATAAATCATAAATCGTATACATCAATATCGGAATAACATAGACCAATATAGAAAAGCGTTGCGTAAAGATTTTTAATTATTGAATGGTTCAAATTGTATTTTGATTTCGCTGCTTATGCCGCCCCCTTACGGTGCCGCCTGATGCGGCCGCCACTCTGTATCATAGCACGGCACGGCCCCTGGTCTGAGCATACGAAGCGTGCTTATAAATCTTCCCCTGCTCACAGATGAAACAACCTAATGTTTCTGGTGGACGGTCTTTTTTTCCGAGAACAAATAATATTTCGTGCCTTGTGCAGTGCAAAATGGAAAAATGCGGAGAGCTTCTCAGAGGTGGTCATGATTCGAATGTACGAACTCCAGTTATGAGTTGAGAAAGAATTCCTCTTTGTTTCTCAGCAATACAAAGTGAGAAATTTTTATCGAAGATTATTTATTAAAATAACTTTTTTTCCTTCCTTTTTGGGATAAAAACGAATTTTAAAGCGATACTTATGAAGCATTTCTCAAAATAAGAATTTAGTTGCGTTGTTTTACTTCTGAGTTGCATTTTTTGGAACACAATGGACTAAATGGCCAGGTCACAAGGACCCCAAGAGCTCGGAAAATGTTGGGGGAGGGGACCCACTAGAACAGCTGCTAGTAGACAGATGATAGCCTCCCGTCAAGGCCATCCAGCGTGCTCTTTAATGTACACAGGATATGGTTCTTCCGCACAAGGGGCCACGGCTTAACGTTCCATCGGACGGAAAGACTTTCCAAGCTCATCGGTGTCCTCTACTGACCAAGGGCAGGGTGAGGGTTTTGCGGAGATAAATCTCAATGCTGGTCCAGGCGGGACTCGAACTAGAGAACTATATATCACGAGACTGGTAAGCTACCTAATGAAGTAAGAAATTGTTTTCAATTATAATTAAGAAATGTACAAGGCAGCTTTTTTCTTTTTCATGAAATGCATGGAGCATTTCAGCATTCAAGTTTCACGCAAATGGTCTAATTAGATTTCCTCCCGTAATACAAGGCTCTTGCCAAAAAACGCTAAAGCCTTCAGCAACTGTTTTCCACTGAATAACTGCGACCAAAACATATTCAAATAACAAATCTTCTTTAACAAGAATGGGATCTAAATTTACCTTTCCTACGACCCTTAGTGTGATCCATTTTAATAATATTCAAATTACCCTCCAAAAGTATTTAAAAGTTTAAATTAAAGTCATATCCGTGCTGTTGTAATTCCACAGATTCCGCAGGTTAAATTGAAGACAACGAGGCCTATTCGAATAAGAAATAACCACAAAAATTAAGAAACTCCGTTTGGCAACAGGAAAAGATTACCAAGTGAAATAACAATCGCGCAAGAATTTCGAATGTCCCGAGGCGACGAAAGAAAACAGTTTTTTTTATATTTTTACCTAATGAGTCTGACACCCTCTCATATGGGAAAGCTCAGAGAAGAATATTTCGTTTTTAATAAGACACGCGGCAATAATTGAACTATGAACTTGCCAAAAGGCGAATGAAAAGAAAGAACAAAAGAACAAACCAGAAAATAACTCAAATTTCTTAAAGCTTTTTTATTAATACCACTTCGAGTCAATAAATTGTTAGTTTCAAGTTCACAAATTTAAGATCTTGACACGAGGTTTCCTGTTGATTATTAAATTTACTCGATATAAGTAAATGATTTTGTTTCTCGCAAAGGAAAAAATTAATTATGAAATCATTTTTTTCTTCACTTGAGGGAAAAAAGTCGTCTCAATTACTTCTCTTTGTTATCATCACACACATATATATATTTTTAGGAAACAGAAAAACTGATTTCTCCCAGGCGATTAATTCATATCGAAGTTTTATTTATCGTAATTGAAAGTAACACGGGGCATTTTTTTTCAAGTCCTTTTGAATCTGAATAGCAATAATAAAGACGAGTTAAAAAATAAAATAATAATAAACAAATGTTGTTAAAAATGCCTACAACAATCAAAAGTAAGTCTTGGATCAATCTACTACTAGAGACACACTGTTAATAATTTTCAGGAGCAGCACCCACTTCCGACTTCTAGGCTGCTATTTGTTTCCTGTTCCAAAGCAACAACTCCTTATGCCTTCCTCCTCTATTAGCATTAAATAGTGATTAGTTGATATGTCGTGGCTTGGCCGACTATCGTTTTCGCTTTCCTTCTAGGGGCGGGGGTGGCTCAGTCGGTAGCGCGCCAGGCTCGTAATCTGTAGTTCCCAGGTTCGAGTCCCAGCTGGGTCAGCGTTGAGATTTATCTCCGCAAAATTCCCCGCCCTGCCCACGGTCAGTAGGGGACACCGATGGGCTTGGAAAGGCCGCCGTCCTTCGGATGGGACGTTAAGCCGTGGCCCGTGTGCGGGAGAGCCATACCCTGTGCACGTTAAAGAACACGCTGGATGGCCTTGACGGGAGGCTACCATCTGTCTCCCAACAGCTGTTCCAGTGGGTCCCCTCCCCCAACCTTCTCTGAGCCTTCGGGGTCCATGTGGCCTGGCCATTTAGCCCACGGTGTGCAAAAAGTGACGCTCAGAGGTAAAACAACCCAACCCAAAGCTTTCCTTCTAAGCGGCCGATTTAAGCAATCTTTGAATCTTGGATGTAGTTATTGTTTAATTTGTTTATTGAAAATGATAAAAGTAACACTTGGAGAATTGGTTGTAGATAAACAACCACTATAAGAGAAATGTTTTGAAGGACCAATAGGATCAGAGTTTAGCGCTCTTGACCCCAATGAACTTCGAAAGATCAGTAAAATGATCTGATAAGCCGTTGATCCGTTTGCATGAGGGAACACACAATGCACAAACCCTGTTCGACGACTCTGAGTAGCTTTTTGAGATGATTGGCGCAATGGGTTGGATGGTGGTGATGGTGTGTCTGTTGTGTTGGAGGGAGTTACATGAGCTAAGGGACCCTGAGTAAAAATGTATTTTATTACATGGAGTAGAACTTGTATTAGACAATAATGCAGCTTTACACTTTCACTATTTGCATATTATTTTCCTAACTCCGGCATCTGTTAAATGGTACTTTAATATTAAGTTTGCTTAGAAATCCGAATTGCGTATTTATCAGATTTTTAAAAAAAAATAGTCCAATTTGGCATACTAAAAAAGGATGTAGACATTTAGGGTTTCCTTAACTGAAACTAGAGGACTGAAAACGAGGTATTCTCACCTTTCTTTTTTTTAAATACCCGGTTTTTAACCATCACACAAAAAAAAACGGCATGCCAATGAGCAATGCTCTCCAATGTCCTTCGTCTCTTGAAGACAGTGCGTTGCCGTTTCTCATTCCAGGTCTCTAACCCGACCCTGGTCCAACTGGACTTACAGTGGCGCACGATCAATATAAGTCTATGAAATGAAAGCCGAAGCCTCCTCCTTGCATCTATCAGTCTCCTAGCAATTGTTCCAGTAGTAATGGGAACTTCCTTGGCAGCAATCACAGTTCATCGATTAGTAGCTGTGGTTGCGGCCGGGTCTGCTACCACATGAGATGAATCATGGGATTAACCCGTGCTGTTGTGCATCTGACAGCACCTGACCCTGTCTCTGAGTAGCTTCTTGAGATGATTGGCGCCAACACCATCCGACTGTCTTTAGATCGCTGCCATCATGTACGGCGATACGTCAAGTAGGCCATCAGACTTCATAGAACCATACAATCCGACAACGTTGAAACGAATCCAGTTGATGGTACGGTCGTCTTGATATCTTCTACACTTGAAACTCGATATCTGCTGTCAATACTCTTTCGTAGCTTGTTGCAGACACTGCAGTGACTGAAGCATTTGGCTTAGCCACTCAGCTTTTATCCTATGCTCTCTCACAGGTACCACTATTTTGCCATGAAAACTCGTATGCTGATTTCCATTCAAATCTGCCCACTCCTGCAGGATAAAGCAGTTTAAATGCAATAGAGTATAGTTGTTGATACTAGGATGTGTACAGTAATTAATAATATAGACAGGTATATATATTTCATATGTTTACAATCGATATATATATATATGCCGTTATTGAAATTTAAGTGGTGAAAAATTAAGAGTCAAAATGAATGTCGAGCAGCCCATTCCGGATAATTTTTTAATATACTCAGTGTTCTAAATGTCCAAGTCATAAAGGCCCAAAAGTGTCAGAGAATGATGGGGAAGGGTGAGGTTGGGTTCACTTCTGAGTGGCAATTTTCTTTGCACACACTGGACTAAATGGCCAGGTCACAAGTACCCCAAGAGTTCGGAGAAGGTTGAGGAAAGGATAATCATTGGGCAGCTATTAGGAGAGAGATGGTAGGCTCCCGTCAAGGTCATCCAGCGAGTTCTTTAACGTGTACGAAATATTCACTACCGCACACGGCGACATGACTTAACGTATCATCCGACGACGGACGGCAGCCTTTCAAAGCTCATCGATGCCCCCCCTTTCTAACCGAGAGCAGAGTGGGGATGTGGCGAGACAAAGGCCTCTCTGATGAGGAAGGGAATCCACTGAAGACAGGGTGGGGATTAGTTGAGATAAATCACAATCCTGATAAAGTTGGGAACAGTTGGTTATACTGTTCCCAACCCTGTGATACAGTTGATACAGTTGGTTATACCTGGGAACTGCTAATTATGAACCAACTCCTGCCTCCTTTTAGGCTCAGTTGTTATACTATCAGTAGAAGAAGTTCTAAACGAAGAAATGGGAGAACGCTCAAAGCAATAACGTACATTCCTTCTTTGCGTTTTTTTTCTCTAACTATCGAGTATGATAAAATCCCAAAAAGAGCGCATCTCAACGATTTATAAAGAACGGTTTATTATTAGTAGTTTCATCCTACAATATGGAGATATTTCTGAATATAAAGTGCTGAACATGCTTTCAAAGTATTTGTATTATTACAGGTGAGAGTCATACATATTGCAAACAGGGCTTACAGTGAGGGCGGGGAGGGAGAAGAAGAGCAGTTGCCCACCCACCCTAAATAAGGGTGTAAAATTATTTTTTATATTTTTATATATTCTGCAGATAATGCTATTCAGCCTTGGTAACTTTTTCCTCCACGTGAAAAAAATCCCTGTCAACGCCCGTGGCTTGCATTTTAAATTTCCGGTAAAACATTTGGGGAGGAAACAAATAATGTTCTTCCGAAGAAGAAAAATTAGTAAGGGAACGCCATAATAGTTGAAGTTTTGAAAAAGTTGAAATACGTAATGCTAGAATCTTTGCAATAGAGAAACAACATAATAATAGAAGCTTTCAACTGTTGAACACTGAAAATTTCAAATCAATAAGGTAAGTTATTCTTTGAAAAAGATGTTTCGTTTAAAATCGAGAATGCCATCGTCCAAACTAAGGAATCTTGTTAAAATGAGAAGAAAGTCCACGTGCAATTGACAAGTCTCAAAATATTAATACGAATTTAACGAATTTAGATATTTTCGAATGCCAAGAAATCCCCCCCCCCACATTTATTTCACCAGTAGCACATCCCTGCTTACTTTTATATAAATAAATTCCAGTTGGGCAATCACTGATCTAGATAAAACTTAAAATGGAGGTCAAATAATCGGAAAGGAGCGGAAGTACGATCTAGTATATAATTTTTCCTCCAATTTAGTAATTTTAACAATTTTTGTTTTCTCCTACATCCATACTTACATCCATCTACATATATTTAACGTTTTTTCGCCTCGGTTCCGGTTATTATCATTCGTAAAGGACGTGACGGAAGGCATGGTTACCATTGCACAGTTGGGGAGTGTATTCGTTGCAAAAAGGGATTCCCCCCCCCCCGTTAAAAAAGTATACTGAAAAAAATGTTATAAGGAGGTAGAGTAATGTAAATCAGAAATTCATTATTCATTAATGTTAATTCTGTTAAAAACTTTCTATAAACGTTTTACTATTGAATTGAGAGTTAATAAACTTTTAGAATAACTTACGTTTGCGGATCAAAACAGGTAGCGCCATCTGTTAGCGAAATAAGGAGTTTAACTCAGAGGTCTTAAACCAAAATTGATTTCTCGTCAAGCATCCCATCACTACTTACACTTTTCAAATATTTTACTAATTAGTTGTTTTCCAGGCCCTTTTATCTAGGAGGGGAGGAAAGGAAACCATACTCCCTCCCCCCCCCATCCATACCCCACTTCAGAATGTATCTATACAATATATTGTACTGTATATTACATGCCTTTTTAACGAAATTTGCTAAAAGACCACTAAAACGGATTAAATGTTTTTAACTGATGTGGAAAGCCAGTAACATGGCTTCTAGATCCGGTGTTGTTAACATCCATACACTCAACTTCTTGAAACTGTTAAAAATATAAATTGACGTCACGTCTTATATTTACTGTTTATCAGCAATGATCCTTTCATCTTTTGTTAACATCCATACACTCAACTTCTTGAAACTGTTAAAAATATAAATTGACGTCACGTCGTATATTTACTGTTTATCAGAAATGATCCTTTCATCCGTTGTATCATAAAAGGTATAATTGCTGAAATATCTCCTGATAGCCTTATAAAGGCTTACAATAAGTACCAACTCAAAGAAATAGTAGATAAGATACAAGTTCCGAATTATAAACATTCCATAATGTTGGAGTATTTGCACGGGTGGTAGGGAAAACAAGAAAAAGTAATATTCGAACTCTAAATGGATATTATCAGATATGCAAAATGTTAACCTTTCCAAGCCGTACCGTGGCCGAGTGGTTAGCACGCTTGGCTACTGATCTAAAGGACCTATGTTCGAGGCATGGATGTGTGTGTCGTTTTTCTGCTGAGGTCCTGCCATCCTCTCAGATCTCCTACTGTGGCATATAAACTGACAAGCTCCTGTCAGACCTCTGTGGCAAGCAGCTGCTTGAGGTGGTATTTATTTTTTTTTACCTTTCCCTATGCACTAATTTCCCGTGAAATTTAGATACATTTCAATTTAAATAAATTTTATTTAAATAATTGATTTAAGCTGAAAAAGATCAGGATGTCATTCTGTTCTTTTCCTGTTTTTTTCTTCTTCACAAAACTGATTTTTCCCAAAATTGTGAAACATGAGTTTCTTCGTTGTTCTAGCGATGCTTTTAAAGAAATACTTTTGCGAAACACATTATGTGCTCAGTAGCAGGGGTGATTCAGTCGGTAGCGCGCCAGGTTCCTCATCTACAGTCCCTAGGTTCGAGTCCCACTTGGGCCGGCGTTGAGATATATCACCGCAAAACTCCCCGCCCTGCCCTCGGGAATACCGATGGATGGGACTCGTGCTTAACGTCCCATCGTGCTTAACATCCCTTTGGGACTTGGCCATTTAGCCCATTGTGTGCAGAAACAGTGCTGCTCAGAGGAAAAACAACCCAATGCACATCAGGATACCTAAAAGGAAGCTTTTTAAAAGAATTAAAATATAAAATTTTCACATTAATCCATATATCACTAAAATTCAGTTTTACTTGTCACTACTTAGTGAAATAAAACGTTAAAACAACTGCGCATTGTATTAATGCAACTGTTGACATTCTTGTTCTGAACTCCGATCTTCTTGTGGGGACGGGGGTCGCTCAGTCGGTAGCGCGCCAGGCGCGTAATCTGTAGTTCCCAGGTTCGAGTCCCAGCTGGGTCAGCGTTGAGATTTATCTCCGCAAAATTCCCGCCCTGCCCACGGTCAGTAGGGGACACCGATGGGCTTGGAAAGGCCGCCGTCCGTCGGATGGGACGTTAAGTCGTGGCCCCGTGTGCGGGAGAGCCATACCCTGTGCACGTTAAAGAACACGCTGGATGGCCTTGACGGGAGGCTACCATCTGTCTCCCAACAGCTGTTCCAGTGGGTCCCCTCCCCCAACCTTCTCTGAGCCTTCGGGGTCCATGTGACCTGGCCATTTAGCCCATGGTGTGCAAAAAAGTGCCGCTCAGAGGTAAAACAACCCAACCCAACCGATCTTCTTGTTCGTCAGTCGATTCCTTTAACGTATCAGTATGACTGAGGATACAACTCACAGGAAAGCGAAAATGAAGGGTAGGAACAATGAGAGCCAACGTAAGCCTTAGATCGTTTCATTTTAAAAGGTCGGATGCCCTTTCACGACTGTGCAGCAACGCTCTGAGAAGTAGACAAGATAATTCAAATCTAGGTATGTTTATGGGCGAAATATAGCCCGTAACTGCGTTTAATCGTTTCAGTGAAGTATTTGGGAATTTAGTAAAAAGAAAAACTGAAATTAAACTGATGAGAAGCGAATGATTGCAATGCAAAACTCTTCAGCAGACTTTGATTTAATATCATTCATTATTGTAAACATTATTATTATTATCATAATATTCCATTATTCAGTATTATTAATTTCTTTTATTATTTCATTATTTTAAATATTTCATTTCAACTTGGCAAAGCAGTTTTCAAGCGACTTTTCAGTTACTAGCTTGCGGTTTTCAATTGTCCCGCGGTTTAATTATGCTGTTGACTTTAATATTTTCTATATTAATTATCGCGTTCTTTTTCGCAATAAATATGCATATTTTTAAATTTTCATTGCTCATATTTTATATTTATAACAAACTAGCAGATTAACAGGCATATAAATATAGAGTAGATGGCACTCCCAATGTCGTAAGCTTCTATTTGGCATAAAATTCATAATAATAAATTCGCACTCCCCACGTCGCAAGATTTCATTTGGCTAAAACTAATCACGATCGACTCTTCCTTCTAGGTAAATATTGTCTCTCGCTTTTATAAAGAATGTCTGAAACCCCCTAAAGAATGTAGTAGATGACGCTCACCACGTCGCAATTTTCATTCCGCATAAAGCTCATTACAAGCGGTTATTATAATCATTAAATTAAAATCCTGAGAAAAGGTGGACATATTGAGGAAAAAAGTGGACATATTCCGAGGTACCTTTGATCCTCCCCACGTCAGAAGTTTCTAAACCGAGAAACAGTACTGGGTTGGGTTGGGTTGCTTTACCTCTGAGCGGCACTTTTTTGCACACCATGGGCTAAATGGCCGGTCACATGGACCCCGAAGGTTCAGAGAAGGTTGGGGGAGGGGACCCACTGGAACAGCTGTTGGGAGACAGATGGTAGCCTCCCGTCAAGGCCATCCAGCGTGTTCTTTAACGTGCACAGGGTACGACTCTCCCGCACACGGGGCCACGGCTTAACGTCCCATCCGACGGACGGCGGCCTTTCCAAGCCCATCGGTGTCCCCTACTGACCGTGGGCAGGGCGAGGAATTTTGCGGAGATAAATCTCAACGCTGACCCAGCTGGCACTCGAACCTGGGAACTACAGATTACGAGCCTGGCGCGCTACCAGAAACAGTATTGTCTCGCTCAGATATTCGAACTTTTCAAATCATTTCGTGCACACCAGAGTTCATCGAATACAGTTTACTAGGCATATGTAACTTTATAGCAAAAGAACCTGGTCTAAGTTTCTAAATTGCACAAAATATATGTACTAAGAAAAAAAAAACGTTATTATTAAAAACATTATTTTTACTTAACATAATATTTAAAACATCTATCCGTTAACATAATTTATGAGATATACCAATGGCGAAGCGTGACTTTTTGGGTAAGGGAAGCAATTACCAAAAGCAATGCTCAGCTAAATCGGAACGCCGTTCCGTGCTTCATGATTGCGAATCATTGAACCTGAACGCCGTTCCGGTACCTGATGTTAAGGTGAGGGGGAACTGAGAGTGCAGCCACCACTCATTGGCGAAATTTATTTTTAAGAAACAATTTGTTCATCGGTGTCTCGGTGTCTCGTTACTCGTCTTGGCAGCTGATCTTACGAACTTGATCTGGGTTTAAACACCAGATAAAAGGTATGGATGCTTTTTCTTTTGTTGTCTTTCTGCTGAGGTCGCTTTCCTCACAGTATTCACGTATTAACTGACAGGCTCATGTTATACCTCTGCGGCAAGAAGCTGCTTAAGGGAGAATTTGTTTAATTGTTCATTAATTGGTGTTAATAAAAATGCAATAAAATTTTTGAAAACCTCTCTACTTCCAAATATTTCGGTTAATATTGGCTACGCCACTGATTGTATATGAAAGAATTATGTATAATTCCTAAATTTTAATCTAATTATTTTCGATTTTGGGTTGGGTTGTTTTACCTCTGAGCGGCACTTTTTTGCACACCATGGGCTAAATGGCCAGGTCACATGGATTCCGAAGGCTCAGAGAAGATTGGGGGAGGGGACCCACTAGAACAGCTGTTGGGAGACAGATGGTAGCCTCCCGTCAAGGCCATCCAGCTTGTTCCTTAACGTGCACAGGGTATGGCTCTCCCGCACACGGGGCCACGGCTTAACGTCCCATCCGACGGACGGCGGCCTTTCCTAGCCCATCGGTGTCCCCTACTGACCGTGGGCAGGGCGGGGAATTTTGCGGAGATAAATCTCAACGCTGACCCAGCTGGGACTCGAACCTGGGAACTACAGATTACGAGCCTGGCGCGCTACCGACTGAGCCATCCTAGCCCATTTTTTTCGATCTAATTGTCATTGTGTGTGCTCTTGAATAATGGCATTATTGTTATTATGCAGTACAGTTTCTCCTTCTAACGCTGGATTTTATTAAACATACATATGTGGGAGATGGGAAATTTTTTCGCTGTCATTGCTGTGCCAGATTTGGATAGTTTTACCTCTGAGCGGCACTTTTGTGCGCGCAATGGGCTAAAGGTCCAGGTCACAAGGACCCTTAACGTCTCAGAATTAAGTAGAGGCTGTGGATGCACTAGATCAGGGGTTCTGAACGTGGGGTACGCGGTAAATTTTTTGGGGTACGCTGTGAGAGCTGAAAAGTCGTTAGATCTAGTAACAAAGTAAAAATAACGATTGTTATACTCTAACTATAGTTTTATCTATCTATACAAGGGGTACGCCAGTTACATACACATTTCCAGGGGGTACGTGAAGCATAAAAGGTTGAGAACCACTGATATATATGTTTTATTTTATTCCCATTGTTATACTATAACTATAGTTTTATCTATCTATACAAGGGGTACGCCAGTTACATACACATTTCCAGGGGGTACGTGAAGCATAAAAGGTTGAGAACCACTGATACATATGTTTTATTTTATTCCCATTGTTATACTATAACTATAGTTTATCTATACAAGGGGTACGCCAGTTACATACACATTTCCAGGGGGTACGTGAAGCATAAAAGTTTGAGAACCACTGATATATATGTTTTATTTTATTCCCATTGTTATACTCTAACTATAGTTTTATCTATCTATACAAGGGGTACGCCCGTTACATACACATTTCCAGGGGGTACGTGAAGCATAAAAGGTTGAGAACCACTGATATATATGTTTTATTTTATTCCCATTGCTATACTATAACTATAGTTTTATCTATCTATACAAGGGGTACGCCCGTTACATACACATTTCCAGGGGATACGTGAAGCATAAAAGTTTGAGAACTACTGATATATATGTTTTATTTTATTCCCATTGTTATACTATAACTATAGTTTTATCTCTCTATACAAGGGGTACGCCAGTTACATACACATTTCCAGGGGGTACGTGCAGCATAAAAGGTTGAGAACCACTGATACATATGTTTTATTTTATTCCCATTGTTATACTCTAACTATAGTTTTATCTATCTATACAAGGGGTACGCCCGTTACATACACATTTCCAGGGGGTACGTGAAGCATAAAAGGTTGAGAACCACTGATATATATGTTTTATTTTATTCCCATTGTTATACTATAACTATAGTTTTATCTCTCTATACAAGGGGTACGCCAGTTACATACACATTTCCAGGGGGTACGTGAAGCATAAAAGGTTGAGAACCACTGATACATATGTTTTATTTTATTCCCATTGTTATACTATAAGTAGAGTTTTATCTATCTATACAAGGGGTACGCCCGTTACATACACATTTCCAGGGGGTACGTGAAGCATAAAAGGTTGAGAACCACTGATATATATGTTTTATTTTATTCCCATTGCTATACTCTAACTATAGTTTTATCTATCTATACAAGGGGTACGCCAGTTACATACACATTTCCAGGGGGTACGTGAAGCATAAAAGGTTGAGAACTACTGATATATATGTTTTATTTTATTCCCATTGTTATACTATAACTATAGTTTTATCTCTCTATACAAGGGGTACGCCAGTTACATACACATTTCCAGGGGGTACGTGCAGCATAAAAGGTTGAGAACCACTGATACATATGTTTTATTTTATTCCCATTGTTATACTATAAGTAGAGTTTTATCTATCTATACAAGGGGTACGCCAGTTACATACACATTTCAAGGGGTGAGCAAAAAAGGTTGAGAACCACTGCACTAGATAACTGTTACAAGACAGACGGAAATCTCCCGTTAAGATCATCCAGCGTGTCCTTCAATATACAAAGGGTGAGATTCTCTTGAGCACGGGGTCATGACTTAACATCTCATCTGAAGGGAGGCGGTAGTTTTCCAAGCCCAATGGTATTCCCGTTTTCGCCGAGGGTAGGATGTGGCTTCAAGGAAATAAATCTCAAAGCTGGCACAGTTAGGACTCGAGCCTGGGAACATCAGAATACTAGTCTGGAGAGGGGCGGGGGTGGCTCAGTCGGTAGAGCGCCAGGCTCGTAATCTGTAGTTTCCAGGTTCGAGTCCCAGCTGGGTCAGCGTTGAGATTTATCTCCGCAAAATTCCCCGCCCTGCCCACGGTCAGTAGGGGACACCGATGGGCTTGGAAAGGCCGCCGTCCGTCGGATGGGACGTTAAGCCGTGGCCCCGTGTACGGGAGAGCCATACCCTGTGCACGTTAAAGAACACGCTGGATGGCCTTGACGGGAGGCTACCATCTGTCTCCCAACAGCTGTTCTAGTGGGTCCCCTCCCCCAACCTTCTCTGAGCCTACGGGGTCCATGTGACCTGGCCATTTAGCCCATGGTGTGCAAAAAAGTGCCGCTCAGAGGTAAAACAACCCAACGTTAAAGAACACGCTGGATGGCCTTGACGGGAGGCTACCATCTGTCTCCCAACAGCTGTTCCAGTGGGTCCCCTCCCCCAACCTTCTCTGAGCCTTCGGGGTCCATGTGACCTGGCCATTTAGCCCATGGTGTGCAAAAAAGTGCCGCTCAGAGGTAAAACAACCCAACCCAACCCAACTAGTCTGGAGCGCCACAAGTCGAGTCATCGACACCTATGTGCTGAAACGCAAAGGCTATTTTGAGTGGCATGCCAGAGAAGAAAGTAATCAAAAGAGATATCTAGTGAGAAGCCTAAAAATGTTAGCGCTTAAAGATTTGAATGGGGCCTTTTCAAAATAAATTTGAATTGACAGATGATTAATTTGATTATCATTTAATTTAGACTAAATTCAATGTTCTAAAATTAATCCATTGATTGACTGTGCAAAAGCGACATCATATCTTTAACTAAACTTGTATTATCAGTAAATAAAGAAAACAAAAGTATAATGACTTGAATGCAAAATTCAGAGTTATTGATAAAATTATAGATATTTAATGCTTTACAATTTTCATCCATTTATTTTTCATAGCTGGTTTTTGAAGACACACATCTGTTTTTATGTATTTCAGAATTTTTCTAGGGCTACGGAATACTTCTTATGAGCAGATATTTACTTTAATCATCATCATCATCATCATCCTCAAGCAGCCATGGGCTACGGAGGTCCAACCAGACCGCGCAGTTTAATTCTCCAAGCATATCTGTCCTGAGCTACATCTGCTGCATCCGGCCACTGTACACCAATTCTAACAAGGTCCTGTTTGACATTGTCTGCCCACCGCATCCTAGGTCTCCCCCTCCTTCTGAGGCCTTTAGGCACACTGTTCATAACCCTATTCGCCAATCTATAATTATCCATACGGGCAACATGGCCAAACCAGCGGAGTCTCTCTCTGCACAATATGCTGCTTAAAGGAGGTTGCAGACTCCTTTGCCTAACCTCATCATTAGTTACAAAGTTAAACCACCTAATACCCAAGATACTGCGTAAGCATCTAGAATCAAAAGCATCTAGTTTCCTGTTCTCTTGTTTACACAGCGTCCAGGTTTCACTACCATAACTAACCCTAGAAAGAATCAAACTATTATACAGTCTAATTTTAGTCTTTAGGTGTATACGCCTATTTCTCCACAATCTCCATAGATTCTTAAAAGTCCCGGCAGCAATACCTATTCGTCTGTTAATCTCATGCCGCACATCACCAGTATCAGTTACGCAGCACCCAAGGTAATTAAACTGTGACACCTGCTCAAGACTGCAACCATTCAGATTAACTGAATCACAACCTGCCTGACCAATTTTCATCACTTTAGTTTTCTCTCTGTTTATAACCAAACCTACTCTACTACCAGTCTCATCAACAGTTCGAATGAAAGAGTTCATCTCATCAACATCATTTGCCAAAAGGGCTAAATCATCAGCATAATCTAAATCAGAAATTTTCGTATCTCCAGCTCATTTAAGGCCAAAAGCTTTCCCTTGAAGTGAATTTCGCATAACATAATCAACAACCAAACTAAAGAGAAAAGGAGACAAAATGCACCTTGTCGAACACCAGAAGTAATGCTAAACCAATTGCTACAAGACTTACCAACCCTCACACATGACTCAGTGTTATTATAGAGAGCTTTCATTATGTTAACTAACTTGTCTGGTATACCATATGATCTCACAATCAACCACAAATTATGACGATCAACAGAGTCGAAAGCCTTTTTGAAATCAACAAAGCTAGCAACCAAAGGTTTCTGAAACTCTAAACATTTCTCAAGAATCTGCCTAAGTGAAAATATCTGATCTACACATCCCCTACCACTTCTGAATCCACATTGCTCATCACGCAATTGCCTGTCAACCAGATTCTTAATTCTATTAAGCAGAATCATGGAAAGAACTTTACCTGGAACGGAGAGTAGGCTGATACCCCTATAGTTATCACAAGAACTGCGATCACCTCTTTTGAAAATAGGGATAATAATAGCTCTGGTAAAATCTTTAGGAATTATGCCTTTATCATAAAAGTTATTCAAAATTTCAGTCATCCAAATGGTAACTGAAACATTCCCAGCTCTAAGCATTTCCGTAGTAATTTCATCCACCCCTGGGGATTTATGAAGTTTAAGTTTAGAAATAGCCAAACTAACTTCAGATTGTGTTATAGGGCCAACATTAAAGCCAACAATGCATCTATCATCATTGCAAACAATGGGAGTAGAACTAACCACATTGTTTAGAACATCACTGAAATGCTCAGCCCACCTAGCCATGACAGAATCCTCACCTTCTATAACCTTGCCTTGTTTATCCTTCAATCCCTGTATACCTGTTCGTTTTCTACCACACAAAACATTAACTATCTGGTACAGCTCTCTGCTGTTGTGCTGTCTAACTGCTTCCTCAGCTTTGTCAGCAAGGCCATCAAGCCAAAGATTCTTATCAGTAGCTAACTGACCCTTTACACGTTTATTAAGTTCTTTGTAATGCTTTCTATTAGGACTAGTAGGGTACTGATTAAGGACATTCCTGCAGTTCCTTCTTTCTGAAATAAGCTCAAGTGCCTTATCACTTAAATAATTCTGCCTCCTCTGCTCCTTTTTCCCTAAAAGAGTACTGTTAGTTTCCAAAAAAGCCTGTTTAAAATGGCCCCATTCTTCCTCAACTTCAGTATTAGGCAAACCATGACTGTCATAATGACTAAGTAACCTATCATGGTAAGCTTTAGCTATAACTGGGTCTTTCAGAGCTTCAGTATTAAAAGTAAATTTTTTAACCCTAGCACAACACTTTTTAAGTTTAAGTTGCAAGACACTTTTAACAAGGTAATGGTCAGATCCGATTTCAGCTCCCCTATATAGCCCTGATATAAGCTAATGTTTCAAGATTAATACAATATGCATTCTTGCTTCCTGTGTTCGAGAGATCAGAATGAACAACAGTTCATTTACCATTACAGTGTTATGAGGGGCCCTATTCCCGACTAAGCTTTTGCCTTCACTAATTCATTGTTTTAGCCGTTCCGTGACCGAGTGATTAGCACGCTTAGCTAGTGATTAAAGGGTTAACACGCTTCTCTTACACTTCTGTGGGAAGCAGCTGCTTGAGGAGTTTTTTTATTTAATAATAATTAAATAAATACCCCCCTCCCCTCAAGCAGCATTGCCACAGATATCTGACAGGAGCCTGTCAGTTTATATGCCATAATAGAAGGTCTGAGAGGATGGCAGAACCTCAGCAGAAAAACGGCACATACATCCATGATTTACCCGGGATCCTTAGATCAGTAGCCAAGCGCGCAAAGCACTCGGCCACAGGAAATACATTTTTTAATTTGAATCATACTACTTGAATGCCTTTTGAAAATTCAATGACAAACACTAAGAAAATTGTTCAATTTCATCCTAAGCAACCATTTTTGAAACGTGGCAGAATTTTTTATGTGAACCATTTTAAACTTTCCTGCCAGTTCGATATTTCTGTCCTTTGTTTCTCGATTCCAATTTCGAATTCGCACACAGTTTAAATTAACTACAAGTTCGAACCTGTATTCTATTACAAGTAAAGAATAAGATTTTTAAGACAATACGACATGGCTTATGCTACGCGATGCGTTCCTGGAAAATATCGGTATCAACAAACAATGTTCGAATAGGAAAAGTGGGATACTCTAGTCAGTGGGTACAGTCGCTCAAAAAAGTATCCGAACACTATGGTTGATTAAAAAATTCAGAAAAAATATCTGGCAACGATTTTTTTTAGAAATTTTTTAGCAACCTTCGTGTCACGTGACACGAAGGTTGCTAAAAAATTTTCTAAAAAAAATCGTTGCAGATACGTGACACGAAGGTTGCTAAAAAATTTTCTAAAAAAATCGTTGCCAGATATTTTTTCTGAATTCTGTAATCAACCGTAGTGTTCGGATATTTTTGTGAGCGACTGTACCTAGGGAGGAGGGGGGGAGCGTTTATACAAATCTCAAACTTGTCTACCTGCTTTGAAATCCAACGCAGTTGTTTTTGTATCGTTTTATTTTAGCTCCCCTAGATACTCTACTAGAAACTACTACACGAAAATGTAGAGCAGTGTTTCCCAACCTTTTTTGTGCCATGCCCCACTTAAGCCTTTCTAAAATTCTTATGTCCCCCCCCCCCTATGTAAAATTTAACCGCCATACGGTTAAACTTTGAACGAGTCCATTTTCGAATTGCCCCCCTTGATAATCAAATTGCCCCCCTGTTGGGCGTGGGCCCCACGTTGGGAAACACGGCTGTAGAGGCTCTACTAATTTCGTGTCTTTCTACGTTAATAGAGAAATAAAAAATTGCATTTTTCAGACCGGGTTGTTAATAATTTTGAATCAGAGAACCACTTGTAGTTCGTTTTCAAGTATTTTAACACTTATTAACTTTCGAATTTCAAGTTTTCTGAATTTTCATATGTTTCTATTAACTTTCAAAATTTTTCAATGCATCTAATTACATGTACAGAAAACTCCCGGCTATCCGGTACTCAGGCATCCGAAATTCTCATGCAACCAGCATAAATTTCAAATTGAGAATTTGAGCTTGGCACAGAAATTTTCAATGTGCATGGTAGTTCTCCCGGATACCAGTGGTGTTGCCATTCACTCATTGCTACATTCACGCTACGGAAAACTAATTTTAAATGTTTACATTTGTATTAAAGGCATTATACTTCATTTTTATTCGCACTGTTTGTAACTGCACTTTTATTTCGACCAAGGTTTGAATACAAGATTATACCTACTGCATTTGGTGGGTATAAAAATATTTCTCAAGCAACCGGCAGATTCCTCTAACCAGCAATGCCCCTTTCCCCATAAATGCCGGAAAACAGGGAGTATACTGTATTTGAATATAGCGTAATACAGCTGGCAACCGCCTAATGCTCTCTATTTGAATACAGCGTAATACAGCTGGTAACCACTTAATGCTTTGCATTTGAATGTAGCGTAATACAGCTAGTAACGACTTAATGATTTATATTTGAATGTAGCGTAATACAGCTGGTAACCACTTAATGCTTTACCATAATAAAAAATAAATAAATAAATACCTCCTCAAACAGCTGCTTGCGACAGAGATCTGACAAAAGCCTGTCAGTTTATAAGCCACAGGAGAAGGTCTGAGAGGATGGCAGAACCTCAGCAGAAAAACATCACAAACGTCCATACCTTAAACCGGGTTCGAGCCCAGGTCCCTTAGATTAGTAGCCAAGCGTACTAACTACTGAACCACGGGACGGTATACAGAGTATTTATATTTATATATTCTACATATATATATATATTTCTATTTGAATATAGCATAATACAGCTGGTAATCGCTTAATGTTTTGTATTTGAATATTGCATAATATAGCTGGTAACCACTTATTTTTATGAAGGTTGATTCCCAAAGATAATTCGATTTGCACGCCCAGAATGTTTGGCAGGATTTAAGATGTGAACAAAATGTTTGCGCTCGTAAAACGAAAGTCACACAGGCTTCAAAATATTTAGAAAAACTTTCGAATGACAGGTTTAGTAAGTTATATAAAAATGTGTGAGATTTGAGCTGCTATTGATGACAAAAAATGTAAAATGTACATAAAACTATTTATTGTATTTCGTGCATTTAAAAAAAGATTAAATTTTTTTGCTGCACGCCTGAATATTTAGCCACCAAATGGGCCTCCGAATGAAAGTTTGACATTACTCTTCCACAGGCTGAAGCAATCGCAAGTTCAGTGCAAAGGGAAGCATTAAAGTTTGCTCTAAAGACCATCGAGCTATTTCTTTACATGCACATCATACAAACTCTGTAGCACATGGGAAAACGGCTTAATATCTCATCCGACGGATGGATTAACGTCAAGATCGACCCTGAGTTGACTGCGGTCAACCTTGAGCCTGAAGTTTCAGCAATGGTAGAAGATGACGTCATCGAGATCATTGGTACGTGGCATCTGGTCGAGAAACTGGGGAGGAGTATGAAGAAAGAAGATGCAAAGATAGAATGCGATTGCCAGTGGGGAAGAATGAAATTGAATTTTCGAATATTCTCCAACTGAAACGAATCTGAGGATATTCCCTATGTCTCCCAAATTAGAATATTTGGCATACAATGAGATTTTTCATCTCTGAGTGACACTTTTGTATATAAATAAAAAAATACCCCCTCAAGTAGCTGCTTGCCACAGAGGTCTGACAGGTGCCTGTCAGTTTATATGCCATAGTATCTAGAAGGTCTGTGAGGATGGCAGGACCTTAGCAGAAAAACAACACAAAAGTCCATGCCTTATCCAGCAGATCAGTAGCCAAGCGCGCTAACCACGGGTCTATGGGCAAAATGAGCAGGTCATAAGGACCTCAAGGATAAAAGGAAGTTTGGAAAGGGGCATACACTGAACAGCTATTGGGATGCAGATTCAATCCTTCCGCCAAAGTCATCCAGCGTGCTCTTTAAAATGCACATGATATTGCGCTCCTGCACGAGGGACCACAACTTAATGTTCCATCCGACGGACGTCAGACAAGTGGAAGGGGGCACTAGTGTAGATGAATCTCAATTCAGGCGTAGTTTAGACTTGAACTCGGGAACACCAGATTACAAGCCTGGCGCGCTACCGGCTGAGCCCCACTCCAATAAGTAAGACGGTTTTTAATTTTTATTTGCTTTTATGTTTATCGACGTTGCATAAAAAATGTAATAAGCCGCCAAATGGAACATTTCCTTGCAGAAACTTCATCATAAATGGCTTCACCTAGTTAAGTAAGTGTAAAAGAGAAACTTCGCAAATAATATATACTGGTCCCCATAAATTAAGCAGCAATCCTATGTTAATTAGGTCAATGGGAAGCTAACGTCAACGCTCCATAACTAACAAAACAAGTTTTTTTTGTTGTTTATAAAAATGTGATAGCAGATAAAGATCTCAATCAAATATATCAATATCTCAATTTTCAACAATATTCGTTCAGTATTTAATGAGTTATGGAAGAAGTTAATTAAGACTTAGTAAAAAGTATTGTGCTTAATAAATACGTATTTTAGAAGTTTGTGTAAAGAAGTTTTTCACTGTTTATCAGTTTTGTATAAATTTCTTAAGACTGGCTTTGCTGTTATTAAATATTCGAACTTCCATAGCATATTAGATACTAAAAAAATATAAAAATTGGTGAAAATCGAAATATTCGTTTATTTGATTGAGATCTTTATCTGCTATCACATTTTTTTTAAAACAAAAAACTTATTTTAGAAGTTATAGATATTCAAAGTTAGCTTTCCACTGACATAGGAGAAAAGGTTTTCCTTAATTATTAACATAGGAAAGGTGTTCTTTAATTTATAAATGTATGTAAGAAGAACGACTGAGAATAGTGTGATAATTAATCAAGATCACAACAGTCTGCTGCTGGAAGTCTACAAACTATTTGTTGAACATCAGATAGATTATAGATTCTTATAAGATCTAAATTAAAGCAAAAGAAATTCTGTGAATCACTATTTTGTAAATAAAGGTAAAAATCGCTTTATTTTGTTGTAATTTGTTCTGCTATGCCAAGAATTTTCTGCTGTGTCTTTTGGTAAAATGTGAATAATTTACAAGTTTAGTGTACATGAAATCTGGCTTAATATATTTAAATTTTAACTTTTTTCAGCGGTACCACTTTGATTGAAAACCCCGGCTTTGCTTGATTTGGATTCAATTGCTTCTTTTGGTTCAGTCTCAGTCCCTAAGTCAGCTTTAGGGTCGATCTTGACGTTGCCCAAGAGAGGTGTGATGAAGTCTGGACCTCTCTCCAAGAATCTCTGGTAGCGACCTCCTTCCCAATACAACATAAACGTCCATTTAAACGCCATGAAAGTGAACGTGGCCGCTGGTGCATAGCTGTAACCGTAGATAGCGTAACCTGGAAGATAAAATGAATTCCCTTATCCGAAAGCTGGCGAGTAAAAGCATTTCTTTATTAGTACAAAGTTGATACACTTCAAAGGATCAAAACTAAAACAACACTACTTATACTTCTATTTTGAAGAATCCTTCCACAAGAGAGTATCTCTTTTGAAAAGTACTAACGGCCCGCAGCACTAGAAGATATTTAGTGATTGGATATTAGGGTGCTACGCCTGGCCGATTCTGTGCATCATCAAGGGATTGGTGCACAGCTCTCCTTCCAGTGATTACCTTGTTACCATTTACAGACCTGAAACTAATTGAGAGATGTTATTTAACGTATAGTAGAAGGTCACATTCTGCTTAAGATGACTAGTCACACTGTTTTTCTACAAAGTCTCTTTGCCGTGAATTCGAATTCAGTTGTGAGAATAGACTGAAGTTTATAACGGTTTGTTCATCACAGAATAAAGTTAAGACAGGATTTTTTTAGACTTACGATATTTTCGTCTCCGCTTTAAATCAAAAGCCACTTGGAGTACAAAGTATTGCCGATCTCTACCAACAGAGAAAAGTACAATTTTCTTTCCCTAAGAATGTAATTTCGATTCATAAATATCTCCATAAAATTGTCATGGTGTTCCCTCTCACAGGAAATACACAGAATGAAATAGTTGTTTTACAACCATACCCCTTGTAAATTTGTCTGAGAATGCTAAGACCCACTTAACAAGCATTGCATTCGTCTGTAACTGTCAGAATTCCTATAAAGAGCAAAGTGTCAAGTTTCTCGCAATGCATTCAATTGTGGCAGAGACAATTTTCATCTTTTTTCAGCAAAGAAAAACCAATTGAACTTTAGAACTTTATCCTGCAGTAACTAACACATATACACTGCCCTACCAAAATGTTAGAGAATTTTCATGTTATCTAATCTAATGCCTATCAATGGAAATCTAATTCCAAAACTCTATAACTTCTTAAATATGCATTAAATGGAAAAATGCGCCTGAAGATCAATTACAGATCGTACTCAAATCTACTTCAATCTCGACTTTAACAATATTTATTCAGTATTTAAAGCTTTATGGAACCAATAATATTTAACAATAATTATCTTGTTTTATAAAAATCATTTGTAATTGTTTAATACTGAAATAATCATTACGTAAACTTCTAAAATGTCTAATTATTTTATTAAATTGTTTGAAACAGTACTTTTCCTGAGTAAATTCTTATGACGCATTACCGTCGTGAAACATTCCAGCTTTCATAACTCTTTAAATACTGAACAAATATTGTTGAAAATCGAGGTTTATATTGATTTTATTATAATATTTAATTCGCTTTTATCGCAATTTTCCATTAAAATGCATATTTTAGAATTTATATAGCTTCGAATTTAGATTCGCATTAACGTGGAAATGTGCTATTATTTTGTAGAGAAATATATATATATAGGTCGTGTTACATATACCAAATGAAAAAGCTTTTCATTCTGAGTAGTAAAATAACAGAATCTCAAATTGAAATGAAGACTACTTAATCCTAATTTTAAAAAAAACGGAAATACTCTGGACACTTTAAGAGTTAAAGCAATAAATATTTGGGCTGTAAGTGTCCCTAATCCTCAATTGTTTCCCATGCCCACTGCTGAAAAGATATCTAAAGAACGCAAATAAATGTTCACGAGCTATTTTAGGCTTAATCTCGTCCATATTTAAATAAATTTTGTGAAGACTTTCATTTTCTGTAGACAAGCATAAACCTTAGGTAAACCACGTAGACTAACAAATTATATTCAGGAGAATGGCAAGCCCTAAATCAAAAAGTGAGAAGATTAATGTTACTCTTTTTCTTCCATCCGATCTTTTTTGATGGCTTCATAAATCACGTGGCTAGTTACCGCAAACCATGTTGAGAATCATGACGATTTGAAGGAGCATTAACTTTCAAGTATGGAAGGAATCAAAATCTTTCCTATAAGTCTGAAGAGCAAAATAAATAACCCGATTAGTGTATTGAATCTAAAGAAGGTTAAAGATTGTAAGTAGTCCTATGACAAGACTTTTACAATATCAATTCTTATTATGCAGAACTGAAATCTGGAATCTATGTAGAGCACACTATTGGGAATTCCGCAGAAAACAGGTTTAGTGATATGATTGCTAAATATTTATATATTGCTCATCACCAACTTATTCTCTACCTCTTTATTTATTTTAACAGTTTTATGTTTCTTCTAGTTTACAGAAAAAAAATGCACAGGAATCTATGTCGTATATAATAGAAATTCTGCATAGTGTAAAATAAATTTGCATTAAGCCTAGAGTATCATAATACAGTTTATTATCCTTGCCATGGTGTCCTAGTCCATGATTAATATCAGAGAGAACAGTAAAATTTACTTATCTATAATTTCATAAACAATGATAGTAGCAAGTTATAAAACAGACATTGTAGTTAACATGTTAAGCATTTTATATTATGAAAAACATAATAAATTAAATAAATCAAGGAGCAAAAGGAACCCTAATACAGTTATTTCTAGAAAACACTTAATTGTTATTAATATATTATATTCTAAACCATTCAATGAAATATTATTTCAACGAAATAAACATGCATGCAATGAAAAGATCACATATTTTTCTTTAACAAATTCGAGTTTATAATTCTTATTAGCAAATGCTTCTGATTTCAAACATTTCACATTGTAAGTTTTATGAGGCGTCGTGATTTGGTTTTTCTTCGAGCTGACCTTTGGGAGGTGGAGGCTGAGCTGAAGGATCGATCTCGATCTCTTTCAGCTGAGGGGAGATGCTGTCTCGATCACTCTCTAAAATCATCTGATAACGAGCTCCTTCCCAATAGAGACTAAACGTCCATTTGAATGTCATGAACGTGAATGTGGCTGCTGGAGCATAGCTTTGGTTGTGCAGAGAATAACCTAAACAAAAGCAGCGGAATAAAGTTAATTCGCATGATCAAATGAAAAAGAGCAGGAAATTGAAACGAAAGCAATAGGGGATCTATGATGCAAAATGATTAAAATACGGGATAATTACGAATCAGCTTTACAATTTCAAACATATGTAATTACTTTATTTTTTCAAATGAAAAGGAAACAAATGATATTAAAATAAAGAGAAATACGTTGAATTTGTTTTTTTATCTGTTTTCAGAAGTTTAAAGGTCTGTTTAGCGAAAAGACAGTTACGTCGAGTACCTGATATGCTCGTGAAATATTCCGTACCATAAATCACTGCTGACGACCAGGAAGGAATAATTGTTTTTAACAAGATTATTTACTATAAGTGATATTTGGGTTGGGTTGTTTTACCTCTGAGCGGCACTTTTTTCACACCATGGGCTAAATGGCCAGGTCACATGAACCCCGAAGGCTCAGAGAAGGTTGGGAGAGGGGTCCCACTGGAACAGATGTTGGGAGACAGATGGTAGCCTCCCGTCAAGGCCATCCAGCCTGTTCTTTAACGAGCACAGGGTATGGCTCTCCCGCACACAGGCCCACAGTTTAACGTCCCATCCGAAGGACGGCAGCATTTCCAAGCCCATCGGTGTCCCCTACTGACGTGGGCAGGGCAGGAAATTTTGCGGAGATAAATCTCAACGCTGACCCAGCTGGGACTCGAACTTGGGAACTACAGATTACGAGCCTGGCGCGCTACCGACTGAGCCACCCCCGCCCCACTATAAGTGAGAGATTGTCTAAATCAGGAATTCCCTATCCCTGAGCTGTCCTGGGACCCTCTTAAGTGGGCTCTTCGTTCACCAGACCTTATCCTATTTTCTGTTTTAAGTAGGGTTTCATCAGATATGCAGTTTATCATGTGTGATACGTCATGTAATGATGTCTGATAATCTGAGATTTATCACACATCATTATCACAACAAATCAGTGCACTGAAGGATAGGATTGCTATCGGTATCTTCTAAGTAACTTCTGAGTTCTTCCATAGAATGTGGGAGCTTAACGTCAGTCACATCACTCCCGGTGCCCATATTGAGTGTCTATAAACTTTATGTATTTCTCTTAATTGTTTTTCTTTAATGTGTGTGAGGGGGGAGCGGGAGTTCGCTCAGTTGATACCGCGTCAATCTCGTAATTTGGAGTTTTCAGGTTCGATCCGATATCAGCCAGCGTCGAGATTGATCTCCGCTAAACTCCACCTTACCCTCGGTCATAAAGCGGATAACAATGGGCTTGTAAAGTGCGCAGTTTGTCGGATGCGAAGTTAAGCCGTGGTCCCTTGTGCAGAGAGCCATTCCTGTGCACATAAAAGAACACACTGGATGGCCTTTACAAGAGCTACCATCTGTCTCGTAACAGTTGTCTTAGTCAATTGTCTTCGCCATCCTTTTCTGAGCTCTTGGGGTCTTTGTGTAAATGTGGCCATTTAGCCCATTGTATGGGAAAAAAGAGCCTCTCAGAGGTAAAACAATCCAATCCAATCCTTTAAATGGTAAATACAGTAATTATGAAGCTGTAAAGTTACTTTGCAATTATTCGTTAAAACAAAGAATGATTAGCAGAGAAAGTCTAAAAAACTAAAGATTAATTTAAAACGAATCAACTTTATCGCATCTAAAGTTCACCTGTCTTAAGCCATATGTCTGCAAACTGTAGCATATGACATACTTCTACACAAAAAACCATTTGGCTTCATTAATTTGATCATAAATGTCTTGCAAACTCTCTTAAAGAAACACTCAGGATAGATGAGACTTTTTACCTGATACATTTTGCCCACTTTTATTCACTCTGTTTCTTATAAATTTTTAAAAAATCTATTGTCTAAACCAAACTTTATTGATTTCTTGAAATGACCGGAAGATAAAAAAAAATGTGTGCACCCTACTAACGGACATGACAAAGAACATCAAAATTTAAAACACCTGAGAAAAGGGAATAAAACGAATCTTTTCAACTTCAGTAGCTGGGGAAGGGGCAATTTTGGTGCGAAGAACGTTCCATACTCTTCCAGCATTTAACTTAAGAAGTTTCACCAAGTAAACAGGATATCAATTGTAAACATTCGGATAATAGTGTTACAATACTATTCTAGGAATATAGCTTGTTTTTTAGTTAACATAGTCTTCATTTAAATGAATATAACAAAAAATTTTCAACCATTTCTGGTTATTTGTTAACTTTAAGTCCGGTACTAGATGCCATATCCATAAGAGTGAGATATATTCACCTATAACCAAAACAATAAATATAGGTTTGATGAAAGTAGCCAAAGCATTTAAATATATTGAAGAACTGATTGTCTATTCTTCTATTAATTGATGTAATTAAATCGGGAATCCAATCCTTTGTTTTTAAAAGAAGGCAATGTTGTAATTTCGAAATGAACAAGGTATTGTCTCATTTGAACATTTCGCAGGATAACTTTATCTTACACGATAAATTATTTTTCAGAGAGTAAAATTAAAAAAAAAACGATATTTCAGTCAATAGGATATACTAAAATATACGAACCATTTCTGTATCTTAATCATTTTATGAGCATTTATTCAAACAAGGTGACACTCTTTTTGTAATCCATGAGTTCATCATACTTGATAATTCAATGTATTTAAATGATATTTGGTGATTAAGTTCCTTACATGATTTTTTTTACTACCTGACTATAAAATATACCTAGAAAAATCATTTCTTAAAAATCAATCGGAAAGCATAATACCTTGATTAAAACAAAATTATTCAAGCTTAGGAAATAGATATTTTAATAATATTTACTTGCTTAGGTCTATTTCTCAGTTAAGCTGATGGGAAACAGTCTTAACTGAGCCAGCTTTCATAGTTTAGCGAAAAGCGTGCGGACCGAGTGATGCGATGCCTATCAGCAGGCCTGGATCTAAGAAAAGATCGAGGGGGGAGGGGCCACGAATCACAATCGAGCCGAAAAAATATATAGGGGGGGGGGGAAGCAAGTGACTGGATTTCCAATGCAGTATAACATTTCACACTCCGTTTTGAAGGTCTTTAAAACATTCCTTGAAAAAATGCATGAGATATAAATAAGCTTAATTATTTTGCCTCTATTACCATTACTAGCATTCTGAAAGTGTAGATGTGGGGTAGATGAACATCTGCGATCGAATCATCCGAATTATCCTGAAACATCCCATTAACAGTATGCGCTGATGATCCGGGGGTTTAACTCCCATCCGCTTAACTGTTAAAATGGTCTTAGATTCTATCTATTACATTTCATTGAATAAAAGTCGTGGAGAAGAGGTTCACATGAGAGAACCCTCTTCCTCTTTTAGCTATTTTGGGCTTTCTGATCCTACTAGCAATAACAAAAGAGTAACAAAACAATGAAAACTGAAGTGACCGAATTCATTTTCGATGGAATCGGTGATTCCTCCTCATACTACTCACCTTGATGATTGACAGCAGCCAAAACGATGTATGTGACAAAGAACACTACAGTAACTAGACTTGTGACTCCGCCGATGAGTTTCATGAAACGCAACTTGCTGCTGGTGTAAGTTTTGTGCAGCTTATTTTTCAGGAACAAAATATGAAGATGTAACACCCATGCTGCGAATACTCCTGCAGGGAGAGAAAATAAAATCAGAGTTCATAGAGGGGTAATTCAAGAGAAAAGAAATTTAAACGCACTTAATTCTATAAGGTTCAAGCAGCTGCTTACAACATACAGTAGATGTGACAAGAGCCTGTCAGTGTAATACACCATAATAAAAATCTTATTGAATGTTGTAAAATGTTTTCCTTTATGTTTTGAGTGGAAACTGTAAGAATTGCCAGTACGACTATTTGAAATATTGGTGGATCATGTGCAATATTTTTTGATGGTTTAGCTTCATACTGACGAAGAAAAGGATTCGTGTTAGTTGAATCTATTTTATATCTGTGTTTTTATTTAGACTTTTACAATATATTAGTTCATTTATGAATTTTTGTTCGTAAACATTTTTCGAACTCACGCTCAAGATTTCCTATTAAAAATTCATTACAATATTATACTCAAAGAAAGATAGTGTAAGATCGCTGCTTTTGATTTTATTTATGTTTCATTTCTGACCCATCGCATTCAAAATTTGGCATATTTCTGAGATCAAAGACTAAAAGTACCCACAGGCACCAATTTTTAGCCCTCTAACATTGGTATATTTCAGTAGTAAATAATCACAGGATAGGTAGGTCCTGTAGACATGGAACTCATGAAATGATGAGCTGGGAAAAAAAATTTGGTTTCGCCATGAATGTGATTCGAACCCACATCACCAGGAAACATGCCTGTTATGCTAACCACTACACCATCAATGGCTAACTTTTCTCAGCTTAGTGACCTTATAAGCTTTCTGGATTTTATTTATTTGATACGCACTAGCGGGATATCTATATTTGACCTTTTACCTCGAAGTACTCTCCGGATCAGAAATTTTGTAACATTTCTCAGATCTACACCCAGACAGCTATTTTCACATTTCCAGCACTCGTAGATCAAGGTTTGACCTCTACGTGACCACCATTTGACCTTAAGAGACACGTCGGAGATCGAATTTCGAATTTTTTCCGAGATCTATGACCTAGATTACCCTTAAGTGCAAATTTTCAGAACTCTGCCATTTTTGCTTCATAGTTAGAATTAGCCACATCCCCTCTCAATCAGTCAACCGTCAATCAATCACTCACAATCGTCTATATTATATTAGTGAACATTTTCTATTTCCTCGCTTTTAATGTTGTACGGCGTTAGAATTTAATAAAAGTGAAAGAAGGTTTATCACCTTTTGTTAAATTTTATTTTCATATGAGTAAAATTAGAAATACTACCTGTAAAAATAACGGACATCAACCTCTCTACATTTCTTTGAGGAAAAATAAAACGATAGGGATTTTCTATTATCTATATTTGCACTAGAGGTGTGCAATCAGCCTGGATTTAGACAAAATGAAATGGGAAGGAGGTGGCTCAAGCTAGTCGAAATGAAAAAAAGGGTGAGTGGGCAAGACGAACTGAATTACAGTATAATATTTCCACCTCCATTTTAGAGATCTTTTAAAACATCCTTGAAAATTACATCAAAATCACATCAATTTCATAATTTTTTACTCCGATATCTTTGCTAGAAATCTGATAGGAGGGGAGGTGAACAAGCTCTCCCCCAAGATATGGGGGGGGAGGTGGAGTTTTTTTGATTTTACTTTTTTTTTTCAAATTGGAAATAGGAATGCATGAAGCTGGAGATGGTGAATGTAATAATATAATAACATTTTTATTTCGAATACCGTTTTTATCATTGTTTTACGGAAAGAATGTGAGAAAAGGAAATAAAAATCTACGGCTTTTCATCCAAAGAGAGCTAACTGAAAGTAAACAGAAATTGAAGTAATAGGATCAGTACTTATCATCAGTAAACATAAATGTTCGAAAATTTATGTTATGATAAATTTAAATGGCAGACTTCTAACGCTAAAACTAAATAATACTAACTTAAATAAAATGAAACATTATTTCATATATAACTATTAATACATTTAAATAAGCCGAATAAATCATAATGAATTGTCATTTAATATTGTTATTTTTTTTATCTGCTTCAAATCAATGAATGCATGTGGAATTTTCGATGATCATCCTATTGATAAATATATTTCCTTTTGGAATTTATTTCCTAATTTGGAATATAAAAACAGCTGGTTTTAGACAGAGGTTTTAGACTCTGTGGCAAGCAGCTCTCAAGCAGCTGCTTGCCACAGAAGTCTGAGAGGAGCCTGCCAGTTTAATACGACACAGTGAAGATCTTCGAGGAAGGCTAGATCTCAGTAGAAAGAACAGAGGGAGAAAATTACCTTTCAAAATGCAGATAATGTATAATAAACTTTCGTTAATAGTGTACAAAGTTACGAAATAGTTTCCAAATTGTTAAACATGAAAACTGATATTTAACAATTGATAAATACCGAACTGTTTTCACGTTATTAGATAATAATGCAGTCATAAACAGCAGCCGACCTGTCTCCCCAACTACCAACACCATTCTTCACCTCATGCGAATTTCTTGTGGGTGTTTCAGCTATAGCTTATTTCATAACCTACAATTTAAAATAGAACAAAATTGTCCTTAGTATTGGAGTCATTGTGGCGTGACCGTATGACACAATGAGCAGCAAAAGTCTGTTTAGCGGCCTTGATTGCTTATCTCATAAACTCTCTTGCCTTTCGATAATTCTGCAATCCATTTCTACTTCTTATCTCTTGTCACCTTCTCTCCCTTTCATATCTACAGCGATGACAGTAGCTTGCTCTTTGCGGTCAATTAAAGGTCATCTTAACATTTATCTGAGACACACAGAACACTTCTTAATCATTGTCGCCAATCAAACGCAACAGTCGATTTCCGCAATGCATTTACTAGCAGATATCTAATGCGTTCTTATTAACTTGTTGTCTATTAGGTATAAAATGCGAAAACTATGTAACATAAATCATATAGCATATTTTCTTTTGCAAAAAACAGCCGCTTAAAGGTAAAAACAACAACTTGCGAAAACAATATAGTGGTTTGCAAGTTTTTTAAGCGGAGTCTCAAAATTCAAAATAGAAAGGGGATTTTTCTTCTTACGATTTTCTGTTCAAAACTATGTTTTTTATTGATCTTTGGGAGTTCCCAGGTTCGAGTCCCAGCTGGGTCAGCGTTGAGATTTATCTCCGCAAAATTCCCCGCCCTGCCCACGGTCAGTAGGAGAGACCGATGGGCTTGAAAAGGCCGCCGTCCGTCGGATGGGACGTTAAGCCGTGGCCCCGTGTAAGGGAGAGAGAGCCATATCCTGTGCACGTTAAAGAACACGCTGGATGGCCTTGATGGGAGGCTACCATCTGTCTCCCAACAGCTGTTCCAGTGGGTCCCCTCCCGCAACCTTCTCTGAGCCTTCGGGGTCCATGTGACCTGGCCATTTAGCCCATGGTGTGCAAAAAAGTGCCGCTCAGATGTAAAACAACCCAAATCCTCAAGCAGCTGCTTGCCACAGAGGTCTGAAAGGAGCCTGTCACTTTAATACGCCATAGCCAATCCCCGCCATCCTCACAGATAGGGATCTGTGAGGATGGCGGGTCCTCAGCAGATTTTTTGTCAACTCCACGTAATGTAGGGTTTTTCCTTAATTTATGGAAACAAGTGTAATTAATATATACATTGTAATACCTCGAGAAGTGCAATAGCTTAGAAATATCACTGTGATCAGTAATTAAAGAGAATTAAGCCACAATCACATTAGTACACCCGAATCAGTGGGAAAGCAGAAACAAAAAGGAGAGCATAAGTAAACTGAAATTCACTTATTACTTAAACAGTGAACTTCAGTTATAAATTATTATTTAATTGTTATTATAAATTATTAATATTATCATAAATTATTATTTAATTATGGCAACCAAAATGCGAATAATAAAAGCTCAGATGACAATGAGACGTAACATACAAAATAGAAAGATTTCATTGTTTTGTAAGAAGAAATTCTTATATATGCTTTTAAATAACTTCAAAAAACTTTATATTCTTAACATAAGAAAATTCAGGCCAAATTTTAACTTTATTATATTGATAGATCTCTATCCAATTGACAATCGATATTGTCCTCATTGCAAAGAAGTCGCAGCTTGACGTCAAATCCAATGATAGTGTCCTTTCCAAATCCAGCGATGACTCCTTTCTTACCAAGGGAAAAGCAGGATTAGAGGAGAATATTTCAACATAGGCCTAGTGGGGACTTGAACTAGAGAACATAGACTGGCGCTTGACCGACTGACCGATTTCCCGTCCCATTGACCAGAAAAAATCCCATCTGCCCCCTTTACAAGTATTGTGTGCAAAATGCATTATGGCAGGTTTTGGGTTTTGACTCTTTGCGAATAGTCAATACCACTAGAGTACTAAAAATATTATAATGGAAGGTCTCTAATTTTCATGCACGAGTCTCTGAATTTCGAGGGCTTAGAAAATATATGACCCCCCCCCCGCTTCTTTTGAGTACAGTCGCTCAAAAAAGTATCCGAACACTACGGTTGATTACAAAATTCAGAAAAATATCTGGCAACGGAGTGATCAATGAGTGATCTGGCAACCTTCGTGTCACGTGACACGAAGGTTGCCAGATCACTCATTTCTGAAAAAATCGTTGCCAGATACTTTTTCTGAATTTTGCAGTCAACCGTAGTGTTCGGATACTTTTGTAATCAACCGTAGTGTTCGGATGTACACATCATCGTTGATTCAAGTGATGTTGTTTCTGGCAACGGAGTGATCAATGAGTGATCTGGCAACCTTCGTGTCACGTGACACGAAGGTTGCCAGATCACTCATTTCTGAAAAAATCGTTGCCAGATATTTTTTCTGAATTTTGTAATCAACCGTAATGTTCGGATACCTTTTTGAGCGACTGTACCACACTGGTGATACTTTCAAGGCCTTCAAAAACTCATTAGAAAAAAAAATACCTGCAGTGTTCAAATCGAAATCTGGAAGTATTCTTTGGGTTCCTTGAGAAATCTTGGTTCTTTGGGAAATCTGGAAGTGTTCTTTGGTTTATTTCAAGAGGTTGTTTACGATTGCATTCCTATCACAAAAGGACAACTACGCTGGGTACGTTTCTATGAAATTAAGGATGATTGTTATTTGCTACTACAGATCGAGGGGAAGTAATGCTCTCTTTCTTTGCATTTCACTCCTTAGTTTCATTTTAATCGATAAGTTTTAAATCCATGGCTTTTGTTTTTATTCGGTACGAACCGGTACGCTTACCAACTAACGCAAAAAAAATACCGGTAAATACGTTAAATTTTGCTTATAAAGCTGTTGATGAGACTGATAAGAGTAAATTTTTTGATAAATAGAGAGAAAACAAAAGTGATGAAAATTGATCAGGCAGGATGTGCTATAGTTATTTTGAATGGTTTCATCCTTAAACGAGTGTCTCCGTTTAATTATCTTGGGAGCTGTGGTGCAGATACTGGTGATGTGCGGCATGAGATAAAGAGAAGAAAAGGGATTGCTGCTGGGATTTTAAAAAACCAGGTTAGTTTTTTAAAGCTAGTTGTTTATGGTAGTGAAACCTGGACTCTTTGTAAGCAATATAACAGGAAACTTGATGTCGTTGATTCAAGTGAGGTACACAGTATCTTGGCAATTAGGTGGTTTTAATTTTTAAGATGAGCAAGCAGCATATCTTGCAAGCTACCTTTCTTGTCTGTCTTAATGGAGATTACAAAATGAACCTAACAATCATACAGTAGGTTTCCATTCTCAACTCTGTCATCTACTTCCGGATCTGGATACATGGAAGCAGCCTAGGAATAATGAGGTTTAGTTTATCGAAATAAATTTCGTACTTCACTAAGAAATGTCATATGAGCAAAACATACAAAATATAGTTCATTTTCGAGCAAGAAATTGAATTGCATTGTGCAGCCACCTTTGAGCAGCGTATTATGCAGAGAGAGATTGCGTGGGTCTGGCCATGTTGCTCGTATGCAAAATATTACATTAAAGAATAGGATTATGAACAGTGTGCCTGATGGTTTCAGGAAAAAGGGGTGACTGGGATGCGATGGACAGACAATATCAAACAAGACTTGTTAGAAGTGGTCTACAGTAACCAAAGATAGCAGCTATAGTTCAAGAAGACGTGTTTGGAGAATTAATTGCACAGTCTGGTTGGACCTCCGTAGCCCATGGCTTCTTGAGGATTTTGTATGTATATAGATAGAGATAAAATATTAGAATTTGCATTTCCGATTGCTCAATATCTTGAATTTTCACTGTTAGAGATCGTCAGATATTGAAAAAATTCAAAATTTTTAACCAATATTGCAAATAATTTATTTTGGTAAAAAATCAAAAATTTAAGTGGTCAATCAAATGTTGACAACAGCGATTCCACTAGTTTTTACTTCGTCCCTTAAAGAACGCTGTAACTAAAAACTTGCAAATTATTTCTCTTTCAAAACGAGCATTCCATTTTACTAGAAGTGGCTGGGTCTTTTAGTTTCAATCATTGAGCATTTATTTTAGAATATCGTGCTAGAAGGGTCTCAGTTAAAGTCTACAAAATACAAAAAGTAGTGTATGTGTTGAGTATACTTCGTTTGTGGTGGACACTGATATAAACCGCTCTTAATACTGAAGTAAAAATAGAACCACAAAGTTTTAGATGAACCATCTAGATTCTCAACTATTATCTATGAAAAAAATAACCAAACACCAGTCGCCAAAATGTGAGGCTCTTCTTTCCAGTGTCTAGTTCATTTTTTCATCCTTACTCGTAAGCATTGAATGTTTAAAAGGGAACATATTTTGTGGTTGGATTGTTTTGCCCCGAACGCCAATTTCTTGCTCGAAAATGAACTCTATTTTGTATGTTTTGCTCATATTACATTTCTTAGTGAAGTACGCAACTTATTTCGATAAACTAAACCTCAGTATTCCTAGGCTGCCTCCATGCATCCAGATCCGGAAGTAGATGACAGAGTTGAGAATGGAAACCTATTGTATGATTGTTAGGTTCATTTCATAACCTCCATTAAGACAAGGAATTTTTATCTGTTGTTTTTCTTCATATGAGTCTACGTTGGGTTGGGTTGTTTTACCTCTGAGCGGCACTTTTTTGCACACCATGGGCTAAATGGCCAGGTCACATGGACCCCGAAGGCTCAGAGAAGGTTGGGGGAGGGGACCCACTGGAACAGCTGTTGGGAGACAGATGGTAGCCTCCCGTCAAGGCCATCCAGCGTGTTCTTTAACGTGCACAGAGTATGGCTCTCCCGCACACGGGGCCACGGCTTAACGTCCCATCCGACGGACGGCGCCCTTTCCAAGCCCATCGGTGTCCCCTACTGACCATGGGCAGGGCGGGGAATTTTGCGGAGATAAATCTCAACGCTGACCCAGCTGGGACTCGAACCTGGGAACTACAGATTACGAGCCTGGTGCGCTACCGACTGAGCCACCCCCGCCCCATATGAGTCTACGACTTATATGTTTCGTAAAGTGGACAACTCCTTTTCTAAAGTACATCGTTGTCCCAGCTGGGTCAGCGTTGAGATTTATCTCCGCAAAATTCCCCGCCCTGCCCACGGTCAGTACGGGACACCGATGGGCTTGGAAAGGCTGCCGTCCGTCGGATGGGACGTTAAGCCGTGGCCCCGTGTGCGGGAGAGCCATACCCTGTGCACATTAAAGAACACGCTGGATGGCCTTGACGGGAGGCTACCATCTGTCTCCCAACAGCTGTTCCAGTGGGTCCCCTCCCCCAACCTTCTCTGAGCCTTCGGGGTCCATGTGACCTGTCCATTTTGCCTATGGTGTGCAAAAAAGTGCCGCTCAGAGGTAAAACAACCCAACCCATCGTTTTCCCTCACTACAAAGGACAGGAAACGCACAAACAGAGAAAATCTGAATGCTGTCGTAGCTGAAGTTTTAATTGTATGCCTCGGTGGGCAGTGATCCCAAAACTCTTATGCTGAATCCGTCACTGCAACTTAAACTCACGTTTCTCAAAATCATAGTGAGTTTCCCTCAACCGTTGAACCTCCCATAACCATAATTTAGAGAGAGTGTGGAATTCATTGTTACCATTAATTCAGATGAATAACTAGAATACTTTACATCTTTCCTAGACTTTGATTTATCGCAACACAGATACACACACGATTCGCCTAATTCAACCTGCGCCTGCGAATAATAAATGACGCGAATCCTCTGATCCAATCTTCGTCAAGCATGTTCTTAAAGAAAAGATATTCTCCTGAACCACAGTCAACAAAGTCTTCGTTCTCTCACCTGCTTCCTTTTATGGTGAAAGGGTCGTTTAACAAGATCCTAACAAAACTGAAATCGCAGTTTCTGAGTCTTCCTTGCTTCAAATGCAAATTAAAGGAAATTGCATTACTAACCGGTCATTAAGTACTGACTGACTCTGACGCTGCATTAAACTTCGGTAATATTTATCATCATCATCATTATTCGTTTACAGCCGTTTTGCAATTGAAGCTATTTAACAAAAATTAGAATTAATTTTCTTTCTCATCTCTTTTTTAACAGACGACAGTCTATTTTGATGAATCTTATTCAACATAAGTAATTTGTTTGCCTAAAACTTTTATTTTTCTGCAACAAATATATATATATAAATTTAATATGGCTAAGGAGAAAGGGTAAAGTGAAAACATTGAACATCTCTCACCTCTCTCGTTTTGAGCAGTTCTTAGTAAAGAGAAAAAGATAAACCGAAATCTCAGGTAAATCGTTTGTTAAAATATTTAAAGTGAAATTAAGTCATTTGTCAGTAGAGTACACATACATATGGAACTCATTCATTTCCATTCCCTTTATCATTAAATTTTGCCTTGCTTTTATTATATTTCACTTAAAACCTAAGCATTCACTTTATGTTATATACCGAAGAGCCAAAACATTATATCAACCTGCCTAATATGATGTTAGTCCTCTGCGTGCCGCCAAAAACAGCTCTTACCCGTCGAGGCATAGACGCTACAAGATTTCTAAAGGTGTCTTCTGGTATCTGGTAACAACACGTTACCAGCAGATTCTTTACTCTTGTAAGTTACGTGGTTGAGCTGCCGCAGATCGGATATGGTGTTCCAACACAAACCACAAATGCTCGATTGGATTGATGTCTGGGGAATTTGGAGGCCAGGGCAATACCTGAAAGTTTTCCTCATGTTCTTCGAACCATTCTCAAAGAATCCGGGCAGTGTGGCATGGCGCATTATCCTGTTGAAAGAAGGCACTACTAGAGGGGTATACTGTTGTCATGAAAGGATGTACCTGGTTTGCAATGATGTTTAAGTAGGTGGTAGACGTTATAGTTTCCTGCACATGAATTACTGGACCCGGGGTTCCCCAGAAGAACATTGCCCAAACATCACACTTCCTCCACAGGCTTGTTTTCGTCCCACAGTGCATCCTGGTGCCAACACTTCCCTAGTAAATGACGCATATGTTTTTGACCATCCACTTAACCGCACATCACATAACCATGTAACCTGGTATAACCCCACCGTCCACATACTGCAACAGGAAAAGATTCATCGGACCAGACGACCTTCTTCCAATCATTCAAAGTCCAGTTTTGATGCTCGCGTGCCCACTGTAGGCGCTTTCAACAGTGAACCGAAGTTAACATAGGCACTCGGAGCGGCCTGCAGCTACGCAGTTCCATTAATGTGTGTTTGGGATACATTACTCCCGTCACCAGCATTCAAATTAAGGGCGAGTTGTGCCACAGTATCCCTTCTGTTGCCTCGTACTATACGGAATAGCTTTCGCTCACCTCTAGCATTGATGAGTCGTGGTCGGCCTACACCTTGCCGGTGGTTCTTTGTTTTTCCCTCCTCGGACCACTTTAAGTAGGTACTAACCACGGCTGACCGCGATCACCCCACAAGCCTTGCCGTCTCAGAAATGCTCTAACCCATTCGTCTGGCCATTACAATTTGACCTTTGTGTAACTCACTTAAGTCCACTGCCTTTCCCATCTGAAGAACAAGAAGAACACTGATTAACAGAGCTCAGTATCAGATATTATTTATACCGCTTCATGACCTTCACACGCGCCGTCGTTTACCTGCAGTGCATCAGTTAGCATAATGTTTTGGCTCTTCAGTGTATTCAGCCATGTTTTAAAGACGTAGAGGCACTTCTGAAATTTCGATATCCCTCCCCGTCTTCTTGGAATACTGATGTTTCATGTTTTCATTTTTCTTCTGTCTTATATTAGGACTTAGGGCAGTGGTTCCCAACCTTTTATGCTTCACGTACCCCCTGGAAATGTGTATGTAACTGGCGTACCCCTTATATAGATTAGATAAAACTATAGTTATAGTATAACAATGGGAATAAAATAAAACATATATAATATACACATTAAATTTGTATTCATAAATTACATATATCGATAAACACCAAAAATGACATTTTTACACAGCAGCGTTGCCAACTTAGCGACTTTTGAGCTCTCACGGCGTACCCAACGTTGAGAACCCCTGCCTTAGGGAGTCATCATGTGAATACTGAAAGTTCAGGCATCAGTCTTTAGAACAAACATCCATGTTAATAAAATTATTGAAATTGATAATGATTCAGATTTTAAGTCCCCTTGTGAAAAAGTGTGCTAAAAACTTCGTTTTGGAAAAAGGAATTTAAAATTCGAGTTCGGAAACATTGAACAGTCACTTATAAAAGGATGCAAAAAAAACTTCTCCTTCGTCTTGAATGTCTTTGCTTCAGTAGATTTGAGAAAACGACTCACTCATAGCTAACAAAGTATTAGCTCATAAATTAATTGATTTTCTTTTAGTTGCAGTGGCTTTCGAACGGCTTTTTTAAATTACGTATAGCCACTGATTATACTTCACCCTCACCAAACTTGACTCTTAATGAAATTAATTCATTTGATGTTATCAAATAAAACACCTTAAGAACATTAGGAGTATAAATGGTAATTAATGCTATATGTAATAATTTTTTTTTTTTTTGCCTTCCTCGTTAGACGTACCCATTTACTAGTCAAGCAGGGTATCATCCACCAATCAACGCTTTAAAATGCACAGGAAAAATATCTTCTTTTCTTCAGTTAGTTCAACTTACACTTTAATTGCTTTGGAATTCAAAGGGAAAATGAAAAATTCTTAGCAATTACGAGATGCCAATCAATCAATGCTAAACATCCAATTTCAAGGAGAAGAAAAAATACACGAAAATGAATATTTTTTTCCGCTAACATTGCTTTGTCATTTGCATCGCTATTCAAAATAATTTTCTCTCTTGACATTCGTGAATTCAGAGTTTGATTTATTCCTCAGTCCCGATTCCTCTTCAAACAGATACGGTATTTCAACCACACGACATTCATCAACCTCCGACATTCGACCTAAATCGTATAGTTCGTTGTTAAGAGAATCTAGTTACTTCTTCAGGGGATATGTCCTCGTGTGTTGGCATTAACGTTGGGTTGTTTTACCTCTGAGCGGCACTTTTTTGCACACCATGGGCTAAATGGCCAGATCACATGGACCCCGAAGGCTCAGAGAAGGTTGGGGGAGGGGACGCACTGGAACAGCTGTTGGGAGACAGATGGTAGCCTCCCGTCAAGGCCATCCAGCGTGTTCTTTAACGTTGGGTTGTTTTACCTCTGAGCGGCACTTTTTTGCATGGGCTAAATGGCCAGGTCACATGGACCCCGAAGGCTCAGAGAAGGTTAGGGGAGGGGACCCACTGAAACAGCTGTTGGGAGACAGATGGTAGCCTCCCGTCAAGGCCATCCAGCGTGTTCTTTAACGTTGGGTTGTTTTACCTCTGAGCGGTACTTTTATGCACACCATGGGCTAAATAGCCAGGTCACATGGACCCCGAAGGCTCAGAGAAGGTTGGGGGAGGGGACCCACTGGAACAGCTGTTGGGAGACAGATGGTAGCCTCCCGTCAAAGCCATCCAGCGTGTTCTTTAACGTGCACAGGGTATGGCTCTCCCGCACACGGGGCCACGGCTTAACGTCCCATCCGACGGACGGCGGCCTTTCCAAGACCATCGGTGTCCCCTACTGACCGTGGGCAGGGCGGGGAATTTTGCGGAGATAAATCTCAACGCTGACCCAGCTGGAACTCGAACCTGGGAACTACAGATTACGAGCCTGGCGCGCTACCGACTGAGCCACCCCCGCCCTGGCATTAACGCAAGTGTCAACTGGAGATACTATGAGACTGCGCAGTTGACGCTTCGACAGTCCTCACAGATCATTATGTCAATGACCAATCACCTGAAAAAAATCTCTAACGTATCGTTTCCCAAAATGTGGTTGCGGACTAGGGGTTATGCATATAAATGTATGTACCTTTCGAAACATTTTAACTGAAAAGTAACAGGTAGTTTTCATCATCCTCCTCCTCCTCCTCAAGTGGCCATGGGCTACGGAGGTCCAAAGAACAAAAATAATCCGCAGCTGTTGTTTTCCGGCAGGATATGATTAATTTCACTAGTGGTACGAACATCAAGTATTTATTTAATAACTGTAATATTGTGTAAAGTTTTTAGTTGCAAACATCAAAGGAGAATCCAGTTTAGGAATGATAAATGTTCAAAGAAAAATTTTTGCATCGTATATTAAGTAAAATATTAAAATCTGGCTTCTAACTGGATCATTGTGGGTTTTCTTATATCCCATTCAGACACGAACCTAGTTGTTTGAAATTTACTTTGATTATTGGTACCTGATTAAGAAATGAATGCTTTAGAAATATTTTTGCGTTCAATATAAGAATGTAATACAATATCTAATAACAGTAAGGAATGGCATTTTTTCACCCCTATTATTACATTTCTCAATTAAAATAGAGTTTCATACATTTACGCATAGTAATGCAAATTTTATGATCATTTTGATAAACAAATTAAAATATAAAACTTTTTTATATATTAAAAATTCATCAAATTAATTAAATGAAAATTTCAGAGTCAAATTTTAATTAATGTTAAAAATAATTATTCGAGAACTATTATACATTGCAGTGCCTTGGAATCAATCCGCAAATGCAAAAGTCTCTGACTGCTATCGGTGAATCTGGGAAGAAACATTTTTTCCGTGGAATCTAAATCCACAAACGGCAAACCCGCAATCATCTAGGGCCTACTATACTTCTAATTTCTCAGATTTCAATGAATTTGTGGGAAGAAGCTCTTTATCAAATCTTCCTCAATTAATCTCTAGTCAACAAGATGAAAAGGTAATATATTTCAAAATTGTTATTATCCGACATTGCATATTAACCGACCAACTAAAAGCATTTCGATAGAAAATTCCTTTTTTTTTAATACATCCCATTTTACTTTGCATATGCACTCAGTGCCATTTTATTAGGTAAAACTCATGTTATGTCAATAGTAACTGAGATATAAAATTCAGTAAATTCTTAAATAAGCTTTTTTTATGAAAAAAATATGACCGAATATAATTTAAAGAATACAATCAAATCTACTTCAATCTCGATTTTCCACAATATTCAAATATTATTCAGAGTGTTACAGAAATTAGAATATTTAACAATAATGATAGCTTAAATAACTGTTCTGCAATTTTAACAAAAGCAAGTAAAAAGCAATAACGGTTATATTAAACTTTATTAACACGTATAGTAATATTTTTGGCGGTTTGCGTAATAATATTGTTAATTTTTGCAAGTTCTGAATAACGTTTTGGAGAACATATTAAATGTTTGTTGCAATAACGTTTAAATACTGAACACATGTGTTGGAAATCGAGATTGAAATGGATTTGATTGAGATTTTAAATTAATTTGATTGAGATCTTTAATAAATTTAATATTTTTTCATAAATGGGTTATTTAAGAAGTTATTGAGTTTTATAACTGAGTTTCTATTGACATAATATCAGTGTACGTGGTATAATGGTATGGGAACAAGTTGGAAAAAAATGTGTTCCTGTGAGATTTTTTCTAGTAACCTCAGTGCCGCATCCAAGTTGAGGGTTTATAAGCTATCCCCCTTGAGGTCTTAAATATTGTGCAGTTCATAAAAATCGAAGACTCAAGCTTCTAACTTCTAACTTGGGTGAAATTTAATAAAGTCTAAACAGGGGGAGTTCTCTCCCTTCCAATCTGCAATTTTCTGGGTACACCACTTAGATCATTCTCAGCAGTTAAAATTACATGCGACATTTCTAAAGTATACGATTTTCATGTGAGAGGACAGAATAATAAATATACTTTCAAATCATGTCCAACTTTTTTTTTCTTCGGAAACAGCTTTCTATTGTTTGACGAAACATAAAGTTAACTTTTCTTCATGAATACAGATTGAGCTGGGGACATCATTTAAATTTATAAATTTTGAGATTGGAACGTATTCGACAGCAAGAAATCAACAGCTGGGATGCAATGTTTTTGAGCGACCTACTTAGAATCCTAATTTAGAACCACCCCTGTGCATATGGTACACATTTTTTTTATATTTTACAAAAATAGGCATTTTCTACTGGATCCCGTTTATATTAGATGATATCGGCTTGATTTACCTAGCGGGGATTAAATAGATCATCACCCATCTTGAAATATTTACAAGTAGGAGTGCAGATTTATATTACTCAAAATTTGCAAGAATATTTTTATAAAATAATCACTAGAACGCAGTGGGGGGGGGGGGGGGTGGATAATGCAGTATTTAAAGAAAATGATTTTTGAAATTAAGTAAAATTCCATAATGCCTTCTGGTTCGTTCTAGTTCAATCCAGTCATTTTACCTCACTCTTATTTTTCTCTAGATCCAGGCCTATTCTGCACACTGTTTTATTTTAAAATGACGTAAGAAAAACTGAACTCACTGCTCTTTTCATCGGTTTACCTGTAGAAGAAATAAAGATTAAAGTATAAGGTATAAAGTAGGGCCGAACATGAAATTTTAGTCTGAGGGGTTTAAGGGGTTATTTTCCACCCTCCGATAGTAAAAAAACACAGTTCTTTAGGTATATTAATCAATGAAAAACATTGGCTTTTAACTAGAAAATCGCACTTAACCCCGCCCATGATTTCCTTACGTACTCTTGTGGTAGACATAATTTTAAGGCTATAGCAGCATTTGCTTGCAATGCAAGAAAGCAATATCAGATTTTTCGACTCATGCTTCTCATTCGACTCGTTTATACTTCTCCTCTTATAATTTCAACTTATGTTTCTTGTTTATACTTCTCGTTTATACTTATTAGCTACATTAACAAATGATACTCAGACAAAGCAGTGTTCGGTTGTTTTACCTCTTAGTGGCACTTATTTTACACACAATAGGCTAAATGACCAGGTCACAAGGACCCCGAAGCGCGTTCTTTAACGCGCAAAGAATATGGTTCTCTCACACACAGACCACGGCTTAACATTCCATGCAAAGAATGGCGATCTTTCCAAGTCCATCAGTGTTCCCTATTAACCGAGGACAGGGTAGGGTTTTTACACTGATAAATTTCAACGCTGGCCTAGCTGGGACTCAAACATAGGAATGCAGATTACGAGCCTGGCGCGCTCATGACTAAGCCAACCCCGCCCCACAAAACAGTGTAAAACGCAGTATACAGAGTTTTCCTTAAAAGGAACTAAACTCTATAAGAGAATAGTGATTAAATCAACTGAATAGAACATAAAAATAGAATAAAACTAAATTGAAATTAATATGATTTCGAAAGAAATTAAACAAAATAAAAAATGAAACAATAAGGGAAAAGCAATAAAATGCAAATGAAACAATAAGGGAAAAGCAATAAAATGCAAATGAAACAAAATTGAAAATAAATCTGAACTTTGAAACTTATTCAAATTGACATGAAACTTAAATGAAATGACAAATAACAAAACTGAAATGATATGGTTTAATTGTATTACATAACAAGAAGCATATCCCAAAGTTTCTCAATTTGGAAGGGAAAACTGGGAAGTTTACAAAAGATGTCGAACGGAGTTTTCAGTAAGAAGCGAACGATCAACAGCAGGAACAAGTGATCCAAATTGGGCGGGGGTGGCTCAGTCGGTAGCGCGCCAGGCTCCTAATCTGTAGTTCCCAGGTTCGAGTCCCAGCTGGGTCAGCGTTGAGATTTATCTCCGCAAAATTCCTCGCCCTGTCCACGGTCAGTAGGGGACACCGATGGGCTTGGAAAGGCCTCCGTCCGTCGGATGGGTCGTTAAGCCGTGGCCCGTGTGTGGGAGAGCCATACCCTGTGCACGTTAAAGAACACGCTGGATGGTCTTGACGGGAGGCTACCATCTGTCTCCCAACAGCTGTTCCAGTGGGTCCCCTCACCCAACCTTCTCTGAGCCTTCGGGGTCCATGTGACTTGGCCATTTAGCCCATGGTGTGCAAAAAAGTGCCGCTCAGAGGTAAAACAACCCAACCCAACAAGTGATCCAGAATACAACTAAACGTTAAAACTTAACCATAAATTAAAAAAAATTGACGTAATATTATTCCTTTAAGAGGTAAAATAATATTTTTAGCTAGTTTTGGGGGAAAACAAATGTTTTCACTTTGTGGTTTCAGACATTCTACTTTTTTGTTTTTAGAGATCCTTTTTGTGTTTGATACGTAATGATATATTACGTTTCGCATTTTCAGAATCTGCCAATAGCTAATAACACATTCTGTTGCGTCTCACCTGTTTATATCCTGTTGTAGTCGAGTGGTTAGCATGCTTGGCGGGTGAGGCGTTGATGTTTTTATTGTCTTTCTGCTGAGGTCTAACCTTTCTCATAGATCTTCTCTATGGAACGTTAAACTGACAGGTTCCTGCCAGACCTCTGTGGCAAGCAACTGCTCGAGGGAATATATTATTTTATATTTGTATCGTCATTGTATACCTCTCTGTTTTATATATATATATTTACAGCAGTATCTTAGATGGGAATGCTCATTAATTGTCATTCATGGTCTAGCTCTGTACTTCTGCAGATGCTTGCGGAAATGAACACTAGCAAATGGTTTTATGGCATCTCTGTCTCTGGCACTGCTTCATTCAGCCGTAAAAAGTGACATAGCTCTTTCTCGGAAACCCTGAAGAATCAGTTCTGGTGAACCAGAATATGTAGGCAGTGATTAAAACATCCTCTCTCCGAGTTCTGAGGTCTGCAAGTGATTCCTGTGCGGAAAGGGACATATTTCCGTCTCATTCAGTGAATAAAAGCAAACAGCATTCACGCCATGTTAAGATGATGGGAAAAAGTATCCAAGTACATCAGTTGAGACATTTCATTCAGCGAAGTGTTAAGTACAGCTAAGGTCCAAAAAATCAAGCGCATTCCCAAACTGTATATACATGAATGCAGCATATGTAAATAAATAGTGAGTTGTCCTCTAACACCGCACATATTTTTGCTAAGATATCGACTAGCATTGTCTTTTATGTAAAAAAATACCTCCTCAAGCAGCTGCTTGCCACAGATCACAAAATTGAGATTTATCTCCGCAAAATACCTCCTCAAGCAGGTAATAAAAAAATACCTCCTCAAGCAGCTGCTTGCCACTATATCTTCTTAGGTGGCTTGGAAGGCATGTCAACAAACTTTTTCTGCTGTTCTCTATTTTCCCCCCCCCCCCATCCTCTCCCTATTGCTTCGTATGTGCCCAAGTGCACCAACAAGCCCAGTAATTTTAACTACTGCTTATCTATAATTGAATCTAGAAAATTGATAGTACCGTTTCCAGACCTTTGTGTGGGGTCAAATATATATTTTCTGCTTGATCAAAAAATACCTCCTCAAGCAGCTGCTTGCCACTATGGCGTATTAAACTGACAGGAGCCTGTCAGTTTAATACGCCATAGTAGAAGGGATCTGTGAGGATGGCGAGTCCTCACTACAGCAGATTTTTTGCCAACTGCACGCGGTGTTCCCAGGTGGTCACCCTCCCAAGTACTGGTAAGGACTGACCGCGCCCAAAGCTGCTAAACTTCGGTGATCGGACGAGAACCGGTGTTTTCAGCTTGGTACTGCCGTTGACTCTTATCCTTTATTTAATTTGTATTTAAATTAGAAAACCGGAGAAATTATTAAAATATTCAAAATAAAAAGTCAAATACTTATTACATAATGATCTCGAATGATAGGAATAAAATATATAAACAATTTACCTGATACTAATCCCCAGATTGCAGCATGATAATTCTGGTAGACGCAAATGAATGGAAAGAATATACTGATACCAGACACGATGCCTAAACTTGCAGCTCCAATTTTGACGTACAACCAATTGCAACCCTTGCGAGATTTTGTTTCATTCATCCCGCTCTTTTTTATTTTATCAGAAAATGTTTAGAAAGATTTAATATTAATGGCAACACTGTAAATAGAAGAAGGTCGCCATTGTTAATTAGAAAAGAAGCAACTTAGAATTCTCTGCTTTTGATGTCAAGAAGCAGAGCTTATTGTAACAGATACTAGATCGAGTTATCTAATCATAAGGCATATCAAATCCAACTCGTGACCCTAAACGAAGATAAGTGGTTCAAAGCTCAGATTTCAGTAGGTAAGGGAACTGACTGATAAACAGTGGCTTCGCTTGATATTGAATCAAGATGTATATGTGCCATAATGTTATCAAAACGGACTGTCGATAAATGCAGTCTTTTAAAAATAAGTATGATTGAATTTATTGTGGAACTTTTGTAAGTTTTCAAAGAAGAATGCAAGAAACTGTCAAAGTTTATAAAATGACTAATGGGTAAATATTGCAAGTCTAAATTCAAATCTGCCTGTCACCTTTTATGGTTCTGTCAAAGCCGAACTGGCGCAAAGTACAGTACGCCACTATGGAAAGTAGTGACGGCTCGTGGCTAAAATTTTTGGTGAGGTACTTTGACTAGCGCAATGCAGGGCCAAGATGTAGGAAATATTTTTGGGGAAATGCCTCCTATTGAACTGAATCGGACAGAAAAGGCGTTGCGTAAAGTGTATACTACTTTTTAGGTATTCTCAAAACGCATTATTTAACTCAAACTTTCCGGTGGGGAAGAACTAGGAAAGGAGTTCTGTTTGCTTCTACTTCAATTCAGTATTTTACCCCTCCCCTGTAATAATTACTTATAAGTATTTTTTCTTTCCGTTCTAGTGATATTTAAAAGAAACATTCATGAAAAATATTTGTAATTTTTACTATTGTTTCGACTAAGTTGCGATTATAAATTTATAAAGTAAACTGAATTACTCGCCGTAAATTATCATTTGAACTGATATTTTTTTTAGTTATAATATTTACTTTATCATATTAATGTTTTAGTATCGAACTTGTTGGTAAACTTTGTACTTTAGTCAATAAAAAAGACTGTACTAAGCTAAGTATCATACATCTCTATTCTATGCTGAGCTAAGAAGGGTGGATAATGGGGAATGTACTTTTAGGGGCTCGTTTTAATTTTATTAAGTTCATGGCTCGTGATGATACAAGTGGAATTACTATTTTCACTTGGGCTCTTTCCGAGCCAAAACCCTTTATTCATGGGTTGGGTTGTTTTACCTCTGAGCGGCACTTTTTTGCACACCATGGGCTAAATAACCAGGTCACATGAACCCCGAAGGCTCAGAGAAGGTTGGGGGAGGAGACCCACTGGAACAGCTGTTGGGAGACAGATGGTAGCCTCCCGTCAAGGCCATCCAGCGTGTTCTTTAACGTGCACAGGGTATGGCTCTCCCGCACACGGGGCCACGGCTTAACGTCCCATCCGACGGACGGCGGCCTTTCCAAGCCCATCTGTGTCCCCTACTGACCGTGGGCAAGGCGGGGAATTTTGCGGAGATAAATCTCAACGCTGACCCAGCTGGGACTCGAACCTGGGAACTACAGATTACGCGCCTGGCGCGTAATCTGGTTTCTTGTGAGAATATAGTTACACAGAGACTGAATTTATTGCACAAGCAACTCTTTCATTTTTATGAGTAAAACTTTTTTATTGGCCTCCCTGCGCCCACGCTCCCTGAGCTTACGGGCTCTGCCACTCTTTGACCCCACACAAAGGTCTGGAAACGGTACTATCAATTTTCTAGATTCAATTATAGATAAGCAGTAGTTAAAATTACTGGGCTTGTTGGTGCACTTGGGCACATACGAGGCAATAGGGAGAGGATGGGGGGGCGGGAAATAGAGAACAGCAGAAAAGGTTTGTTGACATGCCTTCCAAGCCACCTATTGCCCAGTGTGGTGACTTCTTCTGTTGGTTCTGATGAGCGTGCTTTTTCCATCCAATTCAGTTGTCTTTCTTTCTGGTGTTTCTGCTCACTTACATTTACATTGGCTACCAAAAGAACAGGGATAGCACAAAAGCCATAGTGTACAGCCTCATGTGTCATTCTCTATGTATATAACAATGCTCTCATCACATCTCTCTCCTTCTCTTCCACTCTCTTAACCTTTCCGTGTATAATAAAATTATCATTTCCTCTATGCAGGTCTAAGGTCTCATCAGCGCTGCCTGTGCATGAACTCTCACTAGCACTGTGTATTTCTAAATCCTTAACTAACACTGTGTACTTCAAAATTCTCGATAGCCTTATGCAATCAAAATCTTCACTACTCGTGTGTGTCAAAGCTGTCGCTATTCTTGTGGGTGACTGAACTCTTGCTATCTGTAGGTGCATCAAAACCATCATTACTCACATGTATGCTTAAACTTTGACTATTCTGAAGTATCTAAATGCTCCTCATTCTTGTGTGTCCCTAAACGTTGACTATTATCGTGTGTGCCTAAGTTTTAACTATCCTTGTATATATCTAAATTCTCCCGACTCTTATGTGTTTAAATTTTGACTATTCTGAAGTGTATATAAAGAAATCCACCTTCTTGTGTGCTATTAAACTTTCAATAACACTATGTATGTCGATGCTCTATCTCTATGCGTCTTCATTGCCGAGTAGGGTGAGCATTGGTAATAAAACTTTACCTGTGGTGGCTACTCCATGGGGGTGCAAGTCCTATGATCCTCCCTTTATTCCTCTTGTGTACTCTACCTCTCGAGAACTAATCTCTCCATCTTGAAGGTATTAAAAATTATCTCTCAAAGCTCGCCAATATCAAACAGAGTCTCCACTTGATAAACAACTTCCTCTTCCTGCTGAAGTCCCAGTGGCGTAAAAATGTTAGCCACCATTCTCATCACATCAATGCTTTCCAAATCCTCCAACAGATGGGAGAGGAACCCATATTGGATTGTAAGGTCAGAAATAAGAGATGTTGCATAATGGGGTCGACAAAGGGAGCTTTCTGCTGACTCTTGGTCTGAGTGGGGTATCCAACAGATGGGGGAGGGCTATAGGCCACAATGTTGGTTTCCTGCATTACTGATGTGCTGAATACTGTGGGCCCGAGGGAGAAATTGTGTGACCGGGGAGGGAGGATACTGCTCTACATATCTCCAGGCAGGTGTAACAAAAATATGATTGGTAATCGATTCCTCCTGGTGGAAGAGTCTCTGGCAAAAATGGTCAAAGCTTCCACCTCATAACCATTCTCTATGTACTGTCTAGTGCTCCAACTAAGTGTGTTCCGATGTTTCTTGTAGTGAGGATACATGTTAGTAGGGTTGTTGGGTTGTTTTACCTCTGAGCGGCACTTTTTTGCACACCATGGGCTAAATGGCCAGGTCACATGGACCCCGAAGACTCAGGGAAGGTTGGGGGAGGGGACCCACTGGAACAGCTGTTGGGAGACAGATGGTAGCCTCCCGTCAAGGCCATCCAGCGTGTTCTTTAACGTGCACAGGGTATGGCTCTCCCGCACATGGGGCCACAGCTTAACGTCCCATCCGACGGACGGCGGCCTTTCCAAGCCCATCGGTGTCCCCTACTGATCGTGGGCAAGGCGGGGAATTTTGCGGAGATAAATCTCAACGCTGACCCAGCTGGGACTCGAACCTGGGAACTACAGATTACGAGCCTGGCGCGCTACCGACTGAGCCACCCCCGCCCCTGTTAGTAGGGTATGGGATGGTGTAAAATGCTGTAGGGGCCATATCTAATCTTACAAATATCACTATGCAAAACACTTATCTAACTAATCAATTCTAATAGGTAATAATTTCATCGAGATTCTCATTAATCTAAAAAACAGTCTCAATAACTCGTAAAATGATCTCTATCAGTATCTCACTAATCATCCTATCACAAATAAATATTATCTTTAATCAAGGTTTTAATTAACTACTACATACCTAAAATTCACTGAAGCAATTAATAAATTATCTGCGGGGTCTAATGCAAAAATTAGCGTCATAATGCACCCTTCTTCTAAAGTGAATTGCAAAAACTGAGGTATCCCATAGGTTATGTGTATTGAAGTCTTGTTCATGCGTGAAGTGTTTGATTTTTGAACCTCCAAAGTGCAAGAAAAGTGTGTACACAAAGTACAGTTCTAAAAACTAACACAGAAATACTCCTCACTAAATACCCCAGTAGCTGACTAACGAACCAAATTTCAAACTACCACTGTACCTCACTAACCTACTCACTATTGTAGCTCATTAAACATCAAATTTATCACTGAAAACATCCTTAAACAGAAACAATCTTTCAGACTAGGGACCTATTCAACTACCAACAGTGCCATTTGATTCGATATTTTTAACATAATACACTCTGGTTTTTAACGTGATACTATATTTTTGTGTGGTTCCACCAGATTGCAAATAAAAACTATCTTTTCAACTGTCTATCTGACCACATATTACATATATGAAGAGCATTCATAAAGTTCTTGACATGCATTTCCAGAACAAACAACTGCATTTACCTCAACGAAACTTTAACTCTCCTTCACTCCTCCCAGCATCTATGCAAAGTTGCAGACGTCTATGCCAATTCTGGAATGGTATTTCTTTTGGGGAATTCTCCGCAACTCTGAAATAATGCTTTTGCAAGGTCTTCCACCCTTGAAAAAGGCTTCCAAACAAATTCATTTCTAATTTTTTGAAACAACTAAAAGTCGCATGTTGCGAGATCGGGTGAATACAAAGGATGGATTAGCTGATTTTTCCCTCCTGCAGATAAACCGTAACTTATCGTTTTTTGTGAGCACTGGCATTATCATGAAGGACGAGAACCTTTGACTCGCTTGTTGTTGGACGCTACTCCTTTATCTCTTTAGCCATTTTGGGCAAAATAATATAGTAGTATTGGCCATTTGCAGTCATTTTTTCAGATAAGGTGTCCAAAGCTATCCTTGGGAATTGAACAAAAAAAAATGTAAACATCCCCTTTAGCGAAAGTCTTGTCCGAGGATTTGGGGACGCAGTTCATATTCTGCAACCCAAACATAGTTGTCGATCTTCCTGGGAGTTGTATTTTTGGAGCCACTAAATTCAAACATTACCATCTTTTTGCACGAGTTGATCGTACTTTTTTGGCGTTCTGTCTGTATATGGGATATCCATTTAGCACATATCTTTCGGAACATTAAATGTTGATGAATAATTGCTTCCTACCGCTAATCGATCTAAATTTATTACCTGAACGATGATATGTGGGTTTACCTTAACGAGTTCACGAACAGCAGCGATGGTTCTCATGTTAATGGCCTCCTTCGGTCTTTCTGCACGTTGGAGGTCTTCAAAGTGTGCCATCCTTCTCTGAATTTGCCCATCCATCCCGTAACAGAGCCATATGAACAAGCATGATCCCCATATACTTGTGATAAATCGGCATGAATGTTTATCGCATCGTCCCCAAACTGCATCTTTGTGGAATTGTAAAATATTTCCCAAACTCCATAGCAACAACACAGATTTCACAGACCGAATTTTACGCGCCATAGTGAAGAGAAAAAATGATGCTGCCGTTGATTTTAACACGTAATGACAAGCTTTTAAACAAGTCGTAGCTCATTAACTTTGAAGGAACAAGTGGATATCTAGACACTTGTCAAGAACGTTATGAACATCCTGTTTATGATAGGAAGCTCTATAACAAGTTCTGTTTTTACTTTTAGAAAGAATTCTTCAGAAGTAGTTAAGGGAATGGAAGATGGGTAGGGTTCAAATCCTTACATTGCTCAAAGCCATGACGAGACAAAGCTATATACCAAATTTAATAATCCTTTTGTTGGGTTGTTTTACCTCTGAGCGGCACTTTTTTGCACACCATGGGCTAAATGGCCAGGTCACATGGACCCCGAAGGCTCAGAGAAGGTTGGGGGAGGAGACCCACTGGAACAGCTGTTGGGAGACAGATGGTAGCCTCCCGTCAAGGCCATCCAGCGTGTTCTTTAACGTGCACAGGGTATGGCTCTCCCGCACACGGGGCCACGGCTTAACGTCCCATCCAACGGACGATGGTCTTTCCAAGCCCATCGGTGTCCCCTACTGACGTGGGCAGGGCGGGGAATTTTGCGGAGATAAATCTCAATGCTGACCCAGCTGGAACTCGAACCTGGGAACTACAGATTACGAGCCTGGCGCGCTACCGACTGAGCCACCCCCGCCCCCAATAATCCTTTTGTAGTCTAGCTCTTGCCTTTAGAGGGATTTCTTCACAAATATTATGTGGGGGATGACGTCCTAGCTCTTACTATTTACGAGCAATTGTTTGTTAGTCTCAAATATATTTTGGCTTATATTTAGGAACACTGTGATCTGTATAACATTACCAAATTCAGGTCGTTTCTTGTCTTTGACGTCATTCATAGGTATAAAAAATAGGTTATTGCATAAAAAAGCGAAGACTATTATTTGTGTAAAACAGGTTAATATGTGTATGAATGACAAGGTTTCACATTCGTAAATCATGTTCACGAAAAAAAAAATTGACATACAAATGCTTAAAAACATGTCATGAATCTGCAAGACCTAGTGACACCGCCCATGCTACCAAACACAGCGTGACCGACGAAAAGTTTCTCTTATGCACTTTGATCACCGCCTAGTGTCGCGCCTGCTCGCAAGAAAAATTCCCACTTTCGTTTTTGAATTAGCTACGTCTCTATACCATAAATCTACACCAACATTCTCCGAGTCCTTATGACCTGGCCATTTAGCCCATTGTGTGACAAAAAAGTGCTGCTCAAAGGTAAAACAACCCAAACCCAACTCAAAATAATATTGTTTCTAAAATGAACTGAATGAAATTATAGATTCTGATGGTTTAATTCAATTTTCCCCTCATATCTTTCAATCTTTCCAAATACGTCAAGATATAAAAAAATTCCAGGTACCAAAATTGGCCAGAACACTGTCCCGAAAAAATTTCAGATGTCGCCGCCAAATACTGCAGTATATATCACTCCTTGCTGTTTTTAGCAAAACATTTTCTACTTTTTATCTTGGTCTAGTTGGGTTGTTTTTCCTAATTGGCATTTTTCCTTTTTTGCTCACAGTGGGCTAACTAACCAGGTCACAAAGACCCTGAAGGCTGAGGTTGGGAACCCACAGGACAACTGTTAGGGACAGATGGAAGCCACCTGTCAAAGCTTTCTAGCGTGTTCTTTAACGTGTACATGGCATAGCTCTATTATGTGTAGACCCATAGCTTTATTTCCCACTGACTGCTTTCTTTTCAAGCCTATTAGTGTCCTCTTTGTGACCAAGCGCAGGGTGCGTGGTTTAGCAGAGATGTCTCATCACTGGCTCAAGTGGGACTCAAATTTGAACTACAGATTACGAGCCTGGCGCTACCGACAGAACCAACCCCACTCAATTTGGTAAACTGTTTAGCGATATATATCCGGCCTTGATTCTAGGTAATGTTGCCCATTACCTAAAATAAGCATACTTATATTCTTGATTCTGTAAGGTAAAGGGCTAAAATCTACGATTTTGAAGGCATTGTTGAGGTTTTTAAATCCTCTATTCACCACAAAAATTCGGCGATTTCACTGGCGTTTAAAAAACATTTACCTGAAATATGGGCATTTAATTGCAAACGTTAATATATGGACGTTATTATTCCAACTCCATTTTTTGAAAGAATATCCTATCTCTTCTATTACAGGAACTGAGGATTTAAAAAGGTCAAAATGGAGGTTAAATGTTTACGTTCGACGCTAAGAAACTGTTGTATTACCAATTTGGCAGTATCGTATAATTACCAAATATATTTTACAAAAAGTAGCAGAGGATATAGTAAAAAAAAAGTATTATTTTAGCAACAAAAATAGCGCATAGAGAATTTTTGTATTTAAAATTTATTTTGAGATTTTCGGACGCTTCAAGTAAACGCAATCTCGAAAACTGATGCAACATAATTTAGTACAAAAAAAAAAACACCCAATTTAGTTAAGGATTCGAGAAAAGATAGAAAAATCTACTAGTTCATTATATTCAATTACAGTAGCAGGCCAAGCTCATAACCTTATGTTCGAAATTTGGAAACCTTAATGTGCCTGGGTTGGGTTGTTTTACCTCTGAGCGGCACTTTTTTGCACACCATGGGCTAAATGACCAGGTCACATGGACCCCGAAGGCTCAGAGAAGGTTGGGGGAGGGGACCCACTGGAACAGCTGTTGGGAGACAGATGGTAGCCTCCCGTCAAGGCCATCCAGCGTGTTCTTTAACGTGCACAGGGTATGGCTCTCCCGCACACGGGGCCACGGCTTAACGTCCCATCCGACGGACGGCGGCCTTTCCAAGCCCATCGGTGTCCCCTACTGACCGTGGGCAGGGCGGGGAATTTTGCGGAGATAAATCTCAACGCTGACCCAGCTGGGACTCGAACCTGGGAACTACAGATTACGAGCCTGGCGCGCTACCGACTGAGCCACCCCCGCCCCCTTAATGTGCCTGCATTACAATTTTCTTCCTAAGGCATGTTTTGCCTAGATGAGAAAAGTAGATTGTAAATTAATTACAATAAAGATTTGTAAATAAATAAAAAAACAGCTAGAGTTTAAGTGGAGTCAATTTGCTTGTGTGGAGAAATTGAGCAAACAAATCTCATACAAATTATATATAAAAACAATATAGTATTAAGTAAAATTTATTTACAAAAAATCATACATTTCATGTTGTGGTTACTGTTCTGGCTCTGTGCACATTGCGATATGGGGATATCCCATTTAGTTCAGTTTAATAATCTCTATTTTTAATACGCAACCAAGGATTTTTTTTTTATCATGGCAGCTGGTTGCTATGCACTAGTGGCGACTGACTGAAATTTGGACCTAATAAAAAACTAAAACCTTAATCTTTTCTAATACAGAAATTGTGAAATCTATAACAAGATTCCACTGGTAAATAAAAGATTTGTTTTCTAGTTTCGTACCCTGATACCTATTTTTTCTTAACGTAAAAAATAATGGTCTGTAAATGGTACCTAGGTAGTCACTGTAAGGAGAGCTATGCACCAATCCCCTGTGATGATGCATAACACCTAATGTCCGACCCCGCCTTCTCGTGGTGCAGACCGTTAGTACCTTTCAAAAGAAATACTCTCTTGTGGAAGTGAACGGAAGGGGAGGACTACCAGATTAGTGTGGCCTACTGATCTGGACAACTATGGCTACTTTTCTTTTTTTTCTACCCTGCTGAGGAGTGGTCAACCACACAGGGTCCTGGTGCTGACCATATAAACCCCTGGACTGGACAGATATATGGCTCTGAGCTTGATTATGGATCCTGTTTTTGCTGCACTGGTGGGCTTCTGTGGAGGGAAAATCTTCCGCTGTGTTTTCTGTTTGTTTGTGGGTTGACAGCCCCAAGTGAATAGATTCACAGGATATGTTTATCAGCTGGTGGATAACCCTGAGCAGAGGTCATCGCAGGCAACTGAACTCTTTGCTTCTATTGGCATCGTCAAATTCTACATTGGAGGAAGTCTTCCAGTGTAGATGGCTTCAGCCTTTAGTGGCGGGGGAACGGGTCTTTGCACCATGGCTGCGATTAGGGGGCTGTTTGATATTGTCGGCATTCCCTCTCTCAATAAACATAGTTTCTTTAAACATCTCACTAACCATTTTCTCTCCATAAATAGTTGGAATGTGAGGACTCTGCACAGAGCTTTTCCTCTTGATGTCCTCACACAAGAATTCCACCATTATAATTTAGATATTCTCGGCTTGCCAGAGACCAGATGGACAGATGAAGGTCGGATTCTTAAAAATAATCTTAAATTTTTCTTTTCAGGGAGGGACGACAATAAGCATCACCAAGGCGTGGGTCTGCTTCTCAGCAGACACGCTAGTGATGCTGTTCTAGGATATGAGTGCATTAATGAAAGGTTTCTTACAGCAAAATTTCAGACAATCGTTAAAGACCTGAATGTTATCTGCTATTATGTCCCCACTGAGGATGCCGATGAGGATGAGAAGGTTAGGTTTTATGAACAACTTCAGGATATTTTGAATTCTGTCAAGAAAGGAGATATTACCCTTGTTCTTGGTGACTTCAATGCCAAAGTTGGTACTGACTCTGACCTTTGGGGAGGGGTGATAGGCCCTTTTGGTATTGGTAGCTGCAATGGCAATGGGCAACATCTCCTACAGGTAAGTAAACTCAATGGTTTCAGAATAACTAACACATATTACGCGACATACATAAGTACACATGGGTTTCACCTGATGGGCTGCATAGGAATATGATTGATTATATATTAATTAACAGCAAATGGGCTAATTCTGTTAGAAATACCAGGGCATATAGGGGAGCTGAAATTGGATCTGACCATTACCTTGTTAAAAGTGTCTTGCAACTTAAAAAGTGTTGTGCTAGGGTTAAAAAATTTACTTTTAATACTGAAGCTCTGAAAGACCCAGTTATAGCCAAAGCTTACCATGATAGGTTACTTAGTCATTATGACAGTCATGGTTTGCTTACTACTGAAGTTGAGGAAGAATGGGATCATTTTAAACAGGCTTTTTTGGACACTAACAGTACTCTTTTAGGAAAAAAGGAGCAGAAGAGGCAAAATTATCTGAGTGATAAGGCACTTGAGCTTATTTCGGAAAGAAAGAACTGCAGGAATGTCCTTAATCAATACCCTACTAGTCCTAATAGAAAGCATTACAGAGAACTTAATAAACGTGTAAAGGATCAGTTAGCTGCTGATAAGTCTTTGGCTTGATGGTTTGGCTGACAAAGCGGAGGAAGCAGTTAGACAGCACAACAGCAGAGAGCTATACCAGATAGTTAAAGTTTTGTGTGGTAGAAAAAGGACAGGTGTACAGGGATTGAAAGATAAACAAGGTTATAGAAGGGGAGGATTCTGTCATGGCTAGGTGGGCTGAGCATTTCAGTGATGTTCTAAACAATGTAGTTAGTTCTACTCCAATTATTTGCAATGATGATAGATGCATTGGTGGCTTTAATGTTGGCCCTATAACACAATCTGAAGTTATTTTGGCTGTTTCTAAACTGAAACTTCATAAATCCCCAGGGGTAGATGAAATTACTACAGAAGTGCTTAAAGCTGGGAATGTTTCGGTTACCACTTGGATGACTGAAATTCTGAATATCTTTTATGATAAAGGCATGGTTCCTAAGGATTTTACCAGAGCTATTGTTATCCCTAGTTTCAAAAATGGTGATCGCAGTTCTTGTGATAACTATAGGGGTATTAGCCTACTCTCTGTTCCAGGTAAAGTTCTTTGCATGATTGTGCTTAATAGAATTAAGAATCTGGTTGACAGTCAATTGCGTGATGAGCAATGTGGATTCAGAAGTGGTAGGGGATGTTCTGGATCAGATATTTTCACTTAGGCCAATTCTTGAGAAATGTTTAGAGTTTCAGAAACCTTTGGTTGCTAGCTTTGGTGATTTCAAAAAGGCTTTCGACTCTGTTGATCGTCATAATTTGTGGTTGATTGTGAGATCATATGGTATACCAGACAAGTTAGTTAACATAATGAAAGCTCGCTATAATAACACTGAGTCGTGTGTGAGAGTTGGTAAGGCTTGTAGCAATTGGTTTTGCATTACTTCTGGTGTTCGACAAGGGTGCATTTTGTCTCCTTTTCTCTTTTGCTTGGTTATTGATTTTGTTATGCGAAATTCCAAGGGGAAACTGCAATATTTTTTCTTGGAATCCAAAACCGTGCGTTGAAAAAAAAGCTAATAACTCATATATTTTTCTCTTCCAATAGGAGCTTTTTCCTCCACTTTTTGTGACTATTAATAAAAAGGTTTTATAGTAAAATAGGTTTTGACATAAAAACTCTTAGATTCATTCCAATTCGAAATATAATTCGAACACCCTTTCTAATACAGAGAACGGCTTCAATTTTTCGGAGCCCCGCAAAACACCTAGACTGCCCTCTGACTTGTCGGTTAAAAGATAACAATTACAAAAAGGAATTGAAGAGAAAATGCTTATTGCAATCTAAGCAACTAAAACTTTCCTGTAAATGATACCTGCCAATAAATTACTTTAACACATCATAAGAAGTGTCGCAGGTAGATTTTGACACCCGTCTTGAGATCATTAACATTCGTTTTTTCGCCTACTCTGGTTGGAGCCCTTGACAACTGCCCCGATACCTTGCTACGCCACTGATTACAAACAATTAATGCCGAGCTATATATGAAACAATTATCAAAACAAATGGGGAAATTATTAGAGTATCTATAATGCCATCAGATATTCCAAGTGAGTTACTGGAGTATTTGACAGCACATTTTCTCTTTAAAAAAGTTACATTCTGTGGAAAACTTCACAATTATTTTACTTTCGCCATTGTGAAAAGATGGCACTTAATACCAAATTCCTATATTACGTTATGCAACTAGGGAATAAAAAACACTACCTGGTTGCATTTAGAGAAGTAATAGAAATTAAATCTTATACATTAATACAACACGCTTCATTACATATTAATAGAAAAATACTTTTTATGAAGTACAATGAAATAATTTATTGCTTAACACAATACTTATTACGTATTGCTATACATTGTGATTTTGCAAACTGCTGTAAAATTAAATCAATAATATCAATAAATTTTTATCCCATTGTTCATAAAAACGTCTTTAATGAAAGGAATGTTGACTATATCACAAATATAACATTTGAAAGAATTCTAATCCAGAATAAGTAACATGCATATACTATAGCTATTACAAACGTGAAAAAGATATTTATACAATTAAAAAATAAACAACTTTAAACAATTTTTTAAATATGTAGAATAAAATTTTTACATTAGTTAGGTTTCTAGATTAGTATTCTTTAATCATTATAAAGTCTCACTTTAATTATACAAATATTCATACAATTACGGAATAGAAAATATTAAATTTACGCTTAACTAACTCAATATTAGTAATCAATTCAGACACTTCAAATGATAAACACGTTTAAATTAATATTTCATATTTTTTTGGGCTTTGAAATATATCGTCATACATCTAGGTAATTTAAAAATCAAATATCTTCATACCACAATCTGGCTAATGATATTAACCAAAACCAATACCATGTGGAGCTTTAATTCGTCATGAACTAATCAACCAGTTTGTTTAGTGCGTGAAGAATATGTATTCTGCCCCATAGGGCAGAATGATTTTATTTCACTTGCTCTAATTAAAAAAACATTTTTAGATGAATTAAAAGATATCCTCATATAAAAATATATGATCTCAAAAAACAGGTGAACAATTACATGATCCGACTGATTTATTAGCAACCTCTCATTTATTAAGTGGCCTTCGTTGAGTTTGGTATAATTTAAGTTGGAAAATATTTATATAAAGATAAATCGCACATTACTAAATTACAAACCACTTTATTGCTAGTTATATTTATTACAGTCTATAGCTGAGCAATGTCATTTATTAAAACACGGTAAAGAGAGAATTAGTAAAATCACTAAAGTATGCTACTAAAACTACGCTAATGGGTAGTAATAATATTGACACTAATGGATTCAAATTTCAACGTCTTTAAAATAATCAATCTATTAAAAATAGTCACTCACCAACAATCTGTATTTCTTTTTACAAACTGACTAGACATTTTTTTTTCTAAATAGCTAATTAAAGCCATATAGGATTCAATAATCCAAAAAAAAATTTTGTTATGCAGGTTGCAATTTACAATTATTCAATATTTTTTTTGCCTTAGTATGGCTGTCATTTCAACTCACGGAATGAGTAAAATATTGCGCAATTATATTTAAATTGCAGACATTAATTTCATATTATATCCAACTAAAGAATGAGTTTGTCTTAGCGCAACATTTGAAAATGTACGACAAAATTATAAGTGTAGAGAAACAGATTTTTTAAATGGAGTGGAATATGAACTCACAACCTTCCATAAAACGTTAGGCGTTCTACTGCTGAGCTACAGCCACCGAGCAAGATCTCCTTTAATAGCAGCTTTGAATTTTAAATCATATAGAATCATTAGAAGCACACTGACTGGAAGTGAAGAGTCGTCTTCAGATATCTGTTGGCTTTGTAGATTGTTTTATCTCTGAACAGCACTTTTTACAAACACTGGGCAAAATGGCCGGGTCACAAACACACCAAGGAATTAGAGAAGGTTGGGAAAATGGGGCAAGCACTGGACAGCCCTTAGGAGACAAGCCTCCCAGAATAGTCATCCAGCTACTTCTTTAACACACACAGTGTATTGCTCTCCTGCACACCAACTAGCCTTAAATCCCATCCAATGGGCAACTGCCTTTCCAACCCCATTTGTATCCCCTTTCAAGGGTGGAGTGGAAGTTTAGTGGAGATCAATTTGAAAGCTGGCATAGGTGGAACTGGAATCTGCAGATCATGAGTTCGGTTTACCTTTGAGCAGCACTTCTTTTGCACACAATGGGCTAAATGACCAGGTCACAAGGACCCCAAGGGCTCAAAGAAGGTTGGGGAGTGACCCACTGGACAGCTGCTAGGAGAAAGATTATGAGCCAACCCTACTTCACAGTTTGTAGCTCTTAGTTGGGTTTATTTCTGAGCAGCAATTTTTTTCGTACATAATAGGTGAAATGGCCAGGTCACAAGAACCACCGAGAAGGCTGGGGAGAGAGGACCCACCAGACAACTGTTGGGACACATAATAGCCTCCCATCTAGAATGTTATTTAATAAGTGCACAGCGCATGGCTCTCTCACACACAAGGCTGTCACATCTGGCGGACGGTGGTCTTTCAAAGCCTATCGGCATCACCTACTAACTGAGGGCAAGGAGTTTTGTGGAGATAAAACTCAAAGCTCACCCAGCTGGAACTCAAACCTGGGAACTGCAGATTACAAGCCTGGCACACTACAGACAGAGCCACCCCTGCCCATGTAGTTTTGAGTATGGCCATCCACGTTTGAATTGAGTACTGAATAACAAAACAACCACTATGAACTCAGTAAAGCAGCAATGAAGTAAAATCTAAGTATAAAAAAAAACTGTGACAATTTGTACGATATAATTTAACCCTTCGATGAGTTTTTATTTTCACTTTATAGTGGTTAGCGCGCTTGGCTTCAAATCTAAGGGACCTGGGTTCGAGCCCCGGGTAAGGCATGGATGTATGTGTCGTTTTTCTGCCATCCTCTCAGACCTTCTACTGTGGCATATAAACTGACAGGCTCCTAAGCAGCTGCTTGAGGGGGTATTTATTTATTTATTATGCAATTAGTGTCATGATTAATAAAAAAAAACACTGATGTTCGATAACCCAAAACATCCATGCTCTTACAAAACAGTGAAGGTAAAAATCATACTCTATGTAGCCTATTATTGCAGAAATCAAAATGGGATTTCATACTCAATGAAGGGTTACTCATAATTTGTATTGGTGATTACTTATCACCTTATCATTTAATGCTTAATTTAAGTTGGACAACTATACTAATCAGGGTGGAAATGGTTTAGACAACTAGGTGGATGCTCCAAAATCAATTGAAAAAGACACTCTGTAGTTGACAGGGCGATGTTAAGCAATACACAAAAAAACTGTTTAAAAGCTTGGGAATTATGACTTAAAATATTTTAAAGGGTGAACATACATAAAGTGGATCTATTTCTTGCCATTAAGTATACGGGATCAATAAAAAAAATCTGGAACTAGGAGAGCAGTGTCTACCCATTTCCTCTGCCACAGAACATTCTGGTTTATGGACAAAGCACAGTTATATGCTTTGATTAGAATATCCACTTCCAGTCAACGTATTTCTAATGACAATCTATATAATTTTCATAGCTATCATTTGATGAAGTTTTAGTGGCAACCAGTAGTGCACTTGACATGTTATCAGGTTGTTTGTATCTCACCTAGCTCAGATAATTTTTCTTCAATGCTTAATACAGTACTTAAATTCCTACCATACATAAAACTTCATTTTTAATGGTTCCTTCATCTGACTAGAAAAGTTAATTTTACAATCACAAATATATTCTTCTGATATGAAATTTCTGCATTACAATATATACTAGAAATATTAAATCTTAAAAGCCTATTTCAAACAGGTAATTTCATTAAAAATAAACATAAATACCCCCTCAAGCAGCTGCTTGCCACAGAGGTCTGACAGGAGCCTGTCAGTTTATATGCCATAGTAGAAGGACTGTGAGGATGGCAGGACCTCAGCAGAAAAACGACACGAACATCCATGCCTTACCGGGGGCTCGAACCCAGGTCCCCCTTAGATCAGTAGCTAAGCGCGCTAACCACTCAGCCAAGTGTAATAAAAAAAACTCTGATAGTTGGTAAAAATTTGAAAAGGGTTATCTTCTTTGTTACAAATATCTGTATGCCTTTACAAATCATACAACAGTTGGTTTTTTATTGGTGGACCAGTTTTCAAAGTATAAAAAATTTGCAGACTGCAGGGCAGAAATTTAAGTGGTATAAAATTTTAAAACAGTTCAACTTCATTTTTAGTGTGAACTATGAGAAAAACCTTTTGCATCTACTACACATTGAATTCAGAAGTCTCCCTACTGTATATCTACAAGAAAAAACATAAAAGTGCATTACATTGAGTGCCAGTTCTCACCTACATGAAAATATTAATACCAATCTGCATTCTCTTTTGTGCCAGTCGAATATACTTCATGGGTTGTAAGCTGCAATGTGTCTTTCCTACAATGAAATGGCTTAAAAATTCTGACAAAATAAAAGCCTTTGCTGATTTTATCAGCTTAGACTAATTCATTATGATTCATTTTAAAAATATTTGAAACTATATGTACTGGCAACCTTTAGCATTAGTAAAGAATATCTTAAATCAGGGGTTGCCAAAATACTGTATGTAGGCAACATCCAACCTGCCAATCAGACAAGCAATACAAAAAATTTAAGCTTTTCAATTCCAGAATGGAAAAATATTACTTCTGTCCAAATAGGATACCAAGTGAAAGTTGGACACAACAACACGATCTGGGGCTCTGACTCATTAAATTTATTATAACTGCCAAGATAGACACAAGCAATGGTTTATGGTATTGTGGATGACTGCAACAATAATTAAGTCGTAAGAGACAACTTTTACCTGTAAAACATTTTCACAATCTTACTTTGTATGCTGCTTAATTTTTGCCACTTCATCGGTTATTTTAATGAGAAGCACATAATTCTCTACCATGTTTTTTACTTAGTGACCACCTTTAAGCAGGGGTGGGGGTAATTCAGTCAGTAGCATGCCAGGCTCATAATCTGTAGTTCCCAGGTTTGAGTCCCAGCTTGGTATGCGTCGAGGTTTATCTCCGCAAAACTCCCCACCATGCCCACAGTCAGTAGTTATTATGAAACCAAGGAATATTCAACAAATCTCATCAAAGACTAAGACAGGTATATTATAAAAGATTTCGATCCAAATGAGAAATAAATATAAATTATCCTAATAAGAACCATATATAAAAAGTATGCTATTATACCAAGATCTCATTTTGCATTGGGGATAGATTCTAGAAAATAATGATTCAAATCGATATTATTTCTAATAACTAAAATACTTGAGACAGGGTGTTGGCATCACAGTACTCCCTAAACTCTCAAAAATATCCAAATTATACTTCACACAATTAAATATTTAAGCAGTAATAATACTCAGTATTGAGGAAAATAATAGAATTAAAAATGCACAAAAGTATGAATAATAATCTAAAATTCTTACAAATATTTACATTAAAAAAATGATGTTAATAAAATAATATATGCATGCTATGGAATGATACATTGATGTGTTCAGAGTTTAAGTGGGTACTCTTATGAAAGCAATGATGGTTCAGCAGTCTGCTGGTAAGTGGCCAAGGGAGAAAGCTGTTCAGTCTGCTAAACAACCTTCCTTTTCTCTATAATTAGGACTTCCGTTAATTGTTAAATTTAGCTTCAATATCATATAATTTGTGTGACTCTCAAAAAGTCAACTTTTGACCTTTGTCCTAATATTTTTTGCTTTGCAACACTGTGCTACAGCAGTCTAGCAGATGAAGTGACACCATTTCTGACTTGTCCCTGCAGTTGCATTTTCTGCCTAGGAAACGACACTTTTTAATGCAAATAGGAAGTGAGCCATAATTTGCCAAAAAACTTACAAAGGTTTTGGTGTATTTAGTTCTCTTTATTTAAAGCAGTCACTTAAACTTTATTAGTCATTAAACATATGGATTAGATGCTTATTACACTTTAATGACATATATAAGCTGAGAATTAAAAATATGCTATATCACAATGTAAGAGTTTAATAATTATATTTTCTACAATTTACATCGTATAGTTATCATAGGAAATGCCTTCTCATATGAGGGGTAAACTCTTCAGACAAAAGTCAGCTGCATTAACATCATATTGGCAACAATGCATATTTCAGTTACCTTTATACTATGTATAATACTGAAATCACATTAACAGTAGGCTAGAACAAGTTAATATATAGACTTAATAGCAAATATATGTTATTATCTTTCTATGCTGAACAAGTTTCAGCACATAGATCTATACTAATTTACATCTATCTTAAGTTTACTGTTTAGCTTATTTTTTATATAAAGCAGAAAATTTGTATTTAAGTCCATACGTCCAATCATGATGTACTTGTTATCACCAAAACTATGTTAGTATCCTCTCTCTCGATGCTGGTAAGTGATATCCAGATGTAGTTGAATATCACGTAGATGCTATCTTTTGATTTACTGAAGGCACATCCTATTGATATACATTATGATGACAGTTATAATTGCGAATCCACAATCTATAGCTTTTACATTCTACCTACCATCTGGCAGGTTCTCTTTGGTCTGTTAACAGGTTGACTGCATGATGTTGCTTCTATCACAGGTAGTCATATGCACTTACTATTTTATTAGCTCTAGATATATAATCATTTAACAATCTTATCTGTTATCAAATAGATGATTGTTAAATATCGATATTGGGCAGACACTCAACCAGTAGCAGCCTAATCCATGATAGAATCCAACATATAAAACAGCATGATCATTATACAGAGATCTAACATATATGATTGTTAACATATTGCAAGAATTTGGAATAAAAGTTCCAATAACAATGGCTTATACTGTATATAAACTTATCATAAATGATAAAGTATTAACAACAGGTGGAATATATTTAATCACTCTGGATGACCCACAACATAAAGTACATCCCAAACACTGATGTGTGAGAGACATACTTATAAAACATTTTTGCAACGACTTAGAGAACATAAAAATATTTAAAATAAAGATCCACAAACCACTTTAGCTGAAATAGCTATAAACAATGAATTAACTATTAGTGTAAATGAGACTAGAATTGCAATGGCACCTTCCACAAAATTTCAGCTTAATTACACTGAAAATATTATAAACGTATATGAAGATGTGATATGCAACACTGACACAACACCTCTCCCTTCAGCATGTAATCTGCTGCTGCCAAATTCGTTTGCATAAACTCTTCTCCTCTAGTGATAACACCATTTAAGTAGACAGCTCCCCAATTTGGTATGTTTGACAAAGCCAACAAGCAGTCAGCAAATTGTGTCACATCTTTTTAAACTTTATTTTGATCTTTGAGATTTAGACATGAGTTTTTAATGCACATCTATTTACTGTCAGTGCTACGTACCAAGTTAGGCACTTCATAAAATGTCAGCTTGCAGTAAAATAAAAAAAAAACTGTGAAGTCTTACTAATACATGTGCATACGACAACCTGTTAATGAATCAAAGAGAACCTGTCAGATGGCATGTAGAATGTAAAAGCTACAGATTGCAGATCTGCAAATTATAACAACTGTCGTGTAAAGTATAATCAACAGTATGTGCCTTCAGTAGGCTAAATGGCTTCTACATGATATTCAACTTCATCTGGATATCATTTACGAGCATGGACAGACAGGATACTAACAAAGTTTTGGTGACAACACTCATGATTGGATGGATGAACTTGAACACAAAGTTCCTGCTTTATATAAAAATATAAGATTAACAGTAAATTTAAGATAGATGTAAATTAATAATCTATTTATTAATTTACATCTATCTATTAATTTACATCTATCTATAAAGACTTAATTGTAAATATATGACATACTAGATATTTACCATTAAGTCTTGTATAACAACTTGTCCTAGCCTACTGTTAATGTGATTTCAGTATTATATGTATATAAAGGTAACTGAAATATGAATTGTTGCTAATATACCAGTATGATGTTAATGCAGCTGGCTTTTGTCTGAAGAGCTGACCCCTCGTATGAGGAGGTATTTCCCCTGATAATTATACAATGTAAACTGTAGAAAATATTAATATGTAATTATAAATGAATGAGTCCCTCAGGTTAATTATACAGGAAGTTCTGATTTGCAAAAGAGGTGAACGTTTGGAAAAAGCTTTGTTAAACAAGTATTTGTAAATCAAAAAGCTGTACCCATTGATTAAAAATTCATTCATCCTATGTAAGAAATTAAGTTAGCATGGCCTACAAACACAGATATCTTAAAAAGTGTCTGATGTAAAAAGATATTTAATAAAGATACTGACATGTTAAATTAAAATAACAGAACATAAATATGTTTTTAGGGTTTATACTAATATTAGTAACTTCTTAAAACACATTACAAGCAGAAAGGAACATGGACAGTAGAAACATTTATTAGATATTTCACCCAAACATTGGTACATATTCAACATTCGTACATATCTGATATATGTGGGATTTTTTTTCCTCTTTTTTTTCTTATTTAGGAATAACTAGAAATATATGATGCTATGGCAGAGTAGCAGACTGAAAGTGCATGACCATAAAAGAAATCATGTTACAGCAGCATGGCTGTTTAATATTTCATTAGTAGTATTTCTTTCACTTAGGGCTATTTTCCATTTAGTTCAGAGTTCATTTCTTAAGATAACAAGAGAAAATGTTGCTTAATTTGCTTTTAAGTTGTTGTTTTACTGCAAAACTTTTTTTTTTACACACAGCAGGCTAAACAATCAAATCAGGACTTCAGATGTCAGAGTTGGATAGGGAAAGAATGGGGTATTGGAGAATTAGGAGATGGATGGAAGTCACCTCTAAGAGCAATCCAGTCTGTTCTTTAACATGAACAGGGATGGCTCTCCTGCACACTGGGCAAATGCTTAAAGTCCCATCCAATACACAGTGACCTTTAAAACCCCATTGGTGTCATCTTTCTCGCTACATGAAAAATAGGAGTTAGCAGGAAAAAATCTCAATGCAGACACAGTGGGGACTCAAACTGAGATCATCAGATTATGCCTCTGGTGTACTATTGGACTAAGCCAATTGATGCTTTCAGGCAGTGTTACCTTATATTCTAAAAAATAGAAGCTTGAATTTTTGAGTGCTGCTGTATTTTGAAGTATATAAAGCATGCAAAGGATTTGTAAAATGAAAACTGTCCCCCAAAAAGGCAATTTTGTTAAAGAAAGGAAATTCTGTATATACAGGGTGAATCTGAAAAAGTGGGCAAAACTTTACGGGGTGGTAGAACGCAGCTATACGAGCAATATTTGTCATAGAATGTATGGTCGGAACGCAAACGGCGAGAAGTTAAAAGGTAGTTTTCCACTGTCACATTTAAAGAATGAACACAAGAAGGAGAGGATATACTTCAGAAAACATTTTATTAACAGGAATGTAATTGAGGTATATGCTCAAAGAAATTGCTCAAAAGAGCTGCCGCCAGCTGTAATGCAGGCTTCACAACTGTGGGATAGGGATCGACGCACATTTGCGAAGACACCAGGCATTTCCCGAATATCGCCGGCAACAACGGCGATATTCGGGAAATGCCTGGTGAATGCCATATCGGTTTCAATGGGGCACTCGTAGATTAGGCTTTTCATATGGCCCCACTGTACACAAAGTGCATATCCTCCATTTCGTGGTTAGTATAACCAGCCATCCTCTCGGCAATCCACGGTAGAAATGCTGTTGGGTGCGAGGACCGACCCTTTTATACCATTTCCAACGCCACCTAGCGGCTCGCCGTTTGCGTTCCGACCATACATTCTATGACGAATATTGCTCGTATAGCTGCATTCTACCACCCCGTAAAGTTTTGCCCACTTTTTCAGATTCACCCTGTATATGTTAAATCAAGAACTTACTGTATAAACACTAAATATTTTAGAAGCCTATAAACTTCTGCTTCATTGTCAGTGGTGTGAAATAGTTCTATTAAAAAATAAAATTTATTAAAATAATCAACTACAAAATATACAGCAGACTTATACCTTTAAATATAGGATTATCTCTACAAACTCTAACATTTGATTATAAAACAAGTTATAGAGGTCTTTGGTAATGCACAAAGGTAAATTTGACTTATCATTTGAAGCACAAATACAAAACACAGCAAAAACACGGCTAAAGAAAATACAATCATCTGATCAACAAGAGAAAATTTGTAATCATTGTTTTGTTTTTTTAATACCTAAAAATACTTTTATTTAATGACTGGTTTGTTTTAAAATTGGTACATTATTTGTACAATTTTTTATACTTCACTCAAAAAACTACTAACGAGTGTTGCTGTATGCAATTATGGAATGTCTGAGTATTATACAAATCATATATAACAACACTGATCAACATTGGTTTTACTTCTTTGATGAAATTAGGTGACCCTTATATTTTTTATGCCGATTATGGAAAGGATTTGGAATTTCTTTTTATCACCATAATTTTAAGAAAATTGATCTAGAAAACAAGATTATTTTTAGATTGCTAATGGTTTTCCTTTTTAAAAACATTGACCAGAGTTAATAAAAATGTCTGACTTCTTTTAACTTTAAATACTCCAAACAAACCATAGTTGTAGAAGGTATGAATAACTTTTTCTGAGTGGGGTAATCATGCCTAAAGCCACTATATGGTTTAAGAATGGCAACTTTTTCTTCCAGGACATAAAGTTTGAAAAAATATATTTTGTCATCCCTCCATAAAAAGTTTGATTGATGATGAATTTTTGTGCAAGCTACATAATAAAAAACAAAATATTTCTCAGTTAATGTAAGCATTTTCAGGAATAAGTGATCAAAGAAGAAAATTTTGTGGGTTCACAAATTAGCAAAGTCATTAAAAAATGTAATTTCTATATTTTGAATGAAATAAAAGAGCAGTGTGGAGAGTTCTAAAGCAGTAATCAACAACTATGTGGACAATGTCACACCTTAAAATTACATCTACCTTATGACAGATGTGCTTGTGATTTATGAAACAGTAGGATGCAGCATCCCTCTAAAATTGGTCCCAGACAATTTATCCAATGATAATTGGTGCAATTCTGATTTGTCCAATGGGGACAATCAGATGTAATCCAGTCTTTTGGTCCCCTCTTTTACTTTTTTTCTCGTATGACTGCATCATTCTCCCCTTCCATCACAATTTTTTCCCCCTACATCCTGGCTTGGCTATGTTCGTTTACATATAAGGATCGATTTTTGAATGATTCCCTGAAATCATGGCCTTAAGGGATTCAAATTGCAGTTTTCAGCTCAATTTAAGAGAATAAGACATGATGGATATGGACAAATTTAAAATTTGAAGTAGCAGTTTCTTAATGTAATTCCCTAATACAGTGGTTCTCAACCTTTTTAACTGAAGTATCCACTGGAGGGTCAGTGAGATCCTCAGTTACCCCCAAGATTATTATAGGCATAGAATGTTAAGGGGTGATTTTCAGTTTTTTGCATACATGTACGGTATTATAATGCTACCAAAAAATAAGCACTTCACTTAAAATTTTTAGCTAAAATAAAATATGTATTATTGATTTAAAATTAAAAAGAAAAAAAAGGAAAAATAGATCTACTCATTTAATCTATTGCAATTATGGAATGTCTTTGTTATTCTGTTGTGACAGATTTTTAGTGATTTTGCTGAAATTAAGTGTCAAAGCTGATGGTTGACAGCAAATATCTGCTGCAGCCATTTTTAATGCAACACTCAAAGCACCCCTTGGTATCTATTTCTCAAGGTACCAACAAGGGTTCATGTACTCAACATGGGTAATGTACAAGAAGGGTTCATGTACAGTTGAGAACCACTGCCCTAATGTTTCAAAGCTAAATGTTATCCTACAAATAAAAAAAAATAAATAAAATACAATTAATAAAGTTTTTATCAGTCAGATGGACATTTACCCCCAAGTCCGACTCTTCCCCTAGAAACAAAAATATTGAATGCTTTTTGAATGCTTAGCTTTAATTGAAAATTAGAATTGCCCCCAGGCCAAAAATGCACACACAAATAAAGGACAATCTTTGCTGTTGTTTATTGTCCCTTTTCTCAATAATCAACTTCAAAGAAATTTGATTCATTGAGCAAAACTTTTGAACTTGCAGCAAAAGTGCAAAGGCTTCATTTGCCTTTGCACTTTTGCTGCAAGTTCAGCAAATTTGCAGCAAAAACATTTTGCTGAAATGCACTGTTTAAAATGTTTGCCATTTCATAGGGGCTTTCCATATACAGAAATATTTGTCAGTCTTTTTATTTGCCATATATTTCCGCAGATAAGACGACCTTCAGATAAGACGAGGTATAAATTTTCGTCAAAGTTTTATAGTTTTAGCATATATCTGTCCTATAAGACGACCCCAAACTATCAACGGCCTATGAATTTAGTTTAGATCGGCAATCATCATCTGGATAATAATACTGTATAGCGTATACGGAATTCTGTCCTATTCGCAAACATTCGCACTGATTCGGGTAATGACCTTGACTATTCACAAAAGCGTCAAATGGGACCCATAAGACAAGCTTCTCAACAACGAAAGTGAGGATGTACTTGAGGAGCTATTTGCCTTAGATGATGAATGTGAGGATTTTAAATACATTGGTGAGTGATTTATTTTATAATGGTTTCAATTTATATAAATTTCAATCTAATTTTTTTTGTATCTGTCCTATAAGACGACCCAGATTTTGGGGGCCTTTTTTTTATGATTCAACTATGGTCTTATCTGCGGAAATATACGGTAGTTATAAAATATAGTGTTGAAGCTGAGAAACAAAACAGGATCATTTCTTGTTGTCTCATTTTTAAAAGAAGTGAACTAATGTCATCTCAGTCATTTGTCCATGGACATTCAATATTTTTGTTTCTAGAGCTAAATTAAAAATTATTTTTGGGTTAGATAGGTATTCATGAAATTATGATTCACACTTTCTGAATTACTCTAAAGTTTAAATTGCACCTTCTAAAGTGGAAAAATGTTTAAATTGCAACTTTTAAATGAATATTTCCCACATTTTTATAATAAAAATTTTTAATTTTGATGGTGGAATGTGAAGGCCATGAGGTTTGCATTGCATATCCCTTATTCCCCCCCCCCTTTTTCCAACCCTATTGTATATGCTCTTTTCTAATGCAGCCTAGATACCATGGTTCAAAATGTATTGAAAATGCATGCTAGTGTACCTCATAAAAACTTCCTATTTTCAGTAATTAATGGAAAAAAACATGGAATGCAATATTGTGGTTCAGATTATTCAGAAATAAAACTGTTAGTGCTGCTCATAATATGTTGATGTAACAACCTTATTTTAATAGTGAACTGCAAAACTAATTTTTAACCTTATATATGTATTAAAAAAAAAATCAAGGATTTACACAATCAAGGAATTGTAAATATATTCGAGAAATCGTATTAATCATGATGTCTTCTGGTTTCCTTATCAAGATATCAAAAAGAATATTGTGAAGCACATTAACAAAAACTGTGCAGTTTTTCCATTTTGAAGTGTTTTTTAATTCATCTATTCAGCATATTTGCATTGCAATGAATTCTTAAAAGTCTTTAGGTGTATTTAAAAAAGGATAGGGTAATTTTATGAAGAAATGGGAAAAAGCTTTATGCAAAAAAAATTAAATTTTCATTCACCCAGGGCAGATGAAAGGGCTTGTTTCCTTGATATATTTGACTTTGAATAGTCCAAGCTAAAGATGCAACAGATTTTTTTTTATCTGGAATCTCCCTTATTGGAGAGCTCAGTAACTAAAAAAATGTGTGTGCAAAACTAGATTATTTCCCCTATTGAGCACAACAAGTGTCAATATCAATTGATTAGTTCTAGAAATATTGAAATTACCCATGAAATAGAACATTATTTTATTGTCATTAGCACTGTTGGACATTTTGTCCAATTAGACAACTAGTCTCATTGAATGAACTGTCCTTTGGACAAATTGTTCCCTTTACATTGGATGAATCAGCATTAGACCAGTTGGCTTTGGACAAATAGTACAAGACCCTTAAAATCATATTTTCTACTCCCCCCCCTCACTTGAAGTTCTTCTGCTGAACCTTAGTGCTCTTAATAATGAGCAAAGAGGAAGATTCCACAGAATATTCCAACTATGCGGAAATACCATCATGGCATATGAAGCCTAAGCATGAAGGTCACTACTGCTGGACATGAACAAGAAACTTCAAATGTTCTCTGTAAATATAAGCATTGTGAAAAAAAGGTCAATTTTAAATATTTTATAATATTAAAATAAAATTAATACACTGTAGACTATTATAAAAATTTAAAAGCTATTTTCATAATCAGCATAAAAATATAAAAATTATCTACTTATTATTATCAGAGAAACAAAAGATTTTAATTTACTGTTAAATGTAGCGAATCACATGCAATCCTAATTTTTATCACATTCATTATCTCTTAAACTTGCTGTTCAGTATATAGACAACACCCAAAGAAAAGCAAAGAACTTTCTCTGCATTAACAAAAATCATATAAAAGTGACAATTTCAATGTGTCTTCATTTATTGGATCAGAAAAGGGATTTACAATATTAAAAAAGTAACAACCATAGTAAATTTAAGTATGTTTTAGTTTAGAGGTTTAATTAGTTGAGCAATCCTTAAAATACTACTATGAATTTAAAAATGCAATTTAAAATTTCATGAAATATAAAACAGATTTTGGAATCTCCCACATACTGAACTAAGTGAAAATTTACAGATAATATATGTTTAAAAAAGTCATATCTATAATAAAAAATTAATTATCATCACTAATAATAACAAACACTGTAAGGCCTTATGATACCCTCACTGCAAGGTAAAAAAATATTATTGTTTTCCCTGTGTGACAGTTGTCAATGTGCTCTATACATTGTGCAAATACCATAGATTACATCTTAGATTAAGTTTAATTTTCAAATTCTGATGATGCATTCTAGTTTTGGTGATATTTGGAAAATGCTAAGAATGGCCAATATTCTCGATATTCCAAAGTTATATGCAAACTGCCTGTATTGCATTCTGGAAGCAGAGGAGCTTAGAAGACTCTAGTTGAAACTTTGGCAAGCTTGGGAAGATGTAGACATCTACAGTAGTTGTACTAATGGCTCTAGCACTGTTAACACAAATGGACATACCCAACAGTGCAGGTGAAAGTTCATATTTTTTACCTAGTTGCAGTTAGGGTACCAAAAGGCCTGGCAGTGTCTTGTTATTCTTATTAGTGAGGATATAGTTGAATTCTCATTAACAATTCATAGCAAATCTGAAGAAAAATATATTTTACATAAGTGCATTTAAAGGCACTGCCCATTACATCACCACATGTCTGCAATTACAATAGAAAGTAATTATATCCAAACTACATGCTAGCATTAAGCCAACAGCATAATTGCTATAAGTTTATATAAATATGCCACTCAATTGTTCTTACAATAAAGTGCAACTATAGTCATCAATTTAAAGATGCAACTGCAAGTATTTCTCAGTATAAAAACATAACAGATAAATATATGTCTTAGGGTCACCATTTGCAGATTGATCAAAGAGAATAAGAGACATGTATATAGCCATCCCGTCGAGTGGTTAGCGCGCTTGGCTACTTATCTAAGGGATCTGGGTTCGAGCTCCGGGTTAAGGCATGGATGTATGTGTCATTTTTCTGCTGAGGTCCTGCCATCCTCTCAGATCTTCTATGGCATATAAACTGACAGACCTCTGTGGCAAGCAGCTGCTTGAGGGGGTATTTATTATTATTTATTTATACCATATATTGTCAGTAGGCTATATCTTGTGATATCATTTTGCATTCTAGCATTTCACAATAGAACACAAAAGAACATTTCACCATATCAAGAATTATGAATATCAAGTCTAAGTGAATCAAACCACACTAATGGTAAATAATGATAAATTGCATTCTATTAAGATTTTGTGCACTCATCAGCATGAGGTACCAATGGAATATGGTACCCACTTTTAACACCATCAAAGGAATAAAGAACTGCCATACTAGCATAAAAAGCTACCAACAGATGATATCCCTACCTTTTATTCTGTTTGAAATAGTCTGTGAATTGTGACCCTAAGACATTCTGCTACTTGATGCAACTGTAATAGTATAGCAATAGATTTTCATTTTGTATGGAAATCAAGATTCAACATCAGAATCTGGATGCACTTTAACTCCACTCAGCAGGGCTGGATTACTTGCTGTTATTTTACGTTGGTAACAATGGCAAAAACAGAATATGCTAAAGGACCAGTACAGGTTAAGTGCTGTAAAAGTGGAAGCTGGATAATAACTGAATCCTTCTAAAGTGTAACCTGAAAAAAAAAATAGCTTTTAATACATGAAAATAATCAATGTCATGAATATTTACAATAGCAATTAAAACAAAACAACTTCATTTTTGTATCAGAGAAAGCCTATCATAATTATAAAAGTAAAAGGTTGTTTGGGTTGGGTTGTTTTATCTCTGAGCGGCACTTTTTTGCACACCATGGGCTAAATGGCCAGGTCACATGGACCCCGAGGGCTCAGAGAAGGTTGGGGGAGGAAACCCACTGGAACAGCTGTTGGGAGACAGATGGTAACCTCCCGTCAAGGCCATCCAGCGTGTTCTTTAACGTGCACAGGGTATGGCTCTCCCGCACACGGGGCCACGGCTTAACGTCCCATCCGACGGATGGCGGCCTTTCCAAGCCCATCGGTGTCCCCTACTGACCGTGGGCAGGGCGGGGAATTTTGCGGAGATAAATCTCAACGCTGACCCAGCTGGGACTCGAACCTGGGAACTACAGATTACGAGCCTGGCAAAAGTAAAAGGTCACCCCCATTGTAGCAATGGGTACTGAATAATTCACAAAAGTTTAATTCAGTTAATAATTTCTCTTTGCATATTCAACTTTTGTGCAATGCAATTTTTACAAAAGAAAAATACTTTTATATTTCAATATCATGAATTCCAGTATTTAGCACTCATATGATTAATAAATTAGTTAATATTTCACAATTACACTGCATTTGACTAACTCCCTAATGGAAAAAATCCTTAATAATATTAGCTGGATTTCCTAAATTTTGAAATATTTTAAACCAAGACAGCTTTTGCAACATAATTTCATATGTATGTACAGAAATCCTAAAAACATGGCTATCTTGAGCTACAGCCAGAATTTGGCAGCTGTAGGCCAATCCTAATGAGGTCCTGTTTGATATTGTCTACCCACTGCATCCTACATCTCCCCTTTTGCTCAGGCTTTTAGGCATACTCTACATAACCCTATTCACTGATCTATAGTTATGCACATGGGGAACATGGCCAAACCAATGAAGTTTGTTTGCATAATGAAAGCTTTCTATAACAACACTGGGTCATTCAAAAGTTGGTAAGGCTTGTAACAATTGATTTAGCATTCCTACTGAAGTTTGAAAAGGATGCATTTTTCTCTCCTTTTCTCATTGGTTACTGATTATGCTATGCAGAATTCACTGCAAGGGGGAAATTTTGGCCTTAAATTATCTAGAAATTTGAAAATTTCTGATTTAGATTATGCTGGTGTGGCCCTTTTGGTAAATGATGGTGAGATGAACTCTTTGATTAAAGCCATTAACAAGACTAGTAATAGAGTAAATTTGGTGATAGAATGAAAACTAAAGCAATGAAAATTGGTTAGGCAGGGTGGGCTTTAGTTATTTTGAATGGCTGCACCCTTGAGCATCTCAGTTTAATTATCTCTGAAGCTGTGTAACAGATACTGGGTGAAGTGCAGCATGAGATAAAGAGGATAGGGATTGTTGCTAGAATTTTTAAGAATCTAGGAGTGGTCAACTTCACAGGGTCCTTGGTGCTGACCATTTATACTTACTAGACTGGACTTGCTGCACTGGTGGGCATCTGTTGAGGGAGAATCTGCTGCTGTGTTTTCTGTTTGCTTCTGGATAGTCAGCCTTAAGTGAACAGAGGCATGGGATACCTTATATCAGCTGGTGGATAATCCTGATCAGAGGCCATCGCAGGTACCTGAACCTTACTTAGCTAGTTGGGTATCATCAATTCTAAACTGGAGCAATGTGTCTCAGGCAGGCCATATGGCTCTTGAAAAAGTCCACTTGAAAAGGTGGTGCCTGAAGTTCCTACCAGCATCAGTGACTTCAGCCTTTGCCCCATGCCTGCAATCAGGGGGCTTTTTGATATTGTTGGCCCTACCTATCTCAATAAACTTAGTTTCTTTAAAAATCCTATTAATCATTTTCTGTCTGCAGGAATGTGAGAACATTACATAGAAATTATTCTCTTGATGTCCTCACACAGGAATTCCAGCACTATAACCTAGATATTCTAGGCTTGCAAGAGACCAGATGGACAGGTAAAGGGTGAGACACTTAACAAAAAACTTTAAATTTCTCTTTTCAGGGAGGGAGGATGGAAAGCATCACCAAGGTGTGGGTCTGCTGCTTAGCAGACATGCTAGTGATGCTCTTCTAGGATATGAGTGCATTAATGAAAGGTTTCTTACAGCAAAATTTCAGACAAGCATTAAAGACTTGAATGTTATCTGCTGTTATGCCCCCACTGAGGATGCCGATGAGGATGAGAAGGATAGGTTTTACAGACAACTTCAGGATATTTTGAATTCTGTCAAGAAAGGAGATATTATCCTTGTTCTAGGTGACTTCAATGCCAAAGTTGGTACTGACTCTGACCTTTGGGGAGGGGTGATAGGCCCTTTTGGTATTGGTAGCTGCAAGGGCAATGGGTAACATCTCCTACAGGTAAGTAAACTCAATGGTTTCAGAATAACTAACACATATTACAAACACTGCGGCATACATAAATACACACAGGTTTCACCTGATAGGCTGCATAAGAATATGATGGATTTTATATTAATTAACAGCAATTGGGTTAGTTCTGTTAGGAATACCAGGGCATATAGGGGAGCTGAAGTTGGATCTGACCATTACCTTGTTAAAAGTGTCTTGCAACTTAAACTTAAAAAGTGTTGTGCTAATGTTAAAAAATTTACCTTTAACACTGAAAGACCCAGTTATAGCTAAAGCTTACCACGATAGGTTACTTAGTCATTATGGCAGTCATGGTTTGCTTACTGCTGAAGCTGAGAAAGAATGGGATCAGTTTAAACAGGTTTTTCTTGAAACTAACAGTATTCTTTTGCATAAAAAGGAACAGAGTAAACAAAATTATTTGAGTGATAAGGCTATGGAACTTATTTCTGGAAGAAGGAAGTGTAGGAATAATATGAATCAACATCTTACTAGTTCTAACATTACAATGAGCTTAATAAACATGTAAAGGATCAGTTAACAGCTGATAAGAATATTTGGCTTAATAGCTTGACTGACAAAGCAGAGGAAGCAGTTATAAAGCACAACAGCAGGGGGTTGTACCAGATTGTTAATGTTTTATGTGGGAAGAAAGACACAAATACACAGGGATTAAGGGATAAACATGGCAAGGTGGTTGAAAGTGAGGATTCTGTGATGGCTAGGTGGGCTGAGCATTTCAGAGATGTTCAAAATAGTGCAAATATTTCTACTCCCATTGTTTGTAATTAAGATAGATGCATTACTGACTTCTATGATGGCCCATATTACATTCCAAAGTTGCATTGGCTATCTCTAAATTAAAACTGCATAAATCCCCAGGGTTGGAGGAAATCACCACTGAAATGCTTAAAGCTGGGAACATTTGTGTTGTCACATGGCTGACTGAAATTTTGAATATTTTTTATGATAAAGGTGTTGTTCCTAAGGATTTTACTAGAGCTGTCACTGTCCCAATTTTTAAAAAACAGGTAATCGCAGTTCTTGTGGTCGGTCGGTACCACGACCTCCTGATAAATAGTCAGTGCTCTCCAGAGCACCTGACATGTTATCAGGAGGTCGTGGGTTCATAACCCACCAGGCTCAGACAATTTTTCCTGTATAATTGAAATCGACGTCAAAGTGCCTATTTATTACTGGATGTTGAACCGTCGAGTTTATTTGAGTTTATCTCAATATTTATTATCATTAGCATACTTGTAAGACATGCTTTCCATCTATTGACAAAAATAGAAAGCAGCTAAGGCTAAAAATTGCCTAAAATAATGCCTATATGTGACTTAATGGGAATGTTCATAGCGTTAATTAGAGATCTTGATCAGCGGCTGGTAGCTCAGTGGTCCAGAGCACCTGACATGTTATCAGGAGGTCGTGAGTTCGTATCCCACCCAGCTCAGACAATTTTTCCTCTAAATTTGCAATTGACGTCTAAGTGGATACTTAAAAATTCGCAATTCAAAAAAATTTAAATTTTGCCATAGGTTTGAAACACTCTCAGTATAGTAGGGAAGGGGGGGGGGAATAAAAACTCTTGCCTAAATTGCCCTCCCACAGGAGGATTGATTTCTGTGCCAAGGGTTTTTGATTCCATATCCAAGACCTGATTCATTTTCAGGAAAAAATAAAAGATCAAAGTTTTGTTACTTGAAAACAAAGAAAAAAATAAAAGAAAAATTAACATATAACCTAATGTGACATTAAATAACATCTGCAAAAGCTTGTAAACCAGCCATTCAATGTAGCATAGCTCTGAAAGATAAATAATTTATGGAGTATAAATATGGAGAATAAATCTACTGAAATGAAAATGAAGGTATAATTATAAAAATATAAATACTAACTGGATGCACTGTGACATTATCCAATGTGTAAGAACAACGATGTAAACAATCTATTAAGCAGCCACTTGACTGCACATGGGAGCAATTAACTAGGTCATGGCATCTGTTCTGCTGTTTTACAGAGCCACATATCTTCTGAATCATGCATACAAATATTCATAAAATATTTTGAATTTAATGAATTTTATAAAATATTCATAAAATATTTTACATTTAATGGTTTAAAAGGATTAACATTCCTCCCCTCAGTATCTTGGCTGTGCTACTCTGATGATATAAAATTTGATGAAATAACGGAGGAAAAAAAAACAGTTTCAGAAGTAAAAGAGGTACATTAGATGCAGGTTTCACCTTATACAGACTAGCAAATTTAATGATGGAAAAAGGAAAATTATTACTGTTTATTACATTACATTTTCCAAAGTATTCATTGACATGCAGTTGACGCAATAGATATTGTCTACTCAAAGCCCTTATTAAGAGGGGAATAGAGACTAAAACACACACTAATGCACCTTTACAGCTACCAAAGAAATAATTAAATTTGTAAACATTGAAGCTAAAAAAACAATAGCAGCTAAAAAGAAAGTCATGCAAAGATGCCAATATCATTGCAGTTGCCAACTTCTATCTTGGTAAACTAATGAATAGGTCATATTATCAATTTTAAGATTAACTTAATAATTGAATGGAAATTTAAATCATTAATATAATGATATATGAAATAAATATAAATCATATTAAATATGCAGATGAAAGTGTAGTCACAACAAGTACTGCAAGAAACTAGAGGTGCAGCATACACTTCACTAATGAATGAAAAAATTTAATTATTTCTTTGGTAGCTGTAAAGGTGCATTAGTATATTTCTAATCTCTATTTCCCTCTTAATAAGGGCTTTGAGTAGACAATATCTATTGAGTCACATTCTCATACACTAGGTGGTTATATACAATGGACAATACTTATATTGAATCTTTATGATCATTTATTCCAACTCTCTTCATTAATTCTAAAGGATTTCTGTTATAAATATGCATCAATAAAATTTTAAATAATTTAACTATCATTCTGTTGCTAACCAACTTGTTTAAAATGCTTTAGTGATTCAACCAAATTTAGGTATTATCTACAGTGTTCTCTACCAATGACTAGGTTTCAATTAAAGCATTTTTAAAACATTCTTAAATTAAGTTTTAAATATGCATAAAATATTTGAAATAAATCTTTTTCATTCATTGATGTATAAAATACCAAACAAAAAGTATCTTTAAGCAAAAGTTCATGCAGATATCTTAATTCTAAGGGAAGTTATGATGGCTGCAGTATTTAAAAGTGTTGAAACAAATGGAAAAGTTCTTCCTGAGGCTTTTATTTAAAAAAAAAAAAACTATTGATACCATACTAATAGACATCTCTAAAAATCTGATGTAAAGTACTATACCAAGACTTCATTTGCATTGGGGATAGATGACTTATTTCTATTGATGGGTTAAAAATTAACAATAATTATCCCCTCAAGCAGTTTCTTACCACAAAGATCTAACAGGAGCCTGTCAGTTTATATGCCATTGAGATCCATGAGGATGGTGAGACCTCAGCAGAAAGACAGCACAAACATGTGCACAAACACCTATGCATTACCATGGCTTTATCAGTCCCTGATCAATAGCCAAGCACATTAATCACTTGGCCATTTAATCAATAGTAAACCTACAATACATAATTACCTATTGACATAGAATCAAAGAAATACATTTGTAGGAAAAACGAGTTTTGACTTTAATATTTAGCAAACTCACAGCAATTTACTATTATATAATATCATGATTATGCTGTAATTGAAAACACTATAGTACTTGAATGCACCATTATGTCTTTAATGGACATACAGAAATCTGTTTATGATAAATTTCAGAGCTCCGATATCATTAAATAATATGCTCCTTTTGTACTGGGTGACTTAATTCTATATTTCAGTAGTAAAGTACCATAGGAGATGTCCTGTAGACATGGAACTCATGAAATAAGTTGAAAATTTTTGATTTTGGCATGAGTAGGATTCAAACTTGCATCTCCCAGTAACTGGCAGGTATGCTAACTATGGTGTAGTGGTTAGCATACCTGGCATGTTACCAGGAGATGTGGATTCGTATCCCACTCAAGGCAAAATCAATTTTTTTCAGCTTATTATTTCATAATTCTATACCTTTCGCAATCATGAAGTTGAATAAGTCTATTTCACAGTACTCTAAGTTGTAGGGATGTTAATTTATGATGAATACCAGTCCTGGTTAGATGCACACAGCAAAGTGGTGTTGATCCTTTTTTTTTTCTCAGCTTGTGTCATGCTTTAGTTGAATCCAACTCTCAGCTGAAAGTTGTTTTCACTATCCTGTGTGCTCTTAATACTCAGATTCCAACTATGCCGAGATGACATCACCTTCACTCGTTATGGGCTCCCACTGCTTCTTCCTTTTTCTTGTGAACTATTGCAACCATTACAACCATTATGAAACTAAGTTAACTGTTATGAAATTGTAACTGTAAGTTACAAGCTAAATGTAGGCCTGTTTGCCTCATTTTGGAAATAATCTGCAACAGTGCTCAGAATGTATAAATGAAAGCAGTTGGGAGCCCATGCTAACTCAGTGAAGGTGACATCATATTGGAATAGTTAGAATCAGAGTGATAAGAGCCTACAGGACAGCAAAAACAACTTTCAGCAACAGAGTTGATATTCAAGAAAAGCATGGCACCCAAGGAATAACACCACTTCATTATTTCAGAAAACCAACAGCTACAGCAATGACAAATATGCCAGAAGGAATTAACATCCCTACAGTTTAAAATACTGTGAAATAGACCTGTTCACCTTCATGATTGTGAAAGGTATAGAATTAAATCTCCAAGGTATGAAAAGGAGCAATTATTTATAGGATATCAGAGCTTAGAGTTCCGAAATTTATCGTAAGCAAATTTCTATATGTCCCTTATGCACATAATAGTGCATTCAGGTACTATAATGTTTTCAATTACAGCATAATCATGATATTATGAGTTTTGATGATGAGTGGGACATGAACCCATGTTTCCCAGTTTCATGCCAGGTGTTCTACACCAGTGTTTTTTGAACCATTTTGACCATAGCTCACAATAAGAAATACATTTTCCATTGTGACCCAGATGTTGATATTTTCTATTTTATTTCATCAAAAAAAAAATGCTGGTTGCAACTCAATAAATTGATTTTATGGCCCACTAATGGGTTTTAACCCACAGTTTGAAAAATGCTGTTCTAGATCACTAAACTATCACATTTATCCATTAACTGTAACTTTAAATCTCGTAAATTTCCTGGCCATGTTACCAGTGGCACCATCTATGTTTGGGAACAGAACTTTCCAATACTGCTCAGCATAAGTGTTAAAATGAATGCCACATGCTAAAGTGTTATTAAGGCTAGAATCAATTAACAGTAAATATATGATTTACCTGTTGGCTTTGAATCCAAGAAATACATTTGTGGGAAAAAAATTTCCACAAAAAATCTGTGGGAATTTTTCGTTGAAATAAACTGGGTTCTCACAATTGCTTAGAGTCCCACTGATCAGCAAAACTCATTTTTCCTGCAAAGGTATTTACTACTGATTGATTCTAGCATTAATAATGCTTTATAGTGTGTGTGACATTCCTTTTAACATCTATATTGAGCAATATTGGAAAGTTGAGATTCCTGATAACACTAGTGCCTATATTGACAAGGTCAGGAAATTTTCAGTCACAATGTAGAGAAATGAACTAATTGCATAGAAATCTGTTACTGCATTTTCTGATTGCCTGTGGGTTACAGCTCTAAGTGAACAGAAGCACAGGATATCTTATATCAGCTGGTGGATAATCCTGATCACAGGTACCTGAACCCCCACTTAACTAATTGAGCATTTACAATCTTACACTGCAGTAATGTGTCTCAAGTAGGGTAGTTTCTAGTTATTGAAAAGCTCTACTTGAAAAGGTGGTGCCTGAAGTTCCTACCAGCATGGATGGCTTCGGTCTTTAACAGTGGGTCTTTGCCCCAAGCCAGTAATTAGGGGTCTGTTTGATATTGTTGGCCTCAATAAACCTAGTTTCTTTAAAAATCCTACTAATCATTTTCTCTCTACAGGTACATGAAATGTGAAGACATTACAGAGATTATTCTCTTAACATCCTCACATAGGAATTCCAGCATTATAACCTAGCTATTCTAAGCTTGCAAGAGATCAGATGGAGAGGTAAAGGTCAGATACTGAAACAAATTTAAATTTCTCTGTTCAGGGAGGGAGGATGGCTCCAAGGTGTAGGTTTGCTTTTCAACAGATACGCCAGTGATGTTCTTCTAGGATAAGACTGCATTAATGAAGATTTCTTACATCCAACTTTAAAACAAAAATTAAAGACTAATGTCATCTGTTGTTATGCCCCCACAGAGGATTCTAATGAAAATCAAGGACAGATTTTAGAGACAACTTCAGGATATTTTGAATTCTGTTAAGTCCTGTGGCCGAGTGGTTAGCACGCTTGGCTACTGATCTAAGGGACCTGGGTTCGAGCCCCGGAATTAGGCATGGATGTGTGTGTCGTTTTTCTGCTGAGGTCCTGCCATCCTCTCAGATCTCCTACTGTGACATATAAACTGACAGGTTCCTGTCAGACCTCTGTGGCAAGCAGCTGCTTGAGGGGGGTATTTATTTATTTTTTTTATTTAAGAAAGGAGAATTTCTCTTGTGCTAGATGACTTCAGTGCTAAAGTTGATATCGACTCTGACCTTCGAGGAGGGGTTTTAGGTCCCTTTGGCATAGGTAGTTTCAATGGCAATGGGGAATGTCTAGTACAGGTAAATAAACTTAAAGGTTTTTAAATAACTAACACATACAACAAATACCAGAATATTTATAAACACACATGGGTTTCATCTGATGGGTTACACAGGAATATATTATATTTTAATTAATAGCAAATGGGCTAGTTCAGTTAGCCCATTTGCTGCGGCTAATCCAGTCCCCATTGCAGCAGATGGGTAATCTAAATACACTGAAGTGCTGTTGAATTAGGGATAGGATATGTTATCCATATTCAGTACCGCAAGTCCTGCATTTGTGTGGATGCATGGCTGAAACTCTGGTCATATATATAGCTGTCAGCTTTGGCTTTCCCAAGCATTCAACATGAGAAGAGTAATGGGAAGGGCAAGGTATTTAGATACATTTGACAGAGGGCAGATCATAGGTGCCCGACAGATGGGACACTCGATCTCCAAAATAGTGAACGAACTTGGATTTTCTCATACGAGTTTCATGAGTGTTCTGGGAATATGAAAATTCCGGCAAAAAAACAAGCACCCAGACAAACTGCAAAGGATAACCAGCCTTCAATGATCCTGGGCTTTGCCATCTGACCCACATTGCATGGACTGATAGGGGCCAGACATTATCTGAAATCACCTTCCATTTGAACATGGGTTCCAGTCAGTGCATGGACTATGCAACACTCACTTCATTGTCTTGGCTTCGAGAGCCGCCGACCTACGAGAGTTCCACTTCTAATGGTGCAACACCAGGCTCAACACTTTGCCTGGGCTAAAGAACATTGAAACTGGATTCATCGAAAATTGGCAATGGATAGTTTGGAGTGATGCATCCCAATTTAAACTTCTTCATGCCGATGGAAGACTGAGGGTATGGCGCCAACCCCATGAATCCTGCATGTCAGGTTGGAACTGTACAAGCTGGTGGTGGCTCAGTGATGGCCTGGGGTGTCTTCAGTTGGATGTCTGTGGGACTTTTGGTATGTGTACTGATGACTCTCAATGCATCCTCGTACTTAGAACTCATGGCCGACCATTTATGGCCATCATGCATCCCAATGGAGATGGTGTCTACCAGCAAGAAAACTGTTCATCTCACAGGTCCAGGTTGGCTACTGCATTGCTGCAGGAGCATTCTGCTGACTTTGAAATAATGAATTGGCCACCTAGATTTAAATCCCATCGAAAATCTTTGGGATATGTCGAGCAGAGTGTTTGGGCCCATGTCCCATCAGCGACGACCTGGAGAGAATTGTGGACAGCTCTGGAGGATGCATGGGTTGCCATACCTGTGGAACATTTACACAAGCTTGCGGAGTCCTTGCCTCATAGTGTGGTGGCCGTTATTAGGGCCAGACCCCATGTATTCCAACACATTACTAGGTTGCTATCCCTAATTCAATGGCACTTCAGTGTATAGCCAAACCATACCATGATAGGCTACTTTGTCATTTTGACAATTGTAGTTTGCTTACCATTTAAGTTGAAAAAGAATGGGATCAGTTTAAACAAGCTTTTCTTGAAACCAACAGTATGTTTTGGGTAAAAAGGAACAGAGGGAACAAAATTATTTAAATAATAAGACCATGGAATGTATTTCTGAAAGAAGGAAGTGCAGGAAAAATATGAATCTACACCCTACTAGTCCTAACAGGCCTCATTGCAATGAGCTTAATGAATGTGTAAAGGATCAGTTAACAGCTGATAAGAATCTTTGGTTTGATAGCTTGGCTACCAAAGCAGAGGAGGCAATTAAATAGCAAGAATCTAATTGCAGAATGTTAATTCAGCAGAATAGTTAATTCTTTTGTGTGGGAAGAAACAGTCAGGTACACAGAGATAAACATGGTGAGGATTCTGTAATGGTTAGGTGGGCTGAGCATTTCAGTGATATTTTAAACAATGTAATGTTGGAGGAGAGATGGATTACTGGCTTTAATGTTGGCTCTATATCACATTCTAAAGTTGCTTTGCCTATTTCAAAATTAAAACTACATAAATCCCCAGGGGTGGACGAAATCATCACTGAAATGCTTAGAGTTGGGAACATTTGTGTTGTCACATGGCTAACTGAAATTATGATTTTTTTTTATAAGTGTTGTTCCTACGGATTTTACTAGAGCTATTACTGTCCCAATTTTTTAAAAAGGTGATTGTAGTTCTTGTGATTATCATAGGGGAATTAGTTTACTTTCTGTTCCAGAAAAAGTCAAGGAAATTATACTTAATAGAATTAAGAATTTGGTTGATTAATTCAGAAGTGATAGGGGATATATAGAGCAAATATTTTTACTTAGGCAGATTCTCAAGAAATGCTTAGTTTCAGAAACCTGTGGTTACCAGATTTCAAAGACTTTGATTCTGTTGATCGACATAATTTGTGGTTGGTTGTTAGGTACTATGCAATACCTAACAAGTCAGCATAATGAAAGCTCTCTATAACACTAAATCTTATAGCGATTGGTTTGGCATTGCTAGTGGAGTTAGACAAGGGTGCATTTTGTCTCCATTTCTCTTTTGTTTGGTTATTGATTATGTTATGTGGAAACCTTTTCAAGGAAAAGTTTTTGGCCTTAAATGGTCTAGATATTTCAATATTTCTGATTTAGATTATTCAGATGATTTGGTCCTGTAGGCTAATGATGATGAGATGAATTCTTTCATTAGGACTATTGATAAAACTGGCAATTAGAGCAGGTTTGGTGATAAACAGAGATTAACTAAAAGTGATGAAAATTGGTCAAGCAGTTGGTGTTTCAGTTGTTTTGAATGGCTGCACTCTTGAGCAAGTGTCTCAGTTTAATTAAATTGGGAGCTACTGACAGATACTGGTGATGTGAGGCATGAGATAAAGAGAAGAATAGGAATTGCTGCTGGGTTATTTAAGGATCTTTGGGGAGTGTGGAGAATTAGTCTGTATAACAGTTTGGTTCTTTCTAAAGTTAATTATGGTAACAAATATGGACCCTTTGTAAGCAGGATAGCAAGAAACTTGATGCTTTTGACTCTAGATGCCTGCATAGTATCTTGGGCATTAGGTAGTTTGTCTTTGTAAGTAATGATGAGGTTAGAAGAATGAATCAACAACCTGCTTCAAGCAGCATTTTATGCAGAGAGACTACACTGTTTTGGCCATGTTGTCTGTATGCTTAACTGCAGATTGGCAAACAGGATTATGAACAGTGTACCTAAAAGCTTCAGGAAAAGGGGGAGAACTAATGCAATGGGCACACAATGTCAAACAGGACCTTTCTAGAATTGGTCTGCAGTTGCCAAATGTAGCAGCTCTAGCTCAGGACAGACATGTCTGGGGAGGAAAATTAGTCTGGTAGGACCACCATAGCCCATGGCTGCATAAGGATTTTGTATGTATTTATGTAGAGTGAAAGCAATTTTAGTGATTTTGGGAAAGGAAGCATGTGCAAAGCTATGTACTAGAAAATATGAAATGCACTGATTGAAATGAATGATCCAGTTACAGTAATTAATAAGTATATGTCAGCAGAACTAAAGAGCACATGAACAGTTAACAGAAAAACTTAATTTTGATGAGAGTGAAAGTATGATTTTACTGTCATAGTATAATAGACTACTATTAGGCATTAAATTATATGCAAATGCACATTTTGATTATTTTACATTTCAGTACATATAATGTAGCATTCTTTTTTTAATTTGTGATCAGATCCACTAAGCTCCACTCAGAGCTTATCTGCAGGTTATGACAGAACAGACAACCATGCCATTTAGGGGACTTCAATACACAGTGAACCAATGCAATATCATTGTGCCATCAGTACTCAAAGCACCTCACTGTGTAATAGTTCTCTTCTTTCTACAACAAAAAGGACATATTTAATTTGTATTAAATCATATGCTTTTCTTGTCTATTTTGGGTTGGAGATTGGCTCAGTTGATAGTTTTTCAGGCTCATTATCTGCAATTTACAGATCTGAGTTTCAACTGTGCCAACATTGAGATTTATCTCTGCTAAACTCCACTTTGCATCAGTCAGGAAAGAGACATTAATGGACTTGGAAAGGCTGCCATCTATCAAATGGGACCTAAAACTGTAGCCCTGTGTGCTAGAAGCCCACACTCTATGCTAATAAAAAAAATACTTGGTGGCTTCCATCTCTTTCCAAATAGCTGTCCAGTGGATCCTTTTACCCTATTAACCTCTGAGACTCTTGTGACCTGATCATTTTGTGCACAATAGTGCTGCTCAGAGGTAAACAATCTAACCAAGGTTCAAGGTGTAAGAACATGGTAAAATCAGCCTCCAATGAGGGGGCTCCCTACACCTGTTTTCTAGTTTTTTTTTTAGCATAAAATTCTAAAATACTAGTTTTTCTAAATTAAGAATGTCATTTGACAGAAGAAAAATAGTTTGTTCTTCAAAAACTAAGCAGTCAGTCTTGCAATGCTAACTCATCTTAAGGAATTTCTCAAATTCCTTCACCCACTTTATGCTCTCAGCATTCAACTTTTTCATTAATCCTGAATGGCTGCAAGCCCATTAACAGAAACATATTTCAATGCCTTTGTACCAGTAGGCTTGCAAACCCTCCCAGTTTCACTGGAAGTTTCCCATTATACAACTAGACCTCCCAACTCCTACGATTAAGATATTTTTCTTTAATTCAGGAGTTGAATTTTCAACTTAACAGCAAGAAACCATTTCTTATTCAGTATATTCCACACACCTTAAGTAATAATGCATTTTGCATTTCTCATGAAGGCTGGCAAAATAAAATTCGTGTACACATGAAAGTTGATCAATAAAAGAAAAATTTCAAGATGTATTTCAAAAATAGTATTTTATTACTTGATGAAAATCAAAATTTTCATAAACAGAGTCAACATTATAAAGGACATTTTCTATGGTACCTATGTTCAATACTGTGCACTAACAGCTCCTTGATATGAGAAGTCATTTTCGAACTGATTTGATGGCTGTTGTAAACTCAACTGCTGAGTGATATGCAGTACAGGACATGGGATGGCATAAACATGTTTTTTGATGAATTTAGCGAAATATTACTCCTTTCCGGTTGGGTAAACCAGACTTGAAATGAGAAAACAATTTATTCCTTCGATCTAGATACATAAATAATTACCCTGCCAGAGATTGCTCTTTTCTGCACAGGTTTCTCATTATTTCCACCTTTGAAAAATTATGCCTGGTGCCCGTATGCAGGACTGCCAGTGCTGACCTCACTGAGTAAGACTATAGAGCAGACTAAACCTCAAGTTCTCTTTCTCATTGTTCATACCCCTCTTCCTAGACATGGTTTCTTTTTGCCTCTTCATCTTTCACTATCATGTCTGTCCAGCTCTGCTATGCACAGTACAGCAGAGCAAATTCTCATGGAATGCAGGTAAGGCATGACCTTCCCTGCTCCTGTAGGTACGGAAAAGGGGGGGGGGGACACATACTGACCCAGCTGACCTGGTCGATCCTAACAATGGCTTTAGAAAGAATAGTATATATTTTCCAAGGAAAACTTGGATAAAACTTTTGTTGCATTGCAATGAAAATTATACCACTTAACCAATTGTGAATGAATGTTTTCCCTAGATTTATTGGGTTGCTTTACCAATAAGCAGCACTTTTGTTCACATAATGCACTAAATGACCAGGTCACAAGGACCCCAAGAAGGTTGGGGAAGGGGAGCCATTGTTGGAAGACATGTCATGTCCATCTAGTATTTTTTAAAGTGCATATGGTATGGTTCTCCTTGGGACCACAGGTTTACACCCCTTCCAATGGACAATGACCTTTTCAAGCTCAGTGTCCCCTTTCTGACTTGGTGGGGGAGAAGGTAGCAGAGATAAATCTCCATATCTTTATGCTGGCACAGTTGAGAGTTGATGTGATGGTCCACCCATTTACTTTTACTTTATTTACATTATATTTTTTATTTTGGGGATTTTTCTTTCAGTTGGCATCATTTCTCCTCACCCAAGATCACTAAAGGGGTTGCGCATGTGAAACTCTTAATTTTTGACTGACAGCCACTAATGCACGTGTAAGGACATGCCCCCTCTTGAATCATAGCTAGTGTGATCATAAGATTATGCAAATGTATTTCCCAGTGTGTGACACACATCAATTACATGCCGCATGTATAGTAAGGTCTGTAAATGGTAGCTAGGTAGTCACTGGAAGGAGAGCTATGCACCAATCCCCTGTGATGATGCATAGAACCGGCCAGGCCTAGCACCTAATGTCCGACCCCGCCTTCTCGTGGTGCGGACCGTTAGTAACTTTCAAAAGAGATACTCTCTTGTGGAAGTGAACGGAAGGGGAGGGCTGCCAGATTAGTGTGGCCTACTGATCTGGACAACTATGGCTACTTTTCTTTTTTTTCTACCCTGCTGAGGAGTGGTCAACCACACAGGGTCCTGGTGCTGACCATATAAACCTACTGGACTGATATATGGCTCTGAGCTTGATTATGGATCCTGATTTTGCTGCACTGGTGGGCTTCTGTGGAGGGAAAATCTTCCGCTGTGTTTTCTGTTTGTTTGTGGGTTGACAGCCCCAAGTGAATAGATTCACAGGATATGTTTATCAGCTGGTGGATAATCCTGAGCGGAAGTCATCGCAGGCACCTGAACTCTTTGCTTCTATTGCCATCGTCAAATTCTACATTGGAGGAAGTCTTCCAGTGTAGATGGCTTCAGCCTTTAGTAGTGGGGGAACGGGTCTTTGCCCCATGTCTGCGATTAGGGGGCTGTTTGATATTGTCGGCAATCCCTCTCTCAATAAACATAATTTCTTTAACCATCCCACTTACCATTTTCTCTCCATAGGTAGTTGGAATGTGAGGACTCTGCACAGAGCATTTTCTCTTGATGTCCTCACACAAGAATTCCACCGTTATAATTTAGATATTCTCGGCTTGCAAGAGACCAGATGGACAGATAAAGGTCAGATTCTTAAAAATAATCTTAAATTTCTCTTTTCAGGGAGGGACGACAATAAGCATCACCAAGGCGTGGGTCTGCTTCTCAGCAGGCACGCTAGCGATGCTCTTCTAGGATATGAGTGCATTAATGAAAGGTATCTTACAGCAAAATTTCAGACAAGCGTTAAAGACTTGAATGTTATCTGCTGTTATGCCCCCACTGAGGATGCCGATGAGGATCAGAAGGATAGGTTTTATGAACAACTTCAGGATATTTTGAATTCTGTCAAGAAAGGAGATATTACCCTTGTTCTTGGTGACTTCAATGCCAGAGTTGGTACTGACTCTGCCCTTTGGGGAGGAGTAATAGGCCCTTTTGGTATTGGTAGCTGCAATGGCAATGGGCAACGTCTCCTACAGGTAAGTAAACTCAATGGATTCAGAATAACTAACACATATTACAAACACCGCGACATACATAAGTACACATGGGTTTCACCTGATGGGCTGCATAAGAATATGATTGATTACATCTTAATTAACAGCAAATGAGCTAGTTCTGTTAGGAATACCAGGGCATATAGGGGAGCTGAAATTGGATCTGACCATTACCTTGTTAAAAGTGTGTTGCAACTTAAACTTAAAAAGTGTTGTGCTAGGGTTAAAAAATTTACTTTTAATACTCAAGCTCTGAAAGATCCAGTTATAGCCAAAGCTTACCATGATAGGTTACTTAGTCATTATGACAGTCATGGTTTGCTTACTACTGAAGTTGAGGAAGAATGGGATCATTTTAAACAGGCTTTTTTGGACACTAACAGTACTCTTTTAGGAAAAAAGGAGCAGAAGAGCCAAAATTATCTGAGTGATAAGGCACTTGAGCTTATTTCGGAAAGAAAGAACTGCAGGAATGCCCTTAATCAATACCCTACTAGTCCTAATAGAAAGCATTACAGAGACCTTAATAAACTTGTAAAGGATCAGTTAGCTGCTGATAAGAATCTTTGGCTTGATGGTTTGGCTGACAAAGCCGAGGAAGCAGTTAGACAGCACAACAGCAGAGAGCTGTACCAGATAGTTAATGTTTTGTGTGGTAGAAAACGGACAGGCATACAAGGATTGAAGGATAAACAAGGTAAGGTTATAGAAGGGGAGGATTCTGTCATGGCTAGGTGGGCTGAGCATTTCAGTGATGTTCTAAACAATGTAGTTAGTTCTACTCCCATTGTTTGCAATGATGATAGATGCATTGGTGGCTTTAATGTTGGACCTATAACACAATCTGAAGTTATTTTGGCTGTTTCTAAACTTAAACTTCATAAATCCCCAGGGGTAGATGAAATTACTACGGAAATGCTTAGAGCTGGAAATGTTTCGGTTACCACTTGGATGACTGAAATTCTGAATATCTTTTATGATAAAGGCATGGTTCCTAAGGATTTTACCAGAGCTATTGTTATCCCTATTTTCAAAAAAGGTGATCGCAGTTCTTGTGATAACTATAGGGGTATCAGCCTACTCTCTGTTCCAGGTAAAGTTCTTTCCATGATTGTGCTTAATAGAATTAAGAATCTGGTTGACAGTCAATTGCGTGATGAGCAATGTGGATTCAGAAGTGGTAGGGGATGTGTGGATCAGATATTTTCACTTAGGCAGATTCTTGAGAAATGTTTAGAGTTTCAGAAACCTTTGGTTGCTAGCTTTGTTGATTTCAAAAAGGCTTTCGACTCTGTTGATCGTCAAAATTTGTGGTTGATTGTGAGATCATATGGTATACCAGACAAATTAGTTAACATTATGAAAGCTCTCTATAATAACACTGAGTCGTGTGTGAGAGTTGGTAAGGCTTGTAGCAATTGGTTTAGCATTACTTCTGGTGTTCGACAAGGGTGCATTTTGTCTCCTTTTCTCTTTAGCTTGGTTATTGATTATGTTATGCGAAATTCACTTCAAGGGAAAGATTTTGGCCTTAAATGGGCTGGAGATACGAAAATTTCTGATTTAGATTATGCTGATGATTTAGCCCTTTTGGCAAATGATGTTGATGAGATGAACTCTTTCATTCGAGCTGTTGATGAGACTGGTAGTAGAGTAGGTTTGGTTATAAACAGAGAGAAAACTAAAGTGATGAAAATTGGTCAGGCAGGCTGTGATTCAGTTAATCTGAATGGTTGCAGTCTTGAGCAGGTGTCACCGTTTAATTATCTTGGGAGCTATGTAACAGATAATGGTGATGTGCGGCATGAGATTAACAGACGAATAAGGATTGCTGCCGGGACTTTTAAGAACCTATGGAGAGTGTGGAGAAATAGGCGTATACACCTAAAGACTAAAATTAGACTGTATAATAGTTTGGTTCTTTCTAGGGTTAGTTATGGTAGTGAAACTTGGACACTTTGTAAACAAGATAACAGGAAACTTGATGCTTTTGATTCCAGATGCTTACGCAGTATCTTGGGCATTAGGTGGTTCAACTTTGTAACTAATGATGAGATTAGGCAAAGGAGTTTGCAACCTCCTTTAAGCAGCATATTGTGCAGAGAGAGACTCCGTTGGTTTGGCCATGTTGCCCGTATGAATAATTATAGATTGGCAAATAGGGTTATGAACAGTGTGCCTAAAGGCCTCAGAAAGAAGGGGAGACCTAGGATGCGGTGGGCTGACAATGTCAAACAAGACCTTGTTAGAATTGGTGTGCAGTGGCCAGATGCAGTAAATGTAGCTCAGGATAGACTTGCTTGGAGAACTAAATTGCACGGTCTGGTTGGACCTCCGTAGCCCATGGCTGCTTGAGGATGATGATGATGATGATGATGTATAGTAAGTGACGTTAGGTTACTGAGTTAGTAATTTTGAAGTAGTTTTTGAAGTTAGTAGAAAGAATGCTAGTTGAGATGTTAGTAGTTTTTGGAGCAGAGTTTTGCACAGAGTTGAGATGTTTGTTATTTTGGAGTTGTGATTTGATAATGTAGATGGAGATGTTGTTTTGAGTGAGCTTTTAGTTGCTCAGAGAATTTGATGTGGACTGTAGAGATCTCACTTGGTGAGTCTTGATTTTTTTGGAAATAAACTTTGTTTTATGAAATAGTTTGACTTTTCTAATTTTTTTCTCTTGAGCAGAATAATTGATTTTGATTAGATTTAAACTGTAATAATTGACAATCTTTTGAATTGTTTCCCATTTGACTAAGTAACACATAATATACTTAGCAAAGCCTTATTTAACTTTATTTGGCAAGATTAATTGCCTGGTGCCCAAAGCTATCTGGTAATTTAGTTGTTTTTTTTTAATCAGTTACAAGGTCCAAAGCAAAGAGTTTAATATACATTTGGAGCATTACATTGAACCTAGGAACTGCAGATTAGTAGACTGGAACACTATTGACTGAGCCAAGCTCTGCCCCTTTTTTCCCTCTTGATTCATAATTCATTTCATATAGTTTTATATTCAGTACATTATTATGCTGTTCATTATAACTTTTATGTAGTAATAAAGACAATGAGAGTGTATCAAATATAGGAATAGTTATAGTTATGTATAAGGATCATTTAAAAAAATTTTATTGAATGAGCTGAAAATTTTGGAATAATTATTTGAAATTTTGGTGCTTACACTTGCATTTTTAATATACATATAATCTGATGTCTATTATCCCAGTGGACTTTCTCCTTGATAATGAAAGAATTTACATAAGCCAAAGAACACAAAGTAAAATTACATTTAATATCTCTAGACAGTTAAAAATGTGAAAATGAAGCTATTAAAAACCATCTTTTTTTGTATACATCATATATGTCACTTTCCAGATCAATCCTGTAGACTAACTGTTGGCACTGAAATATCATTTGGAGACAGCTCAGTTGGGAAGGGCACATGGAATACAATCTAGCATTGTGGAATAAAAATTGCCCCACCCTCCCCCAATGTTAAATATTACTTTTTCACTAACACTTCACTTAAATGAACACTGATTTTTGTATAGGAAACGAGTAATAGTTTTAATTTAGTGATAACAAAGAATCTAAAAGCCTTACTTTGTTGTTTAACAATAGCCAGTGATATGTAAACTCCAAATGCAACAACAGATGCAAGGAAAATTACCAGCCCAAAAGACTGAATACTTTCCAGCTGTCTATTTGTGTACCAATCTTGAAGTTTTTTCCTCAAATATAACAAATGAAGATGCAAACAGCAAGCAGCAAACACCGCTGAAAAGAAAAATAAAAGTAGCATAATAATAACATGAATGAGAAGCTTGTCTATGAGAGAATGAATAATGACAGAATTATAGAAAATAATTTCAATACTTTTATGGAAAAAAGATGAGTTTTGCTGATATACAGGATGATACCACTCATTAGCAAAATGAGTTTTTTCCACAAGAGTATTACTTGAATTATATGTTAACAGTAATATGTGCATTTATTATTGATTGAATAATTTAAACATCCAATAAAAGAATAATATATATATATATTTAGTAATCATTTAAAATGATTAGTTTAACAAAGTGATCTTAGAAACTCATGACATTCTTAAAGGGATAATAATGACTATTTTACTCTATCTTAATATTTCATATTAAACTACATTAACTACAATATATTAAATAAAAAAGCCTGACAGAAATATGAATATGAAAAAAAAAAAGTAACATTATGACAAATCAGTAAAGAAATTGTTGCCATTGATTGTAATGGAACCCATTAATATAACTTGAACAGTAACACAATAATAACGATCGAATCCACTTCATGATTTAAATAGGTTACATTCATCTTAACGTTAAACTGAAGATCACATTAAACTTTGCTGTCTTAGGAAATTTTATTATTTTGCCCATAAGGGATCCAACTCATAACCTCCTAGTTAGATATGTGGATGCTCTTAGTTATCAGGTTAAATCAGTTATCTGACTACATTTTGGCTATGAAAATGCCCAAATACTGTCATTCAATTTGGATCAACAGAATATCCATCACAGGGCATTTTGCTAACACTTATTAATCAGATCTATTTGGAAAGAACAAATATTTGGCTCTTTTTGAAAATTACATAAAATGTATAACCCAAAATTATGCATTAAATTACATGGCTTCAAACATTTGCTTTTAATTTAAGCCCAAGAGAATTTGATGCATCAAATTAAATGAGTTAAATGAAAATTTATCATGAAGCTTTGTTTAATATTTGATCAGTAACAACTTTCAAAGAACAGAGGAAAATAAAAATGAACATAAAACCATTTCTTTATCTCATTAATCCATTTGATATGATTAAGTTGTACAAAATTATCTAGTTTAAAACAGGGGGTCTCAAACACACAGCCTGCAGGTCACACGAGATCCATAGTCATTTTGTGTGGCCCGCAACAATATATTCTATCACAATGATGACAATATGGTAATAATATTAAATGGTACCAATGGCTACTATAAGATAGAAATGCAATGAGAAGCACATCATTACTGAGTCAGCAGTTCCAGTAGTATAACACCTATTTGTTCAATAATTAGCTTTTACAGTAAAATCATTGATTCTCATTTGAATGTACAATATAGCCCAGAACAAAGTATATTGAAGTTTAGCAGTACTGCATATCACATGTGGATGGGGAGACATTCTATTTATGATACAGTGTGGCTTTAACCAACAAACAAAAAGGCTGCATGAGCAACAGTGTCACAAAAGCATTCAGCATTTGAGAAGCAGTCTTTATTGTGGAACATTATTTTCATAGGGGCAAGGGTGTGTGTGTGGTGGGAGAGTGTCAAGATCTTTCTTATTTATATGAGAGATCTGTTAGCTTAATGTCTCTACTAAACTTGACTCACAATAGAGCTAATGTGCTCATTAAGAAAACCAGGCACTTGGTATCTCTTGGTTAGATATAACATTTAATATCACACACTTCACCTTACATAAACATATATAAATAATTTACTTGGGCACAGCCTTAGTTCATTGCCCCACCAATATAATAAAGTTAAACACTCCCTGAATGCTGGCATTAAACTTTATTAAAAAGTCCTTCCGTATGCTGGCTCCCAGAGCACAGCTTTTGATGATCAGGAGAGAAGTGCCTTTTTTCTCTGATGGGCTCCACTCCCCCCTTCCTCCCTGCTGTAAGCACGCAGCAGACCTCATGTCATGGCATTTCATGAAGTGCTGGTCAGAGTTCACACATGGCTCTCACTAATACAGCATACAGCAAAGAGGCAACGTGAAAGCCCAGATGGGAAAGCCCAAGAATCTTCACTGGCCTGTTAAGTTTACTAGTCCTTCTTTTAGTGCCCAACCGAGTCAGTTTTTCTGTCCTCTAAAAATAAATCCTGTGAAACTAAATAAATGAAAGTCAGTTTCATAATATGTGAGAGAGTCAGTTTCACAGTCCCTTTAATTGCAGTTATTACACCCTGGAACCAACTGTTCATTGATTCAAAGTCTGCATGTACACAGAAGTCTATGCACTTATAACATCACAAAACATATGTATTTTAAGTCTTTTTGCATTAATAGGATACAGAGTTCCTACACTGTGCACATCTTGGCACTAAATCTGGAAATGGTCTCAAATAATTTGAAGTTTAGTTATTGAGGACCCACTTCATTTTGTGTGGTACAGTCGGCACCCAGCCTATAGATATCAGTTTGCTTCAGTGAAATCCCTTGTGCCTTCATGTCCTCATTACACTCATTATAAAACATGGTGTGCCCTCTTTCCCTTTCTAAAGCTGTTTGCAATCATGAGCCTGTTTAATTACATTACCAGCAATTGGTTTTATGCTCATATTCTCACAATGTTATGAAGATGGGTTTCCTTTACAATATCTAATTTTCTGGTGAAAATTTCTGGTGGTGTATTGTAAGAATATATCAACAATAGGCATCCTGATGGCCAGTGATTGGATGAGGACATGGAATGCCCTTATCATAGCAAAAAAGTCACCTTTTGGTGTGCAATTTCTTGGGCATGGTCTTATCAAAATTTAATTCATTGAAGTTAATCAGGGTAAATATGTCATAGTGAATTAGACACATTACCTACAGCAAAAATATCAAGCACTTCCTACACACCGTACGTGCTACACAATATGAAGCACTTCTTTCTGCCGAACAAGAAAATTGGACATCTGGATATATATTTAGCAAATGGCAACATTATTGAGGGGTTGGGGGTTTGAAATCATGGTAAATTAATGTGTTTTGGTTATCTACACTTAGTCAGAAATAGGATTTTCAAAACAAAATTAGGTATTGAATAAGAAACATTTTTGGAAGGGACTTTTATTGCCAGATATTACTGTTGTCATAAATATTAAGTCTATGGAGTTGTGAATACTCAAGTCAGTAGAAGTGTAGGTTTATGATGGAACATCATATTGTGGTATGTGAATAGAATAGGATAGGAGTGAGTGTGTGTGTTAATGTCGTGACTCAGTGTATTTTGATTTGTGGTGGAATTTTATTCGTCCGAATGTGGGAAATTTAACACAATATAATTTGTTGATGTGCTAATGAAGAATACAGGCAAGTTTGAAAATTTTGTTGCAGTAGATGTTAATGTTGGTAGTTTGGTGTAGTGTTTGAGTGGAATATGAATATTATATGTATATACAGGGTGATCAAAAAGTCGCTGTGCACCTGATAAGGAATGAGAGATTCATACCTGTACAATTACAATAAATGTTGAAAGTGTGTCCTGTGCATCTCCAGACATTTAGTGACACGCCAAACTGTGTTCTTAAAGACATCATTCAGCACAGCACGGTCCACATTCCGAATGTATTCTGCAATGGCCATCTTTAAATCATCAATTGTGCAGGGATTGTCTGAATACACAGAGTTTTACATCGCACCCCAGAGATAAAAATCGGGCAGGGAGAGATCCGGGGATCTTGAAGACCAAATGTTTTTCGAAATGATTCTGTCCCCAAACATGTCATGCAAGAGTTCCATAGACATAAGCGATTTGAGGGAAAGTAGGCCTTGTTAATTTCATTTTCTGACAATGGCGCAAAGAATAAATAAAGAATATTATCAGAGTATCATTGGGAGTTGACAATCTCAGAGAAAAAAATGGGTCCGACTATGCACCTTATGCAAAATTCCAACCCAAACAGCAATCTTCTGATCATGCAGTGGTGACTCACAGAACTCGTGGGGATTTTGTGAGGACCAGAGGCGTGAGTTTTGACTGTTTACATACCCCGACAAATGGAAGTACGCCTAGTCTGTGACATCCAAAATGTCTTCTCCTTTACGGTCAAGAAAGCTTACAAACCACCTGCAGTACACACTCCGCTTACCACTATTAGCAGGTTTTAATTCATGGACGGATGTGATTTTCTAAGGGTGTAGGCCTAGCTTTTTTTAGAGCCGTATGGGCTGTACCATATGAAATACCAATCTGCTGTGACAATCTTCTGATACTTTTTCGGGCTTCGGATCATGCAGTCTGCGATATCCAACACTTTCTCCTCTGTCAGTATTGATGGCCTACCAGATCTGGGCATGTCACACACGGAACCAGTTTCCCGGAATTTCTGAATCAACTGCATTACGATGGGGAACCTTGGTCTCCGGAAACTGTGCCTGGAATCGTTGTTGAAGGTCTTGTATGCATTCTATGCCACACTGAAACACATGTTCCACAAGGAAAGTATGCTCCTCAACAGATAACACCATTGCCACAATGCACATCTACAGTGCCTGACTGCTTGGCAGGCAACCAACCATGACAGCATCTCTCCCACTAACATCACACTAATGCCATCACGTGTCCCTAAATGTATTGAAGTGTCTTAAATGTCTTGTAGTGTGCACTAGACACACTTTCAAAGTTTATTGTAATGGTACAGGTATTCCTCATCAGGTACACAGAGATTTTTTTTTATCACCCTGTATTAATATATATATAAATATGTTGGTGGCCTATGGTTCTATGATTTGTTTTTTTTGGGTAGGAAACGTCAAGTCATGTGTGTGATTTGACATGAATATTTGGATAATTTGTCATTGTTGCTTGGATAACTAAGGGGATAACATGTCCATACGGCCACAGGTAAGTGGATATGTATAAATATATATAATGAGGAGTTCTGAATGATAAGCAGAAAAGGGATAATTAATCCCCCTTCCTTTGTTTATTCGAAATTTGATTAAAATATGGTAAATAATAAGTTATTTAAGATATATAGGAATTGAAATTATTTAATATTAGGAGAGCTGTTGAAAGTGTTAGTCAACATTTGGGTAATGTTATTGCCAGGTCATTTGGAAGTTCACACTAGTTTTTTGTGGCTATTGTATTGGGGGAACATTTTACATAAGTTCTTTGGAGTGAAGGTTTGAGGGAGGGAGGGAGGGGGAATGGTCAGAACTATTTTTAATCATATTTTTGTGTTTGGTAGGATGTAGTATGTGTTTTGTTGTAAAAGTGGAAGAAAATTGGTAAAAATTAGAAAGTTTTTTATGCAATGTTAGAATTTTAGAACAGTTTTAGGGGAAACGTGTACAGTGGGTTTTCAGAGAATTCTAATGTAGTAGGTGGGGCTGGAGTATGGCGAAAGAATGAAGTTTTTGTGTGTGGGTTTGAACGTGGCAGTTATAAGGAGCACATGTATGTCATTAGATATTACTTATTTGATGTTATTAATGTGATTTAATTTGAAATATCAGAGCATTTGGCACTTTTTTATATCTAAATTTGGTTGCAGAATTATTGGATGGAAAAAATCACGGTTTCTAATGGAGGAAGGAAGATTAATGAGCAATTTAAGGGACAATTTTTGAGCAATATGAAGTGTTTTTTACTGGATGGAGGGTAGTCTGTAGTTTTTTTGATAGCTTAATTGAAGTGCATATGCATGTTTTTATTATTATTTGTGGTTATGTATATTAATAATGATAGTTATTAACGTATTTATGCAATTCAATATTTGCTTTTAATTTTGTTTATTAGTATTTGTGGTTAAGAAGTTCAATACAGATATTTAATTACTGAAAATGATGTGTAATACATTAATGGGTGTTAAAATGTAATTAGTATTGCGATAGATATTGCAGGCTGGAATGATATTGGGTGTATGGTATTTTTGTTGTCTCTGATTAGATTATTTAGCTCTGGGAGCTTTTTATAATTTAGATCAGTGGTGAATTATTTCCGATACTTTGGTTTTTGTGAAATGTGTTATATCTGATGAGATTATTTAGTTCTAGGGGCTTTTTTTTATTATAATGCAAAGCAGTGGTGCATTGTTTCTGATACTTTTGTTTTTGTGAGATGTATTGTCTGGGATGAGATTATTTAATTCTGGGTTTTTTTTTTTAACCCTTACAGTGTCAGATTTTTTTTCTCTAAAAATGCAGGAGAATTTAATTCTGAACAAAAAATATGAAATTCAAAAGGAAAAAAATTGTAGGTAAGCATAAAAAAGTTGTCAGTTCATTTGTAGTGATTTTCAAAAAATGATTTATCAGTTTCTGACACTTAAAGGGTTAATAGCGCAAACCAGCAGTGCATTGTTTCTGATGTTCATGTTTTTGTGAGATGTGTTGTTTTGGATGAGGTTATTTAGTTCTGGGAAGCTTTTTCTTTTATAATTCAGATCAGTGGTGCATTGTTTTTGCGAGATATACTGTTTAAGATGAGATTATTTTGTTCTGGGGGCTTTTTTTGTAATGCAGATTGGCAGTGCATTGTTCCAGATTTCTTGTTTTAAAGGTGTGTCAAACGCAAATTACTGTAACCATGGTAATGATACCTTGTGTTTGACGAAAACGTTAGTTATTACCATGGCAACAAAAAAAGATCTGTTTTCTAGAAACCCCTGTTTGGGTTAGGATCCAGGTGGTTATGGGAATCATGAAAAGGGACTGTTTTGCATGTTGCATAAAAACAAATAGCAACAAAGGACTGTTAAGTGCATTGCTGCTGACAGTGCTTTAGTTTTGAGAGTGTAAGGAAAAGGAACTACTTTTGTAGAAAAACAAAATGGTGGCATGAGGTCCCAATTCTAAATAATTACTGCAATAAAAAATCATGCATATATCACACCATAATATAACTAAGAAAAATATAACTGCAAAAAACATTAATTTTTGGTACACCTGATAGTGACATAAATTTTTTGTTGGATTATCCAAGGGGGAGGGTCAACTATCCCCCCCTTGCTAGTGCTTATGGCTGACCAGCTTACTTTAATATGGATTACTGGCACCAATAAGTTGGGACTTTCCAACTTTAAGTTTTCATACATCCATAGATCAGTTTGATGTTTACATTGAGCCAGTAATTCACCAGTTATTGGTTCCAGTAACCCATGCCAGTGCAACCTAGCCTTAGGAATACATCGCAGGTCCTCTCCAAACATAAATTTTTACGTATTTTGGGCACTATAACATTTTAAGCACAGCTTTTGATTAGTGATCTATACATTACCACTTTAAATAAGGAAGCCATAGTATTTATGAATGCCGACATGTGTAGATTTAAATATTCACCTATATTCTAATTTACTACTGGACTATAATGAACACAACGATATATATATATATGACGATTTTGTACAGAAGCACTATCGAAATTTGCAATCTAGGCAGTCATTATACAGAGTAATTAATTAAGATTCCTGGTATTTATTTATTTTTATTAATTTATAGCACTATAAAAAATTTCGTTCGCCTTACCAGACGCCATACTCCATAATGCAGCATGGTAATTTTTAAATACGAAAAAGAAAGCTATGAATCCAGCAATTCCAATTAAACAGCCAACTACAGTTTGCAAAGCATTGAATGCCACACACAATTTTTTTACGCAAAATTTACTACACATGGCTAATCTATTCAACTATCTACTAAATACAGAATAACTTTCTTAACAACAAGCCGCTCGGAACCACATGATACATTAATAATCATGCTTTCTTCAGCGTTTCAGCTGACTCTATACTACTGTTGCCACTCACTAATTCTATTCAGTTTTTTTGTTATATGAGTAACAGTAGCATGGTCAGCTGGTTTTAAGCCAGCCGGCCGGTTACAAATCTTATAGGCCCTAGTTATTCTCCTAATCAAAGAGCTCAATATAGATATTTATATATTATTATTTGGATCGGAAGGACCTAGTTTAAGTCCTTATAAGGCATGAATGTTTCTTCTGTTGGTCGTGTTGCTGATGAAGTTTTCTCTTCGTCACAAACCTCTGTGCTATCACAGATTAGAATTTTGCGGCAAACAGCTGCTTAAGAGTATATGTAATAATACGAAGTACCACTGTCTAATCTCAGATATAGCAGTTGAAAACTAATTGATCTGAGAGCCCCGCTATTCGTTTCCCAAATGGAGACTACCGCACAGATGGTGACGACTCCGAGAGTATGACTGCATATTTCACAATGCATTATTCTCAGCAATATATTGTACAATATGCAGTCATACTCTCGGATTCATCATCTCATGTTAAACGGATAGCGGGGCTCTCAGATCATTCAGTCTACCAAACTTTCCCTGTATAAAAGAGTGTCGGGATATTTGGGGCCACAGAGTTCTATATATACTAGAGACTGTTCTAGCATCAGTTTATAATAGTTTATTAGAGCAATAGTTATTATATGTTCCCAAAAATATGAGTTAATGTTGATCTTTTACTTGTAAATGCTAATCATCAATGTTGCTCGATGTAAAACTTTCCCCATTTAAAAAAAATTGTCTTTATTATGTTAATAAATAATTACTTTTGTAATTCACTTACGAGGAGGTCCTTAATTAAACACATTTTTTTCAATATATTTAATATGATACAAATCGGTGAAAGTACTGCTTTAGCAACTTTATATTCTCAAGAAATAATTTAGCTGAAAAACTAATTTTTTCCAGCTAAATTATTTTAGGTCTGTAAATGGTAGCTAGGTAGTCACTGGAAGGAGAGCTATGCACCAATCCCCTGTGATGATGCATAGAACCCGCCAGGCCTAGCACCTAATGTCCGACCCCGCCTTCTCGTGGTGCAGACCATTAGTACCTTTCAAAAGAGATACTCTCTTGTGGAAGTGAACGGAAGGGGAGGGCTGCCAGATTAGTGTGGCCTACTGATCTGGACAACTATGGCTACTTTTCTTCTTTTTTCTACCCTGCTGAGGAGTGGTCAACCACACAGGGTCCTGGTGCAGACCATATAAACCCACTGGACTGGACAGATATATGGCTCTGAGCTGGATTATGGATCCTGGTTTTGCTGCACTGGTGGGCTTCTTTGGAGGGAAAATCTTCCGCTGTGTTTTCTGTTTGTTTGTGGGTTGACAGCCACAAGTAGATAGATTCACAGGATATGTTTATCAGCTGGTGGATAATCCTGAGCAGAGGTCATCGCAGGCACCAGAACTCCTTGCTTCTATTGGCATCGTCAAATTCTACATTGGAGGAAGTCTTCCAGTGTAGATGGCTTCAGCGTTTAGTGGTGGGGGAACGGGTCTTTGCCCCATGTCTGCGATTAGGGGGCTGTTTGATATTGTCGGCATTCCCTCTCTCAATAAACATAGTTTCGTTAAACATCCCACTAACCATTTTCTCTCCATAGGTAGTTGGAATGTGAGGACTCTGCACAGAGCTCTTTCTCTTGATGTCCTCACACAAGAATTCCACCATTATAATTTAGATATTCTCGGCTTGCAAAAGACCAGATGGACAGATAAAGGTCAGAAATAATCTTAAATTTCTCTTTTCAGGGAGGGACGATAATAAGCATCACCAAGGCGTGGGTCTACTTCTCAGCAGACACGCTAGTGATGCTCTTCTAGGATATGAGTGCATTAATGAAAGGTTTCTTACAGCAAAATTTCAAACAAGCATTAAAGACTTGAATGTTATCTGCTGTTATGCCCCCACTGAGGATGCCGATGAGAATGAGAAGGATAGGTTTTACGGACAACTTCAGGATATTTTGAATTCTGTCAAGAAAGGAGATATTACCCTTATTCTAGGTGACTTCAATGCCAAAGTTGGTACTGACTCTGACCTTTGGGGAGGAGTAATAGGCCCTTTTGGTATTGGTAGCTGCAATGGCAATGGGCAATGTCTCCTACAGGTAAGTAAACTCAATGGATTCAGAATAACTAACACTTATTACAAACACCGCGATATACATAAGTACACATGGGTTTCATCCAATGGGCTGCATAAGAATATGATTGATTATATTTTAATTAACAGCAAATGGGCACATTCTGTTAGGAATGCCAGGTCATATAGGGGAGCTGAAATTGGATCTGACCATTATCTTGTTAAAAGTGTCTTTCAACTTAAACTTAAAAACTGTTGTGCCAGGGTTAAAAACTTTGCTTATAATACTGAAGCTCTGAAAGACCCTCTTATTACCAAAGCTTACCATGATAGGTTACTTAGTCACTATTACAGTCATGTTATGCTTACTACTGAAGTTGAGGAAGAATGGGATCATTTTAAACAGTCTTTTTTGGACACTAACAGTACTCTTTTAGGAAAAAAGGAGCAGAAGAGAGAGAATTATCTGAGTGATAAGGCACTTGAGCTTATTTCGGAAAGAAAGAACTGCAGGAATGTTCTTAATCAATACCCTACTAGTCCTAATAGAAAGCAATTTAGAGAACTTAATAAACGCATAAAAGATCAGTTAGCTGCTGATAAGTATCTTTGGCTTGATGGTTTGGCTGACAAAGCCGAGGAAGCAGTTAGACAGCACAACAGCAGAGAGCTGTACCAGATAGTTAATGTTTTGTGTGGTAGAAAACGGACAGGTATACAGGGATTGAAGAATAAACAAGGTAAGGTTATAGAAGGTGGGGATTCTGTCATGTCTAGGTGGGCTGAGAATTTCAGTGATATTCTGAACAATGCGGTTAGTTCTATTCCCATTGTTTGCAATGATGATAGATGCATTGGTGGCTTTAATATTGGCCCTATAACACAATCTGAAGTTATTTTGACTATTTCTAACTTAAACTTCATAAATCCCCAGGGGTAGATGAAATCACTACAGGAATGCTTAGAGCTGAGAATATTTCGGTTAGCACTTGGATGACTGAAATTCTGAATATTTTTTATGATAAAGGCACGGTTCCTAAGGATTTTACCAGAGCTATTGTTGTCCCTATTTTCAAAAAAAGTGATCGCAGTTCTTGTGATAACTATAGGGGTATCAGCCTACTTTCTGTTCCAGGTAAAGTTCTTTCCATGATTGTGCTTAATAGAATTAAGAATATGGTTGACAGTCAATTGCGTGATGAGCAATGTGGATTCAGAAGTGGTAGGGGATGTGTGGATCAGATATTTTCACTTAGGCAGATTCTTGAGAAATGTTTAGAGTTTCAGAATCCTTTGGTTGCTAGCTTTGTTGATTTCAAAAAGGCTTTCGTCTCTGTTGATCGTCATAATTTGTGGTTGATTGTGAAATCATATGGTATAACAGACAAGTTAGTTAACATAATGAAAGCTCTCTATAATAACACTGAGTCGTGTGTGAGAGTTGGTGAGGCTTGGAGCAATTGGTTTAGCATTACTTCTGGTGTTCGACAAGGGTGCATTTTGTCTCCTTTTCTCTTTAGTTTGGCTATTGATTATGTTATGCGAAATTCACTTCAAGGGAAAGATTTTGGCCTTAAATGTACCGGAGGAACGAAAATTTCTGATTTAGATTATGCTGATGATTTAGCCCTTTTGGCAAATGATGTTGATGAGATGAACTCTTTCATTCGAGCTGTTGATGAAACTGGTAGTAGAGTAGGTTTGGTTATTAACAGAGAGAAAACTAAAGTGATGAAAATTCGTCAGGCAGGCTGTGATTCAGTTAATCTGAATGGTTGCACCCTAGAGCGACTGTTTTAGATTATTTTTTGGAGCTATCTAAGAGATAATGGTGATGTGCAGCATGAGATTAACAGAAGAATAGGGATCGCTGCCGGGACTTTTAAGAATCTATGGAGAGGGTGGAGAAATAGGCGTATACTCCTAAAGACTAAAATTAGACTGTATAATAGTTTGGTTCTTTCTAGGGTTAGTTATGGCAGTGAAACTTGGACACTTTGTAAACAAGATAACAGGAAACTAGATGCTTTTGATTCCAGATGCTTACGCAGTATCTTGGGCATTAGGTGGTTCAACTTTGTAACTAATGATGAGGTTAGGAAAAGGAGTTTGCAACCTTCTTTAAGCAGCATATTGTGCAGAGAGAGACTCCGTTGGTTTGGCTATGTTGCCCGTGTGAATAATTATAGATTGGCGAATAGGGTTATGAACAGTGTGCGTAAAGTCCTCAGAAAGAAGGGGAGACCTAGGATGCGGTGGGCAGACAATGTCAAACAGGACCTTATTAGAATTGGTGTGCAGTGGCCATACAGTAGATGTAGCTCAGGATAGACTTGCTTGGAGAACTAAATTGCATGGTCTGGTTGGACCTCCGTAGCCCATGGCTGCTTGAGGATGATGATGATGATGAAATTATTTTTTTACTTTTATGACAAGTGTATTTTTACTATTGATTAAAATTCATTCATGATAGTTTTCAAAAATTTCTCATTATTATTTAAAATCAGAAGTGAGTGCAGTTGTTCATAATTTGATTCAACCAATCAATGGGATCTAGCTTTTCAGCACGTTGCTTTGGAACAACAGTGGATGATAATATCAAATTTCAGGTATATTGAATGTTTTTTTCCCCTCCTTCAACACTTTTATTTGATATATTTGCCACTCCAAGACAAAAAGTTAGTAAGAGCTTGATTTGTAACAATATAGATGTAGTTTTCCAAATGCAATCTTCCTTACCAGATGCACATGGCTTACCTAAGTCTTGCCACCATGTTGGCAGGCGATGACTTCTAACGTGTCAAGCAGTATTTGTTGCTATTATCTCTGTAATTGTAGGGTTATTTCCCGAAGTATACCTAGAATTGATAAGTGACTGATGCTTACAAATTGATCATCAATTTTTCATAATTAGCGTTTAAGTAAATTTTTGTTATCACTAAACTACGCTTGTTGCAGACTTTAGTCCTGTTCGTATCGTTGACTCCGGTCCTGCTCCTATCGCAGAAGAGTTCTTCTCATTGGTGGCATGCTGTGATTCTAAGGAGTGGTAATTCAAAGGAATCTTTCTCCCCACAATTGCAAAGCAGCAAGGAATTATGGATTATATTTTCAGCGTATTTATAATTCACATGAAAAGTGCATGATTTTACTATCTTATTGTTTCTGTATAATTGCAAAATTTGAAAGAGAGGTTTGATATTTTGCAAACGTTGCAAATAAAATTTATGCCCATTGGCATAATCTGTTGTAGACAACATCTCATGCTGTGACCTCAGTTGAAATGAATGTATCATATTAAGTAAATTTTCTGTGCTTTTTTATTTTAATTACATTAATTGTATTTGTAAACAATTCATAAAATCTCGGTGCTGTTAAAATTCAGAAAAGGAGAAAGATTTACGTATACATTTTAGAGTGTTCAGCTTGTTATACAAAATAAAGATTTACTGAATGAATATAAAATAAATTCTAAAGGATTGTATGTGACAAAAAATTATACAATCATCATGTCAAAAATAATTCTTTTCAAATAAATTTGTTTAACACAGCAAAGAAAGTGGAATGAGGGAGCTTTAGGGATTAGTAAGGAATATAGTGCAATTGAAATATGTATATATTATTAAAAATTGTATCACTCACGATTTTACTAATATTTTCTTTCAGGAACAATCCATACATAAAAGTGTTGAAGGAGAAAAAGAAGATATTTCATGCGATGCAAAAACATTCGCAAATGCTTATAATATATATTAAAAAAACTTATAAACATTACAACATTATCTATAATCTTACCAGGCTGGCTAGAACTATATTTTACTGTATAGCTATGTATTAGGTTGCAGAGTGGTGAAAACAATATATTGAAGCATTTATCAATTTAGTAATTTGGTAGTCTTAGTGCTTTTTTTATGTGACAGTATGCAGCAGCATCTTTTTTTCACAGTTATGCTGTCAAATATTCACTCATGTAATGTTACCCTCTCAACTACAATCAAGATGTGAGTTGGTTGTTTGTTTGGAACATAATATTTCAAGAACAACTAAGGCACCCAACATATGAGTACTAGCACCTTTTACTTATAAACAAAAAAGCACTAGTATTAGTAAGTTTAATTCTTTTACAAGATCATTGTTCCCAGTTTGTCAGTGAACTCTGTGTGAATGTAAGTTTAGTTACTTTATTAAAACAGCAGAAGTAGTTTCATTGAAAATTAATGTGTAAACTACTACGTTCCTTATCGAAACAATTAACAAAAACATTCATGAGTAACCACTGCTGATACATTATTGCAATTGTAGTTGTTGAAGCTACTGAGAATTTGAAAAAATGCATTTTAAATGATTGTTGAAGTCGCAAGCTCAGAGGTGTTCATGACAGCAAAACAATTCAGAACCACTGTTCTAAGTGAATAATTCATTCATTTATCATCTTCAAGCAGCTGTGGGCTATGAAGGTTCAACCACTTTGTGCAATTTAGTTCTCAAAACATATCTGTCCTGAGCTACAGATGATGCGTTTGACCACTGTAGGCTAATTCTAGCAAGGTTCTGTTTCATATTGTCTGTCCATCACATCTGGGTCTCTCCCTTTTCCTGAGGCCTTTAGGTACACTGTTTATAATCGTATTTGCCATCTGCAGTTATGCATACGGGCAACATAGCCAAAACCATTGCAGTCTCTGTGCAATATGCTGCTCAAAGGAGGTTGCTGATTCCTTTGCCTAGCTTCATCATTACTTACAAAGTTGAACCACCTAATGCTCAAGATACAGCTCAGGCATCTAGAATTAAAGGCATTGAGTTTCTTGTTATCCTAATTAAAAAGCGTCCATGTTTCACTACCATAACTAACCTCAGGAAGAACCAAATTATTACACAGCAGAATGTTAATCTTCAGGTGTATATGCCTGTTTTTGCACACTCTCCATAGTTTTTTAAAAGTTACAGCAGCAATTCCTATTCTTTTATTTATCTCATGCCGTACATCACCAGTATCTGCCACATACCTCCCAATATAAGTAAATTGAGACACTTGCTCAAGCGTGTAGCCATTCAAAGCAACTGAAGCACCATTTGCTTGACCAATATTCATCATTTTAGTTTTATCTCTGTTTATTATCAAACCTAATCTACTACCAGTTTGATCAACAGCTTGAATGTAAGAGTTCATCTCATCAACATCATTTGTCAAAAGGGCTAAATCATCAGCATAATCTAAATCAGAAAATTTTAAATCTCCAGATCATTTGAGGCCAAAATCTTTTCCTTGAAAGGAATTCGGCATAGCATAATCATTAACCAAACTAAAGAAAAACAGAGACAAAATGCACCCTTGTCGAATTCCTACAAGCCTTGCCAATTCTCATACATGACTTTGTGTTATTATAGAGAGCTTTCATTATGCTAAATAACTAGTCATCTATTCCATATGATCTAACGATAATCCATAAATTATGTCGATCTACAGATTCAAAAGCCTTTTTGAAGTCTATAAAGTTAGTAACCACAGATTTGTGAAACTATAAACGTTTTTCAAGAATCCGCCTAGGTGAATATATTTGATGTATATATATTTCGCCATAGTTGATCTCTTTTACCCATATATCTTCGGAATTTACACTGTTCATTACGCAGTTGTCCCCATCCACAGAGTTCTTAATTTCTATTAAGTATAATCATGCAAAGAACTTTATATGGAACAGAAAGTAAACCAATTCCCCTAGAATTATCATCTTATAAGATAGAAGTTAGTCAGATAGTTTTTCTTCTTTAAAATTTTGACATAAAATATAACAACAAATTTAAAATTTTGACATAAAACATAAAAGACAGCTATCAGGCGTAGAGTAAAAACGTTTATTTATTTCAGGTTGAAACTGTACAGTAAATGTGTGCAAAAGCAGTATAAAAGGGAATATACAGTCGTTCACTGTACAAGTGCAGTTGTGAGACTGGGAGGCATTTGCTTGGTCCCGACTTCAACTAAACAATACTCTTCTGCTTCCATCTGTCAGAAGATCACCACTTCGACAGGATTCTTAGATATATCAATAATCAGTACATATTCTTAAATACAAAATAAAATTTGCATATGACTGATGCTAGCTTGCATCCGTACAAGTGAATGCATTCAACTGGCATAATTTACATACATAAAACAAAGACTTGCGGTAGTTTTAGGAAAGCTACACAATAAAAGAAAAGTCAGAAAACAATTTGCAACAAAAATATATTTCTTTTAAATGTTATCAGTGTTAATTGCAACATATGTATATATACATATATTGTTCGAGTGCGATTTTGATACATATTTCAGATATATTAGGATCTTCGTCATTAAATCGTATCGCAGATCCAGTGTATAATTTCATATGGTATTAAATTTGTTAGAAATTAGATTACTTTTTTCTCCAGATATTAATAACATATCTGATGCATTTCAAAATGAGTAATGAAACATCATTGCGGTAAAAATAATATTATTTTCAAAAAAGTCATATAACACCTTAAATGAGTTTACAAGACAGAATCATGATATTCTGCAGGTTTTGCGAAATCTTGTTTTATGTACCTGATTGCTGCGTATTCAATTATATTATGAAATAGTTATCTTAATTTAAAAATATCAGTTTATAAACATAGGTGATATAACACTATATACTCCTTTCTTTTTAAAGTACCAGCCAAAAGTACCGTTCCAGGAAATAAGATAGTTGCAGGTGATAAATAAGGAAAAAAAAAACATTTCTTTTCACCAGACGTTCGGTTGGGTTGTTTTACCTTTCAGCGACACATTTTTTGCACACCATGGGCTAAATGGCCAAGTCACAAGGATCCCGAAGGCTCAGAGAAGGTTGGGGGAACAGCTGTTGGGAGACAGATGGTGGTCTCCCATCAAGGTCATCCACTGTGTTCTTTAACGTGCACAGGATATGGCTCTCCCGCACACGGGGACAAGGCTTATTTCACCTGACGGGAGTTCTTGCATTCAGTGAATCTGCTGAACACAAAATTTTGCACTTCCCCACTTTGGTCCTAATGTTGAGAGCATGGGAGTTGGTACGAATTTTTTCTAGGGAATACTTTAAGGGGCAAATTTTTTCAGAGGGGAGGGGGTATAAAAAAGTTTCAAGATAGAAATATTTAGATCGAGCCGTTCATTAACGAGTGCAGTTGCCAACACAGTAATCAAGCACCCTTCACACAACAAAGAATGCCCGAAAATAAAACGGATAAAAAAAAGTAAGCTTATTATTGAAAATATATGTAAAAAAATGTTTTTATATAATAATAAATAAACCTAAATAATAAGTGTCGGAAAGCAAAACAAAATGTTATAAACGCAAATGTGATTTTACATTTCGTTAAAGAAAAAAAAACATTAATTTTTGGTATAACTGATGTTATCCAACATAAAAATCCTCCCCTCCTCCCTGCTGGCTCTCATGTTTGGGAAAACATATTGATCCAATCCAAAGTTTTCTCATCTTTCTCGAAAAGACCATTGTTAATGGGGGGAAATGTAAATTTTTGTGTTCAACAAATTCACTTGGTCAAAACTCCTCCAGGTGATAAAGAAATACTGTAATTTTTTTTCTTACCTATCACCTGAATTCTTTTAAGCTTCATGCTAGAGTTCGTTAAAGAGAAAGAAGCATCAAATATTAAAATGACATCATCCATATTTGTTAACGTGTTCTAGAAACAATCGTACCACGAGAAATTTTTAAAGAATAAAATTTAGAAAAACCTAAGAACTTTTAGTCTTAAAATTTAAGATTTAATTTAAAAAATGGACTGTTGTATATTTATGACGATGCTTGCAACTTACTCTAATTTTATTACTTAACAAATTTATCGATGTTTCTTCATTTGAAAGGGATGAAGTCACTCTTAAAAATGAATATCAAATTTAGAGCAAAAAATGTGGTAAGCCAGATTTAAATATTCCTGTGATACTTTTCAATAAAATAAACAGAAAATAAAAACGCTACAATAAATTTTTGCTTGTGAAAGACCATATCTACAAATTGTAGCAGTTAATGGATTTCTTCTTTACGTAGCTTCTGTGGTTTCAATTATGCCACAGAAAGCTCTTGCAAGAACCCGTATGCAATATATGTATATAAAACAAGAAAATTGTATTTAAACTTACCTTGTGTAATTTGGTAATCCGATGCTTGCTTAAGAAGAAGGAGAATCTGACTAAAATTCATTGATGCTGTTTACCTCTTTAATGCTATCGGATACAAGGGTGGTTGACAATAATTTTGTGTCCCATGTCTTACAAATTAACAATCAGTTTTCTTTTGTTTTTATTTTTATTTACCCGTGTATGCTTTTTTAAAATTTGGTGTAAACATTAAAATTGGTTGATGGTTGTAATTTAATGTCTCAAGTGTCGTTTTCATAACAGAAAATACGAAAATTAAAACTTTTAAGATATGAATAACAGACAGTTATTTTATTAAATGTGTATTTAAACGAGGAATGTTTTAAAGTAATAACGTAAATGAATGCAAGGTCGATGTTAAGTATTGTGGCATTTACAAGCAAAATGTATTGGAAGCGCAATCATTAAACAGTTAAAAATCCATTGAAATTGCGTCCGTGCAAAGTTCACAGAAAACTCCCCCTATAAAAAGAAACATGTTTTTATTTCTAACGTAAATAAATGAACTAATGAAAATTTCAAATTTTGTCTCAATTTATTTTTAGTAGGCATAATTGCCATTAACATATTGAGACAACTGATGACTGGAAAAAAAACCCACTAAAATTACCAGCGTCCCAAGAAAACGTTTGTTACCGTTGGGTTGAGATATATGAATGTGAAAAGACACTGATATTCTGTATTTATGAACACTAAGAACTAATAGTCGCCATAAAGTGGATGGTATAGCTTTCAAATCATATTTATTAACCGCATATCGCTTGATATCAAACCGAAATAATCCTATTCAAACCTCAGAAAGATGATTCATGTTGCTTTTCAGCTGAATTCTCGCACATATCATAGTTTGGGCTTCTATAGTTTGGCAGACATATGATCAACCAGCGTTTCTCAGTTCTCTGCCAGCATAATGCAGATGATCCGTGAGCTGTCTCAGATAAAAAAAAGAAATTTAAATAGGTCGATTATTGCTAATTTTATTTTAATCCAAACTCGATTAACAAATTTCTATATTTATCTATGCATATTTGCATAGGCTAGGATTTCATCTGTGAAAATGACATTTGGGCTGGATTGGGTGGTTTTAGATGTGAGCGTCATTTATTCCGCATAATGATCTAAATGTCAGGTTGCAAGGACCCCAAGGGGGTCGGTTGTTTTACTTCAAAGTGGCACTTATTTTTCACACAATCCGCTAAATGGCCAGCTTACAAAGACCCCAAGGGCACAGAGAAGGCTAAAGAAGAGGACCCACTGGAAAGTTGTTAGGAGACAGATGGTAGCCTCCCGTCAAGGCCATCTGAAACATGCAAAGTGTTTGGCTGCTTCGCACATGGGGCCACGGCTTTACGTCCCATCCGACGGATGGTGGCCTTTCCAAGCATATCGGTGTCTCTTTTTTGATAGAGATCAGGGTGGGGGTTTAGCGAAGATAAATCTCAGCGCTTGTCCAGATGTAACTCAAACCTGGGAACTGAAGATTATGAGCCTGGTGCGCTGCGCGTTGAGCTCACCCCCGGCCAAAATTTGCATTTGCTGATCGTTGTAGAGAAGTAAACCTAAGTGCACCGCCGTCCTTAAAAGGATGAAGATGAAAATGTATTGCTTTCTGCTGATTCCGTTAGCGCATTTTCTTCTGCGCTTGAGGAAAATGTTTTTCATGAATTGGAAAATGCCTAATTATTAAATATTATGCTGTGCTTTATTTCAGAGAAACTTTCTATGCCAATCATACTTTAACGAATAATAATACGAAAGAATGCATTGTGTATTGCAAAATATGTGATATGAAAATCAGAATTGGGGTTAGAAATTATCAACAAGAAACCCCAAGTTAGTTGGGTTAATAGTTTTACCATTCAGTGCACTTTAATTTTTTCCGCATAATTTTCTAAGTAGGCAAGTGGTTATGAAGACCTACTGGCCAGCTAGCAGAAGGAGGTAAAATCTCCGTGTCTTTCAAGTCATCTCGCATGTACTTTTGCATTTTCATGATTAATTGACTTGAAGTTGATTGAATGATGAATTATTGTCAGCAAACTAAATTAAATAAGTGTGAACGAAAGTAAATCATGTATTGTGTGAACCTGAATTAGAAATAGAGCTTTCAGGATTGGTACGCTCCCATTTTTTACCTCTTAAAAGTATGTATATCTGACAACAATGCAATATTTTTGCCCAACATTGCACTGACTGCAGTAGAAACAACATGCTAATGAAACTGAGACAATTAGCGGTGCAGTGTATCGCAATTAATTGCAGCGTGCACAGGCTGCATCTGGTACAGAAATGCAAGTTTTCTCAAAATAACATCTTGATATGTCATTAAAGTACACATCATAACTGCCCACCAATAAAAAAAAGGTTTCGTTTGAAATATAAAGTAAAATAAATATAGTATAAAACTAAAAGAAATTTAAAATTGCTTTACATCAGTGGTTTCTAACCTTTTTGCATTCACCCATATTTTTTTCCTCTTATATAAAAGCAGGTTTATTTGGAATATGATTCATTTCTATTTCATAAATATTTAAGTATTTTGTCACAAACTTTAAATATCGCATTAAATTTCTGAATATGTTGAATCCAACAATAACAACAACGATAACAACAAGGAACCCCAAGTTAGTTGGGTTAATAGTTTTACCATTCAGTGCACTTTAATTTTTTCCGCATAATTTTCTAAGTAGGCAAGTGGTTATGAAGACCTACTGGCCAGCTAGCAGAAGGAGGTAAAATCTCCGTGTCTTTCAAGTCATCTCGCATGTACTTTTGCATTTTCATGATTAATTGACTTGAAGTTGAAAGATGAATTATTTGCACAAAATATTTCATTTATTTTTTATAATTTACACATTATTTTTCCTTTTATGTAATAGTGGAAAGAGAATTACATGTAATTTTGTGGTATATATATATATATGTCAGTTATGATTTACCTATCATACTATGTGTATAAAATTATATATATATGTGTTATGTTCATATATTATATATAACACAACATATCTATATGTAATTATTACATTATACATATATATTACATTATATAGTTCACTAGAAAAATTCATTTTTGAACGTAAAATACGTCAAATAGAAAATTTATCAATTAATCTAGTAAAATATAAAAAACAACTGATGATTAGATAACTAAAAATAGTTTTAACTTTTATGCTTTAAAAGTTACTATATTTCATTTCGAGAACCCTTTGCGGATTTATATTTTTTAAGAAACAATCCTTTCCATGCTATTAATACACAAATGCTTTATGGCCCAAGAAGCTTTATAATATTTCATTTGAATTTATGTGTTCAATTTCAGAAAATTGCATTCGGAAAAGTTACAATTAGACAGCTATTTTGATCTGAGTATTCAAGGACCTTTCTCATTTTAAATGTGATTAGGATGTGTTTAGTTTATTTTTACCTGTGGAGTCTGGATTAGTTTTCTACAATGTGGTTAATGAAAAATATTGTTTCGTCACTAAATTACCTTAAATTGTAAGAATTATCCCTAAATAACCCAAAGTATCAAGTTTAATACAACTCTCTTTGAGCGTAATTTAATTCATGACGCTTAACACTTCTGCCAGCAGAGTAGACTTATTAATCATATGCGCAGCACAAAATTAACACAATGCATGTGATGACCCAGTTATTTGTATTAATGAACATTAATGCACTACCTTTTCATGTTAACATTAAAATGAGATTAATTTTTCTGGTATATAAACTGAACAAAGTGGTTTCTTAATAAACAATTATTAAACTTACATTTTCAATGAGTAATGCCAACGGAATATAAATCGTAACTTGAAATTAACAGAATTAACTGTGTCCTTAAATAAAGTAAATGCAATTCTGACCGATGTTATCAAAACTAATCAGATTTTAGTTTGAATGGTAATAAATATCAACATTCGTTAAATGCAAATTATTAAGTATTTATTTTTATATCAGTTAATAAATATGAATTTCGGTGAATTAAAAGACAACTAATTGTAAATATATTCGTTCATTAAGCCGCAAACACATGATTGATATATTGATCAATTTACTCCTTTTCCAGATTTTGCGCTGGTATTGCAATAATGTAATTTTATGAAAAATAATATTAAGTTCTTAATATACCGTATTGAAGACATATTATATGTAAACGTATTTTTTCCCAACAAAATGATCCAAAACAACTGAAAGTTATTCAGTTTTCGCATACATTTGCTCACACAATTTTCAACAAAGTCCAACTTCTGTAAGTTTGTAATATATAATACTCCTGCACTGATGGCACGAGCATTGAGTTTCTCACAATGACCTTTTCTCACCTGCCAAAAATTAGGGATATTCGAGCTCCAGTTTTTAAGTGGAGTGGAGATGAACAGTTCGACTTAAATTGTCACGTTTTGTACGCTTTAATAGTGGAAGTTTAGTAGATCAAAGACGACTGCATTATTGTATATATACTATTTCTTTTTCCAAGTATCTGTTCTGATGACAAAGCAAATATTATCTTCACCCTTAATACTGCTATAACCACAAATAATTCTGCTGCACACTACAAATATACTGAGTTGTGGAAAAATAGTTAACACATTGAAAATAAGAAAACGTATGAAATTCTTAAATGAGCAATTAGTTACCAATTTAGTATAAAAAGAATTACAGTTATTACAAAACTTCAGAGGCACCTATTATAAAATATTGCTTTTTAATAGTACTTACAAGTATCATTTGCATATCAGTAAGACAGAACGTCTTTCATTTGATATTTTCACATTTGTAAGAAAATGTAAACAGAATATTAAATTTAGTTATTTTTATCAAATGCTACTACTATCAAAAGAAGTAATAATTTCGGATGGAATAAAACGCTATTTTTTTAAGTTAATTCATTTAAGGCTCACGTAGTGGGATCTACATTTTATGAAACAAATGATTTTGTTTGCAAACATTTTAACTTAAATGTTTCATATAATTATTACTTAACGAAGTTATATAAGAGCAGCTTCTTAAGGTTTTATCATAACCGTAGTAAATATAATACCAAAACATAAAATACATTTCAAGAAAAAAACAAAACAGCATCCTTTTTACAATACATAATGAAGCAATTGCTTAAACTTGTACTACCAGTTAATCCTTTTCGCTTTGTATAAAAAATGTAAAACACTTTTGGGCAAGCTAATTTTCGTATAAAGAATGGAAATTCTTCAATCTTTGACGGACTTTTAGGAGGAAGGCTTATTTGAGTAATTGTGCCGATTGAAGTTCAACAGGAATCTTCACAATGTTTTTGCCATCTCGAATATAGTTATTTATTTAATTAAACGTGATTGGTTAAGGCTAAACCTTTTTCTATAAGTATCGGAAATCATTTTGATCATATTTTCTTAACAAGACCTCACTATCTCTAAAGTGTAGCAACAATGCTAATATAATTTTAAACTAATAAAACGCCTTGTGAATAGGTTCTCTTAAGTAGGCTATTTTACTTGCAGAAATTTGCATCTGTAGCCTGCAAAACGATGAACCTGCAAGAAATATCTCTATGAAACTAAGCCATTCAGAGGATAAAGTGCACTGGGAACACAAACATAATCACGCAGTAGTCTAAGCCTAATGGTATGTGATGTATAACTTTTTTTTCCCAGCATTTAAGCAAAGAACACACTGAAAGTGCTAAAGCTAAGCCACCAGCACGCCTATCTAGTGCTGAAAATATTCTAATACCGTGTAATTCGGCAGTACTTATATACGTTATGACTGATGTGCAGAAATTAGAGCACCGGCCCTAAAACGTGACTCCCCCTAATAGAGATATTTGGACATGATAAAATCCGGATATGACGTCACAGGTCCACTTCACCCAGGACAGGTCGGCGCCGGTGAGAGTTTTATAAATGAGTAACAAGGGACGTAAATATTCACAGATCTATTGGGCAACGAAATGCTGATATCGCTTTGCTTTCGCTACAACATTCGAGCACTAATTGTATTAACTAAACACTATATTTGTTCCATTACTCGTCCATTGTATAATTTACAGATATTTTATGTTACGTTTGCATTTTTTGTTACAGAAAACTGTTACAATAAAATATTGATTGAAATTAAGTAGAAATATATACAAAAAGTACTAAAGACATTTCTTATTGGCTAAAATAATAAATGATATTTTTTTCAACATCTAACTAAAAGAAGGAGCTATGAAATTTTTGAGGTAAGAAAAGTACTTTCAGTGTATGTGATATTACTCTGTATTTCCTAAATTATAAGACTACAGGAGTTGATGTGGAAACTTTCACACAAGTCGAAGTGGAATCAGCAATTTGATATACTAGGGAAATGCTATGATCAATTTAATAATTTTTGAAACTCCTCACTGGCTTACTATGGCCAGTGCTATAGGTGGCTTCTGGAGCCCTTAGCAAATTCTTGGTTCAACGTCCTATTATTTTTATAATTCACTTTTTTTTAGCTTACACTTTTCGGCGTCTTTCTAAAATCGGCATACTTCAAAACTGTCCCAATGTCATTGCTTTGCTAGGCCACTGACTCCTAAATGTAATTCGTTTCTAACACGGTTTAATATAGTGAAGAAATTGCACTATATATACTATATACATATTTTGAAGGAAATAACATGGTGTAAGAGGATTAGATTTTGTTGAAGAGAAATTTCTAGTACAGTCCCATTTAACATTTTATGTGCCACTCCTTTAACTCTGAACAATGTGGTACCCTACAGCTTGCTGTTCACTATAAAACATTTTCTCGCTAGATTAGCCACACAATAAACTGTCATTCACAATTGGGATTAACCAGACATTGCTTTCAACCAATTTGAGAACGGAATGAATTGCCCAAGGGCTATGATGTGTATTTTTGAACCGACCAATGAATGTGTTGGTCTGATCAATCCTTTCTTTGACTATAAAAAGAAGATTCGGACTTCTGAATTTTACCTTTTCCAGACATGGCTGACACATAATCATAGTTCTTCATGAGGAAGGTTTATAGTGTGCGTGGGAAATTGGTCTTTGTCTCCCCCCTAGTTCCAGAACTGCTAAGAGACACATAAATCGTGTTTTGGACAACGCTCATATTGGACATAGTGGGAAGACTACTGTGAGTGAGGATAGAATCCTGACGAGATTGACTTTGAGCAAAAGATATTTGGAGAGCAATCAGCAATGTGCAAGAGAATATGAATGATTACTAAATCTTCAGGTGTGGACATTAGTCAGCCTACTATTAGTAGGCAACTGCTAGATAATAGATTGGGTAGTTTTAAAGCTTGAAACAACAATATGATGAGTGAAATGCAATGCTGTCGATGATTAGAAAGCAAAATTTCATCAGAAGTGGAGCATAGATGAATTGAGCCAACCAGTCGGTACCAACAGGCGTTTATCGAGTCTACAGTGAAGTATACTATGAAAGATGATGATTTGGAGCTACAAATCTTTTAGAGGAGTAGATCGATTCGACATTGTTGATGAAATAGTGAATGCAATCTGATACTTGGATGTGTTCAATAAAAGATTTAGCATTTTTAAACGGATGGAGATTTTATCTTTCAGAATGATAATGGCCTGTGTCACATTGATCGCACTGTGGTGCAGTGACTTTCTTCAAACAATGATTGATGCATGAACCTGCCAAAAGGCTCGGATGTAAGTCCCACTGAGAACTAGTGGAATGGAATGTCCGGGTATATTAACAGCACAAAATTCAATACAAACTGATGCTGCCATATCACTTATGTTACTAAACTTATGCGCAAAATACGTAACCTGCTAAAAGAGTATTAAAACAAGTTTGTCCTCTATGCTCTGTATTTTTCTACACAGAGGTCATATTTGTTAAATAAAAACCCTTTTCATAATTTTGTACTTTGACTTGCTTCTCATTCATTTTTATACTTCATTTTTTCGCATTTCCAACATTACGTGCATTTTGTAATCCGTTTTCATTTTTGGATTGGATTTATTACCCATATTTCCTTTCATGCCCGGATCTAAAATAAAATCGAGGGGAGGGGGGGGGAAAGAAACTCAATCGAGCCGAAAAAATGTAAAAGGTAGGGGGGGGGGGGTAAGAGACTAGATTTGCAATGTAGTATAACATTTCCCCCTAGATTTTACAGGCCTTCAAAAATTTCTTGACAAATGCTTGAAATATAAATAGGTTTCATAATTTTTTGCCTCTTTTACCATTATTAGCATTCTGAAAGGGAAGGGCATGTCGTCCTTGCTCCGCCTTAGATCCGGCCCTGTTTCAACAGATTTCAATTGAATTTCCTTTCAAGCAATATATAATTTTATCAGGATTCGACACATGTGTTGTTTTTCATGGCACAGCAGACATAAAGTTTGTCGTTTCTCTAAAATGTTGTTCTAATTAGGAAATGCACTGTTTGTGTTATTCCTAGAGTTCGAACAGAAAATATTTAATTCACCACAGCCTCAAAGGAGGTCATTTAAGTATGTTCGAAGACAAATCGCTATTTCTATTTAAAGGAATATTAAATGAATATAGAAGAATCGGCCCATATAAGCGCATATTCCGAAGTGTATGTTGAGCTGTACAGTCTGACTTTGTAAATGGCAGGCATAAACTGGAAGGAAAGCTGCACACCATTCTTCTGAGATGAGGAATGAAACGGTCCAAGTGTAGCGCCTCATATCCAATCCCTTGTTTCACTGACCATTAAAAATTATTGACCATTAAAAATTTTAAATTTCAATATTTATTCTAAATGCAAGGATAAAGATTTCATATTATATCAATGTCATCCATCGGTTGGATGGTTTGTAAAAGTCATTTATTTTCTTCACCCTATTGAGGAATGGTTACCTTTATAAGTCCCATCTCTGTCATCTACACCGAGTGGGTATATTTTTAATAAGATTTAAAGGTTCTGGATTTGAAGCACATGCTGGATTCTATTGCGAGAAAAGCTACCGATGTGTTTTCAATTTCTTTAGAAGTTCCCCACGTGAAGTGGACGGATATACAGAATGCCCTACATCGAATAAATGCTGATCTTGACCAGAGATCATTGTATTTACTACAACTCTATCGCTTTTGAGGTTATTACCGATTCTAAAACTATAATAATGCGTATGTCTCTACCAAGTCGACTTTTCTGAAAGGGTCCACTGGTTACAGTACTATGTAAACTTCCTATTAGGATACGGGACAAAGTCGTTAGAAATTGGATGCGAAAGTTTAACTCATGACTGAGATTATTGGGTATCTGATAATATTACTACCAATTTGTGAGGATAAAGCAACATTTTTTACTTAATATTCGATTTTTACCATGCTTTTATGAATTGTGAGGATGGTAAATCAAGAATAATTAACTATGATATCCTCATAAAAGAACTTCTCCGATATGATGTATATACAGGTGACCATACACTTAGGAAAATGACATGAAGAAGGCTAAATCCTTTTGTTCTGAAAGGGAGGATGAACAACATTGTCAAATTGTCACTGATCAGGAATATCAGTAATGCTCATTTGTAATATAATTGCATTAATAATTTTTTTGTCAATTAGTTATAAAGACGTTATATAAGCTTTACCAGATATTTAGGACTTCGCCTTTATTTCCTGATATACATTCACTGAGGACTTTGATAAGAAGGAGAAAGACATGAGTTATGAAGAGTTTTATAATAATTGGAATTGTGGTAGTAAATAAGATGGTACTCTTGTGTTGGGCGATTTCATTGTCAAAATTTATACAGATGTTTTCTTTGGGGTCAGAATCCTAAAGTTCTGCAACATTCACATTTAAACCGAGATTACCATTTGTCATTGGAGTTGCATTGGGGAAAATCTCTTACAGGTAAGCGAACTGAATGTTTGAAACAAGGGATAATTATTTGAAACAAAATGGCATTTACATATGTACTTGGATTTTCGCAAATTAGTAGTATGATAGGTCGTTCTGTAATTAGCAATGAATGGACTAATTTGTTTGGAACATTAGGCCATATATGAACCGAGAGTGTTCGTGTCATTATTTTGTTAAAACAGAGTAAAATATTTAAATTCATAGTTGAGGAAAAGCCAAAGCTTGCCATAATGAATTCCGTTGTTATTACAACAAGCAATTTTATTACTAATGAGGAAAAGAAGGAATGGGATCAATTTGAAAAATCTATACATCAAATGAACTCTGTAGCTAAAGGATAAGTGTTTCGGGTCTAAACGAAAATAGTTAACAGATTTATTTGAGTTGTATGTCAATGCAACTTGTTTCTGATTGAAGTAAATGGAGGAAATAACTTTTAAAGAGTCTAATAGTCTTATGAGACAGCAATATAGAAAGCTCACTAAGTGTTTAAAGCAGTAGTCGAAAATTTATTAGGGTGATAATTTGACAGATAGAGCACAGAAAGCTGTTTATAGGGAACAACATTAGATGGTCAATTTTTGAGTGAACACACTGAATAGTTTGCACAGTTTCAAGAATAAAGATCGCAAAGTAAATGAAGGTGAGGAGACTGTGTATCAAGATGGGCTGAGTATTCTAAAGATGTTCAGAATAACTTGGTAGCTCTACTATTATTATTATTATTACGGATATAAAAGCATACTTATAACCGTTCTGTATCACAAATTGGAGTTAATCTAGAAATCTCAAAACTAACAGAAAATATCGAAGCTTGAAATTATTGTTGAAATTTTCAGAGATGATCATGAATATTTTCTACTTACAAATTTTTTATTTCTAAGAATTATAAATAGAGGTATGATTAATAGGTATTTTCAAGAAAATGTATATCAATAATTTGTGATAATCATATAGACATCAGTTTCCATTTCTGACAAAAGTCTTTGAATAATTATGCTCATGAATATTAAGCTTTCGTTTGATGGACAACTTTGAGATAAACACCAAATTCAGAAATGCTGCATTTTGTCGCCTTTGTTGTTCAATTTAATTACTGATGATATATTGAAAAATATTTTAAAGGAAGATTATTTTAGCCTGAAATGGCCATTTGATTTGAAACAAATCGAAGCTTGTGCGACATGTCTGGAAAATGACCATATATGAGATGAAAATTTTATTGACATTGTTGATAAAGTTGTAAATGAAATAAGCTTGATGACGAATAACGATAAAAGTGGTGAGAGCTAGTGAAATTGGTGATGCTTAAGGTCATCCATATAGTTGGGCTTGAATGAAGTTTTCCTGTGTGATTATTGCGGCAGTTTGACAGAAGTGAGATGATTTGTGAGGTAAAGAAATCGGAATATCGTCTACAACGTTTAAGAAATTTTGAGGAGGTGTGAACAAAAAATTGGGGAATTCGCTTAAAGAGACTGAGTCTTTATAAATATTATTTCTGAAGTTTGTTTTGGTTCGACTCTTTGCAAGTTGGTTTACAGCAGGCCTGATTCTAGATGCTTTCACAGTATCTTTGTCATGAGGCTGATTAATGTTTTAGAAATGGAGTATTTCAAGAGAGAAGCCAACTATAGTCTAGCAACATTTTGAGTTAGTTTCTGTAATAACTTTCTGACTTGAAATTTTTTGTAATGAGCTGAAAAACTCGTTATAGATTTTTAGTCTTCTCAGAAGACTTTTTGTAATATACTGAAATGCAAGAATATGTTCGCAACATTTTTATCATGTTCATTAAGTGCTCTATATGCGGTGGGGTTAAATATTAATAAATTTTGAAACGAAGCCCTGAGTTAGAGTACTGAACACTGAAACTACAATAAAGGTTCTTATTTCGTATACTGCATAGTGCATGCATTGAATCTTGCTGATACCTAAGTTGAAACATACTGATCTGATGCTATTATACTATTACTTTCTTTGTTATGCTAATCATTTGTGGTTTTTCATTACTGGAAGCCCTAAAAGGTGGAAAATGTTACCTAAGAAAGCTGGATGATCATTTAAAAGGTTAAGAGGTTTTATTTCCAATGTAACTGATTCTCTGAGAGATTAATAAGCTATTAACATAAACTGCATTGCAAAGTAGTCTTAAGAGGAAAATGTCACTTTATTTTTTCAAAACTATAATTCTTGCAACTCATTAAAATTCATATCAAACAGGTTCAATAAGAAGAAATTGCTTCTGACTTCAACAAGTTCATTGGAAAGTGGCACAACCAATATTAATAAAAATTTTCCAAAAAAATGGGTGAATCCTTAAGAAATTAGTTGTCAAATATACTTTTGGAGCCAGAATTTATTTTCAAGGAATCAGCAACTGCTACAAAGATCAGTCTGGGCAGGCTTAACGGAAAAACGGGAAAGTCTAATATACACGCAGCTTTTAACTGAAAATTATCCTGAATAGGAAAAATACAACACTCTGAGGTTAAGTTTAAAAGTCGCTTTTGTTCAAACAGCAGCAGTTAAACATTCCGAGCAGTTTAACATTTGGAAAAAAAAGGAAAAAAAAATCGATAACAGAAAATTGCAAGTTTTTGATTGGAATTATCCAAATTATCTCCTTTTTGCTCAAAGGAAAATAATTCATCTGAGAAAAAGAGTAGGTTTTGCGAAAATGCTTCAAAATCGTTTGGATTACTGATTGAAATTTAAGAATTCGTAATTCGAAGGAATTCTGCTGAAGTGTGTTAGTTCACTGAGTTTTTTCTGTATCATTTCTGTCATTGTTGCAAAACAAATACGAGTTTTTCGAAAAGTTTTCTAATTTGAAATGACATGCTGTCGACGAATGCCTAAGAGTCGAACACATTGTCTCTTGAATATGTATTTGTTCATCATTAACTAGCACAAACCAAATGAAGACGTATTTTTCGATGGAGAAGTTCATTTATCTAAATTGAGACTGCAAACTGATTTTGTATATTTTTTCTTTTAGTTGGGAAATAAAACCTAATATAATAAAATAATATCTAATAATTAATAGGAAAATAATTTCTAAAGTAATAAAATCACCACATAGTTTGTAAAATGTACGAAACAGAGGTTAATCGGTTATGATATTTAATTTGATAAATATCAGTCTTAGGCATGAATACTTAACAGGATTATTTTTTATGTATGTGTGTGCATGTAGAGTAAGGATCAAGGCCATTAATTTCTATTAAATGTACATTTTCAAAATGTAAAAAAGAAAGTGATTCAGATTAAAAAGAAAGACACTAAGATAGAAACTGAAAGAGAACTGAATTTGGTGTAATTTGCTACAATAAGAATCAAGGCCGTTATTTTTCATTAAATGCAAATTTCAAAATGTAAAGAGGAAAAATTGTGTGAGGAAGAGAAAGCGATCAGGTACAAAAAAATTAATATGTAACCTGAAAAAACGAAAGAAGGGAATTTGGTGATATTCTCTGCAGAAAATACTCGTGAAAGAGGTACAAAAGAGGGTGTGATCTCTACACAAAAATAAATGATAATTTTCCTGAAATATATATTTCAACGTGGCTTCCTACTCCATAAACCAGAAAATGGAAGGAAATTAAATTACTTTGCTTTCAAATAGTATTTTAAATTTGATGCAATGGTGTTGATTTCTTGCGCGAATATTATTCACCTAATACATTTCAAAAATCAACCTCAACTTGCTTCATATCATGCAATAAGTTTCATCAAATGAAATTTGAAAAGGAGTTAAACAATTGAAATTATAGAATAAACGAAGAATGTTTGAAAATTTCAAAAGTATTTTTACAGCTGATATATTTTAATAACGTTAAAAATAACACATAATGAAGTTGCAAATTTGAATTGTAAAACTATGGTAGAAGTGAGTTAATAATTTGTGGTTTTAAACTTTAACAATGTAAAACCTATGTTATTGAATTTGTTTGTGTCTCATGGCATCGGCCTGGCCCGGGTGAAAAAATTCGTGACATCATATCACAGCTTTGAGGTGTCGTCACACACACGCCACTGACGTCACGTGGATTCAAAATATGGGAAACTGAGGGGTTCTAGAATATACATGGAGAATAATCGGAAAAATAACATTCAAAAATCGAATATATATATATAGACTTGCAAATTAGTCTATCACTGTTTCCCAGAACTGCGCGGAAAAAGAGATAGACTTCCCTTAACAATCTTATATTTGTTCGTGCTCTTAACCTACGCATGTGGCACTGTCTACTATTGAGTTTCATGGAGATCCTTTAGTTATCAAAGTGAGCAAACTGCCTGTTAGTCTAAGTTGGCGACTTGACATTAAAAATTGTCGTATCTTCCACTGCTTTCTTTCTTGCTGTCTCGATTCCAAGCTCCATCTTTAACTTTTACATTGTGCATAGCATTTTCGCAAAAGTCGGAGTTTTAGGATTTTCGGAAGAAATTAAAGGTATATTCATTCTAAGATGAGGGATATAAACACCAAAAGGACTTAACTTTAAACGAAAGGGCAACAGTACCAGCTGTTTAAAAATTAATCTGTAAAACTTGTCATAATTAAACTTAATTACAAGTATATAAAAGTGGTGTTAATTTTCCAAAATGACAAAAAAGGATTCGTCATAATTGGGATGATGCTAATATGGAGACATCTGTTTGTGTTACACAGGATTCGGAGAGTCTTTGTAGTTCACTGGCATTTCACACTCTAGCAGTATCAGATGGAACTTTGCCAGATCCTCTGCCATTTGCCACAATAACTGTAGGAGATCCTGGTCCGTTTGGTACAGCAGAACTAGAACTTGGCAGCTCTGATGCTGTTTTCCTCGGTGGATCCTAAAACAAACACAAAATATAAATGTATAAGATCAGATCAAAATAAAGATGACAAGCTATTCATCCGTAAACTACCACATAAGACATATTCAGTAAACCGAACACTTTGACTAAAACAAAATGTGTATAACGCATCAATAACTTGATTTCATTTGGCGAAGAAAATAGAAATAACATTGTAATTGTCCTTAATCATTTCACAGCGCAGCATATAAAAAAGAAACTTTTTATACTTCGTGATTATTTCGGGAAAAGTTCGGACCGCCTTCTCGTGTTGCAGACTATTATTATTACCTTTCAAAACAGAAACTGTCTTATGGAAGAGAACGGAAGAGGAGGGCTGCCAGATCAGTGAAGCCTATGATCTGGACTACCATGGCTACTTTTTTGGGGGGTTGACAGCCCCAGGTGAATAGATTCACAGGATACGTTTCAGTAGCAAGATGGATAATCCTGGTCTGAGGCATCGCAGGTACCTTAACTCTTGCTTCTACGGGCATCATGAAACCTGCAATAGGGGTTGGTGGTGGTGGTGGTGGTGGGGGGGTCTTCCAGCTTAGATGGCTTCAGCCTTTAGCAGTCGAGAGAACATCTCATGCCTACGATTAGGGGGCTGTTTTATATTGTCGGAACTTTCACTCTCAATAAACATAGTTTCTTTAAACATCCCACTAATCATTTTCTCTCTATAGATAGTTGGAATGTGAGCACTATGCACAGAGATTATTTTCTTGATGTCCTCACACAAGAATTCTACCGTTACAACGTAGATATTATTGGCTTTCAAGAGACCAAATGGACAATAGATACAGATACCCAAAAATAATCCTAAATTTTTCTTTTCAGGGAGGGAAGATAAGAAGAATCTCAAAGGCGTTTGGGTTGTTTTACCTCTGAGCGGCACTTTTTTGCACACCATGGGCTAAATGGCCAGGTCACAAGGACCCCGAAGACTCAGAGAAGGTTGGGGGAGGGGACCCACTGGAACAGCTGTTGGGAGACAGATGGTAGCCTCCCGTCAAGGCCATGCAGTGTGTTCTTTAACGTGCACAGGGTATGGCTCTCCCGCACACGGGGACACGGCTTAACGTCCCATCCGACGGACGGCGGCCTTTCCAAGCCCATCGGTGTCCCCTACTGACCGTGGGCAGGGCGGGGAATTTTGCGGAGATAAATCTCAACGCTGACCCAGCTGGGACTCGAACCTGGGAACTACAGATTACGAGCCTGGCGCGCTACCGACTGAGCCACCCCCCCGCCCCACCTCAAAGGCGTAGATTTGCTTCTCAGAAGATATGCTAGTGATGCTCTTCTAAGATATGAGTGCATTAATGAAAGATTTCTTACAGCTAAACTTCAGACAAGCATTAAAACTTGAATGTTATATGCTCTTTATGCCTCCACTGAGGATGCTGACGAGGATGAGAAGGATAGCCTTCAGGGCTATATAAGGATAGCCTGAAGGACACCTTCAGGGATATTTTGAATTCTGTCAAGAAAGGAAATTTTACCCTTGTTCTAGGTGACTTCAATGCTAAAGTTGGTACTGACTCTGAGCTGTGGGGAGGAGTGATAGGCCCTTTTGGTATTGGTAGCTGCAATGGCAATGGGCAACGTCTCCTACAGGTAAGTAAACTTAAAGGTTTGAAAATAACTAACACTTATTACAAACACCGCGACATATGTAAGTACACGTGTGTTTCACCAAATGGGCTCTATAAGAATATGATTGATTATATATTAATTGAGAGCAAATGGGCTAGTTCTGTTAGGAATACCAGTTCTGTTAGGGGAGCTGAAATTGGATTTTGCCATTATCTTGTTAGAAGTGTCTTGCAACTTAAACTTAAGAAGTGTTGTGTTAAGGTTAAAAAATTTACGTTTAACAGTGAAGCTCTAAGGACCCAGTTATAGCTAAAGCTTACATGATAGGTTTCTTAGAACTTGAAACTAGCACTACTTTTTAAGTAAAAGGAAGCAGAGAAGGCAGAATTATTTGAGTGATGAGGCGCAGGAGCTTAATTTGGGAAGAAAGAACTGCAGTAATATCCTTAATTAATACTACAAAGAACTTAAATGTGTATAGTTAGCAACTGATAAGAATCTTTGGTTTGATGGCTTGTCTGATAAAGCCGGGAAGCAGCTACACAGCGTAACAGCAGAGAGCTGTACCAGATAGTTAATGTTTTGTATGGGGAAAAACGGACAGTTATACAGGGATTGAAGGTTAAACAATGTAAGGCTATTGAAGATGAGGATTCTTTCATGGCTAGGTGGGCCGAGCATTTTAGAGATGTTCTAAACAATGTGGTTAGTAGTTCTACTCTCATATTTATAATGAGGATGGATGAATTACTGGCTTTAATGTTGGTCCTATATCACAGTCTGAAGTTATTATGGTTATTTCTAAGTAGCTTACACTACATGCTTACACTACATTTCTATGTAGTTTACACTACATAAATCCCAAAGGACAGGCAAAATTACTTCTGAAATGCTTACAGCTGGGAATGTTTCGGTTAACACATGGCTGACTGAAATTTTGAGCATCTTTTACGATAAAGGCATTGTCCCTAAGGATTTTACCAGGGCTATTATTATTTTTATTTAAAAAAAGGTGATGTCCATAAGGGTATCAGCCTACTTTCTGTTCCAGGTAAAGTTCTTTGCATGATTGTCCTTAATAGAATTAAGAATCTGGTTGACGGACAATTGCATGATGAGGAAGGTGGATTCGGAAGTGGTAGGGAATGTGTACATCAAATATTTTCACTCCGACAGATTCTTGAGAAATGTTTAAGAGTTTCAGAAACATTTGGTTGCTAGCTTTGTTGATTTCAAAAAGGATTTCGACTGTATTGATCGTCACGATTTTTGGTTGATCGTGAGATCGTATGATTTACAAGTTAGTTAACATAATGAAGCTCTCCATAATAACACTGAGTCCTGAATGACAGTTGGTAAGGCTTCTAGCAATTGGTTTAGCATTGCTTCTGGTTTTCGACAAGGGTGCATTTTATTGCCTTTTCCCTTTAGTTTGGTTATTGATTGTGCTATGCGGAATTCCTTTAAAGGAAAAGATTTTGACATCAAATGACCTGGAGATATGAAAATATCTGATTTAGATTATGCTGATGATTTAGTCCTTATGGCAAATGCTGTTGATGAGACTGGTACTAGAGCAGGTTGGTGATAAACAGAGAGAAAATTAAAGTGATAAAAATTGGTCAGGCAGGATGTGGTTCAGTTAATGTTAATGGTTGCACTCTTTAGTAGGTGTTCCTCTTTAATTACGCTGGGAGCTATGTAACAGATACTGGTGACGTGCTCAATGATATTAACAGACGAATAGGGATTGCTGCTGGGATTTTTAAGAATCTATGGAGAGTGTGGAGTAATAGGCGTATACACCTAAAGACTAAAAGTAGACTTTAGAACAGTTTGGATTTTTTTAAAGTTAGTTATGGTTGTGAAACGGGTACCCTTTGTAAACAAGATAACAGGAAACTTGATGCTTTTGATTCTAGATGCTTACGCAGTATCTTGTTCATTAGGTGGTTCAACTTTGTTGAGCAGCATATTGTTCAGAGAGAGACTCCTTTGGTTTGGCCATGTTGTCCGTATGCTAAATAGTTTAACGAATAGGGTTATGAACAGTGTGCCTAAAGGTCTGAAAATGAGGGGGAGACCTACAATGCGGTGAGCAGACAATGTCAAACAGGATCTTGTTAGAGTTGGTTTACAGTGGCAAGATGCAGCAGATGTCGCTCAGGAGAGATGAGTTTGGAGAACTAAATTGCATAACTGATTGGATCTCCATAAAATCTCTCATAGATAAGTACATTATCTCATCAGGTAAAATATCCCACTAAAAAGTCAAAATCAGGAGTTAAAAACAAGTCATCGGATAAGAGATGTCCATTTATTTATTTATGTTCAATTGCTGCTTGATGATGATGATGATGATGATGATGAAGTACTCTTATACAATTCAACTGGTTAGTATCAATTGGGGTTTTTTTTTTAAATTAAAAATTAAACAAAGTGAAAAATCATTAACAACATGAAAAACAAATATTAATAATTAAACAAATGTGATTGTACAGAATAAAATGAATGCGTATAAGCAGTGAATCATATAAAAACATACGTACGTAATCCTCAAGCAGTCATCGGCTAAAAAGTTCCAGTCAGACTCTAAATGTAGTCTATAAATATATCTGCCTTGAGCTACAGGCTTCTTATACTCGGACATCTCTTATCCGATGACTTGTTTTTAACTCCTGGTTTTGACTTTTTATTGGATATTTTACCTGTTTATAATATTTATGCTTTTTTTATTTTATACTTGTTTTTACCTTTTACATGGGTTCTATATATCCAGTGAGGTTTTTACTTTTACACTGTTGCTTCTGTTTTAAACTCTGTTTTTATATACATTGTTGTCATACACTTTTCTTCCATGTTGTGTCCTTTACATTTTTGTTCTTTTCCTCTTTTGTGTGTCTTGCTTTTAACTTGGTTGTGGGCTCAATGCCTTTTATCTTTTTATTTAATATCGTTTGGGGCAACAAGCCATTTTGCTCTTGCCCCATAAAACCCCAATTAACTAATCTGAACTACAACTGCTGCATGTGGCCACTCTAGGTCATTCTAATTAGGTCCTGTTTGACATTGTCTGCCCACTGCATCTATTTTTCCCCTTTTTTTGAAGCCTTTAGGTACATTGTTCATACCTCTAGTCACTAATCTAGAATTATGCATAGAGGCAACATGGCCAAACGAATGAAGTCTCTTTCAACACAATAAGCTGCTCACAGGTGGTTGCAGACTCCTTCGCCTAATGAGATCGTTACTTACAAAGTTAAATAGAATCAAAGGCATCAAGTTTCCTGTTATCTTGCTTACAAAGGATTTAAGTTTCACTACCATAAATAACTTTAGAGAGAACCAAACTATTACATAATCTAATTTTACTCCTTAGATGTATACGCCTAGTTTTTCACAATCTATCACAGAATCTTAATAGTTCCAGCAGCAACCCCTATTCCTTTTCTTTAACTTCATGTCTCGCATCCGGGTATTTGAGCATTAGGATCCGGATAAACGAGTTTCTACTGTATACATTTTCAGAGGGTAAAATAATAGGTAATTCATTTAATTTCTTTTGTTGTCGTTTGGTGGGTGAGTACCCCAGATGCCCTAACAAACGAGATGCACCTGTGGGCATCATAGATAAAAAATAAATCGTATATTTAAAATCTGTACGTGATATAAAAACTTGAGTCGTGTTTTAGAAATCAAGGGGTTAAAATTAGCTAAGAAAATCTATTTTCATTTCAATTACGAAATAGCTGTTGGTGAAAATACTATCATTTAAAGTTTTGATCGGAAAAATACTGAAAATTATCAGTGGCCAGAGAACGTGACATGTTATCAAGTCTTCGTGGATTCGTATTCCTTCCCAGTTGAAGGCAATATTTCTTCTGACTTAAAATGGAAAATGAATTTTTCAGACTATCATTTAATGACAATAAATCACAGAATATAAGTGCTCTCTGATCAAAGAATCTAGCGAAAAAATTAAAGTTTCGTTCCGGAATAGGATCCGAACCTGAAACCTCCTGAAAATCCTCTGAACCCACATTGTTCATCTCAAAGTTGTTCATTAACTAAATAATCGCTTGTGTTAAACACAACAGTGCATATAAAGTATTTTGGAACAGAGAGTACACTGATTTCATTGTAATTATCACAAAACAGCGATAATCTTTCTTGAAAACAACAACCCAACAACTAATAAAATACCTAGGAACACTTTATTTTTCGGGTGCTTCATATCATATCATTGGGGCTTTGTCAAAGGGTTATTATTTAGGAACACTTTATAATTGGGGAGAGGATGGCTCAGTCGGTAGCGCTCCAGGCTCATAAACTGCAGTTCCCAGGTTCGAGTCCCGCCTGGACCGGCACTGACATTTATCTCCGCAAAACTCCCCACCCTGTCCTCGGTCAGTAGGGGACACCGATGGTCTTGGAAAGGCTATTGTAGGTCGGATGGGACGTTAAGGCGTGGCTCCTTGAGCAGGAGAGTTATAACCTGTATACGCTACAGAACACACTGGATGGCTTTCGCCGGAGGCTACCACATGTCTTCTAGCAGCTGTTCAGTGGATCCCTTCCCCCCAACCTTCTCTGAGCTCTCGGGATCCTTGTGACCTAGCCATTTAGCTCCTTGTGTGCAAAAACGTGCGGTTCAGAAGTAAAACAACCCAACCCCGATAACAGATTAGGATCTCTAACCAGTGATTTATCCCAAGTCAGCTCAATTTTCAGCTAACTAATTTCACGATCCGCTGTGATGCCACTTGTTAGTAGAGAATGGAACAGACTAGCAGCCCATACAGAGATTTTATAAGCATTTATTTTTACAATCAAACAAACAGAAACAGCGTTATCCGTTTACAGTATATCTAGTCTGTTCCATTCTCAATCAGTAGACTACGCCACGAACGATTTAAGAATGCCGAGTTAAATGTTTACCGTTCGCATTAACTGGAGTTCACTAATTCTGCGATAGTTGAGTCATTAGAGAATCTTACATGTTATCAGGAGGTCGTACTTTCAGATCCCACTCCCGGCAAAGCTCAGTTTTTACAGCTAATTCTTCACGTGTTCCTTGATCACAGGACATTTCTTGTGCTTTATTATCATTATTGAATCTTTAATAGATGTTTCTGAGTGTTTGAATATAAAATAAATATTTATCACATCTTTATGTGGGGGCGCTAGTCTCTCCCATTCGAGATCAACAGTTGATGTCACGAGCGATTGCACAACGTGGAGTTAAATATTTGTAGTCCTCGTTAGCATCGAAATAGCCTTGAGATAAATCAGTGGTTAGGACACTTGGCATGTTTTCAGAGGTCGTGGTTCCGAATCTCAAATTAAATTTTTTTCAATTTACTCTTCATATCATTTATACGAAAAGCAATGAGCCACATTTACGAATGCAAAAAATTTCATCATTAAAAACGAAACGTACGCATTTTGTAAACAAACTTTAAATTCTGCCGTCTGTTTCGAGATTGCAAGTTGAAAAGTAGTGGAAATTAAAAATACTGCTATGCAGCAGTTTAATGTTATTAGCATTTCCTAACTTCCTGCGTTTCATCCGCAGTGAGTCCACGTCCGTGTTGAAAATATGCTTTTAAAAGACTCCAAAAAGTTTCGAAACGTTAATAACGCTAAAACGCTTTTTATATGGCCGTACCATAAGATGACGCTCACCATAAGACGTAAAATTTTAATGTGGTTAATGATTGTTTTCCTAAACGCTCTAAATATGCGCCATGATAAAAGTTGACGTTCTTCATCAACAGATTTTGCAATTCATTGAAATCGTCCTACACCTTAAACATCAAATAACCATAGCAACCGCTTTTCGCGTGCCAAACATTGCGTTTCAGTGTCTGCGTGAGACGCTTTCTAAGTAGCATGTCCCGATGTTTGCTATAGGGAATGTTGCCGGCCTGCATGACCTATTTTAAATAAAGGTTTTGTAATCAGAAGCATAAGTCAGAGCATCATACGGCTGAAAACTGTACTTCCTAAAAGAAGTAAATAAATTTGCAATTAATTTTACCAGATTATTGATGTGCATATACTCCGTTCTAAATAACAATGGAGCAACATGCAATATAAGCATAATTAAAACAAAGTCTTGGTAATCTGTACTAAAAGGCAAAAAATCCTGTAAGGGAATAAATCCTACAATCAAATGAAGTAACGGTTGAGTCAGTCGCCAGCCTTGTACCCTGATGTCGTAGGTTCGAGTCCCTATTGTGTCTGCTTTGAGAAATTTTCCGCCCATTCCAACTCTTGGTGAGAAAGGGGACGGGCAAGCTACGAAAGGTTGTCGTCCATCAAATGGAGCATTAAGCTGTTTCCCGGGTGAAGGAGGGCCACACCAAATGCACATTGAAGATTATACTCGATGGCCTTGACGGAGATCATTCATCTCAATAGCAACCTAGTGCATCCCCTTTCCCGCTCAGCTCTGAGCCTTTGGGGTCCTTGCGACCTGTCTATATGTCACAGTGTGTGCAAAAAAAAAAGTGCCGCTCAATGTTCAAAGCAATCTAAACTAGAAATCATTTCTAAATATATAAATCTGTCACTCTCTCTTTTTCTACCCTGCTATCTAAACTATAAAAGCTGCCTTTTTTAATTTATTTTCAAAACTTACAATTTATTTTAGTAGTAAAAGTCCAGTCATGATTCAACGAGAGAAAACTAAAAAATCGAAATGACGAATTGAAGAGAATGGGATGTTGGATGGAGGTGGGGTGGGGGATAGTTGTTCCTGTTTTCGAAGTCGGGTTCTATTATATTACAGGTAGGGACTTGAAATTTTAACACAAATGATTCGCCATTGAAAAATCAAGAACCTCTAATGAAACATAAAAGTGGGTTTAAACTCGAACTCAGATTATTTCACAAGGTAGAGGCTTGAACTTTTAATGTAACAAGGAATAGCAAGATGGAAACTAAGAGGAGAACTTTGAGAACCGATGGTGAGTTATTTGGGTGGCTATGGGGTGAGAGAGTTGAGAGCTACAATATGTGGGAATAAAAATAAAAATACCCCCCTCCAGCAGCTGCTTGCCACAGAGGTCTGACAGGAGCATGTCAGTTTATATGCCATAGTAGAAGTTCTGTGAGGATGACAGGACCTCAGCAGAAAAACAACACAAATATCCACGCCTTACCCGTGACTTGAACCCAGGTCCCTTAGATCAGTAGCCAAGCGCGCTAAAAGAGATGTTAAATTCAAGATTTAAATTGTTTAACTTTTAAAACAAGGAAAAACCTATTAAGGTTCTAATCCACATTCCATTACAGGTAATGACTTGACTAAATAATTAGCTGAAAAATGTAATTTTATTGGGATTCGAACCCATGCCTACCAATTATGTGACGGGTGTTCCTGACCAATAAACTATAATTGGCTAACTGTTTCTTCAGCTAATGTAACTTATAAATTTTCCTGAATATTGTTGGATTCGCTAATGGAGCCATCTGAAAAAACAGCCGCTGATAGTTTAGTGTCAAGAATATCTGGAATGTAACAGGGAGACCTAGGTTCAAATTCTACTTAAAAAAAACAAACAATTTTTTAGCTAACTATTTCATGAGTCCCATATGTACAGGATATCTTCAAATACTCTAATGTTGAATTAATAATAATAAATAAATAAATACCCCCTCAAGCAGCTGCTTGCCACAGAAGGTCTGACAGGAGCCTGTCAGTTTATACGCCATACTAGAAGGTCTGTGAGGATGGCCAGACCTCAGTAGAAAAGCGACACGAACATCCATGCCTTATCCTGGGCTCGAACCCAGGTCCCTTAGATCAGTAGCCAAGCGCACGAACCACTCTGCCACAGGACGGTTGAATTAGTGACTTGTATTTTTTAATGCAACAAAGGCGGGCAGGGGTGGGGTTGGGTTGTTTTACCTCTGAGCGGGGGGCGGGGGTGGCTCAGTCGGTAGCGCGCCAGGCTCGTAATCTGTAGTTCCCAGGTTAGAGTCCCAGCTGGGTCAGCGTTGAGATTTATCTCCGCAAAATTCCCCGCCCTGCCCACGGTCAGTAGGGGACACCGATGGGCTTGGAAAGGCCGCCGTCCGTCGGATGGGACGTTAAGCCGTGGCCCCGTGTGCGGGAGAGCCATACCCTGTGCACGTTAAAGAACACGCTGGATGGCCTTGACGGGAGGCTACCATCTGTCTCCCAACAGCTGTTCCAGTGGGTCCCCTCCCCCAACCTTCTCTGAGCCTTCGGGGTCCATGTGACCTGGCCATTTAGCCCATGGTGTGCAAAAAAGTGCCGCTCAGAGGTAAAACAACCCAACCCAACCTCTGAGCGGCACTTTTTTGCACACAATGGGCTAAATGGCTAGGTCACATGAACCCCGAAGGCTCAGAGAAGGTTGGGGGAGGAGACCCACTGGAACAGCTGTTGGGAGACAGATGGTAGCCTCCCGTCAAGGCCATCCAGCGTGTTCTTTAACGTGCACAGGGTATGGCTCTCCCGCACACGGGGCCACGGCTTAACGTCCCATCCGACGGACGGCGGCCTTTTCAAGCCCATCGGTGTCCCCTACTGACCGTGGGCAGGGCGGGGAATTTTGCGGAGATAAATCTCAACGCTGACCCAGCTGGGACTCGAACCTGGGAACTACAGATTACGAGCCTGGAGCGCTACCGACTGAGCCACCCCCGCCCCATACACAAACAGCCATGCCTTACCCGGGGCTCGAACCCAGGTCCCTTAGATCAGTAGCCAAGCGCGCTAACCACTCGGCCATGGGACGGCTACACGGACATCCATGCCTTACCCGGGGCTCGAAGCCAGGTCCCGTAGATCAGTAGCCAAGCGCGCTAACCACTCGGCCACGGCGGGCAGGGGAAAATCATGTACGAAATTTGGGACTCATTGTTTAAATATATGGGGCAAGACACGGTGACGAAAACTGTTAAAAAAAAATAATTATCACATAACTGTTGAAGCATATTTAAGTTCTCGCCAGCAATGATAACCTTGCTGCTAGAAACAGCTGGAGGTGCAGGTCTACCAAGAGTTATATCAGCATACCGTGGAAGAAAGACACGTTTATCACATGTGTCGTCGACTGGTGTCCAAACTTTTGTTTGGACACGGTTTTTATTTCCTTTGCCTTTCGTATCTTAGCCTTTCGTAACAAAACTCAGAAACTAAAACTGAACTGATAAAGAGTTTAGGATTGAAAAGGCATATTTTATTCCTTTTATTGTTGATAAAACTGTATGACTGAAAACAATAGCAAAATATTGAAATCTGATCGGTGTACAAACAGGGGTGTATAACTGGAAACTTGATTGACATTTAATTATGCGTTTCATAATCTCTCTCATTATAAACTTACGGCAGTTTTTCACGTAGGAACAGTTTATGATGTAACAACTAAAATATCGTGTGAGACCAAGTATAAGATATTCTAACACTCCGATAACTGCATTTATTATTTCAGTCGAAATTATTTGATTATGGAATGTTTAGTTATAATAACCCTCTTAATATGAATTAGTGTAAGTATGGTAACAAAAATAACAAATCAAAATTAATTATTATGCATAATATAAACACAAAACACTGTTTTTTGTGGGGCGGGGGTGGCTCAGTCGGTAGCGTGTCAGGCTCGCAATCTGTAGTTTGCAGGTTCGATTCCCAGTTGAGTCAGCGTTGAGATTTATCTCCGCAAAATTCCTTGCCCTGCCCACTGTCAGTAGGGGACATCGATTGGGCTTGGTAAAGGTCCGCCGTCCGTCGGATGGGACGTTAAGTCGCGGATCCCGTGTGCGTGAGAGCCATACCCTGTGCACGTTAAAGAACACGCTGGATGGCCTTGACGGGAGGCTACCATCTGTCTCCCAACAGCTGTTCCAGTGGGTCCCCTCCCCCAACCTTCTCTGAGCCTTCGGGGTCCATGTGACCTGGCCATTTAGCCCATGGTGTGCAAAAAAGTGCCGCTCAGAGGTAAAACAACACAACGCAACTATTTTTTGTTTTTTACATGCAAGCCTAAAATCACAAACAAAGCATAAGGTCAAAGTCTTATTCATTGGCCTGTGTGTGTTTATGTTAATTTGTGTCTACTATGACTGATTTGCATATTAATCTGAAATTTTGAGTGGTGGCTCAATGAAAAGTAATGTAACTTACACTGCGCATTCCTCGAGTTTTTAGCGAGTTTCGCATACGAAGTTTACGAAAAATTTCATTACTCCGTGAAATTATTTTGCACGAAAGCTTAAATATCTGGCGTGGTCAGTTTAGATAAAAATGAAAATTGTTCCTCTGATTACGAACGCGCTCTCGCGTGCCTTTTGTTATGCAGGCCTCGTTCGGAATCTACATGTTCTCTTCCAGACGACTCACTGATGTAATCAGGTGGGGATAGGGCATGTATCGTGCCCTATCCCCACCCACATGTGGCTGTCGGAAAGTTCTTTTGTGGTTGACGATAGGTTGATTGGGTTGTTTTACATCTGAGCGGCACCTTTTTTGCACACCATGGGCTAAATGGCCAGGTCACATGGACCCCGAAGACCCAGAGAAGATTGGGGAAGGGGGTCCACTGGAACAGCTGTTGGTAGCCTCCCGTCAAGGCCATCCAGCGTGTTCTTTAACGTGTACAGGGTAGTGGTCCCGTGTGCAGGAGAGAGTCATAACCCTGTACACGTTAACTCACGGAGCCACGGCTTAATGCCCCACCCCACAGACGGCGGCCTTTCCAAGCCCATCGGTGTACCCTGCTGACCGTGGGCAGGGCGTGGAATTTTGCGGAGATAAATTTCAACGCTGACCCAGTTGGGACTCGAACCTGGGAACTACAGATTATGAGCCTAGCGCGCTACCGACTGAGCCACCCCTGGTTGACGATAGATAGCAACTGTAAAGAAGAAAGCAAATAGTTCGAGGAAATAATTTTCTTTTTATTGTTTTTGATGTGTCTCAGATTTACAACTAATCCACTTTTTATTTAGATTGAATTAACGGAAAATATTGTTTTACACAATAAAATTGCAAACTATTTGCGAAAACATATTTAAACTGATAGTAACAAACAACTAGAAGCACAGCTGTAAATAATTGTGATAAATACGTAATACGATACAGCTTCGAGTCTTGAATGTTGCGGGGCGGGGGTGGCTCAGTCGGTAGCGCGCCAGGCTCGTAATCTGTAGTTCCCAGGTTCGAGTGGGTCAGCGTTGAGATTTATCTCCGCAAAATTTCCCGCCCTGCCCACGGTCAATAGGGGACACCGATGGGCTTGGAAAGGCCGCCGTCCGTCGGATGGGACGTTAAGCCGTGGCCCCGTGTGAGGGAGAGACATACCCTGTGCACGTTAAAGAACACGCTGGATGGCCTTGACGGGGGGCTACCATCTGTCTCCCAACAGCTGTTCCAGTGGGTCCCCTCCCCTAACCTACTCTGAGCCTTCGGGGTCCATGTGACCTGGCCATTTAGCCCATGGTGTGCAAAAAAGTGCCGCTCAGAGGTAAAACAACCCAACCCTTGAATGTTGCGCTCCCTTACTTTGAAGAATCTCGTACATTATAACCGAAGAGCCAAAACGTTATGACCAGCGCGTCTTTATGCAAATCGAAGCAATTGCAGGTAAATGACGACGCGTGTAAAGATCATGAAAGATATGAATAACGCCTGATACTGATATCTGTTAATCAGTGTCATTCTTGTTCTTCAGATGGGAAAGGCAGCGTCTTAAGTGAGTTTGACAAAAGGATAAATTGTAATGGCCAGACGACTGGGTCAAAGCATTTCGAGACAGCAAGGCTTGTGGGTGCTCACGGTCAGCCGTGGTTAGCACCTTCTAAAAGTGGTCCGAGGAGGGAAAAACCACGAACTGCCGGCAAGGTGTGGGCCGATCACGGCTCGTCGATGCTAGAGGTGAGCGAAGGCTATCTTGTATAGTACGAACTAACAGAAGGGATACTGTGGCGCAACTCGTCCGTAATTTGAATGCTGGAGACAGTAGTAATATGTCACAACACACCATACATCGAACCCTGCTGATAATGGGGCTGCGTAGCTGCAGGCTGCTCGGAGTACCCATGCTAACCTCGGTTCACCGCCGAAAGTTTCTACAACGGGCATGTGAGCATCAGAACTGAGCCTTGAATGATTGGAAGAAGTCGTCTGGTCCGATGAATCTCGTTTCCTGTTGCACCATGGGGACGGCCGGGTATCTGTGTGTCTCTTACCTGGGGAAGTGTTGGCACTAGGATGCACTGTGGGACAAAAACAAGCAAGTGGAAGATGTGTAATGTTTTGGGCAATGTTCTGCTGTGAAACCCTGGGTCCAATCATTCATGTGCAGGAAACTATGTGTCTACCACCTACTTAAACGTCATTGCAGACCAGGTACATTATTTCATGGCAACGGTATATCCTTCTAGTAGTGCCTTTTTTCAGCAGAACAATGTCTTTGTCTTGATCTTCACTCTCAAAACGGGGGGAGGGCTGAGTTGGTAGCACGTGAGGCTCGTAAACCTGCAGTTCCCAGTTTCGAGTCCCAACTGGATCAGCATTGAGATTTATCTCCTCAAAACTCTCTACCCTGTCTTTGGTCAATAGCGGATACCGATGGGCTTGGAAAGGCAGCCGTCCGTCGGATGTGACGTAATGCCGTGGCTCCGTGTGCGGGAGAGCTATACCCTGTTCACGTTAAAGAACACACTGGATGGCCTTGACAGGAGACTACCATCTACCTCCTATGTGCATAAAACAGGAAGCTAATGTTTCTCTTTTCAAATGATTACGCTCCAACTCTGCTATTATTAGGCAAACAATAAAATAACCCACATATTACGTAGAAGGCAATTGCATTAATTTGACCCTATTTTCCACATTTTGAACTAAGAGTAATCTGCACGTTATATTCGAGTTCTTGTCTGGATTGATTTTTATTCTCCATTTTTTTAAACCATTTCTGAATTTTGTCCAGTTCATCTTGTGATTTTTGGATTGCCAGATCAGGGTTGTGAGATGGGGGAAATAGTGCTCTGCATTAGCATTTAATGCAGTTATGACTCTGCCCAGCGAAGGAATATCATTAAGTATATTAAATAGGGTAAGTCCTAGAAGGGAGCCTTGTGGGACACCAACTTCAATATGCCATCCATCGAGAGAGTGCAATTGATTTTATTCTGCCATTTCCGATCAGTGAGCTATGATTTGATGAACAGTTTCAAGTTGCCTGTTAATTAGCTATTTAACAGCAGCTATAAATACACTAGCGTGTTTTAGACTCAACACCTGTCAAGCAGGTTAATAAATATATCTGCTTTTTTTTGATAGTAGTTCAAAAAACAACTAACAGCTGTTCCAGTGGGTCCCCTCCCCCAACCTTCTCTGAGCCTTCGGGGTCCTTGTGACCTGGCCATTTAGCCCATTGTGTGCAAAAAAAGTGTCGCTCAGAGGTAAAACAACCCAACCCAACTCACTCTGTTAGCAAAAAATTATCTTAACATTAAATACATCTATCATTCTATTTACACGGTCAAAAAACGAAACCAGCTTCGATTTACACGGTCAAAAAACGAAACCAGCTTCGATTTACACAGTGATAACTCGATTTTACGTGGTCAAGGAAATGCAACCAGTTTCATTTTACACAATTATAGATTCGGTTCTACACGGTACGATTTGTGATATTTTTTAATATGTATGTAGATATAATTACATGTTATAAAGTAACAGTGGTATAGCTTCAAGGGAGATTATTTGACTGTGATCCGAAAATAAAAATCAACCAACTGGTTTTAATTGCTGTCACTTATTTTAAAGAATAGATAATAATAAATTCCTATGTTAATAAAATCGTCATCTGTAACAAGTTATATTCTTTCGCTAGAAATATTCTTGCCATTGTAATGCATTCTGTCTCGCGATATCTTAAAAGAAAGGAAGCCTGTTTTGAATCAGCAGCGAGATCTGACTTTCTAGACTTAATTCTTTCGAACTAATAAAAATCGTGATTTATCTCATTTTTTGCAAAACGTTCAACTTTGTAGACTATTATATAAGTTAAATAGAACTGATTCGTATGTACACTATTTCATAGAATATCATATAAAGAGCAATTATACAAAATAAAGCACTAATTGTTGATAAAACGCTTAATTTTTAATTTATATTCAGTTAATAAATACCTTTCTTTCGAATTTCATCTTCAAATTCCATAATGTACGTCTACATTAACGATGAGGATGTTTCGAGACCAAAAATAAATGCATGAGAAATTAATCTAAGCTCATCTGAATTAGTACACATAAAGTATGAAATAATGTTGCATTAATGTTTATTATTATTGCTGAACTGAAATGTGAGAAATATATGTATATATAACTAAAACTTTCAATATAAGTTTATTTATAAGGATTTTTTCGGTCTCGATTTGCACGGTGATTTTTCCGCAACCTACCTACCGTGTAAATATATCAATCCCTCTATATACATGCCGTCCCATGGCCGAGTGGTTAGCACGCTTGGCTACTGATCTAAGGGACCTGGGTTCGAGTCCCGCGTAAGGCATGGATGCATGTGTCGTTTTTCTGCTGAGGTCCTGCCATCCTCTCAGACCTTCTACTACGGCATATAAACTGACAGGCTCCTGTCAGACCTCTGTGGCAAGCAGCTGCTTGAGGGGGTATTTATTATATATATACATCCGTGTAGTACCGTATAATCCGTTATAGTACCGTGAAAATCAAGGGATGGTATATTTACAGTGGTATCTTGAGTTTCGTATTAACAGTTTTGCTCTCCATGTACGTTTTAAGCCATCCATGGTTTTAAAAGCATTGGGTTTTTCATTAAGGTATACAATTTTAATAGGCATGTAACTGTGAATTTAATATTGTTCATTCATTTCGCCAATTTAATATGATAACAATTTGTTAGATCATGGAATAAAGCTCATGAAAATAAAATTTTCCAAATTTTACAGAAGAATTGAGTGGAATACATGTTTAACGGACATAAAGGTTTACGTGATTTTTATAAAGTATTAGAATTTAAGCGTATTCGATGTTAAATACTAATATGTTTCGTGTTGTATATACATATTGCTTTGTATACTATGACAAACAAACAACGATTTCTAAGATACGTTGAAGATAAAGTATGAACTACCAAGTTACAATGCAAATCTAATAATATAAGTTATATTAAAGAGAAATTTAAAGGGGCACTAATAAGCTGATTCACACTATAGGTAGTAGCTGTGTAAATTTTATTAGTTGAAATGTTTATAAGTGGCTTTGAATGTTATAGCGTTTCATGGAGAACAGTAAACAAGTCTTATACTTATTGTGATTAAATATTATATCATTATCGTGCATGTATTGAATAGTCTTATATATTGATCTCGAATAAACAGGATTTACTTAGAGTAAGGCAGGATGTAGGAAGGGAGAGGGGCACAGGACCATTCCTCTTGGGAATGCTAGCAAGGGAAAAAAGGTAGGCAAAAAATTATGAAGCTTATATACATTTCATGCATTTTTTTGACATTTTTTAAAGAGTCTAAAACGGAGGGTTGTTTTGGGTTGTTTTACCTCTGAGCGGCACTTTTTTGCACACTATGGGCTAAATGGCCAGGTCACATGGACCCCGAAGGCTCAGAGAAGGTTGGGGGAGGGGACCCACTGGAACAGCTGTTGGGAGACAGATGGTAGCCTCCCGTCAAGGCCATCCAGCGTGTTCTTTAACGTGCACAGGGTATGGCTCTCCCGCACACGGGGCCACGGCTTAACGTCCCATCCGACGGACGGCGGCCTTTCCAAGCCCATCGGTGTCCCCTACTGACCGTGGGCAGGGTGGGGAATTTTGCGGAGATAAATCTCAACGCTGACCCAGCTGGGACTCGAACCTGGGAACTACAGATTACGAGCCTGGCGCGCTACCAACTGACAACGCGCAACCCTAAAAACGGAGGGTAAAAATATTATATTGTAATGGAAATTTTGTCTCTTGTCCCTCCCCTTTGTTTTTTCTAGATTCGGACTTGGTTTAAATTACATTACAGTATTCAATGTTATAAAAGTTTACGTATTTCAAATAATAATTTACATGCTATATATTGGTTGTCCAAAAAAGCTGTGTGTGAAAATTAAAAATCATTTGTCATGTTCCTAGGTGATTTCGTTGTCGTCCAAATCAATCCCATTAACAGAATTTTAAATATGACCCATGGCATGGAACCTCGCAATTTACATTCTCATGCATTTTATATCATTGTGCATATTTTCAGCTTAATATTTGTACCCGTTTGTTTCCAATTGCATTGTTTCCATTGAGGTCTTCGATTTTGGCCAGCAATGTACAGTGCTTAAATTAAAATAAGTATATCTTCTTTAAGAGCCGTCCCGTGGCCGAGTGGTTAGCGCGCTTGGCTACTGACCTACGGGACCTGGGTTCGAGCCCCGGGTAAAGCATGGGTGTATGTGTCGTTTTTCTGCTGAGGTCTCGTCATCCTCTCAGACCTTCTACTATGGCATATAAACAGACAGGCTCCTGTCAGACCTGTGTGGCAAGCAGCTGCTTGAGGGGGTATTTATTTTTTATAATATTTTCTTTAGCTTTCGTTAAGTTGCAAAATATGTCATACACACGAAACAAACGCTACAACTATTCTATTTCCCCATCCCTTTCAACACTCTTGTTACAAAGCGAAAGTTACCTTCTTCAAAAGATCATCTGCTGAAGACATGGATGAAGAGTCTGGCGCATGGGATGTGCTGTCCTTTTTGTGGCCTGTTCCTCTTTGACTGCCTCTGCTGAAGTCAGGACTGGTTGCTCTACTTCCTAATGTTGAGAGTGATATCAAAAGTAAATTAGGCTCATATTATGATAATAGAAGTAATGAAATTTATTCCCTACAGTAATAACCATTGCTATAGGTAAAATGAGAAATACCAAATATTTGGAAAGCAAATGACAAAATTAAGCATTACGAATATTTTCACGGAAAAAGTGTTCACAACTTGGACAACATTATTAAAATTGACATATTGAACTTGGAAACACCTAAAAAGTATATCTCTCAATTTATTAGACTACAGATACTGAAATGGCAGCTCGTGTGTATTTCTAAAAATTTGATCAGCGAAGAATTTTGAGGGGGAAAAAATTAAACTCGAAACATATTTGTTTTCTCAAAAGAAATACGAAAAACAAATGAGTCAAAGTTACAAAAGTTTATAAATGTAATTTTTTTTGTCTCCATATTGGCCCACAAAAAGATCCAAAATTTAAAAGTAATACAGTTTAGACAAGAAACTCCTTTTGCTGAAGACATCACGCGAATCGCATTTTGGCATGCGTTAAAAACACCACCGGCCACGAACTCGGGATCTCCTGGTTACGCGCCAGTTGTTCTGCCAGTTAAGCTAAAGCGGTGGCGATTCCTACCTGCTTAAGAAAGGCTGTAAAGGAAGTGGTGGTGGGCTTTTCCTCCAAGCAGGTCAGTCGGAGAACTACCATGCTCCTTTTAACCGACGAAGAACTTGCTAATTTTTATGCCACATGCACATATACATACCAGATGCTACTCATAATCAAACGAGGGGCGGAGGTGGCTCAATCGGTAGCGCACCAGGCTCGCAATCTGCAGTTCCCAGGTTCGAGTCCCAGCTGGGTCAGCGTTGAGATTTATCTCCGCAAAACTCCCCGCCCTGCTCACGGTCAGTAGGGGACACCAAAGAGTTTAGAAAGGCCACCGTTAATCGGATGTGACGTTACGCCGTGGCTCAGTGTAAGGGAGAGCCATACCCTGTACACGTTAAAGAACACGCTGGATGGTCTTGACGGGAGGCTACCATCTGTCTCCCAACAGCTGTTCCATTGGGTCTCCTCCCCCAACCTTCTCTGAGCCTTCGGGATCTTTGTGACCTGACCATTTAGCCCATGGTGTGCAAAAAAGTGTCGCTCATAGGTAAACCAACCTAACCCATAATCAAACGAATGTTTTTTTTTCTACTCTTGCACTTCTCCAATTATTATTATAGTTCACAAATGTGAGTTTTCTTGTCTGTGATTTATAGCTCTTCTGTTCTACAATAGAATGTTTGATTATGAGTAACATCTGGTAAGTACCTAGGCATGTAGCAAAAAGACTGTAAAGTTCTCCCTTACCAGGAGTTAAAAATCCGGGAGGTGGATGGTGCGGAAAAGTGAAAAAGTCTGATTAGCTAGAAAATGAAATATACTAATGGATAGGTGATGACCTTTTAGGGCTAGAAAGAAAAACTCCATTCGGAAGGTAATTATCAAGCGAAACTTTCCTTCCTAAATTCAGGTAGAAATCAGGTCGAAATAAAAATAATCTAAAATTCAGGTAATAGGCAAAAACTTTATTTTGGACATACAATAACATATGTATGTTCATCTATCAATTCAATAACACATGCATGTTCATCCATCAATGCAATAACATATGCATGTTCATCTATCAATGCAATAACATATGCATGTTCATCTATCAATGCCATAACATATGTTCATCTATCAATGCAATAACATGCATGTTCATCTATCAATGCAATAACATGCATGTTCATCTATCAATGCAATAACATGCATGTTCATCTATCAATGCAATAGCATGCATGTTTTTCTATCAATGCAAGAACATATGCATGTCCATCCATCAATGCAATAACATGCATGTTCATCTGTCAATGAAAGGACATGTGCATGTTCATCTATCAATCTAATAACATGTATGTTCATCTATAAATGCAATAACATATGCATGCTCATCTCTCAATGCAATGACATATGCACGTTCATCTATCAATACAATAAGATATGCATGTTCATCTATCAATGCAATAACATGCCTGCTCATCTATCAATGCAATGACATATGCATGTTCAACTATCAATGCAATAACATATGCATGTGCATACGCCAATGTTACCTCAGCGAGATTATTTCTGTCCGGCTGTTGCAGATGATTTAATTCCCTAAAAGATCGCTCTACTTCACAAGTATCTGTTTGGCATACTAAGCACTGTTGAAATGCCTGGCATATTTGAGGATACTCCGGCATCAATCCAAAACTTCTATCATAAAGATACTAATCATATTCTTGTATGAGTACAAAATTTAAGAATATTCAAATCTTGGTTTTTAGGTGTTGGCTGTAATAAATATGGATCAAATTCTGAAGTAATCAAGCCATCATCCACGTCGATGTATTGTTCGAATAGTTCTATGCATTCATATGCATAGATTTAATGAGTCCAGAACAAATGTCTTTTTCCAAAAGTTCGTAACAAATATAGGAAAGTTTCTGTTAATTGTAAATATCCATTTCAAGAAAGAACTTCAGAAATTTCTTTTATAGCTGAAATGACTTAATTCCTTGCTAGTATTCTCATAACAACCTTTGAAGTACCAAATTACAAACTCAGAGAAATCGACAGTATACTGATTAAACGTTTCTTTTTTAAAAGAATAAAAAGCGACAAACTATTATGAAATGCATATTTTTTCCGGGTTTAAGCGGGAATGTTTTAATCTGTTGTTCAGAGAGAGGGGAGTTGGGTTGGGTTGTTTTACCTCTGAGCGGCACTTTTTTGCACACAATGGGCTAAATGGCCAGGTCACACGGACCCCGAAGGCTCAGAGAAGGTTGGGGGAGGGGACCCACTGGAACAGCTGTTGGGAGACAGGTGGTCGCCTCCCGTCAAGGCCATCCAGCCTGTTCTTTAACGTGCACAGGGTATGGCTCTCCCGCACACAGGGCCACGGTTTAACGTCCCATCCGAAGGACGGCAGCATTTCCAAGCCCATCGGTGTCCCCTACTGACCGTGGGCAGGGCGAGGAATTTTGCGGAGATAAATCTCAACGCTGACCCAGCTGGGACTCGAACCTGGGAACTACAGATTACGAGCCTGACGCGCTACCGACTGAGCCACCCCCGCCCCAGAGAGGGGAGAGTAAAAAACAGGTGAATTCGAGTAAAACCCGAAAAGGTCATGCCCCAATAACGGAATGATAATGGAGTGATGATACAGATGATTTGTTTTAGATTACTGAAGGACTTCTTTTGTCTTAATATACTGTATTTGTCAGAAGCCAATGAAAAGGAAAATTGATTAAAAAGTAAAAGCAGCTAAATAATAAATTATTAAACTTTTCTAATGTACAACAAAATGTTAGAATTATCAAAAAATGCTTATTCATCATGCAACCAAAAACTATGTATGGCCAAACATAGAGTGGAATTTTGTTCTCCAAAAACGACTTTCTTAGGCAACAGATGGTGCACTTTGCATTGCTATTAAGTTCCAATTTGATACTCTCTGCCTACCATTAACTTTATTAGTATTGGGGTTCGTTCCAAAACTAATATGACATGTGACTGATCATTTTGCACATCAGAAGAGCCAGAGAGCATCCACGTGCCTTTTCATTATTTTTCAATTTTGCCCGAAACGGAACTTGGAACGAGTAGCTTGCTCCGACGAATCGAGATTGGAACCTTGATTCATCGAAGCAAGCTACACAAATCGGAGCAAGTTTCCAGTCTTCCACGGTCCATTGGGATTTTTCTTCGCATACTGCAGCCTCATAGCCCAATGGCATGCTGTTAACAAAGGTACTCGATGTGTGCTTTTATGACCCATTGCATGCACAAAAATGATGATCACAGGTAATGCAATTCAACACTGAAACCAATCTTTATGAGATCATTCTTGAAACAAATTTTGATTTCTTATCAAAATGGACGTAATAGTTTGATTCTCGGGAATTCACTGTAAGATATCAGTAGCCAATAAGAGCACAGAATGCTGTGATTTTGTTCTTAAAATCCTGTTTCCTAAACATCACTGCTAATATTGTACTATGATTAAAAAGTAAAATTTTTTCCATGTTTCCTTCTCATTTGATGAAAATTAAGCTGCTTTTAATTAACATTTTTTTTAGTTGGATGAAATCTCTGTGTTGGTTGGATTTGACCAGCAAGGCATAAATTGCCATCTTTCTATTTTGCTACATATTCAATATACGCTAATATTAATTAATGAAGGGTTCTGATTTTATTTAGTGTATTAATAAGTTTAATGATGTAGTAGTTGTTCACAATATTAATTTGATATTTGTGTTGTTAATAACCTGCATATAGATTTTTAGCTTTGAAAGTCACCTATTAATTTAGAGCTTTTCATTCCACAAACGAGAGTTTAATTAGTTTGTAAAAAAATCTAATATTCAAGAGCTTTTCAACCACGCAATTTTAATCTCGTGTTTAACTTCTTTTAATAACTCAAATATCACGTCGAATTGGAGCTTTTTCCAGAAAAATTCTCTCAATAATCCTTAATTGAATTGTATTATTCTAAAGAAACTAAAGTATAAAGCATGTATAAGAAAAAAGATTATGAAACAAATATCGATCGATTAATTTGCGAGAAAGATAGTGAGGAAGTTTCTGTAGACTTGTTAACATTGAAAGAGAAACGAACGTTTCATTATCCTATCCTAAAAATGCCACAATGGTGTCAAAAGTGATATACCAGTTGGGACACAACTTGAGGATTAATTAAACGGGTGATCATTTCCCACAGCAATAAGAACCTCCCAACAGTGCCTCGTACTGTATATTAAGTTAACCAAAAAATGTATTAAGTATGAGATGCCATTCAAGCACAAGGAGTAATTGTTGCTCGTGATAGGTTCAGGGATTGAAATCGTGGATGCCACATGCCTTCCTGGAATATCCCAAGTATGCTCTATGGGATGTGGGTTTATTTTTATCACACGCTCTATGGGTTGGCAGAATGTTTTGGCCTTCATGCATTCATCTTCATGTATTGGTTTAACTTTATCGGACAGGCAATATTGTCTTTGAAATGAAATTGTCCCTTATTACTTCTGCTAAATTTTCTCGTAGGGGTAGATGACTTCATATCTGTACCTCTGAGCCGTCATCGTGCTGGTTGAAACCACACAGAAATCTATGACGACCAGGAGAAATGTCTACTCAGGCATGACATTGCCATTTCAATAAGTGTTCTCTCGCCAATGTTTGATGGATGATACTGATCTGGGGATTGTTCTCCCCAGATCAGTATCTGTCTTGAGTTGTTCTGTTGGGTAAATTTGGACTCATCAGTGTAGAGAACTGAGAGCCATTGATCCTCTGTCCAATCACAATATTGCTGGCCCAGTTCAGTCGCTCCCTTTCGTGGCGTGAGATATAAACATCATACTGATCAGCGAGAATAAACCCTACCTTCTAGCCCTCCCTGCCCACGGTCAGTAGGGGACACCGATGGGTTTGGAAAGGCCGCCGTCCGTCGGATGGGACGTTAAGCCGTGGCCCCGTGTGCGGGAGAGCCATACCCTGTGCACGTTAAAGAACACGCTGGATGGCCTTGACGGGAGGCTACCATCTGTCTCCCAACAGCTGTTCCAGTGGGTCCCCTCCCCCAACCTTCTCTGAGCCTTCGGGGTCCATGTGACCTGGCCATTTAGCCCATGGTGTGCAAAAAAGTGCCGCTCAGAGGTAAAACAACCCAACCCAGCCCTACCTTCTAGAAGTCTCCTACGAATTCTGAAGGTTGAAACAAGGATTCCCGTAACCACATGGAAGTGAGAACATAGTTGTGTCGATGTTGTGTGATTATGCCTCCGAGTTGTAAGTCAGAGATACCTACCTTATTTGCAGTTGCTGCCTTTGGATGATTCATTGATGGTCTTCCCGAAACGTTTCCTCTCGAAACCATTGCGATAGATTGTTGGATACAGGAGGACTTACACTGAAACATTTTCCAAACTCTACTTGTCCTCCTTCAATTCGTTTAACCGCCCTCCATCTTAAACTTTCCGTCAAATGTCGATGTTCCTTTGTGCAACGTAAAATCACCTTTCTGAGAACAGAATGTAAGCCCAGGCCTGTATGTAGAAAAAATCGTGGGGAGAGGGAGCAAGACACTGGAATTCCAATGCATATAACATTTCCCCCTACGGTTTATGGGTCTATGAAATCATGAAATATAAATAATTTTGTCTCTATTCGCATTCTGAAAGGGGGGCATGACTCTCTTGCCCCCCCTGCAGATGCGGCCCTGTGTGAGCCCAAACGTCGAACGAGACGCATCTATGACTCTACAGCAGTATCAAGGTGATATACATCTGCGCGAGCGCGGAGAGATATACTAAATACTACTCAGCGAGCAATAATGACCTCCATCTCTAATCCTCCTGCAACAGCAGAGGTTGAAAGAAATATTATAGTGTCCCACAGAGATAAGGGCACATCTCTTCCGAGACCCCCCCCCCCCCCCCGATAGGAGACTACCTTGACGTGGCGGGGGGGAGGCTTCGGGTCCAGCAACCCGGTCGAAGGCTTTGCCGACCGGATTGGGTTCCCAGTTGAACAGAGCCAAGACCAACTGAGTTCGAAGACATCGCCGACCGGTTGGACGTGCCGGTTGGACGGTGACGGTGTCTAGACCTCAACCTCAGGGCTCTGTGTGAGCAGTTCAAGGGCTCGGCTGAAAGGATTGAGCCCCCTAGTAGGCACGAGCCCTTTCAAAGTCTGGGCCTCACTAAGAGTCTCCACCCCGGGTGCCGAGCGAACTTGGATCTACATATCCTTGTTCATGGCTAACCGGGGAACAGATTAAATTTTAGGTTTCTTCCGGTGGTTAGCTTTCCTTCTATAGGACTGCTGCCATGTGAGGTCGGGGTTGAGGTGCGTCTATATGGCGCATTCTTGCCCCCCACTCACATAGTCACGGCTTTCCATTAACTTGGTAGTGTCTTACCTACGGAACCGGGGATTGCCGTGGTTGCATAACATCTGCAACAAATAGTACAATCTCTTCCGAGAGGCCCACGGAGGAAGAAATGCACCGTATTCAACGTTTTTGCATATCTATTTCAGCATATTTTAGTTATATTTTATCGACATTTTGAATAATTTCGAAATGCTGCGAAATTCCCTTAAAATTGCAAAGCAGTATGATTTAATGCATTATCACTAGGAAAGAGGGCTACAACAACCTTTCGCTGTAATTTGTGGAATAATAGGGATAGATTTGATTGTGAGTGACAAATTTTGGAACTGACTGCAATAATGATATTTTTAAAAGCTGTTACAGGTCTGTCTCACCGATGGGCTTGGAAAGGCCGCCGTCCGTCGGATGGGACGTTAAGCCGTGGCTCCGTGTGCGGGAGAGACATACCCTGTGCACGTTAAAGAACACGCTGGATGGCCTTGACGGGAGGCTACCATCTGTCTCCCAACAGCTGTTCTAGTGGGTCCCCTCCCCCAACCTTCTCTGAGCCTTCGGGGTCCTTGTGACCTGGCCATTTAGCCCATGGTGTGCAAAAAAGTGCCGCTCAGAGGTAAAACAACCCAACCCAACCCAGGTCTGTCTCTTTGGCAGTAATACACCGTTGTTCATAATTTAAGGAAGTTGAACAAAAATGTAAATATCTCATGAAATCCTTTTTTAGAATTTAACGAAGATTTCAGTGGATATTTAATACCACATATATTTATATTTGCATTTGAAAAAAGAAGAATATATCGAAATACATGCCCAATTGTAAAATTAAATTTCCAATCAGAGATTATATTGTGTAATGCACCGTAAGAAGAGCTATGAGCAAAACGGATTCAGGAGAAATACATCACGAGAAAGGAACTCTTCCGCATCGACAGACCTAGTGGGACAGGAAGAGAACTTGCATTATATGTGAGGGAAACATTTAATGTCCTATTCCTTCTTATTCTTGTCTCTGGGTCAAAATCTCCCCTATCAATCAACAAAACCCTGCTCTTATTATCGGTACAATTTACCGTCCTCCAAACAGCAATATTGATGATTTTATTAATTCATTGTACTCAGAGTCCTTGAAAGCTTCCCTTGAAATATTACTTCCATTCTTACTGGAAATTTTAATATCGATACTCTAAAATATAATTCTGCGTATTCCAAGCTTGAAATCTGCCTAAAAACATTCGGACATATATGTTTAAACAAATTTCCCCCTCGCATTACTGATTACAGTGAATCTCTCATTAATATGATTTTCTGTAATAGACCTTCACTTCACAAGCATACATTTACTCTCTTCGGACATTAGTGATCATTTTATTATTAGCACATCTATATTGTATTATTCACCTCGTGAATCTAAGTTTTAATTAAAAAAATCCTTTAAAAATTTCAATAGTGATGAGTTTTTTAATTTAGCAAAATATCTCCCTTTCCACAAGAGTATTTCCAAATGCACAACTCCTACCTAAAAAAAAATCTCTCGTGTTTAATCAGGTTTGCACTTGGTACCTATGCTCGTTATAAAATTTTCGGAGTTCGCCCTTCTCGAAAACACCTTGGATTACAAAAGAGTTTCTGAAAATGATTATATTAAAAAATAACACTTTAAGAATGCTATTAACCCTAATCACCATACACATGAGAGAACTATAAAACTTTCCTTAATCTGGTCAACAGTAGTATTAAAAATGCCAAGCGTTTATATTTTCTTAATCGACTTTCCGTTATTAATCCAAATGGTAATGAAATATTTCGAATTTTTGATTCTATTACTAGTAACTTAAGAAACCAAAGCTAATAAGATCGTTTACAATGACAATTCCTTCTATGATCCTAAAGATATTGCTAATGTTTTAAATAATGTATTCTGTAAATCCTGCACTTCTACAGAAAATCATGCAAACGAAAATGAGCCATTGTCCCATTCCAATAAATCATTTAATAATCTGGAAACCTTTAAGCTAAAAAATGTTACCGAAATCGAAGTTCTTAACCTTATAAATTCGCTAAAAAACACTCGTAGTGTCGGACCATATGGAATCCCTGGCATTATTCTAAACATTATTTCTCCATTAATCTCTGCACCATTTGTGATCTAATTGATTGCTCATTTAACTCTAATGAATTCCCAGTTACATGGAAAGAAGCCATTATCTCACCTATACGTAAAATTGCAAATCCTTCTAACTTTCTGGACTATCGACCTAATTTCAGTTACATATGGTTTAAGCAAAATTTCAGTAAAAACCGTCGAAAGACAATTATCAACTTTTGTTGAAAAATTTAATTAATTTAGTTTCGCGCAGACAATTCGGGTTTAGGAAAAATCGCTGAACTGAAACTCTCATGACACTTCTTGTTAATCAATGGAGATTGGCTTTAGACAGTAAAGTGAAAATGGTTGTGGTACTGGGTTCCCCTCGACATCTCAAAAGCATTTGTTTCAGTTGAACCCAAACTTATTTTTCAAAAACTATGTTGTAATCTTAATCTATCGCATCAGCTCTTTCCTGGTTTAAAAATTACCTCAACGATCGTGTTATCCGAACTAAATTAAGCACTAATGAGATCTCTACACCTCTTAAAATCAATTGCTGAGTACCTTAAGGAACCATTCTTAGTCCACTTCTCTTTAACGTTTTTGTTAACGATCTTCTAGAATCCTCTATCAACTACAATACTTTTTATGTATGCAGATGATTGCCTTCTTTCTTTTGCTTCAACTTCTTTCACCTCTCTAAAACACGAAATAGAAAATAATGTTCATGATGTGCTTCATTGGTATATTAAAAATGGATTCGCTGTCAATATCAAGAAAACGAATATTGTTTTTCTTTCAACTACAAATTCGCCCCCGCCTGACACAAACATTAAAATTAATAACACCATATTACAGTTTCCACTTCCATTAAGTACTTGGGAATGACGATAGATAATAATCTTGACTTCGGAATTCATATTAATAACCGTCGCTTCAACTTCTAAAAGAACTTATTCATTGAGGTACATTCGAAACTATATATCCTCTTATGCCCCAATGTTCTACAAAATTTACATCCGACCGCAACTCGAATACTGTGCTTCCACTCTTTTTGGTATTTATAAAAAGAACTCTTATAACTTAGAAAAAGTTTAAAATGAAGCTCTCAAAATCATCAGCAAAATCTATTTTAACAAATGAGAATCTCTAACACTTACTGATATTCGTTCAACTACCAAATTCCCACTTTTGAATCTAGAAGGAAACTGAGGTTTATTACCCTTATTCACGACACTATTTATAACAGGTCTCATCCCCTTCATTAGATTCTTACAACCTATTTTCGATTACGACATCGCCACATCCTTCACTCTGATAATAAAATGTTTTCTACTCCCAAGAGTTTCAAAGCTAGGTACGGCGAAATTTCTTTTGCCTTTCAAGCAACCTCAACCTCAAACTCTCTACCGAGCGATATCATTTCTTTAAATTCTAAAACAAAATTTAAAAATTATATTACTCCATTCCTATTAGAATATTGAAACGTTTGACCAACAACATCTCCTCACTCCTATTCCCACTCCCCATCTTTGCCCTTTGTCTGGATTATCCGCAATCTTTTTCCCCCGTGTTCATTCATTTCATATTACTCTCTGTTGTCTTAAACGTTCTTTTTCTTCCCCCTAAGTTTACTATATTTTTTTAATCATATTTCATATTATATGTTTGTCTTCGTCTGTGCAACTGGTCATTTTGTTTATATATATCAACTAATTATGTAATTCCTGTAAATATGTTTATACTATCCTCAATATTTCTTTTTACTTTCTCAAATGTACTGGGGCATCAAACCACTTACTTACACGTTTAAACTAATTTCCAAAATTACCTTTACCTTGGATTTACTGTAACCCCTGCATGGAATAAATTATCATTATTATTATTATTACATTAGTGCTTAATCTGGGTCCCTCAGATGAGTAGCCAGGCGTACTAACCACTCATCCACCGGGATGATTTTGTTTTATACCTACACATATCTTATTCACATTGAAAGTATTTTAAAGCCATGAAATGCAAATTACAAATGAATGATTATAAAATACCAGCATTACTGTTCACTCTGTAAACAGCTTGAAATGTTGGTGCAAAATGAATCAACTCTGTTAAGCAAATGTTACGCTTGCTCCTTTTCCATTTAAAAATGATTATCTGGAATGTGTCCTGTAATAAGAACGAATCATTGTAGGCAACACAAGTATTTGTACCATGATCGTTCTAGAGTTTATATTCTTATATCTGAAAAATCAGTTGTGAGAAGAGCGTAATTATAGGGTATTGTTTGGGTATTAATTATTGAGTACTTCAAAGCATTTACCCCTCCTTGATTGCACTGGAGACAGTTGAGAACAAATGCTGAGTTGTCGAGATCCAGGCACCTCCAGACTTGAATGACTCGCACGCCGTCTGCCTTTCTTCTTGCCAAGTTTAATGTGCATGAGTCGTGGATGTGGAGAATTGAAGATCGTTCTGTGGTTACGAAATCTAGCTCTGGAAAAGAAAATAAAAAATTAGATTAAAGCTACCCACTTCTGTCGCGAAAACAGCATTGGATTCGATTAGTTATGTACTGAAATTTAGAAATATTGAATTTTACATCGAAAACACGTATTTACTGTCAAATAAAAAAAATAGTTGAAACAGATAAACAGTCATTTTAATTCCAAAAGGAAACACATAAAGAAAGAGGGGATTAACAAAATACGGATATCATAAACACTCTCGAACCTCTAATGATGGTGAATGAAAATAATAGGAAAAACAACTTTATTGCCATGTATTTATTAACCCTTATGTAGTAATAATGAAAATTGGCAAAAAGGAAAATTATTTTTTTTAAAGAATCTTCCAGTGAGTAATATATTAAAAATAATAATGTGTGAAATTTTATTTTTGGTGTGTATTTATCGTGTGAAAGTATCGTGTGGAGATAAAAACGTTTGCACTGCAAAAAATAGTAATAATATGTGCCAAGCACCAGAATACACGAAAAATGGCCAATGAAAATGAAAGGAAAATTTTGTTCACCAAATGAATTCCCACAAAGGGATGGTAAATTCTAGTTTTCTACAGAAAATGTGATCCGGATTAACGAAACTGTCTTGGACGACTGCCAAGAAGAGTGTTAAGATGGCTTCCAAATGCATCGAAGAATACTGCCACTCAATTCTGTCACCCCTGCAATCAGATAAAGTGCTGTCAAAACTGCAGTCAGTGTCAAGGTAAGAATCTGTTGGTACCGGATGAGCTCCATGAACAAATATCATTACGATATGTTATAATTGAGTGTAGCAATTTTGGATGTCCTTCAATATACAGTCTCGACAGATGAACCAAGTTTTACTGGTGATCACAGATTTTGGTATGTATTTATCAGTTCCAGCAGTTCGTGTATCTCGATATGATTAAAATGGTTTCAAAAGTCTCCAGGTGGTTCAGATGGTCTAATCATATAAGTCTATCAGTTCAAGTATGAGAAATTTCTGCAGGCCGAAAAGTAGATTTGGTTTTTATGCAAAAGCAGATTGAATGCTGTTATATAGAAAAAAAAAAGGGTAGTATTTTTTTTCCTGTTTGTATCCATTTCTTGAGAAACAAGTTATGGATATTTCTTTATGCATTAAAATGATTTTCTGCATTAATTGAATTAATGTAATTGATTTTTACCAGTTCTACGCAGTTTCTTAGAGTAATTTCTCAGAATATTAATATACGGTGCCCTATTCTCCCACTGTGTTGGAAACCTACTCTGGTACTCACTTACGCCATTGCTACCACAGTTAGGAATCTCTTCTTTTGCAGGGCGTGGCTGGCTCAGTCGGTAAAGAACACACTTAAAGATACACGCCAACCTCGCAATCCGCAGTTCAGGACAACCTCGTAATCTGCAGTTCCCAGGTTCGAGTCCCTCCTGGACCAGCGTCGAGCTTTATCTCCACAAAACTCTCAGCCCTGCCCTCAGTCAATAGGGGACACCGATGAGCATGGAAAGGCCTCCTATCTCGGATGGGACATTAAGCCGTGGCTCAATATGCGGGAGACATATATCCTGTGCACGTTAAAGAACACGCTGAATGGCTATCTGTCTCCTAAGAGCTGTCCAGTGGGTCCCTCCCATGATTCTCTGAGGTCTCAGGATCCTTGTGACCTGTTCATTTAGCCCATTGTATGCAAAAAGTTCTACTTAGAGGTAAAACAACCCTCTTCCACGGTTATCAGGCCCAGAATGCTGGCAGTGTTATTGATGAGGCATCCTCTTCTGCATTCATTGTTACCCCATGGTTACATGCACAATTTACTGGCAGTCCAGCTTTTAATGATTACTTAATGCAGTCTTCTTATATAAAATAGACGCAAAAGAGGAGGTTAAACTTTTACGCCGCATTAAAGTTAAAATCTTCAAAAGTATTACTGCTATACTTGAGTTGCCATTTGTTCCATTATAAAACGAAACAAAAAAGATTTAATCACTGCAAAATAAATATTTACAGTGATCACGACTCACGTATAGCCAAAATACGCTTGTAAATTTTAACTTTAGTGAAGAGTAAAAGTTTAATCCACTCTCTTGTGTCCATCACGTATAAAAAGACTTTAACCCCGACGAACAACGAGGACTTACTGTATTATATTTCCATAAGGAAGAGTAAGCAGAAATATAGCAAAAAAGACAGGCAAATAGCTTTTATCACAAGAAAAGGTTTGCATCATCTTTGAATTATGCTTTTTGGTTGTTTTACCTCTGAGCGGCACTTTTTTGCATACCATGGGCTAAATTGCCAGGTCACAAGGACCCCGAAGGCTCAGAAAAGGTTGGGGGAGGCGACCCACTGAAACAATTGTTGGGAGACAGATGGTAGCTTTCCGTCAAGGCTATCCAGCGTTTTCTTTAACGTGCACAGGGTATGGCTTTCCTGCACACGGGTCTACAACTTAACGTCCCATCCAACGGACGGCGGCCTTTCCAAGCCCATCGGTGTTCCCTACTGACCGTGGGCAGGGCGGGGATATTTTCGGAGATAAATCTCAACGCTGACCCACCTGGGACTTGAACCTGGGAACTGCAGATTACGAGCCTGGCGCGCTACCGACTGCATTCGAATTATGCCTTTTGTTTTAAAGAACTCGGCAGCAATATTTCAACGATCAATAACGAATATCTTAAACATATTACAGAACATTGTTATGAAGTACATTATTTTTGACAACAGTTTTGATGATCTTTAAAAGGATTAGAATTTAAAACTATTTGCGAATCTAATGCATGGGAAGGGAGCTTAAGCATTATACAGTTTCTGTCTTTTATTATTTTGGGATTTGCATGACGGATATAGTGGACGCGCAATGTCTGATAATAAAGAAACTGAAAGTGCTACTCCAAGCTAGGTTGTTTTACCTTTGAGAGGTAAATTGTTTGCACAAGTGCTCTAAATGGCCCAGTCAGAAGGACTCGAAAGGCTCAAAGAAGGTTGGAGGAAGGAGACCCACTCGACAGTTGTTACAAAACACAAGGAAGCCACTTGTCAAGGCTATCTTTAACAAGGGTGTTCTTTAATAGGCACAAGGTATAGCTCTCCTGTACAGTCGTTCAAAAAAGTATCCGAACACTATGGTTGATTACAGAATTTAGAAAAATATATCTGGCAACGAATAACGAATTTTTCAGAAATTAGTGATCTGGCAATCTTCGTGTCACGTGATTACAGAATTCAGGAAAAATATCTGGAGCGTGTACAGCAACTGTACACGCTCCAGTTACCGTTCACAGCAAACTAGAGCGCGTGCAGTTACTGCACACGCTCCAGTTTGCTGTGAACGGTAACTGCACACGCTCAATATTTCCGTGAGTGAGCCCACACGATCTAGTATCAAAATAATATGACCACCTACAGTCGCTCAAAAAAGTATCCGAACACTATGATTGATTACAGAATTCAGAAAAATATCTGGCAACGATTTTTTTAGAAATTAGTGATCTGGCAACCTTCGTGTCACGTGACACGAAGGTTGCCAGATCACTAATTTGTAGAAAAATCGTTTCCAGTTATTTTTTCTGAATTCTGTAATCAACCATAGTGTTCGGATACTTTTTTGAGCGACTGTACACAATGCCATGGATTTATGTTCCATCCGACAGATGACAGTCTTTCCAAGTCCATCAGTGAGCCCTTTCTGACCAAGGGCAGGGTGGAAATTTAGCGGAGATAAATCTCAATGGGGACTCGAACCTGGGAACTAAAAATTACTAGCCTGTCATTCTAACGACTGAGCCAACCCCTGTCCCAAAAAGCTAGGTCTGTACGCTAAGCACTAACCTGGGCCATCTCCAAAATTTGTTATGATAATGTAATTTTATAAAGATAACAAGAGATTAGATGTGTTTAACTGCAGATGTTGTTTGTATAGCATTTTATATGTTGGATGGTTTGGTTATGTAAAGTTTCCAATTCAAAAATTTAATTACCGAATAAAATTAAGCAGAAAGACAATTCTATCCAATTTTCAAAATTGGGGCCAACTAGACTTTATAGAATTCATTTGTTTCCTTCTACTTCTAATATGAGAATCTGCTTCTACATGTGGCCAGTTCTAATAAGATCCTGTTTCACGATATACACCCATCTCATTTTGGGTTCATTATAGGTGAGCTCCTCTTCCTGAACCATTTATGAGCATTGTTCATATTCAAATGAATTCTATAAAATCTAGTTGGCCCCAAAACCAGACAATTCTATCCAATTTCAAAAAGATTTTTAATTTTAACTGCCCCCCCCCCCAAAAAAAAAAGAGTTGGTATTGCAGGTTCAGGTGATTGACCAATTCTTGATTAAATATACCTCACTGTAAAATAAATAAAAAATTAAATACCCCATCAAGCAGCTGCTTGTCACAGAAGTCTGACAGGAGCCTGTCAGTTTATATGCCATAGTAGAAAATCTGAGAGGATGTCAGGACCTCAGCAGAAAAACGACACATACATCCATGCCTTACCCGGGGCTCGAACCCAGGTCCCTTAGATCAGTAGACAAGCGTAATCGAATCAGTTCCGTTAACTGCTGAAGAGATCCACTAGTCAAAAATATTCAATAGAATAAAACAATATTTATTTCTCCTCACTACACAAAAAGATCTGGTGCAACAGAATTTCAATAAGCACACTAAAACAGCGATAAACTACTGATATGATCTAACATATCTCACTATCACAAGTTCTTTCCAACTTATCACACGCTCAAATATTACCAACTAACTGCCTCCTATCTCTGTCTAAATGACTGTCAGTTCAGCACTCGCCGTTTACATAACAGAAACGCACACGAGTTTCTGAGTCAAAAAACTTTTGTTTAGCATGACTGCTAATATGATGACGTAAGGGCATCATGACATTGTACACGTGCTGGCGTATGCGGGGGCAAAGTTATTGGAATGAAGTTGGTGTTACTCTCTCGTACTTTGGGTTGGAAAATGTAATATGAGCGATCCGAAAATATGAGAAAACCTTGGTTAAGAAAATTAAAGGAAAGGAAAATTAAATGTGGATCTCATAGTAAGTAATGATGATGTTAAAAAAAAGAGTCATTACCTATTTTTTAAGCAGGTTGTCATGCAAGGAGAAATGGCATTGTTTGACCAGGTTGTTGGGATGCAGAATGGCATATTTATGAATATAAATATGAGCAATGCTCATAAATGGTTCAAGAAGAGGAGCTCACCTGTAATGAACCCAAAATGAGATGGGTGTATATCGTGAAACAGGATCTTATTATAATTAGCCACATGTAGAAGCAGATGCTCATATTAGAAGCAACAGGAAATAAATTAATTCTATAAAGTCTAGTTGGCCCCAAAATTAAGCCTTAACTAGTATAGTGGTTAGGGAGGTAGTTACTGTTCCAGAAAGACAAACTTTGTGTGCTGTGTTAGCTCTATCTGAGGTAGTGATCAACAGTGACTTTGGTCTTAGTAGGGCATGTCCTTGCATGAGAAAGCTGTAAAAGCTAGGTTGGGTTGGGTTGTTTTACCTCTGAGCGGCACTTTTTTGCACACCATGGGCTAAATAAATGACCATATGCTAAATTCTCTGAGCCTTGGGGTGTCACATGGACCCCCCCCCCCAAGGCTCAGAGAAGGTTGGGAAAGCGGACCCACTGGAACAGCTTCTGGGAGACAGATGGTAGCCTCTCGTCAAGGCCATCCGGCGTGTTCTTTAACGTGCACAGGGTATGGCTCTCCCGCACACGGGGTCACGGCTTAACGTCCCATCCGACGGACGGCGGTCTTTCCAAGCCCCTCTGTGTCCCCTACTGACCGTGGGCAGGGCGGGGAGTTTTGCGGAGAAAGCATCCGTTTATGTAAAAGCTAGGAGTAGCTTCTAGGATTCTTCTCTGTCCTATAATAATAAATATCCCCATATAGTTGATTGCCACAGAGGTTTGACGGGATCCTACCAGTTTGTACGCCATAGTAGAATGTCTGGGTGGAAGGCGGGACCTCAGCAGAAAAACAACAGAAACATCCACTCCTTACGGGGCTTGAACCCAGATCTCTTTGGTTAGAAGCCAAGCGCGCAATCCACTTTTTTTCTGCTAAGCTCCACCGTGCCCTCGGTGAGAAAGATGCCACTGATGGGCTTGGAAAAGCGTTTGTGTGGATGGGGCATTATAATCCGTGTCTCTGCGTTCAGTAGAGCTACACCATGTGAACGTTAAAAAGCATACTGGATGGTCTTGAAGGGAAACTTCCATCTGTCTCCTAACAGTGCCTACTGGGTTCCTCTCCTCCGACCAACTCTCAGCCATGGGATCCTTATCACCTGACCATTTAGCCCGTTGTCTGCAAAAAGAGTGAACATTTTTCAAAACTCTCAAGAAAATTCTTCCGTGTAAAGTTATATTAATAAGAAAGCAATACATTATTAATCTCCACAAAGGTATTAAAACATTTTTCTGCTATTTCTTCAAATACGTTTAGATTTTGCACTTTTCATCTTTAATCCAGTTTAATTCCATTTACATAATCTTGGAAAAGCGTATTTGAATTATTATTCAATTATTCGTAAGTTTTGTTTCTAAACCTAATTTTTAAAAAAATTTCCACGTTCCGATTCTTAAACTTAAATTATTATATTAAAATATTAAATTCTTGAAAAGTTATAAATATGCAAATCACCCATACTTTACATCGTAGATTAAACTTCATTTTTCAGACTTTCTATGTTAAAGCGAGTATATAAATAAATTCTTATTTATGTGGACGAACAGCATTTGGATCACCCAAAACATATAATGATGTGTCATTATGACAGTCATGTTTAGTTTATAAATGATATTGAGGAAGAATGCAACTATTTAACTTGAACCAATTCTTCTTGAAACCAATCTCTTCTGAGTGAAAAAAGAGCACAGGAGACGGTCATTTTAGTGGTACGACAAAGTGGCTTGTTTCCGAAATAAAGAAGTACAAAAAAAAATTAAATCAAAGCACTGCTAGTCTAGAAAGCTAAATTAAACGATTAAGGTGCCAATTGAAAACTTCCAGGAATCTTTGGCTTGACAGTCTGATTGGCAAACCAAAGAAAGTTATCAGTGCGCAACAACAGAGAAATGTACTGTAGAGTAAATGTTTTGTATCGGAAAAACACATCGCATTCTTTCTCAAGCAACTTATGTATTTCTATCTGTACCGGTTACATGCTCTTCGATCCCAGATTTCTATTGTCTTCTTTACATTTTGTTCACTGTATCTGTGTGTTTCTTTCTTTGAATAAAGGAAAATGCAGGGATTGCGAGATTAAGATGACAAAATAGCTGTACGTGAGGATTATATTATGACCCAATGGGCTCAGCATTTCAGAGATATGTCCTGAACAATGTGTTTGCTTCTACTAATATCGCTTGCAGTGATGTAAACAAAGATGAGTTGTGGTTCAATGTTTCGAGCTCAAGCTCCACCTAGCCATATCCACCGAAGCGCAACCGTTGCGGAAATTGTTGAGCCCCAGCCAGATTTGGATCAAAACAGTTCTCTGACTCATCATAAGGCATATACACAGAAATACATATCGCGAATCATTTATTTTGTTCTTGTATTATTAAGTCGAATCATTTTATGACACATGCAAAATGCTAACGTTATTTGGAACGAAAAATATTAGAAATACTGGAAGAAAATGGAAGTTCTTGGTAATATATGATTGAGAATACGTAAAAATAAACGAAAATCGTTTGGAACTTATATTTAATTACTAAAGACTGATTAAAAGGCTGAAATTATGTTCTAAATATATTTCATATTTTTGCTTATTTTTCTACCAATTTTTAATTTTGATATTTAAATTATTCTGACTGGATTCGGCTTAGCTAGTCAAAGAGCAAGAACGAATTAATCTTTAATGTAGATGTATTATTTGTTTATTGTTTTACAGCGAACAATCTAAATGCAACTTCAGATCATGAAATAAAGATTTCATGATTTGAAGTTACTATGGCTGTCTCTAAATTAAAACTATAGAAGTCACTCTGTGGTAGATGAAATCACTACTGAAATGTTCAGAGCTGAGAATGATTTTGTTGTCAGATGGGTGAATTTAATATTGAATATTTTCTATGATAAAGTGTTGGGCTGTTTTACCTCTGAGCGGCCTTTTTTGCACAAAATGGGCGAAATGACCAGGTCATAAAGACCCTGAAGATTCAGAGAAGGTTGAGAGAGGGGACCCACTGGAACAACTGTTGAGAGACAGATGGTAACCTCCCGTCAAGGCCATTCTGTGTGTTTTTTAACGTGCGCAGAGTATGGCTCTCCCGCACACGGGGCCAAGTCCTAACGTCCCATCCGACGGACGGCGGGCTTTCCAAGTCCACCGGTGTCCCCTACTGACCGTGGGCAGGGTGGGGAATTTTACGGAGATAAGTTTCAACGTTCGCCCAGCTGAGACTCGATCCTGGGAACTGCAGATTATGAGCCCTCCCCTCCCAAATAATATAGTATTCCTAAATATTTTATTAGTGTTATCATCCCTGTTTTAAAGAAAGATGATCGTTGTGTTTGTGATAATTACAGGGAAATCAGTGTACTCTCTGTTCCAGAAAAACCTTATATGTATTATTGAGTTTAACAGAAGCTATTATTTGGTTAATGGTCAACTTTGAGATGAACAATGTGGGTTTAGAGGTAATAGAGGCTGTATGGACGAAAATGTTCATTTAGATTCTTGAGAAATGCAAATTCAAACACTTATGATTACCTACTTCGAAGATTTCAGAAATTCTTTTAATTCACAATTTGCGGTTGATTGTAAAATGTATGACAAACGTAGTAATGTGGTTAATGACAGGCCGGATCTAGAAAAAAATCGAGGGGGGGAGGGTAAAGTTCACAATCGAACGGAAAAAATGTAAAAGGGATGGCTAAGAGATCCAATGATCCAATGGAGGATTTCCAATGCAGTATAACACTTCCAATGTAGCATAACATTTACAATGCAGTATAATATTTGCCTTCCGCTTTACAGACCTTTAAGAAAATTTGTTGAAAAATTCATGAAATATAACAAGTTTAATAATTTTTTGCCTCTATTACTCTTACTAGCATCCTGAAAGAGGGAGGGATGGCATGGTCTCCTTGCCCCCAAGATCCGGCCCTGATTAATGGTGAGTCTAAAATAGCAATGAGCCATAGATGACAGTTGATGAAGGTTGTACTGATTGTAGTTGTTCTATAAAGCTGCCTTTTGTTTACCTGTTGTAAGTGTTTATATAAGGCTGCTATTTTGTGCCCTTTTCTTTTTAGTTTCGTTATCGACTATATTTTGAGGGTTGGGTTGTTTTACCTCTGAGCGGCACGTTTTTGCACACCATGGGCTAAATGGCCAGGTCACATGGACCCCGAAGGCTCAGAGAAGGTTGGGAGAGGGGACCCACTGGAACAGCTGTTGGGAGACAGATGGTAGCCTCCCGTCAAGGCCATCCAGCGTGTTCTTTAACGTGCACAGGGTATGGCTCTCCCGCACACGGGACCACGGCTTAACGCCCCATCCGACGAACGGCGGCCTTTCCAAGCCCATCGGTGTCCCCTACTGACCGTGGGCAGGGCGGGGAATTTTGCGGAGATAAATCTCAACGCTGACCCAGCTGGATATTTTGAGGCATTCCCTTCAAGGGCAAATTGGGACATTTAGATGGTCTATAAATTTGATTTGAAAATATCATATTTAGATTATGCTGATGATTTCGCTCTTCTGGCTTCTCATGTTGACAAAATGAAATCTTTAGATGGAAGTGGGGCTATTGATGAGACTGATAACAGAGTAGGTTGGGTGATAAATAGAAAAATGAAATGATGAAAATGGTCAGGTAGGTGGTGTTCCAATATACGATGCTCTTGAGTGTAATTATTTAAGAAGTTGTATGACAGATACTAGTAATGTGCCTCATGAGGTAAAGAAAAAAATATTGTCCCTGAGACTTCTAAATATTTGTGGAGGTATGTAGAAATATAAGCGAATATGCATAAAGATTAGAATTGGGCTGTATATAATAATGCAGTCCTTTACTGATTGTAGGGAAACGTGAAACTGGAGGTAGGGAACTTTGCAAGCAAGTTAATGAGAAACTTAATTCTCTTTATTATAGACGGTTACGAAGTATCTTAGGTATTGGAGGATTTGGTTGTTTAAGTAATTATGAGGCTAGACGAAGGAGTCAAATTATATATAGAGAGATTGCATTGATTTGGACACGTTGCCTGCATATAGAAGTAGAGATAGGGGAATCGAGTTATGAACAATGTGCCTAAATGGGTCAGAAATAGTGGGGCATAAAATTCCGCGGGAGAAGGGGGGGGGAAGAAAATGCCAAACATGACTTTGGTAGAATCGGTCTGCAGTGTATGAATGCAACAGCTGTAACTCAGACCTGTTTGGAGGACTAAATTTGTCTGGATGGCCCACCGTAGCTCGTAATATATTGATGATTAAGTATATATTTAAGCACAGTAAAGACTCTTTATCTTTGAGTTTTAATTTAATTAAGTGATTCCAACACTTGTCTGTCTGCAGAGTGGCCATCGAACAGGAGAAGCAACAATAATAAAATCTCATTACTATGGAAACACATTGTGTGTGTTTGTGCTTTTCTAACATTCCTATTCTTGAAAGTTGACTTATGGGAAAAATTATTTGAAAGAATGGAAACTAATTTTGGAAGTGGTGATGAGTTCAAAGGTTAGCAATGATGAGCCCTTGAGAATTAGAACAGCTCGTAATATTTATGCCTGTTTTCAGTTGTGGCTAGCTGTCAATAAGCTTTCTTGTTACGGAGTTTGGAGAAAAAATAGTTAACAATGATGATACGAAACTATAGATCTCATTTTTGTCACTTAATTACAAAATTTATTCATTTATGCATTTGAAAATGTGCTAAACAGTAAAGTAGATCACCAATAAAGAGCAGAAATGGACTCACTTGCTAAAGAGATGCAGAGCAACGCATATACCAACGAACATCACTGCCAGAACAACCATGATGATGATCATGTTATGGTCTACTTCATTTCGGGATCTACCACTTGGTGGGTGTGATGTACCCGAATCGTCACTTGTTACCATTGCGATATCTATACGAAAAGAGAGAAATAAGTTTTCAACATTTACGTTTTAACATTAATTATTACAGCAATTCATATAGGGCAGAGAAGAATGCAAAAAATGATATTCCTTGCATGTTTTATGATACAAGGGCCCTTGCTCAAAGGAGACAGAAGTCAGGTTCTCTGATCATTGTTTCAGTTAATGCACACACAACATATTGGTTGAGTTGTTTTACATCTCTGGGGCGGGGGTGGCTCAGTCGGTAGCGCGCCAGGCTCGTAATCTGTAGTTCCCAGGTTCGAGTCCCAGCTGGGTCAGCGTTGAGATTTATCTCCGCAAAATTCTCCGCCCTGCCCACGGTCAGTAGGGGACACCGATGGGCTTGGACAGACCGCCGTCCGTCGGATGGGACGTTAAGCCGTGGCCCCGTGTGTGGGAGAGCCATACCCTGTGCACGTTAAAGAACACGCTGGATGGCCTTGACGGGAGGCTACCATTTGTCTCCCAACAGCTGTTCCAGTGGGTCCCCTCCCCCAACCTTCTCTGAGCCTTCGGGGTCCATGTGACCTGGCCATTTAGCCCATGGTGTGCAAAAAAGTGCCGCTCAGAGGTAAAACAACCCAACCCTGTTTTACATCTGAGGGGCATTTTTTTCTGTACACAATAAACTAAATAGTCAAATCGGAAGTACTCCAAACGCTCAAAGGAGGTTGGGGAAGGGGACTCCCTGCACAACTGTTAGGAGACAGATGGAAACCTTCGGTTCAAGGCCAGCGTGTTTTTTAACGTGTTCAGGGTATGGTTCTCCTGCACATGGGTCTAGGACAGGATCTAGATAGAAGGAAGGGCAAGAGGCTCATGCCCTCATCTTTGAGAATGCCAGTAAGGGAAATGGAGGCCAAAAATAATTAAACTTTTGAATATTTTACACATTCTTTTATGAATTTAAAAACAAAACTGTAAAACGAAGGGGAAAATTTTACATTAGAATAAAAATCCAGTCTCTTTACCTTTTTCGACTCGATTGTGTTGTTTGCCGCCCCTTTTATGTTTTTCTAGATCAGGGTCTGCATGGGGCCACGGATTAATGTCCCATCCGGTGGAAAGCGACCCTTCCAAGACCACACTTTACAAGAGTAAACAGGGGCGTAGCGAAGGGACTATGGTTGGGGGGGGGGGGGAAGAGAACTGAAATTTTAAAACTCGGAAATAGAATTTTGCCAATTGAGAAAATAAATACTTTCCATAAATTGAATTTTATTGCTGTCAGGGACGTACCCAAAATTTCGTTCCGGAGAATTGGCACTCCCCAATATTTTGCCAAGTACCTTGATTTTGGAACCTCGCTATGATTTTACAAAACAAAAATCCTCATTTTTACACCTCACCTGTATATTTACCAAGTGGCTTTCGAATTTTGACAACTCGCTGTAATTTTACAGAAAACAAATTCAAGTTTTTACATCTCAGCTTAATTTTGCCAACTCCCCAAGATTTTGCTAACTTCACAAGATTTTGCCAATTCTCCTTAATTTCACAAAACCAATTCCAATTTTCACAACTCAACTGTATTTTATTTAGTAGCTTCGAATTTTTCCAACTCCTTTTCATTATGCCAAGTTGTCTAGATTTTGCTAATTCCTCTTAGTTTTACAAAATAAAAATCCCAATTTTCACAATTCACCTGGATTTTACGAAGTCGCTTCGAATTTTCCCAACTTCGATTTACCTTGGGGAGAGCCTCCCCCATAGCTATCCCTCTGAGAGTAAGTCCACTGACACAGTAGCTACCTCCCATAACCGCTATGTCACGGACTCCCAAGCCTTTTTCGTTTATACCCCTACAAACCCAAACAGTCAAATGGTGCACAGCCTCATTTAAAATTAATAATATAAACTAAACTGTAACCCAACATAATTCATTGAAAAATAAACGTTCACGTACAATGAATGTGATGGAAGGTTTATATTTCTCGTGACACAAAGGTACCAGTTTCACAGACAATTGAAAATAGCTGCTGGCTCACTATGTAACGTTTGAGGATTTTTGCTCTTGATTGGGAAACAAAAATCCAGTTTCACACTTTATCGCGAGCCTATTATCTTATTATGCTATTCGATCGCATTATTAAAACTGGATATAATCTATTTTTGCTCTATTTTTTTCAACGTTAAAGTTCACAATAACACTTAATGAGAATCGAAGTGAGAAAAGTGTAAAATATAAGCATTGATCCATCATCGACTAAATAAAAACTTGCTGTGCAAGTTCTATTTCACTCTCACCTATTCTCAATGTTAAAGCGATATATGAACCCATAGAAAGTTTAGGGCAAATCCGTTACTAACTGATTGGTAGTTTGTAAAGATTGCAAAGAAGCATCAGTATTTTAAAGTATTTATTTGAGAGCTCCTAAAGTGAGATTAATAATTCATCCCAGAAAGTAACTAAAGGAAGTTATAAGAAATTGGAATAAATTCACCGTCAGTAGTGCCTTTCTTGTTAACTATTTTTTGATGTGGGTTGGGTTGTTTTACCTCTGAGCGCCACGTTTTTGCACACCATGGTTGGGTTGGGTTGTTTTACCTCTGAGCGGTACTTTTTTGCATACCATGAGCTAAATGGCCAGGTCACAAGGACCCCGAAGGCTCAGAGAAGGTTGGGGGAGGGGACCCACTGGAACAGCTGTTGGAAGACAGATGGTAGCCTCCCGTCAAGGCCATCCAGCGTGTTCTTTAACGTGCACAGGGTATGGCTCTCCCGCACACGGGACCACGGCTTAACGTCCCATCCGACGGACGGCGGCCTTTCCAAGCCTATCGGTGTCCCCTACTGACCGTGGGCAGGGCGGGGAATTTTGCGGAGATAAATCTCAACGCTGACCCAGCTGGGACTCGAACCTGGGAACTGCAGATTACGAGCCTGGCGCGCTACCGACTGAGCCACCCCCGCCCCATTTTGATGTGGGATTTGCGTTAACGTAGATATGATATAGTTGTGAAATAGTTTCGTAACTATTTGTTAAATAAAATAAAATTGAAAATTGTGAGTGCATGTTGCCCACCATTAAAATTTCTCGGTTGTCCCCTTTATGAGCATGCATACTCCGGTTCGGGGAATCCTGCATTATTCCAATTAAAGACTATTTTAGTAAGCTATTTGTCTGTTTCATTCCAGTTACAGCAATAAAAATTTTATTTCATTTCTATACCTATATTCTATCTTTAAAAAGTTTAGAGTTTCAAAAGTTGTGATTGCTGGCTCGTAAATTTCAAAAAGGCTTTTGATTCTGTTCATCGATAAAATTTGTGGTTGATTGTGAAATCTAATGGCATACCTGAAGAGGTACCAAATGTAATGATGGTTGTTATCAGGAACAATTTAATGGATTAATGGAATTTAATCTTCGGAGGGGGGGGGGGGGTTCCACCAGATCTGGCCCTGCCTGTCATAATAATACTGAGTCGTATGTGAGAGTTGGTAAAGCTTGCAGTAAATGATTTAGAATCGCTATTGGAATTCGACAAAGGTGCATTTGGTCTCCGTTTATCTTTGGTTCTCAATTATAGCACGGGGAATTCACTGTAAAGGGGAGATTAGAGCCTTAGATGGGTTAGAGCAAGGCATTCAAACCTTTTAACTGCCGAGCAATATTTCCGTTAATACCGTATACCGATTAAGTGTTCAAGTTTAAGAAATAACAGGGTACTTTCGTCTCTATATAAAGTTTTTGGAAACACTAAAAAAGATACTTGTAACGTGGTGAATGAATTTAGTACCTTTTGAACAGTTGTAAGATTAATAAATTAATTGCTTTAAATTGATTGCAAGTCCGAACCACTCAAAAGTACTAAGACACTATTTGCAATCACTAGGTGGGCAAGAGAAACCTCATTCGCGACTGTAGATTACACTTCTCTCGTTAGAAGATTGAAATAAAGGATATTTAGCTGATGATTTGGTCTTGTTGCCAAATGATGTTCTCTGGATGAACAATCTCAGCTGTGCAGTGGTATCACATTATCTCATGACGCTTTCAATTGTCGAATTTGGAATTAACATTTTGAATTTTGACATAAATTTGCGAGTATGATCACAAATTAAAAAAATCTTTTGATGAAACTAACAGAGTAAGATGAATACGAAGGAAATTAAAGGAATTATGAAAAAAAGTCAGCTTTGAGTTTTAGTTCTTTGAAAACGTTTATGCTCTTGAGGATGTTTCTGAGTTTAATTACTTTGGGAGTCCTGTAATAGATATTGCCAACATGCAACATGAGACAAACAGAAAAAAAGGCCCTAAAGGTTTTCAATAAATTGGATTATTTTTAAGCAAAATGCGCATGAGAATCGTTATTTTCTTCAACCCTTGCATTGCTAGCATCTAAGGTATTGAAACAGCGTCTTATGTAAGGAACTGCTTTGATTTGGCCAAGTTATTTGCATGTAGAACTGGAGATTAATGAACAATGGACAATGTTGTTAAATTCTTGGGAAAAGGAGCGACTAAGCAGAGATCAATTAACAGTGTCAACAGGACCCAATTAAAATTGATCTTCAGCGGCCAAATGCAGTAGCTGTTGCCGTTGGGAGAACACAATTACACATCTAATTGAACTCCGTAGTCTACGGCTGCTTGTGTGGCACTTAAAATGGGTAATTCAATTACCTTGTGGTTGTTTAAACCACTGTATATCATTTTGTTTTTCCCGACACAATAGGGTGATTATCTAGTATCATTCTTCTTTATGATCTTGATCATTTCTCTAATTTATCTGTCATCTGTCCTGTGGGTATTTATTAATCTCTCTCCAATGTTGTCTGTTAAAATTACATTTCATTCTACGGAAAATAAACAGTGTTGCCTTAAATTCAACTAATCTTTTCCGTTCATTACATCCTAGAATAGCATTCTTGGTTTGAAAATTACTGTTATTACGAGATGGTATATTTTGCATATTTTATTGGCTATTATGATATGCATATTTCATTATAGGTTATTGTGTTATATATATATATTGCATTATTGGTTGACCTGGGTCGTGGCCAAGTGGTTAGCGCGATTGGCTACTGATCTACGGGACCCGGGTTAGGCAGGGATGTTCTCGTTTTTTTTCTCCTGAAGTCTTGCCATCCTCTCAGATCCTCTACTGTGGCATACAAACTGACAGGTTCCTGTCAGACGTCTGTGGCAAACAGCTGCTTGAGAGGGTATTTATTTTTTTATTTATTATTGGTTATTATGATATGCGAATAGATACTTTTGCAAATCTTTAGAATAATGAATAAAAAAGCATTGCCTAAGATATTCTTTAAAAAGAACAAAATCTACTTTAGTAACATCGAAAATATTATAAACAATTTCTTTCCATTGAAATTTAAAAATACCATCCACAGAATTGTTCTTAATTCAAAGAATAAAATGAAATGAAATTTGATAAACAGTCCAATGCTCTTTTCAGCTCTGTCTCCTCTACAATATTAGACAGAAGTGAGATGAATTCCTTTTCGTATTTCGCTTGGCATTTCCTTTAGCAGACACAGAAGCTCGTAGAGTGAAAAAGAGTTTCTTATCTAAGTAGAGCAGTGTCTCCTTCGCTGAAGATGTCTCGACAATGCTGCTTGATGCAATGGTGTTATCTTAATGGTGCCCAGCAGCAAGGAAAGCAGAAATATGGCCCGGATGAGGTATATAAAGACAATAGCTACCATGGTTGGCGCTGTCAGTGGATCCCTGCGCTGCTGCAGCCTCCTGGGAATAATAACATGCCGTGATTCCCCGTCGCGGTTCAACGTTTCTTCAAATAATTTGTTCTGTCATTCGAGGTCTTTTTGTGCAAAAATGTCTTTCTTATATTTCTTTAGATGGTGAACTATGCTTTTATGTTTTTTACTTTCTGATTTAGTTATGTTTATGAATTGTTTTATGTGTCACTCTTAAAATGGACTTCATTTAGCACCTGCCAATATAATGACATAATTGTAGAAATCACAGCGATGATGATTCATTAAAAGAAGTAGGAAAATTAACAGGTAACTGATCCTGTTCAACAATTGGTTTAAAAAATACAGCATTCAAAATGGCATAATAATGCACCTATTTACTATAAACGTATCTTATAAATAGAGTACTTCTGTTAACGGTTAAGGATGTTACCAAACAGAATGCATGACAACGACCATCAGAAATTTTTGGAATTTTTATATATATATAATAACAATTTGATTTAATAAGTAGATATTGCTGTTAGTACGCGATTCACAATCATGTAAGAAGACTTTAAGGTTTTATATTTGAGCAATCGATTACAGTCAGATATTTAAGTTAAGTAAGTGTTTATTCCCTTATTCAAAATTATTTGTATTTTCATAGAAAAAATGTTAGATTGCACCAATACATACTGTAGGGTTTTTTAATAAATGGAGGTGAGAGAACAAAAATAAACATTTGCAGACTAGGAAATTTTACTTTTCTTTATTAATATAAAACAGACGTAGTCAACATAAACTGGTAAAAAAATAAATGCCTCCTCAAGCAGCTGCTTGCCACAGCGGTCTGACAGGAGCCTGTCAGTTTAATAGTAGTCAGGCCATAGTAGAGGGATCTGTGAGGATGGCGGGTCTTCAGCAGATTTTTTGCCAACTGCACGCGGTGTTCTCAACTGGTACGTTAAATAATTCTCTGGTCAGATAAAAATAGTTCATAAAACAAATCTCAATATACTGAATCTGGTTCATTTCTTTGTTTTTTTTTGACCAAACATTTCTAGGTACAGAGATAAACGATTTTATCAATTCATATCATTCATTAAAAATGTATATTTTTGTCTCTGTATTAAAGATATTTTCTTGATACCTTAAAATAATAGTTTTCTTTACCAATTCAATCATTACTATCATCATCCTGAAGCAGCTGTGGGTACGGAAGTCCAACCAAACGTTGCAATTTAGTTCTCCAAGCATATTTGTCCTGACTTATTACAATTACTCATTGCAAATGTATGATTTTGTGTTTCAAGAGACAATTTTATCCGTGGCTCTTTAAGAATATAGTTTCATTTTCTAATGGCTCTTCTTTAAGTTTGGGTTGCTCAGATATAAAATATCAAATAATAATAGAATTTCGAAAGTCTCTTCACCACTGGCAGGATGTACTGGACAATTTAGAGATATGCTCTATACCCTTATAAAATGTTATTTAATTCAATAATTAATTTAAGAAAAAATTTCTGCCCCAAGAGATAGCAGTCACAGACTTTTTTAAACTTTCAGCCGTGGATAATCTTCTTCATGCTTTATAACAAAGTAGGCAAACTGTCACTGCAAATGGTAGAAATTAGCATATATCGACGCACACGAAAAGTTTAATGGTATCTCAGTTAGGTTTCCCACAATTGATGAGAGCGGATTCGGATGAGTATGGAGAAAGGTTCCATCAAGACATATCCGAAATGGGAAAACGACATAGCGTTAAATAGAACGAGAGTATGTTGGCGGACTACTGTTGGGTCCTGCAGCGAGAGGTTCCAGAGATAAAATATAAGCGACAGAAGGCAACAAGAAAATGAATTGCGTAAATATTTACATGTATCAGGATTTATTGGTGTTAACTAATGTTAACTTTTTATAGTGTACATAAATATTTGGTTAAATATAATTACCTTCTCTGAGTAAAATAGAGATTTTTTTTAATTAAACCGATATCTCTAGAAAACTGTAGGTGTCAGAACAAATTGGCTGTCAGATTCGGATTCAGCACTCTCAAAAACATAAAAATCAGACAAAATTTTGGAAGGGAGGGAAAAAAAAGTCTTTTTTTGAAGACCAGTGAAATTGAATCGAGTGAACTCGCGTGTTCAAACATCGTTCGCTTCTTTTCACAATTAGTTTCATTACTTCGTGAAAATTAACGACTCCGAGCTCTTAAATCATCGAAAAACGAACAAAAACTCTAAAGATTAATTTTTGAGGCCTGATTATGAAAACAAATGCTTTTTCTAATGAACATGACATCATATTACAATTAGGTACTTTCGCTTTCAGTAATAAAATAATAAGCAATTTCAACCTTTTCAAGAATTCTCAGCTTTTTGAAAAATTTAAACTTCTACGTTTAAACTACTGCTGAATAAACTAAATTTTTTGCGAAGTAATGTCTTTTGGTTTGGTGAAGCAGAGAGCATAACTTTTTTACTGACGGTGACAAAAACTTCCCATTTGGGCAAAAGTAAACTGTGGCTTTCCCTGTAATTGCATTACAAATTGACAAGCGAACAATTAAAACTAGGTCGATAAATGTTTTCTACGCCTTACTGGAATGAGCGCTAGGTACTATTACAATGAAATAACACAGGAAGTTGCCAAAACTAGCTTCCTGGTCATATGACAGGCCTTACGAGGGAAGCAAAGAGTACAGTCGCTCAAAAAAGTATCCGAACGCTACGGTTGATTGCAGAATTCAGAAAAAATATATGGCAAGGAATTTTTTAGAAATTAGTGACTGGCAACCTTCGTGTCACGTGACACGAAGGTTGCCACTGTCACGTGACACGAAGGTTGCCACTGTCACGTGACACGAAGGTTGCCAGTCACTAATTTCTAAAAAATTCCTTGCCATATATTTTTTCTGAATTCTGCAATCAACCGTAGCGTTCGGATACTTTTTTGAGCCACTGTACCTTCCGGATGAAATATTTATTCCGAAGAGCAATGGAAGAGACGGGTGCTAGAACTGTTTCTCTTGTGGTTTCTGTTAATCTCTGAATGATCATGTCTGTTTTTTGTTTTATCCAAGGAGAGCTCACCATTGTTCCTGTATTGCGGTTTTCTCCTCTAAACAACTATCTACCAAATTATTTACAATAAAAACTTAACAAAAAAGTTTCTTTTTTACAATGTGCACCATATATTTAGTTTTTCATCAATGCAAGTTCATACAGAAAATGTTAAAATAAAAATCATTGCCGTAGGTTATACTTCTGTACAAAATAACCAAAACCAAATGATATTTTTCTTTTAAGGTAAGAAACTCCTTGCCTTATCCGGAGCTCGAGTAATTCATTTAAGTAATAAAATTTTGTCCCTTTTTAGAATTCTTAGAAAAATAAAAAAAATATTGATTGGGTGGCGGGAAAACAACTTTCTCGAAAATATAATTTGCAATTATCCATGGTACAGTCGCTCAAAAAAGTATCCGAACATTATGGTTGATTACAGAATCCAGAAAAAATATCTGGCAACGATTTTTTTAGAAATTAGTGATCAGGCAACCTTCGTATCACGTGACACGAAGGTTGCCAGATCACTAATTTCTAAAAAAATCGTTGCCAGATATTTTTTCTGGATTCTGTAATCAACCATAGTGTTCGGATACTTTTTTGAGCGACTGTACAAAAAACGATAATTCTCTTTTCAAAGTACTCTTTCGCATAACAATCGAAAGGGAACTTTTAAAAATATACATTGTGAGGCACAATGTATTACCATGCGTATTATATTGCGGTATACTTGAGGTACAATGTATTACCAGGTATTGTGGGGTACAATGTATTACATGCTTTCATGTTATGGGAATGGAACACCACATTCTGAAAATAGGCTTCTTCGCAGAAAAATATTACAGAGATAAATTATAGATTTCAATCAGATTAATCCAAATTTCGATTTTAAATAATATTTGTTTAATAGTTAGAGTTATTGAAGCTGAAATATTTGATAGCAGACGTTGTTGTTGTTCTCGTCTTAAGCACTATTTCAAAATGGGTGGAAATGGAAAAACCATTACGCAAACTTCTGAAATTACCTTTATTTTAGTAAACGATTTATTATAATTTCTACGAGTAACGACATATCTGTTGAATATTATTCATTACATAATTTATTTATAGTAGTTGGTAATAAAATTGTATTATTTATTATTAAAATTCCTACATCCATTTCGATTACATTATTTCCATTATCATAGTTGAGAAAGTGAAAAATTTTGTATTTTATTCATAGAAAAGAAAAATTAGGAAAATCAATCATATGTAAGGTACACTACCGCTTCGGGTGATTAAGGGCGCATGAGGTATAAATCCGACCCTAATTACAACTGCAGTTTAAAAGAACTGAATTTCGTCACTCGTGCTTAATATGGTGGCAGATTATCTTATAGTGGAAAGATCTAGAAGGGAAAGACTGGGACCTTAGATGAACTAGAAATTTAAAACCATTTGACTTAATATTGATGATCTGCTCCTTTTCACAAATGATGTTCGTGATGCGAACTTTTCATTAGAGCTGTTGATGAGGGTATTAATGGGATAAACTTGATGATAAATAAGGAGAAAAATGAAACAATGAAAACTGGTGAGGTGGCGTGAGTTTTATTTTTTTAAACTGCTGTGTTCATGATTCATTTTCGCAGGTAAATTTTCTTGTGAGTTGTGTGACAGATATCATGAAAGTGAGACATGAAATAAATAATAGGTATTATGCAGGAAATTTTAGGAGTCTGTTGAAAGTGTAGAAATGCAGACAGATGCAATCTAAACCAAAACGTAATTTATATAAGAATATTCTCCTTTGAAGTTTGCTACGGGAGTAAAACATTTTGTAAGCAAGAGGACAAGAATCTTTACGATTTTAGATGTTTACACATCTTGGATATTAGGTACTTTGATTATGTAAAGAAAAGTGTTGTCAGACGAATTTATCATATTAGGGTAGCAAGCCAGGCTCGTAATCTGAAGTTCCCAGGTTCTAGTCCCAACTGTGAAAATTTTTTATGAACTTTTTTTATTTGAAATTTATCTCTGCTAAACCCGCACTCTGACCTCAGTCAGAAAAGGGAAACCGATTGTCTTGAAAAAGCCGCCATCCTTTGGATGGAGTGTAAAGACATGGCCCCGTGTGCAGGAGAGCTATAATCTGTACATGTTAAAGAACACACTAGATGGCTTTGACTGCAGATTTCAGCAGTTCAGTGGATCTTCTCCCTTAACCTTCTCTGAGCCCTTGGAGTCCTTACGACCTGGCCATTTAGCCCATCGTGTACAAAAAAGAGCCGTTCAGCGGTAAATCAACCGAACCCATCGAAGGTATCAACTGCCTTTAAGCAGCATCTTATATAAGAAGAGGGTTTTGATTTCACCATATTGCTTGCATGTGGAATTGCATACTGGAGAATAGAGTTATGGAAAATGCGCTTAAAATGGCTAAACGTTGAGTTGGGTGTATAATGTCAGGCAGTCCTATGAGAATTGCTTTGTAGCTGCCGAATGCAATAGTCATTCTCTGACCAGACTTATATGCAGAACTAAATTACACAGTCTGGTTGGAACTCAATAGCCTACGGCTATTTGAGAATTATGCACTTGTATGTTTAAGAACTCTCCGAGAGAAATATTTCCAGTTCCATTCAAGACCTTCTAAAACAACTGGACAATAGTGACAGTTCTACTACGATTAGAATATTAATAATACGTTTTTGTGATCTTAATTAATTAATTATATTTTTTCCTAGTGGAATATAACTAACATTCTAGTACGACTAATAGTTTATCAAGTGAAGTTGTGCAGAAAAATAATCAGTTATGTTTAATTACTAAAAGACCTGTAATTATCTAAATTTCTTTATTATTAATCACATGTGAATAAATATTTTAATTCATAAGACACTTATTTTAAAAGTGATGTAAATTTTGAAAAAAATTGTGCTTATGTTAGATACGCATATAATTTGGAAAGATGTGTCTATTTAAAAAGAGTTAACGGAAAAAATATGACTAACTAAAGTTACTTATACCACTTTAAAAAGAAAGGACTCGCATAACTAATAAATACTTAAATTACATAATGAGTTATATATTAATAAGAAATTTGTTTATGACTACTGGTATTTTAGTTTTTAAATGTAAATGACTTTTTTTTTTCTCAATTTAATGTGAGAAACAAACAGAGCAGGGATGGCAAATAGATTTGAGTGAACGTGTCAAAAGTCGATGAAAATCTATAAAATGATTTCAGGCGTGGCATATTGAGAAAATGAAAAATTATATCAAAAAATATAAACAAATTATCAGTACAAAAATTATAATGCTATATTTATCAGTAAATGCAATAATTCAAAATGTATAATCAAAAATGGAACAAAAATAAAAATATATTGTTTAATAAACATATATATTTTGGCTATTTTTGTTAAATTTTAAGGAATACTGAATGAGAAAGTAATTATTTTTGATTTTGTTAAATTTATTGAAGTGGGGAGGGGGATAAACGACTTTTACAAAACTAAGTATACGAAAAAATACGAGAAAGAGAAATTGAACTGGTTTCAATAAATAAATGTATTGGGCATTATTTTCTAAACTATTAAAATTTCGTTTTCTACATTAGCCGATATTGCTCAATATTATTTCTTAGATTGATAATTTTCGTTCGTAAATGAGGCCACATTAAAACTTTACAAGCTCTATATCAATATTGTCTATGTTAACCAATTAAAACATTCGATATTTAAATTAAGATCCGGTTGATCAAATATGTAGAAATCATATATAAAAGTTTTTAATTTCGGAAAACATTTTAATTACCTTTCGTCAATCAATGTGTTTGCTTAACGGAGAAGTTTAGAATTATTTTAAGGTGCTAAAACATTTCTTAGCGTTTCAGGTGTTTGTGCCACATATTTACAAAGCCTTAATAAAAGTGTAGACGAATGTCCGAGCTGGTAACTCAAACATATAAGTAGACGAAAAATGTTTTATAAAATCGGCGAAAATCATCGTAAAAAGAGAAATTGCATTTTGTTTAAATAACTAAATGTATAAAGCATACTGTCCTAAACAACTGAACTATCATTATCTATATTTGTAGCTATTGTTCAATATTATTTTTCATAAGAATAATTTTATTGTCCCTAAGTATAACCACATCATGGTCCATTTTACCTATCGACTGAGTGAATTACCTGATTCACACGTCGTAGCATTTTTCTCGTGCAGCATGGTGTATTTATTATCACAGGCGCAAACTCCTTCGGAACACACGCTATGCATTGTTTTCAAATGGCACTGTTCTGAAAATTTGCAGTTCTCACCCAGCTGCTTACCTGGAGAAAGAGAAAAACAACATTAACTTTGCTTTGGTGAAATAATGATAGTTGTGCATTAAAATGTAAAACCAATGAAACGATTATTGCAACTAGAGTGTGAATTATCAGAGGTATGGGGAGGATTTCTCTAATGCGAGATTTGGTATCATCACTTGTAAATGTCTTCAGTTGGAAACTAATCGAATTACATATATTATAAATGGGAATAAATTATGACATAAAATGTATGTTGAGAAATATATTTTGAATGTAGTACGAAGCGGAATGATATTAAAATTATTTTGGGAAATTATTTAAAAGAAACAATTTTCAGACATGACAAAACTTACCTTAAAACTTTAAAAATGCTGCTAATATTTCTTACTGGATGCTCTAAAACTGTTTTACATAAAATGAAAATTTGTTTGTTGAATGGAGATAAATTGTAAAAACCTATTTATCTTCATTCAAAATTTTTTGCAAAATTCCAATAAACTTATATTAGCCTTTTGAGAGTTTCTTCAATATTTCTTTCAAATTAAAAAAGAAAAAAGTTAAAAAGGTGGCCATCTGCTCTTATATAGCCAAACCCATTCCCAATTAGACAAAAACGGTATATTATTGTTCAATGTCGTTTAACTCCATTAAAAATAATTTTACTTTCTTCCTGAAATGTCTTTGGTACAGTTAATTTCTAATATTATAAGACAATAAGTTAAAACGATTTGGCACATAAAACATGAAATGTTAGTTTGAAAGTTCTTTTCTTGTTAATGGAACAAAACTATTTGCATTCTGCGTTTCTCAGATTTCCCTACGAATTTTCATCTCCAAAAATATATGGTTTATATATATATAATAAACTATATGGTATACATATAATTTTCTCAAAGCAAGAATAACTTTATCCTTAATAAGCTTATTGCACAAGTTTTTGAATATTAGTTTTGTATATTTATAATATTATTTAAGGAATACAAATATGTACCTTCCCAATTGACAAACCCATAGCTAATAGTAGACAGAAACTATGAAAAATGCAGTTAATTTAATATTAATAAAATGCTTGTTAAACTCTGAAACAAAACATGAACAATTTGCACAGATAGGCAGGTAATTTTTTTATTTTTGCCTATAATGTGATTTACGCATTCCTATTCTTTCCTAGAATTACCTAAACATTCAGAGAATTTATTTTCAAAATATGTAGAATTCCTCAACTTTTTTTAGCTGCAATTAGTCTTTTTAAATCTATATATTGATCTTTATGCACTTGAATGTAACTGTACTTTTTATGTTTCTTATAAATTTTATCTCTGACTGTAAATAATTTAATTAATTATGGAGTAATTCAAAGAAAATTTCCTCTGGTTTTCTTCTTAATATCTATTGATTTATGTAGTACTGTACTATTATTTATTTCGAAATTAATCTTTCCATTGAACTGATCAAAAGTTGCATTTAAGTCATCATTGTCTATAAAGATCTCATTTAATCCAAAAATGCTGTTTAAAGTTCAATTTAAGGGCATATTTATTTTCCTGGGGAAAAGGTCACGATGAAAGGTGTTTGCACCTTTTTCAGAGCTATGAAAACGGCGAGCACAAAGTTCTCCCCTGGTTTTTAATGTTAATCATTCGCTATGGGTACCTTGGAAAGAAAGCAAAACGCTACTTCACTTTGAAATTCTTGCGCACATATGATTCAGCATTTGAAGAATACTAACCAATAACCATTACATAATCAGGATTTGATTCACTCTAAGTAAAAGCTACTATATAAAATATTGGTTCAGAGTAATTAACCTTTACGAACCCCAGGATTTGATTCCATCTAATAAATAATGGATAAAAAAGAGATTAGTTCACAATAAATATTAATCATAACTTACACCACGATTTAATGAACCCTAATCAATAATCAGTGCATAAAAAATTTGGTTCAAAATAATTAATAACCATTGCATTAATCACGATTTGATATTCTCCAATTAATAAACAGAATATGAAAAAGATTTTACCTCACAGTAATTAATAACCGTTACGGTTATCTATCTATAGTAATTAATAACCGTTACAGATATATCAGGATTTGATGAATTTTAAGCAACAACCAGTATATAAAAAAGATTTGGTGCAGAGTAAATTAAGCCGTCCCATGGCCGAGTGGTTAGCGCGCTTGGCTACTGACCTAAGGGACCTGGGTTCGAGCCCCGGATAAGGCATGGATGTATGTGTCGTTTTTCTGCTGAGGTCCTGCCATCCTCTCAGATCTTCTACTGTGGCATATAAACTGACAGGCTCCTGTCAGACCTCTGTGGCAAGCAGCTGCTTGAGGGGGTATTTATTTTTTTTATTTATTAAATAACAATCATTAAAAAAAAAACTTATGTGATTTAAATCGACACGATTATGAATTTAAATTTTAGGCACTAACTTATTAACAGCCCAGTACATAAATGAGGATTTCATGCACATTATTTAACATCTGCTACTAAAATCTGTTGCAGTTATTAATTAACGTGCATCAAATATTGATAAATGAGTGTACTTTAGTAAGTGTTAGCTCCTGAACTATGTGCATGCAAAAACACAGTGATAATCTTCTCGATTCTACCAATTAAGCAAAATAGATGATAATGTATTAAAGTAGTGAAGAGCTTTGTCCTCATTGTCTTCCTACCACCAAAGGGAAAGAAAATATGTTCAGTTCGTGCTTTTTTAGAGTTTAATTAAGAAAAAACTGTAATTTTGCTTTGTTACTTATGAGCGGCACTTTTTTGCACACAATCGGTTAAATGGCCAGGTCATAAGGCCCCGAGAGCTCAGAGAAGGTTGGGGGAGGGGACCAACTAGACAGCTATTAGGTGACAGCTGGAAGCCTCCGGTCAAAGCTATCCAGCATGTCCTTTAATGTGCACAGAGTATGGCTCTCCCGCATACGGTGCCACGGCTTAATGTTCTATCTGACGGACGGCGGTGTTTCTAAGCTCATCTTACATTATCTAAATGGAAAATTATATTCAAAGTTCCCCTAACTTTGAAAACAAACTTTTTTACGGAAAAGTTCCACTGGAGATAAATGAAAATATTATTCAAATTTCTCCGAATTTTAACTTCAATATTATCCGTTAAATATTAAAAAATTCTGTTAAAACTGATGCTGTTCTTACGATCTGTCTAAATACACTTCTTCAAAATTGATGAAAGCAAAGAATTTCGTGCTTGCATATCTGAAACCGATAGAACATGTATGAGATGCCATAAAGAACTGTAATGCACTTAGTGACATTATTTAGCATATATTACGATCCAGATGCTTAGTGACATTAATAACGTAATTAACATGCTGTGGTTCGTTGTCATTTATGATGGTTCGGAGGGGAACTGGGAATCTTACTTTCCGATTTATCCTCGTATTTGTTAGTTTTTATTGCTATTTTTAATGTTAAACTGTGGAGAAAAATTCTTAATAGGTACAACGTCAATGGTCAATGTTCAAGATTACATGACTTTCAAAATACTTAATGGATATTGTGAGAAATAAAGTTTCACAGGACGATACTAGATAATTTGGAGCTAAGTCATGAAAATTTGAGCCAAAAATCAACCCTAAAAAAGAAAAGCATTCTCTCCTCCTTCCTTTATTTTTTCTGGAATCGGGCATGATTGAAAAGATGGCATATTTTAAATAAGAGGCAAAGTTGCTATCGTTCTTCGATATTTTCAAAATTAAATGTTTTTGGTAACGTATGTTTTATTGTGGAATTTCTATTTTGCTTCCTTTTACATGAATGATTAAGTTAATAAAATTTTATGAATCACATAAACGCAAGTAGTCTCCAAGGATATCATGAGTCTGAGGTGTGGATAAATTCAGTGATTAATTCATGGAAGGTAGAAAGATAAACAACACTAAGTGCGTGTATATTTTATGCATAGTAGTTTAAAAATGCAAATTTAGTTCAACGTGTATTTATAATTCTTGTGCATGCTAAAATGAGATTTAACTTGGGCATATTGGACACCCATGAAGAACATATTATTTAAAGTTCAAAAATATGTACTCTATATATACGTTTGTAGAATTTCTGTTTTGCGATTAAATGTACTTTAAATAATCATCACCTCCAACATCGTCGGAATGAAAAATGAATAGAGTGCATATTATATCCTGAGATATCGCAACAGATGCTCAGTTCTTCACTGGCCACTATTTCATCCGAAAGAATGAGGAGCTCCAGGAAAAAAGAAGATTAAAATATATAGTAGGCAACTACCGGCGTTGGCGTCAATCGAACAAGACAGGAAATTGAGGAAGTCGGCCTCAACGCGTGGATCAAACAGCGAGACAGACCGCACTGTTATGATCAGATGCACGAGAGATGGATGTTGTTATTCCTCCTCCACTGTATCCAGGAACCGTTGTCATGACGACGACGTCAGAAGTAGATTTCGGAGACGTTGGAGAAAGAAATGCTCGAAAGAGGTCGAATTCACCAATAGCGGTAACGTCTGCCACTCATTGATTTACCTGTTAGAAAAATTCACGTCTCGTTATTGTCGTCTGTATAATCTGGTCTTTCCTCCCAATTCAATTTCATAAGAAAGTCCAAAAATGCAAATTTCCTAAGAGGAATTCTGCAAGTTAAAGATAATTTACTTTTATTAGACAATCGCTTTGTTCATCGTGTAGGACAGTAATGAACAACCAATAGCTTGGCTGGAGAGTTGTAGCCCTTCACGACATTTTAAGTCGCTTGTGAAGAAAAGGACCAACATAGTTTGCAAACAATAATAATATTACTATCATGATAATATACTTATCAATATTGAAATGATTGTTTTTAAATTAAGATTCAATAAAAGTAAATTAAATTTTTGTTTCATTGTCATAATTTATGCAGTGCTGTGTTTCTTAACGGAAAGTTGTTATAGAATTTTTTGAAAAATTTCAATATTAAAAAATAATTATTTTAGAAAATATGTTTTAGAAATACGGTAAACTTACTAATTATTTATAAACTAGCTGAACGGCACTCGGCATTGCACTGATTTCGCTTTTAATCTGTATATTCTTATTTTTAATACGCTAACGGTTATTTTTTATAAGTAACCTCCTTTATAAGTCCTTTCAACTTCTTACCATACAGATTTTACACGAAGAACTGAACTGCGGTGTTCACATCAGCGTGCTCTCTAATAGCCCGCTTATTTTAATCTACGAAAACTATCGAGATTTTTATTTCCGTTTCGAAATATTTTGGTGCCCTGTGGGTCCCGAGACACTTGATCAAATGGTCCCAAATTTCGAACGCGGGTACCCTCCCTGTGCTACCCCGTGTTGAGACAACAACTCAGGTTCCTACCGGCAATGGGACGCTTTAAAATAATGTCTTTGGGAATGTGAGGTATCGGCAGCATATTTACTCGTTGTTATGACTTTTATGTTCACAGTTAGAGAGTAGTAAGTGGCAAGGACGGATTTCGAAGCGACTTAGATTTCTTATAGGAATAGCATGGGAAATAATTTTGCTTGTAGGAAGCCTCATTTTTCCAATTTAAAATTCAGAACTACAACTCGGACTATAACCAGAAACGTTCTGTAAAAGTTTGAAGTGTCTACCACGATTCCCGACGAGTTTGGAAAGACAGATACACAAACACACACACACGGACAGACTTTTTATTATTTTAGATTAAAGCAAAACAATTAGGTTAAACGTAAGACAGATACTAAAAAGGATTTCGCGAGTACCTGCAGAAAAGATTAAAACAGGTAGATTTTGTTGAGTTCCTGAAAAAGCAAACTAAACCCTTCACGAGCAGCATTTTGGATTTTGAATTATTCCGTTAGTTCCGAATCTAATTTTTTTAGTAAAACAACTCCAGTTATATGCTCTTCGATTAAGATGATCATATATCTGATCTTCGGTTAAAAAGTCAAATAAACGCACCTTATTCAAGAAACTATTAATTTTCGGATAAGCCAGTCATCGAAAATATTTCTAAAGTAGTTTCTCTTACCAAAAGCATTCTGTATTATTGAAATCTATGGTAACACTGTTGGAAAAATTTGTTCAGAGTATTTCTCATCATTTCCGACTTTTTCAGCTAATTCTGCACAAATGCATTAAAAAAATAGTTTCAAAACGTGCAATGTGCATGTGCCAATGCTCTAAACGTTAATTTAAATTTGAAATACTTTTCACGCATAGACTGTGTAATAGAAAATTAAATTAATGAAAACCGGATTATTTTTAACAGAAGTTTAACAGAATGAAACAAGATCAATATAACATTTGCATTAGTCAATAAAGCGATTTTCAGCTGAAAGAAAATAAAGGATGGGTATTCTCTTGGAAAAATTATCTGAGGTTGCTCTTAGTAAGAACATAGGAATGGCATCTGCTTTTTATCAAATATTTTTTTATCGAAGGTTATGGCCACTAATAATGGTTTACTCGAAACTAATGGGTCTAAACGGCATGTGTTACGTTCCTAATATATCAAAAACTATGTATTCAATCGTTTTAATTTATTTTTTACTTAAAAGACCATATTTGACACTTACATTTGAAAGAAGATATTTTATTCTTTTACCTATAAATTTTATGAGAAATCGACAAAATAAAATTAAATTTGAATTTTTTTCGATTTCTTGTTCACGTTACAGTTCAAAATCTCGCAACCTTAAAAAACATCATACTGTTCAGTATTTAACGAAGCCATTTATCATTACAAAAAGTTGCGATTGATTATATCAAATATTAGTGTGTATACACGCCCAAAGAAACTAATTCGAAAGGGATAGCAAACCTTAGGAGATGAGATCATCCAGTTCCATTTTATATCCATTATCTGATAAAGTTTGAAACTTCCCTTGTATATGTACAGTCGCTCAAAAAAGTATCCGAACACTACGGTTGATTGCAGAATAGCAATTGGTTGCCAGATTAGCAATTTCTATAAAAATCGTTGCCAGATATTTTTTCTGAATTCTGCAATGAACCGTAGTGTTCGGATACTTTTTTGACCGACTGTACAACACTATAAACGTCTGTTACCTCAAATGTTTCCCATCAAAGGTCAAAAACGTGTCCATCACGGGAGCAGACAAAATGCATGACTATGGGATGCTATGAAACATTCGTAAACAGCAACTCTAACATCTACGCCTGAAACGTATTGTTAAACTACAATATATCCCAGTTTCTTTCGACAGTTATTTAACTTACGCTATTTTCTATAATTTGCAAAAGTTTGAAATTTTTTGAATTTTTTGAATTAATTTTGAAATATGTAACTTTTTCAAGTTTTACCATATTTTCAATTATTACAAATATTTATGGAGCATTAATGTTTAATATATTAAATCGCAGCTTTTGCATGGAGAGTGACTGTGTTAACTACCAAATGGTGTAATATTTTTAAGCTGTTTCCAGAATTTAAAATGTAACGTGAACAAGAATTCAATGAAAATTCAATTTTTAACCTTATTTTGATGATATTTTATAAATTTCATATTAACAATTAAAGAACCAATTAACTTTCAGATATAGTCTTTTAAATAAAAAAATAAATAAAAACTTTTCAATAAATAGTTTTTGAAACATTAAGAATATAAGGTACAGTTCCTTCATAATACTTAGATGCTTTTGATTCCAGATGCTTACGAAGCATCTTGGGCATTAGGTGGTTCAACTATGTAAGTAATGAAGAGGCTAAGCAAAGGAGTCCGCAACCTCCTTTGAACAGCATGTTTTGCAGAGAGAGACTCCGTTGGTTTGGCCATGTTGCCCTTGTGGATAATTATAGATTAGCGACAGGTTATGAAACTTGTAATTGGTGTGCAGTGGCCAGATGCAGCAGATGTAGCTCAGGACAGATATGCTTGAAGAACTAAATTGCTTTGTCTGGTTGGACCTCCGAAGCCCATGGCTGATTGAGGATGACGATGATGATGATGAAAATGAAACTATCGAAACATTCACAGACTAAAAAAAAAGTTAAACTAAAATACTTCAAATTGTATTTTCTCAGCTATTTTAGTCAAGTAGTTATTTGTAATTTGCGAAATTTCAGAGATTTTGATGGGTTTTTTTGCAATAAATTTTAAATCTATCCTATTTTTCCAAGTTTTTTGAAATTTTTGATGTTTATAAATATTTTTGGGGCATTAATATATTAAAACATAACTTTTTTGTGGAGAGACGACTACGTTAGCTACCAAACAATATAATTTGTTTTAAGGCATTTCCGGAATCTGAACTGTAACGTGAACTAGAATTCAAAGAAATTTCATTTTCAACCTTATTTTGGGAGTTTTCACAAATTGTCTACTAGAGATAAATGAAAGAAATATCTTTCAGATGTGTCAGATATGGTCTTTTAAATACAAAATAAATGAATAACGTTAAATAGATAAGTTTTAAAATATTAGGAAGGCAACACATGCCGTTTTAGACACATTACTTTCGAGCGGCCATTTTTAAGTGGCCAATGCGTTTCAAAAAAAAAAAAAAAACATTTTTGATCAAAGGCAAATGCCATTTCAATGTTCTTACTAAGGTTAATCTCACATATATTTTTTCCAATAGAATTCGCAAGGGTCACCTGACACCTTTTGCCTGATTTCAGATGGAATGGATGCAATGTTGATTTTATTTCCCTTAAAATTTTCTTACTTAGAACTTCAGTTTTTTTTTTCTTATATGCACTGTCTTACCAAAAGATTGGAGAATTTCCAGGTTAAGGCAATGAGAATTTAAATTCGAAGCTCTATAACTTATAAAATATACATTTCACAGAAAAATGTGACTGAAGATAAATTAAAGATCATAATATAATCTATTAAAATCTCCATTTTCACCAATATGCGTTCAGTATTTAAAGAGTTGTGGAATATTTAACAACAGTAATGCGTCATAAGAATTTACCTCAGAAATTTTAATGAAACTTAAATTATAGGTATTGTTTCAAACCATCTATTAAAGTAAACATTTTAGAAGTTTTCGTAATGATTATTTCAATACCAGATAATTATGAATGATTTTAATGCAACAAGATAATTTATTTCTAAATATTCCATTTTCCATAACTCTTTTAAATACTGAACGAATATTGTTGAAAATGGAGATGTTCATAGATTTGATTATGATATTTATCTTCAGTCATATTTTTGCGTTACATGGATATTTTGAAATGCTTCGAGTTGGGTTGGGTTGTGGGTTGTTTTACCTCTGAGCGGCACTTTTTTGCACACCATGGGCTAAATGGCCAGGTCACAAGGACCCCGAAGGCTCAGAGAAGGTTGGGGGGAGTAGGACCCACTGGAACAGCTGTTGGGAGACAGATGGTAGCCTCCCGTCAAGGCCATCCAGCGTGTTCTTTAACGTGCACGGGGTATGGCTCTCCCGCACACGGGGCCACGGCTTAACGTCCCATCCGACGGACGGCGGCCTTTCCAAGCCCATCGGTGTCCCCTACTGACCGTGGGCAGAGTGAAACAAAGAACTTTCAGCTCTGACTCCAGTTTGTATCACGGATGACGTAAGAAGGAAATGGCGCCTAAGCTTCAATACTGAATTGTTAAAGGCTTATAGCAGAATCTGCTATAAGGAAAGTAAGAGAAGATTTGCTGTGAAGTCAAAAAAGTACATTTACAGTAGATGTATTTCAAGTCCCCCACTTACATAACATACAAGATATTTTATCATACACAGTCGTATCAGAATAATATGACCACCTACCATACATATACTATGATAGGTGGTGATATTATTCTGATACGACCATACAGACCCGCATTTCCTTTTCAAAATGCTATTAACAGAAATGAAAGTCTTGGGTTTTTTTACCTCTGAGCGGCCCTTTTTTGCACATAATGAGGTAAATGGCCAGGCCACAAGGGCCCCGACGGCTCAGAGAAAACTGGGGGAAGGAGACCCATACACGGGGTATAGCTCTTCCACACACGGGGCCATGGCTTAACATCCCATCCGATGGCGGCGGCCTTTCGAAGCCCATCGGTGTCACCTACTGATCGAGGGCAGGGCGGGGAGTTTTGCGGAGATAAATCTCAAAGCTGGCCCAGGCGGGACTCGAACTTACTACAGATTATGAGTTTTGAGCGCTACCGACTGAGCCACCCCTATACAGAAATAGACTCGAAAAGCAATTTAAATATATATATATATTACAGGAATTTTTCAGGCAATATTTTATATTGGAACTGTGATACGTTCCTTAGCCTTCCCCCACCATTTTGTATTTCTCTGGCTCGATCCAGTTAATTGCCCTCCCTTTATTTTATTCTAAATCCGGGTAATATCTAAATATATAAGATACAATATATCTAAATATATCATCTACGGACGGATAGATCACTGAGTTCAATTAAAGGTTTAATCATGTAATATTAGCAATTTATTATATTACATTTCAATATCTACTATCTCTATAATCGGTATTCCTAACAACGTTACACCTAACAAAGTGTCACCTGTTTTGATCGTTTTTTAGAGTGGGACTTAGACTTATATCTATCGTAATATTTTCCCTTAAGGGACTGTGATTACTTTATGTCTTACATCCTGCGTTGTCATATAAAGAGCATTGATTCTCAATGCTTCATATAATCTACATCATCATACTATTTACAATGGAAAAGCACTTGGGTTCATTTTGCATACTATAGCTTTGTATAAAATGTATAATATGCATATTATTTGTATATATTTGTTTGAGAGGTTTCATCTACTTTCCACAAAGTTCCCCTTTATTCGGTCCTTCTGCATACATATATGACAGCCATTCTACTACAATTTTAGTCATTTTTCAAATTAATTAACCCTTACAGCAGTTCACAGAGAAACACCTTTTTATAGTTTAAGTTATCCTTTTAAATTTTTTCTCAAAGTTGTTCTAGAAATTGGTTCAGCTTTGTTTTAGTAAAGTCCTCGTCATAAAAGAAAAAGCTTAACCGCAAATCACGCACAATGTTAAAAAAAATCAGCGAGTGATGAAAAAAATTCAACTGCAAATCCTGTACAAAATCCCTTTTTACAAAACCTTCCATGCAGTTGGCTTCAAGTACTTACCGGTTGCATTATCACGAGACTTTTAAACTTTACCTTAAGACATCTCTTACAGACATGATCAAATTTTTATTTTATTGTTACAAAATTCTTTCATCGTTACGTTCAAACTATAGGGAAGAATTCATTAAGCAGCTGACTTTGCTACACTTCGTTTTTGTTTTATGAATACATTGAAGAACTCCTTTAACTTCAACTCCTACGAACATCGATTTTCTAATTATTTTTTTATCCTTATTTCCATAATGATAGCTTTAAAAAACTACTATGGGATGTAGACAACTTTCAATAAAGTTAGGATTAAGAAACGGAAAAAGAAAACTAAATTTATGGTAATTATTCATTTTTGTACTTCACATTTTGATCGAAAAAACACTTGAGATTTGTTTTTGTCAGGCAATTTGGATCTGTAAGACTTGAGAGATTTAATTGTGCTTTGTGCTAGCTCTGACGCATTGGCCAAAGAATCTGACTTCAAGGTCTGAGAAAAGTCTCAACAAGTTAGGAACGGCTGTATAAAGCAATTTATACACTCTGTGCCTTGAAATTGAATTTGCCCTAAAGAAGTGGTTGGAATCAAATGAAAATCACGGACAAGACAGGCTGGCAGTGAATAAGAAAATGATTGCAGTTACACAGCAAAGAAGCAAATTTGTTTCACACACAGACTGATTACATGGAGGTAGTCAATATCTTGTAAATCCCCTATGGTTCGCGACAGATGCAACTATATGTCATGGCATGGTGTCGTAAAGTTATTGAATAGCGTCTTGAGACATGGACTACCATGCCTGTTATAGATGATCTCTCAGGCAAGCTACAGTCTGTTTCTGGTTACCGATGAGTCTGCAGATGACTCCCTACTAAATTGCAAACATGCTTTATGGGTGATAACCTAAAGACCCCAGAGGAGTGTGAACAAGCCATAGACATTTCTGGTGATGTTAGCGGTATGTGGCCTGGCGTTATCTTACTAGAATAGGGCGACAGGAAAGGGATACTCTTGCGATAAAGGGGGTTTCACTACACGACGTAATGTTGTGTATCATCATAGTGTTGCGCAGTGAAGTATCTGGGAGACACATCAGAGAAAAATGGCTATCATGACTTATCGCAAACCAGACCATAACATTTGCCTGCTCAGCTGTGTGTCGTTTGATGGTGACATCTGGATTGGAGTCTTGATCACATCATCTTAACACATCTGCATGGCGATCTTTGACTTCTAAACAAAACTGGTATTCCTTGCTAAAGAAGACATGACGCTATTTTACATCCCAAGTTGTTCGAGGTCGGCAACACTCCAGAGCTTTAGACGATGTCTAGCCGTGAGTCGAAAGTGATGCAATGGATGATGATGATGATGCCTCTGAGAGTCATCGAGAAATGATTCGTCATGTTATGAGATTGACGCAAGGCTAGTGTTACTGCTCTGCTGATGATGGCCAGCATCACCGTTGGTATGGTGAATACCTATTGCAAAAGAACCGGTCCTTTTATGGTATTGTCCATCTGTGTGCACAAGATCTTTTCTGATGACTATATAGAGCTGCCACTCGCAACAACTGAATGAATGACTTTTGTGTGGTTGCAGCAGACACATTAGCTATATGTTAACTTGACCACCCTGCTTCATGAAGTTCCATTATCCTTGCTCTTTCAAATGCCGTAACGTGGCAATATGGCTGACATAACATTGTCCTGGCATTTCGTATGAGATGATGTTCTTAGGGCTTTGTACAAGACAGGCGGAGGCATGTATTGTAACGGAGACCCTGTCAGTCTGATTTATCTCACAATGGAATCGTTCGCATGATCCACTATGCTGCCATCACCTGTTGATTTGAATAAATATCGAACCATTTCTTTTGGGTTGTGCAATTTCAATGTCAGGAAGTGTATAGACCAAGTGAAATAAAATTTAACTCGGCTCCTAAACCAAATTTTTAAGGATCCATATATTTATAGTGCATTTTAACATAAAACTAATGTTAACAATGTTAAAACGAAAATATACGAGACTAAATTAGCCAAAAAAACTTTAATAATGAATTTTTTTATTAAAATATTTTTAATTTAAAATTTATACTTTTTTGAGTGCAATAATAAAAAACGACTCTTTTTTAGATCTTTTAACTATGTTCCGAAATCAAGGAATTCATAGAAAGGTACAAGTCGAATCTACTAGACTCAATTTTGTCACAACTGTTACTCTTTAAATGTTGTAAATCTGGTCTGCACTTCAAACAAATATCAAAGCGTTAACTACAACTGCAAAGTACATGGTGGGCTACAAATCATTAATGATGTGTGCCACTAAACAGGAAATGGTTCATAAAGGATTACACCTTGCTTTCATTGAGTCACCTTAAATTAACAAGCTTTTAAAACTAATGTAGAGCCCGAAGAAGAAACTCAATGTGATAAAATATTAACATTTACACTGTCTCATTATTAATTAACAAATCCTGCAAGCAGAAACAACAGATAAACACATAATTTGAACACACTTTCACTAATATGCGCTTATCCTTTATTTGCATACTTCTTGTTTTGTGTTATTCCACACAGATGCTGCTACTGTGGGAATGATCACAGAAGAAATCAATGTATAGAACGTAGTATTTTCAAATAAAGCTCACTTCTAGCTATTTTTTACACTTGATGCTATCAACATCTATTGATTACTCTTAAAATTTTATAAATAATGCAATAAGAACAGATAAATAAAAATAAACACCTCCTCAAGCTGCTGCTTGCCACAGAGGTCTGACAGGAGCCTGTCAGTTTATACGCCATAGCAGGCCTGTGAGGATGGCGAGACCTCATCAGAAAGACATCACTAACATCATGCTTTACCAGGGGTAAAGCAGGGGTAAAGCACCCAGGTCCCTTAGATCAGTAGCCAAGCATGCCAACAATCTGCCACGGGACGATAAGAACAGATAATTATATTAAATAAAAATTTCAATATAATATGTTGTTCATCATTTCCTCTCATAAAGAACCTATATTAGTTTGAAATTGATTGTGATACTTTAATTTTATCTTTTACATGTAAATATATCTTGTGAAGTGTTTTGTACATGACTTTGAGACATGATCAGCAAACGTAATATCTAGCGCTACTAAATTATTTAAACGTAACATTATTTGTAAGTATTACGCTCTACAATTAGTCCTTCTGTTTTATTTTACACTTGCATCGTTTATGAAGAAAAACCTCAAACAAGAAATACGCAAAACAAAGGAAAACTCTTATTAGTAGTGACAGTGTCCCAATTATTCATGTTACATTTTGTAAACATCCCGGTATTTAATATGTAACAAAAGAAAAAACGAAAAAAAAATCCGCATTTCGTTTTTTTAATCCACGTTGCTAATTTAGGATATATTTTTCGATTTCTTCATAATCGCTTGTTTTTAGTTGAGTTGTTTTACCTCTGAGCGGCACTTTTTTGCACACCATGGGCTAAATGGCCAGGTCACATGGACCCCGAAGGCTCAGAGAAGGTTGGGGGAGGGGACCCACTGGAACAGCTGTTGGGAGACAGATGGTAGCCTCCCGTCAAGGCCATCCAGCCTGTTCTTTAACGTGCACAGGGTATGGCTCTCCCGCACACAGGGCCACGGTTTAACGTCCCATCCGAAGGACGGCAACATTTCCAAGCCCATCGGTGTCCCCTACTGACAGTGGGCAGGGCGGGGAATTTTGCGGAGATAAATCTCAACGCTGACCCAGCTGGGACTCGAACCTGGGAACTACAGATTACGAGCCTGGCGCGCTACCGACTGAGCCACCCCCGCCCCACTCTTGTTTTTAGAGTTTATATGTTTTTTGTTCTTACATCATTTTGGATGCGAGCATTTCTCTCAAAATTTTAAAAGGTTTCTTTGTACATTAGTATTGCACCTCTTACTTTTATTCATTATGGAATTTGTTTTAATTTATTAAGGAAATAATTGTTTCAAATTTCATTTAGAAATGCTAATTAGGGGCTAAAATAACGATATTTATTTAGTCACATGAACAAGGAACAGCAAAGAAATCGACTGCATTTAAATTGCGCAGGCAAAATTTATATCACAAATGCATATAAAAAAACTCCAAGAAAGCGACGATATTTCCGTAAAACCTAAATGTTGGTAATGCTTGGTAGTTTTCTTGCAAGAGAATAGATATGTCAAAAAAACTTTCCCACGGACAACGATGATTTCCAGTTCAAAACTACAAAACGGCTAGCCGTTGAAAGATGTGATACCAAAAGTTTCTGCCAAGCTAAAAATGATTAAAAAATACTTTATGAAAACATGCAAATATTATTGCACGGCATAAAAAAGAAGTGCAAGTTCTTCTACTGCAATAACACATCTGCAACAGAAAATCGTGGAGGATCGTACATTGCAAATTGATTTAAAAAGCAATTGTAATTTAAAATTTAGAACGTGTTACAGTTTCACCGTGATATGACGTTTAATTTATTATTGAAATCAACATTCCTCTTCATAAATATCTGCTATTTGACCGTAATCCTCCTCCCCACTAGACTGATATTTTTATTCTAATTGGTAATTAATGTTAAATTTATGAAATGATGGTTAAAGATAGAATTTTTTTTTATAAAACTAACGAAACATTTATCCTAATACATGGATATTAGGGAAGGGGGTGCTCAGTCCATAGCGCGCCAGGCTCGTATTCTGCAGTTCCGAGGTTCGAGTCCCAGCTGCGCCAGCGTTGAGATTTATCTCCGCAAAACTCTCTGCCCTCGGTCAATAGGGCACACCGATGGGTCTTTAAAAGGTCACCGTCCGTCAGTATGAAGTTAAGTAGTGTCTTTCTACTCTAACGTTCTGTAACGGAAATTTATTCCTTCACAGCCTGACTTTGGTAGTGAATACGTGTAATATGTATGCACATATTAAATATATCATTATACTCAGATTTTTATTTTCAAACTTTAAATTATTATTTATTTATTTTACTATTAAGCATAAAACTATTAAATTAATTAACTATGACACTTCATTGAATAATGACAACTAATATGTTTGATATGTATAATATTTAAAATATTCTCTTGCCTTTCTTTATACTTTTTGTATTGTTTTTAACTGAACATGGTGTAGAAGGGCCTGGCCCTAACATCACCGTGGTTGTTTGGTGCATAAATAAATTGGTGGCTCCGTGTGCGGGAGAATCGTACCCTGTGCACGTTAAAGAACACACTGGATAGCCTTGAAGGGAGGCTACCATCTGTATCCTAACAGCTGTCCAGTGGGTCCTCTGCTCCCAACCTTTTCTGAGTCCTCGAGGTCCTTATGACCTTGCCATTTAGGCAATTGTGTGCCAAAACGTCCCGCGCAGAGGGTTGGGTTGTTTTACCTCTCAGCGACATTTTTTTGCACACCATGGGCTAAATGGCCAGGTCACATGGACCCCGAAGGCTCAGGGACTGTTGGGTGAGGGGACCCACTGGAACAGCTGTTGGGAGACAGATGGTAACCTCCCGTCAAGGTCATCCAGTGTGTTCTTTAACATGCACAGGATATGGCTCTCCCGAACACGAGGTCACGGCTTAAAGTCCCATCCGACGGACGGCGGACTTCCCAAGCCCATCGGTGTCCCCTACTGACCGTGGGCAGGGCGGGGAATTTTGCGGAGATAAATCTCAACGCTGACCCAGCTGGGACTCGAACCTGGGAACTGCAGATTACGAGCCTGGCGCGCTTCCAACTGAGCCCCCCCCCCCCCCCCCCGCGCAGAGGTAAAACAACCCAACAACAAAACATGGAAATCCCAAGAAGTAGGAAGAGGCTGCTGAAAAACTTATTTTTACACCTATACACTGCCTGGACAAAAAAAAATTAAAGAATTTTCATGTTAAGAAAGTACAAAGCGAAATTCGATATTCCGTAATAACGTTTTACGGAAAAATGCGATGGAAGATAGACTTAATTGGTATAGTGGTTAGAGAACTGACTATTGTTCCGGCAGGCAAGCTTTGTGTGCTATGTTTAGCTCTATTTGAGGCAGTGGCCAGCAGTGACATGAGTCTTAGTAGGGCTTGTCCTTGTATGAGAAAGCCTGTACACAATAGAAATAGTTTCTAGGACTCTTCTCTGTCAATTAGGTTGTAAATGAAAATATAAATTAAACATGTATTATACATCAAGCTTATTGAAACTTCAAATTTCATAAAAATGTTTAGTCAAAACTTAAAAAGTTAGGAAATCCGGAATATAACAGAAATTGCTCACCTACGAAACTTATACAAATGGGTGAATATTGGATTAACAGAGATTCAGTTTTAAATAACTTTTGAAGACTTTTTATGATTTTCATTATTTTTTTTTAATTTCAATATTGAAACTTACAAATTCTTTTAATAATGAACGAATATTGTTTAAAAAAATCGATGTTCAGATTTGATTGAAAGTTTAATTTGCTTCAATCACATTTTTTAATAAAACGCTCATTTTAGAAGCTATGGAGCATAGGATTTGATTTTCCACCTGAATAACATGGAAATTATCAATTTTCGCGTTTTTTGTCTGGTCTGTGACCCAGATTAATCTGCAAAACAAATTTATTTTTATTAGATCTCGAAGCGGAAAGGAAATGAGATACAGAATAAGAAATAGTTGCTTAAAGCTTAATGAAGGATTCCAATACGAACTAATCAATTTTCCTATTTCTTTCAATACTTCCTTAAAACACTGGTTTCAAAAAAATTTAAGGAAAACCCCTAAGTTAAGTCAATGGGAAGCTAACGTCAAAGCTCTATAACTTCTAAACTTTTTTTTTTTGTTTTGAAAAATATAATAGCAGATAAAGATCTCAATTAAATATATCAATATCTCGATTTTCAACAATATTCGTTCAGTTTTAATGAGTTATGGAAGTTTGAATATTTAATAAAAGAAACTTTTACTAAACTGAAGAATAGGGAAGAATTCTTTACAAAAAGTTCTAAAATACAAACTTATTTTATTAAACACTTTGATTCAATACTTATTACTAAGTTTTAATTAACTTCTGAAGTCAATTTTTGTGGCTGGCATTGTTATCGCTAAATATTCAAACTTCCATAATAACTCATTAAATACTGGACGAATATTGTTGAAAATCGAAATATTGATATATTTGATTGAGATCTTTATCAGTAATCACATTTGAAAAAAAAATAATATTTTAGAAGTTTTAGGGCTTTGACGTTAGCTTCCCATTGATTTAACATACGGATTTTTCTTAATTTATGGAAACCAGTGTATTTCAAGAAGGAACTGAACTATATGTAGGGTCAAGTTTAGAAAACAAGAATTGATGAAGTGATGACGAAATGAGTGAATTGATTCGAAAAAGACCCGAACACAATTCAAGTATTCTCCAAAAAATAATATAGAGACTATTCTCTAAATAAGAAATTATGTTTTCAACTTTTATTTAGTGGGGTTTTTTAATAAAAATATTCTTGCAATATACAGAATGTAACATATTAGATTTTTAGTTTCCTTTTTTTTTGTTATTGCTGGTTTCGTCTTTTAAACAGTAGATACAGCTATGCATTTAGGAAAATAGACTTTTCAAGCGTCAATAAAGAGGTAGCGATCATAATGATTCTTTTTGTATTATGGTCTCTATCTATTATGAATATGTTTCTCATCATTAATGATTTTTTTTTTTGAAATTCTTTCACATTAAGATTTCTTTTTAATAATTTTAACTACCAGTTCGACTAAACCTGCGGCGATCCAACACCTTCCAAAATAGAAAGTCATACAGTTACGTTATGACGTCAGCCTAAGTAATTCTTCAAAGGACTAGAAATTTCTTACATACTTATTTTTGTTATTATCACTGGTGAATTTTGAAACTAATCCTTATAATGTTTATTTATAAATATACCTTTTTTAGAAGGAAAATTATTCGCATTCATTAGCATTATTATAACGCTTATACATGCGGATAATTTTTTTAAAATAATGTATATTTATAAATTAAATTAGTAAAAAGATTAGTTTTAAAACTTACCAGTAATGATAACAGATATAAATATAAAAGAAATTCGTAAATTTTTAGATCCACCTATTGACGTCAAAACTCAGTGACACGGCCTTCTGTTTTAGACGTTGGGCGAGCCTGCTGGATGGATATCACTGCAAGAGAAGACTGATATCAACCACCTTGGTCAATCAAACTTGGTGATTAAAACCAACAAGGAGTAATTTAATAAAGATGCTTTGTTATGAAGATTTATAAACTCAACGTTTTTTACATTCATCTAAGACTTTTACGTTTTGCATAACTAATGTTCATCTTCAGGTCAAGATTGTCATGAACTGGGCAACCTAGTTAAGAAAATCCTTAGGATGGTTTTCAAATATTATATTCGCTTTGTGAAGATAAAAACAGCTCTTCTTTAAAAGTATTCTCAAATTAAAAGTGTATACTTTGAGTCCACTGCCTAAGGCGGCAAAATGCCTCGGGCCTTTGCTTGTAACGTGTGTAAGTGTAATCACTATGATGAAAATGTAGGTCACGCATTTTTGGCTCGGGCATGAAAATTTTAACCCGACCTCATCTACTATTCTCTATGTACTCGTATTTTCACTATTAGCATATTAGCATCTCTTGCAAATTCGAATTAGGGATTGTTGCAAGTGATTTAGTATTTTCAAATTATCTTCCTTAGAAATCTAAGGTCTATTCAAAGAATTTGAATAGTAATTATTGTTTTTAGAAAATTTTCATGTTAGGACAATGGTGAGCTAAATTAGAAACACGATATTTAAAAGAACAATTTATTTTATCGGAATAAGAGTGAAAGCCATTTAAAGACTTGAATTAAGTCTATCGATATCTTGACTATCATCCACATTCATTCAGTATTGAAAGAGTTAAGGCAACAGGATCAAGTTGGGTTGATTACCTCTGAGCTGCACCTTTTTTTTTTTGCATACCATGAGCTAATTGGCCAAGTCACAAGCACCACAAATATTCAGAATTGGTTGTGCAGCTACTGGATAGCTGTTAAGAGAAATATGGTAGAATATGGTTCATATACAGGGCCATGGCTTAACGTCCCATCCGACGGATGGTGGTCTTTCTAAGCCCATCGGTGTCCCCTACTGACCGAGGGCAGTGTGAGAAGTTTTGCGGGGATAAATCTCAACGCTGGCCCAGGCGGGACTCGAACCTGGGAACTGCAGATTACTAGCCCGGCGCACTACCGACTGAGCCACCCCCGCCCACGGCAACTGGAATACTGAGCAATAGCGCATAGTCTCCCTATAAATTTCCTCAAACCTCATGGAAATTAAAAGAAATATTATACATATTTCTAATCATACAGTTATTTTAGTAAGAAGTTTGATAAACTATAAACGATTATTACTTGGCAGTATCAGTTTCTAAAATTTACAAAAAAAGACTTAAAATACTCTTACTTGAATCATCCTGAGTCTTTTCGGTTTTCACTGTGGCCACCTACATGGGACTACTTGGAGTAGTATTGGAATTTACAATTGCAATTTACATTTGAAATTAAATATTCCAGCTTAATAACTCTTCAAATTGTGAACGACTCCTATGAAATTCAAGATTTAAGCAGATTTGGGTTGGGTTGTTTTACCTCTGAGCGGCACTTTTTTGCACACCATGGGCTAAATGGCCAAGTCACATGGACCCCGAAGGCTCAGAGAAAGTTAGGGGAAGGGACCCACTGGAACAGCTGTTGGGAGACAGATGGTAGCCGCCCGTCAAGGCCATCCAGCGTGTTCTTTAACGTGCACAGGGTATGGCTCTCCCGTACACGGGGCCACGGTTTAACGCCCCATCCGACGGACGGCGGCCTTTCCAAGTCCATCGGTATCCCGTACTGACCGTGGGCAGGGCGGGGAATTTTTGCATTTGTTTGTGATATAGAGTTTCTAATATGTCTTTCCATTGATAATAACCCGAAAATTCCCAAATGATTTTGTACGGTTCTGTACAAGCTTTCACAATATGATACGAATTATAATATAGATTTGATGCAGTGTTTCAGATGTATTTTTCCCCTAAAGGAAATATAATTTTTCTCCTAACTCCAAATGGCACGTTACCACTACACCTCACGCCTGTTCAAAAAACTCTAACCCTTCCATCTGATCCTCTTTCATTGCTTTAATTGTCAACAGCATAAATAAAATAATGCACATAAATCAACTACTGCTTTCACTTATTTCATTGCTAAACAATTCATAATTCATATATTCATTAGCGAAATAACACGATGCTGATGTTAGCTGCAAAAAAATGAAAACTTTATTCATTTAGACTTCGTTTAGAAGTAAAGCGACATGGTGATCGACATATTTCAGTCGTTTTCAGGCTCTCCAAGCAACAGCTATCGTGGCCACAATTCTGTCGCATTAGAAATGTAACTGTTTTGCGCGATTGCTCAGGAGGACGACGTGCTCTGTGATTCCCATGAGACAAACTGGCAATCTGGAGCATTGCATCTAACTTTATTATACAACAGGGAAGAGCCCAGTCTACTGATACTTGGGCTATTACATTTGGCTAAGTGAAATTTAGTACTCTCTCCAGGTTCGTCTCGCTGACCTCTTTAGCGACTTTAATGAGACTTTATCACAGTCGAAAGATGCATAAAGCTGATGAATAACACCGATAATATCCATTACGTCCATCGCAAAGCTAGAAGGTGGGAAAAGGATCGACATCACGCGAGTTGGGGGGCACTGCGAAGCTACAAAAGTATTCGAATCTTTCGTTTCAAAGTACAAACCTACTTGACTTAAAAGTACTCTTTGTTCTAAATTTGTGAATCTACAATTTTTTTTACCTATTTGTGAATACATTTGCTTTAGAATACCTATCAGTTAAGTGCATCTTTATGAGACATCATCGACATCCGTAAAACCCACTCATGTTCTTCATTGCCCCTTTTTTTTTATTCGGGGAGGGGGTTATTTTGTCTCTGAGCGGCAATTTTGTTAAATGGGTTGGGTTATTTTACCTCTGAGTGGGACTTTTATGCACAAAATGGGCCAAATTTCTAGGTCACAAGAACCCCGAAGACTCAAAGAAGATTGGTGGGAGAAACCTACTGGACAGCTGTTAGGAGATACATGGTAGCCTCCCGTTAAGGCCATTCAGCCTGTTCTCAACGCGTGCAGAGGGTATGGCTCTCCTGAGCAGGTTATGGTTCTCCTGCACACGGAACCACGGCCTAACGTCCCATCCGACTGACGGTAGTCTTTACAAGACAATCGATGTTCCCTACTGACCGAGGGAGAGGAGTTTTGCGGAAATAAATCTCAACTCTGGCCCAGATGGGACTGGAACCGCAGATTACGAGCCTAGAGTGCTACCAACCATCCCTGCCCTATTTTGTTAAAAAAAATGGACTAAATGTCCAGGTCACAAGGATCCCAAGGACTAAGAGTTGAACTGGACACATGTTAGGATACAGATGGAAGCCTTCCGTCGAGTCCATTCAACATGTTCTTTAACATGAACAAGGTATGGCTCTCCTACATAAGGGGACACGGCTTAACGTTTCATCCGGCAAAACGGCGGCCTTCGGTGTCCCCTATCTCACCCGAGAGCAGGGTGGGTAATAGTTGAGATAAATATCAATGCAGGCCTACACCACCAAGAACAGATAGCCGTTACAGGAAGTTATGACATCACTATAAATGGATCTAAAAATCTACGAATTTGTTACATATTTATTTCTGTTATTTCTACCGTTAAGTTTTAAAATTAATCTTTATACTAATTTATATTTATAAATATATATTATTTTGAAAACATTGTTTCGTAGTATAAGCGTTATGATAATGCTAATACATACGAATAATATTTTCTAAATAATATATATTTATGCATATAAATTAATATAAAATTAATTTTTAAACTTACCAGTAACAATAACAGAAATAAATATAAAAGAAATTTGTAGATTTTTAGATCCTCTTATAGTGACGTCATAACGTAGTAAAACAGCCTTCGGTTCTAGATGGTGTTGTGCAGGCACAGTTGGGATTCGAACATGGTAACATAAGTGCCTGGCACACTACCGACTGAGCCAAACTCCACATACCTCTCCTCTTCAGCGACTATTCCTTATTTTCTTTCAGTATATATTAATATTCAATGATGGGTTCGGTTGTTTTACCTCTGAGCGGCACTTTTCTGCACACCATGGGCTAAATGGCCAGGTCACATGGACCCCGAAGGCTCAGAGAAGGTTGGGGGAGGGGACCCACTGGAACAGCTGTTAGGAGATAGATGGTAGCCTCCCGTCAAGGCCATCCAGCGTGTTCTTTGACGTGCACAGGGTATGGCTCTCCCGCACACGGGGCCACGGTTTAACGTCCCATCCGACGGACGGCGGCCTTTCCAAGCCCATCGGTGTCCCCTACTGACCGTGGGCAGGGCGGGGAATTTTGTGGAGATAAATCTCAACGCTGACCCAGCTGGGACTCGAACCTGGGAACTACAGATTACGAGCCTGGCGCGCTACCGACTGAGCCACCCTCGCCCCTATTCAATGATGTTTTTTCATCTAATTTCATTGCTTATTATAAACTTAACGAAGATTTGCCCGTTAATCCTACTATTCTCTTGTAGTGATTAAAAAAGAAACATTATTTTTTACTCAGAATTTGCGGAATGTGATTCGGCATCGTTACGAATGTGGTATCTTTTAGAGGATGATTCCAGATATTTTTGTTGGAATGGCAATCAAGTAAAAAAGCCTGCCACAAAAAAAAAATGGATGTGCTTTGTTGAATTCGTTGGTTTTCGAATGTCGAAATATCTTTGACCATCAGCGCAATTATTTCTGAAAGAGTCGGCACACGTCATCGACATCTGAAAATGACATTAGTACAGCATCAAATGATTTGGGACATTCTATAGTTTTTTTAATCGCCCAGAAAGACACGTATTGCATTTAAACTTCCTTCTACCCACGAACACGAAATCGTAAGATTCTCATCACAGTCATTTGAACAGAATTAGCGGAAGCGACACTTACTTTATATTTCAGATGATTAAAAAATATTAAATATGTTACTAAAGATTCAAAATGTACAAGAAAAATTTTCGTATAAAAGTCAAGGTTTTTTCCAGTTTCGTAACTTTCACTGCAAACCAGCTTTTATAGTTTATGATAGTCTTCGAATTTACCTGCTATATAAATTGGTATTACGATAAGAGAAGCATCAAACAACTAGTTTATTTTGCGAGTCCGAAGTAAAACGAGAAATTTCTTCTCCAAACTGTCAACATTAAATGATGCTGCACGCTTTATTGCATATGAGATCGCATACACCTGACCATTTCACATTAGTAGCCAATCAGAGATGACTGGAAGTTCTGCCACCGATTTCTTCTCAATAGTGGCCATTGGTGAATGAAATTTTGGGCTTTATATTTTCTGATTGCCTCACTTTATAAAATTCGGACATAAAACAAGAAACATGCATCAGAGGGTAGTTTATTTACCATATTAAATGATTTTAAAATAATTTATGCTCTTGTTATTGTTCAGAAACATTACTCTTTATTTATTACCAGGTTTAGAATATTAAAATCTATTGCCACTTTTGAACTACTGTAAAAATGATCTAATATTTTCAAATTCGCGATGTGTCGAAGAACAGAATCTGAAGAGTAACTAATACTTTTTAATTGAATTAAAATTTAAATATTTCGGTACACATACTAAGTGAAGAATTAGTAGTTTTGGCATCCTTTGTGTATGGGCCTCTGATTACAAGGGAGCAGCTTCAGAATCCCATTCCCTTTAAAACTCAGTTTAACTTCCAATTCGTCATTTGCTCAAAGTTATGAATGGGTTTTTCTTGGGAGGAGTTAGCTCAGTGGCAACGCGTAAGATTCATAACCTGATGTTCCCAAGTTCGAGTCTCCACTGTGCCTGTTGGATTGGGTTGTATTACCTCTGAGCGGCACTTTTTTTGTGCACAATGAGCTAAATGGCCAAGTCACAAGGACTCCAAGAGCTCGGAGAAGGTTGCGGGGAGGAGACCCACTGGACAGCTGTTGGGAGACAGATGGTAGCCTCCCATCAAAGCCATCCATCTTGTTCTTTAACGTGCACAGGGTATTGCTTTCCCGCACACCGGCCACGACTTAATATCCCATCCGACGGACAGCGGCCTTTCCAATCTCATCGATGTCTCCTAGTGACCGAAAGCAAGGCTGGGAGTTTATGGAGATAAATCTCAACGCTGGCCAGGCAGGACCCCCCACTCTGCCTGTATTAATATTTTCTCTGTCGTCAATGAAGAAGGAGTCGTCTGTCGGATGGAATTTAAATTGTCATACCGTGTGCAGTAGAGCATATCCCGTGCATGTTAAAAGAACTAGCTAGATTGGCTTGTAGGGAAGCTTTCATTTCGTAATAACTTTCCAGCAGATCTCCATCACCTTTACAGTTCTGAAACTTTGGAGTCCTTGTGACCTGGCCATTTGGCCCAGTGTAAAAATATCCTCTCCCCACTTCAAGAGGTAAAGCAGAACAATCCAGATAAGTGCCTGTGGTTTAGTGTAAATTAATTTCACACACATGATGAAGTATCTACGAACGTTTCTTACTAGGCATAAATTGCGGCCTTTGACACAGAAACGAAATTTAGATTCTTAACGTAATTTCATCAAGCATGATAATATATCGAAGAAGCAGTCTCAATATCAAAAGCTTCCATTTCGTGGCTTCTCATTATCAAAATTTTCATCTATAACAATTTTCCTGAAGGCGAGAAATATTTTAGTTTTTTTTTTAATCTTGAGTGTAATCGACGATATCAAGTGCTGGTAATTTCGTTGAAACTGCGTGCTTTAACGAAATAACCAGCACCTGATATCTTGTCCATTATCCAATCTTGGAGCCCGAATGTCGTGACTGACAAGCCCGACTGCATGGAGAGCGTTGATAAAGCAGCAGCAAGTAAGTTGCTTTAATTTCATTATTAGAACGGCGTAGCAGTTTGTATCGATATTTAATGGCAGCGAAACTACGTGAGGTGAGATAGGAAGCTGCTTGAAAGAAATAAAAGGGGGATCTTGTCTTTGCGAAGTCATTTTGATCATTTTGAAACAAGGCAACCTTTGATGAACTTTGCAATAAAATTTATAGCTCATCAGCTAATCAAGCGAAAGAAGTATTTGCGAATCGAACGAAGCGTTTTGAAAGTCTCATCTCGAATTGTAGATGGAAACGCGATAAGGATTCGATGAAGTTAAATGATATTATTTTATAACCATATCGTATGTCGTGGCAAAAAAGCTATAAATTTAAACTTTTGTGTCTTTTAAATGTATTGTCTACTAACCTTCGAAACAGAGCGAAATATTAAATTGATAATAATAAATACATTTTAATTTCCTGTTTCTTAAGTTTTTCTTATTCCCAGCTTTTGCAATATTTACAATATTGTCGATATACACATAGCTTCCTGTTGTAATATATCTATAAATTTTGGATGTGTTAATTGTCCATGGTAAGAATAACTCAGATTATATTTCTTTAATGTGATCTAAATTTTTTTCAGTTGCAGAATGCCTGTGTGTTACAAACTATAAATCTTGTTGATAATAATAAAATTAAAAAAAATAAATACCCCCTCAAGCAGCTGCTTGCCACAGAGGTCTGACAGGAGCCTGTCAGTTTATATGCCACAGTAGAAGGTTTGAGAGGATGGCAGGCCCTGCAGCAGAAAAACGACACATACATCCATGCCTTACCCGGGGCTCGAACCCAGGTCCCTTAGATCAGTAACCAAGCGCGCTAACCACTCGGCCATGGGACGGCTATAATAATAAAGGTACATTCAAATTACGAAACTAAAATTAATCATTCAAAATGGTTGCTTAATCATAATTCCTCTTCTGCATCTTGTAAAATGCAGAATATACCTTTTATGAGCAATTTGCACAGTATGTAACTGGCATCTCAAATCTTGTAAAATTAAAAAATGATAAATTGCGAATCATATATACTTGAGAAAATGTTTGCAAATTTTATGTCGCCGAAATTGATGCATTATGACTGGTATTCAAGATTATGTATGGAATTCTTATTAAAGAGTTCCATTTCGTAATAACTGTCCAGTAATGTGTCTTCGGTTGCTCTAGCACCCTAACCACTATGCCAGCAACACATCCTTAACTGGCATAATGGTTAGGGTGCTAGCAACTGTTCCAGCAGGGCAAACTTTGTGTGTGTGTTAGCTCAAACTGAGGCAGTGGCCAGCAGTGACTTCGGTCTTAGTGGGGCATGTCTTTGTACGAGAAGGCTTGCAAAAGTTAGGAGTACCTTCTAGGCTTCATCTCTGTCCTATGTATCGCAAAATGAATTTGAAAATATGAATGTTTACGTTAAGCATACTTGTTTGTTTAGAAAAGCTGGGCTGTTTAACATCTGAAATGAAAGCTTTCGTTCACACAATGGACTAAATGAGAAGGTCACAAGAACCCTAAGGGCTCGGAGTTGAATAAAGAAAGTAGGCCCACTTGGCTGCTCTTAGGAGACGGAAGCCTCCCATCAAGTCGAATTCCTTGCCCACAGATTTAAACTTCCATCCGACGGACGGCCATTTTTCCAGGTTGTTCGTTGTCCTCTTTCTCACCGAAGGCAGGATGGTTTTAGCAGACATAAATCTTAAAGCAGGTACAGTTGGAGCCACAGATTACGAACTAACTCGCTCCGACTGATAACACTCTAAAAAGGGAAAAATTGATTACTTTGTTAAAGTGATTACTTTGTTTAATCGCATAATACTATATATCGTTTTGTTCGGAATTTTATAACGCCTGTATTAAAATGTTCAACGAAATACGTTCTTACTTATAATCTATCAGCGTTTCTTTTTCTTTTTAACGGAAGGTTTTAATAATTTTCCTTTTGACAAATAAAGGTTTTTCTGTAAGTTTCTTTTGCACTCGCTTTTCGTTTTCTGTCACTGACACGCCAAGTGTAAGTAATGTGCGCACTGCCACGATAAATCATAACCACCATGACTTATCTTCTTCTGCCAAATGTCAGCCGAAGCTGGAAGTCCTGCCCAGAGCAAACATCTTGGAGTCGTCAACGCCAACTGAATTCATCAGCTCTAACCTCTCCCTCATAATTGGTTGATTCGTAAGCCCCTAAAGTTCATCAAGGGAGCTTCCTTATCCAATAATATCTTCTTTAATGAATCCAATCATTTGGCTCCGTTCTATCTTCCACGGTCCATAAAACATCAATCAGCAGTATTGAAACGTTCTCTTCTAGTTTTATCTCTTGAGGAAGGAGAAACTTACTAACATTTTGTCTGCGCGGAAAGCGAACATTTACCGGATTTGCGAAAGTTTTCGAAATTACATCCGGCGCAAAAGAAATTTGTGATTAAGTAGTGAAATGGTAATGCCGTTTCAAAACATGATCTTGTAATTTCACCTTGCACAGAGCAGAGTAATTATTCTTGTTATTATTTTTATGATTGTTAATACTCATCAGTTGCCTTTAAAATGCTTAGTAATAATTTTTACTTTGGAAAATATTTTTTAAATTATAAATATAAGATTCTTTAGATTTTGGTTACAAAGCAATTCGTTTTCAAATGCTGAAAATGGCATTTATGTTTTCTTTTTTTAATTTATGTTGGCTTTTTGCTGAAATTTCATTATCATCACAGACGTTCTCGCAGATCTTCTTTCTTTATGCTGAAAATCTTCAGTCAGATTTTCGTCAGATTTCTTGTCATTGTGATGATCTCGCTCCGATTCTGGTGGACTGCACCAGAATGTGATGGATTGTGCTCGATGGATGCGATGGACTGGGCCAAATGTCGTGGCTGCCGGAGGACGATGAATTTGTCCCTTAATTACCTTCACCCTTACTTCGGTGAAATGACAGGTTCGTGGGTTGTTACACCCGTACCGACGTATGCCTCAGACTTGCTGCATCAAGTGATGTATAAAAATATGTCCAACAAACAATATACAACTGCATCAAGTGATGTATAAAAATATGTCCAACAACAAATATGTCCAACGAGAGTTATATAGGGACGACACAGTTTATTCACACTATATACAATTACGTGCTGGGGATGCGCCCGACTCCGTAGGCCTTTGTTGCTTTGCTGCTGCAAACAATTATGCAATGGGGTGGAGAACCGCACACTCTGCAGATTCTCGCTTTACTGACCTCAAACTCGGCGAAAGGATAATTAACCTTTGCCTACAATGTGGTTCACACAGAATTCGCAGAACTGTGTCAGATTAACCAAGAATCTTGATTCTCACTTAGAATCGAACCCTCTCCTTAAGGGTTTTGTTCAAGTAAGAGCGACGTTCCCTTGACGCGTGTTCAAACGTCCTTCCTGTTTGACAGCTATGCTCAAGACTTTTATTCTCACACAGAGAATCGAATCCTCTCCTTAAGGGTTTCCTTTTTGAGAAAGAACGTCGTCGTCTTGACACGCATCAAACGTCCTTCCAGTTGGACAGCAACACTCAGACTGTTCTTCACTCTCGCTGCCGTATTCTCCAGCTCCCAAACTCACGCCCGAGGCTAGTTGTAAAAGGCCATAAAAGGGCTTTTCGGACCCACGACCTCCTGATAAACATGACAGGTATTCTCTGGACAACTGAGCTACCGGCCGCATATCAAAATCTTCTCTAATTGATGCTATGATCTTCATGAGACACGGAGAATTCTGCACTGTTGATAGAAAGTTCATAGCATCAATTAAAGATCTTGATCTGCGGTCAGTAACTTAGTGGTCCAGAGCACCTGGCATGTTATCAGGAGGTCGTGGGTTCGTATCTCACACGGCTTAAGACAATTTTTCCTCTAAAATTGATCGATGTTAACTTCAGAGTGATAACTTCCTTAATATTCATTAAATACGCCGAAAAATATCTCTTCAATTTAAAGCACTCTTTTTTGTATTTTCCTTTTTTGAAAAATTTTACCCCATGATTATAATATAATTTACTGCTAAACATGAAATAATTTACTATGAATATAAATTATGAATGCTAAATTAATTCTGTTAATGCTGTAAATGTTACTATTTTCTTTAATCTCGATATCAGCAGCCTACGGATAGATGGAGCTATGAAAGTTGACAGCAGTTTTTTTGTTTGTAACATAAAAGATAGCGAAGGAATTAAGGAACTTCTAGTTTGTACAAGCCTTCTCATATAAGAGCCTGTCTTAATAATACTGAAGTCACTGCTGATCACTACCTCAGTCAGAGTTAATAGAAACACACAAAGTTTGCATTCTGGAACAGAGAGTTACTAACCATTGTGCCAGTTAAGGCAAAACAACTCTTCATTTTTTACCTAGTATGAATAAAAATCAGCACATATTTGAAATGTACTGAATAATTAGTATTATGCCTTTTTCTCACTGAACTGTTAGCCGGTACTTGAAATAAAACTTAATAGGAAAACATTTTATTTCCCAAATTGAAAGCATGTCCTCTATTTGTAACACTGGCATCTGGTAACCTTAGTAACACTGCACCTTTTCGTTCGACCTTTTCGTTTAAGAAAGAAGTTGTCCTTCTTTTCACGGTATTTTTTAGAGGTTTAGAAATGTGAGAATCTACCAAGAGAGATGTCAGGACCACAAGGAGGATGTTTCAGGCATTCCCAACCATTCCGACTGATTAAACCTCCACTCTCACTCACCCATGAACATTGTTATTGTTACTTGGCAGTATGGGGATGGACTTGTCATGCAACAAAACAGCCGTTTTACTCAAGAGTCTTGGGCACTGTGACTGCCACATTTATATATGGCTGCCTGTCATTTCTTGCCTTCAAACCCCCCATAGTGTTTCAGTATCGTATATGATGTCGCCACAGTCAGAAAACTCAATCAACTGCGGGACCTGAAAACCGAACAAAACGTCAGAATACCTCACGTTTTTCTACTTTAGATGCTTCCATGCGTGGTTTGTCTAGAATACACATTGCGTTTATCACATTCAAGCCGATACATGCCACTAATTCTGATGTTAATGAGTTCCTTTTATGTATACCCGTTTCCCTGTGTCGCACAATGATCGCTCAGTCCATTTCACAGATGTAGAGGTTGCTCACTTTTCATTTGAAAGAACCTTATATTTATCAACTTTATAAAAAAAACTCTTAACACGACTGTCATGTCTCTCTAATTTATTTATTTTTATTTATTGTTACACTTTATTGCATTATTGTTATTCTAAATATTTTTATGTATTAAGTGTGTTCTTGGTTGTGCTATTGTGGGGATGTGACTCATAAGATGTTCTTTCGGGTCTGAGACAATTTTTTCACTCTTTTCATTCTAGACACAATTTTTCCTCTAAAACTGATCGACGTTAACTTCAGAGTGATATCATCCTTAATTAATAGTGCTTTCATTTTAGTTTAAAAACATGTTATGAGTTTATACAGAAAGAAGGATATTTCATGCTTTTAAAAATTTACTGGAGGACATGAGATAAAAAAGGAGGACAAATCCTCCTTTAGGAGGACATATGGTAACCCTAATTTTCAGATTTCTTCATGCAATAGCCGAAGTCGCTCTAGGATCTCATGTTGCTAACTTCATTTTGGGACTATGTCTCAAAAGGCATGGTAAATTTCAACAGATCAATAAATGATTTACGCTTCATTTTAAAGCCTCATACATTTTACATTTACTTCTAATACTATGTAAGATGTGCGAAGAATTTTTCGTAATGCTTTTCGTTACTCCATGAATGTAGTAGTGTTGGTTGGGTTGTTTTACCTCTGAGCGGCACTTTTTTTGCACACCATGGGCTAAATGGCCAGGTCACATTGACCCCGAAGGCTCAGAGAAGGTTGGGGGAGGGGACCCACTGGAACAGCTGTTGGGAGACAGATGGTAGCCTCCCGTCAAGGACATCCAGCTTGTTCTTTAACGTGCACAGGGTATGGCTCTCCCGCACACGGGGCCACGGCTTAACGCCCCATCCGATGGACGGCGGCCTTTCCAAGCCCATCGGTGTCCCCTACTGACCGTGGGCAGGGCGGGGAATTTTGCGGAGATAAATCTCAACGCTGACCCAGCTGGGACTCGAACCTGGGAACTATAGATTACGAGCCTGGCGCGCTACCGACTGAGCCACCCCCGCCCCAAATGCAGTAGTGATTGTAATTCTTTTCATCATTTAAATCGCCAGTATTAATTGAAATTAAAGTTTAGAAGATGAGCGAGGAAATAAAAAATTTATACATCATGGGATTTATAAATTGTGTCGTTTTGGAGGGAAAAATGAGTTATTAATATGGAAAATGTTTATTAATATTAATAACTCATTTTTCCCTCCAAAAGGACACAATTTATAAACTGATCAGGATAATTCTTGATTTTCTTGTGTGTTGAGATAACTCTTACCTAGTAATGGGGTTTTGGGGTCAGAATCTTATTACCTAATATCTCAGTCAATATTAATTTAAAGACGTTTGCACTCTGATTTACAAACTTGTTATTCTTGAAATAAGACAAGATATTCATGATTTAAAGAATCTGCCGGGTTAGAAAGAGGAGTGTTGCAATAAGTGCCCTCAAAGATGGATCTACTGGGGGGAGAGATGGGCCGTTGGGAATAAGAGCGAAAATAAAGTGCTGCCCTTGACCCTGAGGGACGCGAGGAAAGGAGTTACTATCGTGCTAGGAAGGAAACGTGAATTTCATACGTCCAAGTCCCAAATGTGCCAAGATGAAATCCTAACTAGAAGTCCCAAAGGTACGAGCGTTGAAACTTTGTAATCTTAATAAGAATGTATCGTTATATTTCAGAGGTAGCTTGTCTGCAGGTAGAATGAAGAATCTATCTTCATAAGGGTGACTGCCACTAGTTCACCCCTGCAAGTGTAGTAAAAGGCACTACCGGTGCCATGTCAGACGATCTTCATTGGCCTTACGGTTGACGGTCAAAAGATATGTTTAATCTTTTGGAAGCATTGCTTTGGAGAGAAAAAAGGGTGTGTTCATTCGAGAAACTTTGGCGGTTTCTTTCTCTAAGTGTAGTATACATTCAAAATCATCTGTAGGGCAGATTATTTTATGGCATTTAATTCTTTGTGCAAAATTACAACAAATCTCTTGATATTGTTATACCCTTTCGTTTTAATATTTGCATTATTTAGTCTACATTTTTATAATAGCGATTGAATTTATTATTCATTCATAGTCTCGTAAATAACTTGTGAATTCGCATGTTTTAACTTAAGAAGATTAAGAATTCATATAAAAATATAGCTTGGAAGTAACGTTTGCTCCATTTGAGGTTTGCACTTTTCTATTGAAGATGCTTTCTAGTAATAAACTTATCCAGGAAACAACACCAGTCCTGTTTTTGCTTTGAATATTACAGTGCTCAGTATATGAAATTAGTACCGACTTTGATATCAGTTTCTGCAAAGTATGCTGTTTGTTTCATACCTACTTTTGGCAGTACACTTATCCCACAAGTAGAAGCTGCCCAGTACTTACACAGGCTATATTAAACATGGTAAACACCAGAACATTTCCTATGGGCCAGATTTGATAGTACGGAAGATTTAACTCTAAGTAAAATATCAAATTCATATTTTTGCTTATTGACACTTTCTACAGGCCTTTCAAACTTTTCTTACACTGTTTGCGCCTTTCTGTTATGTAGCTCTTGACTCTTGGAATTGGATATAAAACTACTCTCATTTATTATTCTTTGCTTTAGTTTTATTGAGCGACACATTGTAAATATTATTCTAAGAAAGAAGTAAATTTTAGATTCTTATCTCAAGTATTAAATACATTGCTGAAAAGTCTACCAAAGCTATGACTCCATTTGTCTTTCTGTTAATTACAATTCATACGATATTTCTATTAAGTGTTTCACATAGAAACGGAATATTATATTCCGAGATTAGATATTTTTGAATAGGATTATTGTACCTACTGTAAAAGGTTTTATGCAAAGAAATTTACCGGAATTATGAAGAGGATTAAAGCCATTAAACACCTTCATATTTGCACATTTTCCTCGCTATTATTGCGGCTGGAATCGAATGTTTCCTGTTGTTTCATTCTGATTTATTTCAGTCGGTTCTCTTCTATAACACTATGTATACTCTCTATGTTAATGAGCTTCCTACAGACTGTTATTGAATGGAAGGCTTTACTAATAGTGACTTGTATTACCTCTCTCCGAACATTATGCGCCAATGTGTGACTGCATTCTGATTATGATAGATAATGACATGTGTTACCAACCTTATGGAAATTTCAGTAGCTTTAGGGGACTTTTTATTCGTAATAAGAGGCAAAAAGAAACAATTTAAAAGGAGAGATGAAATTTACAGAAAAAATGTGTTAAAAGTTTTACTTAAAAGATTAAGTAATTTATAAACGTATGATAATAAGTAATAGCAATTTTTTTTTTTAAATTCATCGATTACTTTCTCGTGTCGACTCTATAATAAAGCTTGAAATTATTTTTACATCGCTTCTGCTCCAATTTGTATCTATTCTCAACGTTCGTAAAATATATCGAAACATGCACAGAAACAATTGGCAACATATTTTCCATTTCGTGAAACATTTAATCAATTTAAGTAAATCAAAAGAAGTAAATCCTTTTCTGATAATTAACGTTGAAGATGTTATTAGGACAAAACATAGCATCATTCTATATGTGAAATGATTCTATTTTTTGCACTATACATAGAATTAAAAATACTGTTTTGTCGTATCTGTAGAATTATTCGACTCATGGAAAGAGTCTATGTATCCCCACAAAAGAGTCTATGTATCCCTACTACTATATATATATGTTAGGAATTTGAAATTTTGTTGATGAAATGTGATAGGCAAAAATAGATACGCAGATAACTTACTAAGAAACATTTCACACTCACATATGTTTTCATTAAAATAATATTGGTTAAAATTCGTCAGGCTACCTATTATTTGAAAAGAATTTAGTAATTAAATTTAATTTCACTAGTATTTCAATAGAGTAGTAATAAATAAATTATATTATACCATTTTAACTAAAAAGCTTTTATTAAATTTGAAAAATTAAATCACTCAAAATCATTTTAATATATTTAAATTTCCTACTTTCTTTCTTTTCCCTTTTTGTTCTGCAACATAAATGAGGCTGAACCGATCTAATTAGGTGGTCCTGATCAAGGGTTTATACCGACTGATTTACCCTTAACTGTAGGGTGTGAGAAAAGGCAACTTTTTACATTTTAAGGGATAAATGAGAAATTATTTTTGGGCTGTATAGGACTAATAGTATATTAGTATTTATATTTTCTTAATAATTCATAAGTACGAATTGCTACTGTAAATTGCTACTGTATTTATATTTTCTTAATAATTCATAAGTACGAATTGCTACTGAAAGGGTGAAAAATCGGAAAATGAAAAACTTAATTTTCTTTGAAAACGAGCATCCAGCATTCTGCAGAGGCCAGATGTTATTATTGTAGTTATAGCTAATGGCATTCTGTTTCATAATTAGATGTGCAGCATTAAAGTTGTTTACAATGTTTTGCAAAAAACAGAAAATCATTTTGGCCATAATAACATTACAAAATCTATTATCGAGAATGTTTAGAATACCTCTTAAGTAATACACAGCATAACGAGACGCGAATATTCATCACCTCTACAAGCACTTTAACAATTTGTATATATGACAATCTAGTTAGAATGCAAAAATTAATTAAAGCGATTAAAATTATGTAAAAACGGAAAGGATGTATTAACCTTACAATGTTGACGATGATTAGTCGCAGAGACAAAGCATGGCTCAATTAAAAAAATAATTGGCTTAATAAATTTTTCGAAATTACCTACAAAGAAAAGAATTCTGTCACTACCCTCATCAGAAAGGAAACAAAATCTAAATACTACAAAAATCGGTTTATGGCTATTAAAGATTACTCGAAACAATCCTGGGATTAAATTAATGAAATAATAAATTTAAAGAAATATATCACCAATTTCCATTACTTTAGAATTCTCTAGATTTTTTACGACACTCACGTTTATTACCAATCGCATCAAAGCTTTGACGAAGATTAACCTCATCAACATCATATGCCAAATGGACCAAATCGTCAGCATAATCTAAATCAGATATGTTCAAAAATTTGGACCATCTAAGACTCCAATCACGCTCTTCTAATGAATTCCTGTCATAATCGATAACAAAACTAAAGAGAAAAGGATGCAAAATTCTGCTTTATTGAACTCCAGTAGTAATGTAAAACCAAGGGTTCCCAAAGAGGGCTCCACCGCCCCCCCCCCCTTTGGGGCGGGTGTGGCACAGTCGGTAGCGCGCCAGGCTCGTAATCTGTACTTCCCAGGTTCGAGTCCCAGCTGTGTCAGCGTTGAGATTTATCTCCGCAATATTCCCCGCCCTGCCCACGGTCAGTAGGGGACACCGATGGGCTTGGAAAGGCCGCCGTCCTTGGGTTCCTTGGAAAGGCCCCGTGTGCGGGAGAGCCATACCCTGTACACGTTAAAGAACACGCTGGATGGCCTTGACGGGAGTCTACCATCTGTCTCCCAACAGCTGTTCCAGTGGGTCCCCTCTCCCAACCTTCTCTGAACTCCCTTCGGGGTCCATGTGACGTGGCCATTTAGCCCATGGTGTGCAAAAAAGTGCCGCTCACAGGTAAAACAACCCAACCCAACTGCCCCCTTTTGACCGATTTGTGATACCGATAATGGGAGCGCTACCAGCATCTAGTTTTCAACCAGTTTTATACAGGAAAAAGGATTTTGATATCCATGAAGAAAACTTTCCATTAGAAAATAATAATTTGTAAAAGGGGCGTTGAGCTGAAAAAGGTTTGGTAACCACTGCGATAAACTAATCGATGTAAACTTCAGCAACGTTCACACACTCGGCTCGATGTTATTATAGAGAGTCATCATTATGTGAACTAACTCTCTAGATAGATATACGATCAAACGATCAATTTAAATTAAGTCGACTCAAGGCAGGGTATATGCCACCCTTTTGTAAATTTTAATAAAAGAGGCGAAAATATAGTAGTCATTTAAAATATATATTTATATAATTATGCAGCATAATTGTATATTATATAAAATGTATGTAATATATATATTTTACATATATTTTTCACGAAAATATATATATATTGCAATTTCCATTCCGGCTCAGTCCAGTCACTCCACCTTTCCTATAAGAGCCTTTCGAAAACTACAAGCCAGAGCTTTTCAAAACTTTAAACGTATCTCAATAACCAATCAGAGTGAAAAAAATTATATGCAGCTCCTCTACTTCTGAAACCCTACTGGTCATCCCAAAGTTTTAATTTTAATCAACCAAATATTTAATTATTTTAAGCACAATAATATAAAGAACTAGGCTTGGAACAAGTAGGTTAATGCACTTATAATTCATCAAAAGTATTACGATAAACTTTTTTTAAAATAGAGAAAATAATTGCGATAGAAAAACGTCGTTCAGGATATTCTATTCAACACTTCAGTCAGCCAGATGACAGCAAAGCTATTGCAAGCTCTCATCATTTCAGCAATAATTTCTTCTATCCTGGTGACTTGCTTAATTTTTATTTAGAGATAGCCGAAGTCACTTCAGCTCATGGTATAAAGCCAATATTGAAGCCAGTAATACATATATCCTCATTATAAGAAATGGGAGGAGAACTAGCCACATCAGAACATCTGTAAAATGCCCAGTCGATCAATCATTACGGTATCATCACCTTCAATACATTCTCATCTTTATCTCTCAATTCCTGTATGCCATTCTGTTTTCTTGTGCACAAAAATATACTATCTAATAAAAGTATTGTGCTGTCTAACAGCGCTCTCTCTCTGCTTTATCATCGAGGCAATCAAATTTTATCAAAAATCACAATAACCGATTTCAAATTAATTCCTTAAGCGTTTTTAAGCTAGCTATGTATAATGCTGTCTGTTAAACTAGTGGGTTGTTGACTCAGCTTATCCTATCGCAACTCTTTTGTAAACCAACTTATATTTGAAATATGTTACATTTGTTTCATATGGAACCTTAAGAATTGCAACCATATGTATAATCATTAAACTATGCTTTTAGAAGTATGATGAGAAAAATTCATAGTTTTGGAGTTCTGAGTTCCAGGGGATCGCGATTCCATCTAATCCCTTAATCTGTCCCTACTTGTCTGCATATACAGTATAATGTATATAAGAGATTTATGTAAGTTCTAAATTACGTAGTTAATGATTTTCAGGATCTAACTCTTGGATATACCTCCCCACGTACCTGCTACACCATTACTCTGCGTAATAGTATTTACAGAAACATTTTACCACACTGCGTGACATCACGAACTCCAATAAACTAGACTGCCACGCCCCGCTCTTTTGCCATACACAATCTACCCTCGAACACGCCTTTCTACCTTTTCCTGCAGCCAGGATTACATTTCCCCCGCATCTTCCCTAGGGGCGTGTGGAGAGGGGGGATAGAGATCTCTATTGCGATGATGGAATCACTGTCGCACCATTGCCAAAGTCGTAAAGTATCTCGTGCTTGCGACAACCTTGACAGTCACACAAGATAGACTGCACACCATGTACACGATACCATCATGCCAGTTGATGGTATCAGACAACGAACGTTCAAATCCCAGCAGAAATTTGCTTCACTAAAGTAATTATATATGTAAAAGAATTCACACCAAAAAACAAATTAATTTAGCCGAACTCTTCTGAACGTGGTTTCGAAAATATGGGAAAAGACCGTGTTTAAGTGAATGGGAAGTTCAGTTCGTAATTCTGTAATTTCCAAAGTAAGCTTTTTTTTTGCAGGAAAAATCAAACTGAAGACGATCATCCTAAATCTTTTTCTTGAAACCTTACGAAAGCTGATCGAATCATTACTTGAACTTCTGACAAATTATTTTTTTAACAAACAGTTTAATAGAATGTTATTATGCACACTTTATTCAATAAACTTTTGAGAAAAATCCTTATCACCGAATTACTTCTGATAAATATTCCAGTTCCCTAACTCGTTAAATTGTGAATGAATATCTGTAAAAAGGCAAGATTTAGATCAATTTCATAAGGTTTTTTATCTACAGTTAGAGTTTTTCCCCCCCATAAAATGCTTACTTTGGAAATCATACTTTAGAATTTAACCTTCCATTATGATATGGCGTTGTTCATTAAATATTTAGTTGGTTTATTTTACCTCTTGGATTAGTAAAAGAGGTTTGGGCTGGGTTGTTTTACCTCTGAGCGATACATTTTTTTTGCACACAATGGGCTAAATAGCCAGGTCACAAGGACCCCAATGGCTCAGAGAAGGCTTTGGGGAAGGACAGCTATTGGGAGACAGATGATAGATCCCGTCACTGCCATCCAGTATGTCCTTTAACGAACACGGGATATGGCTCTCCTGCACACGCATCCACGGCATTACGTCCCTTCTGACGGACGGCTGCCTTTTCAAGCCCATCGGTGTCCCCAAGTGACTGAAGACAGGGCAGAGAGTTTGTGGAGATAAATCTCAACTCTGACCCAGCTGCGACTCAAACCTGGGAACTGCAGATTCCGAGCCTGGCGCGCTACCGACTGACCACCGAGTCCCAAGTGTAAAGTAGAGAATCTACTGGACAACTGTTAAGAGATTATTGGAAGCCTCCCAGTAAAGTCACCCGGCTGTGTTCTTTAACGTATGCAGGATATGGGTCTCCCGCACACGGTTTAACGGCCTTTCCAAGCCCATTGGTGTTTCCTCTCTAACCAAGGGTAAGGATTTGGTGAGACTCTAATCTGGGAATTGCAGATTATGAGCCTGGCGGGCTATTAACTGAGCCTAACCCCGCTGCATTAAATTTTGGAGACTAAGGACTCCAAAAAGGTCTCCAAAAGTATTTATTACTTTAAAATATATGATAATGGTTTAAAATCTGAAAGTAATAGTATTACAGATTACGAAAATGTGGCGTATTATTTCTGCGCTCTTCAAATGAATCAGGGAAAATGTCAAAACAGAACTACGCAATGACAATGATTTAATAATCAAGGCAATAATTTAGACGCAGCTGCCGAGACTCAGGGAATGAGATGCCGCGCACCCGCCGGTAATTCGAGCACGCCGAAGCGAAACAGCGATCTCGTGGAGCAGCCGTCACCTTTAACATCTGCTAAGGCGACAGACGTGCGGATAAGCACCGCTATTTCAGTCTGGTAAGAGTCGTCGTTTGCATATTGATTAGGCCGGCATTTTAGAGGCCGAGGTGTCATCCGAGCTGTAACACAAAGAGAAAATGATCTGTGCTGGTGACATTTACTTTTATCGTGGGACTGGAAGGTTAAGATAATGGATGACGACTCTTCGCATTTAATGCACCTTTGCCAACGCAAAGAAAACATGATCGCCACTGGAAAGGTCTTCCCTTATTAACGCCAGAGTTTCGGAAAGAGAAACTACCGGTTAATTAACCGGAACTGTTCAAACTTTAATGCCAAGGTCGGACACTAGTTGTTTGGCGTTCCTCTCTTTGTTTTTATTCTTCGAATCCGTGTCATTGAAGAACTATTCCTACTATATGGCGGGAAGGGGGGAAGTTAGTAAAAGAGACTCGTGTCCTCTGTAATTTAAAAAAAATGCATCATTATATAGTACTTAATATAGAAAAAAATAGTGTGAATATATTTTGGCACATCCTCCAAAGGTTAAATTCGTTCCCTCATTTTATTTTCTCTCGACTAATTACACAGGTCTGCATGAAAATCTTCCTTAGGAAAAAAAATGGGTGTACTTTATAGATTTGAAGGTTCAGGATTTGAAGGTATCAGGTAAATGCTTATATCAGGCAATATTTTCGTGGTAGGGCGTTTTTGAGAAATTATGTTTTTGTGAATATATATGATTTTATTCATTTTAAGAGTACTGGAAGCCTGTTTTATTTGGATGAGCATGGAGAAAGGTTCTATCAAGACATATTCGAATTAGAAAAATGATGTAGCGGCAAATGGAATGAGAGTAATGGCGGACTACTGTTGGGCCCTGCAGCGAGAGGCGCCAGAGATAAAATATAAGCGACAGAAGACAACAAAATAACGTTTTGTGTAAATATTTTCATGTATCAGGATTTATTAGTGTCAGCTTTAACTTTTTATGATGTAAAAAAATATTTGGTAAAATATATTTATCTTCACTGAGTAAAATAGTGTTGTTGTTTTTTTAAATTAAACCGATATCTCTAGAAAACTATAGGTGACAGAACAAATCGGCTGTCAGATTCGGAATTAGCATCCTCAGAAACATAATATCTTTGGTTGGTTGGTTGGTTGGTTGGTTGTTTTTCCTCTGAGCGGCACTTTTTTGCACACCATGGGCTAAATGGCCAGATCACAAGGACCCAGAAGGCTCAGAGAAGGTTGGGAGAGGGGACCCACTGGAACAGCTGTTGGGAGACAGATGGTAGCCTCCCGTCAAAGCCATCCAGTATGTTCTTTAACGTGCACAGGGTATGGCTCTCAGGCAAACAGAGCCACGGCTTAACGTTCCATCCGACGGACGGTGGTCTTTCCAAGCCCATCGGTGGCAGGCGTGGGCAGGGCGGGGAGTTTTGTGGAGATAAATCTGAACGCTGACCAGCTGGGACTCGAACCTGAGACCTGCAGATTACGAGCTTGGAGCGCTACCGACTGAACCACCCCCGCCCCGACATAAAATCAGACAAATTTTTGGAAGGGAGGGAAAAAGATTTTTTTTTTTGCAGACCAGTGTAATCTGCTGACATTACTGATACAATGTACAGAGTGTGTTTTATATTCGAGAATTTTTAGGAATGATTGTATTACAGATTACGTTACGATTTTGTCCAGGAAGGTTTTGTTGTTTCATTCTGAGTCTCACTTTTTTTTGCACACTATGGACTAAATGGTAAACTACCAGGTCACAAAGACTCATAGAAGGTTGGGGAAAGGGATCCCCTAGGCAGCTGTTAGAGGAAAGGTGGAAGACTCCAGTCAAAGCCTTCCGTCATGTTCTTTAACGTACACAGGTTATGACTCTCCTGTACATGGCAACAGAGCTTCTGTTGGGTTGTTTTACCTCTGTTCGTTTCTTCTCTCAAATGTTAAATTCACTTAATCCAGGGGTGGGCAATTGTTTTCGTATCTACACTGCGCGTGCGTATTGACGTGGCCGTCCTAGTGGAAAATACGAGACGAATCTTCGGTCTCGCACGGAAAGGAAATCTCGGTTCAAGGCGGATTTTTCTGACTGTCTTGGCGGGCCACAAAAAACTCTTAGCGGGCCGAATGTGGCCCGCGGGCCGCTATTTACCCACCCCTGACTTAACAGGTATGACGTATCACTACGTTGTCAAGGAACCTGACCGTACGGGATATGACGAATATGCATGTTCAAATTCTAATCTCTCCGCCATAAATAAGCTTCGAAGCTCGAAATGGTACCACTTGAAATGACGGAATTCTGTTGAGTAGAGGGAAGCACACAGCAGCTATCGTAACTCAACCCATTTCCAGCTAGATATGTTTTTTCTTTGCATTTACCCTTTCTGTGATGCTTGTTGTGGGATTGATTATAATACATTATTTATTACGTTAAGAAAACGTAATTTATGATGATGGTTTTAATAGGAAAGTAATAATATTACAAATTAAGAAAATGTCGCGTATTATGTCTGCGCTGCTCAAATGAATCAGGAAAAACGCCAAAACAGAACTACGCAATAACAATAATTTAAAAATCAAGGCAATGGAGTCGTGAAATTATAGAAGAAAGCGCGATTCCGTAAATAGGAATGAAATTTCAGATATTCTAAGTTTAATGCATTGATGTTGTCGAAAGTGCTACATATTCAAGTGTTCTTTATTAATCTAAATACTTCGACAAATAATACAATAAAGTTTATATTTTAGAATCCTTATCCAAAACACCAGGATAAAAGCAGATCTTATTTTGTTCGCATTGATTTACCGAAACAACTGGTTGTATTAAAACAGATTTTCATAAGAAAAGAATTTCATGAAGAAAACGGAACGGAAGAACCACATTTAGAGTCTGCTGTTGTATTGCCGTTGGAGAGACTTAGTGAAATATCGTCGCATAGCTCAGTGAAGGAAGATGTCTTTATAAGACAAACTGCGCCTCTTTTATTGCCGGAAGGAGGAGTTAGGAAGTAGTGAGATATTTAATTAACCAGTAGATTGATCTGGGGACTTTATTAAGCGAATGAGACATCAATGAATTTCATTTAGATGGGATATCCCGAACTTCATTCCTATTTATGGACTCGTGTTTTCTTCTGTAGATTCGGGACTCTCAGCAACTAAAAGAGTTGGGAATCTCAGATTATGTGTCTCGCGTTTCTGACATCGGATCCCATTCTTTTTATGATAAGTTATATTTTAATCATTTAACACTCCAAGAGTTGCAATTGAGACGAATGTTGCGATCGGATGAAGATAATTTGAAATGATTGAAGCTATCATTAGATGAAAAAAAATGGCCGATAGCCGAAAGCTATCTCCGCATCTTGTTAAAAAAAAGTCACTTCAAAACAGTTACATTGAAACCCTACTAGTCTATGGAAAGGAAGATATTCGATTAAATTCCAGAGATTCAAAGAAGAGGTTGGTTGGTTGTTTTACCTCTGAGCGGCACTTTTTTGCACACCATGTGCTAAATGGCCAGGTCACATGGACCCCGAAGGCTCAGAGAAGGTTGGAGGAGGGGACCCACTGTAACAGCTGTTGGGAGACAGATGGTAGCCCCCCGTCAAGGCCATCCAGTGTGTTCTTTAACGTGCACAGGGTATGTCTCTCCCGCACACGGGGCCACGGCCTAACGTCCCATCCGACGGACGGCGGCCTTTCCAAGCCCAACGGTGTCCCCTACTGACCGTGGGCAGGGCGGGGAATTTTGCGGAGATAAATCTCAACGCTGACCCAGCTGGGACTCGAACCTGGGAACTACAGATTACGAGCCTGGCGCGCTACCGACTGAGCCACCCCCGCCCCTCAAAGATGAGAACTTTATGTAAGAAATATAAATGGATTGTGCACTTCTTTACTACCGGCATTAAAAGCGAATGATGGAGATGGAATGCGTGTCGCATTAGTTGGATATTGAAGAGTGAAAGCAAATGCATTTTACTCGTGGATTCTCAGTGATTCCAGCTTTGTTCAGGTGACATTCTAAAAAAGAAGAATTCTGGAGGCGGCTTAATCTCGACTACAATAACAATCGTATTGCTGTCGGCCGAAACCCACTGAATAGTTTAATAGAGAAATGATATTATCCTTGCCTGTAATATGGTTCAGAGCACAAAATGGAGCAAAATTTCAACCTTGATGGATGATAATGTTTTCTTACACAGGCTTCTGTGATGAGCCAGTATCTTCGAAATCAGAAATTTGTCTGCATGATTACGTCTTCATGTCCTCCCACTTTCAATCCGATAGGGTATGTATGGGACGTTACGTTGATGGACAAATGCACAGTAGCAGTCCTAGAGTTTCGTAGAGTTTTGAATCAAGATGAGCAATCACCTGCCATTCTATGGTAGATTGAACTGTAAGCAGCGATTTGTGAAGCCTTTATTGTCGTCAGGGACAATCACGTACTGTTCAAATGGGGTACAACGTAATGAGGTTATATCACATTATTTTCCAGAAGGTTCCCATAAATATTATAATTTCGATATTGCATTATTTGTTTACTATCCATTGTTTCGAATTATGCCATTCAGGATCCAAATGGATTCAGTAGCCAACTTTTGCGATTAAAGAGTGTTTATGGGTAAACTTGTGAGCATTTAAGTATCGAACACCAGTATATAAAATCGGTTAAAGAAAGCTCTACGCTGAAATAAGCGATTCAGTGATGCCAAAACGACTTTACAAACTCTCGATCGAAACATTTCCATATAAATCATATGGCGATAAATACTTCTGTGGATAAATTTGTTACCATTTGTCAAAGCGACTGTTTGAACATTACACACGGAAAATTTGATAATTAGCAACATATTTAATCACTCAAATAGAATTTAAAGGGGAACAAGGACTGAAGCCTAATGCTCCACGATGTTACAACATAATTAAATCGCTTTGCAGTCTTACTCTAACGATATAAAATCGTATGCCACACTTTTGTTGGCGGGAAACAAGATGAACAGTGCGTATTATTTCTTTTAGCATTACAGTGATGAGCAGAGCAAGCAGAAATTGCACCTTGGAGTGAGAATCACCTCCGCGTTCTCATCCCAGCAGATGTAATATCATTTCTCTTTGTTGCCTAGAGGGAAACAAACACTTGAGCTGTGGCTCGTAGCACGTGGAAGATCTGGCAAGGTACGCATGCTCATCGGTGCAGAAAAGAAAATGGGTTAACTGACGTAGCCAAGTTCCTCACTTCAGTGAGCGGGGACCGCCTCTGGCAGATTATGGATGAATTTTTTATGAGAGGCAGCAAGAGCGGAGCTACTGTTTCCTTTTGGTCGATCTGCCGCTAGGGAGAGGAGAGAGGCTTACTTTGAAACAACAGGATGAATGCGCAGCAAAAAATGGGATGGAGCCAAACAGCATACAATGGGGGAAATTGCTGTACATATAAGATCATCGGATGATTATTTTGTAATCCGCGGCTGAAGTGAAAGAACAGTACCAACTGCAATATGACAACGCGCTGAAGTCATTTACCTTTTTTTGAAAGTTCTCAGTTGCCTACATAAGGGTTATTTTCATTTATAGAAAATATTACTGTCGAAGGGTTTCGTTCGATGCTTTGTTGTCTTAAGAAATGCTTCACAATCCATTTTATCTCTTCTGGGAAAAAAGTTGGGTCAAAATCCGTTGAACAATTCATCAGCATCATCTACTAATGAACTAGAATTTTATGCCAGTTCCTAATTTCATCTAGACAATCTCACTAATAGCGAAATAATTATACATGTATTCATCAGTATTTCTATAATATTGTTACGACAGATGAACGTGCTGCAGTGACTTTATGATAAACGTGAAATGAACGCTCGTGCATGCTTCTGCGAGAGATTTACGTAACAAACGAATATGAACGTAGAACCTATCTAAAAATTAAGAATGAAAGAACTACAATGTTAAGTGTGGATTCCGGAAAGGAGGCATAAAATAGTCTTAGTTAGTGCAAGATAAACAAAAAAAAGAAGATATATTTTTGTGCAGTGAATGCGCGAGCGGTTCTTTAGTTTTATTAGTGTTAAATCCAGTAACATAAAAGGATTATTTACGCCTAAAGTAGAAATATCCAAGAGACATTACAATCAAAGTGAAGAAGCAATAATTTGCTCGAACAGACAGAGCTGATCTTAACTGTTCTGTAGGAAAAAGTTATTACTTTATGTACGATAGTATTTAGTTTATTTACAAGTTATTTCACCCATACTTTTGTAATTATTTACATTGTATTGCAATTTGTATTGTAAAATATACTTATTTATACTCATGCTCAGTGCTTATTCATTTTAAATTTGCAACAATATATATATAATTAATAAATAATATTTATGTAATTGCATTCATCAATATCTGTAGTGTTTGTTATTAATATTCGTTTAATTTTGGTTTAATCTGAAATTTTCCTAATTCACATTTTTCGAAAGACGGTTTCATTTAAAACACTGTTGGATTGCGTCATTTTGATGAAATAATGAGCATTGCCCAATTGTTAGAAATTGCATTATTTTTGCACCAGGAGAGAGAATTTGACTAAACGATCCATTATCTGAAATTCATTTTAGCGTTATGATAGAAATATTTCAGTGCATAAAATTCTTCAAACTTCACAATTCAGGACAACAACTGATTAGTTTTCTAAATAAAACATTGATAAAACTGAATATTTCAGTAACTACGGTTGACGTATTCTTTCCTTGAAATATTTACCTTTATTTCAGACTATACTATTTTTTTTAATTTTTATTCTGAAACTGAATTGTAAATGAAAACGTTGAATTGCATCCATCATCATCATCACCACCCTCAAGCAGCCATGGGCTACAGAGGTCCCACCGGACCGTGCCATTTAGTTCTCCAAGCAAGCCTGCTGAACTACATCTACTGTATCTGGCCACTGCACACCAATTCTAATAAGGTCCTGTTTGACATTGTCTGCCCTCTTTGGTCTCCCCCTCTTTCTGAAGTCTTTAGGCACACTATTCATAACCCTATTCGCCAATATATCATTATCCATACGGGAACATGGCCAAACCAACGGAGTCTCTCTCTGCACAATATGCTGCTTAAAGGAGGTTGCCGACTCCGTTGCCTAACCTCATCATTAGTTACAAAGTTGAACCACCTAATGAACAAGATACTGCGTAAGCATCTAGAATCAAAATCATCTAGTTTCCTCTTATCTTGTTTACACAGCGTCCAAGTTTCACAACCATAACTAACCCTAGAAAGAACCAAACTATTATACAGTCTAATTTTAGTCTTTAGGTGTATACGCCTATTTCTCCACACTCTCCATAGATTCTTAAAAGTCCCGGCAGCAATCCCTATTCGTCTGTTAATCTCATGCCGCACATCACCAGTATCTGTTACATAGCTCCCAAGATAATTAAACTGTGACACCTGCTCAAGACTGCAACCATTTAGATTAACTGAATCACAGCCTGCCTGACCAATTTTCATCACTTTAGCTTTCTCTCTGTTTATAACCAAACCTATTCTACTACCAGTCTCATCAACAGCTCGAATGAAAAAGTTCATCTCATCAACAGCTCGAATGAAAAAGTTCATCTCATCAACATCATTTGCCAAAAGGGCTAAATCATCAGCATAATCTAAATCAGAAATTTTCGTATCTCCAGCCCATTTAAGGCCAAAATCTTTCCCTTGAAGTGAATTTCGCATAACATAATCAATAACCAAACTGAAGAGAATCCATATTGAGGATAAAAGTAGCAATGAGGTAGAGTGAAAAGATTACAGGGGAACAGTCTTTTCAAAGGAAAATGATCAAGTTCAATTTTGTTGAAAATATTTATTTTTAGAAACATAGTAAATCCCGATATTAAAAAGATATGATCGTCAGCTATACGAAATGGCTAAATGTGTAATCTTAACAAAATTAAAGTATTTTACCTGTAACATTATATGTTTGGTGACACTCTAATGAAGCAAATACCATTACTGAACGGGAGAGATATAAGACTGAAGCATTCTTAGTCTCAGCATAACTATGCAATAAGAATCAACTGCTCAGACTCATAGATCAATCTGATTTGCATTCAAAGAATGCCACTTATTAAAAAAAATATTTAATTCAAACAATTCGCATCTTGGCCCGGACCTACAAAAAATAGGGGAGATAAAGTTATGTAATCGATCCGAAAAAAGTGAAACGTTCCCTCAGTTTTAGAGGCCTTCAAAAGTGCGTTAAAATTTGCACAAGTTTAATCGTTTTCTGCTGCCATTATCCTTATTAGCATTCTAAAAAAAAAGACATGGCCCTCTTGCCCCCCTCTCCCCCTTATATCCTGCTCTGCTTGCATCGATATAACGATAATGTATTTGAACAAAACTCTCGCCGCAGAAAACCCAATCGTAATATTGGCTGCCAGTGATTCGCTAAAGGCATGATTAGTCTATTCGAGGTCTATTGAATGATCAGTTCTAAGCCATTTCAAGAGGAATCAGTAACCCAATACCCTACCTGGTTGGCAATGGTTTGGCGACGTCCACACGAATTCAGAGTCACGACACGAGCATTTTCCTTCTTCGTCACATCTCACTACTGTTCGGTTGCCGCAGTCAGCGTCATGTGAGCATTGTTTTGGCTCTTCTGTGGCTGGAAAAAAAAGTAAAAAAATAAAGAAAGGGACACATGTGAATATTTATGCATTTCGTTCACTAGCTCCTAATGATAAAAGAATTCTTTTCAATTAATATTCCTGACATGCGAAAACTTTTGTTTTTTTCACGTGATGTAGAATATTAGTTTGTTCTGAATTTGAACACTTTTTTTATCCTAAAAAAAATTTAGGATATAAAAACGACATTTTTAGAAAACAATTTTAACGTATGAGAAATACAAAAATATCAGAAAAATTATTTAGCAGTAGAGGATCACAAGAAATATACTGTTCACATTGGACTCATTAATATTTTGCTAAAAAATTAAATTTTACCGATAGTGGGACAGAACTACCCCTGTAAGTTACATGCTGGGTGCTCTTTATCTACACAAGATATATAAAGAGTTAGCTGTATAGTTGATTAACTATCAGCGGCTAACTGTTTTTTCAGCTAATGTGACTTATATAGACTTTCCGAAATAAAAATTAAAAAGTTAATTACTATCTGAGCTGTTTAGTATCGTTTTAGTGAATCAAAATAGCATTCGATCGGTGAATACAATATTGTAGAGATGTTAGTCACTTCTTGTATAATAGGCGAAGGAAGTCCTTTCCTGTTATACAGATAACTAAATTGTATTTTGGCCACGGTCACTCAACATGTTTCGATTTGTAAAGTCTTCCTCAGAAATTGTGGAAACGGTTCTCCTTCGTAGATACGTGTGAGTTGTTCTGTGGTTGCGCCGTATGGTTTGCAACTGGTGAGGCTGTTGCGGTTTCGTGGTCACCCGTTGCAAACCATAAGGCGCAACCGAAGAACTAAGCATACGGATATAATCTCGAAGCACAATCGTTTCCACAGCTTCTGATGAAGACAAGTCAAAACATGTTAAGTGACGCTGGTAAAAATATCATTGCGTGATCCGTCTAACAGGACACAATTCATTAACAACATCAAAGTCACATATTTGCATATGATTATATCATCTAAGACCTCAAGCTCCCCTTGCAAATCATTCTTTATAACAATAATATGTCATCAAACTAAACAGAAAAAGGTGACAAAATGTAGCCATGTCTAACTCCAGTTGTAATGTTAACCAATCACTGAAAGATTTGCCAACTTTCTCCTACTAGTGGAGATTTCAAAGGAAGGGGGAGACGGACGCCCCACCTAAACGTTAAGAGAAGGAATTAAAGAACCACTGAACTATTCAAATGATCTCCGTGTTTGAGGGTTGCTCACTGCCATCCTCACCCAATATGATTCCTGGAACTACCAGTCTCCTACATGACCCAACCTTATTATTGAGAATCATCATTATATTAATTATATTTTAGGTAATTCATACGATCTCATGATCACCAAAACTGTGTCCATCAATGAATACATTTGGAAGAAGGGCAAAAAATACTGGATTGTCCACCAAATCAAAATCCAGCTAATAACATGAGAGAAATCATGATTTATCTCAGGAATCCAGAAGTAAGAATTTGTTGAGAAGCATTTTTCAGTCCAGTCTAAGATCTTTGGCGTGTGTAGGATCTCTGTGTGACAAAATGTTTTCTATACTCAAGAAGAGCGCAGTGTTTCATAGAGTTGACTACAAGAAGAGAAGCAATATTTTGGGAATTCGGTACTTTGGTGTTTTGTATGACAGAGGTTTTTCTTAAACGAGACATCAACAACATGTAAGCAGTATTTTATTGCCGTTGTTGAACGAAAATTGCTTTGGTTTGGCTTTGGTGTCTAAATCTATAGGATGATGGATTAATAAATGGGTCTCGAATAACGTTCGCAAAACATTTTTATCCACTGAGGGGAAATTCGCTATAAAATGAAGAAAATAAAATGTATTTCCCAAAAGAGATATTTTTTTTGGAAGCTTCTGAAAAATTAATTTGATCTATTAATGAGTCTTCAGCTTCTACTTTACACATTTTTATCGCCGTTATAAAGACCAGCCAACTTCATTAACAATTTATAATTCCCCTGTGCAAGAAAGGTTGTAGGATAGAATCGGTGTCAAGTGGCAAATAATTTATGCATTCACAAACATTTTTTCGCATAATATCTTTAATATCTTTAAGTTCAATAATGATAATATGGTAAATTCCTACTTCTGGATTCCTGAGATAAATCATGATTTCTCTCATGTTATTAGCTGGATTTTGATTTGGTTTGCAATCCAATAATTTTTGCGCTTCTCTCAAATGTGCTGAATTTGTTAAAGAATTGACAGAAAAACATGAAATGCTATACTTGGCCTAAGATTCACTACTGAACTACAAGTACCAATTTTGGATACATCAACCAAAGTCAAAAGTAATAAAAAGCATGAAAAAAAGCAAGCATTTTATTAATGTGAGATCTCAAGAAAGATGCTGCGCTGCAATTCCCGAAGGTGTTATAGCGTTATTGTTTGCCGATAATTACAGATCATTATTGATTTAAGGATTATAAGCTTATATTAATCAGACAGCTCATAAATCATTCGAGGGTAATATACCTTGGGAACAGCTATCTATGAAAGGAGAACAAAAAGTGGATCATTTGCAGATGGCGTGAAAAAGACGCATCGTATGGTCAAACAGAGAGCGGTTTGAACGGGTTTAGCGTTGTTAACTTTTCCGAATTTTCTGGGGTCTTATTGCAAAACCATTACCAACAAGTACAGCTGATTAAGGAACACGCTGCAGTTTGCTTTGAGGCCCTCTCTGTTGTTGAGAATGGTTTCATTTAAAAAAAAAGACAGAAAATGCGGAAATAACATTAATATTTTCTCTCTAGTCGTTCTTTAAATCAAATTTATGGGTTGAGTTATTTTACTGTTGAGCGGCCATTTTGTGCACAAAATGGGCTAAATGGCGCGGTCACAAAGACCTCAAGGACTCAGAGAAGGTTGGGGAAAGGGATACACTGCATAGATGTTGTATTCGGTGGAGCCATACATTGGCAAGGTATTACTCACCAGAACAAGGGGGTATGGATTAACACCCCATCCGATGGACGGTGGTATTTCCAACTCCAAAAGTGTCCCCTTTCTCATCGAGGGCAAAATGGGGGTAACGGGGACAATTATACGATAAAGAATGATACGATAAAATGTATTCACAATAATAAACTGATACGGTAAAGGTCATTGTAAAATAAATAGGTCTGTCACATTAGCACTGATTTGGCGTGATGTCACAAGCTGTCATTTATCATTTATGAGACAAATGTCTCTTGTCCGAAGCAAATCGCAGATTCCGGGTAAATATCCTTCTCTATGCATATTTATATTTGTGAAACTGAATATGGCCATTGCAGCCCAACCCTAATATGGTCTTGTTTCACATTGTCCATACAACCTCGTTCTTTTCCTTCAGCTATTCGTAAATCTCTTCGTCCGGACAACAAAGTCAAACAAACTCAATCTCTCTTTGCACGAGATAGTACTTAAAGGCGGTTAACGACTTCTTCGTCTATTCATCATTATTTACATTATTATACAATTATTGCTTTATTATTTTTACAAATCACTTCATTCCCAAGATATTGCGTAACCATTTGGAATCAAAAGAGCTTCAAGTATCCTGTTATCAGACACGTACCCAGGATTTAGCTTGGGGTGAGGGGGATACAGAAAACTTAGTTTTGGGAATTCGGAAAGATCCGATTTAATTTAAGGGGGGGAGTCAGAGAATTTTTTTTTTGGGGGGGGGGGTCTGAGAATTCGGTTTCGGCGAAGGTTCGAAAATTTAGTTTCGAGGCTTAAGTAGAGTTTCCCAATTATTAATATACGTTTAATAATAATCTCATGCTAATAATAAATTTTAACTTATTAGGGTTGAATGCAATGTCTATAATGCTAAAATATGATGCAAAGAGAGTGAGAGTTGGTTTGGCTTTGTTGCCCGGATACAGAACCGTAGAACAGTGAAGAGATTTATGAACAGGGAAGCTTGAAATTATATTTCATATGGAATGAGATTTTATAGTCATTATTTTGTTAATCTACTTTTAGTATCGAGCATAAAATATGGGGCTAAAATAAAACTTAACAAATATACCTGTGTTGCATTTCGAAGCAGGTAGACATGTTTGAGATTTCGCATAGGACGACGTATTTTTTGGGGGGGGGGGTCCTGCACCCCGGTACCCCTCCCCGCTTGGATAGGTCCCTACCTGTTATGTTGCATATACACCCTAAAATGTAAAAACAAGAGTAAAACATGCTGATGACGAAACCTTTACTCAACCCTTATTAACTATAAAGGAAGATATGTCGCATAAATTGCTTTCTCTTAACAATTGGGCAAAAATTAACGCACTTTATGTTCTTTTTGATTACTACGAACTCGGTAAGAGATCTCATTATTGGTATGATTTTTACTTTAATTTTCTACTGTTTAGAAATTATTTTTCTACTTAAAAAATAATTTTTATATATTGATTTCCTTTTCACTAAATTCTGCTTACCTTTTCCGCCTATTATAGAAGTGTTGTTGGGTTGTTTTACTTCTGATCAGCACTTTGAACCCACAGTGCGTTAAATGACAAAGTCAGAAGAACCCCATGAACGCAGAGTTGGGAAGGGGAAGGAAAGCTACCGACCCACTAGACAACTGTTAGGATATAGATGGAAGCCTCCCGTCAAGGTCATCCAGCGTGTTTTTAACGTGCACAGTCATCCTGCACATGGGCCACAGCTTAAAGTTCCATCCATAGGACGAAGTTTTTCATTGTTATTGTGAACTTTATTGATTTTCGGACAGCCCTTCTTTATTCTATTATGCTTCTTACTAACTTGATCGATATATACTTGGCATGACTTATGAAATGGTACAGACCACTTTCACTTGGGAGATAGAAAGCTTTAAGAGTAATTTGGTGGACGTTTAAAATAACTGAAATCAGTTAAAATGTACTTCCATTACCAACAAGTAACTAAACATTTATTTTAGAATCACATTTTAACTACCTAGTAAAAATAAATCAAAATATTTGATACTTTTATGTTTGCATTCTGTTAGGTTTATATATCATCATGATTATCATCATCATCCTCAAGCAGCCATGGGCTACAGAAGTCCAGCCAAAACGTTCAATTTAGTCCTTAAAGCATGTATGTCCTAGGCTACATTTGTTGCATCTGGCCACTGCACACCAATTCTAACAAGGTCCTGTTTGACATTTTCTGCCCACCGCATCTTTCTAAGGTCTTTAGCACACTGTTCATAACCCTATTAGCTAATCTTTAATTATCCATACGGGCAACATGCCCAAACCAACGGAGTCTCTCTCTGCACAATAAGCATATTGTGCACAATAAGCATAACATGGGAAATGATGTAACATGGGAATAATGAGGTTAGGCAAAGGATCGGCAAACTCCTTTAAGCAGCAGCGTAAAGGAGGTTGCCGACTCTTTTGCCTAACCTCATCACTAGTTACAAAGTTAAACCACCTAATACCCAAAATACTGTGTAGGCATCCAGAATCAAAAGCATCAAGTTTCCTGTTATCTTGTTTACAAAGCATCCGTTTCACTACCATAACTAACTCTAGAAAGAACAAAACTATTATACAGTCTAATTTTAGTCTTTAGGTATATACACCTATTTCTCTACACTATCCATAGAGTCTTAAAAGTCCCGGCAGCAATACCTATTCGTCTGTTAATCTCATGCCGCACATCACCATTATCTGTGACATAGCTCCCAAGATAATTAAACTGTGACACCTGCTCAAGACTGCAACCATTCAGATTAACTGAATCACAGCCTGCCTGACCAATTTTCATCACTTTAGTTTTCTCTCTGTTTATACCCAAACCTACTCTACTACCAGTTTCATCAACAGCTCGAATGAAAGAGTTCATCTCATCAACATCATCTGCCAAAAAGGGCTAAATCATCAGCATAATCTAAATCAGAAAGTTTCGTATCTGCAGCGTATTTAAGGCCAAAATCTTTCCTTTGCTGTGAATTTCGCATAACATAATAACCAAACTAAAGAGAAAAGGAGTCAAAATGCACCCTTGTCGAACACCAGAAGTAATGCTAAACCAATTGCTACAAGCCTTACCAACCCTCGCACACGACTCAGTGTTATTATAGAGAGCTTTCATTATGTTAACTAACTTGTCTGGTATGCCATAACATCTCCCAATCAACCATAATTTATGGCGAACAAACAGAGTCAAAAAATATTTTGAAATCAACAAAGCTAGTTACGAAAGGTTTCAGAAACTCTAAACATTTCTCAAAAATCTGCCCGAGTGAATATATCCAATCTACATATCCCATACCACTTCTAAATCCACATTTTTCTTCAGGTAATTGCCCATTAACCAGATTCTTAATTCTCTTAAGCACAATCACGCAAAGAACTTTACCTGGAACAGAAAGTAAGTTGATACCCCTATAGTTATCACAAGAACTGCGATCACATTTTTTAAAAATAGGGATAACAACAGCTCTGGTAAAATCCTTAGGAACCATGCCTTTACCATAAAAGATATTCAAAATTTCAGTCATCCATTTGGTAACCGAAACATTCCTAGCTCTAAGTATCTCCGTAGTAATTTCATCTACCCCTGGGATTTATGTAGTTTAAGTTTAGAAGTCGCCAAAATAACTTCAGAATGTGTTATAGGGCCAACATTAAAGCCACCAATGCATCTATCATCATTACAAACAATGGGAGTAGAACTAACCACATTGTTTAGAACATTACTGAAATAATCAGCCCACCTAGCCATGAAAGAATACTCCCCTTCTATAACATTACCTTGTTTATCCTTCACACAATGTATACCTGTCCGTTTTCTATCACACAAAACAGTGACTATGTGGTACAACTCTCTGCTGTTGTTATGTCTGACTGCTTCCTCGTCTTTGTCAGCCAAACCATCAAGCCAAATATTCTTATCAGCAGCTAACTGATCTTTTACACGTTTATTAAGTTCTCTGTAATGCTTTCTATTAGGAGCAGTAGGGTATTGATTAAGAACATTCCTGCAGTTCTTTCCGAAATAAGCTCAGGTGCCTTATCACTCAGATAAGTCTGTCTCTTCTGCTCCTTTTTTCCTAAAAGAGTACTGTTAGTGTCCAAAAAAGCCTGTTTAAAATGATCCCATTCTTCCTCAACTTCAGTAGTAAGCATACCATGACTGTCATAATGACTAAGTAACCTATCATGGTAAGCTTTGGCTATAACTGGATCTTTCAGAGCTTCAGTATTAAAAGCAAAATTTTTAACCCTAGCACAACACTTTTTAAGTTTAAGTTGCAAGACACTTTTAACAAGGTAATGGTCAGATCCAACTTCAGCTCCCCTATATGCCCTGGTATTCCTAACAGAACTAGCCCATTTGCTGTTAATTAATATAAAATCAATCATATTCTTATGCAGCCCATCGGGTGAAACCCATGTGTACTTATGTATGTCGCGGTGTTTGTAATAAGTGTTAGTTATTCTGAAACCATTGAGTTTACTTACCTGTAGGAAACGTTGCCCATTGCCATTGCAGCTACCAATAACAAAAGGGCCTATCACTCCTCCCCAAAGGTCAAAGTCAGTACCAACTTTGGCATTGAAGTTACCTAAAACAAGGGTAATATCTCCTTTCTTGACAGAATTCAAAATATCGTGAAGTTGTCCGTAAAACCTATCCATCTCATCCTCATCGGCATCCTCAGTGGAGGCATAACAGCAGATAACATTCAAGTCTTTAATGCTTGTCTGAAATTTTGTTGTAAGAAACCTTTCATTAATGCACTCATATCCTAGAAGAGCATCACTAGCGTGTCTAGACCCACGCCTTGGTGATGCTTATTGTCGTCCCTCCCTGAAAAGAGAAATTTAAGATTATTTTTAAGAATCTGACCTTTATCTGTCCATCTGGTCTCTTGCAAGCCGAGAATATCTAAATTATAATGGTGGAATTCCTGTGTGAGGACATCAAGAGAAAATGCTCTGTGCAGAGTCCTCACATTCCAATTACCTATGGAGAGAAAATGGTTAGTGGGATGTTTAAAGAAACTATGTTTATTGAGAGATGGAATGCCAACAATATCAAAACAGCCCTCTAATCGCAGACATGGGGCAAAGAACCGTTTCCCCACCACTAAAGGCTGAAGCCATCTACACTGGAAGACTTCCTCCAATGTAGAATTTGACGATGCCAATAGAAGCAAAGAGTTCAGGTGCCTGCGATGACCTCAGCTCAGGATTATCCACCAGCTGATAAACATATCCTGTGAATCTATTCACTTGGGGCTGTCAACCCACAAACAAACAGAAAACACAGCGGAAGATTTTCCCTCCACAGAAGCCCACCAGTGCAGCAAAATCGGGATCCATAATAAACCTCGGAGCCATATCCTCCCCTTCCGTTCATTTCCACAAGAGAGTATCTCTTTCGAAAGGTACTAACGGTCTGCACCATGAGAAGGCGGGGTCGGACATTAGGTGCTAGGCCTGGCCGGTTCTATGCATCATCACAGGGGATTGGTGCATAGCTCTCCTTCCAGTGACTACCTAGCTACCATAGAGGACGCAAAATTACTTGAATAATAATGCACTTGAGCTTATTTCAGAAAGAAAGAACTTCAGGAATGTCTTTAATGAATACCCTATTAGTCGTAATAGAAAGCATCACAGAGTACTTAATAAACGTGTGAAGGATCAATTAGCTGCTGATAAGAATCTTTGGCTTAACGGCTTGGCTGACAAAGCTGATGAAGCAGTTAGACAGTACAAGAGCAGAGAGCTATACCAGATAGTTATTAATAGTTAATTCTTTTATGATAAAGGCATGGTTCCTAAGGATTTTACCAGAACTATTGTTATCCCTATTTTCAAAAAAGGTGATCGCAGTTCTTGTGATAACTATAGGGGTATCAGCCTACTCTCTGTTATAAGGTTCTTTCCATGATTGTGCTTAATATAATTAAGAATCTGGTTGACAGTCAATTGCGTGATGAGCAATGTGGATTCAGAAGTGGTAGGGGATGTGTGGATCAGATATTTTCACTTAGGCAGATTCTTGAGAAATGTTTAGAGTTTCAGAAACCTTTGGTTGCTAGCTTTGTTGATTTCAAAAAGGCTTTCGACTCTGTTGATCGTCATAATTTGTGGTTGATTGTGAAATCATATGGTACACCAGATAAGTTAGTTAACATAATCAAAGCTGTCTATGATAACACTGAGTCGTCTGTGAGAGTTGGTAAGGCTTGTAGCATTTGGTTTAGCATTACTTCTGGTGTTCGACAAGGGTGCATTTTGTCTCCTTTTCTCTTTAGTTTGGTTATTGATTATGTTATGCGAAATTCACTTCAAGGGAAAGATTTTGGCCTTTAATGGACTGGAGATACGAAAGTTTCTGATTTAGATTATGCTGATGATTTAGCCCTTTTGGCAAATGATGTTGATGAGATGTGACTGTTTCATTCGAGCTGTTGTTGAGACTGGTATTAAGAGTAGGTTTGGTTATAAACAGAGAGAAAACTAAAGTGATGAAAATTGGTCAGGCAGGCTATGATTCAGTTGATCTGAATGGTTGCAATCTTGAACAGGTGTCACAGTTTAATTATCTTGGGAGCTATGTAACAGATAATGGTGATGTGCGGCATGAGATTAACAGACGAATAGGGATTGCTGCCGGGACTTTTAAGAATCTATGGAGAGTGTGGAGAAATAGACGTATACACCTAAAGACTAAAATTAGACTGTATAATAGTTTGGTTCTTTCTAGGATTAGTTATGGTAGTGAAACCTGGACACTTTGTAAACAAGATCTGGAAACTTGATGCTTTTGATTCCAGATGCTTACGCAGTATCTTGGGCATTAGGTGGTTCAACTTTGTAACTAATGATTAGGTTAGGCAAAAGAGTTTGCAACCTTCTTTAAGCAACATATTGTGCAGAGAGAGACTCCGTTGGTTTGGCCATGTTGCTCGTATGAATAATTATAGATTGGCGAATAGGGTTATGAACAGTATGCCTAAAGGCCTCAGAAAGAAGGGGAGACCTAGGACGTGGTGGGCAGACAATGTCAAACAGGCCCTTGTTAGAATTGGTGTGCAGTGGCCAGATGCAGTAGATGTAGCTGAGGACAGACTTGCTTGGGGAACTAAATTGCACGGTCTGGTTGGACCTCCGTAGCCCATGGCTGCTTGAGGATGATGATGATGATGATGATGCTCCTTTTTCCCTAAAAGAGTACTGTTTGTTTCAAGAAAAGCCTGTTTAAAATCGTCCCATTCTTCCTCAACTTCAGTAATAAGCAAACCATGGATGTCATAATGACTAAGTAACCTATCATAGTAAGCTTTAGCTATAACTTGGTCTCTATAAGCTTCAGAATGAAAGGCAAATATTTCAACCTTATCACAACGCTTTTTAAGTTTAAGTTACAAGACACTTTTAACAAGGTAATCATCAGATCCAATTTCAGCTCCACTATATGACCTGGTACTCCTAACAAAACTAGCCGATTTACTGTTAATCAATATATAATCAATCATATTCTTATGCATCCCATCTGGTGAAACCGATGTGTGCTTATTTATGTCGCGGTATTTGTAATAAGTGTTAGTTATTCTGAAACCATTAAGTTTACTTACTTGTAGGAGTTGTCCATTGCCATTGCAGCTACGAATACCAAAAGGGCTTATCACCGCTCCCCAAAGGTCAGAGTCAGTACCAACTTTGGCACTGAAGTCACCTAGAAAAAGGGTAATATCTTCTCTCTTGACAGAATTAAAAATATTCTGAAGTTGTCAGTAAAACCTATTCTTCTCATCCTCATAGGAATCCTCAGTGGGGGCATAACGTTCAAGTCTTTAATTCTTTTCTGAAATTTTGCTGTAAGAAACGTTTCATTAATGCACTCATATCCTAGAGAGCATCACTAGCGTGTCTGCTGAGAAGTACACCTACGTCTTGGAGATGCTTTTAATCTTATCTCCCTGAAAAGAGAAAGTTCAGAATATTTTTAAGCATCTAACCTTTATCTGTCCATCTGGTCTCTTGCAAGCCGAGAATATCTTAATTATAACGGTGGAATTCTTGCGTGAGGACCTCAAGAGAAAAAGCTCTGTGCAGAGTCCTCACATTCCAACTACCTATGGAGAGAAAATGGTTAGTGGGATGTTTAAAGAAGCTATGTTTATTGATAGAGGGAATGTAGATAATATAAAACAGCCCCTAATCGCAGGCATGGGGAGAAACTCGTTCCCCCACCACCAAAAGCTGAAACCATCTACACTGAAAGACTTCCTCCAGTGTAGAATTTAACGATGCCCGTAGAAGCTAGAGCTCAGGTGCCTGCGATGACCTCTGCTCAGGATTATACACCAGCTGATAAAACATATCCTGTGAATCTATCCACTTGGGACTGTCAACCCACAAACAAACAGAAAACGCAACCGAAGGTTTTCCTTCAATAGAAGCCCATCAGAGCAGCAAATTCAGGATACATAATCAAGCTCAGAGTCTTATTCAAGTCAGGTCCAGTAAATATATATTGTGAGCACCAGGACTCTGTGTGGTTAACCACTCCCCAGAAGGGCAGAAAAAGAAAGGAAAAGTAGCCACAGTGGTCCATATCAGTAGTCCACACTCATCTGGCAGCCCTTCCTTCCTTTCCCTTCCACAAGTGAGTATATCTTTTGAAAAGCACTTACGACCTGCACCACGAGAAGGCGGGATCGGACATTAGGTGCTAAGTCTGGCCGGTACTATGCATCATTACAGGGGATTGGTGCATAGCTCCAAATTTTGAGAGGCGGTATCACCTGGTTGGCGCTAATATTAAGCAGTAGATTCAAGAAGCACTGCGTTTACAATGTAAAAATTGTTAATACAAAATTACCTTTTCTTTTAGATAAATTTGTATTTTTGAATTGCTTCGTAGAGTTTATTTACCATTATAGCAGAAATTATAAAGTTTTTCTTACAGACATTTGTATATTTCTAGTCTAGAACTGAATGCTTGAATCATCTTTACCTTAACCTTTCAAAGGAGAACTTAATCTTCCCTCTGCATTATTTTGAAAATCAGCATGTATTCTCTTACTCGAAAAGCTTTGTGTTATTTTATGCTTAAATGTCAGCAAGTGCAATGAATAAATAAGGAAAATTCTGTAAATATGTTGCTTTGCAAAGTGAAGTCTGCCATGCTCCTTCATTTTTTCTGAGCAGGAACACAGTAATACTTTTAATTATGTTTGTTTTCTTTACAAACTGGATAATTTTCTGTGTGTTACTTACTATTTCTACGTTTCATAACAGATAAAGGCAGATCTTATTTCCAATTAATTGCATTTTTCCTTCTCATTTACTGTTTCACTATTATTTCTAATGAAGATTAAAATATTATATAGGGTAAATCCACGATTTTAAAATTTTTCAAATGAACCTTCTTCTAACGTATGTGCCTCAAAGAATAAAAAATAAAACATTCCGAGAATGAAATCACGTACTCAATTCGTATTAAAGTTAGAGGAAGATAAGGGGTCCAATGATGAAATCTCTTGTGAATTCGATTTAACTCCAAAATAATATCCAAAAATGGGTGGAGAGCTAAAAAGGAATTTGACAAACCACTGATAATGAAATTAACCCTGTCCTGGACCTGCGAAATGAGAATCACAGGGCGTGAATGTGTTTTCAGAATATGCTGAATGATTGGCAAAGAACATAAACTCAGCAAAAGAAAAACAAAAGAAAGAATCAATACGTGTATGAAGCGTTGCCGTGGTTCGCATTAATGAAATAAAGTTCTCTGGCAGTCTATTTGCTATTTATATCGCTTTTATGGATCTTTAATGTGAACCTTCATCGCATGGTTTCACTGTAAAAAAAAGAAAATAAGAAGCAGAAGAGAGTAATAACCATGTGAAATACATCACGAAACTTGTACATAATGGTCTTTCTCAACGTGTGATTTGATGAACTCCCGTCGTTTTGTTTGTTTTGCCCCAATTTTCAAATAAATAACAAATGAATTAGCTCAGATCCTGATTCACCTTCTAGGGCCTAGCTTTGTAAATCTTTCGCCAACCAAGATTTAGGCAATTCGCTGTTAGTGTGCTCGTGCTCTGGCTCTGTCGTCAATCAATACTCAGGTACTCGATACCAAACGGTCGATGGTTTGGGGTCGTCGTGAGGTGAGGCTGAAGCCAAACGCTGCAGCATCGATTTCCTCTCTCGGTCGTCATTCTTCAAATCTCGTTTCATCGGCATTTCGTCTCCAAAGGGACAGCAAAAATTAATTTGCAGCTTCGAGTGACTGTCTCAAAATATTTTTTCGGAGTTAGGATTACAAGCTGCAATCCTTTGGAAAATGGATAAACATTTATTTGCAATAAAACACATCGCCCTCTATAATCCTATTCTGTGTGCATTCTTTCCAGGTATATTCGTTAAAAACCATTTAAAACCAGACGAATTAAAACAAATAAAAAGTAACTTTTGTCAGTAATGCGTTTTTAAACCTGGAATAACTTTTCGATATAAAATCTTTTAATTTCTTTGAACTACTATAATTTTCGGTATAATTGTAAAATACCTCAACGAATATAATAAGCTTGAGATATTTCGAAATATTTGATAAAAATGACTTTAAATGACTGGGTAGGTGAATAAGGGAATAATAAGTCGTGGCCGAGTGGTTAGCACGCTTGGCTACTGATCTAAGGGATCTGGGTTCGAGGCATGGATGTGTGTGTCGTTTTTCTGCTGAGGTCCTGCCATCCTCTCAGATCTTCTACTGTGGCATATAAACTGACAGGCTCCTGTCAGACCTCTGTGGCAAGCAGCTGCTTGAGGGGGTATTTATTTTATTTTTTTTTAAGATTTAAATTAATTCATCATCGAATTGTAAATATTACGAGTTAATAAAAATATTAATTATGTACAAAGATGATAATTAACATTAACTGGGATAATAATTTGAGAACTTAGCTGATTTTCCAGAGATACATATGCTTATGTTTTTATGTGTGATCTGTAATGCAAGCAGTGTTGAGAAAAAACTGGCTTTTCTTTCAGTAACCCGTATGTCCATTCAGTGAGAATAACTTGAATCAGTTCAATAGTTGCTTCATATGAAGTAGCTTTGTCAGTGTGCACCACATTGATATATTTTGTATGTATAGCATACTAAAAATGTGAAAGTATAAATTTGACTTAATCTAAACATTTGCAGCTTTTCACTACAAAAGTTTTATAGTTAGTTTAGAAATTTTATCCTAAAACTAGAGATCTAAATATATCACCTAAAACTCAGATCTTTTACACATGAAGAGTTAGTTAAAAAAAATAGCTTCGCCAGGAGTGGGACTCGAATCCGTGACCTTCTGATAACATGTCAGGTGCTCTAGTCTTAACTAGGTTTAATGTAGAGCACTTTACATGCTATCAGGATCGTGGGTTCGGATCCCACTCCTGTAGAAATTCAAATTTTACAACTATCTCTTCATGTGTTTCTTGATTACTTGATTACAGAACACTTCCTATGCTTTTTTATTATTATTGAACCTTGCCCTTTTTTTGCGTCATGGTATAATAAAAAAATTTTAATTTTTAGTATCTAAAAAATGTTTTCCTCTTAAAAATCTTTAAAAACTCCGTTTTTCAAACATCTGTTTTTAATTAATTTCATCCCCTTTAGTCTTACGAGCAAAGAATATAAGATTAAAAAAATAAGCTTAAAGCATCATCGTCCAGAAAAAAAATAGAAAATAATAACAAATAATATAATATTTACAGAAATTTTATTGTAGTTTCCGCCATATAACAACACCGCAATTAATCTATACTTGACTTTAACATGGAATATTTTGGAAATAAATATTTGAGTGGATATAGCTGGGCAGGATTTAAGGGAGAGGCCAGGAGTAACATGCCTATTCCTAAAAAATAAGCTTTCCCAGGAAGCTTATTTTAATTAATAATGCTACCCCTGGCATGCTCCTTCCTGGGAGAATTTTAATAACCAGAAAATTGATGTAAAATATAATAAATATTCAAATTTAATGACAGTTTCAGCTTTTAAAAATTAAGATTTAATTCGGTATTTTTTCTCTGGATGAATAAGAAAGTTTATAATTTAAACTCCTTTTTGAGAGGAGAATACCAAGGCTCCCGAAGACCGACTTGCCGAGCACCAAGCACTCAAGGACAGAAATCTCGAGCACTAAAGGAGAGACTTTGTGAGCATCAAACATTTTTCGACGATCATCCGCTACAAAAAAAGTACTATAATGGCAATAAAATGTTTTCACTTTAACTGTTTGCTCCAGTGTCACCAACTCTGTACCGCAATATTTATTTGAAAAAGAATTAAGCATGTTGAACATCGTTACAGAAATGCAGAATATATATACAGCATTTCTTTTAACAACTAATATGAAAAAAGTTGCTTTGTACCGTTTGCAACGAAATTCTTTAGGTTTTTTTTAGAACCAATAGTGCAATAGGACATATAAGGCAAAGGAAGACGCAATCTCTCTCCATCGAAAGACGAAATTTCTGGATGTTGATTTTTCTGGTTATAAAAATTTTCGATCTATTTTTCTAGCCGAAAAGAGTCAGTAATATGTAATTGCTATTCTTGACTTTATTAATATACCTTCATTGAAAAGCATGGCTTTTGTTCTTTTATCTTTAAACTTTAAAACACTATGGTAATAAAAATAAAAAACAAAATAATCATAAGAGAAAAAAAGTAGGAAATAATTTTATGTTCATTAAAAAGCAGAAAAGAAATCGGTTTTCCTCGAGTTGAAAAACATACGTAATAATTAAAATTCTTGCAAAATTAAGCTCAGACACCCTTTAAGAGTCATCTAATGATACCAATTACACGTCGTACGATAAAATATCTTACTATTACCCTTTTTATTCATGAATACTTGAGAGAGAAAAACAGGTAAAAAGGTTCTAAAAATTGTAAAAGCACACAATTTAATTTTTTTAATGCACACTGCTTTGCATTTTATTTTAATTACTAAGCATTCCATGTGACATTCATGAGTGTGATAATACATTGCATGTCTCCTTTGAAGGAAAAATTAAGGTTTTTCACACTGTTTCTGAAGTTATGCGCAAGTCGAAGAGATCTCCATTTTATGGTCTGTATTTGTTAAGGACTCCATTTACGATCTTCGCGTCGGCATTTTGGCCTTGCTCTACTCCAACTGATTAGCCTTGTGATATCCAACGCCGAGCAAAGAGGGCAATCGCTAGATCGTTAAAGTGATCATCAAGACGTTGCGAGGAGGCTGCGTGCGAGCATCTACAAGAAGTGCTGAGGTAATGAAGACTTATTTCGGAATGCTAGCTAGCAGAAACACACGGGAAAGTATTAGAAATAATTGCGTTTATTTTAGTTAATCAGCTTCCTTTATACGCACACGAGAACAGGAGAAGAAAACTCAAACAAAAGTTCTCTAGTGCATTTCTTTAATCAAATTTTATCAATAGTAATTATTTTTATCTAGGTTTAAGGTCTGGTGTTGTCTTACCTCTGAGAGGCATGCTTTTCGGTTACAATACATATTTTCGGTTACAATTACAATAGTTAAATCGCTAGGTCTCAAAGGCTCCTCTTGGGTTGGGGAAGTGAATCCATTGTTCAACTGTTAGAAGATTGATGCACATCTCCCATCAAGATCGTCCATCGCGGTTTTTACTTGTAAAGAGTTATGTTATTTAACCTCTGAACTGCACTGTTTTGCACACAATGACCGGCCAAGTCACAAGGATCCTAAGAGATCAGAGACGGTTATGGGAATGGGATCCACTGAACATCTTTTAGGAGACAGATCGAAGACTCTCGTAAAGACCATCCAGTGTATTTTAAAAGTGAACATGATATAACGTTCCTGCACATAGGTCGCGACTTAACATCCCATCCGATGGACGATTCCCTTTCTCGGCGAGGAGAAAGAAGACTGGTTACGAGCTTGGCACGCTACCAGCTGAACTAACTCCCCCCCCCCCCCCACATTCAAATGTAGCAGCAACAAAAGCCTAAGTAAACAAACTGTCAAATCTGTGGAATAACTCAAATGTTACACTCAAATAAATATTCATTTGTTACGTGATTTATTGAGACATGGGCAATTTACGAAACTGATTTTAAACGGAAAAAAGAGAAAACAACTATGAAAATATCTGTGCCGAATATTTAGTACAAAACTCTTATTCTTCTTCTCATCGATTTCCGTGTTGTGTTCGCGGTTTTCCGTTGCCTTTTGGAGCGTCAAGTTTTCATCGTGCTCAGGGGCGATATCTTCGCTTTGGGACTCGTTATCTTTCACGTTTTCTTTTATATCAGTTATCTCTTTCTGAAAACACTCCAGGGTGTGTATGTCAGCAACTGAAGTGTTGTGTGCAGCAAACTGATATATTTTCAAACTGTGGAAGAAAAAGAACGCTTTCTCTCATGAATGCAAGGCGATTTTCAGATTCTTGCTGTCTTCAGTGGCGTGCCCTTCTAGATAATGGAAAGAGGCATCCAATCAAGGATTAATATGTGAAGGAACTAGTGCTACTTTTGCTTACAAGAATGAAACAGATTCTGACTTTTGTACTATTATTCATTTATAACACAAAATATATTTTTCTTTCAATTTACACATGCGTTGTTTTTCTTTTGAGATCCCCGCCTTCTTTACAGATCTTCTCTAAAGCATGTTATACAGACAGGCTGCTGTTACATCTCTATACCAAGCAACATCTAGAGGATTTTTTTATATTATTTTTACTTTTCATAGTGTAACATCTTCTGAAAGTAACAAATTTATTTCTTGAAAAAAATCTATGTCGCACTTATTTCCAAATCGAATGATGGAGCATCGCTTGATCTACAAGTGCTTCAAAGTCTTAATAGTCATTGGCTAGAGAGCATGCCTTGGCTTATTATAACTATGCAATAACTATGCTCGCTTATAAAACCAGTAGTCCTCCATTAGGGAAATTTGATACAAAGTTCAAGGACTGATAAAAACAGAGAAGGTCGTCAAGACCTCCATTCATAATAATAAAGAATTCGAGTCTGAATGAACTTGCTACGAATCCAATAATTATGAGTTGAGCATCATCATCATCTTGAAGTAGCCATGGGCTACGGAGGTTCAACCAGACTGCACAATTTAGTTCTCCAAGCATACATGTCCTGATCTGCTGCATCTGGTCACCGTACACAAATTCTAACAAGATCCTATTTGACATTGTCTGCTCACCGCATCCTAGGTCCTCCCCTCTTTCTGAGGCATTTTCGCACACTGTTCCTAACCCTATTCGATAATGTATGATTATCTATACGGGCAACATGACCGAACCAACGGAGTCTGCACAATACACTGCTTAAAGGAGGTTGCTGACTCCTTGCCTAACCTCATCATTACTTACAAAGTTGAACCACCTAATGCCCAAGATACTGCGTAAACATCTAGAATCAAAAGCATCTAATTTCCTGTTATCTTGTTTGCAAAGCGTCCAAGCACATATATATAAACACTTAAAACTTTTATTTAATATGGAAAGAAAGAGAAATTATTAAGGAATTTCACACTTATAACCTTTCAAATATATTTCATTACGTCCAATTTCTTCTCTCGAAATTCTATCAGTTGTATCGATAGTGACTACGAAAGGCCAAAAATAAGAGGTGGGAAACGGAAAAAAAAAATCCTATGATCTTATTCAAATTTGATGCATACCTATATACACACACACACATAAATTTACTCATTAACATCATAAATTGAATGCATTAACTTTAGTGATAAATGTAGGAATGTGATTCACAAGTTAATTGAAACCATACGTGAAGAGTCTTGAGTATAGAGCAGTGGTTCTCAACCTTTTATGCTTCACGTATCCCCTGGAAATGTGTATGTAACTGGCGTACCCCTTGTATAGATAGATAAAACTATAGTTTTACTATAATATATATATAATAAGGAATAAAATAAAACTTATATATATATAACAACAGTCTAGCGACTTTTGAGCTCTCACGGCGTACCTCAAAAACTTTAACCGCATACCCCACGTTGAGAACTCCTAGCATAGAGGAAAAATTGTCTTTTGCCACGTGGGATACGAACCCACGACCTCCTGATTATATCATAGATTCATATACCACCCGGCTCATGACACATTTTCCTCTAAACTCGATATTATTCGGCTTACAGGTGTTAACCTCTTTGCTTGTTATTAAACACACGTGAAGATTCTTAACTTCCGAATAAGGTTCTGATGAAAATATCATTTAGGAAATGAAATTTAAATCCTGATTTTGGACAATAGCATTTCAAACGCTAATATAGTATGGAAAAATGAAATATCACCGTTATAGTAATTTTATCTACATTTAAAAAATTAGAAAATTCAGCGTTATTAACATAGAAGTTTGAGAAAAATTAAAAAATTATGGAAAAAAATTAAAACACATACTTATTGCAATAAAGGATCCGAATATAGCATATATTGTTAATGTTTTATTAATGTTTTGGTGCGAATTGCTAAAAATGGTATGATAAATGTTTAAATTGGTAATTCTGACGATAAACAGCATTTCAAAATTTCTTCGGATGAACAAGATTTTGCCTCTTAATTCTTCTGAATGAGAAGAAATGTCAGTCGCGAAAAAAGAAAACGAATTCAGTGCTATGATATACTGATAATGCTGCATTCAAATACTTAAATAATAATTAATTTACTTCAAAATTGCTTATATAAACAAATGTCTTATTTACAAACGGTTCAAGTTAGAACTTTAAAAGCACATAAAAGAAAGATCATACATTTATTCGATATTTCCAAAAATTAACAATGGCCATAATATAAAATATCACATTGTTGCAAATATATTTGTGTTATCGGTGCTAAATTTGCTAAAGGAACCGTCTAACATGATGATGTTCAGCATGGTTTCTTCAGGGGAGCGAAATTGAAACCATTTAAGCATTTCGTTTTAGTAGTATTATTCATTTATATTAAAATTAATTTTAAAATATTTCCACTGACTTTCGTTTGAAAAAAATTCTAAGCGTCATATTCAAAACCTTTTAAACAAATTTATTTACTTTTACTACCCAATTAGACTGAATTTTTGAATGCCAATTCCCATTAAAGTGCATGTTAAGTATAAACATAATTATGAATAATCGTACCTGTCTATTTGTTGAATTTGACTCGAATTTAAATGAAGAAATCAGGGTGAGAAATTAAAAAAATTTCAGTGTAAACTTTATATAAAATTTATTTAGAATTTTATTCCCAAGCCAATTTCTAGTCCCTTATATACAATACATATAACGCTTATCCTATCGTTTTAACACTTAATATTTCATTTTCACTACTCATTTTAGCATGTATTCAATTAAAATTTGAAATTTAAGGTTTCTGATGATATTAAGAACATCCATGAAGAAAGTTTTGATTCACCACTTCAACTACTATCTAAACAATGCTGGATTCTCTCTAATTCTGTATTCTTCAATTCTGAACAGAAATTCGATATTTAAATATTCTTTGGAGAAAAAATATGATTTATTTAATTAAAAACGCCAGTTTACAGTAAATAATTTTCGCGATGATATTTATTTACATAATAGTTTAGATATAATAATTTCCATTTTAGAGTTTTCGTTTTTTATTTACATTCATTCTCTTAAATAATATAAATTTGCATAGGATTTAAAAGATTGAAAATTTCTATTCAATATTAGTTACCAGTGGCGACTGGTGACTAAAATTTCAGGTGGAGCACTGACTACTACCGGCAGAGCCTGGATGTAAGAAAAAAAAAACTTGAGAGCTTGATATTCATCTGAGCCGAATAGGACTGAATAAACGTTTCTAATTGCATATATATATTCTTTTTTTTCAGCTATTCTCAAAGCGCATTATTTAACAAAAAATTTCGGAAAAAACAAACTCGAACAGGTGTTCTTGTCCTTTCTACTTCAATTTAGATTTAGCTACTCTACTGTAATAATTACCTATGTATATATTATATATGCATTTTTTCTCTCTGTACTAGTGTTACTTGAAGAAACTATTAGCAAAAATTATGTCTAATATATAGATTTACTTATTTTTTTGTCTTCGTTCCGATCATAAATTCATATTTGTTATTTTAAACTCAATTACTCGTTGTAAATTATCACCTGAGCAGTTGTCTATTTTGGTAATATTAAATTTGCAATATTAGTTTATTATATATACTATATTAAATTAATTTAACAAAGAAATTGCAAAAAGAAGTGAATGGTTATAAAATGAATTATAAAAAATAAGACTGAAAAAATTTTAATGACAGCGGCAGGGATGGAAAAGGAGAACTTTAAAGTTTCAAGTCCAAAAGGAAATATACATTTAGCCGACTGAGCTATGAATTATTCATTAGATGACTCTTAAAATATAATATTAGCATTTCTCTTATAGACCAAATATTCAACACATTTTATATTTTCATACCTAATGCTGTTCTTAAATTATTTACACATAAGTATCCTTATAAAAGTATCTTAAAATATTTACACATGAGTATCCTGGTAAAATGAAAGTGTTGGCAACCGAGTTCAAACACATATTATAAGGAAAGTTTAGACTTGTTGAGCCTATCAGAGTAAATGAAGACATTCGTCAAAAACAGATCTTCGACTTTGATTAGCACTGGTAGAATCAGCCAATCTAATGGGCCTCTACAAAATGGTGACCACGCTCCTGCATTTCAGCGCCCTTCTATTTCTGCGCATTTGAGTCATCGCTATAATAGATAATACTAAGATTCCGGATGGTGGTCGTAATGTTAAAATTCGTATTGAAAATAGAAAAGCAGACGACGTAGCCCTGATTCGCAAAGCAAATGATGCGATTGTCTAGGTTAGCGGTTCTCAATGCCTGGGATGCGCGATAAAATGTTTTGGGGTACGCCGTGAGAACTCAACAGTCGCTAGATCTAGTAACAAAGTCGTTAAATTGACAATACTGCTACTGATTAATTTCTGAGAACTGAGTGAAGCGGCGCTGTAGTTCATGTCTGTGCGAGTTTGTCAATCCTCCCTCCCCTACCTGAGAGCCGAACCTACCGAACAGCCAAAACATCCATTCTAAGTGAGTGAATGTGCCTTCTTACTGCTCTATGTATTTGTTATGATTTATTTCACTTGCTGTGCTTAAAGTTATTTTTAATCTTCAGTTTACTGTGAAGTTAAATGAACGTGTTTCTAAAGTGCCTTGAAGCATGGATAAATGGATAATTAAGAAGAAAAGTAACGTGAAGCCGGAGCCGATTGCTTCTACATCTGCGACTACGTCATCAACCCATGTGAGTAAAGAGGTGGATTCAGCAGAAACTAAAAGAACGTTAAATGTTAAACAATCAAGTGATAAAAAAATTAAAAAACGTAAATATCATGAATCATATTTACAATTTAGCTTTACATGGTCGTATGAAGCAAGTTGCACCAGAATATAAGTTCACTCATTGTTGTCTTCACTGTGAAGCGCTGATAGCTAAATTTCTTCCTGATGACTTGAAAAGAGTTTTGGATGAAAGTGTATAAATGGTTAATTTCATCAAAATCCGACCTTTGAAGTCTCGACTTTTTTCAATTATGTGTGAAGAAATGGATAGCCTGCATAAGAGATTGCTGCTTCACACAGAAGTACATTGGTTGTCACGAGGAAATGTTCTTTGCCTTTTATTTGAACTCCACAATGAAGTACGCCGTTTTTTAATGGACCATGAGTTTCGACTTTCTTTGAGACTACAAGACTTAGAATGGCTTCTACGGTTAGCATATTTAGCTGATATTTTTGAAAAAAATTATTATTTCGAACTTATCATTGCAAGGAGACAACATTGATGTGTTCTATGTTGAGAAGAAAACAGAGGCAATGATAAAAAAATTTCTCTCTGAGAAAACGGAATTAAAAAGAATAGCTGCGACCAATTTCAGCGACTAGATTCATTTCTTAAAGAAAATGAGCAAACGATTGAAGACTTTGGACGACATCAGACAACAAATAATCGTTCACTTAAGCACTCTTAAAACTCTTATAAGGCAGTATTTTTCACCCACTGATGAAACGCAAGACTGGATTCGAGGCCCCTTCACATTTGATTTGGAAAAATGTAAGCTTCCATTGCCCAATAAAAAAGAGTTGATTGAGATATCTTGTGACAATAGTTTAAATAGCATTCATTCCAAAAAGCCTTTGATTGGTTTTTGGATTGGAGTGGAGAAGGATTATCCGACTTTGTCAAGAATTGCAGTCAAATATTTGTACTTTTCACAACAACTTATTTATGTGAACGGTTTTTGATTTGCTTTAAAAACGGGTTCTCAATGTGGCTATACAACAACTTATTTATGTGAACGGTTTTTAACTGCTTTAAAAAATAAATATAGGAACAGGCTGGATGTTGAAGATGACTTGCGACTCTACCTTAGCAAGATAACCCCAACCACACATGAACCGTGCAAGCGTAAACAAGCGCAACCATTTCACTGATTACCCAGTAAAATGTTTATAATTTTATAAGATTTGTTATATTGTTTATGTCATTTTTGTGTTTATCGATACATGTAATTTATGAATACAAAATTTAATGTATATATGTTTTATTTTATTCCCATTGTTATACTATATAGCTTTATCTATTTATACAAGGGGTACGCAAGTTACATACACATATCTAGGGGGTATGTGAAGCATAAAAGGTTGAGAACCACTGGTTTAGGTAACACAACAAATAATGATTACAAAACGAATTTAAAAAATGATATTATGATGACTTAGATACGACAAATAATGAATACTAAATTCGAAATTCGTTTTTTTTTTCTCTGATTATGTCTGGTGGGGAGTGCCTCTGGTGGCCTAATGGATGAGCAGCCCCTGTTAGTTACTAGTAAAATTGCCAAACAGATTGAAGAGAAAAGATTTTCGGTGTCAAGGCATTTATAATTACGATTAATGAGTCAAAGGGGACAAACACTCATCAAATATTTTCTCCCTCAACTAGTGTTTGTTAATGAACAGTGTTATGTTGAAGAAGAACAAGGATATCGATTGACAGTTTTTTTGGCATGCGAAGAACATCGAGACGATTATGGAACGACTACAGAGTATTCCCAAGGAATGTTGTGATAAAAGATGAATTGAACAATTAGAGCAGCGGTTCCCAATCTGTGATCCGCGGATCCCCTGGGGCCCGCGATAACGTCTGAGGGGGTCCACATGAAGTCACTTTTCAGGACAAATAATTTATATTTCCTTCATATAGCAGTGCGCTGATTATCACGCGGAAAAGTACTGAATCGCGCTTTTGAAATGCGTGATGAAAATCGAAATTTTTTAATTAATGGTGCATTTTCTCTGAGTGATCTTTCAATGATATTAAATGGTTGTGTAGAGTCGCGTACTTGTGAAGTACGCCTTGAACGCAATTAATGTGAATGTTTTTAATGTAATAACAATGATTCAAAGAAAATTAAGCTTTGTAAAACTGGCATTATTTACCAATTTCGCGACTATACACCTCTAATATTCGAAGCACCATATATCTGAAAAGGCCCGTTTAAAATGACCTAGTATTTAAAATTAGAATAGTTTTTTTCTTAACCTTTCTGTGAAAGAAATTAATCAGTCTATCACAAATTTAAATATCCCATTTATACTCTAATTCAGCGGTTCTCAACCTTTTGAAAGCGGAGGACCCCTATTTTAATTTGAAAAATACGGCAGACCCCTGTGTAGGGGATTGGAGTTGACTAATTTTATCTTAAATTATGGCCTATGTTTTTGCATTACGGTACTAGGAATACCAGAAAAAGGAACAGGTATTACGAAAAAAGAATGTATATCAGCAAAAAAAAGTAAACTTTTTTATTATGTAGTTACAATAAGTTGAAAGCAGCATTAATTTTTAGTTAGTGTGAAGGTTTATGTTGTTTGATTGAAACAAATTCAGAAATGTTTCGCTCAATTGTGCCAACTTGCACTCTGTCTTGCACTCAGTCTGTTTCTATATTTTGTCTTGGTGTATAAAAGTGCTGAAAAAAATCCGTTTTCGAACAAGTAGCATTAAATGTTTCAACGCCTTGTTTGATAGTTCTGCATATTCAGAGCGTAAATATAACCAAAAGTCAATCAAATTATATTTGTTAAACAATAATTTTAACGAACTGTCACAAGAAATCTCCATCAAGCTGTTCTTTTCATTACTTGCTAAGTCTTTATGGTTTTTACATCTTCATTAAAAGGATCTTTAATCCATTTATTGTTGTGCAGATTATGACCCTGGAGCACTATCAACTGAGCCAATCCACTCAGGAGCTACTTGGGTGATAGTAAGAGTGTTCTTAAGTTTATTGATGGATTGTGGAAATAGTGAGAGGGAATAGATTGCATATTGGATGAAATCTTACAGAAAGAAACTGCGTGGGGTAAGATTGTTTTACCTCTGAGCGACACTTTTTTGCACATAATGGACTAAATGGCCAGGCCACAATGACCCCGATAGTTTAGGGCAGTTTGAGGAGAAGGAATCCATTGGACAGTTGTTAGGAGACTGATGGTAGCCTCCCTCATATGCCATCCAGTGTGTTCTTTAGAGTACACAGGGTATGGCTCCCCGCACACGGAGCTACCGCTTAACATCCCATCCGACGGATTGCGGCCTTTCCAAGCTCATCGGTGTACCCTACGGACCGAGGGCTGGGCGGGGAGTTTTGCGAAGATAAATCTCAAGTCTGGCCCAGCTAAGACTCTAACTGGGCCATCCTCAGCCACAAATGAGTGGGGCTAAGTCCGACAAACGAGGACGCCATGACTGTGCCGGCCATGACAAATTCAGAGGTCTGGATATTGCTGATTTGGTCAATGTCTCCTTTCCAACGGGTAATACACAGGTGCGCCATCTGTTGAAAAATAATTAATCTTCCTTCAGGATTGCATTAATTTGTTTTAGTAAGAATTCTCGAGCATATCCAAATATCAGACACCAGAAATAGTCTTTGCCCAAAAAGAGATAAGCTGGTTAAAGTTTTACAAACAGATGAAATATAAATTTTATGCATATTTCTTCACTGTCATAACATTTGCTTGCGTTTCCTGTGAAAAATAAAGCAGTTATATATGTTGGAAGTTGAAAAGATATTTTATAATTGCAATGTACAGGCTCATAATCTGCAATTCCAAGGTTCGAGTCCCACCTCGGCCAGAGATGAAATTTATCTCCGCAAAACTTCCCACCCTGCCCACGGTCAGTAGGGGACACCAATGGGCTTGAAAATGCAGCCGTCCGTCGAACGGAACGTTAAGCCGTGGCCCCATGTGCGGGAGAACCATACCCTGTGCACGTTAAAGAACACGCTGTATGACCTTGACGGGAAGCTACCATCTGCCTCCCAACACCTGTTCCAGTGGGTCCCCCAACCTTCTCTGAGCCTTTGGGGTCCTTGTGACCTGATCATTTAGCCGATTGTGTATAACAAAAAAAAATGCCGCTCAGAGTAAAACAACCGAACTCTCAAGGGCCACAAGATCGGTCTATCTTTACCAATCCAACGATTTGGAAGTTTGGCATTTAAGATATTATATGTCATATTAATGTCACCATGTAATACAAAATCCTCCCCATCGTAACCTTCGAGAGTTCTTTACATTTAAAGGTATATTTACTATTGCTATTTAATTATTTAATAAAATAAAGCACTTTAAAAGATGAATGTTCTTTTATAATGACTTTTTATACGTTGGATATTGTAAACGCTTCTTTATCATAACAAAGCATTTAACAATGTTTTCTAAGGAAACTTTACTTTCTGTATTTGAATAACAGTTTCGGCAGAACTTAAAGATCTATCTGCATTGTAAGGGAACAAGTAGCTTCCTTGATTTCTATGCGTGACATTGCTTTGCATTTTTTCTCACATACATCTATAATTTTGAAAGTGACCTAGTGTTACAAATAATACCCACATAACTGTTATGTGGGAAACTCAGCTACCAGATAAAATACTCAAAAATGGGAAAATCAGCTACCAGATAGGTGTGTTAGACACACTGCTTCTTTAATTCTCGAATCAGTTGCAATTTCAACAGCTGAATCGCAATTCTTAATAATATTATGACGTTGGAAAAGAAAAAATCTGAAAAAGCCTTTTACTTTTGAAGCTTTTGGAAACAGCATGATCTACAAAACGTTTCACGTTTGAAGCTGTTGTAAACAGCACAATGTACAAAAACGTATGAAACTGCTGGAAACAACATTCTCTGTAAAAAAAGGTTTTACTTTTGAAGTTGTTGCGAACAGCATGATATACAAAACGTTTTAAGTTTAAATCTGTTGGAAACAGCACGATGTACAAAAACGTTTTACTTTTGAAACTGGTGGAAACTGAACGATCTGCAAAAACGTTTTAAGTTTGAAGCTGTTGGAAACAACATGATGTGCGACAACTTTTTAAACTGTTGGAAACAACGCACTTTGCAATTTTTTTTTACCTTTGAAGCTATTGAGAACATCATGCTCTACAAAATATTTGCTTTCGGATATGTAGGTTTTTCAGCACATTATACTAAATGGATAGGTCACAAAACAGAGAAAAAGGCAACGAAAAGGGAATAACCAAACCGCTTCCAAGAACGGAGAGACCAATTCTGTTAAAGTAATTAGTGCATTCCGTTGACGTCTTCATGCACAAAATTACGGCCGTTCCGATCCTATCGAACTGTTAGCGGTCATTATTAAAGAATTACTGCCACCAAATAAATCGAAATTGGTCTGACAGGTTTAGGCACAGCACTGATTTGGAGAGGATTTGCACCCTCAGTGAGCACAAAGAAATTCTTTCTTTCAGTTTCCTTTCATATCGGAATCTGATTTTCGATACCTGGGATTCGTCTAATGGAAACTATATAAGAAGTCCGAAAGGATCGTAACATTCGTTTCAACGCATGGGATTCGTTTCAACGCATGGGATGATCCTTCGGCTCCCTATTTATTAACTGAGATAGAAAAGGTCTGGCGCATTTTGTTATCGCTCTCCACTTACAGCGCTGCTCTCTGCAGATCCACGTTGACCTTTTCGGAGAACGAAGCCGCCAGCTGCAGTGTAAGCCACGGAATGCCATCGGCAGCATTCTCTCAGCTAACTGCTTCGGAAATGCGCTAATGGGAATTTTTATACTTCCTCACAGCAAACCGTTTCGAGAAAAGTGCAGACCATTTGCTTGAAATAAACTTCTCCTTTCGCTTCCTCTTAACAAATCGCAGTTGACAATGAAAATGCACGGAGAGAAAAAATGTTTTCTCTCTCGAGGACAGTTGAGCTTTCCTTGAACTCCAAATATGCAACTTCAAGTATTTTCACAATATTAAAATTGCAATTCGAAACTTATGCGCATTAACATTCATCATACATCAAAAAGTAATTTCTCTCTCTATATATATATGTAAAGTCAACAGGTACTGCAGGTAGACTAATGGTGTTTGGAATATTTTATGCATTTTGATTCATTTACGAACATAAGAATTCAACTCTACCGGAGTGGGGTTGAACAGGAAAAAAAGGCTATTCTGAAAACTGTTTTTTATGAGCACCAACATATAGAATAGTGGCATATTCTGGATGAGGAACAACGCATGAAATCAGAAACTATTTTTTGAGGAAATGTAATAAAAATCGAAAACTTTTCAGGTGTTTTCTACAGAAAGAATGAAATTAGGACCGTCATCTTTTGGTATAAAAGCATTATTGTATTTGCAATAGGTACATGTCTGGATCTAGAGCTAGGGGTGAGCATATTGAAATTCTCCCAAGATTTTAACAATTGAAGTGGAGGCAAAGGAAAGTGCTAAACAAATACATTACGCATATTTTGAAAGCATCTATGTCACACACTTTTCAAAGTGGAAATCGCAACACCTCGAAGGAAGTGATGTTTACGCTCGAACTGACAAGATGGAAGCTATGAGGGTAAATGTGCAAATGATCAAAAAACGAAACATGAGAATGCAAGGTACATGCGTTTATTGCAGATTCATCAGTATGCTCACCTTGAGCGCTTATACTGTAGACGTCTCGGCATTCCATCAATCAGACGGTAATAGTGTCCGGTAATAGTGTGAGGTATGGCGTTCCAAATAGCATCCAACTGTGAACGAAACTCTACCAGATTCGCCGTTGGAGGGAGCTGGCGAAGTGGCGAAGGTCCCACATATGCTCAATGGGCGACAAGTCCGGGGATTATGGCGGCCATGGGAGAATATTTACACCTTGGAGACTGTCAATCATTGTACGTGTAGTGTGAGGGGTGGCGTTGTCCTGCTGTAGAATCAGTCCAGGCATGGGGGTAAGGAAGGGTCGTGCCACAGGATTAAAGATGTCATCGATCACCACCTAGTGGTTAGTGTACCAGAGACATGAAGCATAAGTGTCTAGCGGCCTTATGTGATGCCATCCCATACCATTGCACCATATGGGGAGCCATTGCACCATACGGCGGCTAATAGAACAGGCTTCCTCATGTCACTGACGATGCCGAAGCCATGCGGACAAACGGCCGTTTGGGATTCGTCTGTGAAAGCACTCCTCCATCCCCCCCGATAGGGGACCACCTTGTCGTGGTGGGGGGGCTTCGGGCCCAGCAATCGGTCGAAGACTTTGCTGACCGGAATCGGTCCCCGGTTGGACAGAGCCAAGACCAAAAACATCGAGAAACAGAACCAGGACCAAAAACATCGAGAGATCAAAGACATCGCTGACCGGTTTAGTGGCCCAGTTTGACGGTGTCAAGACCTCAACATTAGGTGCTCCGTGGAGCAGTTCAAGGGCACGGCTGAACGGATTTCGTCACATAGTTGGCACGAGCCCTTTTCAAAGTCTGGGCCCCACTAAGAGTCTCCACCCCGGGTGCCGAGCGAACTTGGATCTATATATCCTTGTTCATGGCTAACCAGGGAACAGATTAAATTTCAGGTTTCTACCGGTGGTTAGCTTTCCTTCTATAGGACTGCTGCCATGTGAGGTTGGGGATGAGATGCATCTATATGGTGTATTCTTGCCCCCGACTCTATATAGTCTCAGCTTTCCGTTAACTTGGTAGTGTCGTGAGACGGAACCGGGGATTGCCGTGGTTGCTGAACATCTGGCAACAAATAGTACTCCTCCATTCCATAATCCAATATTGCCTTGCTCGACACCAGTGGAGATGTCGCAACTGGTGATGTCGCTGCAATGGCAGATGCCGGACTGGACGTCTCACCCTCATTCATGCGTCATGCAAACGTTGTCTAATGATTTGCGTAGAGATCACGGTACCAATTAGCAGTCTGCAAATCACTCTGAAGCATGGTCACTTTGTTGATAGGGTCGCCAATGGCCCTCCTATGGAGCATGCGATCTTCACGTTCTGTGATATGCATTCTGGTCCCGTACCTGTCCTTCGTGCCATATGGTGCTCCATGATGCTGCGTGAGAAGCACCATTGCACTGTGCTCACATTGTGCCCCATGCGTGGGGCGATCGCTCGAAGGCTGAACACAAGCTTTCGCATATCGATGACTCTCTCTCTCAATCAGGTCTCAATTGCTCATAAGGGTCCCTCTGACACTTCCAAGAAATGTTCCGAACATTTTCGCAGGATGCCTCACTAGCGGTCGTGCTATGATACGAGCTCGTGGGCGCTCAGTATTTATCATCGGCTCGGCTGGATGTCACGTGTCCGTTCGCTGCAGAACTTTGATCATTTGCATATCTCCGATGGCCGATTGCCTCCGTCGATTTAGATATCTCTACTTGCATTCCTTCTTGGTGTTGCAATCTCCACTTTAAGCAATGTAAAAAGACTTGATTCTATATGCATGTAATATTATATATAGATATGTGGGCTTATATTTTGTAGCATCTCCGAAGGTATTAGTTATAAGATGATGATACTTGTACCAATATTTTAATTAATTTTTCATAGATTAAATCGTTGTTTTCAGATTCTTTTTAACACTTCACACGTTTCTGTTCAGAAGATGAGAAGTTCCCGATGAGGAGCAAATTTCTCATCGGAAAGATCTTAACACACAATAATGTTGCCTTAAATGATTTAAAAATTGCATTCACTAACTCTAATAAGATTGTAATTAAATTAAAAAACTAATTTATTAAATTCTCCATACAATACAAGCTTTGCATTCATAGAGGATACACTACTGATGCAGATTACTTAAGTTGCATATATCATGGGGATTGAGGCCGCACTATGACCGTGCATTCAATGCCACAATAGTGGACACTTACCTTCACTGAACACCAGGAATGGCCTAAAGGCACAGGCATTCCAAGCGGTCACTTGGGGAGGCAAACTTTGAAAGTCACCTCTAATTTCAACTCAAAATAAAAGTGCCATTAATGCAAAGTTGCGAGTATAGTAATTTTGAAACATTGTTACTAATGGTTTAGCAGGGATTTTATTTCAAATGTGGAGTCAGAAAAAAATACTCAGTTAGAGCCATAAAATGTTAAAATCTTTCGGGATGACAGAAATGGTAAGATCGCTTAGGACTTCAAAAACAAAATCAGTTTTAAAGGCAAAAAAATTAATTAACTGAAGTGGCAAAACAATTTTTTCAAGAGCTGCAAAAAACGTAAATTTACTTAGGGGCGGAAAAAATAAAATTTACTTGAGGGCGATAAAAGTAGAGTTACTTGAAAGCGGCAAAAATAGATTCCTTTGAGGGCGGCAAAAAAATTTATTCGTGGCGGCAAAAGTATATTTACTTGAGGGCGGCAAGAAGTCAATTTCCATGCGGGCGGCAAACGGTAAATTTATAAAGGGCGGCAAATGCATATTTACTTGAGGGCGGCAAAAATTAAATTTACTTGAGGGCGGCAAAAATTAAATTTACTAAAGGGAGGCAAAAGCATATTTACTTGAGGGCGGCAAAAAATAAATTTACTTGAGGGCGGCAAAAAATAAATTTACTTGAGGGCGGCAAGAAGTCATTTTCCCTTCGGGCGGAAAAAAGTGAAGTTATTTAGGGCGGCAAAATATATTTACTTGAGGGCGGCGAAAATTAAATTTACTCGAGGGCGGCAAGAAGCCAATTTTTATGCGGGCGGCAAAAAGTTCATTTAGGGCAGCAAAAGATCTTGGACTGAACCTGCTGAACATAACTTTCTCGAAATGAATAATACTTTCAATATTCATTTTCAGCCGAAGTACTAAAGTATAACGCGAAAATTAGATAGTTCCATATTTTACTTATTCGTCTCTGAACTGTCTTTTTTAAATCTCTCTTTTTCCCCGTCAGCATTATCACTTTTTCTTTTGCAGCACACAAGTAACGTTTCTCGGATGAAAAGAGTAATGGCGCGAGACTTTTACTAAAATGCATATCCAGAGAGAAATAAATCTTGCCCAGCTGACATCCGATTTAAAATGCAAATTAATTATCGGGATTAAAACTGATTGTCTCCCTCAGTTAAGAAGATTACAGAGGATTCTCGCTTCAAGGATCAGTGAGCATTTTACGCACACTAGGGACATTTTGTCAAAGCGTAATGGATGCCTCATCTTTCAACGAATCCTAGAAGTGCTTGCCACGTTTTCCTTCACCGATCATTTCCACGACAAATAGCAGAGACGGATTTCTGTCGTCGGTTCTTCAAATATAATCCTTCATAAAATTTAGAATACTCCAAATTTATAAGCAGCTTTCCGAACTATAATCTGAAGTATGTTTTTTTTAAGTTGTTTTCGTCTTGGTTAAAATATGCATTGTTTCTATTGACTTCGAGCTCCTCGCATCGGCAACACTGATTTTTTCCACAAAACTATTTATTGATTTATTGACTTCTGTGTCAGCAAATAACTTTATGTATTTATTATTAATTGAATATTTCATTAATAACACTCTAAGCTTGAGTGACTTTCTTGTTTAAATCTTATTCAGCGCAACATTGACAAAAAAAAAGTAGTTCCTTCTCCGATCATAGATGGTGCCATGGACAAGTTTCTATAGATTTATAAATCACATAAGTAAAGAAATCACGGATCTAGTGTTAGTATAGTGGCTAGAACACTGAGGCATGAATCTGGAGAGATGTGGGCTCGTAGTCCCGCAAAACTATATAGGTATTTGTCACGGAGGCTCGATGGAAGAGGGTTTGGTGCCCCAGAACTTCTTTTTAAATTCCCCTTTAATTAATTTATTAATTAATCATCGCCCGTGATCTGGGTGAATCTACAGATCCGCGTGGTGCTATGACCGTGCTTTGATGTGCGTCAGACGTGATGTGTCTTCGATGAAAGAAGTAAATGTTCAGTGCATTAAGGAGAGGACGACACACCATTTGTTTACACTTTTTACATTCACACATATATATATACAATATGGGAATGCACTAAATTCTGTGGACCTTAGCTGTGCTCCATACTTTACTGAATTAAATGGCATTATTTGCTATGCTTCGGAGACTTTCCCCAATGAGCTTAACATACCTTGAATGACGCTTTGCTTTTGCAGGCATTCGCTTAACAAGATATAAATCTGTACTTTCTCTTACAGAAATCGCTTTACAGACCTCAACTCGGCGAAAGGATATTCTAATCTCTGCCTACATAACCTGGTTCACAAAGAACAGAACCCTACTCCTTTAGGGTTTTTGAGAAAGTTTTGAAGAACTTTTGACGCATTAAACAAACGTGATTATCCTCGTTTCTCAGCTATTCTCTTTCTGCCTTGGCTATTTCTGCATCTGTCCGTCGCCTCACTCAGTGACTCAGACCTTAACACCTCCAGATATACGAAGGAAGTCGATCGACGAAGGTGAAATAAAACCATTTGTCGGTGACCACTTTCACAAGCATCTGAAGACTACACAACTAGGTCACGGATGACATCTAATGAGCAAAATTCCCATTTAAGATACTGCTGAAAATGCACATCCAGCAGAGTTATGTAGAGCAATATATGTATGATAATAACACAAATTTGAGGAACACGACAATACTGAGGATATTGAGTTGCACTGTGCATCAGTTCCTTGATCCATAATAAAAAAATGCGGAAGGATAGAGACAGGTTTAAAATTTTTGGTTGGTACAGTCGCTCAAAAAAGTATCCGAACGCTACGGTTGATTGCAGAATTCAGAAAAAATATATGGGAACGAATTTTTTAGAAATTAGTGACTGGCAACCTTCGTGTCACGTGACACGAAGTTGCCAGTCACTAATTTCTCACGCAAGCCCATCACGTGACACGAAGGTTGCCAGTCACTAATTTCTAAAAATTTCGTTCCCATATATTTTTTCTGAATTCTGCAATCAACCGTAGCGTTCGGATACTTTTTTGAGCGACTGTACATAACCAACTAAAGAGGTGGTTTCATTATCATTGCACCTGTAATATCGTCAGTTTCAATTAATATGGAGCTATTAAACTATTTTGCAAATGCAAATTTCAATCTCTGAACATCTCATCATCAATAGGCAAACTATGTCTCTCTGAGACATTCATATTTCAGTTTTAATTAATGGTTAGTTCATGGTGAAGCTTTAAGATATTCATATCCGATTTTAGAATAGGGGACAGCTAAATGGTGAGGTTCTGAGACATTGATATTTCAATACAGATTAGGGGTCACTTCGATTTTAAGATTCTGAGAAAATTATATCCTGATTAAGATTAGTGAGCACAATGGAAGGTTTGAAGTATTTTACGTGAAGTCAGATTAGAGTACAGCTCAATGACGAGTCTCTTAGACATTCATAAAGTAACACAGATTAGAGACCAAATCATTGGTCAGATTTTGATACATTCGTATCCCAATTCAAATTAGGGGTCAGCTCTTTGATGAGATTCTGAAACATTGATACACAAATAGAGTAGGGGGCCAAGTTAACGATGAGGTTCTGAGACTTTGCATAATAAACATTACCTCTGAAGCAGCAACTTCTCAGATATATGTAAAACATTGCTCCTCAAACAGCTGCTTCCAAAATATAAAGAATATTGCCAATTAAGCAAGCAATTAATCTGCAGTAATCTCACGGAGATCTAACAGGAGTCTGTCAGTATAATATACCGTAACGAGTTGGGTTGTTTTACCTCTGAGCGGCACTTTTTTGCACACCATGGGCTAAATGGCCAGGTCACATAGACCCCGAAGGCTCAGAGAAGGTTGGGGAAGGGTACCCACTGGACAGCTGTTGGGAGACAGATGGTAGCCCCCCGTCAAGGCCATCCAGCGTGTTCTTTAACGTGCACAGGGTATGGCACTCCCACACACGGGGCCACGGCTTAACGTCCCATCCGACGGACGGCGGCCTTTCCAAGCCCATCGGTGTCCCCTACTGACCGTGGGCAGGGGGGGGGGAAATTTGCGGAGATAAATCTCAACGCTGACCCATCTGGGACTCGAACCTGGGAACTACAGATTACGAGCCTGGCGCGCTACCGACTGAGCCACCCCCGCCCCCACACCATAACGAAAATCTATGAGAAAGGCGAGACCTCAACAGAAAGACAGCACATAAACGAAACAGTCATGTATTATCTTGCGCTCGCTCGAACCTGGTTGGTAGCCATGCTAACCATTCGAGACTGAGTTTATGTACGAATGAGAGATTCTTAGTTATATCAGTAGGTTATATATAAATTCTGCATGTGAGATTCTAAGGCCTTGTATCTCAATTCAGATCAGGATAATTCAATGTTGGCCTAATATATAGGTACAGGTTGCGTTTTAAAACCTGTGCTATGATCGAAACATAAATGGGTCAATGGTTAAAAATTGTTTGCAGACAACTGATTTAAACAAAATTGCTGAAAAATAAAAAAAGTTTCCCAGGTCACTGGTTTAAATTAATATACTGGAAACGAAAACCTATTTTTAGACCATTGGTTTACATTAATATTATGAAAAAGAAGTTGTTTACAGACTACAATAGTTCTCACTAATAAATTGAAAGTAAAAGAAATTTGTGAACTACTTACTGGTTTCCACTAACATACAAAAAATGTTTCGTAAACTATTGTTTTACCCTAATACACTGCAAATTGAAAACATTTATAGACTACTGGTTTGCATTAATATGCTGAAAACATTATGCAATGAATTCGCTTCTTAATCATTTGAGCAAAGATTTAATAACTAATTAATAAGTATTTATTGTAGGTGGAGTGAAGCTAAAGGGTTAATGCATATAGGGACTTGATATGGCAGGTGGGGGAGGTAATTGAGATGATAACCAATGTACTTCGTCTAAATGAAAAGAATTTGAGAATTAACCATTTTTGAGATTTGAAACTTTGTGAGATTAACGGGCAATTGCAACACACGTGCCACAACCCAATATTTTAACCTGGATTCCAGTCTCAACTGTGATATCTCACCTCGGCGGTATATTTACCACACCACCTGGATCAATACTGAGTTCAGTCTTGTGGACATAAACTTGGAAGAAATGTCAATTAGTCGAAAGATGACCGATTTCAAAGCAGCGAAGGAATGCGTTTGAAATGAAAAAGAAACTAAGCTTTTGCTTTGTCAGTTTTACAGGATATTATCGATAAAGCTTATACCAAACCTTTTAAAAACAACCAATTAATTTAAAAACCAAAATTGCTCAATTATAAGTGAATCAATTTGAATCAAATAAACCTGCACTTTAATTAACTAGCGAAGCATACACTTCAGGTAGTCTGAAGCTTTTATGAAAGATTAACATCACGTAGCATATAGGAAGCCTTTGTTTTAGATGTGAACCCAAGATGAACGAGAATGAAAGCCCCGTGCAATAAAATGCTCTCATCGTGCGGTGGCGAAATTATTCACGTGCATTTGCAGCGAACGCATTCCCAATTAATGCTTCCTTTCTTGGGATGTTATTGTGTACAAGTTGGCGTGAGTTCTCTCTGCTCAACCAGAGAGCAATGCGATTGAGACAACATGTTAGGAGTAACATGCTGAAACGCATCTGGGCAGTTAATCTGTGTCAGATTGCTCATCATTAATTGAAAGAGTTTCTGCTTTTAAAACGTATCTAGAGGGGGAAGCAAGCGAGCATGTGAAACTCGTTAGCAAAAATATCTGCTGCCTGCACAAGAGCTTGACTGACGTAAGAGAATATGGAAGCTTAGCAGGGAACTCTTGCATTAGAAGACAGTAGAATTATGAGAACTATTGGCCTCAAGGAAGTATTTAATAATGAAAAGGCTAAAATCTGATTAAGTCCAAAATATGCAGTTTTAGAAGAATACCATTATCTCTGTTGAACACCTAGAAAAACAAAATCGGGTACTCTTCCAGAGTGATCACTGAATTGATCAGAACCTCACTTTGGAGATCAGTTTAGCCCAGTGATTTCCACATTGTGCATCGGAACGCTCTGAGAGGAAGCATAAAAGCATAAAATGACAATTTAAACGAGAAAATTTAAAAAATAAATTTCCACACACAATAAAAATTTCAAATTAATAAAGGTTTAGATTAAACAAGATATTCTTTTTAACTGAAGGGCCGCCCAGAAAATTTAAAAAAATTAATTATTTTAATGAGAATTTTGTCCCCTGAAGTTGAACTTTTTTTTCTTCTATACGTTCTTTTTCTCTCTTAGGGTTCGGGTGTTTTAACCTCTAAGCGGCACGTTTTTGCATACAATGGGCTAAATAGTCAGGTCACAAGGAACCCGAGAGAGCTCAGAGAAGCCACTGGACAGATGTTAGGAGACAGATGGTAGCCCGTGTCATCCAGAGAGTTCTTTAACGTTCACAGGGTGGCTCTCCTGCACACGGAACCACCTCTTAAAGTTGCATCAGACGGACGACGGCCTTTCCAAACCCATCGGTGTCCTCTACTAACTGAGGGTAGGACGAGGAGATTTGAGAAAATTAATCTCAGTCCTGGTCCGGGCGGAACTCGAACCTAGGAACTGCAGATTATGAGCTGGAACAAAAGGACTGAGCCATCTCAGTCCCTTTGTTTTTTCTTTTACAAATTTAATTATCATCAATAGCTCATTGGCCACACAAAAAGGGGTGGCGGGCCGTAATTTTCCCAGGCCTGGTTTCAATGTATCATATTTACTTTTAACGTGGACCTTTCTCAGTCGCACTTCGAAAAATAGTTTCTAGAAGACATCTAAGAGAGAAGTTAGATCAGAAATCGTTTCAGAGATACATCGCTTCCATTTTTTACAGCAACGGAAAAAGAGAAGCTAAGTCATCTTTCTTCGTTATACCACGTTGAAATGAGATTTCAGTCAATCACACTTCTTGATTCTTGGATCACTGTGCAAAAACAGGATATTAAAATAAGATGCAGATCTCTACGTATTTTAATTCCGTATGAAACTTCTTACCTATCAGAAACTGTATTCTTAAGTGCTGCACAGATTAAATCCAACTACCGATTCAAAATCAGCGTAACGAAGGAAATGTATGTAGTATTTCTTTAATATTATGTTTTTGTAGTGCCATCTTCTCTTTATAAAAAGCTATTTATTATTCGTAATTTTGTTGTTTTTAGTTCGTTTTAAGCTTTCTAATTATAAAGTGGGTATAGAACATATTTCTTATTGTAGCAGAATATTTCTTCAGCAAACGTATTAAACCTTAAAACTAAGTTAATGTGAGGATGGTGGGGCGGTTTAGGTTTGATTTATGGGAAATGCTGAAGAAATACTAGAAGTCAAAACATTTCTGAAATACAGGTTTATCCATTTCATTTGTTTTTCAATGATTATCTGTTTTACAAACAGTTTTCGGTCTGTAAATAGTAGCTAGGTAGTCATTGGAAGGAGACCTATGTACCAGTTCCCTGTGATGATGCATAGACCGGCCAGGCATCTAATGTCTAACTCCACCTTCTCGTGATGCAGGCAGTTAGTACCTTTCAAAAGAGATACCCTCTTGTGGAAGTGAACGGAAAGTGAGGCTGTCAGATTAGTGTGACCTATTGATCTGGACAACTATGGCTACTTTTCTTTTTCTTTCTACCCTGCTTAGGAGTGGTCAACCACACAGGATTATGGTGCTGACCATATAAACTTACCGGACTGGACTGGATTAAGGCTCTGAGCTTGATTATGGATCCTAATTTGCTGCACTGGTGGGATTCTATAGAGGGAAAATCTTCCGCTGAGTTTTCTCTTTGTATGTGGGTTGACAGCCCCAAGGGAATAGATTCACAGGATATGTTTATCTGCTGGTGGATAATCCTGAGCAGAGATCATCGCAGGCATCTGAACTCTTTGCTTCTATTGGCATCACCAAATTCTACATTGGAGGAAGTCTTCCAGTGTAGATGGCTTCAGCCTTTAGTAATGGTGGAACGTGTCTTTGCCCCATGTCTGCGATTAAGGGGCTGTTTGATATTGTCGGCATTCCCTCTCTCTCACTAAACATAGTTTCTTTAAACATCCCACTAACCATTTTCTCTCCATAAGTAGTTGGAAAGTGAGGACTATGCACAGAGATTATTCTCTTGATGTCCTCCCACAAAAATATACCATTATAATTTACATATTCTCGGCTTGCAAGAGACCAAATGGACATATAAAGGTCAAATTTTGAAAAATAATCTTAAATTTCTCTTTTCGGGTTGGGACTATAATAAGCATCACCAACACGTAGGTACCGCTTCTCAGCAGACACTCCAGTGATGCTCTTCTAGGATATGAGTGCATTAATGAAAGGTTTCTTACAGCAAAGTCTCAGACAAGCCTTAAAGACTTGAATGTTATCTGCTGTTATGTCCCCACTGAGGATGCCAATGATGATGAGAATGATAAGTTTTACGGACAACTTCAGGATATTTTGAATTCTGTCAAGAAAGAAGATATTACCCTTGTTCTAGGTGACTTCAAAGCCGAAGTTGGTACTGACTCTGGCTTTTTTTGGGAGCGTTGATAAGCCCTTTTGGTGTTTGTAGCGCCAATAGCAATGGACAACTTCTTCTACAAGTAAGTAAACTTAATGGTTACAGAATAACTAACACTTATTAGAAACACCGCGACATACATAAGTACACATGAGTTTCACTAGATGGGCTGCATAAGAATATGATTGATTATATATTAATTAACAGTAAATCGGCTAGTTTTGTTAGGAATACCAGGTCATATAGGGGAGATGAAATTGGATCTGATCATTACCTTGTTATAAGTGTGTTGCAACTTAAACTTAAGAAGTGTTGTGCTAAGGTTAAAATATTTGCCTTTAATTCTGAAGCTCGGAAAGACCCAATTATAGCTAAAGCTTAACATGATAGGTTACTTAGTCATTATGACAGCCATGGTTTGCTTATTACTGAAGTTGAAGAAGAATGGGACCATTTTAAACAAGCTTTTCTTGAAACGAACAGTACTCTTTTAGGAAAAAAGGAGCAGAGGAGGCAAAATTATTTGAGTGCTAAGGTACTTGAGCTTATTTAAGAAAGAAAGAACTGCAGGAATGTCTTTAATCAATACCCTATCAGTCCCAATAGAAAGTATTACAGAGAGCTTAATAAACATGCAAAGGATGAATTAGCTGTTGATAACAATCCTTGGCTTAATGGCTTGGCTGACAAAGCTCAGGAAGCAGTTAAACAGCACAACAGCAGATAGCTGTTCCAGATAATGTTTTCTGTGGTAAAAAACAGACAGGTATACAGTGATTGAAGGATAAATTATGTAAGGTTATAGAAGGTGATAATTCTGTCATGGCTAGGTGTGCCGAGGATTTCAGTGATGTTCTAAACAATGTGGTTAGTTCTACTCCCATTGTTTGTAATGATGATAGATGCATTACTGCTTTGATGTTGGCCCTATAACACAGTCTGAAGCCATTTTGACTGTTTCTAAACTTAAACTACATAAATCCCCAGGGGTAGATGAAATTACTACGGAGATACTTAGAGCTGGGAATGTTTCGGTTACCAAATGGATGACTGAAATTTTGAATATCTTTTATGATAAAGGCATTGTTCCTAAGGATTTTACCAGAGCTATAATTATCCCTATTTAAAAAAAAAGCAGTTCTTGTGATAACTATAGGGGTATCAACTTACTCTCAGTTTCAGGTAAAGTTCTTTGCATGATTGTGCTTAAGAGAATTAAGAATCTGGGCAATTGCGTGATGAGCAATGTGGATTCAGAAGTGGTAGGGATGTGTAGATCAAATATTTTTCACTCAGATAGATTCTTGAGAAATGTTAGTAGTAGCATAAAATGAGAGTTCTGGCTCAGTAAAAGGGTCTAGAGAATTCTATGAAAATCTATGGGAAAAGTTGTGGGGGATGAGGTAAAATTCTCTAGACCTTTTTACTGTGCAGAACTCTCATTTATCTACTACTAATGTTGAGCTTCAGAAACCTTTGGTTACTAGCTTTGTTGATTTCAAAAAGGCGTTTGATTCTTTTGATCGGCATAATTTATAGTTGATTGTGAGATCGTAAGGCATACCAGACAAGTTAGTTAGCATAATGAAGACTATAATAACACCGAGTCGTCTGTGAGACTTGGTAAAGTTTGTGGCAATTGATTTAACATTGCTTCTGGTGTTCGACAAGTGTGCATTTTGTCATTTTTGTCTTTAGTTTGGTTATTGATTATGTTATGCGAAACTCACTTCAAGTGAAAGATTTTGGCCTTAAATGGCCTGGAGATACGAAATTTTCTGATATCGATTATGCTGATGATTTAGCGCTCTCAAAGGGGGGCGTTATTATCTAAATTTGGCGGTGGATTGTGAAGCTGCCATTGGTAACAATGAGCTGGACCTTACTCCAGGGTACCTGGAAAAATGCAACTTTTTTGTTGTAGGATTATATTTTTTAAAATGTTTTATTTTTTGATTCATTTGGTACCAACGAAATATTGTAATTCCCATTTTTCAAATACTTATGCACGAAATTTTAATTTACACCGTTAAAGTTCACTAAATATGGAAAAGGGAAAAGTTTATAACGAAATTGCAAAGGGATCTGTTTATGGTAGAAATTTCTGTTGTAGGCGATCAAGAGATATTCCACTGACAGCAACAGAGTGGTGTGAGAAAAGCAACTTTTGAATTTTAAGGCATAAATGACAAATGCATTCTTTGTTTTAAAAAGTGCTAATGAAATTATATTTGCATTTTCCCAATAATCCATTATTTCGTATAAAATGTTTGATTAAAAATGCAGTTAAATGAAAAACTTCATTCTCTTTAAAAACAAGATTCTTATATGCGCCAGAAACGATATGCGTTCTAGTTTAAATGAAAATACCGCCTTGATGGTAACGATCCATCATATTCCAAGATTTCATTATTCTATTTATTAAGCTTTAAAATCTTACTAAACTACCTTAGATCATGCCAAACCTGGGCATTTCTATCGATCGAAAACAAAGGAATCCATGGCAGTTACGGATAAACAAACCCTCTGATCAGTAAATGAAAAACAGAAGAACCGCACGCAAAGTTGGAGATGTCATCAGTCAGCACATGATTGTTACTTATGGTTTAACAACAACGTATGGCTTTACTTCACAAATGTGTCGTATCTATTGATTCTATTAGATATATATCTAAGGAAATATTCATTATTTCCTCAGATATATATCTTCATAACCAACAGAGAGTAGGATGCTTAACTTGAAAGAGAGATTCATTGAAAATATCAGAAAGAAAAAAAAACGCTTTCTAATATAGTCGACATATTAAAACGTTCCGTGCACTGCGCAGAATTCATTTTCGAGTTGAAGGCATTTACAATGACAGGACATACGTTATGAAATTACGCTCCTGTCAGACGTTTATTAAAAGCAAAATAAAATATTATTCGAATTATCTGTTGTTCAAGCTCCTTTTGAATTACTCACGGATGACGTAAAGCCACGTCATTTTACTTCTTGTATGGAATGATTCATTCTCCAGGCGGATGGAAGGATGCGCAGCAGTTTGTGGGGCGATAAAAGTCTGCTTTTCATCTTTATGCCTTTGAGCGACATGAGCTAGGAGAATAGAGGGAAGGAGGATGTGGCAGTGAAATGGCAGCTTCGGTCCATCTTCTTTTCTGACAATGTCAATGTTTGTGCATTGATGGGCGATCGCACGCTCTAGCACTGTTCACAGCTCCAGCCAAGTGAAGAGTAAATAGTGTCATCTGTCTCTTGCAACGATTCGCGTTCATTTGATCTTTTCGTCTATTTTCCGTTGCACTCACACAATCGAGAGAAAATCAACAGACACCAGATACGTCTGTTTAATGGAAAATGTCTAGAAGATAAGAGAAAAATGCATCGCCTAAGTCTTTTCAGTTTGCTCACATTAGATGCTTAATGCTCTTGGGATAACTTAATATTGACCATGCTTGACGGCGAAGTATTAGTCACTCTTTATTATGGAATTCTTTATTCAATAAATTCTTTATGAATTCTTCTAAAGAATTCTTTATTTCTTTGAATCTAATATAATTAGGAAATAAATATTTTTTGGTAAAAAAAGATGACAAACGATTAAAGTTTTAAAATCAGTTTAAGATTATTCTGCCTGTTTTTTTTTTTGGAAAAAGAAATCTTTTTCTTTCTCCTCTCGTCTTAACGCTCAGCTGCTCTTCCTCATGCACGTTTTTATTTTTACACTACTAACACATGCATGCACTTTTTCTGTAAGAGAAATGTTTAATAAAATTTCCCTGTTTACTTGATTATAGAATTATGACCATATTTGGATTTAAATTTTAATCCACATATTTCACTGGATCTTACCTCTAATCACTGAAAGAGAACAGTTTCATGGTATATCGACGTTGAATATATTGCCTAGATCATAAAACAATCAAAATGTCGAATATTTATCAATGCAAATGCATATTTGGACAAATCAGCTTCCATGCAATTATTAGTATTAAAAATACTATATGCATCTTTTTTTTCTACAATATATGACCAATAAAATATTTATTATTATTTTTTAAAACTTTTATCGTTAAACGTGGAAACAGAAATATGATGCTCTGAAATACTGCCATAGTATAAACTTTTTCCAGTAAAATATCTAGGATAAATCTTTTGCAATCGAATTTTTTTTCTATCTAACACTTACATAGATGTCGAATAATGCAGATTTTACCATAATATAATTCAGGTAGTTCTCTTTACACAAAAATTCTGACTCAATTGCGTGTAAGAACAACCGGGATCAATATAATTAAAGTTGGGAATGTAATTTTTTCACAAAAGTACGATGTGTAATATTGGATAATGAAAAGTACTCATTTGGTTGGGCAAAGAATTTTCCTTTAGCATAACGGAAATATTTGCTTCAACGATACCGGGTGATGCTACCCTAAGTCATTTTGCTGTCGTTGTACTAAACAAATACACAGAGCGAACGGACATCATCATCATCATCATCATCATCATCCTCAAGCAGCCATGGGCTACGGAGGTCCAACCAGATCGTGCAATTTAGTTCTCCAAGCTAGTCTATCCTGAGCTACATCTACTGCATCTGGCCACTACACACCAATTCTAACAAGGTCCTGTTTGACATTGTCTGCCCACCGCATCCTAGGTCTCCCCTTCTTTCTGAGGCCTTTAGGCACACTGTTCATAACCCTATTCGCCAATCTATAATTATTCATACGGGCAACATGGCCAAACCAACGGAGTCTCTCTCTGCACAATATGCTGCTTAAAGGAGGTTGCAAACTCCTTTGCCTAACCTCATCATTAGTTACAAAGTTGAACCACCTAATGCCCAAGATACTGCGTAAGCATCTGGAATCAAAAGCATCAAGTTTCCTGTTATCTTGTTTACAAAGTGTCCACGTTTCACTACCATAACTAACCCTAGAAATAACCAAACTATTATACAGTCTAATTTTAGTCTTTAGGTGTATAAGCCTATTTCTCCACACTCCCCATAGATTCTTAAAAGTCCCGGCAGCAATCCCTATTCGTCTGTTAATCTCATGCCGCACATCACCATTATCTGTTACATAGCTCCCAAGATAATTAAACTGTGACACCTGCTCAAGACTGCAACCATTGAGATGAACTGAATCGCAACCTGCCTGACCAAGTTTCATCACTTTAGTTTTCTCTCTGTTTATAACCAAACCTACTCTACTACCAGTCTCATCAACGGCTCGAATGAAAGAGTTCATCTCATCAACATCATTTGCCAAAAGGGCTAAATCATCAGCATAATCTAAATCAGAAATTTTCGTATCTGCAGCCCATTTAAGGCCAAAATCTTTCCCTTGAAGTGAATTTCGCATAACATAATCAATAACCAAGCTAAAGAGAAAAGGAGACAAAATGCACCCTTGTCGAACACCAGAAGTAATGCTAAACCAATTGCTACAAGCCTTACCAACTCTCACACACGACTCAGGTGTTATTATAGAGAGCTTTCATTATGTTAACTGACTTGTCAGGTATACCATATGATCTCACAATCAACCACAAATTATGACGATCAACAGAGTCGAAAGACGTTTTGAAATCAACAAAGCTAGCAACCAAAGGTTTCTGAAACTCTAAACATTTCTCAAGAATCTGCCTAAGTGAAAATATCTGATCCACAGATACCCTACCACTTCTGAATCCACATTGCTCATCACGCAATTGACTGTCAACCAGATTCTTAATTCTATTAAGCACAATCATGGAAAGAACGTTCCCTGGAACAGAGAGTAGGCTGATACCCCTATAGTTATCACAAGAACTGCGATCACCTTTTTTGAAAATAGGGATAACAATAGCTCTGGTAAAATCCTTAGGAACCATGCCTTTATCATAAAAGATATTCAGAATTTCAGTCATCCAAGTGGTAACCGAAACATTCCCAGCTCTAAGCATTTCCGTAGTAATTTCATCTACCCCTGGGGATTTATGTAATTTAAGTTTAGAAATAAACAAAATAACTTCAGAATGTGTTATAGGGCCAACATTAAAGCCACCAATGCATCTGTCATCACTACAAACAATGGGAGTAGAACTAACCACATTGTTTAGAACATCACTGAAATAATCAGCCCACCTAGCCTTGACAGAATCCTCCCCTTCTATAACCTTACCTTGTTTATCCTTCAATCCTTGTATGCCTGTCCGTTTTCTACCACATAAAACATTAACTATCTGGTACAGCTCTCTGCTGTTGTGCTGTCTAACTGCTTCCTCGGCTTTGTCAGCCAAACCATCAAGCCAAAGATTCTTATCAGCAGCTAACTGATCTTTTACACGTTTATTAAGTTCTCTGTAATGCTTTCTATTAGGACTAGTAGGGTATTGATTAAAGACATTCCTGCAGTTCTTTCTTTCCGAAATAAGCTCAAGTGCCTTATTACTCAGATAATTCTGCCTCTTCTGCTCCTTTTTTCCTAAAAGAGTACTGTTAGTGTCCAAAAAAGCCTGTTTGAAATGATCCCATTCTTCCTCAACTTCAGTAGTAAGCAAACCATGACTGTCATAATGACTACGTAACCTATCATGGTAAGCTTTGGCTATTACTGGATCTTTCTTTCAAAGCTTCAGTATTAAAAGTAAATTTTTTAACCCTAGCACAACACTTTTTAAGTTTAAGTTGCAACACACTTTTAACAAGGTAATGGTCAGATCCAATTTCAGCTCCCCTATATGCCCTGGTATTCCTAACAGAACTAGCCCATTTGCTGTTAATTAATATGTAATCAATCATATTCTTATGCAGCCCATCAGATGAAGCCCATGTGTACTTATGTATGTCGCGGTGTTTGTAATAAGTGTTAGTTATTCTGAATCCATTGCGTTTACTTACCTGTAGGAGACGTTGCCCATTGCCATTGCAGCTACCAATACCAAAAGGGCCTATTACTCCTCCCCAAAGGTCAGAGTCAGTACCAACTTTGGCATTGAAGTCACCAAGAACAAGGGTAAATCTCCTTTCTTGACAGAATTCAAAATATCCTGAAGTTATTCATAAAACCTATCCTTCTCATCCTCATCGGCATCCTCAGTGGGGGCATAACAGCAGATAACATTCAAGTCTTTAACGTTGTCTGAAATTTTACTGTAAGAAACCTTTCATTAATGCACTCATATCCTAGAAGAGCATCGCTAGCGTGTCTGCTGAGAAGCAGACCCACGCCTTGGTGACGCTTATTGTCGTCCCTCCCTGAAAAGAGAAATTTAAGATTATTTTTAAGAATCTGACCTTTATCTGTCCATCTGGTCTCTTGCAAGTCAAGAATATCTAAATTATAATGGTGGAATTCTTGTGTGAGGACAACAAGAGAAAAAGCTCTGTGCAGAGTCCTCACATTCCAACTACCTATGGAGAGAAAATGGTTAGTGGAATGTTTAAAGAAACTATGTTTATTGAGAGAGGGAATGCCGACAATATCAAACAGCCCCCTAATCGCAGACATGGGGTAAAGACCCGTTCCCCCACTACTAAAGCTGAAGCCATCTACAGTGGAAGATTTCCTCCAATGTAGAATTTTACGATGCCATTAGAAGCAAAGAGTTCAGGTGCCTGTGATGACTTCTGCTCAGGATTATCCACCAGCTGGTAAACATATCCTGTGAATCTATTCACTTGGGGCTGTCAACCCACAAACAAACAGAAAACACAGCGGAAGATTTTCCCTCCATAGAAGCCCACCAATGCAGCAAAATCAGGATCCATAATCAAACTCAGAGCCATATATCTGTCCAGTCCCGTGGGTTTATATGGTCAGCACCAGGACCCTGTGTGGTTGACCACTCCTCAGCAGGGTAGAAAAAAAAGAAAAGTAGCCATAGTTGTCCAGATCAGTAGGCCACACTAATCTGGCAGCCCTCCCCTTCCGTTCACTTCCACAAGAGAGTATCTCTTTTGAAAGGTACTAACGGTCTGCACCACAAGAAGGCGAGGTCGGACATCCGGTGCTAGGCCTGGCCGGTTCTATGCATCATCACAGGGGATTGGTGCATAGCTCTCCTTCCAGTGACTACCTAGCTACCATGCATGAAACAAATTCAGAAGCATCGTACAGTTTCATACTGATTCTTTTATCAAAAACAAAATTTATTCCTCCTTTAAAAGCAGATGCTTCTTCTATCGAACACCAGTGGTGCTCTTTCATCATTTGCCTAATTAAGTGCAACTGTATTACTGAAATATTCTATCCCGATAATTTTAAAACTAGGATTATAACTGGAATGTCGTTCCTTTCTATAACCCAGTAGATGATGTCAGTTATTAGCAATCAGGACACAGCCAAAGACATTTCATTCAGAAGGGAGAAAAATTTTCGAATGGTCTCAAAGAACAAGTTTTATTTAAAAACGTGCAAATATTTCTTCATGAAACACCCGATCCATTTCCCAGATTGAGTACCGATTTTAGTGTCACTTTGATAATCTTTCTTCGTTTTCAAATTTTATGGCCAAGCAATTTTTACGCTTCACAAATTTAATTCAAATGCATGCATGTTAAATATTCATTTCCAAGAACTAGTAAAGCGTTAAATGTCTTTTTTTAGAATCTTTCTTATTTTTGAAACCTTGAGGTTAAGTGATTTTTACAATCCCAAAATTTTAATTCATATGCCTGCATGATAAATATTCATTTCACAGAACTAGTAAGGATTTAAATGTCTTTATGAGAATCTTTCTTACTTTTAAAAACCCTTAAGGGAAAGTGATTTTTACCATCTCAAAATTTTAGTTCAAATGCATGTATGGTAAATATCGTGTTAAATAAATCTGAGTAGTATCCTTAAATCGACATACCTTGACTCATTTTTTCATAGTTTTAGAGCTTGAGAAATCATTTGAACACTACTACTATACAGTATTCGATTGCGAAAAATAAAATTCATTGTAAGAAAATTTGGGTTGTTTCTAGATTTTCAAAACGCGGAACACAAGCTGGGAAATTGCATAATATTATAAGTGATATTCTGACTGATAAATCCGGGTACCTCAAGATGCAGTTTTAGACCCTGTTATTTTTTCTGATTTATAGCAATGGTTTTTTGAATAATTAACGAACTTATCCCATCATTCTTTTGCATGGTTTTACTTTTTTTTAGCAATTATAAATCATGATGAATTCACGTCTAGAACAAACTGCAAAGTGGTTCTAGGAAGATTACTTAAAAGTGTATTTAAAGCTTCTTAAATAGAAATTTAATTCAGTTGCAAATTTGATAAGCTGGAAATGCAATTACATAAGCTCAAATATACGGGTAAGATTTTTTATCTCTTAGTGGCAGTTTTAGGCCCATAATGGGCGAAATGACCAAGCCACAAGGACACCAAGGGCTCAGAGAAGGTTATCCAATGGACAGCTGTTAGGAGATAGATGGAAGCCTCCCATCAAGACCATCCAAAATGTCCTTTAATGTGCAGAGAGTATAGCTCTCCTGTACACGGGGATACTACTTAACATTCCATATCACGGACATCGGCTTTCAAAGCTATTTATAGATTTAAAACGTTTGTGGTGCTTGCTATTTAGCTGTTGCACTTTATAACAACATTTTTCAGACGCAAGTTGTGTTTTAAATATATATTAATATAAATGATAGATGTGGAATGAATTTTTCATCGGTAACCCAAACATCTGCTGAAACTGTCTTTTTTTTATGGTACAGTACTTTCTTTTAGGTACACAAAAGAAAGACAAATAAATTTAAAATTCCATTGTATCATATGCTAATGATTACATGAATAATATTAAATTGAAGTCTTAAGAATACATGTGGTTTGATAGTTATATGCATTTCAGTAGCACCACTTTTAATCCATCTACAATCGCTACTTTCTGTATTAATGTTTTTCACTTAATATATGTATACCATATTTCTGGCAATAAATTTGTGTCGGCTGATATCGCATTTTCTTTTCCCTCACTATTATGTTTCTGTATTTGAACCACATCAGTCCTCTTCGCCAGAAAGCGTCACGTGTCTCGTACCCACTCTACATATAATATTAAATTGTTTTTATTTTAGTCTTCTGTACTAGAGTGGATGAATTATAACGTACCTAAAAGAAACATATTGTGCTGCACTCAAATGGCTATAGCAACATAAACCAAAGGAGGAATTTAATGTTATTCATAAAAGGATTGGAATTATGCTACAGAAACTAATAGTTTTTTTAAACATCCGTACATTTGTCATTCGTAAACATTTCCATCTTCATCTTTAGTGTAGGATTAGATTAAGATTTGGTTTATTTAAAAATATACTTCTTTATGTACATTATTTGAGGAGTTCATATATATTTAAAAATGGTGTTTTTAAGTTTACTTCAGCTAACTAGTGTTAAATACTCTACAAAGAGCATAACATCCATCTGGTGTTTATACTGACATCGGCATTCCCCTGGAGTTTGTTTCCCGTGAAAATATTAATCGTTGTGTAGAAGATGGTTCCATTTGACCATCAGTATTCTGTTATGCTGCAGAGAAGCAAATGGCCAACGCTTTGGTGTTCGTAAACATTTGCCATTCGCATGATGATGTGCTAACACAGTGTTGCCTCTAGTAAGCTATTTTTCATGGAGCACTGAGAAACACGACGCCATAGGCTGCCACATTCGCCCTACACCTTTGCCAATTATTCATGCGCTCTGGGAAAGAGAGCCTTTTCACCGAACCGATGTTTACGGAGCACCCGCATTCCCCGTGAGATGTCTGTAAAGGAGAGCCTGTGAGTTATAGAATCAGAAACATGCCGCGACAGAAATAAAAATGATGCTTTGGACTCTCAGGAAACAACAGATGGGATTGTGAGAAGGAAAAAAGGAACACTGCTGGCTGATTCGAAAGGAAAGGTCAAAGGTTGAAGCTTTCGACCGACGAGTTACGAGACTTGGGAAAGGATGGGAGCTTTTCATAATACACAGATGTTGATAGGGAACAATGTTTTTTCCGTATTGACATATAAACTAGGAAAATGGAGTTGTAATGAAAGCGTTTGATCAGAGATGGCCAATTTTTAATGAAATAGTGAACGACTATGTAAGTGTGTGACTTCATAGTGTAGATGACAAGAGTACAGATATGTTGTAATTTAAATATAGGATTGGAGCTAAAGCTGTAAACATGGCTCATTTCGCAGTGTTCATTTAAAGCTACTAAATTTCTGAAATGCAGTCTAATCTTAAAAATGCGGGTAAATCTATTTGAGGCACTTTATACTCAAACTTATATGGTACTAAACGATTTTCCTTTTTTGATTTTTCAAACAGTTTCCGTTTAAAATTTTATTATTGGCAATTTATTATACAAGTTTTTAAGTATTTCTTTTAACGTTAACTTAAATGTTTGATAGCTTTTTCTGTTTGCTTAATTTCTCTAAAAATATTTCAGACTTTCTTTATGCCCAAAAATTTTATATTTCCTAATTTTTTTCGTTTTGTTTACTCATTTTTTTATTTTTTTTATATTGAATAAAGTAAAATGCATGAAAATTATGCAATTTTATTTTTCAAATATCAACGTAAATATGTATCACAAATGAATTGATGGCAGAGAAAATATTTCGTGTTAATCATATTTCCAATTTTCCAGCACTCATTGTAAATTGCTTATTAACATCGACATATTTAAAATATTATTATTGCAATGGAATAAAAATATTATTATTATTGCATGGGGTTATAATCTTGTTGGTCAGAAAACGATAAAGAATTATTATTAATAATAATTAAAGCATCAGAATAAATGGGGCATGGAAAAGAAGAAAATGTAAAAACTTTTGAAAAATGCTATTTTTATCGATCGTTAAGAAATATTGATTATTGATTAAGAGTATTCAAAATGCATATTAAAGCTGTTGAAGCACAATCCGCAACCAGCCATAGTCTACGTCAGGCTTGTTAACACAAATATAATGGAGAACCACTAGGAAATAAACGATATTTGCAAACAGCAGCAGGAAAATAGCCTATTTATAAACAAAAACATAATTTTTAATAAGCAAAGAAATGGAAAATATATATTTATATTTATAACGAATCAAGAAAATATCTTGATTAAAAAAAACAAAAAAAAAATACATTTTAATAAGTACTATGAATTGGCAAAATCGTTCAGTTATGCACTTAAAATTGTTTCGTCAAAACGTTGGAAGAAATGAGTCAGGTTCTGTATATTGATGATTTGTTTCATGAGTGTCGGACTTGATGGAAGTGCTTGATCTATGGAGACTAGATTGCATATTTTATTTCTTCATACATACATATCCTGAGTTACAGTAATTGAATTTAGGCACTGCGGCGAATTCTAACATGTTCCTGTGTGACATTGCCTATTCACTCTATTTCTAGGTCTTTCAGTTTTTCTGAGGCCTTCAGGCGCTTGATCATTACTCTCTAATCTGTAGCTCTGCATGTGTGCAAAAAAGCCAACTTAATACAGTCTCTCCCCACATAAATGCTGCTTAATGATTGTTAACTACTTCGTTTAACCTTATTATTATATTCATACTCAAGTCACCTAATGCCGAAGACATTTCCGGAAGTCACAAACGAACTCTGGCATCTCTGTCTTCTTATGACACCGGAGCACTAAGAGGGGTGCCAGCCGACAACTCTCCTTTCGCACAAGATGGCAGAGTCTGAATAAAAACTTAGAACGTGTGAAAGTACAATGAAAATATAGAGGGCTGAAGTGTGTTAGTTTTCTATTACAGATAATTAAAACCCAGTCATTAAAGAAATCAAAATATGATAAATTGGTAAAAAGACAAAAGAACAATTTGTGAACAAAGAATCTTTTAACACGCTGATCAGAGACATGGACGCTGACTGAAATGTTAACATCTAAGTAAAAGCAATCGAAATGGATTTCTGGAGATGTAGGCGAAACTAAACAGTGGGGAAATGGGGAAATTGAAAGAATTACGTCGTAGAGGAATAGTATTGGAGAGAATAGAGATAGAAAGAGATGCGGGTGATATGAGCGTGCGAATAGAATGGCAGATGGCAAAAGAGGATGTGGAAATAGAAATCCAGTGGAAGAAGGAAATGATGGAAAGATGGCGTGTAAAAACTGATGAGAAAAAAGGGCTTCAATAGATATATTTGATACTGGAGAGAAATTCTGTCTAAATGCATGAAGTCCTAAAGTAACGAAAAGCCTAAAAAGTAGATATTGTCATATAAAATCCACAATTTTGATTTTTTACACCCCATACTTTATGCAAGAAATGAAAGTTTTGATGTTTCTTCTGCTCCTCCTTTTCAAATTAAATTCCTGTTGGTACAGAATTCTTGGATATAACATAATCATTCCTATTGGTACTGGTATTTTATTTTGTAGCACTTCAAAGTGAACAAATATAGTAAATGAAAGCTGATAAGATTTTCTGGCTTAGTAGCTTGGCTTACAAAGCAGAAAACGCATCGATACAACACAACAACAGGAGTTGTATCGGATATTAAATATTTTATAAAATGGCAAGATTACTGAAAGTGAAGTTTTTGTCATGGCTAAGCATTTCAGGGTTATTCTGAACATGTGGTTAGCTCTACTCTCATTGTTTTAATAAAGACATCTTTATTACAGGCTTTAATGTTGGTCCTACATCAGAAGCTTAAGTTACTCTTCCTATCTCTAAATTAAAGCTATTCTAGTCACCAGTAGTGGTGAAACTATTACTTAAATGCTGAGAACTGGGAATGATTATGTTATTATATGACTGATTGTAGAATTTAATATTTATATCGTAAAGTGGATGTATCTAAGAATTTTAAAAGATATATTACTATTCTAATTTCGAAGAAAGGTGATTAACATTTTTGGATAATTACAGGGGGCATCAGTTTATCTTTGTTCCCGATAAATTTATTTTCATTATTCTGCCTCAATAGGATAAACATTTAGTTGATGGAAAATTCGGGATCACCAGTGTGGGTTCAGAAGTTATAAGCTTTATACCCTAAAACTACCCTATAAGCTATATACCCTAATTCTTCATTTGGTTAGGAAATGTTTAGAGTTTCAAAGACATTTAGTGATCAACTTTGAAGATTTCAAAAAGGATTTTGACTTTGTTGATGATCATAATTTGTGGTGAATAATGAAATCTTTGGCATATCCAACAATTTGATTAACATAATTGTCGTATTCCTCTAATTTATTTTACTGTATTATCTATTGTCATTGTATATATCTATATTATAAGTGTATTTTCAGAAGTGTTTTAAATAGGAATGTTACTGATTAGTCATCATTCGAGCAAAGCTGGGCAGTTTTCCATATGCTCAGGAAGAGAGTGGCTGCTAAATGTCTTTATTGTATCTCCGTCACTCAGCACCCTTGTAGCCAGAGGGGCTAGGGTGTGAGTCATCGCTAAGAGCTACGGGGTTGGGTTGGGTTGTTTTACCTCTGAGCGGCACTTTTTTGCACACCATGGGCTAAATGGCCAGGTCACATGGACCCCGAAGGCTCAGAGAAGGTTGGGGGAGGGGACCCACTGGAACAGCTGTTGGGAGACAGACGGTAGCCTCCCGTCAAGGCCATCCAGCGTGTTCTTTAACGTGCACAGGGTATGTCTCTCCCGCACACGGGACCACGGCTTAACGTCCCATCCGACGGACGGCGGCCTTTCCAAGCCCATCGGTGTCCCCTACTGACCGTGGGCAGGGCGGGGAATTTTGCGGAGATAAATCTCAAAGCTGGGACTCGAACCTGGGAACTACAGATTACGAGCCTGGCGCGCTACCGACTGAGCCACCCCCGCCCTAAGAGCGACGGGGAGATGCAGGAAATAAAGAATACAGAATGAGTGTTTTTTACGATGGAGTCACGTTTGTTTAGCGCGTCAAAGTGACGTAGCTCTTTCTCGAAAACCTAAAGGAGTAGAGTTCGATTTTGTGTGAACCAGGTTATGTAGGCAGGGATTAAGAAATCCTCTCACCAAGTTTTGAGGTCTGTAAAGCAATTTCTGTACGGGAAAACGCAGATTTCCACCTCATTAAGTTAATGCCTGCAAAAGCAAAGCAGCATCTGAGTAATGTTAAGCTGATTGGAGCAAGTCTCCAAGGGACTTAAATAGAGCCATTTCATCCAACGAAGGCAAACTGCGCATGCGCCGGTCTCCCGTAGTGTTATCAACTTAAATTTTTAGTGTGCAGCGAATGTTCACGGTGAAAAATAGTGTCCCGTGGACAAAAAAATTGATAATCCCTGATCTAAAGACTAATATTAAGCTAAATAATAATTTGGTCATTTTTGAAAATTGTACTGGTCGTGAAACATGTACCCTTTGTAAGAAAGATAACAGGGAAATTGATCCTTACATAGTATCTTGGGTATTAGATGATTTCAGTTTGTAAGTAATGATGAAGTTAGACAAAGGCGCCATCAACCAACATTAAGCAGCATCTTACATAGCTAGAGCTTGTGGATGGGCAATATCAAATAATACCTTGTTAGAATTGGCCTACAGAACATACACATACAGAAGCAGTAGCTCGTGAGAGATGTGCATGGAAAACTGAATTGTACAGTCTGGTTGACCCTCCATAACTTTGGGTTGTTTTACCTCTGAGCGACACTTTTTGCACACAATGGGTTAAATGCTCAGGTCACAAGGGGATCCCACAGACTCACATAAGGAAGGGGAAGAGTCCCAACTGGACAGCGGTGAGAAAACAGATGTAAGCCTCCCGTCAATGCTATCCAGTGTATTCTTTAATGTGCAGAGGTTATGTTCTCATGCACACGGGGTCACGACTTTAATGTTCCGTGTGAACGATGGCGGCCTTTCTAAGCCAATCGGTGTCACCTTCCTGATCATCCATAGTTCATGCTGCTTCAGGGGTATATATCTATTGGTGTGTATATATGAACTAGCAGACCTGAATCTCTTGTGTATCCCTAAATATCTAAGGGGAAAGGAAGTCAAGCCCCACCCCATTTTGGGAATGCCAGTAACAAGAATGAAGGCGAAGAAAAACTGAAATGCAATATATTACACACATTTTCAAGAAATGTTTTAAAGACTACTAAAACGTGGGGAACACTTTTATCGGGGAACGGCGATCCAGTCACGTGCTCCCCCCCTCCCCTTACGTGTGTTCTTAGATAGGCAGATGCTCCAAACCGATATATACCTTTGTGTGACACAGTCTTGGGAAGTACATATATTTCAAACCTGCTTATCACTATTGAGAAAATAATTTGCTATTCATGCAATTTTAGAATAATGTTCATTATTCAAATTTTATTTCCTTCTTTCACGAAATGTAATGAACTGATAAACATCTATTTACTACAGTACTTTTGACTGTCAGAGGAGTTGACTCTAATACCTAAGCATCTGAAGTATGGTTTCAAATGCTGATTAGAGGCATGGATCTTTGTATCGTGCACTATTCCAATGAGCGAGAGTTTGGGTGTTTGACAGAGGAACAAAAGTTCCCCGATTTGAATAGCAGATAAGAAATGAGTGTTTTCTGTATATTTCTGTGTTTGTTTTCTGCTGGAGTCTAGGTTTCCCCGCAGATGTGTTTTATGAAATGATTTATGTTGTCTTTCTTGTGATCTTGAATATTATCTGTTGTTATGCCCTCACAGAGGATTCTGAAGAGGACGAGAAAGATAGGTTTTACAGACAATCTTCAGGATATTAAATTCTGTGAAGAAAGGAGATGTTTTTCTTATGTTAGATGGCTTCAATGCTAAAGTTTTCACAGACTCTGACCTTTGGTTAAGGGTTAGCTCCCTTTGGCATCGGTAGTCTAATGGCAAAGGGGAACATCTCCTGCAGGTAAGTAAAATTCACCTTCGTGTCACGTGACACGAAGGTTGCCAGATCACTAATTTCTAAAAAAAATCGTTTCCAGATATTTTTTCTGAATTCTCTAATCAACCATATTGTACGGATACTTTTTTGAGCGAGTGTACAAAGGAACAGAGGAAACAAAATTATTTGAGTGATAAGACTATGGAACTTACATCTGAAAGAAGAAAGCATTCTCTAATCAACCATATTGTACGGATACTTTTTTGAGCGAGTGTACAAAGGAACAGAGGAAACAAAATTATTTGAGTGATAAGACTATGGAACTTACATCTGAAAGAAGAAAGCAGGAATAATATGAATCGACACCTTATTAGTCCTAATGGACAGCATTAAATAAAAAATAATAAATAAGTACCCCCTCAAGCATCTGCTTGCCACAGAGGTCTGACAGGAGCCTGTCAGTTTATATGCCACAGTAGAAAATCTGAGAGGATGGCAGGACCTCAGCAGAAAAACGACACATACATCCATGCCTTACCCGGGGCTCGAACCCAGACGGAAAGCTTAATAAACGTGAAAAAGATCAGTCAACAGCTGATAAGAATCTTTGGCTTGATAGCTTGACTGATAAAGCAGAGGAAGCAGCAAAACAGCAAGGAGTTTTACAAGATAGTTAATCTTTTGCATGGGAAGAAACAAATAGGTACACAGGGATTGAGGGATAAACATGGTAAGGTGGTTGAAGGTGAGGTTTCTCTGTTGGCTAGATGGGTTGGTTGGCTGGTTGTTTGGGTTTTTATAGTGCATTACCTACTATGGCTATAATTCGCTTGGCTAAGTGGGCTGAGCATTCCAGAGATGTTATAAACAATGTGCTTATTTCTACTTCCATGGTTCGCGATGAGGATAGATGCATTACTAGCTTTAAGGTTGACCTCATATCACATTCTGAAGTCGCTTTGGCTATCTTTAAATTAAAACTGCATAAATCCCACGAATGGATGAAATAACCACTGAAATGCTTAGAGCTGGGAACGTTACTGTTTGTCACGAAGCTGACTGAAAATTTTAATTTATTTTATTATAAAGTATTGTTCCTAAGGTGATCGCAATTCTTGTGACAACTTTAGGGGTATCAGCCTACTTTCTGTTCCATATAATATTATTTGCATGGTTGTGCTTAATAGAATTAATAATCTGGTTGGTGGGCAATGCGTAATGAACAGCGTGGATTTAGAAATGGTAAGGGATGTATAGATCAAATATTTTTACTCATGCAGATTCTTGAGAAATGTTTAGAGTTCAGAAACATTTGGTTACTGGCTTTGTTGATTTCAGAAAGGCTTTTGACTCTGTTGATTACCATAATTTTTGGTTGATTGTGAGATGGGCATGGCATACCAGACAAGTTAGTTAACATAATGAAAGCTCTCTATAATAACAATGAGTCGTGTGTGAGAATTGTTAAGGCTTGTAGCAATTGATTTAGCATTGCTTTTGGTGTTCGACAATGGTGCATTTCATCTCCTTTTCTCTTTAGTTTGGCTATTGATTGTGTTATACAGAATTCACTGCAAGGGGAATTTTTGGCAAATATTATACAGAATTCACTGCAAGGGGAATTTTTCTAAATAGTCTAGAGATCTGAATATTTATGATTTAGATTATGCTGATGATTTGACCCTTTTGGCAAATGATGTTGATGAGTTGAACTCTTTCATTAGAGCTGTTGATGAGACTGGTAGCAGAATATATTTGGTGATAAACAGAGAGAAAATGAAAGTGATGAAAATTGGTCGGGTAGGCTGTGGTTCAGCCAGTTAATCTGAATGTTTGCACTCTTGAAAAAGTGTCTCAGTTTAAATATCTCAGGAGCTATATAACAGATAGTGGTGATACGCGGCATGAGATAAACAGAAGAATTGGAATTGCTTCCGGGACTTTTAAGAATCTATGGAGAGTGTGGAGAAATAAGAGTATGCAACTAAAGATTAAAATTAGACTGTATAATAGTTTGCTCTTTCTAGGGTTAGTTACGGTAGTGAAATGTGGACCCTTTGTAAACAAGATAGCAGGAAACTCGATGCGTTTGATTCTAGATGCTTGTGCAGTATCTTGGGTATTAGGTTGTTCAACTTTGTAAGTAATGATGAAGTTAGAAAATGGAATCGGCAACCTGCTTTGATCAGCATATTGTACAAAGAGAACTGCGTTGGTTTTGGCCATCTTGCCCATCATTTTATAGGATTAAAAACAGTGCCAAACAGAACCTTGCTCGAATTAGCCTGCAGTGGCCAAACGCAGCACCTGTAGCTCAGGACAGACATGTCTGGAGAACAAAATTACGCAGTTTGGTAAGATGTCCGTAGCCCATGGCTGCATGAAAATTTTGTACACATGTATTTATGCATCTTTTTAAGATTTCATCTTCTATTTAAAACTTTGCTATGGAGTATTATACCGAGAGGAAATTTTTCGAAACCTCCCTAGCAATTTGTCTGCCTCAACAGAAATTCGTATGAGAAACCGATAAGATAGAAAGAAATTTGAGATTTCTCCATCGTTAATGTGAATCAGAAGTAAAAAAGAAATATTTTTAAAGTCCAACAAAGAATTCGATAATAAAGCATTACATGAATGGAAATGAGGTCTCCTTATTCGACTTACATTTTCAGATGAATGGGGAATTTTGCGGAGCTTTGGAACAAAATGAAAAGCGATTGATTTCTGTTTCATATGGATGGAAAATTTGAAATGCTTAAATTTGACCCGATTCTCTAACGTTTTGTTAGTTAATACAAACTTCTTTTCATACTTTAGTATTATTGCGTTCTGGTAACACGTGTAAAAGGATGAAAACTAGTAATATGTAATATATTACCTTTCCTGCTTCGAATATGCTTTGAATAACTTTCAATTCTGAACTGAACGAAGCTGGCGAAAACTATACACACTACAGAAAATAAAAAATGCAACACTTGTAAGAAGTCATGCAAATGTGACCAAATTTAGGGAGGCTGTAGTATATAAAAAGGCATGGAAATTACTAGGTTTGCAGGACGATCGAAATGATTGGACAAGTGCGAGCTGACGTCACAGGTACGGAGCATTTAATCACATATAAAGGCAACCAAAGCTCTCTGGTTGACAAAACGTTGTGGGAATTGTTCTAAACCGCTAAAGATGCCCTGACGTAGAGGTCGACAGCTGTTCCAACAGTTAACAGTCTTTGAGCGTGGAAGAATCATCAGCCTTAGAGAAGATGGTTTGTCATATACATAGAGATGTGGCCAATCTTGTCGGCCGCAATCCCAGTACCATCGTACACATATGGCGCCAGTGGGTTCAAGAAGGATTCATCACACGCCAACAAGGACCAGGAAGACAACGTATGACCACGGAGCGACAGGGCCGCCATTTGCGACACATGGCATTAAGTGACAGATTCGCGACTACAACGTAACTGCAAAGGGACTGGCAACAGGAAACACATCGTATACCTACCAGGCGGACGGTAAACAACAGGCTTTTACAGTTTTCATTGCGAGCATATCGTCCGGCAGTGCGTTTGCCCCTCACATCTGCCCACGGGTAAGCACGTCTTCAGTGGTGTCGCCTCAGACAGAACTGGAACGAACAAGATTGGAGTACCGTGGTGTTTACTGACGAATCTTGTTTTTGTCTTGATCAGCACGATGGCAGATAAGTTTTCGCCGTCATCCAGGGGAGTGGAACGCCACATCGTTACACAGCTCCAGCACCTGGTGTCTTGTATGGGGTGCCATTTGTTGGACATCTCGGTCAGAACTGGTCATCATAAGGGGATATCTAACTGCCCAACGATATGTTACCAACATTTTGCGCCAGTGGCTGTCCTATTTGTTCAGGAGCACGGGACCTTTTACCAGCAAGATAATGCCCGTCCCCGCACAGCCTGCACTAGTCTGCAGTATCTTCACGAGCAAAACGTTCAGGCACTACCATGGCCATCACGCTCGCCGGACCTTTCACCTACTGAACACGTCTGGGCCAAGATGGGCCCACAGCTCCAACAACACCCAAGAGGTGCGCCAAACACTGTCGCTGAAATAGAAGAGCGACTTTGCGCTACTTGACGTTCTATCCCTTAAGAGGACATTATAGAGCTTTATGATAGCCTTTCCCGCCGTGTCCATGAATGCAATTGCTGCGCGGCGGTTCAACATCATACTAATTATACCACTTTACTGAGTAGGTAAAGTGGTAATTTTTCATCTTTTTTGATAATGTAATCAATCGCATATTTCAGTGTATGATAACAGCTGCATGCGTTTCAATGAAATGGCATTAATCCTTCTAGATGTTCCAATTTTCTTTCCTGTAGTGTTTAGTTTTTTTCGGCAATTTTGATAATATTTCGATCTAGCTGTAATAGTACAATTACCATCTATTATTTTTAAAAAAATCTCCTAAGTATTTTTAAATAAATATAAAAATCCCAAGCAGCTGCTTTATACAGAGATCTGACAGGAGTCTGGCAATTTATTACATCATAAAGAAGAATGTGTAAGGAAGGCGAGAGACCTCAGCCCAAAGACAACACAGACATCCATGCCTTACCCTGGGCTCGAACCCACGTCCCTTTTGATCGAAATCAAACTTACAAATCAACATCATTTTTAAAATTCCAGTGGGTTTGGTAAATTACTTTTGTTTTTCATCCATACTACCAATATTTTTCATATAAATCCTTGAGTAGTTGTTCAACTGTCGACCTATTCTCAAAATGGTTTATATACTAAGGTGGAACGTAGAAACAATAATTAGAGTTACATTTTTTATTAAATAATAACAGATTTGACGCTGCTTTTCATTACTTTCAGGAAATAAACAGAAGAATTGAAAAGCAATTAAAATTATCCAACACAACAGAAAAGAGTTTTATAAGAAACAAATGAACCAAATGGAATAAATTCTAGCATAGTAAATCCTCTCAAAATCCGTTTATTATATAATTTTGTATAGAAAGTTTATTATGTAATTTTTTTAAAAGTCTTTGTCAAAGTGATTTTTTGACTGCATGTTCACACACTGTATGCATATGCACGTGTTTTTTTGTTACGAATACATCTTATCTGCAGAACAGCTGGAGAGAGTAAAGTATTTCTTTTTTAAAAACTTATTTCTATTAATCGATAAGAAAAAGTGTTAGTGAGGTCCATTTCATCTACATGACAATTTTTTCTCTTCATTACTTCTCATTGCAACCACTGAATTATTGCTTTTACTATTTATTCCATCATTTCAACCAGATCAGTTCTTTCATCTGAATTTTACCGCAAAAATTTAAAAATTTGAGATACAAGACGCTTTTAGAAAGTCCCGGAAGAAAAATTAAACAGATTCTTGAATTCACATACACTAGTAATGGTTTCTTCGATCAAAAATTTAAAACAATGCTTACAATCATTATTATAAAACTTCATCAATCATCAAATGAAAAGTTAAACTTATTTCTAAATTAAAGATATGGAATCGACATGATTATTTACTAGAATACGAATTATATATGCGTTGTTATTTAGGGTAAAAGTGTTTTTCCTCAGATAAATTAGCTCCCATTTTCGCACTGCCCAAAATGAAACGTTTAATGGAGAACAACGGAAGCAATGCGTTTTTACTGATACGAACACTAATACCTGATACTACTTCTAAAAGTTTGTTGCTACGAACAAAGTTTTTATATAAGAATTAGAATAATTGAAATTTCTCAGTTGATAGAAAAGTAATCTTTTCTATCCCTTCGCCAGAATTAAGACATTTTTAATTAATGCTGTAACTGTTTTTCGGCATCCTTTTTCTTCCTTCAGAGAGAGAAGAGTGAAAAATCCCATTTGTTCTCTCCGCATCCCAGCGGGAAGTGCGCCTTGAGGGAAACTGCCTCATCCCGAATGTTTCCTGATTATTCCAAGGCTTCAGTTATCACGTGCTGTGTGCTCCACTGTCTCGTGGTCTCGCAATCAATGCCTGGCCGTGTTCCAAAGTCTCATCTGTCACGTCGCGACGCCATGACCAAGAAATGGGCGAATACTGCATGAGCACTTTGGTATGCACTCGTACACACTGAACTAGCCATTCTCGGTGACACATGCACAGTGACGTGGAGCACGCTTTAAGCTCTGATTTAATTCAGTGAATAAATCGATAACAAGATTGCGAGACTTCCCTTCCAATGCTGAAGGATTCAGGGCTACGTACCTGTCAATAGTGAATTGATCTCTGTCACTTAGAGAAGCTCTCCGAGGAAGACTTCATTATTATTCAGTTGCATTACTATCGGTTAGCGTGCTTCACTGCAGTTAGATTTGACCATCTATATTGAGTGGGTTCTTTGCGACAAGATCTCGCTGTTCCAGCGAAGATCTGATTTTATCTTCTTTGTTTATCGAATCGCAGTAAAGGACGCTCTTTAAGAAACGTATTAGTAAAGGCATCGTGTCTCACATTTACGACGGAGCAGTCACAAAATGACTCCTTGGTCATTGGTTTAAGACATTTTTATTCATGAAATCAAATCATTTAGTACCCAATATGTAGCTTAAATACTTCGGATCAAAAGCATTATCATCTATTGTTAAAATTAATCTTACTCAAAATAACTTTAAGACACTTTTGGTTAATCTTCATTTCAGGTTAATTCTTAATTTCGTCATAATTAGTTGGTACGTAGCAAAGGATTTTCTGTTCTCCTTCAACAACATGCAGTGGAATGCTCAATCGGTAGGAGTCAGGCTCGTAATCAGCAGTTGCCAGGCTCGAGTGCCAGCTGGGTCAGCGTTGAGATTTATCTCTGCAAAATTCCCCGCCCTGCCCACGGTCAGAAGGGGACATCGATGGGCTTGGAAAGGCCGCCATCCGTCGGATGGGACGTTAAGCTGTGGCTAATGTTCGGGGAAGCCATACTTTGTGCACGTTAAAGAACACGTTGGATAGCCTTGACTGGAGGCTACCATCTGTCTTCCAACAATTGTTCCAGTGGGTCCCCTTCCCCAACTTTCTCTAAGCCTTTAGGAGTCCTTGTGACCTGGCCATTTAGGCTACTATATGCAAAAAAGTGCCGCTTAGAGATAAAACATCCCAACCTTTCAACAACCCTGTTTCTTTGATTTCGCTGAGACCTATGCAACATCTTTGTGTGTTCAAAAACAAAATTAGCAGCGCTGATCAACATCTGTTATTAACTTCTAGTCATAAAGACACTGATACTCTCGAGAAATAAATTTCATCTATTGGAAACCTATTGACCCTTTACCTTTTGGCTTCATAAAAGATTTCCTTTTGTCATGTTTCCTAATGCCAGGAATTTAAACTCTAACAATAGAAGAAAAAGCTTTTGATCCTAAATATTTAACTTATATTTATTATATATATATTTGATTTCGTGAATAAAACTCTCTCAAATCAAAGACTAAGCAATCTTCAACTACTTACTTTGAGTACCATCTTATGTATGAAGTTGAGTTAATTTCGGAAAGTTACGAGATACAGAACAAAAGTTTTAACGATATTCATAAGGTAGATGGGCCGATCGAAGTTTAATTGAACAGAATGTCGAAGAGATTGTAACTGGAGTTGGCGAATGCGATAACTGTTGCTAAGTGTAATGAGTTCCAATAAAGTTAAATTTGTTTGACAGAATTCTGTATTGTTTTGCAGAAATTGTTTTGATTTGTTTGAGAGAATTATGTATTGTATATAAGGTTCGTACGGACAGACCACAAGATCTCAATACGACCCAAAGTGAGTAGAAAAAGCAAATGAAATGCCCAAGGAAGACCCAGTAGAAAGATCAGAACAAAAAATTTCCGATGAGACAAAAAAAAACAGTCCGCCATTTGCATTCTCGAAAATCCGGGTAGTAGATCTCGAGAAACTCCAATATTTGACCTCCGACTTATCCTTCAAGGTCAAGTAGAAGTAACGTAGAAGTCCAACCATGATCTACCTGTGCTAGAAAGAGTAAAATTGATGTGGGGGGGTTGTAGATATCGAAAACGTTACGCAGGGTAGAGATCAAATTTAGATCTAGCGGTGCTAGAGAGCTAAAAATTGGTTCCTGCGGTTGTTTTTGGTAGTACATATCAGAAAAGTGAAATTTTTGATGAGTTGAATCTTTCGAGGTCAGAGGCCAAATATCGATCTACAGGTGGTAGAGGGTAAACATTGCTGCCTGGGGATATTTTGAGTCGTAAATCTCAGACATTATTCCAAATTTTGGATGCGGTGAGTCATTCGAGGTCAAAGTCAAATCCCGTTATGCCGGCGCTGGAGTGAGAAACATTTGTGAATAGGGCTATGTCTAGCAGTAGAACTCAGAAATGATAAAGATTTTCAAATACAATGTCGCATACGAGGTCAAATAGGAGCTGCAGACATCATCATCATCATCATCAAGAAGACGTGGGCTACAGAAGTCCAACCACATTGTGCAATTTAGCTCTCCAAACACATCTGTACTGAGCTTTCTGCTGCATCTGGCTACTGCACATCAATTCTAATCTGATCCTGTTTGATATTGTCTACCCACCGCATGCTAGGTCTCCCACTCTTTCTAAGCCTTTAGGCACACTGTTCATAACCCTATTCGCTAATCTATAATTATGCATACGGCCAACATGGCAAAACCAACGGAGTCTCTCTCTGCACAACATGCTGCTTAAAGGACGTTGCCGACCCCTTTGCCTAACCTCATCATTAGTTACAAAGTTAAACCACTTAATGCCCAAGATACTGTGCAAGGCATCTAGAATCAAAAGCATCTAGTTTCCTGTTATCTTGTTTACAAAGGTTACGTTTCACTACCATAAACCCTAGAAAGAGCAAATTATTATAAAGTCTAATTTTAATCTTTAGATGTATACGCCTATTTCTCTACACTCTCCATAGATTCTTAAAAATCCCGGAAGCAATCCCTATTCTTCTGTTTATCTCATGCGTGAGTGTGAGAATGTGTCAGTGTGGAATCCATCACCAGTGTCTGTTATATAGCTCCTAAGAAAATGAAACTCTGACACTTGCTCAAGGGTGCAAACATTCTGATTAACTGACTGAACCACAGCCTGCCCGACCAATTTTCATCACTTAATTTTCTCTCTGTTTATCACCAAACATATTCTGCTACCAGTCTCATCAACGGCTCTATTGAAAGAGTTCAACTCATCGACATTATTTGCCAAAAGGGTTAAATCATCAGCATAATCTAAATCATAAATATTCAGATCTCTACCATTTAAATCAAAATCTTCCCCTTGCAGTGAATTCTGTATAACATAATCAATAGCCAAACTAAAGAGAAAAGGAGACGAAATGCACCCTTGTCGAACACCAGAAGCAATGCTAAACCAATTGCTACAAGCCTAACCAACTCTCGTACATGACTCAGTGTTATTATAGAGAGCTTTCATTATGTTAACTAACCTGTCTGGTATGCCATATGATGTCACGATCAACCACAAATAATTGTTGAACCAATGTCAGAAATCTGTAAAGCTAATACCCAAAGGTTCCTGAAGCTCTAAACATTTCTGAAGAATCGGCCTAAGTGAAAAATTCTGATCAATATATCCCCTACCACTTCTGATTCCACACTGCTCATTATGCAATTGTCCATCCACCAGATTATTAATTCTATTAAGCACAATCATGCAAATAACTTTATATGAAAAGAAAGTAGACTGCTACCCTTATAGTTATCACAAAAACTGCAATCACCTTTTTTTTTTTTAATGAAGATAATAATTGCTCTGGTAAAATCCTTAAGATAAATGCCTTTGTTGTAAAACATGTTCAAAATTTCAGCCAGTCATGTGGTAACAGAAACGTTCCCAGCTCTAAGTATTTCAGTAGTACGTTCATCTGCCTCTGAGGTTTTATGTAGTTTAAGCTTAGAAATAGCCAGAATAACTTCAGACTGTTATAGGGCCAACACTAAAGCCAGTAATGTATCTATCCTCATTACAAACTATGGGTGTAGAACTAAAAATATTGTTTAACTCATCTCAAATGCTCAGCCTACCTAGCCATGACAGAATCCTCACCTTCTATAACCTTACCTTGTTTATCCTTCAATCCCTGCACATCTGTCTATTTTTTCTCACACAAAATATGAACTATGTGGTACAGCTTTTTGCTGTTACGCTGTCTAGCTACTTCCTCGCAAGCCAAACATTTTATCAGCTGTTGCCTGATTCTTTACACGTTTATTCAGCTCTTTGTAACACTTTCTGTTAGGATTAGTTAGGTGTTGATTAAGGATATTCCTTCAGTTTTTTCTTTCAAAAATATGCTCCAATTATCATTCAAATAATTTTGCCTTCTCTGCAACTTTTTACTCAAAAGAGTACTGTTGGTTTTAAGAAAAACATGCATAAAAAGATCCCATTCGTTCACAACTTGAGTACTAAGCAAACAATGAGTGTCGAAATGGCCAAATAACCATCATGGTAAGCTTTACCAATAACTGGATCTTTCAGAGCTTTAGTGTTAAAGGTAACGTTTCTAACCTAAAACAACACTTCTTAAGTTTACGTTGCAAGACACTTTTAACGAGTTAATGGTCATATCCAATTTCAGCTTCCCTGTAGGACCTGGTATTCCTAACAGAACTAGCCCAGTTGCAGTTAATTAATATATAATCAATCTTATTCTTATACAGCCCATCTGGTGAAACCCATGTGTACTTATGCATATCGCAGTATTTGTAATAAGTGTTAGTTATTCAGAAACCTTTAAGTTTACTTAGTTATAGGAGACTTTGCCATTGTCATTGCAGCCACCAATACCAAAGGAATCTATCACCCCTCCCTAAAAGTCAGAGTCAGTACAGTCGCTCAAAAAAGTATCCGAACGCTATGGTTGCATACAAAATTCAGAAAAAAATCTGGCAACGATTTTTTTTAGAAATTAATGATCTGGCAACCTTCGTGTACGGTACACGAAGGTTGCCAAATCATTCATTTCTAAAAAAATCGTTGCCAGTTGTTTTTTCTGAACTTTGTATACAACCATAGCGTTCGGATACTTTTTTGACCGACTGTACCAACTTTAACATTGAATTCGCCTAGAACAAGAGTAATATCTCCTTTGATATAATTCAAAATATCCTTAAGTTGTAAGTAAATAACCTATATTTCTCATCCTCATCGGCGTCCTCAGTGGGGGCATAAAAACAGATAGCTTTCAAGTCTTTAATGCTTGTCTGAAATTTCATCATCATCATCATCATCCTCAAGCAGCCATGGGCTACGGAGGTCCAACCAGACCGTGCAATTTAGTTCTCCAAGCAAGTCTATCCTCAGCTACATCTACTGCATCTGGCCACTGCACACCAATTCTAACAAGGTCCTGTTTGACATTGTCTGCCCACTGCATCCTAGGTCTCCCCTTCTTTCTGAGGCCTTTAGGCACACTGTTCATAACCCTATTCACCAATCTATAATTATTCATACGGGCAACATGGCCAAACCAACGGAGTCTCTCTCTGCACAATATGCTGCTTAAAGGAGGTTGCAAACTCCTTTGCCTAATCTCATCATTAGTTACAAAGTTAAACCACCTAATGCCCAAGATACTGCGTAAGCATTTGGAATCAAAAGCATCTAGTTTCCTGTTATCTTGTTTACAAAGTGTCCACGTTTCATTACCATAACTAACCCTAGAAAGAACCAAACTATTATACAGTCTAATTTTAGTCTTTAGGTGTATACGCCAATTTCTTCACACTCTCCATAGGTTCTTAAAAGTCCCGGCAGCAATCCCTATTCGTCTGTTAATCTCATGCCGCACATCACCATTATCTGTTACATAGCTCCCAAGATAATTAAACTGTGACACCTACTCAAGACTGCAACCATTCAGATTAACTGAATAAGAGCCTGCCTGACCAATTTTCATCACTTTAGTTTTCTCTCTGTTTATAACCAAACCTACTCTACTACCAGTCTCATCAACAGCTCGAATGAAAGAGTTCATCACATCAACATCATTTGCCAAAAGGGCTAAATCATCAGCATAATCTAAATCAGAAATTTTCGTATCTCCAGCCCATTTAAGGCCAAAATCTTTCCCTTGAAGTGAATTTCGCATAACATAATCAATAACCAAGCTAAAGAGAAAAGGAGACAAAATGCACCCTTGTCGAACACCAGAAGTAATGCTAAACCAATTGCTACAAGCCTTACCAACTCACACACACGACTCAGTGTTATTATAGAGAGCTTTCATAATGTTAACTAACTTGTCTGGTATACCATATGATCTCACAATCAACCACAAAATATGACGATCAACAGAGTCGTAAGCCTTTTTGAAATCAACAAAGCTAGCAACCAAAGGTTTCTGAAATTCTAAACATTTCTCAAGAATCTGCCTAAGTGAAAATATCTGATCCACACATCCCCTACCACTTCTGAATCCACATTGCTCATCACGCAATTGACTGTCAACCAGATTCTTAATTCTATTAAGCACAATCATGGAAAGAACTTTGCCTGGAACAGAGAGTAGGCTGATACCCTATAGTTATCACAAGAACTACGATCACCTTTTTTGAAAATAGGGATAACAATAGCTCTGGTAAAATCCTTAGGAACCATGCTTTTATCATAAAAGATATTCAGAATTTCAGTCATCCAAGTGGTAACCGAAACATTCCCAGCTCTAAGCATTTCCGTAGTAATTTCATCTACCCCTGGGGATTTATGAAGTTTAAGTTTAGAAACAGCCAAAATACTCAGTGCTATAGGGCCAATTATAAAGCCACCAATGCATCTATCATCATTGCAAACAATGGGAGTAGAACTAACTACATTGTTTAGAACATCACTGAAATGCTCAGCCCACCTAGCCATGACAGAATCCTCCCCTTCTATAACCTTACCTTGTTTATCCTTCCATCCTTGTATGCCTATCCGTTTTCTACCACACAAAACATTAACTATCTGGTACAGCTGTGTGCTGTTGTGCTGTCTAACTGCTTCCTCGGCTTTGTCAGCCAAACCATCAAGCCAAAGATTCTTATCAGCAGCTAACTGATCCTTTATAAGTTTATTAAGGTCTCTGTAATGCTTTCTATTAGGACTAGTAGGGTATTGATTAAGGGCATTCCTGCATTTCTTTCTTTCCGAAATAAGCTCACGTGCCTTATCACTCAGATAATTTTGCCTCTTCTGCTCCTTTGTTCCTAAAAGAGTACTGTTAGTGTCCAAAAAAGCCTGTTTAAAATGATCCCATTCTTCCTCAACTTCAGTAGTAAACAAACCATGACTGTCATAATGACTAAGTAACCTATCATGGTAAGCTTTGGCTATAACTGGATCTTTCAGAGCTTCAGTATTAAAAGTAAATTTTTTAAGCCTAGCACAACACTTTTTAAGTTCAAGTTGCAACACACTTTTAACAAGGTAATGTTCAGATCCAATTTCAGCTCCCCTATATGCCCTAGTATTCCTAACAGAACTAGCCCATTTGCTGTTAATTAATATGTAATCAATCATATTCTTATGCAGCCCATCAGGTGAAACCCACGTGTACTTATGTATGTCGCGGTGTTTGTAATAAGTGTTAGTTATTCTGAATCCATTGAGTTTACTTACCTGTAGGAGACGTTGCCCATTGTCATTGCAGCTACCAATACCAAAAGGGCCTATTACTCCTCCCCAAAGGTCAGAGTCAGTACCAACTTTGGCATTGAAGTCACCAAGAACAAGGGTAATATCTCCTTTCTTGACAGAATTCAAAACATCCTGAAGTTATTCATAAAACCTATCCTTCTCATCCTCATCGGCATCTTCAGTGGGGGCATAACAGCAGATAACATTCAAGTCTTTAATGCTTGTCTGAAATTTTGCTGTAAAAAACCTTTCATTAATGCACTCATATCCTAGAAGAGCATTGCTAGCGTGTCTGCTGAGAGCAGACCCACGCCTTGGTGATGCTTATTGTCGTCCCTCCCTGAAAAGAGAAATTTAAGATTATTTTTAAGAATCTGACCTTTATCTGTCCATCTGGTCTCTTGCAAGCCGAGAATATCTAAATTATAACGGTGGAATTCTTGTGTGAGGACATCAAGAGAAAAAGCTCTGTGCAGAGTCCTCACATTCCAGCTACCTATGGAGAGAAAATGGTTAGTGGGATGTTTAAACAAACTATGTTTATTGAGAGAGGGAATGGCGACAATATCAAACAGCCCCCTAATCTCAGACATGGGGCAAAGACCCGTTCCCCCACGACTAAAGGCTGAAGCCATCTACACTGGAAGACTTCCTCCAATGTAGAATTTGACGATGCCAATAGAAGTAAAGAGTTCAGGTGCCTGCGATGACTTCTGCTCGGAATTATCCACCAGCTGATAAACATATCCTGTGAATCTATTCACTTGGGGCTGTCAACCCACAAACAAACAGAAAACACAGCGGAAGATTTTCCCTCCACAGAACCCCACCAGTGCAGCAAAATCAGGATCCATAATCAAGCTCAGAGCCATATACCTGTCCAGTCCAGTAGGTTTATATGGTCAGCACCAGGACCCTGTGTGGTTGACCACTCCTCAACAGGGTAGAAAAAAAAAGAAAAGTAGCCATAGTTGTCCAGATCAGTAGGCCACACTAATCTGGCAGCCCTCCCCTTCCGTTCACTTCCACAAGAGAGTATCTCTTTTGAAAGTTACTAACGGTCCGCACCACGAGAAGGCGGGGTCGGACATTAGGTGCTAAGAAACAAACCTATATCTTGCAGATGCTTTCCTTCTTCTCTCCCTGAAAAGAGAAATATAAGATTATTTTTAAATATCCTACCTTTATCTGTCCATCTGGTCTTTTGAAAGCCTAGAATACCTAAGTTATAGCGGAGGATATCTTGTGTGAGGACATCAAGACAATAATCTCCACGCAGGGTTTTCACAGTCCAACAACTGTGGCGAGGAATTGGTTAGTGAGATGTTTAAAAAAACTACACAGTATTTATTGGGAGAGGAAGTACTGGCAATATCAAATGCCCCCTAATCGCTGGCATAGGGCAAAGGCATGTTCCTGCCATTAGTAATCTAACGTACACTGGAATAATTTCTGCAATGTAGGTTTGACGATGTCCGTAGAAGCAAGGGTTCGGGTACTGTCGCTCCAAAAAGTATCCGAACACTACGGTTGATAACAAAATTCAGGAAAAATATCTGGCAACGATTTATTAGAAATTAGTGATCTGGCAACCTTCGTGTCACGTGACACGAAGGTTGCCAGATCACTAATTTCTAAAAAATCGTTGCCAGATATTTTTTCTGAATTTTGTAATCAACCGTAGTGTTCGGATACTTTTTTGAGCGACAGTACCTGCGATGGCCCCTTATAAGTATTATCCGCCAGCTAATAAAATATATCCTGTGAATCTATTCACTTGGGGCTATCAACTCACAAAAACAGAGAACACAGAGGAAGACTTTCCCTCAACCGAAGCCCTCTAGTGCAGCAGATTCATGATCCATAATCAAGCTAAGTGCCATTATTCCATTTCGGTTGCTGTATATGGTCAGTACCAGGAGTCTGTGTGGTTGGCCATCCTTCAGCAGGGCAGAAAAAACGAACAGTAGCCAGATTAGTCCAGATCAGTAGGCCACACTGATGTAGCAGCCCTCCCCTTGCGTTCCCTACCACATGAGAGTATCGCTTTTGAAAGGCCTAGAAATCAACAGTTGTCGAAGTCCGATTGATTTCTAGTATACAATATAATCTGTAAAGAGCCAGAGAAAGTGAGTTAGTTACCGTTCCAAGGCATAATAAAAGTCGAGAAAATCTCTGAGCTTTTTTTTCGTCCATTATAAAGCACGGTTACCTACGTCATTAGGAAACTGCCTGTACCATTTCCCTGCAGTTCACGATTTACATTCCATCGGTAGACTAAAGTGAACTATCACTAAAGGCCCTAATGGAAGCGATAGCATAATGAACAAAATAATTATACTTTTATGTATTGAATTTCTATTATTCATAAACATAACACTTCACTTCAGACGAAAATGAACTCCTACGCTATGAGAAATTGACCTTTTCGTTAACACCTTCCAAATTTAAACTTTTCTCGTAAACTGAAGATTAGGTTGTTTTATCTCTGAACGGTACTTTTTTTGCGCACAATGGGGTAAATGGCCAGGTTACAAGGACCCGATTGCTCAGAGAAGATTGGGCGAAGAAAACTCACTGGGCAGCTGTTGGGAGACAGATGGTAGCTTCCAGTCAAGGCCATCCAGCGTGTTCTTTAACGTGTACAGGGTATGGTTCTCTCCCGCACACGGCGACACGGCTGAAAGTCCCATTTCCAAGACCATCGGTGTCCCCTGCTGATTGAGGGCAATGCAAGGAGTTTTGCGGAGATAAATCTTAATGCTGGCGCAGGCGAGACTCGAACATGGGAACTGCAGATTACGAGCCTGCCGCGCAAAAGAATGAGCAACCTCCTCCCCAGTACACCGAAAATAAAAGCAACACGAATTGTAAAATGCAGAAGTACTGTGAGAAGTTTAAATCTGTATTATATTCATTTTACTCAGCTTTTCATTACGTTGAGGAAATCTTTAAACTCACATTTTGAAAACTCTGTCAGCTATGAAGTCGTCGGAAGGAACTAATTATGAGGACGTTGGATATTAGGACAACTGTATTCTATGCTGCCATAACAGTTTTCCTATTTATGCTCTAAATATAATAGGTGTGAATTAATTGTCCTTGTGTGAATAAATAATATATTGATGTCTTAATGTAATATGGCGACTATAACCAATTCACAGCAATTCATCTTAACTTTTCAGGTATTCAACCACTAGCCGTTCATAAAATAAATCTCTTTGTATTTTAAAATAATTCGAAACTTTATAGTGTCACCTGGTCATGTAAGAAAACCATAATTCATTTTTGTTATGATATTGTTAAGAATTAAACGTATGGAAACTGAGCGTGAGTTCAAAAATAGTATTTAACAATTACAATTCTAAAATAATGTAATTTATTAGGAAAGTATGAATAAAAACATTTATATAAACTAAAGTCAACCAACACAAATCTTCATCAGTAAAAACGAACCTTCAGAAGAACAAAGCACCTTTTTACTATTCCTACAAAGAGAAAATAAGGCTTTTACAACAGTCGATAAGTGGCACCATCATATCTGTGAACAAACCTGCAATCTATAAAGAATAACCTTACCAATTCCTAAACAAACTAAATATAACTATGCATCAATTGATGAACGCTTCCTACAGAAACGTTGAGATCAGTTCTGCTTGTTCGACTAACATATAACCTCCTCAGCCACATCTTTAAGTTTCCTAAACATCCTTTTTTTTTTTGCCAGTCCACTAACAGGATCAATACTACTAAACTTATTTAACCTCCCGCGAACACACCAAATAAAATATTTTTTTTATACTTTTGCGCACAGACAAAGACAAACTACGTTTTTTTTCAACTCTAATTCCTCTTAATACCAAACTCCCTTATTCTTCATTTCTAAGTTAAGTTCGAGAAGTGGTTAGTGACGTAATTCTCACGCTGAAGTTCACACGAGCATCAAGACGAAACATCACATCATGGTTTCATTATTGCTCGTTCATCTGTCGTAACAATATTAACAATGATATATTGCAGAGTGAAAATGAGGTGGTGACCTGGGAATTTCGTTCACTTCGAAATTCGCCGGCCACGGGACAGCGAATAATAATATGCAGGAAATATAAATATGTATGCTATTTCATGATTTGTTGGATTCATAATTTTTGAAACACACTGTACTTTGCCTCTTCTAAAGTCACCTACCAGATTTTAAAAATTCAACATTTAGAGTAGTTCATTATTTGCTTTCACTTAAGAAGCCAAAAATACTGATATTTTCTAAACAGAAATACTTTTAAATCCTTGAAAGATTAAGTTGGGTTGTTTTACCTCTGAGCGGCACTTTTTTGCACACCATGGGCTAAATGGCCAGGTCACAGGGACCCCGAAGGCTCAGAGAAGGTTGGGGGAGGGGACCCACTGGAACAGCTGTTGGGAGACAGATGGTAGCCTCCCGTCAAGGCCATCCAGCGTGTTCTTTAACGTGCACAGGGTATGGCTCTCCCGTACACGGGGCCACGGCTTAACGTCCCATCCGACGGACGGCGGCCTTTCCAAGCCCATCGGTGTCCCCTTCTGACCGTGGGCAGGGCGGGGAATTTTGCGGAGATAAATCTCAACGCTGACCCAGCTGGGACTCGAACCTGGGAACTACAGATTACGAGCCTGGCGCGCTACCGTCTGAGCCACCCCCGCCCCCATTTGAAAGATTAAGAAATGGCTTTTAATATACTTCAGTTAAGGGAATAATGATAACGCATCTGGTCTTGTCTAAAAAGTAACAAAGAAGAGCTCTTTCGTACATTAGACAATTCAACGATGAAATGTAATTGTATAATAATCACTTTTAAGAAACATCCAGTGTAGACGTCAACAAACGTTGAACAAGTATTTGGTTGTTTCCGAATATTTGTTGTATTAATTCATGAAGTTCAATTCCATAAACTTCTTCATATTTTTCATATGTTAGTTGTGAAATCTGCAGGTATCATGCATGAGGAAACTTTCTTTTAACTAAAAAGGAGCATTTTTCCCACAGCACTCAATGCATTACTATACTCGCAGTTTTTCCATTTTAGATGCCTTCTTTTCTGCTTGTCGTTCACACAGATATGTCCTAACCGTTAATTAATTGTCATCTTCATTTTTTCTTTTTTCTCCTAAACAATTTGAAAAATGAAATTAAAAATTTACTAATGAAATATTACTAGCAGAAAAAATCAAAATGTTATGGGAGTTCCCGAATGGTTAGAATTTCCCCAGTTTTCTTCAGTTGATACTTCAAATGCAAAATTAAATGTCATCAAACTTTTTTATAATCGAGAAATAGAGACTAATTGTTTTAATTTAAGAACGACATTGTAAAATTAATGACAAGGATGTTTTTCCTGCTACTTTTTTCCTGGGGAATTTGACAGGATGCTCTTTCTTATACGAAGTAAAGGCTGACTTTAGCAAAACATATATTTTCCCATGAGAATGTCAGGTACAGTCGCTCAAAAAAGTATCCAAACACTATGGTTGATTACAGAATTCAGAAAAAATATCTGGCAACGATTTTTTTTAGAAATTAGTGGTCTGGCAACCTTTATATCACGTGATACGAAGGTTGCCAGATCACTAATTTCTAAAAAAAGGTTGCCAGATATTTTCCCTGAATTCTGTGATCAACCATAGTGTTCGGATACTTTTTGAGCGACTGTACACGTCCTATGCAGCAAAATCTATGTCGTTTACTAAGCACTCTTAGAAACGATTCGTCATTCTTTGATGATACTTCTCAGCAAGACAAAGTCATCCGTGCTCAGTAGAAATTCAAAAGGATCACAGCAACACACTTTTTTCAAATATGAATACATCAACTTAACTATCGTTAGACATATTATATCACATGCTTATTATGAAATACATTAGTCATTTTTTATGCATGTTTGACTTATATAAGTTCCTGCTAACATTGGTGATTTATTATTTTGCCAATAATAAAAGTAATTCACTCAAACAAAAACAAAAAACATTATTTAACACACAAGACCGTAAAAATAAACGTATAAGGTATTAAAGACAAATAAATAACACTATTTCAAATCAAATTTCAGCCGTTTTTGGCTGTTATAGGATTTAAAGTGTTAAAAGCCAATATAAGACCATGTTGTTACTTTTGTCCGAATGTCGCGACCTATAGATGATGTCCACTGATCGTTCCCGTGTTATGTTATTCCAGTGGTTACCAACGTTTTTAGTTCCAAGAACCCCTTTCAACCAAAAAAATGTGTTGCGAACCTACAGGGTAATAAAGACCCCCAAAAAACTTCAAATTAAAATTTACATTATATAATTATAATTATAAAATATAAATGTTTATTACCTATAAATATGAAACCTCTAAAATATAAAGTCACAGAGGAAAATATGTTTATAACATAATTGGACAATTCTTTACTGATTAATGCGGCATTACAGAATTTTTAGTGCGAACCTCTTGGGGTTCGCGCATCACCAAATGGGAACCATTGTGCTATTTCATCCAACTATGCAGAAAAAAAAATCTGCAAATGGAAAACTTTATTTTGCAATCACCTGGATTTGAAAGAAATCTGGTTACTCGCTAACTTTCTCTCATTTCAGCTCTAAATAGAAACCATTCAACTTGCATTGTGAGGTTACAAACTTGTAATTTTCCTATTGCACTTTTAACCCAACTGAGGAATGCAATTATAATGAATAGGTTATATATCTCCCCCGACTTAAGGTTTACGTATTCAATCCTCACTAAGAAATTAAATCGTCTCTTTCATAGCTAAAACAACAGGAAAACTACGAATAATCAGAAGATCCCAGACTCGAATCCAGGTGATGTCAATGTTAGCTTTCCCTTGCTCGAATCCAGGTGATGTCAATATTAATTTTTCCCATGCTCGTATCCAGGTGATGTCAATATTAATTTTTCCCATGCTCGAATCCAGGTGATGTCAGTATTAATTTTCCCCATGCTCGAATCCAGGTGATGTCAATATTAATTTTTCCCATGCTCGAATCCAGGTGATGTCAGTATTAATTTTTCATTTAAAAAAAATTCTAATGTTTAATCAAACAATAAATTTTCAGTTGATTGAATTTGTATAATTCTACAGATTTAATTCTTGTCTTTAGTCTTCCTGTCTCGCGTTTTCTATCTTAAATGGAAAACCAAGGACAAAAAGGCAATTTGCGAAAGTTTTTGGACTTTGACACGACTGGCATAAAAGTGGCAGCAATGGAAAAATTGGGGGAGGCTTTTCGCTTTCCAGTGGGTAAACAGATGATGATGAGAGATAAAATGTTCCATTTGTAGTTATCAGGCATCGGTGTCTCGCTACCCTTGATATCCCAACAATTCAAACAAAGAAGATAATTGTGCAAATTGTTTGATGGTGAAGCTTTCATTTCTGAGGACTGAGGTCAAAAGAACGAATTGGCTTGGAATTTGATTATTACCTTCTTTACAAATATAGAAGTTTCACATCGTTAACAGTAGTGGCATTATAAACCCTATACGGCTGTTAAACATAAAAAATAAGATTTTATTTTTCCCATTTATATCTCTTTTATCTAGGCTATTAGCATTACAAATTTGTAATGTTACAAGACGATATAAAGGTATAAAAAAAAAGAAAAAAGAAATCTTATTTTTATGCTTAACAGCCGTATAGTATATATAATGCCAACATTATTTTCTTTATCGAAACAATTTTAAAACAAATTTTTGAAGAGTAATTAAAATATTCAAAATAAATAATTTTTATATTTTAAAAATGCTAAAAAATTTTTGCTCTAGTTTAACGGGTGACATAATTGCAGATAAATAGAAATTTTATGCAATTACGAACGCAGCATATTCTGTAAGTGTAGCTAGAAACAGGCAAGACGTTTTCACAGCAAGCCTAGTGACGTTGCAGAGAAATTAACAACAGTCATTACTGAACCAAAACTATCGACGTGCAAAATTTCTCATCTAACGTGTGGATCAATGCAGCTAAATGGATAGATACTATAGTAATAAGTCTCACAGGAACTGTCCTGTTGAAAAGAAACACTTGAAACAATTTGCTGGGTTTTTTTTTCAAATGGATTCTAATTGCAAAAAGTTTAGACGACTTCTGGAATGCATTTAATATTTAAATTTATGTTCCTTTAACATTTATAGGCCTTTTCCCTAAAACTTAAGCCTAAATTTTCGGTTATTTCTCATGCTTTCCAAAAAAACCCCGAAATTATTCATTGTCTTCTGTTTATTTGTAGACATCGAATATTTTTTTTGTTCTTAGAGATGAATTAAAAATTATTTTCCGTTGGATAGGTATTGAGGAAATATTACGATTCGTAACTCCGAATTTCCGAAAAACTATGATATTACTCTCTAACGGTAGAAAAGGTTGAAACTCTAAAATTTCAACTAATATTGAGAACGATGTATTTATGGTAGAATTTTGAACTTTTGATGGCGGAATCTGACGGTCGATGATTCCATTGGCAACAGCGACCCCTTACGCCTAGGGTGGTTAGGAAACGCATCTGTTTTGTTTCAAGAGATAAATGGAAAACTCTTTTTTAGTTGGACTGAACTAATGATATTGTAATTCACATTTCAAATCCACCCTTTTCTCAGAAGAGTGTGAGAAAAGCATTTTTTTTAATTTAATTAATAAAAGACAATGCATTAATAAAATATTACTATTTGCATATTCCCCATCAACCATTATTTAGAATTAAGAGTGTAAAGAGAGAAGAAGGCAAACGAAAAACTTTTTTCTCTTTGAAAACCGTCAGATTCCGTATGTGCCAGAGGCGATGTGCGTTCTTCTAGTTTACTAAATGACGTAGCTTCTTTCATTCATTACTTTCAATTTGAAAAATCCAAATTCCCCTCAAGCAATCTGACCAATAATATAGCCTGTCATATAATATATGCCAGAGATGTCTGAGAGGAAGGCTATTATTCATCTGGTAATAAGTCACTAATTATTCTGCTATTATTTATCGTATAGTAAGATATGTCGCAAAATTAATTCTAGTGTCATTCATTTGATAGTTACAAGTTACTAATTAATTATACTATTATTCATAGATAATAATATAAGTCATTGTATTTTATTGTAATGCAAGTCACTAATCAATTCTACTATTATTTATTGCTGGTTCTTCTGATCATTAGCCAGGTATCCTAACTATTCGGCCACCGATAAGGGTTTATAAATAGCACTTATTAAGAAGTTGCTTGGTCTGAATAAAAGAAACTATTTAGTATTATTGTTTATTCAACTCTCTGAAAGCAGAGAATGATTCAAAACCTTTTGTTTTTTCAGATTCCTACCCCAAGTCTCAGAGATCATCGCGATTGTCTTAGAACTTCTCCGAAGATAATGATCTCTTTTACAAGAGATTGTCGAAAATACCACTTCTTTCCCACCTCATTTTTCTTACGACCAATTCATCTCATCAGGATAATTCCAATGTTTTCTTTAGTATCGAATATTAACAAATGATTGGCAAAAATACATTTTTTTCCTTTCATCATAAGCAGTTATTAATCGTCTTCAGTTTCAAGCATTGTGAAATGATATCGACCTAACTTATACTTTGCCGTTCATCTGTTGCTAAGTTTTGGGAACAATGTAATTGCTATGTATCCAACTATTCGTCATAAACTTTAATGAACATTCATTGCTCTATGTTATAGGATTTACGCCAATAGGAGCTTCAACAAGCAACAAACAATATTTGAATGTTCTTTTGCTTAGTAATTCCATCGTTACCCCAAGGTTGGAAACAACTCAGTTGTAAAGTATCACAGGAAATGCCCAGTAGAAATAGCACTGATGAAATATTTTAGCCGAAACAATTTAGGTTTTCCGTGAGTGGGATCGCATGGTACACGTCTCCTAGTACCATGCGAGTCGTGATAACAGCTACACCATTAGCGGCCAGCCATCGCACTCACGGCAAAACTAAATTTCTTCAGCTGAAATATTTCATCATTGGAAACAACTGAGGTTGAGATTTGATTATACCAGGAAAAGATGCTGACACGGTATCTATCACTGATGTTAAGCGATTTGGTTTTGTGAATAACGATGAGGTTTGACTAAAGTAACAACAACCCCTTTCATGAATCATCTTGCTGAGAGAGAGGCTGCTTTGGTTTGGCTATGCCGCAAGCACGCAGCCGACAGATTAGCAAATAGAATGATGAATTGTGTTTCTGAAGGCTTCAGAAAGAGAAATCGATGGAGAATGGAGTAGAAGAGCTATTTTAAACAGGAACTTACAAGAATTGGCCTTAAATCATGGAATGCGGCAGCTGTTGTTAGAAATGGGCTCCTTTGTAGAACAAAATTGTGCAATTTTCTCGGACTTCCGTATCCTGTGATTGGCTTAGGATTCTGTTTGTTCTTGTTTAAGGTAGATAGGTAAGTACTTATGCGCTGAGTGCAACGAATCTACGTGAAAAGAAACATGTTTCACAGATTCTTCAAAAGAAACAAATTCGAAATAAGATCCAGAATTCAGGTTTGCAAGTATTAAGTTGAATTCCATTATGTTTGATTGAAACGACAATACAGTAAGAGCATGTTGAATGGCCTTGACGGGAGGCTTACATTAGTCTACGTCGATGCTAACACGTTCATTACAAATGCGGCATAGACATCTGTATACCTTGGAATCCATAAAATTAGGTGGGTTGAGTTTGGTTGTTTTACCTCTGAGCGGCACTTTTTTGCACACCATTCGCTAAATGGCCAGGTCACAAGGACCCCGAAGGCTCAGAGATGGTTGGGGGGAGGGGACCCACTGTAACAGCTGTTGGGAGACAGATGGTAGGCTCCCGTCAAGGCCATCCATTGTGTTCTTTAACGTGCACAGGGTGTGGCTCTCCCTCACACAGGGTCACGGCTTAATTTTCCATTCGACTGACGGCGGCCTTTCCAAGCTCAGCGGTGTCCCCTACTGACCGGGGCAGGGCGGGGAATTTTGCGGAGAAAACTCTCAACGCTGACCCATCTGGGACTCGAATCTGAGAACTACAGATTATACGAACCTGGCGCACTACCGACTGAGCCACCCCCGCCCCATAAAATTAGATGGAAAAATATTTAAAATCTCTTAATATTTGACTGTGTTTTTAGCTTAGAAACTGTTAGATTTTGATTGAAAATTTTAAAAAACCTATTGAGCTAGATAGATTGCAAATTTAGAGCATTTATTACATTTTACGTTATTTAATTTTTAATATTTTTCCTTGAACAATAAAGTAAAGGGAAAAGAATAATTTATAGCAATACTTTTCTTTTAAGAAAAGGTGTTGAAAAATATTTATCTTGTACATTTAACATCTATTTAAGCAGTTTTAAATGTGCTATTATTTATAGGCAGTTATAAAATAATTTGGCGAGAGCTGTTCACCATTTCTCTTTGATGATACATAGAACCAGCGAGGTATAGCGCATAATGTCCAATCTGTCTTCTAAAGTAGAATGGAAAGTCTGTCGCATCAGTTTAACCTCTTGTTCTGGATTTATGTAGACTTTTTTTCCCAATCTGCTGAGAAGTAGTCAACTTCACAGGATCTCGCTGTTAATCATTTAAACCAATTGGTATCTGTAGTTTTTACGTTTTTGAATATTGTGCCTCTACTTGCCTCACTAGTGGATTTATATTGAGGAAGGAGCTACTTCTGAATTTCTGTTTGCATGTGAGTTGCCAACCACAACTGAATATACACAGAGGATATTTTAAATCAATCTGTGGATGATTCAGCTCAGAGACCATCTCAGGTATCTTAAGTCCTGATTCTAAGGGAGGGGATTTGGGTGGCTCAGTCGGTAGCGCACCAGGCTCGTAAACAGAAGTTCCTTGGCCAGATTCGAAATTTGTCTCCTCAAACCCTATTCTATCCTCGTCAATGGTCTTGAAAAAGCCGCCAACCGTCAGATGGAACGTTAAACAATGACCCCATATGCAGGAAAGCCATACCCTGTTCACGTTCAAGAACATGTTGGATGGCTTGATAGGGAGATTCAATCTGTCTACTAACAGCTGCCAAGTGTGTTTCCTTCCGCTAACCTTCTCTGAGTCCTCGAGGTCCTTGTAACCTGGCCATTTAGTCCATTGAGCGCAAACAAGTGTCGCTCAGGGGCAAAACAACCAACCCTAATTCGGCAAAGTTGGGGGGGATTAGCGGAGATAAGTCTCAACTCCTGCACAGTTCGGACTCTAACCTGGAAACTATAGATTACGAGAGAGTGCGATACCGACTGAGGCAACCTCCGCCCCTCGAAGGTCGATTAAGTACTTATTAACCACGTAATTCTTAAAATGCCCAAAAGGGATTTATCGTTTTCAAATGTTAGGCTTAAGTATCTTTATGTAAGGAGATGATGAAACGTAAAATTTATATTTTAAATGACGATTATTTATTAATGCGGCTCGTGATTAGGCAAGTTATGCCATGTGGTCTGATCGCTTTCGTGCGCTCTAATGTTGCTAAACAGGTAATGAAGTTTGGGATATATACAGTTACATTTTACTGCATATAAAATTGCATATATTATATAGTTATATATATATATGATAAAGTCAGCATTAATACTGAAATTTGAAAAAGGTGCATTTTTGGTAGCCTAGCTGACGAAACGAAGAAAGCGGTTAGGCAGATGCCAACCGCTTTCTCTGTTTCGTGAGCAAGGCCACCCGTTAACTACTGCTTTGAATCATTAATTTTATCTTTTTTTTCTGTAGTCCCATGGTAGATTATGTTATGTGGAATGCTTTTCAAAGAGGATATTGGAATCTTAGATGATCTAGAGATCGTAAAAGATATGACTAAGATTATACTATTTGTTGGCTAATTATGTTTAGAAGATAAACTCCGAACTCTTTCATTACAGCTTTTGACAGGGATGATAAGTAGGTAGATTTGGTTAGAAATGCAGGGAAACCTAAGGTGAAGAGATTAATGAAGTGCTTTAGTTTAGTAGAGTAGCTGTGTTCTTGAGCACATTTCGCAATCGAATTGTCTTGGGAGTTGTGTGACAAATATTGGGGAGACATAAGATAAAAGGGGTGAATTGGTATTTTTTTGAGGAGACGTTTACTAATCTCTTGCAAAATGTGGAAAAATGAAAATAGGCGTTTCAGGTAAAGTTGGGTTGGGTTGTTTTACCTCTGAGCGGCACTTTTTTGCACACCACGGGCGAAATGGCCAGGTCACATGGACCCCGAAGGCTCAGAGAAGGTTGGGGGAGGATACCCACTGGAACAGCTGTTGGGAGACAGATGGTAGCCTCCCGTGAAGGCCATCCAGCGTGTTCTTTAACTTGCACAGGGTATGGCTCTCCCACACACTGGGCCACGGCTTAACGTCCCATCCGACGGACGGCGGCCTTTTAAAGCCCATCGGTGTCCCCTACTGACCGTGGGCAAGGCGGGGAATTTTGCGGAGATAAATCTCAACGCTGACCCAGCTGGGACTCGAACCTGGGAACTACAGATTACGAGCCTGGCGCGCTACCGACTGAGCCACCCCCGCCCCGTTTTAGGTAAAGACAAACATAAAGAATGACATGGAAGTTTGTTCCTTTTAAAGTTTTGGATTGGAGATATGTTAACATATTATATATATTATTTTAACACATTATTACGTAACTGTGAAATGTTACACTAAATTTTGCAATTAGTATATTTTTCCCCGATTTCTGATAGCAAAAATCAAATAATTTATTACATTACAACTTATAACTACTACTACCGTAACACTGTTTCTAGGCTGATTATAGTGCTACCAGCAGTTATGTTTAAAGAAGCGTCTTTCTTTTATATAAGGAAACGTTTTGCGTTACACATAGTGGAAAATTGGGGAGGGGCTTCAAAGCATTGCGCAGTCTTATATGGGCAGGTCTAAAATTCGGCTGATTCGCAATTTAAAAACTATCTTTTACTATAGTAATGAAACTTAGTTCCTTTATAAGCAATAGGAAATTTGACCCTTCACAAACAATGTGAAGTTAAGTGTATATGCATTTAGTATTTCGTAAGACTGTACGTGTATCATTCCCTATGATGATGCACAGAACCGGCCATGCATAGAATCTAAAGTTCGATCATGGCACAGGCCATGAGTACCAGTCTCAACCACGACAAATTAGGAGATAGAATATAACTCCACTGTATAACTAAACATTACTCAGAAATTAATATGACTAAAATATTTATAAGTAAATGTGACTCAAAAATTATGTTTAGTTACATTTTTAAGTCATACACGTTTTCGAGTCACGTTTAGTTGACAACGTACCTCTACATATTTGAGTCATATATATTTACCCAGTTGGCTCATATATTTAGTTATACATTGATTCATTTAATATTTGAGCTACATTTAGTTATATAGTTGAGTCATATAATCCAAAAAATAACATAATGTGAATCAATTGTATAACTAAACGTATGATAGTCACTGTATGAAAAAAATCATAACTATTTAACTGTGATACAATATTGTTTCAGCCACATAACTAACTGAAAAGTTCAAAGTGACTCATCATATGACAACTATGTAACTAAATAGGATTAAAAAAATTAATACAGCATAAATGTGTCCCAAAAAAAATTGCATGTCGACAATGTAACTAAATGGTACAGTCGCTCAAAAAAGTATCCGAACACTATTGCTGATTACAGAATTCAGGAAAAATATCTGGCAACGATTTTTTTAGAAATTAGTGATCTGGCAACCTTCGTGTCACGTGACACGAAGGTTACCAGATCACTAATTTCTAAAAAAATCGTGTGACACGAAGGTTACCAGATCACTAATTTCTAAAAAAATCGTTGCCAGATATTTTTTTTTGAATTCTGTAATCAGCCATAGTGTTCGGATACTTTTTTGAGCGACTGTACTACAAACGTAATATGATATGATTGAAATATGTGTAACCAAATGTAACTCAAAGCAAAAATAACTATCACAATAAATAATACTTCACATTACGGAAGGCCAACATTGCGGAACATAAACGTAAATATCCAGTAGAACTGAAATGATCTCGATTTTATATCATAGAATTGATACGAACAAGGTTTATAATTAGTATTTCATAATATATTTAAATATTAATAATTTTACAAGACCTCAAAAGTACTGTGATGGTAAAAATAGGCGATTAAATAGACCTTCATTAGCCTGAATAAGTGAACGAATGCATGTAGGGGAGCTTGGTAAAATGGCAGACGGTTATTGACTGAAAGAATGAGGACGAAGCAAAGCACTTGGCGTTTCCTCAAGTTTAGGAAGCTCTTTATATTCTTCTTGCTGCTGTACTGGTGAAGACGAAGTTGAAGGATAAGTTCTCGAATTTTCAAAAGAAATCATGAATATGAGCTAGTTTCTCTGTGAGAAAGGACTACTCCGAAATTCTGAAGTGCATAACTTTGTAAGTGGAAGCTTCATGCCCCTTAAATCGAGCAAAATCTGCATTATATTTTGTATCATCTCTATCAGAAATTTTTCGTGTTTTTTGTAATTTATAAGCGGGTAGACAGACGAGCGTCTACACTCAATAGAAAAAAATACAAGTAAAAATGATAGGATTAGGTTTTAGTGAAACGTTTCGTTGATCTGAATCAATGTTAAATGTTTAAGTGTCGTTGCATATATTCATATTTGTAGGGGTCACGTTCCGAATAGTGGTCGCTTAAATCGAAATTATTCCCTGTTAACAATAATTCCCGTCGTACTTTACAATCGCAAGTTTCCTGCTTGAATATTTCCCTGAATTCACAATTCTGCCTGAAATTGCCTGATTTGTATTTATATATCTTTATTACTTTTCTAGTTCTTGCTGTGTGACTTTTGATGGCGATTTAAATATAGCTGGTAACTTATTCTAATGATATATTTAATTGGCAATTTGTCCTAAATTTTTACTTTTTTTTCCACTGGCTTTAAAATTTTGATTTCATCTTTTAACTATCTTTGTTTCACCATTTAAAGATTTATTGCAAAATATTTAATTAACTTTTTTTAATGCCATTTATTTTGGCTGTTTATGAATCCTAAGTTATGTTAAACAAATAATTTCATTATTTTTCAGTCTTCACTAAATTAAAGAAGAACATTCGAACTATTTGATAAAAACCTACGAGGATCTTGTTATGTCTTGCCCATTTGTATTTATTTATATCAACAATCATTAAGCTTTAATGAGAAATTCACGCAAATCTGGGGATATCTGTGTATATGAATTGCTTTGTGGTTAGTGATAGAAATTCAGCAATGTTGAAATCTGAGAATTAGAACAAAACCACTTCCACTTTGGCGAATATGTAATACTCTTTTGCAAAGAAAATTAAGTTTATTTTCCATTTTTAACACTCTCTAACAGTGGAAATTTGAACTAATTGATGATTGGGAAAATCCAAAGAGTAATATTTTATTAATACCTTATAACACACAATATAATATACGTGATTACGTGATACCTTATTATATGCGTGATACCTTATAACACACAATATAATATACGTGATTACGTGATACCTTATAACACACAATATAATATACGTTAATTGACAATTAATACCTTATACTACAAATGGAAAATACAAATGGAAAATACAAAAATCCTACAAATGGAAAATAACAAACATTTTCCATTTGTCTCTTAAAATAAAAAGTTAGGTTTTTCCACCCGTCGGGGTAAAGGAGAAAATCATTTCTGCAAATGTAAAACTCTTTACTATCACCTTCTACCACCAAAATAAAAAATTTCTACCATACGTAGGTCACTTTCAATAATATTCTTTAACGTTTTGTCATTTTCCACCGTTAGAGACTGAGATTTTCTGAAAATGCGAATCATGATATTTCACCGATACGTATCCAACCCAAAAGAATTTTCAATTTATCTGAAAAACAAAAGTGTCGAGTGTCTACAGACGGACAGAAAACCCCATAACAAAGTGAAAACATTAGCTGAAGAAATGCTACGCAAGCCTAAAGAATATTACAAATTTGTTCTCCAAATTATCTATTCTGAGATACTGCGTTCTGTCATTGAAGGGCAATTAAAGTCCTGCGTGCTAATCAAACATACCGGAAACACGACTAAAATCAATGCTGCTTGTCAGTAGTTGATGGCATCTTCGTCTAATGTTGTCGTTATTCACGTATCAAACCACTTACATCAAATATATCGCTTTAACAAGCGGTTTTCTACCTTGGGTTCGTGACATTATCTGTGATGGGGTTGCCAGAAAACAATTTAAAGTGATATTGCCTAAATGAACATTCAGAAAACATTGTTTTCATAGCTGCTATTTAAGTAAAATTCTGCAAAATTCAGCAGTGGAACGTCTATTAGTTTTTTTATGAATAAAACTTGTTACATATAATTATGATTCCAAAAACAAAGAAAAGGACGAAAAATATTGACGTAGTTTTAGAAATCCTGAAACTAAAGTTAATTAATAGTTACTGGTGTTCTAAAGGAAAATCCATGTGTTAGTAATGGCCTCTTAATATTCAAAGATAAACTTTAAATGGATGTTATCATGATGAAATAAATTGGTATATTTTTCAAAAGTGAAAGATGTAGGCAGATGTGTGGGTGAAACCTGAAAAGTTTCAGAAACGCTGACTGGAAATGTTTCGTGTCAGTATCATCAGTCTCGAACTATCTTTTTTTGAGAAGATAGTTTTCCCTAAACAGGTTCACCTAATAAGTATGAAATTCTTATAAATACATTTTTTATCCACATTCGACTAGTTTTTTCCATTCTCAATAAATTCTTACAGGTTCTAAAAAGGATTCCAAAGCTCCTGTTTACTTCAGGCAACATCTCCTATAACAGAAGACCAATGTACCAAATTTATGACGTCACTTAGTAGGCTTACCATATAGACAATTCTTATATTTTTTATTCTAATATTATTACTGGTGGACTCTTGTGATAATCTTTATACTAATGTTGATCTATAAATATATTATTTAAATAGAAAATATTTCGTATTTATTATCAAATATAATAATGCTAATTAACAACACAACTAATTTTTCTCCTAACTAAAATATATTTATAGATAAACATTAGTATAAAGATTAGCTCAGAGTCCACAGTAGTAATATTAGAATAAAAAATATAAGAATTGTATATATGGTAGGACTACTTAAGCTGACGTCATAAATTTGGTCCTCTGGCTTTCTGTTATAGGAGGTGTTGCTTCAGGTTGCCAATCACGTATATTATATTGTTACGACATAAACGTGCTACAATGAACTATGATGTGATGTTTCGTCTTGACGCTCACATGAACTACAGCGTAAGAATAACGTCACCAACGATTTCGAACAAAAAATCTAAGTAAAAAATAAGGAAGAAAGAATTGCAAGAAGAGGAGTTGGAATGTGAAAAGAAATGTAGTCAGTCTCAGTTTGTATCCGATAAGATAATCTAAAGAAGGAATGTTTTATGTGGTGTGTGTGCGCGGGAGATTAAATAAGTTATTAATGTTGCTTCTCTACTAGTGGACTGACAGGAAATTATTAGTGTTGCTTCATCTACTAGTGGACGACACGAAAAATAAGGATGTTTTAGGATACTGAGGATATTTTATGTTAGTCGAACATACAGAGCTGATTTCAAATGTTCTGTAGGAAGAGTTCATCAATTGGTTTTTTTTTACAAGAATTGTTAAGGTTATTCTCGATAGATTGCAGATTTTTCTACAAACATGCTTTTACTGGTCATCGACTGATATAAGCTTTTTTTTATGATTTGAGTGTAAATAATAATAAGATACTAAGTTCTTTTGAAGATTTGTTTTTATACTGATATAGAAATACTGTTGGTTGACTTTAGTTTACATAAATGATTTTATTCATACTTTTTTAATAAATTAAATTGTTTTAGAATTAGAATTGTTATTACTATTTTTTTGAACTCACACTCAGTTTTTATCCATTTAATTCGTAACAATATGTCATGAATTAAATATATATATATATTACATATCTAGATGTCAAGATAATTAAATTGGAAAATTAGACCCGAAGCCAACCACGGAAGCGAATCATTATTCACCTGGTTGCGTTTCTTCACTTCTGTCTTCATTGTATTCATCACTCCTCCTACTCCATTATCAGCCTAATCAACAGCACAAATAATGGAGTTTAACTTCCGGAAATCATTTACCAAAAGGGTCAAATTACCAGCGTAATCGAACTCTGATATATTCAAATCTCTAAACACAGTCCCCAGTCTCTCTGTTCTAGAACTGTTCTCGTAACATAATCAATCATCAGACTAGACAAGACAGATGACATATTGAGGTGTGTCTAGCTTCATTTCCAATGCTGAAACAATCACGAAAACCTTCCAACTCTCACAAAACACTCAGTGTCTGTGGTTCTTTATTTGGCTATGTAAATGATTTATATGGTTAAAAGAGAGACGTCGAACGCTACAGTTAACTCAAAAACTACATCATCTTTACCAAAAAATAATAGTTTGAATCAAATTATTTTATATATATATATAAGTGGTTATAGCACATTTGATGAATACCTGTATCAAGATAAAACATGGTACGATGAATTAAAAAAAGTTTCAATTGGAATACTCTTAAAATGCATAGTTACTCTTAATGCGGAATGACCCTTCTCTAAACACAGTCCCCAGTCTCTCTGTTCTAACACAGTTCTCATAAGTCGTTCTCCAACAGCATTTCTATATCCTTGTGAACTACACGTTAGTTGTAATTCGCACATTTAAGCAAAGAACATGACTAATGTCTTATTAAAGGTCATGCATTTTTGTGGAAAGACTTGTATAACCCATGAGTTGTTTCTTGGCGTTTCGCTCCTCTGCATAGTGATAAAAATACTTATTATGGAAATATTCACTCTTAGTCTACCGTCGATATCAATTTTAGAGGAAAACATTGATGATTTTGTGGCTTTTTGACTGATTTCCCCCCCTTTTAGCATAGATTTTGGCTTTTCGTCAAGTGTAGGAAACTCTTTATGTTCTTCTTGCTGCTGTACTGGTGAAGACGAAGTTGAAGGATAAGTTCTTGAATTTCTTTTGGAAGGATCATTCAAAAGAAATCACGTTTAGTTCGGTCTCGAACGTGGAAATATCAGATTGCGAACCTGGCACTTCAACGACCGAGCCAACCTCTTCAGCAATGTAATTTAGGTATCAGATGCTTATTTGTTTAATTATGTTTTGTTCAAAATGTTAGGTATTTTGCAAACATTTTGTATTACTTGAATGCATAATTTGAATGACAGAAGCATATTTTTTGAAAAGACCTACGTACAAATGAATAAAATTTCAATATTGATTTTTTTTTTCATCTTTTTTGCCTTCTGAGCCTTAATCAGAAAAAAATACTAATTTTCGAATCATTTCTTAGTTTTCCTTCAAAAATAAATGTTAACTTTTCAATACCATATACTGGTCAGATGCAGCAGATGTAGCTCAGGACAGATATGCTTGGAGAACTAAATTGCACAATCTGGTTGGACCTCCGTATCCCATGGCTGTTTGAGAATGATGATGATGATACTTTTCTAGCTCTTTTTACATGCCCTTTTTTTCTTTTTTTTTTAATTTCATCCTTAGCACAATAAAACAAACTTTAGCCTAGTTAAAATTTCAAAATTAATTTTAGCTTTCAAATTTACTGTCGTAGGCGCATGAAGATCAGACTAACAAATTGCCAGCGTAATCGAACTCTGATATATTTAAACATAGACAAGGCTTAGTAAGTGTAATCACGCACAGTTCGTTCTACGAAACCGAACTATGCGTGATTACACTTACTAAAAAGTTCAGCCCTGCGAGAGTCACCCCTGACTCACGAGTGACGATGGGGTGGCATAACGTGCTTTGCAAGAAACCCAACTTTTCTACTCTTGCAAATTCACGAGATAGCTGTTAAAGGATCAGAGAGTTTCACGAGATCTTCAATTGCTGATGTTTCGAATTATTGGGGGTTCCTACTAACAAGACTACTGCATTTGAAATATGAAGATATGTTTTAAATAAGAAACTTAGAAGTGAATTGGAAAATAAATTACTGCTGCAGCCACTTCTTATTATGTATTTAGCTACTTATATCATTTAGCAGGATGTTCTTTATATTGCAAAAGTCTACCGAACATTTGGCTAAAGTCATGTGGATTCGTACCCTTAAATTTGCAGACGCAGTAATTAGTATCTTACCCGGCTCAAGATAATTTTTCCTCTAAATTTATGAATCGAGTGATTAATTACATTTCTGTTCGTTCGTTGGTTGATTAACATCTGAGAGACACTTCGTTTGCACACAATGGACTAAATAGCCAGGTCATAAGAACCCTAAAGGTTCAGAGAAGATTGGAGAAGGGGATCCGTTGGGTAGCTGTTAGGACATGGACGTACCCGGGGGTAGGGGGGGGGGTTCGACGTACCAGAGGGTCCTGACTCACCTTTCCCTCCTTCCGAAAATTCGATCGTCTTATACGAAATCTCAAACCTCTACCTGCTTTTAAATCCAAAACAGTTGTCTTTATATTATTTTATTTTAGTTCCTCATTTTGTGTCCGACACTAAAAATATATTAAAAACACTATAAAATCTTATTCCATATAGAATTGTTCGTGGATTATTTTAGTAATTGGGAAATCCTAAGCAATTCTTATTCTCACCCCCCCCCCCCACACACACACACGAAACTAAATCCTGGGTGCATCTCTGTATTAGGAGACAAATGGAAACCTCTACCCAAGGTCCGTGAGAGTTCCTGATACCCCAATTAACGTTGTTTCAGCTGGATTGTTTTACATTGAGTTGCACTATAATGAACACAAATAGCTAAATATCTAGGTCACAAGAACCCCAAAGGCTCGGAGAAAGAGACCCATTGGACAACTGTTGAGAGAGAGATGGAATCTTCCAATCAAGTCCATCCATACAGTTCTTTAACTTGAACAAGTTACGATTCTTCTCTATAGGGTCCATTAACGTCCCTTCAAACGGAAGGCGGCCTTTCCAAGCCCATCGGTGTCGTCTTTATCACCGAGAGTAAAACAGAGTTAAGTTAAAAAAAATCGAAGCAGGCGTAGTTCGGTTTCGAAGTGGGAACATGAGATTGTGAACCTGGCACTTCAACGACTGAGCCAACCTCCTCATCAATGTAGTTTAGGTGTCAGATGTTTATTTGTTTAATTATATTTTGTTCAAAATGTTAAATATTTTGCATAAATTTCTTTCCTTCTTGAGTATTATTTGAATTCTCTTATTTATTTAAGTTACTTTTTTAAACAATTTCTTTGTAAACAATTTCTTTGTCTTTTTTGTGTGTATTTTTAAACAAATTCAAACGTAATACTAAATTTCAACAATTTTTTTTCAAAAAATCATATATTTCAATTCGTATCGTGAGACACTTGAAATAAACCCAAACGATGATGGGTCTATGGCTAGAATGTCTATGGCTAGATGGTAAAAATATTTTAGCCTACGTGAGTTGAAATACTTTTCACTGAATATATTATTTCAATTCATTTTAGGATGAAAGTTTATGGCTGAATGTTCGCCCAATTTAGATTCTGTACATCTCCAGAATATTATAGGTGACTTTTCGACAGATAAGGCGGTATTAGCGTCACAAATTTATTTTTTTATCACTTAGTCAGAAACTGTAGAAACATAACAGCTGAGAAGAATTAGCGTATTATTGCTATTTAAAATTAGGAGTTAAAAATGGTAAACAAACAGCTTTTACGGAATTAACGAAGATTTTTGTGTTGCTGTCTCTCCAAAGCATTTTTTGAGTGAGAGCCAAATTGGAGCAGAATGCAGCTGACCGAAAACAAAAAACAAAGCGGTTGCATGGCAACACATAGTCTTACTTTAAGAGCGAGGATGCACGAGGAGTAGGAAACGCGCGGAATGAATCGATTCTTTCAACAATTTTCATTGTTATACGAAACAAAGTAGCACTTGTGCAGTCAGGCTCTTTAACGCCCAATTGTGACTGCATTTACTCGGGAGTTAACGTTTGGGCGTTTCTCCATTTTAACTGCTGTTATCAGACGCAGTAATTAAGCAGCACTGTGACGTTTGCCCTAAGCTGTTTGTCAATTCTAGCAAACTCTGACCAGCCCAAATAATGACTCCCTGCATCTATACTACCTAAATTCACTCATTTACCCATTTTTGGTGATATCAGAGCAATTAGGGATGCAAAGACTGTTGACTGAGGTGAAAATGCATAATCTTGATTGTTCAATGTTAAATATAAAACCATGATCAATCGGTTAAATGTTTCTGTTTATATACTAAATCTAAGGTTTCAAATGAATAAGAATGCAAATTACACAGGTTTTCGAAATTCGGGGAAACAAAAGTACACAATTTAAAGTATAAGTCAATTATTACGTATAACATGTTGCAATAACAAATATTAAATATAATGTTTACTATTGTAGCGTATTATAAGTAATATCTGTATACTATTATTGTACAGTATTATACGTATACGTGTAGCGTATTATTCGCCCTCAATAGATAATTAAGTTTAAGTAATTTGTCGCATAAATTCAGTTGACAGTATAACTTTATTTTAAACCAATATTAATAATACTTTAAGTGAGAGACCAATGATTTTTAACTTTGGGATGAGTCATGAGATGCTCTGTTGGACTCGTTGTAGAATTGCTCAAAGCGCCAATACTTAAGAGAACATTCAAATAATATTGTATTATAAAGGTTCTATCGCCACAAACTTCTACCCCATGAAATAGGAACGTCCATTATACTTTTATGAATGAAATACGGTTGCATAGCAACTGCATAAGTCACGAAACTACATAAACAGTGCGAGGAAAGATAAATTAAGCTGAAGTCGTTTCCCGCAGCCTCAAACAGACGATTAATAATTGCTCATAGTGGAAGGGTAAATGGTTTCCTCATCAACATCTCTTAATATTCGAAGTTAAAAAGTTGCCTATCACGATGGATGAATTGTTGAGGTCGTGTATTTGAAAATGAGGAGGGATAGGTAGCAATGGAGAGGTTGCGTTGGTCTCAAAGATAGATCCTGATTGTCGGAATTTAGAAAAGATTCATCATCATCATCATCATCCTTCTCAAGCAGCCATGGGCTACGGAGGTCCAACCAGACCGTGCAATTTAGTTCTCCAAGCAAGTCTATCCTGAGCTACATCTACTGCATCTGGCCACTGCACACCAATTCTAACAAGGTCCTGTTTGACATTGTCTGCCCACCGCATCCTAGGTCTCCCCTTCTTTCTGAGGCCTTTAGGCATACTGTTCATAACCCTATTCGCCAATCTATAATTATTCATACGAGCAACATGGCCAAACCAACGGAGTCTCTCTCTGCACAATATGCTGCTTAAAGAAGGTTGCAAACTCTTTTGCCTAACCTCATCATTAGTTACAAAGTTGAACCACCTAATGCCAAGATACTGCGTAACCATCTGGAATCAAAAGCATCAAGTTTCCAGTTTTCTTGTTTACAAAGTGTCTAGGTTTCACTACCATAACTAACTCTAGAAAGAACCAAACTATTATACAGTCTAATTTTAGTCTTTAGGTGTATACGTCTATTTCTCCACACTCTCCATAGATTCTTAAAAGTCCCGGCAGCAATCCCTATTGTCTGTTAATCTCATGCCGCACATCACCATTATCTGTTACATAGCTCCCAAGATAATTAAACTGTGACACCTGCTCAAGACTGCAACCATTCAGATTAACTGAATCACAGCCTGTCTGGCCAATTTTCATCACTTTAGTTTTCTCTCTGTTTACAACCAAACCTACTCTACTACCAGTCTCATCAACAGCTCGAATGAAAGAGTTCATCTCATCAACATCATTTGCCAAAAGGGCTAAATCATCAGCATAATCTAAATCAGAATTTTTGTATCTCCAGTCCATTTAAGGCCAAAATCTTTCCCTTGAAGTGAATTTCGCATAACAATCAATAACCAAGCTAAAGAGAAAAGGAGACAAAATGCACCCTTGTCGAACACCAGAAGTAATGCTAAACCAATTGCTACAAGCCTTACCAACTCTCACACACGACTCAGTGTTATTATAGTGAGCTTTCATTATGTTAACTAACTTGTCTGGTATACCATATGATTTCACAATCAACCACAAATTATGACGATCAACAGAGTCGAAAGCCTTTTTGAAATCAACAAAGCTAGCAACCAAAGGTTTCTGAAACTCTAAACATTTCCCAAGAATCTGCCTAAGTGAAAATATCTGATCCACACATCCCCTACCACTTCTGAATCCACATTGCTCATCACGCAATTGACTGTCAACCAGATTCTTAATTCTATTAAGCACAATCATGGAAAGAACTTTACCTGGAACAGAGAGTAGGCTGATACCCCTATAGTTATCACAAGAACTGCGATCACCTTTTTTGAAAATAGGGATAACAATAGCTCTGGTAAAATACGTTTAAGAACCATGCCTTTATCATGAAATATATTCAGAATTTTAATCATCCAAGTGGTAACCGAAACATTCCCAGCTCTAAGCATTTCCGTAGTAATTTCATCTACCCCTGGGGTAGATGAAATAACTACGGAATAGTTGGTATAGTTTAATAATACTAACTACGGAATAACTAATTTATAATAATTTATAATATAATTAATAATAATTAACTACGGAACTCTGGTATAGTTTAATAATAGCAAAAAACTACATTATTTCCTTTACCTATTCACAAAATAATTGGTAGCATTTTGTTCATGACTGTAACTTAGAGAGTTATTGAATTGTTTTACTTCTGAGTGGCCCTTTTTTTTGCACACCATCGCTACATTGCCAGGTTATGAGGACACCTTGGGCTCAGAAAAGTTTGGTGAAAGCGATCTATTGGATAGCTGTTAGAAGTCAGATGGTAGTCTCCCGTCAACGCCATCCAGCGTGTTCTTTAATGTGCGCAGGTAATGTCTCTCCTGCACACTGGGCAAGAGGTGCCCTCTTTCTCATCGAAAGCAGAACGGAAGTTAGACGAGATAAATCTCAACGCACACGCAGTTAGGACTCGAACCTAAGAATTTTAGATTAAGAGTCAAGCGCGCTACCGATTGAGCGATTAAATATATAATATACGATTAAAGATATACGATTAATATACGATTAAGAGAGGTAAAACAACCCAACCCAACCCTCCTTTTGAAATCTTTCCGTTCTTTATTTGTTTTGGACTTACTTGCACCAGACATTGATAATGCGCAGAAGCAATGTAACCAAATGTAATTTAATTTGTGAAATAATATTTTATGATTTATAGTGTCGCATGTTTTACAATAAACATAAACAAAAAGTGTTTTGAATTATTTATATCTTGAAAAAGGAAACTATCATTTGGGACATTACATGAAGCAATTAACAATAAATTCTGAGAGAACTTTCTCCTCGCTGTTACTTACGAGAGCTTCCCTCATTTTTGCGAATTAAAAAAAAGCTGTATTTTGGTTAACAGTTGAAACATTTATTCAGTTATATACTGCATATATGTTACTTTACTATTTCTTCCGTTATATATATATGTTACTTTAGCATTTCTTCATTTTCAGTTGTAGTAATTTTAATACACGAATTATAAAGTTCTCCTATTTTGCATTTGATGAATCTACTCGCATAGCATGTTCGTCTTCGTTTGCTTTCTACATAATTTTTATCATTTTCGTTTTCATTTTTATTCCATATAATGTTTTTTCTTTATCCTTTTAGTAACGTCACATCGAAAATTTCTCGAGGCCATAAATTCTCTCTCAGTTTTCATCGTTCACAGTGTTCATTTTCTCTTACTGACTTTTGACATCGTTTCGAATCCAATGTCAAATTCAAACGTTGCCCCTTTTGTTCCTTCGTTTCAACCTCTGGTCATTTTCATGTCAATGCTTATCCTTTCCGTTCTTCTGCGGCCCTCAACTGCACAGCTGAGCTCTGCAATTGCTCTATTGATTCATCCATTCCGCCTCTCTGTTCCGTCAGAGCTGACTAGGTTTCTTTCCTCTTTATCCTTCCTCCATATTTCTTCTTTTACATCTGATGCAATCTACTCATGTGGCTACTCGTGACATTTTTGAGACTCGCACAAATCGATTCTTAATACTTATCATCTTCTTGCTTTTAACTACTAATATATTATAAACAAATGATTTAAATACTTTTCCGCTGAAAATGTCCTTTTTCTAATCTTAAAAGCTGAGCAACAAGGATAAATCTAAATTCCTTCAGGGCATGATGCTTAATAAAAAAAACTTCTTTGCCAAAAATGATAATTTTCTTCTCAGTTTCGAAATTTCGCTACTTCTGGATACACATTAGTTCGTATTTTCTGTTTGATCTAGCCTGATGTTGCCATTGAATTTCTTCTGTGATAGCTCATTACCACCATGTAACTAGTCGCAGTCTGAATGATTCACATTCCATTCTAAGGCACAATAATTCCACATATGCGAAAAGTACGCTTTTCTTTAGAATTCCCCTACAGCACTAAGCACTTTAATGTAACACATCAGATGGAGACATCGTACATTACATCAGATGTATAAATTTAAAAACCGTTCTCTTTGCTTTACCACTTTTAACACGAGATCTCGTACTTGAATTCCAGTACACTACATTCATTCAAGAAAACGTGGTCTAGTAGGAGCTTGTTAGTAGGTGTTAGTAGGCCTGTATATAATAGGTCTGTGAAGAAGCGAGACCTCAGCAGAAAGACAACACAAAAAAGCAAACATCCATGCATTTTCCAATGTCCGAATCATGGTCTCTTTGAGTAGTACCCAATTGAGCTGAATATTAAGATGCAAAACATAAAGTTGCTCAGTCTTATGTAACATCAATACCTGTCAAAAATAATTAAAAATATGTCCACTATTAGTACGTCCAAATTCCGTTATTATTATCAGGTTTGAACCAAGAGCCAATATTTCTAAATTATTGCTGCCGAACGTCAAGCAACATTTTGTGAAACATATCTACATAGTAACTTTTCCCGGATAATGTATCGCCATTTTAGAATTATTCATGATGAACTGTGCCAGGACAAACTAGAACAATGATATATCGTCTCTGGCGAATACGGGATGGTCGTTTTCATAGAGAATGAAGTTTTTCATTTTTCGACTATTGCATTTGATGACTATATCTGACAGTGGAAATTGGTCCTAATGGATGATGATTGGGAAAATGCAAATGGTAATATTTCATTAGCATCTAAAAATTCACCAAAATATTTTTCATTTATTTCTTGAAATAAAAATGTTGAGTGTTCTCACCCACCCACTGGAGTTAGAGAGGAAAATCGCGACTCTCAGTGCAAACTCTCTGGATCCTCACACACTCTGGACACATAAGGAAATGTAAAATTTCTAGCATCAATAATTCATTTCACAATATTCGTTTACAATTCTGCCATTTTTCAACCTTTTCTGCCTCCAGAGGGAGCTGTTAAAACTATAGGGAGATTCGGAAAGTGCGTATCAGAATATTTCATCAATATTATGCAATCGAAAATGAATTTTTTTTTATTTATCTCTAAAAACAAAAAAAGGTGGAATTATGGATAATTTCCATGTTATACCACGGAAAATCAACATAAAAACTCAATATGTTGAAGAATAATGTTTTTGTTGAATGAGACTAAAGGTAAATACAGATCTAAAATCAGTCTCTGTGTTTAAATTTCAGTAGTTTTTTTTTCAGATGGAATATTTAATAGCAGCCCTACTTTTCCTCAAAACGTTCATTAAAATTGACGAACTTAGAGTTATTGGACGAGCCTCTACACATTACTTATTATTATTTTACTAAATGGTTTGATATAACAGTTATTATGCCTGTTTTGATTAGGATTTGAAATAATTTCCATGACTCTCAATTTTTGTCTTTACATATTCCAGAATCCAAAAACCTTTAATACATAGTCTTTAAATATTAAATTCTAAATATTGCCTTTCCATTGGCATAGCATGGGAATTCTCCAATATTTTATCAAGGTATTGTATAACAGATAATTCTCGAAAGTTTATATAATATTTGGAAAAGTATAAAACTATTTTGCCGAATATTCGGCTGAATGCTAATTTAAATGCTGAAATTTAAGTTTTATAAAGACGATTTAGATCTTCAAGTCACATTTCCACAAAATGCTTATGTTTTCAGAAAACTAATTTGCTTTTCTACAGGTATAATATCAGAAGTCTCAATTTGTTTTTTGTCCAGAGAATGCACAACAACAGTTTAATCACAAATACCTTGATCATATCTAAACAACTTTAGTTCATTTCATAAAGCCATTTTATTTATTATAGTGAAAGTATTCCTTAATCTCTGCATGTACAAATCCTCTTACTCAAGCTTACCTTTAGCAGATCTTTGCTTCTAGGTTTTGTTATCTCTGAGAGGCATTTTGTTCATACACAATAGGCTAAATGGCCAGGCCACAAGGGCCACAAGGTCTCAAAGAAGGTTAGGAGACTTCCATCTGTTAGGAGACTGATGGAAATCTCCTGTCAAGGTAACATATTTTTTAAAGTGCACAGGGTATGGCACTCGTGCACACGGGTCTAAGGCTGGCCCAGATGAGACTCAAAACTGGGAACTGCAGATTACGAGCCTGTCGCTCTACCGACTGAGCTGCTCCCTCTACTTCTGATGAGCTCGAAACAAGCCAAATACTCTAATCTGAGCTCCGCATTTTTCAAACTTTTTTTAGAATTTTTAAACAGTCGGATAAACTGATACCGATTTTATAGACATTTAAAGATGCAATACTTACTGCAAACATTACTACAAAATGATTAGTTTTCCTTTAAATCTTTCTTCCAACTTATGCATGAAAAGACAGAAGGATATCAGTATACTTTTCAATGTAAATGCTTGTTTCAATGAGAATTACGCAAAATTGTATAATTTTCATTCTACGTATCAAAATAAGTCTTAATTAAAAGTCCATTCCAGATACAGGGAACATGAGCCCCAAAAGAATGAGTCGTGTCTCGTTTCCATTTTTGTGTGCGAGAAAGAGAGGACTTGCTATTCTATTGAGCAGCTTTTAGTGCTGTCTATAACGTTAACGTGAAAACAAGCACTTTATTTTTTTGCTCATTTTTAGAAAAAAAAAGAGCTAATTTTGATACATTTGCCATTCCTGTTAATTCATCCATATATTTCGCGTGGTTTTGAATTTTATCTGGAAAGCAAAAAAATGGGTTTTGTATTAAAATGAAACATAAATTAGCGAAGGAGTTAACTATTTCATTCTGTGGTACCAAAACCTGCGTTACTTAAAGTTCGCTCGAATATTCAAGAGGAAAGTGAATATCCAGAAAGAGAGAGAATAATTGCTGAACATCGTTGCGACCATATACATAACTCTCATAGCAATTTGCTTCCTGTTAATTCTCTAGATCTTTTGCAATGCTTCATCTTCGCAGATTAGTCAGTTCTAGTTAACAAATTATTTAGGATTAACATTACGAGTCTAATTAGAAACTGAATTGATGCATTTTTTAAATAAGTAAAATACTTGAACTGCATGGAAAGAAAATATTAGAAATGTAAGAAATGGGAGCCCTAGGATTAATATCGGGAACCATATTTTTCTTATTTTAACCCGCTATCCAGTGGCAGAGAGGTTAGCGCGCTTGACTACTGATCTAAGGGACCTGGGATCGAGCCCCGGGTAAGGCATGGATGTTCGTGTTGTTTTTCTGCTGAGATCCCGCCATCCTCACAGACCTACTACTATGGCATATAAACTGACAGGCTCCTGTAAGACCTATGTGACAAGCAGCTGCTTGAGGGGGTATTTATTTTTATTTATTAAAGATCATAAACGACATTTACTGATCACTTGCATTATTGTTTCTACACTCTTTATTTATAACGTGATATAATTCTTTATTGCACTATATTTTATATATTTACAGTTGTTTAAATGTCTTATTTTTAAACAACGGATGGGCTTCTTTAAAAACGATATTCATGATGATACGCATATTATATAACTTTAACTCTACCACTGTGCATATTTATGATTATTCCCTATACATTTTAAATCGGAAAATTCTACTTATCCAATCGTATTCAGCAATACATTTTGATGGAAAAGTTCGATCATTGTCATATGAGACTTGCCTATTAGTGATGTTTCATTTGATTGATTGGAAGAAAAAATATTTGCTTTATTAGTCATAAGTTCGAAAATTGCGGTGGTCTATTTTTTTGGAAAAAAAATTCCCTTGGTTCCAAATTTTGCCTTTGCATTAAAAATTCACCTCATAACCGTCTGATCTGAAATTTCATATACGGGTTTCCACAAAACCTGTATCGCATTAAAAATTCAAACTCCTAATTATAACGGAGTTTGAGTTTAAAATCACTTTTATTTTACTGTTCCAATTTTTAAGAATTTAAGACCCCTTATAATTTCCTGAAGTTCACCTGCAGGTTCCTCTATGCCACTCCACATTGCGCTAAACCAAATCGTCTCTACCTATAATAATACGATTTCGCCCCTGAAATCACTTGATGCTATGAAACTATAATTAATATCCGCAAGTGTTAATCGGTTACGTTGCTTATCATAATACTGAGTTGATACAAAAGTAATGGGAAAAAACGCGAAGCATGCGTTTGGCGTTGTCAAATTACTTGCAGCTGTCTTGTAAACAATGTAAAGCACAGCGCATGCGTAGCTTCGGTATGTAATGACGTTTTGTACCTACTTTTCGTCCGTGCAAGTGGCAACAGGCATTTCACAATATCGACTCAAGATCTATGTATTCCTTCCATCATACTGTATGAGTTCAGAAATGGTGTTTGCGTGAGTTGTGCAAAGCTTATGTGGACAAAGTCATCTCTAAAAGCACCCGTTACCCATGTATGACAAGTTCCAATTAGGTGACTTTCACCTCGGGAAAGAACATTGAAGAAGCCTATTTATGGAGTTGAACGATGACTGTTTAAAGGCACTGCGGAACAAAAATCCATTTCGGACATCCAGGGGATTGGTACTGCTACTAGACACCAATCACTCCTCTGTCATACGACATCTGCAAAAACTGGATAGCTAGATCCCACATCAGTTTTCACAACAGAACATGGTGGCTTGCTATACTGCATGTTCTTCATTGTTTGCTTAGCAAAAGGGTGGATGGTTTTCTTGACAGAATGATTACGGGGAATGAAAAATGGTTGTCTGTAAAAGATCTTGTTGTCAAGCAGGAGAATCGTCCCAGGCTAAGACAAAACCGGAACTGCATTCTCAAAAGATGATGCTCTGTTTTCAGTGAGATTGCAGCGGTATTTTCCAGTATGAGCTTTCAAATGGGTTCCAAACCATCAACTCGGATACCTACTGTGAGAAGTTGGACCGCTTAAGTGCAGCACTGAAGGCCAAACGTCCGGCGTTCGTAAATATAAAAAGTGTCCTGTTACACCAAAACAACGTAAGGCTCCATACTGCATTACGGACACAGCAGAAGCTGCGGCAATTGGGCTGGAAAAGAATGACGCATCGCCCATTTTCACAGGATCTGGTTAATTTATTTAAAAATTTGCAACATTTAAACTAGAAAGTTTCATTATATTTATTCCGAAAAAGAGCAAGTAAGGAATTTCTATTTAAAAAAATACTAAAAACTTAATATAGTTAAAAACAAAACTTAATTAACCTCGAGAACTAGTTTCGACTACGTTTGAATTGAAATATACAATTGACTTTAATGTAAATATTTAGAATATTCGATATATATTTATAAATTATAGTTCTACAGATAAAACTAGATTAGCTTAGTTTTTTAATAACCTATTGGATTATTTTCACCTGCTGACATGCTTGATTGAATATCGCAAATTAACCAATCGGAAACTGTCTTTGCATGTCGAAATATGTCAGCTGTGGAAAAGGAGAAAGAGATAATTTTCATCAAATTAAAGGATGAAAAAATGTCATTCTGAAAATAACCCGAGTTACTAAATGCTACGTTTCACAGTGAGTTTAAATAGCACAATATTGAACAAAAAAAACTTACAGCTTGTAATCTCACATAACCATAAGTGAACATTGCCACTGTCTTAGCTCAAGTGGTGAGAGCAACGGATGCACAAACAGGTTATCTCGGATTCAAATTCGGGAGAGAATGGAATATTTTGCTCCATTACGTGTTCTTTTCTGAAGTATATCCAAGTTTATAATAATAATCTTTTGAAAAGCATTCATTCCTTATAGCTTATATACTTACATAAAGGTAGAGAATTTTCATGTTATGTCAATGAGGAGACAGAACTTTTTAAATTGAGTTTTTTTTTACTTGAGATTTTTTGTAAATTCTAAAATAAGTTTTAATGGGACAAATAAAACTATGATTAATTAAAGACCGCAGTTAAATCTCTCTAAACTTTGACACCGTACTCATTCAATAAAGAGTTATAGGAAGCTGAAATATTTAAAAACAACCTTGTCTGTCATAAAAAATTAATTTACAAGAGTTAATCAAAATGTAAACAATAATAACTTCTAATTTAGCCGTGTAAGCTGAATTAGATGTAATCTGTCTAAATGAGCAAGTAAGTGTCTCAGTTTAATTTTCTTTGGAGCTCTTTAACAGGTGCAGCCTGAGATAAACAGAAAAATAGGGATTGTTACTGGGAGTTTTAAGACTATGGAGGGTATCAAAAAATAGGCGTACACGCCTAAAGACTAAAATTAGCATGTATAATAGTTATGGTAGTGCAACATGGCCCTTTGTAAGCAAGATAACAGGAAGCCTGATGCCTTTGATTCTAGATGTTTATACAGTATTTCGGATATTAGATGGTGATACTTTGTAAGTAATTATGAGGTTAGGCGAAGGAGTTGCCAATACCTCTAAACAGCATATTGTGCAGAGACTGCGTTGGTTTGCTAAGTTGCTCGTATATAATTACAGATCACCAGGATTTAATATTCATCAAAACTTCTTTATCAAAACACCTAAAAAAACTGAAAAAAAAAGGATGCTTTAAATTGTGAATCATTATGTAGTTGTCCACTTGTTGAGCAAGTAAATCAAATAAAATACTTAGGAATCATTTTTGATGAATATTTTAGGTGTAATGCCCATATATCCCACATATGAGAAAGCTTCAGAATATCAGCGTTAAGAATTCAAAAATTAAAATACGTACTAAATATGGAAACCTCTGTATTATTTTATAAAGCAATATGCGAATCGATTTTAAATTATGGAATAATTTTGCATGGAACAACTAACTTAACTAACATAAAAAAGGAGAAAAACTGCAGTCTATAATAGCTAAAAATATTATTCCGTTTCATTTGCAAAAAAATTATAAAACTTTTACAAATAGATTAAAATTTTTAGACCATTTATCCTACAGTAATTTATAAAAATATAATTTAATAATTAAATATTTTTTGACGAAACATACAAACTAAAATTTCAATACAATAAAAACACAAGACTTCAAACCAAGGGTATTACAAAATGCCTACTTTTCGAAATAATTACGGAAAACATAACATACCTCCGAATATCAAGTACCACTTAATATATTTAATGCTATCCTAAAAGAAATACTAAATATAAATTCTTTTAAAAAACTGAAAATCGAATTGAAAAAATATTTGGGAATTTCTAATTAGCTGATTATTATGTGTTGTGATTTGTGAATTTATCTGATGTTCACCATTTTTGTGACTGAATGATCTGTGTTTAATTTAATTTATTCGTTTTCCTGCAGATAAGCTATTTAGCTTTGCGGGTCAAATGGTAAATGTATTTGTAACATTTACTCTTATGAATAAAAATTATATTCTTAAAAAAAACAGTGTGCCCAGGGGCTGTAGGAAAAGGGGGAGACCTAGGATGCGGTGAGAACAGAATATCAAACAGGATCTTGTTAGAATTGGCCTGCAATGGACAAATGCAGCAGCTGCAGCTCAGGAAAGACATGTTTAGTGGACGAAATTACTCAGTTTAGTTGGACCTTCAATGTCCATAGCTGCATGAAGATTTTGTTTGTATGTATATAACAGTTTACTAAAATAAACGTAATTTTTTTAAGTCCATGTAATAATTCCTTCAGTTTTCGCTAATGTTTAAGAAATATACGAATATTCTTAGAAAGAGGTGCGTTGCTGTTCATTATTTCAGCTTTCATAACTCGAAACAATTAAAAGAATATTATTGAAAATTAAGATTTATTTCGGTTAGTTTATTTCTTCAAAGTTATTTCCTACAAAAACGTAGTTTCAGAACATAAAGAGTTTAAATTTTTTTGTGTGTTTTTGGCTTAATTGATTTTTGTTAAGATTTCTCAAAATTAAATAACAGTTCGCAAAACGTAAAAGAAGTTCGGGATCAAATTTCCAAAGTCCAAGCTCAGTTTAAATAATAAAAAATTGACCCTCAAGCATGTGCTTGTCACAGAGATCTGACAGCATCTTGTCCGTATAATACACAACAGTGGAGATCTGTAATGAAGAGGAGACCTCAGCAGAAAAATGACATCCATACCTTATCCGCGGCTGGAAACTCATATCCCTTCTGATCAATAGTCACGCATGCTAACTACTCAGCCACTCGGACAGTTAAAGGGTAAACGAATTCTGGTATAACCTTAAAACATATATGCAGATACGCATGCAACTAAATATTTTTGTGAAATCTTCCTATTACAGCTATTGTAAACTCTAAAATGATTATAATTATTCAAAGATAAAACTACAGTATTACTTGGAACTTAAAAAACGGAACTTTATAGTACCTGAAGATTTTCTAATAACCACATTACAAACATAAGGGCGATATTCAGTAATGAGAGAGAATCCACGAATAAAAAAGTTTGAAAGCTGAGAAGTACTTTTTAAATACTGGACGCCGTTTGAAAGGTTGATATCAAAATAGAAAGAATTTATTTATTTTACTTTCTTTTACTTTATTTTATTCAAAGTATTGAACAAAAGTAGAAATTAATTATTATCTGAGCTAAATGCCACCTGTTCTATGCTGCCCTACAAAAGTATTGAAGAATTTCTGTGTCATGTCAATGGGAACCTAACTTATAAAATATGCATTTAATGGAAAACGTGACTGAATATCAATTAAAGATCATAATCAAATAGATTTAAATGTAGAATTTCAACAATATTAGTTCAGTATTTAAAGAGTTATGGAGGATGGAATATTTCACAACAGTAATATGTCATAAGAGTTTGCCTCAGAAATTAATTAAAACTTAAATAATAAGTATTGTTTCAAACTATTTAATAAAATTAATATGCAGTTCAGAAGGTTACGTAATGGTTATTTAAATATCAGACAGTTATGAATATTTAAATATTAGACAAAGTATATTTATAAAACCAAACTTTATTGATAAATATTGCAATTTTTTGAAAATCGAGATTCGGGACTGAAGATAAATTAAGGAAAAATGGGACTGAAAGAAACTTTGTTCGGGACTGAATTAAGTAAAAATGGGACTGAAGATAAATTAAGGATTTAATATTATCTTCAATCCCATTTTTCCTTCAGTTGTATATTTTAGAAATTAAACAGCTTCGGATATAGATTCGCATTGACATAACATGGAAATGCCCTAATCTTTTCATAATGTAGTGCATTTCAAACCTCTGTCTGTTGAGTTTAATATAAGTTCGCCATTATCTCGTAAAGAGGATCTCTCTGTTTGCATCCATTTAATTTTTCAAAAAAGAACTATTTTTACATGTATCAAGAAAAGCTCTTGATCGTTTTCTTATTAACAATATCCAAGATCTTCGAGAAAACAGATAATTTTTTTTGGTTCTTTTTGTATTTCTTACAAAGAGAAATAGCCAAACGTACTTCATGCTGATGTTATTCTCTTCCGTGTTAAACACAAATTGGAAGTTTTAAGAAAAAGGACTTTAAGCTTGCCTCTTTCTTAGTAAGCTGGTTTTTTCGTTAAATATCAGGTTAATAAAGCTCCAGTTTCGTTCAAAATATTAATAATTGTTCATACAATGAACATCGATGGCTCCTGCACCCATATAAATGAAAATATAATTACAGGATCACTTGTTTCCAATAATTTGATTACATTTGCGAAGTGAATGTTTCTCTTTGCAGATGCCGAGACAGCCCATGATATTAGATAAATACCATTTACTTATAATATTACATTTGCATGTTTAATATTTCGTATCTTTTCTTATCGTTGAAATCATTTATAATTTTTACAATTTCTCTCTTTTCGAAAGTACTGAAAATAGTAGTCTGAAACATCCAGCATACATCCCAAAAGGAAAGAACTGCCAAACCTTAAAATAAATATGTATTGCGTATAACTTACTAAAGAGAATGCTAATATATATTTATTCTTTAAAATGCCCGTATATGTAAATCAAGAAGCAATAAAAACTCCCTCTGGAGTCTGCGTGAGACGCATAAAACTTCTCTTCACAAGCCTTTAGTAATGTGCAGAATTTTAAACATTTGTAGATTGTCGGTGTCGCCCATTTTTATGACGCAGTTTTACAACCATTAACTGGCACGAAAATCAACATGCGTTCGCTCCTGCACGCATGCGTTTCTCAACAGTGCTCAGGACTGGGGAAAGAAAAGGAGAGTTTCTTCGGCACAATTCAGTGTTTTAAAATTAGCCAATTAGTCGCAGAACTTGGGCAATAATCAAGATTTTCGTATCATCATCGATTATAAATAGAGGGTCATTACGAAAGAATATCAATATTTCATATCGCTACATCATTTTATTCAATATTAAAGTAATTGTGGCTTTAAAATGTCGAGAAACTTTAAAGTTTCGCTTTGTGTTCAACAGACTTCAACGTGGGTGCTGTGGGTGGCGTGATTTCACTTCCTTCCATACTTGGTTTAGAAATATCTGGTTTGCACATCTACTTGCAACAGCTGTAGTGGTTCTTTCCTTTAAATGATTTAAATTGCGAATTGTTACAGAATAAACGATGTTTCAAATGTATTCCGGAAAAAAAAAAAAGAAGTACAATAGTGCGAAATCGGGACTTGACAATCCAGAGATTTCTACCAATCCAGTGATTTGAAAATATGGCTCGAGGCGACATTATATGTAACTATAATAATTCCACGCCATCATAACAAAGAACGTTTCAGGGTTTCTTGACATTTTGCATAGAAAATTACTTTTGATACTTAATTATTTAATGAAATGTGACACTTAAAAGCATGTGTATTCTCTTACGGTGACCCTGCATAACAGGTTTTCTTTATTAATTCGTTTAAATATTTTAATTGACTTTTCATCTGACATCTAAGCAAGATAATAGCAAATGTATAATGAACTCTATAAAAGAAACTTTATCAAATTGGCTCTGATATGGTGTTCAAGTTCATATTGCTCGGCCGACTACAGATCAGCGATAGAGCCCCAGACATGTTATCAGAAAGTCGTGGATGAATGATATTCCACATGGCTCAAGAAAATATTTCCTCTCCGCGTATCTTCTATTCTTTATCCTATTTGTATTGTCTATGATTTCTTACTTTTAAACTTATTCTGTTTCGTTCAGTTAATGCAGTTGCCATTGAAAGAGTAAATGAATTTCATAACATAATAAATAATTCTCAGTTTTTTATTTGTTTAGAGTAGAATTTCTTTGGAAGAATATCAAAACCAAAGCTAATAGACCGATGTGTTCACAGACAAGAATAAATCAAAGCAATGAATAAATGAAATGAAAGGAAGAGTTCTTGTTCTCGTGTAATCCCTTCAACAAAACTGAATCAGGTTTTGGCGTCATCAGTGCACGCAAAGACAAGCCATCGAGTGAAGAGTTGCTTAAACACAGAGAACACTCACTATGCGATTGATTGATTCATTAACTAGAGAATAATGGAGGTGTAGCAAACGGTAAATTGACTGAACTGCTGAACAGACAGAATGTTCGGCAATTGACGTCTCTTTCGAACAAGCAGAAATTTCGGCGGTGAAAATTAAGTAATGTATTCAACGAAACGTACTTCAGTAACCACCAGTATTTAAGTGCACCTCGTTCAATGATCCCTATTTCAATATCAAACTTTTGTTAATTTTTTTTTTAAAAAACGAAGGAAGCAGGCGCCCCCGAACACAAAGGGTAGTAAAAGACAGTTTTGAACCAATATGTACTGGTTTCTGTAAATTAAGGAAAATCCTTATGTTAAATCAATGGAAAACTAAGGTCAAAGCTCTATAAATTCCAAAATAAGTTTTTTTGTTTTGAAAAATGTGATTGCAGATAAAGATCTCAATCAAATAAATCAATATCTCGATTTTCAACAATATTCGTTCAATATTTAATGAGTTAAGAAAGTTTGAATGTTTAGCGATAACAATGCCAGCCACAAAAATTGACTTCAGAAATTAATTAAAACTTAGTAATAAATATTGCATCAAAGTGTTTAGTAAAATAGGTTTGCTTTTTAGAGCTTTGTGTAAAGAATTCTTTCACTATTCTTCAGTTTTGTAAAAGTTTCCTAAGACTGGCATTGCTTTTATTAAATATTCAAACTTCCATAACTCATTAAATACTGAACGAATATTGTTGAAAATCCAGATACTGATTTATTTGATTGAGATATTTATCTGCAATCACATTTTTCAAAACAAAAAACTTATTTTAGAAGTTATAGAGCTTTGACTTTGGCTTCCCATTGACTTAACACAGGGACTTTCCTTAATTTACGGAAACCAGTGTATAATTATTATTGTTTTGATAATTTAATATATTTATAAATTGCAGAATTGGCAAGTGTGAAAAAAATTCACCAACCCATCTTCCGGATTAGAACACAGGATCTGCTGGCTGGTTACAGTTGTTCTACAGTTGAGCTAAAGCAGTGAGATTTGCACTTACTTAAGTAAAGGTATGAAGAACGTTAATCGGGGCACAATCATACGATATTTATACTTACCGGAAGCCAGTAAATATTATATTGCTGGGTTTCAACAAACTTTGTGTTTTGAACTTATTGATTTTTGATGTGTTCACACTTTTCTAGTTCATGAAATTACGTCATCGCTACAGTGATTTTCTATATCCTATCCTTAATATCATCTTGAACTGCAATATTTGAAACTCTTTTCGTTTAGGACTTTATCTCTGAGACATTAAGGTTTTTGTGATCTTGTCATCTAGACTAGTGGCTCTCAACCTTTTATGCTTCACATACCCCCTGGAAATGTGCATGTAACTGGCGTACCCCTTGTTTAGATAGATAAAACTATAGTTATATTATAACAATGGTTATTTTTACTTTGTTACTAGATCTAGCGACTTTTGAGCTCTCACGGCGTATCCCCAAAAATTTTACCACATACCCCACGTTGAGAACCCCTAATCTAGACCATTGTGTACACATAAGTGCCGCTCAGAAATGAAACAGTCCAACAAAAGGCCTCGATTGGTATTGTGCTTAGGGCTAACCATTGTTCCAGCAGACAAATTTTATTAGCTATAAATATGGCAGTGGTCAGCAATGACTTCGGTTTCTAGTGCCCTCTTCTGTCCTCTATGTTGCAAAAAAAGAAAAAATTCTTTAGTATGTGAAAGTTTATAAGTACGAATTCTTCTCAGCTTGAATATTCTTAAACTAGGGCTCACCTACTGAACTTTAACTTAAGTAGCTGGCCAAATTGTTATGAACACCTCCCTAAAACTTCGTCATATATATCATAGTACAGTTCCTAAATTTCAAAGTTTTTATTTCTTTGCACGTTGTTCTAGTTGAAATAAGTCTTGAAGCACTGCTAAGCGGTCATTTCTCTCAGATGATGAATTGTAGCAACTCTATTTTGCCGTACAATACGTGCCAACAAACTTCTGTCCTTTTCCATCAGAGCCTTTTTCCTTCCGCAGTTTCCACGATTAGCAGACGTTTTTTAGATCGTTGCCATTCTCCATACACTTGGGATAGTGTGACCCGTGATTTTTCGCTGAATTCCATCACCTCCGTAACGGATGCTCCTGCCCATGGTGCTCCAACGAAGTCACTCCTTTCAAAGTCAGCCAGATCAGCCTTTTTACCCACATCGCACTTGATTTGCTTTCCACCATGCCTTTAGGCTTTAACAAGGCTTCGTAGTGACGTAGAATACTAACATCAGTCAGAACTTTTGCATACATTGGTACGTTTCATGGTACTTCACCCAAAATGCAGTGTTCATAATAATTTGTCAGGCAGTTTTCGAACTACCATAAGAACTGGAGTTGGCAATTTAAATTTCATTTTCGTAATATTATTAGAATAAATTCTTTAGAAAGCTTTTCTAAGATTAACTTTTGTAACAATTGTACAACAAGCCAGTATTTTCAGGATCGCCAGTCTGTGTTATTTAAATTTTCTAAAAATAAAGTTATTTCGTTATGGAGTTATGTAATCCACAGACTTATACATCCAGAAACAAAGGGTAAAAAAAGGATTTATTATCATATTTATCGCTTTTTCTGCATACAAAAATACACGTCGTAACTCTGGCTTAAAGTCTAAATTCGCTAATTAGCTCACCAGAATATACAGACACGTGAGCGGAAAGCAAACGTGTGGATGAGAGTCAACTTCGAGATGAAGAATGTGGATTCAGAAGCTATGCGATTGTGTAAACTTGTTTTCAGTAAAATACTTTTAAAATGTTTGAATGAACGATTACTTGCTCATTGCTTCAAAACTATTGCTGTTTAAGATTGACATCGTTTGTAGGTGTATCACGAAATCTTACGGATTGTGAAGAAAATTTTCTAATAATATGACACATCATTAAAATGGTGTTAGAAGAAAGGAAATTTATATTTCTCTTCTACTTCCTCATTCCAAGTACGAAGATAGTATTTAATCAGAAAAGCAATCGATATCGAAATGTCAATGGAGTCTATCAATGGAGTGAGATTATTTTAAGTTCCAGGAGCTTTAAAAAGTATTTTCTGCTAATCCATTCCGGCTATTCAGGTGAAACGTTAGATTTAGGAACATTTTCATTCGAAGTAATGTCTCTGCGAGTATATAACTTGTAACGGAATAATTAACTATATTTGTCTCAGAACGATTCTATTACATTAGTGGTTCCCACGGGGGCGCTGCCCTACCTTAGAGAAAGTTTTAGAAATTTATGGAAGGGTTTTAAATTTTTGGAAGTTTTTAAACTAATAATACCGCAATCTAAATTTGAAATAGGATGGAATTAATCTCATTACATTGATAGTCATTTTGTATTAACTAGGAAAATGCAAAAATTCCACCCGTGCGCCTCCCGGACTCTAACTCGGGAGCAACTGGCGCGTAACCAGGAGATCCCTAGTCCGGGAGGCGCACGGCTGGATTTTTCGCGCTTTCCTTGTTAATGCAAAATGACTATCAATGCAATGAGATTAATTCCTTTTTATCAAATTGGTTGCCGGCCTACGGCGTGAGAAGTTATTTCCATCCAGAGCTTCGATGTTGTGCATCTGAATAACCCAAGGTATAATATTCCTTCATATGTGGTTATAAACTTGGTTCTTGTTGGTTTAAATATCGCATGAACCCCCGACATTGAGAATCCTGCTATGATATCTATGATATAATCCTGATATATATCTATGATAAAGCTTCATAGCACAACCATCATAACCTTTCTTAAGCAAATGTGAATTTTTCACGTCTTAGCTCAAATGGTAGAGCAACTGGACCATAACCAGGAGATCCCGAGTTCGAACCCTGGAAGCGAACATATGGAGTTTTCGCACTTCTCTTGTTACTAATTTTTAAACTAGTTTTTTACAGGAAAAATGAGTTTTACTTCCATGAAAGAGGATGTTATGGACCATTAATATTGCAAATAAATCTTGTAAGGGGGCATTTAAAAATAATACGTGGGGAAAGGGGATTTTGGGTTAAAATGATTAGAAACCACTGTATTAAATGAAGATTTTTACCAACAATGGATTCATCTTTTTTACCAATATCGTCCATTTCTAGGGAATAGAGATTTAAACATTACTGCAAAAGCTGTATGATTCAACAAAAAAAAGCAAAAATTGCATTTTGTGTTGATGTAAAATTGAAGTTTGTATAGAGAACTACACACATTCAATATGTATTTTTCTCTGATGATTGATTGCCTAAATAGAAAAAGGTTGCAGTGACTAGAGATTGAAATAAGTTATGAACAAGAAATTGATCTTCTTATCTAAACGATATTAGGTACAACGTTATTCATGATTCTAGTAAGGGAGAGCTAAGATCTAAGGTGATCAATATAGAGAGAAATTATGGAAACAGATCTTCGGTGACAGCTCATTCTTTTTAAACTGGTCTCTACAAAACTGAATGAATTTATTGAACATCTTTTAAACCTCTGTGTTCGTCGAGATATTTTTCACATTTGAACTGTAAAAAACGTGTGTTTAGGAATCACTTTTTTAAAACCATCAATATTATTAACTCCAACCACGAATTCCTAAATTCCATGCAAAAACAAAGGGTCTAAGCAGTTTAGGAATTCACTTCTCCATTAGCGATCAACTAGTTGCATTCAGCGTTGTCTCTGCCAATTTTCACCCATTGCTTTACCCTTTGAAAAACACATCCCAATAATTTCCATTTTATGGGTGGCGTCCCTGACTCCAATACTCGCCCTTCAAAGCATACTCATTGTTTTCGCCGCTCTGCTTTTCACTTAAGTTTCAGTTCTGACTACTTCATTCAAATATTGCACAACAAAAGGGTAAAGCAACAAAACCAATGGTTTCAACTCATTATAAAGGTATCTACCGTTGAACAGAACGGATTTTAATATGTGATGAAGAAATTCCCTGAAGAATGAAACAATCGACATAAAATAAATATGTATTATTCACTCATTTTTAAAACTGTTATAAGTTCCGACAAACTGAGATAAATTACTATTCAGGCACTTTGGGTATATGAGCTTTACCTCAGTAGCATTTTATTGCAATGTGCACTTACTTAGACATCCTAAATTTAAAGAGACTAAGTGCATCCTGTGACGTAAAGTTTATGTCCTGCATATTTTGTACGCAATGATTTGGAAAGTGATTATATTCAAATAATCATAATCTTCGTTCCAAATAATATGCGTAATTTCACACAAGAATATTCAACCGACAGATAATTTTTAAAGTATAATTTTATGAGAAAATTTTTAGTTGATCGTACCATTTAATTTTCTATTGACTTATATGTAAAGGGAGAACCAGACAAAAACTATAGCAGCCATTTGCAAGTTGAAACAATAACATATAAATCTTAGAAAAAAGCATTGCTCTTTCAGCTATGACGGAAGTTACGACAGTAATGACTAATTACGTTGCCGTAGCGGCATCTCGACAAATAAAGACTACCACAAGATTGAAAAGATCGACTGCTTACTCGTAATAATGGTTGTCGGCATGGCGATGGTGGCGGTAGTCGATTCCTCTCCAGGGAGTGGCCATGAGTTCCCACGCTGGTGTTGCATCCACAACAGACATCCAGCCAAAAGAGTAGTCAATGAATGCCCTGCTACCATTGTGCAAACAAGCGTGATCGGTTTCACATGTCCTTAAGCAGATAACAGTGCACAACGGCGAACCTTATGCCTCAACAGAAGTCAACAACACGATCCAGCACTCACCTGCCAAACATCTCCTGGCTGGTCTTTCGCCTGCTGCAGCATCCCGCCACAAGCGCCATCTCGGGGCCTTGGTGCAGCTGACGAGTGGATTCACGTTCTCAAGCGAAAACACAATGTCTGCAATGATAACGGCATTTCATAAAAACATCCAGTTTGTTTAGCATCATGTTATAAATCGAAATGAGGATTGTTGAAGCATAATTTAGAGAGCAGCAACTTCTTGAGGAGGATTTGGAAAAACTATTTAAAAAAGTTTATTTTTGGTATTCTCATGAGCGAAGTAAATATTATTGGCAACTGAATAAGACTGCATTCTTAAAACGTTCCGTCGATAAATGTTGGCGGAAGAACACTGACGAACATGTTACATTGTAAAATATTGCTCTCTTCTTTTTTATTACCTACCATACTTTACATGGAATAAGCCACAAAATTTTGGCACATTAATTTATTTTTTAAACAAATCTGAAGTAGATAAACGTTGTTAGTACAAAGATAATACAAAAGAAAATTAAAAAAAAAAATGTGTTTAAGATTTTACAAATATTTCTATTCCACAACAACCATACACCAATCACAATGAATTGCAAACAACATCCGTGAGGTCGAGGAGTAGGGGGAAGATAGCGATCGTTACACCTTGAGAATTTATTTAATAATCAGAACGGAGTTTTAAAAAAATAAACATATAAGTTGCATTCATTTTGCAACGAGATTTTTTTTAAACCTCTGAATCCAAGGTGGAAAATAAATACCGAATGATGTTCTAGTTCGTTCCTGTTCAATCTAGTCACTTGCCCCGTTTTAATTTTTACTAGATTCTTTCCTGATGAATAATTAGTTGCACACCTAAAAAATTTCTTTTACTCTCCCTTTTTTCCTTTTCAACAATTTTAATTAATAATAATCTTTTTTTTACTTCAAGAATACAAAATTTTGTTCTGCATATGTGAAATGAAATTTGTTTGAGATATTGTTACAAAACACATATTAAGCAATGAATATAATGCATTTTAAATCAAACAAATAAAAATTCAACATCATCTGTGCAAAGTAACCAGTAAAAAGAGTTATTTTCTTAAACAAAACAATTAGAACGCAGTTTTGCTGGGAATTCAACTGATTGAAAAAACTTGGTCCAATGTACATAAAACATTTACATTTAGATTTCAATATATGAAGTATTAAATTGCCAATATTTTCTTTTGTGCAACAAGGATGAGTAATTTTTCGATAAACTCTGAATAGTTTTGAAACGTATGAAGTCCTAGATTTTATACGTAAATATACACTGCTCGACATTAAAAGTGCCCCACCCATAAGGACATGTCGTACAAACATGCAAATAGAAGGGTGGATGTGTGCAGTTGAGATATGCAAATGATGATAATCCGGAGCCAATGACGTGAGTGGCTCAAGAGATAAAAGGTTCAAGAAGGAACAGCGATGGTGTTGTGTTTATGCAGGTGGAAGTCGTGCGAACAGTTGAGATTAGGTGGTTCCATTTGGAAATTGTTCAGCGAAGGCCGAAAATGCCTGGTACACGCCATCGGCAGGTTTATCACCATTTGGATGCTTTTGACAAAGGAAGAATTATAGGTTTATGTGAAGCTGGATGGACTACATGTCGTGCCGCTGCCCATGTTCAACGGGATGCACGAACTGTTGGACGCTGTTGCCAACAGTGGGGAAATGAAAGTTCTAGCGTGCGTCGCAGAGCCATCCGACAGATGTCAGCATGGTTTGATAGGCGCATTGTTCGACATGCTCGTTCGTCACTACAGAGCACTGCAAGCGATATTCGATAAACTGCAAGAGATATTCCATTTCAGTAGCCATGGACGTTCCCATAACGACCCGAACGGTAAACCAAAGGTTGCATGAGGCACATCTGCGCTCTAGGCAACAGTTACGTCGACTGCCATTGACTGCAAGCCATCGCAGTGCTCGTCTGATTTGGTGCCGAAGTTGTGCGAACTGGGGTCACGAATGGAACACTATTGTTTCAGTGATTAATCCCGTTTCTGTCCGGGTACTGATGATCGACGGGTCCATGTATGACGACAACCTGGCGAGAGGATGGATGGATTCAGCTTTTGTTCGTGATCATCACACCGCCCATCAGTCAGGCATAATGGTATGTGGTGCTGTAGGATATGACAGCAGATCACCTTTTGTCCGCATCACAGGAGCACTGACAGCTGCACGATACGTTATCGCGGTTCTACAGCCCATTTTTCACATGACAATGCCCGTGTACACACTGCTATGGTCTCCAGACAATGTTTTCAACATGTTCAAGTATTGCCATGGTCAGCACGATCTCCAGATTTATCCCCAATAGAAAATCTGTGGGACTACATTGGATGACGTGTGCAATCCTGTCACCGACCGGAGCAGAATCTCGATGAATTATGGGAACAAGTCAACGCTGCTTGGTATGCAATTCCTCGGAATCATATCCGTCGACTGTATGACTCCATGCCACGCCCGATATTACCGTTCACGGCGGTCCAAACACCTATTGAGGCAGTCATATTGTGCTATATTATCTCATCTGCTAACCGCTGTTAGTGGCTTCAAATCAAATCATGATATGCCAATAAGTATTGCTATGTGTGTGCTACATTTCGCCCCTATTCCCCCTACTCCTTTTGGGTGGGGCAATTTCAATGTCGTGCAGTGTATAAAGTTCAAAATCTTCAAGTGTGGAAAAAGAGCTGCAGATCTACAATACCTACTTATTTTTTCCAATATCTTTAATAGTAAATTTCTGCAAAACAAAAATCCTTTTATGCCTTTTTTTTACAAGCACCTACTCAGACTGGCATAGTGTATTTCAATGAGAGTGAACAAGAAATGCAAAATGAAAAAATTAACGTAGTTTTTAAATCGATACACTCTCTTAAAACAAATTTTTTACTTTCTACACATTTCAACTTTTTCACAATATAAGATTTATGAGTTCCCCATGCTATATGACTATCAATAAAGTTATTTATGAAGCAGCTTTCTTATTTCTCCAATACGAAATTTTGTTTGTGATAAGATTTCAAAACGAATTTTGGTAAAACTTCCATGAAGTAAATTTCCAAAAATATTTAAGTAATAATTAAATCGAAACTTTAAATATGACTAATGCCAGTGTCGGATTATGGTGTAGAAGATTTAGATTATCGACTATAGTTCATCAGGAGATAAATATATTCCAATTTCCGATACAGGAAATCTCCCCATTCAACAAGCGACTTATTTGTTGAATCTGGAGGATATGCGGATTGTTCGCACTTACTAAATGTGCATGCCTTATGTGAGTGTACTGCTGCACTTAACATTTTGCTGTTCTGCACATGCTGGAGTTTCCCTACATGCATACTTTAAGGCAAGCACGTACCCAGGATTTAGTTTCGGAGGGGGGAGAGTTTTGCTTTTTTAGGGGTGTCTGAGAATTCAACTTTGGGAAGCTTCGAGTTAAATCTCTTTTTTAGTGTCGGACATAAAATATAGGACTAAAATAAAATTCTATAAAGACAACTGTTTTGGATTTCAAAGCAGGTAGACAACAAATTTGAGATTAGTATACGACGACAGGATTTTTGGGGGGAGGGCTGCCCCCCCATACACACACACACTCACTCCTGTATGTCCTTGCATTAAGGCTTCTTTATCTGTATCGGACATCAAAGCACCTTTCTGCCCAGTTATTTCCGAAACTGTGGTTCAAATCTCGAAACGTGTTTGAACTCTGATATAGACTTACTTTGTTTCTTTTTTAACTTAAGGAATCGAATTTCTGGGGTCCATGTGCTGTTCATAGGGAACACCTTGTATATACATAAAATTCTATGTCTCTTAGTGATTTTATTAGTATTTTTAGAATATGCAACTTCCACAGTCACGACTAATTTTCTCAGGATAAGTGAACTGCTTGGTATTATTCATGTTGGAAGACATAGACACACACTGCTACCGACGGTATACCAATCGCACCTAATGATGACGGAGGAATAGGAGTAGAAAACCTGAAACATTCATATTCTCTTTAAAAATCACAATTCATATTTTTTTTTAAATTCACTTTCCATTTTCAGGGGACAGACTGGTCAAAGCCACCTATATTATACCATGACTATATAGTGCAGTCCAGTTAGGGCAAACTCATGAATTTTAAACGCTTCCAGTGTCCGGCCTGAAAAACTGGTTTACATCCAGCAAGTTGTTTTCTCTCTATGCTTAGTTAAAAAAACTGTTAACTTTAGAAATATTTTGACAAATAACTAATAAAAGGAATTATATCATATTATATGTCAAATTAAACAGCACTGAATTCTAGATTTTCTGAAAATAAATTATTTAATAAAAAAAGCAACTAGTTTATTTTAATAGGGCTCTTTCAGAGTCATGTAATAAAAAAGATGCATCTGGCAATTCAAATAAAAAATAAAAAACAATCACACTGTTTTTATTTATCTTTCTACAACATACAGTGAACGGAGATCCCCCTCCCAACTGCTACACTTTCAAGACAAAAGAATTGATAAATTTATATATATTTCATGCATTTCCAAAAGCAATTTTACGGACCTTTAAAACGGAAGTGGAAATATTACACTGCATGGACAGTCTTTTGGCTCCCCATTTTACCTTTTTTTTCGGCTCGATTGAGTTTTTTTTGTCCCCCCCCTCTCCCCGTACGTTTAAAAAGTTCCCCGGGCGTGTTCTCCCTCAAGGAAGCTTCGCGTTCAACGAGACTTTAGTAAGGACGACTAAAATCAGACAATTCTTTCTATAGATCAAAAGTCTCAAATGCAGCCCGAGAAGTCATTTTTTGCTGCCCTCAGGCAATGTGTTCATTCATAATCATGACAGCGAACTATGGCTTACTAGTTGGGTTCGACTGCGATGATCTCATGCGAGTAGGGAGAATATGGTGCCGTTCAACCAAAGAGAAAGCCTTTAAAGGCGAATTTTAGCATTATATTTTGGCATTAAAAGAATGTGACATTTCAATACTAAAACAACATTATAAGTAATTATGCTTCGTTTATTATTGCTTATAATAAAATGAGGCCCGTCATTGGTTGCTTAAAATAAAATAGGCCCGACATATATCAAAAAGTAATTGATTTGTCCTATATATGATTTGAGTTTTAGATTCTTGATCTAGTGCAGTGGTTCTCAACATTTTATGCTTCACGTACCCCCTGGAAAGGTGTATGTAACTGGCGTACCCCTTGTATAGATAGATAAAACTATAGTTATAGTATAACAATGGAAATTAAATAAAACATATATATATATATCTAGCGACTTTTGAGCTCTCATGGCGTACCCCAAATATTTTTACCGCGTACCCCACGTTGAGAACCCCTAATCAAGAGCATCCAATACATTATCTATAACTAGGGATCTTTATGGCCAGTCCATAGGGACTATATTCTCATTCCGAAAGCCTTGGTCGAAAATGCCACTCTATCATCCATTAAAAGAAAGCCTGAAATCATTTCGTTTTCAAATCAGCAAACAAAAGGATAGAAGATTGCATCCCTCTATCTGTCACCCGTGAGGAATTCCTTCCGAAAACTCACCGAGATCTGTCCGGCCATTAAGAGCGATGCCTGACTATGCCATTCTCCCAGATTTGTATTTATTGAAACTATGTTTGGAAACTGAATTGCGACTCGTCTGTGAGGACCACATTGGCTCATTGAGAGTAGTAGCTCAATAAAGATGACAAATAATCATCAGACAGTTCGGTTATGTCGAGCACATTAGTCGTGGCTATTCAAGTTGCAGATTCTAAAAGCACTAATAAAATCACAGCGAACGATTCTAAAAGCACTAATAAAATCACAGCGAACGATTCTAAAAGCACTAATAAAATCACAGCGAACGAAACATAGAATGTTACGTATATACAAGGTGGTCCCGGTAAAAGTCCACGAGTTACTTTGATACGTTTTGAGATTTGAACCATTCTTCCGATATGAATAAAAAAGCAATAACGCATGCACGGATTCAAAATCCTTTCTGTAAGGAGTCAAGGGAACGCAGCTAGGAAGTCGTCGCATAAAGATCCTACTGTGAAGTTTTCTACAGAAAGTATGCCGTGATATAATCTTCTGAAGGCGGTAAATTCTGAAGGAAGATGACGTCTTGTGGAGTTTTTATTTCACTTCGAAGTTAAATCTACATATCGATCATCTTTAGCCATCCCGTGGCTGAGTGGTTAGCGCACTTGGCTACTGATCTGAGGGACCTGGGTTCGAGTCCCGGATAAGGCATGGACGTTTGTGTTGTTGTTCTGCTGAGGTCCTGCCATCCTCACAGACCTACTGTGGCATATAAACTGACAGGCTCCTCTCAGACCTCTATGGCAAGCAGCTGCTTGAGGAGGTATTTATTATTTTATTTATTTAGGTTCAAGTTACCCAAGGACTGCCTTCGACAGGTCTTCGAGAGATATTTTGAGCTTTTTAGATTAATTCTGAAATTTGCTTAAGACACTGTAAATCCTATTTATCTCTATGACCACTTCATCCTGACTTTAGCCTTCCCCCCCCCCCCCCATCTCCCTCTTGCTCTCTACATCATAGAATCACCCAATGAGTACCGACCACAAAACAGCAAGAGTTCCAAAGACGGATTCTTTTTTGCATGTTTGGCAAGGTTTTACGCCAATTCGTTAAGAATATCGGAAAGGATTGTTTTTTTTCATACATGAAACAAATTTCGTTTAATTTTTTTCAATTTATTAAAACAGACCTGTTCAACCCAAACTTAGTGACAACCACTAGATAAAAATTTCAATTTTTGAAGACCATATGCATTTGTAAATGAGTGATAAACTGAAAAGAAAACTATATTTTTAAGGAATCAAGAGATATCTTGATTAAAAAATAAAAATATACATTTTCAATTAGTACTATGAATTTTAAAAAACCGTTTATATGCCTAAAATGGAAAGAAATTGGCCAGATTCAGTATAATGATTATTTGTTTTCTGAGCCGCAGCCTGCATCATCACAATATTGTTCAAGATTTTTAGTCCTTAACTTTTGAGCATAGATTTTTGTTGTTTTTTTCATATGCAACACACAAAACAGAAAAGAATCCTAGAAGCTACTCAATAGCGGATTTAGAGGTCCAGTAGCTCTATGCGGGTTGGGTTATTTTACCTCTGAGCGGCCCCTTTTTGCACACCATGAGCTAAATGGCCAGGTCACATGGACCCCGAAGGCTCAGAGAAGGTTGGGGGAGGGGATCCACTGGAACAGCTGTTAGGAGACAGATGGTAGCCTCCCATCAAGGCCATCCAGTGTGATCTTTAACGTGCACAGGGTATGGCTTTCACGCACAAGGGACAACGTCTTAACGTCTCATCCGACGGACGGCGGCCTTTCCAAGCTCATCGGGTCCCCTACTGACCGTGAGCAGGGCGGGGGATTTTGCGGAGATAAATCTCAACGCTGACCCAGCTGGGACTCGAACCTGGGAACTACAGATTACGAGCCTGGCGCGCTACTGAGCCACCCCCGCTGCGAGCTCTACGCGGAATAATATTTAGGGACCCTATGGTGTGTAGTTAACAAATAGTCCCTTTCGCTAAATCCGCCCCTGAAGCTGCTCCTAGCTTGTACAGATCTTCTCATACAAAAACATGTTAATAAAACCGAAGTCCGTGATACCATTGCTTCAGTTGAAGCTAACCCAACACACAAAGTTTGGTCAGTGGTGACCACTGTTCAGTTGAAGCTAACACAACACACAAAGTTTCGTCAGTGGTGACCACTGCTTCAGTTGAAGCTAACCCAACACACAAAGTTTGGTCAGTGGTGACAACTGTTCAGTTGAAGCTAACACAACACACAAAGTTTCGTAAGTGGTGACCACTGTTCAGTTGAAACTAACAAAACACACGAAGTTTGCCTTATTGGAACAGTCGCTAGCTCCCTAACTACTGTGCCAGTTAAGGTTGTAATATATTAGTATTCATCTGGGTAATGAAAGCCTAACAAGGGACTTTTCTGCATAAAAACCACAAAATTGTTCATTTTAAACTCTTTTTCTACGATTTCAATACTTTGACTATTTTAATTTTAATATTTTATTCCGTGACTTACGTGATAATTTCGTTCCCAAGAGGAGGTTACATAACTTGAAATCGTGTAACTCGAATATTTTTCGCAATAGAAATAGTGCTATAAATGAAGACTGCTTAGCCCGATATTTGGCAAAATTCACTTTTTTATATGAAATTACCTTTTTCATATACACTGCTGTTCATTAAAAGTGCAACATCAAGAAGAACTCATCAGATTGTCCCGAAATATGCAAGATGGATATCCCATGGGAGAACATGTAAATGATTCATAGCGCAGCACATACGCACTTCATGTGTGACAGTAATGCCCCCTGGAAGTGGTATAGGAGGAGAATACAAAGAGTCGGTGTAAAGCGCTGGAATTGTGTTTGCTCGCAGTTCTTGCGCACTAAAGGATCAAGTATGCCCTGTCGAAGAACACGGCATCCATACAACCAGGTTTCCGACTTTGATCGAGGGAGAATTGTAAGATTACGGGAAAGCTGATTATTGTACCAAGACATCGGTGCTCATGTTGGACGGAATGCTCCCACAGTGATGAGAATGTGCTGTTAGTGGGTAGAGGAGAAACGAACTCACCGACGTGAGGGATCTCAGCGGTCCTGTCACACAAACGAATGAGAAGACAAACATCTCGTGCGCATGGTTTTGAATGATCTTACAGCCACATCAAACACCTTAGCTCCACAGTTAGGGGGTGTTGCACATCAACCAGTGTCAGCACGTATGGTTCGACGTCGTCTGCAGCATCGGGGCATCTTTTCTAGACGGTCATTGCTTCGGTTACCATTGACTCTAGAACACAGACTTATGCGACTGCAATGGTACAAAGAACGTTGCGCATGGATGTGCGAATGACATTGCATCGTCTTTTCAGACGAATCCTGCTTCAGTATGCAGCACCATGATGGACGAATTCGTATCTGGCTGTACCACGGCGACAGGCTCAGTGAGACATGCATGATGCAGCACCATACAGGTCTGCCCCCTGGTGTTATAGTATGGGGTGCCATTGGACTCCACTCACGCATGCACCTCGTACGCATTACCAGTACTTTGAACAGTCAGCATTACATCACTAAGATGTTGGAGCCTGTGGTCGTATCTTATCTGCAGTGGCTCTCTGGTGCCATTTACCAACAGGACAATGCCCGACCACATTGACGTGCATCGTCCAACAATTCCTGGATAGCCACCATGTGACACTTCTGCCTTGGCCTGCGCATTCACCGGATCTGTCCCCAATTGAACATGTCTGGTCCATGATCTCACGACGACTGGCACACCAGACACCAGCAGCTGCTACAACAGATAAACTTTGGTTACGTATCGAAACAGCATGGACTGACATTCCCCAAACACACATCCGACGTCGCATCCTCTCAATACCGGACCGTCTAACAGCGGTTATTGCCGCTCATGGTGGCTACACAAGATACTGATTTCTTTATATTCCACAAGTCTAACCGAATTGTATTTGTAATCATTTGATCCTTGTAGCATAAACTATGTATTCACTAAATATGGCTTTGATATCTCTTGTTTTTCGTGGTGTTGCATTTTTAATGGCCAGCAATATATATTTTGAAGGCTATTATTCATCGCTGTCTCTTCGCGAAAGTCGCTGTGCAATTCTTTGGGTGACTTTTGAAACTCATTTAAATATCTTTGATATTCTAAAGGAATTTCAATTAGTAATTGGTTCGAAATTTTTATTTGCCTTCAATTATTTTTTTATTATTGCTTCGATTTCACTGCATTTAAATTTTTATCCAAAAACATTAATTCAATTAATTTTAATTTTAGCTGTTAACGAATCATTTTAGACATTCATTTTAGCTATTTACAAAAGACAATTTATTTGCATTAGACAGATAATTGCATTGCATTTTAGTTTTCGCTAAAATATTAACAAGAGAAAACTGTTTGAGGCATGTCTTACATATCTGTGTTCGTTTATATCAATGTTTAGTGAAATCGCGTTAGTGCCAAATTTGTTTAAGTAGAGGAATACCTATACCATTTAGGGGCGGGGGGGGGGCTCAGTTGGTAGCGTGCGATGCTCGTAATCTGTAGTTTTCGGGTTAGAATGGCATCAGGGTTAGCTTTTAGATTTATCTCTTCAAAACTCCTCGCTCAGTCAGTAGGGGACACCGATGGGTTGGAAAGGTCACAGTCCGTCGGATGGGACTTGACGAGAGACTTCCATCTGTCTCCCAACAGCTGTTCCAGTGGGTCCCCTCCCCCAATCTTCTCTGAGCCCTCGAGATTCTTGTGGCATGGCCATTTAGCCCATTGTGTGCAAAAAAGTGCTGCTCAGAGGTAAAACAACCCAAACTGCACCGTTTAAATTTCTTTCGCACGTTCGGTTCATTCTGATTCTTTAAAGGCAATATACGAATTTATAAAGAAGACAATTCCTGATTTCTTCCTGAAAGGATATGACCTTACATATTTGTCTTTGTTTAGTCAGTTATTGATATAAACGTCAGTTAGACGGCATTACTTTCGATATGCAAAAAAAATATCAATATCAATATCTAAAGCAGTACTTTGACTTCAATGAAAATTTTACGATCATTTAGGAACTGCTGAATGATCTGCATTTAAAGATATGCGATAAGAACCATTCAAACCATCTGTGCCCTAGGTTATCATTCTCATCGCCTTGTGAGTTTATCAATTTCAGCTTCTTTTATTCTTAAAAGAGAATCTTCTCTTCCCAGAAATGTCTTTCCAGAAATGATGAGAAGGCGATTATTGTTAAGAAAAGCCGTGCACCATTCTTATGGGAACATTCCAAGAAACCATCGGATGTAGAAACTAAATGTCTGATCCTTCTTTGAAGCAATAATGGCTTGAGACTAAATATTTACTTTCTATTTTCTAGGTCCCTAGATAAATAACAATCCCAGAACCAATTATTTTGCGTACATTCGGCTCCTGAAAACTGACAATAATATTAGAACTAAGCTCATGAATATTACATCTTCTTTTATAAATAAAGTAAAATGCATCTTTCATCACCAACCCTGGAAATTTATCAGCCTTACTGTACAGTAAAATCTGATACAAACATGAAGGATTCTAAAATATCATTTTTTTTTATAATGGCACTCGTAAGAGTAAAACTTGAAAGATTAAACAAGTCAAAATTTCCCTCAATTCATAAATTATATTCACTTACATGTCCGTCGGCAGAAAATATTCCAGAGAGGAGAATCTTTATCATAAAAAAGTTGAAGTTGATATAGCTAAAACTTCGTACATTACTGTTTACAAATTTAAAGAATTTATTAGAAAGTAACTAAGGGTTTCCCCGCCACCAAATAGCGTATAGATTTCAATGACTAAAAACAAAATGTGTGGTTTTGTAAAATTTCTGGAGATACAAATATTCCATTTTCTACTCTTCCCCTCTCCGCATGCTTACCTACGTTTTGTTAATCGCGTACCTTATTATCGTAACTACATCTGGATGACATTTAAGAATAATGTTGGTATTTTTCCCTTCAGTTGTATTCTTAAAACACCTCACTATCCACTTTCTCAATTAGGGGCGGGGGTGACTCAGTCGGTAACGCGTCAGGCTCGTAATCTGCTAGTTCCCAGGTTCGAGTCCCAGTTGGGTCAGCGTTGAGATTTATCTCCGCAAAACTACCTACCCTGCCCACGGTCAGTAAGAGACACCGATGGACTTAGAAAGATCGGCGTCCGTCGGATGGGACATTAAGCCGTGGTCCGTGTGAGGGAGAGCCATAATTCCTGTGCACGTTAAAGAACACTCTGGATGGCTTGACGGGAGGCTACCATCTGTCTCACCACAGCTGTTCCAGTGGGTCACCTCCCTCAAACTTCTCTCAGCCTTCGGGGTCCTTGTGACCTGGACATTTAGCACATGGTGTGCAAAAAAGTGCCGCTCAGAAGAAAAACTACCCAACCTTCTCCATCCCCGCTTTCTGCCGAAACCTCCTAAAGTTATAGTCGTTTCTGATTTAGAAAAAAAAATTTTAATAGCTTTCATAACGAGAAAGTCATATGTCAGAATACCAGACTTTTTCTCTGCAAGGACTGTAATAGTTATGGTAAACAAAAAATTAAATGAATGATTTTAATGAAATTTGATGAAAACATGAATCATAATAGTAGTTTCAGAATGGTATAAGATATTTTACACTAGAAGCATTTTTCGTCAAAAAATAACACAGGAACTTGTCGAAATTGAGGTGTCAGAATGCAATGGGCAAAGTTCTTTAATAAGGAGTGTGGTCAACCCTTACAACAATGCAGGCACAGCAGCGGTGTTCCATGCTGTTTATGATATTGTGAATCAGCTCTGTAGGGAGTAACGACATTGTTCCTTTAAAGCAGTAATAAGCCCCCCCCCCTTTGTTTCAGGTGGCAGGTTGAGGGCAGCAACACGTCTCCCTAGAGCATCCCACACATGCTCAATCGGATTTAGGTCGAGAGATCGAGCTGGCCACTCCATGCGCAAATGTTCTCCTCTTGAAGGTATTGTTCCACTAGTCGAGCTCTGTGTGGACGAGCGTTATCGTCTTGTAAGATGAATGTTTCACCTATTGCACCAGCGTAAGGACGTACATAAGGGTCCAGGATGTCATCTCTATACCTTTGAGCATTGAGGCTCCCACTTGTCAACACATAGAAGTCTGTGCGTCCACCTAAGAAAATGCCATCCCAAACACACACGCTACCTCTACCGTAACAGTCTCTTTGACGATGTTACTGGGATGATAGCAGGTACCTCATTCGCACCATATCAAACAATGTCCGGAATCTGCAAGCAATATCTGGTCTCATCTGTGAAGAGTGCGTACCTCCATTGATCTTCTGTCCAGTTAACAAGCGTGTGTGCCCAATTCAACCGCTCTCTCCTGTGACTTGACCTGAGGGTATACAAATTACTGGCCTTCTAGCGTACACACCTCCCTCATGAAGCCTTCCACGTCTGACTGACTTTGGCCTGTTTCGAGCTGGCTAATAGCTCTCCACTGCAGTTCATTTCGCAAATGATGTCTCGAGGTCATTCCTACAAATGGCTATTTCGAATTTCTTTACTCACATTTACAACACAAAATAACAATCCACTCCAAAACACCCGTTTTTATGCCGCTATCAGACTGCTCAAATTGACGCAACCTAGATTAATTAGCGTACGATATGCTCACTCGGCATTACTTTACTGGTTACATGAACAAATTTGGTGAGGATTGCACAATTTTTTGGCGAATTACCGCGATTTTTCTCATTTTTCCTTAATTTATGAAACTAGTGTATATACACATCATTTTCCCGATGTATTCCAAGCTACTTGATCAAGCAAGCTGCCGACTACGTTCATGTTTTAATCTAAACCACCTATGTATTCTTTTAAGCCATTGTATTCCAATCCCTCGGAATTTTCAGTTTATTGTACAATTGACATTCAATACCCACCATAAAAACTACAGGTGATTACCATTTCCTATTACCCAACGAAATCAAATGTTAAACATTGGCAACCAAAACGTTCCTGGAATTAATTCGAATGAAATGCAGCTCCCTCTGGGGTGAGCTCGCCAATCCAATAAGCACAAGTTGCGTCACTTGCCCGAAATACTTATATAAAATGGAGGCAAAAGCAATGAATCTGCGCTTTCGGGAATTTTTTTCCTCTCATCATCTCTTGTAATTTTTTCACCTTTCTACTAAAATTTCTTTTTCTCATGTCTGTTCATTTTACCTCCTCTTTCCGAACCTCTCGATTTTATAGGAAGCACTGATCCTATTATGCAAATTTTCCTTCCAAAGCGGGACACTCCCATCACTAGGCAATCCAATGCAGCGGCACTGTATATAATTTCAGCAGTAATTCATTTATCTCGTGCCGATGGTCTTTCTTTCGCTTTTCTCTTTTTCACTTTTTCCACCACGGACGTCTTTTTTTTTTAAGCTGTTACACAAATGGCAGTAGCCTATTACAGAAGTGTAATCGTTTGCCGTTGGTTTCTTGGTTTCAAATTTAGACTAAGTATAAAATTTTGCATACTACTCTTACAGAAACAGACGCAAAAATTACGTTATTTGAAGCATCGATGTAGAACAGACACGCAAAAGAAGCTAACCAACGAATATCAAATTATGTCAACAGAGATTTCTTGAAATTCTTTTCTTTCCATGAAAATTCTAAATCCTTTCATTGCAAATAAATAAATCTTTTATTGGGAATGAAGAATTCTCTTTCATGTTTTGAAAATACAATGGTAATGTTTGCATTATTATAAAGAGCTCGTTTTTGACGAATCGTTTAAACAAGTGATTCCCCATCTATATGGTCACAGCACGATGTTATATGTCGAGTGTTGTGGAACGAATGGCAAGAATTAGACTTAGATATATACTGCTCACAAAAATTAGGGGATATATTATCGCTTCATATTCGTTTTGAAATATCCCCTAATTTTTGTGAGCAGTATATTTAATGAAGTATGGGAGTGAAACTAAGCGAATAAATGCGAAAAGAAAAAAATAAAACACGATAGTCAAAACGAAATGCCTACACCACTGTCACATACGTTTCGGAGCTTTTTTTTAAAAAAACACTTTGTATTTGCATACTGAAAGTAAATCTGTTATCTGTTCTATCATTCTCAAATAAAAATACAAATTACCTCCTCAAGCAATCGCTTCTCATAGAGCTCTGGCAGAATAGAAATAAAACAAGTGAATTATGTTATCTACAGCAGTTGGTTTGGGTTGTTTTATCTCTCAGCGGCACTTTTTTTGCACACAATGGGTTAAATGGCGAGTTCACAGGACTCCAAAGTCTCAGAGCAGGTTGGGGGAAGGGGACCCATTGGACAGCTATTAGGATACCGATGGTAACCTCTCATCAGAGCCATCCAGCGTGATCCTTAACGTGCACAGGGTATGACTCCAGTGTGAAAGTTTTTAGGGTGGTTTTGAATGGAAGACTGAATAGCGGTGGGGTAGTTTTTACTTTCTTTTAATTCAGTAATTTTTTTATGTTAAACGATGTGCATTTGATTTCGTGTGAAAATATGGATAGCCATGGCGATAAAGCTCACAGTCATGGAGCGAAGTCTTCGTACACAATAAGAGATTTTTTGGAATGATGTGTATGTAGGGGGGAGAGGGGAGACGATTCTACCCGGTTGTAGTTTCCTCTTTGATTTTTAGGAGGCCTTAGTGATATCAATAACTGGAAATGAGTCAAAAATGCTAATAACATATATTAAAATATATTTTGTATAATCTTTTTTAAAGAGAACTGAAATAGAAGAAAAACATTTGATATTGGAACTGCCTTCAAGTTTGTTCTGCTTCGGACTGACCATTTGACTAGATCTAGGTTATTAGAAAAGACATGCTTTGAGTAATCACTGAAGTCAGTGTTATTGTTTGAAAATAGCGTCACATTGACGCAACATGACCTACCCATGTTATGCCAATAACTTCGCTAATTTCGAAGTTCTCTAACTTCTAAAATCAGCATTTGAGAAAATTTGGCGGTAGATAATTTAAAGATCTGAATCACATCTTTCTTAAAACTCGATTTTTAACAATATTCTCACAGTATTTAAGCCACTATTGAAGTTGTAAGTTGCGGCAAATACCACAAATTTCAAACATTATTCTTCTTCTACAAAGCTCTGAATATACACTGGCGGAAATTGTAAAAAGAACACCGTTAACAATTGGAGAGTAATCTATGAGATTTATTTAGTAGAAACAACTTGTTGAGAAAGGACAGTGATCACACGTGCGAAGTGATTCAATGTTCATTTTACCTTTTAATGAGTATTACATTTTGCAGAAGGCACATTTTAATAAGGTGTTCAACCTCCTCGAGCAGCAATACAAGCTTCTAATCTGGCATGCAATTGGTCGTTCAAATGCTGGATATCACGCTGGGGGATACCATTCCATGCACTTTCAACTTGGACACGTAATTCAGCGATGGTCGTTGCCTGCCGCGGTCCGCGGAAGAGTCTTTGTCCGACCCAGTCCCAGACATGCTCGTTTGGAGACAAGTCCGGAGAGCGTCCTGGCCAAGGGAGTTGGTGCATTGCGTGAAGAGCACATTGAGTTGCCCAGTCGGAATGTGAGCGGGTGTTATCATGCTGGAATATCGCATTTGGGATTACACTCAAATATGGCAGGACGAGCGGGTGTTATCATGCTGGAATATCGCATTTGGGATTACACTCAAATATGGCAGGACGACCGGCTGTATGATTTTGTATTTGCATACCGAAAGTAAATCTGTTATCTGTTCCGTCACTCTCAAATAAAAAAATAAATTACCTCCTCAGTGTACCCTGTACAAACACCAGATACGAGAGTGATAGCTAATCGCTCCCCTCACCATGATGCCTGGCGTGGGCCCTGTGTGTCGCTGGCAGATACACGATGGAAGAAGCCACTCACCTTGTCGCCTTCGGATGTGTAAACGACCATCAAACGCTCATAGGCAGAATCGGCTTTCATCGCTGAAGACCACAGACTGCCACTCTTCCCTCCAATGAACTCATTCTAGACAGCACTGCAAACGTTCTAGACACCACTGCAAGTGCTCGACAGTAACGAGGTGACAGTGGTAACCAAGCCAGCAGCACGTGTGCCCATAGTCCTGTTTCCAAAAGACGATTACGTACCATTCTTGTAGATACCTTTGATACGACAAAGGATCGAAATTGTGACGCAGTAGCCGTCCGCTCTGAAACCTCCGCCCTCCTGATACGCCGATCATCTCATGAATCCATAACTCTGTGTTGCCTGGAACCATGTCTGCGAGTGAGCGAATGGTCATCTGACCATCGACGCCACCATCGTATCACTGCCGATACCTCTCGTCCAACGCGGTGTGCAATTTGAAGAAAAGACCAACCTGCTTCCCAAAGACCCACTATACGACTTCGCTCAAACTCCGCTAACTGAACAAATGTTGCATTCCTGTGTCATTCAGGCATGGTAGGTTCTTCAAAGAGTACTGAACAACGAGACACAAAACGAATAACTTATTTCTTCATGCTCTAGTCCAGGGCTTCTTAAACTTTTTCCACTCGCGATCCCTTTTCGCCCGATAAATTTTTACGCGATCCTGGTATATAGGTATATATAATAGGTATACAAATCAAACGTTTACTGATAATGAATCATAAACAAATTTATTTTAAAACTATTCTTTGGTATACATATAATTTTACCATTTTTTAAAGACGAAAGCAAATTGTCATACTAATGAGATAGATGTGCTTGGTTATTTTTACATAAAGAATTAAATCTTGGCTGAATATTTAATAATGCAGGACGTAGAGCATTTTCAACGTTTTTCAGCGTTGATCGATATTTTTATTTTACAATCGTCAATGCTGAGAACGCCGCTTTGTATAAATACGTAGTACAAAATGGGAGAAGTATGTTTAGGGCCATTTTAGAAATTGTTGGAAATTCTGCCTTAATCCCAAGCCAAAATTCATTTAACGATTTTTTAGGAAACTCAAGTTTTAAACCTGTGTTACTTGATAACTCGGAAAATTCTTCTTGAACTTTTAATGGCAGATGACTGACGTTTTTGATTACATTTGAGTATGGTTTATGAAATCAACTTAGTTTTTTAGATTCAAAATTTAAACGGGAGTATTTCTGAAACGGTATCTCAAGGCACTTCAGATGATCAATTATAACTCTTACAATTAAATCTTTGGGAAGGTTATTTTCAATTATAAAATCATCTGTAGCTGTTTCTAAAGAACCATTTTCCATTGTATTCTTCCGTATGTTAACCTTTTTAGTAAAGCTTTCAATTTTATCTTTTAACATACTTACGTTACAATTTTTTCCTTGAAGCGACATGTTTAAATCATTGAGTTTTTCGAAAATATCCGACAAATAACCCAGTTTTGAAAGCTATAAGCCATTATGAAAAAAATTAACAAAATCAGATTTCTCCTCAGTCAAAAATATAACAACTTCATCTTTCAATTTCAATAATCTGTTTAAACTTCGCTCTCTTGAGAGCCACCTTACCTCTGCATGGAGTAATAAGCTTTTGTAATCGGAGTCTATATCTCTGCAGTTTTGAAAACAAACGACTGTTAAGGGCACCGCTTTTAATGAAGTTAATGATTTTGATAGTATCGCGAAGCACAACCTCTAACTCTGGTGATATTTTATTGGCTACGAATGCCTCTCGATGGATCATGAACTAAGTAAAAATGATATGTTCATTGCCACCAGCTTTAACTTTTGCTACAAATCCAACATTCTCGCCCATCATTGCTCCAGCATTGTCTGTACAGACTCCAACGCAGTTTTTTTACTGTAAACCTTCATTTCTGAAAACTTCATCGACTTTAAGATATATTATCTTCCCCTCTTGTATGCTCTCACAAAGGGCGACAAAACAATAATTCCTCATGTATGCTTCTTTCATTAACATTTCTTACATAAAGTAACAGCTGTGCCATGTTAGAAATATCAGTTGTTTCAACTAACTGAATTGCAAACTTTGGGCTGCTCTTAAGCCTGGTAATAAGCTGCTGGAATTGGTCTTTACTAATTTCAGAATTTTTTTGGAAACAGTATCATTCGATAAAGGAATTTTACGAATTTCATCCCCATACTTTTACCCATGAACTATTTCTGACATTTTAATAGCAGCAGGTAACACGAGATCTTTTCCTATCGCGTAGGGTTTGTTAGTTTTTATAATTAAATAAGAAATTTCGTAAGATGCAAGTAAATACTTTTCGTTGACAGTAACAAATTTCTCAAAACATTGTTTTTCTTTATTTGAAGATTTTACAAGTCGTTCAAAATATTCCTTTGGTTTATTGCAATACGCTGCATGCTTGGTATTAAGATGTCGTTTTAGTTTGGCTGGTTTCATGCTCTCCGCAGCCAAATCTTCATTACAAATTAAGCAAAGAGGTTTTTCCACACCATCATGATTATTAGAAGTAAATCCATATTGCAAAAATCATTCGACATATTTTCTTTTTCTTGTCAATTTAGGTGTACTACAACCTGGTAGCGAATAGTAATCCAATAGAATCCAAAGAAATACTATAAAGGGAACATACTATATAGGAAAATAGTAAAAGTCTTTATTTTCCGTAATTAAACTATTATGTTTTTTATAAGAGCAGAAAACTTTATATGTACAGACAAAACAATGCTAATCATAAAATACAATAGTCTCGAATCCCAGCCGAGGTGTTTCTGGCAGCGTCGTTGACGCTGCGTGGCGTGACGTCATGCGCAGTTCAAAGTGCGCATGTTGTGTGTTAAGAACAAGGCTCCAGTGAAGTCGCACTGCCAGAAACACCTCGGATTCATTACGCGTTTCATTTTGAATTAATTTTTGGTCGTTGCGCGTTCATAACCTTTTACTGTTGCCGCATTTTTCGCGATCTCCACATTCAGTTGCGCGACCCAATATGGGGTCGAGCATAGTTTAAGAAGCTATGCTCTAGTCCTTAAATACGCGCTGCTTACATTTGCATGTTGTCGTCCTCAGTGACATCATTATTTCACCCAATGACTTTCAATCTTTGATAACGGTTTATGCTGCCCTTAACTATTAACATATTATAATATAACGTTCTTAAAAGAATTCCTTCTGGGTGTTCTTTTTTCAGTTTCCGCCAGTGCAGCTTATAATAATAATAAAGACAAAGAGAAAGTAAAAGGTGTCTAGATGATCTGTAAAACAAGTAATTTTTTATTTTGCCAAATCTAAAATTGAGTCTCCTCCTCTGTCACCTCTCTTCTCAGAACCCCCACCCCACCCCCTCCAGTGATTCCTCAGTGGCAAACTAGAAGCACAGAACCAGAAGAGACCTTATCGAGGAGAATACCCTCTAGCTGCCTCTCAGTATTTCTCAATTCTGAAACTTTCAATAAAATTGTCGTGCCCGTAGTCTCCGCTACGGACCCGCAATGTCCTCCTAGAACCTCCATTTTGACGCCATTCTCGAAATGGTCTCCCACACGTTCTCCTACCTGCCTGTCTTGGGTTAATGGCATCGTCACTGACCTGTTGTCTTCAGGAAAGCATCTAGAACGTTCCTTGTTTCCTCTGCTGCTTCAGTTGCAGTTACATAGGCACTGGAATTACATGTGCCTAGCAACAAGCTTGTCACTGCGGAATAACCCGGGTCGCGCGCTGTGGCTGCTGAACATAGTCCCACCAATAGGAAGGCTTGAAGTAGACGAGTTCAAAAAGCGCGCTCAGGACCTATTGTGACTTGTGAGAGTGTCATTGTTACAGTGGAATGGCCGAAATTTTTAAGTCTTCGCTTTATTCCTGGTACGATAAAAACTTTTTGTCTTTTCGTCGTTGCTAACTAAACTGCAGTGTCCATGATGTCCAGTGAACTAGACCACAAGTTGTAAAGGGACAAAAAAACAAAAGAAATGGCCCGAGACGATGTGCAAAGGCAACAAGAGAAGGCAGCAAACGGACGGAGGAGATAATCCAGAAGGTATACACACCTCTGGATGGATGAAACAGTTGTTTTTCCATTGTTTCCTTTATTCTTCCTACGCCACCTCCCACGCCAGTCTCGGTAGGCAGGGGGCGGGGGTGGCTCAGTCGGTAGCGCGCCAGGCTCGTAATCTGTAGTTCCCGGGTTCGAGTCCCAGCTGGGTCAGCGTTGAGATTTATCTCCGCAAAATTCCCCGCCCTGCCCACGTTCAGTAGGGGACACCGATGGACTTGGAAAGGCCGCCGTCCGTCGGATGGGACGTTAAGCCGTGGCCCGTGTGCGGGAGAGCCATACCCTGTGCACGTTAAAGAACATGCTGGATGGCCTTGACGGGAGGCTACCACCTGTCTCCCACAACTGTTCCAGTGGGTCCCCTCCCCCAACCTTCTCTGAGAATTCGGGGTCCATGTGACCTGGCCATTTAGCCCATGGTGTGCAAAAAAGTGCCGCTCAGAGGTAAAACAACCCAACTCGGTAGGCAGTTAATTGCCTGGCTTTCTGTTAGTCGTCGAAAACGACCACCAGGTCTGTGTTCTCACTTGCAAACTTCAGTGCCTTAAATCAGGCAGAGAGTGTGGGCCGAAACGGCTAAAGTTGTACCTGTCGAATAAGAGCAATGAAAGGCGTTTTATGTTAAGAAAGCTAAATCAGATGCCGATGCATTATTCCATGAATTACTCTTTTTGTATTTTATCTTGACAAAATTGCTGGAAGCCAATTGGGCACAGCGAGACGAAGCGTCTCCCGTAATTTCCATCATCCGTAAAAGGCTATACGATCGTTATCATTAAAGTCACAACGCAGCCCACGAGTTTGGTTACATCCCTTGTTCCCCCCTTTAAGCTAAGTATGAACGTAATGAACAAAATGTTGGTCGAACAAATTTTCGTTACGAACAAGTTTCCAAATTTCCGTTTCGAACAAATTTCCGTTTAAAAAAAAATTTCGATTAGAACAAATTTCCGTCGAACAAAATTCTGTCGAAAAAATTTCCATTTCGAACAAAATTCTGTCGAAAAAATTTCCATTTCGAACAAATTTCCGTCGAATAAGCTACTGTCGAACAAATTATACCAAACCGTTGCGAATTTCTAAACCTAATACTGAGTCATGTAATACACTTGCTAGGTGTCATACTGGTGTGAGTCTGAGATTGAACAATCAATCTCTGACCTTCTGGGTGTCAGTCTGGCTCAGTGTCAGATAGACTTGATGTCAGACCTGCAGTGTGAGACACTGAAACATTTGGTTGTTAGTCTGACTCGGTGTCACTCCTGTTAGTTGACATACTGACTGAGTGTCATATGGAGTTTTAATGATCTTCAGAGTGTCAGACCTGCTGGATATCTGACAATCACTCTGCAGTTGTTTACTAGAAGTCAGACCTGCACAGTGTAACCTGCTGGGTGTCTGACTCGCAATTTGCCTGACCTCCTAGTTGCGAGATTGTTAATATCAAACCTGGGTGTCATGCTCGTTCAGTGTCAAATAGACTTGATATCAGACTTGTAGAGCGTCAGACATGCTGGGTGACAGTCTAACTTACTGTCAGGCCTGCTAGATGTGTGATTCAATTTCACACCTTCTTGACGACAGAGAACTCGTCGACAGAGAAGGTCTGAGGTTGAACCACTCTGAGACCTAGTAAGTCTGACACTGAGTCAGACTGACACCCAATAGGTCTCACACTCTGCTGGTTTGGCACCCGTCTATCTTACACTGAGTCAGTCTGACACCAGGTAGGTCTGAGACTGAAGCAGTCTGTCACCCAGCAGATCTGATACTGTGTCAGACACACCCCACAGGTCTCGCATTCTGCAGTTCTCACACCAAGTCTCTCTGACAATGAGGATACGCAGAAGGTCTGACATTGAACCAGTCAAACATCTAGCATGTGTTATACTCTGAGATCTTCAATAAAAATATATTTAGCACTGAGACTATCTGATACCCAGGATGTCTGAGAGTGAACCAATCAGACAAGCAGTGGGTCTGAGAATGAGTCCGACTAATACACAGCAGCTCTCGCACTCTGTAGGTCTGACACTCAGCCAATCTGAATACAAAAGGTATGAGATTGAATCAGGCAACTAGCAGGTCTGAAAATGAGTTAGACTGACATACAGCATGTCCTACACTCAACAGGTCTGACAACAAGTCTATCTGACACTAAGCCAGTCTGACACCCAGCAGATCTGAGATTAAACTAGTCTTGCTATCAGCAGGACTAACAGAAAATCAGACTGACACCCAGCAATTTTCACACTCTGCATTTATGAATCCAATTATATCTGATTCTGGGTCAGTCTGATGCCCAGCAGATCTGAGAATGTGTCCTTCTGATATCCAGCAGGGTTTACACTCTGTAGTCGGACCACCAAGTATATATGACACTGAGCCAATCTGAATTCAGAATATGTGAGATTGAATCAGACACCCAGAAAGTCTGACAATGACTTACACTGACACTCAGAATGTCTGACACTACAGCTCTGACAACAAGTCTATTTGACACTGACTCAATCTGATACCCAGAAGGTGTGAGATTGAACCAGTCTGATAGCCAGTAAGTCTGTCACTCTGCAAATCTGAAACGAAGCATATCTGGAAGTGAGCCAGCTGACACCCAGCAGGTCTGAAACAAAGTATATCTGACACTGAACCAGTCTGACACCCAGAAGGTCTGAAACAAAGTATATCTGACACTGAACCAGTCTGATACCCAGCAGGTCTGAAACAAATCTATTTGACACTGAACCAGTGTGAGATTGAACCAGTCTGAAAATATCAGTTCTTATACTGAGTCAGACGACACCCAGCATGTCTCATGGTCCCTATATCTGAATCCAAGTCTATCTGACAATGAGCCAGTCTAACACCCAGCAGCTCTGACACCAAGAAGATCTGAGGTTAAACGAGTAACATATGCAGCAGGGTGTGTATCTCACCAAGTGTATCTCACATTGAGCCATTTGGTTTCACACCTGCACTATCAGACACAGAGGCAGGCTGAGACCCAGCATGTCTCACACTGAGTTATATTGACACACCATAGGTCTCCCAAACTGCAGATCTGACAATAACTCTGACACTGAGCCAGTTAACACCCAGCAGGTGTGAGATTTAACCAGTCCTACACCCAGCAGGTGTGAGATTTAACCAGTCCTACACCCAGTAGGTGTGAGATTTAACCAGTCCTACACCCAGAAAGACTAACACTGAGCCAGACTGACATCCAGCATGTCTCACTCTGGTGGTTTGACACCAAGTCTATCTAAAGCTGAGCCAGTTTTAACACAAAAGTTGTGAGACTGAACCACACACCCAGCATGTCTGACAGTGAGTTAGACTGACACTATACAGGTATGATACCGAAGCCTATCTGACACTGAATTAGCATGACACACAAAAGTCACCGAAGCCTATCTGACACTGAGCCAGACAGAAAAGATATGAGATCGAACCTGCCAGACACCCAGCAGGTCTGAGATTGAAACAGTCTGATCCCCACCAGTTCCGATACTGAGTTAGACTGATATACCACAGGCTCATGGTCTTCAGGTCTCATATCAAGTCTATTTGACACTGAGTCAGTCTGATACCCAGAAGTTGTGAGATTGAACCAGTCTATTATCCAGCAGGTCTGACACTCTGCTGGTCTTAAAAAAACCTATCTGACACTGAGTCTGTATGAAACAAATGACTGAGACTGAAGCAATCAGACAAGCAGCAGATTTGAAAACCAGTCCAACCGACACCCAGCAGGTCTCACACTCTGCAAGTCTGACACCAACTCTATGTGACATTGAGTGAGTCTGATATCTAGCAGGTCTGACACAAAGTAGTTATGAGATTGAACTTGTCAGAAGCCCAGCTGGTCTCTGACTCTAGCAGTTCTAACATTGAGTTAGAGTGACACCCAGCATGTCTGACACTCTACAGGTCTGAAATAAAATCTATCTGAAACTGAGCCAGCCTGACACCCAGAAGGTCTGAGATTGAACCAGTCTGACACTTAGCAGGTCTGATATATTGCCAGTCACACACCCAGCTGGTTTGACACCGAGACAGTCTGATAGCCATCAGGTGTGAGTTTTAACCAGCAGAATCTGACACAGAGTCACACAGACACCCAGCATGTGTAACACTCTGCAATTCCGAAAGTAAGTCTAAATAGAACTGAACCAGCCCTTACACTCAGCAAATTTGAGATTGAACCTGTCTGAGAGCCAGTAGGTTTGACACTGAGTCAGACTTACACTCAGCAAATTTGAGACCGAACTTGTCTGAGAGCCAGTAGGTTTGACACTGAGTCAGACTTACACCCAGCAGATCTCACACTCTGCTCGTCTGACACCAAATACATTTGACACTGACATAATATGAACCGAGAAAGTGTTAGATTGAACTTGTGAAACATGGAGGATGATATATTTTCTGACACTGAGTTAGACTGATAGCCAGCATGTCTGACACTCTTCAGGTCTGAGACCAAGTCAACTGATACTGAGCGAGTCTGACACTTAGCAAGTTGGACACAAAGAAGTTCTGAGATTGAACCTATCAGACACCCAGTAGGTCTCGATATCCAGAAACCTTTTTCGACATTTGTTCGGCGGAAACTAGTTCGACGGAATTTTGTTTCGACGATTTGTTCGAAAGAATTTTTTTAACGAAAATTTGTTCGAAATTTTTAATGGAAATTTGGTAGATGGAATTTTATTCGACAGAAATTTGTTTGAAACCGCATTTTTTTCGAAATGGAAATTTGCTCGATGGAATTTTGTTCGTCGGAAAGTTGTTTGAAAAGAAATTTTGTCCGAAATGGAAAGTTGTTTGAAAGAGAATTTTATTCGAAATGGAAATTTGTTCGACAGAACTTCTCGACGGTATTTTGTTCGAAACGGAAATTTGTTCGACAGAATTTTGTTCAATGGAAATTTGTTCGAAACGGAATTTTTTTCGAAATGGAATTTTTTTCGAAACTGAAATTTGGAGACGGAAATTTGTTTGAAACGCAATTTTAGTCGAAATGGAAATTTGTTTGACGGAATTTTGCTCGACCTAACCAGTTGTAATTTTCTCTTTGAATTTAGACGCTTATGGTCATAAAGATGATATTAATAACTAGAAATATAGTCAGATGGTATTAGTTGCATTTTAAAAATTCCAGATAGAAATATAGTCAAAACTCCTAATGATATATATTAATATATATATTTTCTGTAAACGTTTTGAATGAGCACTAAAATAGAAGGAAACAATTATATACTGGAACATTCTTTAGTTCGTTCTGCTTCGATCTGTTTGCCGCTCTCCCAAAACTCAAAATATTTATTCATGTATTCATTACATTGGGAAAGAGACATTCTGAGTAATCATTGAAGTCAGTGTAATTGTTCAAAATTAGCGTCACATTAACGTAACATGACCACCCCATGTTACAGAGGATGAGTGTTCATAACGCCTGTGGAAAAAATCAGAAATGCGCCTTTTTATGATTAAAATATTGAGTTTTAAAATAAGAAAACATAGTAATGCTTTGATGTGGTTCCGTTTCGAACAAAAAAGTTTCATATAGAGTTACAATGATTTTTCTTGCTTTTTTAAATCAATCATTGCACTAAAGATAAGATATGTACGTTATTTCTTAAAGATAATTTTTTTCTTTATGTTGGCAAAATCATTAATGGCATCATCAAAATTTGTTTCTTCAAATAAATCAATTTCAATGTATAAAATTTCCAATCCACTTAATCACTTGGTTCACGACAGAAAATATTTTCTACTCTTTTGAGTTCACCAAAACCTTTTTCCCACTCGATACTGTAACTGGTTGAGGGAAGGAAACGCACTGGACAGCTTGTTAGCAGCCGGAAACCTTTCGTCGAGGCCATCCAGCATGTTGTTTAGCATCCACAGGGTATGGCTCCTCTGAACACGGAATCACACGGAATCATTTGGGTTGGGTTGTTTTATCTTTGAGCGGCACCATTTTGCACACCATGGGCTAAATGGCCAGGTCACAAGAACCGCGAAAGCTCAGAGAAGGTTGAGGGAGGTGACCCACTGGAACAGCTGTTGGGAAACAGATTGTAGCCTCCAGCTACAATCTGTTTCCCAACAGCGAAACGAAAGGGTTAAAATTCTTCCCTTGTGGAATTATGCTTAGTGATTTGAAATATTCCGTATCCTAAACTTATTAAGTTAGAAATGAAATGATAACGCTCTGCCACTCCATAAAAATATACTGGATATGATCTTTTTGAAGACCAAGTATGAATTCCAGTTTCGATGGGACAAGGTCATCCAGCGTGTTCTTTAATGAGCACAGGGTATGGCTCTCCCTCACACGGCCAACGGCTTAATGTCCCATCCGACGGAAGGCGGCCTTTCCAAGCCCATCGGTGTCACCTATTGACCTTGGGCAGGGCGGGGAGTTTTGCGGAAATAAGTCTCAACGTTGACCCAGCTGGGACACGGAATCATATTTAATATCAGAATATACATATAATCTATAATAATAAAATGAGATGTCTGTGACAGCCATAACTCATCGGTAAATAGTGGTAGGAGCTTCAAACTTTGACAGTGTTTTTTGATTGTCAACAAGATGAAGTGGCTAATTGAAAGCAAGTCGAAATTCCAAAAGGTGGCTTACTAGAAGCAAAAATACTTAATTATGAGATATTAACAAAAATATTTTTAGAGGAAGCGGTAATCACTTCCGAATCCATTACTGCCATTTTCTGACCCTCTTCCTTTTCCGTTCACTTTATTTGCTCACATTATTCAAAATTTTGAAAAGTTATTCGGGAAATCTATAATTTCTTAGTTAGAGGCATAAAAGATGTAGATTAATATAGTTTTTTTTTCCAATGGTTATTATGAACTATTTAACAGTCAGTGAAACATTTAGTGGGCTTCCATATTTCGCAGCTGACAACACTGCCTTTAACCGATTTTCCTTATTACGACATCACGATATCTACGTGTTAAATCTGTTTACAAAGGGGTTGGAGTAATAGATAAGGGGTAGTTCTAACAAAACTAAACATTTAGTGCAGTGAAAATCACTACAGATTGCATCTCAAAAATAAGACCGGGCAGTGCCCAGATAGTTCAGCTAATTAATAATAAAAGTAAACTTGTGTTTAATCAAGCAATTTTCCCAAGATTTCATATTGAGTCATTATCGCTGTCCATGCGCGGGTAATATATGATTTCTAGGTGCTGTCAACTGAAGCAAGTCCTAGTTGAAATTAAAGTCTAAAAATCAATGAGTATTGCTAATTTATTATTATTTTTAAATACATTGTTTCAAAGGAAAAACGCTGTTTCAGAAATTATCGAGCTTCGACATAGTTTGTGGGACGAAATAGCACCTAACGAAACAGGCGTAAATAATTTTCACCAAACATGAAAATTCAAAAATGTATATTATTTTAAGCGACAGCCAATTTAAAAAAATTAAAATTTCAAATTTCTGAAAATTTTAGAGAAAAAAACAATAACCGTGGCGCACACTTTTTTCTCCAGTTTCCTTGGAAACGACAGGGTTAAAATTCTTCCCCTGTGGGATTCTTCCCCTTATTTATTTGAAATATTCCGTATCCTAAACTTATTAAGTTAGAAATGAAATGATAACGCTTTGCCACTCCACAAAAATATACTGGATATGATCTTTTTGAAGACCAAGTATGAATTCCAGTTTCGATGGGACAAGGAAATTTCCTCAGTATGCAAATTTTAACTTCAGACAGATTTCATTCTGCTATTAATTATATGTGTTTATGTGTAACGTACGTCACTTTTACAGAAAACATTTTGCAGAGCCAGAAGGTCACTTTCATAGAGAACATGTTATCTTTTTCCGTTCGGATCTTTTTTGTACTCTTTTTTTAATAGAAGAAATGTTCTCTTTCACTCTATTTTTTTTAACTATATAACGAAAATGTTTACTTCTAATATATTTAACGACACAAAATATGTAATATTTTTGAAAAAGTTAAGAAATATCGATTGTTTTAAACAGTCCAATAAAGCAATATCACCCCTGTTTCATAACTCGTCTCATCTCCTCCGTCGCCCATCTTCCCTTGAGATTCCCAATAGGAAAAGCAACAGTATACAGGGTGAATCTGAAAAAGTGGGCAAAACTTTACGGGGTGGTAGAACACAGCTATACGAGCAATATTCGTCATAGAAAGTATGGGCGGAACGCAAACGGCGAGCCGCTAGGTGGCGTTTTAAATGATATAAAAGGATCGGTCCTCACACCCAACGGCATTTCTACCGTGGATTGCCGAGAGGATGGCTGGTTATACTAACCACGAAATGGCGGATATGCACTTTGTGTACGGTGCGGCGGACGGGAAATAAAACGGAAATAAAATGTTTTCTGAAGTATCTCCTCTCCTTCTTGTGTTCATTCTTTAAATGTGACAGTGGAAAACTACCTTTTAACTTCTCACCGCTTGCGTTCCGACCATACATTCTATGACGAATATTGCTCGTATAGCTGCGTTCTACCACCCCGTAAAGTTTTGCCCACTTTTTCAGATTCACCCTGTATATGACAGAACGTTGCCTTTCGCCCATGGCAGGTAAGCTCCAACGTTTAAGAAAATTTATATATGTTCGTGTATATATATATACTATAACGGGAATATATGAAAATTCACATATATCTCAAAATGTGATTTGGCACCTAACTGACTAGGCGCCTATGACAGGGGCCATATTGGCCATAGTCTAGATACGGCTCTGCATAGTCTAGATACGGCTTGCAGAGCTGTATCTAGACTATGCCAATAAGTATCTAGACTATGCCAATATACATTTTTGAATTTTCATGTTTGGTGAAAATTATTTACGCCTATTTCATTAGGTGCTATTTCGTCCCACAAACTATGTCGAAGCTCTATAATTTCTGAAGCAGCGTTATCTGAGAATATGTGGCGGATGATAATTTAATGATCTGAGTCAAATCTATCTTAATCCCGTTTTTTAACAATAATTAGTATATAACCATTCACAGTATTTAAGCAACTATTGAAGTTTAAACCTTTCAGAGCAGCAATCTGTTCCACGAAATTTATCAAAAAAGGAAGAATATTTAAGAAATTATTTGCACGCACTTTTAAAATATGTAATTATATATAAACTAGTTTGAAATAATATTTCCTATTTCAGTTTCAGTTGCCTTTCAATGTCTAGCACTGCTATTGTTATATGTTTAAACTTCCATAAATCTTAAAATACTGAACGAATATTGTTGAAAATAGATATTTAGATTGAAATGATTTAGAAATTTAATTTGCCTTTATCACATTTTCTCATAAAAAGATTTATTTCAAAAGGTGTGGGATTTCAGAATTAGAGTCCATTGATACAGCATGGGGTGGAGTGGCCATATTTCAATGAAAAAAATATCAAATAAAAGGTGTCAAAAAATAAAAACAGAAGGAAAAACACATGAATGTTGTTTACTTCTAAACAGTCAAAGTTCGGTCAAAGAAAGTTAAAAAAAAGGCAACCAATACCATTCCAACATTCCAAAGATAGCAGCTATCCACTACGGACTAATCCGTATTATCATAGGATACAAAAGACATCACACTCTGCAGCTGTAACCACTCAAGACATGGACAGCATTAAAAGTCATATGAGACAAAACAATCAGCAGAGAGAACTTACCGAAAAGAGAAAAAAAGCTAACACGAAAAAAAACACGAGTTCAGATGAATTAAAAAGAAACGCTGGAAATAAATATATATATTATCCATAGAAAATAAGAAATCAAAAGGAAAAGAACAAAATTATACAATATTAACAAAACTAGGATATCAAGCTACAAACCAAAGACAAAAAGCAATAATGAAAAAAAAAATTGCAAATTACACTAAAACAGAAAATATCACGAAGAAAAGATTAACACAAAGTCCGATCACAAAACCAAACTTGAAGCAACACGAAGAAGTCTAACAAAAAAACAACATGAAGAAACATGAAAAATTCAAAATAAATGAGCCATCCCCCGTCTCCTAATTTGAGCCTTTTCTTGCTGTTTTCTAACTATCTCTAAACTATCAATCTCTTAACTTATCAATGCTTTAAATTCTGTCAAAGATTGAAGGTCATATCAACCTAAAATCGGCATGGAGTATGTTTACAAAAGAAAAACTATAGTCGTGTTAAATTTCAAACATTATTCTTCTTTTCCTCTTCTACAAAGTTCTGAAGAGAGCTTAGAGGAATAGTGAAAACAAAGAAGCAGTAAAAGCCGTCTAGATCGTATGTAAAACCAGTAATGTTTTATTCTGCTAAAGAATTCTCACTGAGGAGTACTCTGCTTCTCAATGTTTCTCAATTCTCAAATAAGCAATAAAATGTTGGTCGAACAAATTTCTTTATCGAACAAATTTCTTTATCGAACAAATTTCCGTTTCGAACAAATTTCCGTCGAATCAGTTTCCGTCGAGCAAATGTTGTCGAACAAATTATACCAAATGGAAGGTCTCACACTCTACAGGTCTGAAAACAATTCTATCTGTCATTGAGCCAGTCCAATACCCAGCAGGTCTGAGATTGACCAAGTCTGACACCCAGCAAGTCTGAGATTGAACCAGTCAGATACCTAGCAGGAGTGAGATTGAACCAGTTCAACATCCACAAGTTCTGATATCGAATCAGGAGACGGTGAGAAAAAAATTCTATCTGAATCAATGTAATACTCAGCAGGCGTGGGATTGAACCAGTCTGAAACCCAGCAGTTTTGACACCAGGTCAATCTGACACTGAGCCAGTCTGAAACACAGCAGGTCTGACAAAAAGTGTATCTGAAACTGAGCCAGTCTGACACCCAGCAGGTCTGCGATTAAACCAGTACGACAAGCAGAAGGTCTGACACTGTGTCAGGCACACCCAACAGGTCTCACACGCTGAGGGTCTGACACCAAGTCTATCTCACAGTGAGCCAGTGTGATCCTAGAAGGTGTGAGATTGAACCAGCCTGATACAGAGGCAGACTGACACCCAGCAGGTTTGCAAGTCTGAAACCAAGTCCATCTGACATCCAGCAGAATGAGATAGAACCAGTTAGATGAGCATCAGTCCTGAGAATGAGTCTGACTTACACTCAACAGTTCTGAGAATGAATCAGTCTGGCACACAGCGGGTCAAACATTCCACAGGTCTCACACTCTGCAGGTTTAACACCAATTCTATCTGAAACCGAGCCACTCTAATACTCAGCAGGTCTGACAACAGGAGGTCTGACACTTAACCACTCAGACACGAAGCAGGTCTGACATTGAATCAGTCAGACAAGTAGCAGGTCTGACATTGAATCAGTCAGACAAGTAGCAGGTCTGTCACTGGGTCAGACTGACACCCAGCAAGTCTCACTAGTTTTTCGGTCTAACCCGAAGTCTATCTGATACTGAGCCTGTCTAACACCCAGCAGCTCTAACATGCAGAAGGTCTGAGGTTGAAGGACTTAGACACCCAGCAGGTCTGACACTCTGCAGATTTGAAACCAGACTGTTGTGTGTCACACTGACACTGAGCCAGTCTGACACACAGCAGGTCTTGGATTGAAACAGTCTCACACGTAGCAGGTGCGCACAATGTCAGTTAGCCATCCAAGAGTTGTGACACCAAGTTTATAAGACACTGAGCTAGTCTGACATTCAGCAGGTGTGAGATTGCAACGTTACACCCAGAGGTACTGACACTGAGTCACACTGACACCTAGAAGGTCTGACATTGAGGTAGTCTGTGACTCCGCAGCTCTGACACCAAGTCTATGACACTGAACCAGTCGGACACAGCAGGTCTGAAAACGAACCAGTCTGACACCCAGCAGGTCTGAAAACGAACCAGTCTGACACCCAGCAGATCTTGCAATGTGTGAGACTGACACCCAACAGATCGAACACTCTATAGGTCTGACACACAACAGGTCTGATACCAAAAATGTCTCAGATTGAACCAGTCAGACACCCACAAGGTCTGATATTCTGCAGGGCTAAAACCAATCTATCTGAAACTGAGCCAGTATAACATCCAGTAGATGAATACCATGCAGGTCTTAAACTAAACCTAACTGACACTGAGCCAGTTTGACACCAAGAAGGTCTGAAATTGATACAGACATACTGCAGGTTTGAGAAACTGCAGATATGAATCCAAGCCTGTCTGAAACCCAAAAGGTCTGAGATTAAACCAGTCAGACACCCAGCTCTGACACCCAGCAGGTCTGACACTGAGTCAAAGTGACATGTCACAGGTCTGACACACTCTGCTATCTATGACACCAAGTCTAACACTGAGATACTCTGACACTAAGGTCTAAGTTTGAAGCAAGACACATATTAGGTCTGACTCTGTAGGTCTGAAACCAACAAGGTCTGACATTCTGATACTGATAATATATGACACTGAGCAGGTCAGACACCCAGTAGTTTTGCATTATGCAGGTCTCAAACCAAATATATCTGACATTGAGCTGATTGACACCCAGGAGGCCTGCGATTGAACCAATGAGACACCCAACAAGTCTGATGTGCTGCCAGTCTTAAACCATGTCTATCTGACACTTACCATGTCTGACACCAAGAAATGTCTGAGATTGAACAAGCCTGATACCCAGCAGGCTTTACACTGAATCAGGGTGACACCCAACAGGGCTCATACTCTGAAGTTCTGACACCGAAAGGTTTTTACACACAGCTGGTCTGATATTGAAGCAGTCACACTCACAGTAGGTCTGACAGTCTACATTATGAAATAATTTCTGTCTGGTTTTTTCTACCAAGCAGGTCTGAGATTTGACCAGTCTGAGACCCTGCAGATCTCAAGCTAAGTAAAAATGGCACACAACAGGTTTCACACTCTGCAGGGAGACACCACGTCTAACTAACACTGAAACAGTCTCAAACCCAGCAGGCATTTCACAGGGATAATCTGGCACCAGCATTTATGACATCTAGGCAGTCTGAAACTCTGCAGGTCTCACACTCTGAAAGTCTGTAGCGAAGTCTATCTGAAACAGAGCCAATTTGACCCACACCAGGTCTGAAATTGAAACAGTTAGACAACACACTCTACATTTCTCACACCAAGTCTATCTGACAGTGAGCCAGTCTGACATCAAACAGGTCTGATACCGAAAGGTCTGAAATTGAAACAGTTAAACAACACACTCTACATTTCTCACACCAAGTCTATCTGACAGTGAGCCAGTCTGACATCAAACAGGTCTGATACCGAAAGGTCTGAAATTGAACCAATAGAACACCCATCAGGTCTTATATTCTGCAGGACTGAAACCAAGTCTACCTGACACTGATATGGTGTGACATCCAGTAGGTCAACATTATGCATGTTTTAAACAAAATGTATCTGACACCGAGCAAGTCTGACACCAAGAACGTCTGAGAGTAAAACAGTCATATACGCAGCAGGTTTGATAACCTGCAGGTGTGAATCTGAGTCTTTCTAACATCCAGCCAGTCTCAAAGTGAACCAGTCAGACACCTAGCAGGTCTGACACAAAGTCTATTTGATACTGAGCCAAACTGATACCCAGATGGTGTAAGATTGAACTAGTCAGACATCCAACAGGTTTAAAAGCAAAGTCTGTCACACTGAGACTCTGCAGATTATACACCAAGTCTATCTGATATCCAGTAGGTCTGAGACTGAACCACTCAGTCACCCAACAGGTATAACACTGAGTCACTTACACCCAGCAGATCTGTCACAGAGCTAGTCTGACACCCAGCAGGTCTGAGATTGGATAGTCTGACACTGAGTCAAACTGACACCAATTCTATCTGACATAGATCCAGTCAGATCCATCAGCTCTTAGTTTCCATCAGTTCAATATCAAGTAGGTCTGACCCTGCATCAGACTGACATCTAAGAGATCTCACACTCTGACTCTGTAGGTCTGACACCAAATCATTCTCACACCGAGAAATTCAGACACCCAGAAGATATTGAAGCAGTCATACACTCTGCGCGTCTGACAACTTACGGGCCTGAAACAATTTCTGACACTGACTCAGACTAGATCTGACACCAGATCTATTCGACACTGAGCCAGTCTGACACCCATGAGATCTGATACTGAACCAATCTAACACCAAGCATATCTGACACTATATTGGTTTACATCCAGCAGGTCTCACATGATGTAGGTCTGACACCAAGCCTAATCAACGCATGACAGCCTATCTGACACCCAGCACATCTGAGATTGAAGAAGTCAGACACCCAACATGTCTAACACTGAGTCAGACTTACACCCAGCAGGTGTGACACAGAATTCTGACATCCAGCAGGTCTGAGATTGAACAGTCTGACACCTAGTTGTCTGACACGGAGTCAAACTAACAAACAGATCTCACACACTGCAAGTTTGAGACGAAGTCTATCTAATAGAGAGCTAGTCACCCAGCAGGTGACTAGCTCTCTATTAGACTAACTTACATCCAGCATGTCTGACACAGAGCCTGACAGAAAGCAGTTTTGACACTGAGCGAGTGTGACACTCAGAAGTTTTCGGATTCAACAGACTGTCACCCAGCAGATCTGACACTGAGTCAGAGTGACCCTCAACTATACATGTCAGACACTAAAACCTATCTGACACTGATCCTATTTGAAACCCAGCAGGTCTGATACTGAAGCAGTCAGACACCCAAAAGGTCTGACACTCTACAGGACTGAAACAATTTCTAACTGAACCAATCTGGCAAATATCACGCCTCACATTGAACCAGTCTGACACCCAGTTGGTGTGACATTAAATCAGAATGACACCCTGTGAAGGTCTAACATCAAGTCTATTTGACACTCAACCAGTGTGAAACCTAGCAGGTCCGACACGAACCAGTCAGACCTTCAGCAGGTCTGAAATTTTGACACTCATCTGGTCTGAAACTGAGTCAGAATAACATCCAGCAGGGTTCACCCTCTGCAGGTTTGACACCAAGCCAGTCTGACATCCAAATCTGCGATTGAACCAGTCGAACACACAGCAGGTCTGACTCTGAGTCACATTGACACCCAGAATATCTGACACTTAGGCAGACTCTGACTCTGCAGTTTTAACACCAATTCTATCTGACACTCAATAGATCTGAGAATGAACCAATCTGACACCCAGTAGGTCTAATACTCTATGAGACTTACACGCAACAGGTATATCAACTAAGACATCGAACAGGTCTGATACCCAAAAAGACATATTGAACCAGTCAGACACCCATCAGATCTGGCATTCTTCATGGCTGAAACGAAGTCTATCTGACACCGAGCAGCTCTGAGATTGAGCCTGTTTGACAGCCAGAAGGTCTGACACTCTGTCAGACTGAGACTCTACAGGTCCTACACCAAGTCTATCTGACATCCAGTAGGTCTGAGTTGAACCACTAAGATACCCAATATATTTATATAATAGTTCTAACACTGAGTCCGACTTACATCCAGAAGATGTGACACAGAGACAGCAGGTCTGAGATTGAACAGTCAGACAGCCAGTTGTCTGGCATCCAGTTGTCTAACACACAGGTTATCTGACACCCCACAGGACTCACAGTCTTGAGGTCTGCAGAAAGTCTAGATACACCAAGTCATTGTCACCAAGCAGCCTGTCTGAAAGCCAGCTGGTCTGAGATTCAACCAGTCTGACACCCAGCAGGTCTTACACTGTGTCAGACTGATACAACAACAGATCTTTACAATCTGCAGGTCTGACACTAAATCTATTTAGAACTGAGCTAGTATGATACCCTGCAGTTCTCAGATTGAACCAGTCTTACACCCAGAAAATGTGACACTACAGAAAGACACCCAACAGCACTCACCTCTGCAGCTCTGACACCTTGTCTATGTAACACTGAGGCCTAGCAGGTCTGATATTGAAGGAGTCAGACACACAGTAGGTGTCACACTCCTCAGATCTGAAACCATCTCTATCTGATACTGAACCAGTCTGACAGTCAGCAGGTCTGAGATTGAATCAGTCTAACAGTGATTTAGACTGATATCCAGTAAGTTTCACATTCTGCTGTTCTGACACCAGGTCTGTCTGACACTGAGCTAATCTGAACCCCAAAAGTTGTGAGATTATCCTGTCCAACAAAGAGCAGGTCTGACAATGAGTCCCACAAATAAATACCCAGCAGGTATCACACTCTGAAATTCTGACTCTAAATCTTTCTGACAATGAATGAGTCTAATACCCAGCAGGTGTGAGACAAAGAAGTTCTGAGATTGAATCTGTCACTTAGATGTTATGACACCCAGTACGTCTCACACTCTGCCGGTTGACACCATGTCTATATGACACTGTGTGTCTATATGACATGTAGAAGGTCTGAGATTCAACTAGTGTAACACCTAGCAAGTCTGACATAGAGTGCCAGTTTGTCACCCACCAGGCCAGACATTGAGTCACACAGACACCCAACATCTCTTGCACTCTGCAGGTCTGACACCAAGTCTATCTGACACTGAGCCCGTTTGACAACCAGAAAGTCTCAGATAAAACCATTCTGACACCTAATGGGTATGACACAGTGTAAGTGAGGATACCCAGCAAGTCTGAAACCAAGTATAACTGACATTGATCTTGTCTGACACAGAGGCTTGAGATTGAACAAATCAGACAAAGGGGAAATCTGACAATGAGTATTAGTAATAACCAGTAGGTATCACACTCTTCGGGTCTGACCCCAAATCTATCTGAAAATGAGTGAGTCTGATACCCAGCAGGTGTGAAACCAAGTAGTTGCGAGATTGAGCTTGTGAGACACCCAGAAGTTCTGACACTGAAACAGACTGATACCCAGAAGGTTTCATACCCTACTGGTGTGACACCAAGTCTATCTGACACTGAGCCAGTCTCAGCCCAGTTGTGAGATGGAACCAGACACACAGGAGGGTTGACCACATGCTGTTAGTCTGGCACCCAACATGTCCGACAAGTCTAAAGATCTGACAAAAAGTCTTTCTCACACTGAGTCAGCCTGACTACATTAAGGTCTGAGATTAAACCAGTCTGACACTTAACAGGTCTGACGTGGTGCCAGACACCCAGCAGGTATGACATTCTGCAGGTCTGACACCATGTCTATCTAACACTGAGCTAGTCTGATACCCAGAAGATCTGACACAAAGAAAGTCTGAGATTTAACTAGTTAAACACCCAGCATGTATGTAACTCTGCAGGTCTGAAACAAGTCTATGTGGCATTGACCTGGACTAACAACCAACAGGTCTCTGAGACCAGTTGGTCTGAGAATCTAACAGTCTAATACCTCGTCTATCTGACACTGAGACAATCTGAACATTAAATATGTGAGATTGAACCATTCAAACACTCAGTAGGCCTGACAGTGAGTTAGACTGATACGCAGAAGGTCTGAAATTTAGCCTACCTCTCAAGCATCAGGTCTGACAGTAAGTCACACTGACACACCACAGGTCTCATAATCTACAGGTCTGACACTAAATCTGCCTAACACATAGCCAATCTAACAGCCAGCAGGTCTGACATTCTGCATCTCTTGAAAAGTCTATCTGACACTGATCATGTCTGGCACAGAGGAATTCTGAGATTTAACTAGTCAGACTGACAAACTAAAGTAGCAGATCTGGCACACAGCAGATCTGAGATTGAATCAGTCTGACATCCAGTAGGTCTGACACAGAGCAGGCTGAGAGCTAACATGTCTGACATGGTGGCAGTCACACATCAAGCAGGTGTAACATTCTCTATGTTTGACATAGAGAATATATATGTTTATCGGACTATGACCGATACACATCAGAATATATATGTTTATCGGACTATGACCGATCACACATCAAGCAGGTGTAACATTCTCTATGTTTGACATAGAGATAGTATGTTTATCGGACTATGACCAAGTCTGATAGCAACATGCCTGACACAAAAGAAAGTCTGAGTATTAACTGGTAAGACACCCAACAGATCTCAAACTCTGCAGATCTAAAAGTATAGCTATATGGCACTGACCCTGTCTGACAACCAGCAAGTCTGAGATTCAGCCATTCTCTAAGTCTGACACCACATCTACCTGACACTGAGCCAATCTCAGATGTGTCTGAACCTGTCAGACATCCAGCAAGCCTGATAGTGGGTAGACTGACATCCAGGAGATCTCACACTCTGCAGGTCTGAAAAAAATCTATCTGACATTGATCGAGTCTGATACCCAGCAGGTCTGACTCAGAGATGTTCTGAGATTGAACTTGTCAGATAAGCATCAGGTCTCATACTCTGTAGTGCCAAAAGGATGTCTATGAGATACTCAGCCGGTCTGACACCCAATAAGTCTGAGATTATCGATCTGTCACCTTGCAGGTCTGAAATGAGTCAGACTGATGTCCAGCTGGTCTCACACTTTACAGATCTGGCAACGTGCTGGTCTAAATCCAGACGATTTGAGATTGAACCAAACACCCAGAAGATCTGACAATGAGTTGGACTGACATCCATCATGTCTGACACTCTACTGCTCTGACACCAAGTCTATCTGACATTGAGCCAGCCAGACACCCAGAAAGTCTGAGATTGAAAAAGTCTGAATCCCAGCAGTTTGGACCCTTGCCAGTCAACACCCAGCAGCTATTGATACCAAGTCTATCTGACACTGACTCAGTCTGATACCCTGCAGGTATGATATTGAATTAGTCTGCCCCCAGTAGGTCTCAGCCATCAGGCCTGAGATTGAACCTGTCTGCCATACAGCAGGTCTGACACAGAGTCACAATGACACTCATCAAGTCTCACACTCTACTGATCTGACACCAAGTCTATTTGACACTGAGTCAGTCTCACACCCAGAAGATCTGATATTGAACGAGTCAGACCCATCAGGTCGGACACTGTGCAGATTATAAAAAATATTATTTGACACTGAGAAACTCTAATGCACAGGTCTGAGATTGAACCAGTCAGACAAAGAGCAGATCTGACAATGAATCTGACTGATACTCAACATGTCTCATACTCTGAAGGTCTGACATAATATCTGTTTGAAACTGAGCATGTCTGATACACAAAAGGTCTCAGATAAAACCGTTCTGACAACTATTTGGTGTGATACAATGTCAGTCAGATACCCGGCAGATCTGAAACCAAGTATACATGACATGGAGCCAGTCTGACACTCAGGGGGTCTGAGATTGAACCAAGTCTGAACCAGCAGTTTTGATACTGATACCCAGCAGGTTTGACACCCACAAGGTCTGAGATTGAACATGTTACACACACAGCAGGTTTGACAACATGTAGGTCTGGAATCAAATCTATCCGAGACTGAGGTAGTATGACAAACAGAAGGTCTGACATTGAACCAGTTTGATACACCGTAGTTATAACCCAATAGGTCTGAAACCCAGAAGAACTAAGTTTGAACAAGTCAGACATTCAGCAGGTCTGAAACCAAGTCTATCTAAGAGTGAACCAAGTCTCACACACAGTAAGTCTGCCATTGAACTGCTTTGACCCAGCAGGTCGGTAACTCTATAGTTTTTGAAACCCCGTCTCGGATTTCCCATAGTTCTTTCTTTCTGAAATAAGCCCAAGTGCCTTATCACTCAAATAATTTTACCGCCTCTGTTCCTCTTTTCCTAACACAGTACTGTTTTCGTTTCAAGAAAAGCCTGTTTAAAATGGTTTCATTATCCTCCACTTCAGTAGTAAGCAAACCATGACTGCCATAATACTACGTAACCTGTCTTGGTAAGTTTTAGCTATAACGGGATCTTTTAATACTTCAGTGTTAAAGGTAAAATTTTTAAACTTACCACAACACTTCTTAAATTTAAGTTGGAAGACCTTTTAAACAATGAATGGTAAGAACCAATTTCAGCTTCCCTATATGACCTGTTATTCGTAACAGAACTAGCCCATTTTCTGTTAATATATAATCAATCATATTCTTATGCAGCGCATCTGGTGAAACCCATTTATAATAAGTGTTAGTTATTCTCAAACAGTTAAGGTTACTTACCTGTAGGAGACGTTCCCATTGCCATTACAGCTACCAATACTAAAAGGACCTATCACCCGTCCCCATCAAAGGTCAGAATCATTACCAACTTTGGCGCTGAAGTCACCTAAAACAAGGGTAATACACTGAGAGGCCAAAAGTCATGGGAATAGCAGTTAAAGTAGAACTAGTGCGCTGTATTCGTAACCGATGCATTGAACGTCAGCCGCAGAATGGCAGTGCAGTAGCCTGCAAATCCAACATTCGTTTCGAAGTAGTTGTTAATTTAGCATGGCTGCACGTCGTGAATTGTCTGACTTTGAACTTGGCTTGATCGTAGGTGCTAGAAGGATGGGTCATGCAATATCGGAGATTGTGCAGGAATTCGGTTTTCTCAAGTCTACGGTGTCAAGAGTTTATCGTCAGTTTCTATTGATGGCATTTCCACACACATAAACCATCGTGTGGACGGAACTCGCGTTGGCTGTCACGAATGGTAACAGATGGGCTACAGTGCATGAAATCACTGCCAATTTGAATGCGGACCAAGCACAAAACGTTTCCCGATGGAGTGCAGGTGGCACTTCGCCACCTGCACTCCATCGGATTTAGTAGCCGAAGACCCACTCATGCCCCATTGCTTACGCATTGTCACAGAACTCAACGACTGGAATAGGACCGTTGACATCGAATTTGAACAGTAGAACAGTGGCGTCGGGTAGCATGGTCACGTGAATCAAGGTTCCAATTGTTTTGCGCTGACGGACGTGTTAGAGTGTGGCTTAGGCCCTGTGAAGCCATGGACCCTTGCTGCCTGCAAGCTACTGTTCAGGTTGGAAGCGGCTCTATGATGGTGTGGGACATGTTCACGTGGTCTAGATTTGGCTCTCTCGTCCGTTTGGAGCAATCGCCGACAGGTATGAGATACGTGGACATTCTCGCTGATCAACTGCACTCCTTCATGACCATATCTGGCAGCCCTTCTCTTCTGTTCACTTCCACAAGAAAGTTTTGAAAAATACTAGCGGCCTGCACCACGAGAAGGCGGAGTCGAGCATTAGGTGCTAATCCTGGCGGGTTCTGTGCATCAATCATCATAGGGGATTGGTGCACAGCTCTCCTTCAGGAGACCTTACAGATCTAACATGAATGTTAGCTCAAGTAAAAAGAACTTTTGTTTAAAATATGGAACAAATCAATTTCTTTTCACTACTAGTAGATGAAAACGTACTAGGGTCGTTTTCGTAAGGGTGCAAAGAGCGCACTACTCCCAGGAATGAAAATGAGGGATTGACAGTCCTAAAGTAAGATAATTCTGAGTAAATTAAAAAATACCACTAATAAATAAATACGACCAAATGAATAAAATTGCACGAAATTAAATTCAATTTAAAATAATTTTTGTTTTTATACCTATTCGATTAATTTAGGCTTTCGTAGAGGCGCCAAAAATGTTTTTCGTTCATGTGGCCAATTGGTTAAAAACAACTACCTTGAGAGCAGTGATTGGACTAATTTTGTTCAACTAATTATATATATTCGGTATAAAATAGGAAGATCAATAAAGACTTTATTCTGCTAACAGGAATGAGATAGTGAATGAACACACATAACAACAAACGAAATCTGTAGGAAAATCGACGAATATATAGTCATTAATGAAATAAACTAGCATAATTGCGTTGGGCTATTTTCTGACAGTTGGTGATGCACTGACAGGAAGACATGGTTTTAGGATTAAACAACTTGCCCTCGAATCTAAGTTCTCATATTTCAACCTACTGTTTTAAAAACTGTGTTCGCCCAATCAGTGAAGGTAGATAATCTTATTAAATCTCATCCATTAAAATGAAGTATGTTTAAAATTTTATGCTTGAGCGTTGAAATGTGATCAATTTCTAGTCATGGCGTCAGTGATGTAGTATGATGAAACTAGAGCAATTAAACACAATGCTCTACCTTCATCACATAGGCTTAAACAAAACAACAAATTCTTTCTGAGCCTTTACTCTGACATCTGCTCCTCACTTTATTCTGTCTACCGAGCTCACGCAGCACTCCTCCTCTTTCTGAACTCACACAGCTCTCCTCTCTCTACTGAGCTCTGCTCCTGCTAACGCCTCTATGCATTGAGCTTCCGCTCCTGCTAAACGCAGCCTAACACACGGAGTGGCCAAACACGCCTGCAATCATATCTCAAAGCGAGTTTCATTTGCATAACGCGACGGTATTGAGAGAGATTGTCACCTTGGCACTCATGGTACCAGGGCGGATGCGCAATCTGGAGAAACGAATAACGTACGCAACTTGGAGCCAGTAGGAGAGCGTAAGGTTCTGGTTCAAAATCAGGTGGCCAAATAATAATTATGGCGTAAATAAAAATAAACTTTTAGGTAAAGAAAAGTGAATATGAACCCTCACAGTTGAATCGACATTAGGGCGTGATTAAAACCTAAGTCAAAATGATTGAAAATGAAGATAAAATCGAGTGTTTAATCGATACAAATCTTTACAATTTTAATTAACTCAAGAAAGCCCTTTAAATGAAGGTAGGTTTTCAAAGCATAATATATTGGGTACTACATTGAGTCTGAAATTCTCTATTTCTTCAGGTGACGGAAAAGTTACTCTGTGTCGATATCTTGAAGCGTTGAAATAGGAGTAAAAGAAAAAGATAATTCTTTTCAGTTTAGTTTTTTATAATTTTTTCAATTTCACACATCGTTCTCAGTATTACTACACCAGGGAACCAAATCAGTTTGAAAATACAACAAAGCATTTGTCCTCTACTAAAACGCTAAAAAAATTTTTTAATAAACGCATTCGGAATACAAATAATTCTGAACCTGAGCCCGAAGTTTTCTGTACCCCCCCCCCCCCCCGATAGGGGACCACCTTGTCGTGGTGGTGGGGGGGGGGGGGGCTTCGGGCCCAGCAACCCGGTCGAAGGCTGTGCCGACCCGAATGGTCCCCCGGTTGGAAATAGCCAAGACCAACCGAGGCCGACGACATCGCCGACCGGTCGGACGGTGACGGTGTCTTAGGCCTCAACCTCAGGTGCTCTGTGTGAGCAAGTTCAAGGGCTCTGTAGTAGGTACGAGCCCTATCAAAAGTCTGGGCCTTACTAAGTCTCCACCCCGGGTGCCGAGCGAACTTGGATCTACATATCTTTGTTCATCGCTAACCGGGGAACAGCTTAAATAATAGGTTTCTTCCGGTGGTTAGCTTTCCTTTTATAGGACTGCTGCCATGTGAGGTCGGGGTTGAGGTGCGTCTGTATGGCGCATTCTTGCCCCCGGCTCTAGATAGCACGGCTTTTCATAACTGGTAAGCATAAATCATTAAAGAAGATTAGAAGAATCGGGAATTGTCGTGGTTGCTTAAGATCGCGACAAAATAGAACGAATGTACTATCTTGAGCATGACAAAGCTCAAGCCGGAACTCATCTCTATTGCATAGCATAAAACAGTCACAAAAATCACCAAATACTATTAATAAAAATAATTCAAAATTTTAGAAAAATACCTATCTTTTTATAATGCACCCTAGAAAGTCGAAAATGAAACTAAAGCATATTGATGGTGCAATCAGTCTCCAAATTCGTATTCACTTCAAAGGAAGATAGGGCGCCAGCAATCTTGTTGAGTAGGTAAATTGGTACCCTACCTTCCTTCGAAAAGAATACGAATTCAGTGTCTGATGGCACATCGATATGTTTTAGTATTATTCTCTACTTTTTAGGGAGCATATGGAAAGATAGGCATTTTTAAAAAAATTTAATTTATTTATATTTTCTGTCACTAGAAACACCTACCTTCAGAGTCGTTATTTTAGTTTTTATTTGATATATGACTCATAAATAACAACCACATTTTCCCTTGCTTTTGGAGTAGTGTTTCAGGTAGCCCATCACATTGGAGACGTCACAAGCTTTAATTTGAGATATAACTAGTTAGGGACGACCCCTGTGAAAACCACCTTTTTATGGGGGCTGGGGGAAGAATGGGGGGGGGAATTTCGAAAACAGTCTACGACGGTCCTCATATGAGCTTTCATTTGACAGCTAACTCGCAACTGTGGGCCGTCGCATTTGTTAGCCATAGAGGAACAATCATTTCCATACAATCATTCCATTTTTATTAGGGGGGGAAAGAAAGCATGAGAGAAGACCTGGCATATCTTGTGTCTCTAACAAGTATATCCAAAGTTGAAAAAATGCATCTTCCTTAGACGGCATTGGCTTAATCTATTCGCCATTGTCACTTTCTCTTTCGTTGTCGTATTTGTTCATTGCATTCGCAAACGCATAATTCTTAGGAATATTATTTGTTCTTCATAATTTTTTTTAATTATTCAGGTACACATATATTGATATTACGAACGCAGTTTTTTTTTGTTTACGAATTACGAATTAACAAGGATTTCGAAATATTCAGGTACGTTTTGTATAACATTTTCCTAATAGATCTTAAAATTAAGAAGAAATTTCAATTATACGAATAATTCGAATTAAAGAATTTCAAACTTGCCAGCTTATACTTATGTAAAAGTCTGTCATTTTAATATTTAACATACTTTTAAAATCCAGCTTAAAGGAGACTTCCACAACAGAATCATATTTGTGTAGTTTCAGCATGAATATATCTAACAAGAATGAGCATACTGAAACTTTTTAAGAGTGGAATAAACTCCACCACGATATGCAATGCTATAAAAAATAAAATTTAACACATTCAAAGATACTGCAATATTTATGTCTCTGTTGACATATATATATATACTCTTTAGAACTGCTTATATACCTTAATATGCATTTACTGCACATAAATGTAAATGCACAAGGGCTACAGATTAGCTTATTGACGATTTTCAATATCATAGAAGTTCCAGATCATTAAGAGGTAATTTTCCATGGTTCATATTAAATTTCTCTGCGTACCATTTCCGACACTCGTGTATTTGACTCTTTCTGTTTCAGAGAACATTAAAAGTTTTAATTTTGTTTTTACTTTAGACTTATTCGCACACATTAAAGTATATTAGATGTCCCAAGATTTATTTCTACCGTTCACTCCGATTCATAGATTATTAAATCATCACGAAATATTTTGATATTAAAGAATCCTTGATCAAAGAGTACTGGAAACAAAATTTCGAAGGAACGCTACTCTACGAGATTTCTCTGGAGACGACTTAGATTGGAAATTTGTGCCTCAACCAATCATCCGAAGAAGACATTGATCCATTGAAGGATTGTCCCACGAAGTGCAGAACTTTTAATTTACGAAAGAGATTGTAAACCTTGATACAACCTAAGACTTTGGTTAAATCTTAAGAACAAAATAACAACCATGTTGAAATGCCAGTTGTTGATAGAGTTAGGAGAGAAGGTCTCTGCTGAAGCCAATTTTAATGGTTGAAAAGTAATCTACTAGACGGCTGCATTCCTCTAACTGTGGCTCAATGTGTGCCATTAATCCTTCTGGCCAACTATTGCTATTGGAACAGACTTAGTCTAGGTATCGATTGCATTAATTTCGCCGCAGTCAGATCATTACTCGTGGATCAAGAGCGAAAATACCGAGAAAGGGGAAATAGTATACTACAAATGTTTTTATTTTTATTAAAAATGTTTCTCGATCATCATTTATCGGTTGTCAGTTTGACCGCTTGTGGCTTTGCGAAAAAAGTTGGTCCACCATATCTTTGAAACGCGATGAGCAAACTTAATAATTTACGTGTCAAATTGAAAGCTTATGACGCGGGGAGTGTCATTAAGCTATAAAAAAAATTTAACCCGCGTGCTTTCTTTCCCTCTAAAAAGGGGATATATGAAACTCATTGTTCCTCTGTAATCTCCAGAAAGGGGGTGCCGAAAGTAACAAGCTATGCGTCAAATAAAAGCTTGTGACATGGGGGAAAGATACAGGTTAAAAAAAATCGACCCTATGTCCCCCCCCCCTTTAAAAAGGGGAAATATGAAAATGATTTTTCCCCTATACACCGAAGAGCCAAAACAATATGACCATCGCGTCTTTATGCAAATCGAAGCAACTGCAGGTAAAATAACGGCGCGTTTGAAGGTCATGAAACGATATAAATAACACCTGATACTGAGCTCTGTTAATCAGTGTTATTCTTGTTCTCCATATGGGAAAGACAGCGGACTTAAGTGAGTTTGACAAAGGCCAAATTATAATGGCCAGACAACTGGGTCAGAGCATTTCCGAAACGGTAAGGCTCACGGTCAGCCGTGGTTAGTAACTAACCGCTGGCAAGGTTCTTCATACCTTTCAAAAGAGATATTCTCTTTATGCCATTTCAGTGTGGCTTTCAGCCAATTCAGTGTGGCCTATTGATCTAGTCATCTATGGTCTCTCTTTGTTTTTTTTTTTGCTCTGCTGAGGAGTGGTCAACTTCAGAGGGTCCTGGTGCTAACCATTTATACCTACTAGACTGGACTGGTTTATGGATTTCAGCTTGATTATGGATCCTGGACTGCTGCAGTGGTAGATCTCTGTTGAGAGAGAGTATGCTGTTGTATTTTCTATTTGCTTGTGGATTGCCAGCCCTAAGTGAACAGAGGCACAGGATACCTTATATCAACTGGTGGATAATTCTGATCAGAGGCCATCGTAGGTCTTGAACCCTCACCTAGCTAGTGGGGCATCGCCAATCCTAAACTGGAGTAATGTGTCTCAGGCAGGCCATATGGCTCTTGAAAAAGTTCAATTGAAAAGGTTGTGACTGAAGTTTCTATCAGCATGGATGGCTTCAGTCTTTGTCGGTGGGGGAACAAGTCTTTGCTCCTTGCCTGCGATTAAGGAGCTTCTCTCAATAAACCTTAGTTTCTTTAGAAATCGTACTAATCATTTTATCTGCAGGTACGGGGAATGTGAGAGCGTTACGTATACATTATTCTCTTGATGTTCTCATACAGGAATTCCAGCATTATAACATAGTTAATCTAGGCTTGGAAGAGACTAAATGGGCAGATAAAGGTGAGATATTAAAAAATAATTTTAACGTTTTCTTTTCAGGGAGGATGGAAAGCATCTCCAAGGTGTAGGTTTGGTTCTCAGCAGACACGCCAGTGATGCTCTTTTAGGATATGACTGCATTAATTAAAGATTTCTTACTAAATTTAAAACAAAAATTAAAGACTTGAGTGTTATCTGTTGCCCCCACAGAGAACTCTGATAAGAACAAGAAGATTAAGTTTTACAGCCAGCTTCAGAATATTTTGGATTCTGTCAAGAAAGGAAACATTTTTCTTGTGGTAGGTGCCATCCCGTGGCCGAGTGGTTAGCACGCTTGGCTATTGATCTAAGGGACCTGGGTTCGAACCCCGGGTAAGGCATGGATGTATGTGTCGTTTTTCTGCTGAGGTCCTGCCATCCTCTCAGACCTTCTACTGTGGCATATAAACTGACAGGCTCCTGTCAGACCTCTGTGGCAAGCAGCTGCTTGAGGGGGTATTTTTTTTATGGGTGACTTCAGTGCTAAAGTCGGTAGTGACTGTAACCTTTGGGTAGAGCAATTAGGTCCCTTTGGCATTGGTAGTTCCAGTGGCAATGGGGAATGTCTCCTACCGGTAAACTTAACCGTTTGCGAATAACTAGCATATGCTACTAACACCGGAACATTTATAAATACACATGTGTTTCACTTGATGGAATGCACAGAAATATGATAGACTGTATTTTAATTAACATCCAATGGGCTAGTTTAGTTAGGAATACAAAATCATACAGGGGAGCCGAAATTGGGTCTGACCATTTCCTGGTCAAAAGCGTTTTGTAACTGAAGCTTAAGAAATATTGTGCTAAGGTTAAAAGAATTACTTTTAATACTGAAGCTCTGAAAGATCCAGATATTGCCAAAGCATACTATGATGGGCTACTTAGTCATTATAACAATCGTGGTTTGCTTACTTTGATGTCAAGAAAGAATGGGATCAATTTAAACAGGATTTTCTTGAAACCAACAGGACTCATTTGTGTAAAAGTTCCCTTTCACACAAATGAGTGCTGTTGGTTTCAGAGAATTGAATTGTTTCAGTTTGTTGAACAGAGAAAACAAATTATTTGAGTGATAAGACTGTGGAACTTATTTCTGAAAGAAGGAAGTACAGGATTAATTTGAATCAACACCCTACTAGTCCTAATACACGGTATTACAAAGAGCTTAATAAACATGTAAACGATCAGTTAACAGCTGATAAAAATCTTTCGCTTGATAGCTTGGCTGAAAAAGCAGAGGAAGCAGTTAGGCAGCACAGCACCAGGGGGTTGTACCAAATTGTTAATGTTTTGTGGGAAAAAACAGACAGGTACACGGGGATTGAGGGATAAACACGGCAAGGTGGTTGAAGGTGAGGATTTTCTGACGGCTAGGTGAGCTGAGCATTTCAGAGATGTTCTGAACAATGTGAGCATTTCTACTCCCATTGTTTGTAATAAGGACAGATGCATTACTAGCTTTAATGATGGCCCTATATCGCATTCTGAAGTTGCGTTGGCTATCTCTAAATTAAAGCTGCATAAATCTCCTGGGATGGATTAAATCACTAACGAAAATGCATAGAGCTGGGAACACTTTTATTCTCACATGGCTGACTGAAATTTTGAATGTTTTTATGATAAAGATGTTGTTCCTAAAAATTTTCTAGAGCTATTGATATCTCTATTTAAAAAAAAGGGTGATCGTAGTTCGTGTGGCGAATATAGGGGAATTAGCTTACTTTCTGTTCTGAGTAAAGTTCTTTGCATCATTATACACACACCGGCCACTGAATTAGAAACCTTTATGCAGATGTATGTAAACGTCACTTGCGCAGCGTACATGCAAAATACGTGGTCAAGTGCATCATCATATGATCTAGGCAACTATTTAAGACTGATGCTCATCAATAATCGTCAGTACTGTTGATCACAATGGGAAAAACAAAGATACTTTCGGGATTCGATAAAGAGCTTATTGTGGGTGCCCGTCGGGCTGGAGCAACGATTTTAGAAACAGCAGAGCTGGCTGATTTCTCAAAAGAATCTCAGGTTTTTAATCAGTGGAAAAATAACCCACATTGCTTGTCTAAGAGGCGTAAGTATCGCGCTACGACAATCTGTCAGGAACGAGATCGCACTCGTCTGAGAAGGCTTGTACTGAGAAGCAGGCCTTGCTGTGTGCAGAAATTGATCGAAGCATTCAATGAAGGATGTTCCCGACCGATATCTCAGCGAACTATGCGCAGGGAATTGAAGAGGATTGGTATTAGCAGTCACATACCTATACGGAAACCACTGATTTCTGCGAAGAACCAGAAAGTTCGTCTACAATGGTATCAGGAAGACTGGAAAAAAGTCATGTGGTCCGACGAATCGCGGTACACCATGTTCTCTACTGACGGTGGCAGAGAGTTTGGCAGGAGCCCCATGAAGCAATGGAACCAGCTTGCCTTGTAAATACATCTGAAGATTCTGGAAACGGTGTTATGGTGTGGAGCACGTTCTGTTAATACGGAACGGGTTCCCTGTTATTGTTGAAAGGTCGGGTGTCCTCCAAGGATTTTCTGAACATTGTTACCGATCATGTCCGTCCTGCAATGTTGACTTTTTATCCAGCAGGTGACGGCTGTTTCATGGACGAAATGTTGAAATTTCAAATGACGAATGTTATGCTCGCTTCAGCGATCATGACAGCGACTTCCACCATCTTCCCTGACCACCCTAAAGCCCGAATCTTAACCCCATTGAGAATATATGGGATATTTTAGAAAAACAGATCTGGGAGCAAAGTCTCCTTCCGTCAAATCTGAGCAATTTAAAGGACTGTCTAGTGAACGCCTGGAACGCTAGAGATGTAAAGGGACTCCAACGCCTTGTGGTATCTATTCCAAACCGTATATATATATCTATTCCAAAACCGTATAGTGGAGTTAGACGGTTTGGAATAGATACCGTAGTAAAGTCCGTAGTATAGATACCATACATAAGTCCGACCATTGGTCGAACTTATGGGGCTCCTGCCAATGGCGGGTTTTTTTTAATAAAGGGGGACGGCACTAATTAATTAAATATGAGTTATGAAATCTTAATAAGGGGATTGTGGGGGCGTGGTCGATGACGTCGGAAAACTGCTATGGGTGTTGGTGGAAATTATGATTGAGTTGTTATCCAATGCCATCTGTTTTATATCCATTATTATCTGCAATTTAACTGAATAATATAATTTCAGATTAATACATTACTGGAGGGAGGTATTCTTTTTGACATTGCATGACTAATGTGATTGATAATCATCCGCCACCGCCTTGAAACACATGGGTGGCAGATCCCGTAGGATTAACATTGGTCCGCCACTGGTCCAGAACCCCCATTAACCTCCTACTCCGGTGTGTGTACTTAATAGAATTAAGAATTTGGTTAATGAACAGTGTGGATTGAGAAAATAGTAAGGTATGTATAGATCAAATATTTTCACTTAGGCAGATTCTTCCAGAATATTTAGCGTTTTAGAAACCTGTGGTTACTAACTTTATAGATTTCAAAAAAGCTTTTGAGTCTGTTCATTGACATAATTTGTCATGAATACGTTGCGCTGTCAAGTAGTGTAATGAAAGCTCTATAATAACATCGAGTCGTGTGTGAGAGTTGGTAAAGCTTGTGGCGATTGGTTTAGCGCTGCTAGTGGAGTTAGACAAGGGCGCATCTTTAGTTTGTTTATTGATTATGTTATGCGAAATTGTTTGGAAGGGAATGATTTTGGCTTGAAATGGCGAATTCTTTCATTAGGGATCTTGATGAGACCGGTAATATAGTTGGTTTTGTGATAAATAGAGGAAAACCTAAAGTGATGAAAACTGGTCAGGCAGATGGTGCTTCAGTTGTTTTGAATGGCTGTACTATTGAGCAAGTGTCTCAGTTTAATTTTCTTGGGAGCTATGTAACAGATAATGGTGATGTGCGGCATGAGATAAATAGAAGAATGGGTATTGCTATTGGGACTTTTAAGAATCTATAGATAGTGTGGAAATATAGGCGTGCACCTAAAGACTAAAATTAAGCTGTTTTAGAGTTTGGTTCTTTCTAAAATTATTTATGATAATTATATAAATAATAATATAATAATATAATAATATTTATATAATAAAGTAAATTATGCTAACGAAACATGGACCCCTTTGTAAGCAGGATAACAAGAAACTTGATACCTTTGATTCTAAATGCTTGGCGCAGTATCTTGGGCATTAGGTGGTTTGACTTTGTAAGTAATTATGAGGTTAGAAGAAGGAGTCATCAACTTCCTTTAAGCAGCGTTTTGTGCAGAGAGAGACTGCGTTGGTTTGGCCATGTTGCCCGTATGCATAGCTTCAGAGTGGCAAACAGGATTATGAACAGTGTGCCTAAAGGCTTCAGGGAAAAGGGAAGAATTAGGATCTGGTGGGCAGACAAAGACAAACAGGACCTTGCTAGATTTGGCCTACAGTAATCAAATGCAGCTGCTGTAGCCCAGGACAGACATGTCTAGAAAGGAAAATTACACAGTCTTGTAGGACTTGAATTACATTCTCCTGTAGTACACAGTCTGGTAGAGCCTTTGTAGATCATGGCTGCATGAGGATTTTGTTTGCATTTTATTTATGTATTTTCCCCTCAAAGAAAATAAAGGGGTGAATTTTTGCGGGAGTGGACCTTAAATAGTCATATCTAAAGTTAAAGCTTGTGATATCTCCATTGTCATGGGCTACTTTAAATAAAACTCCAAAAAAATATTAATGAAAAAAATTAACAATTACTTATTTCCCTGTAGAGTTCTAAAAATGTAGAAAATAAGACTAAAGCATATCGATGGTACAATCAGTCACTGAGTTCGTATTCACTTCAAAGGAAGATAGGGTGCCGGCAATCTTGTTGAATGAGTAAATCGACGTACTATCTTCCTTTGAAGCGAATACGATTGACACCCAGAAGGCTGACATGGAGTCAGGATGAGACTCTTCAGGTCTAACACAAAGTCTATCTGAAACTAAGCCAGTCTGACACCAGCAGGTCTCACAGTGACTTACACCCAACAGTTATCACACCAAGTCTATTTGACACTGAGCCAGTCTGGCACCTAACTCTGAGATTGAACCAATCTGACACCAGCAGGTTTTACACAATGTATCAGACCTTCTGGGAGTCAGAGTCTCATCTGTCAGTCTGACACTCAACAGGTATCACACTCTGCAGGTCTGACACCAAATCCACCTGTCACCGAGCCAGTCTGACACCCAGAAGATCTGAGGTTGAACCAGTCAGACATTCAGCAGGTCCAACACTAAGTCAGACTTGCATCTAGTAGTTCTGACACAGAGCCAGTTAGACACCCAGCAGCCTTGACACCAAGTCTATTTAACAATAAGCCAGTCTGATACCCAACATTTGTCAGATTCAACAGACTGATATCCAGCGGGTCTAACACCGATTAAGACTGACACCCAGAAAGTCTGAGATTGAGCCAGTCAGACACCTACCAGGTGTGACAATCTGCAGCTCTGAAGCCAAATCTATCTGACACTGAGCCAGTCTGAGATTGAACACTCTGACACTCATTTGTCTGATACTGAGTCAAACTGACACCCAAAAGGTCTCACACTCTGCAGGTATGACACGAAGTCTATCTAAAACCGAGTCAGTGTGTCATCCCAGAAGAGATTGAACCAGCCAGACATCCGGTAGATCTGAAACCAAGTCTATCTGACACTGAACCAATCTGATACATAGCATATCTCAGATTGAACCAGAGAGACAACTGATAACAGCAGGTCTGAAATTATACCAGTGAGACAACCAACAGGTTGTCATCACTATAATACTAAGTCAGACTTACACCTAGCAGGTAATACATATATACAGGCATATAATACTAAGTCAGACTTACACCTAGCAGGTCTGACACAGAGCCAGTCAGATGCCCAGCAGGTCTGACATTCTGCAGCTTGACACTAGATCTATCTGAAACTGAGACAATATTACACCCAGTATATCTAAGATTCAACACTCTGACACTGAGTCAAGTGAAACCAAACAGGTTGAAACCCAGCAGGACTGAACCAGTTAGCCACCAAACATGTCTGACAATGAGTAAGACTGATACCCAGCAGGTATGCCACCAAACCTCTCTGGCACTGAGCCAGTCACCTGACACCTAGTAGATTTGAGATTAAACCAGTCTTGTGATTTTTTTAGTTTGAGTCTGTCATATTGGTTTACCATTGAACCAGTAAGCAGATTTGACACTGTCAGATCTGCTGATAATAATATAAATATATAATATGTATATATATATATACACATATTATATAATATGTATATATATATACATATTATATAATATATATACTGCTCACAAAAATTAGGGGATATTTCATCACTTCATATTCATTTTGAAATATCCCCTAATTTTTGTGAGCAGTATATATAATATGTAAAAATAGCAGATTTGGCACTGAGAGAGACTGACACACAACAGGTCTCCCATTTTGAAGATCTCACACCCAGGTCTCTCATAGGGCCAATCTGACACACAGCAGTTTTGACTTCCAGGCAGTCTGAAAATCTGAAGGTCTGGCATCAAACAAATCTGACAGTCAAACACCAAAGAGGTCACACCTCCACATATTCTGACTGCTCCAAGCCAATCTGACACAGAGCCAGTCTGACGTCCAGCAAGTCTGAGGTTTAACCAGTCAGACACTCAGCAGGTGTGACACAGAACCAGTTAGACACCCAACAGTGTCTCATACTCTGCAGCTCTAACACAAAGTCTATCTGACACCCAGCAGATCTGAGATTGAACGAATCAGACCCGGTGCCCCAAAAGGTCTCAAATCATATCTATCTGACAATGAGCGAGACTGACACCCAGCAGGTCTGAGATTGAACCAGTTTGAGACACAGAAGGTCTGACATTCTACAGGTCTAAAACAATTTCTATCTGACATTTAGCCAGTCTGACAACCAGTAGGTCTGAGACTGAACGACTCAGACACCCAGAAGGATTGACACACTGCCTGTGTGACACCAAGTCTATCTGACACTGAGCCAGTCTGACACCCAACAGATCGGAGATTCAATCAGTCTGAGACACAGCAGGTCTGACACTGTCAGAATGAAATGCAGCAGGCCTCACACTATGTTGATCTGACATCAAGTCTATCTAACACTAAGTAAGTCTGACACACAGTTGGTCTGAGATTGAACCACTCAGGCACTCAACAGGTCTGACAGTGAGTGAGACTGACACCCAACATCTCACACTCTGCAACCCAGACACCAGAAGCTACGCGATTGAACCAGTCTGACATCCAGCAGGTCTTAAATCGAACCAGTCTGACAGTATATCAGCGTTCAGTCTGATCACCAATAGGCCTTAGATTGAACCAATCGTCTGACAACCAGCCAGTCTAACACCAGCAGGCTTGACACCAAGTCTATCTATGCACTCTGCGCTCCTTCCTTTGAGCCCTGTCTGTCTCACACAAATTTTCGGACCATGGTCAGTCACTCTGACTGACCAAATTGTCACTCTGACTCAATCTCAGCTCTCTGACGGACTCATCTCACTCTGACGGACTCAATCTCAACTTTCTGACGGACTCTGACGTCACTCTGACGGACCATGGTCAGTCACTCTGACTGACACAAATTTCCGGACTCATGGTCAGTCACTCATATTGAGTCACTCTGATAACTACACACCCACTCTAGCATTGTGATCAGACTGGTATTAAGCCAATCCAATAACCAGTCCGTCTGACTGACACTAAGACAATTTGACAGTGAGCTAGTTTGACATATAAGAAGTCAGACACCATACCAGTCTCTCATCCAGCCAACCTGACAATTTTCCAGTCTGACATCTATTCAGACTAACACTGACCAGTGTGATACTCAGTCCATCTTTCATCGTGACACTCTTAAAAACAGTCAGTCTGACTCCCAACCAAACTGACACTAATACAATCTGACACATAGAAAGTCTGGTAACATGACAGTCTGACATCCAGCAGCCTGACACTGAGCCAGTCTGACACTTGAGCAGTCTTACACTGTGTTCAAGCTGACAGTCTGACACCGAGTCAAACTATTATACAGTCTAATTTTAGTCTTTAGGTGTATACGCCTATTTCTTCACACCCTCCATAGATTCTTAAAAGTCACGGCAGCAATACCTATTCGTCTGTTAATCTCATGCCGTACATCACCAGTATCTGTTACATAGCTCCCAAGATAATTAAACTGTGACACCTGCTCAAGACTGCAGCCATTCAGATTAACTGAATCACAGCCTGCCTGACCAATTTTCATCACTTTAGTTTTCTCTCTGTTTATAACCAAACCTACTCTACTGCCAGTCTCATCAACAGCTCGAATGAAAGAGTTTATCTCATCAACATCATTTGCCAAAAGGGTTAAATCATCAGCGTATTCTAAATTAGAACTTTTCAGATATCCAGACCATTTAAGGCCCAAAATTTTTCCTTTGCAGTGTATTTCGTATAACATAATCAAAAACAAACTAAAGAGAAAGGGTGGCAAAATGTACCCTTGTCGAACACCAGAAGTAATGCTGAACGAATTGTTACAAGCCTTACTAACTCTCACACACGACTCAGTGTTATTATAGAGAGCTTTCATTATGTTAACTAACTTGTCTGGTATTCCATAGGATCTCGCAATCAACCACAAATTATGACGATCAACAGAGTCGAAAGCCTTTTTGAAATCAACAAAGCAAGAAACCAAAGGTTTCTGAAACTCTAAACATTTCTCAAGAATCGGCCTAAGTGAAAATATCTGATCTACACATCCCCTACCACTTCTGAATCAACATTGCTCATCGCGAAATTTCCTGTCAACCAGATTCTTAATTCTATTAAGCAGAATCATGCAAAGAACTTTGAGACGGTTGATCTCGCTGTTTAATCGATTTTCTTAACTTCCTTGTGATCTCGACGTTTAATCGACTTTCTTGAGGTCCTTCTGATCTCGCCATCTCATCGACTTTCTTGTGGTCCTTCTGATCTCGCTGTCTCATCGACTTTCTTGTGGTCCTTGTGATCTCGCTGTCTCATCGATTTTCTTGGGTTCTTTGTGATCTCGCTGTCTCGTCGATTTTCTTGGTGTCCTTGTGATCTCGCCATCTCACCTATTTTCCTGGGGTCCTTGTGATATCGCCGTCTCATTGATTTTCATGGGGTCCTTGTGATCTCGCCGTCTCATCGATTTTTCTGAGGTCCTTGTGATCTTGCCGTCTCATTGATTTTCTTTCGGTCCTTGTCACCTCGTTGTCTAATAGATTTTCCTGACGTCCTGTGACCTCACCATCTAATCGATTTTCCTGAGGTCCTTGTGACCTTGCTGTCTAATCGATTTTCCTGAGGTTCTTGTGACCTCACCGACTAATTGATTTTCCTGATGTCCTTGTGATCTAGACATCTAATCGATTTTCCCAAGGTCCTTGTGACCTCGCTGTGTAATCGATTTTTCTGAGATCCCTGTAGCGTCGCCATTTAATTGATTTTCCTGATGTCCTTGTGACCTCGCCATCTAATCGATTTTCCTGAAGCCCTTATGACATCGCCGTGTAATCGACTTTCCTGAGATCCTTGTGACGTCGCCGTCTAATCCATTTTCGTGAGGTCGTTGTGACATCACTGTCTAATCGATTTTTGTGAGGTTACTGTGACGTCTCTGTCTAATCTATTCTTCTGAGGTCCTTGTGATGTCGCCGTCTAATCGATATTTCTGAGGTTGCTGTGACGTCGCCGTCTAAACGATCTTTCTGAGGTCCCTGTGACGTCGCCGTCTAATCGTTTTTCTGAGGTCCCTGTGACGTCATGTCTAATCGATTTGTGTTAGGTCCCTGTGATGTCACCATCTAACTGATTTTTCTGAGGTCCTCGTGACGTCGCCATCTAATAATTTTTCTGAGGTCACTGTGACATCGCTGTCTAATCGATTTCACAGAGTCAGACTGACAAACAGAAGGTCTCACACTCTGCAAGTCTGATACCAGGTATATCTGACAGTAGGCCACTGTTTCAACTAGGGGGGTTTTAAATTGAAATTTAAAAACTCCCTGCTGAAATAGTCCAACACCCAGCAGGTCTAAAACCAAGAGTATGTGATAAGGAAAACTGAGAAGGTCTGATACTGGGTAGATCTTAAAAATTCTCTCTGACACTGAGCCTGTCTGACATCCCGAAGGTCTTACATTGAACCAGGCACACAAGCAGCAGATCTGACAATTATTCTGACTGACACCAGGCAGATCTCACATTCTGCAGGTCTGACTGTGAAGGATGTGTCTCATCTTGGATTTTGCATACATCCCCCTGATACTACATTTGGTTAGGTGAGAACCATATGCTGCACCTATGACCTGCCAATGGTCATAGGTGCAGCATATATAGTGTCCTTGACAAAGTGACCTATATAGTGTCCTTGACAAAGCCCCCTCCTCGTCAAGGAGGTCCCACTCCGGGGAGGAGCAGTTTGGACAATCAGAATGCCTGACTGCAGAACTCAGACCCGGGTGCCAAAGGGTGTCATTAACAGAAGGATCCATAATGAGGTCTGCAGCCGTTTGTGCAGAAGGGGAGAGCGAAGAGAATGGCACTTCTCCCTTATTGTATGTGGGGCAGTGAACTAAGGCTGTGCCCAAGTAAAGTATTTACATATGTTTATGTAAGATGAAGTGTGTGATATTAAATGATATATCTGACCAAGAGATATCAATTGCCTGGTTTTCTTAATGAGCACATTAGCTGTAGTGTGAGTCAAGTTTAGTAGAGACATTAAGCCAAAAGATCTCTCATATAAATAAGAAAGATCTTGACACTGACACCAAGCCTATATGTCTGAAACCCAGCAGTCTGAAATTCAACTAGTCTGACACCCACCAGTTCTGAGTTTGAACCAGTCTGATACCCACCAGTTCTGATAGTGAGTCAGACTGACACCCAACAGTTCTCATGGTCCTGGATCTGACACCAAGTCTATCTGACACTGAGCAGGAACCCAAAAGGTGAAAGATTGAACCAGACATCCAGCAAATCTGACACAAGGAATTTCTGAGATTATACCTGTCAGACACCCAGCAGATCTCAAACTCTGCAGGTCTGATATTGAAACTGTCTCACACCCAGAAGGTCAGCCAGCCTGACAAATAGTAAGTCTGACACAGGACCAGTCATAAAACCAGCAGGAAGAACCTAGGTCTCAGGTTGAACGATTTAGACCCCCAGCAGGTTGGACAATGTAATGATGCGTGACAACCCCGGTGCACCGCAGTACTTTGACTGCATATCACCATAAGGGAATTGCCACAGAAACCACAATCGACTAACCAGGTTCCTATCAGTTTAAGCTTGCCTTACATTTGTACCTGCCTACAGCGGGAGAAAACGTTATGTGAAGAGAAAAGCACTGCTTGGGATTTTATAGCCTGCCTGTAGAAATAATCATTGAGGTGCAGTGAGAGTGGAATCTTTTAAAATTTTTGAGTAATGCCTAGGAATATGCCCATCACTCACTGGATTTTGTCCAAATATTTGCCAATAATAAAATATGAGATGGTATCTTTTGAATTTTTATGCCAAACTGATATAAAATTCCTATCTTTTCTGGTCCTCCGCAGCAGAAAAACCCGGGCTTTCCCGCCAGCCACGCCTAATCAGCCAAGGATGAAAACCTTTCAGCATGACCATCTGTGGGTAAAAACCTTTCAGCATGACCATTTGCGGGTGAAAACCTTTCAGCATGACCATCCATGGTGCCGATTGGAGGCCCCCAGCGAAGCGGATGCCACCCACTTCAGTGCTGTAACCGCACCCATCATTAGTGCAGGATAAGTCTGCCTAATCAGGTTGACCAAGTCCTTTCAGCAGACCCTCCCTGTCTAGGCACCTTCGGGTAGTTACAGGCTGTGCGAACACTATAGGACCACCTGCCGACACCACTTCAGAGCACCCAAGCTCCCCCACTATGAAAGCCTTGGAGTCCGGGACAGTTCTGTGGGACTCTTAGTTTGGATTTTCCATCGATAAGTCCGTCAACCAGGGCAGCTAAGCCCGGTCTCAGGACGTCACGATCTCAGGACATCACAAGGATCTCAGGAAAGTCGATTACACGGTTCATGTTGGCGGTCGTGAGCCTTCAACTTCGTCCTCTCCTTTGTGAATGGGCCAAAGCCCCCCAGTGAACAATCTTCCAACCCACGATATCACTGAGACCGCATCGATGAGCCTACTGGACAGGCTAGCCAAACCCTATCCCTGAACCCTCAAGTATGGCCCCTCAACCGGGGCTGTAGCCCCAGCTTCTCAGGGTAACAAGTCAATAAGCCAACTGGACCTTGCAATGCATTGCAGTTCCCTGCAATGACCAGTCCGCCGACCATCAACAGCCCCCCCCTCCCTCGGATCGGTGGCTCAAGATATCATAAACTCCAGAGTGCCAACGATCCGAGCCCAACTTCTCAGAGGCACCGTATGCCCCCCCCCCCCCCCCATCGTCAAGGAGGTCCCACTACGGGGGGAGCAGTTTGGACAATCAGAAGATCTCAAAGTCTATCTGACACTGAGCCAGAGTGACACTCATTGAGTCATTTTGACACTCAGCAGGTCTCATACTGAGCCAGTCTTACAGCCAGTAGGTCTGACATAACAAGTTCTGACATCGTACCTGTCAGAAACACAGCAGGTCTTAAAAAATATATCTGATATTGAGCCTGTTTGTCAACCAGCAGGTCTGAGATTGAGCCTGTTTGACAACCAGCAGGTCTGATATTGAGCCAGTCAGACAAGCAACAGGTCTTTGATTGACTCTCAGCAGGTCTCACACCAAGTTTATCTCACACTGTATCAGTCTCAACCCAGAAGGTGTGCGATTGAAACAAGCAGGTCTGACAGTCAGTTTGACTGACAACCAGCATGTCTGACACCCTACAGGTCTTACACCAAGCTGAAGACAGTGTCAGACTGGCAGAGTGTGAAACACCTGCTGGGTGTCAGACTGACTCTGTCTCAAAGTGGTTCAATCTCAGACCTGTTGGGTGTCAGACTGACTCAGTTCCATATAGACTTGCTTTCAGACCTGGAATGTGAGACCTGATAGGTATCTGACTTGTTTAATCTCAGAAATTCTTTGTTTCAGGCTTGCTGGTTTTCAGAGTCATTCAGGAGACTTGGTGTTAGATCTCTAGAGTGAAGACCTATTAGGTGTCAGTCGATATAATTGTCAGATTTGCTGCTTCTGTGACTGGTTCAATCCTAGACCTTCTGAGTGTCAGACTGGCTCAGTGTCAGATAGACTTGGTGTCAGACCTGTAGAGTGTCAAACATCCTGGATGTAAGTCACTCATTGTCAAACCTGTAAAGTGTGTGACTGCTTCAACCTCAGACCTGCTGGGTGTCATTCAGTATCAAATCTATTTGGTCTTAGACTGCTTCAATCTCTGACCTGCTGACAGGTACGATGACAGGTATGTTTGGGAGGGGTCCGAGAATACTTGCTTTGTCCGAGATAGACTTGCTTTGAGACCTGCAGAGTATGAGAACTGCCGGGTGTCTGACTGGTTCAATCTCATAAATTCTTTGTGTCAGGCTTGATGGGTATCAAAGTCGTTCAGTGTCTGATAGACTTGGTGTCAGACCTGAAGGATCAGTGTCAAACCTGCTAGGAGTCAAAATCTTTCAATCTCAGACCTCCTTATTGTCAGACAGGATAAATACCAAATAGACCTTTTTAAGACCTACAGAGTGTCAGATCTACTGGGTGTCTAATTTGTTCAGTGTTAGACTTTGAGGGTGTCAAACCTTCTGGTGTCAGACCTGCTGTATGTTAGACTGGCTCAGTGTCACATGGAGTTGGTGTCAGACCTGAAGTGTGTGAGAGGCCTGTAGGGTGTCACTTTCTCCCTGTGTCAGACCTGCTGGTTGACAGACTAATTCAATCTCAGACCTGTCGGGTTTCCGTCACACTCAATATCAGACATGATTGGTATCCAACTGGTGTAATTTCACACCAGCTGGCTGTCTGGTTCTGTGTCAGACCTGCTGGGTGTCAGACTGGCTCAGGGTCAGATAGTGTCAGACCTACAGATTGTCAGTCTGACTCATCGTCAGGTCTACTGGGTAAGACTGGTTGAATCTCAGACCTTCTGGGTGTGAGACTGGCTCAGTAACAGAAATTGTTTCAGACCTGTAGAATGTAAGAGTTATTCAATATCAGACCAGCTGGGCATCAAATAGATTTGGTGTGAGACCTGCAGGGTGTGAGAACTATTGGGTATCACTCTGACACAGTGTCAGACCTGCTGAGTGTCTGAAAGCTTCAATCGCAGACTGGCTCAGTATCAGATAGACTTTGTAACAGATCTGCTATGTGTCATTCTGATTCAGTGTTAGACTTGCTGGGTGTCTGTCTGCTTCTTTTTCAGACCTGCTGGGTGTCAGACTTTCACAGTGTAAGATAGGATTGGTGTCAAACCTACAGAGCATCAGACCTTCTGAGTGTGTCTGGATCTGTGTCTGACCTACTAGGTTTAATTCTGGCTCACTGTCAGACAGGTTGGGTGTGATTGACTCAGTATCTGATAGACTTGGTGTCAAACCAGCAGAGCCTCAATTTGAATAAGTGTCAGACATTCTGGGCATCAGTCAGATTCAGTATTGGATGCTGACTGTCTGACTGGTTTAGTCTCAGACCTGGTGTCAGTCTGGCTTGGTGTGAGGTATACTCGGTATCAGATCTCCAGAGTGTGAGACTCCGTGGGTGTCATATATGATGGGTGTCAAACTGGTTCAATATCAGACCTGCTGTTTGTTCAATTGCCTCGGTTTCAGATACACTTGGTATCAGACCTTTAGAGTGTGAGACCAGCTAGGTATAAGACTCGCTCTTTGTCAGATTGGCCTAATGTTAGATCTGCAGAGTTTCAGACTGCCAGAACTGCTGGATGTCTGACTGACTCTGTGTCAGACTTGTTCAGTGTAAGTCTGGTTCAGTATCAGAACTGCTGGGTGGATATCATAAACTCCAGAGTGCCAACGATCCGAGCCCAACTTCTCAGAGGCAGACTCTAGCTCAGTGTCACACCTGCTGGCTGTCAGTAGTGTCAGACCTGTTGAGTGTAGGTCTGATGTGTGTCTAATTTTATATTTGCAACCGAAAGACTTAGCATTGAGTAGTATTTCAAGTTATCTAAGGGAAAGAAAAATAGTTTTAGATATGATGAAACTACAAAGAAAAACTGTCAAGAAGGGTATTACTTTTAGTTTAACGTCGATATTAATTTGAAAGGAAAATTTGTCTTGAGCTGGGTGGGATACGAACCAACGATCTCCTGACAACATGTCAGGTGCTCTGACCGTTGAGCTAGCGGCCGCCAATCAAGATCTTCTTTCAATCATGACTTGAAATTTCTCGACATTTCTGTTCAACTATTGAGGAGGGTATCACTCTCGTTGACAGTCGACGTTAAACTAAGGTGATATCCTCCATGACAGTTGAACAGAAACGATTAGAAATATTACAATTTACTATAAAGAATCTACTACTATAAATAATATACCCAGAAGAAGGAAAATTAATAGAGTGAATAATCACTAAAGATGATAATCAACTTCTAACTAATGAATATGAATAGTTTGTGTGAAAACATCAGCTCTTGCTAGTGACGTCATGGTTGAAATAGGTAGTTATTTGTTTTCGATGATACGTACTTAGATAGCTTTGCACCTATCCAGGGTTTAGTTTTGGGAGGGGTCCGAGAATAAGATTTATTTCTATTGTTGGACATTTAATATGAAGCTAAAATAAAATTATGTAAAGATTTTATATTTGAAATTTCATATAAGGTGAGAGGATTTTCATATAAGGTGAGAGGTACGTCCTTTGCCACTGAAGTCACAAGTTACTTACTTTGTTATCAATTTTAGCGATGTTCAAACTAATCCAGGTTTCATATTTCTAGTTGACCTACCTTAATCTTTTTATAAGTATAGCTGACAAAAGTTTAGTCGATAACACCTTAGACAATAGCGTTGACTTGTTACACCGGTAGATGTCGTGCATATAGTAATGTAGCACCTTATGCAGCATTATATAAAGGAATACGATATTTTATGTACTCTGTAGTGTTGTCAGTCCCAGAAGACTGCTGGTTACAAGTTGATTCTGCCGTTAATCATGCGCTAGAAGAAAGATTTGACTGAGTGTTGTGAAGGAAGCAGCCGAATTCACTGTAATTGGACTGTAAGTTTTAAAACACCAGGAGGTATTTCAAAACTTACAGTCCAACGACTAAATAAACAATCCCTATTCGATATATACATCCAACTCGATCGAAAATCGTAGACATTACTGCGGCCATCAACAGTGCAGACAGACAAACACAACCGACGAGTATCAAGAATAGTGGCTGAAAAAACATTCCAAACCGGACAAGAATTGCTGTAAAGTAAATGGAGGACCACATCAGCCTATTTCAAAAAGAACATTTTGAAGGGAACTGCGTGCCATGGGTATATAGAGCAGAGTACCTTGGAAGAGGCCCATGCTAACAATGCACATAAAGCAGCCTGGTTGCAACGGGATAATCGCTAAAGAGTTTAGAATGCAAACGATTGAAAAACTGTTATTTGGTCAGATCAGTTCCGTTTCTGTTTTTATTCCAACGATGTAAGGCAGAGAGTGCATCGCAGGAGTAAGCCTTCCATCAAAACTGTCCAAGATATGATTGAAAGTGAAAGTGGGTTTGTGACGTTCTGGGGCTGCTTTTCCTATCATGAGGTAGGTTCATTAGTTGAGGTATCGCCCCATTTAAAGTAGGAAGGCTATATACAGATCGTGGATGACCAAGTGGTACTTTTGTGCTTCATGTGAACTACGAACACAACAAAACTTACGTAGGTGTGTCAAGATAACTGCAGGTCGCACAGGAATATACCTGTTTGTGATTGCCACAAGGAGCTAAGGCAACACTGGGCACACCTCGACTGACCTGCAGTCACTGCATGTACCGTATTTTAACGTGTATAAGGAACCCCCTAATTTTTCATCAAAAATATTTTTAAGATATAAAAAAAAGAAATGTTTTATTCATCATTGGCGGTCTCTTTATGCGCGCGCTTGACGAACGCGTGCACTTCTCTAATAGGACGTCAAGACCCGTTGGGTGTCGGCCTGAGGCTTGCGGTGTTGCAAGTTATGAAGATTAGAGTTTCGAGGAATTGAGTAATTTGTTAATATTTTTAGTACTATCCATGTATAAGAAACCCTCCTACTTTTGTGACCCAATTTTTGGCAAAAAAGGGTTCCTTATACACGTTAAAATACGGTAAATCCCATTGAAATCCACAAGGTCCGCAATGTCCCTGGGGCACCAATGCAGTGGCGGTCATAAGAAGGGGACCACAGGGGCCATGGCCTCCTCCAAGAGAATCGCAAATATTTGTTTTTTCATTCCAAGAGCCAGCCAATTTTCTTTTCCAGGAAGACAAATCCCTGACGCCCTCAGTCCCCCCTCTCCCCACATGAAGGTTATATGTAGGAGCATATAAAGTATTTTGTAGCCCAGAAATGATACTTCTTTTTAACTACAAAATCCTTTATATACCCCTAAATGGCCCCCTCCAGGAGGCGGGGGTGGCTCAGTCAGTAGCACGCCAGGCTCGTAATCTGTAATTCCCAGGTTCCCGTCCCAGCTGGGTCAGCGCTAAGATTTACCTCCGCAAAATTCCCCGCCCTGCCCACGGTCAGTAGGGGACACCGATGGGCTTGGAAGGGCCGCTGTCTGTCGGATGGGACATTAAGCCATGGTTCCGCGTGCTGGAGAGCCATACGCTGTGCATGTTAAAGAACACACTGGATGTGCTGACGGGAGGCTACCATCTGTCTCTTAACAGCTGTTCCAGTGGGTCCCCTCTCCCAATCTTCTCTGAGCCTTCAGGATACATGTGACCTGGCCATTTAGCCCATGGTGTGCAAAAAAGTGCTGCTCAGAGGTAAAACAACTCAACCCAAAAGCCCCTTCCAGACTTGAGAATTATGACCGCCCCTGCACTAATGTCCTTATAGCAGCAAGACGTTTTATTTTTTGATAATATTAATTTACACAAGTCTATCTAGAACAGAGTGTGAAACACCGAAAAAGCATTCATGCAATTTAGCTGAACTCCGTTAATGGTGGAGAAGTGAACTAGAATTGATGTAAATTATATTCGACAACTGATGGACTCCATGCCTAATAGGATTGCCGATATTCAACCGAAGAGTGATGTTACACAGCATTAGGCATAGGACATTGGTGCAATGACCGCCCCTGCACCAATGTCCTTATAGCAGCAAGACGTTTTATTTTTTGATAATATTAATTTACACAAGTCTATCTAGAACAGAGTGTGAAACACCGAAAAAGCATTCATGCAATTTAGCTGAACTCCGTTATTGGTGGAGAAGTGAACTAGAATTGATGTAAATTATATTCGACAACTGATGGACTCCATGCCTAATAGGATTGCCGATATTCAACCGAAGAGTGATGTTACACAGCATTAGGCAGGAAATTAGAAATGCGACTAATTTTACCTAATTGTTGTTGTTTTCAATCCCGTGAGCTTACCATGTAATCGTAAAGGCGAAGATTTCATGAACTGTAAAGCGCTTTCTGACTGGGAGAATTACAAAGTTTTCTGCAGTAAGTTCTTTAACATGGAATGATCGTTGCAAAAACTATAAAGATAATTTCATCTCAGTTTTATCCCGTACCATCAACAGAAATATTAGACTCCTCCTAAATGAAGGAATCAATAATCAATTACAAATATACAGTTCATTTATTCAGATAAATTATTCCTCCCAAACATATGGAGGCAGCTCGTACTTAGATTTTTTGTGATCAGATTCACAAAGCTACTAGCTTATCTGCAAGTTATAACAGAAAGACCATGACATCACCTGGACTCGAACCCGGATCCCATTTCGGGTTGGTGCACGTTGAACAGCGGGTGCAATGTCACCGCTCACCAATGCGTGAAACCATTAAGCCCCCGAGACGGTTTCCACCACTTTTTTCCTTATTCAATGAGAACGACAAAGAATTGAGTTTGCTCAGAAAAACATTTGTTTGATCCAAAATGAAATTTTTAAATGGTAACTTCTGTGACTGTACTTCTGTTATCTATGTTATCTATATAACTTTCAATATTATTGGGCATAGAGCGGCACAGAGAACTCTATAGATGCTCTATAGTTACATTTTATTATTAACGTTTAACGTACACACAACTGCAACCGTTACCCGTTTCCTAGTGACGTACATATCAACATCAACAAACTCGTCGAATCTTAACGTAACACATGTGGAACACCGTAAATTGCTAAAATAAGCATTATATGATGATTGAAGAAATTAATTAATGAGTACTAAGTGATAAAAAGCCTACGATAGGTAAGTAATATGACACAATTCTAGAACGTAGGTTTAGAGGTGATTCTACGTGTAGAGAATTTTCTTTCAGACACAGTGGGTCAAAAAGTATTCGGCCACGTTACATTTCTCATAATTTTGTATACTTAAAAATACTAAATGTAGTCTAAACCAAAAAAAAATTATGTGACATTTTATGTTTGTGCTCTGATATTATATACAAAAATGAAAAATAAATGAATACAAAATACTAGAACATAATGAATTTAAAAAACAAAAAAGCACCAAATCATCCAGACAAAAGTATTTGGACATGTGTAATAATAAAAATTAAAAAATAAATACCCCTCAAGCAGCTGCTTGCCACAGAGGTCTTGACAGGAGACTGTCAGTTTGCAAAATTATGGATTTGCATAATAATCACGTGCTAATGTCAATACATAAACTTGAAGTCACGTGATGTTTACAGGAAACGTTTAGTATTTAAAGGGACCTCAAGTCTAAATTCTAGAACATTCATTACCTTGAGTTTTAGAATAGCCAAAATGCGAGAGCTTAGTTTAGGTGAAAGAGAAATGATTATCAACTAGAAAAAAAAAAGAATTTGTGTCAAAGAGATATTTCTAAAGTGACTGGAATTCCACACTCAATAGTGCAAAGCATATTAAAAAGATATCGCAAGGAAATTTAATGAACAGACATCGAACTGGAAGACCAAAAATTCTCTATCATTGTGAAGAGAGAACACTTGTGAGATATGCCAAAGCAAATCCTGCTGAACCAGCAAGGGAAATATGTTCTAAAGGATAAATCATTTTCTGGAAAGAACTTAAACGTTGAAACAGTTCATCAAACATTATGAAATAGTGGATATTATGGACGAGTTGCCAGAAAAAAGCCCTGGATCAGTGAGACAAATAGAAAAAAAGATGATTTCACAAAAAAATTTCTTAATAAGGATCAGGATTTCTGGAACACGGTGATTTTTAGTGACGAATCAAAGTTTGTGATATTCAACACAAACAAGAGGAAAATTGTGTCGCAGAAGCCCAAATCAGAGTTTGATCAATCTAAAATCTGCACTACTGTCAAATACAGAGGGGGTTCACTAATGGTCTGGGGATGCATGTCGGCAGCTGGGGTAGGTACACTTGAATTTATTGATAATAATATGGATCAATATGTATATATTGATATTTTAAATAGAAATTTGAAAAAGAGTGCTGATAAATTGGGATCAATGGACGGATTCCTGTTCCAAGAAGGCAACGATCCTAAACATACTGCTTCAAATACAAAGCTGTGGTTGTTTTATAATGTACCAAAACATCTTGAAATCCCACCTCAATCGCCAGATTTGAACCCTATAGAACATTTATGGGGAAAGCTGAAGAGATTACTAAATAAAATCATCATAAAAAATAAAATCAATTGAAAATGCATCTTCAAACAGAGTGGGAAAAAATTGGTTTCAGTTTAACTAAAAAACTGGTCAAATCAATGCCTTCTAGACTTAAAGCAGTCATATGTGCAAGAGGACATGAAACAAAATATTAGAGATATTGTTTTTCATGTTTTAGTTTTATATTTTTACTTTTTATGGCAGGTGGCCGAATACTTTTATGTGGCTAGTTTAGTGCTTTTTGTTTTTTAAATCCATTATGTTCTAGTATTTTGCATTTATTTATTTTTCATTTTTGTATCTAACATCAGAGAACACACATTAAATGTCATACAAATTTTTTTTTTTTTTTTTGGTTTAGACTACATTTAGTACTTTTAAGTATGGAAAATCATGAGAAATGTAAGGTGGTTGAATATTTTTGTGACCTACTGTACATGTCACGAGAATTTTTTAATAAGTAACCAAGATGGAATAACCAGGAATAAGTAACCAGATGCTCCTTATTGTTTCGTGTGAAAAAAAAAAACATTCAGAACAGTCCAATATTCAGATCCAATTATAATAAATCACTATTGATAATAAAAATTACCCTTCAAGCAGCTGCTTGCCCTAGAAGTTTGATAGGAATCTGTCAGTATAATATGCCATAGAGCATGGGTGCACAGTCTTTGGACACCTAATGACCAATTATATACTGATTGGTTCAGACAGGGCTGTAAGGTAACTCCATCAATTTTTATAACATTACTAGAAATAACCTGTTTCAAATGGATATTAAAGCAGCAGTCAAGATCAGTGCTTCCAATATTTTCCTATATTGTCATTATCACTGCTTTTTTCTTTTCTTATCATTTTATCATTGTGTATATTATTTATAACAAATATTCAAAAGAATTAAATGATCTCATCCAAGCTGCCCACATTGAATGAGGCCATGCACTTAGAGATATGTGAAGAGGGTGAGATAGTATAAAAAGGTGTGGATTGGCAAAGGCCACTATAGCATCCTGGGGCACTATTGTCCTTATAGCAGCAATATACTAAATATTCACCACTTTGTAAGTCGATTTAATTTTAGAGGAAAAATTGTCTTGAGCCGGGTGGGATACGAACCCACAACCTCCTGATATTTATTAGGATTATTTATGTCTTCCTTTTCCTCTAAAATTAAATTGACTTACAAAGTGGTGAATATTTAGTATATACCAAGAAAGTCGAGTTTATTCAATATTTAATACAGCAGCAAAACTTTATTTTTTCGATAATATTAATTTACATAAGTTCCACAGAATTGGGGAAAAACTGTTTTAAGCAGTAAGTATGAACCATCAACATAAATAAGGATTGAACTCTTGAAAAAAAAAATTGAAATAAAGTTTTGTATTGCAACTTGGACCTCTCCTTGCTGTAGCTGCCCTACTGAAGAATAAAAAAGTACAAACTGCCCCTGAATATGAATAGGAGATACAGTATTTAAAGCTTAAACTCTGCTCGTTTTGGTAAGTAGCCAAACACAAAAACAATTGGATACAATAAAGAAAAAATGTGTATATTTTTGACAATAAATGCAATGGGATGGATGGATAAGATTTTTGGCTTTATGTGATCAACTTTTTAAATTTATACAAAACGTTTTATGATGAGTTTTTTTACTGTTTACATTTTAGTAAACGTATATTTTCCATTTCTTATTTTGTATATTGTTTTACTTTACACTTTCATGCTTTAAGTTTAGGAATTATGTTATAAAAATTATTATTTATAATAATTTTTATTAACATTAAAAAAATTAATAATTTGTAAAAAGTTAATTATTCCTTATATTTTGAGCTGAAGAAAATTATTTTCAGTCAAGGCTGTGCTACCAGTGAAATAACAAATGGCTTACCAGTCACTTTAACAATAGTCAAAATAACATTTCCACCAGTGTTACCCCTCAATGTTTTAATTTCCTTCAGGTCTAAACATAATGACTAAATATGTAATTATGTCTATTTAAATTAAATTCTTATATATATATATAATTAAGTTAAGTCTTTTTGTCTCTTTGTCTAAACATCCCTAACATCACCACATAGTGTCACTTCATTGAAGACAGAGTGCTGTCCTTGCTCCAAAAAGCTTGAGTTTTTTCCTAAAAACTTTTATCATGTAAATAGTTTGAAAGATAAACTTTAAAATTTTATTGCTCAATGACAGAAAATTTTAAGTTATTTTTAAATAACTGTTATTTAAGATAAAAATCTAGATAGGATTCATTAATTTATATCTTGCAACATTTTTCTATTAGAATCTTATTTTAGAAGTTATAGATTTTTGAAGTTAGACCCCCCCATTTACATAGCATGGGATTGTAATTTAACCATTTGGCATCAGTTTTGGGCAGCATGCAATATCCTACTATTGTAATTTTTAGCATTTTTTTTTTCTTAAATAAAGGTTATTGTTTTCACTTTTTCTGTTTGTCTGCCAACATCCAACAGTCTATTTAAGTTACAAATTTAATATATATGTGGTTAATGGAATGGGTGTTCAAGAGATTTGCACTGACAGCCATGATGTGTGTCCTGTCCCCAGTGTAAAGGGTGGGTGGTTGGGAATTTGCTTTTTAAAAATGAGAATTCTGTATTTGGCAGAGGTGACTTGATTTTCGAATTGCATCCTGTATTTGACTTCATATTGTAATTTTTAGATTCAGATTAAATATTTTTGCAAAATGATTGCATTTATGTCCAATTTTAACTACATCTTAGGACTTGTTAAGCAACACTCTGCCTCTCCATTCCAAGATGAATTTGCCATACAACCAAGACTTCTTTTTTTTAAAGCTCCAGTAACTTGTTACATCTGTTATTTTACATGTTCTGTTTCCTTTATAGGCAACTGCAAGTGATTTTTTATTTTACATTAATTCCAACCTTCAAAGCTGGAGTTTTTCAGTTATGTGTTTTGCATTTAGTGTAAGGCAAAGGTATTAAAGTCTTTCCTGTAAGTAATTACATTTATGGTTTCATCATAATCATGATGGTGAACTGTGGTTTATTAAATGTGATGATCTCACACCAGAATGGAGAATATGGTTGCATTCAGAAGAAGATGAAGCCATTACAAATGGACTTTCGGTTTATGTTTTGATATTTCAGTGAAATCCTATGGCCCAGTAGTTAGCATACTTGGCTACTGATCAAAGGGACTGGGGTTTGAATGGATTTCGAGGGATAAGGCATGGCTGTTTGTGTTGTTTTTATGCTGAGGTCCCACCATCCTCACATAACTTCTACTATGGCATATAAACTGACAAACTCCTGTCAGACCTCTGTGGCAAGCAGCTGCTTGGGGGAGGGGTAATTTTTTTTTTGAAATTTATACTGTATCATTTAAATAATAAAACAGCAATATAAATAATCATACTTTGTTTATTGTTGCTTAAAATAAAATGTGGCCCACCATATACCGTATTTTAACGTGTATAAGGAACCCCTTTTTGCCAAAAATTGGGTCCCAAAAATAGGGGGATTTCTTACTAGGAGATTACATGGATAGTATTCTTAAATAAATGATTATATCTTAAAATAAAAATATCTTTGATGAAAAATCAGGGAGTTCCTTATACACAAGGGTTCCTTATACACGTTAAAATACGGTATTAAGAATTAACTGATTTGGACTAACACGTGATTTGAGTTTGAGACCCCCTGAGTGTAAGGCCTATTATCCCCTTTAACACTGACATGTAATAGAGTGAAATTCACTACTTGATGAATAATTAAAATCCATAAAATGAAAAACATCATTTAAATCCTGCACACTTTATAGCAACACTGTGACTGATTTAATTCCTTGCACTTATATATGCTAATGATCTCTGCAAGAAATAAGGTTATTCTCAAATGTGTGGATAAAATACTTTCTAACTTCAGTGAGATCTTTTGTGTGTAATGGAATTTGGATTGTTCCTTATACTAACACTATTGAGAAAATACAAATTACCATCCCTCTCTCAATAAATTAATTTTATTATCTTGATAATCATTGATATTTCATAATTATATTGATAATTTTACAAAGTGTAATTGTCATTGCATAATGCAAGTTATTCCTTCTGCTTCAGGATATGAAGTGTATAGAACATTTGTAAGAAAAAGTTTAAATTTTTTTACCAATGTAATATAGTGACTTGACCCAAAGCTTACAGAATTCATGTATTATTACAATTTCATGTTAAGGGTTAAATTAGGAACTTTTCATATAAACCTAACATTGACTGACTAGCAAAAAAGGGATGAAAATCAGAAAATTTAGTTTCTGCTGGCAGCTTTCTAATGTTTATGGGAGCAAATTTCTGATTTCTGCCACAAGCATGGTTAATAGGAAATGAATATATTTGTTTTCTGTCCACAATGTTTTAAGATTTAATCATAGACTATATTGAAATGTTATTTCAAATGATTATTTATACATTTCACTGATGCATATATGTACTTTAAACAGTAAGAGCATTATGTCTGACCTGGCGGCTATTTGGGAAATACCATTAAGTGATTGTGTTCATAAAGTGGAATTTGAACACGGAACTACATCTGGTAAAAGAATTATTCGAGTTGATGGAAAGGTAATATAATATTTATGTGGAATTTATTACTTAATATTTTAGACACTTTAAGCATTAACAATTAACTTTTCAATTGTATTTATGATAATTGTTAATAGTACTGTTACATTTTAACAGTTGTTGATATTCAAGCTATTAAACTTGTTACCTTGTTGCTTTAACCCAAAAGGGAAAAAACTGCCTTTCATATAAAATGAGTTTGCATTTCAATGACAAACTAATAATTAAGACTATAATGCACCAAACCAAACAAAATGGGAAATCGGGTAGAAAAACATAGAACCACAAATCAAAGTTAGAAATACAGACTGGGTCATATGTCAGGTTACCAAAAAAAAAATTTGTTCAGTATAATTAGATGGGCATATACTTGGAAAATTAAACTGAATAAAATATTTCTCAGTTAGTTGATGTATGGTCCATCATGTATAATAAAACACCAATAGTAAATGACAACAAAAAACTCATAATTTTTAAAATTGATGTATTGATACATTGAATGAATTCCTTATAGTTAAAATGTAATAGATTATGTGGCTGAAGTTAAAATTTAAGGAAAATAAAAACATAATATAACCATGATATAAAGGATCAGGAACAAATCAATAAGAACAAAAGTAATTAACTTAAATATGATTGAAATTGGCAGTATATTGTAAAAATAAAGAAATATGTAGTAAAATAACAGTTTTGAGTGTAAGGGGTTCAAGAATGGTAAATGATTATGATTAAAAGTTATGCTTTAGTTTAAAAGAAATATAATGTTTACTGGATAAAAATGGTGTCAGAAAACTTGCACTTAGGTAGAATGACCATTCAAAGGGGAAAAAAAAGTGTTAAATCATTCCCTGAACAGAAACCATACTAAAAACTATTATTTATGTGAGGCCAATCAATACAACATATTTCTTACAATTTATGCAAATACAAACTTTCATGGTTTAACAACAAGCTTGTTTGGAACAAGATGTTTGCTATTGTGCCCAGACCTTGGTGAAACCAATGGCATTTGATGTACTTGTAAAATATGATAAAAAATAAGTTACTCATGCAGATCACTTCGTGTAGAGGGCTGACAGTAGTCTTAATCAGTATAATATGCCCTAGAGAAGATCTTTGAGAAAGGTGAGATTTCAGCAGGAAGACATGCAGTAAAAAAAAATAGCATCCATGCTTTATCCAGCATTCAAGCCTATGTTTCTTTGCTCTGCAGCCAAGCCTCCTAATCATTTAGTTATACAGACATTTATTGATGTAAAGTTACCTTAATTATACAAATTTTACTACACATTAGTTTTGGTGATATAATGATATGTGTTTTTTCTTAAAGTAATATTTCATTAATTAAATAATTACAATTTTTTAAAAACTAGAACATACATTATGTTAAAAAAAAAAGTGTCCGGACACTTCCATGTCATATGAATGGAAAGCCACTTTCAAAGCTCCCTAACATTGAAAATAAGCCTTTTATGCAAAAACTGTTATTGGCGATAAATTGTAGATGTCACTCAAATCTCTAAATATATTTCCTACAATATTCATTTAATATTTAACGAATGAATGGAAGCTGAAGCATTTATCTTCAACTTTTGACACTTGTGAAAAAATACTTCAATAGATAAAACAACTCTTGTAATAATTTGTTCACTAACATAAATTAAATATCTGAAGTTTGTATGACAATTTTTTAAGATTTCATCAATTTGGAGGCAATCTGATAGTGTCAATTTTCAATAATCTTCGATCAATATTTAAAGAGTCATTGAAGCAGAACCATTTAAAAGCAGATGACACTTTCATATTGCCTCCAAATTGATGAAATCTTAAAAGAATCATCATACAAACTTCAGATATTTAATTTATCGAAAATGATGAGGTGACAGTGGTAACTATGCCAGCGGCACACGTGCCCATAGTCCTGCTTCCAAAAGATGATTGCACATCGTTCTTGTAGACACCCTTGGTACGATAGAGGATCGAATTCGTGATGCCATAACCGTCCGCCCTGCCACTGCTACTCTCCTGATACACCAATCCTCGGGTATCCGTAACTGTGTGTTGCCCATAACCACGTCTGCGAGTGTATGAATGCTCTTCTGACCATCGATACCGCCATCATACCACTGCTGATACCTCTCATCCAATGTGGTGTGCAATTTGACGAAAAGACCAACCTGCTTTCCAAAGACCTACTATATGACCTTGCTCAAACTCTTCTAACTGAACAAATGTTGTGCTCCTGTGTTGTCCAGGCATGGTAGCTTCTTCAAAGAGCACTAAACAACAAGACACAATAGCTTAATATCACAATGAAAGCTGTTGCATAATTATTAAAGAATTCTAAACACTTAATTCATAAGAATGAGGAGTGCAATTCAAGAAAATGGTGAGTAATGCTGTTGTGCCCTGGGGCCAGATATCAGTTCATTTCACCCTTCTTACATTAGTAGACCATGATTATCAGTATCTCATAATATTATCCTTTGTTTTCTAGTAAAAAGGGAATTTAGAACAAAGATAAATTAATGGTATTTACCAGTAGGTTAAAATAGTGTTAGGTAGTGTTAGAACTCTTTAATAATTATGGAACAGCTTTCATCATGATATTAAACTATTATCCAATTAGCTGTGTTAAAATTATTTATTAACATGACACAAGATGAATAACTTCTTTCTTTCTACCCTAGTCCTTAAATACGCATTACGTACATTTGCATGTTGTTGTCCTCAGTGATGTCATTATTTCACCCAATGACTTTCAATTTTGGATCACAGTTTCTGCTACCCTTAACTATTAACATATTATAATATGATCCTAAAGGAATTCCTTCTGGGTGTTCTTTTTTCAATTTCTGCCAGTACATTATAATTCTTACAGATTCTATTCAAAGCTTAAAGGAAAACTTTTTACAACATTCAATAAGTGATACAGTTATCTTTATGAATAAACCTATAGTTACCAAGATTAACCTTATCAATTCTTTTTACAAATTAAGATCACCACACATCAGATGATGAACTCTTCCTATGAAGAGATTAAAGTAAGCCATCCACTTGCTCGACTAGCATATTGCCTCTTTGGTTTGATTGCCAAATCTCTTGAATAATCTTCACTTAGATTAACTTAATACTAATTCACTAAAAGGAACACAAATGTACACTTTCAGCCACAACTGAAAACTTTACAATTATCTCTTTTTACACCATTATTGTTTATTTTTTTAAGTCTGTCTGTTCCAGTAGGCTAGTGACATAATTCTCATGCTGAGGCACAATGCAAGCATCAATGACACATCAATCATGGTTTTATTCTAGCACATTCATCTGTCATAACAGTATACTATATTAGCCAAACAGCTTATAATTGCCTTTGATCCCTTTAACATAGCATACTCTAGTTTTTTTTGTGTGTGTGCTATTCATGAGTTTGACTATTAGTAATTTTATTTCCTGTTCCAGTAGGCTAGTGATATAATTCTCACGCTGGGGCACAATGCAAACATCAATGACACATCAATCATGGTTTTATTCTAGCACATTCATCTGTCATAAAAATATACTATATTAGCCAAACAGCTGGTTGAAATGAATAAATAACAAAGTTTGAGAACATTTAAGAAACAGCTCGTGTTTCTAAACTACAATTATTAGTCATTCAATACATCCTCCTCTTCTACATCTAATAAATGTAATATTCATGGTGTAATATGAGTGGCAAATGGGGAAGCAATGAAGAAACCACAAGACTCTGCAGTTGATGTTTTGATACATCTCCTAGGTCAATGACCTATATATTCAACAGATTAATCTTTAAGAACTGGCAAAGTGTAAACTGCTTAATCTCAAAGCTTCCCCATTACCATTCACACTATGCCATCACTAAACTTAGTTCACTTTTTATTCTTCCATTTATTTTATTGCACCTAATAAAATTAAAAATATCAAAATTGCAGCACTAAAGGAGATTTCTAAGAAAATTTAGTATTTAAATTATAAGTGTTGTAGAAAAGAAAACAAACATTTTCTAATCTCATTTGCAGGAAATTCTAAGAAGGGATTGGATGTTTAAGTTGATTGGCCAAGAGATATTTGAAATAAATAAAGTGAAATGTATAATCAATATTACACCTTTAAGTGGATTTATGTATGAGTATACCATGACAGTCAATGGCAAAGAACTTCAAAAATTCGTTGAAAATCAAACAAAAATAATGAAAACTTGGATATTAAATATTGCAGGAATATCAACAAGAGTAGTTTTAGGTATGTTACAGCCATCATGTGTCAGAATATAGTTAGCTTAATCATGATATGTGTGTAACATTAAATATGTTGGTCTGTGTACTGTTTGCCCATGAATTGCATGTATTCTTTTACGTTTATACATTAATTGCAAATAGAGATTATCTTTTGTTAAAGAAAGTCTCAAAGACATCATTTAGATGAATCATTAAGGTGTCATGCCATTGGAAGGATGGAAGCTGTGCAGTCTCAAGGCAATGTAGGTAGATGATTGAGTGTGTTCTCAAATGGTGGTCTCCAGGCCCTGGGGACAATTTCTGGATACAGGTGATGTCAGTAGACCAATACAAGGTCTCCCAGGAGTCACAACATGCAAATCTATAATAACTGTTATTTAGGTTTAACTTCCAGTATCATAGAGCACTGACAGCTCCCAACCTTGCTTGAGAGTTGTTTTCTTCTACAGGAAGGAGACTTTAAGATTGACAGTCTCCAAATGGTTTGAGGATTTGGGTTGGGTTACCTCTGAACAGCACTTTTTTTGCACACCATGGGCCAAATGGCCAGGTCACAAGGCCCCGAAGGCCCAGAGAAGGTTCGGGGAGGGGACCCACTGGAACAGCTGTTGGGAGACAGATGGTAGCCTCCCATCAAGGCCATCCAGTGTGTTCTTTAACGTGCACAGGGTATGGTGCTCCCACACATGGGACCATGGCATAATGTCCCATTTGACGGATGGCAGCCTTTCCAAGCCCATTAGTGTCCCTTACTGACTGTGGGCAGGGTGGGGAGTTTTGCGGAGATAAGTCTCAACGCTGACCAAGCTGGGACTCGAACCTGGGAACTGCAGATTATGAGCCTGGCATGCTACCGACTGAGCCACTCCCTCCCCATGGCTTCACGAAAAGTTCTATGGCAAACAAACAATGGCATTGTGTCTCCTTAATTCCCTTTTAGAGAACAGCCCATTTAAATTGGTTGAAGAATTTATGGTGGACAGTTTCCAGATGGCTTCAGGAAGGGGGCTCTATGTAAAATGAACAATGGTATGTATCTCTGTAATTCCCTTTTAGAGAACAGCCATTTAAATCAGTCTCAGAACATGCATGATATCCAGGAACAGTGGGCAATGTTTTCTTCACAGAATCAAGATTTAGTTTGCAGACTGATTCTTGGAAAACACTGATCTAGAGAGAATGTGAAATACAGTGTCAGCTCTCTAACATAAGGGGAAGGGACTAGCATGGAGTGTGGTCTAATGATCTGTGAGTAGGTATCAACATCAATGGCCACATTGACCTCCATGTGTTTGATATAAGATCCCTTACTGCCCAGAGATGTTGGAATGAGTTTCCCGAATTTTAAATTCACACATTTTCAGGTGGAATGGGTTCGTGTTTCATTTTAATGGAAATAATACCCAAGTATATAGAGCTCACCTGGTGAACCAATATCTTGAACATAGGGTATTGATTGTAGGGGGTGGCCTGCAAGGTTCCCTGACCTGAATCCTACTGAACGCTCCTCTCAGAAACCTCCATGACCTTAGACAGCCCTTTTCCACTAGTGACATTTATTGCCATCAGAATTAATTGGAGACATTGTTAACAGTATGGTAAAGCATTGCGATATCTGCACTGTTGTCAGCAGCAGTGGATTAATCATTTGGAGGCCTCAAGCACAACTTGATTTTGAAGTCTACCTTCTAAAAATTTAAAGTATTTTTAAGGCTGTAAATTAAAATGCATGAATTGCAAAAAAAAAAAGCCTTTATTATAGTTATTATTTTATATTTTTTATCCATTAACAAAATATTAAAAATAAAATAACTAGTTTTGTTTTTGGTTTTTTGAGGCCCCAAGCACGTGCTTCTTGCGCCTGTGCAGTAATCCGCCACTGGTTATCGAGGGTGATCACACCTCTTATAAGCTATGTAGGATGAAACGTCAGGATGAAAACAAACTGGTATGAATAGTGTCACCAGCAGTGAGAGAAGATAAAAAGAGTGATCCACCCATCAATGAACTGCAGCCTTTGATGGGAACAAGAATGCAGGAAAGCGACAATTGAGGGAGCCAAATACCAGGATAACAATGGCAATAGGAGTTGTACCCTATAATTCTCATAGCATGAAACAGTAGGTTATATTTTTTTCTTCACAGATCTTATTTAACAGGAGAAATTAGAACCTAGTCTGTAAAAAACTCAGAAGGGTAGAATAATACTACTTTAAGAGTATGCAGTTTTTAACAGTGTTATCTATATAGCAAATGGCATATATCAAAAAATGACATATAGCAAATGGTATATAAATGTGTGTAAAGCAAATTTAATGTAATGTAACACCTCTTATTAACAGGCATATTTCATTTGCTGACTTGGACTTACTTTTGCATCTCCATGTAAACATGGTTATTAATCATACATTTATTCATTTGTTTTGCCAATGTTGTAAACAACAGAATTATCCGGCAATTGCCAGATAATTCTATTGGTAAATATAGTGGAAGAAAAACTAATTGCCAAATAATTCTGTTGTTTACTACTATCGGCAAAACCATACACTCTTTACAAGAGAGGTTTGCTGAGCACCAAACTGATGTCAGCCAAAAGAAACTAATGATGGCCACCACCGAGCTAGCAGTACAACACATGACAACAATAGACTGGGAGGACACCACACTGCTTGTACATACGTCCACTTTCTACGGAACCATAGTCCACGAGGCTATTGAAATAATGACTCGTCCATCCCCACCTGCAACCAAGACATTGGAATCGCCCTTCGCAACATGTGGAAAGAAGTTCTTTGTCTAAGCAGACTTATTGTCACCACATAGCATCACTTCACTGAAAACAAGAGCACTGTCTTTGCTCCAAAAAGCTTCTGAGTTTTCTCCTAAAAACTTTTAACATGCAAATAATTTGAAGGATAAACTTTAAAATTTTATTGCTCAATGACAGAGAATTTTAAGTTATTTTTAATTAATTTCTGAGCAAGAAGGTCCTTTTAATTGTGTTTTTTTGCTCCCTTTTATGTGCAGAGGGCACGGCTTAGCACCCACATCTAATAGACAGCAACCTTCTCATAGCAAATGTAATCATTTGAATTGTTAAAATATAAAATTTTTCATGATTGCATCACCTAAATCATTATTGGTGATTTCTTTCTTCTACTATATTTTCTTACACTAAAAAAATTGGCTAACTTTTTCTAATGTGCACAGGCATGACTTAGCACCATATCCAACAGACTGCAGCCTTCTCATAGATGCGAGAATTAGAATTGTTAGAAGATTAAATTTTTATGATTGCACAACTGTAAAGCAATGATCATAACACAACTGTCCACAAGGCTGAAAAACACAAAGAATTCTCTTCAACAGGTGGTAACATGAGTAAATAAATTTCTATGGTGGTCATGCTATCTCGATTTGAGTAGTCATTTTAAGGATAATGCTTGTAAAATGTTGCAAGAAGAATAAGAACATAATTTCCTGACTTCTGGTGATAACTGGATTAACACTGTCAGCTTAATGGCATTTTGAGTATTCTAAAGGTGTTTGGTTTTACCACGAAGACTTTAAATCATTAAAAAATAAAAAAATTATCTCTTAAACAGCTGCTTGCCACAAAGATCTGACAAGAGCCCACATCTCATATGCCATAGAGAAGATCTGTGAGGAAGGAGAGACAACCCAAATATCCATGCCTTACCTTGGGATATTTAGCCTTTTAAAAAAGAACAAACTTAATTCAAAATTGGATAATATCAGCTTATATTATATATAATATACAAAATTATTCAAAAGATATGTAAAAACATATATTTTTTGGTCATATTATATATACAGGGTGTCCCTGAATTCATGGCCCAAATGTGAGGGGATGGTAGTACACACCGAACCCATCAATATTCGTCATAGAATATGTGGCCGCAAATGCAGTGAGGAGTCAGAAATGAAGGACAGACACAGAGGTTTCCAGAGTGACATTTATTGGAGATCATTACAACAAATGCTCAAATGTCTGCCCACCAACGTTGATACAGGCAGCACAATGGCGAAGTAGTGATCTGCGTACCTGCTCGTAAACACCGGGCTTGTCGTGCACATCGGCGGCTGAGAATGCTGGGGTTTGGCCGATCCAGTGCTTTTAAGCCATGCCGCCTTGTCTGCACCCCCTACCAGCACCAGGCTGCATTTACGGCTGCATATTCTATGACGAATATTGGTGGGTTCAGTGTGTACTACCATTCCCTCACGTTTGGGCAATGAATTCAGGGACACCCTATATATTGATGTAGCATTCTGAAAACTAAAGATCTAAAAAAGATCTGATTATATCTGTTAGTGCCACAATTTTAGTATTAAGTATTATAAGTTTTGCAATTTTATAAAAAAAAAATTTAACTTTTAATTGAAGACAGTTTTTGACATTTACTCTCTTTTCTACTATGCTTGTGAAATATGTCAGTAAAAGAATTAACTGAAAAAACAACAACTGAGTTTTGGAGAAGGTGGACCTAAACACTGACCTGAAAGAATGTTAGGTGCTTTTAGCAAGTTATTCTAGCCATTCAATCTTTAAGAAAGGAAGACAAGATAGTTTTATCATTGAGAGGTGGTCGTGATGTCATCTAATATACATAAAATGATGTTCCTTTTATTATTGACACATTCGAATGTAATGCATGATACAATATTGAAGATGGCATTTTTTTTTTTGCACACAATGGCAAAAAGAAAACCAAAGGCTCAGAGAAGGTTGGGGAAGGGAACCCACTGCTGTTAGGAGACAGATAGGAACCTCCCATCAACACCATCCAGCATGTTCTTTACTGTGCTCAGGATATAGCTTTCCTACAACAGGACCACAGATTTATGTTCCATCTGATAGATAATGGCCTTTCCAAGCCCACTGGTGTTCCTTTTCTGATGTAGGGAAGGGTGGGAGTTTAGCAGATATATATCTCAATGTTGCCACAGGTGGAAATCGAATTTAGGAACTACATTTTATGAGCTTGGCATCCTACTACTGAGCCAACCCCTGCCCAAAGTTACTTGGGAAAAATAATAATTTACATTGAAATTGAAAGGTCATATTAATTCAGAATAAGTGAAGAGTCAACAGAAAAATATCAACAAGAGAAGGACCTGAACTCATAACCTTTCAATGTGTTTTCTGATTATAGGTTTTAAAATTAAAGAAGGAATTGCAGAAATAATCTGAATCAACACCCTATTAGTCCTAACAAAAAGCATTACAAAGAGCTTAATAAACATGTAAAGGATCAGTTGACAGCTGATAAGAATCTTTGGCTTTATAACTGGACTGACAAAGCAGCTAAACAATATAATAACAAGGAGTTGTATAAGATAGTTATTCTTTTGTGTAAGGGATAATGTTGTTGTTGTAAGGGATAAACACAGTAGTCATTGAAGGTGAGGATTCTGTCTTGTCTAGGTGGGTAGAGCATTTCAGTTTAAACCATATGGTTAGTTCTACTCCCATTAATTGTAATCAGGAGAATGGTCCATGTTTCGCTACCATAACTAACCTTAGAAGGAATCAAACTACTATATAGTCTAATTTTAGTCTTTAGGTGTATATACCTATTTTTCCATACTCTCCACCCTATTCTTCTGTTTATCCGATGCTGCACATCATCTGGGGCAGGGGTGGCTCAGTCGGTAGCACGCCAGGCTCGTAATCTGTAGTTCCCAGGTTCGAGTCCCAGCTGGGTCAGTGTTGAGATTTATCTCCGCAAAATTCCCCGCCCTGCCCACGGTCAGTAGGGGACACCGATGGGCTTGGAAAGGCCGCCGTCCATCGGATGGGACGTTAAGCCGTGGCCCCGTGTGCGGGAGAGCTATACCCTGTGCACGTTAAAGAACACGCTGGATGGCCTTGACGGGAGGCTACCATCTGTCTCCCAACAGCTGTTCCAGTGGGTCCCCTCCCCCAACCTTCTCTGAGCCTTCGGGGTCCATGTGATCTGGCCATTTAGCCCATGGTGTGCAAAAAAGTGCCGCTCAGAGGTAAAACAACCCAACCCAACTGCACATCACCAATATCTGTTAAACAGTTCCCAAGATAATTAAACTAAGACATTTACTAAAGGGTGCAGCCATTCAAAGCATGTGAAGCACTATCTGCTTGACCAATTGATATTACTTTAGTTTTATCTCTGTTTATTACCAAACCTACTCTATTACCAGTCTCATCAACAGCCCTAAGGAAGGAATTCATCTCATCAACTTATTTAAGCAACAGGGCCAAATCACATGCATAATGTAAGTAACAAATTTTGAAATCTCTACACCATTTAAAGCCAAAATCTTTCCCTTGCATAGAATTCTGCATAACATAATCAATAATCAAACTAAACAGAAAAGGAGACAAATGCACCCTTGTCTAACCCCACTAGCAATTCTAAAACCAATTATTATGAGGCATGGGGGCAAAGACCCATTCCCCCATCCCTAAAAGCTTAAGCCACCCATGCTGGTAGGAACTTCAGGTACCTCCTGTTCAAGAACCAGAGATTGACCTGCCTGAGGCACATTATTCCAGTGTAGGATTGGTGAAGCCCAACTAACTAAGGTGATGGTTCAGGTACCTGCAATGACCTCTGATCAGGATTATCATCCTGCTGATATAAGATGTCCTGTGGCTCTGTTCACTTATGGCTGGCAACCCATAGGAAAACAGAAACACAGCGGCAGATCTTCCCTCAACAGAGGCCCACTAGTGTAGCAAGTCCAGGAATCATATCAACCTCAAAGCCATAAACCATTCCATTGGGTATAAATGGTCAGCACTAGGACTCTTTGAAGTGACCATTCCTCAGCAGTGCAGAAAAAGGTAGCCATAGGTGACCAGATCAGTAGGCAATACTCATCTGGCAGCCCTCGCTTTCCAAAAGAGAATATTGAATTTTGAAAAAATTTCAAAGGTATGTTAGAAGAGAATATCTCTTTTAAATGGCCTATACCTTGAGAAGATGGGTCTGACATTAGGTGCTAGACCTGGTCAGTTCTGTGCATCATTGCTGAGGATTGGTACACAGCTCTCTTTCCAGTTTATACCTAGCTATCATTTACTAGAAGGATGAAAAAAAAAATCTCACCCTGAAAAAAGGTTTAAAGAAACATGTTTTTAATATTGAGAACAGTAACATTGCATAAAATATTAGCATTCATGTGTTGCTTTCTTTTTTTTAAAATTTTTTCTATAGTACTAAGTGCCATCCCGTGGCCAAGTGGTTAGCAATCTACTGATCTAAAGGACCTGGGTTCGAGCCCCAGATAAGGCATGGATGTTCATGTCATTTTTCTACTGAGGTCCCACCATCCTCACAGACCTTCTACTATGATGTATAAACTGACAGGCTCCTGTCAGATCTCTGTGGCATGCAGCTGCTTGAGGAGATATTTATTTTATAGTACTATATAACATTTTCTAAGGTAGTGGCAATTACTTAGCACAGTGTTGTCACTATCATATAAAACGTTCAGGAGAAAACTTTATTCCTGGTCAGGCAAACAGTCCTCCTTAGTATCAAGATTGGAAAACTATATATAGATTTGTTTTATTCTTACGAGTTTTCTGGTTTGTGTAATGTACCTGCAAATACACATTGTTTACATAATTTTTTGATTATTGTGCCAGAAATCTGATTCTTACTGATAGCTTTTATTTTTCAGAAAAAGATACCTTAGATGTTTGGGTCAATGGACAAAAGATTGAAGCAACTGTATGTATAAAAAAACTAATTTTCACAAGTTCTGCTAATAAAAATATACCTAATTCTGTTTTTACACAATTTTGATTTAACACAGTTTAGAAAAAAACTCCAAATCTCTTTTTACATGATTTATTTTGATCTAACATGGTTCAAACAGTACCTTTTTAAAAATCTCCATTTGAATTTAATTCTGAAAATATATTCCTATTCAAGAAAAAATTCCTAGAATTTATGTTTTTGACAAAGATGCTGTTTTTATGATCACATTTTTCGAAGTAGTTTTAACATTGAAAATGTACTATAGATACACATTTTGTGTACTAAAATCCCCAAAATAAAAACTACACTAACATAACTAAACAACAAGTATTCTCTATTTTATGGAAAAATTGTACAAAACCTACTTTATTTGGAATAAAGTGGTAACATTGAGTTCCAGGAATTACCCTCAATTTTATCTTCAATACATACATTAGTCTTGATCTCACATTTCATGTTTAAAGTTAGAAGAGTTTAGAAGTTTAATAGAAGTAATCGAAAAAAAATTTGTTTTGTTTTTTGTAGTTTTGTGTGTGTAATATTAATTTATTAACTTTTGCTGATAGCTAATTTACAATTTTTTGTCATCTTTATTAACTACAATTCAAATATTTTTCGTAAGCCTTACCATAATGTTGGATAATTCAACTATACAAAAGCAGAAAAGGAAAGCTATCTCTTTGGATACTAAGATCCAAATTTTAGATCGTCTTGCAACTGGAGGAGGTTCAACATCCATAGATGATATTTTGGTTTGAATGAAGCTACCATAAGAACCATCAAGAAAAATGAAGATGCTATGAGAAAATCTGTGCTTTCTGGAACAAAATTGTGTGCTAAGTCGTCATCGTACACGAGAGATATTGTAAAAGAGAAGATGGAAAAGGCACTAGTAATGAGGATAGACTCGCAAAAAAGAATACCTCTACATGGAAATACCATCAAACAGATGGCATTACAAATATAGAAACAGATACAAGAAATGGAACCAACTACATCAGCTCAGTTAAACAAAAATTATGAATTTTCTGCAAGTACAGGTTGACTTGCAGGATTTCTCCAAAGACACCTGTTTCATAATGTAAAGATAAAAGGTGTAGTTGTATCTGCAGATGAGCTAGCTGCTAAAGAATTTTGTCCAAAATTGACCCAAATCATTAAAGATGGTGGATACACTCCTATCAAGTTAGGAATGCAGATGAAACTGGTCTTTTTCACTGGAAACTGAATCACTGGAAACGTGATAATTTGGTTCCCTATGCTACAGAAAGCATTTCACCATTGGAGTATGAACATGATGGCCAAAATGTTTCAAGCGATGAAAGTGATTTAACTCCAGTCTTATGCAAATGAATGCATCTATTGTCAGAAAGTGACAATGAATAAAATCTAGTTAATAAGCATATTTGTCATTTTTTTTGCACATTTGTATTCTTGAATTAGTGACATATTATTTTCTTTATGACAGATAATTTACTTTATATATGTACAAATAATTATCTTTTTAAGTTTATAAAATAAAAAATGTGTTTAAATGAATGAAAATCAAAGATTTAATTAAAGATTTTGATATAATTTGTTTGAAAACAACTTATTATTTGTATCTTCTATTTTTTCATATGCACTTTATTTTTTTTGCATGGTTTTTTTGGGGGGGGAACCTATCTACCATGTAAAAACAGAATTGGGTGTACTGTGATTCTTGTAAATGCTAATTAAAACTTATACAAGTTGATAGAATTAATATCTTTAATTAGTGCAATGTGAGGCTCTATTTTAAGTTAATAGAAGTTCATTGAAATAAAGGTCAAGTTTGTGAATGCAGTTGAACATTTATTTTTTATTATTAGTCTTAGAAATTCCTCATGGCCTTCAATGTTAATTAAGCATAATTTGGTTAATACTAGTAATAGGATAAATTTTATGAAACAATATGAAAAGATGAACAAGAGTTTTGCTTTCATTTTATGTATTTATGATTCTTGAAAAATATTTAGAGTTTCAGAAATCTTTGGTTACTAGCTTTGTTGATTTCAAAACAGCTTTTGATTCTGTTGATCGTCATTATTTGTGGTTGATCATGTTGTGAGAGTAGGTTTGTAGCAATTGGTTTAGCATTGCATCTGGTGTTCGACAAGGGTGCATTTTGTCTCCTTTTCTCTTTACTTTGGTTATTGATTATGTTATGTGAAATTCAGGGATTTTGGTCTTAAATGGTCTAGAGATCTGAAAATTTCTGATTTAGATTAAGCTGATGATTTAAACCTTTTGGCAAATGATGATGATGAGGTGAACTCTTTCATCCGAGCTGTTTATGAGACTGGTAGTAGAGTAGGTTTGGTAATAAATAGAGAGAAAACTAAAGTGATTAAAATTAGTCAGGCAGGCTGTGGTTCAGTTAATCTGAATGGTTGCAGTCTTGAGCAGGTGTCACAGTTTAATTATCTTGGGAGCTATATAACAGATATTGGTGATGTGTGACGTGAGATTAACAGATGAATAGGGATGGCTGCTGGGACTTTTAATAATCTATGGAGAGTGTGGAGAAATAGGCATATACACCTAAAGACTAAAATTAGACTGTATAATAGTTTCTTTCTTTCTAGGGTTTTGTAAACTGGGTAATAGGAAGCTTTATGTTTTGATTCTAGATGCTTATGCAGTATCTTGGGTATTAGGTGGTTCAACTTTGTAAGCAATGATGAGGTTAGGCAAAGGAGTCGACAATCTCCTTTAAGCAGCATATTGTGCAGAGAGAGACTCCATTAATTTGGTCTTGTTGCCCATATGCATAATTATAGATGAGCGAATAGTGTTATGAACAGTGTGCCTAAAAGCCTCAGAAAGAGGGGGAAACCTATTATGCAGTGGGCAGACAATGTCAAACAGGACCTTGTTAGAATTAGTGTGCAGTGGCCAGATATAGCTCAGGACAGATATGTTGGAGAACTAATTGCAGAATTTTGTTGAACCTCTGTAGCCCACTGCTTCTTGAGGATGATGATTATGATGAACATCCTAAGGGAGATTAGCATAACTGACATGTTTCCTGTAGACAGGTTCGAATCCCTCTCACGGCAAAATCAATTGTTTTCAGCTTATTATTTCATGAGATATGCCTTCTTTTTACTTTTCATAGGATTCTTGCACTTTTCTAGTTCCAGTATTATGAGCCATGCAACTGTTGCAAGGACTGCCATCACATATGACATCTGTCCAGCAAAGTCATACTTGAGCCATGCTTACGAGTATAGGCGCTAAACTTAAGGAATATGAAGTCCCAGGATATTCCTAAGAAGGGTGGGGGTGGCTCAGTTCGTAGTGTGTCAGGTTCATAATCTGAAGTTCCCAGGTTTGAGTCCCAGCTGGGTCAGCATTGATATGGGGACACTGATGAGCTTGGAAAGACATCTCATCCATTGGATGAGATGTTAAGCCATGGCCTCATGTGCATGTTAAAGAAGATGCTGGATGGCCTTAATGGGAGGCTACCATCTGTCTCCCAATAGCTGTTCCAGTGGGTCCCCTCCCCCAATCTTCTCTGAGCCCTTGTGATCTGCGCATTTAGCCTATTGTGTGCAAAAGTTTCACTCAGAGGTAAAAGAACCCAACCCTATCCCTCAAATATTTCCTATAGCCTATACATATATAGATATATTTCCTAAGAGCCCTTGTACACTTCAAGATGGATCTGATTCTCACAAATCAGAAAACACAGTTTCATCACCTCAAAATTTGGTCTGTGTGTTTCATGCATTGAAGGTTTAAATGGTGTCTTGCAAAAGAAAGCATTACTAAGGTAAACACATTTATCTTGTTACTGGTATTATATATAATAAACAGTGTAGAATACACTTAAAACACCATAACCTTATGTTTTTAAAAGAAACCAGAACTGTACTTGCAGTTATGTCCTATTTTAAAAAAGTTTTGGTCTGCTATAAAACAATTGACAATCTGTTGTATTATGAATTAAATATTTGTTTAGTTCAGATGTCAAATATAGCCTATAAATGTGAGCTCTTGCTGATTTCTAAAATATGTTTATTTTTTATCATATCCTACAACAAACAAGTAGTTTTGAGTTAAATGAATTTTGTTCATTTATTTCAGTGTGTGTTTTTCAGATATTTGAACATATGGTTATGCTGATATAGATGTTGAATTGCTATCAGCCAAAAAAAAGAGTGCTTGTTCCACAGTTAATAAGTTAAACTTAGGTTGTTTCTATATCTGAAATTAACTAAGTGGGATTAGGAACTTGAACATATTTGTTGACCTAAGGGATTATGTGCAGTAACTCTCTAGAAGTTGGTCAAATATATGTATTTCTCAAAACTTATAAATAATAAATCTGTATATTGTACATTGCATGAATTTATTTTTTGCTGTTCTATGATTAATTTGTAATTGCTAATAAATATGTGAAATAATTTGTCATTTAAGAGAGAGTAACATGCTATTAAAAAAATTGTTTTGTGCTACCACATTGTTTTAATTGGACATCAACCTTATTTTTCCATAAGTATTTTAACTCTGTATCCTTGTTTCAGTTTTTAGCATATATTTAATGCTCTTTCAATATCTCATGTGAAAAACTGACATCTTCCAGATATTGTGGTTTTTGTTGAATAACATAAAATTTCATTTTTTTTTCAACATCAGTATACAACTTAACATTTGTGTCAAAAGCAGTGCCATTTGCTTGAAGTTTTCTTGAAGGTATGAAAATGATGCATTGTCATAAGACAAGTACAGCAAAGCCTTGCTGCAATGAATTGTAATTCTGGAGCACTACCTGTATTGTACTCTTTATCCTCTCATGATACACTTGCATTGCTTTTCATTCGTTACATGAGTTGGGTGATTTATGCTTTGGAGAACAATCAAGTACCTCATTTCATTTAGTGATTATGGGCTTGTAAGAAAAGGGATAATCTCAATAATAACGTTTAAGGTGATATTAGATTATGTGCTATAATGAATATAGAGATGCCAGACTTTGTATTAGTGAGAGTAACAGCTGATTTAGTGCAAATAATAATTGAAATAATTTTAATAGGATATAATAGGTAAAGTTTTTGATTTTACATTCAAAAACCAAGAAAAACTGCTAATAAATTGTTTTTGTCAGTGACAGTCGATGAGCTCAGGAGCTAGGCAAGCAACTTTGAAAATAAGAACTGGGGGTGGGGAGGAGGTGAAAAGGTACAAGCCCTATTAATATTTTTCAGTGTTGAAATGATTTTAGTACTTTTTGTTAAAATGTATATTATCATTTAGCATCATCAGCCAAGATGATCAGTTAACTCTCAGTGTTCTGTTCTCTCATTAGCAGAAATATTCAGAGGTTCAAATTTCATTCATTTTACTGCTATTGGGCACACGTATCTTTCCCTCTGTGCTCTGTTTTCTCATCTCCAATTATATAAGTGTCTTAAGAGCAGTAGGTTGTCAAGACTTGCTTTACTTTCTTCTATAGGCAGGATTGCTATAATTTAAAAATTTTCTTGAATTTTTTGAAAACTTGGATTAGCTTTTATTGATTGTTAATTTATATATATATATACAGTTGCAGAGATAATGTTTCATCTCTTTTTTTCAGGGAGAATTTGTTGAGGATGGCACTGAGACTCATTTCAACTTAGGTGTCTCTGATGCATATATAAAAGCAGTCAACAGTGGGAAGAAGAAAGTGGGCATTTCCTATATTTTAATTGTTGGTGGAATGGTGATACCTGAAAGTGCAGAATGAACTAAAATTGATGTAAGTAGTTATAAAGTGTATATAAGAAAAATCAGTTTGTAGGAAATATTCTGTTAGAAGTCATATTGAGTATTTTGTGCAAGTATTTTGAAATTCACTTTTATCAAAAAAAAAAGTATAGTCCCATGCTATGTTAGTGGGGACCTAAATTCAAAGCTCATTAACTTAAAACTTTCAGTGAAATATTTAACAGTAGCATACAGATACTGCTACGGCCTATTTCTGTTTACTGGAGGGTTCTTGGTTTGCATGTCCATCTGGGTTCATGGTTAGCCCTTAGTACTTGACCTTATCTTCCCTAGGAGAACTGTTGCCCTCTTCTGAGAGTGTTATAGAATTTATATATAAATGAATTTCAAACTCCATGAAATATCTTTTGGCTTTGTTGAAATGAAGTTTTCCCAGGGAAATAAATTGCTGGTCAAAAACATTCCCTAAAAGTTAATTAAAATAAAAATTGTTACATTAAAGTCTATTAAAAGTTGCCATTAAAAAGAATTTATTAAATAATAATTGCCACCTAGGCTGATAAATTTATAAAATAGCAAGTGATAGATGCCAGGTATATCAGAATAGCCCTCTGGTTATTTGACATATTAAGTTCATTATTGCTTTGTGTAATGAAATAAATCGAACAATTAGCTATGTGGCTAGCATACTTACTTAAGCAAGTATGAATCACCATTGCCTTAGCTAATTGGTAGCACAATTGATATGTGACAAGGTTATCCCATGTTTGAATCCAGGAAGCAGACTGATGGGTTTTCTCACATCTGCCTAATTGTTAAAATTAACTCTTTTATATAACTTCTCATTCTTTCATATGAAACTAAAATTAGTTTTGATGTTCAGTTTGTATTTATTTTTCGAGTTTTTAATAATTTTGGGGAAAATCTAAGGGAGAAAAAATCTTAGGATAATTAGTAGCAGCATGTGCTCTTAAATTTTCCACTTTCCATAACTTATTTAATGTTAATGAATATTGTTGAAAATCAAGATTTAGATGGATTTCATTCAGATCTTTATCTCCTGTGACATTTTTCCACAATGCATTTAATAAGCATGTGAAAATCAGCTTCCCACTGACATAACAATTGGTCATACTTTAAAAGTTTGAACACTAGTGTGTGTATATGTATTGGTTTTCAAATATTAAGATTCAAACAAAAAAAGCTTGAATGATTCAAAAATTCTACAATAGATTTTGATGTGATTATATAGTGAGAAATGCATTATGAAGATATGCAGAAAAACTTAAGAAAAAAAGGGCTTCTAAACTCAAAGGACAAATAGCTTAGAAGGTCTAACAGGCTTATCCTGGTTGTTCCTATAATATGTTAGCACTTGCACAAGAACATGCCCACTAGCTTAGTGATCAGGTATAAAACAACAAAGCTAATTTCTGATATGAAAGTAGAATAAGTAAAAAAAGTACAGCAGGAGCCAATGGACACATTCTGATGCAATATGAGGTTTCCTCTGACAAAAAACAGGCTTGACTCCAACTCATGTTGAGAATGAAGTTATCAATTAGGGTTAACAGCAATAGTCATTTTTGCTTAAGAGCAGATTCCAGTACAGCAACGTTTCTGGCAAGAGAGCTGAGATTGGTAATAGAAATTGCTCTGTAGAGCATTGTAGACATGCTCTGTAGAAGGGTTTTTCCGATTTTTTTTTTTCCTTGGCGCATCCCAAGCAAAAATAGCATTTTCTGAAACTAACATTAAAAATGTTGACTAAATATGAAATATTTTAATATTCTTATACTTTATTTTAGTATATTTGTCACTGATAAAAAGGGCCTAGGTTCAAGCCCTGGGTAAGGCATAGATGTTTGTGTTGTTTTTCTGCTGAGGTCCCACCAACTCAGATTTTCTACTATGGCATATAAACTGAAAGGCTCTTGTTAGACCTCTGTGGCAAGCAGCTACTTGAGGAGAATTTTTTTTTATATATTTGTTACTTAATATCACTATTTATTTTCACAATGATTAGTGAATATGTCAATTAAATAAATATTACACTGATTTTAACATTCCTATTGAAAAATTTTGGTTCCTCTCTACTTTCATTAAATCAAGTTTGAACTGTAATAAGCCCTCAAGAAACAGAATTAGATAAAAACCAATGTTAACATTGCAGTAGACCAAGAACTCTAAACTACTGGACACCATGTCACATGGCACTTAATTTTTTTAGTCTTCACACTTTTGGCAGATAAAATTTTGACTATGAGCTCCTAAACTTCTAGTCCATATATATATACACACACACACCAGTCACTGAATTAGAAACCTTTATGCAGATGTATGTAGACATCATTTGCGCAGCATATATGCAAAATATGTGGTCACATGCATTACCACATGATCTAGGCAACTATTTAAGACTGCTGTTCATCAGTATCATCAGTAGTGTTGATCACAATGGGAAAAACAAAAGATCTTTTGGGGTTCAATAAATGGCTTATTTTCGGTGCCCATCTGACTGGATTGATGATTTTGAAAACAGCAGAGCTGGCTGGTTTCTCAAAAGGCGAGATATCTTGGGTTTTTAATCAGTGGAAAAATAACCCACATTGTCTAAGAGGCATAAGTATTGCATGACGACAATCTGTCAGGAACGAGATCGCTGTCGTCTGAGAAGGCTTGTATGGAGAAACAGGACTTTCTATGTGCAGCAATTGACTGAAGCATTCAATGAAGACTGTTCCTGACCCATATCTCAGCGAACTATGCACAGGGAATTGAAGAGGATTGGTATTATCAGTCGCATGCCTATATGGAAACCGCTGATTTCTGTGAAGAACGGAAAGTTCGTTTACAGTGGTGTCAGGAACACCATGATTAGACACTGGAAAAAAGTCACATGGTCCAATGAGTCACAATACACCTTGTTCTGTACCGATGGTAGGCAGAGAGTTTGGCAGGAGCCCCATGAAACAATGGACCCAGCTTGTCATATAAAGACAACTCAAGGTTCTGGAGGTGGTTTCATGGTGTGGGGCATGTTCTGTTGGTATGGAATGGGCCCTCTGATATTGCTGGAAGGTTGGGTGTCCTCCAAGGATTATCTGAACATTATTGCAGATCAAGTCCATCCTGCATTGTTGACTTTTTATTCAGCAGGTGACTGCTGTTTCATGGATGACAATGCTATTGTCCTTGCGAAAGATGTGTTGAGTAGTGGTTCAGTAAGCATGACAGCGGCTTCCACCATCTTCCCTGGCCACCACAAAGCCCAGATCTGAACCCCATTGAGAACGTATGGAACAAGTTAGAAAAACATATCTGGGAGCAAAGTCTTCTTCCATCAAATCTGAGCCAGTTAAAGGACTGTCTGGTGAACGCCTGGTATGCTCGAGATGTAAAGCACTCCAGCACCTTGTGGAGTATATGCCAAACCACATATGTGCTGTAATTCGAGCTAAACGAAGTTCAACTTGGTATTGAATAAAGGTTTTTAATGTAATGGCTGGTGTGTGTTTATCTCACCTGTCACCTAAATTTTGCATCTGGCTCCTAGCTCCATACAATTTTTTTCAAGCCCAGCATTTGTAGTAGAAGCAATTGTAAATTACAAAGTATTTGTTTAATAATATTGTGTGTGAATGGTCAGCCATTTCTCTTCTGTTTTTTCTAGTTAGATTATATATTTATCTTTTAAAAAATTTCACAAGTTAGATGAATTAAAAAAAATGTTTCCAAGGCCTTTATGATATGAATATATTTCAAACTTTATTTTTCCCCCTTCTTGCAACACAAAAATTTAAGTTATAATTTAATGTGATGTGTATCTTTCTAAAGACTTTGTGTCCCATACTTTGAAACACCCTGCTCCTTAGGACAAAGTGTGTGAAAACCTTGCTGGCTAAACCATATGAGCTATAGCCTCACTCTGAAAGTATTGATTCACTAATGACTCTGTATGGATAGCATTATCATAATAGGAAGTCTGAACCAATTGTTCCTGAAAACAGGCAAACAGGGATAAAGGATATATTGATATCTAACACACAAGAGTTCCTCTTGAGAAAATGTGAAAGTCTGTGTAGTCATTGAGAGTAATCCTGACCATGCCATCAATCTCATAATTGTTTTTATCTGTCAATGGTAATAGGGTAAAATTCTGGTACCTCATTCTCACCAGATTATTGTTTTATGAAATTTTGTTTGGAGTTTGAATTGCAACTCGTCTGTGAAGAGCACATTGATTCATTGCTTCTGGGCTCAAGAGTGGTTGAAATATCATAAACACCAATTCATATGGGATCTGTAAGGAGGATTAAGGACCACAACATTGTATATGACTATTGAAGCTTTCGATAAAGTTACCCTGTTTATACAGAAAACTCTGAAGTTGATGCATTGTGTAGTCTTTATGGACATTGTAATTAGGGTCACATAACAATCCTCTTGTGTTGAAATTTACCAGAAGTCCTGGTAGATCTTTGAGAGATATATTGAGTATATCTAGGAATTGATTTCACAGTCTACTTACAACACTGTGACTCCCACTGCCACATGGCACATCATCCAAATGGTTTGTTACATTCTCAAAATGATGGCTATCTAGAATTCAACATTCTAACAGCAAACATGAAATAACAAGAGTTTGCAAACTGCTGTTTTTATCTTATTTGATGCAGTTTCACATAAATTCATTTGAAGCATCAGATAGACCCTCCTTTATTTCATACAATATAAATTTGGTTTAAATTAATATGCTGTTCAAGATTTTATGTTTGGCCCTTAATTTTTGAGCATCAATATATTGTATATATATATAATCCAGGAGCATGTCTTATCTAGCAGATAGTACAGGTAAGTTTTCGAATGTATAGTTCTAGTTCTTCAAGGAACTTAGCTTTAAACATTTTTGTGCTATTTAACAGTGAAATAGTGGAAGAAATTGTAATGCTAACAAAACACACATACTTCTTAATGATATGCTTCAAGGAACTTGCTCACTTAAAATACATATGCTTCAAGGAACTTGCTCACTTAAAATATAAGAAAATAAATTCAGTAATTGTCCAGAGCTATCTGTTAATATATTTATTGCAATGTGATGCACAGTGTTCTAGTTGCCACTTGATGTGCATGTGTCTCATCCAGTCTTGTCTATCTGAACTGGTTAACATTAGTTGTGTTTCTCCTCACCCCAGTGGCACACATATTGAATTTAAAGTTATCTATATGTTGTAATGCTGATCATTATTCCAGTGGCTTTCCAAGCATGGGTATCAAAGCAGTAGTAAATGTGTTAAAGTCTTGTAGCAAGCTCTCTTAATATAAAAAGATATTCCAAACAATGTTATTCCATCAACTAGCTTACCTAATAGTCAAGGCTGGATTATGGCAAGCAACAGAACCCACAGAGGTATAGTAATTAATAATACTTTGAGGAGACTCAAAATTGCAATATCATGTTTGGGATAATGGCTTAAAATAGAAATTGAAACTTGGGAGGGGGGATAAAAATGGAACTTGGTATGTGTGGGCTTTGAATAGAACTTGATATTTGGAGGCACTCAACACTGAAATTTGACCTATATACATTGACTGATACTTTTTGTACTTCACACAGTCTGCATAAACAGTCTATATGAATGCAATGAAAAATGTGCTATGATAGTTACATACAAAATATTCATTATGAAAGAAATTTACAATGTATTAGAGTTTACTTTAGAAAGTCAGTAATATTTTAACCGTTCCAATGAAGCATCTCTCTGTGAATTCTTAAATGATTTGCAACTCTCCAACACATTGTCAAGAATATCTTTCTGGGTCATTATGAAACAGCAAGCTTCACACTATAAATAAAATAAAAATAAATACCATCTCAAGCAGCTGCTTGTCACAGAGGTCGGACAGGAGCCTGTCAGTTTATATGCCACAGTACAAGATCTGAGAGGATGGCAGGACCTTAGCAGAAAAACAACATAAACATCCGTGCCTTACCTGGGGGTCGAACCCATGTCCCTTAGATTGGATACTAATAATGAAATTAAAGTAATTAATGAACTTAATTGATACAAAAATATCGAAGAGCAAATATAAAAATAATTTAAATTTAGTGAATGATAAAATAAAACACATGGACGGGAACTGCTTTGAAAGAACTTTTTGCTGACGTTATCCTTGTAATGCATTACAATCAGAATCGTGTAGATCTCCAAGTTTGAAAATCCCTTTTCATGCTAAGAAAATGTGACAATGCCGCTTCAAAGCATAATGCTGGTACATGGAGAGAGCATCTATGCCACAAGATCATGCAGTTAGAAGCAAAAATGTGTGCCATATATGATTCATAGCGCTGTGATAGGTGAGATACATTGAAGAGTCAAAACATTATGACCAGTGTGTCTATGCAAAAATCGAAGCAACTGCAAGTAAACAAAATTCATCAGACATGAATCTTGTTATCTGCAGTTGCTTCAATTGCAGGTAACAAGAGTCATCTTGCTACCTGCAATTGAAGTAATTTATACCATTTCATGACCTTCACACATGATGATGGCACGTGTGAAGGTCATGAAATCGTATTAATGACACCTGATACTAAGCTCTGTTAATCAGTGCCATTCTTATTCTTCAGATGGAAAAGGCAGCGGACTTAAGTGAGTTTGACAAAGGCCAAATTATAGTGGCCAGACAACTGGGTCATAACATTTCTGAGACAGCAAGGCTTGTGGGGTGCTCATGGTCAGCGATGGTTTAAAAAGCGGTCCGAGGAGGGAAAAATCAAGAACCACTGGCCAGGTGTGGGCCAACCACAGCTCGTCGATGCTAGAAGTGAGTGAAGGCTATCCCTTATGGTATGAGCCAAAAGAAGAGATATTGTGGCGCAACTCGCTTGTAATTTGAATGCTGGTGACTGGTGTAATGTGTCGCAACATACAGTACATCAAACCATGTTGAAAATGGGGCTGTGGAGCCACAGGCCACTCCAAGTGCCCATGCTAACCTCGGTTCACTATCAAAAGCACCTCAAACTCAAGCATCAAAACTGCTTGAACGATCAGAAGAAAGTAGTCTGGTCTGATGAATCTTATTTCCTGTTGCACCATGTAGACGGCCAGGTACATGTGCATTGTTTACCTAGGGAAGTGTTGGCACTAGGATGTACCGTGGGACAAAAACAAGCCGGTGGAGGACGTGTAATGCTTTGGGCAATATTTTGCTGGGAAACCCTGGGTCCAGTCATTCATGTGCAGGAAACTATGACATCTACCACCTATCTAAACATCATTGCAGACCAAGTACATCCTTTCATGGCAATGGTATACTCCTCTAGTACTGCCATGCCACACTGCCGGATTGCTCGAGAATGGTTCACACAACACTTCCAGGTGTGACCTGGCATCCAAATTCCCCAGACATCAATTGAGCATATGTGGTTTGTGTTGGAACAGCATATCCGATCTGCAGATCTGCAGCAGCTCGACCATGTAACTTACAAGAGTAAAGGATCTGCTGGTAACATGTTAGTACCAGATACCACAAGATACCTTTAGAAATCTTGTGTCAATACCTCACTGGGTAAGAGCTGTTTTGGCGGCATGTAGAGGACCAACATCATGTTAGGCTGGTGGTCATAATGTTTTGGTTCTTCAGTGTATACAAGATGCATGAGCTGATTAATTCCTGCTTCTTTTCAATTTCTACATGAATATAGAGTCTACCATTCATTTTGCTGATGAGGATCAAAGCCACGTTTAAATTTTTCGAGTATCCTAATAGGCCAAAGATGATGCAGTTGTCAGCTGTGAACTCTTTCTTAAAATGGTTGCTCTTGCTGAGCATTTTAAGCAGCTACAATACCTCTTTGCAACCTTATATGTGTTTTAAGAAATCCATAATATTGAACCATATCTCCAGAAAAAAAAATTAAAATTAGTATACTACAATAATGCAGGGGGCTGTATGTTGTGAATTTCTACTATAATACTATAATATATGTGAATATAAGACTTGAACAGCTTCGATTATGCCCATTACTTGTTTTTACATTTCTCTTAAGGCGCACTTTAGAAGTTAGAACTTGTCTTGAGGTCATGTGTATTTCAATAGTACTCGTGTCTGTGTATGGAACTTGCAGGATTATAATTTTTCTTCACTACACTGTTGGAAATTAGGACGCATTTTAACTTAATGTCTTGAATATCTCTACTTGTATAACATCTATAGTTGCAGTGTAGCAATTTATTCCAAATCACAACTAGTTGATTTATCAATTCAATGTAATTATCAATTAAGATCTAACAATAAGTTGTATTATTTTGATAATAATTTCTGTATGTTTGTAACAGAAAAACATTTTGTACGTAGCTTATTTGAATCATATATTTTTAAGTAATTTTTCTTTGCCATATTCTCAATTTGTTACTTTATTGAAATTAAAGTACCTCAAACTTTGGAAGTTTGTATATGGGTCTTTCAACAAAATGTATACTTATTTTAGAGTAAAATAAATTCTACATTTCTGAATCATTATTGCTAAAATCTTAGTAATGTTTTTTTATAATGTATGGTTTACAAAAAAATTTAAATACAACTGATATATAGATCTAATACTATGCATGAATAGAACAGAGAAGCAGATTTTAAGTTTTGATTGAAGCACATGTTTCATGAATCCTTTGTCAAAGTCCTGGTATGTTATTTGGTTTGTTGACAAAATAGCATATATGAGAAAACCTTGTAGGAAAAAAATGTACTAATGTTAAACATCCTTCGTATGGAATTCCAAAGCCTCTAATCCAGTGGTTCTCAATCTTTTATGCTTCATGTACCCCCTGGAAATGTGTTTGTAATTGGTGTACCACTTGTATATATAGATAAAACTATAGTTATTGTATAACAATGGGAATAAAATAAAACATACATATATAACATACTGTATATCTAGCGACCTTTGAGCTCTCATGGCATACCCTAAAAAACTTTTACCTTGTCCCCACGTTGAGAACCCCTACTCTAATCTATACAATTTATTATTGAATCATAACAATAATGTGGAGTTTCTCATAGTATTTTAGACAGAACTTACTGTCACCATAAAGTTTTTCTACACTTCTTAAAAGCTCTTTTTTTTAACTGCTTATAAGACTCTATCATTGTTTCAGATATGTAAGATAGGTATCTGGTTAAGAGTAGTAATTCAGTAGACATTGTGGCCCATCTCGTAGACTTTCAAGTCCCACACTGAAAAGCATTATTATTATGAAAAACACATACTTGCTGTATGGTTATGGTTTGTAATAGCCTGCAAGACATATTAACTAGGAAATTTTTTAATTTCCATAGGTTGCCTTTTTGTATTAACAATTTAGTAACTATAACTTTAAATGCTAATTGTGTTGTTATATTTAAATGTAATTCATATTACTTAAAACAAATTGGTTCAGAATGAAGAAATATAAATAGGTACATAATTTTAAAATTGCCAAAAATTAGGGTCCTTTTTACTAAAAGTGTTTTCTATTGGAAAACCTTTTTTAGTTGAATTATTAAAATACTGCTAGAGAGCCTAACAGGGTGTACAGAGATTATTAAAAAGGTTATGAAGAACTTGTTAGTGAAGATTTTAATCAGTGATAGAGCACCTGACTTTGTTATCAGACGTAGGTTTGCATTTCATCTGGGTAGGATCAGTACTTTTGCTAACTTACTAATTGTATTTTGTTCATTTGGGGAGTTATAATTATCATCACAAATTACATATTATTAATAACACAGATAGCTGTGCATCTGAGATTATAAAGTGTAAGAAATTGCTGTGAAAAAGATCATGGATGATACATTCTTTTTAAAAAGCATTCGCCACTGTTTTCTGTCACATTTCCCTGAGTTTCATCAGTGATATGATACCATGTCTCATTTTTAGATCATATACTGCTTTGAATTCGTTGTAGCTCAGTTCTTTGCCATAATCTATTTTTTCCTGAAATACTATTATGTGGAATTCATTATTATCTTTCATTCATACATAAGAGATGCAAATAATAATAATGATACATTGATATTAATATATCCTTTGAAAATGAGGAAAAGCCTAATCACATTACATTTACTTTACTTGAAAGAAAATGGTAATCATGCCATTTAGTGGTAATTATCAAAATAAATTTTTTATTTATAATAAAATTTTAAATAAAAGGAACAGGATTATCTTTAGAAAAATATTGAAAAAAATTCGGAATCTTAGAATTATTGGAAAAAAGGCAACATTAAAATTGTAAAGATTTATAATTTTATCATCTTGAATATTCAAAAGATAAATATAGCTGAAGAGTTCACGAAAGGTTTACAATATTGTAGGTAAAAGTACATACATATGGCAGCTGTTGGAGTTGTTAAAAGTGCCCAAAGTTTTTTAGGCGAGGGATAAAAGAAGCACTGAGAGTCGACTTCAATGTGTCAGCATTGTGGTCAAGTCAGCTTCTAGTTCTCCTCTTGCTTTGATGGCTGTCGAATGCATGGGAGGCACACAACTAGTTCGCTGCTTATTCGGCAACAGTTTTTTCAAGTGTAAATTCAAAGTTCAGGATGCACTGAAGTGGTTAAAGGTCCGAAGGTGGTGCATGCGCACTGGTGTATTTCTGACCCACATGGTTCAGTGGTGGGTTCCCATGGCTGTTTCAAAGCCATCTGGAGGGAAAGCTTGATGTCACGTGATTTGGGCTTGCCACTGGGGGTTGATCAGCGCATAGGCTCAGTTGAAGCACGAGACGATTCTACCTGTGCTTGTAGTCGCCATCATTGCTTTTGCAACATTTCCTTTGTGTTCAAAATGTAAGTTCTATTTCTTTATTCAGTTTTGTGTATATTGTTTAAATTGTAATGTATTTATGGTTATTATTCTCATCATGCCTCGTAAATATTGTGTTCGTGTCTGCAGTAGTAATAGTAGATCGCCATATGTATGCCAGCAACAGTGCAAAAGAGAAAACATTACCTGTGTTGTTCATTTAGAAACAAAAATTGATTGAGTATTGCATATACCTCAGCAGCTAATTAATATGTGTGACCATGGAGGGCTAACTTATCCTACTGAAGTCTCTATAAATGCTGTTTTTCAAACACTTATATCCAATAATGTAGAGCAGCAATTTCTAAAGTGCAAAAATCATTTATTGACAGTTAATATTGCAAAGCAGATTTTGAAAAATGAAAGTGTTTAACACAGACTTTCAGTGTTTATATGGGAATAAAATATTAGACTTGCTACATAAAATTATAGTAACGTGAAATGTGTATATGCATAATTACACACAATCAAAATATGCACCCAAGAAATCATCCAAAAGAAAATTAAGCACTTTGGTCAAATGATTAATCGTTTGCCATCTATGTCTATCTGTTGAATTTTACTGGTGTCCCAATGATAGACATTGGCATATTTGATATGGGTTTCAAATAATTATTTTTTTTGTAGTTACTATCATCAGTATATGATATTCAATATTACCATTTTTCTCAACAAGCTGCATCGATTATATTTCCAGTTATTATGGAACACTCTTCAATGTTGCACTGAAATCTATAATTTTTTTTGCATTCTTATGTCTCTTACAAACTATGTAAGACAATAATATAGTGTTCACATGCTGTGTTTATTAAATTTCACTTGTCTACTGGTATGTCTCAATGATAGACAGTAGTTGTCGCAAACTATTTTTGAAGCATATAGTATTATTGAGTTATTGGCAATATGTGATGTGGATTTCAAATATTTACTTTTTTTGTTGGATGTATGTGTAATCAATATACTTAGCTGTAAATAATTCAAAGTAATATTTGTATTAAATTTTTTATGCCATCGTGTTTGTTAAACAAGCCTTTCGTTTTGTTTATATTGGGGTTTATTTCAATTATGTGATACTGATGATTTAAATCTTAGTAAGGAAATAATTCTAGTTTTATTAATAAAATAATAGAATTGCACTAATGATTTGGTCAGCTGTGAATGAATTCTGATGTCAGTAGCTTTCTTCTTAGAACATAAACTATGTGAAATATAACCATACTTTTAGTGACAGACAGACCGTTAGTATATTTCAAAAGAGATATTCTCTTGTGAAAGTGAACGGAAGATGAGGGCTACCAGATTAGCATGGCCTACTGATCTGGACAACTATAGCTACTTTTTTCCTACCCTGCTTAGGAGTGGTCAACCACACAGGGTCCTAGTGCTGACCATATAAATCCACTGGACTGGACAGATATATGGCTCTGAGCTTGATTATGGATCCTGATTTTGCTGCACTGGTGGGCTACTGTGAAAGGAAAAATCTTCCGCTGCGTTTTCCTGTTTGTTTGTGGGTTGACAGCTCCAAGTGAATTGATTCACAAGATATGTTTATCAGCTGGTGGATAATCCTGAGCAGAGGTAATCGCAGGCACCTGATCTCTTTGCTTCTACTGGCATCGTCATATTCTACATTGGAAGAAGTCTTCCAGTGTAGATAGCCTTTAGTGGTGGGGGAACGGGCCTTTGCCCATGCCTGTGATTAGGGGGCTCTTTGATATTCTTGCCATGTCCTCTCTCAATAAACAGTTTCTTTAAACATCCCACAAACCATTTTATCTCCATAGGTAGTTGGAATGTGAGCTCTGCACAAAGTTTTTTCTCTTGATGTCATCACAGAATTCCACCGTTATAATTTAGATATTATCGGCCTGCAAGAGCAGATAAAGGTCAAGTTCTTAAAAGTAATCTTAAATTTCTCTTCTCAGGGAGGGAAGACAATAAACATCACCAAGACATGAGTCTGCTTCTCAGCAGACACGCTAGTGATGCTCTTCTAGGATATGAGTGCAAGTAGTCATAAATACTTAACAGAAGGGGAAAGGAAAAGTTCCTTCCCCTGCTTGTTCGCTGGATGCTTTCTGTTGCTAGGTTTCCCTCCATGCGTCAGTGATGTCCTAGGATAGGGCTACGAATTTTATTGGTGACCCTTTAAAAGGGGAGACGAAAAGTTCCTTCCCCCCTCCCCTGCGTGTTTGCTGGAGGTTGACTTTTTAGGAGGGGCGTGTCCGAAATGACGTTACCGCTGGATGCTGTCTGTTGCTAGGTTAAGGGGTGTAGCACTTCGACCCCCACTTTAGTCTCTAGGTATGATTGGTCATTAACCCTCGACCCCTTTAGTTTCTAGGATTCGACCCCTTTAGTCTCTAGGTTTGATTGGTCATTAACCCCTTCGACCCTCAATTTTTAATTGGATGACCTCATTTTTCTGGAATGTGATTGGACGTGTTGGTCATTGATGGAGGTTTCAGTGAAAAGGCGTTGCAGCGGTTTGGGAGCCACAGTCATGGCTTTTGCAGATGTTCTGGAATCTGTTCAGCAGTATTGGTGTGGTCAACCCGATGAGCAATTAGTGCCTGTGTTTCCCGGTCTATTGGAACAGCTAGTGTGCGACAGCATCGTTAGATGACTGCCCGATCCTTCTGTAGAGAAAGTGGCTCTGACCCACAATATATGGTTATCCTGTCCTTGAAGGACTTGAGCGTATTGACTTTGAAGACTTGGTTGAGAGAGTGAAGGCAGCCAGCACCCTCTCCCAGTGAACGACATCCTCATCAGCATAAAGTCAGGTATGCTAGATATTAGCATTGTTCCAGATCATTGCGAAATACGTCACGTCTGCTGCGTCTTAGATTTAGACGGTTTCACCGTGAAGGGTAAATTTCTGACACGTGAACTAGGTTATTCAGTGAACTAGGTTATTCGGACTGTAGGGGCCTGACGGGTGTCTACAGATTCGACCTTTCCTTTGTGATGGACACTCCTCAGAAGGACTGAAAAATAATTTGTTACATATCCAAACACGTTACGGGCCTTCCCTTTTACCCTCGTTTCGGTGAAGTGGTGTGGGAGTATGGGTGCCTGGACGATATTGTACGTCACATCCAAAAAAAAAGTATCACAAGCCTTTTGCTTCTGTCATCACTTACAAGGGAGGATTCTACGAGAAGTGACTATTGACCAGACTTGGTATAACCTAGCTGGATTTAGAAAAAATTGGTTGTCCACGTTTCAAAGACCTTCCTAAAATACCTGGAACTGAGTGTGGTTATGACGAAGGTTTTGGAGTGCATTGTTCACAAGCCGAGACAGCAGCATTTAGCACATGGATGAACGAGTATATCGAGAAGCACTCTACGCAATGGACCGGTCGTTAATTGGTCAACCACATGGACAATTAGAGGCTTTTCCTTTGTGGAACTTGTTCGATGAACCTGATTATTTTGGCGAGAACGCTCCACCTATGATTGAAGATCTGAGTCCTGTTGAAGACAACCCTTCTGTGAATGAAGAAGACACCCCAACTGTGAATGAAAGCAACCCTCCTATTAGTGAGGAAAACCTTCCATGTGTTAAACGACAGAGAGAACCATCCGTCTCAACCATGACTCCACCACCATCCCTGGTTCCAATGCACTCCCCACCCCTCAAGCCGAAACCTAGACGGAAAATGGTGTGGAAACCTGTCCCTACCCAATACGAGGATTCTCTGCTAGAGGCGCAGCCTGTACAACCAAGGAGGGAGAAACGTGACGTCACCCCTGCCCAGCAGAGACTTAAGCGGCTGAAAAACCTGTAGAACACAACAGTTGTCGACATGCAGCCGGCTAGTGAACACTCCTACCCTCTCGGAGGTGAAATTTTCGTCGTGCCTAGACTGTACCGTGAACGTCTCCAGGTCCACGTGCATCGTTACTGCAGCTTCAGTGAAGGAGGACTAGTTTACCCGACGAAAGAAGGGATCACTCTAACACTTCCAGAGTGGCAGGAATTACTAGCAGTGTCGGACAGAATCAACGTCGCTAATTCCACCAAAAGAGAGACTTGGTTTGTGATGAGCAACTTACAATTGTGCGCTTACTGTAATAGTTCTGTATTCGGGGTACAGGCACGACTGAAAGATATGTAGATGGGGCAAACCGCACTTGCCCTCAGGGACTCCAGTCTCACAATGCAAGGCTTCAGCCTCATTTCGCTGTCTGCAGGAATCTCGCTAGCATCTGTCATCTTACCCTGCTTTTTTAATCACAGGGCACGTCCCACTACAATATTTCGATCGAGACACAAGTTGTCATTGTTGAAGATGGAGATCACGGAATTTTTGCTACTGTTAAAGGCAGCGAGGTCAGCCAGAGGTCTGCACCGTGGTCCAGGGACGTTGCTGATGCCTCCGGAACGTTCCAGGTTGGAAGCTGCCAGATCAAAATATAACTTGTGATCTGTACCGATTGCATCGTTAGACTGAAGAACCTTCTCAACTGTAGCCATGAATTTCTCTGCCGTGACTTCACTACGTGAGGTCAACGGCAGGTTGATGGGGTTCCGTAGGCACTTGGGCTGTACACACAGTCTCACATGACTGTATTCCTTCTTTGGCATTAGTCGTTTAAAATTTTTTTTGAACTTCCAGAAGAGTGTCAATAAAATCAAGAGGGTTCACATGTTCAAAGTTAATTAAATGTACAGTTGCTCAAATAAATATTCGACACTATGATTGATTACAGAATTCAGAAAAAATATCTGGCAAAGATTTTTTTAGAAATTAGTGATCTCGCAACCTTCGTGTACTGTACACGAAGGTTGCCAGATCACTAATCATTAGGGCTGTTGATGAAACTGGTAGTAGAGTAGGTTTGGTCATAAACAGAGAGAAAACTAAAGTGATGAAAATTGGTCAGGCAGGCTGTGATTCAGTTAATCTGAATGGTTGCAGTCTTGAGCAGGTGTCACAGTTTAATTATCTTGGGAGCTATGTAATAGATAATGGTGATGTGCGTCATGAGATTAACAGACGAATAGGGATTGCTGCCGGGACTTCTAAGAATCTATGGAGAGTGTGGAGAAATAGGCGTATACACCTAAAGACTAAAATTAGACTGTATAATAGTTTGGTTCTTTCTAGGATTAGTTATGGAAGTGAAACTTGGACGCTGTGTAAACAAGATAACAGGAAACTAGATGCTTACGCATATCTTGGGTATTCGGTGGTTTAACTTTGTAACTAATGATGAGTTAGGCAAAGGAGTTTGCAACCTCCTTTAAGCAGCATATTGTGCAGAGAGACTCCGTTGGTTTGGCCATGTTGCCCGTATGGATAATTATAGATTGGCGAATAGGGTTATGAACAGTGTGCCTAAAGGCATTAGAAAGAGGGGGAGACATAGGATGCGATGGACAATGTGAAATAGGACCTTATTAGAATTCGTGTGCAGTGGCCGGATGCAGCTCAGGACAGACATGCTTGGAGAACTAAATTGCACGTTCTGGTTGGACCTCCGTAGCCCATGGTTGCTTGAGGATGATGATATATATGTGATATATATCAATATTGTTAAACCCTATCTGAAGTTGGTATGAATATATTTTGCTAACCTGAGAATAGATATTTATCTCTTCCAAAATGTTTGCAAATGTAACTCATATATTTTAAGAAATCAGTAAAATTATGCTTAAAATTCAGGTATATTCCATTTTCTTATACCATTTACAATATAATAAAAATGTGTAACTACGTTTCGATAATATGTTTATTGAATATTTTTGACATTGAGATTGTGAAAATATTTCCAGCAAGAATGAAATGCTTCTCTGCATTTATGATAATTTGCTTTATAATTGATTTGATTCAATTCAGTACAAGAAATGAAATCATTTAAGTAATGGCGCACATCGAATTAGAAACGAATCAGATCCGCTGACTTAAAGCTATGATGCGACGCACAGCCCCACTTCTGACGTCATTAGCAATGCCAGCGATTAAAATTCAATTAATGAATTTTAGGATATCTTTCATGTTCTAGATTATGTATGAGTCTTTTAGGAAGAGATACATAATTTTCATTAAAATCAATTTACTAGATAAATGTTTTATAATGAACTGATATTACATGATCTAATATATTTCTTGTCACATCTTCATTGGGCATCTTTTATGAGTTGAAACAAAAAAAAGTGTAGTGAAATATTTACTTAAATATATTCCAAAGCTGTGATATACACTAGTATATTGTTAAAATCAATATGCAGAAAATCTTAATTTTTTTATGAGTTTTGTAATTTTCTGTATCATATTCTAAAATATTACTGCTGAATACAGTACAAGTTTTATTCAAATCTGTATATTCCTCACTGTATTTGCATTATGTTGCCTCAGGGACATTATGCCCATGTTTGCACTGAAAATAATTTGCTGTAAACTACATCAAATAAAGATGAAAATTATGTTCATTCCTATCAAATATGCTGTTTCTGTTCATTAAACTGTCCTATTAAATGTGGCAATCAGAAGTGCTAAGCAGTCACTTTATTATGTACACTCCTGTCAATAGGGCACAGCAATTTTTTCATTGTGCTTTTCATAGGAAAATGCAATTGAAAATAAACCATTAAATCTAGGTTTTTAGAAATATGAGGTTCAGTATTTAAATAGTTATGAAGGTAGAAATATTTAACTTAGCTCGTTCAAAATTGATGGAAATTAGTATGTGAACTACTAAAATGTATTCATACTTTTCACAGTATTTATCTTACTAAAGTTTAATGTACCGGTTATTGCTTCCATTTCAACCTGTTTACGCGACAGCAGTTATATAAAGTGGAATAACTGTTATTAAATATTCCATAATTAAATACCAAACGTGCAACGTAGCCACTGTCACAATTTTCCTTAATAATTTTAAGAAGTTATTGCGCTGTAAAATCTCAATTACTGCTTGCATATCATGGAAATTTAGCTAATAAGTGACCACTGAAAGTATATATTTTTTAAATTATATTTGAGTCGGGTGATTTCTTTTCCAAAAGATTAAAAAAATGTACTCAATAAGTAAATATTAAGGATACCGCAACTGGTAAGTAAATGAAAACCAGTGGTGTATTCTGAATCAATGCCTTGCAGTTGTTAAATGTTTAAAAAAAAAAGAATTTAAAAATTATATATATTTGTATATACATATCCCAAACCACCCGTTTAAATACACCTCTGGTTTTCTGATTTTGCTCTTTATTCTAAACACTATAATATTATGCCTTTAATTTTTTTTAAGGAAACTGCTGGTATTTTAAGAATTATCACAAATTAGATTAAATGGGGTATGAAGAAAGAAAAAAAATTAGGTTTCTTGTAAAAATCAGCTAGTTTTAAATTAACTATCAAATTTAAATTCGCTTATATAAAAGGCTAAACAAAAAAGTGGAAAAAGAGTACAGCCATTATTTGATCTACACAAGGAATTTTTCATGTGATTTAACGATACGAAAAAAAGCGAAATAAAATCGCAAAAACGAGATACAAGGTTCTGTGCGAACGAATCGAGTGGCGTTTGCAGCTACCGGACTAAGTTGATCACATGACGGCTGAGGATCGCCCCAGTGTCATGGCCTGTCTTTCTAGTTGGCCTTGCAATGCCAGTCGTCGGCCTCGCAATGCCAGTCATGTGACATCAAGCTTTCCTTTCAGACGGCTTTGGCTGTTCACTAAAGCTGTTTTGGAGTAATATGGTTGTTTTCGTGTAATTATCAAGAAGTTTCCAGGCTGATGGAATGGCATAAATTTCTTTGTTGTTGATATGTCTACTATTCTTGTATTTTGCGAAGATTTTCGATGTAATCGAGTTGGTACTGTGTCGGTGGAGCACAAATAATTTGAGCTTCATTAAATTTCGGTATTGCATTACCATGGTAGACAGCTTCTTGCAAGTATTCTGTTTCCGGTTTTTCATATCTCTTTTGTGTTTCAAATTCAAATTTATTTTCAATAAGTATTATCTATAGTTATTTTACATAAAAAATCCCACTAAGCCGAAGCTTATCAGTGGAAATGTATAAGATTTTAACAGATATGATCTAGATTACATCAATATCATTACATAAAATGAAAGAGAATAAAAAAGAATGAAAAGATAAATGATTCATAATAAAAACATCACTTTTTCATCAACCACTGAAATAATTTTTCTTTAACATCTCAAATTTTACTTAAGTTAATAATTTCTCTAAGAAGCAAGTTAAATAGGTAGGGAATTTGATATTCTTTGCAGTTTTGTCTGTAATTATTGTAAAATTTTGGTTGTTTCAAAAAACTCAGCCTTTTTTCTAATAAGCTTACTGTGGCAAACATTTTGCTTATAGGCATTATTAAAAAAGTTATTGATAACACAAACTTTCAATAGATACAATTTTGAACAAACTAAATATATCCTTCAGTCTTTGCCTGAAGGGTCTTTTGGTTTCTTCGTAGTAATCGCACATTATAATTTTTATTTACTCTTGATAAAGCTGCTACGAAATAAACAATGAAACTGGTCGTGTGCCTTCGGTGCATACGACAGCCCTCAGTGTAAGAGAACCAGAAGTTGACTTGACCACAATGCCAATGCAGTGAAGTCACAACTCTCAATAAGTGCTTCTTTTATTCTTTGCCTAAAAGTCCTAATAGGCACTTTAACAACTCCAATGGCTGCTATATGTACATACTTTTACCTACAGCAATATAGTGAACCTTTATGAATGCTTGAACTTCAACTAAGTGTTTCTAACTTTATTTTGTGAAATACAGTTGAACCATACAATATTCTCAGTGGGTATTTCACATAAGAATATATTACTAAGTGGCCAGATTCAAATATTTTGCATGATTATATTTCTTGAGATTAATAAGGAAGATATCTGTGCACAGTTTCAGTGTTAATTAAGCTTTGGGAATATATTAACCTCATTATTATCTTTTATTCATGCATACGATTCATGAAATATAAAAATTTTTGAATCTAATTGCCTTTATTTAACATTTAATAACACTGAGCATTTATACAGTGTCAAATATAACAAAAAACTATTTTGAGATATGATTAATAGATAAGTGCCATTATATTTAATTCCAATCAATTAAGATACATTTTTAATGCTATCTTGTGTTCTCTTGCGTTGCACAAAAAATGCTTTTCCTGTTTCATACGATGAAATCATTATTGCACAAGCTGGTGCCACCTTTATCATTCTGGGCACTATACCTGAAATAAAAGTTTTTAAATTGAATTTAAAATAAAACCACATATTAGTATTAACGTATTTTTATTTCTTTTTACAAATAGTAAAAGATGTTTGCTGCTAAAATGAGGTAAATCGATTGGATTTTAATATACAGACTATCCCAATCTGTTTTATTGAAAAATCACATTAAATAATATTACAGTGTTAATTAAAAAACAAAAGTTACTAAACTTTAAATTCAGCTCTTAACATTGACATGATAGAAATTTGAAGAGAGGGGCCTGTCACTGAAAAGAATGTTTTCCCAATTGAAAACTGAATTTGAAGTTCAATAATTATGACTTAACATTGTCTAATAATTAATGCTCTTTATGAAAAAAAAAAACTTATGATAAGGATCTAAATTAAATGTACTAATTAACTTCAATACTTGTGTATCATTAAAGAGTTATGAAAACGGGAGCATTTAAGACATTATTTTCAGTCCTATGAATTTATGTTCACATTTTATTACAATGACTGTTACATGGCTTCATTTACTTTAAAAATAGTTTTAATTCATTAAGTGGTTTTTAACTTCCTTCGATTTTGGATGAAAGATATTCCCAGTCAAATACTGCCGCTTCGGTAACTTTAGATGAACTAACAATGATGAAAATTAAAATTTAGATCCACACATGAAATGCTTAAGAAATCAAATACATAGGCTTGGAGTACTATAACATTTTATTCTTTATGTTTATTTCAAGCAAAGGTGACACAGGACTTTTTCATTCAATCTTCTTTTAATTACAGAATCAAGTCACTTAATATCAAAGATACAAGTATTCAAAGCTAATTAGTTGGGAGTTAAATTTCTTTTTCAATTTTTTTCAAATGTATGAATTGTGAAACATTTTAGCATGATTTCCAATTTTTCATGTTTACTTTAAATTGCACATCCCTTTATTATTACATAAGGCTGCAACCTCTGAAGCATTCGAAGTCTGAAGATTTCATACAATGATAGCTTTCCAATATAATAAATCTCCAGAAAAATATCTATCTGTCTCAAGGTTTTGATTTACAGAACTTTTTTTAGAATAACACTAAACATTAATTAGGAAAATATATAATTTTATTCAAAAATGTAATGAATCACTGATGAACTATTATTGAAAATAAAATAAATTTTTATGTCTTACCAATTTTAGTGTCATATAAATACCTTCTTTTAGTACTCACTGAAAACCTGATGCATGATGAATACTACAGATGGTGTTCAAAAAGTTCTTCACACACGTCTGTAGATTTGCACTTGTTCCTTCAAAATTAATGAGCTACTGTTTGAAAACTTGTCTAAACTTCTCCATTACATGTTAAAAACAAAGGCCATATCATCATTTCTTTCTTTTTTGGCAACATATAAAGTTCAGTCTGTGAAATCTATGTATTGTTGTTATGGACCCAACTAAAGACAGAAAGATTTCAATTTTCACGAGGATGCAGTTTGGAGACGACAAAACAAATTTCATGCCGATTTATCACATATACATGGAAATCATGACTGTTCATATAGCACTTTACAGGAAGGATGCACAAATTCAGAGGATAGCAAAGCTTCAAAGACATACCTTGTACAGGAAAACCAAAGGAGGCCATGAATGAGAGAACCATTACCGCTGTTTTCATTTAGGAAAACCAAAACATCACCATTCAGATAATAAGTTAGATGTCAGTGTATCGAATGGCAGTGTGGAAACAATTATTAATCAACATTTAAAGTTCCGAAAAATCTGTGCCAAATGGGTACCCCTTTTTGCTGATAGAACAGCAAAAAAGGGCTAGAGTGACTCATGCAAAGAGATGCTGCTAATGTCTAAACCTAATACTCCAAATGGTTAAGAGACATTGCACAGGTGATGAGATGTGGTTTTATTACTATATAACTTCCAGAAAGATCAACAACTATGTTTGGGTTGTGGAAGACAAACTGCATCCCCCAAATCCTTTGATAAGAGTTTTGCTCATGGAATAGGATGTTCACAATTTTTTCAATTCTTAAGGAGTGGTGACTGTGGATACCTTACCTGAAAACTGACTATAAATGGCCAATACTACACCAACACTGTTTTGTCCAAAAAGGTTAAGGAGATGAAAGAACAGCGAAAAACAATAGGCATGTCATGTGTTCTCCTTCTTCATGAAATTCCAGTGCTCACAAAACCATCAAGTTATGGTATGGCCTCTCTGGAGGAAGTAAAAATCAAACAGCTACACCATCCTGCATATTCACCCATCTTGCACTATTCGATTTTTGGTTGTTTCCAAAAATTAAAAATCAACTTTCTGGGAAGCCTTTTTCAAGGTTGCAAGATCTTGCAAAATGCTTTCATTCAGAGTATTCCCCAATGAAAGTACCACCAAGCATTCCAGAATTGGCGTAGATGTCTGAAACTTTGCATAGATGTTGTGGAGGGGAGAATATTGAAGGGCAGTAAAAGTTTCGTTGAAGTGAAATGGTTTTTGTTATGATGATGCATATCATGAACTTTTTGAACATCCTTCCTAAAATGTTTAGAACTTGCTTATTTGAATCACACAAAATACCTTAAAGTATTTCTCAGTAAGAAGGATGTGTTTGTTTTGACAAGCATAAAGATTTGAAATCTGGTGTAATGGATGATAATTGCAATCTGAGATCTGTCTCAGCATCCAGTTCATTTCTATATTTGATTTCTGTCTCATCATATCAAAAAATTACAATTCACATAGGTAAAGGATTAGAAATGGCAGCAGTTTTTTAATAGTATGCTTTGAAATCTTAGGATACTCTTCAGTTAAGCCACCTTAAAAGCATGAAGTGAAATAAAAAGTAAGGCTTGGATATTTGTGTTGTGTATCTGCTAAAATATCAGCTTCCAAACAGACCTTTGCTATTATCATATTGAACTGACAGGCTCCTGTTTGACTTCAGTGGCAAGCAGCTGCCTGAGGGGTAATTTATTTATTAATGTCACAGAATCAAAGTTTTGATCAACATTTCAGGGAACTTGGTTTGGGAACTATTGCTCTAAAAAGTGCCTTAACCCTTACAGTGCCAAGAGATGATTAAATGGTTTTCAAATATTACTATAAATGATCTTGTAATGTGTTATTTATGCGAAATTGTTCTAGCTAAAATTAATCTACATTTTTTCCTTTCAATTTTTATATTTTTTGTTCAGAATTAAATGCTCTTCCTCTTAGTATACAATGTGAACTATTTCATTTATTAGTTATTTCATAATATGGCTTAGAAGTTGTTTCATTTTTGGAGGAAAAAAAACCCTGGCACTGTAAGGGTTAATGGGCTTTTATGAACAGGTAAAATATTTTCTGAAGCAATAAAATTCTTTCCATCATTTTTAAAATTTCATTAACTTTTATATATGATGATGACAACTGCTTAGAGTACTTACTCATTCAAATACTTAAACTCAGTAACTTGCAAGCTTAGATATTCTTTATCACAAAGATGGCTTTTATATTTTGCATTATTTTAACATTAAAGACATGTTCCACTTATCTGTAAATAAAAAAATGTCAGTTATTTTGGATGCAACTTACTGTTTCTCATTATTTATTAATTGTCATCAGCAAAGGAGAACCCAAAAAATTATAATTTTTTTTGTTTGATTGACATGCGTATCTCTGATTGCCTTGGAAAATATATGATATTTAAGCCATCAAGTCCCCCCCCCCCCACACACACACAAACCTTGAGTACACCACTGGTCATCAGGAAATCTGCTTATCGAAAATATCATCCTCTACATCCCAACGCCTACTAGAAAATAATGGACCCAATATCAAGCCTTGCAGCATTTCACTAATTCTATCGAGTCTGAAAACTTTTAACTATAACTATTCACTTATCAATTAACCACTTCAAATTCATCTTAGTTTGTTAGTACACCATTAAAACACTAACTTTCAAATACTTATCAGCACACAATCCTTGGTCTTTTTTTTTTCTAACCTTTACAAGATCAGAAGGTAATATATCGAAAAATTCCCAAAAGTTACATATCTAATGTATATTCTACTACCTTCATATACAAAAATTTCTGAGTTACACTTTGAACACTAAAGACAATGACTCAGCAGATGATAATGGCCTTTTTTCAGCTTTCAATTATTTTATCCTTCTCAAAATTTTCTTGAAACCAACTTAACTCTGTTACAGAGATAAGAACAAATACATATGTTATGCATATGCTCACCACTGAACCTTTAATTTTTTTTACTACCTTTTAGAGCAGTTGGTTAAGTCACCACTTTTATGCATTTCACAACTCCCTCAAAGTAGCCAGTTAAATTTCTAAAATCTTAAAAAATAAATAAATAAATACCCCCTCAAGCAGCTGCTTGCCACAGAGGTCTGACAAGAACCTGTCAGTTTAAATGCCATAGTAGGTCTGAGAGGATGGCAGGACCTCAGCAGAAAAACAACACACATCCATGCCTTACCCGGGACTCGAACCCAGGTCCCTTAGATCGAGGGCTAAGCATGCTAACCACTCGGCCACGGGATGGTTAGAATCTTAACTGTGGCAAAATACATTTCTCTGGCAAATGCTATCACACAGTTTAAAAATTCAGTGACAATATCTAAAAATTGTTCTAGCTAAAATTATTCTCAGGATTGTTAAGTAGAAAAATCAGCAAGATTATTGAAAGTTAAATTTGTAAGTTGATATTAGTGCTATTTCCCTGCCTTATGCCTAGACTAAAACACTTGTTGAAGATACCAAAGCATTAGCTAGACATAATTGTATTACAGATGACAAGGATGCGAAAAACAAAATAGCAAACCCTGGATGTGGATTGGACTACATTCAGTAATAGAAGTAAGTTAAGTAGGCCTACACCTGAATTGTAGGCTGTATAATTGACCAATAATGGGCAAAAGTTATTGTAGGCCTACAATAACTTATACAGCCTACAATTACTTAACCTAAATAAGTTATTGTAGGCCTACACCTGAAAAATTATTCTAGGCACAGCCTTGGTAATCCTTTCAGGTCCCTATCATCTGCAGATGTTGACAGGTTTTCAAATGATAGTCCAAAAATGGGCAAATGCTACTACTCCAACACAAAAATATTTTAACATTTTTTAAATATATAAATTCTCATTTGAATTTATATATATTATAAAAATATATAGTTTAATAAATACTGTTCATCTTTTCAATTTCGTACAAATTTTAATGCACTATAAAAACAGATAATAACACTATAATAAAAAACAGATGGTCTGTAAAATTTAGCTAGGTAGTCATTGGAAGGAGAGCTATGCACCAATCCACTGTGATGATGCATAGAACCGTCCAGGCCTAGCACCTAATGTCCAACCCCACCTTTTTGTGGTGCATGCCGTTAGTACCTTTCATAAAAGATACTCTCGTATGGAAGTGAACAGAAGGGGAGAGCTGCCAGATTAGTGGTCAACCACACAGGGTCCTGGTGCTGACCATATAAACCTACTGGACTGAAAAAAGGCTTCGAGCTTGATTATGGTTCCCGAATTTGCTGCATTGGTGGGCTTCTGTGGAGGGATAATCTTCTGCTGTGTTTTCTGTTTGTGGGTTGACAGCCCCAAGTGAATAGATTCACAGGATATGTTTATCAGCTGGTGGATAATCCTGAGCAAAGGTCATCGCAGGCACCTGAACTCTTTGCTTCTACTAGCATCGTCAAATTCTACATTGGAGGAAGTCTTCCAGTGTAGATGGCTTCAGCCTTTAGTGGTGGGGGAACGGGTCTTTGCCCCATGTCTGCGATTAGGGGGCTGTTTGATATTGTCGGCATTCCCTATCTCAATAAACATAGTTTCTTTAAACATCCCACTAAACATTTTCTCTCCATAGGGAGTTGGAATGTGAGGACTCTGCACAGAGCTTTTTCTCTTGATGTCCTCACACAAGAATTCCACTGTTATAATTTAGATATTCTCGGCTTGCAAGAGACCAGATGGACAGATAAAGGTCAGATTCTTAAAAATAATCTTAAATTTCTCTTTTCAGGGAGGGATGATAATAAGCATCACCATGGTGTGGGTCCGCTTCTCAGCAGACATGATAGTGATGCTCTTCTAGGATATGAGTGCATTAATGAAAGGTTTCTTACAGGAAAATTTCAGACAAGCGATAAAGACTTGAATGTTATCTGCTGTTATGCCCCCAATGAGGATGAGAAGGATAGGTTTTATGGACAACTTCAGGATATTTTGACTTCTGTCAAGAAAGGAGATATTACCCTTGTTCTAGGTGACTTCAATGCCAAAGTTGGTACTGACTCTGACCTTTGGGGAGGGGTGAAAGGCCCTTTTGTTATTGGTAGCTGCAATGGCAATGGGCAACGTCTCCTACAGGTAAGTAAACTCAATGGTTTCAGAATAACTAACACTTATTACAAACACTGCAACATACATAAGTACACATGAGGTTCACCAGATGGGCTGCATAAGAATATGATTCATTATATATTAATTAATAGCAAATGGGCTAATTCTGTTAGGAATACCAGGTCGTATAGGGGAGCTGAAATTGGATCTGATCATTACTTTGTTAAATGTGTCTTGCAACTTAAACTTAAAAAGGGTTGTGCTAAGGTTAAAAAATTTACCTCTAATACTGAAGCTCTGAAATACCCAGTTATAGCTAAAGCTTACCATGATAGGTTACTTAGTCATTATGAGAGTCATGGTTTGCTTACTACTGAAGTTGAGGAAGAATGCAGCCATTTTAAACAGGCTTTTTGGAAACAAATAGTGCTCTTTTAGGAAGAAAGGAGCAGAGGAGGCAGAATTATTTTAGTGATAAGGTACTTGGGTTTATTTCAGAAAGAAAGAACTGCAGGAATGTCCTTGATCAATATCCTACAAGTCCTAATAGAAAGCATTACAGAAAACTTAATAAATGTGTAAAGGATCAGTTAGCTGCTGATAAGAATCTTTGACTTGATGGCTTGGCTGACAAAGCCAAGGAAGCAGTTAGACAGCACAACAGCAGAGAGCTGTACCAGATAGTTGTGTGGTAGAAAATGGACAGGTATGCAGGGATTGAGGGATAAACAAGGTAAGGTTATAGAAGGTGAGGATTCTGTCATAGCTAGGTGGACTGAGCAATTCAGTGATGTTCTAAACAATGTGGTTAGTTTTACTCCCATTATTTGTAATAATGATAGATGCATTGGTGGCTTTAATGCTGGCCTTATAACACAATCTGAAGTTATTTTGGCTATTCTGCACTTAAACTTCATAAATCTCCAGGGATAGATGAAATTACTATGGAAATGCTTAGAGCTGGGAATGTTTCAAGTTACCACTTGGATGACTGAAATTTTGAATATCTTTTATGATAAAGGTATGGTTCCTAAGAATTTTACCAGAGCTATTATTATCCCTATTTTCAAAAACGGTGATGGCAGTTCTTGTGATAACTATAGGGGTATCAGCCTACTCTAAGTTCCAGGGAAAGTTCTTTGCATGATTGTGCTTAATAGAATTAAGAATCTGGTTAACAGGCAATTGTGTGATGAGCAATGGGGATTCAGAAGTGGTAGGGGATGTGTAGATCAGATATTTTCACTTAGGCAGATTCTTGAGAAATGTTTAGAGTTTCAGAAACCTTTGGTTGCTAGATTTGTTGATTTCAAAAAGGCTTTCGACTCTGTTGATCGTCATAATTTGTGGTTGATTCTGAGATCATATGGTATACCTGACAAGTTAGTTAACATAATGGAAGCTATCTATAATAACACTGAGTCGTGTGTGAGAGTTGGTAAGGCTTGTAGCAATTGGTTTAGCATTACTTCTGGTGTTCGACAAGGGTGTATTTTGTCTCCTTTTCTCTTTAGTTTGGTTGTTGATTATGTTATGCGAAATTCACTTCAAGGGAAAGATTTTGGCCTTAAATGGGCTGGAGATACGAAAATTTCTGATTTAGATTATGCTGATGATTTAACCCTTTTGGCAAATGATGTTGATCAGATGAACTCTTTCATTCGAGCTGTTGATGAAACTGGTAGTAGAGTAGGTTTAGTTATAAACAGAGAGAAAACTAAAGTGGTGAAAATTGGTCAGGCGGACTGTGATTCAGTTAATCTGAATGGTTGCAGTCTTGAGCAGGTGTCACAGTTTAATTATCTTGGGAGCTATGTAACAGATAATGGTGATGTGCGGCATGAGATTAACAGACGAATAGGGATTGCTTTACTTTTAAGAATCCATGGAGAGTGTGGAGAAATAGGCATATACACCTAAAGACTAAAATTAGACTGTATAATAGTTTGGTTCTTTCTAGGATTAGTTATGGAAGTGAAACTTGGACGCTGTGTAAACAAAAATAACAGGAAACTAGATGCTTACGCATATCTTGGGTATTCGGTGGTTTAACTTTGTAACTAATATGAGGTTAGGCAAAGGAGTTTGCAACCTCCTTTAAGCAGCATATTGTGCAGAGAGAGACTCCGTTGGTTTGGCCATGTTGCCCGTATGGATAATTATCGATTGGCGAATAGGGTAATGAACAGTGTGCCTAAAGGCCTCAGAAAGAGGGGGAGACCTAGGATGCGGTGGGCAGACAATGCCAAACAGGACCTTGTTAGAATTGGTGTGCAGTGGCCAGATGTAGCTCAGGACATATATGCTTGGAAAACTAAACTGCACAGTCTGGTTGGACCTCCGTAGCCCATGGCTGCTTGAGGATGATGATGATGATGATGATAAAAAACAGAAAAATGTTCTAGATGTAATTCATTTTTTAGGCTGGACCCTGGAATGATTAAAAAGTGCTTAAATCAAGATATTAATGTAATTATTTATTCAAACTGTTCAATACAGATAACGTTTTGCATTTTTATCTACTATAAGTGAAAATCATGGGCCTGTCCTATATAATAAGATTTATTTACATGTGAACAAACTTTTTTTTTGCAGTCCCTTCAACCATGTCACAACGATCTTTTACTATATAAATGTAACCTCAAGGGATGTTGATGAGCTGTTGCTTGTTTTCAGAATTATTATTTTTGCATTTTCAACAATATGGTGACTCTGCAATGTCATGGGAAACTTGTTTGAGGATAATTGCATCAGTCATCATTTTAGAGTGTAAATGAAGTTAGACGTAAAGTTTTTCACCATCCATTAAAAAAGCTGCTGACAGGGAAAAACAGACAGATGACAAGAGATTTTTAAATTTCAATTTGATATCTTGAAAACTTAACTTAGTCAAACCACTAGCAATAAGATATTTGAGTTTTATACCATTTAGAAAAAAACTGTCAAAGCAAATAAATTACAAAGTGTTTTTTACTTTAAGCAGTTTTAAATGTTGCATAAATTATTTACAATACCTGAAAACAATGGTTTGATGCCTCCTTTTCGGTAAAGATTTGTTAAAATATGAAACGTTGTGAACCTTTGTTTTTCTGTAAAAAAACAATGAAATGTACAAAAGGCTAGTCATAAAAATGTATTCCAAAATTACATTTTGATAACAAAATGCATTACACTTATATTATTATATAATGCATAGCTGCAATTAATCAAAAAATATCCAAGTACTACTTGTGTAGAGAAAAATAACATTATATAGTCTGCTAGGATGGTAGATTAGTAAACTTAATTATGAAAATGTACCTAAGGTTTGAGACTTTGACAAACAATGAATTAGGCAAAGCCACACAGAACCTTCTTAGTGGAGCACTTTTTAATTTACCAAATTCCTTTTCGTCATAGTTTTTACTATATTTTATGCTACAATATTGTAATTTCTTTTCATGAGGAAAAACAGAAAACATCCATCAACATAAACATTTCACTAATTTAAAAGATCTCTGATGGCTTATAGTTAAAGGTTTGTAACATTTTCTTTTCAGCTATGAGACTAAACACCTCAAAGTATTTTGTTCCTCAGTGGATAAAAATGAATAATCCCATAATATCCCACACTGCAAGCAATGCTACTGTTCTGAAATTGTCATGGTTACTGATACTGATCAGCCAATGTGAACAGTATCAGTAACTGTTTATGATTTAAGACCCCAATTGAAGTCAACCAGCTTCTGGGAGATTCAAAATCATGATAAAAGTTTTGCTAAGCATGTTTAAGAATAAAGAATTAAAAGAGAATTTAGTAGCCAATTAAAATAAATTTTTCCACTGAAAAAAACAACAACAACAACTGAAAACAAATATATCCCATAGCAGGCAGGAGAGCACCCAGCATTTGTGACCATTATAATCATCAGTCTAACAGCTATTCTTTAAATACCAGGGCACTCATTAGTGACATTTCACTCAATAATGGTAGTATCTAGGTTGTTCTGTCACTGATTTCTTGACCTTTAAATTTATTTGTATGCTTTCAAGAGTGATTACCATATAAGAATGCCTTTACAATCTGCAACCATCAGACCTATCTGTATGATAATCATAGAATGACTGAACTAACAGGGGTGACTCATCAACTAAACCAACTGGGACATTGCCCCACCAAAAATAATCACAAAAAATAAATGAATTTCAAATTAAGGATTCAATATTTGTCATATCTAAATCAACAAAATATCAATTTTATATTTGTTTTGTAATATTTATCTGCTGTGTTACACAGGCAATCACAGCATTTACTTTGTGAATCAGGACTACATCGCCTGCTTTTGCATTGTCAGTACAAGTTTTAACATTATGGCAACCATCCAGAATCTTAGCATTATCTATTGTAGTGATGACACAAATGTGCATACACCAAAACACAACAGTAATAAACTGCAGGAGGTGGGTAACCATTTTGTAGTGGCCCATGACACTTGATTGGCTGATTCTATCAAACCAACCATTAGTCAAAGAGCTTGTTATTTAGTGAAAATCTTCAACTCTGGCAGGTCAACAAGCCTAAACTTTCCTGGCAAGATATGTTTGAACTGGATTGCAAACCTTTATTTTGCCAAGGTAGGATACGCACAAAGAATTTAAGAACATTAGATATGAAAATATAAAATGTGCTGAACATATGGTCTACAAGAGAATACTAATATTATATTTTAACATGTCAACCCATTATCAATGCATAGTTTGATTGGCTAAATTCATAGTCTACTTTTTGGACTTGCAACATAAAGGTCTTCACCCAGTTTGATCCCAGCCACTGTCATTATAGTTTGTTGTTGTTTTTTCAGTTAAATTTTTATAATTCATTTTATTACCATATAATTTTTTTACAATTGTTATAAAATAAATGTATAACAAACAAATTAATACTGTATATTAAATATAACCAAAATAGACAACTTTTCAAGTGACAATTTACACCAAGTAATTCAGTCTAAAATAATATAATTTAAAATTGGAACAGAGTCAAAAAAATTAAACCTATATATATTAGACATAATTTTCACAAATAGTTTTTAAAATGCCACTAGAGTGGAAAAGAGAAATGCAGATATGTATGTAATTATTACAGTGGAGGGGCAAATATTGTACTATATTGAATAGTAAACCTTTCAAGTTTGTTTTTCCCAAAATTTTTTGTTAATGCATTTTGAGAACAGTTTAAAAAAAATATGCATTATAAAAAATCTGTTCAATTGAATATCATCATCATCATCATCCTCAAGCAGCCATGGGCTATGGAGGTCTAATCAGAGCATGCAATTTATTTCTCCAAGCATATCTGTCCTGAGCTATATCTGCTGCATCTGGCCATTGCACACCAATTCTAACAAGGTCCAGTTTGACATTGCCCACTTCATCCTAGGTCTCCCCTTCTTACTGAGGCCTTTAGGTATACTGTTCATAACCCTATTCGCTAATCTATAATATCATCATCGTCTAGTTGGGCCTTTCTAATTTCTATTAAATTCCAGATATTAGGAGTATTACTGTGTTCTTGGGTCGATGTTATTTGTCTTATGGGCATTATATCTTTAATACCATTTTTCAACTCTGCATTATAACAATGCTTACAGTTGTCAATACATGGGCATCTGGAAAGGGCATCTGCATTCCTATGTAACTTGCCACTTCAATGTTCAATGGAGAAATTGTACTCTTGCAACTGCTGTATCCACCTAGTAATTTGTCTTTCAGGATTCTTAAAGTTTAATAGCCACCTGAGTGCAGCATGATTATTATATATTATGTATTGATCAGTACATATAAAAAATTTCTGGCCATAGAGATAATGATGAAAATGTTCTATTGTTTTTATTATTGCTAACAGTTCTTTTTGAGTGACACAATAATTCTGGTTTGGATATAAACTTTGGCTAAAATATGCAATCTCTTTCTTGTCCATCTTGTTGTTGTGAAATTACAGCACCAACTACTGTGTTACTTGCATCAGTATCTATTATGAACTGTTTCCCAGCTTGTAGATATGCTAACACTAGTGCCGTGGAAAGAGCTTGCTTCAACTGTTGGAAAGCCACTTTACATTCATTGATCCACATGAACTGCACTTCCCCTCCTCTGTCAGACAATGTAATGGCCTTGCGATGTTGGAGAAACCCTTGACAAATCTTTTATAATATGTGCGAAGTCCAGTAAAACTATGAAGTTGATGAACATCCTCTGGTGTAGGCCAGTTTCTTACAGCTTCTATCTTACTAGGATTAGTCTTAATTCCTGATGTAGTGATGACATGACTAAGGTAATGAACTTCTTGCTGGGACAGTTTACACTTAACGGTCCCAATTTTAGATTGGCTGGCCTAAGTTTTTCAAACACTTGACGAAGATTTCTCAATTGTTTCTTAAAAGTGTTTCCAAGAATGATGATGTTGTCCAAGTAAATCAGGCAGACATCCCAAGACAAACCTTTGAGCACCTACTCCATTAGTTATTCAAACATCACAAGTGCATTTCAAAGTCCAAATGGCATCACTTTAAATTGCCCAAGTCCATTTCCTGTAGTGAAAGCTGTTTTCTCACGGTCTTCAGAATGTATACCAACTTGCAAATAGCCACTATTCAAATGTAATGTCGAGAACCATTCATCTACTGCAGGCATGGCCAACTGTTTTTGCCCCCGGGCCGGATTGGAAAAAAAAATATTTTCACGGGCCGGACGAAATATTAAAATTGAAAAATGTTAAGCAAAACACTTATTTCTTTAAGTAAACAAAATTTTATTACGAAATTTGTTTATGAATAATTGTAAGTAAATCAATACAACAAATTAACATAATAACTAATACGACGTGTTGAGGCGGTTTGCATTGCTTATTATTTTTTTATTATCGTTTGTTTTAATACGTCGCTTGAACATCAAACAGATCATATCGAGTACAGATGAGTATAAAAGTTTTAATTCTTTATAATGGAATCTTTTTTAAAAAATATAGAATTATCGAGAACTAATTCGATTAATTACTAGAAGTTAAATGCTAATATTGAAAAATTGTTCGCGGGCCACATAAATTCATTACGCGGGCCGTATGTTGGCCATGCCTGATCTAGTGTATCATGAATCCTAAGTAAAGGAAGGTAGTCTTTCATTGTTACATCAATCAATCTGCAGTAATCCACACAAAATCGGGTAGATCCATCCTTTTCACTGGTGATGTCCAGGGACTATATGATGGTTCTATAATATCTTGAGCTTCCATGTTCCTTATGAGTTGTTCTGTCTCCTCCCATTTTGCTAATGGAAGCCTTCTTACAGGTAGATGGATTGGAAGAGAATCACCAGTGTTGCTCTTATGTTCTGTCAGGTTAGTATGGCCAAAATCATTTGATGTAGCAGAAAAAATGTCAGAAAACTCTTTAAATAGGTTTTTGGCCTTAGCAGTTTGGTCTTCAGTTAATATCTTTCTTGTTTCTCTCCACAAGTCAGCAAGATGAGAGGGGATGTCTGTATGGTGTTGGTTTGAGTCAGTAACTTCTATTGTGTTTACACTTGTTACCCATGTAACTTCACATATTGCTAATTTTTCACCCTTTTTCAACAATCTATTGCATTTGCTACAGTTTATGACTCTGATAGGGAGATCTGTTCTTTATCTGCTTTGACTAAAGTTCTTGCAACCAGGATACCATGAGCCAAAGGTCCTTTACCAGGGGCATCAGTGACCACCAATTGGAAGACCCCAAAAGTCTCCATCCAATGTCCATGGACTATAATTTCACTTTGTGCTGGGATTTCTGTGTCTTCCATCACTAATACTGTGGTCACACTTGATAAAGAATCAGATGTTTGGCTAAGCAGAGGGATCTCTTCTGTCATACAGATAAGTAGGCTGTCACTGGGTTTAATACTGAATCCATTTGTCTTTAGGAAATCAAGGCCGAATATGCATTCATTGTAGATGTCAGTGATGTAAACATGATGGCGTACCAGACAGCTACCAACTCTGATGTTGAGTTCTATCTTTCCATGGACTTTAGCACGATCTCCAGTGGCTGTTTATAGGGTTATGTTAGACTATCTAGCATTCCAGTTTGAGTGAGGTATTATCTTCTTTATTATGCCTGTTCTGAGTAAAGTTACATTTGCACCAGTGTCTACTATTATATGGTAAGGCACTCCATTCATGATTCCATCCACTACAACCTGTTGTCTCCACCATTTAGTGCTGAAACATGGGCGACTTCCCCTGGGGCCAGCCTTTGCCTTGCATATTGCTCACTCTTGTTGCCTGTTAGACGTACTTGAACCTTGCACCCTCGACTTTTTGCAGCTGGCTCGAATATGTCCAGTCTTGCCATAATTACAACACTGTAGGTCTGTGGAAGTAGTTGGGGAGGCACCATTAACTTCTTTTAAAACAGATAGTACAGCTTTGGTTAGTTCTTGCACTTCACTATTCTTTTCTAGTTTCATCTGCATTCACAAATCTCATTGTCCGGTTGTTTGCCTGGGAGGAAAGCCTGGACCACTCATACTTCATGGTATGTACCATAACTGACTTTAAGAATTCACCTTCCAACATCCTCAGGGATTGTTGAGTCTCAGGATCAGCAATAGCATCATTAAATTGTAATTGAGCTAAGTTATCTTGAATATCTACTGGACAGTTACTATAAGCCAATTTAGTTAGATGCTCAATATCACTGGCAAGTTCTTGCAAAGTTTCACCACTCTTCTGCATACAATGTTTAAATTGAGTCACATAATATTGTTTTAAATAACTATTGCCAAACCTGAGTTCTAATGCAGATATCAAACTTTGATAATCAAGTCGTTTCTCTTCTGGAACAGACTGTAAAACTTCTGCAGCAGAATTTCTTAATGAAGCTGCAAGAAAACAGGCCTTCTGAAATTCATTCCACTCATTAGCTCTAGCAATGACTTTGAATTGTGTTTTAAATACAGTCCAAGATGATTGACCATCATATGTAGAAGGTTAGTGGTACTTCTAGTGATATATGTAAAAACATTATTGTCACTAAAATTTCCATATCACAAGAAGAAGGTAACATTTCATTTCTTAAAATCTGAAACTGATGTTCACAATCAGTTTTTACACTTTCAATTTGATGCTTATAACTATCTTAATTCTATCAAGTTTTGTGTAAAATCACAAGTGATTTCATTTACATTACACCTTATCCCATCAATATAATTTTTTACACTGTTGGGTTGTTTTACCTCTGAGTGGCACTTTTTTGCACACCATGGGCTAAATGGCCAGGTTACATGGACCCTGAAGGCTCAGAGAAGGTTGGGGGAGGGGACCCATTGGAACATTTACACTGTTAAGTTTGGTCTTAATGTCTTTACACTGATCAGTGATTTCACTGATTTTTTTTTATTAAGATCATTATTCTGATCAGTAATCTTACTAATATGAGAAGCAAATTCATTATTTTCAGCTCACAATTCATTATTTTGTGTAGCCATTTTGGTTTTCAAGTCATCATTTTGGCTGACTATTTCAGCTCTCATATTGTCATTTTGAGAGGCCAATGCTTTTGATTCTAGATGCTTACGCAGTATCTTTGGCATTAGGTGGTTCAACTTTGTAACTAATGATGAGGTTAGCAAAGGAGTCGACAACTTTCTTTAAGCAGCATATTGTTCAGAGAGAGACTCTGTTGCTTTGGCCATGTTGCCTGTATGGATAATTATAGATTGGCGAATAGGGTTATGAACAGTGTGCCAAAAGGCTTCAGAAAGAGGGGGAGATCTAGAATGCGGTGGGCAGACAATGTCAAACAGGACCTTGTTAGAATTGGTGTGCAGTGGCCAGATGCAGCAGATGTAGCTCAGGACAGACATGCTTGGAGAACTAAATTGCATGGTCTGATTGGATCTCTATAGCCCATGGCTGCTTGAGGATGATGATGATTTCAGCTCTCATGTCACCAATTTGAGAGTCTATTTCAGCTTTCAAGTCATCTTTTTGAGAGACTATTTTGCTTCTTATATCAGTTATGTGTTTTACTTCTCATCCATACTTTTAGTGAAAGGCATTCAATAAATTATCCCACTCCTGACACCAAATGTTCTGAATTAAACAGATGGAAACTGAGCGTGAGTTAAAAAAATAGTATTTAACAATCATAATTCTAAAGTAATGTAATTTATTACAAAAGTATGAATGAAAATATTTATATAAACTCAACTAGCATAAATCTATGTCAGTATAAAAATAAATCTTCCAAAGAACTTAACACCTTGTTACTATTCTTACTATCTACACATAAGGCACAATATAGGACTTTTACATCAGTCGATTAGTGGCAAAATCTTATTTGTGAATAAACCTGCAATCTATTGAGAACAACCTTACCAATTCCTCAACTACTAAAAATAACTATGCATCAAATAATGAACTCTTCCTACAGAAAAGTTGAGATAGCTCTGTTTGTTCAACTAACATATAACCTCAGTAACATTTTTAAAAATCCTAAGCATCCTTCTTTTTCTTGCAGTCTGTTAACAGGATCAATACTAATAAACTTACTTAATCTGCCATGAACACACCAAATAAAAACGTTTCTTCTTTTTACTATAGCGTACAGACTAAAACAAACTATGCTTTTCTTCACACTCCAATTCCTCTTAATTACAACAACTTATTCATTATTTTTTTAAGTTCAGTTCGTTCGAAGTTGGTGATGTAATTTTCACACGAGCATCAAGACAATACATCATATCACGGTTCATTATAGCACATTTATCTGTCATAACAATATAATCAATCGTATTCTTATGCAGGCCCATCTGGTGAAACCCATGTGTACTTATGTATGTTGTGGTATTTGTAATAACTGGAAGTTATTCTGAAAGTTTACTTACCAGTAGGAGATGTTGCCCATTCTCATTGCGGTTACCAATATCAAAAGAGCCTATTAGCCCTCCCCAAAGGCCAGAGTCAGTACCAACTTTGGCATTGAAGTCACCTAGAATAAGGGTAATATCTCCTTTCTTGACAGAATTCAAAATATCCTGAAGTTGTCCATAAAACCCATCCTTCTCATTCTCATCATCATCCTCAGGTGGGGACATAACAGCAGATAACATTCAAGTCTTTTACGCTTGTCTAAAATTTTGCTGTAAGGAACTTTTCATTATGCACTCATATCTTAGAAGAGCATGACTAGCATGGCAGCTGAGAAGCAGACCTATGCCGTGGAGATGCTTTTTATCTTCACTCCCTGAAAAGAGAAATTTAAGATTACTTTTAAGAATATGACCTATATCTGTCCATCTGGTCTCTTGCAGGCTGAGAATATCTAAATTATAACAGTGGAATTCTTGTGTGAGGACATCAAGAGAAAAAGCTCTGTGCAGAGTCCTCACATTCCAACTACCTATGGAGAGAAAGGATAGTGGGATGTTTAAAGAAACTATGTTTATTGAGAGAGGACATGGCAACAATATCAAAGAGCCCCCTTATCACAGGCATGGGGCAAAGGCCCGTTCCCCCACCACTAAAGGTTATCTACACTGGAAGACTTCTTCCAATGTAGAATCTGACAATGCCAGTAGAAGCAAAGAGATCAGGTGCCTGCGATGACCTCTGCTCAGGATTATCCACCAGCTGATAAACATATCCTGTGAATCCATTCACTTGGTGATGTCAACCCACAAACAAACAGAAAACACAGCAGAAGGTTTTCCCTCCACAGAAGCCCACCAGTGCAGCAAAATCAGGATCCATAATCAAGCTCAGAGCCATAATTCTGTTCATGTTGGTATATATGGTCAGCATCAGGACCCTCTGTGGTTGACCAATCCTCAGCAGGGTAGAAAAAAAAGAAAAGTAGCCAGAGTTGTCCAGATCAGTAGGCCACACTAATCTGGCAGCCCTCCTCTTCCATTCACTTCCACAAGAGAGTATCTCTTTCAAAAGGTACTAATGGTCTGCACCACGAGAAGGCAAGGTCAGACAATAGGTGCTAGGCCTGGCCGGTTCTATGCATCATCACAGGGGATTGGTGCATAGCTCTTTTTCCAGTGAACTACCTACTTACCATTTACAGACCATTGAATATCAGGCATCTCCATAATTTTTTTCCTATATCTATGCCCTGCCTATAGTAGTCAAAGAGCCTTACCAAAATTTTAGTCATGAGCCATCACTTTGAACCAATGCTCTCAAAACTGAGTTATTAGAAAGGTAATTTCATAGCTCATTCATTATTGCTGTATTAAGAACAACTCTGCTCAAGCAGATATTAAAGGCCCAATGAGGATGCCCAAAATTGTATTCACTTTTAAATGAAATTAAGAATTTGCTTCATAACCTTAATCATTTATATTACAGCACATACTACTATAGAAGGAAACTGAAGCATAGACCTATTAGCCTGCAGAGAATGTAAAGATACTCATCCTGTGCTAAGAAGGGCTTTTCAGAGGTGGGGGAGATTCTTGGGTTGTCTTACCTCTGAGCAATACTTCACACAATGGGCTAAATGGTCAGTTAACAGGGACCCCCAAGAACTCAAAGAAAGTTGTGGGGGAGGGTACCCATTTGACAGCTGTTGGGGGACATATGGTATCTCTTGTCAAAGATATCCAACATGTTCTTTAATGTGCACCAGATATGGCTGTTCCACATCTGGGGCCAAGGGTTAATGTCCCATCTGATGGATGGTGGCCTTTCCAAGAATATCAATATCCCCTATGGACTGAAGGCAGGGCAAGAAGTTTTAAGGAGATAAATCTCAATGCTGATTATGAGCTTCCCCTGCTGAGGAGTGGGTGGTTCAAGAAGGCCATTTGACTTGAACCTCAAATTCAGTCACTCTAAATTTTTTTAGATAAAAGGTGTGGTTTAGTAAAAGATATAATTTTCTAACTGAAGTACTGGATGTTTCTTTTCTGGTGAGTTTCTGCTGAGGTCATGCCTTACTCAAAGCCTTTTCTATGGCATATTATACTAATAATCTCCTGTCAGACTTCTGTGGTAAGCAACTCTTTGAGGAGTAAATCTTTTGTGTAGATTTGGTCAAAATTTGAAGTGGCCCTCTCTGAAATTGTGAGAGGGCTTAGTGCTGAGTACTAGCATCTTAAAAGTAACATTTAAATTTTAGTTTCTGGCAGAAGCATTAATCAGCCACAAATCCACAGTATACAAATGGTTGGGCACAATCTAATGTTCTTGTGCTACTATCTGACAAATATCGATTTATGGCAACACTAATTTGTTTTTGTAAACATTAATGTCAAATTATGTTTAGTGAGATTACTTTTGAAGTGTTGTGGACTTAATTTGTTAATATTATGATATTTCGAAGCTTATAATATCTTAAAAGATGATGCTTGAAGATGAAGAAAAGAAAAAGAAAGAAGAACTGTTGACCCATTTTCTCAAGCTAAAAACCACAAGAGAAAGTGAAAAAGCTCGTTTTAATGAGCTGAAGATTGACACACAATGGCGTGCACTGTTTAGAGAATCAAAACTAAAGGAATTCAGTAAAGAATTTGATGTGATGAAGCAAACATTTCAAAAAACCGTAGATCACAAAGATGCTATGATTGCTGCTTTGGATAAAGAGCTGGAAGAATCAGAAATTCAATATATGTGGGCTGTTGGATCTCATTTGCATGATCTAGACAAGCTAATCACAATTGAACAGCAGATATCTGAACAGCTGCGACAACAGTATTTAACTGATTTGGTAGAAATGGAAAAATATTATGCAGATGCAATGAAAAAGCTAACAACTAAGCATGAAGAAGAAATGCAAAGAATTGGTGATATTGATTATACAGTGAAGCATTTATTTCTAGACAAGCAGCATGAAATTAGATCTCGTTTTCAGCTGAAAATGGATAAATTGGAACAAATGGGAATAGTGGAAAAACAGGCACTACGTATGAAATATGAAAGCTATGTAGAAACTATTTGGCGGCAGCTGCAGGCAGCTCTTCAGACATATCTAGAGAATACAGAGGAAAGAACAAAACAGTGTTTGGAAATGAAAGCAGATGAAGAGAAAGTAGCAAATGAAATACAAAAGAGTAAAGACAAGATACAAACACTAAAAGATATGATTATCACCTTCAAAGCAAAGTTTAATGAAGTTAAAATAGAACATGGTGAAAGAACTGGAAAGTTACAAAAGGAAAAAGATGCACTTTGGAAATATGCTGTAGACATGAAAGAACAAATGAAAAGAATGCAAGAATGAAATAAGGCATCACTTATTAAACTTGTTTCCAGCAGCAATGGAACAATAAAAGAACTGGAAAGATTTGGAATAAAGGCAGACAAAATTTTAAAATTTGCAGAGTGTTGCAAAAAGCTTGAAACTGAAAGTGATGTTTCCCCTTTATATGAATCTCATTTAACTGAAGAAGAACAACTTGTGTTGCAGAAGGAAGGCCAACTTGTCTTTCCAGATACATTGCCACTGAAGGAACTGGAAGAATATAATCTCTTGGATAAATTTTGGAGAAGACATAACAAAGTTATACTTCAAAACCTTGCACTAGTATGTGAGTTAAAAGATTTGGAGCTGGACAATCAAAGGTTGAAGAGTCACATGAGCAAGTTTTTAAGAAGTATCGCAGAAGGTGGTGCTGAGAGCATTTCTAAATCTGAAAGTTCCAAGACCCAAGCTAGGCCAGTGGTAGAAGAAGCAGCCTTACTCGTATTTTTTTCTTCATATGCTCTGCATTCTTATAATAAATTTTGCTAGTTGTCCAATGTTTGACAAAAATATATGGCACTTAAAAATAAATATTAATCTTTTTTAGTCTTTTATGGAGCCCACAACAAATCAAAATTATTATCCAATAACAGTAGACATATAGATAAAAAAATTGGTGTATATATAAAAATTAATATAAAAAAAGTCAAAAATACACATATGATACACAAAAACAAAGAGAATTAAAAATAAAATATAGGAAAAAAGGAAAATCATAAAATGTGACTTGCAAATTTTTAAAGTCATAAACAAATACAAATTACTTCTGTACAAGTTCAAAAACTTAACAATGGAAAAATTTATTAGTGTATTGAATTTATGAAATGGAACTCTAAAAATGGAGTATTTCTAATGGGATGCTTTGTTAATGCAAAGCTCATTAAAAATAACAGCTTAGTGCAATCTATCATAATATTTAAGAACTTATAATAAAAACATACAAAAAGATTCTTGTATTTATTAATAAGTAAACAAACATATTTCCAAGATGCTGAGTAGAATATCTAGAAGATAATTTTCAGTGTCCTAGACTTTCAGTTTTTAGTGTCTAGTAATCTTAAGAATTCTTTTTGAACTTTTTATAATATTATCAATACTGTATTGATTAAACTTCCATATTCTATGTCTGAATTAACTAATAAATTAAATTCATAACAGTTATAGTGATAGTAAAGTATTAATATCTTAATCACTATCCAAGCTGTTTTATTATTGTTCCAGTAGATCAAAATAGCATTTTGATTGGTGAATACAAGATAGTAGGGATGTTATTCACTTCTTGTTGAAAAAATTTGAGGTAAGTCCTCTCCTGTTGCACGGATCACACAATGATATTTATATATATCATTAGCTTTTTATTATATATATATCATTTATTTATATATATCATTATTTATATATTATCATATATATAAATATCATGATATATACAATGATATTTATATATATCATTGTGTGATCCGTGCAACAGGAAAGGACTTACTTCAAAATTTTTCGACAAGAAGTGAATGTATTCAAAATGAAAACCAAAATGTGAACCAATCAAAATGCTATTTTGATCTACTGGAACAATAATAAAACAGCTTGGATAGTGATTAAGATATTAATTTAACTCAGCTGTGTTTAATCTGTTATAGTACAGTATTTTGTTTTCCTAACAATAAAACCTAAATTTTTATAGCTTCATAGTTTCTTGAATGTGCAAATTAAAAGTCTGAATCAAACAAGACTAATTATCAATCAATTATAACAACTTTCCTGCTACTGGAACAACTTAATATTTCCTAAGGTGGTTTCAGAGTTCTACAAATTTATAAAAGATGAAATAAATTAGAGTACCCTTTTTTGTAAAGGGTTCTCAACCTAACAAATAGTATCAGTTTATTGTGCCTACAACAGATTAAAGTTATCATTTTAATGTTTCAATTGACTCAAAAGACAATTTTATGAATGTAGTACAAGTGGTATTATTGTTCTTCTCTTTCCAGTCTGGAAAACAGGTTTCCATCCAGAGGCCAAGCTATTTTCTGCCTATAGTCAGCCACAAAAAAAACTTTTAACCTTAGAACTTTTTTTTGCCAAATAACTAATGAAAGGAATTATGGCATGTTGTATGCCAAATTTTTAGTGCTTCTAAGAAATGTCAATCACATGGCTTTATAAAATTATTTATATTGTGGTTTAATAAAATATGAATCAAATTAAAAAGCAAAATATTATTTTTGAAGCCTGAATTATATTTTTTTAAAAGATATATATATATATAACTTACAATGGCAACTTTTATTTTTAAAAAATCGATATATTTATGTTGTACTAAATGCATATACATACATCATTGGACCCTCAATTCAGATTCTCCAACTTATACAGCCGGCTTGGACACTGGAAAGGCTAAAAGATAAATAAATTTGTCCGCACTCTTCATAATTCTCTGCTGTCCTTTTCTTTTAGCAAATTGTGCTATGTACCCTCTTTATAATTACCAAATACTCCCACTTGACATACTATAACCTCACCTGAAACAACTTTTACTATTCTTCTTCATGGCAGTGCTAAATGGCAGAGAGGGCTGGATTGTTTTACCTCTGAGAGGCATTTTTTGGCATATAATGGGCTAAATAGCTAGGTCACAAGAAACCAAAGAGCTGAGAGAAAGTTAGGGAAGGGAATCCATTGGATAGCTATTAAGACACAGTCTATCAGTCTTTAACATGCACAGGGTATGGCTATCCTGCACATAGGGCCATAGCTTTACATCCAATCCAATGGATGGTGAATTCTTTCCAAGCCCTTCGGTGTCCCCTTACTGACTGAGGGCAAGGTGGGAGTTTAGAAGGGATAAATTTTAACACTAGAACAGGTGGGACTCGAACTTAGGAACTGCAGATTACAAGCCTGGCACGCTACCAACTTAGTCAATCCCCAACCCTAAAGACAGAGAAAAAAGCTTCCTGTTCCCTAATTAGCACCCTTCTTCTGTACTGATTTGCAAGAACTATTTTCTCCAAAATGGACTAAATTTCCAAATTATAAGAACCTCGAAGCTTTCACCAAGTAATGTGAGGAATTTCACTCATTCAGCATTACTTGATGAAATAAGAGAAGAAATAGAACCTAAATAGTTGTTGCAATCATGCGAGATTTAATTTCTGCTGCAGTAAGTTTCATAGAACTCCCACAGTGTATTAACAAACTACTGAAGCATGACTGTAAAGGTCTTTTGTTAGTTGAACAGTTTAGCAATTGTCTGATTAGTAATAACTAACACTAAATTCTACATTAAAAGACTGACTCTAAAATAAAATAGAAATGCGTAACACATATTGGACTTACTCTGCAATAGTTCAGCTTCACCTAGTTCAATTTGCCGATGAGTTTTTGCAACATCAAATGGCAATGTTATTACAGCAGCTATCTACAGAAAAAAAAAAAGGTGGTGGTCAATATTTGCATAACACAAATACTCTAATATACATGTTAATAAATAAAATTTTATCTTTAAGGAGCCCCAAAGAGTTTCATTATACATAAATCCACTGACTTTTTCGAAATGTTAAGTTAAACAATCAAATTATTATCTATAGCATATTACAATCAAAAATATACAACAAAAATTTATGAGATTGAATAGACTGCAAAAACAAATTAAATGGACATCTCAATATATAAGACAAGTCCTAGATTTTCACATGTGGATAAAAATGTGAAAACAGTGGCGAACATTTTAATAAAGTATAAAATGAAATATTCAGTTGAGCACTTTTGAATAGGGTATTGTAAAACAAGATGCACCACGAAACAATCTGATTACATAAGAGGCAAGTTCCAGTGAAATCAACAGTAGTTGTTAATTATTAGCATTTGCCACTGTTCTCCTCGGGCATGCTTAATTTAATGAAAACAAAGGGCAAGGTCATGTCTTGCTGAGCCAATAAATGTTTTTTCTTTTAAAATCTGAAATTGAATCTGAAAAGGATGGTACAAATTAATCAGTTTGTGCCATCCTTTTGTATATTCAGGAAGTGATGTTTTTTTCTATAAACTTTGTGACATCATGAAAAATTCATCTTATTATGCTCCAAAGGAGATTCTGACTTTCATGATGTATTCTCTTTAAGGACATCATTTTCATATGAACATTTAACAACTTTTGTGCTAATATCAGCAAAAAAGTATATATATATTGGAACCACATATTTTGTAACTGCAACAAAAGCAAATTGTCTCTCAAGTCTGCTACATTCATATTTAGCACATGCAAATACCTTTCAGCATTAAGATGCTCTGGATAAAAAACAGGCCTATTACATGTGGTTGTCACAAATACAGATCATCCGAAGGATTTAGAACTAGGGAGAGGTATCCACTGGACAGCTGTTAGGAGATGGAACAAATGCCACACCAAAGGTTGGTGGACCACCTAACTTGATGACATATATTGCCTATATAGTCTGAATTTTCTTGTGCCCAATAGTGCTCATTATGTCTACTAACTCACTATCTGTCACAAGATGTTCTGCCAATGTGTTTAGAACAAAGTTACACCAATCGAGTCAAGCCTCTTGATCCCAGAATGCAGTGAATGTTCCAAATGACACAAAAAAATAGATGCATTGGTGGCTTTAATGCTGGCCCTATAACACAATCTGAAGTTATTTTGGCTATTTCTAAACTTAAACTTCATAAATCTCCAGGGATAGATGAAATTACTATGGAAATGCTTAGAGCTGGGAATGTTTCAGTTACCACTTGGATGACTGAAATTTTGAATATTTTTTATGATAAAGAAATGGTTCCTAAGAATTTTACCAGAGCTATTATTATCCCTATTTTCAAAAAAGGTGATCGCAGTTCTTGTGATAACTATAGGGGTATCAGCCTACTCTCTGTTCCAGGGAAAGTTCTTTGCATGATTGTGCTTAATAGAATTAAGAATCTGGTTGACATGCAATTGTGTGATGAGCAATGCAGATTCAGAAGTGGTAGGGGATGTGTAGATCAGATATTTTCACTTAGGCAGATTCTTGAGAAATGTTTAGAGTTTCAGAAACCTTTGGTTGCTAGATTTGTTGATTTCAAAAAGGCTTTCGACTCTGTTGATCGTCATAATTTGTGGTTGATTGTGTGATTGTATGGAATACCTGACAAGTTAGTTAACATAATGAAAGCTCTCTATAATAACACTGAGTCGTGTGTGAAAGTTGGTAAGGCTTGTAGCAATTGGTTTAGCATTACTTCTGGTGTTCGACAAGGGTGCATTTTGTCTCCTTTTCTCTTTAGTTTGGTTATTAATTATGTGATGTGAAATTCACTGCAAGGGAAAGATTTTGGCCTTAAATGATCTGGAGATACTAAAATTCCTCATTTAGATTATGCTGATGATTTGGCCCTTTTGACAAATGATGTTGATGAGATGAACTCTTTCATTAGGACTTGATAAAACTAAAATGATGAAAATTGGTCAGGCAGGCTGTGATTCAGTTAATCTGAATAGTTGCAGTCTTGAGCAGGTGTCACAGTTTAATTATTTTGGGAGCTATGTAACAGATGCTGGTGATGTACGGCATGAGATTAACAGACGAATAGAGATTGCTGCCGGGACTTTTAAGAATCTATGGAGAGTGTGGAGAAATAGGCATATACATCTAAAGATTAAAATTAGGCTGTAAAATAGTTTGGTTCTTTCTAGGGTTAGTTATGGTAGTAAAATTTGGACACTTTATAAACAAGATAACAGGGAACTAGATGCTTTTGATTTTTAGATGCTTACGCAGTATCTTGGGCATTAGGTGGTTCAACTTTGTAACTAATGATGAGGTTAGGCAAAGGAGTCGGCAACCTCCTTTATGCAGCATATTGTGGAGAGAGAGACTGTTGGTTTGGCTATGTTGCCTGTATGGATAATTATAGATTGGTGAACAGGGTTATGAACAGTGTGCATACAGGCCTCAGAAAGAAGGGGAGACCTAGGATGTGGTGGGCAGACAATGTGAAACAGGAGCTTGTTAGAATTGGTGTGCAGTGGTGAGATGCAGCAAATGTAGCTCAGGACAGACTTGCTTGAAGAACTAAATTGCACAGTCTGGTTGGACCTCCGTAGCCCATGGCTGCTTCATGATGATGATGATGATGTAGCATTTGGCTTAGCATTATTTCTAGAGGGTTTACAATTTACGACAAGGGTTTATTTTGTCTCTTCTCTTTGGTTATTGATTACATTATGAGAAATTCACTGCAAGGGAAAGATTTTGGGCTTAAATGGTCTAGAGATCTGCAAATTTCTGATTTAGATTATGCTGATGATTAAGCGTTTTGTCAAATGATGAACTCTTTCATTAGAGATGTTGATGAGACGAATTCTATCTTTAGTCTTCATTACTAATTTCCTGTTAGTTTTAACCCCCCCACCCCCCGAGAGGGAACCACCTTGTGGTGGGGAGGCTGAGGGCTCCACTGACTAGTATTGGGGGGTATCTTGGTCGGATGGGGCCCTGATAGAATAGCTGGGTCTCGGTGAAGGAGTGCTTCGCTGACTGGTATTTAGGGAGGTACCTAGGTCGGATGGGGCCCCAGTGGAGGAGCCTGGTAAGGTCTGACTAAGTGTTCCCACCATGGGAGACAAGGCAACTTGGATCTATATATCCTTGTTTGTGGCTAACCAGGGCGCAGATTAAATTAAGGTTTTGACTGATGGATGAACTTTACTTCTGTAGTATTGTTTGCCATAGGGTTGTCATGGATGAGCTGTATCTTTATGGTACTGACTTGCCCTGACCATAGGTAGTGGAAAACGTGGCATTATCCCCATAGATGGCGTGCAGCCTCTGTGCTGCGGTACATCTGGGATTTGTAATTTAATTAATTTCCTGTTTAGTTTTAAAGGTTTTACAACAGCAGAACCAGCTGGAAGATCTTTTATCTTTCTACTTTGATCACTCTTGCATAATTATAAGCTTCTTTGCACAAAATCAATCTATTTATAGCAGAGGTTCTTAAGCTGGGGTGTAGGTAAGGGGTCCAACAGGTGTGAGAGAAAAGTTAAGAAATCAGATTGTTTCATTTTATTTTCAAAAATAAACCAAGCAAGGAGACCTGTAAATGGGAGTACAAGGCTTTGATGCATTGCTGCAAATGGTACAGAAACTAAAAGAATCCAAGAACCCTGATATATAGCAAGACTTTTACTTTGAAATCATGGCTGATAGTGTGGTTATACAGCAGTATCTAAGCACAGTGGCATTGTGCTTTCTGGCTGCTTAGACACTTTGGAAACCAGCAATTAGTAAAAGAATAATTAGTAAATTATCAAAGGTATAATGCATAATTTTTTGTTAATTACAGATATTATAAAACAGACTTTGGTCAAGTATAATATACTTTCTTTGAGTAGCAAAAATTGTCAATGTACATGTATACTTTTAACACATAAGAATGGATAACACTTTTTTGCTGGTTAGTTGGAACATCTGTCTCAGAAGGCAAAAATTTCAAGGGTTTCATGGAGAGTAACTTTTGGAGTGGGGGGAGGATACAATGAATGCGGAATCAAACTGGAGGTCAACCTTGCCATTAAGGACAATTTTAGCAAGGGTGGTTCATGTATTTTTGTTTCTGTTCTGTTTATGCTCATCTATCCTTTGTTTTAGGGTGCATGCAGTGCAGCCGATATAGAAAGAGGGGGTATCAGTGGGTGAAATGGGGGTTAGGGGAATGAAGTAGTTTCTGCCTTTGTCAGCTTGGTTAATGGGATCACTGTCATGCTTAAGAATTTTAAACAGATTCAGTGGTGTTTTGAAAGGAACTTTTAGGTTCCGGTTTTAGGTTTTAGGAATGGTTTCAGGAGGTTGCTAACAAGGGGTGCAATATTGGAGAAGGTAATGGAAGGGGTGAAGTTATGCTGTAGTTGGAGGGGTGGTGGAGGGTGATTGTGAAATTTATGCTTAGCTTTGTGAAGAATTCTGTTGGTAAAAGTATTAGTATAACCAGCATTGTGCCTGGTGGTAAAGATAAGCTAATTTTGTTTTGCAGGTTGGTTGGGGAATCACAGGTGCGAAAAGTGCAATAAAACGCAGAATAGAAAAAGGCACTTTTAAATTGTGTGGGAGCAAACACAACAAAGGGAAGAAGGTTGGGGGAAAAACCAGGTTTGTGGAAAATGCTGTGCCTTGGTTGGTTTGCCAAATATTAAGGTCCAGAAATGGGAGGGTTTTGTCTACCTCATTTTGTTGTGTGAATGAAATGATAGGATAAAATGAATTGAGCTCTTGGAAGAATTTGGCGAGTTTCTGCTCTGAGTATTCCCAAATGGGAAACACATCATCTGCAAATCTAGCCCAAAAGAGAAATTTGCATGCTCAATGATCGATCCCATGCTTTTGAAGGTTAGGCAGGACAACATTGGTGAGCAGGCCTGAAAATGGGGCAATGGAAACAAAATTCCACGAACTGCCCTTGCTAAAATTGTCCTTGAGGCTAGGTGAATCGAACTGAGTGCTAGTTCCCAGTTCGATTCTGCATTCATTGTCTTCTCCCCCACTCCAAAACTTACTTTCTGCCCTGATGATGACTGTTGAGTGCAGTTGAAAGTGCTTGGCCCCCCGTAAATAACACATTGTATCATTTGTGTAAATAAATCTAACTGACAAAAAAGCTTTATCCATTTTTATGTGTTAATAATGATGTGATCGTTTATCAATTTACCACTATATTCTCTACCATTGTTAATAAACTTGCATTGACATGAACCTCTGGACCAGTTCCTTAAATCCAAATTATCTCTGGCCCGACAACTGCTGCCTTTAAAATTTCTTATTAAATGCAGGGACTTGCAGCTGATTCCAAATATTTTAAGAATTAATTTCAATACCAAAACTGTCCCTGAGCAAAGAATCATCCACACTGCTGAAATAAAATTACTGCAATTACATTTGGAAAGCATGTCACAACATTTGCATATGAGAAAAATAAACCTACGAACTGCACCTACAGTTTGCTAAAACCATTCCTGCCTCCACACTATATGAGCTCCTACTGTGGATCCACCAAAAATCTGATAGAGTTGAAACCCTTACAACTATAAGGCTTGAAAAGAAGCTAAACCAGCTAAAAATGAAATATACCCAAACCAGTAAACCTCCGGCCAAGCTTCCGGTCTGCTTTTTAAACCTTTCATCCCGCAAATTTACACCTGAAGAAACCAACCTCCCAGAACTCGGATCCAAATTTATTTTTCCACCACAGAAATGCCACACCCAAGAGATCATCACAGAACTGGAAGGTATAGTCAATTGGGTACTGGAGTCAGAGAGATAAACTATGATTTCAGCTATTTAGACCACTCCATCAAACATTATCAGATCTCTTCCAGACGCCTGACACAAGCCAGGATTCCAAACTCCTTATTAATATTAAAAATGATCCCTCCATCCAAATAATTTCTGCTGACAAATCTGCACAACTTGTTCCTCGATACCCCAATCTTTGAGGCAAAAATGGAACAAACCATAGCTGAATTAAATGCTAAAGAGCTTCAGAGAGATCCTGCCTGCAGTCTTTCCCAAAACGTCAGAGCATTCAAGAACAGTGCCTTTATTCCAGACAATCTATGAAAATTTACTTTTACACCCCTTTACCCACGGCCTCCATCCATTTTTGTTAAAATCAAAACACATAAATCCTTATACAACCCCTCCGACACCTCCTATCGAAATATTGTGCAACTACATTCAATCTTGAAAAAGGGTTATTAAAATTTTTTCAACCCTTTTTCCCTCCAGACCACAGAACTACCTCCTCAACCACAGATTTTCTCTCAAAAATTTGAAATTTAAATGACATCCCCGATTACACCAAACTGCTTTCCTTTGATGTTGTTTGTCCCCCTGTACCCTAACACTCCAGTCAACCAAGCAAAAACAATTTTGATCCAAACACTGATTAACTCTAGAAATCTCAATCAAGTCCAAACTAACGAAACTTCCAAATTGCTTGACCTTGTCATTGATAATAATTATTTTAAATTATATCCATCATAAGTAGCTCACCAGATGTCCTACGAGATCTCTCTTTCAGGTCTGCTCGCTGGCATTATCCTGCTTAACCTCAAAAAGCACGCGATCAATCAATGAGCATAAAAACCTTTCTTTTGGGCCAGATTTTCAGATAATGTGTTTCTCATTTGGGACACTCAGAGCAGGAATTCACCAAATTCTTCCAAGAGCTCAATTCATTTCCCTACCATTTCATTCACACATGAGAGTGAGGTAGACAGAAACTTCCCATTTCTGGACCTTAATTTTCAGCGAACCAACTAAGGTACTCTAACCACCAACATTTTCCACAAACCTGGTTTTTTCCCCACCCTTATTCCCTTCGATGCCTTTACTCCTACACAATTTAAAAGTGCCCTTTTCTACTCTGCAATTTATTGCACTTTGTGATTCCCCAACCAACATGGAAAATTAAATTGGCTTTATCTTAGCCACTGGGCACAATGCTGGTTATACTAATATCTTGGGAGGAGTGCAACTGGCTCTCACCACCAATGGCCAATTGGCCATTGGTAGTGGGAGCCAGCTTCACCCCTCCTCCCTGCTGCACAAGACTAATTTGACACTTCAATGTACAGCATTGCTCCTCTGAAGCTTGTGACCAGCATGTGGAAAATGGCTCACTACTCTGCACTCTCACTACTGGGAAGGAATTACATCTAAGTGATAGTGATACCGGCAAAGCACTGAACTGCTGCTACCTAGTGACTTTTACTCCACTAGCATGCTGAAACTTCCTCTTGTCAGTGAAAATGTCTGCAAGAAAAAAGGTGTTATTTTTTCTTAACCTAACCTATCACCAACTATCTTCCTACACAAGGAACTGTACACTGCCCTGACAATGACTGCTAAGTACAGTCAAAACACTCGACACCATGTAAATAGCACATTGCAACACTTGTGTAAATAAATCTAATTGGCAAAAAAGTGTTATCTATTCTTATGTGTTAATAATGATGCCGTGAAATTGTTTATCGATTAACCATTATATTCTCTAACAATGTATACTTTTATACACAGCTTTACTTACTGTGCCTGCTGTTGCTCCTGTAACAAAACTAAATAATACTGTTGGATGTGTTTGGTTAAAAATACGTTTGGAGTTTTCATAAAAGGTCCAATACAGAGCTGAAAGTAAATGCAAAATATCAATGAAAAATAATATTCATTTCTTATTACAAAAATATAAATTCACATTTTAATAATTAGGCTTAAGATGGCACAATAACATGAGATTTTCAGGTTTGGGTCTCGTGGTGGCATTACTGAAAATTTCTTTGCTTGCTGTTATTGCAACTTCAGTGAGAAGAGGAAGGGAATGCACCAAATGTCACGGAAAGGCCTCCATCCTTTAATAGCCCATGCAACCAAGCATATAGGCTTTGCCAACTCTCATACACAATTTGCATTATTATACAGAATCATAATTGTGTTAGCTAAATATTTGGGTATTTCATAAGACCGCACAATCAAGCATATATTATGATGATAAACAGAATCAAAAACTTTCTTAACCCTTCTAGTGTCCACATCATCTGTATATTTTTTCGTAGAATCTGAAATGATGGGCCAGAGATGTATGATTATGTTTTTAGTACAACAAAAAAAAACTGATTTTTTAAAAATAAAAACTGTCATTGTAATTTTTTTAAAATATACACAATCATATCAGAATAATATGACCACCTACCTAATAATGAGAATAACTATCCTTGGCCCGGATGAAGTGGTGAGAAAGTTTGGCATGGACACAATGAGGCTCTGGAAGGTTGCCAAAGGCATACATGCCCATTCGGACTCTAGTAGAGCATGGAGGTTTTGTAGATGATGTGGTTGTGGGTCCGCACGCCGAACCTGTCGATCCAAATGGTCCCACAAGTGATCTGTGGGATTGAGGTCGGATGATTTCACCGGCCAAGGGAGAATGGAGACATCACTGCTATGTTCCTGGAACCAGTCACACACCACCTTAGCGACATGGCAGGGCACACTGTCTTGTTGGTAGACACATCACCACCAGGGTAAATGTCCAATATGAAGGGATGCATGTGGTCAGTGAGGATGGACAGGTAGCCATTGGTATTCAGGGACCCATCCAGTCATACCAGGAAAACATCCCCCAGCAGCCTGTACTTGACCGACAAGCGTTGTGCAGGTGTTGGTTCTCGTGTGTCTGATGCCATATCTGCTACCACCCATCACTTCCGTGGAGTAGAAACCTTGATTCGTCAGAGAAAGCAACCTTTTTCCACTCTTCCACTGTCCAATGACGGTAATCCCATGTGAACTGCAGGCATCGTTGTCGATGGACCTTGGTTAACATGGGTGCCTTTATGCAGCATTGACTCCAGAGACCCATGCATAACAGGGTTCACTCTACTGTTATCAGAGACATGTACCTGGGTGCCCCAGCAGTTATTTGAGTGGTCAATTGCTGCACTGATGCATGTCGATTGCCCTTTACCAGTCGATGGAGGCAACATTCTTCTCTGGGATTGATGGCCTTTGGGTCTCCACAGTTATGATGTATGAAGGTACTCGATGTACCAGTGATCCATTCTTGGTACACCCTTATTACAGCACCTCGCGAACAGACCACAAAGTCTAGTGTTTCTGAGATGCTTTCACCCTTGTTGCGGTAGCCAATGATCATTCCTTTTTGAACATCCCTCAAATCATTACCTCTGCCCATTTTGCTCACGTTAAGCACTATGGCTCATCTGTCCTGGCTGGCCACTTATATTTCCGTGTGGTCGACCTGTTCGTGTGCACTCTGTGACGCACCTGGGCGGGTACATTGTGATTCCAGGGTGGTCATATTATTCTGATAGAACTGTGTATATCTTATAAAAATATATAATTCAGTCTTGAAATATAGTAGTTTGTTTTCTAACTTGATGCACATTTTATTAAACTACAATATAAATAATTTTATAAAGCCATCTGATTGCCATTTCTTAGAAGCACTAAAAGGTATTGCCGATTTGCTTATTAGCATTCCTATTTGTTGAAGCAACTGTCTGATTTAAGCTCACAAGTTTGATTTGAACTATTATCAAAAATTTTTCCTTAAATTTTTGGAAATCTCCTAAAAATAAACAAAAAAACTGCTATTTTTAAAAACAATAGATTTTGGAATTAATTACAAAGTACATACCTCCATTTTTTTTCCATTTCACACTCTTTTCTATCATAAACTTATCTCAGTATTCCAATAATTATTTTTATCATTTTTCCCAGCATTCTATGCATCTTTTCACCCATTAAAATCGAAACTGGAAGTAAACACATCCTTCTTAGAAATTCTGGGTGCAGCTGTATTTAGTTATGCTTCACTGACACAAACAAGAGGCAGTTGGCTGACACATGCTATCTCCATTCTGTGTGATATGTGTTTTTTACAGTTTTGGTCCAGCGTATTGGATACCTTTGTGAAGTTAGTATTCACTTTTTTAAACCTAAATCTTAGCTTTCATTTCAGTAAATTTATTTTTGGAAATTAGCAATCTTTTGGCCAATCGATAAGTATTGATTTTTTCATAGTTATGCTACATCGTATAGCCAGCCTACAACTTGTTGCTGTGGATATTTTAACATTGCATTAGGCTATATGTTGATTTTTATTTTATTATTTATTACTTTTCCAGTAAAACTTTGATCTAGTATCATTTTCTGAAAATAAACGAGGTCTTGGATATGGAAGCAAATTCATTTCTTTAGATTTATTTCTGTAAGTTAGCGATCTTTCAGTCAGCTGATTTATCTATTTTCTGGAGTTATGCTATATTGGAGGCCAGCTTAAAAGTTGTTGCGGATATTTTATTTAACATCCCATTTGGTTATATATAATTTTTCTCTTATTATTTCTTGTTTTTTTAGTAGAAAAACTTTGAGCTTGTAGTTTTCTGAAAATAAATGTCTTGGATACAGAATTAAAATAGACTTCCTTACTACAGAAATTAGCCATCATGTAGGAGGGCAGTTGGGAAGGCTTCCTGTGATGCCCCATCATTCACTTTTGCTTAATTTACGTTATATTTATCATTTTGGGGATTTTTATTTCCTTTTTGGCATCACAGCGCTCGTTTCCAAGAGTTAGGAGTTGAGCATGCGCAATTCTGATCTTCCAACTGTCACCCGCTAAAGTGCGTACACAAGGACACGACTACTCTTGCGTCATAGCTTGCGTCGCTCGTCATTTTATGTAAATGTCTTTCCCGGCATGCAACATGACATGTTTGGCTCTTTTTAAAACCGGTGACATGCTAGTCACAGTTAGCACATAATAGTAGCACACAGAAGCACATATAGAGAGTCAGATAGACAGTGAATAGAGCATAAGCATGTAACACGGAAGAGTGCTCAGTTGATGTATCTTCTTCATTGAAGTTTTGGTGAGTGATTTTTGGAAATAAATTTGTTATTTAAACCTTTTGTCTTTACAAATTTTTTCTCTTAAGCAACGTGAATTAAGTTTTGATTATATTTAGATATTTAACTTGACAATCATTTTTGGATTCTTACTCATTAACGCTAGCTGATATTTTGAACCCTAATTTAACTTTTTTTTTTTTTTTTGGCAATTTGTTAATTATTGCCTCTGAGAGATCCCTCACCGATGTGAGGGATCTCAACAGCCCTATAACAGAAATGAACGAGAGGACAGACATCTGCGCATGGCTTTGAATGATCATACACCCACATCAAACACCTTAGCTCAACAGTTAGGGTGTGTTGCACATCAACCAGTGTCTGCACTTATAGTTTGATGTCATCTGTAGCATCGGTGCATCTTTGCTAGGTGGCCATTGCTTCAGCTACCATTGACTCTACAACACAGGCATATGCATCTGCAATGGTGCCAAGAATGTCATGCATGGATGTGCGAATGGTATCGCATTGTCTTTTCAGATGAATCCTGCTTCAGTATGCAGCATCATGATGGATGAATCTGTATCTGGCAGTACTGCAGCGACAGGCTCAGTGAGACAAGCATGATGCAGTGCCATACAGGTCCGGCCTCTGATGTTATGATATGGGGTGCCATTGGACTCCATTTACACATGTGCCTTGTATGCATTACTGGTACTTTGAACAGCCAGTGTTACATCACTGAAGTGTTGGAGCCTGTGGTCGTACCTTATCTTCAGGGGCTCTCTGGTGCCATTTACCACAGGACAATGCCCAACCACATGTGGCATGCATTGTCCAACAATTCCTGGATAGAGGCCATGTGACACTTCTGCCTTGGCCAGCGTGTTCATTGGATCTGTTCCCAATTAAACATGTCTGGTCTATGATCTCATGACTAGCACACCAGACACCAGCAGCTGCTACAATAGATAAACTTTGGCTATGTATCGAAACAGCATGGACTGACATTCCAACGTCGCATCCTCTCAATGCCGGACAGTGTAGCAGCAGTTATTACCGCTCATGGTGGCTACACAAGATACTGATTTCTTTGTATTCCACAAGCCTAACCGAGTTGTATTTGTAATCATTTGATCCTTGTAACATAAGCTATGTATTCACTAAATATGGCTTTAATATCTCTTGTCCATCCTGGTGTTGCACTTTTAATGGCCAGCAGTGTATTTTATTTTTAGAAAATCCAGAATTAAATGCTGATTAATTTGGCATATAACGTCATAATTCCTTTCGTTAGTTATTTGCCAAAAAAGTTTTAAAGTTAAATTTTTTTTTGCTGAGCATAGGGAGAAAATAGCTTGGCCTCTGGATGGAAACCAGTTTTCCCAGCTGGACACTGTAAGGGTTAAAACTTACAAAGCTAGTAATTTATAATATTTTGAAACTAAGCATTTCTCAATAATCTGTTGAATAAAAAAGTTTAATCTATGCAACTACTACCAATTTTGAACCCACACTCTTACCTAGAAGTTGTCCATCAATAAAAACATTAAACTGTGTTAATTACAATATGCAAAAAATTTTACTAAGGATAGAAAACAGATTGATGCCTTTATAATAATTGCAAGAACTGCAATCACTTTTCTTGAAAACAGAAAAATCATATCTCTAGTAAAGCCCCATGTGCAGGAGAGCCATATCCTGTGTATGTTAAATAACACATTGGATGACTTGATGGGAAGCTTCCATTACCTAGTAACAGCTGTCCAGAAAATCACCTTTCCTAACTTTCTCTGAGTCCTTTGGATCTGTGTGCCATTGCCATTTAACCTACTGTGTGCATAAAAGGGCTTCTCAGAAGTAAAAACAACCCAATAAGTCTAGTAAAATCTTTAATAATACCTCTATCATGGAAATTATACAACACTTCAGTCAGGCATATGACAACAAAACATCACCAGCTATGCATATTTCTCAATAATTTCTGCTACTTCTGGTAACATATAGAGCTGTAAGATTCCTAAAGTAACTTCAGGTTGTGAGAAAAGCCCAACATTAAAGTCAGAAACATATTTTCAATTGTAGAAAATAATGGGCATAAATCTATATTTTTCTTAACACTAGAATATCACTAAACTCTTTTTCACCTAATTTGAGACCTGGTGTAAACAAACAGCTCTTTGTCTATTGGCTAAAGACTTCATTACTATTTATAAGTGTACATGTCCATGCACACAAAAAAATGTATACATTTCTCTGATATACTGACAATGGTTGGCATGGTTGCTAGATGATGCACTCCAACTTTATTTGCACACAACTTTATTTGTAATGTTAATAATCAGGAGATTTATGCATTTCAATAGCAAAACAAAATTAAAATCTCCAACTCTTAAATAAGGCAAAGATGGCTTCAGTTGTGTGCAGAGTCAAAATAGCAGAGACAAGGGAAGCTAATTATAAATCGCATTTAATCAAATGTTGAGGAAATGACAATAAAGGGAATTTACAAGTGGAATTACTTAAAATAATGGGTCTCTAAAAGTATTATATTTATAATTTGATTCAAATCAGATATTCCATACTCCAAGTAAGCAATGGCTGCAAATATGTGATCAATTTACATTGACATCTGTCAGGAAAAGGATTCAAGAATTCTTCATAAGAAACATACTGATCAATTTAACACTAATATTGATAAACTTATATCTTGATTTGGTTGTCCTGTGGCAGAGTGATTAGCATGCTTGGCTACTGATCAAACTTTTAAAAAAAGGAAGATACTCTTCTACACAATGGATGGAGAAAACCTAGAAGCACTGTCAGGCTTATCCTGGTTCCTCATACAACATACAAACACCTATACAAGGACATACTTGCTAGTTTAGTTGTTAGATATGCTAGCCTCTACACATGGTAGGTATGCTAACTATTAGACCAGGTTGACCTATATATATATATTTAAAATCTCCTTGTATGTTATCAAATCATGGGTTTATAACCTATTTGGCTAAAATGAATTTTTATACAAACTTAAAAATGACTACTGTTTTTAACTTTAGCATTAAATTTCAGTATATTACTATTTCTTCAACTAGAATGATATAGCAGAGTTTGATATAATTCTAACTCCCAATAAAAAACAGAAACATTAAAATAACAATAGCAAAGTAATTAAGAAATACCTTGAATTTAGATTTAACTGATCAGTTGGTTTTTTAACAAAAATGAAAATTTGACAAAAACATCTTGGCTTATAGCATCTTGGTCCTATGCCAAATTATCAATGATACCCTTAAGCTTTAAACTTAGTTTCTTGTTAAAACTAGTGGAATATCTAAATGCCATTTCTTCCTAAAAGTCACTATGAGAATTGTAAAAAAAACATACTTTTTATTCAATGCATGAAACTAAACTCCCAGCTTACTTTTACAGATAATTCTGTTAAATATCATTTTTAATTGCCTTGAATATACCACATTTATTGCCATAATTTTCATAAATTTTCAACCAAAACTATGAGTGTGAGAGTTATGCAAGGAAATACCCACTGACCTTGATGTAAAAATTATCATGTTACTATCATACGTACTAATGTTCAAGGCTGTTGATAATTGGGTACAGATGAAACAAATTATTGGACATTGAACTCAAAGGAACATGAGCTTCCTTTTTTATGTCTATAACACAGTCTTATGCGACCTGCTCTAATTGCAAAGAGCCTAAACCCTATATTAGGGCATGAAAAATTATATTAATGGCCCTGCAGATTATATTTGCACACTTTCTCAGAAAACAATAGGACAAGAGTAATATATTATAACTACGATTGCACTCTTAGCTTGACTAACTGTTATGCAAACAGTACTAATACTATGGAATTAAGATATATATGACTTACATGAAGAAATTAATCTCACTACAGTGATTGAAATTTTGTAGTGAGAAGGCAAAGGTGATCAAATCCATCAATCTGCCTCCTGAACTCAAACTCGGGATATCCTGATTATGTGCCAATTGCTCAACCAGTTGAGCTAAGGTGGGGCAATTCACACCTGCCTAATGAAGGTTATGATTATGCTATGGAGTTTTACCATGCAATTCTAAGTGTCAGGGTGCTCATGCACTATTTACACAAATGGGAACAAATTGAGAACTTTTTATAACCACATATAGAGTAATATTATACCTCGGGTTATCCAGATGCACAGCATAAAGCTCCAGCTGAAAATAACTTCTCTCTCCTTCTCATCAGTATAAATAAAGCATGAATGTCCCAACCTTAAAATCACATGTTAAAGCATTGTAGCATAACCATCATAACCTAAGTTAGGCAGGTGTGAATTACATCTGCCTTAGCTCAACCTGTAGAGCAACTGGCACACAAACAGGAGATACTGAGTTTCAAGTCCAGGAAACAGATGGGTGGATTTTTTCACATTTGCCTTATACCACAGAATGGCTATCACTGTAGTGAGATTAATTCCTTCCTATCAAATTGGTTGCCTACCTACAGCATGAGTATGTGACTCAAAAATATAATCTAACAAATATGAAGCAAAAAGTTAAATTTTGTTATATTTGCATTTTTTATTATTATGGAAAAAGTTAATAATTTATTAATGTTCACAGATTTCAAGCATAAAAAAAGTATTTTGTTATTCAAAATAAATTTAAAAAATTGGTAAATGAAAATTTTTTGTTACATTACTTTACGAAATCCACAATAACTGGGCATGCAAATAGTGTGAAATGAAGAGTAATATGAATGTACAGATTAAAGGAAAAAATGCAGTGAGAATAATATAACTTTGTTTTGATGGAAATTTTGACATTTTATTTTTCAGCATGAATCACCATTAAGACTGAAAGCTGAATATGCCTTCAATGTATAAATCAATTAGTTTTATATTTCTTTTGGAATTTTTCTAAGCTATTACAAAGTACATTAAAATTTTAAGGTGATACCAAAATTGTATTTATTACCAGAAAAAGGTACATCTCTTAAAATTGTTGGACCCCAACCACGCCACAAAGACAGGATTCCTTGATGCTTGACTAATGCTGACACAGCTTTGCGAATCTCTGAAATAAGATAGATTAAACCTCAAAAATATCTCTGCTTCTTTTACAAGCAATATGACAATTTTGACTACCTGAAATTTTAAATGGTGAAATAAGGTAATGCACAAAATAAAAAAAACAAGTTACACTTAAACAAATAAACTTAGTAAACTATATAAAAAGAATTTAAAATCAAGCATAAAAAGATGAACTTTATACAATTTACTATTAGTCATTTCAGTTTGAAATTTTTATATATCTCTTTAAATTTATGAATATTGTGAGCTAGCAAAAAAAAAAGAACTGTTTTTTCATTCAAGGGATAAATATATATACAAAAAGCAAATGGTGTTATCTATATGAAAATGAAATATGTGTTGGAAAAAATAAATAAGAATACAAATCATTTGACAATTAAAAAATTTAAAAAATACATATCTTCCCAAAGGCACCCTAAAAGGTAGAATATAAAACTAGAGCATATCAATGGTGCAATCTGTCATTGAATTCATATTCTCTTCAAAGGAAGATAGGGTGCCAACAATCTTGTTGAGTAGGTAAATTGGGACTCTATCTTTCTTTGAAATGAATACGAATTCATTGACTGTTTGCACCATCAATATGCTTTAGTTTTATTTTCTACTTTTTAGGGTGCATATGAAAAGAAAGGTATTTTAAACTTCTTTTTAATTTATTTATATTTTCCTGTCACTAAAAACACCTACCATCAGAAACTTTCATCTTATATATCACTCAAAGACACTGACCACATTTTTCCTCCCCCTGTTATTGGAGTTATGTTTAAAATAGCCATGACATTGGATACATCACAAGCTGCAATTTGAGATATTAACTTGTTAAGATCCAACCCTGTGAAAATCAGGCCGCTTTTTGAGGGAGGAGAATGGGAGGAGCAAAATTCGAAATAGTCTATGATGGTCCTCACATGAACTTTCATTTGATACCTAATTCATAATTGTAGGCCTTCATATTCAGAAGATATAGTGTAACAATGATTTTCATATTTTCCTTTTTTTTAGGATGGGAAGAAAGCATGAGGGATAATTTTTTTTACAGCTATGATGCTTCCCACATTACAAGCTTTCATTTGATGCATAACTTGTTACTTTCGGCCATTGCATTTGAAGATATAGCAAAACAATTGTTTTCATATTTCCTACTTTTTTTTAGTGACAAAGAAAGCATGGGGATGTCATTTTTGTATAGCCTATGATACTTCCTGCATTACAGGCTTTCATTTGACATATAGCTTGTTATTTTTAGTATTCACGCTCTAAAGATAAAAAGGAACAACCGTTTTCATATTTCTCCTTTTTTGTAGGTGAAGAAAGCATGGAGAGGTCAATTTTTTATATCCTACGATACTCCCTGTATCATAAGCTTTGATTTGACACATAAATCATTAAATATAACCATCACATTCCAAAAATATGGTGAAACAACTGTTTTCACATACACACAAACAAATAAATGATCAGAGAAAAGTAATAGGAAGGTAGTTAAAAAGGAGAATCATCCACATCATAAATGCATTCTAAAATATTTTTTACATAACAAGGGTTATTAATTAATCCAGCATGACACACATGCATTCCCTGTTGATTAATTTGTGCAAAATTTCCAAAACAATCATCTTTAAGCAGTCTTTATTGGAATTTGTGAAAGACCATCAAAATTGCTTTATAAAAGGAATATACAGTGGTGGCAAAAGGTTCTGAACACACCTGTCTTTTTGCATGTTTCTCTTGTTCATATTGATTTCTAGCCATGAAATTATTAAATATGTATAACATTTATAACATGCTAAAATATTTCTATGCTGATTTCAAAACTTTTTTTTTTGCTACAAAAATGTTTTTTGAAATAAAATTACTGGTACACAATCAACTATAAACTGTAATATGATATGGCATACATACCAATTAACAGAAACTTAAATTTCACATAACGTTTTATTTCATTGTTATTTTAATCACTATACAATTGTTTTGCACGTTAATGAGAATATTAATTGTTTTAAAATCAATATTTTATAGGCTAACCCTTTGCTTTAATGATTGTTTACATCTTTTTTGGCAAAGAATGCACTAATTTCAGAAGAAGTTCTTCAGTAAAAATATGATTAAAAAAAAATAGCCAAACCTGAATTAACTCATAATTAATAAATAATTCTAATACAGCTATTTGGATAATAGTTTAATATCACGATGAAAGCTGTTACATAATTATTAAAGCATTCTAAACACTTAATTCATAAGAAAAGGCAATATCTCATAGGTAGAAAAGGAAGGAGATTAAAAACTCCATGAAGTGGCTTTAAGCTCTGCATATATAACCCCAACAACGGCTGATATCATCCATCTCAATAAACTACAAAACGTTTGCTACAATAGTTACTACCATTCATCCTGAGAATATTGCAAGTTTTCTTCTTCTCTCTTGTGTATTTCAACTTACTGCCCTTTAACAACAGAACAGCATAGTGTGCTAAAAAAGAAGAACTGGAATGCTTTGGAGAAGTCATCATAGTCAATGCTGAACATCTAATAGCTAATTTCAACATCAAGCTGAATTTGAACTCCATCACCACTGTACCAGCCAAACCTACCTGGTAAATGTCTTTTTTTTAAATTATCTTTGCTCTAAATTCCCTTTGTACTAGAAAACAAAGGATAATATTATGAGATATTGATAATCATGGTTTACTAATGTAAGAAGGGTGAAATGCACTGATATCTGGCCCTAGGGCAGAGCAGCATTACTCACCATTTCTTTTATTGCACTCCTCATTCTTATGAATAAGTGTTTAGAACTCTTCAATAATTATATACAATTTTCATCTTGATATTAAACTATTAACTCATACTTATTTGATGGGATCTTCTTGGAAATTCCATAAATAATCTTGTACCATAAGTTCTTAATAAGATTAAGGTCTAGAGACTGTCCAGACCATTCCATTGTATTAATTGTACTATTTGCTAATCACTTCTCAACAGCCTTTGCAAGGTGACAAGGAGCATTACTGTCCTGAGAAATCCAAGTTTCATCCCCAAAAAGATCCCTGGCTGTTGGCAATAATTTTGATTACAGTATTTCAACATAGTCCTAAGTTGTAAATGTTCCTTTTATAATATGTAGCCTTTTAACATCCAACAGGACATGCAACCCTATACAATGACTTTGGTTGGATGTTTCACAGTGACTTTAAGACACTGAGACTGAATTCCTCATGAGACTTTTCTTAGGTAGGCATCCTCTAATTTGCAGTAGGGCAAAACTGCCTTTCATCACTAAAAATTACTTAAAATTCTCTGTCAAATGAGCAATAAAAATTCTCAGCCAACATTTTATTTTTATCATTACCCATGCAATATGTCGTATTACTGTTACTCTTACTATCACACTGCAAACAAACAAACAAACAAACAAACAAACAAACAAACAAACAAACAAACAAACAAACAAATAAAAATAAATAAATAAATAATAAAATATACCCCCCCCCCCCCCTCAACAGCTGCTTGCCATAGAGCATCTGACAGGAGCCTGTCCACTTATATGCCATAGTAGAAGATCTGTGAGGATGGTGGGACCTCAGAAGAAAAACAACAAAAACATCCATGCCTTACTGGGGGCTTGAACCCAGGTTCCTTTGATCAGTAGCTAAGAATGCTAACCACTCAGCAATTCATTATATCTCACAATTCATTATCTCTTATCTAATTTAGATTGCTTTTCTGTACTTGATCAGAGTATCCGGTGGTGATTCTCCCTGTTGGTTCTCAGCCAATTTCTCTATGACAATGAAACAATTTGGAGTGATTAACATGTCAACATTCAAATCTACTATTGCACACAAAACGTAACTTTCCTCCACATTATCCCACCTGACTTACATCAGTAGCCTATTTGAGAGGAAGAGTGATTAATGGAGCCTCCAACTGGCCTCTGAATGCATTCATTAATATAAACTTTGCTTCCAACTCCTTATATTTCTCTGGAACCAAAGAACCTCTTATGACAGATACTTGAGCTATCGAATCGACAATGCATTAAACTTTCTATCTTCACACCGAATGCGAACAATTGTTAAAAGCTCTATGCCTTGGCATGAACCACTCCATTTCTACCTGTCTGAGCTGCAACCTTCCAATCTTGCTTCTGATTCCAATGTCATAAACTGGTACCCAACTCTTGCAATAATGACTCTGCTTCCCTCCATCGGCCCAGACTGTGAGTGTTTACATTAAATGCTCTAGCCACTTTTGTGTTCTTGCTACACTCTTTGGCAAAATGTCCCTTCTGGCTACAGATAAAGCATGTTCTTGAAGAAAAATTGTCATTCTGTTTTCTTTTAAAATCACTACTTTTGTTTTCTGCCAATTTGTTGTGCAGATTGGTTTTTGTCTTAAATTCCTTTGATTAAAATTTAATTTTGTAGCTGAATGGCCAAATCTGTTTTCTCTATTTTCCTATTTAAAATTTTTATGAGAATTAATCTTGCATGTTCTCTGTGCCTGCAGAAAATTCTCTACGATTTCGTGACAATTCTTCTAAGACCCATTCTCCTGTAACATAATGTGATGTTTTGCATCTGGTGGCATCTTGAATTTTGTCTGCTAACATTAAATCTTTCAGTTTCTTGAAATTATCTACTCCCAATTCTTCAGATAATAATTAAAATGGCTTTTCACTTGAGATGAAAACTGGGTTCAGGTTTGGGTAGAGAACTTAAACATGTTTTCAAAATTTCCTTTTGTACTCCAACAGAGTCAACTGGTTGTCTTTTAATATGACAAACTTAATTTTTTTCATAATCACGATTTTCCTTCTCACTCAACAGAATAAAAATGTTGCACATTCTCTCTCCTAGCAATGGATGCACTAACATTCCTTGCAGGTCATCTGTTATGTCATACTGTTTGAATAATTTCTCTATTGTCTTGAAATAAACAATAATTCCTCTGGTTTCTTCAGTAACGGATAATTATTAGAGTTTAGAATCTTCTGAAGCCTTTTTAATTTTAGATCTCTTGAATCCACCGAACTTTGACTTCCTTGGCTACTATTATTTGTCTTTTCTTTACCTAATCTTCCATCTTTTATATCTAATCATCTAAGTTCTATTTCCCTATCTCTTTCTTCTTTCTTCCCTTTCCAAATTTTATTTCTTCCCTATCTCTTTTTTCTTCCTCTCTTCACCATCATCTCATATTCCATCTCTGAAACTGATTTCAGACCTCAATCACTCATTTTGACTGGATTCGAACCACATCCGCTAGCACCCTGTTCTACCCCAACATCGCTATTAGTCCTAACAATTTCACTATCTTCCCCCAGCCTCAATGTGTCTGTTTAAATCAATGCTCCCGACCTGCTCAGTTCCACCCTTAGTTTTGTTATGATTCCTAAGCATCATTGGCAACTCAAAACTTGTACAAAAATGAAAAAAAAAAAAAGGCAGAAAGAGCAGACCTTTCACTCTTATGAAGATATGGCTTCTGTTACCTCATCTGCTGAAACCAGAATCTCTTTCCAAAATGAAAAACCTCTTCCACAGTGACAAACCTTGGCATGTGGCAGAACCAGCGAAGATCTTGACCGCAGAACTCATGGAAATTACACACTGTACAACATCAACTGGATGACTGACAGTAGAGCTGCAAGCAGTCCAATGAACTGCTTCCAGCTTCTTCTCTTTCACAGAATCACTATAAATCTTTTGAATTTCTTACACTTTTTCTTCATTAGCATAGTGAAAATTTTCTTGCACTTTTTCTTTTCATCCATGCGAAATTTTCTGAATTTCTTACACTTTTTGTTTTAGCACAGTTCACTACATAAGCAGAAGTTTTCTTTGGCACACAAAAACATATCTTTCAAGACTGTGCCAAATGTTATGTACTGGAGGGAGAATATATGTACAACTCATGTCATGGAGGCTGATTAATTAGTTCACTTAATTAGTTGCACCTATTCACCAGGTGAAACCACAGATTTGTGGGTTTTTACAATGGTACTTAGGTGTGCTTCAGATGTGCTGTGCTAATTATGGTGCAAGAAGATGAAATAAACAAATAAATGAATGCACCATAGTACAGGACACTGTTTATTTACATCCACACATATACAACAATGAGCCAAAACATTATGACCAGCATGCATTTATGGAAATTGAATCAACTACAGGTAAATGATGGCAAGTGCGAAGGTCATAATATGGTATTAATAACACCTGATACTGAGCTCTGTTAATCAGTGCTATTCTTGTTCTTCAGATGGGAAAGGCAGTGGACTTAAGTGAGTTTGACAAAGGTGAGTTGTAATGGCCAGACAACTGGGTCAGAGCATTTCTGAGATGGCAAGGCTTGTGGGGTGCTCATAGTCAGCTGTACTTAGTACCTTCAAAAAGTGGTCCGAGGGAAAAACCATGAACCGTTGGAAGGTGTGGGCCAACCACAGCTCATCGATGCTAGAGGTGAGCAAAGCCTATCCCGTATGGTAAAAGCCAACAGAAGGGATATTGTGGTGCAATTTACCTGTAATTTGAATGCTGGTGATGGGATTTGGGTTGTTTTACCTCCGAATGGCACTTTTTTGCATGCCATGGGCTAAATGGCCAGGTCATATGGACCCCGAAGGCTCAGAGAAGATTGGGGGAGGGGACCAACTGCAACAGCTGTTGGGAGACAGATGGTAGCCTCCTGTCAAGGCCATCCAGGTGTTCTTTAATGTGCACAGGGTATGGCTCTCCTGCACATGGGGCCACGCTTAACATCCCATCTGACGGACTGCGACCTTTCCAAGCCCATCGGTGTCCCCTACTGACCATGGGCAGGGCGGGGAATTTTGCGGAGATAACTCTCAATGCTGACCCAGCTGGGATTCAAACCTGGGAACTGAAGATTACGAGCCCGGCGCACTACCTACTGAGCCACCCCCACCCCCTGGTGATGGGAGTAATGTGTCGCAACGCACAGTACATCGAACCCTGCTGAAAATGGGGCTGCATAGCTGTAGTCTATTCCTAGTTCCCATGCTAACTTTGGTTCACCATCGAAAGTGCCTACAATGGGCACATGAGCATCAAAACTGGACCTTGAATGATTTGAAGAAGGTCGTCTGGTCTGATGACTTTCATTTCCTGTTGCACCATGTGGACAGCCGGGTACATGTGCATCGTATACCTGGGGTATTCCCACTATATCCTACAACATGCGAAGATGAACAACCGGCTATATTTATTAAATAGATCAGCATTCTGTGCATTAAAAACTGTTCTTAGAAATATTAAAAACTGTTCTTCATCATAAGACAACATCAGATATCATCAAAAAAATTCCTCTCAGTAATAATTCAGTGCAAAGAAGAATAGATGAAATGGCAAAAGACGGTGAATGCTGAAGACTTAAAGACTTGCAAATTTTCCATTCAACTCGATGAATCAACTCTACCAAATAATGAAGCTCTACTCTTATCATACTAAATTAATTAAATTTTTTAAATTTTTTTAAAGATTTATAAAAGAAGAAAAAATTCTTGAGTTATTATTTGCTAAAAATTTGGAATCTGATACAAAGGGAGAATCTATATTTAATACCATGCAAAAGTTTTTTCAAGAGAAAGAAATTCCTATTTGCAATATTTTGTCTGCTGCTACTGATGGTGCTCCAGCAATGACAGGGCATCATAAGGGTTTCATAGCACATTGAAACAAGCAGTACCAAATGTACTCGCTGTACATTGTATTATTCATCGTCAGCATTTGGTTGCAAAAAATTTGAATGAACGTCTGCATACGTCACTCATTACGTTATTAAAGCAATCAATAAGATTAGAAGCAATTCATTGAATGACCGATTATTTGGTAAGCTTTGTAATGAAAATGATGAAGATTACAATCACTTGCTGCTGCACACAGAAGTATGTTGGCTCTCTAAAGGTGTTTGTCTGAATCGTTTTTTCAATCTATTTGACTCAGTACTGGACTTTCTTGAAGACAGAGACGAAAAAATTGCGCGAAAACCTGATTACGTCAAAAAATGACGTCGCTTATTTGACAGACCTGTTTAAAATATTTAATCAAGTTAATTTACAATTGCAAGGTGATGAGTTGAATTTAATGAAAACAAAAAACGTCATAGCTGCTTTTGTGGGAAAACTTCTTCTATTCAAACGAAATCTAGGTAGAGGTGAATACAACCACTTTCCTACATTATCAGCAGTCTCTGCAAAACCGGAAGATTTACTTACTTACTGCCAACACTTGGAAGTTCTTCATGTTGATTTTACGGAGCGTTTCCAAAATATTTTAAACATGAATATACCGAGTTAGGTTTTAGATCCTTTCGCAAACACAGATACTGAAGAATCATCAAATTTGGAAGAGGAATTCTTAGAACTCACGACTAACGAAGGACTCAAAGTAAAATTCAAACATGGATACCAAGAGTTCTGGCTTCAAAAATCAATACCAGTTCTCTACCCTGGATTGTGGGCAATAGTACAGAAGTTTTCAATCGCATTTCCTTCATCCTATATGGCTGAGTATGGATTCAGTGCAGTAGCTAATTTACTGTCAAAGAAGAGGAACAGACTACACATCACTGAACGTGGCGATCTGTGACTGATGTTAACGAAATTGGAACCCGACATTAACAAATTGTTAACACTCCACCAGCCTCAACCATCTCATTAATTATTTTTATTTATTATTAATTTTGTGTTTATCTCATTATTTTTTATTTCTTATTGGTTCTGTGTTTATTTTTAAAATTTTAATAAACAATTTTATTGTACATTTGGTTGTCATTTTATTAAATTCTGCTTTATGATTTTTAATAGATAAATAAACAGATAAATTAGGTACAGATAATATGCAACAATATTTTAATATTTCATATAAAATTAACTATTATGGACTAGGGGGGCATTGAAATTTTTATTCTCTTCTAAAGGGGGAGATGATCCAGAAAAGGTTGGGAATCACTGATTTAGATGATTAAATTTTGTAAAAGGATACGCTGTGAACATTATGTTGTACAGAGGGATAATTTTATTTTAATATTTCTTTTTTTAGCAAACTGTGGGTCTAGCTAATTCTAATGAAAGTTTCATATCTGGGCTGATTTGTACACAAATTTCATAGCATTCCAAAAGACATATTCCCTTTTGTTTTATGTAATAGAGTATCAAAGTTTTTTAAGGGAGGAGGGATGCTAAACCTGAGAAATTATTGCATTATATGCACACATCCCTTGCCATTTATATGGTAAGCATTAATGAGATTTCAGTGTTGCATGATCAAGAAATAGCAACCAGTTTTGTTTTACATAGTAGGAGACTCAGTTTTACATGATACAGATTTATATTTTATATATACACCAAAGAGCCAAAACATTATGACCAGTGCAGCTTTATGCAAATCGAAGCAACTGCAGGTAAATGACACTGTGTGTGAAGATAATGAAATTGTATAAATAACACCTGATACTGAGCTCTGTTAATCAGTGTTACTCTTGTTCTTCAGATGGGAAGTGCAGAAGACTTAAGATAGTTGACAAAGGCCAAATTGTAATGGCAAGACAATGGATCAGAGCATTTCTGAGATGACAAGGCTTGTGGGGTGCTTATTGTCAGCTGTAGTTAGTACCTTCAAAAAGTGGTCCGAGGAGGGAAAAACCACGAACTGCCAGCAAGGTGTGGGCTGATCACGGCTCATAGATGTTAGAGGTGAGCAAAGGCCATCCCATATGGTACAAGCCAACAGTAGGGATATTGTTGTTTACTAGCCCGTAATTTTAATGCTGGTGACGGGAGAAATGTGTCACAACACACAGTACATCGAACCCTGCTGAAAATGGAGCTACATACATGCAGGCCGCCTCTGAGTGCCCATGCTAACCCTTGGTTCACCATCGAAAGCACCCACAATGGGTATGCAAGCATCAAAACTGGACCTTGAATTATCGAAAGAAATCGTCTGGTCTGATGAATTGCATTTCCTGTTGCACCATGTGGATGGGCGGGTACATGTGCGTTGTTTACCTGGGGAAGTGATGGCACCAGGATGCACCGTGGGATGAAAACAAGCCTGTGAAGGAAGTATAATGCTTTGGGCAATGTTCTGCTGGGAAACCCTGGGTCCAGTCATTCATGTGCAGGAAACTATGATGCCTACCACCTACCTAAACATCATTACAGACCAGGTACATCCTTTCATGGCAATGGTATTCCCCTCTTGTAGTGCCTTCTTTCAACAAGATAATGTGCCATGCCACACTGCCCAGATTGTTCAAGAATGGTTCGTAGAACATGAGGAAGACTTCCAGGTATTGCCCTGGCCTCCCAATTCCCCAGATATCAATCCAACTGAGCATCTGTGTTTGTGTGGAACAGCATATCCAATCTGCAGCAGCTCAACCATGTAACTTACAAGAGTTAAAGGATCTGCTGGTAATGTGTTGATACCAGATATCACAAGAAACCTTTAGAAATCTTGTAACATCTATGCCTTGTACATCTAAGAGCTGTTTTGGCGGCACGTGGAGGACCAACATCATATTAGGCAGGTGGTCATAATGTTTTGGCCCTTTAGTGTATGTACATATGGGAATGTGCTCAAATCTATGGGCCTTAGTTGCATTCAATTCTCATAGAAGTTAATGGCTTTGTAGACGTTCTGGTAGACTTTCTCCAAACAGTTTAACTTAAAGTGAATATTGCTTCACTACTGCAAGCAATCATATGATGAGGTGGAATTCTGTACTATATAGAGATCTCTTTACTAACCTCAAAAACTCGAAGAGAGGATATTTCAGTCCTTTCTTACACCACCTGGTTCACATAGAACACCGTACCTTGGCTCATGCAGAACTGAACCCTGATTCACACAGAACTGTACCCTGGTTCACAGAGAACCGAATCCTCTCTTTTAGGCTTTCTGAGAAAGAGTTAAATCACTTTGAAGTACTAACCAAATGACCTTTCCTTTTTACAGCCATACTCAGTCTGCCGGTTTATTGTTTGTCACTCCTCTCTGTCACTGCACCAGCCTCTCTGGCTACAAGTGGCATGCAGTGCCATCAAATTACCTCCCAATGCTTGGTTCCTGACCACAGCTGGCCCCAAATGACAACTAATGAGCCACATTACTATTTTTGATACTTCAGAAAATACACAACATAGATAGATGTATACAATAAATATATAGATATATACAATAATATAGTCAAAATAATAAAAAATAAATTAGAGGAACACGACACTTATGCTTACTAATTTTGAACCATTGTTTAGATAATGCTACTCTTCTGATCTTTGCTAAATATGCTCCCTTTTGTGATTATTGTTACTAAGTTTCATGGGGAAGATACAGATAAAATCTGGACAGGTTTTTATACACCTTGATTCTACACTAGTTTCCATAAATTAAGGAAAAATGAGAAAAATCGCAGTAATTCACCAAAAAATTGTGCAATCCTCACCAAACTTGTTCATGTAACCAGTAAAGTAATGGGGAGTCCACATATCATATGCAAATTAGTTTAGGTTGCGTCAATTTGTGTAATCAAATAGCAGTATAAAAACAGTATTGTGGAGTGGATCGTTATTTTGTGTTGTAAATGTGAGTAAAGAAATTCAAAACGATGGCCGAATGTGAGTCCTTCTGTGGTCCATAGACTGTGGAATCAACTTCTTAGCACGGATTCTGCATCTCGGAGGTTTAGCCGAGGAAGGGCTAGAGTTACGACTGCTGTACAAGACCAATATCTGCGATTAACAGCACAAAGAAGAAGGACGTCTACTCCCTCTCAGCTATGATTCTTTCTTGCAGCAGCACTGGGAGGGTTGTATCAGCTCAGTACTGTGTGTAAAAGGCTTCATGAGGGCAATCTGTACATTAGAAAGCCAGTAATTTGTATACCCCTCATGTCACATCACAGGAGAGAGCAGTTGAATTGGGCACACATACATGTTAACTGGACAGAAGAGCAATGGAGGTCCATACTCTTCACAGATGAGTCCAGATATTACTTGCAGAGTGATTACGGACATTGTTTGATATGGAGAGAATGAGATACCCACTATCATCCCAGCAACATCTGTCAAAGAGACAGTTATAGTGGAAGTAGCATGTGTATTGAGGTGGCATTTCCTTAGGTGGATGCACCGAACTCTATGTGTTGATGAGTGGGAACCTCAATGCTCAAGATATAACACCTTCAACCCTTATGTACATCTTTACACTGGTGCAATAGGTGAAACATTCATATTACAAGATGATAATGCTCATCCACACAGAGCTCAACTAGTGGAACAATACCTTCAAGAGGAGATTATTATGCGCATGCAGTGGCCAACTCAATCTTCCAATCAGATGCTAAATCCAATTGAGTATGTGTGGGATGCTCTAGAGAGACATGTCACTGCCCTCAACCAGCCATCTGAAACAGAGGGGGAGTTTATTACTGCTTTAAAGGAACAATGGTCATTACTCCCTACTGAGCTGATTCACAACATCATAAACAGCATGGAACATCAATGTCGTGCCTGAATTTTTATAAAGGGTGACCACACTCTTTATTAAAGAACATTGCATTCTGACACATCGTTTTTGGAAAAAGTTCGTATGTTATATTTTGACAAAAAATGTTTCTAGTGTAAAATATTTTTTGCCTTCTGAAATTAGCATTGTAATTCATATTTTCATCAAACTTCATTAAAATTGTTCATATAGTTTTTGTTTATCAAAATTTTCCTGAGTTTTTCTTAATTTATGGAAACCAGTGTATATTAGGTCATACTTTTTTAAATTTTTTTTTTGTTTTGATTGTTTTGTACTTTTATCAATGTAGTCTTCTGTAAATTTTTATGAAAATATTAAAAGGAAATAAATTATTATATAACAATAAATTGCCACTCCAAATCTCTTAGCATTCATTATCATATTTTTAAAATCTTCCAGAATTTGTATATTATGCTTAACTTATGGGCACCAGTTGGGTTGTTTTACCTCTGAGCGGCACTTTTTTGCACACCATGGGCTAAATGGCCAGGTTACATGGACCCTGAAGGCTCACAGAAGGTTGGGGGAGAGGACCCACTGGAAGAGCTGTTGGGAGACAGATGGTAGTTCCCATCAAGGCCATCCAGCGTGTTCTTTAATGTGCACAGGGTATGGCTCTCCCGTACACGGAGTCATGGCTTAACGTCACATCCGACGGACGGTGCCCTTTCCAAGCCCATCAGTGTCCCCTACTGACTGTGGGCAGGGTGGGGAATTTTGCAGAGATAAATCTCAATGCTGACCCAGCTGGGACTCGAACCTGGGAGCTACAGGTTACGAGCCTGGCATGCTACTGACTGAGCCACCCCTGCCCCTATGGACACCAGTGTATATATATACATATCATAATTAAGTTCCTTAACATCAAGTAAACTATATTACACTGTTTATACCCTCTAATTTTTGCAAATTAAAATATACACGTTATAAACTTACCCAAATAACTAATTCTCTCTGACTGCATTTTAGTCCTCACTAGCTCAATAGGGCTTATAGTTGTCACAGTAAAAACTTTAAATAATAAAAAAGTATATTTACTAACATTTACATAGGGCTTATAGTTGTCACAGTAAAAACTTTAAATAATAAAAAAGTATATTTACTAACATTTACAAATTTATTTTGAATCTTAAAAATTATATTCAACAAAAAAGATTTAAAATAACTATGCAAAAGCTGCATAAATAAAAATAAAATATAAATTTTAATTAAAATTCTAATTTTATACAAAACTCACAACTGTTGAATTAAACGTTTAATGGAAACAATAATTCATATATCAAATGCATTCTTCTATGATGCAGGTGTATTAAAAGTTTTATCAGAAATTTAAAAAAAAATCATTGATGATGGTAAATTTTTCAATACACCAGTTAATAGGACTAGAATTCATTGTAACAGGTCACTGCAACTCAGAGCATCTTCTTAATATATATATATTCCATTCATATATATATAGACAGTAAAACTTGCATAAAAGCAAAACAATGGAGCATAAAAAAACTGAGGGTAGTTGACTGGTAGTTAGGTGTAGTCAATTCTTTTTAGAGGACATGCAACACATGAGAAATCAAACAGGATTTCCCCCCAAACACTGCACTGGCTGAAATATCATATATATAGATGATTGTGAGCGACTGACTGACTGATAGGGAATTACAGTAACTCTAACTATGATGCAGAAATTGTAGAGCTCTGAAAATTTGCACCTGGGGGTAATCTGGGTCATGGATCTCAGGAAAAATCTGAAATCTGACCTCTGATGTGTCCTTCAAGGTCAAATGGAAGTCACATAGAGGTCAAACCTTGATCTACAAGTGCTAGAAATGTGTAAATTGGTGTCTGGGGATGTTCTGGGTTGTAGATCTCATAAATGTTACAAAATTTTGCATTCGGAGGGTCCTTTGAGGTCAAATTTAAATTTAAATCTATCGGTGTTGGAGAGCTAAAAATTGGTTCCTGGGGATATTTTACATCAGAGATCTCAGAGATGTTGCGAAATTATGCATATGATGGGTCTATTATATAATTATGCATGTGAGTGGTCCTTCAAGGTCAAAGGTCAAATTTGATATACTGGTGCTAGAGAGCTAAAAATTGGTGAAGAGGGCTATTTCAGGCAATGCAACTCAGAAGTGAGAGGAATTTTCACATCCGGTTCACATTCCAAGTCAAATAGGGTTGGAGTGACCAGCTAGAAATCAAGAGGTGCAGAAAGCACTGATTGATTTCTAGTATTACATATAGAGGCAGAAGACTGAAGTCTAAATATTTAATGAACATGATTCATAAGAGACTACCATTGCATTGTTTCAAAGAATGCATTTAATATGAATTGTTGCTTTTATCAGACATTGAAACAGTGTTTCATGTAAGGTTAGAACTGTAGTTAAACTGTACATAAAAATTAATTATTTATATGAATATAAAAATTTTCTAGATGATAATTCTCATTCAATAAAAAACAAACTTTTTTCTAATTACTATATTGTATGCAAATTAAAAAAAACTCTCTTGATGACCTCACACAAGAATTCTGCCATTATATTTGAGATATTCTCAGCTTTGCAAGAGATCAGATGGACAGATAAAGGTCAGATTCTTAAAAATAATCTTAAATTTCTCTTTTCAAGGAGGAAAGATAAAATAATCTCTATGGCGTAGGTTTCCTTCTAAGCAGCCATGATAGTGATGCTCTTCTAGAATATGAGTTGCATTAAAGAAAGGTTTCTCATAGCTAAATTTCAGACAAGCATTAAAGACTTGAATGTTATCTGTTGTTATGCCCCCACTGAGGATGCTGATGAGGATAATAAAGAAAGGTTTTACGGACAACTTCAGGATATCTCGAACTGTCAAGGAGATATTACCCTTGTTCTAGGCGACTTCAATACCAAGGTTGATACTGACTGACCTTTGGGAGAGGTTATAGGTCCCTTTGGTATTGGTAGCTGCAATGGCAATGGGCAACATCTCCTACAGGTAAGCAAACTCAATGGTTTCAGAATAACTAACACTTATTACAACTACCACAACATACATAAATACATGTGGGTTTCACCAGAAGGGCTGCATAAGAATATATTTAATTTACAGCAAATGGGCTATTTCTCTTAGCAATACAAGATCATATAGGGGAGCTGAAATTGGTCTGACCAATACCTTGTTAAAAGTGTCTTGCAACTTAAACTTCAGAAGTGTTGTGCTAATGTTAAAAAAATTACCTTTAACACTGAAGCTATGAAAGACCCAGTTATGGCTAAAGCTTACCATGATAGGTTACATAATCATTATGACAGTCATGATTTGCTTGCTACTGAAGTTGAGGAAAAATGGGACTGTTTTTAAACAGACTTTTCTTGAAATTAACAGTACTATTTATTTAGGAAAAATGGAGCACTAGAGGCAAAATTCTTTGAGTGATAAGGCACTGGAGATTATTTCAGACACAAAGAACTGCAGGAACATCCTTAATCAATACCTCACTAGTCCTAATAAAATGCATTACAAAGAGCTTTATAAATGTATAAAGGATCAGTTAGTACTTGATAAGAATCTTTGGCTTAATGGCTTGGCTAACAAAGCCAAGGAAGTAGTTAGACAGTGCAACAGCAGAGAGATGTACCAGATAGTTAATATTTTGTGTGGTAGAAAACGGTCAGGTATACAGGGATTGGAAGACAAACTAGGTAAGGTTACAGAAAATGAGGATTCTGTCATGGCTAGGTGGGTTGAGCATTTCAGTGATGTTCTAAACAATGTGGTTAGTTCTATTTCCATTGTTTGTAATTATGATAGATCCATTACTGGCTTTAATATTAGTCTATATCACAGTCTGAAGTTTATATGGGCATTTCTAAACTTAAATTATCTAAATCCCTAGGAGTAGATGAAACTACTACTGAAATGCTTAGACTGAATGCCACATGGCTGACTGAAATCTTGAATATACTTTATGATAAAGGAATTGTTCCTAATGATTTTCCCAGAACTATTATTATTCCTAAGATTATTTCTTGTTCAGCTCAAAAAAGATTGATTTCAGTTCTTGTGATAACTATAGGGGTATCAATCTACTTTCTGTTCCAGGTAAAGTTCTTTGCATGATTGTGCTTAATAGAATTAAGAATCTGGTTGATGGCATGAGAATCTGGTTGATGGCATGTGGATTCAGAAGAGTAGAGGATGTGTAGATCAATTTTTTGACTTAGGCAGATTCTTGAGAAATATTTTGTTTCAGAAACCATTGGTTACTAGCTATGTTGATATCAAAAAGGCTTTCGACTCTGTTGATTGTCATAATTTATGGTTGATCATGAGATTATATGGCATACCACACAAATTAGTTAACATAATGAAAGCTTTCAATAATAATACTGAATCATGTGAGAGTTGGTAAGGCTTGTAGCAATTGGTTTAGTGTTGCTTCTGGTGTTTGACAAGGGCACATTTTGTCTCCTTATCTCTTTAGTTTGATTACTAATTATGTTATGCAAAATTCACTGCAAGGGAATGATTTTAGGCTTAGAGAGTTGGTAAGGCTTGTAGCAATTGGTTTAGTGTTGCTTCTGGTGTTTGACAAGGGCACATTTTGTCTCCTTATCTCTTTAGTTTGATTACTAATTATGTTATGCAAAATTCACTGCAAGGGAATGATTTTAGGCTTAAATGGTCTAGAGATCTGAAAATTTCTGATTTAGATTAGGCTGATAATTTAGCTCTTTTGGCAGATGATGTTGATAAGATGAACTCTTTCATTAGAGCTGTTGGTAAGGCTTGTAGCAACTGGTTTAGTGTTGTTTCTGGTGTTCGACAAGGGCACATTTTGTCTCCTTATCTCTTTAGTTTGATTACTGATTATGTTATGCAAAATTCACTGCAGGGGAATGATTTTGGGCTTAAATGGTCTAGAGATCTGAAAATTTCTGATTTAGATTACGCTGATAATTTAGCTCTTTTGGCAGATGATGTTGATAAGATGAACTCTTTCATTAGAGCTGTTGACGAGACTGGTAATAGAGTAAATTTCGTGATAAACAGAGAGAAAACCAGTGATGAAAATTAGTCAGGCCAGCTGTGGTTCAGTTAATCTGAATGATTGCACCCTTGAGGAAGTGTTTCAATTTTTAATTACCTTGGGGGTTATGTAACAGATACTAGTAACATGCAGCATGAAATTAACAGACAAATAGGGACTGTTGCTGGACTTTTAAGAATCTATGGAGAGTGTTTAGAAATAGGTGTATACCCTTAAAGACTAAAATTAGACAGTATATTAGTTTGGTTCTTTTTAGAGTTAGTTACGGTAGTGAAAATTGGACTTTGTAAACAAGATAACAGGAAACTTGATGCTTTTGATTCTAGATGCTTGTGCAGTATCTTGGGCATAGGTGGTTCAACTTTGTAAGTAATGATGAGGTTAGGCAAAGGAGTCAGAAACTCATTTGAGCAGCATAATGTGCAGTGATAGACTCCATTGGTTTGGCCATGTTGCCCATATGCATAATTATAGATTAGCAAATAGGCTGATGAAAAGTGTGCCTAAAGGCTTCAAAAAGAAGGGGAATCTAGGATGCAGTGGGCAGACAATGTCAAACAGGACCTTGTTAGAATTGGTGTACAGTATCCAGATGCAGCAGATGTAGCACAGGACAGATATGCTTGGAGAACTAAATTGCATGATCTGGTTTGACTGCCATAATCCATGGGTGCTTGAGGATGATGATAAATCTGTTGTGCTGTTTAGCTGCTTTCTGCACTTTATCAGTCAGGCTATCAGCCGAAGATTCTTATGAGCTTTCAACTAATCTCTTAGATATTATTAAGGTCTGTCTAATGCTGTCTGTTAAGACTAAAAGGGTGTTTCTAAAGTTTAATCCCACACTTTTTCCTTTCAGAAATAAGCTACATTTCCTTATCACTCAAATGATTGCCTCCTATGTTCCATCTTTACCCAGAAAAGTATCATTTGCTTCAGGAATATAGCCTGTTCAAAACTGTCCCATTCATTAGTTGTAAACAAACAACAATTGCCAAAATGACTAACCTATTAACAGTAAGCTTTGGCTATTTCTGTGCCTTTCAGTGTTAAAGGTAATCTTTTAAACTTAGCACGTTTCTTAAGATTCAGTTGGTTGAATGTTTGGGGTTTTATGGCACAAGAACAACTAGGCATATTGCAGCAAATAAGACAGGCAGGAAAAGAATAAAGAAATAAAATTCATGTAAGCCTACAATTAAAGTTAAAAGCAAAATACAAAAACCATAAAAAGGTCTGTGTAAAAAAATCTTAAAAGTATAAAATATAGAAATCAACAATGAGATGGATTGTTTTACCTCTGAGTGACACTTTTTTTGCATACAATGGGCTAAATGGTCAGGTTACAAGGACCCTGAGGACTCAGAGAAGATTGGGGGAGGGGACCCATTGGACGGCTGTTTGGAGACAATAGCTTTCCGTCAAGGCCATCTGCATGTTCTTTGAGGTACACAGGGCATGGCTCTCCCATACACAAGGCCACAGCTTAATGTTCGACAGATGGTGGCCTTTTCAAGTCCATTGGTGTACCCTACTGACCGAGGGCGGGTGGGGTTTTGTGGAGATAAATGGATGTAGAAGACTCATGTACAAAGCAAAATCAAATGCAAAATGTAAAGCTGAAAAATTATAAACCTTTAAAATATCCAGCAAAATGTAAAAAGGCAAAGATAGGAGCTAAAAAGCAGTGACACATGAAAGATGCCAAAGTATAAGTGGCTCAGACTGCAAATGATGATGATTAAAATAAATATGCTGTTCAAGGTTAAAACATGGACATTCAATTAAAATATGTTTCACAACTCAAATGGTATCCCAAAATTTTTACTTAGGTTTTTATCATCCATCTACAGAAGAAAAGAATGTGAAATAAAGAAATGATCTAAGTGGAACTGAGCAAGTACAACCTCCTACTTGTGATTCCTGAAAAAATATGACTGCCACGGTTTAACAACAGCCTTAATCTCAAAAAGTGTTATTCATTTGTTCTGAACAAGATTTTTGCCACTGTGTCCAGAGCTCAATGTAAAAATACTACCAGAAGTTAAAGTATGAAACAGGCAGAGGAGATAAGAACAGGGTGTGGCTGATTTGGCAGCTGCATCTACCAAGTCAATGTCCCTGATGCTGACATGATGGGCATTCAACAGAAAAGAATGCTCATTACACCAGACGATGGAGCTGTTGACAAATCTTGGAGACAACAAGGCTGAGGGTACAACAAGATCAGAGTCTACAGTGAGTCAGTGTAGTAATGGTGAGATCCAGTCTAAGAAACCCTCCTATGCAACCCATCAGGTTAAATCAATGTGTATTCATAAATATTCCTGTCAAAGCATTCATCGGCATGAGTGGTTATTTGCATGGGTGAGAAATATGCATAACTTTTCTGAATAACTCAGATAAGTAGCATTCCTATTTACACCCTTTATTCCTATATACATTTGCTTCACTAACATAATTCACTTTCAGTATCCATATACTGTAAAATATTAGCAGTTACAAACTGCCCCTAATAACACTAGCTGGCCTATCTCATAGTCCCCAGCTAGGATGCAGTTCTTGCTCAAGCGGTTCTATCTTAAGTCTCGTCACAAGTGTCTCCTCCTCAATACGTTCACAGAGGGACTCTTCTTCCTGCAATTTTCATCTGTCGAGCGAAACATTACAGGGAGGGTTCAGCTCTCACCCCTTGTCACAATGATGTTACATGTGGCCCAATAGCTCATGCTGACACTAATGATCTTCGTTAAGAGTGTAGCATCTGTGAACACAAGAAGTTGGCCGCCATCCACACCAATGGACTTTCATAAAACAGTCAACTCCCCACTTGTGAATGAATTGCCCGTGCATGCTGTTGCAGCTGGGATGGAGACTCGCATCCATATCTCCATCTCCAAGAATTGTTGGTCTACCCGCTGAGAAGGGATAGGGGGACTAATGTCAGAAACATTCAAACATGACAATCCCATTTGTGGTGTTACCCTGAAACCAATAAGTTTACTTACCTGTAGGAGACATTTTCTTTTGCTATTACAGCTACCAATGCAAAAAGGACTTATTATTCCAGCCTAAAGGTCAGAATCAGTAGTAAATTTGGCATTGAAGTCACCCAGCAGAAGCACATTAAAAGAACTGAGCACAAATACCACTTTTTTTAAACGTGTACTCAGTTAAATATTATAAATATAATAAAATGTGTTTTTGTAACTAACATAAATATTTTGGCCTCTGATAAAGATAGATGGTAAAACAATACTGGCAAAGTCATAAGGAGTTAGTGATATAAGAAAAAAGCTTTTTTTTCCTGGCTGCCTAGACCATGGGCACTGCAAAAGTCTTCTCAATAATAAACATCAGTATTCTGAGAGGGCCATCTATGAACTTTTCCAGATGTTTCCCATATTCTCTGGATGTCACATACACAGGTTAAATGGATAAGGATCATGTTCCAATAATTAATGAAGCACTTCATGATGGATAATTTGTTCCACTATTTGTTACACACTCTGGGAAACACTACACACTAAAATGCAATACTTAAATATAATTTAAAATGAATTCTTCTTGCTTTCATCATTTTTTCTAAAAATGCTAAATTTATATTCACACAGAGGCAACTTTATTAAGACCATTCCATATTATATGAACAGAGAATTTTGAAGCTCTACAAATATGTTTTTTTATGAAAAAATGTAACTGAAGATAAAGATTTCAATAACATTTATATATTTAATCAACAATTTATTGATTAAATCATTAATAATGCTAATAGCACGAAGAGACTTACTTACAAAAGATATCACTCTGAATTTAACGTCAATCAATTTCAGAGGAAAAATTGTTTTGAGCCAGGTGGGATATGAACCCACGACCTCCTCTGGACCACTGAGCTACCAGCAGCTGATCAAAATTTCCTCCAATTGATGCTATGAACTTTCTACCAACAGTACACAACTTCATGTCTCATGAAGGTATTGTCCCAGCTGCTCTAAGCCTCAAGAAACAATGACAAGCGTGTCATGAAGATGGTAAGTATATTCTGAGTATACAATTGTTTAGATTGAAGAGTTTTTTTTTTTTTCGATGTATTTATTCATATATTAAGAAAGATATCACTCTGAATTTAACGTTGATCAATTTTAGAGGAAAAATTGTCTTGAACCAAGTGGGATACGAATCCACGACCTCCTGATAACCTGTCAGGTACTCTGGACCACTGAGCTACTGATTGCCGATCAAGATTTCCTCTAATTGATGCTATGAACTTATTTTTTTTGTTATGCAACTTACTTATTTATTTACATCTTACTCAGTGCGACTGCTGTCCCATGGCCGAGTGGTTAGCGCGCTTGGCTACTGATCTAAGGGACCTGGGTTCGAGCCCCGGGTAAGGCATGGATGTATGTGTCGTTTTTCTGCTGAGGTCCTGCCATCTTCTCAGACCTTCTACTTTGGCATATAAACTGACAGGCTCCTGTCAGACCTCTGTGGCAAATAACTGCTTGAGGGGGTATTTATTTATTTTATTTATTCAGTGCAACATTAAAATAAATAGTTGCTGTTCCTTATCATAGATGGTGCCAGGTCCAGGTGCAGCAATCACAGGAGATAGATAAGTCCTATTAGAGGATAAAAGACAGAGTCGACATTAGTTTAGTGGTCTTAGAATGCTCTGAAATGTATCGAGAGACATTAGTTCAAATCCCACGTCACAGAACTTTTTTCCACAAAACTAGTTAATAAAATTCGTGTAAATCTCTATTTGCAATATTATTTGTTTGGTTTTAAAGGGAGTTCAAATATTCAGAAAAATCAATGTCAGTTTTAAGAATATACTTCAAAAGTTAATTAAAATTTAAATAATAAGCATTATATTATTTTTTAAATTTATGATCTCACTTTCAGAGTTATTAGCTTATCTGCAGGTGACAACAGATGTGTATTCAACACATTTAGTAAAATAAATGTATATTTTTTAAGTTTGTGTAAATAATTATTTCAATATTTATCAATTTGTATAAATCTTATAACTTGCATTGCTGTTGTTAAATAATCAAACTTAAAAACTCTTTAAATATTGAGTGAATACTTTTGGAAACTGAGTTTTAGATATGATTTGATTGAGGTAATTAACACTGTAATATTAAAAAGATTAAGAAGTTACAGAGTTTCAAATTTGACTCTCCACTGACAATGTGTAAATGGTTTTAATTAAAGTGGCCATCAGTACAGAACGAACATGCGATTATTTGAAACATTTTAAAATGAAAATTTTATTAAACATTTACATTAGCTGTTTAAATAACTATTTCTTGATCAAATTTGAAATTAAACCATACAACCACTTGTTGCATGCTAGTTGCTCTAATAACTGAGCTATAAAGCAAACTAACAAGTCCTTCTGTAGAACTAGTTTTTATGACATCCCATGATGTAGTTCAACACTTTCATCAACAGATAGCACCATTAGACTATACTGCTGCCAATATTGTTGAGAGAACATTCTTTCACTGTTAATAAACATTGAGATAAACTCAGATAAACTTAACAGTTCAACATCCAGTAATAAATAGGCACTTTTGACGTCGATTTAAATTTTAGAGGAAAAACTGTCTGAGCCAGGCGGGACATGAACCCACGACCTCCCGACAACATGTCAGGCACTCTGGACCACTGAGCTACCAGCTGCTGATCAAGATTTCCTCTAATTAACACTATGAACATTCCCTTTTATGTCACATGTAGGCATTATTTTAGGCAATTTTTAGCAATAGCGACTTTTTATTTGCCGGTAGATGGAAAGCATGCCTTACAAGCATGCTAACGATAATAAATATTGAGATAAACTTGACAGTTCAACACCCAGTAATAAATAGGCACTTTTGACATCAATTTCAATTTTAGAGGAAAAACTGTCTGAGCCGGGCGGGACCCAAACCCACGACCCGCCCGGCTCAGACAGTTTTTCCTCTAAAATTGAAATCGATGTCAAAAGTGCCTATTTCTTACTGGATGTTGAACTGTCGAGTTTATCTCAATATTTATTATCATTAGCATACTTGTAAGGCATGCTTTCCATCTATTGGCAAATAAAAAGCTGCTGGGCTAAAAATTGCCTAAAATAACGCCTACATGTGACATAAAATGGAATGTTCATAGCGTTAATTAGAGGAAATCTTGATCGGTGGCCGGTAGCTCAGTGGTCCAGAGCGCCTGGCATGTTGTCGGGAGGTCGTGGGTTTGTGTCCCACCCAGCTCAGACAGTTTTTCCTCTAAAATTGAAATCAACGTCAAAAGTGCCTATTTATTACTGGACTTTCACTGTTGATGTTAAGGGGATATATAACAGTTGTGGTTGAATAACCCTAGTTGAACATGGTAAATTCTTAGTTAAATAAATTAAAAAAAAATAAATACCCCCTCAAGCAGCTGCTTGCCACAGAGGTCTGACAGGAGCCTGTCAGTTTATATGCCATAGTAGAAGATCTGTGAGGATGGCAGGACTACCTGGAAAATAATATGAAACTAAATAAAGAAGGCTGCACCAATTTATTATAAGGAAACCCATCATAAAATCTCAATATTGGCTGATGGGCCTGTCCAGCTCTGCTTGGTTATGATACAGTTCTTGTATTTGTTTAAATGATGGAAAGTACATTCCAAAACATCGCTATGGAGTTTACAACATTACACCCTATATAAGTTAGTGTCAAACATCATCTTAGAGCAACTGGCATATTGCTAGATCTTGGGTCTGAGTCCAAGAGACAGTTTAGGGTTGTTTATTCTGGATACTGGCATAATTAAAATTATACAAAAATAAATATCAGTTATGTACATAATGATACAGTTATTTTGAATGTCTTTTTTTTTTACCTCTTGCAGTTGCCCCAGCGACAGTAGGTGCCCAAGCTGGTGGTTGTCCTGAAGCTGTCAATTGTGATGAAATGTTTATCCGAATCTGTTCATATACCGTAAAATATATCATTGTTGCTGGAATAGCCATAAGCCTTAAAATGAATACAAAATAATTGGCATGCACACACAAAAGCAATAATTTCTACACCAAAAATATATTAATTGTTATAATCCTTTACTGCTAATAAATTTATTATGAAAAAAAATACATAAATGCTTATATAACAGTTTTGAAGAAGATAAGTCTATTTAAGCTACTTGATTAATTTAATATTTATCAATGAATGGATTGTTTGGTTGTATTTGAAAGTGAATTTTCAAAAAGTGGCATTTTCTTTTTTTGTGTGTGTTTTCGTTGCATGCTTTATCAAACATGAAAAATTGTATTTGATATGCATGAGTTATGGCACATACATACATACCTCATGTTACTGCAAATATACACACATAAAAACAAACAAAGTCTTTGTGCACCCATGGGCTATGCAAGTCCTACCAGACTGTGCAGTTTTCCTCTCCAGATATGTCTGTCCTGAGCTACAGCTACTGCATTTGATCTTTGTACACTGATTCTAGCAAGGTCCTCTTTGACATTGTGTGCCCATTTCCTAAGTCTTCCCCTTTTCTTAAAGTGTTTAGGCACACTGTTGATTATTCTGTTTGTCAATCTGCAGCTATGCATATATACAACATGGCAAACTAATGCAGTCTCTTTCTGCACAAAATGCTGCTTAAAAGAGGTTGATGACTCCTTCTTCTAACCTCATCATTACTTACAAAGTCAAACCACCTAATGCCCAATATACTGCACTAACATCTAGAATCAAAGGCATCAAGTTTCTTGTTATCCTGCTTACAAAGGGTCCATGTTTCATTACCATAACTAGCCAGAGAAGGAATCAAACTATTATACAACCTAATTTTATTCTTTAGGTGTACATGCCTGTTTTCCCCACTCTCTGTGGATTCCTAAAGGCACTAGCAGCAATCCCTATTCTTCCATTTATCCCATGCCTCACATCACCAGTGTCTGTCAACAGCTCCCAAGATAATTGGAAGCTGTTGTGCTGTCTAACTGCTTCATCTGCTTTGTTGGCCAAGTTATCAAGACAAAAATTCTTATCAGCTGTCAACTGATTCTTTACATAGAACAGAGAAATTCACAGCACTCGATTGATTTCATCAAATATTTTAACCACTATCATGCTGTCCTTAATCGATCTTAATATGTGAGATAGAGTCCCCAAACACACTTGAAATGACAGTGATTGCTAGGTGGTGTGTAGCATAACATCAACAGTGGAGGAAAGATTGATCGGTGACTGGTAGCTCAGTGGTCAGAGCACCTGACATGTCATTAGGAGAACGTGGAAAAATTGTCTTGGGCCAGGTGGGTTCAGATCCCACCCAGCCCAAGAAAATTTTTCCTCTACACACATCTTTACCATGTCGATTAAGGATAGCTTGATAGTGGTTAAAATATTTGACGTAATCCTTTACATGTTTATTAAGCTCATTTAATACCATCTATTAGGACTAGTAGGATGTTGATTAATATTATACCTGCACTTTCATCTTTCAGAAATAAATTCCATAGCCTTATCATTCTAATAATTTTGTTTCCTCTGTTCCTTTTACCTAAAAGAGTATGTTGGTTTCAAGAAAAGCCTGTTTAAACTGATTCTATTATTTTGAACTTCAGCAGTATGCAAACCACAACTGTCATAATGACTAAGTAGCCTATCATGGTAATATGCTAAAGGTATAAAAATTTGCATTAAGGAAAAATGATATCTAATGGCAGAAAAATTTGATATGAAAATATCATTGTAGTGAAACATCAAAAATAAAATAGTACAAACAAATTGGCTGCCATTAATAGTTCATTATTACATTAGAATTCACTTAGCATTTGCTCTGGCCCCATCTACTAGTTATCAAAATAAGAAAAATAATTAAATACCCCCTAAAGCAGGCTGCTTGCCACAATGGTCTGATAGGAGCCTGTCAATTTAATTTGCCAGAGTAGAAGGTCTGTGCAGATGGTGGGACCTCAGCAGAAAAACATCACAAATGTCCATGCCTTACCCGTGACTCGAACCCAGGTCCCTTAGATCAGTAGTCAAGTGCGCTAACCACTCAGCCACGGGACGGCAGTTATCAAACCTGATCTAATTTTTTTCAAAATATATATATTTTGTTTCTGAATAATAAAAAAAATTGTGCTTCTAGGAAAAAATAAAAGCACTAATAATTATATTCACAGATTCATTCAATTTTACACTAATTTAATTATTCTAATGATTATTTTGAGGGAAAGTTTAGCTGAAGAACCACAGCTTAACTGAATTCAGACAGTGAAAGTTCTGCCTTGGAAAAAAGGTATTTTAAAAAGTTAAGACTCTGTCATTTCATACCTGCAAATCTCAATGTGTTGATGAACACTGAAAATCTAATCATCTGCTCTGAAAATCTAGCCACCTAGAGTTATGATTAATATCTTTTGTATTCCTCATTGCCATGATGAAGATTCATTACAGTTCCAGCAACAATCAGGAATAGAATACAATGTTTGAAGAGATGAGTTAAATAGCCAACCATGTAGCAGATATCTGCATAAATTCAACTATAGACACTTACTGGCAAAGTCTCATAGATTTTAATTTCTAACTTTTCACTGTTCTCAGATATACTGATCATCTGCTTGGGAATATGACAGGTGTTTCTTTGCTTACTTACTTTATTTTGGTCTTCTCCAAAGAGACCATATGTTAGATCAGATAAAAGCTTGAAAATAAAAAAGCCTCAAAACATACCTTTCACCTGTGCTAAAAAAATATTGGCTGTTAAAAATATCAGTCACAAAAGTAGCCATGATTAATTTCAGTTATCCTACCATTTAGCAATATATCTAGAAACCAGTTAACTTATTTTTTTTTCCTAATTGTGTCATTAAAGCAAGTCTCTCATTAGTGTTTCAAGCAGCACAGTACCTTTTGAGTGGGTGATTCCCCACTCTTCTGATACAACTGTTGCATTTCTTTTGGAAATCTACTGTAGCCAAGTGTAAAATGTGATGTTGTTTCCCATCTTTCCTTAATCTGACTCACCTTTAATGAGTTACTGACTAGCAAACATTCCCATATTCTCCTTATCCATCTACATAACATCATGTTATCTACATATCATAAAAACTAAGCTTAAAAAGTACTGAATTTGTTTGAATCTTACAAATCTCAGATTTTCTATGTGCACACCATTAGTGCATTATATCTAAAGTAATATTTGGAACGTAAAAATCATATAATTTACATTAACTTTTTTACATCTATTATTATTTGGCAGTAAAAAAAATTGTATTTAAACCCCCACAATTCAGATTCTTTGTATATCTCCACCTGCTTCCCAGGTTAACTATTTGTTAAATTTCTACAATACAGAAATTTTAGATCTTAAAAATCATTACAACCTTCAGTATATATTTGGACATAGCAAAAGCATTTGACACAGTTAATCATGATATACTTTTAAAGAAATTATTTGCTATTGGATTTAGAGGGGTTGTATTTGAGTGGTTCAAATCATATTTAAAGAATAGGATGCATTTTGTTTAGATAAACAAAAGTACAATTAAATTAATCCCTAATGATGTGCCACAAAGCTCAATACTTGAACCTATTTTATGGTTTAATTGCTTGGGGAGGAACCTATTTAACATCAGTCAGTGATGTTGATGTTTTCAAAGGAAGTTCCTGAATAAAATGATTTATTATAACAAAGACAGAAGAAACAAACTGGTCAAAAACAAAAAGATAATATATTTAAAGAAGTTGTATACATATTGAATAATGTATCTAGCATTTAGAAAACCTAATACTTTTAGGAAAAGGATACATGCTGTAATCTGTGAAATGGAGAATTTAAATTATTTATTCCACAGGTTAAAAAGGAAATTTTACATAGCATTTTACATTTTTATTTTTACATTATGGGCCAAGAATCTATAATTCATTATCCATAAACATAAGAATGGAAAAAATATATAAAAAATTAGTTTAGAATGGCTAAATACTTACATTATGGAAATAGAGGATATGGAATTACTACTAAAAATAATTAAATAATAAGCAAAAGCAGTGGGAGGGGATGCCAAAAAAAATATTAATAATCAGAATAAATTTTTTGTTTCTTTGTGAGTTTTCTTAGTTTTTAAAGATTTTGTTTTCATATAAAAATGGAATATATATGAATGAATTGCTGCAGGATGGAAACTGATGTCTCATTGTACCTGCCAATATGGATATAACTCTAAGAATGTGTATGTACTGTATTTGCGTTGTTGTTAAAGTTTTTGTATGCTCAATAAACTTTAATAATATTTCACGTTCATATCCAAAACTTAAAACAGAAAAAAATTGAAAAAGTCATTATACAAATGTGTTCAACTGGATGACTGTTGACTTATTTTTTTTACTGTCATGTGAACTTTCATCTCAAATTTAAGAGCATTTATAAACTTATTCATTTTCAGTAATGCAAATTGTACACAATGACATTTTGAAATATTACTACAGTACATTTTTTGACAAAGATTCAAAATTTTTATTTTAATAAATTAAAATGTATCAAAGACCTATTATACATACTACAATTCGACATTAATCATTACAGACAGGTTGTATAGTGAACCTGTCTATAGTGATATTATCAATTGTAATTAACAATTTCAGTGATGTACTGCTTTCAAGTGAAAAACAGTAGTTTCCATTTTAATACCATCATATATTTCCAAATATTTTTATCAGTATTTATCAGTTCAAACAAATTTGACATTATAATACAAAATAAATTTTTCATCTATCAAAGCATGTTATATTTGATCTGCACTTGTGAATCAAAATTGTGAAACACTTACAGTGTTGGTGGAAGGCCACTCCACAATGAAGCAATACCCTCATATCTTGCAATCTTGATAAAAGCATCCTTGAATTTCAAAGGAATTTTAAACTTAGAATTAAGCTATACAATATTCAGTTGCAATAGCATTATTAATATACACCAAGACCCTGATATAAATCATTTTGTAGTTACTAGCAAATTATTATCTATTTTCCATTTATGTCACTAAAAATTCCCAGTTCCATCATTTTATAGGTGGAAGTTGAAACTGCAGTAGAAAATCAGCAAAAGTAGCACCTCATCTAGTAGATCACCATGGTACAATGTTACAAAACGAAAAAAAAAAATGTGAAAAAAGCCAAGAGTTGACTGAAGTGTCCTGTGATCTGAAACTGCTAATTTATGGAGATGAGAAAGAAGGCTGTTCAGTAGACCATGGACATCTATTCTTGTTCACCATTCAAGCAGTCTGTTGAGTTGGTAGATGAGTCATTGTTGCTGTTGTCAGAGCAACAATGTAAACTATCTAGAGACATCAACTTCTCCAGCTACATATAAATATATTATTTTTATTACATTGACATTTTAATTTTAATTCAGATTATTTTTGTATTAACTTTTCATAAATATTTTACATATATAATTATGTATTATTATGCATTTTCAATTCTACTCTGAACATTATTACTGCTTAAATATTTAGATTTTTGGAGAGACTTATCACAGCATGCACACACATCTGCCATCAGTCCAACAAGTGTATGAACAGTAGTATACATCCAATTCAACTGCTAATCATAGACATTACTGGGGATGCAAATCAGTGCTCACAGACAGGGACCACTGATGAATATAATGACTATGTCTGCAAACCAATTTCAAACCGGCAGGAATTGCTATAGACAGTCAATGAAGGACTACATCAGCCTATTTCAGAAAGAACATTGTGAAGGGAACTGCATTCCATGGGTATTTGGAGCAGAATACCTCAGAAGAGACCCATGCTAACAGCTGCACATAAAGCAGCCTGGTTGCAATGGACTAAGTGCTATAGACAATGGATTGCAGATGACTGGAAACAGTTATCTGGTCAGATGTATCATGTTTCTGTATGTATTACAATGATGCAAAGCAGAGAGTGCATCAGAGTGGTAATGAAGCCTTCCATCCAAATTGTGTCAAGGTGTTATTCAAGCTAGAGATGGTTCTGTGATGTTCTGGTGATGGTTTATCTACCGTGGGGTAGTCCCATTAGTTAAGGTATTGACCCGCTTAAATCTGAAAGGCTATATACAGATTATGGATGACCAGGTGTTGTCTTTTGTGCTTCCTGTAATGGATGAACTCAACCTAGAGACTCTGGTGTTCCAGGATGCCAAGTGCAGAATACACAGGGCAAAAATGTGACCTGGCACAAAGAGTATAAGGTAAATTGGGAACCTGACTGGCCTTCAAAGTCACCAGATGTAAATCCCATTGAAAATCTTTGAGACTATATGGAATAGAGGGTGAAACATCAAAATAGGCATCCGTGTATTCTAGCTGAGCTAACAGTGGATTAGAATTGACGTAAACCATGAGCTATGCATCAATCCCCTGTGATGATACATAAAACCAGCCAGGCCTAGCACCTAATGTCTGACCCAGCCTTCTCATGGTGCAGTACCTTTCAAAAGAGATATTCTCTTGTGGAAACGAACAGAAGGGGACGGCTGCCAGATCAGTATGGCCTACTGGTCTGGACAACTATAGCTACTTTTCCTATTTTTCTACCCTGCTGAAGAGTGGTCAACCACACAGGGTCCTGGTGCTGACCATATATACCAACCTGAACAGAATTATGGCTCTGAGTTTGATTATGGATCCTGAATTTGCTGAACTGGTGGGCTTCTGTGGAGGAAAAAACTTCCACTGTGTTTTCCTGTTTGTTTGTGGGTTGACAGCCCCAAGTGAATAGATTAACAGGAAATGTTTTATCAGCTGGTGGAAAATCCTGAGCAGAGGTCATCGCAGGCACCTGAACTCTTGCTTCTACAGGCATTGCCAAATTCTACATTGGAGGAGTCTTCCAGTGTAGATGGCTTCAGCCTTTAGTAGTGGGAGAACAGGTTCTTGTCCCATGCCTGCAATTAGGGGGCTGTTTGATATTGTAGGCATTCCCTCTCTCAATAAACATAATTTCTTTAACTCAACCTAGAGACTCTGGTGTCTTTTCTATTTCTCTCCATAGATAGTTGGAATATGAAGACTCTGCACAGAGCTTTTTCTCTTGATGTCCTCATACAAGATTTCCACTGTTATAAAGTAGATATTATTTACTTTCAACAGACCAGATGGACAGATAACAGTCAATACTTAAAAGTAATCTTAAATTTCTCTTTTCAGGGAGGGAAAATAATAAGCATTACGAAGGCATAGGTCTGTTTCTCAGCAGACAAGCCAGTGATGCTCTTCTAGGATATGAATGCACTAATGAAAGTTTCTTACAGCGAAATTTCAGACTAGCATTAAAGACTTGAATGTTATCTGCTGTTATGCCCCCACTAATCTAACCCATCATCATCAACATCCTCAAAGTTCTTTGAGGATGTTGATGATGATGAGGTTAGATTTTACATACAGGATATTTTGAATTCTGTTAAGAAAGCAGATATACCCTTGTTCTAGGGGACTTTAATGCCAAAGTTGGTACTAACTCTGACCTTTGGGGAGGGGTGATAGGCCCTTTTGGTACTGATAGCTCCAATGGCAAAACATCTCCTACAAGTAACTAACTTAATGGTTTGAGACTAACTAACACTTATTACAAACACCATGACATACATAAGTACACATGGGTGTCACCTGATGGGCTGCATAAGAATACCATTAATTAAATATTAATTAACAACAAATCAGCAAGTTGTGTTAGAAATATCACATCATTTAGGGGAGCTCAAATTGGATCTGACCATTACATTGTTAAAAGTGTCTTGTAACTCAAACTTAAAAAGTGTTGTGCTAAATTAAAAAAAATTACCTTTAATACTGAAGCTCTGAAAGACCCAGTTATAGTTAAAGCTTACCATGATAGGTTACTTAGTCATTATGAGAGTCGGGGCGGGGGTGGCTCAGTCGGTAGCGCGCCAGGCTCGTAATCTGTAGTTCCCAGGTTCGAGTCCCAGATGGGTCAGCGTTGAGATTTATCTCTGCAAAATTCCCTGCCCTGCCCACGGTCAGGAAGGGACACCGATGGGCTTGGAAAGGCCGCCGTCCGTCGGATGGGACGTTAAGCCGTGGCCCAGTGTGCGGGAGAGCCATACCCTGTGCACATTAAAGAACATGCTGGATGGCCTTGACGGGAGGCTACCATCTGTCTCCCAACAGCTGATCCAGTGGGTCCCCTCCCCCAACCTTCTCTGAGCCTTGGGGGTCCATGTGACCTGGCCATTTAGCCCATGGTGTGCAAAAAAGTGCCGCTCAGAGGTAAAACAACCCAACCCATTATGAGAGTCATGGTTTCTTACTACTGAAATTGAAGAAGAATGCAGCCATTTTAAACAGGCTTTTTTGGAAACTAACAGTATTCTTTTAGGAGAAAAGGAGCAGAGGTGGTAGAATTATTTGTATGATAAGGCGATTGAGCTTATTTCAGAAAGAAAGAACTGCAGGAATGTCCTTAATCAATAGCCTACTAGCCCTAATAGAAAGCATTACAGAGAGCTTAATAAATGTGTAAAGGATCAGTTAGCTGCTGATAAGAATCTTTGGCTTGATGGCTTGGCTGGCAAAGCAGGGAAGTAGTAAGACAGCACAACAGCAGAGAGCTGTACCAGATACTTAATGTTTTATGTGGTAGAAAATGGCCAGATATACAGTGATTGAAGATTACACGAGGTAAGGTTATAGAAGGTGAGGATTCTGTCATGGCTAGGTGGGCTGAGCATTTCAGTGATGTTCTAAACATTGTGGTTAATTCTACTCTCATTGTTTGTAATGATAATAAATACATTACTGGCTTTAATATTGGCCCTATTACACAGTCTGAAGTTTTTTTGGCTATTTCTAAACTTAAACTACATAAAATCGCCAGTGGTAGGTGAAATTACTACCGAAATGCTTAGCTGGGAATGTTTCAGTTACCACATGGATGACTGAAATTTTAAATATCTTTTATGATAAAGGCATGGTTCCTAAGAATTTTACCAGAGCTATTATAATCCCTATTTTTAAAAAAAGGTGATCGCAGTTCTTGTGATAACTATAGGGGTATCAGTTACTCTCTGTTCCAGGAAAAGTTCTTTGCATGATTATACTTAATAGAATAGAGAATCTGGTGATGGGCAACTGCGCGATGAGCAATGTGGATTCAGAAGTGGTAGATGTGTAGATCAGATATTTTCATTCAGGCAGATTCTTGAGAAATGTTTAGAGTTTCAGAAACCTTTGGTTACTGGCTATGTTGATTTCAAAAAGGCTTTCGACTCTGTTGATCGTCATAATTTGTGGTTGATTGTGAGATTGTATAGCATACCAGACAAGATAGTTAACATAATGAAAGCTCTCTATAATAACACTCTTGTGTGTGAGTTGGTATGACTCGTAGCAATTGGTTTAGTATTGCTTCTGGTGTTCGACAAGGGTGCTTTTTGTCTCCTTTTCTCTTTAGTTTAGTTATTGATTATGTTATGCCAAAATTCACTGCAGGGGAAAGTATTTGGCTTTAAATGGTGTGGAGATAACAAAATTTCTGATTTAGATTATGCTGATGATCTAGTTCATCTGGCAAATGATGTTGATGAGATGAACACTTTCATTTGAGCTGTTGATGAGACTGGTAGTAGAATAGGTTTGGCTATAAACAGAGAGAAAACAAAAGTGATGAAAATTGGTCAGGCAGGCTGTGATTCAGTTAATCCTGAATGGTTGCAGTCTTGAGCAGGTGTCACAGTTTAATTATCTTGGGAGTTATATAACAGATACTGATGACATGTGGCATGAGATTAACAGATGAATAGGGATTGCAATCAGGACTTTTGAGAATCTATGGAGAGTGTGGAGAAACAGGCATATACATCTAAAGACTAAAATTAGGCTGTAAAATAGTTTGATTCTTTCTAGGGTTAGTTATGGTAGTAAAACTTGGACTGTTTGTAAACAAGATATACAGGGAACTTGATGATCTGATTCTAGATGCTTATGCAGTATCTTGGACATTAGGTGGTTTAACTTTGTAAATAATGATGAGGTTAGACAAAGGAGTTGCCAACATCCTTTGAGCAGCATATTGTGCAGAAAGAGACTCAGTTGGTTGGCCATTTGCCTGTATGGATAATTTTAGATTGGCGAATAGGGTTGTGAACAGTGTGCCTAAAGGCCTCAGAAAGAGGGGGAGACCTAGGATGCAGTGGGCAGACAATGTCAAACAGGACCTTGTTAGAATTGGTGTGTAGAAAATAAACCTAATGCATATCAATGGTGCAATCAGGCACCGAGTTCATATTTGCTTCAAAGGAAGATAGGGTGCTGATTTACCTGCCAGATGCAGCAGAGGTAGTTCAGGACAGATATGCTTGGAGAACTAAATTGCAAGGTCTGGTTGTACCTTCATAGCCCATGGCTGCTTGAGGAGGATCCTCCTCCTCCTCAAGCAGCCATGATCATGAGGATGATGATAATATCTGATGACTGGTAGAATCCATACCTATCAAGACTGATGCTGTAATTCATGAGAAGGGAGGTGTTACAGAGCGTTACCTGAGAAATTACAGAAGCGACTAATTTTTTGTTCAGTGAGCTAATCAATGCTAATGGTGAAATTTCATTATTTATTTCAATCATATGGCAGACCTGCATCTGCTATTTCAATTTCTGTTTTGAAAATAACAATTCATTTACAAAAAAAAGTGGACTGGAAAAAAGTGGGAAAAAAAACAGTGACGATAATACATAAAATGTAATCAAAATAACCGAGTTCTCATTTGCTTCAAAGGAAGATAGAGTGCTGATTTACTTACACAACAAGATAATAAAATATAATAATAATAATTTATTTCATGCAGGGGATTACAGTAAAGCCAAGGTACAGGTAATTTTGGATATTAATTACCCCAGTACATTTAAGAAATTAAAAATAAATATTGATGATAGTACAAAAATACAAACATATTTACAGGAATTGCATAATTATTTGATACATATAAACAAATGAAAAGTTGCACAGATGAAGACAAACATATAATATGAAATATGATTAAAAAAATATGGTAAACTTAGGGGGAAGAAAAAGAACGTTTAAGACAACAGAGAGTAATATGAAATGAATGAACACAGGGGGAAAAAGATTGCGGATAATCCAGACAAAGGTCAAAGATGGGGAGTGGATATAGGGGTGAGGAGATGTTGTTGGTCAAACGTTTTAATATTCTAATAGGAGTGGAGTAATATAGTTTTTGAATTTTGTTTTAGAATTTAAAGAAGTGATGTTGCTCGGTAGAGAGTTCCAAGTTGAGGTTGCTTGAAAGGCAAAAGAAATTTCACCACACTTAGCTTTGAAAACATTTTATTATCAGAGCGAAGCATGTGGTGATGTTGTAATCGAACATAGGGTGTAAGAATCAAATGAAGGGGGTAAGACTTATAAATAGTGTCGTGAATAAGGGTAATATACCGCAGCTTTCTTCTAGATTCAAGAGTGGGAATTTGGTAGTTGGAACAAATATCAGTAAGTGTTAGAGATTCTCGTTTGTTAAAATAGATTTTGCTGATGATTTTGAGAGCTTCATTTTGAACTTTTTATAATTTATAACAGTTCTTTTTATTAATACCAAAAAGAGTGGAAGCACAGTATTCGAGTTTCGGTTGGATGTAAATTTTATAGAACATTAGGGCATAAGAGCATAAGAGTATAGTTTCGAATGAATCTCAATATATAAGTTCTTTTAGAAGCTGAAGTGACGGTTTTATTAATGTGAATTCCATGGTCAAGATTATTATTTATCGTCATACCTAAGTACTTCATGGAAGTGGAAACTGTAATATGGGTGTTATTAAATCTAATGCCTGTGTCAGGCAGGGGAGAATTTGACGTTGAAAGAAAAACAATATTCGTTTTCTTGATATTGACAGCGAATACATTTTTAGTATACCAATGAAGCACATTGTGAATATTATTTTCTATTTCTTGTTTTAGAGAAATGAAAGAACTTGAGGCAAAAGAAAGAAGACAATCATCTGCATACATAAAAAGTATTGTAGTTGAGGAGGATTCTAGAAGATCGTTAACAAAAAGGTTGAAGAGAAGTGGGCTAAGAATGGTTCCTTGAAGTACTCCCCGATTGATTTTAAGAGGTGTAGAGATCTCATTAGTGCTTAATTTAGTTCGGATAACATGATCATTGAGATAATTTTTAAACCAGGAAAGAACTGATGGGGATAGATTAAGATTATAGAAGAGATTTTGCAAAATAAATTTGGGTTCAACTGAATCAAATGCTTTTGAGATGTCAAGAGAAACCAGTACCACAACCGTTTTCACTTTACTGTCTAAAGACAATCTCCATTGATTAACAAGAAGTGTTATGAGAGTTTCAGTTGACCAATTTTTCCGAAACCCGAATTGTCTCCACGAAACTAAATTAAATTTTTCAACAAATTTCAGTAATTGTCTCTTGACAACTTTTTCTGAAATTCTGCTTAAAGCACATGTCACTGAAATTAGGGCAAGAGTCCAGAGGGTTAGAAGGATTTGAAATTTTAGGTATAGGTGAGATGATGGCTTCTTTTCATGGAACTAGGAATTCATCATCATCATCATCCTCAAGCAGCCATGGGCTAAGGAGGTCCAACCAGACCGTGCAATTTAGTTCTCCAAGCAAGTCTATCCTGAGCTACATCTACTGCATCTGGCCACTGCACACCAATTCTAACAAGGTCCTGTTTGACATTGTCTGCCCACTGCATCCTAGGTCTCCTCTTCTTTCTGAGGCCTTTAGGCACACTGTTCATAACCCTATTCGCCAATCTATAATTATTCATACGGGCAACATGGCCAAACCAACGGAGTCTCTCTCTGCACAATATGCTGCTTAAAGGAGGTTGCAGACTCCTTTGCCTAATCTCATCATTAGTTACAAAGTTAAACCACCTAATACCCAAGATACTGCGTAAGCAACTAGAATCAAAAGCATCTAGCTTCCTGTTATCTTGTTTACATAGTGTCCAAGTTTCACTACCATAACTAACCCTAGAAAGAACCAAACTATTATACAGTCTAATTTTAGTCTTTAGGTGTATACGCCTATTTCTCCACAACCTCCATAGATTCTTAAAAGTCCCGGCAGCAATACCTATTCGTCTGTTAATCTCATGCCGCACATCACCAGTATCAGTTACATAGCTCCCAAGGTAATTAAACTGTGACACCTGCTCAAGACTGCAACCATTCAGATTAACTGAATCACAACCTGCCTGACCAATTTTCATCACTTTAGTTTTCTCTCTGTTTATAACCAAACCTACTCTACTACCAGTCTCATCAACAGCTCGAATGAAAGAGTTCATCTCATCAACATCATTTGCCAAAAGAGCTAAATCATCAGCATAATCTAAATCAGAAATTTTCGTATCTCCAGCCCAATTAAGGCCAAAATCTTTCCCTAGAAGTGAATTTCGCATTACATAATCAACAACCAAGCTAAAGAGAAAAGGAGACAAAATGCACCCTTATCAAACACCAGACGTAATGCTAAACCAATTGCTACAAGACTTGCCAACTCTCACACATGACTCAGTGTTATTATAGAGAGCTTTCATTACGTTAACTAACTTGTCAGGTATACCATATGATCTCACAATCAACCACAAATTATGACGATCAACAGAGTCGAAAGCCTTTTTGAAATCAACAAAGCTAGCAACCAAAGGTTTCTGAAACTCTAAACATTTCTCAAGAATCTGCCTAAGTGAAAATATCTGATCCACACATCCCCTACCACTTCTGAATCCACATTGCTCATCGCGCAATTGCCTGTCAACCAGATTCTTAATTCTATTAAGCACAATCATGGAAAGAACTTTACCTGGAACAGAGAGTAGGCTGATACACCTATAGTTATCAAAAGAACTGCGATCACCTTTTTTGAAAATAGGGATAATAATAGCTCTGGTAGAATCTTTAGGAACCATGCCTTTATCATAAAAGTTATTCAAAATTTTAGTCATCCAAGTGGTAACTGAAACATTCCCCGCTCTGAGCATCTCAGTAGTAATTTCATCTACCCCTGGGGATTTATGAAGTTTAAGTTTAGAGATAGCCAAAATAACTTCAGTATGTGTTATAGGGCCAACATTAAAGCTGCCAATGCATCTATCATCATTACAAACAATGGGAGTAGAACTAACCACATTGTTTAGAACATCACTGAAATGCTCAGCCCACCTAGCCATGACAGAATCCTCACCTTCTATAACCTTACCTTGTTTATCCTGCAATCCTTGTATGCCTGTCCGTTTTCTACCACATAAAACATTAACTATCTGGTACAGCTCTCTGCTGTTGTGCTGCCCAACTGCCTCCTCAGCTTTGTCAGCCAAACCATCAAGCCAAAGATTCTTATCAGTAGCTAACTGATTCTTTACACGTTTATTAAGCTCTCTGTAATACTTTCTATTAGGACTAGTAGGGTACTGATTAAGGACATTCCTGCAGTTCCTTCTTTCTGAAATAAGCTCAAGTGCCTTATCACTTAAATAATTCTGTCTCCTCTGCTCCTTTTTTCCTAAAAAAGTACTGTTAGTTTCCAAAAAAGCCTGTTTAAAATGGCCCCATTCTTCCTCAACTTCAGTATTAAGCAAACCATGACTGTCATAATGACTAAGTAACCTATCATGGTAAGCTTTAGCTATAACTGGGTCTTTCAGAGCTTCGGTATTAAAGGTAAATTTTTTAACCCTAGCACAACACTTTTTAAGTTTAAGTTGCAAGACACTTTTAACAAGGTAATGGTCAGATCCAATTTCAGCTCCCCTATATGCCCTGGTATTTCTAACAGAACTAGCCCATTTGCTGTTAATTAACATATAATCAATCATATTTCTATGCAGCCCATCAGGTGAAACCCATGTGTATTTATGTATGTCACGGTGTTTGTAATATGTGTTAGTTATTCTGAAACTATTGAGTTTACTTACCTGTAGGAGACGTTGCCCATTGCCATTGCAGCTACCAATACCAAAAGGGCCTATTACTCCTCCCCAAAGGTCAGAGTCAGTACCAACTTTGCATTGAAGTCACCTAGAACAAAGGTAATATCTCCTTTCTTGACAGAATTCAAAATATCCTGAAGTTGTCCGTAAAAGCTATCCTTCCCATCCTCATCGGCATCCTCAGTGGGGGCATAACAGCAGATAACATTCAAGTCTTTAATGCTTGTCTGAAATTTTGCTGTAAGAAACCTTTCATTAATGCACTCATATCCTAGAAGAGCATCACTAGCATGTCTGCTGAGCAGCAGACCCACACCTTGGTGATGCTTTCCATCCTCCCTCCCTCCCTGTGAAGAGAAATTTAAAGTTATTTTTAAGTATCTCACCTTTACCTGGCCATCTAGTCTCTTGCAAGCCTAGAATATCTAGGTTATAGCGCTGGAATTCCTGCATGAGGACATCAAGAGAATAATCTCTATGTAATGTCCTCATGTTCCACGTTCCTGCAGAGAGAAAATGATTAGTAGGATTTTTAAAGAAATTAGGTTTATTGAGATTGGTAGGGCCAACTATATCAAACAGCCCCCTGATCGCAGGCATGGGGCAAAGACCTGTTCCTTCTCTGCTAAAGGCTGAAGTCACCGATGCTGGTAGGAACTTCAGGCACCACCTTTTCAAGTGGACTTTTTCAAGAGCCACATGGCCTGCCTGAGACACATTACTCCAGTTTAGGCTTGACGATGCCCAACTAGCTAAGTAAGGTTCAGGTACCTGCGATGGCCTCTGATTAGGATTATCCACCAGCTGATATAAGGCATCCCATGCCTCTGTTCACTTAGAGCTGGCAACCCAGAAGCAAACAGAAAACACAGCGGCAGACTCTGCCTCAACAGAGGCCCACCAGTGCAGCAAGTCCAGGATCAATAATCAAGCTCAAATCCATAAACAAGTCCAGTAGGTATAAATGGTCAGCACCAGGACCCTGTGAGGTTGACCACTCCTCAGCAGGGTTGAAAAAAAAGAAAAAAGTGGCCATAGATGACCAGATCAGTAGGCCATACTGAACTGGCAGCCCTCCCCTTCCGTTCCCTTCCAAAAGAGAATATCTCTTTTGAAAGGTACTAACAGCCTGCACCACGAGAAGGCGGGGTCAGACATTAGGTGCTAGACCTGGCCGGTTCTGTATATAGATAAACATGGGTAAAAATATATATAAATATACAGGTACACAAAGATTTTTTTAAAACTAATTTTAAAGTTCATTTAACTCATTCTTTGATTTAATAAAGCGCTTGTTACTGTTTTTCATTTTTACCACTATTGATCCATCTTGAGTCCAAACATTGCACTGACCAAATTTCTCAATAGCTGAATGAAGCACTTTATGTCTTTCTGATGTTAGATCTTCATGAATAGTGATTCCACTGCCTTAAAGTTTACTTTTAGCACAGAACACAGCATTTCTTTTCTGATATGAACAGAATTTTACAATGATCGGTTGGGGCTTGCCATTTCGACCAATCCCCATTCGATGATTGCGGTCAATGTCATTTACAGAAATGTCAACGTTTAATTTTTCACTGAAAATTTTAATGGCAAAGTCATTAGTAAACCTATCTGCTTCTTCCACTCCAAAAATCTTGATAGAGTTTCTGCATTGATACTGTTCAAGTTCATTGTACTTCAAAGAAATCTCAGAATGTAGTTGATTTATTACATCTTTCTCTTTAAGCTGATCTCTTAGCTCATGTTTAGCCTCCATAGAAAATTCAACAGTTCTTTTTATTTCTTGCAGAACAGCAGAAGCAACTGCTTTCATGAGTAATGAGACAATTGTTTGAACAGAGTCTTGGAATTTGAAGAGAGTTTCAACACATTTAGAGGCTGACAGCAACAGATTCTCATACAAAAGTGACAAACCAGCACTAGGGGCAGGGGGTGACCTTGGAAGGCTGCTTCTACCCACTAGCAAAGTTGATGCTTTGCTAGCGAGAGCTGCATTCTTTAGCAAGGTTGCCATCTTGTTTTTAGGCACCATGATCTTAACAATAAATGCGAGGAAATAAGATTAAAGTACAATACCTGAAGTGTTTCAAAGAGAGGCACAAAGCTTGTAAGGAAGGAACAGAGCTTTTCAAGACATTAAGAACTGCCAAATGCCTACAAAATACAAAACTCTAAGGTGTACAAACGAAACGTATGTTACAATACCACTTTGTGGTTCCAAATGTCCAGTGTTATGTATTGTCGGCACCTATCTTCCTTTGAAGTAAATGCAAACTCAGTGACTGATTGCACCATCGATATGCTTTAGGTTTATAGTCACTTTTACAATCTATGCACTTCTAAAAAGAAAATTATAAACAGCATACTTGAACAGTTAAATAGTAGCTTTTCTTCTTTGCTCTACATTCACTAGAATATTACAATCGAGCAAATTTTGTAACTTTTCTGAATAATATTTATTCATATAATAAAGATAAAAAACAATTGGATTGAGTTGTGCAGAACATTCAACTTTTTGTTGCAAGTTATATGTATTGTGGTACTTCAATTGGCAGCACTCTATTACAAATTTACTTGTTGTCTATTAAAATTTATGCTAACAATTTGTGTACCTATGTTGTTCAGCTGATTTTATGCTGAAAAAAGATAAAAAAATGATCTCATACTTATAAAGTAGGTTACACTTTCCCCGCATATCTTTATGCATAGTTTACTGACAGATTTCTGTCAGACCTCTATGCCCAATGAGAAGATGGACAGGATGCTTTCATTTATATGATCGTCATCTATAGCAACGCATTTTTTTTTACTATGAAAGAAGGTTGCACTGGGAACATTACACTTTTAGTACTAAACTTATATTAAACAAAATAGCAAGGATAACCTTACAATTTTCTTGTTAGCAAGAATTTTTATCAAATTCATAAATTATATAACACTGGGCAACAAATTTTCATAAAAGCTCATGCCTCTGAGATAAAAGTACCCATTTCTTACAGATTTCAAGGTGCTGAACACAAATATGACAATGAAAATGTAAAATTGGCTACGATTTATGAGAAATTCGCAATAGTTTCTTATCTAATAATAGAGTAATACAGGCATATGACATGTATTGGTAAAACTCCACTTCTACTTCTGACGTCACTTTGCCCATCACTTGTACAGCTGCTCAGGATCATCTCTGGTGAGTGTCAAACAGTAGTCAGCCAATATTGAAGTGGATCAGTTTCCCTGGTATCGTTTCTCCATCATTGCAATGTCCTGGTGAAAATGTTCACTGTGCTCATCACTAACCATGCTGCATTTGTCGGGGAAGAAATCTAAGTGGCAATGGAGAAAATGGATTTTTAAGGACATATTGCAGCCAAGTTTGTGATACAGAGACAACATGTCCTTAATCAGTTTCTTATAGTTGTCTGCCCTGACATTCCCAAAGAATTTAGTTGACACCAGACGAAACGTGTCCCAAGCCTTTTCCTCATCACCCTGAAGCAGGTTGTCGAACATCTGGTCTCTGAACAGCTCGCGGATCTGAAAACGCACAAAATTTCCATCTTTTACTTTGCTGAGTCAAGGGAATTTGTCAGCTAAGTACTTGAAAGCTGATGCAGTCTGGTCCATGGCTTTTATGAAGTTTTTCATCACACCGAGTTTGATGTGTAGAGACAGTAGCAGGATTTTGTGCATTTCTGCCAGTGCTGGGTGTTCCACATTCTTCTCTCCAATCTTCAGAGATTTCCTCTGAGGCGTTTCTCTTCACATAGTGCAAAGTCTTTGCTCAGCTGTCCCATTCACATAAGAAACAGCAATATTTCATTATATACCAGCTACAGACTCATCAACAGAGCCACTACCTTCAAGTCACAACAGAGATGCCAGCCATACTTGCTGTATTAAAGACAGTTCAACAACTGTTTTAGGTTGTCATAGGTTTCTTTCATGTAGACAGCATGTCCAAACAGAATGGAAGACAGCATGTCCAAACAGAATGGATAATATCCCATAAGCCATCTGCATCAGAGCAGAACACAAGATCATCTTCCTTTCTGAAGTAAGGTGCAAACTGCTCATGACAAGTTCGAAATGAAGTCACTAGGACATTTTTCTTGAGAAGATTCCATTGACTTTAAGTCTTGATCCAAGTAAATCTGCTTTGGCCTTGGACAGCTCCAGATTGCAAACAAGATCGTTCATTTCTTCTTCGGTGAGAATGTGTGGCACAGATGACGCACCATGGCAGATGTATGGATCATCATTAAACACGAAGGCTGAAGAGAACCCAATGTCTGTTCACCTACCTCCTCATCATCTGAATAGATGAAAAATTCTTTTGGAGGTTCGGGAATGAGAAGGCCTTCGCCATGCAGAACTGGTCGGAGAGCAGATTGTATATTCGGGTACGCTAGTGTCCACTTCTTTTTCCTTGTGATGCCTCCAGAAACAGGTGGAACCATGTAGAAGTAGCAGTCATTTGCATGATTGCTTGGCTCTCTCCAAACCAAAGGAACAGCAAATGGCACTGCCACTTTTTTGCCTTTCAGCCACTTTGGAGGATTTCTTGCACATGTACTGCATCATACATGTGGGGTTCAGGTCTTGTCCTGGTCCCCGATCTTGCATCCAAAATAAAATTCACACACCGCTTTCACTATTGGAGTGATGGCCCTTTTCTGGCTTGCAAATGTCACTTTCTCACAAATGTAACAAAATATATCTGCACTATTAACACAGTTACAGGCATCACTACTACTGGATTAAAACTGCAAGGATCACTTGTGTTGTACTTATGATTCAGGGGTAAATGGGAGTCACTCAAAAGACTTGCTCACCCTACGAGACATCACTTACAACTAACAATTGCATCATCTTTTGTCTGCGATCATAAAGCCACGATGTCATAACTCAACTAGGGGGTTGTGTGTATGGCAAGCTGATGTAATATAACGCAGTATGTTGAAATCTGGAGTTTAAAATACAGCATTGTGAAATGGTTACCTATATACTCAATGCAGATTGAGTCATTTATACATGGCCATCTCTGTCTCTCATAAACAAGAGCCAATCGACAAATTTTACTGTCATTTTCATGTTTAGCACCTCAAAATTAGTAAAGATTGGTTATTTTCATTTCAAAGCTTTTTTGTGTGTTGCCCAGTGTAATCTACTACAATAAAAATTGTTTAATTAAATTATATTTACTTACTAATGTGCCTTGAAAGTGGCCTGGTCGTTGGTACCATGGACAGTCAGCCTTTGAAAATAATTTGCTATCTACATTACAATGACAGATATGATCCCATAAGCCATTATAATATATAAAACACTTTCTAGTAGCAAATATTTTCTCTTGTGCTTGTAGTCTTGTTTTCACAACATCTAATGGTGTCACTGCAAATTAGATAAATATAAATACAACTGCAGAAACTCACAAGAAATTATGTATAAGCCAGAAAGAGCTTCCTTTTTAAATGTGGTATACAGGAAAATATATTACAGTAAACTCTAGGTTATCCAGTACTCAAGGATTCAGAATTCAGCAACCAGCATTATTCTATTACAGTCATTAAAGTAGCACGTAGTTCAAATTATGATTGTGTCATTCTGTTGATTGGAAATCTTTCACCCCTCATTTTGTAATGCTGTCAAAGAAGAATACCACACAAATGACTAAATTAAAACTTTTTGTTTTGACTTTGAAACAAAAAAAAAAATGAAATATGCAAAAGGCTGCAATTAAATGTGCTTCTGCAGGAATTCAATGTTGGTTCATCAACAATCTATGATATTAAAGTGCAAAGTGGAAGACTTCAAGAGTTTTTTGTGAGATATGAGAGTGATAAAACCATAGAATGGCATCATACACTTCATACCCCTAAATTTAAAAACTTGGACATTGTATTGTATGAATGGTTACTGTAAAGAGGTTGGAAGGTCATCTCAGGACTAATGCTAGTAGAAAAGATGCATTTCTACCAGTTTACCTATCAAAATTCTTTCACATTTCGTTATTAGGAAAATACGATACTACTAGTAGTCAGCACCATCTGATGGAACAAAATTACAATTCTTTCCATGGTGGCTTTCAGTGAAGTAGTTCCTAAAGTTTTTAAATGCACAGATTTAGACATTCATTAAGTGTGAAAATATGTAAATATATAATATATATTTTAGATATTTGTATTAAGGGCTTGTACTTCATTTCATTATCAATGTGTTTAGCTATATTTTTATTTCAACTAAGACTTGAATACAAGATGATTATACCTACTGTATTTGGTTTGTATAAAAATATTTCTCATGCAAATAGCAGCCTCCATTCCCTTAAAGTGCCAGATAACAGACAGTTTACTGTATTAACATAAAATCACCTAGGGAATTAATATTATATCCATTTTTTTTATAAGCCACTTGAATGATTACTTATATATAAATCAGGGGTTCTCAATCTTTTCGTACAAATGGATCATTTGTTAAAACTGAGTATGTGGATCACCAATAAATCATATGTTAATAAATAAAATAAATAAATACCCCCTCAAGCAGCTGCTTGCCACAGAGTTCTGACAGGAGCCTGTCAGTTTATATGCCAGAGTAGAAGATCTGAGAGGATGGCAGGACCTCAGCAGAAAAACGACACATTACAGATAGATTAATAATACATAAATATTCTGTAATTCAAATTATGACTGAAGCAATTCTGCCTAACAAAAAATAACAAATTTTTTTTATCAAAAATGCATCCTTTTATTTGGAAATTATTATGCATAGCTACTTTTTAGTACAATACTATTATATTTCAAATAGCATTAATGCAAATCCCTACCAATTCCATGGACTCAATTGGAAAGTCTTGATATAGATAATGTATTACTTATAACTATTTAAAATCAGTTGTATCTTCACACAAATGAAATCCTTGGGGTATGCAAGATACACCTGTATTGATGTTATATGACTAAATTCAGATTAATGTTACATACTTTATATACAATTTCATTGCTTGATTCATTCCTATCATAATTTTACCTAGGCAGGTACGAATCACCACCACATTAGCTCAATTGGGAGAGCAACTGGCACATAACCAGGAGGTCCTGAGTTTGCATCCAGAAAATGGTTTGGAGTTTGTTTTTTCTACACTTGTCTGACAGGAGCCTGTCAGTTTATTCATTAACAAATTTTTATGTCTATGTTCTGGTGCTAAGCTACAGTACAAAAGAACCAAGGTGCAAGCCCTAGATAAGAAATTAATATTTCTTTTCATGCATTGCTTTCTGCTGAGGTCTTGCCTTCCTCATAGATAATCTTTATGATATTATATATTAACTGGCACCTATTAGACCTCTGTAAAAAGCAGTTGCTTGAGGGTTACTTTATTTTTATCAAGGCAAGAACAATCATGATCAGATAGATGAGTGAATATGTGCATATGCTGAAGTACCATTAATGACAATTCAAAAGTGCACAAAATAGACCAAGACACACTAATTCCTAGGTGCTATGCCAATGCTATTTCATAAAGTGTATTATTTCTATATCCACCAAAGTGCCAAAACATTATGACCACCTGCCTAATAAGATGTTGGTTCTCCATGTGCCATCAAAACAGCTCTTACCCGGCAAGGAATGGGTGCTACAAGATTTCTAAAGGTGTCTTGTGGTATCACCTATGTTTAGATCCTTTAACTCTTGTAAGTTACGTGGTTGAGCAGACACAGACTGGATATGCTGTTCCAACACAAACCACAGATGCTCGATTGGATTGATGTCTGGGAAATTTGGAGGCCAGGGCAATACCTTGAAGTCTTCCTCATATTCCGTGAACTATTCTCGAACAATCTGGCAGTGTGGCACGGTGCATTATCCTGCTGAAAGAAGGCACTATTAGAGGGAAATATTGCTGTCATGAAAGGATGTACCTGGTCTGCAATAATGTTTAGGTAGGTGGTAGACACCACAGTTTCCTGCAAGTGAATGACTGGACCCTGGGTTTTCCAGCAGAACATTGCCCAAAGCATTACACTTCCTCCACTGGCTTGTTTTTGTCCCACAGTGCATACTGGTGCTAACAATTCTACAGGTAAATGATGCACATGTACCCGGCCGTCCACATGGTGCAACAGGAAATGAGATTCATTGGTCGAGATGACTTTCTTCCAATTATTCAAGGTCCACTTTTGAAGCTCGCATTCCATTGTAGGCGCTTTCAACGGTGAACTGAGGTTAGCATGGGCACTCGGAGCAGCCTGCAGCTACGCAATCCCATTTTCAGCAGGGTTTGATGTAATGTGTGTTGTGATACATTACTCCTGTCACCAGCATTCAAGGGGGAGGGGGTGGCTCAGTCGGTAGCACGCCAGGCTCGTAATCTGTAGTTCCCAGGTTCGAGTTACAGCTGGGTCAGCGTTGAGATTTATCTCCGCAAAAATTCCCCGCCCTGCCCACGGTCAGTAGGGGACACCGATGGGCTTGGAAAGGCCGCCGTCCGTCGGATGGGACGTTAAGCCGTGGCCCCGTGTACGGGAGAGCCATACCCTGTGCACGTTAAAGAACACGCTGGATGGCCTTGATGGGAGGCTACCATTTGTCTCCCAACAGCTGTTGCAGTGGGTCCCCTCCCCCAACCTTCTCTGAGCCTTCGGGGTCCATGTGACCTGGCCATTTAGCCCATGGTGTGCAAAAAAGTGCCGCTCAGAGGTAAAACACCCAACCCAACCCAGCATTCAAGTTACAGGTGAGTTGCTCCAAAGTATCCCTTCTGTTGGCTCATACCATATGGGATGGCCTTCGCTCACCTCTAGCATCGATGAGACGTAGTCAGCCCCCACCTTGCTGGCAGTTTGTGGTTTTTCCCTCCTCGGACCACTTTTTGAAGGTACTAACTACAGCTGACAGTAAGCACTCCACAAGCCTTGTCATCTCAGAAATGCTCTGACCCATTGTCTGGCCATTACAATTTGGCCTTTGTCAGCTATCTTAAGTCTTCTGCCCTTCCCATCTGAAGAACAAGAGTAACACTGATTAACAGAGCTCAGTATCAGATGTTATTTATACCATTTCATTATCTTCACATGCACTGTTGTTTACCTGCAGTTGCTTCGATTTGCATAAAGTTGTGCTGGCCATAATGTTTTGGCTCTTTGGTGTATATATAAAATATAAATCTGTATCATGTAAAACAAAACTGTTGCATTTTCTTGATCATGCAACACTGAAATCTCATTAATGCTTACCATATAAATGCAAGGGATGTGTGCATATGATGCAATAATTTCTCAGGTTTAGCACCCCTCCTCCCTTAAAAAACTTTGATACTCTATTACATAAAACAAAAGGGAATATGTCTTTTGGAATGCTATGAAATTTGTGTACAAATCAGCCCAGATATGAAACTTTCATTAGAATTAGCTACACCCACAGTTTGCTAAAAAAAGAAATATTAAAATAAAATTATCCCTCTGTACAACATAATGTTCACATCTTATCCTTTAACAAAATTTAACCATTTAAATATTTTATTACTTCATTATTTTAAATTAAAGGGATATTAGATAATAAAATTGATTTATTTCCACAATATAACTGTTAAGACAATTAATGTTATTGCAGCTTTAGATAATAAAATGATTCAGTACTATTATACACTGCTGTATGCAATGGTAATAGGTTCGTTATAAAATATCTTGAAGTTATAAGCTTAGCTGTTTTTATATTTACTTTCGGGAGAGCAGCCCTTGTCTGGCACACTCACCATAGTTGTTATTGATATTTGGTTGATGTGGTATTCTAGCTGTCAGCTGTTCAAACAGTCCAATAGCATTGATATGTGATGGTTTTCATTGTCCATTGATGCACAGAATGTTGATCTATTTAATAAATATAGCCAATTGTTCATCTTTGCATGTTGCAGGATGTAGTGGAGCTTTCCATGAAACTTAAACTAGTTGATATTAGATGGTAAAAGAGTATGTTAGTAAAGCACACAGCAAAGTATAATAGTACTGAATCATTCTAACACCTAAAGCTGCAACATAGGAGACATTAATTGTCTGAACAGTGATATTGTGGAAATAAATCAATTTTATTATTTTTACTTGATGCGTTCATTTTGCAATGCCTTAAGGATATTAGGAAAAAAAACTATTATTGCCAAAAATAATTTAGGGACACTCTCTAGAGAAATGTGTGTGTGTGTTGGGAGTGCTGATGTAAGCAAATAAAACAAGTACAACAAAGCCAAGAGAAACTGTTTTCAAACATCTCTATTGATTTAGGGTCAGGATTACAAACTTTTATTTTTTAACCATGAGACTCTGGATTAAGAATAGAATCTTTGAGGACATCCTAGTTTTTTCCAGAGTAAAAGTTTTAACTATATCATAATAATTTACCCCACAAAATGTTCTGTAATCAAAAGCAGACATAATATTATCCAAACAGAAATTTTGAAAAAAATGGAATAGAATAAAACTTTGAAATTAGCGTTTCACAAACTAAAATAAAAACTATTTAATAACTGAAAAAACTTTAAAAATCAATTAATTTTGAACATTATAAAAAATATTTGGGCAAATGTTTGCTATGATTTTTTTTACAGTGCATTATAATTGCTTCATTGTTTCCTGTTTTTGAGTGTAAGGTCAGTGCCGGCTCAAGGTACTGGCAACTCGGGCAGTTGCCCGGGCGCACCATGTGTTTAGGGGCGCTATCAAGGATCTTCCAAAAAAAGAAAAAGTGAAAATAATAAGTAAAATATTTTTTGAATCTGACGTTTTTAAGATGGAAAACCAGCAGGTTCATGTATATATATATAGAGAGAGAGAGTGTGTGTGTCACTTTTAACAACACGCAAAGATGTTCGGTTGCCAAATCTCTAGTGTAAGTTCACTCGGAGATTATTATTGATATTGGTGTTACTGTATGATATGTTTTTTCACTAGAAAGACAACAAAGTATCTGTTCAGTATCTTCTCAGACGTCAAAGTGAGAGCTGTCAATTTTTCTTTTGTTTCTAAGATTGTTCTTGAGTTTTGTTTTCTATAAATGGTAGCTAGGTAGTCACTGGAAGGAGAGCTATGCACCAATCCCCTGTGATGATGCATATAACTGGCCAGGCCTAGCACCTAATGTCCGACTGGACTTCTCGTGGTGTAGACCATTAGTACCTTTCAAAAGAGATATTCTCTTGTGGAAGTGAATGGAAGGGGAGGGCTGCCAGATTAGTGTGGCATACTGATCTGGACATCTATGGCTAATTTTCTTTTTTTTCTACCCTGCTGAGGAGCGGTCAACCACACAGGGTCCTGGCACTGACCATATATACCAACCTGAATGGAATTATGGCTCTGAGCTTGATTATAGATCCTGATTATGCTGCACTGGTGGGCTATTGTGGAGGGAAAATCTTCTGCTGTGTTTTCTGTTTGTTTGTGGGTTGACAGCCCCAAGTGAATAGATTAACAGGATATGTTTATCAGCTGGTGGATAATCCTGAGCAGAGGTCATCGCAGGCACCTGAACTCTGCTTCTATTGGCATCGTCAAATTCTACATTGGAGGAAGTCTTCCAATGTAGATGGCTTCAGCCTTTAGTAGTGGGAGAACAGGTTATTGTCCCATGCCTGCAATTAGAAGGCTGTTTGATATTGTCAGCATTCCCTCTCTCAACAAACATAATTTCTTTAAACATCCCACTAACCATTTTCTCTCCATAGGTAGTTGGAATGTGAGGACTCTGCACAGAGCTTTTTCTCTTGATGTCCTCATACAAGAATTCCACTGTTATAAAGTAGATATTATTTACTTTCAACAGATCAGATGGACAGATAATGGTCAATTCTTAAAAGTAATCTTAAATTTTTCTTTTCAGGGAGGGAAAATAATAAGCGTCACGAAGGCATAGGTCTGTTTCTCAGCAGACAAGCCAGTGATGCTCTTCTAGGATATGAATGAACTAATGAAAGGTTTCTTACAGCGAAATTTCACACTAGAATTAAAGACTTGAATGTGATCTGCTGTTATGCCCCCACTGATGATGTTGATGATGATGAGGTTAGATTTTACATACAGGATATTTTGAATTCTGTTAAGAAAGGAGATATTACCCTTGTTCTTGGTGACTTCAATGCCAAAGTTGGTACTGACTCTGACCTTTGGGGAGGGGTGATAGGCCCTTTTGGTATTGGTAGCTGCAATGGCAATGGGCAACGTCTCCTACAGGTAAGTAAACTCAATGGTTTCAGAATAACTAACACTTATTACAAACACTGCGACATACATAAGTACACATGGGTTTCACCTGATGGGCTGCATAGAAATATGATTGATTATATATTAATTAACAGCAAATGGGCTAGTTCTGTTAGAAATACCAGGACATATAGGGGAGCTGAAATTGGATCTGACCATTACCTAGTTAAAAGTGTCTTGCAACTTAAACTTAAAAAGTGTTGTGCTAGGGTTAAAAAATTTACTTTTAATACTGAAGCTCTGAAAGACCCAGTTATAGCCAAAGCTTACCATGATAGGTTACTTAGTCATTATGACAGTAATGGTATGCTTACTACTGAAGTTGAGAAAGAATGGGATCATTTTAAACAGGCTTTTTTGGACACTAACAGTACTCTTTTAGGAAAAAAGGAGCAGAGGCAGAATTATCTGAGTGATAAGGCACTTGAGCTTATTTCAGAAAGAAAGAACTGCAGAAATGTCCTTAATCAATACCCTACTTGTCCTAATAGAAAGCATTACAGGGAACGTAATAAACATGTAAAGGATCAGTTAGCTGCTAAGAATCTTTGGCTTGATGGCTTGGCTGACAAAGCCGAGGAAGCAGTTAGACAGCACAACAGCAGAGAGCTGTACCAGATAGTTGTGTGGTAGAAAACAGACAGGTATGCAGGTATTGAGGGATAAACAAGGTAAGGTTATAGAAGGTGAGGATTATGTCATAGCTAGGTGGGCTGAGCAATTCAGTGATGTTCTAAACAATGTGGTTAGTTGTACTCCCATTGTTTGCAATGATAATAGATGCATTGGTGGCTTTAATCTTGGCCCTATAACAAAATCTGAAGTTATTTTGGCTATTTCTAAACTTAATTTATTTAGGGAATTTTTTAGGTCTTGTTGAGCTACTTGGAAAATTTGATTTAACAATGAGTGAACATTTACGTCGGGTTGTGTCTAAAGAAACTCATGTTCACTATTGTGGAAAAAATGTTCAAAATGAAATAATCAATTTGTTGGGAAATTCTGTTCAGGAAAATATATTTAACCGAGCTAAATCAGCCACATATTTTAGTCTTATTTTAGACTGTACACCAGATATAAGTCATGTAGAGCAGCTCTCATTTACAATACGATTTTTAGATGTAGAAGACATTGCAATAAAGGAACATTTTATTAGCTATAAACCTGTTATAGAAACTACAGGTCAAGGATTATATGAAAGTATACTTGATTTTCTGCGAGAGAGCAACCTAGACTTACATAACTCATAGGCCAGAGCTACGATAATGGTTTAAATATGAAAGGAAAAAATAAAGAGGTTCAAGCACAGATCACGAAAGAAAATCCACGGGCATTTTATATGCCATGTGGATGTCATAGCTTAAACTTAGTGGTTGGTGACAGTGCAACAAGTTGCCTGGAATCCACTTCTTTTTTGGTACTGTCCATCATCATCATCATCCTCAAGCAGCCATGGGCTACGGAGGTCCAACCAGACCGCGCAGTTTAATTCTCCAAGCATATCTGTCCTGAGCTACATCTGCTGCATCCGGCCACTGTACACCAATTCTAACAAGGTCCTGTTTGACATTGTCTGCCCACCACATCTTAGGTCTCCCCCTCCTTCTGAGGCCTCTAGGCACACTGTTCATAACCCTATTCGCCAATCTATAATCATCCATACGGGCAACATGGCCAAACCAGCAGAGTCTCTCTCTGCACAATATGCTGCTTAAAGGAGGTTGCAGACTCCTTTGCCTAACCTCATCATTAGTTACAAAGTTAAACCACCTAATACCCAAGATACTGCGTAAGCATCTAGAATCAAAAGCATCTAGTTTCCTGTTATCTTGCTTACACAGCGTCCAAGTTTCACTACCATAACTAATCCTAGAAAGAACCAAACTATTATACAGTCTAATTTTAGTCTTTAGGTGTATACGCCTATTTCTCCACAATCTCCACAGATTCTTAAAAGTCCCGGCAGCAATACCTATTCGTCTGTTAATCTCATGCCGCACATCACCAGTATCAGTTACGCAGCTCCCAAGGTAATTAAACTGTGACACCTGCTCAAGACTGCAACCATTCAGATTAACTGAATCACAACCTGCCTGACCAATTTTCATCACTTTAGTTTTCTCTCTGTTTATAACCAAACCTACTGTACTACCAGTCTCATCAACAGTTCGAATGAAAGAGTTCATCTCATCAACATCATTTGCCAAAAGGGCTAAATCATCAGCATAATCTAAATCAGAAATTTTCGTATCTCCAGCCCATTTAAGGCCAAAAGCTTTCCCTTGAAGTGAATTTCGCATAACATAATCAACAACCAAACTAAAGAGAAAAGGAGACAAAATGCACCCTTGTCGAACACCAGAAGTAATGCTAAACCAATTGCTACAAGACTTACCAACTCTCACACATGACTCAGTGTTATTATAGAGAGCTTTCATTATGTTAACTAACTTGTCTGGTATACCATACGATCTCACAATCAACCACAAATTATGACGATCAACAGAGTCGAAAGCCTTTTTGAAATCAACAAAGCTAGCAACCAAAGGTTTCTGAAACTCTAAACATTTCTCAAGAATCTGCCTAAGTGAAAATATCTGATCCACACATCCCCTACCACTTCTGAATCCACATTGCTCATCACGCAATTGCCTGTCAACCAGATTCTTAATTCTATTAAGCACAATCATAGAAAGAACTTTACCTGGAACGGAGAGTAGGCTGATACCCCTATAGTTATCACAAGAACTGCGATCACCTTTTTTGAAAATAGGGATAATAATAGCTCTGGTAAAATCTTTAGGAACCATGCCTTTATCATAAAAGTTATTCAAAATTTCAGTCATCCAAATGGTAACAGAAACATTCCCAGCTCTAAGCATTTCCGTAGTAATTTCATCCACCCCTGGGGATTTATGAAGTTTAAGTTTAGAAATAGCCAAACTAACTTCAGATTGTGTTATAGGGCCAACATTAAAGCCAACAATGCATCTATCATCATTGCAAACAATGGGAGTAGAACTAACCACATTGTTTAGAACATCACTGAAATGCTCAGCCCACCTAGCCATGACAGAATCCTCACCTTCTATAACCTTACCTTGTTTATCCTGCAATCCTTGTATGCCTGTCCGTTTTCTACCACATAAAACATTAACTATCTGGTACAGCTCTCTGCTGTTGTGCTGCCCAACTGCCTCCTCAGCTTTGTCAGCCAAACCATCAAGCCAAAGATTCTTATCAGTAGCTAACTGATTCTTAACACGTTTATTAAGCTCTCTGTAATACTTTCTATTAGGACTAGTAGGGTACTGATTAAGGACATTCCTGCAGTTCCTTCTTTCTGAAATAAGCTCAAGTGCCTTATCACTTAAATAATTCTGCCTCCTCTGCTCCTTTTTCCCTAAAAGAGTACTGTTAGTTTCCAAAAAAGCCTGTTTAAAATGGCCCCATTCTTCCTCAACTTCAGTATTAAGCAAACCATGACTGTCATAATGACTAAGTAACCTATCATGGTAAGCTTTAGCTATAACTGGGTCTTTCAGAGCTTCGGTATTAAAGGTAAATTTTTTAACCCTAGCACAACACTTTTTAAGTTTAAGTTGCAAGACACTTTTAACAAGGTAATGGTCAGATCCAATTTCAGCTCCCCTATATGCCCTGGTATTTCTAACAGAACTAGCCCATTTGCTGTTAATTAATATATAATCAATCATATTCTTATGCAGCCCATCAGGTGAAAATGTGTATTTATGTATGTCGCGGTGTTTGTAATAAGTGTTAGTTATTCTGAATCCATTGAGTTTACTTACCTGTAGGAGACGTTGTCCATTGCCATTGCAGCTACCAATACCAAAAGGGCCTATTACTCCTCCCCAAAGGTCAGAGTTGGTACCAACTTTGGCATTGAACTCACCAAGAACAAGGGTAATATCTCCTTTCTTGACAGAATTCAAAATATCCTGAAGTTGTCTGTAAAACCTATCCTTCTCATCCTCATCAGAATCCTCAGTGGGGGCATAACAGCAGATAACATTCAAGTCTTTAATGCTTGTCTGAAATTTTGCTGTAAGAAACCTTTCATTAATGCACTCATATCCTAGAAGAGCATCACTAGCATGTCTGCTGAGCAGCAGACTCACGCCTTGGTGATGCTTTCCATCCTCCCTCCCTGTAAAGAGAAATTTAAAGTTATTTTTAAGTATCTCACCTTTACCTGTCCATCTGGTCTCTTGCAAGCCTAGAATATCTAGGTTATAGTGCTGGAATTCCTGCATGAGGACATCAAGAGAATAATCTCTATGCAATGTCCTCACGTTCCACGTTCCTGCAGAGAGAAAATGATTAGTAGGATTTTTAAAGAAATTAGGTTTATTGAGATTGGTAGGGCCAACAATATCAAACAGCCCCCTGATCGCAGGCATGGGGCAAAGACCTGTTCCTCCTCTGCTAAAGGCTGAAGTCACCGATGCTGGTAGGAACTTCAGGCACCACCTTTTCAAGTGGACTTTTTCAAGAGCCACATGGCCTGCCTGAGACGCATTACTCCAGTTTAGGCTTGACGATGCCCAACTAGCTAAGTAAGGTTCAGGTACCTGCGATGGCCTCTGATTAAGATTATCCACCAGCTGATATAAGGTATCCCATGCCTCTGTTCACTTAGAGCTGGCAACCCAGAAGCAAACAGAAAACACAGTGGCAGACTCTCCCTCAACAGAGGCCAGCGCACATGTTTTCTTTTCTGCCTCTTCTGGGCGATGGCATGCACTGAAAACACATGTTAACTGCCTCACTGCAAAACCTTTATGTGAGACTAGATGGGAGTGCAGAATAGAATGCGTCAAAACCATTAAATATGAAATCACAGGAATTCGAGAAGCTCTTTATGAACTTTCAGAAATGCCTGCGTCTGATCCTGTAGTGCGACATGAAGCAGAGACTCTTCTAACACAAATAGAAGATTACGGTTTTCTAGTGATGATAAATGTCTGGTATGATGTCTTAGGCAGGGTAAATGTTGTCAGCAAAACTATGCAGAACACCTCTGTGGAACTATCTACTGGAGTTTCTCTAATGAATAGTCACTGATTACTTAATTGATTATCGTGCAAATGGATATGAAAAAGCACTAGAGTCAGCAAAAGAATTAGCTACAGAATTAGATGTAGAGCCCATTTTTAGAAGTAAAAGAATAAGCAGAAGAAGGAGGCTGTTTGAACATGAGTGCACTGACGAGGTTACAAATGCAGATGACCCAGAAAAAAGATTTAAAAATCATGTGTTTAATGTAATACTGGACAGAGCTATTAATTCTTTATCAGAGATATTTGAACAGATACAAAGTTTCAATAACACATAGGGATTTTTAAATGACCTAAAAGATCTGCCAGATAAAAATAAACTCAAAGTAGCATGTCAAGGTTTGGAGAATAAGTTAAGGTACAAAGAAAATAGTGATATAAATGGATGTGATCTCTTGACTGAACTAGATATAGCCAAAGAATTATTTCCTGAAGATGTAAAGTTTCCAATAGAAGCCGCTAGGTTCATAAACACTAATAAGTTACAGGATGTCATGCCAAATCTGAGGGTTGCATTAAGAATAATGCTTACAATACCTATTACTGTGGCCGCTGGCGAGAGAAGCTTTAGTAAACTAAAGCTTATAAAAACATACTTAAGTTATCCATGTCTCAAGACAGAATGAATTCTTTGGCAATTTTGTCTATAGAAAATGATATTGCAAAGAATATAAATATAGAAAGTGCCATGAAAAGATTTGCTGATCTAAAGGCTAGAAAAAAAATGTTTTAGGTAGGCTAATTGTTCATACTGTCCAAATACTAGTTGAGAAAAAAAATAATATTATTGTTCATTGATTGTTAAAAAACAACCCAGGTAATAAACTCATTTCTATATTTTCAGTTTTTTCCTTGTGAAAATTTTTATAATACTTAAAAAGGGCACCAGCAACCATAAGGCCAGCCCTGTGTAAGGTAAAACAAATTTTACACCTTGCAGATTTCTCCAAGACACTGGCCAAACTATTTATATCAGTGGTTCAGGAGAGGCAATATGATTCTTAATTGATAGTGATTTCAAAGGTTCATATCAGTGGTTCAGGAGAGGCAATATGATTCTTAATTGATATTGATTTCAAAGTAAGATAGAATTGTGACAGTCCCACAGTTGATTCCAAACAATGCCTGGAATCCTCAATTTCTCCTAACAAGAAATGTTGAAAGAAACTGTATGAAACTTGCAGAATATTTCAAAGTGTTAGGGTGATTTATAGTTTCTAAATGAGGAAATTTATAGTCTTCATGTCAGTCCATAGATGGCAGCACTTTATAAAAGGTGTGATTTCACTAAAGAAAGAGATGATCATCATCCTCATCCTCCTCCTCCTCAAGCAGCCATGGGCTATGGAGGTCCAAACAGACCGTGCAATTTAGTTTTCCAAGCAAGTCTATCCTGAGCTATATCTACTGCATCTGGCCACTGCACACCAATTCTAACAAGGTCCTGTTTGACATTGTCTGCCCACTGCATCCTAGGTCTCCCCTTCTTTCTGAGGCCTTTAGGCACACTGTTCATAACCCTATTCGCCAATCTATAATTATTCATACGGGTAACATGGCCAAACCAACAGAGTCTCTCTCTGCACAATATGCTGCTTAAAGGAGGTTGCAAACTCCTTTGCCTAACCTCATCATTAGTTACAAAGTTGAACCACCTAATGCCCAAAATACTGCGCAAGCATCTGGAATAAAAAGCATCTAGTTTGCTGTTATCTTGTTTACAAAGGGTCCAAGTTTCACTACCATAACTAACCCTAGAAAGAACCAAACTATTATACAGTCTAATTTTAGTCTGTAGGTGTATATGCCTATTTCTCCACACTCTCCATAGATTCTTAAAAGCCCCGGCAGCAATCCCTATTCGTCTGTTAATCTCATGCCACACATCACCATTATCTGTTACATAGCTCCCAAGATAATTAAACTGTGACACCTGCTCAAGACTGCAACCATTCAGATTAACTGAATCACAGCCTGCCTGACCAATTTTCATCACTTTAGTTTTCTCTCTGTTTATAACCAAACACAAAATAAAAATACCCCCCCCCCCCTCTCCCCGGTCAACTCACAAGCAGTTGCTTGCCACAGAGGTCTGGCAGGAGTTTGTCAGTTTATATGCCACAGTAGAAAGTCTAAGAGAATGGCAGAACCTCAGCAGAAAAACTACACAAACATCAATGCCTTACTTGAAGCTCAAAACCAGGATTCTTTGATCAGCAGCAAAGCACGCTAACCACTCGACTACGGGACAGCTAAAAAAATCTGCATGCAGTGTTCAGTCAGTTTTGAATAGAGATTCTGTATGGATGAACTCAATTGGATCCAAATGTACATAATTGTAGAAGCTGAATGCTTTCAACTGTACTTGGCAGTCATCATCAGGGCAGTGCAAATTTCCTTGGGGAAGCAGTTTGTTGATGAAACATTAAATAGGCAAGTTATACATTTTTCTTGAAAACATTTATAGATGAAAAAATGTCCTGTGGCAGAACTCTTCCTTTTCTACAGTAGTTTTGTAGCTTGAGAGCACCTCACAGGGTCCTTTTGTCTGACAGACCTCCATGGTGAGAAGGTTTATTGAGAAATTTATATAACTGTTGGTGACAAAGCAGTAAGTATGGCTCAACTATGGAAATGGGACTAAGTTTCATATCTTGATTACATCCTGGTAGTTTGTGTTTTTTTTTTTGCTAGTTGGTTGGTTGGTTGTTTTACCTCTAATCATTACTTTTTTGCACACAATGGGCTAAATGGTCAGGTCACAAGGACCCCAAAGGCTCAGAGAAGGTTCGGGGAGGGAATCCACTGGAACGACTGTTGGGAGACAGATGGTAGCCTCCTGTCAAGGCCATCCAGCATGTTCTTTAACATGCACAGAGTATGGCTCTCCCACATACAGGGCCACAGCTTAACATCCCATCCAACAAACAGTGGCCTTTCCAAGCCCATCAGTGTCCCCTACTGCCTGTGGGCAGAGCGGGGAGTTTTGCAGAGATAAATTTCAGTGCTGACCCAGCTGGGACTCGAACCTGGGAACTGCAGATTACGAGCTTGGCAAGCTACCATTGAGCAACCCGTCCCTTTTTTTGCTGGGATAAAGCACTTATACATACAAAATTCTCAAGCAGCTATGGACTATGGAGGCCCAAACAGACTGTGAAATTTAGTTCTCCATATTATTGTCAGTCCAACATGTCTGTCCTGAGTAACAACTGTTAAATCTCTTTGGTGTAGGCTATTCTAAAAAGGTGTTGACATTGTCTGCATACGAGTTCTTTTTCTTGAAGCCTTCAGATACACTGTTCAAAACCCCATTCACTATTGCTATGCAGATGAGCATGTGGATAAACCATGTCTTTCTTTGCACAATATGCTGCTTAAAAGATGTTGCTGTCTCTTTTGCCTAACCTCATTACTTAAAAACTAAAACCACCTAATTCAATAAACACTGCATAAATGTCTAGAATCAAAGGAATCAGGTTTTCTTTTATCCTGTTTACAAAGGGTTAACACTTCACTTACATTAAAGAGGACCAAATTATACAGCTTAATTTTAGCTTTTAGGTATATATATATATAGTGCTATTTTTATATTTTAGGTATATATATAGTGCTATTTTTCACACTCTACGTTGACTAAAAGCCCCAGCAGCAATCCTACCCTTCTGTTTATCTTGTGCATACATCACTTGCAAAGCTGTCAAAATAATTAAACTGACACTTTCTGAGATTCATTCAAAATAAATCAATCCTAACACTACTGAGCAATTTTAATTTTTTCTCTGTTTATCATCAAACTCATTCTATTACCAATCTCATGATACAGCTCTAATGAAAGAGACTGTCATTTAACCGAACCATTTAGCCCATAGTGTGAAAAAAAGAGGTAACCCTCAATGTAAAGTAATCCTGCTTAATACTCTATAGGAGGGCGAGTTAAATTTTAAGGAAAAAAATTACCTTGCTCGTAAGAAAGGTATATATATATATTTCTTATCACGATTTTTTTTTGATACGATTCTGCAATTAAACAACTTACCGAAAACTGACGTAATTAATGCTCCACTACCAGCCGACATGAGTTGTATAGTAGGTGTTTCATAAACCGTAAGCTCCTGTATATTGTTTGTATCTTTTACGTGCTTTGGATGCATCATTTTTAAGCATTTACCAACACCTTTATATTGAATTATAATGAATTTAAAGACTATTACAAAAAGGAAAAAAATGATAAACAATCGTTTCACATACACACATATTTACAATTTCAAAAGCATGTGAAATGTTACGGTTCAGGTTAGGGCAATATAGTTTCTAGCAAAATCCTAATTATCAACACAAAAAAAAAAAGATATTTGCCTAGACAAGCATTCCTACCATAGAACTCAAAAGAAGAGATATCAGGGTATAAAATTTTCTGCGAACAACTGGAAAACATCCTAATAATAGCCTATTAAAAACAGTTACTGAAAATTATCGTAAAGCCAGCTACATTAAAGAAATTGCCAAGTATGAACTATACGAAAAGATTTAGGATTTTCACGAGAAATTCGGTACTTTGAGTAATTATCCCCAAGCGAAGATTTCACACCCAGTTATAAAACAAATATTGCAAGTGTTAAACACCCTAAATCATGGTACCTATAAAGAAGATATTTTAACTGATGTCCAAAATCATATAGAAGAATATTATTCCTTCAATAAAAAATTTTCACAGAATGTTTTGTCTGCCCAGTTATAGTACCTATAAGTAATAGTGTGGCAATCGTCAATAGCCTAGCCATTAAAAAGTGGTCCAAATAATGGTCCTCTACCGACAGGAGGACTAGAGTCGCATCATAACTTCGTACATGCGCAGTGAAAAGATATTGATATAGTACCGTTTTACGCCAAATGTAGTTCTATGTAAAAAATGATATCGCGAAACATTATGGGCATGAAAAAACGTGATACTCTATAAGTAGCTAAAATGTTACGTTAGCTTCCTCCAGAAATTCAAATATTAAGAATTAGCTTACATAATAAAAAATTGTTTAATTGGGGTGGCATCCTCACAAATCTCATTTGTACATCCACTTTAATTTGGTAAGTATAAAGTGAATAAACCTTTAATTTGTTTGATTTATTTAACATAATTGATCGTTTATAGAAGTTTCAGGGCAGTTGTAAATTTCAGTGTTGCTATGTTTAATGTTATGAAAAGGGGATAATTATATAATTAATATTTTCTCGTATTTAACCTCGTGACATTTAATACAATTTCAAGTACAACTTGCTGAATACTGTGTCGCCGTAAGAAATTCAGCTCGCCTTGGCTAAAATATAAAGCGGCATGGCATGATCGCGTCCGTTGCACTTTTAACGTAGTAAGGTGTGCTTTGCATGCGGCATCTTGAAGCGATAGGAACAGCTAGAGGCGCTATATAGGTAGAGATTGGCCATCTCAAATTGGACGCCATGTTTTGTCGTCGCTCGGATAGTTTAGCGTGCATAGCTGAATGGTATTGCACCGTACTTATGAATTCGGAAAAAGGTAGGATAATATTTGATACAGATTTCAGTGTTCATGATTGGAAGCACTTTAGAAAACAGCTAAAAGAAGGAAAAGGAAATTTTAGGACTTTTTTTAAAAAAAGGTATAATTTCGCTCCGTTGTCTACTCCGTCTGTAAACATCAAACTTTTTTGTTTATACAGATAAATAAAAAATTCTTTCTATGTTAGATAGGAATAAATGATATATTATGAGTTGCATTTTTAGAATCTCCCAAAAGTTATAACTTCGCCCTCTAACGGTGGAAAAAAATTGAAAATTCCAAAATATCAAACGAATATTCCAAACGATGTAGTTATGTTAGAAGTTTCAAAATTTTGGTGTTGAAATGTGAAGGTTACGAAGTTACCATTGTCAACAATCACTTGACCCTTTAAATCCAGGCGGGAGGTGAATGCAACTTATTTTTCTTTTAACAGAAAAGTGTATGTTTCTAGAGATAAATTAAAAATTCTTTCTGGGTTAGACAGGTATTGATGAAATGTTACACTTTGCATTTTGCGAATTTCCCAAAAGCTATAAATGCGCCCTCTAATGGTGGAAAAAATGCAAAAATACCAAAAATTCAAACGAATATTGCAAAAATTTGGTCGTGGAATGTGACAGTCTTGAAAATTCCATTGACAACAATGAGTTGGCCCTAAGCCCAAGGTAGGTAAGAACCAGAACGGTTTTGTTTTAAGTGATAATAGAAATGTCTTTTTTAGTTGGTTACTAATGAAATGTAATTCGCATTTTCAAAGGTAGTTTTAATTTATATCATTAGAGATCACTAAATATCGAAACTGAAAAACTATTAACGAATGTTTCAAGTGATATGTTTGTGGTAGACATTTCAGCGTGTAGAGTTCTGTTATGGTAGAAATTCCACTGACAGCAATTATCTGCCCACTATTTTCAGAGGAATGAGAGAAAAGCAACTTTTTAAATTTAAGAACTAAAATACATACCTTTTATGTTTTATAAAAATACTACTAAGTGCATTTCCCCCCCCCATCATCATCATCATCATCATCATCATCATCATCATCATCATCATCATCATCAAGCAGCCATGGGCTACGGAGGTCCAACCAGACCGTGCAATTTAGTTCTCCAAGCAAGTCTATCCTGAGCTACATCTACTGCATCTGGCCACTGCACACCAATTCTAACAAGGTCTGTTTGACATTGTCTGCCCACCGCATCCTAGGACATTAAAAAATAAATAAATAAACCCTCAAGCAACTGCTTGTACAGATGTCTGACAGGAGCCTGTCAGTTTGATCGGCATAGTAGAAGGTTCATGAAGATGGCGGGACCTCAGCAGAAAAACAACAAAAACATCCATAATTAAAACTTTTAAAGAGTGAAAAAGTAGGCAAAGGAAGAACTTCATTCTCTTTGAAAATAAGATTACTTTATGCGCCAGAGGCGATATGCGTTCTTCTAGTTATTTTACACTTTCAGTACCCTCTGACAGCGGAAATTCGAACTACTGTATAAACGAGAAAATAAACTATTAATATTTTATTAGTGCCTGTAATGTGCAAAAAAAAGTTTTTCATTTATCTCTTCAAGCAGAAAAGTTGCATTTTACCAATGGGACAAATCATTACTATTAATGTAAACCACTTTATCATTACACTCTATGACCAAAAATTTACGTTTCTAGTAAAAATAGATCATTTGTAATATTTATTTAAAGATTTGGTATTTTCCAGCTTTTTCCGCCGCTAGAGGTCGCCTTTCGATTTTTTATTTACCGTCTTTAGCACTCTCTAACACTGGAAATTGCAACTGATGGGTATTTGAAAAACGTAAATACTAATATTTTTGTGAAAAAAAATTTCGCCGACATACAGGATTCGAACCCGCATCTCTCCAGAAACATGCCAGAGCATTCTAACCTGTTGAACTAACGGCTTTTTTCACAAAAAACATTTACTGATTTACATACTTAAACGTCTACAGGCAATGTTGAAATTATCAATTATTGTTTAAATCATTAATATTTTGTTAGTTTCTGTAAAAGAACAACAACAAAAAAAAACATTGCTTCGTTTATCTCTTAAAAACGTTTAATTTTCTGCCCCCCCCCCCTTTGGCTAAGATGACAAAACCTTCTTGCCGTTGTAAACCTTCTGACCCTAACACTCTACTACCAAAATTTCAGATTTCCAGTGTGAGTAGTTTGCTTGTAATATTCTTTTGAAATTTTAGCATTTTTCACCTTTTCCCATCGCTAGAGGGGCTATTAAAGCTATAGAAAATTTTCAAAATTGCTAATCAAAATATTTGTTCGACACCTATACAACCCAAAAAGAGTAATTCATTTATCTCTAAAAGTAAAAAAATTGATTGTCTATAGACGGACAGACAGGTGGAAAGACAGATGGACAGATAACGGTTAACAGAGAGGCGGACAGACAGACGAACAAGTACTAGCATAGGTAGACGACAAAGTAAAACATTAGCTCGTTTTTCAAACGAACCTTAAAGAAATTATTTATTGATTTTCAGTTAGCTCGTTTCACTTTTGCAGCCGATTGCCGTCTTCTGATGGAGTTTCTCGGGAAAAAATATTCATTAATTTATTTCTTTGAGTGAAATTTTTACACCCAAGTACACCGCAGTGAGACATTTATAAAATATTACAGCTTTTACAGACAAAAAAAGTGGTAGAAATATATAAAACTGAGAAGTTTTAACTTGGTACATACACTAACTCATAGGTTTTCGTCTAACGGTACGACAAAACATTACGTCCATAAACCACGTGACTCAATCAACCAATGGCAGTGAATCATTCTTGCTCTATCTCTTTCCACCCCCCTTCCCCCCTTCACATGACATGCAACTGGTATTTATTCTCCTTCACCCTTCAACATCAGCCTCTCCACCACTGGGAGGCCTGCGGCCTAATGCCCAATTGCCAATATGTACGATTGCCAGCTTTCACTGTGCTGGACAGTCTTTGCCGTTTTCATCCGCACCCACTGCCGTTTACGCATATGGACCTGATGATAAGGGGGCCGAGGCCCCCTTTACAAATAGGCCCAGCTTAGAAAGAAGGATGTATAAGAAGAAGAAGAAGAAGGCCAGCCTCTAACTCAGGCATGTCAAACTCGTTAACCACAGAGGACCATATTAAGTATTATATATTAAATCGCGGGCAGCAAAACAAAAAAAAAACAGATGAAAATTGTTATGTGCAAACTAGACTAGAACGCAGTATTCGTTCACTGACTGCTAACGAATAGCTTCCGACTCTATTGGCATTTCGTGACTCATTGCCATGCGCAAAGTGGGTACATTTGAATGACCTCGAGACATGTATATATGTCGCAGGGAGATGATAAAAATAGGGATTTGATCAAATCCCTAAGGTATATGATCAATTCACGGAAGATGTTAAAATAACAAGTCTGTGGGGTGATTTCCCTGAAGAAAGTAAGTGATTTGATCAAATCCCTTAACTATTTTAGTGAAAAGATGAAATAAACAAGTCAGGACTCGCACAGCTCTATGTTTCGCTTGTTACCACTCCCCTTTACCTCACCGCTCCCCTCTGGGGTCCGTGCCGACCAGCGCCCAAACAGTACGCGAGGAAGGTTGCGCGCATTTTTATTATTGTTTTCTATATTTCGAGTTTTATCAAGTACCTACCGTAGAAAAATGAGTTCAGATATAGAAAAAAATCAAACTCTGACCGAATTTGTATCTGAAGAACAGTTTAATGAAACTATCAGGACGTTTTTGAACAAGCGGCATGTAAAAGAAAAACCTTTGTGGACTCGCGAAAGGATAGAAGAAGCTGTCACAATCATTGAACAATTTAAATTAGCACCACTACTTAAACTGCAACGGACACATAAACAGTACTATTATGGAAAAAAATGCGATGTTATGGAAGTAGGTACTAAAAAAACTTTGATTTTGAAGAGAAAGTCTGAATTCGATCCAGTTGTGAAAATAGTACCAACGGAAAATTTTTACCACATATTTCGGGAAACCCATCAGTCAACTGGCCACGAAGGAAGAGAAAAAATGCTATATAGTTTGAAATCGAAATACCTAATACCTACTTCATTTGTACTGGAGTTTTTAAAGCTGTGCACGGTATGTCAGTCTAAAAAAAATTTCCAAACAAAGGAATCGTTGTTTGCCCAATTGTATCTAGCGACTTCAATCATCGTGGCCAAATCGATTTAGTTGACTTACAGTCGACCCCAGATAGAAATTACAAATGGCTATTAAACTACCAGGACCACGCGACGAAATTCAGCTTTCTTCGACCGTTGACTACAAAAAGAGCTGCTGAAGTAGCAATGGAGCCATTAAAAATATTTTTGGAAGTAGGTTGTCCTCATATACTACAAAGCGACAACGGCCGTGAGTTTACGGTTCTGTCATACAAGAATTAACAATCCTGTGGCCAATGTGCAAAATTGTAAATGGTAGGCCTAGACATCCAGCTAGTCAAGGATCTGTTGAGCGATCAAATCAAGATGTTGAAGCTATGTTACGTGCTTGGCTAATTGACAATGACACAAAAAATTGGGCTGTAGGTTGTTACTTTGTTCAATTCCAAAAGAATTCCTCTTTTCATCGAACCATTAAACGATCACCTTACAAAGCTTTATTTGGAACAGAACCAAAAACAGGACTCCAATCTAGTCATATTTCGAAAGAGTTGCTTGAAAAACTTGTTACTGAAGAGGACTTAGATCTACTTCTTAATCAGCAGGACCATGACATTATTTTAACACCAGAAGACTTACCAGCAGCTTCCTTAGAGAACAACAACAACGCTTCAACTTCAAAAGATCCACCAGCATCTGAATTAATTGATTACAATGCTTCAACTTCAAATGATCTATCAATAGTTAAATCAACCAACAATAACACTTCAATGTCACACGATCTACCGGCAGCTGATTTACTCACCAAAAAAGCTATAAATTTAGAAGATCTACCAGAAATTGAATCAATTTCTTTATCGACAATAAGACAACTCTAACCAGTTAACAACTCTACTTCAACTCCTGCTTCAACAGTTAAAACATCTATAGTGTTACTTGCATCAGAAGGAGAAGCAGCCGTCAGCGACAGTACAGCATGTTGTGTTGTTTGTGGAATGGAATCTACTGGAGCCCATTCATGTGACATTTGTAAAAATCCGGTGCACTTAATATGTGGGAATACAGTAGGAGAAGAAGGATATGGATCGAAAATTCTATGATATTTATGCCAAAAAGAAGAGAGCATTAAAGATCAAAGGGAAAATGCTGCAAAACACCTGAAAAGATCAGCTGAAAAATGAAAGAAGTTTCTTTGAAGAAATTTAAAGACGTGTTAGTGAATTCCACAGTTTTGGTGTATGTACCTAAGGTAGATAGAGGCCCATTAGATGGAAATAACATCGTGGGGATCGTATTAGATATAAAAAATAATTTATACCAAATTGGTACCTCAGTTGCAATTATAAAAGTTAGGCTACCTAGAAACGCTCTTCAAATAGCTACTACAACATTTACCGAAACAGTTCCACAGATTAACCTAAGTCTGCGTGAGATTGCAGGAAAATTATCCGTATTTGGAGGTCAAGGATTTAAGAAGTGTTCCTGTGAGCAATCCAAATTACAATGTGTAAAACAAAAAGATGTGCCTGTAAAAAAAAGTAACGTACTTTGTAACTCGAGATGCCACAAATCAACAACGTGTTTTAATAAAAATGGATAAACATTATTATTTATTAATTACATTCACGAAAAATGTTTAAAATTTCACTAAAAATATCCTTTTTGTTTTTAAAAATATCAGCTTAAGTACCTATTTCTTTTGTTAATTAGTTTCGAATAAATAATTTGTGTTTCAATGACTATTGTTGTATTAACTATTCTACATTTAATAATGCATGGTTTACTAAATAAATACTTTTAATATCTAAACAATATTATTTCATCTTTTCACTAAAACAGTTAAGGGATTTGATCAAATCACTTACTTTCTTCAGGGAAATCACCCCACAGAGTTGTTATTTTAACATCTTCCGTGAATTGATCATATACCTTAGGGATTTGATCAAATCCCTATTTTCATCATTTCCCTGCGACATATATATGTCGGAGCCCAATCGTAGAATTGCTCATAACATGAAATGCAACTATTTCATGAAATGATCGGGCATTTTATGATATGAGCAATTCTACGATCGGGCTTCGACATATACATTTATGCGCAATAGTTTCCGTTATAAAATGTTTTCTGAAATACATTTATTTAATTCATGTACCGTGTACGTACTTATAATTTTAATTAACGAATCCAGTGTTGTCAAAAGTTAAATAAACGTATTGGTTATCAATCTTGGCGGGTCGCAGAACAGTTCCCGGTGGGCCGCGTGTTTGACATGCCTGCTGCCCTAAGAGATCACAATCACTATGAATTGCAGCTATGAATTGCACTATGAATTTACAGCAGATATTTTTGTTCGTCGTTATTATGTAACAGCATCAAACATGAGAATGTTGCAAATGGAGAGCAATTATTTCCGATATGATTGAACCGACAGCCAAGATTAAACATCAGATGTTTACATAGGTATTTAGCACTATAAAGAAATGCTGTAATCAGTTTTTAAGAAGGAAAATCAACCGAAATGGAGGATGGCATCAAGAGGAGTAGAAAAAGTCGATCTTCTCGGCCCACAGGTGGCGGGGTGTGGCACAGGCGGTAGCCGCCTGGCTCGTAATGTGTAGTTTCTAGGTTCGAGTCCCACCTGTGCCAGCGTTCAGATTTATCTCCTCAAAACTTCCCGCCCTGCCCTCGGTCAGAAAGGGGACACCGATGGGCTTGGAAAGGCCGCCGTCCATCGGATGGGACGTTAAGTCGTGGCCCAATGTGCGGGAGAGCTATACCCTGTGCACGTTAACGATCACGCTGGTTGGCCTTGACGTGAAACTACCATCTGTCTCCTAACATCTGTCCAGTGAGTCCCTTTCCTCTACCCTTCTCTGAACCCTCGACGTTCTTGTAACCTGGTCATTTAGCCCATTGAGTGCAAAAAAGGGCCGCTCAGAGATAAAACAACCTAATCTATTTGGGATCTTAAACAGAGAAGAATATTTTAAAAAAATTGGGGCACTCATATTCTTGGAAAGGCCGCCATCCATCTGATGACAACTTGCAGAGGAGAGCCAAGAAGGCTGCACTTTAAACAAGCTTTGGCGGAAGACTTCCATCTGTCTCCTACCAACTGTCCAGTGGATTTCCTTCCCTAACATTCTCCGAGTTTTTGGGGTCCTTGTGACCTGGTCACTTAGTCCAATGTGCGTAAAAATTGCCTCTCAAAGGTTTAAACAATCCAACCTACATAATTTAATTCAACACAATCTTTGGTGAATGCTTAAATTTGCTTTATTTTCTATTAGCTACAATTTTGTATCGAAAATATCCCGCAAAGGTAGCTCCTTAATTGAAAGATGCATTCCTGTCTTTCATACAGCTGTGGGGGATGACAACCACTAAACATGACATTGCCCTAACAAAATATTAGAGAAGTTCATGTTTTGTCAATGGAAATCTAATTTCGAAGCTCTTATAGCTTCTAAAATATCATTTAAATAAAAGGACTGAAGATAAATACAGTCGAACTTAGTTATAACGAGCACTAAAGCACCGACAAAATTTCCTCGTTACAACCATTACTCACTATTTCGGTGATGTGTTAAATCTACTTCCTATTTCTTTTAATTCTCAATATATTGATGAAAAGATACATTCAAAAACAAAAGAAACATTAGAGAGAAAAAAAAATAATATAATTACATACCTACATGTTATTTGTATTAATATGCTGATATAAACTACAATATACTTAATATTAAACACAATTAATTTCTCCGAAATTAAAAGGGGCGGAGGCGGTGGCAAAGTGAGTAGCGCGCTAGGCTCGTAATCTGCAGTTCCCAGGTTCGAATCCCAACTGAATCAGCATTTAGATTTATCTCCGCAAAACTCCCCGCCCTGCCCACGGTCAGTAGAGGACAGCGATGGGCTTGGAAAGGCCGCCGCCCGTCAGATGGGACGTTAAGATGTGGTCCCGTGTGCAGGAGAGCCATACCAGGTGCACGTTAAAGAACACACTGGATGGCCTTGACGGGAGCTTACCATCTGGCTCCTAACAGCTGTTCCAGTGGTACCCTCCCCCAACCTTCTCTGAGCCTTTGGGGTCCTTGTGACCTGGCCATTTAGACCGTTGTATGCAAAAGAGTGCCACTCAGAGGTAAATCAACCCAATCTATAATTAAAAACAATACTAATTAATAATAAACACGATTTCAATTAGTCCTTTTATTCAAATAAATGAAAATAACCCCCCGCCCCCCTCAAGCAGCTGCTTGCCACAGAGGTCGGACAGCAGCCTGTCAGTTTAATACGCCACACTAGAAGGTCTATGAGGAAGGCGAGGCCTCAGCAGAATGACAACACAAACATCCATGCCTTACCCAGGGCTCGAATCCAGGTCCCTTTGATCAGTAGCCGAGCGCGCAAACCAACTACTACTTTGACCTGCTTTGACAGTTATTTAGAATTCGACTACTACTTTTTATTTTTTAGATTTAGTGCCCTATAATGATGAGAATTAAAACCTGAAAGATTTAAAATATGTGAATTATAATATTTTAACAGTAACTATTCAACTCAAAAAGAATTTTTTTCATTTTTATCATAAGGCAAAAAAAAAGCTGCAATTTCTAATCCTTTGAGGATGGGGGGGAAATCTTTGCTGTTAATATTTCTTTCTCATGATTAACACCTCCTTAGACGATAAACTAATTTCACTCATCATTCCACTAGTTCTTAAAAACTGAACATATGGTTATGATTCTCATAGCCATAACGTTTAATGCATCACATCTACTTAATAAAGCTTCCATTTGATCAATAACTAGAGTCATTTTTTATTTTTGGTTGGAATGGGTGGAAAGTGCCCAGGGTAGGATTGACGACATTGGGCCTTGGGTGACTCTCAAACTTGGTGATCTTTCCCCTGTTCCTATTTAACATCTAATTCATTCTCAATCATGCTGTGACTTAAGCTATTAAACCATATTTAAAATTTTTAATCATTTAAATATACTTAGATTTAAATTATAAGAAATATCTCTATTACGCTCTCTCCTCCCGGGCAACCTCCTCCTCGTTAATACGTAGTGGTTCTTTTGAAGATAAAGTTGAAGTTCCATCACAACTTAGAGAAAATGAGAGTGAGGATAACACTAAGATTTAAATCAAATCAATCTAAATATTGATTTTTAACGATGCCCAATATTAATAATAGATAAAGTAGAAGTTCCATCACAACTTAGAGAAAATGAGAGTGAGGATAACACTAAGATTTAAATCAAATCAATCTAAATATTGATTTTTAACGATGCCAATATTAATAAGAGCGGTAATTCCTTCCGGACTAGTGGACGGCGCAGACGGGTGAGCTGTAACACTTCGACAATGCATGGTCACGTCACGCTTGGCAGTTTTCCAACGCTACACGCTCTAGCTCCTTACGCAGAACATTTTTCGGATACCCACATCCTGTGCACTTTAAAGAGCACGTTGGATGGCTTTCATGTGAGCTTCCATCTGTCTCCTAACAGCTGTCAAGTGGATAACTTTTCCCCAATCCTTCCCCGAGACCTTGGGGTACTTGTGACCTGGCATTATGCCCCATTGTGTGCAAAAACTGCCGCTCAGAGGTGAAAACTCCCCACAGTGTAATAGGTAGCAGGTGAAAATAAGTTTTTGATGTTCTTGTTGTTAGGAACAGATGAAGACTCAGTGGAATAGACATTCAGCACTTTCAAAGGAAAAAAAAGAAAACTAATGAGAAAGAAAGTGTATGGGGAGGAAGGGGATATCCATTTTATCAAAGAAATGAAGTGCGAGATGAAAATGACTAAATAATACTTGCATGTGACAAACTCATCATGGTATCAATCAGCGGGAATGTTGAAAGCATTCAGGGATTGGTTTATGGAGATCCATGGCTCGCGTGCCCACAAACAAAGATTTAACATCCCATCCGACGAACGACAGTCCTCCCAAGACCACTAATCCTTTTTTTATCACCTAGAGCAGACCAAAGGACAAGAGGAGAGGTTAATAAACAGAGAATTTTAACGTTCAAATTTTAGCCTTTTGGCAATCAGAATGGAAAGATAAAGTCAAGAATATTAGTTACTAAAAACCTGTTGAATTGTCGACAGGAATAAATTAGACGTGGGAAAAACTTAATAGCTATGCTGTGATGTAATAATAAGGAAGAATGTCTGCCAGATGGTTTAGTGGAAAGCTCTGACGCCACGTCAAGGCACCATCTATGTCAGAGAGTTTTACTCTAACCTTGAGAAAACCCCTCCACACCTAGGCAGATAGTGCGGAAGGAAAAAGAGGGATCAAGAACGCCACAAACTTCCATTAAAGAGTCAATCAGAAGCGATTGAGAGAATTTAATGGAATTATTTTGCAGCATCTTGGGCAAGATCTAATAAAAAAACGAAACAATAAAAAATTGAGAAAGCAATAAAAACTATTAGATCTTGTTCTCATCCGCCCCCAGTGACAGCAACTCCCTTGATTGCACCTTCGCTTCTTGGCAAAGGTGCTCCAACACACTTATGTATTAGTTCGGACACTAGGTGTAGGCGTCCAGGATTGCTGCTGTGATTCACTGGAATGAATGTTCCCAAAGTGGGCAGCACCTTGGAATTTTGATTTTCATGGGATCGGTAAAAATGAAAAAAAAAACAAATAAATGAAATAAAACATACTTACCAAAGGTCCTCCTGGAATAGTTTTCGATGAGTCTCCAGAAAATGGTACCCCCTTACTCTCACCCCGTTGCAAGAAAAGAGAAAATGATGGGCTTTGAACGGATGCTATCAATTGGTTGAGACTCAGATTTCACCAACCAACAGATAGTATCTTTTCTAAACCAATCAAGTCTCTGAATGATCTTGATGGGAAGCTTCCCTAACAACTGCCCAGACGTCTTCTTTCCCTAAATATCTCTTAAGCTTTATTAGAATTTTTGAGGCCTATATTTAACCCATTGTGAAGCCTAAAAACTGGCTCTCTGAGCTAAAAAATCCAACCGTAATTAATATAAAGAAAAATGGAGTTCTATTCCGAAACCCAAAGTGCGGCAAAACTTATGTGTTTGTAACAATCCTATTATTGTTAAAAAAAAACAGATCATTCTTTAATAATTGGCAATTGTTTTAGTGTTGCGTTAGCAGATTGTTTGCATACTTCCGTTGTGTTTTGATGTAGGGGGATTATTTAATAACGTTTATAAATATTTTCGTTACTTGACCTAATGAAATCGATGACCCTTCATTTTTTCAAACCTAAGGGATGCACTGAGGCAACAGAAGGCAGGGGAATATCCAGTAATCTTTCTTAGTGAAGATGATAGTGTAGGGATAGGGGATTCATAACGTTTGATAAAAAGTCATAATTAGAGTATTTTGTGCTGGGAGAAATGTCAGGAATTTGAACCCTTAAGCCAAAATGTTTTATCCGTGAAATCCCTAAATTTTAGCTCAAATCCACGTTATGCCACTGGTTATTTCACCATATGTCTCTAATGAGGTGGTTGATCGTAGCATATGAAATAATACGAGTTACCCTATATCATACGCATTTTTCATTTAATAGGTATCATAAGTACTTGATAAATGTAAGATTTTCATTTCTAAAACAGGGAAAGCAATTTAGGATTATGTTGAGAATACCCTGTTGAAAATTATGAAAAATAAAAGAAAGAAATTAAAAAAAAAATGCATTTATTTCTTTACGTACCCATAAAAAGATGAAAATTATAATGCCGAAATATTTATTGAATTTCAGTTTCATACTCACTTCACATTAATTTCAAAGGCACATAGAATGCCTAAGCGAACTTTGAAAAATATTTATTGTTGTACCATATTACTCTGAAGTTAATTTGATTTCATAAGTAATTTCATTATTAGCGGTATTCTTTTTACTCTTTTAAAGCTAACTCTAGAAAACGAAAGGTATTTTTCAAATTTGGAATATTTTCTCAGTATTCTCTTACAGGCACGAACCCAGGATTTTGGTTCTGACTGATATTCGAACCAAGGTCTCCCAGAAGCATGCCGGGCGTCTTAACAGATAGATCACCGAGGAACTGACCAACTCTTCAACTAAATGACATATACATGTTCCTATTGAGTCACCAGTGGCGCCATCTATTATCAGGAGTTGGTCAGTCAAGCTTGCATATTTTTGATGGTAGTAATGTTTGTCACTGGCTGCCCAACTGCTGATAATAGATGGCGCCACTGGTCACTCAACAGGAATATGTATATGTCACAGTTGAAGTTAGTTTCGGTGGTCTAGCAGTTAAGACATCCGGCATGTTTCTGTGGACCTGGGTTCGAATCCCAGTCAGGACAACCAATTTTTTTTTCAACTCATTATTTTAAGTGTACAGTATATTCTTTTGCACTGGAAAATTTACAGGTACACTGCATTTCATTCCTTTAAAACTTCTCGACATAAGACGTTATCCTTTAATTTCCAGCCCCAGTAGCTGATATTTCTTCAAAATCTTTAACTGTTGTTAATCGTAAAACTTTACACTACCTACAGCGAATAATTTTGTTGCATCTATAATAACATATTTTTCCACCTACAATAACGAATATTTTTACACCTAAAATAACGATTTTTTTGCATAGGCAATGGCAAATTTTTCCTGCACATACAATAGCGATTTTTGGCACCTCTAATAACGAACTTTTTCTGCACCTGTAATAATGTTTTTTTTTCTGCACCTGTAATAATGATTTTTTTTTCTGCACCCGAAATAACGAATTTTTTCTCTACCTGCTGTATCTATATTTTCTGCGCCTGGGTTAGGGAATATTTTTCGGCATCTGTATTGCATAAATTTTACCCTTTTTTTGTTAACCTCGCAATACCGAAATTCTTGCTTCACTGGCAATACCAAAATTTTTGCTGCATTGGCAACATCAATTATTGCTTTGCACCTGGAATAAAAAATTTTCGCAGCACCAGAAATTATGCATATTTTTATGGTTAAATATGCAAAATTTGCATCTGCATTGCAATAACGAAGTCATCCTTTAATTTTAAGCACCAGTGAAGTTAATAATTATGCTCCGAATGGCTACTCTAAGGGCGGTGTTGTAACGCAAAGAAAGAGCCTTCGTGCTCTAAAGTCCTGGGTGCTTCGACTTCATTCCCCTGCACATTCAAGTGTTCCCATTTTCCCAATCATCCATTAGAGTTCCGTCATTAGAGAATGCCAATAGGCGAAAATAAAATCTTCATTCTCTTTGAAAATGAACATTTCATATTCGCCAGGGGCGATATTCTATTTTTCTAGTTTTGAGTTTAAATCAACTCCGTCTCATCATTAACGTTATTGTGCACTTGTGACGAAGTTAGATTCAAGTAAAGGTTTTGTTCTACTTTGCAAAGTGACTTTTCCTGTAGGGTTATCATAATGTGTCATGCTGCAGGTGGCAGTTCTGAATTTGAAATAATTCCTTAGATTAAATGCTGGCATAACAAGCTTTTAATGTTTGTATAAACATCGTTTCAAACTGTTTCCAAACACGTGTAACGCTTGACAGTTTTCCACGCGACACGTCCAACAGAAGAGTGGGAAGCTTGATTCACTCATGAAAAAGTACACTGACTTTTTAACCCATTAGCTACTCTTATCCCAGCAATTTCGAAACATTTCCGAAACATGAGTTAACTTTGCACTCTCCAAGAGAACTACATCTCATTCAGAGTCATACCAAAGTGCCAGTATATAATTACGTATATATATGTATTAATTATGACAAAAACCTAATATTAAATAGGTCCCCATGATAGCCAATTTGGTGTAGCAGTCAAAAGTGTTTAAGAAATTTGTAAAGCAGGGTTCTTAAATTACAAAGTGTCTTATTCAGACTAGGTGGGTTATCTGCAATTTTTTAAGATCTCATGTTAATGTTACGATTTTTTTTGTTACTTAAATCTAACTAATGAAATTACCGACCCTTAAGATTCACGAGTTCGAATTTCAGTGAAGGGGAGACTCAGCAATAGGCAGAGGAACATGCAGGAAACTTTCTCAGTGAAGTTGATAATGTAAAGGTACGAGTTCATAACGTGGGACAAAATGTCAAGGCTAGAATATTCTGCACTGGGGGGGGGGGGAGGCACAAATTTTCATTTCCAAGTCTTTAATCCCGGAGTTTTCTCCCTCTATGCCTTATGCCCGGGGAAACTGTCTCGTCCAATCACATTACTCAAATAGAGAAGTGAAAGATTCAAGATTAAAACATTTCTAGATGCATTACTTTTATTAAAACAAGAATTTCATTTCCTTCAAATCCTTATAATTCGTCCCCTTACTCTATAGCAACAAGGTTCGACTTTCCATTTGGGAGTGTCGAACCTCGGCCAGTTGGGGACGCCGATGGGATTGGAAAGGCCACCACCGTCCGTCAGATAGGACGTCATGCCGTGGAACCGTGTGCGGGTGAGCCATACCCTGTGCACTTCAAAGATCACGCTGGTTGGCCTTGACGTGAGGCTACCATCTGTCCCCTAACAGCTGTCTAGTGGGACCTTTTCCCCCAGCCTTCTCTGAACCTTCATAGTTCTTGTGACCTAGTCATTTAGAGCAGTGATTCTCAAACTTTTATGCTTCACGTACCCCCTGGAAAGGTGTATATAACTGGCGTACCCCTTGTATAGGTAGATAAAATCATCATCATCATCATCATCATCATCATCATCATCATCATCATCATCATCATCATCATCATCATCATCATCATCATCATCATCATCATCATCATCATCATCATCATCATCATCATCATCATCATCATCATCAAGCAGCCATGGGCTACGGAGGTCCAACCAGACCGTGCAATTTAGTTCTCCAAGCAAGTCTATCCTGAGCTACATCTACTGCATCTGGACATTGCACACCAATTCTAACAAAGTCCTGTTTGACATTGTCTGCCCACCGCATCCTAGGTCTCCCCTTCTTTCTGAGGCCTTTAGGCACACTGTTCATAACCCTATTCGCCAATCTATAATTATTCATACGGGCAACATGGCCAAACCAACGGAGTCTCTCTCTGCACAATATGCTGCTTAAAGGAGGTTGCAAACTCCTTTGCCTAATCTCATCATTAGTTACAAAGTTGAACCACCTAATGCCCAAGATACTACGTAAGCATCTAGAATCAAAAGCATCTAGTTTCCTGTTATCTTGTTTACAAAGTGTCCAAGTTTCACTACCATAACTAACCCTAGAAAGAACCAAACTATTATACAGTCTAATATTAGTCTTTAGGTGTATACGCCTATTTCTCCATACTCTCCATAGGTTCTTAAAAGTCCCAGCAGCAATCCCTATTCGTCTGTTAATCTCATGCCGCACATCACCATTATCTGTTACATAGCTCCCAAGATAATTAAACTGTGACACCTGCTCAAGACTGCAACCATTCAGATTAACTGAATCACAGCCTACCTGACCAATTTTCATCACTTTAGTTTTCTTTCTGTTTATAACCAAACCTACTCTACTACCAGTCTCATCAACAGCTCGAATGAAAGAGTTCATCTCATCAACATCATTTGCCAAAAGGGCTAAATCATCAGCATAACCTAAATCAGAATTTTCATATCTCCAGTCCATTTAAGGCCACAATCTTGTAGTGAATTTCGCATAACGTAATCAATAACCAAAGAGATGAGACAAAATGCACCCTTGTCGAACACCAGAAGTAATGCTAAACCAATTGCTACAAGCCTTACCAACTCTCACACACGACTCAATGTTATTATAGAGAGCTTTCATAACGTTAACTAACTTGTCTTGTATACCATATGATCTCACAATCAACCACAAATTATGACGATCAACAAAGTCGAAAGCCTTTTTGAAATCAACAAAGCTAGCAACCAAAGGTTTCTGAAACTCTAAACATTTCTCAAGAATCTGCCTAAGTGAAAATATCTGATCCACACATCCCCTACCACTTCTGAATCCACATTGCTCATCACGCAATTGACTGTCAACCAGATTCTTAATTCTATTAAGCACAATCATGGCAAGAACTTTACCTGGAACAGAGAGTAGGCTGATACCCCTATAGTTATCACAAGAACTGCGATCACCTTTTTTGAAAATAGGGATAACCATAGCTCTGGTAAAATCCTTAGGAACCATGCCTTTATCATAAAAGAGATTCAGAATTTCAGTCATCCAAGTGGTAACCGAAACATTCCCAGCTCTAAGCATTTCCGTAGTAATTTCATCTACCCCTGGGGATTTATGAAGTTTAAGTTTAGAAACAGCCAAAATAACTTCAGATTGTGTTATAGGGCCAACATTAAAGCCACCAATGCATCTATCATCATTGCAAACAATGGGAGTAGAACTAACTACATTGTTTAGAACATCACTGAAATGCTCAGCCCACCTAGCCATGACAGAATCCTCCTCTTCTATAACCTTACCTTGTTTATCCTTCAATCCTGTATGCCTGTCCGTTTTCTACCACACAAAACATTAACTATCTGGTACAGCTCTCTGCTGTTGTGCTGTCTAACTGCTTCCTCAGCTTTGTCAGCCAAACCATCAAGCCAAAGATTCTTATCAGCAGCTAACTCATCCTTTACAAGTTTATTAAGGTCTCTCTAATGCTTTCTATTAGGACTAGTAGGGTATTGATTAAGGGCATTCCTGCAGTTATTTCTTTCCGAAATAAGCTCAAGTGCCTTATCACTCAGATAATTTTGCCTCTTCTGCTCCTTTTTTCCTAAAAGAGTACTGTTAGTGTCCAAAAAAGCCTGTTTAAAATGATCCCATTCTTCCTCAACTTCAGTAGTAAGCAAACCATGACTGTCATAATGACTAAGTAACCTATCATGGTAAGCTTTGGCTATAACTGGATCTTTCAGAGCTTCAGTATTAAAAGTAAATTTTTTAACCCTAGCACAACACTTTTTAAGTTTAAGTTGCAACACACTTTTAACAAGGTAATAGTCAGATCCAATTTCAGCTCCCCTATATGCCCTGGTATTCCTAACAGAGCTAGCCCATTTGCTGCTAATTAATATGTAATCAATCATATTCTTATGCAGCCCATCAGGTGAAACCCATGTGTACTTATGTATGTCGCGGTGTTTGTAATAAGTGTTAGTTATTCTGAATCCTTTGAGTTTACTTACCTGCAGGAGACGTTGCCCATTGCCATTGCAGCTACCAATACCAAAAGGGCCTATTACTCCTCCCCAAAGGTCAGAGTCAGTACCAACTTTGGCATTGAAGTCACCAAGAACAAGGGTAATATCTCCTTTCTTGACAGAATTCAAAATATCCTGAAGTTGTTCATAAAACCTATCCTTCTCATCCTCATCGGCATCGTCAGTGGGGGCATAACAGCAGATAACATTCAAGTCTTTAACGCTTGTCTGAAATTTTGCTGTAAGAAACCTTTCATTAATGCACTCATATCCTAGAAGAGCATCTCTAGCGTGTCTGCTGAGAAGCAGACCCACGCCTTGGTGATGCTTATTTTCGTCCCTCCCTGAAAACAGAAATTTAAGATTATTTTTAAGAATCTGACCTTTATCTGTCCATCTGGTCTCTTGCAAGCCGAGAATATCTAAATTATAACGGTGGAATTCTTGTGTGAGGACATCAAGAGAAAAAGCTCTGTGCAGAGTCCTCACATTCCAACTACCTATGGAGAGAAAACGGTTAGTGGGATGTTTAAAGAAACTATGTTTATTGAGAGAGGGAATGCCGACAATATCAAACAGCCCCCTAATCGCAGACATGGGGCAAAGACCCGTTCCCCCACTACTAAAGGCTGAAGCCATCTACACTGGAAGACTTCCTCCAATGTAGAATTTGACGATGCCAAAGAAGCAAAGAGTTCAGGTGCCTGCGATGACTTCTGCTCAACCCACAAACAAACAGAAAACACAGCGGGAGATTATCCCTCCACAGAAGCCCACCAGTGCAGCAAAATCAGGATCCATAATCAAGCTCAGAGCCATATATCTGTCCAGTCCAGTGGGTTTATAAACTATAGTTATAGTATAACAATGGGAATAAAATAAAACGTATATATCAGTGGTTCTCAACCTATTATACTTCACGTACCCCCTGGAAATGTGTATGCAACTGGCGTACCCTTTGTATAGATAGATAAAACTATAGTTATAGTATAACAATGGGAATAAAATAAAACATATATATATCAGTGGTTCTCAACCTTTTATGCTTCACGTACCCCCTGGAAATGTGTATGTAGCTGGCGTATCCCTTGTATAGATAGAAAAAACTATAAGTATAGTATAACAATGGGAATAAAATGAAACGTATATATCAGTGGTTCTCAACCTTTTATGCTTCAGGTACCCCTTGGAAATGGGTATGTAATTGGCGTACCCCTTGTATAGATAGATAAAACTATAGTTATAGTATAACAATGTGAATAAAATAAAACATATATAGTTGTTCTCAACCTATTATGCTTCACGTATCCCCTGGAAATGTGTATATAACTGGCGTACCCCTTGTATAGATAGATAAACTATAGTTATAGTATAACAATGGGAATAAAATAAAACATATATATCAGTGGTTCTCAACCTTTTATGCTTAACGCACCCTCTGGAAATGTGTATATAACTGGCGTACCCCTTGTATAGATAGATAAAACTATAGTTATAGTATAACAATGGGAACAAAACAAATATATCAGTGGTTCTCAACCTTTTATGCTTCACGTACCACCTGGAAATGTGTATATAACTGGCGTACCCCTTGTATAGATAGATAAAACTATAGTTATAGTATAACAATGTGAATAAAATAAAACGTATATATCAGTGGTTCTCAAACTTTTATGCTTCACGTACCCCCTGGAAATGTGTATGTAACTGGCGTACCCCTTGAATAGACAGATAAAATTATAGTTATAGTATAACAATGGGAATAAAATAAAATATATATATATATCAGTGGTTCTCAACCTTTTATGCTTCACGTACTCCCTAGAAATGTGTATATAACTGGCGTACCTCTTGTATAGATAGATAAAACTATAGTTATAGTATAACAATGGGAATAAAACATATATATATATACACATTAAATTTTGTATTCATAAATTACATATATCGATAAACACAAAAAATGACATAAACAATTTAACTAATCTTAGAAACTTATAAACATATTACTGGGTAATGGACTTCTGAGCTCTCACCAGGTACCTGAAAACATTTTACCGCGTACTCCACGTTGGGAATCCCTAATCTACAGAGTCGTGATTTCGAGTCCTGCACTAGCGGCAAAAATAAATTTTTCCTTCTAAGTATTTAGTGAATTCTTTTTATACAAGTAATCTGTGGATTTATATACTATGGATTGATTTATTCAAGCCAAATATTTTGGATTGAGGACATTGGGCCTTGGGTGACTCTCAAACTTGGTGATCCTTCCCCTATTCCTATTTAACATCTAATTCATTCTCAATCATGTTGTGACTTAAGTTATTAAACCATTTTTAAAATTTTTAATCATTTAAATACAACTTAGATTTAAATTGTAAGAAATATCTCTATTACGCTATCTCCTCCCGGGCAACCTCCTCCTCGTTAATACGTCGTGGTTCTTTTGAAGATAAAGTTGAAGTTCCATCACAACTTAGAGAAAATGAGAGTGAGGATAACACTAAGATTTAAATCAAATCAATCTAAATATTGATTTTTAACGATGCCCAAAATTAATAATAGATAAAGTTGAAGTTCCATCACAACTCAGAGAAAGTGAGAGTGAGGATAACACTAAGATTTAAATCAAATCAATCTAAATATTGATTTTTAACGATGCCAATATTAATAAGAGCGGTAATTCCTTTCGGACTAGTGGACGGCGCAGACGGGTGAGCTGTAACACTTCGACAATGCATGTTCACGTCACGCTTGGCAGTTTTCTAACGCTACACGCTCTAGCTCCTTACGCAGAACATTTTTCGGATACCCACATCCTGTGCACTTTAAAGAGCACGCTGGATGGCTTTCATGTGAGCTTCCATCTGTCTCCTAACCTTGTCAAGTGGATAACTTTTCCCCAATCCTTCCCCGAGACCTTGGGGTACTTGTGACCTGGCATTATGCCCCATTGTGTGCAAAAACTGCCGCTCAGAGGTTAAAACTCCCCGCAGTGTAATAGGTAGCAGGATGAAAATAAGTTTTTGATGTTCTTGTTGTTGGGAACAGATGAAGACTCAGTGGAATAGACATTCAGCACTCAAAGGAAAAAAAGAAAACTAATGAGAAAGAAAGTGTATGGGGAGGAAGGGGATATCCATTTTATCAAAGAAATGAAGTGCAAGATGAAAATGACTAAATAATACTTGCATGTGACAAACTCATCATGGCATCAATCAGCGGGAATGTTGAAAGCATTCAGGGATTGGTTTATGGAGATCCATGGCTCGCGTGCCCACAAACAAAGATTTAACATCCCATCCGAAGAACGACAGTCCTCCCAAGACCACTAGTCCTTTTTTAACACCTAGAGCAGACCAAAGGACAAGAGGAGAGGTAAATAAACAGAGAATTTTAACGTTCAAATTTTAGCCTTTTGGCAATCAGAATGCAAAGATAAAGTCAAGAATATTAGTTACTAAAAACCTGTTGAATTTTCGACAGGAATAAATTAGACGTGGGAAAAACTTAATAGCTATGCTGTGATGTAATAATAAGGAAGAATGTCTGCCAGATGGTTTAGTGGAAAGCTCTGACGCCACGTCAAGGCACCATCTATGTCAGAGAGTTTTACTCTAACCTTGAGAAAACCCCTCCACACCTAGGCAGATAGTGCGGAAGGAAAAAGAGGGATCAAGAACGCCACAAACTTCCATTAAAGAGTCAATCAGAAGCGATTGAGAGAATTTAATGGAATATTTTGTAGCATCTTGTGCAAGATCTAATAAAAAAACGAAACAATAAAAAATTGAGAAAGCAACAAAAACTATTAGATCTTGTTCTCATCCGCCCCCAGTGACAGCAACTCCCTTGATTGCACCTTCGCTTCTTGGCAAAGGTGCTCCAACACACTTATGTAATAGTTCGGACACTAGGTATAGGCGTCCAGGATTGCTGCTGTGATTCACTGGAATGAATGTTCCCAAAGTGGGCAGCACCTTGGAATTTTGATTTTCATGGGATCGGTAAAAATGGAAAAAAAAAAAAATAAATGAAATAAAACATACTTACCAAAGGTCCTCCTGGAATAGTTTTCGATGAGTCTCCAGAAAATGGTACCCCCTTACTCTCACCCCGTTGCAAGAAAAGAGAAAATGATGGGCTTTGAACGGATGCTGTCAATTGGTTGAGACTCAGATTTCACCAACCAACAGACAGTATCTTTTCTAAACCAATCAAGTCTCTGAATGATCTTGATGGGAAATTTCACTTACAACTGCCCAGACGTCTTCTTTCCCTAAATATCTCTTAAGCTTTATTAGAATTTTTTAGCCCTATGTTTAACCCATTGTGAAGCCTAAAAAGTTGCTGTCTTAGCTGAAAAACCCAACCATAATTAATATAAAGAAAAATGGAGTTCTATTCCGAAACCCAAAGTGCGGCAAAACTTATGTGTTTGTAACAATCATATTATTGTTAAAAAAATGTATGGTCGTTCTTTAATAATTGGCAATTGTTTTAGTGTTGCGTTATAAGATTGTTTGAATACTTCTGTTGTATCTTATTCAGTCTAGATGGGTTATCAGCAATTTTTAAGATCTCATGTTAATGTTATGATTTTTTTTGTTACTTAAATCTAACTAATGAAATTACCGACCCTTAAGATTCACGAGTTCAAATTTCAGTGAAGGGGAAACTCAGCAATAGGCAGAGGAACACGCAGAAAACTTTCTCAGTGAAGATGATAATGTAGAGGTACGAGTTCATAACGTGGGATAAAATGTCAGGGCTATTCTGCATTGAGGCATTGAGGATTCTGCATTGAGGGGGGGGAGGCACAAATTTTCATTTTCAAGTCTTTAATCCCGGAGTTTTCTCCCACTATGCCATATGCCCGGGGAAACTGTCTCGTCCAATCACATTACTCAGATAGAGAAGTGAAAGATTCAAGATTAAAACATTTCTAGACACCTTACCTTTATTAAAATAAGAATTTCATTTCCTTCAAATCCTTATAATTCGTCCCCTTACTCTATAGCAACAAGGTTTGACTTTCCATTTGGGAGTGTGCACTACCCTCGGCCACCTGGGGACGCCGATGGGATTGGAAAGGCCACTACCGTCCGTCGGATCGGATGTTATGCCGTGGATGCGTGTGTGGGTGAGCCATATCCTGTGCATGTTAAAGATCACGCTGGTTGGCCTTGACGTGAGGCTACCATCTGTCTCCTAACAGCTGTCTAGTGGGTCCCTTTCCCCCAACTTTCTCTGAACCCTCGAAGTCCTTGTGACCTGGTCATTTAGACCAGTGCTGTCCAACTTCTCCAAGACCGCGGTCATTTTTACTTTTGCCAATATTTCGCGGGCCAAAAAGAAAGAATAGGATAGGTGATTTAAAAATCATTTCATGTCACTTCAAAAAATTATTTCATTTATAGGAAAAATAATAAGTAATAATAAACCAAAATAAATTTTCTAAACATTATCAAATATTTAATAAATTTAATGGGAGCACTGTGGCCGTAGTTGATGGGCAATAATTTCTTTTATGCCCATATCGATATTTGTTGTTGCAAGCCGAAGTATATGTTCAAGTGTCGAGTCTTTCAAGCAGTTTCTGTATCTTGATTTTATATATTTCGTATCAGAAAATGCGCGCTCGCAGATATATGTACTTCCGAACATAGAAATTATTTGGAGTCCGAAATCTTTCATATTTGGATATTCTTCTTTAGGCAAAAGCTTGAACAATTTTATTCCAGTTTCTCTATTAGATGCAATAATTGGGTCGGCCTGAAGGTCACATAATTCCATTTGATATTTAGGATCTACGGTGCTAATATCAATATTTAATGGATTACTGAATAAATTTAAACTTTGCTTAAGGTCATCATATTGAGAAAATTTTCTATTAAAATATTCACTTAGGATATCTAATTTAGGAACAAATTTTTCAAATATAACTGTTTTACTAAGTTGCTTCATTTCTTCGCAGAACTCTTTACAAGTTTCAAAACGAATTAAATTGTTTTCCTGCAAATTTGACTTCAACAATTGTAGTTTGTTTCTAAACCCAGTAAAATGATTATAAACACAGCACACGTTTTGATCTTTTCCTTGTAAGGATTTATTCAAGGCGTTTAAATAATATGTAATGTCTGTTGGGAAAACAAGTGAACATAGAAAATTTTCATCAACAAAGCTTGCTATTAAATCTTCATCGGTGCTCACTGCTTTGAGAAAAAGATGGATTTCTTTTCGAAGTGTAAAAAATCTCTTGAGGCATTTTCCGGAACTTAACCGGCGAATATTACTATGTAAAAGCAGATCGCCATACTCAGCATGCAGTTCGTCCAAAAAAGCTTATTTTCTGTGTGTAAGAGTACGATTTCCATCACGAATTAAATTGGTAATTTTGATAACCTTTTCATTACGTCTTTAAGTCTCAGCGAAATGACACACAATGCCCCCTGGTGCACAATACAGTACAACATTCGATCGTAGATCGTTACATCATAAAATGAAGTACCAGGTACAATAATACCCATTAGCTTCTTCATCTGGAAATATGCCTAAATGGCATCAGTTTGAAAAACCAAACAAAAGTAAACCACACAATGGTGGTCCCCAAAGGGCAAAGAACATAAAACAAAGAGTAGTAATGATGCACAAGAGACCTAAAATGGATAACTTTCTTTAGCGAATGCCATCATCTTAGGCCTCTTGTATCTGTTAAGGACTTCATGATCGTAGTCCAGAATGCAGGATATAATCTCGTGCGGGTTTCTCTGTAACAACGGGTTTAACTGTAAACTCGTAGAAACCTCGCGAGACAAACTTAAGATATGTGTAAGTATGATCAATGCCCAGATCTTTATGCAATTATCAATTGGTTACAAACCAGGGGGCATTGACCACACATCGCAGGATAAGCAACATTCGACAATTAATTCCTTCTTTTTGTAACAGTCCTGCGAGCCCAATATTTTTGCCAGTCATCGCTCTGGCACCTTCAGTTACAATAGCGATGCACTTATCAAATTCTGAACACATTATTAAATAACGAACATCACGTCACCATACGCACTTTAAAAATGCCAAATGAAACCACTTCTTTCAATTACGTATAGAACTAACCAATAAATGTCCTTTCCGCGCTTAATAACACGATCCAAAAGACAGATATTCTCATCGGACACAATTATTTTGAATCGAGCATATTTGTAAACAGCAAATTTTCGTTCCGCACTAAAAAAAAAAAGTCCCAAAAGAGATATTATCTCCTCCGACACTATTTCCAATACAATATATAGCTACACAACAAATTTTTGTTCAGCAATAAAAATCATATCACATAAAAAATGCTCCCAGAATAAATAATCTCATCGAATTCAATTATTTAGCTGAATTTTCATTAAACTTGAAAGCTCATGTTGTTGTTAGCACAGCGGAGATCAAAATGATCTTTAGCGAGTAGTTTTGTCTGGCAAAATTCCTCGCCACATGCATGCGAAGTGAAAGCGATTCGTGCTGTCGTTAGATGCTTCTTATTACTGCAGCTTCATAAAAATATTTGTTTGATGACGCCCACCGCTCTTAAAAGGATTCAGAAGTTTGCCGATCGGCTTAAGAATATTTTGTAAACTTTATAGAATTAGTAAATTCAAGATTGCATATCAAGTAAAGTAATGTAAGTTGATAAAAAAAGTTATAAAGTGGATTACAGATATTTATTTAAAATTTCGAGTAAAAACTTGCTTTTGTTCGGAGCGCTGATTTAGACCAATGAGAGCAAAAAAAATGCCGCTCAGAGGTAAAACAACCCAACTCTGCCCATAGAATTTGCAAAAGTTTTTTAATATATTTCCATCAATGAAAAGCATAAGCTCTGAATTACCACCCTCTTCCTGAAAATATTCTTAATTTTTCTATTTTGACCCCTTCATAGCCAAATTAATTGTCATCCATGGCTAGTGCAGGTCCTAGTGATTCTGCTAGTTAAAAATTCGGACTCCAAATTCGGAAACCATCTCCACGCGGGACATTATTATTCAGCAGTTTGTTTTCTTTTCCAGCTGCCTTTGTACTATCGTTGCACCAGCGCTGTGTTCATCGTCTATGACACAACGAGTCGTGATTCCTTCCAAAATGTGTCTTCCTATATACAGGGTAAGTTTGTGCCTTATTTAAACCAGTATAACGAAAATATCAGTGTAAGGAAATAAAAATTTATCCGGTACAAAAAAATATTATCAGTGTAAGAAAAATTTGTATAATCCCATTCATAGGTGTTTTAATAGTGTATTAGAATATTGAAAGATTTATTATTATAAATAACGATCTTAGCCCGTGATCTTAAGCTGACGAGATAGCTTTCAGTTCTCCCTCAGATTGCGGATGGAAATGGTAATAAGCAAAATTGGAATCTGGGTTCTAATATCAGAAGGCGTGAACCAAAGCAGAGGCCCTAAAATAATTATATAGCATTGCGGTTGGTGGTAGTAAATATTGTTGCAAATAAAAAAGTTTTTCAGGGTAAACTTGACAATTTGAGACTGTAGAACTATTTCGAAGAGTGGTACGTTATATGGGAATGGAAAGTGCAAGGTTTGAATATATTCAGGACAAGGTTGAGATTTATCTCCGCAAAATTCCCCGCCCTGCCCACGGTCAGTAGGGGACACCGATGGGCTTGGAAAGGCCGCCGTCCGTCGGATGGAACGTTAAGCCGTGGCTTCGTGTGTGGGAGAACCATACCCTGTGCACGTTAAAGAACACGCTGGTTGGCCTTGACGGGAGGCTACCATCTGTCTCCCAACAGCTATTCCAGTGGGTCCCCTCCCCCAACCTTCTCTGAGCCTTCGGGGTCCATGTGACCTGGCCATTTAGCCCATGGTGTGCAAAAAAGTGCCGCTCAGAGGTAAAACAACGCAGGAGTAGTTGGGACTTGAACCTGGCAAGTGCAGATGACGAACCTGGAGCGCTACCTATTGGCCGATATTCGCTCCAAAGGTGTCAGGAATCGGTGATCAGAGCAATAACTCGGAAGATGCAACCGATGCGCTAGCACAGGGCCCAAAAAAACTATTAGCGTAAAAGCTTGAAACTTTGATTTTGCCTTTTTTGCAGGAAAAGAAAATATTTTTTTGTGTGTGAAGCTATATTTGTAAAACTCAATAAGTGCCAGAAATTTTACGAGTAGGTTGTTGAAATATTTTATCTCAATAGGACGTTTCATGCCGACAACGGGCTAAATGAAAACAAGGAATCCAAGGGGTCAGAACTGGTATGGGAAGAGAATCCATTACAAACTGATAGGATAAAGACAGAAATCTCTTGCTAATGTCATCCAGCAGAATGGAGCTCATACTTAAAATAATTTCTTATATTTCATAATAAAGAATAGTAGTCGTTGGTTTGAGTTGCTTTACCTCCGAAAGCAACTTTTATGTACATCATTAGCATATCACAAGAACCTCAAGGCCTCGGAGAAGGCTGAAGAAAGGGCCACTGGACAGCTGTTAGGAGAGAGATGGTAGTCTCCTGTTAAGGTCATCCATCGTGTAATTTAACTTACACGGAGTATGGCTCTCTCGTCCACGGCTTAACGTTCCATCCGACGAACTTTCCAAACCCATCGGTGTTCTCTTTCTGAGTTGTTGGGTTGTTTTACCTCTGAGCGGCACTTTTTTGCACACCATGCGCTAAATGGCCAGGTCACATGGACCTCGAAGGCTCAGAGAAGGTTGGGGAGGGGACCCACTGAAACAGCTGTTGGGAGACAGATGGTAGCCTCCGTCAAGGCCATCCAGCGTGTTCTTTAACGTGCACAGGGTATGGCTCTCCCACACACGGAGCCACGGCTTAACGTCCCACCCGACGGACGGCGGCCTTTCCAAGCCCATCAGTGTCCCCTACTGACCGTGGGCAGGGCGGGGAATTTTGCGGAGATAAATCTCAACGCTGACCCAGCTGGTACTCGAACCTGGGAACTACAGATTACGAGCTTGGCGCGCTACCGACTGAGCCCCCCCCCCCCGCCCCCCTTTCTGACAAGGAAGCAGAACGGAGTTTTCGTTCTGCTTTCTTGTCAGGTTAAAACCTTATATTTCTAAAAGAATCATTAACAAATTTTGAAGTCTTTGTAGCAGGATCCTAAGGAAACTGAATTGAAGTGGCTTGACATGAGGAAGAAAGATTTGAAAAAAAAAATTCACATCTTTTTATTACGTCTTTTTATATTATCTTTTTTATATTATCTTTTTATTCACATATTTTATTACGTTGCTAAATCTTTAAAATCTAAGCTTTTAAATACTGTTTTCGTGCAGAATTCAAATCTGATGATAAATATTTCTCTTAACTGTACGCAACAGAAAGACAAATTGCCTCTGGGGAATGTGGAATGCTCGTTCTCCAAAAGATCAAAATTTTGGTTTACAATTTAACGCTCTCTAACGGAGGGAAATTAGAGCCAATGGACAATTCGGAAAGAATTAGCAAATATTCAGGCTTCTAGTACGCCTTGCCTTAAAATTATTGAGCCCGTACCATTTTGATAATTATTTGTGTCGACCTCTCTTTAGTCCGGATTGGGGGAAATATTTTCTCTGACTGATCGTAAAATATATACACATAAAAATGCATGGCACTAATACTTTTAATTTGTCGTATTATATGCTATTATGAAATATAAAATAATAGAATTATTTCAAGACCAAATTAAAATCTTAATATTATGTGGTACGAAAAATACTGGGAAAATAAATATCAAATAATTTGTAGATATTGAAAACATTAACATCTTTGTTGTAAAAGAAGAGAGATTTCTTTAATAAAACTAGAACGAAGCATATCGCATCTGGCGCATATAAGGATATCATTTTCAAAGAGAAAAGATTTTCTTACTGTTTCATTCCTTAAAAGTTTTAATTTGAGCTATCGGATGATGGGGGAAATGCAAATAGTATATCACTAGAAGTCATACAGCATAAAAGTATTCGTCTTTTAATTCTTAAATCTAAAAAGCTGCATTTCCCACAACTCTCTCAGAAAAGTGGGAAGAATATTGCTGTCAGTGGAATATCTCTTAAAAATTACTACTGGTTATTTCAAATTTCTATGCAATACATATTGGGGGTGGCTCAGTCGGTAGCGCGCCAGACTCGTAATCTGTAGTTCTCAGATTCGAGTCCCAGCTGGGTCAGCGTTGAGATTTATTACCGCAAAACTCCCCGCCCTGCCTACAGTCATTACGGGAGACCGATGGACTTGGAAAGGCCGCCGTTTGTCGGATGGGACGTTAAGCCGTGGCCCCGTGTGCGGGAGAGCCATACCCTGTGCACGTTAAAGAACACGCTGGATGGTCATGACGGGAGGCTATCATCTGTCTCCCAACAGCTGTTTCAGTGGGTCCCCTTCCCCAACCTTCTCTGAGCCTTCGGGGTCCTTGTGACCTGGCCATTTAGCCCATTGTGTGCAAAAAAGTGCCGCTCTAGAGATAAAGCAACCCAACACTGGATGGCCTTGACGGGAGGCTACCATCTGTCACCCAACAGCTGTTCCAGTGGGTCCCCTCCCCCAATCTTCTCTGAGCCTTCGGGGTCCATGTGACCTGGCCATATTTAGCCCATGATGTGCAAAAAAGTGCCGCTCAGAGGTAAAACAACCCAAATGCAATACATATTATTTGTAAAACTCGATAACAGCTCTGCTATTTCATCATTTCAGTGATCTGTAAAGATATATATATATTAAAACTACTAAGTATTCGAAAAATGCGAATTATAATATTTCATTAGTACCAATCAAACTAAAGAACAGTTTCCTAATTATCGTTTTCATTCTTTCCAATCGAAACTTTACAACGTTCACATTCCATCACCAAAATTTAATATTTCTATCATTAATACCTCGTTGCAATATTTATTTGAAATTTCGGAATTTTCCATCTTTTTCACCCTTAGAGGGCGCATTTATAGTGTTCGAAAGATTCCGAAAGTGCAAATCATAATATTTTATCAATTCCCATCTAACTCTAAATATATTTTTTTTAATTTATCCCTAAATACAAATAATTATCTGCTGAAACAAAAAATTGTCTTCCCCCCCCCCCCCTGGTTCTAAGAGGTCAATTCATTGCTGCCAGTGGAATCATCATGGCGTTCACATTCCACCATCAAAATTTAAAATTTCCAGCTTAAATACGTCGTTTGCAATATTTGTTTGAAATTTTGGAATTTGAAAATTTTTCCACCCGTTAGAAGGCACAATTATAGTTTTCGGAAGATTTAAAAAAAGTGAATCATAATATTTTATCAATTCCTATCTAACCGAAAAAGAATTTTTCATTTATCTCTAAAAACAAGCAACTGTCTGCTAAAACTAAAAAGGTGTGTTTTCTCACCCCTACTGGGTCTAAGGGGTCAACTCATTGTTGGCAATGGAAACTTTGTGACCTTCGCATTCCTCGAACAAAATTCAAATATCTAGTATAAAACATCGTTTGAAATTTTTGAATTTTTAACTTTTTCCACAGCTAGAGAACGTAATTATAGCTTTAGAGATTCGGAAAGTGCATATCGTAATATTTCATCAATACCTATCCAACACAAAAAATAATTTTTAAATTATCTCTGTAAACAAAACAGTTTGATATCGACAGACGACAAAGCGAAACTATTATCTCGTTTTCAAAGAAAACTAGATAAAAAAATAGAGAAAATCCCTAAAATAAAAACAGTCAAAGGCTGAATGGTGATCACTTTTAGTTATTAAAGACCGATTAAAAAGTTGATATTGAAACCAAAATATATATTTTTTTACTAATATATTTTTTTACAATCACGAAAAAAAAACTTTAGAAAGTGGAATTCTGCCTGAGCTCGTTAAAGCCCGGGCCCGAATTCACAGCTAGCATTTTTGCATCCCCGAAAAAATTAATTTTCTCTAAAACTTAAAAAAATGTTACATCTTTTTTTTTCGAAGAGTTTCGCAAAGTGTAGGTCCTCCTAAGAGTGCATGTCACGTCTAACCACTGAGTAATCCTTAAGGCTAACTCAATTACTGCTAGCATACGATATTCATCGTATTATATCATAATAACATATCTTTTCAATATTATAATTTATAACAAAATAAAATACACCTAAAATAAGCGAAGTAAGTTATGTAACAGATTATCCTTTGATGCATAAACGGTAAATTCAGGGTGTCATTCTCTTTGATAGAGGAAAAGGTGCCTGAGATGAGAGAGGATTTTTTTTATTAGAGGAAAAAGTGCCTTGAACTGGGTGGGATACCAACACATGAGTTACTCATAAGGTAAGAGTAATTTTATACTTTGAAATGAAGAAAAATGGGAACATATATTCAATGCATTAATACTCGAGAATCTATCAATCAATCATAATACTTTATTTTGAACACATTAGACTATACATTTAGTACAATATGAACAACCCAAATCATTCGCTTACCTTATTGTTATAGTTAGTATTGCATGAAATAAGAAAAAATTGCAATTTAAACACGAACTATATACAGGGTGATTCAAAACTTATCGTTCAAATTTCGTGGGGAGGTAGGGAATACGTCAGGAAACCGATTTCACATAGGAAAGTATGCCCGCAAATGTACGCATGCGTATGTAGAGGGCGCTGTGTGTACCCAACCAGTGTACAGCTCGCCCGACCACTCCCGCTGTTGGCCACCCAGGTCACCTGATTTATCGCCCATGGATTTCTTTTTGTGGGGGGCCATGAAATACCATGTGTACGAGACCCCCGTCGACAGTGAAATGGACCTTGTTGCACGAATAGTGGCCGCCGCAGGCATTGTCCGTGATATGCCAGGCCATTTTGAAAATGTTCGGCGGTCAATGCAACGGCGCTGTGATTCCTGTGTCCGTGTAAATGGTCGCAATTTTGAGCACCTACTGTGAACCTGTACTTTACCTTGTTGGAATAAAAGTCACATTCGTTACCACTTAACTGTACTGTTTCCTTGTGTTCACTTTACTGTCCATTTTGTTCATATAGATGACGTTTGCGGACATACTTTCCTATGTGAAATCGGTTTCCTGACGTATTCCCTACCTCCACACGAAATTTGAACGATAAGTTTTGAATCACCCTGTATATATACGCATTTATAATACTGGTCAGAATACACTACTATGTGAATATTTTTCAACTTTACCAGAAGCAGGTTTAGAAAGATTTTAGTTTTTAATAAGCAACACAACCTTTAAAATCAATATATCTGAATTGCGGAATTCACAAATCTAACTCTCGCAACGACTTACCACTCTTCCAGAGATTTATAGGGACTGTATCTAAAAGTATTTAAATAAGTATCAATATATGTATTGTCTGATGTAGCGTGATAGCAATTTTCGTTTTCTGTGAAATATCTTATTCTTCCACTGATTAATAATTCCTTTTGACAGGTGTTGGGAAAAGCAGCATCGTGGAAAGATGATACAACAAACGTTCCAAGAAAACTCCAATCCGACGATAGGAGCTTCCTTCTTTAATCACACCATGCAAGTGGTTTTAAATTTATTCTGAACAGTGAATTTCCTTGTCATATACGGGGCGGGGATGGCTCAGTCGGTAGCGCGCCAGGCTCGTAATCTGTAGTTCCCAGGTTCGAGTCCCAGCTGGGTCAGCGTTGAGATTTATCTCCACAAAATTTCCCAACCTGCCCACGGTCAGTAGCGGACACCGATGGGCTTGGAAAGGCCGCCGTCCGTCGGATGGGGACGTGGCCCGTTGTGCGGCAGAGCCATACCCTGTGCACGTTAAAGAACACGTTGGATGGCCTTGACGGGAGGCTACCATCTGTCTCCCAACAGCTGTTACAGTGGGTCCCCTCTCCCAACCTTCTCTGAGCCTTCGGGGTCCATGTGACCTGGCCATTAACCCATGGCGTGCAAAAAAGTGCCGCTCAGAGGTAAAACAACCCAAATCCTTGTCATATACTCAGTCTCCACAGTTTGTTCATTCTGTTCAGATGCGGAATATTTTGTGTCGAAATGAACTGCCTCTTTTATTCTCCTTAGGGATGTAGATGGCAGAGAAGTGAAATTCCAAGTGTGGGACACCGCAGGCCAAGAATGATTCAGAGCTATGGTGAGTATTAATCGAGTTTTCTAACACAAAGTTTTGTGAGATTTGAAAAACATTTAACTGTTTGAGAACATTCCTAGTCAGGGCGGGATCTAAGAGCTTTTCTTTGCTGCCCCCTCCGTTTCAGAATGTTAGTAATTGGAAAGGAGACGACTTATGTGACCAAAGTGACCCCTTAAACGTATATATTCTATACGATGCCAGGCATAGTTTTTTGCAGTTTATGTAGCCCTAAGACAGGCATGTCAAACTCGTTTAACCACAGAGGGCCATATTAAGTATTATATATTAAATCGCGGGCCGCAAAACAAAAAAAAACCAGATGAAAATTGTTATGTGCCAACTAGACTAGAACGCAGTATTCGTTCACTGACTGCTAACGAATAGCTTCCGACTCTACTGGCATTTCGTGACTCATTGCCATCCGCAAAGTACGTACATTTGAATGACCTCGAGACATGTGTATACATGTCGGAGCCCTATCGTAGAATTGCTCATATCATGAAATGCCACTATTTCATGAAATGATCGGGCATTTCATGATATGAGCAATTCTACGATCGGGCTCCGACATATACATTTATGCGCAATAGTTTCCCTTATATATAAATGGAAATGTTTTCTGAAATACGTTTATTTAATTCATGTACCGTTATGTACTTATAATTTTAATTAAAGAATCCAGTGTTGTCAAAAGTTAAATAAACGTATTGGTTATCAATCTTGGCCGGCCGCAGAACTGTTCCCGGCTGGCCGCGTGTTTGACATCTGCTCTAATTATACAGGACCTCTAGGAACCGCTAGCCTCACGGCTGCAACGAACAGTTTTAAAAGTATTTTTCGCAATATAAAAACTTTCTTTTGCACAATGCAGTTAAGACGAGAATTTTTAGGAGCAATATTTAGATTTTTAGATTCTACTCAAATATAAATAAATTACTGACGTTTCGTTTTTACGTTTAAGAATATTCAAGTCTAATATGCATTGTGGGTACGGTATAGCTGTTATTGGTTCCTGTCAACTCCATGACCTATGTTCCAGTACTTAACGGTAATAAAATGCTGTGGCATTCAGCACGGGATGGTAAAAACCATTTAACAATCCTCCATCCTTTCCTGGACCACTTTGTAAAAGGGACCTCAGCCCCTTTATCATCTGGTCCAATCGCAAAATTCAATTTTGGGACTGGCGGGACCAGGACCGTAAAGCGCTGGTTATCCCACATTTTGACAATTAGGCTTAATGGCTCGCAGGCCGCCTAGATTCGTTGAAAAATGAAAAAAAAAAAGAAACAAAGGGAAGCTGCTCTGTCGTAAAAAGTGTTTGAGAGTGGTGGGGAGTAGTTAAAATATCTATCATGATGAAGGGTTAAATGTTTAATGCTTTTTGTGGGACATGCTGTGAGTTGGTGTCAATAAGGTAGATTTTAGCGCTTGCGTTGTGTTACACAACGTAGCGTAACTACCTAGGAAATGGGATGGACTGTAAGTTAAAGTTATGGGATTGAGATAGTTATAAAATTTTAATGGTGTGGGGAGGAGGGGTCTGGGGTCTTGAATAGGGGTGGAAATTTGTGCCCTGGGGGGGGCTAAGATAGAACTTTTGTATTCTTTAAATACTCTTGCATTGGAGGGAGTTAACTGTAGAATGGAAATTTTAGGGGTGAGGGGGCTTAAGGGTGAGGGGGCTTAATTTTAGGGGTGAAGGCTTTTAATTAACTGCTCTTAAAAATTTTAAAATGTGCTATTAATTTCATGGGGATGTGAATTGAAGTATATGGGGGTAAGGAGATGGTTGTTAGCCAGTTAGATTAGCAATAATAATGAAGTGGAATGCAGTGAAGTAGACTCGAAGGGGTCCAGTGCAAACTGTATTCCTTGTGAATTAAAAGATATTTGATACCATAAAATTTTTCCCCCTTATAGTGAGAGGTAAAGGGGTTATGGGAGTCTATTTATGACCAATTGGCGTATTCAGAATGGTGAAGTGGGGGTTGTGGGTTGACAGGGGGTAATAAAAATTTGAATTAATCGATAGGTTAGAGCATTTTAATACAGAATAATCATGATACTAATAACTTTATAAATAAAAAAAAAACCCTCAAGCAGCTGCTTTGCCACAGAGGTCTGACAGGAGCCTGTCAGTTTATATGCCATAGTAGAAGGTCTGTGAGGATGGCAGGACCTCAGCAGAAAAACAACACACACAACCTTGCAGTATTAAAATGATCTAACCTATTGGTTATTTCAAATTTTTATTACTTGAAGTATATTTTATAATTTGAAGATGTGACAAATAACATACGTGCTAATATGTGACGTTTGGACTCGCCAATTGTAATAGAAGTTCTGGCGTAGATATCCTTGTAAATTGCAAAAGAAATTTAAAACGTTATAATTGGCTAAACAAGAAAGAATAATCATGATACTAATAACTTGCATTCTTATTTAGCCAATTACAACGTTTTAAATTGCTTTTGCAATTTACAAGGATATCTACGCCATAAGACTTCTATTAGAATTGGCGAGTCCAAACGTCACATGTAGAACATATGTTACATCACGTGTCATATGAAGAGTTTACCAAAGAGCCAATCAAAACGATCACTTCAGCGCTCTGATACATAAAGAGGAATGCGGTTTGTTTTGATTGAACGGCCATCAATTTTCTTCGTTTTAAAAAAATATGCCTGCTAAAGCGTTCTCTAAGTTATACTAGTTCAATTAAAATACTTAGCAATAATGTGCATTTGAATCGTAAATTCATTGCATAAATGTTTATATGTTTAAATGTCATTGAAAAGCGAAACGTCCATAGAGGGTAATGTTAACAATGCAAGAAAATCGTTCCCAGCGCCCTCTACTGGTATGGGATACTTTTTCTGCCACATTTTAATAGACGAATGCCACACTATACTTATAGGCAGTATAACCCAGTCAACATTATTACCACTGGTGCTATTTTCTGTTGTTGAGAAAATGTCAAAGAAAAGATTTCAGATGCAGAACCATTATGAATTACAAAAACAGATGTAATAAAAATAAACATCCTCTCAAGCAGTTACTTGCCACAGAGGTCTGACAGGTGTTTTAAGTTTGTACGCCTGAGTAGAAGATCTATGAGGATGATGATACCACAGCAGAAAAACAACACAAACATCCATGACTTACCTGGGCTAGAATCATCTAGGCTAGAATGCATACAACTAGTTACAACGCCATTGAAGCGGAATGTTTAGCAGCTGATTTCCGCGATCCAGTCTTCACATACTGGTTTGACAAGCAAACTTCAGTTTCTATGTTAAAATAAACTTTATATATCTGTTTTATTATTGTGTACTTATACATATAAAAAGTACGATGTGGCGAATATATATATTTATATATAATTTTTGTTCTTTTAATTTTTTCGTTCCCCTTCCCAATTATTCACAGATGACAAATATAATATTTTTCTATGCCCAAAGTGCTTGTACACCCCTGTTCTAAGGTTTATTTTCCAAGTCTGGGAGCATTGAATATCATTTTCAATTAATATAGCATGGAAATTGGGCTGTGTTTCAACTCTGAGCAGTTCTTCTTTGCACACAATAGGCTAAATGGCTAGGTCACAAGGACCACAAGGGCTCAGAAAAGTTTGCGGCCATGGAACACACTGAACAGATATTAGAAAATATGGTAGCCTCCCCTCAAGGCCATCCAAGAGTGTTCTTTAATGTGAACAGAATATGGCTGTCCCACACATGGAGCCACAGCTTAACATCCTTTTCACCAGATGGCTGCCTTTCCAATTCCATCGGTGTGCCCCACTGACCAAGGAGAGCGTGCAAGTTTAGCAGAGATAAATCTCAAAGTTTATTCAAGTGGGACTCGAACCGTGGAGCTGCAGATTATGAGCCTGGCGCACTACCGACTTAGTCACCCTCACCTAGCATTGACGTGTCCAATCACTTTTTTTAATATCATGCCAACATTCGTAATTTATCTCTGATAAAGTTTAAAATGAGATGTAATTGAAAAATAGCAGGATTAAAACTATAATTAAAACTAAGTAAATGCACATAAAATTTCTTCAAGGTTTCTTAAATTAATTAAAAAAATTGTGATAAAAAATCCATGATCATAGACAAGAAAATTCTTGAAAAAATTGCACTCCTCTCCAGGGATAAGGAGGTAAATCATTGCTACTAACGTAAATCTCTTAACCATCACATAGTAACACCAAAATTTCAATTTTCTGCGATAAATAGATCGTTTGTCATATTCCTATAAACTTTTGCATTTAGCTGTGTCCTCCAATGATGGAAATAACAACCTTCTGGATAATTTAAAAATTTGAATTATAATATTTTATTAATTCCTACTCAATTCAAAAAGAAAATTTTAATTAACTCTTTATAAAAGTTGCATTTTCTCACCCTCTTGGGAAAGGGCCAACTCAACGTTATGAATATATAAACCTGATGACCACATTCTACCAACAAAATTTTTAGCATAAATACATCATTTGCAATATTAGATTCTAAATTTTGTAAGTTACAAATTTTTGGCATTTTGCAATTTTCAACTTGTCGCAGCATTAGAGGAGGTCCTATTTTAGAGGATGCAATTTAACCTCTGATGAATTAGGAAAGTGAAGACCGTAATGTGACATCAATACCCAAGGAGTATAGGATAGAGGTCGTATAGAAGAACAGGAGGAGCCCTTTGATTCGTGAAGCATTTGCGCATGGTCGACGGACATTTATTTGTGCCCATCACCAGAGCCTCACCATCGAGTTTCTATGGAATTTGTGCAATAAGGAAACTAGATTTTCTAAAAATAGCTAATCGTGTTTTTAACAAATCTATCTGCAGATCACCCAGAAAGATAAGAAGAATATTGTGCAATATGTGAATAAAGGGATAATCTATTTCATTAATTTAAAATAATCGATCATTTATTCCAGTTAAGGAATAACTGTGAAATCAATTTCGAAAATTTAAAGGCGAATTTCAGAGTTGCTACCACTATGAAAAGTAAAGAATCATATGGTTACATTTGTTCACATTTCATCTAACATGATGTTTCATTAAACGAAACTTAGACAACTCCATGTATAAATTATCGATATCCTTGTCGCTGTAAGAAATTCAACCCGCCAAGCGGCAAAATATCGTTTTGAAGCGGAACTGAAATATGGCTCTGAGCTTGATTAGTGATCCTGAATTTGCTGCACTGGTGGGCTTCTGTGGAGGGAGAATCGTCTTCTGTGCTTTCTGTTTGTTTGTGGGTTGACAGCCCCAAGTGAATAGATTAACAGGATATGTTTTATCACTGGTGAATAAACCTGAACAGAGGTCATCGCAGGTACCTCAACTCTTGCTTCTACTGGCATCGTCAAATTCTACATTTGAGGAAATCTTCCAGTGTAGGTGGCTTCAGCCTTTAGTGGTAGGGGAACGGGTCTTTGCCCCATGTCTGTGATTAGGAGGTTGTTTAATATTGTCGGCATTCTCTCTCTCAATAAACATAGTTTTTTTAAAAATCCCACTAGCCTTTCTCTCCATAGGTAGTTGGAATGTGAGGACTCTGTACAGATTATTCTCTTGATGTCCTCACACAAGAATTCCACCATTATAATTTAGTCGGCCTGCAAGAGACCAGATAGACAGATAAAGGTCAGATTCTTAAAAGTAATCTTAAATTTCTCTTTTCAGGGAGGAACGAATATAAACATCACCAAGGCGTGGGTCAGCTTCTCAGCATGCTCTTCTAGGATATCAGTGCATTAATGTAAGGTTTCTTAAAGCAAAATTTCAGACAAGCGTTAAAGACTTGAATGTTATCTGTTGTTATGCCCCCACTGAGGATGCCGATGAGGATAAGAATAGGTTTTACGGACAACTTCAGGATATTTTGACTTCTGTCAAGAAAGGAGATATTACCCTTGTTCTAGGTGACTTCAATGCCAAAGTTGGTACTGACTCTGACCTTTGGGGAGGGGTGATAGGCCCTTTTGGTATTGGTAGCTGCAATGGCAATAGGCAATGTTTCCTACAGGTAAGTAAACTCAATGGTATCAGAATAACTAACACTTATTACAAACACTGCAACATACATAAATACACATGAGGTTCACCAGATGGGCTGCATAAGAATATGATATATTATATATTAATTAACAGCAAATGGGCTGGTTCTGTTAGGAATATCAGGCCATATAGGGGAGCTGAAATTGGATCTAACAAAGCAACTTGTAACTTAAACTTTAGAACTGTTGTGCTAAGATTAAAAAAACTTTAATTCTGAAGTTCTGAAAGACCCAGTTCTACCTAATATAATGACTAAGTAAGCATGACAGGTTAGTTAGTCATTATGACAGTCATTGTTTGCTTACTACTGAAATGGAGGAAGGATGGGACCGTTTAAAACAGGCTTTTTTTGGAAACTAATAATACTCTTTTAGGAAAAAGGGAGCAGAGGAAGAAGAATTATTTGAGTTATAAGGCATTTAAGCTTATTTCAGAAAGAAAGAACAGCAGGAATGCCCTTAATTAACACCCTACTAAATCCTAATAGAAAGCATTACAGAGAGCTTCAAAATGAGCAAAGGATCAGTTAGCTGCTGATAAAATGTTTTGGCTTGATGGCTTGGCTAACAAAGCCAAGGAAGCAGTTAGACAGCACAACAGCAGAGAGCTGTACCAGATAGTTAATGCACTGTGTGGTAGAAAACAGACAGGTATACAGGGATTGAAGGATAAACAAGGTAAGGTTATAGAAGGTGAGGATTCTGTCATGGCTAGGTAGGCTAAGCATTTCAGTGATGTTCTAAACATCATGGTCAGTTCTTCTCCCATTGTTGGTAATGATGATAGATGCATTGATGGCTTTAATGTTGGCCCTATAACAGAGTCTGAAGTTAGTTTGACTATTTCTAAACTTAAACTACATAATTCCCCCGTGATAGATGAAATCACTATTGAAATGCTTAGAGCTGGGAATATTTCGATTACCATGTGGATGACTGAAATTTTGAATATCTTTTATGATAAAGGCATGGTTCCTAAGAATTCTGCCAGAGATATTATTATTCCTATTTTTTTGAAAAATGTGGGTTGCAGTTCGTATGATATCTATAGGGGTATCAGTGTACTTTCTGATCCAGTAAAAGTTCTTTGCATGATTGTGCTTAATAGAATGTAAGAATCTGGTTGACAATCAATTGCATGATGAGCAATGTGGATTCAGAAGTGGTAGCTGGAGGTGTAGATAAGATATTTACACTCAGGCAGATTCTTGAGAAATGTTTAGAGTTTCAGAAACGTTTGATTGCTAGCTTTGTTGATTTCAAAAAGGCTTTTGACCCTGTTGATCATCATAATTTGCGGTTGATTGTGAGATCGTGTGGCATACCAGAGAAGTTAGTAAACATAATTAAAGCTCTCTATAATAACACTGTCATCCGGTGGCCGAGTTTTTTAGTTAACATGATTAAAGCTTTCTATAAAAAAAAGAAAGTTATTTTATTCAAAAAAAATATATATACATATACTTTTATAACTGTTTAATGCAGTCTTGGGCGATGCAGTCTTTTAATTTGGGCGAACGATACTCTTACAGTACACATCACTTCATGGTGTCGCACACAAAGCACAGCTTACTATGGCCAAAGAACGTTCGAAACTCGATCCCACCATCATCATCATTCTCAAGCAGTCATGTGCTACCGAGGTCCAACCAGACTGTGCAATTTAGTTCTCCAAGGATATCTATGCTTGGAGAACTAAACCACTCGGCCACAGGACGGCAGTGTTATCCTGCCGTCCTGTGACTGAGTGGTTAGCGCATTTGGCTACTAATCTAATGGACCTGGGGTCGAGACCCGGGTAAGGCATGGATGTATGTGTCTTTTTTCTGCTGAAGTCCTGCCATCCTCTCAGATCTTCTACTATGGCATATAAACTGATAGGCTCCTGTCAGACCTCTGTGGCAAGCACCTGCTAGAGGGGGGTATAATAACACTGAGTGGTGTGTGACAGTTGGTAAGGCTTGTAGCAATTGGTTTAGCATTGCTTCTGGTGTTCGACAAGGGTGCATTTTATCCCCTTTTCTCTTAAGTTTGGTTATTAATTATGTTATGTGAAATTCTTTGCAAGGGAAAATTTATGCCTTAAATGATCTAGAGATTTCAAAATTTCTGATTTAGATTATGGAGATGATTTTTGCGTTGTTGGCTAATGATGTTGATGACATTCATTCTCTTATTAGGGCTGTTGATGACATTCATTCTCTTATTAGGGCTGTTGATGAGACTGGTAGTAGAGTAGTTTTGTCATAAACAGAGAGAAAAAAAAGTGATGAAAGTTGGTCAGGCAGGGTGGCTGTGATTCAATTATTCTGAATGGTTGCAGTCTGGAGCAGGTGTCACATTTTAATTATCTTGGGAGCTATGTAACAGATACTGATGGTGTGCGGCTAGAGATTAACAGACGAATAGGGATTGCAGCTGGGACTTTTAAGATTCTATGGAGAGTGTGAAGAAATAGGCATATACACCTAAAGACTAAAATTAGACTATATAATAATTTGGTGCTTTCTAGGGTTAGTTATGCAGTGAAACTTGGACCCTTTATAAACAAGATAACAGAAAACTAGATGCTTTTGATTCTAGATGCTTATGCAGTATCTTGGATATTAGGTGGTTCAACTTTGTAAGTAATGATGAGGTTAGGCAAAAGAGTGGACAACCTCTTTTGAGCAGTATATTGTGCAGAGAGAGACTCCTTTGGTTTTGCCATGTTGCCCATATGGATAATTATAGATTAACGAATAAGGTTATGAACAGTATGCCTAAATGTCTCAGAAAGAGGGGAGACCTATGATATGGTGGGCAGATAATGTCGAACAGGAACTTGTTAGAATTGGTGTGCAGTGGACAGATGCAGCAGATATAGCTCAGCATAGATATGCTTGGAGAACTAAATTGTGCAGTCTGGTTGGACCTCCCTAGCACATGACTGCTTGAGAATGATGATGATGGTAGGATCGTGTTTCGAAAGTTCTTTGGCTGTAGTACACTCTACCTTGTGTGCGGCACCATGAAGTGATGCGTACTGCAAGAGTACCGTTCTCCCAAACTCAAAGACTGCATTAAACAGTTATAAAAGTATATGTATATATTTTTTTTCAATAAAATAACTTTCTTTTTTTCAGTTATGATGAGAATTTGTAAGAGTAATATTAGAATTTTAGATTCTACTCATATATAAATAGTCTAAAACATTCATTTCAAACATTCGTTTAAAAACATTCAAGTCTAATATGAACTTTGGGCACGGGGAGGCCGCTTTTGGCTCCTATGAAATTTTCTGTCAGCTTTGATATGATGATCGATACTCGTGTTCACCGGTAGTAGAAGCTGGAGGTATTCGGCACATGCAGCGAGAGTTGCGGTAGCAAAAGTGAAGGCTACAAGATCTGAACTATCTAAGCAATAAGTACAAAATCATTCTAAATTTACGCAAATCAAATAACTTTGTTAAATAAGTTCTTACCAATCTATTTATCCAACATTTTATGTTGAAGAATTTTTCTAATTATTTTTTGCTGTAGCTTTCAGAAGTCGCTTTTCTCTGCAATGAAATATTTTATGCTTTCTAAATGTATTTTATATATCTATCATTTTCACGTATTATTTAATTGGACCATAATCATAATCGGTTAATATTTCAACAAGAGTATTTTTTCATCATGTAAAGTAAATAAACTAACTTGATATCTAACACATACTTGGCACAGTGTTTATGGGCACAAATATATGCCGTCGTTACGGCGAATCTCGTTTAGGGCTTTTCTCCCTGTCGCCCACCTCAGTGTAGTCGCCCGAACTCAAAGACTGCATCAAACAGTTATAAAAGTATATATTGCCCCACCCAGAAAGAGTGAGGGGATAGGGGTGAAATCCAGAAGGAGTGAATACACACATAGCAATACATATTGGCCTACCATGATTTAATTTGCAGCCACTTACAAGCGGTTAGAAGATGAGATAAGGCAGCAACGATGTGATTGCCTCAATAGGTGGTTGCACTGCCGTGAACGGAAATACAGGCAGCAATATGGCGTGGCATAGAGTAATACTGTTGATGGATATGGTGCTGAGGAATTGCGCACCAAGCAGCGTTGACTTGCTTCCATAATTCATCGAAATTCCGCACTGGCCGGTGAGAGGATTGCACACGTCGTCCAATGTGGTCCCACAGATTTTTTATTGGGGATAAATCTGGAGATTGTGCTGACCATGACAATACTTGAGCATGTTGCAAACATTGTCTGGAGACCCTAGCAGTTTTACATGGGTGTTGTCATGCTGGAAAATGGACTGTTGCATGTCTCCCAGGAATGGTAACAAAACAGGCTGCAGAACCATGCTAACATATCGTGCAGCTGTCAGTGTTCCCATGATGTGGACAAGGGGTGACCTGCTGTCATATCCAATAGCACCCCATACAGTTATGCCTGGCTGACGGGCAGTGTGCCAGTCGTGAACAAAAGCTGGATCCATTATCTCTCCAGGTTGTCGCCATTCACGGACCGACCGATCGTCAGCACCCAGACAGAAATGGGATTCATCACTAAACACAACAGTGTTCCATTCGTGACCCCAGTTCACAGGACTTCAGCACCAAGCCAGACAAGCGCTGACATGGTTTGCAGTCAATGGCAGTCGACATAACTGTTGCCTAGAGTGCAGGTGTGCCTCATGTAACCTTCGATTTACTGTTCGGGTCATTATGGGGATGTCCATGGCTGCTGACACATCCCGTCGAATATCGCCTGCAGTGTTCTGTGGTGACGAATGAGCATGTCGAACAATGCTCCTATCAAGCCGGGCTAATGTCTGTCAGATGGCACCACTCCCTCTGTGATGCATGCTAAAAGCTTCATTTCACCACTGTTGCGAACGGCATCCAACAGTTCGTGCCTCCCAATGAACATGGTAGCGACACGATATATAGTCCATCCAGCTTTACATAGACCTATAATTCTTCCTCTGTCAAAAGCATCCAAATGGCATCCACCAGGCATTTTCGGCCTTCGCTGAACTATTTCCAAGCTGAACTACCTAATCTCAACCTTTCGAATGACTTACACCTGGATAAACGCAATACCATCCTTCTTCCTTTTTTCCCTTTTGATCTCTTGAGCCACAGACGTCATTGGCTCCGGATTATCATGATTTGCGTATCTCAACTGCGCACACCCACCCTTCTATTTGCATGTTTGTTCAACATGTCCTTCTGGATGGGGCACGTTCAATGTCGAGCAGTGTATTTCCGAACTTCGGGCCATATCAAAGCTGACCATATTAGGTGTTATATTGATATGTACTTACCAGTGGTTACCAGGGTGACAGGTTTGTAACATTTCCACCCCCTTAAAAGCAGGAATAAGATATATTTTGAAAGGGAATCCTCGAAAATCAGAGATTAAATCATATTAGAACTACTGCCCTCCCCCCCCCCCCCCCCCGCTATCCTCGGCTACATTGGTATTAGAATGAAACTTCTCTGAATCTTACATGTTAAAATTTTGCTTTACGCCACTTTTACTCTTTACATTTATATTAATAATTTTACAGAACTGATGCAGATAAGAAATTACTATCGCGTATTACTCAACGAACGCATCACGCAATCCACTCCATCCGCAATCATTAACATGAAGTCAATAGGTTTGTCAAAATACAAGGTGAAATATGTCAATAGATTGACTATAAAGTGCTATGAGTAACATATCACTTAAATTGACGTTGAAAGGGGCAACACATTTTAATGGTTAAAAAAATTTAAACATTGCATATATTACACATAAATAAATATGAAATAAATCCCCCCTTAAGCAGCTGCTTGCCACAGAAGACTGACAGGAGGCTGTCAGTTTATATGCCACAGTAGAAGGTCTGAGAGGATGGCAGGAATTCAGCAGAAAAACTGCACACACATCCATGCCATACTTGAGGCTCGAACCCAGGATCATTTGCCAGTAGGGAAGTACGCTAACCACTCGACTACAGGATAGCTTAGAAATCTGCATGCGGTGATCAGTCAGTTTCGAATAGAGATTCTGTATGGATGAACTGAATTGGAACCAAATCTGAAAGTGAGGAAAATTTGTTGGCATGGTATGGAATTTGTATACGTTTTCCTTGAGATCGATATTAGTGCTTCAGTGAGACTGAAGCAGATTTATAGATCATTTTGAGTATGCATTATTGGCACTATTTGCCGTTACGTTTCAAATCATGGAAATAATAATCAATTTCAATATCTTTTAAATTTTTTAATTTTTATTTCAATTAATGTCATCTATTTCCCAAAATGACAGTGGGCAGAAAACCATCAAGGAAACTCTTACGGTCTCAATGTCCAAAGTACTGACCTGGAACTTGATGCTACTGCGCAAGTGCATTCAAATAATTGCAAAGTCTATACGATGTAACATTCAGGTATCCGTGCGATTGAAAGCAGTGACGATAGCAGGAACTACATTTTGGAAAGTACGGAGGCAATGATAAATTCTCAAAAACCGACTCGAGCGATTTCCACAATGGCTCTTTATGACTCCTTCTTTTAGTATTTGTGGTGGAGACGATCTCCTCTTGAGATCGCCAGTTGTAAACTCTTGCACGAAGTCGCAACCGTGTCTGCCTAAACAGGAGGTAAAAGTGTGGAAATGAATACTGTTCAAACTAAAACAAGAAAACGTGCAAAAAATTACTGGCCAATGTTTTCAGATTAGAGAGAGAATCTCGATGGCATCTGTTAATTGAACATCTCAGATGGATGCAATAACCTGCCCACTAGAACTTCACAGAATGCATGCTTTTAAACCGTTTGGCTCAAGGTTTTTCATTAATTGTATGAGTACGTACCTTATATACGTTTAGATGACTCAATGCGCCTCTTCCAACAGTATATATTCGAAATCTGCTTTATTGGTATTATTTGTGCAGCTATTTTATATCAGAAAGATTTAATTTTAATGTCCTTTTTCTGTCTGTTCTACTCATTAATTCTCTCCCTTTCTACTCATGGGGGACTTTAATGGACACAGTCCTTTTTGGACAGTCTTAACACAACAAGAGAGGTGGGTTATCAAGTAGTGGCTTGTGGATCTATCACTCTCCCTGTTGAACACCAGTGTCAGCATACATTTTCATTGCCCAACGTGCACATTTACTTCCATTGATATCATATCTACTTCCCCTAGATCCTTTCGCTCTTTACATGGGATGTTGAGGAAAACCCTTACAGCAGCGATCACCTCCCCATGACATGTATCATTTCACATTTGGGGGGGGGGGGGGAGGTGGCCTTGTGACACCATGCATATCAAGGTGACGATTTGATCAGGCGGATTGGACTTTGAACTCCTTTCCGAGTTCGATCAATACTCAATCAGCCAGGTGCCAATCAATGTTGCAGTGGTAGAATAATAGACTATATCGTCGAAGCAATTTCCACGATTTACAAAATCGTGATGGAATCCCAACTGCAGTGCAAATGGCAAGGCTCAGAACAAGGCTTGAGAGAGTTTTAGAGATATCCGACATCCTCCAAATTTAGGGCATTCAAGCTCCCGTTTCGTCCGGTGACAGAGACAGAAGGAATCTTCGATGAAATACACATTTTTTTTTAACACCCATGCAACCACTTCTAAGGCAATGAATGGTTGGATGTTCTGGAAGAGGGATGATGAGCTGCAGCTTGTGGCTGCAGGCTCATCATCCCTCTTCGAGACCACGACTTTTCATTCGACTGTACCATTATTCCTGTTGTGGTAGAGATGTAGTTTCTTTGTCTTACTTTGACCTTTTTATCAGATATACATCTTCTGAGGTCCAAGTGCACATGGATATTAAAATTCGTCAAGTTCTCTCCTCACTTTCATGGGGAGCTAACAGATGTTTTTTGCTCTGCCTGTACTCTGCCCTTGTCCAAACGAAACTGGACTACGGATAGCAGGGAAAGATTCTATCAGGATTCGGTGGTCAAGACGTTGGACCCTGCTTATCATCAACCTCTTAATCGCAGGAAAGTTTCTCCTTTCCTGCGATTTTTCCCTTTTCAGGAAGTGGAAGACCTTTACACTCGACTGAGTGTATCAGCAACTCTTTGCTAGCCACTATGGTGAGCACCCTGACTTCTTGCCTGTTTTAACATACATACAAAATCCACATGCAACCATGGGCTGTCCTATACGGAAGTCCTATCAGATTATATAATTTTGTTCACCACACTTGTCTCTCGCCGTCCCGTGGCCGAGTGGTTAGCACGCTTGGCTACTGATCTAAGGGACCTGGGTTCGAGCCCCGGAATTAGGCATGGATGTGTGTGTCGTTTTTCTGCTGAGGTCCTGCCATCCTCTCAGATCTCCTACTGTGGCATATAAACTGACAGGCTCCTGTCAGACCTCTGTGGCAAGCAGCTGCTTGAGGGGGTATTTATTTATTTTTATTTCACTTGTCTGTCCTGATCTACAGCTGTTTCATTTGGCCACTGTAGGCCAATTCTAGCAAGATCCTGTTTGACATTGTCTATCCATCGCATCCTAGGTCTTCCCCTTTTCCTGAAGCGTTTCAGCACACTTCATAATCCTGTTTGCTAATCTTTAGCTATGCTTACGGGAAACATGGCCAAACCAATGCAGCCTCTCTCTTCCCAAAATGCTGCTCAAAGGAGGCTGCTGATTCCTTCTTCTAACCTCATCATTACTTACAAAGTCAAAACACCTAATGCTCAAGATACTGCGTAGGCATCTAGAATCAAGGCATCAAGTTTCCTGTTATCCAACTTCCGAAGGATTCATGTTTCACTACCATACCTAACCTTAGAAAAAAATCAAGCTATTATACAGCTTAATTTTAGTCTTTAGGTGCATAAGCCTCTTTTCTCACACTCTCCACAGAATCCTAAAAGTCCATCAGCATTCCCTATTCTTCTATTTATCTCATGCTGCACACCACCAGTATCTGTTCACATAGCTCCCAAGAAAATGAAAATACACCTGCTCATCAGTCGAACTATTCAGATTAACTAAAATACGAACTTCCTGATTTACTTCCATCACTTTATGTTTATCACCAAACCTACTCTACTACCAGTTTCATCAACATCCTTGGACCTGTACACATATTTGAATGATTTTGGGGCGGGGGTGGCTCAGTCGGTAGCGCGCCAAGCTCGTAATCTGTAGTTCCCAGGTTCGAGTCCCAGCTGGGTCAGCGTTGAGATTTATCTCCGCAAAATTCCCCGCCCTGCCCACGGTCAGTAGGGGACACCGATGGGCTTGGAAAGGCCGTCGGATGGGACGTTAAGCCGTGGCCCCGTGTGCGGGAGAGCCATACACTGTGCACGTTAAAGAACACGCTGGATGTCCTTGACGGGAGGCTACCATCTGTCTCCCAACAGCTGTTCCAGTGGGTCCCCTCCCCCAACCTTCTCTGAGCCTTCGGGGTCCATGTGACCTGGCCATTTAGCCAATGGTGTGCAAAAAAGTGCCGCTCAGAGGTAAAACAACCCAACCCATCAACATCCCTAATGAACGAATTCATCTCATAAACATCATTTGCCAAAGAGCCAAATCATCGGCATAATCTAAATCAGAAATTTTGATAGCTCTAGACCATTTAAGGCCAAAATCTTTCCCTTACAGAGAATTTCGCATAACATGATCAATAACAAAATTAAAGCGAAAAGGAGACAAAATGACCCTTGCAATGACCCTTACGAACCCTCCACTAACAATGCTAAACCAATCGCTACAAGTCTTACCAACTCTCACACACGACTCAGTATCATTCTAGAGAGCTTTCATTATGTTAATGAACTTCGGTGGTATGCCATGCAATCTATAACGTTCAACCACAAATTATGTCGATCAACAGGGTCAAAGGCCTTTTTAAAATCTACAAGGCTATATATTTAAAATCTACAAAGCTATATTCAGGTTTCTGAAAATTTCTCAAGAATCTGCCTAAGTGAAAATATTTGATCAATACATCCCTTACCACTTCTCAATCCACACTGTTCATCATGCAGTTGTTCCATCAACCAAATTTTTAATTCTATTAAGTATAATCATGCAAAGAATTTTCCTGAATTTTACCTAGAACAGAAAGTAAATCAATTTCCGCATAACTTTCACGAGAACTGCAATCACGTTTTTTAAAAAGAGAGATAATAATAGCTGAAGTAAAATTCTTAAGAACACAGTTTTCATAAAAAATATTCCAAATTTCAATCAGCCATATGACACACAAGTGTTCCCAGCTCTAAGCATTTCGATGGTGATCATCAACCCCAGGGGATTTATGCAGTTTTAATTTAGAGATATCCAAATCGATTTCAGAATGTGATATAGGGCTAACAGTAAATATAGTAATGCATCTATCCTTATTACAAACAATGGGAGTATAAATAATCACATTATTTAAAACATCTGTGAAATGCTCAGTCCACTTCGTCATCACAATATTCTCACCTTCAATCGTCTCACCATGTTTATCCCTCGTTCCTTGTGTACTCGTCTGTGTATTCCCACACAAAACATTATCTGGACAATCCCCTGATGTTGTGCTGTCTAACTGCATCCTGTGCTTTGTCAGCCAAGCTATCAAGCTAAAGATTCATATCAACTGTTAGTGATCCTTTACACGTTTATTAAACTCGTTGTAATGTCGCCTGTTAGGACTTGTAGGGTCACTATTCATATTTTTCATGCACTTCCTCCTTTCAGAAATAAGTTCCATAGCCTTATCACTCAAATAATTTTGTTTCCTTTATTGCTTTTTAACGAAAAGAATATTGTGAGTCTCAAGAAAAGTCTGTTTAAACTGATCCCATTCTTTCTGAACTTCAGCAGTAAGCAAACCACAATTGTCATAATGACTATATCATGATATGCTTTGGCTACATCTGGATTTTTCGAAGTTTCATTGTTAAAAGTAATTTTCTTAATCTTGCGACATCATTTCTTAAGTTTTAGTTGCAAGACACTGTTGACTAGGGAATGGTCAAATTCAATTTCGCTCCCCTGTATGATCTGTATTCCTAACTGAACTAGCCCTTTTGCTGTTAATTAAAATATAATCTATCATCTTCCTGTGAAACCCATGTATTTTTTATAAATGTCCCGGTGTTTGTAGCATGTGTTAGTTATTCGCAAACCATTAAGTTTACTTACCTGTAGGAGACGTTCCTCAAACTCCTGTCAAAAGATTAGCGTCAGTACCAACTTTAGCATTGAAGTCACCTAGCACAAGAGAAATATCTCCATTCTTCACAGAATTCAAAATATCCTGAAATTGGCTGTAAAACGTATCCTTCTCGTTCTCATCAAGGTCCTCCGTGGGGGCATAACAGCAGATGACATTCAAGACTTTAATTTTTGTTTACATTTTTCTCTAGGGAATCTTTCATTAATGCAGTCATATCCTAGAAGAGCATCACTGGCGTGTCTGCTGAGAAGCAAACCTGTACTTTGGAGATGTTTTCCATCCTCCCTCTCTGAAAAGAGAAATTTAAAGTTATTTTTAAGTATTTCACCTTTATTTGTCCAGCTGGTCACTTGCAAGCCTACAAAGCCTACAAATTTTAACTCTGGAATTCCTTCATGAGGACATCAAGAGAATAATCTCTATGTAACGTCCGCACGTTCCATGTACCTGCAGAGAGAAAATGATTAGTAGGTTTTTTACAGAAACTAGATTTATTGAGAGAGGTAGGGCCAACAATATCAAACATCCCCCTGATCTCAGACATGGGGCAGAGACTTGTTCCCCTACCAATAGAGGCTTAAGCTACTCATTCTTGAGGAACGTCAGTCACTTCTTTTCAATAGCCATATGACCTGTCTTAGACTCCAGTTTGGGATTGGCGATGCACTTAGAAGCAAAAAATCAGATACCTGCGATGGCCTTTGATCAGGATTATCCACCAGCTGATATAATGTATCCTGTGCCTCTGTTCACTCAGAACTGGCAACCCACAAACAAACATAAAAACAACGGCAGATTCTCCCTTAACAGAGGCTTACTAGTGCAGCAAGTCCAGGATTCATAATCAATCTCAAAGCCGTAAACCAATCCAGTCTAGTAGGTATAAATGGTCAGCATTAGGACCCTGTGAATTTGACCACTCCTCAGCAGGGCAGAAAAAATAGCAAAAAGTGACCATATAAAAATGTGGCTGTAGATGACCAGATCAGTAGCACGGTAGTCAATCCAAACCTAACGACGATATACTAGGAAAAATCAATATTCCTAAAGAGCCAAATAAAAGCTTAAAAGAAGAAAACATACATTTCCAATGAGTAATGAATTGGAAGAAAAGAATATTTTTAAAGAATCAAGAAATACTTAATTAAGAAACAAAATTATATCCTTTAATGAGTACTATGAATTTGAAAAATCATTTAGTTTGCATCGAATAATACCTTTATGGGTATTGAACAGAAAGATAAGGCCAAAATGCTTAAGACAATGACAATAAATTAAATTTGTCAGTGATTTGAGATTTTCTCTGAATTTAGGGTCTTAAAAGTATTTCAATGTAAAAGACTAATAAATGTAGACTACTTGAATAAAGACTTTCGTATCTAGTCCAAGGCTTAAGAAATACGAGAAAACGCTATTAAAAAAACAACAAAAACGATGTGCATTTTATTCGTACTGATATTCAGATACATGAAAAGTAATCTGTAGGTGTTTTTTTGTTACATTAAGTTCTTTTGGCTACATATTAGTGCATTTTAAAAACCAAATGCTGATACAGTAGAATAAGAAAACTCTATTTTTCTGTATTTTGTTTTTTTTCCGTTTCAGTTGCGTTTGCCACATCGTTCTAAATCGTGATTCACTCAGAAAGAGCATATTTATCACCACCGAATTTTCCATATCTTGAAATCTTTTATCCCGTGACAGTTAGCAGTCGCCTTGAAGAGTCAACCTAAACGCTGGTTTCTTCCCTTATTAGCACTCGAGCACTCTCTATGTCTCTCATAAAACCCAGCATTTCTTTTGAATGCTTTTGCTCTGTCGATGTTAGAAGATGAGTTGCAGAGATAATTCATACAATATTTATTTCCATATTTGTATGATTAGATTGCTTTCGGAAAGTCAGGTAAATGTAAATTAGTGCACCGAAAAATTTCAATGATCGAAATAAAAATAACAATAAAACTCATCAGTGAGTGAAGCATTGATTTCAGCTCGATGTTTAAGATTATTTACAACGAAATATTTTTCGTTTTATAGTTAAATCAAGACTGATTTTAATATAATTCCGGAAATTGCATTTACCCAATAGAACAGTAGATACAAATGCATTTTGGTAGCAGTTTTGTTTTTTGGTGGTAAAGACTGTGACTAGTTTTGATTGCAATAAAGAATAATTTATTTCAATTTCCGTTGGTAACTCGTAGAATTGAATTCTTATCCTTTAGATATACACTAAAATTTATCGGAATATATTAGGTGCACCTGAGCAAAATGTTAATTAAAGTCCAAGGACTACAAAATGATGAGTTGATATGCATCTGTAGCACTCATCTCATTTTATGATGGACGAATTTGCTGTCCTCAGCCGCAGCATTTTAAGGCAACTTTATCATAGTAGACTCTGTATGGATTAAAGAGCGAAAAAACATCGAGCCTACATCAGGTAGTCTTTAGTTTCAGGCAAACGTGTCGAACACATAGCTCCTGCCAGAAGTACCACTGCTGATGTTACAATTGGTATAGCCTTTGTCATGCCAATGAAACCACCGAAGGCTACATTGCCGAGAATTGCTGCTAGACGACTCACGGCACTCAGGAAACCATAGCTGGTTGTCCTGGAATAAGGAAATTGGTATCAATTAAAAAACATACTAAAAATGGTTACTATATCGTACTAAAGATGTAATGTACATTTCACAAACCTTATCACATGCGAACATTCTTAATCAATGAAAAGTGTAATAATCTTTACTCATAGTTAAATTTTTTAATGAAATTTCAGTCCATTAATAAGACATCTACCAACAAGATAATATCTACGTGTGTGGGCCATGTATATATAATATTGAAATGTAGAGTATTAAAACATTGTATTTGAACTAGGTAACATGTGATGAAATCTTTGGATTTATATAATCGCACTATGGCAAGTACTCTTTATTATTAGTCACAAGGCAAATATTAGTCCGGATAGAAGTAGAGTAGTTCCACTCCAACGGCGTCAATAATATTGCTGATTAAACTCACACTGGCGAGGGCCAGGGCCTAAATAAAATTTGTTTAGGAGAAGTAATCCTTGGGTTGGGTTGTTTTACCTCTGAGCGGCACGTTTTTGCACACCATGGGCTAAATGGCCAGGTCACATGGACCCCGAAGGCTCAGAGAAGGTTGGGGGAGGGGACCCACTGGAACAGCTGTTGGGAGACAGATGGTAGCCCCCCATCAAGGCCATCCAGCGTGTTCTTTAACGTGCACAGGGTATGCCTCTCCCGCACACGGGGCCACGGCTTAACGTCCCATCCGACGGACGGCGGCCTTTCCAAGCCCATCGGTGTCCCCTACTGACCGTGGGCAGGGCGGGGGAATTTTGCGGAGATAAATCTCAACGTTGACCCAGCTGGGACTCGAACCTGGGAACTACAGATTACGAGCCTGGCGCGCTACCGACTGAGCCACCCCCGCCCCAGAAGTAATCCTTGAGAGACATACATGTAGTTCTACAATAAGCACTGCAGGGTTTAAAAATAAGTAAGTCATACTTAAAAAATATGTGTTTATATTGAAATTACTAACTGATTTCTCTAGCATTGCTCAGGTCCTTAACTCATTACATTGTCTAAAATACAGGTTATCAAAAAAGTAATAATGAGGTTTCGAGAACCAATATGTAGAAAAATTATATACGTATTCATGTAAGTAATATTTTAATTGAAAGCATCTCTCAAATAGTTTTGAAAATAATTGATGAATTTCCACATTGTTGAAATTCCACTCTTTGCCATACACGCTGCAGCATATCTCTTGTTCCTTGCTCATTTGTCGCTTTATTTTGGCTTTCGAATGGTTCGGGTCTCGAATTTTATCTATTTAAACTAATTCTTTACGAAGCTCTGCAAGAAACAATCAAGGCGTGTCAAATCAGGCTCTTTTGTGTCCATAGAATTGGACCACCCATGCCAATTCATCTGTCAGAAAATATTGCACTAAGAACTTCTGTAACATCTCTATAGAAATGCAATGCTCCATCGTCTTGCTCGAAAATTATGGTGGCCGTTCATGCAACTGTTTGAGTGTGGAAATGTACAGGTGCAGCATTCAATGTTTTGCCTTTTGTCTATTTGGGATAGTGCTTTCTGAAATCCCGCCATTATTAGTTGGTACTATATAATATAGTAGATGACTCTCCCGTATTGTAGTAAATTTTTATTTGGCATATAGCTTCGCTCCTTCCTTTTTTTGGGGAGGAGGTCAGAAAGAAGGAACGAAATTTGCTTGGCCATTATACTCCCTATGTCAGAAGTTTTCATTTATGACATAACTAGGTATGCTCAGCAATCGTTAATGAATTTCCTCTTCCTCAGGGGAGACTTTTTTTCGGGGAAAGAGAAAGAAAAGTGAAAGAAAAGTTAATACAGTGGACCTCCGATATAACGAGCATGTCGGGCGGGAAACAACACCCGCGTTATACCGAGCGGCGCGGTGGCGACACAATAAATTTCACACTGTAAGCTTTTCTTTTACTCATCATGCATACAATAATTAAACACTATTCAAAATACATGCAGGAACTCAATACATACACAATTACTCAATACGCAGTAACAATAAAATGCGATACTCACTAACGCCGCACGGACCTGTATAAACATGTTTGAACTTATCGCGAACATCGCTCGCGCTATAACCGAGTGCGCGGTATAGCGAGCAGCGCTATAACGAAGGTCCACTGTATGTCAAACTCATACATTGAAAAAAGTAACGATAATAGAAATCTGCATAGCGAATTTGGTGGTCTTAGTTCTTACTGTTTAGAGAAATGTTTTTTTCCTTTTTTGTGTGTAGGGGATAAAATTTGGAAGCTATTGGCTACTGATCTAAGGGACCTGGGTTCGAGCCCCAGATTAGGCATGGATGTGTGTGTGTCGTTTTTCTGCTGAGGTCCTGCCATCCTCTCAGATCTTCTACTATGGCATATAAACTGACAGGCTCCTGTCAGACCTCTGTGGCAAGCAGCTGCTTGAGGGGGTATTTATTTATTTATTTTATCATGATTCATTATCTTGTTGAAAGATGTCATCAATAGGGGGAGCAATAAACAGATTTAACGATGTACTTGATTTGCAATAATACAGGGTGTAGGACAACTATTATTGGAGGCACACATTGGGCAACACATTGAATGAAGGTTTTTGAAGTACACAAAAGGTAGCGCATTTAATGTTGTGCTACTTCCACATTCCCCCACTCAAACACGTTTCACAGGCGGCCACCATAAGTTTCGAGGAAAGAGATGCAGCATTACATTTCTCAAGAGATGTTACCGAAGTTCTTAGTGTAGCATTTTCTGAGAGATGAATTGGCATGGGCGTCCAATTCTATGGACACAAAAGAAACCTGATTTGACATGCCTTGATTTTTTCTTGTGGGATTTGTAAAGAATAGGTAAAATTCGAGACCCGAACGATTTAAAGCCAGAATATAGCAACAAATGAGCAAGTAACAAGAGATATGTTGCAACGTGTTTGGCAAGAAGTGCAATACCGATTGGACATAAGTAGAATCATTCACTAATTATGTTCAATACATTTTGAGGTAGGCTTTCACTTAATGTTAATATTTTCTTGAATGCATATTACACTCCTACATAGCTGTTCTCGAAAGCCAAAATTATATTTTGGACACCCTGTATTATAGCAATCCATAGCTTTCATAAATTGTCCCTCGTACATCAGAAGACACAATGCATCTCAACAGAGCATCCTCCTTTCATGATACTACCACAACCGGTTTGTACTGGATACATTACATATAATGCACATGAAATCCATTACCTCATTCTGCTTTCTCCATTTGACTCTCCATTCATCTGTATGATGGATAAAGGAATACGATTTATCACACCAACAGATCTTTTTTCAATCGCCAATGGTCCATACCTGATTCCCTGCCACCACGCAAGCCACAATTTTTTGGTGTTGTTGGGTTTGGTGCCGTTGTCATTGTGGGAGTCTACTCTGATATCTCTAACAATGGAAGGTTTGATACATTGTGGTACTGAAAACCCATTGTTGATTTTACAGTGTTGCATTCACAGGTGAGAGTCTCAAATGTTGTTTGACTGTTGTGTTTTCCTGGCTGTTTTTCCTTTGGTGTTCCAGTCCTCATACACCTTTCAACACTGCTATGGAATAACCAACGAGACATGTTATATCTGATGTGCAGACATTCACACATCTGGTACCAATATTCATTCCTCTTTAAAATTCTAATTAATTCGTTGTTTGCTCATTATTATTTCCTTCCCTTTTTATTTAAACATCAAAACTTCATCATTAACTGAATGCTGCCACTGTTGGCGTAAACCAGCTTTTATTCCCTTTGTCCAATTAATTCCTTTATCACAGAGTAGATGGCCAAAATTAAATAGTCACAAAGTACATATAAACACTCATGGACATTCAGTAAAACTCTTGTATATTTAGTGCCATAAGGTGCACATTTTAACCTTTTGCACTCCATAGGCGGTGCTACGGCGACATATTAATACTATTTAACAACTTATAGTAAAAAAACATCTAGAGTGCAAAGGATTAATACACCTGACTATGCAAAGGCTGCATATTGAATTCGATATCAATTTCAAACATACATATTTGAATTTTGACACTATGGTGATTCATAAAAATTAGAACTAATAAGAAGTACTGTATAATTTGTATATTTGAAAAAAAGTTAAATTTTCTAATTTTCGCTTTTAAAAAATAACTTATAGAATCATCATATCCCAATGTTGAGAAGAAATTGTTTTGTGTAACCTACCTGACACTTACTGGATAGGCTTCTGTTGTTATTATATCCAATGCGTTCCATCCTGAGATAGAAATAAAATTAAAAACGGCTTCGAAGGCAATCACTTCTGTCTTTTGATGAACGAACCACAGGAAAAAGACACTGAAGCTGGCCAAAATAAGTGACACACCTAAAAACAAAATGTCATCATGATTAATAATAATTACCATACACGTATTATCACGTTCATACGACGTCTATAAATAAATAAATAAATATCCCCTCAAGCAGCTTCTTACCACAGAGGTCTAACATGAGCCTATCAGTTTAATACGCCATAGTAGAAGGTCTGTGCGGATGGCAAGCCCTCAGTAGAAAGACAGCATTAACATCTATGCCTTACGCGGAGCTCGAAACCAGGTCCCTTTGATCAGCAGCCAAACCTGCTAACCACTCGGCCACGGGACGGTTACGACGTCTAAGATAATCAAAGTCTACAGATGTTGGAAACTTAAGATTAAATTGAAGCATATATATAGACCATTTTTATTATATAACGTAGCGTATTAACAAGCTACCAGATGTCTGTTTTTAATGGTTTACAACTTAATAATTGTTTTGATCTTTTTTTTTTGTTCCAAATTCCTATTAAACTTTTATATTCTTTCCCCTGATTTTCGTATTGTGTTCTAAATGGTGAGCAAAAAATGCTCAAAATAAAAGTGTGAAGCAAATCTCAGGGCATTTTTATTTGGTTATTTTGCAAAGAAAGTGGATGAGAGGTCTACGACAATATTTCCGGAACACTAAAATAAAGTTGCACTGGGACAGTCGAAGTAAACAGATATTTACCAATAAATTTAATATTTTTAAAAATCATAGAGCATAACTTTTTTAATTCTACTACGGATTAATTCTTTAATTTTTTTTAAAGACAAGCTGCAATAAATTTTCATCCATGAAAGTTTATTATTGATTAGATAAATTTTTGAAATACGTAAATTTTTAAATTGCTTTACACTATCATGTAAAGAGAAACTTGGTTTCAGGTTCGATGAATATTTATTTATCTGTGACCTTATGAATTTCCTTAAAAGTGATAGATTAGGAGAATAAAACACTTATATTGCTTTTATATACATATAAGGAGCTAAATATACTGATTTAGCAATAAGGCAACTATCAGACTCGCACTCAGGATTTAGTTTCGGAAAGGGAGTGTCCGAGAATTCAGTATCGAGGAGGGTTCGAGAATTTAGTTCGAGGGGTGGTGGTGGAAGGTTCCGAGAATAAGACTTGAGTAGGGTTTCCCAATTACTAAAATAATCCACCGAACAGGAGAGGTTAAAATGACATTCTATCCGAAATATGATTGCAGGTTTTTTAAATCTATTTTTAGGATCGCAAAGTAAAATATGAGACTAAAACAAAATTATACAAAGAAAACTATTTTGGATTTCGAAGCATTAGACAAGGTTGAGATTTCGTATAAAACAGTCGGATTTTAAGTGGGGGGGGGGGAAATTGAAATTTAGGTATTTGAGTGTGGTGATCAAAGGGTTCATATTGCCAGCAGTAACTTACTCTTATACCAGGATAGTGAGGGTGAAATGCAGGTTTAGTTTTATAAGGGTAATGAAAAATTCTCTCTAGATTTGATATGTACTAATGAAATATCATATATTTCATTCGTCTTTTACGAACCCTCCATTAGTTTGAATTTCCACCTTTAAAAGGCATTCAAACTGGAAAATGATTATACCTTTTTCTCTGTTTAAAACGAGTATTCCATATTCGACAGGATTATGGGTTAAAAAGGTTTGGGAAAGAGTAGCCTGTGTTCCAATCTGGACCTAATGGATTTTGAAGGTTCTTTTTACAAAAGAGGAATAGTTGATAGCAGTACATTGCTTGTTCTGTGAGAAGCATTAAAATACTTTACTTACCCATTGTTCTCACTCTTCCTATTCGATCTAGAACGAAAGATGAAACTACTGTCCCTGGAACTATTGCTAACTGAGAAACGAGATTCTCCAAAAACAACTCAGATAATTTGAAATTGATATCGAAATCGATTTCACAGCCTCCTTTGGTGCTGAAGAAGTTCGTGCCATTAAAAGTGCAGTCCTTGAATTTATAGTCATAAAAGTCTGTGTCCATGTAAATGACTTGATTAAAATCGGAGTCCTCAAAGTACGATTTACTGGATCGAATATCGCTGAAGGAGCAATTGGTGAAAGAGCAGTTTCGGAAGGAGCAGTGGTTGATAACTATGCGCGAGAATCGCACGTTCTTGAAGATACTGTTGGAGAAATGAAGATTTTCCAGTGTCGTATTCAAGACCAAATCATGAATATGCTCACTATCCCTCTTCACAGCGTGTGCGATGTATTGACGCTGTTCTATGTTCTTGATGTATTCTGAGAACCAGATAGAGAGGCCATAGAATCTGTAAAAGTTAGAAGTCATGTTTTATGCATATATTACGCAAAAAATAAAAATATTAAAAAAAAAGATGAATAGTTGAATGAAAAACATTTTCTAGCAGTTAATTATACACATTTGCGTTTCTCAGATCACACGGAATTGATATGCTGTTTAATTGCTTTCTTTGCACGATGCTTATGTTAATCATAAATTTTTGAAAATTCGAAAATATTTCGCATATAACAAACACCTGGAGATAATATATTGTATAACAGTAAATCGAGTTATAATATTTAACATTATTATCGAAAACTCGAAAAATGTTTAACAATAATCATCGGTACTCAGATATTAGAAAGTAAAAGATTAACATATTTTTTAGAAAAAAAAATGCAGCATGGAGAAATAGCGTGGGTGGCTAATCAGAGTTGTTTTCAATTTGTTTTTTAATTCGCACAAATCTCTCACCGAGAGCAAGAGTGGTGAGAAGTCAATCGAACCTGCAAATGTTAATCACAAGCTTGCTGCACTTGGCCATTACTACCAAATATGGGTTGGTTTCAACACATTCAATCACTAATTTTCTTTTATGGCAGTTTACATCTAGCAATGGCTATTGCAAAATGAGCTTCAAATGAAAGAAATGTGGCAACATTTGATGTTTTTGAGATTGAATGTGGTTGGTGGATTAGCTCTGAGCGGCACTTTTATGCACAAACTGGCCTAAATGGCCAGGGGAGGATAAGGACTCCAAGGAATCAGAGAAGGTTGGGTAAATAAACCCACTGAACATCTGTTAGGAGACATATGGAAAGTCTCATCAAGGCCATCCAGCGTGTTCTTTAGTGTTCAGAGTGCAGGGCTATCCTAGCCATTGACCATATTGAATGTGAGTATGAATTAAAAATTTTTATATCTCAGGAATTGCTAAGGCCTACTAACAGTAATTTTCTAGTTATGATATATGTATGTATTACAACGAATGTCTGTTTACCTAGGTACATTTACAAAAAATTAATATTAAAATAAAACAAACAAGAGAAACAAAGTACATAAGCAAAAATAACTAGAGAAAGAGTAGTTAATTGTCTCATATATTAAAGAGAGCATACAGAAATTGGATTTAGGCAAAAAGCATTGATGTATCTTTAAACGATAGAATTCGTTTTCATAATAATACAGTTCAATTAATAATATAAGAATTAACGAATAATCTTTAAAAATGTAGGAATGATTTTAAGACTTCAACAGAGATATGCAATTCAATTTAAAGTCATTAATAGACACTGCAAACAAATGAAATTTCATTTTGTGGATGATAAAAAGAAGAAATGTTATTAGCTATAAATTTTATAAAAACATTATAATTTCAAACAGTTGATTTAAAAATTAACCTGTTTCTGTTTAATGTTATATCTAGAAATATCAAATGAGGTTATGTTAAATTGTTTTGCATTATCAATATCATAATTTATCGGTTTATGAAAAAGAGGATGGAGCATTTAATACTTATTTTAATATCTTAGTAAAATTTCTAGAGTTAGTGTCATATATATATATAAATTGATTAGTGATCTTTCTAATTCTTTAAAAATAATTTTCACCCTTTTTAACAAGGTTACCATAATGATCATAGGAAGGAGTCAAGATAACTATAATCAGGTTTATAACAGAAAATTAAATTGAATAATTTTTCGTGTTAATATTTTAAAAGTCATTAAAATTTCTTATAATATAAAAAATAAAAAATAAATAGCCCTCAAGCAACTGCTTGCTACAGAGGTCTGACAGGAGTCTGTTAGTTTATTGCCATAGTAGAAGATCTGTGAGGATGGTGGGACCTCAGCAGAAAAACAACACAAATACCCACTAGCCAGATTTATATAAGATCTGGATATCTATGATGCGATGGGAAGAAAATGTCAAAAAGTTAGAAAATTGTTAGAATTGTCCTAGAGCGGCCAAATGCAGCACCTGAAGCTCAGGACAGACGTGTTTGGAGAACTAAATTGCAGAGTCCGGTTGGATCTCTCTAGCACATAGGCTCTCAAACCTTTTCGCACTGTGACCATATAGAATTGTAATAAATTATGCGAACCCCTAAAATCATAGAAAAAAAGTACGCGCCTTCTTCTCTGCAATGTAGGTCTTATATTTGAAAAAAAAAAAAAACATTTTCACTACAAATACTAGCAAATATGAACTTCTCAGAGTTTTGCAATCCCCTTTCCAAGTTGCTTACGATCCCCCTGAGACCATTGCTGTAGCCTATGGCAGCATGAGAATTTTGTATGTATGCATTATCATCAAACATTTAGGTAAAAAATTCCTGCTGAAAAATTGATAAACAGATTTTTATCTGATCCAAAACCTTTTTATGTACATAATTCTCAAATAGCCATGTGCCGATCTTTTTCCTTTCTGTCATAATGGCTGTTCTTTTTTCATTTTCCATGCACGTTTAAATTTTTTAATTTTATTGGGTGTATAATTTATATAATTAACGGCGGGTAAACAAAATATCGCTATAGCTCAAGATGAGAAACGTAAGTATAGCATTCAGTACAATTACTTAACGTAAATTAATATATTAACTAATAATATTAGAGCTTATAATAAGCTTTGAGCTATTTGTTTGTTATCTGTTACCTTTATCGCTGCAATTTATGTTTATTACATTTGCCAAGTTCAAAATATTATTTACTTCTTTTTTAATTTGATCATAATTATATATATATTCTGTCTTTGTAATCTAAACTGATTTAAAATAATTAAAGTGATATCTCTACTGTATACTTTTATATCAGTTAATTCTTCTCCTTCCGTCATACTACTTTCATGATCACAATAAGCAAAATGTTTTCGAGACTAAACAACATTTCATTCTCAATTTCTTAAACGTTTGTATTAAATTTATATTTAGTTTCAATTTTTATTTCAATATTGATTCTAAAACTTTTAATAAAGTCATTCAGCTTTTAATAAAGTCATTCTAAAGCTTTTAATAAAGTCATCAGCTTTTAATAAATCAGTAATTCTATGATGTTTTTTAAAATTTCTCCTGAACTTCTGTATCAATTATTGAATTTTGACTTTCGCTGATGAATTATTAATAAATAGGTACAACATGTCTTTGCCTTTAATTTGTAGTTTGAAACAAAAATATCTATCATTTCGTATAACTTGCCATTGAAAAATGCATGTATTGCATAATTTGTACTATTATTGAAAATCAGTTCATTCCAATCAGTTTTATTTAATAAATTATATAACGAAATATGGTTTTTCTTTTCGTGTTAAATTTTTAATTTCAATTATTACGGCATTTTTCATTAATCTTTATATATCTCCTTTTGTATTCACAGCGATTATTAGCTGTATTTGAAGTCCCTATCTCTGCTATTGTATCGCTATATCTTCGCTGTATATCCAGTATTAGCAATATGGCTTCAAATATTACTTTGCTTTAGATGTTGATGCAAACAATGGTGGACGAAATGACTTATTATTAAGGAAAATACTATCTGAATGATTAATTATAATATTGTCCAATTTCTGTATTTGTCAATAGTAAATCGAATATTTTATAGGATTCATTTTGTTATTAACATATATGAGGATCTCATAGCCGGACCAAAATATATTATGCAAATATACAAATTCCTATCACATAATAACTTTAACTCAGATATTCTCAGCTTTACCACTATAAACGGAAATTTCATATGTAACAAAATTTATTTTATTGCTATTAATAACTTCCACCTCACTTAATTTCAAAATCTTTTGTGTTCTTATCTTTGCTATATTTACAATCGGAGATTCACGTTGTTTTTCCATCATGAAACCAAGTCTGTGTAAACAATATATCATGATCGTGGAAAAACAAACTGATGATTAAAATTCAGTTGTTTTGATTTTAAATTCGTTCATATTTGAGTGGTATATTATACATATACCTACTTTATATATGTAAACTATATATATTCTACATAATATATCTGTAGTGGTATGCTATATATTCTACATAATATATGTATAGTGGTATGCTATATATTCTACATAATGTTTACATGACGCCATTAAACGTTTTAAATCAATTATGTCTTGATCAGCTTCATACCCGCTTCATCAGACTAGGTATGTAACTTACCACCCGTTAACAAAATTATTTATAATTATCTTCCCTTCACATTTTGCATTAAATAACCATCTATTAAAAGCGATTAAGCATCTATTTATATAAATATATATATTCATTAATATCATAGAAGCTAATACGTTTTGTGTATAAATATAATAATAATTGAATATGGTATTTATGTTTATTTGGTGGATTGTCAGTGTCAGTACACTATCTATCACATCAATAATTACAATTTATGAGTACGCAAATCTATTTTCAGCTGATTGTATTATTTAAATCAGATTCTCCTTTTTATATTCTAAAATACAAAATCATTTACAGTTAAAAAAATATTTTTCTACCTTACTCTTTCAATTTTCTGATTCGGAAAATGTAAGTGATAACACTTCATTAGAACCCAACCATCCGAAAAGGAACGTTTCATTCTCTCAAAACATAAAAATTGCATTTTACCACAACCTGGAATTAAATTGCAGCTGTCTGTTAGACAACTTTAAAATCTGCATTTTAATATTTCAATAGATTGCTCTCTTATCAATCTACTTTAAAAATTTATAATTCCAGAGACTTCCCTAATTCTCTTCAGTCCATTTTTGATTCCACGAATTCTTTTTCTCTGTCGAAGTGTTAAGTTTCGAACTGATGCGCTCAAAATATATTTCTCATCTGTTTTAAGTTCACGACCAATATATCCAAAAAATATTATTGCAATTTTTTATTACACTTTTTTTTTATAATTTTGAATAAATTTTATGCGTCCCATATCATACACTTCTCATACCATATATACACTATTATATAGCAGGAAAATTCCAGTACTCTTAATATATGAATAAAATTTGTTTTCGAATGATCGTAGAAAAAATATGAAAATACCATATTTTTCACATCAATGTGGTAATATGTTGTGTTATTACATATACATATAATATGAGAACGAGAGAATAGAGAATTTTTACCCTGGGCGAGAGAATATCTGGTTCTGACACTAGTTAAATTGGAGACATGAAGCGTTGAATATCGGATTTCGGCTTTGCTCTTGGGCGATTCATTTGTTTAAATGAATCTAATCTTCAAACAAACAGTAAATTTGTCTTTAATAGCGATTTGAATGCCTCGGAAATTTCGTCAGATATTAAAATTTTAGATATCAGCGCTGTTTCCAAACATTTTACCTGTACATTCTACATTGACTTTTATCTGTGATTTTTTTCTTTCTATGTTAAATGCACATGTATGTTTTAGTTGGTTGTGTATGCAGATTTGATAACTCTAACAAATAGAATTAATATTATTAATTTTTATGTATTTCTTTCTTATTACGAAATATCTACTATGAAAATATAACATAGGAGGGAGGTTGGCGCAATTTTATATTCTTGCCTCCGACATAGAATCACACAGTCCAGCTCTGCTTTCAAGATTGAAAGCGACTAAATGTTTCGTGCTTTAAATTTAGCTCCCACTAATAAGTGAAGATTTTTTATTATAGTTTATGGAGGACCAGTTTTTTTTTCTCCATTTGTTAATTTCCTAAACCTTTGTAAAGCTGATTTCTGCAATTTTTGAAAAAGTAAATGAAACATTGAATACCGAGCTTGAGTCAGGTTTTCCTCTATCTAATAATCAAACAAGCATGTTCTTCACATTAATGGATAACAAGAATACAGTTTTCGTTACTAGAAGATAAGGAAAGAATTTTTGGAACATGTATAACTAAAAACTTAAGGTGAGCCCAAAAAGTTTTAGAACCCCATATTTCAGGATATTAAATTTTTGAATAAAGTAATCTAAAGTAATTTTTACTTTAGATTTCTAAAGTAATTTTTACTTTAGAAGAAAGAATTTGCTCTAGCTGTTACCGAGTAAATTAAAAAAAAGTTTTGCTTACCCGAAAGAAGCTGTTGTCCATATGATGAGCAACAGTAGAGTCAGCTGAGTATTTGGAGGAGAGAAAATTTGCAGAAAGGATTCCCAAAACTAAAATGAAACGTAAGAATAAAGATCATTTATGATAAAACAGCACAGTTTAAGTGAAAAACGAATTTGGTTGAGACGTAATCCAAACCGAATATATGTTATAATCTTAATACTTAAAACATTTTCAACTTGAAACCAATTAAATAAAAATGAATAACATCGTTTAAAACGTCAAGGTTCTATTGTACAATGAATACACTTTTAATTACAAAATATTATCTATAAGTTAAATGCTAAAAGGTATGGAATAGATAATAAATTGTTTCTGCATGCTGTATCAAAATGCAGAGTTCCACCATTTATGGTTTGACCACAAAATGCCTTAATCTCAACACTTTAAACGTTTTCATATTTAACATCATATTATGGTGAAAGGTTATACCATTTCACTATCACGGGAATCGATTTTCTTGCATAAGTGTGCTCTGTGTATCGCAGCGAATTACAGTGTTCTTGTCTGTATTCTAGAATATTAATTGATGTGAGGATTAGGATACTTTTATTTCCCAAACAAAACGGTTTTCCGCATTTTGCTTTTATAATTTAATATTTAGGTTGCATTTCCTCTCAACCTTCCGATGTTTTGCAGCATTTAAGAGTATAAATATGCAAAACTTCCATAATAAAAGGGTTTTATGATTAAAAAATTTTTCTATCATCTTCCCACGGAAGTTATTTTCAAAATATCTTGTAAAATATACTTGTCATTGACTGAAGGGAAAAATGTTACATGTTACAATTGTATTTTCAAATTTGTGCCTTTGACGATTGATTACTATGTTAAACGAATTAAAGTACCATTCTTCATCACCTTTATTTACTGAGGTCACAGCGATTGAAGGGATACTTTACCTTAGTGGTTGACAACGTTTTTGAGCTGAACGCCCCCCCCCCCCCTTTTACCAAGCATTATTTTTCTAATCGTAACCTTCATGAAAATTTGATGATTTTTCCCCCTATGAAATTACAAAATATATTTACCTTGTATAGGAATTTACGATAATGTCCCTTTTGGGAACCACTGTTTTAGCGCAATCGAGTTGGTGCAGTTGGTGGTCAAAAGTATTTGAAATCAAGGCGGATTAATTAATTGATAACCCTGGAGCCAAGTTCTAAATGGAGTCCCTCGATATTGCTAAATTGAGAAATGATGAAATTGCACTACTTTATGTAAAATCGTCGATTAAGGTGTTTAAAAAATGAAATAAAGAATACCTTAAATAAGTAAATAATTCAGACCGGATCCCCGGAGCCATGGCTCTATGGTTCTGCCTTTAATTCTGTCTTGGTTAAGGGACATCTGGTGTTTAACCCTAGTTAACTTGATTGAATATTTTGTAGTGAAAATGCTGCTAGCCGCCTACTCCATCAGGTTTATTGAAAGTGGTGAAAAATGGAATAATATTTATATCTTTCAGTAAGTATAAAGGAATAGTAAAAGTATTGTTTACCACCAGCATTGGATGGTACTAAATAAATTTTCGATATCTATTTAGCAATTATTAGTCAGGTTATTTCATTATGTTTAGCCAGTTTTGTAAACTTTTCTTTCAACCTTCCTTCCCATTTTCTTACTTTTCTTCTACTTTAATAACGTTTGCTTCCCGATCACAGCAGCTGCTTAAAGCACTTTTCTTTTCTTCGCCTGTTGGATACAGTCGGTATGATAGAGCGTTTGGATCAATGTTTCTGAACTCAGAGTATCTTAATTTGGAGTGGGAAAAATCTGGTAGTGACAGATGATGAACTTTCGTTAAAAATAGGAACAAGCTATCTCTTAATAATAAGCATTTGGTCATTTATCTTTTATTGTTTTCATTTCATTGGAAGATAGGAGATATGCCATTTTGGTTCCAAAGGAGAATACTGATATTGTAAAATAATAAAAATTAATTAGTCCTCAAGCAACCGTTTATCACAGAGGTCTGACAGGAGATTGCCAATATAATAAGATCTGTAATGAAGTTGAGACCTCAGCAGAAGGTAAACACAAGAAAGAAAACATCCATACCTTATCAGCGGATTGAATTCAGATCCTGTTGATCATTAGGAAAGAACGCAGATTCCACCTGAACGTTCAATAGCTACTGGATTAGTACTTACTGCAGAATAAGCAAAAAAAAGTTGATAAACATTTGCTTGGATGTAAAAAAAATTTGTTGTTTTTTCTGGATTGGCATTTTATAGTTGGTAGTGAAGTTTGTTAAATGGATTTATTTATTGATTTCGAGATCTCATTAAAAAATGGTTCATAGTCTCCAAGTTTAGGTAATTATAATGTGGACTTCATTGAATATGCTTTTTCACTGTTACTTTTCAGCCAGGAAAATCATTTCAATAATTTTTAAATTTGTGACATTGTCTACTCCTATATATATTTTCCATTTCTCCAATGTTCATTTCATAATCGAAATTACCAATTTTTTTTGAACTTTGAAGGGAAAATCCTACTCCTGAGTTGGGCTGTTTTACCTCTGAGCGGTACTTTTTTGCACACCATGGGCTAAATAGCCAGGTCACCTGGACCCCGAACGCTCAGAGAAGGTTCGGGGAAGGAACCCGCTGGAACAGCTGTTGGGAAACAGAAGGGTAGTTTCACGTCAAGGCCATCCAGCGTGTTCTTTAACGCGCACACTTTTTTTAATGAGATCTCTCGTATACGGGGCCACGGTTTAATGTCTCATCCGACGGACGGTGGCCTTTCCAAGCCCAGCGGTGTCCCCTACTGACGGTGGGTAGAGCGGGGAATTTTTCGGAGATAAATCTCTACGCTACCCAGCTGGAACTCGAACCTGAGAACTACAGATTACTAGCCTGGCGCGCTACCGACTGAGCCTCCCCGCCCCCTACTCCTGTATTTGACATTTAATTTAGAATATAATATCGCTACGTTCTAACATTATACGAAAAAAATGTAAAAAAGTAAGAATGATCGCGTTTTCTCCTATTTTGTTATTTCTACATTAAAGAATTTTTTTGCGATATTCAATTAGGTTATCTAATGAAGGAAAACATATTTTGCATCCATAAATAAAATGTTCACAATTCCCACACATAATAAAAGTTAAACTCTGGAGGTTTTAAAAATTTCAGTTCCAACTATGAGTAAAAAGTTCATATTTCGCTTTTTGTTTATTATTTCATGATGTCTGGAATATAACATTTCTAATGAACGTTATAACTTTACTTTTCGTATACATTTTTACATTTTTCAATTAAATCTTTACCCTTATTCAACTACTTTGCATGCTCTTTCATATATTCATGGAAAATAAATAGCTTACCGATTCCAAGGATATAAGGAGCTCCATCAAAAGACCTCTGTTGGATGGCACTGAAATTGGATGGATTGGCCTCTTACCAGGAAACTCCATCTCTGTTAACTGAAAATTAAATCATATTCAGGATTGATTAGATGACATAAAAACGCGACATAAACAGTCCTGAGACGGGATTGAGTAAGTCTGGAGACAAACTATAAATTGAAAGGTAATTACCATAAAGCTGACATTTATTAATGCGATAATGAAATTAATTTCATGGTATCAGACTGATTTGCATATCTCATTGTGCTAAAGAAGAATTGCACAATGAATTCACAAAGTCTGGGGAAAACACTATTTTTCAAATAAAGATTAAAATTAACGTGAAATAAAAGAACATGAACCATAAAATGTTGAAAAGAGTCCAGTTAGTAATTATTAAAAGGACAGCACCAAACGGTATTTTTATTAACGTCTCAGTGATTGTATTTTACTGCATCTCAAATAAGAGGAATTGCGTCCAGTTTCTAAATGATTACAACCAGGAAATCAAACAAATTTCGCTGAATTTAACATAACGTTCAACTTTAAAGCTTATGCAGGCACAATTTTGATTTTTTTTGCATGATTTACAACAAACTAGACATGTAATATGATTAATGACAAGACCCAGAATGCACTACATCCATTGGGATAATGCCACGTTTTACCACTATCCACCGTCGCGGCTGAACAGTACTATAGAAGTAAAGTCCAGCCTTTGGCAAAACCTAACTTCAATCTTCGTCCTGTATCGCCACGAACAAGGATATTGAGAATCCAAGTTGACTCGGTGTCCGTGACGGGAAACAATCTGTACAGGAAAGTAATATATAAGCAAGACCCACTGGTTCCGCCTGAAAGCACTACCAGCATATCGGGAAATGCCCTTTTCGCCGCTAATTCTGGAAACTACTTCTTGTTTGTACAGGCATTATCCTACAAGGACATACCCAACTGAGATAGATATGGGAAAGGTCGCCGTCCTTCGGATGAGAGGTTAAGACACAGCCATGCTAGAAGAAGATCAATAGCTATTTAACGTTAAAAATCCTGCAGGATAATCTTGTTGGAGGCTTGTTGAGACAGTGGATTCACATCCTCAATCTTCTCTGAGCCTTTGGGTCATTGTGACCTGGCCATTTACAGACTGCCTACCTAGGTTGTGTTGGGTTGTTTTACCTCTGAGCGGCACTTTTTTGCACACCATCAGCTAAATGGCCAGGTCACATGGACCCCGAAGGCTCAGAGAAGGTTGGGGGAGGGGACCCACTGGAATAGCTGTTGGGAGACAGATGGTAGCCTCCCGTCAAGGCCATCCAGCGTGTTCTTTAACGTGCACAGGGTATGGCTCTCCCGCACACGGGGCCACGGCTTAACGTCCCATCCAACCCATCGGTGTCCTCTATTGACCGTGGGCAGGGCGGGGAATTTTGCGGAGATAAATCTCAACGCTGACCCAGCTGGGACTCGAACCTGGGAACTACAGATTACGAGCCTGGCGAGCTACCGACTGAGCCACCCCCGCCCTGACTGCCTACCTAGCCTAGTGGTTAGCTAGAAGGTGGCCTCACTAACCTAACGGAATAACTAGCTGGCACAGATGGACGACTCAATATTATTGCTTGCAACGCCACCTTAAGGAGACGAGCGTAATTCTAATTTTCCCATTAACTTTCAAAATGTGTGGACATCTTGCCTTTTAGTTTTCTACTTAACTATTATTTACTCTTTTATTATATTTGGCTAAAATATGATAAAATGTAAATTTATTTGTTAGATTTTATAAGAATATTATCGAATAATCTAAATTTAACCGATTTTTTTTAAATTACTACCTGTATAGGTTCAAAATTATAGTTATATATTATTATTTGGAACCAAATTTTTTAAGATCATCTCTAGCAGCCTTTGGATATGTGACCCACTTTCTATTGTCAACTCTCATAGAGTTGTTTCCAGTGGATATCCAGCCATTCTGATATGCCAGGTAATGAGAGGGTTGATCTAGTTGCCAAATCAGCTTTGACCTTGCCATCTATTTTAAACAACCTTTTTGTTACAGAGATTTCTTGTTTCAGAGGAGTGGACTCATTACTTGAAGACAACTGATTTGAACGTGGATAGACTTTTACAAAAAAATATTTGACATCCTGCCCCTCCACAAGGGAATTTTAAACTGGACAGAAGAGGAGAAACGGCTTTACACTTACCATTGGTAAATGCGCAGTAAGCGAAAAATTTCACAAAACTAGAAAGAAAACTTCATCCCTCTGTCGAATTTGTAACCAACCTGAAAAGGTTGAACATGTTCTGATTCACTGTCCACTTTATGACTTCCAAGAAACAATATACTTACAAGCCTCCAGCAGATCAACATCACAGATATTTCTGTTACCTCCATCTTGGACAGAAGACAAGATTCTCACGTTATGTGCATGATTTCTAAAACGTTTGCTGCATTTCCTAAAGACACCGGCTTCCTCAGTTCCATCTGAGACTTACAGTTTGTTTTTTCAGGGGCTTTTGAACTCTCATAACGTTTGAACATCAGACGATCTTCAAAAGGCCTTCAAAGCATTCATTATCAAAACTACTTGAAACCTGTTCTTTTAGCTTTCAATGTGAATATTTATGTGTTATTTTCGTTTCATTTCGTTATTATGCTTAAGGTGTTTTTCTGACCTCCCTACCATGGGCCTGGGATAACAGGTAGCCTACCAGATGGCAATATTCCCTTAGTTCCGTTATCACGTTATTAGTCACGCCGCTGCTCGACAGGAGCGCTAGCATCGCTTTTGTACTACAATTGGCATATACTGAAGTCGTCTATATGTGCTAGCTTCATTTGTGGATCAATCTTACCTAGTTTATTGGTTAGCTTGATTAACTACTAAGCCAACAGGAGTGTCGTTGTGTAAGTGTTTGTATGTTGTGTGAGAAACCAGGACAAACCAATAGAACTTACAGGTTATCGCCATCCTTTCCCATTTAAAAAGTAAAAAAAAAAGTCTATTGTACATAAAGGTGCCTTACAGGTAAAACAATCCAATGAACTCGAAGCGAAAGAGGTACAAAGCTTCTACAAATTTCATGGAGAAAAAAATAACAAAAATGCCCATCAGGTATTATTTACAGTTTTTTTCTAGATTTGTGGATTTTTCCTATGAACCGGTTTCACTTACTAGAAACTTATGTTTTAATACTAACGATTGATTGCCGGTAGGAAAGAGATAAGAAGAATCACACATACCTGATATTCCATTCCTGGTTTGCTTGAATTGTTCATTGCAAACATTTGTTTGTACACATAAAGAGCTTCTCCATCTCTCCCCATCTGGGAAATGGAGAAATCATATAAGGAATTTATTTTACTAATGAGGAAAATAATGTGCTTTGTTTAAATGTATTTTTGAGTTCATTTAACTAAATGCACTGAGCTAAATTTAGCTAATATAGCAGAAATTTTAATAACATTTCAAAACTATGATTATCTTTATAAAACTGGAGAGTAGAAAGAAAGTGAAATTGCAAAATTACGCAACATAATACATTGGTTTCCAGAAATTAAGGAATAACCCTTCGTTAGGTCAGTGGAAAGTTAAATCAAAGCTGTCGTCGTCGTCGTCATCATCATCATCATCATCATCATCATCATCATCATCATCATCATCATCATCATCATCATCATCATCATCATCAACAGCCATGGGCTATGGAGGTCCAACCAGACAGTGCAATTTAGTTTTCCAAGCAAGTCTATCCTGAGCTACATCTACTGCATCTGGCCACTGCACACCAATTCTAACAGGGTCCTGTTTGACATTGTCTGCCCACCGCATCCTAGGTCTCCCCTTCTTTCTGAGGCCTTTAGGCACACTGTTCATAACTCTATTCGCCAATCTATAATTATTCATACGGGCAACATGGCCAAACCAACGGAGTCTCTCTCTACACAATATGCTGCTTAAAGGAGGTTGCTGACTCCTTTGCCTAACCTCATCATTAGTTACAAAGCTGAACCACCTAATGCCCAAGACACTGCGTAAGCATCTGGAATCAAAAGCATCAAGTTTCCTGTTATCCTGTTTACAAAGTGTCCAAGTTTCACTACCATAACTAACCCTAGAAAGAACCAAACTATTATACAGTCTAATTTTAGTCTTTAGGTGTATATGCTTATTTCTCCACAATCTCCATAGATTCTTAAAAGTCCCGGCAGCAATACCTATTCGTCTGTTAATCTCATGTCGCACATCACCATTATCTGTTACATAGCTCCCAAGAAAATTAAACTGTGACACCTGCTCAAGACTGCAACCATTCAGATTAACTGAATAACTTCTAAAATAATTTTTTTGCTTTAAAAAATGCAATAGCAGATAAGGATTTCCATCAAATATATCAATATCTCGATTTTCAACAATATGCAGTCAGTATTTAATGAGTTAGGAAGTTTTAATACACTATTGTGTATCTATTGTGATTAACACAAGATTCAATACACACTTCTAAAATACACACTTATTTTATGCAATACTTATTGCTAAGTTTTAATTAACTTCTGAAGTCAATTTTTGTGACTGGCATTGTTATTATTAAATATTCATATTTCCGTAACTCATTAAATACTGAACAAATGTTGTTGAAAATCAAGATATTGATATATTTGATTGAGATCTTGATCTGCTTCCCATTTTTCAAAACAAAAAACTAATTTGAGAAGTTATAGAACTTTGACGTTAGCAACCCATTGACATAACATGGGGTTATGGCTTAATCTATGGAAGCCAGTGTAAATACATATTGCAGGTATCTGCAAAATGTAAGTTGTCTGGAGGGAGGGTTGCGCGTTATATTTCTAAGTATCTGATGTCATATTTATCTCCAAATAGAGCAACCTAGCGCTTATTTTAGACGAAATATTATTTTTTGAAGGGGTTGTTGTTTGTTGTTTTACCTCTGAGCAGCACTTTTTTGCACACCATGGGCTAAATGGCCAGGTCACATGGACCCCGTAGGCTCAGAGAAGGTTGGGGGAGGGGACCCACTGGAACAGCTGTTGGGAGACAGATGGTAGCCTCCCGTCAAGGCCATCCAGCGTGTTCTTTAACGTGCACAGAGTATGGCTCTCCCGCACACGGGGCCACGGCTTAACGTCCCATCCGACGGACGGTGGCCTTTCCAAGCCCATCGGTGTCCCCTACTGACCGTGGGCAGGACGGGGAACTTTTGCGGAGATAAATCTCAACGCTGACCCAGCTGGGACTCGAACCTGGGAACTACAGATTACGAGCCTGGCGCGCTACCGACTGAGCCACCCCCGCCCCTTTTTTGAAGGGGAACTGAAAAGAAGTAGACAGGAGGCAAAATGATTTTGGTTATTAAACCAGTTTTTACGGCCTTCTTATGCATCTACCCTGTTTAGAAATTATTAACTTCATCACTTCATGGTAATCTTTTGGAATTAGATTGACAATTTTCCGACCGTAATTATAGCAATGGTTTGAATTGATACACTATGAGAGAAAAAATTGTTGTCTTTTGTTGGTGACTCAATCGGAGCTGTTCCATATTAATCTTGAGTAAGGTTTACCGTAAGTATCTGAAACCTACTGATCTTATGTATACAGTATTATTGATCATAAATTCCAATAATGTGTCTTCGATGGCCAGCTATTGTTGATTGCTGAAGGGATTCACAAATTAGATATTTTTTTTATCTTGATAGGTGGTTTTCAAGTTTAGCTAACATAACAAACTTGGAAAAGTAAAACGATAAATTTATCTAATACCCAAGTCTGACAGTTTATTGTTAAAATTATATTATCTGATTACATCTGCGGGTTGTTAGCTTAAAGAAAGCAATCATTCAATAAAAAGAAGCCGCACCCACATGAGTTCTTGCAACAACTCGCAGATGAAATTCCACAAACAACAAATAGTTCCACACCTTATGCGCGAAATAAGCCCTTGCTATATGCGAGGAATAAGTACTCGTACATTATTAATAGGTATACTTTAGAAAGGTAGCAACTAAAAATGCTGTTTTTTATTTAGTAATATTGCAAAGTACACAGTGAAGCATAATTTATTTTACACTGGTATATTAGCGACTAGAAGAATGCCTTGTGTTGCTCTGGTCGATGCTTAATGCAAGCGAGCGCTCTCATAGCCAGTGGCTTCGTCTCTACGTAAATTATAGAGTGTTAATTCCATTTCGATAGATAATCGTGGCCGAGTGGTTAGCGCGCTTGGCTACTGATCTAAGGGATCTGGGTTCGAGCCCCGGATGTAGGCATGGATGTGTGTGTCGTTTTTCTGCTGAGGTCCTGCCATCCTCTCAGATCTCCTACTGTGGCATATAAACTGACAGGCTCCTGTCACACCTCTGTGGCAAGCAGCTGCTTGAGGGGGTATTCCCAAGATACTTAATAAAATCGCCCCAAATTTAATACGGTGGTTTCCGATTTTGGGTAAAAATCAGGTTCCTATCTGCAAATGGACTCTTTAATATTGTTGCAAATTTTAAATGGATGAGCACTGAGCGTGAGTATAAATAAGCATATTTTACAATACAAATTACAATACAATGCAAATTATTACAAAAAGCATGGATGAAATAACTTATAAAGAAACTAAATACTATTGTGCATAAAGTAATAATCTTTTTCTACAGAGCAGCTCTGTCTGTTCAACTAAATTATTCTCTTCACTTTGATTGCCATGTCTCTTGAATATCTTTACTTCAGGCGAAAACAATCCTTTTTTCACACTAGATTTTGCACTATTAAAATTAAACAGCCACCCGCACTCTCACCACATAAAAATATATCTCCTTTTTGACTATCGTGCACAGACAGGCTATTTATGCCTCCTTTCAAATCTCCACAACTTTTAACATTTTTAGTTCTATCATTCTTATATTTCAAATCGGTTCTATGTTCCAATTGGTTTGTTACATAAACCTCTCGCAAAATCATACACGAACGTTCATGTCACGTATTTTTTTTTATAAAGTCACTGTAGCACGTTTATCTGTCGTAACAATATGATAATAATATGTTTGGGAATGTGAGGAATCTGATAACGATTGGTGGCTTTCTCGACTAGAATTTGAGAATCAGCAAATTCTACAAATGGAGAACGTAGCAGGAAGGCGTTTCATCAAAAATAGCGATTTCTAACCTATTGAACCTATCAGTTTCTATTTTGCACTGTACATTATCATGCTCCTCTTAATGTCTGCCAAAATTCCAGGTTCCTATCTTATTTATGTGAAGATTGATGCATTTTCATGCGAAGAATCTTGCTTTTGTTTAGCTTTCGTGTTTAAACGTAATACGCTACGATTGGACAAAAAAACTCTTTAAGGGAGACTTGCCGCTCCATTCTAATGTGAAACTGAGTAAATGGGTTCTTCCCCCCCTCTCTGACCCTTTGGGTCCTTGTAAACCTGGCCATTTTGCCTATTGTTTGCAAAAAAATGCAGCTTAGAGGTAAAACAACGGAAACTGTGATTTCTTGCTGATTCAAAAATTTTCCACAAAAAAGATTAGATGAAAGTTGAGAATACGAGATGTGTGTGCCAAGAAATGGTAAAAGAAGTTAACAGCCATTCTGATATAGTAATTAAAATTTATCATGTGAGCTAATCTTTATAAGTTCTTTTCATTTAATTTTTATCAGGTAGCGTATCTGCTGCACGTTTAGCAATGCCGGTACTTTCCACTTAAGGATATTTCATTTGGTCGGCCATTAGATAAATGTTATCCTTCAGTGATTTAAAGATTTGAAAATATAAGAGTTAAAATATGCTGTTGATTAATGTTCCATGCTAATGCTGTTCAAAAGCTGAATTTTCCTTAATGTTGTCCTTGAGACTGGTAGTGAAGGTAAACTTGATGATCAATACAGATTACACTTGAGTAATTAAAACTGCTCACATGTATAGATGATGCTTGAATCCTTTTTAGATGGTTGTGCTTTACATCACAGTTTAATCAGCTTTGCAGTTGTGTAAACAGATTTGTTATGCGCAAATCGTAGAAAGCAAAAGACTATAAGTTATTCTTGGAACTTTGAAGCATTTGTAGCAAGTGCGGAGAAATAGATGAATAACCTCAAACGAAATGATGAATTTAAAATTTAATGCTTTTCAGGTTTGTTACAGTAGTGAAACTCAGAAACATACAAGCCATGACAACAGGAGGCTTATTTTGCTCGTTTTCAAGCTTTCTCGTGGCATGTTACTTACAAAGTGCTATGTTTTTATGAATGATGAAGGCAAACAATTATGGTAAGCAAGGGCGTACCTATGGGGGGGGGGGTGAGGGGTGAGGATATTCCCTCAAAGTTAATAGCAGTTGGCAAAATTAGAAGCGACTTTGTAAAATCCAGGTGAAATTTGAAAATTGGGATTTTTCTGTAAAATTAAAAAGAGTTAGCAGAATTTTTTTTAAATCTAGAGTTTAGTAAAATCTAGAGTAGTTGTCAAAATTGAGGCACTTGGCAAAATCTAGGGCAGTTGGTAAAATTCGAAGCTATTGGTAAAATACAGATGAGTTGTGAAAATTGGCATTGGTTTTGTGAAATTAAGGAAAGTTGGAAAAATCGAGAAAACTTGGCAAAATTAGAATCCACTTGGTAAAAACAGGAGATTGTGAAAAATTGAGATTGGCTTTGTGAAATTATGTAGAATTGGCGAAATCGGAACAACTTGGAAAAATCTTGAGGAGTTAGCAAAATTCGAAGTGACTTGGCAAAATTCAGGTGAGATGTAAAAATTGCAATTTATTCTCTAAAATTATGGCGAGTTGGCATAATTCGAAGCCACTTGATAAAATTCAGGCGAGTTGTGAAAATAGGGATTGGATTTGTAAAATTGAGGAGAGTTGGCAAAATCTTGGGGAGTTGGTCGGGACAACTTAGAAAAATCTAGTGGAGTTGGTAAAATTCGTAGTGACTTGATGAAATTCGTATATAAAATTTAGGTGAGATATAAAAATCGGGATGATTATCGAAAATGTATTGGAAGTTGACGTAATCTAGGGTGTGTTGGCAAAATTCGAAGCCACCTGGTTCAAGCGAGATATGAATTAAGGGAATTGTTCTGTAAAATTCATGACGCAGTCGCCAAATTCCCCCACCCCCCACCCCACGAAGGAATGAAATTCTTGGTATATACGCGACAGAGATGATATTTATGTAAATGTCTTATTTTCTCAGTTGGCAGAAACTGATTTCGAAGTTGGCATATCTTCGTCCCCCACAGCCGCAGTCATTCGCTACTTAGCTGACGGTGAATAAAGACAATGATAAATTATAGTGAATAATTAAAATGAATGATTACGTTGAACAATGATAATGAGTGATTTATAAATTAAGATTTTTGTGAATAATAGTAAGATTCGATGAATACGATATATCATTTGAACCATCACCATTTCAGCAGTATCATTCGCATTGACTTATTCATGTTACTTGTACGTAGAATGACAAATTAGTAAGCAGAATTAAGAGCAGCATTCCCCAACTCTTTAAGCACAAAGGCCGACCAGACAATGTTAGACAGTTCCTTATTAAAACCGAATTGCAGTGTCTGAGTGTAGAAGCTCTTGCTTGTGATTGAATATATTAACTTCGCGAATGGAATTTCTTCTTTCTGATTTGACTTTTTTCAACAAAAACATAATCAAGATATAGAATAATTTGAAATTAAAATATCATTTAGAAAACGCTTGGCCCAGGAAAAATACAACCGAGATATTACTTATGTTTTTATGATCCTCGATCTCTGTGAATTTGATTCAAAGTGTTTCGCTGTTGAAATGGAGATTTGTAAACACTGCTTTTTTAAGAACCCCACACAAATTGGTGGCACATGAATGTTGTGGTTGAAAGCTGAAATCTAGGTATTTAATTTTGCACACATTGTAGCCATAAAATCCTCAAGGAACCAAATTCCGTAGTAGAAAATGTTTCAGTTTATGAGGCTTTGCTTTGTGAAACAAGAAGCTTATTTTGAGGGATTTTAATATCAGTGTGAATATTTCGTTTATAAATTATTATATGACATATACTGTAGAATCTTAATGGATCTCGAATTTGGATTGGAAGTGTCTGTCAGTTTGTTGGTTGGGTTGTTTTACCTCTGAGCGGCACTTTTTTGCACACCATGGGCTAAATGGCCAGGTCACATGGACCCCGAGGGCTCAGAGAAGGTTGGGGGAGGGGACCCACTGGAACAGCTGTTGGGAGACAGATGGTAGCCTCCCGTTAAGGCCATCCAGCGTGTTCTTTAACGTGCACAGGGTATGTCTCTCCCGCACACGGGGCCACGGCTTAACGTCCCATCCGACGGACATGGCCTTTCCAAGCCCATCGGTGTCCCCTACTGACCGTGGGCAGGGCGGAGAATTTTGCGGAGATAAATCTCAATGCTGACCCAGCTGGGACTCGAACCTGGGAAATACAGATTACGAGCCTGGCACGCTACCGACTGAGCCACCCCACCACATCTGTCAGTTTGAATTCAAACCGAGAATATCCAGGTACACTGAAGAGTACATTTCAGGTATGAACTATCTTTATACACAATGTTTCATTGCAATTCAATAATTGTGCATTATTATATTGTAACAGTTGCATCCTTTTTGTAGCCTTTCTTTTCATATGAATCAAACGGAAACAATGATATATCTGTGATAGTCACCTCGCAAAAGAACATTCTAAAACTTACGGTCGTAAAATTGAAAGTTATTCAACGAGAAGTCGACACTTATGGATCTTTGGCATAAGTCTCCATTGTCGCTTCGGCCAATTTTTAAGTGACAGATGTTCGCTGTTTGACCACCACTGGGATGATCATATACTGGCTGACTGCGTCCGCCGTCTTCGCTTGTCTCCATTGCCGTATCTTCCGTTGTTTGGAGTTTGATAATCATCGGTTTGGGCGGAGTTTAAGACTATTAATCTGCACTTCTCGTTAATTAAATAATATAAAATGCATTTAGTGTAATTATTAAAAAACGAATGTTTCGAGTTAGGTTGCATCGTTTCTGGTGTTCGACAAGGCTGCTTTTTGTCTCCTTTTCTCCTTAGTTTGGTTATTGATTATGTTGTGCAAAATTCACCGCAAGGAAAAGATTTTGGGCTTAAATGGTCTAGAGATCTGAAAATTTCTAATTTAGATTATGCTGATGATTACCCCTTTTGGCAAATGACGTTGATGAGATGAACTCTTTCATTAGAGCTGTTGATGAAACTGGTAGTAGAGTAGGTTTGGTTATAAACAGAGAGAAAACTAAAGTGATGAAAACTGTTCAGGCTTGCTGTGGTTCAGTTAATCTGAATGGTTGCACCCTTGAGCAGGTGTCTCAGTTCATTTATCTTAGGAGCTATGTAACAGATACTAGTGATTTGCGGCATGAGATTAACAGACGACCTTGCTGCCTGTACTTTAGAATCTATGGAGAGTGTTTAGAAATAGGTGTATACATCTAAAGACAAATTAGACAGTATATTAGTTTGGTTCTTTCTAGGGTTAGTTATGGTAGTGAAACTTGGACTCTTTTTAAAGAAGATAACAGGAAACTTGATGCTTTTGATTCTAGATGTTTGCCCAGTATCTTGGGCACTTACCTGGTTCAACTTTGTAAGTAATGACGAGGTTAGGCAAAGGAGTCAGCAACATCATTTGAGCAGCATAATGTGCCGTGATAGACTCCGTTCGTTTGGCAATGTCGCCCATTTGCATAATTATAGATTAACAAATAGGGTGATGAACAGTGTGCTTAAAGGCTTCAAAAAGAGGGGGAAACCTAGTCTGCAGTGGGCAGACAGTGTCAAACAGGACATTGTTAAATTTGGTGTACAGTGTCCAGATGCAGCAGATGTAGCTCAGGATAGATATGCTTGGAGAACTAAACTGTACGATCTGATTGGACCGCCGTAGTCCATGGGTGCTTGAGGATGATGATAAATCTGTTGTGCTGTTTAGCTACTTTCTGTGCTTTGTCAGTCAGGCTATCAAGCCAAAGATTCTTATGAGCTTTCAACTAATCTCTTAGATATTATTAAGCTCTCTGTAATGCTATTTGTTAAGACTAAAAGGGTGTTTCTAAAGTTTAATCCCACACTTTTCCCTTTCAGAAATAAGCTACATTTCCTTATCACTCAAATGATTGTCTCCTATGTTCCATTTTCACCCAGAAGAATGTCATTTGCTTCAAGGATATAGCCTGTTCAAAACTGTCCCATTCATCAGTTGTAAACAAACCACAATTGCCAAAATGACTAACTTATTAACAGTAAGCTTTGGCTATCTCTGTACCTTTCAGTGTTAAAGGTAAATTTTTTAAACTTAGGATATTTCTTAAGATTCAGTTGGTCGAATGTTTGGGGTTTTATGGCACAAGAACTAGGCATTTTGCAACAAACAAGACAGCAGGAAAAGAATAAAGAAATAAATTCATGTAAGCCTACAAACAAAGTTAAAAGCAAAATACAAAAATCATAAAAAAGGACTGTGTAAAAAAAAAACTAAAAAGTGTTAAATATAGAAATCAACAATTGGTTGGATTTTTTTTTACCTCTGACTGACATTATTTTTTTGCATACAATGGGCTAAATGGTCAGGTTACAAGGACCCCGAGGTTCAGAGAAGGTTGGGGGAGGGAACCCACTGAACAGCTGTTGATAGACAGATAGCAGTCTCCCGTCAAGGCCATCCAGTGTGTTCTTTAAATGCTCTTCCACACACGGGCCATAGCTTAACATCTCATCCGACGGATGGTAGCCTGTCCGAGCCCACCGATGTCCCCTACTGACCATGGGCAGGAGGTTTTGCAGAGACCAATCTCAGGGCTGGCTCAGCTGGGACTAGAACCTGGGAACTGCAGACCAAGAGCTTGATGCACTACTGATTGAGCCACCCCGTCCCAATGTTTTGAGTAGTTCTACTCATCGTTTATTTAGCTGATAGGCTACCTAGTCGGAGCTTACACTTTTCAGGTAACACATTCCTTGCTCATACATTCCAACATACTGCCACACTCGAAATTCATAAGTCTACCACTTTTAATAATAAACAGGTAAGTTTTTTTTAGACTACCAAACTAAATATGTTTATTCTAACATTTCCAAGTTATTGTTGATAAAATGTGGTGGTGGTATATTTCAGTTGTACAGTTAGAAAACTCGCCACGTTCACTCAATCGTATTTTGAGAAATATAAGAAAAAGTGATTGCGATTAGACAAGGAAAAATTTTCACAGGAAAATGCAAGCGAAATCATCCCTGGATTTAAATGGTAATTTCAACAGTTATTTCGTAAATATTTAATGAGTGTTGTTCTGGATAATTTAGTGAATAATTTTGAATTTACAAGTTTTGTTTCTCGTTGATGGCCATGGCAAGTTTTAAAACTAACTTTAGCTAGAAATCAATAAGGCAGAGTTTTGTAACTAAACTGGACTTGTCGAGTTTAATTTCTGATTCACAATATTGTTGTAACCACCCCCGATTATATTAGAGGCGGTACAACATTAGTGACCGACTTCCATCCCTGCAGCCAGTCTGATGCTGGCTCCCAGAACTAACACTAAAATGATACACACATATACAGATATCTAAACTAAGAGCAGTTACATATAACAAAATTTAACATTTATTTAACTTACTTTTTCAATCAAAGTCACACACTCGATTAACATACTTTTCGATGGGCGCCCACGGCGCGGTCCCTTCCTTATAAGGGAAACTTAGTGAATGGCATACAATAGCCAATTCCAAAACTCATGGGTCCCAGAGGATGCTCGAGAGGCTGGTAGGAGCTAACAGTTTCTCAGTCCCATATAGGAGCAGCTTTTCTCAATGGTAGATCAGTTTCAGTAGTATAATTAGCATACTGCCATTTTTCAGAAATGAGCCATGAAGCAATACGTTCTATGAAATTTATGGTAGCAAACTGTGACTTACTGGCTTGGCTAGACTCCATTGATCTCATGCGAGTATGGATAACATGTTTGCATTCAATTCAAGACGAAGCCACTACAAATGAAATTTTGGTTTATGTTTCTGTATTGAAAGCATGTAACGTTATAAGTAATGTTTTCATTTATTTTTTCTGAAAATAAAATGCTATCCGTCGTATTCTGAGAACTCAAACTATAGAGACAGTGACGTTGGCGCTTCACGTGCATTTGTTGAAAATTTCTTTTGCTCCTTAATTGTAAAATGAGACACTTGCTTTAAAACTTTATACTCAGCCGGTTTTAAAACTTTATATTCCAGCCGGTTTACAAACAATTAAATTCGTCATGCAACCCTTTTTCAGTACATTAATCTCGAGACAGGGTAACGTTTCCAAAATTCCGCGAGATTTCTAAATCTATAAGCCTCCTGAAGAATTAAAAAAAAGAATGCTCACCTCAAGAAGGAATCGAGGAGATTCTGGCAAGAAGGCCATCCCAACCGCTGATACTACAGCAGGTAAGGAGCATACGAGGAGGAATACTCGCCATCGACCGAAATGGAGCCGTTTGGCATCCATGATGCTGGCTCCTGAAACAGATAAACGGATGAAGAAATCGCTTGGGGGAGGAACGAAAGACAACAAATATGTATAAACAATGCCAACAGCTAAAAAATCCCTATTGTTCCAATATTAAATATAAATAAACTGATTCAAATTTATCATATTGTCTTTCCCTATGATAAGTCAATGGGAAGCTAAAGTCAAAGCTCTATAACTTCTAAAACAAGTTTTTTTGCTTTGAAAAAAGTAATAGCAGATAAAAATCTCAATCAAATAAATCGATATCTCGATTTTTTGACAATATTCATTCAGCATTTAATGAGTTGTGGAAGTTTGAATATTTAGCAATAACAATGCCAGGCACAAAAATTGACTTTAGAAGTTAATTAAAACTTAGTAATAAGTATTTATCAAAGTATTTAATAAAATAAGTTTCTATTTTAGAACTTTGTGCAAAGAATTATTTCATTATTCTTCAGTTTTGTTTAAGTTTCATAAGACCGACATTACTGTTGTTAAATATTCAAACTTCCATAACTCATTAAATACTTAATGAATATTGTTAAAAAACCGATATATTGATATATATGAATGAGCTCTTTATCTGCTATCACATTTTTCGATACAAAAAAGTTTTAGAAGTTATAGAGCTTCGACGTTAGTCTACGGTTGACATAGCATAGGGTTACTCTTTATTTATAGAAACCAGTATAGATGTATCGAAAAATTATATCATATGTTGCTTCTCTTTGAAATTCTTAATATTATTTTACAAATCTATATGGAAAATCAAGTTATGGTGATCACTGAAAGCTTAAGTTTGTTACAGACTCACTAATTATCAAAAGCGACATATTTTTTCGCATTTTACTATTGTTAAATTCTGCAAAATATTTAATTATTTTTTTTTCGTAAAATCATTATTTTTTACATAAAATCATTATTTTTTATCATCATTATTACCTACTGGCAAGAAGCAGTTGAAATATCTTGCAAGGAAACCAAACGCTTAACAAAGGTAGCACGAAAAGTGAAAGAAGTTCGATTTTGGGGCTTACACATAGTACCAAAAATTTTGTGGCTTTCCAAGTTTACACTTTCAGGGATTACAAAAGAAACTACTGATGCCAAAGATCTTAAAATTAAATTTCCTCTAACACCATAAAAACCAGAGTATTGCACAGAAACCAAAAATTGTACATTGCAGAGAGCAATTTCATTGCTTTTCATTTTAATTTCATCAAATTTTATTACTACCAAGGCCTATATATTTTTATATTAAATTTTATTGCTTTGTGAAAGTCTTTACTCACAGCCAAGCCCTGGTTATATGTATCCTATTTAAAACTCTACTTACCTGTTTTGGGAGTAACTCCCCACGCCAAGACAGCGACAAAGACGCCTCCTAACGCCCAGAACAGGAGGAGGAGGCTTAAGTGGCGCCCTCTATTTTTTCTCACCAAGAATTCAGAGTAGTAGGTAAAAACTATGGGCAGGGAGCCTCCTATGCTGCGCAGAAGAGAAAAAAAGAAAAAAACCATTCAATTTGATTTTATTGGTGTGACATGAAAATAATTTTGTGTATAATTCCAGCAGTTAAGAATAATTAATATTCATCACGAAAGAATTGTCTAGAATGAACATGTAAACTACAGAAAAAAAATTGTAACACCTGGAAGGATTAATGCCATTTTATTGAAAGGCAGGTAGCTGTTATCATAAACAGAGATGTGCGATTGATTACATTATAAAAAAAATATGGAAAATAACCAGTTTTCCTATCCGGTAAAGTGGTATAATTAGTGCGATGTTGGACCGCCCCGCAAGCAATACATTCATGAACACGGCGGAGAAAGCTATTGTACAGCCCTATAATGTCCTCCTGAGGGATAGAACGCCAAATAACGCAAAGTCGCTGTTCCATTTCAGCGACAATGGTTGGCGCACTTCTTCGGTGTTGTTGGAGCTGTGGGTCCATCATGTCCCAAACGTGTTCAGCAGGTGAAAGGTCCGGCGAGTGTGCTGGCCATAGCTGTACTTGAATGTTTTGCTCGTGTAGATACTGCAGACTAATGCAGGTATGTGGGGACAGGCGTTATCTTGCTGTTAAAATGGCGTTATCATGCTGCTGAACAAATGGGACAGCCACTGGCTGCAAATGTTGGTAACATATCTTTGTGCTGTTAGAGATCTCCTTGTGATGACTAGTTCTGACCGAAATGTCGACTAATAGCATCTCACACCAAGACACCAGGTGTTACAGCTGTGTGATCATGTCGCATGCACTGGGTGGCATTCCTTTCCCCTGGATGACAGTGAACACGTTGTCTATCGTCGTGCTGATCAAGACAAAAACGAGATTCATCACTAAACACCACGGTACTTCACTTTTGTTCTTTTTCAGTTCTATCTGAGGCGACACCACTGAAGACGTACTTAATCTGGAACTGGTCTTGATTGCTATTTACAAATCACTTGAGTACTCTTAAACGGACTTTATTGAAGAACTGGGTATTTGGTTAGGTCATCTGGTTTGCAACTATGCCACTCTGACTGGTGATTTTAACCTGGATATCCTGAAAAGGGATACTCATATGACCAATTATTTTCAGACAATAAATTCAAATGGATTTGTAAATGTTTCATAGATGGATTTGAAATTTTCATATAATGTCAGAATGATTTCATAGATGTTACTAGAGAATACGCTCAAGCTTGTTTAGATAATCTTTTTATTAGAAATTTTAAATTAAGTTGTGTGACTACATATTTAATTAAAGTAGACATCACTGATCATTATTTCATATGTTGTAATATTGATTTCGGTTTTACTAAATCAATTAAGGAAAGATCAAAGTCTGCAATTAGGACAAGAATAAACTATAATACTCTTCTTAAATTTGCGCCGGTAGATTCATGGCAAAATGTTTACCTTCAGGGTAACGTAAATTTAGCATTTGATACTTTTGTAAGGGATTTAGAAATGTTAATTAATCGATCGAAAGTTCCTATTACCACTTCTAAAGTGAAAAAGCTAAAACCATGAATTACCACAGCTACGGTTAATTCAGTACAATATAAAAATGAGATGTATAAAAAAAAGAGTAGAATGGATCAGAGTGAATCAAATTTTTTTAAACGATATAAAAATATTTTGACAAATACAATTAGACAAGCAAAAATGATTATTACAAAGATGGCTTGACGAAAAATGGGAACAATACCAAAAAACATTGGGATACCATAAATGAGATGTGTGGCAGAAAAAGGTAAAGTTAAAATCTTGCCAAAGGAGATTTCAAATACAAATGGTAGCATTAATAATAATAATAATTTATTTCATGCAGAGGGTTACAGTAAAGTCAAGGTACAGGTAATTTTAGATATTAATTTAAACGTTCAAATGGCTTAGATGAAAGTCCTAAGAATTTTGTTAATATATTTAATGAATATTGTTACGACAGAAGGAATCTGGCAACCGAAAGCAAAAAATTTCAGCCAACGAATAAGAACTTTGGGAGAATTTGGAGAAGAAGAGTGGAGCGTTAACGGTCGTTTTGCGGTAACGGTCGGTGAGTTCGAAAATGGACGGTGAGCTGTTCTGAGACAGTGCGCGTAAGTATCAAGAAGTAACTTGATGTGTTGTGTATACGCGGAAGGATAAAAGTGGGATCTTTTATCGTTAAGTATCAAGAAGTAACTTGATGTGTTGTGTATACGCGGAAGGATAAAAGTGGGATCTTTTATCGTTAAGTATCAAGAAGTAACTTGATGTGTTGTGTATACGCGGAAGTATAAAAGTGGGAACTTTTATGGCTAACTTCGAATGTCTACACGGACTGTCTTTTTGTTCGGCTAGTGTGTGAAAAGTTATTAGCACAGGACGAGAATTGGTTTACGAGTGAAGATCTTCGGGTGACCTGGTAAATCAAGTAAAAGGTAGTATTTAGTAAAATACACAGAGCTGATATTGTGTGCTTTACGCAGGAAGATTGATGACTTGTGCATGTTAATAGTTGATTTGTTAATAAGATACTTCATCCATATTTCCTTTGTAACAATTTACCTTGTATTGAATTTGGTTTTGAAATATAGCTTTTAATACTCACGCTCAGCGGCTATCCATTTTTGTAATCCGCAACATTTGGTGTCAGAAGTGGGATTAATTTAATTGAATGCCTTTCACTAGAAGTATGGATGAGTTAATAAAGCTGATGACTGATTTGAAAGCCGATATGGCCGCACAATATAATGAGTTGAGAACTGAGATAGTTTCTCAAAAAGATGATTTGAAAGCCGATATGGCCGCCCAAAGCGATAAAATAGGTGACTTGAAAGCCGAAATGGCCGCACGAAATAATGAGTTGAGAACGGAGATAGTTTCTCAAAAAGATGACTTGAAAGCCGAAATGGCCGCACAAAATCATGAGTTGAGAACGGAGATAGTTTCTCAAAAAGATGATTTGAAAGCCGAAATAGCCGCACAAAATACTGAGATGAGAGCTGAAGTGGCTTCTCAAATTGATAAGATTTCTGATAAGTGTAAGGACATTATGATTGAACTAAATAGTGTAAAAGATGATCTTGATAGTGTTAAGTTAGATTATAAACATGAAATTGAAATTGTAAAAACTGATTGTGAACGCCAGTTTCAGATTTTGAGAAATGAAATGTTACCTTCTGCCTGTGATAATAATTCTAGTGGAAATAATGTTATTACATATATCGCTAAAAATACAACTAAACCTTCTACATATGATGGTCAATCATCTTGGACAGTATTTAAAACACAATTCGAAGTTATCGCTACAGCCAATGAGTGGAATGAATTCCAAAAGGCCAGTTTTCTTGCAGCTTCCTTAAGAAATTCTGCTGCGGAAGTTTTGCAGTCTGTTCCAGAAGAAAAACGACTTGATTATCAAAGTCTAGTTTCTGCATTAGAACTAAGGTTTGGTGATAGTTATTTAAAACAATATTACGTGACTCAATTTAAACATCGCATGCAGAAAAATGGTGAAACTTTGCAAGAGCTTGCTAGTGATATTGAGCGTCTAGCTAGATTGGCTTATAGTAACTGTCCACCAGAAATTCAAGATAATTTAGCTCAATTACAATTTATTGATGCTATTGCTGACCCTGACACTCAGCAATCTCTGAGGATGTTGGAAGGTGAATCCTTAAAGTCAGCTGTGGTACATGCTATGAAATACGAGTGCTCCAGGCTTTCCTCCCGAGCGAACAAACGTGCAGTGAGATTTGTGAGTGCAGAAGAAACTGCAGAAAAGGATAATGAAATGAAAGAACTAACCAAAGCCATACTATCCGTTTTGAAAGATATAAAAGGTTCTTCAAAACCTACAACAGACCTCCAGTGTTGGAATTGTGGCAAGACCGGACACATTCGTACCAACTGCACTAGGAAACGAATGAGGAGTCCAAGTCCATCAACTAGACAACAAGATCAGGGAAACAGAAAATTAGTCAATCTTGCGAGGCAAAGGCTGGTTGTTGATTGGTTGGCCCCAGGGGAAGTCGCCCACGTTTCAACATTACATGGCGATAATAATGGATTAGTAGCTGATGGAGCCATAAATGGAATGCCTTGCCGTATGATAGTCGACACTGGTGCAAATGTAACTTTACTCAGAACGGATATAATAAAGAAAATAATACCTCACCCAAACTTGAATACTACACAGTCTAGAATAAGCCTACAAACGGCCACTGGAGATCGTGCAAAAGTTCATGGAAAAATAGAACTTAATATTCGAGTTGGTAGCTGTCTGGTTCGCCATCCTGTTTACATCGCTGACATCTACGACGAATGCATATTAGGCCTTGATTTTCTTAAGAAACATGGATTCAACATTAGACCCAGTGATAACCTACTCATCTATGAGACAGAAGAGATTCCTCTGCTTAGCCGGACGTCTGATTCTTTATCAAGCGTAACTCCAATATTAGTGACGGAAGACACAGAGATCCCAGCACAAAGTGAAGTTATAGTCCGTGGACATCGGGCGGAGACTTCTGGGGCCTTCCGATTGGCAGTTACTGATGCCTCTGGTAAAGGAGCTTTGGCTCATAATATCCTGGTTGCAAGGACTTTAGTCAGAATAGATAAAGAACAGATCCCTATCAGAGTGATGAACTGTAACAAATCCAGCAGAATGTTAAAAAAAGGTGAGGAATTAGCAATATGTGAAGCTGTTACCTGTGTAACAAGTATAAATAAAATAGAAGTTACCGATTCACATCAAAATCATACAGACATCCCATCTCATCTTACTGAATTATGGAGAGAAACAAGACAAATATTAACTGAAAACCAAGCTGTTAAGGCCGAGAACTTATTAAAAGAATTTTCTGACATTTTTTCTGCCACATCAAATGATTATGGTCGTACTAACCTGACAGAACATAAAATCAACACTGGTGATTCTCCTCCAGTCCATCTGCCGGCAAGAAGGCTTCCATTGGCAAAAAGAGAGGAGACGGAACAACTCATAAAGGACATGGAAGCTCAGGGCATTATAGAACCATCACAGAGTCCCTGGACATCACCAGTAGTTCTTGTCAAGAAAAAGGATGGATCTACACGATTTTGTGTAGATTATCGCAGATTAAATGACGTAACAAAGAAAGATTCCTTTCCTTTACCCAGGATTGACGATACACTAGACACTTTATCTGGGTCAGAATGGTTCTCAACATTAGATTTAAAGAGCGGCTATTGGCAAGTTGGTATACGTCCTGAAGACCGTGAGAAAACAGCTTTCAGTACAGGGAATGGACTTTGGCAGTTTAAGGTGATGCCATTTGGACTTTGTAATGCACCTGCCACATTTGAGCGACTAATGGAGTCAGTGCTCAAAGGTTTGTCTTTGGAGGTCTGCCTGGTTTACTTGGACGACATCATAGTTCTTGGAAGAACGTTTGAAGAACATTTGAGAAATCTTCGTCAAGTATTTGAAAAACTTAAGGCAGCCAAGTTAAAATTGGGACCGACAAAGTGTAAACTGTTCCAGCAAGAAGTTCATTACCTTGGTCATGTGATCACTACAGCAGGGATTAAGACTGATCCTAGTAAGATAGAAGCTGTAAGAGACTGGCCTCCACCACAAGATGTTCATCAACTTCGTAGTTTTATTGGACTTTGCACCTACTATAGAAGATTTGTCAAAGGTTTCTCCAACATCGCAAGGCCATTACATCGTCTGACAGAAGAGGGCCAGCGGTTTATGTGGACCACCGAATGCGATATAGCCTTTCAACAGCTAAAGAAAACTCTTTCCACAGCACCAGTGCTAGCGTACCCACAAACTGGAAAACAATTCGTGATAGATACTGACGCAAGTAACACAGGAGTTGGTGCTGTGCTTTCACAAGAACAAGACGGACAAGAGAGAGTTATTGCATACTTTAGTAAAACTTTATCCAAACCAGAGCGGAATTACTGTGTAACACGCAAAGAACTGTTAGCAATAGTAAAAGCAATAGAACATTTTCATCATTATCTCTATGGCCAGAAATTCCTTATACGTACTGATCATGCTGCACTTAGATGGTTATTAAACTTCAAAAACCCTGAAGGACAAATCGCTAGGTGGATACAACGGTTACAAGAATACGATTTCTCCATCGAACATCGAAGTGGTAAAATGCATAAGAATGCAGATGCTCTTTCCAGGCGCCCATGCATTGACTACTGTAAACATTGCTATAATGCAGAACTGAAATTTGGAACTAAAGAGATAATGCCCATAAGACAAATAGTATCGACACAAACAAACAATGACACCCCTAACATCTGGAATCCAATTGAAATCAGGAAGGCTCAACTAGATGATGAAGACATAAAACCAATATTAGAATTGATTGAAAAATCTGATGTAAGACCTAATTGGGAGCAAATCTCGAGGTATAGTCCAACTACTAAAAGTTACTGGGCACAGTGGGACTCCTTAAAAATGAAAGACGGAGTATTATACAGAAGATGGGAGAATCCCACTGGACGGCTGATCCGTTGGCAGATAATCCTTCCTCGATCCCGAGTGGAACTTGTGATGAAAGATGTACATGATAGTGCCACTGGAGGACACTTCGGTGTTAATAAGACATTAGCCAAAGCCAGGGAACGATTTCATTGGTTGAAAAGTAGGGCAGACGTTGAGAGATGGTGTAGGCAATGTGAAGCCTGTGCAGCAAAGAAAGGCCCTAAGACTAGGAGTCGGGGTAAGCTGCAGACGTATAACGTTGGTGCCCCTTTTGAAAGAATAGCCATTGATGTAATGGGTCCGTTTCCTAGAACTGATGATGGAAATCGATATTTATTAGTGGTAATGGATTATTTCACAAAGTGGCCTGAGGTATATCCCATCCAAGACCAGGAAGCAACAACAGTGGCTGAGATGATAGTTAATAACTTCATTAGTAGGTATGGAGTACCTTTACAACTCCACTCTGATCAAGGACGGAATTTTGAATCCAATGTGTTTAAAGGCATCTGTCAACTATTAGGCATTCAGAAAACCAGAACAACTCCCTTACACCCTCAGTCGGATGGTATGGTTGAAAGGTTCAATAGAACAATTGCTCAGCATTTAGCATTATTTGTGAACGACCACCAACGTGACTGGGATCGCCATGTACCACTCCTTTTGCTGGCATATAGAACGGCAGTGCATGAGACAACTGGACAGACACCTTCCATGATGATTTTTGGAAGAGAGTTACGTCTTCCCTGTGACCTTTTATATGGTCGGCCCGAAACAATGCCTGTGTCCACTCCACAATACGTACAAGAATTGCAACAACGACTAGAAGAAATCCATCACTCCGTTAGACATAACATCGACATAACAAGTGACAGAACCAAAACAAGATATGACAGTAAAATAAATGGAACTATTTTCAATCAAGGAGATCTTGTCTGGCTATACAGTCCACATAGAAAGAAAGGACTATCTCCAAAACTTCAGAAACCTTGGGAAGGTCCATATACAATAGTTAACAGGATTAATGACGTGGTATATCGCATTCGTCGACGTCCAGCTACAAAGTGCAAGGTGGTTCACGTGGATCGTTTGGCCCCGTTTCATCGAAGAACTGAAGAAACTTTGGAATCCAGAATTGTTCGGGACGAACAAGACCTAGGAAGGGGGCAGTGTTACGACAGAAGGAATCTGGCAACCGAAAGCAAAAAATTTCAGCCAACGAATAAGAACTTTGGGAGAATTTGGAGAAGAAGAGTGGAGCGTTAACGGTCGTTTTGCGGTAACGGTCGGTGAGTTCGAAAATGGACGGTGAGCTGTTCTGAGACAGTGCGCGTAAGTATCAAGAAGTAACTTGATATGTTGTGTATACGCGGAAGGATAAAAGTGGGATCTTTTATCGTTAAGTATCAAGAAGTAACTTGATGTGTTGTGTATACGCGGAAGGATAAAAGTGGGATCTTTTATCGTTAAGTATCAAGAAGTAACTTGATGTGTTGTGTATACGCGGAAGTATAAAAGTGGGAACTTTTATGGCTAACTTCGAATGTCTACACGGACTGTCTTTTTGTTCGGCTAGTGTGTGAAAAGTTATTAGCACAGGACGAGAATTGGTTTACGAGTGAAGATCTTCGGGTGACCTGGTAAATCAAGTAAAAGGTAGTATTTAGTAAAATACACAGAGCTGATATTGTGTGCTTTACGCAGGAAGATTGATGACTTGTGCATGTTAATAGTTGATTTGTTAATAAGATACTTCATCCATATTTCCTTTGTAACAATTTACCTTGTATTGAATTTGGTTTTGAAATATAGCTTTTAATACTCACGCTCAGCGGCTATCCATTTTTGTAATCCGCAACAATATTTTACAACTGTTATATTATCATTATTTTTACAAGAACAAAGTGATGATAAGGTAGGTGATATACTAAATTGTTTAAACTGTAAAATTTACAATTCGGTTTTATGCCACATGTTTCAGAGCAGGAGCTTCTAGATGTTTTGAAAGGGTTAAAAGTGGGTAAATCACTTTTATTGGAAAATTATCGACCTATTTTTCTTTTATCTACTATTTCAAAAAATTTTGAAAAACTTATTAAACAAAAATTGGTAAGTTATTTTGATAAGTATGAGCTTTTTGCTCCAAACCAGTTTGGTTTTCGAAAGGGGATGGGTACAGAAAATGCCATTCTTGAGTTGACCTCTATAATATATAAAACTTTTAACCTAAATTTAAAGACAGTAGTTATTTTTCTAGATTTGAAAATGGCTTTTGATTCAGTTCGCCACAGTATCTTATTAGAAAAGTTAAAATATAGTGGGATAGAGGGCAGACTCTATTATGGATTAAAAGTTACTAACGAATAGAAAACAAAAGGTTAAGATTAATGACTCTGTTAGTAACGAAACCAGTATCAAAGTTGGAGTACATCAGGTTGGTACATCAAAGTTGGAGTACATCTGTTTTTAGTTTACATAAATAATTTTTGTATCATGAATCTTAGCGAAGAAGTCATTGCATTTGCCGATGATACAGCATCAATTTATTCAGAGTAGTTGTTGGGTTGTTTTACTTCTGAGCGGCACTTTTTTGCACACCATGGGCTAAATGTCTAGGTCACATGGACCCCGAAGGCTCAGAGAAGGTTGGGGGAGGGGACCCACTGGAACAGCTGTTGGGAGACAGATGGTAGTCTCCCGTCAAGGCCATCCAGCGTATTGTTTAACGTGCACAGGGTATGGCTCTCCCGCACACGGGGCCACGGCTTAACGTCCCATCCGACGGACGGCGGCCTTTCCAAGCCCATCGGTGTCCCCTACTGACCGTGGGCAGGGCGGGGAATTTTGCGGAGATAAATCTCAACGCTGACCCAGCTGGGACTCGAACCTGGGAACTACAGATTAAGAGCCTGGCGCGCTACCGACTGAGCCACCCCCGCCCCCTATTCAGACTAGGAACAGGATATTTTAAATAATATAAACAGTGATATAGTACAGAACCAGAAGTGGTTTAAATTAAATAAATTAACTTTAAATAGTAAAAAAAGCAAAATATATACATTTCAGATTAAGAGAAAATCAGCAAGATTATTTTTATAATAAAATTGTTTTTCATTCACAGAATTGTACGACAGTAAGCTGTATGTGCGAAAAAATAGAGGGAGTAGATCGTTATAAAGTATTTAGGTGTTTACATTGATCGACGTTTATGGTGGATAATACATATAAATAATGTAATTAAAAAAATTAACTCTATTATACCAAATATTTATTATATTCGCAACTTTGTGAATACTTCTGTTCTAAAATTGCTATATTTCTCTTGGGTTAAATCGTACCTGTTACAAGATTTATTATTTTGGGGAGGTGCGTGTTGGACCACAATCAAAGCTCTCCAATGCGCTCATAATCATACTGAGATGTATATTGCAAATGAGAAAATATGATAGTCTAATAAACGCTTGCAATAAAGAAAATATTTTACAAATTAGGAAATTGTATGTTTTTCAAATATTAAAATATGTTAAAACCCATTGGAATTGATTTTATTTTCGAATTTTCCGAAGATAACGCGTTTTTTACAAGGTATAATATTGATGGATACCCTAGCATGTAAAACACTTGTGCAGAGACATTTTATTTACTTATCTAGTAAATATTTCAATGCTTTACCCGAAGACCTCAAAACAATTAATAATGAAAGAGAATTCATTGGAAATAGCAGGAAGTGGTAACTTAATTTGGAGAATGTACATGTTTTGTTTTAGGACAGTTAATCGGGATTATTTTGTTATAATATTCTTATATTTACAACATAAACTTATTGATAATGTACATGAGATTTTTTTCCCTCCAAGAGTAAATTGTTCTGTTGTATACTTACAAGTCTTTTTGATATTTATGATGTATTTATATTTGTTGCCAAATTAACTTATTTCTGATTGAGTTGCATAATTTCCTCCAAACACGAGTACTTCACTCTAATGGAGGCTCATACTTATTTTTACTATCATTGAAAATGGAAAAATTAGAAATTGCTGTATACTAATGACAATTACGACAATTCATATTTTTTTATCTGAATTCAAGATTTTCTATGATGTGCCGAATATATACAACGTTAATTTTGAAAATCAGAAAAAATGTGTAAGCATTTTAGTTTAGTGTAAGCAACAGTTTAGCAATTTCTATTGTATAAAGAGTATTTTTTGTTGTATTATGAAAATGTGAAAATAAAAATCTTCTTCTTCTTCTATGTTGGCAGATGTGAGGGGCAAATGCAGTACCGGACGATCGGCTCGCAATGAAAACTATAAAAGCCTGTTGTTTACCGTCCGCCTGGTAGGTATTCGATGTCTTACCTGTTGCCAGTCCCTTTGCAGTTGCGTTGTAGTCGCAAATCTATCACGCAATGTATGACCATGGAGTGATGCCGATGTATGACCACGCCGATGACAAAGCCGATGTATGACCACGGAGCGACAGGACGTCGCAATTGGCGGTCCTGTCGCTCCGTGGTCATACATCGGCTTTCTGATCCTTTTCTCTCCCCATCCCCCTATGTGTTGTTGGGGTTGCCTGACAAGAGTTTGGAAGGAATTATAGGAAATCAATGTATTATTGGTTTCAGCTTACGATATTTCCAACATACAATGGGTTTTGTGGAACGAATTACCATCATATGTTGGGACCCCACTATATTTACAAAGAAAGGAAATTATTAATCTTTTATTCAAACTTTTGCATTGTATAGTTGTCAGAGACAAAGATATTTACGAAGTTAGTGTGAACTCTCTTCCTAAAAATTAAATTTATTTTTTCAAATAATCATAAAGTAAGTTCTTACAAGTTAAATAAGTAACAGATGCAGATTGAATTCGTTTAATAATCCATATCTGCTATTTCACAGCAATCTTGTCTAATACAGGGTGATCGAAAAGCCATGCAACCCATTTCCTGAAACATGTTCTGTTTGTGAAACAAAAAATAAGAACATTGAAATCAGAAAACAAAACAGAATGTTTTATTAAGGATTGAAAATGTTCACCATTATCAGCAATGCTTGAATTCCCTCTTTATCTCATGTTTGATGCAGCACGGTGAAGAGTTTCTTCACTGGTGCTTGAAATGGAAATAGTTCATCAGACAAGATATTGTCGATTTGTTTGGCACAGGCAGGAGCGTAGCCATGGGGGGGGAGGCTCCCCCCAAGGTAACTCGGAATTGGCAAAATTGGAAGCGACTTCGTAAAATCTAGGTGAGTTGTGAAAATTTGCTATTTTTTTTTTGGAAAATTAAGAGGAGTTGTCAAAACTGAGGCAACTTGGCAAATTTGGCAGTTTGGAAAATGGAGACGCGGCAAAATTTAGAGCAGTTGGCAAAATTCGAAGCCACTTAGTAAAAACAGGTGAGTTGGCAAAATTCGGAGTGACTTGGTAAAATCTTGGGGAGTTGGCAAAACCGGGATAACTTGGCAAAATCTTGGGGAGTTGGCAAAATTCGGAGTGACTTGACAAAATCTTGGGGAGTTGGCAAAATTCGGAGTGACTTGACAAAATCTTGGGGAGTTGGCAAAATTCGGAGTGACTTGACAAAATCTTGGGGAGTTGGCAAAATTCGGAGTGACTTGGTAAAATCTTCGGGATTGGCAAAATTCGGAGTGACTTGGCAAAATCTTGGGGGGTTGACAAAATTCAGGTGAGATGTAAAAATCAGGATTTTTTCTGTAAAATTATGGCGAGTTGGCAAAACTTAGGGAGTTGACAAAATCTAGGGACAGTCTTAACAAAATTCGGAGTGACTTGGCAAAATCGAAGGGAGTTGGCAAAATTCTGGTGAGATGTGAAAATTTGGATTTTTTTCAGTAAAATTATGGCGAGTTGGCAAAATCTAGGAGAGTTGGCAAAATCTAGGAGAGTTGGCAAAACTTAGGGAGTTGGCAAAAAAGGGCAGTTGGCAAAATTCGGAGTGACTTGGCAAAAATGTGGAGATTTGACAAATTTCCGGTGAGATGTAAAAATGGCAATCTTTTTTTCTGTAAAATTATGGCGTGTTGGCAAAAACGAGGCAGCTTCGCAATATCTAGGAGAGTTGGAAAATCTTGGGGGAGTTGGCAAAATTCAGAGTTGCTTTACAAAAATCAGGTGTGATGTAAAACTGGGATTTTTTCTGTAAAATTGTGGCGAGATGGCAAAATCTAGGGCAGTTGGCAAAATTCGAACCCACTTGGTAAAATCTTGCGGAGTTTGAAAGTTTGAAGTGATTTTAGTCAACTATCCTGAATTTCAGAAACCCAATTCCAATTATCACAACTCGCCCGTATTTTCCAAGTGGATTCGAATTTTGCCAACTGCCCTACATTCTGTTACGTTTCCTCAATTTATCCAACATTCCTTTATTTCACAAAACAAATCTCAATATTCACAACTCGCCTACATTTTACCAAGTGCATTCGAATTTTGCCAACTACTCTAGATTTTGCCAACTCGCCGTAATTTACAGAAAAAATCGCACTTTTTACATTCCCTGAATTTGCCAAGCCACTTCGAATTTTATCAACTCGCCTTAATTGCACAAGAAAGGCACATTTTTCCCAACTCCCCTGTATTTTACCAAGTGGTTTCGAATTTTGCCAACTCCCCTAGATTTTGCCAACAGTTCTTAGTTTTTCCAACTCTCCTTAATTTCACAAAACCAATCCCAATGTTTACAACTCACCTGTACTTTACCAAGTGGTTTCCAGTTTTGCCTACTTCCCCAGATTTTGCAAAGTTTTCTCGATTTTATCAACTCTCCTTAATTTCACAAAAACAATCCCAATTTTCAAAAATCGCCCGTATTTTACCAAATGGATTCAAATTTTGCCAACTGCCCTAGATTTTGCCATCTCGCCACAATTTTACAGAAAAAAAATCACAGTTTTACATCACACCTGATTTTTGTAAAGCAACTCTGAATTTTGCCAACTCCCCCAAGATTTTCTAACTCTCCTAGATATTGCGAAGCTGCCACGATTTTGCCAACACGTCATAACTTTACAGAAAAAAGATTGCGATTTTTACATCTCACCTGAATTTTGCCAACTCCCTACGATTTTGCCAAGTCACTCCGAATTTTGTCAAGACTGTCCCTAGATTTTGTCAACTCCCTAAGTTTTGCCAACTCGCCATAATTTTACAGAAAAAATCCTGATTTTTACATCTTACCTGAATTTTGTCAACTCCCCAAGATTTTGTCAAGCCACTCCGAATTTTACCAACTCCCCAAGATTTTGTCAAGCCACTCCGAATTTTGCCAACTCCCCAAGATTTTGTCAAGCCACTCCGAATTTTGCCAACTCCCCAAGATTTTGTCAAGCCACTCCGAATTTTGTCAACTCCCCAAGGTTTTGTCAAGCCACTCCGAATTTTGCCAACTCCCCAAGATTTTACCAAGTTACTCCGAAGATGCCAACTCACCTGTTTTTATTAAGTGGCTTCGAATTTTGCCAACTGCTCTAAATTTTGCCATCTCTCCATTTTCCAAACTGCCTTAGATTTGCCAAGTTGTCTCGATTTTGACAAATCCCCTTAATTTTCCAAAAAAAAAAAAATTGCGGAGTTTTAAAGTTTGATTTGGGCAATTTAGGAGAGATGTAAAGATAGGGATTAGTTTCGAGAAATTAAGGAGATTTGACGAAATCAAAGCAAAAATTAATACTGACTTGCAACAATTCAGACGAGATGTAAATGTTGGAAATATTTCTGAGAAATTATGAAATTATGGCTAGTTGGCAAAATTGGAAGTCAAATTTCAAATTACGGGTAGTTGGCAAAATTGAAAATCAAATGGCAAAAATGTAGGAGAGACGTGAAAATTGTTTTACCTCCCCCCCACGGGGAGCGAAATCTAAGCAAGTTTGCTCAGTCAATTGGCAAATCTTGCGAAAATTTTGCTCGAGCTGGAAAATTTTGGACTTCGCCCCCGCAATCATAGTCCTTCGCTAGGCCCCTGGGCACAGGAAAATCGGGAAATAGATCTTTAAAATCATTATGGAAAGAGTAAGAAAGATGTCAATGTCAGGTAGTGTTCGACAACGAATACTCGTTGCACTTACGAAAAATACAAGTTTGCCTTTGGCTGTTGAAAAAACGACTGGTTCGAGTCTGTTACAAAATCACGTGATCTTCTCAGTGGTATGGTCGCAGCGACTTATATGTGTTTATGAATCCAGTTGAATTGTATGCAATTACAACCATCAATACATATTCAGATATGAGTTTCATGACTTTTCGATCACTCTATATGTACTAGACTGCTCTATTGCATCGAAAGTACTCAAATAGCAACGTGTAATAATAAATATATTGTTACGACAGAAGGAATCTGGCAACCGAAAGCAAAAAGTTTCAGCCAACGAATAAGAACTTTGGGAGAATTTGGAGAAGGAGAGTGGAGCGTTAACGGTCGTTGTGTTGTAACGGTCGTTGTGTTGTAACGGTCGAACAGTTCGAAAATAGCCGGTGGGCTGTTCTGAGACAGTGCGCGTAAGTATCAAGAAGTAACTTGATGTGTTGTGTATACGCGGAAGGATAAAAGTGGGATCTTTTATCGTTAAGTATCAAGAAGTAACTTGATGTGTTGTGTATACGCGGAAGTATAAAAGTGGGAACTTTTATGGCTAACTTCGAATGTCTACACGGACTGTCTTTTTGTTCGGCTAGTGTGTGAAAAGTTATTAGCACAGGACGAGAATTGGTTTACGAGTGAAGATCTTCGGGTGACCTGGTAAATCAAGTAAAAGGTAGTATTTAGTAAAATACACAGAGCTGATATGTGTGCTCTACGCAGGAAGATTGATGACTTGTGCATGTTAATAGTTGATTTGTTAATAAGATACTTCATCCATATTTCCTTTGTAACAATTTACCTTGTATTGAATTTGGTTTTGAAATATAGCTTTTAATACTCACGCTCAGTGGCTATCCATTTTTGTGATCCGCAACAATATTTTAATATCTTTAACTCTCAGTAACTCGCATATGGTTAGTTCTTAAAAATATTTGTTAATGACGGTACGTAAAACGTTTTACATTTAGACTAAACTAAAAATTTTATTGATTACAGATAATTAAGAAATAATTTTTGTATAAAAAACCACCAGGAAATAGGAATTTTGAAGGCTAAAATTGCAATCAATAGAAGTACCGTGTTTTGGCTCAAGAAACGAAATAAATGCTATCAATGAAAATCAAATTATTCCAAAAATTGTTTTCGTTTATGTTTATTATTTTAGCTACGCATACACAAGGGATTGATTGTTTCGATAATGTATAAGCATCTTTAATAAACAAAAGTTTTCAATACATTTATCGTGTAATATCAATCAGATGTTGAAGTCAACACTTCAATTGTATTTGGACTTTCACATGTACTTAAAAGAGTTAAAGAGTTTAACAGTTAAACAGTTTAAAGAGTGCGTAAATCAGTTTTATCTTCATAGATCTGAGATGACAAAGGTAAAGAGAAATACTAAGAGCTGCTTACCCTACTCCACTACAAAGTCTGGTGATCATGAAGAGGCCAAAAGTTGGCATGAAAGCCGTGATGACTGCGAAAATGCCATTGGTAGCTAAAGCCGAAAGTAACGTTCGTCTTCTTCCGAGACGATCCCCCAAAATTCCCCACACTAGGCCACCAATCATCATACCGATAAAGGAGATAGCACCTGAAAGAAAGGAGTAGAAATATTCACAGTCTTATCAATAATGCACCAGAATATAGTTTCAGTAAACTTATACAAACCTTTGTCCTGTGATTCAAACTTATGTTAATTTTTCACTTTTGTAAGGGGAAGTGTAGATTTACAGAATAAATAAGTTTCGATTAAACTGGGAAAAAGAAATTGATCTTACTGAGCAATCAGATCAGTCATTTTTCTACCAATAAAGATCGGGAGGGTGTTGACTCAGTGAGAAGTGCACCAAGTTGGTAATCTGATTTTTTTCTAGGTTCGAGTTCCCATGCTACCAACATTAAGATTTTATCAGCTAACAATACTCTCAGTCTTTAGTGAGAAATGGGACACTGATGATCTTGAAGAGTCGCAGTTCTCCGATGTGACGTTAAGCTGGACGTTAAAGAACACGCTGAACTGCTTTGACAGCAGGCTTATATCTGTCTCCTACCTGCTCTCCAATAGGCGCATGGGCGTCTGCAGAGGTTTCTGGAGGGGTGGGGGAACAAGAGTATTTGAAATAGCGCCATCGCTTTTTTTTTTTAGATAATGGATGCAGCTTTTTAGAATACGTTTAATCATATATACTGTTGAGCCAAAATGGGTTTATTTACTTATCCAATAATTAAAAAAATTAAATTCAACTTTGTGAACAAAAAATTATCTCGTAGAGAGCAAATAATGCAAGTCAGAAAAACAAGTAATCCTCTAGTTTTCGTAGAAGTAAAGAAAAATCACATTTCCAGATTTCCATGGAGGGATGGGAAGTGTCTCGCTACCCCACCTTCGGAAGCTCATCACTGGACTCCCTTCCATTACACAACTTTCTTTAGCCTGTTTAATTTAGCCCATTGTGGGCAAAAGTTTGCTTGTCAGAGGTAAAATAACTCAACTGATATTGTGTAATAACCAGAAGATACTGAGTGTTTATCCCAATTGAATCCGATTCCCCTTTTTTTGGAGGTTAAATCTTCCTTGGTTGTAATTTCTAAAGTACATTTTTCTGTGACTATTTGTAACTAAATTATACATATAAGAAGAGATTGCGCAGTTCATTCACATGGTCTGCACGCAAGATGACAGATTAGTGCAAAGGTCATCAATTGGCTAACAGCCAAAAAAATCTTTCTGTGGATGACGACGAAATTTTCTTATCCCATGAAATTTTAACTAATTAAATGTGAATGATAAACTAACGAGGTTAGTTTTTGTTACATTTTTTTAATAACAAAGTTCGTAATAAATGGATTTATATAATTATCGGTATTAAAACTTTCCCTAACTAACTGAATTGCGATTACCTATAGCATACATAAATCGTATTACAAAATAAATTAATTGGTGACAACTGGATAAATTGTCACCAATTACGGAGACAAAGAAAGTTTACCTCTGGACCGTTTAGAAAGGTTAGAAAAGATATTTCCAGTTCGAAAAGAAAGGAATGTTGATAAACCATGATCATAATTAAGAATAAGTTTCACGATGTTGAATTTGCAATCTTTGTTCCAAACAGATTTGGTTGGTAAAGAAATTTCGCTCTCTAGTTCTATTTAAATGATTTACAATTTATACAAAAATAGAGCGAAGCGATGGGTCAAGTATGGCTGAACCAGTCATACCGAACGCGCTCATCTTTCTGAATTTTCAGTCATAAACTCTTTCAGTTCTCTGTACTCAGATTTATTTGTTTCCAAGATATCGATTCTGCTGTGCCAACTCTTGACAATGGCATCAGTTTCCTTGATATTACCTCACAATATAAGTCAAATGACATGATTGTTTGCTCAGCTTGTATCTGGTGGAGTGGAGTGTGGTTAAATAAATATTTTATGCTAGAAAAAGAAGCACAAAGTCATATAATTGAGAGGCAAAAATATCAGCAGATATCGAATTGCACAATATACTGCTCAAAGGAGGTTGATGACTCCTTCTCCTAACCTTATCATTACTTAGAAAGTCGAACTACATAATACCATAAATACTGCGTAAGCATCTAGAATCAAAAGCATCAAGTTTCCTGTGCATCCATTTAATTAGCACTGGTTGGCCTAGAACTTCTTTTTCCATTTCGCAATTCTTCAAATATTACTTACATTTTGAAATATATTACTCTATATTCTAGTTTTCATTTTTAGCTGTTAAATTTCAGAGAAACAGTTTTTCTTATTGTTATAAATGTATACGAATAACTGTTAGAAATTTTAATAATAAGTTACAATTAATTGCAGAATAATTTATGTAACTATCATTATTACCTACCAACAATGGTGTGATTAATAACACTACTGTTTATGATTGCTCATCAAAAGGCTTATTAGGGAAGATTGAAAAATTGACTAAATACCAATATTTCTTTCTTGCCTTGTGAAATTTTCATTATTCGGCACCTCAAAATTATATTACTTGCTAAGACCAATGATTTAATCGAGTCCTGGTATGAGCGACATCAGTGCAAACTCTTGAAAACATCGGTGGCTAGGAAGAATCACATGAAGGACCACGCTGAGAGCAAAAATGAAGAATATAATAACAACAGCGAACAAGGAGCGCATAGTGGACCAAATAACCATTTAAGGAATCTCAATTCCACAAAGACTGTTCGGTTGCTCTTCTTCTGCCCCGAATTGTAGGAATGAAGTTTATGTAAGAAAAACATTGCATCAGCACTAAAATAATCATGATAGGTTAATATGAAGAGGAAATTTTATTACAGCAAGGGAAAAGCAAAGGAAATTTTAATTACGAGAAACGTTTAAAAAATCATCGTTATAAAGCAATGTTAGATATCGCACTATAAGGAATCAGGAACATCATGTGCTATAAATATATCGCCTATTTCGATATAAGTAATATAACCACAAAATTGCGCAATGTGTTTTTCACTGAAATGCACTATAAATAAATAATAAATTAAGCTATGCATAAATCGCAAATTGCACTATATATTATTCTTTCGCTCAAAGGTGGTATGAATGACTGTAACTTAATATGTTGCCCTAATCGATATATAAGAGCAACTCTCTTCCTTTATTTTAGTTTTAATAAATATGGATGAACTGCGAATGAATCTGCTAGATGACAACACTGTACTTCAAACTACATTTTAAAATAAGAACTGCCTTACCTAACCATCCCTTCTGATATTCCTCCATACAAAGTTCCTGCTCTGCACTTGGTAAAACATAAGCAACAACGAACACTTCGATGGCATCTGCAGCTAGGCTGAGACCGGAAATGATGAATATGAGCCAATGGAAAATGCCAAAACCTGCCTGCAGTGACATTAAAAGAAAACATTTGTTTATTAGTTTAGAATTTACAGGTGTGACAACTCAAAAGTACAAAGCGAAGAAAACAGTTTTTCTATCTAATTTTCGTTTATTGCTGTTTATCACTCACCATTTCAAATCTTCGCAATTCATTATTAACAGTCTTAACTATTTTTTATTATTATTTGACTAAACATTCAAATCATTAAGAAAACTGTTTTTATTATCATAATAATTTAATACCGAATAGCTGAAAAGAACTTTATCTCCAACTCTAGCCCGTATATGAGTAAGTGCAATGGAAGACAATATTCCTCCTGCTTCAAGCTGGCCAAATCCAAGCACCGTCTTGAATAACCAGAAGCAGTAAGTACTCTTACACTAGAGCAGTTGCTCACTTCGAAGAGAAGCAGCTGACTCTATGAAAATGAAAGTGTAGCGGAAGTTACGGAAAAGTTTTTCATAGCACTTAGTTTCCACAATAAATGATGCTACATAGAAACTTTTCACTCAGCTTCTGCTAGCTTTCATTGAATATGCAACATCTGGCTACTTTTAAAATGTTTTTGGATCTTCCAGGAAGTCAAACATTATGACGAACTTTTTAGGGTCACGAATGTTCTCCGTCAGTACACTTAGCCAAATTTGAACCAACATCCAAGAGAAGTTGTTTTTACTTCTCAACTCTTTGGTGCTAAATTTTTACGATATAATCAAAACATAATTTCTCGTTATTGTCTAGTGCAGGGGTTCTCAACGTTGTGTATGCGTACCCCTTGAGGGTACGCGGTAAAATATTTTGGGGTACGCCGTGAGAGCTCAAATTCGCTAGATCTAGTTGGGTTGGGTTGTTTTACCTCTGAGCGGAATTTTTTTGCACACCATGGGCTAAATGGCCAGGTCACATGGACCCCGTAGGCTCAGAGAAGGTTGGGGGAGGGGACCCACTGGAACAGCATTTGGGAGACAGATGGTAGCCTCCTGTCAAGGCCATCCAGCGTGTTCTTTAACGTGCACAGGGTATGCTCTCCCGCACACGGGGCCACGGCTTAACGTCCGACGGACGGCGGCCTTTCCAAGCCCATCGGTGTCCCCTACTGACCGTGGGCAGGGCGGGGAATTTTGCGGAGATAAATCTCAACGCTGACCCAGCTGGGACTCGAACCTGGGAACTACAGATTACGAGCCTGGCGCGCTACCGACTGAGCCACCCCCGCCCCGCTAGATCTAGTAATAAAGTCGCTAAGTTGGCATTATTACACTAGTCGCTAAGTTGGCATAATTATACTATAAATATAATTTTATCTATCTATATAAGGAGTACGCTAGTTACATACACATTTCCAGGGGGTATGTGAAACATAAAAGGTTGAAAACCACTGGTCTAGTGCAATGATACTTAACCTATGGCCAGCTGAATGATATTATTCTGCTCATCAAGATATTTGTCAAATAAGACATACCAATATACACTGCCCTACCAAAATATTATGTTGAGTGGTTTTACTTCTGAGCCGCACTTTTTTGCCCACAAGGGCCCCGAGGGTTTAGAGAAGGTTGGGGGAAGGAGACCCACTGGACATCTGTTGGGAGATAGAGAGTAGCTTCTGGATAAGGTCATCGAGCGTATTCTTTAACGTGCACAGGGTATGGCTCTCCCACACATGGAGCCACGAGCTTGACGTGCCATCTGACATACGGTGGCCTGTTCAAGCCCATCAGTGTCCCCTACTGACCAAGGGCAGGGCGGGGAATTTTGCAGAGATAAATCTCAATGCATACCCAGGTGAAACTCGAACCCGAGAACTGCAGATTACGAGCCTGGCAAGCTACCGAATGAGCCACTTCCCCCCAAAAAATATTAGCCAATTTCTATGTTATGTCAATGTGACTCAAACTTTCAAGCTCTACGACTTTTAAAATATGCATTTAATGGAAAAATGTGACTGAAGATAAATTAAAGCCAAACCATAACGAAATAAATTTCAATTTCAATTTTTCAAAATATTCATTCAGTATTTAAAGAGTTATGGAAACAGGAATATTTCAGGAGAGTAATACGTCATAAGAATTTACATCAGAAATTAATTGATACTTAAATAATAAGAATTGTTTCAAATCATTTAATAACATAAATATACATTGTAGGAGTTTACATAATGATTATTTCAGTATTAGATAATTATAAGTGATTTTTATAAAATAATTTATTTTTAAATATTTCAAATTCCATAACTTTAAATACTGATCGAAAACTGTTAAAAAAACGAGATTTAAGCAGATTTGATAATGATCTATAATTTATCTTCGGTTTCATTTTTAATTAAAATGCATATTTTAGAAATGGAGCGTCGAAGTAAGTTTCCCCATTGATATAATGTGTAAATTTTCTGATATTATGGTAGGACAGTGTATAAATTAAATATTAAGTATTCTGGTAATATTAGAATAATTGTTATTATCAGAGGTAATAATAGTTTATTGGGATAGATGATATAATTTTAATTAAATTAAATTTTATTAAAATATTTCTTTTAGTGGCAGATATTCGAGCATTCCACGCTTTACATTTCCACTTGTATTGAGCTATCTGTAAAATTGATTCGAAATGCGAATTTTAGTGGGTAGAAACCTGATGGTGAAAAGTTTGGCGCCTCATACTCAATGTAGAGGCGACGGAGGGAAATGGCGTCTCCTTCAAGAAGATCTCTTCACATCGTATGCAATTCGAATTATTAGAGGAAAGAAAGGTTTTCATATTATAAGGAACATTTATGATTAAATACGATGGTGTAAATTCCACATTTTTTATTAATAGAAAGTTAGCATAACATTTTATTTGCGTCAAAGTCCACAGGGGGGCGGGAATGGCTCAGTCGGTTGCGCGCCAAGCTCGTAATTTGCAGTTCCAGGTTTCAGTCCCCCCTGGGCCAGAGTTCAGATTTAGCTCCTCAAAACTGTCCACCCTGTCCTCGGCCAGTAGAGAATACCGATGGGCTTTGAATGGTCGCATCCGCCGGATGCGACTCTAAGCAGTGGTTTGCATGAGGAGAGCATACCCTGTGCACGTTAAAGAACACGCTGTATGGCCTTGACGGAAGGCTACCATCTGTCTCCCAACAGCTGTATAATGGGTCCCCTACCCGCAACCTTCTCTGAGCCCTTGGAATCCTTGTGACCTGGCCATTTAGCCCATTGTATACAAAAATATGCCGCTTAGAGGTAAAACAACCGAATACGTCAAATCCACAAGTCAAAAAACTCGCTGGTGGATGTATATGATGAAAATTCTAATTTAATATAAGCATTTGTATACAAAATGTACTCAGTGACTGCAACTAAAACGTTATTTTGACCCATCAAATCTCGTAAGTTCACAGAGAATTCTGACAATCCATTTCATCATTCTCTTTTCAAAAGTTTACTGTAACTCCCTCCATGGAATAAATTATTATTATATTATTAAACTATATTTTACTGTTTTTCTGCTTAATTTCACATGGAAATAAATTAAACTGTAGTCCGTAATATCCATAATGTGATCCAATATTTCTGCATCAGGTTTTGGAATGATAAAAGTATTATTTGCGACTGCGCTACTGTTACATACTTTAGTATCTAAAGTTAGTTTTTCTCTAATTTCATAAAGAAATAATAGTTTTAACTCATTATTTTGTTATGTATTTAATAGTTGCAATTCCATGAAACAGTTCTTTGAACAGTCATGTTTACGTTTATAACTTGTAATTCTAAGAATATATTTTGATATTTGAATAAATCATTTTAAACAAATTTTATGTGTTATTCCCAATACAATAATTGCATATTACTTATAACCTAAAGCAAACTGTAACAGTAAGTAACTGTATTTTTTTAAATTATGTATCTAATATCTCTCTTTAAGTGTAAAATTTCGGAAGAGTTAAATTTTTAAAACTTTACTGTTTATAAGCTCATTCTATTTTAAATGCTTATCAAAATATACTACTAAATATTAAATCATGGTTACACTTTTCACTATAAGACCGTTGCACGTTATAATATTCACCTTAAAATTAGTGCAATTAATTGATAACATGTTAAATAAATATTAATGATAACATGTTAAATAATAGATTATTAATATAATATATTATATTATATTAATAATAATATCAATTAATAACTAATTATTACTAATTAATAAACAATGAATTCGGATGTAGTATATTAGATTAATACACTATATCTGAATTTATTGCCCTTTCAACATTACAGTACATGACTTTTGTTTTATACAGATTCCTTAATCAATAATGATTATTTGCAAACCAGGTTGTAAGAATTTTTAGAATAGTAGAGATCTTTTTTCTTAACTGATGATCATATGCATTGTAACCGAATTAATGCTGTATCATCTGCAAAAGTCACGATATTATCCTGTGGTTTAAATTATAAAACAGGGGGAAAAAACAGTAAAACCTTTACTTTCCGCGTCCGAGTGGCGAGTGGTTAGATTAGTAGCTAAGCGAGCGCGCTTAGCTACTGAGATTAGTAGCTAACGAGCGCGCTTACCATAGAGGTCCTGCCATCCTCACAGACCTTCTACTATGGCATATAAACTAACAGGCTCCTGTCAGATCTCTGTGGCAAGAAGCTGCTTGAGGGGGTATTTATTTTTATTTATAATTTGCAACCAACTTTCCCAAGTTATGCTTCCAATGTTATTTTACTCTTCTGCTAACGGTTCGCACTAGAGGAGAGTTCGAAATCGGGCTCAAAATACCACAGACTACTTCTGGCTCGGGCGCAGAATAATTCAACTTTAAAATTTTTTTTGCCACTATATAAAATGAAATTAAAAATATAATATATTTATTATATTTTTAACTTTTCTATGTCATAATTTCAATTTTTCTATGTCTTTAGAAATTAAAAACAAGTATCATAATGCTTTTTATTATTTTTACTTATTCTCTATCTTTAATAAATGACTGACTCTTTACGTTTATAAGCGTGTTATTCATAAACTTTCAGTTTCTGCTTCTAGTACTTTAAATAATTTTCGTTCCAATACCATTAAAAATTAAAATTTTGTCATAAAATGATTAAAATTAACAATATAATAATAAAATAAATGATTACGACATACGTTTCTGTTATATGACTTATGAATCTTCAGATAACTTTTCCCCCAAATCTGATTCGGGCTCAACAACTGTCGAAATAGTTCAGGCTCGGCTGGGCTCCAAAAGTTGAGCCCTAACTCATTTCCAGTTCGTATTATTCAAAGGACTTTAATGTGCGGTCTTTCTGATATAGGGTTGCCACCATTACCTCAGATAATAGGGGGCAGGGGAACCTCTCATTTCTCTATTGCTATCAATTTATGACTCTTTCTTTATTTACATCTATTACTGTTGAGATTTAAATATATATTTAAATAATATATTTAGATGACTATAAAATATATTTTTATATAATATATTTATATATATATTTAAATAATATATTTATTAATGATTATTATTATTAATTCTAATATATTATTTAAATAATATATTAGATTTAAATATATATTTTAATATGGGTTTTTTTATATGGGAATTTTACTTGTTCTATATGGACCTGGGTTCGAGCCCCGGAATTAGGCATGGATGTGTGTGTCGTTTTTCTGCTGAGGTCCTGCCATCCTCTCAGATCTCCTACTGTGGCATATAAACTGACAGGCTCCTTCAGACCTCTGTGGCAAGCAGCTGCTTGAGGGGGTATTTATTATTTTTATTTATATAGGCAATAATTACATAGCTGACTGAAGCCACTTTTATTAAATTGACAGTGTAATTTGTATGAATAATGTTTTGTAACTTTTTCTATTATATAACTTAATATATGGATATTAAACGATAAAGTTTCCAAAACTCACGAAATAGTATGATATTGTAATATACTTTGATACATGTAACAAAATAATAATAATATAACGGAAATAATAACTGAAATATTATAATGCGGTTTACATTTCGCTAAATATTACTCTTCTGTTATTCATTTCATTGTCTAAATCTTCGGAGGGAAACTTAAGCAGATATTTTTAATAATTTGTTTTGAGAAAAAGCGAGGTTTCTCATCCAAAAAAATTAGAAATCCTTTAGAGGCTATTCTATCTTGTTCTGCTTTCTCGTACAACAATGAAGCACACGTAAGCATTATTATTCAAACAAAAAGCGAAAGACAAAGACTGATGGAGACGATAGATGTTTTTCGACTTCTACTGCATTACCACTCACAGAATTGCTTTCTCCCGTTGTCGACTGCAAACTTTGAGCGTAAGGCAAGTAGTAACGCTTTTCATGTTGAAGTAATTGCTTCCTGTACTACCTGGTGGATCATTTATGACTCCTCTGCAACCACATCGGTACTAGATCCTGATCGATTACCCCACTTACAGTCTTCCCCACGTCCAGATCTTTCCTTACTTGTATTTGTACTCCGACAAGCTTAGGACTTGTATTTATTTTCAGACAAGCTTGAGGAAGCGGCTTCAGTTTATCTGGATGCATTTGTAAGAATTCAACATAAGCTAACACTGAGACTGTGAACATAAAATAATGTTTTTTAATACGCCAAAACCATCTCAGTCATCATACTGTATACTTCAAAGGTAATTTCTTTCATCGATTCTCTTTATAAACTCAAAACTCTCTTAACTACTCACATATTGCTTTAAGCATAACTAACAAAATGATGTCAAATTCTTTAAGAATTTAGCTTTAATGATAATGAGGAAACTAATATCATGAAAATAATAATGATGATGCTAGAGGAGATATTAGAACTTTGGAGTCATCTTGAGGATCATCTAGGGAATATGAAGAGCGCAATGAGGCTTGAGAAGTGATGGTTGGAAACAGGCCCTGAACCAGAAAAAAGTAAAGTCGGGGAGGGGGGTGGGTGGAATGATCCGAGTGATAGGAAAAGGTGATACCAAGATCGATCCTATTATTTTCATCTCCATTCCAATTATTTTCATTCTCAAACGAGAAGTGGTCCCCCTCGCCCTCCCCTCGATCCGGCCTGGTTGTAAAAATTACGGTTATTTATTTTGCTTTTTACTTTTAGATCCTGATAGGCATTATTCTGTGAACTGAGCACATTTTTCTACTCGTATTTGAAAGTCTGCACGAAACACTTCAGAAAAGTACTCTTTTGAGAACTTACGAAATTAATTTTAAGTTTAGCTTGAAACGTCGTCGAGACGCCACAGGAAGATAAACAACCTAAATTATAAGACAGATGACAGGAAAAATATCTTATCAACGACACCACGCCATTCAGAGGAGGGAATTTGTCTATGCAGTTCGCGAATTACTGAGGGACAGTTTTTTTAAAAACTAAGCGGCACTTTTCTGCACATAGTAGGTTAAATGGATTCGTCGCAAGAACCTCAGAGAAGGATGGGGGGAAGGGAATCAACTGAACAGCTGTTAGGAGACAGGTGAAAGGCTCAAATTAAGGCTAAGTGCACAGAGTATAACTCTCCTGCACAACGTGCGCAGCTTACCGTCAGTGGCGGCTCGTAGCTAAAATTAGTGGGTGTGCTGCTCCAGAAAATTTTTAGCTTTTGTTTTAAAATTGTGTAAAAGGAAACAACATGTATAAAGAGAAAATTTATTCAGAAACTTGATAAAATCCTAAAAGAACAAAATCAAACATTTTTTACTTACTTTAACCTAATTGTTACAGTTCAAGCTTAATCTATTCATTTAAAAATGAAATCCATTCTTCTTGTTTTAATTTGCGCGAAAAAAAATGAATCAAATAGAATAGCTGGAAGCAGGATAATAATCTAATTCTACACTTTATCACATTCAAGAATATGGTACACGGTTTTTAAGCACAACACACGCGGAGTAAAAATAAACTGCCTTCAACCAGCACGCCAGGGTCGGCACTGCGGGAATGACAGTGCTCTCTCTCCATTGCAGCCAAGCGTGTAGCTTCCTATGTGCGCATGCGCACAACAGTCAAACACCTCGCCGCTAGTACTGTGAAGCGCACAGTTCCATACAAAGATTTTTGTATCTTTTTCATAAACTGGGGGATGGCTACTGACATTAAGCTTAAGGATTATATATTGTACAAGTATAAAGAAAGAATTAAAGAAAAAAGGACTCATTATATTAAATGTTATCGATAATATCAAGTTGAAATTGGGGGTGCTGCAGTTCCACAGTGCCTATACGCGAGCCGCCACCGTTCTATTTGAGGACAATTGCCTTTCCAAGCCTAACGACGTTCCCTTTCTCACTGAAGGCAGAACGGGGATTTGAAGAGAAGGATATAGTTTCGTGCTGTCGAGAATAAAATGCCCCTCCACCCCTAGTATGCTTGCCTGATTCAGGGAACATTAACTTACGAACCTCGCATGTTACAGGACCAAGAGAACGGTAAAAAGTTCCACAAAACATTTCCGGTGAATGGTGATTTTATTATATCAGTATTTTTTAAGCATTTATTGTATTGGTTTTCTAATATTTATTTCTGAAATATTAGATAATGATCATGGGTTTCTCTATGTCATCAAGACATGGTCTAGGGATTAAAGATCTATACACTTGATGTTAGCGGAAACAATTGGCATTTATTTGCTACACACTTACCAATTGCTCAAAACGACGAGGAACACCTCAAAGGCAGATGATTGTTATTGTAAGATATTTGTGTTCAACATCACTTTCTCTATAACACTCATGCCAGTCTCAATACCCATTATTGAATAATCATAACACTCTCAGGATAATACTTTACTATGAAGCAACTTTTTATCTGGCGAGTAACTGAGTGACAGAATTTTACATATGATGTCTTCTACAACCTTGACCAGCTGTCATTTTTTATTAAAAAAAAAATATAAATATAAATAAATACCCCCTCAAGCAGCTGCTTGCCACAGAGGTCTGATAGGAGCCTGTCAGTTTATATGCCAGAGTAGAAGGTCTGAGAGGATGGCAGGACCTCAGCAGAAAAACAACACGAACATCCATGCTTTACCCGGGGCTCGAACCCAGGTCCCGTAGATCAGTAGCCAAGCCCGCTAACCACTCGGCCACTTGAAATTACATGTTGCAATTTCGAAACTTTAACTTACATATAAATGATCAGAATCGCCTTTTTTCAAAACACTCGTCTTCAGCTCCGAGAGAGAAAAAAGGTAAAAAGAAAATTGATTTCAAATCGAGTCGTTTACACTGAAAGTGAACGGACTTTGAAAAATATTAATGTCAAATTTTACGTGACTAAGGAGCTAGGGACATTACTCATTGAGAGGAAGATATACAGGTAATGTACAAAAATAAACGGACACAACAACGTAAAATCAAAAATTCCGTGTTGGACCGCTACGTAAATCCAGTATAGTCTGTGTGCATCGAGGCATAGAGTGTGTGAAAGTCAGCAGGAGGGATACGACACCATTTGTCTACAAGAACGTGATCAATACCTACTTGTTTGATGACACTAGAAAACACTCCCTGAGACTTCGTTCTAGAAGTTCCCATAGATTTTCACCAGGTTGATATTTGGTGACTGCGTTGGCCATGGTATGTGAAAAAGTTTAATCTCCTGCTCCTCAAACCATTGTGTGACCACATGTGCTCTGTGGATGGGAGCATTGTCATCCTGAAAGACAGCTCCTTATTCATGAAAGAAATGCTTTACCAATGGAGGAAGATGATCACTCAGCACAGTCAAATAGCGATTGTCCTTGTCTTCTAACGGAATGAGTGCACCCAAACCATGCTACGAGAAAACACTCCACACCATTACAGAACAGCCAGAACCCTTAAGTGTAGGAAACAAGCAATCAGAATTGTAAGTTTCCTTCGGTTGGCGCACACAAGTGAACCCGTCTATTTGTCGGAAACAAAGTGTAGGATGATTTGTCTGATCATATCACATTCCTCCATTCCTTGTATTCTTTTCACCACTGGACACGACGATGCGCATTAACAAGTGTGATGAGTGGCTTGTGAAGTGCAACTTTACCATGATATCTAGCTCTATGGAATTCTCAACGTACTGTTATTTACGAAACTGACCTCTCGCGCATCCTACGTTGAAATCCGTGCACGATTGATCAGCTGTAGCTCTCCGGTTTTTATTTCCATATCGCACTAACGCTCGAATTCTAATTCTGAAATATGCGCTTTCTTCACTGTTGCGTTTTGCAGATGATGTCTTCCTTTAGATTCCTATGCAGACACCACCTAGGAAACTGTTCCTCAGGAAATATTAACAAGTTCAGTGTCTTAGTGTCAGAAGCTCTTGCTAAACGCACTCCAAAAATCGTGTCCCTTCCGAAATCGCAAAGGTTTTCTCTCGACGATATGATACCAACAATTATATGCAGTTACGCTTGATTTGCCTTTATAGACATGACGCTAAGCATGCTGGGATGTGATTTGCATGCTTCGTGCCTTTATCAGTGGAAGGTAGACGCAGTTGTTCAACATAATAAGGCTTAATGCAAAACTCGATGTTTCCATTTTTCTGTCCATTACCTATATTTTTGTTGTTTCCATATTTATAGATTGAGAGTAATCATCCAGTTTTGGTAACTTGCATCGTTAAACCACTAGAAAGTTCGCTCTTTGTGCAAGGGATGGGATACTTTACCTTTGAGTGGCACTCTTTTCCCACACAACGATCTAAATGGCCATGTTACAAGGAGCCAAAGGGCTTCTAGTAATTTAAAGAAGGTTGGGGGAAGGGACATCGCTGGACAACCGTTACGAGACAGATGACAGCCTCCTTTCAAAGACATCCAGTGTATTATGTAACAACCAAAGGTATGGTTCTCCTCTACACAGTGCCTCGGCTTAACATCCCATCTGACAAATAGCCGCCTTTCCAAGCCCTTTCTCACCGAGAGTAGGGTGGGGTTTAGCGTAGATATATCTCAACGCTGGCAGAGTTGGGACTCGAGCCTTGGAACTGCAGATTCCAGCCTGGCTCGCTACCTAGTAAGCGAATCCCATCCACGCAAGGAATCCCCTGCAGCAAGGAGCCGGGTAAAGCTGTAGCGATTAGACTACCATAAAATTTCGGTAATAAATAGCATAACTGTCGAAAATTGAATCCAGGAATATAAATATTCTGTCTGGGGATTGTTTCGAGGCACATCATTTTTGCACTCTGAATAGCCATTGCTTTGCAGTTAATATAAAATTTTCGATATCGGGTCAAAATAAAATATCACGATTTACAGCTTTGAAAAGGCATTATGTAGTTCAGCGTAATGGTATAACTTTGGAAAGGAAGTAGACGCAACTATTTTTCAGTGTTAAAAGATATTGGGCCGATAGAAAAAAAAATGACACACAAAGAAATTTCTGTACTCTTGAACTTCTTTGTTAGGTAACCATTTGTTATCGTAAAAGATACGACATTATTTCATTATTTCATCTCCTTCGAATAATGGATTGTTGTTTTATCCCTGAACGTCATTATTTTGGGCCTAATGGTTTAATTCTTTGAGACCTTAGGATCACAAAGACACCAAAGTCTCAGAGAAGGGGAATTTTATATTTTTCCCCCTATTAGTACATATATTCTCTTCCCATACTTCGTATCTCGTGCGAATTCAATATCTAAAGATCTTGATAAATTGGTAGTCTGTGTCTATCTGAAGCAGAGAAGAAAAGAAGAGATGGGAGGATCTGCTGGCTAGTTGTTAGGAGAGAAATGCAAGCCTTCATCAAAGCCCTCTTTAAGGCGCAAACGGTATGGCTCTGCTCTACATGTAAATAAATAAGTAAATACACCACGGTTTAATGCTTATTTGACGGATGGTGGTATTTAAAAGTCCATCAGTATCCTTTTTCATGCCGAAAGTAGATTGGGGTTTGTGGCGAGAATCTCAAAGAAGCCACAGTGGGATCTCGAAACTGGGAACTGCAGATTATGAATCTGGCGCTCTACCAATAAGACACTCCTCATCACATGCAGTCATATCCTCTCTGGATATATTTAACCCAACTCTGGATATATTTAACCCAACTCTGGATATATTAACACCTCCAGAGACAAGGTTTCTGATTCCATCATGAAAAAAAAAATGGTTTTGGGTGAGCACAGCCAATTATGCACCGCATTGTCAGGTATTATGACATAAGCTCTTCTATGGCTAACATTGAATTTAGTAGAAATTTCTTCCAAAGTGATGCATCGGTTCTCCTGAACAAGTTCATTAACACCTTGCACTGTATCAGGTGCTGCTTCGACTGGTCTACTAGGTCGATGTTCTTCCATTACACTTGTCCGACAGTTTCTTAAAAGCACCACACATACACATTATTTTGATGATAAACTATTTCCCCATATTGTTAACACATTCTACGGAAATTTCACTTGTTTTGACTCCTTCTGGTAGTAAAAACAAATGACACATTTCTGTTTAACTGCGGTGCAATTCCACAGAAGGGACGCCATTTTAACAACTGACTGTCTGATTAAGTATTTCCAAATTTATTCGGAAACTACGAGTAACTATATATTCAGACATGCAGTAATGAGGGTATGCAATGAAGATTACATAACGGGTATATATGTTTGTGAAAAAGGAAAATTCATCTTATTTATTGACTTACTTTCGCATTTCAGGTATGAGAAGTCGAATAACTTAACATTTTCCTTTACTGGAAAATAAAATGGAAATAAAATTGCTATTAAAAGCGAATGAATTTATCCGCACACTTATCCTTGCCATCACATGAAATTTTCAGCAGGACTCAGAACGTTTTGTTATTGTTACCACCCGATACTACTGCCCAATGGAGGCAGTCGTTTAGGCTGCATTTTTATCTCTACTGTAGAGTGCTTCAGGGTTTGCGTGGGACATAATTACATTACTCTAACCAGCGCACGTAACTTGTACCAAACTCATGATCTAAAGATCCTGATAGAGCGGGCACATATTTAAAATCGAAGAGCAAAATATGCAGCAGACTACAGGTGTGTCTTACAGAGAAAACTTTATGCGACGCTCTAAGGATACGAGCTTTGCATTTGTGGTATCCAATAACCATGAATTTATTTTTAGATATATCGATGGACCAGAGCAGCTGATGTGTACGAGAGCAAAGGTAGGAGACGACGACGCGCCTCGAGCGCCGGACTCTTGCTTGCTGGCCTAGTTTTGTTGGGCGTGGCGCACGACTCGCACGCAACTTTGCTCGTCTGAAGGTTTTCAGCAGGTGCTGACACCGTCCCCTGCAGCGGACGACGAATACACCAATAATTCGATTTTTTACGAATACTTTCAGCTTTGCATCGTGCAGTACAACTCTTCTCTCTTGATATATCCTGATAATTGTGAGAATCCGTAGCACCAGTTGCTGAGAAGTTCGCTGCTGAGAAAACAAATCAGTGAACGAATTCCGGATTAAGGCCAGGATCCACTCATCGGCGAATCATTTTTTCCACAAAATTATTTCTTGAATTATCTGTCAACAGTAATCTGTGAATTTATTATTGATCAAAGGATGTTTGTGTTTGTTTCTGCTAAGACCTATTCTCTCTCAAACGTAGCTCTCCGTGGCCTATAACACTGCAGGCTCCCGTTAGTTCTTTCTAGTAAGTAGACTGCTTAAGAGTAATTTATTGCTTGGAATCTCCAACATATTCAAGTGTTTCATTACTAACGATAGGCACATATCACTGAATGATTTATTTGCTCGATTTCTGTTTAGAACTCAAAGAGAGTTTTTCGTATTACCTAAAGAAACATAAATGGAAGTCTTACCTCAGTATTGTGACACCTTCCGAATCAGAGGTCCACATATTCGAATATTATCAAAAAGGTTAATAAAAAAATATTTCTGATATCAGCGCCATAACAGGCAACAACACATTTGCTCATGGGGGAAAAGAAATGATATTCACGTTAAGCCGTGGTCCGCACGTATTGCAATTCTATGCTATTCATGTATATGCAACTATACAGCGAAAAGCCAAAACGTTATGACTACCAGCCTAATATGATGTTGGTCCTCCACGTGACAACAAAACAGCTCTTACCCGGTGAGGCATGGGAGCTACAAGATTTCTAAATGTGTCTTGAGGTATCCTGGTACTAACACGTTACCAGCAGATCATTTAACTCTTGTAAGTTATGTGGTTGAGCCGCCGCAGATCGAATATGCTGTTTCAACACAAACCACAGATGCTCGATTGGATTGATGTCTGGGGAATTTGGAGGGCAGGACAATACCTGGAAGTCTTCCTCATGTTCCGCGAACCATTCTCGAAGAATCCGGGCAGTGTGGCATGGCGCATTATCCTGCTGAAAGAAGACACTACTAGAGGGATATACACCATTGCCATGAAAGGATGTATCTGGTCAGTAATGATGTTTAGGTAGGTGGTAGACGTCATAGTTTGCTGCACATGAATGACTGAGCCCAGGGTTTCCTAGCAGAGCATTGCCCAAAGCATTACACTTCCTCCACTGGTTTGTTTTTGTCCCGCAGTGAATCCTGGTGCCAACACTTCCCCATGTAAACGACGCACACGTGCCCGGCCGTCCATATGGTGCAACAGGAAATGCGATTCATCAGACCAGACAATTTCTTCCGATGTTTCAAGATCCAGTTTTGATGCTTGCAAACCCATTGTAGTTGCTTTCGATGGTGAACCGAGGTTAGCATGAGCACTCGGAGCAGCCTGCGGCTATGCAGCCCCATTTTCAGCAGGGTTTGATGCAATGTGTGTTGTGATACAATACTCCCATCACCAGCATTCAAGTTACGGGTGAGTTGCGCCACAGTATCTCTTCTGTTGGCTCGTACCATACAGGATAATCTTCGCTCACCTCTAGCATCGATGAGCCGTGGTCGGTCCACACCTTGCCGGTGGTTCGTGGTTTTTCCCTCCTCGGACCACTTTTTGAAGTTACTACCACCGCTGACTGTGAGCATCCCACAAGCCTTGCCGTCTAGGAAATGTTCTGACCCAGTCATCTAGCCATTACAATTTGACCTTTGTCAAATTCACTTTAGTCCGCTGCCTTTCCCATCTGATGAACAAGAGTAACACTGATTAACAGAGCTCAGTATCAGGTGTTATTTATACCGTTTCATGACCTTCACATGCGCCATCGTTTACTTGCAGTTGCTTCGATTTGCATAAAGACGTAAAATCATAATGTTTTGGCTCTTCGCATGCTATAATATATATTCGACTATATGTTATCCACATGCCCATACCCGGCCTAGTGGTTAGTATACCTGACTACTAGACCAGGGGCATATCGCTGTGTGTATGTTGTGTGAGAAGCCAGGACAAGCCTAATAGAGCTTAGGCTATCTCAATCCTTTGTGGTAGCAGAGTACTTTCTTCTTTATAAAAGAAAATTAGGGTAAGAAGGTGCAACAAACAGTAAACTGGTCGTAGCGAGCCCCCGAACATTTTTCTTCGCCATACCTGGTGAATATAGATGTATATTAATATATTCGTGTGATTAAGAACTGGCTTTCAATTTACAGCATTTTATATTTATTGTGAAAGAGAAAGGTAGGGAAGCTTCTGAATTCAAGTAGTATGTTATAGATACAAGAGACAAATGAAGTTGAGCTACTATACAAAATTGATTAGAGCTTTATTGCAGAGGTTCTCAAACTTTCACTGTGGGGGGGGGGGGCACCATTTTCTATTGAGGGGATTAATTTCTCTCTCCTTCTTACCATTTTGAATTTGTCTGCATTTGATGAATTTCTCCCACATTCGCTTTACCATTGAAGAAAGTAATTTGAAGAAAGAACATTCTCACAACAGTTGCTGGTCTCATTTTCAGTGATCCGCAGAAATAGACTCCTCTTTAAAATGGGGTATGGGTTGAGTCAGTCGGTAGCATGCCACACTTGTAATCTGCGGTTCCCATGTTCGAGTCCCAACTGTACCTGAGTTGCGAATTTTCTTTGTTAAACTCCTTCCTGTCCTCAGTGAGAAAGGGGACACCGATGGGCTTGAAAAGACCGCCCTCCGTCGGATGGGACTTCAAAGAGTGGCGCCGTGTGCAGGAGAGCTATACTCTGGGCACGTTAAAGAACAAGCTGGATGGCCTTGACGGGAGGTTTCCATCTGTCTCGTCTGAAGGGAACTGCTATTCGGCAATTCCCTTCTCTAATCCCTAAAGGTCCTTGTAACCTGGCCATTTACCCCAGTGTGTGCAAAAAAGTGAACCTCAGAGATAAAACAACCCAGCCTCTTTTTAATTTTGAGAAACTGATGGTAAACGATTCTATCCTTCCTCTCACCGAGTACCTATAATGCGTTGACATTTGTTTATCACTACAGTGCGTTGCGTTCTCATTCATTTTATCGAGTGACTACTGCGAGTACTACTGCGTTCTAATTTATCCTATTAACGAGTGACTGTAACCCTTGTGGTGTATTTGCATGTGCCCTCTCAACTAGTACCTATAGTGCGTTGACATTTGTCCTATCACTACAGTACGTTGTGTTCTCATTTATCCTATCAACGAGTGAGCAATGCGAAAACTACTGCGTTCTAATTTATCCTATCAACGAATGACTGTAACCCTTGTGGCGTATTTGCATGTGCCCTCTCACTGAATACCTATAGTGCGTTAAAATTTGTTCTGTCACCAAGTGAACCACAACTTTTGTGGTGTGTTCGCATGTGTTTTATCACCAAATGACCAGAACCCCTGAGATGCGTTCGCATTTATTCTCTGACGAAGTTGCCGGAATCCATGAGGTGTGTTGCCACTGAGTGAATCACGCGTTTACATTTGTCCTGCCATCTATTACCCAAATCGATATGGTGCAATGTTATTTAAGATTATGCTATTGAATAGAAAATTAAATGCAGTGTATAATGGCATATATGATTTCCAGCATATGCAGAAGATCAAATCACATTGATGTTTGACAGTGTTAAGTGACCACTATAAGCACTCGAATGTTTCGTTTACAGATCTCTAATAATTGGCTTTTAGAAAATTATTACATAAGCTGCGGCATAAACTTGTGTGAATGGTTTTCTCATCATGAAGTTTTTCCTTCTTACTCTAACGAAAAATAGAAATAAAGATAATGGTTATTTTTTTTTCCAACAAACGACTTTATTTCCTTTTAGTTATCTGTCGGGTGATGAACCAATAGTAACTCTGAATCAAATAAAATGCATCGTAACCGGTTTCAATGTAAACATTTGAGGCCGAATAGTAACTACTCTTAGACCTAAAGAATTCCTTGTAGAATCATCATCATATTATATTGAAAGTCTTCTTATTCATCATATTATATTGAAAGTCTTCTTATTCATCATATTATATGAGAGTCTCTTTCAAATCCTCTTTCAAATTTCGGGTGAACGAACGGGTGGATATGTGTGACGTCATCAGTGGCATAAATTCTCGGTTTCCCTGTGGTTCTGCGGGTACTTCAGTGATTGGTCCCAAATTTGGTGAGGATTAGTCTCACTTAGTTCTAGACCTGTTGGGGTAATAGATTGAGTTCCTGGAGGTCGTGTGTCGGGAGTAATCCCTCGGAAATTTTCCGAAATTTATGGGGGCGCTGTCTTCGCCTTCCTTGTGAGTAGAGTAGTACGTTGTGAGTAGTACGTTCGGTGGAAGGCTGTGAATGAAATTATCGGTGGAAGGTTATTTTCATTTCACGCCAAACTTTTGCTGTGTGTTTAACTAGTAGGCCTTGTTTCCTGATAATTAAATGTTGTTTGCTTTACAGTTCTTAGTTCTACAGAATGCCCACGGTGTCTAGCCTCTGGATGAGGTTTCCAGACTACAAGAAAAAGTTCATTTCCTTAACGCATATTCCTATGCGAATGATTTACCGTATGTCTGCTTGTTGAAATTGCAGGGACTCACTGCTATTTGACGTTACTACAACAGCGATTATGAGGTCATTATGACCCAATTTTAGGAAGTGAATTTGGGAAGGGAAGTGAGCATGTTGCCTGCTCTTATGATCGTCAAGTAATGGACGGTATTATTGCTTATATGAGAGTTGCATTAAATGTTTTTTATAATCATAAAACAGTAAATATCCTATCAATAGTGAGATTGTCTAACGTTTTGCATCCCACGTTCAATGTTTTACGAATTCCTGCAAAATCTTGGATACTTTTCCTTTTGAATTGCCGTTTGAACATTTTGGTACAAAGATTTTTGCAAAGACAGTATTGGTAGAAAATGTGCTATATTTGATGAAGCACTCTGCTTCGAGGAATCGATAGCTATAATTAGAAGAATAAGAGGAACATGATTTGCAATTGGAAAATTATTTATTTATAACATGGGTGTATGTATAAATATATGTATATAAAATTTGCCTGAACCAAATGAAGTACCATAGCAAGTTAACAAAGCAAAACAAGGAATTTACCTGATTTAAGACATCTTCATGGAACTGTGCGAGAGCGTGTGGAACGGATTCCTCCTGTTCCTCTTCTTGAGGCTGACTTCCGTCTTGTGCCACGTGTTCTGCCTCTGTATAAGAGCCATCAGGAGGCGCTTCTCTGCAGACCAAAGAAACGCTCTCGGAATCCTCTTTCAAATGCTCCGTCATCGTCGAGTGATTCGGAGGTGGAGAAAACTAGAGTCAGCTGCAAAAATAAACGAAAAAATGGCGTAATTTGAAAGATATGAAATTAAACGTGGCGTGTTTTCGTTGCATCTTATGGAATAGTTTCTTCCAGTGGCATAGACTGATGGTGATTGGGGGGGGGGGGACTATGGTAAGACTACGAGACTGGACAATTGATGCTTGCACAGTATTAAGAGATCATAGAGGATGACGTCTCAAAACTACTGGAAATCAATTTATGATCTATGAGAGCCGACGAAATGTCAACTGCGCAGTCTCAGTCTTCTCAGTTGTCATTCACACTAAGTCACTGGTTTCTGGAGGACGGTTTGAAAGACAAAAGTTAATGATTTGTTAATTTTATTAGAATATGTTACATACCGAATTAAAAAATAATGGAAATCATGTGCTGCATCCTCTTTCAAGTGTTAGAATTATGAGTACTTTTTCTGCATTTTGCTTTTTTGATTATAAACAGAAACACCATCACTGTAATGAGTTGGGTTGGGTTGTTTTACCTCTGAGCGGCACTTTTTTTCACACCATGGGCTAAATGGCCAGGTCACATGAACTCCGAAGGCTCAGAGAAGGTTGGGGGAGGGGACCCACTGGAACAGCTGTTGGGAGACAGATGGTAGCTTCCCGTCAAGGCCATCCAGCGTGTTCTTTAACGTGCACAGGGTATGGCTCTCCCGCATACGGGGCCACGGCTTAACGTCCCATCCGACGGACGGCGGCCTTTCCAAGCCCATCGGTGTCCCCTACTGACCGTAGGCAGAGCGAGGAGTTCTGCGGAGATAAATCTCAACGCTGACCCAGCTGGGACTCGAACCTGGGAACTGCAGATTACGAGCTTGGCGCGCTACCGACTCAGCCATCCCCGCCCCACTGTAATGATGTTTTAGAATCTCTGTAGTTTTAAACACAATTGGACAAAATTAGTCAAAGAGCTGGCTAAAATTGATCAAAGATAAGTCACAATCCACCCAAAGAGTATAAAGTTGGTTTCTTCTCTAAACGATGAATTTAAAGCCTTCGAAATCATCGTTCAGAGCAGAAAATATTTTTTTTAAAGATATAAATGCTATCACCGAAGGTGCCATAAAAATCATTGGTTTATTGACAGACAGACCAACTTTTGGCTTTGCTGATATGTGCATTATGTATATTTTGTTGATATGCTTTTGTGGTATTTTGAACGTTTGGTTAATGCTTAAGGAAACACTACAGAAAATATTTATTCGTTGTGCTTTTCTCTCTGAAATGGAATATTTTATTAATAGAAGCAAATGAATATCTAAGAATGAATGGGCTTGATTTAGACTTGATTGACTCAATGAAGAAGAATACTCAAAATGATCTGTCCTTCTCCTATTCTTGCCATATTTAATCTTTCAAATTGTGATCCCACGAAAATTAAACATTATAATCTTGCATTATGGTATTTTATATGAAAAGATTACTCTCCGAGTCTAAAATAATTTGAATATATGAGATATCTTTAATTACAGATGAAGAAGATTCTTTGGTGCAATACCTTTTTGAGTGTTTTTTTTTTTAATTTTTACATTTACGTAAGAAATATGGAAAGAGTATTGTTATGAAAACTACAGCAACAACAACAAAAAAATCGATTTAGAGATTTAAGAGATTTTGGGGTCCGTGAATTCGAAAAAATTGTTTTCAGCAAACTCTCTCTGTGAAGTATTTCAAGGGTTTAAACCACACATGGGCAACCCCCGGCCCTCTACTTCTTTTGATCCGGCCCTAATCTATTTCAGCGAAGTTTATGTGATTCATGGTGGGAGAAAACATGGTGTGTTCCACTAACTCACATTAAGCTGACGTCATATGACTTGCGCAAAACTCACCATGTTTTCTCCCACCAAGGTCTCTTTCTCACTTTGACTAGTGGCGTGTGTGAACGTGTTACAACGTGTCAGTTCGGTACTTGCGTTGGTGTTGTGCTTTGTTCAGTGCCTGCATTGATGTTGTGTTCTGTTCAGTGCCTGCGTGTAGAAGACAGTTTTGTTTGAAAGCTCGAATATCGCTTATAAATTTGGGAAAATGTCAGGGGTTATGCCAAAAACAAAAAGAAAAGTAGATGCAGAGAATCGTCAATTTCAAGACAACTGGACGGAGGATTATTATTTTATTCTGAATAAAGGTTTGCCTGTATGTTTGTTGTGCAACGAATCCGTATCCGTCAACAAAGAATACAATTTCAAGAGACATTTTACTTCGAGACATGCAGATCACCAAAAAACTGATGGACAACTATGAAAAGATGAAATACAGAAGTTGAAGAAGAACTTGGATATCCAGCAGCAAATGTTCAACAAGCAAAGAACGCAGCACCACAGCATTGTCAAAGCCAGCTTTGTGGTAAGCGAAAAAATCGCTAAGCATTCGAAGTCATTTGGTGAAGGAGAATTTATCAAAGAATGTCTGCTGGATGTTGCAAGTATAATATGTCCTGAAAAGAAAAAAGACTTCGAGAATATTCATTTGTCGAGACGTACTGTTGTCCGACGGATAGAAATTATGGCTGATGATATCGAAAAAAGTTTAAAAGAGAAGATTGCTAGATTGGAAGCATTTTCAATTGCTTTGGATGACAGCACCGATGTCTCCGATGCAGCACAACTAGCAATATTTATTCGAGGAGTTGATGCGGATTTCAACATCACAGAAGAATTATTGGCGCTTCGGCCGTTAAAAGGAACAACTACCGGTGAAGATATATTTGAAACAGTCAACACAGTCTTCGAGAGATTTGGGCTTAAATGGAGTTCACTATCTGGCATATACACTGATGGATCCCCTGCAATGGTTGGTGCACGGAAGGGATTTATTGGAATAGTTCATGAAAGAGCAATAGAACTACAGATCCATCCGGAAAATTTAACAAATTTTCACTGCATTATCCACCAACAAAATCTGTGTGCAAAATCGATTAAATTCACAAATGTTATGGAGGTTGTAGTAGTCAGTATTAACTTTATTAAGTCACGTGCACTTAATCACCGCCAATTTAAGGAGTATTTGGCAGACCTATTTTCGGATTATGAAGATGTGTCTTATTATTGTGAAGTGAGGTGGTTGAGTAAACGTAAAATGTTAAAATGCTTTTATGATCTGAGACAAGACATTGCAGATTTTATGGACATAAAAGGAAACATAATTAACCAAGTAAAAGATGATGAGTGGATGTGTGATTTAGCATTCCTTGTAGATGTCACCGGATACCTAAGCGAACTGAATCTTAAATTGCAAAAACAAGGACAATTGGTTCATGAACTGATGGACATGTCAAAGCTTTTTGTAATAAACTAAGATTGTTGGAAAGTCAGATAAGAGCTAAAATTGTTATCATTTTCCTACTCTAGCAACTCATAAACATATCCGTTATAATTGTTATGGAGATGAACTGAAGGCACTAATAGAGCAATTTGATACAATATTTGCCGACTTCCAAAACAAAGACACCACATACGCTATATTTGCTCGTCCAATGGATGCTGATGTAAATAATGTGCCAGAAAACTTACAGATGGAAATTATTGAGCTTCAGGCGGATTTAGTGCTAAAATCACAATTTAAAACATTGCTTTGACGGATTTTTAAAAAATTTATTTGGTGGAAGAAAAATATACAAATTTACGCGCCTTTTTAAGAAAAATCTTTTGTCTTTTCGGCAGCACATATATGTGTGAACAGTTTTTTTCGAGGATGAAATACAATAAATCAAAAAATCGGACAAGAATAACGAACGAAAACTTCGAAATTCTATGCGATTATCCTTAAGTAATATTAACGTCAATATTGATAATCTCGTAGTTCAAGTACAAGGCCAAACTTCACATTAAATTGTTATGTCGTTCATTATATTATAAAATTTATGTAGAGCTTTATACCAAAGCATTATATTATAAATAAATGAAATATGAAGTAGCAACTTGTTTTAATTCATTTAATATTAATTTATTTTATTTAATAAGTTGGTCCGGCCCTTGACTCGGAGACAGAATGATAATTTTGCCCCCGAACTAGGAAAGGTTGCTCATGCCTGGTTTACACTGTTGAAATTTCATATTTAGGGATATTTCCATTCAGAGTAGTGTTCCTGCGAATAGGTAGATTTTGCGAAGCGATAATTATAGGTACTTAGAGTGAGTTTATAAAATAGAGATTTTCACAAGCGGTTCGAATGTTTTTTTTTTATCAAAAATTTCCTACACGTAATCACTCTGACCTCCGCGGAAAAAAAATTACCTTCGTAGTAATCTTTCACTTCATACCTTTTACTCCATGCTACGTTCAGCCATAAAAAATCTTCCAGCCTGTCCCCGAGGAAAAGTTGTTAGTGTGCTTTTACAAACCATAAGATCCTGGGTTCGAATACCAGGTAAGAGACGAATTTTTCTTTCTTACATATTCTGTTTTTCTGCTGAGGTCTCGCTTTCCTCATAAATCATCGCTATATTATTCTTCAGACATCTGTGTTAAGCGGACTGACTGAGCATTAATTAATTTCTTTCATTTTTATAATCTGAAGGTTTACTAAAATTTTTAACTATTCATTTTATATTGATTAATGATCTAAGCATATACGAAAAACTGTACACTGTCTGTTGTACTACTAAATTTTTCTTCCTTATTGTTTCTTTTATATGGCTTCTAGACATCAGACCATGAACCTCTTTCTGGAATATTCAATGGCTTCACTTTTTTTTCTCTATCTCTAGCCACACCTTACCTTCTTCACCTCCCTTTCCTCCTTTTAACATTTCCGGCGGATCCTTCTGCTCTACATCCTCTTATCTCTACAGGGAATCATTAATCCATATGCTCACAGCAAATACTCTTATTTGTTCAAATCAAAAGCGACCCACCCAAATTCTGCCTATCAACTTTCCACTTACACCTTTTTTTCCTTTACCGTAACGTTTTTAGTGTGTTCTAGTGGGGAGAAGGTTTATCACTAAAAACGCCATGCTTTTGTTATCAAATTTATAGTCAATCAATAATATGAATATTGTTTACATTACTGAATAATACTTATAACGTCCTCAAGCAGCCATGTGCAATTTATCGTTCTGTGTAGAGCTAAATTGCACAGTGTATTTGGACATTCAACCGATAAGCATGTCTGGTTAGACATTCAATTAATCATTTCCACGTTTATGAAGCTCTATGTAATGCTGTCAGTTAAGACCAATAGGTTGCTGATTAAACCCAGTCTTGAGGTCCTTTTTTTTTCAAAGTCTGTTAAAGCTCTTTTTTTCAAAAAGCCTGTAAAATCTCGGAGTAGTTTTTAGGATTCTTCTCTGTCCTTTGTGTACAAATGATAATAAAAATAAAGCTTCAGAGCCTTATCACTGAAATGACTCGGCTTCCCAGAATACCCTGTTTAAAAAATGCCCGGTTTCAAGAATACCCTGTTTAAAAAATGCCCGGTTTCAAGAATACCCTGTTTAAAAATTGACCCCATTCATCCTCAACCTCAGTTGTACACAAACCACGTTTGTCATAATGAACAAATAACCTAGGATAGCAATCTGAGGGTCTTTCAGAGCTTCAGTGTTAAAAGAGATTCTTTTAGGAAGATAACTAGGCCTACACTGCAAAGAATAATTCTTGTAATCTTACCACATTTCTTACACTTCAGTTTCAAGAAAATTTTAAAAAGGTAATGGTCAGACCCCATCACATCCTCCTATATAGCATGGTGTTCATAACATAGGTACTTATATAAAGTATTCTATGTGTCTGTTTACTTGGGGTTGGAAACCCACAAACAAACAGAAAAGGGCCAATGGAAAGCAAAATAACATTAGACAGATTGGTATAATTGGTTAGCATCTAGATCCTGTGAACAGGGGTGAAAAGAAAAAAAAGCGGCAGCGAAAATCCATATTAGTGGACGAAACTGATCTAGAAGCTCTCCCGTTTTGTTCCTCTTCAAAGGAAAATGTACCCATAAAAGGTACGGCCTGCACCCACGAGAAGGCGCGGTCGGAATTTATGTGCTATGCCTGGCCGGTTCTGTGCATCATCACATGGGAATAGGGCACAGCTCTCCTTCCAGCTAAGCATAGCTGTCATTTACAGGACATTCAGTAATAACATAAATGAATATTATCAATCTAAATGATTGCTGTTTTTTTCTTTGGAGTAGAAACGAAAAGGCTGTTTTCTTCAATTCAGTTTGATTATAGAGCGTTTATTCTTAGAGTATTTTGTGCTAGGTTTCGTTTCGTACTTAGTTTTTGCTCTTTTTGCTCCTTTTACCTGTACTGCTCTTTTACAGTTTATTGTCGTCATCATCATCATTTCCGTAGGATCCAGTTTTAGCTTCACCATTTTCTCTTAGTTAGTAACGAATGCTATCGACCGACAACTCGCGACTGCTTCATCAGCGCCTTGGCTCCCATTGCAATGATACTATCCAGAGATGTAATTCGGCTTCCTCTCGGCGAACTGCTGCTTAATCATCTGCGCTCTTGTCATTTCTGCAGTCATTCAGCTCTGCTATCTCCATCAAATAAAGGTTGGCTTCCTCTGCTGACAGAGCCGAGTCATACCTGATAACAGTAGTTTCGTACGATACTTCTAATATTGCTTTTCTGAAGGTGAATGAAAAGTTTGCTGCTCTGTATCTCGAATCTCGTTAACGATAAACGTAGAAAACGATAATTTGTTCAAGAGGACACCGAATTTCAAGCTATCTTTATGTTGTCATTTGTAGCAGAGATAGGGTGTCGTCCTTCGCCATAAATGAAACAACTTTATTAAGGATTTTCAGACTTCGTTAAGGTTGCCTGATGCTACATGCATAAAATTATAGTTTGCATTAAGAAGAGTTCAAGTCCCAAGTATCCCAGAGTTGAGATACATCTCTGCTAACCCTCACCCTGCCCTCGATTAGAAAGGGAACGTCGATGGACTAGGAAAGGCTGCCGTCCATCTGCGGTAGAGACTAGGCACGTCCCAGGATTTAGTTTCGTAAGTGGGGGGGGGGACGATAATTTAGTTTCGGGGGTCTGAGAATAAGATTTGTAGTTGTAGGTCTCCTCAATTGCTAAAATATTCCACCTGACAGGACAGATTAAAATAATATTCTATATGTATTAACAATTTTATGAAATCTATTTGTAGTGTCCGCCATATACTATGGGACTAAAATAAAATTGTACAAAGACAATTGTTTTCGTTTTCAAAGCAGGTAGACAAGTTTGAGATTTTGTGCTTGTACGAGCATCAGGACCCCGTGGTCTAACTCTTGGGTACTTCCTCCCTGGTAGAGCCATACAGTGTGCACTTCAAAGAAAACCCACGTTGGGCGTGGCGGGAAGCTACTATCTATTTTCCAACAGCTGTCCAGTGGGTATCCTCTTTCTCAAACCTTGTGACCTTGTCATTTAGCCCATTGTGTGGAAAAACAGTGCCGCTAAAAAAAACGTGAAGATGCGAATAATCTTCGTAGATTCCTCTCCTTAAGGTGTGTCGATTAATATATTACATGCTATATTTGGAAGGGGGTAACCAAAGCGTGAGAGATGAACATTTGGGGAAATTATCAAGGTAATCCTTGAGATACGTCGTTATCCCCAAACGTCAACATTCTGCTCGTGCAAGATACGACTAACGATGCTTCCTGGGAAAATAAATCGACTTGTTGTCAGACATGCTGGTTTTTAACACGAATGTAGCTCATCACGCGAGAAATTTGAATTATTATGTTATTAAAGTGAACGAGTGTTTTTGTTTGGCTGTTTTTCTCGCTATTTTTAGTGGAATTTGTCTTTCTTTTAAGTATCATCAACTATATTTTAGTAAATGTATTAAGATACACATTGATTGGATTGGATTTTATAAAGTCATGTAGTTGAAGTCATAAGCAGAATCAATATTAATTGATTATTTAAGATAACGACCTTGTAGTCTACTATTTAGATGGTTCCAGACAAAATTTTAACATTTTTGTTACCAACATTTTTCTTGTATGTTTTCTGAGGTAAAGCGTAAATTTTCGGTCTTGTAATTTGTAACAATATTTTCATACAGTTAGTTTATTTTGAAGATATATTAACTTGTTAATTAATCCTATTTATAATTATTTAACAAAATTTGAGAGATATATTTGAAAATGTGCACATATCTTGAAGATATGGATGATTGTGACTGATCACGTGATTGGGATGTGAAGGAAAAGAATAGCGAGGGAGAGTTGGGTTGTTTTACCTATGAGCGGCACTTTTTTGCACACAAAGACCCCGAGGGTTCATGAGGGTGGGAGAGGGGACCCACTGGAGCTGTTAGGAGACAGATGGTAGCCTCCAGTCAAGGCCATCCAGAGTGTTCTTAAACGTGCTCAGAGTATGGCTCTCCCGCACAAGAAGCCACGGCTTAACATCTCATCCGAAGGACGGTGGCCTTTTAAAGCCCATCGGAGCGAGGGAGGCAAAATGCTAATGTATGAACTATTATGCAGATGGATAGAGCTCTGAAAAATTTCCATCTAGGGATGGTTATTTGGGCATAGACCTTGGCGAAAATACGAATGTGATCTGACGTGTCGTTTAAGGTGAAATAGACATTGAATTTTGATCTAACCATGATCTCCATCTGCTGAAAAGGAAAAAAAATGGTTTGTAGGGGTAATCTGGTTGAAGATATCAGAAGAATTATCGAACCCAAGTAATTGGATCAGAAAATAATTTAAGATCCAGCGTTCAAGGTCATCAAATAGGGGTCAGAGTGATGGTGGAGAAATAAAATGACGCAGACGGCACTTGATTCTCCGATATATGAATTATTAAAAATCCAGGCCGCGGGCGGCGCTTATTACTCGTATTTAGCATTTTAACAAATTATGATTGTAAGTATTTCGAATTAGAAAGCATCATCTCACTATATTCTAGCGGCTTATAAGGAAACGAGTTTCAAAAAAAGTCGCATTTCGTGTAATGTACCTCCCTTATCTCAGGAACTTCCTACATACAGTAGGATACTGATGAAATAAACACGAGAAAAAAAAAGAAGAATATTATTTCGATGAAAATTTGATAAAGGTTAATATGTGATAGATTCTTGTCAGGAACACCTAGCGAGGTGGATTGTGTGTGTGTGTGTGTATGGGGGGGAGACTCAGTAGGTAGTGCACCAGGCTTATAATCTGCAGTTACCAGGTTCGAGTTCCACTTCGGCCAGAGTTGAGATTTATCTCCGCAAAACTACCAGCCCAGCCCTCGGTCAGTAGGGTACGCTGATGGATTGGAAAGACCACCGTCCATCGGATGTGACGTTAAGCTGTAGCTCGGTGTGTGGGAGAGAGCCTCACCCTGTGCGCGTCAAAGAACACCCTGGATGACCTGGACGGGAGGCTACCATCTGTCTACCAAACGCTGTCCAGTAGGTTAAGGACAGTTAGCCCATTGTGTGCCAAAAAAAGTGCCTTTCAGAGGTAAAACAACCCATTCCATTGTTTTCTATCATATTTTGTATACCCGTTAAAGTTCTCATTCTGCCGGTGATTCAGAAATCTTAAGAAGGATATAATGTAGAATCAGATTCACAGCTTGAATGATAGTTGACTCATGTGACTTTTAATTCGTTATCTCATTGACTTTCTGATTTGACAACTGCATCAATAAATTGTTGCTAGGTCAAGGCTGTGTTGGTAATCTATACGTTTTTTGTCTCTTCTAACAGGTAGTCTTAATCTAAATTTTTTTAACTTTCAGGAATTGTGGGAGGTCTCGGTCCCCGTGGTTTCCTAAGTACCCATTCGCCTGCGAACATCGTCGAATTAGGTCAATTGCGAAATATTTTCGAAGGCGGAAGTTTCGAAATCGAGGTAGCAATTTAACTATCACAAATCAATCTCTTATTGCAAAAAAACGATAACTGCTCTCCGTCAGATGAGACGTTAGGCCGTGTTCGGGAGAGCCACACTGTGTGCGCGTTAAGGAACACGCTGGATGGCCTTGACGGAAGGCTACCATCTGTTTTCTAACAGCTGTCCAGTGGGTCCCTGCCCCCAACCTTCTCTGAGCTCTCGGGGTCCTTGTGACCTGGCAATTTAGCCTTTTGTGTGCAAAAAAGTGCCCACTCAGAGGTAAAAAACCCAACCCAACGTAGTGAGGTACTCACTTAAACTAATATCGAAAAAAAAAACATAATTTGAAAGATGATTTTAGATATAGCTAGCCGGTATCTAATGGACATGTAAATATTGAAGTTCATTTAACTCAATTAGTGTAGCAAGTCCATTACAATTAGTGTACATTTCAATTAGTATACCAGTCCATTTTCCAAGCAATAAGTAGCAATCGATAATTTCAATTATAATTGTTTAACGTTTCCAATATGCTTCACGTATTGGTAGAGCAGTGCTGGATTCACACACTGCTTCGAGACACACACTCCCCTTGAAGTTCCGCCCATTGATCCTCTCTGGAGCACTGAAGTTTCAGACTAATATTAATAAAATCATTAACACTCTACATATTCTTCAGACATTATCTTTCTCCCTGTTAATGGTAGTTAGGTATACATTGGAAGGAGAACTGTGCACCACTCGTTCCTCTTCGACGATGCACGAAATCGGCCAAACATGGTTACTAAAATTCTTCAGCACTTTTTCGAAGTGTAGATCATTAGTATTTTACAAAACAGATATTTTCTCCTTTAAAAGGGAAAGTCACATAACTTTCATCTACTGATCTGTTCCTTTACGGCAATGGTTTCCAACAATATTACGTATCTGAAGTCCGGCAACTGACACGATTCTGACTTCAGTAATCTGTGAAACTTTCTTCCAAACATCCCTATGAATCAATATTTTTCTTAACATTGAACACTTTAATAGCCTAAATTAAATGGGTACTTTTGTAAATCAAATGATAATATAAAAACAACTATAGTGCTTTAAGACATTAATATCCTAGAAATAGCCTCGAGAATATTTTTTAAAGTGATCGGCATTTGGCAGCAGTGCTATATCGTAATTTGCTTTCCATCCTACCGAGAAGTGGTTAACTTTATAAGGGCTTAATATAGAGATTCCATAAAGTCATAGAATCAATAACGTTATGACTCAATTATTACCATTATCAAGAACGAGTTGGGTTGGGTTGTTTTACCTCTGAGTGGCACTTTTTTGCACACCATGGGCTAAATGGCCAGGTCACATGGACCCCGAAGGCTCAGAGAAGGTTGGGGGAGGGGACCCACTGGAACAGCTGTTGGGAGACAGATGGTAGCCTCCCGTCAAGGCCATCCAGCGTCTTATTTAACGTGCACAGGGTATGGCTCTCCCGCACACGGGGCCACGGCTTAACGTCCCATCCGACGGACGGCGGCCTTTCCAAGCCCATCGGTGTCCCCTACTGACCGTGAGCAGGTCGGGGAATTTTGCGGAGATAAATCTCAACGCTGACCCAGCTGGGACTCGAACCTGGGAACTACAGATTACGAACCTGGCGCGCTGAGCCACCCCCGCCCCTATCAAGAACGAAAGAGACAGTTTCATGATACAATACGTTATTTCCTTGATTGGTAGTTCGCCCTGTATGTTTGTACGTTTTGCATGTCATTTCTAATATAACACTATTAGTGTTTAAACCCTTTCTACAAGCCTGTTAGTTTTAGTTTCTTCTGATTCTTTAATTTGAATATTTTAGAAAAATTTTAGAATAAAGAAATACGCATTTTATTTTTTAATCTTATAAAATTCATCACCTTTAACAATTGAGATAATAAAGGTTACCCTTGAAGAAAAATCCAGTGCTGAAAGACGTGTTTACTAATTACGCATAAAATGTCGAATAACAGATAACACTCATGCCGTAGCAACAGGTAAACACTCTATGTCTTTAAAACCTGCTTTAAGTTTAGCTGCAAGAAACCTTTCTTTAACAGAGTTATAGTGTGAATGAGAGTCACTGATATTTTTCTTTTGCTCTCTATCGTTGTGACTTAATATTAAACATCTAAGTATGATTAGTTTTCAATACTCTTACCAGTGGGTAGCGGATTGGCTAAGTCGATAGCACCCCAGGTTCTTTGACATTTTCATATCTAACCGCACTCTGACCTCATGAGAAATGAAACACACAAGGGTTTGGAAAGGCCACCCACCTTGGATTTTACTTTAAACCGTGGTTCTCTATAAAGGAGAGCTATACTACATGCACGTTTAGAAAGAAATTAGCAAGCTGAACTATGCAAAGGCTGGGAAGTTCAGGTCATTGCCGTTTCATTGCCGGTTCTGCGCATCTTTTCAGGGAAAAGGTGTACAACTCTTCTTCTAGTTTTGCTATTATCGTTGCAAGCGAAAAATTCTGAGAATAATCTTTCTGATAAACTATTTGTGCGCAGCTGAAAAGCGATGAAATACGATTCTATCGTTGTCAAGAGAAAAAAAAAACCACAAACTTTTTTTTTATCTTTTTCACTCTTGTGTAAGATTTGATGCTTCTTGTAAGTTTCGAAAAATGACGCTTTGGAAAGATAAAAACATTTTTATGAAACGCCATTTTCTGGAATCTTCAACTCTAGCGTAATCGATAGATCAGTGAAGCCTCGCAATTGCAGTTTGGAACGTCAGTTGCAATGTGAGATATCAACGTGTGAAGATGAAATTCAAGATTTCGATTTTTATTTGGTTCGGAGAAAATTGAAAGAAAAGACAAAAAAATATTGCAGTTAGAAGAACAGCAAAAAACAAAGTTTGGGACATATAATAAAACATTTTATTCTTGGCGTGTAGGAAATACAGCATCCGCCTGATTATCTGACAGATATTTGATATAAGAATTTAATTTGAAAGAGGAAAGTGTAGGATACTAACAAGGCTATTCACAATGTGTGGAAGAAAGTTCCCGAATTATAAATTTTATTAAATCCGATGGTTGCGTAGTTGACAGTGATTAGAGTACAGTCGCTCAAAAAAACGAATCCGAACGCTATGGTTGATTTACAGAATTCAGAAAAAATATCTGGCGACGATTTTTTTAGAAATTAGTGATCTGGCAACCTTCGTGTCACGTCACACGAAGGTTGCCAGATCACTAATTTCAAAAAAAAAATCATTGCCAGATATTTTTTCTGAATTCTGTAAATCAACCATAGCGTTCGGATACTTTTTTGAGCGACTGTACATCACTACACTAGCACAGTATAAGCTAGAACGATTGATGAGCGAAACAATATCAACAATATAGAATTTGCTACAAAGAAAGTTTATTTAAGGAACTAAAATTTGTTGTTTATTTTCAACTTGCGATAACTAAACAAGTGAATGCCTTTTATACTTTTTCATCATGACTAATTTAATTGATTCTTTGGAGCTCGCGTCGCAGAAGCGTTGTAAACGCAATTAATTCCTTTATCGTAAAAATGAACTAAATTTGTATTTCTTGTTTTCCTGGGTGAATAAAAATGGTTTTGAACCCTGACATTCGTTGCTGTGAAATGATGATCCTAAATAATTTTACTCCGCTGGATGATTTAGGATCGTTATTTCGTAACAACTAATGTCAGAAGTGGAGTGGAGTCAGTATTGGAAAATTAAAAGTCGTGAATGTCAGCTAAGTTAAAAGTCTGAATAATTGAAGTGATATAGAAAAGAACTTAAATGGTAAAAATTCAAGCAAAAATGGATGAATTTAGCTAATAAATTCGAAAAAGGGAATAAATTCGAAAAAAAAGAGTGAAATATGATAGAAATTTAGTGTTTTAGGGAAGGTGTTAAGGAGAGATTCAGGAATAGTGAAAACTGAAATAACAAATGCTGATGATTACAGTAGAGATTAAATTAAACGCTATTCAAAGTGTGAGATCCAAAAATGATGGTCTGAGAGAGGAATGCTGACAAGGAGTAGAAAATGACGATGAAGAATCATTATGAACTGCGTAAAAGAATCACTTCGTAGTGATGTCTATAACTAGAGTGATCTAGATGAAGCCATTATTTTTGACATTACACAAATGTCCCAAAGTCTAGGTTTTATGGGATTTTTCTTTACTATAAGAGATTGATTTATGAGAGTTAAACTGCTACTTCGATTTGGAAATTTCCGCCTTCAGAAATATTTCGGCCCTGATCTAAAGAACAATATTCGCACGCAAATGCGCAATTAGGAAACCACGGGGCCTGAGTCCTCCCCACGCAATTTCAGAAAGGTAAAAATATATAGATAAAAATTAATACTACCTGTTCAGAAGAATGGCGAAAGTTGCAAAACCTAACCAATAACTAAAGAAGATTACCGACACAACTTTGACCAGCAACAATTTATTGACGCACTTCTTAAACTAGAAGGTTGAGATAATGAATAAAAGTTATTTGAGTCAGCATCATTCAAGCTGCGAACTTGCTTCAACATTAAATGCTTTTTAAGATTTCTGAAATACTGTCAAAATGAGAATTTTAAAGGGTACACAAAATTTGATAGAAACCAAAGGAATGGAAGTTATAGCAATCTTTTTTTTATGAAACTGACAAGAGGGATCTCAAGAACCTCAGCAAGTTAATGTTAAAGATAGTCTATGGAAAAGAGTTGTTCTGATTGCAGTAATACAGGACGAAAGAGTGCCAGTTCATTAACTAGTAATTCTCATTGGGCAAAGGCAGCCGGAGGCAGTTGGATGGGAAATACGGGGGGGGGGGGGGTCGAAAGCTGCCGGTCTCGATTCTGTACGGTGAGGAAAATAAGGAACAGTGGATCATAAAATAACCTTAATGCAGTAGGTAGAAGAATGCCTTGTCGTGTGGAACTAGAAAAGAGACAATTTCTCTTTATTAAGATTAGATGCGATTAAAAGAGTTAACCAACCACAGTTACGATGATATCCTTAAAGACGAGATTGTTCTTCAAGCAGTAAGAAGCGAACCGGTAAAGAATTGTGGAAAGTTATATACTGTATATGTTATGCTGTATGGTTTCTATGTGAAAAATCACAGAAAAGTGTGCTGCAACGCAAAAAAGTGAAAAGAATATTTCTCATTAATGGTACTAATGTATCTCGTATCAATAAGATTTCCATAATTTAAACATGTAAATATTCTCATTCGAGCATCTTAGCTGTAACTGCCCAACAACCAGTCGACAGACAGAAAGAAATCTATAAAACTGATGGAGGATGCAACAGAACAACTTCCCAAAATTTAGTTACGTGACAAATTCTGTTCATTAGCTATTAATTGGTTGTTGTGCATTGTTGGGGCGATTTTTTCCATCTCTGTTCTTATATCCGGATAGTTCATTTTCGAACTCAGGGTCTACTTATGTGTAAATAATTTAGTTCTCAAATATAAGGAATGACTGACGCCAGTGGCGTGCCCGAAAATTTCTCATGGGAGGAGTTGGTTGGTTGGTTGGTTGTTGTTTTATAGTTCAAGGGCAACTATGCCATATTGCGCCAAATAGGGAAAGAATAAAGAATTAAAAGTAATGTAAATCTACAACCAAAATTAAAAGCAAAACGTAAATATAGTAAAAGACAATAAAAACAACTAATAGGTGTGAAATACAAAAAACAACAGTGGGTGTAGAGGTGGAGGAGCGGGATTTGAAGTGTTCGAGTCTCTGATTTTCAAAAGCTTTCTTAGAAAATATTTTTAAACACTAAACGGGGGTGATATCACAACCACAACCCTCCCCTCCCCTTGGGTGCGTCACTGTTACGTACAATCGTTTGAGAGTTATTGTGTAACAAACGAATCCAGAAACACAACAAGAAACGAACCCCGGATGTTAAAGGTCCAGAAGAGTCAGATACCTTCCTTTCGCTGGCTAATAAATTTTAGATTGTTGGAGTGTTATGATTGCTCATTTGTCAACTGACAGCATTCAATAAATCTGTTGGCGAACAGAACACTAAAGTCCAAACGTACCCCCAGTTCGAACAAGAGAATTTTCGACCTCTTACTAAGTAGCGTATTTGACAAGAGAGTCAACTACACTTCGATTGGAGGAAAGAATCATAAATAAACTAAGTATATGATATTGGAAACCGTTTTCAATTAAGTCTGATGCTTTAGGATTTAAAACTAAACCAATTGTGGCTTTTGTGCGGCACTCAGTCACAATCGTTTTTTTTTTTCTAATTGTCGGATCTTGTTTCACCTTCGAATTTGCGGTAAAATTTTGCGTAAAGAAACTGTGCACTAAAAATAGAAATTATTGATTTCAATCGATCGAGAATTTCCGCCGAATAGACACAAACACTCCCATACACAAACCGAAATGCCGAAAGGTCAAATAGAATGAGACCTCGCTCAATCAATTAACAGTGGCTCAATTTTAAGTTGAAGAAGATACTGAGGGCCTTGTAAGGAATGAATTAACAGTAACAGTTCCTGGAGAGCGAAACTAATCCCTTGGGATATTTCAGTTAGTTGTCAGACAACCCTGAATAATGGAGTCTTTTTCTTTTTGTCAGTATTTTAAGATGAAAGAATAAATGATTCCAATCAGGAGTAGGAATATTATTAATAGATCGCGACTGCTGAAAAAGAAGAATTAATTATCTATTAGCACAAGTAATTTAAGTTACATGGCAGAGAGAGTTATCTTTAGCGACCAAGAAATATCTACTGCTTTCATCCAGAGTTCCTTTCCTTATGTGTACATTTGCGTGTAAAACTCAGCGAGATTGAATAGCAACACACTTTTACTTTTAGCACCTGACACGATGTGAAAAGATTTGATAAAATGCAAAAACTCTAGAAAGACATAGGAAAATTGGTAACTAGAAATTTACTAGCATTTAATTACGATTAATTTTCTTTAAAAATGGGGGCGGGGATGGCTCAGTCGGTAGCGCGCCAGGCTCGTAATCTGCAGTTAACAGGTTCAAGTCCCAGCTGGGTCAGCGTTGAGATTTATCTCCGCAAAATTCGATGGGCTTGGAAAAGGCCGCCGTCCGTCGGATGGGACTTTAAGCCGCGGTTACCGTGTGGGGGAGAGCCATACCCTGTGCACGCTAAAGAACACGCTGGATGGCTTTGACGGAAGGCTACCACTGTCTCCCAACAGCTGTTCCAGCGGGTCCCCTCACCCAACCTTCTCTGAGCCTTCGGAGTTCTTGTGACCTGGCTATTTAGCCCATGGTGTGCAAAAAAGTGCCGCTCAGAGGTAAAACAACCCAACCCTTTCTTTAAAGAATTGCATATTACTGTCTATTTAAATGGGGCAGGGGTGTCTCATTCAGTAGCGCGCCAGGCTCGTAATCTGTAGTTACCAGGTTTGAGTCCCGCCTGGATCTGCGTTGAGATTTATCTCCGCGAAACTCATCGCCTCTCCTTGTTCATTAAGGGACACGATGCTTCTGGAAAAGTCGCCAGTTCATCGGATGGGACGTAAGTCGTGACCCTGTGTGCGGGAGAGCCATTCCCTGTGCACCTTACAGAATACGCTGGATGGCCATGAAGGGGAAACTACCATCTGTTTCCTACAGCTGTCAAATCGGTCCTCTTCTCTGAGCCTTCGGGGTCCGTTTGACCTGGCCATTTAGCCCATTCTGTGCAAAAGAAGTGCCACACAGAGGAAGAGACTAACATATAGAGGAGAAACAACGCAATCCAGCAGTCTATTTAAAGAATAAAAAAAAGGCTAGTGTCGAATATTAACTGATTATTATCTTTCAAAATGTTTATCTATCCTTAAGAATTGTTTTAAGCATCTGCACGTTTCATTTGAGGAATAAAACTGTTAAAAGAGACGTTAAAAGACACTCAGTCCGTAAAAACGACGCTAAGCGACTTCCCGCTGCTGCGTGTGGGCGCAGTGCCGCAGAATGGCGAGGCATCAAGAGCCCTGATTACCTCCGCTACGATGATGACACAGCAATGGCTCATTTGCTCGCCGCTCTTGTTCACTCTTTCATTTTTCGTTCTGTTCTCGTTGCTCTTGGCATTTTGAAGCGACATTCTTTCTCAGCATTGTACGAAGTTCATGGAGAAGAATAACAATAAAGAGAAGAGGCATCTGAAGGGAGGGAGGGAAAATCAAATACTGTCAGTTGCATGTACATGCATGGAAGTGGATTGAGGGAGTAATTACTTCATGAGATTCAAAGCTAATTAGGATAATTACAATTGTATCGTAGCTCAAAAATTATTAAAAACGAAATTGAGGTCCAATCACTTATCTCCACAAGTGGATGAGAACTAAAATATTCAAATAATCCACGTACAACAGATAGAGTGCCTCTAATAAAATTGGAGAGTACAGATAGAATCATACCAGGATGCTTCACTCGATGTAAACTGAAAAAAAAATAGTAATTATGAACTAGGATGTCGGAACGTTTCTGCGGAATAGAATGCTCGTTTCTGAAAAGCAAACATTTGAGTTTTCCTTTTCTCCAGGAAAAGGAGCGACTGCTATATAAACGATCAATTTCTCCAAACAAATTTGAAGAAAACTCGACTGCGACAACGCAGTCGAGTTTTCTCCAAATTTGTAGATCTAGTTTCACCTTCAGATTTGAAGGGAACTTTTTTTGTAAAGAAACTGTTGCATTAGAAAGATAAATTATTGATGCAATCGATCGAGAGTTGTCTTGGAATAAGTAAGCACACACGCGGGGTCACAATCCCTTGACTCCAATGTACTACATAAATATCAAATTCCTGGCATGAATGGATTGTTTACACTAGTAGAAAAAGTTTTGACATATTTCAATTAGGTGGCCTAGAATACACACAGGCTTCTTTAAATGCGGAAATGAAACTAATGAAAGATTCGGAAAATGAAAATAGTAATATTTAATTTGTAATCCAAACTAAAAAGAATTTTCTTTTTTCTCTAAAAGCAAAAAGACGAATAAGTAAGGAAAATAGCTGCTTTTTTTACAAAAATGATCCTAAAAGACAAGTGAACCACGGCACATTAAAATATTGCTAGCATTTACATTGGTGATGAGGCTCAACCGGTAGCGCGCCATGCTCGTAATCTGCAGTTCTCAAGTTCGTGTCCCATCTGTGTCAGCGTTGTGATTTATCTCCATTATAAGCCCCTAGCTTGCCCTCGGTCAAAAAAGGGGACACAGATGGGCTTGGAAAGGCCGCTGTCCGTCGGATGGGACATTTAGCCGTGGCAAAGTGTGCAGGAGAGCTTACATTTTGCATGATAAAGAACACACATGTATGGCCTTGACAGGAGGCATACTATCTGTCTCCTAACAGCTGCCAGTGGTTTCCTTTTCCTTAATCATTTTTCCGAGGCTAAGATAAAAATTCCAATTCTTGTTATAAAATCTGTTATCTTGTTTTGTTAAAAAAACGCTAAAAGATAAGAGTATACTAAGACTAAAACTAAACGTATTTTACTTTTGCATTAAACATTGAAAATTCTGTATCGACTTTTGTCTCAAACGAATTTATCAGTTAATATATTTAATGTTTGTTTAAGTATTAATTATCTTTCATGAACGCAATGATGATCATGAACAACAACACAATGGTGATGTTGACAATAATGATCGTTGTTCCTGAGCTTAGGCATTCCATGTCGGAAAATTTAAACTTATCGACTTATCGATCGTAGAGTGGGTTGCCTATTACCTGAAGACGTAGTGAAGCATTTGCCGAGGAATAGTTTGCATCAACAGTTTTTTTCAAGTAAATGATATCTTATTCTGCCTTATTCCAGTGGTCTGATGAAAAGAAAAAATAATCTGAAATTTTCAAATTAAATAGCGTTCGATGTTCGGGCGTTGGGTTTGGAAAATGGTTTATCCACCAAACACGAAAACTATTTTAGCATTAGAAAGAATCAATGAAACGAAAAAAGGTTTTTTTTGATAAATGCATGGTTGAACTAGAATCTTAATCCTCCTCCTCCTCCTCCTCCTCCTCCTCCTCCTCCTCCTCCTCCTCCTCCTCCTCCTCCTCCTCCTCCTCCTCCTCCTCCTCCTCAAGCAGCCATGGGCTACGGAGGTCCAACCAGACCGTGCAATTTAGATCTCCAAGCAAGTCTGTCCTGAGCTACATCTGCTGCATCTGGCCACTGAACACCAATTTCAATAAGGTCCTGCTTGACATTGTCTGTCCACCACATCCTTGGTCTCCCCCTCTTTCTGAAGCCTTTAGGCACACAGTTCATAACCCTATTCGTCAATCTATAATTATCCATACGGGAAACATGGCCAAACCAACGGAGTCTCTCTCTGCACAATATGCTGCTTAAAGGAGGTTGCCGACTCCTTTGCCTAACCTCATCATTAGTTACAAAGTTGAACCACCCAATGCCCAAGATATTGAGTAAGCATCTGGAATCAAAGCATCTAGATTCCTGTTATCTTGTTTACAAAGTATCAAAGTTTCACTACCATAACTGACCCTAAAAAGAAGTCTTTAGGTGTATACGCCTATTTCTCCACACTCTCCATAGATTCTTAAAAGTCCCGGCAGCAATCCCTTTCGTCTGTTAATCTCATGACGCACATCACCAGTATCTGTTACATAGCTCTCAAGATAATTAAACTGTGACACCTGCTCAAGACTGCAACCATTCAGATTAACTCAATCACAGCCTTCCAGACCAATTTTCATCACTTTGGTTTTCTCACTGTTTATAACCAACCCTACTTTAGTACCAGTTTCATCAAAAGCTCGAATGAAAGAGTTCATCTCATCAACATCATTTGCCAAAAGGTCTAAATCATCAGCAAAATTTAAATCGGAACTTTTCGTATCTGCAGTCCATTTCAGGCCAAAATCTTTCCTTTGAAGTGAATTTCGCATAGAAAAATCAAAAACCAAAGAGAAAAGGAGACTAAAATGCACTCTTGTCGAACACCAGAAGCAATGTTAAACCAATTGCTACAAGCCTTACCAACTCTCACACACGATTCAGTGTTATTATAGAGATCTTTCATTATGTTAACTAACTTGTCTGGTATACCATATGATCTCACAATCAACCACAAATTATGACGATCAACAGAGTCAAAAACCTTTTTGAAATCAACAACGCTAGCAACCAAAGGTTTCTGAAACTCTAAACATTTCTCAAGAATCTGCCTAAGTGAAAATATCTGATCTACACATCCTCTACCACTTCTGAATCCCCATTGTTCATCACGCAATTGCCTGACAACCAGATTCTTAATTCTATTAAGCACAATCATGAAAAGAAGTTTCCCTGGAACAGAGAGTAGGCTGATACCCCTATAGTTATCACAAGAACTGCGATCACCTTTTTTGGAAATAGAGATAATAATAGCTCTGGTAAAATCTTTAGGAACCATGCCTTTATCATAAAAGTTATTCAAAATTTCATTCATCCAAGTGGTAACCGAAACATTCTCAGATCTAAGCATTACCGTAGTAATTTCACCTACCCCTGGGGATTTATAAACTTTAAGTTTCGAAACAGCCAAAATAACTTCAGATTGTGTTATGGGGCCATCATTAAAGCTACCAATGCATCAATCATCATTGCAAACAATGGAAGTAGAACCAACCACATTGTTTAGAACATCACTGAAATGCTCAGCCCACCTAGCATTGACAGAATCCTCACCTTCTATAACCTTACAATGTTTATCCTTCAATCCCTGTATACCTGTCCATTTTCTACCACACAAAACATTAACTATCTGGTACAGCTCTCTGCTGTTGTGCTGTCCAACTGCTTCCTCGGTTTTGTCAGCTAAGCCATCAAGCCAAAGATTCTTATCAGCAGCTAACTGATCTTTTACACGTTTATTAAGTTGTCTTAATGCTTTCTATTAGGACTAGTATGGTATTGATTAAGGACATTCCTGCAGTTCTTTCTTTCCGAAATAAGCTCAAGTGCATTATCACTCAAATAATTCTGCGTCTCCCTAAAAGAGTACTGTTAGTTTCCAAAAAAGCCTGTTTAAAATGGTCCCATTATTCCTCAACTTCAGTAGTATGCAAACCATGACTATCATAATGACTAAGTAACCTATCACTGGATCTTTCAGAGCTTCAGTATTAAAAGTAAATTTTTTAACTCTAGCACAACACTTTTTAAGTTTAAGTTGCAAGACATTTTTTAACAAGGTAATGGTCAGATCCAATTTCAGCTCCCCTATATGACCTGGTATTCCTAACAGAAGCCCGTTTGCCGTTAATTAATATATAATCAATCATATTCTTATGCAGCCCATCAGGTGAAACCCATGTGTACTTATGTATGTCGCGGTGTTTGTAATAAGTGTTAGTTATTCTGAATCCACTGAGTTTACTTACCTGTAGGAGACGTTGCCCATTGCCATTGCAGCTACCAATACCAAAAGGAATCTATTACTCTTCCCCAAAGGTCACAGTCAGTACCAACTTTGGCATTGAAGTCACCTAGAACAATGGTAATATCTCTTTTCTTGACAGATTCAAAATATCCTGAAGTTGTCCCTAAAACCTATCCTTCTCATCCTCAACGGCATCCTCAGTGGGGGCATAACAGCAGATATCATTAAAGTCTTTAACGCTTGTCTGAAATTTTGCTGTAAGTAACCTTTCATTAATGCACTCATATCCTAGAAGAGCATCACTAGCATGTCTGCTGAGAAGCAGACCCACGCCTTGGTGATGTTTATTATCGTTCCTACCTGAAAAGAGAAATTTAAGATTATTTTTAAGAATCTGACCTTTATCTGTCCATCTGGTCTCTTGCAAGCCGAGAATATCTAAATTATAACGGTGGAATTCTTGTGTGAGGACATGAAGAGAAAAAGCTCCGTGCAGAGTCCTCACATTCCAACTACCTATGGAGAGAAAATGGTTAGTGGGATGTTTAAAGAAACTATGTTTATTGAGAGTGGGAATGCCGACAATATCAAACAACTCCCTAATCGGAGACATGGGGTAAAGACCCGTTCCCTCACCACTAAAGGCTGAAGCCATCTACACTGGAAGACTTCCTCCAATGTAGAATTTGACGATGCCAATAGAAGCAAAGAGTTCAGGTGCCTGCGATGACCTCTGCTCAGGATTATCCACCAGCTGATAAACATATCCTGTGAATCTATTCACTTGGGGCTGTCAACCCACAAACAAACAGAAAACAGAGCGGAAGATTTTCCCTCCACAGAACCCACCAGTGCAGCAAAATCAGGATCCATAATCAAGCTCAGAGCCTTAATTCAATCCAGTAGTTTATATGGTCAGCACCAGGAGCCTGTGTGGTTGACCACTCCTCAGCAGGGTAGAAAATAAAAGAAAAGTAGCCATAGTTGTCCAGATCAGTAGGCCACACTAATCTGGCAGCCCTCCCCTTCCGTTCACTTCCACAATAGAGTATCTCTTCTGAAATGTACTAACGGTCTGCATCACGAGAAGGCGGGGTCGGACATTAGGTACTCGGCCTGGCCGGTTCTATGCATCATCACAGGGGATTGGTGCATAGCTCTCCTTCCAGTATAAGAAAAGACCTAAACATCCCTTGAAATTACACAAAATATACAGGAAAGAAAGTTCAACTGTTCGGAGTAATCCGTACTGTTAAACAATCAATGGAAAACGTCGTCAAGGGAAACAAGATTGACCTAAAAACAAGACTGACCTATAAAGATATCACTGTCAGTTAATAACAAATTTTTTATGGTAAATAGAAAAAGCAAAAGTGAAGGTAGTAAAAAAGCAGAATGGTGCGACTTGTGTGAGTTTCTGTTGATGTCCCTTGGATGTCAACAAGTATTCCTCTACAAAGAAAAACCTCAATAATAAAGGGAGTAGATTTACACTTCGTAAAGCTGAAAGTTACAAAAAACCCACACAAAAAGAGTTTTTTTGTTGTCATCTGTCACAGGAGTGAGTTCTTCTATTACAAAAACGATAGACATCCTACAAGATATTGTGGGCTTATAATTGCCATTGAGTAATAATATGCATCTAAGTCATCAATAATAACTAAAAAAGGTGTTTTAAAAAAATTCATTCTTGGTTTTGAACAGCACATGGTAGCGTTCCGATTACGGAACCTATTGCTTATAACCTTACATAGGCAGGTGTGAATTTACATCATCTCAGCTAAGCAGACGTATAACCAACTATATTTTACAAATAAATATACATTTGCTTTTCTTATAAAACAACCCACAAGCTAAGGTTTTTCCGGGTTTTTATATTACATTTTACATTGTATATAAATAACATAGAAACAAACATAGAAATTTATACATATTAGCATCATACACATATACACTTGAAAATTTTCAAATTTTTTGAATCCTCAAATATTATAATAATTCAAATGAAAAATAATTCGCAGTATTAGGATGCAGACAACATGATTTACCTTAATATATTATACATAAATTCAAAATCTGGAAACCCCATATGGAAAACTTTTAACTTTTTTTGAACAAGAAAATATTGCCAGAGAAATCTCTTAATTTATTAGGTAAGCTATTGTACATTTTGGGGCTAAATATATTAAATGCTTATGTACAATTTCTTTTTTTAACAAATGAAACAATACACTGTTTCCCCTCCGTACGCAAATAATGTTCATATATTTTTTATTGAAAATAATTCTCATTTCTATATATGTATATCATTAGTTTATATACATAAAGATGTCTTAAAGGCAATATATTTTTATGAACATATTTACAATGTACATAAGATCCATTAATATTATTTGCTAGACTTTATATTATTATGTTTTGAATAGCGATTATTGTTTTTAGAATTGTTGCAGATAGCCATGCGCGAATAGCAAAAGTCCTATCCGCATCCTCACCCGAATTCACAAAGTCTAATCTGCAACCGCATCTACATCCGCAAGATCTTATCTGCATCCGTACCCGAATCCGCAAGGTCTAATCAATTGCGATTCTAAATGCTGATTCTAAAAAGAAATCAGTCTAATGATTTATTAATGACTAATTAATAACTGAAAAAATATAACCCAGATAAATTGAGTCTTTTGTTCGTAAAAATATGATTTACTAAATTTAGACAAAAATTTACTTAATTCTAATCTGCAAATACACTCAATTCTCTTTTTAAACGTTAGACAAATTCTTGGAAAACCGTGCAAATTCTTCTAGAAATAAAATTTTTCATTTTAATAAAGTTCTCATAAATCAACTAAAATAAAATAAAAATGTTCAACTTTCCGAAACATAAAAACTACATATAACTCTAAATTCCTCTTCCAAAGCAAGAAAATTGTCAATATTTTCCGTTTCTTGTTAACCGCATGATTCAACACGTTCAAGTTTTGCTTTTAAAGCCTTGTGACTATGTCAACATGGGAGAGAACAAGAAAAGAAGACATTTGCTGAATAATTTATAAGTAAATATTTTTAATTTAATTTTTCCGCTCTTTAAATATAAATGAAATCTTAAAATGATATCATTCCAGTTGTTATGCTGAAAACTTTCAAAGAGTAAATATTAATTTAATGTGTTTCAGATTCGCTCAGTTTCCATATATTAAAAAGGACCTTTGTTTTAACACGGTTCACTAAAAACGTTTTATTTTTGTTTAAACGTATCATTTTCCCGATTAATCATATTTACTAACATTTAGTTTGTATTGTTTGTATTGTTTTGCATTCATAAATGCTAGTCCATTGATTTTTTTTCCCTAATCATTGATTCTCCCTTTCGATTTGTTTATCAGCAAGTAAAAACACGTTGTACACTGCAATATTTCAATAATTCATCTTTTTTTACTAATTAGGCAATTAGAAAGCTATTAGTACAGTACCTGCACCTCTTTTATCATTCATCGTTTAAGCCATGAGTCACCATTTCACACTTGATGGACTTTTCTTTCATTGTAAACAAATTTATTCTTTCCATATATTAATTGAAATATACCCAATTCTATTTTTAGACGATTTTGATTTAACACGTTTTAGAAAAAAATTTCAGTTCTCTTTTTACACGATTTATTTTGATCTAACACGGTTGAAACGGCGCCATTTTAAAACACTCCATTTGAATTTATTTCTGAAAAAATATTCCTATTCAAGAAAAAATTCGTGGAATTTACATTTATATCAAAGATGCCACTTTTATGGTCATATTTTTTGAGTAGTTTTAATTTTTAAAATGTACTATAGATACACATTTTGTGCACTAAAATCCCCAAAATAAAAACTACACTAACATAACTACATAACAAGTTTTCTCTTTTTTATTCTCTATTTTATGGAAAAATTGAACAAAACCTACTTCATTCGGAATAAAGTGGTAACATTGAGTTCCGGGAATTCCCCTCAATTTTATCTTCAATACATATGTTTGTCTTGGTCTCTCATTTCGTGTTTAAAGTTAGAAGTGTTTAGATGTTTAATAGAAGAAATCGAAAAAAATTTGTTTTGTTTTTTGAAGGTTTGTGTGCATAACCATAATTTTATTAAATTTTGCTGAGAGGTAATTTACAATTTTTCATCATCTGATTTATTAACTACAATTCAAATATTTTTCGTAAGCCTTACCACGATATCGGATAATTCAACTATACAAAAACAGAAAAGGAAAGCTATCACTTTGGATACTAAGATCCAAATTTTAGATCGTCTTGCAACTGGAGAAGGTTCAATATCCATAGGTAAATATTTTAATTTGAACGAAGCTACCGTAAGAACCGTCAAGAAAAATGAAGATGCTATTAGAAAATCTGTGCTTTCTGGAACAAAATTGAGTCCTTGGTCGTCATCATAAAAAATAATAAATAAATACCCCCTCAAGCAGCTGCTTGCCACAGAAATCTGACAGGAGCCTGTCAGTTTATATGCCACAGCAGAAGGTATGAGAGGATGGCAGGACCTCAGCAGAAAAACAACAACAAACGCCCATGCCTTATCCGGGGCTCGAACCCAGGTCCCGTAGATCAGTAGCCAAGCGCGCTAACCACTCGGCCACGGGACGGCTCGTCATCATACACGAGAAATATTGTAAAAGTGAAGATGGAAAAGCATTAATAATGTGGATAGAAGATAACTCGCAAAAAAGAATACGTCTAGACGGAAAAACCATCAAACAGATGGCATTACGAATATACAGGGTGTCTCAAAAATATACGTACAAACTTTTAGGGAAGGTAGATAACATCTAAAGGAATGAGAATTGCATAGGAATCCATAACCAGAAACGTCACCGTAAGTCAATAGGCGGCGCTCTTCATCAGTGCGCTAGAGGGGAAATTTCGGATTTCCTCATTCGAGCGGTAGTCGGCTGACGAAGAGCATGCAAAGGTATTCGAACAGGGAGCTGGAAGACATGCACTTAGTGTATGGAAGAGCTGAGGGCAACGGACGAGCCGCTCAACGAATGTATCAAGAACGCTTCCCACACAGACATGTACCGGGCCACCGTTTGTTTGCGAGTGCGCATCAAAATTTGTGCGATTATGGGTCAAACTTCGAGCATCTGCTGTAACATTATGAAATGTATCATTTACTACGCCATTTGTAATAATTATGTCCAATAAATGTTTTCCCATTAATCACTGTCTTGTGTCCTTTCAGATCTTGTACCTCTGCTACCACTTTCCCATGACGTTTCCGGTTATGGGTTCCTATGCAATTCTCATTCCTTTAGATGTTATCTACCTCCCCTAAAAGTTTGTACCTATATTTTTGAGACACCCTGTATAAGGAGATAAAATAAATGGAACCAACCACCAGATAAAATAAATGGAACCAGCTCAGTTAAACAAAAATTATGAATTTTCTGCAAATGCAGGTTGACTTGCATGATTTCTTCAAAGACACGCGTTTCATAATGTAAAGATAAAAGGTGAAGTTGCATCTGCAGATGAGCCCCGACTGTTAAAGAATTTTGTCCAAAATTGCCCAAATCATTGAAGATGGTGGATACACTCCTGATCAAGTTTGGAATGCAGATGAAATTGGTCTTTTTTTTTGGAAAAAAATGCCGAATAGAACCTACGTAGCAAAATCACAAAAAAATTGTTGGTGGCTTTAAAGCAGCTAAGGATCGTGTGACCTTTTCATTTTGCAGGCACGCTTCAGGAGATCGTATATTAAAACCGCTGCTCATCAATCGATCCCTAAGACCACGGTTAATGAAAGGTGAAGATTTGAATAAATTGCCAGTGTATTGAATGGCAAATAAAAAAGCCTGTGTTACAAAAGATATTTTTATTGAATGGTTCCATAAACGCTTTCTTCCAGAAATTAAATGCTATTTGAAGGAAAAAAACCTCGAATGTAAAATTCTATTGATTATAGACAACGCGCCTGGCCACCTTGTTTTGGAACACCCAAATGCGCAATTTTGTTTTCTGCCGCCTAATGCGACATCCTTAATACAACCTCTAGACCAGGGTATAATTACCACATTTAAAACTTACTACGTAAGAGGAACATTCCAATATATTTTGGATAAATTAGATAAAGAAAAAACACTAACATTTATTGAGTGTGGAAGAAAATTTCGATTTTAGATTATATCAGACATGCTGGAGTGACGTTATCAGAATTAAAGCTATCAACTTTAAACGCATGCTGGAAAGCAATTTGGCCAGAATGTGTAAAAAGCAAAGATCCTCTATTCCCAAATACGACTGAATATCCTAATATCATCACTTTAGCACATGCTGTTGGTGGAGAATGATTCGATGATTTATCGTTTGCAGATATTGATGAATTGCTGGTTGGCAAAGCTCTTAGTGAAGATGAAATAATAGAAGTTGTCCTTGAGACTCCTGATGAAAAAGAAAAAAGTGATGGTGATGAAGAGGTTCCACTCACTGCAGGTTTTATTAAAGAAGGACTTCAAATAGTTAGTAAACAGGAAAGTCATTTTCTTACACATGATCCCATTATCAAACGAGCTGAGTAGTTTAAACGTGAACTGAAGTCATATATGATGCGTTATCAAGAATTATACAAAGATGTAGTTAAAGCAGGATCTCAACGATTGATTACAAAGTTCGTTGTGAAAACTAATCAAACTTCAGAATCACTGGAAACAAGTGATAATTTGGTTCCCCATGCCACAGAGAGCATTTCACCATTGGAGTATGAACACGACGGCCAAAATGTTTCAAGCGATGAAAGTGATTTAATTCCAGTCTTACGCAAACAAATGCGTCTGTTGTCAGAAAGTGACAACGAATTAAATCTAGTTAATAAGCATATGTAAGTCATATTTCTTTGCACTTTTGTATTCTTGAATTAGTGACGTGTTATTTTCTTTATGAAGGAAAATTTACTTTATATATGTACATATAATTACCTTTTTAAGTTTATAAAATAAAAAAAATGCGTTTAAATGAATAAAAATCAAATAAAGATTTAATTACGGATTTTGATATGATTTGTTTGAAAGCAACTTATTATTTGTACTGGATTTTCACGTCTGGAACCAATCTTCTATTTTTTCATATACAGGATCTATTTTTACACGATTTTTTGCACACTTTTTAGTACACTAATTGGGAAATATGTTGCAATGCATACTGTTACGACTGATGAACGTGCTACAGTGAATTTACGATAAACGTGTCATGAACGCTCGCGTATGCTTCTGCGTGAGAATTACATTACCAACGAACTGGAATACAGAACCGATATGAAAAATAGGAAAGATAGAATTCTTATGTTGGAGTTGTGGATATCCGAAACGAGGCATAATCAGTTTCAATATGTACATGATGGATGTAAAAAGTGAAGAAGTATTTTATATGGTGAGTGCGTGGGAAGTTGATTAGTTTACTGGTGTGGATCGTGCTGTTAAGCTGGTAAAGGGAAAGAAGATTTTGTCGTCTTGTGCGTGGTGATCAACGTCTGAAAAGAACTGGTTCTGAGAAACCAGTACACTTAGCTGCAGTTTTGGAGTACTTGAGGACTAAAATCTTAGAAGGAAGTCATTTAGTGTACAATTATTTAGCTTGGTTAGGAATTGGCAAGAATATTCTCGTTAGATTGAATATTTATTTACCAACATGATTTTATTGTTCATTGAATGATATTGGCTTTGTTTTGTGATTTGGATGTGAATAGAATTGAGATAATGGATTCTTCTGAACGTTTATCTTCGTATTATCATAGAGTTTCGTGCCGGTTGACTTAGTTTATTTATAAATAATTTCATCCATGCTTTTGTAATAAATTGCATTATATTGTAATTTTCATTTATATCTTTTTAATTGAACTCACGCTCAGTGCTCATCCATTTTAATTTAACTAAAATTAAATAACAATACTATGGTAAACACATTTCTAAGACTAAATTATTGTGCCCTTTAATAATATGTAGATGTTTTTAAATTCAATATAATTTATGTTTTTTTTCCGGAGCGTCTTTCAACCATTTAGTTCATCTTATTGCTTGCATATAAAAATATTTCTTCACGAAACATGAGCGAATGTTTTAACCTTGTAGTCTAGACATTCACTTTTTTTTAGTTTTAAGAGAAAATTGAAATTTCATTTTTATGTTTCATAGGCATTGACAAAATATTGCTATTTCCATTTCCAAAACCATCCATTAATTGCAATTTCCACTGTTAAACAGCGCTAAAAGGGAAAATAAAAAAACAATTATTCACTTTGAAAACAAGCATTCCCAATTCGTCAAAAGCGATATATTAGCATAATGGCTTCTTTTTACTTAAACTAATAATGTGTTTTGATGCAACAAAATCGATCTCTACGTTTAATAATAGCTTTCGTTACATTTTTGCTCCTATTTTTATTCACTCTACTATTTTTCTGTTCAACATAAAGATGATACTGCGTGTACTATCCTCCACAGAAGCTGCATATGATTAAAAAACATAGTTCATATTAAAAAACTCTTTTCTTTGTGTATTTATTTGTTTACATTCATTAATCACAACTGCTTATGAACGTGGAAGCGCAATAATTTCAGGTGCAAATCGGTTTTATGATTGATTTGGTCTTTTGCCCAAAAGTCCATATGACACCACAGTTGAGATGATTTTCGTAGTGTCGAAAAAGGATTATCTTCCTGCTAGCAATAGTTGGCAAATTAATAACGATAAACCATTCCAACCCACACAGAGAGAAATTAGTTATCTGGAAAACTCAAACACTAACTCATATCGACCTGCGATTCATTCAACTAAGCTACATGCAACAAAAATTTGGGTTTTTTGGAGTTTTTTTACCTCTGAGCGGCACTTTTTGCACACCATGGGCTAAATGGCCAGGTCACATGGACCCCGAAGGCTCAGAGAAGGTTAGGGGAGGGGACCCACTGGAACAGCTATTGAGAGACAGACGGTAGCCTCCCGTCAAGGCCATCCAGTGTGTTCTTTAACGTGCACAGGGTATGGCTCTTCCGCACACGGGGCCACAGCTTAACGTCCCATCCGACGGACGGCGGCCTTTCCAAGCCCATCGGTGTCCCATGCTGACCGTGGGCAGGGCGGGGAATTTTGCGGAGATAAATCTCAACGCTGACCCAGCTGGGACTCGAACCTGGGAACTACAGATTACGAGCCTGGCGCGCTACCGACTGAGCCACCCCCGCCCCCATGCAACAAAAATATCTATGTGGCAATAAAATTCAAGGTCGATATGAGAACGATTAAATTACAAAATAATATTACGCTTAATGACATTTTAAATTATTTATTTAGCATCATTTTTGCTTCTTCCAAACACTATCTTTGAAGGAAAGAAGAACGGAATAAATAATATATATATTACACATATTAATCATACATACATTAGAAATAACTTATATATATTAACTTATAGTATTAAAGCGATAAAAACGAATGTGAATACTCCAATTCTTTTGAATGCAGAGCATCAGGAGAGGCTATTAGACTGTCGTCCCAAAGGAATATTAACCAAATGATCAATTAAAATAATTATTTTTTAAATAATTAATAATTGTTCCTATGTTATTTTGTGGTTTTGGACACAGAATTACCAAAATTTCTAATTCTCTACTTTCTATGCAAATTTATTATTTTAAAGCGGGTCTACTCATTTGTATTTAAAGACATCAAAGGTTTTGGATCTGGCACTGAATTGTTCTAGATTGAAGAAGTTTAAGCTAATAACAATTAGATGAAAACTTATATCTCTTAAACACTGAACAAAATTTGTCTATGTCCTACCTCCCTCTGACATTAGATATTAGACTAAACTGTTGTGGGAAGGCTAGAAGCTTCTCATCTTTTGGCTTCCTACTATTCCAAGCGAAGAGTAGGACAACTAAATCATAATGTAAGGAAAATGAAAAATAAAGTTCTTCTGAAATTTTCAAAGTTCAAAATTCAGAAGAGTAAACCTTGTTGTGATCCAGTACACTTGGATCGCAATTTGCTTTACTTTCTGCAGCAAAAGAGGCTTGAAAAACAGACATCATCATCCTAACAAAGTATAAAAACAGCAGTCACAGTTTCTTCTCTTCAGTTTCATAACTTAAAATAACTAAGAAGGTTAGGGTTGTCACTTGAGAAAGTTCAGGTAAAATACATTTTCTAGAAAAATCAATAATGCACACTGCATGAATTTTTTTAGCCATTTTATTTGATTTGGAGATCTTCCTCTGAAGTTAGTACGATATCAAGTAAATAACGAAACCAATTTTATCATTGGTATGTTTTACTTTTATTTCTTACCCGTGCATATTATTAAAAGCGTTTTAATGTATATAATGTATTTTGATACTGAAACGAAATGAGCATATATAACAATGGGAGCATGGCTGTTTATTACGAGGTGCGAGATACGGCACATTGTGAAAATATACGGCATATTGTGAATAGAACAAAGCTGAGTTTGAATATAATAGAACCAAGTTAGTATTTGATTGGATTAGACTTGTGTAAAACGTGAATGTGTCGGCTAGGATTATTGTTATTAGCATTTTTAGTTGTGAGGAATTAAAACGTCATCTATCGTTTATGAGAAATGTTGTCCTTGGTGAGCACACTGTCTATTAAATCGATATGATTTGTATGTATTTGTAAGAATCGGTATTATGATTTCTATGTAAAAACTACTGTTTCAATTTCAAGCGTCATAGTATCATTTGCATTGATCTATGTCTAGAGTTATTAGCTATTAGTTTATGTATTTGCTGAATACTCATAAATTGATCGTTTTATTTAATAAATAGGTTCACTTACTGTCTGGTTATTTCGAATTCACACATGGTATTGTCAAATAAGAAGATATAGCTGTAACGGAATCAAATAGAGGTAAATACAATTTTAATCAGAATAAAACGTGATTGAATAAATTACAGCTATATGTGTACATATAGCTGTAACGGAATCAAGTGACTGATGTTTTCTCAGAATCCGTTTGCCGAATTATTTGCAAAAAAGAAAGGGCAGACAAAATAGACTCTTGAGTTTGGTGCTTTTTACAACATAATCGCGGCGATAAAAATTTGGAGTTTTAAAAGGCGAGTGAAATTATGATATACTTTGCGTGTTAAGTGTTTTTTTTCTTTTGCGAGAGTTTACTAAATTCAAATTTTTGATCGAGACGAAGTAGCGATGCATTAAAATTAAAAAATTTCTAATTCTCTACTTTCTTTGCAAATTTATTATTTTAAAGCGGGTCTATTCATTTGTTTATAAAGACACCAAAGGTTTTACGTTTGGAATTTAAGGGCCTTTATGCTGGTCAGAAGTGAAGAGAAAATTATTCATCGTCTAAAAGGAAACACGTTTTATTCTGATTAAAATTGTATTTACCTCTATATAACTATTTTGGATTACCAGCTCATGAAGATTTGATTCTGCAAGGTTTTTTTAAAAAAAATATTTTCTCAGATAAATCCATCCATTTATGACTCATTTCAAATAGAAACTAAAAATCATTTTGCAAAGAGTAACAGAATATTTTATAGTTGTCACTTTAAAAATTATTGCTGCAATACTGCAATTATTGCTACCAATAAATGTTATCAGTTAATGCATTTAGTTTAATATGAAGAAGAAAAGCCCTTTAAAAAGAGAATTATTTCATATAATTAATTATAAAATAAGTGTAATATATATTTTTTAATCATAGGTTTTTTAATGTACTTCAGAAATTTAAATACATTTCACATGAAACCAGAAAATGTGAAATGTAAAAAACAAATATTAACATAATGCAATGTATTATGTGGAAACCAGTGGAGAACACAGGGGGTGGGGTCTGTGGGGTATTTGCCCGCTCTTAAAATATTGTGTATGTTTTTAGTAGGCTAAAGAATACATTAAAAATTGTTGAAAATGCAAACATGACATTCGACCCTGAGATCCCTAAAAACTATCAGTTCGTTACTTGTAATTCAGTTCGTTAAATGTAAAAGATTAATAATTCTTCCGATTACTTATATTAATCAAATTTTACTGCCTCATATATTTTCCGTTTGAATTGTTATTGATTTTAAATTCTTGGCATACTATCTAAAATTTAAACCCTTCCACATAAGAAATTATTGCATACGCCTCTGATAGAAACTGAAGTTCGGCTTAATTTAGTTGGCATAATTTAGACATAAATACCGACTAAATTTAGTTTATTGAAAAATTCTATTGAGTGTTTACATTATTATGCTGCATGTTTTTCATATGATGACACAGATATGGAGGAAACGTATTTTTCCGGGTGGCATCCGAACCCAGGACCTCCTGATAACATGGCAGGTGCTATGACCGCTGAGCTATCGGCCGCCTAACATTTTCCTCTATACCTTTGTAATCACATGAATAAATACAGAATAATAGTATATACCCAATAAAAACGGTTGAGCTGTGGATATAATTAACATCTTTAATTTTTTTTTTATTTCAGATAAACATTCCACGGAAAGCAGAAATTAATCATGCAATACGAGAATATTTCTGCCAAGTATAATTTCTTTTACTTTACTTCCATCAAATATTGTATATTAGTTTGTCTTCCAAGTTTTTTCAGTTTCGCTGTTTTTACAATCAGTAAATGATTCTGTACGTGATACGTAACGAACTGATAGTTTTTTTTAAGGATCTCAGGGTCAAATGTCATGCCAGACACGCAATAGCTTTCTTGTTAACAAATACCGAAATGCTTTCATGTTGCTAGATGTATAAAGCCATCTACTTATTAGCTGCAGCATGACCTAGGATGCGGTGGGTAGACAATGTCAAACAGGAGCTTGTTAGAATTTGTGTGCAGTGGCCAGATGTAGCAGATGCAACTCAGAATGTATGTGCTTGGAGAACTAAATCGCACGGTCTGGTTGGACCTCCGTATCCCGTGGCTGCTTGAGGATGATGATGATGATTTATTTGTTTTCCGAACGTCCACTTTCTCTCTAGTCAAGATAATATGATATTTGTGTGTTCTTAGAAGAAATAAGATAGAAAAGTTTGAGAAATGAATGTTTAGAGGAAAATATTTCAAAAACTTTTAGCTCCTGAGTCAATGACTTCCAAATGACCAACTCACTAGTGGTGACAATAAATTCCACCTACTGCAGAGTGGTCTCCTCAACTTCCAAATCCACTCGAAGTAATTCATACGTGAAGGAAAATTTGAACATGAAAGACTGAGAGGAGAACGCATGAAGTGAGCCAATACGAAAAAGAAATCCATACAGTAATATTAAATCATATTGAATAGTTTTCACTCATTAATTTTTGTTAAATACATTTGTTTTGCAAAAGATAATATATTTACTTATTTTTCATTAATTTATCATGGTTTAAAAAATTTCTTTGCTGGCCGATATTGGAATAACCTTGCTTTAGACAAATACATGTCCGGATCTATGGGGGCGGAAGGAGGCAAGGGGACTAAGCTACCCCTTAAAGAATGCAAGGAAAAAACGTATATTTATAAAAGGGGCCAATTTCTTGGAAAATGTATGATATGTATATATCATACATTTTCCAAGAAATTGGCGCCTTTTACCTTTTTCTGTGTTGATTGAGTTTTGCGATCTTTTTATCTAGATTTGGGCTTTGACAAATGTAATGCATTTTATTTACCATGAGGGTAAAATTCTCCTTAGAGTAGGTATAAAACATTTTTCCATTATTTGCCAATTCTCTGTTGTACTAATCCATGATTAGGCGAGTTTCTGTCTTACTGACGATTCCCAAAAAGCTCGATTTGACTTATCTTTAATCCCTGAACTCTTGTGCTGAGATGTCAATCTATATGAATAACAAAATAGAGTATTCCAAAATTTGTAGGAGTGAGATCTTTGTTGATTTATGAAAATATGTGTTCACTTAAAAGGAAAATTCCGACAGTAGAAATTAAGCCACATCCTTAATCAAGATGATGGAGAAGTATAGCATTCTACAGTTCGTTAAATTTAGCTTTTCCTGGTTAAAGTAAAATCACAAACAAAACATACGGATCAACATCAATATATAATATTGCATATTGCATTCTCAACAATATTTTTGTACAATTAAAGAGTTAATGGAGATGAAAGATTTTATACTAGACAGTGTTTTTACAGTCATCTTTGAATACTTTCCTTCAAAATGGACGGAAACAGAAAAAAATTATTACAGAAACTTCCAAAATTGCATTGAAGATAGGAAACGATTTATATTCTGATATTATTTGTGATTCAATTAACTTTAGAGTTAAATTCTTATGATTGGCAATCTATTGTTAAATACTTCAGTCTAGACCGCAATTTTTAAAATATTAAAAGAATATATGTTGAAAACAGGAATTTTCTTAAATTTGATTGAGATCTCCAATTTTTCCCCAGTGACATTTTCAATGTTAGAAAGGAGCGTTAAATGTGCCTCTCCATTCACATGACAGTGTCCCAATACATTTGTTGATATAGTGTCCTTTAGGGTTTAGTCAGAACTTTCTGTTTAGAAGCAGATGTAGAAGAGAAGCAAGAGGAAAGAGAGCAGGAGAGATTAAGTAGAAGGGAGCAATGGCTGATAGGAAAAATGTGAAATCATTCATCTTCTACAGACGTTCACTGGAATGAACTGAAAACGCTTTTCTCGACTAATTTGTATAAGAGAGTTAATATTAATTTTACCACTTTAATGAAAAAGCAGAAAGACTCACAAAAAGCAATTATTTTTCAACAAGAAGTGGCTGAATATTTTCAAATTATAATTATCATACCAGTTCTATTTTATTTTGTTAATTCGCTAATGGGGAATTCGTTTTTTTTTTCTTGCACTTATTTTCCGTTTCAGTACACGAAAGTAATGTTACATTTCCTTACATACGGAATTAACGGAAAAAATTATAAAGGAAAAAAGCAGTTAATTCTATTTCACAATTTCCATTTTTTTTCTATTAAAGAATATAACAAATATTTTGATTTTATACATGGTGTTGATATTTTATCCTTGCCCTTAATTTTCTCTTTATGCCACTTGTTAAATGTTACAGAAGAGTTTCTTTTGTATTTGAATATTTTAAGTATGATTATAATTTTTCTTCAACATTTCGAGCCCTGATTTACAGCATTCATGTTGACTTTCATTAGTTTTGCATTTTTTGGGCTAAAACACTTTCAAACTAAATTGCGTAATATATTTCAAGATTCATTGACCGATTCACGTGATTTGCCTCACATAATCAGTATCTTGTAATGTACAGTGAACATAACTTTCTCAGTACTTTGCTTTTCTTTGTACTAGATGCATTAAATTCCGACATAAAATTGTTGTATTCATTAGTGGGTTAATAATCTTTAATTACGTTTTATACATTTGCTATATTTTTATGTGTTTGTGAATAATATTGATTAACAAAACTGCTTTGATGAACAAAAACGTTGTTGATTAACAAATATCTCTTTTTTAAGAATCTATTATTCATTTCTTTATTAATTTTTTAAGTTCCCATAAGGGACATTAATAGTAAAATTATTATTAATTGATAAAAAAACTGTTAAATAAGATAGGTTTTTGAAAATTATTTCTAATATCCGAATATGCAACATATTTACGATTAATGAAGAATCCTTTCGTTATTTTTAGTTTTTTTTGCAGATTTTTTAAAATTTGTATTATTTTGATTAATTGCAAAATATGTTTATTTGAAGCTAAATAACAGTAAGTTTGTAGCCCTGTCAAATAACAAAGTTACAACATTTCAATAATAATAATAATAATAATAATAATAATAATAATAATAATAATAATAATAATAATAATAATAAGTACATCTTTATGTATTTTGAAACTCTGAAACTTTCAGGATTCAACATCGATAAATACTTGGATTAAACCCATGTAACATAACTATATAATAGTATATGTTATATATATTAATATTAATATATATACTGCTCACAAAAATTAGGAGATATTTTTATCGCTTCATATTCATTTTAAAACATCCCCTAATTTTTCTGAGCAGTATATATATATAACTTCGGTGAATATTTGGATTAAACACATTTAACAGGACTATTAATCCCAGATGGCAGATATCCTATCACGTTGGACGTTACAGTGCTGTTTCATCACTATATACTAAGTGCCTCATTATGTATTTTGAAATTATGAAGACTTTCAGGATTCAACAACGGTTAATGCTTAGATTGAACACATTTAACAGGACTATTAATCCCTGATTGCAGATACCTATCATGCTGGACGTTTCAACCTCGATGAATGCTTGGATTGAACACATTTAACCCTAGCTTCATAGTCTTATTTGAGATGGATAACTATCTCACAAGAAATCCTGTGTTGTTGAAGATTAGATACTATTTGTTCAAATACTAAATCTACTTAATTAGTTGATATTATGACGACTTTTTAGACTCAACTATTTGAACTTTATTAATCATATTTCAATTAGCCAGCATTGTTCTTCTAGGAGGATGTTCTGAAACCTTGTTATAGTCTGGCTTAGGGGTTCTCAACGTGGGGTACGCGGTAAAATTTTTTGGGGTACGACGTGAGAGCTCAAAAGTCGCTCTATCTAGTAACAAATCCATTTCACTTATTACCCAGTAAAATGTATATAATTTTATAAGATTTGTTAAATTGTTTATGTCATTTTTTGCGTTTATCGATATATGTAATTTATGATTACAAAATTTCATGTGTGTGTGTGTATATATATATGTTTTATTTTATTCCCATTGTTATACTATAAATAGTTTTATCTATCTATAGAAGGGGTACACCGGTTACATACACATTTCCAGGGGTACGGGAAGCATAAAAGGTTGAGAACCACTGGTCTAGCTATTTAAATAGCTCCTGTAATGAGTTGTACCGCTTGAACGTGCATTTGTTAAATAATAATTCTATTCATCACCTAATAATAACATATTTATAGTAGAAAATTGTGAAGAAGCATTTATTTTAAATGTGAATAAGAACATAAAAATAATACGAACAAATAATGCTACTAAGAAGAAAATAAAAATAAAACGAATATTAAAAGATATCTATCTTAACTAAACTGATCCGTGACTGAAAGGATTAAATAATTGCATTTAGGATGCTGTAAGTTAAATGATCAGGCAACTGGGTTAATTATATATTCTTTATTGAACACATAAACGTGCAAAAATGTTCATAAAAATAGAACCACATAAAACATAACTTGTATATACAGGCATAATCCACGAATTTCATTTGACTCATACAGATTCTATATTCAAATTAATTGAATAAAGTATAATATAATATCTGAAATATTTGCCGTTTTAACTGAGCTCTGCGGAAAGCATCAAAATATATCCTAACTAGTAAAGAAGTCGCGGACAGGAGACAAGATCATAAATAGGAATATATTGCCATAGGAATGTTTTTCTCATTTTATAACTGTTTATTTTTAAATCAAAATAGCTTAATAATTCTAATTATTAAAAAAATACTTTGAAGATGTAGAGGTCATGATCACAGAGGTCAAAAGCATATTCGGATATTTATAGCTTTTTTTATTGCTTTTTTTCTCCTTGAAAAATATATTGTCTGAATGGAGAGCTTCGTCTGTTGACCTACTTTTTAGTTCGGAAAGAAAACATTTCCGAATCTGTCTGAAAACATTTACTCCGCTACAAGGGCCGTAAATCCTCTTAGAGGCCCATCATTTACAACTCTTAGTTAGCCTCTTAGTTTCCGAGCCAATCTGATCAATTGGGGAGAGAAAGCAACGCAAAAGGGGAAGAAGAGGAAGGGGCAAGGAGTCGCTTTCGTTGCCACAACTGAGCTGCGGCATTGTTGTGGCAACGGCAGCACGAGCGCTTAAAGAGCGGAAAGCGACTCGTGGTGATTGGCAACGTAAACAAACCCGTCCACTGCGCGAGCTGCGGAAAGGTGCAAGATTGTAAGCCTCTTACCTCTGGAGAACATCCAGGCAGGAGCGGAGAGATGCGGGGAGAAGCATCCTTCCTCTGCACCGGAGATCGGCGACTGCATCACTGCTCGGCCATGGCCTCCTCTTCACTATGCTCCTCCGCGCCAGTGTGCGTTACCAGGTGTGGCTGCCAGATTCCTGATACTGTTACTGCTTTATTCCACCTGACTAGAAGGGCAGGAACGCATGCGCGGAAGCTCCAAGCCACTCTGGCACAGAGGAAGAGAGACGCTGACCGTCACGTGCTTACATCTTCCTGGAGAATTGACTTTCGATGTCGCTATGACAGTCATTGTTGACTGTTGACCGTGGATTATTTCAATTGTTATTTAGTGGCCATTGCTGTGAGGGAAGGATTTATAAAGAAAGAAGTATGAGCAGTGGAGAGCAAGGAAAGGGATATTCCGTTGGTGTTGGATAGAAAATGAATGTTATAAATATTCCCCGTCAGATATTTGTAGCCCATTGATTAACGTGAATAGCATGAACATCAAGAAGAAACGACGATTCTATAGTCACATGATTTGTATCAGACTGAATTCGCTAAAACTCTATTTGCTTTCTGAATGTTTCAGAAATATCTCAAAACTGCGAAGCCAATGCAGAAATAAGAACATTTTTACGTGAATTACTTTATTAATATTTGGAGAACAGTTTTTTTTTTTCACTTGCGAATTCAACCAGTTACCAGTTGCACGAGACAATTCTATCGGCTTCTAGGGTTCTGAACAGAGATTTTTAAAATGAAGATAACTTTCCTACATAATTAAATTCAGAACATTCCATCATTCAAATACAATCTTTGCACAGCATTGAATTTATGTTTTAATAGATCCTAGTTAGGTTTCCCTATCTTATCCGAAAAATATCCACCATAGAAAATATCGAGTCCTAAAATTTGGGGCAGAGGTTGGTTCAGTCGGTAGCGCCAGCCTCGTAATCTGCTGTGCCTAAGTTCGGCTCCCAACTGGGTTTGAACCGAAAATTTTCTCCGCCTAACTCACGTTCTGCCTTCGGGGAGAAAAGGAATACCGTTGCGCTTGGAAAGACCGTTAACTCGTGCTCTGTGTTCAGGAGAGCCATACTTTGTGCATGTTAAAGAATACTCTGGATGGCCTAGATGGGAAGATTCCATCTATCAGCCAGCAGCTATTCAATCAAGTATTCTCTTTCTCAATCTTCTCTGAGTTCTTCGGAGTCCTTGTGACCTGGCTATTTACTTCATTGTGTGTAGAAAGTTCCTCTCAGAGCAAAGCAACTTAACCAAATTCCTTGAAATTTAATACTCTTGATTCCTGCCCAGTCTGATTAATGGAAAAGGTTCTCCTCTTTGTTACAGGTGAACGAAACTTGTTCTTGAGTGTTCAGTTAAGGAGCAAAAGGATCTGGTTTCGAATTCACAGATATGTGTGCGTTGTTTTTCTACAGTTGCCTTGACTTGCTTGCAGTTGCCTCGACGGTTTACTTCTATGTTGATTTTTCCTTAGCGACTCCTATAATTCTGTAACGCAATTGTTCCATCATATGTTCCTAAACCGGCGGCTGACCATAATGAGTTATGCATCAAATGAAAGCTTGTGACGTGGAGGGTATCATAGGATATAAAATTAATTTGCCCCTTGCTTTTTTCTTTCCTCCCCAGAACAAAATAGATATGTGCAAACGATTGTTCCAGTATGTCTTCTAAACAAGAGGAATGATTGTAATGATTTAAATATCAAATGAAATCGTTTAATCTGCAGAGTATTTTTAAGGACTGTTTCTCCTTCGATGAGGAAAACGTTTTTTAGTGACAAAGGCTTCTACTTTTAAGTTGTTGCTAGAAACAAAAAAAAAATATATAATATATAATTCCAATGTGTATTCAAAGAAAGTAAAATATTAATATTTTTGGCAATAATATAAATCACAAAATCAGCTCTGGCCCAACGTATTTGAACTTGATTTTTGCCATATAAATGTATTTTTTTCCGTCCCAAAAAATTTCTTTTGCCACCTCAAGTGAATTTGCTGTTTTTTGCCATTCCAACTGATTCCATTTTCTGATGTCTCAAGAGATCGTACAATTTTTGTTATCTGATTAACTGATTACTTCTTTCTGTCTCTCCACTTGAAATAAAAGGTCAGGTAAATTTTAAGTAATGAAATTTCAAAATCACTCTGCTAGTAAAATCACGTAAAGATATCAGCATTTTGCTTTCATGGCACTTTCAGACTGAGTTGAGATTAGAACAAGTCCATTTAATCACTAGAGCGCTATTCATCGCTTAAAAATGCCCACCCCAAGCGCTTAAAAATGCTTTCGCTTAAAAATGCCCACCCCAAGCGGTCGCATGAGATGCTTATGCTGTCGGGGGGTCCCTGCACACAATTTATATTAACTTGAAAGGAAGACAGTGTGTCAAAACTGAATTCTCTTGCTAACTGAATAGAAATTGTTAACACTCTATTTTCTTTTGAAATTAATAGGACTTCAATAAGTTATTTCATCATTGGTATGTTTGACCTTTATTAGTTACATTTCAGGACACTTACAGTAATACATATATATATATGTTTTTAAATTTATTCATTTTTGGTTAATTAACTTATGAAAGACAAAGAAGTATTTCATTGAAAATTTCCCTCAAAGAGTAGAGAGAATTTTTTTAACATTTGAAATGGTCTTATGTATCCCAATGTGAATAACACTTTCCATACCTTTTAAATTTTATCCTAACTAGGCTTCATGCAAAAAAACAACAACAACGAAACTGCGGTATAATTTCACGATTTGTTCAATTTAACTGTCAACTTAATGACTCTTAATAACTCGCAATTCTATCTGCTTAACAATTCTAACATATGTTATGCATTTGCCCATGTTCAGAAACTATTACCTTTCGTAAACAATAAAACAAGGGTTGTTTGACTGAAGTTTGATTTTAATGACAGGAAATAAAGGTATTTTATTTACCTCTCTCAAGAGAAAATTGAAAACCTTGAAAAGAAAGGAAAAATAAAATTTCTTTAAGCATTAAAATGGCACGCAAAACTCACAGAATGGCAAGGAATTTGTCAGTCTAAATTAAAGATGTCCAACCCTTTTTGGCCATCATCCAATCCAATGAACACTGCGCAGAAAAACTTCCTTTCTCTTCATATCAGGGTGAAGTCTGTTAAGACATCCAGTTGTGATTTCGCTTTATAGGTGGTCAACTTTACTTTCTTCTCTTTAATTAACTTTGATGGTTTCAACAAAGCACAGTCAATTTTGTTGCTAATTCAGTAGTTTTAGCTTTGTTTTGTAAAACATAGTTTAAACATAAGTTTTAAGACGCAAAAAAAATGCAGAAACAAATTTAAGCTGAAAACGTGAAACAGTAAAATTTCCCAGAATTAATATAATAGAAACGCAACCATTTTTTGCGGCTTCTACATGCGTGTAGACATAATATATTGTGATCTCTGGAAAAGGAAATCGATTTTGAGATATTTCGTTTAAGAGGTCCCCAAAATCTGAAAAGTGATCTCTAGCACCTAGATCAGTGGTTCTCAATCTTTTCAGTCCGGATGACCCCTTTTTAAGTTGAACAACCCCTGTCACGAAGCAAACACCCCCTTTCATGAAAATTAAATGTTTTTTTCCCCCTCTAAAAGTAGCTAAAAATATTTTCCGTGTATAGGAAATTACGAAAACATTCTCTAGGGGGCTGTAGTGCCTCCATTAGGAACTTCTGGTATGAATGATTCAAATTATCAAATTGATATTTTTCATTTAAGCCCATTTAAAAATGGGAATAAGGAACCCAGCAGGCCTAATTTTTACTAAAATCGCTCCATAAGAAGAAGGAGATTAAGAACATTTTCATCCGAACAAATAGTCTTGCGACTATGGACACTGTAACGCAATAATTAGGAAGCATTTGTCACAATATAGTGATTTCACTAATAATTTTTTACCTCAAAAATGGCTTAAAAGGTTCATCAAAGTTTATCTATTTAGAGGGATCACAGTTCCAAACATGTTGTAGAGATCGTCTGTTTCAAGACGTCCAATAAAATAAAATTTCCTTTTTTTTAATTATGCTGTACTTTAAGGACCCCCAAGCTACGTGGAGCCATTAGAGATCTCCTAATCTGAAGGCTTAGTGTCAAGGTGAGATTGAATCTTCTGTTGATTAACGGTATAAAAATTTATATATTTATATATACTACACGTATAGTCCTTTTTTTACAACAAAACTGTATTTTAATCGTTTTGGACTAAGAAAACGCAAAAACTATTAAAAGTCGATTTGTTTACATTCGAATATAATTATAGAAACAAACTTTCCACCAAAGTCACTTTCTTTTTAATGGCGTGAGAGTATATACTAGAGGTTAACGTATTTCAATGCGAACAAAAGACCAACAAAAACAATTCTGTTTTTGTTGTCTTTTTTCTGCTGAGGTTTCTACTTCCTTACAACTCTTCTCTAGGGTGTATTATGCTGACAGAGTTTGTATGACCTTCCTGATGTCAAGTGCATATATTGATGATTCAGTTGTTTATATTTATTCTGCTTAAAGAGCCTCAGATAAATGCTTCCTAACAGTGAGACTTGAACTTTTGATATTGCGTGGCCATTCCAGTTGTAAATAGTCATAGACAAAACAGAAGACAGTGAAAAACACTGAATAGACAAAATGATAAAAAGTTCATGGAGAAATAGGAAGCTGTAATCCTAATTTATTTTTCTGTATTATTAATCAGCTTATGATTTCTAATTCCCGTTAGAAAAGAAATCCTCTTTTAACTGTACCCAAAATGAAGTTACCAAACATTAGTATTTGAATTAGATTTACAGTTGTATATTGTACAAGGCTTTTTTTTATCCAGACTAACAGGGAACTTTGGATAGTCCGGATAATCGAAATTATCCGTCTCTCAGTTACACGATGGGTGTTCTTGATCACTAAATTATCAATGGCTAACTGTTTTTTCAGGTAATGTGACATAAATATTATACTTATAAATTATATCAGCATGTCACTGGGAGGCGAGGTTCCCATGTGTACAAGATATCTCCTGCGGTACTTTACCATCGAATATTAAAGTATTTTCACATTTACTTTGAAATATATATATATTTATCAAAATGCGAGCTTCCCGGTGGACGACGAGTTAGAGTGCTTAGCTTCGATGCAAGGTTATCTGTATTCGAGTACCGGAGAGAGCACGGACCTTTCTTTTCTTAGTAATGTTTCAGGTGAAGTCTCCCCTTCTGCGTAACTCTATGGCGTATTACGCTGACAGGTTTTTAAAACTTTTCTTGAAAAATTCGTGAAATAGTCTGTTGTTTAATAATTTTGGCCTCCATTAACTTCTCTACATCCGGCCCTGGCTTTACAGAAGACTTCATTCTTTTTATTTTTTCTGAACTAAATAAAGTTGCCTTTTTTTACAAAAGCAGTTGAACAGCGACAAGGATTTCAACCATCTTGGCACCTAAAGAGATTAATTCATAGAAAGAAGAGAATTGTAGCAGTTCAAAGACTACAGTTGCGCGCTTGAGGGAATCTATAATAATACAAAGCATACCTGTGTCATCCATAACTCATCGGGAAATCTTGGTAGATGCTTTAGAATTTCAGAGTGTCTCTGGTTGTTGTCCTCGTTGCAATGCTGAATTTCACGCCAAAATTCCAAAAAAAGGGGGGGATTTCTAAAAGCAATAATATATACCATGCTATTTCTAAAGGGAAACTGAAGCCGTTACCAAAACCATTGTTGACATTTATTGCTTCCTGTGAATGTAAGACTCAACAACAGGTAGATCTTCTGCAGTTGCCATATCTCCCTCATTCCCAAAGTCATTATTATTATGTATTTTAAGGTGTCCCATTGGAAATAGGAACCTGATATTCCTGATATTTTTAACCCAACACGGGATCACACAAGGGGAATCCGCATACGAAATTTGGGACTGTTCGTCAAGTATCTCGGGAACCACAGGATACCAAAATCTTCCGGAAACGGAAATAGAAACCTTCATAATTTGCGTAGAAACGAAATCACGGGACATGAGAGCGCGCGCTGACGTTACCAACGACCTGATCAAAGCCGAGAAATTCTTCGTGCTCAATCTGTTTTAAAGTGTCGGGGGAGGGGGGAGGGTTAGTATTCACAAAATTAATCTGTAGTGCAGTGAAAATAAGAATGCGGAGATTAAAAATGAAACCCGGTAAGGGCCGGCAACGTTCAGCTAATAATGCGGCCAAATATTACTTTTGATAAGACAAAATTTCGCTGTTGAGCTCACAAAGGATATGGTAGATAAGAAACCATGGCAGAGTATAATAGATAAAGTGTGGGTTTTACCGCTTAGGACTCTAAATTTGAATAGAATAATTGGAGACTGGATAATCTGCATTCTACTATACTTCGTTTAAAATCTGTAAACTATAACTGAAAATTTATTAATTTGCAAGTGTTTCTAATTTATGTATTCATAAAATAGAATATCCATGTGTGAATCAAATAAAACGATAAAATCAAAAAATGGTGCAAGTTCTTGGAGGAATCATTTGGACTTCAAGAACTCTAATTGATGAAAATGGATTGTCGATATGAGCGCATATCGTAAAGTTTACCATTTCAAGCAAACGGTATAGATCTATAGAAAGTATGCACAGAGTTCTATATATACTAGAGATAGATCTACAACCTTACCATGGGGGGGGGGGGGGGGTCAGTCGGTAGCGCGCCAGTCTCGTAATCTGCAGTTCCTAGGTTCGAGTCCCAGCCGGGTTACCGTTTATTTCCGCGAAACTCCCCGTCCTGCCCACGGTCAGTAGGAGACACCGATGGGCTTGGAAAGGCCGCGGCCCGTCGGATGAGATATTAAGCCGTGGTCCCGTGTGAGGAAGAGCCATACCCTGTGCACGTTAAAGAACACACTGGATGGCCTTGACGGGAGGCTACCATCTGTCTCTCAATAGCTGTTCCAGTGGGTCCCCTCCCCTAACCTTCTCTGAGCCTTCAGGGTCCTTGTGATCTGGCCATTTAGCCGATGGTAACACTCTACCACAATATCATAGGTTTTATTAAACGAAAACGTTTGTTAAAGAGGGAATAGTATTTTCCGTTAAAGTAGCCCTTTCTAATTCTTGTTTAATCATTGTCGTGGTTGTGAAATAAAATTTTAAATGATATAGTTTGTGAATCTAAATTTACACATTAACAGAAAAATATATCTAGTATCTAAAATAGCTCAAATGTTTCCCGCATAAAGCAACTAATAATATAATTAGCTCTTAAACAACTACTACTTTCAGAAAATCATCAAGTTTGAAATTCGTATTTCCAATTTTGTTCGTTTTTCGAAAAACTGAAAACATACACCTACAATGTCCGTGACTTGGCAACCTTAACTAAAATGCCTGTCCATTGTAGATTTGTGCCAATAAAAGTGATTTAATGTTTTGATGGAAGAGAAGTGAAATATCCTCGTGGAATTTTCTCTTTGCCTTTTCTGAAAGATATGTTTGGCAAACCGAGGAGCTGTTATCTGCTTTTGTTTCAGAATTCCTACATCTGTAAGAAATAAGTTTTTCTCAAACAAAAAATTAAATGGTCGGAAATACTACCACGGTAATTTTTTGGTGTCCACAGTTGCTATTTTTACTCTAATACTGATATCTTTTCTCAAATTTTAGATTATGATTTAGCTTTCAATATACTGTATATGAACATTAATAATTTTCAATATTTATTATCATTAGGAACACAAGACACTACGATCCTTTATATAAACACGAACATCAGTTTTTAACTATAAATGTTAGGGTTAAGTACTTACACTTAGCTGCTACTTTTACGTACAGTTCTATTTAACGTCAATAGTAACTCTAATAAAGAAGTCAGTTACTTCTTACATAAGCTTTATGCAAAACTAGAACAACGCATATCGCCTCTGGTGCATATGAGAATCTCGTTTTCAAAGAGAATGAAGTTTTTTCTTTACTTGTTGTTGCATTCCTTAAAAGTTTTAATTTAAGCTAGTGGATGATGGGAAAAATGCAAATAATATATTATTAGTAATTTTACAATAATAAAAGTATTCGTCTTTTAATTCTCAAATCTCAAAAGTTGCATTTCCCATACCTCTCTCAGAAAAGTGGATAGATTATTGCTGTCAGTCTAAAAACATGCCACTATCTTTTCAAATTTCTATTCTATATATATTATTTGTAACACTCGATAATATCTCTGCCATTTCATATTTAGTGATCTATAAAGATATTACAGTATATATATATACAGGGTGTCTCAAAAATAGAGGTACAAACTTTTAGGGGAGGTAGATAACATCTAAAGGAATGAGAATTGCATAGGAACCCATAACCGGAAACGTCATGGGAAAGTGGTAGCAGAGGTACAAGATCTGAAAGGACACAAGACAGTGATTAATGGGAAAACATTTATTGGACATAATTATTACAAATGGCGTAGTAAATGATACATTTCATAATGTTACAGCAGATGCTCGAAGTTTGACCTATAATCGCACAAATTTTGATGCGCACTCGCAAACAAACGGTGGCCCGGTACATGTCTGTGTGGGAAGCGTTCTTGATACATTCGTTGAGCGGCTCGTCCGTTGCCCTCAGCTATTCCATACACTAAGTGTATGTCTGCCAGCTCCCTGTTCGAATACCTTTGCATGCTCTTCGTCAGCCGACTACCGCTCGAATGAGGAAATCCGAAATTTCCCCTCTAGCTCACTGATGAACAGCGCTGCCTATTGACTTACGGTGACGTTTCCGGTTATGGATTCCTATGCAATTCTCATTCCTTTAGACGTTATCTACCTCCCCTAAAAGTTTGTACCTATATTTTTGAGACACCGTGTATATTAAAACTACTAGGTGTTTGAAAAATGTGAATTGTAATATTTCATTAGTACAGTCGCTCAAAAAAGTATCCGAACGCTATGGTTGTATACAAAATTCAGAAAAAAAAACTGGCAACGATTTTTTTAGAAATTAGTGATCTGGCAACCTTAGTGTACAGTACACGAATTCTGAAAAAATCGTTGCCAGATATTTTTTCTGAATTCTGTAATCAACCAGAGCATTCGGATACTTTTTTGTGCGACTGTACCAATCAAACTAATTAAGAGTTTTCTAATTATCATTTTCATTGTTTCCAAACGAAACTCATGACGTTCACATTCCTCCACCGACAAAGTTTCATATTTCTATCATTAATACATCATTGCAATAATGGCTTGAAATTTGGAAATTTTCAAACTTTTTCATCGTTAGAGGGCGCAGTTATAGAGTTCGAAAGAATCCGAAAGTGCGAATCATAATATTTTATCTGTTCCTATCTAACCCTAAAAGAATATTTTCATTTATCTCTAAATATAAACTATTATCTGGTAAAACAAAAAATTGTGTTCCCTGGTCTAAAAAAATCAATTCATTGCTGCCAATGGAAACATCATAGCGTTCACATTCCAACACCAAAATTTAAAATTGCTCGCTTAAAAATGTCGTTTGCAATATTTGTTTGAAATTTCGGAATTTGCAAATTTTTCCACCGTTAGAGGTCGCAATTATGATTTTCGGAATACTTTAAAAAGTGTAAATTATATTTATTATTATTATTCATCAGTTCCTATCTAACCCAAAGAGAATTTTTCATTTATCTCTAAAAACAAACAATTATCAGCTGAAACAAAAAAAGGTGTTTTCGCACTCCCCTCTGTCAAAAGCACCAACTTATTGTTGACGGTGACAATTTCGTGGCCTTCACATTCCACTACCAAAATTTCAAATTTCTGGAATAAATACATCGTTTGCAATATTCGTCTGATATTTTACAATTTTTAACTCTAATTTTTAGTCTTATTTTTAACTCTCTCGTAATTATAGCTTTAGAGAGATTCTGAAAGTGTAATATTTCATCAATACCTATCCAACACAAAAAGAATTTTAATTCATCTCTGTAAACAAAAAAAGTTCGATGTTTACAGACAGAGAGACGACAAAGCGAACTTATTATCCCGTTTTCAAAAAAAAGAAACGTAATTCAGTATCTAGTATAAAAATGTGACTGAAGAAAATTTAAAGATCTGAATCAAATCTATTTCAATCTCGATTTTCAACAACATTCTTTCAGTATTTAGAGGTACGAAAATTGGAATATTTAATAGCAACAGCGTTAATTTAAATAATTGCTCTGGAAAGTAAATAAAAGCAAGTAACGAAACAAAAACCGTTATACTAAATTTTATTGATACGTGTAAGAGTATTTATTTGCTGACCGTTCGCGTAATGCTTATTTATGCTTATACGCAGAAAGAGCTAGCTTGCTAAATGCTTCAGCTTCCATAACACTAAATACTGAATGCACATTGTTGTAAATAGAAATTTTAATAGATTTTATTGAAATCTTGAAATTTTCTTCAGTCATAGTCATTGAGTTTTTATCTAAGTTAATATTACATAACATGGCCGAGTGGTTAGCGCGCTTGACTACTGATCTAAGGGACCTGCGTTCGAGCCCCGGATTTAAGCATGGATGTGTGTGTCGTTTTTCTGCTGAGGTCCTGCCATCCTCTCAGATCTCCTACTGTGGCATATAAACTGACAGGCTCCTGTCAGACCTCTGTGGCAAGCAGCTGCTTGAGGGGGATATTTATTTTTTTTATGTATAACATAATATAGAATTGTAGTAAATATTACTAATTGAGTGACTTTTGAGTGTATATCTCTTGCATTTAAAGAGATCATTAGAAGAAAATTCGCTAACCACAGTTCTTTCAAATGTAGTTCGATAATATGTTTTTCTTTTTATAGATACTTATTTTTCATAAAGGGAAAGCATTAAATATTGGTTGTGTTACATTATACGTATGCGAGATCTTTGTAATTGATTCAAGAAGCCCTCTATTGAGGTGCTTTTTTTAAACCTTTTAGTCACAGACCTTTTCCAAACATAAATCTTTCACGAAACCAAATTTGTTTTTAAATTAGGAATATATACAAATTGTAAATACGCATTTGCGCAACAAATTAAATTTAAAAGAAATAAAAAGCAACAATGAAAAAATTATACATTTAACAGTCAGAAGGATGAGGTTTTTTTGACGTAATAATTTTAAATTTTTAAATCTCAATGCTTGCCCAGATGTGAATCGAACCCAGGAACTACAGATTACGAACCTGTAACGCTACCGACTGAGGCTCCCCCCCCCCGTAACAGCTGCAATCTGAGATCTGCTTCAGTATCTAGTATAAAATGCATGAAAGGTAGCTTTTCGTTACGACAACAACGTTTCCTAAACGTTTTACTTATCCTTAAGAAGCATTCGTGGAACCCATTAAAAAACTACTCTACCGTTACATAAAATGACACTTCCATCCGGTTGCATCATTAAGAACGCGTACTAAATTCCATTAACTCGTACTTAATTTTAGTTCAGCCTTTGGATCAATATTGGTAAAAGGTGATAAAAAAGAATTTGAATTCTCTTACTTAAATATTCATTCAGCAAAAGTATATTAAGAATGTTTTCTTAAACCATTTTTTCGAACTGCCAACGCAGTGTTTTAACAAAATTTATCTTTTTATAAACTTTTGTAATGACTGAATCTGCGATTTAATTCGAGAAACATAGAAATTTGCACTACTAAACAAATTTTTTAAAAAGTCCTATTTTTTGAAAAATTTTAATTTCTCTCCAAACGAATTTTGTCTCAGTTTTGCACGTGCCTGATGTAACTGTTTAGTTTTAGTTTGCTGTTACATAAATTTCTATGATCTCAAAATCGAACAAATCAGACAACAGTCGCTAATGAATAATTCTCAAGAAACGATTTAGAATTAGAAAAATTCTTTGTTCTTTTGCGCTTCGCAACGTTTCTTTGGGTTCCGATAGTTATTGCAACTCAAAGTAAACAGAGGCTTTTTATAACAAAAACGACTTTATTTATTCAACTATTATTACCAGCAGTACTTACATCAGTTTGGTGTATCTCAGATCATTTAAGATGGAGCAATATTCTCTCGCTACAGTAGTAAAGACAAAACTGTTCGTCTGTTGGGTCTCTACACAAGAATGGTGGAAGTTTTCCTTTTTAATTCCCTAGAGCAGTGATTCTCAACCTTTTATGCATCACGTATCCCCTGGAAATGTGTATGTAATTGGCGTACCCCTTGTTTAGATAGATAAAACTATAGTTATAGTATAACAATGGGAATAAAATAAAACCTATATATATATCATATATCTAGCGACTTTTGAGCTCTCACGGCGTACCTAAAAATTTTTACCGTGTACCCCACGTTGAGAAACCCTACCCTAAAGAATTCTCTGATAAATAGGTAGAAATGTGCGACATGAAGTAAAATGGAGAAAAGACATTGCGTCTGCAACTTTTCATAACATATCGAAGAGAGAGCAGGGAAGAGAGAGCAGATATACTTAAAAGCAAAACTTAGACTACGTAATAGTTCTGCCCTTTCTAAAGTTTGCTTTATTGTTTTGTTATGCTATGAAACGAGGGACTATTTTTAATCAAGACAGAGATGATTTGGTGTTATCGATTCCAAATGACCGTGCAGCATCTTGGATATTAGATAGTTTCATAAATGTAAATTATAACTAGCCTAGGCGAAGGAGTTATAAACTACCTTTAAATAATATCTTGTTTACTCCGAGATTGCATTGAAATTGCTGCATTTAGAATTATGAACAATATTCCTGTAGTAATGTGTCTCAGGCAAGTCATATGGCTCTTGAAAAGGTCCACTTGAAAAGGTGGTGCCTGAAGTTCCTATCAGCATTGATGAATTCAGCCCTTAGCGGAGGAGGAATAGGTCTTTGCCCCATGCCTGCGATCAGGGGGCTGTTTGATATTGTTGGCCCTACCTATCTCAATAAAACTAGTTTCTTTAAAAATCCCACTAATCATTTTCTCTCTACAGAAACGTGGAACGTGAGGTCATTACATAGAAATTATTCTCTTGATGTCCTCATGCAGGAATTCCAGCACTATAACCTAGATATTCTAGGCTTGCAAGAGACCAGATGGACAGGTAAAGGTGAGATACTTAAAAATAACTTTCAATTTCTCTTTTCGGGGAGGGAGGATGGAAAGCATCTCCATGGTGTAGGTTTGCTTCTCAGCAGACACGCCAGTGATGCTCTTCTAGGATACGACTGCATTAATGAAAGATTTCTTAGAGCAAAATTTAAAACAAAAATTAAAGACTTGAATCTCATCTGTTGCTATGCCCCCACAGTGGACTCTGATGAGAATGAGAAGGATAAGTTTTACAGCCACCTTCAGGAAAGTGAAAAAAGGAGATATTTCTCTTGTGGTAGGTGACTTCAGTGCAAAAGTTGGTACTGACTCTGACCTTTGGGCAGGAGTTTTAGGTCCCTTTAGCATTGGTAGTTGCAATGGCAATGGGGAACGTCTCCTACAGGTAAGTAAACTTAATGGTTTACGAATAACTAACACATACTACAAACATCGGGACATTTATAAACATACATGGATTTCACCTGATGGGTTGCACAGGAATATGATAGATTATATTTTAACTAACAGCAAATGGGTCAGTTCAGTTAGGAATACTAGATCCAAATTGGGTCTGACCATTGCCTGATCAAAAGTGTCTTGCAGCTGACGCTTAAGAAATGTTGTCCTAAAGTTAAGAAAATTACCTTCAACACTGAAGGTCTAAAAGATTCAGATATAGCTAAAGCATACCATGCTAAAGCATACCATGTCATAATACCATTTAGTCATTATGACAATCGTGGTTTGCTTACTGCTAAAGTTGAAAAAGAATGGGATCAGTTTAAACAGGCTTTTCTTGAAACCAACAGCTCTTTTGGGTAAAATGGAACAGAGGAAACAAAATTACTTGAGTGATAAGGCTATGGAACTTATTTCTGAAAGAAGAAAGTGCAGGATTAATATGAATCAACGCCCTACTAGTCCTAACAGAAGGCATTACAGCGAGCTAAATAAATGTGTAAAGGATCAATTAACAGCTGTTAAAAATCTTTGGCTTGATAGTTTGGCTGACAAAGCAGCTATCAACCCATCTTCAGCGTCGAAGGTAATTTTCTTAAATTTAGGACAACATTTCTTAAGCGTTAGCTGCAAGACACTTTTGACCATGTAATGGTCAGACCCAATTTCGGTCTAGTATTCCTAACTGAACTCGCTCATTTGCTGTGAATTAAAATATAATCTATCATATTCCTGTGCATCCCATCAGGTGAAACCCATGTATATTTATAAATGTCCCGATGTTTGTAGTATGTGTTAGTTATTCGTAAACCATTAAGTAACTAGAGTCACCCGCTGCAAAGATCAGTCAGTACCAACTTTAGAAATGAAGTCACCCAACCGTAAATAAATATCTTCTGTCTTTGAAAAATTCAAAATATTCTTAAGTTGTGCATAAAAACCTATCATTCCCATCCTCATCAGAGTTCTCTATTGGGGCGTAATATTATAAAGAGAGAGAAAAATAAAATTCTTCTTAGAGCTAAATGGGGTGGGGGTGGCTCAGTCGGTAGTGCGCCAGGCTCGTAATCTGTAGTTCCCAGGTTCGCGTTCCAGCTGGGTCAGCGTTGAGATTTACCTCCGCAAAATTCCCCACCTTGTTCACGGTCAGTAAGGGACACCGATGGGCTTGGTAAAGGCCGCCGTCCATCGGATGGGATATTAAGCCGTGGTTCCGTGTGCGGGAGAGCCACATCCTCTGCACGTTAAAGAACACACTGGATGGCCTTGACTAGAGGCTACCATCTGTTTCACAACAGCTGTTCCAGTGGGTCTCCTCCCCCAACCTTCTTTGAACCCGGAGCCCATGTGACCTGGCCACTTAGCCCTTGATGTGCAAAAAAGTGCCGCTCAGAGGCAAAACAACACAATCTAATAACTTAGAGCTAAATACACTACAGGAAATAAAAAAAGCAACAGTTGCAAGAAGTTATGCAAATGTGTCCAAATTTAGGGAGGCGGTAGTTATGGAAATGCATGGAAATGATTAGGTTTGCAGGACTATCGAAACGATCGGACAGGCACGAGCTGACGCCACAGGTGCGGAGCAGTCAAAAGAGATAAAGGCAAGCAAAGCTCCCTGGTTGACAAAACGTTGTGGAAATTGTTCTAAACCATTAAAGCTACCCTTACGCAGACATGGACAGCGGTTCCAACAGTTAACAGACTTTGAGTGCGGAAGAATCATCGGCCTTAAAGTAGCTGGTTTGTCACACAGAGATGTGGACAATCTGGTTGGCCGCAATCCCAGCACCATCGTATACATGTGGCGCCAGTGGGTTCAAGAAGGATCCAGCACACACTGACAAGGATCAGGAAGACGACGTATGACCACAGAGCGATAGGACTGTCATTTGCGACGCATGACATTGCGTGACAGATTCGCGACTTCAACGCAACTGCAAAGGGACTGGCAACACAAAACACATCGAATACCTACCAGGCGGACGGTAAACAACAGGATTCTATAGTTTTCATTGCGAGCCTATCGTCCGGCACTGCGTTTGCCCCTCACATCTGCCCACGGGTAAGCACGTCTTCAGTGGTGTCACCTCAGACAGAACTGGAACGAACAAGATTGGAGTACCGTGGTGTTTAGTGACGAATCTAGTTTTTGTCTTAAGCAGCACGATGGTAGACAACGTGTTCGCCGTCATCTAGGTGAAAGGATCCCAGTGCGTGCGACATCGTCACACAACTCCAGCACCTTGTATTTTGGTGTGGGGTGCCATTAGTCGGACATCTTGGTCAGAACTGGTCATAATAAAGGGATTTCTAACTGCCCAGTGATAAGTTACCAACATTTTGCAGCTAGTGGCTGTCCCATTTGCTCAGAAGCACGGAACCTTTTACCAGCCAGATAACGCCCGTCCCCACAAAGCTCGCATTAATCTGCAGTATCTACAAGAGCAAAACTTTCAGGTAATAACATGGCCAGCAGGCTCGCCGGACCGGACCGTTCACTATTGAACAAGTCTGGGAGATGATGGGACGACAGCTTCAACAACACCCAAGAGGTGCACCAATCGCTGTCGCTGAAATGGAACAGCGACAGTTAACAGAACAGCTAGATTACAACTTTTGAATTTTTGTGTGAGGACGTCAAGAGAATAATCTGTATGCAACGTCCTCAGGTTTCAAGTACGTGAGGAGAGAAAATGATTAGTAGGATTTTTAAAGAAACAAGTTTATGAAGAGAAGTAGAGCTACCAATATCAAATAGGCCCCTAATTGCAGGCATGGGAAAAGATCTGTTTACCTACCATTAAAGGCTGAAGCCACAAAATGCTGATGCGAACATCAGGCAGCACCTTTACAAGTAGGCCTTTTCAAGAACCAGAATCCAAATAGAAAACGAAACACTTTACTCCATAGTAGGTGGACGATGCCCATATAAATAGGGGTTCTGGTACCTTCGATGGCCTCTGATCAGGATTATCCACCAGCTGATATAAGGCATAATGTGAATCTATCATTAGGGTTGGCAACCTATGGGAAAATAGAAAACAGCGACAGATTTTCGTTCAATAGAAGCCCACCAGTGCTGCAAGTCCAGGATCGTAATCAAGCTCCAAAACTAGTCCAGTGAGTATAAATGGTCAGCGCGAGGACACCGTGACGTTGACAATTTCTTAGTAGGGCAGAGAAAAAAAGAAAAGAAAATGTGGCCATAGATTACTAGATCAGTAGGACACAATAATCTGACAACCCTCCGCTTCCGTTCCTTACAGAAGAGCGCCAGGCTCGTAATCTGTAGTTCCCAGGTTCGAATCCCAGCTGGGTCAGCGTTGAGAGTTATCTCCGCAAAATTCCCCGCCCTGCCCACGGTCAGTAGGGGACACCGATGGGCTTGGAAAGGCCGCCGTCCGTCGGATGGGACGTTAAGCCGTGGCCCCGTGTGCGGGAGAGCCATACCCTGTGCACGTTAAAGAACACGCTGGATGGCCTTGACGGGAGGCTACCATCTGTCTCCCAACAGCTGTTCCAGTGGGTCCCCTCCCCCAACCTTCTCTGAGCCTTCGGGGTCAATGTGACCTGGCCATTTAGCCCATGGTGTGCAAAAAAGTGCCGCTCAGAGGTGAAACAACCCAACCCTTACAGAAGAGAATATCTCTTTTGAAAGGTACAAATGACCTGCACCATGAAAAAGCAGGGTGGGACTTAGATGCTAAGCATGGTCAGCTTTCTGCTCATCACAAGGGATTGGTACACAGCTCTCCTTCCAGCATATGCCTAGCTAACATTTATAAATACATTATTTACAGATATACTACATGTTTAGCGGACATAAATCTTAACGCTAGACAGGTGGTACTCAAACTTGGGCCAATCAAATGAAACAGCATATAATTAAAACGTAATTAAAAGTGATATAATTCTTTATTATATACTGAATGTTAGGAATTATGCTCCTTTCTTATTGACCACATTTTTGTGTTGATATCATTTCGCTTTAAAAAACAGCTTCTTCTTCTGAGTTTGAGAATTACAGACGTTTTCATAGAACTTATTTAGGTGGTCATTGACTGTTTTAATAGCTGAAGAACAGAAATTTCTTCAATAATCTTTTACCAATTATCTATTTAAAAATTCAGCCTTTTCAACATACTGACTCTCTATTCGACCAGAATTCGTCCAAGGTTTTTTTTTTGTGCCAGGTTAGAGTCCTAGCTGGGTGGTGTTGAGATTTATTTCCACAAAATTCCCCACTCTGCTTTCGATCAGTAGGGTACACGATGGGCTTGGAAAGGCCTCAGTCCATCGGATGGGATATTAAGCCGTGGTTTCTAGTGCGGGAGAGCCATACTCAGTGTATGTTAAAGAACATACTGGATGGCCTTGACGGGAGGCTACAATCTGTATAATAACAGTTGTCCAGTGGGTCGCCTTTCCCCATCCTTCTCGGGGTCCTTATGACCTGGCCATTTAGCCTGTTGTGTGCGAAAAAAGTGTGCCGCTTAGAGGTAAAAGAACCCAACCAATTCAATGTTATTTCCACGTTTACCTTGGTAATAAAGATTTCGTATGAATTAAATACTTTTCAGCATTTTAATTTGTACTTTTTTTTTTGCATACTGGGAATCAAAATCATTAGATTAATGCAAACAACATATTACAAATGTATTCTTGGTCTTTCGAAAGCTTGGGCGTTCAAAAGTTTGTAAATATCCTTTAGTAACAGTAACATGTTAAATGCAAATGAATAATGCACGGTTCTGAGAATCCTTATTAACTGATTTACTTCCAGCGCTGTAGAAAACTGGAACGTTGGTTACTGAAAGAAGTAATGATTATGGAAGAAAATACGATTGTAACCATTGTTTGGCCGGCCCTAAGCAGGCTGGCACACCCTTTTGCTCCTCTTACAACCGACATCGAAGTAGCCGGCTGCAGTCGATTGCTGCCCGAGTCGATATTCCCGCTCTGACCGCGAGCCGAGCGAAGAGCGCGCCCGCATTGATTGCCTTTCAAGGTCACCAGCTATGACGTCACGCGTTAGTTTACTTGATCAGTGGAATGCACAGATTTGTCGCGATATTTACCACGCACAGAGTCGAACAATATGCGACAGAAAAGCATATTTCGTCAACAGCAATCGAATGCAGCGAAAATTTGATGAAATCTGTTGAAATTCAGCCAATATGCAAATGAACATTTACAGAATTACATAATATATCGATACTTTGCTGAGAATTGAAATGGAGTTATTTGTTCTCAGTATCAAAGTATCAGAGAATGAGTGAATGCCCAATAGTGTTGGTAGTTACCACAAAAGTAGGGAAATTAATGCTTCCTTACCAAATGGTACTTAGTTATATCAACTGAAAATGTGACAGAACTCAGGGGAGTAGCGAAGGATATGGTTAAGGGGGGGAGAGAAATCTAAAATTTCCCAACTCCAGAATCAAATTTTGCCAACTGAGAAAATAATGTCTCTGTCTGTCTGGTCCCTAGATTTCGCTCCGTGGGGTTGGGGAGTTGTGAGGCAATTTTCACAATTCTCCTGCATTTTGCCATTTGATTTCCAATTTGGCCAACTACCATAATTTCGCAGAAATAATCCCAATATTTACATCTCGTTTGAATTGTAGCAAGTCAGTGTGAATTTTTCCAACTCCCCTTGATTTTCCCAACTCTCCTTAATTTCACAAAACCAATCTCAATCTTTGCATCTCTCCTAAATTTGCCAAATCAGTTCAAATTTTCAAACTCCCCAAGATTTCACCGATGGGCTTGGAAAGGCCGCCGTCCGTCGGATGGGACGTTAAGCCGTGGCCCCGTGTGCGGGAGAGCCATACCCTGTGCACGTTAAAGAACACGCTGGATGGCCTTGACGGGAGGCTACCATCTGTCTCCCAACAGCTGTTCCAGTGGGTCCCCTCCCCCAACCTTCTCTGAGCCTCCGGGGTCCATGTGACCTGGCCATTTAGCCAGCACACATTAGCACCATTTATGGTGTGCAAAAAAGTGCCGCTCAGAGGTAAAACAACCCAACCCAAATCAACCCCAAGATTTTGCCAAGTTTTCTCAATTTTGTCAACTCTCCTTATTTTCACAAACCTAATCCCAATTTATCACAACTCGCCCATATTTTCCAAGTAGATTCGAATTTTGCCAACTGCCCTACATTTTGTTAAGTTTCCTCGATTTGTCCAACACTCCTTAATTTCACAAAACCAATCTCAATTTTCACAACTCGCCGTAATTTTACCAAGTTAATTCGAATTTACCCTAGGTTTTGCCAACTCGCCGTAATTTTACAGGAAAAATCAAAATATTTACATCTTCCCTAAATTTGCCAAATCACTTCGAATTTTATCAGCTCTACTTAATTGCACAAAAAAGGCACAATTTTCACAACTCCCCTGTATTTTACCAAGTAGCTTCGAATTTTGCCAACTCCCCTAGATTTTGCCAAGAGTTCTCGATTTTTCCAACTCACCCTAATTTCACAAAACAAATCTCAATTTTTAAAACTCACCTGTACTTTACCAAGTGGTTTCCAGTTTTGCCAACTTCCCTAGATTTTCCCAAGTTGCCTCCATTTTACCACATTTCCTTAATTTCGCAAAACAATCCCAATTTTTACGTCATTCCTGAATTTGCCAAGTCACTTCAAATTTTTAAAACTCCCCAAAATTTTGCCAAGTTTTCTTGATTTTGTCAACTCTCCTTAATTTTACAAAAACAATCCCAATTTTCACAAATCGCCCGTATTCCAAGTGGATTCGAATTTTGCCAACTGCTCTAGATTTTGCCAAGTTTCTTCGATCTCGGCACAATTTTGCAGAAAAAAAGGCCCAATTTTTACATCTCACCTGATTTTTGCAAAGTCACTCTGAATTTTTCCAACTCCCTTAAGAATTGCCAACTCTCCTAGATATTGCATAGTTGCCTCGATTTTGCAAACACGCCATAATTTTACAGGAAAAAGATTGCAATTTTTACATCTCACCTGAATTTTATCAACTCTCCAAGATTTTGCCAAGTTACTCCGAATTTTGCCAAATGCCCCTAGATTTTGTCAACTCTCCATGATTTTACAGAAAAAAAATTCCAATTTTTACAACTCCCCATGATTTTGGCAAGTCACCCCGAATTTTACCAACTCCCCATGATTTTGCAAGTCACTCCGAATTTTTCCAACTCTCCAAGATTTTACCAAGTTAATCCGAATTTTGCTAACCGCCCCTAGATTTTGCCAACTCGCTATAATTTTACAGAAAAAAATCCCAATTTTTACAACTCACCTGAATTTTGCCAAATCCCCACGATTTTGCCTAGTCACTCCGAATTTTGCCAACTTCCCAAGATTTTACCAAGTCACTCTGAATTTTGTCAACTGCCCCTATATTTTGCCGACTACCTAAGTTTGGCCAACTCACCATAATTTTACAGAAAAAATATCCCAATTGTTACATATCGCCAGAATTTTGCCAACTCCCCACGATTTTGTCAAGGCACTTCGAATTTTGACAACTGTCCCCAGATTTTGCCAACTCCCTAAGTTTTGCCAACTCTCCTAGATTTTGGCAACTCGCCATAATTGTACAGAAAAAAATCCCGATTTTTACATCTTACCTGAATTTTGCCAACTCCCCAAGATTTTGCCCAAGATCACCTAGATTTTACGAAGTCGCTTCGAATTTTGCCAACCTATCCCCCCATAGCTACTCCCCTGATAGAACTGATTAGTAACACAACACTCTCCAAAACGTTTTTGCAGATTGAGCTTTGAAGACTGAACTAAGAGTTTCTGACTCTGTGGGGAGGTCGAGTGCAACTTCCTCGAAAGTGTTTTTGTCTGATTGAATATTAGTAGTCACCGAAGTCAGTCTCTACTTTTCTAAAAATCCTATAAAAGTTTATAAAACGAAGTATAAACGGATTTGATAATTTTTCGATATTTTTTTTGTACCTTCATAATTGGGATATCCTTACACCTTACATGAATTCACATAATCACTTCTTGTCATATTTTTCTTGTTGAGAAATAATTGTTTTTCATGAGTCTGTTTATTTATTCTTCAAAAGGACAATATGAATATTAACACAATTATAGAAATAATCGAGAAATGTCTTCCTGCTGCATAATCCTTTCAGGTTTTGTTTCCTCTTGCCTTTCTTCTATATCTCATCCTAACTAGCGACTCCTAACAGTTCCTCAGTTTGAAGTACACTATGTTATTAAAAGTATTGGGAAACTTCCATGTTATGTGAATGAAGACGCATATTTAAAGCTTCCGAAATTTAAAAATAAGCTTAGTCAGAAAGCATTACCTTGTAAATACCGTATACCTAGACCACTCTTATCCAAATATCGATTTCGAAAACATTCATTCAATATTTAGTGAATTAGAAAGCTGAAACCCTTTCCTGTATTGCTGATTATAAGAATTTTTCTCAAAGGTTAATTATAACAAACAATAACTGTTATAATAAACGTTTAAAAATAAATAAAAATACCCCCTCAAGCAGCTGCTTGCCACAGAGGTTTGACAGGAGCCTGTCAGTTTATATGCCACAGTAGAAGATCTGAGAGGATGGCAGGACCTCAGCAGAAAACAACACGAGCATCCATGCCTTAACACGGGGCTCGAACCCAGGTCCCATAGATCAGTAGCCAAGCGCTCTAACCACTCGGCCACGGGACGACAATAAACGTTTATTGAAACAAATGTAATTTTAGGCTTTTGTGGAATGATTATTTCTGTTCTCATAGCCTTTGTACGAAAGTATTTAGGATGAGTGTAACAGCACCGCATGCTTACAATTTCAATAACGCTTTAAATGTTAAACGGATATTGTTGAAAATTCTATTTCATTCTATCAATACTAGTTTAAATATATATTTTGCTTAATAAATGCAAAAATGGATATACGATGGCTGTTCAAAGAGTAAGTTCAGGTTACGATAAACTGAAAGTTAAGAAAATGAGTTTTGCTGAGAGGGACAACTTTTAACACACTACTTTTTTAATTGTAATTTTTATTAAACTGTAATATTTTACATACAGTGATACGAAACATTTGGGAATCTTCTTTATGCATTCAGAAAATCACCCTTTTTAAGAGTCAGCAAAAAAGGAGTAACCACAACTGTTCCTTTTATATACGTATAATTGTTTCATTATCAATAATTGCTGCTGAAATTATTTTTAATCTCAAATTAAATTTTCTCTGTCTTTAAACAATTGGTTCGATCGATCCTGCTGCATGACTGCCTTCATTGCACCATTGGTTTGTTTTCGATATAACACTCGAAGTTAGTCCAATTCGTTTGATCGTGATAGTCTCCAGTTTCCCACTTAGCTTTTAATATTAAGAGACCATTACCGAATAAAATCTTTTTCTCCTTTAGCACGAATAATTATTAATCATCTTCAGTTCAAGCATTATGACACGACATCCAGTTAATTTGTCTCATGCCATCCCCATCCTGCTAAGTTTCAGGCACTCGGTAATTGCTGTGTAGCCAGGTTTTCATCCATAAAAATTAATGGCGTCCACCACTCTATAGTGTCGAATTTTACGACAATAGGAGCTTCACTAAGCAACGATACCTGAATGTTTTCTTTTAAGCAATGGCAATTTGATACTCGGTTGAATGCTTTGTTAGTAAGTTGATATTCAAAGCCGAACAAAAAATAAACTGGAGACTTAGGATGAAATGACCTAACTTCGAACATTATGTGAAAGACAAACTAATGTTCAATATGCATGAATGTGTTAGTTATTGTTAATACACTTTGTAACAATATTGTAATAGAATATTGCTCTCTTTTAATTGTAGAAAACCTGAAATGTGACAGTGGCTTAAAGAAAATTTAAAGAAAAAGTATTTTCTGCAGATATGGCAAAAACTGAACTGTGTGAGCTAATTACGCAATGTAAACTTATGTTTCAAAAACATGAACTGTATAAATATCATGTTTTTCATTTAGTTCAAGCTTTTCAATTACTTCTTATCACGCAGGCATTAAACTTCTGCTTTTCGAAACTTCGAAGAAGGTCAGAGAATGTTCTCTCTCCTCAAATGGAAGTGTGTCTTTTCGGTCTTGTAATCGAGGCCGCGCATTTAAGGATCAGCGTTTTCGTTCCACACACTACGTAACGCTAAATCCGCATTAAATAGAGATATGTAAATAATATGCGACCGAGAACAAATTTTGAAGTCTTAGCGAACTCACATATTTAGTTAATACCATTCTGTTTCATCGCTCTATGCACGTCTACATGTTGGATGGAAAACAGACTTTTCACTTGTAGAGTAAAAACCTGTATCAATTATACGAGGATCTGCTTATAATGCGGAACAAGTTGAAGGATTAAAAAATATAAATTAAAAAATTTAAAAAATATCTATCCTCCTATAGCGCTTTAAAAAGTAAAAAAATAAACCTAAAGCATATCGATAGTGCAGTTAGTCACTGAGTTTGTATTCACTTCAAAGCGCCAGAAATCTTGTCGAGTAGGTAAATTGGCGCCTTAATTTCCTTCGAAGCGAATACGAACTCAATGACCGATTGCACCTCGATATGCTTTAGGTTTATTTTCTACTTTTTAGGGCCCTACAGGAAGATATGTATTTTTAAAATTTTTAATTTATATTTTTTTGTTGTCACTAAAAACCTCTACCTTCCAAAACTTTGATATACGAATCTAATCATCGAGCATATTTATCCCCTTTTTGGAGTCATGTTAAGGTAGAGTATGACATTGGAGACATCACACGCTTTAATTTGAGATACGACTCGTTATATTCCCCAGCGAAAATCAACCCCCCATTTTATCAGCGGAGAATAGTGGGGGGCGAATTTCGAAATAGTTTAAGACCGTCATTACATGAGCTTTCATTTTACACCTACTCGTAACTGTAGGCCCTCGCGTTCCGATGATATTATAGGAAGACTTTCAGATTTCCTGTTTTTTAGAGGGGACAAAAACATGGGAGAGTGAATTTTTCATAGCCTACGGCACTCCCCGCGTCACAAGCTTTCATTCGACATAGCTCGTTACTTTCTGCACTCGCGTTCAGGAGATATAGAGGAACAATTATTTTCACATTATTTCTTTTTTTAAGGGGGAAGAATGCACGGAAGTTAATTTTTTCATAGGCGTCAGAAGCTTTCATTCGACGTATAACTTGCTACTTTCGGCACTCTCATTCTGAAGATATAGCTTAAATATAGTTTTCACATTTCCCCTTTTTCAGGGGGTGAATTTTTTATAACCTATGACACTTCCTGCATCACAAGCTTTGATTTGGCACACAAACGATATGGTGGAACAACGTTTTGTCAAATCCACAAACCGACCAACCGGCAAATGTGGGAGCCAAAAGCAATAAGAAGATAGGTTGGGTTGTTTTACCTCTCAACGGCACTTTTTTGCACACCATGGGCTAAATGGCCAGGTCACATGGACCCCGAAGGCTCAGAGAAGGTTGGGGGAGGGGACCCACTGGAACAGCTGTTGGGAGACAGATGGTAGCTTTCCGTCAAGGCCATCCAGCGTGTTCTTTAACGTGCACAGGGTGCACTTTAACGTGCACTCTCCCGCACACGGGGCCACGGCTTAACGTCCCATCCGACGGACGGCGGCCTTTCGAAGGCCATCGGTGTCCCCTACTGACAGTGGGCAGGGCGGGGAATTTTGCGGAGATAAATCTCAACGCTGACCCAGCTGGGACTCGAACCTGGGAACTACAGATTACGAGCCTTGCGCGCTACCGACTGAGCCACCCCCGCCCCTTAGAAGATAGGTAAAGAGACGCTAAAACAATTTAGTTCACTTACCGACACAGGTCGTGGCTTTGTGTAAAATATTGGGTTCGTTTTACGGAAGAGTAAAACAGGAGTTTTGCGATCCCTTATTAATCAATAAATTTGTATTTTTTCGTATAGGTTTCTCCTTTCCTAATAGTTCTTAAATTTTATTTTATATTACACACGAGTCAGATATTTTATAATTTACTTATGTTCCACAGTTGCATTTCTATTTTCCAGACTGCAGGCTTAAATCTTTCAAAAGAAAACATAATTTTCTCTGGTAAAGTTTTTACAAAAACTAGTCATTTAGGTTATTAATTATAGAGCTTAACTATATATTATTTCACAGTCTAATTTCTACATCATGTAATGCGGCTAGTAGAAATTAATAAATAAGGAAATATTTAGTAAAATGTTCAAAATTATAAATATTTTCAAATAGTGGCGTCGTCAGATTTTTTGAAAGCAGAGTAGAAATATTCATATAAATTTTTTTTTAGTTCTTAATATTAGAGTACTTATTTATAAATAAAATGCATACTAAGTAATTAATTTCATTTTCCTCTAAAATATGTTATTTTAAGAGTTTAATTGATTTCTTATAAATGCAATTTCGCCAATACAGTAGCCCCCAAATTCCTGCACTTTAGTTATGCAAACTGGATGCAAAAGTGTAATTATTCGGTAAGTAGTGATTTCTTTTACCTTAAAAATGAGCAATATATCTATTTTTAATTTAAAATTTCGTCGAAAACACTTTGAACCAACTAACGCATGCGCGTAAGAAGTATTTATTTTGTAAAGTTAAAGTGATTATTTGAATTTTAAAAGAAACAAAAATGTGAATGGTTAGATTTTTACACACACCTTAGTGAAAGTACAGAATTGCTCCTAAAAGGCAATTTCTCCTGAAAATTTCTTTCTTTAAGCAAGTAGTTTTGCACAAGAAGCAAATATGTCCGCTAATTCTGCCAGTCAATCGATGGTAGGAATACTGACGTCATTTGTTTTGACGAGGGTGCATTCTCTCGTGAAAGCGAATCCAGTTGCCAAATATGTCAAGGTTACGAAGCTCTTAATCTCATTGCACTTCACTTCCAAAATCATTTCATCCTTGGCAGTAATTTCTTTTTATTATTTCCCTTTCGGCGCATCTCAGTTTTCGGTTCATCTTTACAATTGGTGTCGAGAAAATAATTTATTCATTTTCTTATTGGTCGATATGAATTAATGCCATCTATCAATAGCAGTCAATTTTAGACTTTACTAATTAGAGGATAATCTTCACAATTTCAAAACAAAATGAGTTTAAAGATAATGTACAGCTTGTCCCATATGTTTCTTTACACCTATATTTTCCACTAATTGTTTCAATTTACATCCGTTTCCGGGAGAGTATCTCAGAGGCTATCGTGCTTGGTTGCATCTCAGAGAGATCTGGTTCCCAGCCGTGGAAAAGACATGGATGTTCCTTTTGTCTTTCTACTGAGGTCTCGTGATCCTCACAGAACTTTTCTATGGCGTGTTATGATAACATGCTCTTCTCAGATCTTTCTAGCAAGCAACTGCATAAGAGGTAATTTTTTATATCTGCATTTATTCGCAATGTTTAAACTTTATTCTTTACTTCTAGTGTGCATAATCCTTAAAGAAAGACTCTTTATATACACTGAGAGGTCAAAAGTCATGGGATACGTGCCTAATAACGTGTTGGTTCTCCTCGAGCCCTGAGCAGTGCACCACATGTCGAGGCATGGAGTCAACGAGTTGCCGGTATCGTTCTGCAGGGATGGCAGTTCACACATCCTGCAGTGTAGATGATAATTGTGTTGCATTGGATGGTGCTGGATTCATGGATCGTAAGCTTGTTTCCATTGTGTCCCACAGATGCTCCAAGGGGTTCATATAGGGGGACCGTGGGGGCCAATTCATGGTGGTTAAGTTATCTTGGAATACCCTTTCACTATCAGGAATCTCGAGAGTCATGAAGGGGTGCAGATGATCCGCGAGAATGTCCACGTATCTCATACATATCAGCGATTGCTCCAAACGGACGAGAGAGCCCGTTGTAGAGCCACGGTAGACCACGTGAACACGCCCCACACCATCACAGAGCCGCCTCCAGCCTGAACAGTTTAATAATTAACAGTTAATAATTAATCTCATTATCTACAGGCCAGTACAGAAAACATAGTTGTTAAGGAAACATTTGGGACACCCTATATATTTATTTCGATTTAAATTGCCTGAATTTAAATGTGGTATCAATGAATTTGTAGTTTACTTAGCAAAATGAAAAATGTGTGTTTTTTAACAGGTTCCCTAAACCTTTTTAAACCTTTGATATACTTGTTTTGCCTGATAACACTTGAAGGAGCATTGTTATATGTAATCCACGCATGAGCGATTTGTACAGATATGCTAGGAGAGGAAGGAGGTCATGTTATGGCTAAATATGAACCCTTCCATTTCCTCACGAATGTATTAGTAAACCATGCACCTCGCCGCACATTCGGAATATTGCGCTCTAAAATATACGTAAGTAGCTTTTTTTGCGTGTATCCAGGAAATTCGACAGCTCCTCTAATTTTTTTTTTCTTTCAGACCGGGTTGTTTAACTTATTGAGCCGCACTTTTATGCAAATAATTAGCTAAATGGCCAGGTCACAAAGATTCCAAGAGCTCGGAGAAGGTTAAAATAATTTTTTCTGCTAGTATAATTAAAGCCATTACAGAGATTATTTTAAAAGTTCGTTAAAATATGTTAGGAGACTTCCAGATTGTTGTTAACGTGGAGACGATAAAAGGTCCTCACTTGTGCCAAATCTGCAACCACTCCAAGCCCGTCGGTGCCCCCTAAATCCTCGAGGATAGAGTGGGGGGGGGGGGGGGGCTAGTGGAGAAAGTCTCAGTGGAGGGGCAATATAGACTCGAACATGAAATATCAGATTAGGGGCCCGATGCCCTGTGGACCTAACCAATCCCCAACACATTCATCTACAGGTAAAAAAAATATGTTAAATGTCGGCAATTTACTAAAATACTGAGATGAGCCAAAATGGAAATAAGAGAAAGCAATAGTTTAATTAATGCTAAGGAAGAAAAGATTGTAAAAGTGAAGCGCAACGGTCGACGTAAACTTGTAATCTAATGTATAGTTTAGAAAGTTTGTTTGTTCAAGAACTCCTCCTAAATGGTAAGAACTAGGGCTACCGAATTCGGTAGACAGCCTTATTCAATAGCAATTTAGTACAAAGTAGATTTGAGTTGGGTTGTTTTACCTCCGAGCGGCACTTTTTTGCACATAAATGGCCAGGTCACAAGAGTAGTATAGTCCCACTATACCGTACCCACACGCACTGTGCTTTCCCCCCTATGACATCACCGACCGGAAATTGACCTGTGGTATGTCGGTCCACGTTGCCTTCTCAGACTAAACTTTGACCCGTATGTCGCAATCTACCGGAAATTGACCCGTGTTGCAATCGTCCACATTGCCTTCTCAGATTGAACTTTGGCCCTTGTGTCGCAACTGACCATATTTTAAGTCCTCTTCATAGACCCCATTGGTTGACCTATATTTTAAGCCCCCTTCTCGAATAGTCTCGATTTTTCTTGATTTCAGACCCCACCTATATTTTAAGCCCCCTTCTCGAATTTTCTTGTTTTCCCCCTGTTTAACCCATATTTTAAGCCCTCCCCTCTTTAAAGACCCCCCTGGTTGATCCACCTATATTTTAAGCCCTCCCCTCTCTAAAGCAAATCAGTTTTTTAACATTTAATAGGTGTCATCCAACGTCCATACTATTTTTAGTACTACAATCTAATTTACAACAATTTACTACAATCTAATTTACAATTTTAGCACTACAATCTAACATGGGATTTCATGTTATGAGATAGATTAGAAATATTCTCATGCCGGAAAAATAACTAAACAAACATGAAATCCCATGTTAGATTGTAGTGAAACAACCTATTTTTGTCGAAAAACTTGTGTTTGCAGCGAAAAATAGCCACCTTCACCCATACTTATGTGCTTATTCAAACGTACCGAGGGGACCAGGAACTCTGAAAAGAGATAGCGGCTTGGGATAACCGACGAGAGAGCTTACATTACGTTTTATCGGTGGTTGAAGTCAGAGAATGCAAAGTTAGGTCTAGCGGATCGATTCTGGAACCCAACGTTTCATGGAAATACTGAAAATATTGTTACGACAGAAGAATCTGGCAACCGAAAGCAAAGTTTCAGCCAACGAATTGAACTTTGGGAGAATTTGGAGAAGAGTGGAGCGTTAACGGTCATTTTTGTATTGTAACGGTCGTTGTGTGTTGTAACGGTCGGAGAGTTCGAAAATGGACGGTGAGCTGTTCTGAGACAGTGCGCGTAAGTATCAAGAAGTAACTTGATGTGTTGTGTATACGAGGAAGGATAAAAGTGGGATCTTTTATCGTTAAGTATCAAGAAGTAACTTGATGTGTTGTGTATACGCGGAAGTATAAAAGTGGGAACTTTTATGGCTAACTTCGAATGTCTACACGGACTGTCTTTTTGTTCGGCTAGTGTGTGAAAAGTTATTAGCACAGGACGAGAATTGGTTTACGAGTGAAGATCTTCGGGTGACCTGGTAAATCAAGTAAAAGGTAGTATTTAGTAAAATACACAGAGCTGATATTGTGTGCTCTACGCAGGAAGATTGATGACTTGTGCATGTTAATAGTTGATTTGTTAATAAGATACTTCATCCATATTTCCTTTGTAACAATTTACCTTGTATTGAATTTGGTTTTGAAATATAGCTTTTAATACTCACGCTCAGTGGCTATCCATTTTTGTAATCCGCAACATTTGGTGTCAGAAGTGGGATAATTTATTGAATGCCGTTAACTAGAAGTATGGATGAATTAGTAAAGTTGATAAATAGCTTGAAAGCCGATATGGCTACACAAATGAATGACATTAAAAATCAAAATAATGACTTGAAAGCCGATATGGCTACACAAATGAATGACATTAAAAGTCAAAATAATGACTTGAAAGCCGATATGGCTACACAGATGAATGACATTAAAAGTCAAAGTAATGACTTGAAAGCCGAAATGGCCGCACAAAATAATGAGTTGAGAACGGAGATAGTTTCTCAAAAAGATGATTTGAAAGCCGAAATAGCCGCACAAAATACTGAGATGAGAACTGAAGTGGCTTCTCGAGTTGGTAAGATTATTGATCACTTCAAGGATCATAAAACCGAACTCAATAGACAATGCAATAGTTTAAATGTTGAATTTGTCAGTGAAAAAGATGATCTTGATAGTGTTAAGTTCGATTGTAAACATGGAAAAGAGAAAGGCAACGCATATAAAAATGTGGATCTGCTACTGGAAATCAAGAATTGTAGAGATAGCACAGATAATGCCTTTGACCACGCAACTACTGGTAATGCATGGCAGAGTGTCTATGTCGCTGGTGACATGTCTAGGAACTGTGAAGAACAATCACACAGATTAGAGAGCTGTGAGACTATACAGTACGCTTTGCACTTCAAAATACCTAGGTATACAAGTCTGGCACGATCTGAAGAGAGATCCACACGAAAGGTATTCTATTCCTCGCCGTCAGCAAAATGTGTCATGGACATTTATCGCAAAGGCAGAGTAACGAGTGGTAATGAGGGGGAACGAAACAGAGTTTACGTTTCGCAGAGTGGTCCGAGTAAAGAAGAGGCGTCCATTCATCATAGATACAAAGTGCCCTTCGTCGTTACCGGGGAAGTCGGAGAGATTTTTCCGAAGCATATAGCCACACTTGAATCGTTTATAGAAAGTGGGGATTTAAGGAAGAGGAATTCCGAAGGATGGCTTAGAAGCATAACAGGTGATGCTAGTAAAAGAGCTTCAGGCAGAGACAGTACTTCAAAGACTAACTTTCTGGATGAAACTAAGCCTCAGAGTTACGATCAGAGAGAAGTAAAGCCCTCAGACAATCTCAACGAAACCATGCTGAATTTCTTTTCTGAACAGTCAATGTGCAGATTTGGACATTATAACCATTTAGATTATAAGGATATAGAAAAGTTTTATCACGACTACAAGAGCTCTAAAGTGGACAATATCATGTTACAGAACTCGTCGCTGATCTCCAGAATGAACAATTTGGCAATCATGACTGATATTTCCCTGGCTAATTACAATGAGAGCTCCAAGAAAGTGAATTCGGAAGAAACAGCAAATATGACCTCCTCGGGTCATGTGTTTTGCTGGAGACCCGAGTGGCGCCATCGGATGGTAGATAAAAACAGCACAGGAGGTGTCGGCAACAAAGTGAGTCTTGTCTTGGCTCCTGCACTTGCTGCTTTAGGTCTCAAGGTCCCTATGATCTCCGGTCGTGCTCTCCAATTGACGGGAGATACTCTGGACAAATTGGAATCCATCCCTGGCTTCACAGTCGACTGCACTAAAGATAAAATCGAGCAGATGATGGAAGACGTCGGATGCTGCATCGTAGGACAGACAGAGGAGCTGGTGCCAACAGATAAGGAGATTTACCGCTGCAAGGATCTGACGGCTACCGTAGATAGCGTTCCTCTAAGGAGATGCTCAATTGTGTCCAAAAAGCTGGCTGAAGGAGTGTGCGCTTTGGTTTATGATGTTGAATTCGGAAAAGGAGCTATTGATCTCATCAGTACAGAAGATGTTGCTGTTGATTTAGTTAAGAAAATGGTTGCAGCATCACAAGCTCGTGGAATGAAGAGTTTGAGTTGTTCAGCTGTTATCAGCAACATGGATTCACCTCTTGAAAACTCTGTTGACAACTCTCTGGAAGTGATGGAAGCTGTTCAGTGTTTCCTTGGTGACGGATCATTGGAACTGCAAGAGCTCGTCGAAGAGTTAGGAGGAGAACTTCTGCGTTTGGTGAACATTGTGGATAATAGGGTAGATGAAGCATCACGTGTCTGCAAGGTTCTGCATAACGGCAATGCTTTGAACAAGTTTCGTAACATGTTAATAGAACAAGGAGTATCTGAAGATGTTGCAAGCTGGCTATGTGAAGGAAAAACAGAAAAAATATTGCTAGCAGCCCGACACATCACTGATTTCACTTATACAGGAGAAACAGGTAAGGTTGTCGGATTAGAAGCTGCAGTTCTAACAAGATTATGGAAGGAGGAGATGGACCGAGGCGCTAAAAAGAATTATGGAGCTGATATTATAATTGTGAAGCACCTTGGGGATCAAATTGATTCAGGTGAAGTATGGCTGAAGGTTCATCACGACAGTTCTGAATTAAGTGAAAGTCAACTGACAAAAGGGTCAGACTGGAGGATGAAACTCCTCCCTAGATTTTATGTCACTAATGACTTTCATTCCTTGTTACTGTTGATAGAAGTAAAAATCCAAAGAAGAAAACTTTTTACAGGTTTTGCACGAAAACTCTTAGTCGATTCTTCTCCCTGCAGAGACATAAACGTGTTCACAAGGGCTATAGGCCTTACACGTATTATGTTTGTGGACGAGGCTTCAGTCAGAAAAGAAATCTACGTCATAATGAGATTCGCTTTCATTTTGACACAGACGTGGTATATCGCATTCGTCGATGTCCAGCTACAAAGTGCAAGGTGGTTCACGTGGATCGTTTGGCCCCGTCTCATCGAAGAACTGAAGAAGCTTTGGAATCCAGAATTGTTCGGGACGAACAATACCTAGGAAGGGGGCAGTGTTACGACAGAAGAATCTGGCAACCGAAAGCAAAGTTTCAGCCAACGAATTGAACTTTGGGAGAATTTGGAGAAGAGTGGAGCGTTAACGGTCATTTTTGTATTGTAACGGTCGTTGTGTGTTGTAACGGTCGGAGAGTTCGAAAATGGACGGTGAGCTGTTCTGAGACAGTGCGCGTAAGTATCAAGAAGTAACTTGATGTGTTGTGTATACGAGGAAGGATAAAAGTGGGATCTTTTATCGTTAAGTATCAAGAAGTAACTTGATGTGTTGTGTATACGCGGAAGTATAAAAGTGGGAACTTTTATGGCTAACTTCGAATGTCTACACGGACTGTCTTTTTGTTCGGCTAGTGTGTGAAAAGTTATTAGCACAGGACGAGAATTGGTTTACGAGTGAAGATCTTCGGGTGACCTGGTAAATCAAGTAAAAGGTAGTATTTAGTAAAATACACAGAGCTGATATTGTGTGCTCTACGCAGGAAGATTGATGACTTGTGCATGTTAATAGTTGATTTGTTAATAAGATACTTCATCCATATTTCCTTTGTAACAATTTACCTTGTATTGAATTTGGTTTTGAAATATAGCTTTTAATACTCACGCTCAGTGGCTATCCATTTTTGTAATCCGCAACAATATTGTTGTTTTCTTATAAACACTGAGTTTTCAGATTTTAAATTTCCAAACTTCTGTGGTTCTTTGCTGATGTTTTCTATATGCAAAGTATTTTGTGATATTCGTCCATCCGTGTGTACGCAATGTAGTATAGAAATGTGTATTGTCATGCAAGAAAAATAACTAATAGTGAAAACAACTTGTGTTTGCAACGAAAAATAGCCAACTACATCCACACTTATGCGCTACATACCAGGGAAATATAGAACCAGGAAATCTGAAAAGAGCGTGAGATAGCGGCTTGGAATAACCATCGAATAGTCGTTTTTTCTATCTTACAATATTTGCGTTGTAATTTTCTGTTTTGAAGCGATTTTTTACAGCCATTCCGCTACATTTTTATACTTTCTCTCTCGTCACAGTATGTTTTACAGTTATTGTGCCTTCCACTTCCAAATAATTGTGAAAATATTCACCTATCCACTGAAATGTGTGTGTGCATTTACAGATATTCCAACACTCTTTACATTTTAGTGAATCTCATTTAATATACCAACCATTTCGTTGTTTTTCTAATTTTCGTTTATGCATGTAATTTGATTTAACGACCTAGTCACATGGTGTATCATGGGTAAAGTACTACCCATTTCATCTCTTTTCAGGTTTGTATGACAGTAAAGCAAACTTGCAATCAGTTTTTCATTCTAAATGCTTGTTGCCTGCATATCACTGAAATTCCTCCTCGTATGGCTTCCAAAAAGGTACATTGTAGGTTATCAACTCTAGTATTTGTCATCTTCAGGTATGAAGGCAGGAGCTGTGTAAACATGACAGGGATCAGTATCCGCCACCAAAACTCAGCTAAGAGGAGCACGTCAGTGTACGCGATATTGGCGTAGGTTTGTTTTTTTTATGTCGAATGAATATTTTCATTACACGGGTATAGTCTACTACCCCCCTAGCGCTTCTCCGAGGAGCTAATGTGTGTCGTCTCAATTTTAAGCGTTCTAATAAGATTATTTCATAACTTAAAGGACATCCATCTGCAAGGAATGTATTAATTGCATTCCCTATAATATGGAAAACAGCATTCTCCCTTTGAATTTCATAGAAACAAATTCTTAATGGAACAATAATGCTGCTTTTCATCATCTGATAACAGTAGGAGATTTGCGTGCGCTTTAAATCTGAATGGTATGATGTAAAGTGGGAGCATCTCTTTCTCGTATCCAGACAGAAATGTTAATTTTTTCGAATTTAGATATTTGTTTTATTGTTAAAGGGAAAATTAGGCCAGATGTGTTTTCTTCTAAATGTATATAGTTGTTAAGGTGTTCAGTGTTTCCTATTGCAGGATACAAAGTGGCTAAAACAGACAAAATCTTTTTTTGTCGGAATTACATACATTAACAATAGCACGTTTTTAATAGTAATTCTATTGGAGTAAGGGATATAACTAGGTCCCGCAAGAGGGATATATTTGCCAACGTTCATTTCACTATGGAGTACAGTATCCACTATGTGCTCTTTCAAATGAGGTCTTGATCTTCTTGCACACTGAATCCGATTCTCTGTTTAGGGATGATGTAGGAAGACTTGTGACACAGTTACTTCGGAAAAACGGGGTGCAGTGTTCGAAGGGGAGGCTTTTCGCCTGAAGCGCACTTGCACTGTAAGGTACCATTTAATAACTATTTTAAACTTTGTCCGCTAAATTATTTTTCTGATCGTAATACATGCAATTGAATTTCGTTGAAACATATTTCTTCCCGACACTGTACCATAATTGTGTATTCTTATGTTGAGTGATTCATGTCACTGGTTCATTTCTAACAATAGTTTTTCAAGTAAGCTGAAATCTGGAAAACTATGTTTTAGCACGAAATTAGTTTGTGTTCTTAATGAATGCTGTTAAATTATTTACCAAGTTGCTATTTTTAATGAAGAAAATCGTTTTATCAGTAGCAGATGCAAATATTGTTGAGCGGATAGCAACAGATCTGTCTGCAATCACCCGTTAAGAAAGTGACCTTGTCACGAACACATCCTGCTTGTTGCGAAATGTAAGATGAAAGATCGAACTCGCAAAATACGGGTAAAAGAATTGCAACACCCTCGTTGCCATTAAAACGTGGTCGGTACCGAACGCTTGTTCTAAAGCGGGACTTTTATGACACCCAAACAGGTCACCATATCACACATAATGAGGAATAAGTTTTTCCTTTTTATTAAATTTTTTTACCCAATGACATTTTCTGAGATACAGTCTTACTGTAGAATACTCCTTCTAGTAAAAATTGGACAACCCACAGTAACGGAGTTAAAAGAAATAAGTGTTACTGAAACGGACTTAAAATACGACGGTTAAAAAAATACGTATATTAATATGAAAGGACTATCGGGGTTCATTATAAGAAATACGTAGGAAAAGCTAGTTATAAAGAATACGAAGGTTGTAAAAACGGACTAGGTAAATACATTAAATATAAAACTGAAGCTGTAATAAAGAGATACGTAATTTATAACGATGGGCTATACCCCGTTTGAGACACATCTAAGCCACATCATAAAGTAAAAGGCATAGCTGAGTGCAAAAACGTTTCAGCTATCGGTAGCGAGTTCAATTCACTGCGTCAAAAGCATAATTTTTTTAAATACAGGAGACGTACTAAAAAAAGTATGGACGTTGGATGACACCTATTAAATGTTCAAAAACTGATTTGCTTTAAAGAGGGAAGGGCTTAAAATATAGGTGGATCAACCAGGGGGGTCTTTAAAGAGGGGAGGGCTTAAAATATGGGTTAAACAGGGGAAAAAACAAGAAAATTCGAGAAAGGGGCTTAAAATATAGGTGGGGTCTGAAATCAAGAAAAATCGAGACTATTCGAGAAGGGGGCTTAAAATATAGGTCAACCAAGGGGGTCTATGAAGAGGACTTAAAATATGGTCAGTTGCGACATAAGGGCCAAAGTTCAATCTGAGAAGGTAGCGTGGACGATTGCAACACGGGTCAATTTCCAGTCGATTGCGACATACGGGTAAAAGTTCAGTCTGAGAAGGCAACGTGGACCGACATACCACAGGTCAATTTCCGGTCGGTGACGTCATAGGGGGGAAAGCACAGTGCGTGGTGGTACGGTATAGTGGGACTACACTACTCACAAGGATCCCGATGGCTCAGAGAAGGTTGAGGGAGGGGACCCACTGGAACAGCTGTTAGTAGACAGATGGATGGCCGTCAAGGCCATCCAGTGTGTTCTTTAACGTGCACGGGGTATGGCTATCCCACACACGGGCCATGGCTTAACGTCCCATCCGACGGACGGTTACCTTTACAAGCCCTCGGTGTCCCCTACTGACCTAGGGCAGGGCAGGGAGTTTTACAGAGATAAATCTAAACGCTGACCCAGCTGGGACTCGAATCTGGGAACTGCAGATTACGAGCCTGGCGCGCTACCGACTGAGCTACCCACACCCCCGTAGTAGGTTTGGAACCATAAATTTAAGCTCCACATGCTGCCCCCACACAAAAAAAGCAAAAAACAAAAATGGAATAATATATAATGATAAGCAATCCTAACGAATTAGTTACATTTAATTAAATGTTTAATAATAGCCGTTATTTCACACTGAGTACAACAATCCATTTTCAGATAACAATTTGGTATTTATACACGAAACTCGCCGATTAGTGACGTATCAATTGACTACTCAAGAGACTGATACTAATTTAACAGATTTGGAACAGTTAGTGTTTCGAATTTTATTAATTCGATACGTTTTGAAATTTCATAACTTGCGAAATACTTCAATGCTTGGTCCTAAGTTTTGCATATTCTCTCCTTGACACTCCTTCACGGAGTGAAGTGATCTCCTTGACACTCCCTGAAGGAGTGTCAAGGTTGGGTTGTTTTACCTCTGAGCGGCACTTTTTTGCACACTATGGGCTAAATGGCCAGGTCACATGGACCCCGAAGGCTCAGAGAAGGTTGGGGGAGGGGACCCACTGGAACAGCTGTTGGGAGACAGATGGTAGTCTCCCGTCAAGGCCATCCAGCGTGTTCTTTAACGTGCACAGGGTATGACTCTCCCGCACACGGGGCCACGGCTTAACGTCCCATCCGACGGACGGCGGCCTTTCCAAACCCATCGGTGTCCCCTACTGACCGTGGGCAGGGCGGGGAATTTTGCGGAGATAAATCTCAACGCTGACCCAGCTGGGACTCGAACCTGGGAACTACAGATTACGAGCCTGGCGCGCTACCGACTGAGCCACCCCCGCCCCAGGAGTGTCAAGGAGATCATTACATCCGAAATCGGCTTCTATTTAATAGAAGCATATTTCGAATATCTTTTTGCCACAAATGTCTATTAAATATTAGCCGTAATTTTTAATAGCTTATACTGCTAATGCTAAGGCCAAGCTGACTTTAGATGCTGTTCGCAGTATTACTACGTCGTATGGTTATGGAACTAAAGCTTCATTATGGAGGAATTCCCTTGAGACATAATATCCCAACCACAAAAACCAATGGTGGTCGTGTTGTTTTCTTCTTAGCAATGGTGGGTGTCAAGAGACTCGTTAACAGGGTTTAAGGAACCCTCTAAACGTCTTCACCCACAAACAGTTGACAATTTCGTAAACGATTACAGAGTCTAATGGCATATATCTGAAATAAAAGAGTTTATGCGATTATGTGGGGAATGGGAGTTAAAGCAATTTATGTGGGGAATGGGAATATTAGAGGCTAGTTCATATTATTATGTCCCCTACTTTCTGCCTCGCACAAGAGGTGGAGGAATCTCTCTCAGGGTGTCGATCTTATTGGTTTTATATAAAACGAAACCTTGCTACTTTGGGCGTGTCATTACTGTATATTAAAATCCGAACAACGCCAGGTAAATCTAGTAGTTTCAACAATATTAATGCTAAATAGAAATGTACAGAATTTCTATAGAAAAACGTCATAAGGGCGCTTAAATTGTTGCAACGAAGAATAGAAAATAAAACGTTTAAAATAAAATAATCGCAAAAAACGAAAGAGAAAGAAAAATAATTAACAGTAAATAATTTGAATGCGGTGAAAAAAAATTTTTTTTTTATAAAATTATTTTATTATTATACTGGCAATTTCAATTAACTGAAATTATTATTATTCTAATTTCTAAGCAATTCTTGCAATCACATAAATTTCTGCACGTTAATTAAAGTTTCCATTTCGTTAATAGAAACAAAATGAATGTAAAGTAATGAAAAACTTTTACTGTGTTCTGTGACTCAAAGTTATAGAAATGTGGACTTCATCTTTTATCAAACCTCATGATCAAGTGGGCATAAATCTTTTGAAACCAAAAAAATAAATACATCACTATGCACATAACTGGAAAATATCACTATCTAAATATTAAAAAAAAAACGTCGCCGTTAATTTTTTGGTTTAATAGTCTCCGAAGGGGAAAAAACCTAGTCGAAAACAAATATAAAATTCATTTTCTTTATAATAAATTAATTAGCCATTCATTTATAATTATTTGTTTAATATAGCGAAGCAATTGCACCCATATTACTTTTGCAACTATGTATCAACTGTAGAGAATGCATATACTAATTTATACATGATTCGAAACTGTTTCCAATTATCCCTTTTATTTCAAATGTTTCCAACTAGCAAGAACCCACGCGATAGGCTTCTGCTAACATGACTGATCATGGTTGTTGTTATGTTAAAGGATAAACCTTTTCCACTGTGGAGTAGGATTTGATGATTACATTGTACAACTAGGATAGTCGAGTTAGTTGCATCACAGATCTTTTGGCATTTGTAATTTATACTAGCTAGTATAATATTCATTGCATGTTGTTTATCTCGTTTTCAAAAAAGAGCGCTATTGGCTCCAGCTTGTCTGTCTCAGAGATTTTTTTTGTTTCTTAGAGATAAAAAGAAAATTATTCTTGAATGAACTTATAAAATATTTAAAATAGCATTTCTCCGAATCTTCTAATAGTATCGATTTCTACCGTTATACGATGCTCAAGTTAGAAAACAGGAAAAATAGCGTTGTTTTATCTCTGAACAATGTTTTTTTTCGGCAAAAAGCCAAATGGACAGGTCACAAAGACCACAAGGACTCATATGATTGGGGGAAGGGGACGGACTGTGCATCTATTAGGAGATAGAAGGTAGCATCCCATCAGGCCATCCAGCGTGTTCTTTAACGTATCCAGGATATGGCACACTCCTACACACGGTGCCACAGCTAAACGTCATATCCGACGGACAGCGGCCTTTTCAAACCTATTAGTGTCCCCTACTGACCGAGGGCAGGATGGGGATTACCAGAGATAAATCTGAATGCAGGCACAGAACTAGAACCTGTGAACTGCAAATTACGAGCCTGTCTCTACCCAACTACCCTCCACCACTCCTCGCCTCCAAAATAGGAAACCTTTAAGGCTGTCTCTTCAGGTTAGAAATCTGAAATTAAAATGGCAGAGTGTGGTGATCAAGGGATTTACATTGACCCTAGTTCTATCCCTCCCAGTGATGGTGGGAGGGGAAACAAAAGTTTTTTCTTTAAGAAAAATTAAAAAGAAAACGTTTTCTGGTCAGATAGGTATTAATATTAAACGTCTTCCGAATCTTCATTTAGTTTTAATTTTCACCGTTTCTATCTCTCTTCTTATTGACTTTCGCTCGTCATTTGTCGATTTGTCAAACCAATTGTTCCACCATATAGCTTTCGAACGCGACGGACAACTTAATGATTTATGTGCCAAATGAAAAGTTATGACGCAGTAGTGTCATAGGCCATAAAAGGAGAAATATTAAAACGATTGTTCCGCTATATCACCGGAACGCGAGGGCCGAGAGTAACAACTATGCGTTAAATGAAAGTTTGTGACATGGGGAATGTTACAGGTTAAAAATTCCAACACCGTTTCTTCGCCGTAAAAAAAGGGGAAATATGAAAACGATTTTTCCGCTATATCTTCCGAAGGATATTTACGAGTTAGGTGTCAAATGACAGCTCATATGAGGTCGATCGTAGACTGTTTCGAATTTCCATCCCCCTAAAAATGGGAAGATTTTCGGGGGTGCTTATATCTCAAATACTTTAACAAGTAATATTTCAAATTAAAACTTGCGACGTCTACAATGTCATAGACTACCTTTCACGACGCCAAAAACAGGGAAAGGAAAAATTTGGTCGATATTTATGAATCATATAAGAAATGAAAGTTTCTGAAGGGGGGTGTTTTTAGTGACAAAGAAAAAAAGATTTTTTAATTTTTTTTATTTATATTTTTTGAGGGCTGAAATTGGAAAATCTCAAAAATGTTTTCTTTGAAAACGATAATGAGCTTGCTCTTTCTAGTTTGTTTTGATTTTCGAAATATTGAGTTAATGTTATGAGTGCGTCTCGATCTCTAGCCATGTTCACTAATAGTTTTATTATTAATACAAATAATGCAAAAATCAAGTTATATTATACACTCTGTGATATTGAAATTTCATCTCCAGAAGAAGTGATCCGTTTTTTATGCAAATTTCAGGTGAGCGCAACACGGAGGGATATGCCATTGTCAGAAAGTCAAAAATCAGGCAGAGGGAGTCAGCTTTCTAAGGCATACCGCATTTCGATTAAATGCTCTAAGAGTTTGTGGCCAGTGGAACACTGAACGATACCACTGAATGAAGAACTCCGAGGAAAGTTTCCACTCAGAGGAAGAGCTCGGTTGGATTGGTTTTACCTTTCAACGGCACTTTTTTTGCACACGATGTGGTAAATGATCAGATCACAAGGACCTCGAGGGCTCAAAAAAGGTTGGGGGAGTGGATCTACTGGATAGATATTGGGAGACTAATGGTAGCCTCCCGTAGAGGGCATTCAGCGTGTGCTTTAACGTGCACAGGTTATGGTCTCCCGCACACGGAACATCACATCCGACGGACTGCGGCCTTTCCAAGCTCATCAGTGTTCCCTACTGACATAGGGTAGGTCGAGGGGTTTTGCGGAGATAAATCTCAACGCTGGCCCAAGTGGGACTAGAACCTGGAAACGCAGATTAAGAGCCTGGTGCGCTACCGGCTGAGCCATCCCCGCCCCAGGAGGAAGAGCATTAAGTATGGAATGCAAAGACGTGTATGTCTGCCATGTCGTCAGCTTGTGGCAATTGAGAGAGGATGAATCATCGGACTCCATGAAGCTGGGTTATCAGGTTATCGTGTATTATAATTTTCTGTTACTATTACAATTTTGTTTTTCTTTGTATTTTTACGTTACGTGTGTGAACTTGAATTTAATAAAGAATTTCGATGAATGCCCCCTCCCCTACTCCTAGAAATATTATCTCCCAAAGGAAATGCGAATCCAAATGCCAAGGGCAGCAATGGGAAAAGGGCACCGAACAGAGAACGCGTTAGAAACCGAATGTTAATTATCGCAAACAATGAATATCAATAAGTCAATCATTTTCAGTTTTAAAAAAATTGACAAATTAAAAACAATAAGGGGTTGAATGGAGAGTTGCCAAGGGCACCAAAAAACCTAGATGCGACATTGACTACATAATACAACGAAAAAACACTGTTCCCACAAACTTTGTACCGTAAAATTCGTTAAACTTATGTTCTCAATTATTCTACGGGTGCCAAATACATGATCTTTGCCGCTCCACAAACGTACTGTGAAGTCATTCGAATCGAAAACGCCTACGTTATAGAGGTCACCGATTCGTGAAGAGTTTAAGTGACGCTAGACTACCTTCTCCAAAAATGCGCAGTGTTCAAAAACTTGTCTGCTGCTAACTTTTGTGTCAAGGAAAACTGCATGTGTATGGGAGTCGAAACCCACACATTTTGACCTGAAACAAAAAAAAAATTGCAAATACAGCCACCAAAATATACGCAGATTATCATAAATAACGCGTATTCACGTGCTATACTGCGACCTACAGTAGCTTTTTGATAACCATGTATCTATCTCATTATGCATACGCGAGACTGAAAACGTTGGAAAGTCGGGCTACAACGCTGGATATTAAAGTCCGGAAGTTAATAGCTCGACCATTGCAATTATAATTGAGAGATACTGAGGAATTGTTGCACTCTAACAATATAATATTGTTTCATGTCTGAAACTATGATTTCACTGAGTGAGATCGCTGATCATTATCTCATTGCAGCTATATTTGGATTAAAAAATGAGAAACTATATGGAAAAGTCTCAACCGATATCAAAACAACGGAAATTAACCAGTATTATGAGCATAACAATATAGAAAGGGAAATAATCTTAACGGATTGGTCTAAATATAACAAAAATTCATCGAACACGAACAAAAAATACCGATTGTTACAATTTCTTTAAAAATAAATACAATGAAATTTTACAAAAAAAAAACCGCATAAAAATTTAGAACATCTAAATAAGCGTAATGTTACCAAACAATGGATCACAGTGAATGTTATCAATTTAATGGAGCGTAGAGAAAAGGCTTGGATTAAATATAAAAATAACTCAAAAATTGCCTGCAAAAAAGTGATTGGTGTGAAAATGAGCATAAAAATTTGCTCTATTTAGTTACAGCGAAAATCAGAAACAAAATTTTTATAAGGAACAATTAACGATAAAAAGAAATGATATGAGACAAACACGGGAATTAATCCATCAAGCACTAGAGGTTAAAAAAATAAGATTTATTGACGAAACTATCATTAAGAATATGTCTAAAAGTTTAACAGCTTCACAAATTGCAAATAAATTTAATAATGAATATTGCTCGTTAATTTTACACATAAGAGAAATCAACCAAGAACCTGATGTTGAATTTGAAACAATCAATAACACTACAAACAAAAACTCAATTTATATACCTCCTGCAAACAGGACAGATATTGTGGATATAATCAAAACTTTAAATGGTAACAAATCCCCTGGATATGACAATATACAAATAAAACACATTAAAACTGTGTCGAGGTATTTGCTGATGTCATAAAAGAAATAGTTAACGAAAGTATTTCAACTGGTACAATACCAACTGAGCATAAAACGGCAATTCTGCGACCAATATTCAAAGGACGAACAAAGTCAATTATAACTAATTACAGGTCCATTGTTGTTTTATCTTCTCTACATAAAATATTGGAAAAATATGTTTGCAATACTTTATATAAATTTCTTAGTAAACATAATATTCTCAGTGAAAATCAATATGGGTTTCAAAAGGGGAAAAGTATTGTGAACTTTCTAGCGAAATTTACTGATTTAGCTGACATGACACTAAATAAAGGTGACAGGGCGAATGTTTTTAGACTTACAGACAGCCTTTGACACTTTGGATCATGACATTCTTCTACAGAAATTAGAAAAGTATGGAATTAGAGGAACTGCATTACACTGGTTTCAAAGCTACTTATCAAATAGATTTACGGTAACTAAAATGAACAACACCTACAGCGAAAAGTGTCAATTTAAATTCGGTGTTCCTCAAGGATCTATTTTATGCCCGCTTTTATTTCTGATTTACATAAACGACTCAACAAAATTGAAACTAAATAGTACCATGTTTTAATATGCCGATGATATAATTTTAGTTAATATAAACAAATTGGAAGAAGATGGCGGTTAAACATATACAAAAAGACTAATATTATTAAACGGTATTAATAAACTTTATCTAAATAGCAATAAAACTAAATGGATGACTTTTCATTCACCTGGTTTCAAAATTAATAACTTAATTATAAAAACACACAAATTAAACTGCACAAAAAAGGGAACCATTTCTGAGCTAGATAACTGTGGCTGCATAAAAATTGATACATACAGTAAAATATCTAGGATTACATATCAACTCCTTCCGATGGAATGTTCATACTGAGAAAATCTGCGGCGCATTAAGGCTTTGTGCTTTGAAATTAAATAAATTATAATATATTATGGATACCAAAACATGTATTATGTTTTATAAAAGCAATTTGTGAGTCCCTCTTATTATCCCATAACGATGCACGAATCAAAGAACTAAAAAATTGCTGTGATAATCCTGGAAACAACATAAGAAATATTAGAAAGATAAAACGTATTCAGTCCTCAACAGCTGAAAATATTATACCAATTAAAGACCGCACACATCTAATCACAGCCCAAGATAGATTTATTTACTTGCATATTTTACTTTACCAGAGCATATATATAATATAGTTATATGTAACATTTTTGACAATACATATAAAAGTAAAGTCCAGTATGATAAAAACACAAGATTTAAAGAAAAAAATTATTTTCAACTACCGAATTTTACAAATAACTATGAGAAGTGCACAAGCGGCTACAAAATTCCATACATTTTCAATCTCTTACCAAGGGAACAGCTATCGTCAATTCATTCAGAGAATTAAAACACGAATTAAACAGATTTTTATTAAATTAATATCTACTAATAAATTATATAAATCCCAATGTTATTTTGAAACATTTTAAATGAAAAAAAAAGGTAAAAAGTTTAGTGAGCATATCATTTAAAGTCAAAAGTTTCAACTGAAATATTAATACAATGTCGTATTCTCTCCTGCAGATTAAGCTGTTAGCTTTGCGGGACATTTGTAGATAGAAATAATTTATTTGAATTTATATGAATGAAGAAAAAAATCGTTTTTAAAAGAAAAACAAAATTATCCATTGCACTATCTGTTGATTGAAAAAGGAAATTTATGTCCAATTGTTATGCTGAAAAATTACAAAATAATTTCAACTTTTTGTTAAACCTTCAATAATTTATTAAATTAGTACTACATTAAACGATACATTTCGGATCAATCAATTTATTTTTCGAAGACTAATGTTCATTTCTGACATTAGGGATTCCTTGGTTCTATCTTTAGCGTTACTTCTTTGGGAGATAATATTCCTTGTCCATGGAACTCTAGGGGAATCTGTAAGGAAAAACAAGAATAACTTTTGAGGCGCTATTTTAAAAACAAAAGCAGGCTTGTTTAAAAAAAAGGCATCGTCAAATTACTTTATCTCTCAGAATATTTCATCGTGTTTAAGTATTCATTTACGAAGCAGTAGCCATTCTTAGTGATTTTTACTCTTAAATATTGCTGATATTATATAATTCGTTATTTAAAGTTATATATATTGTTATTTTGCATTGTTTTATTCTTTATGAAATAATTTTCGCCTGGCTAAAGAATATCGAAACTGGACCATCTAAAATTAGCAACGGATAGCCTGGAGTGGTGAATCCCGATTTAAACTTCATCACGCCAATGGGAGATTGAGGGTATGGCGCCAACCCCCATGAAGCCATGAATCCTGCATGTCAGGTCGGAACAGTACAAGCTGGTGGTGGCTAAGTGATGGCCTGGGTGTCTTCAATTGGATGTCTGTGGGACCTTTGGTACGTGTACCGACGACTCCCAATGCATCCCGGTACGTAGAACTCATGGCTGACCATTTACATCCATTTATGGCAATCATGCATCCTAATGGGGATGGTGTCTACCAGCAAGACAACTGTTCATCTCACAGGTCCAGGTTGGCTACTGCATGGTTGCAGGAAAATTCTGCTGACTTTGAAATAATGAACTGGCCACCTAGAAGCCCAAATTTAAATCCCATCGAAAATCTTTGGGATACCGTCGAGCAGAGTGTTCGGGTCCATGTCCCATCAGTGACGACCTTGAGAGAATTGCGGACAGTTCTGGAGGATGCATGTGTCGCTATACCTGTGGAACATTTGCGCAAACTTGTGGAGTCCTTGCCTCATCGTGTGGCGGCCGTTATCAGGGTCAGAGGGGGTCCAACATGTTACTAGTTTGCTATCCCTAATTCAATGGCACTTCAGTGTATTACTAGAAGGGAATACTCTCAACAATCGGTGCTCGTAACGATGACCATACAGTTGGTAGAAACCAATCAGCACACTAAGGAATATTACGAATAAAAAACCAGTTAAGAACAGCTACTGCGAACACAAACAGTAAACTTTAAACTATCTAAGCCTTTATATAATAATGCAAATAAAAATCTGCTGTGTGCTTTCAAAAAAACTGCACGGCGCACAACAAAACGTAATAATCCTTGGACATTTAATAACAATAAAAATAAAAAAATGCTCCAATCGCGTAACCGGACTTTCTGTGAACTTATACTACACACGAATCAAAGAACTAAAAAATTGCTGTGGTAATCCTGGAAACAAGGAACCTCCAACTCCACATCTGGAAGCAACTCTGCCCTGGAGAACTGGAATTTGACAATATTCTAAAACAGTGTCTAAAGATATTTATATCCGTGTATTTAACCAATGCAGGTGTTTACCTTTAAACCGCCTTTCGGTACATTATGTCTAAACTTTTCTAAATATTAAGAGAAAATCTGTAAAATTATTTTGCTTAAACAAATTGTTTAAACAAACTATTATTACTTTTTAAACGCAACTAAAATAAATTTAGTTGATGCCAAAAATTTCTTGCATAATCATATCTGAGGGAAATTAAAGTAAAAATCAAAATATTCGGATTAGCTTCTGATTATAAATAATTTGTATATGTTTTGTGTTTATTCAAAAATTAATACCAGTTTGACATGAAAGTTCGCTAATCTTTTAAAAAACGGAAATCTGCAATTGCCCAAAATAATTTTTTTTTGGAAATGCTTGGAAAATATGCATTTTTCTTAATCTTTAGTCAAATGACATTTAGTTTGATGGAAGAGTTATGAAAAATGATCATTATTGTTATTCTTGCTGATGACATTTGTAGATTCAATGTAAAAAGTAATTATGGTGTTAATGGAAATGGCTACAAAGTTTGTTTTGCAATTTCTGGTTGAATATAATTTACATTTGTATAATTTTACTCAATCGTGAAGCAAATCAGCTAGTTACCAAATAGGGAAAGTATTAGTCTTTAATAAATTTTATTTTCAGTTAAAATATTCTTGGAAAAATTGAAAGCTTCGTTCAAAGGTGCGTTTAGCTCGGCAATTGCAGGGAAATTAAAAATTTCTTCTCTAAGCCATTGCAGTTACTGATATGATGCTAAGGAATACGTTCTCTATTTCCTAATAACATTGCGAGAAATGTGCCTTTCTTTGATGAAAAGAAAATAAATAGAGAAGAAAAAAAGGATTGACATTAATAACTCAAAAAATTGATCAAACATAGACATACTTGTTTTTGACAAAAAATTTTAATTTCGAAAACAATTCAATTTTAAATCACAATAAATTATAATCGAAATATTAAAATTTTGAGTGATATAATTGTTGCGACTATTTCAGAAATAAAACTAATATATCTAATTATTTATTTTACAACAACGTATTTTTGCTTCTTAAAATGTAGGTTATTAGGTTAAACTCAGTTTATCAAACGTATTTTCCCTACGTTCTCTATTTCCTAATAACATTGCGAGAAATGTGCCTTTCTTTGATGAAAAGAAAATAAATAGAGAAGAAAAAAAGGATTGACATTAATAACTCAAAAAATTGATCAAACATAGACATACTTGTTTTTGACAAAAAATTTTAATTTCGAAAACAATTAAATTTTAAATCACAATAAATTATAATCGAAATATTAAAATTTTGAGTGATATAATTGTTGCGACTATTTCAGAAATAAAACTAATATATCTAATTATTTATTTTACAACAACGTATTTTTGCTTCTTAAAATGTAGGTTATTAGGTTAAACTCAGTTTATCAAACGTATTTTCCCCGTTTATAAATATTGAACGAACGAGATCTGTGATTCCACTTACTGTGGAAGTAGATCATGTTGAGACCAGAACACAGTTGAATTTGAAAAGACAATTTGAAGTTGTAGCTTTTGAGTGACTATTGTGTGGTGTGCGCGTTTTGGCACTGATATTGATGCGGTTTATTTAATAGTATTTTTTATGAAATTAGCACCTTGATTGCATTAGAGAATACGTTCCTAATAAAATATTGTGTAGGTGATTAGGTCTGTAAATGGTAGCTAGGTAGTCACTGGAAGGAGAGCTATGCACCAATCCCCTGTGATGATGCATAGAACCGGCCAGGCCGAGTACCTAATGTCCGACCCCGCCTTCTCGTGGTGCGGACCGTTAGTAACTTTCAAAAGAGATACTCTCTTGTGGAAGTGAATGGAAGGGGAGGGCTGCCAGATTAGTGTGGCCTACTGATCTGGACAACTATGGCTACTTTTCTTTTTTTCTACCCTGCTGAGGAGTGGTCAACCACACAGGGTCCTGGTGCTGACCATATAAACCTACTGGACTGGACAGATATATGGCTCTGAGCTTGATTTTGGATCCTGATTTTGCTGCACTGGTGGGCTTCTGTGGAGGGAAAATCTTCCGCTGTGTTTTCTGTTTGTTTGTGGGTTGACAGCCCCAAGTGAATAGATTCACAGGATAGGTTTATCAGCTGGTGGATAATCCTGAGCAGAAGTCATCGCAGGCACCTGAACTCTTTGCTTCTATTGGCATCGTCAAATTCTACATTGGAGGAAGTCTTCCAGTGTAGATGGCTTCAGCCTTTAGTAGTGGGGGAAGGGGTCTTTGCCCCATGTCTGCGATTAGGGGGCTGTTTGATATTGTCGGCATTCCCTCTCTCAATAAACATAGTTTCTTTAAACATCCCACTAACCATTTTCTCTCCATAGGTAGTTGGAATGTGAGGACTCTGCACAGAGCTTTTTCTCTTGATGTCCTCACACAAGAAATCCACCATTATAATTTAGATATTCTCGGCTAGCAAGAGACCAGATGGACAGATAAAGGTCAGATTCTTAAAAATAATCTTAAATTTCTCTTTTCAGGGAGGGACGACAATAAGCATCACCAAGGCGTGGGTCTGCTTCTCAGCAGACACGCTAGTGATGCTCTTCTAGGATATGAGTGCATTAATGAAAGGTTTCTTACAGCAAAATTTCAGACAAGCGTTAAAGACTTGAATGTTATCTGCTGTTATGCCCCCACTGAGGATGCTGATGAGGATGAGAAGGATAGGTTTTATGAACAACTTCAGGATATTTTGAATTCTGTCAAGAAATAAGATATTACCCTTGTTCTTGGTGACTGCAATGGCAATGGGCAACGTCTCCTACAGGTAAGTAAACTCAATGGATTCAGAATAACTAACACTTATTACAAACACCGCGACATACATAAGTACACATGGGTTTCACCTGATGGGCTGCATAAGAATATGATTGATTACATATTAATTAACAGCAAATGGGCTAGTTCGGTTAGGAATACCAGGGCACATAGGGGAGCTGAAATTGGATCTGACCATTACCTTGTTAAAAGTGTGTTGCAACTTAAACTTAAAAAGTGTTGTGCTAGGGTTAAAAAATTTACCTTTAATACTGAAGCTCTGAAAGATCCAGTTATAGCCAAAGCTTACCATGATAGGTTACTTAGTCATTATGACAGTCATGGTTTGCTTACTACTGAAGTTGAGGAAGAATGGGATCATTTTAAACAGGCTTTTTTGGACACTAACAGTACTCTTTTAGGAAAAAAGGAGCAGAAGAGGCAGAATTATCTGAGTGATAAGGCACTTGAGCTTATTTCGGAAAGAAAGAACTGCAGGAATGTCTTTAATCAATACCCTACTAGTCCTAATAGAAAGCATTACAGAGAACTTAATAAACGTGTAAAAGATCAGTTAGCTGCTGATAAAAATCTTTGGCTCGATGGTTTGGCTGACAAAGCTGAGGAAGCAGTTAGACAGCACAACAGCAGAGAGCTGTACCAGATAGTTAATGTTTTGTGTGGTAGAAAACGGACAGGCATACAAGGATTGAAGGATAAACAAGGTAAGGTTATAGAAGGGGAGGATTCTGTCAGGCTGAGCATTTCAGTGATGTTCTAAACAATATAGTTAGTTCTACTCCCATTGTTTGCAATGATGATAGATGCATTGGTGGCTTTAATGTTGGCCCTATAACACAATCCGAAGTTATTTTGGCTGTTTCTAAACTTAAACTACATAAATCCCCAGGGGTAGATGAAATTACTACCGAAATGCTTAGAGCTGGGAATGTTTCGGTTACCACTTGGATGACTGAAATTCTGAATATCGTTTATGATAAAGGCATGGTTCCTAAGGATTTTACCAGAGCTATTATTATCCCTATTTTCAAAAAAGGTGATCGCAGTTCTTGTGATAACTATAGGGGTATCAGCCTACTCTCTGTTCCAGGTAAAGTTCTTTCCATGATTGTGCTTAATAGAATTAAGAATCTGGTTGACAGTCAATTGCGTGATGAGCAATGTGGATTCAGAAGTGGCAGGGGATGTGTGGATCAGATATTTTCACTTAGGCAGATTTCATTTAGGCAGATTCTTGAGAAATGTTTGGAGTTTCAGAAACCTTTGGTTGCTAGCATTGTTGATTTCAAAAAGGCTTTCGACTCTGTTGATCGTCATAATTTGTGGTTGATTGTGAAATCATATGGTATACCAGACAAGTTAGTTAACATTATGAAAGCTCTCTATAATAACACTGAGTCGTGTGTGAGAGTTGGTAAGGCTTGTAGCAATTGGTTTAGCATTATTTCTGGTATTCGACAAGGGTGCATTTTGTCTCTTTTTCTCTTTAGCTTGGTTATTGATTATGTTATGCGAAATTCACTTCAAGGGAAAGATTTTGGCCTTAAATGGGCTGAAAATACGAAAATTTCTGATTTAGATTATGCTGATGATTAAGCCCTTTTGGCAAATGATGTTGATGACATGAACTCTTTCATTCGAGCTGTTGATGAGACTGGTAGTAGAGTAGGTTTGGTTATAAACAGAGAGAAAACTAAAGTGATGAAAATTGGTCAGGCAGGCTGTGATTCAGTTAATCTGAATGGTTGCAGTCTTGAGCAGGTGTCACAGTTTAATTATCTTGGGAGCTATGTAACAGATAATGGTGATGTGCGGCATGAGATTAACAGACGAATAGGGATTGTGCAGGGACTTTTAAGAATCTATGGAGAGTGTGGAGAAATAGGCGTATACACCTAAAGATTAAAATTAGACTCTATAATAATTTGGTTCTTTCTAGGGTTAGTTATGGTAGTGAAACCTGGACCCTTTGTAAACAAGATAACAGGAAACTAGATGCTTTTGATTCCAGATACTTACGCAGTATCTTGGGCATTAGGTGGTTCAACTTTGTAACTAATGATGAGGTTAGGCAAAGGAGTTTGCAACCTCCTTTAAGCAGCATATTATGCAGAGAGAGACTCCGTTGGTTTGGCCATGTTGTCCGTATGAATAATTATAGATTGGCGAATAGGGTTATGAACAGTGTGCCTAAAGGCCTGAGAAAGAAGGGGAGACCTAGGATGCGGTGGGCAGACAATGTCAAACAGGACTTTGTTAGAATTGGTGTGCAATGGCCAGATGCAGCAGATGTAGCTCAGGATAGACTTGCTTGGAGAACTAAACTTCACGGTCTGGTTGGACCTCCGTAGCCCATGGCTGCTTGAGGATGATGATGATGTGATAAGAAATATTTTTGGTAAGAGTTGGTTCTATGATTTGCTATATAAATAACATTGTAATCCAGCTTTCTAGTGGTGTTATATTGTAACGACAGATAAACGTGCTGTGATGTCTGGTCTTGATGCTCGCGTGAACTACAGCGTGAGAATTACGTCACAAACGACTTTGAACAAACTTCAAAAGAAAGTAAGGAATAAATTGTTAATTAAGAGGAATTGAAGTGTGAAGAAAAAGCGTAGTTTGTGTCAGTCTGTATTGTACAGTAAAAAGATGAAACGGTTTTATTTGGTGTGTTCCTGCGAGATTAAATAAGTTTATTATTGTTGATCCTGTTATCGGACTGCAAGAAAAAGAAGGATGCTTAAGATATATAAAAATGTGACTGAGGAGGTCATATGTTAGTCAAACAAAGTTAATATAAACTTTTCTGTAGGAAGAGTTCATTATTTGATCCATAAGTTATACACTGGTTTCCACAAATTAAGAAAAATCCCTGTTAAATCAATGGGAACCTAAGGTCAAACCTCTAACTTCTAAAATAAGCTTTTTTTGTTTTGAAAAATGTGATTGCAGATAAAGATCTCAATCAAATAAATCAATATTTCGATTTTCAACATTATTTCTTAGTATTTAATGAGTTATGGAAGTTTGAACCAGACGATTAAATATTTTAACTATCTTTCCTGCAGACAAGCTATGTAACTTTGGGGACAACTGTAAATCGTTCTGTAGCATATTATTACGAAAAAAAATAAAGATTCATTGATTTTTATTAAAATATATTGCTTTTGGGTAAAATATTCCATGAGGAAACTCCTGATGTAAACCGAAAAACATGAAATACATTAGTTAACTTTCAATAAATGCATTTTAAGGAAAACTAAAATTGACTTTTATCTTCTAGGTGCTTTACCTGAGTTTCAGGGCAAGTACGGAATCGCAGGTGACGTAGAATACACACCAAAGCAATTTTGACTTCCATGAGAGCAAATCTCATTGCTATACAGTTCCTTGGACCTGCACCAAAAGGTAAGTATGTGAAGGGATGACGTGTAGACTTTCCTTCTGGTGTGAACCTGAAAGAAAAATATACGGAATGAATACCTTTTCTTAACGTGTTGCTAAGGAAAAGAAAACGTCTTTGAAACTTTTGGTTGTAGGTGAAGGGTCGCATTAAAATTAAATCTATTTAGAAGGAATATTAGAAATGAAATTTGTGAGAGGATGATCATAGAGTTTACTTCTTGTAAAATTAGATCTCAATTATTTGGCGGTAGCCAGCTGTTATTGATTTATTACTTTGAAATACGTCTCAGCCTATCAGAAAATAATTTTAAGGAGGAGTGACGCTGTTACTAAATATTCCAGCTGCCATAACACTAAATACTCAAATGAATTGCTGAAATTAAAGAAACAAACTTGGTTTATATCTTTAATTTGCTTTCAGTTTGATCCCCCATGAACAGTTTATTCCTTTTGATCCATGAAAAGTTTATTCCTCAAGTTAGTAAGTTTCCAATTGGTCTTTCCATCGCATTAGCGTTAAAATTCTCTGATTAACTGGTAGGGCTATGTGTAAAATAAGCATAAAATACTCAGTAAAAAACAAGCAGTTACCGAGTAATATCTTTCTATGTCTCTGCAGTAAAACCTCGACCAACCAAATCCTTATCATTTGACGTACCATGTAACCGCTCAAAGTCTGCTGACCATCGAATTTTGGATATGACTGATACCATGTGATGCTATTGCATTGTAATATCCCTCAAAACAATGTGCAACTCTCTTATTGACTAATGGTACTGATTTTACTCTAAATTTCCATATACCTCCAGATCACTTTTTACTCGCTTTCCATTTGCCCTATCTCTGAGATATACTTCTGAAGAAAATATCTTACCTCTCAGAGATATGCAAAACTTTTCATAGACACGCAATTCGGAGAAAAACCTTTTCTTAGTATCTATGTTATAAAGCATATAGAGCGAAGTATGAACCCAATGCATTAAATTGAAGTGTCTGTACTGCTTAAAATGGCATTCATGAAACATTCGTTTTTCCATCTCCTTGGCTGTCAGTGGACTACTATGACTTCATAGGCTTTTATTATAACACATTATCATTTAAAATTTTTAAACAATGCGTTCACTTAGGAAAGGAGATCGGATTTCAAGATGTGAATGCAAATTATGTTGTAAACCTGATAAAAGAATAGAATGAGGAATAAATGTACATTCAAAAGGAGCTGAAGTTTACTGAGAAACCTACAGACGAAGGTGACATAAACGACAGAACTGATAACTCAGTTGCTCAGTTCTTGAAAGATCCATTAATATGAAAATTTTTCGAAACTTGGCAGATGGAGACTGAAGTACAGAAAGAAGTGAAAAAGTAACAAGAGACATGAAAAACTCTTTTCAGCCCTATCATTCTACTAATGCATAGAAAGAAGAATGAAACGAAACAATTATGCAAAATGTCTTTTTGGATGAAAGAACCAGCAGAAAAAGATTGGATATTATGTCTGTCGCGTTCTTTTACATTTTCAATGTGATCAACATACTTTGCCTCTATATTTGCTTCAAAATCATTGCCGGAAAAGAGTCAGTGCTCTGCCTTCTGATGAGCCAAGGCGAACTTCATAATGAATTTCTGATATTAATATCGTCAAATTATGTTGCCAATAAATAGCATACGATTACACCAGTCATAATACTATACCCATTTATTTTACTTCGTAATACTATACTCATTTATTGTACTGTATCTTTCATTTTATTGCAGAGAAACTATGTTGTTTCTGGTCAAGATGACATTAATTTAAAATATTTTTTGGATTTTTAACTTTATTCCGAATGTTTAAACATCAAATGTACTCTATTCAACTTTTTAAAATAAACATTGCTCTCCAATATTTTTCCATTGAAATGTAATTACATCAAAATTTTATTACACCCTACATTGAAATATGTACATGATAATAACATCTGTTTTGAGCATTTCACAGGAACCACCTACCGCATAACTGTGAGAATTAGGTGCATTAGCGTTTTTTTAATTGAATTTTAAATAACTGCTTTAATCATCTAATTTCGACCTTATTCCTTTTGCACCAAGTATTGTGCCCCAAGTTGTTTCAGAAAAGCTTTCGTTTTGGAGGAAACAATTATGCCGAAATTTTTAAAGGATAAAACAGCAGGTTTTGTGCAATGAGAACATTTGATGACTTGAAAGTCAATGGATATTTTACACTGTCTTCTAGAGTTTCTTATTACCTTTATTAGCTATTCCCTAAGGATTATTTCCCTGGTACAATTTTTTATTTATAATTATTTATTAACTTCTCTGGTTATATTTTATTATTATTTATTAACATGTTTTCGTTACTTTTACTTTTTTGGATTGGGGATAGCTCAGCCAATAGCAGGCAAGCTTGTAATTTGTTTTTCCCTGGTTAGAGTTCTAACAAATTACAAGCCTGGACTGTTATTGACGGAACTACCTTAACACCTTAAAAGCAAAGAAAAACATGAAAAAAATTAAATGACCCCCTCAAGCAGCTGCTTGCCACAGAGGTCTGACAGGAGCCTGTCAGTTTATATGCCAAAGTAGATCTGAGAGGTTGGCAGGACCTCAGCAGAAAACAACACGAACATCCATGCCTTACCCGGGGCTCGAACCCAGGTCCCTTAGATCAGTAGCCAAGCCCGCTAACCAGTTAATAAATAATAATAAATTTTATCCAGATAATTTAATAAATAATTATAAATAAAAAATTTTACCGAGAAATAATCCTTAGTGAATAGTTGACAAAGGTAATAGATATCACCTTAAGAAACTCGGGAAGGCAGTGCATTAATTTTCACCTCATTAAAATTTTAACTACATTGTATACCTAGTTGTTCTCATGCATAAAATATAAATAGTTTCATGGGGAAGTTCATAAATCCTATTGTTATGTGCTAAATGCAAATAAGTAATAATAGATAGCAACATTGGCTACATAAAGAAATAAACTGGCCATTAAATTATTTTACAGTTCATTGTCACATTACATATCAGGCTTATTTTCAAGCATTCAAAAAACGCTGAAAACATAAAAAAAACAATTCTTTTAGCTTTATTATGTTTAGAATTTACCTGTCAGGGTCAAATTTTTCAGGTTCAGGATAATATTCCTCATCATGATGCAAGGCATAAACTGGCACTCCTACAATCATTCCTTTGGGAATGGTAAAATTCATATCCTTTAATTCGTATTCTTCATCTGCAACTCTTTCCAATCTGGGGGAAAATATTTAGAAGTGATTTTGTCTTTCAATTGCATTAAAATATATATAGATTTATAAACAATAGCATTTTTGAAATAGGATTTAAAATAAAGGTTTTTTATTAATTAAAACCATTCAAAGTACTCAAAACACGCTGAAAGTCTGAAATCAATTATGATCTTTCAGTTCCCTTTGTTCATATTCTCTACTTGATTTATTTAGTTGGGTTGCTTTACACCTCTGAGTGGCACTTTTTGCACACAATGGGCTAAATGGCCAGGTCACAGGATACCAAATGACTCAGAATGTTAGAGGAAGGAGATCCATTGGACAGCTGTTAGGAAACAGATGGTAGCCTCCTGTTAAGGCCATCTAGCATGTTCTGTTCAAAGGGCATGACTGTTCTGAATACAGAGCCACGATTTAATGTCCCATACGATGGACTGTGGCCTTTCCAAGCTCATCGGTTCATGATTTCTGATTAAAGGAAGTGTGGGGCTTAATGGAGACAAATTTCTACACCGGCATAGTTGGAACTCGAACCTGGGAACTACAAATTATGAGATGGCACTAGAAATTATGAGATGACCTCACCCAATTTATTTTGTTAACATGCTTTTGTTTATAAATGTTACCTAGTTCTATATTGGAAGGAAATTGCACCATTCTTGTATGATGAAGTTTCAATTTGTTTGGTGTGTTGCCATCTCAAGTAGACTACTATAGGATACATTTATACTGCTCGTTAAAAGTTAAGCACGGATCAATATAACACACATCTCAAAATGTATTTCGATAAATGTAATCAACTTCACATAAAGGTACAAAGATATATTGTAATAAGTCATGAAAATTTCGGTCAAAATGATTTACATATATCCCCCCTCCCAGATATATTGTAATAAGTCATGAAAATTTCGGTCAAAATGATTTACATATATCCCCCCTCCCTAAAAGAAAGTACACGAAAAAAAAAGGGAGCATAAATGCAAAATATATCGTTACTATGGGATTTCAGGCCTTCATTAACCTCTATGGTTAATGAAGGCCTGAAAAAGTAGATTCATGCCCTCAGTAAGATCTTCGAGAGAGTAGAAGGTCAATAAAATCCATTGGGCAACATGAGGCAGACTGGGATTTCTATCACAGAACCTCCATCACACACATGGAGGTCAGCATGGACACCCAATGAAATCCGACCCAGACAGTCAGATCTCCACTATCAAATGCACTTTCTCCTAACGATGTTATGAGACTGATTGCCGGTTTCCACCTCACTCCATATCAGCATGCATCTGCATCCAATTATGAAGAAAATCTGAACTTGTCCAAGAACTGAATGTGACTCCATTGTTTTCGGTTCTAGGATACTTGATGTTGACACCATGTAATGCGGTCCTGTCTATATATGGAGTTGGGTTGTTGGGTTGTTTTACCTCTGAGCGGCACTTTTTTCCACACCATGGGCTAAATGGCCAGGTCACACGGACCCCGTAGGTTCAGAGAAGGTTGGGGGAGGGGACCCACTGGAACAGCTGTTGGGAGACAGATGGTAGCCTCCCGTCAAGGCCATCCAGCGTGTTCTTTAACGTGCACAGGGAATGACTCTCCCGCACACGGGGCCACGGCTTAACGTCCCATCCGACGGACGGCGGCCTTTTCAAGCCCATCGGTGTCCCCTACTGACCGTGGGCAAGGCGGGGAAATTTTGCGGAGATAAATCTCAACACTGACCCAGCTGGGACTCGAATCTGGGAACTACAGATTACGAGCCTGGCGCGCTACCGACTGAGACACCCCGCACCTATATATGGAGATTCAAGGGACAATACAAGGGGTCGATCGATAGGCTTAGAGTCCGGACTTGTGGTCACAGTTGAGACAGACAATTACCTGCCTTCCTGTTGCTGCACAGAGACTTGAAGATGTTGCTCTCTTGTTCCATCGATACAGTTGTTCAATAATATAACGATCATCGTTAAGGATTGCAAACCCTTGAAAAAATTATTTGTTCTGTTTGAAATTATTGCCATAGCCTTGAGATAACAGAATGGTGGACTACAAAGAATGTGACCATCTCCGTGATTGTTTGATCGGCTGCCAAACTTCCAAAGTATCTCCGTCGTTTTCCGTCGTCTAGACGTTTTTATTCTGAGGCATCATCATGTAAATTCTATTCCAGACAGGTAATATAGCATTTCAATTTGAAATGATCGAGTATTTACAATAGTAGTCCTTTTATACTGTATCTGTTTCACATATCCGTGACGTTATACAGGTTGTACACGTTGATTTTTCCGAACTACTTTAAATTATCTAGGACGTTAAAATCTAATATTTATCTCTACAGATTTTGTTATTCACATTTTTGTGATTCGTGCCTGTCATGTTTTTGTTAGCCTTTGACGAGTAATGCGTAATAGCTGATGGATGACCCGATCAGAGTCATCACTGGTAACCGAAACCTCGCTTCTAAGGGCACTGCCGATCCTTCCATGAAATAATGTCGCATGCAGGTCACTATCTCTATTACTTGAAACGTTATGCTGTAAAGATGGAGTGAGAATCACTTACGAGCATTGATGCTTTAGTTCTTAGTGGTCAGGAAAATGGGTCTTCATGCCATAACTGCAATTTAGGGACGTTTAATTTCATTGACCTTTCAGACTGATTCAAATGTTTCAGACATGCTAACAAATTTTTCTTTCCACAGGTACTTGGAATATGGAACTAAAAAAAAATAAAGAGAATAAGTTTATTCTCTTGATACCCCAACATAAGAATTCATAAGACAAACTGAAGAGTTTTGGTTTGCAAGGTACAAGATGAACAGACAAAGCCTTATTGTTAATAAAAATCTCAGATTTCGCTTTCCAGGTAGTGATTACGATAAATATAAGCGAAGTTTACAGTAACTGCTTTTCAGAAATTCCGATGATGCAATTTTAGGGTACGATTTCATAAAGGAAAGATATCAAAAATAAATTTAAAACTGGAATTATAGACTTGAATGTTATCTGTTCCATGCCACATCCAGAATTCTTAGGAGAGCAAGAACAATATGTTTTAAGGACCATTGCACAATATTTTGAATTGCTTTAGAAAGGAGCTATATTCTTGCACTAAGTGGAAAAGATTACAAAAATCATTGTGATCAGTTCAAGTCCAATGATATGAATTATCTGTTTTAATCAGTCCAATTATAAGTTTACCTGAGAGCAAAAGAAAATTTCCTTAGAGTTTCAGAAATGACATTGTCCAAATATTTCATTTCCCGAATGGCTTCATAGGTCAGCTCACCCTAGAATGAAGCAAAATAAAAAAAATAAAATAAAAATTAGACCTTTAGAATTAGAATTTTTTTTATTTTTTCAAAATTATATACTGCATAATAGTTGTTCGAAATTTAAAATATGGAAGTATCAATTTTAGGTACTTTATGGATAATCATCATTAAAATTATTTATAAAAATAACGAACTGAAATTAGCTTTTTCATGGCAATTTTCTATAAAATTCCAACACAATGAATTAATGTAGGAGTAATAATAATCCAAAATGAGAATTCTTGTTACCAAAACATCAGTGTAGTTAAATATACTTTGTAGTCATATCAGTTTGGTTTTCGTATCATTCTACTTGCTCCTGAATTAAGCCTGCAATGACTACACAATCACTACTGGTCTTACTTGAAATCATATTTAAGGCTTAAATATTATGGTGTAGGGTCTGCTTACTTTTTGCAAGAACTATGCATTCGACTTATTAATGAAAAATGAGAATTGAATAAAGTTACCATAATTATATAAAGTTTTTTATTTCTCAGTATATTCATACACTATCTAAAAGAAGTTTGACAAGATTGAAAAGCAAATTTATATATATAAGCCAAACACTTGGAAAAATTATATTCTAGTTATTATTTTATAGAACAGGATTACTCAATCACATTTTTAATAATAATAATATATTTATTCCCATACTTATTTACAGAAACATTAAACACACAAACATGCCATCAAATTTGGACGGAAAATGCAAAGGAAATAATATAAAATAAAATAAACGATTAAAAATAAAAAATACACAAGTGATAGAAATAACACTTAACAAGTATCTATGTGTAATCTATGAGTTACAAAACAACTCTTACAGATTGCAAAAATAAAATATACTGTAAACGAAAAATCTTTGGCAATGGAAAAAAATTAAGAAATTATATTAAAAACATTTGCAATATCATCAGTATTTACCAAATAAAATTTCTTTTTTTTCCTTAAAATTAGATTAAATTTTTTCTTCTTTTATACTATTAGGTAAAAAATTATATAATTTTGGTGAAATAAAATTAAAATGCTTATGATTTCTTTTTTGATTTCACAACATGAAAGAATATCTGATTGTATGGGATTGATTGTTTGTAGAATATCTGATATTGTATGGGATGAATCGTTTTTTGATCCAATGGTTGTTTTATGTAGAAATAAAAGACATATATATATAACATGTCTAAATAAATAATAATCTAATCTAAATAATCTCAAGCAGACCTTTTTTTTTAATTTTTAACTCTCCTTTTTATGGACCACAGATAAAAATAAAAACGGCCCCAAGGCAAAGAAAAAAATATAAACAAGTCAGAGGTAAAAACAAAAGTATAAACAAGCCAAAGGTAAAAACAAAAAACAAACACGTGCCAAATGTGAAATAAAAAAAACTTCATAAAGATAAAAATATACACTATATGATCAAAAGTATCCAAACACTCGTTCATCCACAATCTCCAGGTAATAGGAAAGGAATCAATATCGCTTTGGTCCATCTTTTTTTTGCTATCACAGCCTCCAGCCAGCGGTGAAGGCTTTCCACTAGAATTTGGTACGTTGCTGCAGGAATAGTCTGCCATTCTGCCACAATAGCATTAGTGAGGCCGGTCACTGATGTCGGGTGGTTTGGCCTGGCTTGCAGTCGGCATTCCAATTCATCCTAAAGGTGTTCCATAGGATTGAGATCAGGGCTCTGCACAGGGATGTTCAGAGCTCTGATCTCAACCCCATGGAACACCTTTGGACAGACCAGTTAAGGCCAGTCAAGTTTCTTCCACACCTGGCAGGCCAGCCAAGTTCTTACACTGCAAGGCCAGTCAAGTTCTTCCACACCCATCTTATCAAATCATTCCTGCACCGTCCTCGCTTGTGGACGGGGGGCATTGTCATGATGGTACAGGAAAGTGTTTTCACCGAACTGTTGCCATAAAGTTAGGAGCACAAAATTGTCGAGAATACCATTATAGGCTGTGGCATTCAGAGTTTCGTTTACTTGAACTAGGGAGCCAGCCCGAACCATGAAAAACAGCCCCAGAGCATGATTTCTCCACCGAATGCCATCCTCCACACGCAGATTTATCTGTCAGACTGCCAGATGATGAAGTGTGATTCATCACTCCAGAGAACGTGGTTCCACCGCTCAAGAGTCCACTGATGCCACGCTTTACACCATTCCAATTGATACATGGCGTTGATCTTGTTAATGTTAGGCTTGTGTGCAGCTGCTCGGCCACAGAAACCCATTTCCTGCAGCTTGCGATGAACTGTTATGGTGCTGGAATTGCGTCTAGAAGCATTTTGGAACAGCGGTTGACTGAGGACAGGCAATTTTATCGTACCACCAACTTCATCACTTGATGGGTCCCACTCTGTCATTTTACGTGGCCTACCGGTTGCGATTGTAATGTTGTTGCTCTTAGGCATTTAAAACATCACTTACAGATGATCGGGCCAGCTGCTACAGGGCGGAAATATCGCGTACTGACTTGTTGCTAAAGTGGCATCCTCTGACCATGCAACGTTGAAAGTCAAGTAACCTGTTCATGTGTGTCTGAGATTTGTCAGGCCACGTGCATTCTTTTATATGTTTTGGCCATGACTGTGGCATATATGAGCGAATCCACAACTCAGAAGGGGCATCCGGATACCTTTCATTAGAGAGAGTATATAGGACAGAAGCTAAAAGAAACTCTTTAGTTGTTTCTTTTTCTTATATCATTTTCAACACTACTTTTTTGCACTTTTTCACACATTTTTAATGTGCCAAAAATATCTTTCTCATGCCGGATGTGTTGCACAGGATACCATTTGAGTATCTTTATTATAGAACAATGCTTGGTATGAAACACCTAATTATTTTATAAGAAAGAGAGAAAACTGGACAACTCTTTTTCAATATACAACCTTCTTGATGATCAGTAATTAAATACGGTTCAAGCAAATTTTTTATAAACCAGATTTCATAGATTTTTTTTCTAAATTTAACAGCATCTGCCATTTTTGTCAATTACGATTTTTTATTTCTTTCGCTACATTTAATTTGATCTATTTCTTTAAAATTTTTAGCACTAATGTAATAAGCGAATAATTTTGCAGTTAAACTTTGAAAGCAGTTAAACTTTGAAAGCAGTGAAATCGTTTCCTGAATATTTGAAAACAATTTAAGGTGGATAAGACGAGTTTTAGAATATGATCCAACATATGATATTGTAGTCCTTTTTTTTACCTTTCTTTTCAAACAAAAATTTTTTTGGTTAATAAGAATGAGCTTTTATCAGATGGATAATTTTGATTCTGAATTGCGAATCCTACTGCATTCCATTCAACACCAACTCATTATGTAGTATCTGTTCAGACAAATTTACAGATTCTTGTGCACTAACAAAAACGAGGATAAAAAAGAAATCAAATACACCAAAAGCATTCCCAACGTACCATGGCTACTAATACTATGCGAAGTATAATGAAGCCATACGGATATAAAGTACCTATTGCTAGCAACAATACCATCCTAAGGCCAGTGGCAGTCATAAGGAAAATAAAACATTGCCCCCTCGAATTGACTTGCAAGCGTTTTATTTTTTTCATTTCAAGAGCCAGCCAATTTCTTTTCCGAGAAGGCAAACCCCTGACGCCTTCAGCCCCCCCCCACATAAAGGTTACATGTAGGGGTATATAAAGGATTTTGTAGTCCAGAAATGATACTTTTAACTATGAAATCCTTTATATGTTCCAAAATGGCCCGCCCCTGTCTAAGGCAAATTAAAACCGACAGAGATCCAAAAATCAAAATAGGTGGTGTTTGCAAAATTCCAATGAAGGCCAATAATTACGGTGACCATACGTCCTTTATTTAAGAGGAGAGTCCTTTATTTCACTGCTCTGTCCTTTAGATTTATTTTTTTCTAAAATGGCCATTTTTATCCTTTATTTCGTGAATTCAAATAGTAGATTGAATATTGGTGCGCTGCACACTGCTCATAGAAACATGAAACTGTTATTTCACTGGCACTCGCTAGCGGTGCGGCATCTATGGCTGCATCGTTGATGCGCATGTGTACATATTGTACTTGACTGTATAGTGTAGAAGCTGTGGTAGGAGTGAGTGGACGTCTTGACGTTGCGTTGTCACTGGTGTACTCTGGCTCAACATTAATTCTTTACATAGGGAGTTCGTTCAAAACGTATTGTATGTTAGAGCAGGTAAAGCTTAATATTGTTTCTGTTATTACATATTAATTTTTATTTTGTAGACCCACTGTCATTGGCACCCAAAAGAAAATGTATTTTCAACAAAACATTGGAAGAAAAATTTCATTTCATTAAAAGAAGAATAACGGATAGTGACGTCAAATGTAATAAATTTTCGGCAAATTTTAATATCGCGAATAGTGGAGATCAGCAATTACACAGCATTTACAGACATCAAAACACAAAGAAACTGAAGTCAGGGCTTCATCGAGCAAATCGTGAAACTTGTTAGCAAACTTTTTGATGACAAAGTAAAACAGTTAGCACTAAAAGAAGCATCTTGGTGTTATCATTCTATACAATATAATCACTCATTTCGGTCTGCACTTCAAAATTAATCAAGACATGTTTTGACGAAAAGTATTCTTGTGCCAGAACAAAAACAGAAACGATAATTTGTAATGTTTTCGGTCCATATTCTTTTGCCTCAGTTAAAACTGATTTACATAAAACAAATATTACTATTTATTCAGACTGTTCTAATCATGGAAATATTAAATTGTGCCCGATTCTGGTCAGGTATTTTTTTACCCAATCACAGTGAAAAAGTAAAAGTTTAAAATTTAAAGAATCTACTCAGAGAAAATTCTAATATATTAACAGCTTGCATCAAGCAATTGCTAAACAGATATGAAATTACTGATAAATTATTTGTTTTGTGTGCTGACAATACCAAATGCAACTTTGGTGGTTCCCAGAGAAAAAGAGAAAATAATATTTCATTTAAAATGCAAAATTTATGCGAAATAAACTGATTGGTGTTAATTGTGCTGCTCACATATCCCAATAGCTGCATAAGCACTGGTGTAGATTGTCTTCTAGTAGATATTGAAGTGATATTAGTAAAAATTTATTCACATATTTATATCTACACAGAGTGGAAAAATTGAAAGAATTTTGTGATGATGTAGATGTTCAATATAAAAAACTACTAGGTTACAGCAAAACGCGATGGCTAACTCTTCTACCAGCTTTAGAGAGAATATTAAATCTATTTAAGCCGCTAAAATCGTACTTTTTGGAACTGGAAAAATGTCCCACGATTCTGAAAAACTTTTTTTAATGATGTGTGGAGCAGAGGCGTGGTTATTTTTTATTCACAGCCAAGCTTCAACCTTTCAATAATATATTTTGAAAATTGAATCACAAGAAATCTCAATGTGTGAAGCTTCCATACATTTAAAAGAATTAAAGCTAAAGTTAATTGAACGAAAAAAAAAAAAAAAAAAAAAAAAAAAAAAAAAAAATCAAGGGTATAATAACCTATAAATACTAAAAAAAATTTAGATTTAGAAGAAACCCAAAACATTGATGCCAACATATTTAAAGATGCAATTCATAAATTTTACCAAACCTGTGTTGATTATTTAAATAACTGGGACAGCTCTTTCGTGGAAATGGAAGTATTTGAATGGGTTGTTGGGTTGTTTTGCCTCTCAGCGGCACTTTTTTGCACACCATGGGCTAAATGGCCAGGTCACATGGACCCCGTAGGCTCAGAGAAGGTTGGGGGAGGGGACCCACTGGAACAGCTGTTAGGAGACAGATGGTAGCCTCCCGTCAAGGCCATCTAATGTATTCTTTAATGTTCACAGGGTATGGCTCTCCCGCACACGGGGCCACAGCTTAATGTCCCATCCGACGGACGGCCGCCTTTCCAAGCCCATTGGTGTCCCCTACTGACCGTGGGCAGGACAGAGAATTTTTGCGGAGATAAATCTCAGCGCTGACCCAGCTGGGACTCGAACTTGGGAACTACAGATTACGAGCCTGGTGCACTACCGACTGAGCCACTCCTGCCCCAGTATTTGAATGGGTCCTACTACGAGAAATCCCTCTGTGGGCGAAGATTGAGGAAAGCGTTTTGTTCATTTCCAGTCACTGGAACTTAAATTTAAATGACGACGTTTTGTGTATTAAAAGTTATGTCACCAGTGAAAAGATCGAAGAAAATGACCAGTCCTCCAACGTAGATGGGCTGAAATTTTTTAATATTTCACAGATAAACATGTATCTTTTAAAAATATTTTAAAAATCGTTGAATTTTGCTTATGTCTCCCTGAATCTAATGCCCCCACTGAACGAGTATTTTCATTAGTGAACAATATGTGGACCAGTGAAAAAACCCAATTAAAAATCGAATCATTGAAAGCATACCAAATGCAATTTTGACATGAATTCTATACAGTTTTATAAATTTTTAAAACACCACCCTGATTCATTAAAAAAGTTCATTCTTGTGAAAAGGATCAAAATAAAAATTTTTTAAGTAATAATATGATTGTTTGAAATGCTACGTATATGCTTATATATTATAATAAATGTTATAAAGCATTTTAGTTTCAGTAAAACAAATAAACGCAATCTGCTTTTTTTTTATTATGAAACAATTTCTGATTTGTCCTTTATTTTCTCCAAAAAATATGGTCAACGTACCAATAATGCAAAACAAAATAACCATACTATGGCAAGACAAAATGAACAGCAAATGTATGGCTCAAAGAACACATGAGATATATAAGAACGGGAAAACAAAGTACTGCTTTAGCCTGTTCCGTATACAAGAGAGCAAACACCTGACTTTAATAAAGCCAAATTATCATACCACCACCAGCAATTTATCAGCTAAACATCGCGGAACTTATAACAAAATAGAAGTCAATGCTGCAATGACATAGTATATCAACACCCCTTTGCCATGAAAACTTCTACTTGACCAGCAAGCTGCAAAATATAAAATATCCTCAAAATCAAGCAGTTCTGCATTTCCAAGTAATGATAATACCAATAAACAACAAACAGACGTCAGCCCCACTTCACCACAAAGCAATTAAATCTCCCCAAATAGTATCAACACGGCAGCAGAAGAAATACGCGCGCATGCACGGCACGCACCCATACGATATAGTCCCCTACAATGGTCAACAATCATTGCTCGTGACGATGACCACACAGATGGTTGAAACCGGTAAGCACACTAGGAATATTGTAAAAGAAGCCAGTTAAGAATAGCTACTGTGAACTTTAAGAGTAAACGTTAATCTAATACTTAAAATAACAGCAAATGTAAAAAAAAAACTACTGATATTTCAAAAAGCTGCATGGTGCAGAACAAATCATCGTAGTCTTCAGACATTTAATAGTAAATAATAAAAAACGGAAGCGTCAATCATGCAACCGGACTATCTGTGAAAAAGTAAACTTATAACACGAGTTGGGTTGGGTTGTTTTACCTCTGAGCGGCACTTTTTTGCACACCATGGGCTAAATGGTCACATGGATCCCGAAGGCTCAGAGAAGGTTGGGGGAGGGGACCCACTGGAACAGCTGTTGGGAGACAGATGGTAGATTCCTGTCAAGGCCATCCAGCGTGTTCTTTTTCGTGCACAGGGTATGGCTCTCCCGCACACGGGGCCATGGCTTAACGTCTCATCCGACGGACGGCGGTCTTCCCAAGCCCATCGGTGTCCCCTACTGACCGTGGGCAGGGCGGGGAATTTTGCAGAGATAAATCTCAACGCTGATCCAGCTGGAACTCGAACCTGGGAACTACAGATTACGAGCCTGGCACGCTACCGACTGAGCTACCCCCACCCCTAATACACATGAATCAAAGAACTATAAAGGCTGTGATAAATCTGGAAAAAGAAACCGAAAACAAGAAACGCCCAACTGCACATTTCGAAACAACTTTGCTCTGAAGAACTAGATTTTGGCAATATCCAAAAGTCTAAAGGTATTTATAATCTTGTATTAACCAATGCAGTATACCTTTAAACTGCCCTACAGCTTTAATAGTACATTACTGCAAAACGTGCCTAAATAAAAACAAGTTTGAGATATACCCATGATAAGGTTTGAGAATATAGGACTAACAAAATGATTAACAAACCTCTTTTTGAATTGTTTCCTCGATCTCTTTGATGACCTTCTCTTGAATTTCAGGATTAAGAGCTAAATTGTAGGCAGCAAAAGACATGGTTGATGCAGTGGTGTCATATCCGGCCAGGAAAAAGAGGATGCACTGAGCAATGAGCTCATTATGAGAGAGATCTGAAATAGGTATATGAGAATTTAAATATATGGATTAAAAGATATTTTGGAATAATGGCAATTGAAATATATCTATAAAGATGGTATAAAATTTCAAATAATTTCGAAACAAACAACATGTTTATGGAAATTTTTGACAGTTTTAGCACATATTTTATTCCTATCCTTGAAAGATTGTATTACGAAACCAAACAGAAAGTGCAAAATCCGAATATATTGCTAGTTTTAAAAATAAAATGTTATAAAAAATAATCTTCATAAAAAAAACCCTGTGCTCCAACAAACATCAATGATATTAAAATAACTGTACGAGTCATAATTCAAGATAAATGGAAATTACTTTTATAGCGAAATGATGGTTTGAAAACCTGAGGGTTGTTTTCTCCGTGGCTATAATCTGTGGTATTGTCATCTTCATTTTCGTTCTTCTGATCTTCCAAATTTTCATTAGCAGCATCCATCATCATTTGGAGAAAGTCATTCTTTGTCTGTAAGAGGAAAGTAAAATTATGACGCTAAACATACCCGTTTCTTAATTATTTTGACATTCAATCGAGTAATTCAATTTTTCTATTTAACTATAAACCATATGTCAACTAGGATACCTACGCCGCTCTGTAATTTAAAAGAATTTGTAGAGAAAAGATGAAAAGCAAATTTCGTTCGACCAATTTGCAGAAAAGTTGTTAGAAAGTATCTGTTGATGTATTGAATTGAAAGGGTAAGTAATGTCTTATCATTTTATTCTTGAAAACTCGCAGTTGTATCAAAAGGACATCCCATTTAGAACACACATTGAGGACTACTCAGGTGTTTGATCACCTCTCACAGTATAAGCCTCACAATGATACCTTATATTGTATGTGAGCAGGGATGGTTCTATATTGCTGAAAGGCGACATTGTGACTTTGTCCCAACCACTTTCCCTTTGAGAAAGCTAGTAAGGGTAACGGGGACCAAATATGATTGAACTTGTGCATATTTCAACATTCATGGAATTTTTAAAAACTTCTAAAACGAAGGGGAAAATTTTACGCTAATGGGAATCTGGTTTCTTTTCCCCCCACAACTATTTACCTTTTGTTGGCTTGATTGTACCTCCTCCTTCTCCACTTTATTTCTAGATCCGGGCTTATATATGAGGCTATCCAAAAGTGTATTAAGTATAAGGTAACATTCATGTACAAGTGTCATTTGAAACTAGTGATGACACACCAGGAATGGAATTCGAAGGGAAAAAAAAAATCGAAGAAATTTACAGGCACAGTTCAGTTGTTCCTTTCTGTTGAGTGGGGTAAGAGGGCCCCCATGCCTTCGTGAAGTCTTTTGTTAATGGTGGAAGTAGAAATAAGGATTCGAGTAGACCCATGTAGGTGAGAACTCAGTTAAACCAAAATGTGAAGTTATATATTTGCGTTGAATATATCGAAGAATCAAAAATATGCTTAAAGCGAGAAAGCATATTCGTTTTTCTAAAAAAAGTTAAAAATACGGATTAAAGGTATCACATATCTAAAAAGTCAGTATAAAACTGATAATATTTGCAGAGATTTGCTTGCATACTTACTTGTCCAGTTCGCTTCCGTTCTTCTATAATTCGTAATGTTGTAGTGAGAAAGAATTCTGACACTCCAGGAGAAAGTAGAGAGATCTTGAATAATTTCATAAAGGAAGGAAATAATACTGAAAAGAAAAAAAAAAAACAAATTTTCCTCATATCTTACTGGTAGTAGTTTCACTGAAACATTTGCAGTAAGATTTTTCTGATAATTATAGATGAAATGGTATGATTACAAAGCATCATAGAACTCCCCCTTAATTTATGGTTGTATTTATAATTAACTGAGCAGAGTTGTTTGACCTCTGAGAAGCACTTTTTTGCATACAATGGACTAAATGACCAGGTCACAAGGACCCTGAATGCTAAGAGAAGGTTAGGAGAGGTACCCACTGGAACAGCTGTTGGGAGATAGATGGTAGTCTCCCGTCAAGGGCATTCAGTGTGTTCTTTAATGTGCACAGGGTATGGCTCTCCCACATATGGAACCATGGCTTAACATCCCATCCAATGGACGGTGGCCTTTTTAAGCCCATTGGTGTCCCCTACTGACTCTGGGCAGGGCCACCATTGAGATAAATCTCGAACTTGTGAGTTACAGATTACAAGCCTCGCACGCTACTGATTGAGCCACCCCTGCCTAAATAATTAACTGTCAACTACATTGGTCACCATAATGCCAAATTTTTATACATATTTTTTTTGCTACCTAGTGTTAAGAAAATTTATTCACTCAGTTCCTCCTTGAAACTCAGTGCTTTAAACTTGTACTTTGAAATATCATCGCATTGTTCAGCATAGGCCATTTGCAAACCGACTCTTCCTTTAAATATCCAGGATGAGTCAATTTTCACTTTCCCTAAGCACAATGTGCTACTCCACATGCACCATATAGACAGCTCAGTCATAAGCTCACCGGACAAAAAATTAGTCACCCCTGACTGAATGTCACCTAATAGCACCTAACACCTCTGTGCAACCAAAGAACAGCCGCAATCCTCTCTTGCATGGATGCCACCAGTGTGCGGATGTAGTGCACATCAATATTCATCCACTCTTCCAGCAACAAATTCCGCATGCCTTGCCATCCCAGCAGGGGCATAACTATGAGGGGGATGGTGGAAGTCTCCCCCCCAAAGTAACTCGGAGTTGCAAAATTCGAAGCGACTTCGTTAAATCTAGGTGAGTTGTGGAAATTTGTATTTTTTTTTGTAAAATTAAAGGGAGTTGTCAAAATCGAGACAATTTGGCAAATCTAGGGGGGTTTGGAAAATGGAGAAACGGCAAAATTTAGAGCAGTTGGCAAAATTCGATGCCACTTAGTGAAATACAGGAGAGTTGGCAAAAGCGGGAAAAATTCGGAGAGACTTGGTAAAATCTTGGGTACTTGGGAAAATTTGGAGTGACTTGTCAAAATCGTGGGGAGTTGGCAAAATTCAGGTGAGATGTAAAAATTGGGATTTTTTTCTGTAAAGTTATGGCGAGTAGGGAAAACTTAGGGAGTTGGCAAAATCTAGGGCCAGTTGGGGAAATTCGGAGTGACTTGGTAAAATTGTGGGGAGTTGGCAAAATTCAGGTGACAAATTGATTATGATGTAAAAATTTGGATTCTTTTCTGTAAAATTATGGCGAGTTGGTAAAACTTAGGGAGTTAGCAAAATCTAAGGACAGTTGGAAAATTCGGAGTGACTTGGCAAAATTCAGGTGAGATGTAAAAATTGGAATTTTTTTCTGTAAAATTATGGCGAGTCGGCAAAACTTAGGGAGTTTGCAAAATCTAGGGCCAGTTGGGAAAATTCGAAGTGATATGGCAAAATCGTGGGCAGTTGGCAAAATTCAGGTGAGATGTAAAAATTTGGATTTTTTTCTGTAAAATTATGGCGAGTTCTCAAAATCTAAGGACAGTTGGAAAAATTCGAAGTGATATGGCAAAATCATGGAGAGTTAACAAAATTCAGGTGAGATGAAAAAATTGAAATCTTTTTTATGTAAAATTATGGCGTGTTTGAAAAATCGAGGCAACTATGCCTAGGAAAGTTGGCAAATCTTAAGGGAGTTGGCAAAAATTCAGAGTGACTTTGCAAAAATCAGGTGAGATGTAAAAATTGGGATTTTTTCTGTAAAATTGTGGCGAGATCGAAGAAACTTGGGAAAACTAGAGCTGTTGGCAAAATTCGAATCCGATTGGAATACGGGCGATTTGTGAAAATTGGGATTGTTTTTGTGAAATTAAGGAGAGTTGACAAAATCGAGAAAACTTGGCAAAATTTTGGGGAGTTTGAAAAATTTGAAGTGACTTGCCAAATTCAGGAGATATGTAAAAATTGGGATTGTTTTGCGAAATTAAGGAGAGGTGGTAAAATAGAGGCAACTTGGCAAAATCTAGGGAAGTTGGCAAAACTTGAAACCACTTGGTAAAGTACAGATAAGTTTTAAAAATTGGGATTGGTTTTGTGAAATTAAGGAGAGTTGGAAAAACTGAGAACTCTTGGCAAAATCTAGGGGAGTTGGCAAAATTCTAAGACACTTAGTAAAATACAGGGGAGTTGTTTTCCAACAACTCCCCTGTATTTTACTTCTTTCTTGTGCAATTAAGGAGAGTTGATAAAATTCGAAGTGACCTGGTAAATTTATGAAAGATGCAAAAATTTCAATTTTTTTTCTGTAAAATTACGGCGAGTTGGCAAAATCTAGGGTAGTTGGCAAAATTCGAATCCACTTGGTAATACAGGCGAGTTGTGAAAATTGGAATTTGATTTGTGAAACTAAGGGATGTTGGACAAATCGAGGAAACTTAACAAAATGTAGTTGGCAAAATTCGAAACCACTTGGAAAATACGGGTGAGTTGTTATAATTGGAATTGGGTTTGTGAAATTAAGGAGAGTTGACAAAATCGAGAAAACTTGGGAAAACTTGGGGAATTTGAAAATTCTGAAGAGACTTGTCAAATTTAGAAGAGATGTAAAGATTGGGATTGGTTTGTGAAATTAAGGAGAGTTGACGAAATAAATGGATAATTCACACTGACTTGCTACAATTCAGACATGTAAATATTGGGATTATTCCTGTGAAATTATGGCTAGTTGGCAAAATTTGAAGTCAAGTGGCAAAAATGCAGGAGAGTTGTGAAATTAGCAATTCTGATTCAAATTCACAGATAGGTTAAGTTTGTTCACTGCTGGTTGTACCTCTAGTTTTATTTAGTACATTAACGGTCGAGATGACAGTTTATACTTTATACATTACTAGAAATCAATTGGTACCTTCGTCACATCTTGATTTTCTTAGTGCGTCACTCCGACCCTTATTCGGCCAATCTTTAGTTCTCCAGCATCGGTATAAGAAATTGACCTTTGACCTTAAAGGACATTTTATCCAAAAATTGACAAATTTGATATCTACAACACAAAATATCCCAGGCACCAATTATTTAACCTTCTAACACTGGTAGATATTTATTTGACCATTCGCCTCGAAGGATCCAACACATTCAAAATATCCATATTTCTGACGTTTATGACCCAAACTTCCACAGGGACAAATTCTTAGTTCTACACTAATATGAACAAGGGCATGCTGGTATATCTATATTGGACCTTTGACCTCGAAGGCACCCTCAGATCAGAAATTTCGCAACGTTTCTGAGAGCAACAACTCCTGACAACAATTTTCATGCTTATGGCACTCATAGATCATGGTTTGACCTCTACTTGACCTCCTTTTGACCTTGAAAGACAAGTCAGGGGCTCAATTTCGACTTCTGCCGAGATCTATGACCCGGAATACTCGTAGGTGCAAGTTTTCAGAGCTCTGTCATTTCTACACCATGGTCAGAATTAGCGTGATCTCATGCCAGTCAGCCATCAGTCAATCACTCACAATAATCTATATATTAGATAAAATTGCAATTTTGAATAGAAAAGTGCTGGACAATAAAGCTTTTACTATAAGGAAATGTAGGGTAGCATGTGCAATATATGATCATGTAATACTGTATCAGTCGGTAGCTTGCCAGGCTCGTAATTTGAGTCCCAGCTGGATCAACGTTGAGATTTATCTCCGCAAAAACTCCCCGCCCTGCCCACTGTCAGTAGGGGACACCGATGGGCTTGGAAAGGCCTCCATCCATCGGGTGGGACATTAAGCCGTGACACTGTGTGCAGGAGAGCCATACCCTACGCATGTTAAAGTACACACTGGATAGCCTTCACAGGCTACCATCTATCTCCAACGGCTGTTCCAATGGGTCCCCGCCCCAACCTTCTCTGACCTTTAGGGGTACTTGTGACCTGGCCATTTAGTCCATGATATGCAAAAAAAAGTAGCCATGGTGTGCCCAACTAATACCATGGTATGCTTATAGAAATAGATCTGCATTCAGTTTCTAAAAAATGCTTCTAGAAATAGATCTGCATTCCGTTTTTTCAAATGAAGTACATGAAAAAATCTAACCTGCTGAAAGAAGCCGCCACGATATAGTCTTGCTTATTGAGCTTCTGGCAGTGGCAACAAAAGGATTGTTCGGATCATTGTGGGAATCAATTTTAGTGGCAAAGGCGGTGCTTGCAATAACATCCATGGTAAAAGCTTCAAATAACCTATAAATATTTAGATATTTTTACTCATTATACTTTTATTCACTTATTTCTTATATTGAAATCAAGTTGCGTCTTTTACTTAATTCATTATGATTTTATATTTTATTGCAATCAAGTTGCTTATCTGTAATTAACATTTATTATTTTTGGAAAGTGTCTCCAAGGTGTGGGTTTGCTTCTCAGCAGATATGCCAGTGATACTCTTCTAGGATATGATTGCATTAATGAAAGATTTCTTACAGTAAAATTTAAAAGAAATATTAAAGACTTGGATGTCGTCTGTTGTTATGCCCCCACAGAGGACTTGGATGAGAACGAGAGGGATATGTTTCACAGCCATTCAGGATATTTTGAATTCTGTGAAGAAAGGATATTTTTTTTCTTGTGTTAGGTGACTTCAATGCTGAAGTTGGTACTGACTCTAATCTTTGGGCAGGAGTTTTAGGTCCCTTTGGCATTGGTTATTCCAATGGCAATGAGGAACGTCTCTTACAGGTAAGTAAACTTAATAGTTTGTGAATAACTAACACATACTACAAACACTGGGACATTTATAAATATACATGGGTTTCACCTGATGAGTTGCACAGGAATATGATAGGTTACATTTTAATTAACAGAAAATGGGCTAGTTCAGTTAGGAACATCAAATCATACAGGAGAGACGAAATTGGGTCTGACCATTACCTGGTAAAAGAGATTTCCAGCTGAAGCTTAAGAAATGTGATCAGGTTAAAAAAAATTAGCTACTTAATCATTATGACAATCGTGGTTTGGTTACTACTGAAATTGAGAAAGAATGGGATCAGTTTAAGCAGGCTTTTCTTGAAACCAACAGCATTCTTTTGGGTTAAAAGGAAGTTTACAGAGGAAATAAAATTATTTGAGCGATAAGGCTATGGACTTATTTCTAAAAGAAGTAAGTGCAGGATTAATATGAATTAACACCCTACTGGTCCTAACAGAAGGCATTACAACGAGCTTAATAAACGTGTGAAAGTTCAGTTAACAGCTAATAAGAATCTTTGGCTTGATTGTTGGCTGACAAAGCTGAGGAAGCAGCTAGCCAGCACCATAATAGTGGGTTGTACCAGATTACTAATGTTTTATGCAGCAAGAAACAGACAGGTACACAGTGATTAAGGGATAAAGATAGCAAGGTAGTTGAAGGTGATGATTCTGTGATGGCTAGGTGGGCTGTGCATTTGAAAAAAGTTCTAAATAATGTGATTATTTCTACTCCCATTGTTTGTAATAAGGGTAGATGCATTTCAGGCTTTAATGATGGACCTATATCACATTCCGAAGTCACTTTGGCTATCTCTAAATTAAAACTGCATAAATTCCCAGGGATGGATAAAATCACCTCTGAAATGCTGCGAGCTGGGAATATTTGTGTTGTCACATGACTGACTGAAAGTTTGAATATTTTTATGAGAAGGGCGTTGTTCCTAAGTATTTTACTAGAGCTATTATTGTCCCAATATTTAAAAAAAGGTGATCACAGTTCTTATGATAATTATAGGGAATAAGTTTAGTTTCTGCTCCAGGTAAAGTTTTTTGCCTGATTATACTTAATAGAATTAAGAATTTATTTGATGGACAACTGCGTGACGAACAGTGTGGATTCAGAGGTGGTAGGGGATGTATTGATCAAATATTTTCACTTAGGCAGATTCTTGAGAAATGTTTAGAGTTTCAGAAACCTGTGGTTACTAGCTTTATAAATTTCAAAAAGGCTTTGGTCTCTGTTGATTAACATAATTTGTAGTTGAGTGTTAGATCATATGGAATATCTGATAAGTTAGTGTAATGAAAGCTCTATATAATATCACTGAGTCGTGTGTGAGGGTTGGTACGTCTTTCAGCGACTGGTTTAGCATTGCAAGTGGAGTTAGATAAGGGTGCATTTTGTCTCCTTTTCTGATTTGTTTGGTTATTATGTTATGCGAAATTCTTTTCGAGGGAAAGATTTTGGCCTTAAATGGTCTAGAGATTTCAAAATATCTGATTTAGATTATGTAGATGATTTGGCCCTGTTGGCTAATGATGTTGATGAGATAGATGAATTCTTTCATTAGGGCTGTTGACGAGATTGGTAATAGAGTATGTTTGGTGATAAACATAAAAAACTAAAGTAATGAAAATTGGTCAGGCAATTGTTGCTTCAATTGCTTTGAATGACAGTACTCTTGAGTAAGTGCCTCAGTTTAATTATGTTGGGAACTATGTAACAGATACTGGTGATGTGCGGTATGAGATAAATAGAAGAATAGGGATTGCCATTGAGACTTCTAAAAATCTATGAAGAGTGTGGAAAAATAGGCATGGACACCTAAAGACTAAAAGTAGGTTGCATAACAGTTTGGTTCTTTCTAAAGTTTGTTGTGGTAGCAAAACATGGACCCTTTGTAAGCAGGATAACAAGAAATTTGATGCCTTTGATTCTAGATGCTTACACAGTATCTTGGGCACTAGGTGGTTTGACTTTGTAAGTAATGATAAGGTTAGAAGAAGGAGTCATCAATCTCCTTTGAGCAGCATATTGTGCAGAGAGAGACTGCATTGGCATAGTTGCAGATTAGGAAACAGGATTAACAGTGTGCCTAAGGGTTTCAGAAAAAGGAGGAGACCTAGGAAGTGATGGGCAGACAATGTCAAAGAGGACCTTGTTAGAATTGGCCTAGAGTGGTAAAATATTGCAGCAGTAGCTCAGAACAGACGTCTGGAGAGAAAAATTGCATAGTCTGGTTGGACCTTTGTAGTCCATGGCTGCATGAGGATTTTATATGTATTGATGTATGTAAATTTAATTACTTTTTATCTAAAATTAAATATATGTTTCCTTTGAAATTGTGTATTATCACTCTGAAGAGCCACTGCAGTAATGTTTGCTATAATATTCATTATTGTTAAAACCGATTTATGGCTGTTAAAACTGAATATTTTCAGTTTCCGGAAACTGAAGCCTTACTAACATCAAATTCTGATACATTACTTTCATGTGACACTTTGTTTAATACGTATTTATATTTCATATACATTTTACACTTCATCTGTAATTACGTTTTCGGATAATTATTGCATTTTGAATAATGTTTTAAATAAACATTTTTGTTATCAGACTTCTTTAAAACTTCTAATTTTTATAGTATAATATCAGATATTTTTGATCTGGTAAAAACTGCTAGGTAGGTATTATTTTCTGCAGGACTTATTTTTGTATACAACGGTATAAATGACCAAGTAACAAGGACTCCAATGTCTGTATTAGAGTGGGAAGGAACAATAATCTTCAAGGGTAATTCAGCTGAAGAGTACACAGGGTGTCACACTCTTGCATAAAGCACCATGCACAAGTGTCGATGGTCTTTACGATAAGTGAACGTTTGAAGTTATCAGATTTCGTTCAAACAAATCCAAATTTCTATACGATGATAGTGTCAGACATTTTTTTAATTAAGGGTAATAGTAGTGCTTTTTTAATTAAGGGTAATAGTATTTTTCTTGTATACTAGAAAAAGCAGCCAAGTCACAAAGACCCCAATCTCAGAACAGGGATGGGGAAATAATATTAGGAGAGGGTCGTCTGGCTGGGTGACAGACGGCTATGTGTCAAGTAGGCTGGGCGTCAGTCTGGCTGTATGAGCCACTGGTTGAGTGTCGGATTCTCTGGGTGTTACTTTATCTGAATGACTAGGTGTTCTTGGTGGATATAAGATTGGACGGGTTTCAGACTACCTGGGTTGTTCTTGGTGGAGGTTAGATTTGATGGGTATTAGACTCGCTGGTTGTCAATCTCTTTAGGTTCAAATCTGGTTCTGTGCGAGACTGCCTGGGTGTTAGTTTAGCTCACTTTTAAAAATTCTGGATCTCAGGCTGGCTGAGTGGCAGACTAGCTGAGTCTTAGGCTGGGTTTGGTTGCTTTAACTCTGAGCAGCACTTTTTTGAACACCATGGCCTTAATGGCCAGGTCACAAGGACCCTGAAGGCTCAGAGAAGGTTGGGAGAGGGGACCCACTGGAACAGCTTTTGGGAGACAGATAGTAGCCTCCTCTCAAGGCCATCCAGTGTCTCCTTTATCGTGCACAAAATATGGCTCTCCCGTGCATGGGGGGTGGCGGCGGCGGGGGGGGGGCTTAGTCGGTAGCACGCCAGACTCGTAATCTACAATCCCCAGGTTCGAGTCCCAGATGGGTCAGCGTCGAGATTTATCTCCGCAAAATTCCCCACCCTGCCCACGGTCAGTAGCGAACACCGATGGGCTTGGAAAGGCCGCCGTCTGTCGGATGGGATGTTAAGCCGTAGCCCCGTGTGCGAGAGAACCATACCCTGTACACGTTAAATAACACACTGGATTGCCTTGAGAGGAGGCTACCATCTGTCTCCCAACAGCTGTTCCAGTGGGTCCCCTCCCCCAACCTTCTCTGAGCCTTCGGGGTCCAAGTGTCCTGGCCATTTAGCCCAAGGTGTGCAAAAAAGTGCTGCTCAGATGTAAAACAATCCAACCCGCGCATGGGGCCACGGCTTAACGTCCCATACGATGGACCGCGCCCTTTCCAAGCCCATCAGTGTCCCCTACTGGTCGTGGGCAGGGTGGGGAGTTTTGCGAAGGTAAGTCTCAAAGCTCACCCAGTTGGGATTCGAACCTGGAAACTGCAGATTACGAGCCTGGCACGCTAGCGTGTTAGGCTGGATATGTGTCCGTCTGATTGGTGGCATGAAGATCCTCAAGTTACATGCATAGTGGGAAAGTCTGGGTAGCAGGTTGAAAGGAATAATACACAAAAAGTAAGCATGTTCCCAAGATACATGGGGGAAGTGAAGTGAGAAGCATATCAGAAAACTGACACTTCAAGGCTCTTTTTACTCTGTTCCATAATCATTATTACCAAGTTTAAATATAAGTATCAACTTTTTCTCCCCTCTTCAAATATCTTTTATAGCGTCGTGTATTGTTTGATAAGCAAATTCTCCTTTAGTAAACCTTGTTGTATTTACCCCTAGTGAAATTTTGAAATTAGAAAAAATAAACATAGGCAGCATTGGGATGAGAAATTCCATGACCACACACCTCTGTATAAGAGGGTGTGTGGTCATGGTTTTGGTTTGGCTGGGTGTCAGACTGGCTGGTTTTTAATATGGCTGGGTGTCAGTCTAGCTCAATGGCAGGCTATTTGGGTGACAGACTACTGGTCAGTCCGGATGGGTGTAATTCTGATTGATGAAGCATAAAAATCAGTAAGTGCACACGGACAACGTTGAAACTTTGCATAGCAGATTAAGAGGAAGAATGCATTAAGAAGTACGCATTGACCAAGTATGTTCCAAACACACTGGGAAGAAGTTATGAGGATATCAGGAAACTGACCACTTCAAGGCATTAATCTGTTCCATAAGGCATTATTACAGAGTTTAAAGGCAAATATGGCTTGTTTTATTCTACTCTTCAGACATGTTCTATAGTGTCATGTATCGTTTGATGGTCAGTTCCTTCTTCATGAAACCTTATGGTATTTGGCCCTCTAGATATTTGGGAATTATGGTAAAAATATACATAGTTAGCTTTGGGGAAGGGTGAATTCCATGACTACGTATCTTTATATAAGAATGGCTGGGTATCAGATTGAGTGGTTGTCGATTGTTTGGTTGTGATTCTGACACGTGGGGGAAGAGAAATGATGATTATATCGGAAAACTGATCACTTCGCTGCATTATTCTTCTCCATGCAAAAATATTACTACGTTTGAATAATAAATATCACTTCTTTGTCTTCTATAGCATCATGTATGTCTATAGATCAAAATATTACTTCTTTGTCTTCTATATCATCATGTATTGTTTGTTGGACAGTTTCCCCTTCATTAAACCTTATGGTATATGGCCCTATGGAAATTAGGGAATTACAGAAAAATATGCATAGTCAGCTTTGGTATGGGTCTTTCAATTACCAGATATCTCTGTATAAGATTCTTTGGGTGTTACACTGGTTGGTTATTGATCTGGTTGCATGTCAGTCTTCCTTTGTGTCAGATTCAATGGGTGTCAGAATGACTGGGTCTCAATCTGGAAATATATGGTGTCAGTTTTGATATGTGCCATATTGGCTGTGTCGGAATTTGGTTGGTGTCAGGCTGGCTGGATATCAGTCTTGTTGGATGGCAGACTGGTTGTTTGCCAGCGTGAGAGACTAGCTGGGTATCAGTATCGCTGGGTATCAGATTTTCGGGGTATCAGTTTGACTGTATTGTTATGCCTCAATTATTCTTTCAGCCTAACGAGAAAAATTTAATTTAATCCAAATTCTTCCCACGTGCAGCATCCGCCCAAGACACATCTGCTTTTCCCCTCAAGAGGAGCTGGGAGATGGCTCGGCCACTGTGCACAGGAAATAGGATCCCAACATACATGAAGCAACAAGGAGACCTCCGTAAATTCACCCCTCTTGACACCAGAGAGCGGATGTTTGCAGAGCACTGCATTATATCCAACTCTGAATGTCAAGATACTGCTAGACACGTGTGGCATAAGCCCAGCTTCAAGGTCAGATTGAAACACCTCCTGGGCACCCGACACCACTAACCAACCCATGAGAACGATTCCGACCATGAGATAATGGGAAGCTTCGAACAGAGACCACATTAATCAACAGGGTGGTAACAGCAGTATAAAAAGGCGAATGAACAGAGGGAGGGAGAGAGAGGGCAACATACACTCCGAGGGGAGAGATATTCACATAGATTACGAGAGACAGGGAGATGCTCAATACATGCCGAGAGAGAATGAGATATATCGAGATGCGCATTTAGAGTCTGAGAGCCAGGAAGAATAAGAGATGTCATGCTGCTGGAACACTGAATCAGCGGGTTTTGCTGCAAGCCATTAGCACCTCCCAACTAATGAAGAGACCTAGCCAAACAGGCTCAGCGGGTTTTGCTGCAAGCCATTAGCACCTCCCAACTAATGAAGAGACCTAGCCAAACAGGCTCAGCGGAAAAGATTTTTCCGCCCGTAGTCAACATGGGACAACCATAGGACGCTTCTGCTGGCAGCGGACCCCTCGATGGCCTATGTGAATGAATAAGGTCAGCGGGTTTTGCTGCAAGCCATTAGCGGAATACCGCTTGTCCTCTGGTTAGAAATTATAGTTGCATATTGGTTAAATTATGTTTCTTCACAGTTCCTAGTAGTATAATTCCAGCGTGCATAAAATCTGTTTAATTTTACGGCCATCTATCCCATGATAAAATTTGAGTATCAAATGTCATATTTATGTTTATGCAAAACTAGAGTGAGTATCCAATCTATTCACAAAATTCTCACACATGGGGCTTCTCTTTTCTAACAGATATAACTATTATCAGTTGGAGGGGAGAAGAAATCACAATGCAATCAAATTATCAACAAGTTATTGCACCTCCAACCGAGGGGGTGCATAACAGTATGTAAGAGCTGGGTGTTCTTGATGGAAGTCAATTTTGATGCATATCTGACTGATTGAGTGTGCGAGTTGTTATCAGAGTACCATGGTGTCATATGGGCTGTATGTCAGACTAGCTGAGCATCAGTATGGCTTTGTGCCAGGTTGGTTGGTGTCAGTCTCGCTCAGTGTCAGAATGGCTGAGTGAGAGTAGCTGGGTATCAATCTAATTGGTGAAGTGTAAAGATTTTCATTGCAGAACGTGGAAAGTCTAGGTAGCAGGCAAAAAGGAAAAAATTAGCAATTGTGGTGGGAATTCCATGAAAATATATCTCTGTATCAGACTAGTTGTATGTCAGAATGTATGGGTGTCAATCTGATTTATGAAGCACAAAGTTCTGCAAGTGCACACAGAGAATGTTGGAAATCTGGGTAGCAGGTTAAGAGGAAGAATGCGTCGAAATGTGGGCATCAATCAGATATGTCCTAAAGACACCTAAATGATGTGAAATGACGTGCACATCAGAAAACTGGCTGAGGCATTATCCGTGTTTAAGGGTGTGAATATTAATTTTTTTTTCTGGTCTTCAAATCTTCTATAGCGTGATGTATTGTTTGATGGCCAGTTACTTCTTCCGTAAACCTTACGATGTTTGGTCTTATAAAATTATGGAATTATGGAAAAATATAGACACCTAGAGTGGAGGCAATGAATTCTATTACTACATATTTATATAAGAATGGCTGGATGTCAGGCTGGTTGGTGTCAGTCTTTCTGTGTGTGTCAAACCTTCTGTACCTCAGTCTGACTCTGGGTCAGCCTGCCTGAGTGTCAGTCTACTTATGTGCTGGATTGAATGTGTGTCAGGTTGGAGTTTTAGTCAGTCTCACAGGGTAAGGGACTGGATGGATGTCAATATCGCTAGGTGTCAGATTTTCGGTGGCAGTTTGTCTTGGATGTTCTTGGTGGAGAGCAGACTTTCTGGGTGTTGGACTTTCTGGTTGCTATTAGATTGTCCTGGTTGGTATTAGACTATTATTAGTATGTGTTTACTATGTGTTTAAACCAGTTCTTTGTCATTCTTGATGATTCTACATTTAACTCATTGTCATACTAGCCTAGTGAAAGTAGCTATGTGCGTGTCTAATTGGTGAAGTGTAAAGATCCACAAGTGCACATGTAGAACATGGAAAGTATGGGTAGCAGACAAAAAGTAAAAATGTGTCAACAAGTAGGCAGCAATCAGGAATGCTCCCAAGACATCTGGAGGGTTGGGTTGTTTTATCTCTCAGTGGCACCTTTTTTGCACACCATGGGCTAAATGGCCATGTCACAAGGAACCCAAAGGCTCAGAGAAAGTTGGGGGAAGGGATCCACTGGAACAGTTGAGACAGATAGTTGCCTCTCATCAAGGCTATCCAGTGTGTTCTTTAACATGCACAGGGTATGGCTCTCCCACACATGGGGCCATAGCTTAATGTCCCATCCGACAGACGACAGCATTTCTAAGCCCATCGGTGTCCCCTACTGACCGTGGGCAGGGCGTTAAGTTTTGCGGAGATAAATCGTAATGCTGACCCAGCTGGGACTCGAACCTGGGAACTGCAGATTACAAGCCTGGTGTACTACCAACTGAGCCACCCCCACCTGACACCTGGGGGAAGAGAAATGATGATCATATCAGAAAACTGATCACTTCACGGCATTATTCTTCTCCATGCAAAAATATTACTGGGTTTGAATAATAAATATTACTTCTTTGTCTTCTATAGCATCATGTATGTCTATAGATCAAAATATTACTTCTTTGTCTTCTATATCATCATGTATTGTTTGTTGGACAGTTTCCCCTTCATTAAACCTTATGGTATATGGCCCCATGGAAATTAAGGAATTACAGAAAAATATGCATAGTCTGCTTTGGTATGGGTCTTTCAATTACCAGATATCTCTGTATAAGATTCTCTGGGTGTTACACTGATTGGTTATTGATCTGGTTGTATGTCAGTCTTCCTTTGTGTCAGATTCAATGGGTGTCAGAATGATTGGGTCTCAATCTGCCAATATGCCAGACTGAGACCATAGGTGTCAGAATGATTGGGTCTCAATCTGCCAATATGCCAGACTGAGACCATAGGTGTCAGAATGACTGGGTCTCAATCTGGCAATTGCCAGACTGAGACTAGATGAGTGTTAGACTGGCTGAGTGTGTGTCCTATAAAATGGTTGTTGTTCATGCTGAGTGTCAGATTCGATGGTTACAGTCACTGAACCTCACTTTGTGTAAGACTGGTGGTGTATAAGTTTGTCTAGGTATCAATCTGCTTGGTTGTCACACTGGTTGGGTGTCAGTCTGGTTGTAGGTCAGGAGGCTAGGTTTCAGTCTGACTTGTAAGAGAAGCCTCAGTATTGTGGTTGTCGGATTCTTTGGATTGCAGCTTTACTGTATGACAGTGATTATGTGGTTTTGATGGATATCAGACTGGTTGGGTGTGTGTTTGAATGGGTGTCAGACTGGCTGGTTATCAGTCTTTCTGTGTGTCAGACTACAATGCTAGACTTGATGTCAGATTGCTTGGGTTATCAGAGTGTCCTAATGCGAGAATGGCAGTATATCAGACCAGCTGGGTGTCAATCTGTCTGGGCATCAGTCTGGCTTTGTGTCCAGCTCGCTCAGTATCAGACTGGTTGGATGTCAGAATGTCTGAGTGACAGACCAGCTGGATGTGTTAGTCTTGTTGGATGTCATTTTATAAGTAATTGGTAAAGCATAAAGATCCATAACTGCACATGCAAACATAACTAGAAGAATGCATATAACCTCTGGCACATACGAGAATCTCGTTTTCAAAGAGAATGAAGTTTTTCCTTTACCTACTTTTTCACTAATTAAACGTTTGGATTCGCGTCAATGGATTATGGTAAAAATGCGAACAGTAGTATACAATTAGTACTTATACAATAGGAAAGTATTTGTCTTTTAATCATCTATTTAAAAAGTTCTCATACTTTATGAGAAAAGGGCGCAGATTATTTTTATCAATGGAATATCTCTTGACACTCTCCACCGAAATTTCGAAACTTTTACCATAAACAGATCATTTGCAACATTTGTCAAAAGTTTTGTTGTTACTATATTTAGGCCTATAACGATGCAAATTAAAACTACTTAAGGATATAAAAATGAATAATATATTTCATTAATACCAATCCAATTAAGAGTTTTCCTATTATCTCTTAAAACGAAACAGTTGCATTTTCCACCTACCTATGGCGTCAAAAGTCTCTGTTACCAATTTAAACTTCATGACCTTCACAATCCATAACCAAAATTTCAAATTTCTGGCATATATACATCGTTATATACATACATTTCTGGCATAAATACATACGTTTGTAAAAATTTTGCAATTTACAATTTTTCTCACCGTTAGAGGGCGGAATTTATACCTTTTGATTAATTCGGAAAACTGCAAATTGCAATATTTCATCAATATCTATCCAACCAAAAAGAAATTTAAATTTATCTCTGAAAACAAACCATTATCTGTTAAAATAAAACAGTTGCATTTCCTCGTCCACTGGGGTAAATTTGTTGCCAATGGAAACTTCATGACCTTCACAGTCCACCACTCAAAATTTATATTTCTAGTGAAATTATATCTTTTGCAATATTCTTTTACAATTTTGGAATTAAATTTTTTCCGTTAGAAGGCACAATTTAAACTTTTGTGTGATTCAGTAAATGCAAATCGTAATATTTTATCAATTTCTATGCAACCTAAAAATATTTTTTTAAATTTTTTTTCTCTATTAACAAAAAAAGTTTGATGTCTACAAAAAGAACAGGGAGACAAAATAAGCCAATTATCTCGTTTTTTCTTTAGAAAACGATATAAAAATATTACTTTTGGCAGCACAAACTTGAAACTCGTTATAAATTACAACAAGAACGTAAAATAAAAAAGCCAATATCCAAAGAATGAGAATGAACATAAATTTCAGAAAATCCACAACACAAAGAAATGGCGTCGAAAACTAAATAAAAATAAATATCCCCTCAAGCAGCTGCTTGCCACAGAGGTCTGACAGGAACCTGTCAGTTTATATGCCACAGTAGGAGATCTAGAGAGGATGGCAGGACTTCAGCAGAAAAACGACACACACATCCATGCCTAATCCTGGGCTCGAACCCAGGTCCTTTAGATCAGTAGCCAAGAGTGCTAACCACTCGGCCACGGGACGGCTATAAATAAGTGGTGTCAAAAATAAGTGTCGTCGAAACGTTAAAAAGTGGCGTCAAAACCTAAGTAATGATGTGGGCACCAGTTATTCAGGTTTTGTTATTGACATCATCTGACATATAACTGTTTAAAAGTTGATTTCTAACAAGAAAAAAAATTTAAAACGCCTTATTTGAATAAAACAACTAAATTCATATAATGCATATTTTACATAGTACCTCCTAGCATTAACTGGTGTTCCATCCTTAGAATCTTTCAGAAAATTTTCTGCCACGGTTTTTGCTGAATCGACGATGACGCTTGTCATCTGTAGAAAAAAACAAATTCCATCTATAATTATGCAAGAAGTAATCAGAATAATTAAAAATGAGAAAATTTATAGAACCCATGATATTTTTCAATTTAACGAAGAGTAAAAAAATCGATTAAAAATTTTTTCGAAGAAGAAAACTAATTGTAAAATCAGTTTTTAACTATCGCAAAACTTGCTTAATGAATTTAATCAGTCCAGATACATTAACTATTGATATAAATATTTATTAATACATTCTAGAAAATCATCATATATATTTTCTACAACGAGTATTTGAGGAAAATAAATATATATTACTCTTCTAATTTTTCCAGTTGCAAAGGCAGGTGTGATAATTGTTCGAACTCGTTTCCAATTCTCTCCTTGCAATACTTGCACCATGTTGTCAATAATAGGGTCTCCAAATTTAAAGTCCTGAAATGGAAAAGAAAAAAATCCCTCATTTGTAAAATAAAATCTACTCTGATCAAAACTATTAGGGATAATGCGATGTCGACATTATATTGCAGGCAAAGAGGAACGCTGTTAAATGTGGATGTCATGGTCGGTGTCTAGGTGAGACGAGTATGCTGAAAAATGTAGCAAGAAATATGGAAATTTTTTGTTAGTGACGATTTTATGCACGTAACTGATATTTAGGGGAAAAACTGTGTAAGTAAAGCACTCAATCATTGCACCACATTTCATTGTGATGCACCACATTCACAGATTGTAGCCTCCCGTCAAGGTCATCCAGCGTGTTCTTTAACGTGAACACGGTATGGCTCCCTCGTACACGGAACCACGGCTTAACGTTCCATCCGACAGACGACGGCCTTTCCAAGACCATCAGATGTCCCTTACTGACCGTGGGCAGAGCGTGGAGTTTTGCGGAGATAAATCTCAACGCTGACCCAGCTGGGACTCGAACCTGGGAACTACAGATTCCGAGCCTGGCGCTCTACCGACTGAGCCATCCCCGCCCCACAGCAGGCTAGGTCACAAGACTTTCTGAGTGTCACAAAATGCCATAAGCAGATTGTGGAATCGTTTCCGAGAAACGGAAAACGTTTGAAGAAGGACAGGTCAATGTCTCCCACCATCAATTTCAAGCAGTAGAGTGCACAGACAAATATATTCATAAGCTACAGCGATTGATTGCTGCCGACAAGCAGGATTTACACACAGCAGGATTTTCAATCTTACTACAAGGCTATTTACAAAGCCTTCAGGTTTTCCTGACACCTATGCCACAACGAAAATGGTTGATACAGATATAGGGCGACGTCTTCACTTCTACTCAGGACGAAACCAATTTTTTTTCAGCAAATTATTGCAAGGGTGTAAGATTTACTCGATCTAGTGATCATCTTCTCCAATAATAATTCTCCATGAAAATATTTTTCACGAACAATGTTTTCCTAGTAATAATTTCATCTAGGAATTTTTCTTAGTCAATTTATCTCTTCATTCACCGGAAATCTCTAGCATATTCGGTGGTACTTTTACTTTGATGAATTCGACCGATATTCTGCTACACAATTGTGACGGCGCATAGTGAACTAAGGATATTAAAATATAACATTTCTGCAGTACTGCGCTTCTTTCGATGATAGACAAAGATTAATTCAAAAGCACAAACGTCAGTGTCTTGAATTACCACAAAAAAATGCAAAAAGAACTTGAAACCTTCGTAATAAAAATGCCATTCATGTGTTAGAATTTGAAAGTGATAAGAACTTAAATTTATTAAATTCGCATTTTTTCAATATGTAAACTAGCGAGCAACAAAAGACACAACAATTGGTACTTGCTTCCTTCAATCTGAATGATATAGGACAGAAAGGATGAGTCATCCCCTACATCGCTCTGAGCTGTCCAGGCCTTGTAGTTGACGAAGGTCACGGCTACGCCCACCTTCCACACTAGTGGGCGACCTAGAATTATTTCCTAGAATGAAACTCCAAATGCGGGACTTGATAAACACATGTGCTGTGTTTCACCCGGGCCGTGAGCTGCCCTTCTTGTTGCTAGGCAAGGCTATGCACAAGAGTGGCGCTCGTGGCTCGCTCTAGACCAGTGATTCCCAACCTTTTCTGGACTACCGTCCTCTTTAGAAGAGAACAAAAATTTCAACGCCCCCTAGTCCATAATAGTTAATTTTATATGAATTAAAATATTGTTACATATTATCTGTACCTAATTTATCTGTTTATTTATCTATTAAAAATCATAATACCGCCCCCATGGAAGGCTCCAGCGCTCACTGGGGGGCGGTATCGCCCCCGTTGGGAATCTATGCTCTAGACGATTGAGTGCTTACATTGTTGTTTTTATGGAGAGAATTTTTCTTGCAGCTTCTACAGAATAATTTGCTTTTCTACTACAGGAAGTTTTTGTTTGAACGGGCTTGATCTAGAAACTATAGAGCTTTGAATTAAACTTTCTACTCACCTTATGTCAGTTGTGATTTAACTTTCGTACACCTGTGTAATTGTGAATTATGAGGATGAGATAAGAATAAATATGAAACGATAAAAAATAAGGAAAAAGCAAATCGATTTTCACAGGAGATAAGAATGCACTGCAATTTTTCGAAAAATCAAATTTCACTGAAAGTTGCTGGTGTTTCTGTATTTTGAATTTGAATACTTAGTCCGTTATTGAATTACAAGAATTATGATAGAGTAATAATAATGGTTTTAATTTTCACTCAGTTATAGTAGTATGAACTAAATTCGGAGTTCAGTAATTTAAAAAAAAAAACATTTTTTCAGCAAATGCCAGTAGAGTTAAATATTAATTTTATTATGCTTTATTTTGAGTAAGATTCTGGTAAACTTATTTGCAATATGGCCAATAAGAAAGTGGGTTTCAACAGCAGAAATTCTCATTCATTTCGCTCTTAGTTTATTTAATGCTTAGATTACTCGCATACCATTAAGTGCAAGAATTATTTTAAAACGCTACATATTTAATAGCTTGGTGTTCACATAAACATACTTTATAGAGAAGAGATTTCCACTTACCCTCCGGCTCGTGAATGCAAAGAAATCTTTCACCAAAATTTCTTTCACCAGCTCTGGGTCTGCCACGGTGAGCACAGGTCGATTGCCTTCGAAAGATCTGTTAAAAAACGACAGAATAATAAGTCTTGCCTAAAGTAATAGAAAAAATTTTTAAAATTGACAAAAAGTAAATTATGCATTAAATAAAGTGAATAAATTGTAAACTGCCTTAGAAAAAGCGAAGTACCTTGGTAAAATGTATAGTTTATGTGTATTTGTTATAATTAATTTTAGATCAGACATAAAATAGGAATTTTGAATTGTATTCTAAATCTTACAGGAAAACTTCAAGCTTATTGTCAGTAAAATGCATAAATTAATTAATAAAGTTCTGATAGTTACTATCCTTCCAGAAAATATTGCAAAGCCATTGGTTTCAATAGAGTCATTTATTACAGTAGTAGCCAACTGATGACCTGCTGTGATATTCTGGAATGGGGCATGATCTGGGGAACAAAGAATGCCACCTAGTAAGGATTTTAATAGCCTGAACGGATGTGAAAAAAATATTTAACAGATATATACTGCATACATTTTTCAGCACAATTTTTAAAAGGTTCTAAAAAGGAAAGAAATATTATTTACTGAAATAGATTTCATTCCGCTTTCGTTCATTCCACTCACTTGTTCCCTCCCACCATTTCTCCTCCTCCTCCTAGATCTTCATTTCGTAGATCCGGCTCTTTTTTGGAAAATAATTTTTATCTTTCAAAATTTTAAATAAAAATTAAATAAGTGTTAAATTATTTGCAAATTTCTTCAAACTTATTTTATTTACTTTAAAGGAAATCAGTGTGATATTTTGATTAATGATTAATTCATTATCTTACCCCCCTCAAGCAGCTGCTTGCCACAGAGGTCTGACAGGAGTCAGTCAGTTTATATGCCACAGTAGAAGATCTGAGAGGATGGCATTATCTTAAGCATACATAATAATCCTTAATTACTATTCTTCTTGTCCAGGGGTATTTTTTTATTATTATTAAAAATATTTAAAAAATCTTTATTCGTTTTCTTTTTTTTACATCACATTTAAAGCAATGAAATAATACATACATAACGAATATGATCCTACGAAGCCAGGGGCTTATCTGCAGGAAATTTTACATTATGCGAATCAGTTCCATTGTATATTATGATATAATTTATAATCACAAATAGTACTTATTTCGCACAATGTAGATGATTATCAAATAAAAATAAGTAGAGAACTATGAAAACAAACATTTCATTAGTAAAACATAAAAATCGAAATATTAATTTGACTTGTTTTCAAATAACCAATTTTTTTGCTTTGATTTTGATAATAATAATAAATACCCCCTCAAGCAGCTGCTTGCCACAGAGGTCTGACAGGAGCCTGTCAGTTTATATGCCATAGTAGAAGGTCTGAGAGGATGGCAGGACCTCAGCAGAAAAACGACACACACATCCATGCCTTACCCGGGGCTCGAACCCAGGTCCCTTAGATCAGTAGCCAAGCGCGCTAACCACTCGGCCATGGGACGGCTATTTTGATAGTGGCATATTTTTTAAGCTGTAATAAGATATCGTGGCATTGAATTAAAGATGAATGGTAATTGGTACGCTCGGCCATTTTTACCATAGTTGATGATTTTAGGCACTTATTTATCCTTTAGTGCTCAACCTTGTTGCTGGATGTAGAGAGTTTTTTTTTCAGTTTCGAAGTCTTTACTAAAGTAATATTTTAGAATTATGATATACTTGTATAAATCGTCGACTGGTAGGATGGCTAACTTAAGAAATTTTTCGTTCTTGAGGCTGGTGTTTCTAATACGGTGATAAATCAATATTGTTTTTAAAATACTGCTTTGTATTCTAAAAATGTGGTCAATGTGAGAGGAGTAAGTTGAACCATAGACTGATAAGCCATATCGAGTAATAAATTCACATAAAGACTTGTACACTAAGACACATGCGTTAGTGGGAACTACATTCTGTAATTTATAGATTTTATAACCACATTTTCTAAGCCTATCTCATAGATTATTACTATGGGTCTTCCATTTGAAATGCTTATCAATAATCAAACCTAAATAATTAAATGTTACCTAACCTAAATCTGGACAAACACAGTCCTTGCTTTTCATCAACTGAAAATGAGTTTCGTTTATACATGTATGGGAGTGAGCTTTGATGGATTCTGTTGTTGTAATTATATACCAGGTGAGTGGATGTACATAACTTGTTTTGCTATTACTGTTCAAATAAATTTGATTTTTATTTTACCATTTTGTTAAGATCAAGTTGGAAATTGCAAATAATTTGTTTCCAAATTATAATGATAATTGATTAATACAATATAGGAAGATAGAGCCAGAAAATTTAATATCTAATAAGTAGTTAATATATATTAAAAAATAGTAATGGACCTAAAATTGACCCCTGAGGTACATCATACTGCGAAGTCCAAGGAGAGCTTTAGTAGTCTTTTATTTTGGTGATGTGTATCAATCATTTATAAATAAGCTTTGAACCACCTGAGAAGTTTACCTCTAATGCCAATTCTTCCAACTTCCTGTGCAAAACATCAGAATTCAAGATATCGAAGGCTTAAATCTAAAAAGGTACAGCATACGAGTTTACCTGTATTTAAATTGCCATTAAGAGTAGCAGCAAAATTTTCTAAAAGTATGATGCTGCTCTTATTTTTTTTGGAAACCATATTGAGCTGAGTGTAATATATTGTTGCGGATTACAAAAATGGATAGCCACTGAGCGTGAGTATTAAAAGCTATATTTCAAAACCAAATTCAATACAAGGTAAATTGTTACAAAGGAAATATGGATGAAGTATCTTATTAACAAATCAACTATTAACATGCACAAGTCATCAATCTTCCTGCGTAGAGCACACAATATCAGCTCTGTGTATTTTACTAAATACTACCTTTTACTTGATTTACCAGGTCACCCGAAGATCTTCACTCGTAAACCAATTCTCGTCCTGTGCTAATAACTTTTCACACACTAGCCGAACAAAAAGACAGTCCGTGTAGACATTCGAAGTTAGCCATAAAAGTTCCCACTTTTATACTTCCGCGTATACACAACACATCAAGTTACTTCTTGATACTTAACGATAAAAGATCCCACTTTTATCCTTCCGTGTATACACAACACATCAAGTTACTTCTTGATACTTACGCGCCTGTCTCAGAACAGCTCACCGTCCATTTTCGAACTCTCCGACCGTTACAACACAACGACCGTTACAACACAAAACTGTTAACGCTCCACTCTTCTTCTCCAAATTCTCCCAACGTTCTTATTCGTTGGCTGAAACTTTTCTTTCGGTTGCCAGATTCTTCTGTCGTAACACTGCCCCCTTCCTAGGTCTTGTTCGTCCCGAACAATTCTGGATTCCAAAGTTTCTTCAGTTCTTCGATGAAACGGGGCCAAACGATCCACGTGAACCACCTTGCACTTTGTAGCTGGACATCGACGAATGCGATATACCACGTCTGTGTCAAAATGAAAGCGAATCTCATTATGACGTAGATTTCTTTTCTGACTGAAGCCTCGTCCACAAACATAATACGTGTAAGGCCTATAGCCCTTGTGAACACGTTTATGTCTCTGCAGGGAGAAGAATCGACTAAGAGTTTTCGTGCAAAACCTGTAAAAAGTTTTCTTCTTTGTCGAAAGTTTTCTTCTTTGGATTTTTACTTCTATCAACAGTAACAAGGAATGAAAGTCATTAGTGACATAAAATCTAGGGAGGAGTTTCATCCTCCAGTCTGACCCTTTTGTCAGTTGACTTTCACTTAATTCAGAACTGTCGTGATGAACCTTCAGCCATATTTCACCTGATTCAATTTGATCCCCAAGGTGCTTCACAATTATATCAGCTCCATAATTCTTTTTAGCGCTTCGGTCCATCTCCTCCTTCCATACTCTTGCTAGGACTGCAGCTTCTAATCCGACAACCTTACCTGTTTCTCCTGTATAAGTGAAATCAGTGATGTGTCGGGCTGCTAGCAATATTTTTTCTGTTTTATCTTCACATAGCCAGCTTGCAACATCTTCAGATACTCCTTGTTCTATTAACATGTTACGAAACTTGTTCAAAGCATTGCCGTTATGCAGAACCTTGCGGACACGTGATGCTTCATCTACCCTATTATCCACAATGTTCACCAAACGCAGAAGTTCTCCTCCTAACTCTTCGACGAGCTCTTGCAGTTCCAAGGATCCGTCACCAAGGAAACACTGAACAGCTTCCATCACTTCCAGAGAGTTGTCAACAGAGTTTTCAAGAGGTGAATCCATGTTGCTGATAACAGCTGAACAACTCAAACTCTTCATTCCACGAGCTTGTGATGCTGCAACCACTTTCTTAACTAAATCAACAGCAACATCTTCTGTACTGATGAGATCAATAGCTCCTTTTCCGAATTCAACATCATAAACCAAAGCACACACTCCTTCAGCCAGCTTTTTGGACACAATTGAGCATATCATTAGAGGAACGCTATCTACGGTAGCCGTCAGATCCTTGCAGCGGTAAATCTCCTTATCTGTTGGCACCAGCTCCTCTGTCTGTCCTACGATGCAGCATCCGACGTCTTCCATCATCTGCTCGATTTTATCTTTAGTGCAGTCGACTGTGAAGCCAGGGATGGATTCCAATTTGTACAGAGTATCTCCCGTCAATTGGAGAGCACGACCGGAGATCATAGGGACCTTGAGACCTAAAGCAGCAAGTGCAGGAGCCAAGACAAGACTCACTTTGTCGCCGACACCTCCTGTACCGTATTTATCTACCATCCGATGACGCCACTCGGGTCTCCAGCAAAACACATGACCCGAGGAGGTCATAGTTGCTGTTTCTTCGGAATTCTCTTTCTTGGAGCTCTCATTGTAATTAGCCAGAGAAACATCAGTCATGATTGCCAAATTGTTCATTCTGGAGATCAGCGACGAGTTTTGTAACATGATATTGTCCACTTTAGAGCTCTTGTAGTCGTGATAAAACTTTTCTATATCCTTATAATCTAAATGGTTATAATGTCCAAATCTGCACATTGACTGTTCAGAAAAGAAATTCAGCGTGGCTACGTTGAAATTATCTGAGGGATTCACTTCTCTCTGATCGTAACTCTGAGGCTTAGTTTCATCCAGAAAGTTAGTCTTTGAAGTACTGTCTCTGCCTGAAGCTCTTTTACTAGCATCACCTGTTATGCTTCTAAGCCATTCTTCGGAATTCCTCTTCCTTAAATCCCCACTTTCTATAAACGATTCAAGTGTGGCTATATGCTTCGGAAAAATCTCTCCGACTTCCGCGGTAAAGTCGAATGGCACTTTGTATCTATGATGAATGGACGCCTCTTCTTTACTCGGACCACTCTGCGAAACGTAAACTCTGTTTCGTTCCCCTTCATTACCACTCGTTACTCTGCCTTTGCGATAATTGTCCATGACGCATTTTGCTGAGAGCGAGGAATAGAATACCTTTCGCGTGGATCTCTCTTCAGATCGTGCCAGACTTGTATACCTAGGTATTTTGAAGTGCAAAGCGTACTGTATAGTCTCATAGCTCTCTGATCTGTGTGATTGTTCTTCACAGTTCCTAGACATGTCACCAGCGACATAGACACTCTGCCATGCATCACCAGTAGTTGCGTGGTCAAAGGCATTATCTGCGCTATATCTACGATTCTTGATTTCCAGTAGCAGATCCACATTTTTATATGCGTTGCCTTTCTCTTTTCCATGTTTACAATCTAACTTAACACTATCAAGATCACCTTTTTCACTGACAAATTCAACATTTAAACTATTGCATTGTCTATTGAGTTCGGTTTTACTATCCTTGAACTGATCAATAATCTTACCAACTCGAGAAGCCACTTCAGTTCTCATCTCAGTATTTTGTGCGGCTATTTCGGCTTTCAAATCATCTTTTTGAGAAACTATCTCCGTTCTCAACTCATTATTTTGTGCGGCCATTTCGGCTTTCAAATCACCTATTTTATCGCTTTGGGCAGCTAGATCACTTTTAATATCAGTCATCTGCGTAGCCATATCGGCTTTCATATCAGTCACCAGCGTAGCAATAACGGCTTTCCTATCAGTCATCAGCGTAGCAATAACGGCTTTCCTATCAGTCATCAGCGTAGCCATAATGGCTTTCCTATCAGTCATCAGCGCAGCCATATCGGCTTTCATATCAGTCATCAGCGTAGTCATAATGGTTTTCCTATCAGTCATCAGCGCAGTCATATCGGCTTTGAAGCTATTTATCAACTTTACTAATTCATCCATACTTCTAGTTAACGGCATTCAATTAATTAATCCCACTTCTGACACCAAATGTTGCGGATTACAAAAATGGATAGCCACTGAGCGTGAGTATTAAAAGCTATATTTCAAAACCAAATTCAATACAAGGTAAATTGTTACAAAGGAAATATGGATGAAGTATCTTATTAACAAATCAACTATTAACATGCACAAGTCATCAATCTTCCTGCGTAGAGCACACAATATCAGCTCTGTGTATTTTACTAAATACTACCTTTTACTTGATTTACCAGGTCACCCGAAGATCTTCACTCGTAAACCAATTCTCGTCCTGTGCTAATAACTTTTCACACACTAGCCGAACAAAAAGACAGTCCGTGTAGACATTCGAAGTTAGCCATAAAAGTTCCCACTTTTATACTTCCGCGTATACACAACACATCAAGTTACTTCTTGATACTTAACGATAAAAGATCCCACTTTTATCCTTCCGTGTATACACAACACATCAAGTTACTTCTTGATACTTACGCGCCTGTCTCAGAACAGCTCACCGTCCATTTTCGAACTCTCCGACCGTTACAACACAACGACCGTTACAACACAAAACTGTTAACGCTCCACTCTTCTTCTCCAAATTCTCCCAACGTTCTTATTCGTTGGCTGAAACTTTTCTTTCGGTTGCCAGATTCTTCTGTCGTAACAATATTAAATTTGTTAAGATAATTAGATTTTATCAACTATGTATCTCTCCATAATTTTCTCAATTGTTGGTAATATAGCAATAGAAGCGAAGTATTTAATAGGACCTGTAATTTTTAATATCGCATTTTTTCCCAGATTTATAAATTGGTTTTATTACAGAAGTTTTAAGCATGGTTGGTATATATGCTTGATCAAGTTTATCAGTTTAGCTATAGTGTTTGAAATTTGTTCATTACAGATTTTTATATGTTTTATATGTATATGATCAATATCAGCTGATTTTTGAGGGCTCATTTCTTTGATTATTTTGAATATATCAGTTTGGTCGATATCTGGAAAATACGTTGAGTTCTGTGTATTGGATGTTGTAATCGTATGTGGAAAGTCTACTTTGAAAGGATCATTTTCCTTTAGGTCAGACACAGATATAATGAAATAGTTTCTAAAGTTCTCTTCGATTTGATTAATTGTCAAATCTTTTGACATATTCTTTAAAATTACATCATCGGTATTCCTTTTGACGCTTACGCCAGTAATTTCGTGTTTTTTAGTATTACCAGAAGCATTTAAAAAAAAAAACTGAAAATAATATTCTCTTTTTGCATTCCTAAACAGATTATTAACCTTGTTTCTAGCTGCTGTATAGTCATCTTTGCAAGTTTTATTATCTTTGTTATTAATGTATCGTTTTCATAATTCATCCCTAAAGGTAATTTCATTTTTAATTGAATTATTGATCCACAATTTGCCTAGTCTTATTTTTTTTCATCTTTTTTGTGCACGTATATTTTGTTTCATTGTAAATATTATGGAACGAGTCAACAACTTTCTTGTATAAGATTTCAGGATTATTTGTTGTTTTTTGATAAATCGACCCAACTTATTTCCAGTATTCTTTCCCAAAGATTTCTCATCATAGGCGTACGCAGGTTCACTTATTTTGTGGCACAGTTCAATAGCGACTGATTCACTAGAATGCAAATCGTTGGAAACATACATTGCTAGTATGAAATAGTGATCTGCTATTTTCTGCGTACATACTGTTGTGAGTCAAGGTAAATTATTTTTTACAACTATGTAATCGATACATGTATGGGTCAACTCGTCGCTTCTGATTTCCCCTCTTGTATAATCGTCTATCATTTGATCATAGCCAAAATCTGTTTTAATATTTCTATACTCCTCTACCCCAGATTTATGCGGATTTTTAACATCAATAATAAAATTTCCAATTAAAAGAACATCATTCATAATTTGATTTTTTAAACCAATTTCTTAAATTTTGAAGAAAATGTTTCAAATCAGAGCTAAGGGATCTGTATATTGCAACAATACGAAATTTAACATTGAATTTCTTTATAGAGATTTGTAAAGTTTCAGCTGGAGCAATAGATTTCTTTGATCAATGTAAAACTTAAATTATTTCGATAATATATTATTACACCCCCTGCCTGTTTGATCAAAAATATTATAATTTAAATTGCTGAAGCCATTAATTATGTATAAATCGTTTTCATGAACGCTAATATTATTATCTATCATAATAATTATGTCAAGTTTATACAATATATCATCAATATGTACTATAAGTGAATCCCAGGTTTTCCTCAGTTGGTTGGTTGTTTTACCTCTGAGCGGCACTTTTTTTGCACACAATGGACTAAATGGCCAGGTCACAAGGACCCCGAAGACTCAGAGAAAGTTGGGGGAGGGGATCCACTGGAACAGCTGTTGGGAGACAGATGGTAGCCTCCCGTCAAGGCCATCCAGCGTGTTCTTTAACGTGTACAGGGTATGGCTCTCCCGTATACGGGCCAACGGTTTTATGTCCCATCTGACGGATGGCGGCCTTTCCAAGTCCACCGGTTTGGAGTCCCATCTCTATAAAGAAATTCAATGTTAAATTTCGTGTTGTTGCGGTGTTCCTTACTGACCGTTCCCTACTGACCCCAGCTGGGACTCGAACCTGGGAACTGCAGATTAATAGCCTGACGCGCTACCAACTGAGCCACCCCAGCCCCAGTTTTTCATCAGTGATCTTAAATTTATGTGGATTACAAAACATGTTTACTTAAAATAGTCAGCACATTCGACAACCCATTCTTTCAAACTATCTGAAAGTCATGGTTGTAATCAGGTTCATTTTGCGACTAAACTGCCATGATATAGAATAAAAAAATAAATAACAGAAAATACAGGACGTTACCCTTTCTTAAAAAGATCTTTCTATTTTTATACCAGGCATATTTTAAATCATTTTCTTTTGCATATTTTTTTGCTTGCTACAGAGGATTTTTGTTCATGGAAGTTAAGTTTTTCGTTAATATAGACAGGGGAAGCATCTCGTTGTCGAATAAGTCATTATTTTGCAATCTTTCTTTGGTTTGCTTATGAAACAGTCTAATAGTTTTCGATTTAAATTCCGCAATAAGTGGAGATATCTGGGACTTATTCATTGAAGGATGAAGGACAGCCCATTCAATATATCTCTTCTCTGAAGTTTGGGATGCTCAATTTCCATGCGAGTTTCTTTACAATCTATAGCTGCTCCTCTGGTTTCAATGATGGTCACTGGAAGGAGAGCTATGCACCAATCCCCTGTGATGATGCATAGAACCGACCAGGCCTAGCACCTAATGTACGACACCGCCTTCTCGTGGTGCAGACCGTTAGTACCTTTCAAAAGAGATACTCTCTTGTGGAAGTGAACGGAAGCGGAGGGCTGCCAGATTAGTTTGGCCTACTGATCTCGACAACTCTGGCTACTTTTTCTTTTTTCTACCCTGCTGAGGAGTGGTCAACCACACAGGATCCTGCTGCTGACCATATAAACCAACTGGACTGAATTAAGGCTCTGATCTTGATTACGGATCCTGAATTTGCTGCACTGGTGGGTTTCTGTGGAGGGAAATTCTTCTGCTGTGTTTTCTGTTGGTTTGTGAGTTGACAGCCCCAAGTGAATAGATTCACAGGATATGCTTATCAGCTGGTGGATAATCCTGAGCAGAGGTCATTGCAGGCATCTTAACTTTTTGCTTCTACTGGCATCGTCAAATTCTACATTGGGGGAAGTCTTCCAGTGTAGATGGCTACAGCCTTTAGTGGAGGGGGAACGGGTCTTTGCCCCATGTCTGCGATTAGGGGCTGATTGATATTGTCGGCATTCCCTCTCACAATAGACATAGTTTCTTTAAACATCCCACTAACCATTTTCTCTCCATAGGTAGTTGGAATGTGAGGACTCTGCACAGAGCCTTTTCTCTTGAAGTCCTCATACAAGAATTCAATCATTATAATTTAGATATTCTGGGTTTGCAAGAGATGTGATGGACAGATAAAGGTCAGATTCTTAAAAATAATCTTAAATTTCTCTTTTCAGGGAGGGACGACAATAAGCATCACCAAGGCGTGGGTCTGCTTCTCAGCAGACATGCTAGTGATGCTCTTCTAGGATATGAGTGCATTAATCAAAGGTTTCTTACAGCGAAATTTCACACTAGAATTAAAGACTTGAATGTTATCTGCTGTTATGCCCCCACTGAGCATGCCGATGAGGATGAGAAGGATAGGTTTTACGGATAACTTCAGGATATTTTGAATTCTGTCAAGAAAGGAGATATTACCCTTGTTCTTGGTGACTTCAATGCCAAAGACGGTACTAACTCTGACCTTTGGGGAAGAGTGATAGGCCCTTTTGGAATTAGTAGCTGCAATGGCAATGGGCAACGTCTCCAACAGGTAAGTCAACTTAATGGTTTGAGAATAACTAACATCTATTACATAGAGGTTTGAGAATAACTAACATCTATTACATACATAAGTAAACATGGGTTTCACCAGATGGGCTGCATATGAATGTGTTAGATTATGTATTAATTAACAGCAAATGGGCAAGTTCTGTAAGGAATATCAGGTCATATAGGGAAGCTGAAATTGCATCTGATCATTACCTTGTTAAAAGTGTCTTTCAACTTAAACTTAAAAAGTGTTGTGCTAAGGTAAATAATTTTACCTTTAATTCTGAAGCTCTGAAAAACCCAGTTATAGCTAAAGCTTACCATGATAGGTTACTTAGTCATTATGACAATCATGGTTTGCTTACTACTGAAGTTGAGGAAGAATGGGATCATTTTAAATAGGCTTTTTTGGACACTAACAGTGCTCTTTTAGGAAAAAAGGAGCAGAGGTGGTTGAATTATTTGTAAGGATCAGTTAGCTGCTGATAAGAATCTTTGGCTTGATGGCTTGGCTGGCAAAGCAGAGGATGTAGTTAGACAGCACAACAGCAGAGAGCTGTACTAGATACTTAATGTTTTATGCGGTAGAAAATGGACAGATATACAGTGATTGAAGATTACACGAGGTAAGATTATAGAAGGTGAGGATTCTGTCATGGCTAGGTGGGCTGAGCATTTCAGTGATGTTCTAAACAATGTGGTTAATTCTACCCCCATTGTTTGTAATCATAATAAATACATTACTGGCTTTAATATTGGCCCTATAACACAGTCTGAAGTTATTTTGACTGTTTGTAAACTTAAACTACATAAATCCCCAGGGGTATACGAAATTACTACGGAGATACCTAAAGTTGGGAATGTTTCAGTTACCACTTGGATGACTGAAATTCTGAATAACTTTTTTGATAAAGGCATGGTTCCTAAGGATTTTACCAGAGCTATTGTTATCCCTATTTTCAAAAAAGGTGATCGCAGTTCTTGTGATAACTATAGGGGTATCAGCCTACTCTCTGTCCCAGGTAAAGTTCTTTCCATGATTGTGCTTAATAGAATTAAGAATCTGGTTGACAGGCAATTGCGTGATGAGCAATGTGGATTCAGAAGTGGTAGGGGATGTGTGGATCAGATATTTTTCACTTAGGCAGAATCTTGAGAAATGTTTAGAGTTTCAGAAACCTTTGGTTGCTAGCTTTGTTGATTTCAAAAAGGCTTTCGACTCTGTTGATCGTCATAATTTGTGGTTGATTGTGAAATCATATGGTATACCTGACAAGTTAGTTAACATAATGAAAGCTCTCTATAATAACACTGAGTCATGTGTGAGAGTTGGTAAGGCTTGTAGCAATTGGTTTAGCATTACTTCTTGTGTTCGACAAGGGTGCATTTTGTCTCCTTTCCTCTTTAGCTTGGTTATTGATTATGTTATGCGAAATTCACTTCAAGGGAAAGATTTTGGCCTTAAATGGACTGGAGATACAATTTCCGATTTAGATTATGCTGATGATTTAGCCCTTTTGGGAAATGATGTTAATATAGATGAACTCTTTCATTCGAGCTGCTGATGAAACTGGTTGTAGAGTAGGTTTGGTTATAAACAGAAAGAAAACTAAAGTGATGAAATTTGGTCAGGCAGGTTGTGATTCAGTTAAACTGAATGGTTGCAATCTTGAGCAGGTGTCACAGTTTAATTATCTTGGGAGCTATATAACAGATAATGGTGATGTGCGGCATGAGATTAACAGACAAATAGGGATTGCTGCCGGGACTTTTAAGAATCTATGGAGAGTGTGGAGAAATAGGCGCGTACACTTAAAGACTAAAATTAGGCTCTATAATAGTTTGGTTCTTTCTAGGGTTAGTTATGGCAGTGAAACTTGGACATTTTGTAAACAAGATAACAGGAAACTAGATGCTTTTGATTCTAGATGTTTACGCAGTATCTTGGGAATTAGGTGGTTCAACTTTGTAAGTAATGATGAGGTTAGGCAAAGGAGTTGGCAACATCCTTTAAGCAGCATATTGTGCAGAGAGAGACTCCGTTGGTTTGGCCATGTTGCCCGTATGGGTAATTATAGATTAGTGAATAAGGTTATGAACAGTGTGCCTAAAGGCTTCAGAAAGAGGGGGAGACCAAGGATGCAGTGGACAGACAATGTCAAACAGGATCTTATTAGAATTGGTGTGCAGTGGCCAGATGCAGCAGATGTAGCTCAGGACAGACTTGCTTGGAGAACTAAATTTCACGGTCTGGTTGGACCTCTGTAGGCCATGGCTCCTTGAGGATGGTGATGATGATGTATTTCGATAGTTTCATTAAGTCCAATTTGGTCAATGGCATTTACTCGGGAATTTAACAATAGCAGATCTTAATCTTTATCCTCAGATTTCTTTTGCATGTCCTCAACTGATTTAACAAGTGTACTTGGTTTTCCTCATAACCCTCAAGTTTTCCAATCAGATCATCATATTTTGTAGAAAAAAATTGCACAGATTCCCGCAAATCAACAATTTCTTTTCTAAGTTCATTTATTGATTCGAGCTTCTCACTTATATGCTTCAAGCGATAATCTAAACTGCTGCTGCCACCCTGAGTTGTCAAGGTCGCAGCTAGGAATGTAGACCCGGGCCGACATGCTGGTGAACTGGCTGACCATATGTGACCTCCAATAAGACCAGCGTTGGATGCTAGATGGGATACACCCATAGCCATCTCAGGGGTAGGTGAGTTGTCGGATGAAAGTTTTTATGCTGCAAGCGATAATCTAAACTGCTGCTGCCACCCTCAGTTGTCAAGCCCGCAGTGAGGGACGTAGACCTGGGGCGACATGCTGGTGAACTGGCTGACCATATGTGACCTCCAATAGGATCAGCGTCGGATGCTAGATGGGATACACCCATAGCCATCTCAGGGGTAGATGGGTTGTTGGATGAAAGTTTTTTAGATTTTCGACACATTGCACATATCCCCGATTTCTTTCTTTTGACGGACATGTGGCGATAGGTTGATTCCGATACACTGGTGCACTTATAATGATCGCAACCATTGCAGTCATCATAACATCGTATGAAGTCATTTTTAATAGGGAAAGACAACGAATATAAATCGTGACAATCCCGGTGCACCGCAGTACTGTGACTGCATATCACCATAAGGGAGTTGTCACTGAAACCACAATCGACTAACCAGGTTCCTGTCAGTTTAAGCTGCCTTACATTTGGTTCTACCTACAGCGGAAGAAGACTGAGTGAAGAGAAAAACACTGCTCGGGATTTTATAGCCTGTCGGTGATAGTGGGATCTTTTAGGAATTTCGAATAGAGTCTAGGAATATGCCCATCACTCACTGGATTTTGTCCAAATATCTGCCAAATATAAATCAGATGGTATCTTTCGAATTTTGATGCCAAACAAATGTAGAAGTCCTAACTTTTTGAGTCCTCCGCTGCATAGACTCCTAGGCACTTCCATCGATAAGCCACACCTAATCGGCTCCCCAGTCCTTTCAGCATGACCTTCAACTTCGTCCTCTCCATCGAGCCGAGCAACCACAGCCCGCTCGCCGTCTCGGCCTTAACTGCAAGCGATAATCTAAACTGGCGGCTCGGCCGACGTGCCGAGGCCGCGTCGGGGAACACTTGACCAGAGACCGCCAGTCCGGTCAGTGACCCTCCAACGACCCCGACAAAGCCGTTAGTCTACCGTGGCTTACATGACTGCAGCACCTGGACCCCACTTAACAGAAGAACCTAAGTTCCTCCACTACGAAAGCTATCTGTGAGCCAAAACAGACTGTCGACACGAGGAACATTTGTCAGTCGCCATTACAGATATGTAAAAAAAGAGAATCTCTAATAATTACACTCGCCACTTTAGATCGCACTCTTTCATATGATGACACTCAAATCTTTATCATCAGACAAGATAGATTTAAAAAAGGTTAAGCTTCAAATTTAATATAAACTTTTGTTAGAAACTGGAGTTTAAGAGAAAGCTTACCTCGCTACTAATAATTTTGATTCGAGATGAAAAAGCATTTAATTCCAAATTCAAAGATGAAGAAGCCCTTAATTCCCAAATGAGGTTACTACGAAATAATATATTAAAACAAAAATCGATTTATCCCCTTTTAGTATAAGCTACATCCAATAATCTTGATACCTACCTACTTACTTTAGGAATACTGTTCGTAACTTTATTAGCTAATCTGCAGTTCTTCATGAGGGCATATTGACAAAGCAAGGGTTATTGTTTTACCTATGAGCAGCACTTTTTTTGCACACAATGGGCTAAATGGACAGGTCACCAGGGCCCCGAAGGCGCAGAGAAAGTTGTGGGGAGGGGATCCACTGGAATAGCTATTGGAAGACAGATGGTAGCCTCCCACCAATGCCATCCAGCATGTTCTTTACGTACACAAGGTATGGCTCTCCCGCACACGGAGCCACAACTAGCACGACTCCTGTTAGATTCCAATAGTAAATAGGAAGATGAATCCAATGGATCATATTAAAGGTAGGGAAGGGCAGGGAGTTTTGTGGAGATAAATCTCAACACTAACCCAGCTGGGACCCGAACCTGCGAACTTCAGATTATTAGCCTGGCCCACTACCGACTGAGCCACCCCCTCCTCACTACAGCAAGAAAACCTCTTTGTCTAAGGTATTGCTTACAGGCTGTTGAACTCATCATTATTTGCATATTGGAACCACTTAATACCCAAGAAATTGCTTAAATATTTGGAATCAAACGCAAAATTTTCAGCCAAAATCAGATTTTTTAAGTAAAAATTTGGCTTTCAAATAGAGCATAAAGAATTAAAAACGATTTTTAATTTTAAAATACTTTATTAATTCTTTTTAAGATTGTAGAAACAGAATGACAAGTGCCACAGAAGTATATGTATTGTAAAAAAATAAATAAATACCCCTTCAAGCAGCTGCTTGCCACAGAGGTCTGACAGGAGCCTGTCAGCAGAGACCTCAGCAGAAAAACGACACACACATCCATGCCTAAACAAAATGAAAAATTAAGCGATATTCATGAAATAATAAGCTGAAAAAATTGGTTTTGCTGTTAGGATTCGAACCCACGTCTCCTGGAGACGTGGGTTCGAATCCCACTCACAGAATCATTTTTTCAGCTTATTATTTCATGAGTTCCAGTCTACAGGACACATCCTGTAATTCTTTACTACTGAATTAAGCGATATTTTTTTTGTTATGTGAAATGCATGTTAATAAAAAAAAGACCTCAAATGATTATGGATACGAAATTAATAATTTTCTCACTAAACTCTAGGAGAGCAGCAAATGGGAGCCGAAAATCAAACTTACATCAGCTAAGCTAGATTTAGGGAAAGGAGGACGAAATTCAAGGTTATTCTTTATTGCTCTATAAGGATAATATGAATCTAAATAAAGTTTAGTCCTTATTGTAGACAAAGAGCAGCGAATGGCGAGAACATTAAAGAGTCATTTTTTTTCACGATCTTTAGTGTATATTAATCGTGATTAAGAGATTTGGTTTCCAAAAGATCTGATCGAAACTATTTGATTAACCCTTACTTAGTGTTTCTTAAAAAGTCCTCCTCCTTCGTTATGTCTTACAAAGTACTAAAATTAAATATAAGTAATTTAAAAATTAAGAAAAAAACTAAATTGAAACCACTAGGATAGTGGGAAAATGCAGGCAAATTACGCTAGCATAAACATATGATTCGGTTGGTCATGGCTAGAGAAAGTTGTCAGGCGACCCAACCTTTTTCCAATCTACTGCTAATGATATCAATTTATTAAATTGAATGAATGAATACCCCTCAAGCAGCTGCTTGCCACACAGGTCTGACAGGAGCCTGACAGTTTATATGCCAGAGTAGAAGATCTGAGAGGATAGCAGGACCTCAGCAGAAAAACGACACATTTAGAGAAGACAAAAAAAATTCCGTCCTCGAAATTATTCTAAAGATTTTTCGGCCTTCTCTGTGATTATCGTCGTAAATGCTACATTAGTTGGAGAAAAACTCATTGGATTTCAAAAAGATAGATTTCCAGGCTTAAACTCTTAATGATACCTGCTAGCCAGTCTTTGTGAAGTCTAAGATTTCTATAACTAAGTACTCGTAGGTAACCTCGACAACGGTCGAATACTCAATGACACAGAGAGGGCTGAAAACAAAACCTTTATGATAATTTCAAGTGAGAAAATTTTATGCCTTCCTCAATCTAATATTCTGATATTACTGATTTACGGAGACATGCGAACTCTACTACTATTATGATCAAGATGTTTAACAAAGTCAGAGCTGCTGCACTTTTAATAAATAAAAATAAATAAATGTACGTAAACCAATTAAGTACTTCAGAAATAAGAATCATCCTGAAAGAGTTGTTTCTAATATTTTCATAATAAAAAGTAGCGAAGATGAAGGTAAATTTTCGTATATGAATTAGTTATATGAGGAGTGAAATTTACGTTAATCGCAGCACTTACAATAAATAATTAGAATTAATATTACTGAAAACTAAATTTTAAGCTAATCACAAAAATGAACTGAAATTATGCGATATATAATTTATGAAAGTTTAAGTAAATACTAATATTTTATAACTAGAATTATTTTTTCCAAAATCAGTTCATTTTAAAGTAGCTTTCGAGATGTTTTTGCTTTTTGATAATCAAATAAATATATAATCAAATAAATATATAATTACCCGTAGATTTTTCCATACTTCTTGTACCTTTCAATCTCAAGTTCATGGACGGGCTGTAAAGCACAAGAAATAAACTCATTACATATTACAATAATGGTAAATTAATAGTTAAATCAATACATAATTTTAGGATATTAAAAACTATCCCTTCTAATTTAAAATTGATAAATATCTAAAATTTTTGATAAATTTCATTTGCTTCCAATTCCTTTTCAGATAATATATAAAATTTTAGCAATTATAATTACACTATACGTTATGTAATTTAGATAATAATATTTACGTTCTATCATACAGCATAATTTTATTTACGTTATCTCGTTTAGTATAATTTTATTTACATTATCTCGTTTAGTATAATTTTATTTACATTATCTCATTTAGTATAAATTTATTTACATTATCTCATTTAGCATAATGTTTTTACGTTATCTCATTTAGTATAATTTTATTTACGTTACCTCCAAGCTTTTTTTAATTCCATCTTTTCTTTCAGATAGGGCAAATACATAAATTTTTACAATTATATTAATAATAAAATTTATTTTCCACTTTCAGTAGAAATATTGACTTTTCACGTCATATTTTATAAGACGAAGATTTGCACAATTAAGATTTAGAAATATTGTCGACTTTTGGCTAAGCTAGAAGATTTGATGATGTATCAAATTTTAAAATATGTTTACCATTGTCCGTGTTTTAAACAGGTTCAAAATAAAATCTACTAAGTACACAGGCAATTTAATTCAGCATTAATCACGTAATAAGAGAATATTTATTTTTTTCAAAATTTTCGATATAAAATATCAACTGGTTAAATTAGAAGGGATAGAATCGTTTTTGATCGGAAATCGGTAAGTGTATATTAATTATTTCCATTTCATGTGTGAATTACTATATTTGAATAATCTTAATAAAATAAAGTTCTGCCTCATTTAAATCATTTGGTACGCGTTATTTAATAATCATCACTGTCAGCTGTCAATTCTCAAGGCATCATGGGCATTCTTGCCACCTTAAGCAGTTGGAAGACACATCCATATGTGTTCATGATGGTCATTGGTACAGGAAAGAGTCCAATATGTAGTATTACTACCTCGATAATATCATTCATGCACAAGAAAGGTGATCAATTACTGTTTGATCGATAGAGCTAGAAAATGCTGCCTGAGACACTATTAAAGAAGTCCCATATATTTTCTAGTGAGTTGATATCTGGTGATTGTGGTAGCCATGATATGTGGAATCGTTGTCTCCTCCTCTAACCACAGACTGACCACATCTGCTCTGTGGATGGGAGCACTGCCATTCTGGAAGACAACGATCTCTTCATTAAAGAAATGATGTACCATAGGATGAAGATGATCACTCAGGACTGTCAAATGCACTGCTCAAAGTGGAAATCGCAACACTAAGGAATGGAAGTAGAGATATGCAAATCACAGGAGGCAACCGACTATCAGATGTGCAAATGATCAAAGTTCTGCAGCGAATGACCACAATACCCAGCCAAGCCATGGACAAATACCAGACTCCCACGAGCTCGTATCATAGCACAACCAAGAGTGAGGTTGGAGTGCATACTGCAAAAATGTTTGGAACATGCCTTGCAGATGTGGGAGGGGGCATTTTGCGAGACATATCGACAATTGCGCTCTTTCAGAAGGCATTAATTCCACATAATGGCCCCTCCCGCATCTCGGCTAGAGCCTTTGAGCGATCACTGCACGAACGGGGTGCAACATGAGTATAATGCATTTGATGCAACATCACGGAGCACCAAATAACATGAGGTACAGGACCAGCAGGGCACACCACAGGAGGGGAAGATTGCATGGTCCGTAGGAGGGACATTCACGACACTTTCACCATAGCAACTGTGCTATAAAGTGATTTGCGGACCACTATGGGTACCGTGATTCTCAACACAAACCATTATACAACATTTTCAAGACACAGGAATGAGGGCAAGAAGTCCAGTCCAGCATTTACCGTTGTGGAAACATCACTGATTATGCATCTCCACTGGTGTCGAGAGAGAGGCAACATTGAATTACCTAATGGAGGAAAGACGAGTCCCGATTCTGTTTTGCATGCCAGATGACATTTTGTCTGTATGGTGTCAGCAACGACAAAAGGAAGCCTATTCCATTAGCTGACATACGGCTCCCCATCATGGTACAATGGATCGGGTGGCATCACATATGGGTCCAGGCACCTCTGCTCCATGTTTCCGGGGCATATAGCATTCATACATGATGCCACTTTCCTACTTACCTACCCTTCCTTACCACCATGCCTGGACTGATTCTGCAGCAGGACGCCACACTCCACATAGCGGGAAGGCTCAGCTGGTAGCAAGCCAAGTTCGTAACCTGCAATTCTCAGATCGGGTCCCAGCTGGGCAAATGTAGAAATTTCCTCTGCCATACTCCCTGCCCTGCTCGCAGTGAACAGGAGTCATTGTTGGGTTTGAAAAGGTCGCTGTCTGTTGCATGGGATGTTAAACCGTGGCCACATGTGTGGGAGAGCCACACCCCACACACGTTAAAGGACATGCTGGATGGCCTTAACAGTAGGCTGACACTTTTACGTCAACAGCTGTCCAGTGGGTCCCCTCTTCCAACCATCCATGAACCCACGAGAGCTTGGAACTTTGACAATAGTCCCAACTATTTGATTTTATTTTTGACTCTGGGCATATTCATTTAGAGTTACAGTACAAATTCAGACCACATTGCTACCAAATATTTCAATAAATAGGCAATAATTTCTTGACGGCTCAACATTTGAAAAGTTTCCACATTCCTTCATTTTTTCCACATTTTTTCATATGTGGAAACACATGAATGAATGACAGAATTAGATAACCTTTATAATGCATATCTTTTTGACAGGTTCCTTCTCCGCTGCTTCACAGCATTAATGTCAGTTTTATTTTTTCATCGATCAGCACGCGAATTTGACATGTGGTGCCATCCAACAGATGTAGTACTTTCCTGTATAGTGGAGCATCGATGGCATCACTCAACCATATTTCCACCTCCATACATAGCACGTGCAATGATGGACATTCTCTCATGGCCACCATAATCCGCGGATTTGTCACCCATTGAGCATGCATGGGATCTTATGGGTCGCTGCCTTCACCAGCAAACTTGGTACAGTTGCGTGCCCAATTGGTAGCTCTTTGGAACCCATACCTCAGGACACCATTAACTATCTGATTGATATGAATGCCGAGACGTCTACAAGCTTGTATAACAGCCTGAGGTGAGCCTACTATGTACTGATTAATCTGCAATAAATTCACGTACCTATCATGTTTTGTTTTTTGATCATTTGCGTGTGTCTGAATTTGCTTCTACCCCTATAGCTTCCATACTGTCAGTTTTGGGCGTATACATCACTTCCTTTGTGGTGTTGCGTTTTCCACTTTGAGCAGTGTAGACAGATATATATTGGTATTAATTTTGCCTGCTAATGGAATGAGTATCTAATCCATGCCACAAGAAAGCACCCACGATTACAGAACCAGTAATGGTAGGAAATAAGCAATCAGAGTTGGTTCCTTCTTCCTTCACTCTACTTCCAACAAATGGACGAAGCCATATGCCTGACATATCAAATTTCTCGAATGCTTGTCTCTTTGTACCACTGGACACCACGACGTGTGATGAGTGGTTTGTGAAATGCAACTCGACTGTGATATCAGCTCTATGAAGTTCTCAGTGTACTGTTTTCGATGAAACTGCTCACATCCTGCGTTGAAATCTGTGCATAACTAATAAGTTGTAGCTCATCGTTTTCGCTTTGCATATCGTATTGACACTCGACAGTCGATTTTGGAGTACCAGCTTTTGCCCATTGTTGTCTTTTGTGATGATGTCTTCCCTTTATATTTCCACGCAGAATGATTTTGGAAATTGCTCTTCGTTTTCCACCTCTTTTGCTCCATGGCTCATACCCATCAAGGAAGCCGGTTTCAAACAGAAGTCAAAAATGGATGTCGTTTTCAACTCCAGGTCGGGTTTGCCTTCATAAACATGGGGATGTCATTTTCATGTTCCATGTCTTCATCAGTGGCACACAGACACCACTATTTACCAAAACTGAAGGCTTTCACACACCTTAATGTTTCGAATTTTCTTCTCCATTACCTGTATGTTTTTAAAAATTGCCATGTTCGAGTAAACCATCCAGGGTTGTAATCTATTCTATGATGTCTATGTCTTTGCCTCTGTCCAGCAATTTGTCTTTGTTCGAGGGTAGCCATGTCTTTGCCACATTGATTCTCTAGTTTTCCAAAAATTTTATCTTCTCTTTTCAGTTTTTCTATTTCATATATTCTGCCCTCTAATTTGTAATTCCAATTTTTTTCATAATTTTTGTTACAAAATTTAGTTTAATATAGTCTGATGTCTATTAACTTGTAATACTTTTTAAATTCACTCAGTCATTGAAACTGAAGCTGTTGTCACTGTTGGGAATGCTGATATAGAAATGGAAATATTACTTGGACGATTTATAAGTCTGTGCGTTTTATCGTCTACTTTAGAAATGATTACAATATAAATAAGGAACCTTACGCACAGAAATATAAACCATCATTTTTCTGTAGTTGATAGAAATCTTCCAGCAAGTTGGTCCTTGGGGTGAAAAATCCTGACATCCATTTTTGACTTCCAGTTATGTTTCAAATCGCCTACTCCGATGAAAATGAATCATGGAGCAAAAGAGGTGGCAGTCAGAAGCATCCAGACTAAATGCTGGGTGAAGCTCCAATGCCAATTCTTGAAGATTTCCTTTGGTTCAAAGTGTGGTTTTGCATTGTCTTGGAGGAATACCTGATGTCTCTTTATCAATATTTGTTAGCACTGAAACAGAGTGTATGTGTTCCAGTTATGCTGAAGTTAGCATTTATGACACGTCTACAGGAAACCATTTAGAAATGCGCTACTCCCTCACAATTTCACCAAACATCCACAACATTGCCTTCGTTTCTCTTGGAGCAGGAAGTGCAAGCAGGCCAGGTCAAGTGACTGCTTTTGTATTGTTAAATGGGAACAATTCACTTGTTTAAATGGCTGTTGCATGGATTAATGAAGTTTCCTGCACATTTCAGCAGTTTGCTGGTTAAGTCGGTTCATGTGGAATACTTCAGCAACTCCTGGCTATCTTACTGATGTTGCACTATAGTTATTTGTGAGCAACCAAGTTAGGGAGGGAGCCTGCAAGTGCTTGATTGATGGATCAGCTTCAACAATGTGGCACAAAACGTTGAGATTTACCGATAGTGGCCATCCTGATCATGGCTTACTTTCGAGGCTCATGTTACCTTTGAATCAAGCATGAGGAGCATGAATAGAGACTGCACCCCTCACTTTCGCATATTGCTAAGTTGGTTCACTGCAGTAGCTTGTAATCCTTTTTTACAGTAATGATACAAAAATTAGCGTTTTCAATAACTCACTCATCTTTTTTTCCAATGATGCAAAATTGCACGAATTCCAATAATTCACTCATTGATAAAACTTCTAGCAATGGATACCAAGACTCCAATAATTGTAACAGTTATGAACTGAGCATTGGACTTCATACTTTCCCCTAATCCGTACACAATTTGCATGCAGACAAATACACACATATGAATCGCTTGAAAAAAACACATGAATCGCTCTAGTAGTTTCCTGCCATGATGTCTTTGCAGTTTTTCTTCCTGTAGTTCTAATGTAAAGTCATCCATCATATCTCTAAAAACATTTAGTATAATTTTATTTACGTTATCTCATTAGTATAATTTTTCCCAGTCGACGAACTAGCCTGGGCGATTGTGAATACAAAGTGAACAAAATTACTGGTTAATTAATTACTAGAATTGATTACTACAACAAAGTAGGAATAAATTAACACGAAATAGAAGCGCATAATACTAATAGAAATTCTGAAAAACGCAGTTTGAAATTTATATCAAATGCTCCAGCCTGCTATTTTTTAACTGCAGAATAATATATTCGTTATTCACAAGTCTTCCACGAGGTATCTAAATCATGAAATTTAATTCGAACCTTCTCACTGAACATTGGTTATCGAAAGTACAGCAGTAATTGACTGTGATTGTTAGCATCGATTCCTACAGCTTTGGATACAGAATCCTCAAACAACGAATGTACAGAGAGAAATAGAATTTTATCTCCAAATTTATCTTGCGTGTCATGGCAATTCTAATATTGTGCTGTTTCACATGTTAACTCCTCTTTCTGCCTATTCTGAACCCTTTTTTCTTAAATATTAGGATAAGAGTGGGAAGAGAAACTTAAACCAATTTAAATCTTCTACTGCAAAACGTTTCAGACTGGCTGCTGTTGGTTATTTGGAGTTTTATGCCGCAAAACAAACAAAGGATAGGTAAAAAAGGTAAAAGATATTTAATCCGCAAATAAATTTAAAATAATGTTATGAATTAAACAAATGGAAACTGAGCGCGAGTTCAAAAATAATATTTAACAATTATAATTCCAAAATAATGTAATTTATTAAAAAAGTATGAATGAAAACATTTATATAACCTAAATTCAACCAACACAAATCTTCATCAGTAAAAAAAATAAACCTTCAGAAGAACATAGTACCTTACTACTATTCCTACAAAGAGTTGTTTCCTTTATAATTCTTACTATCTGCACTCAAAGCATAAAATAAGGTTTTTTACAACAATCGATAAGTGGCACAATCATATTTGTGAACAAACCTGCAATCTATCAAGAATAACCTTAACAAACTAAATAACTATATACCAAATGGCTTCCTTCCAAGAGTCATCAAGTACTCCAAAACTGCGGCAAAGTATGCTGGTTTCTCAGAACCAAATCTTTTCAGACGTTGATCACCACGCTTCAGACGATGAATTCTTCTTTTCCTTTACTAGTTTACTAACACGATCACACTAATAAACTTATTTAACCTCCCATGCACACTGCAAATAAAAACATTTCTTCTTTATACTATAGTGCACAGACTAAGACAAACTACGTTTTCCTTCACACTCTAATTCCTCTTATTACGACTCTTATTCTTTGCTTCTTTAAGTTCGTTCGAAGAAGTTAGTGATGTAATTCTCACGCTGTAGTTCACGCGAACATCAAGACGATACAGGACATCACGGTTTCAGACTGGTTGCTGTTGGTTGTTTTTAGTTTATATATTGTTTCTTGTTCATCTGTCTTAACAATAAATACACAAATTGTAAAGCACGTTGCAAAAACCAAAAGGGTATAACAACAATGAGTATAAAAAACATAATTAAAAGGAATCAACAAGGAAAAAAAGCCAAATATGAACAATGGGGATATAGGATCCACGCAAAAATCAGAAACAAGTGTTAAATACAAATATCTTACTTATTATATATATATTGTATTTAATATAATAACATTTTTACTTTTATTTTTGAATTTAACACTTGTTTCTGATTTTTGGGTGGATCCTGTACCACGCAAAAAGCTTAGGTCTGATTTTGACGCTAAACTTAGCTATGACTGCACAAACTATGACACCTACGACCTACCTAAACATATTTGCAGTACAGGTACATCATTTCATGTTCATGGCAACGGTATATCCCTCTAGTAGTGCTTTCTTTCAGCAAAATAATGCGCCATGCCACACTGCCCGGATTGTTCAAGAATGCTTCGTGGAACATGAGGAACACTTCCAGGTTCCAAATTCCCCAGACATCAGTCCAATCGAGCATCTGTGGTTTGTGTTCGAAAAGCATATCCGATCTGCGGCAGCTCAACCATATAACTTACAAGAGTTAAGGGATCTGCTGGCAACGTGTTGGTACCAGATACCACAAGACACCTTTAGAAATCTTGTAGCGTCCATGTCTCGCCGGGTAAGAGCTGTTTTAGTGGCATGTGAAGGACCAACATCATATTAGGCAGGTGGTCATAATGTTCTGGCTTTTCAGTGTATCATCACGACAGGATATATTCAGCCTCCCCCGTCTATAAGTTCATTACAACTGGCACAGCTCTACAGGATTCAACCGCCTGTCCCATAATTCTTCACAAAAGAAAAGTTGGAGATGAAGATCGTCATGTGTACTCTCTGGCCAAAGCCTTGGTGGTCATGAAGAATACCGAATCTTCAAACCAATGCTATAAGAGTCTTCGATGTCGAAGGAAATTGCCATCCAGAGCTCTCTTTGTAAAAAAGAAAAAAATTCCTGATCGCCGAATCGAGGCGTATCAGGTTCGCGAGAGTGAACCGTTGCCTGCTAAAGCCACATTCCGAATTCAACTTGAAAAGTTGAATTATTTAAACTGAAAAAGATTCTATACAATCATAAATGTATAAGAAATCAACAATTGCGAGTAAAACTTAAAATTTTCAAATATATTCATTGGAACAAGGTAGTTACTCGTTCTGCTTAATCAACTTTTTCTGAAACAATTTTACTATTTGCAACATTTTGCAATTCAGATTATGATTTCATATAATTCATTTCACAGCCACGAATATAATCAGCAAGAATGGGAGAAATAAAGGAATTATATCTTCGAAAATGCCACTAGAATTTTTCGAACATTTTTTCGCCTGATCTACATAACATCACCTACTACAAAATATTACTTCGTATTGAAAAGCAGAACTATTTTCGAAAAGAAAATACTTACTCTTTTGAGATTCGAACCGAGTGTTCCGAAAAGAGGAACTGCAGGAACATAAGGGATGCCATGTTTTTTCCAGTAGCCATGGTTTCTTGTCAGGTACCTAAAGAGAAATTTGAATTTGAGAAAAAGAAAAATATTAATGAAAAAATATATATATACATATGTATATGGCATAAGCATATTTCCTTTTAAGTTGCTGACCTCATAAAAAAAACCAGAAAAATTTGTGAATCTTAAAAATAAATTAAATTCGTCAAGTGTAGAGAAATGAGTTATAGTTGTAGCTAAATGCGATTAGCTTTGTCATGTTCAGAAGCATGGGCCAGTGGTATAATACAGTGGGCTGGCTTGTTTTACATCTGAACAGCATTTTCGTACAGACAATGGGATAAGCAGCCATATGGCATGTCTTCATCTTGCCATCTGATTCACAGCATATACTTCTATATGATTCTTATTATTCTCTGCTTTGTTCCTGCTGCGCAATTGCTACCACAGGTCATGATTCTTTCCGTTTTAAATTAGCATATTCAACACATCTATCTATTCAGGGTATTGTGAGTTTGTGAAAAACTCCGTTTGTTTGAATTAATCTCTAGGTAGACTAACGTCAAAATCAGCAACACAAAAGGTATGCAAATATGCCTTATTACCTCCGCATTTTTGCTATTTTTATATTGGAAACTTGCACATTGTAATAATGTCTAATGAAAGCACACACACACAGATATTTAATCGCATTCTTCAGTTCCTTCGAGTGAAGCAATCATATATTACTCTTCATTAGAGCCAGAGTTGAAGTGTGGCATTTCAATGCCTGAGGTTAAGTTATAGAATTATGCCTTTGTGGGGAGATGGAAATTCTTCAAGAGGAAAAGTTTGAGATTTCGTAATACCATAAAGGAATTTCAGCAGATATTTGCGTTGTTTGTTAAATGTTATGAAATAGAAGGTTCTATTTTGTACTAGGAGTAAATATTGACAATACTGTAGTATAAACATTATAAAATTAGTTAAGCATAATAGATTATGCTTTATATGGTTTAACTTTATACTAATGAAGACAAAAACTTGTGTTTAGATAAAATTGGTTTATTTGTATGGTTTTATAACTTTGTAATAAATTGCTTCACTTATATTTATGTTTGGTAAACATACTTTTGAAATCACGCTCAGTTTTCATCTATAAAATTTATAACGATATGTTAACATTGTTCCTTCGCATATTACTAAATCGTCGATTTTTTTTTATCAAATATGGACTTTACTGATATAAAAAATTTAGCTATTTTTAATTTTGAGATACACTTTGGCTGAATGACCAGGCAGGCTTCAACGTAGAACTTAGTTCAAATGAGGACGTCGGCAATAAATTATTTTCAGGGGGGTGGAAAACAAATAAATATTTTAAGATAGAAATATTTAGGTCGAGACGGTTATTAACGAGTGCAATTGCGAATACAGCAATCATGCATACATCATACCATATCGATTTTTTCATTTTCCTTATTTTGCGGCCTTTAATAGTAGTAATTCGTAGTAATAGGCAAATGGGAAATGTAAATAGTAATATATTATTAGCCCTATACAACGCAAAAGAAATTTCTCATTCATCCCTTAAAACGGGGAAAAATATATTTTCTAATCTCTTAGCGTTAAGAGGAAAATCGGTCAGTATGCATAAAATGATTTATTTTTACTCCAAAGCATTAAAATATTATTCAAAATTTTAAAATTGAATACTAATTTCTTAAAAATGAAGAGCAATCTTTCGAATTTTAACCAGAAGTAATTTAATTAAAACACGTACAAATATAAATTATACTTCTGTCGGCAAGTTATCTGGGCATCTGTTCGTGATTAACACATTCTACCATCAGAATTTCTAAAATCTTGCATAAATATATCGTTTGCAACATTACTTCAAGTTTTACGTTTTCTAGATTAAGCACTCTCTGACGATATAAATTAATGCCTTTTATAAGATTTGAAAACTATGAATCACAATATTTTTTTAGTACCTAATCAACTCAAAAAAAAACTTTTCATTAATCACTTAAACACAAAAAGTTGCGTTTTCCCACTCTCCTGGGAGTGAAAGGATAAATTGTTGCTGCCAATTAAACCATTTGATCATCGCACTCCGCCAATAAAATTATCCACTCTCAGATGGCGCAATTAAAACTTTGGGGAGATCTGAAAGGTATGAATCATAATAGTTTATCAATACTATTATATAGTTATTAATATAAATTATACTTCTGTTGGCTAGTTATCTGGGATCTGTTCATGATCAACACTGGCAGATGGCGCAATTAAAACTTTTGGGACTGATTACATCATTACCCCTTGTGGTAAGGGTAAAAAATAATCAATACCTATCCATAATAAAATAATTTTAAATATATCTCTAAAATTAAACAGTCATCTCTTAAACAAAATAAATTGCCTTTTCCCATTACCCTTTTGGTAAGGGTGAAAAAAAAAAAACATTGCTGTTAATGCTTGCAATATTCGTTTAAAATTACTTCATTTTCAACTTTTTATACCCTTAGAGGGCGCAACTATAGCTATTGGGTGATTCCGTAAGCGTGAATCGCATTTCATCAATACCTATCCGACCCAAAAAGAATTTTTAATTTATCCCTAAAAAATAAATAAGTTGACTATTTACAGAAGTGAAAATATTATACTACTACAAAGTGAAAATATTAGCTCTTTTTTATTAACAAAAATGCTAAAATATGATAAAATTAGCTCTCATCCTTTACTGAGGTTTTAATTAGGACAAAGAAACATAAACATAGCACAATAAGCCACAGAGAATTTTTACTTTTACCTCTCAAGCATTTATAAAATCTGAAAATCATAACCGAAGCGTAGCCTCCGTAACTAAATGCCTACCGTACTGAACCAAACCTTGGCAACACCTGTTTACTGGATCTGCCGCTAGATGTCGTTGGCTACGGGTTCATACCATTGCGTAAAGTTAGTGGTAGCAGCGGTTACTTTGAAAGTTTTTGCAGTTCTTACATGAAATTTTGTACTTCAATTACAACACATCACATTTACAATGGTGTATTGCGTTGTTCCCTATTGTAATTCAGATACTCGTAAGGATAACAGTTCTATTCATGAAATTCCTAGCCATTATGATTTGCGTCAAAAATGCCTAAGAGCTATACCTAGACAAGGTAAATTCTTCTGAATTTAGATGATTAAGATGTCAACTGAATTTTAATTACACTATTTGTTTAATGTTTAAAGAGATATAAATTTCTATATTTAGCAATAACGTATATTATAGTAATAAAGTATAATTAATTAAAATTTTTGTATAAACTTGTAACTTTTTTCTGATATGCATTTTATTTTATTCAAGTTTACACATAAAACATGATTCCTTATTATTTTGATCAGGGCAGGATTGAGGGAGGGATGTGCATGTACCACCATCCCCTTTGAAAATGTTAGTAATGGTAATAGATGCACAAATTTCTTAAACCTGTAAAACGGAAGGGGAAAGGCCATACTGGAATGAAAATTCACTTTCTTGGCCCTTTTACTTGCTCGATCGAGTTTCTTGTCCCCCCACCCCCTTAACCTTTTTCTCCCTAGAACTGGGCCTATTTTCGATTAATGTGCATATTTCAATTGCACTATCGGTTTGAAGGAATGAAACACTCATTCAGCTTTCACTATCATAACATTTCTAAATTCATTATAATGTAGAGCGCAAAAAAAAAGTGCTGCGAAATTATTGGTAGATTCATTAAAAAGTAATTAAAAAAAGTTCCCTGAAAAGTAAATGATAATTACAAAATTCTTATTAGTAATTAATAGGAATTTCCATTACTTTTTTTTTTTTTTGGGGGGGGGGGGGGCTCAGTCGGTAGCGCTCCAGCCTCGTAATCTGTAGTTCCCAGGTTCGAGTCCCAGCTGGGTCAGTCGTTGAGACTTATCTCCGCAAAACTCCCCGTCCTGCCCACGGTCAGTAGGGGACACCGATGGGCTTGGAAAGGCTATCGTCCGTCGGATGGGACATTAAACCGTGGTTCCGTGTGCGGGAGAGTCATACCCTGTGCACGTTAAAGAACACGCTGGATGGCCTTGAAGGGAGGCTACCATCTGTCTCCCAACAGCTGTTCCTGTGGGTCCCCTTCTCTGAGCCTTCGGGATCCATGTGACCTGGCCATTTAGCCCATGATGTGCAAAAAAGTTCCACTCAGAGGTAAAACAACCCAACCCATTACATTTTATGCATATCTTTCACAATTAAAGGCCCCTATCAAAAGATCGATTTTTCCTTCCAGAATATTTTTTTGCTCTCTAGTAATAAAAATAATATGTATCCTCTAATTTGGGGAAGAAAATTAAGACGCGTTAAAATCGATTGCCGTGGAAATTTCCTTCCTCTTTTCACGAAAGAGAAGAATGTAATTTGAGGAACTTTTAGGTAGGTATTCCCCCCCCCCCCCTCAATGTACCAAGCTGTTATTTGGTAAATATCTTATTACGGTTGGTCACCTGATAGAAAACATGGCAGATAAACAATTTTGACATTCACAACGAGGTATTTATAGGCGTATTTCTCAGTGGCCGAAAGCAGAAATATTTGAAGTATGATCATGCATTGCTTAAAAAAAATACCCCCTCAAACAGCTGCTTGCCACATAGGTCTGACAGGAGACTGTCAGTTTACATGCCAAAGTAGAAAGTCCTGAGGATGGCAGAATTTGTTATTTCTATTCGTGATCAAGATCTATATACGCAGACAAAATATATATTTTGAAAACCAACCACCAAATTGTATATTTCTTAAGTTTACTACAATTTTCTCCAAGAAGCTCAAAATATGTAGTCCTATTGAATATAATAACTGCTTCTGATTTACTTTATATAGTGTATCACAATACAATAGCGTATGATGCTGTCACCCGTAGCTACTGCCCTCTTGTGGCATAAACCTGCTTGCGTGTTGCCAAGCGTTCAACGGCGAAGCTGGCAAATCGGTAGGCATCTAGTTACGGAGGCTACGACCGAAGTTGCTACTTTGCGTGCATTGCCTACAGAGTGGCGGATTTACTATTTCGGCTGCACGCAGCTTCAATACTTTGAAATAACGTACTTCACATAATAGTTCTTTACTGCTCCCGCCCTCTAAAAAGTTGGCTGCCCCTAGGCGATGGCCATCGAGACCTATACGTATATCCAGCACTATTGACAAATGCACAGACGTGACTTGGAGAGGAATTTACTTCTTTTACTCAAAAGCTATAACTAAATTTTTAAAAATAATTTTATCTAGTGAAGACCTCTAAAAGGCGACGTTAACCCTTTCACGACTAAGGGAAACATTTTCCTCCCATTTTAAAATTGGTGATTGTCGTATTTAATTATAACCTTATCTGCATTTTTTATACAGAATGTCAAAATAGAACGTATGCCGAACACAATTACGTAAACGGGAACGTTTAGTCCATGTCCATCTTTACAATAATGTTGCATCTGTGCAATGTCCATCTTTGCTTCACAACCAAAAGAAATTGCTTCGCAGAATATCATAATCAGCACATCATTTTGTATAGTAATTTTATTTCATAATTTTGTATTATTTTAGTTAACATTTTGTTCTAATAAACCAATAAATAAAAGACATTGCATAATAAGCCTAATTATAATTTCTGTTACCTTTATAGTCCATTGGGAAAATATTTCCCATAAAATTCCAAAAAAACTACACATTGTTATGTATTTTTCTTATGATTTTTATTTATTTTACGTCTAAACAAACTAAAATAAACAGTTACATACTAATATTTACTCTTAGAAACCTAATGGTCCTGAAAGGGTTAAACAATACACTAAAAAATCTGATTAAAAGCCCAGGAATGATGACCAAAAACATTACAAAAAGGTACATATAATGATCTATTTCCTGTCGTTTAACATACGGAATCAAAAAATGCTATGGAATTAGGTAAATGGAGTCCACCATGCTTCTTTTTGTATCATCTATTCAATCCCGAAATTTAGACCTACCGAGCTTTCTATCTCGGAAAGAAAAATGGAGAATTTGAAAGTAGAAAGATCACAATGGGAAGTAAAAATTGTAGATGAATCTCAAAGTTCTATAGGAGCGATGTATCCTGTATATATTTTCCTTATTTTCCATAAAATCCTTAATCTTCCTCTCTTTCTCGTCGAACGTGAGGAACTTCAAATTTCTGTGTAGGATTTGTTTTATATTCAAGTCCCGGTGACTTTTCTGTTGTGTTCGCTCACCAACAGATGACGCCACTAACTTGGTTGAAATGAAAAATTTTGTTGAATCAATAAGCTCACATTACAGAGGGGAATATGCTATACTATGAACGAAATGCTTAGATTACTTTATATATTCTAATTTCATGCCGTGTCTTATCGTGAATTGGTATCATTAGAATTCCTTCTTTTAAAGCGTTTCCTGACCATTATAAAGCTGCTCTTGGTAAATATCATCAGCTTCGTCAGAAATTTATTACCTTGATGAGGAACATATGGCTGTCGATTTTATTTTATTTACATATATAACAATACAACCTTCAATTTAGCAAATATCAAAGTCGAGGCCGATATCCCACTTTAAACGCTAGAGATTGAAAGAAAGCGACACTGACTACGAAGCTTTTCAAAGGCCTCCATTTTCCTTACGACATGATTACTGACAAAGGAATAAGAAAAAATATTCACCAATATGCAGCTACTCCTAAAACGACCGTCCATAGAAGCCAGCTAGGAAGAGTAACCAATTGTAGCAACTCCATTGCGAATATGCGATGTGTTGAAAGCAGTGATACTAGCTAAGTGACTGTACTATGTAGATAACGATGAGGCGGCAATTATCTGTTATAAAAGATTTCTACTCGTTATCTTTCAAGTGCACCACTCGCCGTCACTTCTTGTAGGATGCATCATGTTACGTCTACCACGTGATACTCCGTGGAAGGGTAAAGGTAATGCAAAGAGATAGACGCACGTTGTGCAAACCGAGGAGCGAAAATGAAGGAGAGTGGGCCGGGAAGGAATATGAGCTGCCATTGGCTGGAAGAAAATAAACGTCATCGTAATAGAAATCTGACTACACGAGCGTTTTCCGGAGTTATTCCTATGACAAAGGAAGTAATGGTATTTATCTCTAAATTTTGATGTGATTGTTATGGAGATAAACTAAAAATTATTTTTGTGTCGGATAAGTATTGATAAAATATTACGATACGACCTTCCCGAATCTATCAAATGCTACAATTGCGCCCTCTAATGGCGTAAAATTCAAATTTCAAATATTTATTGCAAACGATTTATTATGCCAGAAATTTAAAATTTTCTTTGTGGAATGTGAAGGTCATGAAGTTCTCATTGGCAAAAAACAGTTGACCCTTAACTCCCAGGGGTGGTGGAAAAAATGCAACTTTAGTGAAATATTACGATTTGCACTTTACGAATATTTCAAAAGCTATAACTGCGTCCTCTAACATTGAAAAAAATTGCTTCTAATGAAACAAATGACAGAATCCTCACCTTCTATAACTTTACCTTGTTATCCCTCAATCCCTGCATGATTAATTAATCCTGCAGGGATTGAGGGATAACAAGGTCCTTCCTTGTTATCTTCAAGGAGGGACCTTGTAAAAAAATCTTCTAAATAAATGAAAGAATTAAATAAATGAAATGCTTCATCCGCATTTATTATAATTTGCTTTATAATCGATATTTCATTCAATTCAGTTGAAGAAATGAAATCATTTAAAAAACGCACACATCAAAGAGAAACAAATAAGTTCCACTGACGGAAAGCTATGCTGCACGGACTCCGCTTCTAACGTCATAGTAGCTGTGTGGGTCATGTGACATCACTTTCTCTTCAGACGGCTACGAGCTGGTCTCGAACCTTCATATCTCACGTTTATCAGCGCGAGAATGTTTCTTGAGAAATGTTTAGAGTTTCAGAAGCCTGTGGTTGCTAGCTTTGTTGATTTTAAAAAGGCTTTCGACTCTGTTGATCGTAATAATTTGTGGTTGATTGTGAGATCATATGGTATACCAGTCAAGTTAAAGCTCTCTATAATAACACTGAGTAGTGTGTGAGAGTTGGTAAGGCTTGTAGAAATTGGTTTAGCATTACTTCTGATGTTCGACAAGGGTGCATTTTGTCTCCTTTTCCCTTTAGTTTGGTTATTGATTATGTTATGTGAAATTCACTGCAAGGGAAAGATTTTGGCCTTAAATGGACTGGAGATACGAAAATTTCTGATTTAGATTATGCTGATGATTTAGCCCTTTTGGCAGATGATGTTGATGAGATGAACTCTTTCATTCCAGCTGTTGATTAGACTGGTAGTAGAGTAGGTTTGGTTATAAACAGAGTGAAAACTAAATTATAAAAATTGGTCCGGCAGGCTGCGATTCAGTTAATCTGAATGGTTACAATATTCAACAGGTGTCTCAGTTTAATTATCTTGGGAGCTATGTAACAGATGCTGGTGATGTGCGGCATGAAATTAATATAGGGATAGGGATTGCTGCCGGGACTTTTAAGAATCTATGGAGAGTGTGGAGAAATAGGTGTGTACACCTGAAGACTAAAATTAGACTGTATAATAGTTTGGCCCTTTCTGGGGAGAGTTATGATAGTGATATTTAGAAGATTTGTAAACAAGATAAGAGGAAACTAGATGCTTTTGATTCTAGATGCTTACGCAGTATCTTAGGCATTAGGTGATTCAGCTTTGTAACTAATGATGAGGTTAAACAAAGGAGTCGGCAACCTCCTTTAAGCAGCATATTGTGCAGAGAGAGTCTTCGTTGGTTTGACCATGTTGCCCGTATGGATAATTATAGATTGGCGAATAGGGTTATGAACAGTGTGCCTAAAGGGCGAATATGAACAGTGTGCCCCGAATAGGATTATGAACAGTGTTCATAAAGAGGGGGAGACCAAGAATGCGGTGGGCAGACAATATCAAACAGGACCTTATTAGAATTGGTGTGCAGTTGCCAGATGCAGCAGATGTAGCTCAGGACAGACTTGCTTGGAGAATGATGATGATGATGATCAACTTCCCAATTCCTCCTCCTGTGGACCACGTTTTACTGATAGACGGGAAAATAATTTACAATCTGAGAAAACGTATTATATTATAACTTTAAATTATTACGTATTTAAATTATTATTAATTTTAGGAGTTATAAAATATTATAACACCTAAAATACGTATTATATTAAAAAAAGAAATCCTTACATATTTGCGGAGAGGATGATTCACACGTTGATGAGGTCAGCGCATGAGAGGAAGGGTGATAGCTGCCCTTAAAGATAGAGATCAAAGCGTCCTATGTTGGCGAAAACCGACAGGATGATTCAGACGTTGATGAGTTAATGCGTTTAGCAATTACGCTAAAGGTTATCACCTTTAGTTAATTTGGTCACATAGCGTACTATGTGACCAAATAAATGACATAACAATTACGGAAAAAAGAATACCAAGTACTCAGGGACTAAAATAATATATTTTGAAATATTTGAATATTTGTTTCATGCCTTTTTGTATGGAGAGCAGAAATCGCTCCTCTTGTGAAACCCAAATATTCCCAGCTTACTTACTAATCTTCAACTCTCTGTCAAATCACGATTTGAAAATTTTATATCGAAACAAATTATTAAAAAATTCGCTAACTTTCAAGGCTCTAACAGAAACGCTTCTTAATCCACAAAAAAATATACTTTTAACACGAGATATCAAAATTCTTTATGCTGGTTTCTTCCCTACGATAGATTTCTCTTATGGATCGTACACTTTTCTTAATCAAACTCAAGTAGTTTATAACGAACGAAAAAAAGTTTTTACAGAGAGAAAATGCTATAATTAGCATGAGGAACAGAATATACATTCAAACTTATATGCAGACACAAGGGAAATGTTAGCTAAAGGCTATCAGTATGAAATATTCAAGAAAACTAACTTTATAATAATTCTTTACAGAGTCATGTCGAACGAAGATCTGGGAAATTTTAAGACGGTTTAAATGCTTACGACAGTGAATCACCTCGCTTACTGGAAGAATCTCCTACAGGAACAGCGCAAATGCTTATCGGCCTAAAAGTCACCTAGAAAAGCTTCTATGTGGTTATTTTTTGCAAAGCTGATGGGTAAACACTGCAATAACGACGATTACTTGGTTTAGGTACATCGCAATATACCGGACACTTGGACAGAAAAATTTGAGTTGGTTGACATTTTTCATGAACGAGCATCAACGAAAAGAATTAAAAAATAAACATCACACTCAGAACTATAGAATTCATTTCCTAACGTTGAAATAAAACTCCTCTGCTATGAATCGCATACTTTATCTGCTTGTAAACGATAATTCTCGTAGTACACTCATATGAAACTAATGAAGGTTTGTTAGACTCGGCATAAATGTTGTCTCTCATTCACATGAACGGATCACTTAGAAATTATTTTAATATTTATTTCAAAAGTTTTGATCTATTCATAAGAACAGCATCTGTCTTACGAATATTTATTACTAATCGATCATTACGTTTTTTTACTTATGATAGAGAAGAAAGCTATTCCTTGCTTTTGCGCCTTCTAACACAAGTCCTACTAATCCCGAAATCACTGCTGACCACTATCTCAGTTAGAGCTAACACAGAACGTTTTCCCTGCTGAAACAGTGGCCCTAATCAATATGTCAAGGTTCATCGCTAAGCCTATGAGTTTGATTATATACGTGTTATTCAGATGTAAAAACTCCATATTTAAAAAAAAAAGTATGATTTATACTTAGATTGTGATTCTTGTTTGCATAGGAATATCTGGAATATGAACTTACTATCAGTAAACATCACTTTCACACAAAACTCGGCAGTGCTAAAGTATAGTAAGATGCAATCACTAGCTGCACGAAAATAGTGTATTAATCAGAGAGTTTATTTAAGAATTTCACCTATGCGAATTTCTTTCTAGAGCCCACTTGAATGAAGTAAATTTACGATAAGAATGGTTAGATAAAACAGGACAATCGACAGGCGTGTACCAGAAATGAGTGTTTGTTCCGGGGAGAGTTGCTCAGAAACAAAGTCCACGATTCAGCCACATGTCGCTTAATCGGCTATTGCAAACAGAACATTCTTTATTAACTGATCTTTTACATTTTAACTTTCTACGGAATACATATACATTTAAACTTCGGTTTCAATTGCAACGCACTGTTTTATTTTTTTATTTATATTCCTATGCAAAAACATTTCTAACATTGCCTATTTCGATTGAAAAACTTATTTAAATTATTAATATTTCGATTAGGAAAAAACATTTCTGTTTTATATTTGAAATTAATTTAAACATTAGACATTTTTGTGTGGTTAAAAATTATATTTCAGTTTTTAATTTGGACATTTTAAAAATTTCTCTTTCAATTACAACAACTTTTAATTTTTTAGCATCAAACTTTTTCGTTCTTAAAAAATATTTATAATTCTAATATTTTCATTTGGAAATTTTGTTTTTAAAACAATGAGTTATGTAATTTTTATTTTTGTGTACCTATAAAAATTAGTTTTAAATTTTTTCGATTTATTACCACTTTTGATCATTTTGTTTTGGTTTCATTTTTTTCAAACAATAACCGCTTCCATTTTTATTTTTTCACTTCATTTTTTAATATTGAAATTTTTTCGGAGTTTTTGAAAATTTTATTTGAAATCTATATTTTTTTTGATTTGATGTTTTTCATTTTATATAATTAACTCTTAGTTTAAAAAAACATTATCATTTAATTATTTTTCACTTTTTAATTTTACGCTTTAAAATATTTTATTTTTAAACCTTTTTTTGATTTAAAATTTTTAGTTAAGTTTTTCAGAATTTTTTTCCAAACAGTAACTTCTACATTTGAAAATATTTTTATTCAACTTTTTGCATTTGTAAAAAAAATTTATAACTTTCAGGTGGATAACTAAAAGTTTTTTCCTAGCATACACTTCCATGGATAACACATTTTTGAGTATAACAGGCACGAAAACGTCTGGAATTTTTTGTCTCAGGATTGTATAATATTTCCTGCACAAAACAGAAAAATAATTTCGTTTAAAAAAAATAAGAAAAACTGTTAGTTATTTCGATGCTTAAAGTTTACACACACACATGCTACGTTTCGTACATAGTTCTTTTCACCGATTTCATTCGTATCACAGAAGTTCGCTTTCTACCTTCGTTTAGAGGTTTAAAATTTTTAATGAAATATTTTAGAAATTTATATTTTTTACAAATTTGGATACAAATTGATTTTTTTCAATTTTTACCTTTTTAAAATTATATTTTAAGATTAAACTTCACTTTTTATATTTTAATTTTGGTCAATTTTAGAAATTTCATTTTCAGAATATAAGCAACTTTCAAAAATTTCTCATTCTCCCTTTTTTCGTTTAGAGGTTTAAAATTTTTAATGAAATATTTTAGAAATTTATATTTTTTACAAATTTGGATACAAATTGATTTTTTTCAATTTTTACCTTTTTAAAATTATATTTTAAGATTAAACTTCACTTCTTATATTTTAATTTTGGTCAATTTTAGAAATTTCATTTTCAGAATATAAGCAACTTTCAAAAATTTCTCATTCTCCCTTTTTTCGTTTTTTGTATTAAATTTTTTACATTCAAGTTTACTTTTTATATTTTAAAAATCTTTACGGCTTTAATCTTTTTTAATTTCTCATTGTTAAAATTTTGTTTTCAATTCTTTAACTATATTATATTTGTGTTCTCCAGTTTTGTTTTTTAATTCCTATCATTAAACAATTTCAATCTTTGTAATGTTTGTATTACATTTTTTCCTGCTTTCAGATATTTTCGCTTTGTTTTTTCATTTTCAAAAGTTTTAATTTTACTGCTTTTTGAAACTTGTTCGTTTAAAACTTCGCTATGTTTTCACCGTTTCTACCTTAATCCATTCGAAAAGTTTCGAAAGAGTTTCACACTGGGGAATGAAAATGAGTTTATTGTACGAAAAGTATCCTTTCTGCACCGTTGATAGGCTTTAGAAGAGCTTTTAGTTTTTCCCCGTTCTTTTCGAGAATCTCACATAACCATCAGAGAAAATGAGAGTAGCAGATTTTTTAAATTCGTATGCTTCTGTTGATATGATCATCATCATCATCATCCTCAAGCAGCTATGGACTACGGAGGTCCAACCAGACCGTGCAGTTTAATTCTCCAAGCATATCTGTCCTGAGCTACATCTGCTGCATCCAGCCACTGCAATTCTAACAAGGTCCTGTTTGACATTGTCTGCTCACCGCAACCTAGGTCTCCCCTTCCTTCTGAGGCTTCTAAGCACAGTGTTCATAACCCTATTCGCCAATCTATAATTATCTATATGGGCAACATAGCCAAACCAGCGGAGTCTCTCTCTGCACAATATGCTGCTTAAAGGAGGTTGCAGACTCCTTTGCCTAACCTCATCATTAGTTACAAAGTTAAACCACCTAATACCCAAGATACTAAGTAAGCATCTGGAATCAAAAAGCATCTAGTTTCCTGTTATCTTGTTTACAAAGTGTCCAAGTTTAACTACCATAACTAACCCTAGAAAGAACCAAACTATTATACAGTCTAATTTTAGTCTTTAGGTGTATACGCCTATTTCTCCACAATCTCCATAGATTCTTAAAATTCCCGGCAGCAATATCTATTCGTCTGTTAATCTCATACCGCACATCACCATTATCTGTTACATAGCTCCCAAGATAATTAAATTGAGACACCTTCCCAAGAGTGCATCCATTCAGATTAACAGAACCACAGCCTGTCTAACCTATATTCATCACTTAATTTTCTCTCTGTTTATAACCAAACCTACTCTACTACCAGTTTCATCAACAGCTCGAATGAAAGAGTTCATCTCATCAACATCATTTGCCAAAAGGTGATGAATTAAAAATAATACCTTTACCTGCAATAATTTACTGAAGCTTTGAAAAAACCGTTGGGGGAAAAATAAACGTACCTTAGTTGAAGTTATTTATAATTATAGCTCTTGTATTTTGCTTCAGCAAAGTGGAATAAATTTTGATTAGTAGCACAAACATGTAAAGACATGTTGATCTCTATCTGTGTCTCCAATATCACCCTTCGTGTCATGCACTGACTCATCAACGTGTGAATCTCATCTCCACAAACATGTAAAGACATTATGATCTCTATCTGTGTCTCCAATATCACCCTTCGTGTCATGCACTGACTCATCAACGTGTGAATCTCATCTCCACAAACATGTAAAAACATTTTGATCTCCATCTGTGTCTCCAATATCACCCTTCGTGTCATGCACTGACTCATCAACGTGTGAATCTCATCTTCACAAACACGTAAAGACATTTTGATCTCTATCTGTGTCTCCAATATCACCCTTCGTGTCATGCACTGACTGATCAACGTGTGAATCTCATATCCACAAACATGCAAAGACATTTTGATCTCTATCTGTGTCTCCAATATCACCCTTCGTGTCATGCACTGACTCATGAACGTGTGAATCCCATCTCTACAAACATGTAAAGATATGTTGATCTCTTTCTGTGTCTCCAATATCACCCTTCGTGTCATGCACTGACTCATCAACGTGTGAATCTCTTCTCCAGAAACATGTAAAGACATTTTGATCTCTATCTGTGTCTCCAATATCACCCTTCGTGTCATGCACTGACTCATCAACGAGTGAATCTCATCTCCACAAACATGTAAAAACATTTTGATCTCTATCTGTGTCTCCAATATCATCCTTCGCATCATGCACTGACTCATCAACGTGTGAATCTCATCTTCACAAACACGTAAAGACATTTTGATCTCTATCTGTGTCTCCAATATCACCCTTCGTGTCATGCACTGACTGATCAACGTGTGAATCTCATATCCACAAACATGCAAAGACATTTTGATCTCTATCTGTGTCTCCAATATCACCCTTCGTGTCATGCACTGACTCATCAACGTGTGAATCCCATCTCTACAAACATGTAAAGATATGTTGATCTCTTTCTGTGTCTCCAATATCACCCTTCGTGTCATGCACTGACTCATCAACGTGTGAATCTCTTCTCCAGAAACATGTAAAAACATTTTGATCTCTATCTGTGTCTCCAATATCACCCTTCGTGTAATGCACTGACTCATTGACGTGTGAATCTCATCTCCACAAACATGTAAAGAAATTTTGATCTCTATCTGTGTCTACAATATCACCCTTCGTGTCATGCACTGATTCATCAACGTGTGAATCTCATCTCCACAAACATGTAAAAACATTTTGATATCTATCTGTGTCACCAATATCACCCTTTGTGTCATGCACTGACTCATCAACATGTGAATCTCATCTCCACAAACATGTAAAGACATTTTGATCTCTATCTGTGTCTCCAATATCACCCTTCGTGTCATGCACTGACTCATCAACGTGTGAAAATCATCTCTACAAACATGTAAAGGTATGTTGATCTCTATTTGTGTCTCCAATATCACCCTTCGTGTCATGCACTGACTCATCGACGTGTGAATCTCATCTCCACAAACATGTAAAGACATTATGATCTCTATTTGTGTCTCCAATATCACCCTTCGTGTCATGCACTGACTCATCAACGTGTGAATCCCATCTCCACAAACATGTAAAAACATTTTGATCTCTATCTGTGTCTCCAATATCACCCTTCGTGTCATGCACTGACTCATCAACGTGTGAATCTCTTCTCCACAAACATGTAAAGACATTATGATCTCTATCTGTGTCTCCAATATCACCCTTCGTGTCATGCACTGACTCATCAACGTGTGGATCTCATCTACACAAACATGTAGAGACATTTGATCTCTATCTGTGTCTCCAATATGACCCTTTCTGTCAGGCACTGTCTCATCAACGTGTGAATCTCATCTCCACAAACATGTAAAAACATTTTGATCTCCATCTGTGTCTCAAATATCACCCTTCGTGTCATGCACTGACTCATCAACGGGTGAATCTCATCTCTACAAACATGTAAAGATATGTTGATCTCTATCTGTGTTTCCAATATCACCTTTCGTGTCATCCACTGACTCATCAACGTGTGAATCTCATCTCTACAAACATGTAAAGACATTTTGATCTCTATCTGTGTCTCCAATATCACCCTTCGTGTCATGCACTGACTCATCAACGTGTGAATCTCATCTCCACAAACATGTAGAGACATTTGATCTCTATCTCTGTCTCCAATATGACCCTTCCTGTCAGGCACTGTCTCATCAACGTGTGAATCTCATCTCCACAAACATGTAAAGATATTATGATCTTTATCTGTGTTTCAAATATCACCCTTCGTGTGATGCACTGACTCATCAACGAGTGAATCCCATCTCTACAAACATGTAAAGATATGTTGATCTCTATCTGTGTCTCCAATATCACCTTTCGTGTCATGCACTGACTCATCGACGTGTGAATCTCATCTCCACAAATATGTAAAGACATTTTGATCTCTATCTGTGTCTCCAATATCACCCTTCGTGTCATGCACTGACTCGTCAACGTGTGAATCTCATCTCCACAAACGTGTAAAGACATTATGATCTCTATCTGTGTCACCAATATCACCCGTCGTGTCATGCACTGACTCATCAACGTGTGAATCTCTTCTCCACAAACATGTAAAGACATTATGATCTCTATCTGTGTCACCAATATCACCCGTCGTGTCATGCTCTGACTCATCAACGTGTGAATCTCATCTCCACAAACATGTAAAGACATTATGATCTCTATCTGTGTCTCCAATATCACCCTTCGTGTCATGCACTGGCTCATCAACGTGTGAATCTCATCTCCACAAACATGTAAAGACATTATGATCTCTATCTGTGTCTCCAATATCACCCTTCGTGTCATGCACTGACTCATCAACGTGTGAATCTCATCTCCACAAACATGTAAAGACATTATGATCTCTATCTGTGTCTCCAATATCACCCTTCGTGTCATGCACTGACTCATCAACGTGTGAATCTCATCTCCACAAACATGTAAAAACATTTTGATCTCCATCTGTGTCTCCAATATCACCCTTCGTGTCATGCACTGACTCATCAACGTGTGAATCTCATCTTCACAAACACGTAAAGACATTTTGATCTCTATCTGTGTCTCCAATATCACCCTTCGTGTCATGCACTGACTGATCAACGTGTGAATCTCATATCCACAAACATGCAAAGACATTTTGATCTCTATCTGTGTCTCCAATATCACCCTTCGTGTCATGCACTGACTCATGAACGTGTGAATCCCATCTCTACAAACATGTAAAGATATGTTGATCTCTTTCTGTGTCTCCAATATCACCCTTCGTGTCATGCACTGACTCATCAACGTGTGAATCTCTTCTCCAGAAACATGTAAAGACATTTTGATCTCTATCTGTGTCTCCAATATCACCCTTCGTGTCATGCACTGACTCATCAACGAGTGAATCTCATCTCCACAAACATGTAAAAACATTTTGATCTCTATCTGTGTCTCCAATATCATCCTTCGCATCATGCACTGACTCATCAACGTGTGAATCTCATCTTCACAAACACGTAAAGACATTTTGATCTCTATCTGTGTCTCCAATATCACCCTTCGTGTCATGCACTGACTGATCAACGTGTGAATCTCATATCCACAAACATGCAAAGACATTTTGATCTCTATCTGTGTCTCCAATATCACCCTTCGTGTCATGCACTGACTCATCAACGTGTGAATCCCATCTCTACAAACATGTAAAGATATGTTGATCTCTTTCTGTGTCTCCAATATCACCCTTCGTGTCATGCACTGACTCATCAACGTGTGAATCTCTTCTCCAGAAACATGTAAAAACATTTTGATCTCTATCTGTGTCTCCAATATCACCCTTCGTGTAATGCACTGACTCATTGACGTGTGAATCTCATCTCCACAAACATGTAAAGAAATTTTGATCTCTATCTGTGTCTACAATATCACCCTTCGTGTCATGCACTGATTCATCAACGTGTGAATCTCATCTCCACAAACATGTAAAAACATTTTGATATCTATCTGTGTCACCAATATCACCCTTTGTGTCATGCACTGACTCATCAACATGTGAATCTCATCTCCACAAACATGTAAAGACATTTTGATCTCTATCTGTGTCTCCAATATCACCCTTCGTGTCATGCACTGACTCATCAACGTGTGAAAATCATCTCTACAAACATGTAAAGGTATGTTGATCTCTATTTGTGTCTCCAATATCACCCTTCGTGTCATGCACTGACTCATCGACGTGTGAATCTCATCTCCACAAACATGTAAAGACATTATGATCTCTATTTGTGTCTCCAATATCACCCTTCGTGTCATGCACTGACTCATCAACGTGTGAATCCCATCTCCACAAACATGTAAAAACATTTTGATCTCTATCTGTGTCTCCAATATCACCCTTCGTGTCATGCACTGACTCATCAACGTGTGAATCTCTTCTCCACAAACATGTAAAGACATTATGATCTCTATCTGTGTCTCCAATATCACCCTTCGTGTCATGCACTGACTCATCAACGTGTGGATCTCATCTACACAAACATGTAGAGACATTTGATCTCTATCTGTGTCTCCAATATGACCCTTTCTGTCAGGCACTGTCTCATCAACGTGTGAATCTCATCTCCACAAACATGTAAAAACATTTTGATCTCCATCTGTGTCTCAAATATCACCCTTCGTGTCATGCACTGACTCATCAACGGGTGAATCTCATCTCTACAAACATGTAAAGATATGTTGATCTCTATCTGTGTTTCCAATATCACCTTTCGTGTCATCCACTGACTCATCAACGTGTGAATCTCATCTCTACAAACATGTAAAGACATTTTGATCTCTATCTGTGTCTCCAATATCACCCTTCGTGTCATGCACTGACTCATCAACGTGTGAATCTCATCTCCACAAACATGTAGAGACATTTGATCTCTATCTCTGTCTCCAATATGACCCTTCCTGTCAGGCACTGTCTCATCAACGTGTGAATCTCATCTCCACAAACATGTAAAGATATTATGATCTTTATCTGTGTTTCAAATATCACCCTTCGTGTGATGCACTGACTCATCAACGAGTGAATCCCATCTCTACAAACATGTAAAGATATGTTGATCTCTATCTGTGTCTCCAATATCACCTTTCGTGTCATGCACTGACTCATCGACGTGTGAATCTCATCTCCACAAATATGTAAAGACATTTTGATCTCTATCTGTGTCTCCAATATCACCCTTCGTGTCATGCACTGACTCGTCAACGTGTGAATCTCATCTCCACAAACGTGTAAAGACATTATGATCTCTATCTGTGTCACCAATATCACCCGTCGTGTCATGCACTGACTCATCAACGTGTGAATCTCTTCTCCACAAACATGTAAAGACATTATGATCTCTATCTGTGTCACCAATATCACCCGTCGTGTCATGCTCTGACTCATCAACGTGTGAATCTCATCTCCACAAACATGTAAAGACATTATGATCTCTATCTGTGTCTCCAATATCACCCTTCGTGTCATGCACTGGCTCATCAACGTGTGAATCTCATCTCCACAAACATGTAAAGACATTATGATCTCTATCTGTGTCTCCAATATCACCCTTCGTGTCATGCACTGACTCATCAACGTGTGAATCTCATCTCCACAAACATGTAAAAACCTTTTGATCTCTATCTGTGTCTCCAATATCACCCTTCGTGTCATGCACTGACTCATCGACGTGTGAATCTCATCTCCACAAGCATGTAAAGACATTATGATCTCTGTGTCTCCAATATCACCCTTCGTGTCATGCACTGACTCATCAACGTGTGAATCTCATCTCCACAAACATGTAAAATCATTTTGATCTCCATCTGTGTCTCCAATATCACCCTTCGTGTCATGCACTGACTCATCAATGGGTGAATCTCATCTCCACAAATATGTAAAGATATTATGATCTTTATCTGTGTCTCCAATATCACCCTTCGTGTCATGCACTGACTCATCAACGTGTGAATCTCTTCTCCACAAACATGTAAAGACATTATGATCTCTATCTGTGTCTCCGATATCACCCTTCGTGTCATGCAGACTCATCAACGTGTGAATCCCATCTCCACAAACATGTAAAAACATTTTGATCTCCATCTGTGTCTCCAATATCACCCTTCGTGTCATGCACTGACTCATTAACGTGTGAATCTCATCTCCACAAACATGTAAAGACATTTTGATCCCCATCTGTGTCTCCAATATCACCCTTCGTGTCATGTACTGACCCATCAACGTGTGAATCATCCTTTCCCCAAATATATAAGGATTTTTTTAAATATAATACGCATTTTAAACACTGGTCTGTTTCGCAGGAGTTTTCATATTGCAAATTCTTTTCTCGTCCGTTTGTAAAACGTGGTCCACAGGAGAGGGGAGTTCGGAAATTGATGTACTTATAAATTTATTTCTAAGTGCCATTTACAAGGAATAAAAAAATTAATTCCCAAATTAAGTGTGATTTACAAGGAAGAAAAATGTAATTTATTTGTAGGTTAATATATAAAAAATAATGATCGGTTATTCCTTCTTCACTGAGATCATCTACCTTTAAGCACTGGAGTAATGTACTCCCCTTGGCGTAATGGATAAACGCACTGATAAACGTGAGGGTTTGAGACATGTTAGGAGTTTTTTTTGTTTAAAACAAATATAATATGTATTTTAAACACCAGATGGCGCTTGGAAAAATCAAGTAATAAATTTCAGCTTCTTTACGTTTATTTCGTGGAAACGTTTTGAGAAGGAGGCGTGGTCTAAAGCGCGATATCAGAGGGACTTTCTGACTGTTGCATGATCTTCAAGGTCAAAAGAGAGTTCAAGGTCATTTGCCCCGCAAGAAATCCATATACTACACAGACGACTGGGTCTGAGCATTTACGAGACGGCAAGACATGTGGGGTGCTCACAGTCAGCCGTGGTTAGTACCTTCAAAAAGTGGTCCGAGGAGGGAAAAAAACCATGAACCGACGGTAAGGTGTGAGCTTACCATGGCTCATTGATGCTAGAATTGAGCAAAGGCTATCCTGTATGGTAGGAGCCAACAGAAGGGATACTGTGTCGCAACTCGCCCATAATTTGAATGCTGGTGGTGGGAGTAATGTGTCACAACACAGAATATATCGAATCCTGCTGAAAATGGGGCTGCCTAGACACAGGCAGTTCCAAGTGCCCATGCTAACCTCCGTTCACCATCGAAAGGGCCTACAATAGGCACGCGAGAATCAAAACCAGACCTTGAATGATCGCAACAAAGTCGTCTGGTCCGATGAATCTCGTTTCCTGTTACGTGTGTGTGGTTTACCTGGGAAAGTGTTGGCACCAGGATGCACCATGGGACGTAAACAAGCCTGTGGAGGAAGCATAATGCTTTGTACAATGTTCTGCTGGACAAACATCATTGCAGACCACGTACATTCTCTCATGGCAACGGTATTCTCCTCTAGTTGTGCCTTTTTTCAGCAGGATGATACGCCATGCCACATTGCCCGGATTGTTCGAGAACGGTTCGCAGAACATGAGGAAGACTTCCAGGTATTGCAATGCTTCCTAATTTCCCAGACGTCAATCGAATCGAGCATTTGTAGTTTGTCTTGGAACAGCATATCTGATCTGTGGTCTCAACCACGTAACTTACAAGAGTTAAAGGATCACTTGGTAATGTGTTGGTACCAGATACCACAAAACTTCTTTAGAAACCTTGTAGCATCTATTCCTCGCCGGGTAAGAGCTGTTTTGGCTGCACATGGGGGACCAACATCATATTAGGCAGGTGGTCACATGTTTTGGCTCTTCGGTGTATATCTAAATCTTCTATATTATGATCGCTGTTCAATATCTTGTTCTGGTCAAAGTCTGTAGTATCCTCTTAGTCATTTTTCTGGTTTGAATAGTTGCTCTTCCGTGTCCTACACAGTACTCGCCTAGGTTGATGCAAATCAATCCTGCCCTGTCTGTGTTGCAACTTTTTTGGCACTTTGCCTCTTAAATCTCTTCGAGTTGGAAGTGGTTTAAAGAAACCATCTGGTCTCCGATTCCAGTCAGTCGCCTCCAAACTGGTGCCTATTTTTATCTATCTTCCTATTGCTTTTGGCTTTGATATTTGTCGGTTTGTCGTTCTGTAGGTTTGTTATTTGATCGTTCTGTTGGTTTGTCAGTTGATCGCTCTGTTGGTTTGTCAGTTGATAGCTCTGTTGATTTGTCAGTTGATCGTTCTGTAGGTTTGTCAGTTGATCGTTCTGTTGGTTTGTCAGTTGGTCGTTCTGTCGGTTTGTCAGTTGGTCATTCTTCTCGGTTGGTGGTTTGTCGGCTTGTGGATTTGACAAAACGTTGTTCCACCATGTTTTTCGAACGCGATGGAGGAACTTAATGATTTATGTGCCAAATGAAAGCTTGTGACGCGGGGACTGTCATAATATATAAAAAAATTGACCCCCGTGCTTTGTTCTCCCCTAGAAAAGGAGAAATATGAAAACCATTCTTAAGTTATATCTCCAGAACGCGAAGGCCGAAAGTAACAAGTGAGACGTCGAAAGAAAGCTTCTGACGCGAAGAATGCCGTAGGCTACGAAAAATTGACCCCTATGCTTTCTTCCCCCGTAATTATGGGAAATGTAATGATTGTTCCTATATATCGCCTTAATGCGAGTGCGGAAAGTAACGAGCTATACGTTGAATGGAATTTGTGACGCGGAGTATCATATACTAAAAAAGACGGCCCCCATGCTTTCTTCCCCCCTAAAATGGGAAATTTCGAAAGTCGCTCTACTATGTCTTCCGAATGCTAAAGCCTACAGTACGAGTTAGGAGTCAAATGAAAGCTCTTATAATGACGGTCGTACACTATTTCGAATTTTGCCCCTACTATTCCCCCTGATAAAAGTTGGGGGACGTATTTTCGGAGGGGGAGTCGATTTTAATGAGTCGTATCTCAAATTAAAGCTTATGACGTCTCCAATGGCATGGGCAGCCTCAAACCTGAATCAAAAAAGGTGGTAATATGCTAGATATTTATGAATCATATATCAAATATTTTGAAGGTAAGTGTTGTTAGCGACACAAAAAAATTTCAAAATTTTAAAAAATATCTTATTCCTATAGGGCCCTAAAAAGTAGAAAATAAACCTAAAGAATATCGATGGTGCAATCGATCACTGAGTTCGTATTCACTTCAAAGGAAGATAGGGCGCTGGAAATCTTGTTGAGCAGACAAATCCGCGCCGTATCTTCCTTTAAGTGAATATGAAGTGGTTGATTGCACCATCGTTATGCTTTGGGTTTATTTTCTACTTTTTATATACCCTATAGAAGACCCTATAGGAATATAGGTATTTCTTAAATTTTTTTAAATTATATTTTTATCGATATTTAGATCAAAGACATTCATCAGTGTACCGGATTGTTGCTGTTGTTTCACTTCTGCGCGACGCTTTTATTCAAATAATGACCGAAATGAATAGGTCCTAAGGATCTTGAAGGCACAGAGTTGGGCAGGAGAAGGAACTCGCTAGATAGCTGTTAGGAGATAGATGGAAACCTCTCGTCAAATCAACCAACGTGTTATGGCTCTTCTTGTACGTTGCACAACTTAACGTCCCATCTAAACGAAGGCAGCTTTTTTCCCCAAGCTAATCGATGCTGAAAGGATCGAGGTATCCAGGTCCTTTCTCATCGAGAATTGGGGGAGGGTTTAACGGATATTAGTCTCAAAGCTTGTCCATTTGGGACTCGAACCTGGAAATCAGATTACGATCCTAGAGTGCTTCCGACTGAAAAAAACTCCTAACCCTAATATATCGAAAATGGAAGTTTGCAATAAATATTTCTAACTTTTGATAGATAAAAAGAGAATGGTTAGAATGTCTGATATCATTTGAATATTTAATATCCTAAATTTTTTGTTTCCCAAATCATACATGATTTTATTCGAAAGTTTCACTGGAAAGTCTGAATGAGCAGGATCCTGTTGAAGAGGATTTTCAACACCTTCTTCTTTCCTTTGAATCAAGACAAATTCATTATCTGGAAATCCATTTTGTAAGCTGAAAGGGAATCTATGCAAAAATCAACTAGAATGTATTGCCTTTGGCAAATGGTTAAAATGAGAATATCTCTACTGAGGAGTGGAGTCATTTTTTTAACTTGTCAGTTGGGTTGTTTTACCTCTGAGCGGCACTTTTTTGCACACCATGGGCTAAATGGCCAGGTCACATGGACCCCGAAGGCTCAGAGAAGGTTTGGGGAGGGGACCCACTGCAACAGCTGTTGGGAGACAGATGGTAGCCTCCCGTCAAGGCATTCCAGCGTGTTCTTTAACGTGCACAGGGTATGGCTCTCCCGCACACGGGGCCACGGCTTAACGTCCCATCCGACGGGCGGCGGCCTTTCCAAGCCCATCGGTGTCCCCTACTAACCGTGTGCAGGGCGGGGAATTTTGCGGAGATAAATCTCAACGCTGACCCAGCTGGGACTCGAACCTGGGAACTACAGATTACGAGCCTGGCGCGCTACCGACTGAGCCACCTCCGCCCCTAACTTGTCAGTAATAAATACTTAAGCTATCAGAAGAACTCTTTGAAATAAAGTATTAATTTTCTTCAACGATATCGTAGAAGTGTTATGTTAAGATGTGCATTTCACTTGTTAGAGTATTTGTTGCCATACTTCACAAAAAGTGAACTTATACGAAAGGTATAACAACGTATTCAGCAAACGGACGTTATAATCCCAATAATCTAGAAGGAAATTTGTGGTCTTAAATTTAGCACGTTTGCTGATCAATAACGATGAAAAATTTTCTGTCTTAGATGCAGATAAGTAACATCGCTTGTTCGAATGAGCGTTACCCTGCGATAAAACACCGCACGTGCTGCAATTCAAAAAGAGACCAAAGACATGAACAATGGGGAGAGATTTATCTCTTCGGTTTATCTGATGATGACTGGCTTCAGATCTCCCTTCTACTTCCCACTAGGTGTGTGAGGAAAATAAAATATCTTTTCGCTAACATTTAAGAATGAATATTAATTCTTATCTTCGATATTAACATAAAGTCTTCATCATTAACTAAACCTTGTACAGTTGCTCAAGAAATATGCGAACACTACGGTAGATTACAGAATTCAGAAAAAATATCTGGCAACGATTTTTTTAGAAAATAGTGATCTGGCAACCTTAGTGTCACGCAATCTTCGTGTCACGTGACACGAAGGTCGCCAGATCACTAATTTCTAAAAAAATCGTTGCCAGATATTTTTCTGAATTCTGTAATCAACCGTAGTGTTCGGATATTTTTTTTGAGCGATCGTACATCCGAAGCTCTCGATTGTCTTTCACTATTTAAGTAATTAAGAAATTTCATTTCAATTTTTATGATTTGTTTCCATTTTTCGATATTTTTATTGTACTAAAGTACCCGCGTTCTAATGATTTGGGTTGGGTTGTTGGGTTGTTTTACCTCTGAGCGGCACTTTTTTGCACACAATGGGCTAAATGGCCAGGTCACATGGACCCCGAAGGCTCAGAGAAGGTTGGGGGAGGGGACCCACTGGAATAGCTGTTGGGAGACAGATGGTAGCCTCCCGTCAAGGCCATCCAGTGTGTTCTTTAACGTGCACAGGGTATGGCTCTCCCGCACACGGGACCACGGCTTAACGTCCCATCCGACGGACGGCGCCCTTTCGAAGCCCATCGGTGTCCCCTACTGACCGTGGGCAGGGCGGAGAATTTTGCGGAGATAAATCTCAACGCTGACCCAGCTGGGACTCGAACCTGGGAACTACAGATTACGAGCCTGACGCGTTCCGACTGAGCCAACCTCCCCCCCCCCCCGTTCTTATGAGAAATGTATACAAGTATTATGTTCGTGTGAAACGCAGATCTCAAGATTTTTAATTATAAGCACTTTTAGAGTCCGTAAACCCGGGGGAAAAATTAGTTTTCGCAATGCCACCAGTCTGCATTTGAGATCATTAACTGCTCATGAACTATACTAGCTATCAAGCCCAGATCTAAAATAAAACAGAGGTGGAAGCTTCTCCCCCCCCCCCCCCCACCGTTTCTTTTCATCGTTCTCAGAGCGACAATTTACCCTGAGCCTTGGAAACTTTGTGGCACGATCTTTTAGCTCAGTTTATAAGAAAATTGGAATGAAATGTAAGATAAACAAAACACTCTGTTTTAAAACAGTCCATTCCAAACCTTCGCTTTGTTTGTTGAATAAAAGTTAATGACAAAAACCAATAATGGTGGTGAATTTGAAAAGAAAATGCATTTCATACAAATTATTACGAGTTTTTCCAGGTCACAAGGATCCCAAAGGTTCAGAGAAGTTTAGAGGAAGGAGATCCACTAAACAGCTATTAGGAGACAAATGGTGCCATTCAGCGTGTTTTTCGTCAAAGCCATTCATCGTGTTTTTTAACGTGCACAGGATATGGCTCTCTTGTACTTCTGGCCACCGCTGAACATCCCGGGTGAAGAACGGCAACCTTTCCAAACTCATCGATGTCTCGTCGCGAACGAAGAATAGGGTTTAATGGATGCAAATCTCAACGCCGGCATAGTTGGAACTAGAACCTGGTATTTCAGATTACGAGCCTTTGTGTGCTGTTGACTGAACGAATCCTGTCCCTACACAGCAGGTCACACTCTACATGAGTAGACAGAGATCACGCTATGGAAATCTCACCGTTGGATCTCGATTTTCGGATCTTGTATTACGAAGCTGACGAGTATCTACCATGTCAACTCATGCTCCTAAAAGATAGAGAGAAAAGAAGGAACAGATCAGCCTAACTGTTAGGCCTCTACAATCTTCTGTTTTTCAAGAATTGTGTATCTGATTTTAATTTAATTTTGTGTATTCTTTTCACAGAAAGAGAGTAAAAATTTCTTACTCTTGATCTAACTGGTGGTCTGTCACATGTAATCTGCAAATATAAATCATTTTACGTCGCATTTTTTTCTTCAGCAAAAGTTATATAAAAAAGATAAAAGTCTTCAACTAGTAATATGGTATAAAATATCTTATTTCCCGTGCTTAATGATTTGAAAGACCGCCATCCGTCTTATGATCTGTGGATGTTAGAGAACGTGCTGGATGGCTCTGACGTGAGGCTCTCAAGTCCACCAAGGGAGCCTTTCTCTGAGCCCTCCCAAGGGCTCAGAGAAGCCAGGCTTGTGACCTTGTCATATAGCCCATTTTATGCGAAGAAAGTGCAGCTCAGGGGCAAAATAACCTATCTCAACTTTTCTGTAGCATACTTTATTCAAAGAATCATGATTCAAATTGCACATTCAGAGCTGGAAATCGAAAAGCTTATCTGCTAGAGAGAAAAATACATTTGTTAAATATGCAGCCGTTTTATATGTTTTCTGCTTTTTGAATATCACCATTATTTTTGGTTTTGTCATTGTTCAACAAACAAAGAACATATTCGGAATGGACTGCTTTAAAACAGGGTACTCAGTTTATTTTACATTTCATTTCGATTTTCTTATAAACCGGGCTAAAAGATGGTTTCACAAAGTTTACGACGCTCAGAGGAAAAGGGCTATTAGCGCAAAAAGGTATTCCCTCGTCAATAACAAATAGGATATTCTTGTTTCATCTTTCATTACTTTGTTTTCTGTCTTTTGCATTCCCATTGCTTTGTATGTTACTTTTAGCGTGGAGACCAGGCAGAATAAGATTTGATATCTCAGTGTCCTGATTCGATGTGTAAACGATACTCAATCAAGCATTTATTACTTCAAACAGTTTCAAACTCTTTTAATTTAAGTCACGTGATAATTTACATTCATTCCTATCAATAAATAGAAGTGCCTTTGTCATTTCCAGGCTATTTTATTCAATACAATGCGTTCTTAAGTGATTCATGATCAATTTCTTTTTTGAGAGTGTTGCTCCACCATGACTTCAGTCATTCCTAGGTTCTATTCTTAGCGTCACTTCTTTGGGCGATAATACTCCTTTCCCAACATAGAACTCGGGAGGTATCTGTAGGAAAAAATATATTTAATTTTGCAAGGATATCTTGGGTGTAAAATATCAAATTATTTTTACTTTCGGAATGTTATTTAATGACGCGAATTTTCGAACTTTGTCACCATTTCTGATGTCTTTCTTTCATGTGTGGGGCTATTGTTATAATTCTCTAGTAATTTAATACCTTTTGTCAACCATAAATGTATCTTATTACATGAATTTGATGAATTAAAAATAATTCCTTTATCTGCAATAATTTGTGAAGCTTTGAAAAAATCGTTGGGGGAAAAATAAACGTACTTTAGTTGAAGTTATTTATAATTATAGCTCTTGTATTTTGATTCAGCAAAGTGGAATAAATTTTGATTAGTAGCACAAATATTGGTACTTGATAAAATTTCGTCTGCATTTGAAATCTTTTGACGGAAATACCATGTAATAATTATTGAAATGTGTAAAAATAATAGTTTGAAAATAGCGAACATTGTAAATGATTTTAATTACAGACTTAGATAATAAATTGTGAAAGAGTTCAATGTGCTTCATTTGTTTTAAAAGATTCCATGTTGTTGTATTATTAAATGTTTCTCTATTGCGTCATAGAATAATTGACTACTTTTAGTAAAAAACAATTCTGAAAATAATTTACATCACTAAAATATTGTTTCATTAAAAATCACTAAAAAAATCACTAAATATAATTAACGTTAAAGTTACATGTAAAATAGCAGCATGAAACTTATTTTTAATTACTAAAGACTGATAAAAAATTGAAATTATAATAAAAATATTTTATATTTTTATTTATTTTTTCACAATTGCAAGAAATTTTGAAATTAAAACTATTTTTAGCCCAAGCCCAAAGTCCTCTGTTATTATGAACCCGACAGAGCAGGAGCCCGAACTCATCTCTAAAAATAAAGTTTAGAAATATGGAATCTCGAATATTTAACAGCAGCATAGACAGCTTAAAAATATAAAATTGACGAATATTCAAAGACTTACTTGCACAAACTTCAAAAGATGCATTAATTTTATTAAATGGTTTGAAATAATATTTATTTTTAATAAATTTCTCAGAGAAATTTTTACGACTGATATAATAGTTAATAAATATTATTGAAAAACGAGGTTTAGAAGATTTGATTAATGTTTTATTTCTATCCATATATTTACATAAATAGCTTTTCTGAGAAGTTAAGGATAGTCGAATATGACTTTCCACTGGCAAACTTCTAAATTCTCTATTTATTTTTTTTACCTAAGTTGGATAAGTATATTTACGAATGCATATCTTAATATAAAATCTAACAGGAGAATGACATTTTATAAGATAACGTTGAGGTTACAGACTGGCTAATAAGCAGATGGATTTTCAGGTTGAGGATGGTTTAATTACACAGCGATGCAAAATTAATATAATACTCTGTTAAAGTATAATTCAAATCATATTGCTGAAATATTTCGCGACCTTAACAATCATAAATAATCTTAAAATCCTATGAAAGTTGACTGTTCTCTGATTAGACGCTCACCTGAGTTTCAGGAGAGGTACGGAATCGAAGGTGACGTAGAACACACACCAAAGCAATTTTGACTTCCATGAGGGCAAATCTCATGGCTATACAGTTTCTTGGACCTGCACCAAAGGGTAAGTATGTGAAGGGATGACGTGTAGACTTTCCTTCTGGTGTGAACCTGAAAAAAAATATGTAAGAAATGAATGCACTTTCCAAACGTATTTTCATGGGAGACAAAAAAAAATGACGTTATGAAACTGCTCGATACACTCGTAGTTGAGAGAGTCGCTTTGATGTAATATATAGGAATATGGGAAATGGGTATTAGGGATCTGTGAAACGGCAGTTTTCTCACAAAGTGAGAAATTTCAGCAATGTATATTTCTCAACATTCGTTCACTAAAACGTTACCTTATTACTATTTTTAGGTGTGTGTCCTTTTCTTATTTTGTTAAATTTTCCAACACATTAATTTATACATCTGTTTTCTTTAAAACCTTTTTATTTCTACAAGAGTCTGCAAATGGTAGCTAGGTAGTCACCGGAAGGAGAACATGCACCAATCCCCTGTGATGATGCATAGAACCGGCCAGGTCTAACACTTAATATCCGATCCCGACTTCTCGTGGTGCAGGCCGTTGCTACCGTTCAAACGAAATACTCTCTTGTTGAAATGAACGGAAGCGGGAAACTGCCAGATTAGTGTGACCTACTGATCTGGACAACTATGGCTACTTTTCTTTTTTTCTACCCTGCTGAGGAGTGGTCAACGACACAGGGTTATGGTGATGGCCATATAAACTTACTGGACTCGATTAAGGCTCTGCGCTTGATTATGGATTCTGAATTTGCTGCATTGGTGGGCTTCTGTGGAGGGAAAATCTACCGCTGTGTTTTTTGTTTGTTTGTGGGTTGATAGTCCCAAATGAATAGTTTCACAGGATATGTTTATCTGATGGTGGATAATCCGGAGCAGAGGTCATTGCAGGCACCTGAACTCTTGCTTCTACGGGCATCGTTAAATTCTACCTTGGAGGAAGTCTTTCAGTGTAGATGGCTTCAGCCTTTAGTGGTGGGGGAACGGGTCTTTGCCCCATGTCTGCGATTAGGGGGCTGTTTGATATTGTCGGCATTCCCTCTCTCAATAAACATAGTTTCTTTAAACATCCCACTAACCATTTTCTCTCCATAGGTAGTTGGAATGTGAGGACTCTGCACAGAGCTTGTTCTCTTGATGTCCTCGCACAAGAACTCCACAGTTATAATTTAGATATTCTCGGCTTGCAAGAGACCAGATGGACAGATAAAGGTCAGATTCTTAAAAATAATCTTAAATTTCTTTTTTCAGGGAGGGACGACAATAAGCATCACCAAGGCGTGGGTCTGCTTGTCAGCAAACACGCTAGTGATGCTCTTCTAGGATATGAGTGCATTAATGAAAAGTTTCTTACAGCAAAATTTCAGACAAGCGTTAAAGACCTGAATGTTATCTGCTGTTATGTCCCCACTGAGGATGCCGATGAGGATGAGAAGGATAGGTTTTACGGACAACTTCAGGATATTCTGAATTCTGTCAAAAAAGGAGATATTACCCTTGTTCTAGGTGACTTCAATCCCAAAGTTGGAACTGACTCTGACCTTTGGGGAGGGCTAATAGGCCCTTTTGGTACTGGTAGTTGCAATGGCAATGAGCAACGTCTCCTACAGGTAAGTAAACTGAATGGTTTCAGAATAATTAACACCTATTACAAACACTGCGACATACATAAGTAAACATGGGTTTCACCAGATGGGCTGCATATGAATATGATAGATTATATATTAATTAACAACAAATGGGCAAGTTCTGTTAGGAATATCAGGTCATATAGGGGGATTGAAATTGGATCTGACCATTACCTTGTTAAAAGTGTCTTGCAACTTAAGAAGTGTTGTGCTAAGGTTAATAATTTTTACCTTTAATTCTGAAGCTCTGAAAGACCCAGTTATAGCTAAAGCTTACCATGATAGGTTACCTAATCATTATGACAGTAATGGTTTACTTACTACTGAAGTTGAGGAAGAATGGAACCGTTTTAAACAGGCTTGTTTGGAAACTAACAGTACTCTTTTAGGAAAAAAAGGAGATATAGGAGGTAGAATTATTTGAGTGATAAGGCACATGAGATTATTTCAGAAAGAAAGAACTGCAGGAATGTTCTTAATCAATACCCTACTAATCCTAATAGAAGCATTACAGATAGCTTAATAAATGTGTAAATGATCAGTTAGCTGCTGATAAGAATCTTTGACTTGATGGCTTGGCTGACAAAGCCGAAGAAGCAGTTAGATATAACAACGGCAGAGTTATCTGCTGTTGTAATATCTGTCCCAGATAGTTAATGTTTTGTGTGGTAGAAAACGGACAGGTATACAGGGATTGAAGGATAAACAAAGCAAAGTTATTGAAGGTGAGGATTCTGTCATGGCTAGGTGGGCTGAGCATTTCAGTGATGTTCTAAACAATGTAGTTAATTCTACTCCCATTGTTTGTAATGATCATAGATGCATTACTGGCTTCAATGGTGGCCCTATAACACAATCTGAAGTTATTTTGGCTATTTCTAAACTTAAACTAAATAAATCCCCAGAGGTCGATGAAATTACTACGGAAATGCCTAGAGCGGAGAATGTTTCGGTTACCACATGGATGAATGAAATTTTGAATGTCTTTTGTGGTAAAGGCCTGGTTCCTAAGGATTTTATCAAAGCTATTATTATCCCTATTTTTTAAAAAAATGTGATCGCAGTTCTTGTTGTAACTATAGAGGTATGAGCTTACTTTTTGTTTCAGGTGAAGTTCTTTGCATGATGGTTCTTAACAGATTTAAGAATCTGGTTGAAAGTCAATTGCGTGATGACAATGTGAATTCCGAAGTGCTAGGGTATGTGTAGATCATATATATTCACTCACACAGATTCTTGAGAAAAATTTAGAGTTTCAGAAACCTTTGGTTGCTAGCTTTGTTCATTTCAAAAAGACTTTCGACCTATTGATCGTCATAATTTGTGATTGATTGTGAGATCCTATGGAATGCCAGAGAAGTGTGTTAACGCAATGAAAGCTCTCTATAATAACACTGAGTCGTGTGTGAGAGTTGGTAAGGCTTATAGCAATTGGTTTAACATTGCTTCTGATGTTCGATAAGGGTGCATTTTGTCTCCTTTTCTCTCTAGTTTGGTTATTGATTATGTTATGTCACTGCAAGGAAAAGATTTTGGGCTTGAATGGTCTAGAGATACGAAAATTTCTTATTTAGATTATGCTGATGATTTAGCCCTTTGGCAAATGATGTTGATGAGATGAACTCTTTTATTCGAGCTGTTGATGAGACTGGTAGTAGAGTAAGTTTGGTTATAAACAGAGAGAAAACTAAAGTGATGAAAATTGGTCAGGCAAGTTGTGATGCAGTTCATCTGAATGGTTGCAGTCTTGAGCAGGTGTATCAGTTTAACTATCTTGGGGACTATGTAACAGATGCTGGTGATGTGCGGCATGAGATTAACATACGAATAGGGATTGCTGCCGGGACTTTTAAGAATCTATGGAGAGTGTGGGCTAAATGGCCAGGTCACAGGAACCCGAAGGCTCTGAGAAGGTTTGGGGAGGGGACCCACTGGAACAGCTGTTGGGAGACAGATGGTAGCCTCCCGTCAACCCACCCAGAGTGTTCTTTAACGTGCGCAGGGTATGGCTCTCCCGCACACGGGGCCACGGCTTAATGTCCCATCGGACGGACGATGGAATTTCCAAGCACATCGGTGTCCCCTACTGACCGTGGCAGGGGGGGGGGGAATTTTGCGGAGATAAATCTCAACGCTGACCCAGCTGGGATCTCGAAACCGGGAACTGCAGATTACGAGCCTGGCGCCATACCGACTGAGCCACCCACCACCCCCAGACGAATAGGAATTTCTGCCGAGACGTTATAGGCGTATACACCTAAAGACTAAAATTAGACTGTATAATAGATTGGTTTTCTGTGGGGTTAGATATGGTAATGAAACTTGGAAGTTTTGTAAATAAGATAACAGGAAACAATATGCTTTTGGCTCTAGTTGCTTACGCAGTATCTTGGGCATTAGGTGGCTTAACTTTATAAGTAATGATGAGGTTAGGTAAAGGAATCAACAACTTCCTTTAAACGCATATTGTGCAGAGAGAGACCCCGTTGGTTTGGCCATGTTGCCCGTATGGGTAATTATAGATTAACGAATGGGGTCATGAACAGTGTGCCTAAAGTCCTCAGAAAGAGTCGAAGACCTAGGATGCTGTGGGCAGACAATGTGAAACAGGACCTTGTAAGAATTGGTGTGCAGTGGCCGGATGCAGCAGATATAACTCAGGACACATATGCCTGAAGAAGTAAATTGCGCAGTCTGATTGGACCTTCGTAGCCCATTTCAGCTTGAGGATGATGATGATGATTTCTGCAAAGTCTTTATCTAATTTAAAACTGGTTGAAAAAATGGAAAAAAAAAGAATTAGAAGTAATAAAAAAATAAAGATATTAACTTATATCAGCTACAATTTTTGATAATGAATATAAATCTGTGAAACATATGTTTTCAAGATACCATCACTCGAAAGCTAGTCCCCAATATCTGCCTTTCTTCCATGAGATTCTGATGCTCATTTGCACATGTGTCATTGTTTACAACAGTTTAATTTTGACGCAAATTGTTAAAAGGTTTTATCACTGTTTTCATAGATTTCGATCCCTTATAATTACCCAAACAATTGACTTACTAATCACAAATTTGTTATATTAGTTTCCACTCTACTACCCTTGTTGCATTTAAAAATTCAAGCCCCTAGTTATAATAGAACGCGATTTAGATCCTTAATATTCGTTTGTAAGAGCGATGGGTTTTGAGTTTTCCTATGTGTTATAAATTCTAAATGTGTTCTATATGCTGTCATTTTTTTTTTAATTTTAATGGGCTATGATTTCATCTCTGGGATTGCTTACCAGTTTTTTTTTCAAGGTGAAAGGACAAACCTATAGTTGGCGATGTAACTATACACTGCAAAATTTTTTTGCGGGATGTAAGTATATACACTCCTTATATACTATACTACGTATTTAGGTAAAATTTTTGCAATGTTTCATTCTTTTACTTTAATATTAGTAATTATCTTAAATGTTTTTCGTATTATTGTGCAATGTATGCATTACATAAAACAATATTGAGATAAACAGTTCTATTAAATAACTTTAAAGTGCAAATCCAGTCTTAAAAAAAATAATAACACCCCCTCAAGCAGCTGCTTGCCACAGAGGTCTGACAGGAGCCTGTCAGTTTATATGCCTTAGTAGAAGGTGTCTGAGGATGGCAGGACCTTAGCAGTAAAACGGGGACTCGGACTAAGGAACGGGGACTCGAACTCGATCTAAGGGACCCGGGACTGGAACCCAGGTCCCTTAGATCAGTAGCCAAGCGCGCTAACTACTCGGCCATACACGTGTAAATTTAATTTTGTAAATTAGGAAAACAAGTAGCCATACAAAATAATTCTTTAACTGTTATTATTCTTTAAAATTACCTGTCTGGATCAAACTTCTCAGGTTCAGGATAATATTCGGCATCATAATGCATGGCATAAACCGGCACTACTACGATCATTCCTTTGGGAATGGTAAAATTGACTTCCTTCAATTCGTAATCTTCATCTGTAACCCTTTCTAACCTGATGGAAACAGTTCTCATTTAATTTCAGTTTCAGTTGTGTAAGATGTATAAGAACAGAGGTAAAGAAAAAAAAAGCATCGTTGTAGCAGAGAGAAAAATAAACATAATTTCTTTTCTTACCTAAAATTATTTAAAATATAACACAATTTTCATGATTCGTGATGAAAGTCTGAAATTTTAACAAAAAAATTCATAGTAATTAAGATTGATTTGGTTTGCCTTACTTTTTACATTAATTTACTTCTTTAATAACGCACCAATGACTTTATGATTTCACATTTTTAGGACGTGATGATCAAAATCATAGGCAAGCTATAGGCCGCAGGGTGATTCTTTAACGTAATAGTGATATTCTTTTAAGATATGACTATATTAACTGAAGTCTTCTCACTCTCGAATTTAAAATAACGATTAAACACTTAGATTGTTGTCTAACCCTCTTCCCCATCATGAACTCTGATAGAAAGAGGAGAAGACGTTTTAAAGAAACTTCACGACATTTCGAATTTTCTCAAGAAAAAAGATATTACCGTTACAGGAAAAAATTCTGATGTTTCAGTCAGAATGATAATAACAATTCGTTTAAAATAATTCGTTTGCAGCTTTACCTGAGGGCAAAAGAAAACTTCCGTAGAGTCTCAGCGATGAAATTGTCCAAATACTTCATTTCACGAACGACTTCGTATGTCAACTCGCCCTGAAAAGAAACAAAATAAAAATGAAGAAAAAGGAAAACTTTAGTTTAATTTCTTATGATGACAGTTCTTAACATTTCATACCGAGAAATGGTTCGCACCAAATTCGAAATAAGGGTGTGAGTGTAATATTAAATATTTATACGATGTAGGATTACTTGTATGCCATGTTAACCCACAGCAGTAATAAAATAGTTATTGACAATCCTTACTTATTTCAATGCTTTTAATACATTTCTTGAACAATGCATGTAGCAGACATATGCTTAGTAATTTTTCGTTTCCATTCCTCTTACTAGCAGTCTGAAAAGGACCTTGGACCTTCCCCCGTTCTTAGATCTGAGATCTTGGTAACAATAACTGTCACTGCACAATATTTGTAATGTGACTTGATTGCAGAAATTGAAACAGGAATATAGCGATTTTCGGATCACCATATATTTAGTTTATAATCATAGATAAAAAAATTAATATGTACATATAACGAAATTTAATTACACGGATAATTAATAGAAATATACTTTTTCCAAACATTTCTTTTTACGGAATTCATAACTTTTTCAATGTAACAAAGATACCAAAGCGGAAAATTATTTTCATGTTACAAAGCATTAACATTTGCTAGCAATTTATATAGCTGTATTAGGTAAAATGTTTTAGTCTTCTGTTCTTAAGCAATTATGCATAAAATAACGCATAATAATTGACAGCTGGTAGTCAAATTGGTGATTTCTGAAACTGTGCGATTCTGTTTTTGTTTTGTTTCTGAAACTGGGCGATTTCTGAAATTTGGCGATTTCTGAAACTGGGAGTTAATTTTATGAATTCCGAAAGCACAGTGGCCATACAAAAAATCCCATCAGATGGCCTTGAAGTTTTACAAAGCAGTTAAAACTAATTTGTTTCATTTTATTTCTTTTGATTACACCAATATGTTTTTGATAAACCTTCAATGGATGTGATGTAGAGAGAAAAAAATACATTCTTAGAACAGCAGTTTATTTATAGTAAATTGTCCTGGTTTTTTGTTGTTTTACTTCTGAATAGAGCTTAAAGAAAAAAGTAATTTTTAAAAATAATCATTTGTTTATACTGAGTCTGTCTATCGTTGTTTACGTGATCTTGTGATTTGGTCACGACCGCTAAGTCACAAGGATTTCAAGATTCAACTGGGTAGGAGAAAAGGATATACTGGACAGCTGATGAAGCAGGTGAAGCTTCCCGTCTGGGCTTTTCATTGCGTTCTAAAATGTTCATAGGATCTCTCTTGCACAGATAGGTGATGTGCTGTATACCCTTGTGCTCGTGACAGCCCCCCCCCCCCCATCGGACGACAGGGTGCTTTTCAAGCCTATCTGTATCGCCCTTTCCACCGAGGGCAGAGCCACGGTTAGAAGAAGAAAGCTTTATGCAAATATTAACGGGATGTTAATCGTGCAGAGCAATGAATAAAGAGATAGAGAGCAAGAGTATAAAAATAGTTGCGATCCATGGCTGTACATTAATGGTGGGATCTCATATTATTCAGTGGCGTAGTAGATTTTTCTGTGCTCAGTGCCTGAGGGTAAGTTACAAGATTTGCGCCTCGAAGACAAAAGCAAAAGCGCAATGCTTGATTCCCGAGTTTGCACCCCATAAGCCTGAGGGCAACTTCTTCCCTCACTCCCTTACCTAAACCTCTGCCCCTTTAACTTAATTACTTTGTACACTTGCTAATATGATACTTTTCCCAGGTATATTCATACCATGTCACATTAAAAAATATATGAAAGTAATTCGCTTCCATTCATATATTCCAGTGCACAATGCACGTCTGTGCGGGGGTGGCTCAGTCGGTAGCGCACCAGGCTCGTAATCTGTAATTCCCAGGTTCGAGTCCCAGCTGGGTCAGCGTTGAGGTTTATCTCCGCAAAATTCCCCGCCCTGCCCACGGTCAGTAGGGGACACCGATGGGCTTGGAAAGGCCGCCGTCCGTCGCATGGGACGTTAAACCGTGGCCCCGTGTGCTGGAGAGCCATACCCTGCGCACGTTAAAGAACACGCTGGATGGCCTTGACGGGAGGCTACCATCTGTCTCCCAACAGCTGTTCCAGTGGGTCCCCTCCCCCAACATTCTCTGAGCCTTCGGGGTCCATGTGACCTGGCCGTTTAGCCCATTGTGTGCAAAAAAGTGCCGCTCAGAGGTAAAACAACCCAACCCAATGCATGTCTTTCTCCATGAGATGCTGACTTGAATCTCGCACAGCGGCGTGACTATTTCATTGTTGTCGTTAGCTAATTACTACTCAAAATTACTAACATTTTTTCATTTCAAACACTTCGGAAAATAATTTGTTGTTTCCGTATAGGTATAATTTTGTAGAACAGTAATTGATACGAAATGTCCAACAATTTATGGTGATATGGAGAAAACTCACTCTTCTCCATGATATTGTGGTCCCTTTAGAAAACGAAACGAGGGAAATCCGAAAATTTCACAAAACATTTTTCGAGATCACTGTAAAAACCGAAATTAACCAAACTACAATTTTATTTTCTGTAGCAAACTAACGAAGGTTAAAAGGCACCTGGAGACTTTTTTTTGCAACTTATTTATAGTCGTACTTCAGACATATATTTTTATGCCCAAAATATTCCCTTTTGTGGCGGAAATTAAAGATGATTCTGAAAAAGTTTTTTGAAACAACCTTATTCGCAGATTCCTTCCAAACTTCGTCTCATCTGTCATTTTAGCAATATTTTATTTATTTCTTATTTCAAACCTTCTTTGCACAATAAATGAAAAATGCATTCTGATTTAGAATGGATTATATTAGATATGGGCTTGTTACCAGTTAAATGAAAATTTTGTATGTTTCGGTTCTGTCAGATTGTCTCAGAATCTGTAAATTTTAAGTATTTTAGAGTACAGTTGTTTGAAAGATTGTACTGACTAATTCAGTTGCTAAATTACAGCTATTTTCAGTGGAAAATCTATTTAGAAGCGGATTATAATCATATTCACTTTTTTGGAAGAATTTTCATTGAGTTAATATCTTTAATAAAAAATCATTAATAATAATACAGTACACTGCAAATACAATATAAAACACAAATACAACTGATGCAGAAAAGAAAACAGAATTTTAGTCATAAATATTTTGAGCCATGTAGTTTTATATTTCGTCCAAGATCAAAAGACATAAATATGCAGAAGATTTAACTTCTGACAAGTCTATATATGAATGATACGGTTGAATAATGATAAAGATAAAATAAAAATAGCAAAATACCGTTTCTCCAATTGTTTCATCGATCTCTTTAATGAGCTTCTCTTGAATTTCAGGATTCAGAGCCAAGTTGTAGGCAGCAAAAGACATAGTTGTTGCCGTGGTGTCATATCCGGCCAAGAAGAAGAGGACGCACTGAGCAATGAGCTCATTAAGAGAGAGACCTAAAATAGAAAATGGAAATGATTCAGAAGTGCTAATAACGAATTTTAGACCAGTTTCGATAAAAATGTGTCGATCAATTCATTTCATATTTTAATTTGTTTTATTTACATTTTAATGCATTTAAGTTCATAAACATAATCAATCTGTTTTTCATTCTACATATCATTATGCATAACCCATTTTGTCCAACTAAGACAAACGTTTGAACAAATATGTTTCAAATTTATACTGAATAAAGTCATATTAGAAATTCACATTGCAAAGGAGCGTCGCGTGTGGTTATCATTTTCATCTAGGCAGCAAACAAAAGCATTATCACAGTATTAATCTTTTAAAAATGTTTTTCCTTCAGAACTGAAGAAGGTTCTACCTTAAAACGTTATGAATCATTGCTAACAGTTCTAGTTGGTTTCTGTGCTTAATTTTCAGTCGTCCATAACATGTTTTCAGTCCAATAAATTATTTTATATTAATCTAAATTATCCCAACTCAATGGTAACGGTCATCGACCTTCCTGGGGGGGGGGGGATTGATTGAGTGATATGGAGAGTGGGGGGGGGCACTTTTCATATCACTCAAAATGTGTGGGAAGAAGAGGATAAAACTGCTTGAAAAGACAAGGAATCCTCATTTACTAAGCAAAGCTCTATTTATCTTTACCATAAGAAATGTAAAAAGTATTGAATCATGGGGTGTTTAAAAATTTATTTTTCATCATTGGTTCAATGCAATATTGAAACACCTAAACTTGGGCTGGGTTTTGTTTCGTTTTGAGTCTAAAATGTTGTTTTACATATGGGTTAAATGTCAGAGGGATTTCCAAGCTTAGGATAGAGTCGGGAAAAGAGTCGAAATAAATAGTTGTTACTGATACGATAGTAACCGCCTGTCATTATCATAATAATTGTTGGTTTTGGAGAAAAATATATTTAAGGAAACTGAAGTTTAGAAAAATGAATTATTTAAAATCTTGCAATGCCACAAAGTATTGCTAAAAGCAGAATTACTTTACAGATTGCTTTTATAGGGATAGACTGTTTTGAAAAGTCGAGCATTGTTTCCTTTGATGTGAACAAGGAATGGCTCTTCTGTTAGATAAGCTCAACGCTTTATACGATCGGCAGCTGCTTTTCTAAATTTTAGGATCATCTGTGTCTTCGCTGTGATCGAAAGCAGCGTGTGGATGAGAAGAAGAGAAAACAACAAAATGGAAAAATCTACGTTGGTGATAAAAAATTTGAAAGAAGAAGGTTTTGTTTTCTGAGCGATCCTGCTGGTCGCGTGTAGACATCTATTATTACTTGCTAATTACTAATATGAAATTTATTTAATTGCGTAAATTGAACTTTAGATTTTCTATTTTCTTTCATTAATCTGTTTAAGTTTACATGACAGATGACTGAGTGAAATTGGAAACATTAAATGACAATCTGATGTTTATATATCTATAGTTAGCAGGAATATTCAGAATCAACTAATTTCTTTGGGATTTTACAGGTTTTATATTGTAAAAAAAGTTTTTTTGAACAGCGCTAACAATTTTAAAACGTAAATCCTAAGATATTTGGAACAGCTGTAGTTGATATGCGTCTCTTAGGAGGACTACAATTTTCGAACAAATTGTATGAGATTTTTTCATGTATATCTTAAATATTTTTAGTCGATATTTTATTTCTCAAAGATCTGCAGCATGAAACCGAATGAAAACGGTAAATGAAATACATCTTTGACTTTAAAACAGAAAAAACGGTTAAAAATGTAATTTTGTGTAAAGAATTTTTTTAAAATCTTGCAGCAATGCAAAGAATACTTGAAATCACAATAAATTTACAGGATATAATAAAAAGTTACTTTTGTAATGATCTACTGTCTTGAAAATCTGAGGGTTGTTTTCTCCATGGCTATAATCTGTGGCATTATCATCTTCATCGTCGCTCTTCTGAACTTCCAAATGTTCTTTAGCAGCATCCATCATGAGCTGGAGAAAGTCATTCTTTGTCTGTAAGAATAACGGAAATTTACTATGAAAAATATTGCGCATGCGTATTCTAGCATTTGATATTCACCAGATTCTTACATATTTTGACTGCAATCAAGCTAGACAATTAACCATAAACTACATATCAACTTAAAGAATTTTAATCAAGTGGATTAAAACATCAGACACAGCAAAATATCTAAATTCCAAACCAGACATTCTGAAGTGTGTAGGAGGTATTACCTAGTAGCAACAAAATGCTATTATATATAATATTATAGGTCCAGAAATTTCATCATTCTCTCATGTCATGTTTCTCAGTAGTTCTGCATTATAATACCGAATTTTTTGCTACTTCTTTACAATAGTTCTGCAATGTACCTGTATTATATCCGAAACCAGTTAAAATAAATTTCACAAGATTATTTATTATTTTATGAGGTTGTAAATTGCAGTTTGAGTGTATAAGTATCCTATAAATATAGACAAAACTCTCAGTATTCTATAGATCAAGCCACAAATATCTGTACCCTGTAGCTCAAATATTGAAAAGGAAATTGAATACTAATAGCGAATATTATTTGTAACGAGCATGTAGATATATAGATACAGAGTTAGAGTATATCCGTTTCTTATAGATCTGCAATCATTTACAATATTGCTATGCTTCTTAGGATCAAATATAGAATATGGAAATAGAATATCCATAACGACTATAATTTTACTTTTAGCAATCATATATGATAGATAAATTTCGTTACACGAAACTGAAATTCAAGAAATGTCATACAAAGAAACATTAAAATTACAAATGAATAACACTTTATTTTATTTAATCTTTAGAGTCATATTTATACTGCAAGTAAGGGCTTAATTTTATTTAATAAATAAGGCATTTTGTAATTGGCTATCAAATCAACAAAAAATAAAAGTCGATAAATTCATTTCATAAAAGAAGGAAATAATATTGAAAGAAAATAAAAAATATTACTATTTTACAGTGTATTTTATATATCTTTTTGTTCAGACTGCTGGCTAAATTATTATAAACACTACAGCTAGTGCGAAGACCCATGATACATATCAATGCTTGCAAACTTTCTTATTGACATTAATATTCTACGTCACGACGAAGTCCTATAAAAGCAGTAAAGGCATGATGAAAAACAATGTGAAGTGCAACATACATAAAAAGGCTGATCAGATTGATTTCGAAAGGGGGCTAATCGTTGGAGAGCGATGGATAGGACCATCCATAACGGTGGTGATGGAACTCAAAGGAAAATCGCGGAGCACAGGTATCCTTAGGGTATGGAGAATGGCAACGGTCTCAAAAAACGTCCGCCAATAGTGGCAAATGCTAGAGGAAAAAGATTCTGACAGACAGGAATAGGAGTTTGTGGGCACAACTATACGGCAAAATAGAGCTGCTATAGTTCATCAGCTGAAAGAGATGACAGCTAACAGTGGTCCAAAATCCATTTCAACCAGAGCTATGGGCAGAGTTGAAAACTTAGAAATTTGTGAACTGTACCATGATACCTAAGACCAAGTATTAAGAAGGTGTTCAAAATAATTTGGCGACTCAGTGTATATCAAGTGTTTCACAATCTGTGGTATGGGTACTTCCTAGGGCACGTCCAATATCATTATGGAAGTACGCGAGAAAAAGCTGGTAACAGTAGAATATATATGTTCGGTAAAAATAAAATAACCTTTTTCATGAATATTATATTTTCATATTCTGAATTTTATCCTAAGAAGCATAGCGATATTGCAGATTTACTGCGAAAGGAATGAGCAATTTAAAAGTGTTTAGGAAATTATTGGATCTCAGAATATGCGATGCAAAAAAAATGATTGTATTTAAAAAAATTGCAAAGACCTGAGACAACAAGAAAGTTGGATTATTTGATGCGTAATACAAAAAGGTTAGAAACATTATAATTATTATTAAAGCTATTTTAGAAAGCTTGCAGTATTTTTCAACGGATGACTAACAACTTTCTTGAAGAGAATGGTGATTCGCATATTCATTTAATTTAATTAATTTGTTTCTATTTTTTATCCATGTATTTTTTGAAATAGATTTTGGCATAATGATCATTTTATGGATAATGTAAAAAACTCTTTTTACAATAAATTATATTTATTTTCTGATGTATATTTCAAAAAAACAAATTTGAAGTCTAAACCCTCAGTATTATTATATTTGATGATCAGTTTTTAATATATACTAACGTTTTTGTGATACAATGTAGGCATTCCTTGATTTCAGTATTAGTTTTTCTGTCATTCCTAGTGCTTGTCTCGATGTTTCAACTGGTAACATTTTCAACAAATGGTATTTGCAAAGAAATGACTTTCTTACTTACTTGTCCAGTTCGTTTCCGTTCTTCTATAATTCGTAATGTTGTAGTCAGAAAGAACTTTGATACTTCAGGAGAAAGTAGAGAGATCTTGAATAATTTCATAAAAGAAGGAAATAATACTGAAAGAGAAAAAAATATTGCTATTTTTTTAAGGATTTTTACTATATTTTTTATCGCAAGCAATTGCACTGAAACATTTTCGATAATAATTTGCTTATAATTATATATGCGAGTTTGTATTTATGAAACGTTCTGCTATACGAATTTCTTTAATTCGCTGCAAAATTTATCATCATTAATTGCTTGCTATATTGTATGTGTTCTCTAACGATAGTCTGGTATTGGTTGATTGTTTTACCTCTGAGGGGCTAAGAGGTTCAACATATTGTTACAACAGATGAGCGTGCTACAATGAACTTGTGATGCGATGTTTCGTCTTGAGCTCGCGTGAACTACAGCGTAAGAATTACGTCACAAACTACTTCGAACGAACTTAAAGAATAAATTGTTGTTAACTAAGAGGAATTGAAGTGTGAAGGAAAACATAGTTTGTTTTAGTCTGTGCAGTGTAGTGTAAAGAAGAAACGTTTTTATTTAGTGTGTTCGCGGGAAGTTAAATAAGTTTATTAGTGTTGATGGACTGTTAGTGGACTGACAAAAAAACCCCGAATGCTCAGGACACTTAAAAAAATGTGGCTGAGGAGGTTTTATGTTAGTCAAACAAGCAGAGCTGATCTCAACTTTTCTGTAGGAAGACTTCATCGTTTGATGCACAGTAATCTTTAGTTTGTTTACAAGAATTGGTAAGGTTATTCTCGATAGATTGCAGATCACTCACAAATATGATTGTACCACTTATCAACTGTGGTAAGAAGCCTTAATTTTATGCTTTGAGTGTATATATTTGAATTATAGAGGGAACATCACTTTGTATGAATAATAAATAATAAGGTGCTAAGTTCTTCTGAAGATTTATTTTCATGAACTGATATAAATTTGTGTTGGTTGATTTTAGTTTATATAAATGTTTTCATTCATATAATTGTAATAAATTACATTATTTTAGAATTATAATTGTTAAATACTATTTTTGAACTCACGCTCAGTTTTCATTCGTTTAATTCATAACAATATAATGATAATAATGATATATTAATGTTAATTACAATATGTTGAATATACGAGTATCAATATATGCGCATATTAATTATTAGCAATATGTTAAATTGTAGTGTTTATATAATGTAGAAAAATTAATTAGTACAACATTTTTCTCACTTTCGTAAAATATATGAAGACAATATTGTAATTGCAAAAAAAAAATCTCGAATGTGTCGATTACGAGCACATTTTACGGCAAGCTGTTTCTTTAAAAAAAAAAGTTTAGGAAAAAAATTTCCTCAACTCCTAAAAGTGATTTTGCAGTTCATCTCTCTGTGAAAAGAAGTATCAAGCTGAAATAAAAAAAAAAATGTTAGTTCTTAATTTCTATCCAATGTAGTGGGAGTATGCATTTTGCGTCACAGTGATTAAGGGCTACTTGTCATAGCAGCGATTTTCTAAAAATTGCCTCGGAATTTTCCTCAGAATTTAATTATTTTTAATGTGTTCAGTCATAAGCTATGTAGTCTACACCAATAACTATTTATACTTATTAATATAAAGTTTTTCGCCATATAAACCTATTACTTATATAATCGTATCCATTCATTACAGATCCCTCAGTCCAGGGTTTTTTAAATTGTATCCACGGATCCTCTAGGGCAGGGGTGGGCAAATAGCGGTCCGCTAAGTGTTTTTTGTGGCCCGCCAAGACAGTCAGAAAAATCCGCCTTAAACCGAAATTTCCTTCCCGTGCGCGACCGAAGATTCGTCTCGTATTTTCCACTAGGACGGCCACGTCAATACGCATGCGCAGTGTAGATAAGAAAAACAATTGCCCACCCCTGCTCTAGGGGATCGTTGAACCGGACACAAATAGTTTGTTAATATGTGTTTCTGTACATTTTTCTGAGGGTAGAGCAGGTGGAGCTGGTGGAGGTCCATAGCTTTCATATAAATCTCAAAGAGTTCCTTGACCCAAATAAAGTTAAGAACCATTGCCTTAGTGTGAAATTTTCGTATAACATTGAATTACAAGGATGCATTCGGTATTGATCATTTATCCAAGCCTTGTGTGTGCTATTCATATGTTCTGCCTCTATTTGGTTCGCACAGTGACTTACGGATACTGGTGTTTACTCGGTATATTGAAAGATATTAGAATTTCGGGATAGAGAACTGCCGAACAATAAAGCATCGACTGCATCTAACTAAATTTGTATTGTTGCAATGGGCAATATATAATGAGGAATACATTTCTGAAAGAGCTTTGTGTATTTTCTTTCAAACGAAGTACTAACGCACACTTACCTCCAAAAAAAGACCGCCACGTTATTTTTCTGTTGACTGCACTTCTGGCAGTGGCCACGAAGGGATTGTTAGGATCATTGTAGGAATTGATTTTAGTAGCAAATGCTGTGCTTGCAATAACGTCCATGGTAAATGTTTCAAATAGCCTATAAACATAAGAAAAATATTTCATTCATTAGGTTTTCGGTTTTTATGCTATCGGTGCTCGAAGGTTAAGGACGAGGCATAAAAACTTGAATAATTAGAAAACACAATAGATTTTAACCTCGTAATTCACAATGACTAGATAATCTAAAAGTGGAGAGTTATGCTAATGAGTTCACGAATAGGGGAAAAAAGGGAACCAAGAGTCAATGGAAACATAGTCTAATATGGCACTCAATCTCTTCTGGCCTTAAATATAGGCTTGGCATCGAATTACCGTGCTGAGAATGAAGTTTTCAACTAGTTCTAGAGGCAGCAATTCTTATTCTTTTTGAGGTAGTCTCCATCAGTGAGGCTTCCGTGTGATAAACTGAGTTTGGCAATTCGTCTCTCTAGGGCATCCCAGACATTCTGTATAAGATTGAGATCTGCAGATATTATTGGTCAATCCGTGGTCCACTTGGTTGCTCTTGAAGGCGAATGAATATAATTATCAATAATCTCATCTTGGTAAATTAACCAGTGAAATGCTTACCTGAGAGCAGATGAAGATTTGGGCGGCCACTGAGAGGGATAAATCACAAACTATCAAACTAAAATCTTCATGAATGTCTCTTTCTCTGATGCTAATTGGAGACAGGGAGATCTTGTTTCCCGTTCTCTTTAGATCAAGGGTTTCCAACTTTGCGGCGTTATGCCACACTTTTGATTTTTGAAAAACCTTCTAGCGCAAATTTGCTATTTATCATTAACCAACTTCCCTGTTAACATCAGTTTCAATTCATAATTAAAAATAAGCACAAAATTTCATAACCTCGCTCCCCTCTTAGAATGTCTTCACGCTCCCCAGTTGGAAATTCCTGCTTTAGATGAATGTTGGTTATCTCTTTGAAGACTGAATCGCGGACTCGCCTGTGAGGTTCATGTTTACTCACTATTCCTAAGTGGTCTAGGTGTCATTGACTCCAATTCAAATTGTTTCTTCTCTGTAGAGTAGACGTTCGTCTATTGTAAGAACTCACGAAGACTCTAATGAAGCCTTCTGCGGAAAGTATGTGAATAAGGAACCTGAAAATTCTGCAAAAAGCAAGAAGATGCAGAAAACTATGAAGCAAGTGGATATGTCGCAGTTAGGACTGTATAACGGTTAACTACCTTGAAATGACCCTTGGGCAGTATTTTAGAAGTATGTTTCGTGTTTCGGAATTGGTTCCACAGACTAAATACAACACTGTGATTTACAATTATCCAATTGTATCTTTCCACCTGACTTTGGTATGCTTCCATTCTTACCATTTCTCTACATCCCAAAAAAACATCCATAGTGTTCCTTTCTGATATTGTCGAAATAATGGCTGTCTCGGATTCAACAATTCGAGCTCCAAACACAGAATAAGAGAGTTCCTCCTTATATTCTACTTAAGAAACTCGTTAAGGAATAATGCCTAATTGCTATTTACATGCTTATAATATTTATATTATAAATGAAAAATGTCGATAATATGACTAGTAAATTTAAGAAAGTTATTTTTCTGATATCAGGATGTTAAATGTTATATTAAACGATCTATCTCATAGCTACGTTAGATGTATAGATGTACTTTTAAAGCAGCGGTTTTCCAACTGTGGTCCACGGTGAAATATCTAAGAGTTCTATGAATTTTACAGTACCTATATTTCAACATATTGTTTTAATTTAATCAGCACCGAAAGGGCTAGGGTCACCCACACAGTTCTATAAATTTGGGAGTCTTCCTTGTTTAGAACTAAAAAGGATCTATCATGTTTACCAACTAAAAATGGAAGTCCGTCATGTTTGTTGATTAAAAATGGGGTTCCACTTTGCTTATTGATTGAAAAAGGTGTGCACAGCTAACTAAAATGTAGGAAATAGTGCTTTAGAAGATGAAAATATATTGGTTGAAGTACAGACCGATCAAGGGAGCCGACACTAATAGTAATGAAATACGACCGTCCGATGAATGAAATTGGAACGAAGATTTCAAAGTGGGGGAAAATAATAGCATACAACAAAGGGGCATCGAACAAAAATTGATGTGGCACATGATTTCTCAGTGGTAATATATTTCGGCTAAAATGAAGAATCTTAATAAAGAACTAGAATAATTATAATGCATATTTCTCACATCACCTTCTGGTATCAACTGCAGTTCCATTCTTAGAATCTTTCAGAAAATTTTCTGTCAGGGTTTTTGCTGAATCAACAATGACGCTTGTCATCTGCAGAGAAAAGGAGAAAGGAAAATAAATTCACTTCAAAAACTGCAGAGAAAGGATTCAAATTATGAAAGTCATGAATTTTAAGAAATAAAATGAAAGGACGGAATCACAGATAAAAGAATAAAATAATGCTCACTTTCAGTGTAGAATCAATGGTTTTTTTTTACTGTCGACAGTATCGGATTAACACTTTGGCTAAATAAACTGCAATCTCGAATGCCAGTATTTTTTGTGAGAGGGAATGATGAGCAAAATTTGTTTTTCTTTGGTGGTATAGTTACAAAACGTTCTTAGCAATATTTATGGTAAAATATGCTATTATATACACAAAATGGTTCGATAATTCTTAATTCGCCACTAGCTATTCCATTGAAGTTTTTAACGAATTTGATTAATCAGATGCTGGAATAGCGATTGACATGAATACTTATTAATAAACTTCATAAAACACCTTCAGCAATATATTCTCCAATGTTTAGTGAACAGATCAAATAAATTGGATGACACTCTGAGAACAACTATAGTATTACCTTTTTAATTTTTCCTGTTGAGAAAGCGGGAGAGATAATCGTTCGAACTCGCTTCCAATCCTCTTTTTGCAATATTTGCACCATGTTGTCAACGATGGGATCTCCAAATCTAAAATTCTGAAATAGAATAGATATATATTTTATCACTTATATGAGTGGGAAACTGAATCAATAATTGTTAAAAAGTCCTAAGTTAAAGTTAGTGTTAAATTAGTTAAAAATAGTAATTAGGGTCAAAAAATGTTGTTCGGAATGGAATTAGGAATGGAATCGGAATAGATATGAGATGTGATTATTACTGATGGCAATACTTGTATTGCCTATGTATGATCCATGATGTTTGCTCCACTGGCATAACTATCATGGCTTCAATGGTTTTGTTGAACTAGAGCCCAGTGATGGACAATGTGATGTGATGTGATAAAATGTGATGGGAAGGTTAGAAACCCTTTAACAATGGGGTTCCTGCTATCCAAACAAAGAATAGGACGTGTAAATCACAATGTAGAAAACAAAAATAATAGTTTTTCTGAATTTTTAAAAGTTCCTACTTGTGCAGAGTAGACTTTCTGTCAGCCAATACTCTTGGATCCTAATTTCGTTTCTTTTCTGTACCAAAATAGATTTCAAAAACAAAAATTAACACTTCAAACAAGGCATGAAAAAAATAACAGTCACAGTTCTTTCTTCAGTTCCAACACAAAAATAACCATGAAGTTATCACTTGAGATACTGGTCACTAGACAAAGTTTGTGAAAAAAACAACAACACATTTTTCTTGAACAGTCAATATTTCATATTTGTAGATTGAATTCCTCCTTTTTTTTTCCGAAAAGCGAAAACCCAGAAAGGACGAATTCAGATTCTGTTATTTAAAGAACTTTCCTTTAAGAAACTGAGAATCAGGGTCTGAATTTTTAATCTATTGCTTTTACTGTAGTATCTGCAGAGAAGAGATTTCATTGACAATTCTTCATCAAAAATTTTCTTCATCTTTTCCTTCAGAATTTGTCGGTGAAATTGATAGAGAGAACAATGTAGAAATACATGAGAAATATTTTCTGGAATTTTACAGATGGCACAAAGTGGAGAGGGATTTTGTTAATTTTGAAGAGCTTTTCATTTAAAGCACAGTGATCAAGGTTAATCCTGAAAAGAGCTGTTTCTTGTCTTCTGGTGAGATGAGAAGTTGGGGTGGGGGGGAAAACCAAAGATGTTGCGATGGAATATACCAACATTGTTGCGACTATTTTGAAAATATTTAATCCATTCAGAATGAATTATTCTATTTTTCTCTAATGCAGAAATATTTGTATGTTATGATGTTATGTATGTTCGGGGTTTTCTGTAAGCTCTCTCTAGCGGTTTTGTCTGCTTCATCGTTTCCTTTAATTCCTATATGGCTAGGAATCCACTTTAGCACAATTTGGTTTTTATTTTCTTCAACATGTTTATTGCATTGCCATAATATTTCTGAAATTAATGAACAGTTAGAGGTAGAAAGTGGATCAGCTAGAAGAGCTTGGAGTGATGACCTGCTGTCTGAAAGAATCAAATTTTTTTCTGAATGAAAATTGAATGCCCCTTCAAGTGCTTTGAGGCTAGCCCAAAGTTCGCCATTCATAATAGGTGGTGGATTAGACAACGAAAATCCTTCTTTAACACTGAGACCAGGAAAGTAGAAAGCACAGAATACTATTCCAGTTTCATCACTTCTAGGACCATGAGTAAAGATGTGGAAAAAACCAGCATATCTCCCATCAATATTATGCATGGTAAGAGCCCATAGTTCTTCAGATGGCTAGTGATGTTTTGAAATCACGTCAGGGATGCAAGGTAAAATATCTGGCCTAGAGATATTCTAAATGGGAAATTTCGGGTGTGCTGTCTCCTACAATATTTATGTTAATCAAATTTAAAAGGAAAATATTACTTTTGATACTTCTAAAAATGCTTGATCTTTTGCAGTTGTTCAAAATTTTATCTAAGATTAGATTTTTATTGGCCTTGGTTTTCATTCTTGCTACGATTTTAAAAAGAATGAAATTTCTTCTAACGCTGAGTGGAGGTATGGCAGCTTTAGCAAGAGATGGAAGAGTTGGAGATCCAGGAAGTAATCCGAGGCAACATCTAATAGCTTTATTTTGACAGGTTCCAAGCTTTCTGCACAAAGAATCGGAAGCATTAAAGTAAAGCTGGCTACCATACTCGAGAATCGGGCGTATTAAAACTTTGTAGAAACCAAGGAGAGTTTTAGATTTAGCTCGCCGTGATATGCCAGTTAGATATCTCAGCATATTGAAGTTCAGCAGAAGAACACCAAGGAATTTGTGTTCTTTAACAACTTCAATAGGTTCATTGTTAATTTGTAGTCTTAATGGGAAATGCTTAGATCGTGGTCTGGAAATAATTAAACACTTAGTTTTATCTTGTGAAGGGTGAAAGTCCCCATTCATCCAAAAACTTATGGACTTGATTGACTGCTATTTGTTGATTCTTTTGAAGGATGTCAGGATCTCTGCCAGTAGACCAAACATCCAAATCATCAGCAAAAATTGAATATTTAATATTTTTGTTTAAGCACTTAGGTAGGTCCTGAAGCATGTTGTTGAAAAGCACAGGGCTGAGAACGCTGCCCTGTGGTAAACCCTCAGAAACAGGTATAAGAGCTGAAAAACATTTCCTAATTTTACTTGAATTTTTCTATCTTTCAGAAAATCGTTATATAGTTAAACATATTGCCAGTTATTCCTAATTTTAAAAGCTCAAAAAGGAGTCCAAGATGCCAAACAGTGTCAAAAGCATGTTGGATATCGAAGAAAACCACAGCCACTTTTGTTTTATGGAAAGAGCATTTTATGACTCAGCAATTAGTTGAAGTAAATTATCTTGAGATGACATTCCTCTCCGAAAGCCCGTTTGAAAAGGAGATAACAGTCCAGATGATTCAAGAAACTAATTGAGTCCGTAAAGTATCAACCTCACAAATACTTTCCCAAGACAAGACGTCAGTGAAAAGGGTCTGTAGGAGCTAAGTAAATTACGTGGTTTCTTAGGTTTTACAAAGGAATGATCTGGGCTATTTTCCAAGTATTTGGAATTGTGCCTCTGTTCTAGCATTCATTAAATAGTTTCAATAAATCTATGAGTCCTTCCTGTGGAAGGGATTTAATAGTAGTATTGATGATGTTATCTGGTCCAGAACTGCTCTTATTTTTGGTTCTTTTTATAGCATTTTCAAGTTCCCATAGGTTGAAAGGAATATTCAAATATTCTGGATAAAGGGGTAAATTTTCCACGACTATTTCCATAAATTTGGAAATTTTATCTTTGCTGTTTCTGAATGAATCAGAAGTAGGTAACATATAATAAGAAGAGAAATGATGGACGAAATATTCTGCTAGCTTCTCGGTTGTGCAATTTAGAGTTATAGTAAGTTGGGTCCAGATGGGATAAGAGCTGATGTTCAGGAGCTGTTCCAATTTTCTTCATTTGCCTCCATATAGCTGATTGAGGAGTCTGGAAGTTAATATCCTTGCAAAAGTGTTGCCACTGTTTTTTCTCAATATTTTTTGTTTCTCTTTTACTTTTAGCACAAACTCTTTGGTATTCTTCAATATCATTTAAATTTCCAGATCTTTTAGCTTTTCTTTCACTTCTTCTCCTATTTGCAGTGATCTTTTTTACTTCTATAGCATAAGAACAAATTTTAATGGGGGCTTTGAATTCTTTAGTGTTAAGTGCTGGACAAATTTTTTTTGTTTCAGAAGCGTTTCTTTATTAGTTTTTTCTGGTAGCCTTTGTTTCTTATCGACAAAATTTATTTCTGGTCGACAAAAGTGGGTGTGAGCGTCGAGCTCTTTTTATTTCTTTATTGTTTAACAAATGTATTTTTTAAGAAGAGTGAAGGAGCCCTGTAAAGAAGTCTCGCACCATGATCCGGCATCACCTTGCTGACACTGGCTTTCTCCCTGTGGATCTATGCGACATATTCGCAAAACTTAAAACTAGCGGTTTTTTATAGAGATAGAAATAATTTTCAACGAAAGGTCCATGTTATGTTTTCACCAGGCTTCAAACTATCGATCTAGAAAGGACGAATTTCGTAGGTGTGTTTTGTCGAAATATGGGCCAAACAAAAGGCGGAAAATTTTTATGAAGAAGATGAGAATACCAAAACTTCACCTTTGAAGTTTGCAAAAACAGTAAGGGCTAAATTTTATCAAAATCCCCGTGGCAGTTGTTATTAAGTTTCTTATGTAGTGACATTTTTGATACACACTCTGTAACAACTATTTGCTCTTGAATAATTAAAGCCCTTCGATTCGTTTTCCTGATAAACTTGAAAGACATCTTTGTCTATATATTCAGGCCAAATTGTCTAATGTGAGAAATAAGTTATAGTTCACCGTTTTATTTGAATAGTGTTGTTAATTTTAATTTTTAATGTAGAAGAATTAAAATAGAGACTGCAGATTGAGGAAAGGAATAAAAGTTCTTAAAGCATCCCCAACTTGACAAGCTGGGTCCATCGCTTCGTGGGATTTACGCCACACGCGCATCCTCCCATCGGCGTTATAGAGTTGAAACCGTGATTCGTCCAACCAGATGACGAGTTTCCAGTCCTCCGCACTCCACTTGTGATAGGCCTTCGCAAACTGCAGCCTAATCTTTCAGTGCCTTGCAGTCAACAAGGGGATATGATGTGGACGTCGTCTGGCATAGCCTGTTGTTTTCCATGGTACGATGGATAATCTTTGCGCATAAGCTTGTGGACGCGCCCTCATTCAATTACGACGTTCTCTGCTCCACAGTAGTCGTGTGATTCCTTGTAACGATACGAGGCAGTCTCCACTCACTTCGACAGTCAATTGCACGTTTATGTCCACATTTCACCCGCTTGTTGGAAGTATTTTCGTATTTCATGTAGTCTTGATATACACGTGTGACAGTCTGACTGGTTTCCAATGCCTAGAGACCTGCTCTATTTATAGAGGCATTGCCAGTTTCAGCGTCCCATGTGACTGGATGTGATACTTGTACTTTGCGCATTGTTATCGGGGTGTATATAATAATTTGTCCATTCAGTGTAAAAGCGCCATATACTGTGTGTGTGTATAATTTATAATACAAAAAGATATTATATATATATATATTATTATTATATATATATTATAATTTATAATACAAAAAGATATTATATATATATTATTATATATATTATATATATATATATAATACTTTATACATATAAAGTATATAACCCCTGCAACAGTAGAGTACGTATCAGCTGCTGAAGGATGTTTACAAAGATATTGATAGGAGGCTGGAGGGACTCAAAACATCTCACTAGAGCACTGTGGTTCAATGTGTGAGAGCAGTTTTCAAGCGGAATACAAAGTCGGAGTAAGCTCCAAACGGAGCTAACATTTTCTCTTAAGAAAAATGCATTTTGGAACACTATTTTGAATAAATAATAATGAATTTTTATATTTTATAAATACAATCAACGATGAAAATCATTATTTCAAAGCAAATTAAAAAAAATCTGTAACAGGTGTCTCATTCATTAAGATTTCCTTCTGTATAAAAAAGCATAAATTATCCCTCAAACAGCTGCTTGCCACAGAGGTCTGACAGTGTAATACGCAATAGAGAAGATCTGTGAGAAAGGCGAGGCCTGAGCAGAAAGACAACACAAATATCCACGCTTTTCCTGGGGCTCGAACCCAGTTCCTTTGATCAGTAGCTAAGCGCACTAACCGCTTGTCACCGAGCAGATATAATCTAAAAACCATGCCGGTCCACTTAGAATGTGTACAAGTAAAAGTCATACAAAATGCATTTTCCTTTTATTACGTTCAGATGTTAGTAAAAGAAATCGTGTTTATATATGCTTCAAAAGTAAAAAGTATTAACAAGCAATAACGCGGGGCTGGAGCAGAAGTGTAGCGGGACATCAATTGGACCACCCTGCCCTAGAGCATCTCAGACATGTTTGTACAGCTGAAGAGGGGAAATCGAATTGTGAAGGGAAAAGTTAAATTTTACATCAGTCCATTCCATGCAGCTGATTCTGTTCGCATCCAAATGTTGGTCAATCTGCCTATCGTGATAAGGTAAAGCCATTATCTGTCTGTGGGATGAAATTATTTTATATTACATCTGCACAATATCACGCATATACGTACAGAATATCATAGTAAACCAGTGGTTTTCAAACCTTTTCGTTTCACGGCGCCCTTAGTGTATAAAGATTTTTCACGGCGCACCAAAAATTTACCAAAGAGTGGGATAGGTGAGCCTGTTGTTCACCACACAATTTCTCAAATCTTGGAATCAAGCTAGACACAGCTACCCTCATTTCATTTGGAGCGTGGGTAATGTCTGCGATAAGGAAAGAGCAGTATGCTGAGTTGAAATTTTGTTATCCCCTGAAGAAAACTGCCACTGAAGCATACGAATCTATCATTGTGACTGTGCATTAGCGCATTGAATTAAGATTGCCTGGAATTATTAAAATTTTGGAATATCCTGTGGCGCACACTTTGAAAATCTCTGTCCTAAACGTTAGAAAGGTCACGGTATCACTAAGGAAAGCATACGAAATCGGTACGACCTCCCATAAAGAAGTTTCTTAAACCACGACATTATCAGAAATGGTATCCCTCTTAATGATATTTGTAAGATAATTCTGTAGGAATTTTCGTATCAGACGACATCTGGAATCACTCTGGTGTACAAAGTGAATTCAACTGTAAATAGTGCGCATCTCCATTCTTTCTGTTTTTTTTTACACTAATTAGGGTTCCTCTTCCTGTGACATTGGGTGAATTGTTGATATGCCATTGGTCGTCTGACATAAATGTCACCCTCTTGAAGTCTTCTGCTATGATGGAAACACATACTAAAGTTAAAGGGGTGTTGCTTATTTTGGAACACATTTATTACCTTATTGATTATGTACAACTTCCTTGATTTGTAGCCAAATACGCTATCCATTAGGAACAATAGGATGTAAAAAAAGATTGTGCCTTATCAGGGAACTGGAAACCCAGGTAGCTTTGATCAGTAACCTTATCTCAAATATGATTGATAAAAATATACAATTCAACAGTATGCGAAAATCTATTAATCATTCTAGGTTTTTTTTTTCATTGCTTTAAAATACTCGCATACTATTAAAGATACGAATTAATGAACTACTTTACACATTTCACGCAATCGTTCAATATACTCAATCACTGTCGTCATATTGTGCATAAAAGGTTTCCACTTACTCTTCGGCTTGAGAAAGAAAAGAAGTCTTTCACCAAAATATCTTTCACCAGATCTGGATCTGCTACAGTGAGCACCGGTCGGTTCCCTTCAAATGATCTGTTAGAAAAAAACAGAACAAGTATAGTATCTTTAAAGTTCAGTAAATTCTAAAGAGTTTTAAAATATGAATTTAATCAAAAGGAAAATATTGCCGGAAAATTAATTTTGTGTGATACTAAAGAAACCGAAATTGTGAATTATCTTAATAAGAAAGTGACCTCATCTACTTGGATACATTTTCTTTAATTTTAATTTGTTACATTACTTTTCATGAGAGGTAAAATAGAATCTTTAATTGTATTATAAATCTAAAAATAAGACATTAAATTTTATCGTCAGCAGACTCATATAATAAATATTAATATCTTATTAATTATGCTGCAACGAGATAATCTAAAGTTATTGGTCTTAGTGAGTTTTAGGTGAAAGAGGAGAGTTTTCTGAACAAATTGAACTCACTAACTCGATAAAATATTTAGTGTTTTTTTTTCAATAAACTGGTGATATATACTAAGAAAAAAAAACTATTTTCTCTTTTCAGGAAACATGAATCGGATATCGAATCATGTTTCCTGATCATGCACGTTACAGGAAGACATTATTATTAGGAACAAGAAGTGGAGTGATTTTTCTATAATCATCACAACAGCTGAACGGTTTTTCTGAAAATAAGAATAATTCCACTGAGAACTAGTTTTAGAGACAATGTTTATCCATAAGGATCTTCTTCTAATCAGATGCAATTTGTTAACTTTAAAATATTACTGAAACCTCTGAAATCTAGTATTCAGAAATTTCCTATAGTAGAATTCTGCAAATATTTCGGTTTCATCTGCTTATAAAATTAAAAATTGGTTAAAAGTAAAAATTAAGGTGACTATAATAAGTTACAAATGAATTTTTTGCATAACATAGCCAAAGGAATATACTCAAATGCTGCAAATACATAAAATTGTTTATTAAAGTAAAAAAAAATCGACAAAAATTATAAATGAATCGCAACAACAAGATAAAATTCGGAGGTACATTTCTTAAAATCTTAAGACAAGCCAAAGTTTCAAATCAAATATATTTCTTTCCATTAAAAGCTGTAATTTTAAAGCAACTTCCATGATATATATATATTTCTTTTCAGTGAGAAATAAATAAATAATTACCCATAAATTTTTCCATATTTCTTGTACCTTTCAACCTCCAGTTCGTGAATGTGCTGCAAAACATAAAAAAGTAAGTTCATTATATATTGTAAAGAATAATAGTGAACCAAAAACTATAAATTTTTGAATATGAGAGTTAACGTTTATTTTTTTTCGTTAATTTAAGTCTGTTTTTCCATTCTTTATTTTTAGAAGCTTCTATCGTATAATCCATCGTCGACTAACGCCCGATGGAATGAACGTTTCTTAATGTGAATATATATATATAAAGGAAGCAAAAGAGCTGGATTGATTAAATAAAGGAGGATTTACACTCAAGGCCAAAAGTTAAATTTCACATTGGTATTCCTTTATATTTTGATAAAATAGATGGAATTCAAAATCGGAAATTGAGTTTCATATTGGATAGCATTTGGTAAATATGTAACTCAGCAATAAAACTCTTCAAAAGTTCTGACACGCAAATTAACGGTCATAAGTCAGTGTTTGGGTACGGCAACAGCCTGCTTCTTGTCTGCTTGGAGATCTATCGACCCTCTGGGATCAACAGTCCTTGTGGCTCGACCCTTCTCCCCCATAGTGGGAAAGTAGTACTGTTCAACTGAGATACAGATATCTTGTGGCTTTGCTCAAAGAAGTTTATCCCTAAAATATTCAATGAAGTGAAAAAATGTTCAAAGAAGTTTAATAATAATAAATTACTTCAAGCGTTGCTTCATCCAAAAGAAGGAAAGAGAATTTCAAAGTGATCGGTTATCCCTAAAATATTCAATGAAGTGAAAAAATGTTCAAAGAAGTTTAATAATAATAAATTTCTTCTAGCGTTGCTTCATCCAAAAGAAGGAAAGATAATTTCAAAGTGAACGGTTTCCAGAAGTCTTTAAGAAATGGAGACGATCATTGATATGGGACCCCTCTTAACTCTCTTTCAAAGAAGAACTCGAATGAATTCGTTTCAGAAACATGTACAAGATACCCAGGAACAATGGGCCATTGTTCACATATAAGTCGGAATTTAGTTTACATACTGTTTCTCGATGAACTGGAAGAGAACGTGGGCCCTCTAAGATTAGGCCAGAAGATCAATATGCAGGCATTACACAGAGTATATCTAGCTGCCCAAAAATATCGGGATGGCATACTTAAGCTTTTTATTGGGCATTTACAGATTCACTAGGCTCGGGTTTCGCTTTGATAGATGGTAATGCCCGCGTCAAAGAGGTCACCTGGTGGACCAATATCTGAAATGTGATATTATTGAGCATGAAGAGAGGCATGCAATTTTTTTTTAACTTTTGCACTGAATATAAATTAGGTATCGTAATTTGTGACATTCTATCGGATGGCTCAGTCAGTAGTCTGCCAGACTTATAGCCTGATATTCCTATGAATTTTAAAATAATTAGCTGAAAACAATTTGTTTTGCCCTGAGAGGGATCAGAACCCATGTCTTCCAGAAGCATGACGGGTATGATAACTACTATACCATCAGCGGCTAACCATTTTTTAAGCAACATGACATAGAGACATCCCCGCATATTTTTGTTGATTTACTGCTGGCACTATCTATGTCGAGTAGCCAAGCTGCCTCGTACGACGGAAAAATATTTGTCGTTCACCCTCACATCATTATGTGAATAATTCCATAATGTAATAAAGTATCACAGGAAAATGTCTGTAGACAAGAAACACTTGAAATTATTAACTAATTATCTCAAGTGTTTCTTGTCTACAGGACATTTTCCTGTGATACTTTATTACTGATGTTCCTAAATCCAAGTTCCCATTACTCTTGCATTGATATTTTCTTCCGCTAACTCTCCCCTTATGAAAAAGAGTACATCGATGGATTTAGAAAGACAACCATCATCCGGGTGGGATGTTAAGCTGTGGCACAATGCCATACTTGTGCATGTTAAAGAACATACTAATAGCCTTTAGCAGAGGCTTCCGAGGCGGGATTGCATTGATCGGAATCGCGCCAGGCCTGTATTCTGTAGTTCCCAGTTCGAGTACCAATTACGTTAATCATGCCCTCGGTGAGAAAGAGAATACCGATGGGTTAGAATAGGCCACCATTTGTTTGAAGGGAGATGGCAGGAGAGCCATACTTTTTACAGAACATTCTAGATGATCTTGACGGAAGGCTACCCATCTGTCTCCTAACATCTGTTCAGTGGGTCCTTTTCCCCCAACCTTTTCCAAGCTTGTTATTTAACCATTAGCCTTGTTATTTGACAATTTAGCCTGTGGTATGCACAAAAGTACAGCTTATAGGTTAAGAATCCAACCCATATAATGTATAAAAATTAATTAGCAGGACATTTTGTCATTTTCATAAGAAACACGTAAACAATTTTGTAAATTCAAAAAAAGAAAAAAAAATCAATCTTTAATGCCTCGCTTATGAGCACATTTTAGGATAAACTTGTTTTCATTTTCAGGAAGAATGTTCAGGAAACAAATTTTTCTCAACTTGTGAAAGTGTTTTTATTTTAATTTCTTCCTTCTGTGAAATGAAGTGTCAATCTGAAACAAAAAAAAATAAACTAGCTATCCATTTCTATCCATTCTAGTAGGATATATATATTTACTTTGTGTCACACCAATTAAAGGTTACTTTTAATAAGAAGATTTTACGAAATATTTCTAAGAGTTTTGGACAAATTTTACCTGCTTTAGTGCATTCAATAAAAGGATCCAACATTTCAAAACAACAATTATTCACATTCATTAAAATAATGTTTTTCTTATTGTTTTCTTGAAAATTTTCAAGAGAACTTATTTAATTAGTAAAATTTTATGTATTAAGTCACGTACAGTCATTCAAAAAATATCCGAACACTATGGTTGATTTCAGAATTCAGGAAAAATATCTGGCAACGATATTTTTAGATATTAGTGATCTGGCAACCTTCGTGTCACGTGACACGTGACACGAAGGTTGCCAGATCACTAATATCTAAAAATATTGTTGCCATATATTTTTTCTGAATTCTGAAATCATCCACAGTGTTCGGATATTTTTTGAGCGACTGTACCTATTATAAATATTACTTCATAAATCAAAAAGAAAAAAATATTTTTTGAAAATCCGTTACGTACTCTTTTGAGGTTCGAGCCGAATGTACCTAAAAGAGGAAGTGGGGGAACGTAAGGAATGCCATGCTTTTTCCAGTAGCCATGGTTTCTTGTCATATACCTAAAGAGAAATAGGAGAGAAAAATAGAAAATTTTTATATAATATTAACTAACTGAGAAAGTTAATATTAATGCAAAGAGTAAATATTCTGTACACACTGATGCTGAAAATAAATGTCTAATTGACAAAATTGTACAGAACTAAAACATATTTCTGAGAAATAGAATTGAATTTCGGAAGAAAAGTAACGGAGTAAGTGCATCAGTTCCCCATCATATGCACGAGAGCATCGTTCTCATAATAGACATTCTGGAATTAGAATTGAGTTGGGTTATTTTACCTCTGAGAGGCTATTTTGCACATATGTGTCCTGGCTAAATGGCCAGGACACAAGGGCGCCGAGGTCTCAGAGAGACCCATTGGACAGCTGTAGGAGACAGATGGTAGACTCTCATCAAGGCCATCCAGTATGTATATGGTGTACAAAATACGGCATCCTGGCACCAAATCGAGAGAGTACACGCATAATGAACCACGGCTTTAACGTTACGGCGAAAATTCCAAGCCCAGTGGTGTCCCCTACTGATCGTCATTTCCTTATTTAGTGCCTTTTAACGATGTAAAATAAAACTACCTAACGATTAAAAAAAATGCGGAATATAATACTGCCTTAGTACCAGTTGGGTTGTTTTACCTCTGAGCGGCACTTTTTTGCACACCATGGGCTAAATGGCCAGGTCACATGGACCCCGAAGGCTCAGAGAAGGTTGAGGGTTGAGACCCACTGGAACAGCTGTTGGGAGACAGATGGTAACCTCCCGTAAGGCCATCCAGCGTGTTCTTTAACGTGCACAGGGTATGGCTCTCCCACACACGGGGCCACGGCTTAACGTCCCATCCGACGGACGGCGGCCTTTCCAAGCCCATCGATGTCCCCTACTGACCGTGGGCAGGGCGGGGAATTTTTGCGGAGATAAATCTCAACGCTGACCCAGCTGGGACTCGAACCTGGGAACTACAGATTACGAGCCTGGCGCGCTACCGACTGAGCCACCCCCGCCCCACCTTAGTACCAGTTTAACAGAAAATAGAAAAAGAATTTTTCCAATTATCTTTTAAAATAAAATACAGTTGCCTTCACATTTTATCACCAGAATCTGATATTCATAACATAAATATATCACTTGCAACATTAACCTAAAAATTTACAATTTTCAAAACTTTTCCACCGTTAGAGGGAGCAATTTACACATTTGGGAGTTTCGGAAGTGCGCGCTATAATATTTCACCAGTTGCTATCGAACCCAAAAGGAATTTTTAAGTTATCTGTAAAATCGATTATTTCTTAAACCAAAGAATGTGTATTTTTCCATCCAACCTTAAGGTAAGTGTCGAACTCACTGTTACCAATTGAAACTTCATTACTTTAATATTCCATCACCAATATTTCAAATGTCTAGCATAAATACATCGTATGAAATATTCATTTAAACTTTTACAATTTTCAACTTTTTCCACGATTAGAGGGGACAATTACAACTTTTGAGAGATTCAAAAAATGCGATTCTAATAATTCATCATTTTCTATCCCACACAAAAATAATTTTCAATTTATCTCTAAAAGCAAAAACGTTCGATGTCTACAGAAGGACAGACAGATGTCAAAGATTGGATTGTTTTACCTCTGAGCGGCACTTTTTTGCACACCATGGGCTAAATGGCCAGGCCACAAGGACCCCGAAGGCTCAGAGAAGGTTGGGGGAGGGGACCCACTGGAACAGCTGTTGGGAGACAGATGGTAGCCTCCCGTCAAGGCCATCCAGCGTGTTCTTTAACGTGCACAGGGTATGGCCCTCCCGTACACAGGGCCACGGCTTAACGTCCCATCCGACGGACGGCGGCCTTTTCAAGCCCATCGGTGTCCCCTACTGACCGTGGGCAAGGCGGGGAAATTTTGCGGAGATAAATCTCAACGCTGACCCAGCTGGGACTCGAACCTGGGAACTACAGATTACGAGCCTGGCGCGCTACCGACTGAGCCACCCCCGCCCCAGATGTCAAAGCAAAAACACTATCTCGTGTTCCTTTTCTTGAAAACGAGATCAAAAAGTTACGTTGAATAATTACTTTATCCTTTTAAGCAAAACGCCAGTTTTTTGCTGTATACTACTGTCGAACTTAGCAACCACTATTTTTGTTCATATTTATTGCTTTTTTTATTAACTGTGATAAAAAAAAGTAACAAAAGTGCATACAGAACGGGTAAAGTCTGAGTAGCAGGTTGAAAGTAAGAATGAGTCACCAAGTGGGCATTTATAAGGTATTTTCCAAGACGCTGGAGGAAGTTAAGTGAGGAGCATATTAGAACATTGACCACTTCACGGCTTTTCTCTGCTCAGAAAGATTTTATTATCGAGTTTAAACCTAATTATCACCTTTTATTCTCCTCTTCAGACATCTTCTGTAATGTGATGTATTGTTTCTCGTTCAGTTTCTTCAGTGAACGTTATGATATTTAGCCATATACAAATTAGGGAATTTCGGAAAAATATTCATAGTTAGCTCTGGGATGGGGAATTCCATCATCACATATATCTATATTAGGCTTGTAGGGTGTGTCTCTGGTTGTGTGTCAGACTGCCTTGCTGTCGATCTACAGTATATGAGCATCTGGCTGTCATTGTGTCAGTCTCCTTGCTTATTACTCTGGCTGAATGTCAGACTTTTGAGTCACTCTGATTAGATATCATGTCTCACTGGGTGTTATATTCTCTGGGTATCAGTTATCCTTGATGTCATACGGATTTGTTGGCATTCTGACAGGGTGTGTGTTTGTGGGTGTAATACTGGCGGTGTAAGAATGCCTTATATCAGTCTGGAAGAATTACGGACTAACTGGGTGTCAGTCTGCATATGTTCCATTATGATTGGCGAAGATTGAAAGTGCACAAGTACACACAAAGAAATTTGAAACTGTGAGTAGCAGATCAAAAGAAGAATGCGACAACATGTTCAGGTGTGTTTGCGGGACATCAGGAGGAAGAGAAGTAGCGAGCATATGAAAAAATCTGACTATTCCACTGCAATATTCTTCTTCATAAAACAACATTACAGCATTTAGGGTGAACATAAACTTTTTTTTTCTTTTCAAATACCTTCTATAGTGTGATGTATTGTTTGATAGGAATTATCTTAGGTATGTTGAATGAGTGATGATAGTTCTATGAAAGCCTGCCACAGAGCCAGTCCGACAACCTCTTCAGCAAACCTTATGCTATTCGCCTTTATTGAAATTGGGAATTTCGGCAAAATAAGCATATTTAGCGTTAGAGCCGCGAATTCCATGATCAGAAAACTATATATCAGACTTGCTGTGTGTATAGAGGGGGTGCTAGATTGAATTGGTGTCAGTCCTGCTGGGTGTCATACTGGCTGATTGTCAATGTGTCTGGATATCAATCAGGCTGCATAGCATTATTGCTATGGTTCTGACTGGCTGGGTATATTTTTGTGTGTTTTCCAGTCTGGATGAGAGTCAGACTGCTTGGATGCCAGTTTAGCTCAACATCAGGCTGGATGTGTGACATATTAACGGGATGTAAATTTCGATGGGTGTCAGTCTGTATGAGGATCAGTCTTATTGGTGAAACGTAATGATCCGCAAGTGCCCATGCAGAACATGAGAAGTCTGGGTAGTCGGAAAAAATTAAGTATGCATCAACAAAAGGACATCGATCAAGCATGTTTTCCCAAGACACCTGGAGGATGTGAAGTATTATCAAAAAACTGCCCATTTAACGACATTATTCTCCTCTATCGACAATATTACCGAGTTTGAAGGTATGTATCAGCTTTTCTTCCCCTCTTCAGATGTGTTCAATATCGTCATGTATTGTTTGATGAGCAGTTGTCTTTCAGTAAACCATATAGTATTTGGTTCTATAGAAATTAGCGAATTATGGAAGAATATGGAGAGTCAGTATTTAGGTTGGAAATTTCATGATCACATAACTATTTATCAGACTGGCTGAATCTGATGTGTGCCAGACCGAGTGGCTGTCAGATTCAATGATTGTCAATCTCTCTTGCTGTCTGACTGGCTATATGTCAGTTTAGCTTGGTATTCACCTGGCTGGGTGACAGGTTTTGTTGTTTTACTTTTGAGCGGCACTATTTTGCACACAATGGCCTAAATAGCCAGGTCTCAAGGATCCCGTAGGCTCAGAGAATGTTGTGGGAGGGAACCCACTGGCACAGCTATTGGGAGAAATATGATAACCTTCCATCAAGACCATCCAATGTGTTCTTTAATGTGCACGGTGTATGGTTCTACAACACAGGGCCCTCGGCTTGACGTCCCATCCGACGGACAGAAGCATTTTCAAGCCTTCAGTGTCCTCTACTGTACGGGGAATTTTGTGGAGATAAATCCCAACTCTGACCTAACTGAGACTTCAACCTGGGAACTGCAGTTTACGACCCCCAAACCCCTGGGTGACAGTCTGTCTCTGTATCAGTCTGATGTGGTGACAGAATGCTTTGTGTCAGTATTGCTGGATGTGAGATTCCCAGGGTGCAGTTTCACTGGATAATAGAATGACTGTCTGTCAGACTGGCTAGGTTTTATTCTGGCAGTATGTCGGGCTGTCTGGTTGCTAAATCTGTTTGAGGGTAATCTGACTTTTCGTCAAACTCCCTGGGTGTCAGTCTACCGCAGTATGAGGCTGGTTGAATGTCTGAGTGGCAGATTAACTGTAGGTCAGGCTGATTGGCGATACGTTAAAATTCGTAGGATAACACTCAAATTTTGCACACTCAGAACTTGGGAAATCTGGGTAACAGGTTTACAGGAAGAATGTATAATCAAGTGGGCATCGATCAGGTATGTCCTCAAGATACGTGGAGGAAGTGAACTGACGATCGTATTAGAAAAATGACCACTTCATGGCATTACTTTGTTCCACAAGGTATTATTACCGAGTTTAACGGGAAGTACTAATTTTTTCATCCTCTACATTTGTATAGGAGAAAAAAAATTAGTCTACAACGTTATCTTCTATAACGTTTTATATTGTTTGATGATCAGTTTCTCCTTCATGATATTTGACCCTTTGTTTTCTTTTTCCTCTTATGATATTTGGCCCTATAGAAATTCGGGAATTATGAAAAAATATACATAGTCAATATTGGGGTTGGTAATTCCATGACCACATTTATCTGTATCAGATTGGTTGTCTGTCTGACTTCGTTTCAGTCTTTCTGGGTGTGTGATTCATTGGCTGAGACTGCTGGGGCACAGTTTGACTCTGTGCCAGACTGGCTGGGAACTAGTTTGTCTGTTTGTCAGACTGGTGAGAGGCATTCTCATTGTGTGTCAGTCTGACTGGGTAAGAGATAAGAGACTGGCTGGGTGTCAAATTTCGATGGGTCTCTCTGTGTTCAGTTTGTCGCGATATTAGACTGCCTAAAGTGATCTTAGGGGATATCAGTCTGAATGGGTGTCAGCCAGTCTGACACCCATCCAGTCACCGACACCTACAGAAGTGGTTAGCATATGAGAAATCTGACCACTTCACAGTGGTACTCTGCTCCATAAGACATTATTTCTGAGGTTAAGAAACTAACTGACAAACTTACAAAGCAAAATTTATTATAATTGCAAAAACAACAAACGAAAACTTTTATTACTTCTTATTTTGCATGCTGTTTTATCTTTAAATATTGAGATATTTTTACGCGAAAATTTTAATTTTAGGATTTGCTTCCTTAGAAAGCATTCAAATATTTCATTTTTTCAGTTCAAAATTTAGGCTTTATATTTCTCATCTTTTTGTAAGAGTCCTATGATATGTTAATTACTTTGTGAGAAGAAAGCTTCTTTCACAATACCTAGTCATTAACACACATTTAGAAAGATTAATATCTACGTATTATGAAAATAGGACACCCCATTCGAAGTTGGTTTGTTTTACCTCTGAGCCAGGTTTGGATCTGGAGAGGGGGAATATCCACCTCTCAGAATGCTACTAAGGGCAAAAATTTATGAAACGTATATATATATACATGCATTTTTCAAGAAAAAAAATTAAAGCCCTGTAAAATGGAGGGGAAATGCTATACTGCATTGGATATCCTGTCTCTTGTTTGGAGAACTAAATTGCAGTCTTCTATATTTATGTATTGTTACAGATTTTCAGCAATATTTATTTGATAGTACCTTGTGTGAGTTCAAAATAACCAAAGAGATAACAAATTAATTTATTTAATAAATAAAGCAATCAATTCATAAGAAATAAACAACACCTGAATTATCCTTCACTTCATACATAAATGAACTAGCTAAACTAAAGGCTAATCACTATTGATCATCCATCAATGACAAACACTAAACGACACATATCAACAATATAGCATTCGCAAGTTTAGCCATAAAGTCTTCTAAAGAATAAACGATGGAATCGACTCTTACGAAACATCTATCATATCATATACACAACGTATTTAATAGGAACGAAATTCCCTCAAACAACTGAAGATGCTCCTGTTCTTCGCACAAAGAAATTAATGAACAAACAAACCCAATCTAAGCCGACACCCCTGCATTGCACAGTAGTAAAATCACTTAAAAACTTCTCTTTTTCCCCCAACTCTTTTCAAACCAATGCATTTCTCGAACTGTCTTTTCGATTACAAATATGACGCATTTCCACAGTACATGCGTAGCTCCTGATACAATAATCACGCTTTTTTAATTGTAGCACGTGAAAGTGATATTTCAATATGTAGGACAAGGTCAATAGACTTCAGTTTCAGACGCTGAAAGAAATGAAAAAATAAAACAAAAAGTGTAAAACACTACGTATTGTGTTTTAGAGGCTTTCAAATTCCTTACGACATAAGAGGCAGGGACGGCTCAATCGGTAGTTTCCAGGTTCGACTCCCAGTTGGGTCAGCGTTGCGATTTATCTCCACAAAACTCCCCGCCCTGTCCTCGGTCAGTAGCGGACACCGATGGGCTTGGAAATACCGCCTTCGATCGGATGGGACTTAAAGCCGTGGCTCGAGTGTGTGGGAGAGCCGTACCATGTGCACGTTAAAGAACACGCTGAATGATCTTGACGGGAGGCTACCATCTGTGTCCTGCATCTGTCCAGTGGGTCCCCTCCCCTAACTTTCTCTGAGCCTTCGGGGTTTTTGTGACTTGGACATTTAGTCCATTGATACAAAAAAAGTACCGCTCATACGTAAAACAACCCAACCCTTATGACATAATTACTAAAACAGACATACGAAAAATACTCACCAGTATGTAGCTACTCCTAAAACCAATATCCACAGCAGCCAACTGGGAAGATTAACCAGCTGTGTAACTTCCATTGTGAGCGCGATGTTGGCTTTGGGAGATATTGGTGCTTTGCAGAATGGAACGATCTTGGTAGTTATCTATTATATAACCTTTTTCCTCCCTCTTATCTGTCAAGTACGCAACTCGCCCTTCACTCGCAACATTGCAGCATGTTTTGTCTGCCAGCTGATAGTCCACAAATAACTATGGGCAAACGTTATGAAATCAGAGAGGAAAACCCGTTGAGAAGCCGGCGGAATCAAGTCACACGCCAGGTATTCGAGTACAGACCAGCCGAGCGTTGAGCTGCCAGTTGGGTTGGGTTATTTTACCTCTGAGCGGCACTTTTTTGCACACCATGGGCTAAATGGCCAGGTCACATGGACCCCGTAGGCTCAGAGAAGGTTGGGGGAGGGGACCCACTGGAACAGCTGTTGGGAGACAGATGGTAACCTCCCGTCAAGGCCATCCAGCGTGTTCTTTAACGTTCACAGGATACGTCTCTCCCTCACACGGGGCCACGGCTTAACGTCCCATCCGACGGACGGCGGTCTTACTAAGCCCATCGGTGTCCCCTACTGACCGTGGGCAGGGCGGGGAATTTTGCGGAGATAAATCTCAACGCTGACCCAGCTGGGACTCGAACCTGGGAACTACAGATTACGAGCCTGGCGCGCTACCGACTGAGCCACCCCCGCCCCTGAGCTGACAGTAATCGGTTTTCTACTAAATCGAAATTTTATTCTAAAAAGGTTAATACTTTATTACTTATTAGACTTAGACGATTAATTTCCAAATGAGGGCCGGATTTGGAGATAATATGGAACCATAAGGCAGGTTAGGCACTTGCCTAGGAAAGCCAATGTTATTGAGGCGCCAGCGTTCATTGTTACAGTTCAACAGCGGCAAGGGCGTTCATTGTTACAGTTCAACAGCGGCAAGGGCGTTCATTGTTACAGTTCAACAGCGGCAAGGGCGTTCCCAGGATTTAGTTTCAGAGGACTCGAAAAATTAGTTTCGGGAGTCGGGGTCGCCCCATGTAATTCGTTGAAATCATCAAGGTGTTGATATGATAGGATTGAAATCCCGTTTTCACAATCGCACAACAAACAAACAAATAGCAAGAGAAGAGAAATAGAAAAGTACATAAAAAAAGCAATATAAGCTTAACAAAGGCTGCATTGCTATATTTAGGCCTTGAAATATTCCATTTCACCACCAGGTTTTGGATTTTGAACAAACCCCTTGACTAATTTCTACTTATGTCATTGAACTGGGTTGGGTTGTTTTTTCACCTCTGAGCGGCACTTTTTTTTGCACACAATTACTTATCTCATTGGTATTTTTAGATTGAATTTTGTGCTAGAGAACGTTTGTGCAATATTGCACCTTTATTTAATTTATGAGAAGTTTTATATGATTGACTTCATCCTGGAAAGAATCTAATCTCCTAATTTACTGTAAGAACAGCAGGAGAAGATAAAAGAAAACAAAAGCAATAATCAATATTTTTTGGTGTCATTCATTTCATCTTCTGCATCCCGTGGCCGAGTGGTTAGCGCGTCTGGCCAGTGATCTAAGGGATCTGGGTTCGAGCCCCAGGTAAGGCATGGATGTGTGTGTCGTTTTTCTGCTGAGGTCCTGCCATCCTCTCAGACCTTCTACTTTGGCATATAAACTGATAGGCTCCTGTCAGACCACTGTGGCAAGCAGCTGCTTGAGGGGGTATTTATTTTTTTTTATTGATTGAAAATATAAAAATTTCGAGTGACTGAATGAAAAAAAACTTTGGAATTTCGTTGTATATCAGAAGACGGAAATATGCGGTTTAGAAACGACGGCATTCAATACATTATGTGTCTGTTTCGAAAAATCAACAGTTTAATAATATCTGAAAAGTTTAGTGTGCAGATTGGTTGCGGTTAATATCGAGGTAGAGCTCAAATCATAAGGGATCGCAGTTATTTCAAAATAATTTTTTCGTGATAACAATAACTCGACAATATTTTATTTTTCTAATAATGTCAATGTTCCAATCTAATGTTTTTTAATCGTGATTATTTTAAATGACAAATGACTTTAACTTTATGCAGAACAAGACTTTTTGTTAGATGACTTTTTAAATTGGCTCTGATTAAATACTTTGAACAGAAATCGAGGCGGACATAACTTACCGTATATTGTCGATAACACTATATGTATATTCATTCTATTGAGCAAGCGAGATTCTTTTATTCATTGGATAATGATTTCGTCACCAGCACAATAATTATTCATTCTTTCATGAATTATCTTCTACAGCATTTTTGAGATATAGAGTCACAATGAATAAATTAACTGAAAATAAATATGCAAAGTAATCTCTGTTGACATTCCTAAATCGCACACTATACTTATCTTGATGAATTTTTTCAAGATGAAATTCCTCGTTTAAAAAATTTAAGTGTCACACGATGTTATTTCCTTCTTAATAGCAATTACAAGTTTCAACTAATTTCAAGTAACGATAGATTTCTTTCAGGAACCACTATAAAGATTTCACCATCTCTTGAATATATTAAATTGCTTCACATCTATGGTTGACAGTGGTCTAAGCAACCAAATTATGAGAGCCTTAGAAGACGACAAAATGATTTAAGGAGGCCACTGGATGGCTCATCATCATCATCATCATCCTCAAGCAGCCATGGGCTACGGAGGTCCAACCAGACCGCGCAGTTTAATTCTCCAAGCATATCTGTCCTGAGCTACATCTGCTGCATCCGGCTACTGTACACCAATTCTAACAAGGTCCTGTTTGACATTGTCTGCCCACCGCATCCTAGGTCTCCCCCTCCTTCTAGGCCTCCAGGCACACTGTTCATAACCCTATTCGCCAATCTATAATTATCCATACGGGCAACATGGCCAAACCAGCGGAGTCTCTCTCTGCACAATATGCTGCTTAAAGGAGGTTGCAGACTCCTTTGCCTAACCTCATCATTAAGTTACAAAGTTAAACCACCTAATACCCAAGATACTGCGTAAGCATCTAGAATCAAAAGCATCTAGTTTCCTGTTATCTTGCTTACACAGCGTCCAAGTTTCACTACCATAACTAACCCTAGAAAGAACCAAACTATTATACAGTCTAATTTTAGTCTTTAGGTGTATACGCCTATTTCTCCACAATCTCCATAGATTCTTAAAAGTCCCGGCAGCAATACCTATTCGTCTGTTAATCTCATGCCGCACATCACCAGTATCAGTTACGCAGCTCCCAAGGTAATTAAACTGCGACACCTGCTCAAGACTGCAACCATTCAGATTAACTGAATCACAACCTGCCTGACCAATTTTCATCACTTTAGTTTTCTCTCTGTTTATAACCAAACCTACTGTACTACCAGTCTCATCAACAGTTCGAATGAAAGAGTTCATCTCATCAACATCATTTGCCAAAAGGGTTAAATCATCAGCATAATCTAAATCAGATATTTTCGTATCTCCAGCCCATTTAAGGCCAAAAGCTTTCCCTTGAAGTGAATTTCGCATAACATAATCAACAACCAAACTAAAGAGAAAAGGAGACAAAATGCACCCTTGTCCAACACCAGAAGTAATGCTAAACCAATTGCTACAAGCCTTACCAACTCTCACACATGACTCAGTGTTATTATAGAGAGCTTTCATTATGTTAACTAACTTGTCTGGTATACCATATGATCTCGCAATCAACCACAAATTATGACGATCAACAGAGTCGAAAGCCTTTTTGAAATCAACAAAGCTAGCAACCAAAGGTTTCTGAAACTCTAAACATTTCTCAAGAATCTGCCTAAGTGAAAAATATCTGATCCACACATCCCTTACCATTTCTGAATCCACATTGCTCATGACGCCATTGCCTGTCAACCAGATTCTTAATTCTATTAAGCACAATCATGGAAAGAACTTTACCTGATACCCCTATAGTTATCACAAGAACTGCGATCACCTTTTTTGAAAATAGGGATAATAATAGCTCTGGTAAAATCTTTACGAACCATGCCTTTATCATAAAAGTTATTCAAAATTTTAGTCATCCAAATGGTAACAGAAACATTCCCAGCTCTAAGCATTTCCGTAGTAATTTCATCCACCCCTGGGGATTTATGAAGTTTAAGTTTAGAAATAGCCAAACTAACTTCAGATTGTGTTATAGGGCCAACATTAAAGCCAACAATGCATCTATCATCATTGCAAACAATGGGAGTAGAACTAACCACATTGTTTAGAACATCACTGAAATGCTCAGCCCACCTAGCCATGACAGAATCCTCACCTTCTATAACCTTGCCTTGTTTATCCTTCAATCCCTGTATACCTGTTCGTTTTCTACCACACAAAACATTAACTATCTGGTACAGCTCTCTGCTGTTGTGCTGTCTAACTGCTTCCTCAGCTTTGTCAGCAAGGCCATCAAGCCAAAGATTCTTATCAGTACCTAACTGATTCTTTACACGTTTATTAAGTTCTTTGTAATGCTTTCTATTAGGACTAGTAGGGTACTGATTAAGGACATTCCTGCAGTTCCTTCTTTCTGAAATAAGCTCAAGTGCCTTATCACTTAAATAATTCTGCCTCCTCTGCTCCTTTTTCCCTAAAAGAGTACTGTTAGTTTCCAAAAAAGCCTGTTTAAAATGGCCCCATTCTTCCTCAACTTCAGTATTAAGCAAACCATGACTGTCATAATGACTAAGTAACCTATCATGGTAAGCTTTAGCTATAACTGGGTCTTTCAGAACTTCAGTATTAAAGATACATTTTTTAACCCTAGCACAACACTTTTTAAGTTTAAGTTGCAAGACACTTTTAACAAGGTAATGGTCAGATCCAATTTCAGCTCCCCTATATGCCCTGGTATTTCTCACAGAACTAGCCCATTTGCTGTTAATTAATATATAATCAATCATATTCTTATGCAGCCCATCAGGTGAAACCCATGTGTATTTATGTATGTCGCGGTGTTTGTAATATGTGTTAGTTATTCTGAAACCATTTAGTTTACTTACCTGTACGAGACGTTGCCCATTGCCATTGCAGCTACCAATACCAAAAGGGCCTATTACTCCTCCCCAAAGGTCAGAGTCGGTACCAACTTTGGCATTGAAGTCACCAAGAACAAGGGTAATATCTCCTTTCTTGACAGAATTCAAAATATCCTGAAGTTGTCTGTAAAACCTATCCTTCTCATCCTCATCAGAATCCTCAGTGGGGGCATAACAGCAGATAACATTCAAGTCTTTAATGCTTGTCTGAAATTTTGCTGTAAGAAACCTTTCATTAATGCACTCATATCCTAGAAGAGCATCACTAGCATGTCTGCTGAGCAGCAGACCCACGCCTTGATGATGCTTTCCATCCTCCCTCCCTGTAAAGAGAAATTTAAAGTTATTTTTAAGTATCTCACCTTTACCTGTCCATCTGGTCTCTTGCAAGCCTAGAATATCTAGGTTATAGCGCTGGAATTCCTGCATGAGGACATCAAGAGAATAATCTCTATGTAATGTCCTCACGTTCCACGTTCCTGCAGAGAGAAAATGATTAGTAGAATTTTTAAAGAAATTAGGTTTATTGAGATTGGTAGGGCCAACAATATCAAACAGCCCCCTGATCGCAGGCATGGGGCAAAGACCTGTTCCTCCTCCGCTAAAAGCTGAAGTCACCGATGCTGGTAGGAACTTCAGGCACCACCTTTTCAAGTGGACTTTTTCAAGAACCATATGGCCTGCCTGAGACACATTACTCCAGTTTAGGTTTGACGATGCCCAACTAGCTAAGTAAGGTTCAGATACCTGCGATGGCCTCTGATTACGATTATCCACCAGCTGATATAAGGTATTCCCTTGCCTCTTAGAGCTGGCAACCCCAGAAGCGAACAGAAAACACAGGGACAGACTCTCCCTCAACAGAGGCCCACCAGTGCAGCAAGTCCAGGATCCATAATCAAGCTCAAATCCATAAACAAGTCCAGTCTAGTAGGTATAAATGGTCAGCACCAGGACCCTGTGAAGTTGACCACTCCTCAGCAGGGTTGAAAAAAAAGAAAAAAGTGGCCATAGATGACCAGATCAGTAGGCCATACTGAACTGGCAGCCCTCCCCTTCCGTTCCCTTCCAAAAGAGAATATCTCTTTTGAAAGGTACTAACGGCCTGCACCACGAGAAGGCGGGATCGGACATTAGGTGCTAGACCTGGCCGGTTCTGTGCATCATCACTGGGGATTGGTACACAGCTCTCCTTCCAGTTTACGCCTAGCTACCGTGTGTTTTCTAATATACTCTTAAATTTCTTTGCAAGATCTGCTGCCAAAGAACACCCTTTTTAACATTCATTGGATAGAAGACTGCTTGTTAAGTCCTTAGATGTTTCCTTTCTGCCAAGAAATGGACGCAAATTAATTTATAGCGTTGTAATTCTTAAATTCCAAGATTGAGGCAGCTGACATCATGTATAGAGTTGTTGGGTTGGGTTGTTTTACCTCTGAGCGGCACTTTTTTGCACACCATGGGCTAAATGGCCAAGTCACATGGACCCCGAAGGCTCAGAGAAGGTTGGGGGAGGGGACCCACTAGAACAGCTGTTGGGAGACAGATGGTAGTCTCCCGTCAAGGCCATCCAGCGTGTTCTTTAACGTGCACAGGGTATGGCTCTCCCACACAAGGGGCCACGGCTTAACGTCCCATCCGACGGACGGCGGCCTTTCCAAGCCCATCGGTGACAATAAAATTTGTCGATTTGCTCTTGTTTAGGAGAGACAGAGATGGTCATGTATAAGCGACTCTGTCCGCATTGTGTACATAGGTAACCATTTCGCAACGCTGTATTTTAAACTCGAGATTGCAACATATTGCGTTGTATTGTATCAGCCCGTCATACACACAACCCCCGGAGGTATTACTTCACTGTCTGATGCAATGTAGTTGAGCCATGACATCGCGGACAAAAGATGATGCAAGCATTAGTTGTAAGCGACGTCTCGTAGGTTGAGAAAGTCTTTTGAGCAACTCCCATTTACCCCTGAGTCATAAGTAGAACACACGTGATCCTTGTAATTTTAATCCAGCAGTAGTGATCCCTCATAATTGTGTTAAGAGTGCAGATACATTTTGTTACATTTGCGGGAAAGTGACGTTTGCAAGCCAGAAAAGGGTCATCACTCCAATAGTGAAAGCGGCGTATGAGTTTTATTTTGGATGCAAGATCGGGGACCAGGACATGACCTGGGTTCCACACATATGCTGCAGTACTTGTACAAGAAATCTTCCGAAGTGGCTGAAAGGCGAAAAAATGGCGATGCTGTTTGCTGTTCCTATGGTTTGGAGAGAGCCAAATAATCACGCAAATGACTGCTATTCTGCATGGTTCTACCTGTTTGTAGAGGAATCACAAGGAAAAAGAAGTGGACAATAGCGTACCCGAATATACAATCTGCACTCCGACTAGTTCCGCATGGCGAAGGCCTTCCCGTTCCTGAACCTCCAAAAGAATTTTCCATCGTGTCAGACGATGAGGAGAGAGGCAAACCAACGTCGGGTTCTCCGCAGCCTTCGGTGTATAATAATAATCCATACGTCTGCCATGGTGCGTCATCTGCTCCACACATTCTCACCGAAGAAGAAATGAACGATCTTGTTTGCGATCTGAAGCTGTCCAAGGCCAAAGCAAGTTACTTGGATTAAGACTTAAACAATGGAAACTTCTCAAGGAAAATGTCCGAGTGACTTCTCATCATGAGCAGGTTTCGAACTCATCATGAGCAGTTTGTGCCTTACTTCAGAAAGGAAGATGACCTTATGTTCAGCTCTGATGTAGATGGCCTGATGAATGCCCTCGGAATCATGCATGACTCTCAAGAATGGCGACTATTCGTAGACTCCTCGAAATTGAGTCTCAAGGTGGTGTTGCTGCATAATGGAACTCGGCTCCATCCGTTCCGGTCGGACACGCTGTCTACATGAAAGAAACCTACGACAACCTAAAACAGATGTTGAACTGTCTTCAATACAGTAAATATGGCTGGCATCTCTGTTGTGACTTGAAGGTAGTGGCTCTGTTGATGGGTCTGCAGCTGGGATATACGAAGTACTGCTGTTTCTTATGTGAATGGGACAGCCGAGCAAAGATTTTGCACTAAGTGAATAGAAACTGACCTCAGAGGAAATCTCTGAAGGTCGGAGAGAAGAATGTGGAACATCCAGCATTGGCAGAAACATACAAAACCTTGCTACTGTCCCTACACATCAAACTCGGTATGATGAAAAACTTCGTAAAAGCCATGGACCGGACTGCATCAGCTTTTAAGTACTTGGCTGACAAATTCCCTCGATCAGCAAAGCGAAAACTAAAGAGGGAATTTTTGTGGGTCCTCAGATCCGCGAGCTGTTCAGAGACCATGTATTCGACAACCTGCTTCAGGGTGACGAGAAGGCTTTGGACGCGTTTCCTCTGGTGTCAACTAAATTCCTCGGGAATGTCAGGGCAGACAACTATAAGAAGCTGGTTAAGGATATGTTGTCTCTGTATCACAAACTTGGCTGCAATATGTCCTTAAAGATCCATTTTCTCAATTCCCCCTTAGATTTCTTCCCCAATAACTGCGGCATGGTTAGTGATGAGCACGGTGAACGTTTTCACTAGGACATTGCAAGATGGAGAAATGATACCAGGGAAACTGATCCACTTCATTGTTGGCTGACTACTATTGGACGCTCACCATAGATGATCCTGAACAGCTGTACAAGCGACGGGAAAAGCGACGTCGAAATTAGAAGCAGCGTTTTACCGATACATGTCATATGTACGTATTACTCTATTATATAAGAAACTATTGCGGGTTTATCAGAATTCGTAGTCAAATTTGCATTTTCATTGTCATATTCGTGTTCAGCACATTGAAATATTTAAGAAATGAATATTTTTTTTATCTCAGAGGAATGACTTTTATGAAATTTGTTGTCCAATGTTATCGGAGAGGGAGTGGGTCTGGGAAGAACGGTGACAAAAGAGAAGGCTTCGTTTTAGATTAGGTAGAGTGAAACACTTGTTTCCAATTCAATGTAGGTACAGTTTAATTCCTTTTAGTTTTCATTATTCTTATAATCTAGGCCGAGTGGTTAGCACGCTTGGCTACCGAACAAAGGGATCTGGGTTCGAATCGTAAATCTCGGGTAAAGCATGGATATTTGTTGTGCTTCTTGTGAGGTCCCAACATCCTCACGCCCTGGATGTTAGACCTTTGTGGTACGCAGCTGCTTGAGGAGATATTTATTTCTTTTATCTATCTTCCTATTCGTTCACCATTTGTCGGTTTGTTGGTTTGTGGATTTGTCAAATAGTTGTTCCACCATATCTTTTGAACGCGGTGAGGATTTATGTATCAAACGAAAGCTTGTGGCGCAAGGAGTGTCATAAGTATAAAACATTAACCTCCCATGCTTTCTTCCACCCCAAGAAAGAAGAAATGTGAAAGCGATTGTTCCTTCATATCTACAGAAGGCGAGTGACAAAAGTAACAAGCTTATGACGCAAGGAGTGTCATATATGATAGAAAACGGACCTCCCATGGTTTCTTCCCCCTAAAAATGGGAAATGTGAAAACGATTGTTCTCTTATATTTTCCGAAAGCGAAGCCTGCAATTACGAGTTAAGTGTCAAATGAAAGCTCATATAGTAGACTGTTTCGAATTTTATCCTTTACAGTTTTTGCTGGGGTAGGCCCTAATGAGATATACCTCAAATTAAAGCTGGCTACGTCTCCAATGTCACTGGCTACATTAAACATGACTACAAAAACGGAGAGGAACAATGTGGCCGATGTTAATGTATCAAATGAAAGTTTCTAAAGGTAGGTACTTTTAGTGGCAAAGAAAAAATATAAATAATTTTAAAAACTTTAAAAAATAATCTTCCCATATATGCCCTAAAAAGAAGAAATTAATGCTAAAGCATATCAGTGGTGCAATTAGTTATTGAATTCGTATTCATTTTAAAGGAAGATAGGGCGCCAATCTACCTATTCAGCAAGATTGGCGACACCCTATTTTCCTTTGAAGTGAATACGAACTCAGTGACTTATTTCATCATCTATGTGATTAGGTTTATTTTCTATATTTTAAGGTGTATATAGAAAGATGGGTACTTTTTAAATTTTTAAATTTATTTTTATTTTCTTTATTTGAAATACTATTACTAATGTTATTAGAAAACAACTTACAGAGTTTGAAATATATTGCAGTTTAAAATTTCGAACAACCCTTTTACCCTTTTATAAGAAGCTGACTGTAGCTTAATGTAACAGCGAAAACTGCGAAGAAATAAATGGCGGCAAGTTCGATTCGAAAACAAGAAGGTTTGCACTTTACACTTAAAAAGAAAGATTCTAAACCACAACTTTTCAGATGCCATTTTTCGGTTCCCACGTCCCCCCCCCCGCCTCCACTTCCAGAGGTTCTTTAATAACAAAGTACAATGATAACGCTAATGCACTACGTGGAGGCCTCCCCTAGCTGCCTCTTAGTCTTTCCAACGAAATTCCATCCAACAAGTTTCCGTCGAACAAATTTCTGTCGAACAAATTTACGTTTCGAACAAATTTACGTTTCGAACAAATTTCCGTCGAATAAATTTCCGCCTAACAAATTTCCGTTTCGAACAAATATTCGTCGAACAAATTTCCGGCGAACAAATGTTGTCGAACAAATTTTCGGATATCTTTCAAAAGAGATATTCTCTTTTGGAAGGGAACGAAAGAGGAGGGCTGCCAGTTCAGTGTGGCCTACTGATCTGGTCATCTATAGCCTTTTTTTTTCTATTTTTTTGCCCTGCTTAGGAGTGGTCAACAGCAGAGGGTCCTGGTACTATTTACTAGACTAACTACTAGACTGGTGCTAATTTTACCTACTAGACTGGACTGGTTTATGGATTTGAGCTTGATTATGGATCCTGGACTGCTGCAGTGGTGGACCTCTGTTGAGAGAGAGTCTGCTGCTCTGTGTTCTATTTCCTATCAAATTGTATAATTAATTTGACGTGTATCTCATTAGGGCCTACCCCAGCAAAAACGGTAAAGGATAAAATTCGAAACAATCTACTATATGAGCTTTCATTTGACACTTAACTCGTAATTGCAGGCTTCGCTTTCGGAAAATATAAGAGAACAATCGTTTTCATATTTCCCATTTTTAGGGGGAAGAAACCATGGGAGGTCCGTTTTCTATCATATATGACACTCCTTGCGTCATAAGCTTGTTACTTTTGTCACTCGCGTTCTGTAGATATGAAGGAACAATCGCTTTCATATTTCTTCTTTCTTGGGGGTGGAAGAAAGCATGGGAGGTTAATGTTTTATACTTATACGCCAGCCCTAAATACTTATATGCCTGCCCTAAGTTAACAGAGGCACAGGATACCTTATATCAGCTGGTGTATAATCCTGATCAGAAACCATCGTAGGTCTTGAACCCTCACTTAGCTAGTTGAGTATCGCCAATCCTAAACTGGAGTAATGTGTCTCAGGCAAGTCATACGGCTCTTGAAAAGGTCCACTTGAAAAGGTGGTATCTGAAGTTCCTACCAGCATGGATGAATTCAGCCTTTAGCGGAGGAGGAACAGGTCTTTGCCCCATGCCTGCGATCAGGGGGCTGTTTGATATTGTTGGCCCTACCTCAATAAACCTAGTTTCTTTAAAAAACCTATTAATCATTTTCTCTCTGCTGGTACGTAGAACGTGAGGACGTTACAGAGAGATTATTACCTTGATGTTCTCACACATGAATTCCAGTGTTATAACCTAGATATTCTGGGCTTGCAATAGACCACATGGAAGGTACAGATGAGATATTTAAAAATAACTTTAAATTTCTCTTTTCAGGGAGGGGGATGGAAAGCATCTCCAAGGTGTAGGTTTATTTCTCAGCAGACACGCCAGTGATGCTCTTCTAGGATATGATTGCGTTAATGAAAGATTTCTTACAGCAAAAATTAAAACGAAAAGACTTGAATGCCATCTGTTGTTATGTCCCCACAGAGGACTCTGATGAGAACAAGGAGATAAGATTTACAGCCAGTTTCAGGATATTTTGAATTCTGTGAAGAATGGAGATATTTCTCTTGTGCTAGGTGACTTCAATGCTAAAGTTGGTAATGGCTCTGGGCTTGGGGCAGGTGTTTTAGGTCCCTTTACTATTGGATATATTGGTAGTTAGAATGTCATGTTGGATATATTGGTAGTTAGAATGTCAATGCAGAATGTCTCCAACAGGTTAATAAAGTTAACGGTTTTCGAATAAAGAACACATACTACAATCACCGGGACATTTATAATACACAATCATATTTCACCTAATGAGTTGCACAGGAAGATGAAAGATTATATTTTAATTAACAGCAAATGGGCTACTTCAGTTAGGAATACCAGATCATACAGGGGAGCCGAAATTGGATTATACCATTGCCTGGTGAAACAATTAAGAAAATTAGTTTTAACACTAATGTCTGAAAGATCCAGATATAGACAAAGCACACCATGATAGTCACTGAAATTTTTATAGTCATTATGACAATCGTGGTTTGCTTACTGCTGAAGTTGAGGAAGAATGGGATCAGTTTAAATAGGCTTTTCTTGAAACCAACAGTACTCTTTTGGGTAAAAGGGAAAGGAGGAAACAAAATTATTTGAGTGATAAGGCTATGGAACGTATTTCTGAAAGAAGGAAGTGCAGGATTAATATCATTCAACACCCTATTGGTCCTAACAGAAGACTTTACAACGAGCTTAATAAACGTGTAAAGTATCAGTTAACAGCTGATAGGAATTTTTGGCTTTATAGCTTGGCTGACAAAGGAGAGGAAGCAGTTAGACAGTACAGCAGCAGGGGGTTGAATCAGATTTTAATGTTTTATGTGGGAAGAAACAAGCAGATACACAGAGATTCGGGGATAAATATGGCAAGGTGGTTGAAGGTGAGGATTCTATGATGGCTAGGTGGACTGAGCATTTCAGAGAAGTTCTAAATAATATAGTTATTTCTACTCCCATTGTTTGTAATAAAGATAGATGTATTACTGGCTTCAGTGATGGCCCTATATCATATTCCGAAGTCACTTTGGCTACATCTAAATTAAAACTGCATAAATCCCTAGGGATGGATGAAATCACCACTGAAATGCTTAGAGCTGGGAATATTTGTGTCACATGGCTCACTGAAATTTTGAATATTTTTTATGATAAATATGTTGTTCCTAAGGATTTTACTAGAGCTATTATTGTCCCAATTTTCAAAAAAAGTGATCGCAGTTTTTGTGATAATTATAAGGGCATTAGTTTACTTTCTGTTCCATGTACAGTTCTTTGCATGATTATACTTAATGGAATTAAGAATTTGGTTGATGGACAACTACGTGATGAACAGTATGGATTCAGAAGTAGTAGGGGGTATTGATGAAATATTTTCACTTAGATTCTTGAGAAATGTTTTGAGTTTCAGAAACCTGTAGCTACTAGCTTTATAGATTTAAAAAAGGTTTTGACTCTGTTGATCGAAATAATTTTTCGTTAATCGTTAGGTCATATGGAATACCTGAGAAGTTAGTGTAATGAAAGCTCTCTATAATAACACAGAATCGTGTGTGAGAGTTGGTAAGGCTTGTAGCGATTGGTTTGCATTGCTAGTGGAGTTAGACAAGGCTGCATTTTGTTTCCTTTTCTTTTTAGTTTTGCTATTGATCATGTTATGCGAAATTCTTTCAAAGAGAAAGATTTTGGCTTTAAATGATCTAGATATTTCACAATTTCTGATTTAGATTATGCAGATGATTTGGTCCTGTTGGCTAATGATGTTGATGGGATAAATTCTTTCATTAGGGCTTGTAACGAGAGTGGTTAATAGAGTAGGTTTGGTGATAAACAGAGAAAAAACTAAAGCGATGAAAATTGGTCAGGCAGATGGCGCTTCAGTTGCTTTAAATGGCTGCACTCTTGATAAAGTGTCTCAGTTTAATTATCTTGGGAGCTATATAACAGATATTGATGATATGCGGCATTACATAAATAGAAGAATAGGGATTGCCGCTGGGACTCTTAAGAATCTATGGAGACTGTGGAAAAATAGGCCTGTACACCTAAAGACTAAAATTAGGCTGTATAATAGTTTGGCTCTTTCTAAGTTTAATTATGGGAGCGAAACACGAACTCTTTGTAAGCAGGATAACAAGAAGCTTGATGCCTTTAATTCTAGATGCTTACGCCGTATCTTGGGCATTAGGTGGTTCGACTTTGTAAATATTGATGAGGTTAGAAGAAATAGTCATCAACCTCTTTTGAGCAGCATATTGTGTAGAGAGAGACTCCGTTGGTTTGGACATGTTGGATATATCCACAGCTGAGAATGGCAAACAAGATTATGAACAGTGTGCCTGGAGGTTTCAGGAAAAGAGGGAGACCTAGGATGCGATGGGCAAACAATGTCAAACAGGACCTCGGTAGAATTAACCTACAGTGGTCAAATGCAGTAGCTGTAGTTCAAAACAGACATGTCTGGATAGGAAAATTAAACAGTATGGCAAGACCTCCATAGCCTGTGGCTGTATGAAGATTTTGTATTTATGTATGTATGTATGTATGTATGTATGTATATGTTATGTATGTATACATATGTATTACTCTAGAGTTGTTTTTCAATTTTTGTCATATATTGATCTATTATAATTGAAACATATAAAAAAGTATCATTATTACTTTAAATGCTCTTTTATTCAATTATTTCGTCGTTTTATAATGATGACTAATTTCACCTCAGCCTTTTCATTTCTAACATCTTATTCAATTAGTATATAATTTGCTAATCGACACACATCTGCTCAATTCTTGATAAATTTTTTTTCGAAGATCATCCATCGTTCTGCCTATGACGTCACACGTTCCTCGCTTCTATCTGTACAGTCACTTCTTTGGGAGCCAATAGGTCTTGTCGAATATAGAAATCGAGCGGTACCTATAGAGAGAAAAAAACTCTTTAAACTTATGTCACTTTATGAAAATAAAACATGCTTCTTAAAAACAATCAAATATATTTTTCATTCAGAGTATTTTTCAGTGATAAAAATATTTCCGAAGCGATCACCATTTTTGGTTCTCTCATATTTGGTCATACGGTATATTGCAATACCGATGGAGATATGTGGGGAAAAATGAATTTGAAACTGTGGGAAAAGATAAACGTTTGAAAAATCTAGAAACGGGAAAATGATATACGTGTATTTTAAGTATTAAAATATTTGTTAGAGAACCGGGTAATGCGGATGTGCAAAAGGTTTGTCATAGATGCTTCATCATCCAGACATTTACAGATGGTTTATTTATTACTCAAGAAAACCTACAGCATAGAAGTATATAATGCAGATTTCTGAATAAGGAAAATATATAATGTTTTACGAGGCTTATAAATTTGGTTGAAAATGGGACACTTTAATAAATTATAGAAGTGAAAAACAGCAATATGGAATCCATATTTTGAAATGGTTTTTTCCGTTAAACAGAATTAGGTGCTTAAACAAATGAGACAACTGAATTGAATACATCGAAGACCAACTTATAATAATATTGAAAGTAATGTATCATATAATAAAACTGAAAGAGTGAAGAGTTATTAGATGTACAAGAATAGTTTATATTTATTTTATAATTTTCTGAATATTACCTGCAAGAGTTTTTGAAATGTATAAGGAAGACAATTTATCGATGTTTGACAGAAGAGATTTAGGTTTGATAGAAAATTAAGTTTAATTGATGTTACGCCGTGATTTCAAGCATAAGCATATTGATGGTTAGTTACTAATAGATGTGAGAACTATGGATATTTCTGATTTTACAATAATGTCATTGCCCTTAAGACTAAAATCGCTCCCCTCTGCCGGCGTCCATGGTGAGGACTAAATTTTAAATTATAATTATCTAAATAATCAGTGTCTAACTCGAAATGATTTGAATACGTTTTAGAAATTTTAGTGAATGAAGATATATAAAAATTTTTGACTTAAAATGCAAAGAGGTCTATAGCATTCTTACATAGATTCATAAGCAGCACTAAGTTTTAAAAGTGCATTTCTAAAGATTTTGTTTTCATCTTCCATTAAATCGGTATAGGTATTTTAAAACATGAGTTACGTTAAAAGCAAATCAGAATTTTTATTGTTATGGATTTCTATATGTTCAAAGAGAAGAACAAATAGAAATGCATTAGCTACAAAGTTTGTCTGGTTCAAAGAGAAGAACAAATAGAAATGCATTAGCTACAAAGATTTCTGGTTAAAATATAACAGTTTTTTTCCCCTGAAGCATGTTTTTCTTAAAACCTAATTATTGTGTTAAATTCAGTTTATCAAATATAGTTCGAAAAATTACTGAAACTATCAAGGTTGTAATAAAAAACGAAACTAGCTTTATTTCAGCGGATTCTATAAAGTGTATTAGGAGAACATTTTTCATAGTCATAAATTATATTTTTACACTCTCTGATTTCTGGTAATAATACATCCATTTCAATTTTGCTTTAAAATTAACATAAAATATACAGCAACTTCTTGGTCCTTTACAGCCCTCGCTTGTCCGGATACAGCTAATTCAGATTAACGGCCGGGCGTTATTGGTCATCGCGCTTAACAAAAGTGTTTCATTTGGAGTGCTCAGTGTTATTAATGACTCTGTGACAGAGGACGTTATTGCTTATAATGCATCGTTTGTACTTTGCTATTTGATTAAGTTAAAATACACTACTCAAAGTGAAAATTGCAACACTAAGACGAAATGGAAGTAGAGATATGTAAATCGCAGGAGGCAATCACTATCGGAGATATGCAAATGATCAAAGTTCTGCAGTTAATGGACACATGACACCCAGCCTTGCCGTGGATAAATACCACGCGCCCACGAGCTCTATCATAGCACAACTGGCAGTGAGTTTGGAGTGTATGCTGTGAAAAAGTTCGGAACATGTCTTGGAGATGCCGGCGGGACCCTTATGGGCCACTGACGCCATCGGAGAGATAGCAAATTGTCGACATGCGAGAGTTCGGATTGAGTCAAGTGATCGCTGCATGAATGGGGCCCAATGGGAGCACAGTGCAATGGTGAATCTCATTAAACAATCATGTAGGAGCAAACGACAAGAAAACCAGCACGCCACATCATAAGACGTGAATATGGCATGCAACGTTGGAAGGCCAGAGACCCTTTCACCAGAGACTGTGCTGCAGAGTGATTTGCGGATCGCTGCATGTACCATTCAAACAATTAGACGATGTTTGCATGACGCAGGAATGAGGGCGAGATGGCATCTGACTTTGCAGCGACATCACCAGTTATGCCGTATCCACTGGTGTTAAGCAAGGCAACATTGGACTATGGAATGGAGGAGAGTGTTGTTCACAGAGGAGTCCCGATTCTGTTTCGGCATGCCAGACGGCTGTTTGCCCCCATGGCATCGGCGTCGTCAATGACATGAAAAAGCTCATTCCATTAGCCACCATACGGCTTCCCACTGTGGTAGAATGGTATGGGGGTGGCATCACATACGGCAGTTGGACACCTCTGTTCCATGTTTCTGGTGTATGAATGGCGAGACGTTACATCTATGACATCGCTAATCCTGTGTCACGACCCTTCTTTAGCACCATGTCTGGTGCTAAGGAAGGGTCGTGACACAGGTCGTGAGACCCTGATTCTGCAGCAGGACAATACCACACCACACAATGCATGTGTAACGATTGACAGGTAAATATATATGATGACAAGACTCACTAGTTCCGCCTAAAGCACTACCAGTATATGGATAATGCCACGTTCATCACTATCTACGGTCAGGGGCAAGACAGTACCATATAGACACAGCTTATCCCCGACTACCTAATGGCGAACAGTATTATAAGAGTAAAGCTCATCCATCGGTCAAAACCTAAATTTAATCTATGTCCCGGACCGCCACAAACAAGGATATAAAACCCAAGTTGCCTCGGCTCCCGTGACGGGAACTCTTAGCCGGCCTTCTTTCATCCTCGCCTGTCCATCCGGTCCCACTCCGGTCACCATAGCCTTCGACTTCATTTAGGCCCTCAAGCTTCCCTACTTCGACAAGGTGGTTCCGTACCGCGGCGGGGGGGGGGAGGTGTAACGATGGACAATTGTACTATTTGTTGCAGATGTTAAGCAACTCCGGTAATCCCCTGTTCCGTCTCACGACACTACCAAGTTAACGGAAAGCCGTGACTATCTAGAGTCGGGGGCAAGAATGCACCATATAGATGCATCTCATCCCCGACCTCACATGGCAGCAGTCCTATAGAAGGAAAGCTAACCACCGGTAGAAAGCTAAAATTCAATCTGTTCCCCGGTTAGCCATGAACAAAGATATGTAGATCCAAGTTCGCTCGGCACCCGGGGTGGAGACTTTTAGTGAGGCCCAGACTTTGAAAGGGCTCGTGCCTACTAGGGGACCAATCCGTTCGGCCGTGCCCTTGAACTTGCTCCACGGTGCACCTGAGATTGAAGTCTTGACACCGTTCAACCGGGCTGCAATCCGGTCAGCGATGTCTTCGACCTCGGTTGGTCTTGGCTATGTCCAACCGGGGACCCAATCCGGTCAGCAAAGCCTTCGACCGGTTGCTGGGCCCGAAGCCCCCTCACCTCGTTTTCCATGGATTTCATACTCTCCGGACTTGTCATCCATTGTGCATATGTGGAACCTTATGGGTCGCCGCTTTCGCCATCTCCCTCCGGTGGCCAACCTGGTACAATTGGGTGTCCAATTGGACGATGTTTGGAACGTCATACCTCAGGACACCATTAACCCTCTGATTGATGGAATACTGAGACGTCTACAGTCTTGTATAACGCCCCAGGAGAGCCTATTATGTACTTATGAATCTGAAATAAACGCAGAAACAATGAATACAACTTATAACAAAAAATTCAAGATCAGATTAACAAACTTATTAAATACAGTGGACCCCCGATATAACGCGCATGTCGGGCGGGATACAACACCCGCGTTATAAGGTGAACCGCGTTATACCGAGCGGCGCGGTGGCGACACAATAAATTTCACACTGTAAGCTTTTCTTTTACTCATCATGCATACAATAATTAAACACTATTCCAAATACATGCAGGAACTCAATACATACACAATTACTCAATACGCAGTAACAATAAAATGCGATACTCACTAACGCCGCACGGACCTGTATAAACATGTTTGAACTTATCGCGAACATCGCCCGCGCTATAACCGAGTGCGCGGTATAGCGAGCAGCGCTATAACGAAGGTCCACTATATTGTGAAAAATGGAATCTATCTATTAACATAAACAAAACTTATTGTATTCATTTTTTTAAATCAAAAAATTTTAATCCTAAATTCGTATTAAAAATCAATTCTAAAATAATCTCTCAGGTCACTCAATGCAAATTACTTGGATTTCATTTAGATTCAAAATTATCTTGGAACTCGCATTTGGATCAAGCATACAATAATGGCTCAAAACTCTTAAATGTTTTTACATTTTTTACTTCCAAAAATGAAGTATCTTCTCAAAAAACTCTAATCACTTTGTACCAAAATTTAATTAGACCCAAAATGGAATACGGATTATAATTAATTGACAAGCCATGCTTAACTAAACTGAAAAAATTAAATATTATACAAAATAAATGTCTAAAAATTGCCTTGGGCCTGCCAAAATTCTGTCCTACTCTTGCTCTCTTAGCAGAAACAGCTTTTCTCACCTTTGAAAATAGACACATAATTTTAATTCCGAAATATTATGCTAAACTGCATCTTAAACTACCTGAATATCCCTTTTATTTAAAATTTAAAAGACTTTCATTTTATAAATTATTAAAAGATAATCTATTAATATTACAATATTTAAAAAAATTTACTAAAGAAGACCTTCGTGGAGATACACCTGCTCCCATCGCGGACTGGTGCTACCAATCACCGAAATTTAACATTGATATCCCTTCATTAAATTCTAAAAGCAACACCTCAAATGAGGCTATTATTCAACTATTCCATTCCTTCAAACTTGAAAATTTCAACAACTTCTTTGAAATCTATACCGACGGATCATACTTGCAAGAAGCAGGTTCTGCAACTGCTGCTATATATATTCCATCTTATAAAACCTCAATGGCATTTAAATTACCTTCTAACACACCTATTTTACATGCAGAAATTTACGCTATCTTTGCTGCATTTAAATGGATTTCACAAAATGTTAAGAATCAACATATAGTCATCTTTACTGATTCTAAAGGAGCACTTTTATCATTAAATCAAGAAGCTTTTCATTCTTCGTAAAACTTTTATATTAATTCTATACTTAAATTAAATACTGAAAATGTAAAAGCTAATAATAACCTAATACACTTAAGTTGGATTACAGGCCATACTGGAATTCAAGAAAATGAGGAGGTAGATATGATAGCTAAATCTGCACATAATCTTCCTAATATTACTTCAATTCATAAATTTTTCATTCTTATCAAAAAAAGGGATTAAAAACTTGAAACTTTTTTATGTGAAAATTGCTTTGAATTACAATCCTTAATTAAACCAAATTATAGATCTAATTTATCGAATAATATTAATTACTTTCAAAATCTACCTTTTACTAGACAGGAAGTTAAAGTCATTTTACGATTAAAAACCGACACCATACTTTTAAATAAATCAAAATTTTATCTAAAATTAATTGATAACCCAAAATGTTTAAAATGTAATTTGATCGAAAACTCTTCACACATCCTTTTAAATTGTGACAAATATAAGTCTGAAAGAAAAGACTTTTTTAAAAACTTGAAAGCATTGGAATCACAGATTTTAATATTGAATCTATTCTTAACTTTCCTGTTTTTTCTACAAAATTAAAAATTTTTCGCTTCTTACTTGACTTCCTCAAAAAAACAGACATATGGAATAAATTATAAAATATATATATTTAAAAAATATTAAATATTCTTAAAAAAATTATAAAACTAAAAATACAAAAAATGGGTTATAAAATTAAAAGAGAGAGAACTCTCAAAATTACCTGAAGTAAAATATATATATAAAAAAATTATTATAAAATTAAAATACAAAAAAGGACTAAAAAATTATTTAAATTATCTGAAGAAAATACAAAAAAAATATTAATATTAAATATTAAAGACATCTCTCCACAAAATACCAAATGGGTAAGCCTGAAGAAGGACCACCCAATTTTTGTGAAGTTAAATGAATGAATGAATAAACAGAGAAACCTTGCGTTCCCACATTCCGATTTTTGATCATTTGCATCTACCCTCATAGCTTCTCTCCTGTCGGTTTCGGGCGTATATATCACTTCCTTCGCGATGTTGCGATTTTCACTTTGAACAGTGTATTTTATTTCGTTTTGGTTCCTAAAAATTGAAATGGGATATAAAGAGGAAACGTGTTACTTTAGCTATAATAAACGAGTTGAAAATAATAGAAAAAACTTGAAAAAAGTGTTTCTGGAAGAATGCTATTTGCAACTGGGCCCCTGCATGGAGTCACTTAGAGAATTGTTGTAAAAAAAAAACTCTAGCAGGAAAAATATGGGGATTTGGACTCTAGGATTTGAGTTAGAGGACTTTCGACTGTGCTCATTGCTGCAAGAGTAATAAAGACTACAGAAGAAAATGTTGAACATTAACTGGATGAAAAAAGCCCTTGATTTTAACAGTTGACAGACGAAGAAATTGTTAAAGATATTAAGGTTTCTGCTATGGAAGAGGGATTAGGTAATGAAGAACTAGATAAAACTGATGAAAGAGAAGAATCAATAATTGAGAAGAAATTTCTCAGTATTGCAAAAGATGGTATTGATATATTGATACAGTGATTAATTATGAGGTCTCTTAATCAAATCAAATGTTGCAGGCCTATTATAAGCACTTAAGAACTGCGAAGGATAACATAAATAAATAATAGCTGTTGAAGTCTGTCAAACAAAGCTTGACAATTTCTTCCATCTTGAATTACTTCGAAGAGCAATTTCTACTTCTGGTTCAAGTTTGGGCAGTGCTTCAGATTTCAGATCCATTATTCCTGAAGCACACTGAATTTTTTTGAGTTATCTGTTGATAAACAAATGCCTGTGTTTTTCATTTTTGAAATAAAAGTCAAAAGTGCAATATCTGTTTGATATTTTTTTCATTTTTTTAGATAAAGACTCAAATTACATTGTGTTTGAGAGAGAGTCAATATTATAAAGAGAGAAAGTGACTCTACATTTACTTGCATGTTTAATAATGTTTAATTATTACTTCATCACTAAATTCTCTATTTATTTGTGCTTTAGGCTTTTCGTCTTTTAGGACCATCTTTTGCTTCCTTAATACGGATCCCTTTTTTCCCAATTCATCCGGACAAACGAGGGTTCCTGTTGTATGCAGTGCAAGTATTAGTAAAATATTGTAGTATACAATTCAATAATTATTTTTAATATTCCACCAACACTTTCGCAATTTCGTTCGAAGTTCTTTCTTGATATATTAAGGTAATTAAATATACTCCTATTCGATAACCAATTAAAAAATATTTGTAATTAAAACTAAATAGTTTAATACTTCGCAAAGCTAACCATTGCTGTAACTGAAAACAATGGAAAAATATCAAATAATTTTGAAGAAAGACATTCAAGTTTAGTAAAACTCAGACGCTTCTGAAAAAGTTGCTTACCTTGGTTTTAGAACATGCACGGAATCGAAGGTGACGTAGGACATAGACTAAAGCAATTTTGATTTCCATGAGAGCAAATCTCATCCCTAAGCAATTCCTAGGCCCAGCACCAAATGGTAAGTATGCGAAAGGATGACGGGTAGACTTCACTTCTGCTGTGAATCTGAAAGTGGAAAAGAGACACACTTTGTAAATGGAGCTTTAAAGAACTGAGAAGTGTGGCATTCTGGTTCAAGCTGAAGGAACCGCTTTAAAAATGATCAGTTCTATAAAAATATTGAAAGAGGACATATATTTTAATCATATGGCAGTTAATTATTATTCCAAATAAGTTATTAATTTTGAAATACTATTCATCTTCAAAAAATCATACCAAAGGAGGAAATAAAGTTGAATACAGGTGGCCTCCGCTATTTGTTTCCCTGCATGTCCGGGAACGAATTATTGAGTATTTCTACGTGAAAATTTCCCGAACTTCCCTCCGAGGATCACAAATAAAGACAACAATGTCATTTCAGAAGGAAAAAACTTAACAATTAAAGGTTTAAAAGAAGCTTTGTCAAAAATTGATGAAGCCGTGAATTATTTTAGGACCATGATCCTCTCTATGATCGTCCTGCCAAAGTTGAATATGGAGCTACGAGACTTTTGTCATACTACAAAACCAATTCTACAAGGAAAAATGTAAGCTGGAATTCAAAGAACTTTACACCGTTCTTTGCAAAATACAAACCCATCGCTGAGGAATCTGAACCTTAACAAATAGGAGTAGCATTTTTACTTCCAGATCCTATTGTTTTCGCCCGACATCTCGAGGAGGGGATTAGAAGATGACAGTAGATGATCTCCTCCCATCCAATGATCCTGCATTTTCAGTCACCGCCTAATTCTCTTCCAACATCAATCTCTATTCATTCAATCAAACCTAACACCATCTCTTTCTAAAGTAAAAATCCCTGATATGTTAAAAAAATCTATTGAAGCAAATTATTCTCGTTTAAACATGTTTCTTTGTAAAATAAAATATTGTAAGGACCCACATGCACAAATTAATGCACATACAAACAATGTTTGTATGTGCATTAATTTGTGCCAGGGAAAGAGCTCAGAGAATAGCTCAGAGACCAGGGGAAAGAACTCAGAGGATAGCCCATAGACCAAGGGAAAGGGTTGGGTTGGTTGGGGTGGGTTGGGTTGTTTTACCTCTGAGCGGCACTTTTTTGCATACCATGGGCTAAATGGCCAGGTCACATGGACCCCGAAGGCTCAGAGAAGGTTGGGGGAGGGGACCCACTGGAACAGCTGTTGGGAGACAGATGGTAGCCTCCCGTCAAGGCCATCCAGCGTGTTCTTTAACGTGCACAGGGTATGGCTCTCCCGGACACGGGGCCACGGCTTAACGTCCCATCCGACGGACGGCGGCCTTTCCAAGCCCATCGGTGTCTCCTACTGACCGTGGGCAGGGCGGAGAATTTTGAGGAGATAAATCTCAACGCTGACCCAGCTGAGACTCGAACCTGGGAACTACAGATTACGAGCCTGGCACGCTACCGACTGAGCCACCCTCGCCCCAACCAGGGGAAAGAGCTCAGAAGTAGATCAGAGGAAACCGTTGATAGCTGAAACAGTTGAAACAGAAAGTAACAATCGGATAGAAGCAAACTTCTCTTCGATTGACCCAGACCGGATGATATAAATTAATAGGTGCTAAATAAAAGAGACCTACAATAAAAAAAATTGATAGTTCATATAGAAAGTATATTCAGACAAGAACGTAAAATTAGCGTATTATTTGTAAGATAACTAGATCAATAACGTATGGTAAGTGATAAGTCAAGATAATTTATTAAATAGATATGTAATCAAATATTTAATCAGATGATCTAGTCTTTAATAATCCTCTTTACATAAATGTTTATGGCGGAAATTCCCCAAGCTTAAGTGGCATTTTTCGGACCCAATTAATCACGGATAACGGGGACCTCCTGTATTTGAAAATCAATCAGTAACGTTGATTTCTTACTTCGTAAAACGTTTAAAAATAATGTAAAGGATTAGAGACAGAGATTTGTACTCACTAGCATGTTTTGAAAAAAATTACAAAATCAGTTTAGATCGTATTATGATTATATATCTCATTTTTAAAAATTTCCTAAGTTAAAGTGGAGGATATTTTCTTTCATTCAATCAATTTGATCTCTGGGAATGAAGAACATTTCTTACTTTGATTTAAGTTAGAATATTGTTGTTTTTCTCTGTCTCTTTTGCCAACTATTGTTGTTTCTCCCATCTTATTTGGGTAGTTATTCTATTAGATCCCAATGTCATCACAAAAGACAATATTCATAATTAACTCTCTCCCTTTGTAGCAAATAACACATATTTTTGCTTCATGTTTTCAAAATTTTATGTCACCCGATATATATTATTGAATAAAACTATAGAATTTGTGCAATTTGAAACCTGATTAATAGAAAGATTTCTTATAGACTATTAAGCAATACCATTGAAAGGAAGTTGAACATAAAATAGTGTAACTTACTAGCTTACTTGGGCTAGATGGGATCAGGTGCAGAGTGGTCTATAGAGATCGCGAGAGATTTCACATGATCTGGTTATAAGGCGCTGAAGGAATACTCCATGAAGTATTCTCATTATAATTTAAATGTAATCCAAACAATTAAATGGCATTACGCTACTAAGGATTTCCAAGAAAAATTTCCATAAAAAGTGTTTAAATGAAAGACATCATTGTTTATTTATTATATGCATTTTGACAGCGTATTTGGGCTACTATATTACATATTTACGAAGTAGTATTTAGTAATTTATTTACTGATGGGTCTCAAATTTGATTTCAAAAATCGTTTTAGTATAGTCAGTCTATTTCTAATTGCAGGAACTAAGTCAGTATTAGTAATGCATAAATTCTGATCTTCAAAGCTCTGGAGATCCTTGAAGTTAATTTTAGTTCATTGACATCAATCAAAAGCATTGGCAACGATGGATTCAAGATGTCTCAAGGGAAGCATAATGTGTGATTCAAAAGATAGGATTATAGAATATTAAAGGCAATGAAGGGGATATCTTGAAATCACATGTACAGAGACTTTCGAGATTAAGACAGTTGATCAAGGAAGTAAGTTCGTATGTCTAAATTGCGAGAAAAAAAGTTGACTTTGGTGGGCATATCGAACGAAATGCTACTGTCCAAGCTTCAAATCAATAGGTAGGTCTGAACTAGTAAAAGTCGATTTGGATTTCGTAAGAAAATACTGGAAACGATTAAAACTCAGGTTACAATAGAATTCAATCTATTGGATTAATTATTGTTATATTTCCTGATTTAATTATATTTCCTGCAGTATGGATAAAAGAAAATGAGGTGTATAAAATTGAAGGTTATTTGCCTTTAATTAAAGAAAGAATATTTAATAAATCAAAAAGCATAATTGTTTATGAAAAAAAATACTAAAAAATTATACGAATTAGTGTTACCAGAAGCTGAATCTTTAGTACTAAAATTTGATTTTAATCACTCACAGCTTATGTTGTTATCACAGTTATGTTACATCTATATATAGATATGTAAGCAGTGATGTTGTGTCTTTCATCAATAATTTATTCACTGCTTTAGATCAGTTAAAGGGACACAATATAATTTAAAGCGGTTATATAAATATTGATTTAAATTGAACAAGTTGTAAGTATGTAAACACCTACCATGATATGTCGAATTTACTGAACCTTCAGAACTATATTGAGGGATCAACAAGAGTGCGAACAAACTCTTGTTTACGTCACCTATTTTTTTTTTTGAAAATCTAGTTCTTAGGAGTATAAATTTTACAATGTAGATATAGATATAATTGACCATCGAATGACTTACTTATGTTTACAGATAAAAAAATATGAGCCTGAAAATAATGCCCAAGCCCACTGAATTAAAAGAAATTAATGCAAATCTCTACCTGAAAAGTATTTAAAAGAACAGATTGGAACAGTAATGTCAACTGATGTAATGAAGTACATTCAACTGATGTAAATGAAGGATTTAATACATTGGTAATGATCATCACACAAATCATAAATTACTCGAAGCAAACTGTTGTTATTAAAAATAGGGAAAGAAAATTGAAATCTTGGATGTCTTTAATGAAGAGCATAAGAAAAAGAAATAAAATGCATAGACAAGGAAAAAAAAAGCACAATGGATATTAACTACTCTAATGGTATAGAAATTTATTAAATGCTTTAATTATTAGAACAAAAAAAATACTTTCGAAATAAATTAAGGCTTAGCAGGAAATAATACTACAAAAGTTATTAATGAAATAACTAATGATACTAAAACTAGAACGAAATCTTCAATGAAGTAGAGTATCAGGGAAACACCATAATTGTTTCTCGATTCACTGAAATGTGAAAACACATTCAATGAATTCTTTACAAACACTGAAGCATATGCTGGTCAAGAAAGTCAAATACATGAAGAAAAAAAACTCTCTACATTCTATTTAATCAGCACCAAATATATATATGTACACCATATTAAATTCATTTGTTTTATTATCAGTGACCATATGTGAATTTGATGGAATAGTAACTACGTTTATGAAAAAGGCCAGGCTTGTAGGCTGGCGTGGCCTTTCAGAGGAAAATTTAGAATTATATACCCATTTGTAAAAGAAGTTTTGAATTCAGTATCATAATTCACAAGAGGGTACTTTACTTGAGTTAAAGTTTTAATGAAATTATGTGGTCAGTTTTTTTTTGTAGCCTGCTAAATATTTCAATATTTTTCTTCCCGACTTTCTTTTTTGCTCTGGGAATGAAAAATTACAATAAATAATCGAAAGCACTGGGACATTTCTATATTGTGAATGGGAAACTATGTTCGAACTTTGAACGTTGTTCCTAACTTTGAAATAAATCCTAATGGAAATTTTTTGTACTTAGCTTTTGTATCAACGATATTTGTAACTATTTTTTTTAATTTAAAAGCACATAATTTTGCAGTTACTTAAAAACATATTGTAACATTTATAACATTAATTCTTACATTAATAACTTAATTCTTGCTTAATAAATGCTTATTATTTTTTACATTAATTATTACATTATTAATTAATTTGGCGGAAGTGTTCAACGTGTCTTATGAGAAATCCTTATGGCCTGAACTTAGTTAAAACAGTACTACATGAGTTCTTCATGAAAGCGCTTGCACTCGTACTGCACGATGTGAAAATACTGCAAGATGTATGATGAGAAACTTCCCTGGAAGTTGAATATTCCAGGATTAGAATTGTGTAACAGCATCTACAGGCAGGCTAACTATTGGTTATTTGCAGCTGAGAAGACTGGAAAATGAATACAGTACAAGAGAAGCCTGACCAAAAACGACAACGACTTCTGCTATCATATTTGTTTTACAAAGTTTCATTGCACAGAAAATACAGAATGTGACCAAACGGGACATTTTGAGAACAAAATGGGACACGAGACAAATATTTAAAAACCGGGATGGGTTACCTTAGTCACAGGCTGCATTTTTGGAATGCGTTATCAAAATAGTTAATTCGAAACTATTTACAATTATATCGTGGTATTGTCCGTAATATGTATATTTTCTAGCATAAGTATATTGCGACCTTAATTCGAACTATCGTGAAGCTTTTGGCTAAATATATGTAGCAACTATGTGTTGCTCAATATTGATTGGTCGCAAACCTATTGATATTAATAATTTTAATTTTTTTTATTTTTCTACCCTGACGCAACCACTTAGTGTCTTCGGAGGTTAATGGGTGTTAGATCTTGTTTGTGAATATCACTCAGGGTTCGGTTTCATCTGTTTACGTTGATGATCTTTGAAAAGAGTTGGTATGTGAACGACAGGAAGTCGACTAGCGTGGAACAACTTTCGTCTTGCGCAAAAGCAGATATTAACCTTCGGAAGGAATGCAGAGTGCTGGCAACAAGACTCCGTTCCACTTATGAAATATGGAAGTGGAGTTGTGTTTTTTTTCCGGGGCTTGCTTTTGATTGGCCCTTTGGGTGGAGAATTCCCGGAGTTGCCAGAAAGATATTGTCACACTTCAACCGAAGAAGCAGTTCGGTGTGGGGTGATCATACTAACAGGACCAGAGTTCGGTCTTATTGTCTATCTTTCTTTTGCTCTCTTCGTAAGTCCGAATTTAGTGGAAATCACGGGACTGTTTTTAGGCCATATTTCAGGGGGGGGGGGGAACCTTAAGATAGACATCTCTTAATTATTGAGATGGTAAACTTTTACTTAAATAAGTCAGGCGAAATTTAAAGGAATTTGCTCTGCTTGGGAGGAAAAATCTGGAGTGAGAAATCTGGAGTGGGTGCTTCATGAAAATTTATTCCGAGTGCACATTACAGTAACCTAGCAGAATACAGTTCTCGTAGCCGAGAAGTCTTCAAATATGGTATAGTTATTGTAATTCAACTTATTCTGATTGTTGTCACTTTCATTTTTAATTTTGATTGTTGTTTGAAATTAAATTTACTTAAGTGGAGTGGGTGCTTAGTAAATTGATTGTAATATAAATTCATCCACCTTTATAAGCCAGTGGTGGAACTCTGTAGATTCTGAAATTTAAATAATTTTAAATTTTTTGTTATTGTTCTAACAAAATTTGTATATTTGTTTATCATTTGAAACATCTACTCATCGCAACTACAGTTAGAGAATACGGGACTGCGTATTGCTAGCTTGTAGATTGTTCCTGGTTCGAATCTAAATCTTTTTTCGGCCACTCTTTCAAAAATATTTGTTAGAAGGCATTTTTTTCGATGTCAGATCATCAAGGTATTGATATGCAGTTCTAGATAAGATAATTATTCTAATAAACGCGGAATATATTTAGTTCATACCGCATGTCTCGAAGAGGAAAAAGTTGCGGGTGACAATATAAAATAATTCAGTTTCATTCATAATTATTTTGAAACTCCTTCCTTCTGAAATATATTTATTTTTTGCTATCGGAGATTTGATATGGTTATTTATATAAAGAGCAACATATGCTATAAAAATGTAATAAAGCAGGAAGAAATATATTACATTATTATACTATTGTAAAATACAATTTCAGTATCTCATATGTAAATTTAATTTTCATGCATCTGAAAATTCAGCGACATAAGAAAAAATTCCTTTAGCTTCATCAAAAATACAAATTACCTGTCGGGGTCAAACTTCTCAGGTTCAGGATAGTATTCGGCATCATGATGCATGGCATAAACTGGCACTACTACCATCATTCCTTTGGGTATGGTAAAATTTTCACTCTTCAATTCGTAATCTTCAACAGTAAGCCTTTCTAATCTGGTGGAAAATAGTTGTAAGTAATTTTCTGCATTAATTATAAATGAAATGTATAAACACAAAATTAAAACGATATGTATATTTATTCCATATAAATAAATATCATGGGAAACAAATAAAATTTATTTTTGTTTGTTAAATATTATTTAAGTTATATTAGGTAAAAGGTATTAAATTTTAAAAATATGTAAGGTACTATGAAGCATATTGAAACTGTGGAATGCTTTGTAATAGGCCTGGTCTCATAATTCATTCCTTACCATTTCCGATTGTTTTAGGTGACATGTTATGATTTTTATTTCTTATTGAGTGCTTTACTAATAATTTTTATATGCATTTTGATTTCTGTTTACACATATAATTTGATATTTTTTTTAATTTATGAAAATACGTATATTATATAAAGGGCATATGCAAAGCAGTATTGTGCAGATTAGTTGCAATAGCTTGATATACAACAAGGCAAACTATTGTGAGGAAATAAATGGTTAAGAATGGAGAAATAATTTATGAATCTCGTTATCGTGAATAATAGCAGTGAACAAAATATTATTTACTCTATTTCAATTCTATTTTGTTATTCTTCCTTTATCTTTTTGTCTGTCTTTTTTTGCTCTGTAAATCTTAAAGGAAGATCGATTGTTTCCATTAATTTTTTTTTCAATTTCCAAACGAAATTGACTTTTTATTGTGACTTTGTTAATAAATGCCCTGTGTTAGTTCTCCTCAACCAATGAGAAAAGGCATATGCAAATAAGCTGTGATGTCACAATCACTTGATGTATAGGGTGTACCATTTAAAATGCAAGTAAATACTGTGTACCATATGTTTTTAAAGTTTTCAGGGACTTAAATGCAATAAACAAGTTTCAGAACAATTAGAGGAGATGTTGAAAATGTCCACCACCATCTTGAAACAAGCATCCACCCTTTTTACAGTGTTTCTTGCAATTTTTTGAAAAACTTTTATTTCTCAATGCGGGTAACAGTCTGTTCAAAGTTTTGTTAAATTTCCTCCAGGATTCGATGGTTATTGTGATAGACTCTTTAAGATATCTCCACAGAAAAAAAGTCAGGGGATGAGAGGTCTAGGGATCGTGGTGGCCAGAGGACACAATCGACAATGCGCTCACCAAAGTAGTCCTGCAGGAAAGCCTTTGTTGTGGTCGCAGTCTGGTCAATTGGCCCATCATACTGAAACCTAGTATTGTTATTGAAATATATATGAAACATGAAAGCAGCCAGTAATTGAATTTGTTGACACAGTTCCAAAAGCAAAAGATCATGCCAGAGATTAAGATATATTTAATGAAGTATATCATTTTTAAAAGTGATCTTATGGCGGGGCGGTACTCATCAATGAAGTACTGGACCTTTCTAAACTGATGTCTTTAAAAGAACATCGAAGAATATTGTTAATGTCAATTTCTATTTATTGAAAAACTACGACATAAGTAGGAATAGTTAAAAAGCAATAGCGTATAACTGGAATGTCACTTTCGAATTAAAATTTCAATGTTATCACAGTTCTAAAATTAATTGTCTATTATATGTATTTGCAATTTGCATTGTGTTAATATACGAGGGGTGATCATTTAATTCGCGGACTGGAGCCATTAGTACTCATACGTAACGCTATTTCCAAAGTAACACTAGATGGAGCTGTGCGTGACCGCTGCGAAGGAGGTTCCATATGCCAAGGTCATTTGGCGTCGACTTCTGTTGTGTTAAGACTGATTCGAGTTGCGTGTCATAGTCGTTCGTTCAGAATGTCGGAAATTCAGACGGAATAGCGGTATGTCATTCGTTATTGTGTTAGGCGAGGCCTAAGTGCTGCTGCGACTGTTGAAGAGATGAGTAAAGCCTATGGAAATAATGACCTTCGTAGGTCTGCCATTTTTAAGTGACATAAGCGATTCAAAGAAGGACGCGAATCTGTTGCCGATGACCCAAGATCCGGCCAGCTTTCTTCCTCAATAGCTCCTGAGCAAATCGAAAGAGCCCTGGCAATCCTGAATGAAGACAGACGAATAAAACTTCGTGAAGTGGCTGTGAAAATATCAGTTTTATACGGAAGGGCTCACGCGATTGTGAAAACTCATTTGAAAATGTAACGAATCTGTGCTCAATGGATTCCAACAGTTTGACTCCAGAACAAAAACGAAAAAGAGTACAGCTGTGCAAAGAGATGCTTAATCGTTTTGAAAGCCAGGGTTCAACCTTCATGAGTAGAATTATGACTTGCGATGAAACTTGGATCTTGCACTAAGATCCCGAAACAAAACAATAGTCGAGTCAATGGAAGCATCCCGATTCATCGAGACCAAAGAAAATTCGGGTTTCTCGTTTAGCTGGGAAACAACGGCTCTTGTGGTTTTTGACATCAAAGGTGTTCTTGTTACTAACTTGGTGCCTCGTGGAACATCCATGAATAAGGAAGCCTACTTGAAGGTTCTCAGAACCAAACTTCGGCGTGCCATTCGTGAAAAACTTCCGGAACTTTCTGATATGACTTGGTTTCTCCATCACGACAACGCCAGGCCCCATACGGCTAATATTGTGCAGCCAGTGATCACTGCCATAGGTGCTGAGGTTCTGCCACATCCTCCATATTCGCGGACTTGGCACCCTGCGATTTTTTCCTCTTTCCGCGATTGAAGAAAGCTTTGAAAGGGAAACGTTTCGCATCCGACGACGAAGCTTGCAGAGCCACAATGACAACACTTCACACGCTTTCTAAAAATGGCTTCAAAGATGCTTTTAATGCATGGTACAACGATGGCAAAAATGTGTGAAGTTCAAGGGAGAGTATTTTGAGAAAGTCAAATGCCAGGAAGATTCAGAGGATGATATTTAATGCAACGTTTCGCTTTTGTCCACGAATTAAATGATCACGCTATGTACATATAAGGAGGACCAGATCTAGGTGAAAGGTCAAAGAGCTCCCCCCATTCTTTGAGAATGCTAGTAACTGGAACGGAGGCGAAAAATTATTAAATATATATATGTTACACGCATTTTCCAGAAAGTACTGTACCTAAAATCACTTAAACGAGAGAAAACGTTCATAACAGAACGGATTTCCGGCTCAGTCGTGTTTCCTCTCATTTTATTTTTATTTCTTCAAGATTTCGGCCTGTATAAGGATATTATTTTAGCTGTTTCCCCACAGAAGAGGTCGTGAACATTTGTTTTTATAGTGCCCAACTGACAAACGATTTCGTTGCATGTTTTTACTTTCATCGTGTTTGTTTTTTCTAAGTGTTGTACTATTTGGAAAATTGGAGTTTACCCTAAATTCCTTTTGTTTGTGGGAAAGTTAAGATACGCAAAAAGCATGTGTGATGAGTTTGGGTCAAGCTTTACCTTAGGGCAATGGAAAACTTTCTTAAGGTTTCAGAGATGACATTGTCCAAATACTTCATTTCACGAATGGCTTCATAAGACAGTTCTCCCTAGAATGAGATAAGAATGAAATATATATATAACCAAGAAAAATATTTATTGAATTGTTAGCAATGATACTTTATTTATTTTTACCAAATTACCTATGGTATTTAGAAATGGATCTGTTAAATTCGAAAAATGAAAATTTTAATTCTACATAATCCGAGTGTTAGCGCGCTTGGCTACTGATTTAAGGGACCTGGGGTAAGGCAAGAATGTTTGTGTTGTCTCTCTGCTGAGGTCCGCCATCCTCACAGACCTTCTACTATGATGTATAAACTGATAGGCTCTTGTCAGACCTCTGTGTCAAGCAGCTGCTTGAGGATATATTTTTTTTATGTGTACTTGCTTTGTAAGCAAAGCTTCCGTTATTAAAGACTAAAGTAATGAAATAATGTTAACGAATAATTTACTGAAATATGCACAAAATATTCTATAAAACATGAAATATTAAAATAAAAAAAGTCATGAAATCTAAAATGGGGCAACTTGTACTCTTTTACATTATTCACATCTAGGGTTGCCACCTTGGAGTCTGAAATATTCTGGACATTAACACATTCTTTTGGCCTCGAAATATTCGATTTATTTTTTGGAAGGATATTTATTCAGTCTGTTGTTATGATATGCAACATAACATTTACCTCTAAATTACTGTCAGACCTCTCTTGCCACAGAGGTCTGACAGGAACTTAGTTTAAAATGCCATTGAGAAGGTCTGTGAGGAAATTGAGACTCAGCAAAAGACAACATAAAAAGCTCTTCCTTACCCGTGGCCCGAACCCAGCTTCCTTTGATTGGTAGCCAAGAATGCTAACCAGTCGGCTACATATACACACACACATATATATTTTACGTTCTGATACATTTTGTTCAGTAAGTGGTTCGGATATAAAAAAACTATGTCTAGCACAAGTAATAAAATCTGGTGGTTTTGGATTCGATTTTCGTATGTGAACTGTTTCCTGCCTTCATTAAGGTGACCAGATTTTAAATGCTTCCTTAGAGTATCTTTTCAGAGTATGTTAATCATCAGTTTAACACGAAATAGTTTGGCTTTTCTTTGTCACACTTCGTGTTGATTGAAAAAGCAGTGTGTCCAAAGAGACGAGGATAAATTTATTAACTTATGTATTTTTTTTTGCATAGATTTCAATTTTTAATTATTTCATAGCGTCATCATTTAATATATGAACGAAAAATAATATTAGCCAATTATACGTAGTCGGTAGTCGGAACAGCGCCAGGCTCCCAATCTGCAGTAATAATCTTTTAATATATAAGATTGGAGTCACAGCTGGGCCAGCGTTGAGTTTTATCTTCCCAAAACTCCCCGCTCTGCCCTCGGTCAGTTGGAGATACTGAAAGGCTTGGAGATGCCGCCTTCGGTCGGATGGGACATTAAGCCGTGGCCCCTTGTGTGGGAGGACCATACTCTGTACACGTTAAAGACACGTTGGATGGCCTTGACGGGAGGCTACCATCTGTATTATAACAGCTGTCCAGTTGGTCTCCTCCCCCAACCTTCTCTGACTCCTAGTGATACTTATGACCTGGCTATTTAGCCCATTGTGCGTAAAAATGTGCCTCTCAGAAGCAAAATAACCCAACCTAATTATAAGATTTTGTTCCTGAAAGCAGATGCTTTGATTTCAGCGTGCCGTTAATTTTTCAACAAAACAGTTTTTCCACTTTATGCTCTTTCAGAATACAGCACTTTTGGGAAGAAATAAAAGCGCTTGATAGCGAAAGGGTTTTAACAGATTTTCTTATTAAAAAAAGTGGTAAAATACAACAGACAATGTTCCGGACATGTTGCGTTCCTACCGTTTACATACAATGTTTCCATAACATGAAAAAAAAAACACTGATTTATATACTATATAATTCATAAAGTTATAAATTGTAGAGGTATCAAAATGAGCAACAAACCGTTTCTCGAACTGCATCATCAATCTCTTTGATAAGTTTCTCTTGAATTTCGGGATTAAGAGCCAAGTTGTAGGCGACAAAAGACAGGGTTGATGCGGTAGTGTCATATCCAACCAGGAAAAAGGTTACGCACTGCGCAATGAGCTCATCATGAGAGAGATCTGCAATGGAAGAATGAAAATAATTCAGAACAAGTAGCATAGAATTCAAAACCTCCGATAAACGTTAAAATGTTTTTCAATCGAATGAGCATTTTAAAAATGAATTTCTAAATGAATTCAAATTAATAAGAGATGTTTCAATAGCATGGAGTTGAAAACTGGAAAGTATCGGCATTTAGTTTCAAACTTCAGTCCTAGAGTTTTTGAAAAACTTTTGAGTACAATTCACGATGAGTTATTGCCAATGGCTCTAGTATATTACTGCTCTTTAACTTTCTATCATCGATATTAAGTTGTGAAAATTATTTTATGCTAATCAAGGATAGATTGGTATAACTCAGGTGTTAGGAATCATTCACAAACTTGCAAGCCGATAAATGAAGAGCAAAAAGCAATAGGTAGATAGAAAAACCAATGTTGGTTTGTTTTACTTCTGAGCAACATTTTTTGCACACAATGGGCTAAATGACCAGGTCAGAAGGACCTTAAAGGCTACCTTAAAGGCAGAAGATTGGGGACGGGAACCCACGGGATAAGTGTTACGAAACAGATGGAAGATCCCGCCAAGGCCATCTAGCGCGTTCTTAACTTGCTCATGGTATGGCTATCCTGCACACGAGACCACGGCATATATCCGACTCAGGACAGTATCAAAATAAAACAAGTAAAATGAAATAAAAAAAATTAAAAAATAATAAAATAAAACATTAAAAAAATGAAATTGAAAACGAAAAAGAAGAATCGTATTTTTCTTAACCTTAAACCCTTTAAATCAGTAACGGCAGACAAGAAGTTGTCATTTCAAAATCATTTCACCAGTGTGCTAAAGAAGAAGTGACTGCAGAGGGCAATTAATTTCACTAAGACTCAGTCAAAACATTGGAATTTTTGAGAAAGGGCTTGGTTGGTAAATGAAATTGGATAGATACTGAATGGGAACTGATTTTGATATTAGTTATGTATTTCTACTTCCTAAAAGCTGAATTTTAAATTATCATCGTGGTTCGAATTCCTTGATGCTCTAATCTTAATCTGAAAGCCAAGTCAGCAAATGATCTTTCAAGAAACTATCTCAGAAAATCATATTCTTTTATTTTAATGTTCTATGGTATAGTAATAAAAGCAGAATTCTAGGTTGAGTAACGTTTTAAAATAAGTCTTATATGAAAAATGTCATCTTTGAAAAAGACTAATTTCATTCTAATTTTAGTAGATAAAATTTTAGTAAGTAAATAAGAAATTCTTTTTGGGTTGGCAAACTATTACAATTAGAGTTTTGCGAATCATCCATCAGTTGGAATTGGCCATTGAGATCGCTGATGTCGGAAAACGGCAAACACCATTTTCTTTGAAACGCATATAGTTGAATTTTCATATTCGCCATGACGATTTGTGTTTCAAGCCCTTTCAAGTGAACATTTTTCCATGGGAAGTATATCGAACGATTGCTGGTATATGTTAAATGATATTTACATGGCATTATATAGATATTTATGAGAAATATGTCTCTGATGTATACAGATTATCATGTTAAATATGAAATTACCTTCTGCATTCCTATCATTATTCCTACCTTAATTTCCGTTGATATTCATAGGATTACACTTCCATGTAAAACACGTCGATTACCTACTATTAGATAGAAGAATAAAAGAATTACGACTTTGAATTTCACTTTTGTTAAACTCCTACCAAAAGTTAAATAATAACTATTGAGAATCTCGTATGTGTCTTACCAGAATCCTGGAAGCAGGATTAATCAATGCTATTCCTCATATGTTTGCCTCGCGCCTTTGATAACAGCGGGTTAGAATATTTACGATGCAGCAAACATGCAATATGCTGTAATTTCTCTCCGTCATTACCGAATTTCGGCTACTCTATGTCTCTGCTCTTAGTATTCGCGTTTGAAAACATTGTGCCACAATTGTGGCAGAATTTCGGCTGTGTACATCCTAGCAATTAACTGATTTTACTCTCGCTGAAACATCACTTTATTCATATGTACCTTTAATAAAAAATACTCTCCGAAAATGTCAAAAAAGCGAAAGCAAATCGTTGAAAACTACGTGTTTTAGATTATCCGTTTTCCGGTTATCTGCATAAACATTGTTCTTCTTACACGGATATTCGGATTTTTTGTTATAGTTGACATCTACAGTTAATGTTAAAACTAGGAGTAATTTTACTTTTTGGAAATTTCCCAATTGACCTAAAAGCATTTTTAAACTATACTAACAGTAATAAAATACGTATTTAGAAGTAGTTCAAATATGCCTATGAAGTTAATTGAATGATTTTGAAATCAAATTATATTAGACTTATTTATGTAAATTTCAAGCAGTTTTATTGGATATTTTATCTTTGCTGTTGAAGATTTATATACACCACAAGAAAAGAGTTAAATCAAACTATATTTTCCGTTTCAAAATAAAATTAAGAAGAAATAGGAAATTGAAGGTTATGATCAAGTTTCCAGAGTCAGATGTATGTTAAACTCCTACCAAAATATATCATCATATCAGAATGCCATTCCAGGATATAATTTTTCTCTCCGTTTCAGTGGTCTTTAATTTTTTTTGCTAAATATGTATAATATATTTGTTTAATAAAGATTTACACTTAGTTCACTTATTGACATTCACAGAGAGGGATATACCTCTGCCACAAAGCATCGTTGAAGTAACAATAATTTTACAAGTTCTGCGCTGCTTAAAAAAAGAAATTTACTTTTATTGTGATATACTGTCTTAAAAATCTGATCGTTGTTTTCTTCATGGCCATATTCTGTGGCATTATCATATTCATCATCGTTCTTCTCACTATCTTTCACAGTCTTCGTGTCCTCTTTTAAATTATCTTTTGCAGCATCCATCATCAATTGGAGAAAATCATTCCTTGTCTGTAAGTGGACATGAAAATAACAACATTAAATATTTTAATGTCGTTTCTAATTTATTTCTAATTTATTTCTAATATTTGGCATTCATTGGATACTAAAATATTTCTGCAAAAATTCACTGAGCATTGCATTGAGTAATTACATTTCTCCTTAACAACAAATGATATGTTGTTAAGGAGAAATGTAATTAAAGTACTGTACATATATGTTTTTAATCAGGAATTATTTTATAAAATATTGATTCTGATCTCTATGATAGATGAAAAATATTGTTTTTTAACCAATTCAGTCGGATGCGCTACTTACAAAGAATCGTATTTCTTAAGTTTAAATTTAAGTTTAAAAAGCATGTAATCCCATTCTTTGTAGACTATAAAGAAAGTTAAAATGCCTTTGCATTAGTCAACTGAGTTGAATTGTAAAGTATTGTAATATCAATTTCGTTACCTTCTTTCTCTAAATATATTAACCATCTAATAGCATCTTTCAACTAATCGTAGCAAATGAGTTTATTTTTGAATCTCGAAAACATTTGAAATATGGATATTTTTTATTCCATATTTCGATGCTTAAAAAAATTTCAGGAGAATATTTTATGGGAAGAAAGACAATTTTTTAATGTTAAGTTTTGAATATGGACTAGAGGTTTTAAAATATAATAAAAGTGAATTAATTAACCAATTAGATATTCTATGAAATCTAAGTGATATCTGATATTTTAATTCTAATTCTTCATGATATGAGCTTTTGAAACAATTTGATTTTTACTTACTTGACCAGTTCGTTTACGTTCTTTTATAATTTGCAGTGTTGTATTCTTATAGAATTCCATTACTCTAGGAGGAAATAGGCCGATCTTGAACAGTTTCATAATAGAAGGGAATAATACTGAAATGGAATAAAAAGACGTAATATTACAAGATATCATCTTACATTAAGTAATTGCACTCAAACTTTTGCAATAATAGTTCTTTCTTGATTAAGTGGATATTTACACATACAATATTGGTGGGGCGGGGGTGGCTCAGTCGGTAGCGCGCCAGGCTCGTAATCTGTAGTTCCCAGGTTCGAGTCCCGGCTGGGTCAGCGTTGAGATTTATCTCCGCAAAATTCCCTGCCCTGTCCACGGTCAGAAGGGGACATCGATGGGCTTGGTAAAGTCCGCCGTCCGTCGGATGGGACGTTAAGCCGTGGCCCCGTGTGCGGGAGAGCCATACCCTGCGCACGTTAAAGAACACGCTGGATGGCCTTGACGGGGGGCTACCATCTGTCTCCCAACAGCTGTTCCAGTGAGTCCCCTCCCCCAACCTTCTCTGAGCCTTCGGGGTCCATGTGACCTGGCCATTTAGCCCATGGTGTGGAAAAAAGTGCCGCTCAGAGGTAAAACAACCCAAAACAACCCATACAATATTGCAAAAAAGGGGCGCACATCGTTGTTCGCGTCTATATTTACAATCATTAATTTTTGAATATATTATTCAATGAAGCATTACTCTGTTAACTGTTTCCTCTCATACCGTATTTTCAACAAAATATGCTTTAGATTCTCCTTCTTTAAACTGAATGTGTTAAGTTTACACATTCAGTTTAAAGAAGAAGAAACATTGCGTTTACGTTCTAAACAAAATCGCTTTTCAGTCAAAGGTGACTTCCATATACAGTTTGTTTCCCAAATCTGATCAAATTTGGGTCTGATCAAATTTGGGGAAAGTGTTCTACTGTGCAGAGTGATGAAAGAAATTCCTATGAACATTGGGCGAGAAACGTTTCCTTTCCGAGTTATAACACATTTTTAAGAGTGCAAATAAGAAATTCTGTCAGAAGCTACGTTGCTAGTAAATTTGCATCATTTGCGTGTCTGATGACATAGTATATGGTTGCAAATATTGGGCTAAATCCTACCATTCCTTAAAGAGGAAATGCTACATAGAGTGAGTCTGCAGTGATTCTGCTAATCAGTTGTTCTGAAATTAAGTGTAAGTGAATCAGTAGTCTTGTTGCTATTGTCAATTCATATGTCACTTTTGTTTATTGACCATGAATAATCAGATCTTTGCACCAATGATGTCCAGCCAGGGATACGTTTGCAATCATCCATCGGCATCTTCAATAGACCAGATCCTTTTCACCTATTACTAAACATCTGGGGCGAGCCAGAAGTGTCTGAACACTTGCTTTACAGGAATAGATGCTGGACATGGTCGCGGATAATCCCGGTACTAGTGTGAGAAGAGCATCAGAAGATGCATAAGTTTTCTTATTCAACTGTACGGAGAAAATATCGTCAGGATTCAGCTTTACCCATATCACGTAGCGAGTACAGGCGCTCTAACCAGCTGATTTTCGTCCACGAGTCTTGTTTTCGCAAGGACTACTGTAGCAGTGTAATGCACCCTGGTTTTTTTTCACTGTCTAATTTTCACCGATGAATCACAATTCACAAAAAATGATATTGTGAATTTTCATAAATTCACCACTGAGCACTGTGGAATCCTTATGAAATCACCCAGTCTCGGCATCATCCGAAGTTTCATGTTTGAATTGGCATCATTGATGATTACCTGATCGGCCCATTTTTTTTCTGACACAAAGCTCAATGGCCAGCAATACACGCATTTCTGGAGGCGGAACTATCTGCATTGCTGGAAGACATTCCATTAGAAACACGCTGTCGCATGTGATTCATACACGATGGAGCTCCAGCACATTTTTGCCTCATTTCTCGAAAACATCTCAATCGTACGTATCCTGACCGTTGGATTGGTAGAAATGAACCAAAGCATGGCCTGCATGCACTCCTGATTTAAATCTACTGAATTTCTTCTTATGAGAACACAATTAAGTATGATGTTTACGCTACGCCTGTTTCTAATGCACAAGCTCTCCGAGAACGAATCGTGGATGGTTGTCAAAGAATTGAGAACACTCGGGGACATTTCGAAAGCGTCTGACAGTCGATGAGAAGATGCTGTGAGGCAAGGACGTACCCCCTCCCCCGGGGGGGGGGCGGAACCCCCACCCCTAAAATGCGGTCATCTTATACGAAATCTAAAGCTTGTCTATATGTTTTGAAATGCAAAACCGATACCTTTGAATAATTTTATTGTAGCCCCATAGTACATGTCGGACACTAAAAATAATTTTTAAAGGAAAACTACAAACGTTTATTCCATATAGAATATAATTTGCACATTCCTGTCAAATGGAATATTATAGCAATTGGGAGACCCTATCCAAGTCTTATTCTGAAACTCCCCTGCCCCCTCAAATTACATTTTGAATACGTTCCTGCTGTGAGACAGGCACATTCCTTTTGTTTGTGGTTGGCGTTTTCCCAAAAAGAATGCAAAGCTTCAAAGTCTTGATACTGGGATGTAGAGTATCTTCACAGTGACCTATATCAACAATTTCCATGCGTGCACTGTTCCTACTTCATTATAATTGGATAGAACTTCAATATAACTGGAATAGTTTACGGCTTTGATCTTGATTATGGATCCTGGACTTGTTGCACTGATGGGCCTCTATTGAGGGGAAATCTGCTGCTGTGTTTTCTGTTTGCTTGTGAGTTGCCAGCCCAAAGTGAACAGAGACCTGTAAATAGTAGCTAGGCATAAACTGGAAGGAGAGCTGTACCCAATCCCCAGTGATGACGCATAGAACCGACCAGGTCTACCACCTAATGTCCGACCCCGCCTTCTTGTGGTGCAGGCCATTAGTACCTTTCAAAAGAGATATTCGCTTTCGGAAGGGAATGGAAGGGGAGGGCTGCCAGATCAATGTAGCCGACTGATCTGGTCTTTTATGTCCACGGTTTTTTTTTATGCCCTGCTGAGGAGTGGTCAACATCACAGGGTCCTGATGCTCTAACCATTTATACCCACTACACTAGACTGATTTACGGCTTTGAGTTTGATCATGGATCCTGGACTTGCTGAATTGGTGGGCTACTGTTAGGGAATATTTTTTCTGTTTGTCTGTGGGTTCCCAGCTCTAAGCGAACAGAGGCACAGGGTACCTTATGTCAGCTGATCAGAGGCCATCGCAGGTACCTGAAGTCTTACTTACCAAGTTAGGCATCGCCAATTCTACAACTGGCGTAATGCATCTCAGGCAGGTCAGTTTCTATTTTTGATTCTGACTCTTGAAAAGCTCCACTTGAAAAGGTAGTGTCTGACGTTCCAATCAGCATGGATGGCTGCAGCCTTTAGCTGTGGGTGGAACGGGTCTTTGCCCCACGCTTACGATTAGGGGGCTGTTTGATATTGTTGGACCTACTTCTCTCAATAAACCTACTTTCTTTAAAAATCCTACAAATCATTTTCTCTCTGTAGGTAAGTGGACGTGAAGACATTACATAGAGATTATTCTCTTGATGTTTTCACACAAGAATTCCAGCGTTATAACCTAGATATACTAGGCTTGCAAGAGACCAGATGGACAGGTAAAAGTGAGATACTTAAAATAACTTTAAAATTCTCTTTTCAGGAAGGGAGGATGGAAAACATCTCCAAGGTGTAGGTTTGCTTCTCAGCAGACACATGATGCTCTTCTAGGATATGACTGCATTAATAAAAGATTTCTTAGAGCAAAATTTAAAACAAAAATTTAAGACTTGAATGTCATCTGTTGTTATGCCCCCACAGAGGACTCTGATGAGAACGAGAAGGATACGTTTTACAGCCAGCTTCATGATATTTTGAATCTGTGGGGAAAGGAGATATTTATCTTGTGCTTGGTGATTTCAATGCTAAAGTTATTACTGACGCTGGACTTTGAGCAGGAGTTTTAGGTTCCTTTGGCATTGGTAATTTCAATGGCAATGGAGAACGTCTTCTACATGTAAGTAAACTTAACAGTTTGCGAATAACCAACAATACTACAGAGACATTTATAAATACAGTGGGTGTCATCTGATGGGTTGCACAGACAGTGATTGCATACCGTGATAGGCTAGTTAGTCATTATGACAATCGTGATTTGCTTATTGCTGAAGTTAATAAAGAATGGGATCAGTTTAAACAGGTTTTTCTTGAAACCAACAATACTCTTTTAGGTAAAAGGGAACAGAGGAAACAAAATTATTTGAGCGATAAGGCTATGGAATTTATCTCTGAAAGAAGGATCTCTGAGAAATCGCTTTGAAGAATAGCAAGACAATGTATTATGAACAATTAAATAGCAAGACAATGTATTATGAACAATTAAATAGCAAGACAATGTATTATGAACAATTAAATAGCAAGACAATGTATTATGAACAATTAAATAGCAAGACAATGTATTATGAACAATTAAATAGCAAGACAATGTATTATGAACAATTAAATAGCAAGACAATGTATTATGAACAATTAAATAGGAAGACAATGTATTATGAACAATTAAATAGCAAGACAATGTATTATGAACAATTAAATAGCAAGACAATGTATTATGAACAATTAAATAGCAAGACAATGTATTATGAAACAATGCAATTTTAGGAGAAGCTCTGTATGCTTTTTCATGCAAGCATAAAAAATCGTACCTGCTGTAACAAAACGCCATGACACATTCTTGCTGAAAAACTTTCTGGCTGTGGCTACGAAAGGATTATTAGGATCATTGTGAGAATCAATTTTAGTGGCAAAGGCTGCCGTCGCAATAACGTCCATGGTGTATGCTCCAAACATTCTGGATAGATAAAGGGAAAAAAAATATTTATTATGATTTCATTACCTTTTACTTTTTAGTGCCATAAATAGCTGCTTTTTTTAGGTGTCTACAAGAATTTTAAATTATAACTGCTCTAGAACCAGTGGTCGGCAACCTATTATAATCGCTGGTAAATATAGAGTATTTTATAAAATGCAAATGGATCAATGACATTCGTGTAATTTTAGTCCATTAGATAATAGTATTTAAAAATTTTATGCTATTTTTATTTTCAAAGTACAAATTATTTTACTAATTTCGCCATTTTTTAATAATTTCCCTACTGCTTAACGTGAATGGCTAGAACTGATAAATTCGCTTGATATTTTGTGGTTTTCAGTCGAACATAGGAATCTGAAATATGGAGACATCTATTGGACTTAATTATTCTATACTTCATTAGTGGCGAACGAGTCAATCCCGAAGCAATTTTAAGGCGACCTCTTTATAAATGCATTCAAAAATGTATTAAATAAATAATAAAAAATAAATACCCCCTCAAGCAGCTGCATGCCACAGAGGTCTGACAGGAGCCTGTCAGTTTACATGCCACAGTAGAAGATCTGAGAGGATGGCAGGACCTCAGCAGAAAAACGATACATACATCCATGCCTTACCCGGGGCTCTAACCCAGGTCCCTTAGATCAGCAGCCAAGCGCGCTAATCACTCGTTATAATATTTTAAAATTATTTTTTTCAAATTAAATTCAGTTTCTAACAGTCAACAGTATTCTTTGCTTTTTATGTGTTTCTTTGTGTACACCGAACACTTTGATTGATAATCATCTTGATGAGTGTCTGCTTTTAGCTGTTAATAATAATGAACCCAATTATTTGAAAATAACTGATGATTAAGAATAATGAATCTTCCATTAATTTACCAACTTTTGTAATTAAAAATTTTTCTTTTCTTTAATTTTTCCTTTTGAAAGCACATTTATTAAAAGATAAATTTTTAAGCGAAAGTCTTATTTTCTAATGTATTTGGCCAACATATTTTTGAGGGGGACGAGGATTATTCTACAATTTAATATTAAAACGTCGATCCCAAAATTACAAAGATTAGCTATCCCTGCTCTATTCCAACAAAGGTCTCAGGATCACATTTGAAAATATTAGATGTTCGAAGAATTGTAATTTTGCCGTATGTTTATTAACATATATTAAAAATTGAAAAACATATTTTATTTTAAGATAAAATATTTTCATTTAATTGTCCGCTGAATCGTTCTGACTTTACAGGTTGCCTACCATTGCTTCATTCTATTCGAAGCAGGAATTTTACGATTTAAAAAACTTTGCTTCACTATCAAACAAATTCCATATACACCTTTTAACATCCACTGGAGTGTCGTTCTTAGCAATTTCCAGCAAATTCTGGGTGAGCGTTTTCGATGAATCGAGGATGACGCTCGTCATCTGCAAAGTAAAAAGACAGCAAAATCTCTCCATAACTACCCAGGAAATAGTTTACATTTTAACAAAAAAAGAAACGATATTCATCAGAAAGAAAGAATATCAAATGCACTGTAGATTCAATGTGGTTTTCAGTTTGAAATTATTTCTCGAGATGTTTAATTAATTTAATGTTTTAAAAGACGATAAAAATGATTAACGTACAATACCCCACCTTCTTCTGGTGCAGGCCTTTAGTACCTTTTAAGAGGGATACTCTCTTGTGGAAGTGAACGGAAGAAGAGGGCTGACTGATCTTGGCCTACTGATCTGGACAACTCCGGCTACTTTTCTTTCTACCCTGCTGAAGAGTGGTCAACCACACAGGATCCTGGTGCTGACCATATAAACCTACTGGACTGAAACAAGGCTCTGAGCTTGATTATGGATCCTGAATTTGTTGCACTGCTGGGGTTCTGTGGAAGGAAAATCTTCCGCTGTGTTTTCTGTTTGTTTGTGGGTTGACAGTCCAAAGTGAATAGATTCACAGGATATGTTTATCAGCTGGTGGATAATCCCAAGCAGAGGCCATCGCAGGCACCTGAACTCTTTGCTTCTACTGACATCGTCAAATTCTTCATTGGAGGAAGTCTTCCAGTGTAGATGGCTTCAGCCTTTAGTGGTGGGGGAACGGTTCTTTGCCCCATTTCTGCGATTAGGGGGTTGTTTGATATTGTCGGCATTCCTTTTCAATAAGCATAGTTTTTTAAACATTCCACAAACCATTTTCTCCCCATAGGTAGTTGGAATGTGATGATTCTGCACAGAGCTTATTCTCTTGATGTCCTCACACAAGAATTCCACTGTTAAAATTTAGATATTCTCGGCTTGCAAGAGACCATATGGACATATAAAGGTCAGATTTTTAAAAATAATCTTAAATTTCTCTTTTCAGGGAGGGAAGATAATAAGCATCAGCAAGGCGTGGGTCTACTTCTCAAGAGACACGCTAGACTAGTGATACTCTTCTAGGATATGAGTGCATTAATGAGAGGTTTCTTACGGCAAAATTTCAGACAAGTGTTAAAGACTTGAATGTTATCTGCTGTTATCCCCCCCACTGAGGATGCTGATGAGGATGAGAAGGATAGGTTTTACGGACAACATCAGGATATTTTGAATTATGTCAAGAAAGGAGATATTACCCTTGTTCTTGGTGACTTCAATGCCAAAGTCGGCACTAACTCTGACCTTTGGGGAGGAGTGATAGGCCCTTTCGGAATTGGTAGCTGCAATGGCAATGGGCAACGTCTCCTACAGGTAAGTCAACTTAATGGTTTGAGAATAACTAACATCTATTACAAACACCGCGACATACATAAGTAAACATGGGTTTCACCAGATGGGCTGCATATGAATGTGATAGATTATGTATTAATTAACAGCAAATGGGCAAGTTCTGTTAGGAATATCAGGTCATATAGGGAAGCTGAAATTGCATCTGATCATTACCTTGTTAAAAGAGTCTTTCAACTTAAACTTAAAAAGTGTTGTGCTAAGGTAAATAATTTTACCTTTAATTCTGAAGCTCTGAAAGACCCAGTTATAGCTAAAGCTTACCATGATAGGTTACTTAGTCATTATGACAATCATGGTTTGCTTACTACTGAAGTTGAGGAATACTGGGACCATTTTAAACTGGCTTTTTTGGAAACTAACAGTACTCTTTTAGGAAAAAAGGAGCAGAAAACTCAGAATTATCTGCGTGATAAGGCACTTGAGCTTATTTCGGAAAGAACGAACTGCAGGAATGTTCTTAATCAATACCCTACTAGTCCTAATAGAAAGCATTGCAGAGAACTTAATAAACGTGTAAAAGATCAGTTAGCTGCTGATAAGAATCTTTGGCTTGATGGTTTGGCTGACAGAGCAAAGGAAGCAGTTAGACAGCAGAACAGCAGAGAGCTGTGTCAGATAATTAATGTTTTGTGTGGTAGAAAACGGACAGGTATACAGGGATTGAAGGATAAACAAGGTAAGGTTATAGAAGGGGAGGATTATGTCATGGTTGGGTGGCTGAGCATTTCAGTGATGTTCTAAACAATGTGGTTAATTCTACTCCCTTTGTTTGTAATGATGACAGATGCAGTGGTGGCTTTAATGTTGGCCCTATAACGCAATCTGAACTTATTTTGGCTATTTCGAAACTTATACTTCATAATTCCGAGGGGTAGATGAAATTACTACGGAAATATTTAGAGCTGGGAATGTTTTTTGTTACCACTTGGATGACTGAAATTTTGAATACCTTTTATGATAAAGGCATGGTTCCTAAGGATTTTACCAGAGCTATTATTATCCCAATTTTCAAAAAAGGTGATCGCTGTTCTTGTGATAACTATAGGGGTATCAGCCTACTCTCTATTCCAGGTAAAGTTCTTTCCATGATTGTGCTTAATAGAATTAGAATATGGTTGACAGGCAATTGCGTGATGAGCAATGTGGATTCAGAAGTGGTTGGGGATGTGTAGAACAGATATTTTCACCTAGGCAGATTCTTGAGAAATGTTTAGAGTTTCAGAAACCTTAGGTTGCTAGCTTTGTTGATTTCAAAAAGGCTTTGGACTCTGTTGATCGTCCTAATTTGTGGTTGATTGTGGGATCATATGGTATACCAGACAAGTTAGTTAACATAATGAAAGCTCTCTATAATAACACTGAGTCGTGTGTGAGAGTTGGTAAGGCTTGTAGCAATTGGTTTAGCATTGCTTCTGGTTTCGACAAGAGTGCATTTTAGTCTCCTTTTCTCTTTGGCTTTTGATTTTGCTATGCGAAATTCACTGCAAGGGAAAGATTTTGGCCTTAAATAGTCTGCAGATACGAAAATTTCTGATTTAGATTATGCTGATGATTTAGCCTTTTTGGCAAATGATGTTGATGAGATGAACTCTTTCATTCGAGTTGTTAGTGAAACTGGTATTAGAGTTTGGTTATAAACAGAGAGAAAACTAAAGTGATGAAAATTGGTCAGGCAGGCTGTGATTCAGTTGATCTGAATGTCTGCAGTCTTGAGCAGGTGTCACAGTTTAATTATCTTGGGAGCTATGTAACAGATAATGGTGATGTGCGGCATGAGATTAACAGACGAATAGGGATTGCTGCTGGGACTTTTAAGAATCTGTGGAGAGGTTGGAGAAATAGGTGTATACATCTAAAGACTAAAATTAGACTGTATAATAGTTTGGTTCTTTCTAGGGTTAGTTATGGTAGTGAAATTTGGACGATTTGTAAACAAAATAAGAGGAAACTAGATGTTTTTGATTCTAGACGCTTACGCAGTATCTTGGGCATTAGGTGGTTCAGCTTTGTAACTAATTATGAGGTTAGGCAAAGGAGTCGGCAACCTCCTTTAAGCAGCAGATTGTGCAGAGACAGACTCCGTTGGTTTGGCCATGTTGCCCGTGTGAATAATTATAGTTTGGCGAATAGGGTTATGAATAATGTGCCCAAATAACTCAGAAAGAGTTGTTGACCTAGGATGCGATGGGCAGACAATGTCAAACAGGAACTTGTTAGAATTGATGTGCAGTGGTCCGATGCAGCAGATATTGCTCAGGACAGATATGCTTGGAGAACTAAATTGCACGGTCTGGTTAGAGATCCGTAGCTCATGGCTGCTTGAGGATGATAATGAAAATGATCAAAAAGTAACAATAAACTCCGGAAACGTTTATGATTTTACTCCGGAAATTACTATTATTTTCTGTATTTTTTCATATATACTACTGTTAAATAGTTAACTGAACTGAAAAATATATTTCTGGAGGATAACTTAAGCATTACCCTTCTAATTTTTCCAGTTGAGAAAGCCGGAGTGATGATTGTTCGAACTCGTTTCCAGTCTTCTCCTTTTAACCTTTGCACCATGCTGTCCATCATTGGGTCTCCAAATTTAAAATTCTAAAAGAGAATAGAAAGAAAAATAAATAAGAAGAAAATATATGTTTTGAAAATATAAGTTTTTATTTAGTTACCAGAATTATTATATCTTCGAAAATAATTCTTTATCAACGTATTATACCGTTTCTCCTTTTAAACGAAACAAATCATTCCTGTTCAGTTTCATTCATCGCAGAGCATCAGTTATCTGAAAAATGCATTGCTCTACAAGGTTAAGCATGGATGACTCAAAATGTGAATTGCAGAATGAATCTTTAGAGCTAAACAGATTTGAATTTAACTTATTATTGTGTAGCTTTGAAAAATCAACTTGTAAACCCTATAAAAAGTACTTTGGCAAACAATTGATCGTTTCAAATTGAAACGCTACATTGTCAGTCTGGAATAGTTGATTGTTTTATAAAAAATAAATAAAATAAATACCCCCTCAAGCAGCTGCTTGCCACAGAGGTCTGACAGGAGCCTGTCAGTTTATATGCCACAGTAGGAGATCTGAGAGGATGGCAGGACCTCAGCAGAAAAACGACACACACATCCATGCCTAATCCGGGGCTCGAACCCAGGTCCCTTAGATCAGTAGCCAAGCGTGCTAACCACTCGGCCACGGGACGGCAAAATAAATACCCCCTCAAGCAGCTGCTTGCCAAAAAAAGCGTATAAACGGCTCAAAACGATGGGAAACAATTGAAGGTTGGATGCTGATAAATCAAACACTGAGGTGGCCGTATTGTTTGGTGTACTCAAATCTCTTTCTCAAGTCTATGGCAGTTATTCCAAACAATCCAAGCAAATATTAGAAGGCCAAAAATAAATACTTGTGCGAAAAAATTATTATTACTCGGAAAAATATTCTCTAACAACTAAATCAACCATCGGCTCCGTAATTTATTTCCGAAATGTGACATATATTTTTCCCCAAATGTGGCGGAACTGGAGTCATCTATACTCAGGAAATGCGACTTATTTTTCCAATTGTTGCTAATGAAAGACGTAAATGATGAGTCACTCACCCTTAAGCGTTAGTAATGAAAAATTCGATCCACAGTAAGTAGTATTTATTGAATTCTATATGAACAGGAAATCTGTCTAATTACTATGTAGAGAATTTTTCGTTAATAACGCTTAAGCGTGAGTGACTCATCATTTACATCATATTCATTAGTAACAATTGGAAAAATAAGTTGTCTTTCCTGATTATAAATGGCGCCATATCAGCCTCGTTTAGAGAAAAGTATAAAGATCACATTGTGGAAATAAATTACGGAGCCGATGGTTGGTTTGGTGGTAAGAGCACTCTTCAGACCTCTGCGCAGTGCAATGGGAAAGCAAATAACTGTCTCAACTTTCATTAAAAAGATTCATAAACATGGTTCCACGCCTGTTGATAAGTTGTATGCTTCCCTTTAATATCCAGGCAGACAAGTACTCTTGAAATACTGCCACGTTTATGTAGCCTGGACACGAGAAAAATGGAGTCACATCCTGTTCACGAAGGTTTCGTGCTTTTCTCTACCATCGGACAGCAGACGTATCTGATCTAGAAAGAGGTAGGAACCTTCAATTTGACCCTTAATATCGTTGAGGCAAGTGCATTTGATTATGCAAGTCTGACTGTGTGTGCCGAATTTTTATTGTATGGCCTTACCAACGTCCCTTGTGCATGACAGAGGTTCTTTGAGTGCTCTGAGATATTGGGATCGGATCCTTGGTCTCTATGCCATCTATACTGGTTCAGTAGGTGATGATCGTTTCCTAATGGATGCTAATTCTCGTCCATTCAGAGCAAGACTACCAACATATATTTTGAGGAAGAAGATATCCAAGGAATGGAGAGTTATGTATTCACTCCTGATCTCAACTCGATAAAATATCTATGGGATACCCTGAAGAGATGTATTGCTGCCCTTCAAGTTTTTTTTCAAAACCCTCTAATTAAACTCAGGATTTGATTGATAAAATCTTTTAAATACTTAACGGACTTTATTGCCCTCGCATTCCCTGCGATGTTGTCAGGTCTGTACTTGTGCTAGAATGGACTATATCAGCTACTGATTATGCATTGTATTCAAAAACAAACTTCCCTTTTTTCACATGATTTCCTTTATTCTTTTTTTGGGGGGGTATATATAAATCGTTTTAATCCTAAGTGTCAGAACTTATCACAATATTATCTTCCTCTATAATTTGATAAAATTTTCGAAATGTATTTCGAGATATGAGCATTTTATTGATCCGTGCATAACAAGACAATTATTTTGACAAGCAGTGTAGTCAGAGGCGTAGGAACGTGTTGGCATCGGGGCAGTTGCCAAAGGCGCCGGATTCACAGGGCGGTGGTGGGGCGGCATTAGCTTTTCCACGATATCTGACGTTTATGTGCAAAATAAAATCGAATGATTAAGTCGCGCGTAGTTCATTGAATTTTAATACGTATTGTTTATACCATCGTATCGTCAGGACAGCATATAAATTTTCGTTATTTCCTACAAAAATATCGTTTTGTTGTATCGGCGGTCTGCAGTATCTGTGTGAACAGTTGGAACTGTTCATATCGCTTTTACAAATCATGCCGCTACAAAATAAAATTTTGTTAGATAGGTATCTTTTTCTTTGAACGGGTGTTCATAATTTGTACATTATTATTGAATTATTATGTTTATAAACTCGGGGATTGTTGCAATTTTTAAATATGTTTGTTTTTCAACGTTTTGACAATTTCCAAGAATCAGGGTAAGCAGAAGTATAACAATGTTGAATAGAGTTGTTATGCTGTAGTCGCGTGCACGTCAGAGCCTCGGAGCAATGCTTTTATACGTGTGTAACACAACCATGACAATAACGCTACCACTAGAGTCGTATTCACGGAGCATGCATTAATACACGGGTTCTGACTCGCATTTTGTTAACAGGGTTGCTTGGTTTGGTATTCTAAAACATTGCTTACGTATGTACAAGTAAACTGTTTTAATTTATTAAAGGAGAAAGAAAACATTGTTCATAAATCTGGCAACCCTGTTCGTTTATTTAATTCATTTCCAATATTGTTGAGAGTGAAAGTGTCAACACATAGTATAATAGGCAATCACAAGAGTGTTCTGTGCATGTGTAACTGCAAACAAGTGGATCTGCCTCAGCCTGACAAGTACATAATAAATGAGTGAGAATTTAATGATTTCTTATTTAGTATTTAATTATAACATTTTTGAAATATTAACTGTTACATAGCTTATAGCACTATTCTTGTTAATTGTTGCAACAAAATAACAGATTTCATTTATTCAGATATGCGTCGAAAGAAAAAAACGCTCATCAGTATCGGGTTGAACGATACTGATGAATAATCTTTCGCAATTATTTATGTGAAATTAATATTTATTCATGTGATTCCGGAGAAGGTGTAAATAATGACAATAAATATATATAATATAAATAACATGTGTATTTTTTTTTATCAATAATTAAACAAGGGTGGAAAATTACAAATTTGTCAAGGGCGCCAAAAGACTAGCTACGCCTCTGAGTGTAATTATGAGAAAATAATTATTTGAAAACCATTTAGCAATAATAAGCAATAATATAGGTGGAGAAATAAAAACAAGCAAAGTACGCTTGAAACGGAACAAGATTTTCAAGTGACAAAAACGCTTTATAAACGGTCGCGATTCTTTCAAGGACGTGCAGCCAAACACTGTTCCCCATACACTTGAATGATTTTCGCGACTGCCAGTACAAAATGTAAGCTTCGCCGAATAAAGTAATGCATCATATACAGCTGCTCAGTTTACAGATCAGCCTGCTTGCAAAAAATCACACAAAAACGAACCACTTTCTGAAGCGAGAAAGTGACAGACTGCGTACTGTTCTGCTGTTAGTTGCGACAACTTATTTCAACCAATTTCCCCTTGCACCCACTGTTCCGTGCCTTTGGAGAGCTTCTGTGTTGCCGCATATCATGTATTAACTCACACGAAAACTTCTAGTATTGGTGATGACGGTAGTCCACGAATGAAATGATGTACCTACGGAGCATAGTGGCGTAACATAGGGTGGCAATAGTGGCAAAATACCACAGCCTAGAACTTCTGGGGTCACAAAGACGAAAAAGTGAAATAAATAGATCGTTTTCCTTTGAAAACAAGCTAATAAATCACTATACGTTTTTCTTTCTATAAATAAATATGTACAGGGGGATTCCATTTTATGCAAGGGATGAGTTCCTGAAGGTCACAAATAATTTAAAACTGGAATAATTTAAGATTAATTTTTCCATAGAAATAATTGTAAAATTGGGTGATTCTCGGAGAGCATAATCTACCACCGTAGACAGTAGTTGTAGCGTATATTTCCTTTCATACACACATTTTATAATAAAAATATATAAATACCCCCTCAAGCAGCTGCTTGCCACAGAGGTCTGACAGGAGCCTGTCAGTTTATATGCCATAGTAGAAGGTCTGTGAGGATGGCAGGACCTCAGCAGAAAAAGAACACGAACATCCATGCCTTACCCGGGGCTCTAACCCAGGTCCCGTAGATCAGTAGCCAAACGCGCTAACCGTAAGTGGTAGTCCACGAATGAAATGATGTTTTGGGGGTGGGGGGGAGAATTTTTTGGGGGGGAGCCAGGGGACGGCTCATACATTTTAGACATATGAATAAATAAATGCGTAATATATGAATGAAAAGTTAGTGAAAATTTTATTATCGTGGCTTCATACGTAGTTCATACGATACTGACAAAGTATAGGGGTTTTTCTGTTCACCAGCTAAAGTGGTGCCTCCATGTGATGTGAAGGTAGCGTAAACAGTTTTACAGTTCACTCTGCCAGCCAGCTTTGATATTATGCAATTCTTGACTCTTTTTTGGGGGGAGGGGGGGAGAATTTGCATTATTTATAATTTTGCGTATAAATTGAGACTTTATTAATATTTTTATATCGTACAATTTGAAATTCCAAAATAATGCTACCGCACTGTATTGAATTAGATAAAAATTTGAGTCCCTCGAAATCAAGAACAAAAATAATATTGGAAGGTGAAGTTTTGCCACTGTATACCGCATATCTGAAATTAACGATCTTTTTCATGTATAGTGAGAAGCCAAAAATGAAGATTTTTTGCAGATAAAGAGAGAGTGAGAACTTCGTTTATGATTCTGATATGAACCGACCTATTTAGTTTGCAGCACTTGAATGATAATCCTCCTAATGAAAAGTTACACAGTGTATGTGAATACATTTTGCTTCTAACAATTAGCAAAATTCTCGTTTGTTATTTCCCCGCAACAATTGATGCATTAAAAAAAATGCCAATAACGACCAAACTGAAATAGAAAATGTAGGGAATTGTTTTCTTTAGCCTTAAAGCTTTTAAACCAGTAGTGTCAAAGAAGAAAGTTGTCACTTCAAAATCATTTCACCAGTGTACTAAAGGTGGAGCGTCGACTGCAGAGGGCAATTAGTTCCACTAAGACTCAATCAAAACATCGGGATTTTGGAGAAGGGATATTTGTTGGTAACTGAAACTAGATGAATATTGAATGGGAACTTAAAAATTACTTTGATATTTTTGTATTGTGCAATGATACAAAATATACATAGAATATTGAAAAATGAGAAAACCCTAAATTGATTTTGATATCAATTACGCATTTCGACTTCCCAAAAGCTGAACTTTAAATTATCATCATAGTTTGCATTCTTTTATGCTCTAATCTTAATCTGAAAGCGCAGTCTGCAGCTAATTTTTAAAGAGAATATATTAGAGAGAAAAAACATAAGCGTCATTAATTTTGATATTCTATGGTATAGCAATAGAAACAGAATTCAAAGTGGAGTATCGTTTTAAAAAAAGTTTTGTATGAAAAATGTCATCAGTTAAAAAGATTAATTTCGTTATAATTAGAATATCCATTGTTATATACTCATTGATATCATCAAAATAATGACATTATGAACATTGGCATCATTGAAAAAGAAATCATATGAGAATGCTCATTTAATGTGAGTTGTTGGGTTGGGTTGTTTTACCCCTGAGCGGCACTTTTTTTGCACACCATGGGCTAAATGGCCAGGTCACAAGGACCCCGAAGGCTCAGAGAAGGTTGGGGGAGGGGACCCACTGGAACAGCTGTTGGGAGACAGATGGTAGCCTCCCGTCAAGGCCATCCAGCGTGTTCTTTAACGTGCACAGGGTATGGCTCTCCCACACACGGGACCACGGCTTAACGTCCCATCCGACGGACGGCGGCCTTTCCAAGCCCATCGGTGTCCCCTACTGACCGTGGGCAGGGCGGGGAATTTTGCGGAGATAAATCTCAACGCTGACCCAGCTGGGACTCGAACCTGGGAACTACATATTACGAGCCTGGCGCGCTACCGACTGAGCCACCCCCGCCCCCATTTAATGTGAGAGAAAAACTGTTACAAGTGTCATCTCTAATACGTCTGAAAATAACAGAAAGTAACTTGTCCAGGAACACTATATTACTCTTTGGCAAAAGACATAACTTTAATTAAAAGTATGAGATTTTATTTAAAAAAATACTTAGTTTTGCTTATTGAGTCCCAGTTACATTAAATCTTTAAAATTTGCATATTAGTATTGCATTAATTTTGAGTGCGGTATTTATGTGAAAATCTGATGTAATCATTACTAGTGAAAATACTATTAAAACTATTCTTATATTTGTATACTTATAAAAAATTATTATTAATTTCCCTACCAAGCCATTATTTACTCTGGTGTAAGATTATATTTTATTTCTTCTGGAATTTTCAACTGCCTATCTTAATGCTAATTTTGTAAATTTGTATATTTATCATGAAGAAATAAATTACTACTATTAGTCTTATTTAGATTGTTATATATATATATTTCTCTTTCAGCACTTTTTATTATTTACTGTTAGATATAAGAATTATTTAAAATGATGCAGAATTAAGGTAAAAATGAATTGTAATTATCCGTTGTACAAAAGATGTTTGAACTTACCCTTCGGTCTGCGAAAGCTTGGAAATCTTTCACCAGAATATCTCTCAGAATATCTGGGTCTGCTACGATTAGTACCGGACGGTTTCCTTCATAAATTCTGTTAACGAAAGTGACAGGACCGTACAGCTTGCAGAAATAATACAGAAAGTGTTTAAGACTGAGAAAAAATTCAAAATTATCCTATATGCAAAAACTTAAACCAAGTTTTGAATAATGTTAGAACTAGAGTGATTTGAAATATCAGAAAAAAATTCCTTCGTATCCAAATTCGAACATCGGTACTATATATTAACTAGGGCCGAGAAAAGGGTCTTACCCCCTTCCTCCTCACTTTGAAAACGCTAGTAAGTGTAATGGAAGCATAAAAATATTAAACATGTATATTTCCTGTATTTTTTAACAAATTTTTTATAGATCTCTAAGTCGGAGGGATGTAAAAAGAAAGTTAAATTTGTAGGTTAAAGTTAAACATATACATTTCAGGTTTCACATTCACAGAGCGGATAGGTAAAGTCCAGTTCGCAAATATTCTTCTAGAAATTATTTCAGCTAAGAACGATGGTTGTTCTGGATGAGAGATGTCTGCTGAATATATGGTAGAGTGTAGAAGGTTTTTCAATCCTTAGAATGGAGAGGACTAAGAAGAGGAATGAAGTAGATTTTCTTCTTTTTTTTGGTTATAATATATTGAGATTGTCGGGTGCAAGTACAATATTTCAATGTTATTAAAAGATGTTAGTTCACAAATGATCATGGGGATTTAGTATTGCATTTTGGTCTTCTTAATTTCCCTTTTCCTCTTGCAATGTTCTCACTGAGTTATTAAGTTCCATTTTTTCTCTGAGTTAGCAGTTTGATTTTGAATAAATTAAGTTTGTTGAGTATCATGTTAGACTTTAGGTGAGATTGCAAACTCTGAAATGAAGAGGAGGATAATGAATAGGAATGAAAGATATTTTTTTTGTAGATAGAATATTCTGATTTTGGAGTTATGAGGTTAAATAGATATTTTTCCTCTTCCAGTGTTGAAGACGCTTCTAGTAGGCTATTTAATGTAAAGTCCTGAATTCCGTATTATTTAAAAAAACAAATAAATAAGATAACAAAAAGATAAATATGTAAGATAATAAATATATATATAATTTAAATAAGACCTTTCTTTTCGTAACACATACTTTCTTCAGTTCTACACTCTGGAAACAATGGTAAACCAAGTTGCGTTTTGGATTCTTCTGACCATAATTTAAAAAAGGAGCTTATTGGTATCTTTAAGCTTAATATTAGGAAAGAATTTGCAGAGCTTGAAAAAGAATTAATAACAAAATGTTGATATTCTTAGGTCTGTCGAATTTTGTAGTAAAAAAAAAAAAGATGATTTCGTAAGGGGAAATGAATTAGCTTAAATGTCATAGATTCGATCTTGATGAAACTAAGTAATTTTTTTTTACTGAAAAAACAATTAACATATTAGAATATAAAACTAATGATTTAAGACAAGAGGCATTAAAAAAATCTCGAGTTTTTTGGTATACCTCAAAAACCAAAAAAAGAATTTACAATTAATTGTAAATAAGGTATCTTCTATATTACAAATTCTCCAGGAACAAGAGTATATAAAATAAATTAAACGAATTCAGTCTCGTAATGCTGATATACCTGGTAATACACCTATCTCTCGATTTACACGGTACTCAGTTCACACAATTTTGGCTTTGCACGGTCAAAAAATGCAACCAGTTTCGATTTACACGGTACTGACTGAGACGTACATAGAAAGGAAATCTCAGTCAGTACCGTGCAAATCGAAACTGGTTGCATTTTTTGACCGTGCAAAGCCAAAATTGTGTGAACTGAGTACCGTGTAAATCGAGGGATAGGTGTATTGTAATAGAGTCTAAGAACGAAGACATTAGAAATGATTGGTTGGAGTAGGAAAAGGGAAGAGAAGAAGTTATTTCTGAATTCATTAAATGGAGAAATGGAAGAGAAACCATTTTACATAAATAAGCAATTAACGATAGAAAGGAAGAGATAACTTCATAAAGTCAAAGCTCTTTAAAAGCAATTTTAATACAAATATGTATGGATCAAAGTAGGAAGAATATTCTTAAGGAAAAAAGACGACTTAAATGTCATTAGAATAGACAATGAGTCAAACTTAATTAGTATCTAATGTGTCATTAAGCTCTGTTAATCAGTGTTATTCTTGTTCTTCAGATGGGAAAGGCAGCGGATTTAGTGAGTTTGAAAAAAGACCAAATTGTAATGGATAGACGACTGGGTCAGAGCATTTCCGAGACGGCAAGGCTTGTGGGGTGCTCACGGTCAGCCGTGATTAGTACCATCAAAACGTGGTCCGAAAAGAGAAAAACCACGAACAGCCTCCAAGGTGTGGGTTGACCACTGCTCGATTCTAGAAGTGAGCGAAGGCTTTCCCGTATGGTACGAACCAACAGAAGGGATACTGTGGCACAACTCGCCCGCTATTTGAATTCTGGTGACGGGAGTAATGTGTCACAACACACAGTACATCGAACCTGTTGAAAATGGGGCTGCGTAGCCGCAGGCCGCTCCGAATGCTCATGCTAACCTCGGTTCACCATCGAAAGAGACTAAAATGGGCAAGCGAGTTTCAAAACTGGACTTTGAATGATTGGAAGAAGGTCGTTTGGTCTGATGAATCTTGTTTCCTGTTGCACCATGTGGACGGACGGGTGCGTGTGCATCGTTTATCTGGAGATGTGGTGGAAAGGTATAACCCTCTACTAGTGCCTTATTTCAGCATGAAAATGCGCCATGCCACACTGGCCAGATTGTTCGAGAATGGTTCGCGGAACATGAGGAAGACTTCCAGGTATTGCCCTGATTCCAAATCCCCAGACATCAATCCAATCGAGCATCTGCGATTTGTGTTGGAACAGCATAGCGATCTGCGGTGGCTCAACCACGTAACGTACAAGAGTTAAAGGATCTGCTGATAATGACACCTTTAGAAATCTTGTAGCGTCCATGCCTCTCCGGGAAAGAGCTGTTTTGGCGGCACGTGGAGGACCAACATCATATTAGACAAGTGGTCATAATGATTTGGCTTTTCGGTGTATCTGGGTTGGATAAAAATTGAATTGAATTGAAAGTGTGATTACTATTCGAAAGTGATTACTACCCATTGTTCTAAAAGTGTTTTCCGTATAAGATTATAAAATAAGCAAGGATCAGTCAGTGAGAGGTAAATCGCAGAATCATTGCATCCAAATTTGTGGAAGGGTTAGAGAGCAGTCGTTCAGAATGGAGAAATTGTTATCGTTGATGATGTATTATACACCCTCACCCTGCTGTCAGTTTTATGTGATTCCCTTATAGGACTGTGGGCTTTGAATCCCCACAGATTATGAGGGTTCTGGGGCATTGAGATCGTGATATTGGGCTATTGAAAAATTATTTCCAGGATTGTAATATTTAGGAATATATTAGGACTAATATTTTGTTAATTTTCACCAGGGCTTGTAAAAGATCTTCGTTAAATTCAGTTTTACTTTTGTTTGTTGGATTCGCTGGTGTTCAAAACGTAACAACGTTACCAAATCTATTGTTTTGTTTTGTTAATAAGTAACGTATGGGCTATTTTAAGAGGTGTAATGGCTTTGTTTTTTTTATAATTAAAATGTTTACATTGTAGGAGTTACATAAGCTTTTTAGAACTTTTTTTGAGCGGGGAGGACTTAAGGTTTTGAGGTTCCATCGCAAAAGGTGGCTGCTCAGTTTTTTTTTCTCCATTATAAGGAATGAGAGAAGTAGGTTTATATGCAATTTTTTTCAATTTCTTATTTTTGTTTGGGGGTGCTATATCAATTTTTCGATAATCTTAGTGAGGATGAGGATCAGGGATTCAGGCTCTGCAAAATTAGTTGCAAAACCTTTAAGGTTTTCTATTTTTTGCATAAGCGTTTGCATATTTTCTTCTTTATCAGAGTTGGGTTGGTTGGGGCTTTTGTGATATGATGAGCACTTTTCCAGCTTTCTTGTTCTATGTTTTTGTCCTGTGGAGAGTTATTTTGTAGATTAGGCTGAAAGGAGGAAGGTTCTGTTTTTCTCTTTGTTCTTCCTATGTACTGATACTGATTTTTTCTTTGAGGTGAGAGTGATTTTATTATTTGGATGACTGGACTGGCCAGTAGCTCCTTTGTGTTGGTTTTGGTTGTAGCCATGGTTATAATAGAATTGGAGGTTGTTATATTTCATTGTTAGACATATTTCTTTTTCTTCTTGGGGATAATGAGAGTGGGTCTTTCAGGAGCGGGATCTGAAGAAATCACAGCGATATCTCTCTCTCTTGATCATCGTATCCACAAATATCCTTAGATTTACTCCCTCCTCTAGTTTTTTGGTTTCCTAAGGTGTAGCACTCTATGAAAGATTTTCGGTAAAGTATATTTCTTTTGTTTTACAGGCAATCAATTTTTGGGTCATTTGGCTTATGTGGTCGGAGTCAAAGAATGGCACACAGCATTTTCTAACCTATAAGACTGTACTCTATTAAAAATGATTTTGTTACCTCTTTTAGGAAAAGAATTGGGCTAATAAAATAACAAAAGAATAAAGTTATCTCACAAGTGAGCATTACGTAAAGTGGGAATGCCTAAATGAAAATAAAATATTGTACATTACTGCCAAAATATTATAATTGAATGAAGACTAATTCTCGTAAAAAATACAAATCAAATAAAATTAATCTGTACAGATTATTATACAAAAGCTAAATTATTTGTTAAAGTAAATTGAGATAGAAAAGACAGCTTTCAAAGCAATTGTAAAAATAAAATGTCAATAAATAACATGTCAATATTTAGAACTGGAATAAATGTTTTTTAAACTAAAGCACTTCATTTCATAGCAAGTGCAATATAATATTGATGTTTGGTGATCAAATAAAAATATAATTACCCGTGAAATTTTCCATACTTCTTGTATCTTTGAATCTCGACTTCATGAACTTGCTGCAAAAACAGAAAAATATAAACTAGTAGAAAAAATTAGAGCAATGCATAATTTCAGGATGCTGAAAAAGATCACTTACATCTTAAAAGTTATAATTAGGGTTTTACTTTGAGATTAATATTAATCTTTGTTCCATTTTTCTTAAGAGCATTATATGTTCATACAATTTACTGTAGATCAACATCGGACGGAATGACTCTTGGTCACTGTGAATGAAGGAAAGAAAATTACTGTTCAATTGATTACCGGAACAAAGTAAGATTTATTCAACCCCTTTCGTGAAGCGTTCTTTTTCTCCTTTCGAAATTCCCTTTCAAAAATTGCAAATAGTTCAAGCCATTAGTTCATCCAATAATGCCTCTTCTGTTACAATTTTTTTTTGCATTTTATCGTGTAGTGTTTCGTTTTTATTTTTAAAAATAATTATATCGTCTTTCTTAATTATTTTTCAAAAAAAAATAAAAACGAAACGCTACGCGATAAAATGCAACCGAAAAGAATTTTAACAGAAGAGACATATATACTAATTCTGATATTTTAAAGAAAAATTATTATAATCAAATATCACACTTAAAAATTAAGCTTATTTTAATATAAAATAATATATAATAAAAAGAGTCATAAAAATATAGGATGGTGCACAAAACTCAACCCAAAATGAAAACAAGAAACTAAATAATCCTCTTACACTCCGCTGATCTTCGATTTGTCAACCTCGTAAATAAATTCAAACAGAAGAATAAGACATCGCCTCTGGTAACATGGAATGCTCATTTTGAAAGAGACTGAAATTTTTATTTTCCCCATTTATATACCCTATAATTGAAATGCAGACTAAAATAATTGGAAAATTACAAAGAGTAAGATTTTATTAGTATCCATAAAACACAAAAACAATATTTCACTTATCTCTTAAAGCAGAAATTATTATTGCCAATGTAATTCTATTGACTATGACACTTTACCACTAAATGTTCAAATATCCAGCATAAATAGATCGTTTTTAACTTTCGTTAACCATTTGGCATTTTGCCAATTTTTTCACCTTTAGAGACTGCTAATAAAGTTATTGGGGGATTCGGAAAATAAGAATTGTAATATTTTATCAATATATATTCAACCACAATGCAACCAGATAGGAAAATAATTTTAAAATTCTCTCTAAAAAGCAAAGCGTTGAGAATGTTTGTAGACAGACAGACAGACGATAAAGTGAAAACCGCAAACAACCCTTTCAAAGTCGTGAAATAATTTCTAAACGTTACGGTATGATTCTGCAATCCAGTGAGGAGTTTTTAAACCCTCCAAAAATTATTTTTGCTTTCAGAATTGAATTAAACGTCAGTGTCTTTTGCCCGAGCTGATCTCGGTCGTTGTAGTTTTGAAATGGAAGTGGCTAAGAAGCCAAAGCTCATGATATCAATGGAAATTATTTCAGATGTGGTTGAAAATACTCATCTATGCTTGCAATTTATTTCGCAAGAAGTAATTCGCATTTTTCTTCCAATTAATGAACTTATACGACCTGATTCGAGAAACGTCATGTGAGCAAAAATCGATCCATAGTAAATACACAGATTACCTGTAGAGATAGACTTCAAACATTAGTTAAATTATTCTGAAAAAAATTCATCGCCGACACGGACGGGAATCGAACCGTATCTCTCCAGATTCATGCCAAATGACAATGAAATTTTTCGGAATAAGACCTTACAATTCTTCACTGAGACGTGGCTGACAAATAATGTTTGAAGTCTATCTCTACAGGTAATCTGTTTATTTACTATGGATCGATTTTTTAATCATATATACGCTTAAGCGTTATTGCCCTTCTCATTAACATGTGAAATTCAATAGCAACGATTGGAAAAAGTTGCATCTCCTTGAGTATAGATGGCGCTGTGTCAGCCACGTCTCAGTGAAGAATTGTAAGGTCTTATTCTAAAAAATTTCGTTGTCCGAGGCGTGGTACAATAGTAGTGCACTCTGGCATGAATCTGGAGAGATGCGGGTTCGATTCCCGCAGTGTCGGCGATGAATTTTTTCAGAATAATTTAACTAATGTGAGCAGCTGTTACTTTTCGTGCAAAAATGTTTTAAGAGGAGTACAGCTTCGTAAAAAAAATAATTTAGTAGATATATGTTCTCAAATACTTTACGATACCAAATAGAAATTGAAAGCTAACAGACAAAGTCTAATCCTACAGCTTCACATACAGCACATTTTCCTCCAAGTAAGTATTTCATGATAGCAACTAGAAATTCGATAAGGTGTAACAAAATAGAAAATAAATGCTAACAAGCCCAGGCTATATTTACAGCTTTAAACTATATGTAGCACTTTTTTCTTCAAAAAAATAAAAATAAAATAAATCTATTAGTATAATTATATATATATAATTTTATTAGTATTTCAAAAAAAAAAAAAATCTACCTAGTATTTGTAAAAAAAATATCACTGGATATTCCGGACACGAGAGCGAGATTAGGTTTAGTTTAAGAGACACGTTTTAATTTCCACTTTGCATCGTATTGCAAATGTTACTTCATAGGTGAGACTAGGATTGAGAAATTGGGAATTATTTTAAATATTAGGAAGACGTACCTTTCTGAAGTTTGACACCATTGATCCAAAAATAGGAACTGCAGGAACATAAGGAATGCCGTGTTTTTTCCAGTAGCCATGATTCTTCGTCAAATACCTATAGAGAGATATAGGGAAAAAATAAAAGCTTTGTTATCAATACCTTATTGTACTCATATGAATTTTTGTCTGGCTAGCTTGTGCGACAAAGCTCAGGAAGCATTTAGACATCATAACAATAGAGAATTGTACACAGAGAGTAAAAGTTTTTTGTGGAAAGAAACATTGACAAACAGAGCTTGAGAGATAAATATTGCAAGGTTATTGAGGGTGAGAATTATCTTACGGCTGGATGGGCTGAGCATTTCGGAGATGTTCGAAAACACCTCTTCTCAAAGTGGTGGTCCGCGAAACGGTGTTGGTCCACGAACCGGTGTATGCATTAGCCTCAATATACTTCAGAACGTAAACAGAATAGCTCAACGTTTAAAAACTACTCCACAAAAATTATATTATTGAAGCGTCATAACCAGTATATATCTCCAGTATAGTCTAAGTCTCCAGTAGTGTTCCAACTTAATTTTTTAGTGTGGCGTGAGCAATGAAATGTTGAGAATTACTGATTTAAACGAAAGAGTTAATAGGAAAAGGTAGTGAAGAAATGGATTATGTCAATAAGTCTTTAATGAAGAAAATTAAACCAGATAATGAAAATGTTTTTAAGAAAATACAACCAGTTTCGTTTTATACGATTATAGATTCGGTTTTACACAGTACATGATCCTCAACGAGTTATCAGGAAAGAAATGTTTTCACAATCATAACACTAATATGCTCTCGCGCCATAGTTCGTAATTTCAAACACTCCACATGACATCATGTCATGTGGGATGAGGTAAGTATCGTGCTTATAGACATACCTTGCTTTTTGAGCCAATATGTAGCTAAAGGTTTCAGGCGCATGAGCGGCAATGGATCTTGAATCTAGAGCTTCTTTTCCGTTCGCCCACAAGCAAGAAATGCCGGTCCCTCATGTCAGATAGTTTCAGAAACACTGTTCGAAAAAATGTGTTAGTTCTACTCCTATTGTTTGTGATGAGGATAGATACATTACTGACTTTAATGGTGGACCTATATAACAATCTGGGGTTAATATGACTATTTTTAAATTGAAACTAAGAAATCCTAAAAGGTAGATCAAATTACTATGAAATGCTTACAGGTAAAAATGTTTCTATTCTCACAATACTGTATGATCAAGTATATATATATATCTTCTGAAATTTCCATACTTATTCTTAGTACTTACTACCCATAGTAGTCCATCAACTCAATATTTGATTCCATTAACTACAATAAAATAAATAACTTTACATTTAACTGAGAATAGATTGTTGACCATGTAATTATTAGACGAACTGTGATCAGATTTCTTGAGCATAGGAATAATAATACCACTAATAAAATTCTTACGAATAAATCCCCTTATCATGGGAAATACTCAACACTACTGTTATCACGTAACAACGAAAACATTAAAAAACCTCAACATTTCAATAGTAATTTCACCTTCCTCGAAAATTACTTCATTTCGAGTTATGAGGTAACACGAAATCCTGTCAAGGAATGGAAGACGCATTTTGTAAAAAAAAAAAGTCTCTGAAATACTAAACTCATTTTGTCACGACAGAATCCTCACTTTCAATAACCTCACAATGTGATCCCTCACTCCTTCTATGCAAGATTGCATTTTGTTTTTCACACCAAAAATTACTACCTGGTGTAACTTTTTGTTGTTGGGCTGCTCAGCTTCTTCCACTGCTTTGTCAACAGGATATCAAGACAAAGATTATTATCAGCATTTAATCCATGCTTTACTTGTTTGTTAATCTGTCTGTAATGCTCTTTGTTAGGGCTATTAGTTGTTGATTTAGTTTATTCCTGCACTCCTTTCTTTTAGAAATAACCTCTCTTTGCCTTATCATTCAATGACTCTTTACTACGCTATTTTTACTTTGAAAAATACCTTAGATTTCACGAATAGCCTATTTAAATTGGTTCCATTCATCCTTTGCCTCAATTGTAAATGAGCCACGATTTGTATAATTACAGATTAACTTGGTATGGTAAGTTTTGCTCGTATAATTGTCTTTTAACACTTCGGTGTCAAAGTTAATTCTGTTAATTTTAGCATAAATTTTAAGCTTCGGTTTCAAGACCAGTACCTTTATTAAAAAAATTAATAAGGTACGAGTCAGACCCAGTTTGCGCTCCCAATATTTCACTTAATGTTCCGGACAGAATTAATCCATTTGCTATTTGGGCGGGGTGGCTCAGTCGGTAGCGCGCCAGGCTCGTAATCTGTAGTTCCCAGGTTCGACTCCCAGCTGGGTCAACGTTGAGATTTATCTCCGCAAAATTCCCTGCCCTGTCCACGGACAGCAGGGGACACCGATGGGCTTGGAAAGGCCGCCGTCCGTCGGATGGGACGTTAAGCCTTGGCCCCCGTGTGCGGAAGAGCCATACCCTGTGCACGTTAAAGAACACTCTGGATGGCCTTGACGGGAGGCTAATATCTGTCTCCCAGAAGCTGTTCCAGTGGGTCCCCTCCCCCAACCTTCTCTGAGCCTTCGGGGTCCACGTGACCTGGCCATTTAGCCCATGGTGTGCAAAAAAAGTGCAGCTCAGAGGTAAAACAACCCAACCCAACACATTTGCTCTTAGTTAATGCAAAATAATATTCTTCTCCAAGCCATCAAGTAAAACTTTTGCATGCTTATAAATACCCTCGCTTTTGTTGTAAGTGTTGTCGTGTCTTGCAACCCCTTATTTATTATTTCTGGGATTTTCAATTTGCCATTGTCGTAATTGTGACGGGTGATTGAGAGGGACACTCGGCATTAACCATTTATATTGTTATAGGGATCGCGAATTATTTAATCGAATGGCTGTGTAAGAGAGTGTTGAATCAATAACTCCTAATTAGCGATTTTTATACTATTTATTGAGTCCTCCTTCTGGAGTGGAATCAATGCAATTAACTGAAATCGTTATCAAACCCTTTTAGACTGATAATTAACTTGATAGACAGTTAGTGTTAGTTAAAAACTTAAAATTTATTCACTCTTTCTTAATGTTCATACTATCCTTTTTCAGGGATACTCCATTAGAAGCTACTAAACTATTATTTCTTAGTGCTGATTTTACAGGTCTCACAGCTGCTAACACTCTGCACTGCCCAGTCGTTCAACAAACTGATTTTTATGTAGATGTTTCTTAGATGAATTATCAACTCATGTAGTCACAATTAACTTGTGTACTGCTATTTAAATTAATCACACAGACTTTATATGTTCGGGTCGAATTCATCGCTCTCCCTTGAGATCCGATACTCTATCTATGCAGAGTCACTTACTCTTCTACTGAAAGTCGAAAGTCTGAGACACGTCCTTTGACTTCTCCTACGAATCTGTTTGTGTAATATTTGGAATCCTTTCTTCAGCCTGCAGATTGTCCCCCAGACGTACAGTTGGCCGAATCAGACCATTCCACACAGGCAAAAAGTCACAAAACTTAGCTAGCTGCTCACACTTCCGTAAGGAGTGAGGGAGAGGTATTTCCCATCTCAGACATCTAAGCTTGGACGACTCCTTGTATGTGCATTAAAGGGAGCTATACCTAGTTTCACACTTCTCCGAGATATGCTTTTTAGGCAGGGGTTGTAAACCAGATGTTTCCAACAAACAGTAAATAACACGGCGAGAGCCCGTGAAGCAATGGACCCAGCTTGCCTTGTAAACACAACTCAAGGTTCTGGAGGGAGTGTCTTGGTGTGGGGCACGTTCTGTTGGTATGGAACGGATCTCCTGATATTGCTGGTAGGTCGGGTGTCCTCCCAAGAATTATCTGAATATTGTTGCTGATCAAGTCCATCCTGCAATGTTATCTTTTTATCCAGGAGGTGACGACTGTTTCATGAACGACAATGCTACTGTCCTCGCGCAGGATGTGCTCAGCAATGGTTCAGCAGTGGTTCAGCGAGCATGACGGCGACTTCCACCATCTTCCCTGGCCACCCTAAAGCCCGACTGAACTCCATTGAGAATGTATGGGACATGTTATAAAAACATATCCAGGAGCAAAGTCCTCTTCCGTCAAATCTGAGCCAGTTAAAAGACTGTCTGGTGAACGCCTGGTATGCTGGACATGTAAAGGCACTCCAACACCTTGTGGAATCAATGCCTAACCGCATACTTGCTGTAATTCGGGCTAAAGGAGATCCAACTCGGTATTGAATAGAGGTTTCTAATTCAGTGGCCGGCGTGTGTATTTACCAGCCTTTATACCCAAATCCAAAAGATAATATTTCTTAATATTTCTTTAATATGTTCCCTTAACGTTAAAAAAATATATATATTAAATTAAAAAAAATTAGTTACTTATGTTAAGTCATGTAGTGCCCGTTTCGAAAATTTGTAGTGTTTGCGAACTTGTGGTGGCATTGATTTGCCAAATCGATAGATGGGGCGCTACCACTCTATAGTTTTCAACTCGTTTTATAATAAGAATAAATATTTTATTTTCCTGAAGGTCATATTAGAAAACAATATTTGTTAAGATGACATTACAAAATAATACTAGTTAACAGGGAGAGTTGTGCTCAAAAAGATTGGGAACCCCTGCTTTAAAACATCTAAGGCCTCACTCTTTCCCTTCTAATGAATACCTCATAGCATAATTAATAACCAAACGGAAAGGAAAAGGTGAGAGGTGGCAGCCTTGTAGGAATACCAGTAACTAATATTAAATCAGTCGCTTCCAGCCTTACCTTCTATAACATGAAGATGTAAATGTACCTGAGAAATATCAGATAGAAGTATAAGGCAATGACCCAAATCTTTGATATCTTTAGGTAATGACAATTGCTTATGTTCCCCTACTTTTTTAATAAATTGTCGCAAATATTGCGTATTGAGCTGCAAATATTATTTTTAAATGTGAAATGGCATTGATAAGATAATAGACGAGGAAGGGAACAACTGGAAACTTTGATAAGTGATTAGCTATCAGCTTTGAAGGCGAAATAAAGATAATCTGCCAGCACTGCGCCAATCACACCAAAAGATTGTCCGCTATCTATTCAGTTATAAACTTTAATGATAAAGATGATAAATCTTCAGTTACTTTGTTTATTAATAGCACTTTTTCATACTACAGAAAACTTAAATAACCGAGCATGTCGAAGGATAGTTTATAGTTCAAACTGAACTATTTCAGTTATTCAGTATCACAATGTTCGCATTATTTCCTTCTGAGTTCTGAGTAATGCGAAATCCTATGAATTTGTACAGAAGAAAACTACTCGCAAAACAGATTACATTTACGTAGTATGGTTTACGATAGTAGCAAAAAAGGTGTTTCGCGTTTTATGTGCAAATTTATAGGATTATTTAAAAAAAATAAAGCAAATTTATAGTCTCACACCTTGACACACTTAGATACATCCGGTCTGACACCCAACCAGACTGACATTAAGACAATCAAACACTCAGTCAGTCTGACAGTGATCCAGTCGCAAATCATGAGAGTTTAATATTATGTTCAGATTGATATTGAACTAGTCTAATATGCAGTCAAAATGTTACCACAATAGTATGACAACCAGTCAGTCTGACACTGAGCCACCTAACACTGTGGCCACACTTACACCATATCAGACTGTCATTGAACCAGTTAGATACCCATTCTGTCTGACAACATGACACTCTGACAATCAAGCAGTCTGGTACCCAAACAAACAGACACTAAGACAATGTGTCAGTGCACGAGTGTGACACATATGAAGTCTAACAACATGAAATTGTGAAAAACAGTCAGTCTGACATGAAGTCAGTCTGATACCCAGCCACTCTAAAGCTGTCATTAGACTGGAAGTCTGATACCCAGTCAGACTTACAATGAGCCAGTCTGATACCCAGTCTGTCTGACACAATGACACTCTGCCAGTCATTCACTAACTAATCTAACTAGACTTACACTAAGATAAAATACACCCAGCAAGTCTGACATATAGTGAGCCTCACACCATGAGAGACAACCAATCAGCCTGATGTTGAGCCAGTCTGAGACCCAGCCAATCGATCACTGTGTTCAGACTGATAGCCTGACATCCGATCAAACTGACATTGAGCTAATATGATACCCAGGATGACTGACAGAATGACATTCTGACAAACAGTAAGTCTGACATCCAAGCACACTGACACGGAGGCAATCTAACATCCAGTAATTTGACAGTGAGCCACTCTGACACAGGAAATCTGACACCATGACACTCTGACAAAAAGCTAGCCTGATACTAGGCAAGTAACACAGCCAATCTAACATTGTGGTCAGCTGTTGACAGTCAGACTTGCCCACAGTCAGTATGGGACACCGATGGATTGGAAAGACCACCGTCCATCGGATGGAACTTTAAACTGTGGCTCCGTGTGTAGGGGAGCCATACCCTATACACTTAAAAAACACGCTAGATGGCCTTGACAGTAGGATACCATCTGTATTCCATGAGCTGTTCCAGTGGGTCTTTTCCCCAAATATTCTCTGTGTTCCATGTGACCTGGCCATTCAGTCCATTGTGAGCAAAAATGTGCCACTCAGAGTTAAAACAACCAACAACCAAATCAGACTGACATTGAGTCATCTAATACCCAGTATGTCTTACACCATGACAATCTAAGAGTTAGTCTCATACACAACGAGACTGACAATAAAACCATCTGAAAAAGAGATAGTCTTATACTCAGCCAATCTAACATTATGATGAGACTGGCTGTTTGACTCCCAGTCAGACTGACATTGAGCAAGTCCGATACATAGCATGTCTGACTCAATGAGACTCCTCCAAACAGTCAGTCTCATACCCAACTAGGCTGAAACAGTATCAATCTGGCATCCAGGAAGTCTGACACATAAGTCTGACCATATGACAGTCTGACACATAAGAAGTCTGACCATTTGATAGTCTGACATCCATTCAACCTGACACTGATCCAGTTTGATACCCAAACAATCTAACAGTGTGGTCAGACTGACAGTCTAAAATTCACTCAGACTGATATTGATCCATTGTGATACCGAGTCTGTGTGATACCATGATCCCTCTGAAAAACAGTTAGCGTGACTCCCAACCAGACCGACACTACGGCAATCAAACACCCAGCCAGTTTGACAATGATTCCGTCTGACACCATGGGAGTCTATCATTGTGATCAGACTGGCAGTCTGAGAACGAGTCAGACTGATATTGAATCAGGATGATATCCAGTCAGTCTGACACCATAATTGTGTGATAACCAGCCAACCTGACACCGAGCCAGTCTGACACGCAGTGAATATAACACTCTGGTTAGAATGGCAGTCTGACACGAAATCAGACCTGTCTATGGTCAGTATGCAACAACGATGGGCTTGGAAAGGCCATCCCCTATTGGATGGAATGTTAAGCCATTGTCCATGTGCAGCATAGCCATACACTGTGCACGTTAAAAACATGGTATCCCTCTTGACGGGGGGGATACCATTTGTCTTACAACAACTGTTCCAGTGGGGCCACTAACCCAACCTTCTCTGAGACTTAGGTTTCCTTGTGACCTGGTCATTTAGCTCATTTTGTGCATAAAAGTATCGCTCACAGGTAAAACAACCCAATCAGACTGACATTGAGCCAGTCTGACACTTAGTCAATCCAACAATGTTGTAAGACTCGCAGTCTGACACAAAATAAAACTGACGTTGAGCCAGTCCGATACCCCATCTGTCTGACACCATGACACTCTGACAAACAGCCAGTCTCACACCCAACGATACCGACACTAAGACAATCTGACTCTCAGACAATCTAACACCATGATAATCTGACAACCAGGCATTCTGACATTGATCCAGTCTGACACAAACCGAATTTAACATTGTGGTCAGATGATATCCAGATCAGTAAGGGACACCGATGGGCTTGGAAAAGCCACTGTCCATCGGCTGGGATATTAAGCTGTGGAAACTTGGGCAGGAGAGCCATACCTTGAGCACGTTAAAGAACACGCTGAATGGACTGGATGGAATGACATGCTAGATGGCTTTGAAAATGTCAGTCTGACACAGAATCAGACTGACATTGAGTCAGTCTGATACTCAGTCTGTCTGACATCATTACACTTTGACAAACAGTAAGTCTGACACACAATCAAAATGACACTAACACAATCAGACACTCAGCCTATCTCACAGTGATCCAGTCTGACATGATGATCGACTAACACAGTGGTCAGACTGGCAGTATGACACTGTCACACTAATACTCAGATGATATGATACCCAGTCTGTCTGACACCATGACACTTTGACAAACAGTAAATCTGACACACAACCAGACTGCCACTAACAATCTGTCATCCAGTCAGTCTGACACCCAGCCAATCTAATACTGTTGTCAGTCTGACAGTCCGACATGCAAACAAACTTTCATTGAATCAGTCTGGTATCCAGTTTGTGTTACCATGACACTTTGAAAAGCTTTTAGTGTGACACCCAACCAGACTGACACTTAGACAATCAAACTCCCATCTGGTCTGAAAATGATTCAGTCTCACACATTATGAGAGTTTAATACTGTGTTCAGATTGACATTGAGCTAGTCTAATATCCAGTCTAGCTGACACCAGAACAGTGTGATAAACAGTCAGTCTGATACCGAGCCACCTAACACTCTGGTCACACTGACACTGACACTCAATCAGACTGTCATTGAGTCAGTCCCAGTCGGTCAACACCCAGTCTGCCTAACATCATGACATTCTGACAATCAGTTAGTCTGATACCGAAATAAAACACTGAGACAATGTAACAGTGAGCGAGTGTGACACATAGGAAGTTTAACAACATGAAAGGGTGACAACTAGCCGTCCTGACACGAGCGAGTCTGATATCCAGCCACTCTAAAACTGTCGCCAGACTGGCAGTCTGCCCCCAGTCAGACTCACAATGAGCCAGTCTGATATCCAGTCTGTTTGACACCCTGCCAGTCAGCGTGACAAACTAGACTGACACTAGGACAAAATGGCACCCAGCAAGTTTGACCATAGGATGCCTGAGTTTGACAACCAGTCAACCTGATGATGAGCCAGTCTGAAACCCATCCAATCTATCGCTGTGTTCAGACTCATAGTCTGATTCCCAATCAGACTGACATTGAGCTAGTCTGATACCCAGTCTGTATGACACATGGTATCTGAATAACAGTTAGTCTGACACCCAGCCAGATAAACACTTAGACAATCAAACACCCAGCCAGTCTGACCATAATCCGATTTGACACCATGGCAGTCTAACACTGCCGTCTGACTGGAAGTGTGACACCCAGTCTGACTGACATTGAGCCACTCTTACCCAGTCTGACACCCAACCAAACTGATACTAAGACAATCTGACAGTGAGCCAGTGACACATAGGAAGTCTGACATCATGACAGCCTGACACCTAACCAGAGTGACAGAAAGCAGGTCTGAAAGACAGAAAGTCTGACAACCAGCCAGACTGACGGAGCATGACTGATACACAGTGAGTCTGCCACTTAGAAAGTCTGACACCATGCAAATGCGACACTGAGCCAGTCTTTCTTCTATTTAGACTGACTCCTTGCAAGACTGACATCAGACTGACGTATTGTGAGACTAGCTGTTTGTCAGATTGGCTGGTGTCAGACTAGCTCAGTGTCAGTCTGGATAGGCGTCAGTCAGTCTCGGTGTCAGTCTGGTCACCTATGTGTCAGAATTCTATGTGTTATATTGGCTCTTTCTCAGACAGGCTGAAATTCTGGTTGGCTAAGTGTCAGACAGGCTTGGTGTTAGATTGGTTGGGTGTCATATTATCTTGGTGTCAGACTGGTTGCATGCCAGAACGGTAGTGTGCCATTCTAAGTGTCAGACTCACTTCGTATCATTCTGGATGGTTATGATATTGATTTTAGTGTCAGCCTGGCTGGGTGTATGAATGCCTTTCATCATACTCATCAGTATGGCTGGGTGTCAGACTGAATATGTGTCAGACTAACTCAGTGACAGACTTGCTGTGTGTCAGTCGTGCTGGGTTTCAGACTGACCAGGTGTCAGTCTAATCGTTTGGCAGACTGACCATGGTTTGAGACTTGCATGTTGTCAGACTTTCTGGGTGTCAGACTATTGGTATTAGTGTAGCTCTGAATCAGATAGGCTGTATCAGACTGGCCAAGTGTGAGTATGGTTGATTTCAGACTCATTGGTTGTCAGTCTGGCTGGGCATCAGACTTGCTAGGTTTTGGACTGGCTCAGTGTATTCGGGCAGCTTCCTTCCGATTGGGAACCACCTTGACGTGGTGGGAGTCTTACGGTGCCTCTGTGAAGTAGGGGTGACCCGCTTTCCTTTGTGCGTAGTCGCGTGTAGTTGGTGGAGGTGCCGTGAAGTTGAGGTTCTGTTGAAAGGGTTTTTGGGTGGGCCCGATTAGGCAGACTCATCCTGGCACCTGAAAAGGTTCGCTGCAATCTCGCTATGGGTGCACCTTGTGCGCCGGGAGGGCTGCGGGTCGGCTTTATGGAGAGGTAGAAGTTGAAGGCTCGTGACTGGGAGTGGGATCCCCGGTCGACAGGCTTATCGATGGAGAAGCCAAACCAAGAGTCTCCACCCCGGGAGCCGAGTCAACTTGGTTCTATATACCATTTTTGTGACTAACCGGGGAACAGGTTATATTTAGGTTTTGACCGATGGATGAACCTTCCTTCTATAGGATTGTTCGCCACAGGTAGCCGTGGATGAGCTGTGTCCTTGTGGCACTGTCTTGCCCCGGCGTAGTTAGTGGAGATTAAGACATTCACCCCATAGTTAGTGTGCAACCATATGTTGCGGTACAACTGGAACTTGCCATTACTTAATGTATATTCGGGCTGCTTGTCAGTCTGTTTCCACGTTTTGGATCGTTTTCGAAAGAAGAGATTTTTTTTATGTACTTTTAGAAAAAAATTAGAGAAAGGTCTGATCTTTTTTCTCTTTTAAAATCTTTCTCAAAAACGAACATTAGCTCGTTCTTTTAAAACGAACTAAAAATGAAGAGTTCATTTCGTTTTCTATATTTTTTCTGATGATCTAAACGTTGAATGAAGGAACTAAACATTGCTCATTTGATAAACGATTTAATTATTAGCTCATTTTAGAAATGTCAATCGCTAACTTCTTTATAGATAATTAAAAAACAAACAACCTTACGAGCTAAAACATTAAATAGTTCGGTAATAAAGTATCACAGAAAATGTCCTGTAGACATGGGACTCATGAAATAGAAAACTGAAAAAAAAAAAATTGTTTTCCGTGAGTGGGTTATTTTTGAGCAGTTATTTGAGTAGTTATGTGAGAACGAGATCAATGCCAAATTATTCACAGAAACATTAGAAAAAGCGAAAATGCGGTAAATGTAAAACTGTTAACTCGTTAACAAAGTATTACATCATTTTTAAAAATGAGCTAAAACATTAGATCCTCTTTGATATCAGACTTGGAAGCAGATTATGTGACATACATAGATTATGAAATTTAAATTTGAGGTCTGTATGTGAGTGTATGCATGTGGGGGGGGGGGAGTACTGCATTAAGCAGTTTATTTTGTTAAATTATTACGCTCCACCTTAGTAAATTTCATTCCACAGATAACATTTTATGGAACAAAAACTGGAAACACCCCCTCAGTAATTGATACAATAATTTTATCGATACTTAGTCTCATTAATACGTATATCTATATATAGCTTGATAAATTATTTCCAGTGACTGGTGATCCATTAGGCCAACTGGAATTAGTAGATCATCCATAATATTAAATAATTTTAAAATTGGGAATATTTGTATCTGATGTGATTACCCACCTATCCATCACCCAGTACCAAGCAACTTGAGAAATGATAAGTTATGAAAACGGAGTCTACTGATATATTAAAACAATATTTCAAGTAGGTACATATAGAGGGGAGGGGGAACTGCAGCCGTTTGGCCCACACCCCTGGCCTAGGAGTCCCCAAATATGCCTTTATTTAGTTTAAAAAGTTATAACAAGGAAACAAGAATTTTGGAATTCGGTTTAATTAAATTGTTGACTTATTATTCTTGACTTTTCATAGATAAAAAATCTTTAGAGTATCTATTAAATATATTCGTATATTTATATATATTGTAGCTTTCGGAATGGAATGGGGGTTCCCACATTTGTGACTGGCCCTGGCCCCATATCACTTCTTCTGGCACTGATTAAAGGTTTTTCTCGATTTTAGCGACTTCACATGAAAGTTAATATAAATTAACAGATGAGCAAGACATCACCTTAAATATTTGTCAGTAGGCAACAGAGATGGGCTTCGAAAGGCGGCCGTCCGTCAAATGGGACATAAAGCCGTGCCACCGTGTGCGAGAGAGCCATACCCTGTGCGCATTAAAGAACACTTTGGATGGCCTTGACGGGAAGCTAGATTTGTTCCCTAACAGCTGTCTAGTGGATCCCATCCTCCTAATCTACTATGAGACTTCGGGGATCTTGTGACCTGGTCATTTAGCCCGTAGTGTGCCAAAAACGTGCCACTCAGAGGTAAAACAATCCAATCATTTACGTGCTCTTTACCAAAAACATTAGACATCCTCTACTAATGCAGCCTCCAGCTTATCACATATCAAGGCCAATAAGTTTTATCATGTGTCAAGGCCAATAAGCTCTATCATGTGTCAAGGCCAATAAGCTCTATCATGTGTCAAGACCAAAAAACAAAATGAAAAAAAAAACTTGCCTATGTTGTCTTTTAGAAACATTGAAATTTTTCACGAAGTTTTTACTCGTACAGACATGGGATAAATACTTACCAATATGCAGCTACTCCTAAAACGAATGTCCACAGTAGCCAACTGGAAAGATTAATCAGCTGTAAGAATTCCATTGAGAAAACGCGCTAGAAGAGATCAGAGAGCTGGCAGTTGCGTGTTATACGAACGTGCTCTGTTGAAAACAGGGGATGACAGAATTGTTTATACGTTTCTTCCTGTTATCTTTCAAGTACGTCATTCGGGTTTCAATGACGTTGTGCAAACATGCATCAACCAGTTGAGCTGTCAATCGCAATACTCAGAGGGCGCCACCATACTTCCCGCTCGCACCGTCGGAAACGCACTGTGACGTAACTCGCAGCTCCTCGCCGCTGCCCTGTTCAACAAATTAATCTTCCTTTCAAACTGGACCACTTTGTAAAAGGGGCCTTGGCCCTTTATCATCTGGTCCACGAGCATAATTTTGTCATTTGGTGTTGTATGTATCAGCTGGCAGGACCAGCACTGTGAAGTGCTAGAAATCCTACAAGTCAGCGATTAGTCTAGTGGCTCGAAGGCCGCCTAGATTTGTTGATAATAATTTTTGAAGAGAGCTAAATGGGTTGGGTTGTTTTACCTCTGAGCGGCACTTTTTTGCACACCATGGGCTAAATGGCCAGGTCACATAGACCCCGAAGGCTCAGACAAGGTTGGGGGAGGGGACCCACTGGAACAGCTGTTGGGAGACAGATAGTAGCCTCCCGTCAAGGCCATCCAGCGTGTTCTTTAACGTGCACAGGGTATGGCGCGCTACTGACTGAGCCATCCCCGGCCCAGAGCTAAATGGAAGTACCTCGTCGTATGTGGTGGTAATTAATGGGGAGAGAGAAATTTAGAAGTTCTTTTGGAGTGATGGGTGGGTTTTTGTGGAAATTTGCAGTGTGAGGTGAGAGAATGTAGGTTTGGTTGAAGTTGATGCTTGCGTTACGTAACTATATAAAAAATTGTATTCGGCCTCAATTTGAGAATGGGGGAGATTTAAAAATGTAATTGTAGGGGGGATGTGGGGGAGTAGGGGCATGGAATAGGGTGAAAAAATGTGGCCTGCGAGAATTACCCTTGAGGGGATGGGCCTTGAAAATAATTTTCTTCTTCTCAAAATTCTCCCTCAAATTGAGGGTAATTTCTAGGGGGAGCTCAAATTTGGGAGGGGGAGGTGAGGGGTCAGAACATGTGTCTAATAATTTTTGAGAGGGTCGGTTAAAAATTATGGGGGGAGGGGGCATAATGTGTCCAGGTAGTATAACATTATGGTTCAGGTCTAATGCTGTGAAAGCATCACGTAGGGACCAGAACTCAACTTAGGCTTAGCTATGATGAGAAATAATAAATGAAAAATTTGAATTAGATGTTTTTAAGTGGAGGAGAGATATTTAAAGCTTAGTTATAACCAAAGGTTGTGGTCATAGGTGGTGTGGGAGGGGTAGGGTGAAGTGGGTAAGTCCTGTTTGACTGAGTGTAAAATGAGCAAAATTGGGGTGCTCAGAAGTTGATGTTGGTTGTGAAATCAGAAATGCAGTATGGCTGTGGTGTGGAAAAATAAGTCAGATGTTTCTGTGGCACTGTGAATGTTTTATGTGGCAGTATGAGGAGTGGAAGCAGAGCTATGATGGAGATGTTTGGGTGTGAGAGTTTAATATTAGCTATGAGATTGATGTATTTCATAGCAGCAGTGGGGAAATAATCAGAATATAGCATTTCCTCAAATATAAAATTAGATAGCAAAATTCAATATTTAGTGCTATTGTTTGTCCATAGTGCTCCCTTTATGTCCTATAATGGATCTTTTGTGTCATTTAATGATCTTTTTGGCATCTGGATCTTAAAGAATGTCCAATGGATCTTTTAAGGACAGGAAATGTGGTAGTAATGGAACAGGAGAAAATCAGAGAAACTTTCCAATGCTGGGGAGGAAGAGGGCTACGTTTTTGAAGTGGGCCTTTGTTTGGTTGTGTGGGGGATTTAAAATGGATTTGGTTGTGTGTGGGATTTAAAATGGATTTGGTTGTGTGTGTGGTGACTCCAAAGGTAGCAAGGTTTTGATAAGAGAGTGTGTCTTTGTGTGTTATAGATTGTGCAATGTAAAAGGAAATGGGGGATGTCCTCTATCACTTGGCAGGTGAGGCAGAGTGCTGAAGGTGAGTGTTTCATTATAAAGAGGTCTTTGTTGATATTAGCTCTGCCTATGCGGAGTCTGTGGATTGTTGTTTTTGCTCTTCTGGGAGGAAATTTTGGTGAAGTGTGTTTGGAAGGGGTGATATGGTGGCTTTGAAGGTGTTTTTATTTGTAGTGTCTGTATCCATGATTGTGTCCATGTGGAGTGAAATATTTTGTTGCAGTTTCTTTTATGGTGTTTGCAAGAAGTTGTAGTGTGGTAATTGAGGCCTGGGAGGGAAAATCCTTGTTTGGCTAACGAATCTGCTGTCTCATTGTTTTAATGTTGCAGTGGGAGGGGATCCAGACCAGTTGACTCGGATCCCGGGGTGGAGACTCTTGGTTTGGCTTCTCCAACCGACCGGGGAGAACTTCACGGCACCTCCACCAAGCCACGCGCACGCGACTACGCACAAAGGAAAGCGGCTCACCCGTACTTCACATAAGTCCTTGTTTGGCTAACGAATCTGCTGTTTTATTGATTTTAATGTTGCAGTCGGAGAGGATCCAGGAAAATATAACGGTGCTGCCTTTGGCAAGCACTGTTGTGGATTAATTTTTGAATGTGATAAAGGGAGTAATGTTGTGATGGCTCATAGGTTTGTTTATTGATGGAGTCTAGGGCAAGTTTGGAGTCTGTGATAATGTTAATATTGTGTGGGTTAAGGTGTGATTCTTTAGAAATGTTAATTTGAGACAAGTATTTTATATATATATTTCTCTAGTGCCATATGTATGGCTGCAAGCTTAGTACAAGTGCTATTTTGTGCCGGGTTTAGTTTAATGATGTGTGAAAATATGGGAGAGGTGAAGTGAATCCCTCGCAGCTGCCAGTGACGGTCTGCAACAAAGAACTAAGCTCATTGTTCTCGCTGCAAATAACCTGGAACGCGTGCTTTGTTGTCTCTGCGAAATCTACCGTGCTTTCGGACATTTCTTTCACTCTATAGTAAACATTATGCCCAGCAAAAGAAGTTTTCTCTTTCATAAACGGTTAATATTACTTACCTTGCTAATCATAGACGTAGTAATAAAAAATATCGCACTAAATGGGTTGCAAGTTTTTTAACGATAGAAAAAGATTAGGCAATTTTCACAATTTCATCCTTAATATTCAAGAGGCTAAAACTATTACAAAAACGTTTTTGTGTATGGCACATGCCGAATTTAAAGAGGTTTTAGTTATTGTTTTTTGTTGTTTATTTAAAGAGGTTTTGGCGATTTAGAACAAAGGACACGAAATTGTGGAAATCAATTTCTGCAAAAATTTCTGAAAGATTGGCGCTAACAATAGGGTGAGATGCATTTAGAAATATTCTTAGCTCGTTTTCCAAAAGAGTAAAAATTTTTACTTTGTGGTCTGTCTGTAGACGGCCAACTGTTTTTGTTTGTAGAGATAAATTCATTTTGGGTCTGACAAGATTGATGAACTATTACAATGATTCGCTCTTTTTCAAATCACCCAAAACTTTTAATGGTGATCTCTAAAAAAACAATGGGAAGTTTTGAAGAGTGCAAAATTTTAAATAAATATCAATATAGACTGGAAATTTTGGTCATGGAATATGAATGCCATGAGGTTTACATTGATGACAATGAGTTGATTATGGGGAGGGGGATTTTTTGCTTTAAAAAATAATTGGAAAAAAATGTTCGATAATTACTGATGAAATATTGTGATTCATGATTTCAAATCCTCAAGTAGTTTTTTTTATCTTTAGACAATGTTAAATCTGCAAGATGCGAAACTTTAAATGAATATTGCAAGCGACCTTCTTATATAGAAATTCGAAATTTCGGCTGTAGAATGTCAAGAGATATTGCACTAACAGCAACGACTGACAACTTCTTTTGTAGCAAATAATCCATCAGATTGTTTGGAAAAAAGTCATTGAAGGGTAAACATCAAACAAGAACACACTTCTATTTTTTATAAAATTATTATCTAGCACTTTCTCCTCTATATTATTTTTAATGGGATTTTAAATAGAATTATTGTAATATAATATTAGTAAATTATTTTCTTTTAAAAATTTCCTAAAGGTCTACACCAACTGCCTATTGTATTGTATATTATTTGTTACATTAAAAATTGATGTATTGACAGGATTGGAATCATAGGCTTATACATGTAATGCAGTACAGCATTATTTGGACAATCTCAACTCTACAATTCCATAAATATTTACAAATTTATTTCAAGTTTCAGGTATTCAGCACAGGTAATCAGAGAAACATACTGCTTACGTTAGGTAAGCAGTAGTTTAATAATGCACGATAATACATTAAAATCATCATACTATATACGATGTTATGGAATGCATTGTCTACCGTTCCGTTCCTTTGTGCAAATAATCAATCTCCTTATCATCAAGTGGAACAGCTAAAGTAAAAAATTTTGCTTTATGCTCCACAGCGTGGTTAAAAGGGGAGGGGGGAGAATCGCCCAAAATGTATACATTTTAAATTTTATTTGCATTTTTGTATTTTTACAATTTTTAGCTAGTCCTAGAAATATCCTACTCCCAAACATATTCCCAAAACTATATGTGTGGTTATAAGAGAAAACCTCGCTTAATATTAAAGATTTATATACGCAGATGTTCCGTTAGTGAAATATCTCCAAATGCTCACTATGAACGTTTGTCCGGTGTTCTAGCAGTGTCATTCGTCAGCGGCTATTTGATAGGCTCTTGCTTGCGTACCTACCGCTCGGCGAGAATAGAAATCGAACCGACTCCAGCTGCGGTCGTGCGGTGGCTAGTGGAGAGGAAGTGACAGCTGCCTATCGACTACAGAGATGCGCAGTCTTCGAAAACTCGTCCTTCACGAGTGGCATGTGTGAAAGCGCCCTTAGTCCCTGGACTTGTTTGTTGGAAACTTGTCAGTTGGTTGTTGACTACTATACCACAAGCTTGGTGTCCAAAGGTATTTTGAAGCCCAAGTAATGATGCAAATTAATGTCCCATTTCTTTGAAATAATGTTTTAAGAAAGGAAAGTCAGCGCTTATTTCAACTTATTCATAGTTTTCTAAGTAAGTTACAATAATTAGAATAAAAGTAACGTGGTTAGCGCGCTTGGTTACTAATCTAAGGGACCTGGGTTCGAGCCCCAGGTAAGGCATGGATGTATGTGTCGTTTTTCTGCTGAGGTCCTGCCATCCTCTCAGATCTTCTACTTTGGCATATAAACTGACAGGCTCCTGTCAGACCTCTGTGGCAAGCAGCTGCTTGATGGGGTATTTATTTTTATTTTATTTAAATGTAACGTAAAATCTGCACAGAGATTATTTTCTTGAACTCCTCATACAAGAATTCCACAGTTATAACCTAGATATTCGAAGCTTGCAAGAGACCAGATAAACAGATAAAGGTCAAATACTTAAAAATAATCTGAAATTTCTCTTTTCAGGGAAGGAAGATGGAAACCATCTTCAAAGTATTGGTCTGCTTATCAGCAGAGAAGCTAGCGATGCTCTTATAGGAATAAGTAAATTAAAGGTTTCTTACAGCTAAATTTGAGACAAGCATTAGAGACTTGAATGTTATCTGTTATTATGCCCCCACTTAGGATGCTGCTGAGGATGATAGTTTTACGGACAACTTTAGGATAATTTGAATTCTGTTAAGAAGGGAGATATTACCCTTCTTGTAGGTGACTTCAATTCAAAGGTTGAAACTGATCTTTGGGGAGGGATTATAGTCCCTTTTGGTGTTGGTAGCTGCAATGGCAATGGGAAACGTCTCCTAAAAGTAAGTAAACTTGATGATTTGAGAATAACTAACACTTATTACAAACACCGCGACATACATAAATACACATGGGTTTCACCTGATGGGCTGCATAAGAATATGATTGATTATATATTAATTAATAGCAAATGGGCTAGTTGTATTAGGAATACCAGGTCATATAGGGGAATTTAAATTGGATATGACCATATACCTTGTTAAAAGTGTCTTGCAACTTAATCTTAAGTGTTGTGATAAGGTTAATTACCTTTAATACTGAAACTCTGAAAGATCCAATTATAACAAAGGCTTACCATGATAGGTTGCTTAGTCATTTTGACAGTCATGGTTTACTTACTAATGAAGTTGAGGGAAAATGGGACCGTTTTAAACAGTTTTTCTTGAAATTAACAGTACTCTTTTGGGTGAAAAGGAGCAAAAGGGGAAAGATTATTTAAGTGATAAAGCACTTCATCTTATTTTGGAAAGAGAGTACTATTAGAATATTCTTGATAAATACCCTACTGATCCTAACAGAAAGCGTTACAAAGAGTTTAATAAACGTGTAAAGTTAACAACTGATAATCTTTGGCTTGCTAGCTTGTCTGACAAAACAGAGGAAGCAGCTAGACAGAGTAAAAACAGAGGACTCTACCCGATAGTTAATGTTTTGTGTGGGAAGAAACATGGTAAGATTATTGAAGGTGAGGATTCTGTCATGGCTAAGTGGGCTGAGCATTTCAGTGATGTTCTAAACAATGTGGTTAGTCGGTAATATTTGATACCGACTAACCACATTGTCGGTTAAATTGATAAATGCATTACTAGTATTAATATTGGCCCAATATCACACTCTGAAGTTATTTTGGCTCTTTTTGAAATAGAACTATGTAAATACTCTGGAGTAGTTGAAATTACTACTGAAATGCTTAATTTCTGTTATCACATGGCTGATTGAGAAAATATTTTATGATAAAGGTATTGTTCCTAAGGATTTTATCAATGCTATTACTATCCCTATTTTTTAAATTCGTGAACGCAGTCCTTCTGATAACTATAGCGGATATCTACTTTCTATTCCAGGTAAAGTTCTTTGCATGATTGTGCTCAATAGAATTAAAAATCTCGTTGATGGGCAATTAGGTGATGGGTAGTGTGGATTCAGAAATAGTAGGTGATGTATTGATCAGAATTTTTCACTTCAGCAGATTTTTCAGAAATGTTTAGAGTTTCAAAAACCTGTGGTTACTAGCTTTGCAGAATCAAAAAAAGGCTTTCGACTCTGCTGATCGTCATAATTTGTGGTTGATGGTGAGATCGTATGGTATACCTGATGGCATCATATAGCATCATACATTGAAGTGCATTGAATTAGGGAGAGCAACCTAGTAACATGTTGGATCCCCCTCTCGCCCTGATAATAATAGTCACACGACGAGGCAAGGACTCCACAAGCTTGCGTAAATGTTCCACAGGTATGGCGACCCATGCATCCTACAGAGCTGTCAATAATTCCTCAAGGTCGTCGCTGATAGGACACAGGACCAAACACTTTGCTTGACGGTATCTCAAAATTTTCGATGGGATTTAAATTTGGTCTTCTAGTTGGTCAATTCATTATTTCAAAGTCAGCAGAATGCTCCTGCAACCATGCAGTAGCCAACCTGGACCTGTGAGATGAACAGTTGTCTTGCTGGTAGACGCCATCTCCATTGGGATGCATGATGGACATAAATAGGTGTAAATGGTCAGCCATGAGTTCTACATACCAGGATGCATTGCGAATCGTCGGTACACGTGCCAAAGGTCCCACAGACGTTCTACTGAAGACACCCCAGGCCATCACTGATCCCCCACCAGCTTGTACTGTTCCGACCTGATATGCAGGATCATGGGGGTTGGCGCCATACCCTCAGTCTCCCATCGGCGTGATAAAATTTAAATCGGAATTCATCACTCCAGGCTATTCGTTCCAATTTTCGATGAGCCAGTTTCAATGTTCTTTAGCCCAGGCAAAGCATTGAGCCCGGTGTCATGCCATTAGAAGTGGGAAGATGAAGCTGAGATGAGACGAGAAGATGAAGTGAGCATTGCACGGTCCATGTACTGACTTCCCGGCTGGAACTCACGTTCAGATGAGAGGTGATTTCAGATAATGTCTGGCTCCTATCTGTCCATAACATGCGGGACAGACGGCGAAGTCGAAGTTTAAAGCCTCCATTATATACAAGGCTGGTTGTCCTTTGCAGTTTGTCCGGGTGCTTGTTTTTTGCCGGAATTTTCATATTCCCTGAACATTATTGAAACTGTCGTACGAGAAAATCCAAGTTCGTTCACAATTTCGGAGATCGAGTGTCCCATACGTCGGGCACCTACGATATGCCCTCTGTCAAATGCATCTAAATCCCGCGCCTTTCCCATTACGCTTCTCATGACGAATGCTTGGGGAAGCCAAAGCTGACAGCTATATATGAGCAGAATTTCAGCCACCAATGCGCGCAAATTTGGGACTTGAGGTACTGAATTTGGATAACGTGTCCTATCCTTAATTCAATGGCACTTCAGTGTATAACATTATGAAAGCTCTTTATAATAACATTGAGTCATACACGGTCGTATCAGAATAATATGACCACCTACCATAAATGGTATGGTAGGTGGTCATATTATTCTGATATGATTGTGTATGTGAGAGTTGGCAAGGCTTGTAGTAAATGGTTTAGCATTGCTTGTGGTTTTCGACAAGCATGCGTTTTGTCTCCTTTTCTCTTCCGTTTGGTTATTGATTATGTTATGCGGAATTCACTGCAAGTGGAAGATTTTGTGCTTTAATTGTCTAGAAATCTGAGAATATCTGATTTAGATTATGCTGATGGTTTTACCCTCTTTTGACAAATGATGTTGATGAGATGAACTCTTTCATTAGAGAAGTTGACGAGACTAAGTAGAGTAGGTTTGGTACTTTTACGTTGTACAAACAGGAAAAAACCACTTGCAACTACTTAGATAAATTGCTGGAACTTCATGGGGGTTGTAAATCACAGCGTCAGCTAAACTTATACACATCAATATTACGTCCAAAACTGGAATGTGCTCTTCATCTAACATCCACTGCCTCAGAAACTACTAAAAAAAAGCTAGAAACCACACAGCGGAAAATTTTTAGATTCTGCACTGGGCAACTTCCAGCCTGCCCAAATATTTCTCTCATGACAGAGATTGGCCTCTCCACTATAAAAATCAGATTGCAAGAACAACTTAAAAGTAAATTTCTAAGAATTACAGCCAAACATAAAAAGCATCCACTTTTTACACAAATCGTTTAAAAAAACCCAGCAGGAAGCATTGTAGACAATATACAAAAACATCAACAATTCAAAAAAATTATCAAACTAAAATGGAAATTTAACTGGCTCTCGAAAACCCACTTGGATAATAGAAATCCCATATATAAATGCGGATATCATAGTAATCACACACAGAAAACAAAGTTACATACAAGAAGACATTCTAGAGCTAGTAGAAATATATCTGGAAACACAAAAACGTTTAACAGATGGAACTCTTAATCAAGAAGAAGAAAAAAAGAAAAGAAAGATATAAAGAAGTTTCCCTCATAACAGACTGTAAAGCTGGTCTTCTGTCTCTACTGAAGGAACCTGACAAATGCTGTAATCAGAACTACATCCGAGATATTTGGTGCTCTGTCATCACTTTAAGAATGACAATAACATCTCTGTATCTTTCCAGAGAGTGCCAAGTCATATTGGACTCACTGGAAAAAAAATCTCAGTTTTTCGACAACAGTAGAATTTTTTTACAACTACAATAAATATTAAATGGTGATAACACAAACTTGTGGATAATCTCCAACAACTTTTCACTGAGTTCATCTCAAACTCTTATAACCACAGACTTAGTCAACGAAAAAATTAATCCATTACGTACAAGAAATTTACCATGTGAAAATCATCCGACTGCAGACTCATCGACAAAATGCACATTATGAAAAAAGCAGAGTCTAACCTTTACCCTCACTGCAACTCAATTGAGACGGTTTCACATCTCCTACTACACTGTACAGCAGTGTCTCGCAAACTTTTTTACTCTGCGGCACACTGAATTTAATTTTTTTTACGCGGCACACTGAATCTAATTTTTTTTTCGCGGCACACCTAAAAGAGGATTTTTGATGGTTACGTAAAAAGAGGAAAATTGAAGTTTCGTTAAATGCATTTTATTTAAAATAAATATAATAATAAATATATTTAATCATAACTTGGTGTTTGTTTTAAATATTTGTCAGTTCTATGGCTTGAAATAATCAAAAATTAATACCAAAATTTGGAAAAAGCTTGATAAATACTTACAAGATCCCAGTTGATAAAATCTGAAAGATTTTTATTAAAGCACGTCGATAACACAAGTCAAGTCAAAATGAAATCTTTGGAATATCTAGTGTCAATCTGAAAATCTCGCGCGGCACACTTGGAATCTCTCGTGGCACACTTGGAATCTCTCGTGGCACACAGTTTGCGAGACACTGCTGTACAGCATACAGCACCTGCAGAAAGGTTCTTTTTTGAACATTTGGAAAAACTGAATATAAAAGAATTCGCTCTTGAAAACTTTCTATCACAAAAAAGCAAAAATCTAGATTCATCACACATCTACAAGTGCTAAACGTTTTAAAGAAAACAACCTGTACTACAGAATATAAAACTACAATTCAGAACTTATTTAAAAAATGGAAAAAAAAAACTAGGCTGAAGAACCACCGGGATTTTAAAGGAATGTTCTAACAGTGCCTGAGCAATCTCCTAAAGCCAACTAAAAAAAGGAAGAAAAGGCTTTTTTTTCTCTCTGGCTTGAATTTATACTCTGTGTGATTCAAAAATGATTATCTAGGGAAGTTTGCGATTCCAATATCGGCAGAAGATTCTCAAGTTTTGATTGCTCCTACTACTATTAGAGTTGGTTTGATGGTAAATAAAGAGAAAACTAAAGTGATTAAAATAAGTCAGGCAGCCTCAGCAAGGTGGTTCTGTTAATCTGAGTGGTTGCAGTCTTGAGCAGGTGTCATAATTTATTTATCTAGGGAGCAAGTAGCAGATACTGGTGATATGCGGCATGCGATAAACAGAAGAATTGGGACTGCTGCTGGGATTTTCAATAATCTATGGATAGTGTTAGAAATAGGCGCATACACCTAAAGACATAATGCTAACCCAGACCAATAGACCATCACCTTTGTAATGGTGCATTTTTCTGATGTTTGAGCTGTGGTAACGGGCTCTGCGTTCTCTCCAGTAACAGCATGACAACTTCACTCTGTAACCTGAATCTTGATTCGTCACAGAAGAGAACATTGTTGGTCTTCCAATCCTCGTGTTGTCTGCACTGCAACAACCTGTCTCTTCTCCCTGACTGAGTGAGTGAAATGCAACCTGTAAGTCGTCTCGCATACTGTCCTTCTCATGAAGACTTCTATCGTTTGAATTCAAAATATTCGTCCATGAGTAGCAGAAAGCTCTATAGCGAGTTGTCTGAGACATCTGTCTGCTATGTCTCGCTATTAGTGCCACATAGCGGTCTCCTGAGCCGTTGTAAGAAGTTATCGACCCTGCACACGTGGACGACTAATGTTATTGTTTCTTGGTACTTTCTCCACAGCCTTGACACAACGGATTGGTGCACACCTATTGTCCTGGCAAAAATCACTGTGTTAGGCCTGATTCCGACATCCCGATAGTCCTACCACGTCCAAAACATCCATATGTGAGTATGTGTGTGAATGTGCTGGTGACAAGAAATGAGATTTCCCACATCTAATCCGTTTTTCATACCATTACAAGTTTTCGGTTCTTGTCTCTTATGCAAATTACATGGACCACATGCTATTGCATCAATACTCTCATATATGCCCGCAATTATCTGCACGTACACTTTTGTTCCTATTTTCTACGATTGTTTGAATATAGCCCATTTTGTCAACTATGTTTAACATTTTGGAAACCGGTGTATGTAGAAGCGGTATCATTTACCGACTGAGATTAATGTCTCCATTCCTAGTCGTTTGTATATTTAATAATGACTTGCTCATCGTTAAGCATATAATCAAAAACGTTACTCCTACCAACTGTGATTCAGACTTTGTGTTCTACAGACTACACACGTACATAATTTTTATATAATAAAATACTCTATCTGCCTGGAAAAAATTACAGATAGATTAATTTTTTTTCATCTATCTGTAGTCACGTTGGATGAAAATAAAGATCATCCAACGTGATTTTAAACTTTCGCAGAATAAAATTTTAACTTCTCCTTTTCATTGGGGCGGAGGTATCTCAGTCGGTAGCGCGCCAGGCTCGTAATCTGTAGTTCCCAGGTTCGAGTCCCAGCTGGGTCAGCGTTGAGATTTATCTCCGCAAAAATTCCCCACCCTGCCCACGGTCAGTAGGGGACACTGATGGGCTTGGAAAGGCCGCCGTCCCTCGGATGGGACGTTAAGACGTGGCCCCGTGTGTGGGAGAGCCATACCCTGTGCACGTTAAAGAACACGCTGGATGGCCTTGACGGGAGGCTACCATCTGTTTCCCAACAGCTGTTCCAGTGGGTCCCCTCCCCCAACCTTCTCTGAGCCTTCGGGGTCCATGTGACCTGGCCATTTAGCCCATGGTGTGCAAAAAAGTGCCGCTCAGAGGTAAAACAACCCAACCCAACCTTCCTTCTCATTGCAGATCAGTGCTTTTCTTTAAGGGATAATGAGTAGGCAAGCATTGAAAACATTAACGCTGTTGCTAAATATGCATATACATGTGAATCTCGTATTAGGAGGCTGACGGGATACAGATCAAGTCACCTCACGAAAGACAGAAACTTTTTTCTATTTCCTGCACTCCATACTCAGAAATTGAATCATGTCTCTACACTCTTGCTATGACTGACTGGCTTTGAGATCTGCAAACGTAGGAAATTTCTGTTGTGATTTATTTTTTGTCAAAGATTAAATTTTTATGAAATGGGAAAAAGTCTTCACGGTGATATTTATGCCAAATATTTTACTTATTTCGTATCAGCTGCATTACGAGTAACCCCATTTAACGTGGACTCGTTTTACACGGATTCGTTATAATGCAATTCTCTCTCCCCTTTCTTTTAGTAAAGCGTTTTCAAAAAATCTTAGAAACGTCTACATAGTTAAAAACGACTTAACAACGCCAGATCTGAGGGGGAAAGTTGTGTAAAGGGCCAATGCCCCTGCATCATTTTCAGAATGTTATTAACGGTTATAGAGGCAAAAAATTTTTAAACTATTTATATTTCATGCATTTTTAAAAATAAATAAATAAATAAAAATTAAACATACGCAAAACGCAGGGGGAAATTAAGTCATATACTGTATTGAAAGGTCAGTTATTGTTGTATTGAAATTTCAATCTCTTGTTTCCCTCCCCCCAACCTTTTACATTTTTCTGGCTTAATTGCGTTTTCTCAAATTTTTTCCAGGTTCGCAATTGAGCTTAAATTTCGATTTTTACATCGCCTGATTGTTATGACTTGTAAATAAAAATATTTTATTTGCAACAATTTATAACTTTACCCAAGTCAATAGTCATAATTCTGCGTAGTTCGTGGAAGAGGTATCATCTTCAAATTCTCGCTTCGTATGATTCCGTTGGTAAATACATTTTCTCGATGTAAAAAACCACAAAAACTACGTAATCTAAATAATTTTTATTACATGATTAACAACACTAGTACGGTGCCATTTATATTTATTTTTTCTAGGATTGAACGGTAGAAACAAATATTGCTGACAAAAACGGAGACAAAGCAAACCACGCTAGATAGTTTCCTTATTAAGAAATAAATTGAAAATTTAATTAATCGATCATATAGGTGTACACATTTATGAAATTATTTGTGTATTTATGCACTTTTAGTAAAAACCGCGAATTACAATTATTTTTGTTGAAATGAAACATTCACTACAGTAAAGAAATATCAAAAAGATCAATGAGATATGCCAAAAAGAAGTAACTGAAAAATATCCTCATTTAACGCAGGTCTCCATGTAACGCATCTCCCGCGTTAAACGACTGTGATTACCTATATGATTTCGGCAGATAAATTATTTTTGAGTCGAAGAGTTGGATTAGGTTAAAACGAAAATGTATTCTTTTTTTTTTCATTTTGGAATTCATTTTCATTTTGCTAATTGAAATATTCTAAAAGGTGTAATTAAGACGTTTCCAAGGGTCAGGTTAAAATGCGCGAAGGACCAACTGGAGAACTCCTAAAGATAGAAGAGATCCTCTAGTAAATACCAAACGAGTTATTCTTGTTTCATCTTTCATTACTTTTAGCTCTGTTTTGCAGTTCCATTGTCTCATGTGCAAAACCTTAATTTCGAAACAAAATTTATGCATTTAAATAATTTATTTTTTTTTATTATATACATTTATATAACATAATACATTTTATAATTTAATTTTAAGAAATATCGCTGAAATATTTTTGAATATTTTTACCTTTTTGAGCAATGACAGAGCTCACGAAAATTAAAACCAAATACGTCAAAGAGAATTAAAAATTATCAACTTAGATAATAGAAAATGGAAACGTCATTATATTGCTTCAAGATTAACTTTTTAATTTTGTCATATGGTGCATAAAGTTTTAAGCAAAAGCACCATTATCAGTTTCAATTTCTTTTATTCAATTAGTTTAGTATCTTATATTGTTGAACCGTCTCCTTTTAACTTATTCATTTTTGACATTTTATTTAAAAGGTACAATAACTTGTTGATCGATACACATCTATACAATTCTTGATCAATTTCATTTCAGAAGCTCATCGTACTGCTTATGACGTCACGCGTTCTTAGCTTCTATCTGTAGAATCACTTCTGTGCAAGACAATGCCCCTTGTCCAAAATAGAAATCGAGTGGTACCTGTAAAGATAAAATCCCTTTAAACTTACGATGATTTATAAAAATCAAATATACTTCTTGAAAATAATAAATTTTAAGAGTATTTTTGAAGTGATATAAAATACTTTAGAAATGGTCATTCTTTTTGGTGCTCCTCATGTTTGGTCAAATGTTAAAATACCGATACTAATGTTTGGGGGAAATTATATTGAAAATGTAGAAGAAGCATAAGATGTTAGAAATGGAAAAAGCTGTTTGTGTTTATTTTAAGTATAAAATGTTTGAAAATGAACCGGAGGGTGCAGATATGTAAAACGTTTGTGAGAGATATTCGACTATCCAGACGTTTACACGATTCAGTTCTTTACTCAAAACATTATAGCATGGACGTGTAATGCTGTAATTTTCTGAGTAAAAAAACATATTTTTTTTTACAAGAGCATGTAAATTTGGTGCAAATTTGATATTTTTTTGAATTATGGATCATATCAGAATTGAATCTATATTTTTAAAGTGGAAAATCAATGCTGTATTAATATATTTGAATTTATTTCCAATGAGTAATGTAATTATTAACAAGGTTTGTCATTGCGAATAAGGCACCAATGTGAATAAGGAAATGGCGATATTTGCATGTTCTATCATAAATATTCCAAGCCTTATAATTTCATTCCCAAGTAATAGGATTGTTACTTTTCAAAAATTTTTCAATTTCCTATCTAAGTATTAATTCTGTAAATTTTTATATTGGCCATGAAGAAATAAAATACTACTACTATTTCGTTTATTTTAAAGAAATAAAAATAAAAATGAAAACAAAAATTAATGTGGACCAATATGAAATAATTTCAGTGCAGAAAATCTGTGTTGTATTCTTTATTTAAGATAAAAACAATGTCTCTAATTAACTATAATAACTTTGTGAAGCTTTCTGGGAAAGGTTTATTTCATATAGCTAGTGATATTTATAGCTTTTTGTTATCGTTTTGGAGCGAAGTAGATAATTAGCATCATGAATATTAGAGTTTCATCAGATTTCATGTTGATTTGATATTTCATAAAGAAAGAAGAGGGAGGCGCAAAATAAAAAAGCTCTTTTGAGTAGTTTTACCTCTTACTGGCAATTTTGTACAACTTGTCAAAGCCATCCTGCGTATTTCTTAATTTGAATAAATTTAATATTTCATAATGAAACAATTTTTTAACCCTTAGCATGCTGAGCTTATATTTTTAACTCATTCAACGTCGAATAACTGAATTAACATAACGTAATTAAGAGAGCAATAGCTTAAAGTCCCATCCCTGATGACTGCTCTTGTAAGATTCGTTCTCTTAAGTCAGAACGGAAGTTAGATGACAAAAACTCTTAACACAAATACAGTTGGAGGCTCGAATCCAGGAATATAAGTTTATCAACCTCGTGCACTGTCGACTTACTAAATTCTTACCCAATTGAAATAACAAGAATGACAGTATATCTCTTTTTGAGAATTTGCATTTTAGGGCAAAAGAGGAATTGCTAATGAAGTACATGAGAAAATAATACTTCTATGTTCCGTTTCACCTAGGGTAAGACCTGATGTAAAGAAATAGCTCTTTGTTTATTGGCTAAAGACCGTCACTACATATAAGTGTATTTGTCCGCGTAACAAAATAACGTGTATATTTTACATATGTATTGGTTTCAATAAAGAAGTGGTCAGGAAACTTAAATTTAATCGACTTTGTTTGGTTGGTTAAAAACTTTTAAAAACTTTAACGTTATTAGCACTTAATACTCACAAGAAAAAGTTTTATAAATTTTAGGATGAAATAGGAATCTAAATTCCGCAACTATCGAAGAAGACAGTTTGACATCAATCAGTTGTTGGGTTGTTTTATCTCTGAGCTGCAATATTTTTCACATCATGGGCTAAATGGCCAGGTCACGGTTTGTGCCCACGGTTTGCTTGGTTTAAGTCACAATTTAGGTGGAACTGAGTGTAATTATTTTTATTTTATACTGTCGATAAAGCCATCACTTCAGAATTAGTTGAGTTTATAAGAACGAAGTCAATTTTCGTGTAAATTTAATATTTCAAAAGGAAACATTTTTTTCAAACTTGGCATGATGTGCTTATATTTTTAAAACACTCAGCGTCAACTCTATCGTGAAATAATTTATGAATAGAACTAGATTGCATTATATTACAAATGGGAAAAAATATTGAAGAAAAAGTTAAGAAAATCAATCCCCAAAAATACACTGCAAGCCATTGAAATTGTCCCACACAGAAGGAGTGAGGGGATAGGGGTGAAATGTAACACATACCTAGAATACACATTGGCATACATTGATTTAATTTGTAGCCACTTACAGTGGTTAGAAGATGAGATAATGAAGCACAATGTAACTGCCTCAGTAGATGGTTGAATCGCCGTGAACGGCAATACAGGCAGCAATACGGCGTGGAATGGAGCCATACAGTCGACGGATATGGTCCTGAGGAATTGCATACCAAGTAGCGTTGATTTGTTCCCATATTTCATCGAGGTTCCGCGCCGGCTGGTGAGAGGATTGCACACGTCGTCTAAGGTAGTCCCACAGATTTTCTATTAGGAATAAATCTGGAGATTGTGCTGGCCATGGCAATACTTGAACATGTTGCAAACATTGTCTGGAAATCCTAGCAGTGTGAACACAGGCGCTGTCATGATGGAAAATGGGCTGCCTCATTCCTCCCAGTAAAGGTAACAAAACGGGCTGCAGAACTGCGCTAACGTATTTTGCAGCTATCAGTGTTCCCGTGATGCGGACAAGAGGTGACCTGCTGTCATATCCAATAGCACCCCATACCATTATGCCCGGCTGATGGGCGGTGTGCTGGTCACAAACAAAAGCTGGATCCATCCTCTAGCCAGTTTGTCACCATACACGGACCTGTTGATCGCCACCACCCAGACAGACGCGGAATTCATCACAAAACAGAACAGTATTCCATTCGTGACCCAAGTTGACTTCGACACCAAACCAGACGAGTGCTGCGATGGTTTGCAGTCAATGGCAATTGATGTAATGGTTGTCTAGAGCGCAGGTGTGCCTCATGTAACCTTCGGTTTGCCATTCGGGTCATTATGGGGACGTCCATAGATGCTGACACAGCCCATCGAATACCGCCTGCAGCAGTCACTGCAGCAGTCTCTGGTGACGAACGAGCATGTCGCACAATGCGCCTATCAAGCCATGCTGACGTCTGTCGGATGGCACCACTCCCTCTGCGACACACGCTAGAAACTTCATTTCGCCACTGTTGCCAACAGCATCCAACAGTTTGTGCATCCCGATGAACATGGACAGCTACACGACGTGTAATCCATCCAGCTGCACATAGGCCTGTAATTCTTCTTCTCTCAAAAGCATCCAAATGAGGATAAACCTGCTGACGGCTTGTACCAGGCACTTTCGGCCTTTGCTGAAGAATTTCCAAGCGGAACCACCTAATCTCAATCGTTCGCATGACTTTCACCTGGATAAACACAATACCATCCCTGTTCCTTTTTGCACCTTTTTATCTCTTGAGCCACACACGTCATTGGCTCCGGATTATCATCATTTGCATATCTCAACTGTGCACACCCACTCTTCTTGTTTGCATGTTTGTACAATATGTCCTTCTGGGTGGGGCACTTTCAATGTCGAGCAGTGTATGTCCAAGACCAACAGATAGCAACTTTGAAAATAGATGTATTCTGTGGTGACACTCAGAAGGTTAAAATTTATTAAAATGTATAAGGATATTTGGCATTAATTGGCTGTTTTCTTACGGTACTATCTTGTTAGTATTACCGAAATGTGTGAGAAAGACAGTTTACGATGTATAATATAAAAATTATATTAATTTCATAGGTTATCATAATTTCTTGCATAATCATACTGGTGGTTATCTTTCAATTTGAAAGGCTAACTCGAAAACTAAACGCATTAAATTATTTTATAACTCGCAATGATTTAAATCCGTTTGCAAATATTAGTGGAAAAAACATACAACTGTTTGACACAAAAGTGCAAAGAGGAAAGTACAATAGCGTTCCTGTAAAGATTCATAAATATCATAAATTTTAGAACTCAGCATTTCTAAAGGTATTGGTGTATTTAATTGAGTTATCATTTATTATTATTATAGATATTTTTAAACATTAGTAATGATAAAAGGACCAGTATTTGTATTGTTTTAAAAAATTTTCATACATATTCTTAAGAGAAGAATAAGGAATATATAATGCATATTCTCATAATGAAGATTATGAGAATATGCATTATATAAAATGGAAAATCTGATAGCATAATTTTTGAATACATTACTTTTGCACAAAGGAACTCTAAAGAAATACCTTTTCCTCATAACAGTTTTTTTTTACATGAAAATTAATTAAATAGAAAAACAAAACATAACAAATCCGTCCTCTTTTTTTCAAGGACGAAGTTTGTCTGATAATTTCTGGTTAAAAATAGTTTTTTTCCCCACAAATATTCTTTTTTTCTTAAAACCTACCTACTACGTTCATTTCAGTTTATTAAACATATTTTGAAAATTGCTGAAACTGTAGAATTTATAAAATATTAATAAAATTATATATAAGATTATTTGATTTATCTCAGTAATATATCAACCATTTTTCGTAAAATTTCATTTAAAAATCAATATTAATTCAAAGTCAATATTAATTCAATAAAAATCAATATTAATTCAATATTGTTTCAAATCATTCCGTTGAATTCAGTGCAATTTATAGTAAAATAGTATAGCATCTAACTTAATATTATTTTGTACTATCCAATAGACTTTTCTGAATTTTTCTTGTACGTACAGTAGACTCGAAAGTACTAAAGTATTGAAACACCATCCTATTCTAAAATCAATTCAAATGGAAGAACTTCCAATTTAAATTAAATGATTGATGAATATCACGAAATTAAATATCGTTATAACCTAAAATAATGGAAAAATATCAAATTATTCTCAAGAAACAATTTTCTAGTCGAGTGAAATTCGATTCTCTTCTACAATTTGCTTACCTTAGTTTTAGAGCATGCACGAAATCGTAGGTGACGTAGGGCATAGACTAGAGCAATTTTAATCACCATGAGAGCAAATCTCATCCCTAAGCAATTCCTGGGGCCGGCACCAAATGGCAAGTATGCGAAGGGATGACGAGTAGATTTCACTTCCGGTGTGAACCTGAAAAGTAGAAAATGCAAACAATTCTTATTAAGTGGACTTTTAAGGAGCTGGATAGAGCAATTTTGTGGCATTCTGATTCTAGATGAAGGAGTCGCATTAAAAGTGATCTGTTCTTGAAAACAATGAACGAAGCTTAAAAATAAAAACACTTTTCGTCTTAAAATTAATCATGTCGAAAGACAAAATAAAGTTGAATGTAATATCAATCAGTAATTATTCATTCCTTATTTTGGTATATGTTTTAAAATTCGATCAAAATTCCTAATTATCTAATTCATTATTATCAAATATCAAAATTTATGAATTATCAAATTCATTTTGGATCATGTATCACATTTTTAAATGTTCTAAGTTAAACTGTATTATATTTTCTTCCATTCAACTAATTTGTTATCTGGGAATGAAGAACATTTTTTACTTTCAGTAGATTAGGATTTTCGTGTCCCTTTTTAAAACTTCTTGTCTCTCCGATATTATTTGGCTGTGTTTCTGATAGATTTCAATTTCATTTATTAGATCCCAGTTTAATATATTCAATTTTTTCTCTTTGTATTAAATTCTACATATCTATGCTACATAATTTGGATTTGGCTATTATTCGCTCTATATTATTGAATTAAAAATCATAGAAATAGAGTAATTTGGAACCTTACTAAAGGATGGCAATATAGAGCAGCAGTTGAAGAGTGGCTGAAGGGAAATCGAGAGCATTCCCATATACCGGCATAAAATGCGCGAGGAATACTTAGTGAATTTTAGTTTTCGTAGTAAAATTTAAATATACTGCCTCGAACATTAAATGAAATTAAGCCACTAGGTAGAAAAGTAACACTGTTAATTTATTACGCATGTTTAGAAAGTGTGTTGCAGATACTACATTATTAACTAAATAGGCATTACTACTCGCATAATGGGTCATATACCTCACTTCGACAATCATTTTAGTTAGCCAGTCCATCACTGATTGTTGGGGGTAATTTTATGATTAGTAAGTCATAAATTGTGATCTTCAGAGCTCTCGGGATCCTGGAAGTTAATTAATTAATTTATTTAATTATAGTGTCCACAACAGATCAAGATCCAATTATAGTGGAACACTTTCAATACATATACATAAAAACAAATATTTCATACAAAAGAAAAAAGAAAAAATATTATAAAAAAAAGACTACACATCAACATGCTAATACACATACGAAAAACTAAAAAAAACAAGAAAATAATTAGTCCATTAATAAAGATGATCAAGCCAATCTAAATTCCTTTATACTTGTACTAAACAAATCAAGATTATGACAATATACATTATATGCTGTAAATTAGAAAATCTGATAGTAACATAATTTTTGAATATATTACTTTTGTACAAAGGAACTCTAAAGAAATGCCTTTTCTTCATGACAGTTTTCTGTTCATTAAAATTAACTAAATAGAAAAACATAAAACATAACCAATCCCTCCTCTTTTTCAAGGACGAATATGCAAATGCATCTCTAAGCAACTTAGTTGAAATATGATGAATATAGAAACCATTAGATTTAAAATATAAATATTTCAAAAATTTATTCTGAACCGTCTCTAAATCAATTTGACAAGCATTGTAAAAAAAGAATTTCATTCTATTGATACATACTGTTATTTGATCGAACTAATGAATTAAATAACTGAATAATGGAGTTATATTTATAAAATATTTTGTCTTCCTAATAATGAACCCTACATTTTGATAAGCTTTCCTTATTATATCTTGATATGAGGATTGAAACAAAATTTAGAATTAAAATTGATGCCCAAATCTTATATTTCATATTTACGAGGAAAAGCAGTATTATCGAAACGATAACTGTACTGCAGAATTGTTCTGTCATGGGAATAACTAACAACTGAACATTTGGAAATTTTCAAATATAAACAATTATCAACAGTTCAAAAATAAAATTTATCCAAATCTTTCTGCAATTAAATACAGTCATATTAAATACCTTTAAAAATTTTAACATCATCCACAAACGTTATACACAATCTGAACGATTAATGAAACTTGACAAATCTTTAATAAAATGATAAATAACAGTGGCCCCAAGCTAGATTCTTGGGGTACTCCAGAAGTATTGTAAAAACCATATGGAAAATTAGTGGCGTCATTTACATGAAGGATCCTATCAGTTTAAAAAGAGTGCAAAAAATCAACTGAAGTAGAACTGAACCAATTATCACTAATTTTTCATTAATATTTCAAAATCAATGCTATCTAAAACCTTAGAGAAGTCAGTGTAAATAACATCCGTTTGAACCTTCTGAATAAATAAATAAATACCCCCTCAAGCAGCTGCTTGCCACAGAGGTCTGACAGGAGTCTGTCAGTTTATATGCCATAGCAGAAGGTCTGAGAGGATGGCAGGACCTCAGCAGAAAAACGACACACATCCATGCCTTACCCGGGGCTCGAACCCAGGTCCCTTAGATCAGTAGCCAAGCTTGCTAACCACTCGGCCATGGGACGGCTACCTTCTGAATACGAGTGATCAAAATATCATTAGAAATAGAGGATAAAATATTGTAACCGTAGACCGTCTTGGTAGAAACCGTGCTGATTTACAGTGAAGTAATTGTTAGGTTATGATATATCTCTTACAAATTATAGATTCATATATTTCAGAAAAGGTTGAAAGTATAACAATAGGTCTATAATTCGCAATATTAGTTTTATTTCCCTTTTTAAATAGAGGAATAATTTAATTTTAAAATTAATTTAATAAGCATTTCAAATAAATATACATTTTATATTTCATAATGATTATTTCAACATTAGACAATTATGAATGATTTTTATACAAAATAGAAAATTTATTGCTGAATATTTCTGCTTTCATAACTCTTTAAATACAAAACAAATATCGTTCTTAGTATAGATTTAAATAATTCATTAACTGTGGTATTTTAGTTTACAGTCATATTTCACATTAAATGCTTATTTTAGAAGTTTTAGCGCATCGAAATTACATTTCCATTAACATAACATGGAAACATAACATGGAAATTATCTAACATTCTGATAGAAAAATATATGTTGATAAAAATAAAATAATTAGGTTAAACTAATAATTCCTGCCTAATCCCTTTTCTTGAAGTACGAAAATCAAAAGGGCTAAGTTAATCTTTTGTCATCCGAAATTTGATACAATTATTTTACTAAATGGCATAATCTGCTATGAAATTATAAAAGAACAGAAAAAAAAATAGTGCTTTATTTCATAAACAAAAAATATTAATCTTAAATACCCATGGAAATAAATTTTTTATACATTGAAAAAACAGCTGGAATAAAAAATAAATCTTTTAACATCCATTATATATAAAAATTACCTGTCTGGGTCAAATTTTTCTGGTTCAGGATAATATTCGGCATCATGATGCATTGCATAAATCGGTACTCCTACTACCATTCCTTTGGGAATGGTAAAATTCTCACCCTTCAATTCGTAATCTTCAATAGCAAGTCTTTCTAGCCTGATAACAAATATTTATATATGATTTATTATTTTAATTGCAAATGAAATGTATAAAGACAGAATTGAAATGATGCGGATATTTATTTCATATATAGGAAATAAATGTTCTTTTATTAAAAGTATTCAAGATACGTTTAAAATATCCACTGAGTTCAAAGGCATTTAAGGCAGGTTGAAAAGTATTTATGCCGTTAAAAACTTACTGAAGCTGTTGATATATTCTATAAAAATTCACGTGTTATCATTTCCGTTTTTTTAGGGGGCGGATTTATTATTTTATTTACATTGGCGTTTATGGTTTAACTACAATTTGCGACATTTGTATATGAAAATAAGCATGTCAAATAAAAGGTAAAATTAAAAGATTTTCGCAGACATGTTTTGATAATATATGAAAACAGGCAACATTGTTGAATAAATTACGAGGGTTAATAAACGCGTGATAAATTCATGTCATCAGTGTGAGTGAAGCAACTGAAAAAAAAATTAATTTATTTCAGTAATTAACTTTTTTATTTTTAATATTTGTATCCTTCACAGTTATGCTCAAGGGATTCGAGTTTGTTGGAATTTTATTTACTGGTACTGATTCTTTCTATTTAGATTATTAGTTCTATCAGTGCTCCCCAACAGGTGATATGATAGCTGTCTACTGGAAACAAATGTACATATTAGCTGGTCCTGCGATAAATGCTGTTACACAAAAGAAGGCATTACAGAAAGCCAAATATAAACGGTGCAGAGAAATTCATCGCTATAATTACTCCGCATAAGCGAATTTTTTGATATAATTTCAGGCATACCTCGTTTAGCGCGGCGATGCATTCGTAAAATCCGAGCATAAAACCAAGAAACATTATAGAGGTTTTATGTACACTGCATGTATTCCGAAAGGAAATTTACCTATACATATATGTTTCGTTAATATTTAAACACGGTCTGATAATGAAAAGCTGTTAAATTAGTATAATTACAAATATTTCTTTATTTAAAATTTCTGAAATTTGTTATTTAATCAGTTCCGCTTTTATATTCGTATTCAAAATAAAATTCATCTATAAGAAAATTTAACAAAATTCAAAAGTTTCAAAAGAATATGTGCGAAGTTACTGACCGGAGGTATTTAGAAAATTATCTAAAGTTGATTGTTTTACATGTTTCTGTTTCTCTTTCAGCAATTGAGTGTAAGTGATAAAGAATTTATTACACCACGCTTTACACAACGAGATCTTTCGATATTTAGGATCGCTCTAACTCAAATGTTTAATTGCATCTTGTATTATCTTCATTAAAATTTATGTCTTATATTACATTTGTGTACCGTTAAATGCATTGTTATATGTATGGTGCATTTTTTATTTTAAATAGCATTAACGGATATTTTATCAACTATTCTAACAATAGTAAATTCATAAGAAAGAATATCAAATAAATTAGCTTACTTTAAAATAAAAAAACAGGACCATATCGAATCAGCATTAATCGAGGAAGCGCTAAACGAGGTTTCCCTGTATTCTGCTTAAGAGAATTTCATCGATATAATTAATCTACATAGGAGAATTTCATCGATGTAATTATTTTGCATAAGAGAATTTCATCGATATAATTATTCTGCATAAGAGAATTTCATCGATGTAATTATTTTTCATACGAGAATTTCATCGATATAATTATTCTGCATAAGAAAATTTTATAGATATAATTAATCTACTTAACAGAATTTTATCGATATAAGAGATGTGTTTAACCGATTTCTATCATGATTATTAAAGAATGCATTGCTTGTGATCTGCGCAAAATAACTTCATGGGCAGTGTGTTTGAGACCCTTGGTCTAGTGCAGTGGTTCTTAAACTTTTATGCTTCACGTACCCCCTAGAAATGTGTATGTAACTGCGTACCCCTTATATAGATAGATAAAACTGTAGTTATAGTATAACAATGGGAATAAAATAAAACATAAATATATATACACACACACACACATTAAATTTTGTATTCATAAATTATATATATATCGATAAACACAAAAAATGACATTTTTGCACAGCAGTGTTGCCAACTTAGCGACTTTGTTATTAGATCTAGCGACTTTTGAGCTCTCACGGTGCACCTCAAAACATTTTACCACGTACCCCACGTTGAGAACCCCCGGTTTAGTAAAGGTGAGGGTGGCTCAGTCGGTAGCGCGCCAGGCTCGTAATCTGTAGTTCCCAGGTTCGAGTCCCAGCTGGGTCAGCATTGAGATTTATCTCCGCAAAATTCCCCGCCATGCCCACGGTCAGTAGGGGACACCGATGGGTTTGGAAAGGCCGCTGTCCGTCTGATGGGACGTTAAGCCGTGGCCCCGTGTGCGGGAGAACCATACCCTGTGCACTTTAAAGAACACGCTGGATGGCCTTGACGGGAGGCTACAATCTGTCTCCCAACAGTTGTTCCAGTGGGTCCTCTCCTCCAACCTTCTCTGAGCCTACGGGGTCCATGTGACCTGGCCATTTAGCCCATGGTGTGCAAAAAAAGTGCCGCTCAGAGGTAAAACAACCCAACCTAACCCGGTTTAGTGTATATTTTTTTGATGATGTCTCGACTTCCTCATCTTTTGGATGGATATTTTCTGCATAAATGGAGAATTGGATGGTTAAAGTTGAAATATCCCATTAAATCTAGATGGAAAGTGGGCTGTTTGAGAAGTAATTTATTTTGCATATTTAAAATAGATATAACTTTAAATAAATAGATAACCTTGTATTGGTTTACCTTCTTATAAGAGAGCTAATAATTTTCAGGGGGGGGGAGGGGCAGTCTATTACTCCATGATTTAGAAATGGGATGAAACTTCTGTTTAAAACATCAGTCTATATGAACTTCTGAGCATTAAAAGAGAAGTTTCACCGATTACTCTTTAAGAATACAATACGACATAACGTATGCATGTTTCACAAAATGATAGTGAATAACTTTGTTTTCGCATCCCTTCCTATCAAAATTTCCATACTTATGCACATATAATGTCACTAATACTATAATTACCCGATATTTGCACACTGTGACTGTGTTATGGTCGAACGCTTCCGATATCAGTTCCCCCCCCTCTCTCACTCGATAAACCATCGATTCTTGGAGGTGGAGAGAGGGATGCGAGTTTCCTTGCCAACTGTAACAGCAGCACGTTCAGTTCCGTTCACAAGTTGGAGAGTTAAGAGGTTTATGAAGGTCCGATGATGTGGATGAGGTCAGCTTCTCGTGTTTCCATATGCTACACTTCTAAGGAAGATCTTTAGTGTTAATGTGAGCTATTGGGCCATATATAGCGTTATTCCGACAAGGGGGATGGCTAAACCATGACGTTCTAGTCTATCTGTGATGTTTTTCCAGACTGTTGAAAAGAGCGGGTAAAAGGGGATTACCTCTCTGAACTTCTTGAGGAAGAGTCGCTTGTATCGGGATTCAAGAGAGAGAGCCGGTTGAACGAGAACTGCTTGGCCCATTAGATTAGGCCAGCTAATTTCGTTTGGAACAGTGCGTAGCTGCTAATCTAAAGGAGTATTGTGACCTTTAGAGTACAAAATAAGCACTGTATTATGCAAACAGATGTACATAGATGTACATAACAATAAAAGTGTACTTTTGTGGAGGGAAAATCTTCCGCTGTGTTTTCTGTTTGTTTGTGGGTTGACAGCTCCAAGCGTATAGATTCACAGGATATGTTTATCAGCTGGTGGATAATCCTGAGCAGAGGTCATTGGAGGCACCTGAACTCTTTGCTTCTACTGGCATCGTCAAATTCTACATTACAGGGAGTCTTCCAGTGTAGATGGCTTCAGCTTTTAGTGGTGGGGGAACGGGTCTTTGCCCCATGTCTGCGATTAGGGGGCTATTAATATTGTCGCCATTTCCTCTCTCAATAAACATAGTTTCTTTAAATATCCCACTAACCATTTTCTCTCCATTAGTTGGAATGTGAGGACTCTGCACACAGCTTATTCTCTTGATGTCCTCACACAAGAATTCCACCATTATAATTTAGATATTCTCGGCCTGCAACAGACCAGATGGACAGATACAGGTCAGATTCTTAAAAATAATCTTAAATTTCTCTTTTCAGGGAGGGAAGACAATAAACATCACCAAGGCGTGAGTCTGCTTCTCAGAAGACACGCTAGTGATGCTCTTCTAGGATATGAGTGCATTAATGAAAGATTTTTACAGTCAAATTTCACACAAGCGATAAAGACTTGAATGTTATCGGCTGTTATGCCCCCACTGAGGATGCGGATGAGGATGAGGACAGGTTTTACGGACAACTTCAGGATATTTTGATTTCTGTGAAGAAAGGAGATATTACAATTGTTCTAGGTGACTTCAATGCCAAAGTTGGTACTGACTCTGAACTTTGGGAAGGACTGATAGACTCTTTTGGTATTGGTAGTTGCAATGACAATGGGAAACGTCTCCTACAGGTCAGTAAACTCAATGGTTTCAGAATAACTAACACATATTACAAACACCGCGACATACAGAAGTACACATGGGTTTCACCTGATGATCTGCATACGAATATGATTGATTACATATTAATTAACAGCAAATGGGCTTGTTCTGTTAGGAACTTGCCCAGTTATAACTAAAGCTTACCATGATGGGTTACTTAGTCATTATGACAATCATGGTTTGTTTACCACTGAAATTGAGGAAGAATGGGACCATTTTAAACAGGCTTTTTTGGTAACTAACAGTAGTCATTTAGGAAAAAAGGAGCAGAGCAGGCAGAAGTATTTGAGTAATAAGGCACTTGAGCTTATTTCAGAAAGAACGAATTGCAGGAATGTCCTTAATCAGTACCCTACTAGTCCTAACAGAAAGAATTACAGAGAGCTTAATAAACGTGTAAAGGATCAGTTAGCTACTGATAAGAAACTTTGGCTTGATGGCTTGGCTGACAAAGCCGAGGAAGCAGTTAGACAGCACAACAGCAGAGAGCTGTACCAGATAATTAATGTTTGTGTGGTAGAAACGGACAGGCATACAAGGATTGAAGGATAAACAAGGTAAGGTTATAGAAGGGGAGGTTTCTGTCATGGCTAGGTGGGATGAGCATTTCAGTGATGTTCTAAACAATGTAGTTAATTCTACTCCCTTTGTTTGCAATGATGATAGATGCATTTGTGGCTTTAATGTTGGCCCTAAAACACAATCTAAAGTAATTTTCATCATCATCATCATCCTCAAGCAGCCATGGGCTACGGAGGTCCAACCAGACCGTGCAATTTAGTTCTCCAAGCAAGTCTATCCTGAGCTACATCTACTGCATCTGGCCACTGCACACCAATTCTAACAAGGTTCTGTTTGACATTGTCTGCCCACCGCATCCTAGGTCTTCCCCTCCTTCTGAGGCCTTTAGGCACACTGTTCATAACCCTATTCGCCAATCTATAATTATTCATACGGGCAACATGGCCAAACCAACGGAGTCTCTCTCTGCACAATATGCTGCTTAAAGGAGGTTGCAGACTCCTTTGCCTAACCTCATCATTACTTACAATGTTAAACCACCTAATACCCAAGATACTGCGTAAGCATCTAGAATCAAAAGCATCTAGTTTCCTGTTATCTTGTTTACACAGTGTCCAAGTTTCACTACCATAACTAACCCTAGAAAGAACCAAACTATTATACAGTCTAATTTTAGTCTTTAGGTGTATACGCCTATTTCTCCACACTCTCCCTAGGTTCTTAAAAGTCCCGGCAGCAATCCCTATTCGTCTGTTAATCTCATGCCGCACATCACCATTATCTGTTACATAGCTCCCAAGATAATTAAACTGTGACACCTGCTCAAGACTGCAACCATTCAGATTAACTGAATCACAGCCTGCCTGACCAATTTTCATCACTTTAGTTTTCTCTCTGTTTATAACCAAACCTACTCTACTACCAGTCTCATCAACAGCTCGAATGAAAGAGTTCATCTCATCAATATCATTTGACAAAAGGGCTAAATCATCAGCATAATCTAAATCAGAAATTTTCGTATCTCCAGCCCATTTAAGGCCAAAAACTTTCCCTTGAAGTGAATTTCGCATAACATAATCAATAACCAAGCTAAAGAGAAAAGGAGACAAAATGCACCCTTGTCGAACACCAGAAGTAATGCTAAACCAATTGCTACAAGCCTTACCAACTCTCACACACGACTCAATGTTATTATAGAGAGCTTTCATAATGTTAACTAACTTGTCTGGTATACCATATGATCTCACAATCAACCACAAATTATGACGATCAACAGAGTCGAAAGCCTTTTTGAAATCAACAAAGCTAGCAACCAAAGGTTTCTGAAACTCTAAACATTTCTCAAGAATCTGCCTAAGTGAAAATATCTGATCAACACATCCCCTATCACTTCTGAATCCACATTGCTCATCACGCAATTGACTGTCAACCAGATTCTTAATTCTATTAAGCACAATCATGGAAAGAACTTTACCTGGAACAGAGAGTAGACTGATACCCCTATAGTTATCACAAGAACTGCGATCACCTTTTTTTTAAAATAGGGATAACAATAGCTCTGGTAAAATTCTTAGGAACCATGCCTTTATCATAAAAGATATTCAGAATTTCAGTCATCCAAGTGGTAACCGAAACATTCCCAGCTCTAAGCATTTCCGTAGTAATTTCATCTACCCCTGGGGATTTATGAAGTTTAAGTTTAGAAACAGCCAAAATAACTTCAGATTGTGTTAGAGGGCCAACATTAAAGCCACCAATGCATCTATCATCATTGCAAACAATGGGAGTAGAACTAACTACATTGTTTAGAACATCACTGAAATACTCAGCCCACCTAGCCATGACAGAATCCTTCCCTTCTATAACCTTACCTTGTTTATCCTTCAATCCTTGTATGCCTGTCCGTTTTCTACCACACAAAACATTAACTATCTGGTACAGCTCTCTGCTGTTGTGATGTCTAACTGCTTCCTCGGCTTTGTCAGCCAAACCATCAAGCCAAAGATCCTTATCAGCAGCTAACTGATCCTTTACAAGTTTATTAAGGTCTCTGTAATGCTTTCTATTAGGACTAGTAGGGTATTGATTAAGGGCATTCCTGCAGTTCTTTCTTTCCGAAATAAGCTCAAGTGCCTTATCACTCAGATAATTCTGACTCTTCTGCTCCTTTTTTCCTAAAAGAGTACTGTTAGTGTCCAAAAAAAAGCCTGTTTAAAATAATCCCATTCTTCCTCAACATCCGTAGTAAGCAAACCATGACTGTCATAATGACTAAGTAACCTATCATGGCAAGCTTTGGCTATAACTGGATCTTTCAGAGCTTCAGTATTAAAAGTAAATTTTTTAACCCTAGCACAACACTTTTTAAGTTTAAGTTGCAACAAACTTTTAAGAAGGTAATTGTCAGATCCAATTTCAGCTCCCCTATATGCCCTGGTATTCCTAACATAACTAGCCCATTTGCTGTTAATTAATATGTAATCAATCATATTCTTATGCAGCCCATCAGGTGAAACCCATGTGTACTTATGTATGTCGTGGTGTTTGTAATAAGTGTTAGTTATTCTGAATCCATTGAGTTTACTTACCTGTAGGAGACGTTGCCCATTGCCATTGCAGCTACCAATACCAAAAGGGCCTATTACTCCTCTCCAAAGGTCAGAGTCAGTACCAACTTTGGCATTGAAGTCACCAAGAACAAGGGTAATATCTCCTTTCTTGACAGAATTTAAAATATCCTGAAGTTGTTCATAAAACCTATCCTTCTCATCCTCATCGGCATCCTCAGTGGGGGCATAACAGCAGATAACATTCAAGTCTTTAACGCTTGTCTGAAATTTTGCTGTAAGAAACCTTTCATTAATGCACTCATATCCTAGAAGAGCTCGCTAGCGTGTCTGCTGAGAAGCAGACCCACGCCTTGGTGATGCTTATTGTCGTCCCTCCCTGAAAAGAGAAATTTAAGATTATTTTTAAGAATCTGACCTTTATCTGTCCATCTGGTCTCTTGCAAGCCGAGAATATCTAAATTATAACGGTGGAATTCTTGTGTGAGGACATCAAGAGAAAAAGCTCTGTGCAGAGTTCTCACATTCCAACTACCTATGGAGAGAAAATGTTTAGTGGGGTGTTTAAAGAAACTATGTTTATTGAGAGAGGGAATGCCGACAATATCAAACAGCCCCCTAATCGCAGACATGGGGCAAAGACCCGTTCCCCCACTACTAAAGGCTGAAGCCATCTACACTGGAAGACTTCCTCCAATGTAGAATTTGACGATGCCAATAGAAGCAAAGAGTTCAGGTGCTTGCGATGACTTCTGCTCAGGATTTTCCACCAGCTGATAAACATATCCTGTTAATCTATTCACTTGGGGCTGTCAACCCACAAACAAACAGAAAACACAGCGGAAGATTTTCCCTCCACAGAAGCCCACCAGTGCAGCAAAATCAGGATCCATAATCAAGCTCAGAGCCATATATCTGTCCAGTCCAGTAGGTTTATATGGTCAGCACCAGGACCCTGTGTGGTTGACCACTCCTCAGCAGGGTAGAAAAAAAAGAAAAGTAGCCATAGTTGTCCAGATCAGTAGGCCACACTAATCTGGCAGCCCTCCCCTTCCGTTCACTTCCACAAGAGAGTATTTCTTTTGAAAGTTACTAACGGTCCGCACCACGAGAAGGCGGGGTCGGACATTAGGTGTAGGCCTGGCCGGTTCTATGCATCATCACAGGGGATTGGTGCATAGCTCTCCTTCCAGTGACTACCTAGCTACCATTTACAGATCAAAAGTAATTTTGGCTGTTTCTAAACTTAAACTACATAAATCCCCAGGGATAGATGAAATTACTACGGAAATGCTTAGAGCTGGGCATGTTTCGGTTACCACTTGGATGACTGAAATTTTGAATATCTTTTATCATAAAGGCATGGTTCCTAAGGATGTTACCAAAGCTATTATTATCCCTATTTTCAAAAAAGGTGATCGCAGTTCTTGTGATAACTATAGGGGTATCAGCCTACTGTCAGTTCCAGGGAAAATTCTTTGCATGATGGTGCTTAATAGAATTAAGAATCTGGTTGACAGTCAATTGCGTGATGAGCAATGTGGATTCAGAAGTGGTAGAGGATGTGTGGATCAGATATTTTTACTTAGGCAGATTCTTGAGAAATGTTTAGAGTTTCAGAAACCTTTGGTTGCTAGCTTTCTTGATTTCAAAAAGGCTTTCGACTCTGTTGATCGTCAAAATTTGTGGTTGATTGTGAGGTCATATGGTATACCAGACAAGTTAGTTAACATAATGAAAGCTCTCTATAATAACACTGAGTCGTGTGTAAGAGTTGGTAAGGCTTGTAGCAATTGGTTTAGCATTACTTCTGGTGTTCGACAAGGGTGCATTTTGTCTCCTTTTGTTTTTGCTTTGGTTATTGATTATGTTATGCGAAATTCACTTCAAGTGAAATATTTTGTCCTTAAATGGGTGGAGATACTAAAATTTCTGATTTAGATTATGCTGATGATTTAGTCCTTTTGCAAATGATGTTGATGAGATGAACTCTTTCATTCAAGCTGTTGATGAGACTGGTAGTAGAGCAGGTTTGGTTATAAACAGAGAGAAAACTAAAGTAATGAAAATTGGTCAGGCAGGCTGTGATTCAATTAATCTGAATGGTTGCAGTCTTGAGCAGGTGTCACAGTTTAATTACCTTGGGAACTATGTAACAGATACTGGTGATGTGCAGCATGAGATTAAGAGATGAATAGGGATTGCTGCTGGAACTTTTAAGAATATATGGAGAGTGTGGAGAAATAGGCATATACATCTAAAGACTAAAATTAAACTGCATAATAGTTTGGTTCTTTCTGTGGTTAGTTATGGTAGTGAAACTTGGACATTTTTGTGAACAAGATAACAGGAAACTAGAGGCTTTTGATTCTAGACGCTTACGCAGTATCTTGGGCATTTGGTGGTTCAACTTTTTAACTAATGATGAGGATAGGCAAAGGAGTCGGCAACCTCCTTTATGCAGCATATTGTGCAGAGAGAGAGAGACTCCGTTGGTTTGGCCATGTTGCCCGTATGGATAATTATAGATTGGCGAATAGGGTTATGAACAGTGTGCCTAAAGGCCTCAGAAAGAGGGGGAGACCTAGGATGCAGTGGGCAGACAATGTCGAACAGGACCTTGTTAGAATTGGTGTGCAGTGGCCGAATGCAGCAGATGTAGCTCAGGACAGACATGCTTGGAGAACTAAATGGTACGGTCTGGTTGGACCTTCATAGCCCATGGCTGCTTGAGGATGATGATGATGATGATTATGATGATGAAAGATGAATGGTGCATACCTGAGTTATTGAGCACTATTAGTAATTGCGCATATGTCTCACTCACGATAATGACCACGAACGCCAGAGATATCCTCGACAATATGGATGTCAATATATCTATTATCTCATCAAAGGAATCGTAAACGTTTTTCATACTGTCCAATAGCTTTTGCTTTGGGTCAGGTTATTTTACCTCTGAGTGGCACTTTTTGCACACCATGGGCTAAATGGCTAGGTCGCAAGGAACCCGTGGGCTCAGAGTAACAGGTTGGGAAGGGGGCCCACTGGAACAACTGTTGGGAGACAGATGGTAGCATTCGTTAAGGCCACCCAGCATGTTCTTTAATATTCACAGGGTATGTCTCTCCCGCACACGGGGCCACGGCTTAACGTCCCATCCGACGGACGACAGCCTTTCCAAGCCCATCGCTGTCCCTTACTGACCATGGGCAAGGCGTTGACTGTCCAGTGGCTAACGATTTCCTCGTGGGTGTCTTTTGCTTCTCTGCTTTTCTTTTCTTAAATGTAGTTAATTTCGAAAAATTTAAACCTACTCTATATATTTTTTATTATTAGGAAACTTATGTTACGGAAAATGTCTTTCCGATGAATGCGATTCAAAATGATGGACATTATTATTTTGAATAACTTCATTTGGAGGTTTACCTGATTGCAAGGGAAAACCTTCGTAAGGTCTCGGAGATGACATTGTCCAGATACTTCATTTCACGAATGACTTCATATGTCAATTCACCCTGGGAGATAATAAGAATAAACACTAAAGAAATAAGAAAGGTACTTATTGAATTTTTAATGATTTTAATGATTTTTATTATTACCAAAATTAATTTTGATAGTTAGAAAAGATTGTGTCAAATTCATAAAATAAAAAGGTTAATTTTTTGTAATGTGCTTTATTTCTAGCAAAACTGAATAAAATAAATATAAATTTTCTCTCAAGGAGCTGCTTGTTTAAGAAGTCTGACAGAACCTGTTTAGTGGGGCAGGCGAGATCTCAGCAGCAAGGCACAAATAAATTTATTAAGAAATAAATAATAAAATTAAGCGAAAAATTTGTTGATATTCTTCTTTGACACAATGTGTTTTATAAAATAAGAAACTTTTTGAAATAAAAGGACAGTATTGTCGCATCCCCTTAACTCTCTCTCTTGCTGTCAATTGACGTAACACTTCGCTGATCTTCAGTGGTAAAGATAGGGGACGTTCAACACTTAAAATTTCTACTAAGGTTCGAAGATTGTTCAATCCAGTGCCAGTGTCTTTGAGTGTTGATCCCGTTGATAGTTCGCCCAATACTACGCAACCTTTGAGAGGAATTTTATCCCGCCGCGATTGACGGATAAACAGAAGACACTTGCTGCAAACTTAACATGAGTTTTGTTATATACTTCTCATCAGTGTTGCCTTCCTGTTGCTGGGATACGTTTTAGGAGGTTGCTATCGTTTCTAGTCATTCGTTAGCTCAGTCACACAGACTGATTTTTGTTAGTCACACAGACGTTTGAATATATGTCTGGTCACACAGACCTCTAGTTTTTCTAAGTCACACAGACTTCTAGTTCTTCTACGTCACACAGACTTCTAGTTCTTCTACGTCACACAGACTTCTAGTTCTTTTACGTCACACAGACTTCTAGTTCTAAGTCACACAGACTATATTTAGGGTTAAATCCATCTAACCCTATCCTGAGACCTACAGTATCTCAGGCTCCCTAGAAATGCACCTCTCAATACCTTGACGTCCGATACGAGTCTCCTCTATTCACGTCACTCCACCTTGACCTTCCACCCGCTCATGCCCTCAAGGTCAACAAGGTCTCAAGGTGGCAACATCGACCGCGCACCACCCATCAGTGCCATGAAGTGTCATCCGGTGAGCCGACCTGTGGCCAACCCTTGCCCGTGCTCAAAAGAAGGTGGGGGAGGGTGCCTCATCAAGGTCACCCGCAATGACAGCGGCTTCCCTTCTTATCATCATAGCAAGAAGATCACCTCCTAAGTTTTCACACTTTCAATACCCTTCCTGCATTAGGTGCAGGCCGTCCCATGGCCGAGTGGTTAGCATGCTTGGCTACTGATCTAAGAGACCTGGGTTCGAGCCCCGGGTAAGGCATGGTTGTGTGTGTCGTTTTTCTGCTGAGATCCTGCCATCTTCTCAGATCTCCTACTATGGCATATAAACTGACAGTCTCCTGTCAGACCTCTGTGGCAAGCAGGTGCTTAAGGGGGTATTTATTTTTATTAATTTATTAGGTGCAGTGTCATCAACCGACGTTCCCAGCCAACAGAAATAGCTACAGGCAACAATCATATCACAAGAACAAAATAGACAGATAACATAAACATGTACATAAAAAATCATATAAATTAGTATCATTAAAATGTCAATATCCATGATATATAACACCTTACGCACGTATAAAATTATACACAAAAAATCACTCAATTATGCGAGGGATACTACAAGCATTAATTCCAAAAGACGGCGATTGATGCTCTTTCGAAAGCTTTCTCTTTAAATCAGTAAATGCTTTATAGTTGCATAAATTTCGGTAGTTGTAGCTTTTGCTTCTTGTTATTCATGCAGGCAATAAACTCACAAATCAACGGCGGCACGTTTTAGGATTGTGGTTGATACTTACATATTATGGATGGGGTCTGCTGAAATTACGCTTATAAGAATATCTACCACTCTATGACTAAGCTTTTACTCTTTTCGTCATGTTTCGTAACTGTATATCTCTATTCTATACAGTACTCAAATCAGTGTAAATCTGAAATATATATATATACAGGTACCCATCAACTTACGCGATGGTTAGTCCCAAGAGTAGTCAGATAACTCGAAATGCTTTTTCCGGAAAGTTTAATTTCGTATTTAGCAATAATGTTTGTAAATGGAGGCTGTATAGCGTAACATACTCTTAGTTCAAATCTCCTCTATGTAAAAATCTTATTTAAAATAATTTTTTACAACTGTTATTTATCGTTGTTTCTTTTAGTGCAAAGAGGGAGGGATAAGGTTGATGGCTGATGACTGTCGTTTCGTCTAGCTCTTCCTCTGTGCCTTTTGAAGATCATCTAAATTACTATGGTATTCTCTTCTAATGACCTTTTAATTAGTAATTTTTTCGCAATTTTAATTTGCTTTTAATTGTATTTGCTACACTTTTGGTATTACTTCCTGAAATTTTATTGAAAAATACGAAATCAATTCATTTTAATCCCATTCCTACACCTTTTACGAATGCTGATTTTTCTGTGTTAGGCAAAAAATTTAAATTATTTCTTAGTATTCATTAAAAAATTAGCAGCATGTAAGTGTGTGACAAGATGTCTTGTCGATCTGTCTTTGTTTATATGAATGTCCATACGAAATTTCTAAGCGAAATTCTCTTACGTCATGGAATACCTTTTTATACATAAGATTTTAGAAGATTGGATTCTACTTAATTATTTTGCATTTGGAAACTTTTGTTGAATCTAATTATAACTTTTGTAGAATAGAGATTGGTATGAAATACTACTTTGAAGAATAGAGCCTGGCATTTTTCTCCATGAAATATTTGTTGGGAATTTTGTTGTGTCCTTTGATATACCTTGTTGTGATTTCAACACTGACTCGTTGAATTCAGTGTCGAAATCACAACAAATATTTATCAAAATAACCTTACGTATAGTTATAGTCTTCTTCCAAAATTCATCTTATCACTTTAGTCAATTAAAGAGCTTTTAGCCTTTAAAATAGCCTAAACGTTCGTAAAGGCTTAGAGATGACTTTGTCCACATACTACTCATCATCAAAATCATCATCATCCTCCTCAAGCAGCCATGGGTTTATGGAGGTCCAACCAGACCGTAACATTTAGTTCTCCAAGCATGTCTGTCCTGAGCTACATCTGCTGCATTAGGCCACTGCACACCAATTCTAACAAGGTCCTGTTTGACATTGTCTGTCCACCAAATCATTGGTCTCCCCCTTTCTGAAGCCTTTAGGCACACAGTTCACAACCCTATTCGCCAATCTAAAATTATCCATACGGGCAACATGGCCAAACCAACGTAATCTCTCTCTGCACAATATGCTGCATAAAGGAGGCTGCTGACTCCTTTGCCTAACCTCATCATTAGTTACAAAGTTTAACCACCAAATGCCCAAGATACTGTGTAAGCATCTAGAATCAAAATCCTCTAGTTTCCTGTTATCTTGTTTACAAAGTGTCCAAGTTTCACTACCATAACTAACCCTAGAAAGAACCAAACTATTATACAGTCTAATTTTAGTTTTTAGATGTATATGCCTATTTCTCCACACTCTCCATAGATTCTTAAAAGTCCCGGCAGCAATCTCTATTCGACTGTTAATCTCATGCCGCACATCACCATTATCTGTTACATTGCTCCCAAGGTAATTAAACTGTGACACCTGCTCAAGACTGCAACCATTCAGATTAACTGAATCACAACATGCCTGACCAATTTTCATCACTTTAGTTTTCTCTCTGTTTATAACCAAACCTACTCTACTACCAGTCTCATCAACAGCTCGAATGAAAGAGTTCATCTCATCAACATCATTTGCCAAAAGGGCTAAATCATCAGCATAATCTAAATCAGAAATTTTCGTATCTCCAGCCCATTTAAGGCCAAAATCTTTCCCTTGAAGTCAATTTCGCATAACATAATCAACAACCAAACTAAAGAGAAGAGGAGACAAAATACACCCTTGTCGAACACCAGACGTAATGCTAAACCAATTGCTACAAGACTTACCAACTCTCACACATGACTCAGTGCTATTATAGAGAGCTTTCATTATGTTAACTAACTTGTCTGGTATACCATATGATCTCACAATCAACCACAAATTATGACGATCAACAGAGTCAAAAGCCTTTTTGAAATCAACAAAGCTAGCAACCAAAGGTTTCTGAAACTCTAAACATTTCTCAAGAATCTGCCTAAGTGAAAATATCTGATCCACACATCTCCTACCACTTCTGAATCCACATTGCTCATCACGCAATTGACTGTCAACCCGATTCTTAATTCTATTAAGCACAATCATGGATAGAACTTTACCTGGAACAGAGAGTAGGCTGATACCCCTATAGTTATCACAAGAACTGCGATCACCTTTTTTGAAAATAGGGATAATAATAGCTCTGGTAAAATTCTTAGGAACCATACCTTTATCATAAAAGATATTCAAAATTTCAGTTATCCAAGTGGAAACCGAAACATTCCCAGCTCCAAGCATTTCAGTAGTAATTTCATCTACCCCTGGGGATTTATGAAGTCTAAGTTTAGAAAAAGTCAAAATAACTTCAGACTGTGTTATAGGGCCAACATTAAAGCCACCAATGCATCTATCATCATTGCAAACAATGGGAATAGAACTAACCACATTGTTTAGAACGTCACTGAAATGCTCATCCCACCTAGCCATGATAGAATCCTCACCTTCTATAACCTTACCTTGTTTATCCTTCAGTCCTTGTATGCCTGTCCGTTTTCTACCACACAAAACACTAACTATCTGGTACAGCTCTCTGCTGTTGTGCTGCCTAACTGCTTCCTCAGCTTTGTCAGCCAAGCCATCAAGCCAAAGATTCTTATCAGTAACTAACTGATCCTTTACACGTTTATTAAGCTCTCTGTAATCCTTTCTATTAGGACTAGTAGGGTACTGATTAAGGACATTCCTGCAGTTCCTTCTTTCTGAAATAAGCTCAAGTGCCTTATCACTCAGATAATTCTATCTCCTCTGCTCCTTATTTCCTTAAAGAGTACTGTTAGTGTCCAAAAAAGCCTGTTTAAAATGATCCCATTCTTCCTCAACTTCAGTACTAAGCAAACCATGACTCTCATAATGAGATAATGAATAATGAGATAAAATGATAAGTAACCTATCATGGTAAGCTTTAGCTATAACAGGGTCTTTCAGAACTTCAGTATTAAAGGTAAATTTTTTAACTTTAGCACAACAATTTTTAAGTTTAAGTTGCAAGACACTTTTAAGAAGGTAATGGTCAGATTCAATTTCAGCTCCCCTATATGCCGTGGTATTCCTAACAGAACTAGCCCATTTGCTGTTAATTAATATGTAATCAATCATATTTTTATGCAGCCCATCAGGTGAAACCCATGTGTTTTTATGTATGTTGTGGTGTTTGTAATATGTGTTAGTTATTCTGAAACCATTGAGTTTACTTACCTGTAGGAGACGTTGTCCATTGCCATTGCAGCTACCAATACCAAAAGGGCCTATCACCCCTCCCCAAAGGTTAGAGTCGGTACCAACTTTGGCATTGAAGTCACCAAGAACAAGGGTAATATCTCCTTTCTTGACAGAATTCAAAATATCCTGAAGTTGTCTGTAAAACCTATCCTTCTCATCCTCATCAGAATCCTCAGTGGGGGCATAACAGCAGATAACATTCAAGTCTTTAATGCTTGTCTGAAATTTTGCTGTAAGAAACCTTTCATTAATGCACTCATATCCTAGAAGAGCATCACTAGCATGTCTGCTGAGCAGCAGACCCACGCCTTGGTGATGCTCTCCATCATCCCTCCCTGTAAAGAGAAATTTAAAGTTATTTTTAAATATCTCACCCTTACCTGTCCATCTGGTCCCTTGCAAGCCTAGGATATCTAGGTTATAACGCTGAAATTCCTGCGTGAGGTCATCAAGAGAATCTCTATGTAATGTCCTCACATTCCACGTTTCTGCAGAGAGAAAATAATTAGTAGGATATTTAAAGAAACTAGGTTTATTCAGATTGTTAGGGACAACAATATCAAACAGCCCCTGATCGCAGGCATGTGGCAAAGACCTGTTCCTCCTTCGCTAAAGGCTGAAGTCACCGATGCTGGTAGGAACTTCAGGCACCACCTTTTCAAGTGGAGCTTTCAAGAGCAATATGGCCTTCTTGACACACATTACTTCAGTTTAGGCTTGACGATGCCCAACTAGCTAAGTAAGGTTCAGGTACCTGCGATGGCCTCTGATTAGGATTATCCATCAACTGATATAAGGTATCCCATGGCTCTGTTCACTTAGAGCTGGCAACCCAGAAGCAAACAGAAAACACAGCGGCAGATTCTCCCTCAACAGAGGCCCACCAGTGCAGCAAGTCCAGGATCAATAATCAAGCTCAAATCCATAAACAAGTCCAGTCTAGTAGGAAAATTCAAAAGAGAATATCTCTTTTGAATGGTACTAACGGTCTGCACCACGAGAAGGCGAGGTCGGACATTAGGTGCTAAACCTGGCCGGTTCTGTGCATCATCACTAGGGATTGGTACACAGCTCTCCTTCCAGTTTATGCCTAGCTACCATTTACAGGGCAGATACTACTACATTCACGAATAACTTCATATGTCAATTCATCCTGGAAGAAAATGAAAATAAAAAACAAACAAATAAGAGAAGTACTTATCGAATTTTTACGATTTTAAACATTCTGTTTTAGAGGTATTAATACATATTGCTGTTAATATTTTCTTAATCTTCCATTAGTTCGAATTTCCACTATTAGAGGGTGCAAATGCGGAAAATGAAACCCTTCATTCTTTTGGAAACAAACACCCGACAGTCACTAGAAGCGTATTCTTTTAATTATTTCTTCTTTTAAAGCATTGAATCTGTAGTATTTATTTTACATTTTTGTCATTTATGTAACAAACCAATTCATCTGAGATAAACTGAAACCGTTTCCCTTAAATGTCTTAAAATAAGTTAATGTGGATAAGAGAGTTTAAAATTTGATCGGACGTATGGAATTTGAAGCCTTCTAATTTCTTTTATTCAAAATTATTTTCCTGGAAAATAAGAGTGAACATTGAATGCCGAAACCTTGTTTTGAATTGTCAATCCGGCTTCTTTCCGTTCATGGTGCCTCTTTCTGGAGAAACATTTGCAAGTTTCTTTTACCAAAAAACAATTCTGAATTAGATACTCTATAATTGGAAATACGATAAAGTGTTAGAATAACTAAATGAGCAAAAAACCTCTTCTCGAACTGCATCATCGATCTCTTTGATAAGTTTCTCTTGAACTTCTGGATTAAGAGCCAAATTGTATGCAACATAAGCCATGGTTAATGCGTTGTTCTCATATCCGGCCAGGAAGAATAGGACACACTGAGCAACGAGCTCATCATGAGAAAGAGCTGAAATGGAAGAGATGAATGAGATGAAAATGATTTACAAGATTAACACAGAATTCAGCACTTCCTCAAAAGGTTACAATTTTATTCAATAAAATATATAAGTGTTCTAAACTTACATTTGACATTAAATTCAAATTTGCTACTTATATCTAATTGCATGAGGATGAGGTTGAAAAGAAAAAATATCGGCATATCGTTTCAAGCTCCATTTCTATAAAAAAAAAAAAGCTTTTTTTAAACAAAGAGCTGAAAACACAATAAATTATTGCTTACGGTTCTGGCTGATTATTAAAGTTTTAATTTTCTACCATTGAATCAAGGTTCCAAATTATTTTATTTTTATGTTAATGTAGATTGGTACAATTAAATGTCTAGGAATCATACGAATAGCGCTCAGGTTGTACTGGATGTACACCGCAAAGGTAAATGCTTATTCACTGAAGAAAGCTCTATGTTTTCACATTTACTAAATGAGCCTTAAATTTGATTTTGGTATTATATTTAAAACTGTCTTTCAAACAATTTGTTCAACGTAATATTAAAGAAGTTATATTGTTGAAATTAGTTCTATGGTCCCCGGAATCTAAAATTTTCCTCCTGATATGGTCTAGCTCAGGTCAAAGACAGAAAGTCTTAGAATAAGTCTACGGACATGAAACTTCAATAGATAATTGTCATGGATACGATGAGACATCCTATTAAGATAAACTAATTTGTCTTTTAATTTGCACAAGGAAGGGATTTCTGCACACGAACTTAGCATATCATCCAATCTGTAGTATTTTTCTGGGTTCTAAGATATTCGATCAAAGCTAAAACATGGATAAGAAGATGAGAAGACAAAGAAGTGAAAAGCTGCATTAGAGATTCGAACTCGGAACCTCAAGATAAGAGCTTAGTACTCTTACGAGGGTATCGTTGGTGTCTCCACTTATACCTAGAAAATAACAGTTCCTTGTACAATAATACAAAGGAGAAAACGTAATTTTACCTATAGCAATTTCTTTTTTTTCTACTGAATTTCACTAGTGATTTATGAATATGGATTGCTCTCAGCCAATTCATTTTGTCGATATATTAATAGTTTTTAATAGAATTTAAATTATATCATTTGAGGAAGGTGCAATGATAATTTTTGTTTACCTATTTTTCCATTGTCTTTTTGAATTTATTTCAGAGATGTGGTCTAATGAGCGACGTGTGAAACAAGAAATATCAAACAACATATTTCATAAAACTGCCCGCCATGTTTTTCCTTGTCTTCCACCCAAGATTAGTATCGTTACATTCTTCCATGTTATGCGTTGAGTCGGGAGTTCCATAGCGCATCAAGTCAGTTGGTTTTTCTCGGAGGCGAATCTGTAGTTTAGGTGAGTTTCGAGGAAATTTCTCTAAGGATATTGTCTGTGGCTTATGCTCACTAATTGCTCGTTGAAAAACACGTCGACCTGGCTAAGCAGCTGTGTAGAAAATTATTTGCAGGGGCTACTGGCGCAGTATCAGCGATAGATACTTCCGCCGAATCTGACATTCTTGCTCTGATTGATAAATGACATCTGGATAAATCAATAGAGTCATCTCTACCCCCAACATTAAATTCCAGAGGCGTATTTCCTATTAATGAAGCGAGAGGTTGATGAACGACGTATGTGGCTCTTTTGGTCTGAGAGTTAGTTGGGCGTATCAAAAATAGGTCCAGTTCCCGACAGGGCACAATAGCCCGACATACCCTCATTTTGCAAAGACGACGACCACCATCATCATCATCATCAAGCAGCCATGGACTACGGAGGTCCAACCAGACGGTGCAATTTAGTTCTCCAAGCAAGTCTATCCTGAGCTACATCTACTGCATCAGGCCACTGCACACCAATTCTAACAAGGTCCTGTTTGACATTGTCTGACCACCACATCCTAGGTCTCCCCTTCCTTCTGAGGCCTCCAGGCACACTGTTCATAACCCTATTCGCCAATCTATAATTATCCATACGGGCAACATGGCCAAACCAGCAGAGTCTCTCTCTGCTACTTAAAGGAGGTTGCAGACTCCTTTGCCTAACCTCATCATTACTTACAATGTTAAACCACCTAATACCCAAGATACTGCGTAAGCATCTAGAATCGAAAGCATCTAGTTTCCTGTTATCTTGTTTACACAGTGTCCAAGTTTCACTACCATAACTAACCCTAGAAAGAACCAAACAATTATACAGTCTAATTTTAGTCTTTAGGTATATACGCCTATTTCACCACAATCTCCATAGATTCTTAAAAGTCCCGGCAGCAATCTCTATTCGTCTGTTAATCTCATGCCGCACATCAACAGTATTTGTTACATAGCTCCCAAGGTAATTAAACTGTGACACTGCTGAAGACTGCAACCATTCAGATGAACTGAATCACAGCATGCCTGACCAATTTTCATCACTTTAGTTTTCTCTGTTTATAACCAAACCTACTCTACTACCAGTCTCATCAACAACTCGAATGAAAGAGTTCATCTCATCAACATCATTTGCCAAAAGGGCTAAATCATCAGCATAATTTAAATCAGAAATTTTCGTATCTCCAGCCCATTTATGGCCAAAATTTTCCCTTGAAGTGAATTTCGCATAACATAATCAATAACCAAACTTAAGAGAAAAGGAGATAAAATGCACCCTTGTCGAACACCAGAAGTAATGCTAAACCAATTGTTACAAGACCTACCAACTCTCACACATGACTCAGTGTTATTATAGAGAGCTTTCATTATGTTAACTAACTTGTCTGGTATACCATATGATCTCACAATCAACCACAAATTATGACAATCAACAGAGTTGAAAGCCTTTTTGAAATCAACAAAGCTAGCAACCAAAGGTTTCTGAAACTCTAACCATTTCTGAAGAATCTGCCTAAGTGAAAATATGTTATCCACACATCCCCTACCACTTCTGAATCCACACTGCTCATCACGCAGTTCACTGTCAACCAAATCCTTAATTCTATTAAGCACAATCATGGAAAGAACTTTACCTGGAACAGAGAGAAGACTGATACCCCTATAGTTATCACAAGAACTGCGATCACCTTTTTTGAAAATAGGGATAATAATAGGTTTGGCAAAATCCTTAGGAACCATGCCTTTATGATAAAAGATATTCAAAATTTCAGTCATCCAAGTGGTAACCGAAACATGCCCAGCTCTAATCATTTCAGTAGCAATTTCATCTACCCCTGGGGATTTATGTAGTATAAGTTTAGAAACAGCCAAAATAACTTCAGATTGTAATAGAATAGACCACAAGTAATGCTAAACCAATTGCTACAAGACCTACCAACTCTCACACATGACTCAATGTTATTATAGAGAGCTTTCATTATGTTAACTAACTTGTCTGGTATACCATATGATCTCACAATCAACCACAAATTATGACAATCAACAGAGTTGAAAGCCTTTTTGAAATCAACAAAGCTAGCAACCAAAGGTTTCTGAAACTCTAACCATTTCTGATGAATCTGCCTAAGTGAAAATATCTTATCCACACATCCCCTACCACTTCTGAATCCACATTGCTCATCACGCAATTCACTGTTAACCAAATCCTTAATTCTATTAAGCACAATCATGGAAAGAAGTTTACCTGGAACAGAGAGAAGGCTGATACCCTTATAGTTATCACAAGAACTGCGATCACCTTTTTTGAAAATAGGGATAATAATAGGTTTGGTAAAATCCTTAGGAACCATGCATTTATGATAAAAGATATTCAAAATTTCAGTCATCCAAGTGGTAACCGAAACATGCCCAGCTCTAAGCATTTCAGTAATAATTCATCTATTCCTGGGGATTTATGTAGTATAAGTTTAGAAACAGCCAAAAAATATTCAGATAATAAATACTGGATATACCTGCATTAATGTTGATAGCATCATTGGATCCAGGGCCAACATTACAGCCAACAATGCATCTGTCATCTTTACAAACAATGGGAGTACAACTAACCACATTGTTTAGGACATCACTGAAATGCTCAGCCCACCTAGCCATGACAGAATCCTCACATTCTACAACCTTACCTTGTTTATCCTTCAATCCCTGTATGCCAGTCAGTTTTCTACCACACAAAACATTAACTTTCTGGTACAGTTCTCTGCTGTTGTGCTGTCTAACTGCTTCCTCGGCTTTGTCAGCCAAACCATCAAGCCAAAGATTCTTATCAGCAGCTAACTGATCTTTTACACGTTTATTAAGTTCTCTGTAATGCTTTCTTTTACCAGTAGTAGGGTAATGATTAAGGACATTCCTGCAGTTCTTTCTTTTCGAAATAAGCTCAAGTGCCTTATCACTCAGATAATTCTATCTCTTCTGCTCCTTTTTTCCTAAAAGAATACTGTTAGTATCCAAAACAGCCTGTTTAAAATGATTCCATTCTTCCTCAACTTCAGTAGTAAGCATACCATGACTGTCATAATGACTAAATAACCTATCAATGTAAGCTTTGGATATAACCGAGTCTTTCAGAGCGTCAGTATTAAAAGTAAAATTTTTAACCCTAGCACAACACTTTTTAAGTTTAAGTTGCAAGACACTTTTAGCAAGGTAATGGTCAGATCCAATTTCAGCTCCCCTATATGACCTGGTATTCCTAACAGAACCAGCCCATTTGCTGTTAATGAATATATAATCAATCATATTTTTATGCAGCCCATAGGGTGAAACCCATGTGTACTTATGTATGTCGCGGTGTTTGTAATTAGTGTTAGTTATTTTGAATCCGTTGAGTTTACTTACCTGTAGGAGATGTTGCCCATTGCCATTGCAGTTACCAATACCAAAAGGGCCTATTACTCCTCCCCAAAGGTCAGAGTCTGTACCACCTTTGTCATTGAAGTCACCAAGAACAAGGGTAATATCTCCTTTCTTCACAGAATTCAAAATATCCTGAAGTTGTCCATAAAACCTCTCCTTCTCATCCTCATTGGCATACTCAGTGGGGGCATAACAGTAGATAACTTTCAAGTCTTTAACGCTTGTCTGAAATTTTGCTGTAAGAAATCTTTCATTAATGCACCCATATCCTAGAAGAGCATCACTAGCGTGTCTGCTGAGAAGCAGACCCACGCCTTGGTGATGCTTATTGTCGACCCTCCCTGAGAAGAGAAATTTAAGATTATTTTTGAGAATCTGACCTTTATTTTTCCATCTGGTCTCTTGCAAGTCGAGAATATCTAAACTATAATGGTGGAATTCTTGTTAGAGGACATCAAGAGAAAAAGCTCTGTGCAGAGTCCTCTCATTCCATCTACCTATGGAGAGAAAATGGTTTGAGGGTAGTTTAAACAAACTACGTTTATTGAGAGAGGAAATGCCGACAATATCAAACAGCCCCCTAATCGCAGTCGTGGGACATAGACCCGTTCCCCCACCACTAAACGATGAAGCCATCTACACTGGGAAACTTCCTCCAATGTAGAATTTGACGATGCCAGTAGAAGCAAAAGTTCAGGTGCCTGCGATGACCTCTGCTCAGGATTATCCACCAGCTGATAAATATATCCTGTGAATCTATTCACTTGGGGCTATCAACTCACAAACAGACAGAAAACACAGCGGAAGATTTTTCCTCCACAGAAGCCCACCAGTGCAGCAGAATCAGGATCCATAATCAAGCTCAGAGCCATATATCTGTCCAGTCCAGTGGGTTTATATGGTCAGCACCAGAACCCTGTGACCATTCCTCAGCAGGGTAGGAAAAAAAAGAAAAGTAGCCATAGTTATCCAGATCAGTAGGCCACACTAATCTGGCAGCCCTCCCCTTCCGTTCATTTCCACAAGAGAGTATCTCTTTTGAAATGTACTAACGGTCTGCACCACGAGAAGGCGGGGTCGGACATGAGGAGCTAGGCCTGGCCGGTTCTGTGCATCATCACAGGGGATTGGTGCATAGCTCTCCTTCCAGTGACTACCTAGCTACCATTTACATGCTACCATTACATTACCGTCACTCTACAACGTCTCTAATACAAACCTGTGATTCTACTGTACGTCTTGGGTTTTATATCTCTACCTCATAGATTTTTTCAGGTTCTTCCAAAAGACTCCGAAGTTCGATCGGGCTTCTTCCGGATCGCGACTTTGGACGCGAATTTAATTCCTTATCTGGCTGTTTTTTTTTTATCGAGTGTAAGCATGATGGGTTTCAGAATTGGAGATACGCAGAATCTTATAGTCCTAAAAAAAAAACAAAGATTTGATATATGTTCCTTGAACATTACTGCCATCGTCTGACTTATAATAGCTCAGGTAGCTTGCTGGGCTAGCCTCTGTGGACTCGATTCACGTAGTTGAAAGTGTAACTTGATTAACACTTTTCCATACTTAAAAGACAATGATTCTCTATTGTTCATAGGTAGAAATTTTCTGACATTCTCGAACAGATTCCGTGCCAGAGGGTAATAATAAGAGTTCATAAAATTTTCACGATCGATTCTTTGTTCACCAAGGACGAATTAATCTCTGCATAAGTGTCACGTTGTAAATGAGGCGAAACCAAGTCGGAGTAGACATAAATACTGGATATACCTGCATTAATGTTGATAGCATCTTGGATCCAGTGATGTTACACAGTTACCCGAAATTATCAAATCCCAGTAATTCTCCGAAACCTTTGGAAGAAGTATGATACAAGAGGTGATAGCTATCTCTGTTGATGATCTGTGTGTGATTATTAATCAGTTTCTTAGGGCGTAATATTTTCTGTTTTCGGCATAATAGCTTCCCCATTTTCCTAATGATCGGAGAGTATGTGATACTCATTGACACATATAGCAGAATGGGGCAGTATGTAAAAATAAAATGTTGGATTGGGGGTAAAGAAATTACGATTTTCAGCCTTCACCTTGCTGACAAATTTCACATAGTGAAGAATCTCCATGTACATTTCTTCGATGTTGAAGAAGGCAGACACTTACCCCCAGGATTTAGTTTTGGGTGCAAGGGGTGGTCCGAGAATTTAGCCTCGGGTGGATGAGGGGGATCTGGAAATAAGACTTCAGTAGGGTTTCACAATTACTAAAACATTCAACCGAACAGGAAAGATTAAAATGATATTCTATATGAATGAGTTTTCATAAATGTCCTTTCTAAATCTATTTTTAATGTCGGACATTGGATTGGATTGTTTTACCTCTGAGCGGCACTTTTTTGCACACCATGGGCTAAATGGCCAGGCCACAAAGACCCCGAAGGGTCAGAGAAGGTTGGGGGAGGGGTCCCACTGGAACAGCTGTTGGGAGACAGATGGTAGCCTCCCGTCAAGGCCATCCAGCGTGTTCTTTAACGTGCACAGGGTATTGCTCTCTCGCACACGGGGCCACGGCTTAACGTCCCATCCAACGGACGGCGGCCTTTTCAAGCCCATCGGTGTCCCCTACTGACCGTGGGCAGGGCGGGGAAATTTTGCGGAGATAAATCTCAACGCTGACCCAGCTGGGACTCGAACCTGGGAACTACAGATTACGAGCCTGGCGCGCTACCGACTGAGCCACCCCCGCCCCATAATGTCGGACATCAAATATAGGACTACAATAAAAATATACCAAATTTTCAACTTTTTTGTTCAATTTCTTGTAAATGTTTTCTACTGAACGAAATAAAGAATAACTGTTTGCATTTCAAAGCAGATAGAGAAGCATAAGGTACAGTGTAAGACGACAAGATTTTCGGAGGGAGGGATTTCTGTAAAAAAAAAGTATTATAGGAGATTGAGAATAGTTATTTGACATAGTATATTGACAGAATAGTGATTTACATAGATCCTCTTTGAAATCGGGCTTGGAAGCAGTTATGTGATATACATAGGTTATGAATGTCGAACAGACTATTTTCTGTCAGTCTCGGGTAGAGTTGAGGTCAAGGTTCTGGCACATGGACGTATTCAGAGTCCATCAGTGAAGGTGTTAAGGTTAATGGCAGAAAGTATGGGCAACCTTGGAAATCTTCAGAAAGTCTTCAAAGTCGACTAGTTCCATATATTTCAGCCAGTGTAGCCGTACTTGTTGGCTTTCAAGGCAAAAGCAAGGGCCTCGTTTTCAATATTAGCGTACAGTAGTTGACTAATGATACTATCATACACCAATTGCTCAAGAAGACCATGAAATGCAGCGATCAGTCGTTCGTCTGGCTGAGCACACCAGTATCAGACTCAAAAACAGCATCTGCAAAAGCCATGACTGTATCTCCCAGTCCGAGACAGTACATTTTCATCCAGACTCATGACACAGAAAAATGAGGTATCCAATCAAATTCCCGGGGCCCAAGGAATTAAAACCCAACCATACCCGACAACTGAAGGGCTAATAGCCAACCAAACCACGAGACAGAAGGGTCAACAACCAAACATCGTCAATTAGGTCAAGGATTTGTAGGAATTTAGGCTCACCCACCATCTTGAGGTTTCATCCTAGGTCTCCACAGTCAACTTAGGGCTTAGAGGGGGGGGGGGGACCACAAGAAACGCAACGTAGTACTACTACTAAACTATCTATTCGCGACAGAAACTTGAATTTTGGGAGTTAAAGTCTAGCATTGCTATTTAATTTATATTATAAGCATTCCTGCAGGTTTCTTGATTCGCCAGTGATGTTACCTAATATCAGAATCGGCAACAAAACTGTCACAACAAAATATTGAGATCTGAGGTCTATGCCCCTTGGTTTGTTACTAACAAACAACTTCAAAAAGACTTGGACCTCGACCACATATATATTCATATTAAATGCACCTCAAAAAGGTTTTTTGAGGCTGTTAAAAATAATCCTAATAAGATTATTTCTTCTTCGCTTAATAATGATCGTAACGTTCTTAATAAAAAAAGAGGCCTAAAATGATGGCTTTCTCTGAGGAAAGCTACTCGTTTTAGGTCTCTTGCGCATGATATATGTTATTTTTAGCTTATGTTTTATGTTAGCTTCTAGGAGCCCATCTACGGGTGGTTTACTTATTATATGTTTTACTTATGCCAATTGGGCTTATTCTCAAATGGAGATGATAATGGGTAAAGTTTTACCTGGAACATCACATATTCATGCACGATCTATGATCTACGACGAAGCTGCCACATATGATGGTAGTAATATTTGTCACTGACCCTCACAGCGTTGTATATAGATAAAAAAAATAATTCAGTAATAGAGTACACCACGAAAACGTCCTGTAGACAAGATTATATGGAACTTTCTGATTAGAAAACATTTGTGTGAAAATAGTGTGGCATTAGATATAGAAAATTAGTTTTTGAATAAAGTTTCATAAAACTAAAAAAATATAATTAATTTTCTTATAAATTGATTGCAAGTTTAAATCAAACCCAAATTTATCAAATCCCGTTTTAATGGGTTTATCTGCTAGTATGTTCAATAATGTGTGCTCTGTTCCAGTTATTAAAATTCTCAGGACGTGGGGAGTTAACCTACTTAGGAAAAAAAAAGTTTAATTACATTTATAGTGATGTGCCGTCTTAAAAACTTGATCGTTGATTTCTTCATGGCCATATTCTTTGGCGTTATCATCATCATCATCGTTCTTCTGACTATCTTTTTCACTTTTTAGACCCTCATCTAAATTTTCTTTAGCAGCATCCATCATCAACTGGAGAAAATCATTCTTTGTCTATAAAAGGAAAGGAAATTTACAGCATTAAATTCGGACAGTTCCAGCTATAACAAATTACGTAATTGGTTTCAGAATACCATTGGTTAAATGAGAATAAAAGTATCATACGAATGTAAGAGAAATAGGTTTATTGTTTCCCGAAATAATAGAGAAAATAATGGGTAAAAAAATAAGAGTGAGAATATGTTATCAATAAAAACACTGTGGATGCATTAATTTCTTTATAAGTTAATCAAGTAATAAATAAATTCTTTCTATATTTATTTTCTTCGGTATCATGACATTAGTATCCAGTTTCCTCAGTGAGTTTATCCTTTTCCTTAAAAAAAGAGTTGCAACCTAACTTCGAGTCAACTTGAACGCTCACTATCTTCATATTACGAATACGGTTTTCAAACATTTTTATGATCTTTTTCTTCACGTCCAAGCGGATAAGCTTTCCATTTACTTGAACTCATTTTCCACAACAGCATTTTTGGGACGTATTCTTAATTTTGCGAAAAGTTGTTTTAAACCGAAAAATCATGAGAGTAAATAAAACTGGAGTATTCCACTGTGGCAAACAGATGTAGACCAGCTGACGATTGATTGACGAGTCAACTAGCTAAGTGTACACACACCAAAACCAAAGTCACACTATGTATCTACGTACAAAGGGGCAAACTATTAACAAATGGTGGACGAATGAGCAGCTTTTTTTAATACTCTTTAAGTTTTGTTAATGTAGAGAGAAAATATGCCAAAATAATTCGTTATAGTAAGAATTCGTTAAACGAGAAATGTCTGCATTTCTAATTTCAGATATAATGTTTGGTATTCACTGGATTCTTAAATATCTCTGCAAAAATTCAAGATACCATTTAATCATAAATATTTTATGCGTTGCCTGTATGTTGTATGAGAAACCAGGACAAGCCTGATACAGTTTCTAGGTGTGCTTATATCTATTATCCGTCCTTTTTTTTTTCTTCGAAAAATAACAAAAATTAAAAAAAGACAAATAAATATAATGGAATTAAATAAGATTGAGAAACAACATTTTCTAACTGCAAACATAATTTTACTGACCTAATTTTAAAGATGTTTAAATGTATTTTACAGTATTGCGATAAACCATTAGCTTCCAGAATATATTTAAATGTGAGATAAAAAGTAATGCATAATACACATTAAGGTACTCTATAATCGTTTTGAATTTTATTGATTCTGACCACTGTGAAAGATTATAAATATTACTCTTTAATCATTTCAGTAGGATGCTCTACTTACAAAATAATATTATTTCTTAAGTTGAAATTTAATTTCAAAAACTAAGAAAACTCTTTTGAATTTAATGAAAGTTAAAGTGTCTTTGGTAAATTTATCTGAGTTATAAAGCTTGATAATCTCTAAAGAACTTTTATGCTTTCTCGAAATCCATAACGATTTTTTAAATAGCATCTTTTAAGCGATCCATAAAAATTATTCTATTTTCGAGTTTCAAAATAATTGACATACTCAATTCATAATTTTTGTCCTGTCCCATTGGTTATTTTCTTATTCGATATTTAAAAATCAAAAGGCTAATAAAAGCAGAAGAGCAATCTTCTAACGTTAAGCTTTAAATATGAACTAAAAGTTTTAAAATATAATAAAAGGTATTCATTGATTAACCAACTAAATATTCCATTATTATCACATGAAGTTCCGTACTGAACAATCTAATTCTGCATGAAATGTGCTTTTCAAAGAATTTCGTTTCTTACTTACTTGGCCAGTTCGTTTCCGTTCTTTTATAATTTGTAGTGTTATATTCACAAAGAAGTTGAGGGGTTCAGGGGAAAAAAGAGAAATCTTGAACAATTTCATAACGGAAGGAAATAATACTGAAATGGAATAAAAAAACTTATTAACACAAGATATCATAGATTTACAGAGTATTTAATCACTATTAAGCCATTTTAAGTAACAGGATGAAGATGGGTGTAGAGGATAATGCTCTGCAATCTAAATACAAGATATCATTTTTAGGTAAGTGACTGTAATAAAACGTTCGGAATAATACTTATATTTATGAATGTGAGTAAAAAACTTTACGAGACAGCATTTACAATCATTAGTTTTTTCAAACTTTATCGACAACGCGATGAAAAAGTTTCTAGTTTGAACTGCCCAGATTCATCGATTAAGTTAATCGTTACTGTGGTGCCCACATACTTGCGTTGCGAACTTGATATTTTCTCTGCAGCTGCCATAATAGCACCGTTTCTCGAATCAGTTCGCCATTTTTCTCCCATTAGCCCACCTTTGTATCTCTGACCTCCTACCGAAGATCAATCTGACCTCCCACCGAAGAAGAAGACCACTGGAGGCGAGCCTGGTGAGGAAAAGAAACTTCCGAAAACTTCTTCAGACTCCACGAAGTCGCTCCTCACTCTTGCCCAGAGATCACTCCATGTCTACATGTCTGCGATGCACTCTGATCAACTAATAGACTTTTGACTCGAACCCACATATTTCAAATATCATTAGAAAGAAATATTGCTCTCCCAATTGGCAAGAAAATTGGTGAGACAATGTCTGTAATGGTGTTGAATTGATGTTGGAAGTTAAATAAAATTCCATCATGTTAATATACAAACGGTCATAATAAATGTGTCCAAAAAGTCAAAAGTGAAATCCCAGTTGAGACATGGATTGAACGCTAATAAAGTTTGTGATCACCACAAACCAATGAAAAGAAATACAATGGCGCTCAATACCGATTTTATAAACTGTGATTTTATAAACGTAAAAGGGACCTTCCATCTCACGGTGAGTCCTGCAATTGGAATCGAAGAATACCACACGCTTTCCTAGAGCATCTGCAGCATGCTTATATCCATAATGTATTACAGTTTGTAGTGTTATATTCAGAAAGAAGTTGAGTGCTTTAAGGGAAAAAAGAGAAATCTTGAACAATCTCACAACGGAAGAAAAAAATACTAAAATGGAATAAAAAATTTTATTAACACAAGATATCATAGATTTACAGAGTATTTAATCACTGTTGTTAAGCTGTTTTAAGTACCGGGGTGAAAATGGGTGTAGAGGAAAATGCATTGCAGTCTGAATACAAGATATTTTTAGGTAAGTGATTGTATTAAAATGTTCAGAATAATACTTATATTTATGCATGTGACTAAAAACCTTTACGAGACAGCATTTACAAACATTAGTTTTTTCAAATCTTATCGAGAACACGATGAACACGGGTGGAAGAATATGATGAACACTCCTGTACTCTGACTTGGCTTCTAAATGGTAGCTAGGTGGTGACTGGAAAGAGCTATGCATCAATCCCCTGTGATGATGCATAGAATCGGTCGTGCCTAGTACATAAGGTCCGACCCTGCCTTTTGTTGTGCAAGCCTTTAGTACCTTACAAAAGAGATACTCTCTTGAAGGAAAAGAACGAAAAGGGAGGGCTACCAGATTAGTATGGTCTATTAATCTGGACAACTATGGCTACTTTTTATTTCTACCCTGATGAGTAGTGGTCAACCACATAGATCCTGGTGCTGAAGGCTCTGAGAAATAAGACTGTGAGCTTGATTTTGGATCACATTCAGAGCCTTATTTCAGTTGATGTCTTGATTATTTCACTTGATGTCCTCACACAAGAATTCCACTGTTATAATTTAGATATTCTAAGCTTGCACTTGTAGGCTTCTGTAGAGGGAAAATCTTCCGCTATGTTTTCTGTTTGTTTGTGGGTTTACAGCCCCAAGTGGAAAGATTCACAGGATGTGTTTTATCAACTGGTGGATAATCCTGAGCAGAGATCATTTGCAGGCAACTGAAATCTTGCTTCTACTGACATCGTCAAATTCTACATTGGAGGAAGTCTTCTAGTGTAGATGGTTTCAGCCTTTAGTGCTGGGGGAACGGGTCTTTTTCCCACGCCTGCGATAAAGGGGCTGCTTGATATTGTCGCCATTCCATCTCTTAATAAACATAGTTTCTATAAACATTACAATAACCATTTTCTGTCCGTAGCTAGTTGGAATTTCAGGACTCTGCACAGAGCTTTTTCTCTTGATGCCCTCACACAACAATTCCACCGTTATAATTTAGATATTCCGGCTTGAAAGAGACCAAATGGACAAATAAAGGTCAAATTCTTAAAAATAATCTTAAATTTCTCTTTTCAGGGCGGGAAGACAATAAACATCACCAAGGCGTGGGTCTGCTTCTCAGCAGGACTAGACAGTGATTCTCTTCTAGGATATGAGTGCATTAATGAACGGTTTCTTACAGCAAAATTTCAGACAATCATTAAATACTTGAATGTTATCTGCTGTTATGCCCCCACTGAGAATGCCGATGAATTTAAGAAGGATAGGTTTTACGGACAATTTCAGGATATTTTTAATTCTGTCAAGAAAAGAGATATTACCCTTCTTCTAGGTGACTTTAATGCCAAAGTTGGTACTGACTTTAACCTTTGGGGGGAGGGGTGATAGGCCTTTTGATATTCGTAGCTGCAATATCAATGGGCAACATTTCCTACAAGTAAGCAAACTTAATGGTTTCAGAATAACTAACAATTATTACAAACACCGCGACATACATAATTACACGTGGTTTTCACCAGTTGGGCAGCATAAGAATACGATTGATTTATATTAATTATCAGCAAATGGGTTAGTCCTGTTAAGAATACCAGGTGATATAGGGGAGCTGAAATTGGATCTGACCATTACCTTGTTAAAATTGTCTTAAAACTTAAACTAAAATGTGTTGTTCTAGGGTTAAAAAATTTGCTTTTAATACTGAAGCTCTGAATGACCCAGTTATAGACAAAGCTTACCATGATAGGTTACTTAGTCATTATGACAGTCATGGTTTGCTTACTACTGAAGTTCAGGAAGAATGGGACCATTTGAAACAGGCTTTTTTTGGAAACTAACAGTACTGTTTTAGGAAAAAAGGAACAGAGGAGGCAGAATTATTTGAGTGATAAGGCACTTGAGCCTATTTTAGAAAGAAAGAACCGCAGTCTAATGCAGAGGTGATGTCCTTAATCAATCCCCTACTGCAATAGTTCTAATAGAAAGCATTACAGAGAGCTTAATAAACGTGTAAATGATCAGTTATTTGCTGATAAGAATCTTTGGCTTGTTGACTTGGCTGATAAAGCTGAGGAAGCAATTAGATAGTACAACAGTAGAAAGCTGTACCAAATAGTTAATGTTTTGTGTGGTAGAAAATGGACAGGCATACAGGGATTAAAGGATAGGCAAGGTAAGGTTATGGAAGATGAGAAATCTGTCATGGTTAGGTGGGCTGATCATTTTAGTGATATTCTAAACATTGTGGTTAGTTCTACTCCCATTGTTTATAATGATGATAGATGCATTACTGGCTTTAATGTAGGCCCTATAACACAGTCTGAAGTTATTTTGGCTGTCACTAAACTTAAACTACGTAAATCCCCAGGGGCAGATGAAAGTACTACGGAAATGCGTAGAGCTGGGAATGTTTCTGTTACCACTTGGATGACTGAATTTTTGAATATCTTTTATGATAAAGGCATGGTTCCTAAGGATTTTACCAGAGCTATTATTATCCCTAATTTCAAAAAAGGTGATCGCAGTTCTTGTGATAACTATAGGGGTATTAGCCTATTCTCTGTTCCAAGGAAAGTTCTTTGCATGATTGTGCTTAATAGAATTAAGAATCTGGTTGACAGGCAATTGCGTGATGAACAATGTGGATTCAGAAGTGGTAGGGGATGTGTAGATAAGATATTTTCTCTTATGCAGATTCTTGAGAAATGTTTAGAGTTTCAGAAGCCTTTGTTTGCTAGTTTTATTGTTTCAAAAAAGCTTTCGACTCTGTTGATCGTCACAATTTGTGGTTGATTGTGATATCTTATGGCATACCAGACAAGTTGGTTAACAGAATGAAAGCTCTCTATAATTACACTGAGTCATGTGTGAGAGTTGGTAAGACTTCTAGCAATTGGTTCAGCATTGCTTCTGGTGTTCGACAAGGGTGCATTTTGTCTCCTTTTCTCTTTAGTTTGGTTATTGATTATGTTATGCGAAATTCACTTCAAGGAAAAAATTTTGGTCTTAAATGGTCTGGTGATACCAAAATATTTGATTTAGATTAGGCTGATGATCTAGTTCTTTTGGCAGAAAAAGTTAATGAGATGAATTCTTTCATTCAAGCTGTTGATGAGACTAGTAGTAGAGTAGGTTTGGTTATAAACAGAAAGAAAACTAAAGTGATGAATCTTGGTCAGGTAAGCTGTATTTTAATTAATCTGAATGGTTGCAGTCTTGAGCAGGTGTCACAATTTAATTATCTTGGGAGCTATATAACAAATACTGATGATGTGCGGCATGAGATTAACAGACCAATAGGGATTGCTGCCGGGACTTTTTAGAATCTATGGAGAATGTGGAGAAATAGGCGTATACACCTAAAGACTAAAATTAGATTGTAAAATAGTTTGGTGCTTTCTAGGGTTAGTTATGGTAGTGAAACGTGGGTGATTTGTAAACAAATAACAGGAAGCTTTTGATTCTAGATGGTTACGCAGTATCTTGGGCATTAGATGGTTCAATTTTGTAAGTAATGATGAGGTTAAGCATAGAAGTCGGCAACCTCCTTTAAGCAGCATATTGTGCAAAGAGAGACTCCGTTGGTTTAGCCATAATAATCGAATGGATAATTATAGATTAGGGAATAGGGTTATGAACAGTGTACTAAAGGCCTCAGAAAGAGGGGGAAATCTAGGATGCAGTAGACAGCCAATGCCAAACAGGATCTTGTTAGAATTGGTGAGCAATGGCCAGATGCAGCAGATATAGCTCAGGTTAGATATGCTTGGAGAATTAAAATGCATGATCTGTATGGACCTCCGTAGCCTGGCTGCTTGAGGATGATGATGATGTTCATTTCCAGATATTGATCGATGAGGCGCGTTATGTGGGATCCGCCATTATCGTCCTTCAAATAGAACTTAATTCCTACTCCACATGCATAAAGTTGCACAGAGTGGTCGAGAACTTCATCTCGAAACCTGTGAGTTATCATCATCAGGTAAGAACTAGGTAGGGAATCTGTGCGACCACCTAGTGCAATGATCGTCACTATGATCACGACAACATTCTCTCCAAAAGTGTCTCTCTCTACGATTTCTGATGAATGGTTAGTATCCCTTTTTCCCTCCAAATCAGTATCCGTCTTGACTCGCTTTGATGGGAAAATCTTGACTCGTCATCAAAGAGTATTGAGCACCATTGATCTCGAGCCCAATTCTCTCGTTTCCTTCTATGCCGTGGATGAGGGGCACAGAATGTAGTGTTCGACGAGCATAAATCTCGCTTTCAACAAATTCCTGCTAATGGTGGATGCTCAAACAAATGTTCAATAGACCCAACGAAGAGGAGAAAGCAGTTGAGTTAATATTGTGCGATTAGTCTTCGAGCTATATGACAATGATAGTTCTTGTTATTTGCTATTGTTGTCCTTGGGAGACTCCTTGATGGCTTTCTGGAAACATTATTTGTCTCTCGAAACTGTAGTCATAACCCGTTGACTACGGATAGGCTTACATTGAGCCATATCCTACTTGTAACTGTCCTAAAATTCATTCACTTGCTCTCTACCTGATGCAGTCGGGTGTTTTCTCATCGACAGCATGCCACGCTCGTAATCTGTGGTTCCCAAGTTCGATTTATAACTGTGCGAACATTGAGCTTTTTCATTGTTAATACTCCATCCTCCCTTTGGTCATAAAGAAGAAACCGATGAGCTTTATATCCCATCAGTCAGATGGTATATAAAGCCGTGTTTCCTTGTGGTAGAAGAGCCACACATTGTGCACATTAAAGGTCATGCTGAATAGACTTGATGTGTCTTCCACCTCTCAAGAGCTTTTAAATTAATCCCCTTCTCCCACCTAACTCTGAGCCCTTGGGCTTTGTGGCTTGGCCACTAGTCCACTGTATTCACAAAAGTACCCGTCAGATGTATACACAACTTTCAATGAACGCAATGCTAGTCAAATGTCGAATAGGGCAGCGTTGATTCTTCAGCAGTAGCAGATACCAGATAGTAGTGCCAGAAGCGCGCCTGTGCGGTAAAAATCTAAAAGAAAACTAGATTTTTAATTTTTAACGTTTTGTTAATTAATAAAAATTAGAAGATAATAATAACGATAATAAACGCGTTTTTTTTTTCAATTCACGCATTTTAGTTTAAACATCCTTAAAAAAATTCATTATTTTAAAATTTTAGAGGGGAGTCTCAAAAGCAGGTTGCGCTTGCGCTTCCAAATGCTTAATCCGCAGCTGTTCATCAGCACTTTTCAAAAGAGGCAATATACATCTGCGCATGCGATGAGCATTCACTCACATGATGTTATCGTATTTGACGACTTTACAATATATTTTGATTAATTTTCGAAAAAAAATGTTTTGAAAATATTTCGAAATTGTAGGAAATTCTCTATAAATTTGCAAGGTAGTAGTATATTATGAACCAATACAGATCTACATAGGAAGAACACTATATTATTTTTCAAACACGCATAGATACACTTACCTCCTACAATCATACGCCATTGCATTTTTCCGCCGAAAACTTTTCTGGCAGTCGTCACGAAAAGATTGTTAGGATCATTATGAGAATCAATTTTAGTGGCAAAGGCTGTACTCGCAATAACATCCATTGAATATGTTCCAAACAATCTGTATACATAAAGCAGAAAAGAAACAGATTTATTTATAATGTTTTCATTAACTTTCCACTTTTTTTTTGCAATGCTATCAATAGCTGAATTTTTTAAAGTGTCTATATAAGAATTTTAAATTGCAACTGCTCTACATACCAGTAAACGGCAACCTATTTGATCAATATATCCTTCGATACTACTCAATATATAATATTTTGCAAATGTCATGGATCAACGTCGCTCACACGCAATTTTAGTCCATTAAATCATCATCATCATCATTCTCGAGCAACCATGGGCTACAGAGGTCCAAAACAGATGTGCAATTTAGTTCTCCAAGCATATCTATCCTGAGCTACATCTCCTGCATCTGACTACTGCACACTAATTCTAACAAGGTCCTGTTTGACATTGTCTGCTCACCGCATCCTAGATCTCCCCCTCTTTCTGAAGCCTTGAGACAGACTGTTCATAACCCTATTCGCTAATCTATAATTTTCCATACAGGCAACATGGCCAAACCAACGGAGTCTCTCTCTGCACAGTATGCTGTTCAAAGGAGGTTGATGACTCCTTCTTCTAACCTAATCATTACTTAGAAAGTCGAACCACCTAATGCCCAATATATTCCGTAAGCATCTATAATCAAAGGCATCAAGTTTCTTGTTATCCTGCTTACAAAGGGTCCATGTTTCGCTACCATAACTAACCTTAGAAACAACCAAATTATAATACTGTGCAGCCAACACTCCTATTTCTCCACATTCTCCATAGATTCTCCAAAGTCCCAGCGGCAATCCTTATTCTTTTACTCATCTCATGCTGCACATCACCAGTACCTGTTACATAGTTCCCAAGATAATTAAACTGAGACACTTGCTCAAGAGTGCAGCCATTCAAAGCAACTGAAACACCATCTGCCTCACCAATTTTCATCACTTTAGTTTTCTCTCTGTTTATAACCACACCTACTCTACTACCAGTCTCATCAACAGTTCGAATGAAGAGTTCATCTCATCAACATCATTTGCCAAAAGGGCTAAATCATCTGCCTAATCTAAATCAGAAATTGTGGTATCTCCAGACCATTTAAGGCAAAAATCTTTCCCTTGCAGTGAATTTCACATAACGTAATCAACAACCAAACTAAAGAGAAAAGGAGACAAAATGCACCCTTGTCGAACACCAGAAGTAATGCTAAACCAATTTCTACAAGCCTTACCAACTCTCACACATGACTCAGTGTTATTATAGAGAGCTTTAATTGTGTTAACTAACATGTCTGGTATACCACATGATCTCACAATCAACCACAAATTATGACGATCAACAGAGTCGAAAGCCTTTTTGAAATCAACAAAGCTAGCAACCAAAGGTTACTGAAACTCTAAACATTTCTCAAGAATCTGCCTAAGTGAAAATATCTGATCCACACATCCCCTACCACTTTTGAATCCATATTGTTCATCACGCAATTGCCTGTCAACCAGATTCTTAATTCTATTAAGCACAATCATGGATAGAACTTTATCTGGAACAGAGAGTAGGCTGATACCCTTATAGTTATCACAAGAACTGAGATGACCTTTTTTGAAAATAGGGATAACAATAGCTCTGGTAAAATCTTTAGGAATCATTCTTTTATCTTAAAAGATATTCAACATTTCAGTCATCCAAGTGGTAACCAAAATATTCCCAGCTCTAAGCATTTCTGTAGTAATTTCATCTACCCCTGGGAATTTATGAAGTTTAAGTTTAGAAATAGTGAAAATAGTTTCAGAGTGTGTTATATATATATATACAGGGTGATTCAAAACTTATCGTTCAAATTTCGTGGGGAGGTAGGGAATACGTCAGGAAACCGATTTCACATAGGAAAGTATGTCCGTAAATGTACGCATGCGTATGTAGAGGGCGCTGTGTGTACCCAACCAGTGTACAGCTCGCCCGACCACTCCCGCTGTCATCAGTGTACGAGCTGACTTATTAGTGATAAGATGAATCGTTTTACGCATCAAGAACTAGCGGATATGCACGAATAGTGATATTGCACGAATAGTGGCCGCCGCAAGCATTGTCCGTGATATACCAAGCGTTTTTGAAAATGTTCGGCGGTCAATGCAACGGCGCTGTGAATCCTGTGTCCGTGTAAATGGTCGCAATTTTGAGCACCGACTTTGAACCTGTACTTTACCTTGTTGGAATAAAAGTCACATTCGTTACCACTTAACTGTACTGTTTCCTTGTGTTCACTTGTCCATTTTGTTCATGTAGATGACGTTTGCGGACATACTTTCCTATGTGAAATCGGTTTCCTGACGTATTCCCTACCTCCCCACGAAATTTGAACGATAAGTTTTGAATCACCCTGATTACTGGCACACAACATTAATGCCAGTAATGCACTTATCATCATTACAAACAATGGGAGTGGAACTAACCACATTATCACTGAAATGCTCAGCCCACCTAGCCATGACAGAATCCTCAACCTCTATAACCTTACCTTGTTTATACTTCAATAGCTATATACCTCTCCATTTTCTACTATATAAAAATTAAGTTTCTGGTACAGTTTCTCTGTTGTTGTGCTGTCTGCTTCCTCCACTTTATCAGCCAAATCATCAAGCCAAAGTTTCTTATCAGCAGCTAACTGATCCTTTACACGTTTTTAAGCTCTCTGTAATGCTTTATATTAGGACTAGTAGGGTATTGATTAAGAACATTCCTGCAGTTCTTTCTTTCCGAAATAAGTTCAGGTATCTTATCACTTAAACAATCTTGCCTCTTCTGCTCCTTTCTTCATAAAAGACTACTGTCGGTTTCTAAAAAAACCTGTTTAAAATGGCGTCATTCTTCCTCATCTTCAGTAGCAAGCAAACCATGACTGTCATAATGACTAAGTAACCTATCATGGTATTAGGTATAGCTTTAGTACAAGTACAAGCTTTAGGTATAATTAGGTCCTTCGGAGCTTCAGAGTTAAAGTATATTTTTGATTGTTTGAAAAATACTTCCTGAGTTAACAAAGTAATGGTCATATCCAATTTTAGCTCCCCTATATGACTAGGTATTCCTAACAGAAATAGCCCATTCGTTGTTAATTAATATATAATCAATCATATTCTTATGCAGCACATATGGTGAAACCCATGTGCATTTGTGTATGTCGTGGTGTTTGTAATAATCTTTAGTAGTTCTCAAACGATTAAGTTGACTTACCTGTTGAAGACTTTGCCCAATGCCATTGCATCTACCAATACCGAAAGGGCTTATCACCCGTCCCCAAAGGTCAGAGTCAGTACTAACTTTGGCATTGAAGTCACCTAAAACAAAGATCTCCTTTCTTGACACAATTCAAAATATCCTGAATTTGTCCATAAAACCTATCCTTCTCAGACTCATAGGCTTCCTCAGGCGGGCATAGTAACAGATAATATTCTAATCTTTAATGCTTGTATGAAATTTTGCTATAAGAAACCTTTCATTAATGCACTCATATCCTAAAACAGCATTACTGGCGTTTCTGCTAAGAAGCAAACATACGCCTTGGAAATGCTTTTTACCTTCCCACCCTGAAAAGATAAATTTTATAATCTTTGAAAAGAGAATTTTAAGAATCTGACCTTTATCTGTCCATTTGACCTCTTGCAAGCCGAGACTATCAAGATTATAATAGTGGAAATTTTGTATGAGAACTTCAAGAGAATAATCGCTGTATAGAGTCCTCACATTAGAACTACCTATGGAGAGAAAATGTTTAGAGGGAAGTTTAAAGAAACTACGTTTATTGAGAGAGGAAATGCCTTGAATTGAGAAAAATTGTTGAGAGAGGAAATATCAAACAGCACCCTAATCGCAGTCGTGGGGCATAGACCCGTTCCCCCACCACTAAAGGCTGAAGCCATCTACACTGGAAGACTTCCTCCAATGTAGAATTTGACGATGCCAGTAGAAGCAAAGGTTCAGGTGCCTGCGATGACCTCTGCTCAGGATTATCCACCAGCTGATAAAACATATCCTGTGAATCTATTCACTTGGTGCTGTTAACCGACAAACAAACAGAAAACACAACGGAAGATTTTTCATCCGCAGAAGCCCACCAGTGCAGCCAATTCTGGATCGATAATGAAGCTCGGAGCCATTATTCCATTCAGATTTATATATATATAGTCAGCACTACAACCCTGTGTTGTTGACCTCTCCTCAATAGGGCAAAAAGAAGAAAAATAGCCGTAGTTGTTCAGATGAGTAGGCCACACTAATCTGGCAGCCCTCGCCTTCCGTTCACATTCACAAGAGAGTATCTCTTTTGAAAGGTACTATCAGCTTACACCACGAGAAGGCGAGATTGAACATTTGATGTTAGGCCTGGCCGTTTCTATGCATCATCACAGGGATTTGGTGCATAGCTCTCTTTCCAGTAATTACCTAGCTACCATTTACCGACCCCATTAAAAAATTGTATTTATAAAATTTTATGCCATTTTTATCTTCAAGTTATAAATTATATCACTAATTTCGCTAATTTTTAATAATTTCTTTACTGCTTCAATGTTGAGAACTGATGAATGCGGTTGAAATTTTGTATTTTTAAGTTGAATACAATAATCTTAAATATCGACACTCTTTTGGAGTTTATTATTCTCTACTTCATAGGTGGTCAACTGTCGGTCTCGAAGTAATTTTAAGTCGACTTATTTATAAATGGATTTAAAAAATATAGTGATATTTTAAAATTATTTTATTTAATTTTAATTCAGTTTTTAACAGTCTCTCAAAATCTCTCATCTCGGGATTATGTTTTGTATGTGTTTCTATATGTACATCTGGAACGCTTGCTGATAATCATCTTGATGACTCTCTGCGTTTAGCTGTTAATAATTACCAAACTAATTATACGAAACTAGCCGGTGACTTACTTTTAATTTTACCAATCGTTTTGAAAGCACATTTATTAAAGGATAAACTTTTAAGCAAAATAAAAGAGACTCATTTTCTTATGAGTGGGACGAAAATATTTTTTGCGGGGATGGTGAAGTCGATCATTTTGCAAGTTAAAAATAAAATGTCAAGCTCATTATCATAAAGTTTACCCATTCTACTTTTCTTACACAAACGTTTCGATCGTAGATCGCATAATCATATTCAATGTAAAAAATAAAAATAAATAAATACTCCCTCAGCCACAGAGGTCTGACAGGAGACTGTCAGTTTATATGCCAGAGTAGAAGGTCTGAGAGGCAGGACCTCAGCAGAAAAAACGACACACACATCCATGCCTTACCCAGGGCTCGAACCCAGGTCCCTTAGATCAAGTAGCCAAGCGTGCTAACCACTCGGCCATGGGACGGCTATGTACCAGGTAATAATTTTACACTTAACCACTCCATCATAAAGATATGCCTATTTGGCATGAGTAAGAACAAAATATATATGTAAACCACTCTTAGGTGGGTCCCTAAGGGCAAACATAAGAAAAGCTAAAAATAGCAGTAAAATTGTATAAGAAACCTAAAACGGGTAGGTCTCCTCAGAGAATGGTACTTATTAGGCCTCTTGTACCTGTTCAAAACAGTATGATCGTAAAGAATCAGAGAAGAAATAATCTCATTGGGATTATTGCTTACAACCTCAAAAAATCTTTTTGAGGTGCGTTTTATATGTATATATATATGGTCGATGTCCAGGTCTTTATGGAGTTGTCTGTTAGTGACAAATCAGAGGGCATCGACCGCAGTTCTCAAAATCATGCTTTGTAAGACCGGAATCTTACGAATATTGGTGGGTGTATCATTCGCCCATATGGGTGAAGCATAGAGAATCACTGGTCTAATGATCATATCATAGAGTAAAAGCTTATGATCAATCATTAAAATGCAATTTCTCCTAAGGAGTGGGCCTAGCTGGCCCTCAAGAACTGACTTTGGAGATTATATTATTTATGTGATAGTCCCAGTTTAACCTCTTATGTATAACAACCACAAGATATTTGACTGAATCACTCCAATCAATGGAAATATCTTGTAAATGGAGGCAAGTGGGATTCATAATACGCTTTCCAGTAAAAAAGATGGCAGAACTCTTGTCAGAGTTAATCTTTATCTTCCATTTTTCGTACCATGTGCCCAGCTCGGTCAAGCTATCCTACAGCCTCTTCACAGCGATAGCAGGACCGAGGGAGGGAGAGAGTAAGGCAAGGTCATCTGTGTAAAGTGCAAGGACCCAAAAGGGAACAGTGAGGCACACCCGCAGAGATCACTCTTCTTGTAGACATGACAGATTTAATTTGGACTTGAAATGTTCTATTGGAGAGATATGATTGGATCAAACAGATGATTCCAGATGGCACTTCAGCTTGTATAAGCTTCTGTAAAAGGCCGTCCAACCAGACGGAGTCAAAGGCTTTGGTCACGTCCAGGAAGATGGCTGCAACGGACTCCTTTTTGTTAAGGGATCCGGTAACTTCCTCCACCACCCTAAGGATCTGGTGTTCGGTAGATCGATTCCGCTTGAAACCAAACTGGATCTCAGGCAGAATAGGGTGGCAGCCAAGAAAGTCGTCAATACGATTGAGCAAAATCTTTTCAAAAAGCTTACTAATTGTAGACAGCAAGCTGATAGGGTGGTAGCTGGATGAAATAGAGGAGTCCTTGCCTCGTTTATGTAAAAGCTTGACGATAGCATTTTTCCAGACATCAGGAAATATAAGATTTCGAAGTAAATAATCAAATATCTAACAGAGATACACAATGCTTTCTTTGGAAGATGCTTGAGCATCCTGTTCAATATTTTGTCTTGGTCAAGGCTTTATTCTGTTTTAGGCGTTTGATTACCAGCTGAATTTCCAGTGGTGATGTAAAATTCACCCTGATCCAATCCGCCTATGCGAAGTGGAGAAGGGATTCCCTCACCAATCCACAGGTATGATGGTCAGAGAGATCAAAGTTCTCACGGAATTCAATTCGAGGGCATCCGCAAAAGTCTCTGATTTATCTTCATCACTGAAATTTAAACCAGTTTCTCCACGTATAGGTGGGAGCTGGTAAATGGTTTCTTTAAAGCTTTGTTCATCTTCCAAATGGAATTATCAGTTCTAGACAATAATTCAACTTTCTTATTCCATTGTTCACTTCTGAAAGATTTGAGGCTGGATTTGACCTTGAGTTTTAGAGTTGTAAAGCCTCTTATCAGATGTGAATTCATGTCTCTGTTATGCATGTCTTACCATGTTTTTCTCCTTAATGAGGCAACAGAGATGCGATGGCAGGACATACAAATCTCGCTTTGGTGTAAAATCACTCTAGCTTCAGTTTCGGAAGTTAGCAATAGGGTTGTAAAGTAATTTATGACATCATTAATGGATCTACCATTAGAAAGGTGGCAGGTTCCAAGAATCTTGCTGTTTACAAGAACCTTATAAAAATGCCAGTCAGTCCTACTAAACGAACCAGTCACAAAAGGCGTGGAAAGGTGTAAATTCAGACAGACCGGCAAATGAGAGTTGAGTTGGTTGACGACACTAAGATCATAGTTTAGTAAGAAGTTGCCAAAAAATTGCCAGATCAAGGACGTCAGGTCTGTACATAGTATTGAAGGGGTAAAACGTCGGCTCACAGGGAGCATTGCAATAAATCCCTTGTGAGTAGTATATTGGAATAAAATACCTCAGTTTTTGTTGCAGGCACTTGAATGCCAAGCAGTTTTTCGGCATTACGGTTACCTGCAAGCACTGTAGGAAGATTGAAGTCAAAAATGGAGTTCAGATCATCATTCATAAGCGTAGTATTTGGTGGCTTATATGCAGCAACAAGGTGTACTGTTCCTATGTTGGTATCTAAAATAGCCACGGCTGTGGCTTCAAGAGTTATAAGGTCTAGAGTAGGCAAAAGATGATGGTGAATTGACCGCTTGATCATAACAGCTGTGCCTCCTCCACTGTTATGCAAACGGTCTGTACGATAGACCTTATAGTTAGGCATTTTGAAGACATCTGAGGCACACAGATGCGTCTCACCAAGTAAGACAATGTCTGCCTGCTCTAGACAGCTCTTGTACTCATCATGTCAAAAATGAAGAGAACTCAGGCAGATCACTAAGAATTCCGCGGCAATTCCAGAAATAAATCTGAAGATGATTTCTTGTACATTTATCTGCCGTCTGAGACAAAAGTTGAGAGTATAGTATCAAAAGCTTTCATGGCAATTGTAAGTTTGGCCATCAGGCCATTGGCTTTCTGTCGGCAATAAGAAACTTGACAGTAAACAGTATCTTCGGAATATTAAAACTTTTGAAAAAAAGGAAAATGTCTTTAAGATCATTCAAAATGCTGGCGTCGAACTGATCACCAGTGGGCATTTGTTCATCGGAAGGCTTGGTCGTCTTAGAAGTAGGCTTAGTTGCATAGGAGTAGACTCAGTTACATTAGGAGTAAACTTAGTTGTAGACTTCTGAGGGACATTAGTTGGTTTGACATTATTATTTGTCAACATTTCCTTCTTCGGGAAATAGACACACCCTTTATAGTTAGCGGTGTGTCCTAGCCCGCAGTTAGTACATTTAGAGGGACTGTCCTCTTTCTTTCTAAGACAGTCCCTAGTTAAATGATTACCTGCGTATTTCACGCAGCTAGGTAAATTGTAACAGCCACTTTAAGCGTGCCCATGTCGTTGCACTGGTGGCATTGAGTAGTGCTCTTTTTGGTCCTGTAGTTTTCGATGTGGATCTTTAGATGAAAGAGATCAGTGATGTCATAAATCTTCTTGTTAACAGCATCTTTTGACAATTTAGCTAAAAAGACAGGAATAGGAGTTCTGTTTTTCCCCTCTCTTCATTTGGGATATTTTAATTATGGTAAATCCTGGTCCACAAGAGAAATGCAGACGTCTTCACAATTGATGTCAGACGGGAGGTTTTTTAGAACAACCCATAAATTCTTTTCATCCTTTAGCTTATAGGTATGAAACTGTAACTTGGATGTCTCAAAATACTTAATAAAGGACCTGTAGTCATCTGAGCACTTCGTCTCAAGACGGACTCTGTCTCCAGGTGTCTTAGCTGTGAAGACTCCACAGCAATCTTAATAAGGTCTCTGTGTATAACAATCCAATTTTTGGGTGACCTCAAAATGATAGGTGGCTTTTGAAGGAATACCACCAGTTTTCATTTCCGAGACCTGTGGGTCAAGGAATTCCTCCTCCAAAACGGAAAAACGCGTTTTGGAGGATTATGTACATTCGACAGTAGGAGAAAGGGAACGCTTGTGTCCTTTCTTCGTCTTGTTTTTGCTAATACCCTTTCTCTTGGGCTTTTTAGCAATTTCGGGGGCAAAGGCTTTTGAATAAATATTCATTCCATGCGTAGTGTCTGAAGATCTGTCTTGGACAACCTCCAAAGCAATGGTCTGACTGGAGCATTTTTCCGAGCAGACATGTTCGTTTATGTCCTTCTCGAGATAACATTTCTGAAGAATTGCTTCTTTAATGCTGATGCGAACTTCTATCAACAAGCCAGGAATGTCCTTCATAGAAGGTAAATCAATCAGGTTAGAATTTACCTCAAAAAGAAGTTGTTTTTGTCGGACAAGAACGTGCAAATTTGCGCGCTATAGCTGGTCTCAGTATTGACTTGAAAATCAAAGGTCTCTTTGCGGTCCGGAAGAATATTTCCGGAACAGCTCTCTGAGCGGGCCGATACAGATAAATCAACAATGTCAGAATTAGACATATTGTATCAATCAAAGTGAAGTTTCAAATAGAAAAAAAAACAGATAATAAAAGTGAAAAACGTTGATAATAAAATACTAAGCAAGCAAATAGAATAGAATCACATATATATTAAGTGAATTATTCAAAATTTCAAAAGTCAAAATTTCAAAAATCAAAGTGCGCAGTTAGTAACGGAAAATTCTGGTATTTTACAGAAATCGATCAAATTTAATAAGAATAAAACTAAAAGCAGTAAGAATAGCGATAAAGTAGTAATAAAAATTCCAGTAACGACTGGAAGGAAATACTAAACTTGAAAATTAGAATACCTCAACGGAGGATTTTGAAGTTATTTGGAGAGTAAAAATTATATGTATATTTCCAAACCAATAACGGCCAACTCTAGTTCGGCTATTGGCTCTTACTTATCCTAATTGAAGGATGTATTGAATATCCAAAGGTGTCTAAGCTTTATTAGAACTGAATTGTGAAATTTAATCTGAAAAAACGTAACTGAAAACCTATCAGGTTTTCAGTTACGTTTTAAGGTATAAAATTATCTAGACCTAACTAACCTTCCCGCCAAAGGGTAAACCGGGGTTTTCACCCGATCTTGCCTAAGGCTAGTGGAAAATTTAAGTAAAATACTAGCTAATCAAGTTTACTAAAATAATCCAGGAGCGAAGCAAAAGTACGTCTTCACTCTTCAAGGTCTGAGCAAAGAAGGTCTAAGGAGAAGAAGGCTAGCTTTGCAAAAGCGTAAGTGGCGCCGTTCTGCGGAATTTTACCGAAGCTGAACGTGGCAAATTGATATACAGGCACAAAAACAACTGTAAGGGGCGATCTGCGCATGCGCAGTGCAATCATTTTAGCCCACTGCAGTTATGGTTTGTCTTACTATTGGTATATATATTGCGATTTAACCAGTGTTTCCAAATGTCTAACAGCCATGGCTGTTTGGCACAGTGGTGGCTGACCCTAAAGTTATTCAATGAGTGTTTTATCCCGTTCAGGAGTATATTTTACGATACCTGGAAAATCAGTTGTATGTTTATTTAGAGTAATTTTGCAGAATTTTTAAAATTAATATGTAAATTAATACATCTAATCATCTTGCGAATATATATGTCAATGTATGTTGCAGGTTTGTGTTCTCTGGAGCATATCGATGTACATTGGTTTCTGCACTTTGCTCTAACAGTGTAATTCTTTTTTTTGTGGTTGATACGGGAAGTGCCTGCTGCCATCCTGTTGAACGTTTGTTTATACAAGTAAAAATCTCGATATGATATTTATTGAAAATTTCAGCAATTGTATAAAATATAATTAAATCGATCATATTATCGTGCATTGACACGTAAATCTCAATTTATTATAATATACTAAATGCTGTAGGTTGTTCAAAATATTAAAATTTTGCTCTTTAGCATAGCTACTACCAGTTTTACAAAATTAGATTTTATTAAAGAAAATGATTTCATTACTTCTTGATATTTTCTCTCTAAACGAAAAGAAAAATATGATTGTACCTCATGAAGAAAATGAACATTTTTCAGAGTCAAAGTGTATGTAAAATTAGTCACGTGGTGTAAGTAATGAAAGCTTTGCTCGGCGGTGGAAAAATAATGCAGGAACATTTTTCAGAGTCAAAGTGTATGTAAAATTAGTCACGTGGTATAAGCAATGAAAGCTTTGTTCGGCGGTGGAAAAATAATGCAGGGAACTCGCTCCTTTCCCTGGCTAGGTGGCTTCACTGCACGAAATCGCCATGTTTAGAGGACGCTGCAATTGAAAAGTTTACATTACGTCTATGGAAGCTAGCTCTGTTCTCCCTTAGACACTCCTTGTTCTGAGCTCTAAGTCCCAAAAAGTTCTTGGTCTAGCTCAAACAAGCGTTTCAGTACGTCTGAAAATATTAAAATTTGAAAGAATTATAATTATGCCGGTAGGTTTATTAAAAGTACTAAATATTTAAATGTATATTACATTTAAGAGTCAGGTGAATCGTTGTGACGTCATAGTTTGCCGACAACTACTCCATTCTAAGTGAAGCTGAAACTGTACGATTTCGAAAACATTGCATCACTATTAACAAATTTCATATCACCTTTTAACATCCACTGGAGTTTCATTCTCAGCATTTTTCAGCAAATTCTGTGTCAGCGTTTTCGATGAATCGAGGATGATGCTCGTCATCTGCAAAGTAAAAAGACAACAAAATCTCTCCATAACTATCCAAGAGGCACTTTACATTTTAAAAATGCGAAAAGATATTCATCAGAAAGAATACACCAACACTGAAATTCACTGTAGAATCAGCGTGATTTTTTGCTTGAAATTATCTCCCGATCTGTTTAATGAGTTTAATTTTTAAGAGGCTATAAAAATGATTAACATAGAATAGGTAATAATAAAGTCCATAAATATTTATTATCTCTACTCGTTAATGTATACTTCGGTTAAGTAGCCAATGAAACTGAAATGACTGGAGGATAACTAAAATTATATATATATAATTATATGTATCTGGAGGATAACTAATATATAATATCATCATCATCATCATCATCCTCAAGCAGCCATGGGCTACGGAGGTCCAACCAAACCGTGTAATTTAGTTCTCCAAGCAAGTCTATCCTGAGCTACATCTACTGCATCTGGCCACTGCACACCAATTCTAACAAGGTCCTGTTTGACATTGTCTGCCCACCGCATCCTAGGTCTCCCCTTCTTTCTGAGGCCTTTAGGCACACTGTTCATAACCCTATTTGCCAATCTATAATTATTCATACGGGCAACATGGCCAAACCAACGGAGTCTCTCTCTGCACAATATGCTGCTTAAAGGAGGTTGCAAACTCCTTTGCCTAATCTCATCATTAGTTACAAAGTTGAACCACCTAATGCCCAAGATACTACGTAAGCATCTGGATTATAATAATATAATTATGTATATAATTTTATATATCTGGAGGATAATTTAAAATTATTGATTCTGGATAACTTAAGCATTACCCTTTTAATTTTTCCAGTTGAGAAAGTCGGAGTCATAAGTGTACGAACTCGTTTCCAGTCTTCTCCATTTAATATTTGCACCATGTTGTCAATCAATGAGTCTCCAAATCTGAAATCCTGTAAAAGAATTGGAGAATAAATTTATTATAAAAGTATAACTTTTCATTTAATTAGCAAAATTATGATATACTCGAGAACAATTCTTTAACATCAATTCTCCTTTAACCGAAACAAATCATTCCTGTTCAGTTTAATACATCAAGAGCATCAATTACCTGAAAAAATGCTTCGTTCTTCAAAAGTGAAGGATGCATGACCCAAAAATGTGAATAGCAAAAATAATCATTAAAGATAAATCGATCTGAATTTAACTTACATATCTAGGTAATTTAATGTGCAATTTTCAAAAATCAAATTGTAAAACCCGTATAACATCACGGAAGTTGTAAACCAGATTTTCTATGAAAAGTAATTTCTTACACTCTCGATCATTTCAAAGTGAACCGCTGCATTGTTAGTCTGGAATTGCCGGTTGCTCCAAGATACCTCAAGAAAACGTTTAAACGCCTCAAAAGGATTAGAGAAAAGTTGGAAGGCTGGAACTTGATCTTCGGAATTACTGAGGTGGCTACATTGTTTGATGTCCGCCATTCTGTTACCTCAAGGCTGCGGCAGTAATTCCAAACAATCCAAGAAAATATCAGAAGACCTGTTCAAGAGTGTCTCAGTTTTTCAATCACTAAAGATGATCGCTATATTATACTGTAATCAGCAGAATAGCAGATCAACAGCATTATCTCGGCTTTCAGACCTCTGTGCAGCGTCATAAGAAAGCATATAATATCTCAACTTTGAGCAAAAACCTTCATAAGGCAGAACTCTCTGTCTCTTCATCAGTTGCATGTTTCCCTTTAATATCCAGACATAAATAAGCACGGTTGAAATAGTGTCACATTATGTAGCCTGGACAGGAGAAAAAAATGGAGCACGTCCTGTTCACGGACGAGTCAAGATTTTCTCTATCATCGACAGCAGACGTGTACTGACCGGAGAAAGATAAGAACCTACAATCTGTCCCATAACATTGTTGAACCAAGTGCATTTGAGCTAGGATCAACTTCTAGGATTGTTCTCTGTCCTATATATCGCAAATCTAAAAAATCTATTGGATGCTCTGAGGAGATGCATATTGCCCTCCTTCAATCTCCACTCGAAACCCTCCAGGACCTAAGGGTTTCTTTTATTACTTAACTTTATTGTCCTCCTATTCTCTGTATTATCTTATTAAGAGTTTGAATCGATGTTGTCAGGTCTGCATTTGTACTAGTGGGGACCACATCTCCTATTAACTATACATTGTATTTAGAAACAACACTCGTTTATTCGTTTTTTCACTCCTTTATTCGGTTTTTAGGATATATATAAAACATTTTCGCCCTGATTTTCATAACTTATCACGCATTATCTTTTTATCTTTCTGCATAATTTGATTAAATTTGTCAAATTATATTTCGAGACATACGCATTTTATTCATCTGTTCTTAACTTTTGACAAACAGGGTAGTTTTCAGAATATAGGTTATCTGAAATCCTTTTAGCAATAATGAGCAATAAGATACATGGAGACATAAAAACAAATAAAGTAAGCTTGAAACGGGGCGATATTTTCAAGTGATACAAACGATTCACAAACGGACGCGATTCAGTTAAGGATGCGCCACCAAGGATTGTACCTCATGTACTTCAGTCATTTCTGCTACTGCCTCTGCTGCTTTGAACATAGCAGAGGGCCGGGTGAGGCTAAGTCGGTAGCGCTCCAGGCTTTTAATCTGCAGTGCTAGGCTTGAAATATCAGCTGGTTCAGCATTGTGATTTATCTCCGAAAAACTCCTGCCCTGCCCACCGTCAGTAGGGGACACCGATGGGCTTGCATTCAGATATGGTCCGTGTGCGGGAGAGTGCCATACACGGTGCACGTTAAAGAACACGCTGAATGGTCTTGATTGGAGGTTACCATATGTCACCCAACATCTGTTCCAGTGGTCTCCTTCCCCCAATCTTCATTGAGTTCTCGGGGCCCTTGAAACCTGGCCATTTAGCTCATTGTAAAAAAGTACCACTTTTTTACACACAATGAAAAGTGCCGTTTTTTTTCAGAGGTAAAGCAACCGAACCCGATCATACATGTATCTTGCACAGCTGCTTGGTTTTAAGATCATCCATAGCCTGCAAAAAAATCAAACAAAAACGGACCCCTTTCCAAAGCGAAAAAACAACAGACTTCGTATGTTCTGCTGTTATTTGCGACCGTATCGCAAACATTTTAACCAATTGCAATTTCACACACTGCTCCTTGCCCCTGAAGAGTCGATGTGTTGCCACTTATGTATTATCCCCTTACGAAAAGCTGCCAATTGTTGGCGCCGGCAGTTCACGAATTAAATATCCACCTACGTATATACCGCCAGTGTCGTAATAATAGAGTGGAAATGGTGATAAAATGCCACGAGCCTAGGATTTCTTGGGGCCCCCCCAGACAAATGAAAAAGTGAAAACATTGTCATCACTAAGACAGACGAAAAAGTGTTGCCACCCCCTCTGGGTCTAAGGGTCTCATTGCTGACAATGGAAATTTCGTGACCTTCACATTACACCACCAAAATTTCAAATTTCTAGCCAAAATGCATCGTTTGCAATATCCGTTTGAAATTTTGGAATTTCTAACTTTTCTACCACTACAGGGCGTAACTATAACTTTAGAGAGATTCGGAAAGTGCATATCGTAAATTTCATCAACACCTAACTAACACAAAAATAGAATTTCTAATCTCTCTCTGTGAACAAAAAGCTTCGATTTTTATAGACGGATAGAGAGACAGATAACAAAGCGAAATTATTATCTCGTTTTCAAAGAAAACGGGATGATGTTTTCTTCAAAGCGAAACTATGAAAACTAGAGAAGATAACTTTTCAACAGAGATAACTTTTCAAAGAAAACGAGATAACTAGAGGAACCCATATCGCCTCTGGTGCATATGGAAATCTCGTTTTCAAAGAGAATGAAGTTTTTCGTTTACCTCCTTTTTCACACTTAAAAGTTTAAATCGAGCTAATGCATGATTGAAAAAATGTAAATAGTAATATTTTATTAGAATTTTACAGCATAGAAAGTATTTGTCTTTTATTCCTCAAATTAAAAAAGTTACTTTTCTCAGATTCCACTGATGTGAAAAGGAGGAAGATTTTGTCAGTGGAACATCTCTTGGCACTCTACCACCGAAATTTCAAATTTCTACCATAAACAGATCACTTGTAATGTTCCTTAGAAGCTTAGCCATGTCCATATTTAGTGACCTCTACAGATAAAAATTAAAACTACCTAAGAATTTGAAAAATAAGAATTATATTTCGTTAGTGCGAATAAAACTAAGAGTTTTCCAATTATCTCTTTAAATAAAGCCATTGAATTTCCCACTCACCCTGTTTAAGGACCAACTCATTGGTACCAATAGAAACTTCATGACCTTCACATTCCACCTTTTCATTATTCGTTTAAATTTTTTCACCTTAAAGTGCGTAACTATAAACTTTTGCGCGATTCGGAAAGTGCTAAGCGTAATATTTCGTCAATATTTATTCAATTAAAATAGAATTTTTAATTTATCTCTAAAAGCAAAAAGACTCGATGTCTACAGATAGATAGAGAGACAGACAGACAATAAAGTGAAACTCCTTTAAAAAAATGAGATAATCAGAATAAAGAAAAAGCTGAAAACCTACTCTAAGTTTATTTTCCTCTCAACTGCACAATACAGAAATATCAAAGTAATTTTGTATTCTATAGGAACAATCCAGTTCCCATTCAGTTTCAGTTTTCCTTCTTTAAAATCCCGATGTTTTGACAGCCTTAGTGAATTTAATTACTCTCTGTAGGCGTTGCTTTCTCTTTAGCACTTTGGTGAAAAGATTTTGAAGTGACAACTTACGTATTTGATATTACTGATTTAAAATATTTGAAGTTAAGGAGAAAAAGACCCTACTTTTTTAATGTCAGTTTTTTCCTTATCTGAATTTCTTTACGCATCAATTTTTGCAAAGAAAAAACAGACGAGTATCTTGCTTAATTGTCAAACGCAAAATGTATTCACAACCACTGTGGAACTTTCCATTAAGACGATTGTTACTCAGGTGCTGCAACCTATATACTTAGTTCGGTTCCTATTAGGATCATCAGCGAAGTTCTGCTCTGTGTTCGACTGTAAAATCTTTGCTTTCGGGCTGTCACTATACATTAAAGAGATCTTTAATATGAAATGTGCGCTATACACTGGAATAACTAGGCGTGGAATGGCCTAATAAACCTTTACGTATGGTCCCCCTTCCTCCACTACTTTTGTCCTTGATTTCGAGAAGTTGAAGCTTTTTTATTTAATGAAATGCCTGATTTTTTTGCAGGAAAGAAAAAAGAGTAGTCAAAGATGGAGCATAATGGCCAGATCTCAAGGACTCCGAGAGATTAGACAAGGTCGGGGGAAGAAGACCCACTGGACTGCTGCTAGGAGACAAGGCCAACCAGTGTGTTCTTTAACGTACACCGGTATGGCTCTCTCCCGCACACGGTGCCAACTCCTATTGTCCCATCCGAAAGACGGCAGCCTTTCCAAGCTAATCGATGTCCTCTACTGACCAAGGACATGGCGGGGAATTTTGCGGAGATAAATCTGAACGCTGGGCCAGGTAGGATTCGAACCTGGAAACCGCAGATTACGTGCCTGGCACACTACCGACTGAGTTACCCTCTCACCAAAGTATAGTGATTTATCATTGTTTCAAAGAAAAAATAAAACGAGCTAATACGATATAATCCAGCTTGACTTCAGTGTTCTTAGGGACCACCCTTAGGTGGGTTCCTAAGGGCAAACTTAAGAAAAGCTAAATATAGCAGTAGATCGTAGAATCATATTCGATGTACTGGGTAATAATTTTATCCCTAACCATCTCCATAATAAAGATATGTCTATTTGGCATGAGTAAGAACAAAATATATAAGTAAACCTTAGGGGCCCTTAGGTGGGCCCCTAAGAGCAAACAAAAGAAAAGCTAAAAATAGGAGTAAAATTGTATAAGAAACCTAAAACCGGTAGGTCTCCTTAGAGAACATTACCGTTTTAGGCTTCTTGTACTTGTTCAATACAGTATTACCGTAAAGAATCAGAAGAAATAATCTCATTGGGATTATTGCTTACAACCTCAAAAAATCGTTTTGAGGTGCGTTTTATATATATGGTCGATGCCCAGGTCTTTATGGAGTTGTCTGTTAGTGACAATCCAGAGAATCGCCGGTCTGATGATCATATTAAAAATAGCAGTAAAATTTTACAAATGATATGCATAGAACAGAAATTTGAAAATTAGTGGAAACGTCTAAGAGAGATTCCACTGCCAGCAAACCATTTTTCTGAGAGAGGTATGGGAAATGCAACTTTTTAGATTTAAGAAGTAAAAGACGAATAGTATTAAGCTATATAATTACTAATAAAATACTATTTGAATTTTTCCTCTCATCTGCTAGCTAAAATTAAAGCTTTTGAGGAATGAAACAGTAGGTAAAGGAAAAACTTCATTCCCTGTGAAAGCGAAATTTCTATATGCGCCAGTGGCGATATGCGTTCTAATTTTGATATTAGTTAGCCATTTCGATTCCCAAAAGCCGAATATTAAATTATCAAACTGGTTGCCATTCGAAATCTGAAAATCTGAAAGTCTAAGTCTTCTGATGAACTTTCGATGGAATATTATAGAGAGAAAATCATAACCAGAGTATATTTTAATTTTCTATTACATAGTGATAAAAACAGAAATCCAGGTTGACGGATGTTTTTTAAAATAAGTCTAATATTAAAAAATCACCGGTGAAAATATTAATTTCGTTCTTATTAATAATTTATTGTTTCACTCATTGATATGATTAAAATAATGGCATTATCAACATTGGCATTATGAAAACGAAATCAACAGGATATACTCAGCAATGTGACAGAAAAATGTTTCAACCTCTCATTTCTAATACGGCTAAAAAGAATAAAGAGATTCACTTGACCAGGAACACTTCATAACTCTTGACCACAAGACATAAACTTCATTAAAAGTAGATATTGTTATGAATTAAAAGGAATGAAACTGAGAGTGAGTTCAAAAATAATTAATAACAATAATTCTAAAATAATGTAATTTATTACAAAAGTATGAATGAAAACATTTATATAAACTAAATTCGACCAACACAAATCTTTATGAGTATAAAAATAATACACTTTTTATGCTATATAATATATATTTTTATACTATATAATACACCTTTCACTTTCCTACAAAGAGATGTTTCCTTTATAATTCTTACTGTCTCTACTCAATGCATAAAATAATGCTTTTTACAAAATTCGATAAATGGCACAATCATATTTGTGAACAAATCTACAATCTGTAAAGAATAACCTAACCAATTCCTAAACAAACAAAGCATTAAACGATGAACTCTTCCTACAGAAAAGTTGAGATCAGCACTGCATGTTCGACTAACATATAACCTCCTCAGTCACATCTTTAAGTATCCTAAGCATTCTTCTTTTTCTAACCAGTCCACCAACAGGATCAACACTAATAAACTTATTTAACCTCCCGCGTACACACCAAATAAAAACATTTATTCTTTATACTATCGTGTACAGACTAAGTCAAAGTACATTTTCTTTAACACTCCAATTCCTCTTAATTACAACTTGTTCTTTAATTTTTACGTTTAGTTCGTTCGAAGTGGTCGGTGGCGTAACTCTCACGCTATGGTTCAGGCGAGCATCAAGACGAAACAGGACATCCCGGTTTCACTGTTGCTTATTCATCTATCGTAACAATATTTTATGTAAAAGAATTTAGCTATCTTGAGTCTCAATAAAATTAAATCTTTAAAATTTACAAATCGACATTGCATTAAGTTTTATTTAGTATTTATATGAAATTCCGATGTAATTATTACTTGCGAACACGGCTGGATCTAAGGAAAGGATAAGGGGGCGATGCCCTTCTTTCAGAATGATAAGGAAATATAGAAATGCAATTAAACTTAATTATATTTCATGCAGTCTTCAAGAAAGGTTTTAAAGGCCATTAAAAAAGGTGGGGGAAATATACTGCATTGAAAATTTTGTCTCTTGCTTTAACATTTTTCCAACTCCATTGTGCTTATTGAATATAACTAACATAATGCCCCCCCCCTAGATTTTTTTAATACATCCGAGCCTGCTTGCGAAGATCTAATTATTATTTCAAAACACTTTTGAAATATTATTAATTTCCTCAAATAGATAGTATTACTCTGGTGTGGGATTATATTTTATTTCATCTAAAATTTTTAGCTGCCAATTTCAGCGTTAATTTTTCAAATTTGTACATTTATCATAAAGAAATAAATTACCATTATTATTGTTCTTATTTTAATAGTGTACAAATATTAGAGACGAGGTCAGGCTCAGCCTCAGAATAATTAAATAATTTAGTAATTTTAACATAAAAAAAAGTTAAAAACTAAATCTGATTAAAAAATGAGAAAAATCTAATCTACTATGAGACTATTTTTAATTTTTTGATTGCTTACTGTTAAACGTAAGAATTGTTTAAAATGACGCATGTTTAAGAAAAAAAAAAGATTAATTGCAATTTTCCGTTGTATAGAAGATGCTTGAACTTACCCTTCGGTCTGTGAAAGCTTGGAAATCTTTCACCAGAATATCTCGCAGAATATCTGGGTCTGCCACGGTTAGTACGGGACGGGTTCCTTCATAAGCTCTGTTAGAGAAAAGAACAGAAAAGTACAGCTTACAGAAATATAGTACAAAAATTGTTCAGAACTGAGAATAAAAGCAAAATTAATCTATATGTCAAAAATTAAATGCAGTTTGGAAATATCTCAAAATTAACGTGATTTCAAATACCAGAGAAATGTTTCTTCATATACATATGATTCCAAACATCGCTACTATATTATAACCAGGCCTGGCCAAAGGAGTTTTGCTCCACTCCCACGTCCCACTATGAGAATTTACGAAGGTAATGAAGGCAAATATTACTAAATATGTATATTTAATGTATATTTAATGTATTTTTAAAGACCTCTGAAGCGGAAGGGGAATGTTATACATCCCCTTCCGCCAATCATCAAATCCAATGTTTTGTCCCTTTTTTTCTTTATTCTGCTCGATTTAGCGATCCAATAATTTGTTTTCCTATATTCTGACAAGTTATAAACGAACTATCTGCAACTCCATTCTGAAAAGAATGTATTACCTATCCAGATAAAGCATTCTTCTAAGATCGAATTGCGGAAATCAGATAATAGGGCCTTAATTAAATGGCAGCGTTTGATAAAGTACATATACATTCTCTGCAACGTAGCGGCTTAGTGGCTACATCGTTTACATCTCTTCACTTTCTTTCTGGATGTACTATTAAACCTACATACAGTATTATCAGTCTCAATGACAACTACGAAGAAAGAGTTCATTTCCTGTCGTTTGGAAATTCTACGATACACGATTCGCCCTTGCTGTATTCAGGATCCGCCCGTAGATGGCACGGACACATTTACCACAAAATGTGCGACACGTTATTGGGTTTGGGTTGTTTTACCTCTGAGCGGCACTTTTTTTGCACACCATGGGCTAAATGGCCAGGTCACGTTGACCCCGAAGGCTCAGAGAAGGTTGGGGGAGGGGACCCACTGGAACATCTGTTGGGAGACAGATGGTAGCCTCCCGTCAAGGCCATCCAGCGTGATCTTTAACGTGCACAGGGTATGTCTCTCCCGCACACGGGGCCACGGCTTAACGTCCCATCCGACGGACGGTGGCCTTTCCAAGCCCATCGGTGTCCCCTACTGACCGTGGGCAGGGCGGGGAATTTTGCGGAGATAAATCTCAACGCTGACCCAGCTGGGACTCGAATCTGGGAACTACAGATTACGAGCCTGGCGCGCTACCGACTGAGCCACCCCCGCCCCAACACGTTATTGGAAAAGTTAATACTCCGCTTTAGACCATGTAAAGCACCAATTAACCTTTTCTACATTATACTTATGATATAAAAATATAAACTATCCTTCAAAGAGGAGACTATTTCCCTTGAAAGGTAATAAAAGTAGGTGCCACAAGAAGAGGGATTCGAACTTTAAATGTTATGCTAGTTGATTCTGTGAAACGTGTCGTCGGTTGGTTGTTTTGGGTTTAACAGAATTACAGAATTTTCTTACTTTTAATCGAGTACAATCTTACAGGTAACATTTTGTTACCTCTTTTAGTAAAAGAATAATGCTATCCAGAAAACGAACATTGTCTCAAGTAGGAGATACTTAATTGAGAATGTAATATTTCACATTATTAAAATTACAAAGAATAAATCTTGTAAATAGAGAAATCTTAGGGTACATATGTTAAATATACATGATTTTAATTAAATCCAACATTTTTTTTCATCAATCGAAACTGTTTGAAAATTCACACTTTGAAACAAATTGATCCCATTTTAAAGTATTTTTTGTTTATCTCAAAAAAATTATTGGTACTAAACTCTATCGACTCCATGGCACGGGGACTGGCTCAATCGGTAATGTGTTTGGTTCGTAATCTAGTGTTACCATGTTCGAGTCCTAACTGATACGTCTTTGGGAATTTTCACTGTTAAATCCCATTTTGCCATCTGTGAGAAAAGGAACACCATTAGATTTGGAAAGGCCGCCGTTCATTACGTTCATAGCATGAACGTAAAGCCCGGCTGTTTTGCAGAAGACCATATTCTGTGTAGGATAGAGAATATGCTGGATGGCCTTGATGGACTTTCAACTGTCTCCTAACAGCTTCCAGTTGGTTCCCTTCCCCCAACTTTCTCTGGGTCCTTGTGCCTTTCCATTTAGCCCACTGCGCAAAAAAATGCATTTAGAGCTAAAACAACCGAATATTAAACGAAATACGATGAATGCAATATGCGATACTAATGGCAATGAAGTGAACGTAAAAAAAGCAAAATTTATACCAGTGACTTTGCATCCTTTTGCAGTTCAGGAGAGTTGTAGCAATAGGGAAACTAAATTATAAATACACTTTATGGGGAAGTAAAATTTTAAGTTGAGCCATTCTCTAGTATATAAGACTAACATTAATCTAAGGAATAAAAACCTACTGTAGACCATCGTTTTTCAACTGGTGTTCCGTGATCATGGTTAGGTGTTCCGCGAGATTTCCACCAAAAATAAGAATTTTCCATTAACTTAGAATATTATAATAAATGCATATTTTTGCAAAAAGGAAGAATACTTGCCAGATAATATGAATATAAGATAATTTAAATATATTGAATAGTGAAAATGAAGTTTATGTATAAAGATATATGCATTTATTTATGAGTGTTACGCCAAATGTTTATCTTATTGCTAAATGTTCTGACATCCAAGAAAGTTTGAAAAACACTTCTGAACGCAAAGAGGAGCTAAAGGCGAGTTCTTTGTTTTAATGAACCATGGCCAAGTCATTGTAGTCATTGTAGTGTACATATCATAGGATGTATAACAATTCCTATTGAAAATTTGATTCGTCATTAAGCACCTACAGATTTTGCCAAAAAATGCTAAAAGTGTTCGTTGAACGTACGAAATTCCTAGCTCATTTTCTGTCGGATATCGTGATGTAATAAAACTGAATACCGGGTTTATTCATCCCTAAATCTCATCCGTCTTACTTCTCTTACTAATGGAACTTTAAATATTTTGTTGTGTCGTGACTAACAACTGGAGTAAAACTGGGTAAACCACATTTACGTGGGTCCAAAGGGCTCGAAAATTCATAACTTATAAGTCTGGGAAATAAATGTATCACCGGCTACAAGCAAACCGAATGATATTTTCTGCTCACATGCTAAGTGATGGACTTCACGAAGAGCAAAACACAAATCTGAAAAAAAAAGACGAAGAATTTTGTTCCTCTATGAACATAGTACTCCTTCAATCTGTGCAGTTAAGAGAATGGCTCTTAACAGCTTCACCCACTCAACAGAAAAGTTTTGAGAATGAAAAAAAATGTGAAGGGCAGTGAACTCTGTGCATTCTTTAAAATCTTTTCAGACTCCCGGTACATTTCCATGCCTACTCAATGGCTGAGTCAAATGCCAAGAAGCAATAAAGGTGGGAACACTCAAGATAATTAACTAATGGGTGGAGAGGGTCATTGGAAACTGGGAGTGGTGGCTCGCTTCTTCATACCACTCTACAAGAATTTGGTGAGAAACATGCCGCTACAGCAGAGAGATCTCCAAGCCAATGAATTTTCTCAGTAATTACAGGTGTTCGCGAAATAATTTGTTTCATTCTTTTTAGGGCAGGGGATCGTTCAGTTGGTAGAGCGCCAGCAATTCCCAGGTTCGAGTCCTACTTGGACGAACGTTGAGATTTATCTTAGAAAAACTCCCCGCTCGGTTAGTGCGGAACACCGGTGGACTTGGAAAGACCGCCGTCTGTTGGATGGGACGTTAAGCCTTGGCCCCGTGTGCGGAAGAACCGTACTCTATGCATATTAAAAATCAAGATGGATGGGCTTGATGGGAGACTACTACATATCTCTCTTCTAACAGCTGTGTAGCGGGTCCTCTTACCCCACCCTGCTCTGAGCTCTCGGGATCTATTCAAAAAATTAAGAAACTATTCAAACAAAAATATTAAAATACTGTCTTGGTCAAATTCAAACTTCAAGCAACTTAAATATATATGCTCAAACATCAACCCCACCACTTGAAATAATAAAAAAATATCTATCATCAAATTTATTATCAGGATAATTAGCAAAAATCATTCACACTCAATAATCAATAAAATTATTAATAACTTTCATGGTGTAACTTTAATTTTTATGAAAAAGAACAATTACTATACATACTCAACAACAACCTTCATGGGGATTTGATCCCTAAATTTCCATGTTGGATCTCATCCACCCCAATTTCAATAGATAAAATTCCCGGAATTGATTTAAAAAAAACAATTAGATCCAATCATTATAAAACTTTTATCATAAAATTATATTAATGAAAAATATAATAATTCTATTCAAATATTTACAGATGGTTTATTACATTTTGATAAAACAATTACTTCTGGAGCAATATATTGTCTACTTGAAAAATATGAACAACAATTTAAATTTAAACTTAGTAAACCTGTTTTCCTTGCGGAACTACTAGCTGTTATCCTTGGAATAAATTGGGCCCTGAAATTTAATAATAAACAGATAGTCATTTTTACTGATTGTAAAAGCACCCTAGATATTTTTCAACAAAACCCATTTAAAAATATCTTCCCTATTTCATAAATGATATTTACTCTGTTACATATGAACACCTAAATAACTTTACAACGGCTACCCTCTCATGTGAATATAAAACACAATGGATATGCAGATTAGCTAAAAATGCAAAATATCTTGCTGACACAATTGATTCACCTTTTCAATTTATAATACACAAAATGCAAAATAAATTTGAAATATTAAATGAAACACGGAATTGGTATAACAATAAGGCAATCAATACACATCGTTATGAAATATCAAACAAAATTGAAAAATTTTCAAATTATGGTTTGAATAAAAGAGAAATAATAATAATACTTAGAATAAAAACTAATTTAGCCCTAACAAACTCAACATTATATAAATTAAAAAAAAAATTATTTCTCCAAATTGCAGTAAATGCAATGTAAAACATACAATAGAACATATAATTTTTAATCGTAAAATTTATTAATCAGAAAGAAAAATATACTTTAATAAGCTAAAAGCATATAATATTAATACATTTAATTTTAAAAATATCTTAGAACCTATTAAGAAGAACCTTAAACCTATTTTGTATAAACTATTAATTCAATTACTTAGAAATATTAATTTGTTAGATAAATTGTAATATGCGAAAAAAAAACAGAGATAAAGAAATATAAACAGATAATCAAAAAAGAAATAAAAAAATGTAAAAAAAAAAACACAAAAGTAAACAGAAAAAAATATATATATATAAAAATTCATCAAAATTTTGTCTGAATGAGTCTGCATTTATCAAGCTGTTTAAATGTAGGAATATTCATTTGTAGATTTGGATTGGATTGGACTGACCCTTTAATCTCGTCATTTTGTATTGTGCTTTTTATTTTCATTTCATGGGAGTACTATCGAAACTTAACGATATTGCATTGTATTGTGTGTTTGCACATATCTGGATTTTGATTAAATCTCTTTTCTTTGCAGTTCAATTAATCCATATTAAATATTATGCGTCGCTTATAAATAAGAACGAACTCTGTCGGGAATATATTTCCATAGGATGTATTAAAGGAGGGACATCAAGAGGTGGGAACAGTGCGCTGACCCGGAATTGAATTCGGGTCAGGTTCATCATAATATTTCTCCGCGGTGGTTCCTGCATTATAAATTTTCATCTGATAATTATGTTCTAAAATTTATTTTAATATTTAAAAAGAGGACCTCCTCTAAGTTGTTGCCCGAAATTCTTTCTGCTTCTTGGCGTCTCTCTTATAATGATTATTTTGAGAGCTGACTCGTTGAAAGCCATTTGCTTCAGAAACGCTCCATGAGTATCCAAAAAGTGCATTTTTGTGATTGATTTTGTAGAGTTTCATAAATATATTTCTAAATATAATTATATACGTATATTTCATACATTTCTAAGTTGTAGTGTTTCGCAAAAATATTTAGATGATTAACAGTTTGTATTTAACAAACCATTATATACAACATTAAACTAAAATATTTTAAAATTTAAAATTCTTTCAAAAATTTAATTTAAATGTTTTATTTAACAAAGGATATATTTTGCAGTAAGAAATAAAATAATTGCGTAGAAATGAAAAATGAACTTATACTTAAGAAAAATTATTTATTAAAGTTAATCCAGATAAAGAAAGTAAATTTTTAAAGCAATTGTAAAAATAAAATGTCCGTATTTAGACCTGAAATAAAAGTTTTTAAAAGTTAAACTAGAGCACTTCATTTCATAACAAGTGCAAGATAATTTTGATCTTTTGTGACAAAAAAATTTAATTACCCATAAATTTTTCCATATTTCTTGTATCTTTGAACCTCGACATCATGAACTTGCTGCAAAAACATAAAAATAGCGTTATGTATGAAAATACTGAAAAATGAAAGTTAGAGCAATGCATATTTCAGGATACTGAAAAAGATCACTTCGATCTTGAAAGTTATAATTAAGGTTTTGCTTTGTCATTAATATTAATCTTTCCTTCCGTTTTTCTTGAGAGCTTTTCTGTTCATGCAATTTATTTCAGATCAACATCGGACGGAATGATTTTTGGTTAGGTGCAAGAAAACAAGATAACTGCTCAGTTGATTAAAGAACGAAGTAAGATTTCTTCAATCACTTTCGTGACGTGTTTGTTTTTTTGAAATTCCGCTTCAAAAATTGCACTTACATCAAACCATTACTCCATCCATCCATGCTCTTGATGTTTCAAATGTTTTCGGTTGCATTTATACCGTGTAAAGTTTGTTTTGAAAACTTATTGAAAAAGACGATTTTAGCGAATTTTGATATCGTAAAGGAAAATACTGTTATTAAATATTACCATTTATAAATAAAACTTATTTTAAAATAATACATAATGTAAAAAGAGCCATATATTTAAACAAAAGTACCCAAAATCAAATCCAAAATAATAAAAACCTATAAACCTCTTACACTCCTCTAATCTTGGATTTGTGAACTGCATAAATAAATTCAAACTAGAAGAATAAGATATCACCTCTGTCAATAAGGAATGCTCGTTTTCAAATAGAATGGAAGTTTTATATTCCGTATTTAATACCCTATAATAATATAAATTCGGACTAAAAGATAAGGAACAGTAGGTATTTTTCCAATTTTTTCACTTTTAAAGGCTGCTGTTAAAGGTATTGAGAGATTCGGAAAGTTGGAACTGTAATATTTTTCAATACCTATCCAACTCGAAAATAATTTTAAAATTATCTCTAAAAATGAAATTAGAATGATATAGAGAGACGACAATGCGAAAACCGCAAACAACCCTTTCAGAGTCGAGGAATTGTTTCTAAACATTACAATATGGTTCTACAGTCTAATGAAGAATTTTTAAACCAAAAAGAAAAGATTATTCGTGCTTCCAAAATTGAATTAAACATCATTCTCTTTTGTCCGAGTTGGCTTAGTCTCTATAGTTTTGAAATAGAGGTAGCTAAGAAGCCAAAGAACATGATATCAATTGATATTATTTCAAATGTGGTTCAAAATACTCAAATACTTTCAATTTATTTCCCAAGACGTAATTTGCAGTTTTCTCTCTAATTAATGAACTCCTACGACCTGATTCGAGAAATTCTATATGAACAGCTGTTAGTTTTAATACAAAGATGCTTCAAGAGGGGTAGTTTGGTAAAAAAAAGTTATTTTTTACGTTCTCATTTACTTTACGATAGAAAATTAAAGCAAACAGCCGCAATCTAATCCTAAAGCTTTATACATACACATTTTTCTTCAAGTCTTTCCTGAGAACAACTGAACTCTAACAAAGTGCAACGAAATAAAAAAATAAACAGCCCCGGCTTATTTTCACAGCTTTATATGTAGCAATTTTATTTTTCAAAAGAGATATTCAAACAATGAAAATTTAAATGTTTTAAATCACGTGGCCAAGTGTTTAGCGCGCTTGGCTACTTCAACGGGACCTGGGTTCGAGCCCCGGGATAAGATATGGATGCTTGTGTTATCTTTCTGCTGAGGTTCCGCCATCCTCACAAATCTATTATGGCATATTAAACTGACAGGCTCTGTCATACCTTTGTGACAATCAGCTACTTGAGGGGGATATTTATTTTTTTTATTTAAAGTGTGCAAAAATAATGAAAAACAATTATCTAGCATTTCAAAAACTCATTCGTTATCTCGAACATGAAAAGCAAGATTAAGTTTAAATTAGGAGACCGTTTTAGTTTACACTTTAATTACTTGCATCCTACACAAAGAAATGCTACTAAGTAGATGCAACTATGGTTGAAAATTGGAATTATTATTTTTAATAATAATAGTAAGACTTACTTTTATAAAATTTGACAAAAGTGATCCAAAAATGGGAATTGCAGGAACATAAGGAATGCCATGTTTCTTCCAGTAGCCATGATTCTTCGTCAGATACCTACAGAGAGATACGGGAATAATTGAAAGTTTCGTTATTAATACCTTATTATCTCTTTATTTACATTCATACCAATATTTATTCACGGTAATTTTAGTCTTGATAGTTTGTGTGACAAACCTCAAGAAACAGTTTTCACAACAATAGAAAATTGTACCAGAGATAAATGTTTGAGGTGGGAAGAAACATTGGCATATAGAGATTGGGAGAAAAGTATGCAAGGTTATTTAGGGTGAGGATTTTGTTTTAAGCCACATGAGCAGAGTATTTCAAAGATGTTTTAAACGAAGGATTAGTGCTACTCCCATTATTTGTAATCCGGACAGATGTTGGATTTAATAGGTTATTTTTAACGGTTTAATGTTGGACCTATATCACAACTTTAAGTATGTGTCACAATTTGGCTTCTCCTATTCAAATTACAAATCTCAAGAAGATGAAATTACTACCAGAATGCTAATTGATTAAAACGTTTCGATTCTCACAAGATAATAATCAAACCCATATCACCTCCGATCCCAAAGTAGTCCATCAACTTAATATTTCAGTCTGGTAATATAAATATCTTGAATTGAGAATAAATTTCCTGCCCCTATAATTACCACACGAACTGTGATCTTGAACTTAGCGATAATAATACTAGTAGTAAAATTCTTAAGAAAAACCCTTTATCACGAAAATAATGAACTCTACAGTTATCACTTAACAATGGAATCATTCACATTTCCCAGCAAATAAGTAGTAATTTCGTCTGCCTTGAAAATTACTTCAGTTCATAATATAGGAGTAAAATGTAATCCCGTAATTAATCTATCTTCAATGGGATTTTAATTAATTTAATTAAATTATTTGCATAACAGCAAAAAAATTAATATTGTTAAACGGCTAAAAATGAATGATACCCCCACCCCTCTTTCACAAATAATTAAGTCACTACACAAATATATTTCCACAAACTAAACTGATCAATCCAGTCACACATACGATAATTAGCCTAAACAAATCGCCGCAATTAATGAAATCGAACGTCTCAAAACCAAGTTCATCATCGACAATGCATCGCGGACCGGCATTATAAAATAGCCCCCAAAACCATATATCGTCATAACCCATACCAAAAAGCAAAAAATCGGCAACAGTGCACCGCCGACCGAATTATAAAAAAGCCCCCAATCTAAATAACATCCTCCCAGGCAACACAAACTGAAAAACATGAAAATCGGAAACAGTGCACCGCCGACAGAATTATAAAAAAGCCCCAAAATTAAATAATGTCTTCCCAGGCAACACAAACGGAAAAACATGAAAATCGGAAACAGTGCACGGCCGACCGAATTATAAAAAAGCCCCAGAACTAAATATTGTGCTCCCAGGCAACACAAACCGAAAAACATGAAAATCGGAAACTGTGCACCGCCGACCGATTTATAAAAGAGCCCCAGAACTAAATAATGTCTTCCCAGGCAACACAAACCGAAAAACATGAAAATCGGAAAGAGTGCACCGCCGATCGAATTATAAAAAAGCCCCTAAACTAAATAATGTCCTCCCAGGCAACACAAACCAAAAAACATGAAAATCGGAAACAGTGCACCGCCGACCGAATTACAAAAAAAATCCCAAAACTAAATAATGTCCTTCCAGGTAACACAAACCCAAAAACATGGAAATCGGAAACAGTGCACCGCCGATCGAATTACAAAAAAGCCCCTAAACTAAATAATGTCCTTCCAGGCAACACAAACCGAAAAACATGAAAATCGGAAACAGTGCACCGCCGATCGAATTATAAAAAAGCCCCTAAACTAAATAATGTCCTTCCAGGCAACACAAACCGAAAAACATGAAAATCGGAAACAGTGTACGGTCGACCGAATTACAAAAAGCCCCAGAACTAAATAATGTTCTCCCAGGCAACACAAACCAAAAAACATGAAAATCGGAAACAGTGCACCGCCGATCGAATTATAAAAAAGCCCCCAAACTAAATAATGTCCTCCCAGGCAACACAAACCGAAAAACATGAAAATCGGAAACAGTGCACCGTCGACCGAATTACAAATAAGCCCCAGAACTAAATAATGTCTTCCCAGGCAACACAAGCCGAAAAACATGAAAATCGGAAACAGTGCACCGACGACCGAATTATAAAAATGTCCCAAAACTAAATAATGTCTCCCAGGCAACACAAACCGAAAAACATGAAAATCGGAAACAGTGCACCGCCGATCGAATTACAAATAAGCCCCAGAACTAAATATTGTCATCCGAGGCAACACAAACCGAAAAACATGAAAATCGGAAACAGTGCACCGCCGACCGAATTATAAAAATGTCCCAAAACTAAATAATGTCTCCCAGGCAACACAAACCGAAAAACATGAAAATTGGAAAAGGTGCACGGCCGACCGAATTATAAAAAAGCCCTAGAACTAAATAATGTCCTCGCAGGCAAAACAAACCGAAAAACATGAAAATCGGAAACAGTGCACCGCCGACCGAATTACAAAAAAAGCCCACAAACTCAATAATGACCTCCTAGACAACACAAACCGAAAAACATGAAAATCGGAAACAGTGCACTGCCGACCGAATTACGAAAAAGCCCCAGAACTAAATATTGTGCTCCCAGGCAACACAAACAGAAAAACATGAAAATCTGAAACAGTGCACCGCCGACCGAATTATAAAAAAGCCCCTAAACTAAATAATGTATTTCCACGAAAACACAAACCGAAAAACATGAAAATCGGAAACAGTGCATCGCCGACCGAATTATAAAAAAATGCCCTAGAACTAAATATTGTCCTCCCAGGCAACACAAACCGAAAAACATGAAAATCGTAAACAGTGCACCGCCGATCGAATTATAAAAAAGCCCCAAAACTAAATGATGTCCTTCCATGCAACAGAAACTCAAAAACATGGAAATCGGAAACAGTGCACCGCCGACCGAATTACAAAAAAAAAAGCCCCCAAACTAAATAATGTCCTTCCAGGCAACACAAACCCAAAAACAGGAAAATCGGAAACAGTGCACCGCCGATCGAATTACAAAAAAGCCCCAGAACTAAATAATGTCCTCCCAGGCAACACAAACCGAAAAACATGAAAATCTGAAACAGTGCACCGCCGATCGCATTATAAAAAAGCCCCTAAACTAAATAATGTCCTCCCAGGCAACACAAACCGAAAAACATGAAAATCGGAAAGAGTGCACCGCCGACCGAAATACAAAAAAAAAAGCCCCCAAACTAAATAATGTCCTTCCAGGCAACACAAACCCAAAAACATGGAAATCGGAAACAATGCACCGCCGACCGAATTATAAAAAGCCCCCAAACTAAATAACGTCGTCCCAGGCAACACAAACCGAAAAACATGAAAATCCGAAACAGTGCACCGCCGATCGAATTATAAAAAAGCCCCTAAACTAAATAATGTCCTCCCAGGCAACACAAACCGAAAAACATGGAAATCGGAAACAATGCACCGCCGACCGAATTATAAAAAAGCCCCCAAACTAAATAACGTCGTCCCAGGCAACACAAACCGAAAAACATGAAAATCCGAAACAGTGCACCGCCGATCGAATTATAAAAAAGCCCCTAAACTAAATAATGTCCTCCCAGGCAACACAAACCGAAAAACATGGAAATCGGAAACAATGCACCGCCGACCGAATTATAAAAAAGCCCCCAAACTAAATAATGTCGTCCCAGGCAACACAAACCGAAAGACATGAAAATCCGAAACAGTGCACCGCCGATCGAATTATAAAAAACCCCTAAAGTAAATAATGTCCTCCCAGGAAACACAAACAGAAAAACATGAAAATCGGGAACAGTGCACCGCCGATCGAATTACAATAAAGCCCCAGAACTAAATAATGTCCTGCCAGGCAACACAAACCGAAAAACATTAAAATCGGAAAGAGTGCACCGCCGACCGAATTACAAAAAAAGCCCACAAACTCAATAATGACCTCCTAGACAACACAAACCGAAAAACATGAAAATCGGAAACAGTGCACGGCCGACCGAATTATAAAAAAGCCCCCAAACTAAATAATGTCCTCCCAGGCAACACAAACCGAAAAACATGAAAATCGGAAAGAGTGCACGGCCGACCGAATTACAAAAAAGCATCAGAACTAAATATTCTGCTCCCAGGCAACACAAACCAAAAACATGAAAATCGGAAACAGTGCACCGCCGACCGAAGTATAAAAAAGCACCCAAACTAAATAATGTCCTCCCAGGCAACACAAACCGAAAAACATGAAAATCGGAAACAGTGCACCGTCGACCGAATTATAAAAAAGCCCCAGAACTAAATAATGTCTTCCCAGGCAACACAAGCCGAAAAACATGAAAACCGGAAACAGTGCACCGCCGACCGAATAAAAAAGCCCCAAAATTAAATAATGTCTTCCCAGGCAACACAAACCGAAAAACATGAAAATCGGAAACAGTGCACCGCCGATCGAATTACAAAAAAGCCCCAGTACTAAATATTGTCATCCGAGGCAACACAAACCGAAAAACATGAAAATCGGAAACAGTGCACCGCCGACCGAATTATAAAAATGTCCCAAAACTAAATAATGTCTTCCCAGGCAACACAAACCGAAAAACATGAAAATTGGAAAAGGTGCACGGCCGACCGAATTATAAAAAAGCCCTAGAACTAAATAATGTCTTCCCAGGCAACACAAACCGAAAAACATAAAAATCGGAAACAGTGCACCGCCGATCGAATTATAAAAAAGCCCCTAAACTAAATAATGTCTTTCCACGAAATCACAAACCGAAAAACATGAATATCGGAAACAGTGCACCGCCGACCGAATTATAAAAAAAGCCCTAGAACTAAATATTGTCCTCCCAGGCAACACAAACCGAAAAACATGAAAATCGCAAACAGTGCACCAGTGACCGAATTATAAAAAAAAACAAAAACAAAAATCTGACGAAAAAAAAATCTTACAGCTTAAATAACCCTGCCCTAAATTACATTGTCATTTTACCTCTGAGCCCCACTTTTTTCCCCACACCATGGGCTAAATGGTTAGGTCACATGAACCCCGAAGGCTCACAGAAGGTAGGGGGAGGGTACCCACTGGAATAGCAGAGACAGATGGGAGACAGATGTTGTATTTTGATTGATAGTTGGGAGACAGATGGTAACTTCCCGTCAAGGCCATCCAGCGTGTTCTTTAACGTAAATAGATTAAGACTCTCTCCCACACAGGGACACGGCTTAACGTCCCAACCGACGGACGGTGGCATTTCCAAGCCCATCGGTGTCCCCTACTAACCATGGGCAGGGTTGGGAAATTTGCCGAGATAAATCTAAACGCTGAGCCAGCTCGGACTCGAACTTTGGAACTACATATTACAAGCCTGGTGACTCCGCCACTCTCACCCCACCTCTAAATTTTTCATTAACTTTTCTGATTCTATGAAAAACTGCCGTTTTTTCACACACCGACAATTCTACAATACCCATAATTACTACATCAAATAGCCGCCAAACGTTTCCACATATTAACGATAAATCATATAACTAAATTTAAAAGACTCCTAAAGATACAAGAAAAATTAATAAATCACTATAATACATTAATAATTACCATACAACACGTAACTACTAAAAAACATTCAATTGTTTATTCAAATATTCATGTGTTCTTCACTATCGCCATTTTCAATCCCACACGCAAAAACTGGCATTCTTTCCCCCAAGCATACTCCCCCATTACAAGGGCCCCAAAATATATTTAATAACAAATTATAAACCATATCTTTAACAATTTTTAAAAAAAAGCTAGAACATATAATTATTCGTATCCTACCTATCACTGAACCCCCCCCCCCCTTATTAAATATATAATACACACGCACTTACCTCTAACCATATAGGTATGTTATCCAAAGAAGTCATCAAGCAAAAATGGCAAAAAAAACAAACGCAACTTCACACTCTCGTCAAATCATACACATAACACACGACTCTACATTACCCACCCAAAAGAAACAAATCAAAGAGCCATAGGCGACCAACAACCAACACTTACGTTTCTGCGTCATACTTTACAAATCGAATCATACTTTACACTTCGACGTTACACGCCACTCGAGCAATGCCATCTATAGGCTGAGGACCGTAACCACTACACGGGCCTCTTAAACTTGTCTAACTACTATTTGTCTTTGTATAAATTTATTTTCTGTTCATAATATAGGTCCGGCACTAAAATTATTTTAAAGTACTATAAATTTTGATTCCATGCAGAATATCATTTTATCCTATCCTGCCAAGTGGAATATTTTAGAAATTGAGAAACTACTCAACACTCCCACTCCCTACCGAAATTGAAATCTGGGAAGCTAAATTCCCCAAACGTCCCCCCGACGCAAAATTCTTTAATTCTCCTCTAAATTAAATTCTCAGATTCCACCCCCATCCCCCGAAACTAAATCCTGGGTACGTGCGTGTTTGGGGACACTTATTCAAAAAATTTCGATTTCTTTAGCTTAATTAAAGTTTTTCTCCACAGTTTATGAACTCCTTACCAAAACCATTAGGCTTATCGTACTAATGCAACCTCTGAATTTATTATCTGTCAAGGCCAATAAATGTTATCATGTGCCAAGGACAAAAGATTAAGCGGAAAAAAAACCCCTCGACTCTGTTCTCTTTTGGGGGACGTTGAAATATCTTACGAAGTTTTTACTCGAACAGACATGGGAAAAATACTTACCAATATGCAGCTGCTCCTAAAATGAATGTCCATAACAGCCAATTTGGAAAATTAATCAGCTGTAACCATTCCATTGCGAAAACTCGTTGAGCAGAGACCAGAGAGCTGTGCACTTGCCTCTTATACGAACAAGCTCTGTCCAAAACAGGAAGTAGCACTAATCGTTCATACGTTTCTCCGTTCATACGTCATAGTTACATTACGTCATAGTTACATCAGTTACATTTACCACGTGATCATCAATAAAGAAGAGATAAAAACTTTGTGCAAGCAGGCGAGGCCATTCTGAATAGGTAAGGCTGTAAGGCAACGCTTCAGCGAAATTTTTTGAGCGGCTCCAAAATTCAGGATGGGTACAGTTAAATTTTTGATTTCTGATTTATATTATGCTGATGATTTAGCCCATTTGGCAAATGATATTGATGAGATGAACTCTTTCATTCGAGCTGTTGATGAGACTAGTAGTAGAGTAGGTTTGGTTATAAACAGAGAGAAAACTAAAGTGATGAAAATTGGTCAGGCAGGCTGTGATTCAGTTAATCTGAATGGTTGCAGTCTTGAGCAGGTGTCACAGTTTATTTTATCTTGGGAGCTATGTAACAGATACCGGTAATGTGCGGCATGAGATTAACAGAGAGACCTGCCGGGAGACGATAGGGATTGCTGCCGGAGTTGTTTTACCTCTAGAGCGGCACTTTTTTGCACACCATGGGCTAAATGGCCAGGTCACATGGACCCCGAAGGCTCAGAGAAGGTTGGGGGAGGGGATCCACTGGAACAGCTGTTGGGAGACAGATGGTAGCCTCCCGTCAAGGCCATCCAGCGTGTTCTTTAATGTACACAGGGTACGGCTCTCCCGCACACGGGGCCACGGCTTAACGTCCCATCCGACGGCCTTTCCAAGCCCATCGGTGTCCCCTACTGACCGTGGGCAGGGCGAGGAATTTTGCTGACCCAGCTGGGACTCGAACCTGGGAACTACAGATTACGAGCCTGGCGCGCTACAGACTGAGCCACCACCGCCCTAATGTTACTTGCAATTTAAACTTGTTTCATTCCTATAATTACACTTAAAAATGTAATCCATATAAACATTTTCGCTTTTCATTCTTTAGGTTTCTACCGAACTATTATACAGTAGATTTTTAGCTTATTTGTTTTAATATCAAGCTAATATTTTCACTTTGTCCTCTATCTCTTTGTAGACATTCAACTCTTAGTTTTTAAAAGATAAACTAAAAATCCTCTTTGGGTTGGATAGGTGTCAATGAAATATTATAATTCCATTTTTCGAATCTGTAGGAGCTTCTTCTAACGGTGAAAAAATTTGGGAAATTTTTAAAGGAATTGCCCGAATGATTATCGCGTTTGGCTACTGATCTACGGGACCTGGGTTCGAGCCACGGGTAAAGCATAGATGTTTGTGTTGTCTTTCTGCTGAGGTCCCACTACCTATACAGACCTTCTACTATAATGTATAAACTGACAGGCTCCTGTCAGAACTCTGTGGCAAGCAGCTGCTTAAGGGGTTATTTATTTATTTAATTTTATTTATTGCAAACAACTTATGATATTTATCCCGTAACTGCTGCTAAACTATTTTAGGTAAGCTCACACTGCTAGCCGGTCAAATTGACCGACACGCTTAAATCGCTGGTTTCGTCGCTATGCACTTTTTTTGGTTTCTTTTAATATCTCTGATATCACCTATACTGTCTTCTTCAATGGAATCAGAGTCATGCTCACTTTCAAACATCTTCGCAATCAGAAACTATGTCACTTGCAAATTCGTCATAATCCGGCAAAATATCGTCGGCAACCTCCTCGAATTTTTGATGATAAGCAATTCGAAGAGACGGTTATCAAACATTTGATAACCGTCTCTTCGAATTCTTTGTCGGTTGCCCTTACTCATTTAGGGTACTGGGACGTGATTACATTTTAAAATAGCCTAAATTAACTTCACCTTAAAATAACATTATAAAAAACGTATAACGTACTTACTGCTTCCGGTCAAAATGACCGGTAGGACACTAAAATATTAAGATATCTTGATAAGTAGCACGAATGCACAACAGCGCTTCTACCTGTCGACTGATATTCGGAATGTGAGAAAATACACTGGCGCATGAATTCGCAACTATAAAGTTTACCGCGTTTATTTTTATTTTAAATAGCGCTATGGTCGAATTGACCGGATAGCAGCAGTTATGGGTTAAGCTAGAAACTTGAAATTTAGGTGTTAGAATGTGGTGATCAAGGGGCTTACACTGACAGCAGCGAATTTAACCCTTGGAGTGGGGGGGGGGGGGAAAGCAACTTTTTAAAGAGATATCGGAAAAATATTTTTGAGTTATGCAAGTGCTAATTTTTTGCATTTTCCTAATCCATTAATTATTAATTATCCATTAATTACAATCAAGGCAGGCCCAAAAATTTTGCCCATCTCAAGGGAACTTCGTTTTGGCCACTCAAAAATAAATCTACATTTAGCAGTTCAGTAAACATTAGTCTGTAATGAAGCTTATTGTCTAGGCGAAAAAATCTCTTGCTTCAAATTTATATGCAGGATAGTAATTTTGGTACGATGTTTTTATTAAAACTAATGGAATTTAGAATATTCTCTAAAGCCAGATACCAGATTTATCTGAATACAAGGATGCAATAGATACAATAGCTAGTTAGTTCACTGAATACCGCAGATATAGTTCATTGATATGTCATGCCCACAGAGATTTATCCTGTGGACGCGACTAGGGGGCCAAAAGGTCCTTGGATATTCATTTTGTATGATAAAACAAAGACCCTTGTTTTGCCATCGAGTTCTGCAAATTTGCCTTGACGCCGTTTTCCACAGAAGTCGAGTTTTCGCTCCGGGCATGGAAACTTCGCGACTAGAGAGCCGCGGTGAGCATAAAAGGCCACAGGGAAAGCGTACCTACCTGTTTCAGCCATCCTCGACCAATAGCCATCGTTCGCGTCAGCTTTACACGCTGACCTCCGCTAGAGGTCGCAGCGGAAAAAGGTGGGAAGTATGAACCGTTTGGAAGAAAGGGTGTCTTCTCTCCCGTCTCTCGAGCGATGTGGTTGGAACTCTTCGAGGAGGGTGTGTGTTCCTCCTTTGTCTTAGCTGAATTCTGCAGATAGTGCGTAATCCGACAATGCCTCACTCACCAGCCAAGCGGCCCACGAACGGCGTCTCCACGACGGTAACATGAAAAGCAAGTATGGGTCACTGTCATCATTAAATCTGTATATTTCCACATGTGCACTTTTCTGCCAGCCGCCGCCACCGTGCCCCAAATCGGGACCATGAAATGTAAGAACTTTTTTAGAGATAGTGGCTCGGACTTAAAGTATGGACTTTGAGGAGAATTTTTCGCCTCCACCACTGTAAAGGTTGTCCTTGCTTAATGAGTGGTGTAGCTGGAAAATGTACCCCAAATATGGGAGGAATTTTGTAGTAGAAAAATGTCGAAATAATATTTAGAAAATAAATAGTGTGTTTAATCGTTAAGTACGATTTATCTCTGTTTTTCTAATTGTTGAATGTTAAATTACTTGGAATACTGTGTTGAGAGTTTGCCTTAGTCTAAACAGCGTAAACGTAGCACGGCCAGAGACAGTGGGAAAAAAGGTTGCACCGCCCTAATAATAAAGGGGGGGTCACAACTAATTGGTTTCGGTGACCAGGATGATTCGAACCTGAGAATTATTGCGGATAATATTTTTGAAAGTTATTGCGGCAAAGGATAGAAAAAGAGTAACATGTGAAAAAAAAATATTTTTACTTCTGAGTAGAATAGATGAATCTGATAAAGTTTAAGAATATGCATGTACAATTACAGTGGCAGAAATACTAAGAATGTTAAAAATAAGAGTAAATTATTGTGATATTATTGTAAATTATTGTGAAATAATTCATCTGTTGGGGGAAAAATTTATCGAAATACTTGTAAATCTATTTAATCTATCCATTGAGCAGGGAATTTTCCCTGATGTTTTGAAAAAAAGCTACTATTGTTCCTATTTTTAAAGACGGTGACCCAAAGGAATTAGGGAATTATAGACCTATTGCATTACTCTCAGTAATATCTAAAATGTTTGAAAAAATAGTGAAAAATAAATTATATGAATATCTGGAAAAAAAATGTTTTCTCAGTAGCAATCAGTTTGGGTTTAGAGAAAAAATGGGTACGAATGATGCATTGTTGCAGGTAACAAATACGATTTACACAGCTATGAATAACAGTGATCATGCATTAACGTCTGTCTTGTAAGACATTTAGTTTCATTTAAATTTATGTGTACATGATATTATGCATTAATCCATTCTCAACTAACATATGGTATAAAATCTTGGGGAGGCATGTATTTCAATAATTTTAAACAACTTTTAGTGCTGCAAAAGAGATTTATTCGCTTATTAACTAAAAGCCCCAAAACGCAACCTTCATTACCTTTATTTCGAGAAGCAGGAATTTTGCCTTTACGCTATGATTATTTTTTCGAAATAATTAAATACTTTCCCTTTGGAAATGATAGCATCAAAACTGACACGAATAATTACCAATTACGACGAGATAAAAACATAAATTATGAAATTCCTGCATTACATAAGGAAATTTTCAGGCACTATTATTTGTATTTAGCACCGAAATTTCTTTCCTCTCTCCCAGTCAGCATGAAAAATATTACGAATTATCATTTGTTTTCTAAAGTTCTCAAGAAATACATTTTGAAACTGGATGATGTGGAAACTTTTTTGCATTAATCTACTATAACTGTTATATGTAACATGGATATTGAATGTTTCTGACTTTCACACTTCTGGATTACTAGAAATTTTCTGTTTTGAGTTGTTTTCGTTTTTTTTTTTGTGTATTATTCAATGTGACGACTGATGTTTTCAATTGAAATTGTTTCTATATTGAGATCTCACGAACGAGCCTGCTCTTGTGAGACTTCAAAAGTTTTTGTATACTGTAAAATATTATCTGAAATAAAAATTATCTAAATCTAAAAAAAAAATATTATATGTGGAATGTTATGAAGTGTATGTTAAATAGTAAGAGGGTGGATTTTTTTAGTGAGGATTGTATCACATGTTTGAGTTAGGATTTTCAGGTTCATCTGTTGAAACAATTTTTATTTTTGAGTACAGTGAAATAATATGGAATTAAATATTTTAGTTTGTAAGATAATTGTAAAATTCTAGCTAGGCCCAGGAGTAGAATGTATGAAGAGATTTTTAGAAATTCGACTAGGGACTGCTGCACTATTCTATTTTAGATAGGAGTGATTTTTCTTGCCATTAAATTGCATTTCTGTGTGCGCCTCCATTGCACTTAGGAGGCACAAAATCCCAACATACAGCACAACACTCAGTACACTATTTGCGTAATAGAAGGAAACCCTCGAGCCAATGGATAGTCAGGACGAAAGCGCACAACCCATCCGGGAGCCGTCCCCAACAGCGGGAACTCTCCTGGCGGGGTTCGTGAATTTAGTAAACCCATATGAAGGAGATAGCAGCCGCACTGCAGCAGCATTTTTCGAGCAGTTAGAGGGAGAAGGAAAAATCGCAGTCGAGCGAGATGGCAATCATTGCCCGCTCGAAGTTGCGAGGAGCCGCCGCGGAATTTGTTAATCAATCACCGGAACTGAGGAACGAAGAAGATTTTGGCATTTTTAAAAGAGCAGTGTTGGAAAGGTTTGACAGTGAGACACCGTTAGCCACCCGTTTTCACGAATTTACAAGCTGTCAGCAAGCGGCAAACGAAAGTGTCCCAGAGTATGCTGCCCGCATCCGAACCCGGGCCTATCAGTTCTTGGGAACCTCAGGAAGGAGCACAGACAACGATGATCATGGAATCGGCGATCAGATACTCCTTGCCCAGTTTTTGGCAGGTCTGATCCCGCGACTCAGGCGGTTAGTGCTGTCCCATAACCCCAGCACTTTTGAGGAGGCATTAGCTAAGGCGATATTAGAGGAAAGCAACGAGCGTGCCTCCGGACGGACGGCAGCCATACGAGCGCTTGACGAGGAAACCCCCCCCCCTCGTAAGAACCACGGAATCGAACCCTCTGCCCCAGCTTCAGGACCTGTTGGCAGCCCTTCCGCTGTGCCAGATCCAGGCAGATTTGGTGCGTTTAGGGGAGCGCCTCCACCAGATTGAAGGACAGCAAGAATGAAACCGCACAAATCGGCGCCTCAGCGTATCATCAACTACAGCGAGCCTGCGGCCGATCAGAAGAGAGCGGCAAGCAGAACCGATTCTCCTCCCCTCCGCGCACGCTACCCAGGAGAGACGAAGGAGACGTGCAGCTATGACGCAACAGACAGCGCGAAACGAGTCTTCGGCGCTCGCATCTCCGTGGTGACGTCATCTGCTCATTCTTGAAAGCGGCCGAAGAACGCTCGCGCGAGAAATCGCGTGATTTCTCCCGTGTGCACTGGCAGAACCGGTTGCACGCGGGAGTGGTGACGTGTTGGAGAGACTCTGGCGAGGCGGCAGTGCTGCACCCCCCCCCCATGGGTCGAGGAAGGAAGCATGCCGGAGAGATGACGTCATGTCGTGGCGCTCGTCTCATCTTCTCGGGCCCGGGAGATTGCGAGAGCAACGACATAGACACACCGGTGTTTCCGGTGGTGACGCAACCCCTCCCCCACGCACACGTGCTACTATCGATCCATTGACCGGAAGGAACGAAGAGTTATTGAACATATTGTAGACCTGTTGCGACAGCCCTCAGTGAAGTAGTTTTGAGATTTTAGAGTGAATTTACTGAGAAGTGGTTTTTAGATTGTCATTGTAGAATGACTTAGTAAAATGATGTCATTATAGAGTGAATTTACTGAGAAGTGATTTTTAGATTGTCATTGTAGAATGACTTAGTAAAATGATTTTGTCATTATAGAGTGAATTTAATGGAAGAGTGATTTTTTGATTGTCATTGTAGAATGACTTAATAAAATGATTTTGTCGTTATAGAGTGAATTTAATGGAAGCGTGATTTTTAGATTGTCATTGTAGAATGACTTAGTAAAATGATTTTGTCATTATAGAGTGAATTAATGGAAGAGTGATTTGTAGGTTGTCATTGTAGAATGACTTAGTAAAATGATTTTGTCGTTATAGAGTGAATTAATGGAAGAGTGATTTTTTGATTGTCATTGTAGAATGACTTAATAAAATGATTTTGTCGTTATAGAGTGAATTTAATGGAAGAGTGATTTTTAGATTGTCATTGTAGAATGAATTAGTAAAATAATTTTGTCATTATAGAGTGAATTTAATGGAACAGTGATTTTTAGATTGTCATTGTAGAATGACTTAATAAAATGAGTTTGTCATTATAGAGTGAATTTAATGGAAGAGTGATTTTTAGATTGTCATTGTAGAATGACTTAATAAAATGATTTTGTCGTTATAGAATGAATTTAATGGCAGAGTGATTTTTAGATTGTTATTGTAGAATGACTTAGTAAAATGATTTTGTCATTATGGAGTGAATTTAATGGAAGAGTGATTTTTAGATTGTCATTATAGAATGACTTAATAAAATGATTTTGTCGTTATAGAGTGAATTTAATGGAAGAGTGATTTTTAGATTGTCATTGTAGAATGACTTAGTAAAATGATTTTGTCATTATAGAGTGAATTTAATGGAAGAGTGATTTTTAGATTGTCATTGTAGAATGACTTAGTAAAATGATTTTGTCATTATAGAGTGAATTAATGGAAGAGTGATTTTTTGATTGTCATTGTAGAATGACTTAGTAAAATGATTTTGTCATTATAGAGTGAATTTAATGGAAGAGTGATTTTTAGATTGTCATTGTAGAATGACTTAATAAAATGATTTTGTCGTTATAGAGTGAATTTAATGGAGGAGTGATTTTTAGATTGTCATTGTAGAATGACTTAGTAAAATGATTTTGTCATTATAGAGTGAATTTAATGGAAGAGTGATTTTTAGATTGTCATTGTAGAATGACTTAATAAAATGATTTTGTCGTTATAGAGTGAATTTAATGGAAGAGTGATTTTTAGATTGTCATTGTAGAATGACTTAGTAAAATGATTTTGTCATTATAGAGTTGATTAATGGAAGAGTGATTTTTTGATTGTCATTGTAGAATGACTTAATAAAATGATTTTGTCGTTATAGAGTGAATTTAATGGAAGAGTGATTTTTAGATTGTCATTGTAGAATGACTTAGTAAAATGATTTTGTCATTATAGAGTTGATTAATGGAAGAGTGATTTTTTGATTGTCATTGTAGAATGACTTAATAAAATGATTTTGTCGTTATAGAGTGAATTTAATGGAAGAGTGATTTTTAGATTGTCATTGTAGAATGACTTAGTAAAATGATTTTGTCATTATAGAGTGAATTAATGGAAGAGTGATTTTTTGATTGTCATTGTAGAATGACTTAGTAAAATGATTTTGTCATTATAGAGTGAATTTAATGGAAGAGTGATTTTTAGATTGTCATTGTAGAATGACTTAGTAAAATGATTTTGTCATTATAGAGTGAATTTAATGGAAGAGTGATTTTTAGATTGTCATTGTAGAATGACTTAATAAAATGATTTTGTCGTTATAGAGTGAATTTAATGGAAGAGTGATTTTTAGATTTTCATTGTAGAATGACTTAGTAAAATGATTTTGTCGTTATAGAGTGAATTTAATGGAAGAGTGATTTTTAGATTGTCATTGTAGAATGACTTAGTAAAATGATTTTGTCATTATAGAGTGAATTAATGGAAGAGTGATTTTTTGATTGTCATTGTAGAATGACTTAGTAAAATGATTTTGTCATTATAGGGTGAATTTAATGGAAGAGTGATTTTTAGATTGTCATTGTAGAATGACTTAATAAAATGATTTTGTCGTTATGGAGTGAATTTAATGGAAGAGTGATTTTTAGATTGTCATTGTAGAATGGCTTAGTAAAATGATTTTGTCATTATAGAGTGAATTTCATGGAAGAGTGATTTTTAGATTGTCATTGTAGAATGACTTAATAAAATGATTTTGTCTTTATAGAGTGAATTTAATGGAAGAGTGATTTTTAGATTGTCATTGTAGAATGACAGTAAAATGATTTTGTCATTATAGAGTGAATTTAATGGAAGAGTGATTTTTAGATTGTCATTTTAGAATGACTTAATAAAATGATTTTGTCGTTATAGAGTGAATTTAATGGAAGAGTGATTTTTAGATTGTCATTGTAGAATGACTTAGTAAAACGATTTTGTCATTATAGAGTGAATTAATGGAAGAGTGATTTTAGATTGTCATTGTAGAATGACTTAATAAAATGATTTTGTCATTATAGAGTGAATTTAATGGAAGAGTGATTTTTAGATTGTCATTGTAGAATGACTTAATAAAATGATTTTGTCGTTATAGAGTGAATTTAATGGAAGAGTGATTTTTAGATTGTCATTGTAGAATGACTTAGTAAAATGATTTTGTCATTATAGAGTGAATTTAATGGAAGAGTGATTTTTAGATTGTCATTGTAGAATGACTTAGTAAAATGATTTTGTCATTATAGAGTGAATTTAATGGAAGAGTGATTTTTAGATTGTCATTGTAGAATGAATTAACAGTAGGAAATTATTTAAAGCATTGTGACACAAAGTTACGTTTTGTGAATTGTCGGGTTATCTAGATGAGTTAATTGAAGGATTAATTGTCTGAGTTATTGACGAATAGTAGAGATAGAATTAGTGGAAGAGAATTAGTTCAAGTTGTTGTATTGTGAATTATTGACAAATAGTAGAGATAGAATTAATTTATGGAAGAGAATTAGTTCAAATTATTGTATTGTGAATTATTGACAAATAGTAGAGATATAATTAATTAATGGAAAAGAATTAGTTGAAATTATTGTATTTTGAATCATTGGAAATTGTAGAAAGGAGTTAATTGCGGAAGTTGTTGTGTTGAGCATTGTCAAATTATCGAGATTGAATTAATTAAAGAATTAACTATTTTGAATTATTGCCAATTCGTAAAAACGATGTAAATCAAAGAGTAATTATTGTGAATTGTTGTCGAGTTGTCGCGACTGAAGTAGTTGACGAAGTAAGGTATTAATTAAGAGTATATAAAGAGATGATTTAGATGTTATTACAGGATTGTTATGTAAGACATAGGAAGTAAGAAGGAATAAAATAGGAGTTAAATGAGAATGTGACTGGCAGATTAGATAAGTAAATGTAGCAAATGTTTTTAAGGAATAACTACTATTCAAGGTCAACTGTGAATGTAACATGTACTGGGTCCTAATGGCCCCAGAGATAGAATTTGAGTGAATCATTGAATCCCGTGGCGGTAGGCACGGAGACGGACTGTGTGATTGTGAATTAAGTGCATGTGGAAAACCAGATTTGTGACCCTTTCCCTTTTATCTTTTTGTTTCATGTGCTGTGGAGACTTCTGCAAGCCGACGCCCAAGAGAGTGGTCCAGGCGGACCAAACCATGAGAGTTTTGATTCTTAGTGCACCTGTTGCTATGCCATGTGACACCGGGACTCGTCGAAAAAAAAAAAAACCAGAACTGTGGCAGTGTAACCTAGGAAATCGCCTTCTCTTAAATCAGATGGGTGCATCGTTATCTATGGACAGTCGAAGACCTTTCCGTCCCCGCCTATTTCCCCCTCTCCCTAAAGGGGGATAGGTATGCTGAGCCCACAGAGATCCTGTGGACGCGACTAGGGGGCCAAAAGGTCCTTGGATATTCATTTTGCATGATGAAACAAGACTCTTGTTTTGCCATCGAGTTCTGCAAATTTGCCTTGACGCCGTTTTCCACAGAAGTCGAGTTTTCGCTCCCGGCATGGAAACTTTGCGACTAGAGAGCCGCGGTCAGCATCAAAGCCCACAGGGAAGGCGTACCTACCGGTCTCAGCCATCCTCGACCAATAGCCATCGTCCGCGTCAGCTTTATGCGCTGACCTCCGCTAGAGATCGCGGCGGAAAAAGGTGGGAAGTATGAACCGTTTGGAAGAAAGGGTGTCTTCTCTCCCCGTCTCTCGAGCGATGTGGTTGGAACTCTTTGAGGAGGGTGTGCGTCCTCCTTTGTCTTAGCTGAATTCTGCAGATAGTGTGTAATCCGACAATGCCTCACTCACCAGCCAAGCGGCCCACGAACGACGTCTCCACAACGGCAACATGAAAAGCAGGTATGGGTCACTGTCATCATTAAATCTGTATATTTCCACATGTGCGCGTTTCTGCCAGCCGCCGCCACCGTGCCCCAAATCGGGACCACGAAATGTAAGAACTTTTTTAGAGCAAGTGGCTCGGACTTATAATATGGACTTTGAGGAGAATTTTTCGCCTCCACCACTGTAAAGGTTGTCCTTGCTTAATGAGCGGCGTAGCTGGAAAATGTACCCCAAATATGTGAGGAATTTTGTAATAGAAAAATGTCGAAATAGTAATTAGAAAATAAACGGTGTGTTTAATCGTTAAGTACGGTTTATTTCCGTTTTTCTAATTGTTGAATGTTAAATTACTTGGAATACTGTGTTGAGAGTTTGCCTTAGTCTAAACAGCGTAAACGGAGCACGGCCAGAGATAGTGGGATAAAATGTTGCACTGCCCTAATAACAAAGGGGGATGTACAACAAATTGGTTTCTTTAAAAAAATACACAACGCAAATGTACACCCGTTTGGGGAAGTGAATCCCTTTGGCGATTTCTCCCATAGTTGTCACCACCACATCACCCAGAGCTGGTGGGGTGCACAACAAAACCATTCTTCTGGTCCAAAATGATGGTTTGGAAAGGCTACTGTCTGTGGAATGAGAGGTAAAGATGTGGCTCCGTGTATGGGGAGCCTTACTCTCTGAACGTTAAAGAACACTCTGGATGACGGGAAGCTACCATCTGTCTTCTAACAGCTGTCCAGTGAGTCCCGTCCCTATAATATTCTCCGAGCTTTCTGAGTCATTGTGACTTTTCCATTTAGTCCATTGTGTACCAAAAAACAATACCGCTCAAAGATAAAACAACTCAGTTTTTTGACCTTTTGATTTCTAGACCGTCACTCCGACCTCTATTTGACCTTGAATGCGACGCCAGATCCGAAGGTTCCTCTGATTTCTGAGTTCTATAGTTGCGATGGGCAGACAGTGTCACACAAGACCTTGTTAGAAGTGGTCTACAGTGGCCAGATGTAGCTCAGGACAGATGTGTATGAAGCACTAAATTCCACAATCTGGATGTATCTCCGTAGCTCAAGGCTGCCTGAGGATGATGATGATGATGACTACTTGAACTAGCTCTATTCCTCAATTTTAACTCTACAACACACTAGTGTATCGAAATTTGACCTTTGACCTCGAAGGACCCATTGCATCCAAAATTGGACAAAGTGTCCAACATGTACCACCCAAAAAGCCCCAGGAATCACTTTTTAGCTCTCTAGCACTGAAAAGTATATAGTTGACCTTTGACCTCGAAGGACCCTCTGGATTCAAAATTTAATAACGTTTCCAAGATCTGCTGTCTGAATCTCCCCTTCCCCCCCTGATACCTATTTTCACGTTTCTCGCACTTGTAAATTAAGGTTTGACTTGCCATTCTGCTTGATAGTTATATTTAACGTGATCCCCTGTCAGCCGTCAGTCAGTCGACCGTCAATCACTTACAATCGTCTATGTATGCATATAAGATGCAGCAAAACCTTATTTAGTCGATGCTCGATTATCCGATTTAAAATTTAAACAAGCAGAATGAAAAGTATAAAATGTGTGAGGCATGTTCAGAAATGGCATTGTTGACTGCGTCGTTAGAACCGTTTAACCGTCGAATGTCAGTTTCCATTGGGACCACACGAGGAAATTGACATGCCTCAGAAAGTCAGCGTATTATAGTGCATTTCATGTTTAATTCCATTGAAAGATAACACACACGGAGTCCTCATTTTTCACAGAGCAAGACGCTACAGATGGATTGTGTAATGCTCGTTATTGAAATTGCCTCTCCTGCTAAGTGTAACTATATTTGTGTTAAATAATATAACTTTTTATTACAAACAATATATTTTTATTAAAAACTGTGAATTATAACTATTTGTGACAAAGTAAAATATCCAATATAATCAATACAAGAAAAATTAATAAGGTCAATAAGTTATGAAGAAAACAAGCAAATAATAATAATAAAAAAAAAACACTAAACACGAATCTCCCGCATTAAAGGTGGGTTTCCTGTATTGTTTCTGTAGATAATAATATACAAGCAGCTGCTTGAGGGGGTATTTATTTTTTTATTTTTAAGACGAAAAGTTGGGTTAACTTAAACAACAGTGTTTTCTTTTTTTACGAGGTAAGATCAATTTAAAATTCAGTAGTCTATTTTTCAATTCCTGTTCGTTTTGTTAACTGAAATTTGCTAAGATGTTGAATTAAATAGTTTCCAAGGTTCAGGTTAAAATGCGCTAGTTACCAAATGTAGAACTCTTACAGGTAGAAGAAATTCTCTGGTAAATACCAAACAAAGTATTCTTCTTTCATATTTCATTTCTTTTAGCACTGTTTGGATTTCCACTGTTAACTTTTACTTACACGTGCAAACTTGTATTTCGTAACGAATTTCAAGAAGTATTTTTCAAATATTTTTATCTTCCATCTTTTTGGGAAACGACAGAGCTCATGAGAATTCAAACGAATTTATTCAAACAGAATTACGAATGATCAGCTGATATAAGAGAAAATTAAAACGGCATTACATTGCTTAAAGTTAACTTTTTAATTTTTGTCATATGATGATCTATTTATCACGTGAAAATGTTTTTAAACAAAAGTACCATTATCGCTTTCAATCTCTTTTATTGAACTAGTTTAAAATCTTATAATGCTCAATAGTTTCATGTTCTTTTAGATTTAATCAGTACAATGTTTTCTTAATTGACACATATCAATTTAATTCTTGATAAATTTCTTTTTCGAAGATTATCGCTCTGCTTCTGACTTCAGGCGTTCTTAGCTTCTATCTGTAGCGTCACTTCTCTGGGAGACAATAACCCTTGCCCAATAAAGAAATCAGGCGGTACCTGTAAAAAGAGAAAAATCCCTTTAAATTTATGTCGTTTTAGGAAAATCAAATATGATTGTTAGAAACAATCAATTTTCCTTTTCAGAGTATTTTTCAGTGACAAAAGTTATTTTCGAAGTGTTTACCATTATTGGTGCCTCTCATCTTTGGTCATATCTTATAATACCGATGCGAATATATGAGAAATATGAAATTGAAAATGTACGAAAAGCATAAAATATTTGAAATGAGAAATGATACATATGCATTCCAAGTATTAAAATATTTGAAAAAGAACAGGAGATGCAGATATGAAAAATGTTCGTGAGAGATACTTACCATCAATGTGTTTACAAATGAATTAACTCTTTACTCAAAAAATTATTACATAGACGACTGTATTGTAGTTTCCTGAGTCAAAATAAATATATATATATACTTTTCTGTCACAACTTATAAATTTGGTGAAAATGTAACGTTTTATTATATTATGATTAAAGGATCATAGCAGAATTGTTCAAAATATAAAACAGGATATATGAATGCTGTATGAATATATTTTGAATTTATTTGAAATAAATAACGCAATATTTACCAGGGTCTTAAAAATACTTTTTTTTAAATTTGAAGCATCTGAGTATTAATTCTGTACATATTTATACTATCCATGAAAAGTAAAATACTCCTATTATTTCGTTAATTTTAAAGAAATGAAAATAAAAATGAAAACAAAAATAATGTGGACCAATGTGAAATAATTTCAGCGCAGAAATAAACAAGGTAAGTTATAGAAGGGGAGGTTTCTGTCATGGTAAGGTGGGCTGAGCATTCCAGTGATATTCTAAAAAACGTGGTTAGTTCTATTCCCATTGTTTGCAATGATGATAGATGCATTGGTGGCTTTAATGTTGTCCCTATAACACAATCTTAAGTTATTTTGGCTGTTTCTAAATTTAAACTACATAATTCCCCAGGGGTAGATGAAATTACTACGGAAATGCTTAGAGCTGGGAATGTTTCGGTTACCACTTGGATGACTGAAATTCTGAATAACTTTTATGATAAAGGCATGGTTCCTAAGAATTTTACCAGAGCTATTGTTATCCCTATTTTCAAAAAAATGTGATCGCAGTTCTTATGATAACTATAGGGGTATCAGCCTACTCTCTGTTCCAGGTAAAGTTCTTCCCATGATTGTGCTTTATAGAATTAAGAATCTGTTGACAGGCAATTGCGTGATGAGCAATGTGGATCAGATATTTTCACTGAGGCAGATTCTTGAGAAATGTTTAGAGTTTCAGAAACCTTTGGTTGCTAGCTTTGTTGATTTCAAAAAGGCTTTCGTCATAATTTGTGGTTGATCGTCATAATTTGTGGTTGATTGTGAGATCATATGGTATACCTGACAAGTTAGTTAACATAATGAAAGCTCTCTATAATAACACTGAGTCGTGTGTGAGAGTTGGTAAGGCTTTTAGCAATTGGTTTAGCATTACTTCTGGTGTTCGACAAGGGTGCATTTTGTCTCCTTTTCTCTTTAGCTTGGTTATTGATTATGTTATGCGAAATTCACTTCAAGGGAAAGATTTTGGCCTTAAATGGAGTGGATAGACGAAAATTTCTGATTTAGATTATGCTGATGATTTAGCCCTTTTGGCAAATGATGTTGTTGAGATGAACTCTTTCATTCGAGCTGTTGATGAAACTGGTAGTAAAGTAGGTTTGGTTATAAACAGAAAGAAAACTAAAGTGATGAAAATTGGTCAGGCAGGCTGTGATTCAGTTAATCTGAATGGTTGCGGTCTTGAGCAGGTGTCACAGTTTAATTTTATTGGGAGCAATGTAACAGATAATGGTGATGTGCGGCATGAGATTAACAGTCGAATAGAGATTGCTGCCGGGACTTTTAAGAATGTATGGAGAATGTGGAGAAATAGGCGTATGCACCTAAAGACCAAAATTAGACTGTATAATAGTTTGGTTCTTTCTAGGGTTAGTTATGGTAGTGAAACGTGGACACTTTGTAAACAAGATAAAAGGAAACTAGATGCAAGAAGAAGAAGAAGAAGAATCAAAGGAAAAATAATTAGCGCAAAAATATATCCAAGACCAATGGATACCAACTTTGCAAATATATATATATATCCTCTGGGACACTCAAGAGATAGAAAATTATTCTAATACACATAGAAATTAGACATGCATTTGCTGTTTTATTACGAGGTTACCTTGTTGCATTACTGAAATATGTAAGAAAGAAAATTTATCGATGTTTAATGGAAAAAGTTTAGGCTTGATAGAAAATATTATATTTAGTTGATGTGTTATCATGATTTCTTGCATGATCATAGTGATGGTTCCTATACCTACGAATGTAAAAGGCTAAATTGCAAACGAAGTATATTAAATCATTTTTTTATCTCGCAAAAATTTTAATCGGTTAAAATTTTAGTGAAAAATATAAAAGTATTTGACGTAAAAATCAAAGAGGACCGTAGCTTTCTCATCAAATATCATAACCAGCACTAAATTAAAAGAAGAACAGCATTTCTAACAGCATTGTTGTTTTCAAGAATTAGTATAGATATTTTTAAACATTAGTTTGGATAAAGAAACCTGTATTTTTAATCTTATGGATAACTTAATTCACATTCTTAATAGAGAATAATGTGATAAATTAAAGGTGTAGCGACCTGGATGCTAAAGCATCAGAACGTGTTCTTGGCAGTTGGTTTAAATTCGTTTACTTGTGCATTAAGTTTAGTTTTAGTGAAGTTTAATTTTATTTGAAGTCTGTAGGGAGCAAGCTGCTCTTCCTTTTGTATTTTTTTGAGTCTGGAAAATAATACCGGCTTTCATTTTAGTGTTCAAGAACTGTTTGAGTATCTGTGCGAAAAAGCAGGAAAGACGTTGTTCTATCACCGTTATTCTGAATTGGAACGTGTTCTATCACCGTTATTCTGAATTGCTCACTGATAATACTGTTACGACAGATGAAAGTGCTGTAGTGAGTTTATAATAAACGTGACATGAACGCTCGTGTATGCTTCTGCGTGGGAGTTTTGTTCTCAACGTGGGGTATGCAGTAAACGTTTTTGGGGTACACCGTGAGAGCTCAAAAGTTGCTAGATATATGTTATATATATATATGTTTTATTTTATTCCCATTGTTGTACTATAACTATAGTACGATTCTACCTATGATAACGATTTCTGCCTTTTTCAGACACTGATGGTAATAATTTGGGAAATGAAACATCAAATGCTGACGCGGCTACAGATCAACCCCCCCCCCCCCCCCCCCTTTATGTGCAAATTGCGGAAAAGGTCGTACTGGCTACTATGAGGGATGTGAAAAATTTCCCAAACCCAAATTTTCCTTTGTCAGCAAGAATGATCAAGACTCTAATGACCAACAGATTCTAGCAAGAAAACCGTTAATAATCTGAACAAGGGAAATTTTCTTGCTCAAGCTGTTGCTTCCAATACGAAATTGCTTCCAAAAATCGGAGAAGTAAAATTCCCAAGTCAGCCAGCAGAAAAAAACAAGTGGAAACTATAGAGGATGCAAATATCCTCACTGAGATTAGAGATTTTGTTAATTTCTTTAAAATGTTAAAATATTATATTGTAAAGATTAAGGACGTTCTATTGGAATTTAAGAAGTCAAAAAATCTAATGGACAAAATTGATATTGGATTAAGGGAATAATTAAATTGCTGAATTCTTTGATAGACAATGAACAAAGTTGCCTTTCAAAAAAGCAATCTTCAGATTCTCTTCTGGAACTCTAATGGTATAAAAATTACTATATGAATATAGATACTTTTAATTTATATATGACATTGATGAGGCCTTAATTAATGCAATGAGAAATTAAAAGTTGCTAACTTCGATTGCTACAGAACAGACAGGGCACATAATATAAGAGGGGGAACGGCTATTTTAATCAAACGATCTATCGCTCCCCTACAAGACATTGAGGCAACTGCGGTGGTGCTGGAAACGTTTTCCTTTGGGAAACTGCAGCTTTTAGCATCATATAACGGTCCTAACAAACTCAGCAACAAAAACGACCTTCGCAAAATATTTGATAACAAGACCGCTGTGGTACTTGAATGGGAATTGAATGTCAAACATCCTTGGCAATCTATGGCAATTAACATAAATGGGGAAATGCTGTTGCAGTACTCGACTGTCAAGGGGCTGATGGTTGATGCACTAGTTCAGTGATTCCCAGCCTTTTCTGAACCATCGCCCCCTTTAGAAGAGAACAAAAATTTCAACGCCCCCCCCCCCTAGTCCATAATAGTTAATTTTATATGAAATATTAAAATATTGTTGCATATTATCTGTACCTAATTTATCTGTTTATTTATCTTTTAAAAATCATAAAGCAGAAATTAATAAAACGACAACCAAATGTACAATAAAATTGTTTATTAAAATTTTAAAAATAAACATAGAATCAATAAGAAATAAAAAATAATGAAATAAACACAAAATTAATAATAAATAAAAAAAAATTAATGAGATGGTTGAGGCTGGTGGAGTGTTAACAATTTGTTAATGTCGGGTTCCAATTTCGTTAACATCAATCGCAGATCGCCACGTTCAGTGATTTGTAGTCTGTTCCTCTTCTTTGACAGTAAATTAGCTACTGCACTGAATCCACGCTCAGCCATATAGGACGAAGGAAATGCGATTAAAAACTTCTGTACTATTGCCCACAATTCAGGGTAGAGAACTGGTATTGATTTTGGAAGCCAGAACTCTTGGTATCCATGTTTGAATTTTACTTTGAGTTCTTCGTGAGTTCTAAGAGTTCCTCTTCCAAATTTGATGATTCTTCAGTATCTGTGTTTGCGAAAGGATCTAAAACCCAACTCGGTATATTCATGTTTAAAATATCTTGGAAACGCTCCGTAAAATCAACATGAAGAACTTCTAAGTGTTGGCAGTAAGTAAGTAAATCTTCCGGTTTTGCAGAGACTGCTGATAATGTGGGAAAGTGGTTGTATTCACCTCTACCTAGATTTCGTTTGAATAGAAGACGTTTTCCCGCAAAAGCAGCTATGACGTTTTTTGTTTTAATTAAATTCAACTCATCACCTTGCAATTGTAAATTAACTTGATTAAATATTTTAAACAGGTCTGTCAAATAAGCGATGTCATTTTTTGACGTAATCAGGTTTTCGCGCAATTTTTCGTCTCTGTCTTCAAGAAAGTCCAGTACTGAGTCAAATAGATTGAAAAAACGATTCAGACAAACACCTTTAGAGAGCCAACGTACTTCTGTGTGCAGCAGCAAGTGATTGTAATCTTCATCATTTTCATTACAAAGCTTACAAATAATCGGTCATTCAATGAATTGCTTCTAATCTTATTGATTGCTTTAATAACGTAATGGAGCGACGTATGCAGACATTCATTCAAATTTTTTTGCAACCAAATGCTGACGATGAATAATACAATGTACAGCGAGTACATTTGGTACTGCTTGTTTCAAATTCGCTATGAAACCCTTATGACGCCCTGTCATTGCTGGAGCACCATCAGTAGCAGCAGACAAAATATTGCAAATAGGAATTTCTTTCTCTTGAAAAAACTTTTGCATGGTATTAAATACAGATTCTCCCTTTGTATCAGATTCCAAATTTTTAGCAAATAATAACTCTTCATGAATTTTTTCTTTTTTTATAAATCGTACGTATGATAGGAGTAGAGCTTCGTTATTTGGTAGAGTTGATTCATCGAGTTGAATGGAAAATTTGCAAGTCTTTAAGTAATCACATAATGATATTTCAACGTCTTTTGCCATTTCATCTATTCTTCTTTGCACTGAATTATTACTGAGAGGAATTTTTTTGATGATATCTGACGGTGTCTTATGATGAACAGTTTTTAATATCTCTTTGACTGCCGGCAAAATTAATTCCTCGCCAATTGTGTGTGGTTTTCCTGCTTTTGCGATTAACAATGAAACGTTATATGAGGCTCGTAGTCCATCATCATCTTGTTTAGAAGACGACGCAAAAAGGTTTGACATAGTTGGCTGTTTTAAATATTGCTTTTCCAGTTCTTGAAAATAGGATAAATCTTTGTTCTTTTTATCAGCATGCATTTTATTTAAATGCTCTTGTAGTCTAGAAGGTTTCATAGCTTCATTTGAAAAAACTTTTCGGCAAATTAAACACATAGGTAATGATTGGTTTGTAGGAGAGTACGTAAATCCATATTTCAAATACTCAATACTGTACTGCTGGCATTTCTTTTTAGATGTAGATTCAGACATTTTCAAATACAAATTAACTTCTCAACAGATTTATAGATAGTTATAAAAATAATGTTTATAATGACTTCTAACACTTATCACTCACGACTATTTATCACGGCGAAGCACATAAAAATAATAAAACATTCCTAGAGCTATTGCTTTTATAGATCTGATTTTGTGCACGCATTAACTTGTATGTTTGCGATGCCGGAGCACTTGCTCCGTAAACAAGTCATTTCAAGCTCCCATATTCTTGTCGAAACATGTTAAATTGAATGAACCGCGTGTTTGCCTACCAACTTGCAAGGACTTGTTACCGTCAATCTATTTTAAACTAAAACAAATTAGGTATAGGTATACCTAATGCTAATTTAAAAAATGCTTATTAACGCGATAACAATAGGATAATTTACATAGCTAGATAAAATATTTATTCATGAAAACAGGTATTTTCAAAGTATTTCATTATATTAAAAAAAATTATAAAAAAATATTAAATATAATAAATTTATTATTATTATATTATTATTGCATCAAGGTTGATTTGCTTATCAGGACGGACACACATGTCCAACATAATAAGCCTGATATAGTAGTGCATGTTAAGGTATTGAATGAGATTACAATTATTGAAGTAGGAATAACATCTCAGGATAACCTGCAGACAGTAGAGGTTGAAAAGAAGAGGAAGTATGATCTGCTGGCTAATGAGTTGAGCCTAATTCACAAGTGTAATGTTAATATTATACCTTATGTTCTGACGTGGGATGGTATTGTAACTACGTACCATAAAGCATACTCAAAGCGATTTGGAGTGGGTAAACATATTGAAGCTTATATCCAATCTGTGATCTTGAAGAGAACTTTTGAGAGCATCTCAGTCGACTTCAGACGTACCAGAACGCTAGTAGGCGGTAGCAGGGAACTTATTGTCCTAGCTGCAGTTGAAAAGCTGTACATGACCGATGAGGTAGTGGATGACCAGAATCACCAGGAAGACACCACCGAATAGAAGAGATAAAAAGGTTGTCACAGAAAATTCCATTAAATTTATTTATTTATTTGACCGCCCCTCTTGACTTCCTCAACGCCCCCCCATTTGCCTCTGGATCCGCTACCGCCCCCATGGAAGGCTCCAGCGCCCACTGGGGGGCGGTATCGCCCCCGTTGGGAATCTATGCACTAGTTGAATCCACATTCTATCCAAATATTACTGATCACTGGCCTGATGCACTAGATGTTATTGTGGTGGTCATTTTCTACTACAATATTCTATGCGTACAGTGATTGCCTCAGTATTAGAAGCAGAGCGGAAAAAGTACAAGTGAAAACGATTACTAACTGGGATAGATTCCAACTCCTGATGAGCAACAGAGTCGAAAGTGGATTTGTTAAAAATGACATGGAAGAAATAGATCAGGTATTAAAGATTTCACAGACTCCACCGCTGGTCGTGATGTAAGCAAAACAAAAAAATATTAAAATCCATAGAATTTAAGCTACCAGAAGAGGTTAAAAGTGTAATCAGAGATAAAAACAAGACACTAAGAGTCTGCCAGAGGATCGTAGAGTTAGTTATTCGTAGAGATAAAAATTTGTATAATAGACTACAACTCCAAGCTAAAGAAAGGCTTAGAGAAACCTGTGCTGATAACTGTGATAATAAAGTTTCTTTACTTAACACTGACGACCATTCATTATGGGGAATGGTGAGATCCCTCAAAGGCTTTTTCCGCTTCTGTATGGCTTAATGGGTCTTGCATTCTCAGATTATGATAAGACAGAGGCTTTTGGAGATGTTCTTGAGACGCAATTATTCCCAAATGTTGATCCGTCAGACGATGAGTTCATAGAACATGTTGACAGATCAATTCGGAATATTAGAGAAAGAATCTACCCGAAAAAATCAAGTTTGCCACAGGGAAAGACATTAGACAAGTTATCTCGAAACTGAAGATGAAATAAGTATTCTGTAGCGGACAGGAAAATTATTCTTATGCTTAAGAAATTGTCAATAATAGCAATCACATGACTTTGTTGCATCTTCAACAAACTTCTCGGACACAATGATTTCCCAGACTCTTGGAAGAGAACATTCATTTCAATGATCCATAAACCGGGATAAACCTGTAATTTACCCCAAAATTATTGGTCTATTTGTCTATTATCCTGCATTGGCAAAATGTTTGAAAGATTTATCCTTAACAGGACAGAAACGTTTTCACAAGATAACAAATTATTCCATCCACACAATTTGGTTTTAGAAAATAACATTCAACGGTGCATCAGTTATTAGGTGTAGTGGAGACTATCACAACCTCTCAGTTGGATAAAGTATGGATAAATGTCTTTCTCTACAATCTCATTGCGAAGAACTTTCCGAAACTACTAGTCAAAATTATCTCCTCTTATTTGCATGGAAGAATATATCAAGTCTCTGTCATGAATTCTCTCTTAGAAACAATATTCATTAACTCAAGAGTGCCGCAAGGATCAATTTTGGCACCCATCCTTTTTACCTTATTCATTTTTGACGTGCCTGGCTTTGGAAGTGTCAAAGTGGCATTATATGCAGATGATACTTTATTAATATCCCCATGTTTAAGCCCTAAACTTGCAGCCAATAAAGTGTAAGTGAGTCTTAATGAAATAGAAGCCTGGTTTACAAAACGGAGAATTTAAATCAATACCACAAAGAGTAATGCAATAATATTGATCCAGAGAATGAAGCAGAAAGTCCCTAGACTTTATATTTTCGACACCAATATTGAATGGAAAGAATCTGCACCATACCTGAGAATCACCCTGAATCAACGACTCAGTTGGAATCAACATGCCATTAAATATTTTGAATATAACACAAAGCGTTAAATGCAGCCTAAACATACTACTTGGAAGGAACTCGAAACTTTCCATAGACAGCAAATTACTAATATACAAAATGATCATCTGATACGATTATTATGTATGCCTGCCCAGTTTAGGACTCTGCTGAAACTATCACGACAATAGAATTTCTGAAATATTTATGAACTTTTATATAGAACTATATTTATAAAATGAAATCAGTTTAATATTTTAATTTATTACTTTTACAGTTTTCGGTAATAAAACCATTATTTACCATTAAACTTCCCATATCCATTTCGATTACGCTATTTCCATTTTTCATAGTTTTGAAAGTAAAACAAAATTAAAATAAAATTTATATAAAATTGAAGAAAAAAAAAGGCCGTACACAAGTTTTTTCGATCGCTTCTCGTGCCTAGGGAGTGCATAAGGTGTAAATCACTCTTTGTATATAACTAAATACTAAGTATATAAATTAAAAATATTCGCTTAAAGTTTTCTGAATTGCATATGTAGGCACTTTCGTATCCTGATGTACTAAAGTACTGAAATATTGTCGCATTCGTAAATCAATTACAAAGGAAGAACTTCCTATTTTAATTAAATGGTTGATCTATTTCACAACGTTAAACGTTGTTATAAATTAAAATAATGGAAAATATTAAATAATTCTCAAGAAATGCATTTCAAGTAAAACAATTCGTTTCTCATCTACAAGGTGCTTACCTTAGTTTTAGAGCACGTACGGAATCGTAGGTGACGTAGGATATAGACGAGAGCAATTTTAATCTCCATGAGAGCAAATCTCATCCCTAAGCAATTTCTGGGCCCAGCACCAAATGGCAAGTATGCGAAAGGATGACGGGTAGACTTCACTTCTGGTGTGAATCTGAAAAGTGGAAAATGGAGACATCTGTTTTAAATGCACTTTTAGGGAACTAAGAAGAGTAATTTTGTGGCATTCTGGTTCCAGATTAAGGAAACGCAAGGAACAATATCTGTTCTGTAAAAACGTTTAAAGAAGTTCAAACAGTGACAATTATTGAACATTCCAAATGTTATTTTATTCCAAACATTGATTTTGAAATAATTTTCATCTTAAAATGAATCATACCGAAATAAAAATAAAGCTGAATATCAGTCATTAACGATTCTTTCGTTGTTTTGGAATATTTTTAAAATTAGATTTAAATCACCAATTATGAAATTTGTTTGTTGTCAAATTTCAAAATTCTTCAATTTTCAAATTTAATTTGTACCATGCATTACATTTTAATTGTTCTAAGTTAAACTGTATCATATTTTCTTCTATTCAACCAATTTGATCTCTAGGAGTGGACATTTCTTATTTTCAGTTGGTTACGATTTTCGTGTTATTTCTCAATATCCCTTTGAACAGTTTCTTGTTCTTCTGATATTATTTAGGCGGTGTTTCTATTCATATTTATCCTTATTTAGATTGTGCTCTAAATGTCAATTTGAACTATTAGATCCAATTTTAATATATTCAAATTAATTCTCTCGGTATTAAATTCTGCATGTATGTGCTTCCTAGTTCGGAATTTGGCTGTTAAATTCTGTATATTGTTGAATAGAAAACTATAGAAATGAGTCATTTGGAATCTTATTAAAGGATGACAACATTTTTAACTTGATTAAAATTCAATGTCATTGAAAGAGAGTTGAAGGGTAAATATTGATGTTTGTTCATGTTGAAGATTTGGCTGAAAAGAAATCGAGAGAATTCCCATTTGCCGACATTAAGGGCAAATGGAATACTAAATGAATTCTAAAGTTTTCATACTAAATTTAAATATTACTCAAGCACTAAATGACATTAAGCTACTAGGAACTAAAATGAAAGTTGTCTTAAAAATGTATTTCATGAAAGTATCATTGTTAATTTATGTGCATTTTTAGAAAGCATATTACAGCTACTATACCATTAACGAAAGAGTCATTACTACTTGTATAATGGACCATCTATCTTATTTCAAAGATCATTTCTGTATAGTCAGTTCATTACTGATCGTTGGAAGTAACTTAGATTTAAGTAATGCATAAATTTTGATCTTCAGAGATCTTGATATCCTTCAAGTTAATTTGAGTTCAAAATTGTTATATTCTGATTTTTATTTTAATCTGTGCAATTTTACATTATCCATATAATGCAGTTCAATAATTAGTTAATTAACGTAATAGCTCTAGAAAAGTATTTAGAATTATTCAGCATCATTTCGTTATGATTTATTTTTCCGAGCCTTAGGGTGTTGTAATCTGGGTACTTAGCCAATCATGGAGATATCGCCAAAATATATGCAGCAACTATACTGCCCTACCAAAAAATTAGAAAATTTCCATATTATGTCAATGGGAATTTAACTTCAAAGAAGCTCTATAACTTTTAAAAATTTCATTTAGTGGAAAAATGTTACGGAAGATAAATAAAAGATCACAATCAAATCTATTTTAATCTGGATATCCAAAGATATTCTTTCAGTACTTGGAGTTATGAAAGCAAGAATATTTCATAATAGTAATGCGTCATAAGAATTTACTTCAGAAATTAATTAAAGCTTAAATACTAAGCATTTTTTCAAACCATTTGAACAAATATACATTTTAGAAGTTTGCATAATGATTATTTCGCTAATAGACAATTATAAATAATTTTTATGAAAAAAGAATTTGTTGTTAAATATCCCAGCTTCCATAACTCTTTAAATACTAAACGATTATTGTTCAAATTGAGATTTCTATATACTTGATTATGCCCTTTAATTTCACTTCCGTCCTATTTTCCTATTAAATATATATTTTAGAAGTTATAGAACTGAAACGATAGATTTCCTTTGATATAACATGCAATTTTTCTAATATTTTGATAGGAGTCATATTTCCCTCGAAATCCCTTACTCGTGAAATTTGAAAATCAGAAAATCTAAGTTAATCTTTTGACATCCGATATTTTCTATGTTTATTTTAATTAATGGCATAATTGGCATTTATTATTTTTTTATAATTGGTTGTACTCGTAAAACAGCAGAAGAAAGGAGAAATTTTTTTATTTAGTATATTTCTAGTGTAAATCTAACATCACCTTTGAAGGTTTATTTTTTATACTTTCAAAAGCCACAGCCGACATAATAAAAAAACATTCAAAATCATTATACTTAAAAGTTACCTGTCAGGGTCAAATTTTTCTGGTTCAGGATAATGTTCGGCGTCATGATGCATGGCGTAAATCGGCACTCCTACTATCATTCCTTTGGGAATGGTAAAATTCTTATCCTTCAATTCGTAATCTTCAATTGCACATCTTTCTAACCTGGTAACAAATATTTACAAATGATTAAATATGTTAATTATAAATGAAATGTATAAAGACAAAATTGGAATTTTTTTCATCAGCACTCATATGTCAGAGATTAGGTTTGTTCGACCATCTACCTCGGGGTGAGTTTTGATGAAAAAAATAATATATGTTGCTCTATGGAATGTATAACCTTTCTTCTGATTTCAGTATATACATTTATTTTGTGACCAAGTGAGTCCAATAGTTCGTTGGCTGATGAAAGCGAAGGGTGAAATTTTTGAAAGCAGGACGACCTTTTTTTTGGCTGCCCTTCTTCCCGTTGCATGCTGTCAGGTGTCCGTTTTGTTGTTAATATTGATCAGTCAGGCTCAGAAGCAGCAGTAAGAATAATAAGCGAGAGAGGAAAGGTGGTCAGAGACGTGATATTGTTTGTGTTAGATCTTCATACGCAACGTATTTGTTTAGTCCTGAGAAGGACTTTTTTTTTTAGCTGTGGTGGCAGGAATGTGACGTGAAAAGATTCAGTGTTATAGGTTTAGTCCTAAGAAGAACGTTTTAGCTATTCTTCCTGATAAGGACTTTTATGTGTTTATGTAGTTGAAATTATAGATGGAGGGAAGAAATTATAGATGGATGATATCATAGTACAAAAGGGAATGTATTATTACCTTCATTTAAGGTTTTTTTCTATTTTTTTTTAAGTAAATGCCGTTTCCACTGAAGGTGTATATTAAAAAGTGTAATGATTTTAAAGAATTCTGCTTAAGAAAAGAAGGTATCTGGCATGAAAGACGATAGAGGAAGAGTAGACTGGAGAGAAAAGAATTGCCACCCTCCCCTATATTCTTCCCATCTCTACGAAGGAGAAATCGTGAAGAAAATAGTAAATTAAACTTTTGGAGGTGACTGAATTTAGGAGACAGACTCCGCAATATTTTAGTATGCATTTTTTCCTTTAATTTTTTAATATGATAGTATTGAAAAGGATGCGTTTAAGGTCTACTAGTTAATTCCTTATAGTAATAGTTCCTTGGAGAGGTTGAGAATGCCTTTAATAAGTCATACGAAGTGTTTAATTTTGGGTGCGATATTTATTTCACATAATCCTTGTAAAGGAATAAAATTTATTTGGCCGAAGTAACTTTGTTTGTAAAATGTTGAAAATATTAACCGAGTAAATAGGATTTTTTTGTAGATTAAAAAGCATTTATGAACAAAAAAATGTACAGAAGATATGCGATATGTCATAATAGTTCAGGTCTCTTAACTCCCGTATTTCTGTTTTTTATTTTTTAGGGATTGTGTGTGGGGAGTAGAATGTTCTGATTTACATTTCTTTATTGAATGTTTTCTTATATATTCCTAGGACCGGCGCAACTAGAAAACGGCGACGGGGGCTCAGGTTGATGTTCTTCACATTGAATTTGTGTAAGTCGAATCGTTTAGGGATCTACATCGTTAAATAGATGAAAAAATTGATTTTGGTTAATTCTCTGTGTGTGTGTGTGCACTGTATCTATGCACATAAATAAGTAGAGTGTATAGATAATATAAGTTCCTGAAGTTCCGGGGCGGGGGTGGCTCAGTCAGTAGCGCGCCAGGCTCGTAATCTGTACTTCCCAGGTTCGAGTCCCAGCTGGGTCAGCGTTGAGATTTATCTCCGCAAAATTCCCCGCCCTGCCCACGGTCAGTAGGGGACACCGATGGGCTTGGAAAGGTCGCCGTTCGTCGGACAGGACGTTAAGCCGTGTCCCCGTGTGCGGGAGAGCCATACCCTGTGCACGTTAAAGAACACGCTGGATGGCCTTGACGGGAGGCTACCATCTGTCTCCCAACAGCTGTTCCAGTGGGTCCCCTCCCCCAACCATCTCTGAGGCTTCGGGGTCCATGTGACCTGGCCATTTAGCCCATGGTGTGCAAAAATAGTGCCGCTCAGAGGTAAAACAACCCAACCTGAAGAAAAGTGCCGCTCAGAGTTAAAACAACCCAACCCGAAGTTCCGCTAACTGCTTACCCAGGACCTGCAAAACATTCCTCTTATTATACTATGTTTTCTTTTTATGTATAATCGTACTTGCATTTATGGTTTAACTCTATTTTGTAACACGTGTATGTTAAAACACGCATGTCCAATAAATGGTTTATTTCAATAATATCAATTTAGTTTCATTCCGGAATTTCCTTTTTTCAATTTAATTCTTTGTGCCGTTTGCAGCTATTCTGAAGGGATTCGAGTTTTTAGTAATTTATTTTCTCGTGTTAATTTTTTTTCTACTTAGATTTTTTCAGTTTTTTCAATTCATTTTTAAAGAAGTTAGAGCGTATTGTGATTTCATTAAACTAATACGATATATCACAGCTCTTCAACTGGTGATTAGTTAGCTGTCTATTGGGAACAAATACCTTATAAGCTATTTCTTGAATAAACACTGTGACATGAAGAAGAGCTCTGGAAAACCATTTGTAAGAAAAGCTGTACTTTCACAATAACGCTTGCATATTAAGACCTGTATTGTGTGTGACCAGATACGCAGATCAACTTTATACATTGAAGAAAGGAAACAGACTAAGATGGTAAAGAGAATTTAAACTATATAATAATTCTGCATGAGAGAATTTCGACGATATAATCATTCTGCATAAAGTAGGCGTGAAATATGACGTCTTTGAAAACCCAAGGACGTGGGTTTTCAAACCAATAAACTAATCATTAGCAAGTTTGTGCATTTTTTTTCACTTTATATAAGAATACGTTACGAGTTGTTGTTTAGGATATTTTACCTATTGAGCAGTACTTTTTTTACCCAAAGTGAGAGGGGCGGGGGTGGCTCAGTCGGTAGTGCGCCAGGCTTGTAATCTGTAGTTCCTAGGTTCGAGTCCCAGATGGGTCAGCATTGAGATTTATTCTCCGCAAAATTCCCCGCCTTGCCCACGGTCAGTAAGGGACACTGATGGGCTTGTAAATGTCGCCGTCCGTCGGATGGGACGTTAAGCAGTGGCCCCGTGTGCGGGAGAGCCATACCCTGTACACGTTAAAGAACACGCTGGATGTCATTGACTGGAGGCTACCATCTGTCTCCCAACAGCTGTTACAGTGGGTCCCCTCCCCCAACCTTCTCTGAGCCTTCGGGGTCCATGTGACCTGGTGATTTAGCCCGTGGTATGGAAAAAAGTGCCGCTCAGAGGTAAATCAACCCAAAAGCCCAAGGTGAGTTTGGTTTGATTTTGTTTGGTTGTTTTGGGGATTTATGGAGCAATGGTAATTGAGGCCATTATGCGCCAAATGAAAGACAAAATTAAAAGACATGAAAACCCACAACCAAAATTTAAAACAGCAACAAAAAATGCTCAAATACGACCATTATAAAAAGGTGAAACAACAAAGACGGAGTGTATAAATAATATGTAAAACAATGAAAAATCAATACAAATTTTTTTTACAACAATACAAAATAAAATCATCCCAGATATAAAGGATTCGGGTTAAGGTAAAGAACAAGAACAACGATGCATAATTAGTCTATTAAAATACCTAGTATATGTACCCGGACGTTGGTGAGGCATCGTACTGCAGGTCCAGCCCATCAGCCGATTGATCGTGGAAGGACCACCCCGAAACCTCCTGCTTACCTGAAGCAGAGGCCCAGCCCCGCGATGAACAGGTTCCCAAATGGCAGGACAGGCCACAGGGGACCCTGCTAGTCATGAGCTGAACAAACGAGGACCCTCGAAGCTACTACTTAGATCCTCCTCCAAGGGACACAATTCACCGTGAATGGCAAACACACAGGCGAGCATTCCGGACGCTATGAAAGTACCAAATCGGGATAACCGTCACAGGGTGGTCCTTTTACCACGCAGAATCTCACACCGAAGTATCGTCTGAGGCAGATGGATCAGAGGCCGCCTTTTGAAGAACGGATAGATCTTTTTTCTTGGGATCTGGGGAGGGGAGGCCTTCGGGTTGGGAGGTCTGTCTGTCTGTCTGAGGTCGCGAAGGAGGAGGCCTTCCAGAGGTGAAAGTGGAAGACTCTGCATCAGGTATGGAAACCAAAGTTGATATCAATGTTCACACCGACATTGGTTTCGCGTGCATGAGGAGGGACTTCTCTACAGGTTAGAAAGAATTAGCAGTTAAACACTTATGTCGATTTACACCACCAAGGAAGTCATTGAAACGATGGACTTTCCAATGACTGCACTTGCATAGGAAACTTCGCCAGGCGGGAGGGGGGGGGGGGGCTCTTAGCCTCAGAATGAGGGATGTTCGCTGTTTTGAGTCATTGTACCTCCTTTTCCTCCACCAATCTGTACAGTTGCAAGAGAATGCTGGATGGTCACCGCTACAATTTAATCAACTTGCCTTTCCTACTGTGCAGTCAGGATCAAGGTGATCCTGGCTGTCACAACGAGCACAGGTCGATTTGCCACTGCAAGTAATGCGGGCATGGCTGTATCTGTGGAACTGAAAACAACGCCGAAGATTTGGAATATAAACCTGTACTTCACAGTGAAGGTATCTTGCCTTGATGGTAGTTCGCAGGTGTGGTGTGTGTAAAGTAAGTATCAGTACCCAGGTGATACCAGCTTATCATTACAGCATTATGAATCCCGGTAGCTGCTATGACTCCTTGGGTGGAGCGCTGCACGAGGTTTTCTTCCTTAGAAACGTCGAGGAGACTACACTCTGAGATAACATCTCGAGAGGAATTCAACGATTTATGGCGCGAAATAGTGATTTTCACACCACAAATCGCTATCACCTTAGGAATAGCTCGAAATGCATTGAGCAAACAGTCTCAACGAAAGCAAGTCATCGAATCTGAAGCTCTTGATGGATTTTGGAGTTCCAGCGAGACCTTCGAAACCTTTGTTGATGACAAATGGGGACATGTCTCCAATTACCTGATCACCTGTGGAATAGATAATCAAGAACTAGATTATCATGGTGAGGCCTAGGCCGCACAGAGATCAATGCCTGTAGCGAGCTAACCGAGTCAGTCTGAAGCACACACCAACGATGATGCTTAAGTGCCATGTAGTCCAAAGCGAGGCTGAGAGATTCAACTCTGTAGTGAAGATGGAACACTATGGTGGGATCTGGTATTCAGCAGTCCATGGCCGAGCCCACTGATATGTCGGAAATTGTCTAAAGATCGAGAAAACGTGGCAAAATATTGTTGAGTTGACAAAATTCGACTGGACTTGGTGAAATGTATGTGATGAAATAAAATGCAACTGGAAGTACTTTTTTTTTTGTAAAATCATAGCATGGTCATGAAAACGAGGCACTTGGCAAAATCGAAGGATTATGGCATCCCACCCACCGCCCAAAACGAAATTCTGGTTGCATCCGTGATACATACTAAATTTAAATTATGTAAAGTATTTATTTTATTTGTTGGAAAAATTTGATTTCCGAGTTCCCAATTTTCTTTCTCACCCCTCCAACCATAATTCCTTCGCTACGCCCTTGCCTGAGCCGTAGCTCGAGGTCCAGTTGAAGATTACGCTTTTTGCAAAAGTGCACACAAGATGGGGAGAACTGACTCTCATTGGCCGTCGCCAAACCTAAAAATTGTGCAGGGCAATTTGCAATTGTTGTTCAAAATACGCAAAGAATGCTAAAATCATCAACATAGAAGTCATTGCCTACAATCGAAGGAAGTTGTCTAGTAATAGAATTAATCTTGACAGCAAAAAGCATAACACTGAACACATAGTCTTGTGGTACACCCCTGTTTTGGGGGGAACAGTCCTTGACAGGGTGCTGCCGACATTTGAAAAGAACCCGGAGAAAGAGAGTTGGCGATGAAAATTGTCATGTGACCTTGCAAACCAAAGGCATGGGGGTCACGAAGAATGCCAAATCGTCAACTCGTGTTGTATGCTTTCTCAATGGCAAAAAACACAAGGTTACAATCCAAAAATTATTTACAACTTCCAAAAATATTAAACAATTACGGGAAATGTACAAGGGCATATACAATACCTTACGTGTTCAATCAACTGCCAAGGGAAATTATTTTATTAAACAATTTTAAAGAAATCAAAAATAAGACTAAACATTTTCTTCTAGGCACTAAATTTTAAATAAAAAATTGAACCACCACAATGGAGCTTCCACTGAAATTCACATAATTCGATGACATTGTTTTAAACTATATCTTATGTATTTTCATGTAACATTATTATTCTTCTCTCCTGCAGATAAGCAGATGCTTTGCGGGTCATTTGTTTAAACTTTTGTATAACTAACATGAATATGAATAAAGATTGTTATTATTATTATTTAAAAAAAAATGAATTTCTGATACCTAATTCGAGATCAGATGGTCAAGAGTTAACCTTTGCCTGTGAAAGCCCCATTATGTATTGGTAAGAAGGTTATGGTGTTCAAAATATCAGATGAGTCTAGCATTTATCATTCTTTCAACACTTCGCACACACATCATTTCAATTCGATGGAATGATAATTTGAAGGAATCTTGGGATTCTTTCCAGGCATGTGGAAGGTCCAGAGGATAGCCGTCCCCCAGGATTCTGAACACTTTTCCTCGAGAAAGAGGAGGTTAAAAAGTTGTAGCAGCCGATCTTTACACAATGGTGAGAGATGTCCATGGCTTAATGGACATTTTCTGACCCCACAGCAGATACACGAGAAGAGTGCAAGGCTCCTCCGCTGTGAATGTTGCGAGGCTCCAGGTCATACGAGTGGAAGAATAGTGGAGAGCATTTGGCCTTGCCCTTCAGGGCCACAAGCTCAGGGAAATAAGAAGAAGATATGGAAGAAAATCTTTCCCGTAGAGAGTTGACAATTGCTTGGAGATCAGCAACAGCCTATCTATTGTGTTTCATGACTGATAACATTAGACGAAAAATTGAATTGTTTTTTATGGCATTGGTCAAATAGAATGTTTTTAACTAATTTTGGGGTATTGGATTCAAATATGGTTGTGAAAAACCTGTAGTACGTACAGTTCTTTTTAAATTACGAATTGATGTAGATGTTTCAAATTTCTATGAATATGTATATTTGGGAAATCAAAATTAATGTGACTATTTTATTAAATTTCAACTTAAAATATATTAATTAATTATATCATTACAGTGAACAAAAATCAGAAACATCATAGTTATAAACCATGGAATATAAAGTAACAAATGAAATAATATATTGAAATGCAAAATAAGGAATCATGGGTAAGGATCTTTTACACTCACAAGAAGTTCGTTTTTGTTTCTTATGTTGCGATGGTCCACCCATTCACTTTTGCTTTTCCTTAACCAGTTTTTCTTTATTTACGTTATATTTAACGTTTTGGGTATTATTTCACTTTTTGGACATCGCAATTCTCGTTTCCGAGCGTAGGAGTTGCGCATGCGCAACACCGACCTTTTGATTGCTAACCGCTAAAGCGCGTGTAGCGTAACCTATCCTTCTCATTCTCATCGGCATCCTCAGTGGGGGCATAACAGCAGATAACATTCAAGTCTTTAATGCTTGTCTGAAATTTCGCTGTAAGAAATCTTTCATTAATGCACTCATATCCTAGAAGAGCATCACTAGCGTGTCTGCTGAGAAGCAGACCCACGCCTTGGTGATGCTTATTGTCGTCCCTCCCTGAAAAGAGAAATTTAAGATTATTTTTAAGAATCTGACCTTTATCTGTCCATCTGGTCTCTTGCAAGCCGAGAATATCTAAATTATAATGGTGGAATTCTTGTGTGAGGACATCAAGAGAAAAATCTCTGAAGTGTCCTCACATTCCAACTACCTATGGAGAGAAAATGGTTAGTGGGATGTTTAAAGAAACTATGTTTATTGAGAGAGGGAATGCCGACAATATCAAACAGCCCTCTAATCGCAGACATAGGGTAAAGACCCGTTCCCCCACCACTAAAGGCTCAAGCCATCTACACTGGAAGACTTCCTCCAATGTAGAATTTGACGATGCCAATAGAAGCAAAGTGTTTAGGTGCCTACGATGACCTCTGCTCAGGATTATCCACCAGCTGATAAACATATCCTGTGAATCTATTCACTTGGGGCTGTCAACCCACAAACAAACAGAAAACACAGCGGAAGATTTTTCCCTCCACAGAAGCCCACCAGTGCAGGAAAATCAGGATCCGTAATCAAGCTCAGAGCCATATATCTGTCCAGTCCAGTAGGTTTATATGGTCAGCAGCAGGACCCTGTGTGGTTGACCACTCCTCAGCAGGGTAGAAAAAAAAAGAAAATTAGCCATAGTTGTCCAGATCAGTAGGCCACACTAATATGGCAGCCCTCCCCTTCCGTTGACTTCCACAAGAGAGTATCTCTTTTGAAAGGTACTAACGGTCTGCACCATGAGAAGGCGGGGTCTGACATTAGGTGCTAGGCCTGGCCGTTTCTGTGCATCATCACAGGAGATTGGTGCATAGCTCTCCTTCCAGTGACTACCTAGCTACCATTTACAGATGTTTTCTACCACTTGACAATCAGTGTTGCCAGCCACAAAAATCAAAATTTCTACTATCTTCCTAGTTGCCTGGAGGTGTTGGTATAGGAAGATTTTTAATAGGAGCTAAAATAACCAATAACATAAAAGCGTGACGTGCTAGCCATTTTTTAAGTCCAGATCTGAAATCATCACCTGAAAAATAGTTAGGCACCTACAATTGTTCATGTTATAAAAACCTTGTAAACCAGTGTAATGAGTGAGACGTAGTTTCCACCCATATTTCAGACTATCCTACATGATCTTGGGACTGGTCGTGCGGGTCAGAGAAGATGTGTGCTTGATCTAAGATTACTTCTGTCTCATGTGCAAGATGAAAGAGGTAATTTCCCTGTTGCGTTTGAATGCTTGAAACTTGTGGGATATCGGATATCTCTGACCCCCCCCCCCTAATAATAATAAAAAAAGTCTTGTTCTGAGCCTTACGAGCTGAAGGGCAATGGGGATTCCACCAAGGCTTCGGAAAAGGGGAAAACCATGTCGAAGTCTGAAGAATAGTTGAGGCAGCTCCATGGATGATAGAGTCCTTTATCATCGCTACTGCAACATTCCTCAGCTCCTGACTGACAAAGTGGTGGTTGAACTCAGAGAACTTTGAAATCGCTCAAGAAGGTTCCATCAATCTCCACTGTGATACATGTGAAGGATCACATGACCCCCATGGGTGATGGTATAGATCATAAAGAGGTGATCACTACCATAAGAGTTGTTGAATCGAGGAGGAGTTAAATGGTGTGGTCAATAGTAGTGAGAGTGCGTATTGGGGAATGTAAATATGCACTGATATCCATGTTCAATCATGTGTGGGACGTTAAAGAACACACTGGATGTCTTTGACGGTAAGCTACCATCTGTCTCCCAACAGCTGTTTCAATGGCTCCCCCTCCCCCAACTTTCTCTGAGCCTTTGGAGTCCTTGTGATCATGGCCATTTTCTACCTGGCCATTTAGCCATGTGCAAAAAAGTGCCGCTCAGAGGTAAAACAACCTAACACAACGAGCAGATCATTATTAGGAAATTTATGTTACGGAAAATTCTTTTCTGGTGAATTTGAGTCAAAATAATAGACCTAATTATTTTCAAATTATTTCATTTTGAGCTTTACCTTAGGGCAATGGAAAACTTTCGTAATGTCTCAGAGATGACATTGTCCAAATACTTCATTTCACGAATGGCTTCATAATTCAGTTCACCCTGGAAAAAATGAGAATGAATAACCAAACAAATAAGAAAAACATTTATTGGATTTTTAGCCATTATAATATTTTTATTATTACCAAAATTACTCATGCTAATTAGAAATGATTGTGAAAATACGAAAAATATTAATTTTACGTGGTTATGTGCTTTATTTCTGAGTAAAACTAAATGCATTGAATAAAAATAATGGAATTTTGCGGATAATTAATTCATATACTTCTTGGACACACTGATTTCTATAAAACACGAAACTTTTAAAATATAAAGACTGCATTAATTCCAAAACATCGCATCTTATACTCTTCCAAAAGCATGCACTTTAAATGCTTTATAGCTGCATCAATTTCGGTTGTTGTAGATAATCAGGTAAGCAAAAAATTCACAATCAACCGCGGCATGTTTTTTGGGATTATGGTTGAGACTTACATATTATGGAATGTGGTCTGGTGTTAGTACTCTTAACAAGACATCTACTACCCTATGACTACTTACCCTTTAAGCTTTTATTCTTTTCGTCAAGTTTCGTAACTCTATATCCTTATTCTCCAGAACACTCAAATCACTCCAAGTCGTAAAAATACATTGCTTGACATTGAAACTGCCTCACTCGGAAGGACATGTCTTACAAACATGCAAATAGAAGGGTGGGTGTGTGCAGTTGAGAGGTGTGTGCAGCTGACCCCTCACTCTTCTGGGTGGAGTAATTTCAATGTCGTGGAGTGTATATAGAGAGAGGTACCCAACGACTTACGCGATGGTTGCGTTCCTGAAAGTGGTCAAGCAACTCGAAATGCTTTTTCCTCATAATGCAATTTCGCAGTTAGCAATAACATTACAAATGCAGCAGGGCAAACTTTGTGTGTTGTGTTAGCTCTAACTAAGGCAGTGGTCAGCAGTGACTTCGGTCGTAGTAGGGCATGTCCTTGTATGAGAAGGCCTGTAAAAGCTAGGAGTAGCTTCTAGGATTCTTTTCTGTCCTATATGTCGCAAATAAAAAAAAATGAAGGTTGTTTACCCTAACATAAAAACCGGTTCACTTTTCTCTAAATATATATATTTATTTATAATTATCTTTGACTATTATTATTTATCACTCACTTTCGCTCTTTGAATGCGGCAACGAGACTAGACAGTTTTGTCTAGCTCTGTCTGTGTGACGTTTGAGCTCATTTGAATATCTTCTAATGACCTTTTAAATAGCGATTATTTCGAAATTTTAATTTACTTTCAATTGCAACTGCTATTCTTTTGGTATCACTGTCTTAAATTTTATTGGAAAATACGTATATCAATTAATTTTAATCCCATTCATTTTAGCCGTTTAGAAATCCTGATTTTTCCTGTGTTAGGCAAAAAAAAATAAATAAATTATTTCTTAGTTTTCAATAAAATGTTAACGCCATAAAAGTGAGTAGTAAAGAATACTGAACACCGTTTCCATATATGTATACGGCCCCCTAAGCTTCTAGTATAGAAATAGGGTAGTTTAAGGGGACGCAACCCTTCGACTACACGGTAACCCTTTAGTCTCTAGGTCTGGTTGGTTGTTACCCCTTCAGTCTCTAGGTTTGATTGGTCATTAACCCCTTCGACTCTCAATTTTTAATTGGATGACCTCATTTTTCTGGAATGTGCTTGGACGTGTTGCTCATTGATGGAGGTTTCGAATGAAAAGGCGCTGCAGCGGTTCGGGAGCCACAGTCATGGCTTTTGTAGACGTTGCCTTCGAATCTGTTCAGCAGCATTGGTGTGGTCAGCCTGATGAGCAATTAATACCTGTGTTTCCCGGACTCCTGGAGCAGCTAGTGTGCGACAGCATCATTAGACGACTGCCCAATCCTTCTGTAGAGAAAGTGACACTGGCGTTCACGCTGAAAGCCCACAAATATGGTTATCCTGTACTTGAAGGACTTGAACGTATCGATTTTAAAGACTTGGTTGAGACAGTGAAGCAGCCAGTGTACTCTCCCAGTATGGGGTGTGGAGTGCATTGTTCACAATCCTCATCAGCATGAACCCAAGTATGCTAGATATTAGCGGTGTTCCAGATCAGTGTGAAATACGAGACGTCTGTGGCATCTTAGATTTATCTTAGATTTAGACGGTTTCATCATGAAGGGTAAATTCCTGTCCCGTGAACTAGGTTATTCGGACTGTAGGGGCCTGACGGGTGTCTGCAGATTCGACCTTTCCATTGTGATGGACATTCCTCAGAAGGACTGGAAAACAATTCGTTACGTGTCCAAACACGTTACCTGCCTTCCCTTTTACCCTCGTTTTGATGAAGTGGTGTGGGAGTACGGGTGCCTGGACCATATTGTACGTCACATCCACGAAAATTGTCACAAGCCTTTTGTTTCTGTAATCGCTTAGAAGGGAGGATTCTACGAGAAGTGGCTATTTGACCAGACTTGGTATAACCTAGCTGGATTTAGAAAAAATTGGCTGTCCACAAATTTGCGATTAGAAAAAATTCTAATCGCAAATTTGTAAAAATATCTCGCGATTTAGAAAAAATTGGCTGTTTCAAAGGCCTTCCTAAAATACCTGGAACTGAGTGCGGTTATCACGAAGGGTGTGGAGTGCATTGTTCACAAGCCAAGACAGCAGCATTTAACACATGGATGAACGAGTATATCGAGAAGCACTCTACGCAATGGACCGGTCGTTAATTGGTCAACCGCACGGACAATTAGAGGCTTTTCCTTTTATGAATTTGTGGGATTTGTTCGACGAATCTGACTATTTTGCCGAGGACACTCCACCTATGATTGAAGATCCTGCCCCTGTTGAAGACAACCCTTCAACCCTTCACAGGAAGGCAGCCTTCCTGTGAATGAAGAAGACGCCCCAACTGTGAATGAAGGCAACCCTTCTATTAGTGATGATGAAAACCTTCCATGTGTTAAACAACGGAGGGACCCAGAACCATCTGTTTCAATCATGACTCCGCCACCGTCCCGGTTCCAATGCACCCCCCACCCCTCAAGCCAAAACCAAGACGGAAAATGACTTGGAAGCCTGTCCCTCCCCAGTACGAGGATTTTCCGCTGGAGACGCAACCTGCACAACCTAGGAGGGAGAAACGTGACGTCACCCCTGTACAACAGAGACTTAAGCGACTGAAAAACCTGTAGATCACAACAGTTGTCGCCATGCAGCCTGCTAGTGAACACTCATACCCTCTTGGAGGGGGCGGGGGTGGCTCAGTCGGTAGCGCGCCAGGCTCGTAATCTGTAGTTCCCAGGTTCGAGTCCCAGCTGGGTCAGCGTTGAGATTTATCTCCACAAAAATTCCCCGCCCTGCCCACGATCAGTAGGGGACACCGATGGGCTTACAAAGGCCGTCGTCCGTCGGATGGGACGTTAAGCCGTGGCCCCGTGTACGGGAGAGCCATACCCTGTGCATGTTAAAGAACATGCTGAATGGCCTTGACGGGAGGCTACCATCTGTCTCCCAACAGCTGTTCCAGTGGGTCCCCTCCCCCAACCTTCTCTGAGTCTTCGGTGTCCATGTGACCCGGCCATTTAGCCCATGATGTGAAAAAAGTGCCGCTCAGAGGTAAAACAACCCAACCCAACCCTCTCGGAGGTGAGATTTTCGTCGTGCCTAGACTGTACCGTGAACGTCTCCAGGTCCAAGTGCGTCGTTACTGCAGCTTCAGTGAAGGAGGACTAGTTTACCCGACGAAAGAAGGGATCACTCTAACACTTCTGGAGTGGCAGGAATTACTAGCAGTGTCGGACGGAATCGACGTCGCTAATTCCACCGAAAGAGAGACTTGGTTCGTGATGAGCAAATTACAATTGTGCGCTTACTGTAATAGGGATGAGTGCCGACGACTCCATATCATCAAATCCCTACCTGGTTCGATATCTTGCGGTGTGAATCTCGCCTTGGCCCATTGAGAGGAAATGCGAAACCGTCGCGACGATGTGAAGAACAGCCTGGATCATCACCGCAGATCCGATGTTAATTTTCACCTGCGGCACGCCATCGCCGAACAGAGAGACCTTCTAGGAGCGTTTCTTTTGACTCCCTCGACAGAAGGTCAAGGACATTTGATGCAGCTATTGACGGACATTGTGGTGCACGATCTAATTCAAGCCTTGCTACCCAGGACTAGACTTATAGAGCCCGAGGATAAAGAACATTGTTTGAATACTTATTTGAACGATGCAGTGCGCTCATTGGACATTGACGCTATTGCTAATGCATTTGTTGACACAGCGTGGGCTCGAGGCCTCCTCTGTTTTGTAGACGACGCTTTTCTTTCCTCTCTGTCCTTTGGTGACGTGTTAAAGATAGCGAAAGACAACCTGTATACTAGCGACAATTGGTTTTGTAATAAAAGTCCGATATTACCTAACAATTACTGTGTTGTGTACTCATTTACGTTATGAATCGTGTGAAGACAGCATCAGCAACAGCTGTTCTCTGTACGCTGATAGGGGTCGCTGTGATTTGTGGGGTTACGTTATCTCCAGATTATTTAGCCACACGTTGCGGAGATTCTAGACATTTGGGAGGAAATATTTGGTTGAGCGTGTGTAATAAAACAGTGGATATCAGATTATTGATTAATTTTACTACACTACCTGATGTACTCTAGGGCTGATTGATTTTACTCCACTACCTGACGTACTATAGGGCTGAGACGGGCGAGGGGTCTTCAGGGACACGCGGTATCAAAGAGGAGGGGGGGCTCGGATCCTTATTTAGAAGTATCGGCCGTTTCGTATCCCCCGATTCTGAAGCCCATGGCGTTTTCTCTAGGAAAGCAAGCAGCTAGATCAGGAATTAAATTTGCTTCGGAAGTTGCATCAGGTCGCGACCCAAAAGAAGCGTTCAAATCAAATTTGAAGGACGGTGCGGCTAACTTGTTAGAAAAAGCTGGGAAAAACCTTCGTGGGAGAGGTATAAAGAGTAAGAAACAAAAGAAAATTGTTAGATTGTCAAAGAGATACTGTAGAGTGAAGGACGTCTCTGCAAAATGAGCGAAAGAATCCACGGTTCGTCTGGCGATTGTGCTCTATCGGAATTCGACCTATATGCTATACCACAGACCAACTCACAGACTGAAAGAGCTACTTATGTTGCTTACCAGCCCCTTGTTGCTTTAGAAGGAAATGCCCCACTGGAAGTTAACGTCGTTGGCGGTGACGAATATATCGATTTATCCCGATCTCACTTATGAATCAAGGCAAGAATAACAGACGCTGCAGGAAGGGCAATAACGGATGCGGAAGCTGTTGCTCCATCGAACAATTTTTTACACAGCTTGTTTAGTCAAGAGGATGTGTGCTTGAACAACCAATTAGTGAGTGGAAGCCACAGTCTTTACCCCTAGAGAAGTTATCCGGAAACTTTACTTATTTATGGAGCCGACGCAGTTAAAAGCCATTTAACGTGTAGTCTATGGCTTCTGGATGCTGCAAGCAAAATGGAAGAATATGGGGATGCTAATCTCGGTTGGAAAACGAGGAAAACTTTAACAGGTTCTCGTAGCATCGAATTAATCGGATGGGTACATGCGGATTTATTTCTACAAGACAGGTATTTACTGAATCACGTAGACCTTCGATTGAGGATGACAAGGTCAAAACCAGGATTCTGTCTCATGACTAGCGAAGCAAACCCTCCTTACAAAGTGAAATTTGAAGAAGCCGCTTTCTATGTAAGGAAAGTCAAAGTCAGCAGTCCAACGCTACTCGCTCAGGCTCAGATGCTACACACGACCTCGGCCAAATATCCTTTAAGACGTGTGGAAGTCAGATCGTTCACTCTCAGCCGTGGAATTACTTCGTGCACGAGAAATAATTTATTCAGCTCTCAGATGCCCAAAAGAATCATTGTAGGGATCGTCGTCTCAGCTGCCATGAACGGGGATTTTGCGAGAAATCCATATAACTTTAAGCATTACAATCTAAATTATATATCTGTGCATGCTGACACCGAGCAATTACCCTCTCAACCGCTCACCCCTGACTATCCAATTCATCAATATATACGCTCTTATCAAACGTTATTGGAATCACTAGACGTCTGGAAAGACAACAAAGGGTACAATTTGGTCGCTCAGCTTATGCGAAAAGGTACACATTGTACGGGTTCGAACAGTCTGCAGATGGTAAACAATGTGAAGATTAATCTAGTGAAGAGTGCAAATTGTAGATTAGAGATCAAATTCGGCACCCCTCTAATCGAAGCAGTGAGCGTGATTCTATATGTAGAATTCGAGAACCTTTTGGAGATAGACCAACATCGTAAAATTTTATTTGATTTCTCTGCGTGATGGATACCCTTCAACTATCTCAAGTTCTTCGAAATGACCCCTTTACTCGTCCTTTGCTGCTAGGAATGTTTGCTAGAGACCAGCTGCCAAACATTACGAAGAAACCGTGTCTTTTTATCTTTAACATTGATGTTTCGACCTCTACTGGAGAACACTGGATAGCTGTCTACGTGAACAAGAGAACAGTCGAACATTTTGACCCCCTAGGCATGGAGCCTAGCATCGAAGAATATTATAGGAAGATAGGGATGAACCGCATATTGTACCCAACGTTACCACTACAGTCGCCAGTTTCCATCACATGTGGGGTTCACTGTCTCTATTTCCTCTTCCTACGAACGAGAGGCGTGTCCTTGAAGCTGCTTCTGAAGGAACGTTATTCTTGCCACCTGGGATTTAATAAGCTCTTGATAACGCTATTTAATGGTATGCTCGATTATTTGCCAGTCTTTTTCCACTATGCAATCGCTAAGTACAATTCTTGTTAGCGGCCCCAGCCAGTGTGGGAAAACCACTTTTGTTTTGGAACTCATACGCCATGCAGATAAAGTATTCTCTCCGAATCCCGACAGAATCATCTACTGTTATTCTTTGTGGCAGCCTGCATTCGAATCATTCAAACGAAAAGTAGAATTCGTGGAAGGCTCCCCGACCTACAGTTGAATGCAAAGCAACGTACTTTGCTCATGCTGGATGATATGTTTGTTCAAGCTGCGGATGATACAAGGGTGTCTGATCTATTCACAAAGGTGCCTCATCATCTGAATGCCACGGTCGTCCTCATCACTCATTATTTTTTCAAGGTAAATGCGCAAGGAATATCAGTCTCAACTCGCATTATTTAGTTTTATTCAAAAACCCCAGGAACGTTTCTCAGATTACTTATTGAGCAAGACAAATGTTTCCTGGAGAGACGAAATTATTTTTGAATGTATTTAAGCTAGCTACACAGAGATCTCATGGGTATTTACTTCTGGGCTGTGGTGTGAAAACACCAGATGAGCAGCGTCTTAGAAGTAGAATACTTCCTTCTCAATCTCCTGAAATTATTTATATGAGGAATGAGGATTAAAACGAAGGAACCGTTTTTTCGTTATCTGTTGAAAGCATCCCCTAAGAAACGTTCGGTGCTGTTGAAAGCCGCAAGTGACAGTGAGCTACTCGCTTTGTGCGAAATTTGTTTAAATTTAGTGAGAGCCAATCTACCAGTTTCTTCAAATGTAATGAAAAAATTGTCCAAACACAAGTGCATTATACGAAAGCTAGCTGCAAAAAACATTAGTGTGAAATCTAAACGTGCATACATATATCAGAAAGGAGCCGGATTTCTACTTCCTCTTCTCTTAAGTGTGGTTCCTCTGATAGCTAATTTATTCCAGCGATGAGTCTCTCCGTTAAAGTCGTTGAAAAGCGACACCTAAAAACGAAAACTAATAATCTCGATAGCGACATGCAACATATTTTGAAATCTCCTGGAAATCCCGATCAGAAAGCAGAGGCATATCTGACCGCTTTACGAATATATTTACAATATTCGAAAAAAATCGAGGCGCCAGACGAAATGTCAATCACTTCAGGGCTATCAGTAAGAGACATAATTGACATGGCTCCTCGTCACTTCAAAAGCAAGGTTCAAGAAAAAATGAAATCTTTGCCCGAAACAGTTCAATGGGATTCAAGAGGCAGACTTTTAAATTACGGTAGAGCCATACCAGACTCATATTTACCCGACCTTCTCACAGAAGCAGTCAGAAAAATTCGAAACCCAACATCCCCGTACCGAAGGAATTTATACAGCAAATGAATTGGGAAATTTTCTAATGTAAACATCGGAAATATTAATGTAATCGCCTTAATAAAAAGAATGTATCCCCGTATTAACGTGTCTAGATTCGTTTTCCTTCCGATTGTATAACACGAATTCTAAAGCCTGACTTCCCACACGCAGTGCATCTCCCCCATACCTGATATGAGCTATGGATCCCCCATACCTGATATGAGCTATGGACTCCCCAGTGTTCGGTAACCGTGCACTGAGGGTTTCTCCTGCTCGTAAGTAATACCATTCGTCTTTGCAGGAGTAAAACAAAACTCATAGATCGTGCAGTACATGCAATTCAGGGTTTAAAAACATTTCAGGTTTAATCAAAATTATAACTTGAACATAGCATAAGATGTCATAGCATAAGATGCCAGACTAAAAATAACGGCATAATTTTAAATCATACTGCAGAAATAATGTAAAATCAGAGTGTATCAGTAGCATAATAAACCATATCATACTACAGAAATAATAAGTAAAGTAGCGAAACAGTATAATTTACAACTAATACGTATATGACCAATTTAAAACGTACTGCAGAAAGTAGTAAGTAAAGTAGCGAAACAGCATAATTTACAAATAATACGTACATGACCAATTTAAAACGTAGTGCAGGAATAATAAAGTAGTGACATAAAAATCATAGTTCAGGAATAATAAAGTAGTGACATAAATAATAAAGCAGTGACATAGTTCCTGACTAAGAAGCGTTCCATATGACCATTGTTATCACTGGACATACCTGGCTAAGCGACAGTCTCTATAATTATTTCTCGACAGAACAGGCTTTCTGACACACCTCCTTTAGTGCTCTCACATTATGTCATTCAGCGCCCTGGTTTATTGTGCAACCACTTGTATTAGCTACTGCACCTGACCTCCAACAACACTTTCTTCCTCCCTCTCCTTCGGTGACGTCGGGACTTTTTCGTCAACAATCAGACACTAGGCGACAGGGATGGGAACTGTTCAGAGACTCACCTCCTTGGCTGTTAGGTGACTTCTATCACCCATATTACCACGTTTACGACTTGAACAATGCAATCCTTACTACAGGTAGCAGGGACCCCGAAGAGCATTGTCGCCCACCCTATTATTAATCTTCGACTTACCTGTATAAGTAGCAAACAATGCGTCGCATCGACTATAATTATTTTCCCTACAGAACCACCCTCGAAGCTATTCGTCCACAGCGACTATTCAGAGTCACATCTCCTTGACTGTTACATTCGCGCTTATTGTCACGTTTCCTAAGTACAATGCTGCTTCCCAATGCTTCTCAAAACACCTCGCTCTTGAATGAGGAGAGCTCTCAGAATAGGAATGAAACTCAAGAAACAATAAGAGCGATAGAACCGGGACCGTTAGCCTACCTTTCAATACTGACATGAGTTACGACATTTTCACTGATGCTATCGCGTTTAGAGAACACTTGTGGGAACCCATCTCTTCAGCGACAGTGAGGGAGGTCAACCAATAAATTTCGTAGCCCCAACCTAGGATGTCGAACTCTTCACTGTCTGTGGAATCCAAGTTAGGACGCCACTGGAGGGCAACTTTGCAACAGAAACTTAGAAGTTTGCAGAACTTCTCTCCAACGGTAGTGAAGGGGGGTCAACCAATGAATTTCATAGCCCCATCCTAGGATGTCGAACTCTTCACCAACAGTGGAAGACCAAGTTCAATTCCTCACCACTGGGGGTGAACTGGACACCACTGGGGCGAAAGAAATGGGGCAACCTAGCAACAGAAACTTAGAGGTTTGTGACACTTCTCTCAACCTGTTTCTATACTAGAAGCTTAGGAGGCTGTATACAAATTTGGAAACGGTGTTCAGTATTCTTTATTACTAAAGTGTCTGGGAGAAGATCTTGTCGATCCGTATTTGTTTATATCAACGTCACTTTGGATAAGCGTTAACGCGAAATTCTCTATAAATATGTGCGTAAGCTATTAGAAGATTAGATTGTACTTAATTATTTTGCATTTGAAAAATCTTGTTGAATGCAGTTGATATTTTTATAGAATAGAGCTTGGTACCAAATATTAATAATAGAAACAGGAAGTGAGTTAATTTTCTCTATTATGTTACTCGTTGCAATCAGTGTTAAAGTTATAACAAATTTTTACCATAGTAGCCTTACATACCTACAATTATCTTCTGTAATTTGTCTCATCTATAACTTTAGTGAATCTGACAATTTTTGTCTAGTTTGTTTAAAGTATTAAAAGCAGAAACAATTTTCGTAACAAATTCCATTTGGTCTTCTATCTATCCGTTTAACACATTCAACGTTTTTGTTTTTAGGTATAAATAAAAATGTTTTGAAAGTTCGATAAACATAGACCAAATATTAAAATTCGCATTTTGAGAAACTAACGAAAGTATTAATAGCGCGTTTTGAAAGCGGGAAAAATTTAATATGGAAAAACTTTAATGTTAAACAAGACTTATTTATGCCAGACGATTTTGGTGGTCGAGTTGGTGGTCCTGTTTGTGGTCCTGTTGGCTAATGATGTTGATGATATGAATTCTTTCATTAGGGTTGTTGATGAGACTGGTAATAGGGTAGGTTTGGTGATAAACAGAGAAAAACCTAAAGTGATGAAAATGAGTCAAGCATATAGTGCTTCAGTCAAGAGCTTTCATTGAAAGAGATTTGTCCCCTAAGCCCCCCGAAGGGAGGGTGATGCAAAGTTTCTGTTTTAAGAGACAAATAAAACATTTTTTTTTAATTCCATAGACCATAATGATATCACATGGAATAATTAACAAGTCAGTTAGTGCAATCAAAGCTCTCTATAATAACACTGAGCGTGTGTGAGAGTTGATAAGGCTTGTAGCGATTGGTTCAGCATTGCTAGTGGAGTTAGACAAGGGTGCATTTTGACCCCTTTTCTTTTTAGTTTGGTTATTGATTACGTTATACGAAATTCCTTGCAAGGCAAAGATTTTGGCCTTAAATGGTCTAAAGATTTCAAAATTTCTGATTTAGATTACGCAGGATTTGGCCCCGTTGTCTAATGATATTGATGAGATGAATTCTTTCATTAGGGCTGTTGATGAGACTGGTAATAGGGTAGGTTTGGTGATAAACAGAGAAAATCCTAAAGTGATGAAAATGAGTCAAGCATATAGTGCTTCAGTTGCTTTGAATGGCTGTATTCTTGAAGAAGTGACTCAGTTTAATTATCTTGGGAGCTACGTAGCAGATGCTGGTGATGTGCGGCATGAGATTAACAGATGAATAGGGATTGCTGCCGGGACATTTAAAAATCTGTGGAGAGTGTGGAGAAATAGGCGAATACATATAAAGACTAACATTAGACTGTATAAGAGTTTGGTTCTCTCTAAGGTTAGGTATGGTAGTGAAACTTGGATGCTTTTTAAACAAGGTAACAGGAAACTAGATGCTTTTGACTCTAGGTGCTTACGCAGTATCTTGGGCATTACGTGGTTCAACTTTATAAGTAATGATGAAGTTAGGCAAAGGAGTCAGTAAACTCCTTTGAGAGAAAAATTTCCGTTGTGCAGAGAGAAATTCCGTTGGTTTGGCATGTTGCTCGAATGGATAATTGTAGATTAGCGAATAGGGTTATGAACAGTGTGCCTAATGGCCTCAGAAAGAACAACAGTGTCCCTAATGGCCTCCTACTAGGAGCCCTAGGATGCGGTGGGCAGATAATGTCAAACAGGATCGTGCTAGAATTGGCCTACAATGGCCAAATGAAGTTCTAGCTCAGAACAGACATGTCTTTAGAGGAAAATTACATAGTGGTAGAACCTCCACAGCCGTGGCTGTATGAGGATTTTGTATGTATGTATATATAAATGTGAAAAAGTCAAAACTTTAAATGAATATTGCAAATGATCTATTTATGGAAGACATTTTAAAATTAGATGATGGCCAAGATTTTTAAAGCTTACCAATTTGTCCCATTTAATATCAGGGGGTGGAGAATTCAATTTTTTTGTTTAAATTATAAAGAAGAAATACGTTTTTGTGCTTTATAGGTATTACTGAATTGCTGTTAGAAATTTCCCAATCATTCATTGCTTCGAATTTCCACTGGTAGAGGGTGCAAAAACGGAAAATGAAAACCTTCATTCTGTCAGAAAGCGAGCACCCCCCTCCCCAGCAGCTAGAAGTGTATTATTCTGTTTTTTTCTTCTTTTAAAACGTTTAATCAGTAGTACTTATTTCATATTTTTAGCATTGATGTAACAAACAAATTGCTTTGTAAAAAAAATTGAAGACTTTTCCTAAATATGTGAAAATTAGTTAAAGTGGATAAGAGAGATATAAAGTTCGATCCAACGTATAAAATTTGAAGCTTTATGGTTTCTTCATTCAAAATTATTTTTCTGGAAACTGAGAGAGAGCTTGTTAATCGAATGGCAAAATCTTTTTCTAGATTGCCAATCCCGCAGCTTTCTCTTGATATTTCTCTTTCTTGAGAAAATTTACAAATTTATTTGCCCAAATATCCGGTATGAGTTAGATACTCTATAATAGAAAATATTATAGTATTGGAACAACAGAATGAGCAACAAACCGTTTCTCGAATTGTATCATCAATCTCTTTTGCAAGTTTCTCTTGAATTTCGGGATTAAGTGCCAAATTGTAGGCCACAAAGGACATGGTTGATGCGGTGGTATCATATCCGGCCAGGAAGAACAGAATGCACTGAGCAACAAGCTCATCATGAGAAAGAGCTGCAATGAAAAATTAAAATAATTTAGAAGAATTACCACAGAATTCAGAACTTCTCATAAAGGTCAGAGTTTTATTAAATAAAATATATATAAGGATTTTAAACTAACATTTGACGCTTAATTCAAATTTGCTACTTATATCTATTTACATAAGGATGAGGTTGAAAAGCAAAAATATCGGCATATCTTTTCAATCTCCATTTCTATATAGTTTAAAAATCTTTACAGATTACAAATAACTTTTTACTGTTTAATACATATTGCACAAAGTGTTGTTATGCGGGAGATGCTGGAACATGGATATTATTATTTCTGATCTCAGTCGCAAACCTTCGTTTTGTATTAAGTGGCCATGATTTAATTCAAACACTGGGTTATTATCTTTTATTTTTAGAGTTAAAGTACTATACCACATATGGCAAAATTATTGAAAAGTCATAATTAACTTTTACTTTGTTTAAGGTAAGTTTTCCTCTACCAAATAAAGTTAAAATCTCTTAGTAAGAAATTAATATTCTGTCAAATATATGGCCGGAGACATAAGGCCAAACTCACTCACCACGAGGAAAATTAATGAAGAGTGGCAGTTAATCCTCTAAGCAAAAGATATAAACATTTATTTGCAATCATTGTTTAGTACTACGAGAACTCATTTAGACGATTATATTTCTTTCCAGTTCAATCATAACCGGCTTCGCGGTAAAACTCAGAGTCGCTACTTCAAATCATATCAGGTATCAATTCATTTAAAAAACCTCGAAACAGAAAAGTGGACAACATTATGATAGTAAAATTCCCCACTTACATCATTATGTGGAGCATTCTCCGAAGTACTGAAATGCATTAAGGCTATTACTATACGACTATCTTAAGAATCACCGAAACATTTGCAGGTCACCATTTTGACTGCCAAAATTCCTCTCCTGTTCTCGCGTTCTATTCGGCGACTTCCGTAGAGTGTTCTGTGTCTCTTCACCTGACTCTCTCGCACACATAGGGAGGCTATCCTGTTTCTGATTGGCCAAACAATTCTCATTTGCAAAGGGGGATAATAAGAGAACAAAATCTGACCGGTTCAGTGCTTCAACATCATTTTCCCAAAACCACTTCCGTCCGTTTGTGAGAACCATCGAGCAACTGTCCATAGGATTTCCCTTGGGTGTTCCATGTTGCAGTGTACGACTCTTAACTCTGATAATTCATAAGAGTACACATCTTGTTTGACAGGGGCAGCAAGATTAGTGTTTCACTTGCTAGACACTATCCAGATCCAAAAGAAAGAAGAAAAGTACCTGGAGGTCTTGTTTCAGACTTTCATCACTGGGTATATGTCTTTATTGTATACGAATAAAGATGAAAGATATTAAGCAATTACACAGTATTACAGATGAAATCTTGAAATCGCGAGCTACTACAAAATCGAAAATTGAAGATACTATTTTAGGAGAGGAACGAGTTAAGGAAACGCTCGAAGAATTTCACAAGCCAGTGGTCGAACGGTTAAAAGGTCTGGAAACTGTGCGTGAAGAAACTATGAAAAACATACAGGATGTAGTGAAAACGTTAGAGCCAGAACCACTGAGATGACCACTGAGACCCACTGAGATGCGAGAAAAAACGTTCGTTTATAATCCAGATTCCAACTTGCAAGATGAAATATTAAACCAATGTAAACTAATTAGTAAACTAAAACTTCCAAGTGATATCTTACAGGCGAGAAACCCCATTACTGAGCTGAAAGAAATTATTTACCAAACAATCGGACATCTTCAGTAACTGGGATGGCGCAATAAGGCTAGAGAAACCAAACGCTATGGTAGAACTACTGAGAAATATCGAATTATCGATAATCACATTAAGGCAATTTAGAAAATATTTAAAGTCGATTAAAATGATGCTCACTGTAATAGAAAGTCAACAGTTTGGTTCTGGACTATACAAGAGTTTCGACGACATATAAATAAATAAATAAATACCCCCTCAAGCAGCTGCTTGCCACAGAGGTCTGACAGGAGCCTGTCAGTTTATATGCCACAGTAGGAGATCTGAGACGATGGCAGGACCTCAGCAGAAAAACGACACACACATCCATGCCTAATTCCGGGGCTCGAACCCAGGTCCCTTAGATCAGTAGCCAAGCGTGCTAACCACTCACAAGCGTGCTAGCTCACTGTAATAGAAAGTCAACAGTTTGGTTCTGGACTATACAAGAGTTTCGACGACATATAAATAAATAAATAAATACCCCCTCAAGCAGCTGCTTGCCACAGAGGTCTGACAGGAGCCTGTCAGTTTATATGCCACAGTAGGAGATCTGAGACGATGGCAGGACCTCAGCAGAAAAACGACACACACATCCATGCCTAATTCCGGGGCTCGAACCCAGGTCCCTTAGATCAGTAGCCAAGCGTGCTAACCACTCGGATGCGAAAAATTATCAATCTTGGTTGCCAGTAAACGAGCTGGAAACACCAGTACAGGAGTAGTAAATAAAATTGTCGAAATTTTGGATATTTTGCTAAAAATGATATTATTGACAAAAAGGAACATAAGATTACGTTCAATAACATCGGTATTGTTTAGAAATTTATTCTTGGACACACACTACAGTCATGTCTATTTCCACTTCCGATTATGCAAAATATTCGATGTTTTGCATTATCGGACCATGATTTTTCGACCATGATTTTTAGCTATTGTATATATTAGAGAGGATATAACTACTAACTCAAAGATGAGCGCAACTATTCAATGTACCAAATGTGGGGTATTTATTCGCAAATCTAATATGAACCGTCATATGAAAACTGCATGTACTTCTCGCACATTTGAAAAATGCGAATTTTGCAATTCCAGCTTTAACAGAAAAGATAATTACAATCATCATCTAAATCAGTATCATATAAATAATAGCAGTGCTTTTTGGAAAACGTTTCGCACATTTAAAATTGATAACATAAATGTCAGAGAAGACATAAAAAGTTTTCTGGAGAAAAATTACAATCATCATCATCCTCAAGCAGCCATGGGCTACGGAGGTCCAACCAGACCACGCAGTTTACTTCTCCAAGCATATCTGTCCTGAGCTACATCTGCTGCATCCGGCCACTGCACACCAATTCTAACAAGGTCCTGTTTGACATTGTCTGCCCACCGCATCCTAGGTCTCCCCCTCCTTCTGAAGCCTCTAGGCACACTGTTCATAACCCTATTCGCCAATCTATAATTATCCATACGGGCAACATGGCCAAACCAGCGGAGTCTCTCTCTGCACAATATGCTGCTTAAAGGAGGTTGCAGACTCCTTTGCCTAACCTCATCATTAGTTACAAAGTTAAACTACCTAATACCCAAGATACTGCGTAAGCATCTAGAATCAAAAGCATCTAGTTTCCTGTTATCTTGTTTACACAGCGTCCACGTTTCACTACCATAACTAACCCTAGAAAGAGCCAAACTATTATACAGTCTAATTTTAGTCTTTAGCTGTATACGCCTATTTCTCCACAATCTCCATAGATTCTTAAAAGTCCCGGCAGCAATACCAATTCGTCTGTTAATCTCATGCCGCACATCACCAGTATCAGTTACATAGCTCCCAAGATAATTAAACTGTGACACCTGCTCAAGACTGCAACCATTCAGATTAACTGAATCACAACCTGCCTGACCAATTTTCATCACTTTAGTTTTCTCTCTGTTTATAACCAAACCTACTGTACTCCCAGTCTCATCAACAGTTCGAATGAAAGAGTTCATCTCATCAACATCATTTTCCAAAAGGGCTAAATCATCAGCATAATCTAAATCAGAAATTTTCGTATCTCCAGCCCATTTAAGGCCAAAAGCTTTCCCTTGAAGTGAATTTCGCATAACATAATCAACAACCAAACTAAAGAGAAAAGGAGACAAAATGCACCCTTGTCGAACACCAGAAGTAATGCTAAACCAATTGCTACAAGACTTACCAACTCTCACACACGACTCAGTGTTATTATAGAGAGCTTTCATTATGTTAACTAACTTGTCTGGTATACCATATGATCTCACAATCAACCACAAATTATGACGATCAACAGAGTCGAAAGCCTTTTTGAAATCAACAAAGCTAGCAACCAAAGGTTTCTGAAACTCTAAACATTTCTCAAGAATCTGCCTAAGTGAAAATATCTGATCTACACATCCCCTACCACTTCTGAATCCACATTGCTCATCACGCAATTGCCTGTCAACCAGATTCTTAATTCTATTAAGCACAATCATGGAAAGAACCTTACATGGAACAGAGAGTAGGCTGATACCCCTATAGTTATCACAAGAACTGCGATCACGTTTTTTGAAAATAGGGATAATAATAGCTCTGGTAAAATCTTTAGGAACCATGCCTTTATCATAAAAGTTATTCAAAATTTCAGTCATCCAAGTGATAACCAAAACATTCCCAGCTCTGAGCATTTCTGTAGTAATTTCATCTACCCCTGGGGATTTATGAAGTTTCAGTTTAGAGATAGCCAAACTAACTTCAGATTGTGTTATAGGGCCAACATTAAAGCTGCCAATGCATCTATCATCATTACAAACAATGGGAGTAGAACTAACCACATTGTTTAGAACATCACTGAAATGCTCAGCCCACCTAGCCATGAGAGAATCCTCACCTTCTATAACCTTACCTTGTTTATCCTTCAATCCTTGTATGCCTGTCCGTTTTCTACCACATAAAACATTAACTATCTGGTACAGCTCTCTGCTGTTGTGCTGCCTAACCACTTCCTCAGCTTTGTCAGCCAAGCTATCAAGCCAAAGATTTTTATCAGTAGTTAACTGATCCTTTACACGTTTATTAAGCTCTCTGTAATCTTTTCTATTAGGACTAGTAGGGTACTGATTAAGGACATTCCTGCAATTCCTTCTTTCTGAAATAAGCTCAATTGCCTTGTCACTTAAATAATTCTGCCTCCTCTGCTCCTTTTTTCCTAAAAGAGTACTGTTAGTTTCCAAAAAAGCCTGTTTAAAATGGCCCCATTCTTCCTCAACTTCAGTATTAAGCAAACCATGACCGTCATAATGACTAAGTAACCTATCATGGTAAGCTTTTGCTATAACTGGGTCATTCAGAGCTTCAGTATTAAAGGTAAATTTTTTAACTCTAGCACAACACTTTTTAAGTTTAAGTTGCAAGACACTTTTAACAAGGTAATGGTCAGATCCAATTTCAGCTCCCCTATATGCCCTAGTATTTCTAACAGAACTAGCCCATTTGCTATTAATTAATATATAATCAATCATATTCCTATGCAGCCCATCAGGTGAAACCCATCTGTATTTATGTATGTCGCGGTGTTTGTAATATGTGTTAGTTATTCTGAAACCATTGAGTTTACTTACCTGTAGGAGACGTTGCCGTTGCCATTGCAGCTACCAATACCAAAAGGACCTATTACTCCTCCCCAAAGGTCAGAGTCGGTACCAACTTTGGCATTGAAGTCACTAAGAACAAGGGTAATATCTCCTTTCTTGACAGAATTCAAAATGTCCTGAAGTTGTCCGTAAAACCTATTCTTCTCATCCTCATCAGCGTTCTCAGTGGGGGCATAACAGCAAATAACATTCAAGTTTTTAATGCTTGTCTGAAATTTTGCTGTAAGAAACCTTTCATTAATGCACTCATATCCTAGAAGAGCATCACTAGCATGTCTGCTGAGCAGCAGACCCACGCCTTGGTGATGCTTTCCATCTTCCCTCCCTGTAAAGAGAAATTTAAAGTTATTTTTAAGTATCTCACCTTTACCTGTCCATCTGGTCTCTTGCAAGCCTAGAATATCTAGGTTATAGCGCTGGAATTCCTGCATGAGGACATCAAGAGAATAATCTCTATGTAATGTCCTCACGTTCCACGTTCCTGCAGAAAGAAAATGATTAGTAGGATTTTTAAAGAAATTAGGTTTATTGAGATTGGTAGGGCCAACAATATCAAACAGCCCCCTGATCGCAGGCATGGAGCAAAGACCCGTTCCTCCTCCGCTAAAGGCTGAAGTCACCGATGCTGGTAGGAACTTCAGGCACCACCTTTTCAACTGGACTTTTTCAAGAACCACATGGCCTGCCTGAGACACATTACTCCAGTTTAGGCTTGACGATGCCCAACTAGCTAAGTAAGGTTCAGGTACCTGCGATGGCCTCTGATTAGGATTATCCACCAGCTGATATAAGGTATCCCATGCCTCTGTTCACTTAGAGCTGGCAACCCAGAAGCAAACAGAAAACACAGCGGCAGACTCTCCCTCAACAGAGGCCCACCAGTGCAGCAAGTCCAGGATCCATAATCAAGCTCAAATCCATAAACAAGTCCAGTCTAGTAGGTATAAATGGTCAGCACCAGGACCCTGTGAAGTTGACCACTCCTCAGCAGGGTTGAAAAAAAAGAAAAAAGTGGCCATAGATGACCAGATCAGTAGGCCATACTGAACTGGCAGCCCTCCCCTTCCGTTCCCTTCCAAAAGAGAATATCTCTTTTGAAAGGTACTAACGGCCTGCACCACGAGAAGGCGGGGTCGGACATTAGGTGCTAGACCTGGCCGGTTCTGTGCATCATCACTAGGGATTGGTACACAGCTCTCCTTCCAGTTTACGCCTAGCTACCATTTACAGGCCAAATAACAATAAATGGAAACAAATAATTCGCAAGAAACTCAGTCAGCCTCTAAAAGTTAGATTCATAGTACAAATAAAATTTAAAAAGCAAACGGATCCTGAAGGACAGAAAGAAATATGTGCACATTTTTCGACATGTAACGAAATAATCAGTTTGCCTACCTATCTCAATGAATTACTGAAAAATGCTTATGAAAAAATTGACAACGACTTTGAAAAATTTATACAAAAGGGAAGTGGATGGGTGTTTGACAAAATACTTTCTATGGAAATTCAAATATCTCAGTATAATGCAATTGGAGCATCTGCTTTCGTAAATTTACCAGAGCATTTGAAATCTACAAAAGGAATAGTGAATGTTAAAAAGTACGACAACAAATGTTTCTTGTGGTCAATATTATCAGCTCTACATCCTGCTAAAGATCATCCACAACGTGTGGAAAAATATAAAATATTTGAAAACGCCTTAGATACATCTTCATTGACTTATCCAGGAACCCTCGATCAAATCCCGAAGTTCGAGGTTTTAAATAATATTTTTATAAATGTTTTCAATTTTAAGAAAGATTGTTTTTTCATACGTTATATATTTCACAGAATCCTGTTAAAGAACCTATGCAACTTTTACTTTTAAAAGACGGCAATAATTCTCACTATTGTTGGATTAAAAATATTAGTAGGGTTACAGCATACCTTTCAAGACATAATGGTAAATCATATCCCTGCCCATACTGTCTTCATAATTTCACTCGCGACGATTTATTAAAGAATCACGTAGATAATTGCAAATCAAACCTTTACAAACTATCAAGTTTCCCGAAGCGAATAGTACGGTTTGAACCACCCATATGTGATTTATGCAGACTTCGAATGCTTTTAGAAATGCAGAAGAATTGAGAATAATCCATGTAGGGTGCGAACTAAGTATTTAGTACCGTCAGGATTTGCATATATTATAGTTGGACCGGAAGGTAAACTGATCAAATCCATAATGTACAGAGGGAAAAATGTAACAGAACAATTTTTGAATGAAATGATCGAAGCCGAAAATTTGATCAATAATTTGAAGAAAAGAAATGTTAAGGTGACTGATTTTGATTGGCAAATTTTTACTGTAGCAAAATATTGTAATATTGTGGGAAAATTTAGGAACTGACAGAGTAAGGGACCACGATCACTGAACTGGAAAACACAGAGGTGCTGTTCACAACAAATGTAATCTTCAATACAAATTCTCACTTGAAATACCAGTGTTGTTTCATAATCTCAAAGGATTTGATGGCCACTTTATAGTAAAAAAATTGTGGAAATTTAAAGATAAGAAGAAAATTTCTTGTATTCCACAAACTACAGAAAAATATATATGCATTAAATTCGGTCAAATTAAATTGATTGATTCATTCATGTTCCTCAGCTCTTCACTGGATTCACTGTCGAAAAATGTGGAAAAGTTCTACATCCTAAGTCAATACTGTAGACAACATAATCTGAATTACTCACAGAAAGAACTTTTGAAAAGCAAAGGAGTTTCCCATATGAGTACTTGTAACAGAGTGCTCAGTTTTTGCAAACGTCTTCCATCCAAAGAGAATTTCCAAAACAATGAACAATACGACAGAGCTCAAATTTTGTGGAAAGCCTTTTCTATTGCTACCTTCGGGGAATATCACGATCTGTACATGATCACTGATGTATTACTGCTAGGAGATATATTTGAAATCTACAGAAATTCGTGTATGAATAACTACCAACTCGATCTTGTCATTATTTCAGCTTTCCTGGCTTATCCTATGCTGCCTGTTTAAAAAGGACAGAAATTGAGCTGGAACTTATAAAAGGTGATATGTATTTATTCATAGAAAGAGCTTTGCGAGGAGGAATATTGTCGTGCCCACAGTGATCTTGTCCTGTGGACACGACTTTGGGAGCTGGAAGATTCTCGAACACTCGAACTGGTAAGCTAACCTCCAAGTTGGAACACCCGATGGCGCCTGTCTGCAGCGGAGGTCAAGTTTCCCCTGCAGCGTAGACTGTTCGCGATGGTCCCGTCGCGGCCTGCATCAAAGACCATGGACAGGGGGCTTCCTCCCTGTTTTCGGATGTCCGAACCAATGAGGTGAGGACACATCTCAACAGGCGACCTCCGATAGGCGTCGCGTGATTCAGCAGTTTTTGCAACGAAGATGAACAGTGTCGTTCTCCTTCTTCATCAGCCTTCTTGTCCGAGTTCGCGAGGGGAGCAGACGTCTCCTGCCAGTGGAAAACATTCCTCGAGATTCAGTTCGAGGTAACAGTGGGGCGGGGATGGCTCAGTCGGTAGCGCGCCTACCTCGTAATCTGTAGTTCACAGGTTCGAGTCCCAGCTGGATCAGCGTTGAAATTTATCTCCGCAAAATTTTCCCGCCCTGCCCACGGTCAGTAGGGGACACCGATGGGCTTGAAAAGGTCGCCGTCCGATGGGACGTTAAGCCGTGCCCCCGTATGCGGAAGAGCCATACCCTGTGCACGTTAAAGAACACGCTGGATGGTCTTGACGGGAGGCTACCATCTGTCTCCCAACAGCAGTTCCAGTGGGTCCCGTCCCCCAACCTTCTCTGAGCCTTCGGGGTCCTTGTGGCCTGGCCATTTAGCCCATGGTGTGCAAAAAAGTGCCGCTCAGAGGTAAAACAATCCAATACAATCCAATCCGAGGTAAAAGTGAGGACAATGAGCGATGGTGTCTTCGTATGAACGGCTACAAGAGAGAGAGGTTTTTTCGAGAACGGCTACAAGAGAGAGAGGCCTTTTCGACATATTGGTAACTTTCCACATATGAACAGTTTTCTAGCCGCCGCCACAATACTCCAGTAATGCACTGAGAGCAGTATCCTAGCTTTCTAAATGAGACTTTAGTGATTCTTTGCACAAAAGACATTATTTTTCCCTTGTTGGAAGAGATCGAGCCAAAAGCTCTCATGACGAGAACATCCCGGAAGTGGGATGCATTTAGTTTATGTAACTTTTGTTTTAAGTAGAGATTTGTGAATAAATATGTTATTGTAATGCTATATGAGAGTTAGTTTTTTGATCTATGGTGCTAAGTGATGCATTTGGGAGATTTAAGGTATTTGATCAACGTCTTGGATAGTATACTTAGGTAAAGTAAATGTTTGAGAATGATTAAAAATACACAACGCAATCGCATAAGCATTTTGGGGGTCAAATCTTTCGGTTTCCCCCTAGTTCTTTCCACCACATCACCCAGAGATGGTGGGGTGTAGAACAATATCTTTAGTGTCTAAGTGGTTTGCACAGGCCAACAATCCTTTAGTAGATCCATATGAGAGAAGCAAACAACAAAACTATATCTTGTACTTTGATGCAAACAATTTATATGGCTGGGCAATGTCTCAACCTCTTCCAACTGGTAATTTCAAATGGGTAAATGATATTGACCTGTTTAATATTCCAGACGACAGCAAAAAGGGTTATTTCTTCGAAGTTGATCTAGAATATCCGGCACATCTACACGATTTACACAATGATTTCCCCTTGGCTCCTGAAAAATTGAAATTCTCTGATAGTAATGTGTCATTCTTGATTCCAAATCTGTTCGACAAGCAAAATTATATCGTTCAATATAGGTTACTTAAACTCTATGTGGAACTGGGATTGAGGGTGAAACAGGTGCATAGAATTTTGGAATTTGATCAAAAACTATGGCTGAAACCTTACATAGATTTTAATACAACAAAACGAATTAATGCCATAAATAATCTTGAAAATACCTTTTCAAACTGATGAGCAATGCTATATATGGCAAATGTTTAGAAAATAAGAGAAAGAGAATAAAATGCCACATTGTGAATACTGAAAGCAAGCTTAAAAAATTATTTCCACATCCTAGGTACGTTTCTTGTGTTAAACTTGCAGAAAATTTCGTAATTCTCCATATGAAAAAAAATATGATATTAAAAATAAAAAACAAAATACCCCTCAAGCAGCTGCTTGCCACAGATGTCTGACAGGAGCCTGTCAGTTTATATGCCATAGTAGAAGAGGATGGCAGGACCTCAGCAGAAAAACGACACATATATCCATGCCTTACCCGGGGCTCGATTTTCAGATAAACCATATTACATTGGTGTAACGATTTTGGAGTTGAGTAAATTACACATGTATAATTTCTTCTAGAATTTTTTTAAAACAAAATTTAATGCTTAGTTGTTATTTACCGATACTGATTCCTTTTGTGTTGATATCCAGACAGATGACATATATGAGAAATTTAACTCAGAGTACTTTGATTTCTCAAATTACCCCACAAACCATGCATTATACAGTGAATCAAATAAAATGGTTCCAGGAAAATTTAAAGACGAATTAAAAGGTCTTCCAATCAAAGAGATTTTTGCGTTACGTCCAAAATTGCATTCTATAGATTCTCCAATTCCCAAAAAAGCAGCTAACGGAGTTACAAATGAATTTAGTCACGAAGATTATCGGGAATGTCTATTTGATGGAAAAATCGTATATACGCAACAAACGGAATTTCGATCGGAACAACATGATATACATGTATACGAAATTAAAAAAATTGCTTTATCCCAAGAATACGCAAAACGACATATCAATTGAATTCAAACTTACGCTTTTGGAAATTATAGAATCTCAAGTGTGCATGGTAAAGCAGGCAATACCATTTACAAAACTTTCAACTGAAAACAAATGCAAAAAAATTAAGTACTAATAAAACATTTTGAAAACTGTACCAATTTGTAATTCTTTAGAAATTCTAATAATCAATGTTTATTATCTCTCTCAGTTAGAAGAGGAGACATAGGGATTCTAATTTAAGTGGGCTCGACTCAATTTCTGTGAAATCCTATCGTCTGAAACTCTTTGTACTAAAATTAAGGTAATAAACTGTTTAGAACAACTTTGTACAAGCGACAAAGGATTAAATATCCCAGCAGTTTATCTAGCTAAAGTTAAATATATATTTTTTATTAGGTCTACACTAATTATTTTTTGTCAGATTAGAGAACTTGATAAATCATAACTATCAATGTTAAAACCAAGCTTCTAGCTCGATTAGAAACAAAAGTTATTGTAACACAAATTCTAAAAGTATCGAACTTGCAAAACTTGAAACAATAGGTCGAGACCGCTTCCAATACATTTAACGTATAGTATTTTCCGAATGGAACACAATGATATTAGTTTGAATTCTATAGCTCTATTAGAAGCAGAACTATGAAGCCGCAAAATTAAGATGGGTTCGACCCACTTTGTCGGCTAGAAAACGGTTTCAGACCGATTATTCTTTCGTCAGATTATAGAACTTGATAAACCTCATCTATTAAAATTGAAACCAAGATCCTAGAACAATTAGAATGGACATTATAATTCGACAAAATCTTAGTGTCGAACCCAGAAAACAAAAACTGAGGTAGAGACTGCTTCCAATACGTTAAACGTATAGTGCTTCCCGAATGTAATCTAAACACATTAGTTTGAGATGTGTGACTCAATTAGAAACAGTTATAAGGATGGAAATTTAAGAGGGTTCGACCCAGTTTCTAGGCTAGGAAACGTGTTCGACACCGTTTCCAGTTGAACTAACGAAATGCGTTCCAGTACTAAAACCTGATGTTGATGAAAAAACCGAAAATGTCTCGAAATCTTAGATGAGAATAAGCAATGTTTGGTATGCAAAAGGTTTTGAACCCAGAAGACTTTAATTAACGGGGTCGAGACCAATACCCACATGTTCAAAGTATAGTACACCCCGAATGAAATCCAATAATATTAGTTTCAAATCTGTAGCTTGATTACGAGACAAGATATGAGATCATAAATTTAAAAGGGTTCGACCCACTTTCTCGGCTAGGTTAGGAGTCCGAACTCGATTCTGGTCAGTTGAGAAAATAGTGTCTGCTTAGTATTATTGAACAACACCAGAATGAGCTCTGTAGCATAATTAGATCAAAAGTTATTTCAACTTTTGTAAATTGCAAAGAATTAAATCTCCCTCCTCCTCACCTCCCTCCTCCCCCACCTCTCCCATAGAATCAATGTTATTTAAAATACTGATCAATATTACAAAGTAATTTAATCGCACTGGTTTAATTTTTTTGTAGCTAGATATCCAAAACACTGCTACAAAAACTTTTTATTTTAGATTTCAGTTAAAGTTCATAATACTATTTTATTTTTAATTTTGTTTCTTTACCCACCACTAGAATATGAGTTGCTGCCGAGTATGGTATTTAAGACAATTAGTATCGCTTCCCTTGATATTGAATGAGACTGCTCATCTACGTAAAGCCTTTTAGGCTCAGTACACGAGACCTCTTTGAGGGGAGATCTGAGGGAGGGTGTTAGTTGGTTCCGTGGCCACCTAGCAACATGGTCTCTGCAGTTGATTGCAGTAACCATAAGATCGCTCGGCACGTAGGGGGTCTAGCAGCGGTCATAATCGCGGACTCCAGTTCCAGTTGTGTCTTGTATACAGCTGGAACTGGAGGAATTTTTTTTCCGCTCGATCGAGGCACAGAGAGAGGAAGAGAGAGCAGAGGGAGAGGGGACAGAGAGAGAGAGAGAGAGGAAGAGAGGGCAGAGGGGGAGGGGACAGAGAGAGAGAGAGGGGAAGAGAGGGCAGAGAGGAGGAGGGGACAGAGACAGAGAGAGGAAGAGAGGGCAGAGGGGAGGAGGGGATAGAGTGAGGAAGAGACGGCAGAGAGGAGGAGGGGACAGAGAGAGGAAGAGGTGGCAAAGGGGAGGAGGGGACAGAGACAGAGAGAGGGAGAGAGGGCTGAGTAGACGAGGGGACAGAGAGGGAGGACAGAAAGAGATGGGAGGAGGGGACAGGGAGGAGGACCGTCCATCGAACTGAACAACTTCCCAAACCATAAGAGATTTAGTTCAATGAAATTAAATCTCGAGCCCATTGTTCTTTTGAGGAGATCGCGACGGATTTCCCTTAGCACGATAACATAAAACTCTTCTCTCTTTACAAACTTCACACAATCTCAAAATTATTCTAACCTACATCACTTTTCACTTCAAATTCATTCTAATTGTTTAAAAAAATAACCTAAATCACTTTTCACTTCCAAATTTTTTTTTCATCTAGTACCCTCTCTTCATACATTCACAGATATTCAAATTCTATCTTTTCATCAGACCCCCCGAAAAAGTCATTTTACCTGTTGATTTTGTCATATGTTTCAAACAAATTTCTCAAAACTGTGTGACTTTGTCAAATTCTCCGATTTACCTGGTTTTTTACAACGAATAATCCAGTGAAGTGTATGATAACTGAACAAACCACATCGTTTTTTATCTCTTTCAAACACACCTCATTTTTTCTGAAAATTAGTTAAACAAATTAGTTTATAAATCTCGTCTGCCCAAAAAACTTAAATTACCTTTTTCACATAAAACACCCGTTTTTTTTCTGATTTTCACACATATTTTCGAAAAAAAAACTCAAGAAACACGGATTTACATGGCCTTTACAACCGAATAATCCAGTAAGTGTACGATAACTCAACAAACCACATCATTTTTTATCACATACACACACACACACCTCATTTCAAACTAATCCATTTAAACTAATTCACAAATTAGTTTAAACATCATTTACCCCCCCCCCCAAACAAAAAACTTAAATTAAAACGGGAGTGGTAAAAAACACCCCCGTTTTTTCTAATTTTCACACATATTTTCACAAAAAAACCACAAGAAACAAACTTTTTACCTCATCCCCCATAACTTTTCATATATATTTTCAAAGAATTCTTTGGACCCATTTACTGGCCCAGAACTCTCATTTATGCTACTACTAATAAATTTCCTTAAATATTAACTGCAAGTTTAAATCAGTCTTGGCTCAGTCGGACTGATTGAGATAAAATTATTGATTGAGTAAAATTCAGATCAGTCGGGCTGATCTGAATTTTGGCTCCGATCCAGTTATTAAAATTCGCCCGAGGTGGGTGCATAGTCTTGTCACAAAGTATTGCTTAAATAAACATAATATTACTTGTACTATTAAAAATTTTTAAATTACATTTATAGCGATGTGCTGTTTTGAAAACTTGATCATTGTTCTCTTCATGGCCATATTCTTTGGCGTTATCATCATCATCTTTCTCCTGACTATCTTTTTCTCTTTTTTCATCCTCATTTAAATTTTCTTTAGCAGCATCCATCATCAACTGGAGAAAATCATTCTTTGTCTATAAAAGGAAAGGAAATTTACAGCATTAAATTCGAGCAAATCCAGCTATAACAAATTACGTAATTGGTTACAGAATACCATCGGTTAAATGAGAATAAAATTCTCATACGAATGTAAGAGAAATAGGTTTATTGTTTCCCGATATACATAATAGAGAAAATATAGGGTAAAATATTAAGAGTGAGAACATATTATCATTAAATAAATTTTAATTATCATTAAAAACATTATAAATAAAATTCCCTCAAGCAACTGCTTGACACAGAGGTCTGGCAGGAGCCTTTCAGTTTGCACGCCATAGTGGAAGGTCTATGAGGATGGCAGGACATCAGCAGAAAAATAACAAAAACATCCATGCCTTACCCGAGACTCGAACACAGGTTCCGTAGATCAATAGCTATAGGCGCTAACCACTCGGCCACCTGGAGGCTTTAAAAACTTTGGAGATAAATCCTTTCTAAAGTTAATAAGTAAAAACAATTCTTTCTAAATTTATTCTCTCCGATATCATAACAGTAACATCCAGTTTCCACAAGAATTTTATCATTTTCCTTAAATAAATAGTTGCAACCGGACTCCTAAGTTCAAAGTGATCTCCATATTTCGAATACCGTTCTCACACATTTCTGTGACCTTTTCCTTCACGTTGAAGCCGGTGGCTTTCCCTTCACTTTCACTCACTTTCCACAAAAGCGTTTTTAGTATCCGTAGTAATTTTCCGAAATGTTGTTTTAAAACGAAAAATCTTAAGAGTATTCCATTTTAGTAAACTGAGGTAGACCAGCTGAAGACTGACTGGCGAGTCAACTATCTAAGTGCACACACACACACACCAAAATCAAAATCATACTAAGTGTCTCCATACAGGGATGTATGCTATTAATGAATGTTTGGGAAATGCGCTTATGTTTTTGCACTCTTTAAAAGTTTGGATATTATAGAGATAATAGGTGTCAAATAAATAATTCGTTTTAATAAGATTTCGTCAAATGAGAATTTGTTAAGCAAGAAATTCCTGTATTTCTTATGTCAGATCTAATATTTGGTATTCAATGGAGTCTGAAATGTTTCTGCAGTAATTCAAAATATCCATTTAATCATAAATATTGCATGTTTTCAGGGTCGGATCTAGGAGGAAGCCAAAGAATCCATAACCCTCACCCCCTTCAATGGCCAAAAACATTAAACTTGCGAATATTGTGCACCTTTTGTCAAGCAATTTTATATAAAAAAAGACTTCTGAAACGGAGGGGAAAACATTATACTGGAATAGAAATTCAGTCTCTTGTCCGCTCCTCTTTAAATGTTTTGCAGCCCGATTGCGTGTCTCAATGTCTACTACTCCTCTTCTCCTCTTTTTTTTTTCCAAATCCGCGCTATTTCCAACACAATTTAAAAAAAAGTGTTATTTGTAGGTTGCATGAGAAACCAGGACATAGCTGATGCAGCTTTCAGTTTATATCTAAATAGAAATAATTATTACGTTTAAGAATGAGTAATAATATTCTCTAATGCAAACATAACTTTACTGATCTTAAATTTAGTAAAATTATTGGTTGAGTAAAATTATTGGTTTTTAATCATTTCAGCAGGATGCTTATTACAATATTATTTGTTTCTTAGTTTGAAATTTAATTTAAAAAGCTTCGAAAACTTTTGTGAATTTAAAAGAAAGTTAAAGTGTCTTTAGTGAACTGTGCTGATTTATAAAGCTTCGTAATATCTATAGAGCCTTTTCTGGCTTTTCGAAATTCAGAAACGTTTTTCAAATATCATCTTTTAAGTGATCCTTAAAAATTAGTCTATGCTTGAAGTTCAAAATAATTAAAATAATGGAATTCATAATTTTTTGCCACGAAATACCCAGCCATGTCCGCGGTCACTAGAGAACACTGATGGACTTGGAAAGGCCGCCATCCATTGCATGGGACATTAAGCCGCGGTCATGTGCGGGAGAGTCATACCCTGTATACGTTAAGAACCTGCTGAATGGTTTTGACTGGAGGCTACCATCTGTCTCCTAACAGCTGCCCAGAGCCTACCTTCAACCTTCTATGAACCCTGAGGATCCTTGTGTCCTAGCAATTTAACCCATTGTGGGGAAAACATGTCACTCATAGGTTAAACTAATAAACCCAGAATTTTTTTGTTATTTTGTCTGAATAGCTTTTTTCTAAATGCTACCTAGAATCGGGTAAAATATTTTTATACAAGCACAAAAACAATCTTTTAGTGTCAAATTTGAAATATGAATTAAAGGTTTTAAAATATAATAAAGGTATTCATTAATTAACGAATTAAATGTTTTATTATATCAGATGATGTTCCATACTAAAAAACACTAATTCTACATGAAATATGCTTTTCAAAGAATTTCTCTTCTTACTTACTTGGCCAGTTCGTTTCCGTTCTTTTATAATTTGTAGTGTTATATCCAAGAAGAACTCAGTTGCTCCAGGGGAAAAGAGAGAGATCTTGAACAGTCTCATAATGGAAGGAAATAATACTGAAATGAAAATGGAAATGGAAGAAGATTTGCGAAGTATTTCAGTATCATTTCATTGAAATGATTCGCAAATCTTCTTTACAATAGATATAATTTTATGTTAAGTAGTTGTACTTAAACTTTCGAAATAACACTTATATTTATAGATTAGAATTCGTGTTTATAAAATCATCGTAAAATCGCAAAAAATATGTGCATTGTTAGGTCGAGAATAGATTTGTCATCATCAATTTTTGGAAACACGATGAAGCATTTTCCAGTTTCACCGATTGCCAGATTCACCATTTAAGGTAATGGTTACTACCAAGAAATTTACTTTTGGTTGGTTTTTAAAAAATTGAAAACTATTGTTTCACTTAATCTTCTGTTCGATTGTAGACATTCAAATTCTTTTGCTTTGAGAAAAATCATATTTTTTTTTTTCAATTAACATGTCCCGATAAATATTACGAATTACGATTTTACTTATTTTGCTTCCATGAATCTCCATTTCCACTGTTAGAAATCTGAAAAACAGCAAAATTCTAAATGAATATTTTTAAGTCTGTTCATGCTACTAATTTGACGTTTAAATGGCAGTGTGATGATCAAGGAATTTACAGTGAGAGCAACGATTCATCTTTTCAATCCAGGAGAGTCATATACATTTTAATTTTAAGAGATAAATGAAAATTTCTTACTGATGTTTCTAGTGATCACCTCCAGGTAATGGTCGATCAGTCGCGCTCTGTATGAAGAGATGTTATCGTCCTGAAAAATGAAATAATTTCCTATTGCAGATGCATAAAGTCGCATCTAGTGAACTCATGATAATATTCTCTCCGCAAGTGTCTCTCTTGACGATTTCCGAAGAATGTTGTATGTCCTTTTTCCCTCGAAATCAGTATCCGTCTTGACTCGCTTTACTGCAAAAATTTAGACTCGTCAGAAAAAAGCATTGAGCACCATTGATCTCGAGCCAATCACGATATTATCTAGCCCAGTTCACTCGTTTCCTTCTATGCCGTGGGGTGAGGGGCACACAATGTACTGGTCGGCGAGCATAAATCTCATCTACAACAAACATCCTGCTAATGGTGAATACTGAAACAAATATGCCAATAGCTCAACGGAGAGGAGAAAGCCGTTGAGCCAATATTGTGTGATTATATCTTCGAGCTAAAAGACAAAGGAAACTCTCCTTATTTACTATTGTTATCCTTGGGGGACTCCTTGATGGTTTTCTGTAAACGTTATTTGTCTCTCGAAACCGCTGCCATAACCCGTTGATAACAAATGGACTTACATTGAGACATCTCAGACTTGTGATTATCCTACTATAATTCTCCCAGTTGTCCTTCATCAGATGCGGACAGGGGTTGTCTCAGCAGATAACATGTCTAGTTTTTAAAGTGCAGTTCTCAGGTTAAAGTCTCAACTGTGCGAGCATTGACATTTATGTTTGTTAAACCCCATCCTGTCCTCGGTCACAAAAGAAAAATCTCTGGGAGTTTGGAAATTTCTCCATCCGTCGGATGGGATATAAAACAGTTTGTGGAGGAGAACCACACTTATGCACTATAATGAACACTCTAGATAGCTTGACAAGTCTCTTACTTCTCTTAACAGCTTTTCAGTGGGTTCCCTATTCCCACCGACTTTGAGTACTTGGGCTTTGTGATCTACTCATTTAATTCATTGTGTTTGCAAAAGTACCTTTCAGAAGTAAATCAACCCAAACTCCGTATCAAACTTTCTGCTAAATATCTCTGTACCGTTGCAAAACAAATATTACTTTTCAGCGAATACAATGCGATTTAAACATCGAATGACTCAGTGAGATTCATGAGCATTTTCAACTTTGGGCGATATACATCTGCGCATGCGTGGAGCATTTCACTAAAATCGTATTCAGCTACTTTACTATTGTAGCATATTCTGTTTAATATTGGCGAAGATATTTGGAACTATTTCGAAATACTACGAAATTCTCTTTAAATTGCAACCTTTTAAGCGGTATAAGGTTATAATATAGTTTCCAGAAAATATATTATAAGGTTTCAATATAGTTCTAGAAACTATGTATACTTTTCCAAAAATCATAGAAACTTACTTGCAACAACAAAACGCCACGGCACATTTCTGCTGAAAACTTTTCTGGCAGTGGTCACGAAAGGATTGTTAGGATCATTATGAGAATCAATTTTAGTGGCAAAGGCAGTGCTCGCAATAACATCCATGGTAAATGCTCCAAACAACCTATATACATAAAGAAAAAAAATAATCTTCATATATTATGATATAATTCAAAAAGTGAATGTCCGCTGGTCGCATTTAATTGGGACCAAAAAACATCTCGATAAGCGAATATCACGGTCGGTGAGCAAGAGGGACCAGATTCTGTTTCAAATAAATATTTGTAAACTGTTGGTTTATGTTATTATTACAATGCTATATAGATAATTTTTTATTAAAGAATATGCAAAAACATTGATGACCTTTCCTTTTCCGATAAAATTTGTATGCTACAATAAACAAAACTGTAAATTGCATTTTAATAAAAAAAACTTGAAAAAATGAACAGAATTTTAAATAAAAAACTTTTTTTTCAAAACCTGCTCAAAAATCATAATATGATTAATAGTTATAAACAAAATGATTTATTGGGTTTTAAAAAAATAAACTTAAAAAAATATGGTAACAGAATTTAAATAAAAAAATGTTTTCTTTGGCAACCTACTCTAAAAAAAAATGAAGTGACACTATAAATGCTTTTGCATTTATAGTGTCACTTCATAAATTTCGATATTTAAAATTATTTTTTTATTTTTTCATGGATAAATTTGAGTATGGTATTAGTAATGAAGGTGGTCAAATCATCATTTAAAAGGATTTGAGTTTGTTCGCCATCGTGAAACTGCTAGAGGGACTATTCATTGGCGTTGTGCGAAGTTCAGAACTTTACACTGTCGATCGCTGCTCCATACCAGAGACAACAAGATCATCCGTAAACCTTCTGAACACTGTCATGCTAATAGAATTTTTGAAGCTGCAGCTAATAAACTTGCAAATCAAATGGAAATTGAAATGTCGCATCCAGGTGCAACGGCTCGTTCAGTTATAGCTCACAGTTTAATAACTGTATCAGATGGGATAAAAATGTGTCTACTAAAGAAAAGTTCCTTGACGAGGCTAAAACCAAAGCTAAAACACTCGGGAACGTTCCGGGAAATCCAAATAACAGAAATTTTGAAATACCAGATATGTACGCAAATTGGATTATTCATGATTACGCGTAGATGACCCAGAACACATAATACTTATTGGTCACAAGACACTTCTCGATCTCCTTGTGGTTAATGATTTTTGGCTAGCAGATGGTACATTTAAAGTTGTTCCGGAAATATATTACCAGTTATACAGTATCCATGTCCAATGCGATTCAGGCGTCGCTTTTCCTTGTCTGCTGGCTCTTCTACCAGGGAAAGAAGAAAGAGTATACGTGAAGATGTTAAATATGTTGCTGGAGAAAATTCCCCAAGCCCGGCCACGAAAACTTTTGACTGATTTTGAAACTGCAGCAATGAAAGCTTTCCTTACCGTATTTGAAAATATCGAAATTGGAAGCTATTTTTTTTATTTATCACAATCTATTCTGCGCAAAGTAAATAATGCGGATTGAAATCTTTATGTGAATCTAATCAGTCATTTGCGATACACATTAAAATGTTATTATCACTTGCCCTGTTACCAGAAGAAGTGTTGGAAGCATTTTTAGAAGTTGCTGATCTGTTCTCTGATTTAAACGAATATAATGAACAAATCGAGCAAATTCTCCTTTATTTCGAACGTACATAAGTTCGGGTCGACAACTCAGGAACGGCACTTACAAACAACTTCTATTTAATATTTCTATTTGGAACCATAGGCAATCTGCAGCCAACTGTATAGCAAGGACTACAAATTGTATCGAAGGATGGCACTACGAACTTCAGTCACTTTTTCACTGTTCCCATCCAACTGTTTGGAAATTTCTGGACAACATCGTCAAAGAGTTATCCTTATAACATGCAAACTATTTGCAGCATTTAACTGGACAACGAAACCCAGGACGTGGTAGGTACATTTCTTTAAAAAAAAAAACATTTCAAATATTATACAGAATTACGACTCTAATAGACGATTAGATTTCTTGCGTTGTATAGCTTATATGACTTACTGTTTTTTATTTGATGTTTTATATATAAACTTAATTTTATCTATGTATTTTTTAAGTGAAAACTTTTATAATTATAAGAAAGTTTAAGTATTTGATATGACAACGAAATAATTTAATAAATTTTAAATAAAAATTGAATTGTGTAATTTCTTCCATGTGTAATTTTAGCAGTGTAATTTTATTATGTAACCATTTTGAAAAATGTAATGAGTCACTGTCAGTCATACAGCTTTTTAATTCATTAAATAGCAACTTTATAAGTAGTATACCATTTTATTTTCAAAGTACAAACAGTATTAACTAATTTTAATCGTTTACTTGTTGCTGAACTTTAATGGTGGTAACTGATAAATTCCATTGATATATGTGGTTTTTTGTCGAAAGCATGAATTCGAACTTCTGATACGCCTGTTCGAGTTACACTGCTCAAAGTGGAAATCGCAGCACTGCGGAAGAAGTGATTTGTACGCCCGAAACTGAGAGGACGGAAGCTATCAGGGTAAATATGCGCATGGTCAAAACACGAAACTTGAGAATTCAAGATACATGCTTTTATTGCAGATTCATCAGTTCCTAATAGACACCTCTGGCCGTTATACGAGCCTGTAAACGTCTCGGCATTCCATCAATCAGATGGTTAATGGTTCCAACCAGCATCGATTGGGCACGCACAGTACCAGGTTCGCCGCCAGAGGGAGCTGGCGAAGGCATCGACCCATAAGGTGCCACACATGCTCAATGGGCTACAAATCCGGGGAGTATGGCGACTGGGGAGAACCTTGGAGATAGTCCATCGTTGCACGTGCAGTATGTGGAGTTGCATTGACCTGCTACAAAATCAGTCCAGGCATGGTGGTAAGGAAGTGTCGTGCCACAGGATTAATGATGTCATTGATGTAACTTCTCTGTTAGCGCGCCAGAAACATGGAGCACAGGTATCTGGCTACCAATGTGATGTCACCCCGTACCATTGTACTACGGTGGGTAGCCGTATGGCGGTTAATGGAATAGGCTTCCTAATGCCATTGACGTCACAGACGCTATGCGGCAAACGGCCGTCTGGCATGCCGAACTAGAATCGGGACTCGTTTGTGAACAACACTCTCCTCCATTCCGTAGTCCAATATTGCCTCGCTCGACACGAGTGAAGACAGCGTTACCGGTGATGTCGCTGCAAAGACAGATGCCGGACGGGATATCTCGCCCTCATTTCACATCATGCAAACATTGCCAATGGCTTGCGTGCAGACCGCGGTACCCATTAGTAGTTCATCAATCACTCTGCAGCACAATTGCTGTGGTGAAAAGGTGCGAATGGCTCTACTACAGGGCATGCGATCTTCACGTCTTGTGGTGCGTCATGCTGGTCCCGTACATATCCTTCGTGCCATTTGGTGCTCCATGACTTTGCGTGAGACGCATCTGTGTTCACATTTGTGCGCCATATGTGCTTGAAATTTCTTGCTAATTGCTAATCATATAATAGCGTAATACTCATTCATAAATTTCAACTCTCCATTCATATAGTAGGCGACAGCAGCGACCCCAGAGATTTCGGGCATTTCTGGTGTGTTTAATCCCGACCTACTGCAATTGTGAGTAGAGTTAGGAGCCCTATCTCTAAACTCTACTCACAAGACGTAAGTGGGACCACCACACCAAATTCGGAACGATCTCTCGAATATCTGCGAAATTACGTGAGTCGCAAACTTTCGCCATCGGTGACTTCACCTCGGATGCAAATTAATTAAGCCTTTAAAACATACGTTAGAGACTAGCAATCGAGTCAAGGAAAATTTTTATTCTTACTGAAACAGTTTTTTTTTTTCAAAGAAAGTATAATGAAAAACTTTCTGTTATAACTAATTCGTATTATTATAGTTTCTTCACAACTCTGGAGAAAAAAAATGAAGTTTCTATCACGCTCCTGAAACGGATTTAAGTAAAATTTCAGATACCATTAAGTGATTTTTCTTTAGGATTAATGTATATTGTAAGAGCTGAAACAAATACTTGCAGTATCCATCATCATCATTCCTTCCGTGAATGATGGTGGATCGAACATTTCTTGGGATCAACAATATTAATTCCGAACAAAGTAGAATGGGAAACTGAATAATTGGGGTGACACTATCTTAATACACAAAGGTGAGAACAAAACCCTTAAAGATTTATGCGTGTTCTGATTTCGAATACATGATTACAAAAAGACTTTAGAAATTTGCAAAAAGACTTTAGAGATTTGCAAAAAGACTTCCCCTGTTAGTTTTGAAGTCAGGTATGCTACTAATTGCAAAAGTTGGAGTTTCTTTTTCTTTAAAGTTGCTTTATGATTGGGAAAATATTGCACAATTGCACGATAGTAATAAAAAATTAAGCATTTTTAATGCATATTTTTCACATCACCTTTTAACATCAACTGGCGTTCCATTCTTAGAACTTTTAAGAAAATTCTCTGTCAGCGTTTTTGATGAGTCCAGGATGATGCTCGTCATCTGCAAAGTAAATGGAAAAACAAATTCACTCCATAACTGTCCAGCGAAAAAAAAAGTCACAGACTGATTTTAAAATCAAAATGAGGCCCAATAAAATTAATTGCAAAACATAAATTAGTTTACATTTTTACAAAGAAATGAAGCAATATCTATCAAAAAGAAAGAATAATACAACATTCAAATTCAATGCAAAATCAACGTGGTTATTTGTTTGATATTATCTCACGAAATGCTTAAGAGATTTAATATTTTAAGAGGCATTATTTAAGGGATTAACATTAGACCGGTAATAATAAACCCGTCAAATTTGTGTTACCAATATTTTTTTACAACATCTACTTTGGTTAAGTTTGTGAGATAAACTAAATTATACACTTTTGGAAGAGAACTTATAAGTATTACCCTTTTAATTTTTCCAGTTGAGAAAGCAGGAGTCATAATTGTTCGAACTCGTTTCCAGTCCTCTCCATTTAATATTTGCACCATGCTGTCAACTAGTGGTACTCCAGATTTAAGATTCTGAAAAGGAATAAAAGAAAACTTTATTTATAATAATACTTTGTTTAACTTAGTGAGCAAAATTAATTCTTTAATAGTGTTACGATAGAAGGAATCTGGCAACCGAAAGCAAAAAGTTTCAGCCAACGAATAAGAACGTTGGGAGAATTTGGAGAAGAAGAGTGGAGCGTTAACGGTCGTTGTATTGTAACGGTCGTTGTGTTGTAACGGTCGGTGAGTTCGAAAATGGACGGTGAGCTGTTCTGAGACAGTGCGCGTAAGTATCAAGAAGTAACTTGATGTGTTGTGTATACGCGGAAGGATAAAAGTGGGATCTTTTATCGTTAAGTATCAAGAAGTAACTTGATGTGTTGTGTATACACGGAAGTATAAAAGTGGGAACTTTTATGGCTAACTTCGAATGTCTACACGGACTGTCTTTTTGTTCGGCTAGTGTGTGAAAAGTTATTAGCACAGGACGAGAATTGGTTTACGAGTGAAGATCTTCGGGTGACCTGGTAAATCAAGTAAAAGGTAGTATTTAGTAAAATACACAGAGCTGATATTGTGTGCTCTACGCAGGAAGATTGATGACTTGTGCATGTTAATAGTTGATTTGTTAATAAGATACTTCATCCATATTTCCTTTGTAACAATTTACCTTGTATTGAATTTGGTTTTGAAATATAGCTTTTAATACTCACGCTCAGTGGCTATCCATTTTTGTAATCCGCAACATTTGGTGTCAGAAGTGGGATTAATTAATTGAATGCCGTTAACTAGAAGTATGGATGAATTAGTAAAGTTGATAAATAGCTTCAAAGCCGATATGACTAATATGAAAGCCGATATGGCTGCGCTGATGACTGATAGGAAAGCCATTATTTCTACGCTGATGACTGATAGGAAAGCCATTATTGCTACGCTGATGACTGATAGGAAAGCCGTTATTGCTACGCTGGTGACTGATATGAAAGCCGATATGGCTACGCAGATGACTGATATTAAAAGTGATCTAGCTGCCGAAAGCGATAAAATAGGTGACTTGAAAGCCGAAATGGCCGCACAAAATACTGAGATGAGAGATGAAGTGGCTCCTCAAGTTGGTAAGATTATTGATCAGTTCAAGGATAGTAAAACCGAACTCAATAGACAATGCAATAGTTTAAATGTTGAATTTGTCAGTGAAAAAGATGATCTTGATAGTGTTAAGTTAGATTGTAAACATGGAAAAGAAAAAGAGAAAGGCAACGCATATAAAAATGTGGATCTGCTACTGGAAATCAAGAATCGTAGAGATAGCGCAGATAATGCCTTTGACCACGCAACTACTGGTGATGCATGGCAGAGTGTCTATGTCGCTGGTGACATGTCTAGGAACTGTGAAGAACAATCACACAGATCAGAGAGCTGTGAGACTATACAGTACGCTTTGCACTTCAAAATACCTAGGTATACAAGTCTGGCACGATCTGAAGAGAGATCCACACGAAAGGTATTCTATTCCTCGCCGTCAGCAAAATGTGTCATGGACAATTATCGCAAAGGCAGAGTAACGAGTGGTAATGAGGGGGAACGAAACAGAGTTTACGTTTCGCAGAGTGGTCCGAGTAAAGAGGCGTCCATTCATCATAGATACAAAGTGCCATTCGACGTTACTGGGGAAGTCGGAGAGATTTTTCCGAAACATATAGCCACACTCGAATCGTTTATAGAAAGTGGGGATTTAAGAAAGAAGAATTCCGAAGAATGGCTTAGAAGCGTAACAGGTGATGCTAGTAAAGGAGCTTCAGGCAGAGACGGTACTTCAAAGACTAACTTTCTGGATGAAACTAAGCCTCAGAGTTACGATCAGAGAGAAGTAAAGCCCTCAGACAATCTCAACGAAACCATGCTGAATTTCTTTTCTGAACAGTCAATGTGCAGATTTGGACATTATAACCATTTAGATTATAAGGATATAGAAAAGTTTTATCACGATTACAAGAGCTCTAAAGTGGACAATATCATGTTACAGAACTCGTCGCTGATCTCCAGAATGAACAATTTGGCAATCATGACTGATATTTCCCTGGCAAATTACAATGAGAGCTCCAAGAAAGTGAATTCGGAAGAAACAGCAAATATGACCTCCTCGGGTCATGTGTTTTGCTGGAGACCCGAGTGGCGCCATCGGATGGTAGATAAAAACAGCACAGGAGGTGTCGGCAACAAAGTGAGTCTTGTCTTGGCTCCTGCACTTGCTGCTTTAGGTCTCAAGGTCCCTATGATCTCCGGTCGTGCTCTCCAATTGACGGGAGATACTCTGGACAAATTAGAATCCATCCCTGGCTTCACAGTCGACTGCACTAAAGATAAAATCGAGCAGATGATGGAAGACGTCGGATGCTGCATCGTAGGACAGACAGAGGAGCTGGTGCCAACAGATAAGGAGATTTACCGCTGCAAGGATCTGACGGCTACCGTAGATAGCGTTCCTCTAAGGAGATGCTCAATTGTGTCCAAAAAGCTGGCTGAAGGAGTGTGCGCTTTGGTTTATGATGTTGAATTCGGAAAAGGAGCTATTGATCTCATCAGTACAGAAGATGTTGCTGTTGATTTAGTTAAGAAAATGGTTGCAGCATCACAAGCTCGTGGAATGAAGAGTTTGAGTTGTTCAGCTGTTATCAGCAACATGGATTCACCTCTTGAAAACTCTGTTGACAACTCTCTGGAAGTGATGGAAGCTGTTCAGTGTTTCCTTGGTGACGGATCCTTGGAACTGCAAGAGCTCGTCGAAGAGTTAGGAGGAGAACTTCTGCGTTTGGTGAACATTGTGGATAATAGGGTAGATGAAGCATCACGTGTCCGCAAGGTTCTGCATAACGGCAATGCTTTGAACAAGTTTCGTAACATGTTAATAGAACAAGGAGTATCTGAAGATGTTGCAAGCTGGCTATGTGAAGATAAAACAGAAAAAATATTGCTAGCAGCCCGACACATCACTGATTTCACTTATACAGGAGAAACAGGTAAGGTTGTCGGATTAGAAGCTGCAGTCCTAGCAAGAGTATGGAAGGAGGAGATGGACCGAAGCGCTAAAAAGAATTATGGAGCTGATATAATTGTGAAGCACCTTGGGGATCAAATTGAATCAGGTGAAATATGGCTGAAGGTTCATCACGACAGTTCTGAATTAAGTGAAAGTCAACTGACAAAAGGGTCAGATTGCAGGATGAAAATTCTCCCTAGATTTTATGTCACTAATGACTTTCATTCCTTGTTACTGTTGATAGAAGTAAAAATCCAAAGAAGAAAACTTTCGACAAAGAAGAAAACTTTTTACAGGTTTTGCACGAAAACTCTTAGTCGATTCTTCTCCCTGCAGAGACATAAACGTGTTCACAAGGGCTATAGGCCTTACACGTATTATGTTTGTGGACGAGGCTTCAGTCAGAAAAGAAATCTACGTCATAATGAGATTCGCTTTCATTTTGACACAGACGTGGAATATCGCATTCGTCGACGTCCAGCTACAAAGAGCAACGTGGTTCACGTGGATCGTTTGACCCCGTTTCATCAAGAACTGAAGAAACTTTGGAATCCAGAATTGTTCGGGACGAACAAGACCTAGGAAGGGGGCAGTGTTACGATAGAAGGAATCTGGCAACCGAAAGCAAAAAGTTTCAGCCAACGAATAAGAACGTTGGGAGAATTTGGAGAAGAAGAGTGGAGCGTTAACGGTCGTTGTATTGTAACGGTCGTTGTGTTGTAACGGTCGGTGAGTTCGAAAATGGACGGTGAGCTGTTCTGAGACAGTGCGCGTAAGTATCAAGAAGTAACTTGATGTGTTGTGTATACGCGGAAGGATAAAAGTGGGATCTTTTATCGTTAAGTATCAAGAAGTAACTTGATGTGTTGTGTATACACGGAAGTATAAAAGTGGGAACTTTTATGGCTAACTTCGAATGTCTACACGGACTGTCTTTTTGTTCGGCTAGTGTGTGAAAAGTTATTAGCACAGGACGAGAATTGGTTTACGAGTGAAGATCTTCGGGTGACCTGGTAAATCAAGTAAAAGGTAGTATTTAGTAAAATACACAGAGCTGATATTGTGTGCTCTACGCAGGAAGATTGATGACTTGTGCATGTTAATAGTTGATTTGTTAATAAGATACTTCATCCATATTTCCTTTGTAACAATTTACCTTGTATTGAATTTGGTTTTGAAATATAGCTTTTAATACTCACGCTCAGTGGCTATCCATTTTTGTAATCCGCAACAATATCATATTGTATTCTCTTTTTCAAGAAACAAATCAGTAGTGTTCACTTTGCAGATAAAGTAGGGAACAGTGTTTCTCAAACTACTAAGTACCCCTTTTCAAAAAAAAATATTTTCAGAAAAAAAATTGTTTGAAGTACCCACATACCTAAGAGAGGGCGCACACCGCCGCAATTTGCAACAGCAATGCGACTACAATTCGAAAGCAATCACGATGTGATTCTTGCAATATGAGTGTTGCAAATCAATTGCTTACAGACCCCTACACACTGAAGCAATTAAACATTTTCTGCAATTCGATTGTTTTCGACGTCACTAGTCCGCCTCCTTTAGGTAAATTGTAAATAAATGTTCTGATACTTCATTCTTTAATGATGTCTGAAGTGAATGATCTTGTGGTGGTGGCTGCGTAAACGAATACGAAAAAAATAGGGAAACATTGGGTAGTTCCAATCCTGAAACAAAATTTATCTTCCGGAACTTACGCAGTTTCTCAAGAGGAACAGACTTGTGTACAGAGGAGGGCCGGATGTAGGGGTGGAGAGTCAATTTCCCTTCCCTTTCGGAATGCTAATAACGGTGATAGAGGCAAAAAATTATTAAACTTATTTTTAATTAGAGAAATTTTTTAAAAATTTTGTAAAGACCTGCAAAACGGAGGGAGAAATATTATAATGCACTGGAAATCCAATCTTTTGCCCCACTGTAATATCCCACGCATAATAAATTGAGTGATTTTGTGTATATATTTTTATAAGTGCATAATGTAGTATATGTCAGAGATAGTGATATTTTAATGATAATAATTTCTATTGTTAATGTATATATTGATGATATCTGCCTATTTTGTTCCTGTGATATGGTTGTTTCCTGTAGCTATTTCTGTTGGCTGGGAATGTCGAGTTGATGACACTGCACCTAGTGTATGAAAGGCAAAGAAAGAGTGAGAACAGAGGAGGTGATCTACTTCTTATGATGATAGTAAAGGAAGCCGCTGTCATTTTCGGCGATCGTGATGAGGCATCCTCCCCTATCTTCCCTTGTTCGCTCGCAAGATGTTGCCCGCCCAGATGACACTTTATGGCATTGCTGGGTGGTGCGCGGGCGCTGTTGTCACCTTGAGAGCATGAATGACAGGAGAGAAAGAAGAGTAAGTGGAAATAAGATAGACTCGATCGGACGTCAAGAGACTGAGTCGGACGTTTTCTCGGAGACTGAGAAATTGTAAGGAAGATCTCAGAGAGGGTTTGATAGATTCAACCTTAAGAATTGTGTGGGTGACTATGCATAACGAAGGGTGTGACCATACGTAACGCCAGGTCTGTGTGACCACATTTACGTATCAAAGGTCTGTGTGACTGCATTTACGTATCAAAGGTCTGTGTGACCACACTTACGTATCAAAGATCTGTGTGACCATAAGAATCAAAGTCTGTGTGAATAATTCTAACGAGTCCGTGCGACTAGCAGAGTACGGAATCACTAGAAACCATAGACAACCTCCTAAGACGTATACCATCAACAAGAAGGCAACACTGATGAGAAGGATATAATAAAGCCCATGTAAAGTTTGTAACAAGTATTTTCTGATTAATCATCGTAAAAAGGTGACTATATCGCGGTGGGATATAATCCCTGTCAAAGATTGCATCGTATTAGGAGGAACTATCAACAGGATTAACACTAGAAAACACTGGCACTGGATTAAATAATCGTCGAACTTCAATATAAATTTTAATTGTTCAACGTCCCTACTCTTACCACTGAAAGCCAGTGAAGGTTACATCAATTGATCACAAGATAGCTAGGGGACACGACAATCTCCGCCCAACTTCTTTTACATTTTTCCTGCTCAATTGTGTTTCTTGGCCCCCCCCCCCCCCTCCTCGATTTTTTTTCTAGATCCAGGCCTGTTTCAGAATCGCAAGGCTTTTTTATCTCGACTTTTGAAAACGAGGTAATGTAATTCAGATTACAAAAAGAGCATTCAAAATTGGTTAAAATTGGAAACTTCGTACTCTACTTAAAGTACACTAATACGGTCCACTGCAGTGTAATATAATTTACACTACTTCTGTTTCAATATGGCTCTATTAACTTTCAGTTAAATTCAACGTGACATCACCGATAGTAAATATTCTAGTTCCATAGCGAATGGATATTGTTGCTATTCGAGACAGATGATATTGAGATATTTAATTTTCATCAGCCTTAGTTTTCATTAAAAGAAACCTTATTTACGAAGAGCCTCCAATTTTTAATTGAAATGAAGAATTTCTATTAAAATAAGATGTGTCTGTTCCATATAAAATTGCCACTGAATATTCGTCCAGTTTATTAAGAAGCACTAAGGTACCCATATTTTTGAAAGGGAAGGTTAAATCTTAACATTTTAATGCAATTTACGAAAACATTGTTGTATCTAAATCTTTAAATTAGCCACTGAGGAGTTTTATGTGTATGAACTTTGATTTTAAGAGCACTTTCTTAGAAAATACGTTATTCAAATCCTCAAGTTAGAGTGCTTAACTCATGTGCAGTTCCCCTTTGGATATGCCAATGGAAGGAAATTTATTAAGAAATGAAATTTTCCCCATGGGGAGGGTTCAAGGCTCCCTCCAAAAAGCATACTTACGATAAAAGAACAGCCTGCTTTCCGAGACTCACTCTCCATTGCGATAAAAATCAAAGCGAGATAGTCAACCACATCAGAGGGAGGAGGAAAAAATTCATCCAACCTCACTGGAATTTCGAACCAAATTGTTTTTATGAATACTAGTAACAAAACGATTTAAATTGCGAACTATGAAATCGTGCTTTTGCCCCTAACTTCCCACAGATAAAATCGATTCTCTATTTTGCCGAAAAAGTAAAGCAGAACCAGTTTTTCTCTTTTATACCTCACAAAAATCATGCGGATAAATAAACGAAGTCTAATGAGTAGCTGTTGATTTTATATAAAAAAAATACCTCTGTGACAAGCAGGTGCTCCTCAAGCACCTGATTGTCACAGAGGTCTGACATCAGCCTGTCAGTTTAATACGCCATATTAGAAGTGATTGATGGGATGATCCATATTGATACGCCATATTAGAAGTGATAGATGAGGATGATCCATATTGATGAGCCATATTAGAAGTGATCTGTGAGGATGGTGGGTCCTCAGCAGATTTTTTGCCAACTGCACGCGGTGTTCTCAGGAAGTCACCCTCCCAAGTACTGACCGCGGCCAAAGCTGCTTAACTTCGGTGATCGAATGAGAACCGGTTCAGTGAAAAATCCCTAATTTAATGGCACTTCAGTGTATATCTCATAAAAATCATGCTGACAAATGAACGAAATCTGGTGAGTAGCTGTTACGTTTTTATGCAGTGAAAAAATATTCAGACAGAATTACATTACTCTATATGTGACAAAATCGGAAATCTTTAAAATGGAAACCTCTACTTGCAAATTGATACATGTTTGTGAAATCATATGAAGTAATTAAAGAATATTGAGAAAAACATTTCGATTAGAAGCAAAGCATGCGAAAAATGTAAAGTTAACTGTACGCAAGCAGTAAGGAAATAATCTAGCAGTGAAATAATTTAATATAAAAATTATCTGTTTTTAATGAGGCTATAGAAACTGAAACATTTTATCTGTATTGGAATTACTCGCTTATTCGTTAAGGAAAAAAAAACATTTATTTGAATCCTTCTGAACGAATGTGAGACAAAATAATTTCTACAGCAAAATAAAGACCAATTTAAAACAAAAATAACATTTAATAAATTCTTTGAAAGTTTCGTTCATTACTGGAACATGAAAATGCGAAGAAATTTTGCCTATTAGTAAGTTTGAATGTACAAATAAAGTCTATTATGAGCATTTCTGAGATTGTAATGAAAATTCAAATGAGAAGACGCAAAGCGCGTAAACAAATGAGAAGACGCGAAGCGCTCATTTTATTATTAACATTTGATATTTAAATATTTTAGACTCATCTAGTAGTCAGCGTTTATTTTATTAGCAAAATTACTTTAAAAATTCCTATCACAACTGTATAAATTCTACTAAGTTGTTATATGCCCTACTGAAAACAAATTTTGCAATCGAAACGAAAATGATACTAGCGCCATATTCTTCTCACGCCAGAAAACAACACCAGACATGACAGTTTTATTAGTAGCTGAAATATTGAAACTTAGTCTCCCGAATATTAAAATCTCAGGCTTCATTTCAACGAAACATAGTACTGGTTAATAATAACAAGAGTTCTCTTAATATTGTAAGAGTATATAATATATACCGTATATATAATGCTACGACCGATGAACGTGCTACAATGAACTTGTGATTTAATGTATTATATTGAATCCTGCATTACTTCAGCGTGCAAAATACGTCACTAACCACTTCGAACGAAATTAGTTAAAAAAAAATAAGGAATAAGAGAGTTGTAATTAAGAGGAATTAAGAGTGTGAAGGAAAACGTATTTTGTTTTAGTCTGTGCACTATAGAATAAAGAAAAAATGTTTTTTTTTTATTTGGTGTGTTCGCTGGAGGTAAATAAATTTATTAATATTGATCCTGTTAGTTGACTGGCAAGGAAAAGAAGGATGCTTAGGACGAACAAGCAGAGCTGATCTCAACTTTTCTGTAGGAAGAGTTCATCGTTTGATGCATAGTTTATTTAGTTTGTTTAAAAGAATTGGTAAGATTATTCTCCATAGATTGAAGATTTATTCACAAATATGATTGTACCACTTACACTGGGTAACAAAGTTTGATAAAAGTCATGTCTCTGAGATAAAAGTATCCATTTCTTAAAGATTTCAAGGTGCGGAACACGGATATGACAATGAAAATGCAAAATTGGCTACGATTTCTGAGAAATTCGCAATAGTATCTTATATAATAGAGTAATACGTACATATCACATGTATCGTAAAACTCCGCTTCTACTTCTGACATCGCTTTGCCCATCGTTTGCACAGATGCTCAGGATCATCTCTGGCGATCGTCCAACAGTAGTCAGGCAACATTGAAGTGGACAAGGTTTCCTGGTATCGTTTCTCCATCGTTGCAATATCCTGGTGAAAAGGTTCACCGTGCTCATCACAAACCACGCCGCAGTTGTCAAGGGAAGAAATCTAAGTGGGAATGGAGAAGTGGATCTTTAAGGACATATTGCAGCCAAGTTTTTGATACAGAGACAACTTGTCCTTAACCAGTTTCTTGTAGTTGTCTGCCCTGACATTCCTGAGGAATTTAGTTGACACCAGACGAAACGAGTTCCAAGCCTTTTTCTCGTCACTCTGAAGCAGGTTGTCGAACATCTGATCTCTGAACAGCTCGCGGATCTGAGGATCCACAAGAATTCTTTCTTTAATTTTCACTTCGCTGAGTCGAGGGAATTTGTCAACAAAGTATTTGAAAGCTGATGTAGTCCGGTCCATGGTTTTTACGAAGTAGTAGTAAAAATTTGTGCGTTTCTCCCAGTGCTGGGTATTCCACATTCTTCTTTCTGACCTTCAGAGATTTCCTCTGACGACAGTTTCTCTTCACGTACTGTAAAGTCTTTGCTCATCTGTCCCATTCCAAAAAGAAACAGTAGTACTTCATATATCCCATCTGCAGACCCATCAACAGAACCACTACCTTCAAGTCACAACAGAGATACCAGCCATACTTGCTGTATTGAAGACAGTTCAACAGATGTTTTAGGTTGTCGTAGGTTTCTTTCATGTAGACAGCATGTCCGACCGGAATGGATGGAATGCGATTTCCATTATGCAGCAACACCGCCTTGAGACTCAATTTCGAGGAGTCTATGAATAGTCGCCATTCTTGAGGGTCATGTTTGATTCTGAGGGCGTTTATCAGGCCATCTAGATCATAGCAGAATACAAAGTCATCTTTCTTTCTGAAGTAAGGCGCAAACTGCTCATGACGAGTTCGAAACAAAGTCACTTGGACATTTTCCTTGAGAAGATTCCATTATTTAAGTCTTGATCCAAATAACTCTGCTTTGGCCTTGGACAGTTCCAGATCGCGAAGAAGATTGTTCATTTCTTCTTCGGTGGAATGTGTAGCGCAAATGATGCACCATGGAAGACATATGGATCATCAGTAGACACTGAAAGTTGTGGAGAACCCGATGATGGTTCGCTTCCCTCCTCATCATCTGAATCGATGGAAAATTCTTCTGGAAGTTAGGGAACCAGAAGGCCTTCACCAAGCGGAACTGGTCAGAGAGTAGAATGTATATTCGGGTACGCTATTATCCACTTCTTTTTCCTTGCGATGCCTCCAAAAAAGGTGGAACAATGCAGAAGTAGCAGTCATTTGGATATGTGCTTGGCTCTCTCCAAACCATAGGAACAGCAAATTGAATTGCCGCTTTTTCGCTTTAAGCCACTTCGTAAGATTGCTTCAACACGTACTACAGCATATGTGTGGGGCCCAGGGCTTGTCCTGGTCTCTGATCTTGTATCCAAAATAAAACTCATATGCCGCTTTCACTATTGGAATGATGACTCTTTTCTGTCATGGAAACATCATTTCTCTGCAAATGTAACAAAATGTATCTGCACCATTAACACAGTTACAAGGCATCACTACTGCTGGATTAAAACTGCAAGAATCACTTGGGTTGTACTTATAGCTCAGGGGTAAATGGGAGTGGCTCTGGGGTAAATGGGACTCTCACCCTATGAGACATCGCTTACAACTAACGATTGCATCATCTTTTGTCCGCGATCGTACGATGCCATGATTCAACTACATTGCATCAGACGATGACGCAATACCTCCGGTGGTTGTGTGTATGGCGGGCTGATGCAATACAATGCAATATGTTGCAATTTGGAGTTAAAATACAGCGTTGCGAAATGGTTACCTATGTACTCAATGCGGACTGAGTCGTTTATACATGACATTCACTGTCTCTCCTAAACAAGAGCCAATCGACAAATTTTATTGTCATTTTCTTATTCAGCACCTCAAATTAGTACAGATTGGCTATTTCCTTTTTAAAGCCTTTTTGTGTGTTGCCCAGTGTTATTAAATGATTTAAAAAGCCTTATTTTATCATTTGAGTGTAGACAGTAAGAATAATAGAGGAAACAACTCTTTGTAAGAACAGTAAATAGTTTGTAAGCACATATTGCGTCGCCATTGTGAAATGCATGTTCCCACTTGCACGGACTAAATGTAAGTGCAGGACGTCAATAGATTCGGAGGTACGCATGCGCTGTCTTTTATGTTGTTTAAAAGTCCGTTGCAATTTTCCTGACAACGGTAAACGCATGGTTCACGTTTCTCCCCCCCCCCTACTTTTGCATCAATCCAATATTTTATTTCTTCTCAAATATTTATCTGCCTCTCTTAATCATAATTTTGTAAATATGTACATTTTTTCTGAAGATATGAATTATTGATATTGTTGCAAATTAAAAGGATGAGCACTGAGCGTGAGTTAAAAAAATTTAATATTTAACAATTATTTATACAAGAAGTATGGGAATTTAAATATTGAACTAAAAATACTGATGACTAATTATTCACTATTTCCTATTGAGAAATGTTAATAGAACAGGACATTCCAATATCCTTAACACGACATTCAAATTAACAAATCTTAAGAGTCGAAATATGTTAATTGAGTAGCAAGTACTTTATCAATCAAATCTCTACTAAGCAACAACAGGTTACATAAATCAATTATTAATAAAACCTACTTTACTTTGTTTACAAGAATACCAAGTATTTTCTTTAAATTATATTACGACCTTATGTGTTATTCATACCACCTCTGCCTTTTATTATGTAGTAGTACAACTTTGTAAGGAAGGACATAACTTCTGTCTTCTATTCTTGAATACACTGAATTCACTACTTGATACTGACTAGAAACATCTCCTTCAAGATAAACACTCAATAGTAATTATGAAACAACACTCAAGCCGACTAATCGTGCACAATACCAAATCAACTATTTGCTTCTTTTCAATTCACCGAACTCACAACTGAATATCAATTGACTCAAATCAAGATTCCAAGACGTTCTTGCTGTAATTCGCACACTGAGGCACACGCGCGATTCAAAACGATACATTATATCGCGAGTTCATTGTAGCAGGTTCATCTGTAGTAACAATATTTACTCGTATTTTAACAGTGTTTTCAAATTTCCCTTTAAATATTTTTTTTATTGTTTGCTGTTAAATATGCAAATTATTGAAAGAGTAGCATATTTAAGATAAATAGTTCTTAAATACGCTACTCTTTCAATAATTTACATATTTTACAGCAAAAGAGGTTTCAACTTACTCTTCGGTCTGCGAAAGCTTGGAAATCTTTCACTAAAATATCTCTCAAAATATCTGGATCTGCTATAGTCAGCACCGGACGGCGTCCTTCGTATAGTCTGTTACAAAAAAAGGAGGCATAATATAGATTAGAAATCTGGTGTAGAAAAGTTCAAAATTGACCAAAAATGCAAAGGTAATTCTATATGTAGCAAATTAAATAAAATGCTAAATTATATCAGGAGGTACGAAATGATTTCAAATATCAGGAGGTACGAAATGATTTCAAATATCAGAAGAAGAAAAAAAACGTTTTTTGCATGTCTGTTAAATATATTGCTTTGGGAAATAAATAAAAAATATCTTAATTCAATTCTAAATCTTGTGAAAATGAATCAAATCGTATTTATTAATACAGTTCATAAGAAAATGAGTTCGTGATAATTATTAGCATGCTGCGACAAAGTATTCTAAATCAGAACTGTATCTATGACTATTATATAAATAATGCTCAAGAAGCCTTAGGATACGGATATGTTATCGCAGTACATAATTTTATTCTCTAAAGTCTACATTGACCAAACGTAGTAGCAGCAAATGTTGCCGTTCACCGTTTCTAATAAGGTCCTGTTGGGTATTGTCCACCAAATTCATTTCAGGTGTACCCCTGTTACTGAAGACTGTAGGCACATTGTTCTTTCGTTATTCATCAGAGCAGCTAATCCAAACTACTTCAACCTCTCCCTATGTTATATGCTGCTCTCAGGCAGTAATTGTATCTATGACTATTACATAGATAATCCTCAGGAAGCTTTAGGATACAAACACCTTACTGCAGTACATAATTTAATTCTCTAAATACGTGTGACTACATTGACCAAACGTAATAGCAGCAAATGTTTCCCTTGATCGTTTCTAATAAGGTCCTGTTGGGTATTGTCCACCAAATAAATTTCAGGTGTACTCCTGTTGCTGAAGACTGTAGGCACATTGTTCTTTCGTTACCCATGAGAGCAGTTAATCCAAACTAATTCAACCTCTCCCTATGTTATATGCTTCTCTCAAGCAGTTAATGACTATTTCAACTAAATTCCCCCGATACTTATATAATCAAACCACTTAATATACAAGAACCTGCATAAAAATCTCGAAACAATATTTTGAATCTTATTGTTTTCTTGTTTGCAAAGCGTCGAAGGTTTGACATCTGAACAAGCTTTAGATACGGAAAACTATTAGGGTTTAAATAAAAATATTTTAAAACTATACTTAGATTTCAATTAAAGCTGAGTAATATTCAGCTGGAGGAAAGAAATAAGTGCTATTAATGGGCCATATCAATAAGCTAAACTGAAACCCTTTGGAAACAGCCCCCCCCCCACCCCCCCTCTTTCAAAGAAGAAAATGACACCTTTGAAAGGTACTAAATGTACAAGCAGAATGAGAGGATGGAATTTTAGATGCTGTTCCTGATTGATGCTGTTCTATGAACATAACCAATGGTGTATCCAAGGGAGAGGGATATTATGGTGCTATAATACTTATATAATTACCCCCACTTAACATCTAAGACGCTCATAATCAAACCACATAATTTATAAAAACCCATGTCCATTTTTTTTTTCTTCATTCAAGGTTTCAAAGGGTACCCTTGGGGGTTGGTTGGTTGTTTGTTCTGTGTTTTATTGTTTTAGAGTTTGAAACTCCCTTGGGGTTTAAATATCGTATATTTTCTCATCTGTAGCATGTCAGTCCCACCATAGGGAATAGTCAACTCTGGATATTAATTTGGTGCAGCAGCCAGAAAATTCTACAGAGGATGAATCAGAGCTGAATTAGTTTTCACAGCAATTACTGGTGTTCATGGCAAATGCCTTTAATTTTTCATTAAACTTTGAATCGTTTCGTTTTGTAGTGCTGTTTTTAAAATTTAACTCAAAACGTATCCAGACTGAATAAACGATATTTCGGTGTATTAAATGTTGTTTGCATATGTTCTGAATTATTTTTTAATAAAGGCAAAAGATAGCAAAATGCATCATGCACTATTTTTGTGCAAAGAAAGAACAGTTTTGTGTAAGAAAGAACACTGTTAGCAGCTTATTACTACAGGATATAAAAAGTTGCATTGCACAGTTCATCGAGAGGGGAGTGGTGAGGATTCTCTTATATCGGACCAGTTCTCGGGACGGGGATCAACGCACTCGCTTCCGTTCCCTCCCGCTATCATTATTGCATTACAGCTTTTCTTATTACGTTTATGTCCAAAAAATTATTATATTTGAAAAGGGTGAACAGACTAGATTATTTGCCCTGGAGCAAGCTCTTTCTTAGTGTCCCTCTTATATCTATCCTTTTGACACCTGATTCGTCGAAAGCTCATTTAGAGTGCTGAATGGTGCAATATCTGTAATTGGTTAAATCTTATTTAGAGTAGTGTTTCACAAAAAGTTTCATTTGTGCTCCCTTAATTATATTTTACAAATGATTACATATACTATTAAATTTTTTTAAAAAAAATCAGAATGTTTCAAAAATGAAATTGAGACATTTAAAAACCAAAGAACGCAACTGAAAATATGCATAGCAAACTATTACTAATCATCATGCATAATCCAAATTGTTTATTATAGTAAAATGATATAGAAAAAAAATTGATTTTAAAACAATTACAGAAATGAACTGAAATCTTAGATAAGGTAGAGATTTTGAGGAAGTTCAAATACAAGTTAATATTTCAGAACTGGAATAAAGGATTTTCTTTAATCTAGAACAATTCATTTTACAGAAATGTCAGAATAATTTTGATCGTTGGTAATCAGTTAAAAATATATTTACCCATGAAATTTTCCATACTTCTTGTACCTTTCAACCTCGACTTGATGAACTTGCTGCAAAAAAAGAAAAATATAAGTTCATTATTTATGACAATAATGAAAACGAAAGTAGAACAATGAGTAATTTCAGAATACTGAAAAAGATATTTCGATCTTAGAAGTTATTAATGCCACAGCAAAACTTTAACTACATTAATATTTTCCCTCGTTTTTCGTTCTATTTGTCACAGATCAACATCAGGTGGAATAGATTGTTTTACCTCTGAGTGCCATTTTTTTTGCACCGTTGGTCTAAATAGCAAGGCCACAAGGATCCCAAGCGCTCAGAGAAATTTGGGGAAAAGGGATTCATTTAACATCTGTTAGGAGACATCTAGAAGCTCTCTCACAAAGGCAGTCGGAGTGTTCTTTACTATGCAGAGGGTGTCTCTCCTGCACAATGGGCACTGCTTTGGGTTACATGCGACGGTGGCCTTTCCAAGCCCTTCTGTGTCCCCTTTTTCACCAACATCAGAAGTGTGGTGGAGAGGGGCAGCCTGGCGTGTCATCAATTATGCCATCCTTGCCCCAAAGGGATGCAATGACTCGTGGTTAATATGAATTAAAGGAAACGAAAGGCTGCTCGGTTGATTATCAGAACAAAGTGGGATTTATTGAAGAAATGAAACTGAACGATTTTGAAATGAGTTTCCAAACATGAATGAAATGCTCCAAAATTTTTACAAGTTTATAATTTGAAATTTTCCAGCTAGTTAACTAATACGACCCGATTCCAGAATATTCAATGAAAAAATGTTATCAAAAGTACATAAACATTTCAAGAGGAGCTCAGTTTCGCAAGAAAAACAAAATGCAAACATTTTATCCATTCTTAAAAAGAGAATTATAGAAATTAGAAAACAGACAAAACTGTAGAAAAAACCATTTCTAAATAAATCTCATTTCAAAACAACTGCAAATTAATTTTCGATTACGATATATTATTAAAGAATCAACTGGTTCACAATTTTTTCACAAGTTTAAGAACTTGTGAAAAATTCGAGGTCTTACGATTAATTGAACCATACGCCTGATTTCAGAATATCCGTGATCAAGTATAATCAAAAGTGCATGAATGTTTCCAGATAAGAATTCAGGCTTCGTATGAAAAACCAAATGCAATTATTCAAGCCTTTCTTAAAAAGTTTATGATACAAATTAGAAATCAGGTAAAAGTCTAGGAACAGAGGCAATCTATTTTTGCAACTTTTTATACAAAGAATAATTTTTGGAAAAAGCCTTCAAATTCTACAAAAAATAATTTTTTCTTCGAAAATATGTGAAACAGAAAAAACCTTTCTTTAGCATTTTAAACAACTATTGGATATGCTTGTCATGATGATGATTTTAATTTTAGGCTAGAAATTATTGTTCAGTTTTTACTTTGCATATCCATTACCAATATTACTTCGTAGAACCAGCTAGCATCCAGAATTGTGATCAATTCGAACAATACACTTACGTACCTTGCTGAAGTTTGACACTAGGGAACCAAAAATAGGAATTGCAGGAACATAAGGAATGCCATGTTTTTTCCAGAAGCTATGTCTCTTCGTCAGATACCTACAGAGAAACGTAAAAAAAATTAAAAATTTTGTTATGCATTTTTCAGTGTTTTAAGCTTTAAGTTTCTAAACTTTGTAGGTGTAATAGGTGTTAAGAAAATAGAAATATAGTTCACAATCGTTAATCTGTTTCATATCATTTACAAAGTTTTCTGAATTATCGGTTTTAACTGAATTATATAAATCAAACCATACACTGTGAGTAAAATGCTGCAGCTGTGTAAGCTACATAGGATTAGACACAGAATTACCATTAGCGCTGCAACAAAGATTTCAATGCAGGACAGGGAGCAAAATTTAAATATTATTTATTGGTGGAGATGTCAATTTAATGAATACAATTCTAACGTTATTGAAGAATATATTATACCAGAATTGGGAGATAGACCACTTATTACCTTTTTACACACGTATTAAGCTGTTTAAAAAATTAATATTATTTTAAGGGTTGAGTTATATTTTCTTGTCATTTGTTTGGAAAATAGTCCACATCATTGGTAATAACAGTTATATATAGTTAATTGTCGAAACCAAAAATGACCTGATGATGACACTAAAAGTAAATGCTATATCTTCTTCAATATACTGTCAATTTTTTTGGAATAATAGTGATTGATCAGATAGTATTAAAAGCATATCATTAATTCATTGAGTGGAAATTTTTCTTGTGGAAATCTTAAGTATTGTAAACAAAACATTCGTCAGAAACGTTTCATTTGTATTTGTGTTGCTGATGGGCATGAGTTTGCATTTTCTGAGCGTTTGAATACCGTTAACTATCCAATATATACGACTTTCAGAGCATCTAATCTTAGTACTTGCTTGCAGTGTAAGGTCAAGTATCGTAAAACAATAGGATGCAAAAGCAAGTAGTATAGGTAATCATCGCAATTATAACGCAATTGGTTACCGAAAGGCGCGTTATACTTCTGAGCCCATTCTCCCTCAGAGACAATGTTTTTAACTGGGTAGCGGACTATGGATTTGAGAATGATTACGAGCGGTAATTTTGTAAGAGATTCTTTAGCGGTAATTTTGTAAGAATATATTTATCCCATGCCTCAGTTTATGGTTGTTTAAATTGTTGTCTCTACCTCTCTTAATAAATCTACTTCCTTTAAAAGCGCTACTATTTAATCCTACTAAAACTTTCTTTCCAAAAGTATCTGGAACTCTCAATAGAGATTATCCTCCTGATGTCCTCATACAGGAATTCTCCTCTGTAGAATTAAACATTCTAGGTTTGCAAGAAGGTGAAGGTCAAATACTTAAAATAAATTTTGAGCTCGAACTGAGGTAGTGGTCAGCAGTGACTTTGGTCTTAATGTCCTTAAATGAGAAGGCGTGTACAAGCAAATAGTAGTTTCTAGGATCCTTCTCTCTTCTATATGTTACAAATTAAAAGAAATACTCTTCTAAAGACTGAAGGATGTAAAATATTTGCAGGGTGCACGTTTGCTTCTCAGCAGAAACGCTAGTGATGGCCTCTTGGCTATGATGAAAGAGTTCTTACAGCTAAATTCAAAATAAGAATTATAGACTTGAATGTTATTTGTTGTTATGATCAGGCTGAGGGTTCTAATGAGAATGAGAAAGATAAGCTTTTACGAACAACTTCGTGATATTTTGAATTTTGTCAGAAAGTCAGATTCAGAAAGGAAATATTACTCTTTTGCTGAGGGACTTCAATATAAAAGTTGCTGCTGACTGTACCTTTGGCCAGGAGTGATAAGTCCTTTTGACAGTGGTAGTTGTAATAGAAAGAAAAATGTTCCCTACAGGTAACTAAATGGAATGATTTCAGAAAAATTAACACTTACTACAAAGGTCGGAGTATTTTAAATATACTTGAGTTTCACCTGATGGGTTGAATAAGATGATCGATTACTTATGAAGATTAATAGAAAATGTTCTGTGTCGATTAGAAACACTAAGTCGTGTAGGGAAATCGAAATTGGATTTGACCATTATTTCGTTAAAATTATCTTGCAAAGGTGGCTGAAAAAAAATTGTGTTAAGGTTGAAAGAATTACCTTTAACAGAGATATTTTGAAACGTTCCAAAAATAGCCAAAGCTTACTATGGTAGATTCTTAGTAATTATAACAATCGTGATATGCATACAACCGAAGTTGCGAAAGAATAGAATCATTTTAAACAGGGTATTTTTGAAATTAACTGTACTCTTGTGAACAAAAAGGAAAGGTCGAGTCATTTGACTGATAAGGCGATGAAATTTATTTCTGAAAGAAAGATAGCAGAGATAAGCAGAATCAACGTCGTAATAGTTTTAACAGCCAGCCTTGCAGAGAGATTGCTAACGTTCAAAGGTTTAGTTGAATGCCGATTTGAATCTATGACTTAATCACCAGTCACCAGGCTGAAAAAGCATCAAGGGAGTCTAGGCAGCGCAATAACGCAGTGTTATGCCCGAGAGTAAATATTTCGTGTGGAAAGCATGCAAACACTGAAGATAAACATGCTAAAGTTAATAAAGTTGACTATTATGTCACGGCAAAGTAGAATGAGCATTTCGAGATATTCTGAACAATTATCTTAGCTCTACCCCTGTTAGTTTTTAACAAGCCATAAAGAAGATCTGTGAGGAAGAGAGCCCTCAGCAGAAAGACAACACAAACATCCATGCCTTACCCGGGGATCAAACCCAGGTCCTTTTGATCAGTAGTCAAGCGCCGCTAACCACTTGGCCACGGGTTTAATTATCTATTTTCATATGCTACACAGAATTCACTGCAAGGGAAACACTGGGGCCTTAGACGGTTTATACGAGGGACGTTCAAAACATTCTTGACACTCAACTGCATAACAAAAGCCATTGTATTTGCCTCAACAGAACTTTTACTGCCCTTCAAATTATTCCCCTCCAGTATTTATGCAAAGTTGCAGATGTCTATTCGTGTTCTAGAACGCTTGGTAGTACTCCTGTTAGGGGAAGACTACAGAACTCTGAATGAAAGCATTTTGTAAGGTCTTGCACCCTTGAGAAAGGCTTTCCAGCAAATTCGTTTTAAATATTTTGAAAACAAGCAATCGTATGGTGCAATATCGGGTGAAGACGTATGTTGAGGTAGCTGTTTGACTTTTACCTGCTCCAAATAGTCCGTAACTTGCCGTGTTCTGTGAGCGCTGGTATTGTCATGAAGAAGGAGAACCCGTGACACGCCTGTTGTTGAAGGTTGCTGCTTCGTCTCCTTAACCGTTTTGGGCAAAATAATTTTGGTATAGTATTGGCAATTTATAATTTTTTCAGGTAAGGTTTTCACGGATACCACACTTGGGAATTGAGAAAAAATTGTGAACATACACTTCCGTGAGCGAAAGTCTTGTTGGAGTATTTGTTGACACGGTTCATCTTCCACAACCAAAAGATAGTTACTATCTTTATGCGATTTGTATAATGCAAAAACAACGTTTCATCACCTTTGACAACGTCTGTTAACCGTTAGGGGCCACTAGGTTCAAACATTACCAGTTTTTCCTTGCAAGATTCGACTCTAGTCCATACATGCTGTTTCTGTCAGTTTGTGGGGTACCCATTTGACACAGATCTTCGGAATTTTAAATGTTGATAAATAATCATTTCTATACTGAAAATGAATGCAGACATATAAACGTATTTCCTGAACGGTGATGTGTGGATTTTCCAAAATGATTTCACGAACAGCAGCGATGGTCCTCCCGTTCACTGTTTCCTCAGTCTTCCTGTACAATGGACATCTTGAATCTCTACCGCCCATCTCTGAATTTGCGCATCCATTCCGTAATAGTGCTTTATGAACAGGTATGATTTCCATACTCTTGTGATAAATAGGCATGAATTTTTGAATCCTTATGAAATGTTAAAACTTCATCAATGTGAAAACGTAAAATATTTCCTCATCTTTAATAAGATTCATAGCAACAACGCATTGATTCCGTAGACTGAATTTTACGCTCTTCTGGCAAAGAGAGAAATGATGTTACGACTTTTGTTTTTAACAGAAAGGCAATTTTAGACAAGCTTTCAAATAAGTCGTAGCTCGTTAACGTCGGAGGAACGACTGCAAATCTACAGACAGGTGTCAAAAACATTTTGAAAAGTTGTAAATATGATTTGGGTAATGCTGAAGTTTTGTCCCATTTTGCAAATGCTATTGATCAGATGAACGGTTTTGTTAGAAGTGGTTATATGATTTCTCATTTGATTATAACAGAGAGAAAAATAGAATGATGAAAACTTGTAAGGCGTATGGTGCGTCGGTTCCTTTGAATGGCCTTCCTCTTGAATAAGTTTCTCAGTTCTCGGGAGTTGTGTAATTTACATTGACGTCGTGCGTCTTGAGTTTAATAGAACAACGGGCATTGCTTCTGGAACTTTTAAGAATATGTGGAAATGTGGGGAAAAAAAGGCATATAAATCTAAAGTTAAAAATTTGGCAATACTCGTATAGTAGTTGGTTCTTTTCTAATGTTTTTTATTGTAGTTAATCTTAGACTTCTGTAAGCAAAATAGCAAGGGAGTTAACGTATTTGATTATAGATGCTTACCTAGCATCTTGGTCATCAGGTGATTTGACTAGATAAGTAATCATGAAGCTATCAATCACCCTCGAACAACATCGTGTTCGAAGAGTTATCAATCACCCTCGAACAACATCGTTACAAAGAGAGTCTGCTTTGGTTTGGCCATGTTGTCCGCACACAGAACTACAGGTTAGAGAATCGAATTATGAACAGTGTGTGGCAAGGTTTCAGAAAAAGGGAGAGACCCAGAATTCAGGTATCATTGTCAAACTGATCATTATCAAACTCAGGTGTACCTTTAAAAACGGTAGACACAACCTTAAAACGCTTTCGAAGTCACTGTGACATCTACTCTCAAAGATGTCAAAGTTCACTAACATGTTAATATGGCCTCAGAAAACAAAAATAAAAAGTAAGTAAAAGTAGTGAATAAAAGCTGCGGGTTGTTTTAACTTTTAGCAGGACTTTTTTGCACACAACGGGTTAAATTACCATGTTACAAGGATCACAAAATTTCAGAATACGTTGGGGGAAATGGAACTGACTGAATAACTGTTAGAAGAAAGATCGTAAACACTCGTCTAGTCCATCCAGCTGTTCTTTAAGTGCATTGTGTATGTCTCTCCTGACATGGTATCTCGTCTTAAACTTCCATCAGATAGACTGCGGCCTTTCAAATTCCATCGGCGTCACCTACTGACTGAGGGAAATGTGGAGGTTAGAAAAGAGGAATCTCAATACACGCACAGGTGGACTCGAACCTGGGATCTACAAATTATGAGCTTGGTGTGCTACCGAATCAGTAACTCTCACTCTAGTGCTCGAGTATAAATGTATTGTAATTATACCTGTTTGCAAGATTCGAAAAGATGAATTATATGGTTATGAATTTTTAATAGAAAAACTGAGCACATGTTCAAAATAATGCTTAGCAACAAAAATTATAAATGAACTAATTTATTATAAAGGTATAAGACCACATATATAAAACCAATTCAACTAACATAAATCCTTGTCTTCATCATTATGAAGCTAAACGATAAAAAACCTGCTTACATCTCGTAATTATACTTAAAATATTTGTATTAGATTTATTTTAATATCTACACAAAGTACAAACGGAATATTATTTAAACATTTGATAGGCAAGGAAGTCTCTTTGCTGAAATATCTATATGTTACCAAGGTTCACCTTATCAATAGCTTTTATACACTATGTTGTCACTAAACCCTATTTGCTTTTCCTGTTGGATGATTTTTACCAATGGAAATAAGCTTCATCTTATACATTAAGATCACCACGCATCAGACGTTTGAACTACGAAGAAATTAAAGCCAGCTCCGCTTGCTCGACTAGCATATTGTCTACTCGATTTGATTACTATGTCTCTTGAATAACCTCTACCTCAGAGTAAACGTAATATGAACAACTTTCTCACTTAGATTAACAAAATACTAATTTATTAAAAGGAAAGCAAATATATACTTTCTGCTACTAACGAAAACTTTCCAATATTTCTAAACACCATTATTATTTCAAGTCTGCCTGTTCCAATAGGCTAGTGACGTAATTCTCACGCTGAAGCATAACAGAGTGTCAAATGACATATCAGTTCTGGTTTTATTTTTACACGTTCATCTGTAGTAACAATATTATCCAAAGTCATTATCGTTGGAATAATTAACAAAGGCGTTATTTCGTACCAAGATAACTATGCTTATTCACTGGAAAAAGAACTGTGCACCAATACTTTGTGATGATGAACAGAACCGGCCAGACCCAGGACCTAAACTTCGACCCTGCATTCTCGTGGTGCAGACCGTTAGTACCTTTCAAAAGAGACACTCTCTTATTCACGGGAACGGAACTGAAGGGCAGCAATATCAGTGTGGCCTACTGATCGGACTACTGTGGCTCCCTTTGTTTACCTTGCTGAGGAGTAGTCAACCATACAGGGTCCTGGTTTTGACCATGTATACCAACAGGAATGGAAGAATGGCTCTGAGCGTGAATATGCATCCTGAATTTGGTGCACTGGTGGGCTTCTGCTGAGGGAACATCTTATGTTGCGTTTTCTGTTTGTTTGTAGGTTAAGAGTAGTATCATTTCACTATAGCTATCCCCATGCACAGTGCTTTCCTCCTATGACGTCATTGACCATGCCATTTACGTTCCCCACTACTTCTCCCTTATTAATATTCAATACTGACCAATATTCATAAATGACCACGCCCCCTTATCAATATTAATAACTCACTAATTAATTAAAAACCCTTATCAAAAGTGTCATCTCCCCTCATTAAAAAAACCCTATTAAGATCAAAAGTGCCGACCCTTCATTAAAAAACCCTAATAAAATCAAAAGTGCCGCCCCTTCATTATAAAACCCCCATTAAAATCAAAAGTGCTGCACCCTCATTAAAAACACCCTACGAAAATCAAAAGTGTAGTCCCCTTCATTAAAACCCTCATACGTCCGCCATTTTGAATTCTGACATCAACTTCGTGCCACAAACTTTGCCATTCTCTGCCAACTTATTTCTGATGTCATCACCCATCCGAAGTAAAACCTCGAAATAATTCTAAATCCCGAGCCCGCCATATTGGTCTCTGACGTCACCAACCTTTGGTAGGACATGTTACAACAGAAGACTCTGCAATAAACAGTTGCTCTCAAATGATGTCAACAGTAAACAACCTTGACACCATCCGATAGTCGTGTCCAGACTTGTTACATCAAACCAGTGTATCGCTCTACCTAATGTCCCAACTGTCGAAGGACTGAGTCATCAATTCTCGACACATATCAAGGTCACTGATCTCAACAGCTCTGCGCATGCATGTTCAATAACGTTAAATAGCGTGTGCCCGGTGAGTGAGTCATTGTCCATGATGCAGACTAACCATCCAGATGTGTGGTGTCTTGGTAATGATGTTTACAACGTGCCTTCTCTGTTCAAAAATAAATATCGATGTAAGTCATTACAAGAAGTATGAAAATGTGAACTCATCTATCTTACACCTATCCCCGGGGTCACCCTCTCATTACCTGTATGGTAGGCCTTGTGCAAAAATGTGCCCCACATCTAGGATCAAGTGAAAATTGATCATGATCAACAAACGTGGCACATGATGCACAGTTTACGTGTGTACATGTATCGCAATGAAGCAAGTGAGCATTGTATTGACTTCATCAAAGAGGCAGCTGCCAGAAGAACTCTAGAGTTTCGGGTGTTGAGGTGGAGTGTAACTGTGAATGCATCGCAGTGGTTTGCATTGGCTATCCATTTAAATGAAGTGATGACAGTGGTACATAACGTGTGTGGCACCCTCAAAGACCACCAATTCTTCATCGCCATTATGGAACATTCTGAATCAGTTTTTAAAGGACCCGATAGTGTTTACTAGCTCTTAGTGGACCTTTTCCAGCAAGAATTAACACGTCTGATACCCTTGGATGAAGTGCATCCCAAAGAAAAACTTCCAACCATCATCGGATAGACTGGCGACCTGGACAGTGATGCGTTAACACAAGTGCTTGTCGATACTGCATGGAAACGCCGTCTGCTGTACTTTGCAGATGCTGAATTTTTATCAACTCTGAAATAAAATGCTATTGTTGATGATTCAAAAAATCAAATGTATAAATTAGTTTAATAAAAAAGTTGAAACCTATATAATGTGGCATTGTGTTCTTTACGATTCATTTTATTCGTAGTATGGATAGGAAAAAGAAGATGTAAACTAGTATAGCAAGTTTGATTGTAACCGTATTAATGATCATAGGAATTTTATTGGAAACCCTTCCTGAATACCGAGACAGTAACTTTAATGAGGGAAAATATTAGGAAGACGCTACAAATTACGCGTGTGTAATTTAACACTCGATGTTAGGGAGTTTATTGGTGAACCCCCACACTTGTAGGTGTTAGTCTTTCTCTGAGAGAATGGAAAAATCTCGTCAGTTATGAGGGATGGGTACACGAGAAGACGAAACATTGGAAGCCCATTACTATGACCCTGAAAGAGGATATACAAGTGCCAGAAATTTAGCACGGTGTACAGAGATCCCACTCAAACTTGTTTGGAGATGGATAGAGAAACAACCTACCTACACGGTACACAAGCCGTGAATCGGAAGTTTCCCAGAAACCGAACGTCACAGGTTTAGATGAACAGTGGAAAGTCGATCTCGTGGTTGTGAAATATCTAACGCGTTTTAATGAGGTTGTCATTACATATTAACTGTCATCGACGTGTTCTCAAGATATGGGTGGACAGTGCCCATGAAGACCGAAACAGGGAAAAAAATGGTGTCGGCATTCAAAAAAATCTTTACCAAGGGGCGATACTCCTTGAATTTAAACACCAATAAAGGTACCGAATTTACTAACAGAGTATTTCAGAAATTCCTTAAAAAGAAAGGTATTTTGTTCTTTGTCACGTACTCGGACAAAAAAGCAGCTTAGGTGGAAAGATGGAATCGTACATTATGTGAGAGACTGGAAGATATTACACGCGCAGTAACACCTACCAATACTTGGATGTTTCGCAACATGTCGCGCGGGGTTACAACACACAATGAAGATGTCGTGTGGCTGTGTCTATACGGTAACCCACCCAAAGAAAAAGAAAATCCAACATTTAAAGTGGGAGACAAGGTTCGACTAGCTAGTCTTAAAGTATCTTTCAAGAAGGCCGGTATGCATTTGTGGACCAAAGAAATATTTAAAGTGGATTACGTGTTACATCATCAGCCCCCTGTTTACACAGTGCGAGATTCCAAGGGGGAAGTGTTGAAAGGGACATTCTACAAATCAGAACTACAAAAAGTGACAGAATCTGAACTTTACTGGGTTGAGAAAATAATCGAGAGAAAAGGGCAGAAGGCACCTGTCAAATTTCGAGGTTATCCCAATCCTTCGTAGATTCTTAAAAAATGGATAGTTTCTACTTGACCCTACCCTTTATAGCTAATTAGAATAATTATCCCCACAATTCGCAGAGTGATTTCATGGTTCGTCTAGCACAACCCTAAGGCTTCAGGGGAAATGGAAAGTGGGCCTTACAGAAGTTCATTTACCGTGAGATGGCACAATATCTACGGCTCCAATGATATATTTTATTATTACGATCTTCCTCTCACAAAGCAAATAAGAAAAACAAACTTCAACCGTGGAAATTTAAACATATAGAACTACTGAGGCATCTCACAGCCATCGTTCCTGGAAAAATACAAGTGTCGTATAACAGAGGTCGTTTGTTTTTCAAGTCAACAGAAGGATATGGATTGGTGTTTCCCAAATCAAGTCTTATCAAGCTTCTGTGTGTGGATGTCGGAAACGTTGAAAAAACTATCTTTCATCCCTACATTACAGGCATGTGCAACACTACTGACGATTGTTACTTCTATGTGTTCACATCTAATTTTTCCCCCGAGTGAAAGATACTTCATGGGCGATTCGAAGAGTCAATTCGTTGTTCGAGGCTATGAGTCACGTGATAAACTTGAAATCCCGAAAAACTTCCTGCTTCAATCAACTAGCCAATCACGAATGACGATTGGTGTTGGAAAGTCACACTACATCAAATTCCCCAGTGCCAACCCCGGATTAGGGGAGATGTTATGATTTATGAAGTTCAACATTCCATTGGGTAAAGCTATTGGAGACTATCCCATCGACATGAAACAAGGAATGTATGGTATTTATTTGTATTCATATCTGATTGCACCTCAGTTGTTAGGTGACACTCATGGCGAACTGTTGCGTGTCGTGAATCCTGCCATCAGAACCAGTTATAATGAAACGATCGGTGTAGTGTATCATCAACCTGATTACTACCCTCTGGCAAGAAACAGGTTTGAGAGTGTGAAAATCGTCCTTCGCACCGATACTGGAGAACCCCTACATTATAAATTTGGTCAACTTTTAGTCAAATTAAATTTCTGTCATGAGGATTAAATTCATTTCCCCTTCTGCAGAGACTTATGTGCATTATTACAGGATCCAGATGTGGCAGGATGTGTTCCGGAGACCTCATTGCCAGAGAGGTGACAGGCTAGGTAGCATCTTTGCCACTATTGGCCATTTTATCAGCCCTTTGTGTGACTGGCGCTGCCCGTAATATGCAAGGTTCGTTTCAGAGATGGCCCAAGGACAAAACTTCAAAACGGTTGCCAAATCATGGTTGCATGAAGCAGGTGCAGACCTGCTGCAACATGCCATTTCCAAACTACAGGGAGGAAAAGGCATAAAACACAGCCGTCATCACCCTAGTGTTCGTAAGTGAAGAGAGTCTGTACAGTGAAGGACGTGTTTTCATCATCAGCATTCATAAAATTCACTCTTAATCTTGCGATTGTGCCAATTCCAAACTGGATCTGTTCATGGTACTCCCCACTGCCTCACAACTAGAAAGATGCTTTTATGTAAATTATTTACCTGTGGCTTCTCTGGAAGGTAATGCGCCACTTTAATTCATCATGGTAAAGAAACAGATGATTACATCGATCTGTCCCGTTGCCACCTACATATCGTCTTGAAAATTGTGATATCAGATATGGTACACCCCCGTCAGAAGTGGTTGCACTCTGCAATTATTTCTTTCATGCCCTCTTCTATCAAGTAGACGTCTTCCTCAACATTCACCTAGTGAGTGCTTCTCACACCCTGTACCCTTACAGGGCGTATTTGGGGACCCTGTTGAATTATGGCTTCGATTGAATTATCCACTTCCAGTGTGATCCTTTCACACGCTCACCTTCTGGGTTCCCACAGTGCCAAGTACCCCCTACGAAGAACGGATTTACGCAGCTGGTCTGACAAGTGTGAATCATGACAATTTATTTCTCAGACAACTCCTGGTATGTCTCGTAAGGGTATGGTGGAAAGTACCAGCCTGAACGGATTGTACGAAACAAAATCCCTTCAACTTCCACCATTTCGACTTAAACTATATCAGCCTTCACATCGACAGTGAACAGCAGTCCTACATCCCCGACTTTATGAACAGTCAGTATCTTCGATGTTACCAAAGATTATTGGAAACTGTGGGTGCATGGAAATCCGATAGCGGCATTAACTTATCGAGAAAAGCGTATGCCGATGTCTTTACACTGTTTGGATTCCAATTGATCCCAAAGCAACATGAATGTAATCAAATGTTTTCCTTAATAAAGAGCGAGAGTATGAGTGTCGAAGTAAACTTTGCCCACTTCGCACAACACTTCGCACAACACTGCCCACTTCGGTTTCAATGATCCTCTATGCAGAATATCAGAATTTGCTTGAAATCCCACTGGATCGTAAAATCTTGTGTGACTACAGCTCATGAATACCTATCAGTTAGAAACCATCCTCTCTATGCTGCCAGCAAGTCTAGACCTTTTTCCACGTGGGAGACTTCAAAGAATCGACCAATCAAAAGCCTCGTTTATTTACAATACCGATCCATCCACCATCCCTGGCAGCCATTGGATAGTTGTTTACAAGAAAGGAATGAGTGTGGATCACTTCGACCATCTAGGGACGGTCCTGACCTGTCCATGAAAGAATATTACAAAAAGCTACGCGCACGGCACGTGTTTTATCTTTCGATACCTTTTCAGGACCCCCTGGGGGACACTTATGGTGCTCACCGCTATATTTCCTGTTTAAAAGAGGAAGTGACACTGCTCTTCCCATAGTACTGCACTGCGATTACATGTGTCGACCCGACTTTAACGACTGCATAGTGGTACGATGGCTCCCTGAACTCCTTCAAATACTTTAATTGGCGCTCCTTCTCAGTGTGAAAAGGCGACTTTCACCCTAAAACTCATCAAAGAAGCCTCCAAACATTCGACCCCCGCCCCAAAGTTTCTTTTGCTGCTACAGGGAGTGACAACCCACCTCTTAGCCTTTTAAGAATACTGTGGAATTTTATAAAGGACTGTCTGAAGATCTATCTGGAATTTGATCCCCTCAGGCTTATGCTTTTGGTGTTGGATGACTTGATGGAACAATCTGTGGCCAGCGAATGCATATCGCAACTGTTTATTTGTGGTGGTCATGATAAAAGTATAATACAATTGTCCTGATCTTGCAAAATCTGTTTTTAATGGGAAGACATTCGAGGACTATATCACTCAATGCACACTTTATAATTTTATGTCACAATTGTCCGGATGCCTCGCAAATAGCACATCTAGCAAGACAAGTGTTTCCCCATCATTCCAAGCTTCTGACCGAAGCTTATAGACTCGCTACCCAACTATTGTATGGTTATTTGTGCATGGACCTGCATCCGAGAATGCTGGACACTGAACAACTCCATGCTAGGATCCTCTCTTCCGAAGAAAGAAAGGTACCCTATGTCCTCAATGATTGTTATATCTCAAGATCCATTCCTGCAATTTTGCCAAAACTCGAAGGAAAACAACGTGCAGCTCTGCTGAAGCACATCTCAGACCCCCAGATGTGTGCTCTATGTGAAGTGTGTGCCAATTTATTGAAAGGTCGTATCCCTGTTTATCGTAGAGTATTAAAGAATTTGCATAAGCACAAGATTGTCATAAGAAGTTTAACTTCCAAACGCACCTCTGTTCGTCACAAGAAACACCGTGTGCAAAGGGGTCGAGATTTTTGTTTCCTCTTCTTACAGCAGCGTTACCCCCGCTAGGTTCCTTATTTTGAAAATTATGTATGTTAAACCTGTAGAACGGCGCTACATCCGTAGAAAAGTCAGCGATTTAGACATCGAGATGAAGAAAATACTGGAATCAGACTTTGCTGATGAAACAGAAAAGTACTTGGCTGTTTTGAGAAATTACCTGATATGTAACAGACAACTTGAAACTCCTCTCGAAATAAAAGTTGACATACCTCTATCCAGGCAACAGATTTTATCAGAAATGCCTAAGCCGAAAGGAAAATGGTAAAACAACTTCTAGTTTCCATGCGTGAAGATTTCAAATGGGACCATCTGGGTTATCTTACAGCCTTTGGCCAATCCTGCAGTGATGTTGTGGACTATAATCAACCGCCCAACCGGAAGAAAAGGAAATTAATTGAATGGACTCCTTATTCACAATATTTTGTTTTCCTTGAAGAACTGTGTTAAAATTGTATTAAAGAACGCTCTTAAAATAATTGTATTCTTTGAAACGATGTGTTAAAAAATAATGTATTCCTTATAGAACTCTGTTAAAAAAATAATGTATTTCTTGAAATTATGTGTTAAAATTTTGTGCTGTGTGTGAAGTATATCCGTGTGCTGGAAATGTACCTGTATTATAAATAAAAAAATAACAAAAATAAACTAATCTATATGTCTCTGAATTATTTCTGTTTTCATCATCCGAATTATTTTTGTGATCCTACCAGATGGCACTACCTCCCCGCGCACCGAAAACGTGATATCACGTGGTGTCTCATGAACTTTCACATACTGAGGCAAAAAGTCTGTTAACTTTCAAATGTCTAGTATCATGTCTCACTGGCAATAACAATAACTGATTGGATACATTAGTTCTCTGTACAGTGTGCTAGGAGATAATATAACCTGTGCTGTGAGTTCTGTCTACAGTTTGCTCCTGTACAGTGGGTTCTATCTACAGTGTTCTAGAAGATATAATCTCTGAGTTGGGTTCTATCTACAGCAGTGGTTGTCAACCTTTTATGCTTCACGTATCCCCTGGAAATGTGTATGTAATTGGCTTACTCCTTGTATAGATAGATAAAACTAGTTATAATATAACAATGGGAATAAAATAAAATTATATATACATATTATAAATAAAAAACAAATATTATATATACACATTAAATTTTGCATTCATAAATTACATGTATTTATAAACACAAAAATGACATAAACAATTTAACAAATCTTATAAAACGAAAAACATTTCACGGGGTAATCAGATCTAATGACTTTTGAACTCTCACGGTGTACCCCAAAATTTTTTACCGCGTACCCCTTGGGGGTACTGTACCACACGTTGAGAATTCCTAGTCTACAGTGTGCTAGAAGATGTTATAACCTGTGTGGTGGATTCTGTTTACAGTGTGCTAAAAGATACTAGAACCTGTCCAGTGAGTTTTTTTTTCCCAAAATAATTTTTTTTCGTGATCTTTGAGCCACAGGATCAGTAATAAGTTCACAAAACTTATTGCTCAGGTTTGTAGTTTTAAATTATTCCTGAAAAAGTTTTAGTGAGGCGGATTTTTCTATTACCGATATCGTATCGAAGAAGCTTTTTACGGCATAGCTTGTTCCATAGATATGCCGATATAACCGCTGAAGTATTTGGTAAATTCTGACTATCAATCCAGTTGAAAATAAAATTTCGACCGATTAGCTCAGGTAAGTTGAGAGGATAATTAGTATATCGATGTAGCGAGGATTAATTAAGTTGTTATAGCGAGGATTTATTAAGTTGTTGATTTAATGAGTTATTTTTATAGTTTTAATACCCCTACCCCTCCTTCACCATCAGAAAGCCTTGTGCACCGCAATATTGGCAATTTTTCCAAAGTCACGCTACATTCCGTGGTACGCTTAGCAATAACATTTGTTCACTTCCTTTTTCTCCACAGTTCCTCGCTACCAATATTTTACCTCCGTAAATTGTAATCATAATACTATTTCTCGAAGTCCTTTTAACATGAATCGTTAATTTCAAATCCTCACATAATTGAAGTATTGAATATGCGATTCAGAAATAAAGAGACTATTTTTAAAAAAACATTTTTAAAGAAATTATTGCAATATAAAAATATTCAGTTTGCAAACAATTTTCAGGTAGCGAAGCAGATATTTTACAGTATAAAAATATTTACAGTTTGCAGAGTACTAGCATTAAACAATTTACGATGCACGTACAATACAGGGGCGGGGTGGCTCAGTCGGTAGCGCGCCAGGCTCGTAATCTGTAGTTCCCAGGTTCGAGTCCCAGCTGGGTCAGCGTTGAGATTTATCTCCGCAAAATTCCCCGCCCTGCCCACGGTCAGTAGGGGACACCGATGGGCTTGGAAAGGCCGCCGTCCGTCGGATGGGACGTTAAGCCGTGGCCCGTGTGCGGGAGAGCCATACCCTGTGCACGTTAAAGAACACGCTGGATGGCCTTGACGGGAGGCTACTATCTGTCTCCCAACAGCTGTTCCAGTGGGTCCCCTCCCCCAACCTTCTCTGAGCCTTCGGGGTCCATGTGACCTGGTCATTTAGCCCATGGTGTGCAAAACAGTGCCGCTCAGAGGTAAAACAACCCAACGTACAATACAAAAATATTTAGTTTGCAAATACTGGTGCAACATGACATAAAATTATTGACACTCGGTTAGTTTACAAAAAACTTTATCATACAAGCATTATGGTTGGTTGTAGAAGATATGCGCTTAAAAAATTCGCAAGGTTTTTTTTTACGTTAAACACGTATTTTTTTGCCATATTAAAAGAAGGGTTTTAAAGACAACCTGTTTTTAAAAACAGTCAGCAAAGCATATAAATATATCAAGAACTGTTGCAAGAAAGTGTGCATACTTTTTTAAACATCCATGAACTCTATAACGGTATCCAACCCCAGGTCGTTATACCAATAAACAGTTTCTCAAGGGGGAAGATACCGTTTATCCAGATTCACTTTGAACCTCTTTACTATAGGTTTATTTATTAGGGATGCATCCACTTTGTTACGCACGACGTTAAAGGGGACGTCAAAACTCTCTGTTGCCGGAAACTGTTCCAATACCATAGATTTCAATAGTTGGAAGTTGTATTTTTCTCAGTTTTTTTCGTCAGAGAAATACCTTTCGCACAACGAATTGCATTACCATAGTTGAGACAGAGGGCAAAATTTTAGCGCCCGCACTGATATAATCGGTGATGTGCACATCCAGGGCCGCCGAGAGAATTTATGGGCCTCTATGTAATATTATGCTCGGGCCCCCCCTTGAAAACTTTTTATCTGTACAAATCATTAATAACAATTATTTTGGACACAATGATGACATACAGAGGAAAAAAAGCCTGTTGCGCAGTCAGGCATGCAAAAACATTGGCCTACACAGTTTGTGTCACATAAAACTTTTTAGCATAGGATCGATATATAGCCTAACTAAGAATAATTTTTGTAAGAAAATGTAGAGTCACTTAATCTGACGGGCCCCTATGCACTAGTCCCCCTTGCCCCCCCCCCCCCCCCTGTCGGCGGCCCTGTGCACATCACACCCATATTTGGAGCTAATTTCCTCCACAAGTTCTCCAAGAAAGGGATTCTGTTCAGGAGTATAAGTATCATTGGAAGCCGTAGAAAATATCACAATCTGTATCAGAATACAGAGCCTGAGGGCCAAGTATTGAGAACAGCTCATAAAGTTTTAGTATTGCATGGCTCGTCACCATCGCTGCTAAAATGAGACTTCCTCTTGTGTTGGCAGGAGTACCAGACTCTGCAGGTTTATGCGCGACTAATAGAGCCTGGTCACTGATGGGAGCAATGTCCATCACGATGAGTTAGGCGTCCGTCAACACTTCCATGCATTTTCAAGGACAGCTTAAAATGGTCATCTGGATTCAATTTATGTTCTGCACATGTTTTCCCCAAGACGAATTAAGCGATACCTTAGAAAGTGTTCTCTTAAGGCTGTTTTTTCCCCCTTCCAAGGACAGCATTTGAACCCCCTCTGCTTGGAAGAAGGCTTCACAAAAAGCCTCTTTTTCAGCGTCTGTGTTGATGTTGGGAGGGAATCCTGAGTAATGCTGCTTCAGTGCAAGGAAAGTATCGATCTGTGCTGCATAGACATCTTTTCTGGTTGCAGGGTCGTATTGCAAGATACTATTAAAATGCCATATGTCATAAAATTTGAGCAGCTTGTACAGTCGCTCAAAAAGTATCCGAACACCATGGTTGATTACAGAATTCAGAAAAAATATCTGGCATTATTTTTTATTATTAGTGATCTGGCAACTTCGTGTCACGTGACACAAAGGTTGCCAGATCACTAATTTCTAAAAAAAATCGTTGCCAGATATTTTTTCTGAATTCTGTAATCAACCATGGTGTTCGGATACTTTTTTGAGCGACTGTACCCTGCGTGTTTGGCAGCATAAATCTCAAACGTTGGCCAGGAAACGGTCAGTGCATGCTGATTCACACTGTGTTGACATGGTGGTGGCAGGGGTACACTACGACCGTCAGCACAGGTCCTGCAGATGGGGAAAAGCAGCTTGCTGTTGCTCTGGTAGGGTAGCACAGGTCCTGCAGAGGGGGAAAAGCAGCTTGCTGTTGCTCTGGTAAGGTAGCACAGGTCCTGCAGAGGGGGAAAAGCAGCTTGCTGTTGCTCTGGTAGGGTAGCACAGGTCCTGCAGAGGGGGAAAAGCAGCTTGCTGTTGCTCTGGTAGGGTAGCACAGGTCCTGCAGAGGGGGAAAAGCAGCTTGCTGTTGCTCTGGTAGGGTAGCACAGGTCCTGCAGAGGGGGAAAAGCAGCTTGCTGTTGCTCTGGTAGGGTAGCACAGGAATGAATAAATTGTCTGGCAGAAGCAAAGTTGCATGTGCTATGCTGAAATAATGGTCTAGGTCCTGTTCGAAATTATTTGTGACGCGTATGGGATGGACTTATGACTTATGACGAATGTGGGAAGAAATTGGGGAAGAAATTGTGGGCTTCCACATTTTTCATTTCCCCGAGACAAACACTTGTCGATAAAAGCTGAGTTTTGAATTTCGTAGAGTTGAAGTTCCTTACGTTCGTGACCGTGTAATATGATTTAGCCTCGTCACTGGAAGGACAGCTCACCATGGGGATGGTTAAACGCTGTGATGTAGCGACGTCCTTCCTGCCGGATGTCGAGCATGATGAAGGCCCAGGCTATCGAATTCGATGTCGCTCTGACTGCCGAGCCTCTTATTGGATTGTATGACACGATCAATTTTAATTAACTTAATGGTTTTAGAATAACAAACACTTATTACGAACTTGATGACATACATAAGTAAACGTGGGTTTCACCAGATGGGCTGCGTAAGAATATGATTAATTATATATTAATTAACAGCAAATGGGATTGTTCTGTTAAGAATACCAAATCATATAAGACAGCTGAAATTGAATTTTGTTAAAAGTGCCTTGCAAATTAACCATAAGAAGTGCTGTGCTAAAGTTAAAAAAATTTACCTTTAATTCTGAGGCTCTGAAAGATCAATTTGAAGCAAAGCTTATTATGATAGGGTACTTAGTCATTACGACAGTCATGGTTCGCTTACTACTGAAGTTGAGAAAGAATGGGATAGTTTTAAACAAGCTCCTCTTGAAACTAACAGTACTCTTTTAGGAAAAAAGAAGTAGAGGAGGCAAAATTATTTGAGTGATAAGGCACTTGAGCTTATTTTAGAAAGAAAAACTGTAGGAATATCCTTAATTAACACTCCAAAAAGTTATAAGAGAAAGCGTTACAAACAACTTAATAAACGTGTAACGGATCACTTAGCTACTGATAAGAATCTTTGGCTTGATGATTTGGCTGAAAAAGCCAAGAAAACAGTTACAGTACAACAATAAAGTCGGTACAACAGTAAAGAGTGTACCGAATACTTAATGTTTTGTGTGGTAGAAAATGGAACGGTATACAGAGATTGAAGATTAAACAAGATAAGGTTGTAGAAGGTGAAGATTCCGTCATGGTTAGGCGAGCTGAGCATTTCAGTGATGTTCTTAACAATGTGGTTAGCTCTACTCCCATTGTTTGTAATGATGATAGATGCATTACCGGCTTTAACGTTGGCCTTATAACACAGTCTGAAGTTTTTTTTTGCTATTTCTAAACATAAACTACATAAAAGTCCAGAGGTAGATGAAATTACTACTGAAATGCTTAGAGCTGGGAACATTGGTGTTGTCAGATGGCTGACTGGAATTTTTTTTATGATAAAGGTGTTATTCCTAAGGATTTTACTAGAGCTATTATTGTCCCAATTTTTAAAAAAAGTGATCGCAGTTCTTGTGATAATTATAGGGGTTTCAACCTACTTTCTGTTCCAGGTAAAGTTCTTTGCATGATTGTGCTTAACAGAATTAAGAATCTGGTTGACGGCAATTGCGTGATCAGCAATGTGGATTCAGAAGTGGCAAAGGATGCGTCGATCAGTTTCTTTCACCTTATGCAGTTCCTTGAGAAATGTTGAAAACTTCAGAAACCTTTGGTTACTAGCTTTGTAGATTAGGAGAAGATTTTTTATTTTGTTTTCCGCCATAATTTGTGGTTCATTGTGAGATCGTATGGTACACCCGACAGGTTATTAACATGATGAGAGCTTTCTATAATAACTCTGAGTTGTGTATGAGAGTTAGTAAGACTTATAGCAATTGGTTTACGGTTGCTTCTAGTGTTCCAGAAGGGTACCTTTTGTATCCTTTCCTAATTAGTTTGGTTATTGATTATGTTATGAGGAATTCATTGCAATGGTAAGCTTTTGGTATTAAATAGTTAGGAAATCTGATAATTTCTGATTTATATTATGATAATGATTTTGTCCCTTTGTCAAATGATATTGATGAGATGAGATCTTTCATTGGAGCTATTGATGAGACTGGTAATAGAGTAGTAGCTTTGGTGGTAATCAGAGAAAACTAAAGTGATTAAAATAGGTCATGCAGGCTATGGTTCAGTTAATATGAATGGTTGCAGTCTTGAGCAGGTATCTCAGTTTAATTATCCTAGGAGTTATGTAACATATACATGATGTGCAGCATGCGATAAAAAAAGAATAAGATTGTTGCTGAGACGTTTAAGAATCTATGGAGACTGGGGAAATAGGCGCATACCTGAAGACAAATATTAGGTTGTATAATAGTTTGATTATTTCTAAGGTTAGTTATGGTAGTAAAATTTAGACCCTTTGTAAACAAGATAACAGGAAACGTGCTGCTTTTGATTCCAAATGCCTACACAGAGTCTTAGGCATTAAGTGGTTCATGTTTGTAAGTAATAATGATGTTAGGTAAGGGAGTCAACAACCTCATTTATAAATGTGCAGAGAAAGATTCCGTTGGTTTGGCCCCATTTCCAGTATGTATAACTATAGATTAATGAATTGGGTTATGAACAGTGTGTCTAAAGGCCTCAGAAAGAGGAGGAAACCTAGGATGTGGTGGGCAGACAATGTCAAACAGAGCCTCGTTAGATAGTCCTACAGTGGACAACTACAGACAGATATTTTTTACTTTCAGAACGGTGAAACTGGGTGACAAGAGTATTTGAAGTGGGTTTTGACTTCAAAGTAAACAGAAGGACGTTTGTATCTGCCATCACCATATGCAGAAGGTTGATAAGAAGTAACCTCTCTGCTCGACCGTTTGTGCTCATCCTACTCCACTTTACAGGAGAGAGAGAACTTGAAATGTTGCAGATAAAGATTTATCTGGACTCTTCATTAATAGAGTTGTGTGTTCTTTATAGATCAGTTCAGATTCGTTCTATACGGGCACAGCCATCAAAAGAACTTTAAAGAGAAGTAAACTCATTCGGTGAAGTCAGAGACAAGTTAGTTCAAATTTCATTTAGAGAGCAAGTCCTATGATGGTGGCGATGTGGTGGTTTAAGCAGGCGTATCGATTTCTGTCTTCTTCGTTTTCTGAACCGCTTTTTGAAAGAAAGTGGTGTGGTGTCTGTGATTGTCTTTAAGCACAGGAATACCTCGGACCTCCTCTGATCCTTCCACATGATTCCGAAGATATGTCACAGTCTTTTCACATGATTTTAATATGACTATGACATATCTTCAGTTTCAGTTGCTTTGTTCGCTTGTTTAGGAAGTACTTTTTGTTACCTAATATAGCCTTTGATTTCTTCTCATAGGTGTTGATCTTTATACGTGACTGTAACACAACCTTGCATACGGCTCATAGCATAAACCTTGATTCTTACATGTGGTTCCTAACATAGACCTTAACCCTTCAACCTGATTTTTCGTATAAATTTTGATCCTTTTTCATGATTCTTCTTTAGCTCTTGATCATTTTACATGATTCTAGCATACATAATAATAATTTTTATGATTCTTAACGTAGGTCTTCATCATTTCAAATGATTTCCAGCATAGTTCCTGAATATTCCACATGATATTTCTCTTAACCTTTGATCTTTCATATGTTATTACAAGTATACCTTTTGGTTCTTTCTATATCAGAATTGTTTAAAGGAACACATTTTACTCATCGACGTATCCAAGTCATTACGGTCTTCTGAAAAAATCATCCGTAGATTACTACACTTTCCTTTTGGAAGCTATGTTAGCAAAATTCATGACTATTACTTGTCATCTCAATATTATTACACATGTTTAATGGTAACAAACACAAGGAAAAGTTCATATTTCGTCTTGAAAAATAAGCATACAAATTTTAAACGAATGCAGGGTAAATCGATTTTTCCTCCATAATGAAATAATATTTCTATACAAGTGTATATATTGCTAGATTAATTTTATATTACTACCCATCATTACATGAAACTGTAAATACGCCTGAGAATGTCAGAGGGAATTGTAAAGCAATGGTTTAAATCTTGGATTTGTTAAGTTAAAATGTTAGATTAGGTTCCTTCACAGCTTATCGAGAATGAGCATCCAATATCTTCAAATGTGAAATGACACAAATATGATTGCAGACGAGTAAAAGAACAATAGAAAACTTTGAAAAGTGATTAGCTATCAGACTGGGGATGAAACCAAAGATAATGTGCCAGCATTGCTCCTATCATATCACTAAAGTGCCCGATATCTTATGAGATAAAACTTTGATGATAAAAATGAGATATTTGGTTTATTTACATCCTAAGGTAGTGGTTTTTGTGATACACAATTGCAAAATGATCAGAAAGGCCTCAAGGTGGTTCAAAGTTCATATTTCAAGTATTCAATGTCACAATTATTACCCCATTTCCTATTTCCTTCTGGGTGATGCGATTTCACTGTTTTTTCTCTAATTTCTCACATTTAATGTATAATTCCAAAACTCTTTTTGCTATTAGCATGAAACTCTCTAAATTCACAGATCCATGGACACCTCAGAAATAAGCTTTATATTCAGATTCTATCATATAGATTCTATCATATCAATTTAAATACCGTGATCCCTTTAAAAGCATACTACGTTTCAAATACTACTTGCAAACAGCAGAGTATTCTGAAAATACGCTTGGTGGAGGGTTCTATTTTTGCAAAAGATGAAAACGTAGGGAATCGATACGCAAATATAAAAAAATTAATAGGTAATAAAAACCAGTGGTACATATTGCATCAATATTTATATACAAAAATAAATAAATATTCCTTCAAGTAGCTGCTTAACACAGAGTTCTGACAGGAGGCTGGCAGTTTAATACGTCATAGTAGAGGGTCTGTGAGGGTAGCGGGACCTCAGCAGAAAAACAACACCAACATCCATGCTTTACCGTATCAGTAGCCAAGTACTCTAACCACTCGGGGTAACGTTGGTAAATGTTTCAAAATCATAAAATTGTAGTAATTGTTGAAACGTATAAATTTGGGAGGGTTCCTGAAAATTCCCTCTTAAATACGCCATTGTTTGCAGATAGATAGATTTATTCTCAAAATACGTGGTAACATTACGTTTGCGTTTTCATGTATTTACCTTACAATTAGAATTACAACGAAATGTCGTATTTCTTCGATTCTAAGGCGCACTTTTTTTCCCATATAAACGTCTCTAAGAACGGGGTGCGTCTTAGAATCGATGGCGTCTTAGAAACGCAGAAAAAGACGACCCAGAAGAATCAGACTCTGATATTGATTCGGAAGGAAAGGATGAATAGCATACTTACTGATAAATAAGTACTATTGTTGTTAGTAAATTGAATTCTATTATAATAAAAATATTTGTTAGATATATTTTAGCAATTTATTTTATGTATTTATTTTAGAATCAAAACTTTTTGTCTGTTGGTGGTGCTGAAATTAAGGTGCGTCTTACAATCGATGGCGTCTTAGAATAGAAGAAATACGGTATATACAATCTTGCATATCCTAGGTACACAATTTTAAAGCATTACATCTTTTTTATAGATATTTATTTATATCGTTTCTTTAGTAAATATATTTTCTTTCGTATTAACATTATAAATATCTAATATTATACTTCATTAGTATTTTATAATTTTACTTCCATTCTTCGGTAGAAGTCTGAGAAAAAATGTTGACTCTTCCAAGAGGTTAAAACTCTCTTGTGAAAGAAAATTAATAGTTATATTTTAATGAAAAGGAAAATGCTTCCGTTTCACAATTTGTCATATTTTCCTAGCTTCAGCATAAAAATCATTAAGTAAATATTCGCTAATTTAAAAGTTCAAAAACTACAGTTAAGAATAAACGAAACGGAAAAACTTTACTTAGTAGAAAACAAAAATAAAAATAAATACTATATTGATTTTTTTATGTCAATAATTGGTCAAGACCCATTTTTGAGCACTCTAATAGCAACTTTGCGTCTAATGAATTTATATTGCATGTAAATATCTTCTTTTTTTTCTCCTAACACAGTCACAATATTTTCTATATTTAAAATTCATTTTCTTCAATCTTTAAAAAAAAATTATCACTCCTTATTCCTTTAATGTTCTCTGGTAAACAGTTAAAAAACTTTGTCGCCAAATAAACGTAATGTGTTTCAACAACAGTTTTGCACGTTTTTAAATCAAGTATGAAAAGAGTTTTGGACACTGGATATCCGTAAGGTTTGAACGTTAAAATTCTTCCTTATATATTTCAGTACCTCAAATACATATAATTTCCTTATTTGTAATATATCTAATTCATTGCATACATTTGCCACGCTTTCAAATTTTCTCAGTTTCATCATGCATCTAATTATGTAGTTCTGCACATACTGAAATGATTTGATTGTTGTCAAATAAACTCCACCCCACGATAATAAACCATAGAGCAAATACGATTTAATCCAAGAAAAGTAAATAATTTTTATTAAGATTAAATTTATAAATTTCCGGATATAATAAATTTTAGATATAATGCAGTTAACATTTTTAACAACATCAGATATTTGTGTTTTTCAGGACATCTTTCTCCCTATAAAAATATCCAAATATTTATAGCATTCAACCCCCCTCAATTTTGTCACAATTGCAGTTTTCTCCAGCACAAAATTCAGTCTTCTTATCACTAAGAAAAATCAGTCTGATTTTCTCTTGATCTAATATGAATATATTTCGTCTTCTTGATATTTAAAAAGAGTTAAAATTTTAGCCATGTTCTTCCTTTTTTTCCCAGTCACTATAGATATTCTCTAAAATTTGATTTTCGTCCCTAAAAATATTAGTTCAGCATCATCTGCAAATGAATCATTCTACTATTCAAATCCAATGTAAATATGTCTTTAATATAGAGCAAAAAAATAAAGGTCCCATAACAGAATCCTGAGGGACACCAAACTTTTGTTTCTTCACAATATACTCTCCAATTTTTACTTTTTGCTTCCTATTTATTAAATAACTCTTAACGAAAAAAATTCCCTTAACACACATTTTTTATTTTTCTACTAATATCTTATGATTCGCGGAATAAAAACCTTTTTGTCAAATCCAAAAGAAAACGGATTTTACATTCTGATTTTAATTCTTTTGTAGGTTTGTGTGGTCATTTCTAAAATCGAGTTATGGATATTCAAACCGTTTCGAAATTCAAATTGATTTTGGGCAAATAAATTATGTGTTCCCCAAAAGTTAACAAGTCTTATTTCTTTCACAATTATTTCAAGAATCTTGGAAGACTCTGATAGAAGCGAATAAAATAATGAATAAATACCTCCTCAAAATTTCAATTGACTTATTGTCACCATTTTTAAATACTGGAATAATTAAAGCAGTGTTTAAAATTTCAGGAAAATCACCTTCTATAAAAGAAAAGTTTACAGGTTTGCAAAATATAGATCCAATTTCCCGAAAAATATTTTTATTAGTGGTAATTGTAATTTCATCCATACCAAGTCATTTTCCCTCCTTCAGTTCCTTTATAGTATCAAAAATTTCTTGCTCTGGTATATAAGGGAAAAACGGAATTTGGCATTTTACATTTTAAATTGCTTGTTACTTCTTCTGTTTTGGTTTGAATATGTAGATTTTGATGAAATACTGAGCAAATTACTCCAGTAAAATAATTGTTAAATCTATTGACAAATTCCTGCGGCTTTTCATCAAACAGAAGCAAGAATTTTTATTCGTGATATTTTATTCGTGATAATTCGAGGAGGACTGTCCTTTACCTTTCTTCTGTCACACATTTCATTTATAGTTTTCCATTTTTTCTAGTATTATTGCCAATTTTCATAAAAAAAATTTATAATAATTATTTTAAGCTCCCTGATTACCTTAGTTAGCATATTTTATATCTTTTAAAATATTCATGTTCACTTTGATCCAATTTTTTTATTTAGATTTTTTATATAAATTTCTTTTAAAATTGATTGAATTAATAATAGCTTCTATAAACAATAATCCATGGTTTGATTTTTTAAATTTTCCTCTTAGAGTATGTAGTATGCGAATCTTTAATTAGTAAAGTTAATTCCCGCAGAAATGTATCAAATGCCAAATTCACATTTACCTGTCTCGCGACATGATCCCATGATTTTTTTCTGACGATAACTTTTTCAATTTATTATATTGAATCTTAGTAAAATTTGTAGAAACCTTTCTGTAGAAAAGTTTCTTTAAAACTACACTTTATATTGCTTCCAACAGAAATTGATCTGAGATGTCAATTTTAACAATAAATGTAGTTACAGTGTCTAATCTAAAATTTCTAATGTATAGGTGTTCTAGTTTAAAGTTGAAATAAGTTCCTACTTGACCAGTTCTTTTCAATGGGGATAAATTTCCAAGGTACAATATCTAAAACACTACTTTGGATTCAAGTAAGGTTAACTGGCATATAGTATTTTAAATCAGCGTGCTTACTTGGTACCTAACAACGCATCTGTTAATTGACAGTCTTTATAGCTCAGTTGTGCAAATTTTTTTTTCTGTTAACTTGTAATATTTCTCATTTTTATTCATCTTTGATTTAACAAAGAATAACGATTTTTTTATTTTATTTGTTTTGAAAAAGAGACCGGGGAAAAACTAGAAGTTCTATCAGACTTGTCTCTTTTCTTAAACAGCTTGCAAATAAAATAAACTAACACACTACCACGCCATCCCTGGACTCGAGCCCAGACACTTGCAGATGCTGTGTCACTGAAAAGTTATAAGAATGCCACCGAGGCAGCCCAGTGGTATATCGTTAACTCGTAAGGATGCTTTTTTTAAATATTTCGCATCTGGATGTCGACAGTATTGTCGGTATATATCAAAATATCCTTTGAAATTATGCTAAAAAATATTTTAGAAGACTAATTTGGAAACATACGTTTTGAATACTTTTAGCATCTAATGTCCGACAATACACAATTAACAGAGTCAAAAGCCTTTTTAAAATCAACAAAGCTAGCAAACAAAAGTTTCTGAAATTCTAAACATTTCTCAAGAATCTGCCTAAGTGAAAATATCTGATCTACACATCCCCTTACCACTTCTGAATACACATTGCTCATCACGCAATTGCCTGTCAATCAGATTCTTAATTCCATTAAGCACAATCATGCAAAGAACTTTCCCTGGAACAGAGAGTAGGCTGATACCCCTATAGTTATCACAAGAACTGCGATCACCTTTTTTGAAAATAGGGATAACAATAGCTGTGGTAAAATCCTTAGGAACCATGCCTTTATCATAAAAGATATTCAAAATTTCAGTCATCTAAGTGGTAACTGCAACATTCCCAGCTCTGAGCATTTCCGTAGTAAATTCATCTACCCCTGGGGATTTATGAAGTTTAAGTTTAAAAATAGCCAAAATAACTTCAGATTGTGTTATAGAGCCAACATTAAAGCTCCCAATACATCTATCATCATTATGAGAGTAGAACTAACCACATTGTTTAGAAAATACTGAAATGCTCAGCCCACCTAGCCATGACAGAATCCTCTCCGTCTATAACCTTACCTTGTTTATCCTTCAATCCTTGTATGCCTGTCCGTTTTCTACCACATGAAACAATAACTATCTGGTACAGCTCTCTACTGGTGTGCTGCTGAACTTCTTCCTCAGCTTTGTCAGCCAAGCCATCAAGCCAAAGATTCTTATCATTAGCTAACTGATCTTTTACACGTTTATTAAGTTTTTTGTAATGCTTTCTATTAGGACTAGTAGGGTACTGATTAAGGACATTCCTGCAGTTTCTTCTTTCTGAAATAAGCTCAAGTGTCTTATAAATAATTCTGTTTCCTCTGCTCCTTTTTTCCTAAAAGAGTACTGTTAGTTTTCAAAAAAGCCTGTTTAAAATGGCCCCATTCTTCCTCAACTTCAGTATTAAGCAAACCATGACTGTCATAATGACTAAGTAACCTATCTTGGTAAGCTTTGGCTATAACTGGGTCTTTCAGAGCTGCGGTATTAAAGGTAAATTTTTTAACCCTAGTACAACACTTTTTAAGGTTAAGTTGCAAGACACTTTTAACAAGGTAATGGTCAGATTCAATTTCAGCTCCCCTATATGACCTGGTATTCCTAACAGAACTAGCCCATTTGCTGTTAATTAATATATAATGAATTATATTCTTATGCAGCCCATCAGGTGAAACCCATGTGTACTTATGTACGTCGCGGTGTTTGTAATAAATGTTAATTATTCTGAAACCATTGAATTTACTTCACTGTAGGAGACGTTGCCCACTGCCATTGCAGCTACCAATACCAAAAGGGTCTATCACTCCTCCCCAAAACTCAGAGTCAGTATCAACTTTGGCATTGAAGTCACCTAGAATAAGGGTAATATCTCCTTTCTTGATAGAATTCAAATATCCTGTAGTTGTCCGTAAAACCTATCCATCTCATCCTCATCGGCATCCTCAGTGGGGGCATAACAGCGGATAACATTAAAGTCTTTAACACTTGTCTGAAAATTTGCTGTAAGAAACCTTTCATTAAAACATTCATATCCTAGAAGAGCATCACTAGTGTGTCTGCTGAGAAGCAGACCCACGCCTTGATGATGTTTATTGTCTTTCCTCTCTGAAAAGAGAAATTTAAGATTATTTTTAAGAATCTGACCTTTATCTGTCCATCTGGTCTCTTGCAAGCCGAGAATATCTTAACTATAATGGTGGAATTCTTGTCCACCATTCTATAATGGTGGAATCAAAAGAAAAAACTCTGTGCAGAGTCCTCAATTCCAACTACCTATGGAGAGAAAATGGTTAGTGGGATGTTTAAAGAAACTATGTTTATTGAGAGAGGGAATGCCGACAATATCAAACAGCCCCCTAATCGCAGACATGGGGCAAAGACCCGTTCCCCCATCACTAAAGGCTGAAGTCATCTACACTGGAAAACTTCCTCCAATGTAGAATTTAACGATGCCAGTAGAAGCAAAGAGTTCGGGTGCCTGCGATGACCTCTGCTCATGATTATTCACCAGCTGATAAGCATATCCTGTGAATCTGTTCACTTGGGGCTTTCATACTTTGGACAATTTGCATATTTTTACACTTAATAGTGTTAAAACACAGAAAAAGGTCTGCAGAATTCGATAGGAAGAAATTATCATATTTTGCTTATCTTTTCAACTGAAATCGCAAAAACGAAACAAAAGATTGCTTAAAGTAAAAAATGTACATTTTTAATGTAATGCGTCAGTTTTACCCGTATAAAGTTGTAAAGTAGTGTAAAGGTTTTTAGCCACACACCCGAATTGTATTGTTTAGTGCAATAATATCTATTCACATTCACATTACCTAGCTTTTTCGTCTTTGCTTTTTTTTCAGTTGGCGACCCATTCCTGGAACCCTTCTGACCTGTTATTATATCAACTTCTACTCTCTGTGGGCTTATCTCTACCCGGTGCCAATACCCGCCTACGCCGTCTACCCGGAACCTGAACACGGACTGAGCCATTGAGCTTGCTTCTACCACTTTTTAGGGAACAATATTATGATAAAATTAGGATTCTTTAGTTTTGCTATACAAAGTATGCTTATAAACCACAAAGCAAAACACATCAGGCTTGTTATAATAATGCAACCTCCAGTTTATAAAGTGTGGAAGATCAAGGTCTGTTGACTTAGAGACTGATCATTCAAGATAATTTAATTACACTGTCTTTGAGAAGACTTGAAATTTCTTATGACATTTTCTGTCAAAAAGACAAACAAATATTTACCAGTATGCAGCTACTCCTAAAATGAATGTCCACAACAGCCAACTCGAAAGATTAACAAATTGCAATACTTCCATCGTGAAAACGCACTCAGTGAAAACCAGCGAGCTCTGCAGTTGCTAGTTATATGAACATGCTCTGCGAGAAACAGTGCAGTTGTACTTATCGTTTATATATTTCTTCCTGTTATCTTCCATGGACGTCACTTGCGTTTGCTCGCTTTAATTGCATCACTTTTATCACATGATATACCATAAAGAAGCAACGACAAGAGTTGTGTAAGTAGGCAGGAAACCAACTGATCTGTCAATCGCAATAGTCATAGGTCTTTAACTTATTACTTCATCCCTATTTCAAAAAAATAAAACAAACTAACAGATGTTAGCCATTAATCCACACGCTTCGGCCATAGAAGAGTATTTTGGAGTCCAAACAATGATGCAAAATGAATGATTAGTTTCTTTTAAAAAAAGTTCTAATACTTGCCAAAATTTATTGTAATTTGCTTATATTTCCTTCAGCAGGTTACAAATTGAAATAAAAATCATGACAAAGAGAAAGGAAAGTATCAAGATGCTTAATTTTTTCCCCTCAAAATAAATAAAAATGCGGTTAAAATCTTGGCAAATTAGACGGATAGCTTAGCAATATTTCGAGCCATTCATGCAGCACATAATAAGTTTGAAATAAATAGTCTAACGCCAGATTATTTGGAGCTCTATCATTACTACCCAGTGTGGTTACAGCAGTCACTGATAATCAAAAATAAATTAAATATTTGCTAAGCACTGTAGAATAATTCCGTAAAAATATCCCAATGGATATCTAGTTGGAACATAAAATTTTGACCTGTCACCATATTATATTTCGTAAAATACTTGTATTGCCGGATCTAGGAAGATGGCTCAAAGAGGCTAGTCCCTCCTTGAGAATGCCAGAAACTGAAACAGTGGAGAAAAAATATTCTATTGTATTGTAAAACCTAACAGCTTTTTGGGAGGTCCTTGATGCAGTCTTTCCCAAGCGACATTTTAAAATAATTAAAAATTGAGGTTTTTATTATTTTTTAATTCACAGTTTTAATGGAAAATAAACAGGAAACGAGAACAAAAAAATTAAAACATTAAAAAAATGAAAATGAAAGAATTTTAAAAATAAAAGTAAAATTAAGATTAAAAAAAATTTGATTTTAATTTTTTTTTCAATTATAAATGGAGAATTTATTTTGAATTTATTATATTTATAGTTTTGGCTTTAAATTATTTTTTTTTTTAAATGTTGTAGCCATTGGAAGGTTTTTTCTTTATTTTCAATAAAAAAAGGGTTAAGAGCTGGAGGCCAGTTCTGAGTTTAAAAATTTTTGAAAGTAATATTCTTCGGAATGTAAAGTTACAAACATATTGGATATTACGTGATAAAAGAAATCTAAAGTTGTTGTGGAATGATCCATTAATTGCGAAATAGTTACTTGTTAGAAAAAAATCATGTTTCTTAATGATTATTTTTATGTGAGAGTAGAAGTATACAGTTTGTGTAATATCAGTGAGATTTGCTGCTTCTTTTACAAGAGAGTCAGCTTTTGTATTTTCCACAATCCTATAATGGCCTGGAATCCATTGCAGATAAAGGTAATCATTTAACAAATTTTTGTTAAGGTTGACTAAAGTTAAAAGTTGGTGAATAAATTGCCCATAGTTACTATAATATAAGTCTTGTGAGAGAATATGTAATTCACATTTTGAGTCTGTGAAAATAACACAAGATTTATTTGTAAAGTTGTGGGAAATGTAACAAATAGCTTCAATGATAGCAAAAATTTCAGCATGGGTAATGGTGATAATAGAAGGAACTTTAAAAGATTTTGACACATTTAAAGTGGGAATAAAAAAAGCTGCAGATGTGCTATTGATCTCTTTTGAACAGACCCATCAGTGTAATATCAGTAAAATTTTTGTATTTTCTATTGCAGAATGATTTTGCTAAGGATTTTAAGGCTTCAGGGAAAAAAAGATTTTTTAGGGTCAATGAGAGGAATGTCAATTATGATAGTTGGTGTAGAAAAGCTCCAATCTGCAATAAATGATGAAAGCTCTCCTGTTGAAAGAAGATTAAGAATTTAATTTAAAACAGAATCATCAAGAAGTTTATTTTTATATTTTTAAGAAACTTTTTCTTGTATGTAAAATTAATGATGAAAAGGTGAGAAGGGAATTTTAGAAATAGGCGAGAAAAGTGTTTAATCATAAGTATTTGGATTGTAACCTGAAAAAGTGGGAGGGCAGTTTCTCGCAAGAGAGCATGGGTAGAGGTGCGTTGAAAGAGTCCTAATGTAGTTTGAATAAATTTATTTTGCATAACATTTAATTTTTTAAGTTTGGGATCAGAAGAGCACAGTAAAAATTCAAGTCCAAACTCCATTTTTGGCCTGATAAGATTTTTGTAGAGAAAAATCAGGTATTGATGGGGGTCCCCCAATTGTAAGAAGCTAAGAATTTTGAAAAAATTAAATTTATAGCCTTTGCCAATTTGCATTTGTAGATGGGTGATCCAGTTTAACCATAAGTCAAGATGGATACCAAGATATTTCATAGAATATAGTTGTTTAATTTGTTTGTTTTTAATGGTGATATTAACCTCAGGAAGTATTGATCTAGGTTTGACAAATGGCATACAGAATGTTTTATCTAGATTTATGGAAAGGTGCCCTATTTTACAATATTTAATAATTTTATCGTTGATTTTTAATCCTAATCTGCATTTTGGATATGTTTTTGTCACTTGACCATAAAATAATATCATCAACAAAGATAGAGAAATTAATAAGTGGGTTAATATTTTCAAACATGTCTGCAAGATAAATATTAAAAAGGAGGGGGAACAAAATTGAACCCTGTGCAAGACCTTGAAAAATTGGGAAGGATTCAGAAGTGACAGATTCAATTTTAACCTGGAAAAATCTTTTAGTAAGAGAGTGAGAAAGAAATTGCAAGGTGTGACCTTTGATCTTAAGATTAATTAATTTGCGAAAGAGGCCTTTGATCCAAATGGAATGAAAGGCCTGGTAGAGGTCCAAAAAGATGTAAATTGTTGTTTTATTATTTTTTCGAGCAAGATGGGTGTTATTAAGGAGAATAGAAACACATTCTTTTGAAGAGCGACCTCTTCTAAATCCAAAACATTTTGTAGAGGAAACAATTTTGTGATTCGAGAGATCATGAAAGCCTTCTAAAGACAGGTCTCTCAAAAAGTTTAGGAAAGTTTGAAAGAAGTGAAATAGGTCTGTAGGAATTAATTTCAGAAAAATGTTTTCCTGATATTTAAAAAAAATAATAATAAAAAGTTGAGACCATGCCAAAGGATAAGAATACTTAAGCCAAATGCGTTTAAGAATATCCGAAACTTTTTTCCTCCAATTAATTGGAAGATGAATAAAAATTGATTTTTATTCATCTTCCATCCATTAGGATCAGGAGTGGCCGTTGGATTAAATACGTTGATGGCAAAAGTTAGTTCTTGAAAGGAAAATGGGGAATCCATGATTAATCTGGAGAAAAAATTTGAATTCCATTTTAAATTTTATTTTCTAAAATTTTTTCTTTAATAGAAAGTGATATAGGTTTTGAAATTCTTAAATTATTTCCCATTAGATTAGCAGTTTGAAATAGAGATTAGTTTTTTACAAGGACAATTTCAGAGAGGGGGTAGTTTAGATAAGAGGGGGTGAAATGTTTTTAAAAAATTTCCATAAATTTCAGACAGAACAATTTGGAGAGAATAGCTAGCAAATACTTTCTAATTATCTCTGTAGAGTTCTTTAAGTTTTCTTCGAACTAATGTTTTGATTCTTTTAAATTTGTTGATGTAATCAAATTTTCTTGGTTTTTAGGTTTATTTTCTGCCTTTTTTCTTATAGCAGTTATTTTGTTCATATACCAGAAGTTCCTAAATATTTTTAAATTCCTCTTTTGGATTGTTTTAAAGTATGGTTTTGTTATGTTAAAAAGGTGTTCAAGAGGTAAGTTGTAGTTTACAGTATATTCATTTGGATCTTGTTTATGAAGAATATTGTTATAAAGAAACCAGTTGTTCAGTTTGATCAGTTTTTTAAAGTTGCTATGTAGGTTGGACTGAATAAAAATGGGGTGACGACCTGTATGATACTGCAATTGGCACGATTAAAAAAAAATAACTGACACTGAAACTCAGATAATTGAACACGATTTGACATTGCAATTGACAACTTGAGAGAAAGCATAATTCATAAAATAAACAACCAGACTGACATTGCAATTAACATAATTGCCAATCAAACACGGCATTTGACAGAATTCAAGACCCGAATGACACCACAATTTAGTCAAATTACAAACTGATAATGCCATTGACATAACTGAGAATATTAAAGATCCGACTTACAGTACAATTAACACAAATGAAAAACAATGCAATTGACACAATAATAGACAGTCAACTGATAGTGTAGATGGCTTCAGCCTTTAGTGGTGGGGGAAATGGTCTTTGCCCCATGCCTGCGATTAGGGTTCATAGCTGTTTGATATCATACATATAGCTGTTTGATATCATACATATAGCTGTTTGATATCATACATATAGCTGTTTGATATGGTCGGCATTCCCTCTCTCAATAAACATACTTTCTTTAAACATCCCACTAACCATTTTCTCTCCATAGATAGTTGGAATGTGAGGACTCTACACACAGAGAATTCTCTTGATATTCTCACACAACAATTCCACCGTTATAAATTATAGATATTCTCGACTTGCAAGAGACCAGATGGACAGATAAAGGTCAGATTCTTAAAAATAATCTTAAATTTCTCTTTTCAGGGAGGGACGACAATAAGCATCACCAAGGCGTGGGTCTGCTTCTCAACAGACACGCTAGTGATGCTCTTCTAGGATATGAGTGCATTAATGAAAGGTTTCTTACAGCAAAATTTCAGACAACCATTAAAGACTTGAATGTTATGTGCTGTTATGCCCCCACTGAGGATGCTGATGACGATGAGAAGGATAGGTTTAACGGACAACTTCAAGATATTTTGAATTCTGTCAAGAAAGGAGATATTACCCTTGTTCTAGGCGACTTCAATGCCAAAGTTGGTATTGACTCTCACATTTGGGGAGGGTGATAAGCCCTTTTGGTATTGGTAGCTGCAATAGCAATGGGCAACGTCTCCTACAGGTAAGTAAACTCAATGGTTTCAGAATAATTAACAATTATTACAAACACCGCGACGTACCTAATTACACATGGGTTTCACCAGATGGACAGCATAAGAATACGATTGATTATATATTAATTTTCAGCAAATGGGCTAGTCCTGCTAAGAATACCAGGTAATGTAGGGGAGCTGAAATCAGATTTGACCATTACCTTGTTAAAAGTGTTTTGCAACTTAAAATGTTTTGTGCTAAACAGGTGTGGATTAATCCGGCTGGGGCCCCTGGCGGTAAAATTTACGGGGCCCGTAAAACAAACGTGTTTATATACCAGGTATATGTTAAAAAGAGAATAGGGCTTCACTATAACAAAAAATTAAACACACATAATATTTGATTTAATATTTTTATTTCAAAACATTGCAATAAATTTTTCCTTATAATAACGTCAGGCATAAAATATATAAAAAAAATATTAAAATGAAAATGACAACAAAATAATAAAATATTTTAAGAAAAAAAAAAGAAATATATTTATGTTGGAGTAAAAAGTTATATAAATTTTTTCCTCAATTTTTCTCTAGCAAATTCATCAATTATTTTCGAAGTATCGATGTTATTTAAAACTTCTTGTTCCATGTACAATAACGCCATACTGTTTAATCATTCTTCTGACATCGCATTTCTTAGATAATTTTTTACCCTTTTTAAGACAGAGAAAGATCTTTCTCCGGATGAATTGGAAATAGGAATAGTCAAAAAAATTAAATTTTTTTAAAAATAATTTCTACATTTGGTGTTGTGCGCACCTCGCGGTTGCAAGCACTATTCACTTTTAACTAGACATATAAAATTTAAATGTGTGGCGTTGTGTTTCCCACATTGCTCAATTACGGATAGCACCTTAATTAAACAATGCGGGCCGCAAAAATCCCAGGCCGTCTCCTTAGGGGAAGACGTATTTATTAATGAAATACACTGATGATACACAACTCAGGTTTATGGCAACATAAGAGGGTAACAACATTTATTGAAACACAATCTCTAGTAGTACAGGCAAACAATTCATTTAGATAAAAAAAAATGGATGATTTATCGTGAACTTAAAAAACAAAAGAACTTAATGAATTAAACGGATTGTGGAACCCCTTTGTTATTAACTCTAAAATTAAAGATAGCAACTTCTAGTGAAAGGAAGGGTAAGCAATTAAAGGAAGGGTTATCGTACCGTTTTAAGTGTCCAGCTCCTCGATCAACTGCCTCAGATTATGGCCAGGACGTCGTCACTCCAGCACCGGGTAGGGATCCGCTCTCTTAGTTCGTCACTTTAGCTGATGACATCTCCGTCGTACTGTGGCTGCTAGGTAGACGAGCCTCTGTTGACCTTCACCTCCGCGGTGGGGTGATTTGGCTGCGGCGAAGGGAGGCGGTCTGCTGCATCATCGTAGGAAGGTTGGGAAGGAGAGAGATCTTCACTGGTGCAATTTACGTTAGGGGGCAAATCATCCTCTCCCTCTTGATTAACTACGGAGGCAAAATTATCCTCTTCCTCTGCTTCTCGTTGTAGGGAGCCACTCATTCATGGGAAGTCGTTGCGTTAACGCATCAAGCACACGGCTGTTTAGTCAAAGTCCTGCCTTCTACCCATTCCAATCTCCGATACCGAATCGGGCCCGCCCCGAGCTCTGGCCGTCTCGTCCAACTGCTCTCTCCAAAATCTCAGTGCTGTCTGCCCTGTTCCAAATCTAGAGGCCAACTCCTCTCACCAAAAACTCAGTCCTCCCTGCCCCCTTGCTACAAGTTTCCCACGATTCTTCTCCCTCGATTTCCCACGAAAAGGGTATGTGCAACCCATCCGCAGCACCTGCAGAAGAACTCACGAGTAATAAATTCTCCCCAGGGGGTCTGTGAGGTTGACATCGTCGCCTGGGAGAACGGGATCCCTCGTTCGTTACACGACACTGGACAAGCGTCCAGCATCTGCATCTGCTACGGGGGTGGACACAGCCTCTCGTGTGAACCCAGCACTAAAACTGTCAGCACCCCCAGCCGGACCTTCACTGCAAGAAGAAAAATGTGATTCCGCCTGCCATCCGCTGCCCGTGTGCTATCGAATGTCATGAGATCTGGCGTTGGGTGTTCCGTGTGTGTGTGACCCTCGCTGCAGCTGCGATTTCCGCCCACTCCTGACGTGTTTCCCTTTGTTAGTCCCCTTTGTGTGAGAAAAAAGAAAAAATCCCAATCTAGCAAGAAATTAATTTAAGAAAAATGAATAGTTATGCCTGATGTAAAATCAGCGCATAACACACCTTCACCCTTATGGACAAAAAAAACTCTCCCTCCTTTGACTTTCACAAAAAATGGGGTCCACATATCCTTATTTTGCTATGCACTTACAAACTAAATATATATATACAAAAGACATGAAAATATACTGTAATTGCTACCCTAATGTAAGATAACAGTACATGGAAGCGTCTTCCATATTTCATAGCAGATTGATCCTGCCAATGCTTAATTGTCCCCTCCTTCTAGGCTCTCATCCCAGCGGTCTTCTTCCCCAACTGAGGCGGGAAAATAGTACTAGCAATGGAGTGCACAGTGTCTCATTCATAGAGCACAGAGTCTTCGGCCACCGGAAGGATTGTAGGTCGTTCGCAACAGTCAATGCTATATCACCTTTCAGTTTGTATGGCTGTAGTCCAAAGGTACAATTGTTTTTTTTTCCAATCCATATTTTCTTTGAAATAGCGCAGTATTAGCACCTATCTTTTTTTCCACAATCACACGGTGGTTATGTTTGTCTTGCTTCTGAGGGTGTCACTCCGTTACATGGAAGAAAAGGGAAACAGGGTGTAAGTATCCAATATCTATATACGATCAACAAAGTTTCACATCATTTTACAATTCAAATTTGCTTAACTATTTCACAGAGTGTTTATTATCAAAATAATATCCATTGTATCCATAGGGCTTATTCTATCCCTACAACATTAAACCTCTTATGCACCAGTTCTGATATGCATTTTCTTTACATATGTTATAAAAAGTCCTTCCAACCATATTTCAGAAAGTTTGGTAATCTAGGGAACATAGTTCATTATGCGGAATCTGTCCACTGAGAATGGCTGATTCAAACACATTTCCATGTTAACCGAGGCTTGTTTAATTTACAAGACCATTTGTTACCAACGCGGAGTTTACATAACCACTTAAAGCATCACTCCTTACACTGATTTGCTTCCTCTCTTTTCAACAGTCCTTAATTTAGTAGATTTCATTTATATACAATGTATACGATGCCACCTCCGCATTCAACAATTTGTACGCCACACTCTGCAGGCATATCTAATCAATTTCAGGTATTGACAATATTAACCAAGGTACTATACAGTTGGTTAGCAAAAGGACTATTGTTACCAACAAAAAAAAAATTCTCTAAACTGCACCGTTCTTACTATTTCATAATTGACACACTGCTCTTACTCTTGTTATATTCTTATTCCTACATGACCCTACAATGATAATGCATTCTTCAAGGAGAGTGTCTGACATAGCACTTCTTCTTTCATTGGGAACTCTTACAGTATGAGCACCTCGTGTTCTTACATTAATCTGAGGGTTAACAGTAGGTTACTTTCTCCAATTAATATTTATGGCCTTTCCTGATTCTTGGCAAATGTTAATAACTATCTGATAATGTGGAAACATTCTAAGAGTAATTATTCCTCTTAGTTTACATACTTCATCGCTTTTTAAACCATTCAAAATATTTCGGACAATTGGTTACACAGCGGCAAAATCTATCACCACAAGCTGTGTCCAATAAATATTCAGAGTTCCATTCTCTGTTCTCGCTATTAACTACGTGCAGCTGGGGACAATTTTACATCATTTCAATACATATTCCATTGCTATTCCTTAATGACAGAATAATCAAATAAAATCAAACAACAGTTCTTATATCCTTCCTGTATACAATTTCTCTATGCTGTTATGACATATACTTTGCTTATCTAAAGTTGCTATCTCATATTAAATAACTATTAATCTCTGGGGTTCCTCTATAGTATTTAGTTCACATAACCTTATCCTCTATATAGCACTAATTTGACAAATATTTTACAATTTTTCTCATAATCCACATATAATTGATACAATTTATGCATATACATATTAAAAAAAGTTCTTTTTCATTCCCTTATTACATCAAATATGTGGGGCGATAAAACTTCACTCAGTCACTATAGACTAACTAGACAACCTGTGATTTACACTCCGTTTCTCTGTCCTAACATAAAGTTCTTGCTGCTTCTTCACTCCTGTCCGTATGCGGGGGGGGGGGGTTTGCATGTGAGCGGCTCTCGCTCCCTTCAACCAGGGGAAGCGGGTGAACTAATTGTTCCACAAGCTAGGGTTTGTACCTCCACTGCTTTGCCGAGCTACTCGTGTGTCACAGTTTGTGAATTCGTCTCCGTGTTGTGTGTTGTCTTTGTGTCGGGTGTGACTTGATTGGGTTACTTCGCTTTTTAATTTTTTTTTAATCGGACACTGCTATCTAGGTGGTTACAATCAGAATGTTTAATTGCTGTATAATAGTTGTAGCTAGAGTCGACGTTTCTCTAAATATGCTTTCAGAAAGCTGATATGACAAGCTATATCTAAGTCTAGGCCTTTGACTCAACACAGAACGTCCTAATTACTAATTTTGTGACTCTATTATGCAATACATAATTTCATAGCTTAACTTTTGGCTACTCCTCACAGTTAAATTTGGAATATACACTATTCACTTTAGTTATTTTTTTTTTGATATGTTTCAGGTTGCTTCCAATTTAACTATGCATTAATCCAATTATTTTGTCTCTGTCCTCTAATCTTTCCTTTTTAAAATACTGTTACGACAGAAGAATCTGGCAACCGAAAGCAAAGTTTCAGCCAACGAATAAGAACGTTGGGAGAATTTGGAGAAGAAGAGTGGAGCGTTAACGGTCGTTGTGTTGTAACGGTCGTTGTGTTGTAACGGTCGAAGAGTTCGAAAATGGACGGTGAGCTGTTCTGAGACAGTGCGCGTAAGTATCAAGAAGTAACTTGATGTGTTGTGTATACGCGGAAGGATAAAAGTGGATCTTTTATCGTTAAGTATCAAGAAGTAACTTGATGTGTTGTGTATACGCGGAAGTATAAAAGTGGGAACTTTTATGGCTAACTTCGAATGTCTACACGGACTGTCTTTTTGTTCGGCTAGTGTGTGAAAAGTTATTAGCACAGGACGAGAATTGGTTTACGAGTGAAGATCTTCGGGTGACCTGGTAAATCAAGTAAAAGGTAGTATTTAGTAAAATACACAGAGCTGATATTGTGTGCTCTACGCAGGAAGATTGATGACTTGTGCATGTTAATAGTTGATTTGTTAATAAGATACTTCATCCATATTTCCTTTGTAACAATTTACCTTGTATTGAATTTGGTTTTGAAATATAGCTTTTAATACTCACGCTCAGTGGCTATCCATTTTTGTGATTCGCAACAATACTTTCAAATTTACCTGCATGTTATTACGTTCCATATTCTAAATAATATAGTTTTACAACTGCTTATGGAGCCCACTTATTATTATATTAATAATGTATTATTAATTAATTCTCTGTAACACCTTGAATTATTATTCTCTAAGTATTGCGTATTTCATTATATTTGTTTAACCGCTATTCCCATGTTTAAAATGGTTTTATGTGAATTTGCGAATTACCCTTTTATTAATTAGTGTGACCTAAAGTGTATGTGTGTTTATGATGAAATTTAATGATTAGGGAATACAGCTCTCAATATGCCAATTCAATTTCAAACTGTCTCATGTCAACTTCATAATCTGTTCTGATCTATAGCTCACCCCTGAATATTATTCTATACATATTTTTATCACTCGAACCAAATATCACGAGAAGAAATCATCATGAAATCTGAGCAACGCATTATGAGTGCCACCTGGGGTCCAAGGTTTGAATGAGTGATAGGGTTGGGTTTCTAAATGTGTAACAAAACTCTTAAGCTCTTCCCCAGAACTGTTACTTCCCAAGTGATTTGAATCATTGATCAGAGTCATTTCCACTGTTAAATGTCGCCCTAATGAGGCACTTGTGCATCAAGTTACTATCTCCCTATGATTTCTGGTCCACTATATGAGGGTTGTGAGTCCTCATGTGCCGAAATATCCATATATGGAGAAATCACTAGAACATGTGAATTTCTTAACCTCATTTAACTAGGTAGGACATTTGTGTCGGAATGTGCAACTCAATGGTTATCATTAACAAATCAGCAGAAGATAAATCGATTAGCAATTTCTGTTTCTGGACCAAGATGATTAGAAAAGCAATGCGATATTGTTTCCTTGATGAATTTTGCAAAATTATCTCAATATCTGGTTATATAACCTTTTTCCTTAGAAGCATATGAAACTAATATTTACCATTTTTCTTTCCAATTATCAATCTCTGAAGTACCTGGCTACTATAATTGAATTAATTTCATTTCACTACATTGATGTAGACACACTATCTTTATTCTCGTACTCATCTATCATTTCCTACTTCTACCTCATATCATTTTAACTCTATAACTCTGTCTAACCAAATACTCTTATCTTTCCCTTTTTTTTCCTAGTCTTCCATTGCTTCAGTAATTTAGCTAGTACTGACGCTTGGATGAATCTGAGTCTTATGATTCTCGTGGCAACTCTGTGCGGATAGCAATAGAACCTATTTCTACAAGGGTTACCCTTTATATTCGTTCTCCAGTCAAGGGGTCTCGATTTCGCTTCAATTTTAACTAAGAGCCCCATCAAAGTATGTCTAGAATGTACTTCCGCTTTCTTCTCGGCCGGAAACGAAACATTTTCTCTTCTGTTCAATGAGGGCTTTTGTTTTATACGGGTTGCCAGTATCTCATTCTTAGCAAGTGCATACTTTGTTCTACTCAGAACTGAATATTCTGCAATTAATGCTTTCGTTTCTTCTACATTATTTTCTTGTTTCGCGTCCAGCTCGTCTTTGTGGCCTCCCTGGGGGATCAAATGCTCCGCAAGCGAGAGTTCCGAAATATCTACATTTCTCATGACTCCTGCACCACTAAATAATGCCCAGTCCTCACTGTTACTTCCCATTATTAATTCTTCTTTCGCTGTGGCGAGATGCATCAGGGAGCTATCGTCAGACTTTACAATTTCTGATTTTTCAGTCTCGGTAAGTGACGTTAAATCTTCTAACGCTATTCTTCCATGCCCATTTGAAAAATTTCTTGCATCTCCCATGCCCATTTCCTCATCTACTGTCTCAGTATTCCCACCGTTTTGCTCTTCGATCAAAATAATGTCTACCTGACATGTGTTGCTCATTTCTACGCAATTTGTATTAGCCCTGTCCTCCTCATCATCAATGTCCTCCGGCCTGATTACAGCTAAACTTTCCTCCCTATTCTCTACTAACTGCTCTACGGGCATTTGTTTCTCCTTCTCCCTCTCACACCCCTGTTCTAATGTCTCACTTTCTTGAGCCAGACGCCTTTTCGCTAAAACTTTACAGATTTCTCTCCTAAGGCCCCCTATGTCAAAAATCTTTTCAACTACATTTATCACCTCTTCATCTTCCTCTAAAGCGATAGGGGTGAAAACGTGGGCTACTAATCTTTCGATGTCTAGATCGCTCTCATTATTCCAAGCCATGGGAGGGGGTCCCAACTCCGCCTCTAATGTCAGGTACAGAGCGGATAGTTCGATTAGCTTAGTCTTTGGCGGGGCATAAGCTAGGAGTTCATGTGAGCCATAAGGCAAATTTCTAATTTCTTCTCTTTCCCCTTCGTCGTAAATTCTGTCCTGTGACCTATGAGTATAAGGAGCCGAACGATACTCTAGGTGGCTGTCCGGAGGGTCGTAGGTGAAATATTCTCTTGTGGGACTCATTCTATCGGGGCAATTTTTGGCAAAATGGCCAAACTCTCCACATTCAAAACATCCTTTCTTGCGCCATCTCGTGCTCTTAATGGGATTGTTTCTTCGGTTTGCGTAGCGAGAGTGTACAGTAGGATCGCGCTTCGTTGGGTAAGATGCTCCAAAAGCCATTATTAAATTTCTAACCTATATCGACAGATGTATATGCACATACAATAATCCGTATACTAATCTCTATAACTTATCTCTTATCTCAGTACTTTGCCTTCTCTGTTCAACAGCTCATCAAACTGTCTCAATCTGAACTAATCAACCGCCGCCTTAACTAACTTAACAACATATATTAAACATACAAAAATTCTTCTTATTTCCAAAAACTTGTTCACATCTGCGATATTCCTAAAATTTACAATGACAATTAACAGCGCTTTATCATAGCAGACAGGATGTCGAGAAAATTGATTTAACCCAGGTGGGATTCTAACCCACATCCGCTTGCTAACTAACAGCTGCTCTCACTATTTGAGCTACTGGACAGTGACCATTATCTTACCCTGCTATGTGATAAAATTATTCTGTACCAACCAATTTTGATCACTGAGTATCTCTCGACATTTATCCTAATAAAACATCCCAATCATTTAGAGCATGTTATAAAGCCTATAGTTCTATATTACACATGATTTTAAACTGCATTGAACCACAATCTCCGAACTTACCAACACTTACGATAATCTTAAACATTTCTATACAATAAGAACTTTTCAAAATATACTGAAGCCTTATCTGTAATAATAACAGTAACAAGCCACAAATTGTTAAGTAACCTCGAAAATTTCTTTAAAAACAATTTCGATCGATATCACGCTTCAATAATTATCCCACTAACATAACTGCTTAATTCACAAATACAATACTATTAACAGCTCATTTTATCTTCACTCAACACAATCTATATACTTAACATTATATTATTCAGAACACAAGATTTCGTGGCACTTCACCAAAAAAAACATTTTTTTTTCTAATTAAGTATTTTCCCTCTACGACATTTTTCAAACGAACTTTGTATTTTATCACACCAGCCTCGTTAAGCACATAGAGATATTTAAACTTCCGTCATAAACCTGAGCAGGGTTTTATTAAAAAATTACTAACACAATACTTTCTTCCAGTAAATCAATCAACTACAAAAATCTAAATTATATCAACACAAAAATTAATCTTAATGTATATTTTCAATCTGTTGAGAGTAACTATTATTAAAAAGAAAATGCTCCTTCGTCACAGCACCAATCTGTGGTGATTAGCCAATTTAAAAAAAAAAATCAATCCTGGCACACGGCACCAATTTGTTGTGCGCACCTCGCGGTTGCAAGCACTATTCACTTTTAACTAGACATATAAAATTTAAATGTGTGGCGTTGTGTTTCCCACATTGCTCAATTACGGATAGCACCTTAATTAAACAATGCGGGCCGCAAAAATCCCAGGCCGTCTCCTTAGGGGAAGACGTTTTTATTAATGAAATACACTGATGATACACAACTCAGGTTTATGGCAACATAAGAGGGTAACAACATTTATTGAAACACAATCTCTAGTAGTACAGGCAAACAATTCATTTAGATAAAAAAAAATGGATGATTTATCGTGAACTTAAAAAACAAAAGAACTTAATGAATTAAACGGATTGTGGAACCCCTTTGTTATTAACTCTAAAATTAAAGATAGCAACTTCTAGTGAAAGGAAGGGTAAGCAATTAAAGGAAGGGTTATCGTACCGTTTTAAGTGCCCAGCTCCTCGATCAACTGCCTCAGATTATGGCCAGGACGTCGTCACTCCAGCACCGGGTAGGGATCCGCTCTCTTAGTTCGTCACTTTAGCTGATGACATCTCCGTCGTACTGTGGCTGCTAGGGAGACGAGCCTCTGTTGACCTTCACCTCCGCGGTGGGGTGATTTGGCTGCGGCGAAGGGAGGCGGTCTGCTGCATCATCGTAGGAAGGTTGGGAAGGAGAGAGATCTTCACTGGTGCAATTTACGTTAGGGGGCAAATCATCCTCTCCCTCTTGATTAACTACGGAGGCAAAATTATCCTCTTCCTCTGCTTCTCGTTGTAGGGAGCCACTCATTCATGGGAAGTCGTTGCGTTAACGCATCAAGCACACGGCTGTTTAGTCAAAGTCCTGCCTTCCACCCATTCCAATCTCCGATACCGAATCGGGCCCGCCCCGAGCTCTGGCCGTCTCGTCCAACTGCTCTCTCCAAAATCTCAGTGCTGTCTGCCCTGTTCCAAATCTAGAGGCCAACTCCTCTCACCAAAAACTCAGTCCTCCCTGCCCCCTTGCTACAAGTTTCCCACGATTCTTCTCCCTCGATTTCCCACGAAAAGGGTATGTGCAACCCATCCGCAGCACCTGCAGAAGAACTCACGAGTAATAAATTCTCCCCAGGGGGTCTGTGAGGTTGACATCGTCGCCTGGGAGAACGGGATCCCTCGTTCGTTACACGACACTGGACAAGCGTCCAGCATCTGCATCTGCTACGGGGGTGGACACAGCCTCTCGTGTGAACCCAGCACTAAAACTGTCAGCACCCCCAGCCGGACCTTCACTGCAAGAAGAAAAATGTGATTCCGCCTGCCATCCGCTGCCCGTGTGCTATCGAATGTCATGAGATCTGGCGCTGGGTGTCCCGTGTGTGTGTGTGACCCTCGCTGCAGCTGCGATTTCCGCCCACTCCTGACGTGTTCCCCTTTGTTAGTCCCCTTTGTGTGAGAAAAAAGAAAAAATCCCAATCTAGCAAGAAATTAATTTAAGAAAAATGAATAGTTATGCCTGATGTAAAATCAGCGCATAACATTGGATACAATTTGGTTGATGACATTTTTCTTGCAGCCTGGTACTATACTTGCGTGGCAGTATTGAATTTGTCTTTATCGTTTTTTAAAAATAGTAGAAATTGTTCCAATTCATCATCAAAATGCGTAATATCTAAATCATTCTTATAGTTCTCTTTCAATTTTTCCGCATAGTTCTTTTTTTCTGGATTAGACAAGCTTAAATCAAAGAATATTTTAAAATTTTCTGTATTATCCTTATATGTGTTATTTCTACGAGCAAGTTCTGTTATCATACTGTCACAAAAAATATTAAAAGAATTAAAAATGAAAATTTCTCGCGATGAAAACGAATGATTATTCTTCATTACTTTCATCAAAAAAACTTTCCTTTTTTTAGCCTACGTATTTGATCCTGTTCCTCAAAAGTTAAAGATGTCATAACAGTTGCTTCTTTTTCTACATTAAAAGATTCATCACGGATCGTTTAATGAAATTTTCTAACGATTTTAATATACTAGATCCTTTAAATAGTTTACACTCAACTGATTGCAATGTTTTGCTGGTAGCATTCACTCTCTGTAAAATAGTGTTCCAATTTGCTGTGATCAGTGCCGTTTCATGTTTGTTCATTTTCATTAACAAAGATGTAGCTTCCACTACAGTTATTTTTTTTTCTGTTTTTGAAGCGCAGATGGCGGATAAGGTCTCTTTTATATTGTTGTAACCAATTTTTGATGCCAGTACAGAATCTGCTCTCGCCGACCATCTAGTGTCAGATAATTTTTTTACTCTTAAAGAATTTTCGCACTTCTCCAGCTTTCTACACAAAAATTGCCAACGATGGGAAAATTCCGGAAAAAAAGCAAATAATTTTTGCACAAACATAAAATATTGAAGTGCAGCGCTACAACTTTCCGCAGCAAAATTGCCGACTAAATTTAAAGAGTGACTAGCGTAATGGATGTAGACTGCAGTCTTTAATGCGTGCCTGTAAACCTCAGCACTTTCCCAACATGTTCCCAGCGTTGTCATATGTTTGTCCTCGACAAAGTTTAATATCTATACCAAATTCTGTTAAAATGAGCAATACTTGTTTTTCCAAATATGATGACGTATGTTCTTCACTCGGTATGAATTCGAGAAATCTTTCTTTTATATCATTGGTTTGGCAATACATATCTTATAACAACTTTCAGTTGATCCATATGTGAAACATCAGGTGTAAAGTCGAGTATAACAGGGTAATAAGTTGCAGATACAATTTCTTCTACTATAAATGCTGTTACATGTTTGCTAACGAGGCCTATGAATTCATCGCAAATATCATGTGACAAATAATTAATATTTCCTCGTCCTCGATTACCGTATTTTTGTAAATGTAATTTCAAACAAATTGTCATATTCACTTAAATATTCCAAGCATGTCAAGTAGTTTCCTTTTCTATTTGAATTTTGACCTTCGTCGTGACCTCTAAATGCTAGTCCTAATCGACTTTAATTTTATAGCTGATATTATTGTTCTCAATCATTTTCTTTTTCTCTCTCCTGCAATAAGTTAGTCTTTTCATTTTCTCTCTCCTGCAATAAATTAGTATCGATGCTGTTTAAAGTTGAAGATCTTTTGCGTAAAATACACATCGATGACTTATGTTCTTTTGAAAGTTCGTGGTCGGAGAAAGTTGTACTAATAGTTTCCTAATTTTGAAAACCACTAATTAATTTGGATTTCGATTTGGGAAAAATTTTGCAAGGGTGTTAACATACACACTTGCTTGTTTCTGAAAATACAAGCCAATTTCTCTCTTCTTTAATTCCATTTGATTTTATACGGTAACAATGCTCGTACGAAAGACCTCTTATACAGGGTCTTTCAAAAAGGTCGCAATCCTAAATATAATAGAGTAGAACTTACGTGCACGTACATTTTATGCCATAATATTAGTCAGTTGGCGTTACTGTACTCAAGGTTAACAGCCTTTAGCAGTTGAAATGACCTTGTCATGCACTAGTCTCACTCAAGCATTCATTCCTTTGTGTTATGTCAGCTATGTCGTTTTTCAAAAACGAACGTGTATTTATTGTTGAGACTTATTGTGCGTAAAAATCTTACAAACATGTTAGAGAGGAGTTTCATTTGAAGTTTCCTCAGTCTGCAGTTCTCAACAAATCGACAATATCTCGTTTGATTTATATATTTCTTGACATTGGGTCTGTACAGGATCAAAGCAGCCCAGGCCGGCCATCACTGTTAACTGCCGAAGTTCTTGTTGATGTGTCTCAGCGTTTAACTCGCTCATCCAGAAAATCTCTTAGTAAGTGATCTTCACAAGTTGGACAGTCCAACTTGGAACAGTCTTTCGAACATTATAATTGCGCTCTTTAGCATGAAAAAGTTTGAAAATTTCAAAGGAATATTAAAACTATGTATTAATCATAAAAAATATGAAATTTTGGTGGTGGAATGTGAACGTCAAGAAGTGTCCATTGGAAACAATGAAAATGATAATTAGAAAACTCTTTTTTAATTTGATTGAAATTAATGAAATATTATATATAATTCGCATTTTTCAAGTACTTAGTAGTTTTAATACATATATCTTTACAGATACTTTAAATATGAAACGGCATAGCTGTATTCGATGACGGGAAAAAATGATGCTGTAAAATATGATGGGAAGGTTAGAAACCCTTCGACATTGGGCTTCCTGCTATCCCAAACAAAGAATAGGACGTGCAAATCACAATGTAAAAAATAAAAATAGGAGTTTTCCTGATTTTTTAAAAGTTCTTACTTGAGCAGGGCAAACTTTCTGTGATCCAATACTCTTGGATCCCAATTTCCTTTCCTTTCTGCACCAAAATAGATTTCAAAAACAAAAATTAACACTTCAAACAAGGTATAAAAAATTAACAGGATCACAGTTTTTTCTTCAGTTCCACCACAAAAATAACCATGAGGTTATCACTTGAGAAACTGGCCACTAGAGAAAGTTCGTAAAAAAACACCTTTTTCTTGAACAGTCAATATTTCATATTTGTAGATTGAATTCCTCCTTTTTTTTCCGAAAAGCGAAAACCCAGCAAAGGGCGAATTCATATTCTGTTTATTAAAGAACTTTCCTCTAAGAAACTAAGAAGCAGAGTCTGATTTTTTAATCTAGTGCTTTTACGGTAGCTTCTGCAGAGATTTCATTCACAATTCTTCATCAATAATCTTCTTCATCCTTTTCTTCAGAATTTGTCTTTGAAATTGATAGTGAGGACAATGTAGAGATACGTGAGAAATATTTTCTGGAGTTTTACAGATGGCACAGAGTGGAGAGATTTTTTTTAATTTTGAAGAGCTTTTCATTTAAAGCGCAGTGATCAAGGTTAATCCTGAAAAGAACTGTTTCTTGCCTTCTGCTCAGATGAGATGTCTGAAGTTGGGGTGGGGGGAAAATCAAAGATGTTGCAATGGAATATGCCAACTATTTTGAAAATATTTAATCCATTCAGAATGAATTATTCTATTTTTCTCTAATGCAGAAATCTCTGTATGCTATGATGTTATGTATGTTCGGGGTTTTCTGTAAGCTCTCTCTAGCGGTTTTGTTTGCTTCATCGTTTCCTTTAATTCCTATATGGCTAGGAATCCACTGGAGCATAATTTGGTTTTTATTTTCTTCAACATGTTTATTGCATTGCCATAATATTTCTGAAATTAATGAACAGTTAGAGGTAGAAAGTGGATCAGCTAGAAGAGCTTGGAGTGATGACCTGCTGTCTGAAAGAATCAAATTTTTTTCTGAATGAAAATTGAATGCCCCTTCAAGTGCCTTGAGGATAGCTCAAAGTTCGCCATTCATAATAGATGGTGGATTAGACAACGAAAATCCTTCTTTAACACTGAGACCAGGAAAGTAGAAAGCACAGAATACTATTCCAGTTTCATCACTTCTAGGACAATTAGTAAAGATGTGGAAAAAACCAGCATATCTCCCATCAATATACTGCATGGTAAAAGCCCATATTTCTTCAGATGGGTAGTGATGTTTTGAAATCACGTCAGGGGTGCAAGGCAAAATATCTGGCCTAGAGATATTCCAAATGGGTAAATCGGGTATGCTGTCTCCTGCAATATTTCTGTTGCACATATTTAAAAGGAAAATATTACTTTTGATACTTCTAAAAATGCTCGATCTTTTGCAGTTTTTCAAAATTTTATCTAAGATTAGATTTTTATTGGTCTTGGTTTTCATTCTTACTACACTTTTAAAAAGAATGGAATTTCTTCTAACTCCTAACGAGGTATGGCAGCTTCAGCAAGAGAGGGAAGGGTTGGAGATCAGGAAGTAGTCCGAGGCAACATCTAATAGCTTTATTTTGGCAGGTTTCAAGTTTTCTGCACAAAGAATTGGAAGCATTAAGATAAAGCTGGCTAGCATACTCGAGAATCGGGCGTATTAAAACTTTGTAGAAAATAAGGAGAGTTTTAAATTTAGCTCCCCATGATGTGCCAGTTAGATATCTCAGCATATTTAATCTGCTATTAAATTTTTGACAGGGGAACTTAATTTTTTCTACTCAAAGTAAATCTACATTTAGCAGTTACAAGTAAATATTAGTCTGGAATAAAGCTTATTGTCTAGGCGAAAAAATCTCTTGTTTCAAATTCATGTGCAGGATAGTAATTTGTAACGAAATTTTTTATTAAAACTAATGTAATTTCAAAAATGCTCTAAAGATCTAGACACTAGATTTATCTGAATGCAAGGATGGAATAGATCAAATAACTCTATTTCAATGAATATCGTAGATATGATTCAGTGATATTTAAGATATCACTGAAACCATTCATCTGGCCCAAAATGATGGTCTTGGAAAGTCTACCGTCCGTGGGATGAGAGCTAAAGATATTGCTCCGTGTGTGGGGAGCCTTATTCTCTGAACGTTAAAGAACACTTTGGATGACGGAAGGCTACCATTTTTCTCCAAACAGCTGTTAAGTGGTTCCTCTCCCTCCAATCTTCTCTGAGCCTCCTTAGTCATCGTGACTTCTCCATTTAGCCTATTGTGTACCAAAAAAAAATGCCGCTGAAAGATAAAACAACCCAAACTCTTGACCTCTTGATTTCAAGACAGTCACTGCGACCTCTATTTAACCTTGAATGCGACGCCAGATCTGAAGCTTCCTCTTATTTCTGAGTTCTATAGATGCGGTGGGCAGACAATGTCACACAGAACCAGACAGTGGCCAGAGGTAAACAGATGTAGCTCAGGACAGATGTATTTGGAGCACTAAATTCCACAATCTGGTTGAATCTCCGTAGCCCATGGCTGTTGAGGATGATGATGAGGATGACTATTTGACCCTATTCGTCAATTTTAGCTCTACAACACACTGGTATATCGAATTTGGCCTTTGACCTCGGTGGAACCATTATATCCAAATTGGACAAAGTGTCTGACATGTACCTCCTAAAACGTCCCAGGAACCAATTTTTAGCTCTCTGGCACTGATAAATCTATATAGTTGACTTTTGACATTGAACGACCCTCTGAATTCAAAATTTAATAACTTTTCCAAAATCTGCTGTCTGAACCGCCCCCCCCCCACCCCCACCAGACATCAATTTTCCATTTTCTGGCACTCGTAACTCAAGGTTTGACTTGCCGTTCTGCTTGATAATTAGATATAGCGCGATTCACTGTCAGCCGTCAGTCAGTCGGCTGCCAATCACTTACAATCGTCTACATATATATAAGATGTAGCAAAATCTTATTTAGTCAATGCTCGATTATCCGATTTACAACTTAAACAAGCAGAATGAAAAGCATAAGGTGTGTGAGGTATGGTCAAAGATGACATTGTTGTCTGAGTCGTTAGAACCGTTCAACCGTCGAATGTCAGTTTCCATGAGGACCACACGAGGAGAATTAACATTTCTCAGAAAGTCACCATATTATAGTGCATTTCATATTTAATAACATTGAAAGATAACACATACGGTGTCCTCATTTTTCACATAGCAAGACGCTACAGATGGATTGTGTAATGCTCGTCATTGAAATTGCTTAACCTGCCAAGTGTGCTCGCTTTGAGCTCAAAATAAGTGGAATTCAGTTCCACTTATTTCAACTGCGATTCAGATTTTGTGCTCTATAGAGTACACATCTACATAACCCTTATCTAGTATTGTTTCCCAGTAAGACGATATCTCACTGGGAAATATTTACAGTATGGTGGATTTTTTTCTATGAAGGTCATCCAACCTGATTTTAAACTGTCGCAGAATGCTTTCCAACTTCCCATTGGAGGTCAGTGCTTTTCGTCAGGGGATAATGAGTAGGCAAGCATTGAAAACATCAATGCTCTTATTAAGTATGTACATACGTGTGAATCTCGTTTTAGGAGACTGACAGGCTACAAATCAAGTCATCTCATGAAAGACGGTGAGGAAAGAAGGATCAGATAAAATATACTGTTAGGCCTCCATAATTTTCAGTTCTTCAAGAATCTTTTCTCTGGTTTTTTTCCGTTTCCTGCTCTCCACTATCAGGAAATGAATCAAATCTTGACCCTCTTGCTATGACTGACTGTCTTTGATATCTGCAAACGTTGGAAATTTCTCTTGTAATTTATTTTTCAATAAAAGTTAAATTTATATCAAACGCGAAAAGTATTCACGGTGATATATATATGCCGAATATTTTACTTCATATCAGCTTTATTGCAAGTAACCCCAGTTTAACGAGGTTTCTTTTCCCTTTTTTGGCAAAACATGTTTAAAAAATCTTAAAATCAGTAACATAGATAAATGCGTTTGATAATTGGTATATCGGTCCTCCTGGTTGTTGTGACTTGTAAATAAATATTATATTTACAAGAATTGGCAATTTTTACAGAAGTTACAGTCGTAATGCTGTATAGCTCGTCGAAGAGGCAATGACTCCAGCTTCGCGTTTTGTATGATTCCGTTGGTAAATGTATTTTGGTTGGTAATGTATTTTATTGATTCCGTTGGTAAATTTTGGTTGTATTGTATTTTGTATTGCATTGGTTGGTAATGTATTTTGGTTGATTCCGTTGGTAAATGTGTTTGGTTGGTAATGTATTTGGTTGGTAATGTATTTTGGTTGATTCCGTTGGTAATGTATAAAGTTGTACATTTATTGGGTACAATAAATACCTAATAAATAATATAAATACATAATAAATAAATATTATTACGTATTTGGTTGGTAATGTATTTTGGTTTATTCCGTTGGTAAATGTATAAATGTATGATTCCTAAGTCGTTAGATTTTTCCCGACGTGAAAATCACAAAACCAAAGTAACCTAATTAATTGCTTGCCTGATTAGCAACACTGGTTACAAAAACAATCATAAGTGCCAGTTAATTTTTTAAGATATAATTTTTTAAAAATTCGCCCAAAACTGAGACAAGCAAAGCAAACCTCGCTGAGTGTTTCTTTATTAAGAAACAAACTGTAAAATTAATTTTATTATTTATGTAACTGTATTCGTGTTTATGTACTTTTTATTAAAAACTGTGAATTATAAATATTTGTGTTAAAATAAAATATCAAATATAATCAATACAAGAATAATCAAAAAGATCAATAAGATATGCAGAAAACAAACAAATAATAATTAAAAAAAAAACACTTAACACCAGTCTCCCGCGTTAAACGGGGGTTTCCTGTATTGTTTCTGTAGATAGTAATATACGTAAGACGAAGAGTTGGATTAATTTAAAAGGCAGTGTTTTCTTTTTTTACGAGGGGTATTCAATTTAAAATTCAGTTTTTTAATTTTGTAATTCCTTTTCATTTTGTAAACTGAAATTTGCTAAGAGTTTGAATTAAGTAGTTTCCAAGGCTTAGGTTAAAATGCTCTCTAAGTACCAAATGGAGAACTCTTACAGGTAGAAGAAATTCTCTGGTAAATACCAAACAAAATATTCTTCTTTCATATTTCATTTCTTTCAGCACAGTTTGGATTTCCACTGTTTCACATGCAAACTTTTATTTCGTAACGAATTTCAAGAAATATTGTTCAGTCGCTCAAAAAAATATCCGAACACTACGGTTGATTATAGAATTCAGAAAAAATATCTGGCAATAGTTTTTTTAGAAATTAGTGAAGGCTGGTTGAATCACTAATTTTGAAAATTGGACGAAGGTTGCCAGGTCACTAATTTCTAAAAAAATCGTTGACAGGCATTTTTTCTGAATTCTGTAATCAACCATAGTGTCGGATATTTTTTTTGAGCGACTGTTCAAATATTTTTATCTTCATCTTTTTGGGAAATGACAGAGCTCATGAGAATTCAAACGAATTTGTTCAAACAGAATTACGAAGGATCAGCTGATAAAAGAGAAAATTAAAACGGCATTACATTGCTTCAAAGTTAACTTTTTAATTTTTGTCATATGATGATCTATTTATACGTGAAAATGTTTTTAAACAAAAGTATCATTATCGCTTTCAATTTCTTTTATTGAACTAGTTTAAAATCTTATAATGCTCAATAGTTTCATGTTCTTTTCGACATTTTATTTAATTAGTACAATGTTTTCTTAATTGTCACATATCAATTTAATTCGTGATAAATTTCTTTTTCGATGATTATCGCTCTTCTTATGACGTCAGGCGTTCTTAGCTTCTATCTGTAGCATCACTTCTTTGGGAGACAATAACATTTGCCCAATAAAGAACTCAAGCGGTACCTGTAAAGAGAAAATTCCCTTTAAATTTATGTCTTTTTAGAAAAATGAAATATTATTCTTAAAAGCAATCAAATTTCTTTTTCTCTCAGAGTATTTTTTAGTGACAAAAGTTATTTTCGAAATTTTTACCATTTTTTGGTGCCTCTCATATTTGGTCTTATAATACCGATGCGAATATATGAAAAATATGAAATTGAAAATGTGCGAAAAGCATAAAATATTTAAAATGGGAAAATGATACTTATGTATTCTTAGTATTAAAATAAACCCGATTGTGTTTCAACACGGATTCTTTTTTACACGTTTTTGATTTAACACGGTTTAGAAAAAAATTCCAATTATCTTTTTTCACGATTTATTTTGATCTAACACGGTTCAAACGGCGCCTTTTTAAAAATCTCCATTTGAATTTAATTCTGAAAAAATATTCCTATTCAAGAAAAAATTCCTAGAATTTACATTTATAACAAAGATGCAGCTTTTATGATCACATTTTTGAAGCAGTTTTAACTTTGAAAATGTATTATAGACACACAATTTGAACATTCATCATCATCATCATCCTCAAGCAGCCATGGGCTACGGAGGTCCAACCAGACTACGCAGTTTAATTCTCCAAGCATATCTGTCCTGAGCTATATCTGCTGCATCCGGCCACTGCACACCAATTCTAACAAGGTCCTGTTTGACATTGTCTGCCCACCGCATCCTAGGTCTCCCCCTCCTTCTGAGGCCTCTAGGCACACTGTTCATAACCCTATTCGCCAATCTATAATTATCCATACGGGCAACATGGCCAAACCAGCGGAGTCTCTCTCTGCACAATATGCTGCTTAAAGGAGGTTGCAGACTCCTTTGCCTAACCTCATCATTAGTTACAAAGTTAAACCACCTAATACCCAAGATACTGCGTAAGCATCTAGAATCAAAAGCATCAAGTTTCATGTTATCTTGTTTACAAGTGTCCAAGTTTCACTACCATAACTAACCCTAGAAAGAACCAAACTATTATACAGTCTAATTTTAGTCTTTAGGTGTATACGTCTATTTCTCCACAATCTCCATAGATTCTTAAATGTCCCGGCAGCAATACCAATTCGTCTGTTAATCTCATGCCGCACATCACCAGTATCAGTTACATAGCTCCCAAGATAATTAAACTGTGACACCTGCTCAAGACTGCAACCATTCAGATTAACTGAATCACAACCTGCCTGACCAATTTTCATCACTTTAGTTTTCTCTCTGTTTATAACCAAACCTACTCTACTACCAGTCTCATCAACAGCTCGAATGAAAGAGTTCATCTCATCAACATCATTTGCCAAAAGGGCTAAATCATCAGCATAATCTAAATCAGAAATTTTCTTATTTCCAGCCCATTTAAGGCAATTTCTTTCCCTTGAAGTGAATTTCGCATAACATAATCAATAACCAAGCTAAAGAGAAAAGGAGACAAAATGCACCCTTGTCGAACACCAGAAGTAATGCTAAACCAATTGCTACAAGACTTACCAACTCTCACACATGACTCAGTGTTATTATAGAGAGCTTTCGTTATGTTAACTAACTTGTCTGGTATACCATAAGATCTCACAATCAACCACAAATTATGACGATCAACAGAGTCGGAAGCCTTTTTGAAATCAACAAAGCTAGCACCCAAAGGTTTCTGAAACTCTAAACATTTCTCAAAAATCTGCCTAAGTGAAAATATCTGATCTACACATCCCCTACCACTTTTGAATCCACATTGCTCATCACGCAATTGCCTGTCAACCAGATTCTTAATTCTATTAAGCACAATCATGGAAAGAACTTTACCTGGAACAGAGAGTAGGCTGATACCCCTATAGTTTCACAAGAACTGCGATCACCTTTTTTGAAAATATGGATAATAATAGCTCTGGTAAAATCTTTAGGAACCATGCCTTTATCATAAAAGTTATTCAAAATTTCAGTCATCCAAGTGGTAACCAAAACATTCCCAGCTCTGAGCATTTCTGTAGTAATTTCATCAACCCCTGGGGATTTATGAAGTTTCAGTTTAGAGATAGCCAAACTAACTTCAGATTGTGTATAGGGCCAACATTAAAGCTGTCAATGCATCTATCATTACAAACAATGGGAGTAGAACTAACCACATTGTTTAGAACATCACTTAAATGCTCAGCCCACCTAGCCATGAGAGAATCCTCACCTTCTATAATCTTACCTTGTTTATCCTTCAATCCCTGTATGCCTGTCCGTTTTCTACCACATAAAACATTAACTATCTGGTACAGCTCTCTACTGTTGTGCTGCCTAACTGCTTCCTCAGCTTTGTCAGCCAAACTATCAAGCCAAAGATTTTTATCAGTAGCTAACTGATCCTTTACACGTTTATTAAGCTCTCTGAATCTTTTCTATTAGGACTAGTAGGGTACTGATTAAGAACATTCCTGCTGTTCCTTCTTTCTGAAATAAGCTCAATTGCCTTATCACTTAAATAATTCTGCCTCCTCTGCTCCTTTTTCCTAAAAGAGTACTGTTAGTTTCCAAAAAAGCCTGTTAAAATGGCCCCATTTCCTCAACTTCAGTATTAAGCAAACCATGACCGTCATAATGACTAAGCAACCTATCATGGTAAGCTATAGCTATAACTGGGTCATTCAGAGCTTCAGTATTAAACGTAAAATTTTTAACTTTAGCACAACACTTTTTAAGTTTAAGTTGCAAGACACTTTTAACAAGGTAATGGTCAGATCCAATTTCAGCTCCCCTATATGCCCTGGTATTTCTAACAGAACTAGCCCATTTGCTGTTAATTAATATATAATCAATCAGCCCATCAGGTGAAACCCATGTGTATTTATGTATGTCGCGGTGTTTGTAATATGTGTTAGTTATTCTGAAACCTTTGAGTTTACTTACCTGTAGGAGACGTTGCCCATTGCCATTGCATCTACCAATACCAAAAGGGCCTATCACCCCTCCCCAAAGATCAGAGTCAGTACCAACTTTGGCATTGAAGTCACCAAGAAGAAGGTAATATCTTCTCTTAACAGAATTCAAAATATCCTGAAGTTGTCCGTAAAACCTATCCTTCTCATCGTCATCAGCATCCTCAGTGGGGGCATAACAGCAGATAACATTCAAGTTTTTAATGCTTGTCTGAAATTTTGCTGTAAGAAACCTTTCATTAATGCACTCATATCCTAGAAGAGCATCACTAGCATGTCTGCTGAGCAGCAGACCCACGCCTTGGTGATGCTTTCCATCCTCCCTCCCTGTAAAGAGAAATTTAAAGTTATTTTTAAGCATCTCACCTTTACCTGTCCATCTGGTCTCTTGCAAGCCTAGAATATCTAGGTTATAGCGCTGGAATTCCTGCATGATGATATCAAGAGAATAATCTCTATGTAATGTCCTCACGTTCCACGTTCCTGCAGAGAGAAAATGATTAGTAGGATTTTTAAAGAAATTAGGTTTATTGAGATTGGTAGGGCCAACAATATCAAACAGCCCCCTGATCGCAGACATGGGCAAAGATCCGTTCCTCCTCCGCTAAAGGCTGAAGTCACCGATGCTGGTAGGAACTTCAGGCACCACCTTTTCAAGTGGACTTTTTCAAGAGCCACATGGCCTGCCTGAGACACATTACTCCAGTTTAGGCTTGACGATGCCCAACTAGCTAAGTAAGGTTCAGGTACCTGCGATGGCCTCTGATTAGGATTATTCACCAGCTGATATAAGGTATCCCATGCCTCTGTTCACTTAGAGCTGGCAACCCAGAAGCAAACAGAAAACACAGCGGCAGACTCTCTCTCAACAGAGGCCCACCAGTGCAGCAAGTCCAGGATCAATAATCAAGCTCAAATCCATAAACAAGTCCAGTCTAGTAGGTATAAATGGTCAGCACCAGGACCCTGTGAAGTTGACCACTACTCAGCAGGGTTGAAAAAAAAGAAAAAAGTGGCCGTAGATGACCAGATCAGCAGGCCATACTGAACTGGCAGCCCTCCCCTTCCGTTCCCTTCCCAAAGAGAATATCTCTTGAAAGGTACTAACGGCCTGCACCACGAGAAGGCGTGGTCGGACATTAGGTGCTAGACCTGGCCGGTTCTGTGCATCATCACTAGGAACATTAAAATCCCCAAAATAAAAACTACACTAATATAACTACACAAGGTTTCTCTATTCTATTCTCTATTTTATGGAAAAATTGTACAAAACTTACTTCATTCGGAATAAAGTGGCAGCATTGACTTCCGGGAATTCCCCTCATTTTATCTTCAATACATACGTTAGTCTTGGTCTCTCATTTCGTGTTTAAAGTTAGAAGTGTTTAGATGTTTAATAGAAGAAATCGAAAAAAAATTGTTTTGTTTTTTGAAGGTTTGTGTGCATAACCATAATTTTATTAAATTTTGCTGAGAGGTAATTTACAATTTTTCATCATCTGATTTATTAACTACAATTCAAATATTTTTCGTAATCCTTACCACGATGTCGGATAATTCAACTTTACAAAAGCAGCAAAGGAAAGCTATCTCTTCGGATACTAAGATGCAAATGTTAGATTTTCTTGCAACTGGAGAAGGTTCAACATCCATAGGTAAATATTTTGGTTTGAACGAAGCTACCGTAAGAACCATCAAGTAAAATGAAGATACTGTTAGAAAATCTGTGCTTTCTGGAGCAAAATTGAGCGCTTAGTCGCATTGTACATGAGAGATATTGTAAAAGTGAAGATGGAAAAGGAACTAGGAATGTGGATAGAAGATAACACACAAAAAAGAATATGTCTAGACGAAAAAGCCATAAAACAGATGGCATTACGAATATATGAGCAGATACAAGAAATGGAAACCAACCACATCAGCTCAGTTAAACAAAAATTATGAATTTTGCGCAAGTACAGGTTGGTTTGTAGGATTTCATCAAAGACACGCGTTTCATAATGTAAAGATAAAAGGTGAAGTTGCATTTTCAGATGAGCCGGTTGCTAAAGAATTTTGTCGAAAATTGGCCCAAATCATTGAAGATGGTCATCAGACTACACTCCTGATCAAGTTTGGAATGCAGATGAAACTGGTCTTTTTTGGAAAAAAATGCCGAGTAGAACCTACGTAGCAAAATCACAAAAAAACTGTTGGTGGCTTTAAAGCAGTTAGGGATCGTTTGACCTTTCTATTTTGCAGCAACGCTTCAGGAGATCGTATGTTAAAATCGTTGCTCATCAATCGATCCCTAAGATCACGCTCAATGAAAGGTGTAGGTTTGAATAAATTGCCAGGTATTGGATGGCAAACAAAAAAACCTGGGCTACAAAATAAATTTTTAATGAATGGTTCCATAAAATATTTGTTCCAGAAGTTAAACGCTATTTGAAGGAAAAAATCTTGAATTTAAAGTTTTATTGATTATAGACAATGCGCCTGGCCATCCTGTTTTGGAACACTCAAATGTGCAATTTTGTTTTCTGCTGCCTAAGACTAAGATATAATTGCCACATTTAAAACTTATTGCATAAGACGAACATTCCAATACATTTTGGATAAACTAGATAAAGATAAAACATTAATAGTTATTGATGTGTGGCAGAAATTTTCTATTTTAGATTGCATTAGACATGCTGTATTGACGTTATCTGAATTAATACCATCAGCTTTAAACGCATGCTGGAAAGCTATTTGGTCAGAATGTATAAAAAGCAAAGATCTTGTACCCCCCAAATACGACCGAATATCCTAATGTCATCACTTTGGCACATACAGTTGGTGGAGAAGGATTCGATGAGTTATCGTTTGCAGATATTGATGAGTTGGTGACAAAGCTCTTAGCGAAGATGAGATAGTAGAAGTTGTCCTTGAGATTCCTGATTAAAAAGAAAAAAGTGATGGTGATGAAGAGGTTCCACTCATTGCAGGTTTTATTAAAGAAGGGCTTCAAACGGCTAGTAAATTGGAAAGTCATTTTCTTACACATGATCCCATTGTCAAACAAGCTGAGTAGTTTAAACGTGAACTGAAGTCATGTATGGCGCGTTATCAAGAATTATATAAAGATCTAGTCAAAGCAGGATCTCAACGATTGAATACAGTTTGTTGTCAAAACTAATCAAACTTCAAAATCACTGGAAACAAGTGATAATTTGGTTCCCCATGTCACAGAGAGCAGTTCACCATTGGAGTATGAACACGACGGCCAAAACGTTTCAAGCAATGAAAGTGATTTAATTCCAGTCTTATGCAATCGAATGCGTCTATTGTCAGAAAGTGATAACGAATAAAATCTAGTTAATTAGTTAATATGTAAGTCATTTTTTTTGCACTTTTATATTCTTGAATTAGTTACATATTATTTTCTTTATGGAGGATAATTTACTTTATATATGTACATATAATTATCTTTATAAGTTTATAAAATAAAAAAATGTGTTTAAATGAATAAAAATCAAATAAAGATTTAATTAAAGATTTTGATACGATTTGCTTGAAAACAACTTATTATTTGCACTGGGATTTCACGTCTGGAAACAATTTTCTATTTTTTCATATGCACTGTATTCTTTACGTTTTTTTTTTTGTACGGTTTTTTTGGGAACCTATCTACCGTGTAAAAACAGATTTGCGTATATTAGAAAAATAACTGGTGGGTGCAGACATGAAAAACTTTTGTGATATATACCGGCCAGGCTTAGCACCTAATGTCCGACCCCGCCTTCTCGTGGTGCAGACCGTTAGTACCTTTCAAAAGAGATACTCTCTTGTGGAAGTGAACGGAAGGGGAGGGCTGCCAGATTAGTGTTGTTTACTGATCTGGACAACTATGGCTACTTTTCTTTTTTTTCTACCCTGCTGAGGAGTGGTCAACCACACAGGGTCCTGATGCTGACCATATAAACCCACTGGACTGGACTGATATATGGCTCTGAGCTTGATTATGGATCCTGATTTTGCTGCACTGGTGGGCTTCTGTGGAAGGAAAATCTTCCGCTGTGTTTTCTGTTTGTTTGTGGGTTGACAGCCCCAAGTGAATAGATTCACAGGATATGTTTATCAGCTGGTGGATAATCCTGAGCAGAGGTTATCGCAGCCACCTGAACTCTTTGCTTCTATTGGCTTCGTCAAATTCTACATTGGAGGAAGTCTTCCAGTGTAGATGACTTCAGCTTTTAGTAATGGGGGAACGGGTCTTTGCCCCATGTTTGCGATTAGAGGGCTGTTTGATATTGTTGGCATTCCCTCTCTCAATAAACATAGTTTCTTTAAAGATTCCACTAACCATTTTCTCTCCATAGCTAGTTGGAATGTGAGGACTCTGCACAGAGTTATAGTTTAGATATTCTCGGCTCTCGGTTTAGATATTATAGTTTACTCTCGGTTTAGATATTATAGTTTAGATATTCTCGGCTTGCAAGAGACCAGATGGACAGATAAAGGTCAGATTCTTAAAAATAATCTTAAATTTCTCTTTTCAGGGAGGAACAACAATAAGCATCATCAAGGCGTGGGTCTGTTTCTCAGCAGACACACTAGTGATGCTCTTCTGGGATATGAGTTCATTAATGAAAGGTTTCTTACAGTAAAATTTCAGACAAGCGTTAAAGACTTGAATGTTATCTGCTGTTATGCCCCCACTGAGGATGACGATGAGGATGAGAAGGATAGGTTTTATGGACAACTTCAGGATATTTTGAATTCTGTCAAGAAAGGAGATATTACCCTTGCTCTTGGTGACTTCAATGCCAAAGTTGGTACTGACTCTGACCTTTGGGGAGGAGTAATATGCCCTTTTGGTATTGGTAGCTGCAATACCAATGGGCAACGTCTCTTACAGGTAAGTAAATTCAATGGATTAGAATAACTAACAATTATTACAAACACCGCGACATACATAAATACACATGGGTTTCACCTGATGGGCTGAATAAGAATATGATTGATTATATATTAATTAACGGCAAATGGGCTAGTTCTGTTAGGAATACCAGGTCATATAGGGGAGATGAAATTGGATCTGACCATTACCTCGTTAAAAGTGTCTTGCAACTTAAACTTAAAAAGTATTGTGCCAAATATAAAAAATTTACTTTTAATACTGAAGCTCTTAAAGACCCAGTTATAGCTAAAGCTTACCATGATAGGTTGCTTAGTTATGACAGTCATGGTTTGCTTACTACTGAAGTTGAGGAAGAATTGGGCCGTTTTAAACAGGCTTTTTTGGAGGCAGAATTATTTGAGTGATAAGGCACTTGGGCTTATTTCAGAAAGAAGGAACTGCAGGAATGTCCTTAATAAATACCCTACTAGTCCTAATAGAAAGGATTACAGAGAGCTTAATAAACGTGTAAAGGATCAGTTAGCTAATGATAAGAATCTTTGGCTTGATGGCTTGGCTGACAAAGCTGAGGAAGCAGTTAGGCTGCACAACAGCAGTGAGCTGTACCAGATAATGTTTTATGTGGTGGACAACGGGCAGGTATACAAGGATTGACGGATAAACAAGGTAAGGTTATAGAAGGGGAGGATTCTGTCATGGCTAGGTGGGCTGAGCATTTCAGTGATGTTCTAAACAATGTGGTTAGTTCTACTCCCATTGTTTGTAACGATGATAGATGCATTGGTGGCTTTAACCTTTTCACAGCAGCTGGGACAGCATCTGTCCCGACGCATTTCCGTGTCTGCTCAGCGGCTGGGACACTTTTGGAGCTCTTCATGGGGGGATGGAAATCAAGGTGTGTTGCCTCGTGCTGCTGGCGGCGTAGAGGGAAGTGTTACCCCGTACCGCCTGCAGTGCGACGATGTATACAATAGGTCCCGGCTAAAGAGTTTGTTTCCTGTTACAATGAGAGCATGGAGAGGAGCCACAATAGAGCTTTTAGTTCAGCCTTTGAGTTTGGTTACTTGTTTCTCAGTTCTGTTTAGTTTTTCCGAATGTTTATATGTTTTTCCGAATGTTTATATTATATATATTTTCTCCTTTTCGTCAGAGTTACTATTTTGTGCTTTATCATGTCAAAGTGTAGAGATTTAACGGAAAAAGAAATTCGAGATGAATTAGGAACCCAGAAATTAAATGAAACTTTGCCGATTTTGATTGAAGCTCATAATTTATGAAGATAATTGCTAAATTTATACTTCTAAATTAATTAACGGAACATCATATAATTATACAGTTGTGTTTGCCATAAAAATACTATTCCATTATTTATTTATTCCAACACTGGAGATTTTTCTTCAATATTCTGCAGATGCAGTGGCGATATAAGAAAAAATCCCATTTCTCTGTCCTAGCAACATCAATTTTCCAGCTCTCTAATGCTTTGTTGACGTATACGGAAGTAACTGTTTTCATTAAAGTGCTATCGGATCTTTTTTTCGTATAATGAAAGATATTTATGCATAAAATTATTTTTGTTAAATATAAATGGGCCCTATTGCTCAAAGGAACCCAGATCTAGAAAAAAATGACGGGGGGGGGGGGAAGAGAGAGGTTAACTTACAAATTATTACGTAGTACGTATTTTTGCCGTCCCATAGCCGAGTGGTTAGCGCGCTTAGCTATTGATATAAGGGACCTGGGTTCGAGCCCTGGGTTAAGGCATGACTGTCTGTGTCGTTTTTCTGCTGAGGTCCTGCCATCCTCTCAGACCTTCTATTATGGCATATAAACCTACAGGCTCCTGTCAGACCTCTGTGGCAAGCAGAGGGCAAATTTTTTTATTATTAAATAACAAAATCCCTCAAGCAGCTGCTTGCCACAGAGATCTGATAGGAAAATCTCAGCAGAAAAACGATACATACATCCATGTCTTACGAGGGATTCGAACTCAGGTCCCTTAGATCAGTAGCCAAGCGCACTAACCACTTGGCCACAGGATGACAAATAAATATTAGAGAACAAATAATTTCTTATCATTATTTTTCAAACGAAACTAAGAGATAAAAATATTTTATTTATTTCCTGTAAATATAAAATGCAAATCATTTGTATTAGAACACATGTAATCTTTAGCATGGAAGTTGCGTAATATTTAAAAGGTAATTGTTCTGATAATTTCAAGAAAATCTAACTGGGCATTATGAAATTATCAATCAGCTACTTCTGCTGAGTTTTCTCCATCCTCACAGACCGTCTACTATGGCATATAAACTGACAGGCTCCTGTCAGACTTCTGTGGCAAGCAGCTGCTTGAGGTTTTTTTTATTACTATATCCTTCATCCATTTATTTACTATAGGCTTGGAAACCTGTGACTTAGTAGTTAGCATTGCCAGATAGTGGTCAAAGGAAACGCGAGTTCGAGTCCTTGATAAGCCATGGAGGTTTCTCGTCTTTCTGCTTAGGGCTCGCATACCTCATACTCCACTTTGTGGCATATTATACTAATAGACTCTCGTCTGCCCTCTGTGCCAAGTAACTGATTGAGGGATAATTATTTATTTTATACGAAATATAGGCGTGTGAAGTTTATCCTTGTGTTTTGCTCCTTTCTACTAATAAAAAAAATATTTAATATCGAAAAAAAAAATCAGAGAAACTTCTGCCTTCAGGGTATTTTTACATCAGCCTAGTCCAGAACACCATACTGAGCGCAAGTTTGATAAAATTTGATAATTATGCTCATCAAGAATTTAACACTTTGGTAATTTGTCATGTACACAAGAGAGGGAAAAATACTTAATTTTTATCTTAGTTGCATGGTTTCGTAATACGGGAGCATAATGGGTTAAAATGAGTCAGAACATTAATGTGGAAAGGTAAAGTTAAAATGTCTCAGAACAGATAAAGATAGTATCTAATGAAGTTTATCGATTCACCAAATATTATGAGAATGAAAAATAAACATTATTTTTGGAAATATCTTTATTGAAAATATCTTTGGAAATATCTTATATTATTTCTCACCATTGCATACGCCTAAAATTAAGTTCTGGGTAAAAATTATCTGCTTCCCACTCTTTGTAGCATAAGATTTAATAGAGAAAATACTCACTTAAAAATCTGAACATTTATTATTCTTTTTTGCAATGCATCAGTTTTAGTTCAATTTTTTTTTTATTTCACAAATTTAAATATCAGTGACATGCTCTAAAAACTAGTATTATCGAAGACAGCATAACCAAAATAATGTGATAAATATAGACAGGGATATACCAAAGAGTAACATACCAGAGACCTCCCCCCCTCCCCCGAAAATTCGGTCATGTACGAAACCTCAAACTTGTCCAAAAGGTTTGAATTCCAAAACAATTGCTTTGTATATTTTGTTTCAACCTAATAGTATAAGTCCGACACTAAAAACAGATTAAAAAGAAAACTACCAGATTTTATTCCGTATAGAATATCATTCAAAAATTTCCTGTGGTCAGATGGAATATTTTGCTCTTATTCGCAGAACCCCTCCCCCCCCCCCCAACTGGAAACTAAATCCTGTGCACGTGTCTGAATACAAGTACAGGACAGAGAAATGGAAACAGTTTCATGTTATCTCAACAGAATATTACATTCTGACCTTAATAACTCTTCGATATGCTTTTTTAATGAAAAATATATCTAAAGATAAATTAACGATATCAACAACTCTATCTAAATCTCGATTTAATTAATATTTGTTCAATATTCAAATAGGCATGAACTCTAATATACCTAAAAGGATACAAAAAATTTACTCCAAATTTTTATTTAAACATTGAAACAGATTAAATTTCATCATCATCATCATCCTCAAGCAGCCATGGGCTACGGAGGTCTAACCAGACCGTGCAATTTAGCTCTCCAAGAACACTGGGAGAGTCAAGTTTGATCTCCTAGCTCTTAACCTGTTTTAATGTTTCAGTTAAAATGTGGGTCATTTTTTTTCGTAGCATGTTAAATATTCCAGCTTTCATAATCTTGGAACACTGAACTAATATTGTTCAAAATCGAGATTTAGATAGATTTAACTGAGATTTTAATTTAACTCTAGATCTATTTTTCATTAAAAATCATTTTAAAAAAGCTATTGAGCACTGAACGTTATTGAGATAACATGGAAATGTTTCCATTTTTTTGTTCCGTATCTGTATATTCTGTAAATGCAAATAGCTCTTATTATTGAGGAAGCACAAGAAACAGTACTCAAAACACGGTATGCCCAGAAGCAACCAAGGTGGGAGCACTTATGAGATTAACTAATGGATGGAGAGGGTCATTGGAAACTGGGAGTGGTACCTGCCTCTTCCTACCCCTCTGAAAGAATTTGGTGCGAAATGCGCCGCTACAGCAGAGAGTTTGCTGAGAAAACGCGCCGCCGTCAAAATCTTCAGATTGTAAATCGCCGTTTACAATCTGAAGCTATTTTGGCTATTTCTAAACTTAAACTTCATAAATCCTCAGGGGTAGATGAAATTACTACAGAAACGCTTAGAGCTGGGATATTTCGGTTACCACTTGGATGACTGAAATTTCGAATATCTTTTGTAATAAAGGCATGGTTCCTAAAGATTTTACCAGAGCTATTATTATCCTTATTTTCAAAAAAGGTGATCGCAGTTCTTGTGAAAACCATAGGGGTATCAGCCTACTCTCTGTTCCAGGCAAAGTTCTTTCCATGATTGTGCTTAATAGAATTAAGAATCTGGTTGACAGTCAATTGCGTGATGAGCAATGTGAACTAATGATGAGGTTAGGCAAAGAGTCTGCAACCTCCTTTAAGGAGCATATTGTGCAGAGAGAGACTCCGCTGGTTTGGCCATGTTGCCGGTATGGATAATTATAGATTGGCGAATAGAATTATGAACAGTGTGCCTAGAGGTCTCAGAAGGAGGGGGAGTCCTAGGATGCGGTGGGCAGACAATGTCAAACAGGACCTTGTTAAAATTGGTGTGCAGTGGCCGGATGCAGCAGATGTAGCTCAGGACAGATATGCTTGGAGAATTAAACTGCACAGTCTGGTTGGACCTCCGCAGCCCATGTCTGCTTGAGGATGATGATGAAATATTTTCGAAAATTGATGACATTATCACGGCAGTAGAATTTATGAAATATTTATAAAATTTTATATGAAACTATATTTATAAAATAAAACCAGTTTAATGTTTTAATATATTACTTTTACAGTTTTCGTTAATAAAACTGTATTACTTACCGTTAAACTTCCCAAGTCCATTTCGATTACACTATTTCCATTTTTCATAGTTGTGAAAGTAAAAAAAAAACTTTATAGAAAATTGGAAAAAAAAGGCCGTACATAAGGGCGCTCGATCGCTTCTCGTGCCTAGGGAGTGTATGAGGTGAAAATCAGTCCTTGTATATAGCTAAATACTAAGTATATAAATTAAAAATATTAGCGTAAAATTTTTTGAATTTCGTTTGTAGATACTTTCATATCCTGATATACTAAAGTACTGAAATACTGTGGCATTCGTAAATCAATTACAAAGAAAGAACTTCCTATTTTAATTAACGGGGTGATGTATTTCACAACGTTAAATGTTGCTATAAATTAAAATAATGGGAAAATATTAAATAATTCTCAAGAAACGCATTTCAAGTCCAACAATTCGCTTCTCTTCTACAAGATGCTTACCTTCGTTTCAGAGCACGTACGGAATCGTAGGTGACGTAGGAAATAGACGAGAGCAATTTTAATCTCCATGAGAGCAAATCTCATCCCTAAGCAATTTCTGGGCCCAGCACCAAATGGCAAGTATGTGAAAGGATGACGGGTAGACTTCACTTCTGGTGTGAATCTGAAAAGTGGAAAATGGAGACATTTGTTTTAAATGCACTTCTAAGGAAATGAAAAGAGCAGTTTTATGGCATCCTGGTTCTAGAATAAGTAAACGCAATAAAAAATATCTGTTCTGTCAAAACGTTGAAAGAAGTGTAAACAGATGACAATTATTGAACATTCCAAATGATTATTTTATTCCAAATATTGATTATGGAAAACTTTTCATCTTAAAATTAATCATACCGAAATAAAAAGTAAAGTTGAATATCAATCAGTAATCATTCATTCGTTGCTTTGAAATATGTTTTAAAATTATATTGAAATCTCCAATTATGAAATTCGTTATTTCTGATATCAAAATTCATCAATTTTAAAATATATCCATGTATCACATTTCTAATTCACATATACATACCATGTATCACATTTTTAATTGTTCCTAAGATAAACTGTATCATATTTTCTTCCGTTCAACCAATTTGAGCGCTGGGAGTGGACATTTCTCATCTTAAGTTGGTTACGATTTTCGTGTTATTCCTCAATATCTCTTTGAACAATTTCTTGTTCTTCTGATATTATTTAGGCGGTTTTTCTATTCATATTTATTATTATTTAGGCTGTGCTCTAGATCTCAATTTCAACTATTAGATTCAATTTTAATATATTCAAATTAATTCTCTCGTTTTTAAATTCTACATGTATGTGCTACCTAGTTCGGAATTTGGATGTTAAATTATGTATATTGTTGAATAGAAAACTATAGAAATGAGTCATTTGGAATCTTATTAAAGGATGACAACATTTTTAACTTGATTAAAATTCAATGTCCTTGAAAGGGAGTTGAAGGGTAAATATTGATGATTGTTCATGTTGAAATTTTGGCTGAAAGGAAATCGAGAGAATTCCCATTTGCCGACATTAAGGGCAAATGGAATACTAAATGAATTCTAAAGTTTTCATATTAAATTTAAATATTACTCAAACACTAAATGACATTAAGCTACTAGGCACTTACAGGGAAAGTTGTCATAAAAATGCATTTAATGAAAGTATCAATGTTAATTTAATATGCTTGTTTATAAAGCATATTACATCTACTATATCATTAACGAAATAGTCATTACTACTCTTATAATGGACCATCTATCACTTTTCAAAGATAATTTCTGTATAGTCAGTTCATCACTGATTGTTGGAAGTACTTAGAATTAGTAATGCATAAATTTTGATCTTCAGTAGTCTTGAGATCCTTGAAGTTAATTTGAGTACATAATTGCTATAGGCTGTTTTTTTAATCTATGCAGTTTTACATTATCCATATAATGCAGTTCAATAAGTAGTTAATTAACGTAATATCTCTAGAAAAGTATTTAGAATTATTCAGCATTATGTTCGTTATAATTTTTTTCGAACCTTATGGTGTTGTAACCTGTGTATTTAAACAATTATGAAGATATTGCCACAATACATACAGTAACTATACTGCCCTACCAAAATATTAGAAAATTTCCAAGTTATGGCAATGGGAATTTAACTTCGAAGAAGCTCTGTAATTTTTAAAATTTGTATTTAATGGAAAAACGTTACGGAACATAAATGAAAGATCACAATCAAATCTATTCTAATCTGGATTTCCAATAATATTCTTTCAGTACTTAAAGAGTTGTGGAAGAAAGAATATTTCATAATAGTAATGCGTCATAAGAATTTACTTCAGAAATTAATTAAAGCTTAAATGCTAAGCATTGTTTCGAAGCATTTGAAACAAATATACATTTTAGAAGTTTGCATAATGATTATTTCGCTAATAGACAATTAAGAATAATTTTTATGAAAAAAGAATTTGTTGTTAAATATCCCAGCTTCCATAACTCTTTAAATACTAAACGATTATTGTTCAAATTGAGATTTCTATATACTTGATTATGCCCTTTAATTTAACTTCTGTCCTATTTTCCTATTAAATGCATATTTTAGAAGTTATAGAATTGAAAAGATAGATTTCCATTGATATAACATGTAATTTCTCTAATATTTTGATAGAACTCATAATTCCCTCGAAATCCCTTACTCGTGAAATTTAAAAATCAGAAAAGTTAAGTTAATCTTTTGACATCCGAGATTTCCTGTGATTATTTTAATAAATAGCATAATTCGTTGTACTCGTAAAACAGCAAAAGAACAAAGAAAAGTTTTTTCTGTGGTATATTTCAAGTGTAAATCTAACATCACCTTTGAAGGTTTCATTTCTATACTTTGAAAAGCACAGCCGGCATAAGGAAAAAAAAACATTTAGAATCATTATACTTAAAAATTACCTGTCGGGGTCAAATTTTTCTGGTTCAGGATAATATTTAGCATCATTTTGCATGGCGTAAATTGGCACTCCTATCATCATTCCTTTGGGAATGGTAAAATTCTCACCCTTCAATTCGTAATCTTCGATAGCACATCTATCTAACCTGGTAACAAATATTTACAAATGATTAACCATGTTAATTATAAATGAAATGTATAATTATGTATAATGACAAATTTGGAATGTTTGTTTTTTCATCTGCTATCATATATCAGAGATTAGGTTTGTTCGACCATCTTCCTCGAGCTGAGTTTTGACGAAAAAAATTATATTTTACTGTATGGAATATATAACCTTTCTTCTGATTTCAGTATTTACATTTATTTTGTGACCAAGTGAGTCCAATAGTTCGATGATTGATGAAGGGAACGGTGAAATTTTTGAAAGCAGGACGACGTTTTTTTTTTGGCTATGCTTCTTCCCGTTGCATGCTGTCAGGTGTCCGTTTTTTTGTTAATATTGATCAGTCAGGCCCAGAAGCAGCAGTAAGAAAAATAAGCGAGAGAGGAAAGGTGGCCAGAGAAGTGAAATTTTTGTGTTAGATCTTCATATTTAATGTATTTGTTTAGTCCTCAGAAGAACTTTTTTTAGCTGTATGTAAGATATGTTGGCGTAAAAAGATCAATGTTGTAGGTTTAGTCGTAAGAAGGACTTTTTAGCTAATCTTCCTGATACGGACTTTTATGTGTTTATGTAGTTGAAATTATAGATGGAGGGAAAAAGTGTTTTGTCTACTCTTTCGTAGATTTTTTAGGCGGTTTCCAAAGTGATACCATAGTACCAAAAGGAATGTATTATTACTTTCATCTAATGTTTTTTTTTTCTATTTTTTAAGTAACTGCTGTGTCCACTGAAGCTGTATATAATAAAGGGTAATAATTTTAAAGAATTCTGCTTAAGAATAGAAGATATCGTATCTGGCATGAAAGATGACAGAGGAAGGGTAGACTGGAGAGAAAAAAATTCCCCCCTCCATTCTTCTTCCCATCTCTGCGAAGGAGAAATCGCAAAGCAAATAATAAATTAGAATTTGGAGGTGATTGAATTTAGAAGATAGACTCCGCAATATTTTAATATATATTTTTCCTTTAATTTTTTTAATGTTATAATATTGAAAAAATGAGTTTAAAGTCTACTAGTTAATTCCTTATAGTAATGGATCTTAGGAGAGGTTGCGAATGCCTTTAATAAGTCATAGGAAGTGTTTAATTTTGGATGAGATATTTATTTCACATAGTCCTAGAAAAGGAAAAAAATATTTCTTTCTCCGAAGTAACTTTGTTTGTAAAATATTGAAAATATTAACCGACTAAATAGGAATTTTTGCAGATTAAAAAGCATTTATGGACAAAAAAAGTACAGAAGATGTGCGATATGTTATAATAGTCAGGTCTCTTAACTACTGTATTTTCTGCTTTTTATTTTTTAGGGATTAGGGGTGGAGAATAGAATGTTTTGATTTACATTTTTTACTGAATTTTTCCTATATCATTCCTAGGACAGGCGCAACTAGACAACCGGAACGGGGGGGCTCAGGTTGATGTGCTCTAATATTGAAATTTGTGTAAGTCGAATCTTTAAGGGATTTACATGAATTCTATGCCATTGCAGTCATTGGAACGATGGACTTTCCAATGACTGCATTGGCATAGGAAACCTCGCCAGGCGGGGTTTCCTATGCCAATGCATTTAGCCTCAGGATAAGAAATTTTTATTCCTTTGAGCCGTTGTACCTCCTTTTCGTCCACCAATTTGTACAGTTGGGAGAGAATGCTGGATGGTCACCGCTACAATTTAAACAACTTGCCTTTTCTGATGTGCAGTCAGGATCAAGGTGATCCTTGCAGTCACAACGAGCATAGGTCGGTTTGCCATTGCAAGTTAGGCGGGCATGCCATATCTCTGGAATTGAAAACAACGCCGAAGATTTGGAATATACGTCAATACTTCACAGTGAAGGTATAGGTACCCTGCCTTGATGGCAATTGGCAGGTGTGGTGTGTGGAAAGCAAGTATCAGTACCCCAGTGGATATCAGCTTATGATTACAGCATTATGAAATGCTGTGATCAGCATTATGAAATGCTGCTATGATTCTTTGGGTGGAGGGCTGTACGAGGATTTCCTCCTTAGAAAAATCGAGGAGACTACCCTCAAAGATCACATCTCGGGAGGATTTTAGTGATTTATGGGGCGAAATACTGATTTTCACCCCACGAATCGCTGTCACCTTAGGAGTAGCTCGAAATGTATTGAGCAAACAGTCTTAACAAACGATCATTACTGTTAGGCTCTTGATGGATTTTGGAGTTCCAGCGAGACCTTCCAAACCTTTGTTGATGATAAAAGAGCGCATGTCTCCAATTACCTGATCACCCGTGGAACAGATAAACAAGAACCAGATGATCATGGTGGGGCCTAGACCGCACCAAGATCAAAGTCTGTAACGAGCTAAACAAGTCAATCTGATGCACACACCAATGAAGATGCTTAGCTGCCATGTAGTTCAAGGCGTGGCTGATAGAACTCTGTTGTGAAGATGGAACACTACAGTGGGATCTGGTATTCAATGATTATTTCACAGCAGTCCATAGCCGATCCCACTGATTGACGGAAAATGTCTAAAAATTAAGAAAACGTGGCAAAAAACTTGTTGAGTTTACAAAATTCGTCTGTACAGTCGCTCAAAAAAGTATCCGAACACTACGGTTGATTACAGAATTCAGAAAAAACATCTGGCAACGATTTTTTTTAGAAATTAGTGATCTGGCAACTTCGTGTCACGTGACACGAAGGTTGCCAGATCACTATTTTCTAAAAAAAATCATCGCCAGATACTTTTTCTGAATTCTGTAATTAACCATAGTGTTCGGATACTTTTTTGAGCGACTGTACTTCGTGAAATGTATGGGGTGTAATAAAATGCAACAGGATTTTTTTTTGTAAAATAATGGCATGGTCGTAAAACCGAGGTACTTGGCAAAATCGAAGGATGATGGCATCCCCCCACCCCAGAACGAAATTCTGGTTGCGTCCCTGGCAGATACATAATTTAATTTATGTGAAATATTTATTTTATTAGTTGGAAAAATTTGATTTCCTAGTTGACAAATTTTCGTTTTCACCCCTCGAACCATATTCTCTACGCTACGCCCCTGCCCGAACAGTAGCTCGAGGTCCAGATGAAGTTTTTTTTTACGCTTTTTGCAAAGTGCATACAAGATATCTTCTATGGTACGAACTGACTCTCATTGGCTGTCGCCAAACCTAAAGATTGTACAGGGAAATTTTTAATAGTTGTTCAAAATAGGCAAAGAATACTAAAATCAACAATCTCGAACAAGTTAATTTTGTTGAATTAGATGAGGCTCGTCTAACTTTTTAGGGTTGTATGTAGGATCGGGATCTGTATGTGTCTCAAAGTCTTTCTCTGATGAATGTGAATCCATCTCCTCCCAGTTAGTTGGAGGTATTGGTATAGGAAGGGATTCTCCATGTGGAACTGGCCTTATGGCTGAAGGCATATTTGGATATTGTATTCTGCTTTTGTTCTTTTTTTGAGGATCCCGACATTTTAGTTAAACAGAAATAACAATCTTTCAAGTGACTAGTTGGCTCACGCCAAACCACTGGAACTGCAAAGGGCATGGATTTTATCTTACCTTTCAAACATTCACTCAAGCCAGCAAAGCACAAAATTCAGCACACATGTAGACCCCATGTTTAGTCCTGACGTGCAACATGATATCCAAAATACAAGTTATAGGCTTTCTTCACAATCTTTGCCAAAGAATAACTCTGAAATTTTAAAATGTAATTTCTACACACATAACACTTATCTCGCACATTAATGCATCCGCGACGCTGCCTTTGTGCCATTTAAAACGCCAAACTTCACTCTTCAACTTACAGCATGTGTTCGTCCTACAATGAAAACAACAAGAATGGCGTCTGAGGTTAAATTACTGTTTCATGTTTTCTCCCACTTGGCACTAAGTGTTGCCAGCCACAAAAAGTAAAATTCCTAGTATCCTCCCATTTGCGTGGAGGTGTTGGTATAGGAATATCTTAATAGAAGGTAAAATGACCAATAACATAAAAACGTGACGTGCTAGTCTTTTTTTAAGTCCAGATCTGAAATCAGCACCTGAAAAATAGTTAAAAGCACCTACAACTGTTCATGTTATAAAAACCTTGTAAACCAGTGTAAATGAGTGAGACGTATAGTTTCCACCCAAATTCCAGACCTTATCCCACATGGCCTTAGAACTTGTCGTGCGAGTGATAGAAGATGTGTGTTTGATCTAAGATCACTTCTGTCTCATGTTCCAGATGAAAGAGGTAATTTACCTGTTGCGTTTGAATGCTTGAAAGTTGTGGGATGTCGGATATCTCTGACCCCCTCCCCTCCGCAAAAACAAAATATTTGTTCTGAGCCTTACGAGCTGAGGTGCAATCGGGATTCCACCACGGCTTCGGAAGAGGAGGAAACCATGACGAAGTCTGAGGAATGGTTGAGGCAGCTCCATGAATGATACAGTCCTTTATCATCGCTACTGCAACATTCGTCAGCTCCTGACTGACAAAGTGGTGGTTGAATTCAGAGAAGTTTGAAACCACTCCAGAAGGCCCTATCAATCTCTACTGTGATACATATGAAAGATCACATGGCCCCCATGGGTATGGATGTATGGTATGTACAGACCATACAGAGGTAATCGCTTCCATAAGGGTTGTCCTAGACCTCACTTGTAAAGAGTGAATGAATCGAGGAGGAAGTAAACGGCGTGGTCAATAGCAGTGAAAGTGCGAATTGGGGAATGAAAATATGTACTGACATCCACGTTCAGCCATGTGTGGAATCCAGGAACCATTGCTCGAGGACTTCACCCCTCCCATTGGTGTCAGTACTGCTACAGAGTGGACAGTGTCTGCTGAAGTGCCACATAAGGAGAAAAGTAGATAGCAGCTGCGAGACGAGATCATCAAGGTCTTCCGAGAAGATAACACTTGTGGATGGAAATAGACTGAGCACACAGAAGGAGAAGTGATAAATGAAAAAAAAATAAATACCCTCCTCAAGCAGCTGCTTGCCACAGAGGTCTGACAGGTGCCTGTTAGTTTATACGTCATAGTAGAAAGACTGTGAGAATGGCGGGACTTCAGCAGAAAAACAACACGAACATCTATACCTTACTGGGGGCTCTAACCCAGGTCCCGTAGATAAGTGGATAAGTATATAAGGGATATGGAGATACGGGCAAGATTGGCTCAATCGCTAGCGCACCAGGTTCGAATCCCAGCTAGGTCAGGGTTGAGATTTATCTCCGCAAAACTCCCCGCCCTACATACGGTCAGTAGGGAATACCTAGAGGCTTGGAAAGGCCGCCGTCCATCGGATACGATGTTAAACCGTGGTCCGTGGGGCTGGAGTAAAAGAACACGCTGGATTGAAAAGAAACTCTGGAACGTAAAAGAACACGCTGGATGCCTTGACGGGAGGCTACCATCTGTCTTCTAACAGCTATTTCAATGGGTCCCCTTCCCCAACCTTTTCTGAGCCTTTAGGGTCCTTGTGACAATGGCCATTTCGCACTTGGCCATTTTAGCCATATGCAAAAAAATGTCGCTCAGAGATCAAACAACCCAACCCATCCCATAGATCGGTAGCCAAGCGTGCTAACCATTCGGCCAAATTTAAAAAATATTTCTCTTCCTATATGATTTTAAAAAGTAGAAAATAAACCTAAAACATATCGATGGTACAATCAATCACTGAATTCGTATTCGCTTCAAAGGAAGATAAGGCGCCGAATTACCTTTGGTCACTGAGTTCGTATTCACTTTGAAGTGAATACGAACTCAATGACCGATTGCATCACGATGTGCATTAGGTTTTTTTTGTACTTTTTAGAGACATATAAGAAGACAGGTATTTTTTAAATTTTTAAATTTATTTATATTTCTTAAATGTCGTGAAGTTCGGAAAATTTAACCAGTCTATATTCATTTCATTATTGGGAAACGTATGCTACGGAAAAATTCTTTCTGATAAATTTGAGTCACAATGATAGAACTAATTGTTTTTAAATAAATTCATTTTGAGCTTTACCTGACGGAAATGGGAAACTTTCGTAATGTCTCAGAGATCACATTGTCCAAATACTTCATTTCACGAATGGCTTCATAATTCAGTTCACCCTGGAAGAAAATGAGAATGAAAACCAAACAAATAAGAAAATCATTTTTTGAATTTTTAACCATTATATTATTTTATGTTACCAAAATTACTCATGCTAATTAGAAATGATTGTGAAAATACGAAAAATATTAATTTTATGAAGTTATGTGCTTTATTTCTGAGTAAAACTAAATGCATTGAAAATAAATAATGGAAATTTGCGTATAATTAATTGATATATTTCTTGGACACACTGATTTCTATAAAGCACGAAACTTTTAAAATGAAAAGATTGCATTAATTCCAAAATACCGCAACTTATACTCTTCCAAAAGCATGCACTTTAAATGCTTTATAGTTGCATCAATTTCGGTTGTAGATAATCAGGTAAGCAAAAGAATTCACAATCGACCGCGGCATGTTTTTGGGATTATGGTTGAGACTTGCATACTATGGAATTGGGTCTGGTGATAGTATATCATGACCTCTACTACCCTATGACTAAACTTTTATTCATTTCGTCAAGTTTCGTAACGGCATATTCCTATTCTCCAGAACACTCAAATCACTCCAAATAGTAAAAATATGTAATTATAGAAAGAGATACTCAATGACTTACGCGATGGTTGCGTTCCTAAAAGAGGTCGAGTAACTCCAAATGACTTTTCCTCATAATACAATTTCGCATTAGGCAATAACGTTACAAATGAAGGTTGTTTACCCTAGAATAATAATCAGTTCACTTTCTCTATGTATATATATATACCTTATTTATAATTATCTTTGACTATTATTATTTATCGCTCACTTTCGCTCTTTGAATGCGGCAACGAGACTAAACAGTTTTGTCTAGCTCTGTCTGTGTGACGTTTGAAGCTCATTTGAATATCTTCTAATGACCTTTTAAATAGCGATTATTTCGAAATTTTAATTTACTTTCAATTGAAATTGCTACTCCTCTGGTATCACTGTCTTAAATTTTATTGGAAAAATACGTATATCAATTAATTTTAATCCCATTCATTTTAGCCGTTTAGAAAACCTGATTTTCCTGTGTTAGGCAAAAAAAATTATTTCTTAGTTTTTAATAAAATATTAACGACATAAAAGTGTGTGCAAGAAGATCTTGTCCATCAGTGTTTGTTTATATCAACTTCACTTTGGATAAGGGTTAACGCGAAATTCGCTATAAATATGTGTGTAAGGTGTTAGAAGAGTAGATTGTAATTAATAATTTTGCATTTGGAAAATCTTGATGAATGAAGTTGATATTTTTACAGAACAGAGCTTGGTACCAAATAATTAATAATAGAAACAGGAAGTGAGTCAATTTTCTCTATTTTATTGCTCGTTGCAATCAGTGTTAAAGTCACAACAAATTGTTACCATAGTACCCTTACATACTGTCAGGCTAGAAGAGCTTGGCTACAGCCCTTTTTTAAATATTTTTCTGTTTTGTGTATTTTTTGTATTTCACCAAAGAGGTTTATTCAATGTAGGGATGCCTTCAATTTCAGCAACGCCAGGCAGTGCAGCGCTTGCTGGAATGTTAATCGATGTAGCAGGTCGGTGAGAGGAAGGACTACCCAACCTAAGTGTCCTCTGACATTTGAACCTGGCCGGAGGTCAGCGACCTGCCACATGTCCGAAGTCGAAGAAAAGAGCGGAGTGCTGGCAACGACTAACGGGGAGAGGGGAGAGCCAGTGGAGGACGAGCGGGTTAAGACGAAAAATGGAAATGCTCGTAAATGCCGACTGAAGTTAACGACTTTGGGCTCTGGGAAGAACAGCTGAACAGGCATAGTAAGCTGGTGATGTAATGCCTCGTAATTGAGCATATGTCCTTGTCCATCAATCATGCTTATGTGTCCAATAGATAATTGTTATATTTGTAAAGACTGGAGTTGAACCATTTTATTGGGAGGAGCCTCAGTATTCAGTGCTTGCTTTTTCCCTCGAATCACAGAAGTCTTAAGAAAGCCTCTTTCACCCATTCGTGTATTGCGATCGAACCAGAGCGACATCACAAAGGATCTTAATAGACAGACGGCCGAGAGAAGCAACATCACACATACCTACAATTATCTTCTATAATTTGTTTCATCTATAACTTTAGTCAATCTGACAATTTTTATCTAGTTTGTTTAAAGTATTAAAAGGAGAGACAATTTGTTTTCGAAACAATTTTCGAAACAAATTTCATTTTGCCTTCTGTCAATCAGTTTACGAACATTCAGCGTTTTTTTTTAGGTAAAATCAAAATATTTTAGAAGTTCGATAGATAGAGATGAAATACTAAAATTCGCACTTTAAGAAACTAACGAATGTATTAATATCGCGTTTCAAAGGCGAGATAATTTTTAATATATAAAAACTTTAATTTAAAAACGTCTTAAAAACGCCAGACAATTTTGGTGGTCGAGTGTGATGTCAAGAACTTTCATTGAAAAAGGTTTGTCCCCTAAGCCCCCTGGAGGGAGGAGGATGCAACATTTATGTTTTTAGAGACAAATAAAACATTCTTTTAAATTCCATAGACAATAATGATATCACATGGACCAATTAACAAGTTAGTTAATGCAATGAGAGCTCTCTATAATAACACTGAGTCGTGTGTGAGAGTTGTTAAGGCTTATAGCAATTGGTTTAGCATTGTTAGTGGAGTTAGACAAGGGTTAATTTTGTCCCCTTTTCTTTTTAGTTTGGTTATTGATTATGTTATGCGAAATTCCTTGCAAGGCAAAGATTTTGGCCTTAAATGGTCTAAAGATTTCAAAATTTCTGATTTAGGTTACGCAGGATTTGACCCCGTTGTCTAATGATATTGATGAGATGAATTCGTTCATTAGGGCTGTTGATGAGACTGGTAATAAGGTAGGTTTGATGATAAACAAAGAAAAACCTAAAGTGATGAAAATGAGTCAGGTACGTAGTGCTTCAGTTGCTTTGAATGGCTGCACTCTGGAGCAAGTGTCTCAGTTTATCTTGGGAGCTATGCAACAGTTACTGGTGGTGTGCGGCATGAGATAATAGAAGAATAGGAATTGCCGCTAGGACTTTTAAGAATCTATGGAGAGTGTGGAGAAATAGGCGTATACACCTAAAGACTAAAATTAAATTGCTAGAATTGGCCTACAGTGACCAAATACAGTAGCTCTAGCTCAGAACAGACATGTCTGGAGAGGAAAATTGCATAATGGTAGAACCTCCACAGCTGTGGCCGTATGAGAATTGTATGTATGTATATACAAATCAGAGATCAAACAACCCAACCCATCCCATAGATCAGTATGAGAATTGTATGTATGTATATACAAATGTGAAAAAGTCAAAAATTTAAATGAATATTGTAAGCGATCTATTTATGCTTGAAATTTGAAAGTTGGATGATGGCCAAGATTTTTAAAGCTTACCGATTTGTCCCCTTTAATATCAGGTGGTGAGGAAATTCTATATTTTTGTTTAAAAGATAAAGAAGAAATACGTTTGTGTGCTTTATATGTATTAATAAATTCCTGTTAGAATTTTCCTAATCATTCATTGCTTTGAATTTCCACTGTTAGAGTGTGCAAAAAACGCAAAATGAAAACCTTCATTCGTTTTGAAAACGAGCACCTAGAAGTGTATTCTTCTAATTATTTCTTCTTTTAAAGCGTTTAATCAGTCGTATTTATTTAATATTTTTAGCATTGATGAACAAATTATTTCAATTTTTTAGATTTTAATTTCATTATTGATTTTCATAATTTTTCCTTTTTTTTCTTTGATTTTAATTTCATCAATGCTAAAAAATTATTTAAATTGATTTATCATTGATGTAACAACAAATTGCTTTGCAGATAAATTGAAGCCTTTTCCTTTAAATGTGTTAAAATTAGTTAAACTGGATAAGAGAGATTTATAATTCGATCCGACGTATAAAATTTGAAGCCTATGGTTTCTTTCATTTAAAATTATTTTTTTGGAAACTAAAACAGAGCTTGTTAATCGAATGGCAAAATCTTTTTCTAGATTGCCAATCCCGCAGCTTTACATTGATCATTTCTCTTTCTTCAGAAAATTTACAAATTTATTTGCCCAAATATCCAGTATGAGTTAGGTACTCTATAATTGAAAATATTATAGTATTGGAGCAACATAATCAGCAACAAACCGTTTCTTGAATTTTATCATCAATCTCTTTTGCAAGTTTCTCTTGAATTTTGGGATTTAGTGCCAAGTTGTAGGCTACAAACGACATGGTTGATACGGTGGTAAGATATCCGGCCAGGAAGAACAGAATGCATTGTGCAACAAGCTCATCTTGAGAAAGAGCTGCAATTGAAAACGAAAATAATTTAGGAGAATTACCACAGACTTCCTATAAATTTCAGCACCTCCTGTAAAGGACACAATTTTATCAAATAAAATATCGAAATATTTTAAACTAACATTTGATGCTTAATAAAAATTTGCAAAAAAAAAAGCAAAAATATCGGCATAATCTTCAAACTCCATTTAAATAAAGTTTAAAAAACTTTACAAAATACAGAATAGCTTTTTACTGTTTAATACATATTGCACAAAGTGTTGTTATACGGAGGATGCTGGAACATGGATATTATTATTTCTTGAATCAGTCGCAATCCTCCGTTTTGTATTAAGTGGCAGTGATCTCATTCAAACATTGCGTTATTTTCTTTTCGTTTTAGAGTTAAAGTACAATATCATATATGATAAAATTACTGAAAAGTTATAATCACTTTTTACTTAGTTTAAAATAAGTTTCTCGTCTACAAAATAAAGTTAAAATCTCTTAGGGAGAAATTAATATTCTGTCAAAGATATGGCCGGAGATATAAGACCAAACTCACTCATCACGAGGAAACTTAAACAAGAGTGGAAGGTAATCGTGTAAACAAAAGACATAAACATTTATTTACAATCAGTTGTTTAGTACTACGAGATCTCATTTAGAAGATTACATTTCCTTCCAATTACATCATAACCTGCTTCGCGGTAAAACCCAGAGTCGCTACTTCAAATCATATCAGATATCAATTCACTTAACAAACCTAGCAACAGAAAAGTGGACAACATTATGATAGCAAAATTCCCCACTTACATCACATGTGAAGCCCTCTCCGAAGTACCGAAATGCATTAAGGTTATAACTATATGATTATCTTAAGAATCACCGAAACCCCTTGCAGATCACCTTTTTGACTGCCAAAATCCCTCTCCTGTTCTCGCGTCGTATTCTGCGACTTCCGGATAGTGTTCTGTCTCTTTTCCTGACTCTCTTATACACAAAGGGAGGCTATCCTGCTCCCTTTCTGATTGGCCACACAATTCTCATTTGCAAAGGGTTATAATAAGAGAAGAAAATCTGACCGGTTCAATGTTACAACGTCATTGTCCCAAACCACTTCCCGTCCGTTTGTGAGAACCATCGAGCAACTGTCCAAGGATTGCCCTGGGGTCTTCCATGTTGCAGTGTACGACTCTTGGTTGTGATCATTCATAAGAGTCCCTTGATTCTCCAAAGGGGGTGGGGGTTATGGTCCCCTTGCCCCCACATACCTGATCACAGTGTATTTACACGGAACCTTCTGATTTGAATAATTTTCTGTAATAGTATGGTATGAGATTTAGAAGATTACGGTTTTTGAATAAAAATTCATAAAAGTAAAAAAAAGTAATAAATTTCCTTAAATATTAACTGCAAGTTTAAATCAGTCTTGGCCCTCTTTAACAGACTGACCTTTAGTATGTTCAATAATATTGGCTCTGATCCAGTTATTAAAATTCTCAAGAGGTGGGGGTATAGTCCTGTCACAAAGTATTATTTGAATAAACATAATCTTACTTGTACTATTAAAATTTTTAAATTACATTTATAGCGATGTTCTGTTTTGAAAACCTGATCGTTGTTCTCTTCATGTCCATATTCTGTGGCATTATCATCACCATTGTTTTTCTGACTATCTTTCCCATTCTTTACATCCTCATTGAAATTTTCTTTAGCAGCATCCATCATCAACTGTAGAAAATCATTCTTTGTCTGTAAAAGGAAAGGAAATTTATAGCATTAAATTCCGACAGTTCAAGCTATAACAAATTACGTAATTGGTTTCAGAATACCATTAGTTAAATGAGAATAAAAGTCTCATACGAATGTAAGAGAAATAGGCTTATTTTTTCCCGACATACATAATAGAGAAAATATAGAGTAAAAAAATAAGAGTGAGAACATATTATCATTAAAACATTATAAATAAAATTCCCTCAAGCAGCTGCTTCCCACAGAAGTGTGGCAGGAGCCTGTCAGTTTATACGCCATAGTAGAACGTCTATGAGGATGGCATGACCTCAGGAGAAAAAACAATAAAAACATCCATGCCTTACCCGGGACTCGAACACAGATCCCGTAGATCAATGGCTAATGGCGCTAACCACTCGGCCACGGGGCGGCTTTAAAAACTTTGGAGATAAATTAAATTCTTTCTAAGTTAATAAATAAAAACAATATTTCTAAATTATTATCTTCGATATCATGACAGTAGCATCCAGTTTCCTCAAGAATTTTATTATTTCCCTTAAACAAATAGTTGCAACCGAACTCCTAAATTCACAGTGATCTCCATATTTCGAATACCGTTCTCACACATTTCTGTAAGCTTTTTCTTCGCGTTGAATTGGATGGCTTTTCCTTTATTTCACTCACTTTCCACAAAAACATTATTATCATCCGTAATAATATTACGAAATATTTTTTTAAATCGAAAAATCTTGAGAGTAATCCATTCTAACAAACTGAGGTAGGACCAGCTGAAGACTGACTGGCGAGTCAACTACCTAAGTGCACACACACACGAATATCATACTGTCTCCATACAGAGATGCAAGTTGTTAGCGAATGTTTGGCAAATGCGCATCTTTCGTTGTACTCTTTAGAAGTTTTGGATATTACAGAAATAAAAAGTGTCAAAAAAAATAAATCGTTAAATGAGAAATCTTTAAGCGAGAAATTCATATGTCAGATCTAACATTTGGTATTCAATGGAGTCTTAAATATTTCTGCAGTAATTCAAGGTATTCATTTAATCATAAATATTGTATGTGTTCAAGGTCGGATCTAGGAGAAAGCCAAGGAGTTGATCCCCCCAACCTCCTTGAAAATGCTACTAAGGATAATGGAAGTTAAAAACATTAAACTTGTGAATATTGTGCACATTGTTTCAAGCAATTTTATATAAGAAAAAACAAAACTTCTAAAACGAAGAGGAAAACATTACACTGGAATAGAAATTCAGTCTCTTATCCACCCCTCTTTTAACGATTTCCAGTCCGATTGCGCGTCTAAGTGTCCCCCCTCCCTTCACCTTTTCTAGCCCTATTGATTCTCTTTCCATACATCCCCTTCTTCTCTTTTTTTCTAAATCCGGGCTGTTTCCAACACAGTTTTTTTTAACTGTGTTGTTTGTAGGTTGCACGAGAAACTAGGTTAAAGCTGATAAAGCTTACAGTTTACATCTATTTAAAAATGTTAAATTTCGTTTAAGAGTGAGGAATAATATTCTCTAATGGAAATATAACTTTATTGACCTAATTTTAAAGATGTGTAACTGACTCAAATTCAAAGTAAAACTATTTATCGGTAAAAGTTCAGTAGATGCTCTGTTACAAAATAATTTTGTTACTTAAGTTGAATTTTATTTTAAAAAGCTTCGAAACCTTTTTGAATTTAAAAGAAAGTTAGTGTTTTTAGTGAAATGCGCTGATTTATAAAGCTTCGTAATATCTATAGAGCCTTTTCTGGCTTTTCGAAATCCATTAACGCTTTTCAAAGATCATTGTTAAGTGATCCATAAAAATTTATCTATGCTTGAAGTTCAAAATAATTAACATACTGGAATTCATAATTTTTTTTTTCGAAACTCGCAGCCATGTCCACGTTCACTAGGGAACACGATTGCTTGGAAAGGCCGCCATCCATTGGATGGGACATTAAGCCGCCGTCCTAGTGCGGAAGAGCCTACTATGTGTACGTTAAAGAACCCGCTGAATGGCTTTGACGGGAGGCTACCATCTGTCTCCTAACAGTTGCCCAATGAGTACACTTCCCTCAACTTTCTATGAGCCCTGGGGATCCTTCTGACTTAGCAATATAGCCATTCTGGGCAAAAAATGACACTCATAGGTTAAACAACTCAACCCAGAATTTTTTATTTTGTCTGAATAGCTTTTTCCTAATTGCTACCTAGAATCGAGTAAAAGAATCATACATTAAATTTTAAATATGAACTAATTGTTTTAAAATATAATAAAGGTATTCACTAATTAACGAATTAAATAATTTATTATATCACGTGAAGTACCATACTAAAAAAAAAAGAACTAAATCTACATGAAATGTGCTTTTCAAAGAACTTCGTTTCTTACTTACTTGGCCAGTTCGTTTCCGCTCTTTTATAATTTGTAGTATTATATCCAAAAAGAACTCGTTTGCTCCAGGGGAAAGGATAGAAATCTTGAACAGTCTCATAATGGAAGGAAAAAATACTGAAATAATTCGTAAATTTTCTTAATATAAGATATAATTTTATGTTAGGTAGTTGTACTTAATTTTCGAAATAACGCTTATATTTATAGATTTGAGTTCGTGTTTATAAAATCATCGCAGAAAATGCATGCATTGTTGGATCGAGAATAGATTTCTAATAATTAATTTTTAAAGCACGATGAGGCATTTTCCAGTTTCACCGATTCCCAGATTCAACATTTAAGTTAATGGTTACTACCAAGAAATTTATCTTTGGTTGGCTTTGAAAAAATTGAAAACTATTGTTTCACTTTATCTTCTGTCGATTGTAAACATTCAAATACTTTTGCTTCGAGAAAAATGATTAATTTTTTTTTCATTCAACATGTTCCATAACTGTTATGAATTACGATTTTGCATGTTTTGCTTCCGTGAATCTCCATTTCCTCTGTCAAAAATCTGAAAAACAGTAAATTTTAAATGAATATATTTAATAATCTATTCATATTACTAATTTGACGTTTAAGTGGCAGTGTGGAGATCAAGGAGTTTACAGCGACCTCAACGATTCATCTTTTCAACCCAGGAGAGTAAGGGAAGGCTACACGTTTTAATTTTAAGAGATAAATGAAAATTTTCTGCTGTTCCAGTTACGCTCTGTATGGACGGATATTATCGTCCTGCAAAATGAAATAGTTTCCTATTGCAGATGCATAAAGTCGCATAAAGTCTCACCTAATGAAATGCCTGCATCACCCTGATCATGATAATATTCTCTCCGTAAGTGTCTCTCTTGGCGATTTCCGAAGAATGCTACATGCCCTTTTTCACTCGAAATCAGTTTACGTCTCGACTCGTTTTACTGCGAAAATCTGGACTCGTCAGCAAAAAGCATTGAGCCCCATTGATCTTGAGCCAATCACGATATTATCTAACCCACTTCACTCGTTTCCTTCTATGCCGTGGGGTGACACGGGCACACAATGTACAGGTCGGCGAGCATAAAACTCACCTACAACAAGCATCTTGCTAATGGTGAATGCTGAAAAGAATATGCCAGTAGCCCCACGGAGAGGAGAAAGCAGTTGAGCCAATATTGTGCGATTTTGTCTTCGAACTATAAGACAAACGCAACTCTCTTTATTTGCTACTGTTATCCTTGGAAGAATCCTTGATGGTTTTCTGGAAACGTTATTTGTCTCTCGAAACCGTTGCCATAACCATTTAATTACAGATGGGCTTGCATTGAGACATCTCAGATTAATGCTAGTGATTATCCTGCTGTTATTCACCCAATCGCCATCCATTAGATGCGGACAGGGGTTGTCCCAAAGTGCAGTTCCTAGCTTCAAGTCCCAACTTTGCCACTATCGAAATTTATCTTTACTAAAACCCCTTCCTGTCCTCGGTCAGAAAAGAGAAATCCGGGGAGCTGGGAAATGTCTCCGTCCGTCGGATGGGATATAAAACAGTTTGTGGAGGAGAATCACACTTATGCACGATAACGAACTCTCTAGATAGCTTGACAGGTCTCTTCTTTCCCTTAACAGTTTTTCAGTGGGTTCCCTATTCCCAACTGACTCTGAGTATTTGGGCTTTGTGACCTGGCCATTTAATCCATTGTGTTTACAATAGTGCCCCTCAGAAGAAAACAACCCAAACTTCGTATCAAACTTTCAGCTAAATATCTCTGTATCGTTGCATAAAAAAATCACTTTTCAGCGAATACAATACGAATCAAACATCGAATGACGCAGTGAAATTCATGACCATTTTCAAGTTAGGGCGATATTCATCTGCACATGCGTGGAGCCTTCACTCAAATAGTATTCAGCCGTTTTACAATTGTAGCAAATTATGCTTAATTTTGGTGAAGATATTTAGAAATATTTCGAAATACTACGAAATTCTCTTTAAAATGCAAGGTAAATTCCTTTTAAACGGTATAAGGTAGTGTATTATGAAACATTATAGTTCTAGGAAGAGCTCTGTATACATTTTCAAACAATTATAGAAAACTTACTTCCAACAAAAATACGCCATGGAAAATTTGTGCTGAAAACTTTTCTGGCAGTCGTCACGAAAAGATTGTTAGGATCATTATGAGAATCAATTTTAGTGGCAAAGGCAGTGCTCGCAATAACATCCATGGTATATGCTCCGAAGAAACTATATACATAAAGAAAAAATAATCTTTATATATTATGATATAATTCATACAGTGGATGTCTGCTAGTCTTATTTAATTGGGACACAAAATATCTTGGTAAGAGAATTTCACGGTCGGTGAGCAAGAGGGACCAGTTTTTGTTCCAAATAAAATTATGCAAATTGTTGTTTTATGTTGTTATTACAATGCTATATAGATAATTTTTTAATAAAGAATATGCAAAAAAAACATGATCTTTTCTTTTCCGAGAAAATTTGCATGTTAAAATAAACGAAACTTTAAATTGCATTTTAATAAAAAAATTTTAAAATTGAACAAAATTTTAAATAAAAAAACATTTTTTTTGAAAACCTGTTCAGAAATCATAAAATAATTAATACTTATAAACACAAAGATTCGTTGCATTTTAATAAAATAAACTTAAAAAATTATGAGTAGTGTAAATTTAATTAAAAAATAAGCCCTCTCCCTGGGGAGGGCTTATTTTTTAACGACCGGAAGTGCCGACCCCCCTCAGGTGTGGGGAGGGCTTAAATTTCTTGATGGGTCCCCGAAAAAGGCCCCCTGGGGAGGGCTTATTTTTTTTTTAGCAATAGCCGACCGGAAGTGTCGACCCCCCGCAGGTGGGGGATGGGCTTCCTCCCCACACGTGTGCTGGAGACGGGGAGGGCTTATTTTTTTAACGACCGGAAGTGTCGCCCACGCAGGTGGCAGCCCCCAAAAAAGGCCCCTGGGGAGGGCTTAATTTTCTTCATAGCGCCGGTGTCAACCCAAAAAGGCCCCTGGGGAGGGCTTAAGTTTCGTGATGGCTTTCCCCCCAAAAAAGGCCCCCTGGGGAGGGCCTTGGCTTCTTCCCACGCGTATTGTTTTCCTTGCGCCCTTGGTAGGTTGGGGGGGCCCACACGTGGGCTTTTGATTTTTTTCTTGTAAACCTTCTGATTGGTTGTTAACTCTTTAGTCTCTCTGAGTGATTGGGCATTAACCCCTTCGCCCCACAATTTTTAATTGGTTGACCTTATTTTTCTGTATTTTGGTTGGACGCGTTGCTCATTGGTGGAGGTTTCGAATGAATAGGTGCTGCAGGGGTTCGGGAGCCGCAGTCATGACTTTCCCAGACATTGTTTTGGAATCCGTGCAGAAGTATTGATGTGTCCAGCCTCGTGATAAATTAGCGCCTGTGTTTCCTGGACTCCTGGAGAAGTTAGTGTGTGACAGCATCATCAGCCAACTTACCGATCCTGCTGTAGAGAAAGTAGCGCTCGTGTTCACGCTGAAAGCCCATAAATATGGGTATCCTGTGCTTGAAGGGCTCGAGAATGCCGACTTTGAAGACCTGGTAGAAACAATGAAGGCGGCCCGCGACCTCTCATCAGCGTGAAACCAGGTATGCTAGACATTAACTGTTCTACAGATCAGTGTGAAATACGTCACGTCTGTTGTGTGCTTGATTTAGACGGCTTCACCATGAAAGGAGAATTCCTGACCCGTGAACTTGGTTATTCGAACTGCAGGGGTCTGACCGGTGTCTACAGATTCGACCTTTCCTTCGTGACGTACATTGCTCAGAAGGACTGGAAGTGTATCCGTCACATGACCAAGCACGTCATACGGCTCCCCTTTTATCCTCGTACCGGTGAAGTGGTGTGGGAGTACGACTGCCTGGAGGATATACTGCAGATCATTTTCTTCTGTCGTCGCTTACAAGGGCAGGCTCCACGAGAAGCAGTTATTGGACAGACTCGGTATACCCTCGTTCGATCTAGAGAAAATCGGCTGCCCACGCTTCAAAGATCTTTCTAAAATTCCTGGAAAGGAGTGTGGTTACCACGAGGGTCGTGACGTGCACTGCGCACAAGCCGAGACAGCCGCATTCAGCACATGGATGAACGAGTATATCGAGAACACGCAATAGACCGGTCGTTAATTGGTCAACCCCATGGACAATTAGAGGCTTTTCCTCTGTGGACTTGTTCGACGAACCTGACTATTTCGCCGAGGATGTCGATCTAGAGACGACTCGCAGACGTGGAGCCTGCCCTTGTAAGCGACGACCTTTTAATGAAGAGTATGTTGAAGAGGTAAGCCAACCTCATTTTAAACTGCCGGCCGTCCCTGTGACACCGCCACCATGCCCAGTTCCAGTGTGCCCCCCCCCCCCCCGCCTCTCAAGCCCAAACCTAGGCGGAAAATGACCTGGAAACCTATACCTCCCAAGTACGTGGATTCGCCCCTAGAGGGGCAACCTTCTCAAACTAGAGGGGAAAAACGTGACGTCACCCCCATCCAACAGAGACTTAAACGTCTCAAAACGCTGTAGGTCAGTTTTCGTAGTTCCCCCATTTGTACCCCACTTTACCGCTGCAGGCTCCGACCTCCACAACCTGCGGAATTCACTGCCTGTATTTTCTCTTTCTGAGGTCACGAGGAATGTCCATGAAATGATTCCTGAAGGAACGTTATTCGTGCGACCTCGTATTTAATGAACTACTGATGGCGTTATTTAACCAACTGCTGAAGTATTAAACAGCATTTGCCGATCATGCAGTCACCGAGTTCAATTCTTGTTTGTGGCCCAAGTCAGTGTGGGAAAACAACGTTTGTCTTGGACCTCATTCGTCACGCAGAAAATGTATTCACACCTAGCCCCACCAGGATCATTTACTGCTACTCGTTATGGCAGCCAGCCTTTGAACCTTTCAAACGGAAAATGGAATTTGTGGAGGGTTTCCCCGACCTACAACTGAATGCGAAACAGCATACGCTATTAGTGCTGGATGACATGTTCGTGCTAGCCGCCGGTGATACAAGAGTGTCTGATTTATTCACGAGAGGCTCCCATCACCTCAATGCGACCGTCATTCTAATCACACAGAATTTATTTTTCCAAGGTAAATGTGCGAGAAATATCAGTCTCAACTCCCGTTATTTATTTCTGTTCAAGTGTTCCAGGGACATGTCGCAAATCGGGTATCTGGCTAGACAGATGTTCCCGGGGGAGTCTAAAATATTATTGGATGCATAAACTAGCGTCACGGAGGCCCCACGGTTATTTGCTGTTAGACTGTACGGTGAACACATCAGACGATCAGAGACTCAGAAGCAGGTCCTCCCTAACGAACATTCAGAAATTATTTACATGAGGAATGAAGATTAAACAGCAGGGACCCTTTCTTCGCTACCTGTTGAGCGCTCCACCTAAAAAGCGCGCATCATTATTAAAAAACGTCAGTGACAGCGAACTCCTCGCTCTGTGTGAGATCTGTTTTAATTTAGTGAGAGCCAATCTTCCCATCTCGGGCTCCGTGCTTAAAAAAATTAGCGAAACATAAGTGCGTCATCAGAAGACTCGCGTCGAAAAAGATTAGCTTGAAGGCTAAACGAAGCTACCTGAATCAGAAAGGGGCGGGATTTTTATTACCTTTACTGGCTTCAGTCGTGCCGCTCATCACAAATTTATTCAAACAATGAGCCTCACAGTTAAAGCTGTAGCAAAACGTCATCTGAAGACGAAGACAGAGCAATTAGACACCGACATGCAGCGAATATTGAACACCCGAGGCAATGCTGACGATAAAGCCTCTGCTTACCTCGCAGTTTTGAGAAAATATTTACAATACGCCCGAAAAGCCGAAAATCCGGAAGAAATAATATTGACGCCAGGACTGACGCAAAAGGATATCATTGATATGGCTCCTAAAGGTTGCAAACGTAAAGTTCAAGAAAGGATAAAGACTCTACCGGAAGCAGTGCAATGGGATTCCAGAGGACGCTTGTTACATCAGGGGAGACCGGTGTTAGGATCTCACATGACCGACTTACTGATGGAACCGATCAAAAAACAACAGAAATCTGATGTCCCCGGCCAGGAACATTTCTGTCAAATGCTCGACTGGGAAATATTTTAATGTAATGTGTACGGTTAAATAAAAAATATGTGAACGTTGATAGCGTCTCGCGTTTTCAAAATAATAAGCAACTATGAGAAATTAATAAGCAGCTACTCCCTCAGAAAATGAAGAAATACTTTCAATAAAATCATTTTTACACTACAACATGGGCAGATCTGTTAATGAACCAAATAAAGAATATGCATTCCCACACTTGGTTCGAATGTAGGGGTTCGTTGACTGTATCGAGTAACCTGTTAGGGGCCCAGTTCGGGTTCGAACCGTGGTCTTATTCGACAGTAGACTATAAGTATTCCCACACTTGTACCGGATGTAGGGCTTCGTTGTCTGGGCGTCTGCATCTGTTAGGGGGCCACTACGGGTTCGCCAACACTACGGGTTCGCCTACGGTTTCGCCAGCGGTTTCGCCACTTGGGAGCGCAAGCGTTTTCGCGCTCATTCGCCATGCAGTATGCTGTTGAGGCCAGGAAACTGACGCTGCATTTCCAAGAGGGGTTCTTCCCTCTAACTCAGGGCCCATGTGACTGTAGTTGTCACCTACAGCCACGGCCTCGTACCCCTGATGGAGCCCGGGCCAGTGTGAGACAACCGTCCCCAATCCCCGATACGAGGTGACGGGATTGGTGGGATTTTCGTCGCCGTCAGTGTACTATGACTTTCGGTGGCGACGCGCCAGCGACTCTGCGCGGGACCGCGCAATGCCTGTGCTCCTGTCACCATGTGCTCTCTCAGCCATCCCCACGACGCCCACCGCCGTGCATCCGGGGACTGTGAAACGATGGTAACGTCTTAGCTGTGATACCCCCACGGAGGGGGATTTTACCTGAGACCCCACCTATAAGGGGCGATGAAGTAACGCCGCATGCGCTACGCAGGCGGTTGTTCTAAGCGCCGAAGATCTCGTGAGGTCTTCGCCGCCTGTGATGTTTCTGTCTTCAACCCTCTAGTCTTGCTTTTCTTTCCCATTTCCGCCATCGCCTTCCATCTTTAAAAAGGCCCTTTTAAAGGCCACCCAATTTTGATAAGGGGTTACCCTATCGTACAAATTATTTTACTAGGTAGGAACGTTCAGTTTTTATACTTGTGTTTTTATATCTCTTTGGTTATACTTGCATTTTCCTAAAGTTATATCTCTTTGGTTATTTAAAAAAAGTTTTGATAATATGTCATTTACTGTAATTCATTTGCAATTACTAAAAGCTTTCATAGTGAACCTTAATAGTTAACCATATGAATCAAAGGTAGTAAAGAGCCTGACTCGAGGTTATACTTTGGAAGGTAATTCCAACAGATGCATCGAATAAGTTAACCCCCAGAACCATGCATTGTTTTCAAAATTACTACTTTTAGCATGTACAGACCTTCTTCCTCTGTTTTTATAATTTTCTACAGATAGAGCAAAAAGAACGCCCAATTGTGTTTCACATATTGCTTTAAGAAGTTTTTCGCCTTAAGAATTTTTATATATATTTACGGTTTTACACCTTAAGAATTTTCATACTTGTGTTTTCAGATATCACTTTCAGATTTTGCCCCCTTTTCATAAATTATTAAGTTTTTCACCTTAACAATTTTTATATATATATATTTAAAAATTTTTATACTTTCATATATTATACTTGTGTATTTTTACGTCTTAAGATTTTCCCCGCTTTTCATATATTATTAAGTTTTTCGCCTTAAGCATTTTTATATATATTTAAGAATTTTTATGCTTTCAGATATTATACAGTTGGATTATTAAGTTTTTTTGCCTTAAGAATATTTATGGCTTCAGATATCACTTTCAGATATTATAGAGTCGATTATCCCACAGGTTCCACCACGTGAGACTTCAAAGGTAAGTGAATTTTTCTTTACCACCACCCTCTTTGTAGGAGAAACTCATAGATCACAGGGGTTTAAACACATTTATTTTAGGTTAATAACTTGAACAAACAGAGTATAACAATCATTCGTGTGACATAGCTTGAACAATATTTAAAATAATAGCAGTGGTATAAAATCAGTAACATAACCCATAGTATGTTGAATAATAGCAGTAGTATAAAATAATAATGCAGATGTATAACATATTTAAAATGCGTACACGTCCAAAATATTGGCTTAAACAACATTTGAAAACTGTGCATGAACCATAATAGTATTTACAAAACCTGTGCATTATTTACAAAACCTGTGCATTATTTAAAAATATGTGCCTGACCAACATTTAAAATATGTGCATGATTTACAAAATATGTACATTATTTAAAAATATGTGCAGAAAAGTCTTGAAAGTGGCTAAAGAATGTGAAACATGTGTATTACGAGGACTGGTGGCTCGCTGTCGGCAACGGTTAACAGGAATTTAGACTTTTGTAACCGAAAGGGAATGTGGCACTTTGCCCAAGTTTAAAGATTCTCTTGTTACAATTAAAAGAGACTTTTTTTATGAAAAGGGCGGTTGGTGAGGGTGGTCTTGTGTTTGTCAATTTGGACATTGAAGGGGATGGGAAAAGTGGTAGGGGGACCTCCTAGAATTAAATCGTGGAGAAGCTCCGTGGTGTAGCGTTCCCTGTTGCGCACACTCAATTTAAATCCTTTCGCACGGGTGATAGTTTCGCCGTTCGAAAGTTCCAGGATGTAATTTTTCGGGGCTATGGAGATGTATCGATCTATAGTAGTGTTTAGACCATACTGATCGGTAATCTCGTTTTTAAAATAACCCATAAAATCTGAGGACTCTGGAATTAATGTGTCGCCGGGAAAAGTTTTAAATATGCGCGAAACCGTGTCGGCATAGAGGGCTCGATGTTTTAATTTGGAAAGCATGTCTAATAGAACGAGCCTCGCCTGGAAGTGACAACAGAGGCTGTGACGACACTTACTTTCGGGTTGGTAGGGGTGAATTCTTTTGCGGGTCTGTAGGTAACTAGGATATGATCCAAATTGACCGCATGAAGGTCGGTGAGAATTTTGGAGTGATCGTTCGCTAAATCCAATAATTTTATGGGGTCGTCGATGATCTGGGACACTGGTCTAGAAAGATCTTTCGACACCTTCCTATACAAGCTGTTGAGCAAGGCCTTCCCCAAACGTCTTTTGGTACCGTTATACTCAACTTCCTGTGGGTTAATTCTCACTCCTTCTGCCTGAAAGAAATCTTCACAGAATTTTGCTTTTTCTTCGTCTGCGTTAACGTTTGAAGGGAAACCTGAATATTTTTGTTTGGCTTCTAAAAACGTGTTGATGTATTTGCGAAATAAGACGGGGTCCTGGGTGGTGTAAGTAATAGTTTCCGAATAGTGCCAAACATCGTGAATTTTGAGAATTTTGTAGCCTTCACGGACTGCTTTATATAATTCCAGCGACATATAAGAGGCAGTGAGAGCTCTCTATGCTTCGGAGTGAGTACATGGGTCTACCTGTGCTAACTCTGCCCAAGTGCTGCACAGAGGGAACAACAGTTTGTTGCGACAACGGTAGGGGAATACGGGGATGTAGAGGTCTGTAGGAGGAAGCACCATGCAGTGTATGATACCGAAATATGCATCAGGGGCATAATCAAAATTTTCGGTGATCCTCCTGGAGTGTTTGACAGGGAAGACCTCCCTCTTACAAATCGCGGGATAGAGCGAGTTCATGTCGAAGTACTTCACGTCACAATTTTCGACCTTCGTGTCGCAAAACAAGGAGAATATCTCCGTTCGCCCACCGTAGAGGAAGGAGCGCCCGCTAATTATCCTTACCTCTTCTGTCTGCTGATAAATGCGCACAGCGGTGGGATCTGTTTTGAGTAGCCGGTCGAAATCGTGCTCCCAGCACACTCTGTACCTGTAATCAGGTAAAAGTTGACGAATGCACTGCTCTCTATCTAGGGTTCTTAAATAATTTAGAACCATGGGCTGACATGTGGGAGGGTGAGTAATGCCGGGACTGTAGCATTCGGGACAGGAGTAAAAATAACATCCTGCAAAATCCAGAGCCAGCTTGGTCTCCCTACACAGACCGTCCAAAAAATAAGGGCCAACTTTGGCTTCATCCTCTGCAGAGCACGCTGTCTGTAGGGTAAGATTCTCGATCTCTTCTATGTAGGCTAACCAGGCAAGTCCTTTCCTACTCCGGCGGTCGAACGAGGAATATCCGTTCGAGGGGTAAACGCCAATCACTCCTTCGGGCATGAATTTCTGTCTGTAGACCTGCAGACAAGCCGAAGAGAGAGTGATTTTAGAAAAAGGGTCTACCCCTGTCATCCCTAAAAATTCCGTTTGGAAGCTCTCACAACCTCGCATTAAAGTGTGCATGTCAGATTTACAGTATGCAATCATTTCAGATTTGAAATCCCAGTGAGTCCCCTGCACTGTTCTGTACCACTGAAACGCTGAAGCTTCTCTTGGGGTCATGTGCTGTGGTTCAAAATAATGGGGCTCGGGGATGGGACCAGAATAATTAAAGTTTTGCCGTGTACAAAAAGCGTGGGGGAAGAAACCTCTTTTAACTTCGGTGATGCCGAAAGTTTTTGGGAAAGAGCGAAGGGGAGCCTGAATGAAAGAAAGAGAATCGATAAACCTGATTTTGAGGCTAGGTAAATTAAGTAGAAGAATTTTGTTGCCGTTAAAAATCAATTCCGGCCTCAGGCACTTACGATAAAGGTAATTTAGAATCGGAATAAAATCGAATCCTCTACCGTTATGTGCGAGCAAAGTAACATCTTTAAATTTAGGCTTACCGTTGACGACAGCCAGCAACCAGTTCATAAAGTAATCCATATGGGTGAACTCTTCATATTTCCACACACCGTCACCTTCTTCGTAGGTGACGATGCACAGAATGGGGGTCAGCACTCGGTCTGCTTCTTCCACCGTTTCTATGTCGAAATAGAAACGGCGGCCTGTGACTTCACATTCTTTAGCACTTTCACACTCTAATTCTTTCTGCACACACTGGTGAGGCGGACCGGCGGAGGTTTTGTAGGTCTCCCCACAGTCGAGGCACCGGTGCCATTTAAAAAATGCGTGGTCAGCCACTGTTGACCTCTGAAGTAGTTACAGCACAGGTCACAATAAATAGACGCCCCACTTTTCCCACAGTCTGCCATCAGGCACGAACGGCAGACACCTTTGCAGATGTGGGGCTTGTGGTGCACAGGTTGGAGGCACGGGACACAGAATTCCTTTGCCCGGAAGTATCCCGCCGGACTGATGACGACGGAGAAGTGACTGGTTTCGTGCAGGAGGAAGATGATGATGGGTGCCTCCTGCTTCCCAGCGAAGATGACACGGAAATCATCCTGTGCCCTGAACATGATGATCCGGTATTCGGGGTGCAGGAACAGCTGGAATGTGTGGAGTTCGGGCAACCTGCACTTGCCCTCTGGGATCCCAGCCTTGCGATAAAGGACCTGTGCCTCGTCACGTTGTCGCGGTCGCCTGTGGTCACAGATGTACTTGAAGGTGGTCTCTGTCAGCACCCCCTTCTTCCTTATACACAGGGCACGACTGACGACGAGGCTCCGGGCATGGCACAGGTTGTCATCGTTGATGATGGTGATCACGCTCATTTTTCTGTCGTTGAATGCAGCAAGGTCTGCCAGAGGTCTGCGGCGTGGTCCAGGGGTCTCACGAACGCCTCCGGAACGTTCCAAATCAGCGGCGGCAAAGTCGAAGAATAAATCTTCATCAGTGCCCACCGCTTCATTGGAATTTATAACACCTTTTCAATGGCCGCCATGAATTTTTCTGCCGTGACCTTGTTACGTGTGAACAACGGCAGGTTGATGGGATTCCGGAGGCATTTGGAACGAACGAAGACCCGCACATGTGAGTATTTTTCTTTTGGCACCAGTTCGTCGAAAAGCTGCTGAACAGACAGAAGCATGTCCATAAATTCTAGAGGGTCCACACGGTCGACGTTGATCATTCGGACCATGTGGGACGCAAAAATCGCCTTGTATTTGGCGGATCTGAAACGGCTGGAGCATGTTATGACATGTCCAGGAGACGCACTCGCCTGCATGATGTCGTGCACAGGCGTGGAAGATGCTGAAGCGGTGACATGTAGCGGGACGCTGGGCTCATCTCCCTCAGGTCTATGAGACTTCAGCGTGGGGACTTCACCACGCAACTGATGGCGCCTCTTCAGGCTGAGGCGCCAGGTATGGGACGCATCTCTGCTTACTGCGGTGGAGGTCCCTGGCTGTCCAGGGGCACCTCTCGGCTGACCAGGAACATCTCTTGGTGCGTCGGCAGGCTTGGAGGTACTCAATGATCCAGGGGATTTAGACTCCAGACTTTTCAATATAGCCTCGAGCTCACCCTGGATCCGGCTTAAAGCAGTGAGTCTCTCCTCATAGGGCAGCTCCATGACTGAATGACGCTTATCGGGCTCGTGCTGGAGTTTATAATCCCTTTCAATGCGCAGGAGTGGGTCTTCCCACCTCCCACCTCCCACCTCCCGCCAATGGCATTCATTTTTTTTTAATTTCGTTCCCGCCTCGTGACTGTGTCTACCTGCGTGGGCGGATTCCGCCAATGGTCATTTTCAGGATGCGCAAGAATCTGTGTAACAGGAAATGGGGGAGTCAAACCCTTCCTCCCTAGGCCGTCTCTCACGCTCGCGAGTCCTCCCGCCAGTGACGCCCGTTTTTTTTTAACATTCCGTTCCCGCCTGCGTGGGCGGTTTCCGCCAACGGGCATTTTCAGGATGTGCAAGAATCTGTGTAACCGGAAATGGGGGAGTCAAAACCTCCCTAGGCCGTCTCCCACGCTCGCGAGTCCTCCTGCCAGTGGCGTCCGTTTTTTTAACATTCCGTTCCCGCCTGCGTGGGCGGTTTCAGCCAACGTGCACCATACTGCCGCAGGCGCCAGACAAATGCTGAGAGTCTCTGATACGCGTGGGGATAGGAAATGGGGGTGGAAACCGTCCCTAGGACGTCTCCCACAGACAAGCATACGCGTGGGAGGAAGCCCTCTCCATCGTGGGCCAGGAAAAGCATACGGGTGGGAAATGGGAGAGGAAGACCATCCCCCCCGCCAGCGTGAGCGACACTTCCGGTCGTTAAAAAATTAGCCCTCCCCGTCTCCAGCACAGGTGTGGGGTAGGTAACCCAACCTCCCTCCAGCGTGGACGACACTTCTGGTCGTTAAGCCCTCCCTAGGACGGCATGCAAGTGGCAGGAAGCCAAAAATTAAGCCCCCCCCCCAAAAAAAAAATTAAGCCCTCCCCAGGGGGGACTTTTTTGGGAAAGCCATCAAGAAATTTAAGCCCTCCCCATCTCCAGCACATGTGTGGGGGAGGAATACCATCCCCCACCTGAGGGGGGTCGGCACTTCCGCTCGACCCCCTCCCAAAAATTAAGCCCCCGACGCCAGCGTGGGCGGTGACATAGTTCTATGCTAGGAGATGCTTAGGGGGCCATATACAAAAAAAGACGCTATCTCCGGGGCGACACTACTATTATGGTAACAAAATTTAAATTAAAAATGTTTTCTTTGGCAACCTGTTCTAAAAAAAAACCAACACCCATCTGTGGAATCACAATTCATTAACTCCATGAATAGGAAAATCGTTTTGATTGTTCGATGTGGATGGAGGAGACAGATTCTTGACACTCTTTTGAAGGTGAACACACCGGAATCTCGTTCTTCTTGAAGAAGGAATCAATTTTCACCTATTTCTGTTTCGTCGTTACATTCATTTCAGCTCAGTATGAGGGTCAATTCCTAAATAAGCCTTGAATGCTCTGTCATTGTCAAGTTTCACTCATTTGAACTGTCAAAGCTTTTTCGCGTGCCTCGAAAAATCTCGGTCAAGCGGGTTTCATCGAGACTTTTTTTGATGCGTTTCAATAGAAAAATTACGGTAATGCGAACATCAAATATCGGAATAAGTAAGCGGCATCACTGTAAGCGGACAGCCACTCTACATATTCAATATTTATCAATAGTTCTATTTTTTTTATATCTACAAGCATTCTAAATTGTTACCGCTATCTATAACAGTGGTCGGCAACCTTTTTTAATACCAAGTATGGTATTTTGCACAATGTAATGAGTCACTGTCCGTCATATAGCTTTTTAATTCATTAAATAACAACTTTATAAGTAGTGTACCATTTTATTTTCAAAGTACAAACAGTTGTAACTAATTTTTAATCGTTTACTTGTTGCTGAACTTTAATGGTTGTCACTGATAAATTCGATTGATATTTGTGGTTTTTAGTCGAAAACATGGATTCCAACTTCTAATACGCCTGTTTGAGTTACACTGCTCAAAGTGGAAATCACAGCACTACGAAGGAAGTGATGTATACGCCCGAAACAGAGAGGACGGAAGCTATGAGGGTAAATGTGCAAATGATGAATGAAAATACAAACTAGTTTATGCTGTACAATTTTAAAATTTTAAAATTTTATATTCAAAATGTACAAATGATGAATGAAACTTGAGAACTCAAGATACATGCTTTTGTTGCAGATTCATCAGTACATAGTAGGCTGACCTCTGTCTGTTATACAAGCCTGTAGACGGGCATTTCATCAATCAGATGGTTAATGATGTTCTGAGGTATGGCGTTCCAAACAGCATCTATTGGACACGCACAGTAGCAGGTTCGCCACCAGAGGGAGGTGGTGAAGGTATCGACCCATAAGGTCCCACACATGCTCAATGGGCGGCAAGTTCGGGAATATGGCGGTCTCGAGAGAATATCCACACCTTGGAGACTGTCCATCGTTGCACGTGCAGTGTGTGGAGTTGTATTGATCTGCTGCAAAGTCAGTCCGGCATTGTGGTAAGGAAGGGTCGTGCCACAGGATTAATGATATCGTTGATGTACCCTCTCTGTTATCGCCACAGAAACATCGAGCAGAGGTGTCTGGTTACCATATGTGATGTCACCCCATACCATTGCACTATGGTGGTAGCCGTATGGTGCCTATGGTGGGTAACCGTATGGCAGCTGATACCATTGACGTCGCAGACGCCATGCGAACAAACGGCCGTCTGGCATGCCGAAATAGAATCTGGACTTGTCCACCATTCCGTAATCCAATGTTGCCTCACTCGACACGAGTTAAGATTGCATTACCGTGATATCGCTGCAAAGACACAAGCCGGACGAGTATCTCGCCTTCATTCCTGCATCATGTATACGTTGCCAATTGTTTGTGTGGAGACCACGGTACCATTCGTAGTCCACAAATCACTCTGGAGCACAATTACTGTGGTGAAAAGGTGTGAATGGCCCTCCTACAGAGCATGTGATCTTCATGTCTTGTGGTGCGGCATGCTGGTCTAGTACCTGTCCTTCGTGCAATTTGGTGTGGCATGCTGGTCCAATGCCTGTCCTCGTGCAATTTGGTGCGGCATGCTGGTCCAGTGCCTGTCCTTCGTGCAATTTGGTGCTCCATAATGTTGCGTGAGACGCATCTGTGCTCACATTTGCGCACCATGTGTGCTTAAAATTTCTTGCTAATTTCTAATCATTTAATAACGTAATTGTCATGTCCCTCGAATTTTATATTTATTTATTGTATAATTTTGTTATATTTTATTGTTATATATATTTTTATGTGTTCTTTGAAATGTTTGTGCTGGGATGTCTCACTGTTGTTGTTTTCGGGTCTGAAGCTGCTCCGTGCAAGGGTGCGAATGCCAGCAGTTGTCGATAGACGTTAATGACCGCCTAGGGCGCTAGCGCAGCGAGAAGGCTAGGTGGGAGATTTGAAAGCTTTAGTCTGTGCGTAGCTGTCGAATGAAGAGGGTCATTGCGACACGTGTCAAAAGGACGCCGTCTTTCTCAAAAGTAACCCTTGAAGTGAGTGAGGGTGCGATTCCAAGAGGGAATCGAGAAATCTTGGAGAATCTGTCTTTCAGGAGGAACCACAGTTCAGGAGGAACCACAGTGTAGGCAAAGGAAAATCCTTTCGCCGAGTTTTTGAGGTCTGTAAAGTGAGAATTCGCAGAGTGTGCAATTCTCCACCTCAGTATTATTGTTTGCAGCAGTGAAGCAGCAAAGGCCCACGGAGTGGAGCTCATTCCCAGCACATAACTGTACATATTATAAGTAAAGTGTGTCGTCCCTATCTACTCTCGTGCAGTTAATTGATGGACAGTTCCTATTCTTCATTCCACACAGTAAAGTTGAGGCATACAGTGGCACGGGCATCTCGTTCAACCCACGAATCTGTGAGTTTACACCGAAGTGAATTAAGTAGCAATATCATTCTCTCTCTCTCTCCTGTTCGCACTGGGTCATCACATCTGACATAGTCTTACAGGACAGGAACATTTAAAGGGTCATCACAGTAATACTCATTCATAAATTTCAACTCTCCATTCATGTAGTAGGCGACAGCAGCGACCCGAGTGATTTCGGGCATTTCTGGTGTGTTTAATCCCGACCTACATTCCTATTGCAGTTAGGAACCTTATTTCTAAACTCTACTCAAAAGACATAAGTGGGACCACCACATCAAATTCGGGACCGATCTCTCGAATACCTGCGAAATTACGTGAGCCGAAAACTTCCGCAATCGGTGACGTCACCTCGGATGAAAATTAATTAAGCCTTTAAAATATACACAGTCATATCAGAATAATATGACCACCTACCATAGTATATGTATGGTAGGTGGTCATATTATTCTGTTACGACTGTGTACGTTAGAGATTAGTAATCTAGTCAAGGAAAATTTTTATTCCGACTTTAGCAGCTCTTTTTTTTTAAAGAAAGTATAAAGAAAAACTTTCTGTTATAATTAATCTGAATTATTTATAGTTTCTTCACAACTCTGGAGAAAAAACAGAACTTTCTATCATGTTCATATGCGTATGAAAAAGGATTTATGTAAAATTTCAGACACCATTAAGTGATTTCTCTTTAGGATTAATGGATATCGTAAGAGCTGAAACAAACTCTTACATTATCCATCACCATCATTCCTTTCTTGAATGATGGTGGATCGAACATTTCTTAGGATCAACAATATTTAATTCCGAAAAAAGTAGAATGGGAAACTGAATAATTGGGGTAACACTATCTAAATACACAAAGGAGTGAACAAAACCCTTAAAGATTTATGCGTGTTCTGGTTTCGCATACAAGATTAAAGATTTGCAAAAAGACTTTACCTGTTAGTTTAGAAGTCAGGTTTGCTACCAATTGTACACGTTGGAGTAATAATTCTTTGAAGTTGCTTTATGATTGGGAAAATACTGCACAATAATAATAAACAATGAAACATTTTTAATGCATATTTTCACATCACCTTTTGACATCAACCGGCGTTCCATTCTTAGAACTTTTAAGAAAATTCTCTGTCAGCGTTTTTGATGAGTCCAGGATGATGCTCGTCATCTGCAAAGTAAATGGAAATACAAATTCATTCCATAACTATCCAGCAAACAAAAACAGAGACTGATTTTAAAATAAAAATAATGCTCATTAAAATTGTAAAACATAAACTAGTTTATATTTTAACAAAGAAATGAAGTAATATCTATCAAAAAGAAAGAATAATTCAATACTAAAATTCAATGCAAAATCAACGTGGTTATTTGTTTGATATTATCTCACAAAATATTTAACAGGTTTAATATTTTAAGAGGCCAAAATTATGATTAACATTCAACCGGTAATAGTAAACTCGTCAAAATTTTATTATCAATGTTTTTTTGCAACATCTACTTTGGTTAAGGTTGTGAGAGAAACTAAATTATACAGTGGTAGAAGAGAACTTAAGCATTACACTTTTAATTTTTTCAGTTGAGAAAGCAGGAGTGATAATTGTTCGAACTCGTTTCCAGTCCTCTCCGGTTAACCCTTGCACCATGCTGTCAAATACTGGTGATCCAGTTTTAACAGTCTGAAAAGGAATAAAAAAAAACTTTATAATAATATTTTGTTTAATTTAGTTAGCAAAATTAATTCTTTAATATCATCTTATATTCTCTTTTTCAAGAAACAAATCATTAGTGTTCATTTTGAAGATAAAGTAGAGAACAGTGTTTCTGAAACTCAAAGTACCCCTTTTTTACGGTACTTTTTTGTTTGAAGTACCCAAATACCTAAGGGAGTGCGCACACCGCAGCAATTTGCAACAGCAATGCGACTACAATTCGAAAGCAATCACGATGTGATTGTCGCATTATGAGTGTTTCAAACCAGTTGCTTACAGACCTCCACAAACTGAATCAATTAAAGGTTTTCTGCAATTCGATTTGTCTTTGTAAATAAATGTTCTGATACTTCATTCTTTCAATGATGTCTGAAGTTAATGATCCTGTGGTGGTGGCTGCGTAGACGATTAGGACAAATATAAGGCAACAATGGGGTAGGCCCAATTCTGAAACAAAACTTTTCTTCAGGAACATAAGCAGTTTCTCAAGACGAGCAGACTTGGGGTGCTGAGGAGGGCCGGATATTGGGGTGGGGGGCCAATTCCCCTTCTCCTTCAGAATGTTAATAACGGTAATAGGGCCAAAAAAATATTAAATTTCTTTATATTTCATACAAATCTTTTAAAAACCTTTTTAAAGACCTGTAAAACGGTTGGAGAAATGTTAAAATGCGGTGGAAACCCAATCTTTTTCCCTCCCTATAGTATCGCATAATAAATTGAGTGATTTTTTTTATATATTTATATAAGTGCATGATTATTTTAAAGATAATAATTTCTATTCTTGATGAATATATTTGATGATATATATCTATTTTGTTCTTGTGATATGGTTTTTGCCTGTAGCTATTTCTGTTGGCTGGGAATGTCGAGTTGGTGACAGTGCCTAGTGAACGAAAGGTAAAAAAAAAGTAAACGAAAGATAAAGAAAGTGTGAGAACATAGGAAGTGGTCTGCTTGCTATGATTATAGGAAGGGAAACCGCTGTCATTGCCGGTGATCGTGATCAGGCACCCTCCCCCATCTTCCCTTGTTCGTTCGCAAGGTGTTGCCCGCCGAATGACACTTTCTGGCACTGCTGTGTGGTGCGCAGAAGAGAAAGAGGAGCAAGCGGAAGTAAGAGAGACTCGATCGGACGTCAAGTGATTAAATAGGGCGATTTTCTCGGAGACTAAGAAACCGGAAGTAAGGTCTCAGGGAGGGTTTGATAGATTCAACCATAAGAATAGTCTGGATGACTATGCGTAACGAAGGTCTGTGTGACCATATGTAAAGCCAGATCTGTGTGACCACATTTATGTATCAAAGGTCTGTGTGACCACATTTATATATCAAAGGTTTGTGTGACCACATTTATATGAAACCAACCAATATCTCATTGATTTCTATGATGTATAAAAGATCTGTGTTACCATAAGAATCAAAGTCTTTTGTGACCATAAGAATCAAAGTATCTATGACCAATACTACTCAGTCTGTGCGACTAGCAGAGAACAACGATAGCCAACCTCCAAAGACGTATCCCAGCAATAGGAAGGCAACACTGATGAGAAAGATATGAAAAAGCTCATGTTAAGTTTGTAACAAGTATGTTCAATTAATCATCGTAAAAAGGTGACTATATCGCGATGGGATATAATTCCTCTCAAAAATTGCATCGTATTGGGTGGAACTATCAACTAGAAAAGCGCTCAAAGACACTGACACTGGATTAAATAATCCTCGAACCTCAAATAAATTTTAAGTGTTGAACGTCCCCTACCCTTTCCACTGAAGGCCAAGTGAAGGTTACCTCCATTGACCACAAGAGAGCTAGGGGACACGGCACCCCAACTTCTTTTACATTTTTCTTGTTCAATTGTGTGTTTTGGCCTCTTCCTCGATTTTTTTTCTAGATCCAGGCCTGTTTCAGAATCCCAAGGTTTTTTATCTCGACTTTTGAAAACGAGGTAAAGCAATTCAGATTACAAAAAAACATTCAAAATTGATTAAAATTGAAAACGTCATACTCTACTTAAGGTCACTTATACGGTCCACTGCAGTTTAATAGAATTTACACTAATTCTGTTTCAATATGTTTCTATAAATTTTCAGATCAATTCAACATATCACCGATGGAAAATATTCTTGTTCCATATCTATAAACAGCGAATGGATATTGTTGATATTCGAGACAGACGATATTGAGATATTAAATTTTCATCAGCTTAGTTTTCGTTATAAAAACGTGATTTACGAAGAGCCTCCAATTTTTAATTGAAATGAAGAATTTCTATTAAAACACGACGGGTCTGTTCCATATAAAATGACCGCTGAATATTCGTTCAGTTTGTTAAGAAGCAGTAAGGTTACCATATTTTTGAAAGAGAAGTTTAAATATTAACATTTTAATGTAATTTACGAAAAGATTATTGTATCTAAATCTTTCAATTAGCCACTGGGGCGGGCATATTTTAAGTGCATGAATCATTGATTTTAAGAACCTTCCTTAGAAAATAGGTTATTCAAACCTTCAAGTTAAAGTGTTTAACTCATGTGCCGTCCCCCTTTGGATATGCCAATGGAAGGAAATTTATTAAGAAGTAAAATTTTCCCCATGGGGAGGATTCAAAACTCCCTCCAGAAATACACCGTTGCCCAAAAGCATATTTACGATAAAAGAACAGCATGCTTTTCGAGACTCACTCTCCATTGCGATAAAAATCAAAGTGAGATAATCAAACCACATCAGAGGGAAGAAGGCGAAATTTATCAAACCTCACTGGAATTTGGAACCAAATTGTTTTTATTAATACTAGTAGCAAAATTATTTAAATTTCGAACTATGAAATCGTGCTTCTGCCTTTTACTTCTCATAGATAAAATAGTTTCTCTATTTTGCCGAAAAAGACAAGTAGAACCAGTTTTTCTCTTTTGCACTGAAGTGCCATTGAATTAGGGATAGGAGACGTTATCCAAATTCAGTACCACAAGTCCCACATTTGCGCGCTTGTGTGGCTGAAACTCTGGTCATATAGATCTGTCAGCTTCGGCCTCCCCAAGCATTCGTCGTGAGAAGCATAATGGTAAAGGCGCGGGATTTAGATGCATTTGACAGAGGGCAGATCGTAAGTGCCCGATGGATGGGACACTCGATCTCCGAAATTGTCAACGAACTTGAGTTTTCTCGTACGATAGTTTCAAGAGTGTTCCGGGAAAATAAAAATTCCGTCAAAAAAACAAGCACCCGGAAAAACTGCAAAGGACCACCAGCCTCGAATGATCGTGGGTTTCGTCGTCTGACCCGCATCGTACAGACCGATAGGGACCAGATAGTATGTGAAATCACCTCCCATCTGAATGTGGGTTCCAGCCGAGAAGTCAGTGCTCCGACCTTGCAATTGTCACTTCATCGTCTAGGCTTCCGCAGCCGCCGATCTACGAGAGTCCTTCTTCTAACGGCGCAACACAGGGTTCAATGCCTTGCCTGGGCTAAATAAAATCGAAACTGGACCATCGAAAATTGGCAACGGATAATCTGGAGTGATGAATCCCGATTTAAACTTCATCATGACAATGGGAGACTGAGGGTATGGCGTCAACCCCATGAAGTCATAGATCCTGTGTGTCAGGTCGGAACAGAACAATCTGGTGGTAGCTAGTGATGGCCTGGGGTGTCTTCAGTTGGACGTCTGTGGGTCCTTTGGTACGTGTGCTGACGACTCTCAATGCATCCTTGTACGTAGAACTCATGGCTGACCATTTACACCCATTTATGGCCATCATGCATCCCAATGGAAATGGCGTCTACCAGCAAGACAACTGTTAATCTCATAGGTCCAGGTTGGCTACTGCATGGTTGCATGAGCATTCTACTGACTTAGAAATAATGAATTGGCCACCTAGAAGCCCAGATTGAAATCCCATCGAAAATCTTTGGAATAAGGTCGAACAGAGTGTTCGGGCCCGTTACTCATCAGCGACGACATTGAGAGAATTGTGGACAGCTCTGGAGGATGCATGGGTCGCCATACCTGTGGAACATTTACGCAAGCTTGTGGAGTCCTTGCCTCGTCGTGTGGCGGCCGTTATCAGGCCAGAGGTGGTCCAACACGTTACTAGGTTGCAATCCATAATTCAATGGCACTTCAGTGTATACCTCATAAAAATCATGCGGATGAATATACGAGGTCTGGTGAGTAGCTGTTATATTTTTATGCAGTGAAAAAATATTCAGACAGAATTATATTACTCTATATATAACGTATTACTTAAAATCGGAAATCTTTAAAATGGAAACCTCTACTTGCAAATTGATATATATATATGAAATCATATGAAGTAATTAAAGAATATTGAGAAAAACATTTCGATTAGAAGCAAAGCATGCGAAAAATGTAAAGTTAACTGTACGCAAGCAGTAAGAAAATAATCTAGCAGTGAAATAATTTAATGTAAAAATTATCTGTTTTTAATAAGGCTACAGAAACTGAAACATTTTATCTGTATTGGAATTACTCGCTTATTCGTTAAGGGAAAAAAACATTTATTTGAATCCTTCTGATCGAATGTGAGACAAAATAATTTCTACAGCAAAATAAAGACCAATTTAAAATAAAATTAGCCTTTAATATACTCTTCGAAAGTTCCGTTCATTACTGGAATATAGAAATACGAAGGAATTTTGATTATCGGTAAGTTTAAACGTAGAAAATAGTTTTTATGAGTATTTCTGAGATTGCAATGAAAATTCAAATGTAAACACATGAGAAGATCGCGAAGGATTCATTTTATCATTTGATATTCAAATATTGCACACTCATCTGTAGTCAGCGTTTATTTTATTTAGCAAAATTACTTTGAAAATTCCTATCACAGTCGACTGAATTCTAATAAGTTATTGTGCGCCCTACTGAGAGTAAATTTTGCAATCAAAACGAAAGTGATACTAGCGTCATATTCTTCTCACGCCACAAAACAACACCTGGCATGAGAGTTTTATTAGTAGCTGCTATCTGAAATATTAAAACTTAATCTCTTGAACCTTAAAATCTCAGGGATCATTTCAACTAAACATAGTGCTGGTTAATAATCACAAGAGTTCTTTTAGTATTGTAAGAGTATATAATATATATCATATATATATAATGTTACGACAGATAAACGTGCTACAATGAACTTGTGATTTGATATATCATATTGATGCTTGCATGTACTTCAGCGTGCTAATTACGTCACTAACTACTTCGAACGAACTTATGTAACTTAAACTAAATAAGGAATAAGAGAATTGTAATTAAGAGGAATTAATAATGCGAAGGAAAACGTAGTTTATTTTAATCTGTGCACTATAGTATAAAGAAGAAATGTCTTTTTATTTGGTGTGTTCGCGGGAGGTTAAATAAGTTTATTATCATTGATCCTGTTAGTGGACTGGCAAGAAAAAGAAGGATGCTTAGGACCATGGGGGGATGGGCAGGGAGGCTCCCCCTCAAAGTAACTCGGAGTTGGCAAAATTCGAAGCGACTTTTAAAATCTAGGTGAGTTGCGAAAATTTGTCATTTTTTTTTTGGAAAATTAAGTAGTAGTAGTAAAACATTATCTTCCTTCTTCTGGACTACTTTGTAAGAAGGACCTTGGCCCCTCTATCATTTGGTTCATAAGCAAATGCAATTTTGGAGCTGAACTTGACCAGTGGTTGGGAAATCAAGGGGAGTTGTCAAAATCGAGGCAACTTTGCAAATCTAAGGCAGTTTGGAAAATGGGGAAACGGCAAAATTTAGAGTAGTTGGCAAAATTCGAAGCCACTTAGTAAACTACAAGTGAGTTATCAAAATCGGGAATCTTGGCAAAATCGTGGGGAGTTGGCAAAATTTGGAGTGACTTGGTAAAAACTTGGGGAGTTGACAAAATTCGGAGTGACTTGGCAAAATCGTGGGGAGTTGGCAAAATTCAGGTGAGATTTGAAAATTTGGATTTTTTCGGTAAAATTATGACGAGTTGGCAAAATATAGGAGAGTTGGCAAAACTTAGGAAGTTGGCAAAAACTAGGGCAGTTGGCCAAATTCGGAATGATTTGGGAAAATCGTGGAGAGTTGACAAAATTCAGGTGAGATGTAAAAATTGCAATTTTTTTCTGTAAAATTATGGCGTGTTGGCAAAATCGATGCAACTTCGCAATATCTAGGAGAGTTGGCAAATCTTGGTGGAGTTGATAAAATTCAGAATGGCTTTGCAAAAATAAGGTGTGATATAAAATTGGGATTTTTTTTTCTGTAAATTTGTGGTGAGATGGCAAACTCGAGGAGACTTGGCAAAATCTAGGGCAGTTGGCAAAAATTCGAATCCACTTGGTAAAATACGGGCGATTTGTGAAAATTGGGATTTCTTTTTAAATTTAGGAGAGATGACAAAATCTAGAAAACTTGGCAAAAACTAAGTAATTTGGCAAAATTGGAATCCACTTGGTAAAATATAGGCGAGTTGTGAAAATTGAGATTTGTTTTGTGAAATTAAAGGGTGTTCGCGAAATTCAGGAAACTTAACAAAATGTAGGACAGTTGACAAATTCGAATCCACGTGGAAAATACGGGCGAGTTGTGATATTTGGGATTGGGTTTGTGAAAATTATGATAGTTGACTAAAATCGAGAAAATATGGCAAAATCTTGGGGAGTTTGAAAAGTTTTAAATTGTTTGGCAAATTTAGGTGATATGTAAAGATTGAGATTAGTATCGTGAAATTAAGTATAGTTGGCCAAATCAAGGGAAAATTCACATTGACTTGATACAATTCAGACTAGAAGTAAATATTGGAATTATATCTGTGAAATTATGGCTAGTTGGCAAAATTGGAAGTTAAATTACGGTTAGTTGGTAAAATGCCCCCACCCCTCACTGAGCATAAATCTAAGAAGTTTGCTCAATAGGCAAAATTTGAATTTCGAATTGGAAAATTCTTGATTTCTCCCCCCTCCTCCAAATCATAGTCCTTCGCTACGCCCCTGCTTAGGACACTTAAAGATCTGGCTGTGGAGGTTATATGATAGTCGAACAAGCAGAGATGACCTCAACTTTTCTGTAGGAAGATCTCACCGTTTGATGCATAGTTTATTTAATTTCTTTACAAGAATTGGTAAGGTTATTCTCGATAGATTGCAGATTTATTCACAAATATAATGATTGTACCACTTATTAAATGATATAAAAAGGGCTATATTATGCTTTGAATGTAGATAGTAAGAATTATAGAGGGAACAACTCTTCGTAAGAATAAATAATAAGGTGCTAAGTTCTCCTGAAGGTTTATTTTTATACTGATGAAGATTTATATAACGTATTACTAAAAAGTAATACGTATAATAAGTTTAAAACGTATTACTAAAAAGTAATACGTTATATAAATATAACGTATTACTTTTTACCGAACTCCGGTTCTGTATGAACCAGATAGTAGGCAAGGATTAACTCTTCTCTCACCGAGTTTAAGGTCGTTAAAGAGATTTCTGTGAAGCGCAGATTTAAACCTCATTGTACGAATGTTTGAGTAGCAAAGCAGTGAAGGCCCACGGAATCGAGCCCATCCCACATGTAATTGTCTACGAAAGTAAATAAACTGTGTCCATCCACTACTCTCCTGCTTGAATTGCTGGTCATCTTTCTACATGTCACTTAGTACAGCAAGTCTGATCATATGACCGAACGGGCGTAACAACCCTCGAACCTGTGATTTCACCTAGGTAATGGTAAATAAAATTAAGGTACTAAACGATCTCTTCTATCTAAAGAGCAGTTAATCGTATATACGTCATCTTAGAACCGCAAACATGACATTTGGCGCAGTTCAGTCCGAATACGTAATTTATATGTGATCCAAAAAAACACGCGTCATAGCCCCACCACCACAATAATAATCCAAGACCAAAAACGAAATAGGAGTATGACACGACCGCTTCGTCCCACAACACATCGCTCAAAACGTTTGTAACAACACTCAGAAGACGTCGCCAGTGCGAATCGCATGAAAATTACAATTTTCGTGTCGCATCTCAGCTGAGTTGCAAATTGCGGCGGTGTGTGCTCTCCCTAATAGGAATCGACTATGTAGATTACAGCAGTTAAATAATAATTTTTCTGTTGGAAATTTGAAAAGTCATGGTATTTGTTAATACATAGTAGTGTCAAAGGTCGTATGGGGACGGAAGTAGCTCCACTGTTCACTGCACATGCTGGCGTCGGTAGTGACGTCATAGACCAGAAGTGACGTCATCGTCGGGGGCTTAATTTTTGAGGGTGCTTGGGAAGGGGGTCGACAGGAAGTGCCGACCCCCCTCGCAAATGTGGGGAGGGCTTAAATTTTGTGTGCCCCAAAAAGGCCCCCTGGGGAGGGCTAATTTTTTTTAATGACCGGTAGTGCTGGAGACGGGGTGGGTTTAAGTTTTGGGGTCCCCAAAAAGGCTCCCTGGGGAGGGCTTAATTTTTGACTTCCTCCCACGCTGGCGTCGGGGGCTTGGGGAGGGGGTCGACCGGAAGTGCCGACCCCCCTCAGGTGAGGGATGGTCTTCCACCCCCACACGTGTATGCTGGAGATGATTGAGTGACATTGAATTGAGAATAAGACGTTTTACAATAACTAAAATTACTTATTATATATGGAAAAATATTTTAACGTTTTTAAATCTATTTTTAGTGTCAGATATAAAATACGGCGCTAAAATAAAAGTATACAAATACAACTGTTTCTTGGATTTAAAAGCAGGTATGAGATTAAAAGCAGGTATGAGATTTCGTGTTACTTAGGTCAGGAAGGAACCCACGGGGAGGACCCTCCCCCTGGGTGCCTCCCAGAACGACACTATTTCTGATTTCCTACAGCATGATGGAACGAATACGCACATCTTGCGTCGTAATTGTGAAATGCATGTTGCCACTTGTCGAATTAAATGTAAGTACAGAACGTCATTAGATATCGGAGGTACGCATTCGCTTCTTTTACGTTGTTTAAAAGTCATGCATTTTTCCTGACAACGGTAAACGCATGGTTTACATTTTTTCCCATACTTTTGCATCAATCCAAAATTTTATTTCTTCTAAAATTTTTATCTGCCTATCGTAATCCCAATTTTGAAAATTTGTGCATTTTTTTTTCCTGAAGATATAAATTATTGAGATTTACTCGTATTTTAATAGTGTTTTCAAATTTCTCTTGAAATATTTTTTATTGTTTGCTGTTTAATACCTAAATTATTGAAAGAGTAGCATATTTAAGATAAATAGTTCTTAAACATGCTGCTCTTTCCCCAATTTACATATTTAATCGCAAAAGATATTTCAACTTACTCTTCGTTGTGGGAAAGCTTGGAAATCTTTCACCAAAATTTCCCTCAAAATATCTGGATCTGCTATAGTCAGCACCGGACGGCGTCCTTCGTATAGTCTGTTACAAAAAAAGGAGGCATAATATAGATTAGAAATCTGGTATAGAAAGAGTTCAAAATTGAAAAAAAATGCAAAGATAATTTCTATATGTAGTAAATTAAATAAAATGCTAAATTATATTAGGACGAAATGATTTCAAATATCAGAAGAAGAAAAAAACATTTTTTATATGTCTAATATATTGCTTTGGTAAATAATTTAAAAGTATCTTAATTCAATTCTAAATCTTATGAAAAAGTATCAAATCGTATTTATTAATACAAATCGTAAGAAAAAGAGTTCGTGATAATTATTAGCATGCTGCGACAAAGTATCTAAATCTGAATTGTATCTATGACTATTACATAGATAATCCTCAAGAAGCTTTAGGATATAAACACCTTACTGCAGTACATAATTTAATTCTCTAAACACGTGTGACTACATTGACCAAACGTAATAGCAGCAAATGTTTCCCTTGATCGTTTCTAATAAGGTCCTGTTGGGTATTGTCCACCAAATAAATTTCAGGTGTACTCCTGTTGCTGAAGACAGTAGGCACATTGATCTTTCGTTACCCATGAGAGCAGTTAATCCAAACTAATTCAACCTCTCCCTATGTTATATGCTTCTCTCAAGCAGTTAATGACTATTTCAACTAAATTCCCCCGATACTTATATAATCAAACCACTTAATATACAAGAACCTGCATAAAAATCTCGAAACTAAATTTTGAATCTTATTGTTTTCTTGTTTGCAAAGCGTCAAAGGTTTGACATCTGAACAAGCTTTAGATACGGTAAACTATTAGGGTTTAAATAAAAATATTTTAAAACTATACTTAGATTTCAATTAAAGCTGAGTAATATTCAGCTGGAGGAAAGAAATAAGTGCTATTAATGGACCATATCAATAAGCTAAACTGATTTGGAAACCCTTTGTCCCCTCCCCCCCTTCAAAGAAGAAATGCCTCCTTTGAAAGGAGCTAACGGTATAAACACAATGAGAGGATGGACTCTAATTTTTGATGCTGTTCCTGATTGGTTCTCTGAGCATAGCCAATAGCGTATCTAAGCGAGAGTGATATTATGGGGTTATAATACTTATATAATTACCCCCACTAATATCCAAGAAGCTCATAATCAAACTACATAATTTATAAAAGACCAAATCCATTTTTTTTTAATTCAAGGTGTCATAGAGTACTCTAGCTGGTTGGTTGGTTGGTTGTTCGTTGTTTTATTGCGCAATGGCAACTCCCTTGGAGGTTTAAATATCGTATATTTTCTCAGGCAGACAGCGACAATTAGTGTCTGAAGCATGTCATCCCAACCATGGGGAATGGTCAACTCTGGATATTGATTTAATGCAGCAGCCAGAAAGTTCTACAGAGAATGAATCACAACTTAATTAGTTTTCGCGGAAATTACCGGTGTTCATGGCAAATATCTTTAATTTTTCAATAAATTTTGAATTGTTTCGTTTTGTAGTATTGTTTTTAAAATTTAACTCAAAACGTATCCAGACTGAATAAACGATATTTCGGTGTATTAAATGTTTGCATATGTTCTGAATTATTTTTAAATAAAGGCAAAGAATAACAAAATGCATCATGCACCATTTTTTGTGTAAAGAAAGAACAGTTTTGTGTAAGAAAGAACACTGTTAGCATCTTATTACTACAGGATATAAAAAGTTACATTGCACGTTTCATCGAGAGGGGAGTGGTGAGGATTCTTTTATCTCGGACCAGTTCACGGGACGGGGATCAACGCACTCGCTTCCGTTCCCTCCCCCTATCATTATTTTATTACAGCTTTTCCTATTATGTTTAAGTCCAAAAAAGTATTATATTTCAAAAGAGGGACCAGGCTAGATTGTTTGCCCTGGAGCATTCTCTTTCTTAGTGTCCCTCTTATAACTACCCTTTTCACAACTGATTCGTTGAAAGCTAATTTAGAGTGTTGAATGGTGCAATATCTGTAATTGGTTAAATCTTATTTAGAGTGGTGTTTCACAAAAAGTTTCAGTTATGCTCCCTTAATTATATTTTACAAATGATTACATATAGCTTCAATTTTTTTTTTAATCAGAATGTTTCAAAACTGAAATTGAAATATTTAAGAACACAAAGAACGCAACTGAAAATTTGCATATCAAACTTTTACTAATCATCATGCATAATCCAAATTGTTTATTATAGTAAAATGATATAGAAAAAAATTGATTTTAAAACAATTACAGAAATGAACTGAAATCTTAGATAAGGTAGAGAATTTGAGGAAGTTCAAATACAAGTTAATATTTCAGAACTGGAATAAAGGATTTCTTTAATCTAGAACAATTCATTTTACAGAAATGTCAGAATAATTTTGATTGTTGGTGATCAAATGAAAATATATATATACCCATAAATTTTCCCATACTTCTTGTATCTTTCAATCTCGACTTCATGAACTCGCTGCAAAAAAAAGGAAAAATATAAGTTCATTATATATTACAATAATGAAATGTGGAAGTTAGAACAATGCGTAATTTCAGAATACTGAAAAAGATACTTCGATCTTGAAAGTTATTAATGCCACAGCAAAACTTTAACTGTATTAATCTTTTCCTTCGTTTTTTTTAAGAGCACTATCTGTTCGTGCTATTTGCCGCAGATCAACATCGGATGGAATCGGTTGTTTTACCTCTAAGTGGCATTTTGTTTTGCACACCTTGTCTAAATGACAAAGCCACAAGGATCCCAAGCGCTCAGAGAAATTTGGGGAAAAGGGATTCATTTAACATCTGTTAGGAGATATCTAGAAGCTCTCTCACAAAGGCAGTCGGAGTGTTCTTTACCATGCAGAGGGTATCTCTCCTGCACATTGGGCTACTGCTTTGAGTTACATCCGACGGCGGCCTTTCCAAGCCCTTCAGTGTCCCCTTTCTCACCAAAATCAGAAGGGGGTGGAGCGGGTTAGCCTGGCGTGTTATCAGTTGAGCCACTCCTGCCCCAAAGGTATGGAAACTCTTGGTTAATATTAATTAAAAGAAACGAAATGCTGCTCAGTTGATTGCCATAACAAAGTGGGATTTATTTCAGAAATGAAACTGCACTATTTTGAAATGCGTTTCCAAGAATGAATGAAATGCTTCAAAACTGTTACACAGATTTATAATTCGCAATTTTCCAGCTAATTAACTAATACGACCAAATTCCAGAATATTCAATGAAAAAATGTTATCAGAAATACATAAACATTTCAAGATAAAAGAGAAGCCCAGTTTCGTAAGAAAGAAAAAAATTCAAATATTTTATCCATTCTTAAAAAGAGAACCATACAAATTAGAAAACAGACAAAACTGTAGAAAAAAACATTTCCAAATAAATCTTCATTTCAAAGCAACTGGAAAATAATTTTTGATTATGAAATATTATTAAAGAATCACCTGCTTCAAAATGTTTCACAAATTTAAAATTCGAAATCTTTCGATTAATTTACTCATACGTCTCAGTTCAGAATAAATCAATAATCAAATTTCAGGAATTAATTTCGATAATCAATTTCAGATAATCAAATATTATCAAAAGTCCGGCTTCGTAAGAAAAACAAAATACAATTTTTTTAACTTTTCTTAAAAAGTTAATAATACAAATTATAAATCAGGTAAAAGTCGAAACAGACGGAATCTATTTTCACAGCTTTTTATATATAGAATAGTTTTGGGAAAAAGGCTTCAAATTCTACAAAAAATATTTTTTTTCTTCGAAAATATGTAAGACGGGAAAAAACTTACTTTAGCATTTTAAACAACTATTGGATATGTGGGTGATGTTATGAGAGTGATTTTAATTTTAGGCTAGGAATTGGTTTTCAGTTTTTTCTTTATTTTTTATCTGTTTTTTTTTCTTATCTGTTAGAAATATTACTTTGTAGAACCAACTAGCATCGGGAATTGTAATCACTTCGAACAATAGACCTACGTACCTTTGTGAAGTTTGACACTAGTGATCCAAAAATAGGAAATGCAGGAACGTAAGGAATGCCATGTTTTTTCCAAAAGCTATGTGTATACGTCAGATACCTACAGAGAAACGTAAAAAAATAAAAAAATTTGATATCCATACTACAGTGTTTTAAGCTTTAAGTTTCTAAACTTTGTGATGTACTAGGTGTTAAGAAAATAGAAATATAGTTCACAATCGCTAATCTCTTTCATATCATTTACAAATTTTAAAGTTTTCTGAATTATTGCTTTTAATTAAATTACATAAACCAAACCACACACTGCAAATAAAATGTTGCAGCTGCGTAAGGTACATCGGATTAGACACAAAATAACCATTAGCGCGGCTACTAAGATTTCAATGTGGGAGAGGGAGCAAAATTCAAATATTATTTATTGGAAGAGATGCTAGTTTAATGGATATATTTCTAACGTTATTGGTATTTATACTAGGATTGGGGAATGCACCACTAATTGCTTTTTTTTACACACATATCACTATCACTGAGATTAAGCTGTTTAAAAAATTTATAGATATTTATAGAATTATTGAGAAAAAAATTAATATCTCTCAATCGAGATTAAATAGTTTAAAAAAATAATATTATTTTAAGGGTGAGTTATATTTTTCTTGTCATTTGTATGTAAAATAGTTAATATCATTTGCATTAACAGTCTTAATCATCGAAACCAAAAATATACCTGATGATGACACTAAAAGTAAATGCTATATCTTCTTCAATATACTGTTAATTTTTTGGGGACAATGGTGATTGATCAGTTAGTATAAAAGGCATATCATTAAGTCATTGAGTGGAAATTTCCCTAGTGGAAATCGTAAGTATTGTAAACAAAACATTCGTCAGAAATGTTTCATTTGTATTTGTGATACTGATAGGCATAAGTGTTTGCATTTTCTGAGCATATGATTATTGTTAGCATCCAATATATACGACTTTCAGAGCATCTACATCTTCGTACTTGCATCCAGTGTAAGGTCGTAATAAAAAGTGTAATATCGTAAATAAATAAGTTGCAAAAGCAAGTAGTATGGATAATCATCGCACTCATAACGCAATTGGTTAACGAAAGACGTGTTATGCTTCTGAGCCCATTCTGTTTTTAACTTGGGTAACGGACTGTGGATTTGAGAATGATTGCAAATCCTAAACTTGCTGAACTAGTAGGCTTCTGTAGAGAGAGAGTTTACGGATATGTTTTATGTTTGAGAGTCGCCATCTCCAAGGTAATAAATGCATAGTATAACTGATATTAGCAGGAGAATAATCCTGATCAAAGGCCACCGCAGGTATCTGAACCCTCGGTTTTATAGCAACATTGACACGACTCTAGACTAATATGTCTCATACAGGTCAGTTTCCATTTTGATTCAAGTTCTTTAAAAGGTTTACTTGTGATATTGGCATCTGAAGTTCCTACTAGTTTTGTTAACTTAAACCTTTAGCGGTAATTTTGTAAGAATATATTTATCCCATGCCTTAGTTTTTGGCTGTTTAAATTGTTGTCTCTACTTCTCTTAATAAACCTACTTCCTTGAAAAGGGCTACTATTTAATCCTACTAAAACCTTCTGTTCAAAAGTATCTGGAATTCTCAATAAATATTATTCTCCTGATGTCCTCATACAAGAATTCTAGGTGTATGACTTAGACATTCTAGCTTTGCAAGAAGATGAAGGTCAATTACTTAAAATATATTTTGAGCTCTAATTGAAGTAGGGGTCAGCAGTGACTTTGGTCTTAGTAGGACATGTCCTTATATGAGAAGGCGTGTACAAGCAAATAGTAGTTTCTAGGATCCTTCTCTCTTCTATATGTTACAAATAAAAAAAAAACTCTTCTAAAGACTGAAGGATGTAAAATATTTGCAGGGTGCACGTTTGCTTCTCAGCAGAAACGCTAGTGATGGCCTCTTGGCTATGATGAAAGAGTTCTTACAGCTAAATTCAGAATAAGAATTATAGACTTGAATGTTATTTGTTGTTATGATCAGCCTGAGGATTCTAATGAGAATGAGAAAGATAGCTTTTACGAACAACTTCATGATATTTTGAATTTTGTCAGAAAGTCAGATTCAGAAAGGAAATATTATTCTTTTGCTGAGGGACTTCAATATAAAAGTTGCTGCTGACTGTACCTTTGGTCAGGAGTGATAAGTCCTTTTGACAGTGGTAGTTGCAATAGACAGAAAAATGTTCCCTACCGGTAACTATAAATGGAATGATTTCAGAAAAATTAACACTTACTACAAAGGTCGGAGTATTTTAAATATACTTGAGTTTCACCTGATGGGTTGAATAAGAATATGATCGATTACTTATGAAGATTAATAGAAAATGTGCTGTGTCGATTAGAAACACTAAGTCGTGATGGTAAATCGAAATTGGATTTGACCATTACTTAGTTAAAATTTTCTTGCAAAGGAAGCTGAAAAAAAATTGTGTTAAGGTTGAAAGGATTACCTTCAACAGAGATATTTTCAAAAGCTCGAAAAATAGCCAAAGTTTACTATGATAGGTTCTTAGTCATTATGACAATCGTGATATGCATACAACAGAAATTGATGAGAAAGAATAGGATCATTTTAAACAGGGTATTCTTGGAACTAACAATACTCTTGTGAATAAAAAGGAAGGCCGAGTCAATTGACTGATAAGACAATGAAGCTTATTTCTGAAAGAAAGAGTGAGAGATAAACGGAATCAACGTCATATTAGATTTAACAGCCAGCATTCCAAATAGCTTGCTAACGTGTAAAGGTTTAGTTGAATGCCGATTAGAATCTATGATTTAATCAGCAGGCTGAAAAAACATCAAGGAAGTCTAGACAGCGCAATCAAGGAGACTTATGCCCGAAAATAAATAGTTTGTGGAAAATCATGAAAAGACTGAAGATAAACGTGCTAAGGTTAATAAAGTTGACCGTTATGTCACGGCAAAGTAGAATGAGCATTTCGATATATTCTGAACAGTTTTCTTAATTCTACCCCTGCTTGTTTAATAAGTCATAAATAAGATCTGTGAGGAAGAGAGACCTCAGCAGAAAGATAACGCAAACATACATACTTTATCCGGGGATCGAACTCAGGTCCCTTTGATCAGCAGTCAAGCGACAATAACACTTGGCCGCGGGTTTAATTATCTAAAAGACCACCTTGCAGTGAATATATGCTACACATAATTCACCGCAAGGGAAATACTGGGGCCTTAGATGGTTTATACGAGGGACGTTCAAAACGTTCTTGACACGCATCTGCAGAACAAAAGCCATTGTACTTATCTCAACAAAACTTTTCCTGTCCTTCAAAGTATTCCCCTCCAGCATCTATGCAAAGTTACAGATGTCTATGCGAGTTCTAGAACGTTTGGTAGTACTCCTGTTAGGGGAAGACTACACACTCTGAATGAACGCATTTTGAAAGGTCTTGCACCCTTGAAAAAGGTCTAGCAAATTCCTTTTAAATGTTTTGGAAACAACCAATCGTATAGTGCAGTATCGGGTGAATATGTAGGATGCGGTAACTGTTTGATTTTTACCTGCTCCAGATAGTCCGTAACTTGCAGGATTTTGCGAGCTCTGGTATTGTCATGAAGAAGGAACGATTGACACGCCTGTTGTTGGACGTTGCTCCTTCATCTCCTTAACTGTTTTGGGCAAAACAATTTTGGTGTAATACTTTGCATTGTATTTTAATTTATATTGTAAAAATATATTTATTTATACTCACGTTAGTGCTTATCCATTTAAATTTACAACAATATTTTGTATTTGCTACATTTAGAAACAACTTATTTTTCATAAAACAATTTCTGATATTCCATAAACATGATTTATTTTTTCAATCAAAATGTTTTCAGTAGTTGCTGTATATATCAGAGCAGTATCATCAGCAAATGCTATTAATTCTCTTTTTAGTTCCAGGTTACAAAGATCATTTATAAAAATGTTAAATAATATTGGATCTAATACAGACCCTTGTGGAACACCATATTTAATTTTCTTTTCCTTACTCCAATAATTCCCTATTTTATTCCAGGAATCTTTCTATTTATAAAAATACCAAATATTTATAGCATTCAGCCACCTCAATTTTGTCACAATTGTAGTTTACTACAGCACAAAATTCAGAGTCTTCTTATCACGAAAAAAACCAGTGTGATTTTCTCTTGATCTAAATAAATATATTTCGTCTTCTTGGTATTTAAAAAGGGTTAGAATTTTAGCCATATTCTTATTTTTTTTCCAGTAATTATTGATATTCTCTAAAATTTGATTTTCGTCCCTAGAATACATTATTAGTTCATCATCATCTTCAAATGAGTCATTCTACTATTCAAATCCAATGTACAGATATTATTTATATGGAGCAAAAAAATAAAGGTCCCGAAACAGAACCACGAGGGACACCAACCTCGACTTTTGTTTCTTCACTAACATACTTTCCAATTTTCACTTTTTGCTTTCTATTTGTTAAATAACTCTTAATCCAAAAAATTACTCTAACACAGATTTTAAAATTTTCTAATAATATTTCACGATTCACGGAATGAAAAGCTCTTTTTCAAATACAAAACAACAGCTGTTTCCTTCACTAATATACCTTCCAATTTTCACTTTTTGCTTCCTATTTATTAAATAACTGATAATCCGAAAAAAATGCCCCTAACACAGATTTTAAATTTTTCTAATAATATCTCATGATTCACGGAATAAAAAAACTCTTTTTCATATCCAAAAAAAAAACTGTTTTCTTCACTAACATACTTTCCAATATTTACCTTTTTTCTTATTATTTATTAAATAACTCTTAATACAAAAAAATTCCCCTAACAGAGATTTTAGATTTTTCTAATAATATCTCATGATTTACGGAATCAAAAGCACTTTTTCAAATCCAAATCAAAAAACTGTTTTTACATTCTGGTTTAAATTCCTGTAGATTTGTATGGTCATTTCTAAAATCGCATTTTGAATATTGAAACCTTTTCGAAATTCAAATTGATTTTGGGCAAAGAAATTATGCATATCCGAAAATTAACAAGTCTTTTTACACCGAAAATAGTCTGCAGAATTCAATTCTCTTTTCAACTGAAATCACGAAAATGATACAAGATTGTTTAAAGTAAAAAATGTGTATTTTTAATGTACAGTTTTACATGCCACACACCCTAAAGTAAAACACATTGCACTGTTTACTGCAATAATATCTTTTCGCAATCCCATTACCTAGCTTTTTCGTCCTTGCTGTTTTTTCAATTGGCGGCCCATTCCTGGAACACTTCTGACCTGTAATTATATCAGCCTAATGTAATTATATCAGCCATATCTCTATCCGCTGCCAATACCCGTCTACGCCATCTATCCGGAACCTGAACATGGACTGCGCCATTGAGCTTGCTTCTACCATATTTTAGGGAACAGTATTATGATAAAATTAGGATTTTTTAGTTTTGCTATACAAAGTTTGCTTATAAACTTCTTAGAATAAAGCATCAGTCTTCTTATAATAATGCAACCTCCAGTTTATAAAGCGTGAAAATCAAGGTCAATTGACTTAGAGATTGATCATTAAAAAACCTAATTACGTTCTTTGAGAACACTTGATATTTCTTACGACATTTTCTGTCAAAAAGACAAAGAAATATTTACCAGTATGCAGCTACTCCTAGAATGAATGTCCACAACAGCCAACTCGGAAGATTAACTAATTGCAATACTTCCATCGTGTAAACGCACTGAGTGAAAACCACCGAGCCGTACAGTTGCTGGTTATATGAACATGCTCTGCGAGATAGTGTAGCGTTATACTTATCGCTTATACACTTCTTCCTGCTATTTTACAAGGACGTCACTTGCGTGCGCTTGCTTTTATTGCATCATATTTCTTTTACCACGGAAGCAAAGACAAAAGTTATGTATGCAGGGAGGAAACCAACTGAGTTGTGATCCCTATTTCAAAACAAGTAAAACAAACTAACAGATACTGACAGTTGTTAGCCATTAGACCATACGCTTCGGCCATACAAAAATATTTTGGAGTCCAAACAATGATGCAAATGAATGATTAGTTTCTTTTAAAAAAGTTCTATACTTGTGAAAATTAAAAAAAACTATCAAGACACTTAATTTTTTACAGCAAAGTAAAAAAATTGCCGTTAAAAGTTTGCCACCTTAGACGGCTATCTCACCAATATATCGAACCATTCATGCATCATATAACAAGTTTGAAATAAATAGCCTAATGTTAGAATACTTGGAGCTCTATCATTAGTACCCAGTGTAGTTACAGTATTCACTAATCACCAAAAATGAATGAAACATTTGCTAAGCACTGCAGAATAATTCCGTAAAAATATCCCAATGGATATCCAAATTTAAAAAATACCCCCTCAAGCAGCTGTTTGCCACAGAGGTCTGACAGCAGCTTGTCAGTTTATATGCCGTAGTAGAGGATCTGTGAGGATGGCAGGTCCTCAGCAGAAAAAAGACACATACATCCATGCCTTACCCGGGGCTCGAACCCAGGTCCCGTAGATCAGTAGCGGAGCGTGCTAACTAAGTTAGAACATAAAATTTTAACCTGTCAATAAATTGTATTTCGTAAAATACTAGTATTGCGGGATCCAAGGGGATGGAAAAAAGGGGCCAGTCCCTCCTTGAGAATGCCAGTAACCGGAACAGAGGAGAAAAAAATGTTAAACCTATATATGCAGTTTTCAAGAAATGTTTCAAAGATTATTGAAAAGGAGGAAAAGTTTTATACCTGAACGGCGTTCCCGCTCGATTCTTTCCCCATCATCTCTCCCTTTCTCTTCCTATTTCCGGGCCTGTTTCAATAGTATACGAAATACGAATATGAAATATTCAGAAAAATATATATAATTTGAAACTGAAGAAGGTACTCCCCTACGCAAAGGACGGTGATAACGTAGAAACTATATGAGGCTTGCCCTGGTTTCTCAAAAACATAGAAACACACAACGACACTCCCTCTGGCTTAATAGGCAGGTACGTTTACCACTAGACCAGGTAGGTAGTAATCATTGATAAAATATATATATGTTAACGAAAACTAGACTGAATTCAGAACTAAAAAAACAATATTATATGGTACCGACATATCACTCTGTCAATTTCGATTTTAATTATCGTTCAAATTTTATATTCGTAAAGTTTTTATTGCTGTCTTTTTTCTTGCACTTGAGAGGCGTAATTTGTCTTCTAATATGAGAGCCATTTTTAAGTGCATAATCTACGTGACAAAAGTCAAGATTATCGATACAGTTGTTAGTTTTTTCAGTAGAAGGAAAACCGAGAAAAATCAGAAATATCGAAAAACTTTTGCTATCTAACAGACACCGAAATTTACACAATTGATCACCTAACTGACAGTGCAAATTACACTGTTCACAAATTAACTAATACTGCAAGTCACACAACTAACATTCTGACTAACACTAATTGACACAATGATGGACCCGAATTACACCCCATTTGGCACATTAGAAGATGCGACTCACATGGCAGTTCACACAATTGCGGACCTGACTGACACTGCAATTGTCACAATTGACGACCTGTATGATACTGCAATTGTCACAATTGACGACCTGTATTATACTGCAATTAACAAAATTAAAAAAAATAAACTGGCACTGCAATTCAGATAATTGAAGACGAATTGACATTGCAGTTGATAACGTGAGGGTTCAAACCTAAGAAATCTGCCCATGAACAAAATAACTATAGACCAATCTCCTTAACTTCTAATGTATTTAAACTTTTTGAACGTCTAGTTCTTCGTCATCTTACATGGTTTTTTGACTTTAAATTTTTTTTTACATATTCCTACTATGGCTTTAGAAAAAATTGCTCTTCTAAAGATGCCGTCCTCTCACTAATAAATGATATTCACCTCAATAAAACCAAAAAATTTCCACAATTGTTATATTTTTAGACTTAAAATCTGCCTTTGATTCCATATGGTTAAATGATTTAGTTTACAAATAGCCAAAAATGGTATAAATGGCAAACTTCTTCAGTTTCTTTTAAATACTCTTTTTTACAAAACCTATCAAGTAAAACTGCAGAATACTCTGATATTTATAAAATAGAAAATGGCCTTTTACAAGGATCAATTTTATCCCCTTCTCTATTTAATTTTTATCTTTTTGACCTTCCTGAAATCCTAGACCCCGAAATTTCTTTTACATCTTTTGTTGACGATCTCATTATTTGGGCCTCGGGCAAAAAACTGGACAATATTCAAATAACATTGTAAAGAAATATTAAAAAAACTTAAGTTATTTCCGAAAAGGGCATTTACAATTAAACACCAATAAAACCTTTTTAATCCCTTTTACTTCTACAAGAACACATTCCTTTAATATAAATATTAAAATTAATAAAACAATAATACCAACTAAACTCTCCTGCAGATATCTGGGCATTACCCTAGACCATAAACTTAACTAGTCTCCTTTTCTAAAAATCCGCAAGACACAAGGGTGATAAATTATTAAATTTTGTAAAATGTCTAGCAAAAACGAAATGGGTCGCATCTCAATATAATCTACTAATTTTTTACCTAAATTTAACAAGACCAAAAATTGAATATGACATTGAACTCCTCTGTGGCATCTCCGAAAATAAGTTTAAATCTTTAAACATAATACAAAATAAATTCCTCAAACTTGTATTACGGCTTCCTTACCCTTCTCCCTCTTTGGCCTTAAACGCAGAAACCTCCATACTTAATTTAATATTCGAGCACAATTCCTTTTTCTAAAACAAATTATGAGATTACAATTAAAACATTCAAATCATCCAAATTTAGTTACCTTCAAAAACCCAAATCTAAAAGCACCCTACATATTTTGTAATAAAGATACACCCCTTTTTTTATAAAATTTTATCTTTAACAAAAAAAAGGTGATTTTATAAATAATGACCCATTTTGGACTTTTGTCCAACCTGAAATTTTTGCTAAAATACCATCGTTAATTTCAAAATCATCACTTTCCACACAGTGCCAAAAACTACTCACAGAGTCATATTGCTTCTCACAATATCATACACTTTTCCCTATCTACAAAGATGGATCTGTAGATTCAACTTCAAAATTTTCATCAGCTGCTTTCTTCTCTCCTTCTATTAAATCTTTCTCAAAATTCAAATTTGACTCCAATTCACACATTTTACAAGCCAAACTTTATGCTATTCTTTTCGCCCTAAAATGGGCTTCTGTCTCTCTCTCAAATAAAAATATTATTCTCTATTTCGACTCTAATTCAGCACTTCAAACAAGATTATTTCTATACCAACTATCTTGCCATACTTTCTGATTTCTACAACCTTTTAACACTCAACTACATTAACTCTCATAATACATTTATATTTCAATGGATCCCAAGCCATTGTGATATAAAAGGAAACTTTTATGCAGACTATTATGCTAAACAGGCTTTACTTCTCCCCGACATAACCCCCACTCACCACTTTTTTGCTTATTTCAAAATTGAAACAAAACATTTTAAACACAATTTATTTAACCTTTATTATCAAATCAATGGCCCATTTAAATGTAATCATAGATTTTATCTTTGTAATAAATTATCAACAATACAAAATCTAAATTTTCCTAGGCACTTCATTTTAATCTTCTATAAGCTTAAACCACGTTTCGTAAGTGTAAAATATTATCAGTTTTTAATTAAAAAAAGTCTTCAAAAAATTGTTACAGCTGTAAAACATCGGAAATTATTACACATACTTTATTAAATTGTACTCTATATGAAACTGAGTGCAAAAATCTTTTTAAACATCTTGAAAAATTGTATTTAAATGACTTTACACTTTCAAATCTTTTAATTATTCCCTCAACCACATTGCAACAACATCGTTTAAATGCACTATTTAATTTTCTTATAGAAACTAATTTTTTAAACAAATTGTAATTTCTTATTGTAAGTTTCATTATTTTGTTCTGTGTTGTTGTTTCCTTCAAAAAAAAATGTGATTTCCCTTGCTTTGCTTTTGCTATTTGCTAATCTATGCTTTTTGTATATAAGTTAGTATCTTTTGTAAACTTTTTTTTTGTGTATGAGGTGCTAGTTCACAGAGATCTCAGAGTTATGTAATGTTTTAAATAAATAAAAACCTGAGGGAAAGCATAATTCATAAAATAGACAACCAGACTGACACCGCAATTACCATAATTGCCAATCAAACAGGTCATTTGACAGAATTCAAGACCCGAATGACATCACAATTTAGGCAAATTACAAACTGATAATGCCATTGACATAACTGAGAATATTAAAGATCCGACTGACACTAGAATTAACACAAATGAAAAACAATTCAATTGACACAATAATAGACAGTCAACTGAGAGTGTAGATGACTTCATCCTTTAGTGGTGAGGGAACGGGTCTTTGCCCCAAGCCTCCAATTAGGAGGCTGTTTGATGTTGAAGGCACTCCTTCTCTTAATAAACTAGTTTCTTTAAACATCCCACTAACCATTTTCTCTCCATAGGTAGTTGGAATGTGAGGACTCTGCACAGAGCTCACATTAACACTATATCACATTAACACTCTTGATGTCCTCACACAAGAATTCCACCGTTATGATTTAGAAATCCTCTGCTTCTGAGAGACGAGATGGACAGATAAGGATCAGATTCTTAAAAATAATCTTAAATTTGTTTTTGCAGGGAGAGAAGATAATAAGCATCACCAAGGCGTAGGTCTGCTTCTCAGCAGACACTCCAGTGATGCTTTTCTATGATATGAATGCATTAATAAAAGGTTTCTTACAGCAAATTTTCAGACAAACATTAAAATCTTCAATGTTATCTGCTGTTATGCCCCCACTGACGATGCTGATGAGGATGAGAAGGATAGGCTTTACGTAAAACTTCAGGATATTTTGAATTCTGTCAAGAAAGCAGATACTACCCTTGTTCTAGGTGACTTCAATGCCAAAGTTGGTACTGACTCTGACCTTTGGGGAGGGGTAATAGGCCCTTTTGGTATTGGTAGCTGCAATGGCAATGGTCAACGTCTCCTACAGGTAAGTAAACTCAATGGATTCAGAATAACTAACACTTATTACAAACACCGCGACATACATAAATACACATGGGTTTCACCTGATGGGCTGAATAAGAATATGATTGATTATATATTAATTAACAGCAAATGGGCTAGTTCTGTTAGGAATACTAGGTCATATAGGGGAGCTGAAATTGGATCTGACCATTACCTTGTTATAAGTGTCTTGCAACTTAAACTTAAAAAGTGTTTTGCTAAAGTTAAAAATTTACCTTTAACACTGATGCTCTGAAAGACCAGGTATAGCTAAAGCTTACCATGATGGTTACTTAGTCATTATGACAGTCATGGTTTGCTTCCCACTGAAGTTGAGGAAGAAACAGGCTGTTATGGAAACTAACAGTACAGTCGCTCAAAAAAGTATCCGAACGCTATGGTTGCATACAAAATTCAGAAAAAAATCTGGCAACGATTTTTTTTAGAAATTAATGATCTGGCAACCTTCGTGTACGGTACACGAACGTTGCCAGATCATTAATTTCTAAAAAAATCGTTGCCAGTTGTTTTTTCTGAACTTTGTATACAACCATAGCGTTCGGATACTTTTTTGACCGACTGTACTCTTTTAGGAAAAAAGGAGCAGAGGAGACAGAATTATTTAAGTGATAAGGCACTTGAGCTTATTTCAGAAAGAAAGAACTGCAGGAATGTCCTTAATCAATACCCTACTAATTCTAATAGAAAGCATTGCAGAGAGCTTAATAAACGTGTAAAGGATCAGTTAGCTGCTGATAAGAATCTTTGGCTTCATGGTTTGGCTGACAAAGCCGAGGAAGCAGTTAGACATCACAACAGCAGAGAGCTATACCACATAGTTAATGTTTTGTGTGGTAGAAAACGGACAGGTATACAGGAATTGAAGGGTAAACAAGGTAAGGTTGTATAATATGAGGATTCCGTCATGGTTACGTGGGCTGAGCATTTCAGTGATGTTCTAAACAATATGGTTAGTTCTACTCCCATTGTTTGTAATGATAATAAATGCCTTACTGGCACATCGTACACATATGGCGCCAGTGGGTTCAAGACAGCACACGCCGACAAGGATCAAGAAGCTGACGTATGATCACAGAGCGACAGGACTGCCATTTTTGACGCATCGCATTGCGTGAGAGATTCGCGACTACAACGCAACTGCAAACCGATTGGCAACAGGTAGCACATCAAATACATACCAGACAGACGGTAAACAACAGGCTTCTTTTTTCATTGCAGGCCTATCATTCTGTACTGCGTTTGCCCCTCACATCTGCCCACATATTAGCACATCTTCAGTGGTGTCGCCTCAGACAGAACTGGAACGAACAAGAGTGGAGTACTTTGGTGTTTAGTGACGAATCGCGTTTTTGTCTTGTGTGAACAACGTGTTCACCGTCATCCAGACGAAAGGAGCACCACCCAGTATGTGTGACATCGTCACACAGTTCCAACACCTGGTGTCTTGGTGTGGAGTGCCATTAGTCGGACATCTCGCTTAGAAGAGGTGATCATAAGGGGATCTCTAACTGCCCAATGATATGTTACCAATATTTTGCAGCCAGTGACTGTCCCATTTGTTCAGTAGCACGGAACCATTTACCAAAAAGATAATGCCTGTCCCCACACAGCCCGTATTAGTCTACACTATCTATACGAGCAAAACGTTCAGGTACTACCATGGCCAACACGCTCATCGGACTTTTCACCTATTGAACACTTCTGGAACATGATGGGCAGACAGCTACAACAACACCCAACATGTGCACCAACCCACTGTCGCTGAAATGAAACAGCGACTTTGCGTTATTTGGGGTTCTATCCCTCAGGAGGACATTATAGAGCTGTACGATAGCCCCCCCCCTCCCCCCCCCCGTGTTCATGAATGCATTGCTGTGCAGGGCGATTCAACATCGTACTAATTATACCACTTTACCGGATAGGTAAAGTGGTAATTTTGCATATTTTTTGATAATGTAATCAATCGCACATCTCAGTGTATGCTAACAACTGACTACGTTTCAATAAAATGGCATTAATCCTTCCAGGTGGTGCACCTTTTTTCTCCTGTAGTATAATAAAATGTATATACATTTGTAGAATTGAAGCCATGTAAAGTAAATATTAACTACGTACATCTTTCCTTAAGTTTCAGATGGCCAAAGACCATAAGGTATGCAGAAGAAGAAATGATCATCAAACAATATATCACACTATAGAAGACATTTGAAGAGGAGAAAAAATGTCGATACCTTTAAATTCGATAATAATATTTTATGGAGCAGAATAATGCCGTGAAATGGACAGTTTTCTGATATGATCATCACTTCACTTCCTCTAGATATCTTTAGACTATTTCTGGTCGATGCCCATTTGTTGACGAATTCTTCCTTTCAACCTTTTACAGTCTTTTGACGTTCTGCATGTGAGCTTCCCAAATTTTACATTTCACCAACCCCACTGACAGCCAGCCAGTCGGACACCTGTTAAGGTCCAGCTATTCTGAATCCAGCCTGTCTGATACTGAGCCAGTCGGACACCTTAACATCCAGCTATTCTGAACCCAGCTTGTCTGATACTGTGCCAGACTGACACTGAGCAAGACTAACACCCAGTCTGTCTGACAGTCAGTCTAATACCTATACAACACACACACCCAGCCCGTCTGATATCCAGTGAGATTGAGAACTAGCCAGTCTGACACCCAGTGAATGAACCCAAATGACGCTAAAATTGAAGAATTGGCAGCCATTCTAACATTGCAATTGATACAATTAACAATCCGAATGGCCCACAATTGCCACAGTTGACAACCGGAGGGAAAGCATAAGTCACATAATAGACCAGACTGATACTGCAATTGGCTCCATAGGCAACCCTACACTGCAATTGATACAATTAACAACCCGAATGGCCCACAATTGCCACAATTGACAACCTGAGAGAAAGTATAAGTCACATAATAGAAGACCAGACTGATACTGCAATTGGCACCATAGGCAACCCTACAAGCAATTGATACAATTAACAACCCGAATGGCCCACAGTTGCCACAATTGACAACCTGAGGGAAAGCATAAGTCACATAATAGAAGACCAGACTGATACTGCAATTGGCACCATAGGCAACTCTGCAATTGATACAACTGAAGACCCGACTCACAATACAATTCGCTCAAATGACAAACTGACTCTGCAATTGACATAATTGATAACTGACTGAGCCTGGAATCTCCAAAAGGATAATACGACTGACACTGCAATTGAGAACCGTAGTAAAAGTGCAATTCACACAATTGGTAACCTGAATGACATTACAATTTATGTAATAAACAATTAGAATGACACTTCCTTCGACATAAGGTACAATCTCACTGACGCTGCAAACGACACAATTGACAATCCAACCAACACTGAAATCCATGCAACAACCGAGAAGACACTAATAAATATCATAGATTTCTCAACTGACACTGCAATTGTTCCAATTGACAAAATTATTGACACTGCAATTGTCCCAATTGACAAAATTATTGACACTGCAATTCGCACAATTGACAAATTTATTGACACTGCAATTGTCCCAATTGACAAATTATTGGCACTCCAAATCGCACAATTGACAAATTTGCTGGCATTACTATTCAGATAAATAATAACCAACTGATATTGCAATTGTCACAATTGACAACCAGACTAACACTGCAATTGGCACAAATGACACCCGACTGGCAATGGAATTGTCACCATAGATGTCTCTACTGTCACTGCAATTGATTGAATTGATAAATTTGCTAATACTGCAATTCACGCATTCAACAAATTCACTGATCGGGATTTCGGACAATTCACAACCAAATAACATTAAAATTGACACAATTGACAAGAAACTGACATTCAATTGCCGCGATTGATAACCTGACAAAAACATAATTCACGCAATTGTCAATCCGACTGCCACTACGATTGATTACACGTAACAAACTGATACTACATTTGCCAAAATTGAAGACGTGACTAACTCTGCAGTTGACAACCCTAATGCAAGTGCGATTCACACAATTAACTAACAGAATGACATTGCAATTTGTATAATAAACAATCAGAATGGCACTGTAAACGACATAGTAGACATCATGACAGACCCTCCAAACGACACAATTGAGGATATTAGTGACATTGCAATTGACACAATTGCCAACTTAACCTACACTGCAATTGAAAACAGGATCAACTCTAAATTGATAAAATCGACTGACACTGCACCTTAAAACCTAGCTGACAGTGCAATTCATTTGTCACCAATGGTGGTGATGTCTACGTCGTGTTCGAAGGGATGTGAAAAAAATTCGGAACTATTGCAACATTATGGAGGCTCTAAAAGTACGTTTCATATAAAATTAGTAACTTTGAGAAAATATCAGTTGATCGTAGAAGTAAATAGTTGTGGGATATTTGTAAAAAAGAAAAAAAAAGTGATTTGCATAGGCGTTTCTAAGTCTACATTTTAGTAGATGTAGATGATGTGCTGCCATCTTTCGGTCCTGATAGTAGCTACTATGCCAAAGACAAAGAGACGTCGGATAACGCTCGCATTTCATTCAATTCGAATATACAAGTTGTTCGAAGTTTTTATGGCGAATCTGTTTGAGTTTTTATCAATGGACGTGAAAAATGAAATTTGTATGTTTTTTTACCATTGAATAAATCTAAAGTGATGTCAAAGCGAATAATTTATACAGATGACCTTTACAAAATTTTAAACGAAGTCTTAAAAGGAGTAATTAAGTCTGATTTAAATGATTTGAAATTATATCTAAAATTTAAATTTAACAGAATAAAGGACTTAAAAAATATGCTGCTGCGGTAACTTGAGTAAAATCTAATATTGTAAATGAAAAAAAAATGTATTAAGACAACAGATTTGAGAATTGAAACAAAAAATATTTGAGTTTCAACAATACAGTAGAATAAAAAATGTGGTAATAACCTGGTTTTCCAGAGACAGGTAATGAAAATAGGAATGTTATCACTGACAAATTGGTGAATACATTGGGAATTTCAGAGGAAGATATTGCGCAAGCAGTGTTTAATTCGCCTTAAGACCAGGTGGGGTCTTAACCCCACCTGGTCTTAAGGGGAATTGGCAAAATCAGAACAAATTTGAAAAATATTGGGAGTTGGCAAAAATAGAAGTGACTTGGTAAAATTGAGGTGAGATGAAAAAAATTGGGATTTTTTCTGTAAAATTATGGCCAACTGGACAAAATCGAGGCAATTTGAAAAAAAATATAGGTTAGTTGGCAAAATTTGATCCCACTTGGAAAAAAAATCAGGTGAAATGTAAAAATAGGGATTTTTTTAGTAAAATTAATGCGAAGAGGCAAAATCGAGGCAATTTGGCAAAATCTTGGGCATTGGCAAAATCGGGACAACTTGTCAAGATCTTGGGGAGCTGTATCCCCCCCCCCTCCCCCAAGGAACGAAATTCTGGGAACATCCCTGACAGCACAGACAAAATTAAATTAATGTAAAACACTTATTTACTCAGTTGGTAAAATTTGATATCCGAGAATTGGAAAATTTTTGTTCTCTACCCCCACTGCCCAACCATAGTTGTTGATGCATTCCTTGTTTGCAGCTGCTACACAGATTTTCCGCATCTTGTATGTTCACTTGTGAATCTTTACGCTTCACCAGCGAACCAGACAGTGAGACATCCACCAAGTCGGAACCATGCCTGTGACATCCATCAAATAAGACATCAAGCCAGTATAATACCCACCCAGATACAAACTCTCAAAACTGACACCTATATACGTTTGTTATAATCGAATTCTTCCCCTAAGTGCCAACTATGTACATCTTTCCATAATTCCCAAATTTCCATAAGACCAAACACCATAACGTTTACTGAAGACGAGAGAAAAAAATGCACCATGATGAAGACATCTGGAGAGAGAGGAAAATTGATACCTGCTGCAACTTAATAATACTGTTGTAATTACCAGAGCAATGCAGTAAAATAGTCAGGTCTGATATCTTCATCACTTAACTCCAGATATATTGGGAACAATCCCGATCGATGTCGTCATGTTGTTGCATTCCTCTTTTTAATCAGTGATCTAAACTTTCTTCGTACTACACTTGGGTATATTTACAATTCATAAACCAGATTGGCCGCCAGCCAGTCTGACACCCGACCAGACTGAAAACCAGCCATTCTGATACCCAACCATTCTGACACTCAGCCTGACATCTAATCAGACTGACACCCAGGGAGTCTGATACATAGATATGTGGACACGGAATTCTCTCCTCCCAGCATTAACTATATAATCTTTCGAAAATCTCCTAATGTATACAGAACAAAATGTCATAAGGTTTACTGATGGGGAAACTGCCGATTAATCAGCATATGACTCTGCAAAAGACATCTGAAGAGGGGAAATAAGTTATAAATTAGCTTTGTACTAAGTAATAATGTCATATGGAGAAAAGTAATGCTCTGAAGTGATAGATTCTCTGATATGCTTTCCACTTCACTTCCTTCAGTTATTTTGGGAACATTCCCAATCAATATGGACTTGTTGAAAAATTCCTCCTTTTAATCTGCTACATAGGCTTTTCGCACTCTGCGCATGTACTTGCGGAAATTTATGCTTTAAAATCCCGACCGACGCAACCAGACGGAAGCCAACCAGTCTCACACCAAGCCAGTCTGTCACCTACCCAAACACAGAAACTCCCGGACTAGCCTGTCACCAAACAATCTGATACATAGATGCATGATCATGGAATTCGCACCCCATAGCTAACTCTGTATATCTTTCCACAAATCCATAAATTCCATAGAGCCAAATACCATAAAATTTGTTGAAGGAGAAAGTGTCTATTAAAAAATGTATGACTGTTAAAGACATTTGTAGAGGGGAGAAAACTTGATACTTCCTTTTAAACTTAGTAATAATGTTGTAATAATGTTGAGATACCCTGCCCCGATAAATAGAGGACACCAATGAGCTTGGAAAGGCCACCGTTCATCACATGGGATGTTAAGCCGTGGTTCCTTATGCGGAAGTTCCATAGCCTGTGGACGTTAAAGAATATGTTGAATGGCCTTCATGGGAAGCTACCATCTCTCTCCAAATAGCTGACTAGTGGGTTCCTTCCCCCAACCTTGTCTGAGCCCTCAGAATCCTTGTGATCTGGCGATTTAGCCCATTATATGCAAAAAAAGTTCCATAAACATTTAAAACAACCTACCTCAACCTAATTTGAAACCAAGCACGACTCCTAAAGAGAATGACACCCAGCACGTCTGATACACAGAAACGTGGTCATGGAATTTCCTCTCCCCAACACAAACTATATATATATATTCAAAATTCAATATTTTTTATAGGAGCATGTGCCTTATGGTTTACTGAAGGAGAAACTGCCCGTCAATCAATACACGATGATCCAGACGACATTTTAAGAAAAGAAGAAAACTGACACTCTTTAACTCGTTAACCATGTCATAGAGAGTATAATAATGCTGTTGATACCGGACAATTGGTCCAGTGTCGATTCGTCCAAGGCATCCCCCATTTGAGAATGCTAGAAAGGGTGTTGGAGGCAAAAAATTATGAAAGTTGTGCATATTTCACGCATTTTTTAATAAATTTTCAAAGATTTCTGAAACGGAGGGCAAAATATTATACTGCAATGGCAATCCAGTTTCTTTGCCACCTCTTTTTCCATTTTCCGGAGACAGTGCATTACTCCCCCCTCCGACCTCGAATTTTTTTCTACATCTGGTTATGCCCATAACATAAGGACCGATTCTGAATGATTCACCTATAATTTAGTGAAATATCGCTTAGGATAATTTAGCTAATTTTGTCTTTTATGTGTATCTTGCATATACTACTCGTTATTACGTTTAATCTATTGTAACACTAAAATATTGAGGCATTGCAATATTTTGTCATCATTATTACCTTATGTGAATAATAGCAAATAGCAGTTTGTAAAATACGGTGTTGAAACTGAGAAGCAAAACAAGTACATTTCTCAATAGTAAATAAACAGATTACCTGTTATCGTAGAATTCACGAAGTAATTTAGCTCAGACAATGTGTTTCGCCTTGAGTGGAACTCGAACCCATGTCTCACATGACACGTAACTGGGAGACGGGCTCGAGTCTCACTCACTGCGAAATTTATTTCTTCACCTACTTATTTCCTGAGGTTCATTTCTTTTTATCTCGTTTTCAAAAGGAATCTGCCCGTCATAAACGTTAATTGTTTGGGTTTATTTTTGAGCTAAATTAAAATTTTTCGGGATGGGTTACTGATGAAATATTACGGTTTTCATAATCACCGAAAGGTTGAAATTGCGCCCCCTAACTGTGGAAAAATCGGAAATTTTGAAACTAATATTGCTAGCATTATACTCGTGTTTATGATAGAAATTTGAATTTTGGATGGTGGAATGCGAAGATCACGAGGTTTACATTAAGAATAAGTTGCCATCTTACACCCAAGGGCGTTGGTAACTCAACTGATATAAATAAGAAGGACCAGCACATTGTACTTTTTAAGTGATAACTGGAAAAAAAATTTTCGTTAGAGGTATTCACAAAATATTATTCCCATTTCTGAAATTCTCAGGTAGTTTTAATTTACATCGTTAAAGGCTACTATATATGGAAAATGCGTGACTTTAAATGATTATTGCTCTAAGATTGGCTGAGTGTCAGACCTCATGGGTGATATAATGCCTTGGACGGGATGTATGTCAAGTAATGAATGAATATCAGAATGGATTGGTATCAGACTGGATGAATATCAGACTGGATGAATATCAGAATGGCTTGCTATAAGGCCACCTTGGTGTCAGTCTGATGTGCGTGTCAGATCTCACCGGTGATAGAATGGCTGGACTGGATGTATGTAATGTGACTGCATGTTCGTCAGAATGATTTACTGTAATGCACGATCGGTGAGAGTTTGGATGGGTGTCAGACCCCATGGATGATAGAATGACTTCCACTGGATGTATGTCATATGAATTGATGTATATCAGAATAGATTGCTATCAGACTGGATGTATATCAGATGGCTTGCTTAAAGGGTGGCTGAGTGTCAGACATCATGGTTGATAAAATGGTTTGGACGAGATGTACGTCTTGTGACTGGATGAATGTCAGAATGGCTCAGTATCAGACTGAATGCATGTAAGCATGGCTCTAAATCAGTCTATCTTGGTGTCAGACCTCACGGGTTATGAAAAGTCCTAGATAGAGGTATCTGACATGACTGCAGGTACATTAGAATGGTTAGGTGTCTCATACATTTATGGGTGGTCATACATTTAGAATGGTATGCATCATGTCTGATCTCAGCATGACATACTGTAAAGCTGACTTCGTGTCAGTCCATGTTAGTGTCAGACATCATGTCTGATCGAATGGTTTGGACTGAAAGTATCTGAAGTGGCTTGGTGTCAGACTGAATGAATGTTAGCATGACTTGCTGTAAAGTTGGCTTGGTGTTAGTCTGGCTGTGTATCAGACCTAATGACACTAACTCAGGGCCAGATATTTGTCTGAAAGGCTTTTTGTAAGGCAGTCTCGGTGTCATTCTGGCTACGTGAGATCTCATGTGTAATATAATGTTATGGACTGGATGAATGTCAGGATGGTTTAGTCTCAGACTGCATGAATGTCAGTATGGCCTGCTGTAAGGTTGGCTCAGGGTATGTCTAGCTGGATGTCAGACCTCATGGACGATAGAATGGCTTAGAATGGATATATGTAATGTGAGTGGATGTACACAGAAGAGCGAAAACATTATGACCAGTGCGTCGTTATGCAAATTGAAGCAATTGCTATTAAACGACGGCAAGTGTGAAGGTCATGAAATGGTATAAATAACACCTGATACTGAGCTCTGTTAATCAGTATTAGTCTTGTTCTTCAGATGGGAAAGGCAGCGGACCTAAGGAAGTTTGACAAAGACTAAATTGTAATGGCCAGACAAATGGGTCAGAGCATTCCCGAGACGGCAAGGCTTGTGGGGTGCTCACAGTCAGCAGTGATTAGTACCTACAAATAGTGGTCCGAGGATGGAAAAACCACGAACTACCGGCAAGGTGTGGGCCAACCACGGTTCATCAATGCTAGAGGTGAGTGAAGGCTATCCTGTACAATACGAGCCAAGAGAAGGTATACTGTAGCGCAACTCGCCCGTAATTTGAATGCTGCTGACGGGAAAGACCATGATGCACTGTTGGGCAAAAACATGCTGGTGGAGGAAGTGTAATGCTTTGGGCAATGTTTTTCTGGGAAAACCTGCGTCCAGTCATTCATGTGCAGGAAACTATGACGTCTACCACCTACCTAAGCATCATTGCAGACCAAGTATATCCTTTCATTGCAATGGTATACCCCTCTAGTAGTGCCTTCTTTCAGCAGGTTAATACACCATGCCACACTGTCCGGATTGTTCGAAAATGGTTTGCGGAACATGAGGAAGACTCCCAGGTATTGCCATGGACTCCAAATTCCACAGATATCAGTCCAATCGAGCAGTTGTGGTTTGTGTCAGAACAGCACATCCGATCTGCGGCAGCTCAACCACGTAACGTACATTAGTTAAAGAATCTGTTGGTAATATGTTGGTACCAGAAACCACAAGACACCTTTAGAAACCTTGTAAAACATCCTTGACTCCCCAGATAAGAGCTGTTTTGGCAGAACGTGGAAGACCAACATTATATTAAGCAGGTGGTCATATTTTGGCTCTTTGGTGTATATCAGACTGTTTCTGTGTTAGACTAAATATAAGTCAGCAGGCCTTGTAAGACTGACTTAGAGGCAGCCTTGTTGTAAGGCTGCCTCTAAGTCAGTCTGGCTGGGTTTCAGACTTCAAAGTCGATAGATGGCCTGGACTGGATGTATGTCATCTGAAATAATGTATGTCAGAATGGGTTGGTCTCAGATTGAATGTATGTCAGCAGGTGTTGCTTCAAGGCAGGCTCGGTGTCAGTTTCACGGGTAATATAATGGCTTGGACTGGATGTATGTCATGTGACTCTACGTATGTATGGATGACTTAGCGTCGAACGATATATATTAAAATGCTTTTCTGTAAGGCTGGCTTGGTGTCATTCTGGCTGGGTGTCAGACCTCATGGGTGATAGAATGGCTTGAACTGGATGCATGTCATATGACTGGATGTATGTCAGAGAGGTTCGTTGTAAGCCGGCTCGGTGTCAATCTGGCTGGGTGATAGACTCGTGTGTGATATAATGGTTTGGGCTGGATGATTGTCAAGATGAATTGGTGTCATACTGAATCAATGTGAGAATGGCTTTCTCTAAGGCTGGCTCCGAGTCAGTGTGACTGGTTGTCAGACTTCATGAGTGATAGCAGGGCTTGCACTGGATCCGAATCACATGAAATGCATCTAGTCCATTGCTTGACTAGATGCATGTCATGTGTTTCGAATAGTTTTATTATGTTAGAATAGTTTGGTGTCAGACTGAATGTATGTCAGACTGGTTTCCTGTAAAACTGAAAAACTGAACTAATGAATTACCAGATATTTGTCTGAAAGGCTTTTTGTAATGCAAGCTCGGTGTCATTCTGGCTGTGTGTCAGACTTCATGGTGATAGAATGGTTTGAACTGGATGTATAGCATATGACAGAACGTATGTTCTGTTACTTTATGTATGTGAGAAGGAGGATCAATGTTAGTTTAGCTTGGTATTAGATCTCATCGGTAATGGAATGGTTTGGACTGAAGTTATGTCAGAATGGATTGTTGTCAGACAAAATGTATGTCAGCATTACTTGCTCTAAGGCTGACTCGGCACCAATCTGGTTGTGTCTCAGACCTCATGGGTGATAGATTGATTAATAATGTCTTGGACTGGATATATGTCATGTCTGTGTTTTCTGTTTGTTTGTGGGTTGACAACCCCAAGTGAATAGATTCACAGGATATATTTATCAGCTGGTGGATAATCCTGAGCAGAGGTCATCGCAGGCACCTGAACTCTTTGCTTCTATTGGCATCGTCAAATTCTACATTGGAGGAAGTCTTCCAGTGTAGATGGCTTCAGCCTTTAGTGTTGGGGGAACGGGTCTTTGCCCCATGTCTGCGATTAGGGGGCTGTTTGATATTGTCGGCATTCCCTCTCTCAATGAACATAGTTTCTTTAAACATCCCACTAACCATTTTCTCTCCATAGGTAGTTGGAATGTGAGGACTCTGCACAGAGCTTTTTCTCTTGATATCCTCACAAAAGAATTCCACCATTATAATTTAGATATTCTCGGCTTGCAAGAGACCAGATGGACTGATAAAGGTCAGATTCTTAAAAATAATCTTAAATTTCTCTTTTCAGGGAGGGACGACAATAAGCATCACCAAGGCGTGGGTCTGCTTCTCAGCAGACACGCCAGTGATGCTCTTCTAGGATATGAGTGCATTAATGAAAGGTTTCTTACAGCAAAATTTCTGACAAGCGTTAAAGACTTGAATGTTATCTGCTGTTAGGCCCTCACTGAGGATGCCAATGAGGATGAGAAGGATAGGTTTTATGAACAACTTCAGGATATTTTGAATTCTGTCAAGAAAGGAGATATTACCCTTGTTCTTGGTGACTTCAATGCCAAAGTTGGTATTGACTCTGAGCTTTGGGGAGGAGTAATAGGCCCTTTTGTTATTGGTAGCTGCAATGCCAATGGGCAACGTCTCCTACAGGTAAGTAAACTCAATAGTTTCAGAAAAACTAACACTTATTACAAACACCGTGACATACATAAGTACACATGGGTTTCACCCGATGGGCTGCATAAGAATATGATTGATTATATATTAATTAACAGCAAATGGGCTAGTTCTGTTACGAATACCAGGTCATATAGGGGAGCTGAAATTGAATCTGACCATTACCTTGTTAAAAGTGTGTTGCAACTTAAACTTAAAAAGTGTTGTGCTAGGGTTAAAAAATTTACTTTTAATACTGAAGCTCTGAAAGTTCCAGCTATAGCCGAAGCTTACCATGATAGGTTACGTAGTCGTTATGAGAGTCATGGTATGCTTACTACTGAAGTTGAGGAAGAAAGGGATCATTTTAAACAGGCTTTTTTGGACACTAACAGTACTCTTTTAGCAAAAAAGGAGCAGAAGAGCAAGAATTATCTGAGTGATAAGGCACTTGAGCTTATTTGGGAAAGAAAGAACTGCAGGAATGTTCTTAATCAATACCCTACTAGTCCTAATAGAAAGCATTACAGAGAACTTAATAAACGTGTAAAAGATCAGTTAGCTGCTGATAAGAATCTTTGGCTTGATGGTTTGGCTGACAAAGCCGAGGAAGCAGTTAGACAGCACAACAGCAGAGAGCTGTACCAGATAGTTGATGTTTTGTGTGGTAGAAAACGGACAGGTGTACAGGGATTGAAGGATAAACAAGGTAAGGTTATAGAAGGTGAGGATTCTTTCATGGCTAGATGGGCTGAGCATTTCAGTGATATTGTAAACAATGCGGTTAGTTCTATTCCCATTGGTTGCAATGATGATAGATTCATTGATGGCTTTAATGTTGGCTCTATAACACAATCTGAAGTTATTTTGGCTGTTTCTAAACTTAAACTTCATAAATCCCCAGGGGTTGATGAAATTACTACAGAAATGCTCAGAGCTGGGAATGTTTCGGTTACCACGTGGATGACTGAAATTCAGAATATCTTTTATGATAAAGGCATGGTTCCTAAGGATTTTACCAGAGCTATATTTATCCCTATTTTCAAAAAAGGTGATCGCAGTTCTTGTGATAACTATAGGGGTATCAGTCTACTCTCTGTTCCAGGTAAAGTTCTTTCCATGATTGTGCTTAATAGAATTAAGAATCTGGTTGACAGTCAATTGCGTGATGAGAAATGTGGATTCAGAAGTGGTAGGGGATGTGTGGATCAGATATTTTCACTTAGGCAGATTCTTGAGAAATGTTTAGAGTTTCAGAAACCTTTGGTTGCTAGCTTTGTTGATTTCAAAAAGGCTTTTGACTCTGTTGATCGTCATATTTTGTGGTTGGTTGTGAGATCATATGATATACCAGACAAGTTAGTTAACATAATGAAAGCGCCCTATAATAACCTGAGTCATGTGTGAGAGTTGGTAAGACTTGTAGCAATTGGTTTAGAATTACTCCTGGTGTTCGACAAGGGTGCATTTTGTCTCCTTTTCTCTTTAGCTTGGTTATTGATTATGTTATGCGAAATTCACTTCAAGGGAAATATTTTAGCCTTAAATGGACTGGAGATACGAAAATTTCTGATTTAGATTATGCTGATGATTTAGCCCTTTTGGCGAATGATGTTGATGAGATGAACTCTTTCATTCGAGCTGTGGATGAGATTTGATCAAGTGCTTTCCACCCCCTAAAAAGGGGGAAAATATGAAAATGATTAGTCCCCCTATATTTTTTGAATGAGGGTGCAGAAAATAATAAGCTATGTGTTACATGAAAATTTGTGACGCGGGGAGTGTCGTCAAATGTGGGTATAAAAAACTGATACCCCATGCTTTCTTCTCCCTTAAAATAGGGGAAATGGGGAACAATTGTTCCGCTGTATCTTTTGAACGCGAAAGCCGAAAGTTACATGCTATAGGTCAAATGAAAATAAGCTATGAAAAATTGATCCCCCATGGTTTATTCCCCCCATAAAAGGGAGACAATATAAAAATGATTGTTCCTCTATGTCTCCTAAACGCGAATGCGGAAAGTAACAAGCTATACGTCAAATGAAAGCTTGTGACGCTGGGAGTGTTATAGGCTATAAAAGAATGATCCCACGTGCTTTCTTCCTCCCTAAAAATGGGAAATATGAAAGTAATTCTACTATATCATCGAGTCAGGTATCAAATGAAAGCTCGTATAATGACGGTCGTAAATTATTTCAAATTTTTGCCCCCACTACTCCACCCTGGTAAAATGTGGGGGTGGCGGATTTTCGCGGCAGTCGACTTTAACGAGTCGTATCTCAAATAAAACTGTAATGCCTCTATTGTCATGAGCTGCCTCAAGCCTGAATAAAAAAGGGTGGTAAATGTGCTCGATGTTTATGAGTCATATACTGTATCAAATGAAAGCTTTTGAAGGTAGGTGTTTTTAGTGGCAACAATATAAAGTAAAATTAAAATTTAACTAGAAGTACGCATATCGTCGCTGGCGCATATATGAATCTCATTTTCAAAGAGAATGAGGTTTTTCCTTTACCTCCTGGTTTATTCCTTAAAAGTTTTAATTTGAGCTAGGGGATGATGGGGAAAATACAAATGGGATATTATAAGTGATTATACAACATAAAAGTGTTCGTCTTTTAATTCTTAAATTTAAAATTGGCATTCCCATACCTTTCTCAGAAAAGTGGGTAGATTATTACTGTCAGTGGAATATTTCTTAAAAGCTACCTCTAAATTTTGAAACTTATCGTTAACAGCACTGCCTGCCCTTAGGGGCTCACCTAAGGGTGGTTTACTTATATATTTTGTTCTTACTCATGCCAAATAGGCATATCTTTATGATGGAGTTGATTAGGGGTAAAATTATTATCCGGTACATCGAATATGATTATACGATCTACGATCTACAGCACTGCCGTCATTATTATTCTTGGTAATAAAATTAAAATGGATGAGCACTGAGCGTGAGTTTAAGTAAAAATATATCAATGAAAATTACAATACAATGTAATTTATTACAAAAGCGTGGATGAAATTATTTATAAACAAATTAAGTCAACCGGCACGAAACTCTATAATAATACAAAGATCAATTTTCAGAAAAATCCATTATCTTAATTCTATTCACATCCAATTCACGAAACAAGACTAAAATCATTCAATGAACAATAAAACCATGTTGATAAATAAATATTCAATCTAACAAGAATAATCCTACCAATTCCTAAACAAACTAAATAACTATACACTAATTGACTTCCTCCTAAGGTTTTAGTCAGCAAGTACTCCCAAACTGCGGCTATGTGTATTGATTTTTCAGAACCAATTCTTTTCAGACGTTGATCATCACGCACAAGACGACAAATCCCTCTTTTCCTTTACCAGCTTACCAACACGATCCAGGACAATAAATTAATCAACCTTCCGCGCACTCACCATAAAAAATACTTCTTCACTTTATACATCCATCGTATACATATTGAAACTAATTATGCCTCCTTTCGGATATCCACAACTCCAACGAAACAATTATATCTTTTCTATTTCTCAGATCGGTTCTGTATTCCAGTTCGTTGTTTACATAATTATCACGCAGAAGCATACGCGAGCGTTCATGACACGTTTATCATAAATTCACTGCAGCACGTTCATCCTGTCGTAAAAATATTATAATTTAAATTCACATAGTAATGCATTAGGTTGCAAAATTCCTAATGCCACCACTAGGGAATTCTACATTTTCGGCGTTTGTTCGTGGGTTTTATTTCGTTTATTCGAGAAAAAAATGCATGAAACAATAAATTTTAAACATTAAAAAATACGTTTTAAGATATCAAAAACACCATTTCACTCCGGCATCGATTTACTCTTTGTGTGAAAACATCGTTTATCAATTTAAAAATGTTTGTAACAAATTTAAACATCTTTGTCTTTATTATTTTAGTCTCGTAAAAAAACCCAGGTGGGTGCAAAATGTTTGAGGTTTAAAATAGGTTTCATGCTAGGTAAGCTTATGAACAATTGATGCGACTACGTAGGTGTGAAATGATCTTGTACATTACAAGGTAGTGACATCTCGTGGACGGCATCTAACAGTTCCGCTGTTTCCTCATCGCTTGCACAACATGCTCCAAGAGTTTCCCTCAATGGAGTACATCACGTGGCAGGTATCACAATGTGTTGCTCATTGTACCGCAACGAAGGACGTTGGTGCTCTTTGCCGATAACAGGAAGAAATATATACAACCGATAACTGCAGAGCACGTTTGAAAAACAGATAGGTAATAAGCTCGCCGCTTTTGCTTGCATAGCGTGTTTCATAATGGAAGTGCTGCAGCTGCTTACTCTTCCCACTTGGCTCCTGTGGATATTCGTTGTAGGAGTTGCTGCATATTGGTAAGTATTTCTAGCAATGCTTTTGTAAGGATGTTCCACATCGAAATAAAGGTAATGCGGTTATTGCAAAACTGAATGCTTAGGCTTAAAGAGCTCTGATAATAAAATACAATGCACGGAGCAAAAGGGTAATGTAGTTGAGGAAAAAATATGCTTATGCGCGATATGATGGAGAACACTTTAAAGGAAAAAGATTGAAAAATATTTTGTCTACTTATGATTAGATTATTATTTATCATTGTACGTAAATAAAATATTTGAGCTGTAGAAGTGGCGCCATCTGTTGGCTGTTAAATATCAAAAGGTCGGACACTTAATCTTACGTACTGATTGGAAAGATATCTGCTGGAAAACAAATATTCGATGCTTGACGAAAGTTGATAAGAGGGAAATACATTTTAAGAGCAAAGTTTTAGCAATATTCTAAAGCTACAAGAGAATTTTTAGTGATTCATTTCTGTTTTTGCATTTTAACTCTTCACTTTATATAACAGGAATGAGCAAATTCTTCAATAAGAAGAGCCACATAGAATATTTTTCCTACATTTTTTAACGTTCAAGAACCAGAGAAAATATTATTTTAAAATTGTATTTATAAATAATAAAAATATATTATACAGTAGTCCTACTCACCAAAGCAGAATATGTTTAATCTCTGCTCGTTTGAAGACTTTGATTGAGTTTTCATTTTTGCAGTTAATAGATTAAAATCTGACTGGTAGGATGTCAAAGCTGTTCTAAGCTTAGTGAGGTGGCTGTTAGTGAGGATAGCACGATGTTTTGACTTGACAAATTTCATTACAGAGAAGAGAAATTCACAACAGTAAGCTGTCCCAAAAACAGAGAGTAGTCGGAAGCTTGAAGATTTCTGAAGATTGGGATACTTTGCTTCTGGAATTTGATTCCAAAAGTCAGTTACTAGTTACGTTCCGCCTTCGCCGCAAGCGCTTAACTTGTGTGTACTGCATGAAGAATGATGACGCAGAGTCTACTTGCATCATCCGTATTTGTAGTAGTAGTTTATTCCATTATTCCTTTATTTCCATTTATATTATTTATGATACAGTATAATTATTTACAACAATTTTGGAAATTTACCACACCACAAGAGTTCAAAGACTCGCACGTGGAGTATGAAGTTAAAATGAAGAACATATATATAAACATTAGAAACAACATTTTAAATATATATAAATATATTAATACTTTCTGTTATGCTTACATCAACAATATAGTAACAGAATCAGTAAATAAACTATAAATACACCAATTTTTATTCAAAATTTTAACATCCCAAAGAGCAGAAAAGGAATAAAAGAATTTTGCAATCAGAAATATAGGGCAATCCCTCCAACTTTAAAGAAATTTTGCTATATCATCGATATCACAAATCTAATCTCTTAGTTTTCGAGAAAACGTATGAAAATTTATTTCATCCTTTATAGTTTCAGGTAATCTGTTAAATATTTTAGACGCCAAACATATATAATATTTTTGCGTAATAGTTTTCTTCGGAAGTGGTACAATGAAAATAATATGTGCACTTGTTCTTGTATTCAGCATTACTTTTTTAATGTCACTTTCTCTATAGTGATCTTTTAAATATAAAATCGTATGATAAACATAAATTTTCCGTAATGGTTAGATTTGTAGATCATTATAAAAACATTTAATATTGTCATATTTTCTTTTTCTTAATACACATCAAATTACTCTATTTAGGATAGTAACTAAGGATTTAATATTACTGTAAAACATTCTTCCCCAAGATATTATTCCATAACTTAAATATGACTTAACCCAAGCATTATATATAAGCTTTAAAAATGTAAGATTTATAAAATTCTAATATAAAACAATTTTGGAATTATTGCATTAATTTTTTATCAAATATTTAATATGTTCATTCCAATTTAACTGGCTATCTATATATACGCCCAAATATTTATTATATTCTACACTTTCAATTGCTTCACATGCATACTGATGTCCTATACAATTTACAGAATGATAAAATAATTTATTTTTTAACTTATTGACTTTATTTAGTTTTATTAACATTCAATAACAATTAATTTTTTTAGAACCGTTTTCTAATACTACCCAAATCTTCATTTATTTCTTCAATTAAACTATTCTCATTGTCAGCCGCATGTGTGAAAGCTGTATCATCAGCAAAAGTTATTATTTTTTTCTTTTTGTTCAAGATTGCAAAAATCATTTATAAATACATTAAATAATATTGGCTCCAACACAGAACCCTGTGGAACTCCATATTTTAGTTCAATTCCCTTACTAAACAAGTTTACCATTTTTACTGTTTGAAATTTATTTTTCAAATACGTTTCCAACCATTTCAAAACATTTCCTCGAATTCCAGCCATTTCAAGTTTTTTTATCAGCAAATCATGCGAAAGCGAATTTTGTTGTCGAAAAACAACACAACAGTTTTTAAATTATCATTTATAGATCTGTATACTGCAGAAGACAATTGTAATATAGTATCCTCAGTACCTACATTTTTTCTAAAACCATACTGATACTGATCAGAAAAAAAATATTATATTGAAAAAATTTTAAATTCTAGTTTTAAGTAGCTTTTCGAAATCCTTTGAAAAAATTGAGAGCAAGGATATCGGTCTGTAATTTGCGATCTCTAAATATTCACCTCCTTTGTATATTGGGACAACGAATGAATTTTCAGAATCGAGGGAAACATCCTGATGATAACGATAAGTTAAATAGGTAACATAATATATCTACAATAAAACTTTTTATCTCTTTTAGTGTCTCCACAGATATCTGATCACTTCCAACTGCTTTTCCTAGTTTTAATGATGCAATAACTCCAATAATGTCGTCCTCTGATATGCAAACAATAAAAATAGAATTTAGAGATGAAATCGATTTATGGCTTTCATTATCAGTATAATCAGGAATTTCCTTTACAAGATTACTAACAATTTCTGTATAGTAAGTATTAAATTTATCAGTAGACAACACGGGATTTTCGTTAAAAAGAATAAATCATCATCCTCAAGCAACCATGGGCTATGGAGGTCCAACCAGACCAACCTCACCAACCCATCACCTACGCTTTTATGTAACTCTTTGAGTTAATGGCCGACTTTATATACGTGTAATTTGCTGGACCTTGAGACTTTGTTGAAAATCACTGAAATGTGTCATCATCATCCTCCTCAAGCAGCCATGGGCTACGGAGGTCAAACCAGACCGTGCAGTTTAATTCTCCAAGCAAGTCTGTCTTGAGCTACATCTACTGCATCTGGCCACTGCACACCAATTCTAACAAGGTCCAGTTTGACATTGTCTGTCCATCGCATCCTAGGTCTCCCCCTCCTTCTGAGGCCTCTAGGCACACTGTTCATAACCCTATTCACCAATCTATAATTATCCATACGGGCAACATGGCCAAACCAGCGGAGTCTCTCTCTGCACAATATGCTGTTTAAAGGAGATTGCAGACTCCTTTGCCTAACCTCATCATTAGTTAAAAAGTTAAACCACCTAATACCCAAGATACTGCGTAAGCATCTAGAATCAAAAGCATCTAGTTTCCTGTTATCTTGTTTACACAGCGTCCAGGTTTCACTACCATAACTAACCCTAGAAAGAACCAAACTATTATACAGTCTAATTTTAGTCTTTAGGTGTATACGCCTATTTCTCCACAATCTCCATAGATTCTTAAAAGTCCTGGCAGCAATACCTATTCGTCTGTTAATCTCATGCCGCACATCACCAGTATCTGTTACGTAGCTCCCAAGGTAATTAAACTGTGACACCTGCTCAAGACTGCAACCATTCAGATTAACCGAATCACATCCTGCCTAACCAATTTTCATCACTTTAGTTTTCTCTCTGTTTATAACCAAACCTACTCTACTACCAGATTCATCAACAGCTCGAATGAAAGAGTTCATCTCATCAACATCATTTGCCAAAAGGGCTAAATCATCAGCATAATGTAAATCAGAAATTTTCGTATCTCCAGTCCATTTAAGGCCAAACTCTTTCTCTTGAAGTGATTTTCGCATAACATAATCAATAACCAAGCTAAAGAGAAAAGGAGACAAAATGCACCCTTGTCGAACACCAGAAGTAATGCTAAACCAATTGCTACAAGCCTTACCAATTCTCACACACGACTCAGTGTTACTATAGAGAGCTTTCATTATGTTAACTACCATATGATTTCACAATCAACCACAAATTTTGACGATCAACAGAGTCGAAAGCCTTTTTGAAATCAACCAAGCTACCAACCAAAGGTTTCTGAAACTCTAAACATTTCTCAAGATCTGTCTTAGTGAAAATATCTGATATATACATCCCCTATCACTTCGGAACCCATACTGCTCATATTACAATTGACTGTCAATCGGATTCTTAATTATATTAAGCACAATCATGCAAAGAACTTTATATGAAATAAAATGCAGGTTGAAACCCGTATAGTTTTCAGAAGAACTGCCATCACCTTTTTTAAAAATAAGGATAATAATAGCTCTGGTAAAATCCTTAGGAACAGTGCCTTTATCATAAAAGATAATCACAATCCACGTGGTAAATGAAACATTGCCAGCTATAAACATTTCAGTAGTAATTTCATCTACACATGGGGATTTGTATAGCTTTTAGAAATGGTCAAAATAACTTCAGACTGTGTTATACGGCCAGCATTAAAACCAGTAAAGCATCTATCATCAATACAAACACCTCTCTTTCGTTGCGATCTTATGCAAACACGACAATTCCCGATTCCGCTTATACGACACTACCAGTTATGAAAAGCCGTGCTTATCTAGAGCCGGAGGCAAGGAATACTCCATATAGACGCACCTCAACCCCGACCTCACATGGCAGCAGTCCTATAGAAGGAAAGCTAACCACCGGAAGAAACCTAACTTTAATCTGTTCCCTGGTTAGCCATGAACAAGGATATGTAGATCCAAGTTCGCTCGGTCTCCGGGGTGGAGACTTTTAGTAAGGTCCAGACTTTTAATAGGGCTCGTGCCTACTAGGTGGGGGCAAGAGCGTTTGGCAGAGCCCTTAAACTTGCTCACCCAGAGCCCTGAGGTTGGGCCTAAGACACCGTCACCATCCAACCGGTCTTCCGACTGGTCAGCGATGTCGTCGGCCTCGGTTGGTCTTGGCTATGTCCAACCGGTGCAGCCACGCCGATCGGCACAGCCTTCGACCGGGTTGCTGGGCCCGAAGCCCCCGCACCACGCCAAGGTGGTCCCCGATCGGGGGGGGGGGGGCATCAATACAAACAATAGGAGTAGAACTAGTCACATTGGTTAAAACATCACTGAAATGCTCAGCCCACCTAGCCGTGAGAGAATCCTCACCTTCTATAGCCTTACTTTGTTTATCCTTTTTGCTCTGTAATTGGTAGATAGGTAGTCACTGGAAGGAGAGCTATGCACCAATCCTCTCTGATGATGCAACCGGCCAGATCTAGTACCTAAAGTCCGATCCCGCCTTTTCGTGCTGCAGACCGTTAGCACCTTTCAAAAGAGATACTATCTTGTGGAAGTGAACGGAAGGAAAGGGCTGCCAGATTAGTGTTGTTTACTGATCCGGACAACTATGGCTACTTTTCTATTTTTTTGTACCCTGCTGAGGAGTGGTCAACCACACAGGGTCCTGCTGCTGACCATATAAACCCACTGGACTGGACTGATATATGGCTCTGAGCTTGATTATGGATCCTGATTTTGCTGCACTGGTGGGCTTCTGTGGAGGGAAAATCTTCCACTGTGTTTTTTATTTGTTTGTGGGTTGACAGCCCCAAGTTATTAGATTCACAGGATATGTTTATCAGCTGGTGGATAATCCTAAGCAGAGGTTATCGCAGCCACCTGAACTCTTTGCTTCTACTGGCATCGTCAAATTCTACATTGGAGGAAGTCTTCCAGTGTAGATGGCTTCAGCCTTTAGTGGTAGGGGAACGGGTCTTTGTCTCATGTCTGCGATTAGGGGGCTATTTGATATTGTCGGCATTCCCTCTCTCAATAAACATAGTTTCTTTAAACATCTCACTAACCATTTTCTCTCTATAGGTAGTTGAAATGTGAGAACTATGCACAGAGCTTTTTCTCTTGATGTCCTCACACAAGAATTCCACCATTATAATTTAGATATTCTCGGCTTGCAAAAGACAAGATGGACAGATAAAGGTCAGAAATAATCTTAAATTTCTCTTTTCAGGGAGGGACGATAATAAGCATCTCTAAGACGTGGGTCTGCTTCGGAGCAGACACCCTAGTGATGCTTTTCTAGGATATGAGTGCATTAATGAAAGGTTTCTTACAGCAAAATTTCAGACAAGCGTTAAAGACTTGAATGTTATCTGCTGTTAGGCCCCCACTGAGGATGCCGATGAGGATGAGAAGGATAGGTTTTATGCACAACTTCAGGATATTCTGAATTGTGTCAAGAAAGGAGATATTACCCTTGTTCTAGGTGACTTCAATGTCAAAGTTGGTACTGACTCTGATCTTTGGGGAGTAGTAATAGGCTCTTTTGGTATTGGTAGCTGCAATGACAATGGGCAGCGTCTCCTACAGACAGGTAAGTAAACTCAGTGGATTCAGAATAACTAACACTTATTACAAACACCGCGACATACATAAGTACACATGGGTTTCACCTGATGGGCTACATAAGAATATGATTAATTATATATGAATTAACAGCAAATGGGCTAGTTCTGTTGGGAATACCAGGGCATATAGGGAAGCTGAAATTTGATCTGACCATTACCTTGTTAAAAGTGTCTTGCAATTTAAACTTAAAAAGTATTGTGCTAGGATTAGAAAATTTGCCTTTAAAACTGAAGTACTGAAATACCCAGGTATAGCCAAAGCTTACAATGAATGGTTACTTAGTTATTATGACAGTCATCGTTTGCTTACTACTGAAGTTGAGGAAGAATGGGGCATTTTAAACAGCCTTTTTTGGACACTAACAGTAATCTTTTTGGAAAAAAAGTAGCAGAGGAGGCAGAATTATTTGAATGATAATGCACTTGAGCTTATTTCAGAAAGAAAGAACTACAGGGATGTCCTTAGTCATTACCCTACTAGTCCTAATAGAAAGCGTTACAGAGAGCTTAGTAAACGTGTAAAGGATCTGTTAGCTGCTGATAAGAATCTTTGGCTTGATGGCTTGGCTGACAAAGCTGATGAAGCAGTTAGACAGCACAACAGCAGAGAGCTATACCAGATAGTTAATGTTTTGTGTGGTAGAAAACGGACTGGTATACAGGGTTTGAAGAATAAACACAAAGATATTATTTAATTTTATTTCTAAAGGGGACTTTAGTTCTTTTGCTGCCTACCAGACAAATCATTTTTAATTTTCCGATATTGTTTAGTATCACCGTCATTATCTAAAAATATTTCAATGCAGTACTTTGATTTTGCTTCTTTGATTAATTTTAATATTAATTTTCTGTATTTTCTGAAACAATTATTAAGGTTTGTATTAAAGGGTTGATTTTTGCTCAACTTATATAACTTATTTTTCTTTTTAATAGAATTTAAAAGAGCATTTGTTATCCATGGTTTCAGCCTCTTTTCTCCATTCTTGAAATGTATGGTGTCTTTTGATAACTCTATGCAATTGCAATAAAAATAATTTGAATGAAGCATTTACATTATTTCCTAATTTAATTTCATTCAAGTGTTTACCCTTCAAAGATTCTTTTAACTTGTCCATATTTGTTTAAAACAAGTTTTGGTTATGTTTTCGTTTTTTTCGTAATCTATTGAAACGGCTATTTCAAATGTATACTTCCGAATTTTATTCCTCTCGGGTGTACGGGAAGACTACCGTTTCCTCTCCCGGATCACAAAGGCTTAATATAAAATTTTAGGAAAATTGGCATGAAACCCAATATTGTCTCGGGAGTCGCATGCGGCTCGACAGCCGCAGTTTGCCCTCCTTTGTTATATAACATACTAAAAAATGAAAAGTTTTAAAGTTTAGAAAATAATTTTAGATTGACGATCAAACAAATCTTTAACTCCCTTAATAATTATGTAGTTAGAACAGAAAAGAGATGCAAAAATGCAGTTTCACATCATTCACAAAGTGACGGGATCACCAACAGTTATTTGCAACATTTGAAGATCATTTGGGAGGTCAGTTCTAACGAATTCTAAACAAGATCCTGTTTGATTGTCTGCCAACCGCATCCATAGAACACAGAAATAAGAAGAAGTTTCAGATCGGGCTTCGCATTCAAGGTCAAATAGAGATCGGAGTAACGGTCTAGAAATCAAGAGGTTGGGTTGCTTTACTTCTGAGCGGCACTTTTTTACACATTTATAGGATAAACACACAATAGGATAATGTTAACTTTTTTACACACAATAGGATAATGTCCATGTTACGAGGACCCAAGGGCGGCTGTGAAAGTTTTGGAAGAGGACTCATTGAACAGCTGTTAAAAGAGAGATAGTAGCCTCCTGGCAAAGCCATCCACGATTTCTTTAATATGTTCAGGATATGGCTCTAACGTACAGATCCCATATGATGGACGACGGCCTTTCCAAGCCCAACAGTGTTACCTATATGACAGATGGGGGACCTATATGACAGATGAGTCATTCGGGACCTTCTCACCTGGCCATTTAGCCCATTGTGTGAACGTAGAATATATTTTACCTTCCACAATTTTACGGCCGAGCCTCTTACACTTGGCCATCTTTTATCTGATACTTCTTTTTTACCATCTGTCATTGCCTTTTTACGTTTTACAGGCTATTTTAGCACACCGTGATTTTATGGCTTTATCCTTTTTACTTTGATCTTCCTGGGTCTTTTACACCCAGATTCGTATTATCCTTTTGTACTTTGTCTTTCTTGCTTTACACTTTTATGCTTTTTATGTTTATTTTAACTTTGGTTATGGGTCAAACGTCTTTTAGCTGTTTATATGTGTATGTTTGGCGCAATATAGCCCTCGCCGCTCTTGCGCCATAAAACCCTAACCAACCAACCAATTAGCCCATTGTGTGCAAAAAGTGGGTGGAGGTTTAGCGGAGCTGAACGCTGGGTTCTTTTACCCTTGCCTGAATATTTGGACCTTTGTGAGCCAAGAAGTGCCTCTCCAAAAAAGGCAACGTATACTAGTTTTCCAAATAACGGATTTGGAGTGTTTAGTACAGAATAGTCAGCAGGAATTTTGTCCATAAGGGCCGAAACCAAATAAAAGAAGCATTTCGGTCAGCCACGAAGTTCAATTGCTTTATTTTGAAGTTTGTATTTATGTTTTAAAATAATAATAATTTATTCCATTCAGGGGGTTTACAGTAAAACCAAGGTGCAAGCAATTTTGTATATTAATTTAAATGCTCAACTCATTGATATATATTGTATATTAAAAATTAAGAGACATAAAATATATTTCCTTTCTTCCTTCATGGTTCATTGCGCTACTAAAGAACTTGGTTGAAATCAAAGTTGTAGTTTTAACTCATTTACGCGAAATATATTTAAAGCTGGAAATGCGAAATATATTTAAAGCTAGAGATGCGAAATATATTATTTATGAACAAATACTTTCTCAACCCAATTCTGGCTGTCAAGTGCGACCAACTGCCAGACCAGCAGTCTTAAAACTTTGACTTTCAACATCCGTTTCATACTTTAACCATATAATGTACTTTAATTACAATTACAATTGCAGAGATATCATTCGATATTGTTACGACAGATGAACGTGCAAAAATAAAGCAATGATGTGTCATTTGACACTCGCATTGTGTCTCAGCGTGAGAATTACGTCACTAGCCTATTGGAACAGACTTTGAAATATAACGAGTGAAAAAACACTTTAGGAAGTTTACCATAATGCAAAGAATGGTATTGTCTTTCACTAGTGTCTTGTAGTAAGCGTTCTAAGTACGAAGGTTAACATTATGAAACCTAATTTAGTAACAGTAAAATGTTGAAGAAGTCTATTAGTGGAAAAGTAGAGTCGATTTGGTGCCGGCGTGGTATTTAAGATAAAGTATAGAATTGGAAAGGTAAACCTCGCTAACTATTGGAACATTGACAAAGATAATTTTGTCACTTATTGAATGTTCTAAGTAGATTCCTTTTATGCTTTGAATAGAGCCTGTAAGAATTGTAACAGACAGCTATTTAAAATAGAGTTTAGTTAGACATTAATTTGATGGTTTAACTTCATACTGATGGTAGACGAATTTATGTTTAGTTTAAATTGTTATTCAAATGTGATCTAGTTATTGTAATTAATTTAGTTCATTTGTCGTTTGGTTGGAAATATTTTTTTAACTCACGCTCAGTTTTTCTATTTAAATTAATAAAAATATTTTAATAATATGGATGCATTATACAATTTTATTATATAGTCCCCCAACCCTCCCTCACGGAAAATATATTATACGAAATCTGAAACTTGTTTACATGCTTTAAAATCCAAAGCAGATGTCTTTATATCATTTTATTTTAGCCCAATAGTATATATCCAATACTAAATATAGAGTTAAACTAGAAGAACGCATATTGCCTCTGGCGAATATGGGAATCTCGTTTTAAAAAAAAATGAAGTTTTTCGTTTACCTACTTTTTCACTCATTAAAAGCTTTAATTCGAGGAAATGGATGGCGTAGAAAATTGAAATAGTAGTATTTTATTAGTAATTACGTAATATCAAAAATTTTGTCCTTTATTCCTTAAATTTTGAAAAGTTGCTTTTCTGGCACCTCTCGGAGAAAAGAGGGCAGATTGTGGTTATCAGTGGAAGGTCACGTAACATTCTACCACCGAGTTGGGTTGTTTTACTTCTGAGGTGCGCTTTTTTAGCACACAATGGGCTAAATGGTCAAGTCACAAGTACCCCAAAGGCTCAGAAAAGGATGGGGGAGGGGACCCACTGTAAAAGCTGTTGGGAAAGAAATGGTAGCCTCCCAATCAAGTCCATCCAGTATGTTCTTTAACATTCATAGGGTATCGCTCATCTACACTCGAAACCACGGTTTAGCGTCCCATCCGACGGACGGCGGCTTTTCCAAACCCATCGGTATCCCCTACTGACGGAGAGCAGGATAGGGAGATTTGCAGTGATAAATCTCAACGCTGTTTTAGGTGGGACTCGAACTTGGGAACTGCAGATTAGAAGCCTGGAGCGCTACCGGCTGAGTCATCCCCCGCCCGTTCTATCATCAAAACTTGAAATTTCTACCATAAACAGATCACTTGCAATATTTATTAAAAATATTACGATATAAATTAAAACTACGTAAGGATTTGGAAAATACAAATTATATATCATTAGTGCCAATCCAACTAAAAAAGTTTCCAATCATCTCTTGAAAGGAAAAAAAAAGCTGTTTCGTACCTACTGTGGCATAAAAGAATTAACTCATTGCTGCCAATGGAGACTTCGTAAACTTTCACATTCCACTACCAAAATTTCCAATTTCTGGTATAACTATATCATGTGCAATATTCGTTTAAAATTTGTAATTTTCTATTTTTCCATCTTTAGAAGGCGCTTTTTGGAAGATTTGGAAATTGCAAATCGTAATATTTTTTCGATACCTATCAAATACAGAAAGAAGTTTAATTTATCTCTATAAAAAAGCAAGTTCGATATCTACAGACGAATAGGCAGACGGAAAAGAGACACCCTTATCTCGTTTTTTTTTTTGTGAAACAAGACGAAAATATAAAATTTTAATCCATATAGAATATTATTTTAACCTTTTCTGTTCAGTGCAATACTTTAGTAATTGGGGAACCCTACCCAAGGTTTATCAGACACACACACACACCTTGCACAGACTAAATTCTCAGACTCTCTCCTCCAAAACTAAATTCTTGGATTCTCCCGAAACTAAATTCTCGGATCGCCCCCCCCCCCACTCTGAAACTAAATCATGGGTACGTTCTTGATTTAATTTTCTTTTTTGTTTAGTCTCTGACGCTGGACTTTATGTTCTTCTGACGCTTAAGTTTCTTTGACTATTTTGAGCTTATTTTGAAATTTGTAGACATTTCCCTATAGTAATTCTTTAAATAATGGCTTTTGGATATTTCCATTTCTGATCGTTTTCCTTAAGCGATTTAAGAGGTTTGGTTGATTAGTAATAAGTTTGGTATTTTCTTCTGATTTCTGAAGTTAATAAGTATGTTTCCATTTGTGTATGATCTTTGGTCAGGAGGACGTTTTAGTAGCAATTGCGGAGCAGCAAGCTGGTTATTTTTGCCTTTGCTTGTGTTGAGATGTCCCTGGGATAGGCAGTGACTAACCGTCGCCACATGATTGATAAGATTGCTAGGAATGTAAACGCAGCTTGTGTGGCGTGGGAGTATTTGCCTCAAGTAATTGAAGAAAACAACTTCTGGTTTGGTGGAATAAAGTTCACTTTTGCAGGTAGATTCATACACCTGTGACACGAAATGTCAGTCTGGAGATAAGCTACATAGGAATGTGGGTACAGTTGGTGTGCCTCAAAGTCAAGATCTGCAGTCAATAGGTTCTGGTTAGCTGGCAGCTTACCAGAAATCGCAATGAGCCTAAAAGTATAGTGAGATTATTTAGCAGGAAAGTATTTTAAAACGTTTTGTTTTCGCATTTTTCAAGATTTAGGCACTTAAAATAATTTTCTAATTTTTAATTCTTTCTTGCTTTGAAATGTGAACAAGAATAGCCTGATTTAGTCTGATATATATTCTAAATTATTTTATATTGCAAAGCATACGCTGCTTTTATAACGACTTAAAAAGGCAGAATTATAAAATTTGTTTAATTAAATTACCTTTTAAGCATGGAGCGACAAATTCTGAAGATCAAAGAAAACAACAAGTAATGGAAATATGCCATACCACATGAGTTCTATCAAGAACAACTCGCAGATAAAAATCAGTGATGAAAATAGGGGACACGGAATAGGACGGCGTTCCACTAGTTCCAAAGATGAAAAAAAAATACTGCACCCTTCGTGGCATACATATTCCAGACAAACGTTTGAGGGCTACACCATTCCCTAGTACTGCGCATATGTGTGGTGGGAAAATAATCCCACATCTCCAGAGTATTTTAGAGGGGGGAGGGGGACGTTGTCATCGAACCGATGCATTTTGCCGTACCTCTAGTGTCCAATAGTAGAACTATTTGTAGTAGAGGGGTATTTTTTAATACCCCTCCACTACAAAGAGTTCCACACCTTATATAAGAAATAAGTTCTTTTTCTGACGTCAATTACTGTTATGTGTAGTTTACGGAAATAAGCAATTGAAAATACTGTTTTTAATTTCGACGTATTGAGCACACGATGAAGCATAATTTCTTTAATACCGGTACATTCGCAAGGTAAAACACTCGCCGTAGAAGCTTGCAACGAGTTGAGGATTGATGCCTGAAACTGAGTATAGTGTGAAACGTTTCCGTGGCTGCTAATAACTGTACGGAAAAAAATCATAACTCGGAGATTAGAGTACACTTAGAGGTAACTAGAAAGTTGCTCTTTTTATTCTCGTTTAGATTTTGCTGCTTGTCTGGTTTATCATAAAATATATAAATTAAAAAACTTAATATTCTTGTATGTGTGTAAAAATAAATAAACATCCTAAAAATCATTGATTTCATATTAATTTCAAAGAAAGATAAGGTACCAACAACTTCTTTTCAAATGATAACAGAAACCAATTTTGGGTCCCTTTCTTCCCTATTAAGTTAATACGCAGTGAGTGATTTCATCATTGACATGATATTCTGTTTTCTTTTTACTGTTTTTGGGGGTTTTTTCGCATAGACTAAGATAAGAATACCCTACATTTTCTGAATCCAATTTCAATTCTAATTCGAAAAGAATCCATCTTTGGATTTATATCTGACAGCTAATACGCTGTCGACAAATTCCAAGTAGTTTTTACCTATCTTCCTATTGCTTTTGGCTTTGACATACGTTGGTCGGTTTGTGGATTTGGCAAAATATTATTCCACCATATCTTTCGAATGCGATGAAGAAACTTAATGATTTAAGCGCCAAATGAAAGTTTGTGACGCGGGGAAGGTCATAAGCTATAAAATATTTACCTCCGCGCTTTCCACCCCCCTAAAAAGGGGAGGAATATGAAAATGATTATTCCCATATATCTCCTGAACGCGAGTGCCGAAAGTAACAAGCTATGTGTCTAATGAAAGTTTTTGACACAGCACGTGTCGTAAGCACAAAAAATTTACCCCCATGTGTTTCTTTCCCCTCTAAGAACCGGAAATATGAAAGTCGTTCTGCTATATCTGTTATGCGCTGATTTTACATCAGGCATAACGATTCATTTTCTTAATTAATTTCTTACTGGATTGAGATTTTTGTTTTCTCTCTTTGTTTTTTGTTTTCCTAGGAATTTGTTTAATCTTTTACTAATATTCTGAAATTTTTTTGGTATATTTCTCCGGTATCCAGAGTGTTTAGGGATGTCTATAGTCTTTTTGTAGTTTATGTGATCATTTGCTAATTTATCTGCTTCATCATTGTCTGGGATATTGGCATGACTGGGAATCTATTGGAATGTAATTTCATTGTGCGAGGAATTTATATTTAAGTGAATATTTTCTTGAATTTGTAGCATTAATGAAAGATGAATACACAGTTTTTGTACATTGAGGCCAATGCTGATCTGCTGTCTATTAGGATTAATTTTTTTCTATTTTCTAGGGTGCACCATTTGAGGGCTTCATTAGTAGCGGCTAATTCTGCCACTATTATAGAAGTGTCCTGTGTGATTTTAAAATTAAATCTATAATTTTCTGAAGGTACATAAAAATCTCCAGCAGCTGTGTTTGTAGTTGGGTGGTATGAGCCGCCTGTGTATATATGCTTTAAGTTCATCTATTCGTTTTCAGTGCTAGATTTGCTAGATTGCTTATATCTAGGTATGTTGGATTGCTTATAACGTTAGGGTCCTGCTTTTTTTTGTTGTTGTTGTTTTTGGCAGAATTCAAGGAATTAAAATTTTATTCAGGTTGGTAGCATTTCTAAGACGGATTTTGTCCGAACTGTGATTGTGTTAGTTGATTACCTTTTTTTTTGTTTCTTGTATATAAATATCAACTTTGCATGGAACATTCTAACTAAAACTACCTATCTTTCTCCTGCTTCGGAAAAAAACAACAACATATTATTCTGTTACTGTGCATATCATAAGCTCCCCTTTGACGTCATTCATTACGATCCATGAAAATCTACCTCTCCCTTTTTTGGGGAGGGGGAAAAAGGGGACATAATTTGAGGCAGTCCAACACGTTCCCTACATCACAAGCTTTCATACGAATTACTGAAATAATATATATTTATACTTTTAAAATTTAATTTAATTTCATATGAATTACTGAAATAATAAATATATATTTATAAAAAAAATATTTCATATGAATATTAATCGTTGCGATCGAGAAATTAAATTTAACTCCTCCTTTGGGGGGGGGGGGGGAAGAAAGAGGGCATAACTTGAGTAGGCTATCCACTCCCCTCGTTTCAAACTTTCATTTCATACATAACACTTTACACGCAGCCCTCGCTTTCTGAAGATATTGTGAAGCAGTAGTTTACGTCTTTCGCCCTCCCTAGTCTTTTTTGAAGGGGAAGGGAAGCAGGAGGTAAAGTTTTTTAATGGCCTGTGACACTCTTCAAGCCTAACGCTTCCCTTTGACACACAACTCGTTACGATTGGCCACAAAGTTTGGGGACATATTGTGAAGAATACACAAACGGACAAACAAATGACGAACGAAAAGCAATAGTAAGACCGGTAAAAAATTTTTTGTTACATAACGTTTGGAGAGATTCAGACAGCAAACTGGATGACCCGTTTTTAATGCTGATTTTGAAAAGTAATCAAATTACAGATAAATTCAAAGAATGTTCTGTCTTCAACTGCAATTTTTTTATATCATCTGCAGTTTTCCTTTTTATAATCTGTTATTAGAAAAGAGCAATTTTATTGCCATTACGATAAAAACGTTGAAAGATTAAGATAAATTTTATAATCATTTATCAGAGAAAAAATTACGAAGAAACGATGAAAGCAAGTTCGATGTTCAACAATGGGAATCATGGCTATTATATTGTTACGACAGATGAACGTGCTACAATAAAACCATGATTGATGTGTCATTGATATTAGCATGTGCTTCAGCGTAAGAATTACGTCATTAGCTGATTGGAACAGACAAAAACTTGAATATTTAACGATGTTTAAAAGAGACAATTGAAAGGTTTTCGGTTGTAGCTTGAAGTGCATATTAAGTTTCTTCATTCAACTTTCTTAAGATTAATTAATCTTAAGAAAGTTGTTCTAGAGTCTTGGCAAACAAACCAAAGAGGCAATATGCTAGTCGAGCAAGCAGAGCTGACCTTAACTTCTCTGTAGGAAGAATTAATCGTCTGGTGCGTGTGAACTTAACATGTTAAAAGAATTGGTAAGGTTAATCTTCGTAAATTACAGGTTTATTCCCAAAGATAATTGCGACACTTATTGAATGTTGTAAATGTTTTCCTTTATGCTTTGAAAAGAGACTGTAAGAATTGTAATACGACTGTTTGAGGAATTGGTAGATAATGCGAAGTATTATTCTGATGCTTCATACTGATGAACATAATAATTTGCATTAGTTGAATTTATACATGTGGCATATGTATGTACTACTACTGCCAAACAGTGCATTAATAGATGCTCGGTCGATTTTCCTGGCATTTCTATAGCTGTTTCCCGTCTCCATTTCCCAACAAGAGAGTGAGCATCCTTATTTTCCTGGAAAATTTCACGACTATTTACTTGAAGTGGGCAAACTTTCTTGTCTGTATGTCTCCACAAATCTCTATCCGTATGAAAGCTTTGTTCAAAACTTATCGAAAGGTTTATTATTCAAGAAGCAAATTTCACACCATTAGAATGAACTTTGCTAAAGCTAACTTTCGCTATTTGTTGGCTCAATGCCTAGCATGTAACAACATGTGTAGCTTTATCAAGAAGTCACATATGTTACTGAAAATGCACAGTTGCATACTAAATAGCATTCAAAAGCGCTGAAACTATAACACTTATGCATCTGATCATGACATAAACAAATGGAAAGTTATCGTAGAAATTCCCTTTCTTATACGTGGACAATTTGAAAAACATCTGGAATAAACAGAGAGTGTTACAAAACTCTCTGTACAAATTTCAATGGGAGATAAGAAATACCAAGACAAACCTTTATCGTCTATGAATGTACATCCGCTGACGTAATCCTTCGGTGTTAAAGGGCGATGACATAAATATAGGTGAGTCGAAAACTGGAAGGAGAGCTTTGTACCAATCCCTAGTGATGATGCACAGAACCGGCCAGGTTTAGCACCTAATGTCCGACCCCGCATTCTCGTGGTGCAGGCCGTTAGTACCTTTCAAAAGAGATATTCTCTTTTGGAAGCGAACGGAAGGGGAGGGCTGCCAGTTCAGTATGGCCTACTGATTTGTTCATCTATGGCCACTTTTTTCTTTTTTTTTTTCAAACCTGCTGAGGAGTGGTCAACTTCACAGGTCCTGGTGCTGACCATTTATACCTATTAGACTGGACTTGTTTATGGATTTGAGCTTGATTATTGATCCTGGACTTGCTGCATTGGTGGGCCTCTGTTGAGGGAGAATCTGCTGCTGTGTTTTCTGTTTGCTTCTGGGTTGCCAGCCCTAAGTGAACAGAGGCATGGGATACCTTATATCAGCTGGTGGATAATCCTAATCAGAGGCCATCGCAAGTACCTGAACCTTAAATAGCTAGTTAGGCATCGTCTAGCCTAAACTGGAGTAATGTGTCTCAGGCAGGCCATATGGCTCTTGAAAAAGTCCACTTGAAAAGGTGGTGCCTGAAGTTCCTACCAGCATCGGTGATTTCAGCCTTTAGCGGAGGAAGAACAGGTCTTTACCCCATGCCTGCGATCAGGGGGCTGTTTGATATTGTTGGCCCTACCAATCTCAATAAACCTAATTTCTTTAAAAATCCTACTAATCATTTTCTCTCTGCAGGAACGTGGAACGTAAGGACATTACATAGAGGTTATTCTCTTGATGTCCTCACGTAGGAATTCCAGCGCTGTAACCTAGATATTCTAGGCTTGCAAGAGACCAGATGGACAGGTAAAGGTGAGATACTTAAAAATAACTTTAAATTTCTCTTTACAGGGAGGGAGGATGGAAAGCATCACCAAGGCCTGGGTCTGCTGCACAACAGACATGCTAGTGATGCTCTTCTAGTATATGAGTGCATTAATGAAAGGTTTCTTACAGAAAAATTTCAGACAACCATTAAAGACTTGAATGTTGTCTGCTGTATGACCCCACTGAGGATGCCGATGAGGATGAGAAGGATAGGTTTTACTGACAACTTCAGGATATTTTGAATTCTGTCAAGAAAGGAGATATTACCCTTGTTCTAGGTGACTTCAATGCCAAAGTTGGTACTGACTCTGACCTTTGGGGAGGGGTGATAGGTCCTTTTAGTGTTGGTAGCTGCAATGGCAATGGGCAACGTCTCCTACAGGTAAGTAAACTCAATGGTTTCAGAATAAATAACACATATTACAAACACTGCGACATACATAAATACACATGGGTTTCACCAGATGGGCTGCATAAGAATATGATTGATTATATATTAATTAACAGCAAATGGGCTAGTTCCGTTAGAAATACCAGGGCATATAGGGGAGCTGAAATTGGATTTGACCATTACCTTGTTAAAAGTGTCTTTCAACTTAAACTTAAAAAGTGTTGTGCTAAATTTAAAAAATTTACCTTTAATACTGAAGCTCTGAAAGACCCAGTTATAGCCAAAGCTTACCATGATAGGTTACTTAGTCATTATGACAGTCATGGTTTGCTTACTACGGAAGTTGAGGAATAATGGGATCATTTTAAACAGGCTTTTTTGGACACTAACAGTACTCTTTTTGGAAAAAAGGACCATATGAGGCAAAATTATTTGAGTGATAAGGCACTTGAGCTTATTTCGGAAAGAAAGAACTGCAAGAATGTTCTTAATCAATACCCTACTAGTCCTAATAGAAAGCATTACAGAGAGCTTAATAAACGTGTAAAGGATCAGTTAGCTACTGATAAGAATCTTTGGCTTGATGGCTTGGCTGACAAAACTGAGGAAGCAGTTAGGCAGCACAACAGCGGAGAGCTGTACCAGATACGTAATGTTTTATGTGGTACAAAACGGAGAGGCATACCAGAATTGCAGGATAAACAAGGTAAGGTTATTGAAGGGGAGGATTCTGTCATGGTTAGGTGGGCTGAGCATTTCAGTGATGTTCTAAACAATGTGGTTAATTCTACTCCCATTTTTTGTTGTGATGATAAATGTGTTGGGGGCTTTAATGTTGGCTCTATAACACAATCTGAAGTTATTTTGGCTATTTCTAAACTTAAACTTCATAAATCCCCAGGGGTAGATGAAATTACTACAGAAATCCTCAGAGCTGGGAATGTTTCGGTTACCACTTGGACGACTGAAATTTTGAATAACTTTTATGATAAAGGCATGGTTCCTAAAGATTTTACCAGAGCTATTATTATCCCTATCTTCAAAAAAGGTGATCGCAGTTCTTGTGATAACTATAGGGGTATCAGGTTACTCTCTGTTCCAGGTAAAGTTCTTTCCATGATTGTGCTTAATAGAATTAAGAATCTGGTTGACAGGCAATTGCGTGATGAGCAATGTGGATTCAGAAGTGGTAGGGGAAGTGTAGATCAAATATTCTCACTTAGGCAGATTCTTAAGAAATGTTTAGAGTTTCAGAAAACTTTGGTTGCTAGCTTTGTTGATTTCAAAAAGGCTTTGGACTCTTTTGATCGACATAATTTGTGGTTGATTGCGAGATCATATGGTATACCAAACAAGTTAGTTAACATAATGAAAGCTCTATATAATAACACTGAGTCATGTGGGAGAGTTGGTAAGTCTTGTAGCAATTGGTTTAGCATTATTTCTGGTGTTCAACAAGGGTGCATTTTATCTCCTTTTCTCTTTAGTTTGGTTATTGATTATGTTATGCGAAATTCACTTCAAGGGAAAGATTTTGGACTTAAATGGGCTGGAAATACGAAAAGTTTTGATTTAGATTATGCTGATGATTGAGCCCTTTTGGCATATGATGTTGATGAGATGAACTCTTTCATTCGAGCTGTTAATGAGGCTGGTAGTAGAGTAGGTTTGGTTATAAACAGAGAGAAAACTAAAGTGATGAAAATTGATAAGGCAGATTGTGATTCAGTTCATCTGAATGGTTGCAGTCTTGAGCAGGTGTCACAGTTTAAATACCTTGGGAGCTATGTAACAGATACTGGTGATGTGCGGCATGAGATTAACATACGAATAGGGATTGCTGCCGGGACTTTTAAGAATCTATGGAGAGTATAGAGAAATAGGCGTATACGCCGAAAGACTAAAACTAGACTGTGTAATAGTTTGGTTCTTCCTAGGGTTAGTTATGGTAGTGAAATTTGGACACTTTGTAAACAAGGTAACAGGAAACTAGATGCTTTTGATTCTAGATGCTTACGCAGTATCTTGGGTATTAGGTGGTTCAACTTTGTAACTAATGATGAGGTTAGGCAAAGGAGTCTGCAACCTCCTTTAAGCAGCATATTGTGCAGAGAGAGACTCCGCAGGTTTGGCCATGTTGCCCGTATGGATAATTATAGATTGACAAATAGTGTGCAGTTATAATAAGTTATAATAATATATTATAATATATTATATATTAAATATTATGTAATAATATATTATATAATTATATATAACAGTTATAATAGTTATGAACAGTGTGCCTAGAAGCCTCAGAAGGAGGGGGAGACCTAGGATGCAGTGGGCAGACAACGTCAAACAGGACCTTGTTCGAATTGGTGTGCAGTGGCCGGATGCAGCAGATGTAGCTCAGGACAGATATGCTTGGAGAAATAAACTGTGCGGTCTGGTTGGACCTCCGTAGCCCATGGCTGTTTGAAGATGATGATGCTACATATATCAGTGGAAACAAGTGTGAATAACATGTGTATTTAAAGAAGATGCTCAAAGTTGGGACCGGCAACAGCATTGTATGAATGACAGCGTCGAAGCATTGATTGCCGTATGTGTTGAAAAATTCCCGGAATTTCGCGAACAGTTGTAGCGGCGACGAGGTCTTCATCTGAGTCAATGGGAGTCTCGTACACAAGGTTCGTCATGTGTCCCCAGAGGAAGAAATCGATAAATGTTAAATCGGGCGATCTTGATGGCCATGCGACAGGTCCCCCCCGGCCTGTCCATCAGGCCCCAAAAGTGGCGTTCAGATAATCCCGCCCATCATTGCTGAAATGTGCTGGCGCCCCGTCGTGTTGAAACCATATTCATCTGCGAATAGCCACGGAAATATCTTCCAGCAGTCCCGACAACGTTTCTTCAAGAAATATCTGATAAATCTGCCCATTGAGTGGGGAAGCAGCAGGTATGACCCAATCAAAATTTCATGGACGATACTCACCCAAACATTGACACCGAACCGTTGAATCCACATGCCACCTGATCATGCGCCATTGTGGCATGTGGATTTTCGTGCGCCCAAACGTGAAAATTGCGCAAACACACCCTAATGTGTTAAAGAGACCTCATCTGAGAAGAGCACACGAACGGAAAATCAGGCTGCACCATGGTCTACTGCAGAAACCAGTGTACGAATTCGACACGAAGAAGATAACCCTGAGGTTGCAATGTCTGGATTCTCTGACGATGAAACAGATGTAACTGCTGTTCATGCAACACCCTCCACACGAGGGCGTGAATTCACACCGAGGCTATGTGCAACAGCTCTCCTGCATGTACCAGGATTGTCCTCAATCCGCCGTAGGATCTCTTCTTTCATGTCAGGAGTGAGCATAGTTTTCTGCCGACCAATGTCATGCATGTTTGCATGGAATGTTCCAGTTTCTCGCAGTTGCCGGTGCAAACGTGCAAATGTTTGGTGGTTTGGCACACGTCTGTTTGAGAAGTGCTGTCGGTAGAAACTTACAGCAGCTCTTTCGTTTCCATTGGCAGCTCCATATTCCAGATTCATGTCATCCATCTCAGCAGTCAAGAAACACTCCATGTTACACGTAATGTGCCTGATTTACGAATGCCAACGGCAAACACAATTCCTTTCTCCGTTCCCACTTCGCCCCTCTAACCAATTACAGCGCCCTCTAGCACCGTAGAGTTACCTCAGCGGACATACATTCATAGACGAAAAAGGTTTGTGTTGGTGTTCCCTATCTCCCATTGAAATTTGTACAGAGTTTTGAAACACCCTGTATATATGTACATTGACAAGAAATATTACTTATTTGATGATATTCTGAAAGCATATGTCACTTTGTTTTAGTTTTAATCTCCTCATCACGGGCGTTGGTCACCCTGGAAAAGGTGAACGAAAAATTAATATATAATGAATAATACAAATTAACAAAACCATTTTTCCTTAAGAAATGAAATATAGATTTTTTTTTACGTTTTCTTTTGTTTTCGGAAGCAAATCATTTATATCTACTTATTAATATGGAAAGACATTTCTCTATCTGTGTTTTCAGTAACAAGTGTCCTTTTCTATCCTTTCGTTTTCGGGTATCCTTAGCTGCATTATAGTATGGAATAATTGCTGATTTCGTAACTATGCCTATTGACGAATAGCTCGATGTAAATATTTCTACCATGAAACATTAATTTGCTTTTTGCCCTCAGACCTGGAAAATTTTACCCCTTCCTGAAGCAAATTTGAACACACAATCCTCTGTAAACTTTTCTACCGATGCCCATGCTCATCAGTAACGATATTCGTAAAGTTATTCACTAAATGTAATATAACTTTTTTTTCTACCTGCAGAAATTCTTAATAATTCGAAGCTAATACAATATGCACAATGACAGTTCATTTCATTACAATTCGTGTTTTTTAATTCAACTCAGAATAAGATTAATAAATATTGTATTATATTATTGGGAGATAGTGTTTTATAGGGGGGGGGGAAGAATAATAATAAATCCTGACTCACATCACCAATATTTTAAGGGGCGTTCTTTTACAATAAACGATCCTTGCTCACTGTGCCAACAGTTATAAGAGAATAACTTATGATGACATTTCTCTTTCATTAAGGATTTTCTTAGCCCCCCCCCCATATTTGATTTTTGCAGTGATCGTATAGTATCAATTAATTAATTTATGGCCCAGTATCCCACTGGGAGTCAAAGTCATCCTCCCAAGACAAAAGGAGTCTGCAAAAGCAGTTAAAGACATTTTCTTTAAAAAAATATATACCCCCTCAAGCAGCTGCTTGCCACAGAGGTCTGACAGGAGCCTGTCAGTTTATATGCCATACTAGAAGGTCTGTGAGGATGGCAGGACCTCAGCAGAATAAACGACACATACATCCATCAATGCCTTACCCGGGGCTCGAACCCAGGTCCCGTAGATCAGTAGCCAAGCGTGCTAACCACTCGACCACGAGACGGCTAAAAAAATAAATACCCCCTCAAGCATCTGCTTGCCACAGAGGTATGACAGGAGCCTGCCAGTTTATATGCCATAGTAGAAGGTCTGAGAGGATGGCAGGACCTCAGCAGAAAAACGACACATACATCCATGCCTTATCCGGGGCTCGAACCCAGGTCCCGTAGATCAGTAACCAAGTGTGCTAACCACTCGGCTTACAACACAAAAATACATTTATTCACAAATTAAACAACACTGACACGATTCCACAAATTCAAACTTCACAATCAAATATCTCAATTCCAATACAAGCTCAACAGACTTACATATTCAGTAGGTTGCCGTTATCACATCGCTTTGCTCAACTATCCCATTCTCTACTAAGCTAAACTCTTGCGGTTCCATCGTAAGCCAACTATCTACCCTCCTCTCTCAAGCAGAAGAAGTGACTCTCACAAGTCTCAGAAGTGCATGACTGACTCACAAGTAGAAGAAGAACTAACTGCAAAGTCTCGGAAGGAGCGACTGCTTGAAGTCGAAGTGCATGACTCTCTCTAAAGTAGAAGAAGAAGTAACTGCCTCAAAAGTCTCCTCTCTCACCTCATAGTCACCAAGGAAGCTATCGTGGAGAATACTTATTGGCTCTCTCAACTCTCCGCCAGGGGGGTGGAATAGGGTGCCGGACGAAAATTAGAAACTTCCAGAATTCAGGGCTTGGCCACAACCACGTGATTGTCCCTCATGAGTCCGTTTTGCCGAGAGGCGGGGGAATTCTCTCTCAGGGCTGTCAGACAGGAGCAGTTCTGGCGTCATACTTCTTTCCTTCAAAAGAGTATCGCTGGGGCGTGGGGGGGGGGGGCGCTTTCCTTTGTAACCGCTGCCCGGGATTACACTGGCTGCCGACAGTTTAGCTAGGCGGCGCATCAATGGCATGGTCCTTCGAGATAATCCCTCGCATGGCGCCACTTCCGATGGAAAGGAAACTGTTGTCTGGAACTGAATTCCGTTCTGAGTGAGTAATAGAGCTCATGTCTGTTATCAGTATTTTTAGGAACTAATCATTTGGAAGGTGTCAACTTAAAACAAAATATACCATACGTTTTATTAAAAGCAAAATATTTTTTGAGTTCACTCGCATTTGAAAAATTGTATTTTGTTTCATGTTTCCTCTTAGGTATACGACAAGAAATCATGGGTATTGGAAAAAGCATGGCATTCCACATGTTCCAGCAGTTCCTGTTTTCGGAACACTCCGCACGAACTTCAAAAGAGTACGTTTTTTTCTTTTCGGAAACACCTTTTTAATTTTCTGTGTCAGTTTGTTAAAAATAATAAGTTCCAGATATGAGGGGGAGTGCATTCTGTTTACAAAATATCCATATTAAGCAAATATCGTGCGCAGAAGAATCATAAAATGGATAAGTCTTTTTTTTTCAATTTCTTTGTTCGCAATTTGTTTACTTATCAGCAGAGAAGCTCTTTTATCTGTATTATCTGTATTATGTAATTCTCATTGTACCTACATGTCGGTCACTCTGACACATATTACTACATTCTGACCATTCCTACCAATAATTATTGAAAACCTTTTATACAGTACCGTAATTCTACAGTATAACAGTCCCTGCATATTGTTAAAACTGCAAACAGGAATTAGGAGATTATTTTAATAACGATAGTATAATAAGCTTTTCCTCTGATTTTCTATTCGATTTGCGGGCGAGACAGGGAAATAAGTCAATTCGTGACTTAGTCAAGTGAATCATTAGCAATTTTCAAGGGTCAACCTCGTTTAAGAATCTGTGGTAAGGCAAAGTTATAATTATAAGTTGAAATATAATGCTGCGCTGTTAAGAGTGTGCATTATTTAGATATGTATGTTCAGAATTTTTTTATTAAATGGCCTATATTACTTTGGCTATGCCATTTGTGTGATAGGTTGTTGTTTGTCAAAATAGTCTTAATACTTTTTAGCGTGTTTAATTTACAAAATTTCCACGTGAGAGTGGCACTGTTCAATTTATTGAAATAAACTTGTACATCCTTCATTCGGCTTTCTTCTTGCGAAATTCGTATTAATATATAATGAGTGGTCACTTTTTCAGGTAGTGCCTAACGAATAAAAAATCACCTTCCCTTTTGTCCTCACAATAGCCTGACTTCTTCGGGGCATGGACTAACGAGGTGTCGAAACGTGCCACATGGATGTTGGTCCATGTTGACTCTATTGCTTCCCATATATGGTGCAAATTTTCGGGTGGTATATTTGTACTCTGAATAGCTCGTTCCATTTCTCCCATAGGTGATCAATTGCATTGAAGCCTGATGACTGAGGAGACTACTGCAGTAAACAGAAGTCCCTGTCATGTTCTCAGAATCATTCATGGACGATCCTAGCCTTGTGTCATGGAGTATTATGCTGCTGAAAGAACCCACTAGCAGGTGGATACACTGCTGCTGTTATGGGATGCACGTAATCGGCAGCGATGTTAAGATATCCTGTAGCATTCAAATGTCTCCACTGGTAAATCGGGTCCGATGTACATCAGGAAAACTCTCTCCACACATTATACGACCACCACCAGTAGCCTGTAATGTTGATTCCTGGTAGGATGTCCACGGACTCATGCGGTTCTTCCACCAGTACGAAATAGCAGGAAATCGGATTCATCAGACCAAGGATATTTTCCATTCTCCCAGTGTTTGTCCTCCCTAGCCCACTCCAATCACAGTTTACTGATTTTCGTTGACAGGAGTGAAACCATAATACCCAATCCGTGAAAAGATAGACATATTATACGTTTTCGTATGCCTCTATCATCAATCAAATCAAATCAATCAAATCAATCAATCAAAATACTTTATTTTCAACACATTAGATATACATTTAATACAATATAAACAACCCAAAAGCATTCGTTTATCTAGGTTGTTATAGTTAGTATTACATGAAATAACAAAAAAGTTCAACTTATTTTCACAAATTAATTACCACCTAATGATCCATACAAAGTGAATTGTGACAATTTATAATGTTCTCGTATTTTAGCAAATATGAAAATGAGTATTTTCATTTGAAAACAAAGAAAAATAGAAAAGAAAACACATTTTCTACATACAGTACAAGAAGGGTACAACAGTAAAAATTTGAATTCTAATTTTTATCTTATAATTGAAAACATAAAATCTAAGTTGAGTGTATGCGAGAAATAAAACTTTAATTTTTTCTTAAAGATAAATACTCCACCAATACAATTTCGAAGTTCGCTAGGTAACAGACCAAACATTTTTGATATTAAACATAAAATATTTTTGTGTAACATTTCCTTTTTTAGTGGAACTACATACTTTCTGCCATCTAAACGAAAATTATAATTATCTACTTTTAATTAAAAAAATAACTATGCTTATAAATATAAGTCATCAGTTTATAAACGAATAAGTGACTGAAGGGCAGCAGTTTTACATTTGAAGTTGTTATTTCCATTTTGATAAATACTTTCATCAGTTTTCTTTTTAATAATTTTATTTTGAAGGGCAGTGAATGGTTTCAGGGTTGACCTATAAGTACCACCATAGCATAGTAGCCCATAATACACTGCAGAATGAATCCAAGAATAATAAATTGTTACCAACATTTGGTGATTCACAACTTTTTAATCCGTACACTTTACACAATATTGCTCTAAGAATTTTTATTAACTTTTGAACGTGTCGCCTCCAATTCAGATTTTGATCAATTGTTATTCCTAAGTACTTTATTTCATTCACTCTATCAATAGACACACACAATTATCTAAAATATCAAATTTATTTTTTAGAGTGTGCAATATATATTTTGTTTTAGAAAAATTCAGAGTTAACTTATTTAATTTAAACCATTTTACAATTTAATTGAAACCAATTTGGTTTCATTATTTAATTTAAACCAATTTAACAACCATCATTTGTTATACTGTGTAGGTCAGCATGAGTTTCTGATCTAAATGTAATAATATCATTCGCAAATCATCGGCAAAACTTTTAATCTTACCATTGATTTTTAAAGAGCAGAAATCATTGATAAAAATTAAAAAGAGAATTGGCCCTAAGACAGAGCCCTGAAGGACACCGTGTTTTATTTCCAACTCAGAGCAAAAAGTTCCATTAATTTTCACAGTTTGTATTCTATTGAATAACTCGAAAACCATTTGAGAGCAACACCTCTGTGATATTGCTTCTTCGTTTCTCTGTCTATTGGGATCACTTAAGAATGTCCCTCCAGTTCGATCGCAATACGCGACGGGTGAAAGGGTTTTTCAGAACAAAAATCAAAGAACTTATTACAATTGCAGGGACTCAATACTGAGGCTCCTCCCCAATAAATTGATTCAACTTCAGCCTTTACTTAAATATAACAATCATTTATTGAACCTTCCAAACATGCTTGATAGACAAGGACATATGCTCAATTACCTAGCATTACATCAACAGCTTACTATGCCTGTTCAGCTGCATTCACAGAGCCCAATGCTGTTATTTCCAGTCGGCATTTACCAGCTTTACAAATTTACGTCTTCATGCATTCGTCCTTCGACTGGCTCTCTCTTCCTCCTCGTTGCCAACGCTCCTCCTCCCTTCTCTCTCTGCTTCGGCCATCTGTCAAGGCCTCTAGCCCTCGGGTCCCGGGTCACTTGTCAGCGGACGCCAGCAGTTGGGTGACCTCTGTCCCCTCCAGGCACTGCTACTTCAATTAACTCTCCAGATGCTCGGACAGAGGGTTTCCCACGTAGCAGATGCCTTTTTGGTGAAATCCAAAATAATATACAAATCATGAACAAAAAAAAATATTTAAAAAGGCCTCTAGCCTGACAACCTCTGACTCCAATACATTCCAATTTATGTAATAAAATCTGATGGGAAACAGTGTCAAATGCTTTTTATATCTAAAAAAATAGTTGACGTTTAAATAATTATTGCCAATAGACTCATACACATGTTTAGTGTAGTTTATCATAGCATCTTCAGTACTTTTATTCTCTCTGAACCCAAATTGTTTATCGGAGTAGAAAGCATTACTAACTAGATGTCAGTCGTTTTTTCACAAGTTTTTCCAAAATATTTGAAAGAGTATTTTTGTTTCCTCTTTGGTAAATAGGAATCACGACTCCTTTTTTTAATCTATCAGGAAATACACTACTTACAAGCGATAAATTAAAATGTATGTCAATAGTGTAACATTATAATTAAAATATTTTTTTTATATAATTGTTGGACTGAAGCCATCATCTCCTGGACTCTTATTTTCCTTAATATGATTAGCGATATTTTGAATCTCTTCTTCAGTAGTTGGAGTTAAAAAAATGGAATTGCTATTCGTAATATAATTCATTACGGTATTTAAATTAGAGTTAACTTGGTTTCCACTGTCATTGGCTGGAATATGAACGAAATATGAATTAAAATAATTAGAAATTTTCTCAGAGGTTATTACTTTCCATTGGATCAGGTTTTAGGAAAATTTGGTAAGACAGGTTTAGATTCCTTTTTATTATCTATTAAATTATTGATAAATTTCCATTGCTTTCAACTGTCGCCGTTGCATTTAAGGAATTGTGTCCTATGATAATTATTTTTAGCAGATTTCAATAAAGCATTAAGTTTATTTCTAACTATTTTGTAATTATCTTCTTGCTTAATATTGTGAGGATATTTCTTATGCTTCTTATATAATCCATCTTTTAATTTAATATGTTTTTTGATACCATCTGTTATCCATGGATTTTTTACTTCTATCGTTAGATTCTTTAATAGCATATCGTTTAGCATTTTCCACCAATTCAGAGAATTTATCAATAAACAATTTTTAGCACAAATTGACATCATTATTCTCTTTAAGTTCTTCCCATCTACAATTTATTAGTTTTTCCCTTAATGCTACGAAATTTATTTCATCATTACATTCGGAACTATTTTCTGTTCTTCGTTCCTCTTTTGATTATATATATATCAATTCTTATTCCTACAGGGTAATGATCAGCAATATCAGTATGCATAACAATTCTGCAATATTATACCTGTGTCTTACAAATACATGGTCCAAACATGAAACACTAGTTTGAGTCTCTCTTGTAATTGCATCTAAATATGTTTGGAATCCACATGAAGAAAGCATATCAAATAACTGTTGGCATAATCATTATCATGTAAAACTCAATATTAAAATCACCAGTAAGTATAACTGTACTATTTTTAATTAAATTTAGTCATTTAATTCCTTTATAAACTGTTTTGGTGTGTAAAACTCAGATCTATATACTACGTATAGAAAATATAATCTGTCCACATTAAACAAAGCGATTCAGCAGTCACCAAGTCATTATTTTCGTTTAAAATATAGTTGTATTTTTTTTTACAAAAACCAATATATTACCTGATTTGTTGTAATCTCTACATTTGTAAAATTTGTTATAATCGTTTAAGTTGTATAAGCAAACCTCATCATTCTTTATCCATATTTCAGTCAATATAAGAATATCAACTCGATAATTAAAAAAAATCGATAATTGCTTCAATACTCTCAAACTTATATCTTACACTGAAGTGCCATTGAATTAGGGATAGCAGACATTATCCAAATTCAGTCCCGCAAGTCCCGCATTTGCGCGCATGCGTGGCTGAAACTCTGGTCATATATAGCTGTCAGCTTTGGCTTCGCCAAGCATTTGTAGTGAGAAGTGTAACTGGAAAAGCGCGGGATTTAGATGCATTTGTCGTGAGAAGTGTAACGGGAAATGCGCGGGATTTAGATGTATTTGACAGAGGCCAGTTCGTAGGTGCCCGACGGATGGGACATTCGATCTCCGAAATTGTCAACAAACTTGGATTTTCTAGTACGACAATTTCAAGAGTGCTCCGGGAATATGAAAATTCCGGTAACAACAAGCACCCGGACACTGCAAAGGACAACCAGCCTTGAATGATCGTGGGCTTCGCTGTCTGACCCTCATTGTACGGATCGATAGGAACCAGACGGTATCTGAAATCACCTCCCATCTGAAAGCGAGGTCCAGCCGGGAAGTCAGTGCATGGAATGTGCAACGCTCACTTCATCTCTCAACTTCAGGAGCCGCCGACCTACGAGAGTCCTACTTCTAATGGCACGACACTGGGTTCAATGCCTTGCCTGGGTTCAAGAACATCGAAACTGGACCATCGAAAATTGCCAACGGATAGCCTGGAGTGATGAATCCCGATTTAAACATCATCACGCCGATGGGAGACTGACAGTATGGCGCCAACCCCATGAAGCCATGGATCTTGCATGTCAGGTCGGAAGAGTACAAAATGGTGGTGGCTCAGTGATGGCCTGGGGTATCTTCAGTTGGATATCTGTGGGACCTTTGGTACGTGTACCGACGACTCTCAATGCATCCTGGTACGTAGAACTCATGACTGACCATTTACACCTATTTATGTCCATCATGCATCCCAATGGAGATGGCATCTACCAGCAAGACAACTGTTCATCTCACTGGTCCAGGTTGGCTACTGCATGGTTTCAGGAGCATTCTGCTGACTTTGAAATAATGAATTGATCAACTAGAAGATCAAATTTAAATCCCATTGAAATTTTTGAGATACCATCGAGCAAAGTGTTTGGGCCTGTGTCCCATCAGCGACGACCTTGAAAGAATTGTGGATAGTTCTGGAGGATGCATGGGTCACCATACCTGTGGAACATTTATGTGAGCTTGTGGAGTCCTTGCCTCGTCGTGTGGCGGCCGTTATCAATGCCAGAGGATGTCCAACACGTTACTAGATTGCTATCGCTAATTCTATGGCACTTCAGAGTATATTCCGTACATTAATATTAACCCATTTCTTCCCAGTGTTGCGTACACGCAACACTGGGAAGAAATGGTTAAGGATACATAATAATTCACTGTTCGAATCAAGATAAAAAACCTTTAAGACATCGAAAGTTGTACTATGAAACATATATATTCAGTAGAAATATAATAAAATACTCCATCAAGCAACTGATTGCCACAGAGGTCTGACAAGAGCCTGTCAGTTTGATACGCCATAGTAGAAGGTCTGTGTGGATGACAGGACCTCAGCAGAAAAAACACACAAACATCCATGCCTTATCTGGGGCTCGCACCCAGGTCCCTTAGATTAATAGCCAAGTGCGCTAACCACTCGGCCAAAGGACGGCTTTGTAGAAATATACTTGTTTAATATCCTAGCCATATTCAACAATATTATTTATAACATCCTCATTTCTAATACTCCATATTTTCGTTGTTTCGTTACGTCTCATAAATATATTACCATCTTTAACCCATGTATATTTAAACCCAGATTTTCTGCCCTCCAATTTAGCTTTATACAACAGTTGCTTCATCATAGGGGTCAAATGTTTATTTAGGTGCACTGAAGACTTTTTAAATTTTACATCAATATTAGAACAATTAATACTAAATTTAATATCTTTAATAGAGCTTATCCATTTATCATGTATTTCTTTGCTTTTAAATTTCACAATTAATTATTTAATTTTATTTTTATTAATCGTTGGGACCCGATGCATAACTAGTATGTGTTCCTTATTATATTCAACTTCAATTTTTTCAGTAATTTTTGTCACAATTTTGAATAAGTCCTCATTAAGCTCTTGCGGAATGCTAATGGTCACTAAATTCTGCCCTCTTGAATGCTGCTATCATTCAGATAATTCAGTTCATCTCGAATTTTATGCAGTTCTTCCCTTAGTTCTAAATTATTTTTTACCAATGCACTATTTTTTTAAGTCATTTTATCTTGAGTGAGTGCGCTAATGGTGTCCTTTACTTCACTTAGTTTTGCCGAAGCAAATCCTGCAAAAACCTTGATTTCTTTAATTATCAGTGTTTTTTTTTGTCTCTGATATATGTTGTATAAGCCAATCCATTTTGTCCATTTCTACACTCTCTTCCTTGTTGCTTAAACCTGAAGCTTTCTTTTTGCGGATTAGGTTTTGGTTTTGGAGTTTTACAAGGATGATATTGCCATCGAATCTTTTTTATTTTAGTTAAGGCATTGTAGCCAGACTCCGAAAATCCGACATTTGCGTAATTAAAATCCCCTGCACATTCTCCTGAGCACTTAATAATCTCAGCTGCATCCAATATCTCGTCTTGGCAGTAGGCACTGTTGACGGTAGCCATTCAGCCTATTCAATAGGCTACAAGTAACGCCAATAAAAATATATATTGTTAACAATATAATTATTAATAATTAAAATTTAACAAAATTATATTGTTAGCAAACGCCAATAACAAATCGAAAGGAAGGGAGAGCGCCTAGTTAAGGATCGTAAAGTTCTTTTCATGGCTCACAGATATAGCTGGGGAGAAGACACGAAACGAGAGCCTCATCGCGAGGACACAAAGACAATATAATTTTACGAAACTTAATGGTCCGGTGGGTGCGCCGAAGATCAGAGGATACCGTCCGGGGACACAATTGCCTCCTCCGAATGACAGGAGAGCGAAGATAGCACGTCCTGCCTCAACTAAAACTGTACTTAAACCTAAAACGATAGCTGGACTCATTACTGTTTCATTCCCCTGTTGTTGGACTGACTGTAACCAATTCATGATTCTGAATTATTCGTATCAGCTTCTGTAGGTCTCTATCATCAACGAACTGTTTCTGAGCACAGGATTCTCATTGGTTGAAAGTTTTATGGTTGTTGGACCATTTTCAATACACCCGAGACACTCTCATGCGTGATAACTTCAGTAGGGTTGTTGTTTCGAGATTATCATACTGGCATCTACCATGCCATATACAAAATCTCTTAAATCTTTCGCTTTGCCCATTCTCGCTCTGAAGGAGAATAATTCCTGGAACGGAAAGATGTACCTATAAAATGTACACACAGTGTATATATATATATGTTACCGCTAAAGTGCAGAAATCAGTTATTCTACAGATTATCTAGGTATTGTGCAGATTAACTAGGGTGATCCGTTAACGTGCGGAAAATTGTTTCATTTCTCAAATTACCTAGGTAATCTGCAAATTACCTGGATAATCTGCACATTACCTACTAGGCACTCGTTAAAGTGAAAATAAGATCTTTGCTGGAACAACAGGAACGTTTCTGTACGCTTAAATTAACATAATGTTATTTATCTAGTGTCCGAGAGTAGAGTTGAAACCAGGGTCATCCCTCTGTCAACATGAATCAGTCGTCCGAATTATAAAAAACGCCCCCAAAATGAGCAGGCCAAGTGAGAATGAATCATTTTAGTGATTCGTTATCAAGAATGAATCACTTTACCGATTCGTTCTCACTTGGCCTCCGCTCATCCGGGGCGTTTTTTATAATGCGAACGAGTGAATCACGTGACACGAAGATTCATATTCAAGAGATTCACCACTATGAGAGAAACAAACTTTTGAACTTTAACGATACGGAAGCCGTTAATGTGCACATTACCTAGGTAAAATGCGGAAAACTCTTGATTCCGCACGTTAACAGAGCAAATCAGTTAATCTGCAGATTAGTTATGTAATGTGCAACGGCTTTCAAGCTTTAGCGGTAACATATATACATATACGGTAAATCATACGAAAATAGATGTTCCTAAGGAGGCCTGGATCTATAAAAGAAAAGTATATGTGTGTGTGTGTAGGGGGGGGGGGGAATTGAAGGCCCGAAATGGCCTAAGATTTGTTCTTTTCTGGATGATTAAAAAAAGGAGGACAAACGACGCAATCGAGCCAGAGAAATGTAAGGGGGGGAGCAAGAAACTGTATTTCCATTACAACATAACATTTACCCCTCCGTTTTATAGGTTTTTTTTTAAAAAAATCTTTAAAAAATTAGTGGAAATCATTTTCGGCTTCCATTACCCTTACTGGCATTCTCAAAGTGGAGAAGGGCCCAATTCTTCTAGATCCTGCCCTGTTCCTAAGAAAGAAAAGAACTGAATAAAATTAAGAAAAAAGTTAAAGATTATCTGTCATTTCTAAGTTAAAAGATAGATATTAATTTTGTTTTAATTTTGACAGCCACTTCATGAAGTCGAGGTTGAAAGATACCAGCAGCTAGGAAAAGTTTATGGGTAATTATAAATTTTATCAATTAACAGAACTAGATTTACATTGAAATGAAATACTTTTAATGAAAAACATTTTTTTTTCTTGCTGTAGAATATTCTCTTCAACTCGAGATTTCGTAAAATGCGATCTTACAATTCGGTATATCGATGCAAATACATAATATTAAAGATAAAAATTTGCTCTTGAAATTTAAAGATGATTAAAGATAAATTTAAAGATGAATATTTACTCTTGCATATTATTCGATGTAAACATCTCAAAGGTATAAATCATACAGAAATTTACCATTACTTCCAGAAGTTAAAACAAGGTTTTAAGTTTCTTCATTTTGAGTTGTTTCACTATTGTGCATACAATGGAATAAATAGCCAGGTCAGAAGGACCCTATGGAATAGAGCTGGGTAGAGGAAAGTAGCCCATGACGGATGTTAGGAGGCAGATGGAAGCTTCCCGTTAAGGTCATCCAACGTATCCTTTAACGTTCACAGGATGTGCCTTTCCTGCACACTCTCATCATAAAGCATAATCACTTAGTATCGGTAACATAATTTTTCCCCAATCATGAACACACTTTTAAAGTTTTTTTCTGTTTCTTTTTTGTCAGATAGTACATATCAATCATATTCAGAGCTAGATATTTTGTTAGTCATGGATTGGAAGGAGAGCTATGTACCAATCCTCTGCCTGATGATACCAGTACTATAAAAAACTGAAATAACATAAATCTCTCAGTCCAATCATCCTAATAATATTTTCACCAATGTGTGCTTCTATATGTATTTTTACAATTTTTTGACTAGCCGAAATACTCGTTCTTGATCTGGCAAAGACTACTTGCCCTATTATTAAATGGTATCAGTTTAGCCAGGCAGTTTATTACCAGGTTATTTTCGATATGCACAAAATTCTAAGTCTATGCATTTTTGCTCAAAGCTGTAATTTTTCAATGTGCCCACCATAAATTACATTTCTTGCGAGATGCATAACTCTCTCTCTCTCGAGGGCCGGTTGGCTCAGTCGTTAACTTGCCAGGCGCGTAATCTACAGTTCCCAGGTTCGAGTCCCAGTTTTGACAATTTTGAGATTTACCTCCGCTAACCTTCACCCTGACTTCGGTGAGAATGAGGGTAGGTACCTGTAAAGGCTGCTATCCGTCAGATGGGACATTAAGTAGTGTGCTGTGTGCTAGAGAAACATACTCTATACGCGTAAAAAGCTCATTGAATGGCCTTGACGGAAAGATAGTATCTCACTACTAGCAGCTGTCTAGCGTGTCCGCTTCCTCAATCTTCACCGAGAACCTCTCAAGCTTTCGTTATTTTATTGAAAAAAGCTTAAGTAGGTCTCAGTTTAGAACCAAATAAGACTCTGCTTTTTGTTTTAATACATGATGGTCAATTTTGTTATTTCTCAATAAAAACGCCGAACAGTTAAACAGTTATCTAGCTGTAGCATTGACACTACATTAAACATTTTTTGTCGCATATTTTGACATTATATTAGTAATGGACACAAGATCAACATAAATAGCCAATGCTTCAAAGGAGAGTAACGTCAGTTTTATTAGCCAACATTTCATTGAGATATTTTCTTCGATTCATATTAATTTTTCAACTTAATGAAATAAGTAGCTTTTTTTCATTAAATATATTTTCTTAAATATTATTTCTCGTGTCCAAACATCTTTTTACCATTGCTGTTTTTTTAAAACGATGCCCTCATCGTATTTACATTATTCGATTTTGAAAGTATCTTGTCATCAAGAAGGAGTGTCTGGATTCGCCTTAATCAATTCTTCTTATTCTCTACTGATAAGCAGAGTGTGCCCATGAGATAAACTTCTTTTAACTCACGTAGGCCAGCTTTTCGATTCATCGGAGCTAAATCCTCACCTTGCCTTCAATCAATAGGAAGCATCGATAGGTTTGCAAACGCCGCGGTCCATCGGATGGGACATTAGGTCGTGCTCCGTGTGCTGGAGAGCCATAATCAGTGCAGATTAAAGATTACTCTGGGTGGCCGTGACGAGAGGCTACCATCTGTCTCCAGTGGGTCCACTTTCTCCCAACCTTCTCTGAGCCCTTGTGGTCCTTGTTACGTGCCCATTTAATTCATTGTATGCCAAATAGTGCCACTCAGGAGTAAAACAACCCAGCCCACTTCTAATAGTCATTCCATTGACTAATGTACTGTTTAAAATAAGTTTAAGATATTTCATTTTAGCATGCAGCATTTTCGCTACGAAATTGATTACGATACCCTATTTATCGAGTATTACAATTTTTCTTATCCGATTGGGATGCAATTAAAAGTTTTTTACCCGAATTTTGAAAGCTGATGAAACATTTTATTCGTATAATCCCATCTTTCTTCCTAAAAGACATCAAAATTTCTTTTGCTTTGTTTTAATATTTAATTTTGTTTTCATTCTTCAAAATTTCAGAATAAAATATGAGTTTAAAGTTTAATTTTTACTTTTTTCTGACAGAACCTATGAAGGCAATACGCCAGTGCTCACTGTATCTGATCCAGATCTGCTGAGAAATATTTTGGTAAAAGACTTCCATGCTTTCACAGGACGACGGGTAAGTGTGACTACACTGCGCAGAATCCTCTTAGAATCCATGCCCTATAGATTTCAATTGCGCGAATATTGGATTAAGTATTTATACCGTTTTTGTTACATTTATAAGGACTGAGGAATAAGCAGTAGTAATGTTAGAGAGAAAAACGTGATTTATTTACAGGTGTTTGAAGGTTAAATCCTCTCGTAGTAGTTATTTGCTGTTTCCCTCGCAATGCGTTCCCAAACATACGATTTATGTTACTGAACATGAAAACATCATTAGCTTGTGCTTTTTGAAGGTAGCAATGGATGAGTCTACCTGTTTGCACTTCTGCTAATACCAAATAATAGTACTCCGTCTAGATGGAACTTCTCTTTCTTGAACATTTACCTATGGAACTGTTGTTTTACAACTTCTTGTCTATTAATGCAGTTTAAACTCCATGTGGCTGCTACTACTCTGCTTTTGGAGATTACCAAAGCTGTTGAAAACCACAAAATTAAGTGAGTTAGCACTGTTTAATCAACCAATTGAACTCTCCTTCCACGGCTTTTCATAGATATTTGAAGGTGCTGATATATAAGGATGGTATTTATCGAAATCTTTCTGCCAACCGATCTTATACAATACCAACCAATGAGAAGAGCACTGTCTTCTGGAAAAGTGCTACCACTATTAGGAAAAACATTTACAATGGTCGATGTGATACACATCAATGTTAAAATATTCCCGAACCTTCATACGTTACCCCAAAAGAACATCCTCTAGGCCACGGGTTCTTCGCTATTGGTGAAAGAGGAACGTTCGGAATTCTACGTTTTTCATTTAATTTATTTTAGAAACTTAGCAAGCAAGGAGCCCCCTAAATATGGGTGCGAGTCTTATAAATATCACTACAAATGGTGCGGTACTTGAAAACGATTGACTCCCTGCCCTAAACCATGACACCACTTGTCTTCAGTCTCTATAAATGGACATTGGGACAAATGGACTTTGCCTCATTGATACGTTTTCCATACACATAGCCGTCCATCTGTATAGTGCAAAAAAGCGATTCATCGGATCATCAGAACTTTTTCCTATCATTATGATTGTCTTATGTTACCATCACCATGCAAGTCCCAGGTTTCAGTATTATGGCTTAAGGACTTTGTGTATACTTACTTATCCCAAAAGATAAAAAATTCAATGCATTGTCCTACTGAAATCTCATTGTAACTACTCAGCTTTTAATTGCATGTGAGTGTTTCAAATGTTGTATGTCTTTTGGCTTGCAGAAGGAGTTGGCCCAGTCTCTCACCTCTTACACTCACCTTGAGCTTCCCGCTATAATTCTTGTGCTTATTTGGTTGTTTTCCCTCCAGTGTTCCAGTCGCCATATACCTTTATGCAACCTCTCTAGAAAAATCAAAGAAATATGCTGTTTCTGAAACAGAGGCACTCATACATCTGACACTAACACACCTCAAATAAACAGCCTCCATAGGAGGATGTTGCATTCTCGTATAAATATACATATACCTTTATATATACGGGGCGGGGGTGGCTCAGTCGGTAGCGCGCCAGGCTCGTAATCTGTAGTTCCCAGGTTCGAGTCCCAGCTGGGTCAGCGTTGAAATTTATCTCCGCAAAACTCCCCGCCCTGCCTACAGTTAGTAGGGGACACCGATGGGCTTGGAAAGACTACCGTCCGTCGGATGGGACGTTAAGCCGTGTCCCCGTGTACGGGAGAGTCATACCCTCTGCACGTTAAAGAACACGCCGGATGGCCTTGACGGGAGGCTACCATCTGTCTCCCAACAGCTGTTTCAGTGGGTCCCCTGCCCCAACCTTCTCTGAGCCTTCGGGGTCCATGTGACCTGGCCATTTAGCCCATGGTGTGCAAAAAGTGCCACTCAGAGGTAAAACAACCCAACAACAAACAACCTTTATATATTAATGCAAAAATATTTGAACACGAGACTGCGCATTGATATGTGAAATGTAAGCATTTCTTCTTGGATAGTAGTGATAAATAGGTAGCGAATAGTTTTTGTCCTGTCTTATGCAAAAAGCACGAAAGTGATGTATACAGTTAATTATCAAATACGAAAAATGAATCGAATGATGCGATTAAAATGAATGGAGGATTTATGACAACAAAACTAATGAAATACCAAACTTCGCTTTGTTCCCAGGTTGTATTCACTTTGTGCCATGGTTGAATAATTTAGGTATGATTCAAAGGGAAGCAAAGACCCATTTCGGTTAAGTTATAATTAATTATAATATGGTGTTAAAGAATTGCTGCTCGGTATCTGATTACATTGTTAATTGCAAAAAGAAAATTAGCGAAAGCAGATTATTCTTGTACTCATATTTTTATGCTCTTAATTCTTCAGAATCTTCTGTTTGGAGATCGCATTTTCGACAACCAGCTGCAGATGCAACAAGGAGAGAAATGGAAACGACTTCGAACCATCGTCACTCCGACTTTCTCAACTGGAAAAATTAAAAGGGTAAATTATCTTCAAAGAGTAAATTATTCATTTTTGTTCACCTTCATAATGGCTATATGATTCTGGAATTAATTAACAGCCCAAAACATAATAATTTGCATATCATTAACTTTAAAAAAGCATAACAATGGAGAAAGGATTGTTTTTACATCCATAATAGTTGAATAGTTTGAATTTCCCAGCGTCTCTCGGGTCTTGTTATAAAATGACTCAGAGTAGCAGACATATTTGTAACGGGTGCGCGGACACTCGTTGGCCCGGGGGTGACGGATGTTCCCCCCACCTTTCCCCTTTAATTCCGCAAATACTTCACCCATCAGTCTCAATTCTTTTGTGATGGCCCCACTTAGTTCTGGCCACGCAGGATTTAGAGATTTGGTTTCTAGCAGCGGTGGGCCGGGTTTGAACCAGCAGCAAGTGCCCAAAATTTCTGAGCGCTGCCGTCGCCTATTTTATGAATTGAGTACCGAAACTTAAGAATGGAGTAATACGTTATAGCTCCCCCAAGTTATCGATGGGCAGACGTTTCTCGGCCAACTTTTGGGATGGGCCTAATTTTCTGTGTTCAAACATATTTCAGTGCACTAAGTTACGTGAGATGAACCTGTAGACAAAGTTGTGGTCCTAACTCTGACCGTCCAGGCGATGTCTAACAAATGCAGAGACACAAACAAACTCTCTAATTTTTTATATATAGATGAATCATTTCCTTAATAATACTAATAAAATAAATATTCACAATATAAAAGTGCAAGATTCAAAGAGAAGTTTACTCTATTCACTTTTAGTCATGTATAGGACTATATATAGTCCTATGCAAGTAAAATATGCTAGACTAATAGTAGCAAAGACTAAAAGTTAAGATTACTGTCTTTACTTTTAGTCTTGCATAGGACTGCATATAGCTGTAGGAGATAAAATTCCAAGCAATAACGGAAGGTGTAAAACTGAAAACAAAGACCATTTATATTTAAGGAAATCTCAAGAGCAATTTTAAATTTCAAATTTAGAGTACAGTAAAAAACAGCTTGGAAGGAATATTTTCATGTGATTATTAAATATTATATATTATTTATTTTGAATTAATTATAGTGCTATCTTCGGGGTTGCTGAGTGGTTAGGGTTCTTAGCTATTGATAGAAGGGACCTGGGTTCGAGTCCCGGGTAAGGCGTGGATTTTTCTTACGTTGCCTTTCCATTGAAGTCTCGCCTTCATCGCGGACTTTCTCTACAACGTATTATATTGACAAGCTATTGTAAGACTTCTGAACAAGCACCTCCTTGAGAGTTAATTCATTTACTCTTCAATGATGTATAATCAATAATATGGCTGAATGATTTATTGGGGGAAAATTTCGTTCTCTTTACTACAGATAGACTAGTTATCTTTGTGGGTCAGATGGCAAATGTATTGCTATTTTTACGAATAAAGATTAGTAAAAAACCATTTAAATTATGAAACAAAAAACTTTTTGGAATTAGTTGTGCAATCGGCCATGTTTTTGTGTATAGAATAATTATATCCCTTAAATATTTTATGAGATAGTTTTCAATTGATTAATATCTTGGAGATTTTCAATTTAATTTCATCATTGGAATAGTTTTTTTCCTTCTCTGATAGACACAATTAGTTTTCATAATACAAATAATTTTAATCCATCTCACTTTTATTATTAAATTACTTTTTATATATCGCATAGTTTTCTTGTGAATATATTTTCCTCTTATTTTTTTAGATGACGAGCATCATCATTGACTCAGCAAAGACTTTGACCGAGAATCTTCTGAAAGCTTCTGAGAGCGGAACTCCGGTTGACATTAAAAGGTAAAATGAAAAATTTGTATTATGTATAGCCTGTTGTTTTAATAACACCTTCTTTTTAGCCAAAAACTACCAATCATTCAGAAACCATCTTTAAACAACAACGTATTTAATGCAGCCGAAAATCGTGGCTCATGAATTGTCAGTTTAAATTTTGATAACAACCGCATATTTGTAGTTTGTAGTGATTTCTGCAAAACACAATCAATAACTAAACTAAAAATAAAATGGACACAAAATGCACCTTGTAGAATTCCAAAAGCAATACTAAACCAGTTCCTACGAGCCTTACCAACTCAGTGTTATTATGCAGTTCTTTCGTTATGCTAACTAACCTGTCAGGTATTGTCCTAAACTCTAAATTTTAACTCTCCCTCTAAACTCTAAAATATCTCAGTAACTTCCTAAGTGAAAATATTTGAACTATATATCTCTACCGTTCTGAATCCACACTGCTTATTCCGCAGTTGTCATCAATCAAACTCTTAATTCTATTAAGCAGAATAATTCAAAGACCTTTACCTGGAACAAAATGTACACTGACTCCTTTATAATTATCACAAGTATTGCGATCACCTTTTTCACAATAGGGATAATAAGAGCTGTGGTAAAAACCTTAGGAACTTCACCTTTATATTTTTTTCAAAGGGGATAAGTTACTTTCCTACACAAAAGATGGATATAACCTAACAGCTTCTATTAGGCATGGAGCCTAAAAACCCATACACAGGGACATGGCCGCTGCTTTAGGTAGTCACGTACGCTAATCACTAGAGTAGGTATTTAATCAGCGAAGCTATTTGGCTAAAGATTTCAATTAGCCTTCATCTGATCATTTAAGCGTTTATAAATCTCTCTGTAATGGTGTTTCGGAGTTCCAGTGTTAAAGGATTTTTTTAACCTCAGCACAATATTTTTAAGAAGGCCGCTGCCCTACATTGACGTGTATTCATAACATAATTTGCTGTTAATTAATATACAATCGACGATATTTTAATGAACCCCATCTTCGAAACATGTTTCAGGCACCAACACCATCTGATGAAACCAGTACCTATGTCAGATGGACCCCAAATATAAATATCCCGGTGTTAGTAAATAAGTGTTAGTTATTTTCAAAGCATTAAATTTATTTAGCTGTAGGAGACATTCCCTATTGTTGTTGCAATTATCAGTGATAAAAGAAAAGGTCAAAGTCAGTACCAACTTTAATATCGAAGTCACTCACAGCATAAGAGAAGTATTCCTTTCTTGACAGAATTCAAAACATCCTGAAGTTGTCTGTAAATCTATTTTTCTCGTCCTCATCTGAGTCTTTTTTTGGATGCACAACAACAGGTAACATTTCAAATCTTTAATATCAATTTAATTCACAGGTAACATTCAAATCAACAGGTAACATTCAAATCTTTAATATCAATTTTAACTCTAGCTGCAAATTTATTTGGTAATTTTATAGAAGTTTAAATAAATAGATAAATAAATCATAGTTCAAGCAGCTACTTGCCCCACAAGAATTGCCACAAAAGATCCTTTCAGTGCATTGTTACATAGGGGAAACTGTAGGGAAAACTTATCCTCAGAAGAAAAAAATATCCATGAGTGATCGGGGATTCGAACACGGGTCTCTTTACTCCACAGCAAAGTACGCTAGCACCACTCATATCTTTCGAATTATTATGTACATCACTGTAAAAATCAATAAATGCATATTTATCGATTTTTGAATACCATATAATAAGAGGTAAAAATAATGAAAATGAATAATACTTATTTCTTTCATTGCAGCATCTTTGGAGCATATGTCATGGATGTCGTTGTGAGCACAGCTTTCGGCACTAAAATTGATTCTCACAACAATCCTAAAAACCCTTTTGTCGAATTTGCCAAGAAGGCAACTGGAACAACCATATCATGGAGATTTAAGGCAGCGAGTAAGTTTTTACTCTAATGAATTTCAAAACGAAAACGGAAATTATCATTCTATTGTTACATCTGTTATATATTTTAGAAAGTTTTCTGTGTGTGTGTGTCTTCAAAACCTCCTCCTAAACGGTAACAGCTAGGGTCACCATATTTGATTTACAGTTTTATCTCATCGTAATTTAGCGCAACATAAGAATTTGGACTTTATAAAATTTAACCCTCACCAATATAAAATACGGATTAATACGTAATCATAAGCAAGCGTAACGAGTTCTTAATAATAGTTGTTATATGCAACAGGGTGCAACAATGCACGTTGACCTAACAATTAGGTTATATTAGCCTGTGACTCGCGGATATGCGATGTATCATAATAAAATGTCCTTTTAACTGTTTTGGAACAATTCATGGTTCTACTTTTATTTTGATACTTTAGAACTAATCATAACTTTTAAAATACTCCAATTCTTATTTCTAGATTTCACATAAGGATTTCGCTCCTTGATACTCTGTATTGGGTTATCAAAAGTGAAACCTAACTTTTAATAGAAGCCGATTTCGAACACGATGTCTCTATTTGCTAAAAATCAACATAAATATTAGACGTATTTTTAACGCGCTACGTTGATTGCACTAATATTTAGACATAGTTGACTTTAAATGTTCTTAACACTGTTACTAGGTCTTTTGAACCATCTGTAAATGAAGGAAGGATGGCTCCACTCAGCGAGGAAGCGTTTCTTGAAGGTTATTGGCTAGGCATTTTGACCTCGTAGCGTGGAGAGTAAAGGTAGCTTATAAAAATCGTACGGTAAGATAGATTCTTTTGGCAGAAAAAGTGTAAAATTATAATTTCAGTTTTTTTTTAATGTTTGAGGTCTATCTAGCTATCATGGAAATATTTATTTTTATAGATACACACTCAGCAGCCACTTTATTGGTACAGTTTCGTGTTATGTCAATAGTTCCGTGTTATTTCAATAGCAACTGAGATACAGAACTCGGGAACAACTTAAATAACTCATTTTTTGAAAAGGTGTGACCGAAGACAATTTGAAGATCGGAAATCTATTTCAGCCTAGATTTTTAGCAATATTAGTTTGCTGTTTAAAGTTAAAGAAATTGGACTATTTAAAAGCAATAAGTTCAATTTAAGAATTGCTCTCAAAAGTTAATAATAATAAGTTAAAACTAAAGCAATAACAATTATATTAAACCTTACTTATTACGTCCAAAAGTGTTTTTCCCCGCCCTGCCCACGGTCAGTAGGGAACACCGATGGGCTTGGAAAGGCCGCCGTCCGTCGGATGGGACGTTAAGCCGTGGACCGTGTGCGGGAGAGCCATACCCTGTGCACGTTAAAGAGCACGCTGGATGGCCTTGACGGGAGGCTACCATCTGTCTCCAAACAGCTGTTGCAGTGGGTCCCCTCCCCCAAACTGAGCCTTCGGGGTCCTTGTGACCTGGCCATTTAGCCCATGGTGTGCAAAAAAGTGCCGCTCAGAAGTAAAACAACCCAAATCCAAAAGTGTTTTCAACAGTTCAAGAATATTATGTTAATTTTTCGCTAATTCTAAATGATATTTTGCACAGCGAGGTAAGCTGCTAAGCGTTTCAGCTTCCATAACTCTTGAAATACTGAACGCATATTATTGGAAATCGAGATTTTCATCAAAATATTAGTTAAGGAGTTAATAAGTCCTATATCTACGTTACTATTAACATAATATGGAACTGTACGTAATAAAATGGTCCTTTGAAAATAGGTTGACATCACGGATATCATAATTACATCATTTGTAATTCATATCGAATTACTATAGAATTTCTATTGCAATACTCTGAGACATTACTCTGATATTGTGCTTAAATTAAATTCGATCGAATTAAAACACCAGATCTTTATTTCAACTTATCTTTTTATCAACTATGTTAATAATCGTAATGAACATAATAAAAATATAATTTTTTGCCACCATGAGTAGTGGTTTAAATTTTGTCCCTTCCAAAAAGTAATTAATGTGACCTGGCGTAAATACAGTTATCAATTTACTAAGAAAATTTTTCTTGGCGTTTTCCAACGAAATGTCTGCATTTATTTCTTGTTTGGATTAATTCTGAAAATTTCATTCTGCTGTATTAATTTTTATTTATTTTTATTCTACTGTTTTTGCTTTGATCGTAATCTTGTTTGCAAAGCAGAGATTTTCCCCTCTGGTTTAATTTTTAGCAGCAATTTGAAACTGCTGCTGTAATTTTCTAATACGTAGACTAGGATGCAATGACATAAGTGTTTATTCCAATGAATCAATAGAGTATAAGCCAAGATACTTAAATTATCAATTACCTGAGACAATGCTACTTTTTTACTGTATACACACTCGCTGTTTTCAGAGCGATCGATTTTTTATTCCAACAATCGTTTCGTTGTTTCCCGAGATAACAATCGTTTGGTCGGAGTAGAATTGGTCATCGAAACAAGACTGAATTTTTTTATGTGACAGTTTTTCTTTAATCTGGAATGGTATTATCATTTAGTTCACGTTTAGTAGGTAGTCCTAAGAATTCGCTTCACAAATCTTACAGGCGATTGATTTTAACAGGCATCCGAAAAATGTTTACCAGATATTTTAGCATGTGCGCATCGAATTTATTTTCAAGCCGACACTGCAACACCCACTTCATACTAATTTTTGCTTCTAATGGGTTGGGTTGGGTTGTTTTACCTCTGAGCGGCACTTTTTTGCACACAATGGGCTAAATGGCCAGGTCACATGGACCCCGAAGGTTCAGAGAAGGTTGGGGGAGGGAACCCACTGGAACAGCTGTTGGGAGACAGATAGTAGCCTCCCGTCAAGGCCATCCAGCGTGTTCTTTGACGTGCACAGGTATGTCTCTCCCGTACACGGGAACACGGCTTAACGTCCCATCCGACGGACGGTAGTCTTTCCAAGCCCATCGGTGTCCCCTACTGACCGTGGGCAGGGCGGGGAATTTTGCGGAGATAAATCTCAACGCTGACCCAGCTGGGACTCGAACCTGTGAACTACAGATTTCGAGCCTGGCACGCTACCGACTGAGCCACCCCCGCCCCCCTTCTAATGGGAATGTATATGAAACATTGTACTGCACATTTCCGCATAATAAAAAAATTACCTGAAAAAATTACCTGAAAATTACCTAAAAAAATTACTTTCACAGAGTTAGAGATTCACCAAGCGAAGCACAAAGAAAGACGTTTATGTAAATACTAACTAATATCTTATGGTCGATTAAGATTTGGCCCTGTGTCGGAGAACTATACCCTGTGCACGTTAAGAACACGCTGGATGACTTTGACGCGATGCTACCATCTGTCTCCCAACAGCTGTTCCAGTGGGTCACCTCCCCCAACTTTCTCAGTTCCGCTCAGAGGTAAACAACCCAACCCTGCTGTGATGTCATGAGCACGCCCTCTCAGTCACACTCGAATGACCTTGGTTAAACATAGCCTTTTGGCACCATCCTTTATATACTCACCCTGTTTTGAACTAAAACTCGATTATGTTGATATTCAAAGGGACCCATTATCGAGGTTAAAGGAATCCTGTGAACTTCCCACCGAAATGCAAATGAGAATTACGTAAACGATTACAGAGCATACTGAGATATTTGAAATGAAAGCTACATGTACTTATTTGGAGAGGGGCGGGGGTGGCTCAGTCGGTAGCGCGCCAGGCTCGTAATCTGTAGTTCCCAGGTTCGAGTCCCAGCTGGGTCAGCGTTAAGATTTATCTCCGCAAAATTCCCCGCCTTGCCCACGGTCAGTAGGGGACACCGATTGGCTTGGAAAGGCCGCCGTCCGTCGGCTGGGACGTTAAGCCGTGGCCCCGTGTGTGGGAGAGCCATACCCTGTGCACGTTAAAGAACACGCTGGATTGCCTTGACGGGGGGCTACCATCTGTCTCCCAACAGCTGTTCCAATGGGTCCCCTCCCCCAATCTTCTCTGAGCCTTCGGGGTCCATATGACCTGGCCATTTAGCCCATGGTGTGCAAAAAAGTGCCGCTCAGAGGTAAAACAACCCAACCCAACTTATTTGGAGAATATTTTGGGCTAGTTCAAATTATCTCCCTTACTTCTGACTCAGAAGAAAGGTAGAGGAAAATCTCTCACGGAGTCGATCATATTGAGTTTGATGTAAAATGAAACCGCGCTACTTTAGTTATATTGTTTATTGTATATTAAGGCACCAGTAACGTTGGCTGGTTCCCCTAGTAATCATACTGTATATATTAGGTATCATAGTTATTACCTAATCATATTTAACACCTAGAGATACAACAAAAGATAAAAATTAGCCCGATTTTCCATTAACAGACATTATGAAATGTTACAGAAGTTTTTTCCTTATAATTGAGATGATGGTACTTAAGCTAACATGTCTCAAAGTGAGAATATGCGCAGTAAGAGCAGGGGTTACCAAAATGGCGTACCTGAACCTTTGGAAACTATGGAGATCCATATACATTCATACTACATTTCCCATGACAACGCTATGTTAAATATTAATACGTAGTTACTTAGTTGCACCATTAACCAACCTTATTAAATTGGCCTTTTATTTTATCACAATATTGAAAGTTAATTAAACCTAAATTATCGCACAAGATATGCCACTTTTTGCATTTGTTGGTTAGCATTTCAGCATTACTGTAATATTTCAATAAAAATATTAACTATAAAATCCCATGCTGATTCATTTTCCTTCCTTTTCAGTGGTAGTTCCTTCTTTGATGAGATTTTTCCATATTTCTCTGCATTCTTCTGATGTATCGGGATTCTTTAGGGATGTAACATTGCGAATCATAGAAGAACGGAAACGAACTGGTCAAGTAAGTAAGAATCACAATTCTTTGCAAAACAGCTTTATTTAAATTCAAAATCACGTTTAATGAATTACTAACAGTTTGAAGAGGATTAGGAATCATAGATATTGATAAGGTCCGGCAAAAAAGGGACATAGACCAATACTCCTTTTTTTAGTCATTCACTGTCCTCCGTCATGTGGGCATTTCCAATATACATTGTCCATGTTTTCACTCCTTCCAAATTCTATGTGAATTTCCTATGATGTACCGCTTCGCCGGTGGGTTGATATCGTTCACTTTCAGGATGCCCATTCCAAGTCATCGCTTGCAGAAATGCGCTTTCATTACATTGATTTATAGCTTGCTTGACTTTGTTTTGTTGTTGATTATTTCCATAATATATACCAAGCAGTGGCGTACTCAGAAAGTTTCAATGGAAATGGGGGCGTAACAATTTTTGGATTTAATAAGCTTGAGTCTCTGATTTTCTGGGGCTTCTTAAGAAATATATGTTATTTATGCCCTTAGATGCAGTAAGGTGAGTGGACACTAGGCCTACTGAACATTTTAACTATCCTTTAGTATTATCTGTAATTTGACTTTGTTGTAACTACCTAGCACGAAATAAATTATTATTATTATCCCTTAGGGTACGCCACTGAGCGCAAGTATAGAGGTCTGTAAATGGTAGCTGGTCTGTAAATGGTAGCTAGGTAGTCACTGGAAGGAGAGCTATGCACCAATTCCCTGTGATGATGCATAGAACCGGCCAGGCCTAGCACCTAATGTCCGACCCCGCCTTCTCGTGGTGCGGACCGTTAGTAACTTTCCAAAGAGATACTCTCTTGTGGAAGTGAACGGAAGGGGAGGGCTGCCAGATTAGTGTGGCCTACTGATCTGGACAACTATGGCTACTTTTCTTTTTTTTCTACCCTGCTGAGGAGTGGTCAACCACACAGGGTCCTGGTGCTGACCATATATACCTACTGGACTGGACAGATATATGGCTCTGAGCTTGATTATGGATCCTGATTTTGCTGCACTGGTGGGCTTCTGTGGTGGGAAAATCTTCCGCTGTGTTTTCTGTTTGTTTGTGGGTTGACAGCCCCAAGTGAATAGATTCACAGGATATGTTTATCAGCTGGTGGATAATCCTGAGCAGAAGTCATCGCAGGCACCTGAACTCTTTGCTTCTATTGGCATCGTCAAATTCTACGTTGGAGGAAATCTTCCAGTGTTGATGGCTTCAGCCTTTAGTAGTGGGGGAACGGATCTTTGCCCCATGTCTGCGATTAGGGGGCTGTTTGATATTGTCAGCATTCCCTCTCTCAATAAACATACTTTCTTTAAACATCCCACTAACCATTTTCTCTCCATAGGTAGTTGGAATGTGAGGACTCTGCACAGAGCTTTTTCTCTTGATGTCCTCACACAAGAATTCCACCATTATAATTTAGATATTCTCGGCTTGCAAGAGACCAGATGGACAGATAAAGGTCAGATTCTTAAAAATAATCTTAAATTTCTCTTTTCTGGGAGGGACGACAATAAGTATCACCAAGGCGTGGGTCTGCTTCTCAGCAGACACGCTAGCGATGCTCTTCTAGGATATGAGTGCATTAATGAAAGGTTTCTTACAGCAAAATTTCATACAAGCGTTAAAGACTTGAATGTTATCTGCTGTTTTGCCCCCACTGAGGATGCCGATGAGGATGAGAAGGATAGGTTTTATGAACAACTTCAGGATATTTTGAATTCTGTCAAGAAAGGAGATATTACCCTTGTTCTTGGTGACTTCAATGCCAAAGTTGGTACTGACTCTGACCTTTGGGGAGGAGTAATAGGCCCTTTTGGTATTGGTAGCTGCAAATGGCAATGGGCAACGTCTCCTACAGGTAAGTAAACTCAATGGATTCAGAATAACTAACACTTATTACAAACACCGCGACATACATAAGTACACATGGGTTTCAGCTGATGGGTTGCATAAGAATATGATTGATTACATATTAATTAACAGCAAATGGGCTAGTTCTGTTAGGAATACCAGGGCATATAGGGGAGCTGAAATTGGATCTGACCATTACCTTGTTAAAAGTGTGTTGCAACTTAAACTTTAAAAGTGTTGTGCTAGGGTTAAAAAATTTACTTTTAATACTGAAGCTCTGAAAGATCCAGTTATAGCCAAAGCTTACCATGATAGGTTACTTAGTCATTATGACAGTCATGGTTTGCTTACTACTGAAGTTGAGGAAGAATGGGATCATTTTAAACAGGCTTTTTTGGACACTAACAGTACTTTTTTAGGGAAAAAGGAGCAGAGGAGACAAAATTATTTCAGTGATAAGACACTTGAGCTTATTTCAGAAAGAAGGAACTGCAGGAATGTCCTTAATCAGTACCCTACTAGTCCTAATAGAAAGCATTACAGAGAGCTTAATAAACGTGTAAAGGATCAGTTAGCTAATGATAAGAATCTTTGGCTTGATGGCTTGGCTGACAAAGCGGAGGAAGCAGTTCAGCAGCAGAACAGCACAGAGCTGTACCAGATAGTTAATGTTTTATGTGGTAGAAAACGGACAGGCATACAGTCGCTCAAAAAAGTATCCAAACACTATGGTTGATTACAGAATTCAGAAAAAATATCTGGCAACGACTTTTTTAGGAATTAATGATCTGGCAACTTAATGTCACGTGATACGAAGGTTGCCAGATCAGTAATTTCTAAAAAAATCGTTGCCAGATATTTTTTCTGAATTCTGTAATCAACCATAGTGTTCGGATACTTTTTTGAGCCACTGTACAAGGATTGAAGGATAAACAAGGTAATGTTATAGACGGAGATGATTCTGTCATGTCTAGATGATGCTGAGCATTTCAGTGATATTCTAAACAATGTGGTTAGTTGTACTCCCATTGCTTGTAATGATGATAGAGGCATTGTTGGCTTTAATGTTGGCTCTATAGCACAATCTGAAGTTATTTTGGCTATTTCTAAACTTAAACTTCAAAACTCCTAAGGGGTAGATGAAATTACTACAGAAATGCTCAGAGCTGGGAATGTTGCGGTCACCACTTGGATGACTGAAATTTTGAATAATTTTTATGATAAAGGCATGGTTCCTAAAGATTTTACTACAACTATTATTATCCCTGTTTTCAAAAAAGGTGATCGCAGTTATTGTGATAACTATAGGAGTATCAGCCTACTCTCAGTTCCAGGTAAAGTTCTTTCCATGATTGTGCTTAATAGGATTAAAAATCTGATTGACAGTCAATTGTGTGATGAGCAATGTGGATTCAGAAGTGGTAGGGGATGTGTAGATAAGATATTTTTATTCAAGCAGATTCTTGAGAAACGTTTAGAGTTTCAGAAACCTTTGGCTTCTAGCTTTGTTGATTTCAAAAAGGCTTTCGACTCTGTTGTTCGTTATAATTTGTGGTTGATTGTGAGATCATATGGTATACCAGACAAGTTAGTTAACATAATGAAAGCTCTCTGTAATAACACTGAGTCATGTGTGAAAGTTGGTAACTCTTGTAGCAATTGGTTTAGCATTACTTCTGGTTTTCGACAAGGGTGCATTTTGACTCCTTTTCTCTTTATCTTGGTTATTGATCATGTTATGCGAAATCTACTTCAAGGGAAAGATTTTGGCCTTAAATTGGCTGGAAATACGAAAATTTCTGATTTAGATTATGCTGATGATTTAGTCCTTTTGTCAAATGATGTTGATGAGATGAACTCGTTCATTCGAGCTGTTGATGAGTCTGGTAGTAGAGTAGGTTTGGTTATAAACAGAGAGAAAACTAAAGTGATGAAAATTGGTGAGGCAGGTTGTGATTCAGTTAATCTGAATGGTTGCAGTCTTGAGCAGGTGTCACAGTTTAATTATCTTGGGAGCTATGTAACAGATACTAGTGATGTTCAGCATGAGATTAACAGACAAATAGGGATTGCTGCTGGGACTTTTAAGGATATATGGAGAGTATGGAGAAATAGGCATATACACCTAGAGACAAAAATTAGAGTGTATAATAGTTTGGTTCTTTCTAGGGTTAGTTATGGTAGTGAAACTTGGACACTTTGTAAACAAGATAACAGGAAATTAGATGCTTTTGATTCTAGATGCTTACGCAGTATCTTGGGCATTAGGTGGTTCAACTTTGTAACTAATGATGAGGTTAGGCAAAGGAGTCTGCAACCTCCTTTAAGCAGCATATTGTGCAGAGAGAGACTCCGCTGGTTTGGCCATGTTGCCCGTATGGATAATTATTGATTGGCGAATAGGGTTATGAACAGACAATGTGAAACAGGACCTTGTTAGAATTGGTGTGCAATGGCCGGATGCAGCAGATGTAGCTCAGGACAGATATGCTTGGAGAAGTAAACTGCACGGTCTGGTTGGACCTTCGTAGCCCGTGGCTGCTTGAGGATGATGATGATGACACATTTCAGTGATTTTCAACAAAGTCTGAAGTTCCAGCAAATTACACGTATATAAAATCGGCCATAAACTCATAGAGTTACATAAAAGCGTAGGTGATGGGTTGGTGAGGGTTAGTGATCCAGTTACCTCGCATTCAGAGGGAGGAGATGAGTTCGGATATGGAAATTTACATGAGCATAAACGCTTTACTCAAAACGGAGAACTAAATTGTTATATTAATAACAAGGACAAGCTGTTGCATGACAAAGAATCCTTCTCAAAGGTAAATGTCCTTTTCATTTTTCAGAAAAGGAACGACTATCTCCAAATGCTGATGGATGTTGCTAAAGAAGATTTAGATGAAGAATTAAAGAACAAAAAAGATAGTGAAAAGAAGGAAGACGAAGATGAAATTGTCGCAAATTATTTCCATGGTGATAACAACGATCAGGTTTTCAAGAAAATATACCAAAACAAAAGTAATTTTTGCTCTTTTTTATGACTTCAATATTACTTATGTTTGAGAGATATTTTGTGACTTAAAACAATCCTATTTTCAGTGGAAGCTATTTTATTAAATTATTATCATAAAATTTTAAATATACGATACTTTGATTTCATGAAATCAGTTTTGTTTATAGTTTGAATCTCCATTGATGCTAAATTACCCTTACAACGAGACAGATTTCAGAAAAAAACTTCACTGATATCATGTTCCTTTTAAAACTACTATGATTATTCGAAGATTATTAGTGAAAATCGCGATGGTCACGTCATGGTAATTAAAATATGTTGCGCTATTGAAAACGTTTGCCAGAAAAAATCTTATGCTATTGAGAACGTTTGGCTCAAAAAAATTTTGAGATGGGTCCTCAAGAGCCCCAAGGCTTGAAATAAAATCAGACAAAGATCCAGGAGATAGCTGTTAGAATCAAGATGGAACTTCCTCTCCAGGTCATCGAGTGAGGGTTGCATAGCATTTCAGGTGCAGCTGTCCGAAATGATTTTGATTTTGTTTTGAAGTGTAGTTCTGAATTTGGTTTTCAATGTTATTTACATTTCGCCAGTTTTAGAAATTTAATCGAATGAAATATGTATGCTATTGGACCATATATGTCGAATGAACTCAAACAGATTACAGAATGGTATCAAAAGAGACTTTAGCATTGCTACACAATTGATGTTTCATATTACCTAAAATTATTTATGCATTTTTAAAACGAATTGTTTAAGAATCTGTGTCAATTACGCTTTCTGTGGGTGTCATATATTTTTGAACCAGTGAGTCTCGAGCATTAATTTAAAAAAGTACCCGATTTGTTATGATGTTGTCAAAAAATTGGCGGGGCTGGGTGGTCGCATAACACTTTACCAGACGGTAAAAGTTATATATACAAGACATTTATTATTTGCAAGATTATACAGATATATTTACGATAAAGGGATCCTCCACTAGGACCTTGCACAAACTAATGAGAATCTGGCCGAACAATGGCTCCGGCTCAAAATGTTTTTCCGCCGTCAACTTTGCCTCGACAGAGTTTTACTTCTCTGTCTTCTCGATGCTGAAGCTCAACGATGAAGATTTTAAGAAAAATCTTGTTCTTCACTTCTGAAATCTGTCTCGTAGGATGCTTTGTCTACACAGGGGCCAATTGTGACAGTTATCGCCAGTCCCAGTTATCTGTCAAGAGAGCAGATTGGTGAGCTCTTGTCAACCCTTCCATATACGGCAGCAAGACAATTCGATATTCTTGCCGGTGGAGTGGTTAATGGTCATCTGCTCGTTACAATCTGTATTATTTAGTATTAAAGAAATATTAAGTTTGCAGAGAGCAACTTTTCTGCATTTTTATAAACTGTAGTTTTGAAACTATATTTTTTGGTTTGTAGATTATTGCTCAGCTTTCAAGTACATGCAGAGCGGCAGAGCAAAATATTATGCTTGTAATCTGAGAATCTAGGTTCTGTTCCCTGTGTGCAGTTTTCTGACCTTTCTCTTTTTTCCCCATTCTTATCCATATCCTGCCTTCGGTCAGTAAGAAAGCACGACTGGATTTAATTTAAAAATTGTCTCTCGGACATTAAGAGCAAACCCTCACTCGATGACCTGGAGAGGAAGTTCCATCTTGATTCTAACAGCTATCTCCTGGATCTTTGTCTGATTTTATTTCAAGCCTTGGGGCTCTTGAGGACCCATCTCAAACTTTTTTTGAGCCAAACGTTCTCAATAGCATAAGATTTTTTCTGGCAAACGTTTTCAATAGCGCAACATGTTTTAATTACCATGACGTGACCATCGCGATTTTCACTAATAATCTTCGAATAACCATAGTAGTTTTAAAAGGAACATGATATCAGTGAAGTTTTTGTTTCTTTTCTAGGTAAAAGGACACTTTCTTACGTATAGTTTGTTTTCTTTTTCCAGATGAAAGGATAATTCCTAATTATAGGACCTCTGAGCATCATTTTAGTGCACACAATGGGTTAAATGTCCAGGTCACATGGATACCCAAAGGCTCATAGTTCGTTACGGGAATGAAAACTTCTGGACAGCTGTTGAGAGACAGATGGAAGTCGCCTGTTAATGTCATCTAATATGTTCTATAACGTTCACATGATATGGCTCTCTATCACAAGACGACAGTTTTATATCCCATCTGATAGACGACAGCCTTTTCAAGTCCATCGGTGTTCTGTTTCTGACTTGAGACAGCGGAGATAAATCTGAACGCTGGCACAATTGGGACTATAATCTACCGACTACGCCAACCCCTCCCTATGTAAGAAGTACTTACTGTGGACAACGTGCAATCTGGATTTGCTATCAAGTTCAAATTAAAAAAAAATGTAACTCAGACGCACATTTTCCATTCAGCTAGCTACAATGTTTTGTTGTGTTTTTTTCCTGAGGCATTTCTATTTTTCCTTGCAGCTCTCTCGCACGATGAGCTCATTGCTCAATGCGTCCTCTTCTTCATGGCAGGATATGGATCCACTTCATCGACTGTTTCCCTTGCTGTTTACAATTTGGCTGTTAATCCTGAATGTCAAGAAAAGCTTATTGAAGAGATTGACGAGACAGTTGGAGAGGTATGTTTTTCATTTTATTTTTCTTATTATGTACAACCTTATTATTTATATATCTAAACGAAAAAATGCTGTTTACACAAGTACAATAAACTTCATTCATTCTGTTATATATTTTAAAAAATGAAAATTCTGTTCATGAAATAAGTCTACGAAAACAAAAGTATGTTATCCGCATAATGCACAATTATAAAATTCGAAAAAGAAAGGTTTTTAGGAATGTCAAAGCCTATATAAAAGTGTAGAGTATCAGCTTCACAAATATCGGCCCTGTGCAAGTTAAAGAACACGCTGGATGGCCTTTACGGGAGGCTACCATCTGAGACTGCCCAGTGGGTTCCTTCCCCAACCTTCTCTGGGTTGGGAGGGTCTACGGCCATTGTCATTTAGTCCATTATATGCAAAAAAGCCCACTCATAAGTAAAATAACCAATTCATAATTCACCAGAAACGAGAGTTAAAACAGTAGAACTAATAGTTATAGAGCTTTCTAGTGAGAAAAGGGATGCTTTTTTGATGGCACCAATCAAGAAGACTCATTTCTGCTTTTGTGTCCTCGTTTTATTCATAAAGATCTTAAATCTATAGAAAGTTATATATGAAAATAAGTGCGCATTTCTATTTGCTGTCTGCAGTTTCATTGTGTTTTTAATTTTTAAAAGCTTGAGACTTATCGTACAAATATACAATTTCATAAAGTGTACACTTCCATATTCCCAAATTCACACAGTCATTTCGATGTTTTGCGTATATTTAGCGGGATAGACTTATTAAATATTTAAAAAAATAGTATATCAAAATAATATATTAGCTTTAGAAAAATGCAATTTTTGGTGATGTTTTAGCATCAAAATCAATTGCAGTACTTTTGTTGCAACTCTGTTGATGAAGCGCATTCTAAAAAAGTAAAGGTTTCCCTTTTAACTCATTTTTATTCCATGTGATTCCAGGGAGAATTAACATATGAAGCCATTCGTGGGATGAAATATTTGGACAATGTGATTTCAGAGACCCTCCGAATGTTTCCTATTGGCATCAGGTAAAGCTTTAAATGATTTCTATTAATTTCAAAGATACGCTTCAGAAAGGTTTTTACTTTTATTGTACTTAATATACAAACTCTCAATGAATACCTCACACGCTAATGAAATGATCAAGTACTAGTAATCATAATTTTCCTACAAGTATATTATTCTAACAATTCCAGTGGCCTTGTTAGCATGCTTGGTTCCTGATGAAAAGAATCTGGCTTCGAGCACCGGACAAGTCATAGATGTTTACTTATAATATTTTACCTACTTCATTTTTTTTGTTAATTTTCGTCATTTTAAACTTCAATTAAATATATGTTGTATAAAAAACTGCTGTGTTCTTTCAAAAAAAGAGAACTGTGCACAACAAAACATCATAGTCCTCGGATATTTAATAACAAATAATAAAAGCAGAAGGAATCTCCAATAATCACACAATCAGACTTTCTTTGAAATAATAAACTTATTCTTCACGTAAATCAAAGAACTAAAAAGTGCTATGATAAACGTGGAAGCAAGACACCACCACCTTCACATCAAGGAGCAACTCTACTTTGAAGAACCATTTTGACAATATTCTAAACCGGTGACTAAAGGCAATCATGCTGACTTGCTCATTTCAGACCTTTGTGGGCGACAAGCGGCTGCTTGAGGGTTATTTATATTATATTATTTAAAACACGTTCAAACAATTAACTGAAAAAGGATACAAAACATATTTGCTATTAAACCACATAATAGAAAATGCTCACAATTTTTTTGAAATTGAACAATAGGCGTGTTTAAACCGTGTAGGAATTTTGATACTCGGGACAAGATAATATCGCTATCCGTAGATTCTATAGAATTAAAGAATATACTCAAAAAAAGTGTTAAAAATATAGGTACAGTCCTAGTGAAAGTCAGCGTAATTTGTTGTGTCAAAAACGGTGGGTGTTATGATTGCTTTATTGTGGGTGGCCATGCAGTTAGTTTGTGTCCTTTCTTCCTCATTATACCATGAATTAATGTAATTTAACAATTTTTGCTACGCTTTCGTCAAGTATCGTGTAAATATCGAAATTCGAGAAAAAAAAAAGGGGGGATGACGTTTCTGTTTTACGTTATTTCTTTCTGCTTTTTCTCAGATCATAATTTAAGGTTGATCAATAAATTTGATATCATACTATAGTTACTTGATCGCATTGGCTTTTTCTATGCGTTTTTATAATTCCTCTTCCTAATCACCATTAGTATCACTTGTGAATTAATTATAGAAAACATTTCACAACATTTTTAGCCACACTCTTTCCAAATTTCAACACTGTTATCACGGCTAGTCTGTATTTGTTATCAGAAGCGTAAATAATATATTTTTTAGTAAGCACCAATGGATTCTTTGTATTTTGCAGCTGTAAAGAATTAAATTTTAAAAATATAAGATTTACTAGTATAATATGGCCACACTGGGTGTAATAAAAATAAATAAATTATCCCTCAAGAAGCTGCTTGCCACTGAGGTGTGACAGGAACCTGCCAATTTAATTCGCTATACAGAAGATCTTCAAGGCGAGACAATTAATTCACTATACAGAAGATCTGCAAGGCAGAAAGGCAATGAAAACATCCATGACATTCCCGGGGCTCCAACCCGATTGTCAAACACGCTAACCATTCGACCACTTCTTTGTTAAATTTCCATGATAACAAAAAAGCCAGAGAAGTTGAAAGAGAAAGGAATAAAAATATTGCTAAATAAAAATTGGAATGAAATGCAACGAAATTATTAAATGAAATAATTTGAACTTTTTCTTTGCCCTTATATTGAGAGTTATATTTGAATAGTATTTGAACTTTATTTTACAAATAAATATTCATTTGCTTTTCCTATAAACAATCCACAGGCTAGACTTTTCTGGGTTGTTATATGCTATTTCTATATACGTATATCATTAAGTATATACATAAAGTTGTCTAAAAGGCAATATATTTATATGTACATATTTACAATGTACGTTAGACGACCCATTAATATATTTGGTAGACTTTTCATTATTCTGTTTTGTATAGCGATTATTGTTTGAGAATTGTTATATAGGTTTTTCCATACAGCAACATCCTATAATAAAATACAGATTGAATCCAGGAATTATATATAATTACCATCATTTCTTCATCTACCAATTTGCTTAAGTAATAAATTTTGTATAACATTTATATAAGTTTTATTTTAATTTTATCCACATACGGTTTCCAATTCAATTTATGATCGATTTTTATACCTTAGTAGTCAGTCACATCAACCATTTCTAAAGGCTTGCAATAACAAGCTAAATCGTGATTGTAGGCATCATTATGAATTCTAATATCCAGATCTTCTATAATTTTGCTCTTTAAACTAAATACATTAATTTCGTTTTATTTAAATTCAAAGTTAGAACCAAGTACAAATAATTTTCAATTCATTGTTGATTAATGTTTTAAATTCTATTATGTTTTTAGCTCGAAAAGTGATGGCAGTATCATCAGTAAAACTGGTAATTCTCCCTGTTATGTTCATCTGAACAAAATCATTAATATATATATATCAAAAAGGAAATCGCCCCCAGTACAGAACCCTGTGGCACGCCATATTTTACCTCTAATTCAGAACAAATAATACCATTTATTTTAACAACTTGTATCCTGTTCTTTAGCTAATTTTTAAACCATGTTAGTATAATTCCTGTAATGACCATATGTTTCATCTTATTTATTAATGCGTTATGGGAGATGATGTCGAATGCTTTTTGTTATGTCCAAAATTATAGATAGCTATTATTTAAGGAGTCATATAATGTACTTAGTAAAATCAATTGTGGGATCCTCCGTACTTTTACCCTCTCTGAGGTCAAATTGCCTATTGGAAAAAATTAATTTTTAATGAAAACAGTTAATTCATTTTTTAACTAGCATTTCGAAAATATTTCCTTTTAGATATAAATCCTTTTCTCTTCACAAATGTTTGAGATTCATAATAAATATATTTTTAAAAACATATCTTCAAATTATGCCTTGCACAAATTTTTATTTACATATATTTGCATAAAGACTATAAATCTAGCGCTTTTAAAAGTTATCGTGTGGATATTAATAAATATAGATAGTAATAAATGGAATACTAAAAACAGTTCGAGTACATTTTTCCAAATTCTAGAAACTCTAACAAAGAAATATTGTTTTTCATTCTCTTATTTTTCATAATACAAGCAGTACTGTGTTATACTATATCTCCCATATTTCTTACATATTTTTCACTCTTTTTCAGGTTGGAAAGGTTATCAGATCAAATATACAAATTGCAAGATGTGAATTTTACCATTCCCAAAGGAATGATTGTTGGAATGCCAGTTTATGCCATGCACCATGATCCCCAATATTTCCCCGATCCTGAAAAGTTTGATCCGGATAGGTAAATTCAAGATTAATTACATTGAAAAGTGTTTTCAACGTGTAGTGTGTCTTCCCGATGCATCTATAATATAAAATTGGCACTGAACGTTAAGGGCTATTGAATTAAATAATTATTTCAATAGCCCTTAACGTTCAGTGAATAAGATGAAAACATATAATGTCATGATAAGTCATGTACGCGTATCAAATTCAAAAGATCCGGATTTACTCATGGCCGGATTACGCTATACACAAAACTTGCAAGTGCGTGGTGCACAAAGGAAGAGGAGACCCACATTGGGCAGACTCTTCTAGGGCATTCAATCACCTTTTAAATGGCTCAACTAACTCCTTTTTCCTGTTTATACGACGCCACTTTAGAGATTGAATGCTATTTACAAAACGTGTAAGAAAATGAGTTCAGCGCTCAACAAATATTGTTTCGTGAATTATATAAAGCATTTTTCTTATTCAAACTCCTGTCAAACTTCTGTGACAAACAGCTACTTTAGGATGCATTTATTTATTTATTTTTGGTTAAATTCTGTGAGGATCGAAACCACGATTTAAGAAAACAATTTGATTTCGATTCCTTTTATTTTTAAATAGCATTTTTGCTTTTTAATATAACGCTGAAGTACAGAGATTAATATGAATCCTTTTACGCTATTGAAATGTCATCATCAAAACAAAAGGACAGTGGCTCGAGATCAGGGATGAAACTATGTATTATTGGTACAAGAGTAGTACGAAACTATGTATTATTGGTACAAGAGTAGTACGAAACTATGTATTATTGGTACAAGAGTAGTACGAAACTATGTATTATTGGTTCATGGTGCTGGAGGACCAGTTTTATGCTATAATGGAGACACATTCAATATTTTGCACCAGGATGTATGACGATCTAGTTTCGCCACTGCGGGTGATAATGGAAATAGTTTAAACAACCATCGAAGATTAATACGAAAAACCCAATTCCTCATTAATTTGTTTCAGTCGAAGATAATATATTTCTTGTTTACCAGGAAAAATTTAAAAAAAAATAATAGGTCAGATTACGATTCAGAGTTTACAATCTGTGAAAAATTTTAAATTCAATTTCTAATTATGTCAAAATCAGATGATTAAATCAGACATCTAAATAGTCCCCATAATTTAAAACCTTCTTCTAGTCGGAAATCGATGAATATTCATTAATTGAGAATTGGAGCATTACGAATTTAATCTTGTGGGATGAAATACTTTGGTAGTATATTACCTGGCAAAACACACACAATGTTTCCAAACAAATTGCTTGAATATTAAATCATAAAATCAATTTCCTATATCTTCTTTTCAGGTTCACACCAGAAGTGAAGGCTACGCGTCATCCTTTCACATATTTACCATTTGGAGCTGGTCCTAGGAATTGCGTATCAATGAGATTTGCTATTATGGAGATCAAAGTTGCTTTAGCCTGTACCTTACGCTACCTCCGATTCCGTACCTGTCTTGAGACTAAGGTAAGAACAATATGGAAAAGCACATTTTAGGGTTGTTCTATATATGGGGGCCATGGCATTAGGTACACGGCGGGTATTCCAGTCTAGTGTGTCATCAGTGTTCAGTGTTATCATTGTCTTATTTGAAATCTCTTGTGTCGTCTGTGGTTCACTCAAAATCTTTCCATCCTTGTTCAGTTCACTAACATTTAATGAGGAAATAAGTTATGAAGAGTCTCGCCATGAGAGGTCTTGCTCATTTGTATTTGTTTATATCTACATTACCTTGAATTAGCGGATATCGGCAGATAACTGTATCATTTATTATAATAATTCACCAGCGAATAACTCAAAGTGAAGAGTTAGCTGTAAAACTGAATTTTCGTTAGATCGCCGAAATCTCTTCACTGTAGTTGAGGTTGAATGAGGTTGGGTTGGGTTGTTTTACCTCTGAGCGGCACTTTTTTGCACACCATGGGCTAAATGGCCAGGTCACATGGACCCCGAAGGCTCAGAGAAGGTTGGGGGAGGGGACCCACTGGAACAACTGTTGGGAGACAGATGGTAGCCTCCCGTCAAGGCCATCCAGCGTGTTCTTTAACGTGCACAGGGTATGGCTCTCCCGCACACGGGGCCACGGCTTAACGTCCCATCCGACGGACGGCGGCCTTTCCAAGCCCATCGGTGTCCCCTACTGACCGTGGGCAGGGCGGGGAATTTTGCGGAGATAAATCTCAACGCTGACCCAGCTGGGACTCGAACCTGAGAACTACAGATTACGAGCCTGGCGCGCTACCGACTGAGCCACCCCCGCCCCTTGAATGAGGTTGAAAACTCTTGTTAACTGGAAGATCAAAGAAAACGAAAAAACCTCCCGTTGCCAAAAATACGAGGTACAGAAACTACTAAAAATACACATAAGCAGTTTAAAAATTAGTTACAGAAACCGCATTAGATTCCCACCTACTGGAATATTTTTCTTCCTACATTGAATAAACTATTACACCAACTTTACTGCTCAATATTAGGAAATTCTACATGCCTCATTCTCTTTCAATACCATAATTATAGTTTTTCAAAATAGTGGACACAATACATCTGTGAATTCTTAATTCTTTGGCATTATCTATTTTCCTCTTGTCGCCACGTTCAACAGCTGTGATTATTTTTACTTTATGATTTGATAACAATTCATTGAACGAATGGATCTCTTCAGCTGAATTCTTATTCTACTATAAATTTTGATTCGAAAATGCACAAAACACATTTAGGAGAATAAACTATTCGAAAGCTAATAAGATTAGTTATTACCGACTCCTAATAACCGTTACTGTGAACTGATGTTATATAAATATTAATAATGTTAATATGAATGATAAATAATTATAATAACTTCGAATTAATGGCCAAATAATAGTATTAAATTATTACCAGATCATAAAACCTGAGAAAATAATAATGCAAATGAGAAATTCTGAACACTTGTTTCATTCAAGAATAATACTAGCAGGATGGCCGAAAGATTGATTCAGATGAGGGAAGAGAGAAAATATTCATTTTTATGACTACCAAAATATTACATTAGCATGTGAGATTTTATTTCAATATGAAATATTGGTATAGTTATAATGCATAAAGATGATTATTATTTGTGAAAATATTCTATTATTGTATAATTATTCCACATATGTAAACCGATTATATACAAGGATATAAAGTCCTTTCACAATTGCAAGCACTTCATTTAATATAAATATACTAAACCTTTGTGTGATAATGATTGAGAGAATGGTGTTTGACAATCGTAATTGACTATAAGGGAAGAAGATATTTATTGTATGGTACACATATTAATATAATCGAACAGAATTAAAAAGACAATGAAAACAATTTTACGAAAAAGGCAACACATAATAAATTTATGTGCGCAAACACAGTGTTTCAATACTATTGAAAAGATTGTGCAGAACACACTGCCGTTCATGCATATATAAAAACAGTATACGTACGGTAAAGACTGTTTTCGGTATAGAAATTGGTGCAAATGGCAAAATGGTCATTTTACTCGTATGCGAAAATATCCTATGAATTTCCTTTTTTAGATGAATAGTTTAGCAACCTCCACAGTTGATCGGATAACGATTATGTTTGTTTCTAATCTATACATTTATTTGCTCATCTAGCCCTACTTAAATCAGTTTGATGACCGTCAAGGATAATTATGTTTCAAAATTTTTGCATCACTAGTAAATTTTTTGAAGAGAACGATCTTTGAATATGTATGTATTTTAAACATGTTTTAAAAAATTATTTCATGATTGAATAATAAAGATTTCCTTCCATAGGTACCAGTTGAGTTCTTTGAAGGGCAAATATTATTAGTTCCCAAAGAAGTGAAGCTCATGATAGAACCGAGGAATGCATGATGTGAAGCTGCAAACTTCGAGAACGAAGTCTATCAAGAATCGAAAAAATGTGCTTAAAGTGTTGAGAATGAACAAAAGAAACTGAGATTTTTCAGTGCTGTGTGACTTTAGTTTGTTTTAGTTTACCGAATACCTCTCAGCTGAAAAGATTATCATAGGAAGAAAATTGAAATCTTTACTTGTGTTCTTTTACTGAACTTGTCTCTTTCATTTATTATGATTAAATTTCGACAGGTCGATAAGATGTTTGCTTAACTCATTGGTTATTCTCTCTGAATGTAGCTATTTCTATTTGCGATACCAATTCAAGGCGAATTATTTTTAAATTGTATGAAGCGATATTGCTGTTCAGAGTAATAAACAGTATTTCCTGCTCTTTATTTTCTTCACGTTTTCATTTCGAAATTCAAGTTCACACAGCAAACAATAAAAGTGAAGACAGAAGAATGTAATAGGAAGTAAACAAATGTGTTTATGTGAATCAAATACAATTCTTATACTGACGGAATTGAAATATCTAAATGTAATTTTGTTGTAGTTATCATAATTTTTCAATAGTTCAATAATTTTCTGTAAAACATTTGACATGAGTAGTGTTATTTTTATCATTAAACATTTTCCAGAAATGAAAAATGTCACATATTCATACTTCAGAAAATTCCAGTATGTATATCTGAAAATCTACACTGCTCCACATTGAAAGTGCCCCAGCCAGAAGGACATGTCGTACAAACATGCAAATAGAAGAGTATGCAAATGATGGTAATCCGCAGCCAATGACGTGTGTGGCCCAAGAGATAAAAGTTGCAAGAAGGAACAGGGATGGTATTGTGTTTATGCAGGTGGAAGTCGTGCGAGCGGATGAGATTAGATGATTCCGCTTGGAAATTGTTCAGAGAACGCCGAAAATGCCTGGTACCTGCCGTCATCAAGTTTATCGCCATTTGGATGCTTTTGAGAGAGGAAGAATTATAGGTATATGTGAAATTGGATGGATTACATGTCGTGTATATCGCTGCCCATGTTCATCGGGATGCACGAACTGTTGGACGCTGTTGGCAACAGTGACGAAATGAAGGATCAGCGTTGCAGAGGGAGTGGTGCCGCCCGACAGATGTCAGCACGGCTTGATAAGCGCATTGTTCGACATGCTCTTTGTAATATTATTAATTTATTTAAAGAATTTAAATATGTTTCCCAAAACTAATTAAACAATATTGTAAAGTAGATTGAATCCATAAATAATAAAGAGTTTTGAGAAAGGAAGTACTTACAATTTTCTTTAGATGATACATTCTAATTAGGAAGTATCTTAAACGTTTTGCAATTATATTTGTATGACTATTCCACTTCAAATTATTATTAATATTAATTCCCAAATATTTGTATGTTTTAATTTGTTTAATTTCTGCACATGTGCATACAATATTATTATCACAAGTAAATCTATGATATATGATTTTTTTCTTTGAAATAACTCTTGTTAGTGAGACTGAAATACATTGAATGCATTTATATTTTATTAATTGTATGTAATATATTCTTTCGAGGATTTTTAAAAACCACTAAAAAAGAGAGAAAACTATTACACTGGAACAGCGATGCAGTTCTTTGCCCCCGTCCCCCACGGTTCAATTTTTACAGATCAATCCAGTCACTTCCCTCACCCCTCTTTATTTCAAGATCTATGCTTCTTCCTAAACAATTTGTTTTCGTACCATCATATTTACATAATGATGCTTCAAATCTCGATGCTTTTCCCAGCAATGATCAAGCGTTCTTATATGTCTGAGCACAATATTTGTAGCTATAAGACACTAATTACAGCAGTTACAAAATAAACATTGATCATTTATATTTTGTAAACGGTTAATATATTCTATGATATATTTCCGTTTAAAATTTTTCTATTTAAATTCTATTCATTTCTATTTAAAATTAAAAAAACTAAACAAATATTCTCAAAAATAGATTGAATCCATGAATAATAAAGAGTTATGAGAAAGGAAGTGCAATTTCTTTAGATGATATATTCCTTATCCTCTAAAGAAAACAAAGTGCAAAAACTAAACAAATATTCTCCACAATAATGAAATGTATTACATAACAATATAGGACTGTTCAATTTCATTTATAAGCTGATCGGATTTATTTAATGTTTCAGCCCAAAGGTGAAGAGAAAAAAAAGAGTTGTACTTTTACATTTGTAAACTAGAATAGAGTTAAATGAAACTGTTCGTTATTATCTCGTTTTCAAAGTACACGAGACAATAGTTTCGCTTTGTCGTCTCTCTGTCCGTCTGTAAACGATTATATTACATACAGTTTTCAACTGTATGTAATATATTCTTTCAAGGAATATTAAAAACCACTGAATAAGAGAAAAAACTATTACACTGGATCAAATTTCTTGTTTACAGAGATAAATTAAAGATTCTTTTTTGTGTTGGATAGGTATTGATGAAATATTACGATATGCACTTTCCGAATCTCTCTAAAGCTGTAATTAGCCCTACAGCGATAGAAAGAGTTGGAAATTCGAAAACATCAGACGATGCATTTATTCTAAAAATTTCAAATTTCCTTGGTGGTAGTTGAAGGCCGCGAAATTGTCACCGTCAACAATAAGTTGGTGCTTTAGACGGAAATGGGTGCGAAAACACAACTTTTTTCTTTTAGCCGATATTTGTTTGCTTTTAGAGATAAATGAAAAATGCCTATAGATAGGAACTGATAAATAATAATAATAATTAATATCATTCACACTTTTTAAATCTTCCTAAAATCATCATTGCACTATCTAACTGTAGAAAAAGTTACAAATTCCAAAATTTCAAACTGATATTGCAACGACGTTTTTAAGCGAGCAATTTTAGAATATGGTGTTGGAATGTGAACGCTATGATGTTTCAATTGGCCGCAATGAATTCACTTTTTAGACCACCGAGTGAGAACACAATTTATTGTTTTAGCCGAAACTAGTTTGTATTTTGAGATAAATGGAAATATCCTTTTAGGATTAGATAGGACCAGATAAAATATCATTATTCGCACTTTAGGATTCTTTCGAACACTATAACTGCGCCCTCTATCGATGAAAAAGATTGAAAATTCCAAAATTTCAAGCACTTATTGCAACGATCTATATTAACGATAGAAATTCAAAATTTTGTCGGTGGAATGTGAACGTCATAACGTTTCGATTGGAAACAACGAAAATGATAATTAGAAAATTCTCCTTTAGTTTGATTTGTACTAAAGAAATGTAATTCACCTTTTTAAAATACTTAGTAGTTTTAAGATACAGACACTGACCAAGTCAGACACTGAACAGTCTGACACCGAAAGATCTGATATTGAGCCAGTCTGACGCTCAACAGTCCCAAAAGACCTGACATGAGTCGAAGCCTGACACACAGTACGTGTGTTAATATATATAATAGAGTTAAATGAAACTGTTCGTTATTATCTCATTTTCAAAGTAAACGAGATAATAGTTTCGCATTGTCGTCTCTCTGTCCGTCTGTAAACGATTATATTACATACAGTTTTCAACTGTATGTAATATATTCTTTCAGGGAATATTAAAAACCACTGAAAAAGAGAAAAAACTATTACACTGGATCAAATTTCTTGTTTACAGAGATAAATTAAAAATTCTTTTTGTGTTGGATAGGTATTGATGAAATATTACGATATGCACTTTCCGAATCTCTCTAAAGCTGTAATTACGCCCTACAGCGATAGAAAGAGTTGGAAATTCGAAAATATCAGACGACGTATTTATTCTAAAAATTTCAAATTTGAATTGATATTGAGTGAGTCTGACACTCAGAAGACTGACACTGAGCCAGTCTAACACCAAACAGGTCTGACACTGAGCCAGTCTGACTCTCAGTAGGTCTGATACTGAGCCAGTCTGGCAATGAATAAGTCTGACTCTCAGTAGGTCTGATACTGAGCCAGTCTGGCAATGAATAAGTCTGACTCTCAGTAGGTCTGATACTGAGCCAGTCTGGCAATGAATAAGTCTGACACTCAGTTGGTCAGACACTGGCAGTTTGACACCCAAGAGGTCTGATGCAAACAGGTGTGACTGAGGCAGTCTTACACTCAGTAGGTCTGACACTGAGAAGATTGATACCAAGAGGTATGACACAAGTCTGACACACAACAGGTCTATCACCCAGAAGATCTGATGCAGAGCCAGTCTCATACCCAACAGGTCTGACACTGAGCAGGAATAATGAAAAGGTCTGACACTCAGACATTGAGTCAGCATGACACTCAACAGGTCTGACACAGAAGGTCTGACACTGCGGTAGAATGAGAAAGGTCGGACCACCAGGTCTGACACTGAGGCAGTCTGAAAAAAGGTCTTACCTTCAGGTCTAACACTGACACAGTCTGACATTGTACCAGCCTGAAACAGGTCTTACACTGAGGCAGTCTATAAAAGGTCTGACAGAGCAGGTCTGACACTCACTCAGTCTGACTCCCAGAATATCTAACACTGAGGCAGCCTGAAAAATGGTCTGACCAACAGGTCTGAAACTCAGAACATCTGACACTGAAGCAATCTGGAAAAATGATCTGACTGGGTCTGACACTGAACCAGTCCGACACAGAAGTTCTGACACTGAGGCAGTCTAAAAAAGTTCTGACACTCAGAAGTTTTGAAAAAAGGTCTGACACAGCAGGTCTAACACTGAGCCAGTGTGACACTCAACAAGTGTGACACTGAAACAGTCAGACACAGAAGTTCTTACACTGCGGCAGTCTAAAAAAGGTCTGACACACCAGGTCTGACAAAAAAGTCTGACACTGATTAGTTGACACTCAACAACTCTGACACTGAGCCAGTCTGACATAGAAGGTATGACACTGAGGGCAGTCTAAAAAGTCTGACAGAGTAGGTCTGACACTTTCTCAGTCTGACACGCAAAAGGTCTGACACTGAGCCAGTCTGAAATAAGGTTTGACCATGAGGTATGACACTGAGCCAGTACCACACAGAACCAGTTTACACTCAAAGTCTGAAACTGAGGCATTCTAAAAAAGGTCTGACATAATCAGCCAGTCTGTCACTGAACCACTCTGACATAAAAAGTCTGACACCGGGTCATTCTATTAAGGTCTCATACAGCAGTCTGACATTCAAGCAATCTGGAAAAATGTCTGACACTGAGCCAGTCGGACACAAAAGGTCTGACACTGAGGCAGTGTCTAAAAAGGTCTGACACTCACTCAGTCTGACACCCAGAAGGTCTGGCATTGAGGCAGTCTGAAAAAAAATCTGACCTGCAGGACTGATACTAAGAACATCTGACACTGAAGCAATCTGGGGAAAAAAGATCTGACACTGATCCAGTCTGACACTCAACAAGTCTGACACTGAACCAGTCTGGCACTCAACATGTCTGAGAGTGAACCAGTTTGTCATAAAAAGATCTGGCACTCAACAAGTCTGACACTGAACAGGTCTGACAGTGGCAGTCTGACAAAATGCCTGACACTGTGGCAATCTAGAAAAAGGTCTGACACAGACTCATCCTCACACTGATCCAGTCTTACACTTAACAAGTATGACACTGAACCAGTCTGACAAAAAAAGGATCTGCCACCAAACTAGTCTGACAATGTTCCAGTCTGATAGTCTGACAGAGAATGTCTGACACTGGGTCAGTCTAAAAAGATCTGACACTGACGCAGTCTGACACTCAGAACATCTGACACTAATGCAATCTGGGAAAAGTTCTCACAATGATCCACTCTGACACTCAACAAATCTAACACTGAACTAGTCTGACAAAAAATAGGTTTTCCACTGAACCAGTCTGACACTCAGAAGGTCTGAAACTCAACGAATCTGACAGCGAACCAGTCTGACACTCAACAAGTCTGACACTGGACCAGTCTGAAACAGGAAGTCTCACACTATTGTAGTCTAAAAAAGTCTGATACTCAACAAGTCTGACACAGAAGGTCTAACAATTAGGCAGACTAAAAATGCCTGACACACCAGATCTGACCCTCAGAACATTTGAAACTGGGGCAATCTGGAAAAGATCTGACACAGAAGGTCTGACACTGATCCAGTCTGACACTCAAGAAGTCTGACATTGAACAAGTTTAACATAAAAAAGTCTGACACTCAACAAGGCTGACACTGAACATGTCTGACATTGAACAGGTCTAATATTAAGGCAGTCTGACACTGAAAAGGTCTGACATTGAACCCCCACAGTCTCTCACAAAAAGCCCTGACACTGAACGGGTCTGACACTGAGCAAGCCTAATATAAAAAGTCTGACACTAAAACCAGTCTGACAAAAAATTCACCGTCAGACTTGTTGAGTGTCCGACCTGTTCAGTGTCAGACTTGTGAATGTCAGACTGATAGGGTGTCAGACCTGTTCATTGTCAGACTTGTGAGTGTCAGACTGGTTGAGTGTCAGACCTGCTGTATCAGACATTTTTTTCTAGATTAACTCAGTGTCAGATATTTTTATGACAGACTTGTTGAGTGTCAGACCTGCTGGGTCATACCTTTTTTAAACTGCCTTAGTGTCAGACCTGTTGCAGACTTGCCCAGTATCAGAGTGGTTCAGCGTCAGATTGGCTCAATGTCAGACCTTCTGGGTGTCAGACTGGTTCAGTGTAAGACTTCTTGATTTTCAGACTGCATCAGTGTCAGACTTGTTTAGTGTCAGACTGACTTATTATCAGACCTATCTTAATGTCAGACCTTTGAGTGTCGGACTGGATCAGTGTCAGACCTTTTCCAGATTGACTGTGTCAGATGTTCTAAGTGTGACTGAGCGCCTGCAGAAAAAAGTGTCGCTCAGTGGTCAATCAGCCCACCTTTGTGTCAGACCGTTTTAGACTGCCTAAATGTTAGACCTTCTGTGTCATACTGGCCCAGTGTGAGATTTATTGAGTAACAGACTTTTTTATGTCAGACTGATTCAGTGACAGACCTGTTCAATGTTAGACTGATTCAGTGTCAGACTTGTTGAGTGTCAGACTGGATCAATATCAGACTGAGTCAGTGTCAGGCTTGCTGTTTCAGACCCTTTTTTCAGATTGCCTCATTGTCAGACATTTTTATGTCGGACTGGGTTTTAGTGTCAGACCTGTTCAATGTCAGGCTTTTTTGTGTGAGACTGGGGGGTCAGTGTCATACTTTTTTAATTGTCAGACTGGATCTGTGTCAGACTTTTTTTCCAGATTGTCTCAATGTCAGACCTGCTGTGTCAGACCTTGTTTCGACTGCCTCAGCGTCAGACTTTTTGAGTGTCAACTGGTTCACTCTCAGACTGGTTCAGTGTCTGTCTTGTCAAGTGTCAGACTGGCTCAGTGTCAGACCTTGTGGTCAGACCTTGCGTTCGGAAAATAGAACGACTTTTACATTTCCCGTTTTTTAGTAGGTGGGGAACAAAGTATGGGGAGTCATTTTTTTATAGCCTATGACACTCCCGCGTCACAAGCTTTCTTTTGACATATAAATCTACTACCAATGTAATGAATACGTTGATCACCAAGTAACAGTATTGCTTTTAAGGTGTGGCCACATTTTGAACTGTAACGTAAACAAGAAATGGAGGAATATTCGTTTCCTTAAATTAATTTGAAGATTTTTTTCATAAATTTTGAATTAAAATAAAAGAATTAAATAAATTTAATGAGTTATTAATTTTACTCGTTTGATAAGATCTTAAAAAAAAGCGCACGATTTAGTAGATTTCGAAATATTGGGGAGCAACACAGGCCGTTTTTGATCCATTACTTTCAAGTAGCCATAGAAAATGTTGGTCAAAAGCAGAAGCCATTCCGTTGTTCTTACTAAGAATACTCTCACGTGTTTTTTTTTTCTCAATAGAATCCGCGAGGGTCACTTGACTCTCTGTGTCTGATTTGAAATGGGATGTTTTTTTCCCCAGTATCTTATGAGTTTTTCCCAATCATCCATTTGTTCGAATTTTTACAGTTAGAAGGTAAAAAAGAGGAAAAATGAAAAATATCATTCACTTTGAAAACAAGCACCCTACATTCGCAAAAAGTAATATGTTGCTATTGAAACTGTTAAGTAAAATTCTCCGAAAATATGCAGAAATCGTTTTGACTTTTAATTAAAACCTTTTTTACACAGAGAGGTAAAAGCAGATCTCAGGTTTGAAAATAAATGAGATTCCCAATGTTAGAACGGAAATGACAGCAACGATATCCCTGATACACACCAGCCGATAAGTAATAAAAATTATTAACCCTTTCAGGACCATAAGGTTTCTAAGAGTAAATATTAGTATGTAACAGTTTATTTTAGTTTGTTTAGACGTAAAATAAATAAAATTCATAAGAAAAATACATAACAATGTGTAGTTTTTTTGGAATTTTATGGGAAATATTTTTCCCAATGGACTATAAAGGTAACACAAATTATAGTTAGGCTTATTATGCAATGTCTTTTATTTATTGGTTTATTAGAACAAAATGTTAACTAAAATAATACAAAATTATGAAATAAAATTACTATACAAAATGATGTGCTAATTATGATATTCGGCGAAGCAATTTCTTTTGGTAGTGAGGCAAAGATGGACATTGCACATAGTACATATAGTATGCGTCCTGACAGTTCTGTTTTTGTTTTCTAAACGTTCCCGTTTGCGTAATTGCGTTCGGCATACGTTCTATTTTGACATTCTGTATAAAAAATGCAGATAAGGTTATAATTAAATACGACAATCACCAATTTTAAAATGGGAAAAATGTTTCCCTTAGTCGTGAAAGGGTTAAACAATTATCGGTCAGTTGTAAGTTTTACTGCCATGGAAAGAAATAACAACGCCCCAAAAGCTTCAGAATTAGTTTCTTTATATAAATCAGATTGTACAAGGTCTATTAGCACTTGATTTCCTAGTCTGTTAGCCATCTCAAAATTATCATGTTTAAACAAATCAAATTACATGATATCTATCGTTCAATTAACAACTACAGTACTGTGCAAATTAGTTGGGACAATAGGAAAATGCAGTAACAAAGACACAACTAAAATATTAATTTTTTTAATAGTGTAGTTAATAGTGAATGTGACCCCCCCCCTTAGCTTTAATTACTTCTTCCACCCTCTCAACCATTGATGCTACTAGCTTTCCACACATCTCCTTCACTTCAGGATCGTGGTACCACACTTTCATGACAATTCCCATCATTTTGGTTTTCGTCGTGCAATCCATCTTAGATATGCCTGCTTTAATAATGGCCCACAAATTTTTTAATCGGGTTTAGATCGGGTGAATTTCCTGACCACTCCAATACCTTCAAATGTTGCTGGGTCTTAGCAAGCTCTTAGAAAAGAAGCTCTTAGCAAGCTTAGAAGCTTAAGAAGCTCTTAGCAAACTTAGAAGCTTAAGAAGCTCTTAGCAAGCTTAGAATTGTGGCATGGAGCCAGATCCTGTTGAAATATCCCATCGCCATTAGGAAACAGCTTCTGCAGTGTTGAGACCATTTTCGCCTCCAGAATACCTATGTACTTTTTGCTGTCCATCATTCCTTCAATGGGGTGAAGCATCTGTTGCCCGGAAGCTGTGAAACATCCCCAAAACATTACCTTGGGTGGGTGTTTGGGGGATTGCTGGATGTGGCCGAATCGAAGAGGTTCTGCAGGCGGACGAAACTTGACCTGTAGCCATGCGCCTCAAAGTGAGTTTCGTCGGAAAATATCACTTTTTCCCAATTCTCCAAGTCCAATCTCAATGTTTCTTTGCCCAGGATAGCCTTTTGGCCTCATAGCGGGTGTCAAAAGCTGATTTTTCGAGGGACGTCGAGCCCTGTGGCCGCACTCCGGAACGCAACGACGTACGGTGGAAGCATTTATATTTTAACCCCATGAGATGCAATCTCCCTTTTGATGTCTCCACTGGTCTTCTTCGGGTCTATGATATTAATTATTCGAATTAGACTATCATCTCTAGGAGTGGTTTTAATTTTTCTTCCACAATGTCCTTTACGGGACGTGTCCACGGACCCTGTCTCCTTATTCAGCTTCATGATGTTATTCAGCATTCAGCTGATTCCCAACTAATTCGCACAGTACTATAGTAACTTATGCAAGAAGAAAAAAACGAAATCTGTACCAATGAATTTGCTTATAGTTGTTTACAAGTATCACAAATTTACATTTAATATTCCACTGCTACATGGGACGGAAGGTGGCTCAGTCGGTAGCACGCCAGGCTCGTAATCTGCAGATCCCTGGTCCCACCACGATCAGTAGTAGACACCGATGAACTTGGAAAGACTGCCGTCCATTGGATGGGATATTAAGCCCTGGCCCCATGTACACGTTAAAGAACACGCTGGATGGACTTGACGGGAAGCTACCATCTGTCTACCAACAGCTATCCAGTGGATCCCCAACCTTCTTTGAGCTTTCTAGGTCCTTGTGACCTGGTCATTTTGCGGATTGTGCGCAAAAAAAGTGTCGCTCAGAGGTAAATTTGTGAAATCTGTCAGTAATTTCGTAAAAAATTCGTCGACACAAATTTTATTTTTATAACTATTAATTGATCGTTGAACAATAGCTTATAAATAAACAATAGAAAAGCTAAGGCTGTAATCGAATAGTTTTTCAGTACCACAAGGTTTGCGTGTTATCACTCAGTTTTGATAGGAGAGATTGTTTATAGTACTGCTACATGAAATCCATGCGTCACTTCCCCCAGCAGCGTGACCCATCAGCTCGTTCTGTAACTCGAAGGTTAGCAAGTAGGAGGCTCCAAAACTTAGCTGCTGTTGCAATGGAAGGACTGGGAAATTTCTCTTTTTGGCTGCAGTGGATTGTGCCCATCTGCATAGCGATCTACTGGTAAGCGTTACCCAACATTTTGCTTATTATTCAATTAATATGGCAATCTAAGATTACATTGATCTCGCTGAAATGATATTGATGATTGATTGGATGTAAATAAAACTTAACATTCTAGAAATCTTTAATGATTAACAAAATGATCTTGGTACGTTAAGCTTCCGTTAATTATTGGCTGAACAAATCTAAGGTAGTAAGTTTAGAGGACTTCAGCGGGGTCGTCGGCAGTAATGTTTTCAGGCGGAGGGGTAAAAATAATTTCAAAAGGGGAAAAACTTTTACAGGGTTCGAGGTAAAAAATAAATTAGTGTTTCATGTTCGGAATATTTGGGTCGATCCGCTTCTTAAAGAATTCAACAGCGAATACAGTAATCATGAATATGTTGTATATAATACAACAAAAGAAGCCCAAAAGAAAGCAAAACTAGAAGAATGCATGTCGCCTCTGGCGCATGTAAGAATCTCGTTTTCAAATAAAATGAAGTGTTCCTTTCTCTACTTTTTCACTCCTAAAAACTTCCATGCCAAATAATGGATTAATGGCAAATAGTAATATGTTATTAGTACTTTTACAGCATAAAACTTTGTTGTCTTCCATTCCTTAAAATTAAAAAGTTACATACCTCTCAGAAAATGGAGTAGATTGTTGCTGTAAGTGGAATATCTCTCGACACCCTACAATCGAAAATTCGAAATTCTACCATAAATATTTTCCTTGCAATATTTGTTAAAAGTTTCGCCTTTTCCGTATTTGGTAACCTCTAACGATGTAAATTATGGCTTACCTAAAGATTTGGAAAATCCGAATTATATTATTTTATTTGTAGCAATCCAACTAAAAATACTAAATTGCTCTTGAAATGAAAGGTTGCATTTTTCCACCCTTCCTAGAGGTAAAGAGCCAACTCATTACTGCCAGTGGATACTTCATGTCTTTCACATTTGCAAATTCCTAGCATAAATACACCGTCTGTATGATTCATTTCAAAGTTTCCAATTTGCAAACTTTTCCGCCGTTAGAGGACGCAATTAAAGCTTTCGGTAGATTCCAAAAGAGCGAATCGTAGTGCTTCATAATTCCTATCCAAACCAAAAAGAATTTTAATTTTTCTCTAAAACAAAAAAGTTTGATGTCGACAGACGACAAAGTGAAAACATTATCTAGTTTCTTTTGGAAAGAAGATAAGAAAGAGAACTTATTGATGAAAATACATGTAAAATAAAGCTTTTCATATTAATAAATGATATGATTCCGAAAACAAAAGAAAATGTACACAAAATTACATTTCGTTAAAAAATGTTTTTAGTAAATAAATTAATTTTTGATCAGTTTTTTTCCAGAGGGGACTGCCCCTCTTGCCTCTTCCCCCTACAATGCTCATGGGGACCTTTGGAATTTCGCTTTTCCGTATGTGTTTTGTCTTTGTGGTTGCATTTTAGGGTTTGCGTGGTTTGTTCGTTTCTCTGTGTGTATTTTTGTTGTTCAGCGAATGCTTTCGAATGGTTGCATCAATCATTTGATTTGTGGTTCATAAATTTTAATTACGATAAAACTCGATTCTACGGATCCCGATTTCACGTGATTTACGATTCACGATTTTACAAAAGTCTCGCCTCACAACAAAGTGATTTCCTCGGTTTTTGTTCCATGCAAGTCGATGAGTGACATGCAAATTCTTTGCATGTCACTCAGAGGCAAGTTTTTTCTCAGTTTGATCTCAATTACCATGTGAGATATTGATTTTGTGACTTCATGCAAATAAATTGCCATTTTGTGTCCATCAGGTTCCAGGATGATATAAATTCGCATCACAGTAAAAATGCAAGTAATTTTACCCAATCTTTCTACAGTCGTTGCAGAACCAACATACACAAAGGTGAAATACTAAAAGGCTGATCAGGGTTGGGTTGTGGGTTGTTTTACCTCTGAGCGCCACTTTTTGGAACACCATGGGCTAAATGGCCAGGTCACATGGACCCCGAAGGCTCAGAGAAGGTTGGGGGAGGGGACCCACTGGAACAGCTGTTGGGAGACAGATAGTAGCCTCCCGTCAAGGCCATCCAGCGTGTTCTTTGACGTGCATAGGTATGTCTCTCCCGTACACGGGGACACGGCTTAACGTCCCATCCGACGGACGGTAGTCTTTCCAAGCCCATCGGTGTCCCCTACTGACCGTGGGCAGGGCGGGGAATTTTGCGGAGATAAATCTCAACGCTGACCCAGCTGGGACTCGAACCTGGGAACTACAGATTACGAGCCTGGCGCGCTACCGACTGAGCCACCCCTGCCCCCAAAAGGCTGATCAGAGATCTTCACTTTTTCCTTTGCTAGATTTCACAACTTTGGAAGATTGCTTCTTTCTTTTTACATCCATTCCAATATTTATTAATGAATGAAATATTGAATCGAAATACATCTCTCTCTATATTTTAATTAGATTATTTTCCTATTAAGATTATAATGAAATATTGAATCGAAATACATCTATCTCTATATTATAATTAGATTATTTACTTATTAAGATTATAATGAAATATTGAATCGAAATACATCTCTCTCTATATTATAATTAGATTATTTACCTATTAAGATTATAATGAAATATTGAATCGAAATACATCTCTCTCTATATTATAATTAGATTTTTACCTATTAAGATTATAATGAAATATTGAATCGAAATACATCTCTCTCTATATTTTAATTAGATTATTTACCTATTAAGCTCCTAAGAATCCAATCTTATAGAAAATGCAATATTTTTTGATGATTTCATTTACAGTAACTAAGATCTCAGAATTGTGATGTAGCTGGAATGAAACTGTATTTCTTTAAGAAGTGTCCCATTGAAGCATATAACACATGACAAGTTGTTACTGAAATATTAGGAGCAATGAATCTCTTCTTACATGAGAAGACTCCTGATACAGCAAAATATTATGTTTGCTTCTATATGTTTTGGTAATAATGATGACTGTTTTTAAGATGTCTTTTTTTAGTTTTTTTTACTACTTCAATAGTTTTTCGTGAAACAGTGGGTTAAAAAACCTGTACAAATCTCATCTTGAATATACAGGTGCTCCCCTACTTGCGAACGTTCAGCTTACGAACTTTCAAACTTAAGAACAATTTGGCCGTACATCTAAAACTTAAATTTCGCGCGGATTCATGGCGTTAAAGTCGATAGCGTGGTCTAATTTTCCTTTTTTTGTTATTTACAATGCGTATTATATTATTTATGTACAAACATATATATTAACAGTATATGTTGTTTTATTTATAACATCGACTTTATGTTACCATATACCACAGCAGATTTTTACCGAATTTGAAACACCTGCTAGTAAGCAGTATCTTTTGAACCTGTAATTTTAATCCTTGAATATCCTGTGTATTTAATCCTTGAATAACGTGTTACTTTTTTTTTTGGAATTCAAGAGGTCGGTAGAATGTTCAAAACACCTGAAAAAGAAACGATCCTCTGGATATCGTAATGCCATTGTTCCAACTTCTAATGAACCAAACATTCATTGCACCATACGTCAATGCAAAAAATTATCATTCAAATTTAGAGAATTTTTAAAATTTTCAAATATTTATGTGCATTTTTATACACTTTAAATATTATTAACAATTTTACTGCTATGATATAACAGCTGGAGATGTGGTTGAAAGGTGCTGATAATCTCAACAGGTTTTCATTCACTGGAGACGGCAACTCTTTTCACAGCTCAGGGTTATTGTGATATTTAATAATAAATAAATTATTCGTCAAGCAACTGCTTGTTACAGAATTCTGACATCTGCCTCTCAACATAATAGAGAATACCTGTGAGAGAGATTTAGGCAAAGAGAAAATACGACATATACAAAGGAATCAATGTACAAGGGATAAACAATCAATTAGGGTTGGAAATAAAACCGATAACATTTTTCATGACCAGTTTTAGAGTGTGTGTTGGGAATAGTGATGTATCTATTTTTCTTAGAAGTCTTGGAAAATTTTATGCTTTTTCTGAGCAGTTAAGTATGGTATTGAGTTGAAGAGAAGAATAATTTGTAATTGTTACAAATTTTTATCTCTTTATTTTCAAATTTTATCTTCAAAATCTTGACAACCTTTTTTTCCTTTATTTGGCTTTTGTTATCATGTCTTCCTTATATTTTTCTCTCATTTCCTTCGTAATGTATATTTCGAAAAGCAATAGACTTTTCGCAACTAATCTAACTTAATATTAAGTACTAAAGGGTTAGAGTAGGCTTCGTATTTTGAGACAGAGTCACCCATTTCAGCTTATTTCCTTCGAATAATTAAAAATCCTCTTTTTATAAATTGTTTCCGACAGAAAAGTCCGTATAAAAGACATATAGGAATTTGGTCTGAACATGTATGCAATATAATTAGATAAAAAATCAAAATATAGCTCAGTTGAATAGTTAAATAAGTCAGTAGGAAATAACCGGAAAGCACTTAAATGGAGACAAATAAATCCTAAGAGTTTATTCTTAGATCGCCAAATTTCTATTTGATTCGATTTCTTGAAATTCACAAAAAGTAAGTTACAGTTTAATATAATTATTAGGAAACGGATCTAAAAATTAGGTTATAAAGGTCCCAAGGAATTGCAATGCAAAATATATTTGAAAAATGAAAGTATCACTTAAAAGAAATATAAATAACATAAGCATAACATGTAGACATAACAAAGCTACATCCACATAGCATTGCATACAAGTGATTTGGATTGAGCAAATCCGAAATTGATGGCAATATAATTGCTTATTCTACATATTAAGAAGGTACCTTTAATATTACTGACATAAGGTTTTTTATTAATTATTAATTTCACCTCATTTGGTAATATATTCCTAATGAGACAGCAGTTTGTGTCAACAAAGGTTTGACAAATAGCCTTTTTGAATTTCGGTACAGATATATTTCCTTGGATCTAGTTGTCAGTAAATGAAATTCCTTTCTCTTCTTGATGTAAGAGTCAAATATTGACGATAATAATTATAGTTCTCATAAAAGTACAAATTTATATTCATATCTCGTATCTGAAAAATATTTAAAATTTTTAATTCCCGGAAGGATGAAGTTACTGGTGCTCTATATTGCAAATTTAAAATTAAACGAACATACCTCATTTGTAATTGATTTAATGCATTTTGTATTGAATTGAGACAAAATTGAATTAATATATTTTGCAATTAATATACATAGAGGAATTTAGTCTGAATATGTATCTAATAAAGTTAGATGAATCATCAAAATATAGCTAAACTGAATAGTTCAATAAAGCAGATCAAGCAAATGCTTGCTACAGAATTCTGACATCTGCCTGTAAATATAATAGAGAACACCTGTGAGGAATTCTAGCAGAAGAAATTTTAAATCTCCCTTTAATATGCTTGACTATACAGTATTGCCGTATAACAGAGTAAGGGTAAATAAAAACAAAATACGGCATTAGTAAATTTTTTGGATAATAAAATTTTGAATTCTGCAGATTTTGCTGATAGTTCTAATGATCTGGATATGGATGTAAGTTAGATAGGCGTTCCATTTAATTTTTTCGCCCAACACGATTCTTAGCAAATTAAATTTTCTAATTCTAGCAATGTCAAAGTTATCGATATTTACCTTAATCATATCATTGATCTACAATGTGTGAACCATAAATTTTGTTTTTAAGTAGCTTATCTGAATTTGTTTGCCTTAACCGCTTTGAATTTTTTTTTAAATTCTGTGTTCATTTATGTTTTCACATTCGTTATAGAATTTGAAGACATTAGAAAAACTATATAATCTGCATAAATACGATTTCATTTTTTCTGTAACGTTTGGTAAATCGTTTATACATAACAGAAAAATAAATGGCCCCAAAATTGGTCCTTGGGGTATTCCCTTATGAATAATAGATGGCTTCGAGCTTACACCATTTAAATGTACTGCACATGTACTACGACATGTTTGATAAGTAGCTTTTGACCCATTTTAAGATATACCCTCTTAGCCCAAAAAAAGACTAATTTTTGAAATAGTATTGCATGATCAACTGAGTCAAATAGTCAATCAAGTATCTTTACTAATATCAGCGAACACACTTAAAACATTTTGGTTACATTGAAACTTTTCAGGATGTATTCTTTAAAGGGAAAACTTCATTCTCTTTTAAAACAATATTGTCATATGCGCCAGAGGCGATATGCGATCTTATTAGTTGTTGTAAAAGTTGCAAAAGGAAATGCTTTGAAAGTTCATATCGTGCCATTCGTAAAATTAAATCTCTCTATGAAATCGCTTGAATCAGTACTTTTAGCTGTCGGCTTGTTCTATGAAGCAACGCTATAGAAAGATGCAAAGATTTGGAGAAAATAAAAAACCATAATATTTCCATTTCTTCACCAATAATGTTTTACTCTTACTGTTTTCACCTTTCCTCAGGTACCTAAACAAGAATAACAACTACTGGAAGAAAAGGAATGTTCCCTATGAACCTGCTGCATCGTTTCTGACATTTTTCAAATCTGTTTATTCAAAGGTCAGTAGGCAATATCATCTTTCACAATTATCCATGGGGAGGTATTTATTTATCTGTATTGAAAACCGTTTTGGTATGCTCAAAATTATGCAAATAGATGCATAAACAGAATGAAAAAATTAGAAAACGTGAAAGAAAATAACTAAACTTTAAAAAATTTACAAATTATTAAAAATTTTGAAAAAAGAAAGAATTCGATGGTGCTGGGTTATAAAAAGCTTCTGAGAAATACTTGAAATCTAAACAAATGCAGAGATTCAGTTCTTTACTCGAAAAACTACAGTGCAGAAACATTTTGTTCTTCCTTGGCAGTAACACGCCATAACTCTTTGCAAAAGATATGAAATCAATTGAAAACGTGACATGTGTTAAAATATTAAGTGATGGTTATTGAATCACAATGATACCAAAGCTTTGAATTTAAATCTAGAAAACTGGTAATGTGTTTTTTTTTTGTTGGCATTATGTAACTTACTAATGTTTTGAAAATGTAATCAAGAAAAGAGTATTTATTTTAGTGGTGAACTATTGTTTATTTTCCCAAAATTTATTAATAAGTTTCCATTTTATAATTTTGCAAAGTGTATATTGGTCTTTAAATAGTACTTAATACGAATTACTCTTAGTAATACTTAAGAAATGAATACTACTACTATTACTATTACTGTTGGTAGTACTTAAGAAATGAATACTACTGCTACTATTAGTAGCACTTAAGAAGCATATACTACTACTAATGTTAGTATTACTTAAGAAATTAATATTACTGCTATTATTAGTAGATCTGTAAATGGTATCTAGGCATAAACTGGAAGAAGAGCTGTGTACCAATCCCCAGTGATGATGCACAGAACCGGCCAGATCTAGCACCTAATATCCGACCCCAGCTTCTCATGGTGCAGGCCATTAGTCTCTTTCAATAAGAGATATTCTCTTTTAGAAGGGAACAGAAGGGAAAAACTGCCAGCTCAGTGTGGCCTGCTGATCTGGTAATCTATGGCCGCTTTTTTCTTTTTTTCAACCCTGCTGAGGAGTGGTCAACTTCACAGGGTCCAGGTGCTGAACATTTATACCCACTACACTGGACCGATTTATGGATTTGAGCTTGATTATGGATCCTAGACTTGCTGCACTGGTGGGCTTCTGTTGAGGAAGAATCTGCCTCTCTGTTTTCTGTTTGCTTGTGGGTTACCAAATCTAAGTGAACAGAGACACGGATACCTTATATCAGCTGGTGGATAATACTCATCAGAGACCATCGCAGGTACCTGAACCCTCACTTAGCCAGTTGGGCATCGTCAATCCTAAACTAGAGTAACGTGTCTCAGGCAAGTCATATGGTTCTTGAAAAGGTGGTGCCTAAAGTTCCTACCAGCATCGGTGACTTCAGCCTATAGCGGAGGAGGAACAGATCTTTGCCCCATGCATGCGATCAGGGGGCTGTTTGATATTGTTGACCCTTCCTCTCTCAACGTGATGACGTTATATAGAGATAATTTTCTTGATGACCTAACGCAGGAATTCCAGCGATATAACCTAGTATTATAGGCTTACAAGAGACCAAATGGACAGGTAAAGGTGAGATACTTAAAAATAACTTTAAAATTTCTTTTCAGGCAGGGAGGATGGAAAACATCTCCAAGGTGTAAGTTTGCTTCTCAGCAGACATGCCAGTGATGCTGTTCTAGGATATGACTGCATCAATGAAAGATTTCTTACAGTAAATTTCAAACCAAAAATTAAAGACTAGAATGTCATCCGTTGTTATGCCTCCACAGAGGACTCTGATGAGAATGAGAAAGATACATTTCACAGCCAACTTCAGGATAATTTGAATTCTGTGAATTAAACAGATCTCTCTTGTGCTAGGTGACATCAATGCTAACGTTGGTACAGACTCTGACCTTTGGGCATGAGTTTTAGGTCCCTTTGGCATTGGTTATTCCAATGGCAATTGGAAACGTCTCCTACATGTAAGTAAACTTAATGGTTTGCAAATAACCAGCATATGCTACGAACACCAGGATATTAATAAATATACATGGGTTTCACCTGATGGGTTACACTGGAAGATGATAGATTATATGTTAATTAACAGCAAATGAGCTAGTTCAGTTAGGAATACCAGATCATACAGCGGAGCCGAAATTGGATGTCACCATTACCTGATCAAAAGTGTTTTGCAGCTGAAGGTTAAGAAATATTATGCTAAGTTTCAGAAAATTACCTTTAACACTGAATGCCAGAAATATCCAGATATATCCAAAGCATACCATCATAGGTTACTTAGACATTATGACAATTGTGGTTTGCTTACTGTTGAAGTTGAGAAAGAATGGGATCAATTTAAACAGGTTTTTCTTGAAACCAATAGTACTCTTTTGGGTAAAGGGGATTAGAGGAAACAAAATTATTTTAGTGATAAGGCTATGGAACTTATTTATGAAAGGAGGAAGTGCAGGATTAATACGAATCAACACCCTACTACTTCTAGTAAAAGGCATTACAATGAGCTTAATAAACGTGTAAAGGATCAGTTAACAGCTGATAAGAATCTTTGGCTTGATAGTTTGGCTGACATAGCTGAGGAAGCAGTTAGACATCACAACGGCAGGGAGTGGTACCAGATTGTTAATGTTTTATGTGGGAAGAAACAGACAGGTGCACAAGGATTGAGGGATAAACATGGCAAGGTGATTGAAGGTGAGGATTCTGTGATAGCTAGGTGGGCTGAGAATTTCAGAGAAGTTCTGTATAAGGTGATATTTTTCTACTCCCATTATTTGTAATAATAATATATGCATTACTCTCTTAATGATGGCCCTGTATTACATTCCGAAGCCGCTTTGGCTATCTCTAAATTTAAAATCCATAAATTCCCAGAGGTAGATGAAATCACCGCTAAAATGCTTAGCGCTGGAAACATTTGTGTTGTCACATGTCTGACTGAAATTTTGAATATTTTTTATGATAAAAGTGTTGTTTCTAAGGATATTTCTAGAGCTATTATTGTCCCAATTTTTAAACAATGTGATCGCAGTTCTTGTAATAATTATAGGGGAATTAGTTTACTTTCTGTTCCAGGTAAAGTTCTTTACATGAATTATGCTTAATAGAATTAAGAATTTGGTTGATGGACAACTGCGTGATGAACAGTGTGTATTCAGAAGTGGTAGGGGATGTATTGATTAAATATTTTCACTTAGGCAAATGCTTGAGAAATGTTTAGAGTTTCAGAAACCTGTGGTTGCTAACTTTATAGATTTCAAAAGGGCTTTTGATTCTGTTGATCGACATAATTTGTTGTTTGTTGATTGTTAGATTATATGGAATACCTGATGAGTTAGTTAGTGTAATGGAAGCTCTCTACAATAACACTGAGTCGTTTGTGACAGTTGGTACGTCTTTCAGCGATTGGTTTAGCATTGCTAGTGGAGTTGGAGAAGGGTACATTTTGTCTCCTTTTCAGTTTTATTTGGTTATTGATTATGTTATACGAAATTATTTGCAAGGGAAGATTTTGCCCTTAAATGATCTAGAGATTTCACAATTTCTGGTTTACATTATGCAGGTGATTTGGCCCTGTTGGCTAATGATTTATGAGATGAATTCTTTCATTAGAATGTTTATGAGAATGGCAGTATAGTATGTTTGGTGATAAACAGAGAAAACAGATAAAATGATAAATAGATAGTACTTCAGTTGCTTTGAATGGTTGCACTCTTGAGCAAGTGTCTCAATTTAATTATCTTGGGAGCTATGTACTGGTGATGTGCGGCATGAGATAAATAAAAAAATAGGACTGCCGATGGGACTTTTAAGAATCTGTGGAGAGTGTGGAAAAATAAAAATGTGCACCTAAAGACTACAAATTAGGCTGTATAATAGTTTGGTTCTTACTAAGGTTAGTTATGATAGCGAAACATGGCCCTTCTTAAGCAGGATAAGAAGAAACTTAATGTCTTTTACTCTAGATGCTGACATAATATCTTGAGCATTAGGGGTTTGGCTTTATCAATAACGATGACGTTAGAAGAAGGAGTCATCAACTTCCTTTGAGCAGTATATTGTGCAGAGAGAGAGACTGCATTGGTTTGGCCATGTTGCCCGTATGACTAGCTGCAGATTAGCAAACAGGATTATGAACAGTGTGCCTAAGGGGTTCAGAAAAAGGGGAGACCTAGGATGCGATGGACAGTCAATGTCAAACAGGATCTTATTAGAATTGTCTTAGAGCGGCCAAATGCAGCAGCAGAGTAGCTCAGAACAGACACGTCTGGAGAGGAAAATTACATAGTCTGGTTGGACCTCCATAGCCCATGGTGAGGATTTTGTTTGTTTGTGTGTGTTTGTGTGTGTATGTATGTATGTATGTATGTATTTATGTATGTATGTATGCATGCATGCTATTATTAGTAGTACTTAAGAAATGAATACTAATGCTACATTTAGCAGTACTTAATAATGTATTTCTACTGCTACTTTCAGTAGTACTTAATAAAATAATTCTACTACTACTATTAGTAGTACTTAGGAAATGAATACTACTAGTAGTAGTGATAACTAAATAAATACTTCTACTACTATTAGAAGAAATGTCTCTTAAATAATTAAAACATGATTATTTTTAGGCATAAATCAGTCGAGCCGACTTCCAAGAGATTTTGAATCATAGGGCCACTAACATTTGCTTTATTGTATGTTTAATTTCAGTACTACTGGGATCTCGATACCAAAATTCGTCGAAATCAAAGCTTAACGCTGGCACCAACGTTAATGAAAGATTAAATTGAAATATATATATATAACTGATTTAAGTTGATTAATTAATAAAATTGTTCGCCTAGAAAATTAAAATTTTTATTTGTTCAAAATTTTCCAATGAGAGAAGAGTTTTTTTACTGTAAAAGGGAACAACTCGTGAAACTATTATTTTTTGCAAATGTTTAACGATTTCAGTTATAATTTCTAAAAATATTTAATTACCTCTAAAGCAGCAGGACGGACAGGGATTGAGGGATAAACATGGCAAGTTGGTTGAAGGTGAGGATTCTGTGATGGCTAGGTGGACTGAGCATTTCATCGCGCTTGGCCACAGATGTCTGACAGGAGCTTCTCATTTTTACTATACTAGTATAGTGACACACTTAGTAGTATCTGATATTATAGTGTATACTATACTATCAGAAGATCTGAGATAAAGAGGAGACTTCAGCAAAAAGAGAAGCAGCAAAACAATCTATACCTTATCGAGGACTCGAAAACAGACCTGTTTAATCAGTAGCTAACTATATTAATCACTGAGGCATTTGGACTGTTAACGTTAACTTATGAAAAATAAATTAAAGGTCACCAGGCATATGCGCAAGCATTTCAACTCCTATTGGAGTCCTTTTCCCTATTTACGATTTTTTTTTTGTATTTTTTATTACAAATTGTAAACCGCAATTATCTACCATCGGTTTACAACTTGAGTGGAGGCTTATATTTATTCTCTTCTTTTAATCGAACAGTGAATATGTTCATTTTAATATTTAACACAATAGCATGGATATAATGCCTTCGCTTGTATTACGATACAACAGGATGGTATGGAAAAAATATCAATTCACCGAACACGTCCCGTTAATGAATAAAACAGAATTAAGAAGGATATCCTCCATCCCTGCTCGTATTTGAAACTGAATTTTTTCCATTTCCTCTGTAAATTAAGCCCGAATTTAAGAACAATATAAAAAACGAATATATAATATACACGAACTGCAATTCTCAAATGTATCATCTGTAAATTTGTCGAAAGACTATTGGCATATGTTCTGCAAAACATGACGTATACGTATTACTATTGTTGTTTATCCTGTTGTGATATGTTTTAATTTAGCTCGCATTTTATTTAATAAAAGGAAATTTTACCAACGATACAGAAACATTCAAATATCTTATAATTAGTTGTGTTGTTTCAAATATAACATACTTCATATTATTTTGGAAAATGTATAATATATGCTGTTTTTTATTTGTGCTCATTTTTGATTTCACTTAGTCCCTAATATTAAACATCAGTTTAACGATTTACTTTAGAAAGTAAATAATTGGAATGTATGCTACTTTGTAACTACAATTATTAAAGTGGAAAAATAGATATCAAGTGACATTTATAAGAAATTGTAAAATTGTACGGGCGTAGTTATTTAACAAGGAAGAGAGTTTAAAAATGAAAAGCATCAAATATGTACGAATTACTATGGTGCAAAGACAAAGAGAATCATTTGCCTGGAAGTTTAATGTTTCAGATAATTTAGTCAAAGACTTGAAAAATTAAATTATTCTTTGCCGTTCCGTGGTCGAGTGGTTATCGCGCTTGGCTACTGATCTAAGGGATCTGGGTTCGAGCCCCGGATAAGGCATGGACGTTTGTGTTATTTTTCTGCTGAGGCCCTGCCATCCTTACAGATCATCTCCTATGGCATATACACTGACAGGCTCCTGTCAGACATCTGTGGCAAGCAGCTGCTTGAGGGGGACTTCTTATTTTTAAGAAAAAAAGATACAGCATACAATATAACCTATTATAAGTGAAATTTTGAAGCCTGATGCAAATTAACTAGCTCTATTTTAAGGCCTAAAATGACCTAAAGAATTGAAACTAGGTTAATTTTGTTTTACCAAACATCTTTTTCTTGAGATGTTTCTATGTGTGATTTATATATTTGTGACAAATTTTCAAAGTCCTTGTCGTCAATTTTATTTCTTGATGATAAAAAGGCATTAATGCTTTTGGTAGGTTTATTGTATCTACTGTTTGATCTGTGCATCAGGCGACATTGATTAAAATTTTATGTGTTAATTACATTTCATTTTACAAAACCTTTAGCTTTAATTGGTTGAATGAGCTAGCTATCATGTCAAAATGTAAAGCATACTTTGTTCGTTTCGTTATTTCTAACTAAGACAATAATCAGCAAACTTTGATCTTAGTGAGTCATGTCCTGAAGGCCTGTATAAGCTGGGGATATTTTTTACAATCTCTCTCTCTCCCAAACGTTGGATACGAGAAAAAAGTTGTTATATAAGTCTGCTCTTATACTGCAGGTGAATGAATGCGTTGCCATAATTTTTATTTTGTTTCACGTAGGATTTTGAGATTTCTGATTGACTGTTCTATTTAAATAAATTAATATAACAAAAGAAATCGTGAAAAAAACACTAAATGTCACATTATAAATTGAGAAAATAATGCTTTCTTTTAAATGTAATAGAAAGCAAAAACGACTTGCAGGAACATGCTTTGCATGACTAACTCTAAATGAAAAAAACTGGATAATCAGTTTAAAATTATCCCCAATAAAAGTTTGGCAATATGTATTCGTACTAGAAATGAGCGTACAAAATATATTCTGAGACAAAATTTACCTTCTATAACATTTGTAAAGTTTTCTTTGAAATTTTCAGTGTTATATTTTAGACTTTGTCTCTTAGAAAAATCTTAAACTTTCAGTTTATAACATTTTCTAACTCTCCAAACAAACATTTCTTAATTCTCCAAATTAACATTTTCTAACATCCAAAACAAGCAAATATTCGCATCGTCTTCAGAATGATATTCTTCCCAGTGAACATAACAAACGTTGTTATTGAAAGGCAATCATTTGTGTTTCATCAACTTATGGAAATAACTTTTTTAACTTTATTTAGCTATGAACATGTTTTGAATGCAAAATTTACTACAGAAGTTTCCTGCCTAGAGGATAGAGTATAACGAGTTTTACATAAAAAAAAATTCTTCGAAGAATATAAATTTCTTTCGTTATCCTGTAGTTATTCATTCATTAAAATGTTTTTCCTCAGGAATTCCAAGACGCTGAAGTGGAGAGATATCAGAAGTATGGAAAAGTTTATGGGTAAGATGTTACAGATTATCTTGTTTTCTGGCACAATTAAATATATTTATTCGATATATTGTGTATTAAATACTATATTAACAGAATATAAGAAATGTCCTTTTTTTTCTAATTTCGAAGTTGTAAAATAAGGAAAGGACGTTTTTTATACAAAAGATATTAAAGGAAAAAAAATCTATAACGGCATAACGTTTATGCTAACATGTAGAAGTTGGCATTACGACCCAAGAGTATGTTCTTTATTTCGGGTCACGTGATCAGAAATCTCAAAATTTAAATTCTGCATTGCTGTTGTGAAAAATAAAAGTATTGAATGAAAATATACTTTATTTGTTGCTGCACAACACAGCAACCATGGCAATCCCGGTTCCATCTTTCGACACTACCAGGTTCTGAAAAGCCGCGACTATCTACTGTCGGGGGCATTCCATACAAACATGCATGACACTGATCGGGAGAGAACCATGCGCACTCCTGATATGGAAGAAAAGATCCTACGGCGGATTGAGGACACTCCAGGCACAAGCACGCGAGCTGTTACACATAGTCTCGCTGTAAATTCACGCCCTCGTGTAGAGAGTGTTGCATGAGCGGCAGTTACATCCGTTTCATCGTCAGAAATCCAGACATTGCAACCTCAGGGTTACCTTCTTCATGTCGAATTCGTGTAGTGGTTTCTGCAGCAGACCGTGATGCAGCATGATTATCCGGCTCATGTGCTCTTCTGAGATGAGGTATCTTTCACACATGAGGGTGTGTTTAATGTGCACAAGTCTCACATTTGGGAGCACGAAAATCCACATGGCACATTGACGCATGGTCATCGACAACGGTTTGCCATCAATGTTTGGGAGGGTATGGTCCATGACATTTTGATTGGGCCATACCTGCTGCCTCCCCGACTCAACGGACAGATTGATCGGGTATTTCTTGAAGAAACGTTGCCATACTGCTGGAAGATTTCCGTGGCTATTCGCAGACGAATGTGGTTTCAACACGATAAGGCGCCAGCACACTTCAGCAATGATGTACGGGATTATCTGAACGCCACTTTTGGGGGCCGATGGTAGGCCTGAGTGGACCCATCGCCTGGCCAACAACATCACCCGATTTAACATGTATCGATTTCTTCCTCTGGGGACACATAAAGAACCTCATATACGAGACTCCCATTGACTCAGATGAAGACCTCGTCGCAAGAATCGCTGTCGCCGCTGCAACTTTTCGCGAAATTCCGGGAATCTTTCAACACATACGACAATCAATGAGTCGACGCTATCATGGATGCAATGCTGTTGCCGGTCGTAACTTTGAGCACCTTCTTTAAATAAACATTTTGTTCACACTTGTTTCCATTCATCTATGTACTAGTTCCACCAATAGTTCTGTCAGTTCCATCTAGCACCGAAGGGTTACTTCAGCGGACATACATTCATAGACGAAAAAGATTTCTGTTGGTGTTCCCTATCTGCCATTGAAATTTGTACAAAGAGTTTTGAAACACCCTGTATATTGCTACAAAGCATATTTCAAGGTGCATAAAATTTGATTGCATGTTGGATAATCAATACATATATATTGTACTGATATATGTGGGTCGGGGGTGGCTCAGTCGGTAACGCGCCAGGCTCGCAATCTGCAGTTCCCAGGTTCTGAGTCCCAGCTGGGTCAGCGTTCAGATTTATCTCTGCAAAACTCCCCGCCCTGCTCAGGGTCAGTAGGGGACATCGATGGGTTTCGAAAGGCCGCCGTCCGTCGGATGGGACGTTAAGCCATGGCCCCATGTGTGAGAGCTATACCCTGTGCACGTTAAGGAACACGCTGGATGACCTCGACAGGAGGCTACCATATGTCTCCCAACAGCTGTTCCAGTGGGTCTCCACCCTCAACCTTCTCTGAGCCTTCGGGGTCCTTGTGACCTGGCCATTTAGCCCATTGTGTGAAAAAAGTGCCGCTCAGAGGTAAAACAACCCAACCCAACTGATATATGTCAAAATATATCTGTCGAAGATAGTTTGAGGAAGAGAAACCAGGTGCATGAAGAAGTTTAAAACCATAATCAATATGTGAGTAGTTTAAAGAACATAAGGTGAATTCACCCACCTTTCCTGAATTTCCCAGTCACTTGATCTAGGCCCAGCTGAAAATTTGTCCGATGTAATGGAACATGGCATACGATTGCTGAATCCACTGTCCGCGGTCCTGAGTGAACTACATGGGGCATTTCAATAGGAATGGCTTCACATCTCACAAGGCACTTTCCAAACACTCACTGAATCTATCCTCATCGACTTCAAGCTGTCACATAGGTGGGAGGGAGGTTATGTGATAACGGACTAGGGGGGGGGGGTCAGTCGAAAGCATGCGAGGCTCGTAATCTGCAGTCCCCAGGTACGAGTCCTACCTGGGCCAGCTTTGAAATTTACCTCCGCAAAATTCCCCGTCCAGCCCTCAGCCAGTAGGGGATACTGCTTGGCTTGGAAAGTTCGCCGTCTGTCGGATGACATGTAAAGCTGTTGCTCCGTATGCAGAAGAGCCATACCCTGTGCACGTTAAAGAACTCTGTGAATGGCTTTGACGGGAGGCTACAAACTGTCTAACAGCTGCTCAATGGGTTCCCTCCCCCATCATTCTCTGAGCCTTTCCGGTCTTTGTGATCTGGCCATTTAGACCATTGTGTGCAAAAAAGTGCCGCTCAGAGATAAAACAACCCAAGCAACAACTGGAGTAAAGTTTCAATTTTTTTTGGCCAAGCAGTGTATTAAAAAATAAACATGGCAGAATGAAAACTTGTAGTAGATTGTAATTTTAGGGCAAGACTACAATAATATCTCACTGAGAGCTTTCTCTTGAGTTATTTTTCACTTTTAAACTTCTACAGTTCTTACCAAATAAATTCTAAAAGAAAGATTTTAGCTAATTAAATTTTAACTTAAATTAAGCTTTCAGTTGAAAAACAAACGGAATCCTAAATTCAAATACTAGGAACAAAAACGTAACATTAGCTAGAAGCAAACCTACTAATATTTTCTTCTCACATACTGTACAATGATTTCTGCGAGGAAACTAAAAATATAGATCTCTTTAATGACAGCACATTTGTTATCGAAGTTGTGAATACAATACACCTTCATTCTGATGAGTACAGAGAAATGTTCTTAACAGCATCTACTGCTACAGCGAAATAATATGTGAAGCAAAAGTGCGAGGCATGTCAATGCAAATCATGTAATCCTCTCATTATACCATAAAAATTTAACGTTTGCAACAAAAATATAGCACTTGTAGTTATTTGTTTCAAATTGTGAATTTTTCAGCTTTTTCAGCCTTCTAATAGCTGAAAACCTTCGGATGATGCTGATGAATTTTTCAGCTTTTTCAGCCTTCTAATGGCTGAAAACCTTCGGATGATGCTTCGCTGAAAACCTTCGAATGATTGGGAAAGTGGGAATCGTAATATTTCAGCGGTAGCTATCCAGCGTATTTTATTATATCCAGCATATTTTATTTTTTTAAATAAAAAAAGTTGAATGTCTAGAAACGGACGATAAAGAGAAAACATTATAGGGTGTTTTTTCTCTCTGTTTTTTCAACGAGCAAAAACCAATAGGCAATGAAACAGAGAGTGATTTGTAGTTTCCTTTATTTTGAATCAACGATTTTTTTTTACATTGTAGAAATCTCTGACTACATCTGAATGACGGAAATTTAAAAATGAGTAACAAAAGTATTTATTTTTCTTTTACAGAATGTTTGAAGGAAGAGCACCAACGATGACCGTTGCTGATCCTGATCTACTAAGAGACATCCTTGTCAAAGATTTCCAAGTCTTTGGTGATCGAAGGGTATAAAAACGCCATTAGCTCTTCTCTATGATATTAAATTCGATTTTCCCATATCATATTTGTTTAGATCTGGCAATAATAACATCGAGTTTTACAGAGGTATTTCATATTCGTTGGAATATATTTTGTCATATGTCTCTTTTGCAAGTTTGAAGTGATAATAATGCAACACTGTTCCATTAAAGAGGCAAAACTCAAAGGCAGTCCAAATTTTTCACTAACAATCTATTTGGTCGGGGGAAACAAAAGCATAAATCGTTTATCTTTCATATCATATTGAAAAAGCATTTTAAAGGGATAATTTCTTTCAAACTTATTCAGATCATTTATTGTAAATACATTTCCCAATATTGAGGCCAATACCCTTTAGGGCCCTTCTCTTTTCCTTTCGCTAGGAGCGATGGCGGTTCTTTTGTTAATTACCCGATGATAAGGCTTTTTGTGCGGATGGAACCAAAATTATTAGCTCCTGCTATGGGAGCACACATTCATTTTAAGTTGGAACCACAGGATGATCTAGATATATTTTGTGGGAAGAGAAAGTTCTTCGTTAGAAATATCTTGACGCACTCTACCATTTGCGACCACATGTTGCACGTCTGTAACACGTATAAGAATCCACAGACGGTAATTATTGCAGCTGAAGTTTTCAGCTTTTCTACATGATCAGAGATTTCCTTCTTTTTTTACATAAAACAAATCTTTTAGTGTCCTCTTCGTCTCAAGTCAAATGCTGTCTTGTCTTATAATATCAAATAATGCAAGGCCCCACAGCCTATCAAACTCGTTTTTTACAAACTCCTTCAGCGAGTTGCATTTCTCAACTAAGATAGCTAGGACCCTATCATCTCAATAAATTGTGGAATTGAGAGCCTTTTTAGGCTACCAACCACCAGATCTCTCTGCCTTGAATCCACGTTCTAGCCTTTCTTTTCAACTGAATAGACCTCTCCAGTTTCATGTAACTTTTTTGCTGCTATTTCCTCGTCCTTGATAGGTTCCGTCGTCTTGCCGTCCTATGACAAAGTACCTACCCTATCTGTTTTTTAATTCTTAGTTAACAGCCCCCTGTCCTTTCTCACACATCATTTCATAAAATATAAATTGTGCTCAGAAATTCCTAAAATCACTCTCCCAATAAGTAAGAATATCAAATTCTAAAATTACAAATCGAATGTTCCGAAATCACACCAAACACGATTTATTTTTGCCGTATTTCAAATGATTAAAAAATTTCTCATCGAATTAAAATTAATTCCCACTAATTAATAAAATTGGAACTAGGGGGACAATAGCTGCACAATTAAACAAAGGAAACTTCCATTGCTTGATATTCTTTTAAAACTTGAGTTTTATACGATTGATTCCGTTAACTCTACAGAAGACATATTTAAAAAATATTCTATTTTTACACTAGATGTGATCATTCAAAACTTCATGCAATCGTCTAATAACTAACGATCCTCAATAAGTTTCCCAAATTTAAGTGCGCTCGACAATGTCCTTCACAGTCGTCAATTACCAATGATGCGATTTCCATTATTCAAACATCGTGTGTGAAGCAGTAGTAGTTTGTAACATTTGTTTCTTCGAAAACTTAGTTTCTAGTTAATTCATGTCCATCTTTAATGTTTCAAAATATAATTTCTTTTGGGCTGTTTAAAAGAATGATAAATACTTTTAGATCAAGCTTATTTTTCATATTTTATATTCCATGAAGGAGCAATCAATTATAAACTTTTCACCCTCTGTGTATCGCGAATATTTGATACTATCTTAAAAAAAATAAAAACACAGTTTAATTCGATAATATAAAAATTCTAAAGTGAAAAACTGCACAATGTTTCGAATTTTAGCTAAATCAAAAAAAAATATAATTTTTGAACCGCATTCTGTTCTAAAAATTCCACAATATCTTTCTTTATCAAAAAAATTGTTATTTGAATTCTTGTATTTTGAAATTCATTAAACTCTCTGAAATGCTCACTTTTATTTCTGGCGCTTATTATATTTGTTGCATAACGTATAATGTGTTTAATTTCATTGCAGCATTAGATCTGAGCGAAACATTTATAAAACTCTAAAAATAATATGAGGAATATCTTAGTAAAACAGCAAAGAAAAGAATGTCGGTGTAATTATGTTTGTTGCGTAGCGCTGTAATAATGTTCTTACTTAAATGGTAATAGTAACCTCTTGATTTTCCTATTTAAATTAAGTACATTTTTCCTCATTTCTTCAGGAATTTAGTTTTGGGGATCCCATTTTAGACAAGAACGTATCTAATCTGAAAGGTGAGCATTGGAAAAGAGTTCGGACACTTATAACACCCGCATTTTCATCTGGGAAGATGAGAAAGGTAATATTTTGTTTTAATTACCAATTCTAAATATTTAACACTTTAAACCCAACTGAATGAGAAGTAGAAATTGTGAATTTACTATTTATAATATTCAAGAACTTTAAATTTTAACCAATTATTAATGATATTGCTTACAACCGATGTAAAATCTAAATCTGAAGTTTGAATTACTATTTATTTAAATATTTTAATAATATTTCCTTCATAGATGACAAAAATTATCAATGATTCTGCTCAAACAGCAGTCCAGAATTTCCTTCGGCTATCAGAAAAAGAAAAGATTGTGGACTGTAAGAGGTAAGATAATAAAAGTAGGAAAATATTCGCTACTTTGCATTAATATCATTTATATAACACATTTTAATAAATTCTGAAATACTTAAAGATACACTCATTGTCGGATTTTTTACAGCATTCTGTTTATTAATGGTGTATAATTGTGCTAAATCTCTTAGTGTTTGAAGGAAGCATAACAGTCTTTTATTATACGAAAATGTTTAATGACGTTAATCTGTTGTTTACCGAAAGAATAATTACTTTGCATTTACTTTAGTGTTTCCCTTATTATACATTTCTTGTACTCAAAAACAATAACAGCTTTAAATATTTCGCGCACTTTTAATGCATGCATGGCGCAATATGTCAAGCGACAATCATATTTCACTGTGGCGCAAAGGTTTCTTTGCACCACAGTGAAACATAATCCTCTGATACGGATAAATAATATAAAGAATGAATACTTGTGTTGTCTCTCAGTTAAGGTTCTTTGCAAGGAATCCATATTGATGACAGTCTTTATTTTGGCCTAATTGGCAAAAGGCCTGTTGCGCTCAATATTATTCTGTTATTTTCAAAGAAAACAATAAATACACTTCTTTCGGTATTTTTGTTATTGTTATTATTATTATTATCATCATGATCTCTTGTTGCTTTCCAAGATATTAATAGCTGTTTTAATGTCTTCCTCAATTTCAGAGTTTTCGGTGCCTTTTCGATGGATGTGGTTGCCAGCAGCGCATTTGCTACCAAAATTGATTCTCTCAATGACCCCAACAATCCTTTTGTTACACATGCTCGAAATGCTATGACCTTTTCTAGCATCTGGAAAATGATAGTTTTCAGTGAGTATTTTATACTTAAAAGACTTACTATAAAACTTCTAAACTCTTCTCCCTTCTTCTTTAGTTAATAATCATTTGAATTATTTTCTTAGTTTTTTGAATATAAAATAAAAAATATAGGAAATTTAATTTTCTTTCCTTTATTGAAGCAGAAATTTCTTTCTGGTCCAAAAACAGAATAATTAACAAGGAAAACTAGTAATGTAAAATACTTTAAAACAGAGGAAAATTGGATTAATATTTTTACGACAGATGAACCTGCTACAGCGAATTTATGATAAACGTGTCATGAACGTTCGTGTATGCTTCTGCATGAAAATTATGTAACCAAAGAATTGGAACACAGAACCTATAAAAAATAAGAAAGAAGTGTTATGTTGGAGTTGTGGATGTCCGAAAGGAGGCATAATCAGTTTCGGTATGTACATGATGGGTGTATAAAAGGAAGAAGTATTTCTATATGGTGAGTGCGCGGAAGGTTGATTAGTTTATTGGTGTGGATCGTGTTGTTAAGCTGGTAAAGGGAAATAAGAATTCATCATCTTGTGCGTGGTGATCAACGTCTGAAAAGAATTGGTTCTGAGAAACCAATACACTTAGTCGCAGCTTTGGGGTACTTGAGGACTAAACCCTTAGAAGGAAGTCATTTAGTGTATAGTGATTTAGTTTGTTTAGGAATTTGGTAAGGATATTCTCTTAGATTATATATTTATTTACCAACATGATTTTATTCTTCAATAAATGATATTAGCCTTATTTTGTGGTTTGGATGTAAATAGAATTGAGATAATGGATTCTTCTGAAAGTTTATCTTTGTATTGTTAGAGAGTTTCGTGCCGGTTAATTTAGTTTGTTTATAAATAATTTTATCCATGCTTTTGAAATAGATTGAGTTGTTTTGCAACATTCATTGATTTACTTTTACTTGAACTCACGTTCAGTTCTCATCCATTTTAATTTGTAACAGTATATATATGGTGGCATTTTTTCCAATATTTAGTGATTTTAGATTTAGTAAATAAATCGCGTTTGTTCAAGAAACATTTTATCATCCAAACAGTAATCGATATTCATGTTTCCTCTCCGCCTCATATCTTTACAACACTAAACATAATCTTTGGCGATTTACATTAAATTAAACACGCACCGAAGCCTTCTGTAGCGTCACAGTCGCTTTGATATCGACTGAGACGCTTGCTCCTTATTCATGATAGCAAATTCCATCAGTAGCAGGTCCGTATCTTAAAAAAAAATAACGGGAGGTGGGAGAAGAGACTGGATTCCCATTGCAGTGTAACATTTTCTGCCTCGTTTTAGATTTTAGAGGGTTTTAAAAATATTTTATGAAAAATGTGATAAATATTCACAGGTTGAATAATTTTTGGCCTCCATTAACCTTACTATCATTTTTAAAGGGGAATGGTCTCTTTACCATATCCTAGATCAGGCTCTAGTGAACAGTATTTCCTTTTATTCCTTGTATATCAGATAAAAAATTATCACTAACTACATCTAATTATATATCATATTAAAATTATCATTAACTCTATCTAACTATCTAAATATACTGATTTTATATAACTATTATCACCGAAAAAAGGTAAATTTATTCATGAAGTGGGAAAAATATCCATACCCTCAATAACAGTATTTATTGTCGATTTGTTTTGTGTGTGTGTGGATTCCTCCAAATGTTTATTTCATTGTCATATTTCCTTCTTTAAAACTGGGTTGTGTAGTTTGATATCTGATTCGCGCTTTTGTGCATAAATGGAAATAATTATCAAAACACATTAACACTAAAGGTTTCGAGTTGGATATTGCTCTCCTGGACACAAGGGGCGTGGCTTGAAATCTTACCCCATGCATAGCGAAGGACCAGAGTCAGCGGAGAAATTCTGAAAGCAGATCGAACCTGGAAACTGGAAGATTACAAGCCTGTGCTCTGTCAACTGACTAAACGCTCTCCGCTCTTTAAAAATGACTGACGCATCTGCTCGAGAGAGAGAAAATCTTAGGCATTTTGTTCATTTCACATATAATTGGCTATTTTAGAAATAATTTTCATACTAATGATCACGTAACTGTATTTATTTGTGTAGAACCAGTTTCTGCAACTACTTATGTAAAGGATTTGTTTTTTCATAAGTATATACCCCAAACAGGCGCGAATACATAAAAAATAAAAGTGTATGTGGGAATGGGGGAACAAGTGTCGTGCTATATGTCTGTGTGCTAGACAAAGAACCCCACCCCCAAACATTTTAGTCAGAAGCCACCAATCTTCACAACATAAATCCTAGGTCTTTTTTATGAATCGAGCCAGAAACAAAAGAGAGGGGAGGAACAAGTGACTGAATCGACCCAGAAAGAAAAGTGATGAGGAGGGACAAAGAGATTGGAATGTCATTACAATGTAAAATTTCTCTCTCCGTTTTAGCTGTCATTAAAACATTTCGTGAATAAAATATGCATATGTTTAATAATTTTGACATCTATATCGGTTACTAGCATACTCAGCTTTCCCCTCCCTTTGGATCCGGCCTTGCCTTCAGTTAATAAAAACTGACATTTAGTGTAAGGAACAACTCTCCCCACCCAAGATTCATTTCGTTAAATCGAGCTTTAACTCGACATTTTTCCAGGAAGTCTAGAACCAATCACTTTAAATTTAAGCACACATCTGTTAACATAGGTCAAGTTTCAGTATTATTTATTTGTTTTAATATAAATAGATTTTTCGCTATACCTAGATTCAACAATAAATTAATATAATAAATCATTTATTGATCATTTTTATATTTAAACTCTTTTTGTGAATTATAAAGATTCATTGATTTCAATGTCTAATGTTATCATAGGTATCCATTAGCACTGAACATGTGTTCCGCGATAATAGCTAATTTTTTGAATGCTGTCTCGCTCTAAAAGTTATCTATCAATGACTTTCAAACATTAAGAACACCTAATTTTTAATGTTTCATTTATTTCTAATGTTGTTTACAGTGTTACTGCCAGCAATCGTCTTCAATAAATTAGGCTTAAATAAACTGATTGCCAACGCTTCAGCGTTTTTCCGTGATGTTTCCCTTCAGGTCATAGAAGAAAGAAGAAGAAAAGGTCAGGTCAGTTAACCCATTATGCAAGATATTAAAAAAAGTGTAACATATTTTCAATGGCAAAGTCATGGTTAAGAAAGTAAAAATTAAATTCCCCCTCAAGTAGCTGTTTGCCACAGAGATCTGACAAGAACATATCGTTATAATACGCCATAGGAACAATGTGAGGGAGGCGAAAAAACAGAAAACATCACAGAAAAGAAATTTGCTGACTTCCAGTTTCCAAGTCTCCAGTTTAATACCACCCTTTTTCATAGCATTTTTTTCGTCTAATTTTTATAATTCATTTTATTACCATATTAAGTTTTTATAATTCATTGTAAAATAAATTAATATATGTAATAATATATATATAATAAATTAATATATGTAATAATATATATATAATAAATTAATATATATAATATATATATATAAATTTATATGTAATATATATATATATAATAAATTAATATATATATATAATATATAAATTTATATGTAATAATATATATATATAATAAATTATTATATGTAATAATTATATAATAAATTAATATATATACTATATATAAATTTATATGTAATATATATAATAAATTAATATATATATATATATATAAATTTATATGTAATATATATAATAAATTAATATATGTAATATTATATGTAATAAATTATATTGTAAATTAAATATGACCAAAATAGACAATTGTTCAATCGATAATTTATTACGAGTAATTTAGTTTAAAATAATAAATATAAATTTATTACGAGTAATTCAGTTTAAAATAATAAATATAAATTTATTACGAGTAGTAAAGTTTAAAATGAGAAATATAAATTTATAATCGGAACGGAGATATAAAAAATAGTAAACCTGTATATTAAAAATATTTTTCACGCAGAGTTTTTTTGAAAACCACTAGAAAGGAGAAGAAAAATTTATACATATAAATATATATAGGTAATTATTATAGAAAAGGTGCAAAATACTAAATTCAAGCAAAAAGAATAACAACAGCTTTCTGGGTTTGCTTTTTCTTCTCGAATGTTTTTAAATAATGCGTGTTGAGATAGTTGAAGTAAATGTGTCATAATAGCTGAAAAAAAAGAATATATGTATTTGAATTTAAATACTTCCTCAAGTAGAAGCTTGCCACCAAGTTCCGACAGCATCCTGTTAATTTATAATGCCATAGAAAAGAACTGTGAGGAAGGCGAGTCTTCAGCAGAAAGACAACACCAGCATCGATATCCATGCCTTACCGGGGCTCGAACCTAGGAGCCTATGATTAGTAGCGAAGCGCGCTATAAGCGGAACGGCTTATACGTATTATAGAACATCTTTACAGTCCGATTCGGTTCAATTCAATACCAGGCATCTCGCCAATTTTTCCGCTACATCCGGACCTTGTCTGGGTTAGGCAAAGAGCCCCACCAAATATTTTAGTCAGGAACCGCCACTCTTCACAACATAAATCCTCGGTCTTTTTTTTTAGATCTCCTTTTCATTTCTAAGCCAGTTTGTAAATGGTTCTTGAAAGTCCCACTTAGAAACTGGTTTACAATATTAATATAAAAAGAGTTCACTCGAATAAAATGAAAAAGTATTCTGCTCAGAAAAAAGATATTCTATTCTATTTCATAACAGTTCAGTTTATGAATCTGTTTTTCTGATTATGTCACATAAGTCAATTTGCTTGCAAGGAAAGATAACTGGAAATATTATAAATATTAAGCCGATAATAAAAATTGGGTTTTACACTGCCACAATTCTTATTCTCATGCAGGTTGATATTCATTCCTTTCAACTGACGCACAGAAACGCTTCCCAATGAGCATCATGAGTGCTACCAAGAAGTTATGCTGTGAAACGCATTCGTGCCACAAATCAATTGCAATAAATGAGTAGTTAAATAACTCGATTTCATAAAAGTTGTAACTAAAATCTTTTTTTTTACGAATGGTTAAAGATATGCTCATTTATATCTGATAGACCTATCCACTCGTTATTCTGAATGCTTTGTTCAAATTAGAGGCCCTATATAGAGGTTGGCCATCTCGAAATTAGACGCCCTGTTTTGTCGTCGTTCGAATTGTTTAGAGTGCAAAGTTGAATGGTATTGAATGAATACTTATGAATTACCTAAAAGGGTAAGCTAATATTTGATACAGATATCAGTATTCACGATTGGAAGCACTTTAGAAAACGGCTAAAGCAGAAAAGTTAATTTTATGGCTTTTTTTTTTCTAAAACAATAGTAATTTCGCTTTGTCGTCTGTCTTTCTGTACACATTGAGCTTTTTAATTTATGCAGATAAATAATTCATAAGATTTAAAAATCCTTTTTGGGATGGACAGGTATTGATGAAATATTACGATTTGCACTTTCCGAATCTCCCAAAAGGTTTTCTAATGGTGAAAAAAAAATTGAAAATTCAAAATTTTAAACGAATATTTCAAACTATTATATTTATGTTAGAAATTAGAAATTTTTGCGTTGGAATGTGAAGTCAGGAAGTTACCATTGGCAACAATGGGTTAACCTTTCAGACCGTGGGGGGGGGGGGGGGAATTGCAACCTTTTTGATTTTAACAGAAAATTATATGTTTTTAGAGATAAATTAAAAATCCTTTTTGGGTTGGACAGGTATTGATGAAATATTAAGATTTTCACTTTCCGACTCTCCGAAAAGTTATATTCGTGCCCTCTAACGGTGGAAAAAATCGAAAGTTCCAAATTTTAAACCTTGCAAATATGTAGTTATGCTAGAAATTTGACGTTTTGTTGGTGGAATATGACGATCTTGAAGATTCCATTGACAACATTGAGTTGATCTCTTACTCCCAGAGTAGGTAGGAAGTGAAACTGTTTTGTTTTAAGAGATAATTTGGAAACTTTTTTATTTGGTACTAATCATATATTATAAATCGCATTTTCAAAGGCAGTTTTAATTTATATCGTTAGACATCACTAAATATACAAACGGCAAAACTTTTAACGAATTGTTCAAGTGATTTGTTTAAGGTAGAAATTTGAAACTTTGGCTGTAGAGTGTCAGCAGACATTCCACTAGCGGTAATGATCTGCCCCCTCCCCCCCACCTTTTTTTTCAGAGAGGTGTCAGACAAGCAACTTTTTAAATTTAAGAACTAAAAGACAAATACTTTTACGTTGTATAACTACTAATAAAATACTGATCTGTGCATACCCCTTCCCCATTATCCAAAACTTTTAAGGATTTTAAAAGTAGGTAAATGAAATACTTCATTTTTTTAAACAGATTTTTATATGCTCCACTGGTCAAATGCGTTCTTCAAGTTATTTTGCACATTCAATACCCTCTAACAGTGGAAATTCGAACTAATGGTGATTGGGAAAATAAACTATTAATCTGTTATTAGTACCTGTACAAATTAAAAAAAATATTTTTCATATATTTCTTAACACAGAAAAGTTGCATTTTACTAACACCCCTTTGGTTTAATGGGAAAATCACTACTATTAGTGTAAACCACTTGACCATTACAGTAAATCTCCAAAATTTTAAATTTCTAACATATATACTAAATCGTTTGCATATTTGTGTAAATATTTGGCATTTTTCACCTTTTTCCGTCTCTAGAGGTTGCATTTTGAATTTTTATTTACCGCCCTTAGAACTCTCTAACAAAGGAAATTTCAACTCATGGGTGATGCGAAAAATATAAATATTGTTACGACAGATGAATGTGCTGCAGTGACTTCATGAAAAAAACGTGACACGAACGGCCGCATATACTTGTGCCTGAGATTTATACAACAAAAGAAGTTGAATGTAGAACCGACCTGAAAGAGAGAATAATAGAATTTCAATACTGGAATTGAAGAGATCAAGAAAGGAGGTATAGATTACCTGAGTCAGTGCACGATAAGTCAAAAACAAGAGATATTTTTATATGGTGTGTGCGCGGGTGGTTGTTATCTTTTATTAGTATAATAAATCTAGTGAGTTAACATAAATAAAAGGATTCTTTACGCATGAAATGAATAAATTCAAGAGACTTGGCAATCAAAATGAAGAGGTAAATAATTCGGTTCAGCAGAGTCGGTCTTAACTGTTCTGTAGAAAAAGGTTATTAACTAATGTACGATAGTAGTTAGTTTGTTAATAAGTTATTTCATCCGTACAATTGTAATAATTTGTAATTTGTATTGTAAAATTATACTTAATTATACTCACTCTCAGTGCTTATCCATTTAAATTCACAACATTTGGTGCCAGGAGTTCGGATATTATTATTATTGTGAATTCCTTTAACTAGAAGTATGGACGAATTAATAAAACTGATGACTGATATAAAAGGTGATTAGCTGCCCAAAGCAGTAAAATTTATGATCTCGCTAGACAAAATGATGACTTGAAAGCCGATATAGCTACACAAAGTAACGAGTTGAGGAATGAAGTGGCTTCTCAGATTGGTAAGATTACTAATCAGTGTAAGGACATTAAAACCGAACTGAACAGACAGTGTGATAGTTTAAAGGTTGAAATTGATGGTGTAAAAAATGATATTGATTGGGTCAAGTGTAATATTAACGAAATCACTTGTTATTTAAATACAAAACTTGATAGTGTTAAGTCATATTATAAACATGAAATTGAAATTATAAAAACTAATTGTGAACGCCAGTTTCAGATTTTAAGAAATGAAATGTTACCTTCTTCTTGTGATAATAGTAATTTTAGTAAAAATAATGTTATTACACATATCGCTAGAAATGCAACTAAACCTTCTACATATGATGGCAAATCATCTTGGATAGTATTTAAAGCACAGTTTGAAGTTATCTCTAGAGCTAATGAGTGGAAAAATATAAATGTAAATATTTTGTTATTACCGGTAAAAATATTATTTTTCGTTTATCTTTTAAAAAGTTTGGCAACAAAGCTTTGCCCTCTTACCCCATGGGGGTGGAAAAATTAAACTTTTTTTCAGAATTCCAAATTTTCAAATCAGAATGAACCAAATTTTCAGAATTCCAGTGTAAATAGATCGTTTGCAATATTCGTTTGAAATTTTAGCATTTTTTATTTTTCCACCGCTAGAGGGTGCTATAAAAGCTATTGGAAGATTTCAAAATTGCTAATTGTAATATTTTATCAGTACTTATGCAACGCAAAAAGAATTTTTCATTTATCTCTAAAAGTGAAAAAGTTGATTTTTTTATAGGGAGAGACAGGTAGAGAGACGACAAACGGAAAAACAGGCAAACGAACCAACATTGTATTCGCAGACGACAAAGTGAAAACATTAGCTCGTTTTGCAAACGAACTAAAAGCAAATTATTTGTTGGGTTTCAGTTAACTCGTTTCGCTTTTGCAGCCCATTGCTCTCTTCTGACTGAATTTTTGGGAAAAAAAATCTTTATTTCTGTGAGTAGAATTTTTACACCAAATGCAGCGCAGTGAGGCTTTAATAAAATATGGAATAGACAAAAAAGGGGTAGAAAGGTATAAAACTATAACAACTGAGAAGCTGTATCTCGGTGCACACAGTAACTCATAGGCTTTTGACTCGCGGTACGACAAAACATGGCGCCCATAAACCATGTGACTCAATCAACCAATGGCAGTCAATTACCAAGATGACCAGCCTCTAACTATACAGGACCTCTAGTTCAAATGAAATCTAGTTTCATTTAGTAACAAATAGCCGAAATGAAATAAATGTATGAATAGCAAAATATGGATTCATATTTAGTGCATCTATGTCGTCAATCTGGATTTTGCTGGGTCTAAGGACTTCGGCAAATGTGTTCTTTTACCCTACTCGGAAACTCGCCAAGAAATATATTTGGAAAAAACCTTGCCCTCTTTCAACAACTTTTATCACTGTGATCTGTGAAGTATTAAAAATTTAAGAAATTTAAATTGCAACGTTCAATATTCTTTAAAATTTTTATTAGAAATCTAGAATATAACACTCAGATACTTTAATATGATATTTTTATGACAGATTTCGCTTGTATTTTGCCATGTCCCTCCACCCTTCAGAAACCTAGAAGGCTAGTAAGGGCTACCGAAAAGACTAGCAAGGGTAATAGAGGCAAGTAACCAAATTTATATTGCATGCATTTTTGATGAATTTTTTGAAAACCCGTAAAAAGGAGGGAGAGATGTTATACTGCATTGGAAAACCAGTCTCTTGCCACCCCACCTCCTTTTTTTTAAACTTTTATCCGGTTTCATTGTGCTTTTTGCCACCCTCCCCTCGATTTGTTTTTTAGATCTGGGCCTGGTCGTATGTATCATGATCAGAGGCGTAGCGAAGGGATTATGGTTGGGAGGAAGTACGAAATTTTCCAACTCGGAAACCAAATACGAAATTTTCCAACACGGAAATCAAATTTGGCCAACTAAGAAAATAAACCAGAATTTCCCTCCGTGGGGAGGGGGAGAAGTTGGAACCTCGCAAAGATTTGGCCAAATCTCACCTGAATTTACCCAGTCACTTCGAATTTTGGCAACTCGACAGGAGATTTTGCCAAGTTTTGTCGATTTTGTGAACTCTCCTGAATTTTACAAAGCCAATCCCAAATTTCACAACTCACCAGCATTTTACCAATTGGCTTCGAATTTTGTCAGCTTCTCTAGATTTTGCCAAGTTGCCTCGATTTTGCAAACTCACCATAATTTTACAGTAAAAATCACAATTTTTACATATCCCTTGAATTCGCCAAGTCACTTCGAATTTTGCCTACTCCCTCAATTTCGATAACACTCCTTAACTGCACAAAAACAATCCCAAATTCCACGACGGTATTTTACCAAGTGGCTTCGAATTTTGCCAACTTCCCTAGTTTGCCAACATTTTAGGGAAAAAATTCCAATTTTTAGATCTCACCTGAATTTCACCAACTCACTTCAAATTTTGCCAACTTCGCCAGATTTAGCTAAGTTGTTTCAATTTTGCAAACTCACCTTAATTTCACGAAACCAATCCCAATTTTCACACTCGCCTGAATTTTACGTAATGGATTCGAGTTTTTCCAACTGCCCTAAATTTTGCCAACTCGTCATATAATTTTACAGAAAAAATCACAATGTTTACAACTCACCTTAAATTTGCCAACTTCCCAAGATTTTGCCAAGCTTTCACGATTTTGTCAACTCTCCTTAATTTCATAAAACCAATCCAAAATTTCACAACTCATCTGTATTTTACCAAGTGGTTTCGAATTTTGCGAACTGCATTAGATTTTCCCAACTCTCCATAATTTTACCGAAAAAATCTCAATTATTACATCTCACCAGAATTTTGCTAGGTCACTCCGAATTTTGCCACCTTCCCAAGATTTTGCCTAGTTGTCCCGCTTTTGCAAACTTCCCTAGATTTTACCAAGTTGTCTAGATTTTGCTGACTCCCCTTAATTTTATATAAAAAATCCCAATTTTCAGACCTCACTTGAATTTGACAAAGTCGCTTCGAATTTTGCCAACTTCGATTAACTTTGGGGAATTCGCCCCCCCCCCCCCATAGCTACGCTCCTGATCATGATACAATTCCTAAATTTCAAAATACCTTACCTGATCTTGGAAAAATATCTGAAAATAAACTTATCTGACTACTAAACCAACGGGCATACTGTGATTGTCTGCTGTATAAGAAACCAGGACAAACCCAACAGAGCTTCTAGGTTATCTCCGTCCTTTCTGTGTGCATAGTTCTCGTTGGAATGGTTCTTGAAGTACTGCTAGTATTCATCTCTCTCAGCTATGAACTGTAATGGTTCTCTTTTGTCGTACAGTTTATGCCAACAAACGCTGTATGTGCCTGTAAGAGTAGATCGTAGATCGTATAATCATATTCGATGTACCGGATAATAATTTTACCCCTAACCATCTCCATCATAAAGATATGCCTGTTTGGCATGAGTAAGAACAAAATATATAAGTAAACCACCCTTAGGTGAGCCCTAAGGGCAAACATAAGAAAATCTAAAAATAGCAGTAAAATTGTATAAGAAACTTAAAACCGGTAGGTCTCCTCAGAGAACGCTACCGTTTTAGGCATCTTGTACTTGTTCAAATGAGTATGATCGTAAAGAATCAGAGAAGAAATAATTTCATTGGGATTATTGCTTACAGCCTCAAAAAGTCTTTCTGAGGTGTGTTTTATATGTGTGTATATATATACATGGTCGATGCCCAGGTCTTTATGGAGTTGTCTGTTAGTGACAAAACAGGGGGCATCGACCGAAGTTCTCAAAATCTTGTTCTGTAACCTGAATCTTACGAATATCGGTGGGTGTAGTATTCGCCCATATGGGTGAAGCATAGAGAATCACCGGTCTGATGATCATATCAGAGTGTAAGAGCTTATGATCAATCATTAAAATGGAATTTCACCTAAGGAGTAGGCCTAGCTAGCCCCTCAATCAATTGACTTTGGAGATTATATTATTTATGTGATAGTCCCATTTTAACCTCTTGTGTATGACAACTCCAAGATATTTGACTGAATCATTCAAGTCAATGGTAATATCTTGTAAATGGAGGCAAGTGGGATTCATAATACGCTTTTCAGTATAAAAGATGGCAGAACTCTTGTCAGAGTTAATCTTTATCTTCCATTTTTCGTACCATGTGCCCAGCTCGGTCAAGCTATGCTGCAGCCTCTTCACAGCGATAGCAGGACCGAGGGAGGGAGCTACTAAGGCAAGGTCATCTGCGCAAAGTACAAGATGAATACGATCAAAGAAAGGTAAATCGTATAAGTATAAAGAGAAGGGTGTAGGATCCAAAAGGGAGCCCTGAGGCACACCCGCAGAGATGACTCTTCTTGTAGACATGGCAGATTTAATTTGGACTTGAAATGTTATTTTGGAGAGATATGATTGGATCAAACAGATGAGTCCATATGGCACTTTGGCTTGTATAAGCTTGTGTAAATGGCCATCCAACCAGACGCGGTCAAAGGCTTTGGCAATGTCTAGGAAGACGGCTGCAACGGACTCCTTTATGTTAACGGATTCAACGATTTTCTCCACCACCCTAAGGATCTAGTGTTCGGTAGATCGATTCCGCCTGAAACCAAACTGGATCTCAGGCAGAATAGGGTGGCAGTCAAGAAAATCGTCAATACGACTGAGCAGAATCTTTTCAAAAATCTTACTAATTGTAGACAGCAAGCTGATAGGGCGGTAGTGCCTGTCAGTCTTTTTACCTCCCAAATTTGCACGATTGTCGGACGTTTCCTGAGGCGGTTGGCATTCTCTATGCATTTGGGATACTATACGCTGTGATTTTCAGCTTAGTTCATCACCTCAATTATGGATGCTCTTGCCTATCGCTCTCCAACGATGAGCCATCCTTCGAAATCAGTCAGGTCAGCCTTTTTACCTACTTCGTACTTGACTTTGCTTTCCACCCGCCTTTACGGCTTTTATAGGACTTCGTAGTGACGTAGTGACGTAAATATTTACGTCGGTAAGAAATATTACATACATTGGTATATTTCGTGGTCCTTCGCGCATTATGCAGTGTTTTCAATAACATGGTCAGGCAGCGTGTTTTAGATATATATTAAAATTGTCTAGAGCAGAGATGTCAAGCTTTAATAATCTACTGAAGAAATCCTCAGAAGCTGAAGTACCACCAATTGTACGCTTTAGTTTCTCCTTTCTGCGCAATCACTCGCTTTCATAAATGCTGCGTGCTGTCTCTCTCTCAGTGCTTCAAACACTGGACATTATTACTATTTTGGAAACTTTTATTAAATATATTTATTTGTGCTTTCTGAAGATATTAGTTAAGAGCCATTATGTGGATCGCATAGATTAGTTTCTCTGTTAGTTCAATTAGTTAAAGAATATGGTGTTCTTCCTTTTATTTATTTTAGATTTATTTTATCAATTGGCATATTTAATGCATATGCATTATACCAAAATTTTCGGCTTGTATTACACTCTTCACACGTTACGGAAGAATTAGAAGAAAAATAAGAGCATTATTTCTTACTGCAAATTATAAACAAGAAAACTTTTGCCCAATCTTCAAATATAGAATTTCAATTCTAGATGAAATTGATGAATCCATGGCCTTAAAAATCGAGTTTGAGTAGTGCTCACATTTCTTATAGTTCTCGTTCTTTCACGTTCCGAAAACGACATCATCCATCCAACAGCCATACTGTATATTTTTTTCTGAAAACATTCCTAGATATGACAAGTGTATAGGAAATACTCCATACCTTTAAGATTAATGTGCATTTCAAATTTATTCCATTTTTAAGTTGTTAATTCTCATATCGAGTGTTTTTATATGCGCAACCCATTTGTTCTGTAGTAGAAATTAGAAGTAGAAAATAAATTTGCTGCTTTTCGCTAATATTTTTATTTTCACTTACTTTAGAAAGGGAATGACTTCCTGCAGCTGATGATGGATGCTTCCCAAGAACATTTGGAGGGAGATATGAAGATGGAGGGATTTAAGACAATGGGACTGCAGGACGATGCTCTAGATGATGATGATCGTTGTGGTTATGGTGAAAACAACAAGGAAATCTTCAAAAATACCTATAAGAAATGTAAGATCTTATAAAACGAATTTTCCGCTTTTCAAGAAATTTTTATTATGTTTTATGCATGAAATATAATTTTTTACATCATCATATTTTCTTCATCATCGTCTAATGCAAAATAATAGCAGATTGCACAGTCCTTTATACTAAATAACAGGAAGAGGTGTAGACATTCTTAAGCCAAAGGGTGAAGTAAAAGAAAATGTATAAAACAAAATATCTTCTGTTCATTTACCAAATAAAATTCTGTATGTAATTTACCACATATTTAGTTTTCTAAACTATATTGAAATATTTCAATATTTTAAAGAAATAATTTTTTTACTCTAATGTTTCTTAGATTATAGCTTTGGTTGATGGTGATACTGCAACTGCCGGGTTCGAGTCCTCGTAATCACATGGTCGTTTGTTCTGACATACCCTGCGATAAACCAGTAGCTTAACCGGTCTGATCACAAGTTAAAAAATCATATCTTCGTTGGTTGGGAGAAAAAGAGCTCAATGTCCTAGTTCCCATCATCTAAGTCATAAGATTTGGTGTTTCAATTTTTCAACATTTCCGCCTTCATCAAAAATGTAAATTTAAAAACTGAAACTTGAAAATTTAGTCCAGTATACATTATATATTTTTTCATATACATATATAATTATTCCTTGCGTTTCGTATATACAGGGTGATTCAGTTAAGCGTGTACAAACTTCTGGGAGGGGTAGGTTGCACAAAGACGAATTGGAATCATATAGCAATGCAGGGTCGGTAACTGCATCTTCACGCGGTAGATGGCGTTGTTCGACGCGGTAGATGGCATTGTACGGCCGCGGGACTGCACAACGTCCTCGCAGGTAACCGTCATTCGCGAACTGCCCGCAGAGGTAGTAGGATGGCCGATTACACAAGCGCGGAGTTGGCAGATATGCATCTCGCATACAGGGCTACGGACTGCAACGGGCGAGCCGCTGTGCGCGTGTACCAGGAACGGTACCCGATGAGATGTACTCCCAACCACCAGATGTTTGCACGACTGCATCAGAGGTTATGTGACACTGGTTCCTTCCAGAGACCTGCCAGGAGTCGAGAACGATGGGCACGGACCCCTGACATGGAGGAGAATGTGCTACGTCATACAGAAGACACTCCAAGTGCCAGTACTCGAGCAATCGCCCACCGGGTCAGTCTTTCCCAATCAAGCGTATGGAGGATTATGCACAATAACCAATTGCATCCATATCATGTGCAGCGCGCCCAGACACTGAAGCCTGAGGATAACCCACCCCGCATTGCATTTGCGCAATGGTACCTGCAGAAGAGTGTGGCAGAACCCCAATTATTTGCTTCTGTGCTGTTCACAGACGAGGCATGCTTTACACGGGAAGGCAGCTTCAATGCACATAACGCGCATGCATGAGTGGTGGAGAACCCCCATGCTACATGAACACGTGCAGCACAAAATCGTTTTGCTGTAAATGTTGGGTCCGGCATTGTCGAAGACCACTTAATAAGCCCATGCCTCAAACCTGTTTGTCTGGACGGAAGGAGTTACGGGATGTTTCTGGAGGACGTCTTGCCAGAACTTTTGGATGAACAACAGGTCCCTCAGTCGCTGCGCCATGCAATGTGGTTCCAGCACGATGGGACCCCTGCCCATTTCAGCCATGAAGTTCGTCAACACTTAAACGTGACATTTGGACAACAGTGTATCTGGTGTGGTGATCCCGTTCATTGGCCTGCAAGATCGCCGGAACTATCATGCCTTGATTACTTCTTCTGGGGTTACATCAAAGCACTGGTGTTTGACACCCCCGTTGAAAGTGCTGAGGACCTTGTCGCACGCATCTCCGTAGATGCCTCGGAAGACCGAGACACGCCAGGAATCTTCCAGAATGTACGTGATTCTATGCGCCGACGGTGTCAGGTCTGTGTTACAGCTCGTGGTCGCAACTTCGAACACCTTCTGTGACCTCTGTGCATTTCGCAAATGTATCTATTGTGATTAATAAAAAACATTTTGTTCACTTACGTGCTGCTCTTTCATTCACGTCCTCTCTGTACACTAGCACATGTTGATGCCGTTACCGACCCTGCATTGCTATATGATTCCGAATCGTCTTTGTGCAATCTACCCCTCCCAGAAGTTTGTACACGCTTAACTGAATCACCCTGTATATATATATAATTATTACTTTTGTTTTTACAAAGTTTGCAGTAACAGATGATATATCCAGTAAGTAAAACTTATAATGCATTAAACTGTTTCCAAAGTAACGACCTAGCTTTTTATTCAAATTGTTTAATTGAACCAAAAAATTATTAACAGCTAACAGTAACTTGTTTACTTTTATTGTCAAATTTATGTTACAAATGCAACAATTTTTATATCTTTTTTTGAAGTCATCTCTATTCTAAACTTATGTTTTAAATATTTATAATCAGTTAAAGTAAGGGAAAAGAAAAATATATTGCATAATGATAAAAAGGAAATGGTTGGAGGTTACAGTCCACATTTTCATTTTTTTATATTTTTCTTCAGAAAATATGCTTTTGGTGTAAATCTAGTGATTGTTGAAAGAGAAACATATTGTTAATATACTGTATTGAAGATTTAATAATTTTTCTCATATAGTTTTTAAAAAAATTAAAAAGTACGCCATTAAAGAATAAAAGAAATTACACTTTCTAAACTGAATTCTGTAATTGATTTCTAACAACAGCCCGTCAATGTTACGAAATAAAATCAAGAGAGTTTGAAGACAAAACAATACAAATTAAGTTATCGAAATCAATCTTGTTACATGGGAGAAAAGTATGAGCATAATTTCAAAGATAAAAAGCACAAATATGATGATAAAGTGAAGAAAACTTATCAATACATTTATTTTGCATTTTTATCATTTGGACATCTAATATATAAAGTTTGTTTGTTTGTCTGTCCACTTATGCACTCGGTCCCGAGAAGAGCTAAAGACATCCAACTTTGCATGAACGTTCTCTCCACCCAGGGGAAGAATATAGGCCATGTGCGAACTCGCTAGGGCAGGCATGGCCAACTGTTTTTGCCCCCGGGCCGGATTGGAAAAAAAAATATTTTCACGGGCCGGACGAAATATTAAAATTGAAAAATGTTAAGCAAAACACTTATTTCTTTAAGTAAACAAATTTTATTATGAAATTTGTTTATGAATAATTGTAAGTAAATCAATACAACAAATTAACATAATAATTAATGCGACGTGTTGAGGCGGTTTGCATCGCTTATTATTTTTTTAATATCTGGTTCTACACTTGTAGTAGCTATTCTTAACACAGCCTCTAAATGTAAATGATTCAATCATCAAACAGATCATATCGAGTACAGATGAGTATAAAAGTTTTAATTCTTTATAACGGAATCTTTTTTAAAAAAATATAGAAGTATCGAGAATTCATTCGATTAATTACTAGAAGTTAAATGCTAATATTGAAAAATTGTTCCGTATGTTGGCCATGCCTGCGCTAGGGTCAACCAAAATGATTTGAATTTCTCAAAATCCCCATACATTTAACATTAACGGGTGAAAGTCATTCAAAATAACTGTTGCCAGGGCCGCATTTACCATAAGGTGCATTAGGCGCAATCTGGGGCCTCATTTTAAAACCTTACTCCTCACAAACAACAATATAAAAAAAGCCTAGTTATAGTTGCAAACTAAAATACTTATTTTTAAAAACGAAATTCACTAGCGAAAACTAAAATGTGGAATTTATCTTTAACGTTTATTGAATGTGAATTGACAGATTCTTTAATTGTGATGATTTAATTGATGGTTTCGCCAAAGAGAAAGCTCGCAATAAAACACTTTGATCATTTTTGATCGAAAAGTTTTTAGTTAAATGCTTATCAAGAAATGTTCAATATTGTAATTTCGAATGAAACTGCAATTCATGCTAAAATATTTTAATGAATCTTAGTAATGTCTAGGTCTGTAAATGGTAGCTAGGTAGTCACTGGAAGGAGAGCTATGCACCAATCCCCTGTGATGATGCATAGAACCGGACAGGCCTAGCACCTAATGTCCGACCCCGCCTTCTCGTGGTGCGGACCGTTAGTAACTTTCAAAAGAGATACTCTCTTGTGGAAGTGAACGGAAGGGGAGGGCTGCCAGATTAGTGTGGCCTACTGATCTGGACAACTACGGCTACTTTTCTTTTTTTCTACCCTACTGAGGAGTGGTCAACCACACAGGGTCCTGGTGCTGACCATATAAACCTACTGGACTGGACAGATATATGGCTCTGAGCTTGATTATGGATCCTGATTTTGCTGCACTGGTGGGCTTCTGTGGAGGGAAAATCTTCCGCTGTGTTTTCTGTTTGTTTGTGGGTTGACAGCCCCAAGTGAATAGATTCACAGGATATATTTATCAGCTGGTGGATAATCCTGAGCAGAAGTCATCGCAGGCACCTGAACTCTTTGCTTCTATTGGCATCGTCAAATTCTACATTGGAGGAAATCTTCCAGTGTAGATGGCTTCAGCCTTTAGTGGTGGGGGAACGGGTCTTTGCCCCATGTCTGCTATTAGGGGGCTGTTTGATATTGTCGGCATTCCCTCTCTCAATAAACATAGTTTCTTTAAACATCCCACTAACCATTTTCTCTCCATAGGTAGTTGGAATGTGAGGACTCTGCACAGAGCTTTTTCTCTTGATGTCCTCACACAAGAATTCCACCATTATAATTTAGATATTCTCGGCTTGCAAGAGACCAGATGGACAGATAAAGGTCAGATTCTTAAAAATAATCTTAAATTTCTCATTTCAGGGAGGGACGACAATAAGCATCACCAAGGCGTGGGTCTGCTTCTCAGCAGACACGCTAGTGATGCTCTTCTAGGATACGAGTGCATTAATGAAAGGTTTCTTACAGCAAAATTTCAGACAAGCATTAAAGACCTGAATGTTATCTGCTGTTATGCCCCCACTTAGGATGCCGATGAGGATGAGTAGGATAGGTTTTATGAACAACTTCAGGATATTTTGAATTCTGTCAAGAAAGGAGATATTACCCTTGTTCTTGGTGACTTCAATGCCAAAGTTGATACTGACTCTGACCATTGGTGAGAGGTGATTGGCCCTTTTGTTATTGGTAGCTGCAATGGCAATGGGCAACGTCTCCTGCAGGTAAGTAAACTCAATGGTTTCAGAATAACTAACACATATTACAAACACCACGACATACATAAGTACACATGGGTTTCACCTGATGGGCTGCATAGGAATATGATTGATTATATATTAAATAACAGCAAATGGGCTAGTTCTGTTAGAAATACCAGGCATATAGGGGAGCTGAAATTGGATCTGACCATTACCTTGTTAAAAGTGTCTTACAACTTAAACTTAAAAAGTGTTTTGCTAGGGTTAAAAAATTTGCTTTTAATACGGAAGCTCTGAAAGACCCAGTTATAGCCAAAGCTTACCGTGATAGTTTACTTAGTCATTATGACAGTCATGGTATGCTGACTACTGAAGTTGAGGAAGAATGGGATCATTTTAAACAGGCTTTTTTGGACACTAACAGTACTCTTTTAGGAAAAAGGAGCAGAAGAGACAGAATTATCTGAGTGATAAGGCACTTGAGCTTATTTCGGAAAGAAAGAACTGCAGGAATGTCTTTAATCAATACCCTACTAGTCCTAATAGAAAGCATTACAGAGAACTTAATAAACGTGTAAAAGATCAGTTAGATGCTGATAAGAATCTTTGGCTTGATGGTTTGGCTGACAAAGCCGAGGAAGCAGTTAGACAGCACAACAGCAGAGAGCTGTACCAGATAGTTAATGTTTTGTGTGGTAGAAAACGGACAGGTATACAGGGCTTGAAGGATAAACAAGGTAAGGTTATAGAAGGTGAGGATTCTGTCATGGCTAGGTGGGCTGAGCATTTCAGTGATATTCTAAACAATGCGGTTAGTTCTATTCCCATTGTTTGCAATGATGATAGATGCATTGGTGGCTTTAATGTTGGCCCTATAACGCAATCTGAAGTTATTTTGGCTGTTTCTAAACTTAAACTTCATAAATCCCCAGGGGTAGATGAAATTACTGCAGAAATGCTTAGAGCTGGAAATGTTTCGGTTACCACTTGGATGACTGAAATTCTGAATATCTTTTATGATAAAGGCATGGTTCCTAAGGATTTTACCAGAGCTATTGTTATCCCTATTTTCAAAAAAGGTGATCGCAGTTCTTGTGATAACTATAGGGGTATTAGCCTACTCTCTGTTCCAGGTAAAGTTCTTTCCATGATTGTGCTTAATAGAATTAAGAATCTGGTTGACAGTCAATTGCGTGATGAGCAATGTGGATTCAGAACTGGTAGGGGATATGTAGATCAGATATTTTCACTTAGGCAGATTCTTGAGAAATGTTTAGAGTTTCAGAAACCTTTGGTTGCTAGCTTTGTTGATTTCAAAAAGGCTTTCGACTCTGTTGATCGTCATAATTTGTGGTTGATTGTGAAATCATATGGTATACCAGACAAGTTAGTTAACATAATGAAAGCGCCCTATAATAACACTGAGTCATGTGTGAGAGTTGGTAAGGCTTGTTGCAATTGGTTTAGCATTACTTCTGGTGTTCGACAAGGGTACATTTTGTCTCCTTTTCTCTTTAGCTTGGTTATTGATTATGTTATGCGAAATTCATTTCAAGCGAAAGATTTTGGCCTTAAATGGACTGGAGATATTAAAATTTCTGATTTAGATTATGCTGATGATTTAGCCCTTTTGTCAAATGATGTTGATGAGATGAACTCTTTCATTCGAGCTGTTGATGAGACTGGTAGTAGAGTAGGTTTGGTTATAAACAGAGAGAAAACTAAAGTGATGAAAATTGGTCAGGCAGGCTGTGATTCAGTTAATCTGAATGGTTGCAGTCTTGAGCAGGTGTCACAGTTTAATTATCTTGGGAGCTATGTAACAGATAATGGTGATGTGCGGCATGAGATTAACAGACGAATAGGGATTGCTGCCGGGACTTTTAAGAATATATGGAGAGTGTGGAGAAATAGGCGTATACACCTAAAGACTAAAATTAGACTGTATAATAGTTCGGTTCTTTCTAGGGATAGTTATGGTAGTGAAACGTGGACACTTTGTAAACAAGATAACAGGAAACTAGATGCTTTTGATTCTAGATGCTTACGTAGTATCTTGGGTATTAAGTGGTTTAACTTTGTAACTAATGATGAGGTTAGGCAAAGGAGTCTGCAACCTCCTTTAAGCAGCATATTGTGCAGAGAGAGACTCCGCTGGTTTGGCCATGTTGCCCGTATGGATAATTATAGATTAACGAATAGGGTTATGAACAGTGTGCCTGGAGGCCTCAGAAGGAGGGGGAGACCTAGGATGCGGTGGGCAAACAATGTCAAACAGGACCTTGTTAGAATTGGTGTGCAGTGGTTAGAATTGGATGCAGTAGATGTAGCTCAGGATAGACTTGCTTGGAGAACTAAATTGCATGGTCTGGTTGGACCTCCGTAGCCCATGGCTGCTTGAGGATGAGGATGGATGGGTTGGAGTAATGTCTACACTTTTGTTTACTGGGATTGAGTTATATTTTTGTGATTATTTTTCTACAATTCTTAAAATTAAATTTTTGAAATATTTTTCTTGAACCAAACTCCAAATATTGCAAAAAAACTAAGTAAGGGGCCTCGAATCAAATATGTGCCTATGACCTCAAAACGTTTAGTAAGGAGGCCTCGAACTAATGTGCGCCTAGGGCCTCAAAATGTCTATCAAGGGGGCCGGGAATTTAATGTGTGCCTAGGGCTTCATAGTGTTTAAATCCGGCTCTGACTGTTGCAACTAATAAATTTGAAAAAAGGAATACATCAAAGTAAACTAATATCTGATTTCGCTTGATTAAACATTAATAGTTGAAAGCTTTCAAAATAACTGTTGCCACCATTAACTTTGAAATAATGAATACGTGAAACTAATTTCTTTCTGATTTCTCGTGAAAAGCTTTGTTCAGTTTGTTGGCTCAAGAGCGCGAGCTTCCACGGTATTGAAGTCGTTCTAATTAAGCACGAACAAAACACGATATTCAAAAACTAAATTCGTATTGAGCGAAATGAGATATTAGTTTACTTTGATGTATTCCTTTTTTCAAATTTATTAGTTGCAACTATCAGAGCCGGATTTAAACTCTATTATCTATTATGTTAAGTAATAAATAATTCTGTTTAATAATTTTTTGTACCTTTACATTTTTTATGCACCTCAGACCATGATTAATTTTCTTTTGCTATAAAGTTACATATGGCTGGCAAATTGTATCCGAAGAACTCTGGTGGGTACGAAGTGATTTGAAAAGTTCGATTAACTGAGCCAGGAAATTCCGGTTTTTGGTTTAGAAACTTTTGATGTGGGGAAGATTATGAGTACCTCGAACCATGTCCATTGCTTTTCTCCCCTAAAAGAGAGGGAGAAAATTTTAACCAGTGGGGGAGTTTTGGTTGGGTTGTTTTTCTTTTTATCAGCACTTTTTTGCACACAATGGGCTAAATGGCCAGGTCAGAAGGACCCCGAAGCCTCAGAGAAGGTTGGGACCATCGAAACAGCTGTTAGGAGACTAATGGTAGTCTCCCGACAAGGCCATCCAGTGTGTTCTTTAACGTTCACAGGGTATGGCTCTCCCTACACGGAGCCACTGCTTAACGCCCCATCCGACGACGGCGGCCTATCTAACTCCATCGGTGTCCTCTACTGACAGCGGTCAAGGTGGGGAGTTTTGAGGACATAAATCTGAACTTTGACCCAACTGATACTCGACCTGGAAAATTCTAATTACGTGTCTGGCGCGCTCCGACTGGGCCACACCTCGCTCTCCGGAGTGGGGGGGGGGGGGGTGAGGTCGAGTGTAATAACATTTATGCCAAATGAAAGCTTGCGACGTGGGGAGTGCCATCTATTCTACATTTTAGAAAGTTTCAGACTCGAGCAACGTCGGGTAAATCTGTTAGTTTTATATAAATATTTTTTTAATTTTTACTCATCGTTCAATAGTTGTTAATTAATAATTTTAGTATATTCAATATGTCAAGAAAACATTTGTTGAAAGAAAGATTTGTCTTTATTCTTCAGCATTATCTCAAGACGAACTACTCGGCCAGTGCGTCTTGTTCTTTATGGTTGGTTACGAAGCGACGGCATCGACTGTGTCCTTTGCTGCATACAATTTGGCCCTGAATCCCACCTGCCAAGAGAAGCTTATTCATGAGATCGACGAAATATTCCAGGAAAAGGTGAATTCAGATGTTTTTCATTTCTTTTGTTTCAGCCCTGACATGGCATCAAGTGATTATCGTTATTCAATGTTTAACTGTTGCGTTTCAATATAATGTTCTGTTGGTGCAATATAGACTGTGTATTCTTATTTTCCGATATTATCAACTCTCAGCCGTCCCGCGGCCAAGTTATTAGCGCGCTTGGCTACTGATCTAAGGGACCTGGGTTCGAGCCCCGGGTAAGGCATAGGTGTACATGTCGTTTTTCTGCTGAGGCCCTGCCATCCTCTCAGACCTTCTACTACCTACGTCATATAAACTGAAGGCTCCTGTCAGACCTCTGTGGAAAGCAGCTGCTTGTATTTTTTTATTATATTATTATCAACTCTCGTATATATATATTTAAGGTTCACGTACAATGGAATACTTCCTGGGGCACACCATTCCTACCATTCCTGATGCAATTTCTCTCTCACGGCAGCTACAATCTGCGCCGATTGCTGATGAGTCTATAGATATGCCCTACAAAATTCCAAACATGCTCAATGGGCGATAAATCCAGGAACCTGGCTGGCCACAGTAGTCTGTATAGACATTCCTGAGTATGTTAGCGGTGTATGGTGTTGTGTTTCTATATATGTCGTCAGGGGCCAATCAAGCACGTACTCATGATTTAATGTTTTTTGGGTGGATCAGTCTCACAGATTATTTAAATTCATTTATGTATATATATATATCTATTTCAAATATTATTATTTTTCATTCCTGAAGAGGTCACATGTCACTTTCACTCTCTCCGGTACCAATATTCGAGAGCAAAATGCAATTAATATAATAATAATTGTTTATTTCACCAGAAGATCGTACAATCAGTTTCGATATAACAATTGAGTAGGATTTCCCATTACTAAAATATTCCACAGGATGTAAAAGGTTAAAATTTTACAAATACAACGGTTTTGGATTTCAAAGCAGGTAAACAAGTTTTAGATTTCATGTAAGACAACGGAATTTTCGGGAAAGGGGTGGTCCGACCGGATAGGAAAGGTTCGAATGATATTCTATATGGAATAAAATTTTATAGTTGATTTTAAATCTATTTTTAGTGTCGGACATATACTATATGGCTAACATAAAATTATATAAAAACAATTGTTTTGAATTTCAAAGCAGGTAGACAAGTTTGAGATTTCATATAAGACGACCGCATTTCCGGGGGGGGGGCTGACTCCCTGTTTCCCTTTCCCCTTGGCTACATCCCTGTGACCAGATACTCCTGCGATGAAGGGTAGTGCTATGGTTCCAGTATATCATTGACATAACGCGGCACAGTCAAGGTTCCTGGGAGACACACCAGAGAAGAACGGCTATCGTGACTTATCTCATTCCAGAACAACCTTAAAAGGAGCATTTTTTTTCATTTAGCAAAGTCCAATAGTAACGTTCTTTGTCCCATTATAATATTTTCTTTCACTGGATTTCAAATAGTTTTCTTCGTGGTTTTATACTGTACCTTAGTTCAAGGTGAAACAGCAAATGATTAGCAATCATATTAGAACGTTTTACTCACCATAGCTTCTAGATAGCTATAAATGGCTATCGAGAAAGAAGGATTGAGTTTCATTGTTTCCACTCATCTCTGATTGGCTAACTCTCTGGAGTCGTTTGGAGAATGCACGTTGTGTTATTGAAATAAGGTTTACAGCAGTACTTCTGTGTTAACAATAGAAGAAATTTGAAACTCACAGTGAAATGGTAAGCTGGAGTTTGCAGGAACAATAAATCAGGAATATTAAGTCAACAGTGAGGTGGAACAATATTGTTGTGACTTTTTAAATGGATAGGCACTAAGCGTGAGTTCAAAGTAATTAAAATATGTCAATAAGATTATAATGCAATGTAATTCATTTTAGAAGTATGGAGAAACTCATATATGAACAAATCAAGCACACCGGCAAGAAATTCCACAATAATACACAGACAAGTCTACATTAGAATCTATTAAATTCCTAAGTAACTAATTAACTACACTTAATGCTGATTCTCTTCACAGGTTGATCACAAACAAAAGACTACAATATTCCTCTTACGGAGAAGTTAAGACTAGTTCTGTCTGTTCCACCAAACCACTACCTCCTGACCTTGTCCGTCATATCTCTTGAATACAATCACTTCAGGCGTAAATAATCCTTCGTCTCTGATTAGATCACTAGACTTATCACACTAGCAAAACAAAACGACCGCCCGCGCACACATCACATAAAAGATACTTTTTGTCTTTTACTTATCGCGCTATCTGAACCTACTTTCAGATCTCTACAACTTTAACACACTTAACTCGTATATACTCAGATGAACTTCTCCATCTTTCACAATACCACACTACTACATTACATTTTTCCCATTTTTTATCCTTTCCGAACAGTTCTAAGTTCTAATTCGTTGGCTAAAAATGAATCTCACGCAGGAGCACACACACGAGCGTTCATGTCACGTTATGTCATGAAGTCACTACAGCTCGTTCATCTATCGTAACAATCTATCTTAACAGTGACACAACAGAGAAATTCTGTCTCTTTTCAGATGTAAGCGTTGGTTTATAATGATTTTATAAAAATGTAAATATACTTTGACTTTTACATCAATATTAAACATTTTAGGTAATCGAGAATGTATTTCATATCTTTGTAATTATCAATATTATAAAAGAAGTATTGCTGTTCTTGTTTCCATGGGATCTTCTCCAGTATTTCAACCAGCCACCTTTTCATATTTCACTAAAATAATAAATTTCTTATTTTTTTTTTCTAATAAAATATAAAATCAGAAATATAAAATTATATTCTTATGCTTAAAAACTGGGTAACTCGTTTGTTCATCATCTAAATTTTTGCATATATAAAAATGTAAGTTTCAAAATTGCCTTATTTGTACTAAAAAAAACTTATTTGTTCTGAAAATCAGTACGGCTTGATAAAAAAGCCGTACTGATTTTCAGAAAAGAAATTTAAATTTTATCTAAACAGATAAAAATTTAAATTTGTTTTTGCATATATTTTTTGAAAACTTTGAAAGCAAGGAAATCGGGAGATAATTTTTAAAGTTTTTGTTTTTGTACAATTTATAAGCTGATATACAACAAAGGGCCAAAACATTATTATCAGCGCGTCTTTATGAAAATCGAAGCAACTGCAGGTAAACGACGGCGCGTGTGAAGGTCATGAAAAGGTATAAATAACACCTGATACCGAATTCTGTTAATCAGTGTTATTCTTGTTCTTCAGATGGGAAAGGCAGCGGACTTAAGTGAGTTTGACAAAGGCCAAATTGTAATTGCCAGACAACTGCGTCAGAGCATTTCCGAGATGGCAAGGCTTATGGGGTGCTCACGGTTAGCCGTGGTTAGTACCTTCAAAAAGTGGTTCGAGCAGGGAAAAACCGCGAACTGCCGGGTAGGTGTGGGCCGATCACGGCTCATCAATGCTGCAAGTGACGAAGGCTCACCTATAGCATCGATGAGACATGGTCGACCCACACCTTGCCCACACCTCCCATATAGTACGAGCCAACAGAAGGGATACTGTGGTGTAACTCGCCCGTAATTTGAATTCTGGTGACGGGAGTAATGTATCACAACCCATATAACATATTAGTACATCGAACCCTGCTGAAAATGGGGCTACATAGCTGCAGGCCGATCCGAGTGCTCATGTTAAACGGGTTCTCCGTCGAAAACGCATACAATGGGCATGCGAGCATGAAAACTGGACCTTGAATGATTGGAAGAAGGTTGTCTGGTTCGCTGGGTAAGAACTGTTTTGGCGGCACGTGGAGGACCAACATCATTTTAGGCAGGTGGTCAAAATGTTTTGGTTCTTCGGTGTGTATATATATATAGCCGACTTTTTAAAAAATGTTTTAAAATATTCTTTCTTAACAATATTAGAGATTTAAGAAACCAAAAATGTTTTATTTCCAAAAATATTTTTGATCACTACCTTTATAACATTTAAAGGTGTTTTACATTGTACTGTTGACTTTCTGAGATGCAATTCTGAAAGAATAAAAATTATTATTTAGAAAAATTGTTATAAAACACTATTATTTTAGAGCACAACGTCCTAGATTTAAATCCCCAACTACCTTTGAACAATTTCTGCACGTTTTGTAATACATTTGTTCACTTTTCTTTGTGATTTATGACGTAATCATTTGCCTTAATTAATCGTTTCCCTTTAATTCGTTTTCAAAAGTTTAAATATTTTCTTTAGATCATTGACTAATTTAATTTTCTCGTTTTCTCTTATCTCCATGTAGGGAGAACTGACTTACGATGCCATCAGGGAAATGAAATATCTGGACATGGTCGTTTCGGAAACACTGCGAATATTTCCTGCTGTATTTAAGTAAGAATAGAAATACACCTATCCCTCGATTTACACGGTACTCAGTTCACACAATTTTGGCTTTGCACGGTCAAAAAATGCAACCAGTTTCGATTTGCACGGTACTGACTGAGATTTCCTTTCTATGTACGTCTCAGTCAGTACCGTGTAAATCGAAACTGGTTGCATTTTTTGACCGTGCAAAGCCAAAATTGTGTGAACTGAGTACCATGTAAATCGAGGGATAGGTGTACAACGTAAAGTATTGACCAATGCGTACAGAATAAGATGACTAATTCATAAAAAATAATCATTCAATAATCATAGGCATCGCGTGATTTTGGGCAGAGGATGACGGTTTAAGCAAGATTAATCGTTGATATATGAGAACTTATTTTACTGTAATATATTTTTCCTGTTGAGTATTAAACTTGTAGCATGATAAAACCATCTTATGATTTTCAGACTCACAGATTATTTTAATTTATATATATATATTTAAAATATTAATAATTTTTTCATTCCTGGATAGGTCACAATTAATATACCGTAATAATAATTGTTTATTTCACCATCAGATCCTAAAATTAGTTTCGATATATAACAAAAATATACATACGTTGTGAAAAAGGTGAGTAATATAAGTTAATAACTTTTCTTAAGCTCCTTGATTAACATTACATAAATAACAACATATAAACCGAAAATAGTAATAGAAAAATGCAAAACATATCAATCAAACATTGTTAAATACAATGTTTTAAAATAATCTGACACTTAATACCAACTATGTACCCGAATTAAATTGATAACAATCCTACCAATATCGTTCTGATATTTGCATTAGGATTAACTCTAAGCATGTATGCTCTCATAGGGGAGGGAACAAGTGACATTTTTGTTCCGTCCAGAATTTTAAAAGATATTTTGAACACAAGTTAATAAATAGAAATCAGAAGCTAGAAACTACAGATTCATAACGTGAATGTGTCGTACTTTACATTTTATATGCATAGTATATGTAAGGTTTCAGATAGAGCATAAAGTAAAAAGAGTTTATTATGCAAAAGCATAAATAATCATCACAAGTTTTATATCCATATACGACAATAAATTTAAAACTCTACAAACTCCGATTCCACTTCCCTATTTTAACTGCAACCTTTTCTAACTAGAAACGGTTTGTATAACTAAAAACATTCTTAAACAATAAATGTTTTCTTCAAAGAAGTATTTTACAATATACGGGATATATAAACTTAATATTAAAAAAACTATAATTGCTGTTTCCAATTCGATATTTATCTTTCAGTTTTTCATTTTGAGCAGCATTAGTTACAGAAAATGAATGACATCTTTAAAGGTAATATAATTTCTTCTCTAACAGACCTGACAGAATGTCATTAGAAGATTATAAGTTAGGAGACACGGGCATTACTATTCCTAAAGGCATGATTGTTGGCTACCCTGTATATGCTCTGCATCACGATCCTGAATATTATCCTGACCCCGAAAAGTTTGATCCTGAAAGGTAAGAAAGTTTATTTTTTAAGCTCCATTAAGTTGAAACACCAATTTTTTTATGAGATGAAATAAATTTGAACCATAATATTCTTACAAAGAATAAAGTACAATAACCTTCAAATACAAGTTCTTTCTTTGTAGTACTTTACGTTTGCATTCTGCTTTGCAAAGTGGGATACATACCCTTGAATTTAAGTCAATTAGTATGTAAGGGACTCCTTCCCTGAATTCCTTGATTAACCTACGAAACATAGTCGGCTCTTATGTACGTGACAATTCTGAAATGCGTAATATACCAATATATATACTAATTTACCACAGTTCTCACAAAGTATTATCATTACTTTGAATAGGGTTAGTGTGCTGATTTTAGCGTGGTGATAGCACTAAAAACACAAGCAAGATAATGGTGCAGTAGCAAATGCAGGCGGTACATAAATCCCTGTATTGATAATAATGTAGGAGGAATATATAATACGATGCTTACAATAATATAAATGATCATAGAATCGTAATAGAGAAATAGTGTTAACCCAACGACCAGTCATGTTAGTCAAAAATCGCCCCTACTTTAAAAAGCATGTTAGTAGAATTCGTTTCACTCTAGGAATGAGTATAGATCTCAAGATAAATTTAAAGAAAGAGTATTTTAGTTGAATCAATTGCAAATTCCTTTCCTATGGATGACATCTATAATGTTTCCTACCTCAAATGCCACGTGATAAGCTGCAATATGAAAGCAGAATCATAAAACAGTTCGAAGAAGGGTTCTAGTTACTACTTACACGACTTTCGTTGCACTAAGGTTTTTGTGATATCATCAACATGCAAGTAGATTAATATGTGAAATCCGAAAGAATAGAAGTAGGCTTTTTAACTGTCTCATTCGGATTAGTGAATCGTCTCTAAAAGCAATTATCATTTGAGCTTATTTAAAATGAACGGAAATTAAATAAGCAATTAAATCTTGCTGATAAAAATATTATTTAGGGCCTTACCTAATTTTAGGTATGGGATTAATAAAATAACTATTTTCTAGAAGTAAATGTGATATTTAAAAGAAATTTCGTGTGCTTTTTCAGGTTCACGCCAGAAAATCGACGAAATCGTCATCCTTATGTGTACTTACCTTTCGGTGCAGGACCAAGAAATTGCTTAGGGATGAGGTTTGCTTTAATGGAAATCAAACTCTGCCTGGCCAATGTTCTACGTCATCTGCGTTTCCACAAATGCCACAAGACCAAGGTAATAATTTACGTTATGACTTTATTCTTAGGAATGCAATATGTCGCACACGCTATGCTTAGTAAACTTTAAAATTAAATGTTTGACATTTTCAGTGTTTATATGTGGATAGTCAGGACGCTGCGTGTAAACTTGCAGTAGAAAAGTATTTTTTTCAGTGGGAATTGGAAAAATTGTAGAGTGTAGATATGATCTCTGTATACAACTAAAAATGTCGGCTTACCAAGAGAGTTGGGTAGTTTTACCTCTGCGTGTCAATTTTTTTGTACACAATGGGCTAAATGACCAGGTCACAAGAACCCCGAGAAGGAAGGGGACACACTGGTCAACTGTTAGGAGACCGATAGTAGTTTCTCTTCGAGGCCATCCAACGTTTTCTTTAACGTGCACAGGGTATGGCTCTCCCGGACACGGGCCACAGCTTAATATCCATCCGACGGACGGCTGAATTCCCAAGCCCATTGGTATCTCCCACTGACCGATAGCAGAGTGGAAGCTGGCGGAGATAAATCTAAACTCTGAGCCCAGGTGGTACTCGAACCAAGGAACTACAGATTACGAGCATGGAGCTCTACCGACTAAGCCAACCTCGCTGCTTTCGATTTTTGGATTTCTGGCTCTTTTTGCGAGGACATAAAATAGATACAAAAAGAGGAAAATCCAGTCAGAGATGGATAAAAAATAAACGCACACTGTTTCGTTTATGCAATATGTTTTATATTTTTCATCTGTTCGTTTGTTGTCTATTAATATTTCTTTTGCAAAAACAAATGCGTTTTTTTCCCCTTTTGTATTTCTTCACATACTCTCCGCGTACACAAAATGTTTTTCATCAGTCGCATATACTTTGCAAGCTACCATTTGAGTAGAGTCTGCTCTACTGAAACGGTACCTTGCAGTGCTATTACTGGTTTTGTGGGAAAAAGACTACTCATAAATTGGGTAGTGAAGAAACTTGATGCTTACTATAATACACCCAATTCTGTTTTTACTCGATTTTTATTTAACAAGGTTTAGAAAAAAAATCCAATTCTCTTTATGCATGATTTATCTTGATCTTACACGGTTCAAACGGCCTTTTTAAAAATCTCCATTTTAATTTAATTCTGAAACAATATTCCTATTCAAGAAAAAATTCCTAGAATTTACATTTATAGCAAAGGTGACGCTTTTATGGTCACATTTTTCGAAATAGTTTTAACTTTGAAAATGTACAATAGATACACATTTTGAGCACTGAAATCCCAAAATAAAAACTACACTAATATAATTACACATGTTTTCTCTATTTTATTCTCTATTTTATGGAAAAATTGTACAAAACCTACTTCATTCGGGAATAAAGTGGCAACATTGAGTTCCGGGAATTCCTCCCAATTTTATATTCAATACATATGTTAGCCTTGGTCTCTCATTTCGTGTTTAAAGTTAGAAGTGTTTAGATGTTTAATAAAAGAAATCGAAAAACATTTTGTTCTGTTTCTTGAAGTTTTGTGTGCGTAATAAAAGTTTATTAAATTTTGCTTATAGGTAATTTACAATCTTTCACCATCTGATTTATTAACTACAATTCAAATATTTTTCGTAAGTCTTACCATGATGTCGGATATTTCAACTATTCAAAAGCAGAAAAGGAAAGCTATTTCTTTGGGTACTAGGATCGAATTTTTAGATCGTCTTGCAATTTTAGAAGGTTCAATATCCATAGGTAAATATTTTGATTTGAACGAAGCTACCGTAAGAACCATCAAGAAAAACGAAGATGTTATTAGAAAATCTGTGCCTTCTGGAAAATCTGTGCTTTCTGGAAAATTGGACGCTAAGTCGTCATCGTACACGAGAAATATTGTAAAAGTGAAGATGGAAAAGGCACTAGTAATGTTGATAGAAGATAACTCGCAAAAAAGAATACCTCTAGACGGAAATACCATCAAACAGATGGCATTACGAATATATAAGCAGATACAAGAAATGGAACCAACCACTCAGTTAAACAAAAATTATGAATTTTCTGCAAGTACAAATTGGTAGGATTTCTTCAAAGACACGCGTTTCATAATGTAAAGATAAAAGGTGAAGTTGCATCTGCAGATGAGTCGGCTGCTAAGGAATTATGTCCCAAAATTGGCCCAAATCATTGACCATGATGGATACACTCCTGATCAAGTTTGGAATGCAGATGAAACTAACCTTTTTTTGGAAAAAAATGCCGAATAGAGCCTATGTAGCAAAATCACAAAAAACTTGATGGTGGCTTTAAAGCAGCTAAGGATTATGTTACCTTTCTATTTTGCAGCAACGCTTTAGGAGATCGCATGTTAAAACCGTTGCTCATCAATCGATCCCTAAGACCATGGTCGATGAAAGGTGTAGATTTGAATAAATTGACAGGTATTGGATAGCAAACAAAAAAAGCCTGGGCTACAAAAGAAATTTTTAATGAATGGTTCCATAAGTGTTTTGTTCCATAAGTTAAATGCTATTTGAAGAAAAAAAATCTCGAATTTGAAGTTCTATTGATTATAGACAATGTATCTGGCCATCCTATTTTGGAGCACCCAAATGTGCAATTTTGTTTTCTCCCGCTTAATACGATATCCTTAATGCAACCACTAGACCAGGGTATAATTGTTACATTTAAAACTTACTACGTAAGACAAACATTCCATTACATTTTGGATAAACCAGATAAGGATAAAACAGTAACAGTTATTGAAGTGTGGAAGAAATTTTATATTTTAGATTGTATCAGACATGCTGGATTGACGTTATCAGAATTAAAACCATCAACTTTAAACGCATGCTGGAAAGCTCTTTGGCCAGAATGTGTAAAAAGCAAAGATCCTGTACCCTCAAATACGACTGAATATCCTCATACCATCTTTTTAGCACATGCAGTTGGTGGAGGAGGATTCGATAATTTATCTTTTGCAGATCTAATGAATTACTGGTTGAGAAAGCTCTTAACGAAGATGAAATAATAGAAGTTGTCCTTGAGACTCCTGATGAAAAAGAAAAAAGTGATGGTGATGAAGAGGTTCCACTCACTGCAGGTTTTATTAAAGAAGGGCTTCAAATGCCCAGTAAATTGGAAAGTTATTTTCTTACACATGATCCCATTGTCGAACGAACTGAGCAGTTTAAACGTGAATTGAAGTCATGTATGGCGCGTTATCAAGAATTATATAAAGATCTAGTCAAAGCAGGATCTCGACGATTGAATACAGTTTGTTGTCAAAACTAATCAAACTTCAGAATCACTGGAAACAAGTGATAATTTGGTTCCCCATGCCACAGAGAGCATTTCATCATTGGAGTATGAACACGACGGCCAAAATGTTTCAAGCGATGAAAGTGATTTAATTCCAGTCTTACGCAAACGAATGCGCCTATTGTCAGAAAGTGACAACGAATAAAATCTAGTTAATAAGCATATATAAGTCATGTTTTTTTACACTTTTGTATTCTTGAATTAGTGACATATTGTTTTCTTTATGTAGGATAATTTACTTATATATGTACGTATATATAAGTTTATAAAATGAAAAATGTATTTAAAAGAATAAAAATCAAATAACGCTTTAATTAAAGATTTTGATATGAGTTGTTTGAAAGTAACTTATTATTTGTACTGGGTTTTCACGTATGGAACCAATCTTCTATTTTTTTTCACATGCAGAGTATTTTATACACGGTTTTTTTTTTGCACGTTTTATTCGGGAACCTATCTACCGTGTAAAAACCGTATTGGGTGTACTTCAGATAAACTACTATTTCGATTTTGCGAAAAAATGACGAGGTTTATGGAAAACAATAAATTTCTTTGAAGCAGGGTCAGTATACAAATGAATGGTTTCTGCTGATTAGGCCATTCCCACATTCAAGACAACAAATCTATAAACTGATAACATTGTAAACTTAGAATGAATATAAAGCTGCATAAAAGACGCAAGAATACTAAAATCAATCAAGTATTTTAACCGCTAGCCAAGCGAAATATGCTTCTTTCTGGAATCATATCAATTATCTAATCATTTTAGATCCTTTTTGTTGTTCAAAGTTTTCTACTCTTTCAGGTCCCTCCGAAATATTTATTTGGATTAGGTTTGTTGAGTCCCAAAGAAATGCACTTAGTCATAGAGAAACGAATGGATGTACCAGGAGCTTAAAGGAATCGCCAAAGAAGAGTTCAAAAGGAAATTTTCTTATCGTAATTTTATCAAAGCTTAAAGTGCCGTACCACAAGATTTAAGCAGTATTTCAGTTCAGCGGTTTCTGCTAATTACATATTCTCGCTGATATTACTTACAGATTACGAAAATTTTCTTCAGATTATTGAACAATGTGTATTTTAAGATGGACACTAATAATTGTTAAACATTAAATTGCCTTCTTGTGAGGGAAAGCATTTTAATAAAAAGAAAAAATTGTGTTTGCAGTGCTTGCTTTCGAAAAGGTTTTCACCATTTAAAGTAAAATGCAGAGAAAAGGACCACCATGTTTTCCTTCTTATTAATGCGTTAGCAGGTGTAAATTAAACGATTTATGTAGATTGAGTTCTTCGGCGGATGCAGATATCCACATTTAAAAGCGCTCTGCGGATAACAGATTAATGTTAACGGCTATAGCGAATAAAACCGCAGGTAAATATATTATGGTAATGCGGATAGCGGTTAAAATCTGTATGGACATGGGTAAATATTACTGCATTATTGATGGTTGACATGACTACAAGAAAAACTACTTTAGATGAAAAAAAAAACTGATTAGAATGATGATATTCAGTTTTCAAAAAAAAATTGAGATAAAGCCACAAATATTTGTGTGTTTTGTGAAATATTTATATTAAAAATATTATATTAAAAATATTTGTGAAAAATTTGTGTGTGCGTGTAATTTATCGAAATTATGGCAATTTATCATCATCATCATCATAATCAGAAAGCAGCCATCGACTACGGAGGTCCAAACAGACCGTACAATTTAGTTCTCCAAGCAAGTCTGTCCTGAGCTACATCTGCTGCATCTGGCCACTGCACACCAATTCAAAAAGGTCCTGTTTGACAATGTCTGCCCACCGCATCTTAGGTCTCCCCCTCTTTCTGAAGCCTTTAGGCACACTGTTCATAACCTTATTCGCCAATCTATAATTATCCATACGGGCAACATGGCCAAACCAACGGAGTCTCTCTCTGCACAATATGCTACTTAAAGGAGGTTGCCGACTACTTTGCCTAGCCTCATCATTAGTTACAAAGTTGAAGCACATAATGCTCAAGATACTGCGTAAGCATCTAGAATCAAAAGCATCTAGTTTAATGTTATCTTGTTTACAAAAGGTCCACGTTTCACTACTATAATTAACCCTAGAAAGAATCAAATTATTATACAGTCTAATTTTAGTCTTTAGGTGTATATGCCTATTTCTCCACACTCTCCATAGATTCTTAAAAGTCCCTGCAGCAATCCCATACCGCTCTGTTAATCTCATACCTCTCATCATAGCATCTGTTACATAGCTCCCAAGATAATTAAATTGTGACACCTGCTCAAGAGCGCAACCATTCAGATTAACTGAATCACAGCCTGCCTGACCAATTTTCATCACTTTAGTTTTCTCTCTGTTTATAATGAAACCTACTCTGCTACCAGTCTCATCAACCGCTCGAATGAAAACCTTCATCTCATCAACATCATTTGCCAAAAGGGCTAAATCATTAGTATAATCTAGATCAGAAATTTTCGTATGTCCAGACTATTTAAGGCCAAAATCTTTCCTGTGCACTGAATTTCCCATAACATAATCAATTACATCAATAACAAAATTAATAAGAAACGGCGACAAAATGCACCCATGTCGAACACCAGAAGCAATGTTAAAGCAATTGCTACAGCCTTACCAACTCTCACATACGATTCAGTGTTATTATACTAGAGAGCTTTCATTATGTTAACTAACTTGTCTGGTATACCATATGATCTCACAATCAACCACAAATTATGACGATCAACAGAGTCAAAAGCCTTTTTGAAATCAAGAAAGCTAGCAACCAAAGGTTTCTGAAACTCTAAACATTTCTCAAGAATCTGCCTAAGTGAAAATATCTGATCCACACATCCCCTACCACTTCTGAATCCACATTGCTCATCACGTAATTGCCTGTCAACCAGATTCTTAATTCTATTAAACATTATCATGCAAAGAACGTATCCTGGAACAGAGAGTAGGCTGAAACCATTATAGTTATTACTAGAACTGCGATCACCTTTTTTGAAAATAGGGATAATAATAGCTCTGGTAAAATCTTTAGGAAATATGCCTTTATCATAAAAGTTATTCAAAATTTCAGTCATCCAAGTGGTAACCGAAACATTTCCAACTCTAAGCATTTCCGTAGTAATTTCATCTACCCTGGGGATTTATGTAGTTTAAGTTTAGAAATGTCACAAAATAACTTCAGATTGTGTTATACGGCAAACATTAAAGCCACCAATGCATCTATCACCATTGTAAACAATGGGAGTAGAACTAACCACATTGTTTAGAACATCACTGAAATGCTCAGCAAACCTAGCCATGACAGAATACTCTCCTTCTATAACTTTACCTTGTTTATCCTTCAATCCCTGTATACCTGTTCGTTTTCTACCACACAAAACATTAACTATCTGGTACAGCTCTCTGCTGTTGTGCTGTCTAACTGCTTCCTAGGCTTTATCAGCCAAGCCACGAAGCCAAAGATTTTCATCTGCAGTTAACTGATCATTTACACGTTTACTAAGCTCTGTGTAATGCTTTCCATTAGGACTAGTAGGGTATTGATTAAGGACATTCCTGCAGTTCTTTCTTTCTTAAATAAGCTGAAGTGCCTTATCACTCAAATAATTTTGCCTCCTCTGCTCCTTTTTTCTTAAACGATTACTGTTGGTTTCCAAAAAAGCCTGTTTAAAATGGTCCCATTCTTCCTCAACTTCAGTAGTAAGCAAACCATGACTGTCATAATGACTAAGTAACCTATCATGGTAAGCTTTAGCTATAACTGGGTCTTTCAGAGCTTCAGTATTAAAGGTAAAACCTTTAACCCTAGCACAACACTTTTTAAGATTAAGTTGCAAGACATTTTTAACCAGGTAATGGTCAGATCCAATTTCAGCTCCCTATATGACCTAGTATTCCTAACAGAACTACCCCATTTGCTGTAATTAATATTTAATCAATCATATTCTTATGCAGCCCATCAGGTGAAACCCATGTGTACTTATGTATGCCGCGGTGTTTGTAATAGGTGTTAGTTATTCGGAAACCATTGAATTTACTTACATGTAGGAGACGTGGCAATTGCCATTGCAGCTACCAATGCCAAAAGGGCCTATCACCCCTCCCCAATGGTCAGAGTCAGTACCAACTTTGGCATTGAACTCACCTAGAACAAGGGTAATATCTCCTTTCTTGACAGAATTCAAAATATCCTGAAGTTGCCCGTAAAACCTATCCTTCTCATCCTCATCGGCATCCTCAGTGGGTGCATAACAGCAGATAACATTAAAGCCTTAACGGTTGTCTGAAATTTTGCTGTAAGAAACCTTTCATTAATGCACTCATATCCTAGATGAGTATCACTAGCGTGTCTGCTGAGAAGCAGACTCACGCCTTGGTGATGATTATTATCGTTCCTCCCTGAAAAGAGAAATTTAAGATTATTTTTAAGAATCTGACCTTTATCTGTCCATCTGGTCTCTTGCAAGCCGAGAATATCTAAATTATAATGGTGGAATTCTTGTGTGAGGACATCAAGAGAAAGAGCTCTGTGCAGCGTCCTCACATTCCAACTACCTATGGAGAGAAAATGGTTAGTGTGATGTTTAAAGAAACTATGTTTATTGAGAGAGGAAATGGCGACAATATTAACAGCACCCTTATCGCAGACATGGGGCAAAGACCCTTTCCCCCACCATTAAAGGCTGAAGCCATCTACAATGGAAGACTTCTTCCAATGTAGAATTTGACGATGCCAGTAGAAGCAAAGAGTTCAGGTGCCTGCGATGACCTCTGCTCAGGAATATCCACCAGCTGATAAACATATCATGTGAATCTATTCACTTGGGGCTGTCAACCCACAAACAAACAGAAAACACAGCGGAAGATTTTCCCTCCACAGAAGCCCACCAGTGCATCAAATTCAGGATCCATAATCAAGCTCAGTGCCATAATTCAGTCCAGTAGGTTTATATGGTCAGCAGCAGGACCCTGTGTGGTTGACCACTACTCAGCAGGGTAGAAAAAAAAAAGAAAGGTAGCCAGAGTTGTCCAGATCAGTAGGCTACACTAATCTGGCAGCCCTCCTCTTCCGTTGCCACAATGAAAATGAAGCATTAAATTTTATTGTTATGTTTGGGCAGAACCAGAGTGAGTATTGAATTCAATCTCAAAATTTATTCACCTCCTCCGTCAAGGAGAAGGCTTTGGGTTAATGCGGCTTTTCTTTGATAACCAATACAACTATTGTCAGTTACTGAAGACAAGAAAATACAACGCGACAACGTTATTGCGACTCCAACTCAGTGTGCTCCGTAACACTCCTGTTCTCATATTTCGTTATTTCATAAACGAGCTACGTCGGTAATCCAAGAGTTCTTCAGTATCACGAGATTCGTGGTACTAAAGAACTGCATGTAATTTCTCAGTTTTGATAAGATAGCCAATTTATAGTACTTCTACATCCAACACGTGCATCACTTCCCCTTTCAGCTCGTGCAGTAATTGTGGGGACTAATAGAGCGAGGCAGCGGGACGCGGATGACTCTGAATGGAAGGACTGGACAATTTCGCTTTCTGGATTTAGTAGATCATAGTTATCTACGCAGCGATCTACGATCGCTGATGTCCAATACTTTTCAATTAATATAGCAATTGTAGACTAAAAGGTCACTGAAAAAGTATTGATAGACTAAAAAATCACTGAAAAAGTATTGATTTTCGATTATGCGCAGGTGAACAAAAGTTACAGCTCTGTGTTACGTTAATGGGGAGCTAACATCGAATTACTATAATTTCTAAAACATTTCTTTTTTCTTTTGAAAAATGTGATAGCAGAGAGAGAGGTACCCAGAGGGGGGGGGGGGGTCCGAGGGCTCCAGCCCAGCACCCTCTCCCCGAAAATCCTATTGTCCGATACTAAAATTCGATAAAAAAAACTATAAAATATTACTCCACAAAGAATATCATTTTACCTTTCCTGTTCAGTGGAATATTTTAGTAATTGGGAAACACTACTCAAGTCTTATTCTCAGGCCCCCCTCATTCTTTCTGCTCCCCCCCCCCCCGCGAAACTAAATCCTGGGTATGTGCCTGATAACAGATAAAGATCTCAATAAAAATAAATCAGTATCTCGATTTTCTATATTGAAGAAACAATATATCAATATATAATGAGTTATGGATGAGATTATACAAAATCATAGACGAAGTTATACAAAATGTACGAATACTGATAGTTTTTTTTTGCGCAAACTTCTGAAATACACACTATTTTTAAAATAATTAAATCGTTTGAAATAATAATACTTATTAAGTCTTGGGTCTGTAATGCATTCTTTTGACTGGCATTATTATTGTAAAATATTCAAACTTCCATAACTCATTAAATACTGAATGAATATTGTTGAAAATCGAGATACTAATATACAGTAAACCCTCCATGTGCGCGAGTTTGAATGTAAGCGAACTATTTTTAACGCTCTCTTTTTTTGTATGTGAACCGAAATTCAAATATACACGAGTTAAGCCTAACATTTTAGCTAAACGTAATGCTGTAAAGTTTTAGCTACCGCTGTTATTATAATACCCTCTCAAGCAGCTGCTTGTCACAGAGGTCTGACAGGAGCCTGTCAGTTTATATGCCACAGTAGAAGGTCTGAGAGGATGGCAGGACCTCAGCAGAAAACAACACGAACATCCATACCTTACCCGGGGCTCGAACCCAGGTCCCGTAGATCAAGTAGGCTAACCACCGCTATCATTATTAATAATGAAAAGACAAAACACGACCATAGGTATTCTAATAAGTGGTTTTGTCCATAGCCACGTTTACATTACGATCTAAGTTAAATAATTTGCCTCTCTTGAACTTAAAAAAGTGCAATTACGCCTGAAGCCAGGAAGGACAAGAAGAAGATGATGAGCTTAGAGAAGAAGTTTGAGAGGTGTCAAGGATTGAAGCCGGTGAAGGTCCATCGGCCATAGGGCATGCGTTTTTTGAATTAACGAATCCGTGGTGCGCACTGGTCTCTCAAAGAAGGGGCTATAAAGGCATCTGTGCAGCGGGTTAAGTCTCTGTGATTGTTTTGTAAATTTTTAAAATTTTTCAATTTCTATTTTATGTACCTTTTACAAAATTGTAATCATTTCTTCTAAATCTTTGCTTTTATCACTTTTTATTTGTATTAATTTACGTAATTAGCATAAATAATCTACTACAAATTATACAGTTGTAACTGCAAGCGATCCTGGAACCTAACCCCTTATTTCCTATTGTTTCTTAGGCTTCGTTTGTGTGAATTTAATGTGCGCGAGGTTTTTGGAGAAAGGAACACCCGTGTATATGGAGGGTCGAGTGTATTTGATTGAGATATTTATCTGCTATCATTTTTTTCAGCAAAAAAATTTTTAGAAGAATGGAGCTTCGAAGTTAGCATCATTTACATAAGAGGTTGGAACTTATTTTTTGGTCCACCAGTCTATTAAAACAGAATTTAATTCTAGAACCAATTTCTCATAAAGAAAAGATGTTCTCAGTGCGTTAAATTTTGCGAATATTATGCCAAACAAATCTAAAATATATAGTTCAAACGGACCTTTTGGAATTTCTGTTTTCTGGTGCTTTACATAGATTGTATATTATCGAGTTTGTACGATTTGCCTGCTTCTGTGTTTGCATTGTTTCGGAAAAATCCTCGGATGGTTGCATAAATCATTTGATTTGTGATTCACAGATTTTATTTCGATCTTTGAACAAATTCTGTCACAAAAGTAGCGGAGGAAATCGACTCCAAAAGAGCCAAAGACTTAAACACAACTATTAAATCACCTTTTATGTTTCTATTTTTAAAATGAAAAATAAATTTAATTTCCTAAATGACCTGCAAAATTGGTATGAAACCAGAGCTCAACATACATACCGATATAAAATTTCTCCCAAAATTATAAAATTCCAAAATTACGGTTTGAAAAAGAAAGAATTTAATGCTATCATTCGTATTAAAGTAAATAGAGCTTTCACAAATTCATTTTTATTTAAATTAAAAAAATGTGATTCACCTTACTGCAGTCCCATACGATTGAGCACATTATTTTTGTTTGCGAACAATTTAAAGATGAAAGGGAAGAATATTTCAGCAAACTAAGAAGGTATAATATATCAGTTTTTAATTTAAAGAATATTTTGGAATCACCAAAGAAAGCCACAAAGCTCGTCTTTTACTTGTCCCCTTTTGGTCTGTAAATTATAGCTAGGTAGTCACTGGAAGGATAGCTATGCACCAATCCTCTGTGATGATGTATAGAACCGGCCAGGCCTAGCACCTAATGTCCGACCCCGCCTTCTCGTGGTGCAGACCGTTAGTGTAGGTATTTACCTGCACAAAGGGCAGAGATAACCTAGAAGCTTTATGTAGCGTATCCTGATTGACCTCATACATGCCCGCTGGTCTTAATAGTTAGGTACCTAACCACTAAACCAAGCAGGGCTTTCAATAATATCAAACATTTTAGAGAAGTAGTGGGGAAATCGTGTTAAATTGAAAGACGTTATGTTAGTCGAAAACCAGTCCATAAAAAAAAACACGAACTCAGACGTCCGCTTTTTGGTGTGACTAGAATGAGATTGCAATACTTTAAGAAAGTTTCTCACTTAGGCGTATAACACATGGCAAGTTGTTATTGAAATGCTTGAGACAATGAATCGCTTATTGTATAAGAAGACTACTGATAGAGCAAAATATAATGTGTGCTTCCAAACGGCTTTGTAATAGTGACGATTACTTTTAGAATAAAAATGCCCTCTTTGGTCATTTCTTTGATAATTTTCCTGAAAGAATATAGTAAAAAGCTCTATACTAATTTCTGACTGAATGAAATATGCTGTTGGCCTGAAAAGGCATTAAAAGCATATCTCTTATGAAACAGGAACCAGTAAATAATTTATTTTGAATAGTCATCAAATTTGAAGAGGTCGCCTGTTTTTTTCTGTAGCACAAAATCCCTGTAATCTGTTTACACCCTGCAAAAATAAACGATCCTCTGGATATTATGATGAGATTTTAGTTTCTTCTTTACGTTTTATCGTTCTGTAGTGGTCTTGCCTTCCCTTACTAGGCGTTTTACGAGTCTGAAACACTTTAAAATATCACTCCCCACGTCGCAAGCTTTCATTTGACATTAAACTCATTATGACTCTTTTGTCCTCTTGGGAAAATTTTATTCCTCTCTGCCAGGGGAGGTCTAAAACTCCCTAAAGTATATAGTAGATGACAAGCCCTACTTCGCGAGCTTTTATTGGCTAAAACTCATTATGATTGTTTAGTCCCCAGCTACCTCCCCATGGTAAAAATATTATTCCCCTTTTTCTAGGGGAAGTCTGAAACTTTCTGAGGTATATAATAGATGGTACTCTCCCCTCCAGAAGCTTTCATTTGACATGAAACTCATTACTATCATTTGTTTAACTGCTATTGTTAATCTGTGAATATTTCAAGAAATTCAAACCCACCCACCCCAATTTTGGTTGACCCAAGTGGGTTCACACATAGCCTATCATATTCTTTCCCTAGGCGAAATGAACGTTCACGCAAGGTTTGGTGCCCCTACCTCTTCTGGGGTCTGAGTGCCTAAGAAGACTGACACCCAAACACACAAACAAAATTTCGTCTTCTTTATATATTAAATTATAATTAACGATTTTATTGTTATGATATGACAGCTGGGCATATCGCTGGATGATGCTGAAACACAGCAGACTTGAATTCATTCAAAAACCTATTTCTTTTTACGACTCAGAAATGTCGTGACCATCATATGTCTCTATTTAAGAAATAAAAAAGTAATAAATAAGTGTCCATATGTCTTTATTTCACAATTCATGCTTCAAGTATATGCTCAGGAAGAATTAAACCCTTCTCTAGTAATCGAACCTTTTTTAAAACGATAAAGCTTTACTATTCAACATTTTGCTTTTCAAAAATTCAAAAGACCGTCTTTTATAAATTATTCTCAACAGAAGAATAACATGGAAAATATGTAGATTTATTTAAATCTAACTCAGCATTTTCCTAATAAATCTTGATAAATAATCAAAATATGGCGAAATTGAATAGTTAAATAACAGTTTCTTCAATACGAATAAAGTCTCTTCTAGAGACGACTAGGCTTAATCCTTCGTCTTATCGTAGGTGTCACGTTCGATGCAAAAGAAGTGTTCAAGCAAAAAAAGTCAACACCTGTGTATATAATCTGGGAGATTCAAGTTTATGACCCTGTATCACAAGCGACTGCTCAAAACATCTTGCCTCCCAAAAACGAATTTTTTTCCTATTTTCTTACAAAGCAAATTTAGTGTTTTTGTAACCTGAAAACTTCTTCGATTCTATCGTAATTTGTAAGTTCTGTGAAGCAAACTATAGACGAACACAAAGATTTAGAAAATCTAAACTATTTCCATTAATATTTCCATTTCTTCATTAACGCTATTTCATTCTTATTGTTTTCTACTTTTCTTCAGGTACCTAAACAAAAATAACAACTAGTGGAAGAAAAAAAATATTCCTTATGAACCCGCTGCATCTTTTCTGACATTATTCAAATTTGTTTTTACATAGGTCAGTAGAAAATATCAGCTATTGCAATTAGTAAAACATTTTTCTTTTCAATTATTGGAGCTTAGTCAACACTAGGTTTAACTCAACAAAACTGACTTCATAATCTTGAGTTAGAGTTTGTGGGGGTGGCTAGGTCTTAGAGTTGCTTTGTTAAATATTTAATTTTTGCAGCATTGAGATTCCGATAACAAAATGTCTCAAAAACAAAGTTTAACTTTAGAACCACGAATGTGTCCAAGTTTTAGTTTGCGAGGGGGAGGGGGGCTAGTTTCGGCGAGGGGGTTCTGAGAATAAGTCTTGAATAAGATTTCCCAGTTAGTAAAATATTCTACCGAACAGGAAAGGTTAAAATGATATTCCACATAGAATGAGATTTTATAGTTTTTTTTTAATCTATTGTTAAGTGCTGGACATAAAATATGGGGCTAAAATAAAATTATGCAAAGACAACTATTTTGAATTTCAAAGCAGGTAAACAAGTTTGAGGGGGGATACGGACATCCTCTCCCCCCTCTACCTCCTCTGGGTATGTACCTGACTGAAACCAGTGTTAATAAAAAAAAAGTAACTTGAATGCAGTAACTGATTTAAGCTAACAAATTATTAAAGTGATTTACTAGGAAATTTCAAAAGATTATTGGTTACTATTATAAAGAATGATTTTACAAAGAAAAACTGACCAAAAACGAAATATTTTAAAGAAATTTAAAATTACTAAATGTGAGTTAATAATTTTCCAAGTTAATAAATTTTAAAATGCATTTCGAATAGTATGTGATTGGTGAAATAAATAATTTATTTTTATTAATAACGCATTATCATTTGTTGCATACTGTAATTGTTCGAATGGCGCCTCAGTATTATTTATAATTTCTATTCTAATTACTATTTAAACTTCAAGTTGAAATGTTTTATTTAATTTTAATTCTAATTATTATCATAATTCATTGTTATAATTAATTTTTATTTTAATTTATTTAACTTTTTAAGCTTCATGTTTCTAAATATTCACCAGAATATTTCGAGTAATTCGCAAATTTGCAATGAAACAAGTTTTCACAAAATGTCATAAAAAGTAACAGCTCGTCAAATAATGCTTTATTTATAAATGCCGACTATATATATTATCTATGCCGGAAATTGGGCAACCAAGCTGCCACGTATGATGGAAATAATATATGTCACACGTTCACAGAATTAATTCAATAATTTAGTAATAAAATATAACAGGCCTGTAGACAAGAGATTCTTGAAATGAATAGATGAATTATAGTAAAACTAAATTATTTTCAGAAGTGAATAGCACACTTGGCTACTGATCAAAGGGTTTCGAGTCCGGGTTCGAGTCCCTTGTAAGACACTGATATTTGTGTTGTCTTTCTGCTGAGATCTCGCCATCCTCACAGATCTTCTGCTATGGCGTATTAAACTGACAGGCTGTGTCAGACCTCTGTGCCAAGCAGCTGCTTGAGGGAATATTTATTTATTTTATTTATTTAATCATTTCAAGAGTCCCTTGTCTACAGTACATTTTCCTGTGATACTTTATTACTGAGATAGAGCACTCTGTGTGTTTTGTTACCTTTAACTGAGACAGTAGTCAAAAATATTTGTTCTTGGTGAGTTGTCCTTTCTTGTATGAGAAGTCCTATAAAGAATAGTGATAGTTTCTAGGATCTTCCTCTGTCTGAAACTTTGCATACAAAAAAAATGTTACATGCATTGGCTGTTATACCGAAGTTCAACGAACATGTTATCATTTCTATTCTGTTTCACATACAGTTTTCAGATTGACTGTTTCGTTTAAATATATTAATATAATAGAAAAGTTGTTTATAAACAGCAATTATACATTTGAAATTAAGTCACATTATAAAGTGAAAAAAAAGCAACTATTTTTTAAATGCTCCTGGAAAGCAATAACAATTTTTCAGGAATGTGCTTTACACGTATAATTAATATAATAAATGGAAAGATGGGGTGATCAGTTTAAATTCCTCACAACAAATGCAGGAAATATGCTCTGCAACTTATTATTCTTATTAGAATTTACCATACGAAATGTGTTTCAGATCTTTTGGCTTTCAATCTAGATTACTGTAAAGTGTTATTTTAAATATTTAATGGTAATTTTTCAGATTTTGGTTCGAAAAAAATTTTTGAATTCACAGCTAGTAACATTTTGAACACTGAATTATATACGTACATTCTGAAAAAAAACGTTTGTTTCTTTTTCAGGAATATATTTTTCTTAATAAGTACGAAAAACCACATTATTTAAAGCAAACATTTTTGCTTTCCCAACTCATGGAAATAGCATTTTTTTTTCATCTTTTTAGTCATCAATATTATATTTAATCCAGAATTTTCTAAGACAAGACATCTTGCTCATGTTTCTGACGGAGAGGAGAGAGTCTAATACGTTTTTAAAAAATATGCTTTTTTTATTTTATTTCATTAAAAAAAGCGAACTGCTTTCGTTAATTTCTTATTATCAAACCATTAATTTTTTTCTCCTCAAGAATTTCATGAAGATGAAGTTGAAAGATACAAAACGTACGGCAAGATTCATGGGTAAGATGTTAAGATTATCTTTCTTCTTGCACATTTCGATTTATTTTATAAAAAAATTGCCTTAATCGAATATAAAAGAAATTCTTTTCCAAATTTCAATCCACTTGAGGAGCATTTAGGAGGGAAGAAATTCAATATAGATGAACAACTGCAGGAGTATGTCGTACAGCAACTACGAAAGCAACCCAAATCCTTCTACATGGCTGGAATACATTCTTCCACAGAGAGATGGGACAAGTGTGTTAATGTTAAGGGAGAGTATCGAGAAAAGGACCCATAGTTTGGTAAGTGTATTACTATTCATTTCTTTTGTACAAGAAAAAGTCCAGGTCAACCTTGAACCACCTACCTATATAATATGAGAAATCAATCGCTGCATTGAATCGCCTGGATTTAGCTATCGCCACTCTCATCCCTATTTCACTTTGAACACCAAGTTGGATACCAAATTCCGTATACTTTCTGAGCTATTTCTGTGATTTCTGACACCTGAAATATTCCTGGGCAACTTAAGTTCACTTTTCTAGCACACGTAAATCTAAATATCATCTCTATTCGAGCCTTGAAGAACTTATCGGATCTCAGATTTCATACTTTTTCTATCCACGCCTCAAATTCAGGATACTCCTCCAAACACGTCTGTCCTGAGCTACATCTGCTACATTTGGCCACTGCAGGCAAATTCTAACTAGGTCCTGTTTGACATTTTTTGCTCACCATATCCAAGGTCTTCCCCTTTTTCTCAGGCCTTTAGGAACACTGCTCATAATTCTATCCATTAATCTGTAGTTATGCTTCGGTGAACATGGCCAAACCAGCGCAGTTTCCCTCTGCACAAAATGCTACACAAAGGTTTTTGCTGACTTTTCTTCCTAACCTGATCATTACTTATAAAGTTCAAACATCTAATGTTCAAGATACTGGATAATAATCAAGAATCAAAGGCATCGTCAAGAATATGCTGGAATATAGTAATCTCCACGATCGGTGATAACCGATAACGGCGGTTATGTTTCTGTGTATGCGCATTGGGAAGGATCGCTGTACTTAATTAAAACATTATGAATCCAAACCTTTTATATGGAAGTTACCATGCATTCTTTGTAATAAAGGAAAATGTACAAAAGTAAGACTAGGATGAATATTTGTCGAATTTTCAGAATTAAATATTACTATAAGCCATTTTTATCATTTCTTTTAAAATTCGAGATGCTGTAAAAATAATTATTTTTTCTATTTTACAACTAAGGAGATTTGTTGATTTTTTCATTGCAAAAAAAAATTACCTTTCAAGAAGAAATTAACCATAGAGGTCGGACACGAGCATATCAACGTAATATTCCATAGATGTCTGTGACGATGGCAATATCTCAGCAGTGAGAAGACACAGAAAAGTTACATCCATACCTTTTCTGCACAGAACCAAACTCTCTTTGATTCAGCAGCCAACCCGTTCACAACGCCGTATCTCCGCAAAATTCCCCGCCCTGCCCACGGTCATACTCTCCATAGATTCTTAAAAGTCCCAGCGGCAATCCCTATTCTTCTATTTATATTATGCCGCACGTCACCAGTATCTGTTACATAGCTCCCAAGATAATTAAACTGAGGCTTTTGCTCAAGAGTGCAGTCATTCAAAGCAACTGAAACACCATCTGCCTGACCAATTTTCATCATTTTAGCATTTTCCTCTGTTTATCACCAAATCTAATAATCGATGGACGGCGGCCTTGGAAAGGCCGCCGTCCATCGGATGGGACGTTAAGCCGTGGCCCCGTGTGCGGGAGAGCCATACCCTGTGCACGTTAAAGAACACGCTGGATGGCCTTGACGGGAGGCTACCATCTGTCTCTCAACAGCTGTTCCAGTGGGTCTCCTCCCCCAACCTTCTCTGAGCCTTCGGGGTCATTGTGACCTGGCCATTTAGCCCATGGTGTGCAAAAAAGTGCCGCTCAGAGGTAAAACAACCCAACCCAACATTCACAACGCCTGTATACAAAAGCTAAGTTCCAAAATAGATCTAATATCCATTATCATAGGGACATCCATTAATTAGAATATTTTTATTTATTTAGGAAAATTACAGTAAATTAAATTATTTATGAAATTTAAGGTAAATTTAATCACCATTTACGGTGCAGTTTTTACGTGAACGTATTTATATCAAGTCTGCTGATTACCGTAGCTCCTAATAGAAAGTATGGTGTCGATTATGGTAATATATTGGATTTTCCATCCCGAAATTGTCCATCAATTTAAAGATAAAATGAAACATCATAAGAAATATTTTAAATATTAAAATGAATCCATCACTACGTTTGTTATTTGATTTATATTTGTTTCGTAAATTAACATTTCTTCATTCATATCTAACTTAGAAAATAATTTTAACTTAAATCTGAATATATGTTGTGCCAATGTAGGGGCCTCCATAAATTTTTTCTGCACCCAGGACACCGTCGGCAAGAAATTTCGCTTCTGATTCCAAGTTGTGATTCAGAGTTTCATTATCAGTGCAGGGCGAAATAATATCGCATTTAGTTTCATTGAACACACGTAGAGAAGCAATCAATATAAGTTGACTATCAATGTGACTCAGTTGTAAAAAAGTGGAAATCGTGTAACTTTATTTTCCACATGGTAAAAAACAGGGTTCTGCACGCGCTCGCTGCTTTTCTTCTTTATCTGTTATGATGCAATCGAATGAAAGGTGATGCTCGCAATGACCTTGTTTTGACGTCATTGTGCGTATCATGCACAATCTATCTAACGAATACAAACAGCCACGTGTAATGATGCAACTACTGCAATAATAAAGGCAACTCCGTTCATTAACGGTGTTGAGGTAAGAGAGACGTAGTCGACCCCAGGATTTCCTCTTCATATAAGTGGAATCTTCTGCAACATCAACTGCACTAAGACACTGACGTTTAGAAGCATGGATATATTGGGGCTACTGAGTGTTCCATACTGGTTGCAATGCATCGTGGTACTAATCGGAGTTTTGTACTGGTAAGCACCATTTGCCACATTTTCTTTTGCACTCATGATGCAACACTAAAAAAATTACAAGGGGGCATGTTTTTTTTCAATATAATATTTTTACTAAAGAAGTAGTTTTCATTATATTTTTTTTGTATATTGTACAATATCTTAAAATGATTTCCAAAATTTATTTTTCTGCATTTTATAAGTACTGGGTTGATGGGTTGTTTTACCTCTGAGCAGAGTTTTTTTGCACACAACGGGTTAAATGGCCAGGTCACAAAGGACGCCTATGGCTAAGAAAGGGTTGGTGGAAGGGAACCCACTGAACAGCTATTAAGAGACAGAAGGAAGCAAGAAGTCAAGTGATTTATCCATCGTGTTCTTAGTGTGCATAGGATAAAGTTTTCCTGCACACGGACTACGGCTTAACGTCCCATCCGACGGACGGCTGCCTTTTCAAACTCAACGGTGTCCTCTTTTTTTACCGAGAGCAGAACAGGTGTTAGCGGAGAAAAATCTCAAAAATAACACAGTTGGTGATTCACGACTCAAGTATCTACGACTTTCGTATCTTCAAGAGCAAGATGGTGAACCAAACATAATTTGATATATGGAGAAACATTCCAAAATAGAGGTCACTTCTCTTAATGGACTGCAATGTAGGTCCCTCTGCAGGCTAAAGTTCAAACTTTGAACTTTTTTTTTACAAATAAATATACATTTATTTTTCCTATAAATAACCCAGGTCTTTGCCCCATGCCTGCGATCAGGGGGCTGTTTGATATTGTTGGCCCTACCAATCTCAATAAACCTAATTTCTTTAAAAATCCTACTAATCATTTTCTCTCTGCAGGAACGTGGAACGTGAGGACATTACATAGAGATTATTCCCTTGATGTCCTCATGCAGGAATTCCAGCGCTATAACCTAGATATTCTAGGCTTGCAAGAGACCAGATGGACAGGTAAAGGTGAGATACTTAAAAATAACTTTAAATTTCTCTTTACAGGGAGGGAGGATGGAAAGCATCACCAAGGCGTGGGTCTGCTGCTCAGCAGACATGCTAGTGATGCTCTTCTAGGATACGAGTGCATTAATGAAAGGTTTCTTACAGCAAAATTTCAGACAAGCATTAAAGACTTGAATGTTATCTGCTGTTATGCCCCCACTGAGGATTCTGATGAGGATGAGAAGGATAGATTTTACAGACAACTTCAGGATATTTTGAATTCTGTCAAGAAAGGAGATATTACCCTTGTTCTTGGTGACTTCAATGCCAAAGTTGGTACCGACTCTGACCTTTGGGGAGGAGTAATAGGCTCTTTTGGTATTGGTAGCTGCAATGGCAATGGGCAACGTCTCCTACAGGTAAGTAAACTAAATGGTTTCAGAATAACTAACACATATTACAAACACCGCGACATACATAAACACACATGGGTTTCACCTGATGGGCTGCATAAGAATTTGATTGATTATATATTAATTAACAGCAAATGGGCTAGTTCTGTTAGAAATACCAGAGTATATAGGGGAGCTGAAATTGGATCTGACCATTACCTTGTTAAAAGTGTCTTGCAACTTAAACTTAAAAAGTGTTGTGCTAGGGTTAAAAAATTTACCTTTAATACTGAAGCTCTGAAAGACCCAGTTATAGCTAAAGCTTACCATGATAGGTTACTTAGTCATTATGACAGTCATGGTTTGCTTAATACTGAAGTTGAGGAAGAATGGGGCCATTTTAAACAGGCTTTTTTGGAAACTAACAGTACTCTTTTAGGGAAAAAGGAGCAGAGGAGGCAGAATTATTTAAGTGATATGGCACTTGAGCTTATTTCAGAAAGAAGGAACTGCAGGAATGTCCTTAATAAGTACCCTACTAGTCCTAATAGAAAGGATTACAGAGAGCTTAATAAACGTGTAAAGGATCAGTTAGCTGCTGATAAGAATCTTTGGCTTGATGGTTTGGCTGACAAAGCCGAGGAAGCAGTTAGACAGCACAACAACAGAGAGCTGTACCAGATAGTTAATGTTTTGTGTGGTAGAAAACGGACAGGCATACAAGGATTGAAGGATAAACAAGGTAAGGTTATAGAAGGTGAGGATTCTGTCATGGCTAGGTGGGCTGAGCATTTCAGTGATGTTCTAAACAATGTGGTTAGTTCTACTCCCATTGTTTGCAATGATGATAGATGCATTGGTGGCTTTAATGTTGGCCCTATAACACAATCTGAAGTTAGTTTGGCTATTTCTAAACTTAAATTTCATAAATCCCCAGGGGTGGATGAAATTACTACGGAAATGCTTAGAGCTGGGAATGTTTCAGTTACCATTTGGATGACTGAAATTTTGAATAACTTTTATGATAAAGGCATGGTTCCTAAAGATTTTACCAGAGCTATTATTATCCCTATTTTCAAAAAAGGTGATCGCAGTTCTTGTGATAACTATAAGGGTATCAGCCTACTCTCCGTTCCAGGTAAAGTTCTTTGCATGATTGTGCTTAATAGAATTAAGAATCTGGTTGACCGGCAATTGCGTGATGAGCAATGTGGATTCAGAAGTGGTAGGGGATGTGTAGATCAGATATTTTCACTTAGGCAGATTCTTGAGAAATGTTTTGAGTTTCAGAAACCTTTGGTTGCTAGCTTTGTTGATTTCAAAAAGGCTTTCGACTCTGTTGATCGTCATAATTTGTGGTTGATTGTGAGATCATATGGTATACCAGACAAGTTAGTTAACATAATGAAAGCTCTCTATAATAACACTGAGTCATGTGTGAGGGTTGGTAAGTCTTGTAGCAATTGGTTTAGCATTACTTCTGGTGTTCGACAAGGGTGCATTTTGTCTCCTTTTCTCTTTAGTTTGGTTGTTGATTATGTTATGCGAAATTCACTTCAAGGGAAAGATTTTGGCCTTAAACGGGCTGGAGATACGAAAATTTCTGATTTAGATTATGCTGATGATTTAGCCCTTTTGGCAAATGATGTTGATGAGATGAACTCTTTCATTCGAATTGTTGATGAGACTGGTAGTAGAGTAGGTTTGGTTATAAACAGAGAGAAAACTAAAGTGATGAAAATTGGTCAGGCAGGTTGTGATTCAGTTAATCTGAATGGTTGCAGTCTTGAGCAGGTGTCACACTTTAATTACCTTGGGAACTATGTAAAAGATACTGGTGATGTGCGGCATGAGATTAACAGACGAATAGGTATTGCTGCCGGGACTTTTAAGAATCTATGGAGATTGTGGAGAAATTGGCGTATACACCTAAAGACTAAAATTAGACTGTATAATAGTTTGATTCTTTCTAGGGTTAGTTATGGTAGTGAAACTTGGACGCTGTGTAAGAAAGATAACAGGAAACTAGATGCTTTTGATTCTAGATGCTTACGCAGTATCTTGGGTATTAGGTGGTTTAACTTTGTAACTAATGATGAGGTTAGGCAAAGGAGTCTGCAACCTCCTTTAAGCAGCATATTGTGCAGAGAGAGACTCCGCTGGTTTGGCCATGTTGCCCGTATGGATAATTATAGATTGGCGAATAGGGTTATGAACAGTGTGCCTAAAGGCCTCAGAAGGAGGGGGAGACCTAGGATGTGGTGGGCAGACAATGTCAAACAGGACCTTGTTAGAATTGGTGTACAGTGGCCGGATGCAGCAGATGTAGCTCAGGACAGATATGCTTGGAGAATTAAACTGCGCGGTCTGGTTGGACCTCCGTAGCCCATGGCTGCTTGAGGATGATGATGATGATGATGAAGCTTTTCCGGGTTATATTACGTATTACTGTACATTGTATAGAGATAACATAAATATACACAGAAATTTATACATTTTTTCAGTTCAAAATTAAAGCAGTTCTCGTTAAGATGCAGGATAAGTGAAATATGTGTTTTTTCGTCAAAAGACATTTTCAGTTCCGACATTTTTTTTAGTATATTGAGGGAAACTGAGAACAAATGCATTAATATCGCTCAATACATGTAAAAATATTATATGCAAATCGATAATCATAAAGACATGGATATACAATTCATAAATAAGTGGTGAGAAGTTGGAAAAAAATTATAAACTTCAAGCAAAAATTTTATACTGTAGTAATAAATCACAGGTGTTTATTGTTAAGTGCAATGAGCCTACGGACTGTAACTTTCATTTTGCTGTCTCCAAAAATATCCATTTTCTTTTCCGCATTTGTTAACAAGATTTGCAGCCTCACTCTAGCTAAACCTTCCTCACTTTAAAATGTGGCGTGCCAGAAACTTACAATGTAGAGCGTTGATATATTCGGTCTAATGGGGACTTGACATGTTAAGTCTACGACTTTCAGGAGCTTCCGTAGGAAATTTATGCTATAGAAGCCTCCAAAATAGAGGGCGGGGGGTGGACCCATTAAACCCAGCCTCCTTTCCACTGGGATTATCTGGCATCGTTTATGAGTCCCAAACTGGAAGGAGAGCTGTGTACCAATCCCCAGTGATGATGAACAGAACCGGCCAGGTCTAGCACCTAATGTCTGACCCCGCCTTCTCGTGGTGCAGGCTTTTAGTACCTTAGAAAAGAGATATTCTCTTTTGGAAGGGAACCGAAAAGGATAACTGCCAGTTCAGTGTGGCCTACTGATCTGGTTACCTATGGCCACTTTTTCTTTTTTTCAATCCTGCTGAGGAGTGGTCAACTTCACAGGGTCCTAATGCTATTATTGTCCCAATTTTTAAAAATAGGTGATCGCAGTTCTTGTGATAAAGATAGGGGAATAAGTTTACTTTCTGTTCCAGATAAAGTTCTTTGCATGATTATACTTAATGGAATTTAGAATTTGGTTCATGGAGAACTGGGTGATGAACAGTGTGGATTCAGAAGTAGTAGAGGATGTATTGATCAAATATTTTCACTTAGGCAGATTCTTGAGAAATGTTTAGAGCTTCAGAAACCTGTGTTTACTAGCTTTATAGATTTCAAAAAGACTTTTGTCTCTATTGATCGACAAAATTTGTGGTTGATTGTTAGGTCATATGTAATACCTTATAAGTTAGTTAGTGTAATGAAAGTTCTATATAATAACACTGAGTCATATGTGAGTATTGGTACAGTCGATCAAAAAAGTATCCCAACACTATGGTTGATTACAGAATTCAGAAAAAATATCTGGCAACGATTTTTTTAGAAATTAGTGATCTCGCAACCTTCGTGTCACGTGACACGAAGGTTGTCACATCACTAAATTCTAAAAAAAACGTTGCCAGATATTTTTTCTAAATTCTGTAATCAACCATAATGTTCGGATATTTTTCTGAGCGATTGTACGTCTTGCAGCAATTGGTTTAACATTGCTAGTGGAGTTAGACAAGGATGCATTTTGTCTCCTTTTCTGTTTTGTTTGGTTATTGATTATGTTCTGCAAAATTCTATGCAAGGGAAAGATTTTGACTTTAAATGGTCTAGTGATTTCAAAATTTCTGATTTAGATTATTCAGATGATTTGGCCCTGTTAGCTAAGGATTTTCATGGGATGAATTCTTTCATTAGGGCTGTTGGTGAGACTGGTAATAGAATAGATTTAGTGATAAACACAGGAAAATGCTAAAATGATGAAAATTGGTCAGGCAGATGGTGTTTCAGTTGCTTTGAATGATTGAACTCTTGAGCAAATGCCTCAGTTTAATTATCTTGGGAGCTATGTAACAGATACTGGTGACGTGCGGCATAATATAAATAGAAGAATAGGGATTGCCGCTGGGACTTTTAAGAATCTATGGAGAGTGTGCAGAAATAGGCGTGTACACCAAACACTAAAATTAGGCGGTATAATAGTTTGATTTTTGGTAGCAAAACATGGACCTTTTGTAAGCAGGATAACAAGAAACTTGATGCCTTTGATTCTAACCTCTTACGCAGTATCTTGGGCATTAATTCCTACCCTTTGCATTAATAGTTCGACTTTGTGAGTAATGATGAGGTTAGAAAAAGGAGTTATCAACCTCCTTTAAACAGCATATTCTGCAGAGAGAGACTGCGTTGGTTTAACCATGTTGTTGCCCGTATGCATAACTGGAGATTGGCAAACAGGATTATGAACAGTGTGCCTAAGAGTTTGAGAAAAAGGGGGGAGACCTAGGAAGCGATAGGCAGACAATATCAAACAGACCTTGCTAGGATTAGCCTAAAGTGGCCAAATGCAACAATGGTAGCTCAGAACAGACACGTCTGGAGAGGAAAATTGCAGAGTCTGGTTGGACCTCCATAGCCCTTGGCTGCTTGAGAATTTCATATGTATGTATATGTACATATACTATATCATTATAATTGGAATTGGTATCCCGCTTATTTAGAAGTGAATATCAAGAACAATATTAGATTAGGCGAAAACTTCGAAACGCAGTGAGGCTGGAGTAGCTCAGTCGGTAGCGCGCCAGGCTTGTAATCTGCAGTTTCCAAGTTCGAGTCCCAGCTGAATCAGCTTTGATATTTCTCTCCGCAAAACTCTCCGCCATGCTCACCGCCAGTAGGGAATACCGATGGACTTGGAAAGGCAGCCGTCCGTCGGATTGGAAGTTAAGTGGTTGTCTGCGTGCGGGAAGCCATATTTTGTGCACGTTAAGGAACACGCTGGATGGCCTTGACAGAAGGCTACCATTTGTCTCCTAACAGCTCCCCCAACCTTCTCTGAGTCTTCGGACTCTTTGTTGCCTGACCCTTTACCATGGTGTGCAAAAAAAGTGTTCTCAGATGAAAACAATCGAAACGCAGCAAATTGTTCTACATCAGAGACATTCAAACTTTTTCACTAGAAGTATTATTTTCTAAAGTGGAAGAAACAGACGGGTAATTTTTCAATGATAAAAGCAACTCACGGGCTCGAATATCAATGCACTGCAATTAAATAATATTTTTAAATAACATCTCAATTTTGCTTTCAAATAGTGTTATCGTGAACCATGACTACAACCACTTCTATGTCCAACGTACTGAATAAATTTTTCAGTTTTCCAACAACAAATATATATTAATTCAATTTGAATGCTAGTTGTCAACTTTTCGAAATATTGATATTCATCCTCATTCACTCGACGTAACAACAAACCTATCACAGACTCCACATCCCTTTTCAGGGTTCGGCTACCATCGAGGGACGTTAGTTGTCATCGGCCGACTAGCTCTGATGGGACTAAAGATGTGACCTTCGAAGACTTCCGTTTGATTATGCTTGCAGTGGCCACGTGGTTTTAATTTCACTCGTTGGTACAGAACAGGAAGGGACAATTTTTAAAGTGAGTTTATATAGCCCTGAGGAGTAATCTACATGATCTGCGGCTATGCGAATAAGGTCAGCTAATGAGTCACATTAGCTCATGGTGTCACTTTGACCACAGTCGACAACATAGAAAAGTACACCGTCCCCAACCTTAATAATCACCCGAGGGGACAAACGGTGATCTACGACAATAAACAATGAGGCAAGTATGAAAAAAAAATATTCACTTAGTGATTTGGGCTAAATTATTAGATTTCTTTCACATTTTGGTCGCTAAACCTGAAATTTGTTTTATTTAGTGCCGTTCTCTTCACGTCTCATTTTAGTTGCAGAAATTCAACCTTTGTTTGTTTAATTTTCAAATCATTTGTGAATTTTGATGAATGCAAATGTCATATTTTGAAATTAGAAGTAAGAAAATAACCTCACTATCTCTGATCTAATAGTGAGGTCTGTTTTCTTACTTCTAATTCATCAGAATTCTAATTCTATCAGAGATAGTTTCTTACAGTAATTAAACCAATTTTTAAGACCGCAAAAATAGGGAATAAGGTTAACAGGAAAACTGACCATCTTCCAATGTGTAAGAACAGAACGGACTGAATAAATTGAACTTATAACAGCTTTGCATTCAATTTCTGTTTGAAACTAAGCATAACTACGTGCTATATCAGTGGAAAGCCACTCAACCTCTCATACAAGCAACGCCACTTAACCTGTTGGTGAATGACAAGCATTCCCTTGTCGTTTGAGTGAGTGGAGGGTTGTTGAGAGAAAAAAACAGCCAAGGTCATCGGCAGCGTAGCTCTGATGGGACTAAAGATGTGACCTTCGAAGGCTTCCGTTGTTTGTTTATGCTTGCAGTGGCCACGTGGTTATCTGAAAGAAACAACTGCGATAATTTGCAGATATTTTGTATTTAGTTCGAGGCTGGAAATTTCAATTAACTGATAAACCACATATAAAATTTACATTTCGGTTGTTTGGGTTGTTTTACCTCTGAGCGGCACTTTTTTGCACACCATGGGCTAAATGGCCAGGTCACATGGATCCCGAAGGCTCAGAGAAGGTTGTGGGAGGGGACCCACTGGAACAGTTGTTGGGAGACAGATGGTAGCCTCCCGTCAAGGCCATCCAGCGTGTTCTTTAACGTGCACAGGGTATGGCTCTCCCGCACACGGGCCACGGCTTAACGTCCCATCCGACGGACGGCGGCCTTTCCAAGCCCATCGGTGTCCCCTACTGACCGTGGGCAGGGCGGGGAATTTTGCGGAGATAAATCTCAACGCTGACCCAGCTGGGACTCGAACCTGGGAACTACAGATTACGAGCACGAGCCTGGCGCGCTACCGACTGAGACACCCCCGCCCCCGCCCCTTACATTTCGGTAGTGAAATTTCTAAATACCGAGTATGCTTCTAAATGACATCAATACAAACTGAAATAAAAATGAGAGATTTTACATGATTTACTCATCTTTTAAAGGTTAGCTTTCTCAGTTAACATAAACCATTTTAATCTAGTTGGAAATTCTCACTTTAATTATTCTAATTCCATTCAATTCGCAAAATATTGGAAGAATTTAACATAACTTTGGAGAATTTAAGCTTCATTTTTATTAAATGTAAAACTAGGCAAATTTATGTTTCTAAAATCGTTTTGCTTTAAATGCACTGAACGATTTCCGCAAAAAACAGCTGCTAGTGATGCAACACAAAAAAAATATTATGCAACGAAACATTAGCAAAAGTTTTCGCAACACATTTACATCATAAAGTAATGCAAAGGGCACAAAGTACAGCTTATGTTTTAATTTAACATTATGTCTGCTAAAACCCAAATTTATAAAGATAAATGAGTGTGTATAATTCCTTCTTTGTATCATATGCTAGTGCTTCTGATCAAACTGCCTATTAACAGGTGTGGGGCGGGGGTGGCTCAGTCGGTAGCGCCCCAGACTCGTAATCTCTAGTTCCCAGGTTCGAGTCGCAGCTGGGTCAGCGTTGAGATTTATCTCCGCAAAATTCCCCTCCCTGCCCACGGTCAGTAGGGGACACCGATGGGCTTGGAAAGGCCGCCGTCCGTCGGATGGGACTTTAAGCCGTGGCTCCGTGTTCGGGAGAGCCATACCCTGTGCACGTTAAAGAACACGCTGGAAGGCCTTGACGGGAGGCTACCATCTGTCTCCCAACAGCTGTTCCAGTGGGTCCCCTCCCACAACCTTCTCTGAGCCTTCGGGTCCATGTGACCTGGCCATTTAGCCCATGGTGTAAAAAAAAGTGCCGGTCAGAGGTAAAACAACCCAAATATTAACAGGTGTGACCTGTTAATAGGCAGTTTGACAGATCACACCTGTTAATAGGCTTACTGAAAATCGCTGGCAGTATTTCTGCAATTACTCGGTAGAAAATACTCCTAATTATTATATTACAATATTTATATTTTCGTATCTACTCGTCTGGACGCAGCTATGCTTAAACATATATATCAATAATCTGAATTCTTGAAAAGATAGCATTTCTAACAGAAAAGCTTGAGGCCGATCGAACTTGAGGTCGTTCAGCATACTACGCATAGAATTCTTACGTAATTCTATTTTTGAACATGCTTATACAAATTACAAGGAATGTCCATAAAGCAAGATAGAGTGCAATGTTACGCAATACAAAGATACAGCAACTTACTCAGCGTCGTTAATTCTGCTTGCGACAAATTACGAACCGGATTGTATATGTAGATTGCCCTACATATCCAGAGAAACCTTTACGGTATAAAAAAAACTATGATATGACGGGTTCATAGATGAAAGAGTAAGTGTGTGATGTCATCCACTTTTTGAGCGCAAAATATAAGGCTCCTAAAATGCCAATTGTATCCCAATTCCGGAAGTACATCGACAATTGAAAGATGTGTACGGGCCGGAGGGCTCTTAAAGAAACAGATGCATTTCATGCGAAAATTTCGTGAAAAATGACTTTATTTTGGTCTCCTACGCAAACCTAATCTGACGGAAATAAAGGTTATATAAATAAAAAGTGAAACAAAAATTTATAAATTGATTTAATTGCGCGCAAATTATTTCATTTGATTGTATTTATGGTTTTAAAGTGTTTCTTTCATTTAATTTTTCATAATTATTACGTTTTACTATTGGACGTGGATATACTCCTTGTTTATGGAATATATTGGTTTCGGGAAAAAAAAAACAAGCAGAATTAAACCAGCGAATTGATATTTAAAAAAATTGTCTCTTTATTTCTCAACTTGAGAATACACAAGCATGTCTCAAACCAGACAAGCTGTCGAATCGAAAGATGACGCTCCTCCCCTACTATGAAGGAAGACAGCAGGCTCAAAATAACTCTCATTAAGCAACTTTAAGACGGCGGAAAATAGAAGTGAACAAAATTCAAAACGGAAAGTGCAAATGAACTCAAATGACAAGTTTTAAATACACAGCAAGCGACGTCCTAGAAATAAAATGATATGCCTCAACTTCAACAAGCAAGAAAACAGGTAGGAAGACTGAAAAATAATCTACAGAATAACTTCAAAAATACTTCATACTACTGTAACTTTGACATTCATATACAATTCACTTTCCATTCTGATCTTCCTACTTTTCTATTTATCTCTTTTCTTTCCGATGCAGAAGGCTCTATAGGCCTACATTTTGGAATTGAATAGGTAATCATCATCATCATCATCATCCTCAAGCAGCCATGGGCTACGGAGGTCCAACCAGACCACGCAGTTTAATTCTCCAAGCATATCTGTCCTGAGCTACATCTGCTGCATCTGGCCACTGCAAACCAATTCTAACAAGGTCCTGTTTGACATTGTCTGCCCACCGCATCCTACGTCTCCCCCTCCTTCTGAGGCCTCTAGGCACACTGTTCATAATCCTATTCGCCAATCTATAATTATCCATACGGGCAACATGGCCAAACCACCGGAGACTCTCTCTGCACAATATGCTGCTTAAAGGAGGTTGCAGACTCCTTTGCCTAACCTCATCATTAGTTACAAAGTTAAACCACCTAATACCCAAGATACTGCGTAAGCATCTAGAATCAAAAGCATCTAGTTCCTGTTATCTTGTTTACACAGCGTCCAAGTTTCACTACCATAACTAACCCTAGAAAGAACCAAACTATTATACAGTCTAATTTTAGTCTTTAGGTGTATATGCCTATTTCTCCACAATCTCCATAGATTCTTAAAAGCCCCGGCAGCAATACCTATTCGTCTGTTAATCTCATGCCGCACATCACCAGTATCAGTTACATAGCTCCCAAGGTAATTAAACTGTGACACCTGCTCAAGACTGCAACCATTCAGATTAACTGAATCACAGCCTGCCTGACCAATTTTCATCACTTTAGTTTTCTCTCTGTTTATAACCAAACCTACTGTACTACCAGTCTCATCAACAGTTCGAATGAAAGAGTTCATCTCATCAACATCATTTGCCAAAAGGGCTAAATCATCAGCATAATCTAAATCAGAAATTTTCGTATCTCCAGCCCATTTAAGGCCAAAATCTTTCCCTTGAAGTGAATTTCGCATAACATAATCAACAACCAAACTAAAGAGAAAAGGAGACAAAATACACCCTTGTCGAACACCAGACGTAATGCTAAACCAATTGCTACAAGACTTACCAACTCTCACACATGACTCAGTGTTATTATAGAGAGCTTTCATTATGTTAACTAACTTGTCTGGTATACCATATGATCCCACAATCAACCACAAATTATGACGATCAACAGAGTCGAAAGCCTTTTTGAAATCAACAAAGCTAGCAACCAAAGGTTTCTGATTCTCTAAACATTTCTCAAGAATCTGCCTAAGTGAAAATATCTGGTCTACACATCCCCTACCACTTCTGAATCCACATTGCTCATCACGCAATTGCCTGTCAACCAGATTCTTAATTCTATTAAGCACAATCATGGAAAGAACTTTACCTGGAACAGAGAGTAGGCTGATACCCCTATAGTTATAACAAGAACTGCGATCACCTTTTTTGAAGATAGGGATAATAATAGCTCTGGTAAAATCTTTAGGAACCATGCCTTTATCATAAAAGTTATTCAAACTTTCAGTCATCCAAGTGGTAACCAAAACATTCCCAGCTCTGAGCATTTCTGTAGTAATTTTATCTACCCATGGGGATTTATGAAGTTTAAGTTTAGAGATAGCCAAACTAACTTCAGATTGTGTTATAGGGCCAACATTAAAGCTGCCAATGCATCTATCATCATTACAAACAATGGGAGTAGAACTAACCACATTGTTTAGAACATCACTGAAATGCTCAGCCCACCTAGGCATGACAGAATCCTCACCTTCTATAACCTTACCTTGTTTATCCTTCAATCCCTGTATACCTGTCCGTTTTCTACCACACAAAACATTAACTATCTGGTACAGCTCTCTGCTGTTGTGCTGCCTAACTGCTTCCTCAGCTTTGTCAGCCAAGCTATCAAGCCAAAGATTTTTATCAGTAGCTAACTGATGCTTTACACGTTTATTAAGCTCTCTGTAATCTTTTCTACTAGGACTAGTAGGGTGCTGATTAAGGACATTCCTGCAGTTCCTTCTTTCTGAAATAAGCTCAATTGCCTTATCACTTAAATAATTCTGTCTCCTCTGCTCCTTTTTTCCTAAAAGAGTACTGTTGGTTTCCAATAAAGCCTGTTTAAAATGGCCCCATTCTTCCTCAACTTCAGTATTAAGCAAACCATGACTGTCATAATGACTAAGTAACCTATCATGGTAAGCTTTAGCTATAACTGGGTCTTTCAGAGCTTCAGTATTAAAGGTAAATTTTTTAACCCTAGCACAACACTTTTTAAGTTTAAGTTAAGCTTTTTAAGGTTAAGACAAAAAATATAGGAAATCTCCTAGCAGACTAAATCTTAGCAGACTAAAACACAATTTAGTCTGCTAAGAGGCTTGTGTAATACGAAAGTTAAATATTCCTTTACAACGAAAGATTGTATATTCAGTTTGTTCAAAATTTTACCTATTGAAAGTTTATATGTGTTTGTTTCTGTTATCAATAACTTCTTTGATGATACCTATAAGCAAAATATTTGCCACAATAAGTTTACTAGAAAAAAGGCTATGGGTTTTTTGAAACAATCAAAATTTTATAATAATTACGGACAAAATTCCAAAGAGTATCAAATTCCCTACATATTTAACTTGCTTCCTAGAAAAATAGTTAACTTAAAAAAATTCTGATGTTAAAGAAAAATTATTTCAGTAGTTGATGAAAAAGTGATGTTTTTATTTGGAAACTTTCATCATTTTGTCGGTTTTCTTTCTCATTTATTCCTTTTTTTCTCTCCTTCATTTTATGTACTACTGAGGCAATCTATATCATATCTGTAAAAACATATATGTACATTCCCGCTGATAAGCTTCGGCTTAGTGAGATTTTTCATGTAATATAATTATAGATAATACTGATTGAAAATAAATTTTAATTTGAAAATTTGAATTTGAATGAACACTTTAAAAAATCTACTGTGAGTAAAACGAGTACAAAAAGCATAGTTACATAGCTTGAAAGAGTAGCTGAAGACGTTTCTTATCCTAACCTATATATGTTCAATGAGGGCTTAAAAGGTAATTTTGACCAAACGATAATAGAACTCATCCCACTTTGCGTAAGGTATTTGCGTCCATGGATTCCACTACTTGGAGAATTTTATTTTTACGTTACTGCAGATTGTTTGGTAAAATAAAAGGCATAGACTTCATATTTCAAGCAGCCCCGTAAGAAGTCCAAAGGTGGCAGATCAGGCTATCTAGGAGGCCATGACATTAGACTTCCACGACTACCCTTCTATCGTGTGAGTGGTTTCTCATTCAGCAATTTTGCTACTGTATCGTGATAATGGGACAAATTTGTTTATATGCTACCCATAAAACTGATTCCTTTCCAGTTGATCTTTATGAAACTTTTTCTAGAATAAATGATGCACAGAAGTGGCTGGCTCTGTCTCCACAACTCTCATTACTCCTTCTCTACTTGGTTAGCCATTATGGCAGCTTATGATCGAACACTCCTCGTGGTGGCTTCGGGAACTTCATACCTCCCTAATTTAGGAATGCAACTTTTTTTCAGTTACTCTTACAAGAAATATAACTCTGGTTTTGGTGTCTAATTTATTTTACTTACAGTAAATTTTTTAATATGTTCAATTATTTTGTAATAACCCTAATGTAAAAGATCTTGAATTAATATTAGATATGACTCTCGTGGGGTCGATTAAAATCTTGATTTAAATTTCCATTTTTTTTCTAATTAGTAAAATTGTGAGAAGGGTAAGTGAACAATAAAATTAATTCTTTTCATTACAATTTCAAATATTTTGAAATATAATAACTATATTTATTATCATAATTGCAATTAATTAATAATTCAGTGATTGTTATTGTCACCCCCACAGTCCAGTGCATTGCAGTGCATGTTTTGCCGCCCTCTGAACTGAAGGCAGCAAATGGGAAAAAAAATCACAAAATCTCCAAAATGGGCAAATTGAAAATATATGTAAATTCTGAAATTTTGTTTTTGCCAATATACCGGAAAAACGCTTTCATCGATGACGACTTGCAACGCTTCCAGAACATGTCTTTTGTGGGTATGCTCTCCGTTTTATAGAGAAAAGATGCATTGATCTCATAGGATAAATGGCTCACTTTCCAAAGGGCTTTCGTCAAATAATTGCACTCATGTGAACCTCGGTATCGATAATGTGTCATGTTGGAACAAATGCAGTCGCATATCAAAGATCTTTTAGGGGGAAGGTGTTGAACTTACTAGCAAATGTATAAAACATTAGCGCATGACAAAAACGCAAATTTCGGTTGTTTTACCTCTGAGCGGTACTTTTGTGTACCATCATAATACACCCAAAGGCTCAGAGAAGATTGGGTGAGGAGACCCACTGGACAGCTGTTACGAGAGAGATGGTAGCCTCCCGTCAATGCTATCCAGCATGCTCTTTAACGTACATAGGTTATGGCTATCCCGCACACGGTGCTACGGCTTAACATCTCATCCGACGGACGGTGGCCTTCCCAAACCCATCGCTGTCTCCTACTGAGAGTGGGCAGGGCGGGGTGTTTTGTGGAGATAAATCTCAACGCTCACAAGCTGCAATACAAATTTGGAACACCTTTCTAATTAATATAATGCAAATTATTATTTATGGAATAAAAAATCGTGTAGTTTCTGAATTTATAAGCAGTTGCATTTGCAAATTAATGGGTCTGTCCTCCTCTTCCATGTGCTGCACGTATATCACTGACGCGCTCATCAGTTGCACTCATATCTCTATGGAGAGCCAAAAGCGATGATTCCAACAATATGTTTCATAGATCCGTAAATAGCACTTAAGTCAGGGATACCGATCGCCAGAGGGGGAGAGTCCGGACCCTCAAAATTCCGCTATTCTTACAAGAAATTTAAAATTAGTCTGCCTGCTTTTGAACACCCAAGCATGTATCTTTGTAAAAAAATTTATTTTAGCCCCATGTTATAAACAAAACACTAAAAATAGAATTATAAAGAAAAAAACAATAAAATCTTATTCCATTTATAGAATATCATTCTAACCTTCCCTGCAATAACTGGTAAAACCAACTCAAGACTTATTCTCACCTCTCCCCCAAACTGAATTCTGGGATATCACTCCTCACCCTCCCCCCGAATATAAATCCTCGGTGCGTGCCTGACTTAAGTCATCTAAGAGTTGAAAGACCACACTCCAACTTGGCTATGGAGACTAGAATTGCAGCAAATTCTAAAAAAAACATTATATATAACAGCCACATTTCCATACAGAACGCTCGACTACATACAGACATTTCAACTTTCAAGTATTAAGGTGTTCTGTAACATTTTAAGCAATTCGTCGCTCCCCTCAAATACATATCTATGTGAATGTATACCGGTACATGACGTGATACAGCAAGACATGGTAATCTACTTTCGCACAACCTTTATATCTCTTTTAGTTAAATATAAGTCGATTATAAATTATGATGGTGTATGAAAATAACTGAATTCTCTTTTTTTCCCTAGGCATACAAGCAAAAACAGCGATTATTGGAAGAAAATTGGAATTCCCTTCGAGCCCTTATCGCGAATTTCTTTCATCAAAACCATCGTGACAAAGGTTAGAAGTTCTGTTTAATCTTATGGAACATATAAATGAATTTTTAAGGAAAACAACAGTTATTACTTTGCACTCACTAACAGATTCGAAAGTACTGTGAGGTATCAATCACTGAGTCGTTTGAACACATTGTGTTATTCTGGTTATTGCTATATTTGATTGTATTATCACCGTGATCAATGAAAAAAAAGTTTTAAGGGAGGTTTGTAAAATTCGGTATATTGTAATACACATTTGATATTAAAATGTGCAATTTAATATTTTCTGGATTAATAGTTATTTATCTAAATAAAATCATGTACAAACTGTTATCCACTAACAGTTTTCAAAATGGCCCGCAGGTTAATTGTAATTATGTTATTTACTTTTAATTTTTTGCATCTTTCCATCTGTCTCCTAACAGTTATCCAGCGAGTTCTCTTCTTCTCTGAGCCTTTGAAGTCGCTGTGACGTCGAGTGTCGCTCAGAGGTAAACAATCCAAATCTCTGATTTTCGTATTTTGAAATGGAAATCTTAATTGGAATTCCCCACTTTGTGTGAAATTCTCAACAATTGAAAATAAATGTTTCACGGAACTAGAGCACTGAACCCAACAAAAACTGAATTGGAATTTGCAAAATATGAATCAGGAGAGGATTTGCTTCATGAAGAAGAGGCCTGTTCGCAATATCCCTTTATTTGCTACTGTCTTTGAATCTTCTCTTACACTGAACAGAAACACTTCAAAAGATATATATTTACTAGAAACCAATCAATGCCTTCGGCACATCTTAATTTCTAGTTAGTCACTCCAATCCCTATTTAACCTCGAATGTGACACCAGATCTAAAAATTCGGTGTAATTGCAGTTTAGTTAACTCCTGTGTAAAACGCCCTTACATAGCGACGTACCACGGGCTTCCCAGCACAGCTTACAAGATTTAACAAGGTAAATTGGCCCAATGCATCCAAAATTTTGTATAATTTCTGAGATCTAGAACTGCAAATATCCTCAGGCATCAATTTTTAGCCCTCCCGGCCGGTAGATCAATATTTCACTTTTTGCCTCAAAGGAGTCATCGCAATCAAAAGTCAACAATATTTACGAAATATATGTCCAAATATACCCCCAATAACCAATTTTTTTAACTCTCTAGCACCGATAGATCTAAATTTGATCTTTAACTTCAAAGGACCCTCCGGATCCGAAATTTCGGATCGTTTCGAAATCTGCAACCCGAAACACCCCCAGACATCAATTTTCACGTTTCTAGTAATAGTTGATCACGGTTTGGCCTCTATGTGAGCTCCACTGGACTTCGAAGAACATGTCAGAGATCAAATTTTGGATTCTTCCCGAGATCTGAGATCCGGATTACCTCTAGGTGCAAATTTTCATAGCTCTATCATTTCTGCATCATAGAATTAGCGTGATTCCCTCTGAGTCAGTAACTCACAAGCGTCTGTATATATCATAACATCAAAGAATAACCATAAAAGAAACCTCACTTATTTCAGTGTTCCCTATATAAAAAAGAGCACGACCGTTATTGATAAATTAATATTATAGAACAGTGATTCTCAACCTTTTATGCTTCACGTACCCCCTGGAAATGTGTATGTAACTGGTGTACCTATTGTATAGATAGATAAAACTATAGTTATATTATAGCAATGAGAAAAAATAAAACATATATATATATAACACATATCTAGTGATTTTTCAGCCCTCATGGCGTACCCCAAAAATTTTAACCGCCTACCCTACGTTGAGAACCCCTACTCTAGAAGAAGAAACAAATATCGATCGTACGTGACGCTTTTAATACACTGGCGGAAATTGAAGAAACACCATTAACAGCTGAAGCGTGATCTATGAGAACAACTTGTTGAGAAAGGACGGTGATCACACGTGTGAAGTGATTCAGTATTTATTTTACCTTTTAATGAGTATTACATTTTACAAAAGGCACATTTTAATAAGGTGTTAAACCTCTCGAGCAGCAATACAAGCTTCCAGTCTGGCATGCAAGCGGTCGTGCAAATGCTGGATATCATGCTGGGGAATACCATTCCATACGCATTCAACTTGGACGCGTAATTCAGCGATCGTCGTTGCCTGTGCGGTCCGCGGAAGTCTGTCCGATCCAGTCTCAGAAATGCTCGATTGGACACAAGTCCGGAGAGCGTGCTAGCCAAGGGAGTTGGTGCAATGCCTGAAGAACCTGTTGAGTTGCCTGGGCGCAGTGTGGATGGGTGTCATCATGCTGTAATATCGCATTTGGGATTACACTCAAATATGCAGGATGACAGGTTGTATGATGTTGCTGACGTACATATTGCTATTCAGTGTACCATATACAAACACCAGACATGTACACGAGTGAGAGTTAATCACTCCCCACACCATAATGCCCAGCGTGGGTCCTGTGTGTTGCTGGCAGATGCACGATGGAAGAAGCCACTCACCTTGTTGCCTTCGGACGTGTAAACGACCATCAGACACTCCTAGGCAGAATCGGTTTTCATCACTGAAGACCACAGACTGGCATTCTTCCCTCCAATGAATTCGTTCTAGACATCACTGCAAACGTGCTCAACAGTGACTAGGTGACAGTGGTAACCATGCCAGCAGCATGTGTGCCCATAGTCCTGTTTTCAAAAGACGATTGCGTATCGTTCTTGTAGATACCCTTGATACGACAGAGGATCGAATTTGTGACGTCATAGCTGTCCACTCTGCCACCGCCGCCCTCCTGATATGCCGATCCTCTCGTCCGTCCATAACTCTGTGTTGCCCAGAACCACGCCTGTGAGTGCGTGAATGCTCTTGTGACCATCGACGCCACTATCGTACCACTGCTGATACCTCTCGTCCAATGCAGTGTGCAATTTGACAAAAAGACCACCCTGCTTCCCGAAGACCCACTATACAACCTCGCTGAAACTCTGCTAACTGGGCAAATGTTGCATGCCTGCATCGTCCAGGCATGGTAGCTTCTTCAAAGAGCACTGAACAACACGACACAAGACGAATAACATCTTTCTTCACGCCTTAGTCGTTAAATACACACTGCGTATATTTGCATGTTGTTGTCATCTCAGTGACGTCATTATTTCACCCAATGACTTTCAATCTTGGATCACGGCATCTGCTGCCCTTAACCATTAACATATTATAATATGATGTTCCTAAAGGAATTCCTTCTAGGTGTTATTATTTCAATTTCCACCAGTGTATATCTACTTTTGCTTTAATGTTCTAATTTTCACCCCTGTCTCTTTTCTTCTTCTTGCATTTATTTACATTCAGATTATATGGATATCATGAGAATAGTGGCCATTGAATTTGGACCACCTTTCTCATGATATTCGAATAGGAAGCTAATTCTGAAGCTCTATAATTTCTGAAATAAGCGTTTTATGGGAAAATGCAACTGAATATATAAAATGCAACCAACCCTTTCCAATTTTTAATTTTCAACATTTGTTCAATATCACTAGGCAACAGAAGACTTTAAAATGAAAATAAAAAGACTTTAAAAGACTTTAAAAGCAAAAAGACTTTAAAATTAAAATAACCAATCTTTACTAATTTCGAGATGCTGAACCCGAAAATGACAATAAAATGATTAAGTCCGCTTTGAGCACATAGGTAAATATTTCGCAACGCTGTAATTTAAACTCCAGATTGCAAAATATTGCGCTGTGTTGCATCACCCCGCCATATACACAATCCCCGGAGATATTGCGTCATTATCTGATGCAATATAGTTGAGTCATGACATCACGGCTTTACGATCGCGGACAAACGATGATGCAATCGTTAGTTGTAAGCGACGTCTCATCTCGTAGGGTGAGCAAGACTTTTGAGCGACTCCCATTTACCCCAGAGTCATAAGTAAAACACAACCGATCTTTGCAATTTTATACAGCAGTAGTGATACCTCGTAACTATGTTAATAGTGCAGATGCATTTTGTTACATTTGCGGGGAAGTGACGATTTCAAGCCAGAAAAGGGCCATCACTCCAATAGTGAAAGCAACGTATGAATATTATTTTGGATGGAAGATCGAGGATCAGGACAAGGCCTGGACCCCAAACACATGCTGCAGTAAGTGTGCAAGAAATTTTTCGAAGTGGCTGAAAGGCAAAAAAGTGGCGATCCCCTTTGCTCTTCCTATCGTTTGGAGAGAGTCAAGCGATCACGCAAAAGACTGCAACTTCTGCATGGTTCCACCTGTTTCTGGAGGCGTTGAGAAACGTCTATATATATGATAACATCAAAGAATAACCATAAAAGAAACCTCACTTATTTCAGTGTTCCCTATATAAAAAAGAGCACAACCGACAATAGCGTACCCGAATATACAATCTGCTCTCTGACCAGTTCTGCACAGCGAAGACCTTCCCGTTCCCGAAAATCGAAAAGAATTTTCCATCGATTCAGACGATGAAGAAGGAGGCGAACCGGCGTCGGGTTCTTTGCAAGCCCTCGGTGTCTAATGATGATCCATAAGTCTGCCATGGTGCGTCATCTGCGCCACTCATTCTCACTGAAGAAGGAATGAACGATCTTGTTCGAGATCTGGAACTGTCCAATGCCAAATCAGATTTACTTTGATCAAGACTTAAACAATGGAATCTTCTCAAGGAAAATGTCCGAGTGACTTCGTTTCGAACTCGTCATGAGTAGTTTGCGCCTTACTTCAGAAAAGAAGATGATCTTGTGTTCTGCTCCTATGTAGATGGCATGATGAATGCCCTCGGATCAAACATTGCCCTCAAGAATGGCGACTATTCACAGACTCCTCGAAAATGAATCTCAAGTTGGTGTTGCTGCATAATGGAAATCGACTTCCATCCATTTGGTGGAACATGCTGTCTACATGAAAGAAAACTACGACAACATAAAACATCTGTTGAACTGTCTTCAATACAGCAAGTATGGCTGGCATCTCTGTTGTGACTTGAAGGTAGTGGCTCTGTTGATGGGTCTGCAGATGGGATATATGAAGTACTACTTTTCTTTTGGGAATGGGACAGCTGAGCAAAGACTTTGCAGTACGTGAAGAGAAACTGTCGTCAGAGGAAATCTCTGAAGGTCAGAAAGAAGAATGTGGAATACCCAGCACTGGCAGAAACGCACAAATTTTTACTACTACTTCGTAAAAGCCATGGACTGGACTACATCAGCTTTCAAATACTTTGTTGACAAATTCCCTCGACGCAGAGAAGCGAAAATTAAAGAAAGAATTCTTTTGGATCCTCAGATCCGCGAGCTGTTAAGAGACCAGAAGTTACAACTTGCTTCAGGGTGGCGAGAAAAAGGCTTGGGACGTGTTTCGTCTGGTGTCAACTAAATTTCTCGGGAATGTCAGGGCAGACAACTACAAAAAACTGGTAAACGACATGTTGTCTCTGTATCACAAACTTGGCTGCAATATGTCCTTAAAAATCCATTTTCTCCATTCCCACTTAGGGCACCTTCACACTTGCAACTCGTGACCGCTCGCCGCTTTGCAAGGACGAGTTTCCGAAGACTGCACATCTTGTGGAGTCGATAATTAGTCGTCACTTCCTCTCCACTAGCCACCGCACGACCGCAGCTGCAGTCGGTTCTATTTCTATTGGAGCCGCGCTGTACGCAAGCAAGAGCCAATCAAATAGCCGCTGACGAATGACGTTAGAACACAGGACGAAACTTGATAGTGAGCATTTGGAGATATTTCACTAACGGAATACCTGCGTATATAAATCTTTAACATTAAATTAGGTTTCTCTTGTAACCATACATATAGTTTTGGAAATATGTTTGGGAGTAGGATTTTTTCTAGGAGTAGCTAAAAATTGTAAAAATGCAAAATCGCACATAAAATTTAAAATGTATACACTTTGGGCGATTCTCCCCCCTCCCCTTTTAACCACGCTGCCGAGCATAAAGCGAAATTTTTAACTTTAGCTGTTCCACTTGATGATAAGGAGATTGATTATTTACACAAAGGAACGGAGTGAATGACAATGCCTTCCATAATATCGTATATAATGTTTCGGTATGATGATTTTAATGTATTATCGTGCATAATTAAATTACTGCATACTCTAATGTAAGCAGTATGTTTCTCTGATTACCTATGCTGAATATCTGAAACTTGAAATAAATTTATCAGTATTTATGGAATTGGAAAGTTGAGTTGGTCCAAATAATGCCGTACTGCATTAGTATATGCCAATGATTCCCATCTTGTCAAGACATTAATTTTTAGTGTAACAAATAATATGCAACATATTAAGCAGTTGGTAATGGACCTTTAGTAAATTTTTAAAAGAAAATAATTTACCAATATTATATTACAATAATCCTATTTAAAATCGCATTAAAAATAATATAGAGGAGAAAGTACTGGACAATAATTTTATCAAAATAAATGAGTGTTCTTGTTTGATCTTTACCCTTCAATGATTTTTTTGCAAACAGTCTGATGGATTGTTTACTTCAAAAGAAGTTGTCAGTCGTTGCTGTTAGTACAATATCTCTTGACACTCTACAGCCGGAATTTCGAATTTCTATTTAAATAGGTCGCTTGCAATATTCATATAAAGCTCCGCATATTGCAGATTTAACATTGTCTAAAGATAAAAAAAATATACTTGAAGATTTGAAAACATGAATCATAATATTGCATCAGTAATTATCGAACAATTTTTCCAATTATCTTTTAAAGCAAAAAATCCCCCCCCCCCCCCCCATAATCAACTCATCGTTATCAATACAAACCTCACGGCATTCATATTCCACCATCAAAATTTCCAACCTACATTCATAATCATTTAAAATTTTCCATCGTTTATTAGAGAGCGCCATTAAAATTTTTGTGCGATTTGAAAAACTGGAAATCATCGTAAGAGTTCATCAATCTTGTCAAACCCAAAAGGAATTTTTAATTTCCCTCTACAAACAAAAACAGTTGACCGTCTACAGACAGAACACAAAGTAAAAACTTTTACTCTTTTGGAAAACGAGCTAAGAATATTTCTAAATGTATCTTGCCTTATTGTTAGCGCCAATCTTTGATCTGCAGAAATTGATTTCCACAATTTCGTGTCCTTTGTTCTGAATCGCCAAAACCTCTTCAGATAAACAACAAAACACAATAGCTAAAACCTCTTTTTAATTAAGAGTTTTTATAATAATTTATTCTCCTCTAATTAATTACTCATTAAATTCGGCAGGTGTCATACACAAAAAAGGTTTTGTAACAGTGTCAGACTCTTGAATATTGAGGATTAAATTGTGAAAATCGCTTAATCTTTTTCTATCATTAAAAATCTCGCGACCCATTTAGTGCTTTATTTTTTATTACTACGTCTATGATTAGGAAAGTAAGTAATATTATTCGTTTGCGAAAGGGTAAACTTTTTTTTGCTGGATATAATGTTTACTATAGAGTGAAAGAAATGTCAGAAAACATGGTAGGTCTCGCAGAGAGAACAAAGCACGAGTTCCAGGTTATTTTCAGCGAGAACCAATGAGCTTAGTTCTTTGTTGCAGACCGCGCGTGTAATTGGGAAGACTACACCTGTCGTTTGCTGAGTGGCGAGTGACGTCACAGTACGTTTTCGATGCAAGCTACAAGTGTGGAGGCTCCCTTAGATTTCTTCCCCGACAACTGCGGCAGGGTTAGTTATGAGCACGGTGAACGTTTTCACCAGGGCATTGCACGATGGAGAAACGATACCAGGGAAACTGGTCCACTTGAATGTTGGCTGACTACTGTTGGACACTCGCCAGATATGATCCTGAGCAGCTGTACAAGCGATGGGCAAAGCGACGTCGGAAGTAGAAGCGGAATTTTACCGATACATGTCATATGTACGTATTATTCTATTATATAAGAAACTATTGCGGACTTCGCTGAAACCATAGCCAATTTTCATTTTCATTGTCATATTCGTGTTCATTACCTTGAAACATTTAAGAAATGGCTACTTTTCAATAGCTTTTTTCAGAGGCATGAATTTTATGAAAATTTATTGCCCAGTGTATTCAAAGAGGTACACTTATGGAGGGTTAAATATTCCCCGTGTAATACCAGTTCAAACAACATTTGATGCAATATTGATCAATATCGAAAGATTATTTAAAATATCCTGTAAATATTTTTTTATTAAATGATTTGTAGAATTACCTATTAAACTTTACTTTATGAGTTAAATCGATCAGAGGATCCTCGGTTCGAGCCCCGGTAAGGCAATGTTTTTGTTGTTTTCTTCCCAGGTCCTGCTATTCTCAAAAAAAAAAACCCTACTACTATGACATATAATCTGACAGGCTCCTGTCAGACTTCTGTGGCAAGCAGCTTCTTGAGGGGATATTTATCTTTTTACTCTTAAATTCTTTCGTCTGACACTGATGTTGAAAAATATTCAAACTTCCATAACTCTTTCGAAATGAAAAGAATATCGCTATCGAGATCTAGATAGGTTTAATTGATATCTTTATCTTCAGCCGCATTTTCGCATAGAACTGTGATGTTAATACGGATGTTATGTAGCTTCGAATCATCTTATCCTTAGTTATATTCATTCTATTAGGTGTGAAAATGTATAACATTTAAAGGATTATAAAAGAATTTTTTTGAAAAATACTTTTATGAAAAATACGTCCATTTTTGTGTAATTCACAAAATTTAACAGATTGGTTTCAGGCTAAACGTTATGCGATGTAAAAGAAATAATGGAAAAGAGATTTCGTAGTGTAGGAACTATAGAAAAAAGTGTCATACCCAAGAGAGGAGAGTTATGAGATTATAAGACTCTTTTGAAAGCTTCAATGACTTATATGGTCTAAGGCAATCCTTCAAATTGGAGACTCAAACGTGGCAAACCCTCTCATTAGAATATGACATCTCAAAACCTTCTAAAAGAATTTTCTTGATGCACTACTGGACAAAGAGTTTCGCGGAATTATAAAGATTAAGAAAAATGCCTGCTTTTGTTATTGTAAATTATTTTGGACATTTTTTTGTTTACCAAAATGGTGGATATGTATTAAAGATGTAAATTAATGCTTATAATATTGAACTTTAAATAAAATGTAATACTGAAATCTGATTTTTTTTCCATATAGCCAATACACGAAGTGGAAATTGAAAGATACAGAAAGTATGGGAGAATACACGGGTAAGTGAATCTTTATGCTTTTATACAACGAAAATAAACATTGAAACATTTCCGGATTTGTGATAAGAAATTAAATTATCTGAATCGAGTATTTCCTGTAAAATTCATGCATCATAACAAAATAAAGAAGGTTTGATTTATTACGGAAGAAACGCTGTAGTTGACTATTTTGCCATGAAATCTTGTATACTACCGACAAGGGGGGGGGGGGCGTAGCTATGGGGGGAGGTTCCCCCAAAGTAAATCGCAGTTGGCAAAATTCGAAGCGACTTTGCAAAATCCAGATGAGGTGTGAAAATTTGGATTTTTTTTTTGTAAAACTAAAGGGAATTAGTAAACTCTAGACAACTTGGCAAAATCTAGGGTAGTTATAAAAATCAAGGAACTTAGCAAAATCTAGAGAAGTTATGAAAATCGAGGAACCTGGCAAAATCGTGACAACATTTGCAAAATGTAGGGCAGTTGGCAAAATTCGAAGCCAGTTGCAGTGATGCAGGTGAGTTGGCAGAATAAGGACAACTTGGCAAAATCTTGGGGAGTTGGCAAAATTTGGGGGTGACTTGGAAAAATTCGGATTTTTTTTCTCTAAAATTATGGCGAATTGGCAAAATCTAGGAGTGACTTTGCAAAATCCAGGTGATATGTAAAAATTGGGATTTTTTTTATGTAAAAATATGGCAAGTTGGCGAAATCAAGGCAACTTGGCAAATATCTAGTGCAGTTTGCAAAATTCGAAGCCACTTAGTAAAATACAGGTGAGTTGTGAAAATTGAGCTTATTTTTGTGCAATTAAGGAGAGTGGTAAAATTCGAAGTTACTTGGTAAAATACAGGTGGGTTTGGAAATACAGGATGGATTTGTGAAATTAATGAGAGTTGGCAAAATCAAGGAAGCTTGGCCAAATCTTGGGGAATTTGAAAAATTTGAAGTGACATGGCAAATTCAGGTGAAATGTAAAAATTCGGATTGTTTTTGTGAAATTAAGGAGAGTTGGCAAAATCGAGGCAACATGACAAAATCTAGGGGAGTTGGAAAAATTGGAAACTATTTGGTAAAATACAGGTGAATTGTAAAAAATTGGGATTGGTTTTGTGATATTAAGGAGAGTTGGGAAAACCGAAAACTCCAGGCATAATATATTATAGTTGTCAAAATTCGAAATGACTTGATAAAATTCAGATGAGATGTGAAAATTGTGATTTTTTCTGTAAAATTATGGCTAGTTGGCAAAATTCGAATCCACTTGGTAAAATACAGTTGAGTTGCGAAAATTTGGATAGGTTTTGTGAAATTAAGGGAAATTGGCGAAATCGAATAAACTTGGCAAAATCTTGCAGAGTTGGCAATATTCGATGCCACTTGGTAAAATACAAATGAGTTAGGTAAATGTTTTAAATTTTTAATTCACATCTTCCTATATGGTTCTAAAAATTAGAAAGTAAACCTAAAGCATATCGATGATGCAATCAATCACTGAATTCGTATTCACCTTCAAGGAAGATAGGGCGAATAATAAGATATATCAAATTAATGCTCAGGACATGGGGAATGTTATAGGCAATCAAAATATACCACTCTGATTTCTACTCTCCTAAAAGGGGGAAATGTGAAATTCTTTCTTCTGTTATATCTTCTGAATTCTAGGGCCTAGAGTTACACGCTAGTTGATGAATGAATGCTCATATTAGGGTCTTCGTGGACTACTTCGAATTATGTCTCCCACCATTCTCCCCTTCCCCCAAAAGAGGATGGAAATTTAGGGGGATCGACTTTAACTAGCTAAATCTCAAATTAAAACTTGTGACGTCCCCAATGTCATGGACTACCTCAACCACGACTCCAAAGAAGGGGGAAGGAAAATCTGGTTTGTTTGTTTTACCTCTGAGCGGCACTTTTTTGCACACCATGAGCTGAATGGCCAGGTCACAAGGACCCCGAAGGCTCAGAGATGGTTGGGAGAGGGGATCCACTGGAACAGCTATTAACAGACAGATGATAGCCTCCCGTCAAGGCCAACCAGCGTATTCTTTAACGTACACAGGGCTTTCCTGCGTACGGAACCACGGCTTAACGTCCCATTCGACGGACGGCGGCCTTTTCAAGCTGAGAAAAATCTGGTCGATGTTTACGAGTTATATAGCATATTAAAGTTTCTGAAGGTAGATTATTTCAATAAGAAAGAAAAAATATAAATAAATTAAATTAAAAAAAAAATACCTATCTTTCTGTATGGGCCCTAAAAAGAAGAAAATATAACTAACGCATATTGATGGTGCAATCAGTCACTGAGTTCGTATTCGATTCAAACCCGGTAATCTTGTTGTGTAGATAAATCGACCCCTATCTTCCTTTGAAGTGAATACGATATAGTATTATAGAAAATAAACTTAAGCATATCGGTGGTGCAATCAATCAAAAATGATTGATTGCACCACCGATATGCTTAAGTTTATTTTCTATAAGGAGATATGTATTTTTGAAAGTTTTAATTTATTTTTGTCACTAAAAACACCTACTTTCGAAAACTTTTATTTGATATATTACACATAAACATCGACCACATTTTTCCTCCATTTTGTGTCATGTTTGAGCTAGCCCGTGACATTGGAGACGCCACAAGTTTTAATTTGAGATATGACTCGTTGAACTCTAATGAAACGAAATTCCCTCCTCCCCACTTTTTTTATCAGGGAAGGAATAATGTGGGAAAAATACCTAATATTTTGGGACGGTCATTATACGAGCTTTCATTTGACATCTAACTCGTAATTGTAGGCCCTAGCATTCGCAAGGTATAATAGAACAACTTTCACAATTCCCATTTTTATGGCGAAGAATGCCTAGGTGTCAATTTTTTATAAACCTATGATTTTTTATAGCCTATGACATTCACCACATCAGAAACTTTCCTTTGACACATAGCTTGTTACTTTCAGCCTCGCGTTCTGGAGATAAAGGGGGACAATAATTTTCATATTCCCCAACTACTTTTCGTGTGGGAGTACGAAAGCAGAATGAGAGGGTCAATTGTTTTACAACCTATGACATTCGGCGCGTCAGAAGCTTTCATTTGAAACATAGCTTATTACTTTCAGTACTCGCGTTCAGGAGATATATAGGGACAATCATTTTCATATTTCCCTCCTTTTTTAGGGGAAGAAAGTACGATGGTTAATTTTTCGTGCACATGACATTCGTCGCGTCAGAAGCATTCGTTTGACGTATACCTTGTTACACTCGCCACTCATTCTGGAGATAAAGGGGAAGGATTGTTTTCATATTATCCCTTTTTAGGGGGGGAACATTGGGGGGTCAGTATTTTATAGCCTATGACACTCCCCAAGTCAGAAGCTTTGATTTGACACATAAATCATAAAGTTTCTCCATCGCGTTCGAAAGATATGACGGAACAACTTTTTGTTAAATCCATAAACTGACAAATGTCAAAGCCAAAAGAAATAGGAGGATAGGTAAGAGTGGGATTGGTTTTGTTTAATTAAGTAAGTTGGCGCAATCGAAAAAGTTGCAAAATTTAGGAAAGCTGGCAAAATTTGAAGCCACTTGGTAAAAAACAAGTCAATTGTAAGGAATGAATGAAAATGGTTTGCGAATTTTGAATAGTTGTTGATATTAAGAAAGCTTGTTAAAATCGAGAAAAACCTGACAAAATGTTGTAGAGCTATTTTTTTTGTAACATCATGGCAAGTTTGCAAAATCGAGGCACTGGATAATATTATCCAAAATAGATGGTAGTATCCGCCCCCCCCCCCCTCCACACACACACACTGAGCGAAATTCAGTGTAAGTCGTTTACAGAAAATACATAATGAAATTTATGTAAAGTGCTTATTTTTTCAGAGTTCGCAAAATCCGATTTCCAAGTTGACAAATTTTCGTTATCTCCCCCCCCCCAACCATAGCCCTTCGCTACGCCCCCGCTATCGAGAGTAAATAGATAACAACGGAATTTCTTCCGTTCTTATCTATACGTTGTTTTACGTAATTATATCACCAAGATGGAATATTAAGTTGTGTACTTTACATGTGGACCATAAATATTTTGATTGCGAAATTTTGCATGACTGCAAAAGATTATTCTGTAAAAATATGCTGTTTTGGGTAAAAATGACTTTTAAAATGAATTTTAAAATTATTACATATGAATCAAAGTATTTGAACCACCTTTATATATATATATAATAAAATATTTAAAATGCGTTTTTGATCAATATAGGTTATTTGAAGGAAAGGACCCAATTCTCACCGTAGCAGATCCCGGTCTACTCAGAGATATCCTCGTGAAAGACTTTCATGTTTTTAGTAGCAGAAGGGTGAGGAATTTTTAATTTTTTTCCCATTTGGTAGAATCAAATATCATCATGAATAAGAAATTTACGAAGTCATGTTTTTTACAACTCACAAAGAAATTTTTCTACACTCAGAATTCCAGAAAACGAAAAAAAGCAAAACATATATTTGAAGAATCTTTTTGTATCGTATTTGTATGAACTCGAAAATATTTTGATCCTTGAACAAACATATTAAAAAACTTATTTTGAAATAAGATTTACCAAAAAAAGAATTAGGTGACATTTTCAACTGTTTTACAAGAGATATTGGAAAGGGGTGCTAAGAGTTTCTAAAGAGCAATTCTTACGAAGATTTTCCCTAAGAGACTGAAGGACTGGTATCATATATTGTTCTATTTTGCTTAAACATTTCCAAAACAAAACGCAATGGTACACTTAGCCTTTTTCGTAGATTTTTACTTGATCCGAATCTGCCTCTCATGTATTCCAATCCCACAACTACCACCACTCAAAAACTGCCATTCCCATTATAAAGAATACCCTTTATTAACGAGATGACTGCATTAATAACAAATTTCAAAGTGAAACATTTTTTTTTTTTAGTTTTTTTTATCTTTATCAGAGGTTCTTAAATTCTGGTTTTCTGAACATTGGTTTTCGATAAATACTTCGGCGATGATCCGAGAAATGGGAATTAAAATACGGAGTGCTTAATTTTTTGCTAATGTACACCAAATCACTACAAAATATGTGTTTCGATGAGTATAATTTGAATGACTTTCTTTTTGTGGTTATTAGAGCATTTGGAATATACTGACGAAACGCTACGAGTACAAAGGATATGATGAATGATAAGGTGAACTATGCAGCTTATTCATTGCAAGAATATTAACTCGACTCGTAAAAATAACGAAATACGTGTAAAAACTTGATTTTTATAAACATTTTGAGAATTTATTCTATAAAATGTGGAAAAAATAAAAGTTTGATATTTATTTTAGGATTTTCCTATTGACGATCCCATTGTGAGTAATATGGTATCTCTTTTAAGTGGAGAGAAGTGGAAACGGGTCAGGACAATTATTACTCCTGCTTTCACATCGGGAAAAATGCGAAAAGTGAGTAACTAAGTCTTCTTTTTTAGTAAAATTAAGCAAAAACAAAAACGTACTACATGGCACTTAGAAGAGTGAAGCTGTTTCATCAAACAGACAAAAATATTTTATGAGACTATTCTATTTGATAAGAACAAAACATTTCTTAAGATGAGTAGATAGATTAGAACATTATGTTTGTCTTTCGCTGGCTCTTTATGATTTGTTTTGCAAGCTTTTTACTAAAAAATCTTGATTATGCATATGCACCGGTATTAATTTAGATAGTTTATAACAATTATAATGTTGCTTGTTGATTAATTTGTTTAAAAGTTCTGAGGAGTCACCTAATTGAGACATTTAAATGCAGTTGGTTTCTAAAGAGTTCAAAGGAAATGAGGATGAGGATTTCTACCAGAGAGAACAAATGTGAATGAAAGGTTTTTTTTTTTAATATTATTCAGTTCAAAATACTTAAGAACAGAGCCTGATGTAGGGGGATCAAGGGGATCATGCCCTTTCCCCCCCCCCCTCATCCCCACTTTGAGAATGCTGGTAATGGTAATAGAGGCAAATATTATTAAACATGGAATATTCATGCATTTTTCAATCAGTTTTTTAAGCATCTCTAAAATGGAGCATGAAACCTTATACTGTAATGGAAATACGGTCCCTTGGCCACAACTTTTATTTTTTTCACGCTCGATTGAGTTTCGTCTCCCTCCCCATTATATTTTCTTCAACATCCGGTAATGATGATCCAATAATGAACGCAAACGTGTAAAACGGTATTTGGAAGCCAAACCTGAAAAACACGAAATTAGTCCATATAGTTTCTAAAAAAAAATGCTGTGACCTTCGAGTCAGTACACCAGTTCAAAAAGTTCAAGAAATTAATAATTTCATAGCTTATGTGAAGGTTTAATCTGGACGAATGAATGTTTCTGAAGAGAAGAGCATTCATTTGATATTTTTATTTCAAAAATCCTAGACATACACAAAACTTTTAGTTTTTTACTCTTTCTCAACTTTTTGAAATAAAATAAATACAGTATATTTCGCTCAGTCCGTTTATTAATTTTATTTCTGTGTCTTGATATTTTGAAAATGCTCCTAACCGTGAAACTTCTCTCTCCTGCTCAGTTCTTCTCCAAATAGGCAGAAAAAATCTTTCAATGTTCTTAATTTGTGTTAATATATTCAAAGTGTTTAACATATTCATTATAACAATTCAGTTTCAAAGTTTCATGCTGAGATTCACATAAGGCCCACATCAACAACAGTAGTTTTCAGGAATATAACTGTTCTATTTCAAAAGGGCAGAAAATTTGTTAATAAATGAATTTTCTTAGAACAAAGCGCCTCTAGTTAACGTACGACATATAATAAATGAAAATTAATCCTCAAGACAATCTTCGAGATGAACTCGGAAATTTACTTTAAGACTTCTTTAAGTCTAAGTAGTTTCTCTAATTAGTAATATTATATATATATTCTCTAAAGTAACATTTTCATGAACATTATTATTTATTTATTTTTAGGAAAATATGTTATTGTTTTTTTCTTTTAGATGACAAATATCATTAATGACTCCGCTAAAACAGTAACAGAGAATTTGCGCATTGCGTCAGAAAAAGGAACTCCTGTTGACTGCAAGAGGTAAGAATTTAACATAAGTTTTACCTTGATTACTCAATTGTACTTGATTACTGAAAGTATTATTCATTTATTATTCACAGAAAGAAGAACTTATTACTGTAGGGGTCGGCAAATCATGACACGCGAGGGCATTTAATGTGGCTCGCGTCTCGAACTGGTAAATGGTTCGTGGTGCTATTCGGTGAAGCAAGCTGGAATAACAGCTTGCTAATGGCGCTGTGGACGGCTGTCACAGAATCAATCGATCCTCCAGTAGCACAGATCCTTGCTTACCAATGTATGTGTCTTCTCAAAACTTTTTTCAATTACTGTCGAATGGTTTATTCCCACACTTTCACTATATGCGGGTATTTCCACTCCCCCTCATGAAGTACAAAAATCTTTCCCCTCTCAAATGCCTTAAGATGGTGATATGGTAGATGTGCACATTGTCTTGGCATTCCGTATAGGATTATCTTTCTACAGGCTTTGGAATAACTCAGACGTTTACTGGCCGCAAACTCAGGGAACATATCTTACCTCCGCTTAATGCCCCACCCTGCCCTTGGTCAGTAGGGTCCTAACAGCTGGCCAGTGGGTCTCCTTCCCCCAACCTTCTCGGTGACTCGGTGTCCTGGTGGCCTGGATATTTAGGCCATTGTGGGCAAAGAAAGTGTGCTCAGAGGTAAAAGAACCAACCCTGGAGCATTTAGCTGAGGCTGCGGCATATCTTGCCTTATAATGCCAACACTTTCCACCTGTTATGTCTTACATTTGCTTAAAAATCGGACCACTTCTTCTAAGTAGTGCAATTTCAATGTCACAGCACCTACACTGCTGGCCACTAAAAGTGCAATACCAGAAAAGACAAGAGATATCAAAGCCATATTTATTGAATACAAAACTTATGTTACAAGGATCAAATGATCGTAAATAAAACACGATTAGACTTGTGGAATATAAAGAAATCAGTATCTTGAGTAGTCAACATGAGCGGCAATAACCGCTGCTACACGGTCCGGCATTGAGAGGATGAGACGTCGGATGTGTGTTTGGAGAATGTCAGTCCATGTAGTTTCGATACGTAGCCAAAGTTCATCTGTTGTAGCAGTTGCTGGTGTCTAGTGTGCTAGTCGTCGTGATATCATGGACTAGACATGTTCAATTGGGGACAGATCCGGTGAACGCACAGGCCAAGGCAGAAGTGTCACATTGTGGCTATCCAGGAATTGTTGGACGATGCATGCCATATGTGGTCGGCATTGTCCTGTTGGTAAATGGCACCAGAGAGCCACTGCAGATAAGTTAGACAACAGGCTCCAACACCTCAGTGATGTAATGCTGGCTGTTCAAAGTACCGGTAATGCATATGAAGCGTGTGCGTGAGTGGAGTCCAAAGTCATCCCATACTAAAACACCAGGGGCAACACCTGTATGGCACTGCATCGTGCATGTCTCACTGAACCTATCGCCGCGGTATCCCCAGATACGGATTCGTCCATTTGAAGCATACTGAAGCGGGATTCGTCTGAAAAGACGATGCAATGCCATTCGCACATCCATGCACGACATTCTTGGCACCATTGCAGTTGCATACGCCTGTGTTGTACAGTCAATGGTAGCCGAAGCACTGGCCGCCTAACAGAAATGTCCCGATGTTGCAGACGACGTCCAACCATATTTCCTGATACTGGTTGATGTGCAACAACTATAGGGGTATCAACCTACTCTCTGTTCCAGGTAAAGTTCTTTCCATGATTGTGCTTAATAGAATTAAGCATCTGGTTGACAGGCAAATGCGTGATGAGCAATGTGGTTTCAGAAGTGGTAGGGAATGTGTAGATCAGATAGTTTCACTTAGGCAGATTCTTGAGAAATGTTTAGAGTTTCAGAAATCTTTGGTTGCCAGCTTTGTTGATTTAAAAAAGGCTTTCGGCTCTGTTGATCGTCATAATTTGTGGTTGTTTGTGAGATCATACGGTATACCAGACAAGTTAGTTAACATAATGAAAGGTCTCTATAATAACACTGAGTCTTATCTGAGAGTTGGTAAGGCTTGTAAAAATTGGTTTAGCATTACTTCTGATGTTCGACAAGGGTGCATTTTGTCTCCTTTTCTCTTTAGTTTGGTTAGTGATTATGTTATGCGAAATTCACTTCAAGGGAAAGATTTTGGTCTTAAACGGGCTGGAAATACGAAACTTTCTGACTTAGATTATGCTGATGATTTAACCCTTTTGTCAAATGATGTTGATGAGATGAACTCTTTCATTAGGGCTGTTGATGAAACTGGCAGTAGAGTAGGTTTGGTTTTAAACACAAAAAAAACTAAAGTGATGAAAATTGGTCAGGCAGGTTGTGATTCAGTTCAACTGAATGGTTGCAGTCTTGAGCAGGTGTCACAGTTTAATTACCTTGGGAGCTATGTAAGAGATACTGGTGATGTGCGGCATGAGATTAACAGACGAATAGGGATTGCTGCCGAGACGTTTGAGAATCTATGGAGATTGTGGAGAAATAGTCGTATACACCTAAAGACTAAAATTAGCCTGTATAATAGTTTGGTTCTTTCTAGGGTTAGTTATGGTAGTGAAACCTGGACGCTGTGTAAACAAGATAACAGGAAACTAGATGCTTTTGATTCTAGATGCTTACGTAGTATCTTGGGTATTAGGTGGTTTAACTTCGTAACTAATGATGAGGTTAGGCAAAGGAGCTGCAACCTCCTTTAAGCAGCATATTGTGCAGAGAGAGACTCCTCTGGTTTGGCCATGTTGCCCGTATGGATAATTATAGATTGGCGAATAGGGTTATGAACAGTGTGCCTAGAGGCCTCAGAAGGAGGGGGAGACCGAGGATGCGGTGGACAGACAATGTCAAACAGGATCTTGTTAGAATTGGTGTGCAGTGGTCGGATGCAGCAGATATAGCTCAGAACATACATGCTTGAAGAATTCAAGCTGCACGGTCTGGTTGGACCTCCGAAGCCCATGGCTGCTTGATGATGATGATGATGATGATGATGATGATGATGATGATGATGATGATGATGATGATGATGATGATGATGATGATGATGATGATGATGATGATGATGATGATGATGATGATGGCTTATCTGACAAGGCAGGGAAAGTAGTTAGACAGCACAACAAAAGAGGCTTGTACCAGATAATTAATATTTACCCCCGGAGGAAACGGACACGTATACAGGGATTGAAGGATAGACATAGTAAGGTTATTGAAGGTAAGGATTCTGTCATGGATGGATGGGATGAACATTTCAAAGATTTTTTAAACAATATGGTTACTTTTACTCCCATTGTCTGTAACGCTGATAAATTCATTACTGGTCTGATTGTTGGTCCTATATCACGAAATGTTACTTTGCCTAACTCTAAATTAAAACTGCATAAATCCCCACGGAAAGATTACAGAGCCTGAGAAATTTCTGCTGAAATGCTTAGAACTGGAAACGTTTGTGTTGTCCCATGTCTAACTGAAATTGGGAATATTTTTCATGATAAAGGTGTTGTTCCTAAGGATTTTACTAGAGCTATTATTATCCATATTTTTAAAAAGGCGACCGGAGTTCTTGCGATAACAATAGAGGAATCAGTCTACTTTCTGTTCCAGGTAAAGTTTTTTGCATGATTATGTTTCATAGAATAAATAATGTGGTTGATGGACAATTCAGTGATGAGCAATGTGTAGTACGGGATGTATGGATCAGATTTTTTTTCATCTCGGCAGATTCTTGAGAAATGTTGAGAGTTTCGGAAACTTGTGGTTACTAATGTTATATATTTTGAAAAGCTTTTGACTCTGTCGATCGATATAATTTCTGGTTGATCATTAGATCATATGTAATATTTAACAAGTTAGTTATTGTAATGAAAGCTTTCTATAATAATACTGAATCGTTTGTGAGTTGATGAATCTGGTAACGATTAGTTTAGCATTGCTAGTGAAGTTCGAGAAGGGTGCATTTTGTCTCATTTACTTTTTAGTAAGACTATTGATTATGCAATGTGGAATTATTTGAAAAAAGAAAGATTTTGGCCTTACTGTCTAAATATTTCACAAATTCCTATTTTGATTGTGCGGATGATTTGGCCTTATTGTCTATTGATATTGAGGAGTGAATTCTTTCGTTAAGGCTATTGATGACTCTGGAGGTTGAGTAGGTTTGGCGATAAACAGAAAGGAAACTAAAGTGATGACTAAAGTGAATTGTTCAGACAGGTTGTGATTCTGTTAATCTGAATGGTTGCACCCTTGAGCAAATGTCTCAGGTTAATAATCTCGGGAGCTATGCAACAGATACTAGTAATGTGCGGTATGAGATAAACAGAACAGGAATTGCTGCTGGGACTTTTAAGAATCTATGGAGAGTGTGGAGAAATAGGCAACTATACTTAAAGACTAAAATTAGATTGTAAAATAGTTTTGTTCTTTCTAGAGTTAATTATTGCAGTGAAACATGGACCCTTTGCGAACTAGATAACAGGAAACTTGATTCCTTCGATTCTAGATGCTTATGCAGTATCTTGGGCATTAGGTGGTTCAACTTTGTGAATAATGATGAGGTTAGGCAAAGGAGTCGGCAGCTTCCTTTGAGAAGCATATTGTGGAGAGAGATTCCGTTGGTTTGGCCATATTGCCCGTATGCATTGCTATAGACTGGCAAATAGGTTTATGACACCATGCCTAAAGGTCTCGGAAAAAGAGAGAGACCTAGGATGCGATGGGAAGATGCTTGTTTGGAGAACACTATTATACAGTCGTGTTGGACCTCCATTGCTCATGACTGCATGAAGAAGTTTTATGCATATATGTATACATAATAGGTTATAAGGTAACTTGCGCATCTATTCACCAGGGGTTGTCAACCCACAAAAAGAAAATACAGGAATAGACTCTATCTCTTCTGAAGCCGGTCAGTGCAGCATGTTCAGAATCCATAATAAAGTTCAAAACCATACATGTTCCAGTTAGTGTAAGTGGTCAGCACCAACACCATTTGAGATTGTCCACTCCTCAGCAGGGTAAAGGAAATGAAAAAAGTAGAGATAGTAGTCCAGAGCAATATCCCACACTAGTCTGATAGTCACCTCTTCTGTTCCCTTCCAGAAGAGAATATTTCTTTTGAAAGGTACTAATTGTCTGCAGCACGAGAAGGCCGGGCTCACTTTACTCGGCGTTTCTTTGCATCATCACGAGGGATTAGTACATAGCTCTCCTCCTAGCGTATGTCTAGCTCTCTCCCAGTGTATCCTAGGTCTCCCCTCCAGTGTACGCATAGCTACCATTTACACAATTTGCATTATAGTGCGCAATATAATTAATAATTTGTTTGACGGAGAACTGCGTAATAAATAGTGTGAATTCAGAAGTGGCAAGGAATGTATAGATCAATTTTGTACCTCGTTTTTACTGAAAACGAGCTAATGTTTTCGTTCTGTTGTCTTTCTGTCTGTAGACATTCACCTTCTTTATTTCTAGAGATAAATTAAGAATTTTTTTTAAGTATTGCCGGAAATTGATGAAATATTAGGATTTATGCTTTCGGATTCTCCAATAACCATAATTTATTCTCTAACCATGGAAATTTTTAAAATGGTAATATATTAAACGAATAATACTGCAAGCGATGTAATTATATTAGAAAAATAGAAATTCCGGTTGTGAAATTTGAATGTCATGAGGTCATTGAAAGCAATGATTTTTACCTTTATTCCTATGGGGAATGGGAAAACAAACAGACAAATAACGTTCTGGCATCTCATATCGACTCTAAAAGTAAATGTTTGGTACTGTATTTGATAATATTAGGCTATTGTGTATTCGCATGAAATATGTCATACCCAGTTATGTTATTGTTACCATCGATAGATTGTTTGGAGCCTTTACCATGGATGTGATCGCCAGCAGCGCATTTGCTACGAAGATCGACTCTCATAACGATCCCAACAATCCTTTCGTTACCAATGCTCGAAGGGCAATGACGGAAGGCGGCCTTTGGAATATAATTCTCTTCTGTAAGTAAAGTTAACCAAACTCTGAGTAACCAAAAAAAGACAACACTATTTAATTATGTTATGCATTTTATAAAAGTCTTAGCTAATAAAAGGGAATTCTCATTTAAGCTGGCAATGAATGAAGTAATTTCTCATGGAGAACAAATATTTGTTTGCTCTAATAAAACATATTTTGGACATTACTTTTCTAGTAAACAGGGAATACCAACTATCCTTCGGCGGTTTTACATTTTATTTCATATGCTCTGTTGCAGTTGGCAGTTTTACTACTGCCAACTGCAACAGACGACGAATCGATATTTTTGCTCCATTGTTGGCAGTTTTACTACTGCACTATTGTTGGCAGTTTTACTACTGCCAACAATAGTGCATATAATGTGACATAAATATTTGCTTTATATTGCAATTGTTTATCGAACTGCAGTCTTTTTTCATTTCCCAGGTTTTCGGCGCTCACCAAAGTTCACTACTTCACCTTCATAATCTGATACAAGTTCCCTAAGACTGTAATAGAACACACTGAGCGAATACCAAATATTGTGTTGAGCCACCTTTCGCACGGGTAACGGCCCGTAACGCTTGACATCGATTCCACTAGATGTCTGAAGATAGCAGAAGGGACTGCGATCTCCAAGACATCCCACAGTTACTGAACGGAGGATGGGATATTTCTGTACCGTCCGGATCCGGTGACATGTCGCATTATTGTTCTGAAATATTCCATCCCTATCTGAGAACAGGTGAAACATACAGAAGTACACCTAGTCTAATAAGAGCTGCCAGTAGCCCATTACTTGTGTGAAAGTCGGTCTATATGCAACAAGGTACCTAATTCGGAACAACGAAGCATACTCCTTATCATGATGCTATCGCCACCAACCAGGACAGTGGACATAACACAAAAGGTCCATCCACTCATGTTATCGTTTCTGCTCTACACAAAAACGTTCATTTGCGTGGCGGAGCAAAAATATCGATTCGTCGAGCCAGTATATTTTTTTCCTCTACTTCATGTAGTATAACACCAGGATATGCTGGCGATGATGACTTCTGGTGAAGACTGGGTATTTTGAAAGTCTTCAGCTCCAGAACCCCATATCGTCATCTGGAATATTAGCTTTGTGCTTTCTACATTTAATTGCAGTGTCAACTGTAACATAGTGATTTGTCGTATTAGGTGTTGCATCCTTCGCCACCTTCGCTCCCCATGGGCATCCACTTAACATACCCCTTAACAATTTCATCGGCAGGATTTGACTTCCCCTGATTCGCGATATTTTATGAACACCAATAAGGTATGCCATTTCCAAGACCTAAGACCAGACGTCCAAGCCCAACTCTGATGCTCTTTTAGAACTCAGTCATATCCATAACTCTTCTCATAACTGCAACCTTTACACCTTGGCTTACATGACCATATCTCCTAATATATTGAACTTGTGTGAGGTTTTGCACCGTCCTTTACATTGAGGTCGCATGTCCCGTTCTGCACGGGGATGTGCATAATCCAATGATCATTCAGTGTAAACTCGCATGGGCTTCGATAAAGATAATCTGGGGATAGCTAGAAGCAAATTTATGTTCAGAAGATAATGATGATAGTCTCACGGTGGATTTTTGAACTGTTGGGATATTTCGGAAGCTCGAATCATTACAATTTTTTCAAATAAATTATTAAACGACTACAGAAAAATAGAAGAAAAAGTGAAATAATATTATATGTCTGTATATATGTGTTTGTTTTCGAACGACCTAAAATAATCCATGGATCCATCAGAGACTTACAAGTATTTCGAAACAAAAGAAAAATAAATACACCAATGTAAAATGTCACAAGATCCAATAAAATCAGAGAGTATTCTTTCCAACAACACTATTGCCAGTTATACATTATAATAATAATAATCTTTTTTTTTCTTTTTTATATCACATTTGCATCATATTTAAAGCAATGAAATAATATATATATTAGTTTCATGTTAAGCTACTTCAAAACGATTTCTAGTAATTATCTGCTAAGACTTTTGCAATAAACATGATTCGATTTGCTTCACCTTTTTACACAGTTAATTTTTAAATGAGAAAACTGTCAACAAAACCATGAAAGATTTTTACCTACAGAACTTTATATATCATCCTAATTTTAAAATTCGTGAGAATAATTTTGTTTCAGCAAGAAATATTTATCTCGAGTTAGTAATTTTTCTCAAAGTTTCATTGTTTTGGCTTAACAGATGTAGTTTCCAGAAGAAAAAAAAAAGTTATTAATTATCATTAAAAATTATTAATAATTATTAAATAATATTATTATTATATAATTATTAAAATTATTTATTATTAACCTTCTTTCAATTCTTAGAGCATTACAGAAACATGGTGAAATATTTTATTTCCTGAATTTATAATAATTTTCAACAGCCAATTTCAATATTTCTTAATATCAAATTTGCCTGTTTATGAATATTTATATATATATCGCTTATAAAAATGATTCTCTTTTCAGTTATGCTTCCCACATTTATCGTGAAAACGTTAAACATTAGCTTTATGGACCCAAAAACGTTGCATTTTTTCCGTGACGTCACAATGCAAGTGATAGAAGAAAGAAGGAAAAAGAATCAAGTTAGTAAAGTTTTATTTTTTCTTCTTTAATCTCCTCGAAACAAATGATTATTTCTTTCTTTTAATAAATCCAGGTTTCTTTAAGAAACGTTTTTTGTAGAAAAAATTAATTTCAGTTTTAATACTGTATATTTCACAAAAATATTCAAAAAAGTCCATGTTATTAAAAGTTCAGTAACTTCGAAAATAAGCTGCTTAGTGAAAAGGCTACAGAAAATAAATTTAAGATATCACTGCAATCACTTTAACTTCAATTTTTTAATTCAAATTGTTAAAAATTTCATTAATAATCATTTAATATTCAAAGAGTTCAAAATTTTCACCATTCAAACTCTAAAATTATTTAATACTCAAACAGTCATGCACATATAACGGAAATAACATAAGGTCATTCTCGGTTCTACATTCTACATTTTCAAGAATTGACTCCCTGTTCAATTAATGTTTAAATTAACGTTAAAATTAAATTTTGTTTAATCAGTTAACGCTAGCAGCACTTATAAACGACTTAATCTGTTCGGACTTGCATTACTGCGCATTTCTCCCTTCTGACCATCATTAACCACTTAAATATTTTGTACCAATTTTCAGCAACTTCCCAGCTACCTATATTTAATAACAGGTATTAGCTACCTTTTGGCTTTTCTTTGGCAATTTTATAATATTTTTTCCGATCGTGAGAAGTTTGCAAGTTGGATTAATCACGATTACATCGCATCCAACCGACTGACGATGTGTTTCACAGTATCTATGTAACTTATGAGCTGTGGAAAGACGAAAACTTTCAATGTCAGATATAAAGGCCCTTCAAGCCTTCCTCCGTGCATACTCAGATTCTGAAAATTGGGTTACATGCACTTTGTGCTTGTAACCCAATTTTCATTTTATGAAAAGAAAGCTGATTTTTGGTAGTGATGAAATAAACCGTTAACAAATTTAACGTCATTTCTTAAGGGAAAAATTAATTCAATTTACAAACACATTTCATGGTACGCATTACATTCATAACTTAAGGTTCACCTTTAAAATAAAATAAATAAATACCCCCTCAAGCAGCTGCTTGCCACAGAGGTCTGACAGGAGCCTGTCAGTTTATATGCCATAGTAGAAGGTCGTGAGGATGGCAGGATCACCTTTAGGCCTCTTAATTAAATTAAAGGTCGATTCTGGCACACATCCATGCTCTAGTCTGCATACCTAGACTAAAGCATCAAACCCTAGAATTACAAATTAAAAGCTTGGTGAGATGTTTGATAATCCGAGGTAGAATACATAACTATTATACACATTCACACTACTATATACATTCATCGCCAGATCATTATGACTACCACTGTCTCGATAAGTAAACGAGTTCCACAGCATTTAGCAGTGAAATCACAGAACAGTGTGAAGTACACACCGAAGAGCTAAAACATTATGATCACCTGCCTAATATGATGTTGGTCCTCCACCTGCCGCCAAAACAGCTCTTACTCGGAGAGGCATGGACGCTACAAGTTTTCTAAAGGTGTCTTGTGGTATCTGGTACCAACATGTCACCAACAGATCCTTTAACTCTTGTAAGTTATGTGGTTGAGTTGCCGAATATCGGATACGCTGTTCCAACACAAATCACAGATGCCCCATTGGATTGATATATGGGAAATTTGGTGGCCAAGGCAATACCTTGAAGTCTTCCTCGTGTTCCGCGAACCATTCTCGAACAATCCGGCCATTGTGACATGGCGTGTTATCCTGCTGAAAGAAGGCACTATTAGAGAGGAATGTACCTGGTCTGACCTGTCTGTAAGGTACCTACTGTACCTGTACCTGGTCTGAAAGGATGTACCTGGTCTGCAATGATGGTTAGGAAGGTGGTAGACGTCACAGTTTCCTGCACATGAATGACTGAACCCATGGTCTTCCAGCAGGACATTACACAAAGCATTACCTTCCTCCACCGGCTTCTTTTCGTTCCACAGTGCATCATGGTGCCACTTCCCCCAGGTAAATGATGCACACGTATCCGGCCGTCCATCTGGTGCAACAGGAAACGAGATTCATTGGACCAGACGATAGTCTTCCAATTATTCAAGTTGCAGTTTTGATGCTCGCATGCCCATTGTACGCACTTTCGATGGTGAATTGAGGTTAGCATGGGCACTCCAAGCGACCTGTGGCTACGTAGCCTCATTTTCAGCAGGGTTCAATGTACTCTGTGCTGTGACACATTTCTCCCTCACTAGCATTCAAATTACGGGCGAGTTGCGCCACATCATCCCTTCTGTTGGCTCGTACCATACAGCAGGGGTTCTCAATGTGGGGTACGCTGCAAAAATTTTTTGATACGCTCTGAGAGCTCAAAGGTCGCTAGATTTAGTAATAAAGTCGCTAAGTGGGCAACACTGCTGTGCAAAAATGCTACTTTTTTGTGTTTATCGATATAGGTAATTTATTAATACAAAATTTAATTATATATATTCCTATTGTTATCGTCTATTCCTATTGTTATACTATAACTACAGTTTTATCTATCTATCTATACAAGGGGTATGTCAGTTATGTACACATTTCCAGGGGGGTACGTGAAGCATAAATGATTGAGAACCACTGCCATACGGGATAACCTTCGCTCATCTCTAGCATCGACGAGCAATGGTTGGCCCCACACCTTGCCGACGGTTTAAGGTTTTTCCCTCCTCGGATCACTTTCTGAAGGTTCTAACCACTGCTGATAGTGAGCACCCCACAAGCCTTGCCGTCTCGGAAATGCTCTGACCAGTCGTCTGGCCATTACAATTTCGCCTTTGTCAAACTCACTTAAGTCTGTTGCCTTTCCCATCTGAAGAACAAGAAAAACACTGATTAACACAGCTCAGTATCAGGTGTTATTTATACCGTTTCATGACCTTCACACGCTTCGTTGTTTCCCTGCAGTTGCTTCGATTTGCATGAAGATTCGCTGGTCAAAATGTTTTGGCTATCCGGTGTATATATATAGACAGCACGATCAAGCCTTGTCAATTCGCTAGTACGAAGCGCATGAAAAGAAGAAAGGGAAGGACTCTCCAGAATTGGAACAGGGAATGATTATCAGCAAAGAGGAAGACGGGTGCTGCATCTCAGTAACCGCAGGCATTGTTGGCTGTTTGAGAGTCACAGTAGTGAAGTATGGCGGGAATGGTCTGAAGAGGGACACACACATCTACCCAAATGACAGACCGCCACTTATTGAGAGTTGAGGTGAACGCTGGTTGGCATGTTTTGTCTAGGACAATATACAACTCACGCTCCCTCAATTAATGGCAGACTACAACTAGGACACACAATGAAACGTTTCCGAGCACAAAGTCCAGCGATTGCTCTTGAGAATAGGACTAAGGAGTCAGCTACCCAGGCTAGTGGATTGTGGTTTCGTGGCAACTCCCTGAAGGTGTAGTGCAGTCTCTGTATTGCGGAACACCGGGATTGCCACACATTATTACGTTGCCCGATCATATATCCATGCTGAGCGACTGTCATCGGCAACTTCCCATATACTGGGCATGGGATCACCGTGACTGGACATTGGACAACTGGAAAAGAGTTGCCTACACCAATGAGTCCAGATTCCAGCTCCCACATGGTGATGGACGGGTCTGTATTAAACGGCACACAGATGAATAGCTGCAATTAGACTGAACGTTGGATGAAAACAAGCCGATGGCAGCGGTATCATAGTATGGGAATTGTTCTCATTGATATCACTAGGTCTCTTCATCACTGTTGAACACACCCTTTGCCGCCAGATCCTACCTAGCATTGTTTCAGAGCAAGTGGTGCGCTACAACATGTGACTGTGTATCTGAATGGGACAACTCTTTCAGCAAGATGTCGGCCTGTGTCACAAAGCCCTCAGTATACACGAATGGCTCAAGAATCGTATCCAAGTATTTTGTGTGTGTCCCAGCCGCCAAATTCTCCGACATAAATCCCATCGAACATTTGTCGGATGCATTGGATCGCAGTCTACGACAGTTCCTTGCTCTGTCGCCGTCTAAAAGTCTCATTTGTATTCAGAAACTCCGAGACGTCATTCAGTCCAGCTGGTATAGAATAACTAATGACAACTTCCACTGGCTAGTGTAGTAGATGTCATGCTGGGTGCAAGCGGTTATCGCGGCGAAAGCGGCCCAACATGTTATTAGGCAAGTGGTCATAATATTATAGCTCATGAGTGTAGTTTAGGGAGTTTCTCTCTATGTGTGTCTGCCTGTTTGTTCGATAATTCCTCCTAAACCGTAAGAGCTAGGACTATCAAATTTCGTCTACGGCTTCATCTCATCGTAACATAATGCACAGTAAAGGTTTTTGTCCCTAGGAAATAACGCCTTCGTCCAAAAGGTGTCCGTGAAATGTCTATTGGTTGATAAATTTGAGCATTGATAACGTACTACTCCATAACTTCAATCTCTCCATTGATAAGGTAGGCGACGGCAGTTGCGGTGTTTTTAATATCGATACACCAAAGTTAGGAACACGATCGTTAAACCCTACGGAACTGAACAAAAGGGCGGTCATCGCACCAAAATCGGGACTGATCGTTCAAGTAGCTGCGGAATTAAGGGAAGCCGAAAACTTCTATCACCAATGATATCACCGTGAACGTATACAAGAAGCGCGTGTTCGTTCGAATCACCTTGCTATATTTTATTGCTATTTAATCCCAGCATTCAGTAGTAAGAGTGCAATATATGATCAGAAAAATATTTTCATATAATTTATTGACATATAATTACATTAGATTAACAACAACAAAAAATACAACCATAATCATAAAAAACAAGTCAATGAACGAAAGGTAGAAAAGATTTGAAATTAATAGATCCAATGTGTTATTTTCAGCGTTTCGTAACGTAAAAATTAATAGAATCCAATGTACACACTGAAGAGCCAAAACTTCGGCTTCTTCAATTTGTTTACATTTTCATTATATTACATTTTTCTTACATTTCTTGGGACAGAATTAAAATCTTTAGAGGCTAAATTACCATAATTATCAAATGAGACTTTTAGACGGACTCATGAAGCAAAGAATCACTGTATTATTAAAAGAAAATATCTTAATATATGTGGTTAACATCTGTAATTAATATCTCTAAAATTAAATTGTTAACTAATATCTGTAAATGATTGATAGGTAGTCACTGGAAGGAGAACTGTAAACCAATCCTCTGTGATGATGCATAGAACCGGCCAGGCCTAGCACCTAATGTCCGACCACGCCTTCTCATGGTGCAGACCATTAGTACCTTTCAAAAGAGATACTCTCTTGTGGAAGTAACGGAAGCGGAGGGCTGCCAGATTAGTGTGGCCTACTGATCTGGACAACCCTGGCTACTTTTATTTTTTTTTCTACCCTGATGAGGAGTGGAAAACCACACGCGGTCCTGGTGCTGACCATATAAACCCACTGGACTGGACTGAATTAAGGCTCTGAGCTTGATTATGGATCCTGAATTTGCTGCACTGGTGGGCTTCTGTGGAGGGAAAATCTTCCGCTCTGTTTTCTGTTTCTTTGTGTATTGACAGCCACAAGTGAATAGATTCACACGATATGTTTATCAGCTGGTGGATATTCCTGAGCAGAGGTCATCGCAGGCACCTGAACTCTTTGCTTCTACTGTCATCGTCAAATTCTACATTGGAAGAAGTCTTCCATTGTAGAAGGCTTCAGCCTTTAGTGGTGTGGGAACGGGTCTTTGCCCCATGTCTGCGATAAGGGTGCTGTTAATATTGTCGCCATTTCCTCTCTCAATAAACATAGTTTCTTTAAACATCCCACTAACGTTTTCTCTCCATAGGTAGTTGGAATGTGAGGACTCTACACAGAGCTTTTTCTCTTGATGTCCTCACACAAGAATTCCACCATTATAGTTTAGATACTCTCGGCTTGCAAGAGATCAGATGGACAGAAAAAGGTCACATTCTTAAAAATAATCTTAAATTTCTCTTTTCAGGGAGGGACGAAAATAAGCATCACCAAGGCGTGGGTCTGCTTCTCAGCAGACACGCTAGTGATGCTCTTCTAGGATATGAGTACATTAATGAAAGGTTTCTTGCAGCAAACTTTCAGACAAGCGTTAAAGACTTGAATGTTATATGCTGTTATGCCCCCACTGAGGATGCCAATGAGGATGAGAAGGATATTTTTTATGGACAACTTCAGGATATTTTGAATTCTGTCAAGAAAGGAGATATTACCCTTGTTCTAGGTGACTTCAATGCCAAAGTTGGTACTGACTCTGACCTTTGGGGAGGGGTGATAGGCCCTTTTGGTATTGGTAGCTGCAATGGCAATGGGCAACATCTCCTACAGGTAAGTAAACTCAATGGTTTCAGAATAACTAACACTTATTACAAACACTGCGACATAGAATAGTACACATGGGTTTCACCTGATGGGCTGCATAAGAATATGATTGATTAGATATTAATTAACAGCAAATGGGCTACTTCTGTTAGGAATGTAGGTTATGTAGGTTTGTTAGGTCATATAGGGGAGCTGAAACTGAATCTGACCATTGTCTTGTCAAAAGAAGTGTCTTGCAACTTAAACTTGAAAAGTATTGTGCTAGGGTTAAAAAATTTACCTTTAATACTGAAGCTCTGAAAGACCCAGTTATAGCTAAAGCAAACCCTGTTATAGCTTTTTGGAAACTAACAGTACTCTTTTGAGAAAAAAGGAGCATATGAGGCAGAATTATTTAAGTGATAAGGCACTTGAGCTTATTACAGAAAGAAGGAACTGCAGGAATGTCTTTAATCAGTACCCTACTAGTCCTAATAGAAAGCATAATTACAGAGAGCTTAATAAACGTGTAGAGGATCAGTTAGCTGCTGATAAAAATATTTGGCTTGATGGCTTGGCTGACAAAGACGAGGAAGCAGTTAGGTAGCACAACAGCAGAAAGCTAAACCAGATAGTTAATGTTTTGTGTGGTAGAAAACGGACAGGTATACAGGGATTGAAGGATAAACAAGGTAAGGTTACAGAAGGTGAGGATTCTGTCATGGCTAGGTGGGCTGAGCATTTCAGTGATGTTCTAAACAATGTGGTTAGTTCTACTCCCATTCTTTGCAATGATGATAGATGCATTGGTGGCTTTAATGATGGCCATATTAGAAAATCTGAAATTATTTTGGCTCTTTCTAAACTTAAACTTCATAAATCCCCAGGGGTAGAAGATATCACTACGGAAATGCATAGAACTGGGAATGTTTCGGTTACCACTTGGATGACTGAAATTTTGAATATCTTTTATGTTAAAAGCACGGCCCCTAAGGATTTTACCAGAGGTATTATTATTATCCCTATTTTCAAAAAAGGTGATCGCAGTTCTGTGATAACTATGGGATATCAGCCTACTCTCTGTTCCAGGTAAAGTTCTTTCCATGATGTCAATTGCCATGTCAATTGCGTGATGTGCAATGTGGATTCAGAAGTGGTAGGGGATGTGTAGATCAGATAGTTTCACTTAGGCAGATTCTTGAGAAATGTTTAGAGTTTCAGAAACCTTTGGTTGCCAGCTTTGTTGATTTCAAAAAGGCTTTCGACTCTGTTGATCGTCATAATTTCTGGTTGATTGTGAGATCATATGGTACACCAAACAAGTTAGTTATCATAATGAAAGCTCTCTATAATTAACACTGAGTCGTGTGTGAGAGTTGGTAAGGCTTGTAGAAATTGATTCAGCATTACTTCTGATGTTCAACAAGGGCGCATTTTGTCTCCTTTTCTCTTTAGTTTGGTTAGTGATTATGTTATGCGAAATTCACTTCGAGGGAAAGTTTTTGGCCTTAAATGGGCTGGAGATACGAAAATTTCTGACTTAGTTTATGCTGATGATTTAGCCATTTTGGCAAATGATGTTGATGAGATGAACTCTTTCATTAGGGCTGTTGATGAGACTGGTAGTAGAGTAGGTTTGGTTATAAACAGAGAGAAAACTAAAGTGATGAAAATTGGTCAGGCCAGCATGTAACAGATATTTGGGAGTTATGTAACAGATACTGGTGTTGTAAGCCGTGAGATTAACAGAAGAATAGAGATTGCTGCCGGGACTTTTAAGAATCTATGGAGAGTGTGGAGAAATAGGCGTATACACCTAAAGACCAAAATTAGACTGTATAATAGTTTGGTTCTTTCTAGGATTAGTTATGTTATTGAAACCTGGACACTTTGTAAACAAGATAACAGGAAACTAGATGCTTTTGATTCAAGATGCTTATGCAGTATCTTGGGCATTAGGTGGTTCAATATTGAAACTAATGATGAGATTAGGCAAAGGAGTCGGCAACCTCCTTTAAGCAGCATATCTTGCAGAGAGAGACAATCTGTTGGTTTTGCCATGTTGCCCGTATGGATAATTATAGATGAGCGAATAGGGTTATGAACAGAGTGCCTAAAGGCGTCAGAAAGAAGGGGAGACCTAGGATGCGGTGGGAAGACAATGTCAAACAGGACCTCGTTAGAATTGGTGTGCTGTGGCAGAATGCAGCAGATGTATCTCAGGACAGATATGCTTGGAGAAATAAACTGCGTGGTCTGGTTGGACTTCCGTATCCCATGGCTGCTTGATGATGATGATGATGATCATGATGATGATATGTGGACCACAAATCAGATTTCTTTTAATTACGCGATATTAATGAAACTATAATGGTTTGAAATCAAATAATTTAGATCCTCACATCATCGCACTTCATAAACGACTTACCAGTAAAGCCAATCAATTCACTTTCCCATCTCTAACAGCGTTTTTGATTACTACAGGCAAACACAGGCAATAACATGCAGGATATTACTACGTTGTATATATATATACCAGGTACCACAGAAGATAACGCTTGAGATCTCAACAGTTTAGTGCACATAGCTAAGAAGTACTATATTGACCAGAACCTTCAGCTGCAGTGAAGACATTTTTTAATCGCTGATTCCATGGTAAAACGTTCAAAGCCATCAATAGACAAGATCTTGACAGCTGCCGGTACTAAACGGTCAGAGCATCTGACATGTCATCTGGAGGTCTTGGGTTCGAATTTCACGGGCTCAAGACCATTTTTATTCTGTACTTGAGGATATTCTTTGATATTATCTTAAATCGCAGGTGAACAAATATAGTGGATTGACTACTCGATTCTACGTGGTCGAGTCAATAAATAAAGGTGAATTTAAATTTTTACAGATTTATGTTCCAATTATTATTATATACCCATCATTAAATTTACCCTCATTCCGCATTATCTGAACATATGGTACTCGAAGTTTCACTATAAATTTGACAATATTGTGAATGAGACTTTTCAGAATTGCTGCATCCTTTCTAATTGCACAGTAGTTGAATAGCGAAATGACATTCTATTTTTGATTAGCAGATATCAGAATTAAACGAGGTGAAATTTACTATAATATTAATTCATAATATGAAAACATTTGTTTATCAACAAAAAGTTAATAAGTGATGTAAACTGTTCAGAAATTATCGCCCCAATATTGTGATGAGCATCGACCTGCTACTCCATTTGAAGCAGCGATACCTGATACAGTTCAATGTGCTAATGAACTTATTCAGAAGACCCGAAGCATTAAAATGGATAAGGCTTGTGCTAAATTCAACTTTACCCATGAATTACTCACGTCATAGTGCATGACAAGTTACTGTAGCACACGGTATACGGTGCATAATTGGCTATGCTCTTTACGGAATTTTTTTTCTGATGAAATTAAAATGTTTCAGTGGCTGAAATAAATGTGTCGAAGTAGGAGGTGATTACATTAAAAATGAGTGTATGTTCATGTAACAAACTATTTAGGAGCTATACTTCAATTCATCGTATTTTTTGACTCCTCATCGTACTTTTCGTTCAGTCAAAAACAAAGGTCTTTGAAATGTCTCCCCGTAACCAAGATGATTCTTTTTTCAGAAAGGAAACGACTTTTTGCAATTGATGATGGACGCATCTAAAGAACAAATGGAAGCAGAAAAGAAGATGGATGGATTTAAAAGTATTCTGGAAGAGGAGGAAGAGGAAAATTTTGGACACGGAGAAAATAACAACGAGGTTTTTAAGACGATTTATTTCAACAAAAGTAAGAACTTGAAAATCTTATATTTACTTAAAATCATCATCAACATCTACGGCTATGGAGTTCCAACCAGATTGTGCAATTTAGTTCTTCAAACAAATCTATCCTGAGTTACATCTGCTATATATGGCTACTGTAGAACCAATTCTAACAAGGTCCTGTTTGACACTCTGCCCACCGCATCCTATGTCACCCCGCTTTCTGAGGCCTTTAGGCACACTGTTCATAACCCTATTTACTAATCTATAGTTATATACACGAGCAACATGGCCAAACTAAAGGAGTCTCTTCTCTATACACAATACGCTGCTGAAAGTAGGTTGCAGATTCTTTTCCCTAACCTCATCAATACTTACAAAGAATGACGACAAAAAATAACAAATATTACTGTAAACTCTTATTACTGCTTTTTGTTGTTAGCACAGGTTTGTAATGCTTCAACTTTAGAGCGCTATTTACTACGCGATAATATACTCACCAACAATCATTCTTTCCAAAAGTGCAATGTTAAGCTCAAATAACAAAGGAAAATGAAATATAATTAGAATTAGTGAATCAGTATATATTTTTCAGTCTAGATGACTGAAAAATAAATTTTCACGAATCATTACACCCTTTTCATTGCTTCGGGAATTTGTAAGAAAGCATTTCAAAATTCCTTTATAACAAACACGAGCACTTCAAGCAGCATAAGTATATTTATATTAATTTTCAAATACGTATATTACATACATTTGTGAGCAATAATATATGTACTTCAAATTTTAGAAGAAATTCATTTTGCTTTGGGCATCAATAGCACCACATCTACCAATCTGATGCTTCAGTTTAAATTCCCTTTTCTGTTTATATTGAAATAATCTGTAATCCCCAAATTGCTTTCTGTGGAAAAAGGGACACCGATAAGCTAGGATAGCCTCCATTCGTTCGATGGCGTGTAGGAGAGCTTTAGCTCATTCAAATGAATGAGAACATCAGATAGTCTTCACGAGAGGTTTCCATCTGCCCACTGGATCTTCTTCCACTGTCTTACTGTAAGCGTTTGCGACCTGAACATTTAGTCCGTTGATTCGCACAAAAATAACCCTAAGAGGAAACAATCCAATTATGCTACGGTTTTATTGCATTCACACTTCGATTTTTCCCAGACCGTAATTGGTAAAAATCTTTTAAAAATATGACGCTGTATATAATAATATTTCTGTGCAGTATCTATGTGAAAAATTAATTGAATTACCTTTTCTACGGCTTTAAAATATTTATGTAAATCGTCCATTGGAGTATTTTTTCCGCTCTCCTTCGCTCAAATTCGTTGAATATATTCTTTAATCCGTCTGAGGCACCGAAATGTTGAAGCTGAATCATATCCCACTGAATTGTTCATTAACCACTTAATAGGCCTTGTTGCTTCTAAATTTCAAGAAAAAATTGACTGATTGCTTGAAAGATATGATTATTTAATTGCTCGTTCAAAGTAACGAATAAAACAAATAAATGTTACGCTTACATTGCCGAATAAACCTTTTGAAATATTCCACATTTTTTAATCATTTGTTGATGTCTTGATCGAAAAAAATTTAGAAATTTGATTAATAGTAATTAATGTTTTTTTATTCAATAATTTACGTCTGACCACTTTATTTTGCTTAAATGTTAAAAATATCATATATCATATTATTTCTTGATTTTCTTTAATTAATCATTCGACTTTCTCAGATTTATCTCAGGATGAGTTGCTCTCCCAGTGCGTCCTTTTCTTCGTAGTTGGATATGAAACAACTGCGTCCACTTTGTCCTTTGCAGCTTACAGCCTCGCTTTGAACCCTGACTGTCAAGAGAAACTCATCAAGGAAGTGGACCAAGCTTTTAAAGAAAAGGTAATTCTCCTTATGGATGACCTCTGCTGCTAAACACTTAGTTTATTGGTGTTTGTATGTTCCAAGGAGTATTTATAGCGAAAATAACTTCTCTAAGTGTATATTCGCATTATTTTATATTAATTACTGGAAAAAACAATGTAGGTGTTGAACAAATAATTAATTAATGTCTTTTTTATTTAGTTTTCCAGAACTAAAATTTACTATGTAGTTATTGCTAACTTTAAAGCAACATTGGTATTTACGAAGAACCCTCAATAATTCATTTTCCATCTCATCGACATTGAGAACAGTCATCTTTCTTCAAGCTCAGGTTTGTAATTGCTGCCTATCCCAATAACTAATACAATACTCATTCAGTATAAAAATATCAAATAAATAATATTATGTAAATAAAAATATTAAATATCAATTCTTATATGATCTGGAAACATTAATGCAGCAGCAACAGATAAACGAAAGTGTAACACAATTGAAAATACATTTGTCATTCATTTCAGATTATTTAATGTTTATTTAAAATATTAGTTATAACTGAAGGGTACATTAAAGAGAAAGAATACGTGAACAATTTTGTTTATTTTATGTACTCAGTTGTTCTCTCAGAAACTTACAGCTACGTGAACATTTTCAGCCTCAGGATGTTTCAATAATGTAATGTTCAAATTATTATTACTTATTTCTTTCTATTTTAATTATCAATTTATGTAAAGAATGTCTATTTAAATATTTTTATATTTTTTCTCTATATTTGAGTACTTTCAAATTCATTTGTGAAATTAACGGATATAAGTTTTAAATATCATCATTTTATATTAGCATCTAATTTATTATTGTAGAATGAATCGTTAATTCCACAAATTTAATAATTTTCCTTTTCAATAGCAATTTTTTTTGCTTGAAAAATAATACATTTTAACACTTATTTTTCTACTCACAGGGTGAGATGAATTATGATGTTGTTCGAGACATGAAATACATGAACTGTGTCATTTCGGAAACGTTGCGAATGTATCCACCTCTCATTAGGTAAGATGAAGCTAGTCAGATTACGAATAAACTTGTTTCTATCATATCAATAGCATAACGTTCGACCTAGAAAAATATAAATTAGTGGGAGGAATAAGTGACTGAATCGAGCTAGAAGAAAATAAAAATTGGGCTAAGACACTTTATTGCCATTCCAATATCAAATGTCTCCCTCGACGTTTGTGTTTTTTAAAACATTTCTTGAAAAACGCCTAAAATATAATAATAATTATAAATACCCTCTCAAGCAGCTGCTTGCCAAAGAGGTAAATATAAATATATTCAATAGTTTTTAGCCTGTGTTACGGTTACTAGCATTCTCAAAGGAGGATTTTCGAATCAACTTTTCTGCATAACCTATATTACAAAAAATAACCTGACACGTCCATGTTATGAGTATAAAAAGCTGCATTTAAAGTTTTCATACGCATCAATGCTTCTGGAAATTAAAAGCACCCTAACTTTGAAAATATGTTTTATATGGAAAAAATGTCACTAGACATAAATTAAAAATATTATTAATAGCCTTCTAAATGTCATGGTTTCAAGAGTATTTGTTTCATATTTAATGAGTTTATGAAACTGTAATATTTAACAGTATATGTTGCTATCACATTCTTCCAAAATACTTTTTCTCAAATTAATTTATATTTCAAAAATCATTACAGAAACTTCAAATACGTCGTTTATATTAGTGAACTATTTGTTATAATAGTTGTGATTTAACTTTTGAGGTAACTTTTCATGACTACCAAAAGTTAGAGTTAAATGTTGACGCATCCATAGTGGCGGGGGTGGCTCAGTCGGTAGCGCGCCAGGCTCGTAATCTGAAGTTCCCAGGTTGGAGTTCCAGCTGGGCCAGCGTCAAGGCTGGCCCGCCCACGGTCAGTAGGGGACATCAATGTGCTTGGAAAACCCGCCGTCTGTCAGATGGGACGTTAAGCCTTGACTCCGAGTGCGGAAGAGCCATACCCTGTACACGTTGAGAACATGCTGGATGGCACATATATAAAAATGCAATGAAACTTTGGTTATATGACTCGGAAATTTAAAAATCCGTCTTGAATTAATAAACAAAAATAGCTTTTTCGTGTTTACCTAATGGAACGTTTCGAAATCCCGAAAAATAATGCAAGATTATAGTAACTATATTCTACACAAGTTGCCTACCAATATACTAGACATGGTTGACTAGTGAGTAACAGGGCAAGAAAGAATTTTCACAAGGTGGCTGAGGACTGGAGACTTATAATCATCAGAAAACAGTCATATATAAATGTTCAACATATATAATTCAACATATATAAATGTTCAAATTCAACATATATAAATTCAACATATATAAATGTTTGTTAATGTTAATGATTCAACATATATAAATGTTCAATCTGATTAGATCTTCATAACTTTGGATACTGAGGATTTTGCTTATGGTATGGAGGATGATTGGATACAAGAAAGCAAATCAAGGGTAGGAGGAGACAAGTGCAATCGAGCCGGTAAAATGTGAAAGTGGGTGATGGGAAGAAACACACAATCGAGCCGGAAATATGTAAAGGGGAGGGGGACTAAGACACTGAATTTTCAATGCAATACAACATTTCTCCCTCCGTTTTTCTGATCTTTAAATATTTTCTTGAAAAATAATGAAGTATAAATGGGTTTAATAATTTTTTGCTTCTATTGCCCTAACTGCCATTTTGAAAGGGGAGAAGGCATGGCCTTCTTGTTCCCCTCCTAGATATCGTGCCTTGGTGTAGAGTATGCAACACTGCATATAAAAATGTCGCATATAGGTTAGGAGAAGCATGTTGATAAAAAAAACACTAATTCCAATACAACCAATGTCCATCTCGATATTACTAGTTTCCTGTTTAATTTCTATAGTTTGTAAAATATGAATATTGGAATGAAGCAAACACGTTTGAGACATATACACATTAATAAAATTAAAATGAATCAATTTGGATGAATTTAACCTTTTCTGATCTTACCAACTGTACAGAATGAGTTTTTCTTACCATCAGGGCTGACAGAACAGCAATGGAAGACTACAAATTAGGCGACACAGGCATCACGGTGCCAAAAGGAATGATCGTTGGCTTCCCCATTTATGCCATTCATCATGATCCCGAATTCTATCCAGAACCCGAAAAATTCGATCCTGAACGGTGAGCTTTATTTCATATTTATATATTATTAAATGTGCATTTGACTAAGAAACTATTTTCCGATGTTTCTTATTTCAATATTTAGAATTAGAAAAAACAATTTCGAAAGCAATAAGACTAAAGTCTAATGATCATATTTAAACAGAAATGAGTACTCACTGATAACGGCTTTCACGTTGCTTTTTTTTCAAGTAAGGCTTAACAGAAAAAATTGTCAATCATATTTCAATTACTGAAATTTAAAAAAACTTGGAGAGAAAATGACTACATAAATAATACATTATACATGATATATTTGGAGATATTAAGGTGTATTAATTACAGGCACTAGGCAGAAAGATAGAAAAGTTCCATGCTTTGTCAATATGAAGCTAGATTCACAGCTCAGCAGATTCTTAAATAATCTCTTTACGAAAAATCACTGAATATAAATTAAAAATCTCAGTCAAATCTCATTAAATCCCTGTCTTTAAACAATATTTATTCAGCATTTAAGAGTTATGAAAGCCGAAATATTTAACATTTAAGTTCGTTCTGCAAAAAAGTCCTTAAAAATTGGGAAACTTGAAATTGTCATTACACAAACTACTACGAGAATAAGAACACATTTCGTTTCGTGCAATTTAATAATATAGTAATTGTTTTAATTTTAACCCATTTAAATTATTTTTTCCTTAATTATTTTAGTCAATCATCAAAGTGCTACTAAATATTTAATATTTCATAACACCTTAAAGTTTAGTGAATATTATTGAAAATATAGTTTTTGATTATCTGTAAGATATCTTCAGCAAAATCTTTCCATAACCATTATTTACTAATTCTTGAGCAATGAATCTTACTCCCTCATACCATGTATCAGTTTCAATTCTTTAATTATATGCACCTACTCATCGCCAAATTTCCATAATACGAGTTCGAAACTTTGTAACGTTCTTCAACATGTAAAACATATATCAAATTTACCCGAAGTTACACGGGTCCTGTAATTAAACTCTCTAAAATATCCATAGTATATGCCTCATAACGTCGGTAGTGTTTATTTGACATGCAACTCAATACGATTCCCACATCAATGAAATTTCCCTCCCCATTTTTTCGGGATCAGAGAGGGACATAACTTAAGGTAGTTCATGATACTCCACAAGTCAAACGTTTTCATTTGAGATAAAACTCATCACGCTCTGCAATCGTTCAACGCCTTTTGACTATGCCATTACTATGCCATGTGAAATCCGGCCCTGGTCAAACCCCACTCTTTTCAAATGTAATATTTTTCTGCTAACGTTTCATTTGTTCTAAACAACTTTTCTACGTTCTTAAGGATATATATGTGCTTTTCAGCTACTTTAATTGAATCTTGATAAAATTTGACACGTTTACTCTTTAGGTTTTCTTCCGAGAAACGGGGCAATCATGATCCCTATAACTATCTACCTTTCGGAGCAGGACCTAGGAACTGTCTAGGAATGAGATTTGCCTTAATGGAAATAAAATTATGCCTCGCTAATCTTCTACGGCATTTCCGGTTACTCAGATGCTCAGAAACTACGGTAAGTTCATTGATTGTCCATTCCCAAATGAATTTCCGTTGTAAACTGAAGTAATGAAACTATGGTTGAATTATTTGTGCTTATTATTCGAAATACATAATTTAGGGGAATGGGAACGATTAAGACAATGCCTAGTGAGCTTTCTCACTTTTCGTCGAACAATTATGGCCAAAAACGAAAATTTAGATGCAATATAAAGACTTGAGAAACACTCATCTACAGGTTCGACTCGGTTGGCGCGCTTACTTCCTGGCAACTAATATCTAGATGATAAAAGAAGAAAAGTAAACAAGACTTGCCCTAGGCTAAATGGCGCCCCAACGTAGGAGATTTATCTCCCTGCAATGGAGACTGCATCTCCTTCCTTCTCCATTTGTTCAACTTTGAACAGACTATTAGAGAAGTATGACGTTAACTGGATCCCCATAAGCATGGCGCCTAGGCGTTGACCCTGCAGCTCTTAAAACCAACTCTGTATGTAAGCACATTTCCCATGCAGAAATATTTATTAAGTTCAAAATGGTTTTAAGGAATGCAATTTAGGTGCCATGTTTGGTGAACTTTACGTGTGTATGGGTGTATAGGAAAAGTACATGGACTCAAAAAACGAATAAAGCATGAATGGGCCTTTTTTATTTAAGTTCAAGTGTGAATTGTACATGTCAACCTCTTGAAGGAATTGAAAATTACTGTTATTTAGGAATAAAGTTTAATAGAAAAATGACTTGGAGTTTACACATTATTAAGAAATTAAATGGCATCATTCCACGAAATTACTCTTTTTCGAAAATTTATGGATTTATCTCCAATGTTTCGATCAAATCCTATTTTGATTATGATTTTTTTTATCTTGTGATAATACTTCTCACCAGTACATAAAACTATTGCAACTTGCCAAAATCTATATTAATAGATTTACGGTTAATAAGAATTAGAGAGTTATAAAATGGCAGGTTTCATGCAAATACAAATATTACATGCTTTTGGAATCATAAAACATGTGAGACGAAATTGGAAAATGCAGAATATTTGAAACTTTATAATAAATACAAGGTTAAATAAACATGATATATATTATAAACCTTACTAAAATATGAGCTAAAAATATGTAAGAAACGTTTCATTTGATCTTCAAGTAACCTATAAAATATAGTTAGGTTGTTTTACGTCTGAGCGCTCGTTTTTGCACACAAGGGCAGGTCACAAGGACCCCAATGGTAGCCTCCCGTCAAGGCCAACAAGCGTGTACTTTAAAGTTAACAGGATGCCACAGCTTAACATCCCATCTGACGGACGGCACCTATGGGCTTTCCAAGCCCATAGGTGCTCCCTATTGACCGTGGACAGGTCGGGGAGTTTTGCGGAGATAAATATTAACGATGTCCCAGCTGGGATTAGAACCTGGGACCTGCAGATTATAACCCTGGCCCCATAAGATATAGTCCTTAGTTACGTAAAAGCATTAAGTTATGTAAAAGCATTTTATCTTTTAATCAGATTGATATCATTTAGTATCTTAGAGTGTAATTGCTAATTTATGCCGATTTTCGCTTTGTTTTCCATAATTTTTTTTTACTGATTCCAGGTTCCTCCTGAGTACCACACCGGACAAGGCTTCTTAAGCACCAAGTCACTGCTGCTTAAAGTGGAGAAAAGGAGAGACGTGCCAATCTCTTAAGAAGCATTCCATGCATATAATAATGATTTATTCTCTATTATGGGAGTACAGTAAATCCAATATACAGATAATTTTAAAGCATAATTAAGATGTTCAAGTGGCTTGATGCCCCGGAGATAAATGTAATGAAGTCAGGCTGAGAATTGAGAACAGAGAGTTTGTTATTCGACTGATGATTCAAATGTTCTTTTTCAGAATGATATTAGCGATTCTAAGTAAACTTTTACTACTCTCTTTCTGCATCAAGATTTAATAAATATAAAAAACTAAAGAGTATTGCTCTTCATTTCCCTACAGTAAAAGTCCACTACTTCTCGCTGGTTGGGTTCGGTTATTTTATCCCTTTTGCACATAATGGGCGAAATGGTCAGGGCACAAGGGCTCAGAGAAGTTTGTGGGGAGGAGACCACACTGGAGAGCTTTTCGTAGACAGATGGAAGCCTCCCTTCAAGACCATCGAGAGTGTCGTTTAATGTGCACAGGACATGGCACTTATGCACACTGAGCCACGGTTTTACATCCCAATCGACAGACGGGGGCTTTCAAAGCCAATCAGTGTCCCCTTTCTCACCTAGGGCAAGTGGGAATTAAATGCAGATAAATATCAAAGCTTGCACAGGTGAGACTTGGACCTGGGAAGTGCAGATTACAAATTGTCACGCTTTCGACCGAGCACTCCCTCTCCCACACACACACATTTTACGCTGAATGGTTCGCGGAATGTGCATTATTCAATTAAAATCTAAATCTGTAAGCTACAAATTTCAATTTCTATCTTAATGAGCTGAAACATAATAAAGTTAATCAAAAACAAAATAAATAATACATAATAAACATTTTTGCTTTGCTTTTTTCATATTATCTAAATTCTACGGATACTCCTGATGACCATTCATCCTCTGTACTTTATCTCAAAACACTTAGTAATTTTCATGTATTGCCTATGACTTGTTTAAAATTTATATCATTTAATTGTCAAATAACTCTCAGCAGTTGAGTTTGTGCTGCTTGTCAAAGTCAAAAAAAAGCAGAGCTTTCTTGTTTATGGGCGACGAAATGACAAACTCACTACGTTCTGAAGATTCATATCGACATGCTTAACTTTAAATAACGACAAATGGTAATGAAAAAATAAAAGTTAACGAGAAAAAATATTTCCACGTCTTTTCTTACTTTCATACAAGTAGAAATTTTCACCGCATATAGAAATCGTTCTGTGTAAGATCATTTTGCGTACATTTTCATCGTTTGTAAAAATCGGTTGTTTTTTCTAGTCTAGTAGTTCAAGAGAGACTGAAAATGAAATTATAAAACTACATCAAACTTAAATTTTGTCGCCCACAGAATTTCGTGTATATACATACAGATTTCAATTTATTCCAAAAATACATGTTTAAGAGTAACTAATCATACTAATCATACAGTACTAAATCACTTTATACACCTTTAATCGATTTACACGATAATTGATTTACACGGTTTGGATTTTACACGATCAAGAGAATGCAACGTTCTGTTTTACACGATTATAGACTGGGCTTTACACGGTACGGTTTAAGTTCTTTTACGTATGCAGATACATATTTATGAAGTGCAGTATTAGAGCGTCAAGAGAAAATATTAGACTGTGATCCCAAAGTCAAAATCAACTAAATGGTAATTTTAACTGAGATAATTTATTTTCAAGAATAAATAGATAATGGTAAATTGTTACGTTAATAAAATCATCATATTTTTTTAAATAAGGAAGAAGGTATTTCCCTATACAAAACACGGAGATAACCTAAAAGCTACATATGTCAAGCTTGTCCTGGTTTCTCATACAACGTACAAACACAAAGACATGCCCAGCTGGTCATCACAGTCAGGTACGCTAACCATTAGACCAGGTAGGGCTTATGATATTCTTTATGGGCTTGTGGCTTATGCATTTATTCTTTCACTAAAATTATATTCTTGTCACTATGATGCAATCTGTCTTGCGACATCTTAATGATATGTTTTGAGTCGGCAGCGAGATCTGACTTTATTAGACCGAATTTTTCAGACTAGTAAAAAGGTGTGTCATCTCATTTTTAGCAACAAATTTAATTTTGTAGATAGATATTACATAGGCTAAATACAGCTGATTTGTAAGTATATTCTTCCATAAAATATCATAAAAATAGTAATTTTATAAAATAAAACACTAAGTGTTGGTACAAATGCTTAATTTCCAATTCACGTTCAGTACATAAATACCCTCCTTTCAAATTCAATTTTCAAATTCGATGAATAGTTTTCGCGACCAAAAAGAAATGTATGAGAAATTAATCTAAACTAAGTGCAATATGTACAAATGAAGTAAAAAAATAATGTTACATTAATGGTTATTATTACTGCTGTAATGGGCATTTGAGAAAAATATATATGAATAAAACTTTTTATGGTACGGTTTATTCATAACAAGGAGTTTTCGGAACCTATCCTTTCTTTTCGATAAGTTGGTGGTTTCGATTTGAACGGTTTCGATTTACATGATGATTTCCCGGAATCTGTCTACCGTGTAATCGAGGGATGGGTGGACTTCTATTTTTTTACAATGTTATAACCCTTTATTTAATTTCATTCATAATGAAATGCACAACAATATATTACGTAACATGAATGGCGTAAGGTGTTGGTGATATGAAGAACTTAAAAAAAATTTATGTTCTTAGCTGTTTTCTACATGGACAAATTTTTCACACTTTTTTTCCGTCAAATTTTTCTTTTTTAGGTGCACAGCGCTTGTGATCTCTTGCTTGAGCCCATGCAATATAGTAACAACTAATGCACCTTTTAAAGAATGTGACAGAAGCTTCATTATTGGTTCAGTGTGTGTTTCGAACCACACGTGAGACCCAATTTAAAAATGCAGAATTTGCAGACACATTTTTTTTAGTTCTACATATTTTTTCGTGGTCCTGATAATTTTTTCAAGTTTTTTCGATCATTACGAATAACTATATATATATTCATTAAGAGCATATTTAATATATAGTTTTACAAAACATCCAAAGGTAACAATCAAGATGAAACCTTCCATCCGTTTATTTCAAAAGAAATAATTAATTGAGTTCAAAGTTTCGTTTATAATGAGCAACCATATAGTACATCAAAGATGATTGTGATGAGTACAGTGCTCGAATTGTTTTTTTTTCGCTCAAGCGCCTCCTTCTGGAAATCCATGTTAAGAGGTAAATGCTCTAGTGTTCAGGAAAATAATTTAGTGCGATTGTATCAAACGAAACAGTATTCCTGTCCAATTCGAGCACTGGACGAGTAATATAAATTTCTCTCTCGAATTGCTGGCACTGATAAAGTTCACCATCTCAATAGCATGTAGAACAGAAAATGAACTAAGTCACAGTAATATAGTATGCAGGATACCTTCATGGTCAGAATATATATTATCGGTCAATTATATATCATCCTCTTTTCCAGTACAGCTGCGTTATTGAATTAGTATATTATTTAATGGACAAGAAAACGTTACGTGCCCAAAGAATATATAGCTGTCTCATTGAACGTTCTAAAAACTTACAAATTTATCTCATATTAACTGTATAAATGCGAAATTACATTTCCTGAAAGAAATCACAAATACCAAAAATAATTCGTTTTATTTTTTTCAAAAATGACGAGATATACCTTATTTAAATTCTTATCAAAGTGTAGCTAATGTCAACCCCAGCAAAACATGACCAAACATTGAATATTTTTCGATCAAGCTCTACATGTTTTGCTACATTAGATCTCTTTCATTATTAACATTACTTCCAAAGAAAACGCAAAATGCATTTATCTCCATGTGACAAACCAAGTTCACTTGAGAGGATCGTTTGTAAGCTCTGAGTATCTGCAACAGATGATAAGAAACGAGTTTGCTTTTTTTATCGCACTTCTCCCATTGTTAGAGCGTTGCATATTTAAAGGAGTTCAAGGTTATTGGGTCTAGACGATGCGATAGTTAACGACTTGTATACACGTTGTTGCCATTCTAAAACTCTATCACCACAACTAGGATTATCATCTCCAAATGTCCTGTTTTGATGGGGTAGTGCAGTAAAACTGCAAAAGTAAAGGTCATATTGATTGAACCTTCATTAAAGAATGGAATATTAACAATGTTCAATGCTATAAAACACCAGCGTTTGTACCAAAAACGAAGAAATGCATTAAAAAACCTCTGCTTTCACCATTTTTTAACTCATATCGAATTGAATGGATAAATTTAATGGAATTCCTCTAAAAGTACCCACAGCTAACAATATAGAAAACCAGATAATTATATTTGGCCCTCGATAATTTTCTATGAAAATTAACGAACGATACGAAATTTCTTAAACAAGAATTTGGAAAAAAGAAATTTGGAAAATTAATTTCGTGACTTTTTCAACAAACTGCTTGTGAAACAGAACTCGAAAATAAAGTATTAAAGGAAAATAACTTACATTTGAAGTATTTTAATAAATTACTAATTGTAAGAAAATTAATGGTCTAAATCACTTTTATTTCTAAAAAACAAAAGGTACTTAAACTTGATGGACTTTTAAAATTTAAACTTCTTACCTCTTAGGATCAAACTTTTCGGGTTCAGGATAATATTCAGGATTGTGATGCAAAGCCAACAACGGTACCTTTCGGAATAGTGATGCCCGTGAGTAGTATAGACCAACTATATGGATCCCCCATGCACAGTGCTTTCCCCAACTGACCACGCGTTCTTATCAATATTCATAACTCGTTTATTAATATTCATAACTCACTAATTAATAATCACAACTCATTTATTAATTAAAAACCGTTATAAAAAGTGCCTACCCTCATTAAAATGCGCCCCCTTTATTAAAACTTATCAAAAGTGCCACCACCTCATTAAAATGCGCCTCTTTATTAAAACTTATCAAAAGCACTACCCCCTTGTTAAAATAAAACCCAACGTCCCCACTCTGAATTCTGAAGTCATCAACTTCGTGCCACAAACTATGCCGTTCGTCCGCCATCTTGGTTTTTGAAATCTTCACATTCGCAGAGAGTCCCGAAATATTCCGTCCGACTAACTGCACCACCATCTAGTGTTTAACACACGTACTATATTTAAAAACAAAACTATTTGTCACCGCTCATCTCGAACCCGCGTCCCTCGCGTTTATCACATGTTCTCGCGTCATCGCGTCCCTCGAGTTTTTACACTCGTTTACCCATTACACTAAGAGTAGTACGTGATAGCAACCCTTAGCAGTAAATGATCTCAGTGATAATCGAATAACCAATCATTATATTTCATAAATTAATGTACGATTTTTTTTATTCCTTACTAATTAACTTACGAATAAATTATATTTTTATTTCTTGTATTTATTTTTTATTCCTCATTAATTAAACACTTATCAAAATTGACACTCCACTTATTAATATGCGCCCCCTTATTTAAAACGCTTATCAAAAGTTCGACACTCTCATTAAAAACCCTTATTAATATGTGCTTTCCCTATATTTAACACTTATCAAATGTTCCGCCCCCCTCGCCCTTTGGTGGGCATCATCGATGGCCAACCTATAATCTCGTTATTGATTAAAACCCCACCCTTTATTAAAAGTTCCCCATATTTCATTAAACACTTATCAAAAGTTCCACCCTACCCCCTTGGATGGGCAAACCTTCTCGAAATTTTCAAAGGCAGCCATCTTGGATAACGTCACCAACAAACTCAATCCTCGAAATTATTCTAAGTCCATCGTCGACCATCTTAGACGAGGTCACCGGGCACATGGTCGATCCCCTTTCACCCCCTTTTGTTTCCGTATTGACAGGACGTGTTACAATTTGTAAATTCTTCATCACCCATATCAAAAGTTCCACCTTCTCATCCCTCTCTCTCGTTTTCCCTTTCTGCTGCCTCTCGCTCTTCCCTTCTTCTGCATCTCTAACCTCATCCTCTCTAATTCAAAATCATCTCCATTCCTTTATTTAACTCTCTGCTGTCTGGTCCCGCTCCACAGTATATTCCTATCGTTGCCATTACCATAATATCTCAACCCTCTCATGTTATCCACAGCATCAGACGCTCTGTCTATTGTCACTTATCGCTACCCAGGTTATTCCCTGAAGCACCACCCTGCACGCCATCCCTTTCTGTGTCTGTGTAGACTCGCCTTAACTCATCCCTTGCCCTATCACGACCGCTCCTAAGCTCCATTTTAGCTCGTACAGGCCTCTGCCGTATCCAACTATTCACCCCTAGAGTAAGAGGATACTTAACTCCGATGAGACAACGGGAACGAACCGCCTCGTCAGGCTATCACCTGAAGCTCACACCAGGAACGCTCTTGTCAGTATCAGCCTTGTATTGGTCAGTTCCCAATGGATGTTGAACTTTTCCGCCACCTTCACAGCTTTTTCCAAGGTCGGACGTGATGCCCAACTCTTCAGGCACCTTCACAGCTTTTTCCACATCTCGGGCGTGATGCCCAACACTTCGCGAAATAGACTTGACTTCTATGGCAGGACAGCAACGTATTCAGAGGTGTTTTCGAGTCCTTCCTGCGAAATATAGTTTTATCAAAAACTGTCGACTGATGGAGACTGACTGTGGCGGCCGCTCAACTAGGAGCCTCGCGGCTTGCTACCTTTGATTAATGCCGTGGTATATGAACAGAGATGCAAGAGCGTGTGCCAATCTGCAGCCCATCCTTGAGAGAAGGGAACAGCGTTATCCAGCCTCATAGGAAGGACGAGGTAAGGGGTCAATTACTCTGATCTGGCATTCCATAGTGAAGTGAAACGTAATTCGTAACCGTCATGCTGCCCCTCCAATAGATGCTAAGCTGTTGACTTTTACAGCCTCTTTGAACGTTTTCTCGTAATTACCAGCTTAGACTGGCTTACAGTATGCCATTATTAAAGTTTCCTCAGGGAGAAGGAACATCGCCAACAGCGCTTGTAAGGAAATGTGGAAATGATTATTTATTAAAAGTATTTTTATATGTGCCATTATTGTGTTTGCACTGAAAGCCGGGTACTGGCAAACTGCAGAACAGGAAGTCGTCAACTAACGCCCCACCCTTCAAATCTTATTGCGCATCGAGCTCAATCTGGAGCGAAGGCTAGGCGTGATGAAGACACACCCCAGCTGTTATCATATCCCCTATGTTGTGGTCAGTTCGTCCCTAAAGTTGTGCCACCTCCAAAATACTCAGGGGTGGTTACAACACTTGATCTGGAAAACGCATTTGATACAGTAAATCACAATATCTTATTACAAAAAATGAAATTTATTGGGAATAGTGGTATTGTTTTGCATCTATTTCGAGATTATTTTTCAAAAAGAAAAATACCTATATTATGTGAAATTATATAACAATATTAGTGATCCAATATTAGTTAAAAATGGTGTTCATCAGAGTTCTATTTCAGGCTCGATATCGTTTGTAATACATATTAATAATTTTGTAATAAAAATCTAATTGTCATATTAATGCCTATGCTGATGACACGACCATTGCAAAATGGCCGTGATATAAAACTATATACAGGGCGATTCAAAACTCTTGAGGCCAAACTTAAAGGGGTGATAGAACACACCTAAGTAAGCTCTTTCCAGTGAACACTCTGGTTTTAGCACTCGTCATCAATTCTACCGTAGATTGCAGAACAGATGGATTGTTTCACGAATCAGGAGAAGGCAGACATGCATTTCACGTACGGAGCTGTGGACGGGAATGCGAGGGAAGCCCAAAGACTGTACCAGAGCGCTTTTCGACCAGACGCGTGCCTGATCGTAAAACCTTTCAGCGATTGCACCGGTATCTGTGCAAAACGGGCTCCTTTGTCTGCGGCCTGCAGGACACAGGACGTGCAAGGTGTGTGAGGACGCCACGTGTAACAGAGGAAATTCTACGTAGGGTTGGAGATTGTCCCGAATGTAGCACGTGAGCAATTTTCCATGCCATAAGTGTGCCCCAATCGACGGTGTGGCAGGTTCTACGAGACGAACGATTACACCCCTACCATGTACAGAGGGTGCACGCCTTGGTAATTACGAGAAAACGTTCAGAGAGGCTGGAAAGCCTGCAGATTATCGGCCTCGTGTGGATTTTGCACAGTGGTTCCTTCAACAGACTGCAGCGTCACCGGACTTTGATGCACGTCTTATTCACTGACGAATGCACCTTTACACATGAGGGCATTTTTAATACCCACAATTCACATGTATGGGCCACCAGTAATCCACACGCCATACGTCCATATTCGTATCAGTGGCGTTTCTCCATAAATGTTTGGGCTGGAATCCTCCATGACCATTTGATTGGCCCATACCTTCTGCCAGCCCGACTAAAAGGGAGAACGTAAATCGTATTTTTACAAGAAGTCTTGCCAGAATTACTGAACCCTGTTCCAGCAAACATTCAAACACGTATGTGGTTCCAACACGACGGAGCGACACCCCATTTCAGCGTGGATGTGCGGAACACCTTGGATGCAACATTTCCAGGACGATGGATTGGTCGGGGTGGTCCCATCGCTTGGCTGCCACGATATCCCGATCTCTCATGTGTATAGACTTTTTCCTATGGGGCCATACGAAAAGCCTCATCTACGATAGCCCCATCGATTCCAATGAGGACCTTGTTGCCAGGATTTCTATTGCCGCTGCCGCTGTACGAGAAATGCCTGGTGTTTTCGCCCATGTACGCCGATCACTACGTCGAAGGTGTGAAGCCTGCATTAATGTTGGCGGTCGCTCTTTTGAGCAGTTTCTCTAATTTGTTCAATAAAATTCTGTACTTTCTGTTCTGCAATTTCTGCAATTGTTTCAAACCTGTTCTGTCATTCTTGTGTTTCTTCATTTCCTAACACAGTAACTGCTAACCCTTAGAGCTTCACCGCTTGAGTTCCGACCATGCATTATATGACGAAAAGTGCTTGTTTAGGTGTGTTCTATCACACCTTCAAGTTTGGCCCAAGAGTTTTGAATCACCCTGCATAAATGTAATAACAAACTATCTAAAATGTGTTCAAAACAAAATACATCTTGTTCCGTTTAAAAAATTCAAAAGATGCAAATTTTGATAAGTTTCTACTACAGATATATAAATTGCTACAGTGCATAATAAATCAAAATTTAAAGATAAAGAAATCTGTCCTTGTCCTGAAATTGAGAAAATTTATAATTTTTCGTGTTAAAACTGATCAGAATTTAACATGGGAACCGCACATGAAACATCTTACTGATAAACTAAGATTAATGTTAAAAAGGTTTTACTGTTTAAAATATATTATAGATAATGCTATGTGCAAAATACTTTACTTTCATGAGTACAGTCTCTTATCCAATATGATATTTTAAGTTGGGTAGGTACTTACGTTAGAAATTTAAGAAAAATTGCTTCTGTTCAAAAGAGAATAATTAATGTTATAATAAAGAGTAATGAATAAAAGTTAATGCAATTAAAAAAATTGTAATTTAGACATTTTTCCACTTAGACATTTATATATTTTTAAAATGCTAATTTTTTTTCTACGTTAACAGTTTATTGACGGCTTTAAAAGAATTATAATAGCAAATTTAGTGACTTAAGATATGTGATTTCAATCGTAACAAAAAATATGTATAAACTTCTACCTTCTTGGACCAAAGTATTTTAATTCATTACCTTACGGGACCTGGGTTCGAGCCCCGGGTAAGGCATGGATGTTCGTGTTGTTTTCTGCTGAGGTCCTGCCATCCTCTCAGATCTTCTACTGTGGCATATAAACTGACAGGTTCCTCTCAGACCTCTGTGGCAAGCAGCTGCTTGAGGGGGTATTTATTATTTTTTTATTATTGATACAGGGCCGCTTTCCCTTTCTGAGTGCAATGGTAAGAGAGGCATAAAAAACGTAAACTTATTTATATTCCATACATTTTCCAAGAAAGGTTTTTAAAACCATTTAAATGGAGGGGAAAATGTTATACTGCATTTTTAATCAAATGTTTTGCTCTCACTCACTTTTTACATTTTCTCGGCTCGATTCCGTTTCTTGTCCCCCCCCCACTTGGATTTTCTTCCAGATCCGAGTCTATCTTTATACAAAACAAAATAAGTCAAATGCCTATCATTTTAAGTATCTACTGAAGAGTTATCTTAAAATTATTAGGAATGTAAAGCACTTTCTCGCTATTTTACAATGATTTAAAATTATAATATTTTTGTCTCAAGAAATTAAATGTATATATATATATGGTGAATATATACATATACCGTCTAGGTTAAAAAATAGTTTATACTCACTATTTTAACCTAGATTAGCTATTGCTCTTGAGTTATAAATACCATTTCACAAGCAAATATAAATATATGTATTGTTCATCTGCATAATAATAGGCTCATCTAATAAATATATGAGTGAAAAATTAATACATTAATTCAGTGTATTAATTTTTACTCGGTTATTATTAACTGTCATCTTCATTAATTGTCCCTATATTTTCTCTTAAAATTAATACACTGAATGATGACATAAGTTCATAGAAAAACGGCTTTCTGTTTAAATATCCATTAATCAATCCATCAAGGTTTATTACATTTTACATTTACATATACAAATATATAAATATGTAAATGTAAAATCCAAAACTTTGATAGACTGATTAATGGATATTTAAGAAGAAAGCCGTTGTTCTAAGAGCTTATGTCATCATTCAATATATTAATTTTTATGTAAGAGGCAATATAGGGACAATTAATGAGGATGACAATTAATAATAACCAAGTAAACAATTAATATACTAAAATTTTTGCTTTCTACCAGTAATATTTTTTCTTGTCATTTATTCTTAACGGTAATTTTCGAACTTATAAATTGGTTGGTTGGCAAGATTCCCAAAAAGCTAGTGGGAAATGCAGACGCCTTTTTTCGGGCTCTTCGAGTTGTTAATATTTTTGAAGTTAATTGTGCTTCATTGTGAAGTTTGGCTCATATTTTCCTGAGAACTGTTGTTTCTTCAGATGGGCGGAAAGAAGAAAGCCACAAAAATGAATAATCACAAGTGGCATTCCTGTCAAAAGTTCGGAGAAAGCTCAACTTAAGAAATTATCTAAGCATATTGAAAAGGCACAATTAGTCAAGTTACCGAACCCAAACTGTGAAGATGATTTAAACGACATAATGGAAAATAGTGCAATTTTCGACACTCAAAGTAAGGATCATAACCTTCCTAATGAAACGGACTCTGACTTGCAAATACAACAACTTCTTAGTGCAAATTCTGACTTTGCAAAGGACGTGGATAACAGACCTGATGAATCAATTAATTCGGACGATGAATCTTCAAACAACGAAGAACCGATCATTTCACCTCCCAGAAGAAAGTCTAACAAGCATGACCTTGCTATCATCTTCTACAACGAAAATATCAAGTTATCAGATATGGACGATGAGCAGGTAACAGACTATTTCTTTCACTTATTTGACAAAGACATTAAAGGTCGATACACAAGGAAAGGTGATATAATCATCTTTCCTGAAAATGAAGAAGATCTAAACAAACTTAAAGGCATTACTCATATCTTAGATGTAGAGGTAAATTACAGATTCCCGGATGAACAACATGCTATGGGACTTATTGTAAATATTAATACAAAGTGTAGTGATGAATATTTACTCCAGTGTCTTAAGGATGACAATATTATTAAAGTACGCAGAATGTATCGTTATCTACCTAACTCTACTAATAATGGTTATATTAAGCAACCGACAGAAAACGTGGTAATTTATTCTACTACTACTAAAATACCAAAGGAAATAAATATCGGATTTTCGCACTTTTATGTAAAACCACACTATGGCTTTCCTGTCATCTGCAGTAACTGCTGGCGATAGGGACACGTCGCCAGCAGTTGCCGAAGCCGAGTGAAATGTAAAAGATGCAGTGGACAAAATTGTTATAAAGTTTGTAGAAGTATTGATTTTATTTGTCCAAACTGTGGTGGTGCACACCCCGCAACTTTTTATGGCTGTCCTACTAAAAAGATAGCATGCAAAGCCATGCGCATACAACAACTTCAACAGTGCAGTTGGTCAAACGCATTCTATCAAGCCAAGCAAGAACTCTCAGAGGTCCGGGAGAACAGAGCGTTCTCTCGGGACCGGATAAAACCTACTTTGAATCCTCCACAGAAATCAACTTCTTCCAGACTTCGATATGATAATTACCAAACTTTGGACTTACGAAATGACATTCTTTCAGAGGAAGAAGCGGATAGCCATGTTAATATTGCTAATTTACAATCACTGCATGGTATGGATGCACACAACTTAATTAACAGAAATAAACAAACCGTAGAACAGATAAAAAAAATCAAAAGAGGAATAAGTCAGCCACAACCTTCTACTTCAAGGGACTTTATACCACACGAATCTGACTCTACGCATAAATATTCTGATAAAATGGTCACACCTACATACGCCAACATTACTAAAAAGAAATTAAACTCAAGAGGAATACAAACAAATAAAGTTAAACATACTTTATCACCGAACACTATAGCGAAACAGCTCAAGGACGAAAATGTGACTATCAATTTGTTGATAATGGACATACTCGTTCAATATAAATCATAACAAGCTAATCCTCCTACAGTGGAACTGTAGGGGGATCAATTCAAAAAAGGAGGAAGTCTCACTCCTGATAAAATATAAAAAAGTCAACATCTTTGCTCTGCAGGAAATTAAATCTAAAAAAGGTATTAACTTCTCAAATTTTTTAACTTATTATCATTTCTCACCAAACAGCAACAATGGAGTTGGATTCATTATCCACAAAAAATTCAACATAAAATAATTAATATTAATTATGATTTACCTTTACTGGACTTACTAACAGTTAAGATTTTGACAAATAATTATTCATTTACTATTTTAAATGTGTATAATCATGGTACTGTTGTTAAAGGAGATTTTTATCATGATATTTTATTACAACTAACTAAACCTTATATTATACTTGGAGATTTTAATTCTCACCATGCCTTATGGCATTCCTACACAAATAATTCAGCTGGAATCCAGCTTAGTAACTTCATAACAAATTCTGAATTAATTTTATTAAATAATAAACAGACAACCCATGAAAATTTCTCAAATAATAGATCTGTCATTGACCTTACTTTAATTTCCCCAGAATTATTAGAAAAATTTAAATGGTCACTGCTTCTTGACACAAGGGGCAGTGATCATCATCCCATCATTTTAAATTCACAAATTTTTATTAAATTTCAACAAAAAATATTCCTAAATGACTGGATATCTTTTAACAATATTCTTAATAATAAAGAACCTTTGGATGACATAAATTATGAAATTTGTTTGAATATATCAATGAAAATACCAAATCTGCCTTCAAAATTATTACAAACAAAATTCCAAATTTAAAGAAAAATTTTTGGCATATGAACAGACTGGTAGCAATTAGAAAAAAGGCAGAGAATAAAGCTAACAGAACCAGAACATTCGAGGACATTAATAAATTTTAAAAAATTAAAGCAGAAGTGAGAAAAAATTAAAATCAGCTTCAAGAGAATTTTGGAAGGAATTCACTTCTCAGCTTACAACTCAGAATTCAGGTCCAAATATTTGGAAAATTTTTAAAGCTATCCTTAAAGACAAAAATCAAGCATTACCTATAGCACAATTTGCAATACAACACAATTATACATTAAAACAAACTGCTGAATTTTTTGCAAAGAACTTAAAAAATGTACAACCAGCACCCACACTTGATGTTAAACAAAAACTCCTTCTTAAAAATTCAACTAAATAAATTAAAAAATGTTGAAACTGAAATTAATACACCTTTTACCTATTCTGAACTTGAAAGATCTATTAAAAGATTAAATCTTAAATCTGCTCCAGGAGCAGACTTAATACCTAACAAATTTCTTAAAAATCTTCCTCATAGCTGGAAAAGAAAACTTCTAGACATTTTTAACTATATTTGGTCAACCTATGAAATCCCAGCAACATGGGAAGAAATTTTAGTTATTTTTATATTTAAACCTAATAAAATTCCTTCCGAATTTGTTTCTTATAGACCCATCTCATTAATGTCAAATCAATTCCACATAATCCAATTCATATAATATAACCCAGGGCTTAGCTCAAGGTTCTATACTATCCCCTATATTATTTAATCTATATTTATTTGATATTAAAAGAATTTTTGATAGAAACTTAAATTTCACCAGCTATGCAGATGACTTAACATTTTGGGCATATGATTCAAATGAGTATAACCTTCAACAAAAAAAATTCAAGATCAACTAAATAAAATTATAAAATATTGTGAGAAATGGAATTTAAACATAAATATAAATAAAACATACTGTATTCCTTTCTTTAAAGATAAATTTGCAAATCCCAAATTTGTTCTAAAAATTAATTCCACCCCTATAACTCAAGTAACTAAATGTAAACTTTTAGGATTTAATTTGGATACTAAATTAAATTGGCATTCACATTTAGATCATGCAATCAATTCAGGTTCCAAATTATTGAATATATTTAAATTATTTGCCTTTAAAAAAGAAGGCACACATCCACAAACTTTGGTAACCTTATACAAAAATTTAATCAGAGCCAAAATGGAATATGGCATTGAACTTATAGATTATCCAAATTTAACCAGATTTAAAAAATTAGATAAGATTCAAAATAAATGTTTAAAATTAGCCCTGGGTTTACAAAAATTCTGTCCTACATTGGCTCTTACGGCAGAAACTGCCATCCCAAATTTTGAAATAAGACACTCAATTTTGATATTAAAATATTATATAAGATTACACTTAAAATTACCAGACCATAATATATATAACAAATTCAAAAGATTGCCATTTTATAAAATAATTAAAAACAATCCAATCTTATTTGAATATATGAACAAATTTCAAAGAGAGGATATGAGAGGAGACATTCCTGATATAATAGCAACTTGGTGTTACAAATCACCTTCTTTTTATACAGAAATCCCTTCTTTAAACTATAAAGGTGAACTTTCAAATGAAAATATTTCACAATTATTTCACAATTTAAAAAATGAAAATTTTTACAACTTTCTTGAAATTTACACAGATGGATCATATATACAAGATTCTGGCTCTGCTTCTGCAGCAGTATATATTCCGTCAATTAATATATCTTTACAATTTAAACTACCTAAATTTACTCCTATATTACGTGCGGAAATTTATGCAGTTTTGGCCACACTCAGATGACACTTCAAAATATTAAAAATCAAAACATTGTCATTTTCATAGACTCCAAAGGGGCAATTTTAACTTTAATGCAAGACAACTCATATTCAACATATCCATTTTATATAAACTCTCTTCTTAAATTAAATACCGAAAATTATGAACAAAATGGTAACAAAATTTATATAAGCTGGGTTCCAGGTCACACTGGAATAAAAGGAAATGAAGAAGCTGATAAAATAGCTAAATCTTCACATGAACTTGAAAATATAACTAATATTCATAAGTTTTATAGTAGATCTAAAAAAGAATTAAAAAACCTTGAATTTGTCATGACTGAAAATTATTTTCAAATTAACTCTCTTGTTAAATCTAACTTTAGATTCAATCTCTCGAACAAAATTAACTACCTTTTAAATATCCCTTATAAAAGACAAGAAATTAAAATTATTTTAAGACTCAGAACAGATACAATAATGTTAAATAAATCAAAATTCTATTTGCAAATCAGTGATACTCCAAATTGTTCCACTTGTAACTTAATAGAAAATTCTACACATATACTATTAAATTGTGATAAATACCAACATTAGAGAAATAAATTTTTTAATAATCTTGAAAGTATAGGAATAAAAGACTTCAATATAAACACAATCTTAGATTTTCCAATATTATCTACACAAATTAAAATTTTTGATTTCCTGCTAGACTTCCTCCTTGAGACAAACATATGGCAAAAAATATTAAAAAAATTATTAAAAATTGGAAAACAATGTAAAAAATAAACAAAATGAATAAATGGAAAAAAATTATTAAAAATGAAAAAAAAATACTTAAAATATTTAAAAAATATATATATATATTTCATAAAGCATAAATTTTTCGAAAAGATTTCCATTAGGTGTTAAGAAGAATAAATAACAATCAAAATAGTTATGACCACTGAATCACATTTGGGAAAGCTTGAAAGAAGAACTCCCAAGAATAGTGACGTGAAGCAAGCAAGCTTATAAATTGGTTAATATTTACTTTATGATTTTTATGATCAAGCTAGCAAAATGTGAGAAAATGTGAAGCGGAAGCATTTTACCTTTTCATTGAAACATAACTATTAATTTTCTTCCACAAGCGAGTTTTAACTCTCGTGGAAAACTAAATATTTTTTCTCAGACTTCTGCTGAAAAATATAGGTAAAATTATAAAACTCTGTCAAAATAATATATCAGGATTAAACTATGCAGATTATTAAAGAAGAACATATATAATGTTAACTCTGACTCCACTATCACATCTGGAGCCTTCTATTGCCCAAATGAAAACTATGAACATCAATTTAAATTTAATATAACTAAACCAGTAATTATAGCTGAGATGTTTGCTATTATTATAGCAATCAACTGGGCCTTAAAATATAAAAATAAAAAAATTGTCATATTTACAGACTGTAAATCATCACTAGACATTTTTTAACATAACCCTTTCAAAAATGATTTTTAAATATTTATTAATGTTACTTTAACTTACAAACACATAGATCAGAATAACATTATAACTTTACAATGGATACCTTCACATGTTAATATAACATATAATGAACATGTAGACACTTTAGCAAAAAAGGCAAAAGATCTAAACCACACTATAAATTCTCCTTATCATTTTGTTATACATAAAAATATAAATAAAATAAAATTATTGGCAGAATTACAGAATTGGTACATGACAAAAGCTAGGAACACAAATAGATTTCAAATCTCTAATAATATTGGTAAATTCAATAATTTGGGATTAAAGAAACAAGAAATCTCTTTGATTTTAAGAATAAAGTCTAATCTAGCCCTTACAAATTCCACACTATTTAAATTTAGAAAAATAAACTCACCAAATTGTTTTTCTGCAATAACATACAAACAATAGAGCATATAATATTCAGTTGTAACAAATATGAAGAGGAGAGAAAAATATATTTTAATAAATTGCAAAAATATAATGTAAACACATTTAATTTTAAAAACGTATTAGAACCAACATCAAAAAAATTAAAACTAACTTTTTATAAATTATTAATTAATTATCTCAAAAACATCAATCTCTTAGATAAACTATAAAAAAGATAAATGAATAATAATTAAAAATAATTTTAAAAAAATGAATGAATGTAAAATGAATAATAATTAAAAAAAAACATATATATATATACGTAAGGATCCACAAAAATTATGCCTGAATGAGTCTGCATTGTTTTAACTCATTGCAGGAATATTCAAAGTTTGATGTGTATTGATGATGATGACATATATAATGTAATGCTTTAAAATTGAGTATCTAGGATATACAAGATTGTATGTATTTCGTGTACGAAAATGCATTGTTACTATAGATTCTGAGAATAAATCTATCAATCTATTATTAACAAAACCCGAGGAACAGTGAGCTGGACTGGCATGTCAAACTGACTTCACTAGACGACTTGAATGTCCTTATAATGTCATATGTGCCAGATATGGATGTGTTTAGAGGTTGATCAGGTACGTAGTAAGCCTTTAATTCAGGTTTTGGAAAGATGTATTAACGTTTTTTTGAAATGAAATCGACTTCATAAGAAAATACAGCAAGAAATTTATTAAGGATAAAAGATTAAGCTTCTATCTAAAAGAGGATATTTTATGAAATGATGAAGCAAAGTTATAAGTCTTTATTTACAGAAGGAAGCTGGTAAAGCAATACGAAATTGTATAATTATTGCCTTGAAATGTCAGCTATTTTGCAATGGCTGCAATTATCTAAGGGAGCAAGGAAAATCAAAAAAATTTTAAACAACACGTTGGTGATTGAAAAGAAAAAAAAAATCGATCATTTAAAAATTCTAGATAGAACGCTTTAGCAGAAGAAACTAAATAATCAAATACACTTCTTTGCGTATTCGAGAAGTTTCTCAACGTTTCTCCCAGTAGTATTGACTTAGAAACAAATTATTGATGTGGCATATAAGCTGGATACAAGTTAAATGACTGTCTAAGATTAAGGTCGAAATATTTTTTTTTTCATATGACTACGTTGATTTTGTTGTCCTTTTCTTAATAAAGTTCTCAAGTAATAAAGATTACGCTGGTATGCAACTTACCGGCCATTAATTGAGAACCAGAATTTTGGAATGTAACGTTAAATAAAGGATTTTACGGCTGTTTAAAGTAACCAAACTCTTTTAACCAGTAACCACAAACAAAATCCTTCTTTTGGAATTCATTACAATTATCTAATCTGTTTAGATCAATTTTTGCTATTCAAAGTTCCCTATTCTTTCATGTTCCTCTTGAATACTCATTTGGACAGACTTGTTGAGCCCCATAAAAGTGCACTTAGTTGTAGAGAAAAGAATGAATGTACCAGGAGCTTGAAGGAATCACGAAAGAAGATTTTAAAGGAAATTTAGTCGTCATAATTCTATGAAAGCTTGGAAATGTCATACCACAAGATTCAAGCAATATTTCACTTCAGCAGTTTGCGCTGATTATATGTATGTAAAATGTAAAATATAATAAAACTTTATAAAATGTTGTCTAATAAAAATTCAACGCATGTAGTAAAACGTTAGTTAGATGGGTAATAATGATAAATGGAAAAACCTTATATAATCGAGAGTAGTTCAAAGTTGACCTGGACTTTGTATTGTAACACACCATGTTCTGTACCGATTGTGACAGATTCCTTAGGGTAAATACATGTGATCCTCCTCTTCATGTCAGTAGTGTTTTGGTCTATGTGGAGCGTGCGAGATGCATTGTGGGACGCATGGAGTCTGTGTAGGTGTCAGTGAGTGTGGAACAGCGTTGTATTATTAAATTCCTTGTGAAGGAGAAGGTGAAACCTGCTGAAATTTTGGGAAGATTGCAAGCGCAAGGTGAGGATAAAACGCTATCAAGGCAAGTGTCTATGATTGGTGCAATACGTTTTCCGAGAGGTGCGGAGTAACAAATGAAACACATGGACTTTTGTCAGCTACTGTTCTGACTGAAGTGAGCATCGAACGTGTGCAACAGATTATTTTGGAAAGCAAGAGGGTAAGGGTACGTGACAAAGCTGCAATACATCAGTGTTGGCAGTGTGGAAAAATTATCTATGAACACCTGCTGTTCAGAAAACTGTGCATGTTGGATATCAAAGGCGTTAACATTTGATCAGAAGTTGTTTCGTGTCAGCGTTTGCACAGAGCTTTCGCATCGCTTGAAGTTTGAGATGCATTTTTGCAGCAGATCGCGGCCAGTGATGCGACTTTGGTTTGTTATCTTACTCCAGAACCCAAGTGTGAGCTGTGAATGGCGTCACAAGGATTCATTTCCGAAGAAATTCAAGGAAGTGCCGTCTGCAAGAAACCTAGTGGCTACTGTATTCTAGGATGAAAATTGGGTACTCCTGGTGGATTGTTTTGCACGGGGAACAATAATGAATTCACAGTATTACACTATCCTCGTAAAAGAGAAGCTTCGACCAGACATCCGCAAGAAGAGGCCAGGAAAATTGTCGAAACAGGTCATCCTGTTGCATGATAACGCTAGGCCACACATGGCTCACATTGACAGCTGTGGTATCACTGGACTTCGAAATACTCAGCAATTCCCTCTAAAGTCTTGACTTGGCTCCAATTGATTTCCACCCGTTCGGCCCACTTGAGGAGCATATAGGAGGGAAGGTATTCACTCTAGTTGAACAACTACAGGAGTATGTCGTACAGTAGCTACGACAGCAACCCAAATCCATCTACATGGCTGGAATACAGTCTTCCACAGAGATGGGACAAGTGTCTTAATGTTAAGGGAGAGTATCTAGAGAAGGACCCATAATTTGGTAAGTGTATTCCTATTCGTTTCTTTTGTACAAGAAAATATCCAGGTCTACCTTGAACACCTACGTATATAAAATAGGTATATTGATCCATTTACGTATATATCGCTGCATTGAATATCTGCTGCGATTTCACTATCACCACTCCAATCCCTATTTCACCTTAAACATCAAGTTGGATACTAAATTCCGTATACTTTCTGAGCTTCTTCTGTGATTTCTGACACCTGCAATATTCCTGGGCAACTTAAGTTCACTTTTTTTAGCACACGTAAATCTAAATATCAACTCTATTCGAGCCTTGAAGAACTTATCGGATCTCAGATTTCGTACTTTTTCTATCCACGCCTCAAATTCAACATACTCCTCCAAACACGTCTGTCCTGAACTTCATCTGCTGCATTTAGCCACTGCAGGCGAATTCTAACAAGGTCCTGTTTGACCTTTTTTGCCCACCATATCCTAGGTCTCCTCCATTTTCTCAGGCCCTTAGGAACACTGCTCGTATTTTTTATTCGTTAATCTGTAGTTATGCTTCGGTGAACATGGCCAAACCAGCGCAGTTTCCCTCTGCACAAAATGCTGCACAAAGGTCTTTGCTGACTTCTCTTCCTAACCTGATCATTACTTATAAAGTTCAATCATCTAATGTTCAAGATACTACATAATAATCAAGAACAAAGGCATCGTCAAGAATATGCTGGAACGTAGTAATCTCCACGGTCGGTAATAACTGATAGCGGCGGTTATGTTTCTGTGTATGCGCATTGGGAAGGATCGCTGTATTTTATTAAAACATTAAGAATCCAAACCTTTTATATAAAAGTTATGCATTTTTTGTAGATAAGGAAAATGTACAAAAGAAAGTCTAGAGTGAGTAATTGTCGAATTTTTAAAATTAAATGTTACTAAAAGCCATTTTTTATCATTTCTTTAAAATTCGAGATGCAGTAAAAATAATTATTTTTTGTCTATTTAACAACTAAGGAACTTTGTTGATTTTTTTCATTGCAAGAAAAAACTACCTTTCAAGAAGCCATTAACCATAGAGGTCGGACACGAGCATATCAACGAAATATTCCATAGATGTCTGTGAGGATGGCAATACCTCAGCAGTGAGAAGACAGAAAAGATACATCCATTCCTTTTCAGTACAAAACCAAACTCCCTTTGATTCAGCAGCAAACCACTTCACAACGCCTCTATACAAAACTAAGATCCAAGATAGGTCTAATATCCGTTATCATGGGGACATCCATTAATTAGAATAAATGAAAAAAATGAATACACCCTCAAGCAGCTGCTTGCCACAGAGGTCTGACAGGAGCCTCTCAGTTTATATGCCATAGTAGAAGGTCTGTGAGGATGGCAGGACCTCAGCAGAAAACAACACGAATATCCATGCCTTACCCGGGGCTTGAACCCAGGTCCCTTAGATCAGTAGCCAAGCATCAAAAAGTCCACTTAGATCAATAGCCACATAGTCCACTTAGATCACTTAGATTGTTAGAATTCGTCTACAGTGGCTAAATGCAGCAGATGTAGCTCAGGACAGACGTGTTTGGAGGAGTATGCTTAATTTGAGGCGTGGATAGAAAAAGTACGAATTCTGAGATCCGATAAGTTCTTCAAGGCTCGAATAGAGTTGATATTTAGATTTACATGTGCTAGAAAAGTGAACTTAAGTTGCCCAGGAATATTGCAGGTGTCAGAAATCACAGAAAAAGCTCAGAAAGTATACGGAATTTAGACTCCAACTCGGCCACGGGACGGAAAATTTTTATTTACTTATGAAAATTATAGTTACGGTAAATTTAGTCGCCATTTACGGTGCAGTTTTTACGTGAACGTATTTATATCAAGTCTGATGATTATCGTAGGTCCTAATAGAAAGTAACAAGATGTCGATTATGGTAATATACTGGATTTTCCAACCCGAAATTATCCGTCAATTTAAAGATAAAATGAAACATCGTAAGAAATATTTTGAATTTCAAACTGAATCATTATTATATTTTTTATTTGATTTATTTTTATTTCGTAAATTAACATTTTCTCAATCATATCTAACTTAGAAAATAATTTTAACCTAAATCTGAATATAACTTGTGTCAATGTAATGCCTCCCAAAATTTTATAGCCACCCAGGACACCGTCGACAAGTAAATTCGCTTCTGATTCCAAGTTGTGATTCAGAGTTTTATTATCAGTGCAGGGCGAAATAATATCGCATTTAGTTTCATTGAACACATGTAGAGAAGCAATCATTTATAATCAGTTAATCGCGAAGCAATATAAGTTGACTATCAATGTGTCTCAGTTACCTGAAGAATGGAAATCCTATATCTTTATTTTCCACGTGGTTAAAAAACCGGATTATGCACGCGCTCGCTTCCTTTCTTCTTTATCTGTTATGATGTAATCGAATGAAAGGTGCTGCTCGAAATGACCTTGTTATGACGTCATTGTACCTTATCATGCACATTCTATCCAACGAACGCAAACGACCACTTGTAATGATGCAACTACTAAAATAATAAAGGCACTTCATTAATTTACGGTGTTGAGGCAAGAGAGACGTAGTCGACACCAGAAAATCCTCTTCATGAAAGTGGAATCCTCTGCAACATCAACTGCACTACGACACTGACGTTTAGAAGCATGGATATATTGGGGCTACTGAGTGTTCCATACTGGTTGCAATTCATCGTGGTACTCTTCGGATTTTTGTACTGGTAAGCACCATTTGCCACATTTTCTTTTGCACTCATGATGCAACACTAAAAAAATTACAAGGGCGGAGGCATGTAATTTTTTTAAATATAATATTTTGACTAAAGAAGTAGTCTTCAATATATTTTTTTTGTATGCTGTACAATATCTTAAAATGATTTCCAAAGTTTATTTTTCTGTATTTTAGAAGTACTGGGTTGATGGGTTGTTTTACCTCTGAGTAGAGTTTTTTTGCACACAACGGGTTAAATGGCCAGGTCACAAGGAACCCAAGGGCTATGAAAAAGTTGGTGGAAGGGAGCCCACTGAACAGCTATTAATAGACAGAAGGAAGCAACAAGTCAAGTGATTTATCCATCGTGTTCTTAACATGCATAGGATAAGGTTTTCCTGCACACGGGCTACGGCTTAACGTACCATCCGACGGACGGCTGCCTTTTCAAACTCAACGGTGTCCTCTTTTGCACCCAGAACAGAACAGGTGTTAGCGAAGAAAAATCTCAAGAATAACACAGTTGGTGATTCGCGACTTCGTATCTTCAAGAGCAAGGTGGTGAACCAAACATAATTTGATATATGGGGAAACATTTCAAAAGAGAGGTCACTTCTCGTAATAGACTGCTGCGTATGTCACTCTGCAGACTGAAGTTCAAACTTTGAACTTTTTTTTTTTACAAATAAATATACATTTATTTTTCCTATAAGAAAACCCACAAGCTACGATTTTCCGGGTTGTTATATTACGTATTACTGTACATTGTATAGAGATAACATGAATATACACAGAAATTTAAACATTTTTTCAGTTCAAAATTGAAATAGTTCTCGTTAAGATGCCGGATAAGTGAAATGTGTGTTTTTTCGTCCAAAGGCATTTTCAGTTCCGACATTTTTTTGTTATATTGAGGGAAACGGAGAAAGCATTAATATCGCTCAACACATGTAAAAACATAATATGCAAATCGATAATCATATAGACATGGATGTATATTTCATAAACAGGTGGTGAGAATTTGGAAAAAAGTTATAAACTTCAAGCGAAATTTTTATACTGTAGTAATAAATCACAGGTGTTGTTAAGTGCAATGAGCCTACGGACTGTAACTTTCATTTTACTGTCTCCAAAAAAATCCATTTTCTTTTCCGCATATGTTAGCAAGATTTGCAGCCTCACTCTAGCTAAACCTTCCTCACTTTAAAATGTGGCGTGCCAGAAACTTCCAATGTGGAGCGTTGATATATTCGGTCTAATGGGGGCTTGACATGTTACGTTTACGACTTTCAGGAGCTTCCGTAGCAAATATATGCTATTGAAGCCTCCAAAAAAGAGGGGAGTGGACTCATTAAACCCTGCCTCCTTCCCACTGGGATTAGCTGACATCGTTTATCAATCCCAAACTGGAAGGAGAGCTGTGTACTAATCCCCAGTTATGATGCACAGAACCAGCCAGATTTAGCAACTAATGTCTGACCCTGTCTTCTCGTGGTGCAGGTTTTTAGTACCTTTCAAAATAGATATTCTCTTTTAGAAGGGTACGGAAGGGGAGAGTTGCCAGCTCTGTGTGGCCTACTGTTCTGGTCATCTAAGGCCACTTTTGTCTTTTTTTTTAACTCTGCTGAGGAATGGTCAACTTTACAGGGTCTTGGTGCTGAACATTTATACCCACTGGGATAGACTGGTTTAGGATTTGAGCTTGATTATGGATCCTGAACTTGCTGCGTTGGTGGGCCTCTGTTGAGGGATAATCTGCCGCTGTGTTTTCTGTTTGCTTGTGAGTTGGCAGCCCTAAGTGAAGAGAGGCATGGGATTCTTTATATCAGCTGGGGATAATCCTGATCAGAGGCCATCGTAAATACCTGAACCCTCACTTAGCTAGTTGGACATCGTCAATCCTAAACTGGAATAATGTGTCTCAGGCAGGTCTATGGTACTTGAAAAGGTTCACTTGAAAAGGTGGTGCCTGAAGTTCCTACCGGCATCGGTAACTTCAGCCTTTAGCGAAAAAGGGAAAGGTCTTTGCCCCATGCCTGCGAAGAAGCCTGCAGGAGTTTTAGGTCCCTTGTGCTGTTTAATATTGTTGGCCCTACCTCTCTCTCTCAATAAACCAAGTTTCTTTAAAAAACCTTAATGTGTAATATGATCATTTTCCCTCTGCAGGTACGTGGAACGTGAGAACATTACATGGAGATTATTCTCTTGATTACCTCACGCAGGAATTCCAGCGTTATAACCTAGATATTCTAGGCTTGCGAGAGACCAGATGGACAGGTAAAGGTGAGATACATAAAAATAACTTTAAATTTCTCTTTTCATGGAGGTAAGATGGAAAGCATCTCCAAGGTGTAGGTTTGCTTTTTCAGCAGTCATATCCTAGAAGATGCTCTTCTAGGATGACTGCATTAATGGAAGATTTCTTACACAAAAATTGAAAACTAAAATTAAAAATTTGAATGCCATTTGTTGTTATGCCCCACAGAGGACTCTGATGAGAACGAGAAGGATATCTTTTACAGACATTGAACGAGACCACAGAGGACTCTGATGAGAACGAGAGGATATCTTTTACAGACATGACTTGATCTTTGGACATGAGTTTTAGGTCCCTTTGCCATTGGTTGTTTCAATGGCAATGGAAAACGTATTCTGCAGATAAGTAAACTTAATGGTTTATGAATAATTAACACATACTTCAAATACAGGGACATGTAAAATATACATGGGTTTCACCTGATAAGTTGCACACGAATATGATAGATTATATTTTAATTAACAGCAAAAGGACCAGTTTAGTTAGGAATACCGGATCATACAGGGGAGCAGAAAATGTGTCTGTCAATACCTGGTCAAAACTGTTTTGCAGCTGAAGCTTAAGAAATGTTGTGCTAAGGTTAAGAAAATTACCTTCAACACTGAAGGTCTGAAAGATCCATATATAGCCAAAGCATACCATAATAGGCTACTTAGTCATTATGAGAATCGTGGTTTGCTTACTGCTGAAGCTGAGAAATAATGGGATCAATTTAAACGAGTTTTTCTTGAAACCAACAGTACTCTTTTGGGTAAAAGGGAACAGAGTAAACAAAATTATTTGAATGATAAAGCTATGGAACTTATTTCTGAAAAAAGGAAGTGCAGGGTTAATATGAATCAACACCCTACTAGTTCTAACAGAAGGCATTACAACAAGCTTAATAAACATGTAAAGGATCAGTTAACAGCTGATAAGAATCTTTGGCTTGATAGTTTGACTGACAAAGCTGAGGAAGCAGTTAGACAGCACAACAGCAGCGGGTGGTACCAGATTTTTAATGTTTTATGTGGGAAGAAACAGACAGATACACAGGGATTGAAGGATAAACATGGCAAGGTGGTTGAAGGTGAGGATTCTGTGATGGCTAGGTGGGTTGAGCATTTCAAAGATGTTCTAAATAATGTGATTATTTCTACTCCCATTGTTTATAATGAGGAGAGATGCATTACTGGCTTTTATGATGGCCCTATATCGCATTCCGAAGTCGCATTGGCTGGCTATCTCTAAATTTAAACTGCATAAATCCTCAGGGGTGGACGAAATCACCACTGAAATGCTTAGAGCTGGGAACATTTGTGTTGTCACATGGCTGACTGAAATTTTGAATATTTTTTATGATAATGGTGTTATTCCTAAAGATTTTACTAGAGCTATTATTGTCCCAAATTTTAAAAAGAATGATCGCAGTTCTTGTGATAATTATAGGGGAATTAGTTTACTTTCTGTTCCAGGTAAAGTTCTTTGCATGATTACATATAATAAAATTAAGAAATTGGTTTATGGGCAATTGCGTGATGAACAGTGTGGATTCAGAAGTGGTAGAGGATGTATTGATCAAATATTTTCACTTAGGCAGATCCTTGAGAAATGTTTAGAGTTCATAAACTTGTGGTTACAACTTTATATATTTCAAAAATTTGTGGTTGATTGTCAGGTCATATGGAATACCTTATAAGTTAGTTAGTGTAATGAAAGCTGTATATAATAACACTGAGTCATGTGTGAGAGTTGGTATGTCTTGCAGCAATTGGTTTAGCATTGCTAGTGGAGTTAGGCAATGGTGCATTTTGTCTCATTTTCTGTTTTGTTTGGTTATTGATAATGTTATGCAAAATGCTATGCAAAGGAAATATTTTGGCTTTAAATGGTCTAGAGATTTCAAAATTTCTGATTTAGATTATGCAGGTGATTTGACCCTGTTAGCTAATGATTTTCATGGCATGAATTCTTTCATTAGGGCTGTTGGTGAGACTGGTAATAGAATAGATTTGGTGAAAACAGAGGAAAAAGCTAAAATGATGAAAATTGGTCAGGCAGATGGTGTTTCAGTTGCTTTGAATGACTGAACTCTTGAGCAAATGCCTCAGTTTAATTATCTTGGGAGCTATGTAACAGATACTGGTGACGTGTGGCATAATATAAATAGAAGAATAGGGATTGCCGCTGGGACTTTTAAGAATCTATGGAAAGTGTGCAGAAATAGGCGTGTACATCAAACACTAAAATTAGGCGGTATAATAGTTTGGTTTTTGGTAGCAAAACATGGACCTTTTGTAAGCAGAATAACAAGAAACTTGATGCCTTTGATTCTAACCTCTTATGCAGTATCTTGGGCATTAGTTCCTGCCCTTTGCATTAATAGTTCGACTTTGTAAGTAATGATGAGGTTAGAAGATGGAGTTATCAACCACCTTTAAACAGCATATTGTGCAAAGAGAGACTACGTTGGTTTGGCCATGTTGCCCGTATGCATAGCTGCAGATTGGCAAAGATGATTATGAACAGTGTGCCTAAGAGTTTCAAAAAAGGGGGAGAATCTAGGAAGCGATGGGCAGACAATATCAAACAGGATATTCCTCGAATTAGCGTAGAGTGTCCAAATGCAACAACGGTAGCTCAGAACAGACACGTCTGGAGAGGAAATTATAGTCTGGTTGGACCTCCTCAGTCATGGCTGCATGAGAATTTCATATGTATGTATATGTATATGTACATGTACTATATCGTTATTCAGTCTGTAGTGCCCCAGGCTTGTAATCTGCAGTTTCCAAGTTTGAATCCTAGTTGAACCAGCTTTGAGAATTACCTCCGCAAAAATCTCCGCCCTGTTCACCATCAGTAGGGGACACTGATGAACTTGGACAGGCCGCCGTCCGTCGGATTGGAAGTTAAGTTGTTGCCTGCGTGCGTGAAGTTATATTCTGTGCATGTTAAGGAATACGCTGGATGACCTTGACAGAAGGCTACCATCTGTCTCCTAACAGCTCCACGAACCTTCTCTGACCCTTCGGGGTTCTTGTTGCCTGGCCATTTAGCCCTTGTTGTGTAAAAATGTGTCATTCAGAGACACTTCTCATTCAGAGACTCATTCAGAGGTAAAACAATCGAAACGCAGCAAATTGTTCTACATCAGAGATATTCATACTTTTTCACTAGAAGTACCATTTTCTAAAGTGGAAGAAAGAGACGGGTAATTTTTCAATGATAAAAGCAGCTCACGAGCTCGAATATCAATGCACTGCAATTAATAAATTATTCAAATATTTTTAAATAACATCTCAATTTTGCTTTTAAAAAGAGTTATCATGAACCATGACTATAACCACTTCTATGTCCAATGTACTGATTAAATTTGTCAGTTTTCCAACAACAAATATAATTTTATTCAAATTGAATGCTAGTTGTTAACGAGTCGAAATATTAATATGCATCCTCATTCACTCGGCGTAACAACAAACCTCTCAGAGTCTCCACATCCTTTTTCAGGGTTCGGCAGCCATCGAGGGACGTTAGTTGTCATCGGCAGACTAGCTCTGATGGGACTAAAGATGTGACCTTCGAAGACTTCCGTTTGATTATGCTTGCAGTGGCCACGTGGTTTTAATCTCACTCATTGGTACAGAACAGAAAGGAACAATTTTTAAAGTGAGTTTATATAGCCCTGACATACTCTACATGATCTGCGACTATACGAATAAGGTCAGCTAATGAGTCACATTAGCTCATGGTGTCCCTTTGGCCACAGTCGACAACATAGAAAAGCACGCCGTCCCCAACCTTAATAACCACCCTAGGGGACAAAGGGTGATCTATGACAATAAAACAATGAGGCAAGTACGAAAAAAAAATATATCCTTAGTGATTTGGGCAAATTATTACTTTTCTTTCACATTTTGGTCGCCAAACCTGAATTTTGTTTTATTTAGTGTCGTTCTCTTCACGTCTCATTTTAGTTGCAGAATTCAATCTTTGCTTAATTTTCAAATCATTTGTGAATTTTTATGAATGCAAAGGTCATATTTTGAAATTAGAAGTAAGAAAATAGATCTCACTATCAGAAATATTTCTTATAATAATTAAACCAATTTTTAAGACCGCAAGGTTAGGGAATAAGGTTAACAGGAAAATTGACCGTCTTCTAATGTGTAAGAACAGAACGAACTGAATGAGTAGAACTTACAACAGCTTTACATTTAATTTCTGTTTGAAACCAAGCGTAACTACGAGCCAAATCGTTGGAATCTGCACGGCAACCATTAGAAGCCACACAACCTCTCATACAAGCAACGCCACTTAACCTGTTGGTGAATGACAAGCATTTCCTTGTCGTTTGAGTGAGTGGAGAGTTGTTGAGAGAAAAAAACAGCCAAGGTCATCGGCAGAGTAGCTCTGATGGGACTAAAGATGTGACCTTCAAAGGCTTCCGTTGTTTGTTTATGCTTGCAGTGGCCACGTGGTTATCTGAAAGAAACAACTGCGATAATTTGCAGATATTTTGTATTTAGTTCGAGGCTGGAAATTTCAATTAACTGATAAACCACATATAAAATTTACATTTCGGTAGAGAAATTTCAAAATACCGAGTATGCTTCTAAATGATCAAATGATAAATGACATCAATGATAAATGACATCAAATGATAAATGACATCAATGATAAATGACATCAAATGATAAATGACATCAATGATAAATGACATCAAATGATAAATGACATCAATACAAACTGCAATAAAAATGAGAGATTTTACATGATTTACTCATCTTTTAAAGGTTAGCTTTCTCAGTTAACATAAACCATTTTAATCTAGTTGGAAATTCTCACTTCAATTATTCTAATTCCATTCAGTTGGCAAAATATTTGAAGAATTTAATATAACTTTGGAGAATTTAAGTTTCCTTTTTTTTAAATGTAAAACTAGGCAAATTTATGTTTCTAAAATCGTTTTGCTTTAAATGCACTGACTGATTTCCGCAAAAAAAGCTGCTAGTGATGCAACACAAAAAAAATAATGCAACCAAACATTAGCAAAAGTTTTCGCAATACATTTACATCATAAAGTAATGCAAAGGGCACAAAGTACAGCTTATGTTTTAATTTAACATTATGTCTGCTAAAGCCGAAATTTATAAAGATAAATGAGTGTGTATAATTCCTTCTTTTGTATCATATGCTAGTGCATAGATTCCCAACGGGGGCGATACCGCCCCCCAGTGGGCGCTGGAGCCTTCCATGGGGGCGGTAGCGGATCCAGAGGCAAATGGGGGGCGTTAAGGCAGTCAAGAGGGGCGGTCAAATAAATAAATAAATTTAATGGAATTTTCTGTGACAACCTTTTTATCGCTTCTATTCTGTGGTGTCTTCCTGGTGATTCTGGTCATCCACTACCTCATCCGTCATGTACAGCTTTTCAACTGCAGCTTGGACAATAAGTTCCCTGCTACCGCCTACTAACGTACTGGTACGTCTGAAGTCGACTGAGATGCTCTCAAAACTTCTCTTCAAGATCACAGATTGGATATAAGCTTCAATATGTTTTCCCACTCCAAGTCGCTTTGAGTATGCTTTATGGTACGTAGTTACAATACCATCCCACGTTAGAACATAAGGTATAATATTAACATCACACTTGTGAATTAGGCTCAACTCATTAGCCAGCAGATCATACTTCCTCTTCTTTTCAACCTCTACTGTCTGCAGGTTATCCTGAGATGTTATTCCTACTTCAATAATTGTAATCTCATTCAATACCTTAACATGCACTACTATATCAGGCTTATTATGTTGAACATGTGTGTCCGTCCTGATAGGCTAATCAACTTTGATGCAATAATAATACAATAATAATAAATTTATTATATTTAATATTTTTTTTACAATTATTTTTTAATATAATAAAATACTTTGAAAATATCTGTTTTCAGGAATAAATATTTTATCTAGCTATGTAAATTATCTTATTGTTATCGCGTTAATAAGCATTTTTAAATTAGCATTAGGTATACCTATACCTAATTTGTTTTAGTTTAGAATAGATTGACGGTGACAAGTTCTTGCAAGTTGGTAGGCAAACACGCGGTTCATGTAATTTAACATGTTTTGACAAGAATATGGGAGCTTGAAATGACTTGTTTACGGAGCAAGTGCGCCGGCATCGCAAACATACAAGTTAATGCGTGCACAAAATCAAATCTATAAAAGCGATAGCTCTAGGAATGTTTTATTATTTTTATGTGCTTCGCCGTGATAAATAGTCGTGAGTGATAAGTGTTAGAAGTCATTATAAACATTATTTTTATAACTATCTATAAATCTGTTGAGAAGTTAATTTGTATTTGAAAATGTCTGAATCTACATCTAAAAAGAAATACCGGCAGTACAGTATTGAGTATTTGAAATATGGATTTACGTATTCTCCTACAAACCAATCATTACCTATGTGCTTAATTTGCCGAAAAGTTTTTTCAAATGAAGCTATGAAACCTTCTAGGCTACAAGAGCATTTAAATAAAATGCATGCTGATAAGAAGAACAAAGATTTATCCTATTTTCAAGAACTGGAAAAGCAATATTTGGAACAGCCAACTATGTCAAACCTTTTTGCGTCGTCTTCTAAACAAGATGATGATGGACTACGAGCCTCATATAACATTTCATTGTTAATCGCAAAAGCAGGAAAACCACACACAATTGGCGAGGAATTAATTTTGCCGGCAGTCAAAGAGATATTAAAAACTGTTCATCATAAGACACCGTCAGATATCATCAAAAAAATTCCTCTCAGTAATAATTCAGTGCAAAGAAGAATAGATGAAATGGCAAAAGACGTTGAAATATCATTATGTGATTACTTAAAGACTTGCAAATTTTCCATTCAACTCAATGAATTAACTCTACCAAATAACGAAGCTCTACTCTTATCATACGTACGATTTATAAAAGAAGAAAAAAATCATGAAGAGTTATTATTTGCTAAAAATTTGGAATCTGATACAAAGGGAGAATCTATATTTAATACCATGCAAAAGTTTTTTCAAGAGAAAGAAATTCCTATTTACAATATTTTGTCTGCTGCTACTGATGGTGCTCCAGCAATGACAGGGCGTCATAAGGATTTCATAGCGCATTTGAAACAAGCAGTACCAAATGTACTCGCTTACATTGTATTATCCATTTCATCGTCAGTATTTGGTTGCAAAAAATTTGAATGAACGTCTGCATACGTCGCTCCATTACGTTATTAAAGCAATCAATAAGATTAGAAGCAATTCATTGAATGACCGATTATTTGGTAAGCTTTGTAATGAAAATGATGAAGATTACAATCGCTTGCTGCTGCACACAGAAGTACGTTGGCTCTCTAAAGGTGTTTGTCTGAATCGTTCTTTCAATCTATTTGACTCAGTACTGGACTTTCTTGAAGACAGAGACGAAAAATTGCGCGAAAACCTGATTACGTCAAAAAATGACATCGCTTATTTGACAGATTTGTTTAAAATATTTAATCAAGTTAATTTACAATTGCAAGGTGATGAGTTGAATTTAAATAAAACAAAAAACGTCATAGCTGCTTTTGCGGGAAAACTTCTTCTATTCAAACTAAATCTAGATAGAGGTGAATACAACCACTTTCCCACATTATCAGCAGTCTCTGCAAAACCGGAAGATTTACTTACTTACTGCCAACACTTGGAAGTTCTTCATGTTGATTTTACGGAGCGTTTCCAAGATATTTTAAACATGAATATACCGAGTTGGGTTTTAGATCCTTTCGCAAACACAGATACTGAAGAATCATCAAATTTGAAAGAGGAACTCTTAGAACTCACGACTAACGAAGCACTCAAAGTAAAATTCAAACATGTATACCAAGAGTTCTGGCTTCAAAAATCAATACCAGTTCTCTACCCTGGATTGTGGGCAATAGTACACAAGTTTTTAATCGCGTTTCCTTCGTCCTATAGGGCTGAGCGTGGATTCAATGCAGTAGCTAATTTACTGTAAAAGAAGAGGAACAGACTATACATCACTGAACGTGGCGATCTGCGATTGATGTTAAAGAAATTGGAACCCGACATTAACAAATTGTTAACACTCCACCAGCCTCAACCATCTCATTAATTTTTTTTATTTATTATTAATTTTGTGTTTATTTCATTATTTTTTATTTCTTATTGATTCTGTGTTTATTTTTAAAATTTTAATAAACAATTTTATTGTACATTTGGTTGTCGTTTTATTAATTTCTGCTTTATGATTTTTAATAGATAAATAAACAGATAAATTAGATACAGATAATATGCAACAATATTTTAATATTTCATATAGAATTAACTATTATGGACTAGGGGGGCGTTGAAATTTTTGTTCTCTTCTAAAGGGGGCGATGGTCCAGAAAAGGTTGGGAATCACTGTGCTAGTGCTTCTGATCAAACTGCCTATTAACAGATGTGACCTGTTAATAGGCACTTTGCCAGATCACACCTGTTAATAGGTTTACTGAAAATCGCTGGCAGTATTTCTGCAATTACTCGGTAGAAAATACTCCTAATTATTATATTACAATATTTATATTTTCCTCGTCTGGACACAGGCATGCTTAAACATATATATCAATAATCTGAATTCTTGAAAAGATAGCATTTCTAACAGAAAAGCTTGAGGCCGATCGAACTTGAGGTCGTTCACCATACTACGCATAGAAGTCTTACGTAATTCTATTTTTGAATATGCTTATACAAATTACAAGGAATGTCCATAAAGTAAGATGGAGTGCAATGCTACGCAATACAAAGATACAGCAACTTAATCAGCGTCGTTAATTCTGCTTGCGACAAATTACGATAGATGGCCCTACATATCCAGAGCAACCTTTACGGTATAAAAAAAACTATGATATGACGGGTTCATAGATGAAAGAGTAAGTGTGTGATGTCATCCACTTTTTGAGCGCCAAATATAAGGCTCCTAAAATGCCAATTGTATCCCAAATCCGGAAGTACATCGCCAATTGAAAGATGTGTACAGGCCGGAGGTGCTCTTAAAGAAACAGATGCATTTCATGCGAAAATTTCGTGAAAAATGACTTTATTTTGGTCTCCTACGCAAACCTAATCTGACGGAAATAAAGGTTATATAAATAAAAAGTGAAACAAAAATTTATAAATTGATTTAATTGCGCGCAAATTGTTTCATTTGATTGTGTTTATGGTTTTAAAGTGTTTCTTTCATTTAATTTTTCATAATTATTACATTTTACTATTGGACGTGGATATACTCCTTGTTTATGGAATATATTGGTTTCGGGACAAAAAACAAGCAGAATTAAACCAGCGAATTGATATTTAAAAAAAAATTGTCTCTTTATTTCCCAACTTGAGAATACACAAGCATGTCTCAAACCAGACAAGCTGTCGAATCGAAAGATGACGCTCCTCCCCTACTATGAAGCAAGACTGCAGACTCAAAATAACTCTCATTAATCAACTTTAAGACGGCGGAAAATAGAAGTGAACAAAATTCAAAGCGGAAAAAGCAAATGAACTCAAATGACAAGTTTAAATACACAGCAAGCCACCTCCTAGAAATAAAATGACAAGCCTCACCTTCAACGAGCAAGAAAACAGGTAGGAAGACTGAAAAAAAAATCTACAGAATAACTTCAAAAATACTTCATACTACTGTAACTTTGACATTCATATATAATTCACTTTCCATTCTGATCTCCCTACTTTTCTATTTATCTCTTTTCTTTCCGATGCAAAAGGCTCTATAGGCGTAAATTTTGGCATAGAATAGGTAATAAATTTGGAAGAAAAAGAGCCGCCAAATTGCAGTGCACCCATTATATCCTGTGTAGAAACAGCCTGTAAACAACTTGGCGGATGACGCGCTGAAAAACAAATTGCAATTATTGTCTATATTGCCAGCATATTCCTGCCGAGAGATTAAAGCACTAATAATACACTTTTGATTTGAAACCAGGCCCATTACTAATAGTGAACAAAGAGGTTGTCCATGAATTCCAATGAACTGAAGGTGCCAACATATGCATTTTATTATATGTTGACTTATATACACACACACACACACACAATATTAAGATTTTGTACCTATATATTAGGTTTAATGCTGCCAATCAGGGGCAGACATAATTTTTTTTCAGAGACAGTATTTATGGTAGAAAGAGAAATTTCTTGAGCAAAATCTTTATAAATGCTAAGGGATTCACTAATGAATCACTGAGAAAATAAAAGCTGAATAGCTCTTGTTTATTTTAATTATGAAACACTGATTAAAAGTTTGAAGTCATAATCAAAAGAAATAATTAACTTTTACTTTTTTTACTCTTTTTTTTTTCAATTGTGAGGAAAACTAGAAATATAAATTATGATTACATTAAAATTATGATTACATTATTAATTTATTGTTTTATTTTTAAGCCAGAGCTGAAGCCTTCTATTCCCCTGTTCTAGTTCAATATCGAAGCCGGAATAATGAATACAGACAGGGCCACAACTCACCTTAAGTATCTATATAACTGTACTGTAATTCAAAATGCGATAATGCTATGCATTTGTATTCTACGAACTGCTGGTGAAAGTATCCTGTAATACAGGATCATTACAAAAGAAATGAACACATTTAAAAATTTACTGTGAGTAAAACGAGATACAAAAAGCAAATTTACATTGCTTGAAAGAGTAGCTGAAAAAGTTTCTTATCCTAACCTATATATTTTCATTGTGGGCTTAAAGGGTAATCTTGACCAAACGATAATAGAACTCATCCCACTTTGCGTAAGGTATTTGAGTCCATGGATTTCAGTACTTGGCGAATCTTATTTTTACCTTACTGCAGATTTTTTGGTAAAAGAGGGACATAGACGTGATATTTGAGTTGGGTTGGGTTGTTTTACCTCTGAGCGGGACTTTTTTGCACACTTTGGGCTAAATAGCCAGGTCACATGGACCTCGAAGGCTCAGAGAAAGTTGGGGGAGGGGACCCATTGGAACAGCTGTTCGGAGACAGATGGTAGCCTCCCGTCATGGCCATCCAGCGTGTTCTTTAGCGTGCACAGGGTATAACTCTCCCGCAGACGGGCCCACGGCTTAACGTTCCATCCGACGGACGGCGGCCTTTCCAACACCATCGGTGTCCCCTACTGACCGTGGGCAGGGCGGGTAATTTTGCGGAGATAAATCTCAACGCTGACCCAGCTGGGACTCGAACCTGGGAACTGTAGACTACGAGTCTGGGCACTCTACCGACTGAGCCACCCCCGCCCACTTAATATTTGACGCAGCCCCGTAAGAAGAAGTCCAAAGGTGGTAGATCAGGCTATCTAGGAGTCCATGACATTAGACTTCCACGACTACCTCTCCATCGTCTGGGCCGTTTCTCATTCAAGAATCTTGCTATTGCATCGTGATAATGGGGCAAATTTGCTTATATTGCTACCCAAAAATATGATTTCTTTCCAGCAAATTAAACTTGTTCCAGTCCAATTAAACTTATTCCAGAATAAATGCTGCACACAATTGGCTGGCTCTGTCGCCATAACTCTCATTACTTCCTCTGTACTTGGTTAGCCATTTTGGCAGCTTATGATCGAACATTCCTCCTGGTGATTTCGGGAACTTCATACCTTCCTAATTTAGTAAAGCAACTTTTTTCAGTTACCCTTACAAGAAATATAACTCTGGTTTTGGTACCTAATTTATATTACTCACAATAATTTTTTAATGTGTTCAATTATTTTGTAATAACCCTGTAAAAGATCTTGAATTAATTTTTTTAGAGATGACTCTCGTGTGGTCGATTAAAATCTTGATTTAAATTTCCAATTTTTGTTCTAATTAGTAAAATTGTGAGAAGGGTAAGTAAAAAATAAAATAAATTCTTTTCATTGTAATTTCAAATATTTTGAAATATTATAACTATATTATTAATTTATAATTATATTTATTATCATAATTGCAATTAATTAATAATTCAATGATTGTTATTGTCACCCCCACAGTCCAGTGCATTGCAGTGCGTCAGTTTTGCCGCCCTCTGAACTGAAGGCAGCAAACGGGAAAAAAATCACAAAATCACCAAAATGGGCAAATTGAAAATATATGTAAATTTTGAAATTTTGTTTTTGCCAATATACGGGAAAAACGCTTTCATCGATGACGACTTGCAACGCTTCCAGAACATGTCTTTTGTGGGTATGCTCTCCGTTTTATAGAGAAAAGATGCATTGATCTCATAGGATAAATGGCTCACTTTCCAAAGGACTTTCGTCAAATAATTCCGCTCATGTGAACCTCGGTATTGATAATATGTCACGTTGGAACGAATGCAGTCGCATATCAAAGATCTTTTAGGGGGAAGGTGTTGAACTTACTAGCAAATGTATAAAACATTAGCACTTGACAAAAATGCAAATTTCGGTTGTTTTACCTCTGAGCGGTGTTTTTTGGTACACAATGCGCTAAATGGCAGATCACAAGGACCCCAAAGACAAGGACTTAAAGATTGGGTGAGGAGACCCACTGGACAGCTGTTACGAGAGAGATGGTAGCCTCCCGTCGAGGCCATTCAGCATGTTCTTTAACGTGCATAGGGTATGGCTATCCCACACACGGTGCTACGGCTTAACGTCTGATTCGACGGACGGCGGCCTTTCCAAACCCATCGGTGCCTACTACTGACAGTGGGCAGGGCGGGTGTTTTGTGGAGATAAATCTCAACGCTCACCAGCTGGGATGCAAATTTGGAACACCTTTCTAATTAATATAATGCAAATTATTATTTATTGAATCAAATATCGTGTAGTTTCTGAATTTATAAGCAGTGGCATTTACAAATTAATGGGTCTGTCCTTCCCATCCCCATGTTACACGTATATCACTGACGCGCTCATCAGTTGCACTCATATCTCTATGGAAAGCCAAAAGCGATGATTCCAACAATATGTTTCATAGATCCGTAAATAGCACTTAAGTCAGGGATACCGATCGCCAGAGGGGGAGAGTCCGGAACCCCAAAATTCCGGTTATCTTACACGAAATTTGAAATTAGTCTGCCTGCTTTTGAACACCCAAACATGTATTTTTGCAAAAATTTTATTTTAGCCCCATATTATAAGCAAGACACTAAAAATAGATTTATAAAGAAAAAACAATAAAATCTTATTCCATTTATAGAATATCATTCTAACCATCCCTGCAATAACTGGTAAAACCAACTCAAGACTTATTCTCACCCCTCCCCGAGGAAACACTCCCCAAAACTGAATTCTGGAATATCATCCCCCACCCTCCCCCCGAATATAAATCCTGGGTGCGTGCCTGACTTAAGTCATCTAAGAGTTGAAAGACTACACTCCAACTTGGCCATGGAGACTAGAATTGCAGCAAATATTAAAAAACATTATATATATATATATAACAGCCAAATATCCATACAGAATGCTCGACTACATACAGACATTTAAACTTTCAAATATTAAGGGGTTCTGAAACACTTTAAACAATTCGTCGCTCCCCTCAAATACATATCTATGTGAATGTATGCCGTACATGCCGTGATACAGCAAGACATGGTAATCCACTTTCAGACAACCTTTACATCTCTTTTAGTTAAATATAAGTCGATTAGAAATTATGATAGTGTATAAAAATAACTGAATTTTCCTTTCTTTTTTTCTAGGTATGCAAACAAAAACAGCGATTATTGGAAAAAAAATGGAATTCCCTTCGAGCCCTTATCGCGAATTTCCCTCATGAGAACCATCGTGACAAAGGTTAGTAAGTTCTGTTTAATCTTATGGAATATACAAATGCATTTTTAAGAAAAACAACAGCTATTACTTTGCACTCACTAACAGATTCGAAAGTACTATGAGGTATCAATCACTGCGTCGTTTGAACACACTGTGTTATTCTGATTATTGCTATATATGATTGTAGTTTGACCGTGATCAATGGAAAAGAAGTTTTATAGAGGTTTGTAAAATTCGTTATATTGTAATACACGTATGATATTAAAATGTGTAATTTCAAATTTTCTGGATTAATAGTTGTTTATCTGAACAAAATCAGGTACAAACCGTTATCCACTAGCAGTTTTCGAAATGGCCTGCAAGTTACTTATAATTATGTTATTTACTTTTAATTTTTTGCATCTTTCCATCTGTCCCCTAACAGCTACCAGTGAATCCTCTTCTTCTCTGAGCCCTTGAAGTCGCTGTGACCTGTGGGTGCCCATTGTGTGCAAAAAAAAGTTGTCGCTCAGAGGTAAACAATACAAATCTCTGATTTTCGTACTTCTGAAATGGAAATCTTAATTGGAATTCCCCACTTTGTGTGAAATTCTCAACAATTGAAAATAAATGCTTCACGAAACTAGAGCATTGAACCCAACGAAAACTGAATTGGAATTTGCAAAATATGAAGCAGGAGAGGATTTGCTTCATGAAGAAGAGGCCTGCTCGCAATATCCCTTTATTTGCTACTGTCTTTGAACAGAAACACTTCAAAGAGATTCACTTCTTTTCTGGAGAGCGTGCTGGCCAAGGGAGTAGGTGCACTGCCTGAAGAGCACGTTGAGTTGCCCGGGCGGAGTGTGGGCGGGCGTTATCCTACTGTAATATCGCATTTGCGGTTGCACTCAAATATGGCAGGATGATCGGCTGTACGATATCGCTGATTTACGTATTGCTATTCGGTGTACCCTGCACAAACACCAGACACGTACGAGAGTGACAGCTAATCGCTCGCCACACCGTGATGCCCCGGCGTGGGCCTGTGTGTCGCGTCATCAGACTTCTAAGCAGAATCGGCTTTCATCATTGAAGTCCACAGACTGCCATTCTTCCCTCTAATGAACTCGTTCTAGACACCACTGCAAACGTGCTCGACAGTGACGAGGTAACAGTGGTAACCATGCCAGCAGCATCTGTGCCCATAGTCCTGTTTCCAAAGACGATTGCGTATCGTTCTTGTAGACACCCTTGATACGACAGAGGATCGAATTTGTGACGCCGTAGCCGTCCAATCTGCCACAGTCGCCCTCCTGATACGCTGATTCTCTCGTGTGTCCATAACTCTGTGTTGCCCGGAACCACGTCTCTGAGTGTGCGAATGCTCTTGTGACTATCGAAGCCACCATCGTACTACTGCTGATACCTCTCATCTAATGCGGTGTGCAATTTGACAAAAAGACCAACCAGCTTCCTGAAGACCCACTATACAACCTCGCTGAAACTCCGCTAACTGAACAAATGTTGCGTGCCTGCGTCGTCCAGTCATGGTAGCTTCTCCAAAGAGCACTGAACAACACGACACAAGACGAAGAGCATCTTTCTTCACGCCCTAGTCCTTAAATATACGCTGCGTATTTTGCATGTTGTCATCCTCAGTGACGTCATTATTTCACCCAATGACGTTCAATCTTGGATCACGGTTTCTGCTGCCCTTAACTATTAATATATTATAATATGATGTTCCTAAAAGAATTCCTTCTGGGTGTTCTTTTTTCAATTTCCGCCAGTGTATAGCTACTTTTTTTTAATATTCTAATTTTCGCCTCTGTCACTCTAATTTCCACTGATATTCTAATTTTCACTCTGTCTCTTTTTTTGTTCTTGCATTTATTTATACTCAGTGGTCATTAAATTAGGACCACTATGTCACATGATATACAAATATGAAGCTAATTCTGAAGCTCTATAACTTCTAAAATAAGCGTTTTGTGGGAAAATGCAACTAAATATATTAAAATGCAGCCAACCCTCACCAATTTCTAATTTTCAACAACATTTGTTCAATATCACAGGGAAACACACAAAAAGGCTTTGAAATGAAAATAGCCAATCTACTAATTTCGAGGTGCTGAACACGAAAATGACAATAAAATTTCGATTGGCTCTTGTTTAGGAGATACAGAGATGGTCATGTATAAACGACTCAGTCCGCATTGTGTACATAGGTAACCATTTCGCAACGCTGCATTTTAAACTCCATATTACCGCATATTGCGTTGTATTGCATTCGCCGCCATACACACAACCTCCGGAGGTCTTGCATCATTGTCTGATGCAATATAGTTGAGTCATGACATCGCGGACGAAAGATAATGCAGTCGTTAGTTGTAAGTTCCGTCTCGTTGGGTAAGTCTTTTGAGCAACTCATTTAAACCTGAGTCATAAGTACAAAACAAGTGATCCTTGCAGTTTTAATCCAGCATTATTGATGCCTTGTACTGTGTTAATAGTGCAGAAAAATTTTGTTACATTTGCAGGGAAGTGACGTTCACAAGCCAGAACAGGGTAATCACTCCAATAGTGAGAGCGGCGTATGAGTTTCATTTTGGATGTAAGATCGGGGAACAGGACAAGGCCTGGGCCTCACATATATGCTGCAGTATGTGTGCAAGAAATCTTCCGAAGTGGCTGAAAGGCAAAAAAGTGGCGATGCCATTTGCTGTTCCTATGGTTTGGAGAGAGCCAAGCAATCACGCAAATGAATGCTACTTCTGCATGGTTCCACCTGTTTCTGGAGGCATCACAAGGAAAAAGAAGTGGACAATAGCCTACCCGAATATGCAATCTGCTCTCTGACCATTTCCGCACAGCAAAGGCTTTCCCGTTCCCGAACCTCCAAAAGAATTTTCCATCGATTCAGATGATGAGGAGGGAGGTGAACTGGCGTTGGGTTCTCCACAGCCTTTGGTGTCTAATGATGATCCATAAGTCTGCCATGGTGCGTCATCTGCAACACACATTCTGACCAAAGAAGAAATGAACGATCTTGTTTGCGATCTGGAGCTGTCCAATGCCAAATCAGATTTACTTGGTTCAAAACTTAAATAATGGAATCTTCTCAAGGAAAATGTCCGAGCGACTTTGTTTCGAACTCGTCATGAGTAGTTTGCGCCTTACTGCAGAAAGGAAAATGACCTTGTGTTCTGCTCCTATGTAGATGGCCTGATGAATGCCCTAGGAATCAAACAAGGCCCACAAGAATGGCGACTATTCATAGACTCCTCGAAACAATCTCAAGTTGGTGTTGCTGCATAATGGAAATCGACTTCCATCCATTCCGGTGGAACATGCTGTCTACATGAAAGAAACCTACGACAACCTAAAACATCTGTTGAACTGCCTTCAATACAGCAAGTATGGCTGGCATCTCTGTTGTGACTTGAAGGTAGTGGTTCTATTGATGGGTCTGCAGCTGGGATATACGAAGTACTGCTGTTTCTTTTGTGAATGGGACAGCTGAGCAAAGACTTTGCAGTACGTAAAGAGGCACTGTCGTCAGACACAGTTTGCAGTACTGTCGTCAGAGGAAATATCTGAAGGTCAGAAAGAAGAATGTTGAATACCCAGCACTGGGAGAAACGCACAAATTTTTACTACTACTTCGTAAAAGCCATGGACCGGACTACATCAGCTTTCAAATACTTTGCTGACAAATTCCCTCGACTCAGTGAAGGGAAAATTAAAGAAGGAATTCTTGTGGGTCCTCAGATCCGCGAGCTGTTCAGAGACCAGAAGTTACAACTTGCTTCAGGGTGTCGAGAAAAAGGATTGGGTCGTGTTTCGTTGACCGTCTACAATTTTACTATTTTTGAAAACGATCTAAGAACATTTATAAATGCATCTTGCCTTATTGTTAGCGCCAATCTTTGAGCTGCAGAAATTGATTTCCCCAATTTCGTGTCTTTTGTTCTAAATCACCAAAACTTCTTTGGATAAACAACAAAAAATAACAGCTGAAACCTCTTTAAATTCGGCAGGTGTCATGTACAAAAAGTTTTTGTCAAACTCTTGAATATTAAGGATTAAATTGTAAAAATCGATTACTCTTATTCTAACATTAAAAATTTCGCGACCCATTTAGTGCGATATTTTTTATTACTACGTCTATGATTAGCCAGTTAAGTAATATTCACCGTTTACGAAAGAGTAAACTTTTTTTGCTGGACATAATGTTTACTATAGATTGAAAGAAATGTCAGAAAGCAGGGTAGATCTCGCAGAGATAACAAACACGCGTTCAAGGTTATTTGCAGCAAGAACCAATGAGCTCAGTTCTTTTTTGCAGACCGCGCGTTTAAATGTGAAGGCTATACCCGTAGCTTCCGGAGCAGCGCGGAGCTGCTAGTGACGTCACAGTGCGTATGACGTGCGGTTGCCACGCGGCGCGGAGCTGTGAGTGACGTCACAGTGCGTTTGCCATGGCATTTGCGACGCGACGAGCGGCAAGTGTGGAGGCGCCCTTAGATTTCTTCCCCGACAACTGCGGCATGGTTAGTGATGAGTACTGAAAAAGTTTTCACCAGGACATTGCAACGATGGAGAAACGATACCAGGGTAACTGGTCCACTTCAATTGTGGCTGACTACTGTTGGACGCTTGCCATAGATGATCCTGAGCAGCTGTACAAGCTACGGGCAAAGCGACGTCGGAAGTAGAAGAGGAGTTTTACCGCTATATGTCATATCGTAACCAATTTTACATTTTAGTTGTCATAATCGTGTTCAGCACCTTGAAATCTTTAAGAAATGGCTACTTTTATCTGAGAGGCATGACTTTTATGAAAATTTGTTGTCCAGGGTATTCAAAGAGATACAGGTATGGAGGGTTAAATATTCCACAGTGTAATACCAGTTCGAACAATATTTGATGTAATGTTGATCAATATCAAAAGATTATTTACAATATCTAAAATATTTTTATATTAAATGATTTGTAGCATTACCTATTAAACTTTAATTTATGAGTTAAAACGATCAGTGGCTAAACGTTATGCGATGTAAAAGGAATAATGAAAAAAGGTTTCGTAGTGCAGAAACTGCAGAAAATCGCAATCCTTCAAATTGGAGACTCAAACATGGCATACCCTCTCATTAGAATATAACATCTCGAAACGTAATCATAGAATTTTCTGGCTACACCACTGGACAAAGGGTTTCGCGGAATTATAAAGATTAAGAAAAATGCATACCTTTCTTATTGTAAATTATTTTGAACATTTTCTTTGTATACCAAAATGGTGAATCTGTATTAAAGATGCAAATTTATGCTCATAATCTTGACGACATAAAATGTAATACTGAAGTCTATTTTGTTTTCTTCATATAGCCAGTACACGAAATAGAAATTGATAGATACAGAAAGTATGGGAGAATATATGGGTAAGTAAACGTTTTTGCTTTTATATAACAAAATAAAACTTGGAAATATTTCCGGATTTGGGATAAGAAATTAAATTTTCCGATTTGAGTATTTCCTCTGAAATGTCTGAATGTCATCATAACAAAATTAAGAAAGTTTGATTGTATAATAGAAGAAACGCTGGAGTTGACTATCTTGCCATGAAATCTTGTATACTACCGACCAGGGCCGTAGCTATGGGGGGGGGGGGAGGCTCCCTCAAAGTAAATCGGAGTTGGCAAATTTCGGAGTGACTTCGTAAAATCCAGGTGAGTTGCGATAATTTCGATTTTTTTTTGTAAAAATAAAGGGAGTTAGCAAACTCGACAATTTGGCAAAATCTAGGGTATTTATAAAAATCGAGGAACTTGGCAAAATATAGCACAGTTGGCAAAATTCGAAGTCAGTTAGTACAATGCATGTGAGTTGGCAGAATTTGGACAACTTCGCAAGATCTTGGGGAGTTGGCAAAATTTGGGGGTGACTTTGCAAAATTCCGGTTAGATGTAAAAATTACGGTTTTTTCTCTAAAATTATGGCGAGTTGGCAAAATCTAGGAGAGTTGGCAAAATTCTGAGTGACTTTGCAAAATTCAGGTGATATGTAAAAATTGAGAATATTTTCTGTAAAATTATGGCAAGTTGGCGAAATCAAGCAACTTGGCAAATATCTGGTGCAGTTTGCAAAATTCGTTGTATAGATAAATCGACGCCCTATATTCCTTTGAAGTAAATAAGAAATCAGTGACTTATTGCACCATCGATATAAAATAAAAAAAAAAATACCCCCTCAAGCAGCTGCTTGCCACAGAGGTCTGACAGGAGCCTGTCAGTTTACATGCCATAGTAGAAGGTCTGAGAGGATGGCAGGACCTCAGCAGAAAAACGACACATACATCCATGCCTTACCCGGGGCTCGAACCTAGGTCCCTTAGATCAGTAGCCAAGCGTGCTAACCACTCGGCCACGGGACGGCACCATCGATATGCTTAAGTTTATTTTCTATAAGGAGATAGGTATTTTTTTAATTTAAATTTATTTTTTTTTCACTAAAAACACCTACTTTTGAAAACTTTTATTTGATATATGACTCATAAACATCGACCACATTTTTCCTCCATTTTGGTGTCATGTTTGAGCTAGCCCATGACATTGGAGACGCCACAAGCTTTAATTTGAGATATGACTCGTTAAAGTCTAACGAAACGAAATTCCCTCCCCCCTCCCCCTCCCCCTCCCTCTTTTCTTATCAGGGAAGGAATAATGTGGGAAAAATACCTAATAGTTTGCGACGGTCATTATACGAGCTTTCATTTGACATCTAACTCGTTATTGTAGGCCTCGCATTCGCAAGATATAATAGAACAACTTTCACAATTCCCATTTTTATGGGGAAGAATGCCTGGGGTGTCAATGTTTTATAAGCCTACGATTTTTTTACAGCCTATGACATTCACCACATCAGAAGCTTTCATTTGACTCATAGCTTGTTACTTTCAGCCTCGCGTTCTGGAGATAAAGGGGGACAATAGTTTTCATATTCCCCAACTACTTTTCGTGTGGGAGTACGAAAGCAGGACGAGGGGGTCAACTTTTTTTACAACCTATGACATTCGGCGCGTCAGAAGCTTCCATTTGACACATAGTTTGTTACTTTCAGCACTCGCGTTCAGGAGATATATGGGGACAATCATTTTCATATTTCCCTCCGTTTTTAGGGGAAAGAATCTACGGTGGTTAATTTTTCGTGCCTATGACATTCTTCGTTTCAGAAGCATTCGTTTGACATATATCTTGTTACTTTCAACACTCTCATTCTGGAGATATAGGGGAAGGATTGTTTTGATATTTCCCCTTTTTTACGGGGAAAAATGCATTAGGGGTCAAATGTTATAGCCTATGACACTCTCCAAGTCACAAGCTTTCATTTGACACATAAATCATAAAATTTCTCCATCGCGTTCGAAAGATATGACGGAACAACTTTTTGTTAAATCCATAAACTGACAAATGTCAAAGCCAAAATAAATAGGAGGATAGGTAAAAGAGGGATTGGTTTTTGTTTAATTAAGTACAGCTGACGCAATCGAGAAAACGTTGCAAAATTTATGAAAGTTGGCAAAATTTGAAGCCACTTGGTAAAGAACAAGTCAGTTGTGAAGAATGAAAATGGTTTTGTGAAATTTGGATAGTTGTTAATATTAAGAAAGCTTGTTAAAATCGAGAAAACCTGGCAAAATCGAGACGATGTGACAAAATGTTGTAGAGCTTTTTTTTTTGTAACATCACGGCAAGGTCGCAAAATCGAGGCACTGGGTAATATTATCCCAAATTGATGGTGGCCTCCACCCCCCCCCCCCCCATACACACACATACACACACTGAGAGAATTTCAGTGTACGTCATTTACAAAAGATACTTGATGAAATTTATGTAAAGTGCTTATTTTTTCAGTTGGCAAAATCCGATTTCCGAGTTGGCAAATTTTCGTTATCAATTCCCCCCACCCAACCATATCCCTTCGCTACGCCGTGTAATCCAGAGTAAATAGATAACAACGAAAGAAATTTTTATACTCATTTATATCACCAAGACGGAATATTAAGTTGTCTGCTTTATATGTGGACCATAAATATTTTGATTATGAAATTTTGAGTGACTGCAGAGGAATGTTATTCTGTAAAAATATGCTGATTTGGGTAGAAATGAATTTTAAAACTAGTTTTAAAATGATTACATATGAATCATAGTATTTGAACCACCATTTTATATATATGTAATAAATTATTTAAAAAGGAGTTTTTGATCAATATAGGTTATTTGAAGGAAAGGACCCAATTCTCACCGTAGCAGATCCAGGTCTACTCAGAGATATACTAGTGAAAGACTTTCACGTTTTTACTACCAGAAGGGTGAGAAATTTTTAAAATTTATTTTCCCATTTGGTAGAACCGAATATCATCATGAATAAGAAATTTACGAAGTTACGTTTTTTACAACTCACAAAAAAAGTTTTCTGCACTCTAAATGCCAGAAAATGAAAAAAAAAATCTGTTTGAAGAATTTTTTTATCGTATTTTTGTATGAACTCGAAATAAACAAGAAAATATTTTAATCCTTGAACAAACATATTCAAAAATGCATTTAGAAATAAGAATTGCCAAAAATGAATTAGGTGATCGTTTCAACTGTTTATCAAGAGACATTGGAAAGGGTTGCTAAGAGTTTCTAAAGAACAATTCTTACGAAGATTTCCCCTAAGAGGCATATATTTTTCTATTTTGCTTAAACATTTCCGAAACAAAACGCAATGGTACACTTAGCATTTTTCGTAGATATTTACTTTATCCGAATCTGCCTCTCATGTATTCCAATCCCACAACTACCACCACTCAAAAACTGCCATTCCCATTATAAAGAATACCCTTTATTAACGGGGTGACTGCATTAATAACAAATTTCCAAAATGAAACAAATTTTTTTAGTTTTTTATCTTTATCAGAGGTTCTTAAATTCTGGTTTTCTGACCATTGGTTTTCGATAAATACTTCGGCGATAATCCGAGAAATGGGAATTAAAATACGGAGTGCTTAATTTTTTGCTGATGTTACACCAAATCTAAACAAAAACAAAAACAAAATATGTGTTTCGATGAGTATAATTTGAATGACTTTCTTTTTGTGGTTATTAGAACATTTGGAATATACTGACGAAACTCTACGAGTACAAAGGATATGATGAATGGTAAGGTTAACTATGCAGCTTATTCATTGCAAGAATATTAACCTGACACTTAGAAATAACGAAATATGCGTAAAATCGTGATTTTTGTAAATATTTTGGGACTTTATTCTATAAAATTTGCAAAAATTAAAAGTTTGTTATTTATTTTAGGATTTTCCTATTGACGATCCCATTCTGAGTAATATGGTATTTCTTTTAAGTGGAGAGAAGTGGAAACGGGTCAGGACAATTATTACTCCTGCTTTCACATCGGGAAAAATGCGAAAAGTGAGTAACTAAGTCTTCTTTTTTTAGTAAAATTAAGCAAAAACAAAAATTCGTACTACATGGCAGTTAGAAGAGTGAAGCCGTTTCATCAAACAGACAAAAATATTTTATGAGACTATTCTATTTGATAAGAACAAAACATTTCTTAAGATGAGTAGATAGATTAGAACATTATGTTTGTCTTTCGCTGGCTCTTTATGATTTGTTTTGCAAGCTTTTTACTAAAAAATCTTGATTATGTATATGCACCGGTATTAATTTAGATAGTTTATAACAATTATAATGTTGCTTGTTGATTAATTTGTTTAAAAGTTCTGAGGAGTCACCTAATTGAGACATTTAAATGCAGTTGGTTTCAAAAGAGTTCAAAGAAAATGAGAATGATGTTTTCTACTAGAAAGAATAAATGTGGGTGAAAAGTTTCTTTTTAAATATTATTCAATTCAAAATACTTAAGAAGAGAACCTGATGTAGGGGGATCAAGGGGGTCATGCTCTTTCCCCCACTCATCCCCACTTTGAGAATGCTGGTAATGGTAATAGAGGCAAATATTATTAAACATGAATATTCATGCATTCTTCAATACGTTTTTTAAGCATCTCTAAAATAGAGCGGAAAACCTTATACTGTAATGGAAATCCGGTCTCTTGACCACAACTTTTATTTTTTCACGCTCAATTGAATCTTTCCCTCTGCCCTTAAATTTTTCTTCTAGATCCGGTAATGATGATCCAATAATGAACGAAAACGTGTAAAACGGTATTTGGAAGCCAAACCTGAAAAACACGAAATTAGTCCACATAGTTTCTAAAAAAAAATGCTCTGACCTTCGAGTCAGTACACCAGTTCAAAAAGTTCAAGAAATTAATAATTTCATAGCTTATGTGAAGGTTTAATCTGGACGATGGAATGTTTCTGAAGAGATGAGCATTCATTTGATATTTTTATTTCAAAAAACCTAGACATACACAAAACTTTTAGTTTTGTACTCTTTCACAACTTTTTGATATAAAATAAATACAGTATATTTCGCTCAGTCCGTTTATTAATTTCATTTCTGTGTCTTGATATTTTGAAAATGCTCCTAACCATGAAACTTCTCTCTCCTGCTCAGTTCTTCTCCAAATAGGCAGAAAAAATCTTCCAATATTCTTAATTTGTGTTAATATATTCAAAGTGTTTAACATATTGATTATCACAAATCAGTTTCAAAGTTTCATGCTGAGATTCACATAAGGCCCACATCAACAACAGTAGTTTTCAGGAATATAACTGTTCTATTTCAAAAGGGCAGAAAATCTGTTAATAAATTAATTTTCTTAGAACAAAGCTCCTCTAGTTAACGTTCGACATATAATAAATGAAAATTGATCCTCAAGACATTCTTCGATATGAAATCGGAGAGTTACTTTAAGAACTTGTTTAAGTAGTCTGTCTAATTAGTAATATTATATATATATATTTTCCAAATTAACATCTTTATGAACATTATTATTTATTTATTTTTAGAAAAATATGTTATTGTTTTTGTCTTTTAGATGACAAATATCATTAATGACTCCGCTAAAACAGTAACGGAGAATTTGCACATTGCGTCAGAAAAAGGAATTCCTGTTGATTGCAAGAGGTAAGAAATTAACAAAAGTTTTACCTTGATTACTCAACTGAAAGTATTATTTATTTATTATTCACAGAAAGAAGAACTGATTACTCTATGGCAGCGGTCGGCAAACCATGGTAGGTGAGGTCATTTAATGTGGCTCGCGTCTGGAACTGACTCTTGAAGTAATCGGGAAATGGTTCGTGGTGCTATTCGGTAAAACAAGCTGGAATAACAGCTTTGCTAATGGCGCAGTGGATGCCTGTCACAGAATCCATCGATCCTCCAGAAGCACTAGATCCTTGCTTAGCAATGTGTGTGGCTTCTCGAAACTTCTTGCAATTATTGTCGAATGGTTTATGCCAACACTTTCACTATATGCCGGCATTTTCACTCCACCTCAAGATGTACAATAATCTTTCCCCTCTCAAATGACGTAAGATGGTGATATGGTAGATGTGCACATTGTCTTGGCATTCCGTATAGGATTCTCTTCCTCCAGGCTTTGGCATCACTCAGAATTTTACTGGCCGCAAACTCAGGGAACATTTCTTATCTCCGCTTAATGCCCCACCCTGCCCTTGGTCAGTAGGGAACCCCGATGGGCTTTGAATTGAAGCCGTCCGTTGCATGGGACGTTAAGCCAGCTCCATGTATGGGAGAGTCCAACACCTCGGTGATGTAATGCTGGCTGTTCAAAGTACCGGTAATGCATACGAGGTGTATGCGTGAGTGGAGTTCAATGGCATCCCATACTAAATCACCAGGGGCCAGACCTGTATGGCGTTGCATCATGCATGTCTCCCTGAACCTGTCGCCACGGTATCGCCAGATACGGATTCGTCCATCATGGTGCTGCATACTGAAGCGGGATTCGTCTGAAAAGACGATGCAATGCCATTCGCACATCCATGCACGACATTCTTTGCACCATTGCAGTTGCATACGCCTGTGTTGTAGAGTCAATGGTAGCCGAAGCAATGGCCGCCTAACAGAAATGCTCCGATGCTGCAGACGACGTCGCACCGTATTTGCGGACACTGATTGATGTGCGACACACCCTAACTGTTGAACTAAAGTGTTTTATGTGGCTATATGATCATTCAAAGCCATGCGCATGAGATGTCTGTCCTCATTCGTTTGTATAACAGGGCCGTTGAGATCCTCACGTCGGTGAGTTCGTTCCTCCTCTATCAACTGATGCCATATTCTCATCACTGTGACAGCATTCCGTCCAACACGAGCACCGAATTCTCGGTATGATAATCTGTCTTCCCGGAATCCCACAATTCTCCCGCGATCAAAGTCGGAAACCTGGTCTTATGGATGCCGTGTACTTCGACGAGTGATCCTTCAGTGCGCAAAAACTGCTATCAAACACAATTCCACTGCGTTTCATCGACTCTTTGTAATCTCCTCTTATATCATTTCCAGGGGGCGTTACTGTCACACATGATGTGGGTATTTGTTGCGCTTTGAATTATTTTCATGTTCTCCCATGGGCAACCCATTTTGCATATTTCGGGACAATCTGATGGGTCTTTTTGGTGTTGCACTTTTAATTTTTATTAACAGGAAATGGGTTATTTCTGTTAAAATGGGCTAGTTTCGTTTGGCATTGGTATTTGCCATGGCAATGCGGAACGTCGTCTACAGATAAGTAAAATTAATGGTTTGAAAATAACTAATGCTAATTATTACAAACCCCGGGATATTTATAAATACACATGGGTTTTACCTGATGTGTTGCATAAGAAAGTGATTCATTACATATTAATTAACAAATCGGCTAGTTCGGTTAGCAATATTGGATCAGGGAGAAAAACCGAAATTTTAAAGACTTTTATCAGCAAAAGTTCTGATTTAACTAACCTTTGTGTAATCTATAACTATAGCTGTAACTAATTGCACTATTAGTCTGGTCAAAGGTTTCTTACAACTGAGGCTTAATGGGTGCTAAAGAGAATTACCTTTAAATACTGAAGCTCTGAAAGATTCAGATATAACCAAAGTTTACCTAGATAAGCTACTTAATTAATATGACAATGACAATTTACTTACTACTGAAATTGAGAAAAAACGGGATCAGTTTGAACAAGCTTTTCTTGAAACTAATAGTAGTCTTTTGGGTAAAAAGGATCACAGGGTAATTTAAGTCATAAGGCACTGGATCTTATTTTTGAAAAAAAATAACTGCACGAATAATTTTAATCAACACCTATTAGTTCTAGCCGTCCCGTGGCCGAGTGGTTAGCGCGCTTGGCTACTGATCTACGGGACCTGGGTTCGAGCCCCGGGTAAGGCATGGATGTTCGTGTTGTTTTCTGCTGAGGTCCTGCCATCCTCTCAGATCTTCTACTGTGGCATATAAATTGAAAGGCTCCTATCAGACTCTCTGTGGCAAGCAGCTGCTTGAGGGGGTATTTTTATTTTTTTTTATTAGTTCTAACAGACAGTATTACAAAGAGTTTAATAAACGTATATCGGATCAGTTAACATCTGATAAAAATCTTTGACTTGATAGCTTATCTGACAAGGTAGGGAAAGCAGTTAGACAGCACAACAAAAGAGGCTTGAACCAGATAATTAATATTTACCCTCGGAGGAAACGGACACGTATACAGGGATTGAAGGATAGACATGGTAAGGTTATTGAACGTAATGATTCTGTCATGGATGGATGGGATGAGCATTTCAAAGATGTTCTAAACAATATGGTTACTTCTACTCCCATTGTCTGTAACGCTGATAAATTCATTACTGGTCTTATTGTTGGCCCCTATATCACGAAATGTTACTTTGCCTAGCTCTAAATTAAAACTGCATAAATCCCCACGGAAAGACTACAGAGCCTGAGAAATTTCTGCTGAAATGCTTAGAACTGGAAACGTTTGTGTTGTCCCATGTCTGACTGAAATTGGGAATATTTTTCATGATAAAGGTGTTGTTCCTAAGGATTTTACTATAGCTATTACTATCCTTATCATTATCCTTATTATTTTCCTTATTATTAAGGCGATCGGAATTCTTGCGATAACTATAGAGGGATCAGTCTACTTTCTGCTCCAGGTAAAGTTCTTTGCATGATTATGTTTCATAGAATTAATAATGTGGTTGATGGACAATTCAGTGATGAGCAATGTGGATTCAGAAGTAGTGCGGGATGTATGGATAAAAATTTTTTTCACCTCGGCAGATTCTTGAAAAATGTTGAGAGTTTCGGAAACTTGTGGTTACTAATGTTATATATTTCGAAAAGCTTTTGACTCTGTCGATCGATATAATTTCTGGTTGATCATAAGATCATATGTAATATTTAACAAGTTAGTTATTGTAATGAAAGCTTTCTATAATAACACTGAATCGTTTATGAGTTGATGAATCTGGTAGCGATTAGTTTAGCATTGCTAGTGAAGTTCGAGAAGGGTGCATTTTGTCTCATTTACTTTTTAGTAAGACTATTGATTATGCAATGTGGAATTATTTGAAAAAAGAAAGATTTTGGCCTTACTGTCTAAATATTTCACAAATTCCTATTTTGATTGTGCGGGTGATTTGGCCTTATTGTCTATTGATATTGAGGAGTGAATTCTTTCGTTAAGGCTATTGATGACTCTGGAGGTTGAGTAGGTTTGGCTATAAACGGAAAGGAAACTAAAGTGATGACTAAAGTGAATTGTTCAGACAGGTTGTGATTCTGTTAATCTGAATGGTTGCACACTTGAGCAAGTGTCTCAGGTTAATAATCTCGGGAGCTATGCAACAGATACTAGTAATGTGCGGTATGAGATAAACAGAATAGGAATTGCTGCTGGGACATTTAAGAATCTATGGAGAATGTGGAGAAATAGACGTATACACTTAAAGACTAAAATTAGACTGTATAATAGTTGGTTCTTTCTAGAGTTAATTGTGGCAGTGAAACATGGACCCTTTGTAAACTACATAACAGAAAACTTGATTCCTTTCATTCTAGATGCTTATGCAGTATCTTGGGCATTAGGTGGTTCAACTTTGTGAATAATGATGAAGTTAGGCAAAGGAGTCGGCAACTTCCTTTGAGAAGCATAATGTGGAGAGAGATTCAGTTGGTTTGGCAATATTGCCCGTATGCATAGACATTGCTGTAGACTGGCAAATAGGTTTATGAACACCATGCCTAAAGGTCTCGGGAAAAGAGAGAGACCTAGGATGCGATGGGAAGATGCTTGTTTGGAGAACACTATTACACAGTCGTGTTGGACCTCCATTGCTCATGGCTGCATGAGGATAATTTATGCATATATGTATACATGATAAGTTATAAGGTATCTTGTACATCTATTCTTCTAGTGTTTTAAACCCACAAACAGAAAACACAGAAGTAGACTCTACCTCTTCTGAAGCCGATCAATGCAGCATGTTCAGAATCCATAATGAAGTTCAAAACCATACATATTCCCAGGGGCGTAGCTATGAGGGATTTTTACCCTCCCCCAAATAACTCGGAGTTGGCAAAATTCGGAGCGACTTTCGTAAGATGTAGGTGAGTTGAAAAATTTGAAATCTTTTTTTTTTGTAAAATTAAGGGGAGTTAACAAAATCTAGAAGACTTGGCAATATCTAGGGCAGTTGGAAAACTAGAGACAAATCTGAAGCAGTTGGCAAAATTCGAAGCCACTTAGTAAAATGCAGGTGAATTGACAAAATCTGGACAACTTGGCAAAATCTTAAGGAGTTGGCAAAATTCATAGTGACTTGGTAAAATCTTGGGGATTTTGCAAAATTCGGAGTGACTTGGCAAAATCATTGCGATTGGCAAAATTGAGAATAACTTCGCAAAATCGTGGGGAGTCGGCAAAATTGAAGAAACTTGGCAAAATCTAGGGGCAGTTGGCAAAATTCGGAGTGACTTGACAAAATCTTGGGGAGTCGGCAAAATTCAGAGTGACTTCGCAAAATCTTGGGGAGTCGACAAAATTCGGGGTGGCTTTGCAAAAATTAGGTGAAATGTAAAAAATGGGATTTTTTTCTGTAATTTTTTGGCGAGTTGCAAAAATCGAGAAAATTTGGCAAAATTCGAATCCATTTGGTAAAATAGGGCGAGTTGTCAAAATTGGGATTGTTTTTGTGAAATTAAGAAGAATTGAAAAAAATAGAGAAAACTTGGCAAAATTTTGGGGAGTTTAAAAATTTTGAAGTGACTTGGCAAATTCAGGAGAGATGTAAAAATTGGGATTGTTTCTGCGAAATTAAGGAGAGGTGGTAAAATCGAGGCAACTTGGCAAAATCTAGGGGAATTGAAAAAATTGGAAACCACTTCGTAAATACATGCAAGTTGTGAAAATTGGGATTGGTTTTGTGAAATAAGGAGAGTTGGCAAAATCGAGAACTCTTGGCAAAATCGAGAACTCTTGGCAAAATCTAGGGGTGTTGTCAAAATTCGAAGCCACTTGGTAAAATACAGGGGAGTGTGAAAATTTTGCCTTTCTTGTGCAATTAAGGAGAGTTGATAAAATTCGAAATGACTTGGTAAATTCAGGGAAGATGTAAAAATTGCGATTTTTTCTGTAAAATTACTGCGAGTTGGCAAACTCTAGGAGAGTTGGCAAAATCTAGGGTAGTTGGAAAACTTCGAATCCACTTGTTAAAATATAGGCGAGTTGTGAAAATTGGGATTAGTTTTGTGAAATTATGAAGAGTTGGACAAATCAAGGAAACTTAGCAAATCTAGGGCAATTGGCAAAATTCGAATCGACTTGACAAAATACGGACGACTTCTGATAATTGGGATTAGGTTAAGTTTTCCAACTACCCTAGTTTTGCCAACTCGCAGTAATTTTACAGAAAAAAATCGCAATTTTTACATCTTCCCTGAATTTGTCAAGTCACTTCGAATTTTATCAACTCACTAATGTCTAACCCCGCCTTCTCGTGGTGCAGGCCGTTAGTACTTTTCAAAAGAGATATTCTCTTTTGAAAGGGAACGAAAGTGGAGGGCTGCCAGTACAGTATGGCCTACTGATCTGGTCATCTATGGCCACTTTTTTCTTTTTTTTCAACCCTGCTGAGGAGTGGTAAACTTCACAAGGTCCTGGTGCTGGCCATTTATACCTACTAGACTAGACTGGTTTATGGATTTGAATTTGATTATGGATCTTGGACTTGCTGCACTGGTGGGCCTCTGTTGAGGGCGAATCTGCCACTGTGTTTTCTGTTTGCTTCTGGGTTGCCAGCCCTAAGTGAACAGAGGCATGGAATATCTTATATCAGTTGGTGGATAATCCTAATCAGAAGTCATCGCAGGTACCTGAACCTCACTTAGCTAGTTGGGCATCGTCAAGCCTAAACTGGAGTAATGTGTCTCAGGCAGGCCATATGGCTCTTGAAAAAGTCCACTTGAAAAGGTGGTGCCTGAAGACCAGCATCGGTGACTTCAGTCTTTAATGGAGCAGGAACAAGTCTTTGCCCCATGCCTGCGATCAGGGGGCTGTTTGATATTGTTGGCCTTACCAATCTCAATAAACCAAATTTCTTTAAAAATCCTACTAATCATTTTCTCTCTGCAGGAACGCGGAACGTGAGGACATTACAAAGAGATTATTCTCTTGATGTCCTCATGCAGGAATTCCAGCGCTAAAACCTAGATATTCTAGGCTTGCAAGAGACCAGATGGGCAGGTAAAGGTGAGATACTTAAAATAACTTTAAATTTCTCTTTACAGGGAGGGAGGATGGAAAGCATCACCAAGTCGTGGGTCTGCTGCTTAACAGACATGCTAGTGATGCTCTTCTAGGCTATGAGTGCATTAATGAAAGGTTTTTTACAGCAAAATTTCAGACAAGCATTAAAGATTTGAATGTTATCTGCTGTTATGCCCCCACTAAGGATGCCAATGAGGATGAGAAGGATAGGTTTCACGGACAACTTCAGGATATTTTGAATTCTATCAAAAAATGAGATATTACCCTTGTTCGAGGTGACTTCAATGCCAAAGTTGGTACTGACTCTGACCTTTGGGGAGGTGTGATAGGCCCCTTTTGGTATTGGTAGCTGCAATGGCAATGGGCAACGTCTCCTACAGGTAAGTAAACTCAATGGTTTTAGAATAACTAACACTTATTACAAACACCGCGACATACATAAGTACACATGACTGATAGGCTGCATAACAATTTGATTTATTATATATTAATTAACAGCAAATGGGCTAGTTCTGTTAGGAATACCAGAGCATATAGGGGAGCTGAAATTGGATCTGACCATTACCTTGTTAAAAGTGTCTTGCAACTTAAACTTAAACAGTGCTGTGCTAAAGTTAAAATATTTACCTTTAACACTGAAGCTCTGAAAGACCCAGTTATAGCTAAAGCTTTCCATGATAGGTTACTTAGTCATTGTGACAGTCATGGTTTGCTTACTACTGAAGTTGAGGAAGAATGGGGCCGTTTTAAACAGGCTTTTTTGTAAACTAAGAGTTATTTTTTAGGAAAAAAGGAGCAGAGGAGGCAGAATTGTTTGAGTGATAAGGCACTTGAGCTTATTTCAGAAAGAAGGAACTGCAGGAATGTCCTTAATCAGTACCCTACTAGTCCTAATAGAAAGGATTACAGAGAGCTTAATATACGAGTAAAGGATCAGTTAACTGCTAATAAGAATCTTTGGCTTGATGGTTTGGCTGACAAAGCTGAGGAAGTAGTTAGGCAGCACAACAGCAGAGAGATGTACCAGATAGTTAATGTTTTATGTGGTAGAAAACGGACAGGTATACAGGGATTGAAGGATAAACAAGGTAAGGTTATAGAAGGGGAGGATTCTGTCATGGCTAGATGGGCTGAGCATTTCAGTTATGTTCTAAACAATGTAGTTAGTTCTACTCACATTGTTTATAATGATGATAGATACATTGGTGGCTTTAATGTTGGCCCTATAACACAATCTGAAGTTATTTTGGTTATTTCTAAACTTAAACTTCATAAATCCCCAGAGGTAGATGAAATTACTACAGAAATGCTTAGAGCTGGGAATATTTCGGTTACCACTTGGATGACTGAAATTTTGAAAATCTAGGTAAGTTGGCAAAATTGGAAACCACTTGGCAAAATGCAGGTGAGTTGTGAAAATTGGGATTGGTTTTATGAAATTATGCAGTTGAGAAAATTGAGAACTCTTGGCAAAATCTTGGGGAGATGGCAAAATCGAGGGTAGTTTGCAAAATTCGAATCCACTTTAAAATACAGGCGTGTTGCGAAAATTGCCATTATTTTCGTGAAATTAAAAAGTGTTGACCAAATCGAGATAACTTGGCAAAATCTTTGGGAGTTTGAAAAATATGAAGTGACTTGATAAAATTGGGAAATGTAAAGATTGGGATTGGTTTTGTGAAGTGAAGGAGAGTTAGCCAAATGAAAAGGAGTTGGGAAACTTCACAGTGACTATAATCGAAATCAGACTACAATTCAGGCGAGATGTAACTATTTGGATTGTTTCTGTGAAATTACGGCTAGTTGGCAAAATGAAGGAGAGTTATGAAAATTGCCTCAACCCCCCCACACACACACACGCGCGCGCGCGCGCAAAATTTGAATTTCGAGTTTTAAAATTTTCGATTTCTAACCTAGTCCTTCGCTACACCCCTGCATATTCCAGTCAGTGTAAGTGATCAACATCAACACCAATCGAGTTGACTACTCCTCAGCAGGGTAAAAGAAATGGACAAAAAAGGAGCCATAGGAGTCCAGAGCAATATCCCACACTAGTCTGATAGTCCACCTCTTCTGTTCCTTTCCAGAAGAAAATATCTCTTTTGAAAGGTACTAATGGTCTGCAGCACGAGAAGGTTTGGCTGATTTTAGTGGGCGTTTCTGTGCATCATCACGAGGGAATAGTACATAGCTCCCCTCTCAGTGTATGTCTAGCTACCATTTACACAATTTGCATTATAGTAAGTAATAGAATTAATAATTTGTTTGATGCGTAATAAATAGTGTGGATTCAGAAGTGGTAAGGAATTTATATATCAATTTGGTACCTCGTTTTTACTGAAAACGAGCTAATGTTTTCGTTCTGTTGTCTTTCTGTCTGTAGACATTCACCTTCTTTATTTCTAGAGATAAATTAAGAATTTTTTTTTAAGTATTGCCGGAAATTGATGAAATATTATGATTTATGCTTTCGGATTCTCCAATAACCATAATTTGTTCTCTAACCATGGAAATTTTTAAAATGGTAATATATTAAACGAATAATACTGCAAGCGATGTAATTATATTAGAAAAATAGAAATTTCGGTTGTGAAATTTGAATGTCATGAGGTCATTGAAAACAATGATTTTTACCTTTATTCCTATGGGGAATGGGAAAACAAACAGACAAATAACGTTCTGGCATCTCATATCGACTCTAAAAGTAAATGTTTGGTACTGCATTTGATAATATTAGGCTGTTGTGTATTCGCATGAAATATGTCATACCCAGTTATGTTATTGTTACCATCGATAGATTGTTTGGAGCCTTTACCATGGATGTGATCGCCAGCAGCGCATTTGCTACGAAGATCGACTCTCATAGCGATCCCAACAATCCTTTCGTTACCAATGCTCGAAGGGCAATGACGGAAGGCGGCCTTTGGAATATAATTCTCTTCTGTAAGTAAAGTTAACCAAACTCTGAGTAACCAAAAAAAGACAACTTTATTTAATAATGTTATGCATTTTATAAAAGTCTTAGCTAATAAAAGGGAATTCTCATTTAAGCTGGGAATGTATAAAGTAATTTCTCATGGAGAACAAAGATTTGTTTGCTCTAACAAAACATATTTTGGACATTACTTTTCTAGTAAACAGGGAATACCAACTATCCCTCGACGGTTTTACATTTTATTGTATATGCTCTATTGCAGTTGGCAGTTTTACCACTGCCAACTGCAATAGTGTATAATGCCACATAAATATTTACTTTATATTACAATTCTTTATCGATCTGCAGCCTTTGTTCATTTCCCAGGTTTTCGGCGTTCACCAAAGTGTTTCGAAGCTCCAGCAGCAATTGAAACCGATAAAATATTACATGAAGAATGTAACTATCAGGAAATCACCTCATATTGTCACATTCGATGGTAATTAATACTGTACCTGGAATGAAAACATATCCTAAAGTTAAAGACTTTAGGGTTTGAAACTTAGAAATGGGTATTTCTCTGCGATTTCCTATTCACAACAAATAAAACGTTTTTCAAACTGTTTCATCTCCCCAGTTTCATAATATCAAGAATATCAATTCAGGATAGCTGTTTTCATAATCTGACACAAGTTCCGTGAGGCTGTAATAGAATACACTGAGTGAATACTAAATATTGTATTGAGTTTAATTCCTAGAGCATTACTGAAACATGGTGAAATATTTCGCATGGGTAACGACCCGTAGCGCTTGACATCGATTCCACTAGATGTCTGAAGATAGTAGAAGGGATCTATACCGATTCGATCTCCTAGACATCCCACAGTTACTGAACGGAGGATGGGATATTTCTGTACCGTCCGGATCCGGTGACATGGCGCATTATTGTTCTGAAATATTCCATCCCTATCTGAGAACAGGTGAAACATACAGAAGTACACCTAGTCTAATAAGAGCTGCCAGTAGCCCATTACTTGTGTGAAAGTCGGTCTATATGCAACAAGGTACCTAATTCGGAACAACGAAGCATACTCCTTATCATGATGATATCGCCACCAACCAGGACAGTGGACATAACACAAAAGGTCCATCCACTCATGTTATCGTTTCTGCTCTACACAAAAACGTTCATTTGCGTGACGGAGCAAAAATATCGATTCGTCGAGCCAGTATATTTTTTTTTGCTCTACTCCAAGTAGTATAACACCACAGGATATGCTGGCGATGATGACTTCTGGTGAAGACTGGGTATTTTGTAAGTCTTCAGTTCCAGAACTCCATATCGTCATCTGGAATATTAGCCTTGTGCTTTCTATATTTTACTGCAATGTCAACTGTAACATAGTGATTTGTCGTATTAGGTGTTGCATCCTTCGCCACCTTCGCTCCCCATGGGCATCCACTTAACATACCCCTTAACAGTTTCATCGGCGGGATTTGACTTCCCCTGATTCGCGATATTTTATGAACACCAATAAGGTATGCCATTTCCAAGACCTAAGACCAGACATCAGCCCAACTCTGATGTTCTTTTAGAACTCAGTCATATCCATAACTCTTCTCATAACTGCAACCTTTACACCTTGGCTTACATGACCATAGCTCCTAATATATTGAACTCGTGTTAGGTTTTGCACTGTCCTTTACATTGAGGTCTACTGGGCATGTCCCGTTCTGCATGGGGATGTGCATAATCCAATGAGCACTCAGTGTAAACTCGCATGGGCTTTGATAAAGATAAATTGGAGATAACTAGAAACGAAATTTATGTTCAGGAGATAATGATGATAGTCTCAAGGTGGATTTTTGAACTGTTGGGATATTTCGGAAGCGCGAATCATTACATATTTTAACATATATTCATCAGAAAAAGAATTTTTCGTTTAATGTTTTCAAACAAAAATTAGACGACTGAAGAAAAACAGAAGAAAAAGTGAAAATAATATTTTATGTGTGTATATGTATGTTTGTTTTCGAACGACCTAAAAACGATCCATGGAACCATCAGAGAGTTACAAGTATTTCGAAACAAAAGAAAAATAAATTCATAATGTTGAACAAGATCCAGTAAAATCAGAGAGTATTCTTTCCAACAGCACTATTACCAGTTGTATATTATAATAATAATCATAATCTTTATTTTATTTCTTTATATCACATTTGCATTATATTCAATCAAAATTCATCAAAGCAATGAAATAATGCATACATATTAGTTTCAGGTTAAGCTACTTCAAAACGATTTCTAGTAATTATCTGCTAAGACTCTTGCAATAAACATGATTCGATTTGCTTCGCCTTTTTACACTGTGTATTTTTAAAAGTGAAAACTGTCAAAAAAAACCATGAAAGATTTTTTCCTAGAGAACTTTATTTATCATCCAAATTTTATATTCTTGAGAATACTTTTGTTTCAGCAAGAAATGTTTCTCTCGAGTTACTTATTTTTCTCAACGTTTCATTGTTTTGGCTTAACAGATGTAGTTTCCAGAAAAAAAATCTTACTAATTATTATTAAAAATTACTGTTAATTATTATTAAAAATTAATTTTAATTATTAAACAATATTATTATTAAATTATTATTAAAAATTATTTATTATTAACTTTCTTTCAATTCCTAGAGCATTACTGAAACATGGTGAAATATTTTATCTCGTGAATTAATAGTAATTTTCAACAGCCAATTTGAATATTTCTTAATATCAGATTTACCTGTTTATGAATATTTATGTATATCGCTTATAAAAATAATTCTCTTTTCAGCTATGCTTCCCACATTTCTCCTGAAAAGGTTAAACTTTAAATTTATGGACCAAAAAACGATGGATTTTTTCTGTGACGTCACACTGCAAGTGATAGAAGAAAGAAGGAAAAAGAATCAAGTCAGTAAAGTTTTATTTTTTTCTTTTTAATCTCCTCGAAATAAATAATTCTTTCCTTCCTTTAATAAATACAAGTTCGTTTTAAAAAAGTTTTTTCTAGAAAAAAATAAATTTCAATTGTAAAACTCTATATTTTCAAAAATATTAAAAAATTGTCCATGTTATTAAAAGCTCAATAACTTCGAAAGTAAGCTGCTAAGTGAAAAGGTTACAGAAAATAAATTTAAAATATAACTACAATCGCTTTAATTTTCAATTTTTTAAAGCAAATTATTAAAAATTTCATTAATAATCATTTAATATTCAAAGAGTTCAAATTTTTCACTAAACTTTAAAAGTATTTAATACTCAAACAGTCATGCACGTATAATAACAAATAATATGCAGGTGAATCTCGTCTAACGAGCATTCAAGTTACAAACAATTCGTACATAGAAAACATTCTACATGTTCAAGAATTGACTCCCTGTTCAATTAATGTGTAAATTGACGTTAAAATTAAATTTTGTTTAATCAGTTACTCTAGCAGTACTTATGAACGTCTTGATTTGTTCGGACTTGCAATATTGGGCATTTCACCCTTTTGCACATCATTGACAACTTAATTATTTTGTACCAATTTTCAGCAACTTCCCAGCTACCTATATTTCATAACAGGTATTAGCTACCTTTTGGCTTTTCTTTGGCAATTTTATAATATTTTTCCGATCCTAAGAAGTTTGCAAGTTGGATTAATGACGGTTACAGCGCATCTAACGGACTGACGATATGTTTCCCAGTATCTATGAAACATATGAACTGTGGAAAGATGGAAACGTTCAATGTCAGAAATAAAGGCACTTCAAGTCTTCCCGCGTGCATGCTCAGATTCTGAAAGTTGGGTTAAAAAATACTTTGTGTACCATACACGACTACTATTATGTAGCCAATTTAAAATTTACTGTTAAAATATAAAAATTTATTCAGCGCTTCAAATGGAAATTTTTACCAACAGTGACTTGGTTAGTTCCTTTTGGGAATTCATGTTGAGGGTTAAAATGCTCCATTGTGAAGAAAAATAATTTAGTGATGCTATATCAATCGTAAACTTTTTTATTATTATTATTCTTTATTATATCTTGACAGCTGCCGGTACTCAACGGTCAGAGCATCTGACATGTCATCAGAAGATCTTGGGTTGGAATCCCACCCGCTTCAAGACCATATTTATTCTGTATCTACGGATATTCTTCTATATTGTCTTAAATCGCAGATGAAATACTCGACTACTCTATTCTACAAGGTTGAGTCAATAAATAAGATGAATTTACATTTTTACAGATTTATGTTTTAATTATTATTATATACCCTTCATTTTATATATCCCCATTTCATCTACATGTTATATATTGCATTTATATGCATACATATTATATATAATATAGGTATATTGCATATATATGCATACATGTTATATATATATATATGTCTATGTATATATGTGTGTGTATGTATGTATATATATGCATACTATAATATGTATGCATATATATATATAATGATATATAATTATATATATATATATAATTAAATATCATTATATACCCTCATTCCGCATTATCTGAACGTATATTACTCGCAGTTTCACTATAAATTTGCGAATATTATCAATGAAAGTTTTCACAATTGCTGCCCCCTTTCTAACTGCAAAACAGTTGAATAGCGAAATAACATTCTATTTTTGTTTAAAAGATATCAAAATTAAGAGAAGTGAAATTTACTATAATACAAGTTCATAATATGGGAACATTTGTTTATCAACAAAAAGTGAATAAGTGATGTAAATTGTTCAGAAATTATCGCACAAATGTAATGGATGAGCATCGACCTGCTACGCCATTCGAGGCAGCAATACCTGATACAGTTCAATGTCCTTATGAACTTGTTCAGTAGAACCGAAGCATTACCATGGATAACGTTTGTGCTAAATTGAACTTTAGCCATGGATTATTCACGTCATAGTGCATGACAAGTTACTGTAGCATAAAGTGTACGGTGCATGATTGGCTATGGTCTTTACCGAATTTTTTTTTTTCTGATGAAATTAAAAAGTTTGAGTGACTGGAATAAATGTGTCGAAGTAGGAGCTGATTACATTAAAATGAGTGTATGTTCATGTTTCTGTAATAAACTATTTAGGAGCTATACCTCAATTCATCTTATTTATTGGTTTCTCATCGTACTTTACGTTCAGTCAAAAACAAAGGTTTTTGAAATGTCTCTTAGTAACCAAGGTGATTTTTTTAGAAAGGAAACGACTTTTTGCAATTGATGATGGATGCATCCAAAGAGCAAGTGGAAGCAGAAAAGAAAATGGATGGATTTAAAAGTATTCTGGAAGAGGAGGAAGAGGAAAATTTTGGACACGGAGAAAATAACAACGAGGTTTTTAAAACGACTTATTTCAACAAAAGTAAGAACTTGAAATTCTTATATTTACTTAAAATCATCATCATCCCCTAGGGCTATGGAGGACCAACCAGATTGTGCAATTTAGTTCTCCAAACACATCTAACCTGAGCTACATCTGCTATATATGGCCACTGTAGAACTAATTCTAACAAGTTCTGCTTGACGCTGTCTGCCCACCGCATCCTATGTCACCCCTCTTTCTGAGGCCTCTAGGAACACTGTTCATAACTCTATTTACTAATCTATAGTTATCCACACGAGCAGCAGGTCCAAACCAAAGGAGACTCTTCTCTATTCACAATGCGCTGCTGAAAGGAGGTTGCGGATTTGTTTCCCTAACCTCATCAATACTTACAAAGAGAGACTGCAAAAAATAACAAATATTACTGCAAACTCTTATTACTGCTTTTTGTTGTTAGCACAGGTTTGTGATGCTTCAACTTTAGAGCGCTATATACTACGTGATAATATACTCACCAACAATCTTTTTTTCCAAAAGTGCAATGTTAAGCTCAAATAGCAAAGGGAAATGAAATATAATTAGAATTAAGAAATCAGTATCTATTGTTCAGTCTAGACGACTGAAAAATAAATTTTCACGAATCATTACACCTCAGTGGCCTTTCATTGCTTCTGGAATTTGTATGAAAGCATTTCAAAACTCCTTTCTAAGAAACACGAGAACTTCAATAGGGCAGCATAAGTACATTTATATTAATTTGCAATATTTATATTATATAAATTGGTGGGAAATATATGTGCTTTGAATTCTAAAAGAAATCCATTTTGCTTTGGGTATTAGTAGCGCCACAACTACCAATCTGATGTTCAAGGTTGAAGTCCCTTTTGTGTTTATAATGAGATAATCTCCTCTAATCCCCAAATTGCTTTTTGTGTAAAAAGGGACACCGATAAACCAGGATAGGTTCCATCCGTTGGATGGCGGGTAGGAGAGCTTTAGCTCATGCAAATGAACAGAACACATTAGATAGTCTTGACGAGAGATTTCCGTCTGTCACCTTGCATCTCTCCAATGGATCTCTTCCATTGTCTTACTCTAAGCCATTGCGACCTGAACGTTTAGTCCGTTGATTCGCACAAAAATAATCCTAAGAGAAAAAATCCAATTATGCTACGGTTATATTGCATTCACACTTCGAATTTTCCCAGACCGTAATTGGAAAAAATCCTTTAAAAATATGACGCTGTATATAATAATATTTCTGTGCAGTATCTATGTGAAAAATTAATTGAATTACTTTTTCTACGGCTTTAAAATATTTATGCAAATCGTCCATTCGAGTATTTTTTCCGCTCTCCTTCGCTCAAATTCGTTGAATATATTCTTTAATCCGTCTGAAGCACCGAAATGTTGAAGCTGAATCATATCCCACTATATTGTTCATTAACCATTTAATACACCTTGGTGCTTCTAAATTTCAAAAAAACAATTGAGTGATTGCTTGAAAGAGATGATTATTTAATTGCTTGTTCAAATAATGAATAACATAAATCAATGTTACGCTTACCTTGCGGAATAAGCCTTTTGAAATATTTCACATTTTTTAAATCATTTGTTGATGTCTTGATCGAAAAAAGATTTAGAAATTTGATTAATACTATTTAATATTTTTTATTCAATATTTTACGTCTGACCACTTTTTTTGCTTAAATGTTAAAAATATCATACATCATATTATTTCTTGATTTTATTTAATTTACCATTCGACTTCTTCAGATTTATCTCAGGATGAGTTGCTCTCCCAGTGCGTCCTTTTCTTCGTAGTTGGATATGAAACAACTGCGTCCACTTTGTCCTTTGCAGCTTACAGCCTCGCTTTGAACCCTGACTGTCAAGAGAAACTCATCAAGGAAGTGGACCAAGCTTTTAAAGAAAAGGTAATTCTCCTTATGGGTGACCTCTGCTGCTAAACACTTAGTTTATTGCTATTTGTATCATTTTCGGCAATCAGGAGGATGAAAAGTTATAATAAACATTACATCTCTATCTGAGATAAAAGAAAATGATTCTATGTTTATTTTCATAAAGTAAGAAATGTTATCAATGTATAAACCAAGGAGTAACTATAATGAAAGTAACTTCTCTAAGTGTATATTCGCATTATTTTATGTTAACTACTGGAAAAAACAAGGTAGGTTTTGGGCAAATAATTAATTAATGTCTTTTTTATTTAGTTTTCCTGAATTAAAATTTACTATGTATTTATTGCTAACTTTAAAGCAACATTGGTATTCACGAAGAACCCTCAATATTTCATTTTTCATTTCATTGACATTGATAACAGTCATTTTTCGTCAATCTTAGGTTTGTAACTGCTGCATATCACAGTATCTAATAGAGTATTCGTTCAGTATAGGAGCGGGGGTGGCTCAGTCGGTAGCGCGCCAGGCTCGTAATCTGCAGTTCCCAGGTTCGAGTCCCAGCTGGGTCAGAGTTGAGACATCTCCTCAAAACTCCTCGCACTGCCCACGGTCAGTAGCGGACACCGATGGGCTTGTAAAGGTCGCCGTCCTTCGGATGGGATGTTAAGCCGTGGCTCCATGTGCGGGAGAGCCATATTCTGTGCACGTTAAAAAACACACTGGTGGCTATCATCTCTCCCAACAGCTGTTCCATGTTCCAGTGGGTCCCCTTCCCCAACCTTCTCTGAGCCTTCAGGGTCCTTGTGACCTGGCCTCCCCAACCTTCTCTGAGATTTCAGTGTCCTTGTGACCTGGCCATTTAGCCCATGGTGTGCAAAAAAGTGCCGCTCAGAGGTAAAACAACCCAACCCATTCAGTATAAAAATATCAAATAAATAATAATATTTAAATAAAAACATGAAATATAGTTCTTATATGAACTGGAAACATTTATGGCGCAGCAACAGATAAACGAAAGTGTAACACAATTGAAAATATATTTGTCATTTATTTCAGATTATTTAATGTTTATTTAAAATATTAGTTATAACTAAAGGGTACATTAAAGAGAAAGAATACGTGAACAATTTTGTTTACTTTATGTACTCAGTTGTTCTATCAGAAACTTACAGCTATGTGAACATTTTCAGCCTCAGGATGTTTCAATAATGTAATGTTCAAATTATTATTACTTATTTCTTTCTATTTTAATTATCAATTTATGAGTAATTAAGAATATCTATTTAAATATAGTGTTTTCTGTTTTTTCTCAATATTTGAGTACTTTCAAATTCATTTGCGAAATTAACGGATAAATATCATCATTTTATGTTAGTAGCTGATTTGTTATTATAGAATGATCGTTAATTCCACAAATGTAAATAATTTTCCTTTACAAAAACAATTTTTTTCGCCTTGAATAATAGATTTTAACACTTCTTTTTCTGCTTACAGGGTGAGGTGAATTATGATGTTGTTCGAGATATGAAATACATGAACTGTGTCATTTCGGAAACGTTGCGAATGTATCCACCTCTCATTAGGTAAGATGAAGCTAGTCAGATTACGACTAAACTTGTTTCTATCATATCAATAGCATCACGTTCGATCTAGAAAAATATAAATTTGTGGGAGGAATAAGTAACTGAATCGAGCAAGAAGAAAATAAAAAGTGGGCCAAGTGACTTTATTGCCATTCCAATATCAAATGTCTCTCCCCATTTTTGTGGTCTTTGAATCATTTCTTGAAAAGCGCCTAAAATATAAATATTTTTAATAGCTTTTAGCCTCTCTTACGGTTACTAGCATTCTCAAAGGAGGGTTTTCGAATCAACTTTTCTGCATAATCTATGTTACAAAAAATAACCGGACACCTCCATGTTATGCGTATGAAAAGCTGCATTTAAAGTTTTTCATACGCATCAATGCTTCTGGAAATTTAAAGCACCCTAACTTCGAAAATATGTTTTTTACAGAAAAAATGTCACTAGACATATATTAAAAAGATAACTAATAGCCTTCTAAATGTCAATGTTTTCAAGAGTATTTGTTTCATATTTAATGAGTTTATGAAACTGGAATATTTAACAGTACACGCTGCTATCACTTTCTTCCAAATAAACTTTTTTTCAAATTAAGGAAAACTTTTAAAATCATTACAGAAACTTTAAATACTACGTTTATATTAGTGAACTATATGTTATAACAGTTGTGATTTAACATTTGAGGTAACTTTTCATGACTAGAAAAAGTTATATTCTATTCACTCCCTCATATCTGCCATCTTGGATATTATAACACTCGAAATTTACCAAGTACAACTAAAATTTCGATGATAACACACATAGAAAAGTGCATTCCCCTCTCATTTGGCATCTTGGATGATGCAATCCTTTTTTATGTCTAGTCTTGTAAACCCCAAAATATTTAACCCCCTCCCAGCCGTCAGCATCGATGTCACAATCCTTAAACTCGAATAAATTTACAAGTCCAATAAATTTGCAATAAATTACAATAAATATACCAGTCTAATAAATTTACAAGTACATAATTCACAAATTAAACTTTTGGTGGCAACACTCATGGTTCAGGGCATCCTTTCTGAATCGTCATATCAGTCGTCATTAAATGTTGCCGTATCTATAGGGGCGGGGGTGGCTCAGTCTGTAGCGCGCCAGGCTCGTAATCTGAGGTTCCGAGGTTGGAGTTCCAGCTGGGCCAGCGTTAAGATTTATCTCCTTAGAACTCCCCACCCTGCCCAAGATCAGTAGGAGACACCGATGTGCATGGAAAGTCCGCCGTCTGTCAGATGGGACGTTAAGACGTGACTCCGTGTGCGGAAGAGTCATAACCTGTGCACGATACAGAACACGCTGGATGGCACAAAAAATATAAAATACAAGGAAAGTTAGGTTACATGATTTGGAAACTTAAAAATCCGTCTATAATTAATAATCCAAAATAGCCCTTTTCGAGTTTACCTAATGGAACTTTTCGAAATCCGAAAAAATAATGTAAGAGTATACTAACTGTATTCTACACAAGTTGCTTACCAATACACTATACATGGTTGACTAGTGAGTAACTGGGCAAGAAAGAATTTTCACAAGGTGGCTGAGGACTGGAGACTTATAATCATCAGAAAACAGTCTTGTATATATAAATGGTCAATCTGATTAGATCTTCATAACTTTGGATACTGAGGATTTTGCTTATGGTATGGAGCAGAATAGGATATAGAAAACAAATCAAGGGGAGAAGGGGAGAAATACAATCGAACCGGAAAAATATGAAAGTGGGTGATGGGAAGGAACACACAATCGAGCCGGAAATATGTAAAGGGGAGGGGGACTAAGACACTGAATTTTCAATGCAATACAACATTTCTCCCTCCGTTTTTCTGATCTTTAAAATTTTTTTTGAAAAATAATGAAGTATAAATGGGTTTAATATTTTTTTGCCTCTGTTACCCTAACTGTCATTTTGAAAGGGGAGGAGACATGGCATTCTTGTTTCCCCTCCTGGTATCGTGTCTTGGTATAGAGTATGCAACACTGCATATAAAAATGTCGCATATAGGTTAGGAGAAACATGTTGATAAAAAAACACTAATTCAAATACAACCAAAGTCCAACTCGATATTATCAGTTTTCTGTTTAATTTCTATATTTGGTAAAATATGAATATTAGAATGAAGCAAACACTTTTGAGAGATATACTCATTAATAGAATTGAAATGAATGGATTTGCATGAAATTCACTTTCTCTTATCTTACCAACTGTAAATAATGTTTTTTTTTACCATCAGGGGCGAGAGAACAGCAATGGAAGACTACAAATTAGGCGACACAGGCTTCACGGTGCCAAAAGGAATGGTCGTTGGCTTCCCTATTTATGCCATTCATCATGATCCCGAATTCTATCCAGAACCGGAAAAATTCGATCCTGAAAGGTGAGCTTTATTTCACATTGATATATTATTAAATGTTTATGTGACTAAGAAACTCTTTTGTGATGTTTCTTATTTCAATATTTAGAATTAGAAAAAACAATTACGAAAGCAATAAGACTAAAATTTAATGATCATATTTAAACAGAAATGAGTACTCACTGATAACGGCTTTCACGTTTTTTATTTTCAAGTAAGGCTTAACACGAAAAATTGTCAATCATATTTCAATTACTGAAATTAAAAAAAAAACTTGGAGAGAAAATGGCTACATAAATAATACATTATACATGATATATTTGGAGATATTAAGGCGTATTAATTACAGGCACTAGGCAGAAAGATAGAAAAGTTCCATGCTTTGTCAATATGAAGATTATAACCAAATTCACAGTTCAGCAGATTCTTGAATAAACTCTTTTACGAAAAATGACTCAATATATATTAAAGATCTCAGTCAAATCTCATTAAATCCCTGTCTTTAATCAATATTTGTTCAGCATTTAAGAATTATGAAAGCTGAAATGTTTAACATTTAAGTTCGTTCCGCAAAAAGTCCTTAAAAATTGGGAAACTTGAAATAGTCATTACACAAACTGCTACCAGTATAAGAACACATTCCTTTTAGTGAAGTTTAATATTATGGTTATTGTTTTAATTTTAACACCTTTAAATTATTTTTTCATTAATTATTTTAGTTAAACATCAAAGTGCTACTGAATATTTAATATTTTATAACACCTTAACGTTTAATGAATATTATTGAAAATAAAGCTTTTGATTATCTGTAAAATATCTTCAGCAAAATCTTTCCGTAACACATTATTTAATAAGTTGTTGAGCAATAAATCTTACTTCCAAATACCATGTATCAGTTTCAATTCTTTAATTATATGCACCTACTCATCGCCAAATTTCCATAATACGGGTTCGAAACTTTGTTACGTTCTTCAACATGTAAAACATGTATCAAATTTACCCGAAGTTACACGGGTCCTGTAATTAAACTCTCTAAAATATCCATAGTATATGTCTCATAACGTCGGTAGTGTTTATTTGACATGCAACTCAATACGATTCCCACATCAATGAAATTTCCCTCCGCATTTTTTCAGGATCAGAGAGGGACATAACTTGAGGTAGTTCATGATACTCCACAAGTCAAACGTTTTCATTTGAGATAAAACTCATTACGCTCTGCAATCGTTCAACGCCTTTTGACTATGCCATTACTATGCCATGTGAAATCCGGCCCTGGTCAAACCCCACTCTTTTCAAATGTAATATTTTTCTGCTAACGTTTCATTTGTTCTAAACAACTTTTCTACGTTCTTAAGGATATATATGTGCTTTTCAGCTACTTTAATTGAATCTTGATAAAATTTAACACGTTTGCTCTTTAGGTTTTCTTCTGAGAATCGAGGCAATCATGATCCCTATAACTACCTTCCTTTCGGAGCAGGACCTAGGAACTGTCTAGGAATGAGATTTGCCTTAATGGAAATAAAATTATGCCTCGCTAATGTTCTACGGCATTTCCGGTTACTCAGATGCTCAGAAACTACGGTAAGTTTATTGATTGTTCATTCCCAAATCAATTCCATTGTAAACTGAAGTAATGAAACTATGGTTTGATTATTTATGCTTATTATTCGAAATACATAATTTAGGAGAATAGGAACGATTAAGACAATGCCTAGTGAGCTTTCTCTCTTTTCGTCGAACAATTATGGCCAAAAACGAAAATTTAGATCCAATATATGGAGAAACATTCATCTACAGGTTCGACTCGGTTGGCGTTCTTACTCCCTGACAACTAATATCTAGCTGATAAAAAAGAAGAGTAAACAAGACTTGCCCTAACTTGCCCTAAACAAGACTTGCCCTAAGATTTATCTCCCTGCTATGGAGAGAGCATCTCCTTCCTTCTCCATTTGTTCAACTTTGAGCAGACTATTAGAGAAATATGACGTTTACTGGATCCACAAAAGCCCGGCGCCTAGGGGTTGGCCCTTCATCTCTTAACCCCAGCCCTGTATGTAAGCACATTTCCCATGGAGAAACATTTATTGAGTTCAAAATGGTTTCAAGGAATACAATTTAGGCGCCATATTTGGTGAACTCTACGTGTGCATGGGTGTGTAGCAAAAGTACATGGACTCAAATATCGGATAAGGCATGAATGGGCTTATTTCATCCAATTTTAATTATGTTTTTTTTTTATCTTGTGGTAAAATTTCTTACTAGTACATAAAACTATTGCAACTTGTCCAAACTATATTAATAGATTTACACTTAATAAGAATTAGAGAATTATAAAATGATAGATCTCATGCAAATACAAATATTACATGCTTTTGGAATCATAAAACATGTGAGACGAAATTGGAAAATGCAGAATATTTGAAACTTTATAATGAATACAAGGTTAAATAAACATGATATATATTATAAACCTTACTAAAATATGAGCTAAAAATATGTAAGAAACGTTTCATTTGATCTTCAAGTAACCTATAAGATCTAGTTGGGTTGTTTTACCTCTGAGCGTTCGTTTTTGCACACAAGGGCAGGTCACAAGGACCCCAATGGTAGCCTCCCGTCAAGGCCAACAAGCGTGTCCTTTAAAGTTAACAGGATGCCACAGCTTAACATCCCATCTGACGGACGGCACCTATGGGCTTGCTCCCTATTGATCGTGGACAGGTCGGGGAGTTTTGCGGAGATAAATATTAACGATGTCCCAGCTGGGATTAGAACCTGGGACCTGCAGATTATAACCCTGGCCCCATAAGATATAGTCCTTAGTTATGTAAAAGATTAAGTTATGTAAAAACATTTTATCTTTTAATCAGACTGATATCATTTAATATCTTAGAGTGTAATTGCTAATTTATGCCGATTTTCGCTTTGTTTTCCATAATCTTTTTTTTTTACTGATTCCAGGTTCCTCCTGAGTACCACACCGGACAAGGCTTCTTAAGCACCAAGTCACTGCTGCTTAAAGTGGAGAAAAGGAGAGACGTGCCAATCTCTTAAGAAGCATTCCATGAATATAATAATGATTTATTCTCTATTATGGGATTACAGTAGATCCAATATACAGATAATTTTAAAGCATAATTAAGATGTTCAAGTGGCTTGATGCCCCGGAGATAAATGTAATGAAGTCAGGGTGAGAATTGAGAACAGAAAGTTTGTTATTCGACTGATGAGTCAAATGTTCTTTTTCAGAATGATATTAGTGATTCTAAGTAAACTTTTACTACTCTCTTTCTGCATCAAGATTTAATAAATATTAAAAACCAAAGAGTATTGCTCTTCATTTCCCTACAGTAATAGTCCACTACTTCTCGCTGGGTTGGGTTCGGTTATTTTATCCCTTTTGCACATAATGGGCGAAATGGTCAGGGCACAAGGGCTCAGAGAAGTTTTTGTTGAGGAGACCACACTGGAGAGCTTTTCGTAGACAGATGGAAACCTCCCTTCAAGACCATCGAGAGTGTCGTTTAATGTGCACAGGACATGGCACTTATGCACACTGAGCCACGGCTTTACATCCCAATCGACAGACGGCGGCTTTCAAAGCCAATCAGTGTCCCCTTTCTCACCTAGGGCAAATGGGAATTAAATGCAGATAAATATCAAAGCTGGTACAGGTGGGACTGGGAAGTGCAGATTACAAATTGTCGCGCTTTCGATATTTTTTTTTACAATATTATAACCCTTTATTTAATTTCATTCATAATGATATGCACAACTTCAAAGCACAACAATATATCACGTAACATGAATGGCGTAAGGTGTTGGTGATATGAAGAACTAAAAAAAATTTTATGTTCTTAGCTGTTTTCTATATGGACAAATTTTTCACACTTTTTTTCCGTCAAATATTTCGTATTTAGGTGCACAGCGCTTGTGATCTCTTGCTTGAGCCCATGCAATATAGTAACAACTAATGCACCTTTTAAAGAATGTGACAGAAGCTTCATTATTGGTTCGGTGTGGGATTCGAACCACACGTGAAACCCAATTTAAAAATGCAGAATTTGCAGACACATTTTTTTAGCTCTGCATATTTTTTCGTGGTCCTGAGAATTTTTTTCAAGTTTTTTCGATTATTGTGAATAACTATATATATATATTCATTAAGAGCATATTTAATATATAGTTTTACAAAACATCCAAAGGTAACAATCAAGATGAAACCTTCCATCCGTTTATTTCAAAAGAAATAATTAATTGAGTTCAAAGTTTCGTTTATAATGAGCAACCATATAGTACATCAAAGACGATTGTGATGAGTACAGTGTTCGAATTGTTTTTTTTTTCGCTCAAGCGCCTCCTTCTGGGAATCCATATTAAGAGGTAAATGCTCTAGTGTTCAGGAAAATAATTTAGTGCGATTGTATCAAACGGAACAGTATTACTGTCCAATTCGAGCATTGGACGAGTAATATACATTTCTCTCTCGAATTGCTGGCACTGATAAAGTTCACTATCTCAATAGCATGTAGAATAGAATATGAACTAAGTAGCAGTCATATAGTATGCAGGATACCTTCATGGTCAGAATAGATATTATCAGTCTCTTTTCCAGTACAGCTGCGTTATTGAATTAGTATATTATTTAATGGACAAGAAAACGTTACGTGCCCAAAGAATATATATATATAGCTGTCTCATTGAACGTTCTTAAAACTCACAAATACATCTCATAATAACTGTATAAATGCGAAATTACATTTCCTGAAAGAAATCACAAATATCAAAAACCATTCGGTTTATTTTTTTCAAAAATGACGAGATATACCTTATTTAAATTCTTATCAAAGTGTAGCTAATGTCAACCCCAGCAAAACATTTTTCGATCAAACTCTGCATGTTTTGCTACATTAGATCTCTTTCATTATTATCATTACTACAATTCCAAAGAAAACACTAAATTCATTTACTCCCTGTGGCAGACCAAGTTCACTTGAGAGGATCGTTTGTAAGCTCTAAGTATCTGCAATAGATAAGAAGCGACTTTGCTTTTTATCGTACTTTACCCTTTGTTACAGCGTTGCACAGTTAAAGGAGTTCAGGGTTATTGGTCTAAACGATGCGATAGTTAACGACTTGTATACATGTTGCTGTCTTTGCTGAAAATCTATCACCACAACTAGTATTATCATCTCCAAACGACCTGTTTTGAGGGGGTGAAAAAGTAAAGTTCATACTGATTGAACCTTCATTAAAAAATGGGATATTCACCATATTCAGTGCTATAAAACATCAAGCGTTTGCACCAAAAGCGAAGAAATGCATTAAAAAACCTCTGTTTTCACCTTTTTTTTTGTTCGTTTGAATTACTGCTTTTCTCTCCTTTAACTCATATCGAATTGAATGGATAAATTTAATGGAATTCCTATAAAAGTACCCACAGCTAACAATAGGGAAAACGGGATAATTATATTTGACTCTCGATAATTTTCAATGAAAATTATTGAACAATCCGAGATTTGTTAAACAAGAATTTGGAGTAAAGAAATTTGGGAAATTAATTTCGGATTCCTTAGTTAAAGTTACTATTTCAAATCTGTATATGTAAATAAAGGTAATCCTCTTCTGTCTATGGGCAAGGGTTGGTTCAGTCAGCATAACGACAGGCTCGTTATCTGATGTTTCCATGTTCGAGAGCCAAATGTTCCTATTGTGAGATTTATCTCTGTTAACCCCCATTCTGCCTTCGGTGAGAAAGGGAACACCGCGATAGGCTTGGAATGTCCGCCATCCATTGGATGGGATGTTAAGCCGTGGCCCCGTGTTCATTATGCCTTTACCCTGTGCACGCTAAAGAATATTCTGAATGGCTTCTATCTGTTTCCTAAAGAACTGTCCAGTAGATCCCCTTCCCCAACCTTCACTAGGTCGTTTGGATTCTTGTGACCTGGTCATTTAGCTCATTGTGTATACAAAAGAGGCGCTCAAAGGCAAAGCAATCCAACGCAATCTGATTGATCTATGCTTAAACATATGTTTTCTTAAATTGAGGTAAATACAGGTAAGTCTAAAATTCAATTGATGTTGTCTAAATCTTTATTTCTTAAAGTTGAATTGAAGCATGAATTTAAACAATGTGCCCAACAATTTAACTGAAAGAACATTCAAAATTTGAATATAAGTTTTCTGCGCTATTTTTGCACAAAATTCTTTAATTACGCCATCATAATCCTACACGGCTTATTTTTGGTATTGTTTCCAATCGATAAAATTGAAAAGGAAAAATGTAAAACAACTTTTTCTGTCACACTCTGTTGGTGGTAAATATTTTTCATTTTTTTATTTTTATATTTTGTGTTTAATAAGAAAACTTTCCTTAAAGAACATGGGCCATCTGTAAGCGCAATGCTCAATGCGGACGCAGTAATGGCACCGTCATCAGGTTGGCTCTTTCGTGGCGATATACGAATGCTTCCTTAGAATTCTCTCCTGCAAAGTGCCTTGTGCAATGTCCCGACTGTCCCCCTACATTGCCTGAGGCACCTTTATCTTTCCCTCTCAACCCACTGGGGTACGTAGCTGAGCTTGTGTAGTGCAAGGGGAGTTCTTGACTCTCTTTTCACTGGCGTCATTACCAATTTCCTGGACATCAAGGTCAGCATTTCGTTAACGCACACTGCTACAATCATGGACGTTCTGGGATTTGGGGATGTTCCTGGCTGTCTGTTTTTCATCGTCATCATTGGCATAGTTTGGTACCGGTAGGTAATTAAGATCTTTGCTCCCTTTAGAAAGTGTAAGGACGACTAAAATCAGTAAATATTTCTTTCTTTCTTTGCCCAATAGATTGTAATTTTATGAGACCGGGGGGCAGTTCAGAAGTGGGAGACTATTCTAACTAAATAAAAGAAATGCCATTTAAGAAACAGTATTGCCGAGTGGTTAGCACGCTTGGCTACTGATCTAAGGGACCTGGGTTCGAGCCCCGGATTAGGCATGGATGTGTGTGTGTGTCGTTTTTCTACTGAGGTCCTGCCATCCTCTCAGATCTCCTACTGTGGCATATAAACTGACAGGCTCCTGTCAGACCTCTGTGGCAAGCAGCTGCTTGAGGGGGTATTTATTTTATTATCTATATTTTATTGAATACCACAAAATAATATGTACGAAATCTGAGAATATTTTCTCAAATATTATTTATCGTTCCTTTACATTTTGATATTTACTTTTAAATATTTGTTTCGAAACACATTAAAATTATGAATAATAAGTATATTGAAAAAAATATCCCCTCAAGCGGCTACTTATCACAGAGGTCTAACAGGAGTCTGTCAGTTTATACGCCACAAAGAAGCTCTGTGAGCAAAACGAGACCTCAGCAGAAACACAACACAAACATCCATGCCTTATCCGGGCTCGAACCCAGGTCTCTTTGATCATAAGCCAAGTTAGTCGACGATATTTCTGAGATCGATACTCGAGTTCTAATCATTAAGAAACTCAAAATCCACTTAATCTTTTTTAATTTTTTTTTGACTATCATGAATTTTTAAATTCTTAAAGTTCAACTAATAAAAGAAAGTTATTATGAGATTTCTTTACTTAAAGCAGTTTTCTTTTAACAGTTCCTAAAACTTCAAATAATGTTAATATTAGACCGCTGCATCCTTCTGAATATACAGTCAGGCACAACTCTATTTATGGCAAGATGCGTGATATATCACAACTCCCTGTCTGCGTATGTGTTCCAAGGGCGACACACATGCAAATTTGACAGCGATTTTTAAAAAATTTTGCATTCTAAAATTTCTTAAAACAATTGAAACCTTTCGATTGTCCAAAGTCATAGAACTCCCAAAATCGAACCTTTTCTTGAAAAGCAAAACAATGCCGAATCTACTGCAATTACACCTTTTGCTCTGCTATCAAGCCTCTCTCATTCTTTATCAAATAACTGTTGTCCTGTTATCTAATTACACTTAGATACTCCAAGATGTTAAAATCAGATGGCCTAAGAAGAGTGATGCGGGAAAGAAGAAATTTATGGGGGAAAAAATGCAGAATTGAATCAATTATAAAGATATTTAATCTATGATGTGTTTCGTTACTAGATTTTATTTTAAACATCGAGAAACCAAGTTAGTTTTTAATTCGTACTAATATATTTCTGATGATTGTAAATACTAGAGAATTAACAAATTTAAACCATGAGGGATTTCAGAATTAAATTTCCCTCTATTATTAATTAGATGAAACATTTCTCCAAAATCTCGTGATCCAGCGAATCATGCGTCCCTAGACGCAGAGAAGCAAGTAAATGATTTCAGCTCTGTAAATCTTAGTTGAAATGTTTTTAAAAAATGAGACTAACCACAGGTTTACGAAATTATGAAACTGATTGTTAATTCTCCTTCATTTTATGATCAGTAGTGCAAAATAATCTTGCGAGAGAATTCTAACATTTACAAAAGGCGTGTTTAACCTTTTGACTTCCCTGGGCCACATTGAGTGAAGATTTGACTTCCCTGGGCGACATTGAGTGAAGTTGAATTGTTTTGGACCGTATATAAAATATATAATATAGTTAATGTATATGAGTAATAAAACTTCTTATGTTTTTCATTTATTCATTTAATTTTTATTATGTTATTTCATTTATTTTCTTATCTTTTTATTTTAAAATTAAAAAAAGGCAACATAAAACTAGTGGGATATCAAAAACTCGCTGAAAATCACATAATCATGTTGAAAACCTGTGTGGTAAACACGTAAACTTTGCGATTTTGTGGGCCGCATTACTAGCTGTCCAGGGTCGCGGATTGGATACGCCTGGTTTACACCATACACTGCAAAGTCTCTTGTCTCATACGTAAGATAAAATTCTTCTCTAAAAAGTACTTTTTTTATTTATTTCTCATCGATATATAAGGTATATACAAACACAAATTCAAAATATTTTGGAAGGGCAAAGCTAATAAGCATATCTGCATGAAATAAGATGAGCGGCAAAACAATTTTCAGTTAAACACGTTAGCACCCAACAAAAAAAAACATTTGCATACAACACAATATTAAATATGTTTAACAAGCACAACAATTTTCGTATATCATCATCATCATCCTCAAGCAGCCATGGGATACGGACATGGTATATTATACCTACCAGGCCCGAACATTCTATTTTTGACGTTACGAACGTGGGGCTATCGAAAAGTCGTAGAATTGATTGAAATTAAATTGCTATCGAAAAGTCGTAGACTACAACAAGATATAGGGTTCATCGCTGGCTTTGGCCGAAAAAGATGTTTTAAAATTATAAATATATCGCAAAAATGGGGGAAATTAATATTCAATCAATTTTAGTCTTGTTTACTGGGACAGAAATGGAAAAAAATGCTTTTTTTTCCTGTAAATCCTATCATATGGAGGAGATTAAAAAAAATTGTAGAATGAACACAATCTATGGTTATATTTTATCTATCGAAAAAATGGTGAAATTAGCATTCAACTAATTTTAGTCTAGAATACTGGCAAAGAAATGAAAAAAAAAATTGCATTTGTTCTGTAAATCCCGCCATATGGAGGAGATAAAAAAATTATCGAAAGTTAGAGGTCTTATTACAAGCGACTGATATGATGATTTGTTCTATAATGAAAGTAAACTTCAGAGTTTTAACTCCTCAGTTCTTATATTTGTATTTTAACTAAGAGAATTTTAAACCAAATTGCATTGCTCTTTTGTTCAGCTAGCGCTAAAACAGTTTCAGTTTTCTACTTACAACATAAAATGTGATTTCATAAAAATTCATACATTGCTTATACAAAATACATCATGTACCATGATGATCATTGTATACCACCAGCACAAAAATTATCCTTATAGCATTTGCTTGCTACAGAAGTCTGATACAGCTTGCCTCTATAAGCTGTAGATCTCTCGGGGAAAAACAAAGCTTCAGCAGTAATACCTTATAAAAGCGGATTTCATACATTCCCCATGACACAAAATGTGGTTACTATATTCCATAGCCAGGCACACTAACCACATAATGATCAGGGTGATTATCTCTCAAATGTTATGTGATTATAAATTACTTCTTAAATGGTTAAACAAATTATGCTCATTTGAACTTGAGATTGATTATTGCTGATAATTCTCATTGAAACTGTAGTCACATTATGAATCATGCAGATTTTTTAAATCATAATTTTGGTTTTTGTTCCAAATAGAAAGTTATTGACCAGAAGTGGAATTTATGAGAGAGAATGCATGGGAGAAGTGGCATGGAAAAGTAAAATTTTAATGTACTTGAACTGACACCAGCATTAAAGGTAATGCGAGAGGGAGGGGGGATACTACAAATAAATTGATAGCATCCAAAGCCAATATTGGAAAATACTGGTATGATTTACATATTAAATTGCTGACAAATTCTATATAGGAAAATATATTTATATGTTTTTTTTTCCTATTTGAATCAACAATAAATATATACTGTTTTTTTAAGGGTATGGCAAAAGATGAAGCCTTTTGAGCAAAACTGATTAAAAATCATCAAAAAATATTAGTAGGTTTTAATATTGTTAGATATTTTTATCTGACAGTTCAGCAACTGTCTAATACAATATATTGATACTAACAAAAATTAGAATAGAGGTAATGTGTGGTAATTAAAATTAAATTGAAGTTTTTAATTCACTATAAACTTCAATTTAATACTGATAATATGTGTAGCAAAAAAATCAGTTAATAAGCATTCCATATCATCATCTGTATCTATTTCACTAAATATCTCAAAAAGCATAATGAATATTGCTTTCGTTTTGAAAAAAAATCAGTAGAAAAATATCAGTAGAAATATTTACAATCTATATGAAACATGTGCAACAGAATACAGTAGAGAAGAAAAAATGATTAACAGATTGGAATATCTAAGGCACAGTTTCTTGCAGTGGTTCCATTTTCACAGTTTCTTACAAGTTATCAAACTGAACTGCATCCATTTAATCAGTCTCAATGTATTGCAAAAAACTCTCATTGTCATCTCATTGTGTTGCTAACTTTTGTTGGAATTTTATCAATATTTCCTAATTTTTTTAACTGAACATTATTAATGAATGCCAATATTTGAAGTTAAGCATTAATAACCACAGAACATGCTATTTTAAGTGCAGGATCAATTTATAAATTAATGAAACAAACATCATTATCTTTTGATGTGTCCAAAAGTGTGAAGATTAGGAAGTGGAATATATTCCTTAGACTATATTAAGTTTGAAGGAACCCCTGTTTCAAGCCATAATCTTTGGGATGGTGCTCAAGGAACATTTGTTCATTTCTTGTTCTTAGATGAGCTGGCATTTATTATGAAACAATAGATAAAATCAAAACATAACCGAAACCAAATAGCTAACAATTTAGAAATCTTGAAATTCAACAAGCCATCATATTTCACAAATTAAGGAATGTATATATATATACACACAGTATCACATTCAATAAACAAGGAATTTTTTTATGTATACTTCAGACGATTTGCTGATGAACACTGTATTTTGAAATATAGCAGTTATTTTGGTATTGAATAAAAGTTTAAATATTTATGATCCTTAGAGCTGTGACCTAAAGTTCTTTACTTCACCATTTCACTTTCATATATTAATCAGTAGCTGTAACTTAAAAGTTCATAGCTTAAAATTTAAATTTACCGCTCATCCTTAAAATTAGGCTTTACTTCAGATATGGTCAGAACTAACCGAAAACAGCTAAATTATTACAATTAATTACATTATTAGCAAAAACTAAAATTAGAAACTCAAAACATGTAACATACCTTTGAGAAATGTAATCCTTTTTAGATAACACATACACTCAAACACAATTGTAATACACACTACACGCGAACACAGCGACATATTGCTATGAAGTAACACTACGTGTGTGATGTCACAACTAGACTTCGGCGAAATGTTCGGGCCTGGTAGGTAAATAGAGGGCCATGATACGGAGGTCCAACCAGACCGTGCAATTTAGTTCTCTTAGCATATCTGTCCTGAGCTACATCTACTGCATCTCTCCACTGCACACCAATTCTAACAAGGTCCTGTTTGATATTGTCTGCCCACCGCATCCTAGGTCCCCCCCCCTATTTCTGAAGCCTTTAGGCACACTGTTCATAACCCTATTCACTAATCTATAATTTTCCATACAGGCAACATGGCCAAACCAACGGAGTCTCTTCCTGCACAATAAACTGCTCAGAAGAGGTGCCGACTCCTTTGCCTAACCTCTTCATTATTATTACAAAGTTAAACCATTAACGCCCAAGATACTGCGTAAGCATCTAGAATCAAAAGCATCAAGTTTCCTGTTTTCTTGTTTACAAAGCATCCAAGTTTCACTACCATAACTAACCCTAGAAAGAACCAAACTATTATATAGTCTAATTGTAGTCTTTAAGTATTTATTTTAAACTATTTTCATCATCATCATCATCATCATCATCATCATCATCATCATCATCATCATCATCATCATCAAGCAGCCATGGGCTACGGAGGTCCAACCAGACCGTGCAATTTAGTTCTCCAAGCAAGTCTATCCTGAGCTACATCTACTGCATCTGGCCACTGCACACCAATTCTAACAAGGTCCTGTTTGACATTGTATGCCCACCGCATCCTAGGTCTCCCCACTTTCTGAAGCCTTTAGGCATACTTGTCATAACCCTATTCGTCAATCTATACTCATTCATACGGGCAACATAGCCAAACCAACGGAGTCTCTCTGCACAATATGCTGCTTAAAGGAGGTTGCCGACTCCTTTGCCTAACCTCATCATTAGTTACAAAGTTGAACCACCTAATGCCCAAAATACTGCGTAAGCATCTAGTTTCCTGTTATCTTGTTTACAAAGTGTCCACGTTTCACTGCCATAACTAACCCGAGAAAGAACCAAACTATTATACAGTCTAATTTTAGTCTTTAGGTGTATACGCCCATTTCTCCACACTCTCAATAGATTTATAAAAGTCCCGGCAGCAATCCCTATTCGTCTGTTAATCTCATGCCACATATCACCAGAATCTGTTACATAGCTCCCAAGGTAATTAAACTGTGACACCTGCAACCATTCAGATGAACTGAATCGCAACCTGCCTGACCAATTTTCATCACTTTAGTTTTCTCTCTGTTTATAACCAAACCTACTCTACTACCAGTGTCATCAACAGCTCGAATGAAAGAGTTCATCTCATCAGCATCATTTGCCAAAAGGACTAAACTATCAGCATAATCTAAATCAGAAATTTTAGTATCTCCAGACCATTTAAGGCCAAAATGTTTCATTGCAATGAATTTCGCATACCGTAATCAATAACCAAACTAAAGAGGAAAGGAGACAAAATGCATCCTTGTCGAATACCAGAAGTAATGCTAAACCAATTGCTACAAGCCTTAGGTACACCTATTTCTCCACCCTCCATAGAATCCTAAAAGTCCCAGAGGTAATCCCTATTCGACTGTTAATCTCATGCAGTACATCAGCAGTAACTGTTGCATAACTCCCAATGTAATTAAACTGAGACACTTGCTCAAGGGCGCAGCCATTTATAGAGACTGAAGCACCAACTGCCTGATCAATTTTCATCACTTTAGTTAGTTCTCTATTTATCACCAATCCAACTCTATTACCAGTCTCATTAACAGTCTTAATGAAAACATTCATCTCATCAACATCATTAGCCAACAAGGCCAACTCATCTTCATAAATCTAAATCAGAAGTTTTGAAATCTCTAGACCATTTAAGGCCAAAATCTTTCCCTTGAAGTGAATTTCGCATAACATAATCAATAACCAAACTAAAGTGAAAAGGAGACAAAATGCACCCTTGTCGAACCCAGAAGCAATGCTAAACCAATTGCTACAAGCCTTACCAACTCTCACACATGACTCAGTGTAATTATAGAGAGCTTTCATTCTGTTAACTAACTTGTCTGGTATGCCATAAGATCTCACAATCAACCACAAATTGTGACGATCAACAAAGTCGAAAGCTTTTCTGAAATCAATAAAGCTAGCAACCAAAGGCTTCTGAAACTCTAAACATTTCTCAAGAATCTGCCTAAGAGAAAATATCTGATCTACACTTCTGAATCCACATTTTCCATCACGCAATTGCCTGTCAACCAGATTCTTAATTCTATTAAGCACAATCATGCAAAGAACTTTCCCTGGAACAGAGAGTAGCCTGATACCCGTATAGTTATCACAAGAACTGCGATCACCTTTTTTAGAATTAGTGATAATAATAGCTCTGGAGAAATCCTTAGGAACCATGCCTTCATCATAAAAGACATTCAAAAATTCAGTCATCCAAGTGGTAACAGAAACATTCCCAGCTCTCCGCATTTCCGTAGTACTTTCAATTGCCCCTGGGGATTTACGTAGTTTAAGTTTAGAGACAGCCAAAATAACTTCACACTGTGTTATAGGGCCTACATTAAAGCCAGTAATGCATCTATCATCATTACCAACAATGGGAGTAGAACTAACCACATTGTTAGAACATCACTAAAATGATCAGTCCACCTAGCCATGACAGATTCCTCATCTTCCATAATCTTACCTTGCTTATCCTTTAATCCCTGTATGCCTGTCCATTTTCTACCACACAAAAAATTAACTATTTGGTACAGCTTTCTACTGTTGTGCTATCTAACTGCTTCCTTGGCTTTGTCAGCCAAGTCATCAAGCCAAAGATTCTTATCAGCAAATAACTGATCATTTACACGTTTATTAAGCTCTCTGTAATGCTTTCTATTAGAACTACTGTAGTAGGGGATTGATTAAGGATATCACCTCTGCATTAGACTGCAGTTCTTTCTTTCTAAAATAAACTCAAGTGTCTTATCACTTAAATAATTCTGTCTCCTCTGCTCCTTTTTCCTAAAAGAGTACTGTTAGTGTCCAAAAAAGCCTGTTTAAAATGATCCCATTCTTTCTCAACTTCAGTATTAAGCAAACCATGACTGTCATAATGACTAAGTAACCTATCATGGTAAGCTTTAGCTATAACTGGATCTTTCAGAGCTTCAGTATTAAAGGTAAATTTTTTAACCCTAGCACAACACTTTTTAAGTTTAAGTTGCAAGACACTTTTAACAAGGTAATGGTCAGATCCAATTTCAGCTCCCCTATATGCCCTGGTATTTCTAACAGAACTAGCCCATTTGCTGTTAATTAATATATAATCAATCATATTTCTATGCAGCCCATCAGGTGAAACCCATGTGTATTTATGTATGTCGCGGTGTTTGTAATATGTGTTAGTTATTCTGAAACCATTGAGTTTATTCACTTGTAGAAGGCGTTGCCCAATGCCATTGCAGTTACCAATACGAAAAGGGACTATCGCCCCTCCCCAAGACTTTGGCATTGAAGTCACCTAGAACAAGGGTAATATCTTCTTTCTTGACAGAATTCAAAATATCCTGAAGTTGTCCGTAAAACCTATCCTTCTCATCCTCATCGGCAACCTCAATGGGGGCATAACAGTAGATATCATTCAAGTCTTTAATGCTTGTCTGAAATTTTGCTGTAAGAAACTTTTCATTAATGGGACTCATATCCTGGAAGAACATCAATGGCGTATATGCTGAGAAGCAGACCTACACCTTGGTTATACTTATTATCATCCCTTCCTGAAAAGATAAATTTAAGATTTTTTTTAAGAATCTGACCTATATCTGTCCATCTGGTCTCTTGCAAGCCAAGAATATCTAAATTATAATGGTTGAATTCTTGTGTGAGAACCTCAAAAGAATAATCTCTGTGCAGAGTGCTCGCATTCCACCTCCTTATGGAGAGAAAATGATTAGTGGGATGTTTAAAGAAACTATGTTTATTGAGAAACAATATCAAACAGCCCCTAATTGTAGCATGACACCAAAGACCTGTTCCCCCACTACTAAAGACTGAAGGAATCTACACTGGAAGACTTTCTCCAATGGAGAATTTGACGATACAAGTAGAAGCAAGTGTTCAGGTGCTGCGATGATCTCTGCTCAGTATTATCCACCAGCTGATAAAACATATCCTTTGAATCTATGCACTTGAGACTGTCAACCCACCAACAAACAGAAAACACAAGAGAAGATTCTCCCTCCACAGAAGCCAAAATCAGGATCCATATCAAGCTCAGAGCCGTAATCCAGTCCAGTAAGTTTATAAGGTCAGCACCAGACCCCTGTGTGGTTGACCTCCTCAGCAGGGTAGAAAATAAAAGAAAAGTAGCCAGGTTGTCCAGATCAGTCGGCTACACTAATCTGACAACCCTTCTCTTCCTTTCACTTCCACAAGAGAATATCTCTTTGAAAAGTACTAACGGCCTGCACCACGAGAAGACGGAGTCGGACATTAGGTGTTAGGTCTGGCCGGTTCTATTCATCATTACAGGAGATTGGTGCATAGCTCACCTTCCAGTGACTACCTAGCTAGCATTTACAGACCTGTATATATTAAGCATAATAACTGTTTAGTTATATTTCACAATTGAAGTTCAGTAAATTATTTTTGTCACTTTGCTTTATCTCTTTAAATGATTTCAGATCCAAAAATTATCTTGTTAGTTCATTAAACATCTTTGGTACTTTATAAGCTTTTAAATTTTTTTCTGTAATTATTAACAAAGCTTGAGATGCGATAATTATCGTCAGGTTGGAATCTGGAATTTTTCCCATGAGTTATTTTTTTATGTATATTATGAAAGTTGCGGGTTGTTTTACCTCTGAGCGGCTATTATCAAAGTAATTGTTCAATATTATGTTATTTTTATATAGGATATGAAATGCAAGAATGTTAAGATATGAAAATCAGTTTCTGGAATTTTCATTGTTGCTTCGAATTATATACAGAATTATATTTTTGCAATAAAGAATTGGATACAATCTATGTTGTTTTTTTTTTTTGAGTAATAATGTTAGTTGCTCCATAAACTGTTAAACCATATCTAATTAACGATTCGCAAAGAGCTTTATAGGCTAGTAGGCATATATTTATGCGAGCCAGAAATTACAACTGATGCAATTTGTAAACACATTGTAAAAGGTGTAATGCTATTATTAATGAAATTCATAAATGTTTACAATATTAAATTTATTGTGATGTTTTACTTTCTAATTTTTAATTATCTTTCTAATGAAGACATTTTCTTGCCTTTATTACAAACTCTTGCTATATCAATAATCTCATATATCATTAATCCCTTTATTTATAAATTTCAATTGATTTTCTATGAAAATATTTGACTATACTTTGTTTTGCAGCCTCAGTGGAATCGCAATATGAGATGCCTCAACCCATCGATAATGAGACATGTCATACTCTATTTTTTACATCTGAATAAAAATGTTTACCCCCCTTTTTTCGTTTTAAATATTTCTGTATACAATCGAACATATCCTTTTCATTATAATACATACGAAATGGAAATTAAAACACATCCAAATCTGTACTTGACAAAACAATATTCATTTAGTGAAGCTGACTCTGCTTCAGAAGACATTCATCAGTAAAACTGGAATGAATTACAGGACCTGAACTATGCAATGAGCATTGATAAAGGCAAACAAACAACATGCATGCATGCATTCACCTAAAAAGAAACGTTTAAATTTTTACAAATTATGCTTTACATATTGGTACCATTCTCCCTTTTTCTTTCTATCTTAGACGCTAATATTCTTTTGCATGCTTTTATTAGAAACAGGTTTCTTTCTCTAAGCACATTTCTGTGTCCTATTTCAAGGGAGTAAACTTAACACTACAAATGTCATTAAGTCATGCAGTTTATTTATAATTTCACAATAAATCAAATGATGTTGTAATGTTTAGTATTGTCAGTAACAAAACTCCTTTTTTTTTCTTTCATCTCAGGCATCTAAATCGGAACAATGACTATTGGAAGAAAGTGGGTATACCTTATCAACCAGCTTCATCAATATATTCGTTCTTCAAAGTATTACTAACTAAGGTTCGTAAATACTCGAAACGAGTTAATGTTATTATCTGGTATTATCAAAAAGAAAACGGTAGAGTAATTATTGTATGAATTTAAGTTATTCCTAAAAATAAAAGTTTATGAATATAATGGTGTTAACTAGAAGTATACATATCACCTCTGGCGAATATGGGATGCTCTTTTCCAAAGAAAATTAAGTTTTTCATTTCAGGATTTTCGTACCTTCTAACAGCGGAAATTGGAACTAATGGATGATTGAGAAAATGCAGATAGTAATATTATATTAATACCTATACAGCACAAAAAGAATCTCTTTTCCCACCTGTCTGGATTTAAGGGGCAAATCTTTCAGTACAAACCACTTAACCACAACATCATTTCAAATTTCTGGCATAAATAGATCATTTGCAATATTCGTTTTAAATATTTCGCATTCCCCATTTAGATCACTGTAACGATGGAAATTAAAATTTCCGAACGATTTGGAAAAATGTGAATCATAATATTTTATCCATACAGCCATCCCGGTGGCAGAGGGATTATCGCTCTTGGATACTGATTAAAGTATCCGGCTCAGAGTCCCGGGTAAGGCATTGATATTTGTGTTGTCTTTCTGCTGAGATTTCGTCTTCCTCACAGATCTTCTCTATAGCGTATTAAACTGACAGGCTCCTGTCTGACCTCTGTGGCAAGCAGGTGCTTGAGAGAATATTTATTTTTTCTTTTTCATGTAGGCAAATATTTTTTTAACTTATTAACGCAAAAATGTTGTCTTCCCCCCAAGGGGTAAGGATCAAATCATTGTTATCAATAAAACCTCTTGATCAGCATACTTCACCACAAAAAATTCGAGTTTATAGCATAAATAAATCATTTGTAATATTAACAAGAAACCGCGTTATTGAAAGCTAATGCGTTATCACGGAAACGTAGACAAAGAACAAACTTCGATTCTCATTTGAAAAAAATTATTTACATGCAACAAAATGACCCTTGTTCTTCTTAAAGCCTATGAAGTATAATTAAAAGTTGTAATTGAAATCCGTTGACCTGGGCAGTTATCTGTTAATGAAAATGGCAACTCAACTTTTTATCTAATCTATTAAGAGCTGGATCTCTTTCTCAAATTATGAGGAAAACTGCGAATGGGCTTCTGATCTGTGTTAGAAGAGTTGTTTGCTGTTTCTAAAGAGAGATAGAGTTGATATTGAGGAAACAAAGAGTCTTAAGCTTGATTTCAATTTGATAGTTGAAAAATTCATAAAATGAAAATGTCGTTAGGATTCGCTTTTTGTAAGCGGCACTATAACTGCATTGAATATCGTGTGCAGAAGTTATTTTTCTAACACTCTGCACAGCATGGAAAATAGGCCTGAAAAGTCTTCTATCCTAGATGAAAATAAGATTATAAATCAAGTAACAATTTAATAGTTCAATATAAATGCAATTTGATAGTAAATTTCCATTTTTTCTGTAGATCTGGATTAGTATTTATTTTGAGGGAACGGAAAAAAGTAATCTGCATTATATGTACGTTTCAGCTTTACAGGTTGCTTTGAAAGTTACTATAAAATTAATGAATCTCTTTGGTTCACTGGATATTTTTATAGTTGGATCGAAATAATACGGGGACGATCATGACAAAACGGTGTGGCGTTACCTGTTGCTCTAAAATGTTTTTCTTCTAAGTGTCTATTCACCCCTGATAACTCAAATGTTTCAGGATGGAAATATATATATATATGCAGGAAAATCATGCTTAACGCGCTCTCGCCAATGCTGATTCATTACAAACCGGTGAAAAATATTCAAATACGAATTTTTTCCCATCAAATTATCAATAAAAGAAGTTTAAAAATATGACAAAAAAGAGCTGCAAAGAATTTTTTACATGCAATATACTTTCCACATAACTTCACATTTAATTGCTGTCATGACCGGGATAAGTGTTGACGCTAAGTCGATAGCAGACTTAGCTACTGATCAAAGGGACCTGGATTCGGGCCCCGGTTAAGGCATGAATGTTTGCATTTTCTTTCTGCTGAGGTCTCGTCTTCATAACAGACCTTTTAATATGCTTCTCTCGCTGGGCTTAAAAATTATGAAAAATTAAAATTTTTAATGCCGACTAAATAATTATTTCACAAACTTTCAAATTTCATTCATTTTTGTAAATGATTTGTTATGAATTTTGAAGTAAATTTTTATGCTAGCAATACTGCAGTTAAATGTTTTAGCTTCCAGAACACTTTATATACTGCATAAATATTGCTCAAAATCAAAACTTGGGAAAAATGTTTTTAAGTTTGAATTTCCTGTAAAATTTTGCTACAAAAAGCTTATTTCATTGTCAGAATGATTCTAATATAGCTTTCTATTTACACAATATGAAAGTCTTTCAATAATTTAATAACTTAGTAAAATTTGTCCATTCCAAGAGCCGAAAAGGTGTGGAAGGAATATAATTTGTTTAAATTTTGAAAAATGAACAATTTGATATTATTCTATATTGAATATTATAAACTATATGCTATGCATGATATTAATATAAATGTTATTGTACGTGGAATATTTTAAACTATATGCTATACACGATACTAATTTATTTCGTTAATTGTCACAGAGTTTGGTATAAAACTATATTTCTTATCATCAGAATTCGAATATCTCATTCGATTACATTATTTGCTCCTTTCATTGTCTAAAATGTGAAAATGTTTACATTTTTATTGAAAAAACCATCAAGCAGTTGCTTCCCACGGAGGTTTAACAGGAGCTTTCAGTTTATACGCCATAGTAAATGGTTGTGAGGGAGGCGAGACCTTAGCAAAAAGACACCCAAGTCGTACCCGAAGCACGAACTCGGGTCCCTCTGATCAGTAGCCAAGCACGGTAACTACTCGGATATGGGAAAATCTTTCGTAATATGATTTCAGAAATGAATTATTTTAATGCCATTTGGATAATTAAAGTATCAATATTTTTTGTTACTTGTCTTTTTTGTATATATTTCATTTAATTTAGAAGAAGTCTTTTTGTTCGATTTCAAATTCATTAATCTGAATATAAGTTATTTAATTTGATCACGTCATATCCCTCATAGAATTCGTGATTTTGTTTTAATAACATTAAACATTGAAGTAATATGAAATACGTACATTGATGCGGTTATTTTTGATCTTGGGTTGTTTTACCTCTGAGCGGCACTTTTTGCACACCATGGGCTAAATGGACAGGTCACAAGGACCCCGAAGGCTCAGAGAAGGTTGGGGACCCACTGGAACAGCTGTTGGGAGACAGATGGTAGCCTCCCATCAAGGACATCCAGCTTGTTCTTTAACGTGCACAGGGTGTGGCTCTCCCGTACACGGGGACACGGCTTAACGTCCCATCCGACGGACGGTAGTCTTTCCAAGCCCATCGGTGTCCCCTACTAACTGTAGGAAGGGCGGGGAGTTTTGCGGAGATAAATTTCAACGCTTCCCCAGATGGGACTCGAATCTTTGAATTGCAGATTACGAGCCTGGCGCGCTACCGACTGAGTAGTACCCGCTCCTTTTTATTCCTGATATTGCGCGTTATTTGTACTGTATGTCTATGACAATGCTATAGAAAATTAAAAAAAGAAACGTACATAAGGGAGCACTACTCCTTTTTGTGTCTTGAGCGCATGAAGTGTAAATCCGGATCTAGATATTGTATTCAACAATTTTGTTATCCAATAGTTTAGATTCTCTTTGTATTTTTAATGTGTATCAATTATGTACTTCACAGCCACTCCACCAATCGGAGATTGAAAAATACAAGAAGTATGGCAGGATTTATGGGTAAGGATTAGTTTTATTTTCACTATTAAAGTAAACTCTCTATTTTTCCTTGTGCCAAATAGCCAAATGCCAAATACTGTTGAGAAATATCAGAGATTCAATATTTATTGCAATTTTAATATAAATTTACGAGGAGTGATCATTTAATTCGTGGACTGACGCCATAAGTACTCGTACGTAGCGCTTTTTCCAAAGTAACACTAGCTGGCACTGTGCGTGACCGCTGCGAAGGAGGTTCCACGTGCCAAGGTCATTTGGCGTCCACTGCTGTTGTGTTAAGACTGTGATTCGAGTTGCGTGTCATAGACGTTCGTTCAGAATGTCGGAAATTCATACGGAACAGTGGTATGTCATTCGTTATAGTGTTAGGCGAGGCCTAAGTGCTGCTGCGACTGTTGAAAAGATGACTGAAGCCTATGATAATGAACTGTCTTTGTAGAATGAACTGTCTATGAACTGTCTATGAGAATGATATGTCTATGAGAATGAACTGTCTATGGTAATGACTGTCTTCGTAGGTCTGCCATTTTTAAGTGGCATAAGCGATTCAAAGAAGGACGTGAATCTGTTGTCGATGACCCAAGATCCGGCCAGCCTTCTTCCTCAATAACTCCTGAGCAAATTGAAAGAGCCCTGGCAATCCTGAATGAAGACAGACGAACACATCGTCAAGTGGTTGCGAAAACGTCAGTTTCATACGGAAGCGCTCACGCGATTGTGAAAACCCATCTGAAAATGTCACGAATTTGTGCTCAATGGATCCCACACAGTTTGACTCCAGAAGAAAAACAAAAAAGGGTACAGCAGTGCAAGGAGATGCTTAATTGTTTTGAAAGCCAGGATCCAGCTTTCGTGAGTCGAATTGTGATTTGCGATGAAACTCGGATCTTTTACTACGATCCCGAAACCAAACAACAGTCGAGTCAATGGAAGCATCCCGATTCACCATTACCCAAGAAAATTCGGGTTTCTCGTTCAGCAGGGAAACAAATGTCTCTTGTGTTTTTTGATATCAAGGTGTTCTCGTTACTCATTTTGTGCCTCGTGGAACAACCATGAATAAGGAAGCCGGTTCTCAGAACCAAACTTCGGCGTGCCATTCGCGAAAAACGTCCGGAACTTTCTGGCGTGACTTTGTTTCTCCATCACGACAACGCCAGACCCCATACGGCTAATATTGTGCAACCAGTGATCACTGCCATAGGTGCTGAGGTTCTGCCACATCCTCCATATTCCCCGGACTTAGCACCCTGCGATTTCTTCCTCTTTCCGCGACTGAAGAAAGCTTTGAAAAGGAAACATTTCGCATCCGACGACGAACCTTGCAGAGCCACAACGACAACACTTCGCACCCTTTCGAAAAATGGTTTCAAAGACGCTTTTAATGCATGGATACAACAATGGCAAAAATGTGTGAAGTTCAAGGGAGAGTATTTTGAGAAAGACAAATGCCAGGAAGATTCAGAGGATGATATTTAATGTAAGGTTTTGCTTCTGTCCATGAATTAAATGATCACGTCATGTATTTTAATCGTATTTCCCCTGTAATACGACATAAAATCATGTGTAGCATTACATAAAATCGTAATAAGCATTACAATTCTTCAGCATTTTTATTGCTAAACAATATTAAATCACCAAAAACATTAATAGTTATCATCATTACAATCAGTTTTTATATATTTTAACAGGCCTGCTGCGTTAGCAGTTCTATTTAACTGACGTTAAAACAATCCGATACAAAAAAAATCCTTCTCGAATAACAGTTGTTCTGCTTAAACCGTTTTCGCATTGTAAAGCACCAAACGATCCACCTAGAACTTATTCCTCAACTGACCACACTCCGGAAGCGAGGCTGATGATTTTTTTTCTTTCAAAACTAAATCAGATTTACGAAACCCTTGCGTTTACATGAGACGTGAGACCCGCCTAATACGCATATATAGTTGCAGGGCAGGATCTAGGGGGGGGAGTCAAGGGGACCCCCTAGATCAAGGGAACCTCCCCCTCTTTTCAGAATGCTAGTAAGGGTAATAAAGGCAGAAACTGCTTTTTTGAAGAAATTTTTAGAGACTTCTTGTGAAACGGAGGGGTAAATGTTACACTTAATTGGAAATCTAGTCTCATTCCCCTCCACCTTTTACATTTTTCTGGATCGATTTTAATTCTTGCCTCCCCCTAGATTTTTTCCTAGATCCGGGCCTGTCTAGACAATTGTGAGTTATTGTTTGAGTGGCTGAGTCACAGGAAATCGTGCTAATTCTAACTATGATGCAGGAATGGTAGAGCTCTGAAAATTTACACCTAAGGTAATTCGGATCATAGATCTCGGAAAAAATTAAAACCTCTGATGTGTCCTTCAAGCTCAAATGGAGGTCACATAAAGGTCAAACCGGTGTCTATGGGTGCTTCGGGCTGTATATATCTCTGAAACGTTAAGAAATTTTGGATCTGGAAGATCCTTCGAGGTCAAAGGTGACAGAAAGTTTAAAATTGGTGCCTCGGACATTTTGGATCGGAAACCTTAGAAATGTTGTGATATTTTTAATGCGATGGGTCCTATGAGATCAAAGATCAAATTGAGATTAATGCTGTTAGACAGATAAAATTTGGTTCATGGAGGGTATTATGTGTCGTAGATCTCAGAGATGTATATGAAGTTTTGGTTCTGATGGATCCTTGGAGATCAAGGGTCAAGTTGCACTATACTGATGCAAGAGAGGCTAACAATTGGTGTTCTCTCACAAATTGTGATTTCTATATGGATATTTCCATTTATACATCTCAGAAACGTTATGAAATTTTGATGCAATGGGTTCTTCGAAATCAAAGGTCATATTTCTACATAACGCTGCGAGAAAGACAAAATTAGCGCATAGGGCGAATTCGCAATGAAACTCAGAAATATTAAGAAAGTGAAACTTTTTATGTCTGTGATTTTTGTTTTGGAATTGAAGCCAATTATTGGAACCATTAAAAGTATGGGAAAAAGAAATACTTTCGTTATGAACATTGTGGCTATTGCTTTGCCTTCAGTGTAACACTAACCGCAAACTCGTGGAAAACATAACACCATATTTTATGTTTGTCCCCAAACTCTACCCTCCCCACGACAGTGCTGGGGTTGGGCACGACAGTATTACTAAAAATTAAGCCCGGATCTAAAAACATTCGAGGGTGTCGGGGGGGGAACACAATCGAGCCAAAAAATGTAAAGTTGTGGAAAGAAAAAATGTAAAGTTAGAACGAAAAACAGATCTAAATTTGACCTTCGAACGTGAAAGATCCTCCGGATCCAAAATTTCATAATATTTCAGAGATCTACAGCCCGAAATATCCACAGACACCGGTTTGACCTCTATGTGACCTCCATTTGAGTTTGAAGTACATGTCGTAAATTCAAATTTTTTCCGAGATCTACGATCCGGGTTACCCCTAGATATAAATTTTCAAAGCTCTACCATTTCTTCATCATAGTTAGAATTAGCGTGATTCAATGTGACTCAGTCACTCAAACAATAACCCACAATCGTATTGACGTGACCCCCCTTTTGGATATTGTGGGTGATACAACTTTTCTGGCCGTGATGCGTATCTTATTTCTAAACCAAGGCAAAAGCCTGAATCAATCTCATGGGTAGGCAATTAAAATAAATAGAACTGAGCTTATTGTATCATTATAAAAACATAACATTTATTTACACATTTCAGTTATTAAACATTTTATCACTCATAGTTCTCTCTCTCAGTACAATTCATCAGCTTTTCTAGCGCGGCCCTTCACAATGCAAGGGAAACTCGATACTTGGTGAAAAATAGTTCATTACAACAATCAAGGCGCGATGAGCGAGCTACCTACTCGTAACCTGAGCGGTTCATACAGTTAAACAGGTCCCTATGTGGGAACGTGAAGATACTAGTTCACAGAAACACTTTTACGTGGAAAAACGTCCGCAGATTTAGATTTAGGTCTGGACCCCCTTACCTTGTCAGTTGACATCGCTAGAGGTAGGCATTGCCGGCTGCAGGTAAGCTGAAGGAATCGGCTGCACTCCCCATTGTCCTCGACTCGGAAGCTCAGCTCGCTGGAGAGATTTGTTGCGGACCTCCGCACAACTCGGACGACAGGAGAAGAAGAAGGACGCTCCTCTGCTGGCCATTCACGGCTCGGACGAGAGAGCAAGGGTCAGTTCTCCGAAAAAATGTTTTTCTGTCCTTTTCGGTGAATTCCTCGCGGAGGTCACCTTGTTGACCTGGCGTAGGTAACGCTGATTGGTGGAGCTGGTCGAGGTGCGAGCAAGCACCCACCCGTTGTTTTCCTGTTTACTGCACCGGAGCACGTAGTCTCAGTTCTGGTGCCGGAGGGGAATCAACGGATCGATAGAATGTTCTGGTCTCGCTGTACTTTTTCCATGGAGAGAGCTGAATGCAGAAAAATGTCACAATCAAAATGGTAGACAATGTTCGTTGCTAAAACTTGGTAATAAGTATTGTATTAAAGCGCTTAATAAAATAAGTGTTATTTTAGAAATTTGTGTAACGAATTCATTCACTATTGATCATTTTTGTATAAGTTTCTTAAGACCAGCAAAATATCAAACTTCTATAATGAGATCATATCTGCTGTCACGTTTTTCAAAACATAAAAACTTGCTTTTGAAGTTATAGCTCTTCGACATTAGTTACCCATTGACATATAATAGGTTGTTTCTTAATTTAAGGAAACCAGTGTAATATCGAGCTATTTCTGACGAAACGTATGCATTTTTAATCTACAGGATATTTGAATTAAGTCAACCAATGATGATTATAGGTGATCCAGATCTACTTCGAGATATCCTTGTGAAGGATTTCCATGTGTTCAGTCAAAGAAGGGTAAGCGAAAGAAAATATTTTGTTTCCTTTAAACTCTAGAAATAGGAAATTCAGATATCATAACGTTGTCCTGTTTCTGCTAAGCCTTCAATCACTATTAGGCATCATGATGACTACAAGGTGTACTTCTATTGTGTAAATACAAAGTACCAGTGATCATAACAGAAGTAAATCAGATTGGAATTTTCTCAAATAAAAATGTCAGTCAGAATGCGCTTGGTCGTGTGCACATGTCTGGAATGGCCCTGAAGGATAGTCTCCAAATGCACTCGAAACACAGTGACTAACTTATGGTGTATAGCTTAACATCAGCAATAGAGGAGAGATTGATCAGTGGCCGGTAGCTCAGTGGTCAAAACATCTGACATGTCACCAGAAGGTCGTGAGTTCAAATCCCATCCAGCTCAAGACAATTTTTCTTCTACACCCATTGCCATCACGACACTTAAACAGACTAATAGTGATTGAATACTAAGTAAATCAATGATAATGTTCTGTGGATTAATTTGTTCTTTTTCTAAACACTGTATCTGGGTTCGAGTTCCGTATAAGGCATGGGTATCTTCTTTCTTGTGTTGGCTTCCTGCTGAGGTCTCGCCTTCCTCGAAGACCTTCTCTATGACGTGTTACACTCAGGGCCGTACTTTGACCTTCTGAGGCCCTAGGCTATGGCAGATTTAAGAGGCCTCGAAAGTCGAAATATATATTATTATGATTGAACGGAACATTAGGAAATAAACAGGAAATTGATATGGTGAAAACATTATTCTAGCAATGGTAAGTTAAGATGAAGAATATTTGCACACTGGATTAATTAAAATATAAAATTTTTGTCGTAACAGTAAAACTTTAAATGCACCTCTTTGAGGCCCCTCATATTGCGAGACCCTAAGCTGTTGCTTATTTAGCTTATGCGTAAGTCTGGCCCTGGTTACACTGACAGAATCTTATCGGATCTCTGTGACATGCAACTGCTTAATGTGTAATTTATATGTCTTTAGTTAATATCTCAACATCAGTAGGTTGTAGCTTATGAATATTATGATCTTGCTCTTGGCCGATGTTTGCGTTTAGAATTTAGATGAATCGGCAAATTGTTTCCAAGAAGAAGGTTTCCTCGAAAAAAATGCAAAGGAGTTCAAATGCTTTTTAAAAAAAAAGATGCTAGTTAAGCATCTTTACAATTTAAGCAAGCTAAGCAAGAACAAGAAAAATATGCTGGATGGTTTTAAAGGGAGGAGAGCTTTTGTTAATTTTATCTCCTTCCAACACCCTGTGCTAAATATGAGAGTTTTTATCATCCTGACGCTTAGCGCATTCCACAGGAGAATAGTTTTGCTAAAGGTAAAATGCCACAACTTCACCTTACCTGTATGCTAATTTCACAATATCGAAAGTTTACCTAATAGATACAGACTTCGACTCAATATTGCATCTCTTACAAACTTCTTTAGAGTTTTCTTCATTTGTTCTGCAACACAGGACAGAAAAGGATCTTGGAAAATAATCTTAGCTTGGATAGTCATTCTGATACAAGAGAATGCCCCACTAAGCCGGATTCAAGTCTGCTGACCACTGCATAACTTAGAGCTAACACAAGATACAAAGTATGTCTGCTGGAACAGTAGTCCTAATCACTAAGCCATTTAAGGCCGTTGGTTTGTAATTTTTTTTACTCAAGATATCATCGAAAATCGTGGGTCTTGCACCAGTCATTACCAGAGAGGCATGCATTAGTAGTATACTTTTAAATTCAATTTTAACACATTCAAATTATGTAGTGGTATATATTTACTATGTATTGACATATTATTTTATTTTTGTTAAGAAATACAACAATGATTTTCCCTTTGTTTTCAACTTGAACAGAAATTTTTATTTTAGGAATTTTTTTTTGGAAATCCTACAGTAGATAACATGGTGTTCTTTCTGAATGGCGAACAGTGGAAAACAGTCAGAACCCTCATCTCCCCAGCATTTACTTCAGGAAAAATGAGAAAAGTAAGTAGTATAGGAATTACATTTGATCTTCTGAATTAAAAATTAATGTCAAGGGATATACTTCATGAACAACAGCTAGAAAGTTGTTTATAATGTGAAATTAATATAGAGTAAACTCCCAATTATAATCACGATAATCGAAAAACAGGAGTAAAGAAAAAAAACACAGTAACAATTTTAACAATTCTGTCTGTTCCTCTGCCCTTTTCTTTGACAATTAATTTTCAGCATTTCAATATCAGTTTCCATGATTTCAATGAGGGCACTTTTTATGGATAAAATCTCACTTATAGCTATTTCAGTTCCTTATAAAAATCTCCAAGGTTAAAAAATATTAAGTGTCATATAAGCCTATCACTAGTAAATAGTATTTTCTTTTGTTTGTTTTCATTTTACATTACGCATTGATTAATCTTAGACACTGCAAGCAGCCATTCCATTAATTCAACTATTATTTGACCTTTCGATCAAGTATGAAAGAATAGATATGGTGCTACAATTATTTGGTTTTCGTAAAGGAATATGTAGAGATCCGTTGTTTAAACAACTTATAGAGTTCTTTATATGAATTATTTACACTAATTTATAGATTAAGTCTATGGAAAAACATACGATTCTCTGCAACCAAATTTCATTAAAAAATTTTTAATTTTCAGTTCTAACTAAATCATTTGCATAAATACTTGTAGCATATTACATCCCGATACTTTATTTGGTAAAACAAATTCTTAGATGGAATAGAAGAAGGAAAATAGCTTTCGTTTCTTTGGAGAAAAATATTGAAAACTGTGGAGTTTATAAATACAAAAGGAATATTCTTCATTTTTTTTATACTTAAACATATTAAGATTAATTTCTTTATCACGTAAATATTTTATTTTGTGTAAGTCAATCAAAACTGCAAAGATCGTGATAGAACAAAATCATGTATTATAATTCATTACGAAGACTGTGAAATTATTACAATATTTTTATTGCATTATTTATATATAATGAAGTGCAATTTTCATATCAGTTATTATATTCTCTTCCATTAGATGACAAACATAATTAATACTTCGTCCAAAACTGTCGTTCAGAATTTTCTTTCCGCTGCAGAAAAAGGAATTGCTGTGAATTGTCAAAGGTAAAAAAAATCAAATACTGTACAATGGTTCAAATAACGATTTCAGCATTTTCATTAATTTCTTACTTTATATAATGCGATTTTTGCTCTGTCAAGTATTTTTTTTACCTTTTTAAATTGCAACAACCAAAAACAAAGAGAAATTATCGAGGGATAAAGGAAAAAAATATCCAAAGGAATTTTATCGGGATATATAATAAACTTTATGATGTAATACACGTGAGAAATTACTAATTTTAGAGTTGATCATGAAACGGAGACTGCAATGATTTGTTAGTGTAATGAGTTATAGCAAAAGAAAGGACTTTAGATTTTAGATTAATTGCTTTATCAGTTATTCTTTGAATTTGCTTTTCAATCAAATAAAACTGAGAGAAAAGATCGTGATATCGTGATAGTAATTTTATGTAACCAAACTGACTTTTAAATTTTACTGAATGATCAAGAAGGAAGGGATATCACTCAAATATTTATCATCATTCAAACAATATGAGTGAAAATAAATTAGCAATTGGTAAAGAAGAAACTATCTAAATGAATGTTATCGTATTGTTGCGAATTACAGAAATGGATTGGCACTGGGCGTGAGTATTAATAACTGTATTTTCAAACTAATTACAATACAATGCAAATCGTTACAAAAATATGGATGAAGTATCTCATAAACAAATTAACTACTATTATGCTTAAGTCATTAACACTTTTTGTACAGAGTATACAACATCAGCTCTGTCTATTCTACTAAATACTACCTCTTCACTTAGTTTACCATGTCACTTGAATATCTTCAGACGTAAACAACTCTCGTCCTGTGCTAGTTCACTAAACTTTTCATATTAGTAAAATAATACGACCGCCCGCGCACACATCACATAAAAGATACTTCTTGACTTTTACTTATCGCGCCCTGACTCAGACCATCTGAACATCCTTTCAGATCTCTTAACTTTTAACAAACTGCACTGCTATATTTTCATTCTTCTTCTTCAGAACTGTTCTAAGTTCCAAATCGTTGGCTAATTGAATCTCACGCAGAAGCACACACGAGGGTTCCAGTCACGTTAACTCGTGAAGTCACTGTTGCTCGTTCATCTGTCGTAACACTATAATAAAAGAAGAACAATAATAATGAAATCGAAACTTCTGCAGATCATTTTTAAAACGTCAAAATTCTCAAAGGGACTGATAATCATAATGTGCACTATTGGTAAGAATACTAACTAGCAAGAATTTTTGTAAAAGTTACCGAACATGCATGCTACATGAATCATTAATGATAAAATTCTTACTGTAAGTAAAATAAATAAATCTTTGCTTTTGTTACAGTTGAGAGTTGTAGTTCAATACTTCCATATGATAGAGGCATCGCAAAAATTGTAATTAAAATGCAAACCTAAAACATGTGATTAAGGAAATAAACCTTTTACCCTACACCAAGAATCATCATCTTACGACGGATTTTGTCAATGCTTCAGATCCAATAAAAGTGACCGCTTCCCTCAGTTGAATTTGTCAATTCCATGCTCTGCGAGGGCGCTGTAGCAAAGAGATGGAATATGACTGGTTCTTTATAAAAATCAAAATATAGCATTGAGAAGAAAATAGTTGGACTGGACTTAAGATACTGGTCGTTATAATAGGGAAGAGTCGCTGAAAAGAAGATTGTAATAAAATGAGACTACTATACATAATTTCAGAGAATTTTACTCTCTTTTTTTTCCTTTCCTTCATTTTTCTTTTTATTATTTTATTTGTCTTTTAATATTTTTTTTCATTTTCCATTTTTTGTTTTACTCTTTCCTTTTCAGTCCTTTTCATTTACTTACGGATTATTTGTTCCTGAGACCACAATCTGCTTTGGGCAACTTAGCATTATTTTAATTCATTCGTGATTGTTTTATCCATTTTTTTTTTATTTGGGTGGACTATCTTCCTTTTTTCTGAATTTTTTTGAACATCCGTTTTCCTTCTTTGAACTTTCGATTTTTAATAAGAAACCTTAAACTCTTGATTATTAATATTCACTATTTAAAATCTTATTCCGAAATGCTAAAATTATGGAGGGAGTAGTTAAAATATTCAGAATGTTCTTAATGCGGGAATGCGTTATGCGGGAAAAATGATCTAAATTTTTATCAGCAAAACCTCGGTAGCGCAGAAGTAGCTCGTTAGTCAGATGGGATTGCAATTGCTGAGATCAGGGTTAGAATCTCGGGTTTCTCAGCTGTGCTGTTTTACCTGCAGATAAGTTCTAGCTCTTCGAGCTTGATCACAAATTAAGACAGAAAACGAAAATAAATTAGTAAATGGTAAACAAAAAAGAGATCATCTTTCTTCTATTCAAATTCAGGATGCTTGGAGCCTTCACCGTGGACGTGATTGCCAGCAGTGCTTTCGCAACGAAGATCGACTCTCACAATGATCCTAACAACCCATTTGCTATCCACGCCAGGAACGTATTCACAAAAGGAGCCTTTAAAAGAATTGTATTGTTCCGTAAGTTCCAGATTCCGTTTTTTATCGCATATTAAATATGTCGGCATGTCTATGCTATTGGCTATGTATTATTTCTCACGTTAACATAATGGTGTTTGTGTAAATTTTTGCCTATAATGAAATTGGATAGTAATTGTTCATCGAGTTTCTGCATGGAACTTAAAATAATTCCTAAACTCTCGCTTTACGTTTAATTAAAGAAAGTTATCTCAATCTCGAAACGTAGCGAAGTTGGAGCTTTGATTTTGAGCTTAGTAAATATCTTCGACTATAACTGGTGTATCGCACACCAGTGGAACTCTCGCAGTTTGATTCATTTGTCTAAAGACTTTTGCAGAAAAAATTCTATTATCGTTGTTTTATGCTGCTAAAACATTTAGCTCATCAATTTATTATATTGGTAGTTCTGACATATATTGGAATTTCAGTTGAACTTTTATACTAAGACGCTGCAACACAAATCAAACCATTCCAAGCAATCATTCAAGGGAAAAAAACACAGGAAAAACAGAAATACGAAACATATAGAACTAGGTTTCGTTTACATGCATTCAGTAACCTTTGACTTCTTTCTTTATTTAAAATTAATGTAATCATATAAAAACGGTAGAAATAGTTTATAGAAATTAATTGGAAGCTCATTAATCTTTCTAATTACGCACAATATAATACATAAAATACACTGCTCGACATTGAAAGTGTCCCACCCAGAAGGACATGTTGTACAAACATGCAAATAGAAGGGTGGACATGCGCAGTTGAAATATGCAAATGATGGTAATCCGTAGCCAATGACGTGTGTGGCTCAAGAGATAAAAGGTGCAAGAAGGAACAGGGATGGTATTGTGTTTATGCAGGTGGAGGTCGTGCGAACGGTTGAGATTAGGTGGTTCCACTTGGAAATTGTTCAGCGAAGGCCGAAAATGCCTGGCACACGCTGTCGGCAAGTTTATCGCCATTTGGATGCTTTTGAGAAATGAATAATGACCTATGTGAAGCTGAATGGACTACACGTCAAGTCGCTGCCCATGTTCATCGGGATGACGCTGTTGGCAACAGTGACGAAATGAAGGTTCTTGCGTGCGTTGCAGAGGGAGTGGTGCCATCCTACAGACGTAAGCACAGCTTGATAGGTGCATTGTTCGACATACTCTTTCGTCACCACAGAGCACTGCAGGCAATATTCGATGGGCTGTGTCAGCAGCCATGGACGTCCCCATAATGACCCGAACGGTAAACTGAAGGTTGCATGAGACACACCTGCATTCTAGGCAACCGTTATGTCGACTGCCATTGACTGCAAATCATCGCAGCGCTTGTCTGGCTTGGTGCTGGAGTCGTGCAAACTGGTGTCACGAATGGAACACTGTAGTGTTTAGTGATGAATCCCATTCCTGTCTAGGTGCTGACGATCGACGGATCCGTGTATGGCGACAACTTGGCCAGAGGATGGATCCAGCTGTTGTTCGCGACCGGCATACTGCCATCAGCTACGCATAATGGTATGGAGTGCTATTGGATATGACAGCATGTCACCTCTTGTCCATATCACGAGAACATTGACAGCTGCACGATACATTAGCGCAGCTATGCAGCCCATTTGCTAACCTTTCCTGGGAGGCATGCAACAGCCCATTTTCCAGCATGACAACGCCTGTGTACATACTGTTAGATTCTCCTGACAATGTTTGCAACATGTTCAAGTATTGCTGTGGCCAGCACAATCTCGAGATTTATCCCCAATAGAAAATCTGTGGGACCACATTGAAAGATGTGTGCAATCCTCTCACCGGCCAGCACGGAATCCCGATGAATTATGGGAGCAAGTCAACGCTGCTTGGTGTGCAATTCCTCAGTACCAAATCCGTCGACTGTATTGCTGCCTCTATTACCATTCACGGCAGTGCAACTACCTATTGAGGCAGTTACATTGTGCTGCATTATCTTATCTTCTAACTGCCGTAAATGGCTGCAAATTAAATCATGGTATGCAAATATGCATTGCTATGTGAGTGCTACATTTCACCCCTATCCCCTCACTCCTTCTGAGTGGGGCAATTTCAATGTCGTTGAATGTATATGTATGTAGCACGTAGACAAGTAAATGAAAAAATATGTAGTTTGGTAAAATTTAAGTATTAAAAGAACCTTAATGGTTATTTAACTTACAAGTTCTTTTCAAAAATTTAGCTAATTGCTAAGATAAATGGCGTTTTACTGCAGTTCTAAACGGAATTCAATATTTTCTTCTTGTGATAATTTAAGGTTGGTCGGTATAAAAATATAAGTTAAGATACTAATTGGATAGAAAAATATGTACAGAACAATTCGTAAATCAATATTAAATTATAGAATTATGTTATCTAACTTGTTAAAAAATACTTATAAAGAAAAAATCTTAGAGATTTATTTTTTAAATATTTTGTAGTATTCAAATTTATATAAATACAATATCATATTAAAGTTCTTTTGCGATAATACATGAAAAAATAGAATCAATAATGAGAAAGTTATCAGATTAAAAACCAATCACTATTTTAATTTACCAAAAGTCGTAAATTATTTTGTGAAATGCGAAAGAATTTATGAAATACCTTATATTATAATTTGATAGAATTAGAGAAATGCTAGTTATCGGTAGTTAAGGTACTTTGATAAAGAAATTAAAACTGTTTTAATGATGATAGTATATGTATAATACTACATGTATGTTTTACATGTAATATAAAGCATTCCCATATCACAAATACTTAAATATCTATTTATGACGGTTTTTAATGAGCACAAATTATAATTTGTCGCAAATAATCGCAAAACTAAATTAACTTAAATGCATATTAATAAAAATTTAAATTAAAATTACAAAAAACATTAATATTTAATTACACTTCACATGCCTTATACCATAATAGATAAAAAGAGTTCTGTATTTTTAACATTTTTATTCTTATTCAGATTCTACTTTTTTTGTTCAATATGAATTATTAGAGCAAGGCAAATACAGAAACCGATGCATTCTTTTTCCTGCAGAAAAGCTCTGTAGTTTTATGGAACAACCGCGAATTCTATTTGCAAGTCTTGATGAGAGAATAAGACGTTCTATATAAAAAAAAATGTTACTGAAAAATGAATTCATGAAAAAAGTACAAGGGCAAAAAAATATAATCAGTTAGTTATTTTGATAACTTTATCTCGTGTCAGTTCGAAGTCTTTAGAGCAGTGTTTTTCGCCACTTAATCAATCAGTAAACAAAGAAGCTGATAAGACACAGGATTATCTGTCGCCAGTTGAAATCTTTTACCACTTATCAAAGAGTTCTGCCTACGCTCCTAAAAATATATGAAAGCCTCTTTCCTTTTTTTTTTATATGATTCAATATTTATTTGAATTTATACTTTCTATCAGCGCAATGGAATATATTTATGTGAATTTCTCTTTATGAAACATTTAACTGTATCTTTGGAACACATTTTTTCTAAATAGATATGAAGCAATGAATCAAAATAGATATGAAGCATCTGTCAAATCCTCAACACTAGAAATCGATCCATTTTCCTGAAAGTAGTTCTCAAAAATATGTGCTGGATAAAGCATTTGACGGTTCTCTAATGCTAGTTAATCCTTCACTACTTCCATCATAAAACCAAAAGAAGGAATGCTTTTTTTAGGAAATATTCTTGAATTATCGAAACCTCCAACCTACTAAAATTCATTATACATCCTCAGTTGATGACGTTGATTTCATTAGACATAGTTCGGTTTCTACTATTATGCTTCACTGCGAAATAAATTAATTTCATATGGCACAACGTAACTCACACCTGTGCAAGTCCTAAGAGATATATTATTCAAGTAACCGAGTGGTTAGTGCGCTTGGCTACTGATCTAAGGGACCTGGGTTCGAGCCCCTGATAAGGCATGGATGTATGTGTCGTTTTCCTGCTGAGGTCCTGCCATCCTCTCAGACCTTCTACTCTGGCATATAAACTGACAGGCTCCTGTCAGACCTCTGTGGCAAGCAGCTGCTTGAGGGGGTATTTATTTTTTTTTAACCAGGCAAGTGTAAACTACCGCCAATCCGCTTCCCTGATCACGAATGCAGGATCGTCTGGTAAATGATAGTTGATCTACCCGTTGACCTGTAGCTGTGGCGATTCACACTTGCTTAAGTATGAAGGTAGTGAAATCTTACCATATAGCTCAAGGTGTCGGGACGCATCACACTCTCTATATATAACGAAGATGTACTATACATTCAGGCCCGGATGTAGAAAAAAATCGAGGGGGGTTAAAATCAGATCAGAAAAATGTGAAAGGCGGGGGCAAGAGACTGACTTTCCAATGCATTATAGCATTTTCCCCTCCGTTTTACAGGTATTGAAAATTTCTTGGAAACTGCATAAAACAAATGTTTAATAATTTTTGCCTCTATTATCCTTACTAGCATTCTGAAAAGGGAAGGGGCATGGTCACTTTCCTCCCCTCCTAGTTTCGGCCCTGTATGCATTTGATAACCATGTAACAAATATAATACCCGTTGGGTTATTTTGATGCTAACAGAATCGGGGCATGCGATGTTAATAACCATACCAGCTTTTCATATGACACAATGGTCTTCTTATCTATGAAGGTCCTAAAAGATATATAGATTCAACAAACAGATTTTTTTTCCGAGTCTGAGAGACGGATTGGTGTTTTTTTTTACACTTGCCTCATTGTTAAAAATAAATGAATTTCTGTTTGATTCTCATAAAATTCATATGGCATAAAGCACATTTTATTTCATTTTGATTAATTCATTCTTGTTAGCTTAACTTCGACAGAAGTAAACGTTATCGTTTAGCATTCATCCTTTTTAGAATATCATCTTAAAATTAGAATTAAAATCAATTGAAAAAAATAGCTTTTTTCCATAGGCTCAAAATATCGATTTCAACTTGTTCAAGAAAATACGTTTATGGAGCGAAAAACAACGCTAATAATTTTCTTAGTACAATCGCGATTTTAGTAAGAGAAATTAAAAAAACCCCGCAGGTATGTAATATAGATTTTGCTAATATTTTTTGATGGATTAATATTCCGCACTTCAAATGGATGGGACAATGCCGTCTATATGACGGCATTGTCTAACCACTAGGCCCTACCTGGTCTAGTGATTAGCTTACCCGACTCGTAAGACTAGCGGGGCATGTCCTTGTGTAAGTGTTTATATGTTGTACATTCATAGTTGTAGGACCTTCATTGTTGTAGGACCTTCATAGAAAAGAGGGTTGGGTTGTTTTACCTCTGAGCGGCACTTTTTTGCACACCATAGGCTAAATGGCCAGGTCACATGGACCCCGAAGGCTCAGAGAAGGTTGGGGGAGGGGACCCACTGGAACATCTGTTGGGAGACAGATGGTAGCCTCCCCTCAAGGCCATCCAGCGTGTTCTTTAATGTGCGCAGGGTATGGCTCTCCCGCACACGGGGCCACGGCTTAACGTCCCATCCGACGGACGGCGGCCTTTCCAAGCCCAGCGGTGTCCCCTACTGACCGTGGGCAGGGCGGGGAATTTTGCGGAAATAAATCTCAACGCTGACCCAGCTGGGACTCGAACCTGGGAACTACAGATTACGAGCCTGGCGCGCTACCGACTGAGCCACCCCTGCCCCTAGATAAGAGGACCATTGTGTCACATGAAAAGCTGGTAAGGTTATTAACATCGCATGCTCCGATTCTGTTAGCATCAAAATAACCCAAAGGGTATTATATTTGCTACATGGCTATGAAATGTATACACGGCCGAAACTAGGAGGGGGGAAATTCGACCATGCCTCTTCCCATTTCAGAATTCTAGTAAGGATACTAGACGCAAAAATTATTAAAAATTTGTTTTATGCATTTTTCAAGAAATTTTCAATATCTGTAAAACTGAGGGAAAACCAGGACAAGCCTAATTCAGCTTCTAGATTATTTTCGTCTTTTGTGTAGGAAAATACCATCTTCCTTTTAAAAAAAAAATATATATATAAAACTTTGTGCTCCGTAGGTTTCTAGAAGCCTCAAATATACGACGTGTAACTAAATGTTTCCGGACTGAATGTTTTTGGGCTATCTGACGACGTTGAAAATTTCGCGGAGCTGAAAAACTCTTTGTTAGTTCATTGCTGACTACATGATAAGAATTTGCAGTCAATGATGTCATCTCTTTTGTGATCTCTTTTGGCAGATCCTGTTTGTGTATTCATTATAAAAATGAACATCAAATGTTCAGAACAAAAAAATGAAAACTGTTTAAACAAAATTTATTCCTTCCCTTACATTTTGAGCGAATAATTCGTTAAAAGTCAAAACAAATGCTTTGCTTTAAAATTTTGCTGCCTATTTTTAGAACCTTTGCGCCAACAGCAAGATCACAGGCGATCACGGAGCAAAGGAAATGGCATGCATGAGTAAAACCTATTAAGTGAGTTCAAGAATGAATGAAAGAAATGCTATTCATTCCTGCACAAGCTTTGGAAGACAAACTTTGACTCCCCCCCTCCACCCCGAAACAAAAATTCGGTCTGTCAACTTTTCGGCAGAACTACGTATTTAGATAAGTATTTTCCTTTAGTTTGAAAAAAAAATCCTGTTTCGCACTTTAAGAAAAAGTAAACTCAGTCCTTTGTTCACATAATGATTTGTTTCAAATCCAGGAAACAAATGCCAATGTTTGAATATTATTTAATTTCCTTTTACCAAAATTTTTGTAAAATTATTATTATTTATATTCAGAATAACTTCTTTTGTGTTTCCTTCTATCCAATGAAACTAATTCAAATTTCCTCTACGTCACGTAAAAGAAAAATGATATTCAAAGCAGTGTAACTTTTCAAAGAAGCTTTTTGTGGTAAAGACTGGAGATTAAAATGATAATTTGTTGAATTAAATCTAATATTCATTTTTACGACTATAAATTGGTTTGTTACCAATTAGGTTGTTAGGTTGTTTTACCTCTAAGTGGCACTTTTCTGGCACACATTGCTTTAAAATGGTCATATCACGAGGAAGTTGAGAAGATCCATTGACAGCTGTTAAGAAACAGATGGTAGCCTCCCGTTAAGGTCCCCAGTGTGTTCTTTAAGGTGCACAGGGTATGTGCTCTCCCTCACAGATAGCCAATGCTTAACGTCCCATTCGGCAGAGAACTGCCTTCTTAAGCCCATCGGTACTGATGGAGTCTATTGGACTTACTGATGGAAAGTTGGGTTGTTTTACCTCTGAGCGGCACTTTTTTGCACACCATGGGCTAAATGACCAGGTCACATGGACCCCGAAGGCTCAGAGAAGGTTGGGGGAGGGGACTCACTGGAACAGCTGTTGGTAGACAGATGGTAGCCTCCCGTCAACGCCATCCAGCGTGTTCTTTAACGTGCACAGGGTATGGCTCTCCCGCACACGGGACCACGGCTTAACGTCCCATCCGACGGGCGGCGGCCTTTCCAAGCCCATCGGTGTCCCCTACTGACCGTGGACAGGGCGGAGAATTTTGCGGAGATCAATCTCAACGCTGAACCAGCTGGGACTCGAACCTGGGAACTACAGATTACGAGCCTGGCGCGCTACCGACTGAGCCACCCCGCCCCACTGATGGAAGACAGGGCGTTAAGTTTTGGGAGATAGATCTGAACACTGGCCCAGGTGAGATTCTAACCTGGGAAATGAAGATTACGAGTCTGGACGCTACCGACTGAATCACCCCACTCCTTTCTTACCAGTCAAAATGATTTGTTTGAAATTTTTTAAAACAGTTAATTTTTATATTTTAACAAATAATTTTATAAAATGAGTGAATAGTGTTAAGTTTATGCAATGATTCCTTCAGTTTTCATTAATTCTGAAAAAATGAGTTAAGAGTTTGGGGATGATAGATGATTCCAATAACTGCTGAACGAACATGGCTAAAATCGAGATTTTTTTATATTTAATTTCAATCTTTAGCTCTCATTTCTCCACAAAACCCTTGTTTCAGAAGTTAAGGTGATCCGAAATCAGTGTTCTGGTGACATAACATGGATATAGAATGGAATTGTAGATAGGATAAAATGCACTTCAATTTCTTTTATATTAATCCAAGTAAAAAAATTGGTCTATGCCAAGACAAATTTCGTAGCTTGATAAAAATGAAAAAATTTCATAGCTTGATAACATACAAATTTGTATCAACGATTAGTTGAGTAAATGGTACTCAGATTTACTAAAAAAAATATAGCAACTAGCTTATATCTTTTAATGAAAAAAATTCTCCAAAATTTCTCCAAATTTCTTCATATAAAAAATTTATTTCAGTGCTCGTTCCTGACATCATTCGCAAAATATTTGGCATAGAAATATTCGAAAGCAATGCAATTCAATTTTTCCGTGACGTCACTCTTCAGGTCATTGGTGAGAGAAAACGGAAAGGCCAGGTAAGACAATATTTTCATCATCATTCCATTTCGTTTACAGGTCTTCAGACCGATATTGCATTTGTATCTAAATGTCTCTCAATCGACAGAAATTTATTCAGCCTCATATTTTTCAGCTCATACCCAACTGAACCTTCAAATATTCTTTTTACCTTTTTCATTTGACTGCATGATGTAGCAGCTCTATAGAGAATAAAATTTAATAAACAGTTATTTCCCTTTTAACATAATTATTCTTCTATCAACTCAATAAGTTTTTCACTATATTCTTAAATGTTCACATAATAAATGACTTCTACAGTAAGAAATGTTGGATGTCTCCATAACTGGAGAAACCCAAGGAGTTGACTTCTTAACATACCGGTATAAATATATCTAGACAATAGCCCAACATATCGCCTTAAAAATGTAATTTGAAGTCTAAAATAAACATATATGCTTTATTGAGTATCTTTTTGATTTTATTATTTTTCACATATTTCATTATTTCCTATTTTTTTGCCATTTTTGCACTATGAAGTTTTTGCAAACTTGACTACTGAAACATTTTACGCATTTTTTCTGGTACTTTCAATTTTATGAATTTTAGTTAACTAAATTAACAGGTTTTTGGTAAAAACAAAAAAAATTACTCTACGTATTTTCCTTATAATTTGTACCCTATAGCTATCGAGCTTTTTTAAAGCAGGAGACAGAATCAACAATAATCAATAATAATGTTATTAGACGAAAACGAGCAACAATAAAACTGGAACAGGTGCCATCTGACCTCGTGTTATGCCAGAGCGTGAAACTTTCGCAACAAAACTGTTGGAACAGAGAAAGACTTTGAATTATAACGAGTTGAGGAAACATTGGAAGTATATCTTAGTGTAAAGAGATGACCTATCTTTTTAGTGTATTAAGTATTTTAAGTACCAAGTTGGCATTATGAAACTTAATTTTGGTAGCAGTAATGTGTCGGAGAAGTCTGCTAGTGGAAAAGAAAGGGGATTTAGCGCCGGCGATGTATTTCAGGTGAAATATAGAATTGGAAAGTAAACCTTGGTAACTTACAGGAATATTCGCAAAAATAATTATGTCACTTATTGAATGTTGTAATAAGATTCTCTTTATGCTTTGAGTTGAGTCTGTAAGAATTGTGAAACATTATTTTGCTGGTTTAACTTCATACTGATGGTAGGCAAATTTGTGTTTAGTTGAAATTGTTTTTTATGTGATCTAATAATAATAATCTACCCTTATAATTATATTAGTTCATTTATCATTTGGTTGGTAGCCATTTTTTTAACTCATGCTCAGGTATATTACAAAATATCAGCTATTTATAAATTTGTAACAATTCGTGTCAGGAGTCGGATAATAATAACAAAAAATAGTGGCGGCTCATCCATTAGGCCACTGGGGCACTGCCGCGCTAAAAATCATCACCAAAAATAATAAACGAATTTCAAATTTAGTGTTCATAATTTATCATATCTCAATCAACATAATAGCATTTTTATATTCGTTTTCTAATCATTATTTACCAAGTTATTTAGACAATCACAGTATTTATTTAGTGAATCATTCCTACTTTCATATATATTGCTTTCGTATCGCCAATACGAATTTTAACATTGCGGCCACCACCGCAATCTTAGCAATCTATAATATAGCGAAGACACAAATGCGTATGTGCTGAAATACAAAAGCGTTGAAATGCAGCAAGTGGTCCCATTTTGTAGTGGCCCGTGATACTTGATTGGCTGAGTCTACCAAAGCAACCAGTAGTCGAAGATATTGTAGCGAAAATCTTCAATTGACTGTAACAGCAAGCATAAACTTTCCTGACATGTTTGAACTGGGTTGCGCTCTTTTTACTTTGTCAAGGGAATTCAAGAACATTAGGTATGAGTATATAAAAAGAGGGAAGTGAATTCTAATATTATATTTTAATACGCTATACTGTTAGCAATCCGCAACGCAGTCGGATAAATGCATAGTCTGTTTTCTGCAATTTTTTAAGTTAAAGATCTCTTGTTCGATCTCAGCCGCTGTCAATATATAAACAGGGTGTTTCAAAACTCTCTGTACAAATTTCAATGGGAGATAGGGAGACAAACCAAGACAAACCTTTTTCGTCTATTAATGTATGTCCGCTCACATAAACCTTCGGTGCTAGAGGGCGCTGACAAAAATATCAGTGGAGATGGTACATAAATGAATGGAAAGAAGTGTTAACAACATGTTATTTAAAGAGGGTGCTCAAAGTTGCGACCAGCAACAGCATTGCATGCGTGACAGCGTCCAGGGACGTAGCGAAGGACTACGGTTGGGGAGGGGGGGAGAAACAGAAAATTTTCCAAGTGGAAAATCAAATTTTGCCAACTGAGAAAATAATATCTCTGTCAGGTTCGTACCTAGATTTTCGCACCGTGTGTTTGTGTGTTTGGGGGGGGGGGTTGAGGCAGTTTTCACAACTCTCCATTTTGCCATGTAACCTCCAATTTTGCCAACTAGCCATAGTTTCACAGAAATAATCCCAATCTTTACATCTCTCCTAAATTTGCAAAGTCACTTCAAATTTTTCAAACTCACCAAGATTTTGCGAAGTTGTATCGATTTGGCTAACTCTCTTTAATTTCACAAAACTAATTCAAATTTTCAGAACTCACCTGCATTTTCCCAAGTGATTTCCAATTTTGCCAACTCCCCTAGATTTTTCAAAGTTGCCTCGATTTTGCCACCTCTCCTTAAATTCAAAAACAATCTTAATTTTTACACCTCTCCTGAATTTTCCCAAGTGATTTCCAATTTTGCCAAGTCCCCTAGATTTTTCAAAGTTGCCTCGATTTTGCCACTTCTCCTTAATTTCAGAAAAGCAATCTCAACTTTTACGTATCTCCTGAATTTGCCACGCCAATGCAAATTTTTCACACTCCCCAAAATTTTCCCAAGTTTTCTCGATTTTGTCAACTCTCCTTAATTTTACAAACCCAATCCAAATTATCACAACTCGCCATATTTTACCAAGTGGATTCGAATTTTGCCACCTTCCCTAGATTTTGCCAAGTTTCCTCGATTTTACCAACTCGCCACAATTTTACAGAAAAAAATATCAATTTTTACATCTCACCTGATTTTTGCAAAGTCACTCTGAATTTTGCCAATTCTCCAAGATTTGCCAACACTCCTAGATTTTGCGAAGTTGCCTCGATTTTGCCAACACGCCATAATTTTACAGGAAAAAGATTCCAATTTTTACATCTCACCTGAATTTTGCCAATTCCCCACGATTTTCCCAAATCACTCCGAATTTTGCCAGTTCCCCAGGATTTTGTCAAAATGCTCCAAATTTTGCCAACTGCCCAAGATTTTTGCCAAGTTACTCCGAACGCAAGGGAACCAACAAGTTCCGAAGGGCTTGAAGGCCACCCTGTAGAAGCAGAAGTGATTTCAGTAGTTTCTCTCTGGAGATGTCTTTAAATTTTGGTGTCCTTTAGAGAGTGGTATGAGAAACTAAATTACTTGGTAACATGTAAGGGGGGGGAATGAAGTCAATAAGTGGATGGGAGATGAAGTGAGGCAGGTATGGGCAAAGAAAAGTAGCAAATAAAAATTTCCCCCTTACAGCCTCTGTGGAGACAGGAGGGGGACAAAATTTAGACAGGGGGTAGAGGTTGGGTGGGGGTGTGAAACGGAGGTACAATTTTTCTCTAGCCTTCCTTTCCTTGAGGGAGGCTAGAAAATAAATAACTATCTTCTCCAAAGCCCCCCCCCCCAAGGGGAAATAAGTGAGGTCGGTCAAATTTAGGGGTGGGAAAAGGTGGGTGGCAGATGTTTGTACCCTCCAAATTTGGAGGATATTGGAGTAAACTTTGAAGAGTTAGTCCGAAAAGTACATTTAGGTAGGATAGCAATAGGTTTGTGTGTGTGCTGCTGGGAAGTGTTGTATAGGGACAATGAGAGCAGTTAGTCTTAGCTATGCCTGTTTCTGTTAAGTGAAGTGGTGGTGGAAAAACATTAAAAAAGTGGATCATGGGGTATGGGCAATATAGAGTTGTTGTATGGTGATTGAGTAGGGTGGATGTAAAGGAAAATGGGGTTTCTGATGTTCAAGGTCTATCCAGAGAATGTGTGTTATGTACCTTAAAAGGTTATGATAGTCTGTTGCTTGTAAATTGTTCAGCTCAGCATGTGGGTAAATAAATAAATTGCTGAGAATGTTTGGGATGCCCCAGAGTGCTTTTGTGATTAATGTTGGTGTGCTTTAATTAACAGTTAATGAAAATACAACAGGATAATAAAAAAAAGCAGCAAAATTAATATATTTTGAAAGGCTGCATTTTTCAATGAGCAGAGATGATAAATAGGAGCCTTGCAATAATATTTTAGCAGCAGTGTCCAAAAAGCATCCTTTGGTCCTGGTTGTATCTTTTTTTCTCTATGGATCTTTCGGTGTCCAAGCGGATCTTTTTGTTTTGATTTTTGAAAAAGTAATGTTGTGTGTGTTAGTGAGGTGTGCATGGTCAGGAGAGGTGGGGGTTAGAGTTCTCTGCCAGTGCTAGTGATGCAACTGGCTAGTGCAGTGTAGTGGAGTTTGGTTTGTTTATGTGTGGGATTGAGGAGGGTTTGTATTGTGTAATTGGTAATTCCAAGTGAGGAGAGTTTGTAATAGAGGACAGTTCTATGTGTGATGTAGTTGGTGCAGTGCAGGAGGAAGTGGGGTATGTTCTCTATCACATTACATGTCTTGCATAGGGCTGTAGTACTTTTGTTGAAGATGAATTGATCTTTGTTAAGGCATGTTCTTCCAGTGTGTAGTCTGTGTATTGCTGTTTGTGATGTTCTAGGAAGGTAATCAAGATGCACTGTGTGTGGAGTGGGATCTATTGTGGCTCTGAATGTGTGGTTATTGGTTGTGTATTGATACCAGGATTGTGTCCAGGTGTGACGAAAGTTTGATTTGCTGGTGTTGATATGGTGCTTGTAGGTGGGGATGGTTGCATATTTATAAATGGGTATCCAGGTTTTGGAAGGGTATATATCCTTGTTTAGCCAGAGTGTCTGCTGTTTCATTGTGTGTTATGTGGCAATGGGAGGGGATCCAGTATAAATGTATATGCTTTCCAGTAGCTATGATGTTATGTGCTAATTTTTGTATATGATAGAGGGTATAATGCTGAGATATGTCAATTATATAGCTGTTGATATTGAGCAGGGCAGGTTTGGAGTCTGTGATAATGGTTATATTGTGTGGGGGTGCTGTTCTACCCATTCTGGGGCCTTATGTATAGCTGCTAATTCTGTGCTTGTGCTGTGTTCTGCATGTGAAAACTTGATAGTGTGGGAATATGGGATTTGGGGCAGTAAAATGCAGCTGCCCCTGTGGTGGTGTGAGGGAGGTGAGAGCCATCAGTGTAGGTGATGAGGTCTGTATTAGGTAATTGTGTGATTAATTGATTGGCTGCAGATTTGAACTTAAGTGGGTGATGCGATTTTTTGTGTGGATATTGGGTAATGTTGAGTGTATTATGGGTTGTTTAATTATCCAGTGTGCAAGTGTGTGCTTAAAAATTACAACAAATGGAAACAAATTACCTGTGAAACAGGTAATTTGTTTCCATTTGTTGTAATGTGGGTGTTGTTTTATAACAGAGGCAGTGGGGTTTGTGTTTGATATGTGTTCAATTCTGGTTATTGCAGGGTATGAGGGGGTGTAATGTTTTAATTTGATGTAATGTTTGCAGGTGTCTAATTGTCTCTTGATGGTGAGGGGGTGCATGTTAGCTTCTGCCCAAGTGGCTAAGTTTGGGCAGCCTGCTTTGAGGCCCAAGGCAAGTCTTATGGCCTTTGTTTGTGTTGTTTCCAGTTTTTGAATTTGGGAATATCATGCAGAATTTAGATCTGAGAGGCCATATTCCAATCTTGAATTAATGAATGCTTTTATAAATATGAGCATTGTTCTATCACTAGCCCTCCAGGTGGTGCGGAAAATAGCTGATAGCATGTTAAGTGATCCTGTGCAGCTGGCTTTGGTTTTCTGAATGTGATGCTTCGATGTAAGTCTGAGGTCAATAGCTAGTCCAAGATATTTAAATTGGGTGACTATGGGGATAGTTGTGTTATTGATGGTGATGTTGGGTGCATTGGCTGGCAGAAATTTGCGTATGATGGGAAGAACCGCAGACTTGTGAGCGGAGATGGCCAGTCCCCATTTTGTTGTGTATTGATATGGACCAAATTAACAGCATTTTGGAATGATCTTTGTATTGTGTTGATATTTTTGCCTGTGGTCCAGAGGGCAATGTCATCGGCAAAAATGGAGCATGTGATGTCTCTAAGAAGTTGTTTGGGGAGGTCATGTAGTAGTATGTTGAACATGACAAGTCCTTTCTCCGTTCCCACTTCGCCCCTCTAGCCAAACAGCGCCCTCTAGCACCGAAGTGTTACGTCAGCGGACATACATTCATAGATGAAAAAGGTTTGTCTTGCTGTACCCTATCTCCCATTGAAATTTGTACAGAGAGTTTCGGAACACCCTATATATTCTTCAGTCATATTTCTTTTTATAATTCATTTTATTACTATGAGACTTTTTTTCACAATTTATTGTAAAATTAATTAATATATGTTATAATGTGTATAATAAATTAATATTATGAATTAAATATAACCAAACAGACAACTGTTCAAGTGATTATTTAAAAATAAAATAAATAAATAAATACCCTCTCAAGCAACTGCTTACTACAAAAGTCTACGACAAGAAATTTTGTTTAAAATAATAAATACCCCACTTTCAGAATTCAGGTAATAGAGGCAAAATAGGCTTATGAATGTTTCATGCATTTTTCAAGAAATTTATTAAAGATAAAACGGAGGAGAAATGTTATACTATAATGGAAATTTAGTCTATTTCCCCCCCCACCTCTTTGCATTTTCCCTGCTTCATTGAGTTTCTAACCCCCCCCCCCCTCTTTGTTTTTCTCACATCCGATCTTGGTTCAATTCATTATCAGGCATCACCCCAATTTTTTTTCCTACAGCAGGACCCTGCCTGTAGTAGTCAAAGTGCCCAACCAAACATTTTAGTTCCGAGCAACCACTGACAATAACTAAACAATCAAGGAGTCCAGTGGTTCCCCAACTGATTAAAACCCCGATACCCTAGAATTGCCATAAATGTATGAGATCCCCCTCCCTTCCCTACAACGGATGATCTCCCTAGTTAAATTTAATGCTTTCATTACATTTTAGGCAATATAAAAGGAAAAAAAATTTTGCATTTAACACATTTCTCACAAAATACTTTTTTATATAAATACACATTGTGTCACATAATATTGCAAAAAAGTATTACTAAAATTTCTAACAAATGCAAAACTATCAGCGCATTGCAAGCCCCTTCCAAGCTACTAGCTGATCGCTAGCAGTTGAGAACGACTGAATGTTAAGGAAAACTAACTGTTGAGAACTAACAAAATGTTAAGGGAGAGAATCAATATTTTTCTGAGCTTGCACTTCTACATACCTAACTTGAATAATATAGCCATTAGTTCCAAAAATCTCTTTCGTTAACCCTTTCCTAAACGACTTAATTTGGTTACACTAGCAATGTTTGGAGCAAAATATTAGTAGTTGAAACAAGTGATATGCAAAACCAAACAATCGTTTATTAATTACAATTATATTACTTGTCTCATACGAGAAACAATTTTCAAAAAATGCATTTATTTAATATTGCTGTCTTAATTCAAAATAGATTTCATTTAGTATTCTCATGTGGGCATATGGGGACGGAAACAGTTAATATTATCTACGTGTCTTTTACTTTGAAAGCATATAATGTCTTCTCTCATTGTCTCTTTTTCCAATAAAACTAAGATTCTATTTCCGAATCTATTACTTCAAGTCAAATCTTGCACACTCAAAATAATCAAGTTGCTCTATGTTAATACAGCCTATAAACTCTTCTTTCTGTATAGTTGAACGATCAGAATACACTGCGCCCTTTAAATAGGACATCACCCCTATTTTCTCACAGGATTTTCATCGTTTTTCTCTAAGTAAATTTATTGCAAATTTATTTCGTCCTCTTAAAACATTTGGATACTTATGACTGAAAATGAAGATATTCATTTGCCATAAACACCAACAAATAAAGAAAATTCTCCCCCCATATCTGTAACTGGCCAAATATTTTTAAAACTTTCAAAAATATGCTATGGACTTTGTACTATCGTGTTTCCTGCCCACCATTGGTGTAAACATCTGGTGTCGATCATTGTCTCAATTTGATTGCATAAGATTCGTTACATCTTGGACATATCATTGTTTTCCCTTCTTAGAAAGGGAATGATTTCTTGCAAATGATGATGGATGCTACGGAAGGACAACTGGAGCCAGAAAAGAAACTGGATGGATTCAAGATGATGGACGTCGATGAAGATTGTGGATTCGGGCACGGCGAAGGGAATGATAAAGTTTTCAAATCTATTTACCAGGATAAAAGTAGGTCTTACATTATTCCGGTTGTAAACTGTAATGCTTCCGCTTTTTTACTGCTGTAAACCATAAAGACCTTTCTCAGCTATATGTAAAAATTTTACACTGGAGATTTTCTCTGCTCTTTTAACAACTGAGATTTCTTTTAAATTTTGTGTTAAAGGGAAAGCCAAATATTTTTTTTACTTAACGACAGATACATTTTCATTTCATGGCTTGTTTTATATATTGTACAAAATTCTAGGCTTAGTTTCACGAATATAAAATTAGGACTTGCAAATTTAATCATAACTTTGCAAATATAAACCTTTCGCTCTCTATTTAGTTTCCCCAAGGCAGCATAGGCAATGAAGAATTATAATTGATTCGTAGAGCAGATGCTAAAGAAAGACGCCCTCTCTGAAGTTAATGTAAATTAATTCAACAGCAGAAAGCTCACTGCATGTTTTCTCTTGATATAACGGTTGAATTTTCAAGATTTTGTCACAGTAAGGACTTTAATGTTAAGTTCAGTAAAATACTGAAATTATTTTTAAAAATTTAAATTAATTAAATCTCGAAAAAAATTGAAATGATAGTCATAAGACCGATCCAGATTTGACAGAAACACAGTTCTAGTATGTTTTATTGCAAAATATTCATAATATATACGTTTAAATTTTTTCTCCTTATTTTAGTTATTAGCATTCCTAAGAGAAATGGGGGGTCATGGCCCTTTGCCTCCCCCATATTCAGGTCTGTTTAGATTTAACATTAACTTTTATTTTATCCGAAAGTAGCACGTTATACTTTGGTTGGTAAAGTTTCGAGTAGATCGATTAGTAAAGGGGATTGATACATAGAGTTATTAAGCCTTAAATTTATCGCCAACATCAAGAATTCAGCATTGTGACAACCGTACCTGCTGTAATAATGAAGATAGAAGTTTCCTAATCTTGAAAATGAATGTCTTTTAAAAAGTATACTAGAAACCTAGATTGGAGTTCAGATTTCAAGTTCATTCAATTAATTTCTGCCGTTAATGGGATAAATGTTTCTGTGAAGAGATAGGATTTGCTATTATATCAGGAATCCGCAACTTTTCACGATTAAGTATTAAAATTTCGATATAACATAAATGATTAAAAGCTTACTTCATGTGTTTGCATTTTTTAACGCAATAACACTTTCACAAAGCATGTAGCACAAAAAAATAAATTCAGATTGACTTAGAGTGAATGATTCGCTTTCCTTTTAGCTTTATCCCAAGATGAATTGTTAGCTCAGTGCGTTATGTTCTTCATGGTTGGCTATGAGACGACAGCGTCAACTCTTTCATTCACTGCTTACCATCTCGCCTTGAATCCCGAATGCCAAGAAAAACTTATCAAGGAGATAGACGAAACTTTTCAGCACATGGTAAGTTTATGATTTGTTAATTAAGTAGAAAGAATTGACTGTTTTTTGCAGTTTTTAATGATACCTGTGAAATTTTTTGTTAAATTAAGAATAGCACAGAAAAAAAAAAGTTTCTCAGTTACTGAAGCAATCAAAGAGAATTTAGATTTCAAGCAACCCAAAATTTTCACAAAGTTACCAAAGAAACCGCTTTCCCGTAGCTAAAAAAAAAACGAGTGAAAAAACAATTGCCAAGTTAGAACAACTCCACAAATCACTACTTGAAAAAAGATTTAAATCCGAAACTTTATAGAATTAAGTGTTTTAAACTCTTGCAAATTATTCTTATTTCAGCTTTGTAATCCTGATTTTGTTTTGTTCCAATTAGTATCAGTATTTCTCACCTACTGTCCTGCCCACCGCCCACCAAGAATGGTGTCCGTAGGTCACTATATATAAATTACGGAAAGCTATCCGTGGTTTAAAAAAGTGAGGATCATGTTGAAGTCTATCATAATCACGCTACATTCCATCAATCGGTAGATACGTACTTTCACCGTAGACTCGTTAGCAAATCTACAGTGGGAAAGTTAAAGGTCGGATGCGTTTCGTGCTCAAAAATCGTGTGCACAACAATAGTTTGTTTTTTCAAAATTTTTTCTTCAGACACCAATTTAACATTGTGCTAAAGTGAAAATAAAGTACATGTAAGAAACATTTTCAAATTAGTGTAAACAAAAAATTCTAAAGAACACCGCAGTTCATATCATAAGAAGGGGGAGGGGGGAGGCTAGCCGGCTACTTGGACGGGACCCTGCTCCAGGATCGTTCACATTACATTTGAGGTTTGCTCATGAGGTATGCTATGTTAGTTTTAAATTTTACTTCTTTTATTGCCACTATTTTTTAACATCGAAAATCACATTACTTGTGAATTTCTTATTCCTTAACAGCGGCCAAAATTGAACATATTTTTTGTGCACATATTTTTTGTGTAGTTTATAAAGATTTCAAATTATTGAAAAAATTGCAATTTTATATAATTTAATTTTAAAAAGAAACTTATCATGTAATTGAAAATGTACCCTATTTAAATTTTATTCTATCCGTTTAAACGTTTTCATTAAAAAAATACTAGTCCATGAGTTACCAAACGAATAACAATATTTTCAATGGAAAAGAGTAAGTATACAGAATTCAAATTAAATTTCAATGTCAAAATCAAATTAATAATTCGCATAATTTCAATTACTTCTATAATTCACCTGATATTATTTACTATTTAGGATGAATTGACCTACGAAGCAATCAGAGATATGAAGTATTTGAACTGTGTTGTGTCCGAGACATTAAGGATGTGTCCTCCTGTTTTAAGGTAAATATACTGTGGATATTAAAAAATACGCTCTTAAATATAAAACGTAATCCACCTTTGAATGGAAATTGTTTTGTATCATTATATTTTGATCGACTAAACGGGAGCTGTTTAAATCAAATTATTCTGTTTTCATCTGCAAGGCATTTTGTTGGTAATTTAGAAATCACATGAACTTTATGGACACAATAACGAAAGAGTGGGATATGAGAAATAGAAAAAGAAAAGTTTAGTAAATAATAGGAAAATACATCAGTTAGCATTGCTCAAAAGTGAAAATTAAGTTCATTTATGTGAAATTTTGAATTTAGTGTGAACGAAAATAGAGGACTATTTGGGACGGGGCCGAGCTCCGAAATCCCTCAAATGTTGCAAATGATAGACCAGAAAGACATTTGTTAAATATAGTTCATATTTCCCCCATTCAAATTGAAATAGCTTTGAAAATGTCACTAATTATCAAATTTTAAAGTGAAACTGGCGTGCTTTTAGATTAAAAGTGCTTGGTAAATAATATAGATTTTTCATTAAGGAATGGGTTAATGCTTCATCCTATAAATCGTTTTATTCATGTGGTCCTGTTTTAAAATTGTTGCTATTTTTCGTTCTTATTAAAAACTTTCACTTTACACGATTTCAAATGAGAAATCTTTCTTAAAACATACATTCAGCAAGCTGCTTGCTTATTATAATGTCATGCCAATTTTGTGTTTTCGGCTTTTCATTGCCACAGGCTTTTAACTTCAAAATATAATCATGTAAATTTCTTGTCGAATTTTTACTCCTGAACAACGGCTGAACTTGAACTCGCACAATATATTTTTAGTGTAGTTATAAATTACAAAAATGAAAATTTTGCATTTTTATTATGTAATTTAACTTTAAAGGGAAAATATAGTTCAAATATATAGTTCAGCTATCATATATAGTTGAAATATATAGTTCAAATATGAAGTTCATATATACTTCAAATATATAGTTAATGAAATTAACTAATTCATTTTTAGTTTACCCTTTTAATTTTTAAGTGAGTAAAGAAACCATTTAATTGGAAATTCTACTGATATAAATTAAGCAGTTAATAATTCAGACTTTTCACTTTGTTTCGTCGGTTAGAGGCTTCTTCCTTTCTTATTGGAAAACAATCTTGAGAAGGAAAAGTATTCATGAATTTGGCTTTTGAAAATGTTTTCGCTGTAATCAAACTCAAGTATAGAGCTCATAAAATGAAAATAATATTTTAAACATTTTGAAACGTATTTAAAATGTAAAATTTAAATGTAAAAATGTATGTTAATTATATTTTATTCTTAACATGATAATGTGAGATTTCATCTCATGATTGACGTTAGGTGATTCTATTTTTCATTTTTTAACGTCAAGTTGCAGAAAGAATGATGAAATTTTCCTTTTTGCTCCACACTTGAAAATCTATATTTATCTAGTGTCCACTTAATCGTTTCACTTTTGCAAACTATAGAATATTCGTTTGAGCCTTTCTACTTATTTCAAAAATTTTTAAAACGTAGTGTAATTTTTGATATTTTTCCTGTAACAGGGGAGAAAGAGTTGCAATGGAAGACTACAAATTAGGTGACACAGGAATTATCATTCCTAAAAATACCTTAATTGCCTTTCCTATATATGCTATGCAGCATGATCCAGATTTTTTTCCTGATCCTGAAAAATTTGATCCTGATAGGTAAGTACTACATAAAAATTAATAAATACGATTTTCTAAGAACGAGAAATAACACTATGCATCTTATCATTCGTTATCTCCACCACATTATTACCCAGTATCTGTAATATGACCATTTTACTCTTTACAGATTAATAATCCTCGATAGTGCTACTGTAAATTAAATCAAAATTATGTGATCTACGTCGCTTTAAACTTCGATTACAGTGCCTCAAGTACGACGTTTTCCAATAAACAGCGCGCCAATGATTTAAGAAAAATACCAATTTTACTCTTAAACTATTTTATTCTTTCAGTGCAATATGTAAACTTTTCTTTTAGAATAGGGAGCGCAATGGATACGTTGCTCCAATGAACTTTCGCTCATCACTATGTTGATTTCCAGAATAACTGTTGCAAATTGTCTAAAATTTCTCCTTGGTTTCACGTCTTTTTCTACTGCCATGCGTTTTACAATAACGTATGAAAAACTGGCAGATTCTCTATTTCATTAAATTGGTTCCTTTTCACTGATAATTTCAAGCATTTCAATTCGAAGTTTAATAGTAAGAAGTATATGTTATTAATGCAATCTGTGTCACTGCATACCATACTTGCCAATTTATATATATTTTTCAGCATAGCTTTAGCTGTTTGTAATGGTTGTAAACCATTTAATATTTAGTATTTAGCACCCTCTTACATACTAACAATTTCTTTCATAAATCCTTCACTTAGCTGAACCAATTCTAATGTAAATCTTGAATATCATATTCTTTACATTGAAGGTGCACCAATGTTGAAGTTGATATTTATAAGCTTGATACAACACAGCGAAAAATAATGAAAATGTTATTGACGCGATTACCATTGAAGTACATTCTGTTTCCAGTGTCTTCTTTATAATAATTTGGAAAATCAAATTAAAGTTTTCAATGTACATTTCAAACTGTGAGTACCTTCAATTGGCTGTTATTAATTTTCTTTCTACCCTAGATTTTCTGCTGAGAATCGTTACGATCATCATCCTTATGCTTACCTTCCTTTTGGTGCTGGACCAAAGAATTGCTTAGGCATGAGATTTTCTTTAATGGAAATCAAATTGTGCTTAGCCAATGTGTTACGTTACATTCGGTTTGTCAGATGCCCGGAGACACAGGTAAGAAAACTTCATTTCTCTGAAAATTTCCAGTTCAAACTAATACATTAAATATACTAAAAAAGAATACTTTTTTTTAATTTGGTAGAAAATTACGTTACGTTAAAATAGCTTTCTTTAAAAGACTGCTCTTAAGCATTTCAGAAAAGGCAGCTGTAAAACTATACATAATAATACATGATTGGGTAAGAAAAATTATAAAATTATTTCATGCTCTTGATTGCGTTTTCTGCTTCTTCTCTTAAAATTCATGATAATTATATGCATTAAATAATTGAGACTCACACTTTGGATCCATTTGAATAATTCAGATTATTTCCGCTCCAAATGAAAATGGAAATCTTTCCTCTTTTCTGAAATTAGCTTGGATTATTGGATCAACTATGCTCAGTTTTAGGGTTGAGCTCTAAGTTGTCAGCATTAAACATTTCCCTTCCATTGATCCTATTCGTAAAAGAAAGGGCCAAAGATAAAACTCGATAGTTTTAAATAAACCTTCCTACGTGTAGCATAATGGAAAAGAGCTCAACTCAACCATTTCTAAATCCGAAAATCGCGAACACTAAGGAAATATTCGTTTCGTTACACATTGAGAATTACATTTCTTATGCGATCATCGATTTCTTCATTGAATGTAACTTCTTGTGCCACCATCTAATACATTTAGTTCTAAGCTTCGCATTTAATTCTTTCGTTTCAGGTGCCTCTTGAGTTCAATTTTGCCCAAGGATTCCTTCAGCCCAAGCAAGTCATGCTCACCGTAGAAAAGAGAAATGATGTGCCTGTAGTTTGAAAACGGATTGGCTAAGTTCAAATCCAAACTTTTGAGTATATCAAGACCAAAGAATGTAGGAGTAAAAATGAAAAGTGTCCCCAATGTTATATACCAATAAATTTCAAAATTTTATGCTTTACTAAATATTAAAAATATAGTAATAAAGCCTAGCAAAAGATTAAAAATCTATTCTATAGTGAAATTAGGTGTACAGTCTTAAAAGAGTCTTAAAATTGTGAATTAGGAAAACAGTGAGAATTTAGGAAAAGAGTCTTAAAAAAGTGAAATTAGGTGTACAGTCTTAAAAGAGTAATAGCAGCCTATAACTAAGTATAACAAAGGCAACGTAGGTTTCATTTAGAATATACTACTCTCGTGCAAAGTTTTTATGTAAATTATTTACAGCCTGTCTAAACCTGAAAATCTAAAATAGCGAACTAATGATAATGATGGAAAAGAGTGGTGTGGTGTTTCGAAATTAAGTTATATGCAGGAACTTTGAATTTTAACGTAGCAAACTTTTTGTTGAAATTTAACAAATGCCATTAACTACCCCCCTTCCCCCCCTTCCAACTGCTAAGGAAGTAAAATATAAAAGTGGTTTTAAACTCAAACTCGGGTTCTATCCTAGGCAGAGACTTGGAGTTTTAAAGCATCAGAAGTTGGAAAAGTTTAAAATCATATGAGAAATTTTGGAACCAGCCAATCAAGTTATTTAGGAAGTATTAAGATTCCAAACGGTAAATAATAAAAGGCGGAAAAAACTGTTTTTAAGCTCTATATCAGGTTCTACTATAGGTAAGGACTTGGATTTTCAGCATAATACCGTGGAACAGGGCAAACCTGTGTACTAAATTCGCGACTGATCTGTCAAGTATTTGGGGAATTAGGGGATATTCAAATCAGCAACGCTTATACCGGGGTTTATCAAAATAGTGGAAACACGTACTGTTTGTAGAGAACATTTTATTTTAAGTTGAGACCCACTTCGGGCGTTCAGAACAGAAGCAGTTCAACGTGGAATAGACTTATACAAGCCATGTACATACGGTAATGGAATGTGCGACCATTCTTCCTGTAACATTATGGCCCAACTATATACCAGTGATGCTGGAGGTGGAAAGTGTGATCTCACCTTGCGCTCCAGATATTCCCACAATTGTTGAATAATATTGAGGTCTGAAGATTGAGGTGGCCAAGGTAGCTGCTATGCTTCATCCTAATGCTCTGCAAACCATAACTTGACGCGTTTCGCATAACGCACGGTGCATTATCCGCATGAAACCAGGAACGGTCATTAGTGAACAATGCCTGTAACATTGGGTGCAGGTGGTTCCCGAAAATGGATTCGTACATTGCGGATGTGACATGACCCTGCAGAATAACTAATGGCCCTAAGGAATGCCATGATATGGCACCCCACAGCATCAGGGATCCACCTCCATGCTTCACAGTCGGAATCAAACAGTCGGGGTGGTATTCTTCTGCAGGTATTCGCCAGACGTAGACTCTACCAGTGGTGGGAAACAATGTGTAGCACGGTTCTTCAGATCAGATGACACATTGCCAATCTTTGGCATCCCAATTTTTATGTGCTTTGCCCCACCTTACACACTTTGTTGCATTGATGTTGATAATCAAATGTTTGTGGATTGCAGCACGACCATGAATACCGGCACAATGAAGTTCCCGAGGAACTGTTATGACGAAAACGGGGTCATTCCGACTGGTATTCAACTCTGCTTCTATTTGCGGTGCCTTGGTCTTGTGTTTCCGTTGTACAATCCGTGCCAACGTTTGCCTCTGATAACTTCGTAGGGTGTCCACAATTTGCAATTTTTGGAGGCAGCACCCTGTCCTTTTTGATAGGTAGTCATACTCTATGATACAGTTCCTCGTGATACTATTTCCGCCGTTCTGCTAACTGAAGCTCTTGCAAGGCATGCACTAATGATCATGCCTTTTTGGAGGTCACTGAGATCTGACATTGTCGACAATTACACCACAACAGCTGTTTCACCTGCGCCTGTGACACTGCTACGTGATAGCCGATATCGTACTTCTCACCTTTATATACCTCACATATCGGATGGCGTCGACCCTGTGATATACATACGGCGCATTGTGTGTACTCCAGTCGTCGTCGGTGGTTCCATTATTTTGATAAACCCCTGTACATTCAATGAAGTATAGCGCTTCAATTTTACTGTCTTCTTGGAACTCGCGTAGCATTACTTCAACAAAAATTGTTGTCAATGTTGCGCAGAAGAAACACTCTTCTTGGGGCACTAAACCATCGCTAATTATAAATTAATCTATGAAACTAAAGTTTAATGAAAAAATATAAAGTACTAGCTGAGCAAAGGGTGATGATATCTAGTGTTTAGGACAGATCGGGGCAGCAATAGTATAAAACCGGTAACAACTGTGTCGAATTAGCCACAGCTGTTCTTGTACTTTGCTACAATTAAACGTAATAAATTTACTGAGTACCTATCCACTATCCAGATATTTTGTGTAACAGGACGAAATGGGTATAAAGGAAAAACTAACTTGAGACGGGTGAGATCTGAACTCACGACCTTTTTGGATGACATGTCAATTCTCTGCCCACTGAGCTACCGGCCGTTGATCAATCTCTCCTCCACCATTTGGTCAATCACTATCTTTTGAGTGGCTTTTGGGACTATTTCTTTAGAGCCATCCCACATATGCGCACACGAGCCACGCTACAAAAGCCTCTTGCCTGTTTTTTATTTTTGTGAGCAAATTGGAATCTGCGTCATCTCTTGTATAATCAGCAGTACCCCAAATGCACTCGAAAGACAGTGATTGACCATATGGTGTATAGCATAATATCAGCGTCCGGCAGCTCAGTGGGCAGAGCACCTGACATGTCACCCAATAGGTCGTGAGTTCAGATCCCACCCTACTCAAGACAATTTTTCCTCTACGCTAAAAATCTAAAATTTGATATGGTAGCAAGATTTGGACCCTTTATAAGGTTCCTTTCCTGTTTACTTGTAAACAAGTTGTACAGTCGCTCAAAAAATTATCCGAACACTATGGTTGATTACAGAATTCAGAAAAAAATATCTGGCAACGATTTTTTTTTTAGAAATTAGTGATCTGGCAACCTTCGTGTCACGTGACACGAAGGTTGCCAGATCACTAATTTCTAAAAAAATCGTTGCCAGATATTTTTTTCTGAATTCTGTAATCAACCATAGTGTTCGGATAATTTTTTGAGCGACTGTACACAGGAAAGGATGACTTTCATTCTAGATGCTTAGGCAGTATCTTGGGAATTAAGTGATGTAACTAGGTAAGTAATGATGAGGTTAAACGAAGGAATCAGCAACCACAATTGGGCAGCGTTTTGTGTAGGGAGAGACTGCATTGGTTTATTATTGACTGTAATCGATAATCCGTAATACTGCCAAGCATGCAACATTTATCGATTATCGAATGGGATTATCAACAGCATTACTAAAGACCTCGGAAAAAGTGGGACGCCTGGAATGCGATAGGTAAACAATATTGTCAAAGAGCCTTGTTAGGTTTGGCCTGCCATGGCTAAGTGCAACAATAGTAGTTCATGATAGATGTATATGGTGAATTTAATTGCATAGTCTGATTGGACCTCCGTACAGCATGGCTGCTTCAGAACTATATATGCATATGTACTCGGTAATTGCTTCCAAAATCCTCGATATTTGAAAAAACCTTATTTCGTTAATTTTCTGGAGTCTTTGAAACAGAAAAAAATAATTGGCAGCACTTCAGACCAAACTCGAGAGTTCAAATCAGAAGACTACTGTAAGTATTTATAAAGCTGACAAGATTTTCGGTCATATCGAATATGAGTAGTAAAAATGGCTATTTCAATGAGGTTGGTTGGTTGTTGGTTGGTTGTTTTACCTCTGAGCGGTACTTTTTTGCACACCATGGGCTAAATGGCCAGGTCACATGGACCCCGAAGCTCAGAGAAGGTTGGGGCAGGGGACCCACTGGAACAGCTGTTGGGAAACAGATGGTAGCCTCCCGTCAAGGCCATCCAGCGTGTTCTTTAACGTGCACAGGGTATGGCTCTCCCACACACGGTGCCACGGCTTAACGTCCCATCCGACGGACGGCGGCCTTTCCAAGCCCATCGGTGTCCCCTACTGACCGTGGGCAGGGCGGGGAATTTTTGCGGAGATAAATCTCCACGCTGACCCAGCTGGGACTCGAACCTGGGAACTACAGATTACGAGCCTGGCGCGCTACCGACTGAGCCACCCCCGCCCCCTATTTCAATGAGGACTAAGATTGTTTATTTCATAGTGAATAAAATTTTGTACCAAATTGGAAAGGTAACTATTATTCTCGGCATTTAAACTACATATTTAATATAAATCTATTTTAAAATTTTTTATTTCTTTTTTTTAATGGGTTTTATTCCCAATATCTGCTCACTAGTGTCTATGCTACATTTGTTCAAAACTTTAAAACGCTGTATAGCGCCAATGTTGCTTCACGTTTTATTAATAAACTGTACTAAACCTTAGTGCCACTTGAAGTGTGCACTACAACGATGAAAAGGTTTCTACTCGCATCTGGTTTTCGATGCAGGGAAAGTTTCCTTCATCTATGATGACGCTAAAATAAGCATTGAAATAATTAAACAAAGATAATTTTCAAAATAAAGAAATAATTCTTTTTGTCAGATTCAATACTAATTGTTCCAAGGATTCACGTGCTTATTGAGCTCTTTGAGAAAAGTCATCACTGTTGTCAGCATTTATAAAATAAGAAACAAGGTGAAAAATAGATTTTACTATTAAAATATTAAATACAACGTTCAACCTTGATAATCATTCTTAAAATAATTTAAAATGATAGACTAAAGCCATCTGATATTTATTTCTTCGATGGGAAATTTACTAGAGAGCATTTGTTAATTCAGAAACAAGATTACACTCAAATGGCTAATCAGGGGTTTACTCCAAATTAGAAATTCAGATAAGTTAGATGATTATGACCTAAACCCATTTCGAATCCTTTGAGCATTGAAATTTGTCTAATATTCATGTAGGACATCTGCAACGACCAACGACATTCCTAAACTTGCTGCCTAACAGATAACACCATTTCAATGGTTTGTGGAATTCTAGAACAAAGCTTCACGAGTGATCAAATTTCTAGCTATCAAAAGTGCCTAAATTCTTTCTAATTTCCATCTGTTAAGTCCTTCAATTAAGAGAGAGAGAAAGCATTATTACTCGTGGTGTGATGGCAATAAAAGCCAAATCTATCGTTCTCAAGATCACTCGATTGATTGATTGGCTATTTCGAGTTTAATGAACACTGCTACCTACGTTTATTGCGTCATTATCACGCAATTGATGCCTACTTGATATCAATAAATGCTTAGTTCGCAACAGTTGTATGTTCAATTTGTATAATTTATTTTCAATCATTGCAAACATCTTTAACCATTTCCACTCTCATTTATCTTCTGCCATATGCTCGAAACATAACTATCCATTTTTTTTAATCATCAGGAAAGAAGAATGTGAGTTTTTTTTTTTTGGCGTTCTTCTCCCTCTCTATTGATATAGATTAAAGACGAAGGTCATACATCGCATTTTATAGGACACGATACACGCAAGCAGTGACGTAGTCAACTAATGGTATGTTTATTCTCACGATAGAGATTGTCAAAAGTGAAATGAACCAGCCTCGGAGTGCCACTCGTTGACTGAAACTCAAGGCTACTTTTCCAGTGCTCAAAATGGAGTTTCTTGGATTGGTGGTGCCTAACTGGTTGCTGGCTGCTCTGGCCATCCTAACAGTTCTTTATTGGTGAGTGTTAATGAACATAATTATCTTTGAATTAAAAGAAACACAAAGTTGTTTCTTCCTTGTTTTGCAATACAAAAGAAAAAGTTTTTTTTTTTCGAAATTTTGATCTGGATGGTGCTGGACGTAATTTTTTGGATTAAGAGGAAATATATAGCTGTCTTTATTTCTTAATTGCTTTGTAATGCAAAGAAGCAAAACCATTTTCGCAAATATTGATGGAGAGTGAGTGTTATAATAAACGCAATTATTTGCTGTAGAAAAGGAAAGAGGAAATGCGTAGCTATTTCTTTTTACTGCACTAATAGGAAACAAAAAATGGTTTTCCATAAATCGAAAAAACAACAGCCAAAAACAGATGCGTCCTGCTGCAGGGAAGCACAAAACAAGTATTGGCTCTAGCAGCATCAATAAATAATTCCGCAAATGTGAAATATAAATTTTTATTTCCCACAATTCGTAATGAAAAAAAAAACATTTTGAGCATTGATGTATTATAACGAAAATTTATTTCATGGATAATTCAACAACCATTGGTGCGATTTACAAACTGAGTAATATATTAAAATGCTTTCATACCAAGCAAACGTAGGTAAGCACTTATTGAGCTTTGAACAATCTTAGATGAACATGAACGAAAAACTGCCTTGAGCCAATTGGAATATGAACCTATTACCTACTGATAATATGTTATAAGTTCTCCTGCTGAGTTGCTTCTTATAAGAGAGTCCAAAGCTCAGCAGTAGAGTACCTTGTAATCAGGAGATAAATAGGTTTATATCTCCCATGGCTCAAGATGGCAAAACTTTGATATACATAAAATAGTTAGAATTTGAAAAATAAACAGTTCTTGTTATGTTACTGAACCAATTCATTTTACACATGAAGTCAATTTAAGTTTTTCATTTCATTTCCCTGAACATTTAGTTTGTAGTAATTAGTCTCTTTAATAGAATCTAAAAAATCACCTTCCCCACCAAAAAACAAAATAACAGCATGCATAATATTTGAACAAAATCAAAGTTAGTTAGATGCACACAAAATATTCCTTTAAGTATCATAACGCTTATTAGCATAATTAATGAGCATAACATAGCTAAATAATTAACTTACTACATAACATAATTTTATTAACAATATTGGATTTTCTTCTCAGTGAGTCACTGGTGTTTCTGCTGAAAAGTAAATACAAGTCATGCAAATACTTTTCATACTATCGCCCTTAGAGAAAAATTTAAGATTATTTTGAAATATTTTACCTTAACCTATTCATCTGGCCTTTTTCCAAGTGTATTTGCTAAGTATTTAGGTTATAACGCTGAAACTTCAGTGTGAAGACTTCGGGACAATAATTTTTATGCAGAATCCCCGCATTTCATTCCCCTGTGTAAAGATAATGGTTACCGGAATTTTGTAAACAAATTAAGTTTAATAAGAGAGGTAAGGCTAATAATATCAACAAGCCCCCTAATCTCTAGCATGTTACAAAAACTCATTTCTTACCGTAAAGGTTTAAGTCTCCAATGCTTATAGGAACTTTAGACACCACGTTTACAAGTAGAACTTTTCTGGAACCATAGAAAAGTAAGTATAAGTCAGCGATGCCCATCGAAGCAAGGGTTCAGGTGCCTATGGTGGTATCTAATCAGGATTTTCCACCAGTTGTACCAGTATACGTGCATCTCTACACTCTGAGCTGATAACCCAAAAACAAACAGAACAAAAAGCGCTAGATTTTCCATCAGCATAGGGCCACCAGAGTAGCAAGATCAGAATCCGAAAGATCAGCACCAAGACCGTGATCTACTCAGCACCAAGACCCATGAACTACTCCTCAGAAGGGAAAAATAATATAAAAATGAAAATAATATAAAAATAAATTATTAGATAACTATTTTATTTTATTTATTATAACTATTTATTATTATTAGTTAATTATTTAGATAACTATCTTGTTATCTAAATATGATATTTTTGCCTGAGATTTGTGAGGAAACACATATTAATAAATCAGTAGTAAAGATTCACAGAATATGTCCTGTAGACATGGAACTCATGAAATAATAAGCTGAAAAAAATTGGTTTTGCCATGAGTGGGATTCGAACCCACGTCTCCTGGAAACATGCCAGTCATGCTAATGTTTATTTCATGAGTTCCATACCTACAGGACACATCCTGTGAATCTTTACTACTCATTTATTAATTTAACGACAAAGAGCGTGAGTGACAAACATTAAATTCCGTCTCTCGAGTGAAAACAGAGTTGTTCACTTTCCCGGATAGATGGTGCCACTGTTGCGAATGAAATAAAAAAATCCAGAAAGTTTACATGGTTTCACAAGCTAAGAGTGGGTTAGACTTGTCCTTGTGGCCCCTTTGTGGTTTATGTGTTTTAACTTTGTTATTGCATATAAGGCATTATTTTATACTTAGAGATATAAGCCCTAGGCTTGGAGCTCTAAAAATTTATTCAAGATATCAGATATCAGAAAGTTAGACAAGACGATGACTTCAGGTGATGGAGCTTAGACTCTGTAGAGATAAGACGTGCTTTTGCTTAGCTCTTGGAATATATTAGTAATAATGATCAGCTAAACTTTTATTTAAATTTCCCATTAGCCTTAGGCGAGATCGAGTGAAAATCCTGATGTAGCCTTTGGCGGGAAGGTTAACTAGGCTAAGCAAAATTTTACCTTAAACCAGCGCTGTCCAACTAGCGGCCCGCAAACAAAATCAAGCTTTTACTTGAAATTTTAAATAAATATCTGTAATCCACCTTATAATTTTTTGTCAACTTATATTACTTTACTTGATATGTAATCTTCGACTTACTCATTCCATAAAGTTTACAAAACATTCTTAAGCCGATCCGCAAACTTCTGAAACCTTTTAAGAGCGGTGCGGCGTCATCAAACAAATGTTTTTATGAAGCTGCAGTAATAAGAAGCGTCTAACGATAGCATGAATCGCATAATCGAAGCATCAACGACAGCATGAATCGCTTCGACAATACATATGGCATGCATTGTCGAAGCATGGTGCACAATACAGTGCAACATTCGACAATGCATATGACATGCATTGTCGAATGTTGCACTGTATTGTGCACCAGGAGACATTGTGTGGCATTTCGCTAAGACTAGACGGAATGGAAAAGGTTGTTAAAATTACCAATTTAATTCTTTGCGGAAATCGTTGTCTTACACACAGAAAATTTAAAGCTTTTTTGGACGAACTGCATGCTGAGTATGGCGATGTGATTTTACATAGTAATATTCGCTGGTTAAGTGCGGGAAAATGCCTCAAGAGATTTTTTACACTACGAAAAGAAATTCATCTTTTTCTCACAGAATGCTCAAGCATCTTCCTAAGAAAGCCATTGTGCATCTCTGTTCGGTATTCAACTATTTACTCCGTAATTATATGTTTCTTGATGTCTGGGAAAATGCCATTGTCAAACTTCTACATAAACCAAGCAAGGATCCCACTATTCCATCCAGCTATCGCCCTATCAGCTTCCTGTCCACAATTAGTAAGCTTTTTGAGAAGATTTTACTGAATCGTATTGACGACTTTCTGGCTGCCACCCTATTCTGCCTGAAACCCAGTTTGGTTTCAGGCGGAACAGATCTACTGAACACCAGATCCATAGGGTGGTAGAGAAAGTCATCGAATCCCTTAACAAAAAGGAGTCTGCTGCAGCAGTCTTCCTGGACGTGGCCAAAGCCTTTAACTGAATCTGATTGGACGGCCTATTATACAAGCTTATTCAAGCTGAAGTACCATCTAGACTTATATGTCTTATACAATCATATCTTTCCAACAGGACCTTTCAAGTCCAAAACAAATCTGCCATTTCTACAAGAAGAGTCATCTCAGCAGGTGTGCCCCAGGGCTCTCTTTTGGATCCTACACTCTTCTATTTATATTTATACGATTTACCTTCCTTCGATTGTATTCATCGTGCACTTTATGCAGATGATTTATCCTTACTATCTCCCTCCCTCGGTGTTGCTATTGTTGTGAAGAGGCTGCAGCGTTGCTTGACCGAGTTGGGCGATTGATATGTTAAATGGAAGATAAAGATAAACTCTGATAAGAGTTCTGCCATTTTTTACTGGCTAACGTGTTATGAATCCCACTTGCCTCCAACTAAAAGATAATCCCATTGACTGGAGGGATTTAGTCAAATATTTTGGAGTAGTTCTACAATAGGAGGTTGAAGTGGGACTGCCCACATCAATGATATCATCTCTAAGGTCAACGCACTGAAGAAAGCTTAAGGAGAAATTCTATTTTAATGATTGATCATAAGCCTTTACTCTATGACGTGGTTATTAGACCAGTGATTCTTTATGCTTCACCTGTATGGCCGAATATTACTCCCATCAATATTCGTAAGATCCAGGTCTTACAAAATAAAATATTGAGAACTTCGGTCGATGCCCCCTTGTTTGTTACTAACAGACAATTCCATAAAGACCTGGGCACCGACCACATATTTACACACATCAAACACACCTCAAAAAGATTTTTTGAGGCTGCAAGTAACAATCCTAACGAGATTATTTCTTCTTTACTGCTTTACGATCATACTGTTCTCAACAAGTACAAGAGACCTAAAATGGTGGCTTTCTCTGATGAGAGCTACCCGTTTTAGGTCTCTCGTGCATTTTTACTGCTATTATTAGCATATTTTGTGTTTGCCCTTCGGGATCCACCGAAGGGTGGTTTATTATATATTTTGTTCTTACTCATGCCAAATGGGCATATATCTAGATGGAGATGGTTAAGGGTAAAATTTTTACCCGGTACATCAAAGATCAATATATGATCTACGAGAAGGTTAGACATTGACGGTGTAGAGCAGTGGTTCTCAACCTTTTATGCTTCACGTACCCCCTGGAAATCTGTATGTAACTGGCATACCCCTTGTATAGATAGATAAAACTATAGTTATAGTATAACAATGGGAATAAAATAAAACATATATATCAGTGGTTCTCAACCTTTTATGCTTCACGTACCCCCTGGAAATCTGTATGTAACTGCCATACCCCTTGTATAGATAGATAAAACTATAGTTATAGTATAACAATGGGAATAAAATAAAACATATATATATCAGTGGTTCTCAACCTTTTATGCTTCACGTACCCCCTGGAAATCTGTATGTAACTGGCATACCTCTTGTATAGATAAGATAAAACTATAGTTATAGTATAACAATGGCAATAAAATAAAACATATATATATATACACATATTCAATTTTGTATTCATAAATTACATATATCGATAAACACAAAAATGACATAAACAATTTAACAAATCTTATAAAATTATAAACATTTTACTGGGTAATCAGTGAAATGGTTGCGCTTGTTTACGCTTGCACGGTTCATCAGTGGTTGGGGTTATCTTGCTAAGGTAGAGTCGCAAATCATCTTCAACATCCAGCCTGTTCCTATATTTATTTTTTCAAGCAGTTATAGATGAAAAACCAGTAGCAGTGTTGTGTAATCAGTAGCAGTTTTGCCAACTTAGCGCCTTTTGAGCTCTCACAGCGTAACCCAAAAAATTTTATGCGCATCCCACGTTGAGAACCCCCTAGTGTAGTGGTTAGTATAACTGTCATGTTTCCAGGAGACGTGGGTTCGAATCCCACTCATGGCAAAACCAATTTTTTTCAGCTTATTATTTCACGAGTTTTTTTTTTCATTCTCAGGTAAATATATTTACATATCAATAAATTTACTTCAGCCAGACCTTACTTCGTGTAGATGTTAGTGTGTCTAATTACTACACCAATAGGCATGTCATTGTTAGAACCCTGAGTGGATATGGATATCCGCGGTTTTATATGCATTTGAAAGTTCTCGGTGAATAAAAGATTAATCTCAATGCTGATAGCGAGTAAAATATCGGATTTGATTAACATGAGCAAACAATGCTGCATTATTGATAGATAATATGAGTGTAAAAAAAAAGCTTGAGGTAATGTAAAAAGAAACTTGGTTTGAAAATTCAATCATGATATTTACTTTATAAAAGAAAATAAATTTAAATTTTTAAAAAAATACCTCTTTCCATAGGCGCCCTAAAAAGCAAAAAATTAAGCATATCATCGATGGTGCAATCAATCACTGAATTCACTTCAAAGGAAGATAGAGCGTCGGTAATCTTGTTGAGTAGGGAAATCGGCGCACTATTTTCCTTTGAAGTGAATACGAATTCAGTGACTGATTGCATCATCGATTTGCTTTAGAGTTTTTTTCTACTTTTTAGTACAGATATAGGATAATTGGTATTTTTTAATTTTTTAATTAATTTTTTTCTACTTTTTAGGAAGCATATAGAAAGATAAGTATTTCATTTTTTTTATTTTAAAGTTTGATCTATCGAATGCAGATATGAATTAATTACTGAAAGCTCTGTATTGGCAAAATATTGCTTAAAATGAGTGTTGCCATTTCTCCAGTTTTAGTTATTATCTCCTGGTAATGATGTTTAAAAGTTTGATCTTCCCTTCTCATATTATCATTTCTCTGTCGGCCAAAATAAATGACGTACAACATGAATATTAATCAAAATGTGCACACGAGAATCAGATTATAGGGCACTTCATGATTCTGGGCCCATCTTGCTTCTAGAAATGAATCATAAATAAAGTAGTAAATAAATATTAACTTACCTTAGTGGCACTTTATCTTCTACATGTATCGCCCTTCTTTGAGTGTAATGTACTTTTAGCATTCTTATATCGGTTAATAATCTGAATAGCCAACTGGGAGAAAAATTCTTTACTGGCTTTATATCTAGTAGTTCAGATTTTTTAATTTATAATGCTTCACAAATATATTGTTGTATTAATTTCATAAGTTCCACCAGTTCAAAAAAACTAATATTTTCTATTTAAAATACTGCGGTCAAGGGAGAACTTTTCTTACTTTGTGCCCGGTCTACTAGCCCTCACCCTAATCCGGGCTAGGGTCACAGTCTTTAATGTTTTCACCATTCATTGTGATAAGTGATAAAGTCTACTTGTAGAACCCGAAATGGGGAAAGCTGATTCGCAAATAAAATTTGAATAAATGTTTGGGCATACACTCCAGTTTGTGCAAAAACTCTTTGTGTTAATCTCAAATGTTAGCTGCATTTAGATTTTTTAATTTATAAAATTTCACAAATATATTGTTTTTTTTATAATATTTAATTTATAATGTTTCACAAATAATTGTTTGATTTACTATATTGTCTCTGTAGTTATTGTGGTGCCAATCAGTTTTCAACTACACATTTGTTTTTGCGCATCTACGCTCAGAATGAAGAATAATATCGTGTCACGACGTATAAAGGAAATGGCATGAAATATACTGGTAGGTGTAAAAAAAATAGCCATTTCGAGTGTGGAAAAATTTCGATGTTGGGTATTCAGAAAAAAAGTTCGCTATTGGCGGTGCAGACGAAAAGTTTTTATTATGGTAAATGGTTGGAAAAATATTCGCTATTGCTAGTGTAAATAAAAATACGTCCTTATTGGTGTAGAAACAAAATTCGTTTTTACAGGTGCAGAAAAAATTAATTGTTATGGTGCCGGAAAAAAACGCCATAAAAAAGTGCAGAAAAGAAATCGTCATCGCTGGGGCAGAAAATATTCGCAACGAAGGTTGCAGAAAAATATTCGCCATTGAGGGTAGAAACAAAAATGACTCGCTATCCTGGGCTCAGAAAAAAGGGGTTATTGAGAGTGCAGAAGAAATTGATTAAATTATTGATTTCTTTTACATGGTGAATGACTTTATCTCGTCAACATCATTTGTCAAAAGAACCAAATTATTAGCATAATCTGACTAAGGAATTTCAAAATCTCTGGATCTAGAAACGGTTTCCGAACACTAGTGTTCGGAATTTTTTTTGAGCGACTGTATATTTACAGCAGTGTGCTAAATGGGAATGTTTGCTAATTAGTTGTTATTCGTTACCTAGCTGTGTACTTCCTGACACAGAAGTCTGTTGCTATGTCATTGGGTCAGACGCAGATGCTCTGACAGATGGTGTTAAAAAATAGTATTATGGCACCTTCCACCTCAGTTCTGCAGCAGGTTTTAACCGGAGGAAATCGGGGTGTGAATCATTCAGAGATTTGAACGAAATATGTGAAAATGGCAGACAGTAGCGAATGAACTGTGGAGTTCAGATTCTTGTAGAGCATCTAGAAAATGACGCTGCCCTTTCTCACAATCCTAAAGGAATAGTTTCGGTTCTAAAAGAGAGCGCAGAGGTTAGGATTATCCTCGTGATGAGTTCTGAGTTTAGTCAAGTGAATAACTCTATGAAAATGAACAGGATTCTTGTCTAGCGAATGCCTGAGTGAAATAGAACATCATTCAGTCTACGATAAACTGATAGGAGAAAGTCTCCAAGTGGATTTTTGCAGGCTATGACTGATTCAAATGTATTGTCCAGGTCTTGGGACATCCTCCACGAAATCGCATCAGTCTATGAAACGTTTGTGCCACTTGAAAATCGCGCTTTGTGCCAAGCACTGTTTTCCATATACTTCAGTCATTTTTGCAAATGTCTGTGTACCACTTACGTTACTCTGTTTTGCAAGGCTTATCACATACAGCTTTTCAGTTTTCAGATCAGCCATAGCCTAAAAAAAATCTCATACACACAAACGAAACCTTTTCAAAGAGAAAAAACGAGGGATACTGACTGAGTACTGTTCTGGCATTTCTTGCGATCATATCGCAACGTGTTTCCTCTCACAATCACTGCTTCGTGCCCTTGAAGAGTCGTTATGTTGCCATGTATAACGTACTAACTCGTACGAAAACCTGAAAACTGTTGCCAAGGCAGTTCACGAATTACATGATCCGCCCTCGTACATAATTATGATTATTACATAAACTTTTAAATCGCTAAATTTTTCTAAACCTGAAAGTAAACCATACAAAAAGAGACTGATGAACTTTTGTAGCATCTACCTTTGTTACAATTCTGAAATGTTTTAAAAGTATTTAAATGAAATTGTTGAAAAAAAAGTACGAAACTGAAATGAACTTTTCCTCTCTATTGCAGGTACGTCACCTCTACGTCTAACTATTGGAAGGATCGTGGTGTGCCCTCCATGACATGTTATCCCATATTTGGTTCTTCAATCGACCTCATCTTAAAGGTTTCGAAATGTTAATTTTCATATATGCATATCTTAATTATTGTAGCGCATCAAGAATAATGAACCATATTTGCTAAGTGGTTTTAAATCGGACTGAGGTATGAAGTTTTTTTTATGTATTATATCTTTTCGCTGAGGTCTCGCCTTTCTCACAGTTCTCTCTAGCAGGGTTCTCGACGTGGGTACGCGGAAAAATGTTTTGGGGTACGCCGTGAGAGCTCAAAAGTCGCTAGATCTAATAACAAAGTCGCCTAAGTTGGCAACACTGCTGTGCAAAAATGTCACTTTTGTGTTTATCGATATATGTAATTTATGAATACAAAATTTGATGTGTGTATATATATATATGTTTTATTTTATTCCCATTGTTATACTATAACTATAGTTTTATCTATCTATACAAGGGGTACGCCAGTTATATACACTTTTCAAGTGGGTACGTGAAGCATAAAAGCTTGAGAACCACTCTCTATAGCATTTAATATTCATAAACTGTCAGACCTCTGCGGCAAGCATGCTGCTTGATAATTAATTTTTACATATTTAGAGCATCACAGTGCGAAATAATATTGGAAAATTAATCCAATAAAAGTGACAAAATCTCCCAAATACGAGAAATATACAGATCCCCTTGAAGGAAACGCATATTCCAAACGCATCGAAATGAAATGCATAACTAAAACAATGCGAATTGCACCGAGATAAAAATTTAAGAATTATCCGTTTAAATAGTAACTTGACAAAGACGTCTCTTTGATAAAAAAAAAAGTATTACAAGAAAATTTAGTCCCATAGTTTCAAAAAATGGCAATATCATCTGCCCATTCCATGCAAACCGATTGACTCTGCGCAAGACGAACAGAACAATCTGATAAGAAAACGTTTTTGCCTCACAAATCAGTTAAACCGATCAATATTACTGGAGCACAGCTAGTACCTGTTGAGCAAAGAAAATGTACAGTGCTATTGTGATATTAATCGTACTTATTAGCGCCCATTGCGAATAAACATACCAACTTAATTTAGACAAATTAACGCATGAAAACTTAAATAAATATAACAGAGTAAAGAGTACTTTTCATGAGAGAAGCCAAAGAAAAATAGAGAGTGAATGAACACTAATTTTGAAAAAAGGTACTAATGTAAATTACTAAAATTTAAATTGAAAAGAGTTAACATTCCAAATTCTTTGTGCAGCAGGTAGAGGACTCTGCGCCGACGACTGGGTTGGGTTGTTTTACCTCTGAACGGCACTTTTTTGCACACCATGGACTAAATGGCCAGGTCACATGGACCCCGAAGGCTCAGAGAAGGTTGGGGGAGGGGACCCGCTGGAACAGCTGTTGGGAGACAGATGGTAGCCTCCCGTCAAGGCCATCCAGCGTGTTCTTTAACGTGCACAGGTTATGGCTCTCCCGCACACGGGCCACAGGGACAGCTTAACGTCCCAGTTACGTTAGCTGTTGGGAGACAGATGGTAGCCTCCCGTCAAGGCCATCCAGCGTGTTCTTTAACGTTCACAGGTTATGGCTCTCCCGCACACGGGGCCACGGGGACAGCTTAACGTCCCATCCGACGGGCGGCCGCCTTTCCAAGCCCATCGGTGTCCCCTACTGACCGTGGGCAGGGCGGGGAATTTTGCGGAGATAAGTCTCAACGCTGACCCAGCTGGGACTCGAACCTGGGAACTACAGATTACGAGCCTGGCGCGCTACCGACTGAGCCACCCCCGCCCCTGCGACGACGACTGAATGAGTCCTGAGTATTAAGAGATCGAGAAGGTGTACAGCATTTTAATTATTCAAAAGCGACTATTAAACTTTTGAGCTTTTCATTTTGTCGGAATTTTCTTAAAGCGTCATGTCTGTGTTTACTTGAGTGACATGTTTCATATCGCGAAAATTAGCTGCTGCTTTTGCCGTTAAATGTTACAGAAAGGAATTTTTTCATTGTTACATCTAGCTCTTCTGAATTTTTAAATGCCATTAAAAAACTCGATTTCAAAACAAATATAAAGAAAAAAACCATTGCAAAACGTTAAGAAACTATTCCTCGTATCTGGTCCGATCTAGAAAAAAAAAGTTTGGGAGAATGCAAATGATCCTAATGAAGATAATGGGTGACCAAGATCGAGTTCTAATAAACCGGAATGCCGTTCCATTATCAACTTTTCCCACTTTCTTTTAGAAGTTTTAAATAATTTTTTTGGAAAAATGAAAGTAATTTATATTTATATAAATATATGTTTCATTTATTTCCTAGCATTGTCAAAGGGGGTGCCCTCCTCCACTTTAGATCCACCTCTACTTCGTGTAATTTGGATATAATTCCCCAAAGCCTTCTTAAAGCTCTGAAGCAAAACCTTTTTTAAAACGTAAATACGCATGAAATTAAAGTTCAAAAGACAATGAAGTATGCAACACATTCTTATTCGAGAGAGTATTATAAAATATTCATTTCTGTTTTTGATTTTTTAGATTCAAATTTTATCACTTTTTCTAATTTCAGCATATGCACGAGGCAGAGCTTAGGAGATACCAAAAATATGGAAGAGTCTATGGGTAAGTAAAGTTCATTCTTCGGATAAAAGTCCTTAGCCGAAACTAAAATGTTGGAAAAATGGGATTCAAATTGTTGTTGTATATATATCGTACAGATCCTAAAATAAAAGTTTTAGTCATTATTTGAAAAATGAGACAATTTCATTAGCCCTTATCTGATCGTAACTTATTAATAAAACAATCGCTAATTTTGCATTTTTATTTAAGCGGAATTAGTGTTGAAAATTGCTATTTTTTTCGAGTTGTTCTTTATTTCCATCCTTACATCCATCCCTTGATGATTTACACGATTCGGTGTAACACGGTCAATGGAAATTGTGGAAAAATAGTCGTATACACCTATGGACTAAAATTATACTACAGAAGAGTTTCTACAATTTATTATGGTATTGAAACCTGGACCTTCTGTAGACAAGATAATTGGAATCGTAATATTTTATTCTAGATGCTTATGCAGTATCTTAATCATTAGGTGTTTTGATATGTAAGTAATGAAGAGGATGAAGAAAGAGTCAGCAACTTTTGGGCAGCATCTTTTATAGGGAGAGACTGCATTGGTTTGATAATGTTGTCCGTATGCATTAGCATAAATTAGTGAATAGAGTTATGAAGAGTGTGCCTACAGTCATAAAAAAAGTAGGGGGGAGACCTAGGGTATGGTGGGCGGATAATGTCAAACAAGACCTTTTTAAAATTAGTCTGCAGTGGCTAAATGCTGCAGCTGTAGCTTAGGAGAGACGTGTTTGGAGGACTAAATTACCCAATCTGGTCGAACTTCCGTAGCCCATGATCGTTTGAGGATAATGTATGTATGTTTTTCACGATGATAGACTAAGTTGTTTTTTATTCAATATATTGTTGCGGATTACAAAAATGGATAGCCACTGAGCGTGAGTATTAAAAGCTATATTTCAAAACCAAATTCAATACAAGGTAAATTGTTACAAAGGAAATATGGATGAAGTATCTTATCAACAAATCAACTATTAACATGCACAAGTCATCAATCTTCCTGCGTAGAGCACACAATATCAGCTCTGTGTATTTTACTAAATACTACCTTTTACTTGATTTACCAGGTCACCCGAAGATCTTCACTCGTAAACCAATTCTCGTCCTGTGCTAATAACTTTTCACACAATAGCCGAACAAAAAGACAGTCCGTGTAGACATTCGAAGTTAGCCATAAAAGTTCCCACTTTTATACTTCCGCGTATACACAACACATCAAGTTACTTCTTGATACTTAACGATAAAAGATCCCACTTTTATCCTTCCGCGTATACACAACACATCAAGTTACTTCTTGATACTTACGCGCACTGTCTCAGAACAGCTCACCGTCCATTTTCGAACTCACCGACCGTTACAATACAACGACCGTTAACGCTCCACTCTCCTTCTCCAAATTCTCCCAAAGTTCTTATTCGTTGGCTGAAACTTTTTGCTTTCGGTTGCCAGATTCCTTCTGTCGTAACACTGCCCCCTTCCTAGGTCTTGTTCGTCCCGAACAATTCTGGATTCCAAAGTTTCTTCAGTTCTTCGATGAAACGGAGCCAAACGATCCACGTGAACCACCTTGCACTTTGTAGCTGGACGTCGACGAATGCGATATACCACGTCATTAATCCTGTTAACTATTGTATATGGACCTTCCCAAGGTTTCTGAAGTTTTGGAGATAGTCCTTTTTTTCTATGTGGACTGTATAGCCAGACAAGATCTCCTTGATTGAAAATAGTTCCATTTATTTTACTGTCATATCTTGTTTTGGTTCTGTCACTTGTTATGTCGATGTTATGTCTAACAGAGTGATGGATTTCTTCTAGTCGTTGTTGCAATTCTTGTACGTATTGTGGAGTGGACACAGGCATTGCTTCGGGCCGACCATATAAAAGGTCACAGGGAAGACGTAACTCTCTTCCAAAAATCATCATGGAAGGTGTCTGTCCAGTTGTCTCATGCACTGCCGTTCTATATGCCAGCAAAAGGAGTGGTACATGGCGATCCCAGTCACGTTGGTGGTCGTTCACAAATAATGCTAAATGCTGAGCAATTGTTCTATTGAACCTTTCAACCATACCATCCGACTGAGGGTGTAAGGGAGTTGTTCTGGTTTTCTGAATACCTAATAGTTGACAGATGCCTTTAAACACATTGGATTCAAAATTCCGTCCTTGATCAGAGTGGAGTTGTAAAGGTACTCCATACCTACTAATGAAGTTATTAACTATCATCTCAGCCACTGTTGTTGCTTCCTGGTCTTGGATGGGATATACCTCAGGCCACTTTGTGAAATAATCCATTACCACTAATAAATATCGATTTCCATCATCAGTTCTAGGAAACGGACCCATTACATCAATGGCTATTCTCTCAAAAGGGGCACCAACGTTATACGTCTGCAGCTTACCCCGACTCCTAGTCTTAGGGCCTTTCTTTGCTGCACAGGCTTCACATTGCCTACACCATCTCTCAACGTCTGCCCTACTTTTCAACCAATGAAATCGTTCCCTGGCTTTGGCTAATGTCTTATTAACACCGAAGTGTCCTCCAGTGGCACTATCATGTACATCTTTCATCACAAGTTCCACTCGGGATCGAGGAAGGATTATCTGCCAACGGATCAGCCGTCCAGTGGGATTCTCCCATCTTCTGTATAATACTCCGTCTTCCATTTTTAAGGAGTCCCACTGTGCCCAGTAACTTTTAGTAGTTGGACTATACCTCGAGATTTGCTCCCAATTAGGTCTTGCATCAGATTTTTCAATTAATTCCATTATTGGTTTTATGTCTTCATCATCTAGTTGAGCCTTCCTGATTTCAATTGGATTCCAGATGTTAGGGGTGTCACTGTTTGTTTGTGTCGATACTATTTGTCTTATGGGCATTATCTCTTTAGTTCCAAATTTCAGTTCTGCATTATAGCAATGTTTACAGTTGTCAATACATGGGCGCCTGGAAAGAGCATCTGCATTCTTATGCATTTTACCACTTCGATGTTCGATGGAGAAATCGTATTCTTGTAACCGTTGTATCCACCTAGCGATTTGTCCTTCAGGGTTTTTGAAGTTTAATAACCATCTAAGTGCAGCATGATCAGTACGTATAAGGAATTTCTGGCCATAGAGATAGTGATGAAAATGTTCTATTGCTTTTACTATTGCTAACAGTTCTTTGCGTGTTACACAGTAATTCCGCTCTGGTTTGGATAAAGTTTTACTAAAGTATGCAATAACTCTCTCCTGTCCGTCTTGTTCTTGTGAAAGCACAGCACCAACTCCTGTGTTACTTGCGTCAGTATCTATTACGAATTGTTTTCCAGTTTGTGGGTACGCTAGCACTGGTGCTGTGGAAAGAGTTTTCTTCAGCTGTTGAAAGGCTATATCGCATTCGGTGGTCCACATAAACCGCTGGCCCTCTTCTGTCAGACGATGTAATGGCCTTGCGATGTTGGAGAAACCTTTGACAAATCTTCTATAGTAGGTGCAAAGTCCAATAAAACTACGAAGTTGATGAACATCTTGTGGTGGAGGCCAGTCTCTTACAGCTTCTATCTTACTAGGATCAGTCTTAATCCCTGCTGTAGTGATCACATGACCAAGGTAATGAACTTCTTGCTGGAACAGTTTACACTTTGTCGGTCCCAATTTTAACTTGGCTGCCTTAAGTTTTTCAAATACTTGACGAAGATTTCTCAAATGTTCTTCAAAAGTTCTTCCAAGAACTATGATGTCGTCCAAGTAAACCAGGCAGACCTCCAAAGACAAACCTTTGAGCACTGACTCCATTAGTCGCTCAAATGTGGCAGGTGCATTACAAAGTCCAAATGGCATCACCTTAAACTGCCAAAGTCCATTCCCTGTACTGAAAGCCGTTTTCTCACGGTCTTCAGGACGTATACCAACTTGCCAATAGCCGCTCTTTAAATCTAATGTTGAGAACCATTCTGACCCAGATAAAGTGTCTAGTGTATCGTCAATCCTGGGTAAAGGAAAGGAATCTTTCTTTGTTACGTCATTTAATCTGCGATAATCTACACAAAATCGTGTAGATCCATCTTTTTTCTTGACAAGAACTACTGGTGATGTCCAGGGACTCTGTGATGGTTCTATAATGCCCTGAGCTTCCATGTCCTTTATGAGTTGTTCCGTCTCCTCTCTTTTTGCCAATGGAAGCCTTCTTGCCGGCAGATGGACTGGAGGAGAATCACCAGTGTTGATTTTATGTTCTGTCAGGTTAGTACGGCCATAATCATTTGATGTGGCAGAAAAAATGTCAGAAAATTCTTTTAATAGGTTCTCGGCCTTAACAGCTTGGTTTTCAGTTAATATTTGTCTTGTTTCTCTCCATAATTCAGTAAGATGAGACGGGATGTCTGTATGATTTTGATATGAATCGGTAACTTCTATTTTATTTATACTTGTTACACAGGTAACAGCTTCACATATTGCTAATTCCTCACCTTTTTTTAACATTCTACTGGATTTGTTACAGTTCATCACTCTGATAGGGATCTGTTCTTTATCTATTCTGACTAAAGTCCTTGCAACCAGGATATTATGAGCCAAAGCTCCTTTACCAGAGGCATCAGTAACTGCCAATCGGAAGGCCCCAGAAGTCTCCGCCCGATGTCCACGGACTATAACTTCACTTTGTGCTGGGATCTCTGTGTCTTCCGTCACTAATATTGGAGTTACGCTTGATAAAGAATCAGTCGTCCGGCTAAGCAGAGGAATCTCTTCTGTCTCATAGATGAGTAGGTTATCACTGGGTCTAATGTTGAATCCATGTTTCTTAAGAAAATCAAGGCCTAATATGCATTCGTCGTAGATGTCAGCGATGTAAACAGGATGGCGAACCAGACAGCTACCAACTCGAATATTAAGTTCTATTTTTCCATGAACCTTTGCACGATCTCCAGTGGCCGTTTGTAGGCTTATTCTAGACTGTGTAGTATTCAAGTTTGGGTGAGGTATTATTTTCTTTATTATATCCGTTCTGAGTAAAGTTACATTTGCACCAGTGTCGACTATCATACGGCAAGGTATTCCATTTATGGCTCCATCAGCTACTAATCCATTATTATCACCATGCAATGTTGAAACGTGGGCGACTTCCCCTGGGGCCAACCAATCAACAACCAGCCTTTGCCTCGCAAGATTGATAAATTTTCTGTTTCTCTGATCCTGTTGTCTAGTTGATGTACTTGGACTCCTCATTCGTTTCCTAGTGCAGTTGGTACGAATGTGTCCGGTCTTGCCACAATTCCAACACTGGAGGTCTGTTGTAGGTTTTGAAGAAGAACCTTTTATATCTTTCAAAACGGATAGTATGGCTTTGGTTAGTTCTTTCATTTCATTATCCTTTTCTACAGTTTCTTCTGCACTCACAAATCTCACTGCACGTTTGTTCGCTCGGGAGGAAAGCCTGGAGCACTCGTATTTCATAGCATGTACCACAGCTGACTTTAAGGATTCACCTTCCAACATCCTCAGAGATTGCTGAGTGTCAGGGTCAGCAATAGCATCAATAAATTGTAATTGAGCTAAATTATCTTGAATTTCTGGTGGACAGTTACTATAAGCCAATCTAGCTAGACGCTCAATATCACTAGCAAGCTCTTGCAAAGTTTCACCATTTTTCTGCATGCGATGTTTAAATTGAGTCACGTAATATTGTTTTAAATAACTATCACCAAACCTTAGTTCTAATGCAGAAACTAGACTTTGATAATCAAGTCGTTTTTCTTCTGGAACAGACTGCAAAACTTCCGCAGCAGAATTTCTTAAGGAAGCTGCAAGAAAACTGGCCTTTTGGAATTCATTCCACTCATTGGCTGTAGCGATAACTTCGAATTGTGTTTTAAATACTGTCCAAGATGATTGACCATCATATGTAGAAGGTTTAGTTGTATTTTTAGCGATATGTGTAATAACATTATTTCCACTAGAATTATTATTATCACAGGCAGAAGGTAACATTTCATTTCTCAAAATCTGAAACTGGCGTTCACAATCAGTTTTTACAATTTCAATTTCGTGTTTATAATCTAACTTAACACTATCAAGATCATCTTTTACACTATTTAGTTCGGTCATAATGTCCTTACACTTATCAGAAATCTTATCAATTTGAGAAGCCACTTCAGCTCTCATCTCAGTATTTTGTGCGGCCAGGTCACCTATTTTATTTCTCAACTCATTATTTTGTGCGGCCATTTCGGCTTTCAAATCATCTTTTTGAGAAACTATCTCAGTTCTCAACTCATTATTTTGTGCGGCCATTTCGCTATTTTGACCTTTAATGTCATTCATCTGTGTAGCCATATCAGTCATCTGGTCACCTATTTTATCTCTTTGGGCAGCTATATCGGCTTTCATATCGGCTTTCAAGTCATTTAACAACTTTACTAATTCATCCATACTTCTAGTTAACGGCATTCAATAAATTATCCCGCTTCTGATACCAAATGTTGCGGATTACAAAAAATGGATAGCCACTGAGCGTGAGTATTAAAAGCTATATTTCAAAACCAAATTCAATACAAGGTAAATTGTTACAAAGGAAATATGGATGAAGTATCTTATCAACAAATCAACTATTAACATGCACAAGTCATCAATCTTCCTGCGTAGAGCACACAATATCAGCTCTGTGTATTTTACTAAATACTACCTTTTACTTGATTTACCAGGTCACCCGAAGATCTTCACTCGTAAACCAATTCTCGTCCTGTGCTAATAACTTTTCACACAATAGCCGAACAAAAAGACAGTCCGTGTAGACATTCGAAGTTAGCCATAAAAGTTCCCACTTTTATACTTCCGCGTATACACAACACATCAAGTTACTTCTTGATACTTAACGATAAAAGATCCCACTTTTATCCTTCCGCGTATACACAACACATCAAGTTACTTCTTGATACTTACGCGCACTGTCTCAGAACAGCTCACCGTCCATTTTCGAACTCACCGACCGTTACAATACAACGACCGTTAACGCTCCACTCTCCTTCTCCAAATTCTCCCAAAGTTCTTATTCGTTAGCTGAAACTTTTTGCTTTCGGTTGCCAGATTCCTTCTGTCGTAACAATATTTATATTACTTATTCTGAAGTAGCAATAGCATATTGTCAAAGGAGGCTATTATACAAATTCGCCTCAAAGCATAATTGACTGTATTAAGAAATGGTTATATGCCAAATTATATTTATACTCTTTCACTGAAATTGTACCCTAGCCATTGAAATGCAATCTGTCGAGACAACTTAATAACACCTGTTTTGCAACTGGCAACAAAATTTGACTCTTCTAGACTGCATTCTTTCAGGCTAGTAAAAAAAGCTGTGCACAGCGCGAACTGCTCATCCTGTGCCGCCGCACTCATTAGAGATATATTTTTATCAATTTTGTAGTAAATTTTGTGACTTTGTTAACAACATTGTATATAAACTTTTAAATCTGAATTTAAGTCTTTCCTTTTTTTTTACCATTAATTTTTTTACTATTAAGGTTCACTAATAAAAGTGAATTATTGCATATCTAAATTACAAAAAACACACAAAACAATATTTCATCATTATTTATTATTACTACTGAACTGAAATTTTTGATAAATAAATATATATACAAATGAAACTTTCAATGTATGTTTTATTAATAACATGAATTTCTTTAGAATATATCCCCCTATTTTCCATAAGTTGTTGGTCTTCATTTGCACATGTTTTTGCTCGGTTGAATGATTTACCTTGTAAATCAATTGATGGGATATTAGTCAAGGTTCCAATCTTCCGTAAATTTAAGAGCTGCCTGTAAACGTTAGGTGAAATTTGACTTACTCGTGAAAGTGTGCAAAAAATTATCTAATATTGAATTAAAAAAAATGTTTTGCAATTTTTCACGAACTTCAACACGGTATTTTTTTAAATTTAAACACAAAAATTAAAGTTTAACAGTACAGCAAATTTATAAAGAAAACTGTTTTTAAATCAATAATCATCTATGTTTTCTCTTAATCACTTCAAAAGTTATCCACATCTCAGTCTGAATTCTCATTGATGCATATTATTACAATATTAAATTTCCGATCACTTTCTTATGAGCTTTTTTAACTTGTCACTGTTTGCACCCACTAAGTTATTTCAGAATAGACATAGCAAAAAAGTCCGTTTTATTGCTGGTAACGGTTTCAGCAAAAGTGATAATATTTGAAACACCGAACTAGAAACGTAACTTAATAGAGCTAACAATCATGATTAAAATCGACAATAACTTTTAGATAGAACATGTTAAATATTCCTAAAAGCCAAAGATTAAAAAAAACTGAGATGATCTTTATATTTTGATTCCTCTTCAAATTCACTACAGAGAGAGAAAAGTTTCTTTACAACACAAACGAAATCTTTAATGGCTAAAAAATAGATAGAATTAACTGCCATGTAAAATTAAGCATTTTTTTTTTACCAAGTTTTGAGAAGTAACAATAATGAAAATTTAAGTATTGTTCAGTTTCGTCCTACACAGACTTTTCTTTTAAGCAAAAAGGTGTTCGTAAAAATATTTGGCCATCCGTTAATTTTTTCCCTTGTTGGTAATTATTTTCTAAAGTTGGAAGGCCTATATTAATGCAAAATATACACTGTATATCAAGAATAAAATGCATTTTTGTGAACGTTATCCAGTTTTTCACAGTATAGAAGTTAATGCTCAAGACCAGTGCAACTTCTGGACATAAAGTGGATAAACTGTGTCTTTTTTTTAATCTTAATAGTATTAGTTAAAAGGAGCTATAAATTAGTTAAGTCTCTTTTTAAGCAAACTGCTTTTTTTTCGAAATTACTTTTCGTTTTCAATTTTCCTATCTTTTTATTCATATTTTTTAATCATAGTTTATTTAAGGTAGTCTGTAAAATCACACTCATATCTGTTTAAAATATAAATCATCTTAGACTAAAAATTTCCAAACCTTTCCCTGGTGAATAGCCAAACCATTGCTTTTGTTGATTGGCCCCAATGACAATTCTCCTTTTTTGGGGGATTATTTATGAGTTGCGTTCTGTGAGCACTTAAAATTTAATTAACTTTATTCATGTTTCAGATCAACATTGTCTTTCGTGGGCGAAAAATGTTTTATCTTGGTTTTCAAAAGTTTATAAAAGTTTTAGTAAATTATTTGTGCAGAAAATATTAAGTTAGTGGTTACCACCTATGGATTGATAGTGCAAATTTGAATAAACTGTGAAGGATTATGTGCCCATAAAATGCAATTCATCAATAATTTCTAAAGAGCAGAAGAATTTTCAGCGCTGCCTATGAACAAAAGTAAAGGTTAGACTACTACCTGGAGAACTTTTGGAAAATTTAGGCTAAGCGATTTTTATTTGAAACAGAAACCGAATGTAATTTTATGATTTCCCACCGTTTCCTTAAGAACAGTTTAAAATGTTACCTATCCAAAGAAAAGTTTTAAACGTCATAGACTTTTTCTAACAATTTCTTCTTCGATTTGTGTAGGGCTTATGAGAGCAACAGGCCAGTGCTTAGCGTGGGGGATCCGGAACTTCTCAGGGAAATATTAATCAAGGACTTCCCTTCATTTCCAGGACGGAGGGTTTGTGATCGATTTTCTGATCTAAATGATAGAAATGTACATGTTAATAAATCGAGTGTTAAAATTAATTTTAGTATTTCATAGATCTGCAAATTCTCTTTTTAGTTTTGAAAAGTTTTAGTTTCCAAAATGTTGGCTACAATGAAAATGACGAAATGAAAGAAAAACCATCTTATTGTTGAAACTGAGTTTGTCCTTCTTTACGTTTATTGATTGTTTCGGAACAACGTGTAATTCTACTGTATTAGCCAATAAATCACTAAAGGATTAATGATCTACAGCTTCAGCACTGTAAGGAGCACATATCTGTGGTGACGAGTACTTCACTTTCGAACCAGACACAATGACCCAAGGTTCTCCTCAGCAAAAGAACAAATCCCTAAGAAAATTAGTTGTCAGGGTTCGTGAAGTCAAATTTGCTTTAATCCACTGAGGAAGTCAAAGATGACAAATTTAAGAGCATTACAATGTCTTCAAGATATTTGCAATTTTTTCCTTTTTATTTGTTTATTATTCGATTTGTATAGGGCTTATTAAAATTTGAATGTCTTCAAGATATTTGTCTTTTTATGATCATTGTCAATCTTGGTCACCACTGTCAAGCCTACATCTAAATGCGTAAAGGTAAAGTAAGGAAAAATACAAGATATAAATTACTTCATCGTATGTACATAGAAAAAATGTTCGATATGCTAGAAGAAAACGTGGTTTTCAATATACAGTATGTCCTACTAATAGGAAAGATTTCGTAGACTTTAGTTTCCAAGACGAAATGAAATTATCTGCAAAGGATTATCTGCATTTCTATTCAATCCCTATGGCACAAAAGTTGATTTAGGCATCAAAGTTTATGGAGATCCGTATAGGATCGATACGAATATGAGCACCTGATACGAGGCTAGAGAAAGAAATCATTTTCTGAATACAGGAAAAATCATTTAAACTCCAATTAAGAAGAGATATTTCTACTCTCTTCCTTAGTTTTCCAAACCTTTCAAGATATCGAAAAGAATATGTCTGTCGTAACTCTGCAAGAGATTCTTTCTACGAGAATTCTTTGTCTTTACTTTTGAGAAGTACACTTAAGTTGTGAATATGAATCTCTCTTTAAAATCAATTTCTTCCGATAATCCTCTTGAGAGTTGAGATACATTTCAAAGCTTTCTTGATTTATGTTTCTGCTGAGGTCTGTCCCTCAGAGATCAGAATATAAGAGAAAATATTACATGATTTTTATAATATGTATAAAAAGGAATCTAAAAAAATAAAAGTAACTGTAGACGAATGCACCGTTTAGGTTCCCGCGTCTAAGTAGCATCCTTGGCTACTGATCTAAGGCCACAGATACGGCAAGAATATTTTCCTTCTTGTGTTATCTTTCTGCTGAGATCTTTTCTTTCTCAAAGATCTTCTCTGTGGCGCATTTTTCCGATATGCTCCTGTCACACCTCTTGGTAAACGACTACTTGATGGGTGATTTATCTATTTTTCTATTTATAACTTCACTACCTACGAAATATCAACTAGAATATATGGATAATATCATTTACTTGAACATAGATGTTTTAATATTGACCGTCAATTCATGTAATCTGCATGGAAGCAACTCTTTGATCACTACCATGGCGATGCATAATGGAAGCAGGTGGAGACCAGACTATAAGAGAAAATATCACATGACTTCTATAATATGCATTAAAAAGGAGAAATATTAAAATAAAACATACTCCCCCCCACCCCCGTCAAGCATCTGCTTGCCACAGAAGTCTAATAGGAGTTTATCGATTGTAAGTTTATACAACATAGGAAAGATCTGTGAGGAAGACGAGAACTCAGCAGAAGGACAACACATTAGTCAGTGCTATATCGGGGTGTCCATTACCCGGGTCCCCCCACCCCCGATTTGTGGACGTACCCCTTGGATACGTCCCTCTGTCATACAACATAAATAATATATCAGATTTTGCGTCAAAGATATCCATTGATACAAATCATGTATCACAAAAGATATTCATAAGATATTCGAAATAGAATAATCGAGTGAGAGAGATATTAGTTTGAGGTTGCCTTCTCCCGAAGTGCAGTTTGGTCTACAATCGCTCTAGGTCATATACGCATCATTTGTCCAAACCTTCTTTCTGCCCCATTCCGTCCCTGTGGAAGATATATTTTTCTATTCTGTGGACTCTGAAGAGAATTGATTGCTGAATAATACACTACATAACTGAATTTCAAATGCCAAACAGGACTCGACTGCATATAATGGTTAGGGAGCTAGAAGCTCTTCCAACAAGCAAACTTTGAGTGTTATGTTGTTATGTTAGCTCTAACTGAAGCAGTGGTCAGCAGTGACCTCGGTTTTAGTAAGGCATGTCCTTGTATGAGGAGGCCTGCACAAATTAGGAGTATGTTCCAGGACCGTTCTCTGTCCAATATTTGCAATAAAAATATCACCTATAAACAAGACTTCAAATTTGTGAGTCAAGTTACGTTCCATGCAAACGTAATATTTTGCAAGATATAAACTTTCCTAACTAAGCAGCGTAAATACCTAACTTATAAAGTAAGTTTCTACTCTGATTTTCTGACAGTCAAAGAACAGCTAAAATGAAAGGAAAATTTAGGATCTAATCATATTCAGAATAGCTGGTAATGTGGCTTCATTTTTTTTATATTTTAAGTTTTCTTTGAAAGCTAAACTTTCGGTAATGTTTTTCAGTGTAATATTATCTTGATTGCTAATGAATTTGTGGCATTCATAAAATTAAGTTTATGCACACTGGCTTGGATTATTAGAGCCAATAAGTTACAATTTTCCAACTTTAATTTTTCATGCATGCATATACCGGTTCAAAGTTTACATTGAGCCAGGTAGTTCGCCAGTCGGTTATTGGCGCCAGTAATCCATACCAGTGTAAATTAGACGTTAGTTCCCAGCCACTAAACAATACGTAATCAAAATGTGTCTCTTATCTTTCACAGGAAGGAAAATTAGGTGATAAAATCGTTGATAATATGGTGTCTGTTCTTCCTGGAGAGGACTGGAAGAGAGTCAGAACTATCATAACCCCAGCTTTTACTTCTGGAAAACTGAGAAGGGTAATAACTGCAACTACACTATTTTTGAAATGGAATAGAGACTTGAAAACTTATGTTCTAATTATTTCTTTTCTATTTTATTTTTCTGCTGAGATATCGTTTTTCTCAAAAATATTCTCTATTGCTTATTATACGGACAAGTTCCTATTAAACTTCATTGACAAGTGGCTGCTGAGTGGTAATTTATTCTTTTCATATTTCATCTCAGATTCAAAGGCCACAGGCATTGAACATCGTCAAGGTCCTCCTCTCTGGGAAGTGGACCAATGTTCTTTGATCCGCTGGTACTGTTGTGCACTTATATCTGATCAAAATTGGACTGCAGTTTCCAATTTTAAGCATTAATCCTTCGATTTAACAATTCCCAATTCTCTCTCCAATGTCATGATCTCTTCTGTTTAAATGGGAGCCTTCTGCACCTGAAAGGTACCAGAGTCTTTATGCTGATGCCGATGAACCTTCTTCATATTTTGACTGTCAGCAGTTGCTCTTACACTATGCTTGCAAATTGCAGCACTGCTGAGTCATCCCAATTGGAACTGCGTTTTTTGCCCCAAGTGGAAAATGTTTTATTGTAATCTCTTGACTGCTACCTTTTAATTTATATTTAGAAAGCTACCTGTGAGACATCAATATCATGGTCGATATATTTGCCCAGTTGACAACTTTATTTCAACCATTTGACACTTCCACCTTGGTTGGCTTTATCCCTTCAGGCGATTTTTCTTTTTGCAGAAGTAGGCAGGCTTTCACGCCTGACTACGTATAGCAGCAACTCTTCTCCAGACATCGTGTTGTGCACCTTGATTTTTTGCCTGTTTTCATGGATGATTCAAACCATCAAAGTGGACCAGATTCCATCCCACTGTTCCATCTTCACAGCAGAGTTGCACACTATCAATCTTCTCCTGGGCTGCAGATCAACTTAACATCATCGTCGGTGGGTGCTTTATACAGACTCTATTAGCTGTCTAAGGCATTGATATTTATGAGGCTTGGCTTTGTCCTACATTCCAAGACTAAATATCTTCTCTACTCTCTAGTTGTCACTTGTTTAATTAAATTCTGTTAGTGTCAGCAGAAACAATGACAGGAGATAATGTTGTCCTACTCTCCACTAGTTGACGATGCCCAATTCCACATATGGATTTCTGACAGCGTTTTTTCATCCCGCTCTGAACATTATGGCCACATTATTGGATTAAAATATTATTCCAAATATACCTGTTGTTAAACTGCAGCATCTCATTATAGCAGGAATCCTGCGGAACTAGTTGTATTTGCTCCTTGCGATTCCAATATTTCCTATCGAGTGTTTATTTTCATAGCTTACATTTCATTTTTTTGAAATTTCTTGACTATTTTAACCAAGTTGAACTTTAATTTCCCGTTTTATACTTTATATGTTTTTCGTGTTTATCTTCACAAACGTTCTCTATATTATTTTACTACCAAATTGTACTATTATTAATTCTTGTTTTATAAACAAGGGGTTTCTTTAATCCTTTTTATAAAACATCTGCCACCTTCCTTCATCATATTAACTAAACAAGAGTGAAATCGAAAGTTTAAAGAGCAGAGCAAGTGGTGCTTAACCAAGAGGTCCCATATTCGAGTCCGCGAAATGAATGGTGTGGTATTTTCACACTTACTTTTGCTTAAAAAGTTTTAACTCCCATTGTTTTCTTTTTAACTCGTTTTAAGAAAAAACTAGCTAATGTTTTCACTTTTTTCGTTGCTTTGAAATTTTATTTTTAACTTTGTTTATGAGTTACATGTCTTTGAACCTCTTTTTCTCTCATTTCAAGTAGTTTTATCCTTAGCTGCTATTTTAACCATTAAACTGTAATTAATCAACCAAGATCTCATGAAACGTTTGCTGAAAAAATTGGTTTCGCCTCGTGTGAGATATGAACCCACGACTTCATGATAATATTCTCTGACCAGCATCGTTCCCAAAATAATGGAACGTTACATACTGTTCAAGCTTCTTTACTCTCTTCAGGTGCATAATATTATTTGATATCAACAATTTGGTTTCATGGCAAGTCGCTCCTCTACAGTGCAATTACTTCACTGCATGAGCAATTGGGCTACATCAATTGACGCTGGAAGTCCAATCGATGTATCTATATAGATTTCGAAAACGTCTTCGATAAAGTAAAGAGATCGTTCGCCTTTGACACACTTTTTAGCCTCGGAATCCCCCCCCCCCCGATCATCGTAAGATTAATATGTGCATTATTTTCTAACCGCTCTCAACAAATAAGAGTTGAAGATGCCCTTTCCTAAACCAAGGATGTCAGCAGTGGTGTTGTTCAAGGATCTGTTCTTGGACCACTACTTTTCGCATTGTTCACCTCAAGCATACCTTCTGTTCTACGACCAGTTGTCTGCTACGTATTTGCCGATGATATCAAATTTTATACCAATCCTGAATCTTTAGGTAATTATCGTTCCATTCAGCTTGCATGTGGCAACATCAAAGACTGGAGTATATCCTACCAGTTCCCAATTTCTACAGACGAAACAACTATCATGCATTTGGGTCGTAGCAATCAGAAGCAGAATTATGTTATCAATGGCTCGCCAATCATCAGTGTATCATCTCAATTAGATTTCGGTGTTACTATATCACCCAGCCACTCGTTTTCTTTACGCTGTCAAAATATCACCAAAAAAGTCAATAGTGTCGCCTTCATGATTTTGCGCTGCTATGAGAAGTGCAACAGGCCCACTCTTTTCAAGGCATTCACTACTTTTGTTATGCCTCTCTTGAATATGCTTTTCCTGTCTGGTCTCCCCACATGATATCTGACATCAGTCTAGTTGTGCATTCACTCAGATGGTTTAGTAAGGACTCCTGGACTATCCAACTCAAGCTACGAGGAACGACTGAACGTTCTTAATATTCACTCCATGGAATGGAGAAGGTTGGTTCATGATTTAAAAATCTGCTATAAAATCACTAACAATCTTCTTTTATCAAATACGGCCGAGCATTTAATACATGTCTTGAACTCTAGTAGAACAAAGAGGCATCTTCAGTGTATATACACCTCATGCTAGAAAAAACTGTAAATATCATTCCTTCATATGCCGATTTGGTCGGGTTTGGAACTAACTACCTCCTGATGTAGTGTTGTCCCCAACTGCGTATTTTCAAAGATGGACTAAATACAGTCGACTTAGACAAATTTCTAAAATGTTTTAAGTGTTAACCTCCTTTTATGTATGTAGTTATTTGTTCTCAAAGTGTTAACCATAGTGTAAACCACAACAACTGTTCATAACATTGTAAAGATTTCTCTGTTTTTGATGACTTGAGCGGTGTTGGCATATTGTTACAACAGATCAACGTGCGACAATGGCTTAGGATAGGTGTATCATGAACACTCGTCTATGTTTAGCGTGACGATTTACGTTATTAATTGTTTAGAACGAAGATGCTTTTGAAACAGTAAGAATTGTGAAAGAAAGCAAAAAGATATAGTGGTGTAGTAAAAGGAAGAAGGATATAATGCATTAAATTAGTGTTGTGTAATGCTATGTAAAAGAACTGCTCTTACTTGATTTAAGATGAAACATGATTCCGGTGGAAAAGAGGAATCAACAGTAAAGTTTTTTATTGGGTCCTCTATCAGAGGAGATCAATGTTGAACGTTTCACATGTATAAGGTTAAAGGTATTGATAAGGTTATTTAATGTCACAAATGAGATTCGATACAAAGTGATTAGTCTTTATGCTAAGAGAAATATAAATACTTGTGTTCAGATAAAGTTCATTAATTTGTAACAATTTTGTGTCAATGTAATAAATTACATCATTCATACTTTAGTGGTATACATATATGCTATTTATGAACCCACCCTTAGCTTTAATCTCTTTGAATTTATAAAATATATTTTGTACCTTCCTCTCAATAAATAAATAAAATACATGGTGTGAAATAATACTTCTTATTTAAATTATAATTAGCTTCTGAGTTAAATTCTAACGTTAGGCATTGCTGTTGTTAAATATTCCAACTCCCATAACTCTTTAAATACTAAGGCAATATTATTGAAAATCGTGATTTAGATAGCTTTGATTGAGCTCTTTATCTTCCGTCCAATTCTGTCACCAATCATTTTTTAGAAGTTATAGAGCTTCAAAATTAGTTTCCACTGCCATAACACGGAGGAACGTAGTCATAATTTCATGAGCTCTCGGTGTATTGTGCAACGCTAGTTAGGTGTGTTAAATATATTAACTGAAATATTTATTTCATACCATCAGTTGCAGTTAAACTGTCCATTTTCCCGATCATAGATGGCGCCACGAGAGACTACAGTCAGTACTTTCTCAGAAAATAGAGCCACCGATATCTCAGCTGTAGAGAACCACGAATGTTATCAAGATATTATAAATTTGTAACCGACTCGAGACGAATCTCATTTTTCAGTAAACTTTTCATGAGTTGCTATATTTACAGAAACATTAACTGTGATTTTCTCTACAACCGAAATCCTTTCTTTTCCAGATGGCCAGTTCTGTCAACAGCTGCAGTGAAACTGTGATGCAGAATTTTATCGAGGTTGCAAAGAATGGATCATATGTTGACGTTAAAATGTGAGTAATGGCCACTGAGATAAACAATACTATAACAATTTACCTTCTATCAAAGAATAATAGAGGGAGATGGTGCAAGCAACGCAAAAAAATATCATGTTCTTGTTTTTTCTTTTTTTTTAATTCATTGAATTTGAGAAGAAATGGATCATAAGTCTAACTGAAGTTAGATGGCTAACTCGTCAAATTGTGCTACTTTCGTCAGGTATACAATAGTTGATATGTAGTAAAAGAAATGTTTATTCCTCAGTATTCATATTCATCGTTTCACCTCTGAAGCTATTAGACATATATTCACCAAAGGATGATAGATGAATCCAGCTAATGCTCGTAGAGGAGAGATTTCTAAGAATAGATCGGATTATAGGGTCATTCGTAACCCAAGTCCTGCCATAACATATTTAACAGTGCTCGTGCCACACTTCCTTTTCTTGGATCCTGAGAGAAACGATGGTGAGTACTGTACAGTTTTATTGTTTTATACCAAAAGGAATTACTGCACTCCTAGTTTCACAACATGACACGTCTTCAGTAATGTGTGGCGTTACCCTTTATGGCCAAATTCAGTTCCAAAACGCAGCACAGATTTTTCGTTACATCTCATAAATATTTCACCAGCTTCAAGCCATGTTCATTTAAACCCAGATTTTCTACCCACCAATTTAGCTTTATACAGCAGTTATTTCATCGTGGAGATCAAATGTTAACCACTCGACCATGGGATGGCATATACAATAAAACATGGTTAATTCGAAATTCAAGAGACTGAAAAATATTTTCGAATTGCTGAAAATCTGGCTAATTCGAGATTTTCGGAAACAATTTAACTATCTATCAAATATACACAAAAGTATAAGTAATATATAGGGTGTCCCTGAATTCATTGCCCAAACGTGAAGGGATGGTAGTACACACCGAACCACCAATATTCGTCATAGAATATGCGGCCGCAAACACAGCCCGGTGCCAGTAGGGAGCGCAGACGAAGCGACACGGCTTAAAAGCGCTGGATCGGCCAAACCCCAGCATTCTCAGCGTCGACCGGACACGAGATGGAGCAGTTTACGAACGCAGAGAAAGCCGATATGCACCTGATGTACGGCGTAGCCGAGGGCAATGGTAGAGAGGCGCAAAGACTCTACCGTGAGCGATATCCTATGCGCCGTGTAATTAAAATATTTGCGCATACAAGAAATCAATAAAATACAATCGATACATTACATACCCTCCCCCCCCCCCCTCAGATCGCCCGATCTTTCTTGTATCGATTGTATTGTATTCAATATCTTGTATGCAATCAAATCTATCTCACGCGATCATAAAATATTACACGGCGCTACCGTGAGCGATATCCTATGCGCCGTTCATAAAATATTTGCGCGACTGCACCGCCAGCTGTCTGAGGGAGGCACGTCAGTCCACGTCAGTCGACATGATGCCGGACGAGCAGATTGTGTATGTTTAGAACGCCAGCTATGAGCGAGGACATCTTGCGTTAGTGACAGATAACCCTGGTACAGGCACGCGATCCGCCACCTGGAGCCTGGGTGTGCATCGGAACAGTGTCTGACGAATACTGCATGGAGAAGAGCTACACCCCTATGCAGCGAGTGCAGGCATTGACAGCTGTTGATTATCCCCTGCGCATGGATTTCGCCCAGTGGTTCCTGCAGCAAAGTGCCGCACCTCCCGATTTCCCCGCGCGTGTGCTCTTTACGGATGAATCAACATTCTCACGTGAAGGCGTAGTGAATGTCCCTAATGCGCATTTGTAGGCGGCCCAGAACCCCCATGGTACACGGGGGCGGGGTGGCTCAGTCGGTAGCGCGCCAGGCTCGTAATCTGTAGTTCCCAGGTTCGAGTCCCAGCTGGGTCAGCGTTGAGATTTTTCTCCGCAAAATTCCCGGCCCTGCCCACGGTCAGTAGGGGACACCGATGGGCTTGGAAAGGCCGCCGTCCGTCGGATGGGACGTTAAGCCGTGGCTCCGTGTGCGGGAGAGCCATACCCTGTGCACGTTAAAGAACACGCTGGATGGCCTTGACGGGAGGCTACCATCTGTCTCCCAACAGCTGTTCCAGTGGGTCCCCTCCCCCAACCTTCTCTGAGCCTTCGGGGTCCATGTGACCTGGCCATTTAGCCCATGGTGTGCAAAAAAGTGTCGCTCAGAGGTAAAACAACCCAACCCATGGTACACGTCCAAATTCGAACCAGCAACGGTTCGCCGTCAATGTCTGGGCGGGGATTGTGCATGAATACTTAATTGGATCCTACCTACTGCCGGACCCGCCTCGATGGGCGAATGTACCGTATTTTTCTGCAACAGGTTTTGCCGGAATTGCTTCAAGATGTTCCAGCTGCAATCCGCGCCCGTATGTGGTTCCAGCACGATGGGGCACCGCCCATTTCAGCATGGACGTGCTTCAGCATCTTCATACCACATTTGGGAACCGATGGACTGGGTGCGGTGGTCCCATCCCTCCCCCCCCCCAGATCGCCCGATCTTTCTTGTATCGATTTCTTTCTGTGGGGACATTTGAAGAGTGTCGTGTATGAGACGCCCGTGCAGTCCGTGGAGGATCTGGTAGCCCGACTGTATGTCGCAGCCGCTGATGTGCACGACAAGCCCGGTGTTTACGAGCAGGTACGCTGATCACTACTCCGCCATTGTACCTCCTGTATCAACGTTGGTGGGCGGACGTTTGAGCATTTGTTGTAATGATCTCCAATAAATGTCACTCTGGAAACCTCTGTGTCTGTCCTTCATTTCCGACTCCTCACTGCGTTTGCGGCCGCATATTCTATGACGAATATTGGTGGATTCGATGTATACTACCATCCCCTCACGTTTGGGCCATGAATTCAGGGACATCCTGTATACATATGTAAGGGTAATAAATCTTTCGGAATTGTATTTGATGAAGTGAATCTATTCTATTCAAATTCAATTCCGAAAGATTTATTTTCGAAACTTGACACAAAATTTTATTTCACTAATAGAGAACACAAATTTAAAAGCTATCACTGTTACCAGCTATATACTTAATTCTACATAATATTTCATAATTTTATGACTATTTTATACTATCTGTGAAAAAATCTCATTTAACATAATCACTAATTATAACCAGTTTCATTTTCTGAGGATTCCTTAGCGCGATGTGCTGATCAGTTTTTCCGCATACTGTCAATGCCATATCTTATGCCCTTTATAAATATCGCTAGAGTATGTCCAAAGTTGAAAAGGTATCTTTCTTCGACCTCAGTGGATTTAATCGAAGCATCATTATCATCTTCTCCTTTGCTATCATGATTACTTTAATCATTGTGTTCGTAAACGCATAATATTATTTTTTTACTAATATTATTTTTTTTTGGAATTATTCGGTTTAATTGGTTATATGTGGTTATATGACCCCAGGATTATAATTTTTTGAATTACGGTATAACAGGGTTTCGAATTAACTTAGTACTTTGTACGATATTTTTTATTGAGTCTTAAAATTAAAAGAAATTACTAACTGTACGGAAAGTTTGACCTAAAACTTTGTATTAACTAGTTTATGATATATTTTTCTAAAACAAAAAATCTTTATAAACTCTACAAAGTCTAAATCGCCTAATCAGAGTTTGAAACTTTTTATCAAAAGTATATGTGTCAGTTGAGACACGTATGATTACATATTCATTGATCGTGATTGATATATCCTATCAGCAATAATGAGTTTTTTTTATTTTAATGTAAGATTTCTTTTTATAATTAATTATAGGAATTATATTTCGCTTTTGCTACGGATTATATAAACTATTTTAATCTTACTGCTTTGATTTCCTATTTGTTGTTCCTTAATCAAGCATCATTTTTGTACTTTCAGGCTCTTTGGAGCTTTCGCCATGGATGTCATCGTGAGCTGTGCATTTGGAGTAAAACTTGATACCCATAAAGATCCTAAAAATGCGTATGCTATGAATGCGCGAGAATTGTTCTTCAAAGATTTTAACTGGAGAACTGCCCTTATAAGTATGCATTCCTAATGAGAAATAATGGAATAACTGCATTATTCTTAATACTGTTTTACGTTACTGTAGATACTGAGGTTGATTTTGTTATATGACGCTGATTTGATATGCAAATGAACCTCGTGTAAATTTGCATATACATGACGTGTAAAACACGATGAATAAATGGTGGTGACCGTGTATGTTGCTCAATAATTATATATGCATACCGTTTTATGAGCACGAACCGTTTGATATGCCACTGAGGATCAGCAGGTTTTGGGAACGGTCCATTGGTGTCCTTTCCGACGCCCAGTATTCCGAGTCACAAAGTAAAAATATATGAAAAGCCAGAGGATTTAGCATTACTCAAAAGAGCATCTGTGGGGTGAAATAGCGCATGGGAGACAGCCTCGCTTGAGACGTTGCAGTACGTAACAAAATCTTAAAGTTCCTACCGCACACCAGATGTTATCAAAAAGGTTCGCACAATAATTGACCATTGTGCTCGATGTAGGACGTTCTTGATAACATCCGGTGTGCAGCTGAGAACTCCAAATGCCAGTGGAACAATATCAATGGCAACAATGCACCTTCCCAAAATCTGCCGATCTCTGGTCACATATCACACGGTTCGTGCTCACAAAACTGTATGAGTATAACTATTGAAACACATACACCGTAGCCATCATTTATTTTCTGGATTGCAGGGTTTTATCAATGGACAAATTCCGAGAGAATGGTCGCCAAAAGGATGAAGGGGTCTCAGTCTACTGTCCACAATATCATTTGATGCAATCTGCTTACAGCACACGTCCACAAGTTGCTGTCTCGCCACGCAATGGAATGGCGTACAGATTGCAGCAAGCTGTATGAACGTTACCTAGTTAAGGAGGTAGACAAGTGGCAAAATGTGGCCACAATGGATGAGAGATACGTAACCGCAACAAATCTCTATCAATATATTACCGACTAATCAACCAAACAGCTTATCACAAGTGGTAAAGAAAACGTACTGAAAGTTTTCGCAAAGGTTTCATAGTCACTGATGTATACAGCTATAACAGGAAGTTGCAAATCCGTAGAGTGGAAAAGAAGGCTAAAGTGAACTCTCTATCTACTGTCAGACATCCTGGAGCCAATATTCGGGAACGAATTGCTTGCCTTGTAAGTATGGTATGGAAGTTAACACAGTATGATTCCATCAAAACATAGCTCCGAGTCTTACCTCAGCATCTATGCGCACATACTATCTTCAACGAATGACAGAGGAAACTGTAATTCGGATATTCCTGTGAAATCACCAGATGCTTCGCACGTGAACTTTGCCGCATTTGGATCCTTGACAGGGTATGGCTCTCCCGCACACGGGGTACCTTGCTTTATGGCCCATCAAATATCACGGTATCAAGGCTTTACGTTCCCTCCGAAAGGACGGTAGCCTTTTAAAGCAGGCTTTGCCCCTACTGACCGAGGGGAAACGGGAGTTTTAGGGAGATAAATCTCAACATTGGCCTAGGCAGGACTGGAACCTGGAAACTGCAGATTACAAGCCTGGCGTGCTACCGATTGAGTCAACTCCGCCCCATCGATCAATGAACTTTCGATTTTGTTGATTGCAAAAAAATCACTTCCTATCATTTAGCTTTCCTGAGGGTTATTGTTATTTTTGGACATTCCTATCGCTACTGCTGGTTCTGAGCGTTCTTTTTCAAAGATATAAATAATAAAAAAACTATTTGAGAAGTACCGTGGCCCAGGAGAGGTTACAGAGTTGAACAGTATTTTGCCCGAAGTTGAGCTTTGGGGGGGGGGGGGAGAAATTGATAACTTTGCAGAGATAAAGGCTAGAATGAAAGAATTTTAAAAATAAACAACATGAGTGATAGTGACAGATTTCTTAACTTTTTTGTAAGTCCAGTTCTTCTTTAGCATTTTAGAGTACATTTCTTCATTTTGATTTTATTTTTGAAAAATTTAAATATCCTTCCAATGTACTACTATTACCTCATGCATTTCTTTTTCTTTTGAAGATCTCGTATTCTCTATATAACAAAATCACACGAGGTTGGCATATTAACAAGTTTCTTTTCTCAATTTTTTTTTTTTTAGTTTGGGGGAAAGAGGTTTGGGCCTACCATAAAACTTTGCCATGAGGCCCCAAGCCAATAATTATGCCACTGTTCCTAACTCTCTATATTTTCATTGTTTCGTTACATCTCATAAATATTTCACCACCTTCAAGCCGTGGTGGTCATTTAAACCCAGATTTTCTACCCTCCAATTTAGCTTTATGCAGCAGTTATTTAATCTTGGAGAAAATCAACTTGCATGTTATTTATAGGTTTTATTTATGGTATTTACAGAGTTTTTCAATTTGACATCAATTTCAGAACAATTAACATTGCGAGGGTGGATCATTCAATTCGTGGAATACCGTCGCCAAACTTTAGCAGCTTTTCGTACGAGTTAATGCATGATATGTAGTAGCACATCGACTCTTCAAGGGCACGAAGCAGTTTGTGCAAGTGGAAAAACATTGCGAAATGGTCATAAGTAACAGCAGAACAGTAAGCAGTCAATCTCTGTCGTTTTCTCGTTTTGGAAAAGTGTTCGTAATCATGTGTGATAGTTTTCAGACTATGGCTCATATGGAAACTGAACAGTGGTATGTGATACATTATTTTGTTTAGCGCAGGGGCGGATCCTGAAAGTGTCTTTACGGGAGACGATTTCGAGGTTGGGTTCCTTTTCGAATTAACAGGTCCACTGGCGAAAACATGGATTTTGCAACTTTACTAAGCCTTCTGGCCGAAAAACAGCCAATTCTCTTTCTAAATTCTTTCTATTTTGGGAACAAAAGCATTTTAATAAAATAATATTGCACCCATCCCTCGATTTACAATGGTAGATAGATTTCGGGATATCACCATATAAATCGAAACCAACAACTTATTGAAAAATCCTTGTTATTATGAATAAAACGTACATTGAAAGTTTTATTAATGCATATATATCTCAAATCTATCTCTGATTATCAATCTCGCATCTTATTTTGTTGTCAAGAAAATAAATGAGTCATTATATTTTCCTACATCATTCCTGGTCAGGTACATTATCAAAGATGCAAGAACTGGAAAGAGTCCACGTAACCGATGTACCGTGAACTGAAGTCGAATATTCCTCATGTACTTCATTATGATGTTCATCGCAGCTAATACCAGAAGCGTAACTACAGGGTGGCAGAGGCGGCAAAATGACAGATATCAACGATGAAAAATTATTTTGAAAGTTAAATATTGGAAGCTCAGGGAAGCACGCAAAATATAGAATGGAACAGTAATCAAGGTTTTGTAATCCAAATTGAAAATAAAGTTTAATTTCAATTTGGATTTTGTTTTCGTCGCGGCTGCACCGAAGCTGCAGTGATAATCATCTCGCGATAAAATTTGTTGATGTTCAAAAAGCCCTGACAAAATCTAATCTGTTGAATTCCGAATCAGAAGAAAGGGATGAAACGGTAGCACTGGCAAAACTTCTTGCAAACTATAATTTGTTTGTCTCGTGGTATTTCATTGTAAGATTTTACAGTCCATCAACAGGGTCTAAACATTTTTCAAAAGCAATCGACCTGACAGATACTTCAAAACGCTTTGTGTCTTCAAATATATCGTAATAATTTTGAGGATTTGAAGGAAGAAGAAACTAATACTGCGGCAATTTGGTCCATTCATCTTAAATTTCCGCAGACTCGTCATAGAAAGGTGAAAGACATTTTGATGAACTCTGTGAAGATGTACGATTAAAAGATCCTGAAAGTTTGTTTCGAGTGAATATGTTTATTCCCATGTTGGACATAATCATAAATCAATTTATATGTCTGTTCAATATTTTGCATGAAGTTGTTTCAAACATTATTGTTTTGAATCCAACATCCTTGTCAAACTTAAGTGAAACAGATCTTTTTCAAACAGCTACAGAATTTACAAATAAGTACAAAAGGAATATTTCTGCATCATTTTCAAGAGAGATTCTCAGTATGCGATCAGCTCTTAAAGATGAAATCCAAAAGGTAACATCGATCAAAGAATTTTTCGACTTCGTCGATTGTAATAAACCACTTCCTATAATTTAGCTTTCCTGATGTATGCATCGCTTTATTGTTATTTTTGACCATTCCGTACCACTTACTGCTTATGATGAGTTGTTCAAAATAATAAAAAAAAACTACTTAAGAAGTAGCATGGCCCAGGAGAGGTTACATGGTTTGTCTATTCTATCAATTAAACAGTCTTTTGCCCGGAAGATGGACTTTGAGGAAATAATTAAGGACTTTGCATAGACGAAGTCTGGAAAGAATTTTAAAACAAGGAACATCATAAGTGATATTTCAATATCACTAAACTTTTGTGTAAGGTTTCATTTTCCTTAGCAATATGCATCTTCGATAAGTTTGGGTTTGACGGTCTTGATTTAAAGGGAAACAAAAATAAATACGAATTTAATTTGGAAACCCATCGACGATATTTATTAAATATGGGAATTCATTAGCATTCTTTAATTAAAAGAATTTCAAAATTACTTCACTTGAAAGATTATTGTTCTGTGATAATCCCGTTTTGGGAAATCAAATGACCAAATGCCTCATGCTCCTTGATCGATGATCATGATGTATTTTAACCTGTCTGATCGAAGTTTTGTGAACCCACTAGCGTATACATAACGCATTCAGTAGATTCGTAAACGTGAATCAACTTTTTCACTGTTTTTCTTCGGACTTCAGGGGCTTAAACCAGTGATGATGCCCCACCTCCCCTCCCCCCTGGATACGCCACTGATTTAGTGAGGCTTAAGTGGTGCACAGATAATCGCAGAAATGACTCGGGCATGGTGATTTATTATCACTAATCCATTTGTTACGTGTTAGTTTTCTTTTAGTTTCGCAATTAATGGTATTATTTTATTTTTATTAACAGTTGGAACCCGATGCATAATTAGTATGTCATCCTTATTATATCCAACTTCCAACACCGACAAAATATTACGCTATTTCTAATTTTCTGTACCAAATATAATAAAAAATAACCTTCTGCAATGGGTGGGACATCACAATTGAATTTATCAGTGTGCCCATTCCCTTTTTTTATCATTGTATCGTAATAATTCATTACAATATGACCTAGGTTCATACACTATGATAGGTTTGGTTTTATTAACGCATCTAATTGCTATCAGCCAATATAAATACAGCTTTGCTTGTTAAACCCGACCTTCTAAACTGTGGTAGAAAGCGGACTTTGAACTGTATTGTTTTGAAACTGTATTGTTTATGCAGGGACCACTTCATGCAGCCCGCAGCCAAACAATATTGTAGGCGGGAAAAAAGATGACCAGAAACTGCCAATAAAAATCCTATAAAAAAATATAAATCCCACGAAGTCCTATAAAATGATTCTACTACGTTTAATAGAATCTTTCGAATCCAATTTACCAAAATCTCCATTTCTCATTTCATTTTTTTAAATCTCTATAATTGTTTTACGATATTTAAATAAACTTTATCACAATGCAAAAAATAACTAATTTTATTACAATATATTTCGTTACTTTCTTCACTTCTTTATGTTCACTTAATTGTTTTTGTGCAAAAATTTACATAAAAACCTTCCGATATTTTGCAGTGATAGCTCCATCTATAATGAGATTTTTCAAGATCTCAGTGTTTTCACCTCAATGTACAGACTTCTTCCGAGATGCTGCTCTTGAGATCGTCAGGCAACGAAGGCTTAAAGGAGAGGTAAGTTTCTTTTCCAGCTTAAATGAAAATAAAATCTTTAAGTTCTAAAGTGAATCAAATAGGATTGGGTTATTTTACCTCTGAGCGGCACGTTTTTAACATAATGATCTAAATAGCCATGTTACAAGAACTCAAAGTGCTCAGAGAAATTTAAGTGATGGGAACCGACTGGAAACCTATTGGGAAACAAATAGTAACAGCGAATCAAGCCCATCCAGCGTTTTTTATTAGCTTGCACATGGCTTTAAATTGTAAAGAGAATCAAATTATATTAAGTTGCTTTGCTTCCATGCGGCGCTATTTTTACACACAGTGAGCTAAATGGATATGTCACGAGAACCCCAAGGGCTCACTGGAGAGCTGTTAGGAGACAGATTGCAGTTTCTCGTCAAGGCCATCAGCTTGCTCTTTAGTGTGCACAAAGCAATACACGCAAAGACACGGCTTAACGTCCCATCCGACGGACGGCGGTATTTCCAATCCCATCGGTGTCCCCTTTCTCACAGACGACATGGTGGGATATGCAGAGCAATATATCAACGGTAACAGAGTTGTAACTCGTACCTGGGATCTTCCTTCTACATGGGCTAAATGGTCTACTAGTCTGGAACTATCCTGACTGAGCTACCCAGCTCCTAATCATATATCGTATGAACAAATACTGAGAATATAAAATGTTTTGTTGAATGTAAAATAATAATTGTTTCACTCATTAAAAAAGATGAAAAAAATGTAATATTCAAGGAAGCTGAATTTGAATTGATAAATTGAATTTTTCTTTTATCCCCAATGGCGGAAAACGTTTCTTTCATTTAGGCATTAGTTACGAAAAAAAATTGCAAGCAGAAATGCTTTCTGAATTTTGATTTCGAAGTTTCGCATTTATGCAGAATTTAAGTTTAAACATTATTTATTTAAAATTTAAAAATAAATTTGTCTGTATGTAATGATGAGCGAATAATATGAAACATGGCCTTAGGAAAACTAAACTGCAGTAGATAAATGCAGTAATCTTTTCTCAGGATACATGATACCAGCTATTGATATGATCACAACATATGTAATAAACTTCTTAGCCAGTAATAATTTATTTGATCACAGGTTCGAAACGATTTTCTTCAGCTGCTGATGGATGCATCCAATGAACAACAAGCTGAAGACAGTCTTAAAGATGAACCCAAGGTGGATTATGGGCATGAGGAAGGAAATGAAAAAATTTTCACCCAAAAATATAAAAACAAAGGTAAGCCAAAGAATGAGATCTAATGACCCATTTCCTTTCGTATGCATAATTTTCGAATAGTCCCCACTTGAGTAATGTCCCGGCCAAATAGGAACTATTCAGATTCCTAAAAAGCTGAAAGTCGTTTGTGACAAATTTTAAGGGATAGTTTACAAAGAAAACTTTAATACAGAAATGTTTTTCTTAGTTGATTGAACATATTGTTATAACTAGGTAACTAAAAGCAGAAATAATAAAAACATTGTCGCCGTTTAGCGCGCTGCAACTCTAGCTGCTGTAGAGCATCACTAAGTGATTAAGGTCTGGGAAACCGTAAAACATTTTGCTAATATTTTATATTTAGATGAAAAAAATTAATGAACTGCAGAGCGAGTATCATTTCAGTAAACGAGTAGTGCAAATGACGTTATTTAATTGCACAGCTTTTATGAGTAGTTAGGTATAAAAAACATTTGAATTCGCTTTTTACAACAACTGTACTCAGGGGCGTAGCCATGGGGGTGATGGGGGATTGGGGGTAGCCTCCCCCTCAAAGTAACTCGGAGTTGGGCAAAATTCGAAGCGACTTCTTAAAATCTAGGTGAGTTGTAAATATTTGCAATTTTTTTTTGGAAAATTAAGGTGAGTTGTTAAAATTGAGGCAACTTGGCAAATCTAAGACAGTTTGGAAAATGGAGAGACGGCAAAATTTAGAGCAGTTGGCAAAATTCGAAGCCGCTTAGTAAAATAGGTGAGTTGGCAAAATCGAGACAACTTGGCAAAATCTTAGGGAGTTGGCAAAATACGGAGTGACTTGGCAAAATCTTGGGGAGTTGGCAAAATTCGAATCCACTTGGTAAAATACGGGTGATTTGTGATAATTGGGATTGTGTGTGTAAAATTAAGGAGAAATGACAAAATCGAGAAAACTTGGCAAAAATCTAGGGAAGTTGGCAAAACTGGAAACCACTTTGATAAAGTACAGGTGAGTTGTAAAAATTGGGATTGGTTTTGTAAAATTAAGGAGAGTTGGAAAAAACCAAGAATCTAGGGGAGTTGGCAAAATTTGAATATCGAGCGAGTGGGAAAATTTTTGATTTCTCAACCCCCAACCAACCATAGTCCTTCGCTACGCCCCTGATTATACTACTACATATGATATACTATATATAGTGGTATGGTGGTAAACCAGCTAAGCTAAACTATCTTATATCAATTCAATGCGTAAATATGTTATTTGCAATTTAAGATATATTGCTATTTATTCTTTCTTATAAAAGAATTATCAGACAGACAAGCATACATGCAGACGCAGACTGGTAAGGTGCGCTGTAGCGTATATGGCCCTTAGTGCCGCGGGCCCTTGAGAACCTCATAACAACAGGATTTCTTTTAATAATAATAATCATTGTTTTCAAAAATTCCAGAGAATCGGGAAAAACCAAGTTTAAGCTCCACGTACGAACTATTTGAAAAACAAGATTTGAAATCTTGAAAGTGAAACCGAATTTTTTATCGCAGCCTGTTCCCTTTTTGTTTTGACATGTATGTATGATGACATGTATGACATACATACATACATATATGGGCTTATCAAAATAATGGAAACACCGACTGCAGTACACACAATGCGTCGTATGCTTATCATAAGGACGACGTACCCGCGATATGAGGTATATAAGGGGGAGAAGTACGATGTCGGCTATCACGTAGCAGTGCCACAGGCGCAGATGAAACAGCTGTTGTGGTGTATTTGTCGACAATGTCAGATCTCAATGACCTCCAAAAAGCATGATCATTGGTGCGTGCCTTGCGGGAGCTTCAGTAACCAGAACGGCGGAAATAGTGGGTGTAACACGAGGAACTGTATCAAAGAGTATGACTACCTATCAAAAAGGACAGGGCGTTGCCTCCAAACGTGCAAATTGTGGACGCCATACGAAGTTGTCTGATAAGGATAGGCGAACGTTGGCACGGATTGTACAACGGAAGCACAAGAGCACGGCACCGCAAATAGAAGCAGAGTTGAACACCTGTTGGAATGATACCGTTTCCGTCATAACAGTTCCTCGTGAACTTCATCGTGCCGGTATTCACGGTCGTGCTGTAATCCACAAACCTCTGATTATCAACATCAATGCAACAAAGCGTGAAAGGTGGTGCAAAGCACATAAAAATTGGGATGCTAAAGACTGGCAACGTGTCATCTGGTCTGATGAATCGTGCTACACATTGTTTCCCACCTGCATTGTTTCCCACTACACTTGTTTCCATTGTAGAGTGTACGTCTGACGAAAACCTGCAGAAGCGTACCACCCCGACTGTTTGGTTCCGACTGTGAAGCATGGAGATGGATCCCTAATGCTGTGGGGTGACATATCATGGCATTCCTTAGGTTCATTAGTTATTCTGCAGGGTCGTGTCACATCCGCAACATACGAATCCATTCTCGTGGACCACCTGCACCCAATGTTGCAGGCATTGTTCACTAATGACCATCTCTGGTTTCAAGCGGATAATGCGCCCGTGCATTGTGCAAAACGCGTCAAGTTGTTGTTTGCAGAGCATGAGGATGAGGTGCAGTAGCTACTCTGGCCACCTCAATCTCCAGGCCTCAATATTTTTGAGCATTTGTAGGAATATCTGGAGCGCAATGTCAGAACATACTTTCCACCTCCAGCATCACTGGCACAGTTGGGCCATATGTTACTGGAAGAATGGTCCCACATTCCATTACCGTATGTGCATGACTTGTATAAGTATATTCACATCGAATTGCGCTTGTTCTGAACGCCCGAAGTGGGCCTACCGCTTATTAATAAAATGTTCTCCATAAACAGTATGTGTTTCCATTATTTTGATAAACACCTGTACAACAGGTGTTTATCAAAATAACCTAACAACTGATTTTGCATGAATGCATGCATGTATATGCATGCATTCATGCAAAATCCTGATGCAGCCATTTGTTACGGAGGTAAAATCAAACTATTATTAAATCCGACTTGTGCAATTCAGTTTTTCAATCACTTTTGTCCTGAGCTACATCTGCTGCATCTGGACACTGTAGGTCAATTCTAAAAAGTCCTGTTTAGCATTGTCTGCCCACCGCATCCTATGCCTCCCCTCTTCCTGGGGCTTTTAGGCGCATCCTTCATAATTTTATTCGCTAATATGCAGCAATGCATATAGGCAACATAGCCAAACCAACGGAGTTTCCTTCTGCATGATCGGTAACCTCAGAAGTGGTTACCGACGTTGCCTGACGCCATCATTACTTACAAAGTCAAACTACCTAATGCCCAAGATACTGCGTAAACATCATGAATCAAAGGCCTCTTTTCACTACCATAAATACTACTATAACTTCGATAAGCATATCCTTTTGTTGGATGTTTTTAGGGCAACATTCCTTTAAAGGCTAGTTCACAATCATTATGCACTAATTCACGATCATTTGATCCATTACAACAATCTCTACCTAATTCTTGTATGTCTTATTCTGAGTTCTACTAAATAACTATTGGAATTGAGATTGCGAAAAAGCACAAACATTGAGATTGTAGGAATTCCAAAATAGCCACAAGAAAATGTACTGTGGTTATTGAAAAGGCTCAAATCTTCTTTATCTTCATGGGTTGGATGAAGTTGATGTAGCCCATAGAGTCCCAAGGATAAAACTAAACCTATTATTGTTAAATATATATAAAAATACTAATATAAGGAGTAAATGGATTCAAAGTGCAAAAAAGGAAGGTAATTTATAATGAGACATGATAAGTGATAAATTTAAGGATAATAAGATATTTCTAAAATGAGCATCTTACTAGGTTTACTAAAAAGCTATTCTATGTATATAGCAAAATAATTTTAAATATCCCATAATTATGATTATACACGGATTAATGAAGGAAACATCTTTTTAAGTAAAAAATCAAACTTCAAATGTGCACAGAATAAAATTTGAGGAAGACTTAAATTAAATGTGCAGTGACTTTACACACGTCTGATGATATGACAGAGATTGCAGGAATTCCAATCATTAAAAAACGACTTTTTTATTGAAGATAAAACCGCTCTGCTTGAGTGTCCAAATGACTTCCAAACAGTTTTGCATGAGGGAAATGAAGATTTTAATTTCATTCACTCCAGTATCAGAAGTATTAGACAAAACTTTGCTGAGCGCTTGTTGATCCTTAAGGACGTTCTTCAGAATTTGGATTTGATTCTCCTGTCAGAAATGTAGATAGATGAAGAAATTCATCTGTATAAAATTAAAGACTTTAATATGTACTACCAGTGCAGAGCTTCAAACAGATATGGTGGTGTGATTTTGTATGTGAGGGCTGATGACTTTCATTTTCAACAAGAAGAATTTAACCTACTTTGTGCTGAGGATGTTCACTTGACTCAGTTTTAAATACTTCTGTTATTCTTATTTACAGATCTCATACTATTAATATAGATATTTTAACACAGAATTAAAAACATAATTAAGATCTATAACTTCTAAGAACGTATTTTTGGTAGGAGATTTAAGCATTGATTTGATGCAAGATTCTGTTTTTGTATCGACTATATAAGTACTTTAACTGATTTTGGTTTTCAACAGTGTGCAGATGTATCCACTAGAGTAACACAAGTTAGTTCAAGTTTATTGATCATGTTTTTGTTAGAAATGGCTCTGGGTTTGTTTATTAAGTGACTGTTTATCAATATTCTCTTACAGATCATTTTCCTATAATATGTAAAGCTAATTTAAAATTTGAAAGGGGAAATAGAAGAAGGAGTAATTATGTAATGAGATCAGTTGATTACATAAAATTTGAAACACGTATTAAGAACTTAGATTTCAATAATATCGTTGAAATTGATGGAGATTTTAACACTATGTATTGTAACTGTTTCTCTAAGGTAACTTAAAAAACAAGCTATATAAGAATGAGTAATAAAAAAATTTAAAGGTAAGTAACCGTGGATTGCAGATGAACTAATGTTTTGTATAAATGAAAAAGAAAGGCTAATAAGCAATTCAAGAAATAACCTGGAATACCACAGTTTGAATTATACTATAGAAATTATTCTAAATTTGCAAAAAAATGGATTAAGGAAGTGAAAAAATAAATTTTTTCTAATAAATTTCAAAATTGTGTAAATGATAAAAAGAAACAGTGGAAGTTCATAAATAATATCTTGATCTGAAATAGAAAGGAAAAGTTTTACCTGAAAGAAAAACTTCTGTTACCTTGGTTAATTAAATGAGTTCTGGTTTCATTGTTCTCGAGTGTAATACAAGTAAACAAATGAAACATTCTAATAAGCCCCCCCCCCCGAATCAATTTACTTTAAGACATTCAAAAAATTGTGTTTTTTTCTATGATTCTACTGACAATCAGATAACTAATATAATAAATAAATTAGATAACAACAAAACAGTGGGTCATGATGGGATAACTGTTAAAAATCTAAATATTTTCTGCAAATATTATATTCACATTTTGACATATCAATTATATTATATCAAATGTTTCAGTTCAGAATGGGTTCTTTTATGATTATTTAAAAAAAGTTTTAGTTTATACTATTTATAATTAAGGAGACAGAAATCACATAAACAATTATTGACCTGTGCTACCAATTTTTTCAAAAGTGATTGAAAAAATCGTTAAAAAATTATTGACTTCTTCGTAAAACAATTTTTTCATGATTCTCAGTTTGGTTTTAGAGAGAACAGAAATACTGAAAAAGCTATTTCAGATATAACTGGAAAAAATTATTAAAAGTATTAAAGAAGGCAAAAAAACTAGCTGTTTTTTTATATTAAAAAGTCATTTGACACAGTTAACCATGACCTTCTGTTGAAGAAACTTTACATTAGTGATATTGTTGTGACCACCCTGAATATATTTTAAGGCGGCACGCACATTAGAGGCCGTGATTTCTTTACGTTTGTCAAGCTAAAGCGCTTTCCCGGACCCAACATTAAAATTAACAGACATTTAGCAATAATCGAAAACTAAGATAATTTCACAGGTAATAAAAACACAACATTTATTAACAGATCAATTTAACACATTACACACAACTAGTTACCACTTTTGGGACGATTTTAACAAGCGCCCCTGGCACTGGCCTTTGCAATCAAGGGAAACCTTAGGAGTGATGGAGGTCAGTTCAATAAATGTTTTTTCTGAACGAGCTACTCGTTCAAGAGGCTAACAGACATCGAATAGTTTATGGTTCAATCCGCAACAACGTGACGACGATACACAAAGTACATTCGTGTGGGAAAAACGAACCAGATTCGAACAAAATGCACCCCCTACCTCATTAGTTCAGATGTCCACAGGGAAAAAGCATCGTCGCTGGGTCATCCGCTGCTGGTAGCTGGAGGCTCGTGCTGCTTAACACTCTCGTTGAGCATTTACGTTAATACTTCGAAAATGCTGCAGCTCTCACTTGAGACGACCACAATTTTCGTCCTGCTTTGCTCGCTGCAACCCAAAGAAGAAGACCAAATGTCCTTTAGCTTTTCCTTTTTGGTTGTTCATCTCACTGACCCCCTGGTGGAGGTCACCCCACCGGCTCGGCGTGGACGCTGCTGGTTGACCAGAACAAGTCGAGGTGCGAATCTCGCTATCCCTCTAGCACTTGTTGTTGACAGCGACAGGTCACGTAGACCACCCTTTGATACCTGGGGGGCCAACGGATCCGTCGCGAACTTTCCACGCCGGCAGCGAGGTTCTTCCTCAACAGGAGCTGGGTGCAACAAAATGGAAGTGATGCTAAAATGTCACTGTTAATTGAAGACAATGGCGTCCAATAGTCCTTCACTCTAACAGTCGTGTCCACGTGATAAAATTATTGGCATGAAAATATAAGAGGTATTTGTCTAGAATGATTTAAAAGTTACTTAAAAAATAGAAAACCAGTGTCTATATTGAGCTTCAGATTGGTGTACCGCAAGGATCAGTTTTAGTCCTGTGATGTTCTTAATTTATTTTAATGATTTTTGTAATCTTAATATTCTGGATCACTTACTTGTTATGCAGATGATGCAGTCATTGTTTATTCAGCCAACAATATAACCGAATTAAAGTTTATAGTTGAGCAGGATTTAATGCAAATTAATTACTGGTTCTATTTAAAAAATTATCCATAAATGTTCAAAAAACTAAATTTATATTATTTAATCTCATTAGGGATAACGCTTATTTTAGTTTAAGATATCATAATACTACCTGTGGTAACTATCAATATTGTGACTGTACATATTTATAAAGAGTAACCATTTTCAAATATCTAGGTGTAATTATAGATCAGGATCAGAAATGGAAATCACACGCAAATGTTATAACTGAAAAGCAGGATTATCTTGTATAGATAACTATTTAAAGAAAATTATGCCCGGAAAGTTTTGATTTTACTTTATTTTATATTATGCTTGGGTACATTTGGTTATTCAATATGGTATAGGTGGTTGGGGGGTGATACAGACACAATTAAAAAACAACTTTTTTTTATACATAAAAAAAAGTTGTGTTTTATACATAAAAAAGTTCATAAATTAGTCTAAAATGAAAAAAAGTCTTTTCTTTCATTAATATGTTAAATACTAATCACTTCTTAATTAATTTTATTAGATTCTGTTCTTTTTGTTTATTAATCAACATTGGATTTTGCATTTAATTTTACCTTATAATTCAAGAAGAGTTGGATTAATGTTTGTTGTGCCTTTGTCTTGTGAAAGTATTACGAAACACATTATTTCCTTTATGTCTCACCAAAATATTTTAATTTACTTGATTATAATAGTATAAGGATGGAAAAAAGTCTCATTGTTTAAAAAAGGTTTAAAGAAATTTGGTTTTAATATTCAGAATTTAGAAGAATACATGAAATGCTAGCTAGCGTTTATCTGTTTCTCCCTAGTTTTATGTAATACCATAGTTTACCACCACCACTAGAAAGTGTTCAATAGCAGAATCTTTTGATTCTTGGACAGGCAGATAGTCTGCCCCTTGGTTTCCAGATTGGTAATCTATTATTATTTTCTTTCTTTTCCTTTCTTTTGTGTTCTTATGTGTTTTTATGTGTTTTGTATTATTATGTATTATTGTATTGGAACCTGGGTGGGTCAACAATAAGAATTTCTTTGAAACAGAATTAGAAACTTGGTATTTTAAAGGGTGAACTTTATATGGGAATGAGAATAAAAATTAAATAAATATGTAAATCAAGTTCTACTTAAATCTTGAATTTCATCAATATTCGATCATTTTTAAAGAATTATTAATGCTGGAATATTTAACAGAAAAAATTACCAATCATAAGAATTTTTTTCAAAAGCTAATGAAAGGACAAGTATTTTTTTTTATATACAACTAGCAGATTTACCCGGCGTTGCTCGGGTCTGAAACGTTCTAAAATGTAAAGAAGATGGCACTCCCCAAGTCGCGAGCTTTTACTTGGCATAAATATCATTAGACTCGATTTCCTTCCCCTCCGGCAGGCAAGGATGGCTCAGTCAGTAACGCGCCAGATTCTTCACATCATAATCATCTTCTTCACATCATCACAACATAATCATTCTTCACATCATCACAAAATAATCGGTAGTTCCCAGGTTCGAATCTCACCAGGGTCAGCTTAAGATCTCTCTCCGCAAAACTCCACGCCCTGCCCACAGTCAGTTGGGGAACACCGATGGGCTTGGAAAGGCTGCCGTCTGTCGGATGAAATGTTAAGCCACGGCTCCGTGTGCGGGAGAGCAATACCCTGTGCACGTTAAAGAACACACTGGATGGCCTTGACGGGAGGCTATCATCTGTCTCCCAACAGCTGTTCCAATAGGTCCCCTCCCAAACCTTCTCTGAGCTTCGGGGTCCTTGTGACCTGACCATTTAGTCCCATGTATGCAAAAAAGTGCTGCTCAGAGGTAAAACAATCCAACCCAACCTTCCTCACCGATTGAAATTTTTGAATGGACATAGTTCGAAGTACCCATAATCCTCCCCACGACAGAAGTTTCTAAACCAAAAACCGGAATTCCCTCGCTCAGATAATCGAACATTTCAAATCACTTCGTATCCACCAGAGTTCCTCGGATACAATTTGCCAGGCATATGTAACTTTATAGTAAAAGAAAATTAACTATATTCTGATGTGCATAAAAAATGTAAAGTTACAAATAAATTATTATTGTTAAACAAAATTATTTATTACTCAACACAATATTTAAAACATTTATCAATTATTTGTATATACTTTTATCAGCTTTTGCATATTTTTCCAAATTGAGTTAAGGATTTTAACTTCTGATACGAATTTAGGTTTGGAAGCTTTCATTTCAACGAAGATTCTCGTGTTCTGTTCATGCTTAATTAGGACGACTTCAATATCCATGGACGCTCGCGCTCTTGACCCAGTAGACTGAACGATGAGTTTATCACGCGAAATCAGAAATAAGTTAGTTTGATGCATTTATTATTTCAAATTTATTGGTGGCAAGAGTTATTTTGAGTAACTCAACTATTAACGTTTAATCACGCGAAATCAGTTATTAGTTTAGTTTGATGTATTCCTTTTGCCAAATTTATTAGTGGTAACAATTATTTTGAAAAAAATTTCTAGTGTCAACATTAAGTCTATGGAGATTTTGAGAAATTCAAACCCGCCTACCCTCATTTTGGTTGATCCCAGCGAGTTCGCACATTGCCTATATTCTTCCCCTGGGTGAAGGGAACATTCTTGCAAAGTTTGGAGCCTCTAGCTCTTCTGGAGGCTGAGGAGCGATAATAAAAGGCTGAGGATATTTAAAATAGAAATTAATTATGCGTACAGATACACAAACAAACAAACAAACTTTCTTCTTTATATATTAGATTTACTAATAACTGGATATATTTAAGACATTTCTATAGTAATTATTTCAACTTTTTGTCGATTTTGACGAAACATTTTAAACATATTGGGTTTTTATTAACCATTTCAGCTGTTACACTTTGAACGCTGAATTTCAAAACGCCATTTACCTTCACCCTCATTTACATTAAATGATTATTCTGCAATATATTAAATAACAAGAATAAATATCCCCTCAATCAGCTGCTTGCCACAAAAGTCTGACAGGAGCCTGTCAGTTTATACGCCATAGAGAAGATCTGTGAGGAAGGCGAGGCCTCAGCAGAAAGACCACAAAAACATCCATACCTTACCCGGGGCTCGAACCCAGGTACTTTGATCAGTACCTAAGCACGCTGACTACCCGATCACGGAACGGCTGTCTCTCAATTTGCTTGCCATTAACATATCGTGGAAAGTTTGTAGCGTAATAGTAGAGTCCTGAATAAATTGGATATCAGAACAACTAATGCACTTTTTCTTTTGACAGGCCTTTCCCAAGATGAACTGGTGGCACAATGTGTGATATTTTTTATTGCCGGCTATGACACCACGGCCTCAACCCTTTCTTTCACAGCCTATCATCTGGCACTAAATCCCGAGATTCAGGAAAGGCTCATTGCAGAAGTTGACATGATTACGAAAGATAAAGTAAGAATAATTTCTTAATTACATGTTCGTGACAGTTATTCGAAATGTACTATTAATACTTTAGTCTTAAAAGAGAGTATTATTCTACTAAGCTATTAGAATATTTACTCTAGCAGCTTAAGAGATATTAAGGAATCAGTTGCAAGTAGGTAAATATTTTGGTTTTATAATCTGTTAACATAGGAGAATAAATAGAGGAGCTATGTAGCACAACAGAAAGTTGTACCAGATAATAGAGAAATTTTGCGTATAAAAGAGTTTAATAAAGTGTACAGAGAGTGAGGGTTTGGTGGGTGAACTTTTTTTCACACATATAACTTCACTACAAGGAGAAAAATCTAAATGATCAGTCACAAGAGTTCAGAGTTGGACCACTGGATAGCTTAGATGACAGCTAGAAGCTACTCGTAAATGCCATCCAACCGTAACTAGAACAACCGTAAGCTAGAACCTACAATGTAAATGCCAACCAACAATGTTTTTAGTTGTTGTTGTTGTTTTTTCATTGCTTGCAGTGAAGTTCGATATATTACTGTTATTAATGTTAACCGTATAACAGGATCAGAAATTAATTTGGAACATCCAAAAATTTAAATTAGCAGGAGCAGATGGAAATATTGTGAAATACTTAAAACTGTGAAAGATCCTGTTGCCACATGATTTATTAAAATGTGGAATATTTCTTATGAGAAATATATTGTTCCTGAAAATTTTGATTACACATTGGAAATGATCACACTTTTTGTGCTAATTATGAAGGCAGTAGTCTACTTTCTGCTCCTCGAAAGATTCTTTGCATAATTATGTTAATGTTGTCTAATGTAGTTAATTGACTATTTAGAGATGTATAATGTTCTTCAGAAATATCAGAGCAAGGATAAACCAAATTTTTCTCCTCAGGCAGATATTTGAGAAATGTTTCGGCTTTAAAAAATCTTGCAGTTATTAGTTAAGCAAATTTCAAATAGATGAAACTTGATTCTTGTTCTACATAATTCCTTGTTGATTATAAAGTTTTAAGGAATGACGAAAATTAATAATATAACGATAATTCTATAATGGCACTGGGGTCGTGTTTGAGAGTTGACATTTACGGTGAAAGTTTTAGCTCTGCAACTGTAGTCAGACAAAACCACATTTTGTCACCTTTTCAGTTTTAGAGGTCGATTTTGCTATGAAGAAAGTTTGACAGGGAGCACTAGGGGCCTTAGATTATCTGTAAGTCTCTGGGGTCGAATTTGTAGACAGATTTATCCCTATGGACATATGAAATTAAAGCTATTGATAAGTCTTATTGGATAGTACGTAAAATACTAAAAATTAATACTTTCATGAATACTTTTAGTGTGTGTGTCTGTTTGGTACTTCAATTCTTTTGAATGGTTGTGCTCTTAGCAAATTTCTCTGTTTAATTATTTTGGCAGCTTTGTGGCAATATGCGATATGAGATAAACAAGAATAGATATTGTTTCTGTGATTTTTAGAAATTTTTGCGTGAGAATATAGGCATCACTCGTATGTCTGCTGAGAAGCAAACCTACACCTTGAACGATCCTTTCCATCCTCCTTCCTTGAAAAGAGAGACAAAATTATTTTTAAGTAAATGACTTTACCTATCCATCTGGTCTCTTGCAAGCGTAGAATATCTACTAGTTTATAATGCTTGAATTCCTGCGTGAGGACATCAACAAAATAATCTCTATGTAACGTCCTCACGATCCACGTTCCAGCAGAGAAAAAATGATTACTAGGAATTTTTAAAGAAACTAGGTTTAATGAGGGAGATAGGGCCAACAATACAACAATATCAAACAACCCCCTAATCGCAGGCATGGAGCAAAGGTCCGTTCCCCCACTTTTAAAGATTGAAGCCACCCATGCTGGTACAGTAGGAACTTCACGCACCACCTCTTACCTTTTCAAGAACCAGAAACTGACCTGCCTGAGATACATTACTCCAGTCAAAGCCGTCTGAAGAGAAAGCCTGATGCCATGTGAGCCGCACAGCTACTGACGTCAGAAGCGGAGGCCGTGCATCACATCATAGCTTTCCGTCAGTGGAACTGATTTGTTTCTCTTCGATGTGTGCGTTTGTTAAATGATTTCATTTTTTCAACTGAATTGAATCAAATATCAATTATAAAGCAAATTATAATAAATGCGGAGAAGCATTTCATTCTTGCAGGAAATATTTCATTTTCACAGAAATGAAAAAATCTCATTTTTCGATGTCATAGACATGTCATAGACATGTCCTGTAGACATGGAACTCATGAAATGATAAGCTTATCCTGTGATTATTTACTGCTGATTTATTGATTTAACGCCCTGAGCGTGTGTGACAAATATTAATTCCATCTTTAATGAGGCAACAGAGTTGTCCCTTTCCGGATAGATGGCGCCACTAGTGCGAATCAAATAAATAAAATCCGGAAGGTTTATAATGTCACATAAGCTGAGAAAAGGTTAGCCATTGATGGTGTAGTGGTTAGCATAACAGGCATGTTTCCTGGAGACGGGTTCGAATCCCACTCATGGCAAAACCAAATTTTTTAGCTCATCATTTCATGTGTACTTACATGCTTATTCTAAGAATTCCACAACGGTATAGAAATATGCATTCTCATGCAGGAAAGATAACTAAAGCAATTCTTACTTAGACATGAAATGCGCATATTAGATTTATTCATGTAGTGAAACGCATATGGGAATATATATCATTGTCGAAAAACGTGTTCTTGCAGAGAAAAATAACCACCTTCGCCCTTATAAACTCACAGTTTATTTACGCTTGTTCAAAAGTAGCAGGAAAAATAACTGTAGAAATACACACGGACCCCTGAAAAGAGCATCAGAATGGGTCCGAAAATATAGACATCCTTAGTGCAAATCTACCGTTTTAACATACGTTTATACTATATGTGTTCATGCATGAAATATTCCACACCTTCCTAATTTCATCCATGTCATGACTTTTTAGTTCAAATCTTAATTGCACCCTGTCTATGAAAAATGCATCGTGCATTGACCGGGTTTGCTTTTTAGCAAAGTACAAGGTCATATCGCCACTCTGCGAAAGATCGTCCCCTACGCCATTTTCGCATCGAGGTGACCATCGGAAAGGGAACTGTCCCGCTGAAACTGTGTGTTATTGAGGGATTGGAATGTTATTAGTTGGAAAAAATAAAAGAAGATGAAACTTAAGTGATTGAAATGATACACCCCTGAATGTCATTTGAAAATCCGTGATGTTGATGCATGTTAACGTTATCACCACCTAACAAATGACGTGGGGATTAATGCTGCAGATTTCTTTTCGCATTACTTCTACTTCGTATCACATCGGGATTGAAACTTTTACACATTCTATTATTCTGTGAAATTCGTATTAAACGATACTTTCTTTGTATGTTTTTCCATTTTTACACTGCATTTTTGGTTACATCGGCACCGTTTTGTAAAACATGCAGCATACACACATTTCTTATGATATTAAATTAACAATTTTTTGTCTGGGTTCCTTCTAACAATGATTTTGTTTTACCCTTTCTAATGTACTTTATTTCCTTTTCTGGTGGGATAAAACTATATTTACCCGGTAACTGCTACATACTCTTTAATTGTGATGAAGAGTATAAGAGGACATTTTAAAATACTGAAACAAAGTGGGGGGTCGACAGCGTGTTGGGAACGTGACCCAAGGTACCTTCGGTGGAAATTTCGAGAAGGGTTGACCATTCAAGATGGCCGCTCAGGGGTGAGTGGGTGGAACTTTTGCTAAGAGTTTTAATTAATGAGGGTTTTTTAATAAAGGGGGATTGGGAGAACTTTTTAATGAATAACGGGTTTATAGGTTGGTCATCGAAGATGGTCGCCAAAGAGATGAGGGAAACTGAAAGTTGCCCCCGAAACCTTAGTTGGACTTTGCAATTATTTTGAGGATTGCATTATCCATTCTGAGAGGGGATGCTCTGCACGTTGCCATCAAAGTTTAGTTGGACTTTGTAATTAATAATAATAATAATATCTTTATTAAGCCTTAGTATGGTTATACACATAGATTACCCCGCTAAGCCTTATGACTTGTCAGCAGGATTCCTTTCAATCACACGACAGGTTTATTAAAGAATATGACATGTATAATGGAAAATAAACACATAATTAAAAAAAGAAACTAAAACAATAACAGAAAAAAAAGAAAAACACGTATTAAAACACAGACATGAAAAATTAAACACATTTATAAAATAAACCTATAAAATTTCGGATTACAGCACATATTGCACAAAACTATCACCTATTGTACAAGTCATCATTTCACAGTAAAATTGCACTTGCTTAAAAGATACTAGATACAGGATATGAGCCGTCCCATGGCCGAGTGGTTAGTGCGCTTGGCTACGGATCTAAGAGACCTGGGTTCGAGCCCCGGGTAAGGCATGGCTGTTTGTGTCGCTTTTCTGCTGAGGTCCTGCCATCCTCTCAGACCTTCTACTATGGCATGTAAACTGACAGGCTCCTGTCAGACCTCTGTGGCAAGCAGCTGCTTGAGGGGGTATTTATTAATTTTTATTTTACAGGATATGACTTTTTAAACATTACTTTTCAATTATTTACATCTAATAACCATTTCGAAACTTTAATTTTAATTTCTGAATAATTGCTCAGGCATAACAGATCTCTCGGTAGAGAATTAAAAATTTTGGGTATTTAATAACATATCCGCGCTTTTCCATAATTATTGTGAAAAACTGGTTCAACAAAATAATTTTCACACTTTCGTCTTGTATTGATCACATGTAAAATTTTCTCCTTGTATTCATTTTTAAAGTACATAATTTCTAATGATAGTTACATAAATATATAATACATAAATATAAAATTGTTTTGAGGATTGCGACATCGATAATAGCATCTGAGAGGAGGGTGGAATTATTCAGGTTTTTACAAGTCTGGATATGGTGATTGCATCATACGATCCAGAATTGCGCCATTTTCTGGGACTTGACTAGAATGTGCAACATTTTCTACATCTTTCTAGAATAGGGGTTCTCAATGTGGGGTACGCGGTAAAAAATTTTCGGGTACGCCATGAGTGTTCAAAAGTCGCTAGATCTCATTACCCATAAAAATGTTTAAAAATTTATAATATTTGTTAAATTGTTTGTCATTTTTTCTGTTTATCGATATATGTAATTTATGAATACAAAATTCAATGTATATATATATGTTTTCGTTTTTACCCATTGTTATACTATAGCTATAGTTTTATCTGTCTATACAAGAGGTACGCCAGTTGCATACACATTTCCAGGTGGTACATACGTGAAGCGTAAAAGATTGAAAACCACTGTTCTAGAAGATTCTATTACCTTATAGGATGCGAGTTCTCAAATATTTGGGGGATTTGTGGGGCGTCTGATGATGTCAGAAACCAAGATGGCCGTCGTGGGACTTAGAAAATTTTCGAGAAAGGATGACTATCCAAGGGGTGGAACTTTTGGTAAAGGGGGGGGGGGCTTTTTAATGAATAAGGAGATTATAGGTTGGCCATCGAAGATGCCTCCAAAGGGCGAGGGGGCGGAACCTTTGATAAGTGTTTAATAAAGAGGGACGCTTACTAATAAGCGTTTTTTAATGAGGGGTCAAACTTTTGATAAGCGTTTTAATTAAGGGGGCTTATATTAATAAATGGACCGTCACTTTTGATAAGTGTTTAATTAATGAAAAATAAAAAAATTCATTTATAAATATTCCCACGTTAAATTATAAGAAATAAAAATTGCGTAGGTTAATTTACATGAAAAAATTAATACAGGAGATATAAAATTTGAACGTTAAATTATAATAAAAAAAATGCCGGAAATTAAAATTCACACGTTAAATTATAAGAAATAAAAATAATAAAATTATAGAATTCAAAATGGCGGAAACCAAGATGATGGACTCCGGACTTAGAGAAATTTTAGGAGTTTGTAGTGACGACTGAAACCAAGATGGCGGAATTTAAAATGGAGGACTTAGGGTTATTTCGGATGGATGGTGAAGTCAGGATTCAAAATGGCGGACGTAGTGTGGTTTTTAATAAAGTGGCAGTAAGGGGTTAGTTATGAAATATGAATTATGAGATGTTAATTATGAACATGAATTATGAATATTAATAAGGACGACTTTCAGTTATGAATATTAATAGGGGAAAGTAGTGGGGGTGCATAAGTGGGCGTGGTGTGATGACGTCATAGGGGGAAAACACTAGTGGGGTTGGCCTATAATGGGATGATACTACTTGCCGCATACACTTATGCTGTGAGCTGAGCAACAGTAGAAGTAACTGAGAAACGGTAGTCAGTGAACATTCCATCATACCCTAAACTTATTCGATGGGTGACAGATCTGGGGAACGTTGATTCCGAGGAAGCATATTCACATTATGTAAGCACTCTCATAATATGTATATGATTATTTTTCTATGTGAGGGCGCATGTCTTGCTGAAAAATAGCATTTGGGATAGAGCATAGAAAAGTCAAAAGCTCTTGTCCCTTCAGTGGCCGAATAAAACAGCTGTTACTCAGGATATATTTATGAACAAAATTGTTCAATGTAGTTGAACTCAGTACACTCTGATTGCTCGGAGTTCCTAACTGTATGTAATACTTAAATCATGTTTTATACATACACAATATCAGCTAAATTCACTCAAAAATATTATTCCCTTTTCTTTTTTTAGACTGGAGAGAACTGCCGCACAGACTCACAATCTAGGAAATACAGGCATCACTATACCTAAAGGAATGCTTCTTACTTTACCATGCTATGCCATTCAGAGGGATCCAGCCTATTACCCAGATCCAGAAAAATATGATCCAGAAAGGTAAATTTTTCAATATATCAATAAACAATTAGTTGAAGAAAACTGGTTGTCCTGAGTGGGACTCGAACCCACGCCTCTCAGTATTTCAAGTGTTTCTTTTCTACAGAACGTTTTACTATGATACTTTATTAAAAAAAAGTAGTTTTCCTGTGATACGTTGAAAAGGACGTTTTCCTGTAATACTTTATTACTAGAAAAGGAAAAAGTAGTTTGCATTTGAAACTGATATTCCGTTCATTTCTAGGCATGTAATTGTGACAGTGAGAAACAAATAAATTCTATTAAGTCAGGTGACCAAGTGGGTAGAGGCTTGATTACTTGATCACAGCGATATAGTTTCGAGCATTGGATAAGGTATGGATTTTTTTCTCTGCGTTGTCTTTCTGCTGAGTACTCGTCTTTCTAGCATCTTCTCTAGGGCGTATTACACTGACAGATCTTTCTAAAACATAAAGCCATATGCTATAGGGAAAAGGTTGTTGAGAGCAGTTTCGTTTGCAGATGCTAGAACAGGGGTGGGCAACCATTTTTAATGTGCGTGCCAAAATCGCCAAATCTTTGAGGCAAAATTTCCTCACGTGCCAGCCAAAATTTTGGGAACATATACGCATTCCATCTAATCATGTGCAGATAATACTTCATAATCCTGAGTATTGATAATACATTTCACATAGCTTTAACAATATTTTATGTTATGCCAATGTAAAAAAATTTGCCTTTATATCTAATAAATTAAACATATTAATTGATAATAAATACTTCCAATCCGTATTTTAATGACTTACGATTTAATAAAATCCAAATTCACATATATACTCACTTTAGAAAACCGATAAATTCTTTACGAAATGCGAAAAAATATATAAAATGATGATAAAGGGGTCACGCCAGGTCCGGCTGCGATGATGGCGAATGATGCAACAACTGAACGGGAAAAACCTTATACGTCAGTATATCGCAGAGATAGGTAGCTTGGATATAGGATATTTGTTTCATTTCTTATTATTTATTATTACTAAAACAGTTGAAAGTGTTTATTTCTTTATTGCATTTTTATCTGGTATCGCTCTACTTAATAAAATTGTATTCTATTAAGTTAAAATGTACAACTCAGCGAAGATGTTGGGTATTTATTTATTTAATTATTTTGCAATGTGAGCCCTGGGTTGCGTGCCGGAAAAAGTCGTTGGCGTGCCACGTTTGGCCCGCGTGCCAAGGGTTCCCCACCCCTGTGCCAGAAGGTTCATAAAAGTTACAAACCCTGAATTGAATCGCTTCCTGTGTGGTTATACCCTTTATTGTATACTTGCATCACAAATTTTAGACGATCTCCCTACAGTGAGGGAGGGGGTTGGCTCAGTCAGTAACGTGCCAGACTCGAATAACCTCGGTGATCTGTAGTTCCCAGGTTCGAGTCCCACCTATGAGAGAGTTAAGTTTTATGTCCGTTAACCTGCCCTCAGTTTAAAAAGGGACACTGCTGGGGTTGGAATACTGTCGCTCGACAGATGGGACGTTAAGCCCTGGTTCGTGTGCAGGAAAGCCAAACTCTGTGCACGTTAAAGAAGCTGGATAGCCTTGACAGGAGGTTACCATCTTCTCCTAACATCTGTCCAGTGGGTTATCATCACCAACCTTCCCTGAGCCTTCGGGGTGCTTGTGACATGGCCATTTAGTCCATTATGTCTAAAAAAGTGGCTCTCAGAGGCAAACAATCCAAATCCGCAAAGTTCCAGGTATTTGCTCTCTGAAAGAAATAATTACCCTGTAATATATCATTTACTGTGAAACTATTGATCATTATTATTGAAGTGAATTAAATTTGGAAAAGAAAATGTAAATAGTATTAATTTTATTGTTGTATTAAAAGTAAATGAACTATGGCATGTTTGTGCTAATATGTATATGATAGGTCATAGCATGTATAATTATAATGTTTAAGTTGGTCAGTAGAAAAAATTAGGTATTTATTTCCTGAGATCCAAGATTGATAGATGAGTGCTGCTAACTTATAAATATATGTTTGCCTTCCGGCTCTGAAAGTTCTAGGAATGAGACCAGGCTGGATGTTCACAGATGACAGACCAGGAGATGAAGAGAATGTAAAATCATTTTGAGGCAATCCCGCCGGATGAAATAAAGAAGGGTAAATTTCTGGAAGCTGGATTAAGAAACTAAGGGTGTCATCTTCAGAGTTTTTGTGGATAAATCGTGTGGAGAGGCATGCTGCGGAATTATAGGGTGTGGAACCTGTGTAAAAGTTGCGGTTCATAAGGATGCAAAGGTGACCACGACCAAGCTGAACACAGGTTCAGTGAATTCCTAGAAGGAGGCAATGTCTTAAAACAAGACTGAGAAAAGTAAATAGTCAGTTAAAAAAATGCTGAATATGTAGATATTTCTAAAGATTACGTAATAACATTTTCTACTCGGTAGATTATAATGATTATAATGATCTGTGGCGACGGTCACAGACAGAGAAGCCCTTTGTGATATAAACAATTCCAGAGAGCAGCTACCAGAAGATTTTGTTAAAAGAAAATGAGATTTCTGGAAAACTGTTTGAACAAATATAGTACTGAAATGTTGGAAAACAATGACACTGAAATTTTGAGTTTTCGCGACGATCAAATAGTAGTGAGTGAATGAATTTGAATTTTAATCACGAACTTTGCAGAATAGAAAATTTGAAACATTTCTATTAGCAACATACTGAAATTTACAACGATTACAAATTTTCGTTGAAGAATCCAAATCGATTCTATTGAGGAAGAAAAAATACTAGTTAACAAGTATTTACTTCTTAACTAGTAATTTTTCTTCATAAATAGAAATGATTTACAAGATTACGTTCTAAGAAAGATTTAAAAGTTCTAGAGCAGCTTGAAGATTGAATTTTCGTATTTTCAGGTTCACTCCAGAAAACAAAGCAAAGCGTCATCCTTTAACTTTCTTCCCCTTTGGTGCTGGTCCCAGGAATTGCGTAGGAATGAGATTCGGTCTAATGGAAGTGAAGTTATGTCTCGTCCGTCTACTGCAAACCTTGAGATTCAAGAGATGCCCAGAGACTAAGGTAATCTTTTCCCATCAATGGTCACATCGTTTTGTAAATTTTAATGTCACGTTGTAGTATAACGCTTACAATTTTCCACATTCGAAAGAAGGGATCAACAACGTTTTCTTCAAGAGGTTCGCCTTTAAACCTAAATTTTCGTTCTAGGACACTTGAAAGAACTGATTGAGGAAAATGACTTTGATTTTCTCTAATTTCCAATACTGATTGCATTTTATAGTTCCAATGAAAAGGATTTCATTTACGTTTAGATTTTAGTTTGTTAGTTTTGATCATAGCTCATAATACTTGTGGTTAGACAGAAAATATGTTAACGCAAATATTTAATAGTTAAAATTGTGTTCCCTTTAAAGAGAGCTCCTGAATTTTTTTGCATCCCTTGAACAACTTGATAAACTGGTATTCAAATTCGAAATTTCTGAATTCAGTTCGAAAAGCTAAGAGGTATATTTTGTGCAATCAACAAGTAATGCTAAAATTATAATAAATATCTAGGACATATGTCGCCTCTCGTGAATAAGGGATACTCAATTGAAAGGAGAACGTTTTTTAATTTTCCACCTTAAAGTCCTCTAAAAGGGGAAATTCGAACTAATGGATGAATGGGGAAAGGTAAAAAGAAATTTTCTATTAATATTTATAAAACACCAAAATAATATTATATATATCTCCCACAACGAGAATATTCAATTCACTCTCTTGTGTTAAAGTAGTAACTCAATGTTGCCAGTATAAATCTATTGGCCATCACACTGTAGCACCAAAATTTCAAAATTCTAGCTGAAATAGATCGTTTGCAATATTTTCTTAAAGGTTTAGCATTTCCAACTCTATCTACTGTTAGAGGGCCGTATTAAAGCTATTGGAAATTCAAATAATGCGAATCTGCAATATCTCATCAACATCTATCCAACCCAAAAATTATTTTTATCTCTGAAAATATAATGTTCAATGTTTACAGACAAGCATACAGACAGGAGAAACGGTAAAAATATTAGCAAGATTTTTAATGAGCTTAATTTTTTTTTAAATTCCGTTGATTTTTGGAAATATATTGCACCTACCGTTAAATATAAAAGAAAAAAAAGTCTAAAAAAGAAAGACTCCAATTAGCATTTTTTACAAAAGTAAAAATAAATTATTGAAGTCCGAGTTTTGGCAAAGACCACCGCTTCCTTCGAGAAGAATTTCATGAAAAAATATTTGATGGAAGGAGGAAACTCTTTATACGCAGCACAATTATTATCTTAAGTCTAGATGAAGATATTTCTTCTCTTCTCTTTTCCTGCAGCCTGGAAGGTTTCAGTCACACCTCCTTCATTAGAACAAATCAGGAAAAATCTTGAATGATGAATAGATTCCTACTTTTATCGGAAGAAAGTAGGAAAAGACGATAAAAAGCAGACATAGTGAGTGGAAAAGAATATTCTGCCGTTTTTTTATGTTCTGATAAAATTAAAATGAACATTTTATGTCAGCTTAAAAATTAACTAAATATAATATTAATCAGGAAACCGAAAGATTCAATTCTTCCTTGGTATTTAAAAGTAATCATACTTTTGGATTGAGAAATCAGGAATTTAGCATGTTCTTCACGAACTATATAGTACGTACTATTCTATTCACTACAGTATACAGGATGTTTCAAAACTCTCTGTACAAATTTCAATGGGGAATAGGACAAATCTTTTTCGTCTATGAGTTTAGACAAAGACATATCGTCTATGAGTTAGACAAAGACAAATCTTTTTCGTCTATGAGTTTAATATACTGACGTAACCTTTCGGTGCTACAGGGCGCTGACAGAAATATCGGTGGAGCTGGTACATAAATGAATGGAAACAAGTGTGAACAACATATTTATTTAAAGAAGGTGCTGAAAGTTGCGATCAGCAAGAGCATTGCATGCATGACAGCGTCGAAGTATTGATTGCCGTACATGTTGAAAGATTCCGGAATTTCGGCAATAGTTGCAGCGGCGAGAATGATTCCTTGCGACTAGGTCTTCCTTCATCTGAGTCAATGGGTAGAAAGTTCTTCATGTATCCCCAGAGAGGAAGAAATCGATACATGTTAAATCGGGCGATCTTGGTAGCCAGGCGACGGATCCATCCTGGCCTATCCATCGGTCCCAAAAGTGGCGTTCAGATAATCCCGCACATTATTTCTGAGGTGTGCTGGCGCCCCGTCGTGTTGAACCATATTCGTCTAAGAATAGCCACGGGAACATCTTCCAGCAGTCCCGGCAACGTTTCTTCAAGAAATACCCGATAAATTTGCCTGTAGAGTCGGGGAGGCAGCAGGTATGGCCCAATCAAAATGTCATGGATGATACCTGCCCCAAACATTGATGACAAACCGTTGTTGATGACCATGAGCCATTGTGGTATGTGGATTTCGTGCCCCCAAACATGAGAATTGTGCACATTAAACACACCCCCACGTATGAAAGAGGCCTCATCTGAGAAGAGCACATGAGCCAGAAAACCAGACGAATTCCACACAAAGAGGGTAATCCTGAGGTTGCAATGTCTGGACTCTGACGATGAAATGGATGTAACTGCTGCTCGTGCAACACTCTCCACATGAGGGCGTGTTTCACACCGAGGTTACGTGCAATAGCTCGCTTGCTTGTGCCTGGATTGTTCTCAATCCGCCATAGGTTCTCTTCTTCTATTATCAGGAATGTGCATGGTTCTCTCCCGACCGGTGTCATGCATGTTTGCATGGAATGTTCCAGTTTTTCGCCATTGCCGGTGCAAACGCTCAAATGTTTGGTGGTTTGGCACACGTTTGTTTGGGAAGCACATTGTTAGAACCTCAGAGCAGCTCTTCCGTTTCCATTGGCAGCCGCAATCCCCAGATGCATGTCAGCCATCTCAGCAGTCGTAAAACACTCCATGTTATACGTACTGTGTTTAATTTACGAATTCCGACGGCAAACACGTCAGTTTTCCGTTCTAACCAATTTCAGCGCCCTCTAGCACCAAAGGTTACGTCAGCGGAGAATTCACAGACGAAAAAGGTTTGTCTTGGTGTTCCCTATATCCCATTGAAATTTGTATAAAGAGTTTTGAAACACCCTGTATAGTGAAAAGGTATTCATGGCGCACTACTGTTCACCATGAATATCACGTCATGCTAAAAAATTTCAGTTGGCAACACTACAAGAGACTCGCGCATGCGCAGTTTGCCTCCAATAATAGCCATTTCCATGGTGTCGTTTGTAAACGCAGAACTGTTCTGTTCGAGTTTTGGCGTGTATTGAGGTTAATGCGTACACTGTGCATTAATTAAAAGTCTCTGTTGTTGAGCAATAAAATTTAAAAGTTCATCCTTCAAACTATTTGCATGTTAAAAGTTTTTAGGAGAAAACTCAGAAGCTTTTCGGAGCAAGGACAGCGCTCCGTCTTCGGTGAAGTGACATTATGTGGTGACATTAGGACTGTTTAGACAAAGAGCTTCTTTCCACATGTCGTGAAGGTTGATTCCAGTGTCTCGGTTGCAGGTGAGGATTGGCGAGGCTATTATTTCAATAGCCTCGTGGACTATGGCTCCGTAGAAAGTGGATTCAAAAGTAAGCAGTGTGGCGTGCTCCCAGTCTATTGTTACCGCGTGTTGTACTGCTAGTTCGGAGGCGGCCGTCGTTAGCTTGTTTTGGCTGACATCTGTTTGATGCTCTGCGAACCTCTCTTGTAAAGAATGTATGGTTTTTCTGATGTACTAGACAACGGAATTATCCGGCAAATATAAGGAAATGATATACGCCCGTTGTTTGAAGTAGTCTAAATTTGTTTCTATCCCGTTTGATAATTGTCTTCAGATTTGGAACTGACCTGAAAACAATTTTCATAAGCTCAGCAGACAAAAATTAGTCATCTCCCACCGTAAGAGGGTTACATCCATTCAACATCAACATAGGGTGCACCAATAATAAACGCATCCAACAAATAGCTGTGCCGTGCGCTACGCTTTTCATACAGTGACAAGAAGTGGGTGTGTGCCACGTGTGTATGTTAGTCACTCCGTGAAACATGGGTCGTGTAATAGAATTCGCTGCCTTTTCAGGTGTGTCTAATTGTTCTGTCCAAAGGGTCTTCCAACAGTGGTGTAATCGCAGTCCACTGCTAATCGTCACCAGAACTGTGGCAGAAAGACTGTGCTCATCAATAGGGACTGTCCCAGTGTGTCATGCATTATTAGGGCAAACCACTATACTATGAGGCAGGAATTGTTCCAGTCGGTCAATGCAGGCCTACAACAAGCTGTTTCCGAACGAAGACTCTGAAAGGAACTGCATGCCATGGATATCTGGAACAGAGTACCACGGAAGAGACCCACGTTAACAGCTTATTTTAGCTGTGCACAAGGCTGCACAGCTACAGTGGGCGCATCGCCACAAAAACTGGACTGTCCTCTGGAAGCGTGTGATCTCGTCAGATCAGTGACGTTTTCGCTTGTACTCGAATGATGCAAGGTGATGGTTACATCGTAAGCTGCATGAAGCCTTCTATGCGGACTGTGTGCAAGGTGTTCAAGCTGGAGGGGGACTCTGTGATGTTGTAGGGGTGCTTCACGTACGAGGAAATGTGTCCTTTGGTTGCGGTGATGTCACACGTGAACCAGAAGGGCTATATGGAGCTACTGGACGACCACATGTTGCCTTTTATGCAGCATCTCCATAGTGAACACCAGAATGATACCCGTTTCCCAAGACGACAATTGTCGCGTGAACAGAGCTCGAAGTTTGTCGGATTGGCACGATGAGCATTCTGAAGCCTTCAAACATCTCGACTGGCTCGCCAAATCCCTAGATTTGAATCCCATAGAAAACTTGTGGGACTATTTGTGGCAACGAGTGAAGAGCTGTCCCATCCATCTAGTCAATCTGGCCGAATTTGCTGCTGGAAGAGTGGATGAATATTGATGTGCACTGGTGGCATCCATGCCAGGCAGGATTTCGGCTTTCTTCGCGCTATTGGATGATATTCAGCCAGAGGTTGTCCGGTGAGCTTATTTTGGGCTCTTAGTAACCTGCGGACTGATTCGCATAGGCCAGGAACGTAAGATATAGGCCCGGCAAAGGTTGTACGTTCGGGGTCGGTGGAGCGTGGACGGAGAGCCGAATCTCTTCTGGTTTCGTTTCTATATTTACAGATTAGCTTTTCTATTGTTGTTGAGTTATAGCTATGGGAAGCAGCAATGGAATGGATGTTTTGAATTTTTTTTGAGCAACTGCTCGTTTGAAGATAAGGTGAATGCCCTTTGGGCGAGGGAAGGGAAGACTGCAATTTGTATGCCCATTGGGTGCATGAGTTTGCATGTATGACGGAGGGGAGTAGACGGGCTTTCGGTATACTGACGTCGTCAAGACTCCTGCGTCATCTTTTTCGATGAAAACATCTAAATAGGGGATGGTAGTCCTATTTTCCTCCTCCTTCGTAAAACGTATCGTAGAGTAGATACTTTTAGCAGAATTAATGAGGAAGTTTAATTTCTCATTTCTGCCATTCCAATATTAAAAATATAGAAACAAAAACAGAAGAGATTCGGCTCTCCACCCAATCATCTACTCCGAACCTGCAACCTTTGCCGGGCCTATATCTTACGTTCCTGGCCTATGCGAATCAGTCCGCAAGTTACTCAGAGCCCAAAATATCAAAATTGTTTTCAACCCGGTTCCAAATCTGAAGATAATTATCAAAAGGGACAGAGACAAATTTAGCCTACTTCAAAATCGGGCGTATACCGATATCTCTTACATTTGCCGGATAATTCCGTTGTCTTCTGCATCGAAAAAACCATACATTCTTTACAAGAGAAGTTCGCAGAGCATCAAACAGATGCCAGCCAAAACAAGCTAGCGACGCCCGCTGCCGAGCTAACGGTACAACACACGACAACAATACACTGGAAGCACGCCACACTGCGTGCACGTGCATCCACTTTCTACGGAACCATAGTCCACGAGACTATTGAAATAATGATCTCTTCCGTCCCCTCCTTAAAGCGAGTTACTGAAATGGCCCTTCACGACGTGTGGAAAGAAGCTCTAAATCAGGCGTGTCCAACCTTTTGACTTCCCTGGGCCACATTAAGTGAAGATGAATTGTTTTGGGCTGAACATAAAATATATAATATAGTTAATGTATGTGAATAATAAAACTTCATTTATTTTCTTATGTTTTTTATTATAAAATAAAAAAGGGAAACATGAAACTAGTGGGATATCAAAAACTCACTGAAAATCAAATAATCATGTTGAAAGCTCATGTCGTAAACACCTAAACTTTACGATTTTGTAGGCCGCATTACTAGCTGTCCAGGGCAGCGGGTTGCACACGCCTGCTCTAAACAGCTCTAACGTCACCACATAGTTTCAGTTTCTCTGTGCTTTATAGGTCTGTAAATGGTAGCTAGGCATAAACTGGAAGGAGAGCTGTGTACCAATTCCTAGTGATGATGTACAGAACCGGTCACGTGTAGCACCTAATGTCCGATCCCGCCTTCTCGTGGTGCAGGCCGTTAGTACCTTTCAAAAGAGATATTCTCTTTTGGATGGGAACGGAAGTGGAGGGCTGCCAGTTCAGTATGGCCTACTGATCTGGTCATCTATGGCCACTTTTTTCTTTTTTTTTCAACCCTGCTGACGAGTGGTCAACTTCACAGGGTCCTGGTGCTGGCCATTTATACCTACTAGACTGAATGGTTTATGGATTTGAACTTGGTTATGTATCCTGGACTTGCTACGCTGGTGGGCCTCTGTTGAGGGCGAATCTACCGCTGTGTTTTCTGTTTGCTTCTGGGTTGCCAGCTCTAAGTGAACAGAGGCATGGGATGCCTTATATCAGCTGGTGGATAATCCTAATCAGAGGCCATCGCAGGTATCTGAACCTTACTTAGCTAGTTGAACATCGTCAATCCTAAACTGGAGTAATGTGTCTCAGGCAGGTCATATGGCTCTTGAAAAAGTCCACTTGAAAAGGTGGTGCCTGAAGACCAGCATCGGTGACTTCAGTCTTTAATGGAGCAGGAACAGGTCTTTGCCCCATGCCTGCGATCAGGGGGCTGTTTGATATTGTTGGCCCTACCTATCTCAATAAACGTAGTTTTTTTTAAAAATTATGCTAATTATTTTCTCTCTGCAGGAACGTTGAACGTGAGGACATTATACAGATATTATTCTCTTGATGTCCTCACATAGGAATTCTAGCTTTATATCCTAGATATTCTAGGCTTGCAAGAGACCAGATGGACAGGTAAAGGTGAGATTCTTAAAAATAATCTTAAATTTCTCTTTTCAAGGAGGAAAGATAATAAACATCACCAAGGTGTGGGTCTGCTTCTCAGCAGACAGGCTAGTGATGCTCTTCTAGGATATGAGTGGTTATGAGGTTTCTTACAGCAAAATTTCAGACAAGCATTAAAGACTTGAATGTTGTCTGCTGTATGACCCCATTGAGGATCCCGATGAGGATGAGAAAGATAGGTGTTACGGACAACTTCAGGATATTTTGAATTCTGTCAAGAAAGGAGATATTACCCTTGTTCTAGGTGACTTCAATGCCAAAGTTAGTACTGACTCTGATCTTTGGGAAGGGTGATAGGCCCTTTTGGTATTGGTAGCTGCAATGGCAATGGGCAACGTTTCTTACAGGTAAGTAAACTCAGTGGTTTCAGAATAACTAACACATATTACAAACACCACGACATACATAAATACACATAGGTTTCACCTGATGGGCTGCATAAGAATATGATTGATTATATATTAATTAACAGCAAATGGGCTAGTTCTGTTAGAAATACCAGGGCATATAGGGGAGCTGAAATTGGATCTGACCATTACCTTGTTAAAAGTGTCTTGCAAGTTAAACGTAAAAAGTGTTATGCTAAAGTTAAAAAATTTTCCTTTAATACTGAAGCTCTGAAAGACCCAATTATAACTAAAGCTTACCATGATAGGTTACTTAGTCATTATGACAGTCATGGTTTGCCTGATACTGAAGTTGAGGAAGAATGGGGCCGTTTTAAACAGGCTTTTTTGGAAACTAACAGTACTCTTTTAGGAAAAAAGGAACAGAGGAGACAGAATTATTTGAGTGATAAGGCACTTGAGCTTATTTCAGAAAGAAGGAACTGCAGGAATGTCCTTAATCAGCACCCTACTAGTCCTAATAGAATAGATTACAGAGAGCTTAATAAACGTCTAAAGAATCAGTTAGCTACTGATAAGAATCTTTGGCTTGATGACTTGGCTTACAAAGCTCAGGAAGCAATTTGGCAGCACAACAGCAGAGAGCTGTACCAGATAGTTAATGTTTTATGTGGTAGAAAACGGACAGGCATACAAGAATTGGAGGATAAACAAGGTGAGGTTATAGAAGGGGAGGATTCTGTCATGGCTAGGTGGGCTGAGCATTTCAGTGAAGTGTGAAGGTGATTGTGAAGTGAAGGTGATTTCAGTTTAGAACTAAACAATGTGGTTAGTTCTACTCCCATTGTTTGTAGTAATGATAAATGTATTGGGGGCTTTAATGTTGGCCCTATAACACAATCTGAAGTTATTTTGGCTGTTTCTAAACTTAAACTTCATAAATCCCCAAGGGTAGATGAAATTACTACAGAAATGCTCAGAGCTGGGAATGTTTCGGTTACCACTTGAATGACTGAAATTTTGAATAACGTTTATGATAAAGGCATGGTTCCTAAAAATTTTATCAGAGCTATTATTATCCCTATTTTCAAAAAAGGTGATCGCAGTCTGGAACAGAGAGTATCAAAAAATACTCTCTGTTCCAGGTAAAATTCTTTCCATGATTGTGCTTAGTAGAATTAAGAATCTGGTTGACAGTCAATTGTGTGTTGAGCAATGTGGATTCAGAAGTGGTAGGGGATGTGTTGATCAGATATTTTCACTTACGCAGATTCTTGAGAAATGTTTAGAGTTTCAGAAACCTTTGGTTTCTTACTTTGTTGATTTCAAAAAGGCTTTCGACTCTGTTGATCGTCATAATTTGTGATTGATTGCGAGATCATATGGAATACCAGACAAGTTAGTTAACATAATGAAAGCTCTCTATAATAACACTGAGTCGTGTGTGAGAGTTAGTAAGGCTTGTAGCAATTGGTTTAGCATTGCAGCTGGTGTTCGACAATGGTGCATTTTGTCTCCTTTTCTCTTAGTTTCGTTATTGATTATGTTATGCGAAATTCACTTCAAGGGAAAGATTTTGGCGTTAAATAGTCTGAAGATACGAAAATGTCTGATTTAGGTTATACTGATGATTTAAGCCTTTTGGCAAATGATGTTGATGAGATGAACTCTTTCATTCAAGCTGTTGATGAGACTGGTAGTAGAGTAGGTTTGGTTATAAACAGAGAGAAAACTAAAGTGATGAAAATTGGTCAGGCAGTTTGTGATTCAGTTCATCTGAATGGTTGCATTCTTGAGCAGTTGTCACAGTTTGATTACTTTGGGAGCTATGTAAGAGATTCTGGTGATATATGGCATCAGATTAACAGACGAATAGGGATTGCTGCCGGCACTTTTAAGAATCTATGAAGATTGTGGAGAAATAGACGTATACACCTAAAGACTAAAATTAGACTGTATAATAGTTTGGTTCTTTCTAGGGTTAGTTATAGTAGTGAAACATGGACGCTGTGTAAAGAAGATAACAGAAAACTAGATGCTTTTGATTCTAGATGCTTACGTAGTATCTAGGATATTAGGTTTTTAACTTTGTAACTAATGATGAGGTTAGGCAAAGGAGTCAGCAACCTCCTTTAAGCAGCATATTGTGCAGAGAGAGACTCCGTTGGTTTGGCCATGTTGCCCATATGGATAATTATAGATTGGCGAATAGGGTTATAAACAGTATGCCTAGAGGCCTCAGAAGAAGGGGGAGACCTAGGATGCGGTGGGCAGACAATGTCAAACAGGACCTTGTTAGAATTGGTGTGCAGTGGCCGGATGCAGCAGATGTAGCTCAGGACAGATATGCTTGGCGAATTAAACTGCATGGTCTGGTCGGACCTCCATAGTCCATGGCTGCTTGAGGAGGAGGATGATGATGATGTGCTTTATAACATACCAACACTCTTATTTAAATTGAAATTTTAATGACGTTTGATTTTTAATTATCATATATCTATTTCACAGTTTTATTCGCTTCACTACAATTTATCAATCACCTATATTTTATTTGCCTAAATTATATTAGTCTTTTCTTCTTTCTTTGTTTACTTCAGTTATATTTTGCTTTAAGCCCCATATGACCAAATTTAAATACCTTAACTAAACCTGACAATAAAAGTATCTCGTAAATTAGATAGACCTCTAAAATATCGTCAAAGCATAAGCAACGATTGCAATCATACCTGGATTGTAGTGGACATTTTTTTACATAGTGACATTATTTATGTGGTGAGTGTGGCTCAGTCGGTAACGCACCAGTCTCGTAATCTGCAGTTCCCAAGTTCGAGTCTTACCCGGGCCAGCATTGAGACTTCGCAAAACTCGCTGTTCAGCCCTCGGTCAGTAGGGTACACCGTTGGTCTTGGTAAAGGCCGCCGTCGTCTGTCAGATGGAACGTAAATCCGTGGTTCCGTGTAAGGGAGAGTCATACCCTGTGCACATTGAAGAACACGTTGGATGGCCTCGACCGGAGGCTACCATTTGTCTCTTAACAGTTGTACAACGGGTTCTCTCCCCTCAACCTTTCTGAGCTCTCGGGCATATTGTGACCTGTCTATTTAGACTATTTTATGCCAAAAAATGTTCCGCTCAGAAGTGAAACCAACCTACACACTTTATTTATTCAGGATTTAATGTTATTCTGGATTTGCGTTTTGAGTGTTCCAGAATAAAAGTGATTTGTTCGTTACTCGTGATATAGGACGATGGGTGTTGTTGAAAAAGATCGCTATTGAAATGTACGATATAATATCATCATTGTATGCATGTATATAATAACATAAATGCATAATATAATAATTTGATCACACGGCTGCTTTTGTATTTTAAGCGATTTTTAAAATATGTGAAAAATAATAATAATTATATATATTTATGAGAGGAAAATGTGCAACAATAAAATCGGAACTGCTTGTCCTCTGTCGCTCGTGTTCTTCCTCAGCTTGAGAAATAAATCGATAATTTGTTAAAACGAAGGGAACGTTTAAAAAAAAAGAAGATGAGTTGGACTGTTTTACCTCTGAGCTGCACTTTTTTGCGCATCATGGGCTAAATGCCAGGTCACATGGACCCCGAAGGCTCAGAGAAGGGACCCACTGGAACAGCTGTTGGAAGACAGATGGTAGCCCCCCCGTCAAGGCCATCCAGCGTGTTCTTTAACGTGCACAGGGTATGGCTCTCTCCCGCACACGGAGCCACGGCTTAACGTCCCATCAGACGGACGGCGGCCTTTCCAAGCCCATCGGTGTCCCCTACTGACCGTGGGCAGGGCGTTTTGCGAGATAAATCTCAACGCCGTTTGCGGAGATAAATCTCAACGCTGACCCAGCTGGGACTCGAACCTGGGAACTACAGATAACGAGCCTGGCGCGCTACCGACTGAGCCACCCTCGCCACAAGGAGATGAGTAACAAAATAGGAAGTCTACAGTAAGCTCTAAAACTTTGTTAATGTGCCTTTCGGAGTTGTAAGATCGTTGTTGAATGGTCTTCTAACGATAGCTGTTTTGTGTGTCGCGGTGTTGAAGCCCCAAGTTACTGCAGACGCAAAGTAGTCAACTGGGAAGGCAAAGAAGATTTAATGTCAGCGAAGTACTGCGTGTTAAACAATAGAATTGGTAAGATCTCTCAAACTTGTATGGACAAAGTTTCTGCGACGCTTATTAAACGTGTTAATAAAATTCAGTCCATATTATGAGTAGATTTGTGTAATACAAATATTTGTAAAATAGATTACAATTTTTCAGATGATTTAATAATTATAAACAACCTCATACTAATTGGTGGCATATTATTGTTTAGTTGAAACTGTTTCTTCATTACCTTTGAAATGAAATTAGTTCATTTATAATTTGATCGTTCGTTTTTTTTAATTCACACTGAATTTTCTATTAAAAATTTGTAACAATATGTATAGCTCCGCATCATTTTTAGTCATATAATCAAATTAAGTTGTTTTAGAAATATTAATTGTCCATTAATTACGTTGTGTCTGAAATTCAATAAATTTCTCGCAGGTACCTTTGGAATTCTTAAGAGGGCAATTAATACTACAGCCGAAAGAGATAGCAGTGGCTGTGGAAATCAGGAAGGATTCTCCAAAAAAATAAGTTGCACTACGTTTTTGGAGCAAAGGAGAAAAAGGAGTGCATCAAACGTTTCTTCGTCGTAATAATACTTATGCTAAAGATATTTGAGATTCCAGAAACCAGAAACTAATGAAATGATGAAAGGTTTTTTCTCTCCCATCATAAAAATTACTGTCCAGCTACGTGGCTTTCGTCGAAAGAGAAATCTAATCCGGATAATGAGTTGTTGACACAGTTTGAAATTTAGTTCATGTTGAATTTCTTTCCATTACGATGTAACCTTTTCACCAAAGTTGATTTTCTTCATTTTATTAATATAGAATAAAACAGTTTAAGAGTTTTTGTTTTTTTGTTCTAAGCTTGTACGTAATTACTCAAAATTACAGTTGTTATTAAGTCAATGTAAATTTGTAATGAAATGATTTGAGCCCAGATCATAGAATCGCCAATATTTAACTGTCGCTTTCAAATATTAATGGGTCCCTTTAATATAATTTTCGCAAAGAAGGCGAATAAATCGTAAATATCAATCATCTAGTATGTAGTCCGACCCCGCCTTCTCGTGGTGCAGGCCGTTACTACATTTCAAAAGAGATATTCTATTTTGGAAAGAAACGAAAGTGGAGGGCTGCCAGTTCAGTACGGCCTACTGATCTGGTCATCTGTGGCCGATTTTGTCTTTTTTTTCAACCCTGCTGAGGAGTGGTCAACTTCACAGGGTCCTGGTGCTGGCCATATATACCTACTAGACTAGACTGGTTTATGGATTTGAACTTGATTATGGATCCTGGACTTGCTGCACTGGTGGGCCTCTGTTGAGGGCGAATCTACCGCTGTGTTTTTTATTTGTTTCTGGGTTGCCAGCCTTAAGTGAACAGAGGCATGGGATACCTTATATCAGCTGGTGGATAATCCTGATCAGAGGCCATCGCAGGTACTTGAACCTTAGCTAGTTGGTCATCGTCAAGCCTAAAATGGAGTAATGTGTCTCAGGCAGGCCATATGGCTCTTGGAAAAGTCCACTTGAAAAGGTGGTGCCTGAAGTGCCTACCAGCATCGGCGACTTCAGACTTTATCGGAAGAGGAACAGGTCTTTGCCCCATCCCTGCGATCAGGGGGATATTTGATATTGTTGTCCCTACCTATCTCAATAGACCTAGTTTCTTTAAAAATCCTACTAATCTTTTTCTCTCTGCAGAAACGTGGAATGTGAGGACATTACATAGAGATTATTCTCTTGATGTCCTCACGAAGGAATTCCAGCGCTATAACCTAACTATTCTAGGTTTACAAGAGGCCAGATGGACAGGTAAAGGTGAGATATTTAAAAATATCTTTAAATTTTTCTTTACAGGGAGGGTGGATGGAAAGCATCACCAAGGCATGGGTCTGCTGCTCAGCACACATTCTAGTGATGCTCTTCTAGGATATGAGTGAATTAATGAAAGGTTTCTTACAGCAATATTTCAGACAAGCATTAAAGACTTGGATGTTATCTGCTGTTATGCCCTCACTGAGGATGCCGATGAGGATGAGAACGATAGGTTTTACGGACAACTTCAAGATATTTTGAATTCTGTCAAAAAAGGAGATATTACTCTTGTTCTAGGTGACCTCAATGCCAAAGTTGGTACTGACTCTGACCTTTGGGGAGGGGTGATAGGCCCTTTTGGTATTGGTAGATGCAATGGCAATGGGCAATGTCTCCTACAGGTAAGTAAACTCAATGGTTTCAGAATAACTACACTTATTACAATCACCGCGACGTGCATAAGTACATATGGGTTTCACCCGATGGCCTGCATAAGAATATGACTTATTATATATTAATTAACAGCATATGGGCTAGTTCTGCTAAAAATACCAGGGCATATAGGGGAGCTGAAATTGGATCTGACCATTACCTTGTTAAAAGTGTCTTGCAACTTAAACTTAAAAAGTGTGCTGGGGTTAAAGAAATTTACCTTTAATACTGAAGCTCTGAAAGACCCAGTTATAGCTAATTTACCATGATAGGTTACTTAGTCATTATGACAGTCATGGTTTGCTTACTACTGAAGTTGAGGAAGAATGGGATCATTTTAAACAGGCTTTTTTGGACACTAACAGTACTCTTTTAGGAAAAAAGGAGCAGAAGAGACAGAATTATTTAAGTGATAAGGCACTTGAGCTTATTTTGGAAAGAAAGAACTGCAGGAATGTCCTTAATCAATACCCTACTAGTCCTAATAGAAAGCATTACAGAGAGCTTAATAAACGTGTAAAGGATCAGTTAGCTGCTGATAAGGAACTTTGGCTCGATGGATTGGCTGACAAAGCCGAGTAAGCAGTTAGGCAGCACAACAACAGAGAGCTGTACAAGATAGTTAATATTTTATGTGGTAGAAAACGGACAGGCATACAAGGATCGTAGGGTAAACAAGGTAAGGTTATAGAAGGTGAGGATTCTGTCATGTCTAGCTGGGCTGAGTATTTCAGTGATGTTATAAACAATGTGGTTATTTCCACTCCCATTGTTTGTAATGATGATAGATGCATTAGTGGCTTTAATGTTGGCCCTATAACACAATCTGAAGTAATTTTTTCTATTTCTAAGCTTAAACTTCATAAATCCCCAAGGGTAGATGAAATTACTACAGAAATGCTTAGAGCTGGGAATGTTTCGGTTACCGCTTGGATGACTGAAATTTTGAATATCTTTTATGAAAAAGGCATGGTTCCTAAAAATTTTACCAGAGCTATTATTATCTCTATTTTCAAAAAAGGTCATCGCAGGTCTTGTGATAACTATACGTTATCACAAGACCTGCGATCACCTTTTTATCAGAGAAACGCAGAACTGGAACAGCGAGTAGGCATATATATCAGTATTCTTTTAGGAAAAAAGGAGCAGAGGAGACCGAATAATTTGAGTGATACGGCACTTGAGTTCCTTTCAGAAAGAAGGAGATGCAGTAATGTCCTTAATCAATACCCTACTAGTCCTAATAGAAAGGATTACAGAGAGCTTAATAAACGTGTAAAGGATCAGTTAGCTGCTGATAAGGAACTTTGGCTTGATGGATTGGCTGACAAAGCCGAGTAAGCAGTTAGGCAGCACAACAGCAGAGAGCTGTACAAGATAGTTAATATTTTATGTGGTAGAAAACGGACAGGCATACAAGGATCGTAAGATAAACAAGGTAAGGTTATAGAAGGTGAGGATTCTGTCATGGCTAGCTGGGCTGAGTATTTCAGTGATGTTATAAACAATGTGGTTATTTCTACTCCCATTGTTTGTAATGATGTTAGATGCATTAGTGGCTTTAATGTTGGCCCTATAACACAATCTGAAGTAATTTTTTCTATTTCTAAACTTAAACTTCATAAATCCCCAAGGGTAGATGAAATTACTACAGAAATGCTTAGAGCTGGGAATGTTTCGGTTACCGCTTGGATGACTGAAATTTTGAATAACCTTTATGATAAAGGCATGGTTCCTAAAGATTTTACCAGAGCTATTATTATCCCTATTTTCAAAAAAGGCGATCGCAGTTCTTGTGATAACTATAGGGGTATCAGCCTACTCTCTGTTCCAGGTAAAGTTCTTTGCATGATTGTGCTTAATAGAATTAAGAATCTAGTTGACAGGCAATTGCGTGATGAGCAATGTGGATTCAGAAGTGGTAGGGGATGTGTTGATCAGATATTTTCACTTAGGAAGATTCTTGAGAAATGTTTAGAGTTTCAGAAACCTTTGGTTGCTAGCTTTGTTGATTTCAAAAAGGCTTTCGACTCTGTTGATCGTCATAATTTGTGGTTGATTGTGAAATCATATGGTATAACAGACAAGCTAGTTAACATAATGAAGGCTCTCTATAATAACACTGAGTCATGTGTGAAAGTTGTTAAGTCTTGTAACAATTGGTTTAGCATTGCCTCTGGAGTTCGTCAAGGGTGCAATTTGTCTCCTTTTCTCCTTAGTTTGGTTAATGATTATGTTATGTGAAATTCACTTCAAGGGAAAGATTTTGGCCTTAAATGGACTGGAGATACGAAAATTTCTGATTTAGAAATGATGTTGATGAGATGAACTCTTTCATTCGAGCTGTTGATGAGACTGGTATTAGAGTAGGTTTGGTTATAAACAGAGAGAAAACTAAAGTGATGAAAATTGGTCAGGCTGGTTGTGATTCAGTTTATCTGAATGGTTGCAGTCTTGAGCAGGTGTCACAGTTTAATTGCCTTGGGAGCTATGTAACAGATAATGGTGATGTGCGGCATGAGATTAACAGACGAATAGGGATTGCTGCCGGGACTTTTAAGAATCTATGGAGAGTGTGGAGAAATAGGCGTATACACCTAAAGACTAAAATTAGACTGTATAATAGTTTGGTCCTTTCTAGGGTTAGTTATAGTAGTGAAACTTCTATGCTGTGTAAACAAGATAACAGGAAACTAGATGCTTTTGATTCTAGATGCTTACGCAGTATCTTGGGTATTAGGTGGTTTAACTTTGTAACTAATGATGAGGTTAAGCAAAGGAGTCTGCAATCTCCTTTAAGTAGCATATTGTGCAGAGAGAGACTCCGCTGGTTGTGCCATGTTGCCCGAATGGATAATTATAGATTGGCGAATAGGGTTATGAACAGTGTGCCTAGAGGCCTCAGAGAGGGAGATCTAGGATGCGGTGGACAGACAATGTCAAACTGGACCTTGTTAAAATTGGTGTGCAGTGGCCGGATGCAGCAGATGTAGCTCAGGACAGATATGCTTGGAGAATTAAACTGCACGGTCTGGTTGGACCTCCGTTGCCATGGCTACTTGAGGATGAGGATGATGATGATGATGATAATAATCATAAATAAAAATACTGACGTAAGAATAGTGACACTTTTAATCGCTTTTTAAATGCGAAACAATGTTTTGCATTTAGAGTAGCAGATTTAAATTCGAATATCCTGATAATAATCTAAATATATTTCCTGATCATTATAATCAGGTTATTCAAAGTCTCTTTCCCAACTACTTAAAACATTGAAATTTCGAATGCAGAGTGTGTATAATTAATTGAACGAGTCATTATGACCACCCGTAAATTAAAAACGATCAACCAAATAAAGAGTGAAATTTGGAATATAGGGGAACGGAACATTTAGAAACACTAGGTAGGAAGTAAAAACTATATGCAACTAAAAGATTAACACATCGCCTCTGGCAAATATCTGATGCTCGTTTAAAAAAAAAAAGAATTAAATTTCAGAATTTCCTGTTTCATCATCCTTTAGCAACTGGGATTCGAAATAATAGAAGATTAGGAAAACAGAACATTTTATTATTGCCTATAAGACACAGATTTTTTTTAATTTACTTCTTAAACAAAAAAGTTGTGTTTTTCCACCTCCTGGGAATAAACGGACAATCTGTCAAAATAAAACCTATTAAATATCAAACTTTACCTCCCCCCTCCCAATTTTTTTTTCAAACTTGTAGTATAAATAGATTTTTCTCAATGTTCGTGTAAATTTTCAGACCTTTCCAACTTTTTCCACCGTTATGGTACACTATTAACGCTATTGGGAGATCTTAAACATTTACATGAAGCATTGTTAAAAACCTTAAATTCATTTCAAGTTCTCTATTTTTTTTTCTCTTGTGGGATTCCCTCGATCCATCATGGTTAATCTACAGATTGAATAATCTTCCCACGAATAATAAGAAATATAATGTAAATTAAGAATTCAGAATTAAATAGAATGATAAACTATTCAAATTTAAAATGGAATTGTTTGAAAACAATTACGGGTATTACAGTGGAAGCAAAATAAAAGGAAAAATAATAAAAATCCTAAAATAATCAGATATCATAATATTGTTCTGCGTTCAGCTTGGTATGTGTTGCTATTGTAATATTTTCTTTAAAACGTCATCTAGATATCAGAATTACATTGGGACCTCGAAAAAATAGGCCTCGAGCTACAGTTTGAGAAACTTTACAAAATTTGTTCATTATCACTTCATCATATTTAATATCCTTGGTATATAAAAATTTCTTTAGTATTTGTACGCATTATCTGCAACACAAAATGAAATCGTTAACCTTTCCACTTAATTCTAGAACATCATCGAAATTGCTTCTGCAAATCTAAGCCAGCGCTACTCAGATCTGATGATCATCATAACAGTTAACAACAAAACTGTCCATGTCCTTCCTTAACATTCGCATCTCCTTTGGTAAACCTTTCAGAGACAGCACTCTTATTTCGGGAGCCAAACCCATCATTATTTAAGATCACTCTAAGATGAAAGTTTCCGATATCAGTATATGCTTACTTTATATTGAAAGAATCTATTATTTTTAATCTATATCTTTTTTTCCATTGCAACATTTCTAACCTTTTTCCCTCCTCTTCATCTTCTGACAAGTGCTTCGAACAATATTTGCACCACTATCTTTTTCTAATCAGCATGAAAAAAAAAGAATTCTTTTTTCCTTTCATCTCCCTATTTTTACATAGACTAAAGGCAAAGGTCATACATCACTTTATAGGATATGACGACACACGCAAGTAGTGGCGTAATCAAATAACTGATGCGTGTTATCTCTCGCGATAGAAGCTGTCAAAAGAGACATGAAGCAGCCTTGGAGTGCCGTTTGTTGACTGAGACTCAAAGCTACTTTGCCAGTGTCCAAAATGGAGTTCCTTGGATTGGTCGCCCCTAACTGGTTGCTGGCTTTTGTGGCCATCGTAACAGCCCTTTATTGGTAAGTATTAGATAGATAGATAGATAATTTTTATTTCAGATAATATTTTACAGTACAAAACTTTTGTACAGTACAAAAACTTTTGAGGTCTCACAAGAGTAGGCTCGTTCGTGAGATCTCCATACAGAAACAATTAAAATTTAAAACATCAGTCGTCACATTAAATATAATACACAAAAAACGAAAATAACTCAAAAGAAAAAAATCTTTAAGAGAATATGCAGAAATGCTTGTTGTTATTGAATTTGTTTTGCTTTTGTTTTTTGCTATAGAAAGAACACAATAAGAATAGTTCGGTATTATTGCTTATAGATGTGTCCTCAAGCCGTGAAACACGAGATCTTTTACTGTTATAACAATATCAGGAAATAATGCTGCAAATGTAAAATTTATATTTGTACTATAACTGAATTTCTAGTAAAAAAATTACTTTGTCATGAATGTGTTTAAATCCCTGGATGAATGAATATACCATTGCTGTAAATAGCAGTTTGAGGACAACATTAAATCGTTCAGTATCAAACAACCTTATCTAAGCATCTTCAGCGGCATAAACAATCTTAGACATTGCGAAAAAAATTTTGATTAAGTAGGATAGGAACCTGTTATCTCCTAATAACAAGTCAGATGTCCAATTGCTGAGTTACCGAGCACTCAACGAAGTAGAAAAGATCTTGCTCAGTAATACAGCATGTGATATGTTATCACGAGGTCACATATAATCACGATAACATCATACTATGTATGTGTGCAGATTTAACTAATATATGAACTTTTAGAAACTAGAAAGGATCTTAAGAAACAAATGTTCATTAATTTCTCATCGTCTGTAATTTTTTTGAATAATTTATATTATTTCTACATACAGGGTGTTTCAAATCTCTCTGTAAAAATTTCAATGGGAGATAGGGAACACCAAGACAAACCTTTTTCGTCTTTGAATTCTCCGCTGATGTAACCCTTTGGTGTTAGAGGGCGCTGAAATTGGCTGGAGGGGTAAAGTAGGAACGGAAAACGGGCGTGTTTGCCGTCGGAATCCGTAAATCAGACACACTACGTGTAACATGGAGTGTTTCACGACTGATGAGATGGCTTACATGCATCTGGCGTATGCGGCTGTCAATGGAAACGGAAGAGCTGCTGTGAAGTTCTACCAATAGTGCTTCCCAAACAAACGTGTGCCAAACCACCAAACATTTGAGCGTTTGCACTGGCAATGGCGAAAACCTGGAACATTCCATGCAAACATGCATGACACTGGTCGGGAGAGAACCATGCACACTCCTGATAATAGAAGAAGAGATCCTATGGCGGATTGAGAACAATCCAGGCACAAGCAAGCGAGCTATTGCACATAACCTCGGTGGGAAACACGCCCTCGTGTGGAGAGTGTTGCACGAGCAGCAATGACATCCATTTCATCGTTAGAGAGTCCAGACATTGCAACCTCAGGATTACTCTCTTTGTGTGGAATTCGTCTGATTTTCTGGCTCATGTGCTCTTCTCAGATGAGGCCTCTTTCATACGTGGGGGTGTGTTTAATGTGCACAATTCTCATGTTTGGGGGCACGAAATCCACATTCCACAATGGGTCATGGTCATCAACAACGGTTTGTCATCAATGTTTGGGGCAGGTTCGTCCATGACATTTTGATTGGGCCATACCTGCTGCCTCCCCGACTCTACAGGCAGATTTATCGGGTATTTCCTGAAGAAACGTTGCCGGGACTGCTGGAAGATGTTCCCGCGGCTATTCTTAGACGAATCTGGTTCAACACGACGGGGCGCCAGCACACCTCAGAAATGATGTGCGGTATTATCTGAACGCCACTTTTGGGAGCGATGGATAGGCCAGGATGGACCCGTCGCCTGGCCACCAAGATCGCCCGATTTGACATATATCGATTTCTTCCTCTCTGGGGATACATGAAGAACTTCGTGTACGGGACTCCCATTGATTCAGATGAAGGAAGACCTAGTGGCATGGAATCGCTGTCGCCCCTGCAACTATTGTCGAAATTCCGGAATCTTTCAACATGTACGGCAATCAATGCTTCGACGCTGTCATGCATGCAATGCTCTTGCTGATCGCAACTTTGAGCACCTTTTTTAAATAAACATGTTGTTCACACTTGTTTCCACTAATTTATGTACCAGCTCCACCGATATTTCTTTCAGCACCTTGTAGGCTTAGATGAGCTTGTATGGGAGAAAACACCAGGCATTTCTCGTACAGCGGCAGCGGCAATAGAAATCCTGGCAACAAGGTCCTCATTGGAATCGATGGGGCTATCGTAGATGAGGCTTTTCATATGGCCCCATAGGAAAAAGTCGATACACATGAGAGAGCGGGAGATCGTGGCGGCCAAGCGATGGGACCACCCCGACCAATCCATCGTCCTGGAAATGTTGCATCCAAGGCGTTCCGCACATCCACGCTGAAATGGGGTGGCGCTCCGTCGTGTTGGAACCACATACGTGTTTGAATGTTTGCTGGAACAGGGTTCAGTAATTCTAGCAAAACTTCTTGTAAAAATACGAGGTACGTTCTCCCTTTCAGTCAGGCTGGCAGATGGTATGGGCCAATCAAATGGTCATGGAGGAATTCAGTCCAAACATATATGGGGTAACGCCGCTGGTACGAATATGGACATATGGCGTGCGGATTACTGGTGGCCCACACATCTGAATTGTGGGTATTAAAAATACCCTCAAGTGTGAAGGTGCATTCTTCAATGAATAAGACATGTGCATCAAAGTCCGGTTGCGCTGCAGTCTGTTGCAGGAACCACTGTGCAAAATGCACACGGGGCCAAAAATCTGCATATGTCAAGGCGTGCACTCTCTGTGCATGGTAGGGGTGTAATCGTTCGTCTCGTAGAACTCGCCACACCGTCGATTGGGGCACACTTACGGCATGGGAAATTGTTCACGTGCTACATTCGAGATGATCTCCAACCCTACCTAGAATTTCCTCTGTAACATGTGGCGTCCTCACACTCCTTGCACGCCCTGTATCCTGCAAGCCACTGACAAAGGAACCCGTTTCGCACAGATAGCGGTGTAATCGCTGAAAGGCTTTACGATCAAGCACGCATCTGGTCGGAAAGCGCTCCCAGTACAGTCTTTGGGCTCCCTCGCATTCCCGTCCACAGCTCCGTACGTGAAATGCATGTTCGCCTTCTCCTGATTCGTGAAACAATCCATCCGTTCTGCAATCCACGGTAGAAATGATGGCGAGTGCAAAAACCAGCGCTTATAAGTGTTCACTGGAAAGCGCCCTCTATCGCTTCACCACTTGAGTTCCGACCATGATTTGTATGACAAAAAGTGCTTATTTAGGTATGTTCTATCACTCCTTAAAGTTTGACCCAAGAGTTTTGAATCACCCTGTATATATGCTTTAGTTTTATTTTCTACTTTTTAGGGCTGTATAGGATGATAGGAATTTCATTTTAATTTTTTAATTTACAATTTTTTAGACAGCTGCATTTGAATGTAAATACATTGTTAACATTTTTACGATGTGGTCAAAAATTATGTGCGTAGTATAAGTGCTATGTATTGGTTAAACTTTCAGTCTAAATAATTCTCGTTTGAAGAGTCTAATCGGGGATAAAGGGTGTAAAATACGCATTGATGCATGGATAAATATCTATTTCTTCACTTAAGAGTTAATGAGGAGATTTCGTAGTTGTGGTCCCTCTATTTTAGTTATCAACATTTTAGAATATCAGTTATTTTAGTATTAAAAGTTTTAGAGTGCAAAAACTTTTGACCGTATAGTAGTTAATTTCATGCTTAAATTCTTTAAATTATTTTCTGCGTACTATTGATTGTTTAAAACAGCTTCCAATCAAAAGTTATTCTCCTTTTCCATTGTAGGTATTTCAATTCTAAGTTCAACTATTGGAAGAATCGTGGCGTGCGCTCCATGAAGAGTTATCCTATGTTTGGTTCTGCATATGACCTCATGTTCATGGTTTGATATTATTTATTTTATTAAATATATCATAATTATTGGTAAAGAGTTTGAATAATTAAACTACGTGATGAAAAATAAAAAAATTAAAGTCTGTGACGATGACGTTTACATTTCTGTGGAAACACATTTTAACGAATTAACTGTTCTCTCAGTCATGAATTTCATTCAAACTGTGCGAACATCATCCCTCAATAGAAAAAGCTTTTTAGATATAATTGCATTTCATTCTTATGTAGAAAGAACGCTCTCAAAATAAAGATTTAGTTACAGTCACTAAATTTTTGTTTCGAAAATTTAAAGTGTGTTCTTTCAATTGCTGCAATCTCTAAATAAATGTAATAAGAATCTGTACTTTTTTAAATGTTTATTTTGCATATGAACAAATCTAGGTTTTTCCCACGAACTAAAACCATGATTTAGCATTGCAAAAAATTTTGTTCTGCTTTAAAGGTGGTAAGAAAGAGATTGAATTATTTTACCTTTGAACTCTTGTTTTTACATAATAGCAAATGGCAGTGTCAGAAGTACTCAACAGCTCAGGGCCTGATAGGATTGTTTCACCTCTGAGCAGTACTTTTATGCACATAATGACCCTCTGAGCTCAGAGACGATTGGGGAAACTATTTATTGGATAGCTGTTGGGAAACAGTTAGTCCTGTAGCACTTAAGGTGTTTTAGTGTTCACAGTTATAGTTTTCCTGAAGACAACGCCAGGACTTAACCCTTCCAGTGTCAAACAATTTTCAGCTGTATGTACTAAGATTATCAAATATTTTTAGGTAAATTGCAGTCTTTACTCTAAAAAATCACAAAAGTTAACCTACTAACACCAGTTTTCGCATGTAAAACCAATTTTAAATGGATAACGATGAATGGTTAATCTGACGATTTCCGCACGAAGCAGGTATAACGATTTAGCATTACTTCTTGCGTTTAAGGATTAACTCTCTTCCGAGGGAAGGCAGCTCTCCCCAAGCCATCTATGGCAGAGTGAGAATTAGAGGAGACAGTTTCAACACAGGTATAATGGATGCTCGAACTTGAGAACTTCAGTCTACGAGCCTGTAGGTTATCGACTGAGCCAAACCTCGCCACTACATGGGAAGTGAAAGTGACTAAATTCAAAATATAGTTTATACGTAAGTGATTAGCAGAGTATTGAAATCCTTCAGGTATGGTGTAAGGAATTTCATGGATGCGTACTTGTACTTACATTGACTATATAGACCAGGAAAGTTAGATCGAAAGCCTATCTCCGACTCGGACAAAATTGCGAAAAAGCTGTATTTTTTTATGGGAGGAGGAGAGGGTTGTGGAATGTCATATTAAAAGTTCGGAAAGAAGTGTTTTGCCTCCATATTGGAAAGCGGCGAAATTTACCGGTATTAGAAAATAAATTTCAACTTCACTTACACTAAGGCTAAAATTTAAGAAAGCGGAAAAACTATATTGATGAATAACAGAAGGCCAAAGAAGAATATACTTCTTTTTACACAATATTTATCTCGCTTTGAACTCTAGGTAAAAATATGATAGAGTTCTCAACATATTTTTATTAATTTAAGAGTTTGTCAAACGATGCATATATTTTTGTTTAGGTTTTGGAAATTCAAATTATCAATAAAGTTTTCTTATTTCAGCCTTGGCATGAAGCGGAACTTACGAGGTATAGAAAATATGGAAGAATCTACGGGTAAGTAAAGTCTTCGCAACAGTATTGTGTAGCCAGAAGTAAACTTTTGCAGCAAATGGATTCAGACTGGAGATATAATCATCCCAACACTCCTAAATAGCAATAAATGCTTCTACACAATCGTATCAGAATAATATGACATCTACCATACAATAGAATATGTATGGTAGATGGTCATATTATTCTGATACGACTGTGTATATATTGCTGTTTGAAGAATGAGAGAAATTTCATCTAAACGTAACGATTGTCGCAGTCCTGTGATACTTCTTCATTTTGCTGGAAACCCACTTTAATGATGAAGTTGCATTAGGAACAGTTCATGACATTTATCTATAATTTTAATAATTTGGCTCCACATTGTTATATTATTCGGATATTTTTGCCGTACTAGCTTAATGTACATGAATTTTAGCAGCGAAATGTTAAAAAAGTTAATATTAAGTGATGCACTTAAATCTTTATCAGGAGAAAACGAGATATTATAGTGAAGCTAAAAATATTAGCTATAATTTCTGATGAAGCACATTACTCTTAAGCAACCATTGTTTGAGATAATAGTTTGTGCGAATTACCCAATATCCTTTGCTCCACATTTCGTAAAACGAAATTTTATAACCTTTCATTAAAAAAAACATGGGACACAAATGGGTATAGGCATATAAAAGAAAACTCTCAAACAATGAAATAGATAGGAGATTTCACAGTTATAGATTTGTGTAAAAGAACACTTATTCAGATATTATAACAATCAGTTTTATGAAACAAAGCTTTGCAAATTGACAATAGCTATAATTTTTTCCGCATTACGAAAACAACATATTCCAGAGAAAAACGAAAAAAAAAGTACATCAGGGTATGAAATGAGGGGGACGTAGAAAATTGTAGTTCAAAACTATGGAAAGTAACATATTTGTAATATAATTCAGGGCACTGATATCTTAAATATATTAAATAGCTTACATATTAATATTAGATACCCTCAAAAAAATTTCAAATATTTTCGGCTTAGACTAACAGAGGTAAATTATATTATAGCTCTAAGTATTTCTGAAATATGGCTATGCGATATGAAACTTATAAATATTGAATTACAATTATAACATTTTTGTTATTTTCGAAATTGCGACATATCAGGAAGAGTTATTTAAAATTTACTTTTTGACGAAAGAATATTTTGTCGCAGCTGAAATCTTGAGAAAGACTGGGCAACATATTTTAATATAATTTATTTTATATATTTTTATTTGTTTATATTGATATATAATTTATTTTATATATTTTTATTTGTTTATATTTATATATATTTTATTTGCTTATATTTATATATTTTATTTGTTTATATTTATATATATATATATATTTTATTTGTTTATATTTATATATTTTTTTTATTATTTATTTATATTTATATATATTTTATTTGTTTTTATTTATATATAATTTATTTTATATATTTTTATTTGTTTATATTTATATATAACTAAAATACAAATTGTTATGCAGCATTAATTTCGTTTCTTATGTTTTTGCGACACACCAGTTGGGCACCACCGCTTTAGAAAAATTGGAAAATTACATTTATTCCTCAATTTACACGGTTTTGGTTTTGCACGATCAAAAAATGCAACTAGTTTCGATTTACACGGTGGTATCGGATCGAGATTTGTTTTTATGTGTAGCATATTATGAAGAAGCAATCGTCTTCAAATTCGATAGTGTACATCTGCATTTACGACGAGTACTTTTCGTGATCAAAAGCAAATATATGGGGAATTAACCTAAACTTATCTCAATTATTGCAAATAAAGTACAATATAATACTTCAATAATGTTTGCTGTTACTGCTGAACTGAAAATTAATATAAATCTGTATAAATAAAACTTACAATGTACGTTTCATTAATAACAAGGATTTTTCGGAACCTATCCCCTTTTTCCCATAAGTTGTTGGTAACGACTTGCACCGCTTCGCTTCACACGATGATTTCCCGGAACCTATTTACCGTGTAAATCAAGAGATGGATGTATATTTTATAGACATGCACATAGCCAGCGTGTCATATTCGATCTGTAAAAGTTTCTTAGTATCCCACAAAAATAATATTTTCGTTTGGTTTGAAATGGCAAAGCCACATTTTGTACATCATTGTCAGATATTTATACCATAATCATCCATCGACTTTCAAATGATTTTTTATTTCGTATGTTTACAAGCAATTCGTAAAACTTGCACAGACAAGTGTTTGCTATTTGTTTCTTTTTTTATCTTTTGCAAAAATTAAAACTTTGATAAGAATTGTAAGTGTATATAAAAAGAATTAGTTTTTTATTCAAGTCCGCAATTTTCTTTTTTTTTTGTTAACATTGAAATATAAACATTTCACAAAATAAAATTTGACACATTTACTCTTAAATAAATGAAAATAAAACAGAGCGAAACTATTTTCTCGTTTTCAAAGAAAACGAGATAAAAAGAGGTGCAACCTTTATATTATACTTAGCACTTGAGAATACGTGGTTGTGAAAGTTTAGTGAGGCCTTAGTAAGCAATGACAGGGCACGTAATAATAAAGGAGTTTTACTAGTTTACTTACACTAAAGGGCGACTGCGGCCCTCGTTCACTTTACTGTTTTCCTTTCAGTTTTTGTTTTTCTGTGTCCCTCAGTCACTTTTCAATCAAGTTGTACATCCCTGATTTTGACAAAAAAATTAAGTATAAACCTGTATATTTTATTAGTAACTTAATTATAGGTTTCAACAAATAAAGAGATACATACATAAGTAAGCATTATGTCATATCCTGTATTTATTTTATCTGAAATTAATTATAACATAATTATATCATCGAAGACTTTTTATAGAAGGGTTTCAGAAACTGGCGATTTTCGTAGAAAATGGAACTAACGATAAAGAGTGTTAGGAAAGAAATGAGTTTTTCCGATGAGAAGTCTCGAACCCACGTCTCTCTAGATTCGTGCCAGAGTGTTCTAACCACTAAATAAGACAGGATTCCATCATTTATCCTCTAACGTGATTTATAAATCATTGTAATAAATAATTATTACTCTGGAGAGACGTGGGTTCGAGTCTGCGCATCCGCAAAACTCATTTTTTCACAAAACCGTTTATTGCTTTATAGACATCTATGTCAAACAGGTAACTCTATGTATTTATTATTCATTGATAGTTCTAATGACTTTCATAAAATGTTGCAATATTTGTACAAAATACAATTACGAACAGTACTATACAAGCCTCAAGTTACGATATATATGGATTATTTATCGAAGTCATTGTGTATCTGCCATGTAGGCGACAGTGCATGTTTTTATTCCACGACAGACGTAGCTATTAGCCGTTCTCCAATACGACACTTCGTTAACTGTTGGTGAAACCTTAAGTATTACACAAGCTGTATCTCTTTTTTAATAAATTTTAACCCCATAAAATTCCCGCAATATTTGACTGCCTTGTCCTAATTTTGGTACATGGATTTCTTCTGCGCTACACCACGTTGCATTACAAATGGAAGTCCTTACCTATTTGCAATCTCTAATCACTTTTTCTTCAATTTCATATTTTAAAAATTTTAATTATTTTATTTAACAGTTTTTAACCCCCACACCCGTAAACGTATGTTCTGAAACTTTTTTAAACTTGTAACCATTATTGATTAAAATTACTTTGATTTCGATGCATCGAGGTCTGTTAGAAGAAACAACATTTCTTTAGACATCTATCAACTTTTTTGTTCCGAATTCTTTCTTTTTTTTCATTTAAATCGAAATAGCTTCAACGTTTTTCTAATCGTCAGAAAATTAAGAGGCTATTTTGAATTGGTTTAATTCAAAACTATATTTGAACTCAATAGATCTTTTTGCACAATTATTTCTGATTTTTGCAGTCTTTATGAAAACACGAGACCAGTACTAAGCGTGGGTGACCCGGAACTCATGAAACAGATCTTCATCAAGGACTTCGCAACATTTCCAGGACGAAGGGTTTGTGATCAACTTTCTGTTATCCAATAAAAGTTATCATTATATGTTTTTCTTTTAAAGCTCTGTGTTCATCGTTTTCTGTCCGTGCCTTCTAAGTGACATTTTGCCAAGCAATGTGCTATTTCTATAAAATTCTTTCTCTTATCATAACATTAATAATGAAATAGCATCAGTTTTTAAAAATTAAGTGATATGCAATTAAACTATGCTTTCCTTCTTAGAATTTAGCCTTTGGAGACAAAATCATGGATAATACGATTTTGAGTCTTGCTGGAGAAGATTGGAAACGTGTAAGGACAATGATCACTCCAGCTTTTACTTCTGGAAAAATGAGAAAGGTAATAACTATATATATATATAATAAATATATGGTTTTAGGAAAGTATTAAGTGCAGAAGATGCTTTTTGAAATTAGCATCTGCAGTGTACAAGGGACTAAAGAATGATCTAAAAGTAGTTGTAATCTTTTTATATATACTCTGTGCCTTTGATTCCGTTCCGTATTGCCTTCTGCTTTATAAACTAGAATGATCTGGATTTAAAAGAATAATACTAAATCATTTTAAAAGTTACTTACAAAATATATCACAAAGAATAAAAATAAAGAGCTGTTTTAGTAAAAAAGAGAAATAAAAATTTCTTCATCTCAGGGATATCTTCTATGACTTCTTCTCTCTTAAATGACTTGGCAGACAATTAGTGAAAAAATTAACAAATAATTTGTTCACACCTTCTTAGTATTCATTTTATCCTATTAGTGGGATACGCCATTAGAATTGAAAAACTATTCCTTTTTAAAGCTGACTTTACAGTTCTCGCATTTACTAATACGCTCTGCACTGCACAGTCGTTCAAAAAATTGATTTGTATGTAGTGGTGTCATTATGAATTGAATTTTCGGCTAATACAGTCAAAACAAACTTGTGTACTGCAGCTTAAATTAGTCCCACTGCCCATTTATATGCTCAGGTCGAAATCCCTCTCCCTATCTCGAAATCCTATATCTGACCATCTCGATCTGTGCAGTTGCTGGGTTGTTTTACCTCTGAGCGGCACTTTTTTGCACACCATGGGCTAAATGGCCAGGTCACAAGGACCCCGAAGGCTCAGAGAAGGTTGGGGGAGGGGACCCTCTGGAACAGCTGTTGGGAGACAGACGGTAGCCTCCCGTCAAGGCCATCCAACGTGTTCTTTAACGTGCACAGGGAATGGCTCTCCCACACACGGGGCCATGGCTTAACGTCCCATACGACGGACGGCGGCCTTTTCAAGCCTATCGGTGTCCCCTACTGACCGTGGGCAAGGCGGGGAAATTTTGCGGAAATAAATCTCAACGTTGACCCAGCTGGGACTCGAACCTGGGAACTGCAGATTACGAGCCTGGCGCGCTACCGACTGAGCCACCCCCGGCCCCGATCTGTGCAGAATCACATGCTCTTCTACTGAGAGACCCAAGTGTTAGCCCTTTGATTTCTCATGCAAATCTGTTCTTATATAAGAATCTTTTCTGTCATATATGGAATCCTTTCTTCAGCATACACATTGCATTCCAGGCGTATATTTGGCTGGATCAAACCGTGCCACACAGACAAAAGTCTTAAAACTTCGGCTATCTGCTCGAGAGACATTTCTCGCCACTGACCCTGTGTGCTTCGGTAACTTTCCTGTATATGAATCGGGGCGGGGGTGGCTCAGTCGGTAGCGCGCCAGGCTCGTAATCTGTAGTTCCCAGGTTCGAGTCCCAGCTGGGTCAGCGTTGAGATTTATCTTCGCAAAAATTCCCCGCCCTGCCCACGGTCAGTAGGGGACACCGATGGGCTTGGAAAGGCCGCCGTCCGTCGGATGGGACGTTAAGCCGTGGCCCCGTGTGCGGGAGACCAATACCCTGTGCACGTTAAAGAACACGCTGGATGGCCTTGACGGGAGGCTACCATCTGTCTCCCAACAGCTATTCCAGTGGGTCCCCTCCCCCAACCTTCTCTGAGCCTTCGGGGTCCATGTGACCTGGCCATTTAGCCCATGGTGTGCAAAAAAGTGCCGCTCAGAGGTGAAACAACCCAACCCTGTATATGAATCAAAAGGGATCCGATCTCTTCCACTTGTTTCGCACATCTCTGCAAATCCTTTCTACCAGGTGTTGTAAACCAGACGCTCCCAGCGAATAAAAAATTGCATATAAACAGCATCACTCTTGAACATGTAAAAAACAACTGAAACAAAATGGCATAAAAGTTTCGGCAAGAAATAACAACAATATATATTGGCAAGCAAAATTTCAAATTCTACAAATGTATCACTTATTAATGAAAAATATATTCGTTCTACGAGGGATACGATATTAGTCAATGTATGCTTAGCACACAAGTTTTTTCATTTCATTATTTATCTCTAACAAAAATAATTGTGTCTTCTAAAGCAGTGCTTTCTGCACACTCTTACTGATAGCTCTTTCGCCCTAAAGTGACCTCTTCCTTTCCAGATGGCCAGTATGATCAACAACAGCAGTGAAACGCTTTTACAGAATTTCCTCCAAGTTGCGAGACAAGGATCGTATATCGACGCTAAAAGGTAATGGTTTTTAAAGTATAGAATATGGTAATTGACTTTGCGTTATCTGGAGTAAAGGAAAGACAGAAGCAAAATTAACGCAAAACTAAAAATATTCATCCATATAACAAATTATTTGAAAAAATTAAAGTTGAATTATAATATCCTTATAAAAGTAACACATAAGATAAAACATGATAAGATGATAGGCTTTATTAATATTAATTTGCAATAAGATAGAACGGTGGTTTGTTAATTTATTTTAGTGTTAATTTATTTAGTTTTATTAGTTAATTTATTTAGATAATCTATCATCTACGTTATTAAAATCACAAAATGTTTTTTTTAATTCTAAATACCTCTATCTACAGATATATATGTGCCAAATTTTCTACATCACGCACTGAGGTGCAATTGTTCCGTTTCTCCTTTCCATTTTTTGCCTATGTTATAATCACAGACTGAATGATGTTTTTAATGGCTTTTAAGTGTAGTTGCTAAATGGATTGTTGCTGCTGTTGTAAACAATCATTGTTACAGTAAAGTCAATTATATGCAGTTTTACCTCATCTCTATACTCGAAAATTAAGATATTATTCGTTTAAATTGTACGCAGAAGTAATACCTATTTCAATGGAAAAAGAGAATGTTTTCTAGTCACCACCCTTTTCACCAGATTCATACTTCCAGCATTTGCACGTTAAAAAGAATGTATATATATATATGAATTATATTGAAAATTACTCAGGCTTGCTGTGATATGCATGATGGCATTTCGAGCAGTTGCTTCTATAATTCTGCTGCTGGCATGTATTCTTCATGTGCTGAAACAACATTTCGTCGCAAATTCATGTTTCCTGTTTGCTCTATCGTATTTTTTCACCTGTCCAGCCTTTCCATCCACTGATTGCCTTTTCTGGTGTACGTGTGTAAGATGTAACTTGTTGATTACATCTATCGTCAAATTTTCAATTAAAAAAGAAATTACCCCTGAAGTAGCTGCTTGCCACATAAATCTGACAAGTACTGGATTAACTTACAGGACATATGCAGTGTTTTCAATGGGGCCCCTGTATGCCCGAGACCCTGGCTTAGGGCCTCGGGCTTACAGGAACTCCATTGAAATAACAAATACGTAATTTTGTTTATGATTTTGGGCATTATGACAATCCCCTAATATTGCCCAGGCTTAATACGAACCTGGGCCTGATAGAAACCTATCTGTGTCATATGCCATAAATATGGTCTTTGAAAAAGGCAAGATCTCAGCAGAAATGCAACACAAGAGACATCCATGCTTTATTTGGGGGCTCCAACCCAGGTTCATTTAATCCACAGACAAACACCCTAACCACTCGATGAGATGAGATGCATATTCAGTAGATGAGTATACATTATTATGATATACACAGATAAAAATGTATATAAATAGTAATTACCAAAAACATAATTTGAAAACATTTATTTACGCTCTTTAAAGGATATAATTCTTGATCCTAAGGCATATGGCCATACGTTTTCTCATCGATTTCATGTTCGTATGAAAATCCACTGTTCAGTTTCTTGTTTCCAAAGACTATAGGTTGGAATATTGTGAGTAGTTAGGACGACACTGTCATAGGGAGGGCTGGAAATACCGAGGGAACGCCGAGTTTCTTTTATATATAAATATTCTTCATATTTAACGACAGGAAATAGATCCACTGAATGCATGTCCACTCCTTTATAAATATTTTTGGTCTTAATTTCTGGGTTTTTAAGCAGATTTTTGGTTTGTATTCGTTAACGACGCCATGGCAACTACGAGGTTTCTTTTCAATTGATTCTGTAGCGATAATTAAATTTTTAATGGCAATGTGTATTTTTATATTTTTTATTTTTAACGAATCTATCGAGGTCTAAGATCTGCAGTGTGACAGAAGTTATGTTAGTGTCATCGAAATTAGGGAAGCATTGCTAACTGCCGCCACCAGAACAAAGGAATTGAAATAATCGACTTTCATATGGATATGATAGCGATGCGAAACCACATGACTCTCCGTCTTGGGATCAAGAATTATATCTTTCAAAAATTGTATACAAGTGTTTTTAATTGATGTGTTTCAAATTACATCTTTATACTTTTATATCTCTATACAGCATAATAGTGTATACTTAAGTACTAAATATCAGTTAATAAGCCGTAGTTTTTATTGCATATAAATACGTATTTTCGACATCCGGAAATAACATGAATCAACTTTGAACACATTTTATTCGTTAACTTATTTTCTAAATCGAAGGATGTCAGAAATAAAAAAATGTTAAAAATAACCTAAACATTTTTAGTTTATTTTTGCGCAAGGAATCATGCTTTCAGAAATTTTGCAGTAGTTTATGAGGCACTCTATATACAACGAAGAGTCAAAACATTATGACCACCCGCCTAACACGATGTTGGTTCTCCACGTGCCGCCAAAACAGCTCTTTCCCGGCAAGGCATGTACGCTACAAGTTTCTAAGGTGTCTTGTGGTATCTGTACAATACGTTACTAGCAAACATAGAATACATAAATGTATATGTATATAAATACAGGGATGCAGGCTAGTAGGTTCTTCTGCGTATTATGGTAAGACGTAAACCTTAAATGCTCCGTCGCATGTTTTGAACTATGGTCTCCACTGCAATATTGATCTTTTAGTGTTGAGCTTTTCAATTCTGGGAAAAGTCATATTTAGAAGTTATCAAGTAACGAAATAATGATTATATCCAGAAAAAATCTTGGGTTGCCTGTCTCCTAAGTGTTAAATTATATTACATGTAGATTTGAATTGTGACCACTCCGACATGGGGCTGCTAAGTAAATATATTTTTGTTTACTTAAAAACGTTTATGTTTTCAGACTATTTGGAACATTCGCTATGGACGTCATCGTGAGCAGTGCATTCGGAGTGAAACTTGAATCTCACGCTGATGCTAACAATGCATACGTTGTCCACGCGGGAGAAATATCCATCACAAATACCACCTGGAGACTTGGACTTTTAAGTACGTATTTCAAATTGAAAATTGGAATATCACTGCTACACTAGCAATATACACTACATTAGCAAGAGTCGTTCGGAAACTTCCATGTTATACGAGGGCAAAGATAAAGCTCAATAACTTTGAATATAAGTTTTTAACGGAAAACTTTCCCTGGAAATAAATTGAAGATGACACTCAAATATCTCCAAATTTCGATTTGAATATTTAAAGAGCAAGTGAAGCCGAAAAATTTAACAGCGGCGTTGCTAATCACAACAATTTATTACAAAGCAAATTCAAAGATAAATTTTAATTTTTCTACCAAATCATTTATTAAAATGAATTTACTCTTATAAGTTGGTATAATGATTCTTTCGCTTTTTATAAATTCTGAAGAAAAAAGCATTTAGGATGAGCATCATAACAGTGTTGAATGTTGCAGCTTTAAAAACCCTTTAAATAGTAAATGAATATTGTTGCATATTAAGATTTAGGAAGATTTGGGTGATATTTAAATCAAAATAATAATAATAATATTTAAATAATAAAAAATAAGTATTTAATAAGAATTTTATTCCAGTAATAATTTTCGACAAAGCGCTTACTTTACAAAGTCATGGTTTGACTGTGGCTTTTCATTCACTTAACATGGAAATATCCGAACACTTTTCGTAATAGAGAATGGATCTGGAGTGATGGGAGCATTGGACATGCCCCCAGTTTCATAACGGCAGTAACCGGTACGGAGGTAAAAACTATAATAAATATATGTATCATGTATTTTTCAAGAATATTTTTCACTAAAGTAGAGGGAAATTTTATATATATTAATTTAATTATACAATTTTATAATATTGATATATACAGATAAAATGGTATAAAAATAGTGATTACTAAAAACATAATTTGAAAACCTATATTTGCGCTTTTTAGAGGATAGAATTCTTGATCCTAAGGCATATGGTCATACGCTTTCTCATCGATTTCATTTTTTTATTTTATAATTTATATTATATATATAATTATTTAATTTTAAAATATATATATATATATTATATTTACATACATTTTTAATTTATCTATAATATATACATATTAAATATATATTACATTTAATGATATTTACATATATTTTAAATTTGTCTATAGTATATACATATTAAATATATATTACATTTAATTATATTTATATACATATTTAATTTATAAATAATTTGAAATAAATTAATGTAGTGTATATTTTCTTATTTTGAGTATTAAAATTATATTGTTAATAATGTAGCTTTGATACGTCTTTACTGTGTTCGTAATATTATTATTAATTGCATGAGGAATTAAGCAATAAATTCTGCAATTTCCAGTATTAGCTCCTTTTATAATGAAGCTGTTCAAGATCTCAATATTTTCACCCAAAGTAACTGACTTCTTCCGGGAAGCTACCCTAAATATTGTCAAGCATCGCAGAGAGAAAGGAGAGGTAAGAATTTTTCGAACTCCTAAAAGAAAAGGAGAACATAAGCCTCAATTTCCAAACTTCTGAAATACTAGGGCGTTCAAAAAGTTCTTGACTGCATCTGCAAAACAAAACCATTGCACTTGCATCAAAACGCTTACTGTCCTTGAAAGGAATCCACTATGCCATCTATGCAAAGTTACAAACATCTGCGTGAATTCTGCAACACTTGGTGATCCTGTTGGGGAATACTCCGCAACTATGATTGAACACATTTTACAAAGTCTTGCACCCTTGAAAAAAGCTTCCCAGAAAGTTGCCTTTTACCTTTTGAAAGCCACCAAAAGTCCATGGTACAAGATCTGGTGAATATGTTGGATGGGGCAGCTGTTTGATTTTTTTCCTGTTCCAGATAGTCCTAACTTACTGGGTTTTGTGAACACTGGCATTGTCGTCAAGAAGGGCATCCCTTGACACGCCCGTAGTTTCACCCTGATCCTTCATCTCCTTAACCATTTTGGGCAAACCAATGTTGGTGCAGAATCCGCCATTTATAGTCATTTTCTCAGATAAGGTGTCCATGGTTACCACTCCTTGGGAATTGAAAAAAATAGTGAACATCCTAGAGCGAGGATTTGGGAGCGCCTTCTCAGAGACTTTGTCTTGTCGAAGGATTGGGGCAAGGTTCATCTTCCACAACAAACATTGTTTATCAATCTTTTTGGGAGTTGTATAGTAACAAAATCACGTCTCATTACCTGTGACATTGTCTGTTAATCTTTTCGGGTCACTAGGTTCAAACACTGCCAGTATCACTTTGCACAAGTCGACTCTAGCCCTTTTCTGCTATTCTATCAGCTTGCGGGGTAGCCATTTGGCACAGATCTTTCGGAACTTTAAATGTTGATAAAAAATTGTTTCCATACAGCCCAATCGATACATTGACATCTAACGTATTACCTGAACGGTAATGTGTGGGTTTTCTTTAACGAGTTCTCGAACAGCAGCGATGGTTTTCTCATTCATGGCCTCCTTCGGTCTTCCTGCAAGAGGGAGGTCTTCGAAACTCTGTCGTCCTTCTCTGAATTTCCACATTCATCCTGTAACAATGCCATATGAACAGGCATGATCCTCATATATTTGTGATAACTCGGGATGTATTTTTTTCGCTTCGTACCCAAGCTGCATCATTGTGAAAATGTAAAATCAATCCCCCTCTTCAGTATGCCTCAGGGCAACAAAGAACAGATTTAGAAGACTGAACTTGACGCACGCCAACGAAGAGAGGAATGATGATATTGCCTTTGCTTTTAATACATTATTAGAGAAGCTTTCAAACAAGTTGTAGCTCATGGAGCAACGAGTGAAAATCTAGACACGCGTCAAGAACTTTTTGAACGCCCTCTGTAGAATGAACAAGCTGAGGCAGAGATTATAAGAATTTTTTCTGAAATTTTTCAAAAAAAATTTTCAGTTAACTCAGAAAAGCAAACCAGAGAAACTGATTTTACTCCAGCGATTTATTTTAGTTTTATTTCCAAAGGTGATTAATACGTCTCCTTTCATTTAAGTTTTATTAATTTTTATCGTATTCTTGCGGAGTTGTTCTGGTTCTTGACTAAATTAAATTCTACAAAATAAATATAGCAAATCCAACCTCTCCATGCCGCACGCTTTCATTTCACATAAAACTAAATAAATAGAAAAAATTGCCGCCTCGGTGATATCGCGTTGGCTCACGGTGATGCTGCTAGGGTTTTGTTTTGATTTAGAGTATAAAAAATAAAGCTATATGTACCGAATTTGATGATTCTAGCTATGACTAACAGAAGATCTTTCCACTCTTTGTGAGAACTATTTTGTTTTGATGGAGTGAAGGTTTGGTGACAAATCCTTACTTTGCTTTTAGGATAAGAGGAAGATGTATACTCTATTTGGTGACCTAATTCTTAGAGCCAAGGGGAACTTCTTCTCCTCTTTTTTTAGAGCGTGAGAAGTTTGGTCGATTTTGGATTTAGTTATGATTATCACCTTTCATACTATATAGATTGTGAAAAGTAATTAATTGAACGATGCATTTTGACATTAGAAAGTTAGTAAACGATTGAAAATAATGCCTTTGAAAGTTGCAATAAACAACTATACACTTATTGAAAATGAATCAGTTGATATAGCGGAATAATTGTCTGGCAAATCTATAAACAGACAAATTTCAATAGAAAAAGTTAAAATATTATCAAGTTGAAATGTTTGTATAAGTTAGGTTTTTGAAATGTATGGTTAACAGATCAAGCTAACCAAAAACAAACTTAGTAACTTCAACTTCGACAAGAGCTATATCAGCAATGTTTTGTCTTTGGGAGGGAGAAATGACCAAAGCATGATAATATACGTATATACAGGGTGATTCAGAATTCATCATCAATATTTGGTGGGGAGGTAGGTAATAAGAAACGAAGGAGATTTCACATAGGAAAGCATGGGCGCATATACCATGTAGTAGGGCAAAATGACCCCAGTTCAATGATGGAAAGAACACATAAGAAGGAAGTGGTAAGGAAAAAAACATTTATTATCTTACATGTAACATTTCTTTGCATTGGTTGTACAGACTTACAAGAGGTGCTCGAACTGCCGACCATGTGCTAGAATGCATGACTCACAACGGCGTTGCATGGACAGCCGGACCCTGTGGAAGATGCCTGGCATTTCCCGGATGTTTGAGGCAGCAACTGATATGCGTGCTACAAGATCCATAGCACTATCAACAGGGGTCTCGTACACCATGTTTTTCATAGCACCCCATACAAAGAAATCGATTGAAGATAAATCCGGTGAACGTGGTGGCCAAGAAACCGGTCCACCGCGGCCAATCCATTGACCACCAAACTGTCTGCGTAGGTAAGCACGCACAGTAAGTTACATGCATATCTGCACATTCATTCCACGTATACCGGTTCATGTTACTTCTGCAAATTCACCTTGTCGAATGACAACTGACTGCATGCGTCAAACAGCTGTGCTTCTGTATGAGAGGTGTGTACACACAGCGCCCTCTACACCACCATGCATTCGTCTGCCCCCATACTTTCCTATGTGAAATCTCTTTCTTTTCTTATTCCCTTCCTCCCCACTAAATATTGATGATGAATTCTGAATCACCCTGTATATTTCTATACATGTTTCAATGTGATATGTTTCTTCCTTTTTTCACATTACGATTAGAATACGATACGTTTTCTACATGACTTTGAAGTTCAAATTTGAATTTTTTTTAGTCATTGATATACATATATGTAGCCGTTCCATGGCCGAGTGGTTAGCACGCTTAGCTACTGATCAAAGGGACCTGGGTTCGAGCCCCGGGTAAGGCATGACTGTGTGTGTTGTTTTTCTGCTGAGGTCCTGCCATTCTCACAGACCTTCTACTATGGCATATAAACTGACATGCTACTGTCAGACCTCTGTGGCAAGCAGCTGCTTGAGGGGTTATTTATTTATTTTTTATTTTTATACATATATATGTATGAAATTCCTGTGTGTTCTTGTGTTGTTCCTGTGTATTCCGGAAGAGGATATGCTCCACTTATTGCGCTTTGATGACATCAGTGTACATAAATTTCAGCTAGTGATCATTTTCTTCATCACAGGTTAGAAACGATTTCCTTCAGTTGTTGATGGATGCAGCCAATGAAGAATTAGCTGAAGACAATCTTAAAGACGATCCCAAACTTAAACATGACTACGGACATGAAGAAGGAAACGAGAAAGTTTTCACACAGAAATATAAAAACAAAGGTAAGCAAAAGAACTAGACCTGAAGAAAGAACTCATGTTTCCTACAGGTTATTTAATTTTTGAAAAATGTTTTCAGTTTAATAACAGGCACTGTTTCACAAGAACAAGAATTATTTAGTGCACTGAAGCTGTACGTAGTTTACTGGCAACATATTTTAAACTTGGACTGTTTGAATGCAAAATTTTAATTCACTGAATCTATCATTAATATTACATGGAATGTAACTGTAAAATGTTACTCATTCGCTCTCATTTCAACAGGATTCGAAAATACGAGTATCGTGATATTTATTATTTTTATCGCGACTTTACTGCAGTTCTGAAGGCTCAGAAAAAGGTTTGGGTGTTGTTTCAGAGAGTCTGATATGCTCCAGCTTTGAGGCACCAGGGCAAATTCCTTTTCTTCTAGTCATTGCACAATAATCGAAAAACTATTCTTTAGGAACTTTTAAAGAATTTACCTATAGTCTCTAAGATTCAGCCTATCAATTACCTTATTCCATCAACAGTCATTCTTCATTCAGTTTCCATTCCGCCACAAAAGAGTATTAAAATGAATTCTTTATGTGTTTTTTTCTCTACACAAAGGACGAAGATAACCTAAATGCCATATTAGGTTGGTCCTGGTTTCTCATACAACATTCAAATGCTTACACAAGGGTTGGGTTGTTTTACCTCTGAGCGGCACTTTTTTTGCACACCATGGGCTAAATGGCCAGGTCACATGGACCCCGAAGGCTCAGAGAAGGTTGGGGGAGGGGACCCACTAGAACAGCTGTTGGGAGACAGATGGTAGTCTCCCGTCAATCAATCAATCAATCAACGTTACAATAAACATGGGAGGTCCTTATTCAGGCTTTCCCAATAAGGTTTTGTACAAGATGCAAAACAAACTTGATTATAAGTTAAACAATTTTTTTTTTAAGAATTATTTTTTTTTATTTTTTTATAATTACTCTTTTTCTTTTTTTTATATAATTCTATTTTTTTATAATTTATTTATTTTTTTTTTATTTTTATTTTATTTTTTTCATTTTTTTTTATGCTCAATAGCATATTTTTTGTAACCTTCTTTTTTTTATTATTCATTCATAGTTTTTTGATTTTTATTTTGTTCCTCAATGATTTAAATTTATATGTTAAATTCTATTCCACAATGGAGTAGATAAAAGGAACTGTAAAATAAGTTTAAAAATTGTAATTTATATTTCAGTTTTAATCTTAATTACTTGTTAATCTTAATTACAAAAATTATATACTTTCAAAAGTTATATACTTGTTCAAATTTCGGAGAGTCTAATAAATTTTGAATGTTAAAGTCCTCTATTCCAATTTTGCTTAATTCCAAGAAAAGATTTTCTCTTTGCTTAGAGTATAAAGTACAATTTAATAAAATATGTATAGAGTTCTCTGGCAAGTCACAATATGAGCAAATAGGAGAGGTTGAAAGTTTTAGTTGAAATTTTTGTAATTAAGATTAACAGTATCAGTTTTTAATCTGTAAATAATTTTGTTTTCCTTTCGAGAAAAGGGAAGTTTTTCTATATGATTAATTTTATTTGATAAAAAATATCTAAAATTGTTTCTGCAAATTGCCTGAGCTTGGAAATATTTTTCTGTAATAATGAATTCTACTTTATTAAGTTCTTGTTTGAAGGTGTAAAAAAAGTTATATACAGGGGAAATTTCTCTACGGTCATTGGCTTTTTTGGCAATTGAATCAACTTTTTCATTTTCCTTGATTCCAATGTGACAAGGAATCCACTGTAAATTGATTATATTTTTTTAAGTGTAATATTTAACTGATTTAAAATTAAGATATTAGAAATATAATAATTGAAGTTTGAGGAGAAAATTTCTTGTTTCAAAACTTGAAGGGCACCTTTAGAATCTGAGAAAATTACAATGTTTTGATTACTTAAGTTGTCTAAAATCCATTTAAAAGTTTCATGAATGGCAATTAATTCAGCTTGGAGAATTGGAGTATTTTTTGGGAATCTAAAAGATTTAGAAAAATTATGGGATGGGCATAAGAAAGCAGCAGCAGATGATCCAGTTTCTTGTATAACCGATCCATCGGTATAAATATTTAAAGTAGATTCGAAATTTTCTGCATAAAAAGATTTAAATAGTATGAGACAGAGTCTTCAGGTAAAGCTTTTTTAGAGGGAAGTGATGGAATATCAAGTTTAATAAGCAGAGGAGGAAAACACCAATCTGCAATAATGTTGGGAGTATCCCCAACAAGAGTTCGACCAAAAAAGTCATCATATAGGTTGGATAAATATTCATTATTATAAATAGTTTTAATGTATGGCAGTCTATGAAAGTGTTTGTAGAATGGGTGAGTAGGGAGTTTGTAGTGTAATTTGAAAAAATATTTTGTTAAAAGAATATTATGTCTGATTTCGAAAGGTCGAATGGCTGTTTCTGCGATTACCGAAAGGGTGGGGCAAGATTTAACAAGCCCTAAAGCAATTTTCAAACATTGATTCTGTAATGAATTTAATTTTTTAAATTTTCTAAAAAGAGCTCCTGAAATAAATTCTAAACCAAATTCAATTTTGGATCTAATGAGATTTTTATACACAATTATTAATTGTTGCTGTTGAATACCTTCATTTCTAAAAGCAAAATGTTTAATACAGTTCAGTAATCTCAAGCCTGAAGTGTGTTTATTGTTGATATGATGATGCCAATTTAATTTTGAATCTAGGTATATACCTAATATTTTACAATTATTTACTTGAGTTAATGTTTCTGAATTAATAGTTAATTCAAATTTCGGATTGTACTTTCTTTTTTTTGTAAAATGGGATTATCATCATCATCATCATCCTCAAGCAGCCATGGGCTACAGAGGTCCAACCAGACCGTGCAATTTAGTTCTCCAAGCAAGTCTGTCCTGAGCTACATCTACTGCATCTGGCCACTGCACACCAATTCTAACAAGGTCCTGTTTGACATTGTCTGCCCACCGCATCCTAGGTCTCCCCTTCTTTCTGAGGCCTTTAGGCACACTGCTCATAACCCTATTCGCCAATCTATAATTATTCATACGGGCAACATGGCCAAACCAACGGAGTCTCTCTCTGCACAATATGCTGCTTAAAGGAGGTTGCAAACTCCTTTGCCTAACCTCATCATTAGTTACAAAGTTGAACCACCTAATGTCCAAGATACTGCGTAAGCATCTGGAATCAAAAGCATCTAGTTTCCTGTTATCTCGTTTACAAAGTGTCCAAGTTTCACTACCATAACTAACCCTAGAAAGAACCAAAATATTATACAGTCTAATTTTAGTCTTTAGGTGTATACGCCTATTTCTCCACACTCTCCATAGGTTCTTAAAAGTCCCGGCAGCAATCCCTATTCGTCTGTTAATCTCATGCCGCACATCACCATTATCTGTTACATAGCTCCCAAGATAATTAAACTGTGACACCTGCTCAAGACTGCAACCATTCAGATTAACTGAATCACAGCCTGCCTGACCAATTTTCATCACTTTAGTTTTCTCTCTGTTTATAACCAAACCTACTCTACTACCAGTCTCATCAACAGCTCGAATGAAAGAGTTCATCTCATCAACATCATTTGCCAAAAGGGCTAAATCATCAGCATAATCTAAATCAGAAAGTTTCGTATCTCCAGCCCATTTAAGGCCAAAATCTTTCCCTTGAAGTGAATTTCGCATAACATAATCAATTACCAAGCTAAAGAGAAAAGGAGACAAAATGCACCCTTGTCGAACACCAGAAGTAATGCTAAACCAATTGCTACAAGCCTTACCAACTCTCACATACGACTCAGTGTTATTATAGAGAGTTTTCATAATGTTAACTAACTTGTCTGGTATACCATATGATTTCACAATCAACCACAAATTATGACGATCAACAGAGTCGAAAGCCTTTTTGAAATCAACAAAGCTAGCAACCAAAGGTTTCTGAAACTCTAAACATTTCTCAAGAATCTGCCTAAGTGAAAATATCTGATCCACACATCCCCTACCACTTCTGAATCCACATTGCTCATCACGCAATTGACTGTCAACCAGATTCTTAATTCTATTAAGCACAATCATGGAAAGAACTTTACCTGGAACAGAGAGTAGGCTGATACCCCTATAGTTATCACAAGAACTGCGATCACCTTTTTTGAAAATAGGGATAACAATAGCTCTGGTAAAATCCTTAGGAACCATGCCTTTATCATAAAAGATATTCAGAATTTCAGTCATCCAAGTGGTAACGGAAACATTCCCAGCTCTAAGCATTTCCGTAGTAATTTCATCTACCCCTGGGGATTTATGAAGTTTAAGTTTAGAAACAGCCAAAATAACTTCAGATTGTGTTATAGGTCCAACATTAAAGCCACCAATGCATCTATCATCTTTGCAAACAATGGGAGTAGAACTAACTACATTCATTGGAACATCACTTAAATGCTCAGCCCACCTAGCCATGAAAGAATCCTCACCTTCTATAACCTTACCTTGTTTATCCTACGATCCTTGTATGCCTGTCCGTTTTCTACCACATAAAATATTAACTATCTTGTACAGCTCTCTGCTGTTGTGCTGCCTAACTGCTTATTCGGCTTTGTCAGCCAATCCATCAAGCCAAAGATTCTTATCAGCAGCTAACTGATCCTTTACAAGTTTATTAAAGGTCTCTGTAATGCTTTCTATTAGGACTAGTAGGGTATTGATTAAGGGCATTCCTGCAGTTCTTTCTTTCCGAAATAAGCTCAAGTGCCTTGTCACTCAGATAATTTTGCCTCTTCTACTCCTTTTTTCCTAAAAGAGTACTGTTAGTGTCCAAAAAAGCCTGTTTAAAATGATCCCATTCTTCCTCAACTTCAGTAGTAAGCAAACCATGACTGTCATAATGACTAAGTAACCTATCATAGTAAGCTTTGGCTATAACTTGATCTTTCAGAGCTTCAATATTAAAAGCAAATTTTTTGACCCTAGCACAACACTTTTTAAGTTTAAGTTGCAACACACTTTTAACAAGGTAATGGTCAGATCCAATTTCAGCTCCCCTATATGCCCTGGTATTCCTAACAGAACTAGCCCATTTGCTGTTAATTAATATGTAATCAATCATATTCTTATGCAGCCCATCAGGTGAAACCCATGTGTACTTAGGTATGTCGCGGTGTTTGTAATAAGTGTTAGTTATTCCGAATCCATTGAGTTTACTTACCTGTAGGAGACGTTGCCCATTGCCATTGCAGCTACCAATACCAAAAGGTCCTATTACTCCTCCCCAAAGGTCAGAGTCAGTACCAACTTTGGCATTGAAGTCACCAAGAACAAGGGTAATATCTCCTTTCTTGACAGAATTCAAAATATCCTGAAGTTGTTCATAAAACCTATTCTTCTCATCCTCATCGGCATCCTCAGTGGGGGCATAACAGCAGATAACATTCAAGTCTTTAACGCTTTTCTGAAATTTTGCTCTAAGAAACCTTTCATTAATGCACTCATATCCTAGAAGAGCATCGCTAGCGTGTCTGCTGAGAAGCAGACCCACGCCTTGGTGATGCTTATTGTCGTCCCTCCCTGAAAAGAGAAATTTAAGATTATTTTTAAGAATCTGACCATTATCTGTCCATCTGGTCTCTTGCAAGCCGAGAATATCTAAATTATAACGGTGGAATTCTTGTGTGAGGACATTAAGAGAAAAAGCTCTGTGCAGAGTCCTCACATTCCAACTACCTAAAGAGAGTAAAGAGAGAAAATGGTTAGTGGGATGTTTAAAGAAACTATGTTTATTGAGAGAGGGAATGCCGACAATATCAAACAGCCCCCTAATCGCAGACATGGGGCAAAGACCCGTTCCCCCACTACTAAAGGCTGAAGCCATCTACACTGGAAGACTTCCTCCAATGTAGAATTTGACGATGCCAATAGAAACAAAGAGTTCAGGTGCCTGCGATGACTTCTGCTCAGGATTATCCACCAGCTGATAAACATATCCTGTGAATCTATTCAATTGGGGCTGTCAACCCACAAACAAACAGAAAACACAGCGGAAGATTTTCCCTCCACAGAAGCCCACCAGTGCAGCAAAATCAGGATCCATAATCAAGCTCAGAGCCATATATCTGTCCAGTCCAGTAGGTTTATATGGTCAGCACCAGGACCCTGTGTGGTTCACCACTCCTCAGCAGGGTAGAAAAAAAAGAAAAGTAGCCATAGTTGTCCAGATCAGTAGGCCACACTAATCTGGCAGCCCTCCCCTTCCGTTCACTTCCACAAGAGAGTATCTCTTTTGAAAGTTACTAACGGTCCGCACCACGAGAAGGCGGGGTCGGACATTAGGTGCTAGGCCTGGCCGGTTCTATGCATCATCACAGGGGATTGGTGCATAGCTCTCCTTCCAGTGACTACCTAGCTACCATTTACAGATTATAAAAGTTTCTTTTATGTTAATTTCCAAATTCCATTTTAGACAGTATTCACAGAGTTTGTTTAATTGTTTTTCCAGGTTTTCTTGTAACTTATATTCATTTTTGGCAGCAGACCAAAAAATTATGTCATCTGCATATCCTGTAAAGTTAATTGGTTTTTCAAAAATTTCTTTAATATCATGTATATAAAAATTAAATAATATCGGGGATAAAATAGATCCCTGTGACAGTCCTTGGGTCATTTTATAAATATCAGATAAAAATTCTCCAATTTTAACTTGTAAAGATCTGTTTCCTAATAAGTTGTGTAAAAATTTTAAGTATTTTACACTTAGGTTGGATTTAATTAATTTTGTAAATAAGCTTTGTATGGAAACAGAATCAAAACCCTGAGATAGATCCAACGAGATGGCCAGCAAAACTTTTTTCTGTTTATAAGCTGTGAAGATCTCATGTAGAAGTAAAGAAATATTTTCCTTGGATGAGCGATTTTTTCTAAAACCGAAGAAATTAAAAGGAAAAAAGTCGCCTGATTCAAGGCCATCCAGCGTGTTCTTTAACGTGCACAGGGTAATGGCTCTCCCGCACACGGGGCCACGGCTTAACGTCCCATCCGACGGACGGCAGCCTTTCCAAGCCCATCGGTGTCCCCTACTGACCGTGGGCAGGGCTGGGAATTTTGCGGAGATAAATCTCAACGCTGACCCAGCTGGGACTCGAACCTGGGAACTACAGATTACGAGCCTGGCGCGCTACCGACTAAGCCACCCCCGCCCCATTTACACAAGGACCATGCCCGCTGGTCCCTATGTAGTAGTCAGGTACTCTCACCAGGAGACCAGGTAGTGCTAAACCAGGGTGAATTAAATTTGATTTTTCGAAATTTGATTTGTCATTCTGGAAGAGAAATTATTAATTCGATCATAGCTATTATTTGTTTCAGAATAGAAAAATTCTTGGATTGTTTTACCTCTGAGCGGCACTTTTTTTGCACATAATGGGCTGAATGACCAAATCACAAGGACCCCGAATGCTCAGAGAAGGTTGGGGGAGGGGACCCACTGTAACAGCTGTTGGGAGACAGATGGCAGCCTCCTGTCAAGGCCATCCAGCGTGTTCTTTAACATAACATGATATGACTCTCCGACCGCATCGGTGTCGCCTACTGACCGTGAGCAAGGTGGGGAGTTTTGCGGAGAAAAATCTCAACGCTGACCCAGTTGGTACTGGGAACTGCAGATTAGCAGCCTGGCACGCTCCCAACTGAGCCATCCCAGCCACTTAGAAAAAATACTTAGTCTGATTTTAGTCTTCAAAATAAGTTAATCAAATTTTAGTTTTAATCTAGAGAAAATATTCTACATTGCACGGAAAGTTCAACTTCTTTGCTTCATATCATTCCCTATATGGTTATGATCTACAATCCATAAAATTTGAGCATTTTTTACAATTCGTGACAAGTAACAGAAAAATAGTACAACTTAATCAATTTATTCTTCATTGGTTTATGTTTGTTATTTGTCCAAGTATTTAAAATGCACTGGTAGAGAAAATTACTAAATCAAAATTACCTTATTTAAATTTTATCTATATTTAAGATTAAAATATTAATTTTTTTATCTATATTATCGACCTTTCCATTGCACGTAGAACATTTCTTCAAGAATCAATAAACGATTTTAACACCTCACACACTGATTCAAGCATTCTTTAGGAAAAGATTTCCCAAATTTTATATCACTGGAAAACGTTTTTCTTTTTTTTTTTTCAGTACCTTTTATGTGGCCCAAAAATAAAATGCACTTGAAAAAGTAATGAAAAATAATTTTTCATAAATTTTCACTCTTTATTTAATCTCATAACAATACGTCATTTATTGTGTATGCACTTTGACAAGCTCCTGTCAGATCTCTGTGGAATGCAGCTTCTTGAGAGTGTAAATTTAAGCTTTTTGACTAAGAAGAAAATTCGAAATATTCTGGGGAACCAGTCAACTCTTGCGGCGTGGCAATAATGGGATCATGTGATTATTTGCATATTTTCTAAGGATCTGTATTTCTTTCTCCAAGGATAGGTTCCAGGCCGCATTCACACTTTGGGGAAAAATTTTTAGGAAAAATAACAACAAATTGGCAAGTTATACGACTGAAATTGTTTTCTTTAACTGGTTTTGCAATTAACAATTCCCAATAGAATATACTTGTGGTAGACTTGTAGCTATTTGTGGGAATTTTGGTAGAAAGCTAATCTCAAATCATTCGGTGACTTCCATTTGTGTTTCGTATAATTTGATGTAGCTTATGAGAAGACAAAAATTTCCCTCCAGACATTTAATGCGCTCTTCCTTCTGGCAGCCCTTTCCAATGAGGAATTGGTGGCACAGTGTATACTTTTCTTCCTTGCCGGCTACGACACCACGGCCTCCACCCTCTCTTTCATTGCCTATAATTTGGCGTTAAATCCCGAGTGTCAAGAACTACTCATCAAGGAAGTGGACGAAACAACAAAAGATAAGGTAAGATGAATTTTTTATTCACTTTCTCACAATGGTTATTTTTAAAATACATCTCATAAGATGCAAAATAGGACTTGTTTAGTACAGTTATGGTTAAAAAACGCTTTGAGAAAAATACGCATTTAAAAATTCCATAGATATTTTTGTAAACTAATATAGTTGTGTGTGTGTGTGAGGGCGGGAAATTTTGCAAATTAATATAGTTGTGTGTGGGGGGGGATTTGTAAATTAATATAGTTGTAGAGTGACAGGCTGTAAATTTGTAGTTCCCAGGTTTGAGTTCCCACTTGTTGACAGCGTTGAGATTTATCTCCGTTAAACCCTCACCCTGCCGTCGGTCGGAAAGGGTACCCCGATGGGCTTAGAAAAGTCAGAAAGGGTACCCTGATGGGCTTAGAAAAGTCAGAAAGGGTACCCCGATGGGCTTAGAAAAGTCAGAAAGGGTACCCCGATGGACTTAGAAAGGTCAGAAAGGGTACCCCGATGGGCTTAGAAAGGCCACCGTCAGTCGGATGGGACGTTAAGCAGTAGTTCGGTGTGCAAGAAAGCCATATCATGTAAACGTTAAAGAACACGCTGAACGTCCTTCACGAAAGTCTGTCTCCTAATAGCTGTTCAGTGAGTCCTCTTCCCCCAACCTTCTCTGAAACCTTGGGGTTCTTATGACCTGGCCATTTAACGAATTGAATGCAAAAAAAAGTGCCGCTCAGAGGTTAAAAAAAAAAAGCAATCCAATACAGTTGTCGATCGCCCTGGTTGATTATTATTGAGTTGGGGCTAGAATTTGCATAAGAAATGGCATGAGATAAACATGCGAATCACTGTAGTTTTATCAAAGTAGAAGTGCAGTGATATATAAAATTAGTTTACTGTTACGTAAGACATCCGAAATGAATTTACTCTCAGATGTTGGCATAATACTATATTGTTACGACAGATGAACGTGCTACAATGAACTTGTGATTTGATGTATCATATTGAAGCTCGCATGTGCTTTAGCGTGCGAATTACGTCACTATCCACTTCGAGTGTTGATCAACGTAAAAAAAAGGAATAAGGGAATTGTAATTAGGAAGAATTTGTGTGAAGGAAAACGTAGTTTGCTTTAGTCTGTGCACTATATTATAAAGTAGAAATGTTTTTATTTGGTGTGTGTGCGGGAGGTTAAATAAGTTTATTAGTGTATCAGTGAATGAGAAAGAAAAAAAGAATTCATCGTTTCTGCGTGGTGATCAACGCCTGGAAAAGAATTGGTTCTGCGAAACCAATATACTTAGCTGCAGTTTTGGAGTACTTAATGACCAAAATCTTGGAAGGAAGTCATTTGGTGTATAGTTATTTAGTTTGTTAAGGTTATTCTTGATAGATTGCAGGTTTGTTCACAAATATGATTGTGCCACTTATCGATTGTTGTAAAAAGCCTTATTTTATGCTCTGAGTGTAGATAGTAAGAATTATAAAGGAAACAACTCTTTGTAGGAATGTTAATAAGGTGCTATGTTCTTCTGAAGGTTTATTTTTATACTGATGAAGATTTGTGTTGGTTGAATTTAGGTTATATAAATGTTTTCATTCATACTTTTGTAATAAATTACATTATTTTAGAATTATTGTTACCAAATACTATTTTTGAACTCACGCTCAATTTCCATCCGTTAAATTTATAACAATATTTTATTGTTTAGCCGTCCCGTGGTCGAGTGGTTAGAGTGACTGGCTACTGATCTACGGTACCTGGGTTCGAGCCCCGGGTAAGGCATGAATGTTCGTGTTGTTTTCTGCTGAGGTCCTGCCATCCTCTCAGATCTTCTACTGTGGCATATAAACTGACAGGCTCCTGTCAGACCTCTGTGGCAAGCAGCTGCTTGAGGGGGTATTTATTTTTATTTTATTTTATTATTTTTTTATTGTTATTTTGCTTTGCAGAAAGAACTGGACTTCGACTTAGTGAATGAAATGAAATATTTGGATCAAGTGGTTTCCGAGACACTCCGTCTATTTTCACCAGCTCCTAGGTAAAATATTACACACAAACAAAATCTAATGCGAATTTCTTTGCTTGGTTAATATTCAATAATCAATATCCAGAATGTTAAGGAGGCCTGCTTCATAAGAAATAAGGATATTAAAACACTGATGCCAAAATTTGAGGGTAAGTTAATTTAAGCTTTAAATTGGTATTAGTTCTTAGGTTGCTAGCTACTCTTCCAGCAGACATACTTTTGTGTTTTGTTAACTCTAATGAAAGGACGGCCAACACAAACTTCGCGAAAAGCTGCTAGGAAAACGAAACAACCTATATTCTTAAAGAGCAGCAGGAAAATTTCTCTGTTTAAAAACTAAAACGTACCTTTCTATGAGGTAATAAATCGGAAAAAAATGTTTTAAAGTATGAAGAAAATATCCGGATTAAAATATAGATTTTAATGAGTAATATGAATTGGCAAAATCGTTTTGTTACGCATCTAAAAATGTTTTATCAAACATTGGAAGAAGTGAACTAGATTGATTATTTTGATTGTTTTATGAGCCGAAAATTCTTTTGCAATGACCAACGGTTGTCCAGGTTTGTTCCAACTAAAATAGTATCGGTTAAACCTAACGTCGGTCTTATTAGGACATTACTTTTACTCACAATATAGAATGATATTTCCTTCCTTTGGTCCAGAATCATCAAGACCAAAGGGACACGGACCAAATTCATCCATACCACAGGATTATGACCACGACTGTTATTCAAACCAATATACAAATATAATTACAGGTTAGTTATATAAAATTTAAAAACTTAATAGAGCTTTAAGCTTTAGTCATCTATAAGTAATAACAAGCAAACATAATTAAGCACCTGAAAGGTATGAACAATCCTGAGTATTGGGGAAAATTGTCTTGAAGCTGGTGGGGTATGAACCCATGACCTCCTGAAAGCAATAATCAGTAATCCGAGAACCTGGCATGCATCCAGGAAGTCGTATGTTCGTATACCAGCAGACTTAAGACGATTTTCCTCTACGATCAGGAAAATTATTTGTAACACTGTAAAATAATTGAAATGATTTCTACTTAGATATAATACCTTAAGTAATCGTAATTGAAGCTAATTAAACTAAGTATATGATCATTTCACTCTACCTTAAATAACAACGTACCCATTAAACGTTGAGCTGAAAAAAAATTGGTTTTTGCCATGAGTGGGATTCGAACCCACGTCTTCAGGAAACATGCCTGTTATGCTAACCACTACACCATCAATGGCTAGCCTTTTCCCTGCTTATGTGACCTTATAAACCTTCCGGATTTTATTTATTTGATTCGCATTAGTGGCGCCATCTATCCAGGAAGTGGACAACTCTGTTGCCTCAATAGAGATGGAATTAATATTGTCACTCACGCTCAGGACGTTAAATCAATAAATCAGTAGTAAATAATCACAGGATAAGTCCTGTAGACATGGAACTCATGAAATGATGAGCTGAAAAAAATTTGGTTTTGCCATGAGTGGGATTCGAACCCACGTCTCCAGGAAACATGCCTGTTATGCTACCACTACACCACCAATGGCTAACCTTTTCAAATAAATAAAATCCGGAAGGTTTATAAGGTCACATAAGCTGAGAAAAGGTTAGCCATTGGTGGTGTAATGGTAGCATAACAGGCATGTTTCCTGTAGACGTGGGTTCGAATCCCACTCATGGCTAAACCAAATTTTTTTCAACTCATCATTTCATGAGTTCCATGTCTACAGGACTTATCCTGGGAGCTCTGACTTCGAACCGTCATGACGTGTTTTCGTATCGCTCTTGAATTACTTCAAGTACTAATGATTAACTAACTATTTACTAAAATTTCCTGTTTGCCTTAGGCAAGACTGGGTGAAAATCCTAGTGTAGCCTTTGGCAAGAAGGGTAGCTAGTTTAGCCTAATCTTTTACTTAAACTTGTAGTTTCTTAGTTAGGGTTTTTACAGGTTTATTTTCTACAATGATGTGTTAATAAAGTCTCCGGCTTTGGACATACTAATCTGCATTAGATAAGTATAAGTACAAATCAATAGCCGACGTGAGTTGACCGCTATCAACATAGGAAAAGTACGCGCCAATAGCCGACATTAAGTTGGCCATTATTGGCGTTGGAAGAGTATGTGCTGATAGCCGACTCATCGATTGGCCGTTATTGGCTTTAGGGTAAGGTTTTATTTTTAACATTTTTAAACCTTTACCCTTTACATCTCCTCTTGAGCTGTCTCAAGCCATCAAGAAATTGAAACCTAACAAGGCTTCAGGCCCCAATAATATTTCCAACAGAATGCTGAAACACCTTCCGAAGAAAGCCATTACGCATCTCTGCAAGTTTTTTAATTTCCTTCTCCGTCACCATGTTTTTCCAGGAGCCTGGAAAAACGCTTATGTCAGACTGATACACAAACCAGGAAAGGACCCTGTATTTCCTGAATGCTATCGTCCAATCAGTCTGCTTTCCTGCCTAGGAAACGTATTATCCTCAATAGATTGGAAGATTTCCTCTCAATCCATCCTGTCTTACCTGAAACCCAATTTGATTTCAGGCGTAAAAGATCGACAGAACATCAGGTCCTCAGAGTTGTGGAAACTATTTCTGAGGCACTGAACAAGAAGGAAACAGTTGTCGCCATCTTTCTAAACGTGGCCAAGGCTTTTGACCGCGTCTGGATGGACGGCCTCATTTACAAACTCTCCAAGATTGGAATGCCTACGGGACTCATCTGTATCATTCAATCGTATCTCTTAAATCGAACATTCTAGGTTCATATTAAATCTTCCATTTCTACCAAGAGAGTAGTGGCCTCTGGCGTTCCTCAAGGCTCTCTCCTAGGCCCTACTCTCTTCTCGTTATATCTCTTTGATATTCCTTCATTTGAGTGAATCGTTATCGCACAATATGCTGATGACATTGCTCTCATCTCCCTTTCCTTGGGAGTTGATTTTGCAATCAGAAGACTTCAGAATTGCCTTGATAAAATGGATACCTGGTATGAAAAATGGAAAATAAAGATCAACACTGAGAAGAGTAACGCCATCTTCTTCAGTGGTAAGAGGATTAAAAATCTTCTAACTTTACACTTTTTAGATGAAACATTCAAGTGGCAGGAGACTGTCAAATATTTGGGAGTCACTCTGCATCAGAAGCTTAAGTGAGATCCCCATATACACGGGATCATCACAAAAGTTAACTCTTTCAGATGTCAATTGGGGACTCTTCTAGGAAGAAACTCAGTATTATCCATTGATAATAAATTACTAATCTATCATATGGTCATTCGACCTATGATATCCTATGCTTCCCCAATTTGAGCGAACACAACTCCCACGAACATTCATAAGATACAGGTCTTGCAGAATAAAATCCTGCGATGTGTGGTCAATGCCCCCTGGTTTGTAACCAAGAGACAATTGCATAAAGATCTGGGCATTGATCATATTTACACATATCTTAAGTTTGTCTCGCGTGGTTTCTATGAGTCAGTGCAGAGAAATCCACACGAGATCATATCCTGCCTTCTGGACTACGATCATGAAGTCCTTAACAGATACAAGAGGCCTAAGATGATGGCTTTCGCTAAAGAAAGTTATCCATTTTAGGTCTCTTGTGCATCATTACTACTCTTTTGTTTTATGTTCTTTTGCCCTTTGGGGCCCACCACTGTGTGGTTTACTTTTGTTTGTTTTTTCAAACTGATGCCAATTAGGCATATTTCCAGATGAAGAAGGATATGGGTACTATTGTACCTGGTACTTCATTTTATGATGTAACGATCTACGACTTATCCTGTGATTATTTACTACTGGTTTATTGATTTAACGCCATGAGCGTGAGTGACAAGTATTAATTCCATCTCTAATGATGCAACAGAGTTGTCCAGTTCCTGGATAGATGGCGCCACTAGTGCGAATCAAACAAATAAAATCCGGAAGGTTCATAAGGTCACATAAGTTGAGAAAAGGTTAGCCATTGGTGGTGTAGTGGGAGCATAACAGGCATATTTTCTGGAGACGGGTTCGAATTCCACTTATGGCAAAACCAATTTTTTTTCAGCTCGTCATCTCGTGAGTTCCATGTCTACAGGACTTATCTTGTGATTATTTACTACTAACAACGTACCGTTATATATGAAAATTGATGTAGACCAGACCTGTCCAATCCAAGCTTAGTGAAGAGCCACTAAGAAAAAAACTATTCTTAAAGGGCCGCAGAAAAAATTCTCTGTTTAAAAATGAAAACCTACATTTCTAATGAGTAATAAATTTCAGAAACATTATATTTTTAAGGAATCAAGAAATTAGATTTATTAAAAGCAAAGATATGCATTTTGAAAAAGTTCAATGAATTGGTAAACTCGTTTAGTTATGCACCTAAAAATTTTTGTTTAAACATTTTGAAGAAATGAACCAGATTCAGTATATTGATTATTTGTTTTATGAGCCGCAAGCAAGTTGGCATCTTTTTTTTAAAAGGACTTCTATCACTGCAGGAATCGTGAAGCTTGGTAATAAATCTCGCAATGTCAAATTCAACCTGCCATTTTGGATTTACAGCCACTGTAGTGCTATAGTGCTATCAATACAGTAAATGACTAATCCACCATAATGAGAGTACACCTGAAGGCACTGATTTTGAACACCCGTTTAAAGTTAAAAAATTATATCACTTGCTAAAATTTCGCACTGACTTATCATTTTAAAGCTGAACTATTAGCAGCAATTTATTAGTAAATGCTGATATAAACACTAGTTGCCAAACAGCGACGAAGACATTACTTGAAACGCGTGAAAAAAAAGTTACGTGTATAGCGCGATTCCAGTGTTATTGGGGTGTATTCCTTCGTTATGTTTAAATCTAGATCTTATGTAAATTAAATTGACAGTACTTCTTGATGCTATACGAAGATGGATGCTGTTCTGCTAGAAAAATGAAACCAGAAGAATAAAACTATCGAAAGTGCCAGACATTTACTGATGCAACTTAGCAAAGTGATATTGAAAAAATCCCATTTCAGAGTAATGGCCACTGCGTTAGTTTGAAATATTTCCACCTAATATAAACTTTCGGGCAGCATAGATTGTTATAGCATTAATACAACAGATGGCAGTGCATTTCTCCTGGTAATACTCGTTAGTCCACAATCCAAACTGCGGTAACCTTTTGATACTGTAGATATTGAAACGAAATGTGCACATACAACAATCGTAATATTGCATATAGAACAAAGTTTGAAGAAAACAGAAGAGAGTTGATGGGATTGGACTTGTGTGAAACGTGAATGTGTCAACCAGGATTATTGATATTGATATTTTTAATTGTGAAGAATTAAATGTCATCGTACGTTTATGAGAAATGTTGTTCTTAGTGGGCACATCATGTATTAAATGAGAAGCATCATTAGTAAGAATCGGTATTATGATTTGTATGTAGAAACTACTGTGGTTTGAAGTGTTATATTCTTTTATCATTTTATATTGTTGTATGGTAATTTACTATCAATCATGCTAACAAAATAATTTTAAAAAATCACCCCCATTATAGATAAATTGGTAGAGAACTTCCCAGACAATGTCCTGAACAATAATCAAGAAAACAATTGTCTAATAAGTATAATACAATCAAAAACCAGTGGAGATCTCTTATCACAAATTCCATATTGGACATCCACTACTCCTATCCTAAATTCTTTCATACCTGGCATATATTCAAAGAAATTCCTAGATAAATATAGTCAAAAAATTTTGACAGGAACATTTATTGACAATAAATATAAAAATTACATACACATTTTTACTGATGGATCTTTAGACCCAGATCAGTAATTTGCTCAGGGGCTTTTTGTTGTCCAATTGGAAAAAATGGAATTCCAATTCAAATTTAAAAAATGTAAACCGATCATCATTGCTGAACTAGCAGCAATTGTTTTAGCACTTAATTGGGCTACCAAATTTAACAAAAAAAATCACTATCTTTACAGACTCTAAACCATCAATTGATATTATTTTTTCTGATCCTATGAAATCTAATTGTAAAATATTTATAAATGATACATTAATTTTAAGCAGAAAACATCTAGAAAATGAAAATATAATACATATCCAATGGGTGCCTGCCCATATAGGAATTAAATCTAATGAACAGGCTGACCTTTTAGCTAAACAAACCAAAAACCTCAATACAGACATAGAGTCTCCAGAATTACTATATTTAATCAAAAATCAAAACAAAGAGAAAATGTTTCAAGAAACTCAAACCTGGTATAATGAAAAAGCATATTCAACGCATAGATATAGCATCTCAAATAAAATAACAAAATTTAACAATTTTAACCTTAATAAAAAAGATATTAATATTATTTTAAGAATTAAAGTTAACATGGCATTAACTAATAACCTATTATTTAAAATGATAAAGATTGACGCCCCTAACTGTCAACATTACAATACACCTGAAACATTGGAACATATTATTTTTAGCTGTAAAAAGTTCCATAAAGAAAGAGAAACTTATCCTAAAAAACTAAAAACTTTTAGCAGTAACATTTTCAATTTTAAAAACATTCTAGAACCTGAAAAAAATCCTTGAAAAGAAAATTTTACAAATTGCTCATTTCTTATTTAAAAAATATAAAAATGATGAGAATTTATTAAAAAAATTGAAGATTAAAAAATAATATAAATAAAACAATTTCCTAAAAAATGAGTTAAAAAAATAACTAATGATTTTCAAAAAATTTCTTTAAAAAAAGTAATGACTAAAAAATAAATATAAAAAAAAGAAAAAGAAAAAATGAAAACTATTGCTGAAGAATCTGTGAACGCACTAAGGTTCACAGGAATATTCAAGAGGATGATTTTGTATTGATTGATTGATTGTATGGTAATAGTAATTAGCTATTAGTTTAGATAATCCATTTGCATTTGCTAAATTCTTATTTATTAAATAAAACAATAGGTTTATAAATTAATTTTGCTATCTGTTTAGTTGTTTGGAATTCACTCACGTTGTGTCAAATAAAAATATTGCTTAGAATATTTAACTATTATACATAAAACGAGATGAAATAAAGAAATTCGAAAGTAGCCGGCAATTGAATGATTATAAGTAACTGATGATGTTAAAGACCGCACGCACGCAATTAATGCCAATATGGACATTTTGCGTTATATATATATAACAGACAATAAACTCAAAATATTGCTAGTACATAAACATTGTGTATTTAATAAATTCTAAACTACATTTTCGATTTTCGTGTTTCAGACTAGAAAGAGTTGCTGCAGAAAATTACGAATTAGGAGATACAGGTATCACTGTTCCTAAAGGAATGATTATTTCCTTTCCAATCTGCGCAATTCACAGGGATCCAGCTCATTTCCCGAATCCAGAAAAGTTTGATCCAGATAGGTAATTTCTTATACTCTCTTATTAAACAAAATTACAAGTACTTTACTGAATATATATATCTATATATTAATATGCCTAATCTACTAAATAAAAGCAATTTCGCCTTCTCACATTGCCAAGAATGATGTTTTTTTTTTTTCACTACTTTAAATAAAATCCACAAAAAAATCAACATCACTTTAGCAACTAACAGGAAAATGTTTGCAACCGCGTTTATTCTTACCATACTATAATCAATTATTCATTTCCAGAATTCTATTAAAATACATCCATCTCCAGGCAATACTTCCAGCATTATCCAAATGTGTGGTAATTTTTATGTAAATTTTAAGCTAACTTCTACAATAATACCGATTCAATCCTAAATAAGATCTTCACTGAGCAATACATATATACATACAAAGTCCTGATGCAGCCATGGGCTACGGAGGTCCAATCAGACTGTAATTTTCCTCTCCAGACGTGTCTGTTCTGAGCTACTGCTGATGCATTTGGCCACTCTAGGCCAATTCTAGCAAGATCCTGTTTGGCATTGTCTGCCCATCACATCCTAGGTCTCCTCCTTTTTCTGAAACACTTAGGAACACTGTTCATAATCCTGTTTGCCAATCTGCTGCTATTCATACGAGCAACATTGCCAAGCCAAACGCAGTCTCTCTCTGCACAATATGCTGCACAAAAGAGGTTGATGACTCCTTCTTCTAAACTCACCATTACTTACAAAGACAAGATACTGCGTAAGCATCTAGAATCAAAGGCATCAAGTTTCTTGTTATCCTGCTTATAAAGCGTCCATGTTTCGCTACCATAACTAACCTTAGAAAGGACCAAACTTTTATACACCCTAATTTTAGTTTTTAGGTGTATACGCCTATTTTTCCACACTTTCCATGGATTCTTAAAAGTCCTAGCGACAATCGCTATTCTTCTGTTTATCTCATTCCGCACATCACCAATATCTGTTACATAGCTCCCAAGATAAATTGAGACACTTGCTCAAGAGTACAACCATTCAAAGCAATTGAAGCACCATCTGCCTGACAAATTTTCATCACTTTAATTTTTTCTCTGTTATCACCGAACCTAATCTATTACCACTCTTATCAATAACCCTAATGAGCGTATTTTTTTCTCATCAATATCATTAGACAACAGAGCCAAATCATCTGCAAAATCTAAATTACAAATTTTGAAACCTCTAGACCAGTGGTTCTAAACCATTTATGCTTCACGTACCCCCTAGAAATTGGTATGTAACTGGCGACCCCTTGCATAGATAGATAAACCTACAGTTATAGTATAACAATGGTTATTTTTACATTGTTACTAGATCTAGCGACTTTTGAGCTCTCACGGCATACCCCAAAATATTTTACCGCGTATACCCAAGGGGTACGAGTACCCCATGTTTAGAAACCCAACTCTAGACCATTTAGGCCAAAATCGTTCCCTTGCAAAGAATTTTGCATAACGTAATCAATAACCAAACAAAAGAGAAAAGGAGACAAAATGCACCTTTGTCTAACTCCATTAGCAACATTAAACCAATCGCTGCAAGACGTACCAACTCTCACACACGACTCAGCGTAATTATAGAGAGCTTTCATTACATTAACTTATCAAATATTCAATATGATCTAGCAATCAACAAAAAAATTATGTCGATCAACAGAGTCAAAATCCTTTTTGAAATCTATAAAGTCAGTAACCACAGGTTTCTGAAACTCTAAACGTTTCTCAAGAATATACTTAAGTGAAAATATTTGATCAATACATCCCTACCACTTCTGAATCAACATTGTTCATCACGCCACTTCTGAATCAACATCATCCCCTACCACTTCTGAATCAACATTGTCCATCAATCAAATTCTTAATTCTATTAAGTATAATCATGCAAAGAACTTTACCTGGAACAGAAAGTAAACTAATTCCCCTACAATTATCACAAGAATTGCGATCACATTTTTTAAAAATTGCTACAATAATAGCTCTAGTAATATCCTTAGGAACAACACCTTTATCATAAAAAATATCCAAAATTTCATTCAGCCATGTGACAACACAAATGTTCCCAGCTCTAAGGATTTCAGTGGTGATTTCATCCACCCCTGGGGATTTATGCAGCTCGAATTTAGAGATAGCCAATGCGATTTCGGAATGTGATATAGGGCCATCATAAAAGCCAGTAATCCTCATTACAAGAATGGGAGTAGAAACAATCACATTATTTAGAACTCTAACATGCTATCAGAGATTCAAGGTGGTTGAAGGTGAGGATTCTCTGATGGCACCTAGCCATCAGAGAATCCTCACCTTCAACCACCTTGCCATGTTTATGCCTCAATCCTTGTGTACCTGTCTGTTTCTTCCCACATAAAACATGAACAATCTGGTACAAACCCCTGTTGTTGTGTTGTCTGACTGCTTCCTCTACTTTGTCAGCAAAGCTATTATTTATTATTCGTATCAGCTGTTAACTGATCCTTTACACGTTTATTAAGCTCGTTGTAATGCTCCTGTTAGGATTAGTACGGTGTTGATTCATATTAATCCTGAACTTCCTTCTTTCAGAAATAAGTTCTGTAGCCTTATCACTCAAATAATTTTATTTCCTATGTTCCCTTTTATCCAAAAGAATACTGTTGGTTTCGAGAAAAGCCTGTTTAAACTGATCCCAATCTTTCTCAACTTCAGCAGTAAGAAAACCACGATTGTCATAATGACTAAGTAGCCTATCATGGTATGCTTTTGTTATATCTGTAACTTTCAGACCTCCAGAGTTGAAAGTAATTTTCTTAACCCTAGCGCAGCATTTCGTAAGCTTCAGCTGCAAGACACTTTTCACCAGGAACTAGTCAGACTCAATTTCGGCCCTCCTGTATGATCTGGTATTCCTAACTGAACTGACCCATTTGCTGTTAATTAATATATACTCTATCATATTCCTGTGCAACCCATCAGGTGAAACCCATGTATATTTATAAATGTCCCGATGTTTGAAGTATGTGCTAATTATTCGTAAATCATTAAGTTTATTTAGCTGTAGAATACGTTCTCCATTGCCATTGGAACTATCAATGCCAAAAGGACCTAAAACTCCTGCCCAAAGGTCAGAGTCAGAACCAACTTTAACATTCAAGTCCCATATCACAAGAGAAATAACTTTCTTCACAGAATCCAAAATATCCTTAAGCTGGCTGTAAAACGTATCTTTCTCGTTCTCATCACAGTCCTCTGTGGGGGAATAACAGATGACATTCAAGTCTTTAATTTTTGTTTTAAATTTTGCTGTAAGAAATATTTCATTGATGCGGTCATATACTAGACGAGGATCACTGGCGTGTCAGCTGAGAAGCAAATCTTCATCTTGGAGATCCTCCCTCCCTGAAAAGAGAAATTTAAAGTTATTTTTAAGTATCTCACCTTTACCTGTCCATCTGGTCTCTTGCAAGCCTAGAATATCTAGGATATAAAGCTAGAATTCCTGTGTGAGGACATCAAGAGAATAATATCTATATAATGTCCTCACGTTCAACGTTCCTGCAGAGAGAAAATAATTAGTATAATTTTTAAAAAAAAACTACTGAGATAAAAAATTTTAAAAAAAACTATTGAGATAGGTAGGGCCAACAATATCAAACAGACCCCCGATCGCAGGCATGGGGCAAAGACTTGTTCCTGCTCCATTAAAGACTGAAGTCACCGATGCTGGTCTTCAGGCACCACCTTTTCAAGTGGACTTTTTCAAGAGCCATGTGGCCTGCCTGAGACACATTACTCCAGTTTAGGATTGACGATGCCCAACTAGCTAAGTGAGGTTCAGGTATCTGCGATGGCCTCTGATCAGGATTATCCACCAGCTGATATAAGGTATCCCGTCCCTCTGTTCACTTAGGGCTGACAACCCAGAAGCAAACAGAAAACACAGTGGCAGATTCTTCCTCAACAGCGGCCTACCATTGCAGCAAGTCCAGGATCCATAATCAAGCTCAAATCCATAAACCAGTCCAGTCTAATAGGTATAATGGTCAACACCAGGACTGTGAAGTTGACCACTCCTCAGCAGGGTTGAAAAAAAAGAAAAATGTGGCCATAGATGACCAGATCAGTAGGCCATACTGAACTGGCAGAACTCCCCTTCCGTTCCCTTCCAAAAAAAAGGCGGGGTTGGATGTTACGCGCTAGACCTGGCCGGTTCTGTTTATAATCCCTGGGGATTGGTACACAGCTCTTATTCCAGTTTATGCCTAGCTACCATTTAAACATTGTCTTAATTCCCGCAGCAACTAGCCAGCTCATCAAATTTTTCGCACTGAAAATAATTCGTTTCAGAAGATTGCAAAAATAAGAAATAACAAACATTTCATAGCGACACCATTTTTTCTTCCATTTTCAGATTCAGTTCAGAAAACAAAGCACAGCGTCACCCCTTTGCTTTCCTGCCATTCGGTGCTGGGCCCAGGAACTGCATCGGAATGAGATTTGCTCTGATGGAAGTGAAATTATGTCTCGTCTATCTACTGCAAAACATTCGTTTCAAAAGGTGCCCAGAAACAAAGGTAATTCGTTTCTGTCATATCTTCCTCACAAAATGATGCAATTTATCAAGGATTTAGGAATATGTATTAACCAAACCAAAATTCCGACGGATATAAGAAGCCTAAGATAAAAAATTTAAAGATTAGTTAACATGAAAGGAGCAGAATTTTTGATAATCGTAAAGCTAAACATTTGCCTATTAACCTCTTTTTGAAGAACTGTAATAGTAGAGAAATTTATTTTAATTTATTTTCGATTACCACATCATTTAGAGAGAACTTTTACATAACCTTAAACCTCAAAATATTAGTAATAACAAAAATGAAAAGAAATATTTGAGAGTAAATGAACATCTTTAGATTTCCAAATTCAAATAGATTATTTAAGGCAGTAAAGATAAAAAGAAATTCAGAACTTATCAAAATCCCTTCAAATAATATAGTACAATATGACCATCGAAAAAAGAATATAGAAAAGAGTGATTCGAAAAGAGTGTGAACTCGTATATGGACAAATTTAACTAATATATGTGATTAGATTGTTTAAATTATTGACAACAGCAGTAAGGTAATAAAATGAGAATAAAGTGAAAATTCGACAATTAATTACACCTGTTAAACTAATTTCTTTTACGTGTCAGTTTAAATGTATGATTATTTTCTCGAAAAACTGTTATGAAAGTTAGCAAACAAAGTCCCTTGTCGAATTGCCTATCCCAAAACTTTGCAATTAAAGCCTATGAAATAGCATTAAAAAATCTGCTACCCAAGTATATATGTATAATATTTCCGAATGAAGGACCTGTATCATTCAGTACTAACCTAATTGAAATTTTACATTTTTTTAAAACTTTCTAATGATCTGGTGATCCCACGTTTTATTAAATGTCTAATGACTCGAAAAATATAAAATCTTTTTATCCCATAAAATGTTTCATATAAATATATGATTAGATATACAGGGTGATTCAGAATTCATCATCAATATTTGGTGGGGAGGTAGGTAATAAGAAACGAAGGAGATTTCACATAGGAAAGCATGGGCGCATATGCCATGTAGTAGGGCAAAATGACCCCAGTTCAATGATGGAAGAACACATAAGAAGGAAGTGGTAAGGAAAAAACATTTATTATCTTACATGTAACATTTCTTTGCATTGGTTGTACAGACTTACAAGAGGTGCTCGAACTGCCGACCATGTGCTAGAATGCATGACTCACAACGGCGTTGCATGGACAGCCGGACCCTGTGGAAGATGCCTGGCATTTCCCGGATGTTTGAGGCAGCAACTGATATGCGTGCTACAAGATCCATAGCACTATCTCGTACACCATGTTTTTCATAGCACCCCATACAAAGAAATCGATTGGAGATAAATCCGGTGAACGTGGTGGCCAAGAAACCGGTCCACCGCGGCCAATCCATTGACCACCAAACTGTCTGCATAGGTAAGCACGCACAGCATTTGCGAAATGTGCAGGAGCGCCGTCATGCTGGAACCACATTCGCCGGAGACTACCATCAGGAACCTCATTCAGAAGATCCGGTAACACAGTCTGAAGAAATGTTAGGTACTTGGCACCGTCCAAACGGGATGGTAGTAAATACGGGCCCAACAAACAGTCACCGACAATCCCAGTCCACACATTGACAGCAAAACGTTGTTGCGCAGCTCCAGGTCTTGTACCGTGTGGGTTCTGATGAGCCCACACATGCCAATTGCGTGTGTTGAAGACACCCTCTCGAGTGAACAACGCCTCATCGGTGAAAAGAACATACGTTGCGAAATTGGGATCAACGGCTGTTCTCTGCATGAACCACTGACAAAAAATAACACGCTTGGGATGGTCGTCTGCTGCCAATAATTGTACTCTTTGCAGATGAAACGGATGTAACCCTTCATCGTGTAATATCCTCCACGCTGTTGCTTGCGAAATTCCAAACTGCCTAGCCATACCTCGTGTGCTAGCACCAGGTTGTTCCTCGATTTCCTGTAGGACAGCTTCCTCTACTGCTACTGTCCGTGCCGATCTGCGCCTCCCTCGATTAACATTACTAGCAGCAAACGATCCTGTTTCACGCAGTTGGCGATGAATACGTGAAAACATTTGATGCTGTGGCACACGGCGGTTTGGGAAGCGCGCTGCATACAATTGCCTGGCTCGAAGACATCTTTCTCCTGCCGCACCGTAAGTTACATGCATATCTGCACATTCATTCCACGTATACCGGTTCATGTTACTTCTGCAAATTCACCTTGTCGAATGACAACTGACTGCACGCGTCAAACAGCTGTGCTTCTGTATGAGAGGTGTGTACACACAGCGCCCTCTACACCACCATGCATTCGTCTGCCCCCATACTTTCCTATGTGAAATCTCTTTCTTTTCTTATTCCCTTCCTCCCCACTAAATATTGATAATGAATTCTGAATCACCCTGTATAATATTTTCTTAATTTCATCATCCACTTAATATATCATCCACCGAGGATATTTAATGGTACTAAATATGATGTGTAAGCTACTCCACATGACAATAAACAGTACATAAAAAATATTTAATAAAGTATATAATTTTCCAAACCGACAGTTCAAAAATAAAATTTAGAATATAACAAATTTTTTGTATTAATGAATTTAACTTTTTAAGACGTCATTAACATATCTCATGTTGGAGTACTATGAATCAACATAGCCTTGTATGTTGATTATACTATTCATATCTTTCAGTACTTGTAATAATAGGGCAACTACGATTGATTTGAGTAAAAAATTTAATGTAATAAAAAAGTTTATCCGATAGTTTTTTTTCTTAATCTAAAATTAATATATTTATTTTTATGAATATTTGAAAAGAATTTGTTTGCCCTAACTAATTTTCTAATAAGTAACAAATCACACTTAATCATATGCAAAATATTCCTAACATCCCAATACAGAGTGGTTAACGCGCTTGGCTAACGCCTGAGATCTAAGGGACTGGGTTGATGAAGTTCCGGATAAAGCACGGATGTTTGTGTTATTTTTCTACTAAGGCTTCGTCATCCTCACATACCATCTACTATGGCGTATAAACTGACAAGCTCCGTCAGACCTCTGTGGCAATCAGTTGCTTGAGTTATTTTTTTCACCTTCGTGATAATTCTGCATTAATGCAGAATTATCAGCAAATGTAACCAACATACACCAAATTTTAATCATAAAAATCATTAATAAAAATTAACTAGATGAATAGCATATTTCTTCTGCGAATATGAAATGCTCGTTTTCAAAGAGAATGAAGTTTGCTTTCGTCTTTAACACCCTCTAAGAGTGGAAATTCGAATGATTGGGGAAATGTAAAAAATTTTATTAGTTCTATAAAACACAAAATATCCATTTATCTCTTATAATAAGAAGTTGAATTTTCGCACCCCTCCTGGTGTAAATCGTTGCTGCCAATGTTAGCCACTTGACCATCACAAGTAACCACCAATGTTTCACATTTCTAGCGTGACTAGATTTGCAATATTCGTTCAAAGTTTTATCTCTACCGTTAGAGGAGGCTATTAAAGGTATTAGGAGAGTCGAAAAATACAGATCGTAAATTACTATTTATATTTATTTCTAAATTATTATTGAGAAATATGATATGTTGCATAAAAACGTTGACGACTCCTGATATAAAAGAATCCATTCTCTTGAAGCCTGTGTTGTAAGGGAGTGTATTTCAAATTTATTTGAATTATATTAACCTTTTCCTTATATTATCTTACCATTATCCCCAAGACGCCAATGAGCCATACTTCACTATATTTTATACGGATAAAACAACAAGATTTAAACAGTTTATTAATTTTACCTTAAGATTAAATGACACCCATAGACGCAAAAGCAAGTCATATAATACTTGGTTGTTTTTTTTTACAGAATCAAAACGTCTCCTAGCGGTTTACCCTTTCTTTATACTTTTAGAATTGTATACCAAATGTAAAATCCCAAAGATATGTATACGTATATAAAGGACCTGGTTCGAGACAGTGATGGATTAAGGTATCTGAAGGATACAGGCGCAAAAGGTTCGGGAGGTCCCCAACTGTATAGGATGGAGGGGGATGGATATTGAATTTACAAAAGCATTTACAACTTACGAATGGAAAAATATTTGCAACAGCTTTAAGCTGTTGCAAATACACAAGTGCAAAAATAGAAAACTGAATATGTATTATATACGTACTAAAAAGTAGGCCGTGATCAACAAAAGAAAGAGTGGGATGAAGCTACATCAAGCAAGAAACCTTTCCAGTGTGAACTTTTTCCTCCGTTTCATAAAACATTTATTGAAAATTATTTGTAATATATGCGTTTAATATATTTTACGCCTCCGTTCTGGTTACTAGTATTCTCAAAGGAATAAGTGATGATCCCCTTGATCGCTACCCCTAGATCATGTCGTACTTAAAAATAAACAAAACTAAATAGCTGTTTATTACCTAAGTAAAAAGTATATGTACGTAAATAGCAGATTATACTAATTGTGCGAATTACCACAGGAGTTCTTTTTAACATTTTATATTCTGTCAACATAATTCTAAAACAGTTAAAACGTAACTGAATATTGTAAAATTTAATAATATTGCAGTTATGCTTTCATATTAAATTTTCGAAAACACTAACTTTCATTATTAACGTGCTTTCTAATTGTGTTTGTAATTCAGAAAATTATTTTTTGTTTTCAGGTGCCTTTGGAATTCTTTAAATGGCAATTGTCAATACAACCGAAAAAGATCATGTTTGCAGTAGAATCCAGGGAAGATGCTCCTAAAAAATAGATTGTTTTACATTTTTAAATAAGTCGAAATAAATCATCCATTCAAAAAGAGTTACTTTTTACCCTTACAGTTGCCGAACCTAGCCGATTTCTATGCTGTACCGAGGTTCAGAACGTTATTCTGCTCACTGTGTCTTTTATTTTAATGATTTTTTGTGTTACTTTTGTAGAAATCTTATAAATGGTATGAATTTAACATTTAGTTGGAATAAACTGCAAATTTTTATGTAATCTCTGCGATTTCTTGGAATATCCATACTAGAAAAAGTAAGCTCCGAATGAAATATGCCCAAATTATTTTCAGCAAAAAAATTAAAATACGTAATACACACATTTCTAGATTTTCTAAAAATTTTAAATGTCTGAAAATTTCAAAAACAAAGTTTGGATCAAAGTAATACCCACTCACCCCTTAATGATGTAATAATTGATGATATCTTTATCATGATGTTGTACTCTTTTCTTTAAATACTAACAAAACGTTTTACTTCTGAAAATTTTAAACGATATAAAAATGTATTAATATTTTGCAAGAAGTTTAAGAACAGAAAAAAATTCAAATTATTGTACCAATTTTTAGAATTGTATAGACTTGTCCTGAAGACTGAATTGTATTCAAATTGTCATGCGAAAATATTTATTTCCATATGTGGAATAAAACTTTAAAACAGGTTCAATTATCGAATTTCATCAAAATATTGTGTAAATCAATTCCAGATAAATCACTAAAACACAAACTGTTTCATGTTTTGATTCATCTTTTCAGAAGTCCAACAACTACCCCCATGACTACGATTAGGGAGTTATTTGATATTGTTGGTCCTAAACAAACTTAGTTTTCTTTAAAAATCCAACTATCCATTTTTTCACAGTTGATGGTCTTTGCGCACTGTGGTAGTAATGTTTGATGATCCAGACTGCGAAGTAAAGATGCAAGATGCATCAATTGCAGTAGCAAATATATAGCCTTATCCCGCGACTGTCCAAAGTGGACTTTGAAAAGTTACTGGTGAATTCAATCGAGAAAGAAATCCATCACATTAAAATGGTACAAAACATTTCGTAGCCAGACGCCAGAAAGAACACTGGCAGCTGAAACCATATTGGCACAGTCACTTATGCCAGTGTGGTTGTTCGAAAGCCCATTGTTCCAATAGTATTTGTGGCGACGCAGAGTGACATCAGAATTCCATTTCCTTAGTCTTTCTAGACCGTTGCTCGATACGTTTTGTAGCACGCGAAACTACAGCCTGTTCTACCATCTTTCATTTATCGAAACCACACAATATGATCACTTTCCAAACTAACCCCGCAGGACCAAAAGAGATAGACTGACTCTTCCACATTCATGGCGGTCTCTTATATGTGTTCATCAGATGGATGGAAGCAGGCCCGGGTCGAGAAAAAAATAAGGGAATTAGAGGGGGGCGGCAATCGAACCGGAAATAGGTTAAAGGGAAAATTGAGTTTCTAGTACAACGTAATAATAATCTCCCCTTCGTTTTAGTGTTTTTCAAAACGTTTCTTGACAAATGGGTGAAATATGCACAGGTTTAATATTTTTTTGGTTTCCATTACTCTTACTAGAATTCTTAAAGAGGGGGGAATGGTGCATAACCCTCTTACCCCCCCCCTCCTTGAAAATTTTTCAAAAAAATTGTTTGCAAAGTATATTGCATTACATATAGGTAAAATAGTTACACGAAAAAATCAGCTTCAGATACTTGCTCAGAGATGCATTAAAATCATACGGAAATTCATGAAAAATGATTTAAATGTAAAAATAAAATAATATTTTATCTTGAATTAAATAGTTATGACATTGGAATAAAAATAATTTTTTGTTACATGAAGTGATATTCTTGACTCCCCTTAGTAAATAACGAGGATAGTAAATAGTGTCAAGTGTGTGAAAAAGTGTTCTATACCAACTTTTCATAGAGATGTAAAAAAGCCAAACTCTGTTGGATGCAACTTGTGTATCATTTTCCGAGAAAGATATCGCAGGTATTCATCAGACTACATAGGAAGAACGCACATTTCATGAATGTAACAAATCATTTTGAATCAAAAACGGACCATAGACAAGTTCACATATATACAGACACAAATAAGTAACTTGTTTCGGATCTATATGGAAATGGTTTGATTTATGTAGACATTTGCTCATGCATAAAAATGAGACAAGAACACTGACCATCTTCAATATAAGAAATACGTCGTTGGCGACAGTCATTTTAAATGAGAAATCTTCGCCCAATAAATCCTCAAAGATCTGATATATCCTGCAATAGTAATTGTTATCGATTCCACAAATATGCGGACGATATCAGTTTCCTGATTCGAGCAAACAATCATATCCGCTTGTTAGATTGCGTTGCTTTACCTCTGTGAGGCACATTTTTGCGCACAATGGGCTCCAGGTCACAAAGACCCCGAGGGCTCAGAGAAAGTTGTGGGGAGGGAACCCACTGGATATCTATTGGGGGACAGATGGTAACCTCCCATCTAGGCCATTCAGCATTTTCTTTAACGTGCACAGGGGCAGGGGTGTAGCGAAGGACTATGGTGGTGGGGGGGGGGTGGAAATCGAAATTTTCCAACTCGGAAATCAGATTTTGCCAACTGAGCAAATAATGTCTCCAACTCTCCTTGATTTCACAAAACCAATCGCAATCTTTACATCTCTCCTAAATTTGCCAAGTCACTTAAAAAAATCAAACTCTCCAATATTTTGCCAGGTTTTCTCGATTTTGTCAACTCTCCTTAATTTCACAAATCCAATCCCAATTATCACAAATCGCCTATATTTCGCCAAGTGGATTCGAATTTTGCCAACTCGCCTATATTTTATCCAGTGCATTCAAATTTTGTCAACTCACCTACATTTTGCCAACTCGCCATAATTTTACAGAAAATAACGCAATTTTTACATCTTCCCCGAATTTGCCAAGTCACTTCGAATTTTATCAACTCTCTTTAATTGCATAAGAAAGGCACAATTTTCACAACTCCCCTGTATTTTACCAAGTGGCTTCGAATTTTGCCAACTGCCTTACATTTTGTTAAGTTTCCTCGATATGTTCAACACTCCTTAATTTCACAAAATAAATCCCAATTTTCATAAATCGCCTATATTTTACCTAGTGGATTCAAATTTCGCCAAGTTTTCTCGATTCCTTAATTTCACAAAAACAATCCCAATTTTCACAACTCGCCCGTGTTTCACCAAGTGGATTCGAATTTTGTCAACTGCACTAGATTTTGACAAGTTTCCTGATTTTGCCATCTCGCCACAATTTTAAGGAAAAAAAATCCAAATTTTTCCATCTTACCTGATTCTTGCAAAGTCACTCTGAATTTTGTCAACTCCCCAAGATTTGCCAACTCTCCTAGATATTGCGAAGTTGCCTCGATTTTGCCAACACGCCATAATTTTACAGAAAAAAGATTGCAATTTTTACATCCCACCTTAATTTTGTCAACTCTCCATGATTTTGCCAAGTCACTCCGAATTTTGCCAACTGTCTCTAGATTTTGCCAACTCGCCATAATTTTACAGAAAAAAATCCAATTTTTTATATCTCACCTAAATTTTGCCAACTCCCCACGATTTTGCCAAGTCACTCAGAATTTTGTCAACTCCCTAAGTTTTACCAACTCGACAAAATTTTACAGAAAAAATCCCAATTTTTACATCTCATCTGTATTTTGCCAACTCCCCACAATTTTGCCAAGTCACTCCTAATTTTGCCAACTGCCCCTAGATTTTGCCAACTCGCCATAATTTTACAGAAAAAAATCTCAATTTTTACATCTTACCTGAATTTTGCCAACTCCCCACGATTTTTCCAAGTCACTGCGAATTTTGCCAACTCCCCAAGATTTTGCCAAGTTGTCCTAATTTTGCCAACTCACTTATATTTTACTAGGTAGCTTCGAATTTTGCCAATTGCTCTAAATTTTGCTTTCTCTCCATTTTCCAAACTGCCCTAGATTTACCAAGTTTGCCTCAACTTCAACAACTCCCAAGAATTTTGCAAAAGAGGATTACAAATTTTCACAACTCATATAGATTTTGCGAAGTCGCTTAAAATTTTGCCAACTCCGAGTTACTTTGAGGGGGAGCCTCCCTCCCATCCCCCCATCGCTACGCCCATGCACAGGGGATATGGTTCTTTCGCACATGGGGCCAAGTATTAATGTCCCATCCAACGGAAAGAGGCCTTTTCAAGTCCATCGGTGTCCCCTACTGACCGAGAGCGGGAGTTTTGGGAAGATAAATCTCAACGATGGCCAATCTTCCTGTTCGTACCGAACACAACGCAGAGAACGATTGCACGATTCCACAATGTGGATCATTTAATTCGTGGACTGACGACCTTTAATATTCATCGCTAGAGACTTCAGGTGTTTTCTCTTACTTAAAGTGAAACTGAAAGATAAACACTTACACTATTATGTAAAAAAAAGACATCGAATGATTCTTGCAAGCTACTTTGTGAAAGTATTTGGGAAATGTCGTTCTGTCAGATTGAACCTCCTAGACTTTTTCAAAGTGATGGTTTTTTAAAGCTGTTTGTAGCTTTTGAAACAGGTGAAAATCATAAAGTGCAAGATCGGGGGAGTAAGGGGTATGCTCTAACATCTCACCACCGAAGCTGGTGATAACATTTCGAACCAAAGCAGAAGTATGATCCTGTCGTTGTCGTGGTGCAGAACACGTTTTCCCCGTCGGAATTCTGGTCTTTTTTCACAAACTTCACGATGAAATTTTGTTCGAAAGACTTCTACATAAGCCTTATTTTCCCTTGTTAATCTCCGTGGTATCAAATGCATCACGAGAACGCCTTGGCAATCAAAAATCACCAGAGCCATTTATTTCTTAGCCAATTACACAGCTCTAAATTTCGTGGTCCGCAATGAACTTGAATATTTTCATTCACTGGATTGGTGTTCTGTTTCCGGATCTTAATGCAAAATCCAAGGCTCGTCTTTTGTCACAATACGCTGTAAGAATCACACCCTCTTCTTTAAACCTTGCCAAAAAGTTAAGACACGCATCAACACATTTTTGCATTTGTTCTGTGCTCAGGTTGTGAGGGTTTCAAAGAGCACAATTTTTTTTACATTTTTAAATGCCGCATTACTATTGCATGAATACAGCCGAAGGAAAAGGGCATCCTTGCTGCAAGTTCACTCGTGATTATTCTGCGGACTTCACTGAGAATATCCCGAACTCGGACGATTTATTGTGGAATGGTGGAAGTGATTGGTTGCCCAGATCTTGGTCAATCTACCAAAGAATGCACCGGTGTGGGCCACTTAAAAACCGCGCTTCGTTTCAAGGATTGTTCTCCATGCACTTGAATCGTTTCTGCGACTATCTGTGCACCAATTAAGCCTCGCCAAACACAGTAAAAAGCCGAACACAGGAAAACGAAAGCCTTTCCAAAGCGATAAAAGGACAAAATGACTACGGAGAGTTCTTCTGTTAACTGCGACCGTATCACAGTCTTTCAACTTTCACCCACTGCTCTGTGTCCTTGAAGAGTCCCTGTGTTGCCACATATCGCATATTAACTCGTACGAAAAGCTGCTGATTGTTAGCGACCGCCGTCCACGAATTAAACGATCAACTTTAACCAGGTTTAACTGTTGGTTGGTTGGTTACCTATCTATCATTGTAGTGAGATACATTCTAACCTATCAAATTGGTTGCCTGCCTACGTCAGAGAGGTTATTTCTACATTATTCAGAGCTTCGATGCTGCCTATCTGATTCACCCTAAGTATAATATCGACCAGTGCCGGATCTAGGGGCCATGCCCTCACCCTTCAGAATACTATTAATGATAAAAGAGGCAAAAATTATGAAATTTATGTATACTTCTTGCATTTTTCAATTGTAAATCATATCTTGCCCCCTCCCCCTTGCATATTTTCGGCTAACTGTTTTCTTGCCTCTCCACTCGATTTTTTATAGATCCGGACCTACTGATAGGTGTTTATAAAAGTTTAATTTTCGTCTGTGTGAATTATGCATGAGCGCCCCGACACTTAGAATCAGATATTAAAGTTTCATAGCCAAGCATAATAATCTTTCTTAAGCACGTTTTCTAAAAATGAACATGGTTTCCGAAAATACACGGGAACAGACGAGGCAATTTTAAAAATGACATCAATTATATATAAAAGCATTAATCAAAATTTTAAATTCGTTTTTTATTCCTTGATGTTAAAAACGCATTTGACTCTGTCCCACATTAAATTCTATTGCATAAATTGGAAGCAGCTGGAATGAGAAGCGAAATGCTCTCTTGGCTCTCTAGCTATCTGACAGGTAAAAGGCAAAAGGTTAAAATAAAAAATTGTTACAGTTCCAATGCTAAGATAAATTTTGGTGCTCCTCAAGGATCTGTTTTGGGTCCTTTATTATTTTTGATTTATTTTAATGATCTTTGTGACTTAAAATTGTACGGCAGCAATATAACTTTTGCAGATTATATATATTATATAACTTATGGAGGCAAAACTGAGGAATTCATAGTGCAAATAAATGATGATCTAAAAAAAAATCAAAAATTGGTTTATTTAAAATAAATTAGTTCAAATGTTGCCAAATCAAAGTACATGAATTTTAGATTACGAGAAAATCAAACAGATGACGTTTTTAATAAAATCTTCTATCATGATCTAAGCTGCAATTAGATATATTGTAAATGTTCAGCTATTCATGGTGTTGATTGCTTCAGATATTTGGGTGTCTACCTTGACAAAAAACTTTCTTGGAAAACGCATATAAATAATATAATTAAGAACTTAAATATTATGATTTCAAGATTTTATTACATAAGAAATTTTATAGATTTGTCAATGTCAAAAATTGTTTATAATTCGTGGATGAAATCCTATTTGAAATATAACATTATATCTTGCGGTATTTACAGTATAAAAAAATATAAAAAATTCAATATTTTACCAGTTAGAAAATTATATATTTATCACCTATTAGTATACAGTATTCAAAATTGGAATGATTCTAATGCTAAGATCTTTCCCAAATATTCACGTTTTATCATCTACTGTGCATTTATCCATACCGTTTCCTAAAAAAACTATCATCAAAAACACTACGTTTATCTGGCACCAAAAGTTTTTAATGCTCCGCCGGCTAACATTAGAATTGAAATCAATATTTATATTTTAAAAAGATTAATATGGGATTAGTTAGTGGATTGTTATGACGTAGAGAAATATCTATAGAGATAAAACTGTAGCTTAAATGTTTAATTTTTATAACACTGTTGCAACTAAATCTGTAAATGTTATATTCATGAACTTCACCCCACACGAGGTTGGACTCAAGTGGAGTACTCCTATTTATTTACTGCTTTCATATTGTTCAGTTTCTTTTTTAAATAACTACCTATAAAATAAATTGTAATTTATACTTTACAATATAATTTATGTTAATCAGTTCATGTGTATGAACTTTGGAACTGGAAGAATTTATGTAAAAGTTTGTTTTTCGTTCCGGATTTTTGTATTGAACTGTACTGGTGTTGAGAGTAGTGAATTAAAAAAATCTAAATCTAATTGCCTCAGACTAAGCTCAAATGGTAGAGCAACTGGTGCGTAACCAGATTCCGAGTTTGAGTCCGGGAAGCGAATGGATGGATTTTTTTTACCCTTGTCTTGATAGTATATAGTATGTTTATTTGCTTTCACTACATTATTTATAACCAATCTCCCTCTTATTTATCTTCAGTCATGTGCTTTGAGCTTTATTTACGCAATTCTTTTATCAGTGCAAAAAGAGAAGGGCTATTTTTTTCAACTCTATAGATTAAATAGAACTCTATAGATATAGATTAAATGCGAAGGACATACAGCATATTTGTGCGCTATTATGATACTCGCAAGCAGCGATGAAATCAACTAACTGATACGTTTATCTTTCGCGATAAACACTGTCAAAAACGAAATGAAAAGCCTCAATAGCGCTATTTGTTGACTGAGATTCAAAACTGCTTTACCAGTGTTCAACATGGAGATCCTTGGATTGGTCTTGCTAGCTGGTTACTGGCTTCTGTGGACATCCTAACTGCTCTTTATTGGTGATTATCAATGAGTTGGGTTGTTTTACCTCTGAGTGGCATTTTTTGCACACACTTGACTAAATGACCAGATCACAAAGACGAAGAGGGCTCAGAGAAGGTTATAGCTGTTGGAGAACCGACGGTAGCCTCCCGTCAAAGCCATGAAGCGTGTTCTTTGAAGTGCACAGGATATGGCTTTCTCTCTCTCTCCCGTACACGTGGCCACGGTTTAACATTATATGCGATGGGCGACTGCCTTTCCAAGCCCATCGGCGACCCCTTCTGACCTAGAGAAGAGCTGGGAGTTTCACGGAGATAAATCTTAACGTTGAATGGGACGGGACTCGAACCTGGTAACTGCAGATTACGAGCCTTGCGAGCATCCGACTGAACCACCCCTGCAGCAAGTGTCAATGAACATAACTGTCTTTGATCTAAGAAAGAATGCTTAGTTATTTCTATTTTTTGGTAATGCAAACAAACAAAAAATTGCTTTTCGGAAACACTGTTGTTGATCCGTTGTAAAAACGTCCGAAAAAAAAAATTATAGCTGACGCGGCTTGATTCGAACCCGCAATTCTCTAGATACATGCCAGAGCGCTCTACCTTTAAACCACGAATCAGACGCTAAATTCTTCCAGAATAAAACCTATAGATCTTTCACAGAGATGTGGCGAACCTTGCACCATCTATACTTCAGAAGAGGCAAATTTTCCAATTGTTGCTAATGATTTAGATGTTAATGAGATGGTCAATCACGCCTAAGGGTTTATTATTAAAAATCCATCCATAATAATTATACAGATTACCTGTAGAAATAGACTTCAAAAATTATTAAAACATCTGAAAAAAATTATCGCTGACGTGGCGGGAATCAATTGATTGAAGTGATAGACCTCTTCATTAACATATGAATCATTAGCAACAATTAGAAAAGTTTCCGCTTCTGAAGTATAAATGGCGCAAGGTCCGCCACATCTAAGTGAAAGATTTATAGATCTTATTCTGGAAAATTTTAGCGTTTGATGCGTGGTTTAACTGTAGAGTGCTCTGGAGAGTTGGGGTTCGATTCCCGCCGCGTCAGCGACAATTTTTTTTCAGATGTTTTTCTTAATTGTTGAAGTCTATTTCTAGAGGTAAACTGTGTATTTACTATGGATATTTCAGCTAATTTGGTAATAAAAGGAAATTAGTTATTCACTATCCTTCATTAGTTACATTATTATCCCTAAATTAGTAAATGTTAAATTTCTTTTGACTACAATGCCACTTTCCCACTTAAAGTTAATATGAAATAAAACTATCTAAGAAATTGGATTCTAAAAAACTATTCATTGTTACACTTCTTCTAAAACGTAAATGTTCCATAAAATTAAAAGAAATACACTAAAACCGTTCAACAGAACCACTTATAATGAATAACTTTTTTTTTTCATCATTCATTTATTTATTGAGACAAATTCAATTTAATCATCCCTTATTTAGAGATGTTCTGCAAAGCTAACAGCTTATCTGCAGGAGAGAATAATACATTGACATAAAACATAATACCTTCTTTCTTCCATAATCTGTTAATCTTAATATATTTATATCACATTGCATTTACTATGTACTATCTTACTATTTCAGTTGAGAAATTCGACATTTAATAATATGCTCTCTTTACTAAAATTTTTTTACCTTTCTTCATTTAGAATATTTGCCTTAACTGGCATAGTGGTTAGGCAGCTAGCGACTGTTCCAGCAAGGCTAACTTTGTGTGTTAGCTCTAACTAAGGCAGTGGCCAGCAGTGACTTTGGTCTTAGTAGGGCATGTCCTTGTACGAGAAGGCCTCTATTAAGCTAGGAGTAGCTTCCGGGATTCTTCTCTGTCCTATATGTCGCAAATCAAAAAAAAAATATTTCAAAATAACACTGGGATTTTTATGTTTGCATTCAGCACCACATAATTTGTCAGTAGGTGTTAATATTAATTATCCATTTTTTAATTAAAATCTATTTAATTCTTGTTTTATTTCTCTGAAGGAATTTACGGTTAGCTGTTCCCTTGGTAATTGATTGAAAATGTATGAAATTTTGTAGCCGCTTGTGCACTTCTAATAGTTATTTGTAAAATTCGGTAGTTGAAAATATTTTTTTTCTTTAAATATTGTGTTTTTATCATGCAGGACTTTACTTTTATGTGTGTTGTCGAAAAAATTTTGTATAACTATGTTATATTTATATATGCTCTGGTAAGGTAAAATGTGCAAGTAATTAAATCTATCTTGGTCTGTAATTAAATGTGTGCGATCTTTAATTGGTATAATATTTTTAGCTATTGAGAACTGAATACGTTCTATTTTTCTAATATTTGCTAAGTTGGTTGTACCATGTATCGTTATGGCATTATTTAAGAGGGACTCACAGATTGCTTTATAAAACATGATACATGTGTTGGTATCCATAATATATCGTGATTCATTTAATTCAAAGCACAAAGCCTTAATGCGCCGCAGATTTTCTCGGTATGAACATTCCATCGGAAGGAGTTGATATGTAATCCTAGATATTTTATTCTATGTACGCTATCAATTTTTATGCAGCCACAGTTATCTAACTCAGAAATGGTTCCCATTTTTGTGCAGTTTAATTTGTGTGTTTTAATAATTAAGTTATTGTTAATTTTGAAACCAGATGAATGAAAAGTCATCCATTTAGTTTTATTGCTATTTAGATAAAGTTTATTAATACCGTTTAATAATATTAGTCTTTTTGTATATACTTAACCGCATCTTCTTCCAATTTGTTTATATTAACTAAAACTATATCATCGGGATATAAAAACATGATACTATTTAGTTTCAATTTTGTTAAGTCGTTTATGTAAATCAGAAATGAAAGCGGGCCTAAAATAGATCCTTGAGGAACACCGAATTCAACGACACTTTTCGCTGCAGGTGTTGTTAATTTTAGTTACCGTAAATCTATTTGATAAGTAGCTTTGAAACCAGTGTAATGCAGTTCCTCTAATTCCATACTTTTCTAATTTCTGTAGAAGAATGTCATGATCCAAAGTGTCAAAGGCTGTCTGTAAGTCTAAAAACATTCGCCCTGTCACCTTTATTTAATGTCATATCAGCTAAATCAGTAAATTTCGTTAGTAAGTTCACGGTACTTTTCCCCTTTTGAAACCCATATTGATTTTCACTGAGAATGTTATGTTTACTAAGAAATTTATATAAAGTATTGCAAACATATTTTTCCAATATTTTATGTAGAGAAGATAAAACAACAATGAGCCTGTAATTAGTTATAATTGACTTTGTTAATCCTTTGAATATTGGTCGCAAAATTGCCGTTTTATGCTCATTTGGTATTGTACCAGTTGAAATACTTCCGTTAACTATTTCTTTTATGACATCAGCAAATACCTCGACACAGTTTTTAACATGTTTTATTTGTATATTGTCATATCCAGGGGATTTGTTATCATTGAAAGCTTTGATTATATCCATAATATCTGTTCTGTTTGCAGGAGGTATATAAATTGAATTTTTGTTTGTAGTATTATTGATTGTTTCAAATTCAACATCAGGTTCTTGGTTGATTTCTCTTATGTGTAAAATTAACGAGCAATATTCATTATTAAATTTATTTGCAATTTGTGAAGCTGTTAAACTTTTAGACATATTCTTAATGACAGTTTCATCAATAGATCTTATTTTTTTAACCTCTAGTGCTTGATGGATTAATTCCCGTGTTTGTCTCATATCATTTCTTTTTATCGTTAATTGTTCCTTATAAAAAATTTGTTTCTGATTTCTGATTTTCGCTGTAACTAAATAGAGCATATTTTTAAGCTCATTTTCACACCAATCACTTTTTTTCTTTTTTTTTTGCAGGCAATTTTTGTGTTATTTTTGTATTTAATCCAAGCCTTTTCTCTACGCTCCATTAAATTGATAACATTCGCTGTGATCCATTGTTTGGTAACATTACGCTTATTTAGATGTTCTAAATGTTTATGCGTTTTTTTTGTTAAATTTCATTGTATTTATTTTTAAAGAAATTGTAACAATCGGTATTTCTGTTTGCGTTCGATGAGGTTTTGTTATATTTAAACCAGTCCGTTAAGTTTATTTCCCTTTCGATATTTTTATGCTCATAATACCAGTTAATATTCATTGTTTTCATATCGGTTGAGACTTTTCCATATAGTTTCTCATCTTTTGATACAAATATATCTACAATGAGATAATGATCAGCGATCTTACTCAGTGAAATCATAGTTTCAGACCTAATTTTTCCATCCAATTCTACATTTATATGGTCGATGCTTGTGCGGCATAAATATCCAGTTACATCACTAATTAAGAGATTATATCCCATCTCAGCTAAAATATTCACATACATTTCGACACCGTGTTTTCTAATATTCTGTACATCAAGATCAAAATCTCGTACTAATATTTTATTATGTGTATTAGTATGTTCTAAAAAATTCATGGAAATTGAATAAAAAAAGGCTGATATCTGTGCTTGGTGACCTGTATAGGGCTAATATATTATAAATTGTTTCGCCTTTTATGACTCTCAGATATAGCGTTTCTCCAGGCAGAATATTAATACTCATTTTCTCAACTGATATTGTGTTTCTATAGTAAACAATTATTCTCCGTTTCCCTTTCTTAAGAGTATCATCAGAAATTTGTTCAAAGCTGTTTAATTTATAGAAATTTTTTTCAGCATTAGTAATGTTAGTTTCGGTTAAAATTATTATGTCCATTTTGAATGTTATGATTTCATTTATTAAGTTATTTAGTTATATTTTGTATGAATTCTGCAATATTAACGTTAAAGACACCCCAGTGTTATCTTAAGTTACGTATGTTAACATGTATTAAACCCAGATGGTTGTGATTTTTAAACTTTTTTGTTTGTAATCAAAACCAATTTTCTGCTTCAGTGACATTGAAGTGTATACATTTCCTTTAGTTTCTAAATCAAGAAAATTTCGTTCACTAAACATAACGGATCAAAAGAAATATAACTAAATAACTTAATAGATGAAATTATAACATTCAAAATCAGTTAATATATTTACATGAATTACTTTCTCCCCTATATCTTTCCTCAGCATGATCTTACCATTTGTATTCCACACATAAGTAGGAGGATAATGAGAGTTCTGGACCAGAGGCGGATCAATGTTAATCCTGTGGGATCCGCCTCCCATGTGTTTCAAAGCGGAGGCGGATCATTGTCTCTCACTGTTTTAAGAACTCTCACTGTTTTAACATAACTCTCACTGTTTTAAGACTGAAGTCGTATAATGCTGAATAAACTACCTCCCCGCAGTGATGTATTAATCTGAAATTATATTACTCAGTTACATTGGAAATAATAGTTGATATGTGACAGATGATATTGGATGAAGTAAACAATCCACTCGTAATTTCCACAGACAGTCATCTTGGTTTCCGACGTCATCACACTCACCACAAAGTCCCGAAATATTCCGAGCACGCGATCTTGGTTTCCAATGTCATCACCTATCCGAAATAATTCTAAATCCTTAGACGTCGGATAACGTCACCTATTAGAAGTTTTACCTTTTAAATTATTTTTACCCAATAGCATTTTTTTTTTCTTTTCATTTTCTGCATCACAGACATTTTACTTTATTTCAGTTTCTGCGGGATAGTCCTTTTCCTACATAAATACGACAACCATCAGTCAGAATCCTCATTCTGTTGTCAGAAGTTAACAGTGAGAGTTCTCTGCTGCTGCGTCTATGTGATTTTTCAACTGCTAGAAGTCAATAGTGATAGTTCTCGACGTCCTCGTGTAGTATAAATCAGCTTTTTCGCAAGTCACTGTTTTGTAATGTATCCATGCGATATATGTCAGAAGACTCTCACGCTCCAGAGGAATCTCGTTCGACATAAGAGATATCACGATGGAAAGAGTCTCTTCAAGTGCTCTCAATGTGAATATACATTCTCAAGGAAAGATGACATCGGTCGTCCCACACCTCCAGGAAAACCTACAAATGTGAAGAATGTGCTATTAAGTTTGGAAGAAAAGAAAAATCTTTCACGGCATCAAAGAAAACCACACAATAATAAACGGAAACATTCTGAAGATGAAATGATTCCCCAGAAGAAGCAAAAACCAGACCCTGAAGACCCCTGTCAGTTTACAGAAGAAATGAAAAGGACTCTGTCAACACATAAGTTGATGGCGACTGAAGAAACATCTGTTGATCTCAGCTTTTTCCTCAAATCCTCACGGGAGTCACACTTAACTGATTTGAAAGAATAATTGGCCTCGAAAGGTAGCATTAAATGGTACCTTGCCGTTCAGGTGCGCTTCAGACGAAGAATTCCCCCTTTTACTTCAGAAGTAACTGTTTTATAAGTCTTCCTACATCGTCCTTAAACAGAGAACTGGATTCAGCGTACAAGAAGATCAAGACTTCATTCGAAGAATTTGAAGGAACACGTAGTGGATGGATACTGGATACTGTACTCCACGGTGAAATGAACATTGGAAAATGTATCCCTCTTGCAGGGTCTAGTTATGTCCCTACTCCAAGAGAATTACTATTAAAACATACTATTCTTAATGTATGTAATTCTGACCAAAAATGTTTTGTCTGGTCTGTTTAGCCGCTTGGTATACTGTTACAGATCATCCACTAACAACTACATGCATTTAGAAGAAAAATTAAACACATCTGGTCTAATTTTCCCCATAATAATAAATCAAATATCAAAATTCGAAAAAATAAATAATATCTCTGTCAATGCTTTTGGATACGAGAAAGAGATGTTTCCATTTTACATCACAACATTCAGATTTAAAGAGCAGGCAAATTTCCTACTGTTATCAGATTATGAGAAGCAGCATTATTGTTCCATTAAGAAAATGAGTAGACTTCTCAGTCCTCTCACTAAACATAACGGTATGAGTTTCTACTGTGATTTCTGCCTTCACCGTTTCACAAATGAATCACTCTTGAAGGATCGTGTTCCCTATTGTTAAGATCATGGACCCCAGATAGTAGAGTCTCTAACTGAAGAAGAGAAATGACTGAAATTCACAAATTTCAAGTACCAACAGCCCGTTCCTTACGTGATTTATGCCGACTTTGAATCATTCTTAATGATTAAAAGTCGTTAGAAGAATTCTTCATGAAATTGGACACTTCTATGCCTGACCCTTCAAAATCTCACACCACCATCACAGCAAATCATGAACCCAACAGATTTGCATATCTTGTTGTTGTAGCTGACAACTGGAGCTATAAACCTCCAGTAGTTTATAGAGGTCTTAAAATGGTAAAAGATTTTTTAGAATGTTTGCTTAAAGAAGAAAACGATAACAAAAATTTACTCTCGGAGATCAAACCAATGTGCCTTTCAAATCACGAAGAGGAATCATTTCGCAACGCTACTAACTGTCATATTTGCAAAGAGGTTCTGGAATTAGATCTAGGGAGGGATCACGACCATTTAACTAATTCTAACTATGATTACAGGGCGGGGATGGTTCAGTCGGCAGCAGGCCAGGCTCGTAATATGTAGTTCCCAGGTACGAGTCCCACCTGGGCCAGCGTTGAGATTTATCTCTACAAAACTCCTCGCCCTGTCCTCGGTCGGTAAGGGACATTGATGGGCTTGGAAACCGTCCGATGGGACGTAAAGCAGTGGGCCCATATGTCGGACAGTCATACCCTGTGCACGCTGAAGAACACACTCGATGACCTTGAAAGGAGGCTACCATCTGGATCCTTTCAAGTTACTCCTATACACAATTTTATTTACATCACATAAACTACGTTACAAATTAAAAACAAAGTTAAAAGATTTAGAATTAATCAACAGACATATATAAGTAAAAAGTGCTTTATTTGAAGAGTGTTCTGTGACTTCCTACGAAGCATCTTCAACAACTGGTGGAACCAGGTAACGTATACCAAAACTGCCTGGTGACATGCTGGTAGCCATGAGGCGGTGAAACATCTTGAAAACGGCCATATAACGGAGTGAATGCCCTGAAGCAGGTGAAGTGTAACATACTGTGGAATTAGCACTAACGGATAAAGGGCGCAGAACAGGAAGTAAGTAAAGTCCCGTCTCTACTACCAGAAGGAATTAATTCTTAAGGGAACATCAGGTGCAGAGGTTAAATTTAGCGGTGAAATAGTGCGGTAAATCACTGAAAGGACATATCGTGTGAATAATGTATAATTTATATCTCAAGAACTTAAAAGCATAATGCTAGTCAATGGGAGAAATTTGTAGAAATTTTTTGAATGGTTGGGTTGTTTCACTTCTGAGAGGCACTTTTCTGCTTACAATGGGCTAAATGTTTAGGTCACAAGGACCCCGGAGGCTCAGAGACCTTGGGGGACCCACTGGACAGGTGTTAGGAGACAGTTGCAACCTTCCGTCAAAGCCATCCAGTGTGTTCTCTAAAGTGAACATGGTATGGCTCTCCCACTCACGAGGCCACGTCTTAACGTCCCATCCGAAGGACAGTAGTCTTTCCTAGTCCATCTGTGTTCCCTACTTATCGAAGGCAGGGCGAGGAGATAAACCTCAACGCTGGCCCAGAAGGAACCTGAACCTGGGAACTGCAGATTGCGAGCAAGGCAGCTACCAGTTGAGCCACCCCCACCCACTGAAGACAGCGTATTCAGAAAACTCTGGCATCTATCAAAATATAACGTGCCATGTTACACAGCCCAGCAAGTTGCAAACTGATTTCTGGAACATGGCAATGAATATCCCATCCTCCCATGGCCACTTGACTCATCGAAACGTAACCTAATTCAGCATGCTTGGGACTTACTGGAAGAAAAGGAGATTCGATGTCCGGAAAGGTACCGACTGAAATATGGTCAACAGAAGGTCTCACGAGGTATTGTTAATTGATTTTGTTAATGCATAGCCAACTCAGTCTATATATCGAATATATTTTCCCATTCGTTCCGGTTACTAGTATTTTCAAAGGGGGTAATGACATAGCTCCTTACCCCTTTTGAAAATACTATATGTATACTTATATGTATACTATATGTATACTAGATGTATACTTATATACACCCTACCTTAAATATCGATATTGGATTTCTCTGTAGTGTCTTCTGTATCTTCTGGTTTAATTAGCTCAATAGTGATCAGGTAAAACGAAATAATTTTCAACCGTCATTAATCAGTATCTTGCGTAAAGAGCAATTGCGATCTTTTGGCATTGTTACCCGGATTTAAATCCAGAGAATAAGTAAGAGATTAAATAGAGTTTGAAACAAACCAGAACCAGGACACAACCAGACTTAGAATGAGACGGGTTGAAAATGAGAAACAGGTTCTTACTAGAATTGGAATGTAGTGGCCAAAAGTAGCAGCTATTTGCTCAGCATGACAAGATTAAGAGTCACATAATATGGTAATATCTTCAGAGATTATTGCTTTTTAAGGATTATGCATATGTGTTCATTAATCATGATGGGATCTAGTTCAATACTTCTCTTTCCCTATTCACTGTGATTCAAAATAAGTTACATTTACATTTATATTTTATCAGCATGAGAAATAGAAATGTTGCAAGACATGTTTCTATCTCTCCCTTTATCACCAAATGTTAAAGGCCAAGGATACTACTTCAGATTCGCAATAGATTTTACGATATACCGAAAGATCGAGGCAAACAAATCAATTATAGTCTTATCTGTTGTGCAGAGGAGTATAAAAAAAAGTGTAAACAGAATTTTATGCGCTCTTCGTTGACCGAAGCTCAAGGCAGTGCCCAAGATGGAGTTCCTCGGACTGGTCGTTCCTAATTGGCTACTGGCTGCTGTAGCCATTCTAACAGCTCTTTATTGGTAAGTGTTAATGAAAGAAATTGGATTTTGATTAAATTAAACAAATCATAATGTAACATTTTTCAACAAAATTAAAAATGAGAATGATTGGTCCTGTAAATAAAACTTTGGAAAGACGAATCTGTGTCTCCTACAGCAGCCAAATGCGAAATTCAGTGGTTTGATTGAGAAAATTTCAACCCACTAAATTATTAACTATATATTACTTTTATTATTTATTCCGAAGTATTTTTCCATGCTGATTTCAAACATTTTTTTTTTCTGTTTCTAAATACACCATTATTGATAATTTAAAGAAGCTGAACAAAAATTCAAATATTTTAAGAAATCCTCTTTAGAATTTAACAAAAGTTTCAACGGATATTTAATATCACACGTATTAATATTGACATTTGAAACGAAGTATATATAGGAATACTTGACCGATTATGAAATTAAATTTTCAATCAAAGAATATGTCGCAAAATGTATCTAATTATGGAAAATTGTAGGTCACTGCAGATATTGAAGTTAATGTTATTTAGTAAGGAGGGACCTGGGTTCGAGTCCCGGGTAAGGCGTGGATGTTCGTGTTGTTTTTCTGCAGAGGTCCTGCCATCCTCTCAGACCTTCTACTATGGCATATAAATTGACAAGCTCCTGTCAGACCTCTGTGGCAAGCAGCTGCTTGAGGGGGTATTTATTTATTATTTATTTATAATTACCCTAACAGTAATACAGCTTACACAAAGAGCTCTCATGCTTCTAATTAGGTTATCTAGTAATACAGAAGACAGCCAATCCCACACTTTACACTGAAGTGCCATTGAATTAAATATACACAACCATAGCAACCCAGTAACGTGTTCGACTCCACAAGCTTGCGTAAATGTTCCACAGGTATGACGACCCATGCCTTCTCTAGAGCTGTCCACAATTCTCTCCAGGTCGCCGCTGATGGGACACGGGCCCAAATACTCTGCTCGACGATCACAAAGATTTTCGATGGGATTTAAATCTGGGCTTCTCGGTGGCCAATTCATTATTTCAAAGTCAGCAGAATGTTCCTGCAACCATGCAGTGAACAGTTCTCTTGCTGGTAGACGACATCTCCATTGGGATGCATAATGGCCATAAATGGGTGTAAATGGTCAGCAATGAGTTCTACGTACCATGATACATTGAGAGTCGTCTGTTCACTTGTAGTAATACTTTGAGAGTGAAGATATCCAGAGAATGGATTTACGTACCAAAGGTCCCACGGACGTCCAACTGAAGACACCCCAGTCCATCACTAAGCCACCACCAGTTTGTACTGTTCTGACCTGACATGCAGGATCCATGGCATCATGGGGTTGGCGCCATACCCTCAGTCTTCCTTCGGCGTGATGAAATTTAAATCGTTGCCAATTTTCGATGGTCCAGTTTCGATGTTCTTTAACCCAGGCAAGGCGTTAAGCCCAGTGTCATGCTGTTAGAAGTGGGACTTAAAAATGGGAGCCACCAACCTACTACAACATAGTTTGGTAGCTCCCGAAGCCGAGACGATGAAGTCAAAGTTGCACGGTCCATGCACTGACTTCCCGAGTGCAACCCATGTTCAGATGGGAGGTGATTTCAGATAATGTGTGGCCCCTGTCGGTCCGTATGATGCGAATTAGCGGCGAAGCCCACAACCATTCAATTCTGGTTGTCCTTTGCAGTTTGTCCGGGTGCTTGATTTTTCGTCGGAATTTCCATATTTCCGGAATACTCTTGAAACTGTAATACAAGAAAATCCAAGTTCGTTGACAGTTTTGGAGATCGAGTGTCCCATCTGTCGGGGACCTACGATCTGCCCTCTGTCATAAGCGTTTAAATCCCGTGCCTTTCCCATCACATTTCTAACGATGAATGCTTGGAGAAGCAAAAGCTGACAGCTATATATGACAAGAGTTTCAGCCAAGTATGCGCACAAATGTGGGACTTTCGGTACTGAATTTCGAAAACGTCTCCTATCCCTAGGTATATGGCACTTCAGTGAATATAAACATTTCTCAGCTCATGAAGAGTCCTCAGCCTTGGTTGACGACTCACAACTCGCCTTCTCAAAGCATTCCATACATGTTCAATGGGATTTAGGTCTGGGGACCTCGTCAGCCAATCCATTCTCTGGATATATTCACTCTCAAGGTATTCCTACACTTCCTAGCTGTGTAATGTGGAGAAAGCTATCATCCATAAAAATGAATTCTGACCTAATAGTGTCTCTGAAAAGGTATCTCATACTGCTCTATAATCTACTCAGTGTACCTAAAAGAATCAACGAGAAAATTGTTAGGAAGCAGATATACAGTAGCTTCAGACGTTACATTATTACATTTCATATTGTCTTTCAAAATGCTTTTCAGAAACCATTTGTTCATAAATATGCATAAACGAAAAAAAACAGTTCGTTTTCAAAATCCGTACTATCAAACATTTTAGAAAAATTTGGCTATACTGCTGATCACATGATGTGTAAAGTGTATAAATTATACTCTTTCTGTCTTGCTTTTCATCACATTATTCCGGTACACAACACGATGACAAAGACACTATCAGGGCTTGATTTAGGGTGTGAGGGTCAAGGGTATCAAGTTCCCGCCTCTTCAGAGAATGTTACTAAAGGTAATAAAAGCAAACAATTCATAAAATCATGCATATTTCACGCGCTTTTCCAGAAATTTGTAAAATACCTCTAAAACGGAGGGGAAAATATTATAGGACAATGAAAATCCAGATAGTTGGCTCCTCCTTGTTACTTTTTTCGCTGCTCGATTCAGTTTCTTTGCCCCCCCCCCCACGCCCCTTTATATTTTTTTTCATCCGAGAGGGTACTATTATTATTTTTAAAATAATACAGAACAGTTTATATCTTACATACGCTTTTAATATATAGTTTTCATTTAAGGGAAGCACTGTTTCCCTTATTTCCATGGATGCTTCGCCACTGATTTAGATCTTTAATTTGCTCTCAGTCTCATTTCCGTAAATAGTTTCCCTTTCAAGACAATGCTTTTCTAACTTTACTTTCCACTGATATAGCATAGAAATGTTTTTACTCATTTAAGAGATGTCTGTGCAAAACGTTCCTCTTAGTCAAAATGTGTGATTGTTCTTATCCAACAGTTTGTCTTAAGAAATTGCTCTAAAGACAGCTCAATCCGTATTAACAAAAAAAACAAACACAGCAAACTTGCTAGGATAACTTGCATATAATGTTCCCAAATAGGCAATCGTAGGGAATTGCACAAAAGATGAAATTTTGTATGGTAGATAGATAAAGAGTGGCAAGAATGGGAGAAAAAATAAAAAGATACCAGAATGGTATATGTATATATAAAGATAACAATGATAAAATATAATGATTTCTGATTAGAAAACATAGACTGAGGGTTTCACTCTTGGAGAGAAATTGTCAATTCTGCTCACATAGACTATAAATAACATAAATATAATTTTGGCTTGGACGCTGTCCACTTAACGGAACCTAAGGATGTAGTCGTTATCTGTACGTAACAATTTTTACACGTCAACAAGTGAAGATAAAGTTACGATAATACCTCTCTTATCCCGAGTTACTCTTTCTCTTTATTCGCTATTGACAGAAAAATATGTTATCTTGATTTCCGATTAGGCCTAGACGTTGCTACAGAATATGGTCCTTGAGGAATATTTTCATCATTTACTTCAAATTACTATTATATTAAATAACTGTTAAATTCAAAATTATTGATTTTATATTCCACTTCCTAGTTCCTATTTCATCAACCTAAGATGATATTCGCGATTTTACACTGGATCTAAATTTCTAGTTTTCAGTGAAATAATTAGTTGAAAAAAGTTGATTGTCCTGAATGGGATTCGAAACCACGGTAACCCAGAAGCACGATATAATTGAGATCTATGGCAACCCTGATGAAAAGAACGAATCTGTTTTGACCATCTGCAGAGCTATAATTTTGATCAAGTAATTAACGTTCTTTAAAAAATACTTGATGCTTTCAAACAACTAAGAAAACTAAGATAAATATTCGAAATATGCGTTGGAAACCAGTCGTATCTTGCCGCATCATGAACGTTACACGATAATAACAGGATCATGAGATTATTTGTATATTTTCTAAGGACTTCTTTTTCAAGGATTGCTATTGGATAGCAGACACAATATGAGAAACGATGGTTTCTACCATCATTAAAATTAATAATAATTTACGCACAAAATAAAAACAATCTGGGATATTTTTACTTTTACAATGTAAGCTGTAAACTTCGAAAATTTTAAAGTTTGCGAGCTTTACATTCTGCAATGAAAAACACTCACTTCAACTTCCTTACAGATCAATAGCCTAAGTCTGAATTCGTTGAGGATTATATCCCGCCAACTTCCAACATTCTATCGGTGAGAAAGAGGACGTTGTCCATCGGAAGACACTTGAAGCCACGAGGCTATGATCAGCAGAGCGATATCCTATACACAGTAAGGAACGCTTTAGATGATTTTGAGAGAGACAGCCCCATCTATCTAATAAAAACTGTATAATGAATTACTGTCTCCAACCTTCTCTGAACCTTTGGTATCTTTATTACCTCGCCATTAGGTCATTTTGTGCACAAAAGTGCCGATCAGGAATAAAACAATCTAATTTTAAGCTTGCTATCATCGCGCTATTAACGTCTCTTCCAAATTACTCGCAAATTTCCGGTACACTCCGACATCTGTTGATATTATTAAACCGTGATTCTCAACTACTAACCTCCTCCAGCATAAACGACAAGAACATCATCATATGAAGCAATATTAATCTTATTATTTATCATATCGATTAGAGATGAGTTCGGGCTCAATTTCCCAAACCAGAACCTTTTCGACTATCATTAATTATATTCATTTTTTAACGAAATTTAAACGCGAATGCTATTTGAAAGAAAAAGCATTAGAAATACTAGTAGAAACTAAGAGTTATTTGTTAACATCATTATAATTGAAAAGAGTCATTCATTTATTAAAGTTAGAAATATGTCAAACAAATATCAAAAGCCGCATGGCGTTTTCTTTTAATTACTAAAGACTGATTAAAAGGTTGAAATTAAAATAGAAAATGTGCTTTACATTTTAACTTACACTTTCACAATTAAAAGAGATATTTTAAATTAAAATTATTTTGAGCCAAATCCCGAAGTCGCCAACGTTATTTCGGGCGAACTCGGATTCAGCCCGACAACGATTGAAATCAACTCTAACACCGATCACCACTTTTCTTATTACCTGTTTTATTTTTTTTAAATAATTTTTTATTTATTTAAAAAAATAAATATATGCATATAAATATTTTAAATGACTCAATTTTTTTTTCCTTTCATTTTGCCACCCAAACAAAACCGGACTGAAGAGATGTTAGGACCAATCTTATCTAGGTAGCCCTGGTTAAGAGACTAGCACTGACTTATTTTCCCCTTCACCATAGGGTGTGGGAACACGCAACGCTTCAATTTTAACGGATAAATGATTTTTTTGCGTTTCATAGGACTGAAAAAGGGGATTTCTAACGCATAGAACCCACGAATATCACTTTTTGGCTTAACGATTAAAGCTCCCAAACAAAAATGTTGCACTGCTCTGTGACATTGCTTTTCTCTAATGCGGGTGAAAACATAGCTCATTAAAGTATATAATTGAAAGTTTTAAGATATTGGGTAGAATGACGATGAAAACAATTCATCCTAAATCGCTATCCACTTAGGAACGAAAGAAGTTATATTCTTTAGAGGCCGTTTACAACATTCTTATGGTGGTACTTTTGAAATTAATTTAGAAATACAATAAATGATTTAACAAAGATACGGAATTCAGGATTCTTATCATCAGTAAATATTCTACTATAACAATGCCAACGGTATTTATTTGGCGATAGAATTATGAGCTGGTTATTCGAAAAATTTGATTTGGCATGAATTCGACCGCAATGGCTTGGTCACATGATTTAAAAAGGTAAAAGGACGTGGGTCGTGCATGGGCTCCTATTATTTCTGGGCCAGGTTTAAGTAACACAATTTACACCAATTTAATTAGACTGCTACCTTTTAGTTCTGTTGGCATTGTGGGATCTAAGTTTATAATAACCCTTAAAATTCTTTAAAATGTTCTCTATATATTGTTGATTTAAAAAAATGCATTGTAAGTCAAAATGATTCTCCCATTCTTCCTAGGTATCTGAATTCTCACTTCAACTATTGGAAGGAACGTGGTGTGCGCGCCATGAAGAGTTATCCCATATTTGGTTCTTCCTTGGACCTTATGTTTCAAGTATAAAATTATTACCTTTATTTATTAAAAATGAGAGAAAAGTGTTATTAGATGAAAACTATATACAATACCATAAAATGAAAGTGAGCTACATAATAATTCATAATATCGAGCCAAAGTGAACTGGAAGCAAAAAAGGAATTCTGAAATCAGCCCATTCAGTCCCATGGACATAAACTAAACACCCCTCCCCCCAAGGCGCATGCACCTTTCTCTCGCCTGCTATTTGTTTTTCATTACTTTCATTTCTTTTATTTTCTGATTTGCATCTATGATTATGAGTGTGACGAAATCCAACTCATTTGACTGTCGATTAAATGAATATTTATTCATTTGAATCGCATACTAGCAAAGAGATTTTAAAGCTTAGCAAAACCCTCCCAGCCTCCGCACCCTTCCACCTCTCCCAAGTCATACATCCTAAGCCATTGTCTAGACTATCTGCCAGTACATGACCCATCCCATGCACGATCTTATAAAAATTCAACTATGGAAGCATTAAGTTCACATATTGTCTAGTTAGATATCCTTTATTAAATACGAATGAATTATATTTTATCCTTTATTAAATAGGTGTTTAAAAGATTTCATTAAAATGATTTCTAAATATAATGTTCTGTCTGCAAACCCATCGCAACTAGATAAGCTCCTTATTACCTGATCTTCTATAAACATAGTGTTATAACTCTATTGAGAATACTATCAATATATCAATATAAGAATTTAAATACAATATCCGAAATAGCCATTGAGTCATTTATTATTTCTTTACATTAATACTCTAAATTAATAAAGATGGTTTTGAAAATGTTAATATTTGACATTGGTATAAAACTATCTCTTCATTCTAACTAAATAACCCTCATTTATATCACTCGTTGTATCAGTAATTCCAAACAAGAATATTAGGCCATAGTAAAATTACTCTATCACTGAATGATAATAATTGTTAATCCTTCACACAAAACCAAAATTCGTTTGTAATCTCCAAATGCAAAAAATTCCGAAAATTCCAATTAGTTTTCAACATATTTTTGTTAGTTGAAATGTTAATTAGAGGTTGAATAATATTGCTTTTCGTTTCTTCAATCAAATTATTAATACTTTTTCTCTAATTTCAGCCTTGGCATGAAGCAGAACTTACGAGGTACCAAAAATATGGAAGACTCTACGGGTAAGTAAAATTTGTCCTTCAGATATCATTTGGTAGTCGGAACTAAAACATTGGAACAAATGTCTTCAAGTTGGGGATATGCACATCACAAAACCCTTAAAATGCAATAAACCTCATGTACCATATAGCAGTTTGAAAAATGAGACAAACTGTGTACCAACACTTGAAGGAAACAGTCGTCTGATACTGCTTCACTTTTATGGACACTCATTTCTATCTTAGGTTGTATTAGCATCATTCCATAAGATTTCGTCAGATCTTTAAAATGTTGTGATGTCAAATTTATTATACTTCTCTGGGGTTTTAACTAGCTATATGTGCACGAACATAAGAAATATATATTTATATTGTTTATAGAAATATTCAAGCCTCGAAGTATCTAGGTTGTCCAAAAAATGGAACAGTTTTCTGGATGAACCATTAGCCCATAATACATTATCACAAATGATAGTAATGGCACTGACTAAACACATACTACGTTACTCTCAAGCATCAGTTGTTCAAGATATTAATGGTTAAAGTTCCTCGTGATCAACATATTTTCGTATATTTGCACTTTATCTCAGAAAAGAAACTCGTTAACTACCTAAACGCATTCAGTATATTCCGAATAAAATATCAGCTAATGTTTGAAACATTACTTGAAAAATTTCACGTGTGCCCAGAATTTTCTATCTTGTTTTCAAGGTCAAAATTCTATTGAATTCAACCATCAGGCTATTGTCATAAAATACTCAAGATTATTCTTTATTTTCCTAAAGTTGTCCTTTCCTTCAAATAAAAAAATTGAGAACTTTGCTTAATCAAATGGCCTTCGAACAACTGCTGTCTGTTACACATATAAAAAGAATTTGACCACAATTTTCTTTCTATGGTTTCTATTTGTTTCAATCATTTTGCGAAATATTTGTAAATCCATCATTTATCTATTTAAAATACCAGTAAGAGAAAACTTACTTGTAATTCCCAAATAATTTGTAAATATTACTTGAAATCAGATAATTTACAAGCAAATTAGCGAGGTGGGAAGGAAGTTGATGAGGAACCATATTCATATAGACTAAATTGCTATCATTGCAGAATTACTGAGACCAATGCAATTAAACAGGAAAGTATGGAAACTTTTTAAATTCTAATATTAGTCGACAAGGTCTTTGCATCGATGCAGCAAAACATTAGGGAAAAAACGGAATGTTATTTAATTTCATTGCTTTTCCTAAAGCTTATTTCACTTTTGCCCCTTGCCTTCCACTTAAATCAAAAATCGAAATCTCAATAACTTCCAACTTTCCTCAATCGCACCAGGAAAGTTAGAGGCTAGAAAATTTTGAATTAGTTTTTATCCTAAACAATGCTTTGATCCGTATAGCGATTTTTAGAATAATCCATTCTTGATTTTCATAGGGCTTATGAAAACATGAAGCCAGTATTGAGCGTGGCTGATCCGGAACTCATCAAAGAGATCTTCATCAAAGACTTCCCTTCATTTCCTTCACGAAGGGTTTGTAATCGATTCTCTATTACCTAATACATGCTATCGTTTCACATTTTGTTCTAACGTTCTTCCTTTAGTTTTTTATTATACCTTGCAAAACGAAGATATATTTAACTTCTACTTGATCTTATCCTTTCTCGTGATATAATGATAAAACATTATTAATATTATGCGATATGTAAACAAAATATACTTTTCTTCTTAGAATATAGCATTTGGTGACAAAATCGCCGATAACATGGTTTCGAGTCTTCCTGGAGAAGATTGGAAGCGTGTAAGAACAATAATCACTCCTGCATTTACTTCTGGAAAAATGAGAAAGGTAATGACTCTTTATATATTAAAAACAATGCATATACATATTATACGCTACGAATTTCGAAACTTAAAACATTTAGGAAGTGGTAAAATTATGTTTTTCATCTCATTATGAAGATAAAGGTTAAGCTTTAGAAAACAAAACCTGTTTCTAAATCCTTCTCATATCCAAGTGAGAAATTAATGAGAGAGAAGAAAGATTGTCAAGTTGATTAACAGTATAGACTAAATTTACTAGGTGTAAAAATTGAATTATACGATTTCATATCTCCCAAAGAACTAACGTTTCAGAAAACATTTTAGCAAACAGAATGGGAAATCTTAATTTTACTAATAATTTCACGAAGATATGTGAGCTCAAATAAAGAAAGAAGAAATCTTATGATTATTTTAAAAATAATAATCCAAACCAGATTCTTTTTACAATGAAACATTACGAAAAAATCATAAAGTTTTATTGTAAACGAAAAATATTAATCGCTCTACGTGAAACTGTCTGCATGCTAAATTAACTTCATGTCCTTTATGTACAACTCAGTATTACTCCTTTATATACAGCTCCGTAGGATTCATACCCATTTCAAATAATTTTATACAGTTCTAAGTAGGAAGTACTATATCTGAATGTTACCCCCATTCCTTTAAGATTCATTTTTTCGTTTGTTCCTGATGCGGAAGACCTGCAGGAAACTGCTTGATTGCTTCTGAGATACGTTGGCAGCGCATGCGTCTGGAGCTTCTGGCCACGTGTGTTGCTCAAGAAACAAGGTATGTCTTTGCGTAGGATAGTTTCCTCACCCCGCAGAACATGACAACTGTAGCGTTATGTCATATCAATGTTATTCTTCCGAAAGCAAATTTCTTTCCTTCCTAGCATCTCGTTGCTGACCCGCGACTGATGGCTTGTTGACCGACACCAGTCCGCAGACAAAATGATCGACCATCACTTTGAGAAGAACAAGATTAGCGACAAATAACACATGTTTGATATATATGTTTACTTCATTTTATATCTATGATAACAAATAATTAAAAGCAGACTTTTACACATCTAATCCGAACTGTGGTTTTTACACCTCTTATTGACTGCTTGGCTCTACATAAAGCACTTTTTTTCTTCTCTAGATGGCCAGTGTTATCAACAGCAGCAGTGAAACGCTTTTGCAGAACCTTCTTCAGGCTGACAGGCAAGGAACATATATCGACGCTAAAAGGTAACAGTGTTTGATGTACAGGATAATGTCCATACGGTAATTTGTTAATTGAAGCAATTTTCTTTCCATTACCTGGAGTAACAGAAGGAACAGAGCGCAAGTAATACAAAATGAAAAGTGTCATTCATGTAGCAAATATTATAATTGCGTTATAAAAGTTATACAAAAGATATAATATGATACGCTTTATTAATCTGAATTAATAATATGTTAAGCCTGAAGTTTGTCAATTTACTACTATAGAATGCAATAATTTAATATACTGTAATTAATGCTATGTTTAGGTTATTTTAAATATAGATGTCTCTATATGCACCAAATATTTAGCTTCATGCACGTAGATGCAATTAACAGGGAGAAAATATGGAAATATTTAAAGCTAATGGAAGAATATATTATATTTCTACAATTACTTATAATAAAGCTATTGAATATAAAGAATCATCATCATCCTCAAGCAGCCATGGGCTACGGAGGTCCAACCAGACCGTGCAATTTAGTTCTCCAAGCAAGTCTGTCCTGAGCTACATCTACTGCATCTGGCCACTGCACACCAATTCTAACAAAGTCCTGTTTGACATTGTCTGCCCACCGCATCCTAGGTCTCCCCTTCTTTCTGAGGCCTTTAGGCACACTGTTCATAACCCTATTCTCCAATCTATAATTATCCATACGGGCAACATAGCCAAACCAACGGAGTCTCTCTCTGCACAATATGCTGCTTAAAGGAGGTTGTAAACTCCTTTGCCTAACCTCTTCATTAGTTACAAAGTTGAACCACCTAATGCCCAAGATACTGCGTAAGCATCTGGAATCAAAAGCATCTAGTTTCCTGTTATCTTGTTTACAAAGTGTCCAAGTTTCACTACCATAACTAACTCTAGAAAGAACCAAACTATTATACAGTCTAATTTTAGTCTTTAGGTGTATACGCCTATTTCTCCACATTCTCCCTAGATTCTTAAAAGTCCCGGCAGCAATCCCTATTCGTCTGTTAATTTCATGCCGCATATCACCATTATCTGTTACATAGCTCCCAACATAATTAAACTGTGACACCTGGGCAAGACTGCAACCATTCAGATTAAGTAAATCACAGCCTGCCTGACCAATTTTCATCACTTTAGTTTTCTCTCTGTTTATAACCAAACCTACTCTACTACCAGTCTCATCAACAGCTCTAATGAAAGAGTTCATCTCATCAACATCATTTGCCAAAAGGGCTAAATCATCAGCATAATCTAAATCAGAAATTTTCATATCTCCAGTCCATTTCAGGCCAAAATCTTTCCCTTGAAGTGAATTTCGCATAACATAATCAATAACCAAGCCAAAGAGAAAAGGAGACAAAATGCACCCTTGTCGAACACCAGAAGTAATGCTAAACCAATTGCTACAAGTTTTATCAACTCTCCCACACGACTCAGTGTTATTATAGAGAGCTTTCATTATGTTAACTAATTATCTAGTATACCATATGATCTTATAATCAACCACAAATTATGTCGATCAACATCTAAACATTTCTCAAGAATCTGCCTAAGAGAAAATATCTGATCCATACATCCCCTATCACTTTTGAATCCACATTGTTCATTACGCAATTGACTGTCAACCAGATTCTTAATTCTGTTAAGTTCAATCATGGAAAGAACTTTACCTGGAACAGAGAGTAGGCTGATACCCCTACAGTTATCACAAGAACTGCGATCACCTTTTTGAAAATAGGGATAACAATAGATCTGATAAAATCCTTAGGAACCATGCCTTTATCATAAAAGATAGTCAGAATTTCAGTCATCCAAGTGGTAACCGAAACATTCCCAGCTCTAAGCATTTCTGTAGTAATTTCATCTACCCCTGGGGATTTATGAAGTTTAGGTTATCTGCTGAGTTTAAGTATATCTGCCCTGAGCTACATCTGCTGCATCCGGTCACTGCACACCAATTCTAACAACGTCCTGTTTGATATTGTCTGCCCACCGCATCCTAGGTCTCCCCTTCCTTCTGATTATAGAGAGCTTTCATTAGACTTGTCTGGTATACCATATGATATCACAATCAACCACAAATTATGATGATCAATAGAGTCGAAAGCCTTTTTGAAATCAATAAAGCTAGCAATCAAAGGTTTCTAAAACTCTAAACTTTTCTCAAGAATCTGCCTTAAGTGAAAATATCTTATGTACACATCCCCTACCACTTCCGAATCCACATTGGACTATCACGGAAAGAACTTTACCTGGAACTGAGGCTGATACCCCTATAGTTATCACAAAAACTGCGATAAACGTTTTTCAAAATAGGGATAATAATAGCTGTAGTAAAAACCTTAGAAACCACGCCTTTACCATAAAAGATATTCAAAATTTCAGTCATTCATGTGATAACAGAAACATTCCCAGGTCTAAGCATTTTCATAGTAATTTCATCTACCCTTGAGGATTTATGAACTTTAAGTTTAGAAATAACCAAAATAACTTAAGATTGTGTTATATGGCCAACATTAAAGCCACCAATGCATCTATTATCATTACAAACAATGGGAGTAGGACTAACCACATTGTTTAGAACACTGAAATGATCAGCCCACCTACCCATGACAGAATCCTCATCTTCTATAACCTTACCTTGTTATCCTTCAATCCCTGTATACCTGTCCGTTTTCTGTCACACAAAACATTAACTATCTGGTACAGCTCTCTGCTGTTGTTCTGCCTAACTACTTCTTCAGCTTTATCAGACAAGCCATCAAGTCAAAGATTCTTATCACCATCTAACTGATCCTTTACACGTTCATTAAGCTCTCTGTAATGCTTTCTATTAGGACTAGTAGGGTATTGATTAAGGACATTCCTGCAGTTATTTCTTTCTGAACTAAGCTGAATTGCCTTATCACTCAAATAATTCTGTCTCATCTGCTCCTTTTTTCCTAAAAGAGTACTGTTAGTTTCCAAAAAAGCCTGTTTAAAATGGCCCCATTCTTCCTCAACTTCAGTATTAAGCAAACCATGACTGTCATAATGACTAAGTAACCTATCATGGTAAGCTTTAGCTATAACTGGGTCTTTCAGAGCTTCAAAATTAAAGGTGAATTTTTTAAACTTAGCACAACACTTAAGTTTAAGTTGCAAGACACTTTTAACAAGTAATGGTAATATCCAATTTCAGCTGCCCTATATGACCTGGTATTCCTAACAGACTAGCCCATTTGCTGTTAATCAGTATATAAACAATCATCTTGTTATGCAGCCCATCTGGTGAAAAAAATATGTAATGTATGTCAGAGTGTTTGACTGTGACCAAGTGTTAGTTATGCTTAAACCATTACGTTTGTTTATCTGTAGAAGATGTTACCCATTGCCATTGCAGCTACCAATATCAAAAGGGCCTATCGCTCCTCCCCAAAGGTCAGAGTCAGTACCAACTTTGGCGTTTTACTCACCTAGAACAAGGGTAATATCTCCTTTCTTGACAGAATTCAAAATATCCTGAAATTGTCCGTAAAATCTATCCTTCTCATCGGCATCCTCAGTGAGGGCATCACAGCAGATAACACAGCAGATAATATCCGCAGATAACTTTCAAGTCTTTAACGCTTGTCTGAAAATTTGCTGTAAGAAACCTTTCATTAATGTACTCGTATCCTATAAGAGCATCACTAGCGTATCTTCTGAGAAGCAGACCCACGTCTTGGTGATGCTTATATAGTTCCTCCCTGAAAAGAGAAATTTATTATTATTTTTATGAATCTGACCTCTATCTGTCCATCTGGTCTCTTGCAAGCCGAGAATATCTAAATTATAACGGTGGAATTCTTATGTGAGGACATCAGGAGAATATGTTCTGTACAAAGTCCTCACATTCCAACTACGTATGGAGAGAAAATGATCAGAGGAATGTCTAGAGAAACTATGTTTATTGAGAGAGCGAATGCCGACAATATCAAACAGCCCCCTAAACGCAGGCATGGGGCAAAGACCCGTTACCCCACCACTAAAGGCTGAAGCCATCTACACTGGAAGACTTCCTCCAATGTAGAATTTGACGATGCCAGTAGAAGCAAAGAGTTCAGGTGCCTGCGATGAACTCTGCACAGGATTTTCCACCAGCTGATAAATATATCCTGTGAATCTATTCACTTGGGGCTGTCAAACCCACAAAGAAACAGAAAACACAGCGGAAGATTTTCCCTCCCCAGAAGCCAACCGGTGCAGCAAATTCAGGATCCATAATCAAGCTCAGAGCCGTATTTCAGTCCATTAGGTTTATATTGTCAGCACCAGGAATCTGTGTGGTTGATCATTCCTCAGCACAATGTCATATCTATCATAGGTTCATTTTATTTCGTTCATCTACCGTAACAATATGTTGCATAGTGTTATCAGAAATTCGTGATAAGTGACTGCTGAGGAGATATATTTTACTTCTCTTGTGCTTTCAGATTATTTGGAACATTCAGTATGGACGTCATCGTGAGCAGTGCATTTGGAGCAAAACTTGACTCTCACAATGATCCTAACAATGCATACGTTGTCCACGCTAGAGAGTTTTTCACCACAGATACCACTTGGAGAATTGGACTTTTAAGTACGTATTTCAAAATGGGAAATAAGAAGAACCAAAACGTGCAAATTGTTTTTCTACTATTTATTATTTCAATGATTTTGGGAACTTCCATTTATACTTTCTTTTTTAGTGAAAAATTCTAAACGAATACAAAATGAACTTTCAAATAGAAAACTTTTCAATATGATTCCGTTTGATTTACTTGAAATGCTGCTCTATTACTAGCGAATTCGATTCATTGTTGCAGCTGCTTTCTTTTTATCTTTCTTTAATAACAATGATGGCAAAAACGTGGTTGAATCAAACACAACAATGGTGGCAAATTTTTACGAATACTACGCAACAGAGAAAAAAAATCCAAACTTAACTTATGATTGCATAGGTAGCTAAAACGGAAAATAAATACACAAATCAGATATTTATCCTTTCGTGTAACTTGCAAAGTGTTTCTACCAAACTTTCGTAAGCTTAATGAGATATTATCTTAATGCTTATTCTAATTTAAAGTTAGAGAAACGAAATACAAAGTGGGGATTAAAGTTTTGTGCACTCGGATATACATATAAGTCTTAACCAGGGCCAGATCTAGGTGATGCACAGAGTCCATGCCATTTGAGAATAATAGTAAGGGTACTCCTGTACTATTTTCGAACTTCCCCAGAGTTGGATCATGTGGGACTGTAAGCCAAGGTATGATCGAAAATGAGTTGCGTTGTGTACCTCTATACCGCGCAGCAAGAATTTATAGCTGCTGTATACAGAGGTCTGTAAATGGTAGCTAGGCATGAATTGTAAGGATATGACTATATTAATGGAAGTTTACATACAGCAAAATTTAAAACTAAAATCAAGGACTTGAATGTTATCTGTTGTAATGCCCCCACAGAGGACTCTGATGAGAATGAGAAGGATATGTTTTACAGCCAGCTTCAAGATATTTTGAATTCTGTGAAGAAAAGAGAAATTTTTCTTCTGCTAGGTGACTTCAATGCTAAAATTGTTACTGACTCTGACCTTTGGGCAGGACTTTTAGGTCCCTTTGGCATTGGCAGTTCCAATGGCAAAGGAGAACGTCTTCTATAGGTAAGTAAGCTTAATGGTTTACGAATAACTAGTACATACTACAAACACTGGGACACTTATAAATATACAGGGTTTCACATTAATATGACAGATTTTATTTTAATTAACAGCAAATGGGTCAGTTCAGTTAGGAATACCAGATCATACAGGAGGGCCGAAATTGAGTCTGACCATTACCTGGTGAAAAGTGTCTTGCAGTTGAAGCTTAAGAAATGTTGCGCTAGGGTTAAGAAAATAACTTTCAACACTGAAGGTCTGAAAGTTCCAGATATAGCGAAAGCATACCATGATAGATTATTTAGTCATTATGACAATCGTGGTTTGCTTACTGCTGTAATTGAGAAAGAATGGGATCAGTTTAAACAGGCTTTTCTTGAAACGAACAGTTCTCTTTTAGGTAAAAGAGAACAGAGGAAACAAAATTATTTGAGTGATAAGGCTACAGAACTTATTTCTGAAAGAAGGAAGTTCAGGATAAATATGAATCAACACCGTACTAATCCTAACAGGAGCATTACAACGAGCTTAGTAAACGTGTAAAGGATCAGTTAACAGCTGATTCGAATAATAAATAATAGCTTTGCTGACAAAGTAGAGGAAGCAGTAAGACAAAACAACAGCAGGGGTTTGTACCAGATTGTTAATGTTTTATGTGGGAAGAAACAGATAGGTACACAAGGATTGAGATATAAACATGGCAAGGTGGTTGAACATGAGATTTCTCTCATGGCTAGGTTGGCTGAACATTTCAGAATTCTAAATAATATGATTATTTTTACTCCCATTTTTTGTACTGAGGGCATATGCATTACTGGCTTTTACAATGCCGTATATCACATTCCGAAGTCGCAATTGGCTATCTACAAATTAAAACTGCATAAAACCCCAGAGGTGGAGGAAATCACTGCTGAAATTCTTAGAACTGTGAATATTTGTGTTGTCACATGGCTGATTGAAATTTTGAATATTTTTTTTTTGATAAAGGTGTTGTTTCTAAAGATTTTACGAGAGCTATCATTGTCCCAATTTTTAAAAACGGTGATCGCAGTTCTTGTGATAATTATGAGGGAATTAGTTTACTCTCTGTTCCACATAAAGTTCTGCTGAGAAGTCTACTTCTCAGCAAGAGTTCTGCTGAGAAGCAGACCCACGTCTTGATGATACTTATTATCGTCCCTCCCTGAAAAGAGTAATTTATACTTAATAGAATAAAATGAAAAGATTATACTTAATAGAATAAAGAATTTGGTTGATGGGCAACTGCGTGATGCACAGTGTGGATTAAGATGTAATACGGGATGTACTGATCATATACTTTCACTTAGGCAGATTCTTGAGAAATGTTTAGAGTTTCAGAAACCTGTGGTTGTTAGCTTTATAGATTTCATAAAGACTTCTGACTCTGTTGATCGACACAATTTGCGGCTGATTCTTAGATCATATGGAATACCTGATAAGTTAATTAGTGTAACGAAAGCTATATATAATATCATTCAGTCGTGTGTGAGAGTTGGTATGTCTTGCAGCTATTGGTTTAGTATTGCTAGTAGAGTTAAACAAGAGTGCATTTTGTTTCCTTTTCTATTTTGTTCGGATGCTGATTATATCACACTGAATCCTTCGCAAGGGAAAGGTTTTGGCCTTAACGGTCGACAGATTTCAAAATTTCTGATTTAGATTATGCAGATGATTTGGCCCTGTTGGCCAATGATGGTGATGAGATGGATACGTTCATTACAACTGTTGATGAGACTGGTAATGGAATAGGTTTGGTGATAAACGGAGAAAAACTAACGTGATGAAAATTGGTCAGACAGATAGTGCTTCAGTTGATATCTCAAATTATATTTGCTGTACTCTTGAGCAAGTATCTCAGTTTATCTTGGGAGCTATGTAACAGATACTACTGACGTGAGGTATCAGATAAATAGAAGAATAGGGATTGCCGCTGGGACTTTTAGGAATCTATGAAAAGTTCAGAAAAATAAGCGTATACACCTAAAGAATGAAATTAGGCTGTATAATAGTTTGGTTCTTTTTAAGGTTAGTTATGGTAGCGAAACATGGATCCTTTGTAACCATGATAACAAAACTTGATGATTCTGATTCAAGATGCTTACGCAGTATCTTGGGTATTCGGTGGTTTGACTTTGTTAACTTTGATGAGGTTAGAAGAAGCTGTCATCAACCTCTTTTGAACAGCATATTCTACAGAGAGAGACTGCGTTGGTTTGGCCATGTTGCCTTTATGCATAGCTGCAGATTGGCAAACAGGAATATTAAGAGTGTGCCTAAGGATATTAATACACACATACATACATACATACATACATACATACATACATACATACATACATACATACATACATACGCACGTACGTGTACCTACGTACATACGTACGTACGGATGATGGAGACCAAGTGAGAATAGGTAACTGTGGAAATCTTGGATTAATGACCGTCTTTCCCGCACACAATTATATCCCACAAGTTAACCTGGGCAGCAGTAATGATCATTAACTATTTCTAATATAATTATATACAAGAAATCAGTAGCTTACAAGTGTTAAGTCTTGCTTGTAGTTGTTAGGCAATTGCCTTCACTCGAGTTACTAGTCAATTAGGACTAGTCAATTCGGTGAATCCAGGGAGATTCAATTAGTTAGTCACGAACTAACGCTAGTGGAGAATAGCAAAGCGGGCTTATAGGGCTCACCACTTACTCAATAATACACGGAGCTTCAAAATCTTACTGGGCTAAGCGATAGTGCTTTGGAAATGTCCCCTCCCACCCTTTTTTGGTTGGCTTGGTCCCTTAGCTCGGCAAGAATCCTTTCGTTGGGCAAAGAACTGACTCTGAAAACACCACGTAAAACTGGAAAATAGGTTAATAAGAATAATGAATTGATTTAACTTCAAAATGAAAGATGCTGTCCGGTAGACAATTGTGGTGGCAACCTACACAGAGCTGCTTAAATGGGACTAACAAGATAATACAAAAATATGTGCCTGTCCAATAATGTTTACCTAACACTATCTAACTTAATTATTCTAACCTAAGTGTAGTTTATTTCGAGACTAATGAGAGCAAGGTATTGACAAAATGGGCCCTACCACTATGTTCACTTCGTATGATTCGAGTCAAATATGGACTATGTCTCCAACTGCTCCACTCATACCAAAGCAAAATGCACACAAATCCTGGAAATAGTTCACTAACTTCGAATTTACACTTTTGGTCGATTCTATGGTCTCGAGCAATGAATAATAGACAGTTTCTGCTTTCCAGGCAAACGAGGGGGAATTGAATCAAATCGTTCCTTCTTGTATACATTATCTATTACGTTGTTGTTAGTTTCTGCTTTTCACAAGCACTAATTGGCACACGATTGGCGGATAAATGGCGCATGATGGCATAAGGTGGCAAAAAAGCTGCTGAAGAGCAAAGACGGCATTGCTGATGTTTTTAGGGAAGGGGAATTCGCAGTTAGAGAGAGCGCATCTGGTGTAGCAAGAAGCCAAGTCCCAGGCAGACCCTACAGTTAGTGAGAATCCTGTGAAAGTATAACTTCACCTACTTCTCAAGTTCTATACTCACTGCAAACTTTCCACGCACCTGTGTCTGTTTTGATACTTTCTTTTGATTGTGAAGAAAGCGGTGCCTGTGGAGGGCTGGCTCTCCGTGCTTGCTTCAGTGCTGCCAAGAGACTCAATTCGAGTTCATAAACTATCACTATCTTAATCCAGATTGTCCCCCCCCCCGATAAAGGACCACCTTGTCGTGGTGGTGGGGGCTTCGGGTCCAGCACCAGTCAAAGGCTTTGCTGACCGGATTGGGTCCCCGGTTGGACAGAGCCAAGATCAACCGAGGTCGAAGACATCGCCGACCGGTTTAGTGACCCGGTTGGACGGTGTCAAGATCTCACATCAGGTGCTCCGTGGAGCAAGTTCAAGGGCACGGCCGAGCGGATTTGGTCCCCTAGTAGGCACGAGCCCTTTCAAAGTCTGGGCTTCACTAAGGGTCTTCACCCCCGGTGCCGAGCGAACTTGGATCTACATATTCTTTTTCATGGCTAACCGGGGAACAGATTATATTTTAGGTTTTTAACGGTGGTTAGCTTTCCTTCTATAGGACTGCTACCATGTGAGGTCGGGGATGAGATGCATCTATATAGTGCATTCTTGTCCCCGTCTCTAAATAGTCACGGCTTTCCGTTAACTTGGTAGTGTCGTGAGACGGAACTGGAGATTACCGTGGTTGCTGAACATCTGGCAACATAGAGTACAATCCAGGTTGTCAAGCGTGTGGTTGATTCCACGGTTTCCACTATGTGATTGTTCCAAATTTAGCATTTAACATCCAGGATATTGTGTTGCTCCATTGTAATTCTTCCGATATTCCCTATTCCGTTACTTTCGATGCTTCACTCGCCTCTTCTATGGCCCATGTTCAATATCAACTAGTTTATGCATTTCCATGTTGACTGCGATGTATGCAACTGCTGTTGTCTTTCATTCGGATGGCTACACGAATCGACCAACTATTAAAATGGTGACTGGTATAAAGGAGGGCAAAAATGGTTATATTTCTGGTCAGTAACCTTACACTGTGCTCAGATTTCATGAGGATACAAATCAGAGTACAACATTATATCCAAAGTTCCAGGAAAGGGACTTCCAAATTGGAAGTCACCTTGAGCTTCAGGACTTGTAGACAATAAAACAGAGGAATTGTCAAAGGGTGGAAATGTTATGCCACCCCCATATATATTCTGATTGGTACGGTGTAAGCACTGAAGGTCAGTCTACGAATACTATTTCTGGCTCAAAATCCTCAGCGAAAGCTCACTGCTGATTGACTCCCACGATTTTATTTTAGCAAAGACTGTCAAAGAATGAAGTTATCACAGTTGGCGTTGCTTCCAGCTGGGCAATGAGTTGGGTTGCTCGCCACAACCAGAAAAAAATGTTCGGTCCCTGCACTGAATCCTTTTTCAGTTATTTAGAAGTCGTAGGAAAAAGCAACATAATTTTCCCTGCTCTCTGCATTTGTAAGTCCTGCTTCATATTTTTAAAAATAATAAAGCACTTAAAGAATTAAATGAAGTAGTAAGTAATAAAAACTTCTTGTTTTAACACAAGGTGAATGGTATTGACTGCATTATATATTGGCATAGCAATGTAAATTATATTGACTCGCATTTTAATATTAATACAATTTTATCTCAATATTGTTAATAATATTAGCCTAATATCAGTTCATTTCATTCACTTTATTATTATTTTCATCAGGATTTATGAAAACAAATTTTATATTTTCCAGTGGTAGCCCCCTTTTTAATGAAAATGTTCAAGATATCTGTGTTTTCTTCTAAAGCAAGTTACTTCTTCCGGGACGCCACTCTCGAGCTCGTCAAGCATCGCAGAGAGAAAGGAGAGGTACGAATATTTTAAGTTTAAAAGAAAAATCCTAAAAAAAAAACTTAATTTTCAAATTTCGGAAGTAGACTACACTTATTGGGGAAGGAATCAAACAAATTTTTTTCAAGCTTTGGTGCATTTAAATTCTTTTCGGTGTCTTTAAAACACGAACAAAAATTCTGGCTTTCCTATACTGAACTTGGTGAATTACCCATATGGAAGAATTCATTACAAATTTTAAACAACCTATAGTGAAAGTGTCTGGAGAAAGAACTTATAGTTTATTCTTTCTACCATTCACTCCAATCGAAATTTAACAGCCACTGATTCTTTCACATGCATTAATTACGAAACTTGAGTAAAAAAAAATACTTATCTAACTTTACAGACGAAACTAAAATTGTTACAAGAAAATTCTGATTTTGCTGTTTCTTCGTTTCTGAAAATGAGACACCGAAAAGAATTTAAACACACAAAAAATTGAAAGAAATACTTTTGATATATAATATATTCATTTTACTATTATTTTATGACACTCACTTGAATCAGAAATCTGATCTAGCGATCTCTCTTGATCACAGGTTCGAAACGATTTCCTTCAGCTGTTGATGGATGCCGCCAATGAAGAAGAGATTGAAGCCAATCCTAAAGAGGATCCCAAACTCAAAAATGACTATGGACATGAAGAAGGAAACGAGAAAATTTTCTCACAGAAATATAAAAACAAAAGTAAGGCAAATGATTTGATCTGACAGCCCATTTCATGTGCCTTAATATGTACTTAGATTTCTAAATATTCCTTTCTAATAATCTTGTAGCTATTATTAGAAGAGAAATTCTTTTTTCCCCTTGCATTGTTATTAGAAATTTCGTTTCTAATAACATGAGGAATATTCAAAAGATCAAATATTCAGTTTACTGAAAAAGAAAAGGTTAGTAAATATTTGGGAGTATTGCCAGCGACAAATTTTAAACTTTTATACCTTTAACAAAATATTTAAATGCTGGGAATACTTCACCTAAGTTCACTGAATATAGGTTTGTCACAGAACGTGACCGTTAGTCACCCCAGTCTCACTCAAACCATGTGATATGATTAAGCTCTAAAACTAAATATTTGACTTTCTCTTGAAGAGTTGCCAAACTGAATAATGGTAATATTCAGTATATCTTGAAATGTCATGTGCTTTATAAACTTTTTTTAACAAGCATTCCTCGAAGGTTTAGATTTTCAACATTATTACATCACAATACTTTTACATTCAATTAATGCTCTCCACAAATGAGTATTTAAAAGTAATCTTTTTTAAGACTTTGGAATATGAATTATCATTAAGAATAAAATCCTTAAATCAAAAAGTCCAATAATCTCTATTTCTCTCACATTGAAATGCGTTTTTACTTTTCGAGTTTTTCTTTTCTTACTTTCACAGCTAACTTTATTAATTTCAATTTACTTCATGCAAATACTTCTACATTTATTTCTTTAAAATTTTATTCCCATTATGTTATTCAAAAATTCCTAATGCATTTTCCTCTTTTTTCTCAATTCGCTATAAACGTCGTTTACGGAGAAGAAAAATATAACTCAAATGAGCAGCTACATTGCTCTCGATCAACACTTAACTTCCAAACAACAGGTGAAATCAGGTAACCGTACCCTGTGCTCAAGTTTCATGAACATGAAAAATCAGAATGCAATATTATATTCAATGTTATGGGACAGAGGTATCTAAACTGAAAGTCACCTTGAGCTTGGAGACTCGTGGACAAGAAATTAGAGAAGTCATCGAAGTGGGCAATATAAAATGGAATTTTAGCCACCCCGATATATGCTGATTGGTTGGTGTAAGCGCATATGTCCACGTGGACAGAATCGAAGAAATCTTTGAAAACGACTTGATTTAGCAAGGTACCTTTGAATAGATTGGATTTTGTCCACATATCGTGAACATATTGATTCTGCAAAAGGCTTTGAGAAATCATTTATCTTATTTTAACTATTATGTTTTTATATTTGATATTTGTTATGCTAAACTTAACTGCCTTTCATTGTCATATTGAGAATATATTGTGATTTAATCACTGAATATTGACATTTGTTTTGGACCTAGCAAAAATCAACTTCTTTTTCTAAAACCACGTTTGCCCTCCGCTTTTTGTCAAGGGCCAAGGTTTTGGTCCTCGATTATACGAACTATAAATTTTACTTTTGTTGCAATTCATAAGTCAGAAACAGTATCTTAAGGGTGTAGTGTTTCAAAGGCTTTAGGAGACAAAATAAAGTCAGATTTACCTTACTGTATTATTATTTATTCACCATGCAAAATTTAACTACAGTGACAAGGCAGAATTCGACCACAGAAATGGAATATTTGAATTTTAAAACTCATCTGAGTTTGACTATTTTTTTCAGTCAGGTATGCAACTTGATATTCACTCCCAGAAGCAGTGTGGAACAAAGTTCCTCAAATATTAAAAAAATCTATCTCAATGCTTCCACAATTCAAATTTATTTGAGTAAATATAGTAGTAATCACGAAACAAATTTATTCAGTGAAATCTATTCTTTCCGAATTTGGAATCAGTGCTTTCCAGAATGATATTTTAATAGTGGATTTATAGGTGTTCGGTAAAAGTTTTTTTAAAGGTTACTTGGAAGAATAATGCATTTCATCTGTTGTTTTCCAATCTTGCAGCACATAATTTTTGTGCATCTTACAGAAAGTCACTGTCCAGATACCTAATGCACTTTTTCTTCTGGCAGCTCTTTCCAACGATGAATTGGTGGCCCAGTGTGTGCTTTTCTTTATTGCTGGCTACGACACCACGGCCTCCACCCTTTCTTTCATTGCCTATAATTTGGCCCTAAACCCCGAGTGTCAAGAACAGCTCATCAGAGAGATTGACGAAGCTACTAAAGATAAGGTAAAAATTACTTTTTTAAATTTTTCTGGCGATGGTTATAGTTTAAAACCTGTCTTAAGGTTCATAATATGACTTGCCGTTTCGAACATGGTTTAAAAAAGATACATAAGAAAAATCTCGATAGATATACGGGAAAATTATAGCCACAGTGGAAAGCTCTTTAGATTATCACTGAGCAGTGACTAGAATTTGCATGAAGAAATGACACTCACTGAATATCAAAATATATATAAAAGATTAAGTGTACTATTTTATAGGCAGCTTCTATAATTTATCGGCAAATGTTATCGTCAGTATTTAAAGAGTATTTTTCTTTCAGAAACAACTGGACTTCGACTTAGTAAGTGAAATGAAATATTTGGATCAAGTGGTTACTGAGACACTACGTCTATATCCACCAGCTCACAGGTAAAATGTTATACATAAACAAAATCTAATTAACATATATATGTGTGTGTATTCCTTCATATGCTGATCATTGAAATCATATAAGTAATCATGAAAATATCCTGCATGTAGAAAGAGAAATAAATCCGCATTCTGATTTAATGGAACTACCTGTCAAACAAGAAAAGGCACGTGCATACTTAAAATCGTTTTGTCTTATTTTGCCCCTGAATTTTAATTTTAAAATGAAGCTGAATATTGCTCTGAGAAAGAAATGAAAATTGTAAGATTTATCACATTGAAAGCGACAAGAATTTAGTGATGCGAAGTAATATTTCATTAATCCTTTTCGTTTCCTAGTACATGGCAATTGGCTCAGATATAATTCCTCTGCAGAACATTGAGCTCTCCGAAGAAACTAGGATGTTCTGGGAAAGATGTCAATGTATTTCTCCTGATGAAACCTTTCACATGATCCATAAAGTCAAACTATGTATAGAGGGGGAGGTTAGTGAAATTATCCGTATAAAACAAGATGAAATATAAGGACTTTGAAAACAGCCGATTAAAACAATTAACTGATTGATGATGCTAAAGATTTGAAGAATACAATATACGTACGAATATCCATTTCAAGTTATGCATGAAAACGATTAATAAATATAGTTTTTAGAAATTAGGCAATTGCGAAAAAAAATCACACATCCGCATCCCGGATTCTAGCTCGAGATCTCCTGAAACTCCCAAACTAACAAAAACAAATTAACAGATAAACACCAATGTAATTACTTAGGCACTTATTCAGTAAATAAAATAATGAGTACTCAATAAGTTCTAATAAATTTTTCGTTTTCTGTTTCAGACTAGAGAGAGTTGCTGCAGAAGACTATAAATTAGGAGACACAGGTATCACTGTCCCTAAAGGAATGCTTCTTTCCTTTCCGGTATATGCTATTCACAGGGACCCAGCCCATTACCCTAATCCGGAAAAGTTTGATCCAGATAGGTAACTTCTTTTCGCTACCTTTATAAACATAATTTAACACAACATACCGTTGAAGAATTTTAGTAAATATTATTTCATAATACTGTGTGGTGGGTTCGAAAAAATTAATATGATGTTAAATGACCTTATTTAATTGATAATGCATAATACTGACAATTTTAATAATTTAATTAATGAATAATGACCCAACTATACATATAAAATCACTATTTATAACACTTTGTCTTTTAATATAAACAGTTGTTTAGCGACACTCAAATAATATTATTTTGAGGTTCAGCAACCCACGTATTCAATAAACTTCATATCACTTGTTATTAACCAGTAACTTACTACACTTAACACTATAAAATAATTCTTCTTCATCATGATCATAATCCTCAACCAGCCATGTACTTCCGAGGTCCAACCAGATTATGCAATTTAGTTCTCCAAACACATCTCTCCTGAGCTACATCTTCTGCATTTCGCCACTGTAGACCAATTATAACAAGGTCCTGTTCGACATTCTATGCTCAACGCATCTTAGGTCTCCCCTCTGTCTGATGCATTTAGGTGCACTATTCATAATCCTATTCCCTAATCTACAGTTCTGCATATGGGCAACATAGCCAAACCGAGTCTCTCTCTGCACAATTTGCTGTTCAAAACAGGTTGCTGTCTCCTTTGTCTAACCTCGTCAGTACTTACAATGTTGAACCAAGATACTGCGTAAGCAACTATAATCAAAAGCATCAAGTTTCCTTTACCTTGCTTACAAATGATCAACATATCACTACCATAACTACCTCTAGTGAGAACGAAACTATTATACAGTTTACTTTTAGTCTTTAAGTGTATACACCTATTTCTCCACACTCTATATAAATCTTAAAAGTCCGAGCAGCAGTCCCTATTCGTCTGTTAATCTCATGCTTCACATCACCAGTATCTTTTACATAGCTCCCAAGATAATTAAACTGTGACATCTGCTCAAGACTGCGACCTTTCAGATTAACTGAATCACAGCCTGCCTGGCCAGTTTGCTTCACTTCAGTTTTCTCTCTGTCTTTCACTAAACCTATTCTACTACCAGTCTCATCAACAGCTCTAATAAAAGAGTTCATCTCATCAGCATCATTTGACAAAAGTGGCTAATTCAGCAGCATAATCTAAATTAGAAATTTTCATATCTCTAGACTATTTAAGCCCAAAATCTTTCCCTTGCAATGAATTTCGCATGACATAATCAATAACCAAACAGAAAAGGAAAGGAGACAAAATGCACCCTTGTAGAACTCCAGAAGCAATTCTGAATCAATTGCTATAAGCTTTATCAACTCTCACACATGACTGTGTTGTTATACAGAGCTTTCATTATGTTAACTGACTTGTATGGTATGCCATATGATTTTGCGATCAACCACAAATTTTGACCATCAACAGAATCAAAAACCTTTTTAAAATATACAAAGCTATTAACCACAGGTTTCTGTAACTCTACGCATTTCTCAAACGTCTGCCTAAGTGTAAAAATCTGATCTAGATACCCTCTACCATCTCAGAATCCACACTGCTCATCACGTAATTGTCCATAACCATATTCTTGATTCTATTTAGCACAATCATGCAAAGAAGTTTATCTGGAACAGAAAGTACGTTGATACCCTTATAGTTATCACAAGAACAGCGATCATCTTTTTCAAAAATATAGATGGGTTATTAGTTATAGGTATATGTCTCTGGTGCAAGACATACTTATAACTGGATTACACTCTTTGTTTTTTCGGTTGGTTTCCTATTACTATCACCAGTGGTCAAAGTTTCGTCTTAGACAAATTCTAAGCAAACATGTTATTTAATCTCACAAAGCAATTAACTAAATGGCTATTTGTCATGCTCCTGGCAAAACGCAAAAAAAACTACTTCCCTTGTACACATTAAAATTCAACAGTGAATTGGATGCAAACTCAACTGTTAATTCCATTAGAGACATGAAATATACGTTCTTTCTCATTTCCAATAATAATACAGTGGCCCATCGCTAGAATATCACGTTTTTTAGATTCATGAAAAACTTCAATGTTTGCGGTATATGAGACCAGCGGATTATAAAGAGAGAGACGCCATCTTGTCTTCTGATATTTATGCAGCAGAATGAATATTTTCTAAATACAATTTGAAGGCAGTTGAATTTGCTTTAGTCTCTCCCAGTGAACTAGAACCAGTAATCCATGACAGTGTAAACGAGAGTTTTTGCAGGCATTAAAATGCATTCTTTTGATGATTTTTAGAACAAACAAGCATTAGCCAAATGAAGTCGGAAAAACATACAGAGGTGTAAAACACACCTGTCATTCAAAGGTACTTCGGACTATCTTTAAATATTTAATTAATTAATTATTAATGTTTTATAAATTATTACATGTCTAAAAGGATTATAGAAAAACTAGGTTTAGATAAGTTTGTGCTAATAGTTTTAATTTCCTAGGTATAGATTAGAATTATATAAATTCTAAATCGGCTAAGAGAGGACCCACACCGCCGCAATTTGCAACAGCAATGCGACAATGATTGCAATTGCTTCTTTAAAATGCATTCTAAGAACATTAAGAGAACATTCTAAGAAATTTTAGGTGCATTCATAAACCTTTAGGACCTTTTATGAAACTTTAAAATTCTAAGAACCTTTATTTTAACATTACACATTTAGGTACATTCAAAAATTGCACCCTAAAGGAAGATCATCGACGCATTGCTGTTGGAAATTCGGCTGCCCTGATTTCATTTCCTACAAATTTAATAATGCATTCAGCTATCAACCAACGCATCAAGTGTTTGCATTAGAGTTAATCGTTTAATATAAAAAAGAATAAAGAAGGAGAAAGATTAAAAAAATTCTTCATATCCACAGAGATTATTTTTTTACTTTTCAGATTCAGCCCAGAGAACAAAGCAAAGCGTCATCCTTATACTTTCGTGCCATTCGGTGCTGGACCCAGGAACTGCATCGGAATGAGATTCGCTCTGATGGAAATCAAGTTATGTCTCGCCTATCTGCTGCAAAACATCCGTTTCAAAAAATGCCCAGAGACAAAGGTAACTTTTCTCTCATATTTTAATCACACTTTAATTTGTCAATCAGCAAGAAGTATGTTTAATTGAAATCACCAAAATGTAAATATAGAAGCAATATTTTAAGATACCCATAAAGCTTTCGATTCTGTGACCAGTCATTTCATTACACATATTATATGTATACTAGTGGTATAAGAGGCATAAAATGCAAATGGTTTAAAGGTGATACGAAAGAACTAAAACAAGCAGTGTTCATTTATAATCATATAGAACAACACCTATAGATTAAGTTAGGACTGCTTCAGATCTCATTTTCACACCAATTTTATTTTCAGTTTTTACATATTTCTTTGGTGTAGGTATTTCACTCCACTTTCTGATAATGTCGTCATTGTGTATCTGGCCTGACATACGCATAAGCTAACTAAGCAATGATTTAGGGCCTCACAATGTGAGGACCTCAAAGAAATGCTACAGATTTTGACTTAAATACAAGATATAACTATTCACTGCTAATATAGAGGAAAAAATTATAATTAGGTGATGCAGAAAAACCAACATCTTGTTTTTGTTGTTCTAAAATATAAAATTTTTCTTGGGTTCAAACCTTTATACAATTAACATATTTCTTGAGGGTGGTACATAGATACTAATTTTTAACCGTATTTCTTCCCTTCAAATCAAGATAACACTGGATTACAAGGTTTTTTATAACATGAACAATTGTAGCTGCCTTTAACTATTTTGCACATGCTGATTTCAGATCTGGCCTTAAAAAATGTCTAGTATGTCACGTTTATATGTTACTGATTATTTTGACTCCTATTAAGATATTCCTATAACAACACCTCCAGGCAATTTGGAGGATAAGATATTTTACTTTTTGTGGCTGGCAACACTGATTGCCAAGTGGGAGAAAATATGTAACAGTAACCTAAACTCAGACCGCCATTCTTGTTGTTTTCATTCTAGGAGGAACCTGGATGAGTTGAGACTCAATATGCAAATGAGTCTCAGAATATCCAATTTTGTGGGAAGAATGATATGACTAGGAGGAACATGTGCTGTACCTTGAAGAGTAAATTTTGGCGTTTAAATGGCACAAAGGGCAGCGTCGTGGGGGTGTTAATGTGTAAATATAAGTTTTATTACGTGTGTGGAAATTATATTTTAAAATTCCAGGGTCGTTCTTTGACAAAGATTGTGAAGAAAGTCTATAACGTGTATTTTGTATGAAATGTTGGAGATCAGGGCAAAACATGGGCTCCACATGTGTGCTGCATTTCGTTTTTGTTGTCTAGTATAATTAATCTCAAAGCATAGATTAATGATAGAAATATATTTTAAAATTGCTTAAATTAAGTTAAGCATTTTTCCGCGTACACATCTATACATTTATAAAATGATAATTTTTTTTACTTCCATAATTCAAGAGCGAATGTAAAAGTATTATTTTATAAGAGAAAATAAAGAGGCCTGAAATTATACATTCTAGTTGGATTTCCGTAGCCAACTAGACTGTATAATCTAGAACCCTAGGAAGGAATACTGGTATTTGTTGCGGCAATTTTCATACTAGTGAGTGACGTAATGTCCAGTGTTACTGTTGTCCCGCGCAGAATTCAAACCGCATCTATAAGATTAATGCCAGCTATGCGTATCGATTGACCGTACGTATGTCATTTTCATTGTATGAGAGAATAAGTACTATATGATCCAAAGTTATACGAGGATCTATTATAGATATACAAATCAATTCCAAATCTTCTGGAATTTTTCTCCCCTCTCTTAATTATTTTTCTTGACTTATACTAGTATTTAAGGCGTCAGTGCTCCATACTTTGATAATGGTCACGTAAATAACCTCGGAATTTATTTGGTAGCACTTAAAATACGTTCAACACTTTCACATGAAAAAAATATCGCCCAATTGTACAAAAGAGATAACTGTTTTATATGAATACAATAAAAGCGTTAATTGGGGTTCAGATTTCTTTTTTTTTGCACTTACAGAATTCTTTACGAAATATCATATCTCAATGATATGTAAATAAATGCTTCATATTCGAAGATACTCTCACTAAAATTCTTAAAAAGAAATCAACTTCAAATCTGAAAATATCAAAGTTATATTATCAAATTAGATTTTTAGAAATATTAACTTTTTATTAATTTGCCATGGTATGCATTTTTCAGGAATTTTACTTTCTGTGTGATTTTTGGTTTCAGGTACCTTTGGAATTCTCTAAGTGGCAGCTTCTACTGCAGCCTAAAAAAGTGACGTTGGCTATAGAACCCAGAAAAGATGCTCGGAAAAAATAAGATTGTTTTACCTTTTGGAGAAGTTATGTTATTACAAACAAGAAGAGAAGTCCATCGAAAGATTCATTCTTTTCCATAATAATACTTATTGTAAGCATCTTTGTGAATATGAAAACCAGAGATTAATGAAATCCTGACAAATGCATTTTGTTCCACGCAACATTATCGACAACGACTGTGTAGCTGTCGAATGAGAAATGTAATTCAGCTAATTGTTTAATACAATCTGGCACAATTTTAAATTTCTGTTCATGTGTAATTTTTTCACTAAAGTGCAATTCTTCCATTCTAGTTCCTTAATGCAGTAACAATACTTCAAAAGAAATTTTCTAAATATTTGCCGCTTGTCAGTTTTTGCTAAATATGAGCATTTGTCTTATGAACAGTAGATAAATTATGCATATATACCCAGATTATTAAGATCAACCCACCTCCGATTCATAAATGCTATTGACGAAAAATGTCAGTGAATTGATTTCCGTTTCTTGCCAATCAACGAAAACAAATTTTATATTCTTACGTATATAAAAGTTCTCTACCTTGATAACATATTCTAGCAGAACGTTGGTAATGATGGTATTACATAATTCTCTTGTCAACACAGAAAGAATATCCACTAGACATATATAGTATACAAAAATGAATGAATACAAGTTATTATTTGTCATACCAGTTCTCTCTTTACCTTAGTCTCTTTTTTTTTTTTTAGAAAATTTCCTATTTTCTTTTTTTCATGAAGTGTCAAAGAAACTAACTCTATTCGATGTTATTGGCAATTTTCTTTTACAGTTTGTTCTACGGGGAAAATGCGTTCATTTCAGGCGTATCTTGTCCAAGGAACTTCGTCAGTTCGTTTCAAGAACAGTGTTTGATTTGCTTCAATTTTCCTTTCTGAAGTTGGTAACATTGTTCAACATTCTAATGGAAATGTCACGTGTTATTTGTTTAACAGTACAAAACTCTTAGAGACCGGGATAGCTTAGTCGGTAGCACGCCAGGCTCGTAATCTGCAGTTCCCAGGTTCGAGTTACAGCTGGGGTCCCAGTGTGCGGGAGAGCTACATCCTGTGCGAGTTAAAGAACTCGCTAGATGGTCTTGAAGGGAGGCTGCTATCTGTCTTCCAATAGCTGTTCCAGTGGGTCCCCTCCCCCAACCTTCTCTGAGCCCTCGTGATTAGCCCGTTTTGTGTAAAAAAAGTGCCACTCAGAGGTGAAACAACCCATCTAGACCAGTATTAAAATATATATCCGCAAAACTCCCCACCATGCCCTCGATCAGTTGGGGACACTGATAGGGGAAACGCCGCCATCTGTCGGAAGAGACGTTAGGCGATGGCTCGTATGCGGGAGCGTCATACCCTGTGCACATTGAAGAATACGCTGGTTGGCTTTAACGGGAGGCTACCATCTATCAACTAATAGCTGTCCAGAGGATCCCCTCCACCGAACTTTCTCTGAGCCTTTGCAGTCCTTGAGACATGGTCATTTAGCCCATTGTATGCAAAATAATTGCCGCTCAGAGGTAAAATAATCCATCTGGGGCAGTGTTGAAATTTATCTCCGCAAAACTCCCACCATGCCCTCGGTCAGTTGGGGACACTGATGGGGGAAAAGCCGCCATCTATCGGATGGGACGTTAGGTGATGACCCGTGTGCGGGAGAGCCATACACTGTGTACATTAAAGAACACGCTGTATGGCCTTGACGAAAGGCTACTCTCTCTCTTTCAATAGCTGTTCCACTGGGTCCCCTCCCCCAACCTTCTTTGAGCAACTTTGGTCATGTTGCCCAGATTCAAAGCCAAGGGATACTGAACACTGTTTTAGCAGCGCTCCTGAAGTCATTTTGGTGGACAAATAATGTCGAAAATAATTTCGTTGAAATTGGGCCACAGTCCAAATGCAGCATTTATTTGTTAAACAAATAGTTTTAGTGAAAAAATGAGCTTTTCTGATTCCCACTACTCTAACCCACGTCTCTCCAAATTCATAACAGAGTTTTAACCACTAAACTAAGTCAGGTTCTCATTTATCTACTAATGTGACTTATAAATCTTCCTGAACTTGTCATCCATGGCGCCATCTATGATCGGGTGAGGCAGCTTCTTTGTCTACTGTGTGAACAGGCAAATCTAAGTTTACCATTCATTAATTATTTCATTAATAACGATCTGAACGAGAATGACTTTCTTATTCACGTGCTATTCAGAGCAACATTGGAAGAAAGAAGTTATCTTCCCCGATCATGAATGGGCAACAAGTTAGGGTAGATTTATTAGTCATATTAGTGAATAAATAATGGAGCCAGTCGTAGTTTAGTGGTTAGAACATTAATCTTGCGAGACATGTATTCGAATCCAGCTGATATTCAAGATTTTTTTTCCATTCTGTATATTTACTACAATTTAAACGTGCTCCAAATGTTTGGCGCGAAACCTACATCCATTGATAAATCTTATTTCATTCAAAGCTTTCCACCGTACTAATCACAACGTACTATTCCATTCGCAAATCTAAACATACATGTATCAAACTCTTTATTGGGAAATTGCAAATAGAAAGAGGTTTTCATTCAACTGCAGTTTTTTTATACACTTTTTATCCTTTAAATACCAAACTCTTCTTTTATCTTCTGTAAATATTTATTAACTTTTATGGTTGTGTTATTTTACCTCTGAAAAGCACTTTTTTTTACACCTACATTTGGTTAAATGCCCGGTCTCAAGGATTCCAAGAACTTAGAGAAGGTTGGGGAAGGGGACCCGCTGAACAACTGTTTGGAGACAAATGGACCTCTTCCATCTAAGCCATACAATCTGTTCTTTAACGTGCACAGTATATGACTCTCATGCACATGGCCTACGGAAAATGATCCATCTGACGAACCGAATCCTTTCCAACCCCATTAGTGTCGCCTTCTCAATTCGTATAGTGGGTGTCATGGAATAAAGTGTACAATGTTCATGAATCTGACCATGAGTGATACATCCCTTCAGAAAAACGTGTCAAGACAAGGTCTTCATTGCTATTAGATGGCATTCTTACATCTTATTAGTCAATGAGTCCACTATGTATGGGAGGGACCCTTCCCCTGTTATTATTGAACTCTTCCAGGTAGGGACTCAACCGTGAGAAGGAGATACCCGAACTATGTTTCTATTCTTGAAATATAACTGACCTTGAGTCAAGCCCCTTTGCCACCCACTTTCGACGGTCCCATCGCCGAAAAGTGAAGACGTTGGAATAAACGGACACTAATGACCCGTAGTGTACGCTTTCTATTTTGAGCGACACAAATGGCATCTGAGTTGGTCAATGATTTTCATGAATGAAAAAAATATATTTTTTGTTGCAGAACGGCAAATTTTTAAAAACAAAACCTTAATTTGTGTTTACTTTGGAAAAATATGAGCAGAATTTAAGTAAGATACAAAATTAAAACGAACAAAAATTACTGTAAGAAACGAATTTCACTTCCGTAGAGAAAACATAGAATTCATATTGTAGCGTGCAGAACACGCGTTCGAGAGGAAATTGTTTTGAACATAAAACTTATTTTGTGATCAAATATAAACACAAAACAAGACACGCCGTTCTTATTTCACACACATTTTTCGTTTACTGTACAAAATTAAAACAAAATTTAGGCAAGATAGAAATATTAAGCGATCAAAAAAAAGGTGTAAGGTGGAATTTTACTTCCTATAGGGATAACATGGAATAATGACAAGCGTGTGTCAAAATTGATGTCTGTTATTAAAAAATTTCGAACAAGAAATTGCTATGGTAGTAAACCTTTAAACAAGAAAGTGGATTGGTGATAAAACTTCGAACAGAAAAACAGATGTTTGTAAAAAAAAACTTTGATTAAGAATCGGGAATGGTGGTAAAAACGTAAACGGATTGATCTGGTTGATAAAAATACATGCGAAACATAATGTACTGGAATTGAGGGCTGTTGGCATTGTGTTATAATATACACAGATTAACTGTAAAATCGCATAAAATACAGAGGCAGGATTCCGATTCGGGATTTGGTCGATATCGGACGTGCCTAAGTTGGCCGAGTTTTAATTTAAGCTTTTGATTTTGGCGTGAAAGTTTGTTACTTTTCATCTGTGAGCTTAGATTTTGAAAGACAAAATGCCAAAAGGCAAAAAACCAAGTGTGAAATTGGGAAAAAAAAAAAGGTCGGAGTGCCAATTAAGTCTAGTGATAAGGCACATACCAATAAACTTGAAAGACATCTCAAGAAAATGGAACTTTCTAGCTTACATAGAAGTATGTCATTTAACGACATTAACAATGTAAAAGTTAACGACGAAATATTCCAAGTTCTCTTAAGTCAAAAAAAGAAGAAAAAAAATAAAAAAATAAACGAAACATTGAAAATGACCTTGCTACAAAAGAAAAATCTACAAATGTTGATAATTCAATCCAAACCTCTGAAGAAGAGGAAAACTCTGACTGTGACAGTGAATGCAAAATACAAGATGAAGAAAATGTCTCACCCATCATTTTCTATAACAACAATATTAAACTTAGTGATTTAGACGACACCAGAGTAACGGACTATTTTTTCAACAAATTTAAAAAAGAAATTAAGGGACACTTTACAAGGAAAGGAGAACTAATTATCTTTCCGGAATCTGAGAAAGAATTACAAAAGCTTATGAATATCTCTAAATTCTAACTACTCCTGTATCTTTCAGATTTCCACAAAATGACTATATTCTAGGCATCCTAGAAAGAGTCAATGTAAAATATTCAGATGAGCACTTATTGCAGGAACTGGATAAATACCATATATTCTCCATCAGGAGAATGAACCGCTATGTTCCCAATAACAAAGATTCAGTCATAGCAAAAAATCCTATTAATAATGTAGTTTTTAAAATGGATGCTGACATTCTTCCCAAATTTGTGCATATTGGTCTTTCAAGAGTTAGAGTTCGACCCTACTACTTTCCACCCGCTCTATGTTTGAAGTGTAACAGGTTTGGGCATTTGGGATCACTTTGTCGAGAAAAACTGAGGTGCAAGAGATGTTCAGGCCCTCATTACTACAGAAGCTGCAATGCAAAAAAGTTATGCTGCCCAAACTGTTCAGGTGAGCACCCATCTACCTACTATGCCTGTCCTGTGAAGAGAATCGCCTGTCGAGCCAAAAGGATCCAGGACAGGCATGAATGCACATGGTGTGTGGCCTACAAGCAAGCATTACTTGAACAGAAAACTGACTCCAATGTTTCCCCTACTTTGTCAGTCACAGAAAATGAAAATGCCATCACAAAAAAAAAGGAAAATGATTCACATTCATTCCTGTAATGAGAATGTCTTACCTCGTCCTACAAGAGAAAGGGAAAAAATTATTCCTGAGAATAATTTACATCATTCTCCTTCAAAGTCAACACCTATCAAGGATAAATCTAGGCCCCAAATCCAGAGTCCAAATTATCAAATCAAGCCACAACTGACTCTAGCAATGATAATGAACTTATGGATATACCTCCATCAACTAGCAAAGCTTCTGATATCACATATGCCCAGATTGCACAAAGATATTTACACATTGATAAACCAAAGAAGATTCTTCAATCTCCTAACAGTATTGAAGAGAATATTAAGAATGATAATATATCTGTTAACTTAATCAAAGATCTGATTCTCCAACTGTGCAGATATATTTGTCACAGTGAGGATGAATTTTCAATTCTTGAGGACATTATACTAAATCTTAGAGTATAATTCTTCTAGTAATCTTCTGCTTCTCCAATGGAATTGTAGAGGAGTCCAATCCAAAAAAGAAGAACTTGTCCTACTAGGTAAATATAAGAAATTGAATGTAATAGCTCTACAAGAATTAAATACCAAAAAGCATGTTAACATCTCTTCATTTATTTACTATACTAGTTTTGTAAATGATAATGCTAAAGGAGTAGGATTTTATGTAAAAAAAAATATACCTCATAAAATCAAATACATTAACTCAAATAGTAATGATTTAGATATTTTAGGCTTAGAAATTCTGCTTAATGATATCAAAATTATTGTATTAAATATATACAATCCATGTAAAATAATTAATGAAATTACTTATTAATTAATTAATTATTATGAATGAATTAATTTATTAATTATTATGAATTAATTAATAAAATAATTACTCAAATATTTTACAACAAGTTTCCCTACCTATTTTATTTGTGGGAGATTTTAACTCGCACCACTTTGCCTGGAACTCATACTGCATTAATCGTGCTGGTACACACTTAAACAACTTTATTCTAAAAAATGACTTTGTCGTTTTGAATGATAAACAGACTACACATGAGAACCCAAACAATGAGAGGTCTATTATTGACCTCTCATTTTGTGGTCCTGAACTTCATAACAACTTAAACTGGTCACTCCTCCCTGATACCAGAGGCATTGACCATCATCCAATTTTAATTTCTACAAAATTACCCCATAGCAATAAAAAAACACCAAATTAAATGATTGGTATCATTTCCATAATATTCTTCTTAAAAATCTATCCAATCCCCAGGACACTAACTACAATAAATTTTTTTCCCATTTGGAAAATATTACAAAATCTTGCTTCATTGAAGTCATCAATAAAAACCCAAAAATATTTAAAAATATTTGGTATATGAATAAAATTACCACTATTCGTAAAAAAGCTGAAAACAAAGCTAAACGATCAAGAGATCTAAAAGACATTTATCATTTCAGAAAGATAAAGGCATTGGTTAGAAGAAAGTTAAAAGAACTATACAGAGATAATTGGAGAACTTTCACAGGTTTTTATCACCCAACTCATCCCTATCTAATATGTGGAGAGTTTTTGAAAACATGAATAATGCCCCACAACAAAATAATCCTCTGGCAGAAGTTGCTATAGAAAAAAATCTTAACCTTGTACAAACAGCCAACTATATGGGTTCAAAACTGAGAATTGCCAGCAAAATTGATCTTAATATAAAAGAAATAGAAATAGAAAAAATTAGTAGACAGAAGAATCAAAAATTTCTCATTTGATATGTTAATTATGGATAGAAACTTCTCCATTAATGAACTTAACATTACCATCCAAAGACTAAACCCAAAAGCTGCACCTGGCCCTGACAAAATCTCTAATAAAAATATCATAAATCTTCCTCGTCCATGGAGACAAAAGATATTAGACATCTTTAACTACATTTGGAATAAACATGAATATCCAATTTCCTGGTCAAAACTCATTATAATTTTTATACTTAAATCAGGCAAAACCTCTTCAGACAGTAACTCATACAGACCTATCTCTCTTCTTTCCAACATTCTAAAATTATTTGAAAAATTAGTCTTTAGAAGAATCAATTGGTTTATTGAAAGTAAAAATATTTTCCCTCCTAATTTTTATGGCTTTAGAAAAGGAAAGTCCTCTAAAGAGTGTGTTTCCTCCCTGATCTCTGATATACATCTTGCAAAATGTAAAAACCAGACTCTAATAGCTATATTTTTTTGACTTGTCTTTGGCCTTTGATTACATTTGGCAAAAAGGTCTCCTGTTTAACTTATCAAATTAAATATTAAAGGAAACATTCTTCAATTTTTATATTTTACATTAACTAAAAAAAATTTTCAAGTCAAAATCAACAATAACTTGTCTTCACATTTTAATATGGATCAAGGAATTGCTCAAGGTTCTGTCCTTAGCCCTATCTTGTTTAATATATATTTGGCTGACTTATTTTTAAACTTTGAACCTAATATTAAATTTGCAACCTTTGCAGATGATATAATCATCTGGAGCAGGGACAGCAATATTACAAGACTTGAAAATAATCTTCAAAATCATATAGACAAAATTCTAAAATATTGCAAAACCTGGCACTTAACTATTAATACTGAAAAAACAGTCTGCCTCCCCTTCATTAAATTTAAATCTAATCCCCCTGAGGTAAAACTTTACATTGAAAAGAAGCTAATTAAACAAGTAATCACATTTAAATATCTGGGTATAAACCTAGATACATGGTTAAACTGGAAACATCATTTCAATATTCAATTTAGTAAAGGGTGCAAGCTACATAAATTTTTAGATGTTTATCTGCATCCAACTGGGGTACTAAACCAAACTCTTTAATTACATTATATAAAAATCTAATTAGACCTAAAATAGAATATGGTTTAGAGTTCACAGTGGGTGCAGGAGATATAAATTTCAAGAGGCTTAATATATTACAAAATCAATTCCTAAAATCTGCTCTAGGCCTATTTAAAAGAACATCTGAAATTTCTTTAATTGATGAAACAGCCATTGCACCATTTCAAATCAGAACAAAAATTTTATTGTTAAAATATCTCACCAAATTACATCTAAAACTTCCTAATCATCCCTTCATATCTAATTACAAATATAACAAAAAATATATTTGGAAATTCCATTCAAAATTAGATGATGATCCGCTCCTTAAAATTATTATCAATATCCCCATTTCTGGAGACACATTTTACTACATTGCTGACTGGAGTTTTCACAGACCTATGATTTGTGTAAATATTCCAAACATTAATTCAAAAAAATCATATTCTGCAGAAAATTTAAAGATATTATCCAACTCTTACTGTAAAATTAAATTTTGTGACCATATCAGTGTTTACACAGATGGCTCTCTTCAAAATGAAGTTTTTGCAGCATCAGCTGCTTTTTACATCCCTTCCATTGATCATTCTCAAGCTATAAAATTTCATCCATAATTACAATGTAATTGTAATCCAATAATTACAATTACCATAATTACATAATTACCATAATTGCGTGATTGTAATTATCATCCATAATTACAATCACGCAAGCTGAAATTGTAGCTATATTAGAGGCCATTATTTACATCACAAAAAATTTTAGACATAAAAATTTTGTAATATTCTCTGATTCTAAATGTGCTTTAGGTGTGTTACAACAAGATTTATATTATTCCCACTTCGCACAATATATTTATCAAATCCTTACTTTAACTAACTTTAATGTAAGGTTTCTTCAAAATAATATAATATTGCAGTGGATTCCTGCTCACTGCAATATTATTGGCAATGAAAAGGCTGATGAGCTTGCGAAAGAAGCACTCCAATTATCCAATTTCACACATACACTACATTTTTACTCTCAATTTAAAACTTTAATTAATAAGCATGAGTTCCATTTAACTAATAATTATTTTAAACTTAATGGTAGTTTGAAACATAATCATAGATATCTGTTGTCTCCTGACATACAATATATAATTAATTTTAATATACCTAGATATATTTTGGTAAAAATTTTAAAATTAAGAACTGGAGCTGTTACACTCAATCCATTCTTGTATACAATTAAAAAAATAGATTCACCAAACTGTAACTCTTGTTTAACTTATGAATCTATTAATCATGTCCTCCTTAATTGTCCAAAATATAAAACTGCCAGAGATAAATTTTTTAATGAATTAAATCTTTTAGGAATCAATGATTTCACAACATACAATATTTTAAATCATCCTAAACTGTCAATGAGATTTAATATTTACAAACTATTAGGACAATTTCTTCTTAATTCAGAACTCTGGAGAAAAATATAATTGAAAGAATTTTATCAGATATTCTGATAATATGTTAATATATTTTTAACTTTAGTATAAATGTTTTAAAGCATGAATATCTCAAAATATTCTGGTGTGAATATACCATTGCTTAAAGCTGAACTTTAGTAGTTTAAACTTGGGAAAAAATCTGGCCTTACTGTAAGGCCTCCCCACACAGGGGGGCCTATTCAAACAGGCCATATCTCTGGTTTGGGGGTAACATTTATGATCAATAATTGAATATGAGAATTCAGAAAATTAAAGTACCTAAAATAAGTTTTGTGAATTAAAGAGGGGAGGTTTGGGTTGGAATTTAGAAATTCGCCACATCCCGATCGAAAGCTGCTTAAAATTTAGAATCTCAAGCTTTAAGAGCAAGAGAAAAAAGGCCTAAAGGAAGGAAAGTCAGCAAAAGAAAGAAAGAAAATAATTTTGAAAAGAGAAAATAAAAATAAATGGCACTGTACATAAAATGGGGGAGAGGGAGAGGAAGAGAGTCTAAAAGAAGAGGTTAAAAGTAAAACATAAGCCTAATCGAAGAAAGCATTCAATTTGGACAGGATTCAGACAGAAAGAGTCTCAGCCAATCAGAAGAGAGAAATTTTGGGATTGGCTGAGACTACAGCTGAACTTTTGAGAAAGTCTGAAAAATATTCACTAATTTTGATTGGAGCTTTGGGAAAGCCAGTAAACAGACCTCTCAGAAAGCGTGAAGTAAAACAACAACAACAACAATACAGAGGCAGGGGATGGCCAAGCTGTCGTTTTTTGATCATCTCTATGCTTCTTCGCCTTCCAGGAGCAGCTATGCAGGTGTGAAGGAGATTTTATCTGCTTTGTTAGGATATCGACTGCTGATACATCCTGAAAACGCGAATTCTTGTTTCGGAAACACTAAATATCGTGAAATTTGAGTGTTTGTGAGGGGCAGTGTCCAGGGCTCCCATGAATGGTGCAGAACCTTACAAAGACTACAAGCAAAAAAGTTAATGTTTGAAAAGGGTCCGCTCGTGGTCTATGGATAAGTTTCGGGCAAAAACTGCAAAATGTCCGTTTTAAAAGGTGTCCAGAAACAAAGGTAATTTTTTCTAACGAATTTTATTCGCATTGTAATATCTCAAATTAGCAGATAATTTATGAATAAATATTCATGAACTCAAAGAATAATAAAAAGAAAAGTAACCAATAACCAAAAGAAATAAGGGTGATATTTAATTATAGTCGGTTTAGTTTGTTATTTATTCCAAAGATATAACTTCTGTAAAGAGAGAAAATTGCCTGCTCCTTGGCCCACCTGATTTACCGAACAACAACAGATTTCAATCGACGTACCCATTTGCAATGGCACAGAACAACTCCGAGATCCAAACATAACTTAAAGAGCTAATTTTGACATTCACTGAATAAAAGCAGATCAAATAAATTTAACTCCAGGCGGATAGATGCTGTCCTTAAATTCTAAGTTCGCAAATTAGGTGTTTCCAGAATCGAGGTTTTAGGTGTAATGACTGAATGTTGGAATACTTTTCATAAAATGCGATTTGAGTCTTGCACCATAATAAAATCACATAAAATGTTTTCACAGTTCCTCACCATCATCATCCTCAAGCAGCCATGTGCTACGGAGGTCTAAGTAGACCGCGCAATTTAGTTCTCCAAGCATATCTGTCCTGAGTTCTATCTGCTGCCTCTCTCCACTGCACACCAATTCTAACAAGATTCTGTTTGACATTTTCTGCCCACCCCATCCTAAGTCTCCCCCCTCTTTCTGATCCATTAGGCCCACTGATCATAACTCTATTCGCTAATATATAATTATCCATACGGGAAACATGGCCAAACCAACGGAGTCTCTCTCTGCAAAATATGCCGCTTAAATGAGGTTGCAGACACTTTTGCCTAACCTCTTCATTACTTACAAAGTTGAACCACCTAATGCCCAAGATACTGGGTAAGCATTTGGAACCAAAAGCATCTACTTTCCTGTTATCTTGTTTACAAAGTGTCCAGGTTTCACTACCATAACTAACACTAGAAAGAACCAAACTATTATACAGTCTACCTTTAGTGTTTAGGTGTATACGCCCATTTTTCCACACCTCCATAGATTACTAAAAGTCCCAGAGGCAATCCTTATTCGCCTGTTAATCTCATGCCGTACATCATCAGTATCTGTTACATAATTCCAAAGATATTTAGACTTAGAATGAATCTTGCTCAAGGAATCTTGCTGAAGGGTGCAATCATTCAGAGCGACTGAAGCACTAACTGCCTGACCAATTTTCGTCATTTTAGTTTTCTCTCTGTTTATCAGCAAACCAACTTTATTACCAGTCTCATCAACAGCCCTAATGAAAGAGTTCATCTCATCAACATCATTTGCCAAAAGGGCTAAATCATCAGTATAATCTAAATCAGAAAATTAAATACCTCCAGACCATTTATGGCCAAAATCTTTCCCTTGCAGCGAATTTTGTATAACGTAATCAATAACTAAACTAAAGAGAAAAGGAGACAAAATGCTCCCTTGTCGAACATCAGAAGTAATGCTAAACCAATTGTTTCAAGCCTCACCAACTCTCACACACGAATCAGTGTTATTATAGAGAGCTTTTATTATGTTACCTAACTTGTCTGGTATACCATATGAACTCACAATCAATCACAAATATGATGATCAACAGAGTTCAAAGCCTTTCATCAGCAAAGCAATCAATCTTCAAAGCAATCATTTTGAAATCAACAAAGCTAGCAACAAAAGGTTTCTAAAACTATAAACATTTCTCAAAATTCTCCCTGAGTGAAAATACCTGATCTATACATCCCCTACCACTTATGAATCCACACTGCTCATCACGCAATTGCCTGTCAACCATATTCTTAATTCTATTAAGCACAATCATGCAAATAATTTTACCTTGGAACACAGAGTAGGCTGATACCCCTATAGTTATCACAAGAAGTGCGATCACCTTTTTTGAAAATAGGGATAATAATAGCTCTGGTAAAATCTATAGGAACCATGCCTTTATCATAAAAGTTATTCAAAATTTCAGCTCTAAGCATTTCTGCTTCTAAACATTCCCAGTTCTAAGCATTTCTGTAGTAATTTCATCTACCTCTGGGGATTTATGAAATTTAAGTTTAGAAATAGCCAAAATAACTTCAGACTGTGTTATAGGGCCAACATTAAAGCCACCAATGCATTTGTCATCATTGCAAACAATGGGAGTAGAACTAACCACATTGTTTAGAACATCACTGAAATGCTCAGCCCACCTAGCCATGACAGAATCCTCCCCTTCTATAACCTTACCTTTTTTATCCTTCAATCCCTGTATACCTGTTCGTTTTCTACCACACAAAACATTACTGTCTGGTACAGCTCTCTGCTGTTGTGCTATCTAACTGATTCCTCGGCTTTGTCCGACAAGCCATCAAGCCAAAGATTCTTATCAGCAGCTAAACTGATCATTTACACGTTTGTTAAGCTCTCTGTAATGCTTTCTGTTAGGACTAGTACGGTATTGATTAAGGACATTCCTGCAGATCCTTCTTTCTGAAATAAGCTCAAGTGCCTTATCACTCAAATAATTCTGCCCTCTCTGCTCCTATTTTCCTGAAAGAGTACTGTTAGTTTCCAAAAAAAGCCTTTTCGAAACGGACGCATTCTTCCTCCACTTCAGTAGTAAGCAAATCATCACTGTCGTAATGACTAAGTAACCTATCATAGTAAGCTTTAGCTATAACTGGATCTTTCATAGCTTCAGAATTAAATGTAAATTTTTTAACCTTAGCACAACACTTTTTAAGTTTAAGTTGCATGACACTTTTAACAAGGTTAAAATTTCATCTCCCCTATATACCCTATCAGATTAAAATTTCATCTCCCCTATATACCCTATAATCCCTAACAGAACTAGTCCATTTGCTGTTAATTAATATATAATCAATCATACTCTTATGCAGACCATCTGGGGAAACCCATGTCTACTTATGACACCCATGCATGCGACATACATAAGTACACCATGTGTACTTACGAATGTCGCGGTGTTTGTAACAGGTATTAGTTATTGTCAAGCCATTACGTTTACTTATCTGTAGACGTTGCCCATTGCCATCGCAACTAATAATACCAAAAGGGCCTATAACCCTCCCAAAGGTCAGAGTCAGTACCAACTTTGGCATTGAAGTCACCTAGAACAAGGGTAATATCTCCTTTCTTAACAGAATTCAAAATACACTGTAGTTATCCTAAAAACCTATCTTTTTCATCCTCATCAGCATCCTCAGTGGGGGCATAACATCAGATAACATTCAAGTCTTTAATGCTTCTCTGAAATTTTGCTCTAAGAAACCTTCCATTAATGCATTCATATCTAGAAGAGTATCACTAGCGTGTCTGCTGAGAAGCAGACCTACGCCTTGGAGATGCTTATTATCTTCCCTCCCTGAAAGGAGAAATTTAAGATTATTTCTCAGAATCTGGCCTTTATGTGTCCATCTGGTCTTTTGCAAGCCGAGAATATCAAGGTTATAAGGTGGAATTTTTGTATGAGGACATGAAGAGAATAAGTTCTATGCAGAGTTCTCACATTCCCACTAACAATGGACAGAAAATGGTTAGTGGGATGTTTAAAGATACTATGTTTATAAAGAGAGGGAATAACGACAATATCAAACAGCCCCCTAATCGCAGGCATGGGGCAAAGACCCATTCCCCCACCTCTAAAGGCTGAGGCCATCTACAATGGAAGACCTTTTGCAATGTAGAATTTGACGATGCTAGGAGAAGCAAGAGTTCAGGTGCCTGCGATGACCTCTGCTCAGGATTATCCACCAGCTGATAAATCATATCCTGTGAATATATTCACTGGGGTTGTCAATCTACAAACAAATAGAAAACACAGCTGAAGACTCCCCCTCCATAGAAGCCCACCATTGCAGCAAATTCAGAATCCATAGTGAAGCTCAGAGCCTCATTCCAGTGCAGTTGGTGTATATTATATTAGGTCAGCACCAAAACTCTGTGTGGTTGACTACTCCTCAGCAGGGTAGAAAAAAAACGAAAGGTAGCCATAGTTGTCCAGATTCGTAGGCTACACTGATCTGGCAGCTCTTCCCTTCCCTTTCATAAGAGAGTACCACCACGAGAAGGCGGGGTCGGACATTAGGTGTTATGCCTATCCGGTTCTATTCATCATCACAGGAGATTGGTGCATAACTCTCCTTCCAGTGATTATATAGTTACCATTTACAGACCTCACAGTTCATATTCATTTTAATTGTTGAATATCATTAAACATACCGTGTTTTGTGAAAATAAAAAAAGTGATGATGAAAAATGTGTTTTCTCTTCGTTTCTTGTCATTCAGTTTTAGATTTACTTTTTTGCTAAATTTGTTACCTTCTGACCTAATCTTCTGATTTGCAATGGATTTATTTTTGAATTCTTATAACATTTTCTTCCCAACATTGCTAATTATTCTTTGCCTTTCTGGTAAAACTGTACAATGGGTATGGACAGAGGGAGCTGTATATTTTGTGTAGTATTAGGGAATTTGGTGTTCCTAACTTTTACCGTTTAGGAATTCTTCATCAACTTTTCGTTTCCTCAAAAAAAAGTTCATGTCTACCTCGTATTTCTCTTTTTCAACGTCGTACTTCTCTTTCACAAAACTATTCTTTTTCAGAAATGAATAATTAGTTATCCATTTCTGAAAAAATTTGCTTTATCACCCAAAAGCAGAAAGAATTTAATTGGACAATTTTTTTTAATTTATTAAAGGTAAGGACTATTTTCAATAATTCCATGTTACGTCTATGAAAAATTCAACCTTGTCCATCCCGGTTCCTTTTTTAAATTTGGTTATCCTGATTGTATTTCTGTGAATCGGGAAAATGTTTCACTTCGTTAAATTGATATTTTCATTATACTGGTATTCGTCAAAATGAAACGTTTTCGCATAGAACTACAAGAGCGCATAGTAAATTGGCCTGAGTCGGAAAAAAATTTTGTTGTACTGAATATTTTCATTACTCTGGTGTTCACTATTTCGACATATTACTGTACTCGTATAAACAGTCGAAGACTAAAGTTGTGCTTTGATTCATATGGTCTTCATCGTTACATGCGTAGATCTGCTCTGCAATCAAAGACGTAGTAATAAAATTCGATGATAAATAAGTGTAAATATAAATTAATGATCCATAACTGTCAAAATATTAATCTATATCATATTTCTTTAATAAAGAACCGCTAGTTAAAGGTCCAGCCGTCCCGTGGCCGAGTGGTTACCACGTTTGGCTACTGATCTAAGGGACTTGGGTTCGAGCCCCGAGTAAGGCATGGATGTATGTGTCATTTTTCTGCTGAGGTCCTGCCATCCTCACAGACCTTCTACTCTGGCATATAAACTGACAGGCTCCTGTCAGACCTCTGTGGCAAGCAGCTGCTTGAGGGTTTTTTTATTTATTTATTTAGTTAAAGGTCAGTTAAAAGCGAAAGATAATAAGATAATATTTCAGTTCATAATTAATTTGATTTTTGTATTTAACACTAATTGTTCCTTCGAAAGAAGTTCAAATCGTCTGTGTCAACTTCTAGTTTTATACAATATAACTGTATGTCTGTGAATACAAGACAAATAATTACTGAAACACTGCCAGACATCTGTAGCAACTATGTTATTTTTGACAGATAAAAAAAGAAAATGAGAATTTAATTTTCAAACTTTAGCAACAGGAAAAAGTGGAAATTTGACTCAATGGATAATTGGCAAAATTCAAATAGTAATACGTATAATATTAGTATCTATTAAACAGAGTGTCTTTTAAATTTAGCTCTTAAAAGAAAAAAATTTACTCACCCCCTCCTCCTGTTGTTGGTAAAGGAACAAATTACTGCTACCAAAATGCAACACTCTTGAAACATCCAGTCTACCATCATGACGCTGAACGATCTGACTGGCATAACTTATATAGACGGTTTCACGTATTTTCCTAAACGCCCTAGGAGAATGCTTATCCTTGGAAGATATTGAGGTTTTGCCAAAATATGTATATTTTCCTTATGAGTAAAAATGTAATATGATACGCAATGGATAAAATATGCACGTATACGCACACCCAATCAGATTTCTGTGCCCAGTCCAGTAACAGAAATTATCGAAACAAAATATCTTGATAATTTTCAAAACGCATCACATATAAAATAAACTCTCGTTAATTCGAAGCTCAAGGAAAATCAAACTGTACTCTAAGAAAATGCAGTTTAAAAACTAGTTGCAGAACCCGCTATAGATTCTCACCTTCTGGATTGTTTTTGTTCCTACATTGATAAACCAATTTAAGAAATTTACTGGTCAACATCAGGAAATTCTTCATACCTAAATTTTTTTTCCTTATTGTAATCTAGCTGTTTCAATACCATATTTTTGTTTTTTATAATTATTGATAGAGTACTGCTAGGAATTCCGAATTCTTTGTCAATATATTTTTCTTCTTTCCTCTATTTTTAATAGCTGTATTCTCTTTTCCTTTATCTCCAAAATGATGGCGCATTCAACAAATGCTTTGCTGCCTTGAAATACAATTAAATCTGTACCAAGGGAAACTAGCTCTAAACTAAAATTAAACTACCACTTTCTATGACGAATGGGAGAAATACTTTTCTTATCTGGTATCCCTGTTGAGAGGATGGAAGAAGTGCATACCCAATAAGAATGACCTTTGTCCACCTGAAAGCAGTATAGACAATACATAGCCAATGAGAATCACTTTGTCCACCTGGAAAATATTTCAGAAACTTACCATCACCAGTACAAAATCGAATTATCACGGAAAAAACTTATTAAAAAGGGGATTTCTCTCAAATATTCTTCAAAAATTTTAGATTCATATGAAAAAAAGTACTTCGAGTTAAAGAGAGAAAGAATACAATAAATGTATTCTTTAGCTCATATGGCTACTGATTAAAGGGTTCGAGCCCCGGGTAAGGCATGGATGTTCCTGCTGTTTTTCGGCTGGTGTCGCGCCATCCTCATACACCTTCTACTAGAGCGTATTAAACAGACTGGCTGCTGCCAGATCTCTGTGGCAATCAGCTGCTTGAGGGAGTACTTATTTTTAATTATTGTATAAGGTTTCGGTTAAGAATTGAAGGAAAGTGAGTTAACAAAAAATTCGGGATATAGAGGTTGACTTAACGACAGTTGACAGCGTAGATAACTAACTGATTGTGACTGAGTGGGGGGTATTAAACTAATTCTAGCTACGATTTCAGGTGGGGATCACGCAGTCGGTAGCAGGCCAGGCTCGTAATGTGTAGTTCCCAAGTTCGAATCTCACCTGGGCCAGCGCTGATATTTATCTCTACAAAACTCCCCGCCCTGTCCTCGGTTGGTAGGGGACATTAATGGGCTTGGAAACCGTCGGATGGGACGTAAAGCAGTAATCACATATGTCGGACAGTCATACCCTGTGCACGCTGAAAAACACGCACGATGATCTTTGCAGGAGGCTACCATCTGGCTTCTTTCAAGTTACTCCTATTCACAACTTTATTTACATTACATAAACTACGTTACTACAAATTAAAATTAAAGTTACAAGATTTAAAATTAAATCAACAGACATATATAAATAAAAAGTGCTTTATTTGAAGAGTTTCTGTGACTTCCTAAAAGCAACTGGTGGTTTCCTTCAACAACTGGTGGAAGCAGATAATGTATACAAAGACTGCCTGGTGACATGCTGGTAGCCATGAGGCGGTGAAACATCTTGAAAACGGCCATATAACGGAGTGAATGTCCTGAAGCAGGTGAAGTGTAGCATACTGTCGAAATAGCACTAATTGAAAAAGGGCGCAGAACAGGAAGCAGGTAAAGTCCCGTCTCTACTACCAGAAGGAATTAATTCTTAAGGGAATATCAGGTGCAGAGGTTACATTTAACGGAGAAATAATGGGTAAATCACTGTAAGGACACATCATGTGAATAATGTATAATTAATATCTCAAGAACGTAAAAGGTTAATGCTAATTAATGTCAGAAATTTGTAGAAAATGTTTTGAATGGTTGGGTTGTTTCACTTCTGGGAGGCACTTTTTTGCTCACAATGGGCTACATGTCCAGGTCACAAGGACCCCGGAGGCTCAGAGAACTTGGGGGACCCACTGGACAGGTGTTAGGAGACAGTTGCAACCTTCCGTCAAAGCCATCCAGTGTGTTCTTTAAAGTGAACATGGTATGGCTCTCCCACTCACGAGGCCACGTCATAACGTCCCATCCGACGGAGAGTATTCTTTCCTAGTCCATCTGTGTTCCCTACTTATCGGAGGCAGGGCGAGGAGATAAACTTCAACGCTGGCCCAGAAGGAACAAAATATTCCAGAATATTCCAGAAGGAAGTATATATATAGAGATTATTACCTGGGAACTGCAGATTGCGAGCAAGGCAGCTACCAGTTGAGCCACCCCCACCCACTGATGACAGCGTATTCAGATAACTCTGGCATCTATCAAAATATAACGTGCCATGTCACACTGCCCAGCAAGTTGCAAACTGATTTCTGGAACATGGCAATGAATAACCCATTATCCCATGGCCACTTGACTCATCAAAACGTAACCTAATTCAGCATGCTTGGGACTTACTGGAAGAAAAGGAGATTCGATATCCCGAAAGGTACTGACTGAATTACGGTATACAGAAGCTCCCATGAGGTATTAGGTAGGTTTTGCTAATGCATATCCAACTCAGTCTATATGTCGAATATATTTTCATATTCGTTCCGGTTACTAGTATTTTCAAAGGGGGTAAGGACATAGCTCCTTATCCCTCCCTCACCCTATCTTAAATTCGATATTGAATTTCTCTGTAGTGTCTTCTGGTTTAATTAACTCAATAGTGATCATGTAAAACGAAATAATTTTCAACCGTCGTTAATCAGTATCTTGCGTAAAGAACAAATGCGATCTTTTGGCATTGTTGCCCGGATTTAAATCCAGAGAATAAGGAATAAAGTTTGAAACAAAACGCCTAAAGATTTGGGAAGAACCAGACTTAAAATGAGATGGGTAGAAAATGAGAAACAGGATCTTACTAGAATTGGAATGTAGTACCCAAAAGTAGCAGCTATTTGCTCAGCATGACAAGATTAAGAGTCACATAATATGGTAATATCTTCAGAGATTATTGCTTTCTAAGGATTATGCATATGTGTTCATTAATCATGATGGGATCTAGTTCAATACTTCTCTTTCCCTATTCACTGTGTTTCAAAATAAGTTACATTTACATTTATATTTTATCAGCATAAGAAATAGAAATGTTGCAAGACATGTTTCTATCTCTCCCTTTATCACCAAATGATAAAAGGATAGATAGGAACATATCCTTGGCCTTTATCACCAAATGATAAATGCCAAGGATAATACATCAAAATCGCAATAGACTTTACAATATACCCAAAGATTAAGTAAAAAAAAAATAATGATAGTCTTATCTGTTGTGAAGAGGAGTATAATAAATAAGTATAAACAGAATTTTTATGCTCATCGCTGACGGCAGCTGAAGGCAGTGCCAAAGATGGAGTTCCTCGGACTGCTCGTTCCTAATTGGCTACTGGCTGCTGTAGCCATCCTAACAGCTGTTTATTGGTAAGTGTTAATTAATTAAATTGGATTTTGATTAAATTAAACAAATCATAATGTTACTTTTTTCAACAAAATTAAAAATGAGAATGATAGGTGTCTGTAAAAAGCTTTGGAAACAGAAAAACGCGAATCTGTGTCTCCTACAGCAGCCAAGTGCGAAATTCAGTGGTTTGATTGAGCAAATTTCAACCCACTAAATTATCAACTTTATATTACTTTTATTATTTATTCCGAAGTATTTTTGCATGCTGATTTCAAACATTTTTTTTCTGTTTCTAAATACACCATTATTGATAATTTAAAGAAGCTGAACAAAAATTCAAATATTTTAAGAAATCCTCTTTAGAATTTAACAAAAGTTTCAACGGATATTTATTATCACACATATTAATATTGACATTTGAAATGAAGTATATATATAGAAATACTTGACCGATTATGAAATTAAATTTCGAAAGAATATGTCGCAAAATGTATCTAATTATGAAAAATTGTAAATCACTGCAGATATTGAAGTTAATATTATTTAGTAAGGAGTATAATTACCCTAACAGCAATACAGCTTACACAAAGAGCTCTCATGCTTCTAATAAGGCTATCTAGTAATACAGAAGGCAGCCAATCCCACACTTTACACTGAAGTGCCATTGAATTATGGAAAGCAACCCAGTAACGTGTTGTTCCCCCTCTGACCTGGATAACGGCCGCCACACGACGAGGCAAGGACTCCACAAGCTTGCGTAAATGTTCTACAGGTATGACGACCTATGCCTTCTCTAGAGCTGTCCACAATTCTCTCCAGGTCGTCGCTGATGGGACACGGGCCCAAATACTCTGCTCGACGGTATCCCAAAGATTTTCGATGGGATTTAAATCTGGGCTTCTCGGTGGCCAATTCATTATTTCAAAGTCAGCAGAATGTTCCTGCAACCATGCAGTGAACAGTTCTCTTGCTGGTAGACGACATCTCCATTGTGATGCATAATGGCCATAAATGGGTGTAAATGGTCAGCAATGAGTTCTACGTACCAGGATACATTGAGAGTCGTCTGTACACTTGTAGTAATACCTTGAGAGTGAAGATATCCAGAGAATGGATTTACGTAAAAAAGGTCCCACAGACGTCCAACTGAAGACACCCCAGTCCATCACTAAGCCACCACCAGTTTGTACTGTTCTGACCTGACATGCAGGATCCATGGCATCATGGGGTTGGCGCCATACCCTCAGTCTTCCATCGGCGTGATGAAATTTAAATCGTTGCCAATTTTCGATGGTCCAGTTTCGATGTTCTTTAGCCCAGGCAAGGCGTTAAGCCCAGTGTCATGCTGTTAGCAGTGGGACTTAAAAATGGGAGCCACCAACCTACTATAACATAGTTTGGTAGCTCCCGAAGCCGAGACGATGAAGTCAAAGTTGCACGGTCCATGCACTGACTTCCCGGGTGCAACCCATGTTCAGATGGGAGGTGATTTCAGATAATGTCTGGCCCCTGTATGTCCGTATGATGCGAGTTAGCGGCGAAGCCCACAACCATTCAATTCTGGTTGTCCTTTGCAGTTTGTCCGGGTGCTTGTTTTTTCGTCGGAATTTTCATATTCCCGGAACACTCTTGAAACTGTCGTACAAGAAAATCCAAGTTCGTTGACAGTTTCGGAGATCGAGTGTCCCATCTGTCGGGGACCTACGATCTGCCTCCTGTCATAAACGTTTAAATCCCGTGCCTTTCCCATTATATTTCTCACGATGAGTGCTTCGAGAAGCAAAAGCTGACAGCTATATATATGACAAGAGTTTCAGCCAAGTATGCGCACAAATGTGGAACTTGCAGTACTGAATTTGGAAAACGTCTCCTATCCCTAGGTATATGGCACCTCAGTGAATATAAACATTTCTCAGCTCATGAAGAGTCCTCAGCCTTGGTTGACGACTCACAACTCGCCTTCTCAAAGAATTCCATACATGTTCAATGGGATTTAGGTCTGGGGACCTCGTTAGCCAATCCATTCTCTGGATATATATTCACTCTCAAGGTATGTGTAATGTGTAATGTGGAGAAAGCTATCATCCATAAAAATGAATTCTGACCCAATAGTGTCTCTGAAAAGGTATCTCATACTGCTCTATAATCTACTCAGTGTATCTAAAAGAATCAACGAGAAAACTGTTAGGAAGCAGATATACAGTAGCTTCAGATAACAGGACGTTACAGTATTACATTTTATATTGTCTTTCAAAACGTTTTTCAGAAACCATTTGTTCATAAATATGCATAAACAAAAAAAAAAACACCTCGTTTTCAAAATCCGTACTATCAAACATTTTAGCCAAATTTGGCTATACGGCTGATCACATGATGTGTAAAGTGTACAAATTATACTCTTTCTGTTTTGCTTTTCACCACATTATTCCGGTGCACAACTCGATAACAAAGACACTATCAGGGCTGGATTTAGGGTGTGAGGGTCAAGGGTATCAAGTTCCCGTCCCTTCAGAGAATGTTACTAAAGGTAATAAAAGCAAACAATTCATAAAATCATGCATATTTCACGCGCTTTTCCAGAAATTTGTAAAATACCTCTAAAACGGAGGGGTGAATGTTATACAACAATAGAAAATCCTCCTTGTTACTTTTTTCCCTGCTCGATTGAGTTTCTTTGCCCCCCCCACGCCCCTTTATATTTTTTTTCATCCGAGAGGGTACAATTATTATTTTTAAAATAATACAGAACAGTTTATATCTTACATACGCTTTTAATATATAGTTTTCATTTAAGGGAAGCACTGCTTCCCTTACTTCCATGGATGCTTCGCCGCTGATTTACATCTTTAATTTGCTCTCAGTCTCATTTCCGTAAATATTTTCCCTTTCAAGACATTGCTTTTCTAACTTTACTTTCCACTGATATAGCATAGAAATGTTTTTACTCATTTAATAGATGTCTGTGCAAAACGTTCCTTTTAGTCAGAATGTGTGACTGTTCTTACCCAACAGTTTGTCTTAACAAATTGCTCTAAAGACAGCTCAATCCGTATTAACAAAAAAAAAACAAACACAGCAAACTTGCTAGGATAACTTGCATATAATGTTCCCAAATATGCAATCGTAGGGAATTGCACAAAAGATGAAATTTTGTATGGTAGATAGATAAAGAGTGGCAAGAATGGGAGAAAAAATAAAAAGATACCAGAATGGTAGATATAAAGATAACAATGATACAATATAATGATTTTCTGATTAGAAAAGATAGACTCATGGTGTTCACTCTTGGAGAGAAATTATCAATTCTGCTCACATAGACTATAAATAACATAAATATAATTTTAGGCTTGGACGCTGTCCACTTAACGGAACCTAAGGATGTAGTCGTTATCTGTACGTAACAGTTTTTACACGTCAACAAGTGAAGATAAAGTTACGATAATACCTCTCTTATCCCGAGTTACTCTTTCTCTTTATTCGCTATTGACAGAAAAATATGTTGTCTTGATTTCCGAAAAGGCCTAGACGTTGTTACAGAATATGGTCCTTAAGCAATTTTTTTATCATTTACTTCAAATTACTATTATATTAAAAAACTGTTAAATTCAAATTTTTTGATTTTATATTCCACTTCCTAGTTCCTATTTCATCAACCTAAGATGATATTCGCGATTTTACACTAGATCTAAATTTCTAGTTTTCAGTGAAATAATTATTTTCAGTTTCAGAATTATTTTCAGTTTTCAGTGAAAAAATTATTTTCAGTGAAATAATAATTTTCAGTGAAAAAAATTGATTGTCCTGAATGGGATTCGAAACCAAGGTAACCCAGAAGCACGATATAATTAAGATCTATGGCAACCCTGATGAAAAGAACGAATCTCTTTTGACCATTTGCAGAGTTATAATTTTGATCAAGTAATTAACGTTCTTTAAAAAATACTTGATGCTTTCAAACAACTAAGAAAACTAAGATAAATATTCGAAATATGCGTTGGAAACCAGTCGTATCTTGCCGCATCATGAATGTTGCACGATAATAACAGGATCATGCGATTATTTGTATATTTTCTAGGGACTTTTTTTTCAAGGATTGCTATTGGATAGCAGACACAATATGAGAAACGATGGTTTCTACCATCATTAAAATTAATAATAATTTACGCACAAAATAAAAACAATCTGGGATATTTTTACTTTTACAATGTAAGCCGTAAACTTCGAAAAATTTAAACTTTGCGAGCTTTTCATTCTGCAATGAAAGACACTCACTTCAACTTCCTTACAGATCAATAGCCTAAGTCTGAATTCGTTGAGGATTATATCCCGCCAACTTCCAACATTCTATCGGTGAGAAAGAGGACGTTGTCCATCGGAAGACACTTGAAGCCACGAGCTATGATCAGCAGAGCGATATCCTATACACAGTAAGGAACGCTTTAAATGATTTTGAGTGAGACAGGACCATCTATCTAATAAAAACTGTATAATGAATTACTGTCTCCAACCTTCTCTGAACCTTTGGTATCTTTATTACCTCGCCATTAGCTCATTTTGTGCACAAAAGTGCCGATCAGGAATAAAACAATCTAATTTTAAGCTTGCTATCATCGCGCTATTAACGTCTCTTCCAAATTACTCGCAAATTTCCGGTACACTCCGACATCTGTTGATATTATTAAACCGTGATTCTCAACTACTAACCTCCTCCAGCATAAACGACAAGAACATCATCATATGAAGCAATATTAATCTTATTATTTATCATATCGATTAGAGATGAGTTCGGGCTCAATTTCACGAACCAGAACCTTTTCGACAATCATTAATTATATTCATTTTTAACGAAATTTAAACGCGAATGCTATTTGAAAGAAAAAGCATTGGAAATACTAGTAGAAACTAAGAGTTCTTTGTTAACATCATTATAAATGAAAAGAGTCATTCATTTATTAAAGTTAGAAAATATGTCAGACAAATATCAAAAGCCGCATGGCGTTTTCTTTTAATTATTAAAAACTGATTAAAAGGTTGAAACTAAAATAGAAAACGTGTTTTACATTTTAACCTACACTTTCACAATTAAAAGAAATATTTGAAATTTAAATTATTTTGAAACCAAATCACGAAGTCGCGTATGTTATTTCAGGCGACCTCGGATTCAGCCCGTCAACGATTGAAATCATCTCTAATATCGATTATTACTTTTTTTATTAGCTGTTTTATATTTTTTATTTTTTTTATTTATTTAAAAAAATAAATATATGCATATAAATATTTTAAATGACTTAATTTCCAATCATTTTTTTCGTTTCATTTTGCCACCCAAACAAAACCGGACGGAAGAGATGTTAGGACCAATCTTATCTAGGTAGCCCTGGTTAAGAGACTAACACTGACTTATTTTCCACTTCACCATAGGGTGTGGGAACACGCAACGCTTCAATTTTAACGGATAAATGATTTTTTTTGCGTTTCATAGGACTGAAAAAGGGGATTTCTAACGCGTAGAACCCACGAATATCACTTTTTGGCTTAACGATTAAAGCTCCCAAACAAAAATGTTGCACTGCCCTGTGACATTGCTTTTCTCTAATGCGGGTGAAAACATAGCTCATTAAAGTATATAATTGAAAGTTTTAAGATATTGGGTAGAATGACGATGAAAACAATTCATCCTAAATCACTATCCACTTAGGAACGAAAGAGGTTATATTCTTTTGAGGCAGTTTACAACATTCTTATGGTGGTACTTTTGAAATTAATTTAGAAATACAATAAATGATTTAACAAAGATACGGAATTCAGGATTCTTATCATCAGTAAATATTCTACTATAACAATGCCAACGGTATTTATTTGGCGATAGAATTATGAGCTGGTTATTCGAAAAATTTGATTTGGCATGAATTCGTCCGAAATGGCTTGGACACTTGATTAAAAAAGGTAAAAGGACGTGGGCCGTGCATGGGCTCCTATTCTCTCTGGGCCAGAGTTAGGCAACACCATTTACACCAAATCATCTAAGCTGCTACCTTTTAGTTCTGTTGACATTTTGGTATTTAAGTTTATAATAATGCTTAAAATTCTTTAAAATGTTCTCTATATATTGTTGATTTAATAAAGTACATTGCAAGTCAAAATGATTCTTCCATTCCTTTCTAGGTATCTGAATTCTCAGTCCAACTATTGGAAGGAACGTGGTGTGCGCGCCATGAAGAGTTATCCCATATTTGGTTCTTCCTTGGACCTTATGTTTCAAGTATAAAATTATTACCTTTAGTTATTAAAAATGACAGAAATGTGTTATTAGATGAAAACTATATACAATACCATAAAATGAAAGTGAGCTACATAATAATTCATAATATCGAGCCAAAGTGAACTGGAAGCAAAAAAGGAATTCTGAAAGCAGCCCACTCAGTCGCATGGACATAACCTAAACACCCCTCCACCAAGGCGCATGCACCTTTCTCTCGCCTGCTATTTGTTTTACTTACCTTCAATTCTTTTATTTTCTGATTTGCATCTATGATTATGAGTGTGACGAAATCCAACGCATTTGACTGTCGATTAAGTGAATATTTATTCATTTGAATCGCATACTAGCAAACAGAATTTAAAGCTTAGCAAAACCCTCCCAGCCTCCGCACCCTTCCGCCTCTCCCAAGTCATACATCCTAAGCCATTGTCTGGACTATCTGCCAGTACATGACCCATCCCATGCACGATCTTATAAAAATTCAACTATGGAAGCATTAAGTTCACATATTGTCTAGTTAGATATCCTTTATTAAATACGAAAGAAATAAACTGATGTTTAAAAGATTTCATTAAAATGATTTCTAAATATAATGTTCTGTCTGCAAACCCATCGCAACTAGATAAGCTATTTATTACCTGATCTTCTATAAACATAGTGTTATAACTCTGTTGAGAATACTATCATTATATCAATTATTTAAATGCAATATCCGAAATAGCCATTGAGTCATTTATTATTTCTTTACATTAATACTCTAAATTAATAAAGATGGTTTCGAAAATGTTAATATTTGACATTGGTATAAAACTATCTCTTCATTCTAACTAAATAACCCTCATTTATATCACTCGTTGTATCAGTAATTCCAAACAAGATTATTAGGCTATAGTAAAATTACTCTATCACTGAATGATAAAAACTGATTATCCTTCATACAAAACCAAAATTATTTTGTAATCTCCAAATGCAAAAAATTCCGAAAATTCCAATTAGTTTTCAACACATTTTGTTAGTTCAAATGTTAATTAGAGGTTGAATAATATTGCTTTTCGTTTCTTCAATCAAATTATTAATACTTTTTCTCTAATTTCAGCCTTGGCATGAAGCAGAACTTACGAGGTACCAAAAATATGGAAGACTCTACGGGTAAGTAAAATTTGTCCTTCACATATCATTTGGTAGTCGGAACTAAAACATTGGAACAAATGTCTTCAAGTTGGGGATATGCACATCACAAAACCCTTAAAATGCAATAAACCTCATGTACCATATAGCAGTTTGAAAAATGAGACAAACTGTGTACCAGCACTTAAAGGAAACAGTCGTCTGATACTGCTTCACTTTTATGGACACTCATTTCTATACTAGGTTGTATTAGGATCATTCCATAAGATTTCGTCAGATCTTTAAAATGTTGTGATGTCAAATTTATTATACTTTTCTGGGGTTTTAACTAGTTATATGTGCACGAACATAAGAAATATATATTTATACTGTTTATAAAAATATTCAAGCTCTCGAAGTATCTAGGTTGTCCAAAAAATGAAACAGTTTTCTGGATGAACCATTAGCCCATAATACATTGTCACAAATGATAGTAATGGCATTGACTAAACACATACCACGTTACTCTCAAGCATCAGTTGTTCAAGATATTAATGATTAAAATTCCTCGTGATCAACATATTTTCATATATTTATACTTTATCTCAGAAAAGAAACTCGTTAACTACCTAAACGCATTCAGTATATTCCGAATAAATATCAGCTAATGTTTGAAACATTACTTGAAAAATTTCAAGTGTGCCCAGAATTTTCCATCTTGGTTTCAAGGTCAAAATTCTTTTGAATTCAACCATCAGGCTATTGTCATAAAATACTCAAGATTATTCTTTATTTTCCTAAAGTTGTCCTTTCCTTCAAATAAAACTTTAAAACTTTGCTTCATCAAAAGGCCTTCGAACAACAGCTGTCTGTTACACATATAAAAAGAATTTGACCACAATTTTCTTTCTATGGTTTCTATTTGTTTCAATCATTTTGCGAAATATTTATAAATCCATCATTTATCTATTTAAAATATCAGTAAGAGAAAACTTACTTGTAATTCAAAAATAATTTGTAAATATTACTTGAAATCAGGTAATTTATAAGCAAATTAGCGAGGTGGGAAGGAAGTTGAAGAGGAAGCATATTCATATAGACTAAATTGCTATCGTTGCAGAATTACTGAGACCAATGCAATTAAACAGGAAAGTATGGAATCTTTTTAAATTCTAATATTAGTCGACAAGGTCTTAGCATCGATGCAGCAAAACATTAGGGAAAAAACGGAATGTTTTTTTAATTTCATTGCTTTTCCTAAAGCTTATTTCACTTTTGCCGCTTGCCTTCCACTTAAATCAAAAAGCGAAATCTCAATAACTTCCAACTTTCCTCAATCGCACCAGGAAAGAAAGAGGCTAGAAAATTTTGAATTAGTTTTTATCCTAAACAATGCTTTGATCCATATAGCGATTTTTAGAATAATCCATTCTTGATTTTCATAGGGCTTATGAAAACATGAAGCCAGTATTGAGCGTGGCTGATCCGGAACTCATCAAAGAGATCTTCATCAAAGACTTCCCTTCATTTCCTTCACGAAGGGTTTGTAATCGATTCTCTATTACCTAATACATGCTATCGTTTCATATTTTGTTCTAAAGTTCTTCCTTCAGTTTTTTATTATACCTTGCAAAACCAAGATATATTTAACTTCTACATGATCTTATCCTTTCTCGTGATATAATGATAAAACATTATTAATATTATGCGATATGTAAACAAAATATACTTTTCTTCTTAGAATATAGCATTTGGAGACAAAATCACCGAAAACATGGTTTCGAGTCTTCCTGGAGAAGATTGGAAGCGTGTAAGAACAATAATCACTCCTGCTTTTACTTCTGGAAAAATGAGAAAGGTAATGTATTTTTATGTAATAAAAACAATACATATACATATTATACGCTACGAATTTCAAAACTTAAAACATTTAGGAAGTGGTAAAATTATGCTATTCAACTCATTATGAAGATAAAGGTTAAGCTTTAGAAAACAAGACCTGTTTCTAAATCCTTCTCATATCCAAGTGAGAAAATAATGAGAGAGAAGAAAGATTGTCAAGTTGATTAACAGTATAGACTAAATTTACTAGGTGTAAAAATTGAATGATACGATTTCATATCTCCCAAAGAACTTATGTTTCAGAAAACATTTTAGCAAACAGAATGGGAAATCTTAATTTTACTAATAATTTCACGAAAATATGTGAGCTCAAATAAAGAAAGAAGAAATCTTATGATTATTTTAAAAATGATAATTCAAACCAAATTCTTTTTACAATGAAACATTACGAAAAAATCATAAAGTTTTATTATAAACGAAAAATATTAATCGGTCTACGTGAAACTGTCTGCATGCTAAATTAACTTCATGTCCTTTATGTACAACTCAGTATTACTCCTTTATATACAACTCCGTAGGATTCATACCCATTTCAAATGCTTTTATACAGTTCTAAGTAGGAAGTACTATATCTGAATGTTACCCCCATTCCTTTAAGATTCATTTTTTCATTTGTTATATGACGGACAATGCTGTATTTATAAGAGCGCATCAGCATGTATAATGACTAAGCCACGAGATCACCAATTTTTATTGAACTATTTATGAGTGAGGTACAAGTACGATTCAGAATTTACACTTTGATCCTATGATTAGTCCAGTGCTTCTCAAAATTCCTGATGCGGAGACCTGCAGGAAACTGCTTGACTGCTTCTGAGATACCTTGGCAGCGCATGCGTCTGGAGCTTCTGGCCACGTGTGTTGCTCAAGAAACAAGGTATGTCTTTGCGTAGGATAGTTTCCTCACCCCGCAGAACATGACAACTGTAGCGTTATGTCATATCAATGTTATTCTTCCGAAAGCAAATTTCTTTCCTTCCTAGCATCTCGTTGCTGACCCGCGACTGATGGCTTGCTGACCGACACCAGTCCGCAGACAAAATGATCGACCATCACTTCGAGAAGAACAGGATTAGCGACAAATAACACATGTTCGATTTATATGTTTACTTCATTTTATATCTGTGATAAAAAATAATGAAAAGTAGACTTTTACACATCTAATCCGAACTGTGGTTTTTACACCTCTTATTGACTGCTTGGCTCCTACATAAAACACTTTTTTCTTCTCTAGATGGCCAGTGTTATCAACAGCAGCAGTGAAACGCTTTTGCAGAACCTTCTTCAGGCTGACAGGCAAGGAACATATATCGACGCTAAAAGGTAACAGTGTTTGATGTACAGGATAATGTGCATACGGTAATTTGTTAATTGAAGTAATTTTCTTTCCATTACCTGGAGTAACAGAAGGAACAGAGCGCAAGTAATACAAAATAAAAAGTGTCATTCATGTAGCAAATATTATAATTGCGTTACAAAAGTTATACAAAAGATATAATATGATAGGACTTATTAATCTAAATTAATAATACCTTAAGCCTGAAGTTTGTCAATTTACTACTATAGAATGTAATAATCTAATATATTGTCATTAATGCTATATTTAGGTTATTTTAAATATAGATGTCTTTATATGCACCAAATTTTTAGCTTAAAGCACGTAGATGTAATTAACAGGGAGAAAATATGGAAATATTTAAAGCTAATGGAAGAATATATTATATTTCTTCAATTACTTATAATAAAGCTATTGAATATAAAGAATCATCATCATCCTCAAGCAGCCATGGGCTACAGAGGTCCAACCATACCGTGCAATTTAGTTCTCCAAGCAAGTCTGTCCTGAGCTACATCTACTGCATCTGGGCCGCTGCACATCAATTCTAACAAGGTCCTGTTTGACATTGTCTGCCCATCGCATACTAGGTCGCCCCCTCTTTCTGAGGCCTTTAGGCACAATGTTCATAACCCTATTCTCCAATCTATAATTATTCATACGGGCAACAAGGCCAAACCAACGGAGTCTCTCTCTGCATAATATGTTGCTTAAAGGAGGTTGCGGACTCCTTTGCCTAACCTCATCATTAGTTACAAAGTTAAACCACCTAATACCCAAGATACTGCTTAAGCATCTGGAATCAAAAGCATCTAGTTTCCTGTTATCTTGTTTACAAAGTGTCCAGGTTTCACTACCATAACTAACCCTAGGAAGAACCAAACTGTTATACTGTCTAATTTTAGTCTTTAGGTGTATACGCCTATTTCTCCACACTCTCCATAGATTCTTAAAAGTCCCGGCAGCAATCCCTATTCGTCTGTTAATCTCATGCCGTACATCACCATTATCTGTTACATAGCTCCCAAGATAATTAAACTGTGACACCTGCTCAAGACTGCAACCATTAAGATTAACTGAATCACAGCCTGCCTGACCAATTTTCATCACTTTAGTTTTCTCTCTTTATAACCAAACCTACTCTACTACCAGTCTCATCAACAGCTCGAATGAAAGAGTTCATCTCATCAACATCATTTGCCAAAAGGGCTAAATCTTGAGCACAATCTAAATCAGAAATTTTCGTATCTCCAGTCCATTTAAAGCTAAAATCTTTCCCTTGAAGTGAATTTTGCATAACATAATCAATAACCAAGCCAAAGAGAAAAGGAGACAAAATGCACTCTTGTCGAACACCAGAAGTAATGCTAAACCAATTGCTACAAGCCTTATCAACTCTCCCACACGACTCAGTGTTATTATAGAGAGCTTTCATTATGTTAACTAATTGTCTAGTATACCATATGATCTCACAGTCAACCACAAATTATGTCGATCAACATCTAAACATTTCTCAAGAATCTGTCTAAGAGAAAATATCTGATCCACACATCCCCTACCACTTCTGAATCCTCATTGCTCATCACGCCATTGCCTGTCAACCAGATTCTTAATTTTATTAAGTTCAATCATGGAAAGAACTTTACCTGGAACAGAGAGTAGGCTGATACTCCTATAGTTATCACAAGAACTGCGATCAACTTTTTTGAAAATAGGGATATTAATAGCGCTAGTAAAATCCTTAGAAACCATGCCTTTACCATAAAAGATATTCAAAATTTCAGTCACTCAAGTGATAACAGAAATATTCCCAGGTCTAAGCATTTCCATAGTAATTTCATCTACCCCTGAGGTTTTATGAACTTTAAGTTTAGAAATAGCCAAAAATAATTTCAGATTGTGTTATAGGGCCAACATTAAAGCCACTAATGCATCTATTATCATTACAAATAATGGAAGTAGAACTAACCACATTGTTTAGAACACTGAAATGATCAGCCCACCTACCCATGACAGAATCCTCATCTTCTATAACCTGACCTTGTTATCCTTCAATCCCTGTATACCTGTCCGTTTTCTCTCACACAAAACATTAACTATCTGGTACAGCTCTCTGCTGTTGTACTGCCTAACTGCTTCCTCAGCTTTATCAGCCAAGCCATCAAGTCAAAGATTCTTATCAGCATCTATCTGATCCTTTACACGTTTATTAAGCTTTCTGTAATGCTTTCTATTAGGACTAATAGGGTATTCATTAAGGACATTCCTGCAATTCTTCCTTTCTGAAATAAGCGCAAGTGCCATATCACTCAAATAATTCTGTCTCCTCTGCTCCTTTTTTCCCAAAAGAATACTGTTAGTTTCCAAAAAAATCCTGTTTTAAATGGTCCCAATCTTCCTCAACGTCAGTAGTAAGCAAACCATGACTGTCATAATGACTAAGTAACCTATCATGGTAAGCTTTGGCTATAACTGGGTCTTTCAGAGCTTCAAAATTAAAGGTGAATTTTTTTAACTTAACACTTAAGTTTAAGTTGCAAGACACTTTTAACAAGTAATGGTAAGAGCCAATTTCAGCTGCCCTATATTACCTGGTATCCCTAACAGACTAGCCCATTTGCTGTTAATCAGTATATAATCAATCACATTCTTATGCAGCCCATCTGATGAAACACATGTGTAATGTATGTCACAGTGTTTGACTGTGACCAAGTGTTAGTTATGCTTAAACCATTAAGTTTCTTTATCTGTAGGAGATGTTACCCATTGCCATTGCAGCTACCAATATCAAAAGGGCCTATCACTCCTCCCCAAAGGTCAGAGTCAGTACCAACTTTGGAATTGAACTCACCTAGAACAAGGGTAATATCTCCTTTCTTGACAGAATTCAAAATATCCTGAGGTTGTCCGTAAAATCTATCCTTCTGATCGGCATCCTCAGTGGGGGCATCACAGCAGATAACATTCAAGTGTTTAACGCTTGTCTGAAAATTTGCTGTAAGAAACCTTTCATTAATGTACTCGTATCCTATAAGAGCATCACTAGCGTATCTTCTGAGAAGCAGATCCACGCCTTGGTGATGCTTATTTTCGTTCCTCCCTGAAAAGAGAAATTTAAGATTGTTTTTAAGAATCTTACCTTTATCTGTCCATCTGGTCTCTTGCAAGCCGAGAATATCTAAATTATAATGGTGGAAATCTAGTGTCAGGACATCAAAAGAAAAAGCTCTGTGCAGAGTCCTCACATTCCAACTACCTATGGAGAGAAAATGGTTAGTGGGATGTTTAAAGAAACTATGTTTATTGAGAGAGGAAATGGCGACAATATTACCAGCACCCTTGTCACAGACATGGGGCAAAGAAAGACCCGTTCCCCCACCACTAAAGGCTGAAACCATCTACAATGGAATACTTCTTCTAATGTAGAATTTGACGATGCCAGTAGAAGCAAAGAGTTCAGGTGCCTGCGATGACCTATGATCAGGCATATCCACCAGCTGATAAATATATCCTGTGAATCTATTCACTTGGGGCTGTCAAACCCACAAAGAAACAGAAAACACAGCGGAAGATTTTCCCTCCCCAGAAGCCAACCGGTGCAGCAAATTCAGGATCCAAAATCAAGCTCACAGCCTTATTTCACTCCACTAGGTTTATATTGTCAGCATCAGGAATCTGTGTGGTTGATCATTCCTCTGCAGGGTGTCATATCTATCATAGGTTCATTTTATTTCGTTCATCTGCCGTAACAATATGTTGCATAGTGTTATCAGAATTTCGTGATAAGTGACTGCTGAGGAGATATATTTTACTTCTTTTGTGCTTTCAGATTATTTGGAACATTCAGTATGGACGTCATCGTGAGCACTGCATTTGGAGCAAAACTTGACTCTCACAATGATCCTAACAATGCATACGTTGTCCACGCTAGAGAGTTTTTCACCACAGATACCACTTGGAGAATTGGACTTTTAAGTACGTATTTCAAAATAGGAAATAAGAAGAACCAAAACGTGCAAATTATTTTTCTACTATATATTATTTCAATGATTTTGGGAGCATTTCATTTATACTTTCTTTTTTAGTGAAAAATTCTAAATATAATAAATAAAATAAATACCCCCTCAAGCAGCTGCTTGCCACAGAGGTCTGACAGGAGCCTGTCAGTTTATATGCCATAGTAGAAGGTCTGAGAGGATGGCAGGACCTCAGCAGAAAAACAACACGAACATCCATGCCTTACCCGGGGCTTGAACCCAGGTCCCGTAGATCAGTAGCCAAGCGCGGTAACCACTCGGCCACGGGACGGCCGAAAAAAAAAAAAAAAAAAAAAAAAAATTCTAAACGAATACAAAATGAACTTTCAAATAGAAAACTTTTCAATATGATTCCGTTTGATTTACTTCAAATGCTGCTCTATTACTAGCGAATTCGATTCATTATTGTAGCTGCTTTCTTTTTATCTTTCTTTAATACCAATGATGGCAAAAAAGTGGTTGAATCAAACACAACAATGGTGGCAAATTTTTAGGAGTACTACGCAACAGAGAATAAAAATCCAAACTTAACTTATGATTGCATAGGTAGCTAAAACGGAAAAAAAAATACACAAATCAGATATTTATCCTTTCGTGTAACTTGCAAAGTGTTTCTACTAAACTTTCGTAAGCTTAATGAGATATTATCTTAATGCTTATTCTAATTTAAAGTTAGAGAAACGAAATACAAAGTGGGAATTAAAATTTTCTGCACTCGGATATACATATAAGTCTTAACCAGGGCCAGATCTAGGTGATGCACCGAGTCCATGCCATTTGAGAATAATAGTAAGGGTACCCCTGTACTATTTTCGAACTTCCCCAGAGTTGGATCATGTGGGACTCTAAGCCAAGGTATGATCGAAAGTGAGTTGCGTTGTGTATCTCTATACCGCGCAGCAAGAATTTATAGCTGCTGTATACAGAGGTCTGTAAATGGTAGCTAGGCATGATTTGTAAGGATATGACTACATTAATGAAAGTTTACATACAGCAAAATTTAAAACTAAAATCAAGGATTTGAATGTTATCTGTTGTAATGCCCCCACAGAGAACTCTGATGAGAATGAGAAGGATATGTTTTACAGCCAGCTTCAAGATATTTTGAATTCTGTGAAGAAAAGAGAAATTTTTCTTCTGCTAGGTGACTTCAGTGCTAAAATTGGTACTGAATCTGACCTTTGAGCAGGACTTTTAGGTCCCTTTGACATTGACAGTTCGAATGGCAAAGGAGAACGTCTTCTATAGGTAAGTAAGCTTAATGGTTTACGAATACCTAGCACATACTACAAACACTGGGACACTTATAAATCATACATACATACATACATACATGTGTATTAATATCCTTAGGCACACTCTTAATATTCCTGTTTGCCAATCTGCAGCTATGCATAAAGGCAACATGGCCAAACCAAAAACGTCTCTCTCTGCAGAATATGCTGCTCAAAAGAGGTTGATGACAGCTTCTTCTAACCTCATCAAAGTTAACAAAGTCAAACCACCGAATACCCAAGATACTGCGCAAGCATCTAGAATCAGAATGATCAAGTTTTGTTATCATGGTTACAAAGGATCCATGTTTCGCTACCATAACTAACCTTAAAAAGAACCAAACTATTATACAGCCTAATTTCATTCTTTTGGTGTATACGCTTATTTTTCTGAACTCTCCATAGATTCCTAAAAGTCCCAGCGGCAATCCCTATTCTTCTATTTATCTGATACCGCATGTCAACAGTACCTGTTACATATCTCCCAAGATAAACTGAGATACTTGCTTAAGAGTACAGCAATTTATATTGCTGTACTCTTAATTTTATGCCACCCCCATATGTATTCTGATTGGTACGGTGTAAGCATTGAAGGTCAGTCAACATAGTCTGCGAATCCTCTTTCTGGCTCAAAATCCTCAGCGAAAGCTCACTGCTGATTGACTCCCACGATTTGATTTAGCAAAGACTGTCAAAGAATGGAGTCATCACAGATGGTGTTACTTCCAGCTGGGCAATGAGTCGGGTTGCTCGCTACAACCAGAAAACCAAGCTCATATTAAGGCATAGCTCGACAACCAGGTCCCTGCATTGAATCCTTTTTCAGTTATTTAGAAGTCGTAGGAAAAGGCAACATAATTTTCTCTGCTCTCTGCATTTGTAAGTCCTGCTTCATTTTTTTTAAATAATAAAGCACTTAAAGAATTTAAATGAAGTAGTAAGTAATAAAAACTTCTTGTATTAACACAGGGTAAATGGTATTGACCGCATTATATTGTTGCAAATTACAAAATGGATAGGCACCGAGCGTGAGTTTCAATGAGTGTATTTTGAAACCTATTATAATACAATGCAAATCGTTACAAAAATATGGATGACGTATCTCATAAACAAATTAACTACTATTATACATAAGTCATTAACACGTTTTCTGCAGAGCATACAAGACCAGTCTGTTCTACTAAACCATTACCTCTATACTGTCTGTCGTATCTCTTGAATACATTCACTTCAGGCGTAAATAATCCTTCATCTTGGATTAAATCACTAAACGTATCATACTAACAAAACATAATGACCGCCCGCATCACATAAAAGATACTTATTTTCTTTTACTTATCGCGCACTGACTCAGACCATCTGAACATCCTTTCAGATCTCACAACTTTTAACACACTGCACTGCTATTTTTTCATTCTTCTAAATCGTTCTAGGTTCCAAATCGTTAGCTAATTGAATCTCACGTAGAAGCACACACGAGGGCTCCAGTCACGTTAACTCGTGAAGTCACTGTTGCTCGTTCATCTGTCGTAACAATGTATTGATATAGCAATGTAAATTATATTGACTCGCATTTTAGTGTTAATATAATTTTTTCTCAGTATTGTTAATAATATTAGCCTAATATCAGTTCATTGCATTCACATTATTATTATTTTCATCAGGGTTTATGAAAACAAATTTTATATTTTCCAGTGGTAGCCCCCTTTTTAATGAAAATGTTCAAGATCTCTGCGTTTTCTTCTAAAGGAAATTATTTCTTTCGGGACGCCACACTCGAGATCGTCAAGCATCGCAGAGAGAAAGGAGAGGTAAGAATATTTTGAGTTTAAAACAAAAATGCTCAAAAAAAAACTTAATTTTCAAACTTCGGAAGTAGACTACACTTATTGGGGAAGGAATCAAATATATTTTTTTCAAGCTTTGGTGCATTTAAATTCTTTTCGGTGTCTCATTCTCTTTAAAGCACGAACAAAAATTCTGGCTTTCCTATACTGAACTTGGTGAATTACACATATGGAAGAATTCATTACAAATTTTAAACAACCTATAGTGAAAGTGTCTGGAGAAAGAACTTATAGTTTATTCTTTCTACCATTCACTCCAATCGAAATTTAACAGCCACTGATTCTTTTACATGCATTAATTGCGAAACTTGAGTAAAAAAAAATACTTATCTAACTTTACAGACGAAACTAAAATTGTTATAAGAAAATTCAGATTTTGCTGTTTCTTCGTTTCTGAAAATGAGACACCGAAAAGAATTTAAACACACAAAAAATTGAAAGAAATACTTTTGATATATAATATATTCATTTTACTATTATTTTATGACACTCACTTGAATCAGAAATCTGATCTAGCGATCTCTCTTGATCACAGGTTCGAAACGATTTCCTTCAGCTGTTGATGGATGCCGCCAATGAAGAAGAGATTGAAGCCAATCCTAAAGAGGATCCCAAACTTAAAAATGACTATGGTCATGAAGAAGGAAACGAGAAAATTTTCTCACAGAAATATAAAAACAAAAGTAAGGCAAATGATTTGATCTGACAGCCCATTTCATGTGCCTTAATATGTACTTAGATTTCTAAGTATTCCTTTCTAATAAACTTGTAGCTATTATTAGAAGAGAAATTCTTTTTTCCCCACAGGTAGTCACTGGAAGGAGAGCTATGCACCATTCCCCTGTGATGATGCATAGAACCGGCCAGGCTTAGCACCAAATGTCCGACCCCGCCTTCTCGTGGTGCGGACCGTTAGTACCTTTCACAAGAGATACTCTCTTGTGGAAGTGAACGGAAGGGGAGGGCTGCCAGATTATTGTGGCCTACTGATCTGGACAACTATGACTACTTTTCTTTTTTTCTACCCTGCTGAGGAGTGGTCAACCACACAGGGTCCTGGTGCTGACCATATAAACCTACTGGACTGGACAGATATATGGCTCTGAGCTTGATTATGGATCCTGATTTTGCTGCACTGGTGGGCTTCTGTAGAGGGAAAATCTTCCGCTGTGTTCTCTGTTTGTTTGTGGGTTGACAGCCTAAGTGAATAGATTCACAGGATATGTTTATCAGCTGGTGGATAATCCTGAGCAGAAGTCATCGCAGGCACCTGAACTCTTTGCTTCTATTGGCATCGTCAAATTCTACATTGGAGAAAGTCTTCCAGTGTAGATGGCTTCAGCATTTAGTAGTGGCGGAACGGGTCTTTGCCCCATGTCTGCGATTAGGGGGCTGTTTGATATTGTCGGCATTCCCTCTCTCAATAAACATAATTTCTTTAAACATCCCACTAACCATTTTCTCTCCATAGGTAGTTGGAATGTGAGGACTCTGCACAGAGCTTTTTCTCTTGATGTCCTCACACAAGAATTCCACCATTATAATTTAGATATTCTCGGCTTGCAAGAGACCAGATGGACAGATAAAGGTCAGATTCTTAAAAATAATCTTAAATTTCTCTTTTCAGGGAGGGATGACAATAAGCATCACCAAGGCGTGGGTCTGCTTCTCAGCAGACACGCTAGTGATGCTCTTCTAGGATATGAGTGCATTAATGAAAGGTTTCTTACAGCGAAATTTCACACTAGAATTAAAGACTTGAATGTTATCTGCTGTTATGCCCCCACTGAGGATGCCGATGAGGATGAGAAGGATAGGTTTTACGGATAACTTCAGGATATTTTGAATTCTGTCAAGAAAGGAGATATTACCCTTGTTCTTGGTGACTTCAATGCCAAAGTTGGTACTGACTCTGACCTTTGGGGAGGAGTAATAGGCCCTTTTGGTATTGGTATAACGTCTCCTACAGGTAAGTAAACTCAAAGGATTCAGAATAACTAACACTTATTACAAACACCGCGACATACATAAGTACACATGGGTTTCACCCGATGGGCTGCATAAGAATATGATTGATTACATATTAATTAACAGCAAATGGGCTTGTTCTGTTAGGAATACCAGGACATATAGGGGAGCTGAAATTGGATTTGACCATTACCTTGTTAAAAGTGTCTTGCAACTTAAACTTAAAAAGTGTTGTGCTACGGTTAAAAATTTTACTTTTAATACTCAAGCTCTGAAAGATCCAATTATAGCCAAAGTTTACCATGATAGGTTACTTAGTCATTATGACAGTCATGGTTTGCTTACTACTGAAGTTGAGGAAGAATGGGATCATTTTAAACAGGCTTTTTTGGACACTAACAGTACTCTTTTAGGAAAAAAGGAGCAGAAGAAGCAGAATTATCTGAGTGATAAGGCACTTGAGCTTATTTCGGAAAGAGAGAACTGCAGGAATGTCTCTAATCAATACCCTACTAGTCCAAATAGAAAGCATTACAGAGAACTTAATAAACGTGTAAAAGATCAGTTAGCTGCTGATAAGAATCTTTGGCTTGATGGTTTGGCTGACAAAGCCGAGGAAGCAGTTAGACAGCACAACAGCAGAGAGCTGTACCAGATAGTTAATGTTTTGTGTGGTAGAAAACGGACAGGTATACAAGGATTGAAGGATAAAAAAGGTAAGGTTATAGAAGGGGAGGATTCTGTCATGGCTACTTGGCTGAGCATTTCAGTGATGTTCTAAACAATGTAGTTAGTTCTACTCCCATTGTTTGCAATGATGATAGATGCATTGGTGGCTTTAATGTTGGCCCTATAACACAATCTGAAGTTATTTTGGCTGTTTCTAAACTTAAACTACATAAATCCCCAGGGGTAGATGAAATTACTACTGAAATGCTTAGAGCTGGGAATGTTTTGGTTACCACTTGGATGACTGAAATTCTGAATATCTTTTATGATAAAGGCACGGTTCCAAAGGATTTTACCAGAGCTATTGTTATCCCTATTTTCAAAAAAGGTGATCGCAGTTCTTGTGATAACTATATGGATATCAGCCTGTTCCAGGTAACGTTCTTTCCATGATTGTGCTTAATAGAATTAAGAATCTCGTTGACAGTGAATTGCGTGATGAGCAATGTGGATTCAGAAGTGGTAGGGGATGTGTGGATCAGATATTTTCACTTAGGCAGATCCTTGAGAAATGTTTAGAGTTTCAGAAACCTTTGGTTGCTAGCTTTGTTGATTTCAAAAAGGTTTTCGACTCTGTTGATCGTCATAATTTGTGGTTGATTGTAAAATCATATGGTATACCAGTGAAGTTAGTTAACATAATGAAAGCTCTCTATAATAACACTGAGTCGTGTGTGAGAGTTGGTAAGGCTTGTAGCAATTGGTTTAGCATTACTTCTGGTGTTCGACAAGGGTGCATTTAGTCTCCTTTGTCTCGACAAGGGTGCATTTTGTCTTCTTTAGTTTGGTTATTGATTATGTTATGCGAAATTCACTTCAAGGGAAAGATTTTGTCCTTAAATGGGCTGGAGATACGAAAATTTCTGATTTAGATTATGCTGATGATTTAGCCCTTTTGGCAAATGATGTTGATGAGATGAACTCTTTCATTCGAGCTGTTGATGAGACTGGTAGTAAAGTAGGTTTGGTTATAAACAGAGAGAAAACTAAAGTGATGAAAATTTGTCAGGCAGGCTGTGATTCAGTTAATCTGAATGGTTGCAGTCTTGAGCAGGTGTCACAGTTTAATTATCTTGGGAGCTATGTAACAGATAATGGTGATGTGCGGCATGAGATTAACAGACGAATAGGGATTGCTGCCGGGACTTTTAAGAATCTATGGGGAGTGTGGAGAAATAGGCGTATACACCTAAAGACTAAAATTAGACTGTATAATAGTTTGGTTCTTTCTAGGGTTAGTTATGGTAGTGAAACCTGGACACTTTGTAAACAAGATAACAGGAAACTAGATGCTTTTGATTCCAGATGCTTACGCAGAATCTTGGGCATTAGGTGGTTCAACTTTGTAACTAATGATGAGGCTAGGCAAAAGAGTTTGCAACCTCCTTTAAGCAGCATATTGTGCAGAGAGAGACTCCGTTGGTTTGGCCATGTTGCCCGTATGGATAATTATAGATTGGAGAATAGGGTTATGAACAGTGTGCCTAAAGGCCTCAGAAAGAAGGGGAGACCTAGGATGCGGTGGGCAGACAATGTCAAACAAGACCTTGTTAGAATTGGTGTGCAGTGGCCAGATGCAGTAGATGTAGCTCAGGATAGACATGCTTGGAGAATTAATTGCACGGTATGGTTGGACCTCCGTAGCCCATGGCTGCTTGAGGATGATGATGAGGATGATGATGATTGTTATTAGAAATTTCGTTTCTAATAATATGAGGAATGTTCAAAAATCAAATATTCAGTTTACTGAAAAAGAAAAGATTAGTAAATATTTGGGAGTACTTTGCAAGCGACAAATTTTAAACTTTTATAACTTTAACAAAAAATTTGAATGCTGGGAATACTTCACCTAAGTTCACTGAATATAGGTTTGTCACAGAACGTGACCGTTAGTCACCCCAGTCTCACTCAAACCATGTGATATGATTAAGCTCTAAAACTAAATATTTGACTTTCTCTTGAAGAGTTGCCAAACTGAATAATGGTAATATTCAGTATATCTTGAAATGTCATGTGCTTTATAAACTTTTTTTAACAAGCATTCCTCGAAGGTTTAGATTTTCAACATTATTACATCACAATAATTTTACATTCAATTAGTGCTCTCCACAAATGAGTATTTAAAAGTAATCTTTTTTAAGACTTTGGAATATGAATTATCATTAAGAATAAAATCCTTAAATCAAAAAGTCCAATAATCTCTATTTCTCTCACATTGAAATGCGTTTTTACTTTTCGAGTTTTTCTTTCCTAACTTTCACAGCTAACTTTATTAATTTCAATTTACTTCATGCAAATACTTCTACATTTATTTCTTTAAAATTTTATTCCCATTATGTTATTCAAAAATTCCTAATGCATTTTCCTCTTTTTTCTCAATTCGCTATAAACGTCGTTTACGGAGAAGAAAAATATAACTCAAATGAGCAGCTACATTGCTCTCGATCAACACTTAACTTCCAAACAACAGGTGAAATCAGGTAACCGTACCCTGTGCTCAAGTTTCATGAACATGAAAAATCAGAATGCAATATTATATTCAATGTTATGGGACAGAGGTATCTAAACTGAAAGTTGCCTTGAGCTTGGAGACTCGTGGACAAGAAATTAGAGAAGTCATCGAAGTGGGCAATATAAAATGGAATTTTAGCCACCCCGATATATGCTGATTGGTTGGTGTAAGCGCTTATGTCCACGTGGACAGAATCGAAGAAATCTTTGAAAACGACTTGATTTAGCAAGGTACCTTTGAATAGATTGGATTTTGTCCACATATCGTGAACACATTGAGTCTGCAATAGGCTTTGAGAAATCATTTATCTTATTTAAACTATTATGTTTTTATATTTGATATTTGTTATGCTACACTTAACTGCCTTTTATTGTCATATTGAGAATATATTGTGATTTAATCACTGAATATTGACATTTGCTTTGGACCTAGCAAAATCAACTTCTTTTTCTAAAACCACGTTTTCCCTCCGCTTTTTGTCAAGGGTCAGATCTTTGGATTAATAGGTGTTCGGTAGAAGTTTATTTAAAGGTTACTTGGAAAAATAATGCATTTCATTTGTTGTTTTCCAACCTTGCATCACATACCTTTTGTGCATCTTACAAAAAGTCACTGTCCAGATACCTAATGCACTTTTTCTTCTGGCAGCTCTTTCCAACGATGAATTGGTGGCCCAGTGTGTGCTTTTCTTTATTGCTGGCTACGACACCACGGCCTCCACCCTTTCTTTCATTGCCTATAATTTGGCCCTAAACCCCGAGTGTCAAGAACAGCTCATCAGAGAGATTGACGAAGCTACTAAAGATAAGGTAAAAATTACTTTTTTAAATTTTTCTGGCGATGGTTATAGTCTAAAACCTGTCTTAAGATTCATAATATGACTTGTCGTTTCGAACATGGTTTAAAAAAGATACACAAGAAAAATCTCGATAGATATACGGGAAAATTATAGCCACAGTGGAAGGCTCTTTAGTTTATCACTGAGCAGTGACTAGAATTTGCATAAAGAAATGACACTCACTGAATATCAACATATATATAAAAGATTAAGTGTACTATTTTGTAGGCAGCTTCTATAATTTATCAGCAAATGTTATCGTCAGTATTTAAAGAGTATTTTTCTTTCAGAAACAACTGGACTTCGACTTAGTAAGTGAAATGAAATATTTGGATCAAGTGGTTACTGAGACACTACGTCTATATCCACCAGCACACAGGTAAAATCTTATACATAAACAAACTCTAATTAACATATATATGTGTGTATATTCCTTCATATGCTGATCATTGAAATCATAGAAGTAATCATGAAAATATCCTGGATGTCGAAAGAGAAATAAATCAGCATTGTGATTTAATGGACCTACCTGTCAAACAAGAAAAGGCACGTGCATACTTAAAATCGTTTTGTCTTATTTTCCCCCTGAATTTTAATTTAAAATGAAGCTGAATGTTGCTCTGAGAAAGAAATGAAAATTGGAAGATTTATCACATTGAAAGGACAAGAATTTGGTGATGCGAAGTAATATTTCATTAATCCTTTTCGTTTCCTAGTACATGGCAATTGGCTCATATAGAATTCCTCTGCAGAACATTGAGCTCTCCGAAGAAACTAGGATGTTCTGGGAAAGATGGCAATGTATTTCTCCTGATGAAACCTTTCACATGATCCATAAAGTCAAACTATGTATAGAGGGGGAGGTTAGTGACATTATCCGTATAAAACAAGATAAAATATAAGAAGTTTGAAAACAGCCGATTAAAACAATTAACTGATTGGTGATGCTAAAGATTTGAAGAATACAATATACGTACGAATATCCATTTCACCTTATGCATGAAAACTATTAATAAATATAGTTTTTAGAAATTAGGCAATTGCGAAAAAAAATCACTCATCCGTCTCCCGGACTCTAACTCGAGATCTCCTGAAACTCCCGAACTAACAAAAACAAATTAACAGATAAACACCAATGTAATTACTTAGGCACTTATTCAGTAAATAAAATAATAAGTACTCAATAAGCTCTAATAAGTTTTTCGTTTTCTGTTTCAGACTAGAGAGAGTTGCTGCAGAAGACTATAAATTAGGAGACACAGGTATCACTGTCCCTAAAGGAATGCTTCTTTCCTTTCCGGTATATGCTATTCACAGGGACCCAGCCCATTACCCTAATCCGGAAAAGTTTGATCCAGATAGGTAACTTCTTTTCGCTACCTTTATAAATAAATTTAACACAACATACCGTTGAAGAATTTTAGTAAATATTATTTCATAATACTGTGTGGTGGGTTCGAAAAAATTAAAATGATGTTAAATGACCTTATTTAATTGATAATGCATAATACTGACAATTTTTATAATTTAATTAATGAATAATGACCCAACTATACATATAAAATCACTATTGATAACACTTTGTCTTTTAATATAAACAGTTGTTTAGCGACACTCAAATAATATTATTTTGGGGTTCAACAACCCACGTATTCAGTAAACTTCATATCACTTGTTATTAACCAGTAACTTACTACACTTAACACTACAAAATAATTCTTCTTCATCATGATTATAATCCTCAACCAGCCATGTACTTCCGAGGTCCAACCAGATTATGCAATTTAGTTCTCCAAACACATCTCTCCTGAGCTACATCTTCTGCATTTCGCCACTGTAGACCAATTATAACAAGGTCCTGTTCGACATTCTATGCTCACCGCATCCTAGGTCTCCCCTCTTTCTGATGCATTTAGGGGCACTATTCATAACCCTATTCCCTAATCTACAGTTCTGCATATGGGCAACATAGCCAAACCGAGTCTCTCTCTGCACAATTTGCTGTTCAAAACAGGTTGCTGTCTCCTTTGCCTAACCTCGTCAGTACTTAAATGTTGAACCAAGATACTGCGTAAGCAACTAGAATCAAAAGCATCAAGTTTCCTTTACCTTGCTTACAAATGATCAAAATATCACTACCATAACTACCTCTAGTGAGAACGAAACTATTATACAGTTTACTTTTAGTCTTTAAGTGTATACACCTATTTCTCCACACTCTCCATAAATCTCAAAATTCCGAGCAGCAGTCCCTATTCGTCTGTTAATCTCATGCTTCACATCACCAGTATCTTTTACATACCTCCAAAGATAATTAAACTGTGACACCTTCTCAAGACTGCAACCTTTCAGATTAACTGAATCACAGCCTGCCTGACCAGTTTGCTTCACTTCAGTTTTCTCTCTGTCTTTCACTAAACCTATTCTACTACCAACAGAACACATATGGAACACACATGGTAACAGCTCTAATAAAAGTGTTCATCTCATCAGCATCATTTGACAAAAGAGCTAATTCAGCAGCATAATCTAAATTAGAAATTTTCATATCTCTAGACTATTTAAGCCCAAAATCTTTCCCTTGCAGTGAATTTCGCATAGCGTAATCAATAACCAAACTAAAAAGGAAAGGAGACAAAATGCACCCTTGTAGAACTCCAGAAGCAATTCTAAATCAATTGCTATAAGCTTTATCAACTCTCACACATGACTGTGTTGTTATACAGAGCTTTCATTATGCTAACTAACTTGTCTGGTATGCCATATGATCTTGCGATCAACCACAAATTTTGACGATCAGCAGAATCAAAATCCTTTTTGAAATATACAAAGCTATTAACCACAGGTTTCTGTAACTCTACGCATTTCTCAAACGTCTACCTAAGTGTAAAAATCTGATCTAGACACCCTCTACCATCTCAGAATCCACACTGCTCATCACGTAATTGTCCGTAACCATATTCTTGATTCTATTTAGCACAATCATGTAAAGAAGTTTATCTGGAACAGAAAGTACGTTGATACCCTTATAGTTATCACAAGAACAGCGATCATCCTTTTTAAAAATATAGATGAGTTATTAGTTATTAGTATATGTCTCTGGTGCAAGACATGCTTATAAGTGGATTACACTCTGTTTTTTCCTGTTGGTTTCCTATTACTATCACCAGTGGTCAAAGTTTCGTCTGAGACAAATTCTAAGCAAACATGTTATTTAATCTCACAAAGCAATTAAATAAATGGCTATTTGTCATGCTCCTGGCATAATGCAAAAAAAAACTACTTCCCTTTTACACATTAAAATTCAACAGTGAATTGGATGCAAACTCAACTGTTAATTCCATTAGAGACATGAAGTATATGTTCTTTCTCATTTCCAATAACAATAAAGTGGCCCATCGCTAGAATATCACGTTTTTTAGATTCATGAAGAACTTCATTGTTTGTGGTATATGAGTCCAGCGGATTATAAAGAGAGAGACGCCATCTTGTCTTCTGATATTTATGCAACAGAATGAATATTTTCTAAATACAATTTGAAGGCAGTTGAATTTGCGTTAGACTCTCCCAGTGAACTAGGGCCAGTAATCCATGACAGCGTAAACGAGATTTTTTGCAGGCATTAAAATGCATTCTTTTGATGATTTTTAGAACAAACAAGCATTAGCCAAACGAAGTCGGAAAAACATTCAGAGGTGTAAAACACACCTGTCATTCAAAGGTACTTCGGATTATCTTTAAATATTTGAAAATTAATTAATTAATTATTAATGTTTAATAAATTATTACATGTCTAAAAGGATTATAGAAAAACTAGGTTTAGATAAGTTTGTGCTAATAGTTTTAATTTCCTAGTTATAGATTAGAATTATATAAATTCTAAATCGGCTAAGAGAGGACCCACACCGCCGCAATTTGCAACAGCAATGCGACAATGATCGCAATTGCTTCTTTAAAATGCATTCTAAGAACATTAAGAGAACATTCTAAGAAATTTTAGGTGCATTCATAAACCTTTAGGACCTTTTATGAAACTTTAAAATTCTAAGAACCTTTAGGTACATTCAAAAATTGCACCCTAAAGGAAGATCATCGACGCATTGCTGTTGGAAATTCGGCTGCCCTGATTTCATTTCCTACAAATTTAATAATGCATTCAGCTATCAACCAACGCATCAAGTGTTTGCATTAGAGTTAATCGTTTAATATAAAAAAGAATAAAGAAGGAGAAAGATTAAAAAATTCTTCATATCCACAGAGATTATTTTTTTACTTTTCAGATTCAGCCCAGAGAACAAAGCAAAGCGTCATCCTTATACTTTCATGCCTTTCGGTGCTGGACCCAGGAACTGCATCGGAATGAGATTCGCTCTGATGGAAATCAAGTTATGTCTCGTCTATCTACTACAAAACATCCGTTTCAAAAAATGCCCAGAGACAAAGGTAACTTTTCTCTCATATTTTAATCACATTTTAAATTGTCAATCAGCAAGAAGTATGTTTAATTGAAATCACCAAAATGTAAATATAGAAGCAATATTTTTAGATACACGAATCTTATGATTCCGTGAACAAAACCATTTCATTTCACATACTATATGTATATTAGTGGTATAAGTGGCATAAAATGCAAATGGTTTAAAGGTGATACGAAAAAACTAAAGTAAGCAGTGTTCATTTATAATCATATAGCACAACACCTATCGATTAAGTTAGGACCGCTAAAGATCTCATTTTCACACCAATTTTATTTTCAGTTTTTACATATTTCTTTGGTGTAGGTGTTTCATTTCACTTGCTGCTAATGTCGTCATTGTATATCTGGCCGGACTTACGCATAAGCTAACTAAGCAATGATTTAGGGCCTCACAATGTGAGGTCCTAAATTCCTCAAAGAAACGCATTTCAAATTTTATAGTGTTAAGAAAAACAGTTTTCAATATTTAATATTTTATGCAGACACTGTTCAACTTCGCTTGCTAAAATAATGTTTTCACCACATAAATTTCGCATTTACATTTTAATGTTCCCTTCAATCAGAATAAATATATATATTTCCACTTTATAATTTTTGAAGCCTCTTAAATTTGTATAGGCTTAGGGCCTCTTAAATATGCCAAAGCTTATCAAATTGTGTACACTGTTAACACCACGGTTGAATTTGAAGTAAAATATGAGACTGAAACAGATTTAAATTTAATAAGATTGCACTTTTCTAAATACAAATTGTCACTAAATATAGAAAAAATTAAATATTAAATTTTGTTTGAATGAAAGTAATATTGTTTAAATTTAAAATCATGCTACAGATTTTGACTTAAATACAAGATATAACTATTCACTACTATATAGAGGAAAAATTATAATTAGGTCATGCAGAAAACCCAACATCTTGTTTTTGTTGTTCTAAAATATAAAATTTTTCTTGGTTTCAAACCTTTATACAATTAACATATTTCGTAAGGGAGGTACATATATATTAATTTTTAACAGTATTGCTTCCCTTCAAATCAAGATAACACTGGATTACAACGTTTTGTATAACATGAACAATTGTAGCTGCCTTTAACTATTTTGCACATGCTGATTTCAGATCTGGCCTTAAAAAATATCTAGTATGTCACGTTTTTATGTTACTGGTCATTTTCACTCCTATTAAGATATTCCTATAACAACACCTCCAGGAAATTTGGAGGATAAGATATTTTACTTTTTGTGGCTGGCAATACTGATTGCCAAGTGGGAGAAAACATGTAACAGTAACCTAAACTCAGATCGCCATTCTTGTTGTTTTCATTCTAGGAGGAACCTGGATGAGTTGAGACTCAATATGTAACTGAGTCTCAGAAAATCAATTTTGTGGGAAGAATGACATGACTAGGAGGAACATGTGCTGTACGTTGAAGAGTAAATTTTGGCATTTAAATGGCACAAAGGGTAGCGTCGTCAGGGAGTTAATGTGCCATATACGTTTTAGTTTCGTGTGTGGAAATTATATTTTAAAATCCCAGGATCGTTCTTTGACAAAGATTGTGAAGAAAGTCTATAACGTGTATTTTGTATGAAATGTTGGAGATCAGGGCAACACATGGGCTGCACATGTGTGCTGTATTTCGTACTTTGTTGTCCTGAGGGAATGGTTGAAAGGTAAGATGAAATCCATGCCCTTTACAGTTCCAATGGTTTGGCGTTAGCCAACTAGTCATTTGCATGAATGCTATTTTCGTTTAACTAAAGTGTTGGGCTTTTCAAAAAAGAACAAAAACAAAATACAATATCCAAATGTGTCTTCAGCCATAAGGCCAGTTCCTCATGGAGAAGAACTTCCTATACCAATACCTGCAACCAACTGGGAGGAGATGGATTCACATTCATCATAGGAAGACTTTGATTCTACATACACCCCAAAAATGTTAGACAAGCCTCATCTGATTCAACAAAATGAACTAAATGATCTTGTTCGAGACCTAGGACTTTCCAAACAACAAGCTGAGGTTTAGGTTCAAGACTTCAAGAGTGGAATCTTCTGACCAAGGGTACCAGAGTTCCTCTGTTTAGAAAGAGAAATTTGGCTTTATCTGCTCATTACGAGATGCAAGATGATTTGTGTTTCTGCACAAATATTTCAGAGCTGATAGATGAAATTGGAACAAGTCACGATCCTAAGGAATGGCGTCTATTTATAGATTCGTCAAACTTCAGCTTGAAAGCTGTCCTTTTGCATAAAGGAAACCAAAAACCTTCCATTCCAGTGACATACGCTGTGGGAATGAAGAAAACTTAGGAAAGCATAGAAAAAATACTCACTGCTATAAAATATGACCACTTCAATTCGACAATATGTGATGACCTAAATGTCTCTTGCTCGGGCTTCAATGAAGGTTCACAAATTTTGCTGTTTTCTGTATTTGTGGGACACTAGGCCCAGAAAGGAACACTACAAAACAAAATACTGGCCCAAAAGAGATATTTTTATTCCTGGAAAGAGTAATGTGAGGTATAATCCTATAGTTGACACCTCTGATGTTCTGCTCCCACCATTACACATCAAACTGGAGCTTATGAAACATTTTGTAAAGGCTATGGACAAAACTGGTAAAGGGTTTTTGCACTTGAAGGAAAAATGTACAAACCTAAATGATGCCAAACTCAAAGAAGGGATCTGTGTTGGTCCTCAGAACAGGAAGCTACTGAATGATACTCTCTTCAAAGAAAAACTGAATATGAAAGAGCTCGCTGTATGTAAATCCTTCATGTCTATGGTCCAGGGTTTTCTGGGGAATCACAAAGAGGAAAACTACCACCAGCTCATTCAAAATCTTCTCAAAAACTATAAAAATCTTGGCTGCCGAATGTCTTTGAAGATCCATTTCTTGCACTCCCATCTCGATTTTTTTCCCAAGAACTTAGGAGTGTCAGTGATGAGTAAGGGGAAAGATTTCACCAGGATGTCCGAACCATAGAGGAGAGATACCAAGGCAAGTGGGACTCAGCAATGCTGTGTGACTAGTGCTGGTTCTTGCAGAAGGAAGATAACTCATAACATAAAAGACAAAAATGAACTTCTTGTAAATATAAAAGATCCTTATCCATCTTTTCTTATTTTGCGTTTCAATATTATTTTTTTAGTTATTTTATATTCAGTGGTCTATAACTATGACGCTTCCAATTTTTTACACTGTAATCATCTTATTAATTAATGAGTTTTAAGTTGAAATTTAATAAAATAGTTACATTTATTTCATTTCCCAGATATGTGTATTCATTCAAATTTGAAATACATTAATCCGTAATTTAAACAAACTGTACGTGCTGCAGATTTGTCACAGCCATATTTGAATTCAGCACTCCAAAATTAGTTAAAAACATCCTATTTCATCAATGTTATAAAATAAGTTTCTAGTCCATATTGTCTAATATTAAAAATTTGTTGTCTAATGTAATTAATCTCACAGCAAAGATTAATGATAGAAATATATTTTAAAATTGCTTAAATTAAGTTAAGCATTTTTCCGCGTACACATTTATACATTTATAAAATGATAAATGATAAATTCTTTTCTACTTCCATAATTCAAAAGCAAATCTAAAAGTATTATTTTATAAGAGAAAATAAAGAGGCCTGAAATTATACATTCTAGTTGGATTTCCGTAGCCAACTAGACTGTATAATCTAGAATCCTAGGAAGGAATACTGATATTTGTTGCGGCAATTTACATACTAATGAGTGACGTAATGTCCAGTGTTACTGTTGTCCCGAGCAGAATTCAAACCGCATCTAAAAGATTAATGCCAGCTATGCGTATCGATTGACCGTACGTATGCCATTTTCATTGTATGAGAGAATAAGTACTATATGATCCAAAGTTATACGAGGATCTATTATAGATATACAAATCAATTCCAGATTTTTGCTGAAATTTTTCTCCCCTCTCTTAATTATTTTTCTTGACTTATACTAGTATTTAAGGCGTCAATGCTCTATACTTTGATAATGGTCACGTAAATAACCTCGAAATTTATTTGGTAGCACTTAAAATACATTCAACACATTCAGATGAAAAAAATATCGTCCAATTGTACAAAAGAGCTAACTGTTTTATATGAATACAATAAAAACGTTAATTAGGGTTCAGATTTCTTTTTTTTTTTGCACTTACAGAATTCTTTACGAAATATCAGATCTCAATGATACGTAAATAAATGCTTCATATTCGAAGATACTCTCACTAAAATTCTTAAAAAGAAATCAACTTCAAATCTGAAAATATGAAAGTTATATTATCAAATTAGATTTTTAGAAATATTAACTTTTTATTATTTTGCCATGGTATGCGTTTTTCAGGAATTTTACTTTCTGTGTGATTTTTGGTTTCAGGTACCTTTGGAATTCTCTAAGTGGCAGCTTCTACTGCAGCCTAAAAAAGTGACGTTGGCTATAGAACCCAGAAAAGATGCTCGGAAAAAATAAGATTGTTTTACCTTTTGGAGAAGTTATGTTATTACAAACAAGAAAAGAAGTCCATCGAAAGGTTCATTCTTTTCCATAATAATACTTATTGGAAGCATCTTTGTGAATATGAAAACCAGAGATTAATGAAATCCTGACAAATGCTTTTTGTTCCACGCAAAATTATCGACAACGATTGTGTAGCTGTCGAATGAGAAATGTAATTCAGCTAATTGTTTAATACAATCTGGCACAATTTTAAATTTCTGTTCATGTGTAATTTTTTCACTAAAGTGCAATTCTTCCATTCTAGTTCCTTAATGCAGTAACAATACTTCAAAAGAAATCTTCTAAATATTTGCCGCTTGTCAGTTTTTGCTAAATATGAGCATTTGTCTTATGAACAGTAGATAAATTATGCATATATACCCAGATTATTAAGATCAACCCACCTCCGATTCATAAATGCTAATGACGAAAAATGTTAGTGAATTGATTTCCGTTTCTTGCCAATCAACGAAAACAAATTTTATATTCTTACGTATATAAAAGTTCTCTACCTTGATAACATATTCTAGCAGAACGTTGGTGATGATGGTATTACATAATTCTCTTTTCAACACAGAAACAATATCCACTAGACATATATAGTATACGAAAATGAATGAATACAAGTTATTATTTGTCATACCAGTTCTCTCTTTATCTTAATCTCTTTTTTTTTTTTTAGAAAATTTCCTATTTTCTCTTTTTCATGAAGTGTCAAAGAAACTAACTCTATTCGATGTTATTGGCAATTTTCTTTTACAGTTTGTTCTACATTTCAGGCGTATCTTGTCCAAGAAACTTCGTCAGTTCGTTTCAAGAACTGTGTTTGATTTGCTTCAATTTTCCTTTCTGAAATTGGTAACATTGTTCAACATTCTAATGGAAATGTCACGCGTTATTTGTTTAACAGTACAAAACTCTTAGGGACCGGGATAGCTTAGTCGGTAGCACGCCAGGCTCGTAATCTGCAGTTCCCAGGTTCGAGTTACAGCTGGGGCCCCAGTGTGCGGGAGAGCTATATCCTGTGCAAGTTAAAGAACTCGCTAGATGGCCTTGACGGGAGGCTGCTATCTGTCTTCCAATAGCTGTTCCAGTGGGTTCCCTCCTCCAACCTTCTCTGACCTCTAGTGATTAGCCCATTTTGTGTAAAAAAAAGTGCCACTCAGAGGTAAAACAACCCATCTGGGACAGTATTAAAATTTATCTCCGCAAAACTCCCCATCATGCCCTAGGTCAGTTGGGGACACGTATGGGGGAAAAGCCTCCATCTGTCGGATGAGACGTTAGGCGATGGCTGTATGCAGGAGCGCAATACCCTGTGCATATTGAAGAACACGCTGGTTGGCCTTAACGGGAGGCTACCATCTGTCAGCTAATAGCTGTCCAGAGGATCCCCTCCACCGAACCTTCTCTGAGCCTTTGCAGTCCTTGAGACATGGCCATTTAGTCCATTGTATGCAAAATAATTGCCGCTCAGAGGTAAAATAATCCATCTTGGCCAGTGTTGAAATTTATCTCCGCAAAACTCCCACCATGCCCTCGGTCAGTTGGGGACACTGATGGGGGAAAAGCCGCCATCTATCGGATGGGACGTTAGGTGATGACCCGTGTGCGGGAGAGCCATACACTGTGTACATTAAAGAACACGCTGGATGGCCTTGACGAAAGGCTACTATCTCTCTTTCAATAGCTGTTCCAGTGGGTCCCCTCCCCCAACCTTCTTTGAGCAACTTTGGCCATGTTGCCAAGATTCAAAGCCAAGGGATACTGAACACTATTTTAGCAGCGCTCCTGAAGTCATTATGGTGGACAAATAATTTCGTTGAAACTGGGCCACAGTCCAAATGCAGCATTTATTTGTTAAATAAATAGTTTTAGTGAAAAAATGAGCTTTTCCGATTTACAATAATCTAACCCACGTCTCTCCAAATTCATGACAGAGTTCTAACCACTAAACTAAGTCAGGTTCTCATTTATCTACTAATGTGACTTATAAATCTTCCTGAACTTGTCATCCATGGCGCCATCTATGATCGGGTGAGGCAGCTTCTTTGTCTACTGTGTGAACAGGCAAATCTAAGTTTACCATTCATTGATTATTAATTTAATAACGATCTGAACATGAGTGACTTTCTTATTTACGTCCTATTCAGAGCAACATTGGAAGAAATAAGTTATCTTCAACGATCATGAATGGGCAACAAGTTAGGGTAGATTTATAAGTCATATTAGTGAATACATGATGGAGCCAGACGCAGTTTAGTGGTTAGAACATTAATCTTGCGAGACATGGATTCGAATCCAGCTGATATTCAAGATTTTTTTTTTCCATTCTGTGTATTTACTACAATTTAAACATGCGCCAAACGTTTGGCGCGAAACGTACATCCATTGATAAATCTTATTTCATTGATAAATCCTTACATCCATTGATAAATCCTATTCCACCGTACTAATCACAACATACTATTCCATTCACAAGGTCGGCGAAGGCAGCGTCCCCAGTAGTTTCGGACACTTTTTGAGGGATCACTCCTGATCCATGATAGTTAGAATGAACCTGATCTGTTACCATAACAGGGCTAGAACTAAGTCGGACCACCTCACCAAATTTTGGACATATCGCTCAAGTACCCGCGAAACCAAAAGGGAAGAGACAATTTCTGCCACCAATGACGTCACACGTATCTGCCGCCAGTTCATTCGGATTTACGACTCTTATATAATTTGATGATTGATAATTATTTATCTATTCAGTATGGTGTATTTAGTAACACAGCCTGGGGATAAGAAACAGGAGTCTGTTTCTTCTTGAGGATCATATATATGTGTGCGTTAATCATGGTAGATGCCAGTTCAATATTTCTCTTCCCCATTACTATGATACAAAATTAGTTGCATGATTTGTATTTTTTTATCAGTATGAAGAAGGAGAATAATGCAAGACAATTGTTTCTATCTCTCCCTTTATTGTTAAAAGTTAAAGACAAAGGATGTATATCAGAATCGCAACTGATTTTATCATATAACAAAAGATCAAAGTAAACTAATATATAATAGTGATATCAAAAGAGATAACAGTATAAAAAGAAAACAGAGTGTTTGTGCTACTCGTTATATGACTCTCAAGGCAGTGTCGTCCCTAATTGGCTGCTGTCTGCAGTAGCCATTTTCACAGCTCTTTACTAGTGAGTGTTAATGAACGAAATTTCTTTGGTTTAAATAAATAATTAATATTTTTCTCGCATGAGTTAGAAAGTAAATGAAAGTTGTCTGCAAAATTTCTCGAAACAAAGAAAATTAATTACGTCCTATAACATTCAACTTCAATAATAATGATAATGATTGCTACAAGTTTGAGAATTTAAGATGATTAATTCAGCTGTAAATAATTGTAACACCAGCGTTTCCGAAATATTTTTGGAAGCGACCAAAAATTCAAACTCTCATTCATCTCATTGCCCAAAAGGTAGCAGTACGTAAAGGCTAACTATCCGAGTCACTCTTTTCAGGGACCAAAAGTCTTTCAGAAAACCCTTGACACCCTGGATTTGGGAACCACTACATTAATAGGAAAATAAAAGTGATATAACGCGCAAATCTAAACATACATGTATCAAACTCTTTATTGGGAAATTACAAATAGAAAGAGGTTTTCATTCAACTACAGTTTTTATACAATTTTTATCCTTTAAATGCCAAACTCTTCTTTTATCTCCTGTAAATATTTATTAACTTTTATGGTTGTGTTATTTTACCTCTGAAAAGCACTTTTTTTTTGTACACCTACATTTGGTTAAATGCCCGATCTCAAGGATTCCAAGAACTTAGAGAAGATTGGGGAAGGGGACCCGCTGAACAACTGTTTGGAGACAAATGGACCACTTCCATCTAAGCCATACAATCTGTTCTTTAACGTGAAAAATATATGACTCTCATGCACATGGGCTACGGAAAACGATGCATCTGACGAACCGAATCCTTTCCAAACCCAGCAGTGTCGTCTTCTCAATTCGTATAGTGGGGAACAGAATAAAAGCTCAAATAGTGGGAAAAAGAATAAAAGCAGGAACATATGGGGCTCGAACCTGTAAGCATCAGATTGGAGTGCTATCGACTATGTGCCCCTAGCTCTTATGTTATTATTATATTCTATGTCAGCGATCTCTGTCTACATATTAAGCTACTAATCCCTGTCTCCATATTAAGCTACTAATCCCTGTCTACATATTAAGCTACTAATCCCTGTCTACATATTAAGCTTCCAATGTTTCTTTAGGTCCAGAATAGTAGGAAGACGATTTCCTCCGTGCATTCTGTTCTGCTTGAAATATATTTCATCGCTGGAAAACCGTAAACTAGACCGAAATGTAGAAAAAAATGGAAGGAGAGGCAAGACTTGATCTATCCGGAAAATAAGTAAAAGTGAGGGGAGCTCAAGAGAATCGATTTCAAGCATAAAATAACATTTCCCCTCCGTTTTAGAGATCTTTAAAACCATATTGAAAAATTCATGAGTAATCGAAATTGTCTGTTTCCTTTTGATTCTGCGGGTACTTGAGCGATATGTCCAAAATTTGGTAAAGTGGTCCGACTTAGTACTAACCCTGTTAGGGTAACAGATCGGGTTCATTCTAGCTATTATGGATCAGGAGTGATCCCTCAAAAAGTGTCCGAATCTTCTAGGGACGCTGCCTTCGAAGACTACAACCCTTACAATCATTCTCAAAGGGGGGGAGGCCATGTCCTCGTCCCGCCCCATAGATCCTGCTCCCCTAGACCACGTGAGGTTTCTCTTAGTTAAGAACGTCGACATAAATGAAAGCTGTTAAGTTTGTTTGATTGCTTGTATGTTTCACCCATCAGATGGGAAAGAAAATAATGATGAGAAGAGAACACGATGAAGTTGATTGATTGATTGATCCATGCATACATACATACATACATACATACATACATAATGCAGTTGAATAATGCAGTTGTATCCGAGAAGACCATCGCTGGGGTATCTACTGAGAAACACACCTACACATTGGAGATGCTTCTTATCTTCTCCCCCTGAAAAGTGAAATTTACTATTATTTTTAAGAATCTGACCTTTTTCTGTGCATGTGGTGTCTTACAAGCCGAGAATATCTGAGTTATAATGGTGGAAATCTTGTGTGAGGACATCAAGAGAATAATCTCTGTGCAGAGTCCTCACATTCCAACTACCTATGGAGAGAAAATGTTAGTGAGATGTTTAAAGAAACTATGTTTATTTAGAGAGGGAATGCCGACAATATCAAATAGCGCCCTAATCGCAGGCTTGGAGCCAAGACCCGTTCCCCACTACTAAACTGGAAGACTCGTCCAATGTAAAATTTGACGATGCCGTAGAAGCAAGAGTTCAGGTGCTTGCGATGACCTTTCTGTTCAGTTTTATCCACCAGCTGATAAAACATATTTTGTGAATCTAGTCATTGGGGTTGTCAACCCACAAGCAAACAGAAAACACAGCGGAATATTTTCCCTCCAGAGAAGCCCACCAGTGCAGCAAATTCAGGATCCATAATGAAGCTCAGAGTCTCATTCCAGTGCAGTTAATGTATATGGTCAGCACCAGGACCCTGTTGGTTGACCACTCCTCAGCAGGGTGGAGAAAAAAAAAGAAAAGTAGCCATAGTTGTCCAGATCAGTAGGTCACACTGATATCGCAACCCTCCCCTTCTGTTCCCTTCGAAAAGAGAATATCTCTTTTGAAAGTTACTAACGGCTTGCACCACAAGAAAGCGGGGTCAGACATTAGATGTTAGGCATGGCAGTTTTTATGCATCATCACAGGGGATTAATGCATAGCTTTCCTTCGAGTGACTATTAGCTACCATTTACAGACCAAACGATTACCGATTGGATATGTCAAAGTGAGAACATGACCAAAATTCCATTCTCAAAGTAATTCAATCTGGTGGAAAATTGGGTGTTAATCCTTAGCCTAGGGAAGCTGCGATTAATAAATGCAAGTTTCTGACTTCCTCAAGGCACTGGTTAAGCAATTTCATAAACTCTTCAAGTGAATGTAGGATTCTTCGGAAGGATAGTCGACTGTAAATCACAGTTTTTCCGAAATTTTTAATTTTCGGGATACTGAAAAGCTACTCTCTATCGAAATGACATGAAGTGTTAAAATAGTAGTAAATTAATAAGGTGGTCGAGTGGTTAGCGCACTTAGCTACTGTTCAGAGGGACCTGGGTTCGATCATGGATGTTTGTTATGTTTTTCTGCTGAGACCTCTCCATCCTCACAGATCTTGTACCATGGCGTATAAACTGACACTCACGTTTAGACCTCTGTAGCAGGCAGCTGCTTGAGAGAATATTTAATTTTCTCTCATTTCTTACTTAAAAATATCTTTCAATTTTGCTCATAAGATATTTGTCTTCCTATGTTATGAAATAAATCAATATGAAGGTATCATAAGAAAGTGTTACACATATTCTTCCTATAATAAATGCTAACAGGTATTTTAAAGGGTTTGCACGTAAGCAATGTTTGGCGCAGCTTCGTTTGTGATTGAAAGATCTTTCTTTCCTTTCCGATATAAGGGCGGGGGTGGCTCAATCGGTAACATGCCAGACTCGTAATCTGCAGTTCCCAGGTTTAATTCCCAGCTCTGTCAGTGTTGAGGTTTATCTCCACAAAACTCCCTGCCATGGTCAGTAGGGGATACCGATGGCCTTGGAAAGGCCGCCATCCGTCGGATGGGATGTTAAGCCATTGCACCGTATGCGGGAGAGCCATACCCTGCACATATTAAAGAACACGCTGGATAGTCTTGACGGGAGGCTACCATCTGTCTCCCAACAGCTGTTCCAGTGGGTACCCTCCTCCAACCTTCTCTGAGCCTTCGTGATCCTTGTGACCTGGCCATTTAGCCCATTGTGTGCAAAAAAAGTCTCTCAGAGGTAAAATAACCCAACTCATTTCGATAAGGACTGAGGCGGATTTTTTGAAAATATTGCTTTTGCAGCTTCTTTTCTACATGTAATACATAAATATATGTAAATATTCGATGCAGGATAATTACCATTTTCTGTAATAATTAACGTAGGAATAAAACACCTACACACTAGCGTTGCATTCTGAATGAAACATGCGCAGCATTTATTACGCTGAGTTATAAGATATTATTCCATTTTTAGGACTGACCAAAGCAGTTCTCGGTATCATTTTAACGAATTGTTTCAATATTTTTTCTCTGTATATTAACAAAATTTCCTGCCGAGTACAAAAGAGTTGAGCCTTTGCCTACCATTCCTTTAAATAGCTTGCCTCTCTGAACGAAATGGAGCGGGGGTGGCTCAGTCGGTATCGCGCCAGGCTCGTAACTGTAGTTCCCAGGTTCGAGTCCCAGCTGGGTCAGCGTTGAGATTTATCTCCGAAAAATTCCCCGTTCTTCCCACGGTCAATAGGGAACACCGATGGACTTGAAAAGGCCGCCGTTCGTCGTATGGGACGTTAAGCAGTGGCCCAGTGAGCGGGAGAGCCATACCCTGTCCACGTTAAAGAACACGCTGGATGGCCTTGACGGGAGGCTACCATCTGTCTCCCAACAGCTGTTCCAGTGGGTCTCCTCCCCCAACCTACTCTGATCCTTCGGTGTCCTGTGACCTGGCCATTTAGCCCATGGTGTGCAAAAAAGTGCCTCTCAGAGGTAAAACAACCCAAACTCTGAACGAAAACAGTATGGTTTTGGTGCGCGCGCATCTAACTAGTTGATCTACCAGTCAGTGGTCGGTTGATCTACCTTAGCTTTACAGACTGGAAATACGTTCTGCAGCAGACCGCAGTGCTGTCTGGTTTTTCCGGCTCATGTGCTCTTCTCAGATGAGGCCTCTTTCATACGTGAGGGTCTGTTTAATGTGCACAATTCTCACATTTGAGCGAACGAAAAATCCACATGCCACAATGGTGCATGGTCATCAACAACAGTTCGCAGACAATGTTTGAGCGCGTATCGTCCACGACATTTTGATTGGGTCATACCTGCTGCCTCCCTGACTCAACGGACAGATTTATCGGGTATTTCTTGCATAAACGTTGATAGACTACTGGAAGATTTCCCGTGGCTATTCGAAGACAAATGTCGTTTCAACACAATGGATGGGGCGCCAGCACACTTCAGCAATGATGTGCGGGATTATCTGAACGTCACTTTTGGGGGCCGATGGATAGGCCGGGGTGGACTCGTCGCCTGGCCACCAAGATTGCCCGATTTGGCATATATCGATTTCTTCCCCTTGGGGTACATGAAGAACCTCGTGTACAAGACTCCCATTGACTCGTCGCAAGAATCGCTGTCGCCGCCAACTGTTTGCGAAATTCCTAGAATCTTTCAACATGTACGGTAATCAATGCTTCGACGCTGTCATGCGTACAATGTTGTTGCCGGTCGCAACTTTGAGCACCTTTTTTAAATAAATATGTTGTTCACACTTGTTTCCATTCATTTATGTACCAGCTCCACCGATATTTCTGTCAGCGCCCTCTAGCACCGAAGGGTTACGTCAGCGGACGTACATTCATAGACGAAAAAGATTTGTCTTGGTGTTCCCTATCTCCCATTGAAATTTGTACAGAGAGTTTTGAAACACTCTGTATATAGAATTCTGTGGTTGGTCTTGTGCCAAAAATAGAAGGCCCCAAAAGAGCTTAACGTTTGTTCTACTCGTGATGATTAAAACAATATTTAAAAATTGTGAACCCCGATCAACAAACTTTATGTCACCATTGGCATAGATACTGACAAGTGTGATGTGAAGTTAACAGAAGAATAGGCATTCTTGAAAAAAGTTTTTGTGATTCTAAATGGAAAGACCATGCATCTACACAATAACGTAGACTATGTAGAGGCTTCATCATCTCTAAAGCTGCTAAGAAAGTGAAACTTGGACTTTTAACACAATTAAATTAACTTGATGTTTTTGATTTAGATGCCTCTGTAGCGTCTTGGGTATCAGTTGCTTTCGTTACTTCAATAATGATCAGATTAGACGAAATAGTTCTCAACTATCTTTTAACAACATCTCTTGTGCGAGAGAGATTGCGTTGGTTTGGCATGGTGCCAGTATTCAAAGCCGGAAAATTCCGAATACAGTTATGAAAAACGTTCCTAAAGAAGATTTCTAAAGAAGATGCTGAGCTAAAATAAGTTGAATGGAAGGTGTCAAAACATGATTAGAATTGGGTGCAAGAGTCAAATGAAATTGTTATTTCTTTGAATGTGGACTTGTTTAGAGTTACTCAGTCAGGTGATACTCCATTTCTTGATTATGCGTGCGCGCGTACACGACGCTACGATCTAGTCCAATCCTTCTCTTTCCCACTTCTAATGTGATTCAAAATAAGTTTTATTTACATGACTTGTATATTCTTATCAGCGTGAAGAAGAGAAATGGTGCAAGACATTGTTTCTATCTCTTTCCTTATCGATTAAGTTTAAAGGTCAAGGATGTACATCAGAATCACAATAGATTGTTTTAAATACAGAATGATCGACGTGAACCAATATATATCTTTATCTCTGGTGGTAGAAGTAGAAAAAAAAAGATTAGGGAGTTTTTTTTGCCACTCGTTCAGTGTGACTCAAGGCAGTGCCCAAGATGGAGTTCCTAGGACTGGTCATTCCCAATTGGCTGCTGGCTACAATAGCCATCCTAACAACTCTTTATTGGTGAGTGTTAATGAATTAAATTGTATTTGTATTGTACAAATTATAGTGCTGCTTTTTTTCCCTAATATTAAAGAAGAGAATGAAAGTTGTTTGAAAATTTTCTGGAAATAGAAAGCTTCTTCTTGCCCTATAACAGTTACGCGGAAAACAATTTTAGGTCATAGCCAAGTGGTTAGAGCGCCTGGCTATTGTTCAAAGGGACCTGGGCTCGAGCACGGATAAAGTATGATTGTTTCTTTTCTGTGTTGTTTTTCTGCTGAAGACTATCCTACCTCACAGATTATCTCTGAAGTGTATTATAATTACGCTGACTCTTTTCAAACCTCTGTGACAAGCAGCTGCTTGAGAGGTAATTTATTTTTCATTTACTAATAGTAATATCAACGAATATTGCAAAAAATTTCAAAATTTACGTTTAACCTGATTCATATAGCTCTAGAAAATTGTACATTAAATCAATGATTCCAAAACATTTTTGGTCAGGATTCAAAATTCAAATTCCCATTCACCTCGTGAACAAAATGGTAGAGGTACCAAAAAGGCCGGGTTTATATAATTTATATATGCATGTATTATATTATCTGGGCAAACTTTTGGGAAAAAGAGGGGGGAGGGCAAGAGTCTGTCGTGACTCATCTGAAAACTCTCGAGACAAAACTCGCGAGAGGTTTAGGAACCACTACATTGAAAGGACAATGAAAGTACTGTAAAGCACAAATCTAATCACAAAAGTTTAAACACTTAATTGCGATAGGGCAGATGAAAAAGATGTTTTCATTCAATTACAGTTTAGCTGACCTGCAGTTTTGATCGCTCAGTCGCCATATTGTTTTGGCTCAAAGCAGTAACACTTTCATACACCTAAGAGCCAAAACACTATCACCACCTGCCTAATATGATGTTGGTCCTCCACGTGCCACCAAAACAGCTCTTACCCAGCGAGGCAGGGACGCTACAAGATTTATAAAGGTATCTTGTGGTATCTGGTACCAACACGTTACCAGCAGATCCTTCAACTATTGTAAGTTATGTTGTTGAACCGTCGCAGATCGGATATGCTGTTCCAACACAAATCACAGATGCTTGATTGGATTGATGCCTCTGGATTTGGAGGCCATAGCAATACCTGGAAGTCTTCCTCATATTCCACGAACCATTCTCGAACAATCCAGGCACTGTGGCATGATGCATTATTCTGTTGAAAGAAGGCACTACTAGAGGGGTATACCGTTGCCATGAAAGGATGTACTTGGTCTGCAATGATGTTTAGATAGGTGGAAGACGTCATAGTTTCCTGCACGTGAATGAATGGATCCAGGGTTTTCCAGCAGAATATTGCTCAAAGCATTATACTTCCTCCACAGGCTTGTTTTCGTCCCACGGTGCAACCTGGTGCCAACACTTCCCCAGGTAAACAACACACAAATACCTGGTCATCCACATGGTGAAACAGGAAACAAGATTCCTCGGACCAGACTACCTTCTTCCAATCAATCAATGTCCGGTTGTGATGCTAATGTGCCCATTTTAGGCACTTCCGATGGTGAACCGAGGTTAGCATGGGCACTCGGAGTGGCCTGCGGCTACGCAGCCCCATTTTCAGCAGGGTTCGATGTACTGCGTGTTGCGACACATTGCTCCCGTCACCAGCATTCAAATTACGAGCGAGTTGAGCCACAGTATCCCTTCTGTTGGCTCGTACCATACGGGATAGCCTTCGCTCATCTCTAGCATCGATGAGCTAGATGGCCCACATCTTGCCGGCGGTTCGTGGTTTTTTCCTCCTTGGGCTACTTTTTTGAAGGTACTCACCATGGCTGACCATGAGCACCACACAAGCCTTGCCGCCTCGGAAATGCTTTGACCCAGTCGTCTGATCATTGCAATTTGGCCTTTGTCAAACTCACTTAAGTCCGCTGCGTTTCCGATCTAAAGAACAAGAATAACACTGATTAACAGAGCTCAGTATCAGGTGTTATTTATACCATTTCATGACCTTCACACGCACCGTCGTTAACCTGCAGTTGCTTCGATTTGCATAAAGACGAGCTGGTCATAATGTTTTGGCTCTTTGGTGTATGTAATAATAGTAATGAATATAATAAACAGCATAACAATAAATAATATATTTATGTGATAATAATCAAAGTATCCTTCAAACACTTCACTTCTCTTTTACGTCAGGTAAAGGTTTATTAGTTTTTACAGATTGAATTTTGTTTTGAGAGGCACCATTTTTTCCATACAATGGACTAAATGCTAGGTTACATAGACCAAAGGACTCAGAGAAGGTTTCAGAAAGGGATCCACTCGACAACTATTTAGAGGTAGATGTAAATCTCCCCCCAGAATCATACAACCTGTTCTTTAACGTGAACATTGAATGACACGGGGACGATAAACGACACATCTGATAAACGGAGTCCTTCTCAAGCCCATTGCTGTCGCCTTTCTCACGTAGGCGTATTGGGGAATAATAAAATATCAAAGCATGAACATGAGCTTGAACTGGAACCTCCGCCACTAGCGGTTCGGTGTTTCACTACAGTAGGGTGAAACTTAGCGAGTAATGTTTAATGCACTAATTTTACCCCATTGACTTCCCAATATAATACAGACATTAATGCAATGAGAATAAAACCTTAGTACAGTAATAATTCTAAGTATATAAAAAAGAAAGCAGTGCGCAGACTCGACTACTAGCCACGCAGCGCATCAGATTTGAATTTCGCGTCGCAGCCTAGTTCCGAGAAAAATCTCGTGGGACAAATCGAGACTCTATACGATTTGTCCTGACCGAGTTAAATTGACGTAAATTTTTGTGACCCTACTGTATTATACTGTGTATCAGCGATCTCTGCCAAACGAGTTTCTACTAGATTTCGGCTGTTTACTCTACACTTCAAACTATTTACATTTATGTCCAGAATAATAGGAAATTTATCAGTTTTTCTGTGTATTTATTTTTGCTTGAAATATTAATGCATCATCACTCGAATAACTATGGACCTTGTAACATTATGAAACTAAATAAAAGAAACTTAATTTGGTTTGGTTGCACGTTCTTTCTTTTATTATCAATTAAAGGTTTTATTAGATAGCTTAATTAGAAACCTTTAACTGATATCAAAATGATATCTGATGGTTAAAGGTTGGGAAAAAGAAGTGAAGATTTTTGCTCATCATCTGCCCAAGAAAAAATAGCATAGAAAAACAACTAGATTTATTTGGAATAGAAAAAAAATAATACCTACGTTTATCGATGAGTAAATGGTGATGGAAACTGATCTACATCCCTCTGACATAAGAACGTCTATTTCAGCTATGTAGAAAATTAAGACTGAAGTTGAATGTCTCTGACTTAAGTCAACTGCCTAAGCTAAGCTCATCTTAGTTCGAATAGCAAATGTGTTTCCCGTTCGTCTTCTTCCTCATTTTGATCGTTCCAACGTTTTAATGCCATCCTTGTTTTTGCATATGCTAATTGAATGTTAGACATAATGTTCAAGTCGGAAATATCCTTCTAGTTTGAAGCTTCGATATCATTCTCATAGATTACGTTAGCTCTCAGAAAAAAAAAGAAATGTGAAATTTTGGATACATTGGATCCTTTGAAATCAATGGTGAATTTCTCTATTGCGTTGCTAGAGAACTACAAATTGGTGACTAAGGCTATTTCAGGCAGTAAAACTCAGAATTATTAAGAATATTTCAATCAAAGAATTTTTAGATCCGGTGTCGCCTTTAAGGTTAACTACTGTCATGGAGAAGTCTAGATGTTATTTTCTAGTATAAATATGAAGCTGTAGGCTCTTATGCAAGAGAGATATTCACTGTTCGTCAAACCTTAAGCACGGATACATCAAGGAATATCTCGAAAATATATTTCGAAATATATCATATCTCGAAATATATTTCGACAAAACTGAATCTATTTGGCAGAGAGATACTAAGGTCGTAATAAATCATGACATTTTGTCCAAAATAATTTTCGTGTATCCTAAAAAGAATAATGTATGTGAAGAAGGTGGGGGATCAATACAAAATGTCTAATCAATAAGGGATATAGCGTCCTCTAGCACTGATACAGGCCTTTCAGCATCTATTCATGCCCTGAATGAAATAATTCAGAGAATGGGATGGAGGTGAAGAAATAACAGAAGTCCTGATGTACTGGAGTGTTTGAAGAGAGGGTTGAACGATAGCAATACGTCTCCTCGAGACTTTCTTTAGATGTTCTATCGGGCTGACATCTGTAGAGGTTCACGCCTTTAAATTCCGAATGAGTGAATATTTCTGAAATTATATATATGTATTCAGACCACGACATTCGTTTGATATATCTTCCTCAAGATATTGTTTAATCACTCTTGCTCTGTGTGGATGAACATTATTGCCCATTAGGAAGAATGTTTCACCTACTGCACCAACATAAAGCTTGACGTAGGGATAAAGGATCTTATTCTGATATCTCAGAGCATTCACAGAATCGCCATCAAATAAAATGAAAGGGTGTATGGCCACCCAATGGAAACTCGAACCACGAAGCAAAATCTCCACCACCAAATACACTTTTGTCAACGATGTTAAAAGGGAGCAGGTTGTAGGTTCCCACCTCTTTCCAAATCAGTACACTTCTGCTATTTGATTTTAAAGAAAATCTATACTCTTCCATTATTATTCTCGAGTCCAGGCAACATCATCGTGATACCATCTTAAGCAACTTATCTATGTCTGAATGTTAAAGTATGGCAGATCAACGGGCATAGAAGAGTCCGGATTGTGAAGCTTTCTGGTCAAAGTTGAGAAAAATATTTTCCTTCCTGTAACTGCAATGATATCTGGAATCAGAGATGATAATGTTTCTCTACTTTTCCATCAGAACAATAGTCCGATACAATGATCATCTTGAAGGGTTGTAACCCTAGGACCCGATTAAAAGGTCTGATAATTGTTTGGGTTGTTTGGAATTGCTGCCAAAACTTTGAGATAACAGAATGACGGACATCAAAGAATATGTCCACCTCAGTAATTGTTTGACTAGCATCCAGCTTCCATCTGATCTCCATTGGTTTGAGTCGTCTAAACTTTTTTTGTGTGCTCATGTATGTGGCCAAGTGAAGCAGTCGGCTATTCCAGACTGAAAATGCAGCATTTAAATTTGAAATGATCTACGAAAGTGCTCCTTTTAGAGGTTATCTGATTTACATATTCGAGGATGCTGTAGCGGATTTGCATATCGATTTCTCCAAACTGTGGGGCGGGGGTGGCTCAGTCGGTAGCGCGCCAGGCTCGTAATTTGTAGTCCCAGATTCGAGTCCCAGCTGGGTCAGCGTTGAGATTTATCTCCGAAAAATTCCCCGCTCTGCCCACGGTCAGTAGGGGACACCGATGGGCTTGAAAAGGCCACCGTCCGTCGGATGGGACATTAAGCAGTGGCCCCGTGTGCGGGAGAGCCATACCCTGTGCACGTTAAAGAACACGCTGGATGGCCTTGACGGGAGGCTACCATCTGTCTCCCAACAGCTGTTCCAGTGGGTCCCCTCCCCTAACCTTCTCTGAGCCTTCGGGGTCCATGTGACCTGGCCATTTAGCCCATGGTGTTCACAAAAGTGCCGCTCAGAGGTAAAACAAACCAAACCAAACCTCCAAACTGCAAATTAAATTACCTAGGAACGTTAATAATCTTTTATTTACTTTTAAAGATTATTTTTATTCATATTTTGGAGATCCATGCCTATTTTTGAGAGCATACCGAGTACACGTTAATGAAACACCTGCTGGCGTTGATGAGAGGCTTCCATCGGTCTCCTAACAGCTCTCCAGTCGATTCCTGCTACTAACTTTGAGATCTCGAGTCGCTGTGACATGGCCGTTTAACCCACGTGTAATGAGAAGTACTCCTCAGACCATCCTATGCATTAACATTAATAATAATCTTTCTACGTTACCCACGTAGAAAGATTATTATTAATATATAATATATTTAGTATATTTTTATTATTATTAATATACAGTATATTTATAATTAGTTTCATGTTTAAGAGAGGCACTTGTATTTTAAATTGAATCATTATGTTCCTGTATGAGATGCTGCCCTTCGCTTCTGAAATTTAAATGGATGAAAAGACTATTAATTAGTTTCAATGGGTTTAGTCAATACCAATCTTTACCAATTAAAGGAATGTTTCCTTTACTCTATTGCCGCTTACTCTATCCTGAATCACAACTTGTGGAGTTTTCTAACAGAGCCCAATTTCATTCCCAAATTGTGTCTCGTCTGAACAATGGTTTCGTGATAAAATCCTCAGTGATAAAAATCCCTGTGAAATTATTAGATACTTTCCATATTATAGCAATGGAATACATGGTGTGGCACTTATATCTGACGCATTTTTTGGTGCTGTACACAAATATCGAACAATGCAAATATTGTGCATAGCACACGGATGGAAAGCACATGGATCAGAGATTATGTTGTGATATAATAAAGTCTATTTCTTAAAAATTACACTTTTGCAATATGTACCATTAGATTTAATGCATTCCTGGTAACGAATCGACACATTGTTCACTGCTGCAGTCAGTGTCTTCATCAATAGTGTGATAATTGCTGTGATGCTTGCCTTCAGGTCTTCGATACATATAGATCTGTACACCTCGCTCTTCCGAAATCCCCACAGGAAGAAACGGAGAGGTCAAATCTGTTGTTTTCATGGAAATGTTCTTCGAAAAGAGCGCTGCGTTGCAGTAATGGAACTTTGAATGCAAAGCTCCAAAAGATGACTTCTCGTTGGCACGTCGTAGTGTTCCATCACTCAAAACACAGTGTCTCACTTGCTGAACAGAACAAAAATAAACTATTTGCGACCAAACTGCTTCCAGCCACACATATTATAAATGTTTCAGATATAAATACTAAACCCTGAATTAAAGACTCATTTCTCATCTTGCAGAAATAACTTTTTATTTAGTGGGAATGAAATGGAAGATAAATAATAGTTCTAAACCAAATCTATCTAAATCTTGAAATTAATTAATATTCATTCAATGAGTATTTAAAGATTTATGGAACCAGAATATTTAACGGCAAACTTTATCACTCATTAGAATTTATCTCAAAAGTAAATCGAAAAGGAGAAATCATTCGTATCAAACTATTTATGAAAATATTTATCCATACCTTTAAATTCCGAATGAGTGAATATTTCTGAAATTCCAAATTTAGACAAATTTGATTTCAATCTTTAGTTTTCCTTCAGTCTCATTGTCATAAAGAATTTATCTTTTAAAACATTACGATTCAAATTCTTTTTCTGTTGATATAACATAGAAATTATCTAATGATTTGATTTTGTTACTTACCAAAAGCTTGCTTTAACAGAATGAAGAGCAACGCTCAATCTAAGGTTAGCCTAAAGAAGTTGTTCTGTTTTCAACTGAATAGGCATAAAAAAAACAGATTATCCTTGATAAGATAGCTTCGCGTGTAAAGTCCCAAAATAGATAAGCTCAGTGAATTGCACAAATGATCAAATCCTTTCCATGGTAGATAAACAAATGAAAGCCAGAGTGGGAGAGAAAATAACGAGAGTCGTAAAAAAAATTACAGGAACTAAATGAAATGCAATGATGGATTAAAAATGACAGATATCTTTTCACGTATTCAGAAAAAATTTCATGTATTTTGCAATAGTAGCATAATCGCTAAGAGAAACTGCTCCTCACCTTCCCTACCTCTTTTTTTTTCATCTCAGGAAGGACTTTTGTTTTGAAGGGGTTGAAAAATTGGAAAGCAAAGCCTTTATGATACTTTTAGTTATGGTCATAGAAAGTTGTATAAGGAATTTAGTGGTCTTATATATTACAGTTTAATGATAAGTCGTTACCTTTATATATGCAATATATATATATAATTTTGTGTGTGTTGGGAGTGCTTACATTGCTCCAAGTTGTCATGAGATGAAGGTGTATATCGAATCAGTTAGTCCTAGCTCTTACTGTTTAGGCGGAGTACTTGACCAACAGGCAGACAAAATTTCTCAAATATCAAGTACAAAAGATTTCGAATCTCTTAGTTTTTCTATAAATTCGGATTTCTGGATTCAGATTAATTTCAAGAAATAACAGAGAGGCCTGAACCAGCCAAAACGTTTATTTTTTGTGTGTGTATGTGTTGGCAACTCTAGCCGAATATAATTTTGGCAATGTGGCCCAGGGCATTGGGTCGTTTTACTTCTGAGCGGCACTTTTTGCACACAGTGGGCTAAAAGGCAGGTCACAAGGACCCTGAAGGTTCAGAGAAGGTTGGGGGAAGGGACCCACTGGAACAGCTGCAAGGCCATCCAGAGTGTTCTTTAACGTGCATAGGGTATGGCTCTTCGGCACACATCCCATCCGATGGACGGCGGCCTTTCCAAGCCCATCGGTGTCCCTTACTGACCGTGGGCAGGGCAGAGTTTTGGGGAGATAAATCTCAACGTTACCCGAGCTGGGACTCGAACCTGGGAACTGCAGATTACGAGACTAGTGCGCTACCAACTGAGTCTCCCCGCCTCAGCCAAGGGTTGGAGATATAATCATGGGAAGACACTTAATTTACATACATCGGTATGTGATTTTCATAATAAACAAACAGATATAATTATTTAAGTATTTTAATATAGTTATTAATGAATGTATAATGCATAATTTTATTTTAACATTTCAGTTAAAATTATATTAAATGTCATACTGAGATCTTTAAACTATGAATACGTTAATATTTTTGTAACATTTTTACAACTTATGTAATATGACTCCGGGCAGGATGAAAAACTTACGCTGACCGAAGTTGCCAATGCCTTGTCTACAGATTTCTCAACGCAGTGTGCTATCATTGCCTGAAATTCAGATAAAACTGGTGATATTTTATGCAGCAAAAATGTTAAAAATAATTCATCTCACTACAAGAGTCTAAGAGAAAATGGAAACCAAAAACGTTGGGTAATGAAAGTAATGAGACTGTTTTAAAGTTGTGAACCTTCTATTTAGTTATCAACATTTAAACACCAAACATTTCCGGTGCTAAATGTGCACAATGTCAAAGAAATATTAACCATTTTAGTGATGTTCCTATAATAACATCTAGATTTATTATAATGCCTAAAATCATTAAAAGCATTTTCTACATAGTGGTGATTCTATGAAACGGTTTGAAAGGGAAAATTGTTTATTTTTTCCATTTTAGGTACCTCAGTTCGCAGTCCAACTATTGGAAGGAGCGTGGTGTGCCCTCCATAAGGTGTTATCCGATAGTTGGTTCTTTCTTGGATCTTTTGTTTCAGGTTTGAGATTAGTGACTTTTTATCATAATTATTATTAATGCATTCCAAAAATATGAGGAAACTTGTTAAATGAAAGATAAATATTAAGGTTTCTAACTAAGAGGATTGCTTTTCGGTGAGAGTATATTTTAGTAAATTTACTCTTACCATGCATTTGCGTTGTGATTAATTACAGTAAGAACAAATCGGATTAATATTTTCAGTCATAAATTTGATTGAATTTGTCCAATTTATATTTATTTATTTATTTATTGAGAGGGAGATACAAAAATAAACGCTGACCACCGCTCAAGATCAGAGAAATATTTACACTGTGATTAACACTTGTTGCGGTTTACACTATGTGTTGTGATTTTAATAAGAACTTTGAAAACATATAATTACATATATAAAGAAGGTTAAAACATAAAGCATTTTAGAAATTTGGATAGTCGACTGTATTTAGTCGATCTTTGAAAATACGCAAAATTGGAGACAACACATCATCTGGAGGTAGAGAGTTCCAAGCACAATCAACTCGGCATATGAAGGAATGATATTTAGTTAGTTCCAGCATGAGGAATATGTATGCACTGAGGATTTTTAGGAGGACACGGAGGACGCCTCCTCAGTGTCCGCCTAAAAATTATTACGATAGATTTTTCCGTTTAGTTTTATTTATTTGTTATGAGGAAGGAAAGCTCTCGAAGTAAAAACATTAGTTATTTCTTACGTTATTATAAGAATCCTTTATTCCGAAAAATCATTCCATTTGTGAATCATTTTTCGAAAATCATCTTCGACTTTTCGAATTGAATCAGTTGAAGGACGCATTTGAAAAATTCAAATGCGTCATTCAATTGATTCAGTTCTTAAATGAATATATTACGAAGCTGTATTCTTAAAAGTGCCTTTTACATTTTTAATATCGCTGAAAACAGTACTCCCCTAGGAAACAAATTCAAAAGGGGTATCGTTCCGTTTTTTGATGTTAGATATTAGATTTGTATTTCACTTTTTACCTCCATGAGGTGCTATTTTTTTTTACACCAAATGACCTAAATGTCAAAGTCACATTGACTACCAAGGGCTCAGAGATCATTAGGAGAAGGGAATCCACTGGAAGCTATTAGGAGACAAAGAGAATTCTCCCATCAAGATTTAGGTGTTTTTAAAAGTTTAGAATATGACGCTCCTGCACTTTAATTCATGATTTAACGTTCTACCCAACGGACAACAGACTTTAGAAGCGCATCGTTGTTCTCTTTCTCACTCTCTTCAAATCGAGCCACTCGAGATCTAGCGACGAAAATCTCAACGCGGAAAGAGTGGGAATTCGAGCCTGGGAACTTCAGGATACGAGGCTGAAGCACTATCCACCGTGCCAACCTCCATAGCTATGAGGGGAAAAGTACTAAATTTATAATACATCATAGTGTTGAGATACTTCACAAACACCAGGATGGTGTAGAGAATTTCCTGAAAGTGTACATTTACCAATATCATCCATATCAGGTGTTCCCGAACTGGAGCCCTTAGAGACATCCCAAGGAGGATGCATATATGTGAAATTTTCCATGTTTTTCATAATTATTAATTATAGGCTTTAACAGTGGGAATTGCTGATGATAAATGGAATGCGGGGAGGCGTGAGGGTTTCTTAAAAATCAAAAGAGGGCATGATGCCGCAAAGTTTGGAAACCCTGATCCATATGTTCCAATAAAAGCTAATAATTTGGAAATGTGCTATCGGAATGAATAAATCAGTTATCTAGTTAATAACTAAAATTAGATTTTTTCATCATTGTTTGTTGCTATGAATTTTGAGATTAATAACAACAAAATAAGAAAGGGAAGTTTATTTTTGTGGCATTTAAGTAGAATTCGGTACATACTAATGGAATGATTCACACGAAGGTAAACGAGAAAAAATATATTAATTAACAAAATATATTATCTGTAGTTGATAATTCTTTAATATGGAATATATATATATATATTCTCAACAAATGAAATAATATATAAATTTTGGTTAATGTATATTTAACGTATAGGTACAGTGTAATATTGCAAATAAGCAGCACATTGTATATCCCTTCAATAGATAAATTCAATTACTTCTTACAATGCTGCATTTAAAATATCTGCAGTCATTCAAAATCATGATGTTCCTTACAGAAATCTCTCGCTATACAGTGGGAATGAGATGTATATGACTTTGTAATATATAGTTATCGACCAGTTCTATTGAGTTATTTAGGAGAAGTTTTACAAATACTGTAATATTATTTAATCTGATACAAAGCAAATATTATCCAAAGCAAGCATTTGTTTTCACAGTTTTATCGTATTCGCTTTTTCTTTCCTCAGTCTACAATGGTTCGATTTTACTTGCTATTTGATGTTCTATTGAATATTATTTTAAATACACTCACACATTGCCCGAGTGGCGTACTTCTGAAACTTTGAAGGGGGAGAAGAAGGATTAGCCATGGTTGAGTCTAATGGCCGAGGGCAGTAGGGAGATTGATGTGCTTGAATCTCCGATATTAGAGGGAAGTCCTTAGAAAAGAAAAATTATTCAAACGCTCAAGAATTATCACCAGAGCACCAACCCCTTGGGTACACCTCTTCTTTGTATGAAGCTTTAGACATCGTTAAATATTTACTTCTGCGCCCAACAATAACTCCTTTAGATCCGCGGACACACTGATCGTTTGATTATTGGTTCAGAATTATACCTCTATTCTTTGGAATTTTTTCGGAACTCATTTCCTTTACAAACCTTACTTGTAATACGAGCTTTATTTCTAGTTTCTCTTAACAAACTGAGTGTAAACGAGAAAAAAAACTAAATTTATGTGTATTTGTTCCCAAAAACCTACATTTAATAGAAGAATTACTAAGCATCGAATAAGTTGTACTAGGCTGGATGGTTTATCAGCTGGTTGGTCAGCGCGCTTGGCTACTGATCTAAGGGACCTGAGTTCGAGTCCCGGGTAAGGCATGGATGTACGTGTCGTTTTTCTGCTGAGGTCCTGCCATTCTCTCAGACCTTCTACTGTGGCATATAAACTGACAGGCTCCTGTCAGACCTCTGTGGCAAGCAGCTGCTTGAGGGGGTATTTTTTTTATTTTTTTATATGCAATTGTCCTTAAATAGAATAAGTAAACGAAATAATTTACCTAGGCTTGAAAATGAATTCGAAAATGAAATGGAATAAACATATTGATTGGATGTGTTCAAGACTATGATTTGTAGCATTTAAAATTAGAAAAATTAACTTGTTTGTTGATACACAGATGACTATTTTAGTATATAAAGCACTTTTTGAATCTATAATTAGATATGGGATAACAGTTTATAGGACAGCCTATAAGACAGAATTAAATAAAATTAAAAGAATACAAATTAGTCTGCTAAAAGGATTGTGTAATTCAGAAGTTAAAAATTCTTTTACAACGAAAGATGATATATTCAGTTTGTTCTAAATTTTACCTATTGAAAGTTTATATGTGTTTGTTTCTGTTATCAATAATTTCTTTGATGATACCTATAAGCAAAATATTTGCCACAATAAGTTTACTAGGAAAAAGGCTATGGGTTTTTTGAAACAACCAAAATTTTATAATAATTACGGACGAAATTCCAAAGAGTATCAAATTCCCTACCTATTTAACTTGCTTCCTAGAGAAATAGTTAACTTAAAAAAAATTGTGATGTTAAAGAAAAATTTTTTCAGTGGTTGATGAAAAAGTGATGTTTTTATTTGGAAACTTTCATCATTTTGTCGGTTTTTTCTTTTTCATTTATTCTTTTTTTTTCTCTCCTTCATTTTATGTACTACTGATGTAATCTAGATCATATCTGTAAAACCATAAATGTACATTCCCGCTGATAAACTTCGGCTCAGTGGAATTTTTTATGTAAATTAATTATAGATAATACTTATTGAAAATAAATTTGAAATTTGAATTTGAGAAGTAAATTAAGTTTTTTAAGATTATAATTTTCCATCCACCTGTAAATCCAAAAGTAATATCTGGAGGATTATTTCGAAACGATCAACGTATAGGACTCAATGAACCAAATTCTAGGACACATGTTTGAGATCAGTAGTTCGATTAAAACACGAGTTATGAAACTAGAAATCTAAGAGAGTTTGGCCTACGCTTGCGAAGAGAGAAAGGGTTCGAGACCCTCTCTACAATCAGATTTGCGAAAATTGTTTCGCCATGAGTACGATTCGAACCCACGTCTCCCGGAAACATGTCAGGCGTCATAAATACAACGCCAAGAGCGAATCATAAATATGCGTCGTCTATATGTCGCATTAGCTGAGTAAAAGGTTGGTGGTTGATGGTTTAGTGGTTATGACTCCTGACATGTTTCTGGGAGATGCAGATTCCTATCCCACTCACGGTAAAAAATCAGTATTTTTCAGCTACACTTTTCATGAGTCCCATGTCTACAGGACATTTCCTATGATACTTTGCTACTGATATTGACCTACTTTTCGGCATATTTCACCGATTATTTTCCCCCAAAACAAATTCGGCCATCCTCAAAATTTACTAGAATATTTTGCTTTTATCCAGAGTTTTGCAGCGAAACACTAGAAACTGGATGACAGTGGAATACTTTTCAGCGAATGTCATAAGTTTCGATTAATTCTCCCAACCCTGACCTGTAAAGAGTACCATATTTTAACTTTTTATGAATACCCTAGTGAGAGACAAAAATTGTTTTTGTCATCTCTTCAGAAATTTTGCGGTTAAAGTTTCCAAACTGTTTAAAACTCACAGCTTTTAGTCAGTTTCAGAACTCTCAGTTTGCCTACTACTACTATTCATATTATTTATTAATAATTACACATAGATTATTAGCTGTTACTAGGAATAGAGGGTTTAACAGACCTACACTTTACTATTAAACGCAGATGTAACTAATTAGCTGCTGTTCACAGTTAAATAATTCTATTATACGCCATATATTAAGAATTCAAAATATTATTAGGCTGCAGTAAATTTAGTCCTTATAACTGAATGATAATTGCTGATTATCATTCATACTTAACTGAATTATATTCGAAATCTTACAATGGCTGAAAATGAACTCTATCTTAACCTCGAATCAGTTTTCAACATATTTGTATTAGTTTAAAAGTTTGTGATATGATTAATGCCTCTGCTTTTATCTTACTAATTCAAAATAACGCTAAGTTTTTTTTTTAGACTTGGCATGATGCAGAGCTTGAGAGATACCGAAAATATGGACGACTCTATGGGTAAGTAAAAATAGTCCTTCGAATAACATTTGGGATGGGTTGGGTTGTTTTACCTCTGAGCAGCACTTTCTTGCACAATTTCTATCATAAATATTTCTATCGCACAAAATCTATCGTAATAATTTTTTCCAACATGAGGAATATGTATACACTGAGGATTTTTAGGAGACACTGAGGATGCCTCCTCAGTGTCCTCCTAAAAATTATCATGATAGATTTTTCCGTTTAGTTTCATTTCTTTGTTATGAGGAAGGAAAGCTCTCGAAGTAAAAACATTAGTTATTTCTTACGTTATTATAAGAATCCTTTATTCCGAAAAGTGGCTAAATGTCTAAATGGCCCGGTTACACGGACCCCGAGTGTTCAGAGAATTTTGGGGGGAGGGAATCCACTGGACATCTCTCGAGAGACAGATGGCAACCTCTCGTCAAGGTCACCCACATATTCTTTAACGTGCACGCTGGATAGCTTTCCCGAACATGGGCCACAGCTTAACATCCCATCCAACGTACTGCGGCTTTTCCTAGCCCACCGATGTTCCTTACTGACCGAGATAATTCTCTCCGCTGGACCTGGCGTGACTCGAATCTAGGAACTGCAGAATATGAGCCTGGCGCGCTACCGACTGAGACCCCCAAAGGTTGGTTCTCTCTTGATTTCATATCATGAAACCCTTCAAATGCACTAAAAGATTCAATACCAGGAAGTTGAGGATGGGAGCAGTCTTCTAATACTGCTTTGATTTAATGGAAACTAACTTCGATCATCAGATTGTAGCAGAAACATTTCATAAAACTTCGCTCGATTTTTAATAAATCTAAACATTTTTCATTTATTCCAAATATTTTACTTACTATTCGTATTTTTATTTATCTAGAAAACTCACTAAACACAGGAAAAAAGCGTAGTCGAAATTTCTAAATAACTAAATGTAAAGAAAGGTTTGCTGAAAAAAGTTGGGTTTTTCTTTCAGAAGGATACGAACCCACGACCTCTTGACAACTGGCATGTTACACTGGTTTACAAGGTTTTTAAACATGAACAATTCTAACTGCTTTTACTATTTCTCAGCTGCTGATTTCAGATCTGGCCTTAAAATATGCCTAGCATGTCACGTTTCTATGTTATTGGTCATTTTGACTCCTATTAAAATCCTACTATACTACCCTCCAGGCAACTGGAAGGATACTAGATATTTTACTTTTTGTGGCTGGCAACACTAATTGCCAAGGGAGAAAACATGTAACAGTAACATAACTTCAGCCGCCATTCCTGTTGTTTTCATTGTAAGAGGACCACGTGCTCTACGCTGAAGAGTGAATTTTGACGTTTAAATGGCACAAAGGCCGCGTCGCGGATGTGTTAATGTACCAGATAAGTTTTGTTATCTATGTGGAAATTATATTTTATAATCCCAGGATCGTTCTTTGACAAAGATTGTGAAGAAAGCCTATAACTTGTATTTTGGAAGCCATGTTGGAGATCAGGAAAAAACATATGCTCCACATGTGTGCTGCATTTCGTGATTTGTTGACCTGATTGAATGGTTGAAAGGTAAGACAAAATCCATGCCCTTTGCAGTTCCAATGGTGTGGCGTGAGCCAACTAGTCACTTGTATGATTGCTTTTTTTGTTTCACTAAAGTGTCGGCTTTCCGAAAAAGAACAAAAGCAAAATACAATATCCAAATGTGCCTTCAGCCATAAGGCCATTTCACATGGAGAATATCTTCCTATACCAACACCTCCAACCAACTGGGAGGAGATGGATTCACATTCATCATAGGAAGACTTTGAGGTTCATACAGATCCTGATCCTACATACACCCCTAAAAAGTTAGACGAGCCTCATCTGATTCAGCAAAATGAACTAAATGATCTTATTCGAGACCTAGAACTTTCCAAACAACAAGCTGAGGTTTTAGGTTCAAGACTTCAAGAGTGGAATCTTATGGCCAAGGGTACCAGAGTTTCTCTGTTCAAAAAGAGAAATTTGGCTTCATCTACTTATTACGAAATGCAAGATGGTTTGTGTTTCTTCACAGATATTTCAGAGCTGATGAAAGAAATTGAAACAACTTACGAACCTAAAGAATGGCATCTATTTATAGATTCATCAAAATTCAGCTTAAAAGCTGTCCTTTTGCATAAAGGGAACCAAACACCTTTCGTTTAATTCCATTCCACACACTATGGGAATGAAGGAAACATGAAAGCATCGAAAAATACTCATTGCTATAAAATATGACTAGTTTAAGTTGACAATATGTGGTCACAGATATTCAGATATCTGTGACCACATATTGAAATATCTGTGATCCAGATATTCAGATATCTGAATCACAGATATTTCAGAGCTGATGAAAGAAATTGAAACAACTTACGAACCTAAAGAATGGCATCTATTTATAGATTCATCAAAATTCAGCTTAAAAGCTGTCCTTTTGCATAAAGGGAACCAAACACCTTTCGTTTAATTCCATTCCACACACTATGGGAATGAAGGAAACATGAAAGCATCGAAAAATACTCATTGCTATAAAATATGACTAGTTTAAGTTGACAATATGTGGTGACCTAAACGTCATATCTCTTTTGCTCGGGCTTCAAGGAGGCTTCACAAAATTTTGCTGTTTTCTGTGTTTGTGAGACAGTAGGGCCAGAAAAGAACGCTACAAAACAAAAGACTGGCCCAAAGAGATGTTTTTATTCTTAGAAAGAGTAATGTGAGGTATAAGACTATAGTTGACTCCTCTGATGTTCTGCTCCCACCACTAGACACCAAACTGGGGCTTATGAAAAATTTTGTAAAGGCTATGGACAAAACTGGTAAAGGGTTTTCGCACTTGAAGGAAATTTTTCCAAAACTAAGTGATGCCAAACTCAAAGAAGGGATCTTTGTTGGTCCTCAGATCAGGAAGCTACTGAATGATACTGTCTTCGAAGAAAAACTGAATACGAAGGAGCACGGTGCATGGAAATCCTTCATGTCTATGGTCCAGGGTTTTCTGGGGAATCACAAAGAGGAAAACTACCACCAGCTCATTCAAAATCTTCTCAAAAACTATAAAAATCTTGGCTGCCGAATGTCTTTGAAGATCCATTTCTTGCACTCCCATCTCGATTTTTTTCCCAAGAACTTAGGAGCTGTCAGTGATGAGTAAGGGGAAAGATTTCACCAGGATGTCCGAACCATAGAGGAGAGATACCAAGGCAAGTGGGACTCAGCAATGCTGTGTGACTAGTGCTGGTTCTTGCAGAAGGAAGATAACTCATAACATAAAAGACAAAAATGAACTTCTTGTAAATATAAAAGATCCTTATCCATCTTTTCTTATTTTGCGTTTCAATATTATTTTATTTGTTATTTTATATTCAGTGGTCTATAACTATGACGCTTTTAATTTATTGATGTAATTAATTGATGAGTTTTAAGTTGCAATTTAATAAAATAGTCACATTTATTTTCGTTCCCAAATATGCTCATTCATTGAAGTTTGAATTTTGAAATACATCAATCCGTAATTTAAAAAAAACACTATACGTGCCGTAGATTTTTTACGGCCCTATTGGAACTCAGCACCCCAAAATTAGTTAAAAGATCCTATTTGACCAATGTTATAACAAAAAAGTTTCAATTTGTTGTCTATTGCTATCAGAAAGTTGTGAGTTCGTATTCCAGTTGAGACTAACTCAATTTTTTCAGGTAGTCTTTCCTGAGTTTTATGTTTAGAGGAAATTCCTGGATATCTCTATTAGTAAAACTAAAAATAAACTCAATCTCTTTATATTACAAATTCTTAATTTTTGTTTGTAATCAGATAGTTATAAGCAAATGTAATCGAGTCACAACATTATTTTTGCTCCATTCTAGTCACGCCATGATTTAGACAACTTTTGTCCAGTGCAGAATCACTGCTAACAATAAAAACGATTAGGCAGATATTTATGCAACTTTTCTAAACCTCTAAGCATTATGGGTTGGGTTGTTTCACCTCTGACCGGCATTTTTTTGCATACAATGAGCTAAATAGCCAGGTTATAAGAACCCCGAAGGCTCAGAAGTTTGGGGGAGGGGATCCACTGGAACAGCTGTTGAGAGATAGATGGTAGACTCTCATCAAGGCCATACGGCGTGTTCTTTAACGTGCACATGGATCCACGGCTTAATATCCCATCCGACGGACGGCGGCCTTTCCAAGCTCATCGGCTAAGCATCATGATTTTTAGTATTGATGACTAAATTATTTTGTGGTCTGATGCAGCAATGCCTCGTAGAAGAAATTTAATCTAATTTTCAGAAAAAATTTATCTCTTTTGTGTTCCAGTTAAACCATAAATCGAAATCCCAATAACTTAACTTTTCTCGATCGCATCAGGAGACGAAAAGTTTAGAAACATTTTGAATTAGTTTAATGGAAAACAATGTTTCGAATGATTCTATCTTGTTTTTTATAGGGGTTATGAAGGCCCAAACCCAACTCTGAGCGTGAGTGACCCGGAGCTCATGAAACAGATCTTCATCAAGGACTTCCCTTCATTTCCATCGGGAAGGGTTTGTAATCGATTTTGTTACCCGATAAAATATAATATTTTAGAATTTTCTTCCTTCACTTTACTCTTGACATAACTTATATATAGGACAGTTGTTATCAACCATTTTCATGCCTTGGCACACCAAGTACTGGGTATACTTCCTAGTGACACACCAACGTTAATACATTTTGAATAATCAGGATTCGAAGACGTACATCCTGATGTGCTTCTTTCTTTCCTGATGGGGATGGATAGTTGCAGGACGATAATACAATAGCCCATAGTGCAAAATCTGTCTATGAATGGTTGAAATATTCAGTCATTTTCCTGGCCTCCCGAGTTGAAACCCTCCCTGAAACCCATTGAAAATCTTTGGGGAAGTACAATTGAAACCCATTGAAAATCTTTTGTCCCATGACAAAGCATATAAGCATGCTCACCATTGTCTTCGAACCTAGAAGAATTACATTCTGAATTGTAACAAGAATGGTTTCGCACTTGACATCTTCCAAATAGGTTGGGTTGGTTGGTTTTATCTCTGAGCGGCACTTCTTTGCACACAATGGGCTAAATGGCCAGATCACAAGTACCCCGAGGGGCTCAGAGAAGTTTGGGGTAGGGGACGTAGTGACAGTTGTTGTGAGACAGATGGAAGCCTTCAGTCAAGGCCAACCAGCGTGTTCTTTAACGTGCACAGTATACATATAGCCCTCCCGCGCAATGGGCTACGGCTAAATGTTCTGTCCGACGAATAGCGACCTTTCCAAGCTATCGGTATCCCCTACTGACAGACAGTATCATTCAGTTGCGGAAATACCTTCCAAACACTCATGAATCTATGTCACGTTGAATTCAATCTATTCTGTAGGAGCAAGCAGGGCTCAATACGATATGAAGTAAAGTTTTTAGTGTTTTGGCCACGCTGTGTATAGTAATTCGCTGCTACACTTTTTGCAATATTAAACTATTATCCAAACCCTGAAGAATTTGGAAATTGGTATTTTTATTGATTGTTATTGTTATCGTATGCAGATGATACTCTTCATAAACAATTAAATTAGGCAAAACCTGATTTTTACTTATTGGCGAGTGTTAAAAAGTTTGATTTTTATTTGACCCAATTTCACCCCGATTTAAAAAGAAATATTAAAAGTTCCGATTTCTAAACCTCTGAATGTGATTTTTTTAACCTAAACATTCATGCCTTACTTGTATGTAATATTTTTCAAATAAATAGGTGGCTTCTCTAGGATTTTAGCCCTTCTATGACAATAATAAAATTACATTGGCTTCTTAACATTAAGTGAAGTGTAATCAAAATTTACTATCTCCTCATAGAATTTAGCATTTGGAGACAAAATTGTGGATAATATGGTTTTAACCCTTTCTGGAGAAGATTGGAAGCGGGTAAGAACATTAATCACTCCAGCTTTTACTTCCGGAAAAATTAGAAAGGTAATAACTCTTTTTATACATATAGAAACAATGTATATATTCATATGTAATACATACTTTATATATGCTACGAATTTTGGTGGTTAAAGCACTTAGGAAGAGGCGGAAAAACATGTCGGTTTACTCACTGTCAGATTAAGGTTAGGGTAATGCGAGTAAGAATAGAAACAATTTTTCACCCTCTCTCTTATCCTAGTGGAAACTTAGTGGCTTATCCGAATGGGAAATGGAATATGTTTATCACCACAGACAAGGTTGACCAAATGCCTCGTGTCACTGAATTTTTATAATTTCCATGGAGAATTTCAAAGCTAGATTTATCATTCAGAAGATATTAAGTGAAATATAATGGTGAATTAGTATACTAATAGTTACTTGCAACATTTCTGCTGATATAAAGGTGATGTAACAGTTTACTATAAAAATCTAGCTGCAATAGCGTTAAACTTGGTTAAATTCATGTCCTTCGCATTCGCGTATAACACTCGTAGAGTTCATACCCTGGTTAAATAATTTTATAGAATTTGAAAGAGGAAATATTGTATTGAATCTAAGCTAAATAAAACGCTTTGTTCTTATCTATGATGGACAATGTTGCATCTGCAAGTGCATATCTCCGTATATAATAGTTATCTATGCCAGGCGTTTCACAGTTTTCTGTTTATGGTATGATTGTGTACGGTTTTTGCATTTATAATTTGAAAATAATTAATAATTATAAATAATTTCTGCTTATAATTTTATTGTGTACGGTATTTCTTTTCATAATATGATTGTGTACCACGTCTGTTTATCATTTCCCTTTTTATCCTTAAAAACACGATTAATCAATGCATTAATGTTATATATTTTATTTATTTATTTATTTATCTCGAACGAAAAATAATTATTTTCTCTGAGGGAGTGCTTTGCGCATTTCTTATTGGCTGCTGACTTCTCCATAAAGCCAGCTTTCTTTCTCTCCCAGATGGCCAATATCGTCAGCAGCAGCAGTGAGAATCTTTTACAGCATCTTCTCCAGGCTTCGAAACAAGGATCATATATCGACGCTAAAAGGTAACGGTTTTTCAGCTAGAGAATAACATTCATGCAATAGTTAACTTTCGCTTTTACAGTGGATGATTTCATTTTTATTTACCTTACAAACATTTTAATTATTTTATAAAGATTATACGTAAGTTAAATATGAGATAATTTATTAATCTTCATTAGCAATACAGTATTGCATTTTGTCTGTCAATATATTGTCATTGATTGGTATGATTAAGCTGGTTTTCAAAAAACAATTTTGTGTTAACGGATAACAAAAAATTCTTTTTCTGTTTTATAGGTACTAATAAAATATTACTATTTGTTGTTGTTTTTTCGATAATCCACTGCATTATTAATTTCCATTGTTAGAGAGACCTAAACGCAGAAAAACTTCATTATCTTTGTGAAACGAGCATTCTCGTATGTGATATGTTATTCATCTAGTTTTACGTTATAACTGCTCTTTGTATACATGCTCCGAATATTCAGTGTCATGCAGTGATGTGCAATCGCACAGTTTATTCCTCTTAATTTTTGCTATTTGATATAACCAGAGAACGAATAACATTTTCAATCGCATTACGTTTCGGTACGCAGGCCCAAATTTTCAGTTTCATCCATTGAAGTCAATCACTCAATTCCTTACAAATTTCCAGAGAATGAATGTTTTTAATGATATTGCGTTTTCGTTACTAAAGGTGTTATTGAAAAGAATCACTTACAGAGTATAGTAATTATATAAAACCTTTTCTCACATACGTGTATTGAGCAGGCCCGGATCTAGGGGAAATCGTGGGGAGGAGGTGCAAGAGCAAAATTGAGCAGGAAAAATGTAAACGGAGGGAAGCAGGAGACTATATTTCCAATGCAATATAACATTTTACTCTACTTTTCATTGATCAAGATTTCTTGAAAAATGCATTAAATTTAAGTAAGTTTAATACTATTTTACCTCTATTGCCCTTATTAACATTTTGGAATGGGCCATGTCCCCCTTCGCCCCTCCCTCCCTAGATCCGGCCCTGGTATTGAGGGATATGTTCCTACAAATTGTACTCATAAATGAAATCAATGGGAAAAGAGAGTTATTTCCCAGCATCCCTCTCTCCAGATTCCTTTATTGACCGTCATAACTAGCACAACACTTGATAAAATGAAAATTTCGTGTCTCCTGCGTTATTCAAATTTATAAATAGCTTATTGATAATTAAATTATATATCATTTTATAGGAAATTTTATCGGCAACCAAAAGATATTATGAGATTAAAAGGAGAAAACAGCAGAATAGGTTTTACTTTAGGATTTAATGAAGTATTTTAGTTAATACAATTTCAGAATACTGGAACCAATGGAAACTGTTGTGTTTCTTCAGCCAATAGTCATTGGATGGCTCAAGATTGATATCTTATTATTATTCTGCATTTGGCGAAAGTTTTGGGGATGTCTTTTGATTTGGGAGATGTCTACTGATGTTCACATGGCGAAATCGAGAATGTTAGTGGCAACCAGGAAATTCAAGGAATTACTGGAAGGAATTAGGTTCGGATGATTGGGGTTTCACAGCCCAAGAAGAATTATTGCTACATTCCACCAAACAAGATAAAAGAGAAAAAGAAACAAAAATCAATAAACCGAAGATAAAAAAAATTAACTTTTAAATAGGATTAAATTATCCAGTGAAAATGAAATAATAGGTGGTGCAAAGGAATAATGAGATGAAAGATATCCGAGTGTAAGCGGTTCTGACGGTAATTGAAAAGAGTTAAAATAAATGTGACATTCACAATTAAAAGTTGGACAATGAATTAAATATTTATTCAGAGTCAAAATGGTGTAAATTGCAAATAGGTCAGTCTTCCGCCCAAAGATGAGAAGAATGTCTAATAAACCCGTGGCCTAGGTGGAGTCGAGCAAGTTAAAATACATTCCTTGTAATTCCTGAAATAAGATAACTACCATGAATCAACAACATACTTGATCCGAAAACATTTGTTGTGAATGTGTTCTAACAAAGATTTATGGCCCTGTCACCGATGAAGAAACATTACTGGTATGTATTCTATGTATTATCAAAAGTAACAGAAAAAAGTATAGAAGTTTAATGGTTTTAATGGTGCTACCAGGTCGGCCAGTAAACATTACTGGCCGACCTGGTAGCACCATTAAAATCACTGCTCCTGATGCCAACATATCCAGGTATTCAATATAAAATGACTGTAGGTGTGGCTGCCAGACGATGGAGGTGTTGGAGGAACTTGAAGAGAAGAGTATTAAGTAAAGTGTCACCGAGATCATAGCTTTTAGAGATCTAAGTGAATGAATGAGTGTACGGCACACGTCGATGATGATGCACAGCAACTATGTGGTCCAAGGCAAGATTATAATCTCAGCTAATAGATAATATGATGTCGCAGTAAACCATGGCTCATCTCACTGAATTTTAAAACTTCGGATCATGTGTGAAGACAAGCACAAACTTGCATCTCGATGGCTGGTGAAGAGAATTAAAATCACGTAGAAACCCCCAATTTCACGCAGTCAGGCGTGAAAGCATTTCATTTCCTGCAAAGAAAAGTAGCTCAGGAAGGGGAAACAGTTGGCCATGGTGAAAGTGACTCAGCTGATGGCCGGCAATGCTATCAATACTGAGATAAAAATATCTTAGGTAGCCTGAAACAAAAAAACTGAAAAAACAAATGGCAGTCAGTGCAATGATAATAAAGTGTCTCCCACTTGGGAAGAAAAAAGTACATCAAAGGTTCCTCCTGCCTAGTAGGCACGAGCTGTCCAAAAAGTCTGGGTCTTACTAAGAGTCTCCACCCCGGGTGCCGATCGAGCTTGGATCTTTATATCCTTGCACATTTGCAAACCGGGGAATAGATTAAAGTTAGGTTTCTTCCGGTGGTTAGCTTTCCTTCTATAGGACTGCTGCCATGTGAGGCCGGGGTTGAGGTGCGCCTATAGGGCGTATTCCTTGCCCCCGGCTCTAGATAGTCATGGCTTTTCTTAAACCAGGTAGTGCTGTCAGGCGGAACCGGGAATTGCCGTGGTTGCACAAGATCGCAACATAGAGATCAATTCCCGTGGGCGACCGAAGATTCGTCTCGTATTTTCCACTAGGACGGCCACGTCAATAAGCATCCGCAGTGTAGATACGAAAACAATTGCCCACCCCTGCTGTAGGAATTACTTCTGGCAGCAAGGAGATAAGGACTATTCTTCGGCCTAAACATAAAGACTCGGGACCAGTGATATACGAAGGCTATCATGTGTACATTGAGGACCTGATGGTGAAGAGAATCCAACATCATCACCACCAAATCCTGGGCCCATGCGTAAGCCTGGGATCCATAGTCCAGTTTTGACCAGACAAATGTACAATACGTGTGGTGCATAGAATCTTGCTCTATTCCCCAGGTCTGTCAGAACCTTTCCCTCAGGATCTTCATCAAGGTGTCTTGAGTGCTACGCTTTTCAGTCGAGATAAATTCTATCACTAGACAACGTCTTCCAGCCATAGCTACACTGACTCACCTAGATCTTTAAAGGTTTTGATCTCAATGAGTCCTCGGCATCACTCTGTAGTCTTTAATATCCACCAACACCTCCATCATCTAGTTGCCACATCTACCATCATGATCTGTTCCCTCTACGTTGCTGACTTTAGCAACTTTCTGCTTCTTCCAGTATGAGAGTCATTCAATGACAACTGAAAACTGGCAGTAATAACCTCTCTTTTGTGCGATGGTAAATGGGATTTGGCTTTCCTCACAGAAAGCCATTTACATGACCTTCTGCCCAAAACATAATCTTCATTAGGACACTGAGCTGAAACTCGGAGATTTTTTCCTTCCTATTGGGCTGAGACTAGGTTTGTTGGTCTCATTCTCGACCAGAAATTTACATTTTAAATTCACATTCGTTATATCAGTCCATATGCATTTTGGGATCTGCGAAATATCCCACCGAAAACTTCATCATTTTCAACTTCATATTTTTGTGATTTGTATTTTCCGCAATGCAAAGAAATAAAGCAAAAATTGTCGGGAGGGGCTTCTATCAGTTCTAAGAATGCTTATGTCAAAAATTAAACTTGGTATAACAGAAACTGTTATCATAATCACAAGTTTAATAGATTTTTACTTTATTTATCTTTATAAAATTGTATGATACAAAGTATTTTATTTATTTCTGTGTAATGCCAAATATTTATTTTGTTAAATCCATTTTGAATAGGATTGTACTTTTGTTCCTGTTAAATACAGAAAATATAATATATATATGGTAGATAAAGATATATGCATTTGTTTATAAGTGTTCCGCCAAATATTTCCCACATTTGAAATTGTTCCGCCACCCAAGGAAAATTTGAAAATACTTCAATAAACACAACGTTTTAGTTACCAGAATGCTATTTCAAGGCTCATACAAAAGTCACATAATTATGCTATCCAGATAACCGGTACCCTTCTAGTTCAATACGTGCCAGATAACAACGTTTACTGTGTATTTGATTCTGCTGATAATAATTCGGTTAAACGAATGCGAACCTGTGCCCAACAGGTATAACGGATAAAGGCAAGTATTTTTTTTTTCTACACACGAGAAGCATTTAAATATTCCATCGCATGCTTTCAACTCTGATGCCCATTGCGATATTGATCTCTCTTTTTTGAATATTATTATTTGCGGAAAGCCACTTTCATAAATAATCAAATGCCAAACAAAATATGGTGTGATAGCAAATAGTTACATCTATCATTAGGTTTGAGTATCCTGCGTCATAAACGTTCCACTATCTTAGTAATATGCTAATTTGCATTATCAGATCACTGTGACAAGTGACTGCTGAACAGGTCTGCTTTCCTTAACTAAATGAGATTTTTATGCTTTCAGCTTATTTGGAACATTCACCATGGATGTCATCGTTAGCAGCGCATTTGGAGTGAAACTTGATTCTCATAAAGATCCGAATAATGCTTACGTTGTCCACGCTCGAGAGATGTTCTCCACAGATACTAGTTGGAGAGTTGGACTTCTACGTACGTATTTCAAATGAAAAATGAAATAGCACAACTGTTGTAACATTTCTACCAATAAGAAAGACGTTGGAAATCTTTCTTGTTTATGCTCTCTGCTCAGTGAAATTCCTAACAAATAAGAAATCCACTCGTAAATCGAATGCCTTTAAGTGCCATTTCAATTCTTTATATTGGCAGAATGTTAAATAATTCGATTCATTACTCTCATTGCTTTACTTTCTTTTACCTACCTTCAATACTTAATCGAAATTGTGCTAAAAAATTATAAATTTTATTCAGCAGAAAGTAAAAACTTAAACTTAATTTATGATTACATTTGATGCTAAAAAAGGAAACTAAACCAAATACACAAATCATTTGGAGTTTTGGAATAATCCTGTGACCTAATAAGAATTGAATAGTTATTAGGCACAGGACTTCAACTGATTTTGACGAAAAACCTGTGTTTACTCTGGAATAGGAACCGAACCTACGATCCCCTGAGAAGAGATGTGTATATCGTCCAATATGGTTCCATATGTGTTTGTTGGAATCATACCCAGTTCAACCAATTCTGGGGACCGCAACATCTCAGGATTTTGGAGCCCCTCCTGCTACCAGAATTCAATCATAAATAAAACTAGAAGAACGCATATCGCCTCTAGTACATATGAAAAATTCAGGGTGATTATAATTAAACTGACAGTACTCAGCGATGTAGAGAAAGATCTATTCGACAAATAAAAAAAAAATAGTTAGTGTAGTGCCACCAGGTGGCGTGGGTGCGCTAAAATAAAGAAAATACAAAGTTGAACAAACATAACCTTTATTTTACAAATCAAGATGCTCAATATACGAACCATTCGTACGCAAAATGTGCTGGAAACGTAATACGGCATGGCCCATAGTTGCTAGAAACATGTCTTGGGGAATGTCTGCAACATGCTGTGTTATTCTTGCCTTCAGTTCAGCAAGCGATTCATCATTGCCTTGGTAAACTCGGCTTTTCAAATAACCCCATAACCAAAAATCGCATGGGTTTAGGTCGGGGGAAAGGCGCCAAGCATTGGAAAACGTTCGACAAATTATTCTATCCTCACCTAATGTGGTATGCAACAATTGGGTTGCCGTACGTGCAATATGGGGTGGCGCCCCATCTTGCATGAAAGTTATGGAATCTAAGCAATTTCTTTCTTGCAAAGCCAGAATAATCTTGCGGCGGAGAAGATCTGTGTAATGTGGCCCATTTACCGATCGACGCATAGGGTCTTGAGGCGTGATCTCCTCAACAAAAAATGGTCCGATTATAAAGTTTGCGTAAACCCGCACCATACAGTTACATAGTCGGAGTGTATGGAACACATTGCTTTCTGCAACCGGCCGCTGGCCTCTATCCGGAGCCACACCCAACTAGCAGGTTTTTTCGAATTTCTGTATCATATTCTTCAGTCCATTTAACGACAAAGGTCCTTTCCTTAAATTTTTCAGACGACGATATTCGAGTAATGCAGCGGAGGCATTATTGACGTTTTGTTAAAAGAATTTCACTTGCAAAGCTCGGTCCTTCTTGCAGATACACATGGTTCCTTCTAGCGATTACTTCTTCTTCTACGTAACAGAACAATGAGAGGTCTTTTCGCAGGCTTTCTCAAGAAATGTTTTAGAAGAGTTAAAAGTAGATTAAATGAGATTTAAACAATATTATTTGTTTTCTGTTATGTTTTATCTTTCTTATTTCTAGTTTTTCAGTTTTTTAATTTTTTCATTTTCTAATTTATATATATTTTATTTTTTATTTTTTTTTCTTTTAATGTCTATTTTCCATTTTTCCATTCATTTTTTAAAGATCCCTTTTTTTAAATTAAATTTAAATTTAATTTTTTTAATTTTATCTGTAACTTTTTTTATATTTTTTACCATCTTTTATTATTTTTCTTTAAATTATATTTCAAAAGGGAGTTTGAATTAAGAATTTCAGTAATAAGTTAATCACTTCTAAGTTTTTAAATTTTGAAAAATGGTTTAATATAATATTAATTTGAAAATCCATAATTCCCAATTCTTCAAGAGATTTTAAAAATTCCTGCCTCTATTGATTATATTGTGTACAATTTAATAGGATGTGGTGTGTTGTTTCTGGTGTATTACAATATATACAATTTGGTGAGTTTATTAGTTTGACTTTGTATTTTAAATCATTAAGCAAAGCACTATTGGTTCTAAGTCTAAAAATAATTTTGCTTTGTTTGCGAGAATATGTTAGGTTTTCAATTTTAGAAAGTTTGTTTGAAATATAATATCTAAAATCATTTGCAATGGGGGCATGTGTAGTGAAGTATTTTTCTGTTAAAATGAATTCTAATTTTTTTTTATTTCTGCTTTAATATTTGTAAAAAAAGGAAGTTTTCTTTAGTTTGATTAAGGGTATGAGCATTTTTGACTATGGTGTCTATACGTTCATTTTCTGAAATTCCAACGTGACTTGGAATCCATTGCAAGGTGATATGATTTTTTTTTGTATATTGTTTGCATTTAGTTCTAAAATTGTTTTGATATAATAATTATAGTCTGAGTAAAGGTATTCTTGTGATAATAATTGTAATGCTCCTTTAGAGTCTGAAAAAATAACTATATTTTGATTTACAAAATTTAATGTAATCCAACTGAAAGCTTCAATAAGTGCCATCATTTCAGCGTGGATAATTGGCATGGTGTGTATAAGTTTGAATGAACTTGAGTAATTTTTATTTGGGATATAAATAGCTGCAGTTAATGAATTGGATTCCCTTAAGAGAGATCCATCTGTAAAGATCTTAAAGAATGACTCAAATTTTTCATGACAGTGTGCTTGAAAAAGTGTGACAGCTACCTCTTTAGAGACATTTTGTTTTGAGTATAGATTTGGAATCTCTAAATTAATTTTGGGTTTAGAAAAAATCCAATCAGGGATGATGTTGGGGATGTCTCCTTTTAAAGTGACATTAGAAAAATTTTCAAAAATTTTTAATAATGTTGTTTCATTTCTAATAATTTTAAAATAAGGACCATATTTAAATTTTTTATAAAAGGGATGATATGGTAATTTAAAATGAAGTTTAAAAAAAATTTGAGAATTGAAATTTTATATCTAATTTCGATGGGTGATTCCCCGTTTCTGCAATTATTGAAGTCGTTGGACAAAATGTGGGAAGTCCTAAAGCAATTTTGATTCATATATTTTGTAATGAATTTAATTTTTTAAATTTATTGTGAACTGGTCTAGAAATAAATTCTAATCCAAATTCAAATTTAACACGAATTAAATTTTTGTAAAGATTTATTAGATGAAATTATGGAGTGCCTTTATGTTGAAAGACAAAATATTTGAAACGATTTAGAAGCTTTAGGCCTGTATGGTGTATATTTTCCAGTGGTGATTCCAATTTAATTTAGAGTCTAGATGTATGCCGAGGATTTTGCATTTAGACAGCTGTTTGATATTTAGGTGTCAATTTTTAAAGCATATTGAGGTGAATAATTATTTTTTTTGTAAAAGGGAATACAGAAGGTTTTAGAAATATTGATGTTTAGGTGCCATTGCTTACAATATTTTACAAGTCTGTTTAATTGTTTTTGAAGGTTTTGTTGCAGTGTATAATCATATTTGTCTGAGGCCCAAAATAATAAATCTTCCGCATATGTGATAAAAGTAATATTTTTGTAAAATATTTTTTGAATGTCTGCTAGATAAAAATTAAATAACATTGGGGAAAGGATCGAACCTTGAGAAGGCCCTCTTTTAATAGGAAATTCTTTAGAAAGATTGGAATCAATTTTGACCTGTAAAATTCTGTTTTGTAAAACATTAGAGATGTACTGAATAAATTAGTACTTAAATTAGCCTTTAATAATTTGTGTATCAGTCCAGTAAGCCAAACGGAATCGAAAGCTTGTTTAAAGTCGATTGATACCAATAATAGAGTTCACTTTTTTTTATTTGCTAGGTTGATATTTTGTAAAAGTAGGGATATGCACTCTTTTGAGGAGCAGTTTTTCCTAAATCCAAAAAAGGAGAAAGGGAAAAAATTTTTTGGACTCAAAGAACCAATGTAGTCTTTTGAAAAAAAAACGTTGAAAACGTTTTATAGCATTTGAAAGTAGTGATGTGGGTCGGTATGAGGTAATTTCATTAGCCGGTTTTCCATTTTTGAGTAACAAAACAATTTTAATGTTTCCATGATTTAGGCAGTTCCTGATTTTCCCATATTTTATTAAAAATTTCTAATAGAGTATCTCTCCAGGTCTTTGGCATGAATTTAAATATTTTATTTGAAATGTTATCGGCACCTGTGGCCGATTTAAAATTTAATTTCTTAATGGCATATCTGAGTTCCGAGGAAGTGAATGGTTGATATAAGATTTGTCTGTCATTTCTAAAATATTTTAGTTGGTTTATAACATTATCAAAGAAATGAATTGTCAAAGAAATGAATGATGAGATCTACTATTAAGTTACCTGAGATATGATTGGAATCGATTTCATTTACAATGTCACTTGGAGACAATGCTTTCTGTCCCATTTCATTACTTTTTTGTTTGTTAGACATTTTAGTTATCTGAGCGTAGGATTTAAGATTAGTAGGTTTGTGCACTTTTGATGTAACGTCAGTCGTTGTCCGTTTACTGGGCCTTTTTTGACCCATTACCTCAAGTGGAGTAACAGTAGAAGTCTTTGACGTTGAAGGTCAACACATATCACTGTTCTTTTCATTTGATAAATTATGTACAGTTTGTTGTTTTTTAGAGTTTATTTTTTCCGATATATTGTGCTTATCATATCCATGTAGTACAGACAAGCTTTGTTTAGTGTATTTCTGTGTTTCTTGATCATCAAAGTCTGTTTCATCATCCGAAACGAAAGTTGATTTTCCTTCTGGTTTTGACGGATTGAAATCCTGATTCATGCGGACCTTACTGAGAACTATTTCCTTTTTCGCTTGGTAGAAGGCCGCTGCCAGCATATTTGCATCGTATTTTGTAGTCGCATGGCCCGACATGCTATTCTTTTGATTGTAAACGATAGTCCGCAGCACACACAGTTTAAATGATAATTACACCAACACTAAAATCCATTTATCGGCGAAAGCACTTTTCACTCGAGACATTGAAAAACGGGTCATTACTCTTTGGCTTCAAAGGCCAAACTCCCCTCTCTCTCTAGCGATTACAGGGAAGACATCACATTTTATAGTGTGCCTCATGCGACTCTCAAGTGTGATTGGCTGCAATGTCACGAGAAATTAGCATGTTCTAGCACGTTTTTAACGCACCCACGCCACTTGGTGGCATTACACTAATTAATTCTTTTTATTCGCAAATTCTCTTCCCCATGTTCTTATTAAGATATCCACCATTTTTCGCTGTGATCCGTCGTGTAGATCCTTCTCTACATCGCTCTGAGTAATGTCAGTTTAATTATAACCACCATGTATATTTCTGGGGCGTGGGTTGCTCAGTCGGTAGCGCGCCAGACTCGTAATCTATAGTTCCCAGGTTCGACTCCCAGCTGGGTCAGCGTTGAGATTTATCTCCGCAAAACTCCCCGCCCTGCCCACGATCAGTAGGGAACACCGATGGGCTTGGAAACGCCGCCGTCCGTCGGATGGACGTCAAGCCGTGGTACCGTGTGCAGGAGAGACATACGCCGTAAAAAAAACCAAATCAATGGATGGCCTTGACGGGAGGCTACCATCTCTCCTAACAACTCTTCCAGTAGGTCCCCTCCCCCAACCTTCTCTGAGCGTTAGGGGTCCTTGTGACCTGGCCATTTAGCCCATTGTGTGCAAAACAGTGCCGCTAAGAGGTAAAACAATCCAACCCAACCTGTATATTTCTGCTTTTTGAATAAATTTTTTTATTTTGAACAAATTTCTGCTTTTTTCCACCTCCCTGGGTGTCAGGGGGCAACTTATTGTTGCCAATGCCAAACTTGTGACATTCACATTCCACCACCAAAATTTCAAATTTCTAGCATAAATACATCGTTTGCAATATTCGTTTAAAATTTTGCATTTTTCAACTTTTTCCAAAACTTTGTCCAAAAACATGACCAAAGTTCCATCTCAACGCACGTTTTATGAATTCATTAATGAAGCATTTACACTCTTCAAATCAATTTGGTGATATGGAAGGGACGGAGTGGCTTACTCGGTACCGTGTCAGGCTCGCAATCTGCGGTTACCAGTTTCGAATCCGACCTAGGCCATCGTTGAGATTTATCTCCTCAAAACTTTCCGCCTTTCCAGTGGTCAGAAGGATACACCACTGGGCATGAAAAGATTGCCGTCCGTCTGATGGGACGTTAACTGTGTCCTCATGATCGGAAGAGCCATACTCTGTGCATGTTAAAGAACACTCTTGATGGTCTTGAGGGAGACTACCATCTGTCTCCTAATAGCTGTCCAGAGGGTCCCCAACCTTCTCTTCGAGGTCCTTATGACCTGGCCATTTGGCCCACTGCTTGCAAACATGCGCCGCTCAGAGGTAAAACAACAACAATACTAGCTGATCACCAAAATATGAAGACTGTTGAGAGATGATGGTGTGTACTCTTCACAGCTCATCGATTATTCAATCTTGAATCGAACATATGACATCTTTGTTTCTCTGTAGGAACGAGTCGGTAATTGGTAGAAGAGGCTTGATGGTATTGTTCTATCAGGATATTGTTGATCGACGTATATTGTCTTAATTTTGACTCTTAGTATAGCGATGTTTATTAAATTATCTTAATTTTTAATAATAATACCATATTGTCAGTCTAATATCCATATTCAAATTTATCGTTATTTGCATCACAATTTATTCAACAAATGCTATAATTTCCAGTGGTAGCTCCCGCTTTAATGAAATTGTTCAAGGTCTCTGCGTTTTCATCTAAAGGAACTCAGTTCTTCCAAGAAGCCACTCTGGAGATCGTCAAGCACCGCAGAGAGAAAGGAGAGGTAAGAATATTACTTACTTAAAAGAATATCAGAAAAATAAGCATAATTTCCAAACTAGAGAAGTACGCTAAGCTGCTAGTTGAGTAAAGAATCAAAAAGATTTTACTTCTCTACTGTCATCTATCATTTTACTAGTGTTTCGTTTAAAAAAATGAAAGAATTTTGATTAAACTTTATGTGGTGACTCATAAAGGCAGAAACATAAAACCGGACCTTCCTCTAGCACTTTGAGTTTAATCCCTAAAGATGGATAAATTTCCTTCTCTTTAAACTTATGAATTATACATGGGGCAGAATCCATCGTAAAGTGTGAAAAATTCTGTCGTGAATTTTGTCAGGAAAAAAATATTTTTATAATAATTGCAGGAAAAGAAATAACCCATAATGTTTTTTTTTTTCGAAACTTCAGTGCAACAGATAAATATAGCAGAAAAGCAACTTCTTAACTCTAACTTCGCTAGCAGTTACATGTAAAAGAGCTGAACATGGTACCTTTTCTCAAATGGATGATCAAAATCATCGAAAATGTTTCTGTCGGGAGGAAGGTAGAGGCCAGATAACAAAGCCTTTAGTTTTTAAAAGCCAGATAACAATTGTATATCTCTATGTGAATTTTAATTTTGCCTATTTAATAACTTTTAAATATTATATTCAAGATAGGACATATATATATATTCGCGATTTTGAAGTTTCATATTATATTTCACCTTATTGATAGCGCAAGGGGATGTGTTCCTCTTACTACAATTTTATGAAGCACTCTTGCTTATCTGATCTAGTGATCGTCTCTTGACCATAGGTTCGAAACGATTTCCTTCAGCAGTTGATGGATGCATCCAATGAACAAGAGGTTGAAGTCAATCCTAAAGAAGATCCCAAACTTCAAAATGATTATGGACATGAAGAAGGAAACGAGAACGTTTTCTCTCAGAAATATAAAAACAAAGGTAAAAAAATATCAGATATATTGATCCATTTCATGTATTTTATGATGTACTAAGTTTTTTCTTTTTTATAACAATATATAATAAATGTTCTAGAAGAAAAGGAAGTATTCGGTTTATTCTTAAACTGGAAGTAGTTAGATAGTGAAAATTTTTAAACTTGTATGGTTTACATACAAATTTAAAATGCGAAATATTTCAACTAAGTTCAATGAATCTTTGTAGCGAAGCTTAACTGTAAAATATTATCCTTCCGTTATTATTCGAATCATTGCGATTACAGAGTGTTGGCAATGCATGAATAAACAATAAACTGATTGAATGGCTTTCCATTTAGGAGTTGGAAAATCGAATAGTGCACAGATTCTGTACATCATTAGCAATACATTATTTAGTTACTTTTGATATAAGAACGTTATTCTTCCAAGCTTTAGTTTTTCCTCTACAATGTTCCGTCGATCATCATTCTTCACTCAATACTGATTCTCCCCCAAATGAATACTAGAGAAGTACTCTTTTCTGAAGACATCGTTTCAAACTTTAAATTTTCATTCTAGAATAAAAGTTATTAATTTCAGAAGTGGTACTATTTCTATTTGTCAATATATATATATATATCAATTAAATGTTTCTTTACATTTCGTGTTTTCTTTATAAATTTCAAAAATAACTATATATGTATATAAGACTTTTCATTTTATCCTTTAAAATTTCTTGTCTTGTTATAGCCTTTAAAAATTCCTAAAAGCGCTTTTCTCTTGGCTTTATTTAACGAGTTTTTTTCGTTTATGTAGGAAAGATGTCATTCAGATTACCAATTATATTGTTCCAGATCATATTTGGGGAAATTTCAAATATGCATTACATATGCAAAGTATACAAATATAATTATTGTATACTTTGCACTCGTAATATATTTCGTGACAAAGTATATCTGCATACTTAATTATATCTGTGTATCGAGGTCATACTACTGTGGCTCTCTTCAACAATACATGTCTCAGTGCTAGATCGCTAGTAACAAACAAAGTAAAAGTTTATAATTTTATAAGATTTGTTAAATTGTTTATATCTTTCTTTTGTGTTTATCGATATATGTAATTTATGAATACAAAATTTAATGTGTATATATATATATGTTTTATTTTATTACCATTGTTATACTATAACTATAATTTTATCTATCTACACAAGGGGTACTCCAGTTACATACACATTTCCAGGGTGTACGTTAAGCATAAAAGGTTGAGAACCACTGATATAGACAGTTATGAAGTAGGCAATAGACGCAGATGCTGATAAAGCTTTGAAGATGCGGATAAGACTTTTGCTGATGATACGCACAGGGCTCTAGTAATTTCATCAACCCTTCGCTACTTGTGTAGATTTAATTTTGAAATAGGCAAAGAAACTTCAAATCGTAATATAGGGCCATTATTAAAGTCGGTAATGTATTTAACCTCATTACAAACAGTGGGAGTAGAACTAAACAAGAAAACTAACAAAATCATTTAGAACATCTTTGAAATGCTCAGAACCCATGACATAATCTACATCTTCAATAGCCTTTCCAACCTTATCCCTTAACATTTTATGCCATTCTGTTTCTTCCCACATGAATGATTAACCATCTGATAGAATTTTCTGTTGTTTTAGACATGCCAATGCAGTCAAGCTATCAAGACAAATATTCCGTCCATATTTATTTCTATCAACCAATCAGATGAAACCAATGTGAATATATACAGGGTGTCTCAAAAATATAGGTACAAACTTTTAGGGGAGGTAGATAACATCTAAAGGAATGAGAATTGCATAAGAACCCATAACCGGAAACGTCATGGGAAAGTGGTAGCAGAGGTACAAGATCTGAAAGAACACAGGACAGTGATTAATGGGAAAACATTTATTGGACATAAGTATTACAAATGGCGTACTAGATGATACATTTCATAATATTACAGCAGATGCTCGAAGTATGAGACGCGAGTCAATGCACCGACGGAGCATTGATTGCCGGACACGGTCGAACATACCTGGAGTTTCTTTGATAGTAGCAGCAGCGGAGACGAGCCTTGCCACGAGATCCATGTCAGATTCCACAGGCGATTCATACACGGTAGCTTTGAGGGCCCCCCACAGAAAGAAATCAACCCTCGTTAAATCAGGTGAGCGTGGGGGCCAGGCAACTGGTCCAGCACGCCCAATTCATCGTTGCCCAAAAGACATGTTCAAATGCGCACGAACACACCTTCCATAATGGGGAGGCGCCCCATCATGTTGAAACCACATGTTGAGTCCCACATTTGCTGGAACATGGGCAAGTAAGCCTGGTAAAACCTATTCCAGAAAGATCAGATATTTCACGGAGGTCATGCGGGATGGTAAAAGGTATGACCCGACTAAGCAGTCGCCAACCAAACCTGCCCACACATTTAGTTGCGAAACGATGTTGTGCCGCATGTGTGCGCATATCGTGGGGGTTCTCGTGAACCCATAAATGCGCATTGTGCTGATTGAATACGCCATCCAGAGTGAAACTGGCCCCATCAGTAAACTAAACATAAGCTGGGAAATTAACATCTTGGGCACTTTCTTGGAGATACCACTGTGCAAAACGCACACTTGCAGGATGATCTGCGAGAAGTAACTGAACCCTTTGGAGATGAAAGGAGTGTAAGGACTCACCGTGCAAAACACGCTGTACACTGAAACGAGACACTCCTAAGGCAGAGGCAAAGGCATGTGTGCTGGTACTAGGATTAGTCTCCACGGCATCCAACACACTTCTTCCATGGCGGGAGTACGCGTCGATCGTGGCCTGCCCTCACTTCTGCTACCTCTTAATGACCCATAATCGCACAAATTTTGATGTGCACGCGCAAACAAACGGTGGCCCGGTACATGACTGTGTGGGAAGCGTTCTTGATACATTCGTTGAGCTGCTCGCCCGTTGCCCTGAGCTGTTCCATACACTAAGTGTTTGTCTGCCAGCTCCCTGTTCGAATACCTTTGCATGCTCTTCGTCAGCTGACTACCGCTCGAATGAGGTAATCCGAAATTTCCCCTCTAGCGCACTGATGAACAGAGCCGCCTATTGACTTACGGTTACGTTTCCGGTTATGGGTTCCTATGCAATTCTCATTCCTTTAGATGTTATCTACCTCCCCTAAAAGTTTGTACCTAGATTTTTGAGACATCCTGTAAATGTGCCAGTGCTTATTGCAGGTGTTAGTTATTCTGAAATCATTTATAATCAACTTTCAAACGATCCTTTAGAAATTTATTAAGCTCGCTGCAATGTGCTCTGTTAGGGCTAGTAGGGTGTTGAATCAGTTTTTCCTTGAACTTCATTCTTTCATAAATAAGCTCCAATGTTTTATTACTCAAATGACTTTGTCTCTCCTCTGCTCCTTTTTACCCAAAAGAGTACTTTTAGCATCAAGAAAAGCCTGTTTAAATTGATCCTATTCTTCCTAGGCTTAGGTAGTAAGTAACATACAGTTGTCATAATGACTATGTAACCTGTCATGGTAGGCATTGTTATATCGGAGTCTTTCAGAGTTTCAGTGTTAAAGATAATTTCTCTTAAACTTGCACAACATTTCTTAAGCTTCATTCGCAAGACAGTTTTGACAAGATGTGGCTCCAATTGTGGCTCTCCTATTTGACATGGTATTCATAACAAAACTAGAAAATTTGCTGTCAATTAATATAAGATCCATATTTATTTCTATCAACCAATCAGATGAAACCGATGTGAATATATAAATGTGCCGGTGCTTATTGTAGGTGTTAGTTATTCTGAAATCATTTACTAGGAAGGAAGGAATCTCACTACAGTGATAATCATTTGTAGTAATTAGGCAGATGTAAAATAATCCATCCTTCCACATCCCAGATTCGAATTAAATAACCCAAGGTAGCCGTCCTTTGGCCGAGTGGTTAGCGGGCTTGGCTACTAATCTAAAGGATCTGGGTTCGAGCCTCGGGTAAGGCATGGATGTCCGTGTTGTTCTTCTGCTGAGGTCCTGCCAACCTCACAGACCTTCTACTATGGCATATAAACCGACAGGCTCCTGTGAGACCTCTGTGGCAAGCAGCTGCTTGAGGGGGGTATTTATTTTTTTATATCACTTGATATGTGATTATATAAACTTCATTCTTGTCTGTATAAATAACACATGAGCGCCCCGACACTTAGAACCACGTGGCAAGGCTTCATAGTACAACCATTATAACCTTAAACAAGTGTGAATAATCAGGAGATCCAAAGTTCAAGACCGGAAGGAGGAAGAGTGGATTTTTTCCGCACTTGTCAAATTATTCATAATCGTTATATGAGATACTGTCAAAATATTTTATGTATATACTAATATCATAACATTTTATGTATGAAAAATAATGCTCATCAATATTTCCTGCAGATAAGCTATTAGGCTTGCGGGTCAAATATAAAAAATCTCTCTTATCTGTGTTTCATGCGATGAGATGATGATGAATGATATATATATATCTAAACAAATATTAAGTATACTTATCTGTAGGAGACGTTTCCCATTTCCAATGCAACTGCCTTTCTCTTGCAAATTCAGAATCTCTACGTTGTAATACTTTGAGGACATCAAGAGAATAATCTCTGCGCAGTCACCTCACATTCTAAGTGCCTGTGAAAAGGTGTTTAGTAGGATTTTTAAACAACCTAGTGAAATCTCTAGGTTGTTTAGTGAAATCACTAGGTTTAGTGAAAGAGCTAGGGTCAACAATGTAAAACAGCCGCGTTATCGCAGGCACAAGGCAATGACCCGTCCAGCACCTTTAAAGAATTAAGCTACCTACGCCAGTAAGAATTACCTCCATTGTAGGATTGGTGATGCTTCTAGCAACAGAATTTCAGGTACTCTCACGACTTATGATAATGACTATCCACCAGCTGATATAAATACATCTATTCGCTAGGAGTATCACCCCACAAATAAGCAGAAAACAGAGCGATAGATTTTCATTCAGCAGAATCCCACCATTGTGTAGTAAGTTAAATATGCGTAATCGTGCTCAATGCCATTAGACAGTTCAGTCAGTACCAAGACTCTCCGACATTAACCACTCCTCAAGTCCAGATCGATTGAGCACACCGATCTAGCACCCTCCCCTTGTGATCCCTTTCAGAAGGAAATATCTCTTTGAAAGGTATTAACATCCTACACCACACGAAGGTGGTGTCGGACTTTAAGTGTTAGGCCTAGACGGTTCTGTGCATCATCACAGGGCATTGGTACACTGCTCCTCTTCCAGTGCATTCCTAGGTACCATTTACAGGTTACTCAGCGATATTCTTTGAGCAAAAGTTAATTTTATTTTCTTAACTAATACATTTGTGAGCTTACAACTTCAGTTCAGTATATCAATATCAGAAGGAATTTAATATTGGAAATTAAGTTATGACCAATGAAGACTGAATTTTTTGTTACACCGACGAGAAATTCATTTTCTCTGTTTAAAACCGCTTTTTCTCTGCTTTTCGTCAATGAAAGATTCTGTGGTCCACGAGACTTGAGTTTGAAAAGTATATATATATATTTCCTTTGCAATTGATAACAAGCGAGAGTTGGGTTGTTTTACCTCTGAGCAGCACTTTTTGCACACCATGGTCTAAATGGCCAGGTCACATGAATCCCGAAGGCTCAGAGAAGGGGACCCACTGGAACAGCTGTTGGGAGACAGATGGTAGCCTCCCATCAAGGCCATCCTGCGTGTTCTTTAAGGTGCACAGGGTATGGCTCTCCCGCACACGGAGACACGGCTTAACGTCCCATCCGAGGGACGGCGGCCTTCTCCAAGCCCATCGGTGTCCCTTACTGACCGTGGGCAGGGCGGGGCGTTTTGCGGAGATAAATCTCAACGCTGACCCAGCTGGGACTCGAACCTCGGAACTGCAGATTATGAGCCTGGCGCGCTACCGACTGAGCCACCCCCCGCCCCATACAACAAAGGAGAGAAAAGTGCTTTATTTAAGTTTTCTATTTCACCAAGAAATTTCAAATTCATTGCAAGACGAAAATAAATGAAAATTATCTTATTTAAATGAGCATAACTGAACAGTTCATAGTCTGCAATCTGCGAACGTTAACCTCAGTGCCAAATAAGAGCTCGACTGATATGGAATATTTCTCCATATATAATCGATTCGAATGTTTTCACAATTAGATATTCTTTAAGATATACACAAACAGCTAAAGAAAGTCATCGTTTGAAATTATTTCCCCTCTTCGATTTTGAAATCAATGTTCGCCAATACGACGTTTTACTAGTCGAATTATAACTATTTGTGGAAAACGTTTAAGGTTACTCAAATAATCAATTTACATTCATTTCATGACTTTACACCACAAAATACTTGTGCACATTATATTAAGCCACTATCTATACATCTAATGCCCTCTCTCTTCCTGCAGGCCTTTCCAACGATGAATTAGTGGCACAGTGTGTTCTTTTCTTTCTTGCCGGCTACGAAACTACGTCGTCCACTCTTACTTTCATTGCCTATAATTTGGCACTAAATCCCGAGTGTCAAGAACAGCTCATCAGGGAAGTGGATGAAGTTACAAAAGATAAGGTAGGATGATATTTTTATTCACTTACTTTTTATGTTACGTTTGGAAACATGTCTTAGGATATATAATATGAGGTCGTTAGAACAGATGAGAAAAAGTTTTGAAAAATAGACATTAAAAACCTCCATAGACAAATAAGAAGTTGATGCCGTACTGGATCGCATTCGTAGATTACCATCGAGTTGTAGCTAGAATTTGCATAAGAATTCGCATCACATATGCAGTGATTCTATAATAATAATAATTAATCATCATACACTGAGATGCCAATTTATTACGTACACCTAGTAGTATCCTGTTACATCTCCTTTGGCCTTCAGAAGAGCCCGAATTCGTCGGGACATAGAACTTACAAGATGCTTGATGCGTTGCACAGAAATGTTGAACCATGCGGAAATGATTGCATCGCACAGTTGCTGAATTTAAACGGTGGCACAATCTCGCTGCGAACACCCCTTCCACCTCATTCCAAAGATGCTCGAGCAATTTTATACTGGGGACTACGCACGCAAGTAAAGCAATGAAAACTCGTCTGCATGTTTCGGTGACGAAATGTGCCTTGTGATCAGATGCATTAAAATGCTGAACGTGTCGATCTGAGTGAGGATAAACTGTAGCCATGAAGGGATGAACTTTGTCGTCAACGATGTTCAAATACACGGTGGCATTCAGATGTTCTTTGACATTCCCCACAAGAGTTGTTTTTGGCTACAGGCACTTCAAATAGCCAACCGTTTTGTTTTGGTTTACTATGAACTACTTCTTAAGGTAATCATTGTGGAAGTTGATACAAGAACAGTATAATTTTAAATATGTAAATTTACCTTAAATTATGGAAATGATGAAGGTGTAAACCCCAGATTTGTGAACCTCAATTGAAACACGTTTTAAAAAATTTTGTATATTAAATATATTATGTAAATTATGTAAATAATCTCCTTCCTAACTAGTGATTCCGTACTGTAAACCAAAACATACCCAAACATCGTATAAGACTTTTAAAAATGTTTTAGGTCTATTTAATATAATTTATATAAAACAAATTTGTCTCAATGTTAGTTTTTCAACATAACTCTCTCTTTCATACTGAGATTAACATCAGCACAAAGGTAATTAAGTGTATTCACTAAATCAGTTTTAAAACACGAACATCTAAACATAGTAAATTTGAACTGTGATACTTGATATTATATTTATTTGAATATTTTTTCGCTCAAAAACATGAATTTGTTTTTTTTGTGTTTAAAATTAAATTGTTAAAATTTAACCTTTTATGTATTTTAAGCAGGTCATTCGCCATAGAAGCTTTTAGGTCAGACATGTTATCACTGAAATAAACAATTGCAGTGTCATCAGCATAACGCAGAAATGACCCATTTAAATTTATTTCACAAAAATCATTAATAAAAATAAAAAATACAATTAGACCCAACACTGAGCCTTGGGATCTCTTGATTTACCTCCTAGAAATTGCTTTGATGTCCATTAATCTTAACTGCTTGTTTTCTCCTCCGAAGAGATGTTCTAAACCAGTTAAGTGCATGATCTCTGATTCCATAATGAGATAGTTTATATAGCAATAAAGTAATAGTAAGAGTGTGAAATACTTTTCCTATATATAAAAATATTGCTGCAGTTTTTTCTTGGCATCAATGCTTTTCTAAATTTTTGCGTTAATTTTAATGTACACTGTTCAGTGCTTTTCTGTTTTAAGAATACAAATTCTTTATTAAAAAAAGTTTTATTTAAGAAACTTAAAAGTCTATGTTTATTTCACAATATTTTCAATAACTTTAGTAAGACTGGGTAAAATGGAAATAGGCCTATAGTTACTAATCAAATTCTTATCACTTGATTTATCAAGTGGCAAAATTTATCAAGTGGCAAATATTAACATCATAAAACATTACATGTTCAATTGAAATATTAATCATCCTTGTGACACTTGAAATATGATATTTAGCAGTGATCTTTAGTATTTCACTTTTGATTTCATCGAAACCTGGGGCTTTATTATTTTCCAGAGTCTGAATAGTTCTACCTAGTTAGTCTCATTTGAGATTTCTAAATACGTGGAATTTTGGAGGCAGATTAAAACATTTTGAAAATATAAAGAAATTGTTTCATCAGTATTAAATGTACCAAAGGTTGCTTTAATGCTGATGTAATTAGTTGTATATTTAGTTTTTTGTTTATTAGTTGTATATATATATATAATACTGATGTCATATAGTTGTAATAATATAATTAGTTGATAAAATTTCATTAATACCTTCAACTAATTACATTATGCTGTCACGGTATTATGGGGGTTTTCTTGTGTTTTTCTACTAAACAATTTATATAATTCCATTGTTCTTTACTATTTTTGGCAAAATTGTAAAAAAATATTAAATTGTTTCATCAGTATTAAATGTACCAAAGGTTGCTTTAATGCTGATGTAATTAGTTGTATATTTAGTTTTTTGTTTATTAGTTGTATATATATATATAATACTGATGTCATATAGTTGTAATAATATAATTAGTTGATAAAATTTCATTAATATCTTCAACTAATTACATTATGCTGTCACGATATTATGGGGGTTTTCTTGTGTTTTTCTACTAAACAATTTATATAATTCCATTGTTCTTTACTATTTTTACCAAAATTGTAAAAAAAATATTATATTCCTCTTTTGCTTCATTAGTTTTGTTATTTCAGCATCTTACAGAATTCTTTATATTCCCTTTCTATTAATATAGTGCCAGGATACCTTTTGCATTTTTTATATAATTCTTTTGTTTATTGAAGCAATGATTTCATTAATAATCCATTTTTGTTTTGCCTTTCCGTTCTTGGGCTCAAAGTGGACTGAGAAAAATTATTTGAGTCACCATTTGCAATCATTTGTCATAGACATTGTTTGTTCTCTGTCATTGAAATGAAGTTTGCCAAATGTTAAATGAAAATAATTTTTTCAATAAATAATTAATTCTTTCTTAATAATAATAGTAATTAATTTATTTCTTGAGTTAGTATCCCACTGTCGCTTATGAAGAGTTACTTTGTTTATGTTGGAAAGCTGTAGATCTGCAAAATAGGGTAGTGTGATCAGTAAAATATGTAGACAGAGTAAATCGCAGTCACACTGATAAAATATCAATTATTCAATTATTATTTGAGTAGTGTGACTTTAATTTACTCTGGCAAAGACATGATCTAGACATTTAATAGCATTATTACATTCCCTTTTTGGGGAGTTAACACATTCTGTGAAACCAAATTTACTAATGACATTTAAATATTCATGACCTCATTTCTATATTTTAATAGATCAATATTAATTTCCCCAATAAGGTAAACATTTTCATATGAAATATATTTTAATTTTTTTTTCTAATTAATCACAGAAAAAACTTATACTCTGATCATGGAATCTATATAATAGTAAGACAGACAAATTAAATATATGGTCATATACATCCAATCCTTCTGAGCTTTAATGTTATTTAACATAAGTTAAAACACCAACGGATTTATTTGAGTATCTACTAGTACAGTTATAAAACATTTTGCATCCATCCATAGCACATAAGTTCACTTCTTCCTCCTTTACCAATATTTCTGAGAGTAGTATTAAATCAAACTTATATTTAGTGTTATGTAGAATTAAATAGTTCATTAAAATTTTACTTTCAACTCCTAATGTTAAATGTATTAAAGTCGTTAAACTCAGTTACATTGAAAGCATGTTGTTCGTTATCAGCAAAACTGGAAAAGTTATCCATGGCTAGAAATTATTAAAAGAGAGCAGCAGTGGATATATAAAATTAGTTTACTTTTATAAAGCAACTTCTAAAATCAATTTTCTGTCAAATGTTTCCATCAGTATTTCAATATTTTTCTTTGCAGAAGCAACTGGACTTCGACTTAGTGGGTGAAATGAAATACTTGGATAAAGTGATTAGTGAGACACTCCGTCTATTTCCCCCACTTCTTAGGTAAAATCTTAGACAAAATGTAATTAGTAGTTTTGTATATAGTATTTATTTCATATTTAATCATCAATAACCAGAAAATTAAAGAACGACTGATAATTAAAATCGTGGAATTAATCATCATAATTGCCCAAATGTAGGAAAATAAAATAATCTTGTGATTTACACTCATGGACATAAAATTGCAACAGCTATAAAGGATGAATGCAGGGAAATAAGTGGCAAAACAGGCCTAAACTTTCCTTAAATTTTACTTACTTACAACAAGTAATTACCACACGTAGTACCAGAGGTCCTATGCAAATGATTCCGGCGAAGTCACAACTGTCAATCCCAAGACCCTGAAAAAAAGTCACCAAAAATAGACAGCAGGTAAGTCAGTGAAAATTAAAGAATGCACGTGTGTTTCAGGTATGACAAGACAGCGAACGCCAGCCCATTATCAACAGTCAGACCCTTTCGAAAGGGAACACATCGGGAGAACAGGTTGGTCTACCCGTCGTCTAGCCGACCATATCGGTCTTGCAGTGAGCATTGTAACAAGCTCTTTGGAACAGTATGCGCGAAGTATCACTTTACGGCTTCACGGCTTAGGTCCCCACAGACATACCATACCATGAAAAGATCGGCTCATCTACAGAAAAGCAACTACCAACCTCTGTGCGACATCTACAGCAAATCCAGCACAATATGGTGACTGACCACATTGCGCTGGACCATCCACACAGACCATAATGTTTTTTTATGAAGCTGAATTTCAGGAATAACATTCCCTGCACAGGTTGCCTCTGACTGCTAATCATCGCCAGGAATATCGTTTGTGGTGCATCGAGCATGTGACGTGGAAAAGGGGAAATGGCCAACATCGTTTTCTAGGATGAGTCACTCTCTGTTTGGGTGCAGATGATGGTCGCATCAGTGTTTAACTTGCCATAACCAGTGGTAATATCTAGCACATATCCAGGATAGCCACAGTGCCCATGCTCCTGGCATTTCCATGTGGGATGCCATCAGTTATGACTCAAGAACACCTTTAGTTTTTGTCGTCCAAGGAACATTGACAGTTCAACGATAGGTCGACAACATTCTGGTGCCTGTTGCTTACCTTTCTTGGAAGTTCTCCTGGAGCCATTTCTCAGCACGATAACTGATGTCCCCATATGTCCCCATATAACACAAACTGTCCAACAGTGTCTATGGGATGCCAACACCCTACCTTGGCCCACTATGTCCACGGATTTATCCCTATAGAGCATATGGAATGTGTTGTGTCGACATTTCCGACAGTGTCCACAGACAGCACACATAACTGCACACCCTACATCTCCATTTAGAGGAAGAATGACACATAGTGCCTCAGGACACTATTAGGGTCCTGTATGCCTCGATGCCTCGTCGTCTGGCTGAATACATTACCGCCAATAGAGGTCGCACTGGGGGTCCTTAAATACACCCTTAATATGCACGCAAGTGATTGTGCGATTAATCATTACTACCTTGTAAGATGCTCTACCACTCTGCTCAGTTTTACAAAGGTTCACGACTTGTTTCATAGTGTTGCACATTTTCTGTCCATGAGTGTAATATAACCATTTATCACACAAAAATAAGGAGGAGGACTAAAAATATTTGAACCTATCTTACTCCTGGGTTTTATATATAACGATGTAGAGTTTGATGTTGCAATGTTAAAGAAATTAAAAACGTATCAAGAATTCAATTTGGACAAACAACAATGAATTAACAACTTGTATGATCATAGAGACCAGGGTTCGTGCCCTGGATAAGACATGGAGGGGGGGGGGGCATTCCTGTCTTTTCTTTCTGCTGAGATCTTGCCTTCGTCACAGATATTCTCTATGGCCTTTTAAATTGACAGGATTATGTCAGTTCAACAGTTCATCAGCTGCTTGAAGCGTCAATTTCTGGCATTTTTTTCGTTCTCATTTTTCATTAAATAGTGGAATTGAGTTCAGATGGAATAATTCCACACAGTATGAGCTTTCTAAGGAAAACTCGGATAGTTCTAGCAAAGATGGCAGTTCATTTTTCTTGGTGATACCTCTCGCATGACCTGCAAATTATCGGAATTTTCAGATAACTGTGAAATACTAATTCATTAAGGGAAGTTTGGAAGGGATTTTGAAAGTAGTCAGCAAATGAAAAAAAAAAGTTACTTGATTGATGATGCCGAATATTCGAAAGATTCAAGCGGATGTAACAACTTTTCTTTCCTTATACAACTAAAAAGTTAATAAATATCCTTTCTTAATAAGAACAACATTTTAATAGAGTGATAACAAAATATGGTTTTATGTACTAATTGAATATATAAAAAATATGCAATTAATAAGCTCTATACTATGATTTTCATTTTTTTGCATTTTAGACTAGAGAGACTTGCTGCAAAAGACTATAAATTAGGAGACACAGGTATCACTGTCCCTAAAGGAATGCTCCTTTCTTTTCCTATATATGCTATTCACAGGGACCCAGAATATTACCCAAATCCAGAGAAGTTTGATCCAGAAAGGTATCTTATTTTGTTATTTTTTTTAGCATAACTGAAAATTGTTTATTTAATATTCACTGCACGATATTGAAATTGTCCCACACAGAAAGAGTGGACGGAATCTGGCAGAAATCATAATAAACACAGATAATCCGATGGATAATGGTATGACTCAATGCAGCGAATTAAACGAAAGGAATACTTTGAAACATACATCCTTTAATATGTAGCGAAATGCGTTTTTGCGCGATACATTCAATGGCACGACACGATAGAAAGCTGTCTGATGTTATCCTAGTACATCACGTGCAGTGGTCTTATAGCCCAACTGCATTTTGGGCGGTTGTGGGTAAGTTTAGAGTGACCTCCGATCACGCCCCTTACGTGCTCTAGGAGCAATTGTCTGGGGGACATGCTGGTCACGGAAGAGTCTCAACTATAGTACGAAGTCTTGTACACACGCCCTGGAGATAGCAGCATTGCATGGGGAAGAGTTAATCTTGCTGGAAGATAGCTGTAGGATATCAGCCAGAAATGATAGTGTGATGGAAGTAGGAACTCGTCGATGAACTACTGCCAGGAATTGGTATTATGGCTTACACACTATCACCGGGCGTTTCTATTACCGGCTATACCTCGCAGAGGTGGCCGAATGTATTAACTGAGGACTACCCAAACAAAGATGCACTAAAGGTTATCGTTAAGGCAGCCTAGAAAAGCTGGAACATTTTACACAGCTATAAAGCACCTTGCTACACCACCTATACCCTGTTATAGATTTGGATTGGATTGTTTTACCCCTGAGCGGCACTTTTTTGCACACCATGGGCTAAATGGCCAGGCCACAAGGACCCCGAAGGCTCAGAGAAGGTTGGGGGAGGGAACCCACTGGAACAGCTGTTGGGAGACAGATGGTAGCCTCCCATCAAGGCCATCCAGCGTGTTATTTAACGTGCACAGGGTATGGCTCTCCCGCACACGGGGCCACGGCTTAACGTCCCATCCGACGGACGGCGGCCTTTCCAAGCCCATCGGTGTCCCCTACTGACCGTGGGCAGGGCGGGGAATTTTGCGGAGATAAATCTCAACGCTGACCCAGCTGGGACTCGAACCTGGGAACTACAGATTACGAGCCTGGCGCTCTACCGACTGAGCCACCCCGCCCCCATTGCATGGGGAAGAGTTAATCTTGCTGGAAGATAGCTGTAGGATATCAGCCAGAAATGATAGTGTGATGGAAGTAGGAACTCGTCGATGCACTACTGCCAAGAGTTGGTATTATGGCTTACACACTATCACCGGGCGTTTCTATTACTGGCTATACCTCGCAGAGGTGGCCAAATGTATTAACTGAGGACTACCCAAACAAAGATGCACTAAAGGTTATCGTTAAGGCAGCCTAGAAAAGCTGGAATATTTTACACAGCTATAAAACACCTTGCTACACCACCTATACCCTGTTATAGAGATCAGGATAAAAGATATTTTTTCCTGATCTCTATAACAGGGTTTTTTATGATGTTGGAATTGAATATATTTTGGAAAGTACCGCAGCGGATTAAATTTTAACTCTGAATTTTGGTACTGTAAGTAAAATAATTAAAATTCATATTTTGAAACGTGTTCATGTCATAAATAAATTATAATGAAAAATTAAATAACTTGATACATTGTTGAAAGTATAAATTGTTTGAAATACATTGTTTGAAAGCTAAAAGGACAGACTTTTCTTTCTCTCCATTGCAAATATTTCGATGAATTTAAATCTAGTTACACGGGGCAACAAATTTTCATAAAAGTCATGCCTCTGAGATAAAACTAGCCATTTCTTAAATATTTCAAGGTGCTTAACACGAATATGACAATGAAAATGCAAAATTGGCTACGATTTCTGAGAAATCCGAATGGTTTCTGATATAATAGAATAATACGTACACATGGCATGTATCGGTAAAACTCTGCTTCTACTTCCGACGTCGCTTTGCCCGTCGCTTTGCCCGTCGCTTCTATAGATGTTGGCGAGCGTCCAACAGTAGTCAGCCAACACTGAAGTGAACCAGTTTCCCTGGTATCATTTCTCCATCGTTGCAATGTCCTAATGAAAACGTTCACTAAAAGGAAGAAATCTAAGGAACCTAAGGGAAGAAATCTAAGTGAGAATGGAGAAAGTGGATCTTTAAAGCCATATTGCAGCCAAGTTTCTGATACAGAGACAACATGTCCTTAACCAGCTTCTTGTAGTTGTCTGCCCTGACATTTCCGAGGAATTTAATTGGCACCAAACGAAACGCGTCCCAAGCCTTTTTCTCGTTACCCTGAAGCAGGTTGTCGAACATCTGGTCTCTGAACAGCTCGCGAATCTGAAGACCCACAAACATTCCCTCTTTAATTTCCGCTTTGCTGAGTCGAGGGAATTTGTCAGTCAAGTACCTGAAAGCTGATGCAGTCCGATCCATGACTTTTGCGAAGTTTTTCATCACACCGAGTTGGGTGTAGGGACGGTAACAGGATTTGTGCATTTCTGCCAGTGCTGGGTGTTACATGTTCTTCTCTCCGACCTTCAGAGATTCCTCTCAGGCCAGTTTCTCTTCACGTAGTACAAAGTCTTTGCTCGGCTCTCCCATTCACATAAGAAACAGCAGTACTTCGTATATCCCAGCTGCAGACCCATCAACAGAGCCACTACCTTCAACTCACAACAGTGATGCCAGCCACACTTGCTGTATTGAAGACAGTTCAATAGTTGTTTTAGGTTGTCGTAGGTTTCTCTCATATAGACAGCGTGTCCGATCGGAATATATGGAACTCGATTTCCATTATGCAGCAACACCGCCTTGAGACTCAATTTCGAGGAGTCTATGAATAGTCGCCATTCTTCAGGGTCATGTTTGATTCCGAGAGCATTCATCAGGCCATCTACATCGGAGCAGAACATTAGGTCATTTTCCTTTGTGAAGTAAGGCACAAACTGCACATGACGAGTTTGAAACGAAGTCACTAGAACATTTTCAATGAGAAGATTCCATTGCTTAAGTCTTGATCCAAGTAATTCTACTTTGGCCTTCGACAGCTCCAGATCACGAACAAGATCGTTCATTTCTTCTTCGGTGAGAATGTGTGTCGAAGATGGCGCACCGTGGCAGACGTATGGATCATCATTAGACACTGAAGGCTGCAGGGAACCCGACGCCAGTTCACCTCCCTCCTCATTGTCTGAATCGATGGAAAATTGTTTCGGAGGTTCAGGAATGGGAAGGCCTTCGCCGTACAGAACTGGTCGGAGAGCAGATTGTATATTTGGGTACGCTATTGTCCACTTCTTTTTCCTTGTGATGCCTCCAGAAACAGGTGGAACTATGCAGAAGTAGCAGTCATTTGTGTGATTGCTTGGCTCTCTCCAAACCATAGGAACAGAAAACGGCATCGCCACTTTTTCAACTTTCAGCCACTTTGAGAGATTTCTTGCACACATACTGCAGCATATGTGTGGGGCCCAGGCCTTGTCCTGGTCATTTCATCCCAGACAAGAATCCAAAAATCGATCCTGAATCCAAACAAAACTTGTATGCCGCTTTCACTATTCGAGTGATGGCCCTTTCCTGGCTTGTAAACGTCACTTCCCGGCAAATGTAACAAAATGCATCTGCACTATTAATACAGCTACGAGGCATCACTACTGTTGGATTAAAACTGCAAGGTTGGGTTGTTTTACCTCTGAGTGGCACTTTTTTGCACACAGTGGACTAAATGACCAGGTCACAAGGACCCCGAAGGCTCAGAGAAGGTTGGGGGAGGTGTGTTTTTTAATGTGCACAGGGTGTGGCTCTACCGCACACGGAGCCACGGCTTAACGTCCCATCCGATGGACGGCGGTCTTTCCAAGCCCATTGGTGTCCCCTACTAACCGTGGGCAGTACCGGGAGTTTTGAGGAGATAAATCTCAATGCTCATCCAGCTGGGACTCGAACCTGGGAACTGCAGATTACGAGCCTGGCGCGCTACCGACTGAACCACCCACGCCCTTAAAACTGCAAGGCTCACTTGTGTTGTTCTTATGGACTCAGGGGTAATTTGAAGTCACTCAAAAGACTTGCTCACTCTACCAGACGTCGCTTACAACTCACGATTGCATCATCTTTTGTCCGTGATCGTAAAGCCGCGATGCCACCGGAGGTATTGCATCAATGATGCAATACCTCCGGTGGTTGTGTGTATGGCAGGCTGATGCAATACAACGCAATGTGTTGCAATCTGGAGTTTAAAATACAGTGTTGCGAAATGATTACCTATGTACTCTATGCGGACTGAGTTGTTTATACATGACCATCTCTGTCTCTCGTAAACAAGAGCCAATGGACAAATTTTATTGTCATTTTCGTGTTCAGCACCTCGAAATTAGTAAAGATTGGCTATTTTCATTTCAAAGCCTTTTTGTGTGTTGCCCAATGTTATTAAACAAACAGGCATTATTTTAAATAAAATGTATGAATACTGAAATTTTGTTTCATTGTCAATGTCTCTACTTTGCCATTCTGGATTTTTCATGGTCTAAGGTCTTCAGAAATGCTGTTTTTTTTCCTCGGCAGAGAAAAAAGCGTTTTCAAAACCTCAGCTCTGCAATATCTTATTTGAAAAAACAATTGTGAAATATGAATAAAAATTATTAACGAATACTACATTTTACAAGTGGAAAAATATTGGTGTTAAATGCTTTTTGGATAAGAAATGGAAAAGTTTTGTTAAAAAGTTAATTTTTGATTAGAACTACATAAATTTTAAACTGACAGCTCCTGTGGATTCTCGAGTTTGGCGATTGATAAAACCTCCGCTGATTATACAGTAAATAGCCAAATACATTCATCTATTAGAGAGCGCATCATATTATTTGCATTTAAGAGATTCATTTCAAGAGAATGAATAATAAGAAACACCTAAAATTCGAAATATCCACAAAGATTTTTTCTCTCTTTTCAGATTCAGCCCAGAGAACAAAGCAAAGCGTCATCCTTATACTTTCGTGCCATTCGGTGCTGGACCCAGGAACTGCATCGGAATGAGATTCGCTCTGATGGAAATCAAGTTATGTCTCGTCTATCTACTGCAAAACATCCGTTTCAAAAAATGCCCAGAGACAAAGGTAACTTTTCTCTGTCATGTTTTAATCCCACTTTAATTTCACAAATGAGCAAAGAATACATTTATTGGTATTTATTAAACATACAAACATTACAAAAATAGCAGGAATGTTATCCGCAGACGAAAAATCATTCTAATCTGTGCACTTTTATTGTAAATAATGCACTTCTAGTACAGATATTACATACCAGTGGTATAAGATAACAAATGGTTTAAAGATTACATGATCGGATGAAAACAAACAGTTTTTATTGATAATCATGTAGCACAATACATATCTATCAAGATAAAAGTGCTTTAGATCTCAGTTTTCAGATTTTTTTTTATTTCTACTTATATATTTTGTTTGGATCTCACACGTTTCACTAATGATGCTGTCATTGAATGCAGTGCTAATAGCATGGTTGAATTAGGACTTAAAAAGTGAAATTGAAACAGTTCAGTAAGACTATAGTTTTCATCATCATCATTGCTGTTGTTAAAATACTTTACTTTCCGTAGGAGTCAGTCCGTTATAAGCAACATAATATTTCAAAGTTCCAGAGGTACTTATATCTAAGGTAACCATCCGTACTACTTTCAGCAGTACGGTACTGCTTCGAGATTATTTATACTGTCTGATTTACATATACTGCTTTTGTACTGCTTTCAACAAATGAATTAATTTTTTTTTTCTTATTTCTCTTTGGTAAAAAAGGAATGGTGTTTCTGACACTAAAGGAATCAATCTAGTATGCATTTCGACATACTAACTTTTTTTCCAGACGACTTTAAAAATTATTTGAATGAATGAAACAAGTTTCAAGTATTTCTTGAGCTTAGTAACTTATATGTGAAAAAGAGAACACAAAAATGCTTCAAGCAATTCTGTCAAAAGAGTGTCTAATTTCCGCCCTGAAGTATCTTGTTAGTTGTCGATATTATAATAGTGTTTACCTGTATCTATGTGGATTGCTGAGCAAACTTTGAGATATCTTATGTCAGAAACTTGACGGATACTATTTTTGCCCCAAAAGCCAAAAAGACTTTATTTTTGCCCCAAAACCACAGCTCAAAACAACAAAAGAATGAAGAACATGATGATTATTATTCCGGTGCAATTAATCGGGAGACTTCTTCGACCAACAAATTTGCAGGTGTATGATGAACCAACAATTAATCTGCAGAATTTCAAACGAACAGATTTTTTATTGCGATAAATCGTCGAGGATAAATTATTTTTAAGCCTATTTGACAGAAATATCGGGCGATATTTTATGTCAGATGATAAATCTGTCAAATTGGCCATGCACTGCTTTGATGCATCCTTCGTAAACTCATAAACTCGCATACTGCCTTCGCTTTTCAGAAATCTGGTCACCTCACTTACATCACAATATTTTAAAATATTGTTTCCCTTCAAATCAAAAAATTATAATCATAGCATAGACTAATGAAAAATATTTAATGCAATTTAAAAATACTAAAAATTGAGGATCCTTTTGCACATATATGAAATTTTAAGATGCTAAATTTTTCTACTGTAGTATTATTCACTGACGACTGTGAAAGTATTTTACTACATAAATAATTTTAGTAAGTTTATTGGCATAAAATATGAAATTTCAATTATAATATAAAATGTTTCTGTTTGTGACAGGAATATTCACTAAACTATGACTTCTATTGAATCATGAGTTATTCTTGGTTTTCCTGTCTCTCATGAAACCCTAGCGAAACTTTCGCCAAATGCAGCTTGTAAACTCTAAAGTGGAACATCTGTTTACTGTAATGAAATGAGTTAAGAATGTCTAAATTTTCATTTTGTTTGTATTAAAAAATCAAATGTATCAATATTTTCATAAGAAATATGGATTTGATTGTTTTATCTCTGAGCGGCCCTTTTCTGCACATAATGGGCTACATGGACGTCACAAAAATTCCAAAGGCTCAGTGAGGGTTGGGGGAGGGGACCCACTGGAACAGCTTTTGAGAGACAGATGGTAAGCCTCTCGTCAACGCCATCCGGCGTGTTCTCTAACGTGCACAGGATATGATGGCTCTCCCGCACACGAGCCATGGCTTAAAGTCCCATCCGATGGAAGGCGGCAGTTCAAGCTCATCGGTGTCCCTACTAACCAAGGGCAGGGCGGGGAATTTTGCGGAGATAAATTTCGACGCTGGCCTAGCATGAGGACTCGAACCTGGGAACTGCAGATTACGAGCCTGACGTGCTACCGACTGAGCCACCCCCGTCCCAATATGAAATATTATAATGTCATGATACCAATCTCACACGAAAATTTAAACATTTCATATACAAATTGTATATTTTTTATGTTGATTACTGAAAAATATCCAAATGTATGTAAATGATTTATTAATAAAAATAAACTTTCGTTATTTAACTATAGAATGGATGCATATGCATTAACGGAAAAATTAAAGTATACAGAGTTATAGCTGAAAATTTTAATACCTTTGAAAAACAATCTACTTCTCCAACTTTTCCTATCATTTATGAACAAGTCTTAAAACATCTGTTATATACTTTTAAATCAGTCCAGAACGAATTTAATTCCTAATTTCGATCATGATCCAATTCATCTCAAAACAAAAACGTTAACAAAGAAAATGTGGTTATTAGTTTTAATATTTTATGTTTTGTTATGAATATTTTGTAATAAACTTGTATTTTGTAAACTTATCATCAGATTTACAATTAGTTTCCATTTTTGAACTCTTTATAAAATTTTCTTCAAAATATTATCCATGTATCATACTATATATATATAACACATATCATACTTTTCTTTTATGGTAAAATAGTTGATATCTTTATTACCTTTGAAATTTGTAAGTGTCCAATATAATTAGATCTAGATCTGTTCTAGATATTATAATTAAATAAATAAATAATTACAGTGCAGGTTAAAAGTTTGGAAACTTTCGAGCAACCTTTTTTCTTTTGTTTATAAGCATTTATAACTGAATACTGTTTTTAAACTTTTTAGCTACTTTTGTTTGACCACACCTTGAATGAATTCGAAATAACCAAAGAGATAATAAGTGAATCATTTAATAAAGCAATCAATTTACAAGAAATAAGTAGAACCTGAAGCATTCATTACTTTATATACAAATAGGCTAACTAAACTAATGGCTTCCTTGATATTTTTTCCTAATGTAATATAACAAGTTCACTCCACTTTAAGTTGCTTGTTAGCCATTACTCCAAGGAAATTAATTTTGCTAATTTTTTCGATAACACTTCCTTCAATCCATATTTCATTTAGGTGAATATTTACAATTTTTATTGTTAGAAAAAAATAAGCCACATTTAGTTTTGCTAGTGTTTAACATCGTTTATTGGCAGAAAATTATTTTGCACAAATTTTTGAATCAATATTTGCGATATCGATTAAGTTATCAATAGTTTTACCAGTATAAAATATATAGTATTATCTGCAAATAAAATCGGAGAAGAATCATTCGAAATCTTAATAATAACGCTACCATATAAGATAAGAAGTGGTCCCAAATTAGAGCCTTGAGGGACACCATTTTTAAGGCTACAAGTGACCGATACATCATAATTATAAGTAATCACGTTATCTATTGGAGGAGTAATTTTAAAATAATTTTTAAACAATGCCTCGAAAACCATAATTGTTTAAAAAATAATAAATACCTCCTCAAGCAGCTGCTTGCTACAGAGGTCTGATAGGAGCCTGTCAGTTTAATACGCCATAGTAAAAGGTATGTGAGGATGGCGAGACCTCAGCAGAAAAATGACACGAAAATCCATGCCTTATCTGGGGCTCGAACCTAGGTACTTAGATCAGTAGCCAAGCGCACTAACTACTCGGCCACTTAACTTCAACAAAATATGAAAAATTTGGTATCGTACATTAGCAGTCCCGTGTGAAGGGCTTTGTACACAGGCTTGTGTAGCCAAAATGGAGCCCAAAACTAATCCTTTCGGTACGGAGGTCCAATGTGATACGTACGTATGTACAAAACTACAGACTGCAGACTAATGTACAATGGACAAGTATATTTGAAAACTTCAAATGAGCAGGACATATCAGTAAAGTGATACATAAATACAGGCATTTGCGAGAAACAAAATGGGATTTATTGGCATCCATTGCCCTCAAACGCTATATATTGAACAGATGCACGACGTGTTCTCCTTTGGTGCGTATATAAGCATCAGCACGTTGACAAATGACTGCCGAACGCTTTCAAACATTCCTGGAGTATTTTGGACACACTCCCCAACATCTTGCACACGATGCCACAAGCCTTTTACGGCATCACGTGGGGAGACGTAAACGATGGCCTTGAGGTGACACCAGAAATAAAAGTCAACTGGGTTCAGATCCAGTGATCGAACAGGCCAGTTTAAAGGAGTCTCGTGACCCTGTCCTATCCCACATCTAGAATAGAGGTCCTGGAGTCATTGTTTTCCTGCGCAGATTGAAATAGGATGGCGCGCCATCATGCATGAAATTAATTTATTGTACTAATTCTTATGAAATATAGGTACCAATACGTGACCAATGCAACCCTTATAAAATGAGCAACACTTGCAACCTTTGTAAAAGCCGAGCATCCGGCAACCCTTGTAAAACGATATCAAGGAATAACACTTATACGAAATGTCTGAGGCGTTCTGATAGCAGGCACAGGACAATAGGCATAGGGAAAGCGATGTTAGTGCTCCATAGAGTGTGTTTAATGAAGATTAGCTCTGACCACGTGTCCTTGTTGAGATTATTCACGATTCCATTACGATCGAAACTCACCTCATCTGCTATCATATGCTGTGATTTGTGGAAACATGAGAGAACATGAATTCATGGCATATCTACATTTATGAACCACTCACGGAAAGCAAGTCACTGAGGTCTGCTGATGACAACTGCACCGCTGGATGTCATATGAGTACAGTCCGTTCTCAGGAAACTTTTCCCACCCACGGGTTTATGACGTTCCCGCCAATGCCGCTAAATTCCTGATGTTCATTGCAATCATTGCACCCGATGTGCAGGATTTCATCTTACGTTTGCGGCCATACGTTGGAAGCCTCAGTAATAGGTCCTTGGTCCAAGGCGACGTAACATCTAGGATTGTCTTGCAATTAGACATGCATCGATGCAGATACCATTACAGTGCGCAGCCTGCCGAAACGATTCATATTCTCCCAACACCAGATGTATAGCAGCTTAATCAGCAGACTTGTAAACTATCCACGGCACCACAGATGTCTAAACTTGTGATGCATTTTTATTCAGGTCATTACACCACATTAACTCGAAGTATGTGAATTGTTACATGTTCTATCACTGGGTGACTGACTACTAAAGAACAGAAGTTCCAAGAGGAATCACATCAGACTTCCCTACCTACGGAATTCACATTTGATTTCGTGTTGCTCACAACACATTATGATAAGTCTTCTACACAGGACGGGTAGCTTACACTCTCAAATATTGACAGAACAATAACTCTGTAATAATTCATTTTAGGCACCATGTTTACTGGAACATTTCCGAAACATTAACTATTCATTGTTATTTAATGACATGGTATGCATAATGCAATATATTTTTTTTTCAGGTGCCTTTGGAATTCTCTAAATGGCAGATTATACTGCAGTCGACAAATGTGACTCTAGCTATAGAACCCAGGAAAGACGCTCCGAAAAAATAAGACTGGTTTGCCTTTAATCGAATTATGTCTATTTTCAAACAAGATAAGAAGTCCGTTGCATGTTTTTTCTTCATACTTCTTTCATTCTAAGCAATATTTGTGAATGTGGAGGCCAGTGAATAATGAAATCCCGACAAAGGCTTTCTTTTCCATGTAGCATATCCACAGCAATTGTGCAGCTACAAGATTTCTGAATGAGAAATTCATTTCATCTAATATAGCTGGTACAATTTGAAATTTCCGTTCAAGTCAATTTCTTTTCACTAAAGTGTAACTATTCCACTTTAAGTTGATATGTCAGCATTAATATGGTAATAAAACTATTTAAAAAATTATCTCAGCATTATATTTGAAATAATAGCTATTTAAAAATTTATCGGCATTAACATGCTAATAAAATTTTACATAAAAATTACCATTTGAAAAGAGATGTTTATATATATACAGGGTGATTCAGTTAAGCGTGTACAAACTTCTGGGAGGGGTAGTTGCACAAAGACGATTCGGAATCATATAGCAATGCAGGGTCGGTAACGGCATCAACATGTGCTAGTGTACAGAGAGGACGTGAATGAAAGAGCAGCACGTAAGTGAACAAAATGCTTTTTATTAATCACAATAGGTACATTTGCGAAATGCACAGAGGTCACAGAAGGTGTTCGAAGTTGCGACCACGAGCTGTAACACAGGCCTGACATCGTCAGCGCATGGAATCATGCACATTCTGGAAGATTCCTGGCGTGTCTCAGACTTCCGAGGCAGCTACGGAGATGCGTGCGACAAGGTCTTCAGCACTTTCAACGGGGGTATCGAACACCAGTCCTTTGATGTAACCCAGAAAAAATAATCAATGCATGATAGGTCCGGCGATCTTGCAGGCCAATGAACGGGACCACCACGCCAGATCCACTGTTGCCCAAATTTCACGTTTAAGTGTTTAGGAACTACATGGCTGAAATGGGCGGGGGCCCCATCGTGCTGGAACCACATTGCACAGTGCAACGACTGAGGGGCCTGTTGTTCATCCAAAAGTACTGGCAAGACGTCCTCCAGAAATATCTGGTAACTCCTTCCGTCCAGACGAACAGGCATGAGGCATGGGCCTATTAAGTGGTCTCCGACAATGCCAGACCAAACATTTACAGCAAAACGGTTTTGTGCTGCATGTGTTCGTGTAGCATGGAGGTTCTCCACCGCCCATGCATGCGCGTTATGGGCATTGAAGATACCTTCCCGTGTAAAGCATGCCGCATCTGTGAACAGCACAGAAGCAGGAAATTGGGGTTCTGCCGCACTCTTCTGCAGGTACCATTTCGCAAATGCAATGTGCTGTGGGCAATCCTCAGGCTTCAGTTTCTGGACGAGCTGTACATGATATGGATGCAATTGGTTATCGTGCATAATCCTCCTTACGGTGGATTGGGAAAGACTGACCCGGTGGGCGATTGCTGGAGTACTGGCACTTGGAGTGTCTTCTGTATGACGTAGCACATTCTCCTCCATGTCAGGGGTCCGTGCCCATCATTCCCGACTCCTGGCAGGTTTCTGGAAGGAACCAGTGTCACATAACCTCTAATGCAGTCGTGCAAACATCTGGTGGTTGGGATACACCTCATCGGGTACCTTTCCTGGTACACACGCACAGCGGCTCGCCCATTGCAGTCCGCAGCCCTGTATGCGAGATGCATATCGACCAACTCTGAGTTTGTGTAATCGGCCATCCTACTACCTCTGCGGGCAGTTCGCGAATGACAGTTACCTGCGAGGAGGTTGTGCAGTCCTGCGGCCGTGCAATGCCGTCTACCGCGTCGAACAACGCCATCTACCGCGTGAAGATTCCGTTACCGACCCTGCATTACTATATGATTCCGATTCGTCTTTGTGCAACCTACCCCTCCCAGAATTTTGTACACGCTTAACTGAATCACCCTGTATATATAAGGTTATGCTTCTAAATGATTGAGGCAATAACATCTAAGAGAACCATGCGTTAATAAGAAGGTTATTGAATTTCGAATGCAGAAAAGCATATCGTAAATATCAAATATTTTCAAACGTTTCTCATTCTTTACTAACAATTTAAACAAAGCAATGTGTTACAAAATACTGCCCTTAAATCGCAAATACAGTACTTTGTTTATTACTCAGAACAATGTAGATAAATGAGCAATGATCAACGAGATGAAAGATAATATTAACAACATTGAAAAAGTATTAGTCTCTGAAATTATCGTCAGATCTCTAATTTAGTATCTACAGGAGTCTGAAAAACGAGCAAAATGTTTCTAGAGTTCACGAGATTTCACTGATAGAGAGAGACCAGACAACAAAATAAATCAATACGAACAATGTTCTATCAATCAATCAATCAATCAATCAATTTTATTACATCATCATATCCAAAGAGAAGGAGGCTATTAATTATAGGGATGAAACATGAAGCTATTGCTGCATTGATAGTACAAGCATCAAGAGTAAACTGTCCGGAAATTTAACCGAAAAAATTCCCAAGTGAATAAAGAAAATTTTTAAAAAACTCGAACAATCATTGTATCCATAAATGCCATCAAAAGACAGAAACAATAAAGCAACTACTTAACAGCAATGGCCTTCTTCCGAAAGAATTCTACCATGTGTATTTTGAATTGTTCACCTATCCGTTTCCATAGATGTTTAATCAAAGTATAAAATACTGTCTGCTGATTTTAACAGGAAAAATTATATTTACACCTTACACGGAATATTTCTAACGTTAAAGAATAATACAGACCTATAATTTTACTAAACCATTGCAACACTTCTAGCAACCAGAATTAGTAATACTTAGAATTGTATATCCAAAGCAGATGTGCGCAGTTTCGGGTAGGAAGCTTCATGACATTGTGCAAGTGCATCAGTTTACAAAACATTTGCCATTACGTTGGCGTGAAGGATCTCTGGTTGTCTGCTTTACCTGTGGTTATCGTTGGAATGTTTTACCTCTGAGCGACACTTTTTTTCAGAAAACAGTCTAAATGGCCAGGTCACAAGGATCCCGACGGCTCAGAGAAGGTTGGGGGAGGAGACCCACTGTATATCGGTTAGGAAAAAGATGGTTGACTCCCGTCAAGGCCATCCAGTATGCTTTTAAAAGTGCACGTGGTATGACTCTCTCCAGCACACGGAGCCACGGTTTTACGTCCCATCAGACAGACGGCAGCCTTTCCAAGCTCATCGGTGTCCCCAGCTAACCAATTTGTGGATACAAATTTCAACGCTGACCAAGGTGGGATTCGAACCTGGGAACTGTAGATTACCCGCCTGACTCGACGATGTCTCTGTGGACTTTTACAATGAGTTAAAATCGTGTGCGACCTAAGTATTTTGAAGGAGTACTTCTTGTATTTGGTTTCAGCAGAAACTTTATTAATTTTACCAAAATACTCTAATCAAAATGACAAATTATTAGCAGTTTCTCTATGGATGATTTCATTCCTCAGAAGTCATTAGAAAATTATGTCACTTCATAATGATCCTTTCCCTCTGTTTAGAACCTCTTCTTGCAAACAATTAACTGAAGCACATTTCTGTTCTTATAATTATAACATCTGATGTTGATTCAACGAAAGTGGATGAGAACATTTTAATCAAATGAGTTGGGGTCCCACCCTGCTGAAAATAAATTTTACTTTAGAGGTCTGATGTGCAAAAATATTCTCGTCGAATTTCGCATTTTTGTTCTTTCGTTTCCACACACCCTCCAAAGATCCTGGTTGTCTGAAGGGAAATTGCTTTTCGAGAGAGCAAATTCGTAGAACCTTCTGACGATCTCACGGCCATGAACAAAAGTGGGTCTAAACCTCTTACATACCACGGCCCTTTTTTGCAACTTATGTATAACGGCGGACCGCTTTGTAGCTAAGCGACGTAATTTTCCTACATTTGTAGTAATTTTCAGAGATTTTCTTAAACCCCTCTTAACCCTGGTAATTTTTTGCCAAATACGCATATTTGTATTATGAAGAGTGGATAAATATACCCAAAGATATACATATTTTAGAGAATTCCTAACTCATTCAGAAAATTCATGGAATTGAAAGGAAAGGATTAAATCCACAAACATTCAACTTAAATCCATAAACAATCAATCTAAAAAGAACTCAATCTAAGAATAAGACAAATTGTAACTTATATATAGAAGTTATTTCTAAATGGTCTACATAATTCTCTTAAAGGCACAAAATATTCACTCTACATTCATTCACCCATTTCGATAGATTATATAAGTTAGTCTTTGCCTTGCCCAGTCTCTGTTTCTTCAGTTTTTAGTTTGTTTGTTGTTGTTGTTTTTTTTTTGTTTTGTTAGAACCAGATTTTCTATTTCACGTTTCATGATGTATCTAAAGAACTCTGTTTTAAACATTCATTAGCAATTTCCATTTGCAACTCGCTCTGAAAGGAATATCATTATTTAAAGTGTGACTTTCGAACAAGCATTTAAAATAAAGGCATCAAAAACCACATATTAGTTGCTACGATTTTCCTTTTTGAAGGTGTTGACATTGCTCAGTCTTTTGATATATATGTCAGGACAGACATTATATACAAGTATCCATAAATTAAGGAACAATCTGAAAAGCCGTTGGACATGTTGCATATGAACGGGAAGATAAATGTATATAAACACTGTGCGAAAGAATAACAGTTGTAAAATAGAATAACATTTTTAACTACCAAAATTATACACGAATACAAAACGCATGATAAAATAGGTGAAATTCAAGTGAGATATCTCAAAACGTTCAATATGGAGTGTGGTCACTTCTTACCGCTATGCAGGACTCGCCGCGATGTCTCATTCTGTTGATAAGACCATCCATCAGCTCTGTGGGTTGTGATCTCCAGTGGTCCTCCAAAGCATCTTGAAGCTCTGGGAGGTTTGCAGGAGTGGGATTCAGAGGAGAAATTTATCTCTTGAGTGCATCTCATGGATGTTATGTGTGCTAGCCACGCCATGCTGTTAATAGTGCTACTATGCAGGCAGTGATCGACAAAAGCTTTATGTATCGCGTCCGTGTATGGTAGCACGAAGGGGTCCAATATTTCATCCCTGTACCTTCGACGTAGCTGTTGGAAGAGCATACAGATCTATGCAGCGACACAAAAGCATCCCTTCTCAAATCATGTCATTAACACCTTATAGTTGTCCCATTCATATGTATTTGTCGCATGAGAGTGTGTTTCTGGTTCCTTCCATATCAACTGATGCCGCGAATCGCTCTGGAGAGCAAACCTTGATTCAACCGTGAAGAACACGGACCGCCATTGCTCTTGGGTAGAGTTGCATAATGTCTGCCCAGTTTAGATGTTTTATCCTATCGCATCAGGTCAAGGGCATGCACCGACTCGCCACTTAGCTTACAGGCACATTTCATGAAGTCTTCGGCTTGCGGTGATGACGGATATTGCCGTTCCACTCTGCTCTGAGGTCGGATCACAGTTGAATCGGTATTGACCGAGTTCACCTTCGGGAAGATAGCACCATATTGCGTCCGTCCTCACCCAGTACTGAATCGTCCGGATGTGTTTTGTTTTTGTTGGACTCTCTGCCAAAGTCTATGTAGGTCTAATACAATTACCACTGAACGACTCACATTAAGCCATCTGGCAACATCTGCTTGACTTTGGCCTTCCTTGACACGGCACCGCACTTCTCCAATAAATAATAACTGGTAGACATACCCAAAAAATCTACTATCTCGACAACTCCACCTCGCACTTTGCATGAGAACTAGAGATTAGATTCTAAACGCCCACTTTTAACGTTCGAAGCATTTGCATATACTGGTGCCAGAGCCATTCATTTGCATAACGTACCTTAATTCTGGTCGTATTTTACACACTATATATCACTTTCGAGCGTATCTATAGTCGAAGTTTTACGATATCGCGTTTCTTTCATTTGTTCCTTATTTTATGGAAACCAGTGTATAACAGTATTTTGTCTTTATATAAATTTTTCTCTTTGGAAGAATCTTTTTCATTGTCATAAATGTTCCCTTTACCAGCAAAATATTCTTCGATTTATTTCTTATCACATTTATTATCTGATACTAAGAAGCTTCTTAAGTAGCTAAATTTTTGTCTATTTCTTCGCAATTTGATTTTGCATTCTGAAGTGGAATTAATTTTGGAGATGGCCACACATTCTGTTGCACTTAAATTTCAGATCATCTAGTTCCGTTCTTCAACAACGACATGTAGGAATTTTTTTTTGCCACATTCCTCTCAACCGACTATGAATATTGTGTCGTCTGCCTAACGTATATATGTTGTTCAATTCTGTCCTCTAGTAATCAGCTCTAAAAACTCCTCTATCACTCTTTCCCTCACTGTACAAGTTAAACCAATTTCCTTCGGCCCACGAAAAAACCAGAAATTCAAGAAATGAAAATAGCTGACTGCTTTAAAATGCATTTGAGCAGCCTTTTCTATACCACTATCAAAATCACTAACCATGTCAGTGCATTCGAATAAAATTAAAGCGCTGTGCATAAAACAAAAAAAGAGATTATTAATATAAGTTGGAACTTAAGACAAAGAAATTCACTTACTTGTGAATAAATATCCCAATATTTAATACATTTTTTTTTATTTGCGACATATAGGACAGAAAAGAATCCTAGAAGCTACTCCTAGCTTTTTACAGGCCTTCTCATATAAGGACATGCCCTACTACGACCGAAGTCACTGCTGACCACTGCCTTAGTTAGAGCTAACACAACACACAAAGTTTGCCTTGCTGGAACAGTCGCTAGCTGCCTAACCACTATGCCAGTTAAGGCTTTTAGTGTTACATCACACTAAAAATTGCAGATGAAAAAATCTCGATAACTGATTATAAAAAACCAACCAATACAGAACAAATACTAGACTTCCACTCTAACCACCCAACGTACATTAAAAAACACCTAATTTAGCAACAATAAAAAAATGCAACTTTTTGTGATTTCTATATTTTCTGTAGTCTTCTAGTAATCAGCCCTAAAATCCAGAGAAAGATCAAGCAATAACACAAATTAAGGAACTGGGAAAAAACCTCGTGCAAATCTCTTACCCAGCTAGCTTCATCCTAGAGATAAAAACACAAAAAGTAGATAAATTAAATAAAGCAAAAGGATAACTTTACTTCACTAAAAAATTGCTTCAGTACAAAGATCTTTTTGAGAAACTCTAAAGAGTTTGCAATAAATGCAAGAATACCACCAGACCTAAACAACAAAATAAAAACACCCCAAACATCAAACAATAAGAACAAATATATAGAAGAAATGAAATAATTTGCAAAGTAACATGAATGTAAAAACCTTACATGGGAGAAACGGGGAGAACTCTAGAAACAGGAGTAGAAAAGACAAAGCGGCAATGAAGAAAAAAACAGGACAGCACAGACACATAGAAAAAACAATCAAAAAGTACACTTCACTACAACAACAATAATGTTTTCAAAAATTTATTCATAAGAAAAGCAGATGAAGGATTGCTAATATAATCAACAGATGGCGTTATGAATGATGCAACCAACAGATGGCGCTATGAAAGATGCAATCAACAGATGACGCTATGAACGATACAATCAACAGATGGCACTATGAACGATGTGCAAGGAATCCTCTTACCCAAAATCTTACAGCATCAATACAAATATATACCCCAAAAATACCCCTCCAATCACTCATTTCTGATGTCTTCGTTTTTAAACTCTATTACAATATTACCAGATCTATCAGCATTACGAGACGGAACTATTTAATAAATTTTATTCCCTTGTTTGTGAGGAATTTGAAATATAATAGGCAACCAAATTTCAATTAATTGTAAATTATTTTGTTGTTATTGGGGTATTTCAGCAAAGTCCAAATTGATTTTAATGCATCTTGTCTTAAAATCATTAACTTGGATTGTAATATGTTAATTCGTTTTTTCAGTAGTTTCCTTAGTTTCGTCAAGATGAGATCTATGACATTTAAGCTCACTCATAATTCAAAATTAATTCATTTTCCCTTACAAAGTCATCTATGTTCTTTACTACAGAAGTCAACAGACCTAAGAATATTGGCATTTTTCTGATTAATTCATTTTCCAAACTCTGCTAATTCTGTCCCAATTTTCAGGCTAAAAATGCTAATAAACTCTTTTTGTAAAATTATGATAAGAAGAAACCATAAAGCAACTTGGCTTACCGTTATTTGAGGAGTGGTTATCTTCTTCTCTCTTAGATAGCTGCATATGTTCCACGTCCCTTGTGGATAGGGATATGCCCATCGTAGAGGTTACTCTTTTTTTTCTTGCATTATAACATAACCTTCTGCTGTCTACTAACATGTTTCTATATACCTCAACTCTCATTCCCACATATCCAATACGAAAAGAAACTTTACATGAACTATAACACTGTAAATAATCTCCTTTTAAATATCCGTCCTTACTACATACTTTACAAGTAAATTTCATGTTTCTTCTTAAGTTGGGCATAATTTATATTCTTTACTGAACCAGTGTTAGTCAATTCTTTCTTCGCCTCATTTAAATAACTACATTAATTTTGCCTTTAGAAGAAAAACAGAGTGCGAAGGAAAAAAAGGCGTTTTCATCATCATCAAACATTTGCATTCAACAGCTTTTATTTTTTCCTAAATGTTCATAATGTAGGAATTGTCCGAGGTTCAAAAATATAAAAAGTTTGTTTACCGTCCGTAATATCTGTCCTTCTTTGTCGAACAAAATAATTCATCTAAAGATAATCTGTCTCTCAAAGACAGAAAATATCAAATAGAATATTAATGATTATTATCCAAGAAATAAGAGTTTTACTGCGCACTTTGTCAAATCAAAACTATCCCCCTACGTGGTCTAGTGGTTAGCATACCTGCTACTAAGGCCAGAGGGGTGTGTCCTTCTGTAGGTGTTTGTATGTTGTGTGAGAAATCAGACAATTCTAATATAGCTTCTAGATCTCCTAACATATAGCTTCTAAGTTATCTATATTCTTATCAGCATAAAGAGTGCATGACAGTTGTTTCTATCTCTATCGTTTAAGGTTAAAAGCCAAGGATGTACATCAGAATTGCAATAGATATCCGAATGAGCGACGCAAAAAAATATATGATACTTTTATCTCTCGAAAAAAAGTGTAAACAGAAATTCTGTGCTCTTCGTTGACCGCAGCTCAAGGCAGTGCCAAGATGGAGTTCCTCGGACTGCTCGTTCCTAATTGGCTACTGGCTGCTATAGCCATCCTAACAACTCTTTATTGGTAAGTGCTAATGAATGAAATTGTCTTTAAATTATACAAATTCTAACAAATTTATGAAATGAACGAAAATTTTGTGCACAATTTCTGGAAATATAAAGAAGAATCTTTGGGTTCTGTAGAGGCCAAGTGAAATATAATACGTCATAGTAATACCAATGAATACTGCAAAACGTTTGATTTTTTTTCGTGCGATGCATACAGCTTTAAAAATGCTAAACATTAGTAGAACAATGAAAATACTGGAATGACATAAATCAAATCATATAAGCTTGAAATCACCAAATTGGGATGTAAGAGATGAGAAGATGTGTTAAATCAACTGACGTTTTTTATCCAACTTTTACTCTTTAAACACTACACTTCTCTTTTACCCAGAAACATCGATTTTTAAGGACAACTTCAGGATACTTTGAATATTAGCACTTATGGGATGGGTTGTTTTAACCTCTAAGATGCACTGCTCTTTTGCACACAATGGGCTAAATGCCAGTTCATAATGACAAAAGGAGACAGAAGGTTAAGGAACTACCGACCAGGCCAACATCCACCTCAGTCATTATGGTTAGATGCTATTATAGTTCTGAATTCATCAAAAATTGTAAATTCATTATCTGGCATGTAGCCCATTGTGTGCAAAAGAGCAGTGCATCTTAGAGGTTAAAACAACCCATCCCATAAGTGCTAATATTCAAAATATCCTGAAGTTGTCCTTAAAAATCGATGTTTCTGGTTAAAAGAGAAGTGTAGTGTTTAAAGAGTAAAAATGGCATAAAAGAACGTCAGTTGAATTTACAATTTTTGATGAATTAATCATAATAATAAGTATTGCAAGTAAAGGTCAAAACGATATCATCGGCATAGGCATTAATATGGAAATTTAGATTTTCATTACAAAAAAATCATTAGTATATGTTACAAACAATATTAACATATATTATAAACAAACGATCTCTGAGAAACATCATCTTGTGTTCTTTTTAAACGATAATCTCGAAGTAGATCCGAAACAATATTTCTAATCCCTATCTATTTCATATTTGCTAATAACATTGTAAATGTCCTGTAACGGGAGGGAGAGTTAGGCACCTATCCCTCCTTCTTGATGAAAGTACCGATGTTTGTAACGCAGCTTAATTAGTGGTGTTGGATGTGGAATCGATGCTAATTTCCATTGAAATGCTTTGAATTTTTATCAAATTATGCTATTTACTTCCAGTTTCTTGTATATTTAATCATAATTTTAATGAAAAATAAGTCTTTTCATTTTCAATTAAATTTTTCCTTAATTTCATTTTTATTTAAATTTAAAACCATATTTTTAATTTTAAAAAAGTCTTTTCAAAGCATGCAAAGAATATGAAACCGTCATTATAGTAATCTTACTAGCCCAATAATTATCCCTAAATCTCTTAAAGACAAGTAAAATTATAAAATCACATGTTCCTTTTTGAAATAAATAGGTATATGTGAAAATTTAATTGATTACACATATTGTTATACACGTTCAGAGTAATGGACGTGGAGGGGCGGGGGGGATGTTTAGAGTGTTTTATGCGATAAGTAAGAATCTGGCCCGCGGCAACCTAAAAAAATCCTCATGTGGCCCGTCAATGAGAAAAGGTTTACCACACCTGCTCCAGTGTACACACTTACACTGGAGGAAGTCTTACCAGCGTAGGCGGTTTCAGACTTTAGTAGGAGGTGGAGCATTTCTCAACAAACCTAGTTTCTTGAAAGATCCCACTAACTATTTTCTCTCCACAGGTACTTGGAATGTGAGGACTCTGCTCAGAGATTATTCTTTTGATGTCCTTACACAAGAATTCCAGCATTATAACCTAAATATTCTCGCCTTTCAAAAGATCAGATGCACAGATATAGGTCAGATATTTAAAAATAATTTTAAATTTCTCTTTTCAGGGAGGGAAGATGGAAAACATCTTAATGGCTCGGATTTACTTCTCAGCAGACATGCCAGTGATGTTCTTCTAAGATATGAGTGCATTAATGAAAGATTTGTTACAGCTAAATTTAAAACTAAGATTAAAAACTTCAATGACTTGAATGTTCTCGTCCTCCTATAATAGGTCCCTTTCTTATTGATAGCAGCAATGTCAATGGGAAACGTTTCCTGAAGGTAAGTAAATTTAATAGTTTAAAAATAACTAAACATATTACAAACACTACGACATCTATAAATAATGTGAGTTTCACCAGATATGTTGCATAAGAATAAGATTTATTATATATTAATTAACAGCAAATGGGCTAGTTCCATTAGGAATACCGATCATATAGGGAAGCTGAAATTGGATCTGACTATTACCTTGTTAAAAGTATCTTGCAAATAAAACTTAAGAAATCATGTGATAAGTTTGAAAGAATTACCATTAACACTGAAGCTCTGAAAGACCCAGTTATAGCTAAAGCTAAACATGATAGTTTATTTAGTCATTATGACAATTGGGATTTGCTTACTACTGAAGTTGAGGAAGAATGGCAACATTTTATTGTGCTTTTCTCGAAAATAACAGCACTCTTTTGGGTAACATGGAACAAAGGAGACAAAGTTATTTGAGTGATAAGGCACTGATGCTTATTTTTGAAAGAAGGATCTGCAAGATTAACCTTATTAAACATCCTACTAGTCCTAACAGATGGCATTAGACAGAGCTCAATAATTGTGTAAATGATCATTTCATGGCTGATAAGAATATTTGGCTTGATACACAAAACATATGTAAATCAAGTATTTTTAACTGTATGATTTGGTATTCTGCTGTAATCACATCATTATTGTTATGCGTAGATTTTCATATACAGGGTGAATCTGAAAAAGTGGGCAAAACTTTACGGGGTGGTAGAAGCAGCTATACGAGCAATATTCGTCATAGAATGTATGGTCGGAACGCAAACGGCGAGCCGCTAGGTGGCGTTGGAAATGGTATAAAAGGGTCGGTCCTCGCACCCAACGGCATTTCTACCGTGGATTGCCGAGAGGATGGCTGGTTATACTAACCACGAAATGGCGGATATGCACTTTGTGTACGGTGCGGCGGACGGGAATGCAAGTGAGGCACAGAGACGTTGCCGTTTTCTGAAGTATCTCCTCTCCTTCTTGTGTTCATTCTTTAAATGTGACAGTGGAAAACTACCTTTTAACTTCTCACCGCTTGCGTTCCGACCACACATTCTATGACGAATATTGCTCGTATAGCTGCGTTCTACAACCCCGTAAAGTTTTGCCCACTTTTTCAGATTCACCCTGTATACACAGAACATCAAAAAGTGCTCCGTTGTTCGTTGTTCAGCATTGTCGTCACAGGGACAAAAGATTCACAACCTATTTCCGCCAAATTCTGGGTGGCTGGCACCAGAATTTACCTTCACGTCTGCTGTCCTGTAATCAGACAAGTGCTGATGACATCTCCAGAGACTGCAACTTCCCCTGTGCCTTGACACGTACAAGGCTCTCCTACCACCGTTCTTATTGCCATCCCTAGGGAGGCAATAAGAACCATGACATCATCGCGTCCCTAGGAAAGGAAGCGACCCACGTGGTAGAGCGCGCAACATCAAAGGACTCTCAAGCCTCACCAATATTTGCACCTCCTGATGAGTTGATACTGACCAATGGTGGGAGCAGATGAGACCCTTTATGAAAGGGCCTGATAGGGTCCCGAGGAAGGAGAGATGGTAGGTAAAAGAGAGAAAGCTTGGAACTGCATCTCAGAAAGGTTACATAGAAAGTTGGCGAAAGTTTTTTTTTTTAGGCCATTTAGCGAAGAAGGGTCTCGGGGTAGTGGTAAAAGTGCTAGAGAGGCCGAGCTTATTATTGTAGTCGCATGATATGAGATAAAATGTCATCGAATGTTAGTCTCCACACCATCGATTGTTTAATGTAAGTGTCATGTTAATTGTAAAAATAATGTGAACTTCAATAAATGTTAATGTTATTGTTAAGAATGATTCTATGGAGTATGGTTCAAAGTAAGATTTAGATTAAAAAATAACAACATAATGTACGATAAGATTCCAGAGAGGAAGAGTGGAATATCATTGGGCTCTAGTGCTCAGAATTTTATGATATAATTTTTTAAAACGGAACTGGAAAATGATCACGGCAAACTTAAGATGGGGTGGGAATTGTATATCAGACTTTCCTTTCCTTCTCTCCCCCCCCCCCGTATAACACTTGTACTCTAGTGACCAAGATTTGCAATTTTAGTGAATCTAACCTGGAATAAGATATGACCTACATTATGTTTGAAAATTGCCTAGAATTTGGAATGTCAGGAAATTTGGCTGGTTTCGGCCCTTTAGCAATATTGTTGCATTGCATTAAAGTTCCCCCACTGATATGAAGCCCCGCGTAAACGAAAGAAATCCCACTTTCTTGACACTACAGACGATCACAGAGGATTTGGGAATTTCCAACTATGAGAGTCGTAATACCGCTGACATATGTGGCGCGAGTTCAGTTTGGAATGCCGCTTGCCGACCCTCACTGGACATTAAACGAGTTAGCCGACACCCGATGTCACTGCCCCAACCTGTGAGAATGATCCAACCAGGGGAACATGGGAAGGTTACGCCAGCAAACACCCTGACTACATTAATCAAACCGGGTGGTTATTGCAGTATAAAACGGGAAACAGGCAAAGGAACGGGGTTCGGTTCTTTAGAAGTTCAGAGAGTTCAGATGGCTGGTTAGAGAGGTGGATGAGATGGTCAATTAGTCTCAAAAGTTAGCCAAATATCAAGAGAGAGATATAGTACGCTCGGGATTGGAGACTGCGCCAAACTCTAAGTTATGTCTTGGCTAAGAGTCACGAGACTACAACCCAGTGGGAAGTTTTAAGATGCGCAGATGGCGATTGCTGGAAGATGAATCTGCATCATTCAAGCAGATACAACTCTCCTTCCAAGAATAATAAAGTGACGTAGCCAGAAGTAAAACATTAAATTTTATTATGTTTGGGCAGAACCAGAGTGAGTATTGAATTCATTCTCAAAATTTATTCACCTCCTCCGTCAAGGAGAGGGCTTTGGGTTAATGGGCTTCTCTTCGATAGACAACACAACTACTGCCAGTTACTGAAGACAAGAAAAAACAACGCGACAACGTTATTGCGACTCCAACTCAGGATACCCGTAACACTCATGTTCTCATATTTCGTTATTTCATAAAACGAGCAACGTCGATAATCCAAGATTTCTTCAGTATCACGAGATTCGTGGTACTAAAGAACTGCGTGTCATTACTATTAGCCAATTATATAGTACTTCTGCATCCAACACGTGCGTCACTTCCCCTTTCGATTTGTTCAGTAATTGTGGAGACTATCAGGCAGCGGCAGCGGGCGCGGATGACTCTGAAATGGAAGGACTGGACAATTTCGCTTTCTGGATTCAGTGGATCGTAGTTATCTGCGCAGCGATCTACTGGTAAGTGATGTTCAATAGTTTTCAATTAATATAGCACTTGTAGACTAAGAGGTATCTGTCACTGAAAAGGTACTGATTATCGATTATGCGCATATGAACAAAAGTTACTGGAGCTCTATACTACTAAAACACTTTTTTGCTTTTGAAAAATGTGAGAGCAGAGAGAGAGGTACCCAAAGGAGGGGAGGTCCGAGGGCTCCAGCCCCCCCCCCCTCCCGAAAATCCTGTTGTCTTATACTAAATCTCAAACTTGTCTACCTGCTTTGAAATACAACAGTTGCCTTTCTATAATTTTATTTTAGTCTCATATTTTATGTCCGACACTAGAAATCGATAAAAAAACTATAAAATATTACTCCATAAATAATATTATTTTACCTTTCCTGTTCAGTGGAATAATTTAGTAATTGGGAAACCTTACTCAAGTCTTATTCTCAGACCCTCCTCATTCTTTTCCACCCACGAAACTAAATTCTGGGTACGTGCCTGATAGCAGATAAATATCTCAATCAAAAAAAAAATCAGTATCTCGATTTTCTATATTGAAGAAACATTCGTACAATATTTAATGAGTTATGAATGAGATTATACAAAATTATGGACGAAGTTATACAAAATTTACGAATACTGATAGATTTATTTGCGCAAACTTCTAAAATATACACTATTTTTAAAATAATTAAATCATTTGAAATATAATACTTATCAAATCTTGGGTCTGTAATGCATTCTTTTGACTGGCGTTTCCCGTGGCCGAGTGGTTAGCACGCTTGGCTACTGATCTAAGGGACTTGGGTTCGATCCCCGGATTAGGCATGGATGTGTGTGTCGTTTTTCTGCTGAGGTCCTGCCATCCTCTAGATCTCCTACTATGGCATATAAACTGACAGGCTCCTGTCAGACCTCTGTGGCAAGCAGCTGCTTGAAGGGGTATTTATTTTTTATTATTGTAAAATATTCAAACTTCCATAACTCATTAAATACTGAATGAATATTGTTGAAAATCGAGATACTAATATTCAGGAAACCCTCCATGTGCGCGAGTTCGAATGTCAGCGAACTATTTTTAACGCTCTCTTTTTTTGTATGTGAACCGAAATTCAAATATACACGAGTTAAGCCTAACGCTTAGCTAAACCTAATGCGGTAAAGATTTAGCTACCGCTGTTATTATAATAAGGGTATTTAATTAGTTACTGCTATCATTATTAATAATGAAAAGACAAAACACGACCACAAGTATTCTAATAAGTGGTTTTGTCCATAGCCACGTTTGCATTACGATCTAAGTTAAATAATTTGCCTCTCTTGAACTTAAAAAAGTGCAATTACGCCTGAAGCCAGGAAGGACAAGAAGAAGATGATGAGCTTAGAGAAGAAGTTTGAGATGATGTCAAGGATTGAAGCCGGTGAAGGTCCATCGGCCATAGGGCATGCGTTTTTTGAATTAACGAATCCGTGGTGCGCACTGCTCTCTCAAAGAAGGGGCTATAAAGGCATCTGTGCAGCGGGTTAAGTCTCTGTGATTGTTTTGTAAATTTTTAAAATTTTTCAATTTCTATTTTATGTACCTTTTACAAAATTGTAATCATTTCTTCTAAATCTTTGCTTTTATCACTTTTTATTTGTATTAATTTACGTAATTAGCATAAATAATCTACTAAAAATTATATAGTTGTAACTGCAAGCGATCCTGGAACCTAACCCCTTATTTCCTATTGTTTCTTAGGCTTCGTTTGTGTGAATTTAATGTGCGCGAGGTTTTTGGAGAAAGGAACACCCGTGTATATGGAGGGTCGAGTGTATTTGATTGAGATATTTATCTGCTATCATTTTTTTCAGCAAAAAAAATTTTAGAAGAATGGAGCTTCGAAGTTAGCATCATTTACATAACATAAGAGGTTGGAACTTATTATTTTGTCCACCAGTCTATTAAAACAGAACTTAATTCTAGAACCAATTTCTCATAAAGAAAAGGTGTTCTCAGTGCGTTAAATTCCGTGAATTGTATGCCAAACAAATCTAAAATATATAGTTCTAACGGACCTTGTGGAATTTCGGTTTTTTGGTGCTTTATCTAGATTTTATACTATCGGTTTTGTACGATTTGACTGCTTCTGTGTTTGCATTGTTTCGGAAAAATCCTTTGATGGTTGCATAAATCATTTGATTTATGGTTCTCAGATTTTATATCGATCTTTGGACAAGCTCGGTCACTTGAGTCAAAAGTAGCGGAGGAAATCGACTGAATCTTAATACAATAATCGCAATAAATTTTAAAAAGATTTTTGGTATCATCTAGAACAGGGGTGGGCAAATAGCGGCCCGATAAGAATTTTTTGTGGCCCGCCAAGACAGTCAGAAAAATCCGCCTTGAACCGAGATTTCCTTCCAGTGAGCGACCGAAGATTCGTCTCGTATTTTCCACTCGGACGGCCACGTCAATACGCATGCACAGTGTAGATACGAAAACAATTGCCCACCCCTGATCTAGAGCATAGGTTCTTAAACTATGGGTCGCGTAACTGAATTTGAGGGGGTCGCGAAAAATTTTTAGCAATTTTAAAAGGTTAATTTTTAAGGCAATAATCAAAAATTAATTCAAAATGAAACGCGTAATGACTCCGAGGTGTTTTTGGCAGCGCTACTTCACTGCAGCCTTGTTCTTAACACACAATATGCGCACTTCGAACTGCGCATGCCGTCAAGCCACGCAACGTCAACGACGCTGCCAGAAACACCTGGGCTCGGATTCGAGACTATTGTGTTTTATGATTAGCATTGTTTTGTCAATACATATAAAATTTTCTGCTCTTATAAAAACATAATAGTTTAATTACGGAAAATACAGACTTTTAATATTTTCCTACCGTCAATTTATATTTTCCTACCGTCGTTTTAAAATAATTTTCTTTATGATTTATTATCAGTAAATGTTTGATTTGTATACCCATTTCATATAACTATATACCCGGGTCGCGTAAAAATTTCTCGGGCGAAAAGGGGTCACGAGTGGAAAAGGTTGGCAAAAAGGGGTTGCGAGTGGAAAAGGTTGGCGAAAAGGGGTCGCGCTGTAAAAGGTTGGCGAAAAGGGGTCATGCTGTAAAAGGTTGGCGAAAAGGGGTCGAGAGTGTAAAAAGTTGGCAAAAAGGGGTCGTGAGTGGAAAAGGTTGGCGAAAAGGGGTCGCGAGTGGAAAAAGCTGGTGAAAAGGGGTTGCGAGTGGAAAAGGTTGGCGAAAAGGGGTCGCGAGTGGAAAAGGTTGGCGAAAAGGGATCGCAAGTGGAATAGGTTGGCGAAAAGGGGTCAAGAGTGGAAAAAGCTGGTGAAAAAGGTTCGCGAGTGGAAAGGGTTGGCAAAAAGGGGTCGCGAGTGTAAAAAGTTGGCGAAAAGGGGTCGCAAGTGGAAAAGATTGACGAAAAGGGGTCACGAATGAAAAAAGTTGGCGAAAAGGGGTCGTGAGTGGAAAAGGTTGGCGAAAAGGGGTCGAGAGTGTAAAAAGTTGGTGAAATGGGGTCGCGAGTGGAAAAGGTTGGCAAAAAGGGGTCGCGAGTGGAAAAGGTTGATGAAAAGGGGTCGCGAGTGGAAAAGGTTGGCGAAAAGGGTCGCGAGTGGAAAAGGTTGGCAAAAAGGGGTCGAGAGTGTAAAAAGTTAGTGAAAAGGGTCGCAAGTGGAAAAGGTTGGCAAAAAGGAGTCGCGAGTGGAAAAGGTTGATGAAAAGGGGTCATGAGTGGAAAAGGTTGGCGAAAAGGGGGCGAAAGTGTAAAAAGTTGGTGAAAAGGGGTCGCGAGTGGAAAAGGTTGGCAAAAAGGGGTCGCGAGTGGAAAGGGTTGGCGAAAAGGTTCGTGAGTGGAAAAGGTTGGCGAAAAGGGGTCGAGAGTGGAAAAGGTTTGGTGAAAAGGGGTCGCGAGTGGAAAAGGTTGGCAAAAAGGGGTCGCGAGTCGAAAAGGTTGGCGAAAGGGGTCGCAAGTCGAAAAGGTTGGCAAAAAGGGGTTGCAAATCGAAAAGGTTGGCGAAAAGGGGTTGCGAGTGGAAAAAGGTTGGCGAAAAGGGGTCGCGAGTGGAAAAGGTTGGCGAAAAGGGATCGAGAGTGTAAAAAGTTGGTGAAAAGGGGTTGCGAGTGGAAAAGGTTGGCGAAAAGGGGTCGCGAGTGGAAAAGGTTGGCGAAAAGGGATCGCAAGTGGAAAAAGTTGGCGAAAAGGGGTCGAGAGTGTAAAAAGTTGGTAAAAGGGGTCGCAAGTGCAAAAGGTTGACGAAAAGCTGTCGTGAGTGGAAAAGGTTGGTGAAAAGGGTCGCGAGTGGATAAGGTTGGTGAAAAGGGGTCGCGAGTGTAAAAGGTTAGCGAAAAGGGGTCGTGAGTGGAAAAGGTTGGTGAAAAGGGGTCGTGAGTGGAAAAGGTTGGTGAAAAGGGGTCGCGAGTGGAAAAGGTTGGCGAAAAGGGGTCGCGAGTGGAAAAGGTTGGCGAAAAGGGGTCGCGAGTGGAAAAGGTTGGCGAAAAGGGGTCGCGAGTGGAAAAGGTTGGCGAAAAGGGGTCGCGAGTGGAAAAGGTTGGTGAAAAGGAGTCGCGAGTGGAAAAGGTTGGTGAAAAGGGGTCGCGAGTGTAAAAAGCTGGTGAAAAGGGGTCGCGAGTGGAAAAGGTTAGCGAAAAGGGGTCGAGAGAGCAAAAGTTGGTGAAAAGGGGTTGCGAGTGGAAAAGGTTGGTGAAAAGGGGTCACGAGTGTAAAAAGTTGGTGAAAAGGGGTCGCGAGTGGAAAAGGTTGGCAAAAAGGGGTCGCGAGTGGAAAAGGTTGGCGAAAAGGGGTCGCAAGTGGAAAAGGTTGGCGAAAAGGGGTCGCGAGTGGAAAAAGTTGGCGAAAAGGGGTCACGAGTGGAAAAGGTTAGCGAAAAGGGGTCGTGAGTGGAAAAGGTTAGCGAAAAGGGGTCGTGAGTGGAAAAAGTTGGTGAAAAGGGGTCGCGAGTGGAAAAGGTTGCCAAAAAGGGGTTGCGAGTGGAAAAGGTTGGCGAAAAGGAGTCACGAGTGTAAAAGGTTGGCGAAAAGGGGTCGCGAGTGGAAAAGGTTGGCGAAAAGGGGTCGCGAGTGGAAAAGGTTGGCGAAAAGGGTCGCGAGTAGAAAAAGTTTAAGAATCCCTGATCTAGAGCTTCGGTCTTCGCTGATTCTTTCGGATTCTCCTAATAATGGTCTAGTCTTAACCGATGCTCGATCATTAGCAGCTTTAAATAAATCTTGAGTTTTAGCTATGTGTGCGTTTGCTTTTCATTTTATAAAAATAACTAGCAGAATTACCCTGCCCTATCGGTTCTTAAAAAAATGATTCAGAGAACCAAACTTCTAAACATAATTCCGAAAGTGTGCGCGGACACTCGTTTTAGTCCAGGGTTATGTCACTGGTGGTGGGAGTTTTGGGCTCCCCGGAATTTCACACGTACTGGACCAATCAGTTTTGAATTTGGTGTGGTCGTCTCACTTACGTCATACTGCATAGGGTTTTGAAATGGGTTCCTAGGTGTTGAGGTCGAGATTCAACCGGGCGCTGCAATGGCCTACCTTATAAATGGAGTAGTACAATTATAAATGTGCAAAGAAATCAATGGACAAATGTTTCATTACCAACTTTTGAGGGAGGGTCTAATTTTCTGGGTCTCCGTGGCCGAGTGGTTAGCATGCTTGGCTACCCGATCTAAGGGACCTGGGTTCGAGCCCCGGATTAGGCATGGATGTGTGTGACATTTTTCTGCTGAGGTCCTGCCATCCTTTCAGATCTCCTACTGTGGCATATAAACTGACAGGATCCTGTCAGACTTCTGTGGCAAGCAGCTGCTTGAGGGGGTATTTATTTTTTATTTATTTTTTTTTAAACTTTACAGTGCACTGAGTTACCATGAAATGAAACCGTAGACGAAGTTTGGTGGTCTTAGCTCTGGCCGTCTAGGAGGGGTTGTCAAACTAACAGAGAGACAAATCCCTAAAATATAAAATAGAGTAAGAGGAAAAAGAGCTGTAAATCAATGCTCTGTGATGATGTGTTCTGCGCAGATTTTCATATATACATAGAACGACATCAAAAAGTGCTCTGTTGTTCGTTGTCCAGCATTGTCGGCACAGGGACAAAAGACTCATAAGCCATTTCCGCCAAAATCTGGGTGGCTGGCATCAGAATTTTACCTTTACGTCTGCTGTCCTGTATTTATGCAAGCGCTGATGACATCTCCAAAGACTGCAACTTCCCCTGTGCCTCGACACGTGCAAAGCGCTCCTACCACCAGATGCATCCCCAGGGAGGCAATCAGGACCATGTCATCAGAGTGTCCTTGGTAAAGGAACGACGCACATAGTAGAGAGCGCAACATCAAAGAAATATCAAGCCCCACTAATATTTATTCCTTCTGATTGGTTGATACTGACCAATGGAGAGAGCAGATGAGACCCTTTGTGAATGGCTGAGAGGGTACAGAAGAAGGAAAGAGAGGGATAGGTGATAAAAGCTTGGAACTGCGTCTCAGAAAGGTCAGAAAGAATTTTTAGAGATGAGCAAAGAAAGTCAGGGAAGCTGCTGAGAAAGTGAGGGCGAGTAAGCCTTTATCTGCTAGTCTACTCTTAGAGAGCCAGTGCTGCGACGTTTTTAGCTACACCAACTGACTGATGTAAGTGCCATGTTAATTGTGAAATATATGTAAACTCCAATAAATGTTAGCTATTATATTGTTAAGAATAATTCTTATGCATATAGCTGAAATTAAAATTTAGACTCAGAAATAACAAAGTAATGTACGATAACATTCCAGTGGTGAAGAGTAGAATATCATTGGACTCTAGTGCCCCAAGATTTTATATGATATGATTCGATTGCTGCTTTGGCTGCTTTTGGCCCTTTAACAACATTGACACATTCGTGTAGTATTGCATTTTATTCTATGTATTTCACAGGCATGAGATTATCGTGTGGTATTTATTTGAATGATTGTGAAAATTTGTTTTGGTTTCGGAGTGTTATTCATGTGTGTAGCACAGTATTAAAATAAGTTTCCTGTGGATTACTTTTGTATATGAGTAATGTTAAGATTTGTGTGCATTTTCGTTAGTAAGCTTTCTCAGAGTGAAGTGATGAAGAGAGTGGAAGTATTTTATGTTAAAAATATTATATTGAGAGTATTATGCAAATTGTGTTAAACCAAGTGTGGCCCATGAAATTTGATGCCCAGAGCTGGCAGAGTGACTAATTAGCATATTTTAGTGCACTGTGCCATGATTAGTTCAGCGAAAGGCGTTCTTAAGTTATCATGCTGCAAGAGTTGCCAAATATTAATTATTTTTGTTTCAAAAAGGAAAAAAAGTTTGCTTTAATGATATTGCTTGAATTAAATTTTAAAAGTTGATATCCGCCATTGTGAAGGTATACTCAAGGTGAAATGCAGTGCTTATTATGTTGGAAAACATTTGATGATTTCTTAAATACTTTAAGGTTGGGTTGTTTTACCTCTGAGCAGCACTTTTTTGCACACCATGGTCTAAATGGCCAGGTCACATGGACCCCGAAGGCTCAGAGAAGGTTGGAGGAGGGGATCCACTGGAACATCTGTTGGGAGACAGATGGTGGCCTCCCCGTCAAGGCCATTCAGCGTGTTCTTTAACGTGCACGGGGTATGGCTCTCCCGCACACGGAGCCACGACTTAACGTCCCATCCGACAGACGGTAAATATACTCTAAAGAGTTAAATGGTTCACTGTTGAAGAATATCAGGTTCAGAAGTGTATTGTGATGGAATTTGTAGTGAAATTTTACGCAAAAGCGATCACTGCCCAGTAATTTAATAGAAAAGAGCAGCTGACCCACAATCAAAAGGTGTAGGCTTCGGATCCCACCTGGACAAACCAGTTTTTTGTTTCACTATAATGGTAATGTGTTGTAATTTTAAAAAATATCAGAGAAAATTAATTGATGGTGTTGAGTTCAGTAGTTTTTATGTATGATTGATGTTTAGAGTTTGAGTAAAGTCAGCGGGTAGCCATTTAGTTAAGATATTCAAAAAGTTGTACGAAAGAGAAGGTTTTATGAGATGTTAATTGAAAAGATTAATCGAGATATTGAATAAGTAGATATTGCATTAGTGGTAATTGATAAGATTATACAGTAGTGGAATTGATAAGGTAATAAATAAGAGTACTGTATAGATTACCTATTGTTTGTATATCTGTTGGTATTGAAATTTGGAAATTTACAATGGCACATAAAATGTTTCACACGTGCACACGCGACACTGATATGTATCGTCAACGTAAGAGCCGTAGGAACTCGTTTAGGAGTACTAGACATCGCAAGCAGCAATGTTTCGAGTGCGGGAATTTTGGCCATTTTGCCAGAGACTGCCCCGCTAGAATGGGTTCAATTCGAAACATTATAGCTACAACAGTCCCGATAGTTGCATAGAGCATTGCCTTCAACCCTATGCCCACGTATTAGTACAGGATCAAGCATTCATTAATACGGCAGTAAATTCCGAATCTGAAAATTTGGCATTTTGCCCATCAGAATCTTTTAGATGTGAAGTCAATTTTCAAAGTCAGCAGAAAGAAGATCCTTTGGTTAGCTTCATTAAGCAAACAGCTTTGTATCAGGCCTTGGAAACAGAATTGGGACTCTCTCTCATGTGTTGGAGTAATGTGAAAGATACTGATGTCCTCCGAATGGTGGAAAAGGTTTTTACCCCTCTAGGGTAGTAATTCTCAACGTGGGGTATGCGGTAAATTTTTTGGGGTACGCTGTGAGAGCTCCAAAGTCAACTAGATCTGATTACCCAGTAAAATGTTTATAATTATATAAGATTTGTTGAATTCTTTATGCCATTTTTGTGTTTATCGATATATGTAATTTATGAATACAAAATTTAATGTGTATATATATATGTGTGTATTTTATTTTATTCCCATTGGTATACTATAACTATAGTTTTATCTATCTATACAAGGGGTATGCCAGTTACATACACATTTCCAGGGGGTACGTGAAGCATAAAAGGTTGAGAACCACTGATATATATGTTTTATTTTATTCCCATTGTCATACTATAACTATAGTTTTATCTATCTATACAAGGGGTATGCCAGTTACATATACATTTCCAGGGGGTACGTGAAGCATAGAAGGTTGAGAACCATTGCTCTAGTGTTAGAGCAGGACGAGGAAGTTAGTAATTTAGTAAGAACTCTTCGATATTGGAGGACTCAGAGAAGTTATTTTTTCAATTTTAAAGAAGAAGAGATTAGCTCGGGACAGGGAGGCAGCACAGGAGAAACTAAAAGATGAGAATAAGAATCGAACCCCCGTAGAGTAGCAGTCAGTGAGCGAAATATATTTACCGGTAGTGAATGTAACCAGTAATGAAGAGGAAATTTATAGGGGTAGTGAGAATTTGGTAGAAGTAGATTAGGCTGTGCAGATATACAACCAAGTGGTCCTGGAACCCGATAGTAAGGAGATAGGAGAAATTGTGGAAAAGAAAGAGAGTGTAATAGATATGAAGAATTATTTAGAATTAGAAGAATTAGCGTTCCCTCCCAAAGCTGTAACTGAAGTATTAGATATCGTCATATCCGATTGCCGCCCTGAGACACAAATCGATACAGATGAAGATAATCTGATAGAGGAAATTGAAAAGGAGGAAGAGAGTCGAATAGATGTAGTAAAATTAGTCCCCAATTTCGACAGATTGGGCAAAATGCCAACTTTTCAGATTCGGAATTTACTGTTGTATTAATAAATGCTGACCAGCTTCGACATATCTGACTATAGCCCTCCAACACGAATAGATACAGAAGAAGTTAGCCACACAGATGAAGCGAACCCAGACCTATACAGCAGGCAGCAATACAGAAGAAGAAACAGTAATTATTAGCACACAAATCTTAGGCAATTTAGAGGAAACGTTCCCCGAAGTATCGCCACCGAAGCTGGAGCTATTAGTCAAGGCTACTTCCCCAGTAGTAAGATTCACCAGCCCCCTTACTAGTTTTCCTTCTGCAGCGACAGTGATGTGATGTGATAAAATGTGATGGGAAGGTTTGAAACCCTTCAACAATGGGCTTCCTGCTATCGCAAAAAAAAGAATATGCAGCGACAGTGACTTTTGTCAGTTTTTTATACTAAATTTACATTTTATTATATATTTCTCTTGCTCCCGGTTGAAAATTTAAGTTCACGAAAATAGTTACTGTAAAATTAATTCTTTATTATGTGGTTGGATACTATTTGATAGAGATAATTTGGCTAAGCAATATAAAAAACAGATAATACTTGATAAGATAACTTCGTGTATAAAGTTCTCAAATAGATAAACGCTGTGAATTGTGAAGAATGGTGAAATCCTTTGCGTCGTAGATATAAAAATGAAGGTCAAAGTGATAGAGTAAGGATAAGAGGTAGAAATAAGGATAGCAACAGTAAAAAATGCAATGATTGTTGGGTTTAAAAAGTTAAGACTGTGCTGTTTTTATGTAACAAAAAATTATTGTTTTTGTTTTATTTACCTACTCTCCTACATTATGCATATTGCCTATTTGTAACGTTTCATGTTAATTAGATTGTTATTTTTATACTTATCTTTGTAGACATTAACTAATTACTTCATTTGTTAATTAATTATCATTATTGTCTTTTCAACTAATTTTCTTTTTTTCATTCTTAAAACTGATTTTTAATTTTTTTTTTATTTTACTATCAAATGTAATATGTAGTACAACAATCTAGTCAAACGTTTGCTTTTGGGTTGTTTACATATTGATTGATTTTAATGTAGAATTTCTATGATAATAAACTTGAATTTGATATGTTGTGAGAAAGAGAGAAAAGTCGGCAATTCTATTAACATAGACTGCATTTTAAATACATAACTTTGGCGCTGAAAACTTTCAACTTAATCGCATGATGCAGTCGCTATTTCTGCGCTAGTTGGGTTGGGTTGGGTTGTTTTACCTCTGAGCGGCACTTTTTTGCACACAATGGGCTAAATGGCCAGGTCACATGGAACCCGAAAGCTCAGAGAAGGTTGGGGGAGGGGACCCACTGGAACAGCTGTTGGGAGACAGATGGTAGCCTTTCGTCAAGGCCATCCAGCGTGTTCTTTAACGTGCACAGGGTATGGCTCTCCCGTACACGGGACCACGGCTTAACGTCCCATCCGACGGACGGCGGCCTTTCCAAGCCCATCGGTGTCCCCTACTGACCGTGGGCAAGGCGGGGAATTTTGCGGAGATAAATCTCAACGCTGACCCAGCTGGGACTCGATCCTGGGAACTACAGATTACGAGCCTGGCGCGCTATCGACTGAGCCACCCCCGCCCCTTCTGCGCTAGTCTTACGCTTCAATCAGTGAAGAGAAAATTGCAGTAAGCCTTCGCCGATTAATTTTAGCTAATCACTAGAGACTTCATCAAATTTAAAAATTCCTAATTATTTTTAATGCATAAAAACTTTGATTATTCCACTTGTTTGTTGAAAGAGTAGTAAGATTCACATAAAACTCGCATTAAAATGAATCAAGGGCGATCCCAAGAACAACATTTTGGGGGGAGGGATGAAGTGAGAAACTCTCATAAACGAAAGTCATTATCTCTGACTCCATCTCTTAGCCTTTGAGGGGCCCCTACCCCTCTGCCTTTCCCTAGGATCCCTCTGCTATGGATGTGAAAACTATATTTTACTATTTTTATTGAAATGTATGACAATTGGGATGGAAAACTTGTTCTATCTTGCCGTTATTTCCGAGCAGTTTTATACTTCTTAGAGATGACTTGGGCCTGAGCTAAATCGGACTGCCCGAACTCAATAATATTTTTTAAACTTAAATCACTAATATTTCCTGCACTTCTAAAAAAAGTGAAAAAAATATTTCATTACAATTTTGGCCCTCGAATCAGCATTTAGTATTTTTTTAGAAAATAGTACCATTCACCTTATTTTTAGGTATACTGTAGAATTTCTATTAGATCATTCTGAGAAATTATTCTGATCTTGCGCTTAAAATTAAATTCGATCGAAATAAAACGCCAGAACTTTATTTCAATTTATCTTTTTACCAACTATGTTATTAATCATAATGAAAATAATAGAAATATCATTTTTCGCCGCAGTGATTAGTGGTTTAAATTTTGTCTCTCCCAAAAAACGTTTAATATAACCTGACGTAAATACAGTTATCAATTTCCTAAGAAAAGTTTTCCTGGAGTTATCCAACGAAAAGTCTGCGTTTTTTTATTGTTTTGATTAATTCTGAAATTTTTATTCTGCTGTATCAATTTTTATTTATGTTTATTCCACTGCTTTTGCTTTGATCTTAATCTTGTTTGCAACATAGAGTTTTTTCCCTCAGGTTTATTTAGTTTTTAATAGAAATTTGAAACTGCTGCTGTAATTTCCTAATGCGTAGACCAGGGGTTCTGAACGTGGGTGGGGTACGGGATAAAATTTTTTGGGGTACGCCGTGAGAGCTCAAAAGTCGCTAGATCTAATAATAAAGTCGCAAAATCGGCATTATTATAACTATGGACGAGTGGTTAGCGCGCTTGGCTACTGATCTAAGGGACCTGGGTTCGAGCCCCGGGTAAGACATGAATGTGTGTGTTGTTTTTCTGCTGAGGGCCTGCCATCCTCTCAGACCTTCTACTATGGCATATAAACTGACAGGCTCCTATCAGACCTCTGTGGCAAGCAGCTGCTTGAGGGGGTATTTATTATTTATTTATTTTATAGTTTTATTTATCTATATAAGGGGTACCCCAGTTACATACACATTTCCAGGGGGTACGTGAAGCATAAAAGCTGAGAACCACTGGAGTAGACTATGACCCACTGATAGAAGTTTTTATTCCCATGAATCAGTAGAACGAAATTATTTCTTAGCCAAGGTATTTAAATTATCAATTACCTAAGATAATGCTAATTTTTCATTGGCTACACTGTCGTAATTTTCAGAGCGATCCGTTTCTTATTGCAACAATCATTTCGTTGATTCCCGAGATAACAATCGTTTGGTCTAATCTAGGTTGAATTGATCATCGTAACAGGACCGAATTTTTGTATCCGACAGTTTTTTCTTTAATCTGCAATGGTATTATGATTTAATTTACGTTCATTATGTAGTCCTATTATGTAGCGTGCAAAATTCCCCTCAATGCCCACGGTCAGTAGGGGACATCGAAGGGTTTGGAAAGACCGCCGTCCGTAGGGTGGGACGTTAAGCCGTGACACCGTGTGCGAGAGAGCCATACCCTGTGCTCGTTAAAGAACACGCTGGATGGCCTTGACGGGAGGCTACCATCTGTCTCCTAACAGCTGTTCCAGTGAATTTCCTCCCTCAGCCTTCTCTGAGCCTTCGCGGTGCTTGTGACCTGGCCATTTAGCCTATGGTGTGGAAAAAAGGGCCGCTCAGAGGTAAAACAACCCAACACAACCCTAAGAGTTTGCTTCATGAATCTTACAGGCGATCGATCGTAACAGGCGTAGAAAAAATGTTTACCAGATATCTTAGCATATGTGCATCGAATTTATCTTCACGCCGACACTGCAATAACCACTTCATACTAATTTTTGCTTCTAATGGGAATGTATACGAAACATTACTCTTCCTATTCTTCGAAGGATTATTAATGTAATTTGCTACTGCACAGTTCGCCATGATATAAAAAACATTACCCGAAAGACTGCACAGAGAGAGAGAGATTCACCTAGCGAAGAACAAAGAAAGACGCGAAAGACTAGACGATTATGTAAATACTTTAGCTGAGCCGTAACCTTCAAGAACAAGGCCATTACAGTCTAAACTGACATCACATCCTGTGGATCTACAGCGCATCCTGCGCACGTAGTTCTACGGTCGCAAATCGAGCATTTACTTTTTTATAAGATCGGGTAGGCATTTTTGTTTGGTACTGTGCTCAAAAACTGATTGACATAGTATGATTATATGGTACATATGTGTACATTAGAGTGATATTTCTATGGCAAACCTTAAAATAAGGAAGACGTTGGCTGGAAATTTATATATTGTTATACATGTTCAGAGAACGTTAAACGACGATTACTCTGCATTTTGAGTCATCAATTTGGCACAAATACAAATCAAAATCTATTTTAGTTTCATCATCATCGACCTCCATAGTCCATGGCTGCTTGAGGATGATGATGATGATGATGAAACTAAAATATATCTCGATTTGTAATTGTGGTAAATTGGCGACTCAAAATGCAGAGTAATCGTCGTTTAACGTTCGCTGAACATGTATAACGTTATATAAATTGCCAGGGGCGTCAAAATCGGTTCTACATATAATTACAATGACACAATATGTTTAAAAATAAGGTAAAATGAGAATAATTACTCGGTTCCTTCTACTGTGGCATATAAACTGACAGGCTCCTGTCAGACCTTTGTGGCAAGCAGCTGCTTGAGGGGGTATTTATTTATTTTTTTATTTATATATTAACAATAATAAAATCATTTCCTTCACATATTTTTGGTGATAAATGCTGTCAATAACTGATCCAGCTTTTTGTACCATTAATAATATAATCGTGACATATAAATTGTTAAGGAAAATTAGTGTGTTATGTTAAAAAAGAGAAAAGCACAAAAATTCTTCAGAATGATTTTATTGACAAATGTGAACTAAAAATTAATGATATACTGTAATAGTTTTAACTGTAACAATTTCAGTTAGTTATGATTTAATTGAAATACTTTTTTCTTAGTGATTAGACTGAATTTATAGAAATATTGAGCTGTATTTTTTTTTTCTGAACTCTCATCAAATTTGAATAATATTTGGACATGGATACAACCTTCCGAGGGAATACATATTCAAAATCTAGCAGGAAAAGTGCATCTAAACTTTACAAACTACAATTTACTTCAAGCACACACATATATACATTTTGGTTTACAAAGCTACCTGTAAATCTATGATTAAAGATTTGACAATATATCTCAACTAACCTCCTAAATGTAAAGAAAATACTCTAATCAATCTTCGATTGTTAAAAATATAATTCTCTGCAGCCTGGTAAAGGAAGATTAAATCATTTAGGCATACATCTTTCCAGATATAAGCCAGTGCTGTAAGACCACTAAACTAACACGGCTCTGCCTTTTTTCCACTAATATAATTTATTAGTTTAGTGGTCTTAGAACACTATGGCATATACCTGGAGGGATATGGTTCAAATCTCACATGCCAGAAAAACTGTTTGTCACAAAACTATTAATTTCAAAGCCAACAGTTAACTCTGTGGATACTATTTATTGAGGGTAGACAACTTTCTTTTTTTGGCACTAAGACTTTTTTCTTATTTCCCAAATTCTCTAACAAACAATCATTTTTTATCTTCCAAAAATGTTTAAAAATATATTTGTTGAACACCCGATAATGATTAAAGATAATAATCCCGCCAACAAACACACAAGCAGCTACGGTGTGTCAAGATGCTAGATCCACGAATGCTGACGTCAGAACGTGTGACGTCACCAATGAAAGGCCTTGAGTCTCGATGACTGAGCTCTACTGGCTGTGGCGTCATGGAGCACGCCCTCTCAGAGACACTAGAATGACCGTGCTAAAACATAGCCTTTTGTCTCCACCTTATATATATATTCACTTGGTAATGGGTATCATCTTTAATGAGCTTCTCCAATATAGCCAAATCGTTAATACAGAATGATTTGTCAGCAATTTTGACAAATTAAGTCAAGAAATCGTCGAAAGACATTTATCCTATAGCCATAAAAAAAGTGTCTTCCATGGACTACAGATATTACAAAGTCGAATTTTCATTTTTTCTGGAGTCTACAAAATTTATTAAATGAAAGTTAATTTCTAATAACTTCGAGGGCGTCAAACCTCCTGTTCGTGTGTTTATTTTTTGGCTCTAATCCAGAAAGTTTCTACCGCAGTGGAATCTATAATTTTATGGAAACACGGGAAAATATCAGATAACAGAACCGACTATGCACTTGATTAAATTGATGAATATTTTAAAAAAAACAAATTGACTCTTTACATATTGGAAAATATGTTTGCGTAGATCCAAAACAATATATGTATAATTTACGATGAGTCATAGAAATGATTTTCCTATAAACGGACTTGAAATTTTGGAACTCGAGCTCATCTCATAATCAATACACAATCCTATGTCCTTTTGATAAGTATTTTGTGCATGCGGTTTGGCAATATTCCAAGAGCAACGTCCCTTTTAAAAGTATGGAAGTTTATCTCTTTTTAATATATTTCAACCCCGTAATTTTCCGAATATTTGACCTCCCAGTTTCCCAAAATTCTCTTACTGGTTTTTTCCTGTCCACCATGTGTTGTTTTCAAAAATCGGGTTTCTGTCTTTGATAGATCCAAAGTTTATTGATCAGTACAGTGGCAAGTTAATTTTAAGAGTTTAAAATTGCCTATTGACAATAAAAAAGCAGCAGACGTAACCTTGATTCACAAGTAAATACTCTGATTGTCTATATAACATGGCAAATAATGATTACAAAAATATAATGTAATCATTCATTATTTGACAAATTTTTGCAAAAATATAATGTAATCATTAATTATACTTCGGCAAATGATGAATATAAAAATGATATGATGTTGATTTAGAAACGACAAATAATGAATACTAAATTTGAAATTTCTTTATTATCTTTTGTGATTATTTTTGATGGGGCAGTGACCCAGGTGGTCTAATGGAGGAGCCTCTCCTGTGCATATTGTTGATTCTAGGAATTTGTCTGCAATTGCAAATGCTTTCTGTTTTCCTTTCTAGGTATCTGAATTCTCAATCCAACTATTGGAAGGATCGTGGTGTGCGCTCCATGAAGAGTTATCCCATATTTGGTTCTTCATTGAACCTTTTACTTCAGGTATGAGATTATTATCTTCAATAAATCTTAATCATTTATAATGCATTAGAAACATTGAGCTGCTTAATTTCAGGGAAACCACTTCAGGATGCTGAATGCATTTCGATGGGAGTAGACTTTAAAGAATTAACTCTTACATGCATTTAAGATATGATTAATTTCAATGGGAACATATGAAAACAGTGGTCTCACAATTATAAATTTGATCAAGTTGTGAAAACATCTTTGCCACACTAAGAATTATGCGATCAATTTTACTGTTTAGTGTCATTAATTTTTTTATTATTGAAGACAAAGTCGCTTCACTTTCTTCGACACTGAAATTATTCGTCATGGCTTGTGGCTAAGATTCTTGATTTAGAGCAGACATGTGCAAGCTTTTTAACTGAAGAGTCGCATGGAAAAAATATATAACGAATAGCGTGTGTATAAATAACCAAAAAAAACTTTGTTTTTCTCTTTTAGAAATTTATTTTGTCATCAGAAGATTGCCGGTGGCACAAAGAAAGGTGAGGGGGGATGGGAGGGGGGAATTTGTCCAGGCCTGATTTAGAGCAAAATGGACAAAGGGAGATTTGCCTCTATGGTAATTATGTAACATTCCGCAGCTGCCATTTGAAATGATTAATATAACACTAAAAGGAAAAAATAATAATATTTAATTAATAAAATAATTTTTATCGATATGGAGTCTATATATATATTTCATAAAATGAAATATATATAGATAGATATATTTTAGCTAATGTACCGTGGCAGAGTGGTTAGAGCTCTTGGCTATTGATCAAAGGGACTTAGGTTCGAGTCCTGGGTAAGGCATAGATGTTTGTGTTGTTTTTCTGCTGAGGTCCCGCCATCCTCACAAATCTCTTATTATTGTGTATTAAACTGACAAGCTCCTGTCGGACCTCTATGGCAAGCAGCTGCTTGAGGGGATATATATTATACATATATATATGATTAACCTTCAGGTATATTATGAAATTATAAACAGGTATGTAAATACTATACGTATGTATGTATGAAATAAAATAAATAAATACCCCTCTCAAGCAGTTGCTTGCCGCAGAGGTCTGACAGCAGCCTGTCAGTTTATATGCCATAGTAGAAGGTCTGAGAGGATGGCAGAACCTCAGCAGAAAAAGGACACATACATCCATGCCTTACCCGGGGCTCGAACCCAGGTCCCTTAGATTAGTAGCCACTTTGAATTTACTTTCAAAAAATGAATTTAATTACATCTTACAATACTGCATCACAGATTTCAACAATCGTGTAAAACCATTAAAATCCTTACACAAATCATTCAGCATACAGTGTCAGTGAACTACACAAGATTTTGAGATATGATAATACTTTAGATATGTGGAGCTTCAATCTAATCATGATAGGTTTTTTTGCAGGTTTACATTTTCAACATTTCATAATTTGCGCCGATAAATTGCATTTTAATAAAATAACTATTTCGCTCGTAGTGAAACTTGTTATGTACTGCAGTGGCTATTGGAAATAGTTATGAAAACGTGCAAAAGTTTATCGCATTGAAATGCAGCTCCTTATTGCACAGTCTTATATAGCTCACGTTTGTAATGATGTTTTTAACAGTTTATATGAATATAGAAATTTGGATAAAATGCTCTACAATGCTTTTCAGTGTGTGTGTATTATAAAACTTAGTACTCTAAATTAATAAAGCTAAACCTATATTTTCAATTATCCATTTATCCGTAATCAAATGAATGTAGTTACTTAAATTCAAATTCAAACCATTAATATCTGTTTCTGATTTCAGCCTTGGCATGAAGCACAACTTAAAGGATATCAAAAATATGGAAGACTCTACGGGTAAGTGAAATTAGTCCTTCAGGTAACATTTGGTAGTCGAAACTAAAATATTGAAAAAAAATTGGATTCATTTAGGTGATATGTACATTACAAAATCCCTGAAATGCAATACAATTGAACAAACTGAAGAAATTTCTCAACGTTTGTCTTCAACTGTCAAGGAAGGTATCATTCTCATTTGATTAAGATTTTGGCCTTTAAATGGTATGGAGATTTCAAAATTTCTGATTTAGATAATGCAGATGATTTGGCGCTATTAGCTAATGATGTTTACGAGACAGATTCTTTCATTAGAGCTGTTGTTGAATCTGGTAGTAAAGCAGGTTTGGTGATAAACAGCGAGAAAATTAAATGATGGAAATTGGTCAGGCAGGTTGTTCTTCTGTTATTTTATACCCTTGAGCAAGTATTTCAGTTTAAGTATCTCGGGAGCTATGTAACAGATACTGGTGATGTGTGGCATGAGATAAACAGAAGAATAAGGATTGTTGCTGGGACTTTTAAGAATCTATGGAGAGTAGGAAAAATAGGCGTTTTTGAAAAATTGGGATTTTTACAAGTCCTGAGAAGGACTTATAAAAATATGGCGAGTTGGCAAAATCGAGGAGACTTCGTAAAATATAGGGCAGTTGACATAATTCGAAGCCACTTAGTAAAATACGGGCGAATTGTGAAAATTGGGATTGTTTTTGGGCAATTAAGAAGAATTGGCAAAATCGAGGGGAGTTGGCAAAATTCGAAGTGACTTGAAAAATTCAAGGTACATGTAAAAATTGTGATTTTTTTTTCCGAAAAATTACGGTTAGTTGACAAAATCGAGGCAACTGGGCAAAATCTAGGGTAATTGGCAGAATTGGAAGCCACTTGGTAAAAGATAGGTGAGTTGTGAAAATTGGGATTGGTTTTATGAATTTAAGGGGAGTTAGCGAAATCGGGAAAACGTGGCAAAATCTTGGAGAGTTGACAAAATTCGAAGGGACTTGGCAAATTCAGGGGATATGTGAAAATTGGGAGTTTGTCTGTAAAATTACGGCGATATCCTGTGATAAAAATGTAGGAGAGTTGGACTAATCGAGGAAACTTGGCCAAATGTATGGTATCTGGCAAAAATCAAAGCCACTTGGTAAAATACAGATGAGTTGTGATCAGGGGATATGTGAAAATTGGGAGTTTGTCTGTAAAATTACGGCGATATCCTGTGATAAAAATGTAGGAGAGTTGGGCTAATCGAGGCAACTTGGCCAAATGTATGGTATCTGGCAAAAATCAAAGCCACTTGGTAAAATACAGATGAGTTGTGATCAGGGGATATGTGAAAATTGGGAGTTTGTCTGTAAAATTACGGCGATATCCTGTGATAAAAATGTAGGAGAGTTGGGCTAATCGAGGCAACTTGGCCAAATGTATGGTATCTGGCAAAAATCAAAGCCACTTGGTAAAATACAGATGAGTTGTGATCAGGGGATATGTGAAAATTGGGAGTTTGTCTGTAAAATTACGGCGATATCCTGTGATAAAAATGTAGGAGAGTTGGACTAATCGAGGAAACTTGGCCAAATGTATGGTATCTGGCAAAAATCAAAGCCACTTGGTAAAATACAGATGAGTTGTGATCAGGGGATATGTGAAAATTGGGAGTTTGTCTGTAAAATTACGGCGATATCCTGTGATAAAAATGTAGGAGAGTTGGACTAATCGAGGAAACTTGGCCAAATGTATGGTATCTGGCAAAAATCAAAGCCACTTGGTAAAATACAGATGAGTTGTGATCAGGGGATATGTGAAAATTGGGAGTTTGTCTGTAAAATTACGGCGATATCCTGTGATAAAAATGTAGGAGAGTTGGGCTAATCGAGGCAACTTGGCCAAATGTATGGTATCTGGCAAAAATCAAAGCCACTTGGTAAAATACAGATGAGTTGTGATGAAGTGATTGTTTTTTTTTTTTAATTACGGAGAGTCAGTGAAAATCGAGAAAACATGGAAAACCTTAAGTAGTTGGCAAAATTGTAAGTAACTTGGTGAAATTCAGGTGAGATGTTAAAATAAGGGTTTGTTTTGCAAAATAATGTAGAAGTTGCATAATCGAGGCACTGGGCAAAATCTTTGGTAGAACCCCCCTCCCCCCACACTGAACCAAAAACTCGCAACCTCCCTGTCACAAGCATGACATTTTCCAACTAAAAAAATTTCTTCTTTTAGTTGGCAAAATTTGATTTCCGAGTTGGAAAAATTTCGTTCTCTCTCACCCCAACCCAACCATACTCCCTTCGCTATGCCCCTGCATAGAACTTGCAGGACGCTCGATGCTTTGTGTAGGAATGTTGTACCATACGAAAATGATTAGGTTGAATAATTGCTGTAAATTGGCTGACAACGGCAACACAATCTCCCTGCGACCAGCCCTTACCACTTCGTCCGAAAGATGCTCTATGGAGTTTAGACATGGGGATTGTGCAGGTCAATGAAGCAAGTAAAACTCGTTGGCATGTTTCTAAGACCATTCGGTGATCATATCTGCCATATGAGCAGGTGCATTGTCATGTTGAATGTGTCCTTCCAGGTGAGGATAAACTGTAGTCATAAAGGGATGAACTTGGGCAGCAACGAAGTTCAAATACACCGTGGTGTTAGATGTCCTTCGAGGAGTATCACGGGGGCCTAACATGTGCCAAGAAAACATTCCCCACATCACCACACTGCTACCAACCAACAGTACAGTTAACACCAGACAAAATGGCCACATTGGTTAAGATTGCTTGCAACCAAATTCTAATCCTTCCGTCAGCATGATGCAAAAAGAACCTTGATTCGTCCAATCAGGCTACCTTTTTCCAGTCCTCAACGATACAGTGCTGATTCTCCTGCGCTCACTAGAGATGCGCTTTCATGTTTTTTGCTGACAACATAGGCACTCAACATATTCAGCGACTGTTATAGCCCATTTATGACAAGGTCCAATACGTAGTGCATTTGGAGATGACCTTCTGCACTATTGTTTATTTCTGCTGTGATTTGCCTGGTTATGGCCCGTCTGTTCTCTTGCACGATTCTTGTCAGTCTCCTTTTTGACCCGTCTGTTCGCTTCCACGATTCTTGTCAGTCTCCTTTTTGACCCATCTGTTCGCTTGCACGATTCTCGCCAGTCTTCTTTTTGACCCGTCTGTTCGCTTGCACGATTCTCGACAGTCTTCTTTTTGACCCGTCTGATTTGGAGATGACCATTGTTTATTTCTGCTGTGATTTGTCTGGTTATAGCCCGTCTGTTCGCTTCCACTATTCTCGCCAGTCTTCTTTTTGACCCGTCTGATTTGGAGATGACCATTGTTTATTTCTGCTATGATTTGTCTGGTTATGGCCCGTCTGTTCGCGTGCACGATTCTTGTCAGTCTCCTTTTTGACCCGTCTGTTCGCTTGCATGATTCTTGTCAGTCACCTTTTTGACCCGTCTGTTCGCTTGCACGATTCTCGCCCATCTTCTTTTTGACCCGTCTGATTTGAAGATGACCATTGTTTATTTCTGCTGTGATTTGCCTGGTTATGGCCCGTCTGTTCACTTGCACGATTCTTGTCAGTCTCCTTTTTTGACCCGTCTGTTCGCTTGCATGATTGTTGTCAGTCTCCTTTTTGACCCGTCTGTTCGCTTGCACGATTCTTGTCAGTCTCCTTTTGACTCGTCTGTTCGCTTGCACGATTCTTGTCAGTCACCTTTTTGACCCGTCTGTTCGCTTGCACGATTCTTGTCAGTCTCCTTTTTGACCCGTCTGTTCGCTTGCACGATTCTTGTCAGTCTCCTTTTTGACCCGTCTGTTTGCTTGCACGATTCTCGCCAGTCTTCTTTTGACCCGTCTGATTTGGAGATGACCATTGTTTATTTCTGCTGTGATTTGCCTGGTTATGGCCCGTCTGTTCGCTTGCACGATTCTTGTCAGTCTCTTTTTGACTCATCTGTTCGCTTGCACGATTCTTGTCAGTCTCCTTTTTGACCCGTCTGTTTGCTTGCACGATTCTTGTCAGTCTCTTTTTTGACCCGTCTGTTCGCTTGCACGATTCTTGTCAGTCTCCTTTTTGACCCGTCTGTTCGTTTGCACGATTCTTGTCAGTCTCCTTTTTTGACCCGTCTGTTCGCTTGCACGATTCTTGTCAGTCTCCTTTTTGACCCATCTGTTCGCTTGCACGATTCTTGTCCGTCTCCTTTTTGACCCGTCTGTTCGCTTGCACGATTCTTGTCCGTCTCCTTTTTGACCCGTCTGTTCGCTTGCACGATTCTTGTCAGTCTCCTTTTTGACCCGTCTGTTCGCTTGCACGATTCTTGTCCGTCTCCTTTTTGACCCGTCTGTTCGCTTGCACGATTCTTGTCCGTCTCCTTTTTGACCCGTCTGTTCGCTTGCACGATTCTTGTCCGTCTCCTTTTTGACCCATCTGTTCGCTTGCACGATTCTTGTCAGTCTCCTTTTTGACCCGTCTGTTCGCTTGCACGATTCTTGTCCGTCTCCTTTTGACCCGTCTGTTCGCTTGCACGATTCTTGTCCGTCTCCTTTTTGACCCGTCTGTTCGCTTGCACGATTCTTGTCCGTCTCCTTTTTGACCCATCTGTTCGCTTGCACGATTCTTGTCAGTCTCCTTTTTGACCCGTCTGTTCGCTTGCACGATTCTTGTCCGTCTCCTTTTGACCCGTCTGTTCGCTTGCACGATTCTTGTCCGTCTCCTTTTTGACCCGTCTGTTCGCTTGCACGATTCTTGTCCGTCTCCTTTTTGACCCGTCTGTTCGCTTGCACGATTCTTGTCAGTCTCCTTTTTGACCCGTCTGTTCGCTTGCACGATTCTCGCCAGTCTTCTTTTTGACCCGTCTGATTTGAAGATGACCATTCTTTATTTCTGCTGTGATTTGCCTGGTTATGGCCCATCTGTTCGCTTGCACGATTCTTGTCAGTCTCCTTTTCGACCCGTCTGTTCGCTTGTGCGATTCTCGCCAGTCTCCTTTTTGATCGTTTGATCCTCAGGCTGTTTTCCTCCACAAGATCGTCGATCACTGGTAATTTTTGCCTTTCACACCATTGTCAGTAAATCCTTGAAATGATTGTGCATGAAAAGCCATGAAGAATGGGCGTTTGTCAGTTGCTAGAACCGCCACGCTTAGCACCAACTAATCGTACCACATTCAAAGTCGTTCAGACCGTGCGTTTTTTCCATTCTGACGCTCAATCCAACTGTAACTGCTGCTCAAAGGGCTGGTCTGCCTGATTATATCACACACCGCGGTCGTGTGACTTATTATGCAAGAGAATGGGCCATTTATGTGGCATGGGTGATGCACCAAAAAAACTGGCATCTCAGTGCATATAAGTAATGCATGTAAATACTAATTCAGAAGTTGTTACTTCTGAATTAAAAATCGCTCAATGTGTTAGGGGGAGGGGCTAAAAAATATTGAACATCTCTCTAAAGTATTAATCGTACATCTGCATTGTTTAATTGATATTGGACCGTGAACGTTTATACCTACACCAGTGGTTCTCAACCTTTTGTTTCACGTACCCCCTTAAAATGTGTAACTGGCGTATCCCTTGTATAGATAGATAAAATTATACTTATAGTATAACAATGGGAATAAAATAAAACACTGACTTTGTTATTAGATCTAGCGACTTTTGAGCTCTCACGGCGTACCCCAAAAAATTTTACCGCGTACCCCACGTTGAGAACCCCTACTCTACACAATAATGCAATATCGCAAAAATAAAGCTTATCCTTTTTTAAAACATAAACAAAAATGGTTTAATGATTTGATGTGTTTACAAAACCGACGAGAGGGCATTGAAGCAATGAATATACTTCCCTGTGTTAGAGCTCATGTTTATTCTTACAAATTAAATGTATTATTCAGGGCTTCTCGATCGCCCGTGGTAGACGATCGCGCGATCTACAATTACTTTTGCAGTATTTTTTTGTGTGGAGCTGATCTGAACAATTATAAGAACATTCTTATTCATAGGAAAAATACGATAATTTCCTACCTCTTGTTATCATCTCGTCCTTGGCAGTCTTTGACATACGGAGGGCAGGAGAACATCAGTCCTTAACTGTGTCGGCACATGTTGGCAGAGCCATTAAAGTCCTCGCGATGGCACTTGAAAGATAGCGGAGAGTATCATAAAAAAAAAGAACGATCAGTCAGCGGACATCGAGGGTGGATCCGAGGCGTCATCAATCCGCAAGGGAAAATCTCAGGATGGCATACCAACTATGCAGCATCTGTCCATCTTAAAGAGAGCACAACCACACTACATACTCAGAACGAAGCATCGACTATCTCTCAGTTTCGCAATCTTAGAGAGAACAAAGGCACACTCTCCCCGAAGCACCGACTGTCTTAGAACTTGCTCTCCTCCACTCTGACTCCAAATCTGACTAAAATAAAAAAGTGTTCTTTGTAGAATACTTTGTTAGTTCCTTTTTTTTCACTTTCTTCACTGGCTCTTGCCCCATCGTCCATAGTCCCGTGCATTGGAAGCAATGGAGGGCTCCCCCCAATTTTCATAGCCCACTTGGTCTTGGAATTCCCGGATAGCAGCATTTGTAGCTATAAATTTTTATTATTTTATGCATTTATAGCTCTTAGAAATAGTGCAGGAAGCATAAATAGTCCAATCAAACAGGATGGAGAAGTTTGTATTTGCCCTACTGACCGCTAATTGGGGATGTTTCTTCAGGTACCGTTATATGGGGGGGGGCTTGTGTAACGTAAACCCTCTCTTGATGTGATGGCGGGCTCTGTTGAGGCACAATAGTGCCGAGAGTTTTACTGTTCTTCTTTTAACGGGCGATGCGCTCAACAGCATGCGGAGTGGACGGCAACCACTCCTGTGACCATCTCCTGCTTCCTCCCGGAGAAAGAAGCGCTTCCACATTCCCACGGCCTCCCCTCTTTAGGAACAATAAAAGCAGATCCGCCAAGCACACACAAAGCAACAATGAGACGTATAGTTTGGAATATTTTTTAAGTTATGAACGGATTGGAATATTAGTTCCAATCCGTTCATAAATCAAAATACCAACCAAAAATACCAAAATATTTGTCAAAATAGAGTCAAAAACCAACTCATTTGAAAACGCAAAATGAAATAAAAGCTGAAAAACAAAGGTATAATGTATGCTTCCCAATCCTTATATTTCTTGGTAAGACAATTTGTAATTTTTGCTTTTTCTTACCTCATGGCTCTTTTGTACGGAATGTCGATTCTCGCTATTGCAGAATGAAGTACAATTAGTCTTCTGAATCTAATACACTGTCTTTTACCTCATCATATTAATATGGAATTTTCTGACTTTGGCACCTGAGATCCTGGATGTTAGCTATTCTCAAGAACTGTTTAGCATCACAATGCACTCCCTAAGCAGTCCTTATCGTCATTTGCGATTACAAAAATTGCTTCTACCCCGCAGAGAAAATAATTATCTTCATGATTGAATAACACACAACTTGTCAACGATGTTTTTTACACAAAAGTGAAGATAACCTGGAAGCTCTATCAAGCTTGTCCTGTTTCCCAGACGACATAAAAACGAGCACACCAACACACAATCATATAATCTCGAACTCGAACACAGATCCGGTCAGCTGGAGTGTCACCGCAAACTAATATGACACCATTGCTACATTGAGGGGACAACTTTAAGTTTTCAATCCTTGAAAATCCTTGTTTTTTTCCTTGAAAACACTACCTCATTCTAGGCAATCATTGGAACATTGGCCAGTCACTTTTGGCAAAACTCTTCCACGCTCTTATCTTCTGTGTGCTTTGACTTGCACAATCTCTTATATCAAATATATGATCTCAACTGCCTTTTATTTTTTCCATCCAATTTCGCTCATTTCGTAGTTCATCTTTTATTTAACTCATACACCTAATCAGCAATCGACCTAATTGTTTTATTACCCGCCTCCTCCTTGTGACCTGGCCATTTAACCCATTGTGTGCAAAAAATTGCCGCTCAGAGGTAAAACAATCCAACTGCCCGCCTCTTCTCATAGGTTTGTCCAATGCTACCAGCTTTCTGAGAGCATCCCGTGCTCACCTTAGCTCGTTTCTGGAGCTATAACCGCCAAAGGGCAGCTACTTTCTCATCTTGTGTTCTTCAATATTCGCCAGCAGCTCTGCGTCTGGCTGCCACATTTCCCACTAGGTTCTGTTGGGTTCTAAACAATTTATGCATTAGGACCAATGACTTGTGTTGCTAGTGCCGCGAGATCGGCCACGCCCCTTTGGCTCTCTGCTGAGTTCCATACCTGAATTTCCGGCAGTATTTTTCCGTCGAACCCTGGACACAATACCAAAAGCTTTGTGTCAGAACACAGACAAAGAACTCTTTCAGGTCAAGCCGCAGACATCTTTTCGCATAAATCATAGATTACGAAGCATTATTTTCTACTTCGGACGAACGATTATCCTATGTCCGAGTTTGCGACACCATTTTAACCATTGAACATATAAAACTGATTGTATTGCTTTTAATAATAAACGGCGCAAATATTTAATTTTTGTTAACTCTTTTTTAGGCGGACGTTTACAAACATGTTGTTTTATTTATTGTTTTTAAGCTTTCTTTCATTCCATTTTCAAATTCGATTTTAAGTTTTATTTCCTTTAACTTTTTTATCTTGTTTGACTGCCTTAGTTGCTGATGAGTCGTAAACCAAATGCAACGAATTTAAACTCCTAAGCATTATTAGTTAAAAAAAAGATCTTCGCTTCAATGCAAGAAAGTCAAAAAGAAATAAATTTTTCGTCTAAATTCAACTCTTATTTCTTTTCTCTTTTCGTTTATCTTCCAATTAAACCACAATTCGAAATTCCAAAACAAACAACCCCAAATTTTCCGCAATAGTATTAGGAAACAAGGAAGCTTGAAACATTTTGTACTACTTTTATCCAAAATGATGCAAATATTTTTAAAACAGTTCTTCCTTAATTTTCCCAGGGCATATGAAAATACGAGGCCAGTGCTGATCGTGGCTGAGCCGGAACTCATCAAGGATATCTTCATCAAGGACTTCCCTTCATTTCCATCGCGGAGGGTTTGTAATTCATTTTACGTTACGTGAAACATGTCGTTTTACATTTTCTTTTAATGCTCTTCCTTCAGTTTTCTGTTGACATGACTTATAACTGATACTCTTCCAAACAAAGAAATATATAACTTCGATACGATGTTATCCTTTGTCATAATACTAATAAAACAGCATTTCTTTAACATTGTGATTAAAATTTTACTTTTTCCTCTTAGTTTGTAAGATTTGGAGACAAAATCATCGATAATATGGTGTCGACTCTTCCTGGAGAACACTGGAAACGCATAAGAACATTAATCACTCCGGCTTTTACTTCTGGAAAAATGCGAAAGGTAATAATAACTCTCTACTATATACAAGAATAATGAATACCACTACCTCTGCCGGAATAAATAATCTACTGCCGGAATAATGATATATGCTACGAATTTCGAATCTTAAAATACTTAGGAAGTAATAAAATTGCATGCTATTATATTCATTTCCCAAATACTTCTTAGGCTTTGAAAGGATAAAAATGTCTTCTCACCTTCTCTAAAATTCCAGTGGGAAAGTAGTGACTGGGGTTTAGATTATGGGGAATTTATTAGTACAGACTAGAGATCCTGTACAGTTAGAGGCTGGCAATCTCGGTGATACACTGTCATTGGTTGATTGAGTCACGTGGTTTATGGGCGCCATGTTTTGTCGTACCGTGAGACGAAAGCCTATGAGTTAGTGTGTGTACCAAGTTAAAACTTCTCAGTTGTTATAGTTTTATATATTTCTACCACTTTTTTTTTGTCTGTAAAAGCTGTTATATTTTATGAATGCCTCACTGCGCTGCATTTGGACGTAAAAATTTCACAAAAGAAATAAATTAATGAATATTTTTTTCCGAGAAACTCCGTCAGAAGATGGCAATCGGCCGCAAAAATGAAACGAGCTAACTGAAAACCAACAAAATATTTCTTTTAAAGTTCGTTTGAAAAACGAGCTAATGTTTCCAGTTTGTCGTCTGCTTATGCCAATGTTTCTTTGTCTGTCCGTCTAAAAAAAATATATTTTTTTACTTTTAGAGCTAAATGAAAAATTCTTTTTGGGTTGGATAGGTGTCGAACAAATATTGCGATTAGCAATTTTGAATATTTTCAATAGCGCCCTCTAGCGTTGGAAAAAGATGGAAAATGGCTCAGTCGGTAGCGTGCCAGGCTCGTAATCTGTAGTTCCCAGGTTCGAGTCCCAGCTGGGTCAGCATTGAGATTTATCTCCGCAAAATTCCCCACCCTGCCCGCGGTCAGTAGGGGACACCGATGGGCTTCGAAAGGCCGCCGTCCGTCGGATGGGACGTTAAGCCGTGGCCCCGTGTGCGGGAGAGCCATACCCTGTGCACGTTAAAGAACACGCTGGATGGCTTTGACGGGAGGCTACCATCTGCCTCCAAACAGCTGTTCCAGTGGGTTCCCTCCCCCAACCTTCTCTGAGCCTTCGGGGTCCTTGTGGCCTGGCCATTTAGCCCAAGGTGTGCAAAAAAATGCCGCTCAGAGGTAAAACAATCCAATCCAACCCTTTTCCGGAATCCATAAGTATCCGGGCAATACCATTCAGCTTTGCACGATAAACAATCCGAGCGACAACAAAACATGGCGTCCAATTTTGAGATGGCCCACCTCTACCTATACAGGGCCTCTAGTACAGACTAGGTTGGCCAAATCCATATCTGGTTATGAAATTTTTATAAAATCCAGAGAACTTCAATTAGGCGTATGTTTTGGAAGACGTTTAGCAAAACAGAATATGTGATCTTACTTTTTTGGATATACTAATAAATACACGCTTTTTACACATATTTCAAATTAATGCTACTATAACATTTTATTATTGAACTTAAAACTGCTATAATGTTTTATTATGAAAAAAAACTGCAATCTTGACTTCCAGTAAATTTCAATTCCTTAACGTAAAACACAAGCTCATACCCAATTTGAATAGCTTCATATAATTTAAAGTAGGAAACATTGTAACTGAACTAATGTCATAACCACCCTTGTGGTTTGGGGTACTTATGATGTTAGGGCGAACATATAAAAAAAAGAAGGGTGCTTGAAAAAACAGCATTGTAATCTCGATCCAGGAATATTATACATCAATACACTTCACAAAAATTACTTAAACAAATGACACATTAATTTATCTTACTTCATTAACAAAACTTCAAAAACATTTTAACACAAGAACACGTTAGTAGTGGGAAAGTGGGGGTTCTAACTCAGTGGTGGGTCAATATTAATCCTATGAGACCCGACACCCATTTGTGGAACAGTGGCGGGTCAATGTTAATCCTATGGGACCCGCCACCCACGTGTTTCAAAGCGGAGGTGGGTCTTTCCTCCACACAAACAGGTCAATATTTCCTTCAATAATTTACATAATTTATTTTTTTAAATCAGAGATTTTTTTTTCTTTTAATTAATTTTTTTACCCAATAGCATTGTTTCTTTTCGTTTCTGCGGGACAGTCTTTCAAATCAGTTTCTGCTGGATAGTCCTCCTTCCTGTATAAATACGACATCCATCAGTCAGATTCCTCATTCTGTTGTCAGACGTTGACAGTGACGGTTCTCTGCTGCTTCGTGATTTTTTTTTCAACTTTTAGAAGGCAATAGTGATAGTTCTCCCTGTCCTCGTGCAGTATCAACTATTTTTCATAATGTATCCATGCGATATATGTGAGAAGGTTTTCATTCATCAGACCCATCTCATTCGTCATAAGAGAAATCATGATGGAAATAACCTCTTTAAGTGCTCTCAATGCGAATCGCCATTCTCAAGGAGAGATGACGTCCGATGGCATTAGTTAACCCACACCTCCAGAAAAACCTATAAATGCTAAGAATGTGCCATGGAGTTTGGAAGAAAAGACAGTCTTTTACATCATCAAAGAAAGCCCCACAATAATAAGCGAAAACGTTCTGAAGATGAAAGGATTCCCCGAAAGAAACAAAAACTAGACCCTGAAGACCCCTGTCAGTTTACAGAAGAAATGAAAAGGACCCTATCAACACATAAACTGACGGCAACGGAAGAAACATCTGTTGACCTCACCTTTTTCCTTGATTCCTCGCGGGAGTCTCTCCTAACTCATCTGAAAGATGAACTGACCTCGAAAGGTAGTATTAAATGGTACCTTGTCGTGCAAGTGTGCTTCAGACGAAAAGTCACCCCTTCTACCTTCGAACACTGTACCCCGTTTTTCCGAAGCAACTGTATCACAAGTCTTCCTGCATCATCCCTAAACAGAGAACTGGATTCAGCGTATAAGAAGATAAAGGACTCATTTGAAGAATTTGAAGGAACACACAGTGGATGGACACTGGATTCCGTACTCCACATTGAAATGAACATTGGGAAATATATCCCTCTCGCAGGGTCTAGTTATATCCCTACCCCAACAGAATTACTATTAAAACGTGCTATTGTTAATGTATGTAATTCCGACCAAAAATGTTTTGTCTGGTCTGTTTTAGCATCATTGTATCCCGCTATAGGAAACACTGAACGTCTTAACAACTATATACATTTAGAAGAAAAATTAAACACATCTGGTCTAATTTTCCCTGTTACAATAAATCAAATATCTAAATTCGAAAAAATGAACAGTATTTCTGTCAATGTTTTTGGATATGAGAAAGAGGTGTTCCCACTCTATATCACACCATTCAGATTTAAAGCGCATGCAAATCTCCTTCTGTTATCGGAGATGAAAAGCAGTATTATTGCACCATTAAGAATATGAGTAGGCTACTTAGTCCTCTCACTAAACGTAAATGTCAATCTTTCTACTGTGATTACTGCCTTCACCGTTTCACCAATGAATCACTCTTGAAGGATCATATCCCCTATTGTCAAGAACATGGACCCCAGAGAGTAGAATTCCCAACTGAAGAAGAAATATGGTTGAAATTCACAAATTTTAAGTTTCAGCAGTCCATTCCATAAGTGATTTATGCCGACTTTGAATCATTCCTAGTGAAAGTGGACACTTGTATGCCTAACCCTGAAAAATCTCACACCACTATCACGGCAAATCATGAACCCTGTGGATTTGCATATCTTGTTGTTGGACCTGATGGCTGCAGCTATAAACCTCCAGTAGTTTATAGAGGTCCTAATGTGGTAGAAGAATTTTTAGAATGTCTGCATAAAGAAGAATAAAACATCAAAAATTTACTATCGATGATAAAGCCAATGCAACTCTCAAATTACGAAGAGGAATCGTTTCGCAACGCTACTGACTGTCATATTTGTAAGCGTGTCCTAGGAGCAGATCATGTGAGAGATCACGATCATATAACAGGGAAATTCCGAGGAGCTGCTCATAATTCCTGTAATCTTAACTTTAAGTTAACCAATAGGATTCCAGTTATCTTTCACAATCTAAAGGGATATGACAGCCATCTTATTATGCAGGGAATCGGTAGAATCAAAAATAAGAAGATTAATTGCATTCCCAATAACATGGAAACATACATAGCCTTCTCCCTGGGGACATTATATTTTATAGACTCCTATCAGTTTTTAAGCATATCCCTTGAGAAGCTAGTAAATAATTTATCACCAGATGAGTTCCATATTTTAAAGGAACATGTTGAAACTGAACGGTTACACTTGGTTTTGAAAAAAGGAGTTTACCCCTATGATTATATTGACAAGAGTGAAAAGTTTGAAGAAACAGTATTACCACCACGTGAAGCATTTTACAACCAACTCACAGAAGAAGCACTAGAGGAAGAAGACTACACCCATGCAATAAGCGTATGGAATGCATTCAGCATAAAAAATCTAGGCCAGTATCATGACTTGTACCTGAAGACCGATGTGCTCCTCTTAGCCGATGTTTTCGAAAGTTTCAGAAAACTATGCGTCAGATACTATGAAATCGATCCCTGCCATGTTTACACAGCTCCCGGAGTAGCCTGGCAAGCATGCTTAAAAATGACAGATGTAAATCTGGAGTTGATAACTGACCCTACAATGTACCTTTTCCTGGAAAAAGGCATACGAGGGGGAATTTCTGAGTATTACCACCACGTGAAGCATTTTACAACCAACTCACAGAAGAAGCACTAGAGAAAGAAGACTACACCCATGCAATAAGCGTATGGAATGCATTCAGCATAAAAAATCTAGGCCAGTATCATGACTTGTACCTGAAGACCGATGTGCTCCTCTTAGCCGATGTTTTCGAAAGTTTCAGAAAACTATGCGTCAGATACTATGAAATCGATCCCTGCCATGTTTACACAGCTCCCGGAGTAGCCTGGCAAGCATGCTTAAAAATGACAGATGTAAATCTGGAGTTGATAACTGACCCTACAATGTACCTTTTCCTGGAAAAAGGCATACGAGGGGGAATTTCTGAGATATGTAATCGTCTTAGTACTGCAAACAACAAGTATTTGGACACCTATGATCCTCAGTTACACTCTAAATACATTATGTACTATGATGCGAACAATCTTTATGGATGGGCAATGTCACAATGTCTCCCTCAAAGCGATTTTCGATGGCTTAATACAGAAGAAATAGCAGATCTAAATATTACGACAGTTGCTAATGATTCGAATAAAGGGTACATATTGCAAGTTGATTTAGATTATCCAGTTTCTCTACACGACAAGCATAATGATTATCCACTAGCCCCTGAGAAACTTCAGATTACCGGCAGCATGCTATCACCATATTGTCAAGAGGTTGCTCAAAACCTTGGAATAAATACAAGCCAATCAGTCATGAAATTAGCCCCAAATCTAAATTCTAAGGAAAAATATGTCCTTCATTATCGAAATCTCAAACAATATTTAGCCTTCGGTATGCAGCTGAAGAAAATACATCGCGTTTTAGAATTTAATCAGTCTTGCTGGCTAAAACCATACATAGAATTTAATACAGATCAGCGGAAGAAAGCTAGAAACGACTTCGAGAAGGACTTCTTCAAACTGATGAATAATGCTGTGTTTGGAAAAACGATGGAAAATTTGAGGAATCGAGTGAAAATTGAATTGACTCAGAGCCCAAAGAGAGTATGTAAACTCGTAGCGTCACCTGCTTTTCACGCTTTTCATGTTTTCGACAACGACCTCGCATGTGTGCAATCAAAGCTAACTAAATTGAAACTCAACAGGCCTATTTATGCTGGTTTCAGTATTCTAGATATTAGTAAACTATTGATGTATAGCTTTCGTTATGAATATATTAGTCCGAAATATGGAGAAAAAGCTAAATTATTGTTCACTGATACAGATTCACTGTGCTACGAGCTTCAAACCGAGGACGTGTATGTTGATATGAAAGACGATGTTGATCATTTTGACACGTCCGACTATCACATTGACCATGTTTTGCATAGTACACATAATAAAAAGGTACTAGGTAAAATGAAAGATGAACTTTCGGGAGTACCTATCAAAGACTTCGCAGGACTTCGTTCTAAAATGTATTCTATTCTGAGTTTACATGAGGAGAAGAAGACGGGGAAAGGAGTCCCCAAATACATCGTAAAAAGAACCCTTCGTCACAAGGATTACTGCTTGATAACAAATCACCTGGTCAAATCTATTCGATGATATATCAAGCAGTCTCTATAATCCTTGTGACGAAGGGTTCTTTTTACGATGTATTTGGGGACTCCTTTCCCCATCTTCTTCTCCTCATGTAAACTCAGAATAGAATACATTTTAGAACGAAGTCCTGCGAATTCTTTGATAGGTACTCCCGAAAGTTCATCTTTCATTTTACCTAGTACCTTTTTATTATGTGTACTATGCAAAACATGGTCAATGTGATAGTCGGACGTGTCAAAATGATCAATATCGTCTTTCATATCAACATACACGTCCTCGGTTTGAAGCTCGTAGCACAGTGAATCTGTATCAGTGAACAATAATTTAGCTTTTTCTCCATATTTCGGACTAATATATTCATAACGAAAGCTATACATCAATAGTTTACTAATATCTAGAATACTGAAACCAGCATAAATAGGCCTGTTGAGTTTCAATTTAGTTAGCTTTGATTGCATACATGCGAGGTCGTTGTCAAAAACATGAAAAGCGTGAAAAGCAGGTGACGCTACGAGTTTACATACTCTCTTTGGGCTCTGAGTCAATTCAATTTTCACTCGATTCCTCAAATTTTCCATCGTTTTTCCAAACACAGCATTATTCATCAGTTTGAAGAAGTCCTTCTCGAAGTCGTTTCTAGCTTTCTTCCGCTGATCTGTATTAAATTCTATGTATGGTTTTAGCCAGCAAGACTGATTAAATTCTAAAACGCGATGTATTTTCTTCAGCTGCATACCGAAGGCTAAATATTGTTTGAGATTTCGATAATGAAGGACATATTTTTCCTTAGAATTTAGATTTGGGGCTAATTTCATGACTGATTGGCTTGTATTTATTCCAAGGTTTTGAGCAACCTCTTGACAATATGGTGATAGCATGCTGCCGGTAATCTGAAGTTTCTCAGGGGCTAGTGGATAATCATTATGCTTGTCGTGTAGAGAAACTGGATAATCTAAATCAACTTCAAATATGTACCCTTTATTCGAATCATTAGCAACTGTCGTAATATTTAGATCTGCTATTTCTTCTGTATTAAGCCATCGAAAATCGCTTTGAGGGAGACATTGTGACATTGCCCATCCATAAAGATTGTTCGCATCATAGTACATAATGTATTTAGAGTGTAACTGAGGATCATAGGTGTCCAAATACTTGTTGTTTGCAGTACTAAGACGATTACATATCACAGAAATTCCCCCTCGTATGCCTTTTTCCAGGAAAAGGTACATTGTAGGGTCAGTTATCAACTCCAGATTTACATCTGTCATTTTTAAGCATGCTTGCCAGGCTACTCCGGGAGCTGTGTAAACATGGCAGGGATCGATTTCATAGTATCTGATGCATAGTTTTCTGAAACTTTCGAAAACATCGGCTAAGAGGAGCACATCGGTCTTCAGGTACAAGTCATGATACTGGCCTAGATTTTTTATGCTGAATGCATTCCATACGCTTATTGCATGGGTGTAGTCTTCTTCCTCTAGTGCTTCTTCTGTGAGTTGGTTGTAAAATGCTTCACGTGGTGGTAATACTGTTTCTTCAAACTTTTCACTCTTGTCAATATAATCATAGGGGTAAACTCCTTTTCTCAAAACCAAGTGTAACCGTTCAGTTTCAACATGTTCCTTTAAAATATGGAACTCATCTGGTGATAAATTATTTACTAGCTTCTCAAGGGATGTGCTTAAAAACTGATAGGAGTCTATAAAATGTAATGTCCCCAGGGAGAAGGCTATGTATGTTTCCATGTTATTGGGAATGCAATTAATCTTCTTATTTTTGATTCTACCGATTCCCTGCATAATAAGATGGCTGTCATATCCCTTTAGATTGTGAAAGATAACTGGAATCCTATTGGTTAACTTAAAGTTCAGATTACAGGAATTATGAGCAGCTCCTCGGAATTTACCTGTTATATGATCGTGATCTCTCACACGATCTGCTCCTAGGACACGCTTACAAATATGACAGTCAGTAGCGTTGCGAAATGATTCCTCTTCGTAATTTGAGAGTTGCATTGGCTTTATCATCGATAGTAAATTTTTGATGTTTTATTCTTCTTTAAGCAGACATTCTAAAAATTCTTCTACCACATTAGGACCTCTATAAACTACTGGAGGTTTATAGCTGCAGCCATCAGGTCCAACAACAAGATATGCAAATCCACAGGGTTCATGATTTGCCGTGATAGTGGTGTGAGATTTTTCAGGGTTAGGCATACAAGTGTCCACTTTCACTAGGAATGATTCAAAGTCGGCATAAATCACGTATAGAATGGGCTGCTGAAACTTAAAATTTGTGAATTTCAACCATTTTTCTTCTTCAGTTGGGAATTCTACTCTCTGGGGTCCATGTTCTTGACAATAGGGGATATGATCCTTCAAGAGTGATTCATTGGTGAAACGGTGAAGGCAGTAATCACAGTAGAAAGATTGACATTTACGTTTAGTGAGAGGACTAAGTAGCCTACTCATATTCTTAATGGTGCAATAATGCTGCTTTTCATCTCCGATAACAGAAGGAGATTTGCATGCGTTTTAAATCTGAATGGTGTGATATAGAGTGGGAACACCTCTTTCTCATATCCAAAAACATTGACAGAAATATTGTTCATTTTTTCGAATTTAGATATTTGATTTATTGTAACAGGGAAAATTAGACCAGATGTGTTTAATTTTTCTTCTAAATGTATATAGTTGTTAAGACGTTCAGTGTTTCCTATAGCGGGATACAATGATGCTAAAACAGACCAGACAAAACATTTTTGGTCGGAATTACATACATTAACAATAGCACGTTTTAATAGTAATTCTGTTGGGGTAGGGATATAACTAGACCCTGCGAGAGGGATATATTTCCCAATGTTCATTTCAACGTGGAGTACGGAATCCAGTGTCCATCCACTGTGTGTTCCTTCAAATTCTTCAAATGAGTCCTTTATCTTCTTATACGCTAAATCCAGTTCTCTGTTTAGGGATGATGCAGGAAGACTTGTGATATAGTTACTTCGGAAAAACGGGGTACAGTGTTCGAAGGTAGAAGGGGTGACTTTTCGTCTGAAGCACACTTGCACGACAAGGTACCATTTAATACTACCTTTCGAGGTCAGTTCATCTTTCAGATGAGTTAGGAGTGACTCCCGCGAGGAATCAAGGAGAAAGGTGAGGTCAACAGATGTTTCTTCCGTTGCCGGCAGTTTATGTGTTGATAGGGTCCTTTTCATTTCTTCTGTAAACTGACAGGGGTCTTCAGGGTCTAGTTTTTGTTTCTTTCGGGGAATCCTTTCATCTTCAGAACGTTTTCGCTTATTATTGTGGGGCTTTCTTTGATGACGTAAAAGACTGTCTTTTCTTCCAAACTCCATGGCACATTCTTAGCATTTATAGGTTTTTCTGGAGGTGTGGGTTAACTCATACCGTCGGACGTCATCTCTCCTTGAGAATGCCGATTCGCATTGAGAGCACTTAAAGAGGTTATTTCCATCATGATTTCTCTTATGACGAATGAGATGGGTCTGATGAATGAAAACCTTCTCACATATATCGCATGGATACATTATGAAAAATAGTTGATACTGCACGAGGACAGGGAGAACTATCACTATTGCCTTCTAAAAGTTGAAAAAAAAATCACGAAGCAGCAGAGAACCGCCACTGTCAATGTCTGACAACAGAATGAGGAATCTGACTGATGGATGTCGTATTTATACAGGAAGGAGGACTATCCCGCAGAAACTGATTTAAAAGACTGTCCCGCAGAAACGAAAAGAAACAATGCTATTGGGTAAAAAAATTAATTAAAAGAAAAAAAAATCTCTGATTTAAAAAAATAAATTATGTAAATTATTGAAGGAAATATTGACCTGTTTGTGTGGAGGAAAGACCCACCTCCGCTTTGAAACACGTGGGTGGCGGGTCCCATAGGATTAACATTGACCCGCCACTGTTCCACAAATGGGTGGCGGGTCTCATAGGATTAACATTGACCCGCCACTGAGTTAGAACCCCCACTTTCCCACTACTCACGTTTACTTGACACATTTTGTCAGGAGATTTCCAATCAGCGAACTCAGAGCTGTTCTACTTTCAAAAACTTTTCACAGCTCTAGACCAAATAGTTCAATCGCATAGTCTAAGCACAATGTTCGTGCGGAGCCGGGAACATCAACGGCTCCAAGGGTTCTCTTGAGGCACGTGGCAGCAACACTTTTAAGCTACCTGACTTCGTACACCAGATCACAGAAATTTGACCCCTTACCTCTCTACTGATGTGGGCGAGAAAACGTCGTTGCTCTTCTCAGACTACACGCTCCAGCACAACGTCCAACAACCTGGCACCTCGATGGACTGCTATTGCTTCTTTCATGCAGTCGTGCGGCCGATCTTCAATATGGCAGCGGACTCGGACTCCTCCGCCTTCCTTCAGCAACGTGCCAGCCAAGAGTGTCGGCTTTCCTCACCTTGGTCTTGTCTCTTCCGGGCTAAAGGTCACCATCTGCGGAATCATGGCTTTCTGTCATTGGTGGGTACCGTCGAGGTGCAAATCTCTAGGGCCCAGATGGTGTTTGTTTACTTGTTTGCAGATCAAGTAGCCTCCCTCATCCGGGGTCCAAGCTGACCAAGGGTGGAATTCCAATGCTGGCGGCGGCATCTTTCTTCGGGTCGAATACCGAACAAATTGGCGAAAAAATTGACACGGTTAATTTGTAAAAATGTCCACATTTTTACACAAAATGTGAGCACGACACGAAACTAAATCATTCCCGTTTAAGACTCCTTTATTTATCTATGATGGACAATGAGGCGTCAACAAGAGGAAATCTCCATATACGAATATTAAAACTGTTTAGGCTAGGACATAACCATTTTTTATTAAAATGCGATTGAACACGAGTACGATTCATCATTTACCCTTTATCCTTAGGGGCGGGGGTGGCTCAGTCGGTAGCGGGCCAGGCTCGTAATCTGTAGTTCCCGGGTTCGAGTCCCAGTTGGGTCAGCGTTGAGATTTATCTCCGCAAAATTCCTCGCCCTGCCCACGGTCAGTAGGGGACACCGATGGGCTTGGAAAGGCCGCCGTCCGTCGGATGGGACGTTAAGCCGTGGCCCCGTGTGCAGGAGAGCCATACCCTGTGCACGTTAAAGAACACGCTGGATGGCCTTGACGGGAGGCTACCATCTGTCTCCCAACAGCTGTTCCAGTGGGTCCCCTCCCCCAACCTTCTCTAAACCTTCGGGGTCCATGTGACCTGGCCATTCGATATACATATGTATATAATATCGTTCGTATTTTATTAATTTTCTTATTTATCTGTAGCAAAATATTATTATTTCTGATGCAGTACTTTTTGCGCATTTCTATTCTTTGCTCGCTTCTCCATAAAACATTTTTCTCACAGATGGCAAATATCATGAACAGCAGCAGCGAGACCCTTTTGCAGAACCTCCTCCAGACTGCGAAACAAGGTTCATATATCGATGCTAAAAGGTAAATGGATTTTAAGGAATAGAATAAAATTCATGGTAATTTTCGATATTATGATGGAATGAAAATGTGTTCATTTGCCTTACAAATATAATTATGTTTTAAACTATGATTATTACTCTTCATTAGCAATAAGGTAGGGCAATAGTTTGTGAATTTATTACAGATGTCATAATCTACTGCATTGGTTTATGCGTTTTCCTAAGCAACTGGTGTGAAATGACAGCTAGGAAGTCACTCGAAGGAGAGCTATGTACCAATCCCCAGTGATAATGCATGGAATCAGCCAAGTCTAGCACCTAATGTCCGACTCCGCCTTCTCGTGGTGCAAGCCGTTAGTACCTTTCAAAATAGATACTCTCTTGTGGAAGGGAACCTGAAGGCGAAGCTGCCAGATTAATGTGGCCTACTGATCTGGACAACTATGAATACTTTTCTTCTTTTATTTTCTAACCTGCTGAGGAGTGATCAACCACCCAGGGTCCTGGTGCTGACCATATAAACCCACTGAACTGGACTGAATTAAGGCTCTGAGCTTTATTATGGATCCGGAATTTGCTGCACTGGTGGGCTTCTGTGGAGGGAAAATCTTCCGCTGTGTTTTCTGTTTGTATGTGGGTTGACAGCCCCAAGTGAATAGATTCACGGGATATGTTTATCAGCTGATGGATAATCCTGAGCAGAGGTCATCAAAGGCACCTGAACTCTTCACTTCTATTGGCATCGTCAAATTCTACATTGGAGGAAGTCATCCAGTGTCGATGGCTTCAGCCTTTAGTGGTGGGGGAACGGGTCTTTGCCCCATGTCTGCGATTAGGGGGCTGTTTGATATTGTTGGCATTCCTTCTCTCAATAAACATAGTTTCTTTAAACATCTCACTAACCATTTTCTCTCCATAGATAGTTGGAATGCGAGGACCCTGCGCACAGCTTATTCTCTTGATGTCCTCACATAAGATTTCCACCATTATAATTTAGATATTCTCGGCTTGCAAGAGACCAGATGGACAGATAAAGGTCAGATTCTTAAAAATAATCTTAAATTTCTCTTTTCAGGGAGGAACAATAATAAACATCACCAAGGCGTGGGTCTGATTCTCAGCAGATACGCTAGTGATGCTCTTCTAGGATATGAATGCATTAATGAAAGGTTTCTTACAGCACAATTTCAGACAAGCATTAAAGACTTGAATGTTATCTGCTGTTATGCCCCACTGAGGATGTCGATGAAGTTGAGAAGGATAGGTTTTACGGACAACTTCAGGATATATTGAATTCTGTCAAGAAAGGAGATATTACCCTTGTTCTAGGTGACTTAAATTCCAAAGTTGGTACAGACTCTAACCATTTGGGTGGGGTGATAAGCCCTTTAAGTATTGGTAGCTGCAATGGCAATTGGCAACTTCTACTATAGGTAAGTAAACTTCATGTTTTGAGAATAACTAACACTTATTACAAACTCCGCGACATAGATAAGTACACATGGGTTTCACCTGATGGGCTGCATAAGAAAAATAATGTCCCCCTCAAGCAGCTGCTTGCCACAGAGGTCGGACAAGAGGCTGTCAGTTTATATGCGATAGTAGAAGGTCTGAGAGGATGTCAGGACAACATGATAGAATATATATTAATTAACAGCAAATGGGCTAGTTCTGTTAGGAATACCAGGTCATAAGGGGAGCTGAAATTAGATCTGACCATTACCTTGTTAAAAGTGTGTTAAACGTAAGAAGTGTTGTGCTAAAGTTAAAAAAATTATCTTTAAATTTGAAGCTCTGAAAGAACCAGTTATAGCCAAAGCTTACCATGATAGGTTACTTAGTCATTATGACAGTCATGGTATGCTTACTACTGAAGTTGAGGAAGAATGGGATCATTTTAAAGAGGCTTTTTTGGACACTAACAGTACTCTTTTAGGAAAAAAGGAGCAGAAGAGACAGAGTTATCTGAGTGTTAAGGCACTTGAGCTTATTTCGGAAAGAAAGAACTGCAGGAATGTCCTTAATCAATAACCTACTAGTCCTAATAGAAAGCATTACAGAGAACTTAATAAACGTGTAAAGAATCAGCTATTTTGGCTTGATGGTTTGGCTGACAAAGCCGAGGAATCAGTTAGACAGCACAACAGCAGAGAGCTATACCAGATAGTTAATGTTTTGTGTGGTAGAAAACGAACAGGTATACAGGGATTGAAGGATAAAACAAGGTTAGGTTATAGAAGGCGAGGATTCTGTCATGCTAGGTGGGCTAGCATTTCAGTGATGTTCTAAACAATGTGGTTAGTTCTACTCCCATTATTTATAATGATGATAGATGCATTACTGGTTCTAATGATGGCCCTATAACACAGTCTGAAGTTATTTTGGCTGTTTCAAAACTTAAACTACATAAATCCCCAGGGATAGATGAAATTACTACAAAAATGCTTAGAGCTGGGAATGTTTCAGTTACCATTTGGATGACTGAAATTCTGAATATCTTTTATGATAAAGGCATGGTTCCTAAGGATTTTACCAGAGCTATTGTTATCCCTATTTTCAAAAAAGGTGATCGCAGTTCTTGTGATAACTATAGGGGTATCAGGCTACTCGCTGTTCCAGGTAAAGTTCTTTCCATGATTGTGCTTAATAGAATTAAGAATCTGGTTGACAGGCAATTGCGTGATGAGCAATGTGGATTCAGAAGTGATACGGGATGTGTGGATCAGATATTTTCTCTTAGGCAGATTCTTGAGAAATGTTTAGAGTTTCAGAAACGTTTGGTTGCTAGCTTAGTTGATTTCAAAAAGGCTTTCGACTCTGTTGATCGTCATAATTTGTGGTTGATTGTGAGATCATATGGTATACCAGACAAGTTAGTTAACATAATGAAAGCTCTCTATAATAACACTGAGTCGTGTGTGAGAGTTAGTAAGGTTTGTAGCAATTGGTTTAGCATTACTTCTGGTGTTCGACAAGGGTGCATTTTGTCTCCTTTTCTCTTTAGCTTGGTTATTGATTATGTTATGCGAAATTCACTTCAAGGGAAAGATTTTGGCCTTAAATGGGCTGGAAATACGAAAATTTCTGATTTAGATTATGCTGATGATTTAGCCCTTTTGGCAAATGATGTTGATGAGATGAATTCTTTCATTCGAGCCGTTGATGAGAATGGTAGTAGAGTAGGTTTGGTTATAAACAGAGAGAAAACTAAAGTGATGAAAATTGGTCAGGCAGGCTGTGATTCAGTTAATCTGAATGGTTGCAGTCTTGAGCAGGTGTCACAGTTTAATTATCTTGGGAGCTATGTAACAGATAATGGTGATGTGCGGCATGAGATTAACAGACGAATAGGGATTGCTGCCGGGACTTTTAAGAATCTATGGAGAGTGTGGAGAAATAGGCGTATACACCTAAAGACTAAAATTAGACTGTATAATAGTTTGGTTCTTTCTAGGGTTAGTTATGGTAGTGAAACTTGGACACTTTGTAAACAAGATAACAGGAAACTAGATGCTTTTGATTCCAGATGCTTACGCAGTATCTTGGGCATTAGATGGTTCAACTTTGTAACTAATGATGAGATTAGGAAAAGGAGTTTGCAACCTCCTTTAAGCAGCATATTGTGCAGAGAGAGACTCCGTTGGTTTGGCCATGTTGCCCGTATGAATAATTATAGATTGGCGAATAGGGTTATGAACAGTGTGCCTAAAGGCCTCAGAAAGAAGGGGAGACCTAGGATGCGGTGGGCAGACAATGTCAAACAGGACCTTGTTAGAATTGGTGTGCAGTGGCCAGATGCAGTAGATGTAGCTCAGGATAGACTTGCTTGGAGAACTAAATTGCACGGTCTGGTTGGACCTCCGTAGCCCATGGCTGCTTGAGGATGATGATGATGATGAAGTAACTCTCTCTATGCATGCAATAAATTTTCAACTTCATGCAGTTGCAATCGCAATGTTTTGTTCTTCCAATTTTCATTTTATTTTAATCAGGAATCTGGTTTACTGGTGAAAACTGGTGTTTCTAATAGCTGCTGAAAAATATATGCTCTAATATAAAACTGGTGTTTCTAATAGCAATGCATTTCATTAACAGAGGTGTTACTATGAAGAAGCACTCATAGATACAGTAAAAGTTCTTTTATCCGGCAAGCTTGGGGAATAGGGGTGCAGGGATGGATCTAGATGTAAAGGGGTACATCTAGATTCATCCCCTGTAATCAGTAGCTTAGCATGCTAACCGAGTGGTTAGCATGCTAGGCTACTGATCTTAGAAACCTGGGTTCGAGTCCCGGGTAAGGCACGGATGTTGTGTTGTTTTTCTGCTGAGGTCACGCCATCTCACAGACCCTATACTATGGCGGATAAACTGACAGGCTCCTATTAGACCTCTGTGGCAAGCAGCTGCTTCAGTGGGTATTTATTTATTTATTTATTTTAGTATATTTACACAATACTGCAAGAAAAAAAATTTGTAGCATAATGTTTACAGCCTCTAACGTCTTCTGCGGAAAATTCACTAGGAGCTGATACAACCGTACAAAAAAGTATCCGGACACTACGGTTGATTACAGAATTCAGGAAAAAATATCTGGCAACGATTTTTTTAGAAATTAGTGATCTGGCAACCTTCGTGTCACGTGACACGAAGGTTGCCATATCAGTAATTTCTAAAAAAAATCGTTGCCAGATATTTTTTTCTGAATTCTGTAATCAACCGTAGTGTTCGGATACTTTTTTGAGCGACTGTACATCATCAACTGACATCATCAACCCTGAGAGATCAGCAATATCAGATGTAGAAACATTTGGGGTTAAGAGGTTCTCTTTGGAGATCCTTGCAGCTTACTCTGATGTTCCCTCGAAGAGTGTCCGAATATCAGCTTGTTTGAAACAAGTCTATTTTTTCTTAATCAGTGTAGGCACTGAAGCGCATGAGCCTTCATGACTTCTTGCGCACTAAAACTTTGGCATTGCTCCTAAATTTGATTAGTCCCTGCATATATTTTTCAGCAGTATTTTAATAGCCTTCTCCTCTTCTATAATCACATCCTCTTCCTCAGAATATTCAGTACTTTTCGGTTTTTCTGATTTACAACACTGTCAATCATTTTTTCGTCTGTGATGGTTGCTGTTACTTTATCTACTTATCAATCCCTATCCATTCTTCAATTTCATTCTCCTCTCTCCGCCATTCGATGCCAAATAGCGGGAAAATACGCAGCTGGAGCCAAAGACGAGTTTTAGTGGCTCTGTTAAATAATCCGTTAGAGCGGCCTTCCACAGTGGCTCGCTGTTCCCCTTCCTGCGACATTTCTCTTTGCAGAACTGGGAAAGTCTTTACACCCGACTGCATTTACCGGCACTCTTTGCCAGCCATCGTACTGAGTACCTGGACTTCTCTTCACAGATGAGTCTTTCTTCAATCCTTTCTTCATCTTCACAGATGGCTCGAAGTCGGCACATTAGTGGGATCGCCCATGGTCTGTTGTGATGTAACCATAGCAGAAAATTTCCCACAGCAGTGTTCCATCTTCACTGTAGAGTTGCACGCTATCAGAATCGCATTGAATCACGTAGCAGTTAAGCATCATCGTCGGTGTGTGCTTTACACCATCTCGCTTAGCTCGGTTCTGGCTTTAATCTTGGTGAGGCATCGGCCTCACCCTGTTCTTTCCAAGATCCGCCAGCAGCTCCATCGTCTAGCAGTCATAACCACAGTTCTCTTCTCATAACCGGATTTTTCTTAAAGATTAAATGACATATCTTTTAGCCAATAGAAGTACAAAATATTGTCGCTAATAGAAGCAGTTTTATTTCTTAAACAAATAGTAAAGGATTGGCTCAAGATTGACAGACAGTCGCTCAAAAAATTATCCAAACACTGTGGTAGATTACAGAATTCAGAAAAAATATCTGGAGCGTGTACAGCAACTGTACACGCTCCAGTTACCGTTCACAGCAAACTGGAGCGTGTGCAGTTACTGCACACGCTCCGGTTTGCTGTGAACGGTAACTGCACACGCTCAATATTTCTGTGAGTGGGCCCACACGATCCAGGTTTAGAAATTAGCGATCTGGCAACCTTCGTGTCAAAAAAAAAGTATCCGAACACTATGGTTGATTACAGAATTCAGAAAAAATATCTGGCAATGATTTTTTTTAGAAATTAGCGATCTGGCAATCTTCGTGTACTATTACCAGATCGCTAATTTCTAAAAAAATCATTGCCAGATATTTTTTCTGAATTCTGTAATCAACCACAGTGTTCGGATACTTTTTTGAGCGACTGTACCTTTTTAATGTTTTTCATCTGCTGGAAGTTTTGAGAATGCAGAATTATGATAGCAGGGCTATATCAAAACTGCGACTGAAAACTGGTAATGCGATAAGCATTAATGTAGCTTCCGATTCAATGGATACATGGATTAACAACAAGAAAATATCTTCTTTGAGAATGCTAGTAACCGGAATGAAAGCGACAAAATGCTAAAGATAGATATATTTCACGCATTTTTTTAAGACTTCTTTTAAAGGCCACTAAAACAGAGAAAAGATCTAATACCGAAACAGCATTCTAGTCACTTGCTAAATTCCCCACACACCCTTATTTCTTTCTGGTTCGATCCAGCGACTTCTTCCCCGATTTCTTTATTTTTTTTCTAGCTCTGAGTTGGATCACAGGAATACTGGAAAGAGAGAGCCATTCTCTATTTGCAGTCGCCCACCGATACGCAACAGAGCTTATGAACAGATAGGGGCGAGTGCAACATCTTCCTCGGGCGCGATTTCAAATTATTAGGTAATCAGTTTTCATTACCATAAGCATTAAATTAAGTAATATATTCATTTGAGTGCAAATAACTTTCTTACTCCAGGCGTGAATAATATCGCTCAATTGACCACGAAGCAATATTTATAAGACATGGCCCTGAATTGCAAATCTTTGCCGAAAGACACATTAAAAAATAATCAGCTCTGAAAGAAAATGGGAATGATAGGGAATAGTTATATCCACGAATAACTTTGGGTTGGTTGCGTTCCAAGATTGATTCGTATTGTCATACCACAATGGCAGGTAGCTTATGAGGAGGTTTATTTTTATGTTTAAATAAAAATCTTTTGTTTTCAGGTTATTTGGAACATTCAGTATGGACGTCATCGTTAGCAGTGCATTTGGAGCAAAACTTGACTCTCACAATGATCCTAACAATGCATACGTTGTCCACGCTAGACAGTTTTTCACCAAAGATACCACTTGGAGAGTTGTACTTTTAAGTAAGTATTTCAAATTAAAACTGGAACAATGCAACTACTGTAATACTTTTTCCTTTTACTACTTATTCTGTGAATAAGAATGATGGAAATATTTTCTGTTTATGCTTTCTTAGGGAAAACTCTTACAAATGTCAAATTCACTCTCAAAACCAATTAATTTAAGTTTGATTCAATTATTTTTCTGAAATGTTGTTAGAATATTAAGTAATTCGATTCATTACTCTAGTCGGTTTTCGCTTTTCCCCTTTCATCAATACTTTCTTAAATATTTACTTCAATCAATGGTGTTCAATTTTTCTGAATTCTACGCAACAGAGAATAATGATCCAAATTGAAATTGTAATTGCCTTAGACAGCTGAAAAGTAAAACCAAACACTGAAATCGGTTTGTCATACTTTTCGTGAAGCTATGAAAGTTAGAAGTGAATCTCTTTTAAGCTAAGTTTTGAAACAGGACTTATTATAAGGTGAAGTTAGAAAAACAAAATGTGCAGTAGGTATTAAGATTTTACGCAGTCGATTATATATGTCTTAAAAATAATATCTATATCCGGGTTTAAAATTTATTTCTAACGTATTCAAAACTCCAAAAAGTATGTGGCCAAAATCATTGAGACCATACGGACTGTGGATGAGCTATTCCTTAAATATCTTATGCTTTCTTAGAGAAAACTCTTACAAATGCCAAATCCACTCTTAAAGCCAATTAATTTAAGTATGATTCATTTATTTATCTGAAATGTTGCTAGAATATTAAGCAATATTAGCTTTCATAAAAACTTGATTCGACAAAATGCTCACCAAACAAAAGGGAAATTTTGCCTCTTCCAAAATGCTTACATTTCCGTATTACAGAATAGGCAAATTTAGACCGTAAAAAAGGTTTAAAATCAAATGAAAGACCTTTTAATGAAACATATACATTACTAAACAAAGAAGTATGTTAAATAACTATGTGTTACAAACTAAAAAAACTACTAAAACTTACTACTAAAACTATGTGTTACAAATATTTTAATACAACTAATTGAAAATTTTAAGTCGTGTTTGAATACATATTGTATCGAAATGTGTGGTGAAACTTCAGACAATGGCTTTTCAGAGTGACATAGTTTTCTATGGCGAGGAATTGATCTGATGTCTGGAGAGCCACTGAGAGCTGGAAGACACAACTTCTCTCAGAGACTCGGCGTCTCGTGTGGCAAAGCGGCATTAGCTGATTATGGAATCAATTTCAACATACACAAGCTGCGCGAAAGCTTCAAGATAATGGTAGTGGAATCTCAACAACGCAGAGAAATGGCCATTACCAATCTCTGATCGATCGATGATATCACCGCTTGAATCCAATTCAATTCCTCCGACACTTTCGAGCTGCAACAAGAAATGCCTGAATTTCAAGCAAAACAGCGAATGTTTTTCATTGACTAAACACCATAATGCGGAGACATTGACTAATCACCATAATATCGACACTTTCTAGAACTGTTGTGGTCTTATGAGAGATAGAGACGTGCACTTTTAACGATCAGTCCTAATTCAGTCCGAAATCCGATACGTGACATCCTTGCCCCTCTACAGGTATGCAGTCAGCAATTGATTGAAAAGGTATGATGTTATTGAAAGGTATATTGGAAAAGGTATAATCGTTAGCAGTTGCGGCCATACACATTTCTATATCACAAGAAACGATTCTTTGAAAGGTATACATAGAGAGATAAGATTTTGAGAACTAGTCTTGTTCCACATCTTAGTGCTGTTTGTCATGGACTCATTTGGATGAATGATAAATCCACATCACTTAAAAAAAACCTGGCAAGCGATACACTGACAAAGAAAGGCATCAATCGTATAGATTTTCCATCCTGTTCACCTAACCTTAATCCCATTGCACATATTTGTTACCGAATACCGTTTATCCTGACTCTCCCATGACTTTTCATAAGCAGAAGAAAGGTCTAAAGTATCACCTCATTCTTCAAAGGCATATGGACAGCTTGATTTTGTTGATATTCTGTACGAGGCATGGATAACAGTTGTGGTGACACAGGTCTTATCAACAGAGAAAGAACACAGAAGATCTACACACGTACATTGCTGGTTATTAATTGCGCCATCATTATCAGACTATGGAAATATTTAGCCTTCGTGAGTCTGCGCATAATCGTTAGATGTGCCTTTTAGGTTTCAGCACATTCCCTAATCTGTGGTCTAAACTACTGTATATGTAACCACTGTATATATACTGTCATAACCACCCCTGTGTATTTTTGGGATGGCTGACGTTAGGAGCTATCTTAAAAATAATGAGGGGACAGGAAAACAGCATTGTGATCTCATCAGGCCCAGCCTTCTCTTTAGATTGAGTCCGATGACGCAAAAATTGCTAGGAGTGGAAGTAAATACCAGTTTTTACTTAGGCTGTCGGCCTTCCTTCCAATGCTGACACTAACACAAGAATATCACACATAAATATACTTCAAACAGAAATTCCTTTAACTTAAGAACACATTTATTTAATTCATTTCGTAAGAAAAACTTCCTACAAGCGAACTCAACGCTATTCTTTTTCACGTGGATTTCAACGGCCCGAGGCCAACCAGTTGAGTTTCGTAATGAGAAGAAAGTTCACAAGGAGCCGGAAAAACCAATGGCTCCAAAATCTCTTTTGAGGGTAGTGTGACGGTTTAAAACCATTTTAAGCATGAAGCTAAAATAATATATTCCAAGAATTTGAACTTTTGACTATACGGATGGACCTTTCTTCTTCTGGTGCAAGCAGTTAGGGCAAAAGGGTTATGCAGCTGATGTGACACACGGATACTCTCACTGACATATTAATTTGGACATTTAAATGGATAAATAACCAATGTTTGTGCTCACAGTATTCATTCACGCCACTGGGACACGTTACAACTTGTTTGGTACCAGTTCGGATCGTCGCAGGGCGACGATATCTGAATTGCATCGCGACCGAAAGGGGTTGCAATATAATGGGGCGACATTACATTGGGGTATGGTTATTATGTATTAACAACATTATAGCGAGATGACTTCACATTATTATTATTATTAGAATCAGAATTTATGAACACAATATTTATCTTTTCCAGTGTTAGCTCCATTTTTGATGAAAATGTTCAAGGTCTCTACGTTTTCAACTAAAGCAACTTACTTTTTCCGGGAAGCCACTCTCGAAATCGTCAAGTATCGTAGAGAGAGAGGAGAGGTAAGAATATTTTGAGTTTAAAATAAGAAGAAAAAGCTTAACTTCCAAACACTCAAGTAGAATAAACTAGTTGAGGAAATAATCAAAAATTTTCTTAACATCTTTAAATCAAAAAAATTTCATTAAAGCTTTTTTGCTCTCTCGCATAAAAGCAGAAACACAAAATCTCCATTCATATAGTAATTTTATTTTTCTTGCTAAAGATAGATAAATTGTGTTTTACTCAAAATTGCATTATATGACAGAATCCATTGTAGAGTATGAAAAATTCTGTCATTATTATTTCAGGAGAAAGAAATTGTAATTTATTATTCTTGTTATTACCTACGTTGCAAATTTTAGTACAAGAGAATATTTTATGATGCACACATACTTAAGAAACCTCAGCTAGTGTTCGTCTCTTGATGATAGGTTCGAAACGATTTCCTTCAGCTGTTGATGGATGCAGCCAATGAAGAAGAGATTGAAGCCAATCCTAAAGAGGATCCCAAACTTAAAAATGACTATGGGCATGAAGAAGGAAACGAGAAAATTTTCTCACAGAAATATAGAAGCAAAGGTAAGAAAAGAATCAGATGTGATGATCTATTTCATGTACCTTATTTTGTACTTAATTCTAGAATTATTCCTTTGTAATAATCATCTATTTTTCCTTAGGAATTTCGTTTCTATTACCAATACATGAGGAATATTCTAGAGCAAGTGTTCTCAACGTAGGGTACGCGGTAAAATTTTTTGGGGTATGCCGTGAGTGCTCAAAAGTCCCTAGATCTAGTAACAAAGTCGCTAAGTTGGCAACGCTGCTGTGTAAAAATGTCATTTTTTGTGTGTATCGATAAATGTAATTAATGAATACAAAATTTAATGTATATATATATATGTTTTATTTTGTTCCCATTATTACACTATAACTATAGTTTTATCTATCTATACAAGGGGTACGCCAGTTACATACACATTTTCAGGGGGTACGTGAAGCATAAAAGGTTGAGAACCACTGTTCTAGAGGAACAAGAACTATTCAGTTTACTACTGACCTGGAAATAGTTTGCTAATGATAATTTTAAACTTTGATATTTTCAATGCAACATTTAAAACGAGAAATACAAGATCTTTCGACTTATCAGAATTCACGTTGACCCGACTCCACATCGACGCTGATATAAACCAGAGGTGGGAAATTCATTTCCTTTCTGATAATTCCTCGTTAATTTTTAATGAAGACTGAAAATGAATGAAATTATTTATTTATCGGAGAAAAATATGATTAATATCTAAAGTGCATGAAATTAAAATCAATTGAATCGATTGCTCAGGTCTAACCATTTAGGACACTCTGGATCAATATCTTAGAAGAGGTTTTTCAGCACATTGACATTGATACGATTCCATTTGAAGAGAATGACCCTTACTGGCAGAGAATTTTCGAGGCAGAAGGGGGTTGCAGAACCTCGAGGCCTGCTATAAGGAGCACTACAAAAAGAATATGAAGGTTGTGAACTAAATGCTTTTAGGTAAATTCTTTAAACGTAAAGACATCAATTTCCATTTTTCACTTCATGTAAATGGCTTATAATAAAATAATTTTCAACCTAGCAAAAATAATTCGAGGAATAGGCAGGAACACTGGTGAGGTAGGTATAGGAATAGGTAGGAGGAATAGGTAGCCTCTCGTTCCAGAGTTTTCTTTTTCTTATAGAACCTATTTTCAGTGTATAAGACCTTCCCAACAGTGAAACGTGTAGAAATAAAAGATACTTCACCGATGATTTACACTTACTGAAACAGAAGTTGAACTGTCAAATTTTATTATTAAAACAATGTTTCAATTTTCTTAAAATCGAAGTTCGTTCTAAACGAATAATGTGATGATTCTGGAGCTTCCACCTGGTTCTGAAAAAACATTTTCATTTCTTCTTTATTTTCCATCCCTTCTTTATTTTTTTTCTTTTTCATAACAAATAAAAGATTATTGAAAACAAGATAATTTTATACAGAAGAGTGAATTTAGGCAAATATTTGAGAATGCAACCGCCTATATAGACGTAAAATGCTCTTGCTATCGGGGGAGGGGGAGAACTCGAGTTATGCGACCACTCCTCAGAACACAACTATCTCATAAGTATGGGTGGATACCTTAGTTCATCTGAGTTCATTGAATCTATGTTTGCAATAAAAGAGTGACTGCAAAACGTTAATCCCTCCACTCTCATTCAAAACCGTGAGATATCAAAAAACTGTAAAACAAATTGCATGACTTACCCTTGAGCATACAAAACTGAATAGAAGAGAGATTCAGAACATTTTTAACAATATATATATTTTTTTAATAATGACAGAACATTTTTAACAATATATATATTTTTTTTAATAATAACCTTTATTCGTATTTATGTTAATGGAAGCTGAGATGGCACCATGAAAACAATGAAAGATATGGGCAGCTTCCAAATCTTAATCCCATCAAAAGCTTATAGTATAAAATTGGTTATGAAATTTCCAAGAAAATGTCTTCAAATAAACGTGTGAAATTGAGGTTTGCTATTTTCGTTTAACTATATTGAACAGCTTCAGCAATTGGTGCATTCTATGCCACAAAGATATAAAGTTTAATTACTTTCGTTAACATGTTTAACAACAGTTATATAATGATTAAAATGCCAATAAAATTAAAATGCCTAATTCAGTCCTGTATTACAATTTATGCTTGATTGAATTCCTGTAATTAAAACCCAAAAACCGTTTTAGGTAGCAAAAGCCAAAAACTGTTTTGAATTCAGCGCAAAACATACTTTAAAGTGAATAATTAAAATTTTCCATATCTAATAATTCCTTGGTTAGAAACCCTTACGAACAAAGGAAATATGCAAAAACATAATGTGTTCAGGACTTTATGGCCACCAGAGCCGGATAAAGAAGGGGGTTCGTGGAGACCATGCCTTCCCCCTTTGAGATTGCTAACAAAGGTAATGGAGGTCAATATTATTAAAACTTGTGCATATTTCACGCAGTTTTGAAGACTGATTTTAAAAATCTCTGAAACAAAGGGGAAGCTGTCACACTTTAAGGAAAAATTAGTCATTGCCCCCCACCAGTTATTTTAATTTTTTAGATTCGCACCTGTTCGTTACCACTTGTATCTTAATTAATTTATTGTTAACTGATTTATGTTTGTTATTTACCTAGTATTTCAAATGCAGTGAAATAAAAAACTGAGTAAAATTACCTCATTAAAATTTAATACATAAGAGTTTTACCAGATGAAGTTAATCCAGCGACAAGGCAGAATTTGGCAACAACGTGACATTTCTTCAAACATTAATAATCAATTTGAAACTTTTCGCAATGTTTTCAGATATCTTTTATGAAAAATAACAATTACGGAAGGTCATTTGGTTGAAATCCTTTCCTCCCTCCAATTTGGGAATCAAGACTTGCCAATAGGACATTTTACTGATGTCTTTACTGTTATTCGTTAGAAAATTTATTTAAAGATTACTTGATAGAACAGAGGATACACATTCATTAGTTGTGTTCCAGATTTTACAACAATAATTATTGTAATAGAAAACCACTAAAGGTATCTAATGCTCTTTTTCTTTGGCAGCTCTTACCAATGATGAATTGGTGGCCCAGTGTGTGCTTTTTTTTATTGCTGGCTACGACACCACGGCCTCCACCCTTTCTTTCATTGCCTATAATTTGGCACTAAATCCCGAGTGTCAAGAACGACTCATCAGAGAGATTGACGAAGCAACTAAAGATAAGGTAAGAGGAATTTTCTTATTCACTTGCTAGTGATGTCAATTTTTTAAATCATCTCGTAGGATATATAATACGACTTGCCCTTTGAAACGGTTCTGAGAAAAAAACGATTTTAAAAATACCCTGAAAACACTTTGTAGATATAGAGAAAAACTAGAACGGTAGTAGACAATATTTGTAGATTACCATTGTGATTAGACTCCAATTTCCTTGAAAAATGAGATCATTATGAGATGAACCTACATGGAGGGAGAGGTAGCGATATATAAGATTCGTTTACTGTTACTTAAAAAAACATCTGAAAAACTACCTGCAGATTTTTTCATCAATATTTGAAAGATATTTTTCTTTGCAGAAACAACTGGACTTCGACTTAGTGAGTGAAATGAAATATTTGGATCAAGTAATTTCTGAGACATTGCGTCTATATCCACCAGCTCATAGGTAAACACTTTAGATATACACAAAATGTAGTAACATGTGTGTACGTATTTCTTTAATATTTTACTTATCTGTAACTTGGAGGGGTCCTCATCTGCTCTCCTCAGCTCATGACTAGCAGGATTCCCTTTGGGCCATCTTGCCATTGGGGAGCCTGTTTGTCGGTTAGCTGGGCACCGATTTCGAAGGCCGCTCTTATACACTGCTTTGGCCTCTGCTTCAAGTAAACGGGAGGTCTTGGAGTGGACCCTCAGAATCAATTGGCTGAACCTATTGGGGCCAACTATGCAGTAGGTGAGTGCCTTGCCCACGTCCGAGTAACGGTTTGCCAGTTTTCCCCTCATCTTATTTTCCTTTAGAAATTTTCTTCCTTTTGTGAGGACGGTTTACTTCCTCACACTTTTTCATTTTTTCTTTTATTTACTCTTGTGAGACTCCGGTGAGATTCTCACATTTCTCTTTTCCTTTCCTTTAATTTACTTGTGAGGATTTTGATCACTGTTTATGTAGGTATAGTGCCCGTGCAGCCCTGGCGCCCGATTGGGTGTCCCCCTTGTTGGATTCTCTAGTGGGTTGAGACCATGGGCACTAAAATACCTAAAAACCACCATGAGTTGCTTAAAATGGAAATTCATCAGCCATTGTCTCCAAGAGGGCTCTCCATGAATCCCATATACATTGTCTCCGTCATCGTCGCAATCGCCATTGTGTGTTTCTTCTTCCCCGAGGTTCCTGATCATCCATTCAAGGGGTAATCAGGCATTTAGAGACATTTCCTCTTTTTGCGTCGGTAAAGGTCTGAAGTCACGGGAGTTACGAAATCAGTCGAGCTCCTAAGATCTGTCAAATTGCTGGTCATGACTTCTTGCTCTACGCATTCAGAGCTACGGCTGAAAGTAACAGCGATTGGTCGATAGCAGTCACTGTTACTCCCCACAAGTCGCTTTATTCCTCCCAGGTTGTGATCTCCGAATGGGGCCTCCTCAAAGTTATTGAGGAAGAAATCCTCTTGAAGTTCTCATCCCAGGTAGTGACAGTAGTACATCGGGTTTCACAACACCATTATGGGAAGTTAGTACCCACCCGGATGCTAATCCTTACATTTGACATTACACGCCTGCCAACTTCCATCACCGCAGGACACTTTCACTGCGAAGTACGGCCGTAAATTCCAAACCCTGTGCATTGCTTTCAATGTTAGAGATACAGCCATGCTCTCACAACTTGTCATGGCAAACCCACTCGTATTCATTGTTGCAGCCTGGTACAGGCGCTGTACCTCCTTCTCCTGTATCAAATGTAAGTACCTCGACCAGTTCTAAGGTCGTGTGGGATAAAGTCCGAAAGATGGGTGGGAACTACACACTCTTCCCATGCATCTGCTGTCATGCCAGACAATGTCCATTATGCCCAACTCCAACAACTCTCACCATCGAGTAAGTATATCGAGGAGCAGTTTCTGGACTCCTGGCAGGAGGCTATCGTTTTGGCCTTCCCCAAGCCAGGTAAGGATCCCAAGATTCCTTCGAATTGTCGTCCAGTTGCATTGAGTACTGTGTGTGTGCAAGGTGTTGGAAAGATTGTAAATATTTGGAACACCACAGCCTCCTTTCCAACACTCAGTGTGACTTTCGCCAACGGTCTACCTTAGACCACCTGATCCGCCTCGATTCGACGATCAGGAATTCATTTTAACGTAGAGACTCACCTGGTGTTGATTCTCTTCAACTTCAGAAAAATATATGACACAGCTTGGAGATTCTGCATTCTTCATGACCTCCATAACTTTGGCTTGAAAGGTCAATGCCAATCTTCATTTCTAACTTTTTATCTTATCGTTCTTTTTGTATCCGTGTCGGCTCTTTCACTGCCTTTCCCCCAAGAACAGGGTACCACAAGGCTGTGTCCTGAGTATTATGCTGTGAAGATAAATTTCATTACTAGACAACTTCCTCCGACTGTAGGCAATGTTCTCTACGTTGATGATTTCAGCATTAGAATCATTGAACAACTGCAAGCAGCCCTGAAAAATCTCTATGTTTGGACGAGTGTCAATGGGTTTTAGTTTCCATGGTTTAGTATCTCAGATCCAAGTACATGAGGGCATTGAAACTCCTCAAGGTCCTCTCCTCCTCCTCCTCCTCCTCCTCCTCCTCCTGGGATCGATGTTCTTTGCTCTGCCTCTACAATGCAGTTGTCCGATCGAAACTGGACTATGGATCCCAGGTGTATGACTCCGCTTAGAATTCTGTGGTGAAGGTGCTGGACTCTCTCCAGCATCAAGCTCTTCTTGTTTGAATAGAAGCCTTCTGCACCTCACTGGTCTGGGGTCTTTACGTTGAGACCAATTAACCATTTTTATCCATTCGTTATCAGTAGTTGTCCCTATAGTATGCATCGAAATTGCAATCCATGCCGGGCCATCCCATATGAAACTGTGTTTTCAGTCCTCAGTGGGAAATGTTATACCATAATCGACCAACTGCCATTCGTCCTTCTAGTTTGCATGAGACCTTAGAGACCTCAAAATCAGTCTCGATAGCGTGTAAAATAATAGCGTCAAAATCAGTCTCAGAGACCTCAAAATCAGTCTCGATAGCGTGTAAAATAATAGCGTCAAAATCAGTCTCAGAGACCTCAAAATCAGTCTCGATAGCGTTGCCCAGTCGACAGCTGAGCCACTTCCACTATGGCTCACTGTTTCCCCTTCCTTTGTCTTTTCCTTTTGCATGATGGGGAAGGTCTTTACACCCGAATAAGTGTGAGCAACTCTTTGCCAGAAAAACTATGCTGAGTACCCGGACTTCTTGCCCGTCTTCGCAGATGGCTCGAAGTCTGGTGCATCAGTGGGATCATCTATGGTCTGCTGTGATACTATCATTACAGATCAGATCCCACAGCAACGTTCCATCTTCACTGCAAAGTTGCACGCTATCAGCTTTGTCTTATACCACATAGTAGCTAAGCATCATCGTCGATGTATGCTTTACACTGACTCGCTTAGCTCGCTACAGACTTTGATCTTTGTGAGACTTCGCTCTCATCATGTTCTCTCCAAGATCTGTCATCTGCACCATCATCTGGCAGCCACAACCACTGTTCTCTTTGGTTGGGTGCCTGGTTACGTCGGAATCAGGGGCAATGGCTTGGCAGACACTGCTGCCAAGTCGGCCATGTCCCTATCCCACTTTCCAATGCCAGTTCTACATGTGGACTTCCGGCAGTATTTTTCGTTCGCGCTCTGAGTACAGTGGCAGAGATCTTGGTCAGAATAGCTTGTGAACAAGCACTTTGAGGTCAAACCAATTGCATTTATCTATATGGTATTGTATGTCCCCGACCTTTAGATAGTGGTCAAAGTGACATTACCCCTATACTGGTAGTTCTTTAGGCGGAACCAGTGGGTCTTGTCATTTAGTATACTTACCTGTCAAACCATGGCAGTCATGTTTTTGCATGACTTGCAAGGAAGAAGTTGTACTTGCTTGGCTCCACTTAGATCATTCGTTTATCACTCATTCATTTCTTCTTAGGTCGGATGACGATTTAACGATCAAACTTTTTCTAATTCCATGTCGAGCTTTCTAATCTTGAACGACGTTTATATTTTAGCTTTCATGATTTTATGTCCTTGCCCCTTACACTCGAACGTCTTTTATCTGATGAATCATTTTTAACTCCTGTCTTTAACTTTTTGCATTTTTCTCGTTATTTTACACGTATAATGTTAATGTGCTTTCTCTCTTATCTGTTGCCTAGCATTTATTCTACGGGTATTATACATTCATCGTTTTTCTCTTTTACAATTGCTGACTCTTTAGCATTATTTTATACAGATTGTTTGTTTTGCACTTTTCTTCCATGTTGTGTCATTCCCACTTTTGTTGCTTTGATTCTTTTGTGTGTTGCTTTTAACTCATGGTTGAGGGTTCCATGACTTTTATCTGTTTTTCTTTTACTGTATATATCAGGTGTTTCGCGCAATATGGCCTCAGTTACCGTTGCACCATAAAATCCAAACCAAACAACGAACTAAAATGTTAAAGAAAGAATGATAATTAAAATCTTAAAATTTTTGTCCGAATATAGAAGAATCAATAAATTTGCTTTCTGATTTAATGATATCACATAACACACAGAAAATGAGGCTAAAGATTTTAAAAAAAGTTTTGACATTTTGGGATTTATTTATCACTCATTCACGTCTCTGAGTCAATGCAATGACTTGTACAGTACAGCTCTTAACAGGTTCGCAGACACTCGTTCACATCAACGTTCCAGGTTGCGAACGTTTTCGTTTTTTTGTAATTCCGCAAATACTGGGCCGATCAGTCCCGAATTTGGTATGGTGGTTCCACTTAGTTCTGGCAGCGCAGGATTTGGAGAATGGGTTCCTAACTGTGGTGGTCAGATCAAACCCCCCGCAAATATCTGAAATTTCTAGGGGAGCTGCCGTCCCTCCTTGCCGTTGCCTACTTTAGGGTTGGGTTGGGTTGTTTTACCTCTGAGCGGCACTTTTTTGCACACCATGGGCTAAATGGCCAGGTCACAAGGACCCCGAAGGCTCAGAGAAGGTTGGGGGAGGGGATCCACCGGAACAGCTGTTGGGAGACAGATGGTAGTCTCCCGTCAAGGCCATCCAGCGTGTTCTTTAACGTGCACAGAGTATGGCTCTCCCGCACACGGGGCCACGGCTTAACGTCCCATTCGACGGACGGCGGCCTTTCCAAGCCTATCGGTGTCCCCTACTGACCGTGGGCAGGGCGGGGAATTTTGCGGAGATAAATCTCAACGCTGACCCAGCTGGGACTCGAACCTGTGAACTACAGAATACGAGCCTGACGCGCTACCGACTGAGCCACCCCCCACCCCCCCCGTTGCCTACTTTATGAATGGAGAGTCGTAAGTAATGAATGGAGTAGTATGATATCGATTCGCTAAGTTGTCATGAACAGACGTTTCGCAGCCAACTTTTGGAGTGTGGGCCTAATTTTCTGTGGTCGAAAATCTTACAATGCAACATGTTGCAGTGAGATGAAGCTATAAACGAAGTTTGGTAGTATTAGTTCTGACAGTCTAGGAGGAGATGAACAAACAGACACACACACACAGACTGATAAGACGGTAGACAAACTATCTATTTTATGTATGTAGATATGGAGCTAGATGTTGCTGTGGTAAAAAAAATGAAACTGGAATATTAATCCTATTGAAAGTATCAAGAATTTAGTTTTGGAGAGCAATATTATCTTAATCCTTTGCCTTCCAATCTCCTGTTAAATAGATGACAGTAAGTTCAGATGGAATACTTTCACACAACAGTAACTTAACTTTCAAAAAAACAAGAAGTTCTATGAAAGATTGCAGTGTACTTACCTTAGTGATGCTGGTAATTCGATAAATAAGTCAAACTATTTGATGGGAAGCTACTGATATTAATCAAATATAACAAAATCAAATGTAGTAGATTGAAAGTAGCAGACTGAAATAAATTAAAGTGAAAAACAATTAAATGAATTAAAAATTAACAATTAAGTAGTTTATAAAAAGTAAAATAAAATTGATCCTGTGTAAAAATTTGCTTTTACCTCATACAACTAAAACGATTAATGCAAACCATTTTTTAATAAGAACAGCATGTTAACAGATAAACAACAATATATTGCTGTGTGATAAAGTATATAAAAATGTGCGCACAATAAGCTTCAAATCTAATTTATTTTCTTTTTTTGTGTTCAGAATAGAGAGAGTTGCTGAAGAAGACTATAAATTAGGAGACACAGGTATCACTGTCCCTAAAGGAATGCTTCTTTCTTTTCCTGTTTACGCCATTCATAGGGACCCAGAACATTTTCCGAATCCAGAAATTTTTGATCCAGATAGGTAACTTTTTTCGCTATCTTTTCAATCAAAATTGAAAATATTTCAGTTAATATATATATAAACATTCATAATGAACTCAGAAATCAAACACAAAGATTAAAATTATCTTCATCTTCTCAATCCTCCAGGAATTAGGATTTTATCCAATTGTCTAAATAGATGAAAAAATCTTCAAACAACTTAAGCATATAGCACAAAAAATTCGTGAACCAATATTATTTGTCATAACTGCATACTGTAATTCTGCATAATTCCGAGATTTTATCCAAAGCCTTTCAGTTCCAACACGGTTAATTCAAAAACTTTTAAGCGATTAAATGTTCGCTAAAATTGCAAAAAAATTTTTAATGGCTTGAAATAATACTTTTTTTAATTTTAATTAACTTCTATGGTGAATTCTTATGATTGACATCTCTGCTTTTTAATATTCAAACTTCTATAACTCTTCAAGTACTGAAAGGATATTACTCAAAATCAAAATTTAGATAGTTTAATTTACATCTTATATTCATCTTTAGTCATGTGTTTCCATAAAAATTTATTTAGCCAGTTAAAAGAGCCTCGAAATCTGGTTTTCCATTGACATAAGCTGAGGATGTCACCCTTTTTCTCCTCTTTGCCTCTGGTTTATAGTGGAATGGATTACTGGCGCCAATAACTAACTGGAATCCCACCATTTCATGTACAAACAAATGTAAATGCTATTGGCGTGAACGAACCGATCCATTCATATATGAAAACAAGAGTTGGAATGAACAAACTTTCAGCGCCAATTGTTCTAGCTCAAGTAAAACTGCCATATGTAAACTCGTTCTTCACCCGCCAGTCTTTCAGTCGCTAATGCATATTCTGTTGTATACATATACCGCATTATCTTTTCCGGTTTATGTTTCTTCAACATTTCCAGTGACAAAAAAGGGTCAAACCTTGTCCATTTCAGTTTTTATATTTATCAACATTTTTTAAGTTTGTGGGATGTCAGACGAGTGGATTATAAAGAGAGAAATGCCATTTTATCTATTTATATCCATTGGGAAGAGCGAATACGTCGTAAATATTAGTACGACAATTGAATTGGGGCCAGAAATCCATGCCATTTTGAGTCTAGTGCAGGCAGCAAAAACATCGCTTTGCAGATTTTTGGACCAAGCAAACATTAGACTAGCAAACTTGAACGCTCTACACACATGTAGAATTTTTTGGACTGTCCTCTGTAAAATCTTATTTGAAAAAAAATATTTTTTAAACATTAGTAAAAATTAATAATGTTATTAAAACATCGCTTTTTTTACAAGTTTAAAAACATTAGAGCAAGACATTTTTAGATAAATATTTAAAATAATTTTGGTACAAATTTTTGGATTAGAATTATATAAATTTTAAATTTGCTTTCTCCTTGGCTACCCATTTCAACCGTAATTAACTTACTCTCTTCTTTCTAAATGCCTAATACATTCAGCAATTGGCTATAGCACATCAAATTATTTGCATTTAACGTTTCAAAAGGAAGAATAATAAGAATTTAGGATCTCCATGCATTTTTTTTTTAATTTTCAGATTCAGTCCAGAGAACAAAGCAGAGCGCCACCCCTTTACTTTTCTGCCATTCGGTGCTGGACCCAGGAACTGCATTGGAATGAGATTTGCTCTGATGGAAATGAAGATATGCCTCGTCTATCTACTGCAAAATATCCGTTTCAAAAGGTGTCCAGAAACAAAGGTAGCTCTTCTCTGTCATGTTTTAATTCCACTTTAATTTCTCAAATGAGCAAAGAACACGTTTATTGATATTGGTTAAAATCTGTAAAACAGAGCAATATCATAAGATTCGTGGACTGACGCCATACGAAAAAGCGCTACGTACGTTACTCGTACGTAGCGCTTTTTCCAAAATAACACTAGATAGCGCTGTGCGTGAGAACTGTGAAAGAGGCTCCACGTGCCAAGGTCATTTGGTGTCGACTGCTGTTGTGTTGACTGTGATTCGAGTTGCTTGTCATAGACGTTCGTTTAGAATGTCGGAAATTCAGACGGAACAGCGGTATGTCATAGTTATTGAGTTAGGCGAGGCCTAAATGCTGCTGCAACTGTTGAAGAGATGAGTATGGTAATGACTGTCTTCGTAGGTCTGCCATTTTTAAGTGGCATAAGCGATTCAAAGAAGGATGCGAATCTGTTGTGGATGACCCAAGACCCGGCCAGCCTTCTTCCTCAATATCTCCTGAGCAAATCGAAAGAGCTCTGGCAGTCCTGAATGAAGACAGACGAATAACACTTCGTGAAGTGGCTGTGAAAATGTCAGTTTCATATGGAACCGCTCATGCGATTGTGAAAACCCATTTGAAAATGTCACGAATCTGTGCTCAATGGATTCCACACAGTTTGACTCCAGAACAAAAACGAAAAAGGGTACAGCTGTGCAAGGAGATGCTTAATCGTTTTGAAAGCCAGGGTTCAACCTTCATGAGTCGAATTGTGACTTGCGATGAAACTTGGATCTTTCATTACGATCCTGAAACAAAATAACAGTCGAGTCAATGGAAGCATCCCGATTCACCGAGACCCATGAAAATTCGAGTTTCTCATTCAGCTGGGAAAGAAATTTGTGTTTTTTGACATCAAAGATGTTCTCGTTACTCACTCAGTGCCTCGTGGAACAACCATGAATAAGGAAGCCTACTCAAAGGTTCTCAGAACCAACCTTTTGCGTGCCATTCGTGAAAAACGTCCGGAACTTTCTGGTGTGACTTGGTTTCTCCATCACGACAACGCCAGACCCCATACGGCTAATATTGTGCAGCCAGTGATCACTGCCATAGGTGCTGAGGTTCTGCCACATCCTCCATATTCCCCGGACTTCGCACCCTGCGGTTTTTTCCTCTTTCCGCGACTGAAGAAAGCTTTGAAAGGGAAACATTTCGCATCCGACGACGGAGGTTGCAGAGCCACAATGACAACACTTCACACCCTTTCCAAAAATGGCTTCAAAAACGCTTTATTGCATGGGTACAACGATGGCAAAAATGTGTGAAGTACAAGAGAGCGTATTTTGAGAAAGACAAATGCCAGGAATATTCAGAGGATGACATTTAATGTAAGTTTTTGTTTCTGTCCATGAATTAAATGATAACGCTATGTAGCATTTGATTTTACGAAAAATGCAATAGAGATAGCCTCTAAAATTATAATCATGAATTTTCATGCATTTTTCATGCAACTCTAAGAACTTGAACTTATCAGTATCTCAATCAAAGATGGGGATAAGTTCTTCGAAAGCTGCGCGTTCTGTGTAGCCTCATCGAAAAAATTTAATATTGCTTGCAATTGAGGGACTATCTACTCAGGTATCATCTGGTGTGTTTATTAAATGCAATCATCGATGAATATAACCAAAATATTTTCGAATTATTCGATGAATATAACCAAAAGTTCAATAGTTGCGAATGAACTCTAAAATAACATAATAAGGTAAAACAAACATGTTCAAAAGACATTATTCATATTATGGATGGATTACCTTTGAGCGGAACACTTCTGCACATAATGGGTAAAATTGCGATGTCATAAAGACTTCAAAGTCTCCTAGAATGTTAGAGAAGGCTATCTACTGAAGAGCAGTTAGGAGTCAGATGAAAGCCTGCCATCCAAGCTATCCAGCATGTCTATAGCATGACATGCTGGATGGACCCAGAACGGAAGGCCATTCCATTGTGTTTTAACGCCGGTATTAGTGGACCTAAATATATTCAAATTTCTTATAGATTAATTTCTGTAATATCTACTAGTAAGTTTTAGAATAAATTTTATACTAATTTATATTTTCAAATATGCATTATTCAGAAAAGAATTAATAATATATAACTTATATTCATATATATATATAAATATATATATATATATTCATAATGCTAATATATACGACGATTTTTATCTAAATAATATATATTTATAAATATTAATTAGTAAAAAGATTAATTTTAAAAATTACCAGTAGAAAAAACAAAAATATATGAGAAATTTATGAATTTTTAGGCCCATTAATGCTGACGTCATAACTCAGTTGAATGGCCTGTTCTAGGTGGTGCTGATATGGATCTCCTGCACACGAGGCAGCGACTTAACCTCTTATCCGCCTGACAGCGACCTTTCCAAACCCCCATCGTTATTCCTTTTCTCATGATGGTCAAGTGGTGGGTAGAGGAAATAAATCTCAACGCAGGGTACAAGCTGGAAACATAAGAATATGAGATGAACGTTACCGACTAACTGCTGTCTTTTTATATTAAAAGAATAAATGGTTAAAATATATAACCCAGTTAACAAAAATCCTGAAAGCGTTGAAAAACAACGCAACCAAATAGATCCTTGAAATAATTACTTGAAAAAAATCGGTTGTCCTGGATTTTTTTCAACTATTAATATGAAGTGTTTCTTGTATACAGGACCTTTTACTATGATACTTTATTAGGGAATTATTTATATAATTCTCTGAGCGTGAGTGACAAATATTACTATGAAATGTGGCAGCTTGGATGCCCGATACCTGATAATAGATGGCGCCACTGGCGAATCAAAAAAATTGCGGGAATGCTTATACACTGCTCGACATTGAAAGTGCCCCACACAGAAGGACATGCCGTTCAAACATGCAAATAGAACGGTGGGTGTGCACAGTTGAGATATGCAATGATGATAATCCAGAGCCAATGACGTGTGTGGCTCAAGAGATAAAAGGTGCAAGTAGGAACAGGGATGGCTGTGTTTATGCAAGTGGAAGTCGTGCGAACAGTTGAGATTAGGTGGTTCCACTTGGAAATTGTTCAACGAAGGGCCGAAAATGCCTGGTACACACCCTCGGCAGGTTTATCGCCATTTGGATGCTTTTGAGAGAGGAAGAATTATAGGCCTATGTGGAGCTGCATGGACTATACATCGTATCGTTGCCCATTTTCATCGGGATGCACGAACTGTTGGACGCTGTTGGCAACAGTGGTGAATGAAGGTTTTAGCATGTATCACAGAGGGAGTGGTGCTGTACGACAGACGTCAGCACAGCTTGATAGACGCATTGTTCGATATGCTCACTCGAAACCACAGAGCACTGCAGGAGATATTCGATGGGCTGTGTCAGCAGCCATGGACGTCCCCGTAACGACCCGAACTGTAAACCGAAGATTGCGTGGGGCACACCTGCACTCCAGGCAACCGTTACATTGACTGCCATTGACTGCAAACCATCGGAGCACTCGTCTGGCTTGGTGCCGAAGTCATGCGAATTGGGGTCACGAATGGAACACTTTTGTGCTTACTGATGAATCCCGTTTCTGTCGGGGTGCTGACGATCGACGGGTCCATGTATGGCGACAGCCTGGCAAGAGGACGTATCCAGCTTTTGTTCGCAACCGACATACCGCCCATCAGCCAGGCATAATGGTATGGGTTGCTATTGGATATGACGCTGAACAAGTTTGGTAGACAAGTTTGAGATTTAGCATAAAACAACAGGATTTTGGGAGCTTGAATTTATCTCAGTTGACATTTTCCCATAAAAAGCCCAGTTTCAAAGTTAGGGAGCTTTGAATTAATGGCTCTCCATTCCCATAACATGGAAGCAGGGACGTACCAAAGAGGAAAGTCGTCCCCTCTCTGAAAATCCTGTCGTCTTATACGAAATCTTAAACCTGTCTACCTACTTCGAAAACCAAAATAGTTGTCTTTGTATAATTTCCTTTTAGCTCCATATTTTATGCCCGACATTAAAAATAGATTTGATAAAAATTATAAAATATCATTCCATATAGAATATCATTTTAATCTTTCTGGTACCGTGAAATATTTTAATAATTTAGAAACCTTACTCAAATCTTATTCTCAGATACCTTCCCCCTCTCCCCCATGATACTAAATTAAATTCTAAAACCTTCTCTAAAACTGAATTGTCGGACTTCACTTCAAAATCCAGCGTTACTGTTGTCCCGTGTCAATTTCTAACCCCATCTGAAGGAATCTTCCTGGCATTACGCGTATCAATTGGTCGTATTTCCTTAACATCGGCTGGGAGAACAAGTACTCTATCCGTGGCCGTATGGTTAGAGCGCTCCACGAGTGATCAAAGGAACCTGGGTTCGAGTCCCAGGTATGGATGTCTGTTGCTTTTCTACTAAGGTCTCGCCTTCCTAAGATTTTCACTATTGCATATAAAGTGACAGGTTCTTGTCAGACCTCTGTGGCAAGCAGCTGCTTGAGGGGGTATATATCCAGAGTTAAAGAATGGTCTACTCTGCATTTGTGTCAACCAAATTGGGCGTTTTCTCTCATTCGTTTAATTATTTTCTTTTTCTTTTATAGTAACATTAAGGCGCCATTGTCCCATATTTTACTAAAGAATTTGGTGACTAGCGAACATGGAATTTATTCAGTACTGGCTCCCAAGAGCATAAGAACTGACCACTCTTTGTGATGTACAGTTAAAACATTTCTTCGTGTTTCCATTATTTGTTTTCAGAATTCCTTACCGGACAAGAAATCTCAGAGCTACGTACATAGAGGTTTAGGTTTTTTAAAATTGTATTTGTATATTATAAGTTATTCTATACTTTGACTACACATCAGGTCCCCGACTAACGCGATTTCAGTTTAATATGATTTTTAAAATGGGCTGGTTTCCAACTAACAAGACTGGTCCTCTGTTTCTCACCTACTTCTTTACGATCATTAATAATTTCGTGCACTTCCAAAAAGAGGTTTCACATTTTCCTAAACAAATCAGTGTGTTTAAAGAGGTATAACATATAATATATTTCTTAACAACAGAGAACAATTTAATTGGAGCTAATCATGGCAATGTAAGCGTATATATAAATTTACCTTTATTGATTAAAGATCTTACGAGTCGAGTAGAAACGCTTGTAATCATTGAGTCATTTACTCGAGTTCATTACTCGACAAAAATTTTTTCAGAAATCAATTTTCCATTTTTAAGCTTCATTAATCAACTATCATCTATATGTGCCTTGTATTAAAATAAAATTGCATTTAAGACGTATTTTTTTCTCCTTTTATTATCATTTTTTTTTCTGTAAAAAGTAAGTTGCCTGAAAGAAATATACTATACTTAGACAAATAAGAAACACAAAGCATTAGCCAAAGTAAGGCCACAATAAAGGAATGAAATTCAAAATATGTCAAACAGGCTAGGATTTTGAAACGAATCCCCCCCCCTACCTATTTACCTTATTTCTAATGAAAAATTAATATCCAACTAACACGATTTCATCTTACACGAATATTTTGAGGAGCTTGTCTATCGTGTTAATCGGGACTGGATGTAATTCTAAAACAATAAATAACTATAGAAGTAAGATATTAATTACATCATTAACTTATGTTTTTTCGAAATATTAACTATTCACTGTTATGCTATGGTATATATCATTCAATAAAGTTTCTTTTTTCTTTAGGTGCCTTTGGAATTCGGTAAATTGCAGATTCTAATGCAGCCGAAAAGTCTGCTGTTGACTATAGAACCCAGGAAAGATGTTCCGAAAAAATAAGAATGCTTTACATTTTGGACGAGATATGTTTCCTTCGAACAAGAGAAGTTCATCGAATTATTATTCTTCATCCTCATACTTATTATAAGCATCTTTGTGAATTTGTAGCAAACAGCGAATAATGAAACTGCTACAAAAAAAGTCTTCTTTTCTAAGTATCATACCACCAAAGAATGCACAGCTGTCTGGTTTCGATCGACTGAGAAACGAAATTCAGCAAATTTTCTAGTTATCTTCTTGATGCAGGGCCGATTTCACTTCATGTTCTATTTTAGTTCTGATTGAAATGTATCTTTTCCATTTCAAGTTGATATCTCAGCTTTAATTGAATAATAAAACTGCTTAAGAAATCTTAATAATTGTACATATTAACACATCTTATTAAATGGTTTTTTATGGAATGTTTTCTGGCGAAATAATTCAGCAAAAATGGTCTAATAGAATCGTGTGCATTTAAGAAATACTTATTCAGTGCTTCGCAGCACAGACGAATAAATTTTAAATATCAAATTTTTCGTCGTTTCCCGGTCTTTACCAACAACGTAAACAAAGTAAATGTGAATACAAAATAGAGTCTTTAAACCACAAATATGATAAATTTTGTATTTCTCAAACCATTACAGATAGAAAAAAATCAATACTGTTCGAAGCAGAAAAAGAATATTAATAATATTAAAATGGAATTGGCCTCTGGAATTATCGTCATATTTCGATCTCAGTATCTACAAAAGCAGGAAAAATCAACGAAATACGTTTTAAGTTCAAGATACCGCGGAAAGACTCATGCAGTAAAACAAATCAACGCGAACATCCCTATAAAGAGATGTTATCATTGAAACTTTTCCCTTCTGCTTCAAAGGGTAGCATAGGTACAGTAGCTCAAAAAAGTATCCGAACACCATGGTCGATTACAGAATTCAGAAAAAATATCTGGCAACGATTTTTTATAGAAATTAGTGATCTGGCAACCTTCGTGTCACGTGATTACAGAATTCAGGGAAAATACCTGGAGCGTGTACAGCAACTGTACACGCTCCAGTTACCCCCCTGAACAACACTGTGATACCGCTGGAGAATTTCTCCAGCGGTATCACAGTGTTGTTCAGGGATAACCCTACCGCTGGAGAATTTCTCCAGCGGTAGGGTTACTCCTGAACAGCACTGTTTTGCACACAATTGGCTAAATAACCAGGTTACAAGAATCCCAATGGCTCAGAGAAGGTTGGGAGAAAGGGACCCACTGGACGGCTGTTAGGAGGGAGATGGGATCCTCTCGTCAAGGCCGTCCAACACAGAAACGTACCCAGGGGGGAGGGAGACTGTCTGGACCTCCACCCTCGGAAAATCTGGTCATCTTATACGAAATCTCAAACTTGCTTTCAAATCCAAAACAGTTGTCTTCGCATGATATTTTAACCCCATAGTATACACCGAAGAGACAAAACTTTATGACCAACGCATCTTTATGCAAATTGAAGCAACTGCAGGTAAACGACAGCGCGTGTGAAAGTCATGAAATGGTATAAATAACACCTGATACTGAGCTCCCTTAATCAGTGTTATTCTTATTCTTCAGATGGGAAAGGCAGCGGACATAAGTGAGTTTGACAAAGGCCAAATTGAAATGGCCAGACAACTGGATCAGAGCATTTCCGAGACGACAAGGCTTGTGGGGTGCTCACTGTCAGCCGTGGTTAGTACCTTCAAAAAGTGGTAAGAGGACGGAAAAAACATGAACTGCCGGCATGAACTCATGGCTCATCTGTGCAATAGGTGAGCGAAGGATATCCCGTATGGTACGAGTCAACAGAAGGGATACTGTGACGCAACTAGCCCGTAATTTCAAAGCTGGTGACGGGAGTAATGTGTCACAACACACATGTACATCGAACCCTGCTGAAAATGGGGCTACATAGCCACAGGGCACTTCGAGTGCCCATGCTAACCTCAGTTTACCATCAAAAGTGCCTACAATGGGCACGCGAGCATCAAAACTGGACCTTCAATGATTGGAAGAAGGTCGTCTGGTCCGATGAATCTCGTTTCCTGTTGCACCAGTTGGACAGCCGGGTATATGTGCGTCGTTTACCTGGGGAAGTGTTGGCACCAGGATGCACTGTGGGACGAAAACAAACCAGTGGAGTAAGTGTAATGCTTTGGGCAATGTTATTCTGAAAATCTCTGGGTCCAGTCATTCATATGCAGGAAACTGTGACGTCTACCACCTACCTAAACATCATTGCAGACCAGGTACATTCTTTCATGGCAACGGTATACCCCTCCATTAGTGCCTTCTTTCAGCAGGATAATGTGCCATGCCACACTGTCCGGATTGTTCGAGAATGGTGAAAAACATGAAGAATACTTCCAGGTATATCCTGGCCTCCAAATTCCCCAGACATCAATCCAACTGAGCATCTGTGGTTTGTGTTGGAACAGCATATCCGATCTGTGGCGTCGCAACCACGTAACTTATAAGAGTTAAAGGATCTGCTGGTAACGTGTTGGTACCAGATCCCACAAGACACCTTTAGTAATCTTGTAGCGTCCCTGCCTCGCCGGGTAAGAACTGTTTTGGTGGCACGTGGATGGCCAGCATCATGTTAGGCAGTTGGTCATAATATTTTGGCTCTTCGGTGTATATCCGATGCTAAAAATAGATTTAAATAACAACTATAAAACTTATTCTTAGAATCCCTCCCACTTCCCCGATACTAAATCCTGAGTACGTGCCTGATCCAGTATGAACTTTAATGCACACATAGCATCGCTCTCTTGCACAAGGCGTAATTACAATTGCACTGGATGAGAGCTGTTTTGGTGGCACGGGGAGGAACAACAATACTTAACGAATATGGGATGTTCATTTTAAAGAAAAAAGGATTTTATTTCCGACTTTAGCACCCTCTAACAGAAATCGGAATTAATTCATGATTGATAAAATAATTATATTTTACGATTACCTATAGATACGAAAAGAAGTTTTCGTTCATCTCTTAAAATAGTTGAGCTTTCCCACCCGCTTTAGGATTAAGAAGGACAAATCCGTCAGTCGAAATCCCTTAACCATCAGAGTCAATCACCAAAACTTCAGATTTCTAGTTGGAACAGATCGGTCCCAATGGCTATTTAAAGTTCTCCCATTTGCAACTTTTCCCATCGTTAGAGGTCCTATTAAAACTTTTGGAATGTGAGGAAAATGCAAAGCGTAATACTTTATCAATACTTATTAAACTTAAAAAGAATTTTTAATTTATTTCTAACAATTAAGAAAGTTGTAGTTCTGCAGACGGTCGATAAATGATACCTTTAACTCGTTTTTTTAAAATAGCTATTCTTTTCATGTTTATGCAAATTTTTAATGGTGTATTAATGTAAACCGAGATCGGGAAACTGCTCTTAACCTTTTTCTCCCCTAGATTACCATTGCCCGATGCGTTGCTCACCACCCTATCTTTGATGGAAGCGGAGCTCCTGGTTTATATGAAGTATTTCACACAGAGGACCTTGTTTTGGGTTGTTTTACCTCTGAGCGGCACTCTTTTGCACACCATGGGCTAAATGGCCAGGTCACATGGACCCCGAAGGCTCAGAGAACAGAGGACTTTATTCAAAAGTCTGGACAAGTCACAAAAATTCGTGAATAATAATTCCCCAAAAATAAATAATCTCATCAAAAGATTTCATTAACAACGCCTATCGCTAAACAATGAAACCTCGTTTCGCACTTAAAAAAAACCCCTAAAATAAATATCAAAAGTAAATTTTCTTAATAGCATTCATCGCTAAAGAATCAGCTAAGAGAAGCCTCGAAAACCGATAATCTCATTAGAGAGAACTATTCTAAATAGAATATATGTATAAGCATTGGAACATACGGATGAATATCATATTGCAACTCAACGTTACAAGTTTTCCTGGAGAAAAGTGCAACATGGCAGCTGAGGACCCTATAATGCACGGAAGCCAAAAATTTTATTCGTAATATAAACCAGCAATAATTAAGCTCTTCATTTAGTTTTTTTTTTACTTATTTGCATAATTTCTCTTTACTCTAGAGAGCTCACAGAAGCACCCATTGAGAAACTGAACTAAAAAAACTATTTTTCCTTCTAAACAAATAACCTCATCTGCATTTCATCGAGATTCTCTGCAAACTACCTTAATTTTTAATTAATTGTATTCAGAACACAATAAATAAAACAAATCAGAAACACTTTATGCTGAATTTGTCTTGCTGAACCAAATCACATAGTTAAAATTCGTGTGGTTAAATTATATATTTTTAATTATAAGAATAATAAACAATACACAAATGCATCGGGGAATGGTTTACTTTAATAATGTGGGGATATTACTTAATGTCCATGATATATGGTAGAATAATTCCATTTACTTTTTACAAACTTTGTACACAATGAATACTTAGCAACAAAGCGCAAACCGAACCAAAATGTTATTACCGCTCAGAAAATAAATTGCATATGCGATCTGTAATGAAAAATAAAACAAATACAGAAAGGAAATCTATTACTTCTAAATATATTTGTTTTCCAAATTTTTAAACATCTGTATGAATAGAAATTACTTTTAATTCCCTATTAACGATTATTCTTTTCTTCTCACAAATGTTTTCTTTATACATGATTTACATTCTAGTACTTACAAGTAATGAAAAGTAACACGGCGGTTTGCAATTTAGAGCAGTGCTATATAGTCTCAGAGTGGAAGCAGTTTTAAACCCTTAAAAATATCCGATTTTCAAAAAATGTTCAAATGTTCTTTGCTGGTTGACTTTTTGTCACTGCTGGCGCTGACTGAATAGTTATGGGAACCAATCGTTCGTTCGCCGCAGGAGGCTCCAAAGCCTTCCTACGGGCCTGAATCGTTAAAACACCATCAGCACTAAGAGCAGAAGAAACAGTCTCAGGTTTCACATCCTCCGGCAACATGTATTTCCGAGTGAATTCTCGTGAAATGAAGCCGTGCTCATCAGCCTTCTCCTCATGTTTTCCATGAATCACGATATAATTGCCGACAGTCTTCACTGTTATTTCTTCAGGTTTGAAGTGGCTCACATTTAACATTACTTGGAACTTGTCTTTCTCACATTTTACCTCAGACTGACCAGATGAGGACACACTGGCTTGTCTTCGGGGACGGATGATGTATCCGCGATACAGCAATGGTGGATACAAATCACAATCTGACAGTCCCATTTCGAAATGCTGATCCATGATGCGCGTCGGAGAGTCCCAGACATCCCACCAATCTCGTGCTAGCAGCGAAGGAATCAGAGAATGAGAAAAAGTCATTGATGACACAACCAGTAGTAAATATATCCCAAATAAACTTTTTCTGCCACATAGAGATAGCAGCGTTTGTTTTAGAAACTTATCGCTTTAAAAACAGAGATAAAAGACCCGAGCAACTTAATCGAGAATAAATGGCACTGTTTATATAGCGAAAAGGACTTTCTAAAAGTTCTGGAAATTTCTTTGATGCCCTACCTAGGGACTTTCAGCTTAATCTTATTGATCAGTTCTCCGCTAATGTGCTCCACGTGCGAGCAGGAGGATACATGTCCCACTGCGCTGCGCGGCATGCTGCCAGAGCTCTGCACAGAAGGAACGAAAAACTCTTAAACGGAAACGTTTGCTTCATGCGTCATTATATTAAAGGAATATTCTAGAGAATGTTTTCAAACGGGACATATTTTGCTCCTTTTTGGATTTCGAGTATTTTAGTCCGCCAGAGGTGAAGACAATAAAAACGTTCTATGGGTAAAAACGACAATAACTGTTTCAGTTGCATTGCATAGCGTTTCAGTAGCACAGCTTGGTTGGCGATTCCCAAAGCAATGGGAGACTACGACTCTTCAGCAGTTCTCATACACAGAGTGAGATTTATCACTTTATCTCCTATAGGCTTTAAGCACATTGCCGCCCTTATAAATTAATTTTTTTTATATTCGTTCATATATTCAAAAACAATACCCTCTCAAGCAGCTGCTTGCCACAGAGGTCTGACAGGTTCTTTTCAGTTTATACGCCATAATACAAAGTCTGTGAGGATGACGGGATCTCAGTAGAAAAATAGCACAACATCCATGCCTTACCCGGGGCTCGAACCCAGGTCCCGTAGATTAGTAGCCTAGCGTGCTAATCTCTCTGCCAAATAACATTCAAAAATTACTTGAGATTTGGAAATTTAGCAAACATGACTTCTTGCCTCCGTTTACTATACGATTTCATGATTACATCAGAGCAGATCGATCGAAATATTCGAATTCGACTGAAATAATTCTCTAGACTAGGGATTCTCAACGTGGAGTACGAGGTAAAAATTTTTTGTGCTACATCGTGACAGCTCAAAAGTCGCTAAATCTAGTAACAAAGAAAAAATAACCATTGTTATACTATAACTATAGTTTTATCCAGGGGCGTATCCATGGGGGGAGGCTCCCCCCCAAAGTAACTCGAAGTTGGCAAAATTCGAAGCGACTTCGTAAAATCTAGGTGAGTTGGGAAAATTTGTAATTTTTTTTTTGAAAAATTAAGCGGAGTTGTCAAAATCGAGGCAACTTGACAAATCTAAGGAGTTTGGAAAATGGAGAGACGGCAAAATTTAGAGCAGTTGGCAAAATTCGAAGCCACTTAGTAAAATACAGGTGAGTTGGCAAAATTCGGAGTGACTTGGTAAAATTTTGGGGAGTTGACAAAATTCGGAGTGACTTGGCAAAATCGTGAGGAGTTGCAAAATTCAGGTGAGATGTAAAAATTAGGATTTTTTTCTCTAAAATTATGTCGAGTTGGTAAAACTTAGGGAGTTGGCAAGATCGTGGGGAGTTGGCAAAAACTAGGGCAGTTGGCAAAATTCGGAGTGACTTGGCAAAATCGTGGAGAGTTGACAAAATTCAGATGAGATATAAAAGTTGCAATCTTTTTTCTGTAAAAATTATGGCGTGTTGGCAAAATCGAGGCAACTTGACAAATCTTGGGGGAGTTGACAAAATTCAGAGTGGCTTTGCAAAAATCAGGTGTGATGTGAAATTAGGATTTTTTTCTTAAAATTGTGGTAAGATGGGAAAATGAGGAAACTTGACAAAATCTAGGGCAGTTGGCAAAATTCGAATCCACTTGGTAAAATACGGGCGATTTGCGAAAATTGGGATTGTTTTTATGAAATGAAGGAGAGTTGACAAAATCGAGAAAACTTGGCAAAATCTAGGGAAGTTGGCAAAACTGGAAACCACTTGGTCAGGTACAAGTGAATTGTAAAAATTTGGATTGATTTTGTTAAATTAAGGAGAGTTGGAAAAACCAAGAACTCTTGGCAAAATCTAGGGGAGTTGGCAAAATTCGAAGCCACTTGGTAAAATACAGGGGAGTTGTGAAAACTGTGCCATTCTTGTGCAATTTAGGAAAGTTGATAAAATTCGATGTGACTTGGCAAATTCAGGGAAGATGAAAAAATTACAATTTTTTTCTGTAAAATTACGGCGAGTTGGCAAAATTCGAATCCACTTTTTAAAATATAAGCGAGTTGTGAAAATTGAGATTCATTTAATGAAATTAAGGAGTGTTGGTCAAAATGAGGAAACTTAAAATGTAGGGCAGTTGGAAAAATTCGAATCCACTTGGAAAATACGGGCGAGTTGTGATAATTGGGATTGGGTTTGTGAAATTCAGGATAGTTGACTAAAATCGAGAAAACTTGGCAAAATATTGGGGAGTTTGAAAAGTTTGAAGTGATTTGGCAAATTTAGGAAAGATGTAAAGATTGGGATTAGTTTCGTGAAATTAAGGAGGGTTGGCCAAATGAAGGGAAAATTCACACTGACTTGATGCACTTCAGACGATATGTAAATATCGGAATTATTTCTCTGAAATTATGGCTAGTTGGTAAAAGTGGCAGTCAAATATGGCAAATTACGGTTAGTGGACAAAATTGTAAGTCTAATGGGTTGGGTTGTTTTACCTCTGAGCGGCACTTTTTTGCACACCATGGGCTAAATGGCCAGGTCACATGGACCCCGAAGGCTCAGAGAAGGTTGGGGGAGGGGACCCACTGGAACAGCTGTTGGGAGACAGATGGTAGTCTCCCGTCAAGGCCATCCAGCGTGTTCTTTAACGTGCACAGGGTATGGCTCTCCCACACACGGAGCCACGGCTTACGTCCCATCCGACGGACGGCGGCCTTTCCAAGCCCATCGGTGTCCCCTACTGACCGTGGGCAGGGCGGGGAATTTTGCGGAGATAAATCTCAACGCTGACCCAGCTGGGACTCGAACGTGGGAACTACAGATTACGAGCCAGGCGCGCTACCGACTGAGCCACTCACACCCATAAGTCTAATGGCAAAATGTTGGAGAGTTCTGGAAAAATGTAAGTAAGTAAGTTTGCTCAGTTTTGAAAAAATTTTGAATTTCGAGTTAGAAAATTTTTAAATTTTTGCTATCTCCCCCCCCCCCCCCCCACACAACCATAGTCTTTCGCTACGCCCCTGGTTTTTTCTATCTATACAAGGGGTATGACAGTTACATACACATTTCCAGGGGGTGCGTGAATCATAAAAGTTTGAGAATCACTGCTCTAGACTACGGTTCTCAAAGTTGAGTATGAGGTAAAATTTTTTGGGGTACGCCGTGAGAGCTCAAAAGTCGCTAGATATATGTTATGTATATATATAAGTTTTATTTTATTCCCATTGTTATATTATAACTATAGTTTTATCTATCTCTACAAGGGGTACACCAGTTATATTCACATTTCCAGGGGGTATATGAAGCATAAAAGATTGAGAACCACTGCTCTAGGGAATATAGCTAATACCTTTTTGTCACTTCTTGAGGTGTGAACACTCTCCTTATCATTCCTTGGTATTATTTTGTGCATTTTTACCTAACTATATTTTCTTTAGTAAATATAATCTTAAGAATGTAATCCCAGATATAGCCATAGCTTACCACGATAGTTTACTTACTCATTTTGACAATTGTGGTTTGCTTGCTACTGAAGTTGGTAAAGAATTGAATTAGCTGTAAAGGCTTTTCTTGATAATAACAGTATTCTCATGGGTAAAAAAAAGCAGAGAAATCTAAAAAAAGAGTAAAAAAGAACAAAGTCATTTGATTGATGAGGCAATGTAACTCATTTCTGAAAGAAAAAAAAAAGACAGACAAACTTAATTAACACCTTACTAGTGCTACAGACGAGTGCCGTCCCATGGCCGAGTGGTTAGTGCGCTTGGCTACTGATCTAAGGGACCTGGGTTCGAGCCCCGGGTAAGGCATGGCTGTTTGTGACGTTTTTCTGCTGAGGTCCTGCCATCCTCTCAGACCTTCTGCTGTGGCATATAAACTGACAGTATCCTGTTAGACCTCTGTGGCAAGCAGCTGCTTGAGGGGGTATTAAAATTATTATTATTAGTGCTACAGACAACATAACCGAAAATTTAATAAGCGTCGTGTAAAAGATCTCTTAACAGCTGATAGCAAGCACGGATCTAGAAAAAACATCGAGGTAGGAGAGAGATGGGGACAAGAGGCACAATCAAGCAGAAAAAATATAAAAGGAGGACCAACAGATTGAATTTCCAATGTACTATAACATTTCCCACTCCGTTTTATGGGTCTTTAGCCACTGCTCTAGACCAGTTGTTCTCAACCTTTTATTCTTCATGTACCCCTTGGAAATGTGTATGTAACTGGCGCACAGATGGATAAAACTATAGTTGTAGTATAATAATGCCAACTTAGCGACTTTGTTACTAGATCTATCGACTTTTGAGCTCTCATGGCGTACCCTAAAAAATTTTACCGCGTACCCTACGTGGACCTGCTCTAGAGATTGATTTGTTTTTTGTCATTTTTTAACTTGGAAATTTAAAGGTTCCGCTAAATATTGATTGACATTAATTTCAGAGTGATATCTTCCTTAATTTATTAGGCATTCTTTTAGAATGTATTTTTTTTTATTTCTTTAAATAAAGATTTTTTTTTTTTTGAAAAAAAGAGTGGTTTTTTTTAATAAATTATCATAAAATAAACAAACCAGAAGGTTTATTTCAAATTTATTTATTATTTATATATTGCAAACTTTTTGAGAACATTTTTGCATAATCGGTCTGGACGTCCGACGCCACCTCTTTATTTCTCTCATTCCATGCCACTTCTGGAGGGTTAAAAGAAGATTTCATACTACCAGAGGTAAAGGCAAGACCAGAACATATTGAAGCAGCATCGAAGTTTGATTCTAATAACGTTACTTTGAAAGCAATGCTAATAATAACAATAATTAATAAAATTAATTATAATCATGTTTACCCCAATAATTTGGAACAAATGAGAGTAAGCTGTGCATTGCCGTCGTTTAGCAGGAAAAATTTCAAAGGTATTAATGTTCATAAAGACATAAACTAGAAGAACTCATGTCGCCTCTGGCGCATATGAGAATCTATTTATCAAAGAGAAGGAAGTTTTTTCTTTACCTACTGTTTCATTCCTTAAAAGTTTTATTCGAGCTAGCTGATGATAGGAAAAATGGAAATAGTATATTTTTAGTAATTATTCAACATAAAAACATTCGTCTTTTAATTCTTAATTCTAAAATTAATAAGCCTCTTGTCTAAAAAGTTGCATTTCTCACACCTTTCTCAGAAAGTGGATAGATTTTTGCGGTCAGTGGAATATCTCTTAAGTGTACCACTAATTTTTCGAATTTCTATTCTACACATATTATTTGTAAACTACAGATCACTAAATACGACACGATAGAGCTGCTCTGTAAATGTGATAAAATGTGATGGGAAGGTTAGAAACCCTTCAAGCCCATTGTTGAAGGGTTTATAACCTTCCCATCACATTTTATCACATTTACAGAGCAACTCTATCGTGTCGTATTTAGTGATCTGTAAAGATATGTATTATTAAAACTAATAGGTGTTTCAAAAATGTGAACTATAATGTTTCATTAGTACCAATCAAACTAAAAAAAAACTAAAAAAGAGTTTTCTAATTATAATTTTTATTGTTTCCGTTGAAACTGCATGACGTTCACATTCCACCACCAAAATTTCATATTTTTATCATTAAATACATCGTTGTAATATTCGTTTGAAATTTTTGAATTTTCGATCTTTTTCACCGTTGAGGGCGCAATTATAGTGTTCGGAAGTGCAAATCATAATATTTTATCAATTCCTATCTAACTCTAAAAAGACTTTTTTATTTATCTCTAAATACAAACAATTATCTGCTAAAACAAAAAAAAATCTGTTTTCCCACCCCCCTGCCGAGTGTTTAGCGCTCTTGGCTACTGATCTAAGGGACCTGGGTTCGAGCCCAGGGTAAGGCATGGATGTGTGTGTCGTTTTTCTGCTAAGGGCTTGCCATCCTCACAGACCTTCTACTGTGGCATATAAACTGACAGGCTCCTGTCAGACCTCTGTGGCAAGCAGCTGCTTGAGGGGGTATTTATTTTTTATTTTTTATTTGGGTCTACATCACAATGTTCACATTCCACCACCAAAATTTAAAATCTCTAGTTTAAAGACGTTTGCAATATTTGTTTGAAATTTTTGAATTTTCAAATTTCTTCAACGTTAGAGGGCGCAATTATGGTTTTCGGAAGATTTAAAAAGTGTGAATCATAATATTTCATCAGTTCCTATCTAATCAAAAAGGAATTTTTCATTTATCTCTAAAAAAAAACAATTATCTGCTAAAACAAAAAAGTTGTGTTTTCCCACCCTCTGGGCCTAAAGCACCAACTTATTATTGACAGTGAAAATTTCGTGACCTTCACATTCCACCACCAAAATTTAAAATTCCTAGCAAAAATATATCGTTTGCAATATTCGTTTGAAATTTTCAAATTTTCAAATTTTTCCACCACTAGAGGGCGTAATTATAGCTTTACAGAGATTCGGAAACTGCATATCGTAATATGTTTTCAATTTATCTCTGTAAACGAAAAAAGTTCGATGTCTACAGACAGACAGACAGAGACAAACGGAAACTATTATCTCGTTTTCAAAGAAAACGAGATAAAATGCAATACAGCAATATTCATGCAACTTTTTTTAAGAATCTTATTAAGGAGCTAAAAGAAGCAATGACTTCCAGAACACCAACAACCAATCTGCGTCTAATTCAAAATAACATGAAATATTGCTTCATCCCATGTGGGTCCCAATAAAGTTGAATTTTTTAGTGTTAGCAGTGCTACTGGCTTTTGAGTTACCATAAATAGCAGGCTCTCTTTGTTAAAATCTTTATCACAGGCTGAAAATTATAATTAAAAAATAAAAATAAATAAATACCCCCTCAAGCAGCTGCTTGCCACAGAGGTCTGACAGGAGCCTGTCAGACCTCAGTAGGAGATCTGAGAGGATGGCAGGACCTCAGCAGAAAAACGACACACACATCCATGCCTAATCCGGGGCTCGAACCCAGGTCCCTTAGATCAGTAGCCAAGCGTGCTAACCACTCGGCCACGAGAGTGTTTTTGCGACTCAACTGTCTTCATCGTTTCACCAGGTTTTCTGAGTTCTTTGGCTTCAAGATATAATCTGAGTTCTCTCAACTTTGATCTGGCTATGAAGAACCATAATCTGGATCTATTCTACCAATATCTCACCATTAATACAATGCAATACAACATATATGTGATGGCATCATGCTTAAGCCGACTCACAAAAAATCTTTTCCCCCATTGTTCAGAAATCATCAGACTGCAATGATCATCCAACTCCCACAGATTGTACAATGCTTTAGTTTTTACAGTATACCATGGTCCAGGCAGAAATTAGGGGTATAACAAAGAGACTATTGCTGGGTGGGTAAGAGTGAAAATTTTCCAACTCGGGAATTAAATATTTCCAGCTGAGAAAATAAGTATTTTACATCAATTAATTATGTCCTCTGTTACGGACGTACCCGAGTTTAAATTCCCATTTTTTTCCATCTGACCTGAATTTTATCAAGTGACTTCAAATTTGGCCAACTCCCCTAGATTTTACCAAGTTCCCTAGATTTTGTGAACTCCCCTTAATTTTACAAAAAATTCCAATTTTTGTATCTTACCTGAATTTTACCACGTGGCTTCGAATTTTGCAGCGTTGCCTCGATTTTGTCAACTCCACATAATTTTAGTGAAAGTCGCAATTTTTACATCTCACCTAAATTTTACCAAATCACTTCGATTTTTACCAACTCCGATTTACTTTGAAGGGAAAACTCCACCCCCACCCTCCACCCCATCCCACCATACTTACGTCTCTGCCTGTAATGAATATCCAACTCCCATAGAATTTCTATTAACTATAAAATGTTTTAGTTTCTACTACAGCATTTTGTACCAGAAAATGTGTGTACCAAAAATTATAAACTCTATGGTTGAATCACAAGATAGCAAAAGTAATCATTCAAATATGTTTATAAAGTTGGATGAACTTTTACATATGTGAATGCTAAATACTACTGAAAGTGTGCTAGAAATCATAATTTGTTTTCTGGGGATTATCAATGTCTCAGTAACGATCCACAGGGTCAGTTAAGTTTATGTTACAGATTATGCAGGAAGAAAATGTGCTGCATAATATGACCGTGATGATTGAAAAGAAATACCTATATGTCATTTCTGCTGAGAAAAAGATTAGATTTTTAGGTACACTAATAAGTAACTTTGTTAAAGGAGGCTTATTATATCCACCAAGAAAGGTTATGAAACTCATCAGTCAACTAGAAGATTCACTTTAAAAGAATAAAAATAATAAAAATATCTCCTCAAGCAGCTGTTTGTCACAGAGGTTTGACAGGAGCCTGAATTTATACGCCATACGTTTAAACAATCAAAATGAAATAAAAAGAAAGAAGTATCAAAAATCCAGGACCTGGGTAAGGCCCATGCGTTACACAAGGCTTGAACCCAGGTCCTTTCGATCAGTAGCAAAGTATGCTAACTACTCGGCTTACCTGGTATTTAAACACTCATTAACTATACCAAGATAATACATTAGATATTTTGGATTGTTCATGAAGGAGAAAACTAATTTTGTTGGTTGGTCTTACACACTGAAGAAATGTCACATGCAAAACAGTTAAATTTTATTATCCAGGATACATTTTAAAATAAAAGAAGTTTACAAAACCGAAATTGGAAGCAGGAAAAAATCGAAATTTTAAAGTTGAAAAGATGTAAATAGTGGTAAGAAGCAATCCACTAATTATTTATTAAAGGAAAAATTTAAACATTTAGAAAACAGTATTTCCTACTGATGATTAATTTAGCAATCAAATAATGCAAACAGAAGTACATTTTCTCGTAGATCGTAGATCGTATATGACTTTCGATATACTAGCCAGAATGTGTCCATAACCAGGGCCCTCTTAATGCATGGGCACACTGGGCAGTTGCCCAGGGGCCCCACGATTCTAGGGGCTCCATGCTGCCATATTGTTCATGAGAGATCTCTTAGCAGAGTATATAAGTTACTCGGTAGATGCCCCAGTACATTGTTTTGTCCAGGGGCCTATAATACTGTTAAGACGGCACTGCCCATAACCATCTCCATGTGATTAATATAGGCCTTGAAGGCATAAGTAAATAAAACATAAAACATGAACCACTAAGAGTGGGCCTCAAGGGGCTAGGTAACAATAAACAAACACAGAAAGAGACAGCTAAAGCGCAAAGCTTTCCAGAGAGAAAGCAATGGTCTTAGGCCTCTTATATCTGTTTAAAACCTCATGGTTTTAATCCATAAGGGAGGAAATTATTTCATTTGGATTATTCGAAATTGCCTCGAAAAACCTTTTCGAGTAAAGTTTAATATGAGTGTATATATGATCACTGTGATATGATCAATGACAAGATTCCTATGTATTTGACGGTTACAAACAAACCAAGGATCATTGGTGGCAGATCTGATTATTTTTGTGCATTTTTCCATTTTTGGCAGTTCAATATGTAATTTGGCACGTTTGAATAGCTGATATGTTTTTTATGATAATTTGTTTTTCTGTTTGACCTTTCATCACTTGTTCTATTTTGTAGCCTTCATCCATAAAATCTATTTAAAAAATTGTCCCCTTTTTGTAGGTGATCAAAGTATATAAGTAAATAATCCATGATGAGTGCGTAACTTATTAATTTTATTGACTTATTAATTCATGATGAGTGTGTATCTTATTAATTTTGTATCATTAGGAAATAAATTTGACTAAATTCAATTTTCAAAACTTCTCACCATCCATTACCATTACAATACAATGTATGTAATTTATATGAGTGCAATTTTGCAACTATTAGCTTATTCATTTGCTTAAAATAGTAGTCATATTTATTAAAACAAATATAAAAAATAAATAATAATAATAATAAATGTTTCCTCAAGCAAACTGTTTGAGGCAGTATTAATTTTTTATTATTATTATCTTGTTACCAGAGGTCTGACAGGAGACTCAGTTTACAAGACATAGTAGGAGGTCTTTAAGGAAGACCAAATGTCAGCAGACAAACACCATAAACACCCACGCCTTATTCAAGGCTCGAACTCAGATCCCTTGATCAATAGCAAGCACACTAAATACTTGGCCACAGGATGGCGTACTGAAATTTCATAATATGAAACAATCTTGAGTTACATATTCTTAAGTATGGTCCGTCCCGTGGCCGAGTGGTTAGCACGCTTGGCTACTGATCTAAGGGACCTGGGTTCGAGCCCCTGATTAGGCATGGATGTGTGTGTCGTTTTTCTACTGAGGTCCTGCCATCCTCACAGATCTCCTACTGTGGCATATAAACTGACAGGCTCCTGTCAGACCTCTGTGGCAAGCAGCTGCTTGAGGGGGTATTTATTTATTTATTTATTTATTTATTTATATTATTTGTTATAGATGTCTATGCCAAAGTCTGTCTTGGCTGTTGATCAAAGGGACCTGAGTTCGACCCCAGGTAAGGCATGGATATTTATGTTGTCTACTGAGGTCTAGCCTTCCTCACAGACCTACTTTGACGTATAAACCGACAGGCTCTTGTCAGACCTCTGTAGCAAGCAACTACTTGAAGGAAGCATTATATATATATAAGATAGTTTTATATAAGTAATTTATTCATATTCGCTACAGGAAAAAAAATTGCAAAACCTGGAATGATTAATGCCATTTTATTGAAATGCAGGAAGCTGTTAGCATACACTGAGATGTGCGATTGATTACATTATCAAAACATTTGGAAAATTACACTCTACTTACCCTACAAAGTGATATAATTAATATGGTGTTGAACTGTCCCATGCAGTAATTCATTCATGAACACGGCTGGGAAGATTATGGTACAGCTCTGTAATGTTCTCCTGAAGGACAGAATGCCAAATAGCGCGAAGTCCGTGTTCCATTTCAGCGATAGTGGTTGGCGAACCTCTTGGGTATTGTTAGAGCTGGCAGTCCATCATGTCCCAGACGTGTTTAATAGGTGCTGGCCGTGGTAGTACCTGAGCGTTTTTCTCGTGAAGATACTGCAGACAAATGCGAACTGTGTGGGGACAGGCATTATCTTTCTGGTAAAAGGTTCCATGCTGCTGAACAAATGGGACAGCCACTAGCTGCAAAATGTTAGTAACATATCGTTGGACAGTTAGAGATCCCCTTATGATGACCAGTTCTGACCGAGATGTCCGACTAATGGCACCCCACACCAAGACACCAGAAGCTGGAGTTGTATCACAATGTCGCATGCACTAGGTGGCGTTCCTTTCTCCTGGATCATGGCGAACACATTGTTTACCATCATGTTGACCAAGGCAAAAATGAGAGTCGTCACTAAACACCGGGGTACTCCACTCTTGTTCGTTCCAGTTCTGTCTGAGACGACACTACTGAAGACGTGTTTGCATGTTTGCAGATGTGAGGGGCAAACGCAGTGCTGGACGATAGGCTTGCAATGAAAACTGTAAAAGCCTGTTGTTTACTGTCCATCTGGTAGGTTTTTGATGTGTTACCTGTTGCCAGTCCTTTTGCAATTGCGTTGTAGTTGCGAATCTGTCAAGCAATGCCATGCGTCGCAAATGGTGGTCCTGTCACTCTGTGGTGATATATCATCTTCCTGATCCTTGTCGGCGTGTGCTGGATCCTTCTTGAACCCACTGGCATCATATGTATATGATGGCGCTGGGATTGCAGCCAACAAGGTTGGCCACATATCTTCCCCCCCCAAGAGGGAACCACCTCATCATGGTGGGGGGGGGGGGGCTTGAGGTTCCATCGAGGTCGAAGGCTCTGCTGACTGGTTTGGGCCCTGGTTGGACAGACTAAGACCTCTATCTCAGACGTTGAGGGCCCTGGTGACAAACTTGATCCGTTGCATTGGACAAGACCCTGACAAGTAGGGCCCGACTAAGAGTTCCCACCATGGGAGCCAAGGCAACTTGGATCTTTATATCCTTGTTTGTCGCTAACCGGGGCGCAAATTAAATTTAGGTTTTGACTGATGGATGATCTTTACTCCTATAGTACTGCTCGCCATTAGGTAGTTGGGGATGAGCTGTATCTATATGGTACTGTCTTGCCCCTGACTGTAGTTAGTGGTGAATATGGCATTTCCCTATAATGGTATATAGCACTATATTTTCCTATATAAATATATATATAAAGCACTATATTTTCCTATAGTGCTTCAGGCAGAACTAGTGGTTCTTTGCTCACATATATATTTACCTGTACGACAAACCAACTTCTTTAGGGCCGATGATTCTTCTACCCTCAAAACTGTTGGAACGGCAGTCCGACAGGCAGTCGTCGTCCGTGTAAGGGCATCTTTAGCGGTTTAGAACAATTTCCACAACGTTTTGTCAACCAGGGAGCTTTGGTTTTTTTTTTCTTTCAGGGTGAGGGGCTAAATAAAATATAAATATTCTCTCAACAGCTGCTTGTCACAGAGGTCAGTTAGTGCACCATAACACAGGAGATTGTCAGTTAATGCACCATAATAGAAGGTCTACAAGCAAATAGTATTATATAGCAAATATGTTTCTAACCTATGGGAGTTGGGCATCACAAATTAACCTACAAATTTGTTTACTATAACAGAATGTTAGTTATTTTAAGCTTACAACAATTATTCTTATAGCATTTCATATTTAAATATTTTTTCATGAAAGGACCATGGATCATCCAAGATCACACCTCATTCATTTGTGTAAAATGTAAATAAATAAAACCTTTAACTCTTATTGACTTTAATTTAAATTAATTATAAAAAATGAAATGTTAAACAGTGTTGTAATATATTTTTTTTTATATTTATCTCCCATATCTGCTGCAATAAATAAAATCCTATAAACATCTAAATCGACCTAAGGCAAAGCTCATGAATTTTGTCTGAATAACTTCCAGCTCTTTATTAAGTAAATCAAGCAATTTATTATGAAAATGGTTATCTTTTCTGATATAAATAAATATATTAATTACTTATAAATTAATTAATTTATTAATAAAAAATTAAGTAATCAATAAATTTCTAAATTTAATAGCAAATTAATAAAAAAATTCATTTTAAAGATTAATAATTTGTGATAGATGAGATTCTAAATTTGTAGAGCATAAATCGTGCTGCTGCCAAGGAAAGTTTCAAAATCCTGTAACTGACATTAAAACATCTGGTATTTTAGAATTAGTGTTACCACAGTTGAAACAATCAACTTCTTGCTAACGACAGGCCTGGCACAGAATATGTTTAGAACGACAGGCCTGGCACAGATATTTTTGCCAAATAGAATTATTTGTTACAGTTCATAGCGTAAACTGTAATAAAAATTTGATTTAACCGATGATTTAGACATTGAAATACTTCAAGTTATTAGTATGGTGATTAACCTTTCGTATTTGACCAATAACAACCTTATAAATTGTTTTTGCATTTGCAGGAATATCAACATCCCTGTAAGACGTCTATTACAAGTTGTAATGGAAGTCTTACGGGGTTATTTATTTTGAACGCCCATAATAATCATATTTATTATTGTTTGTGATATACCAAATTCCTCCACTGCATTAAGGAGGCTTGTTCTATGAATACTATCGTAAACTTTTCAAAAAATACACAAAAAGGCGTAATAAAGCTTTGTTGAATTTCCAGTTTTTCTCTAAAATTTGCTTTAAGGTGAACATTTGGTCAAAAACATACTCTTTCTAAAACCAGCTTGGTTTTCTCCTGTAATATCCTTTGTATTTAGAATTATTTTTGGAAATATGGTATTCGATAACATCTTACAACAATTTTTTTAAAAAATTAAATGAATTAATATTGGTTCCCATAACTACATCTAGGGTGTAGTTATGTGGGGGATGGGGGCGAGGTTAGTTCCCACCCCAAAAGTAAATCGGAGTTTGTAAAATTCGAAGCTACTTGGTAAAATGCAAGTGAGTTGTGCAAATTGGGATTGTTTTTGTGAAATTACGGAGAGTTTGCAAAATTATGAGGAGTTTGCAAAATTGAGATGACTTGGCAAAATCTTGGGCAGTTGGTAAAATTCGAAGTGACTTGGTAAAATTCAGGTGAGATGTAAAAATTGCGATTTTTTTTTTGGCAAAGTTATGACAAGTTGGCAAAATAGAGGAAACTTCGCAAAACCTAAGGAGGTTGGTAAATTCGAGGCAACTTGGAAAAATCTAGGGGAGTTGCATTGAAGTAATATTACTAGAGATAAGACTGGCAACTGACGCCATGAACATGTACAAAATCTTAAGCCTATTCCTCAGAGAGGTAGAGAGAGAGGCGTGTTTGGATAGCGTAAACAAACCTTCCACTTAAACAAACCTTTCACCACGCTCTTAAATTTACATGAATTGTGCTAACTACTGAAAAGTACTCTAAAAGCAGCAATTCGACATTTCATATGCTAGTAATTTACAAATGTTGTGAAATGCTTTTAAATTAAAATTGTTAAAGCGGGGAGGCCTAAAAATAAATGAAGCCTTTTAAAATACCGTTCTGTCCTAATATAATATCAAATGTAATTCACGATTTTTTCATAAATGGAACTAATAATATTTACATGTGAAAAGGTGATTTACAGATTAAAACAGCATGGAATTTATAGAATATTTTCGTGAATTTTGTTTCTAAAAGAAATATTAAACTAAACATTAATTTTATGAGACTTCTGCAATGCATTTTTATTTTGCCAAAATAACACAAATTATTTTTTTTTCTCAAACAAAACATCCATAATAGAGATTTTATAATTTTTCATGTAATAAATGAAGCCTAAAAATTTGCTTTTCATATCTGATAAATAAATTTACGAGTTGAAATGCTAAGACTTGTCAATTGTGGTTTGAAGCTCCACTGTCTCTCTTTAAACAGTAGCTAGTACTATCTGTTCCCAGCACTTCACTGTTTTAAAAATAAAGCTTCAGAAAATGGCACAGTAGGATTAATAAACGATGCTGTGCCAACTTTATTCACATTTGTAAGAAATACCTATATTAAGAGACACTTGTAGATGATATGATAGAAATTGCAATGAGAACAGATATTGCCTATAAAAATGATCACTCATGCTGTGTAAAAGGGAAAAGTCCTAGAAATTTTAAGAGAAAGTTGATGTCATTGCAAAATGAAATTCAAAGCTTAAAGAAAATGCTATGATAATATTATTGTCAGCTAAGAGCCAAGCAATCAGACTCTTCTTCTTCAAAAGAAATATTAGTGTGTTTAAGGCTCAAAAACTCATCAAGATGACCTTGAGACACCAAAGCCTGCGTTTCTAGATATAACTTTAAACCTGTTCAGAAATTCACAGCAAAAATGCTGAAAGAAGCAATGGAACTTCAATGAAATTAAAATCATTGGGAGCAATAAGGAAATGTCCAGTGACCTTTTAGGTGTTACTCACATGTGGATAATATCAAGCAATCAATGTAAATCAACAATGAAGGTGATTGTCTCTTTTCTCTGAAATTGAAAAATGTTATTATAAGCTGTCTTTATAGCAAAAACATTATGCTAAATTTCTTGCATAAAATGTAAATTAGCATTAATTGACTGTGAACTAATGCAGTCTTCTGTGTCTGCACTTATTAACCCTTACAAAGACAATGTTTTTTTCTTTAAGAAACAACTTTTGAGCCTTATTATGAAAAACTAATGAATGAAATTGTCCATATTACGTATCAAAAGAAGAAGCATTTAATTTTGGAAAAATAAAAATAAAAGAGCATGTTGCAGTTTCTTTTGTAGAGATTTTTGGAAACTGATTAATCAGCTTCTGTCACTTTAAAGGTTAATATAAAAAATTGAGATTTTCACACCCTTCTCACAGTATGTGTGTGCAATTGCAAAAATCACTGAAGAGTGTCTTCCAGGATAAAACTTAATAATAACTATTTCATACCTAATTGAAAAATTCAGGTTAATGTCCTACATAGGCTTCAATGTATGTTGGTGCTCATATCACTAGATAGTCATATCAGTAATAGGGAATTGGATGTGGAAGTTGACAATCATGCTTATAATATGAAAAAGAAACATTTCAAAAGAATATGCTAAAATTAGACTTCACAATTTTGAAACACAAATGACAGAAAAAGTAAAAGGTGTCAATATCAGAGCAAACATGTAAATTTACACAACAGTGACAAAAATATACTTTGCAGTAACTTCATTTCTTATATTCCGTGTGTGTGATATGAATTTCCTACTGCCTCAGCTGAAATGAAAATAGTTTACATTTTTTTTCGTTTTTCATTGCATGAAATTTCAATTATGTCATTTGTGTGTGTGTGTGACCTAGGATTTCCTTCTGCCTTAGCTGACAAAAAGGTTTACAGTACTTGTTTCTTCATAGCATCAGATTTCAATTATGCCATTTGTGTGTTTGTGTGGAAGGGGGGCTTGAATTTCTTCATGCTTCAGCTGAATAACAAGCATGTAATATCTAGGTTTTTTTATAGCATGAAATTAAATCATATTATTTATTGGGAGGATATTTGATTTCCTGCCTCAGCTGAATTTAAAAAAAGTTTACACTATCTTATTATTTCTTTTAATTTTTAATAAACATTAATATTTTTTAATGAAAGAAGAAAATAGATGTGACTTTTCATGTTTTTTTTTTTAAATGAGGCGCTGATTTGCACTATTAAGATCTATAAATTTTGAGGGCTTTCGCTTAAGCGGAAAGATTTGATCATTTTTCAGATTTCAAAATATGTTTACTATTGTTCCTGTTTTCAATCGGCTCAAATTAAAGTCTGCTAAGTTTGCAGTCAATTTAATCCCATATTAAGGGCATATCGAATTTTTTCTAAATTTTTATACAAAACCTCGATTTGAAAGAGAAGCTGTTTCCAGCGTCTTCGCTTTTCATCCGATATAAATCAATAAGTGTGTATTAATTAAATGTATTTTATTTTAATACCTACACTAGAATAACCTCATTGAAATAAAAAACAAAAAACATAAAAGTTCTGCCTCATTTAAATCATATGTTACGTATTTTTAAATAACCTTCATCGTTGTTCGCAGCTAATTCGCAAGGCATCATGGATATTCTTGCCTCCTTAAGCAGTCGGCAGACAAATCCGTCTGTGATCATGGCCGTCAGTGCTACGGGAATAGGAATCCTGTCTCTAGTATTACTACCTCATTGGGGAGTTGACAGAATTCGATGCCACTTGGTAAAATGCAGGTGAGTTGTGCAAATTGGTACAGTTTTTGTGAAATTATGGCAAGGCCACCTGGCAAAATCTTTGGGAAATACCCCCCCCCCCCCCGCGAGAACTAAAACCTGGTTTCGTCAATGACAGAGGCATGCTTGGCTACTGATCTAAGGGACCTGGGTTCAAGCCCCGGGTAAGGCATGGATGTATGTGTCGTTTTTCTGCTGAGGGCCTGCCATCCTCTCAGACCTTCTACTTTGGCACATAAACTGACAGGCTCCTGTCAGACCTCTGTGGCAAGCAGCTGCTTGAGGGGGTATTTATTTATTTTATATATTTCTCAGTTGATAAAATTTGATTTCCGAGTTGAAATATTTTCGCTCCCAACATAGTCCCTTCGCTACGCCCCTGATTGCCGTCCCATGGCCGAATGTTTAGTACAGTTTAGCATGCTTGGCTACTTGTCGAACCCCGGATAAGGCGTGGATGTTTGTGTTATTTTTCTGTTGAGGTACCGACCTCTGATTTCACCGCTAATTTCACCATGAGTTTACAACACCTTGAACCTTGAACCTCGTCACAGACCTTCTACTAAGGCGTATAAATTGGCAGGCTCCTGTCAAACCTCTGTAGCAAGCAACTGCTTCAGTGGGGTCTTTATTTTTAATTATTTATGGGATTCAAATGCAATATCTCTTGTATGAGGAAGGAAGAAAACAATCATTATATAGCAGTTATTGACCTTTACCTTGATTGCAAAGATAGCAAAAATATATAAAGTCGTAGTAAATCACGATGAAAAATGTATTCAATTTATTATCTGAATTGTCACTATGTTTCTGAGAAGTAATTTTAAGCAAAATAAGGTTATAGTGAGTATGTCTTTAAAGGTTTGTTTCTGTTTGATATTTACCAAAGTTATGAAGTAATTTGTACTGTATGATTCCAAGGGTAATTTTATTAATTGAAAGTAAAGTTATATTGCAAGAAAATTTCTATGTACATAAAATATTAATAGGTTTCATATAGGGAAAATTTCTAATTATGCGTATTTTAAGAATTATTAAGTATTAAGAGTACAGAAATACCTTTAATTAGAACGGTAGGCTAAAATCTATTTTGCTTCTAGTTGAGTCTTTACCCTTTGCATGGTGCTTGTTAACAAGAAGGAAGTTTCAGAGTTCACAAATATGTAGCACACACAAAATACAGTTTCTCTGCCTTGATGAGGAGTGGTATGGTTGTATGGAGGATATTGGATGAATATATGGATGGTATTGGTGTATATGGTTAGCATGACAACCTATATGGTTATACAGGTTGTCATGCTAACCATATACACCAATCGGAATTGAATAATGGCTATGAGCTTCATTATGGATCCTTAATTTGTTGCACTGGTGGGCTCCGATTGAGGTAGAATCTTCCACTGTGTTTTCTGTTTGTTTATGGGTTGACAGCCCCAAGTGAATAGATTCACAGGATATGTTTTTCTAAGATGGTGAATAATCCTGATCTGAGGCCATCACATACACCTGAACTCTTGCTTCTATGGGCATCGCCAAATTCTACATTGGAGGAAGTCTTCTAGTGTAGATGGCTTCAGCCTTTAGTAGTGGGGGAACAGGACTTTGCCCCATGCCTGCAATTAGGGGGCTGTTTGATATTGTCAGTTTACCCTCAATAACTTTAGTTATCCTCGATAAAATATATAATCTCAATAAGTTTACCCTCGATAAATTTGTCGTTATTGTTTCTTTAAACATCTCGCTAATCATTTTCTCTCCATAGGTAATTGAAATGTGAGGACTCTGCACAGAGATTATTCTCATGATTCCTCACAAAAGAATTCCTTTACAACTTAGATATTCTCGGTTTTCAAGAGACCAGATGGACAGAAAATGTCAGATTCTTAATAATAATATTAAATTTCTTTTTCAGGGACAAAAGAAGCATCTCCAAGGCTTTTTATCTTTCCTCACTGAAAAACATCACCAGCATGTTTGCTTCTCAGCAGACATATTAGCGATGCTCCTCAGCAGACATGATAGCGATGCTCCTCAGCAGACATGCTAGCGATGCTCTTCTAGTATGTGAGTGCATTAGTGAAAGGTTTCTTAAAGCTAAATTTCAGACTAGCATTAACAACTTGAATGTTATTTGTCGTTATGCCCCTCATTGAGGATGCTGATGAGGATGAGAAAGATCGGTTTTATGGACAATTTCAGGATATTTTGAAAAGTGTATGGAGAACAGTGCTTGTTTGCCCAGAACTTGGACTGTTCCTCCATAAAATTGTACCTATCTGAAACATTTGTACCAATTGAAAATCTCACTGTTCTCCATACACTGTCACTTATGCAACTGTCTGTGAATCACATAAGCCTCACTGAACACAGTAATCTATCACATACCACTACTTAATTTCCATATCAGCCATAGCTTGCAAAAAAATGTGCACTCAAAACTGAATATCTTTCTAAAGCAAGAAAACAACATAGACTGACTGCATACTATTCTGCTCTTTCTTGTGACTGTATCACAATGTGTTTCAACTTGCACACACTGCTCCATGCCTTTTAAGAGTCATTGTGTTGCCACATATCATGTATTAAACTGTATGAAAAACTGCTGATTGTTGATGATGATAGTCCACAAATTAAATGATCCTTGTACATATTTCTATCCATTATTTAAGGAAAAATTTTAGAGTTCCTCTTTAAACAAAACTGCTTTAATGTTTAAGAGGTACACCTGCAGTTTACAGCACACAGCTTACTAGATGGCACCACGAGTGGTAACTGAATGTTCCTAAGTTGTGTAAGGTAACGTAAGTGTTGTCACACATGGAAGAAATTGGCCATAAGACCATCATTTCTTTCTTGGCCAAAAACATAAGTAGAGAACATACAGTATGGTAGCTTTTCATTGTATCAAATGATTTATATGATTGTCGGTATGTTTCATGCAACCTTTTTGACATGTTCGTAAACTTTCAAATACTTCCCCTCTTGGTAATGCTGGTTGAAACTTTTGGAACTTCAACTTGCTCATTTTGGCCTTGGTATCTATTGAAAACAAATTTCAGGACAAGTGGTTGTTGATATCATGTAGAATGATCTAAATACATTCCTTTTTAGCACCAATTATTCTTTTATTATCTGAATTACAATATTAAAAAAAGTGAATTACTAATTTTTTTTAATTATTTTTTGTTGTAAAGTTAGGTTTTTTTGCTAAAAGTATAAATTCAGAAAGTATGAAATTAATATAGGCTTCCTTTCAATAGGTTATTTTATAAACACAATGGCTGAACTGAATTTTGTAGATTCTAGATTTGAACAAGGTAAGTAAAATCTTAAAATATTTTTTAGCATTTAATAATGGGAAGGGTATTTAAGAGTTATGCTATAATAATAATAGTAATTGCACACTGAAGAGTAAATGCAATATAGACAAAAAGAAGTTTATGAACAATTCTTTGTAAATTCTAGTATATCCCAAGTTTCAAGCCATCAAACACAAGCAGTACAGAAAATGAGAGTCCCGATCATTGTTGAAAGGGTTTCTGTTTTTCAAAGGATGAGCATTTCATCCAAATTTTATTCATAAGCTTCAGAGTTTTTCTTAGAAACAAGGCAAGGCACAAAAATAATTTAGTATCATATGTCCACTTCACCCCAAATCAGGTCATTGGCAAATGAATTCAACTCATTGGAACTTTTGCAGAATTTCCATATAATATCCATAAAAGTGAGCTGTTATTTAGCATTTTTTCTCCTTTGATATACCATAACATCCAAACCAACCAAATTTTATTCACTTTATACACTGCAGGAAATAAAAAATGCAACACTTGAAAGAAATTATGCAAATGTACGAAATTTAGAGAGGCAGTAGTATATAGAAATGCATGGAAATGATAAGGTTTGCAGGACAATCGAAATGATCGGACAGGTGTGAGCTGACATCACAGGTGCAGAGCAGTCAAACATAAAGGCAAACCAAAAGCTCCCTGATTGACAAGACTAAAGTTGTGGAAATTTCCAAATTTGATGAAATTTGGAAAAATTGTGGAAATTGTTCTAAATCACTAAAGATGTCCTTAAACAGACATCAACAGCCATTCCAACAGTTAATATACTTTGAGTATATAAGAATCATCAGCCATAGAGAAGCTGGTTTATCGCAGAGAGATGCGGCCAACGAGGTTGGCCGCAGTCCCAGCACCATTGTACACATATGGTGCCAGTAGGTTCAAAGAAGGATCCTGCACACACCAACAAGGATCGGGAAGGCGACATATGACTACGGAGTGACAGGACCACCATTTGCGATGCATGACATTGCATGACAGATTTGCGACTACAACACAACTGCAATGGGACTGGCAACAAGTAACTCATCGAATACCTACCAGGTGGACGGTAAACAACAGACTTTTACAGTTTTCATTGTGAGCCTATATCATTTGGCACTGCATTTGCCCCTCACATCTGCCACATGCAAGCATATCTTCAATAGTGTTGTCTCAGACCGAACTGGAACGAACAAGAGTGGAGTACTGTGGTGTTTAGTGATGAATCTCATTTTTGTCGTGGTCAGCACAATGGTAGAAAACATGTCCACTGTCATCCAGGGGAAAGGAATGCCACCCAGTGCATGCGACATTGTGACACAGCTCCAGCATCTGGTGTCTTGGTGTGGGGTGCCATTAGTTGGACATCTCGGTCAGAACTGGTCATCATAAGGAGATCTCTTAACTGCCCAACAATATGTTACCAACATTTTTCAGCCAGTGGCTGTCCCATTTGTTCAGCAGCATGGTAACAGCTTTTACCAGCAAGGTAATGTCCATCCCCACACAGCCAACATTAGTCTGCAGAATCTATGTGAGTAAAACATTCAGGTACTACTAAGACCAGCACACTCGCTGGCCCTTTCACCTATTGAACGTGTCTGGGAAATGAATGGCCAACAGCTCGGACAATACCCAAGAGGTGCACCAACCACTGTTACTGAAATGGAACAGTGACTTCACACTATTTGGCATTCTATCCCTCAGAAGGAAATTATAGAACTGTACGATAACCTTCTCTGCCATGTTCATGAATGCATTGCTATGCAGGGCAGTTCAACATCATACTAATTATACCACTTCACCAGGTAGGTAAAGTAGTAATTTTCCATATTTTTTTTTATAATGTAATCAATTGCACATCTGACTGTATGCTAACAGCTGCTTGTGTTTCAATAAAATGGCATTAATCCTTCCAGGTTTTGTCATTTTTTTTCTGTAGTATATTTCTACTGAAGCAATTAACCCTTCTTAGGTCTCCAATGGACATAGATGTTGACAGAGTCTGAAATGGGAGCCCCAAGATGTTTGTTTTTTGTACAACAAAAAAAACTTCAATTTTTAAAAAATAGGAATTGCCATTTGAAAATTTTCCTACAAATATCTTATAAAAATATGTAATTCAAGCTTGAAGAGTAATATTTTCTTTTTCCATTTGACGCTTTTTTTTTTAACTACAATATAAATAATCTGTTAAAGCCATCTAATTGCCATTTTTTAAAAGTGCTATATGGTATTGCACATTTGTTTGTTAATGTTACTCTTTGCTAAAGCAACGACCTGATTTAAGCTCACAAGTTTAATTTGAACTATTATCAACAAATTTTTCCTTAAAGTTTGAAAAATATGAAAATTAACAAAGCATTGCTAAATATTTTGTGGAAAATTTTTCACCGACATACGGACTTGAACCCGCCTCTCTCAGCAACATGCCAGAGTATTCTACCATTGAACTAAATCCAGCTCATCTTTTTTCCACTAATTTTAAGACTTTAAACTCTTCACTGATGATTTCACCACCTACCATTGGTGACATCTATAATCTCGGGTGGCAACTATTTATTTCAGTATTCCTAGAATTTCATCTTTTATTCCAGTATTCTCTGCATGGTTCTCGCTCTTCATGTCGAAACTATAACCAGAGCTTGTTATTTAAAATCTGCCAGCTGCATCATGGGAGAGCCAGGTGCTGTTTTCGTGGTGTTTTTTTTTCTAGTTAATTGCTGGCATATGTGGCAGTCAAGGGCTACAAAGTGGATTGTTTACAGCAAAAAATATGTAAGGAGAAGAATGAAAGTATTCTTGTATCCAGATCTGAGTTGCTACTACTGCCTCTCAGCTCTATATACATGCTCTGCTGCAAAATGTGCTTACACAGGCAATGCAGCAAACCAGTTATTGTTAGTTTAGGATCGAATTGTCTCTGCGCATGTGTGATCTGTGGTTTTTTAGCCCATTGCTTCTGAATGACAGCATCTTGAATTTCAGGTACATTGAACTTTTTTTTTCTCTCTTCTTTGGTACTTTTATTTTTGATATATTTGCTACTCCAAAAAACAATGTTAGTAACAGCTTGATTTGTAACAATATAGATCTAGTTTTCCAGATACACATGGTTTACCTTAAACTGTGCTGCCATGTTGGCTGTTTTTGCAGGCGATGACTTGTAACATGTCAAGCAGTACTTGGTGTTATTCCCTCTAAAATTGTAGGGATAATTCCAGAAGCATATCTAGCATTAATAAATGACTGATGCTTACAGACTGATTATTAGTTTTTCATAATTAGCAATTAAGTAAACTTTCATTAACCAAAAGCTATGCTTGTGGCAGACTTTGGTCCTATTCGTACTGCTTACTCCAGTCCTGCTCCTGCCGTAGAAGAGAGCTTCCCATATAGCATAGTAAGCACCGGCATGCGATGATTCCAAGGAGTCTTCCTCACCACAGTCACAAAACAGCAAGGAATATGGATTATATTTTCAGCATATTTGCAATTCACATGAAAAGTGCATTATTTTACTATCCTATCATTTCTTTATAATTGCAAAATTTGAAAGAGAGGTTTGATATTTTGCGAACATTGCAAATAAAATTTATACCCATTGGCATAATGTGTTGTAGCCAACTTCTCATGCTGTGACCTCATTTGAAAATATGTAATATTAAATAAATTTTCCTAGCTTACTTCTTAAAATTTCTGTGCTTATTTTATTTTAATTACATTCATTGCATATGCAAACAATTTTTAAAAACACAGTGATATTAAAATTCTAAAAAGGAGAAAGATTTACATAGACATTTTACAGTGTTCAGCTTGTTATATGGAATGAAGATTTCCTAAATAAATATAAAACAAATTCAGGAAGGATGTATGACACGACAAAAAATTAAATAATCTTGTCAAAAAAAATTTTATCAGATAAATTTCTTGAACATAGCAAATAAAAAAATGGAGTGAGGGAGCTGGGGGTTGGGGGGGGGGGGGGGTTAGTAAGGAATGTGCATGCATTTGAAAATTATATAAATTATTAAAAAATGTATCAATCAAGATTTTACTAATGTTTCAGGAACATACTTAAAAGTGCTGAATAAGAAAAAAAATATGAAAGAAAAAAAAATTTCATGCAATATGAAAACATTCCCAAATGCTTATAATACATATTTAAAAAATAATAAAGTTATGACAGTAACAACAACAGCTGCTGAACCTAAAAGTTTTCATGGAAACAAATATGCAAGTACCTTAGCCCCCAAGATCACAAATAGCAGCATCCCTGCAGCACAGCACATTTTCTGCAGCTTTGTGGCATTGCAGTCAAAAGTATCTTGCATTATGACTATAAAAGCTTTCATTCTTCTCCTTACATGTTCTTTGGTTTACAGCAATGAAAATGGCCGAACTAAAACTGGTCAAACTATTAGTGTCATTCACAAATGAATGAATGATGTGTCATTCAATGTGTTAAAAAGGAAATTTTAGTAAAAATATAAAATACAAGAAACTGGAACAATGATCTGGGAAATATTGTGTTTTCTGGTCCTTATGGGTTAAGGATGTGGAAAATCAAAGAATAGGTAGATAGGACAAGTGGATATGATTAATAATTTGAACTACACAGCAATTTGTTTAAAAAATGTTTAATTCACAATTGTGCTGTATAACAAAACTTTTAAGCAACTAGTTCACATTAAGCTTAACACTATTTTTACATAGTCAAACTATGAGTTTTTTCTATCAAGGTAAATTATGACTTAAGGAAACTTTTACATCTCTAAAGAGTTTCCAAGTAAAGATGAAAATTGTTACCATTTCATATAGATGTCTTCCAGGATTCCTGTTGGCTCAGCCTGTTGTGCTATCCTCGTTGCATTAATCTTGCAGGGCCTGCTTCCGGGATTTTTTTTTCTTATTTTCACACTGGCAGTTTCTGATATATAGCACTGATGTTTTCAAAGTCTGGATATCAATTCAGGTTTTTGTATTGAAGACACTATTCTGAATGTGATTCAGCACTACCATATAGGCTGCATTGCACATTCTTCTAAACTCAAAAACGATATGATTACAGGCTTGAGGCAAGAAGCTTATTTGGAACTTATATAGATATAGAATATACAGGAACTGCAGCAGTTACTGATAGGTACAAGAATTGGAACAATTGTTTGGGAAGGTCATGAGTCTTCAGACATAGGAGAATGAGAAGACTAAAGGAACATAAAGTTCCTTAATTGACTTCAGATTTTATCAGTCATATTCATTGATATATAATTAAATGCCCTAGTATGACACATATTCTTTTAGGAATTTATTTTTTCATTTTAATTTCCAGTTAGATCAGAACCTAACAAGAACTGCAACTTAATTAAGTAAATGTTCAACAGCTGTTTTGAAAACTACAATAATATCATCCATATTAGACACTGAATTATTAGACAAATAAATTCACAGCTCATCATTGATTTACTTCCAACTATACCAGGCTGTTTTATATAACAGAATGAAGATAGGTGTAGAGGAAAAATTGTCGTGAGCCATGTGGGATCTGAAACCATGATAGTGGATAGATAATCAGTATATCATCCATGTATTTAAGAATTTGATACTCTTTAATCCCAGTATTACTTCAGATGTGATCCTCTGATAAGTCATGGGAATTACATTATATACGTGGAACTCAAGAAATATTTTGCTGAAAAATTGAGGTTCTCCCTGAGTGGGACTCAAACTTGTCTCTTCTGAAAACATGCCAGATAATCTGATCACTAAACTATCAGGTACTAGTTCATTTTTCAGCTGATTGGGACTGTAAATCTTCCCGATTTTATCACTGGTGGTGCCATTTGTGATTAGGAGTGAACAACATTTTTCAACATTGTCACAAATGAACAACATTATTAATTCAAGAATCGCCTCTTAAACATGGAACTTAAAAAATATTTTTCTTAAAAAAATAGTTTTTCCCAGAGTGTGTCTTAAATTTACATCTTCTATGCCAGGTGTTCTAACCACTAAAACTATTACTGACTACAGTTCATTTTTTCAACTTATTGTGACTATAAATTGGTCGCAGTTAGCTGAAAAATGAATTAGCCATGGATAATTTAGTGGTTATAATTCAGAAGATGCGAGTTCAAGAGTCACTCAGATCAAAACTGGTTGTTTTTTTTAAGTTTAATATTTAATAAAGTAATCCATATTTATTGATAAAAAGAAAACTGAATCTTGTGCATGTTTCAAATGTACTTGAACTTAGTAATAATAAATTGTCACATCTCATAAAATAAGATGCATAGCATTATATAGCAAATCAATTATCTCACTAAATAACAATAATGAGTAAGATTCAGTAGTTGCTGTAGAACTGTATCTCATAATCAACATAGAAATGCCAACTTCCATCATGTTTCTTGATTACAACAATTTGGGAAACAGAAGGGGACATTATTTTTTAAATATTGTTATTTATAGGATTGACTCTGACTCCCTGAGAACGAAAAGACAAGCAGAATCCTGATTTATTCCCTTGTAGGAGAAAGTTAGACACTGAATTGTCGAGATCTGAGAATAAATGCGAACAACAAAAATGCAACTTCACATGGAAAACAATGCCACAACACAGCACACACAAAACAATGCCACAGCTGACCATTAGTATGACAAAATCATACCAATGGTCAGCTGCAGAAGTAGAACTAAAGCACATTGTCCACTCTTGATATTCATGAATGACAAATCTCTCTATTCCAGATGGCAATGTCAACAGTGTGTTAATGCCTATAGCAGAGACAGACCCTGTGAGTGGGATTTACGAATCATAAGTTCATCTATAGATGGTTGCTGCACATAGCATGCATTCATAAAAAAAACAAGAAGGGTTGGAACAGGTTTTAATATTTAGTGAGGGATAGCAGGACATCTAAGATCATAGAGCATACATCTAAGATCATAGTGATGATCATAGATCTGAGATTTTGTAGAGAGCAGTTAGACCAGCAGGAAGCTAATGGTGGCCAGAACTCTGGTTCACCCTGGGCAAGTTGAAGTATGGTAAATGATATGGCAGAATGCATAAGAAATGAGATTAGTGAGCAGTGACCACACTGCTCACTAGTCTCATTTCTTAAGAAGAAGGGAGCGGATTGAACTATAATGAATGAGGTGAATTCAAGATTATTTCAATTCAGTATATTTAAATTCATATATTACTAAGCTAATCCTGCTCATGCAACTATTGTATTTGTAAATGGTATCTAGGTAGTCACTGGAAGGAGAGCTATGTGCCAATTTATGGTGATGTTGCACAGAACTGGCCAGGCCTAGCACCTAAAGTCCAGCCCCTTCTCATGTGCAGACTTTTAGTATCTTTCAAAAGAGATACTCTCTTGTGGAAGGTAATGGAAGGGCTGCCAAATCAGTGTGGCCTACTGATCTGAACTACTGTGGCTACTTTTCTTTTTCTTTTACTACCCTGATAAGGAGTGGTCAACCACACAGTCCTGGTGCTGACCGTATATACCAACCTGAATGAAATAATGGCTCTGAGCTTGATTGTGGATCCTGAATTTCCTGCACTGGAAAACTTCTGTTGAGGGAAAATCTTCTGCTGTGTTTTCTTTCTATTTGTTGTGGATTGACAGCCATGAGTGAATAGATTCACAGGATATGTTTTATCAGCTGGTGGATAATTCTGATCTGAGGTCATCAGAGGTACCTAAACTCTTGCTTTTATGGGCATTGTCAAACTTACATTGGAGGAAGTCTTCCATTGTAGATAGCTTCAGTCTTTAGTAGTGGGGGAAACAGGTCTTTGTCTCATGCCTGCAATTAAGAGGCTGTTTGATATTGTCAGCACTTCCTCTCTCAATAAACATAGTTTCTTTAAACATCCCAATGACCATTTTCTCTCTATAGATAGTTGGAATATGAGGATTCTGCACATAGATTATTCTCTTGATGTCCTCATGCAAGAATTCCACCATTACAACTTATTCTCGGCTTGTAAGAGACCAGATGGACAGATAAAGGTCAGATAACTTAAAAATAATCTTAAATTTCTCTTTTCAGGGAGGGAAGATAAGCATCTCCAAGGCATTGGTTTGCTTCTCAGCAGACAGGTTAGTGATGATCTTCTAGGATATGAGTGCATTAATGAAAGGTTTCATACACCTAAATTTCAGACAAGCATTAAAGACTTGAATGGTATCTGCTGCTATTGCCCCCACTGAAGATGCCGATGAGGATGAGAAGGATATTTTGAATTCTGTCAAGAAAGGAGATATTACCCTTGTTCTAGGCAAATTCAATGCTAAAGTTTGGTACTGACTCTGACTGTTGGGGGGAGGTGATAGGTCCCTTTAATATTGGTAGCTGCAACAACAATGGGCAATGTCTCCTGCAGGTAAGTAAATTAATGGTTTGGGAATAGCTAACACTTATTGTAAACTACAAGGTGCACACAACATAAATTCATTCACCAATTGTGAGGGGATTTTTTGGTATGGCTTCTTTCAAAGTTAAGAAAAATTACACTGTGAAATATTTCCAGAGAAAAGAGTGTCAACTTTCATCTTTGCATTGAATTTTGTTGATTACATTGCATGCCATAATATATAATATATATTAGTATAAAATGTAAAAGCAGAAAAGAAATTGTCCTCTTCTTCTCTATGTTGGTACATCCCTTGCTGTCTTTTGGTAAAAACCACTCGATTAGATTTTTCATATTTCATCACCGTTATTATTTAAAAAATCCTGATTTGGACTCACAGCTATGCTAATTATCAAATTGTTCATATCTAAATGGATTTTGTAATATGTTATCTTATATAACTATGATGATATGAGTTCACAAAGGTCTGTGAAAGATGAATCTACACTGAGCTGCCAGTTTATTAGGTACACCCCGTGGCCAAGTGGTTAGCACTCTTGGCTATTGAAGTAAGGGACCTGAGTTCGAGCCCCGGGTAAGGCATGGATGTATGTGTTGTTTTTCTGCTGAGGTCCTGCCATCCTCTCAGATCTTCTACTGTGGCATATAAATTAACAGGCTCCTGTCAGACCTCTGTGGCAAGCAGCTGCTTGAGGAGGTATTTATTTACTTTTATACCTAGTAGCATGTTGTGCCAACTTTGGCCTTCAGAACAGCTCAAATTTGTTGGGGCATGGAACTTACAAGATGCTGGATGCATTGTGCAGGAATGTTGTACCATGCAGAAATGATTGTGTTGTGTAGTTGCTGCAAATTGGGCAGCAGCACAGTCTTGCTGTGAGCAGCCCTTTCCATCTTATCCCAAAGATGCCCAATAGGGTTTATATCTGGGAGCTGTGCAGGCCAATGAAACAAGGAAACCTCATCAACATGTTCCTTAGCCATTAGGTGATGATACGTGCTTTGTAAACAGGTACATTATCATGCTGAATGTGTCCATCCAAGTGAGGATAAACTGTAGCCATGAAGGGATAAACTTGGTGAGCAACAATGTTTAAATACACAGTGATGTTCAGATATCCTTCGACGGGCATCAGGGAGCCTAATGTATGCCAGAAAACCATTCCCCACATGCCAACCAATTTGTACTGTTAGCAGTAGACGAGCTTTTCTCTATGGTTGCTTGTGGCAAATTCTGATCCATCAGTATTATGCAAAAGGAACCTTGATTCATCTGACCAGGCTTCCTTTTTTTCCAATCCTCAATGGTCCAGTGTCAATGCTCCTGCACTCATTGGAGATGCACTTTTATCTACCATAATAATAAGATGTTTAGATTTAATATTCCTTCTCTCAATATATAACTCATATTTGCCTAAAATATGAAGTTTTGTACCACATTCATTTTAAGTCAACACTAATTGACAGCATCTTATGCAAATCCTTTTTGAATTTAATTGGTTTCAGAATAAATAGAAAAATAAAAAAATAATAATAAATTTTAGAATCTCAGTAGTAGAGCATCACAGGAGATATCTTCTAAACATGGGACTTGTGAATAGTTTCCTACTCATGGAAAAACTTTAGAATCTTATCCTGAAGTAACTCAACACGCGAGCTAGGTCATGTTACATACCAAAATAAGAAACAACTTTTTCTGCAGAATAAAATGTATAAATTCTGAAATAAACTAAATGATTATTATTTTATTTTTCGTCTAATAAAGAAAATAATTACTGCAGTTTTTCGTTTCGACTTCAGTAAAAATACTCTTTAAATTCATTTCCCATTTTACCCCAGTTAGTTTCATTATTCCAATATAAACATTTCTGTTGTTACTTAAAATCTTTCATTTATTTGATTTTTTAGCAAAATATGTACTTATCAGTATGGCTTAAAAATTGCAGTTAGTGAACATTAAAATAAACTAATAAAACTTGTGTTCAAAAAATTATTTTGCTTCAAAAGCAAAATGAAAAAAAATTAAAATATTCCTCTTTCAAAATGCATGAATATTTTGAAGAGTAAATTCCTTTTTATACCAGAACTAATAATAGTAGCAAAAGTAATTGTTATTCATGCTATCAATAATGGTATCCAAGACATCTAAAATTAGAACTAAAATGAGACAGTGATAACAGTGGTTTTGGCAGGAAAATATGGCATATATAAATATGTGTTGACATTTGATACAGTTAAAATTAAAAATAATTGTACTTTGAAATCAAATCATTATTCTATTAAATAATAAAAATAATTCTGGAGAAAAGAAAAGAAGTTTTAAAAACCTAAAGAGTAGTATTAATAGGAAATAAAAATTTAAGTACTTGTTGAATATTTGAGCTTTCACCAATCAGAAAAAAAATTATTTCATAACATTTTCAAAACTTTTGGAAAAGAATTAATAATGCCTTAATAGCTGAATTTTTAGCATTTTAAGATGCAAACCATGGCTATTAGTATCATACCATTCTTTTAAATAGTTAAAAATTGAAGAAAAATGCTTAAAATTTCTCAGTTTTTGAAATAAAGCTACATTTTCATGTAAACTTTATTTCTGAAAGTGTGAGATTTTAAATAGGGGCATGGATGGCTCAGTAAATAGTGCACCAGGCTTGTAACCTGCAGTTCCTAGTTTGAGGTCTGTCAGGGTGAGCATTGAGATTTATCTCTGCAAAACTCCCTGCACTGCCCTCTGTCAGTAGGGGATATCAGTGTGCTTAGAAAGGCTGCAGTCCATCGGATGAAACATTAAGCTGTGGCTCTGTGTGTGGGAGAGCTATACCTAGTGCACATTAAAGAATGCACTGGATAGCCTTGGTTGAACCCAATCCAAGATATTTTAAATTTTACCTTCAATTATAAGTTTTCTAACTTTTAATATTTGTTATTGGCTTTATTTAAAATGCCTGAAACTCTGAATAACCATATTTTTATAGGTATTGAAAGTGATAAAATAAGTCTTCCTAGTCCACCAGGCCCAGGAATTGGTGTGTTCCCATTCTCTCGTACATCTTCAACTGGTTCAATTGATATCTTAACATCATCTTCTGCACATAATACAGGTAAAAATATTAAAAGTGTTAGAGTATTTATTTTCATATTGTTAAAAACACATCATCTTGGTGAGTTGACTCATAAAAAAACTTGTAAGCTACCTCAAGGTTCAAAATATTTTGTTAATATTCTCAAAGGGTATGAATAGTTTTAGATAGTATATAGATAATTTCTGTACCCAAGTTGTTAGCATCATCATTATTAGCTATGAAACAAAAATGCTTGTGTTCAATTCCCAATAAGCCTCATGTCTCTGGCTAAATATAACTAAAAAATCTTTTTAAGAAAGTTGTTATCTTAGAAGACATTTTCTATATGGAGTTATTATAAAGGGATACCCATAATATAAAGTGCTATATTTTATTAAATAATTAAGTAACAAAAGTAATTGTTTGTGCAAAATGTCAAGAATGTAATTTGGAAAATGTTTAGTATTCAACAGAGTTCAATATTGGTGTCATTGGTGGTGTAATATTCAATTTCCATCCATACTTAGTTCATAGCATGTCCAATGTAACAATTTGTAATAGCTGTGCTGTTTCTTTCCTTTGAATAATGTAAATTGCAAATTTTTTTGGACTGAAGAATGTTTTAATGTATCCTCAAAAAAATATCCAATGGTGTCATATTTGAATTTTTCAGGGGCCACAAAATCAGGCCCTCTCCACTGCTCCAGCAATTTGGAAATTAGGCATTTTAGAAATCTGATAGTAATTACATTCTGTTATAACAAGGAAACCTTTTGAATTTCTTGACATTTTAGACACAATTACTTTTAATTATCTAGGTTTGGGATGCTGGTTAGGCATGGATGTTTGTGTTTGTTTTCTGCTGAGGTCCTGCCTTCCTCACAGACCTACTATGTCATTTTAATTGAAAAGTTATTGTCATACCTCTGTGGCAAGCAGCTGTCTGAAGATGTATTTATTTGATTTTTTTAACACTTTAAAATATGGGTAGTCTTTTATAATTACCCTAATTAATTACTTTGTGTGCTTGGTCTGACATTAAGAATCGAGAGGAGTATGAAATTTTGTGTTGCAAACAGAGCGGTTGTCTTAAATGGAAAATGTTTTAGAAATTTAAATTGACCGTTTTTGTATTTTAGCTTTTTTTAATCTAAGAAAATTATTTGGAATATGTAAAGTTTGGAAACCTCACAAGCAACATTGAAGATAAATTTGCTGTACTACATTTATTTTCTGTCATATTCCTATTTCAGTTTGAAAACTGCCAATCTAGATTGTTTTTAGCTATCATCTTTATTTTTCCTTTGAAAGTTTTAAGTGTCAGCATAACTTATTATCAGTTATGCTTCAAGTAGTTTAAATCAGAACTATCATTAGAATTTTTAGCTGTTGGTTTTATTAGAAGTGGTCTATCCAGAACCACGTTACTCTCACAAATAGTTTTCTGTCTATTAGTTAGTTGCCTTCTTTTCAATTTTGGGTTTGTTTTGTTCACAGCAGAAATCATTGATGACAGTAGAAAAGGTTTTATATTTGTAACTATAAGGATCATTCAGATGAAAAGTGGACAACCCCAATATCTGGTAATCAACTTGGTGAGCTTTGTGCCCACATGGTTATCATGCCACCAGTTTTACTTTTAAGAATCATGTTCTTGGCATATAAAATCTTGTAAAATATTAAAACTGTTTTTATGCAAAAAGTGCAAATTTAAAATATCTGTATTTGTTCAATGTGCATACTGTACAATGTAATAAAATCGCAGTGTATATATTGTAAATTTAATAAAACTATATAACACTCTATATAATATATAAATAAAACATAGCAGGAGCATAGCAGTATAATCCAACAATCATGGTAACAATGTCATATCAGGATATGTATAAGTAATTATAAGTTTCAGCATAGCTTTTATCAGTTATGCTTCAATGTTCATGAGGTGGGACCTGACCATCTCCAGTAATTGGTTTTCTGCTAACAGTCAGCTATACATCCAGAAATAGAGCATGCCCATAGGTTCATCACTGTCTGGTTTACTGCCTGACATCATCATGAGACAGATTTAAACCATTTAATTAATTAATTGTCCCCTTAAACCAACATTCTATTGTCTATATACTGATTACTATACAGATATTAATGGTTTTGCACAATCTTGCTAATTCAAATATTTATAACTCGGCAACCCGTGGCATATCAAAGAAAAATATTTCCTGAGTTGATTGATTAATATATGTTTCCAGGACGTAAAAAATTTTGGGGTTTGGGGGTGGGGGACAAGAAACACAATCAAACCAGCAAAATGCAAAAAAAAGGGGGGGGGACAGCAAGAGACTGGATTTCAAATGCCAGTATAACTTCGCCTCTCATTGCTGGCATAAAAATGATATAAGTGCCGTAACAATGCTACGAAGATCTCAGCTATACAGTGACTTTTGTTAAAGTGCAAGAATCCTGAAAGCTACCTCCACTGCAGAACCTTTTTCATTGGAATATATCTTCAAGAAAAAGGTAATACTTGCACTGCCCTGAGGATGACTGCTGCGTACAGTCGAAAGCACTCAGCTTCTTAAATCATGTAAATAGAATATTAGTTCCTGTTTTATACATGTATTAACCTTTCCCAGGTACAGCCATTTTTTTTGCCAAGTGACTGATGAAAGGAATTATGACATATTATATGCCAAATTAATCTGGATTAATCCAATTTAATTCTGGATTTTCTGTAAATAAAATATTTAAACAAAAAATGACTAGTTTTATTTTATAGGACTTTTTTAGAGTCATGTAGTAAAAAAATACATCTGGCAACACAAAAATTTATTTAAAAAACACTAATAGACAGAAATGATTATAATGCACATGAATAGAAAGGCTATTTATTTCTGAATAACAAAAAAATTCTTGTTTAAGTAAACATTTTTTCTGTTTCATAATTTTTTTCTCTGTACCATACTTTGAGAAAAGTTTAAACTTGTTCAGAGTGCAATAAACAAGTTCACTTTAGAATATTTTTTAATAAATAACTAATCAATAGAAATAGATCATGTTATATACCAAATTAAAGACAATTTTATTGGAGTAAAAAAATATGAGCATTGTAGTAACATTAATTTTAATAACACTTTTTACAGTGGTATACCAAAGAAAGGTACATATTTCATAATTGCTTCCAAAATCACGTTTTTAAAAATAGCAGTTTTTTTTGTTAATTTTTAGGAGATTTTCAAAAATTTAAGGAAAAATATGTTGATAATAGTTTAAATAGGTGATTGCTTCAATACAAAGTAACATTAACAAACAAATCAGCAATACTGTATAGCGCTTCTAAAATATGGCAATCAGATGGCTTTATTGAATTTTTTTATATTGTAGTTTAATAAAATATGCATCAGATGAAAAAGAAAATATTATTTTTCGAGCTTTAATTGCATGTTTTTAAAAGATATAATGTAAGAAAATTTTCCAATTTAAAAAAAAATTGAAGCTTCATGTGTTGTACCAAAAGGCTACTGATGTCCTTGACCTGGAGGAGGGGGGGCTCAGTCGGTAGCATGCCAGGCTCGTAATCTGTAGTTCCCAGGTTCGAGTCCCAGTTGGGTCAGCATTGAGATTTATCTCCGCAAAATTCCCCGCCCTGCCCACGGTCAGTAGGGGAACCAATGGGCTTGGAAAGGCCGCCGTCCGTCGGATGGGACATTAAGCCGTGGCCCCGTGTGTGGGAGTGCACGTTAACCCGTGTGTACCTTGTGCACATTAAAGAACACGCTGGATGGCCTTGACGGGAGGCTACCATCTGTCTCCCAACAGCTGTTCCAGTGGGTCCCCCTCCCCCAACCTTCTCTGAGCCTTCGGGGTCCATGTGACCTGGTCATTTAGCCCATGGTGTGCAAAAAAGTGCCGCTCAGAGGTAAAACAACCCAACCCAAACCTTGACCTGGGAAGGGTTAATAAATGCAAATGGTATAAGAAGCATTATTCTTTCTTCTTAGCAGGCTACTTTTTTCAGTCCTTGAATGGTCCAGTGTCAGTGCTCCTGCACTCATTGGAGATACACTTTCATGTTGTTTGCTGACATCAGCATTCAAATGCTAAACTTCTGCATATCATTGTTTAATTCTGCTGTGATTTGCCTGGCTGTGTCCCATCTGTTTGCTTGATCATTCTCACCAGTCTCCTTGGACCCCTTTGATACACAAGCTGTTTTCTTTCACAAGATCACTGGTAGTTTTTTGCACATTTTTGGTAAACCCTTGAAATGGTTGTGTGTGAAAACCCCAGGAGGACATCTGTTTGGGAGATGCTAGAACCAGCAAGTCTAGTATTAACTATCATGCCACATTCAAAGTTGCTCAGGTCACTCGTTTTGCTCATTTTTATGCTCAATTGAACTCTGATTCTTAAAGAGTTGGTCTGCCTGATTTATACCACACACTGTAGGCATGTGACATATTACATATTGGAATGAACCGTTTATGTGATGAGGATTGTGTACCTAATAAACTGGCATCTCAGTGTATATTGGGGTTTGAAACATATATGTAATGGTGTGTTTTGCCAGAAAACAAGAACATTACACTTATGAATGAAAGACTGGCAAATTGACTTGTACATTTTTGGTGCATTTTAAAAAAGTGCTATTAAAATGAATACGTGTGTGTTTTTTTAATATTTTACTTTCTAAAAATTCATTATTAAATGCTCTTTATTTTGGTATATAATGTTATTCTATCTATTAGTCATTTCAGGATAAGGTTTTAAAGTTGTGCTTTTTTTTTTCTCCTGAAAGCACCTCAAAATTAACTAGTTACCAGAGTGAATTCTGCTGTATAAAGCCAGTATGTTAAGGGTTAACAATACAATAACGAAGCTCCCATTGAAAACATCCCAAGGTCATTGTTTTCAACAGACATTTGATCCTCAGTTTCTCTAAAGAGCAAAAGCTGCAACTCAGTTTTCAAAAAATTGGCAACTTGGAACAAGACAAACGTGGAGTGTACACCTTGTTAGTGTATTTTTTAAAATTATAATTGCAAAATTACTTAATAACATAGGTCTTCATTTCAGGATTGGATAATATTCATTTAAGGATTTTTTTTTTTTTTCAGTATAAAATTTGGGAAAAAAAACTTTCTAAATTGACAGCATGTTAATCTAACATTGATAACACACTGGACTAATAAAGCTCTTTTGTGTTAGATAATGATTTTGACTTGTAATAAAATGGATTTTTTAGTATCAATTTGAATTCTTTTTGTTTAACTCATCATTATCCAATATAAATTTGAAGTTCACACACTTATTGTTGTCATCTTATTCATGCATTCACCACAATGCAGTGACCTATTCTCCACTTATGAGGAGTGGCAAATGTATTGGATACCACTGATCTATTTTATGAAGGTGGGGAGTTTCATTAAATATGAGTATTCTATTTTGTATTAAATTATATGAGATTATACTGAAGACCTCTGTGGCAAGTAGCTGCTTGAGGGGGTATTTATTTTATTTTTATATATACTGAGAGAGAATAAAAATAAGTCTTGTTAATAAATCTAGATGACGAGGACAGTGATCAGAAGTCAACTTTAAGTTACAAAGAAAGAAGAAGAGAAGCGCATACCCAAGCTGAGCAGAAACGGCGTGATGCTATAAAAGTAAGGCATTTGTATTAATTTATCACAAACAGCTATTAACATAGCTGTTGCACAAGGAAATAATAGAAAATATGCAGCTTCCAAAGCAACACAGACTCACTGGAAATGTGTCCAATGTGACAAATATTATTGTGTTCCTTGTTTTTACTGTTGTACACGAATGTACTTTATAAATTTTATTATTCGAGTATTCTTAACATATGTGAAGTAAAATATCAATACATGTTAGATTTCCATGTTTTTAGTTTTAGAATGTTTGCTTTTGTTTGAGATTGTATTTTCAAAATACACTGTTTTTTTAGTAAATAAACAGTATTTTCTTATTTTATTTAGCACCACAATTCAATAATGTAAGTACAAAATGTCAGACTGTTTCATTGACCCCAACAACATACTTTAGTTGAAATTTCACCGCACTAAGACCATGGATTTGTTCCTCAGGTCACAATCCTGTATTACCCATAAACAATGCCTTCTAATGTGAAGCATGGATGATTCACACAGCCTCAGAAGCAAATTAAGTGTGAATCATATATGATTCATGCAGCAGTCAACATGTTAAACTAAAGTTCAGAAGCCAAATTATACTTAGATTCATGCTGATGAAAGGCTTTGTGCAGACTTGTCCATTCAAAATTTCTATTGTTCGGAGTGATCCCTATATTTGCTAGTTCTCGTGAACTATTATATAGTTGTTTATTCCAATAGGATTTTTACTTAAAAATAACTGATATTATAATTTTAATCAGTTGGAAATATATTACTTTTTACCTATTTCCCTATTGCATTTGTTGGTTTGTGGTTTTTTCAGAACAGTTATTCCACCATATCTGTTGAACGCAATGGACAAACTTAATGATTTGTGTGTCAAATGAAAGCTCATGATACAGGGAGTATCATAAGCTATTAAAAAATCATTGCCCCTCCCCCTGTATGTTTTCTTTCCCACTGAAAATAGGGAAAAATGAAAGCAATGGTTCCACTATATTTTCAGAACATGGCCGAAAGTAACGGGCTATACATCAAATGAAAGCTTGTCACATGGATTGTAACAAGTTATAAAAATCCTTCCCCCCCCCCCCCCCCCCCATTCTTTTCATCCAAAATAAGGGGAAAATGTGTGAAGGATTGTTCCACCTAATCCTTCGAATGCAAGGGCCAAACATAAGTTGTTTGTCAAACGAAAGCTTATTATGTAGGGAATGTTGATAATAAAAATTAACCCAGTTTGCTTCTTCCCCTCTAAAAAAGGGTGGCTCAGTCGGTAGCGCGCCAGGCTCGTAATCTGTAGTTCCCAGGTTCGAGTCCCAGCTGGGTCAGCGTTGAGATTTATCTCCGCAAAATTCCCCGCCCTGCCCACGGTCAGTAGGGGATACCAATGGGCTTGGAAAGGCCGCCGTCCGTCAGATAGGATGTTAAGCCGTGGCCCGTGTGCGGGGCCATGGCTTAACATCCCATCTGACGTGCACAGGGTATGGGAGAGCCATACCCTGTGCACGTTAAAGAACACACTGGATGGCCTTGATGGGAGTCTACCATCTGTCTCCCAACAGCTATTCCAGTGGGTCCCCCTCCCCCAACTTTCTCTGAGCCTTCGGGATCCATGTGACCTGGCCATTTAGCCCATCGTGTGCAAAAAAGTGCCGCTCAGGGGTAAAACAACCCAACCCCTCTAAAAAAAGGGAAAATGTGAAGTCATTCTTCTGTATCTTACAAATGTGAAGCCCTACAGTTAAGAATTAGGTGTCAGAAGCTCATATGAGGACTGTTGTAGGCTACTTCGAATTATGCCCCCCACCATTCTTCCCTCCCAATAACTAATGGAAATTTCAGGGGGTGGGGGGATAATAAATTAAAGCTTGTAATGTCCTACAACATTGTAGATATGACATATATTTATTAACATGGTTTCCCCCAGTAGCGCACCAGGCTCGTAATCTGCAATTCCCAGGGGTTCAAATCCCAGCTGGGTCGGCATTGAGATTTATCTCCACAAAAACTCCCCACCCTGCCCATGGTGAATAGAGGACACCAAAGGGCTTGGAAAGGCCACCATCCATCAATGGGACATTAAGCTGTGGCTACATGTGCAGGAAAGCCATACCCTGTGTATATTAAATAACATGCTGAATGGTCTTGATGGGACCATTTGTCTCCCAACAGTTATTCCAGTAAGTCTCCTCCCCCAACCTTCTCTGATCCTTTGGGGTCTTTGTGATCTGGCCATTTAGCCTATTGTGTGCAAATAAAGTGCCACTCAGAGGTAAAATAACGCCCCAGCAAAAAAAAGTGGAGGAGAAATTTAGTTGATGTTAATGAGTTTTATATCAATTGAAAGTTTCAGAAGATAGGTGTTTTTAGTGACAAAGAAAAAATATAAGTGAATTTAAAAAAAAACTATCTTCCAATATGCACCCTAAAAAAGTAGAAAATAAAAGTAAAGCATATTGATGGTGCAATCAGTCATGGAATCTTTATTCACTATAAAGGAAGATAGGGACAGCTTCAGGATATTTTGAATTTTGTCAAGAAAGGAGATATTACCCTTGTTCTAGGTGACTTCAATGCCAAAGTTGGTACTGACTGACCTTTGGGAAGGACTGATAGGCCCTTTTTGTATTGGTAGCTGCAATGGCAATGGGCAAGTCTCCTACAGGTAAGTAAACTCAATGGTTTCAGAATAACTAACACTTATTACAAACACCGTGACATACATAAGTACACATGGGTTTCCCCTGATGGGCTGCATAACAATCATTATATATTAATTAACAGCAAATGGGCTAGTTCTATTAAGAATACAAGGGCATATAAGGAAATGAAATTGGATCTGATCATTACCTTGTTAAAAGTGTCTTGCAACTTAAAAAGTATTATGCTAAGGTTAAAAAATTTACCTTTAATACTGAAGCTCTGAAAGACCCAGTTATAGCTAATGCTTGCCATGATAGGTTACTTAGTCATTATGACAGTCATGGTTTGCTTACTACTGAAGTTGAGGAAGAATGGGGCCATTTTAAACAAGCTTTTTTTGGAAACTAACAGTATTCTTTTAGGAAAAGAGAAGCAGAGGAGGCAGAATTATTTGAGTGATAAGGCACTTGAGTTTATTTCAGAAAGAAGGAAATGCAGGAATGTTCTTAATCAATACCCTACTAGTCCTAATAGAAAGGATTACAGAGAGCTTAATAAACGTGTAAAGGATAAGTTAGCTGCTGATAAGAATCTTTGGCTTGATGGCTTGTCTGAGAAAGCCGAGGAAGCAGTTAGACACCACAACAGCAGAGAGCTGTACCAGATAGTTAATGTTTTGTGTGGTAGAAAACAGACAGGTATATGGGGATTGAAGGATAAACAAGGTGAGGATTCTGTCATGGCTAGGTGAGCTGAGCATTTCAGTGATGTTCTAAACAATGTGGTTAGTTCTACTCTCATTGTTTGTAATGATGATAGATGCATTACTGGCCTTAAAGTTGGCCCTATAACAAACACAGTCTGAAGTTATTTTGGCTATTTCTAAACTTAAACTTCATAAATCCACAGGAGCAGATGAAATCACTATGGAAATGCTTAGAGCTGGGAATGTTTCTGTTACCACTTGGATGACTGAAATTTTGAATATCTTTTATGATAAAGGCATGGTTCCTAAGGATTTTACCAGAGCTATTATTATCCCTATTTTCAAATAAGGTAATAGCAGTTCTTGTGATAACTATAGGAGTATCAGCCAACTCTCTGTTCCAGGGAAAGTTCTTTGCATGATTGTGCTTAATAGAATTAAGAATCTGGTTGACAGACAATTGTGTGATGAGCAATGTGGATTCAGAAGTGGTAGGGGATGTGTAGATCAGATATTTTCACTTAGGCAGATTCTTGAGAAATGTTTAGTTTCAGAAACCTTTGATTTCAAAAAGGCTTTCGACTCTGTTGATTTTCAGATCATATGGTATACAAGACAAGTTAGTTAACGTAATGAAAACTCTATAATAACACTGAGTCATGTGTGAGAGTTGGTAAGTCTCTTAGCAATTGGTTTAGCATTACTTCTGGTGTTCGACAAGGGTACATTTTGTCTCCTTTTCTCTTTAGTTTGATTACTGATTACATTATGCGAAATTCACCTCAAAGGAAAGATTTTGGCCTTAAATTATCTGCAGAAAGGAAAATTTTTGATTTAGATTATGCTGATGATTTAGCCCTTTCGATAAATGATGTTGATCACATGAACTCTTTCATCTGAGCTGTTGATGAGACTGGTAGTAGAGTAAGTTTGGTTATAAACAGAGAGCAAACTAAAGCGATGAAAATTAGTTAGGCAGGTTGTGATTAATTTAATCTGAATGGTTGCAATCTTGAGCCGGTGTCACAGTTTAATTATCTTGTGAGCAATGTAACAGATACTGGTGATGTGCAGCATGAGATTAAAAGGAGAATAGGGATTGCTGCCGGGACTTTTAAGAATCTATGGAGAGTGTGGAGAAATAGGCGTATACAGCTAAAGACTAAAATTAGACTGTATAATAGTTTGGTTCTTTCTAGGGTTAGTTATGGTAATGAAACTTGGACACTTTGTAAACAAGATAACAGGAAACTAGATGCTTTTGATTGTAGATGCTTATGCAGTATTTTGAGTATTAGGTGGTTTAACTTTGTAACTAATGATGAGGTTAGGCAAAGGAGTCTGCAACCTCCTCTAAGCAGCATATTATGCAGAGAGAGACTCCACTGGTTTGGCCATGTTGCCTGTATGGAAAGATTGGTGAATAGGGTCATGAACAGTGTGCCTAAAGGCTCAAAAAGAGGGGAGACCTAGGATGCAGTGGGCAAACAATGTCAAACAGGACCTTGTTAAAATTGGTGTGCAGTGGCCGAATGCAGCAGATGTAGCTTAGGACAGATACGCTTGGAGAATTAAACAGCATGGTGTGGTTGGACCTCCTACCCATGGCTGCTTGAGGATGATGATGATGATATCAGCTCTCTATCTTCCTTTCAAGTGAATGTGGATTCAGTGACTGATTAGTTTGTTTCATTTTCTACTTTTTAGGGTGCATGTAGGAAAATTAGTATTTTTTAATTTGCAGTATTTTTAACTTTTCCAGTGTCCACGTTGTCTGTATACATTCGGAGAATCTGAATTGAGAGGCCAAGGACATATGTATACGTTTTTAACACAACAAAAAAGAATCGTTTTTTTTAAAATAAAAATTGCCATTTTAATTTTTTTATATATATAACTTATAAAAATATATAATTCAGACTTCAAAAATAATAATTTGTTTTTTAATTTGATGCATATTTTATTAAACTACAATATAAATAATTTTATAAAGCCACCTGATTGCCATTTCTTAGAAGCACTAAACAGTATTGCCGATTTGCTTATTAACATTCCTATTTGCTGAAGCAACCTTCTGATTTAAGCTCTTAAGTGTGATTCGAACTGTTATCAACAAAATTTTCCTTAAATTTTCGAAAATTTCACAATTAACAAACTGCTATTTTTAACCCATTAATTCCCAAAGGTAGATATTATAATATTTTTAAGGTAGTACTTTTATTATAACAACCAAAAATACATGTAAATAGGCAGTTGTGATATAAAAAAAAAATTTGTGACCACAGAAGCCACAGAAAAATGTTGCGTATACGCAACTTTGGGATTATCAGAACATGAATACTTAAAGTTAAAACTTATGGAATTGTCTGAAGCTGTCTGCATGAAGATGAACTTGACACTTTTTACACATATATATTGCATTGCTTTTGCACTGTCGACATCTTCTTCTTGCTTTATTCTCCTATTTGTTGTATTGTATTTGTTCAACTATAACATGGCCAATATTGTCAAACCATACTTCCGGGGGGGGGGGGGGTCAGTCGGTAGTGCACCAGGTTCGTAATCTGTAGTTCCCAGGTTCGAGTACATATAATAAAGTATTTACTCTAACTAAGTATCTACTCATAATCTGTAGTTCCTAGGTTCGAGTAGATAGAGAGAAGGAAGAAAGAAGATTGGAAAGGGAGTCTAGAAGAGAGAGGCAGAAAAGGATAGTAGGGAGAATGAAGAAAGTGATAGGGAAGAAAGAATATTGGAAAGGAAGTATAGAAGAGAGAAAGAGAAAATTTATCATTTACATCTAATTGGTCATTATCTGATAAGTGTATATTTTGTTTGATGGAATCAAATCTGTTCCTGCTCATGCAATTTCTTACCAATGGTATACCTTTGTCCTCATCCTTCGACCAATACATTTTTATAGCTGGTAAGGTATGGTAACCGGTAAAAATCAATATACCGCAAAAGCACTTCAGATTTGCCTTGCTTAGTTCAAAAGAATGTCGATTATGATCATTCGCATATTTTTTTTTTGAATAACCAGCAATTTTTTCCCAGACATCATCATTAAAATATAAAGAAAAATATCGTATCTCTATCATAATATGTTCTTCTTGTGGTAAACTTTTGTAAGTCGGATTTTCTTTTTTCCACTTCGGAATAACTTTTATTTGCTTTTGTTTTGACAGCTGTTCTAGTAGAAGTTTTCAGTTTCTTGGAACTTGATGCTGTAGGTTTCTCTTCTTCGACATCTTGAGCTTCATCAGGTAAATTTCCACAGACCTCGTAGATTCCAGCTACATCTGGCAAAACGTTTTCACTCTCACATATATCATCACTAATATCCTCCTCATCTGTAAGTTTGTCAACCGTTGGTGGTATGTACACCACGTCAATATTTTCATCTTGTCACAAATCGTCATCCTCTTCTAATATAGCCATTAGCTCTGCAGTTGACAAAGGTCTATTTTTTTCCCACCACTGAGCCCAAGACATATTTAAAAAAGAAATATCCTAAGATGGCAAAACAATGATTTATTATTGAATGTATTTACATTATAATAAATACTTACTTGAACTATATATTTCTAGCTATACTGCGGAATTTACACCACTAATTATCTAACAGCAATTATTGTTATACTAACAAGATGAAAAGCTTAGTTCAACTTCACAAATCTGAACACTGACGATATCACTCATATCAGAACTAAAATCACAAGAATAGATTCGTTCGCAATGAGTCATCAAACGTGAGGCAGACAAAATGTGCACATGTTGTGTAATCCCAATGTTTCGTAAACGCAGCATTACTCTAAATATTATACTGTGCAAAAACTAAAAAAATATTTTCTAATTATATGAAACATTGTCTTGAATGAAATATATGTGAAGTTATTTTCATAAATTCTTAGGGCATTTAGTATTTCTACATATCTTTTTTTGACCCGTCAAACTGCAAAAGATTAGATAGGCTATTTAGGTATAGTTTTAATATGAATAATAATTAGGCTTTTATTTTATATTGATAAATATTTATGCTTGTGCATAAAAGACTGTCTTTTATAACATACATTGGCTTAAAATTGGATTAGTAGACAAATATATATTTTTTTATTATCATTTGAAAAATGTTTCGTTTACACAACGTTGGGGATTAATGGGTTAAAAATGATAAATTTTGGAAGTAATTACAAAATATGTACCACAATTTTTTTTTTCCATTTCACACTCTTTTCTGTCAACCTAATTCAGTATTCCCAAGTTATTTTTATCATTTGCCTGGCATCCTTCAAATTGAAACTGAAAGTAAACGTATTCTTCTTAGAAATTCTGGTTGCACCTGCATTTAATTAGTTATGCTTCACTGAGTCAAACAAGACACAGATGGCTGAGATGTGCTATTTCCGTTCCATGTGCTATATTTAAAAAGCTGCTTGAGGCAGGATTGCCTGAACACTCCCTACATATTAGGAAAGTAGGTTGAGAATGTTCATAACATCAGTTTGAGATCTTGATCGGCGGCCAGTAGCTCAGTGGTCCAGAGCACCTGACATGTTATCAGGAGGTCGTGGGTTCATATCCCACCCAGCTAAAGACAATTTTTCCTCTAAATATTTGAATCAATTACAGAGTGGAAATTATTAGTGGATACTTAATGAGTTGAGTTTAATAATAATTATTTGTAGATTGCATACTTGTAAGACATGCATTCCAGCTAAGAAAAGGCATTAAAAAACTGCTTGAGGCGGGATTGCCTGAACATTTCCTACATATTAGGAAAGTAGGTTGAGAATGTTCATAACACCAATTAGAGGAGATCTTGATTGGTAGCCGGTAGCTCAGTGGTCGAGAGCACCTGACATGTTATCAGGTCGTGGGTTCGTATCCCACCCGGCTCAGACAATTTTTCCTCTAAATATTGAATCAATTTACAGAGTGGAAATTATTAGTGGATACTTAATGAGTTGAGTTTAATAATAATTATTTGAGTTATTAATGAGTGTATTAAAAGAACTGTATATGCTTTTGAAATGATAGTATGGAAATTCATATTTTACAGAGAGGATATGAAGATCTGCAATACCTTGTGCCAACTTGTCAGCAACAAGATAGTATTAGCAGCTATAAACTGAGCAAGGCAACAATCCTTCAGAGGTGTAAGTAGTTTTTATTGTAGTTACAGATTTTGGCCACTGATGACAACAGACATGACTTAATTTGTGCAGACAGATGCATAACTGTCTGGGCTTGCACTTACAATGTTATGAAAATGATCATCAGAGATATCAGAAAAATGTGTGCCAAATGGGTTCCTTGTCAGCTGACATCAGGAGACATTTGAAAACCAAGATTATGGAGTTCTGCTCTGAGCTGTTGGGAATGTTTGAAGATGTCTTCGTTTAGAATGTTGTGGCAGGAGATCAGATGTAGAGGCATCTATAATATTCAGAGACTAAGAAACATCGATTAAGTGGTAGCATTTCACCAGGCTTAAGAAGTTCAGAACTCAATGATCAGCAGTCTTGTGTCAAGGGTGTCATCTTCATGGATTTCCTGGAGCATAGTGCAAAAGTAAACAGTCTACTATATTGTGACACTCGAGAAAGGGTAGTTATATATAGCACAATAATGGATGTACATATATGTATAGTGTAATGCTCCAAAAGATTTTTGAACTTTTTCTCCTTAGACCTTTTGACTGATCCAAATTAAATTAAAACTCTGGAGAGCATATAGGGTGCTAGGTAATAGTAATTTGCCAAATAAAATTAAATGAGGCCTCATTAGGTATATGGGTGTTACTTATTGAGTAAGAAATCAAAAGATTGTCAAATTTTTTAAAATTTATATCTTAATCAAAATCAGTTATCACTGCTCAAGGGAAAAATAGCAAAGTCAAAATATTCATATAAAACACAAAGTTTGTTTCCAAAAAATTCATGACTCATTATATAAACTGATGAATACAAAAGTAGTCTTAGCAAATAAAAACTCATTTAAACATCTCCAAAATTCACTTCTCAACATCATTCTCTATCTCCACTATCATCACTATCTTCCTACTAACTCTTTCAACACTGTCTGACACTCTGCTCTCTCCGTGACCTAATGCCATTTAGTATTACATGTGGCGTACAACTGACACGTGTGCATTGCACCCTGGGTAAAACATTTGCATAATCTTAAGATCACATGCTTGCTATGACGCAAGAGGTGGCATGTCTTTAACATGTGCATTAGCGGCTGTCAATCAAAAGTCTGAATTGCTCATGTGCAATGCCTTTAGCAGATCGGAATGAGGAAAAATGATGGCCAACTAAAAATAATCTGAAAATGATAAATATAATGTAAATAAAGTAAAACTGATTAAGGAAAAATAAAAGTGAATGGATGGACCATCACAGTAGCTGGAATCTTCTATTCATTATAATGACATTATTATCTAACCGACATTACTTTCAGTACACACATATTTTTCCATGTATAAATTTATATTTTCAACCTTTAGGAAAGGTATGTGTTCTACTTAACCCACAGTTCAGCCTTCAACAATTGTTCATCTGAAATTTTTTTTTTTCAGATGAATAATTGTTGAATTCTGCATCTACAGGTAATCTGTGTATTTACTGGATGTATTTTTATGTATTTTCTTTTGTGCTATAAGTTGTGTAGATAGATAAATATTTTGTGGAAAAATTTCGCCGACATACGGGACTTGAACCTGCATCTCTCCAGAAACATGCCAGAGTATTCTTACCGATTGAACTAATGTCAGCTCATCTTTTTTCCACTAATTTAAGACTCTACTCCCTTTACCTCTCAAGTCCCATATGTCGGCGCAATTTTTTCCACAAAATATTTGTTGATATATTGACATTAAAATGTCACCCAGGTAATGCTGTGATTGTCACCAATGTTTGTATATAAGTATATTTTGATTTGATATTGCTAAAATAGTATATTTTTATCATTTCTGGATGTTAAGTGGTTAAATTTATAAATATTTCATTTTCAGCCATTGATTATATCCAGTTTTTGCTCCAGCAGAAGAAAAAACAAGAAGATGAACTTAATGCCCTAAGAAAGGAAGTTGTTGCTCTCCAAATTATGAAAGCGTAAGCAAAAGTTTTTTGACTTGTTAAAATAATGGTAGTTGTACCAGAGTTTATTGTGTGTTTGTTTTTGAGGGTGTTTTGGGAAGTTTGAAGTACCAGAAACAGGTGTATTTCAGGAAAGTAAACATACATGCTGTGACTGAAATTGCTCCACCCAGAAGGAGTGGATGGATTTGCATACAAATCAGCATGTGAGTGTAGGGTAGTGATATATGCAAATGATTGAACATCCATGACAAGTGTAGTCTCTGTGGGAAATCACGGGACACAAGCTGAGCATCTAAGCCAAACGTTTCAGACATTATAGTTGGTTCAGATTACCTATGACTGACACAACTTGTTTTGCACACAACAGGCTAAATGGCCAGACTCTACTCTCTTTATAGGACCTTGAGGGTGCAGAGAAGGTTGTGGGAGGGGACCCACTGAACAGCTGTTATGAGACAGATGGTAGCTTCTCATCAAAGCTATTCAGTGTGTTCTTTAATGTGCACATGGGGCAACAGCTTTATGCCCATTTGATGGACAGCGACCTTTCCAAGCCCATCAGTGTCATCTGCAGCAAGCTACAAAAGAGTATTGATAACAGATATCGGTGAAGTATAGAAGATACCAGGATGAACCTTTTGGCTACCATATTAGCAGCTGGATGCATTTCAGTATTGTCAAATTGTAGGGCTGTGTGGAACTGGTTGATCTACCCAATGTATTACATATGTGGACCACTTTGCAAGTACAGTTGGATGTTATTGGCACCAGTCATCTCAAGTAAGGATTCAGAGTTGTCACACAGGGTCAGGCACTGTCAGACACAACAGCACAGATGAATTGCATGATCTGTCACAATTGGTAACAGACCCATCTGTAATCATTCCTACCATTTAATTAACAATAATTGCTGCCATGGAAGTTCCCATCACAGTTAAGCAGTTTCCAGGAGAATAATTTCAGACTCAATGTCCATTGCATAGACTGACTGTGAATGTGGCCCACTGTTAGACTTGGCGGATCTGTATCGGGTTAGAACTACCAGGAATGAGGAATATCAACATCCTTCATCATTGAAGATACTGCATTTTCCATTCCTCTTTCCAGGTAGCTCTACTACGACTCATGTCCAGCCAATCCTGAGAGTGGCGCACAAAGTCAGTCTACAAAATAAACACCAAGCCCACTTCCCTGCATCTACCAGTTTAGTGGAAATTTTTCTAATTGTGATGGGAAATTCCATAGCAGCAGCTAGAGCTAATTGAATGGTAGCTATGGTTGTGTCTGCTACTACCTGCTGACAATGCTTGACCCTGTGTGATGACTACTTTCGTGAGACAATTGGTGGACAAAGTACAACCATCCATGCATTGCAGCCCACATGTACCAGTACAATAAGTAGACCAACTGGTTTCACATAGCCCTATAATATGACCATGCTGAGATGCACCCAGCTGTTGATATCTGCTATCAACAAACAACTTGCATCACCTGCTGCAGACAATTACATTGTCTGAAATGTTTGGCTGAGCCATTCAGCTTTTGTCCTATGATATTCCACAGGTACTGTATGTTTGACAAGGAAATGTGATTTGCATATATCACTGCCCTGCTCTCACATACTGATTTGCACACAAATCCATTCCTTCTGGGTGGTGCATTTTCAATATCACAGAGTGTATATTATGAAGGGTTGCTATGGGATATACACTGACAGGCTCCTGTCAGACCTCTGTGGCAAGCAGCTGCTTGAGGGCATATTTATTTATTTTATTTTATTGGGTTGTTTTACCTCTAAGCAGCACTTCTTTGCAGACAATGGGTTAAATGGCCAGGTCACAAGGGCTCGGAGAAGGTTGAGAGAAGGGGACCCACTGGACAACTGTTGGGAGACAGATGGTAGCCTCCTGTCAAGGCCATTCAACTTGTTCATTGATGTGCACAGGGTATGGCTCTCCTGCACATGGAGTCATGACTTAACATTCCATCTGACATAAAGTGGCCTTTCCAAGCCCATTGATGTCCCCTACTGACTGAGGGTAGGGCAGGGAAGTTTGTGGAGATAAATCTCAATGCTGGCTGAGGTGGAACTCAACCTGGGAACTGCAGATTATGAGCCTGACCCCCCACTGACTGACACCCCCCCCCCTTTTATTATGAAGGGATTGCATAAATTATTAATAATTATGATTTAAAAGTAATTTAGCGGTATACTTATATAAAGAGCTGTAGCAGTATACTGCTATTGATCTAATGCTAATCTTTTCATTACCATCACAGCCCAACTATAGGTAGGAGGCAGTGAAGAGAAATGAACAGCATTGATTGAACAAGTCTATTTGAACTCTCCACCATTTTTGGCCGGTATGGTAGTGAAAAGGTTAAATCAATGAATATATGCTGTTGCAACATTGTGAGTTGGTAGAGGTACATGAATATGGTTTCAGACATCATCTGGCACAGTACTTTAGTTGGGTGTCAGCCAGCAATGTGTGCTTTTGTAACTCATATATCGGTGGCACTATTTGCTGGCGGCTTATGATTCATCTATTCCGGAAAAATTAACATAAAAATCTGATGTAGATTTTGTGAAAGACATTTAAGGTAAGGGTTTGGGACAGGCACATTGCAGTGAAATGGATAACAGATATTGGTATATGTTTTTAGCTCATTTTCAAAAAAAAAAGCTATTGGTTTCACTTTGTTGTCTGTTCATTTGTAGACATTCAACTTTTTAGTTTTTAGAGATAAATGAAAAATTCTTTTAGGGTTAGATAAGTACTAGTGTAATATTAGGTTTTTCATTTTCCATATCTCCCAACATTTTAATAGTGCATTACTGGTGTATACTTATATAAAATTACTGGTGTAGGGAGCCCCTTATTGGAGGCTAATTTCACCAAACTTACAACACCTTGAACCTTGAATAGTGCATTCTAGTGGTGGAAAATGGCCAAACTGTTTGAAAAAATTACAGATGATCTCTTTATGCTAGAAATTAGGGTCAAGAGTTTTACACTGACAGCAACGATTTACCACTTGAACTGGGGGAGGGGAGAGAACACAACCTTTTTTTTAAGAGATAAATGAAAAAAAAATGTATTTTATAGATGCTAATAAAGTATTACTGTATGCATTTTCTCAATCATCTATCTATTAATTTGAATTTCTATAGTTAGATGGTGCAATTTTAGAGTTTTAATTGCAATTTAGTTAGAGGGTCCAGTTTAATTTGGTGCTTTAAGGTTAGAAAGCATAGACATTCCACCCATATAGCAATGTTTCAAAGCTCTAATTCCACAGGATATTTTCGTTCTTAACTAAATTACCTTACTTTATATTATAAAAGCTGTTTTACAATTTATCCTTTTCTAGTCACATAACACTACAATCCCACTCAGCAATTTTAAATGCTGGACTCATGTTGGAATATTTCTGCATTTTTTTTTTCATTTTTCTTGCATTGTTCTTCATATAATATGACTTGGAAACTTGTTTGGAAGGAAATTTAATTTGGAAGATTGTTTTATTAATATGAAACAGTCTTTCAAACAATTTTCCAAGTCATTTTAAGGAAACTATTAAATAATATGTGATGGCAATGGAACTCATTTTTGTGATAGTCTAGGAAGCATTTAATTTCAGTAGTTAGGAAATGGAAAAGCTCCTTAGTTAGGAAATGGAAAAGCTTCCTTGAAGTACTATTGCAGTTCAAGTTGTCAGAGAACTGCCATGCACTATTTATAATAAAAATAAATACCCCCTCAAGCAGCTGCTTGTCACAGAGGTCTGACAGGAGGCTGTCAGTTTATACACCTAGTAGAAGGTCTAAGAGGATGGCAGGACAACAACACACACATCCATGCCTTACCCGAATCTCGAACCCAGGTTTATTAGATCAGTAACCAAGTGTGGTGAACTGAGTATTTAATAACCACATAAAGTAAATAATAATAAATTACCCCCTCAAGCAGCCACAGAGGTCTGACAGGAGCCTGTCAGTTTAATATGCCATAGAGAAGCTAACAGCATTGGATCACATGATGTTTAATAACCTTATCAGCATTTAGGTGGCAACCATTTGATATGAAGCAATGGAATTCACATTTTGGGATAGTTTTAAGATACATTTAATTTCAGTAAAGGCACTTGGTATTGCACTGACAATTTAACTTGCATACTAATGCTTCACAACATGAACTACCTTTACAACCATACTTAACCTTTCCAAGGTCCCCGACAAACATAGATGTTAACAGAGTCCAAAATGAGAGGGCCAAGACATTTATGTTTGTTTTCAGTACAACAAAAAAAATTGCTTTTTTAAAACTAGAAATTGCCATTTGAAAATTTCTTACATATATCTTTTTTTTAAAAATACATCATTCAAGCTTGAAAAATAATATCTTATTTTTTTATTTGATGCATATTTTATTAAACTACAATATAAGTAATTTGATAAAGCCATCTGATTGCCATATTTTAGAAGTGTTATATGATTTTGCGTTTTTTTGTTGATGTTAATCACTGGAAAATGAAGAAATAAAAAGGAAAAATGACATAAAGCCTATTGAACACTACTATTATCAACAAATTTTTCCTTAACATTTTGAAAATCTCCTAAAAAATTAATAAAAAAAACTGCTATTTTTAAAAAGAGCAAATTTTGGAAGTAATTACAAAGTGCATATCTCTGTTTTCCCCATTTGACACTTTCTTCCTTAGACCTATTTCACTATGCTAGAATTATTATCATTTATCCCAGCATTCTGTATGTCTATCCCGCTCTTCTGATTAAAACTGTAACTAAAAAAGGTTTCATAGCAAGCTTATTCAAGACTGGCTGCAACACACAGTGTCACAGTAGGAGGCAGTAGCAGGTATTCTTATTGCTTGCTCACATGTGCTAGTGTGTAAAGAACCAGCCATCTGCTAAGTGGCTGCATAGCATGTTTACATGGATTAAATGGATATACATACACTATCTTTGTTTTTAAAGTTAGTGTTTCTCATATCCTTTTATAATTAAACCTTAGTTTTAATTTCTGTGGATTTACTTTATTTTCCTAAATTATCCATCATTTAGTCAATAATTATTGACCTTTTGGAGTTGCTTACATTGGATGGCCAGCTTACTTCTTCCCAACCAACATACTTCTTCCCAACAAATTGCATTATAAACTTCTTAAAGCTAGTATTCTATTTCCTTCATTTTTTATAATTAAACTTTAGTTTTCATTTCTGTAGATTTACTGTATTTCTGTAAATTATCAGTCTTTCTGTCGATCGATTATTGTCGATTTTTACAGAGTTATGCCACATCAGATAGCTGTCTTACAACTTGTTGCTGTGGATATTTTATTTAACATCGCATTAGGTTTTATGTTATTTTTCTTTTTTTTTTATTGCTTCATTTCCCAGTAAAAGTTTTTTATTTTGTATCCTTTTCTGAAAATGAATGAGGTCTTGGATATGGAAGCAAAAAGGACTTACTTGGCACGGAAATCAGTCCTCATGTTGGAGGGCAATTTCGGGAAGGTTTTTATCCCCCCCCCCCCCCTTATTAAAATAAAACATCTTTTTTGTAAAATATTTTAATATCAGAAAATCCAGAATTAAATGCTGATTAATTTGGTATATAACATGCCATAATTTCTTTCATTAACTATTTAGCAAAAAAAGTTCTAAAGTTAAATTTTTTTTTTTTTGGCTGATCAAAGTGAAAAAATAGCTGAGTCTCTGGATGTAAACCAGTTTTTCAGGTGAGATCCTGGAATGGTTAAGCAAGTGTGAATCTCTATTCCCTTAACTGGTGGAGCAAACGACATGTAGCCAAGAGATCCACCCATGTTCAAATCAAGGAGATGGATTGATGGCTGTTTTTCACACTTGCCTAATTTGGATTAAATATTTTTTTTTTATTATCTTTACTGTAAATCTTATTAGAATTTTGGAGTTTCCTCTGGAATTCAAAACTCTTTCATATTCATATTTTTCAGAATCATGAGGGTTACATTGATAAAGGATTGTTCTGTAGTGTATTTTCATCTGTGGACAAACAAAAATGAGAAACTGCAGTAAAATGGAAATTAAATCAATTTATATAGGGAAGTCCTGAAGCATTTTAACTCGAAAACAATATAAAGTATGGTGATAATAATCACCAATCAGTATAGGATGCTCATAGTGGTCTGAATATGATAGTAACAAAGCAAACACAGGTAAGCCCTTATAGGCTATGAACAATCTTGAGTATAGAGAAAAAATTCTCTTGAGTCAAGTGAGATACAAAATCATGACCTGATAGCACATTTACCCTTTACTTGTTACTAAGCATATTTTTATTCTTGATTAAGCAACCAGAATCTTCAATTACAGTTAATGAACTCTGATGACATCCCATGATATAAAGTTAACCCTTCCAGTGTCCTGCCTGAAAAACTGGTTTCCATCCAAAGGCCAAGCTATTTCCTCCCTATGCTCAGCCAAAAAAATTTAACTTCAGAGCTTTTTTGACAAATAACTAATGAAAGTAATTACAGCATGTTATCAGCATTGAATTCTGGATTTTCTGAAATATAATATTTCATTTAAAAAAAGACTAGTTTTATTTTAATAGAACTTTTTTTAGAGTCGTGTAGTAAAAAAATGCATCTGGCAACACAAATAAAAATTTATTTAAAAAACTAATACACAGAAATGATTATAATGCACATGAGTAGAAAGGCTAGTTATTCCTAAATAATAATAAAAAAAAATTTTGTTTCAAGTAAATATTTCTCTCGTTCTGTAATTTTTTTCTCTGTACCATATTTTGAGAAAATTCCAAGCTTTTATCCAATTGTGCTGAGTCAGACACAAGTCAACTTTAGATTTTTTTTTTTAAATAACCAATCAACAGAAATAGGTCATTGGGCAGCGAAGCCACCAATTACTACCATCAAATATGTAGTGGCTTGGATGCCCAACTCCTGATAATAGATGGCGCTTACTGGTGGATCCCAGTAAGGACAATCAATTTTTTTCAACTCCTTTTTTCAAGTGTTCCTTGTCTACATGGACTTTTCCTGTGATAATTTATTACTGAATAATTTATATAATGCTGTGAGCATGAGTGAAAAATATTACTACCATCAAATATGTGGTGGCTTGGCTGCCCAACTCCTGATAATATATGGCATCACTGGTGAATCAAAACATGAAAGCTTATACACTGAAGAGCCAGAGGGAAAAGCCGCGAACTGCTGGCAGGGTGTGGTCCGACCACTGCTCATCAGTGCTAGAGGTGAGCGAAGGCTATCCTGTATGGTATGAGCCAACAGAAAGGATACTGTAGCACAAGTCACCCACAATTTGAATGCTGGTAATGGGAGTAATGTGTCACAACACACGGTACATTGAACCCTGCTGAAAATGGAGTTGCATAGCCGCAGACTGCTCTGTGTCCTCATGCTAACCTTGGTTCACTGTCGGAAGCACCTACAATGGGCATGTGAGCATCAAAACTGGACCTTGAATGATTGGAAGAAGGTCATCTGATCCGATGAATCACATTTCCTATTGCACCATGTGGATGGTCAGGTAAATGTGCATCATTTACCTGGGGAAGTGTTGGCACCAAGATGCACCATTGGATGAAAACAAGTCGGTGGAGGAATACTTTAGACAGTGTTTTGCTGGGAAATCCTGGGTCCAGTCATTCATGTGCATGAAACTATGATGTCTACCACCTACCTAAACATCATTGCAAACCAGTACATCCTTTCATGGCAATGGTATATCCATCTAGTAGTGTCTTCTTTCAGCAGGATAATGTGCCATGCCACACTGCCTGGATTGTTTGAGAATGGTTCGTGGAACATGAGAAAGACTTCCAGGTATTGCCCTGGCCTCCAAATTCCCCAGAGATCAATCCAATTGAGCATCTGTGATTTGTGTTGGAACAGCATATCCGATCTGTGGCAGCTCAACCACATAACTTATAAGAATTAAAGGATCTGCTGGTAATGTGTTAGTACCAGATACACATAACTTATAAGAGTTAAAGGATCTGCTGGTAATGTGTTGGTACCAGACGCCTTTAGAAATCTTGTAGCGTCCATGCCTTATTAGGTCAGAGCTGTTTTGGTGACCCATGGAGGACCAACATCATATTAGGCAGATGGTCAAAATGTTTTGGCTACATAAGTGTATGTCACTTATTTAGAGAGTTGGTCAGCTCCTCGGTGGTCTAGCAGTTAAGATGCCTGGCATGCTTCTGGGAGACCTAGGTTCGAATCCCAGTCAGGACAACCAATTTTTTTCAACTCATTTTTTCAAGTGTTCCTTGTCTACAGGACTTTTCCTGTGATAATTTATTATTCTTTTTTTTTAGCATAACTTGCTTTATAAATTTAAAATGTTAATTATGTTTTTATTTGTTGAAGGAATTATGAACAGATTGTGAAAGTGCATCAGAGTCAACCAGGAGAAAATCCCAGTAAAGTTAGTGATGAAATAAAGTTTCAAGTGGTAAATGTATTTTTTTCTCTAAATTTTAGATCCTCCCCCCCCACACACACACAAATAAATACACAGTCATATCAGAATAATATGACCACCTACCATACATATACTACGGTAGATGGTCATACTATTCTGATATAACTGGGTGTATGTACTTAAAAACTATATTTTTTCTTCTAAACATCTAGTAAAAGTATATGAAATTAACAATGTATAAGTATTATGCTTCTTAACCCAGGAGTTAATATGCACAATATTTTAGTTACCAAATATGCATTTTTAAACATCAATAAACCATCAACTTCCTGCACATGCCTTGAGTGTTATGCTTTTTGCTGTCAAGATAAATTCCAATACTAGACAACTTCCTCCAACTGTAGACAATGCCCTCTATGGTGACGTTTTTAGCATCTTTTGCTCTTCACCCAGCATGAGGGTCATTGAACAACAATTGCAAACTGCCCTGAACAGTCTCTTGGTTTGGACGACAGCCAATAGCTTTCAGTCGGCGTCCCCCCCCACCCCCCAGAGAAGACCTCTTGCATGCACTTTTGCCTCAAGAATAGTCATCTGGAAACTGAGCTGCTGCTTGGGGGTACCACTATTCCAGTTGCGGCAGAGACCAAGTTTCTTGGTTTCATCTTCAAACAAAAATTGACCTTTCACCCAGCATGAGGATCATTGAACGACAACTACAAACTGCCCTGAACAATCTCTTGGTTTAGATGACAGCCAATGGATTTCAGTTCTCCCCATAGAAGACCTCTTGCATGCACTTTTGCCTCAAAGGTAGTCATCTGGACACTGAGCTGCTGCTTGGGGGTACCACTATTCCAGTTGCGGCAGAGATCAAGTTATTCAGTCTCATCTTCAACCAAAAATTGACCTTTTTACCCCACATGTGCCATCTCAGGTCCAAGTGCTCATGGGCACTGAACATCCTCAAGGTTCTCTTGTGGAGAGTGGACCGTGTTCTTTGCTCCACCTGTACCGTGCACTTGTCTGGTCAAAACTGGACTACAGATCCCTGGTGTATGACTCCACCCAGGATTTGGTGCTGAAAGTCCATCGGCAGTTATTCCTGCAGTACACTTCAAAATTACAATCCCTGCTGGGCCATTCCACTTGGGACTACATTTTCAGTCCTAAGTAGGAACTGCTTTACACGAATCGCCCAACTGCCTCTAATCTTTTCAGTTTGCGTGTCCAAGGCTACCTTAGAGACATCAGTCTCAATAGTGTTACCCAGTCAACAGCCAAGCCACTTCCACTGTGGCTCACTGTTTCCCCTTCCTGCAACTTTTCTCTTTTTAGGATTGGGAAGGCCATTACACCCGACTGCATGTACCAGCAACTCTTTGCAAGTCACCTTGCTCAGCACCCAGACTTCTTGCCCATCTTCCTAGATGGCTTGAAGTGTGGCACATCAAGCCATCTTCATAGATGACTTGAAGTGTGGCACATCAGTGAGACTGGCCATGATCTTCACTGATACTATCATTGCAGACCAGTCCCACAGCAGTGTTCCATCTTCGCTGCAGAGTTGCATGCTATCAGCCTTACCTTGGACAACGTAGGGGTTAAGCATCATCATTGGTGTTTATTTAGCTGATTTGCTTAGCTTGTTACAAGCTTTGGTTTCGTTGAAGCAACTGTTCTATCAGCAGCTCCATCATCTGACAGCCACAACCACCCTTCTCTTCTATTGGGTGTCCGGTCACTTCGGGATTAAGGGAAATTACTTGGCAGACATTGATGCCAGGTAGACCACGCCCATGTCTGACGTACACTTCCAGCAGTGTTTTTCCACCAAACTCCAGGCACAGTGGCATCAGTATTGGTTGGAACAGATTAGTAACAAGCTTTTCAAGATCAATCCTGTTGTCAAACAAGCATCTCACTCGCCATGTCATGTGCTTCCATAGAGGGTGGAAGGGAGCCTGGACCAAAGAATGAAGGGCTTCTTGTATCTGGAGCTGAGTCATTACTGCTGCCACTTAGCTCCATATACATGTTCTTCTATGAAATGTGCTTACATTGGGCAATGCAGCAAACTGGTTGTTGGTAGTCTAGGATCGAATTATCTCTGCACATGTGTGACCTGTGGCTTTTTAGCATATTGCTTCTGAATGACAGCGGATATGATCTGGAATTTCAGGTACATTGAATGCTTTTTTTTCTCCTTCAGCACTCTGATATATTTGCTACTCCAAAAAAAATGTTAGTAAAAGCTTGATTTGTAACAATATAGTAATAGTTTTCCAAATGCAATCTTCCTTACCAGATGCACGTGGTTTACCTTAAGCCTTGCCGCCATGTTGGCAGTTATGGCAGGCGATGACTTGTAATGTGTCAAGCAGTACTTGTTGCTATTTCCTCTATAATTGTAGGGTTAATTCCAGAAGTATATTTAGCATTAATAAATGACTGATGCTTTCATGATTAGCAGTTAAGTAAACTTTCGTTATCATAAAGCTATGCTTGTTGCGTACTTCGGTCTGTTCATATTGCGTACTCCGGTCCTGCTCCTGCCGTGGAAGAGTGCTTGTCGTGTGGCACAGTGAGCACTGGCATGCTGTGATTCCAAGGAGTTTTCCTGTTAGTCTTCCTCGCCACAATCTCTTTTTGCGTTGATTGCTTCAGATTTTTGATTGAAAATTTCAGATGAATATTGCAATGATATATTATTGATAGAAATATGAAATTTTGGTGGTGGAATGTGAATGTCATGCAGTTTCAATTGGAAACAATAAAAATGATAATTAGAAAACTCTATTTTAATTTGATTGGTACTAATGAAATATAATTCACATTTTTCAAACACCTGTTAGTTTTAATATCTATATCTTTACTGATCACTAATTACGAAACAGTAGAGCTGCTATGTAGTTTTACAAATAATATGTATAGAATAGAAATTTGAAAAATTAGTTATAGTTTTTAAGAGATAATTCACTGACAGAAATAATCTATCCACTTTTCTGAGAGAGGTGTGGAAAATACAATTTTTTAGATTTAAGAATTAAAAGGCAAATGCCTTTATGTTGTATAATTGTTAATAAAATACTGTTTGCATTTTCCCTATCATCAGTTAGCTCGAATTCAAACTTTTAAGGAATGAAATAATAGGTAAAGGAAAAACTTCATTCTCTTTGAAAACATGATTCTCACGTGTGCCAGAGGTGATTTACCTTCTTCCAGTTATTTTATAGGTCCTATACTCATTGTTGTCTTTCTATTTTACAATTGTTGACACCTTTTACCCTAGTTTATGCATTGTTTGTTTCCCATTTTCATTGCTTTCATCCTCTTTGTATGTTGCTTTTAACTTTGGTTGTGGATTTCTGTGAATTTTATCAGTTTATACTTTTACTACTAAATCATATTTGGTGCAATATGGCCTTAGTTACCATTGCACCATAAAACCCCAAACAACCAAACCTGCACATTCCTACTCAACTAACTGGCTTTAAATGTTCTCACTGTATAGATGTCAAAAAGGTCTTGCTTGTGGCAGTGTAGGAAAAATTATGAGCAATCCAAAGGACCATAGCACTCCTAAAAGCCAGTAAAATCCATTTTTACCAGGTTTTTGTTTTTCTTCCTTCCATTGTAGCATGATACATTTTTTAGATTAACATTCAGTTTTGATTAACTTATTTTTTGACAGAATTCAAAATACCCTGAAGTTGTTTATAAAACCTATCATATGCTCATCAGGTTCTTCAGTGGAACATAACAGATAACATCCAAGTCTTTAATCCTTGTTTTAAATTTTGCTGTAAGAAATCATTTATGAATTCATATTGTAGAAGAGCATAATTGGCATTTCTGCTGAGAATCAGACCAATGCATGTAGGTGCTTCCCATCCTCCTGTCCTTAAAAGAGAAATTTAAGATTATTTTTAAATATCTGATCATTGCTTGTCCATCTGGCCTCTTGCAAGCATAGAATGCTTGGGCTGTAGTGCTAGAATTCCTGTATGAAGGACAGAGTCCTCAGATTCCACATTATTACAGAAAGTAAATGTAAGTGGGATTTTTAAAGAAACTAGGTGTATTGAGAGAGTAGCACCAGCAATATTGAAAAACACCTTAATCAAACACAGTTGTAGATTTTTTTCTCAACAGAATCCCACCATGAAGCAAGTTCAGGATTCATAATCATGCTCAAAGCGATTAGATAATCTGATGGGTATGGTCGAGTGGTTAGCACGCTTGGCTACTGATTTAAGGGACCTGGGCTCGAGCCCTTGGTAAGGCATGGTTGTGTGTGTTGTTTTTCTGCTGAGGTCCTGCCATCCTCATAGACCTTCTACTATGGCATATAAACTGACAGGCTCCTGTCAGACCTCTGTGGCAAACAGCTGCTTGAGGGGGTATTTATTATTATTATTATAAATGGTCAGCACTAAGACTCTGTGTAGTTTACCACTCTTTAGCAGTGTGTAAAAGAGAAAGTGGCCGTAAGTGACTAGATCAATAGACACAAACTGCAGCCCTTCCCTTTGTTCTCCTTCAGAAGAGAATATTTCTTTTGAAAGAAACTGATAGCCTGCACCATGAGAAGGTGGGGTCAGATATTAGGTGCTATGCCCACACAGTTCTGTGTACTATCACAGGGAATTGGCACAGTGCTTTCCCTCCAGTGTATGACTACTATTATTTACTGGCCATCCCCTCTATGACTCTATATAATAAGAGTGTTTGTGAGATTATATGAAGAATAACAAGCCAAAACAGCATTCTTCGTTGGACTGAAATTAAAGTTCAGGTGGCAGAGTATAAGTTATACATTGGATAGAAGGATGTCTATTAGTGCCATGTAATTATTTCTGTGTTTTGGATGCTTTGCATTGTAATATAAGACATGGTTGTTGCTTTGCAAAGGGACCTTTGGTGATTGTTTAGGTTTTTGAAGGTATTTGGAAGTACTAGTCAACATTAACTGTTATACCATGCTCCAAGAACTTATTATTTTCATTCTCCATTTGTACCAGAAAATTATTGCTGAGATGTTTTGCTTCATTTCCCACCATTCTTATTTTTACCATTGCTTCCTGGTATATTCATTTACATTTTCTTGGCCTATTGCTTTCTTTCCAAACCTAACTGAATGTGTTTTAGAATGCCACTGCTGTTTATATCTACCTAAGGTAGGAATTGCATCACTGCATTCTATTGAAATATCAGTGATTTGCCTCTGTGTTGAACAGGGAGTTTCTTTCTCCTAATAGCTGTCCAGTGGATCAGTAGCTTCCCTACCCTTCTCTGAGCCTTTGGAGTGTGTGACCTGGACCTTTAGCCCATTGTGTGTACAAAAGTGCCACTCAGATGTAAAACTACTCAAGCCTTTGTGTTGATATGTTCCACTGTCTGACAAAAATGATGTGACACAATGATCTCAATTCAATCAACAGTGTTCAGATGATATTGGAATGTTTCAGTCTTTATCAAAGAAGGAAAATAACTACCTGCACCATGAGAAATTCAGAGGTGGGTAGAGAAGGAAGTACATTTGACTTCTAATAGGAGATGAAGGCCTCCTATCAAGGTCATCCAATAACATGCACAGGGGTGGTTCTACAACAGATGGAACCATGACTTAATTTTCCATCTGATGCCTGGCTGCCTTTCTAAGCCCATTAAGCGTCCATGTTTTACATGATACATTATATATGTGTGAAGTACAGGTTAAATTGTTTTACTTCTGAATGGCATTTTTTTTTCTTTTGCACAAAATTGTTTGAATGTTCAGGTTACAAAGACTCCAAGAGAAAGTGATATTAACAAATAGGCAAATAATAAAAATTGTTAATACAAAAATTATAAAATATTCCAGCACAACTAAACTAGTAGAATTTCAGTACTAATGCATTATTATAACTCATAATATTTTTTAGCATTAAAAGTTTTTAATTGTGCATGTATTTTACCTTCCTAACTGAAATATATTTCTTACTGCATATGTATATCTATACACTGAGATGCTAGTTTATTAGAGACATCTACCTGGTAGTATGTGCATCTCCTTTGGCCTTCTGAACAACCCAAGTTCATCAGGGCATGGAACTTACAAGATTCTGGATATGTTGTATAGGAATATTGTATCATGCAGAAATGATTGTGTTGTGCTGTTACTGCAAATTGGATGGCAGCACATTCTCACTGCAAACAGCCCTTACCACCTCATCCCAAATATGTTCAATAGGATTTAGATCTGGGATCAAATAGGATTTAGATCTGGGATTAGATCTGGAAATAAAGCAAGGAAAACTTGTTGCCATGTTCCTTGAACCATTCAGTGATGATACATGCCTTGTGAGCAGGTCCATTATCTGTTGAACATATCCATCTGAGTGAGAATAAACTGTAGTCCTTGAAGGTATGAACTTGGTCAGCAGCAATGTTCAAATATGCCATGGCCATCAGATGTCCTTCAATGGGTATCAGGGGGCCTAATGTGTGCCAAGAAAACAGTCCCCACACCATCACACTGCCACCACCAGCCTCTACTGGTGGCACCAAACAAGATGGCTCCATGGCCTTGTATGTTGCTAGAATAAATTCTGATTGTTCCATTAGCATGATGCAAAAGGAATCTTTATTGCATCATACTAATGCAATCATCTTGGACCTTTAGGCAATAGATTCCGACCAGGCTATCTTTTTCCAGTTCTCAGTAGTCAGTGTTGATGCTACTGGAGATGCACTTTCATGTTCTTCTCTGGCAGCACCAGCACTCGACAAAGTTGGCATCTGTTGTAGCCCATTTGCTACAAGGTCTGATACATGGTGCATTTGAAGATGACCTTCTGTACATCAACGTTTAATATTGCTGTGTTTTGCCTGGTTGTGGCCTATCTATTCGCTTACATGATTCTCAGCAGTCTCTGACCCTTCTGATCCACAAGCTGTTTTCCTCCACAGGATTTCTGATCACTGGTAGTTTTTTGCACCATTCTTGGTAAAGCATTGAAACGGATGTGCATGAATAGCCCAGCAGGATGGCCATTTGGGAGATGCTAGAACTGGCAATTCTAGCACTACTCATTTTGTTCATTCTGATGCTCAATCCAACTCTAACTGATGTTTGAAAAGCTGGTCTGCCTGATTTATGCTGCACACCGCAGTCACGTGATGTATCACATGTTGGGATGAACCATTTATATGACGAGGGATGGTGTACCTAATAAATTGGCATCTCGGTGCATATTAGCATATATAATTTTGATATTGCAGTATTTCTTTTCTTTATATTATAAAAACTTTTTTATATATTTTACAGTTTCAAGCTATTTGTGATTCCCTTTTCCAATCCTTTAACTCGTCCATCTCAGTTGCCAACTTTGCAGAATTATCAGCATGTGTTTTTAGCTGGCTGGAAGAATACTGCAAGCCTCAAACACTCCAGGAAATGGTAGTGTCTTTGTTATGTCAGTTGAATAATCAAATATCCTAGCCTTTCTTTGTACATATTATATGAAAACAATTTCCCATGTATCATATTCCATCATGAATTGTAAGAACATATAGTGCTTCATGTTTCATTCTTGTTGCAACAGTTCATTTTGATTACTGTGATACCAAATATCCATTTTGTGCAATAGTTGAAGTATTCATATAAGGATACTAAATTGGTAAGTTGAAGTATTCATATTGGATACTAATTGGTTTCAATAATTCCTGTCATGACAGGCATCATTGAAATTTCTTTACATAGCACTGTACAGGTACATTTCACTCATTCTTTTTTGCTGTTTAGTCTATTCTGCAAAGCTGGAAAAATATCTGCAATTTCTATGTAAAGCATAACTTTTAGCCCAAAAATGGCAAAATTTTATTGACATAAGAAAGATTATTATGAAAGATCAAAGAAAATGTAACTCCTTTTACTACTAGGTGCATCAGTTCTTGAGTACAATTTATGCTTAAAATTTGCGAATGTCCTCCGATCTTTTAAATAAAACTGCTTAACAGTGGGAAATTAAGGTTTACAATTCACACATAACCAAGAATCCTATTAAGAAATGGTTGAACTAGAGTTTTTCACTGTTACATCTTTAGATGGATATCACAAAGCATAGAATGCTTTTAGATAATGTTGATTTAATATTTGCTATAGTACTGTATTGAGTGAATTATGAATTTACAGTTTTTAGTAATACTTAGCATACACCTGTCAGTACCCATGGCTTGGAAAGGCCACAGTCCATCGGATGGGACATTAAGCCGTGGCCCCCAGTGCAGGAGAGCCATACCCTGTGCATGTTACAGAACATACTGGATGACCTGGACAGGAGGCTATCGTCTTTCTCCTAATAGCTGCCCAGTTCATCGCCTCTTAAACTTCTCTGAGCCTTTAGGGTCATTGTGACCTGGCCATTTAGCCCATTGTGTGTGCAAAAAAGTGTCACTCAGAGGTAAAACAACCTAACTTCTTGGTTCTCCTGATTTCTCCCAGTTTTCAAGCTTGTACTATTTCTCCTACCCTTTTTGTGTTAATCGATGTAGTAAATTATTTAAATTTTAGTATCGTTATGAAGAAGTTTTTTTGTCTGATAGTAGTCTTTTCTTTATGTATGTTCAAATGCTTATTAGCATGTGATACATACAAATGTGGGCTTCCAATCAATTAACAGGTTCAGCAATCTCTTTAATGACAAATAGATATTTAAGCAAAAAAAGGAGGGGGATTAAATGACATATTAATTTTTAATTAAGAAATGCTGTTAAACTTTAAATTGAATAATTTTGAAATAAAACTGTGGTTGCAACCTTGCTCACCAAACCAGCAAAAATAACAACCTGCTGCCATGACTGCATCACAATCCTGTGTACAGACGAAAGAGACTTGAATCAACTTAGCAGTACTATGCAATATTATACTCAACTGGGACTTTATTTTGCTCCGCTTGCTTTGCTTCTTTTATTGGAATGAAAAATGTTTTGTGGATAAGATGATAAATATATTTTTTTTTTATTTTATGCTGATGTATTCTTTCAAAGAAAGTATCAGTGATCAAGGATCATGAATTCTATATAAAGGTTTACAGTAAAAGTTTGAAATGCAAGGTACAACTGGAAGTTCTTTACTTTTTTACCATGAAGCATATTTGGAACCCTTATTGCAGAGAACTTCTGACTGATTGTTAATTGATCAAAAGAATATTTAGTGGAAAAACTTCTACAATTCATATATGGTTGCAAAATGAAAAACCTACTGCTTCTAAAAAGAAGACTTAGAACTAAGTAGAACCTCTTCCTCATATTGAGTTAGTAAAGTTTGTGCCACATATGAAAAAATACCATAACTAAAAGTCCCTGATTATAATGGATTAGTAAAGTTTTAATATAAGCTTTACTAATTCATTACAAGTCAAGTTTATTCAATTCTGATGTTGTTTTTTTTATAATGTTCTGAAGTCTTAATTTATTGTGAAGAAAGTGTTTAATCTTGTTTTTTTTGTTTTTCTTTATCATGCAACAGACAAATTCTTTGCCATACTAATTTGTATTACTGTTACATGAAGAAACATTGTCCATCAGTGTTTTAATAATGTGTCATGAAACAAATGTAAATACTTTCTGTTCTACCATATATTTAACTTCTGTTGAAGTATCAGTGTGCAAGGCATTACTTTCCAAAGGTTTTCAGTACATAATCAAATTGAAACAGGATGAACATTATATCTTTCATACTATATGCTGATGAGATATTCTAGTATCACAATGGCAAAGGCATAATTTAAATTATTTTGCTTAAATGAAAAAAATGCAAGGATAATATGTGATGTCCAGAAAGCTGTAAGAAAATTAGTTTCTTATAAATTAAAGAGAAATATAGAGAGAGAGAGTGCCTGTTCACGTAATTTCTTATTGAACATAATTTGCTGTTCTGACTATGAAGACCTGTTATTTAGGAAATAGTGTCTGTGGTTTGAAGGCACTAAGAAATATACACAATCATATAGAATAATATGACCACCTACCATAGTATATGTATGGTAGGTGGTCATATTATTCTGATACGACTATGTAGATGTGCACAGAGAAAAAAAAAAAATACAAGTGAGGAATTAAAAGCAGTAGTACAGACACTGAAACAAAGATCATTTTCAACTATTACCAATGGCAGTTGCAAAACTTTTTTTTTTCACTGAATTGATTTTGGGAAATATTGTCCAGGTTTTAAATTTCAGCTTTGATAGTTTTTTTACATAACAAAAAGTTCACATTTGAAATGTTTGCATTGTTTAGCTTATTCTCATGAACAGTTCTTTTCACACTGATGAACATCATAAATATAAAAATTTATTATATTAATCTTAATATATCAATATTTAAAGTTTAAAATGAGTACTTTTAAGCAATATTTTAATAATTATATGCAAGCCAACTAGCAATCCCAGAATACAGATATGTCCAATAAGCTAACACTTATTTGGCATATTTCACTAAATATTGACAACATCTTTAATCACATATTACAAAGCCTGCAGCCATGGAATTATGAGCACATCACAACAAATAACTATGAGTAATCCTGCGACTTGTAACTAGTGGATGATTTGAGGATGAGAATGTTGTTTCTTATTGCCATAGTTGGGTTATTTACAGTATTGTTAATTAGCTGAATTTTGTTTCTGAGAGGATGGAATTGCAAATCCCATACACTGCCTATGAATTTATTTACTTTTTTTATTATTTAACTATTATCTAAAATTATGAACACTTTAGATTTCATGTTCCAATTGTCTATCCATCACCCTACTAGTTCAATGTAGAGAAATTGGCATTTATGATTTCTACAAATAATGTATTTATATATTAGATTTTAGATTTCTGCTGAAAATCATCATAGAACAAATAGTTCTGTTTTGTACCATGTAGAAGAAAGCTTTGTGTACTGAGTATTGCACAATATATATATTCTAAATCATACATAAAAAGTCTCCAGAATACTGATAATTTAAATTTTCTCACTTATAAGCTTGAAATGTTTGCTGCTGTGTTGAATGTATGTATTTTTCAATTGAGTGAAAACCACAACGTAAACAAATGAATTTAGCATTAGGAGCCAACTTTATGTTCACCCTATTACATTATGCACAAATGAATAGAAATATGAAAATTAAATGACTATGTTTTTGAATGTCAGAAAATGTTTTCTTAGATCCTGAAATTAAAAACATTAGTTACTTGAATGCAAACTCAAATTTGTTGTTATTCCCTTTTATGTGTACTTATAGAGTTGTTTCTTTAGTTCTAATACTTTCTGTTTTGAATGCTTTAAGTATTGTATGGGTTAAATAGAATTATTCTGTTAAAAAAATCTACCATAACAGACACCAATATTTGAGCCAGTATTAGTACTGTCTTCATCAGAGTAATATATTTCAGTTTCATATCTCATTCTCATTTGGACATATAGGAGAGAGAGGAACCCTAGAAGCAACCCCTAGCTTTTACAGCCCTTCTCATAGACGGACATTCCCTACTAAAACCGAAGTCACGCCTCAGTTAGAGCTAACTTTATAAGAAAAAATTTTTGCAATTCTTTTTATATTCAAATCATGAGTACTAATTGCACAACAACATAAGTGTTCTTGATGACAATTAATTCTAATGGTCTAAATAATTTTTAACCATCTTTTTTGTGCAATGAATACAATACCTTAAACATACAGTTGGTTATCTGTTATTCTACTGAGAAAAGTGATTTGCAGAGGTAATAAGCTTGTTCCAAAATACTGAAATGCACAGTATGATCAAAAGTATCCATACACCCCTTCTGAGTAGTAGATTTGCCCCATATATATGCCAAAGCCATGGCCCAAACAGCTATAAAAAGACACACATGGCCTGGCAAACATCATAGACATGCATGAACTGGAGAATGGGCCATGAGGCAGAGCTCAGTGACTTTTAGCATGGCAGTCGTAGGATGCCACCTTAGCAAAAGTCGGTTTGGGACATTTCATCCCTGCTGCTGCCCTGTGCAACATACGTGCTGTTATTGTAAAGTGGAAACACCTAGGAGCAACAACAGTGCAATCGTGACTTTGTAGGCCATGTAAAATGACAAGAGTGGGACCGCCAAGTGGTGAAGCAGGTGGTGTGACCAAATTACCTGTCCTTGGTTGCAACACTCACCACCGAGTTCCAAATTGCCTCTGGAAGCAATGCCAGCAGCATAAAAGTTTGTCACAAGCTGCAGGAAAGGGTTTCCATGACCAAGCAGCCACACACAAACCTGACAACAACAAGATCAATGCCAAGCATTTGTTGAAGTGTATAAAGCACAGCGCCAGTTGGTTGGAATGTGTAAAGCATATCCCCAGTGTACTCTTGAGCAGTGGAACTGCATTCTCTGGAGTGGTGAATCACACTTCACCATCCGGCAGTCCAGCGGATGAGTCTGGGTGTTGCAGATGCTAGGTAAATGCTACCTGCCTAACTGTGTTATGCCAGCTGTGAGGTTTGGTGGAGGAGGCATCATGCTATGGAGCTGTTTTTCATTGGTTGGGCTATGCCCCCTAGTTACGATGAATGGGACTGAATGCTGCAGCCTATAATGATTCTTCACAATTCAGTGAAGACCCTTTCCTTTACCAATATGACAGTGCCCCCATCTACGAAGCGAAGACCATTCAGGAATGGTTTGATGAGATAGGTGTGGAAGAATTTGACTGGCCTTCACAGAGCCCTGATCTCAACCCCTTGGAACATCAACTGCAAGACAGGCTGAATTGTCCCGTCATCAGTGACTGCTTACTAATGCTCATGTGACAGAATGGCAGACAATTCCTGCACCAATGTACTAGTGGAAAGCCTTCCCCACAAAATGAAGACTGATAGCAACAAGGGGGGGAACAACACAATATTAATTCCTTTCCTCTCACTGGAAGATTGTGGATGAGTGAGTCTCCGGATACTTTTGATCATGTAGTGTAGCTCTACGGTGATGTAAAATATGATCACAGTGATGATGGATCAGTATAAGAAACTTGTAGTGCTATTTTTAAAGTCTTGTACACTATTTTTTGTACTGCAACAGGTTAAAAAATGAAGATTGGTCGTGAAATATCCAAGATAGGGAAAAAAGTAATGCCAAACATATAGGGTGATTCAAAACTCTTGGGCCAAACTTTAAGGGTGATAGAACACACCTAAACAAGCACTTTTTGTCATACAATGCATGGTCGGATCTCAAGTGGTGAAGCGCTAGAGGGCGCTTTCCAGTGAACACTTATAAGCGCATGTTTTCGCACCCGTCATTTCTACCGTGGATTGCAGAACGGATGAATTGTTTCACGAATCAGGAGAAAGCGTACATGCATTTCACGTACGGAGCTGCGGACGGGAATGCGAAGGAAACCCAAAGACTACCGGAAGCGCTCTCTAACCAGACGCATGCCTGATCGTAAAACCTTTCAGTGGCTTCCCTCGCATTCCCGTCTGCAGCTCCGTACGTGAAATGCATGTCCGTCTTCTGATTCGTGAAACAGTCAATCCGTTCTGCAATCCATGGTAGAAATGACAATGAGTACGAAAACCAGCGCTTATAAGCGTTCACTGGAAAGCGCCTTCTAGCGCTTCACTGCTTGAGTTCCAACCATGCATTGTATGACGAAAAGTGCTTGTTTAAAGGTGTTCTATCACCCCTTAAAGTTTGGCCCCAGAGTTTTGAATCACCCTGTATATTAATTAACAGCAAATTGGCTAGTTCTGTTAGGAATACCAGGTCATATAGGGGAGCTGAAATTGGATCTGACCATTACCTTGTTAAAAGTGTCTTGAAACTTAAACTTAAAAAGCGTTCTGCTAGGGTTAAAACATTTACCTTGAATTCTGAAGCTCTGAAAGACCCAGTTATAGCTAAAGCTTACCATGAAATCATGGTTTACCTGCTACTGATGTTGAAGAAGAATGGGACCTTTTTAAACATGCTTTTTTAGAAACTAATAGTACTCTTTTAGGAAAAAAGGAGCAGAGAAGAATTTGAGTCATAAGGCACTTCACCTTATTTCAGAAAGAAAACTGCAGGAATGTCCTTAATACCCTACTAGTCCTAATAGAAAGCATTATAGAGACCTTAATAAAAGTAAAAAGGATCAGGTAGCTGCTTTCAATCTTTGGCTTGATTTACTCTAGATAAGTTTTTTGAATATTAAAAGGTATTATACCTCTCGAATTTTTATTTTCTCCCTCGTCGCTCCTCATGAGGTTAGCTTTAGGCCCTTCAAAAAGCATTTTCCACCTGAGTCTTGTCGCCACAATACTACGAGGAAAAATGATTTTGCGATTTTTATTTCAGTGCGGTTAATTAGTATATAAAGTTTGAAGAGAAACTTCAGATTGCTGTATATTTTCTCTTTATCAGTAAAAATATTCCAATTTTTTTTTTGTTTGATGTTAAATATTAATAATGAATGCTTTTAAAAAATCTCGACTCTTAATACGTACCTGTAGTATGAGATTTTCGACATCCAAAAAAGGCCCATACTGAAGGCAATTGCAATGATGAATCCTCATATTTTATCAGTAGTTTATACTGAACTACCTGTTGCGACTTTTTTAACCACTATCATTTTCGCTGAATTCATATTTGTTAGTATTGACCCGCAGCATGTCAACATTGTCGTCTGTAAAAAAAGAAGTTTAAAATAATGGATAGCTAATGATAAAGAAGATAGTTCAAGAATAAAGTCCACAGAAGATTCATAATGATTAACAAAAACTGCATCGTTGATAACTGCCATTTGTTAAATTTATTGAGCTTGACATTGTCCTTGTGATCAAGTGGTTTACACGTTTCGCTTCAAGTTTATGGGACTTAGATTCGAGACGAGACCCTATAGGTATGGTTATTTTCTTTCTGCTGAGATCTCGGCTTCGTTATTACGTCTTAAATCGACAGGCTCTTATCAGACCAGTGATAAACAGCTGTTTGAGAGGTATAAAAAAAATTATCAGCTAAGAATTTAAATCTAGTCTTTTTTCATCATTTGCATCCCTTGGAATTTAACCTTCAGTATCAGAATTGATAGCATATGTATGCATACTAAGCCGTCCCGAGGCCGAGTGGTTAGCGCGCTTGGCTACTCATCTATGGGACCTGGGTTCGAGCCCCAGGTAAGGCATGGATGTTTGTTGTTTTTCTGCTGAGGTCCTGCCATCCTCATAGGCATTCTGCTCAGATCCTCTATTGACAAGCTCCTGTCAGACCTCTGTGGCAAGCAGCTGCTTTTTATTATACATATTAAATACTCGAGCCGTTTCAGATTACCAAATATCACAATCGTTACAATAAAAAGAAATAATTATCAACTTATGATAAAAATGTTTTTCCTTAGAAGCATTGATAAAATTATTATCAGCTTTTTAAATACACCAAACAATAAATTTGATATAAAATTAATGCTATAGCATGATTTGGGTTCTGCTTTAACGAACAATGCTGTGGAACTGAAAGAAAAAGCCCAGCAGAGCTTAAAATATGCATTAAAGAAATGCAAGGTTACTCTTCTTGGAACCTTTTATCAGAGTGAATTAAGGCTAGCAGAGAACAGAAAGAATTCTGCCAGGTCAACTAGAAGAGTGGCGTTGTAGTTTACAATTAGCGGCTAACTCTTAAGGGGGAAAGGGTTTGGGATGCAATGGTCTTCTGCATATCGGGCTGCGATCGTATCCAAACCACATGCACGCACTATCAACCAAATAGTTGCCATTTTCACTCTGGTATTAGCGTTACAGAATTGTTAAACATTTATCATTAAGGTGAAGACTGTCTATATTGAGGTCAAATCATATGTAAAGTTAAGCGTGCCAACAAATGCGTATATCACGTGTAAAAGTGAAATGATTAATTTTTCTACTGCAAGAATGGCCAACTTATAGTATCCGAGACAAGAGTGAAAAGCTAGATGACATTGCTTGGCACACAAGAGCGCTCAACAAAATAATAGTGCAACTTTTTTTTGACCGAAGTCACTCTTTTCCTACCTCATTTTGGATGCGGAAACTGCAATTTCGCGAGGAGAAATTTCCGTATATCATGTAATCATTGATTAAGCTTTATAAATTTTAAAGGCTATTCCAAATCTCTGATAAATGTTATATTTGGCTTCTGAGTTTAAAATATGCAAGTTGAGTATTCAAAATTACAGTACGAGTGAAATGTTAACTTTCCTTTCAAAACAAATTTCTTTAAGTACTAAAATAATTTTAAAAGCATCTAAACCATATTATTTTTTTCAATAAGACTAAAATCCAAAAATACAACGGAATTATTAAATATTCAGGTATATTAATATTTATTTCACATTAAAAATCCGTAAATCATTCACTATTTGCGGAAAATATGGAAAATGAGAAAATCTAAGAGCACTGTACTTTCGTTGCCACACTTCAATTTATTAATTCTTGTAAGACGACTTCACTGGAGTGATCGCCTGTGTGTGATTTTCCACACATAGCTATGCTTTGAAGCGTGCCGTTAAAAAATAAAATTTACTTTCACCACTGGGTATGTAACTGAGATGCGTGAGTTCGAATCCCACTCGCGGCAAAAAACTTAATTTTTTCAGTTATCTATCATTAGCCCCATGGGTACAGGTCTATTGTGATACTCTATCATTGAGTTGCAGTTAAATGGTTCGGCTTCCATAAATCTTTAAATATTAAACTAATATGTGGAAAATAGATATTTATAAAGATTTCGGTGAAATTTTCAGGCAGCGGCAAAATATTTCTGAGAGGGAACAGCAAATCAATGCTTCAAGATAAAAACTGCTCAGCCATTGATTAATGATTGCAGTTGCAAATAAGGAATCCATACATCATAAAACTAAGGATCCCGGAAACAAAACGGAAGAGGATAACCTTAATAAAATTAATTCAAATTCACTTAAAACAAGCTTAAATTTTTATAAAGAAAAAATATTTGTTTTTGCTGCACCTGATATTATTTATCATAAATTTTTCCTGTGTGGGTGAGGCAAATTACACAAACAATTATGCATTATTATTATTATCACAGAGTACTATATATATACTAGAGGTCGAACTTGTAAGGGTGTGCCATGGACCAATAATAAATTAGTGTCGTAGCTGAACAGTTTTGCAAAATTTCAGAAACAGTTCAAGTGTATGAATCTTATACATGTTATAAAGGCAAGAATTCAAAAAGAAGGTGTCTAGGAAATTACTGTGCATGTACTTCTTATTGACGAAATACGCAGTCATATCAAAATATGATTACCCACAGAATCGCAGTGTACTCGCCCAGACGTGTTTTAGATTGCACATGACTTGGTCGGCCACGCGGAGATATAAGCGGCTAGCCAGGACAGATGAGCCCATAGTACGTAACGTGAGCACAATGGGGCAGAGGTATTGATTTGATAGACGTTTAAAAAGGAAGATCATCGGCTACCACGCCAAGGGTGGAAGCATCTCAGAAACAGACTTTGTGGACTGTTCGCAAAGGTGCTGTAGTAAGGGTCTACTAAAAATAGACCGCTGGCGCACCGAGTACCTCCAGAGGTCATAACTATGTAACCCCGGAGGAGAACGTCGACTGGTAAAGGGCGATCGACGCGCAGCAATTAGCCACTCAAATGAACGTTGGTGTACCCAGGTACGTGTTCCCGATAACAGCGAACCCTGTTGCACATGGGTCTCCGGAGTCGACGCTGTGTAAAGGCGCCCATGTTAACCAAGATCCATCGACAACATTGAGGTAGTGATACTAGAGACAGGACTCTGATTCCCGTAGCATTGACCGCCATGATCACAGAAGGCCGTGTCTGCCGACTTCTTAGTGAGGCAAGAATACTCATGATGCCTTGCGAATTGGCTGCGAACAACGATTAAGGCTATTTAAAAATGCTTAACAAATGATTTAAATGAGGCAGATTTTGTTGTTCTTTGATTTTATTTCAATGAGGTTATTCCGGTGTAGTAATTAAAGCAAAATAGATTTCATTAACATACACTTATTGATTTATATCGGATGAAAAGCAAAGACACTGGAAACTGCTTCTCTTTCAAATCGAGGTTTTGCATGAAAATTAAAAAAAATTCGATATGCTCTTATTATGTGATTAAAGTTGAAGTAAATTGACTCTAAACATAGCAGACTTTAATTTGAGCCCGTTTAAAACAGGAACAATGGTAAATATATTTTAAAATCTAATAAATGATCAAATCTTTCAGCTTAAGCGAAAGCCCTCAGAATTTATTCATCTTAATGGTATAAATCCTCGCCTCATTTAAAAAAACATGAAAACTGATATCTATTTTCTTCTTTCATTAAAAAAATGCTAATTTGTATTAAAAATTAAAAGAAATAATAAGAAAAACTTTTTTTAATTCAGCTGAGGCGGGAAATCAAATTACCTCTTAATAAATAACACGATATAATTTCATGCTATATAACACCCAAATATTACAAGCTTGTTATTCAGCTGAAGCATGAAGAAATTCAAGCCCCCCTCCCACACAAATGGCATAATTGAAATCTGATGCTATGAGAAAACAAGTATTGTAAACTTTTATATCAACTAAGACAGAAGGAAATCCAAGGTCACAAACAAATAACATAATTGAAATTGCATGCAATATATATAAAAAAAACAATAATTTACAATTTTTGTCATTTGAACTAAGGCAGAAGGAAATGCAAGCTCCCTTCCCCCCACACAAATGACATGATTGAAATTTCATGCAACAAACACCACATATTGTTAACTTTTATATCAGCTGAGGCAGAAGGAAATTCAAGGTCACACACACACACAAATGAGATAATTGAAATTGCATGCTATACATACAAAAAACAATTTACACTTTCATTTCAAAAGCCCCCCCCCCCTCCTCACACACATGCAAATGACATGATTGAAATTTCATGCAACAAAAACCAAATATTCTACTTTTATCAGCTGAGGCAGAAAGAAATCCAAGGTCACACACACACAAATGACAATTGAAATTGCATGCTATATGTAAAAAAACAATAATTTACACTTTCTCTCATTTCAACTAAGACAGAAGGAAAGGCACCCCCCCCCCCTCCCACAAACATGCAAATGACGATTGAAATTTCATGCAAAATACAAATATAGTAAACTTTTATATCAGTTAAGGTAGATAGAAATCCAAGGTCACACACACACAAATGGCATAATTGAAATTTCATGCTATAAAAAAAAGAAAAAAAAATCAAACTATTTTCATTTCAGCTGAGGCAGTAAGAAAGTCATAATCACACACACACACACATAAGAAATGAAGTTACTCCAAAGTGTATTTTTGTCACTGTGTTTTGTGCAAATTTACATGTTTGCTCTAATATGATGCCTTTTTAATTTTTCTGTCATTTGTGTCTCTAAATGGTGAAGTCTAATTTTAGCATATTCTTTTGTAATGTTTCTTTTTCATATTATGAGCATGATTGTCAACTTACACATCCAATTTCCTATTACTGATATGACTATTAAGTGATATGAGCACCAACATGCATTGAAGCCTATGTAGGACATTAACCTGAATTTTTTAATTAGGTATGAAATAGTTTTTATTGAGAATATAAAGTTTTATCCTGGAAGACACTGTTCAGTGATTTTTGCAATTGCACACACATACTGTGAGAAGGGCGTGATAACCTCAATTTTTTATATTAACTTTTAAAGTGACAGAAGCTGATTAATTAGTTTCCAAAAATCTCTACAAAAGAACCTGCAACATGCTTTTTTATTTTTCCAAAATTAAATGCCTCTTCTTTTGATACGTAATATGGACAATTTCATTCATCAGTTTTTCATAATAAGGCTCAAAAGTTGTTTCTTAAAGAAAAAAAAATGTCTTTGTAAGGGTTAATAAGTGCAGACACAGAAGACTGCATTAGTTCACAGTCAATTAATGCTAATTTACATTCTATGCAAGAAATTTTTCATAATTTATTTGCTATAAAGACAGCTTATAATAACTTTTTTTCAATTTGAGAGAAAAGAGACACAATCACCTTCATTGTTGCTTTACATTCATTGCTTGATATTATCCACATGTGAGAAACACCTAAAAGGTCACTGGACATTTCCTTATTGCTCCCAATGATTTTAATTTCATTGAAAGTTAAACAATTGCCATTTTTCTTATTAATTATCAGCCAGTTAATTATTAACCGCATCTGTGCAGTTTGGAACTAAAGATCATTAGGTTATTATAGTTTCCCTCTTTTGCTCTTACAGATTAAAAAAATTAAATATGGTCGTGGCTGAATTTGTAAGTAAAAATATATTCTGAGCCAAACAAACCAGAGTTTCAGAAGCTATATAGCTATCTATAAGCCTTTGGAGAATGAAAATATCATGGTAAACCTATTTACCTCTTGGCAATAAATTATGCCATTGCTTCTTTCAGCATTTTTACTATGAATTTCTGAACAGGTTTAAAGTTATATCAAGAAACATAGGCTTTGGTGTCTCAATGTCATCTTGATGAGCTTTTGAGCCTTAAACAAATCTAATATTCTTTTTAAAATAGAAGTCTGATTGCTTGGCTCTTAGCTGGCAATAATTTCACCATAGCATTTTCTTTAAGCTCTGGATTTCATTTTGCATTCACATCAACTTTCTCTTACATTTTCTAGAACTCTTCCCTCTTACATAGGGGCGGGGGTGGCTCAGTCAGTAGCACGCCAGGCTCGTAATCTGTAGTTCCCAGGTTCGAGTCCCAGCTGGGTCAGCGTTGAGATTTATCTCCGCAAAATTCCCCACGCTGCCCACAGTCAGTAGGGGACACCGCTGGGCTTGGAAAGGCCGCCGTCCATCGGATGGGACGCTAAGCAGTGGCCCCGTGTGCGGGAGAGTCATACCCTGTGCACGTTAAAGAACACGCTGGATGGCCTTGACGGGAGGCTACCATCTGTCTCCCAACAGCTGTTCCAGTGGGTCCCCTCCCCAACCTTCTCTGAGCCTTCGGGGTCCATGTGACCTGGCCATTTAGCCCATGGTGTGCAAAAAAGTGCCGCTCAGAGGTAAAACAGCGCAACCCTCTTACATAGCATGAGTGCTCATTTTTATAGGCAATATCTGTTCTCACTGCAATTTCTGTCATATCATCTACAAGTGTCTCTCAATCGGCATTTGTTACAAATGTGAATAAAGTTGGCACAACATCATTAATTAATCCTACTGTGCCGAGCTTTATTTTTAAAACAGTGAAGTGCTGGGAACAGATAGTACTAGCTACTGTTTAAAGAGAGACAGTGGAGCTTCAACCACAATTGACAAACCTTAGCTGTAGTGCCTATAAGTATATAATGTGGCAATCGTCAATAGCGAAGCTATTAAAAAGTGGTCCAAAAAATGCTCCCCTACCGAAGGGGGACTAGAATCGAAATATAAATTCGTGCATGAGCAATGAAAAGATATTGATATAGTACAGTTTTACACCAAATTACCCCACCGTAAATAGTTCTAGAGAGCAAGAAAGTAGTTCTACATAAAAATTAATATCTCGAAACATTGTGGACATGTAAAAACCTGATATTCTCATCATCATTATCATCCTCAAGCAGCCATGGGCTATGGAGGTCCAACCAGACCGTGCAATTTAGTTCTCCAAGCATGTCTGTCCTGAGCTACATCTGCTGAATCTGGTCATTTCCCACCAATTCTGACAAGATCCTGTTAGACATTGTCTGCCCACCACATCCTAGGTCTCCCCCTCTTTCTGAGGCCTTTAGGCATACTGTTCATAACCCTATTCACCAATCTACAATTATTCATATGGGCAACATGGCCAAACCAACGGAGTCTCAGCACAATATGCTGCTTAAAGGAGGCTGCAAACTCCTTTGCCTAACCTCATCATTAGTTACAAAGTTGAACCACTTAATGCCCAAGATACTGCGTAAGTATCTGGAATCAAAAGCATCTAGTTTCCTGTTATCTTGTTTACAACGTGTCCACGTTTCACTACCATAACTAACCCTAGAAAGAACCAAACTATTATACAGTCTAATTTTAGTCTTTAGGTGTATACGCCTATTTCTCCACACTCTCCATAGATTCTCAAAAGTCCCGGCAGCAATCCCTATTCGTCTGTTAATCTCATGCCGCACATCACCATTATCTGTTACATAGCTCCCAAAATAATTAAACTGTGACACCTGCTCAAGACTGCAACCATTCAGATTAACTGAATCACAGCCTGCCTGACCAATTTTCATCACTTTAGTTTTCTCTCTGTTTATAACCAAACCTACTCTACTACCAGTCTCAACAACAGCTCGAATGAAAGAGTTCATCTCATCAACATCATTTTCCAAAAGGGCTAAATCATCAGCATAATCTAAATCAGAAATTTTCGTATGTACAGACCATTTAAGGCCAAAATCTTTCCCTTGCGGGTGAATTTCGCATAACATAATCAATAACCAAGCTAAAGAGAAAAGGAGACAAAATGCACCCTTGTCAAACACCAGAAGTAATGCTAAACCAATTGCTACAAGCCTTACCAACTCTCACACACGACTCAGTGTTATTATAGAGAGCTTTCATTATGTTAACTAACTTCTCAGGTATACCATATGATCTCACAATCCACCACAAATTATGACGATCAACAGAGTCGAAAGCCTTTTTGAAATCAACAAAGCTAGCAACCAAAGGTTTCTGAAACTCTAAATATTTCTCAAAAATCTGCCTAAGTGAAAATATCTGATCCACACATCCCCTACCACTTCTGAATCCACATTGTTCATCAGGCAATTGACTGTCAACCAGATTCTTAATTCTATTAAGCACAATCATGGAAAGAACTTTACCAGGAACAGAGAGTAGGCTGATACCCCTATAGTTATCACAAGAACTGCGATCACTTTTTTGAAAATAGGGATAACAATAGCTCTGGTAAAATCCTTAGGAACCATGCCTTTATCATAAAAAATATTCAGAATTTCAGTCATCCAAGTGGTAACTGAAACATTCCCAGCTCTAAGCATTTCTGTAGTAATTGATATTCTATAATCAGCAAAAATTTTCGTTAGTTTCCTCCTGAAATTTAAATATTAAGAATTACATTACAAAATAGAAAATTGTATCATTGGAATGGCACCCCCACCGGTACAGCCTGACGTCGATGCACCGAAATTTGGTAAGTTATAGTTCATAAACATATTTTATCAACTATAAAATCTATGATAAGTGGAAAATTATCACCGTGTTTAGTTAACTATCTTATTCAACTGCAATTATATTAAATCAGCAATGTTTTTCGCTACGTATGCATTTCTTGATGTTTCGACAGTACTTTCGGAAATGAAAGTTAAACTGTTTATTAAGTTCAAAACTTCGTGAATATTATATTCATTGTGAAACGATAATTAAGGAATAATACTGAATAATATATGATAGGATTTACATATTCTTTAGCTGTCTAACATATCCTACTATTGTCATAGTGGTTTTGAAACTGGCTGTTTTTATTATTACTAGGATTGCAGTAGGTGCAGTAAAGAAATTTGATTTTCTAAAAATAGTTAATTGTGTTGGCTAACAAATCCATTTACAGATCACCGGAAAGATATAAGAAATGGCATTCAATACGTGAATAAATGTTTAATTTGCGTTTATACAAGTTTCAGCAGAGCTGTAAATTTCAGTGTTGCTGTGTTTAACGCTATGAAAATTAAAAAATTATATTTGCTCGTATTTAACCTCACGTGACATTTAATACGAAGCTTATGCAATTTTAGGTACAACTTACTGAATTTCGTAACGCCCTAAGGAATTCAGCCCGCCAAGTGGTAAGAAATATAAAGTTGCAAGGAATGATTGAGTGTCTGTTGTACTTTTAACATAGTAAAGTGCGCTTTGCATGCAATGGGAACCGGCAGAATCAAGACTGCACTGATCAGTTTTAAAAGTACTTTTCTCAATATAACAACTCTCTTTTGCACGGTTGTAAGACGAGAATTTTTAAGAGTAATATTTAGAATTTTAGGTTCTACTCAAATATAAAAAAAAATCTGAGGTTTTGTTTTTACGTTTAAAAACATTCAAGTCTAATATACACTGGATATGGTAGAGCCGTTATTTGGTTCCTGTCAACTCCTCAACACATGTTCCTGTATTTAAATAAAAAATAAATACCCCCTTAAGCAGCTGCTTGCCACAGAAGTTTGACAGGAGCCTGTCGGTTCGGTATTATATTCAATCAAAATTATATTACCAACGCGTTTCAAGTCAATGCTAAACAATGGGCGCTGCCCATCCTTTACATGGCCGTCGGTCGTTCAATTCGCCTCAACTTTCCAAACCGGTTGAGCATTCTATCCTCTTCTACCTCGCTGTGTGGAGTAGAAACCTCGGTTCATCGCAGATGGCAATCTTTTTCCACTGTCCAATAACGGTAGTCCCGTGCGAACTGCAGGCGTCGTTGCCGATGGACCTTGATTAACATGGGCCATTTTTTCCATCCAATAATAAAAATTTAACACAGAAACTCAATAATATCGGAATTTCTTTCTGTATAAAAATAGAGGACATAAGTTGGTAAACAGTGTAATTTTCTATATATAACAAAACACGTAATCTGATAACAGGGTCACTTCTACATAATTCTTGTTTAAAAATAATACTGCTGTTCCATCTTCAAATTGGCTTTTCCCTCATCAATTGGTTTGAAATCCTTCTCCAAATTTCATTTTATTCTGCAATAAAAGCATTCTGCAGTAGTGATTCTAAAAGATTATCTGTTTGCAGTTTTCACTATCTTCAGGTTGCTGAATATTCTTTCTACAGTAACATTGCTATGTGGTAGAACTAGGCAACACTCTAGGACTGGCCTATAGTTTTGAAAGAATATTAGTATTCTTCATAGTATCTTTGATCTGAAGATGAATGTTACGGCATCAATTTTGACCCCTCTAACACCTGCAGATCGATATTTGACTTTTGACCATGAAGGAACCATCACATCGAAAATTTCGCAACATTTCGGAGATCTACAACTCAAATTACCCAGAAACCAATTCTTAGCTCTTTAGCATTGATAGACCTAGATTTGACTGCAAAGTACCCTCCGGATCCAAAATTTCGTAACATTTTCGAGATCTACAACCCGAAATACCTGCAGACGCAAATTTTCGTGTTTCTAGCACTCGTAGATCACGGTTTGACCTATGCAAAAACTATCACACCGCCTCAAAAGACACGTCAGAGGTCAAATTTAGGATTTTTTTCGAGATCTATGACTCGGATTACCCCTCACCCCTCGGTGCAAATTTTTACAGTTGTACTATTTCTGCACCATGGAATAATCCGCTGTCAGTCACTCACTTAAAATCGTCTATATATATATATGAACGTTGAATTATAAATTTTGCAAGTTCACAAACCGAAAATTATCGGAAATTTTCAGCGTTTTTCTCTTTTCTACATTAAGCCTTGAAATATCCATAAAAACGACAGGCTTGGATAAATTATTTGCCAAAATGAATTATTTGCTACCGTTCATAGCGTACAACGTAATAAAAATTTGAATTAATCGATAGGTAAGATCATTTTAATATAGAATAATCATGATACTAATAATTTGCAGTATTAAAATGATCTAACCTTATCGGTTAATTCACATTTTTATTGCTTGAAGTATATTTTATAATTTGAAGATGTGATAAAACACACGTACAATATGTGACGTTTGGACTCGCCAATTGTAATAGAAGTCCTGGCGTAGATATCCTTGTAAATTGCAAAAGCAATTTAAAGCATTATAATTGGCTAAACAAGAAAGAATAATCATGATACTAATAACTTGCATTCTTGTTTAGCCAATGAGAACGTTTTAAATTGCTTTTGCAATTTACAAGGATATCTACGCCATAAGACTTCTATTACAATTGGCGAGTCCGAACGTCACATGTTAGAACATATGTTATATCACGTGTCATTCGGAGAGTTTACCAAAGAGCTAATCAAAACGATCACTTCAGCGCTCTGATACATAAAGAGGAATGCGGTTTCTTTTGATCGAACGGCCATCAATTTTCTTCGTTTCAAAAAAATATACTGGCTCAAGCTTTCTCTAAGTTTTATTAGTTCATTTAAAATACTTAGGAATAATGTGCATTTGAATGGTAAAATCATTGCATAAATGCTTCTATGTTTAAAAGTCAATGAAAAGCGAAACGTCCATAGAGGGTAATATTAACAAGGCAAGAATATCGTTCCCAGCGCACTCTACTGGTATGGGACATTTTTTCTGCCCGATTTTAAAAGGAAATGCCACACTAGAGTGTGGCTGTGAGGTAGTGGTATTGCTTTTTTTATGCAACTGAATAAGAATTGGCAACGTCATACTCACCATTTATTACTGTCCAGATGGCAACATCATCAAAGGAGTTTGTAAACACTTTATTGTAGTGACATTTAAATGCAATTGATGTGTATTATTTAAAGTTTTTATGAACTTACTCAGAGAATGATAGGTTGTTCGAATTCTAGTATGTGGTGGTAATTTTGGACTTACGTGACACTTCTATTTTTAGCTGTTTAGAATGTTTTTTATCTGAAGTCTTAACGATACTTGAGGTGGGTGGTCTAATGAACATTCAGCGATTATCATGTTTGTAAGATAACTCTTGTTGAAGAACGGCTTACGATTTAATGCAGCTGAACATATTACTTACACCAAAACGTATGCAATACAAAGAGTAATTCCACCCTTTTTGGCCGTATTTTTTGTATACTAACATGAATATGAATAAATATTATTGGTCGCGGTTGATATATTAGCCGCGTCGGGAGTTGACAATACGGTTAGGCTCTTTCATAGATGTGTTTGTTTTAAGTTTTCTTTTTTTCGGTAATTATAAATATACTTTGAATAAAATACCGAAATGTAATATTATGCACTTTAGTGTTAGACAAAGAATAAACGTTTTTTTTTTTAAATTTTATATGCAGATGCAATGTTAAAATATTGCCTCCCTATTTAATAACTATCAAAACATATTTTGAATGTTCATTGGTAAGTGCAGAAACATGATTTTCTTATATATAACATTATTTTTTTATGTGTATCCTCTAAACTATGGGTTCTCAATGTGGGGTACGCGGAAAAATATTTTGGGCTACACCATGAGAGCTCAAAGGTCACTAGATACATATTATATATATGTTTTATTTTATTCCCATTGTTATAGTATAACTATAATTTTATCTATCTATACAAGGGGTACGCCAGTTACATACAGATTTCCAGGGGATACGTGAAGCATAAAAGGTTGAGAACCGCTGCTCTAAACGTATCTGTAGGTAGATGCATAATGGACTACTTTTACCATTTGGACTTTTTTTTTTCACTGCGATGAAACAAAAACAAGATGGAAGCTGAGGGCCCTACATTCCATTTCTGCCAAAAGAAGTTTAAGTAGAACAATATACAGTGGGTCTCCTCCCCTAACCTTCTCTGACCCCTCAGGGTCCTTATGACCTGGCCAAAAAAAGTGACACTCAGAGGTGAAACAACCCAACACACTTTGTTTTAAAAATAGCTTAAAATTCTCTATTGTTGAGCAATAAAATTTTAAAGTTTATCCTTCAAACTATTTGTATGTTAAAAGTTTTTAGCATAAAACTCGGAAGCTTTTCAGAGCAAGGACAGTGCTCTCCATCTTCAGTGAAGTGACACTATGTGATAAAAAAGTTAAAACAGCTTCTTAGTTTTCTCCTAAAAACATGCAAATAGTTTGAAGGATAAACTTTAAAATTTTATTGTTTAATGACAGAGAATTTTAAGTTATTTTTAATTTCTGAGCAAGAAGGTCCTTTTAATTGTTCACTTTGTTTTCATGAATACAGTTAAAAAAACAGTTAAGTCTTGTATGAATATGGTAGAGTGGCATAGTTGGTAGCATGCCAAGCTCATAATCTGTACTCAGCTTCAAGCCTCAGCTTTGCAAGAGTTGAGACTTATCTCCACTAACCCCCATCCTGTCCTCAGAAAGGTACACCATGAGGTTCAATCTCATGGGTTTTGAAAAGCCACTGCCCATCAGATGGGATGTAGAATCATGGCCCCCTGTGTTGGAAAACCATACCATGCACATGTTAAAGAACACATGGATTGCCTTGACAGGAGGCTTCTATCTCATGACAGCTGTCCAGTGGGTGTCCTTCCCCTAATCTCTGAGCTCTTGGGGTCTTTGTACCTAGTCCATTTATCCCATTGTGTGCAAAAAGTTCCTCTCACAGATAAAATAACCCATATCTTGCATTCTTCCAATTTTTCTCTCTCATGGAAATGGTTAACTTTGTATTTGAACTTGGCTCCGGGTAGTGTTCATGCTACTGAAATTATTAACTTTTTGTCTTATACATAAGGTGAAAAACTGGTTTACATCCAGAGGCCCAGCTATTTTTTCACTCCAACCAAAAAAAAAAAATTACAAATTATTTGCCGAATAATTAATGAAAGGAATTATGACATGTTACATGCCAAATTAATCAGCTTTTAATTCTGGATTTTCTGAAAATAAAATATTTAACAAAAAAGATGATTAGTTTTATTTTAATAGAGCTTTTTTAGTCAAGTAGTAAAAAATGCATCTGGGAATGCAAATAAAAATTAAAAAAACAACTCATCCTCATCCTCAAGCAGCCATGGGCTACGGAGGTAAAAAAATAGAAATAATTATAATGGGTATGAATAGAAGGCTATTTATTTCTGAATAATAATAAAAAAAATGCTTGAAGCAAGAAAATTGTTTCTTTTTATAATTTTTTTCTTTCTCAGTACCTTACTTTGAGAACAGTTCAGGCTTTTTGCCAACTGCTGAGTTGGCAAAACATTGTCATATAAACAAGTGCTAAGTCATATAAACAAGTAAACTTTAGAATTAAAAAAAAAATGCCAATCAACTGAAATAGGTCATGTTAAATACCAAATTGAACAGAATTTTAAAACTGAACTTTATGAAAAAAAAATTTAAACAAATTTATAAACGTATTGATTTTAATAAGACTTCTTTATGTGATATTGCAAAAAAAATAGATTGGACTATACAATTAAGGCTTAATTTTGTGAAATCTGATGAATAAAAACTATTAAATATATATTAATCAAAAGGAAATTTCTTCTCAAATACTATAATATTTATGTGAAATATGATTTTTATTTCGGTCAGTGTATTGTTCACTGCCCTCAGCCAATAGATGGCACTGCTCAAGAAACATATAATGTCGTAGCATAAAGTATGACATAGAAACATAACCGTGGGTTGTTAAATTTTGAATAACCTTTATGAACTCTTAAAAACGTTTTTTTTTTTTTTAAACAGTTATTTTGATAAGGAGGGGGGGGGGATAAAATGTCCATAGTGAGTTTAGTAGAAAGAGAGGATAAAAACCCTTCCAAAATTGCCCTCCCGCATGAAGGCTGATTTCTGCGCCGAGGAAGTTCATTTTGCTTTCATATCCAAGACCTCATTCATTTTCAGAAAACGATACATGAAAGAGTTTTTGCTGAAAAACAAAGAAAAAATAACATTAACCTAATGCAATGTTAAATTAACTATCCACAGCAACAAGTTGTAAGCCACCCATCTGATGTAGCATAACTCTGAAAAATTGATAATTATCAATTGCTGGAAAGATTGATAATTTATGGAAATAAGGCTAATCAACAGAAATGAAAAGGAAGGTATAATTATAAAATGATAAATACTAAAATACTAAATTGGGAAGGGGGATAAAAACCCTTCCCAAAATTGCCCTTCCACATGAGAACTCGTTTCTATGTGAAGGAAGTCCTTTTTTGTATCCAAGACCTCGTTCATTTTCAGAAAATGATACAAGGGGAAAGTTTTTACTGGAAAATGAAATAACAAAAGAAAAAATAACAGATTTCCTAATGTGATGTTAAATGAAATTCTACAGCAACAATTTGTAAGCCTGCCATCTAACGTAGCATAAAAAAATAATAAATATTCCCTCAAGCAGCTGCTTGCCACAGAGGTCTGACAGGAGCCTGTCAGAGCTATGAAAAATCAACAATTATAAATTGGCCCACTGTAAACCAATTCTAATAAGGTTCTGTTTGCCATTGTCTGCCCACCACATCTTAGGTCTCCCCCTCTTTCTGAGGCCTCTAGGCACACTGTTCATAACTCTATTCACTAATCTATTTATGCATATGGGCAACAGGGGTGGGGGTGCCTTGGTTGGTAATGCCCAGGCTCGTAATCTGCAGTTCCCAGATTAGAGTTCCAGCTGGGTCAACGTTGAGATTTGTCTCTGCAAAAATTCCCCACCCTGCCCACGATCAGTAGGGGACACTGATGGGCTTGGAAAGGCCGCTGTCCATAAGATGGGACTTTAAGACATGGTTCTGTGTGCAGGAGAGGCACACCCTGTGCACATTAAAGAACTCTCTGGATGGCCTTGACGGGAGGCTATCATCTGTCTCCCAACAGCTGTTCCAGTGGGTCCCCTCCCCCAACCTTCTCTGAGTCTTCAGGGTCCTTGTGACCTGGCCATTTAGCCCATGGTGTGCAAAAAAGTGCCGCTCAGAGGTAAAACAACCCAACCCAAATGGGCAACATGGCCAAACCAACTGAGTCTCTCTCTGTACAATATGCAACTCAAAGGAGATTGCCGACTCCTTTGCCTAATCTCGTTATTACTTACAAAGTTTAACCACCTAATGAATCAAAAGCACCAAGTTTCTTGTTATCTTGTTTTACAATGGGTCCAAGTTTCACTACCATAACTAACTCTAGAAAGAACCAAAGTATTATACAGTCTAATATTAGTCTTTAGGTGTATACGCCTATTTCTTCACACTCCCCATAGATCCTTAAATGTCCCAGCAGTATACATTAAGTATTAGGTATAGCTCTCTGCTGTTGTGCTGTCTAGCTGCTTCCTCTGCTCTCTCAGTCAAGCCATCTAGCCAAAGATTCTTATGAGCTGCTAACTGATCCTTTACACATTTATTAAACTCATTAATTACACAATTAAAAAGATCTTGCTCAGAAATTAATTAAAATAAAAATAAAATTCTGTCATTGAGCAGTAAATTTTATTGCTCAGTGACAGAGTATTTTAATGCCATTTTAATTAAGTTCTTTGTAATGCTTTCCATTAGAACTAGTAAGATATTGCTTAAGGATGTTCCTGCAGTTCTTTCTTTCCAAAGTAAGCTCCAGTGCCTTATCACTTAAATAATTTTGCCCCCTCTGCTCCCTTTTATCTAAAAGAGTACTGTTTGTTTCAATAAAAGCCTGTTTAAAATGGCCCCATCATTCCTCAGCTTCAGTAGTAAGCAAACCATGACTGTCATAATGACTAAGTAACCTATCATGGTAAACTTGGTCTATCAGAGCTTCAGTGTTAAAGGTAACTTTTTTTTTGAGCTTAGCACAACACTTCTTAAGTTTAAGTTGCAAGGCATTTTTAGCAGGGTAATGGTCAGAACCAATTTCAGCTCCCCTATATGACCTGGTATTCTGTCATAGTGTTTGTAATAAATGTTAGTTATTCTCAAACCATTAAGTTTACTTACCTGTAAGAGACATTGCCCATTGGCATTGCAGCTACTATACTAAGGAGACCTATCACCCCTCCCCAAAGGTTAGAGTACCTTTAGCATTTGAAGTTGCGTAGAACGAGGATTATCTCTCTCCATGACAGAATTTGAAATATCCAGCAGTTGCCCATAAAACTGTTTTTCTCATTGGCATCCTAAATGGGGGCATAACAACAGATAGCATGCAGGCCTTTAATGCTTGTTTTAAATTTAGCTGTAGCACTAGCTTGTCTGTTGAGAAGCAAACCTACATCTTGGAGGTGCTTTGTATCTTCTCTCCCTGAAAAGAGAAATTTAAGATTATTTTTAAATATTTGACCTTTATCTGTTTATCTGGTCTCTTACAAGCCAGATTCTCATTTCTAAGATATCTTAGATATATTTTTATAATTATCTATATATATTTATAATAAGATATATCTTAGATATGAGAAGGTATTCTCATATCTAAGTCTAATGGTGGAATTCTTGTGTGAGGAATCAAGAAAATAATTTCTGTGCTCTTCACATTGAAACTACCAATGGAGAGAAAATAGATAGTGGGATGTTTATTGAGAGAGGAAGTGTCAAGAATGTCATACAGCCTCCTAATCACAGGCATGAGGCAAAGAAATGTTTCCCCCATTACTAAAGGCTGAAGCCATCTACACAGGAAAACTTCCTTCAATGCAGGTTTTGATGATGCTCATAGAAGCAAGAGTTCAGGTGCCTGTGATAAACCTGATCAGGATTATCCATCAGCAGATAAAATGTATCCTGTAAATCTATTCACTTGAAAAAAGAAAATATTATTTTTCGAACTTGAATTACATATTTTTAAAAGATATATCTAAGAAAATTTTCAAACTGAAATTTTATTTTTTAAAGATCAAAATTTCCTGTGTTGTACAAAAGATGTGTATGCTTGTCTTCAGTGACTCATTTCAGACTCTGTCAATGGCTATGATTGTAGGGTACTTGGAAGGGTTAATTCTTTGAGCATTGATAAAACATGTACTCCATTGAATGATTTTTTGATGATGATAGTAAATTGTCATAAAATATGTGGTACTACATCTTAATTTTCATTAGTTTCAAAGGTTTTGAAAGAATAACAATGAATTTCAGTAACGTAATTTTATTTAATTGTTCACTGCTAGTTGCACCAATTTCAATGAAAACAAACTAATGAAAATTATATACCAAAGCTTAAGAGTTAAAACATTTATGTTTTGGTCAAGTTCCACTTCATATGTATGTTTGTGCATTCACAGTAAATGAAATAACCTTTGAAAATGTTATCTGAAACTTTTTTTTTTGTTTCAGAAAACTCGGTAAACCTAGTTTTATCAAGGCACATTTTTTGGACACTGAGGTAAGTGGATGCATTAAAGTGATTATATATTATTATTTGAGACTTGGCATTCTTTTTTATTTTCCATGCTATTTGTAACCATTTCATGTAGTTTTAGAAATGTTTGGGTTATTTCAGTAGGACTAGTAGTTTTTAAATACAATCTTCCTTTTTAGGGCCAGTGTTACTTTTTCTATTTTTTGTTTCAATACTTAAACATTTCAGCTAACATTACTTCTCTCAAAAATTAGGATATATGCTGTAAGTGGAGCTTAAATGCACACCTCTGAGTTTTGTGCCAGGAGTTCTGACCACTAAACTATTAGCAGTTGTTTCTTTTGATAATGGGGCTTATATGAAAAAAAAAATACCCCCTCAAGCAGCTGCTTGCCACAGAGGTCTGACAGGAGCCTGTCAATTTATTTTCCATAGTAGAAGGTCTGAGAGGATGGCAGGCCATCACAGAAAAACGACACAAACAGCCATGCCTTACCAGGGGCTCGAACCCAGGTCCCTTAGATCAGTAGCCAAGTGCGCTAACCACTTGGCCATGGGATGGCTAAGGACTTTCCCAAATATTTGATATGCTCATGATGCCATCTATGTTGGGAGTGGACAACCACTTGCCTCCCAACTTATGATGTGAAAATGATTCTCCATTCTTGATATAGATGGCATTACAAGCATATCAAATAATATATGGGAAAGTTTATAAGCCACATTATCAAAACAAAACAACTGCTGATAGTTTACAGGTCAGCACATAACTGGGAGGTGTGGGTTTGAGTTCCACTCATGGCACTGCTCAGTTTTCTCAGTTAACTATTGATAAGCCTCATGTGTACAGGATATCTTATGATTAAAAATCAATCCAAAGTGAATGTACAGTATTCCCTGTTAAGATAGACATCAAACATTAATTAATAGATTCTGAAAAAAATTCATTGCTGCACAGCGGGAATCAAACCCGCATCTCTCCAGATTCATGCCAGAGCATGCTACCATTGCACCACATGTCGGACAATATCTTATGATACTATTAAATCTGCTATTAAGATATGGGGATGAACTTTAGTTTAAATTGAAGAAAAAAGTTTGTTTTATATATGGTCCTCAATAAATTAACCTATTAAATGATAGTGGTTTAAGTCACAGTGCAGATTTGAAATTAATAAAATTGCTCTAATGATCAGAAAAGATGAGACAATTAATTGGAATTCTTATCTACAAAATTACATTGATTTTTTTTCTTGGGTTGATATCCGATATATGGTTGGGTCTATATTGTCCTGTGGTGGGTAGTACAGTCTATGTTATTATGAATTCACAAATGTTCTTGATTTTGCCATTGTTTTTGATGGTTGTGTTAACTCTACTAGGTTAATATGATTATTATATTTAACCCTTCCCAGGTCCAACTATTTTTTCACTCTGATCAGGCAGAAGAAAAATTAACTTCAGAACTTTTTTGCCAAATAACTAATGAAAGGAGTTATGGCATATTATATGCCAAATTAATCAGCATTTAATTCTGAAAATAAAATATTTAACAAAAAAGATGACTAATTTTACTTTAATAGTACTTTTTTAGTCATGTAGTTAAAAATGCATCTGGTAACATAAATAAAAAATTATTAACTAATAGACGGAACTGATTATAATGCACATGAATAGAAAGGCTATTTATTTCTGAATAGCAAAAAAAATGCTTAAAGTAAACATTTCTTTCATTTTGTAATTTTTTTTTCTCCGTATCATACTTTAACAAAAGTCCAGGCTTGCTGTATAGTCCTTCCAAAATCTTCTATTTATAAAAATAGCAGTTTGTTAATTTTTAGGAGATTTTTGAATATTTAAGGAAAAATATGTTGATAATAGTTCAAATCAAACTTGTGAGCTCAAATCAGGTGTTGCTTCAATACAGAACAATGTTAGCAAACAAATTGGCAATGACAAAACAAATTGTTTCTAAAATATGGCAATCAGATGGCTTTATTGAATTATTTATATTATAGTTTAATAAAATATGCATCAAATGGAAAAAGAAAATTTATTTTTCATGCTTGAATTACATATTTTTAAAAGATATATGTAAGAATTTTCAAACGGCAATTTAAAAAAAACTAAGTTTTATGTGTTGTACAAAAATTGTCTGTAGATGTCCTTGACTCTGGAAGGGTTAATAGGGTCGTGAAATAGCAGAGTTGTCATATTTTTCTACCTCTGCTATCTTGTTCTCCTGTTGTGATTGGTGTAGAGAACCCCTCATTGGAGGCTAATTTCACCACAATCTTAAAACACCTTGAACCTTGTGAGGATTATGTTGCAAGGTTGACATCAATTTGAAAGTGGCACAGAGAGACAAAATATATTGCTGGAATCTATAATTTGCTGCGCATATTAAACAATGTATTTGTAGATTTCCAGCTTATGTCACAACTTTTCAAGAGGAGCGAAAAATGCATCCTTTTTAAATATATGCTGCATGTTTCACATTGTTGCTCCAATGCATCATCAGATAAAATAGTTGTTTTGTGGCAGGCATTGTGGTATGTTATTGATGGCAGGCATTGATGGCAGGCATTGATGGCAGGCATTGATGGTATGTTAGCATGCTGCAATCAGTGTTTGTTTATTTAAAATTATAATATTTAAAACATAATGTTAAATGCACAGTGAACAGTTGTTACAATTATTTTTAATGCTTAATCACTATATTTATATAGCTATGTATTTTAATATGTTATGCCACAAAACACTGCTATCTTCGTCAGGCAGTGTGCATTGCTGGTACATTAGATGCCTTTTTATAAGGTTGTCTCCCTAGGTGATTGCCAGTGCTTGTCCTGTTAAGTGATTTAAAATTAGTTTTCTCACTGATGGTACTGGTTTTATATCTGTATTGCATAAATTGCTCTGATTTAAATTAATAAGTAGGTTTTTCATATAATGAAATTCCATATAATTTCCATTATATGGAAAATTTACGTGAAATTCCATTATATGGAATTTCATGTGTGTGTGGGGTGGGGGGAGAATAAAGTTGCATCATTGAATTTTAGTTTCTAGGTGATGGCAGCTTGGATTACAGTTGCTTTTTGGTTAGCCTTTCCATAATCTTCCTGATGTTCTGCCAGTCAGGTTGAGAATTGTCTGATGGTTTTGCCTACATATTTATTTTTATGGTGGAGTATCTCGTGGGTCCTTAATATGGATGACATAAATGCCACCTGAAGGCATTTGTTGGTCACAGTCATTTCGAATTAATTTTGAGGTAGTGTTTCAGACAGTTATAGGCACAGTATGATTAAATTTGCTCATAATTTTTATCAGAGTCCATGAGGTGTGGGATAAAAGGGAATGGTGTAGTAAATTTATTTCCAAGAGGTTGAGTTGGTGGTACAGGTAAGGAAGCATTTTGTTGTGACTAACGTTTTTAAGATATTATTTAGAAATTTATGATTGTAACCTGCTTGTTTGCCTAATTTCATAATGTATTATATTTCCTGATGCAAGAGTTTCTCTGTGGAGCGGTATCTGTGGGCTTGCAGAAATGAGTGTCAAATGCAGATTTTTGATAATTTATTAGGTGGATGGAGTCCTTTGGGATGAAGTTAGGGACAAATAAGGTTTTCAATGTACTGAGGTTTTGACAGATTGGGGGAGGTGTCTGTGGATATTGATATCAAGGAAGTTTATTGATCCATTTTTTTCTGCTTTGTGTGTGAACTGAATGGTTGGGAAAATAGTATTGAGTTCCACTAATAAGTTATTTAGTTGTTTTTGGTTATCTCACACCTCATAAACTCTTTGATGAAAATTATGAGGAAATTTCATTATACTGTGCCTATAATTGTCTGAAACACTATCTCAAAATTAATTAGAAATGATCACAACTAACAAATGCCTTCAGGTGGCAGTTATGTCATCCATATTGAAGACCCACATGAGGAACTCCATCAGAAAAATAAATATACAGCGTGAATCTGAAAAAGTGGGCAAAACTTTACGGGGTGGTAGAACGCAGCTATATGAGCAATATTTGTCATAGAATGTATGGTCGGAACGCAAGCGGTGAGAAGTTAAAAGGTAGTTTTCCACTGTCACATTTAAAGAATGAACACAAGAAGGAGAGGAGATACTTCAGAAAACATTTTATTAACAGGAATGTAATTGAGGTACATGCTCAAAGAAATTGCTCAAAAGAGCTGCCGCCAGCTGTAATGCAGGCTTCACACCTGCGGGATAGGGACCGACGCACATTTGCGAAGACACCAGGCACCTTTTATATCATTTCCACCGCCACCTAGCGGCTCGCCGTTTGCGTTCCGACCATACATTTTATGACGAATATTGCTCGTATAGCTGCGTTCTACCACCCCATAAAGTTTTGCCCACTTTTTCAGATTCACCCTGTATAGGCAAACTTTCAGACAATTCTCAACCCAACTGGCAGAACATCAGGGAGATTATGAAAAAGCTTCCCTTCCCTTGACACACACACAGACTTCTGGACATTTGGGGACTTCTTGAATTCCAGTCAGGGCAACCAATTTTTTTCAACTCATTATTTCAAGTGTTTTTTGTCTACAGGACATTTTCCTGTAATAATTTATTACTGAATTGAGAAGCTTGTATCACTGTTCTAGGTAATCACACACGCTATTTAAATGTATGTTATCATTGAAATTTTACATGCCATTTTGAGTTAATAATTTTTTAATTTGAATATCACATTAAATATTCACGGATTTTGTTTTTCAGATATTAGTGGAATATATGATCATCTGTATGTTTCATTGAAATCCAATAAAGGACTTGTTCATTGAAAAGTTAATTTAGACACAATGAAAAATACGAGGAGAGCAAATTATTTACACATAATCACTGTTTACAAGACAATGACACTAGATAAGTAATTCAAATTTACTAACTTTCCTTTGCTTTGCATATTTTAAGGAGATTTTATTTATTTGATTTTTTAAAACCCCATTTTCCAATTACAGAATATACTGCCACATCATCTCATGAAATGGCATAAGTACTTCAAAATACACTACACTTCACTCCTTTGATGTCGTATCACTGTATCCAGTGTTGGGTGCAATGATGTGCATGAAGGCAAAATGGCTTGAGGAAGCTAGGCTCATGGTCTCAGAGTACTTTAGGTACTTACATGGTTCCAGACAGAGGGGGTGCCACTGTCAGGGCTCATGGCTGATGTACTTCAACATGTAGAAATTGAAGCTTTATAACATTCAGAGTATAAACAGAAATTATACTTAAAGTACATAGATGATGTGATATTAATTTGGGATTATAACTTGGAAAAATTAAATAAATTATTAGAAATGTTTAAACAATATAATATCTAGGATTTAATTTACATACGAAGCAGAAATTAATAAATCATTATCATATTTGGATATTTTGATAACTCGAAACAGAAACAAATGTGAAACAGTAGTTTATAAAAACCAACATATATCCCAAATATCATGCCAGAGAATTAACACATCCTGGAAATTACAGAAATCTATCTTTAATTCACATTTTTTAGGAGCCTACAGGAATTGCTCCATTAGAAGAGCACTTAAAACTAAATTAGAGTATAATATATAAGAGTTATATATATGTAAGATAGGAAGCAAAGTTAGATATTCAATAGAATATTTAAAGAAGATTGAAAAGACAATTAAGTGAAAATTAAGACAAGTACTCAAGTAACTGCAGCACAAAGAATAGAAAAAAGAATTTATTATACAGTAACCTTTCCACATATACCAGAATTCTCTGATATATAAGAAAAATCTTAATTAAATATAACAGTGCCATTAAAGATAACAAATATCATAAAAATAATTAATAATTAATTATAGAGATTATAGTGCACCAGTGGGAGGGATTATATTTAATAGAAATAGATGATGCCAATAATAAATATGTAGGGAAAAACTTACTGGCAGATGGCAGCACAATTAAAGGAACACCAATACGATTTAATGAATAAACTAGGTAAAACAGTTCTAAAAATAATATTAAAATCTAATTTAAGTTGTAATGCTCCAAAAGATTTTTAAACTTTTCTCTTTGGACCTTTTGAATGATCCAAATTAAATTAAAACTCTGCATAGCATATCAGGCACCAGGCAATATTAACTTGCCAAATAAAGATAAGTGAGGGTTGTTAGGTATATGGGCATTACTTATTGAGTAAGAAATCAAAAGATTGTCAAATTTTTAAAATTTATATCTTAATCAAAATCAATTATCATTGCTCAAGAGAAAAAATATAAATAAAATAATAAATACCCCCTCAAGCAGCTGCTTGCCACAGAGGTGCAAAGTCAAAATATTCATATAACAAAGTTTATTTCCAAAAAATTCATGACTCACCATATAAGCTGATGAATACAAAAGTAGTCTGAGCAAATAAAATTCATTTAAACTTCTCCAAAGCTGACAAACTTCTAAGTTAACATCATTCTCCTTATTACTACCTTCCATCACTGTCTGACTCTATAATCTAACATCACTTAGTATACGTGCGGCATACAACTGACACGTGTTTTTTGCATTCTGGGAAAAATATTTGCATAAAAACATTTGCTCACTATGACACAAGAGGGGGCATGTCCTTAAAGCACGAATTAGATGCTGTCAATCAAAAGTTGGAGTTGTGCATGCACAACTGCTTTAGTGGCATGGGAGAGAGAAAATGATGGCCAACTAAAAATAATCCCCAAAATGTAAATATAATCTCAGAATAATAAAATGCTCAACTGGTTAAAGGAAAAGTGAATGGGTAGACCATCACAAAATAATTGCACATTAAATTCAAAAGTTATTGCTTCACCTGTAACAAAAACACTACTAAGCTATATGGAAAATTTGATAATACACTTAAATCAAAATATTCTGTGCAATACAGATATTAAGCCAGTACCATCCACATGGAAATTACTGCTAGACTACATGACTTATAGATCGCTGAATACCCACTAGAGGGACATACCTATATAATGTGATGTTATCCATCAAGTTAGTACACTGCCTGATGAAGTCTAAGAAGAAATTTGCATTGCAATGGGTCCTTGTTTTGTGAATGTTGTTGTCTTTATTATGTAAAGATTTTTAAATATTTAATTTGGATGTAATACTTAATGGCTAATGACCTTGATGAGCAACTACGAAAGTGCAATGGCTAATATGTAGTGGGAGAAGAAATGTGAATATTTATGCTGTTACACCAATACAATATCAGGATAGAAAGTGTAAGTGCAAAATAAGAGGGACTGACATCTCATCTTAAGTAGTAAATAAGTATTCAATGCATACCTGAAGAACTAACTAAAGGAAATACATCTAACATTGTTGAACATCAAGTGCAACCATCAGGCCTTGAATAAAAACATTAAAAGAATTGAGTGCATCAGTCACATACCATTAGCGAACAACAAATAGACTGCCATTGGTAAAACTTTCTCTTTCATAACTTTAATTTTAAAGTTTTGTTAGCCAGTAGTAGCACAATGCTTCTGTCATCCTCCTTATAATATGCAAGATAAAGGAAAGATAGCAAGTACAATTTGCTTATTTAGTGTCATCACCTTGTACAGTTGGGTTAGGTTATTTTACCTCTGAATGGCACTTTTTTGCACACCATGAGCTAAATGGCCTGGTCACAAAGACCCTAAAGTTCAGAGAAGGTTGGGGGGAAGGGACCCACTAGACAGCTGTTGGAAGACAGATGGTATCCTCCCATCAAGGCCATCCAGTGTGTTCTTTAATGTGCATAGGGTATGGCTCTGCCACACATGGGGGCATGGCTTTACGTCCCATCCGACAGATGGCAGCCTTTCCGAGCCTATCGGTGTGGTGTCCCTGTGGGCAGAGAGTTTTGCAGAGATAAATCTCAAATCTGGTCCAGCTGGGACCTTGTAAACAGTGATAATGTATAAAGGAAACTTATGGACTTGTTTGTAATTTGTGTTTTTGTGTTTGTTACTTAACTTTTGAGCACCTGTGTAAAAACACAAGATATGTAGTAAATAGTAAATTATACTGATGTGAAATATTTTACTCAATAAATGCTCAAAAAAGATTTAGTTTTGAATGTTGAGGCCCTAGGCAAGCCCTTATGCAGTAATCTGCCACTGTAAGAAAGGGATCACATTGGTCTAATAAAAAGGTTGCCATCCATCATATGGAACATTAAACTCTGGCCTTATATGCTGGAAAACCATACCTTTGTCAAAGACATCCAGTGTTTTAAAGAATGCACTGAGTGACTTCAGCAGGAAACTTTCACCTGCCCTTTAACAACTGTCAATTGGTTCCCTTCCAACTCTGGGTTCTTTGTGGTCTTTATGACTTTACCAAGTAGTCCATTGTGTGCAAAACAACCACTCAGAGGGGAAACAATTAACAAATGTGATCCTTTCCAAGCCCATTAGTACTCTCTCATGGAGAAACAAGAAAATTGTTTAAACTAATTTTTTGGTGCATATTCAGAACAGAAAACTTCTAGTATTAATGCAAATAGCTCATACACACAGAAAAAAAAATCATGAAGAGTCATAAAGATCATAAAGAGAAATGGAAATCATAAGGAGTCAGTGAAAAAAAATTCTAATCCATATTGGAAGACTTATTAATATAATGACCTTGATAAGTTCTGATAAAGTGTAAAATATTAATATGAGCATAAAATTATTTCTGTTTATATATATAGAGAGAGAAAGAGTTATTTGTGCAATTCCATTAAAGGGATATATTTTTAATATAAGGAAAAAAAATTCGTATTTTTACCCATCTAGCTGGATGCAGGGTATGAATATTTACTGCTGTTCATAATTTAAGGAAGTTAAACAAAAATGCAAATATATTAAGAAATTATTTTTAAAATTTAATGAAAGTTTTGAATATGTTAAATATTACACATATTAATATTTAAATTTGAAACATAGAATATATCAGAATGCTTGTCCAATTGTAAAAAATTCTAAATCACCATAGCTGTTGAAGTTAACATTATTTCATAAGGTGCATGATTACCTCTAAGAGCAATACAGCTTGCACAACAAGCTCATACTTCTAATAAGGTTATCCAACAATGCAGAAGGCTGCAAATCCCACTTCTCTGTAAAAGCATTTCTCAGCTCACAAAGGGTCCTTGGAGAGGGTTGATGACTTGCAGCCCCTCTTCCCAAAACATCCCATGCATCTTTAATGGGATTTGGGTTGGGAACCTCACTGGACAATCCATTTTTTTGGATATCTTTACTCTCAAAGTATTTCACTGCTCTCTGCATTCTATGTAGATGAGCATTGTAATGCTCCAAAGAAATGAAATACTTTTAAAGTTTTGACCCTTTGTCTGATCCAATTATTTTTATGCTCCGGATAGCTGAGTCAGGCGCCAGGCAATAATTAACAAATTGTCAAAAAATAAAGTTTAATTAGGGTTCGAAATACCAGCGAGCATTAATGAGTAAGAATTCAAAAATATTAAATAGTTGTCAAAATGTAAAGATTAATTCTAATCAAAACAATTAATGTTGCTCAAGAGAAAAAAATTAATAAAGATTGAAAAAGGTTTAAATAACAAAACAATTTATTTCCAAAAATCACTCACCAAAACTTCAATGAAGAAGATAATACATCATTTCTCAACTCTGTCCAAAAACTCTGACTACACACACTGCACTAACTGTGCTCAACTAATTACTCTCTCCATGCTATACTTGGGCTTCGTGTTAACTACTCTGCTCACTGTGACTAACATGTCACCAGGTTACAGCAAGAGGCTTACAGAGCCCGCACGTGTCATGTGGCATGCCAGGAAAGACATTTGCATAAATTGATGAGTGGCGCAAGCTATGACGCAAGAGGGGACGTGTCCTGTGCACGCACTTTAGCAGGTGACAATCGAAAGTTCGGAGTTGCACATGTGCAACTCTGAATTCTTGGAAATGAGTGCTGTGATGCCAAAAAGGAAATAAAAATCCCCAAAATGGGAAATAAATTGCCATATAATGTAAATTAAGCAAAACTGGTTATGGTAAAGTAAAAGTGAATGAGGGGGCATCACAGCATTATCATCCATAAAAGTGAATTCTGATCCAATGAAACCTCTAAAAATCTCACATAAGGCTCTAGAATCTTGTCTCTATCTTAGGGTAGAGTCCCTCCTGAGAAGGCATGCAGGTCAGTGTGGTTATTGATGCATTTTCAGATCAAACCATTCCCACCAAAATGGTTCCTTTGCACAATATGCAGTGAGGATGGCATGTTTCACACACTCTCCAGATGCATTGGCACTGAGAAATATCACTTATGCTATATCGTGATTTATCCAAAAAGAGAACCTGTCCCCATTGACCATTGGTCCAATTGAGGTTTCATTCTAGTCATTCCCTCCAGTGAGCTGAGGTTAGTGGTATGCACATTACAGGTCTTCTAGCTTATAACCCTCTTTCATGAAGTCCTCTGGTTACAGTTATTCTGGATATTCCCATTTCTGTGGCAGCTGACAGCTCCATGCAAGTTGCCACCCTGAAATCTCTTTATTGTGCCTTGCAGTAACAATAACAACTAAACACAAACAGTAAACGAATTGTTCTTTTAGAGCATGTTCCAGTGTGTAAAACATCTCCAGAGTCTGGAAATTACATTTTCTGACACATTCATGAATTTGGCAACATCTCTGTGTGACTATCCTGCTTCCATCCATCTGATGGCTCTCCACCTTTGACTGTCATACAAATGGTTCTTCCTTTCTTTTTTACAAAACTGTGATCCAAAACACTTGATAAAGCCACTCTTAATCCGAAATGAGAAGTGCCCATTCCTGAAGAGGCTTTTATTGCCAACTTAATATGCATATCACAGAATCTTTTGCATTGAGAAATGTAAAGTTAATAGCCAATAAATGTTAGTTGTTTCAAGCTAAATATCGTCTGAAACTTCATTAAATTATGAACAGCAGTGTATATATATTTTGACATTATTATGACAGTTAACTTTTATTCTTGCTATGACACTGGTAATAACCTTAAAAATCTCTCTCAAGAAATTATTTGAAGTCAAGAGTTTTGCTATATACAAAATCAACAGTAATGATGTATAGAATATGTCAGTTAAAACACCAAATGGGGCAAAAGCTAAGGATTTAAATGGAGCAACAAGTTGCAGTCATATACAGTTATACTATTAATGCTGATGTAACAATCATTTTAGCTTAATACTTATCACTAAACCATAAATTATTTGTGTGACTGAACAAAAGTAGATACTTATGTTGTTGAAGGTAAGTCCAAAGTCAATGTCGAATAAAAAGTGTGACAATGTTGTTTCAGGTTCTCTTGAAATGCAGAATGTCATTTCGCTAGGCACTAATGCTGACATTGTCAAGTGTGTGACTTGACATTAGTGCCTGATGAAATGCATCATATCCTTGCTTGAATTTTAGAGTTTTAAAATCATTTCATTTGTCAGTTTATAAAAGTTCTTTTAACATCATGGCAGTGAATAATTGATTCAGTATATACTTCCTCAAAGTCCTCCATTGTATGTGGAGTATAAAGGTTATTGATATCATTTACAATTGTGCCTTCAAAGTGGTCAATGTTCGATATTAAAATATCTAAGTGAACTCTAAAAGGCATAAAATGACACTATTACCTTGTACTTAGTATTCATCTTTTTTGCAATTGCTGTTGTTGTCCACAATATTGAAAAATTGTAGAGTTCAACCTTTGCTGATGTCATCAATTGCAAAAGAATAAAACAAGTATGTAAGGGGCCCTGCAACAGCAAACTGCACCCAGCCCCACAAAAATATGTGCTGCCTTTGAACCTACATAATTAATTTACTTGCGATGGTTTCTAATAGTGTTCCTGATGAAAGAGACATTTTTGTCTAAATATTTAAGGCAAAATGCTACTAAAATTTTCAAGTAAAAACTTTAATTTTTTAAAAAACATAAGAATATATTAGAGATTTAAGAATAGTGAAAAGTTCACTGGAATGGAAAGTAATAATACTTTTGATAACTAATAATCTGTATTAATGTTTTGAATTAGTTTTTTCATATAACTTAATAGTATTAATCAACATTATATAGTCTAGTCTCTGAACTAGTTAGCATATAACTCATCATATTATGCATAAAGCATGAGGTAGTGATAAACTAAAAAAATCCAGCATTGAGATTTATCTCTACTAAACTCCTACCCTGCTCTTGGTGAGAAAGCAGATACCAATGGGCTTGAGAAGGCCATCATCTGTTGGATGGGATGTTAAACCATGGCCCCATAGGCAGGAAAGCCATATGATGTGCATGTTAAAAATCATGACTGGAGGCTTCTGTTATCTCCTAACAGCTGCCCAGTGTGTTCCCTTTCCCAACACTCTGTGACTTTAGGGGTCCTTGTGACCTGTTCGTTTTGTGCAAAAAAAGTTCAGTGGTAAAACAATCAACTTAATATTAAACCTCCTGATGTTGCACATTTATTATTCTCTCTGCTTTGTAAGCTCCACAGTAAGGCTTAAGCAATGGTTGTGTGATGGTGTTGACCCATCAGTACTACCTGAAGACCACTTAGCTGTGGTGAGAACATGTTCAAGCCACCTGAAAGGTTAAAACTACTGCAATTGAAAGTTTTTTTGGGGGGTGCAACATGTTTAACCTCAGCCTCTCACTGGAGGCTAATTTCACCATGATGACCTTGAATCTCAGCCAATATGTAGTCTGTGCAAGGAAGTTTTCTAAAATTGCTTGTATATTTGCATTATATAACTATGTTGTGTTTTAAATTTGGCAAATAACCCTCAATGTAAGTATCCCTTTTCTCTTGTAGCAAATAGCGATTTTGCATACAAGACCAGGTTTGTACACTAAAATACTGCTTTCATTGTGTATTAATTTTGGATTTAATGACTTGACCTTTGTGTTGTGGACTAACATTTCTATTCAAGATATTGTACCTTATGTACAAATTACATATGTACCCTTGTGTACAAATATACCTTATGTACAATATTCAAGATATTGTACTTTATGTACAATTAGCAAATTGAACATAGTTGTAGTTTCTACAAATATGCACAGAAGTATTGTCTTTCCCATTCTTATATTGAATAGTAGTACATTGCTTTGATGGAAATGAAAATCTCCTCAATCTCTAAATTTTAAACAGGTTCTATTATAGTTAGATGATTGGATTTTGAATACAACAAAGGATAGCATGTGGAAAAACCCATAGGAAAAATTTGGAATTGGGAGCTAAGTATTTGGTATGTACAAGCAGTGGCATACCCAGGAGGGGGGGGGGGGGGTATTACCCCATTTAGTCTTGAATAATGCATATTTTCTAAAGAAATTCACAAAAATCAGAGACTTGAGCACTTCAACCCCCTTCTACCCCACTAATTGAAAACTTTCTGTGTATCCCACTGCATATAGGGGTTCCAATTTATAATAATGATAATAATTTTATTCATCATCCAATTCATTATGGATACTTCCTTCAGATATATAATACATGTCTACAAACATTTAGTCTAGATGTGAATAAGAACATCAAATAATAAATAATATGGAAATTAAAATAAAAGCAACTAAAACAAAATGGTAAAATTAAAACTAAATTTGTTGTTAGCATTTTGTGCCAAGGAGATTTAAACCCATCCAGGCTACAAAATTCATTCTCAAATAAAGTTTAGGCAATGAAACACAATTGCATATGACATACTATATAAAATTATCAAAATATTTTAGACTACAAATTTGCTGTACCGCACAATAAAACTAACTCAAAATCAAAAACTGAAACAAATAAGATTGAGTCAATAATGTTTCCAATATACTTTTCCAAATTCCTTTTAAACATTGAATAACTTTTTTCATTCCTAAGGCCATATTCCAAAGAATTAAACAATTTAGGTGCTATATAAATAAAATGATGTAGAATATTTTTATTGACCTTTAAAACCTGAGAGAAAAGTCCTGTTTTTCTGGTTTTAAATTTCATCTCTTTTGGTATAAACCAGTCTTGATTAGAAAACAAAAACAAGATTCTGTAAATATAAAGTTGCCTAATATTTAAGATAGGATTACACAGGAGACCCACATATTCAGAATTAAAAATCTTTTTTATTATTCTTTGATGAGTATTAAATAATGGTAGCAAACTAATCTTGTAGTCCCCACCCCAACTACATAAACCATACTGTATTCTGGAATAGATCCACACATAGTATAGTGTATGTAAAAATTTTGGCGGAACAATTTTTTTCATCACATATAACACACAAAAAATATCTAAATCTCTTCTGTAGTAAATTAATGTGATTTTTCCATTTTAAATTGTGATCGACTTCGACTCCCAAGTATTTATAATTGTAGACTCTACCAATTAAAGAACACTGACAATTATACGAAAGAGAACAATTAGGAGAATCACATTTAACGTGTAATACCATATTACTATCAGTTAGTTCAAAGAGAATATATTTAGTTTTTTCAATATTTAGTTTCAATTTATTGTACATTAACCATTTATTTATAGGCACCAAATCAGATTCAGTATCAGACACCAAGGTTAATACATCTTCTGAAGAATAAATTAAAGCAGCATCATCAGCATAACTAATAATTTTCCTTTTTAGATTGTATGAACATAAATCATATATATAAATAATACACAAAATAGGTCCCAGGACAGATCCCTGAGGGACATCTCTTGAACAAACTAAAAACTCACTTTTCACATTATCTATTTTAACTGCCTGCATCCTATATTCCAAATAACTCTTGAACCAAAAGTTAATCTTAATCTTAAAAAACTCGTAGAGTTTTTTAAGTAGTACTATGATCCACAGAATCGAATGCCCTACAAATGTCAATAAACAAAGCTGCTGTTTTTTTATGTTTATCAATTTGCTATAGATATCTCCAGTAAGTTGAAGTATTGCTTGCTCTGTGTTTTTTTTTTCTTGAAAATCATATTGATTTTCTGATGTTATTTCCTTTTTTTCTAAATAATTCAATAGACGTTTTTTCATTTTTTTTTCAAGAACTTTAGAAAACACAAAGAACTGAGATCAGACAATTATTTAAAAAACAATTTACATCTCTTGATTTATAAACAGGTATTATAATCAAATTTTTTATAACATCTATGAAATGACCAGCATCAAAAGAGACATTAATAATATGAGTAATGAACTGTAAGTGGTACTTATTAAAAATCTGCAACATATGAAGAGTTAAATTATCATCACCTATAGCCTGGTTAGGATTCATATTCAAAATAGTGGAACTAACCTCTTCCTCACAAACACTGTAAAGTGTCATAGAATCAGTGTCAATAGATTAATTAATTATTAACCCTTAACTACACATGTATGGTCTTAGAGACCATAATGAAATTAAATGTAAAATTTGTTCATGATAATAATTTTCTGCCAACAGTATTGGATATTGGTATTGGGATTGCATCATCTTAAGTAGATGCATAGCTGTTATCAAAGGATCATCTTGGTGTGTGAGACCCATCATGTGTGCTTATGTTTTTATGTTTTTTATAGTTTATTCTAGTGATATTTTACATGTAAGCAACAGTTTTATTGTTATTTTTATGATTTTGATGTATGTTTTATTCAGTAAATGTATTTGTATTATTTTAATTTAAAATATAGTGAAATAAAGATATCCCCTCAAGCAGTTGCTTGCCATAGAGGTGTGACAAGAGCCTATCAGTTTATATGCCATAGTAGTAGGTCTGTGAGGATGGTGGGATTCAGCAGAAAAACAACACATACATCCATGCCTTAATCCGAGGCTCGAACCCAGGTCCCTTTGATCCAAGCACACTAACCACTCAAAGACGTGAATATAAATGAAAATATATACATATACACTTTTTTTTCACTGATATTAGAACAGTAGTTGGTAAACGTTCATAAGAAAATGATGTCTTTAAGATAAACACAATATATCACGAAAGTCAGAGTGTCCTTAGGAGCATAATAAGATGAATTTATATCATGATGTCACAAAGATTACAGAAGAAACTCTGCTTTCTGAACATACAAAAGGATGGCACAAACTAATCAGAACACAACATACTGCAAATATTCATAATAGTTAGTTGACTAATTACTAATTATCGTGATTTTTGGATATATTATATATTTATATTCAGAATATTAAATATTCTCCTACAATATATTTATTAATCATTTATTTCCATTAATATATATGAAATCACAATAATTAATCAACTATTATGAATATTTGCAGTAAGTGTGTTCTGATTAGTTTATGGCATCTGTTTGTATGTTTAGGAAGTGGTTTTCTTCTATAACCTTTGTGACATCATGAAATAAATTCATCTTATTATGCTTCTAAGGACATTCTGACTTTCGTGATATATTCTGTTTATCTTAAAGATATCATTTCATATGAATATTCATCTTACTATGCTTCTGTGCTATTGTCAGTGGGAAAAGTATCTATATATATTTGAATATTGCACACCCAGTTAAGCTATTTATAAAATATAGGCGGTTCAGCATTTAATAGTGTAATAGTTTTATTTTTATAATGCATTGTTGTGGACTTATTATTGATTATTGATCTATTATGTTATATATTTATTAATTTCTTCTAAGGGTTACTAGGATAAAATATAAAATGCTGCCTAAAGGGTACTATACCATTCACATTAACATAGGATCTTTTATTTGGTCAGTATTAAATTTTTTTACAGCATTTAGTGTCTGAGTGCCATGAGTATGTTACATAAACTCATGTGTAATTAAAGATTGAATGCAGAAATGCAAAAAAAAAGAAGAATGTTGTTTGAAACTTTACCTCCAATTCTATTAAAGATACGTATGTATGTACAAACAGATAGACAGACAGACAGACACAAAAAAACCTCATGCAGCAATGGCCCACAATGGTCCAATCAGACTGTAATTATCAACTCCAGACTCTCTTTACTCCTCTACACCTGCTGCATTTGGCTACTTTAGGCCAATTCTAGCAAGGTCCTGTTTGACATTGTCTGCCCATCACACCTAGGTCTCCCCCTTTTCCTGAAACCCTTAGGCACACTGTTCATAATTCTGTTTGCCAGTCTGCAGCTATGCATACGGGCAACATGGCCAAAACAATGCAGCCTCTCTCTGCATAATATGCTGCTCAAAAGTGCTTGATGACTTCTTCTTCTAACCTTGTCATTACTTACAAAGTCAAACCACCTAATGCTCAAATGATATGCTCAAGATACTGCATAAGCGTCAAGTTTCTTGTTATTCTGCTTACAAAGGGTCCATGTTTCACTATCGTAACTAACCTTAGAAAAAACCAAATTGTTATACAGCCTAATTTTAATCTTTAGGTGTATACGCCTGTTTTTCCATACTCTTCACAGATTCTTAAAAGTCCTGGCAATCCCTATTCTTCTATTTATCTCATGCTGCACATTACCATTATCTGTTACATAGCTCCCAAGATAATTAAACTGAGACACTTGCTCAAGAGTGCAGCCATTCAAAGCAACTGAAGCATTATCTGCCTGACCAATTTTCATCACTTTAGTTTTTTCTCTGTTTATCACCAAACCTACTCTACTACCAGTTTTATCAACAGCCCTAATGAAAGAATTCATCTCATCAACATCATTAGCCAACAGGGTCAAATCTTCTGCATAATCTAAATCAGAAATTTTGAAATCTCTTGACCATTTAAGGCCAAAATCTTTCCCTTGCAAAGAATTTCACATAACATAATCAATAACCAAACAAAATAGAAAAGGAGACAAAATGCACCCTTCTCTAACTCCACTAGCAATGTTAAACCAATCGCTGCAAGACGTATCAACTCTCACACGTGACTCAGTGTTATTATAGAACTTTCATTACACTAACTAATTTGTCAGGAATTCCAAATGATTTAACAATCAACCATAAATGATGTCAATGAACACAGTCAAAAGCCTTTTTGAAATAATATAGAATGAAGCTAACAACCACAGGTTTCTGAAACTCTAAAATTTCTCAAGAATTTGCAAAAGTGAAAATATTTGATCAATACATCCCTTACCACTTTTGAATCCAAACTTTTCATCACACAGTTGTCCATCAACCAAATTCTTAATTCTATTAAGTATGATCATGCAAAGAACTTTACCTGGAACAGAAAACAAACTTATAATTATATCCCCTATAATTATCACAAGAACTGCGATCACCTTTTTTAAAAAATTGGGACAATGATAGCTCTAGTAAAATTCTTAGAAATAACACCATTATCATAAAAAATATACAAAATTTCAGTCTGCCATGTGACAACACAAATGTTCCCAGCTCTAAGCATTTCAGTGTGGATTTATGCAGTTTTAATGTAGGGATAGCCAAAGTGAATTTCGAATGTGATATAGGGCCATCATTAAGGCCAGTAATGCATCTATCCTTATTGCAAACAATGAGAGTAGAAATAATCACATTATTTAGAACTTCTCTGAAATGCTCAGCCCACCTAGCCATCACAGAACCCTCACTTTCAACCACCTTGCCATGTTAATCTCTGTGTACCTATCTGTTTCTTCCCACATAAAACATTAGCAATCTGGTACAACCACTGCTGTTTTGCTGTCTAACTACTTTCTCTGCATTGTCAGCCAAGCTATCAAGCCAAAAATTCTTATCAACTATTAACTGACTTTACACCTTTATTAAGCTCATTGTAATACCTTCTGTTAGGACTAGTAAGGTGTTGATTCATATTAATCCTGTACTTCCTTCTTTCAGAAATAAGTTTGAAAGCCTTATCACTAAAATAATTTTGTTCCTTTGTTCCCCTTTCCTCAAAAGAGCACTGTTGGTTTCAAAAAATGTCTGTTTAAACTGATCCCATTCTTTCACAACTTCAGTAGTAAACAAACCACGAATATCATAATGTCTAAGTAGCCTATCATGGTATGCTTTGGCTATATCTGAATCTTTCAGACCTTCAGTGTTAAAGGTAATTTTCTTAACCACAGCAGTTCTTAAGCTTCAGCTGCAAGACACTTTTGACCAGGTAATGGTCAGATCCATTTCAGCTCCCCTGTATGATCTGGTATTCCTAACTGAACTGGCCCATTTGCTGTTAATTAAAATATAACCTATCATATTCCTGTGCAACTGATCAGGTGAAACCCATTTATAAATGTCCTGATGCTTGTAGTATGCACTAGTTATTCATAAACCATTAAGTTTACTTACCTGTAGAAGACCTTCCTCTGCCATTGGAACTACCAATGCCAAAAGGACCTAACACTCCTGCCCAAAGATTAGAGTCAGTACCCACTTTGGCATTGAAGTCACCCAGCACAAGAGAAGTATCTCCTTCACAGAATTCAAAATATCCTGAAGCTGGCTGTAAAACATATCCTTCTCATTCCCATCAGAGTCCTCTGTAGGGGCATAACAACAGATGATGACATTTAAGTCTTTGATTTTTGTTTTAAAATTTTCTGTAAGAAATATTTCATTAATGCAGCCATATCCAAGAAGAGCATCACTGGTGTGTCTGCTGGGAAGCAAACCTACACTTTGAAGAGATGCTTTCCATCCTCCTTCCCTGAAAAGAGAAATTTAAAGTTATTTTTAAGTATATCTCACCTTTACCTGTCCATCTGATCTCTTGCAAGCCTAGAATATCTAGGTTATAGCACTGGATTCCTGCATGAGGACATCAAGAGAATAATCTCTATGTAATGTCCTCATGTTCCACGTTGCTGCAGAGAGAAAATGATTAGAAGGATTTTTAAAGAAGCTAGGTTTATTGTGAGAGGTAGGGCCAACAATATCAAGCAGCCCCCTGATACAGGCATGGGGCAAAGACCTGTTCCTCCTCCACTAAAGGCTGAAGCCAGTGATGCTGGTAGGAACTTCCGGCACCACCTTTTCAAATGGACCTTTTCAAGAGCCACACGACTTGCTTGAGACACATTACTCCAATTTAGGATTGGCAATGCCCAACTAACTAAGTGAGGGTTGAGGTTCTCCCACTGCTAAAGGCTGAAGCTACCTATGTTGGTAGGAACTTCATGCACCACCTTTTCAAGTGGATCTTTCTAAGAACCATAAACCTGCCTGACACATTACTCCAGTTTAGGATTGATGATGCCCAACTAGCTAAGTGAGGGGTTCAGGTATCTATGATGGCCTCTGATCAGGATTATCCACCAGCTGATATAAGGTATCCTGTGCCTCTGTTCACTTAGGGCTGCCAACTGACAAGCAAACAGAAAATACAGCAGCAGATTCTTCCTCAACAGAGGCTCACCAGTGCAGCAAGTTCAGGATCCATAAACCAGTCCAGTCTAGTAGGTATAAAATGGTCAGCTCCAAGTCCCTGTGAAGTTTACCACTCCTCATCAGGGTTGAAAAAAAAAAGTGGCCATAGATGACCAGATCAGTAGGCCACACTGAGCTGGCAGCCATCCCCTTCTGTTCCTTTCCAAAAGAGAATATCTCTTTTGAAAGCTACTAATGGCCTGCACCATGATAAGGCGGGGTCAGACATTAGGCACTAGACCTGGCCGGTTCTGTGCGTCATCACTGGTTATTGGTACATAGCTTTCCTTCCATTTATGCCTAGCTACCATTTACAGACCCTATTAAAGATAGAGATTTGATTTTGGAATGCAATAATGGTTGCCCCCATATGAAAATTTGGGACCAGTTGATAATTTTCTGGGATCCCAAAATGTGGTTTGTCAACTATATCAACACAAAAGTGTCTTCCTTACTCCAGACCCACCAAATGCACATTCCCCATATCTGACCATCAGAACTTCATTTCAAAATTTTCTGCATTGTATGAACAGCTCACTCAATATTTGCATATTATATTATAATTTATAATCTTAGTAATTTTACTTTTACATAGTGATTTTAGATTTTTCATTTGTAGAAGATTTTTCTTTTTACCAGAAAACCTGGTAAAAGTTTAAAATACTTTTATCAGATTTTCTTTAATGAAGACAAATGTATGTGTTATGTGAAATATATGTACATAAGCCATCTTTTTGGTGTGATAAATTTCTGCACTAATAATAATTAGAAATTAGGCATTTTATTGAAAGATGTTCTGTTTAATATTCAGTACACAAAGACAAAATGCAGCAAAGTGTGAAGCAGAATACAAGTTTGTGTATATCATTTGGTTCATTGAACATTCTGCATGTATTTATGTACTTGCAGAATTTAAATATTATATTTATATATATAAATATTATTTATTATTTTTATGGACACTAAGCCGTCCTGTGGCTGAGTGGTTAGTACACTGGGCTACTGATCCAAGAGACCTGGGTTCAAGCCCTGGGTAAGGCATGGACTTTTGTAATGTTTTTCTGCTGAGGTCCCGCCATCCTCTCAGACCTTCTACTGTGGTGTATAAACTTATAGGCTCCTGTCAGACCTCTGTGGCAAGTAGCTGCTTGAGGGGGGTATTTATTATATTTATTTTTATGGACACTCTTCATAGATTTATATACAATTGATTAAAGATAATTATTTATGTATTCTATACATTAGCTTCATATTTCAGAACTGTTTTTTGATATAAATTTCTTTAGCACATGCTCTAATTCTATAATGAATCAAAAGACTTCCAAACCTGTGCATCCATGGAAAAGTTTAGTAAAAGACAATCCTCTTTATACCGAAGATTTTGATGACATTCAAAGTGAATCATTAAAGAATGAAAAAAAGGTGAAAAAAACTGGTAAGAATAATATTAATGATAGCAAACTAATTTATTTTTGTATCTATATTTTTACACTAATTTAAGTTATATAGTGAAATTAAAAAAGGAAATTGCATTTTAAAAAATTGAAAAAATTAATAAAAGCCATAAAACAGTAGTAAATATGCTTTCAGTTGGAGCAGAAGTTAATTTAATATTCAAAGAATTTGTTTCTTTAAAAGAATTATCAATGTCATGCTACAAAACTGTCATAAATTAGAAATTGTCAACTATCTTGAGAGTTGAGAAATAAAGCTCACTGGAATGAACTATCCATAATATTTTTAACACCTTCCATCCACCTAATAAGCTCTTAACCATTAGAGCATATTATAGTAAATTAAGTATTATTTCCATTTTGCTCTATTGGACTTTGCATTAGACTGCATAACTAAATCAACAATCAATTCAATTTTCCTCTATTGCACTTTGCATTCTTTTTATGCAATATCTCTCTACAGTAATAAACTGATTCTTGGTAGCACATTGTGTCAGTTATCTAAATGGTTGATCTGTCCCATTAATTCTTTGCAATTTTATATGTATACAGTAATCCCTTGTCAACTGTGGGAGTTACATTCCTTAAAAGTATCACAATTGGCAAGACTAAGGTCCAATGGAAACTAGGAGGTTTGGGGAAAACAATAAATATGGCAATAAAATAATGAAAAGAAAAAACAGTAACTTTATTTCCCATTTATCCAATATGAAAACAATGATATAGTTGACAATGAAATATGAAAAAAAAAGATAAGAACTAGGGGATGGAGCAAGATAATAAAATAATACACAATATATCAACTATCCTGCTAAGTTACATCTGCATTTTATATGGCAATGGAGTGGCACTAGGAGCACTTTATATGGCATTTGGAGTGGCCTGCAGCTAAGCAGCCCCATTTTCAGTAGGGTTCGATGTACTGTGTGTTGTGACACATTACTCCCGTCACCAGCATTCAAATTATGGGTGAGTTATGCCACAGTATTCCTTCTATTGGTTCATACCACATGTGATAGCCTTCGCTCACTTCTAGCATCAGTGAGCCTTGATCGGCCCACACCTTGCTGGTTATTCATGGTTTTTCTCTCCTCAGACCACTTTTTAAATGTACTAACCATGGCTGATCGTGAACACCCCACAAGCCTTGTCAACTTGGAAATGCTCTGACCCAGTCGTCTGGCCATTAGAATTTGGCCTTTGTCAAACTCTCTCAAGTCCACTGGCTTTCCCATCTGGAGAACAAGAATAACATTGATTAACAGTGCTCAGTATCAGGTATTATTTATACAGTTTCATTACTTTCATGTGCACTATTGTTTACCTGCAGTTGCTTCAATTTGCATAAAAATGCACTGTCATAATGTTTTGGCTCTTCGGTGTCTAAAACAAGGTAAGCAATACCAAAATAAGGCCAAAAATGCATTCAAAGGAAAATGCTAATCCAAAAACACGAAAATCTATATAGAGGTGAAACAGTTTTACTGACAATTACATCATTTAGAGGTTGAAGTGCAAACAAATTCCCTCCCTCTGCACCACCCACTAGACCTGCTCCCATGATCTAGGGGAGGTGGAGGCATTAATTGTTGTGTTCTTTCATTTTAAGTCCCCTATACTTCTCCTCCAATTAGACCAGGACAAACACTTTCTGGCACCCTAATTTGGCACGGTAAATACAAAACTCCTTGGTCTAGTCACAGACAGGCATTCCGCAGTACAGACATTACAATAGTGAAGCACAGAGACAACAGCAGTCAGTAATTCCTAACCTTCCCTCACTTCTCAAGAGAACAAAAGTGAAGGAATACTTCCACACTGAACTGTATATAGATAAAAAAAAAATATGGACTCTAAATTTTTGTTGCACAAATATAAAATTGCATTATCTCTAATCCACAGTTGGCAAAACCTAGGTTGGAGAGGGAATCCTGATGGCCTACTCTGACTGCACTTAGGTCTGACATATTCTTCTGATATATTAAAACTACAAATTTCAACTGAATAATAAAATCTACTTTTTATGAACATTAAATAGATGATGTACTTTTGATATGGGCAGGCCTGAAATGATGAACTGGTGAAACTTTTATTCAACTTTATTAATGTATTACTTGGAATAAAATTTTCCCATGAGTCTGAACATACTTTACCATTTTTAGCTCTTTTTTTCCAGACCTCACCAGTCCAAAGTCTTTTCACTTTAGGCAGTGAACTATTTTTATCTTTTTGCTGTCTATGGTTGTCCCTGTAGTATATAAACAAATTGTTATCTTTGCTGGACCATCAGTGGTAAATGCTTGTCATTTCAGTTTTCATGTCCAAGGCTACTTGCAAGACATTAACATAAGTCTTAATAGCATCATCCATTCAACAGCTGAGTGTCCACCATAGCTCACTGATTACCCTTCCTGAGCTTTTCTCTTTGCAGGATGGGAAAGGCCTTTATGACTAATTGTGTATACATTCTGCACACCAACTCTTTATGCCCATCTTCACCAATGGCTTGAAATCTGTGACCTCTGAGGGATTAGGCATGTTCTACTATGATATCGCCATATTAGAACCAGATCCCATGTGAATGTACTATCAGTCAGATCATATAGCTGCTGTGAATCATTGTCAGTCCTTATGGCATTACACCAGCTCAGTTTGTTATACGCTTTGATTTAGTTAGTCCTTGACCTCACACTACTCTTTAAAAGATCAGCCCACAGCTCCTTTGTCTTTTCTCTACTTTCCCCATCAAGTTGTGATGAAACACATTTCCCAGATAAGCCAATATGAAGAACAATGATTTGGTAGAAGCCACACCCTTGTCCAGCACTAAACTGCCTTTCCATTCATTGTTTTCAACACTGTCTTTCCACCAAGCTCTGGGCACAGTGGTAGCAATCATGGTCAGAACAGACTGAAAACAAATTATTACAAATCAATTGTGACAGTCTTCCCTTTTTTCAGGAATTGCAAGGAGGAAGTTGTACCTGCTTTTTTTGTGTAAGTCAATGATTTCTAAAATTCTTTTCTTTTTCAGGTGGATGATCAACCTGTATGCAAGTTGTGTGAGACCATTTTAATTGATAAACACATTTTAATTGAATTTATTGCTTTTAATGATGGACATACAATATATTTTGGTCTCATCATATACAGCTTATATAATGATTCATTTTTTGAAGCAGTTTTTGCATTTTTAAAATTTCTTAGACATTTTCAAATTTGATCTTTTAATATTTTATATTTTAGAATAGTTGTTTTCCTTTTTAAATGTAGTGCTATATACCCATTGTTGTTTTCTTTCATTGATAATGTTTTTATCATTGTTATTGCATTATAACCCTTATGTCTTTTGCTTTTTAATGTTGCTTTTGGGTTCAGTGACTTTTATCATTTTTCTCGTAAACCCCAAACAATAAAAATCACGTTGACAGGTACCCCTAAGTACCTGTCTGCCTGCTTGCCTGCCATATTGGGGTGGGGGTGGCTCAGTTGGTAGCGTGCCAGGCTCATAATCTGTAGTTCCCAGGTTTGAGTCCCAGCTGGGTCAGCATTGAGATTTATCTCCGCAAAACTCCCGCCTTGCCATGTAGTAGTTGCCTCCCAGTAGGGGACACCGATGGGCTTGGAAAGGCTGCCGTCTGTCGGATGGGACATTAACTATGGCCTCGTGTGTGGGAGAGCCATACCCTGTGCACGTTAAATAACATGCTGGATGGCCTTGATGGGAGGCTACCATCTGTCTCCCAACAGTGTTCCAGTGGGTCCCCTCCCCCAACCTTCTCTGAGCCTTCAGAGTCCATGAGACCTGGCCATTTAGCCCATGGTGTGCAAAAAAGTGTCACTCAGAGGTAAAACAACCCAAACAACCCAAGCCTGCCTTATTAAAAAATTTCAGCTCCAATGAAAAAATTTCTCTTCAAAATGTAAAAAAAAAAAAATTAATTACTTTGTCCTTTTCCTATATTTAATATAGTTAATTACTTTGATTGCTTAGAAGCTTGTTACCGTTTCAAACTGTACATAATGCAAATGAAATATTATTTATGTAATTTGTTTCAGTCAATACTGCTATAGTAATCAATACAGATGATGAAGGTAGCAACTCGTTGGAGCTATTTGCCGAGGACATAGTAAAATCTAATAATATTTACCAAGTTCAAAATTCTTACTAGTAAGTAAGATTATAATTAATAGTTTTGTTTCTGTAAATTTTTGGTTTATTTGAATATGGTGGTATTGTTCTGTGATTTAGTCCTAAATTATTTCTCTATGAGATTTTTGCAATATTTAAACATAACTTAATCCTTAATGTGCTGTAGCTGGGTGTACCATTTTCACTTTTCCAATTCTGGCAACTATCAGTCGGTCTACCATTTTGTGGTGCAAGATTGTAAATTTTATTTTTTTTTTCGAATAGAAATCGTTTTTTTTTTAATTGTTTCTAATCAAATCTTGAAAATAACATTTCAGTCTATGATATATATTTTTTCCTGTTGATTCTGCTGAAAAAAATTATGAAAAAAAAATAAAAAAAAAATAAACTAATTTAAGCTTTTCTTGATCATATGCACGTGTTGAATCATCCTTTTATGATACAGCCCAGACTATTCTTATTTTCCTTTTTCCTTATATTTAGTCTCACGTAATAGCATCAAGTAGTGATGATTTAGTTTATGCCTTTATTCTGCCTTACTGTAGTAGATTATCGACTGGTTTTTGATTTCCGGTATGTTAAGCTGTAGCAGAGTTGTAATGCTTTCTAAACTTTTAACATAAGTTATTGATTTTATTATTATCGGAAGTTGCATCATCCTGCAACTTTGCTGAATGCTTTCAAGTCAGTATTTTACAGATTTTCGATTTCAAAGACTTCTTTTTTACTCTGGTGTTTCTGGAATTATTTTTTAATGCTTTCTAAATGTATACTGCAATTATAAAGAATAATTTTAAACAATCAAAAATGAAGTCACTAGTGATCTCTAATGGCTGATATCAGAAGAATAAAGCTTATGCAATTAGCCTCAAAGCACAATTTTTAAAAGGTAGAACTTATTTTAACAATAACTTTGATGACATTTTAACCAAATACACTAATTAACATTAGGATATTGTAGTTTTTAACCAAAATGTTTGCCGAAATTTTAAAAATAAACTTTTTTGTAGTAGTTATGCAGCTATATATTAAATGATTCATTCTCAATTTCAGTGCTTGAGTGATCACTAAAAAATTTAGAAAACACTGAATAAATGAAAGATTTAAGCATTAATAGAAATATTATTAACTTATTTATATTAGAATAACAAAATAATTTGAAAAAATGCAAAAAATACATTGTTTAAAAATTTTTATTGAATAAAAATTAAAAAAAAAATGCAGCAAAATTTTGCAGTATTTTAAAAATTGTTTAAAAAGTTTAGCCACTCTTTTATTTTTCTTAGAATTTTTTGCCATTTTATTAATCACAATTAAATGTTTTTTCTTTTGGTATATAGCATGAGTATTTCCCTGCATTATTTACTTCAGGATGAAGTTCTAAAGTTGTACATTTTATTTTCTGAAAACACCAGAGTGAAATCAGTTTCAGAAACCTGACACTTGAAGTTAATGAAGCACAAATGTAAAACACTATGACCTCCAGACACAAAATGACCTACTTGAAATGGTATCATGGTCATTAATGGTGTTTTTAAGGAGGGGGCATGGCCCCCTCCAAGAAACTTGGGAGAGTTTTTTTTTTCCACAGGCACCTTTGTTGCATATTTGAAGTTAGTGTCCAGGAGATTGTGCCACCATTTACTTTTTCAGGATGCAAACCCCTTCAGTACTCCAAAAGATAAATGACAAGCTGATAAAGGAATCGTGATTTCGAAATAATCCAATTAGTAAAGGTAAGAGTGTCATTTCTGGATTATGGAACAAAGACAAATTTGGGGCGTGCCTTGGACAGGTAGTGATTTTAGTTTAAGTTTGGTTAAATGTTTATCAAAGTTCATTGCTCTGATAAGCAATATCTCTGCTGAGAACACTCAAAGTGGGTAGAGAAGCCTCATTTGCTGTCAATAAAATGTCTGACTTCATTATAGCCTGTATGAGGAGAGTATCAAGTCATTTGATTGACAAGTCCATCAGATTAGAATTGGTAGTAAACCAGACTGGGGGATAGGTAAAGTATAGATTTTGCTAGATCAAGCTAAGTTTGATGCCATCCAATGTCAACACCCACTTCTCAGATAACATTTGGTGGTGGTGGTGGGGGGGGGGGGGAATAATTAACAAACTCAATCTGCAGAATGTCACTAATGGGACTTTTTTTTGCAATACAGCTAGTGTATTCCTTAATCAAATCACAGAATTTGGATCTTCTAGATTAAAAAGGGTAATTAATAACATAATGAATTCATATCTACATAAAAGTACATATACTTGGGTGCAGCCTTAGTGCATTGCCCTGCCAAGACAGTGAAGTCCAGGGAAAGATTGGGCTAACCCAGACACCCGGTAATAGGTGAGTCCCTTTTTTCAAACATGAAAATTTCAAATCCAAATGCAGATCCAGACTCATTAATCCAGATCCAATTTAGACAACTGTCTAAGAACAAGAAACTCAAGCTACATGCCAAATTGTAATAGGCTGTCCAATTTTAATTTTTATTATAATAAAATGGCCATTTTTAATTGATTATATTCTAGTTTTTTTTTTCTATTTCACTGGATTCAAACCCTGGGTAATATCTGCTGAGGTCCTGCCATCCTCACAGACCTTTTACTATGACATATAAACTAACAGGCTCCTATCAGACCTCTGTGGCAAGCAGCTGCTTGAGGAGGCATTTATATATTTGCATGTATAATTGTTTTAAGTGTTCTTTAATAATGTTTATTTCTTACATATACTTACAAGCAAGCTTGTGCTCTCAAAGATGAAAAGGTTTATGATCTCTGTTTTAGACATTTCTCCATTGTGCAGATGGTTTGCATAGCTGGAATGATTGAATTGATCATTTTCAGTTTAATACTAAATGTTACAGCAAAAAACTTTGGTTCAGAGGATTCCCTGCTGTTAGTCTTACATTGCCCTATATTATATTGGGGCTTTGTGATCTAGCCATTTAGCATATTAGGCAGGACAGGTAAATTAACATAGCCTAGTCCTTCATTATTGAAGTTATATTTAGTTTTGAGAATAAATAACTTTTATTATTCAAATTGAAATTATTTAGATATCATTGCTGTTTCAATAACATGTTTCTAATTATTCTTTCTAGTGATGAATGGGAACATTTGTTTGGTGGAAAGTTCTATATTGAGAAATTAAGATCTACTGGATTGAAAGGACAACTCCGTAGCTGTCGTTTCCGTAGCATATGTTGGAGGGTACATTATATTAACCATTCAGTATTGCATTAAATTGTATTAGATTTAAATATATATATATGTGTATTTCTTGTGTTTATAGCAAAAATTTTGAATTCATTGGTAAAAGTATTAGTACAAGTATTTTTAAATTATATGTTAGATTTTCAGAATTATGTCAAAAAACTTTGCAAAGAAAACAAATATATTTATGAAAATGCAATGCTCATTTCAAGAAAAATATTACACTTTAAAAAAATTTATATTTGTGTGTAAAAGATTGAATTTTAGTGAAATATATACATCTGAAAAGAACATTTGCTTCAAATATGCCAATATTCTGGGTCTGGTACACAGATGATGTGCTTGTTATTGTAAAAGCAAAAATCCCCAACAGATTATTTCAAAATTGCACTAAATATATGCTTTGCTATACAATTCATGATCAGGAGGTAAAAAAGAAATTGCTTTCTTTGTTATTCCCATACAGCACACGAAGACATAACTGAATTTTGGAATCTGCAACAAATTAACTGCCCCATACATGCCCCCAACATCATCTTCATCATTTTCTTCATCCACTCTGTCCATGTCTTTATTTCTGTGATTCCTGATCATCCATTCCTTGGGTGATCAGGTAATTGGGGACATGTCCACCTTTTTCATAAGCAAAGGTTTGGAGGGTCTTGCCAGAGTTCTGAAATCAGTTAAGTGCCTAAGATTGGGGGATTTGCTGGTGGAAGCTGTTTGCTCAAAACATTTAGAACTACTCCTGAAGGTTACAGTGATTGGTGGGATGTCTGTGACACCCCACAAACTGCTTAATTACTCCTGGGGAGGGATTTTCAAATGGGGCCTCCTCAAGATTTCTGAAAAGGAAATTCTCTTGGAGCTCTCTTCCCAAAGAATGAAAGCAGTCCAGCTGGTTCCATATTGCCTTAACAGGAAGTTAGTACCTGCACCATGAAATAATCCTCACATTTGACATGCCACTCCTGCCACCAAAGCAGGTTATCTTCACTCTTAGGTATGTAAATCCCAAACCTTATGTATTGTTTTCAATGCCAGAGGTATGGCCATGCCCTCACAGCTTGCTGGGGCAAACTCACTTGATGTGCTTGTTGTGGCAGCCAGGATCACCTTGATCCTGGCTGCCAAAACCTTGATCCTGACAACACAACAGAAAAGGCAACCTGCAGAAATTGTAGCAGTGACCATCCAGCATTCTCCCATTAGGAAGAATCAGGGCCCCAAGATTTCTTCAAATTACTGTCCTATTGCATTGACGAGCTGCATGTGCAAGGTTTGGAGAGAATGCTAAATGCCAGACTCATCTGTTATTTGAATACCACAACCTTCTTTCCAGCACTCAGTGTGGCTTTTGCAGGCAATGGTCTACCTTAGACCACCTGATCATTTCACTGATCAGGAATTCATTTTTATGCAGAGAGCACCTGGTGTCAGTAATCTGTGACATTGAAAAAACATATAATGCAGCTTGCAGATTTGGTATTGTTTGAGACCTCCATGCCTTATGCTTGAGAGGTCATTTGCCAATCTTCATTTCCAACTTTTTGTCCTCATTCCTTTCATGTCCATGTTGGCAACACTTTGTTATGGCTTTTTCCCCAAGAATGCCACAAAGCTTTGTCCTGAGTGTTTTGCTTTTCGTTGTCAAGATCAATTCTGTAACTCCACAATTTCCTCCAACTGTAGGCAATGCCCTCTATGTTGACGATTTTATCATTTTTTGCCTTCATGCAACATGAGGGTCATTTAATGCTAATTGCAAACTGCCTGAACAATATCTTGGTTTTGGCGACAGCCAATGGGTTCTTTTGCTGCAAGCATAATCTTCATCTGAACCCCAAAGTGCAGCTCAGTGGTACCATCATTCCAGTTGTTGTGGAGACCAGGTTTCTGGCTCTCATCTTCTGTCCATAGTTGACCTTTTTGTTTCACATCAGTTATTTCAGGTCTGAGTGCACGCAGGCATTGAACATCCTCAAGGTCTTCTCCCCTCTCTCTTGGGGTGCAGACTGATGTTCTTTGCTACCCATGTACTGTGCACTTGTCCATTCTAAACTAGACTATGGATCCCAGGTGTATGATTCCTTACAAGATTCAGTGTTGAAGGCCTCTCCACCATCTGACCCACCATGTTTTCATAGGAGTCTCCACAACTTACTGGTCCAGAGTCTTTACACAGAAACTGACGAACCATCTCAATTATATGCCATCAGCAGTTGTCCATATGTTATGCATCTAAGTTATAATCCCTCCCAGGCCATCACACTTGGGACTGCATTTTTAGTTGGCAGTGGGAGATGCTTTACATAAATCGCTCGACTGCTATTCATCCTTTTGGTTTGCATGTTCAAGGATACCTGCGAAACATCAACATCAGTCTTGATAGTATTGCCCAGTCGACAGCCGAGCTACTTCCATCATGGTGTGCTGTTTCCCCTTCCTGTGACTTTACACTTTGCAGGAGGGTGAAGGCCTTACACCCAATTGTGTGTACCAGCAACTCTATGCCAACCACCATGCTGAGAACCCAGACTTCCTGCCTGTCTTCACAGATGGAGGGGCGAGAGTGGCTCAGTCAGTAGCATGCCTGAATCATAATCTGCAGTTCCCAGGTTCGAGTTCTGCCTGGGTCAGTACTGAGATTTAGCTCTGTAAAATTCTTCATCCTGACCTTGGTCAGTAGGGGACACTGATGGGTTTGAAAAGGCCACTGTCCCCTTGGAAGGAACATTAGCCATGGTCCCATATGTCAGAGAGCCATACCCTGTGTGCATTAAAGGACACAGATGGCCTTGACATGAGGCTACCATTTGTCTCCTAACAGCTATACAGTGAATCCCTTCTGCCTAACCTCTGAGCCCCTAGGATCTTTGTGACTTGGTCATTTAGCCCATTGTGTGCAAAAAAGAGTAAAACAACCAACCCAACTCATTGATGGTTCGAAGACTTGGACTTTGGTGGGATTAGCCATGGTCTGTTGTTACACTCTTATTGCAGACTAGATCCAAGCAGTGTTACACCTTCACAGCAGAGTTGCACACTATCAGTCTTGCCTTGGACCACATACCGACTTAGCACCATCATCAGTGTGTGCTTTACATAGGCTCACTGCAGTCTTTGATCTCTGTAAGGCCATGGCCTCACCCATTTCTATCGAAGTTCTGCCAGCAGCGCCATTGTTTTGGTTTTCCTTTCCATTGTCTGGCAGTCACAACCGCTATCATCTTCTGTTGGGTGCCTGGTCATGTTGGGATCGGGGACAATGACAGATGCAGCTACCTAGTCAACCACTCCCCTGTCCAACACTCTACTGCCTGTTCCATTCTTTGACTTCTGGTAGTGTTTTTCAACTGAACTCTGGCACAGTGGCAGAGATCTTGATCGTAACAGATTGCAAACAAACTCTTTGAGAGATAAATCCTCTGTTATCAAACTTTGGCAGTCATGTTTTCATAGGAATTGTAAGGAGGAAGTTGAACTTGTGTGATTCTGCTTAGGTGATTCATTTATCACACAATCTTTTCTTCTATGGTAGACAATAAACATAAGGTGAGATTTGCAACACCATTTTTACTATTAAACATATTTAATCATATGTCCATCTTTTAACTTTGAATTCATATTTATTTTAGTTCTTTTCATTTACCATCCATGCTCCTTACACTCAGACACCTTTTATGTGATGATTTGATTTTAACACCTGTTTTCAACTTTTTATGTTTTTCGGATATTTTGAAATGTTTATAACTTTTTAGCTTTGATTTTTTTCACTTGTTTCTGATTTTTACATGGGTCCTATACACCCTGTAAAATTGTTGATTTTTTTTTTTTACTTTTATTCTTATTGGTTCATTTTTAACCCTGGTTTTTAGGCTTATTGTTATACACTTTTCATTCCTGTAGCATCCTTTACAATTTGTGTGTCAATCTTAACTTTGGTTGTGGGTTCAGCATCTTTTACCATTTTCTTTATCCTTATTTGGTACAAGATGGCTATTGTCGCTCTTGCACCATAAAACCTCAAACAACCAACCAAGATTACAGTAAAGCAAAGAGGATGTTACCAATTTGATTATAGGATCAGTAAAAAGATCTCTGATTGCATAAAAGAACAGTGGCATAAAACTAAAGCCACATGAAGCAAAATATTTTTTCACGCACTATGAATTTGACTTTGGTGAGCAAATTGCTATTTGCCAGAGCAAACAGAAGTTCATTAATAATCAATTCTACTGGTCTTTATCATCCAAAAAATCACTGTTTAATCCTTAATGTGCTGGAAGACACTCTTGGCTAAATGTCATATCCAGTGAATACTATAGTTTCCAGGGTAATATGCTATAATTATTTCTTATCACACAGCACTAATATACTGCCACTATTGAGCTTTTAAGTATAACAAAACTAATGCATGTCTAAAATAAATTGTGCGAAACATGTATAAAGTACATCATTTGATAGATGCATTATGTTTTAATGCTATATCACAGTTATTTGGTTCTGTAGTCACTGTTACTTCAAAATAATAGTACTATTATATGGAACAGACTCACCAACTTGAGTTTTAAGCATCTTATACTGCTATGCCTTCATCAAGGACATGCATAGCATTGATGATGGCATAGTACAGTATGCTGCTGAAACTTGGGATCCTCTAAGTTTTTTTTTTTTTTGTGATAATTTTTGTTTCCATGAGGTATTTAATTTATGTGAAAAACCATCACTGTCAGTGCTCCACTTCACATCCAGGGTGATATGATTTCACAGAGCTCATGAACCACTACAATACAGATAGTATCTGGCACAGGACATTCCAACATTGATGGTGAGTCTGTTCTATGTAATGGTGCCATTATCACAAAGTAACAATGATTACAGAGCCAGTGAGGCTGAGACCTGTATTAAGGCATATTACAGCTGTTAAATGATGTACTTTAGATATATATATATATTTCAATATATTTTTTAAACATGCATTATTTTTATTATATTGACAGCTAGATAGTGATAATAAATTTAACAAGTTTTAATTTTTTCCAATAGAAATTACTCATTTTAAAGCTTTTCTTGATATTAAACCCTATGTTGTCACAACCACAAAAATGCTATTCATGAAACTCCATTTATGGCCATGAACATTAAATTGCATCCTTCTCCAAATCCTCCTCAAGCAGCCATGGAGAACTTTGATTGCACCAGATTGTGCAATTTAGTTCTCCAAACCTAATAAAGGAATTCACCAATTTTAACAAGGTCGTGTTTGACATTGTCTGCCCACCACATCCTAGGTCTTCCCCTCTTTCTGAGGCCATTAGGTAAACTATTCATAACCCTCTTCGCTAATATAGAGTATACATAGGGGCAGCATGGCAAGCAACAGTCTCTCTCTCTGCACAATATGCTACTCAAAGAAGGTTGTTGACTCCTTTGCAACTATAAGTTTTGCTGTGAGTGTCCTTTGCAACTATAAGTTTTGCTGTGTGTACTAACTTCATCATTATTTACAAAGTTGAGTCACCTGCTAACCTTTATATTTATATATATATTTAAAAAAGATATTTTAGAGCTTCTAAATAATGGTAATTTTTTCAGTTTATTCCTCAGCATGATGAAAAAACATTTTACCCTTCAAACTGCAAGATAGCAGGAAACTTTTTGCCTTTGATTCTAGATGCTCATTCATGGGCATTAAGTGGTCATCTTGGGCATTAAGTGGTTTCAATATGTAAGTAATGATGAGGTCAGATGAAGTAGTAATCAGCTGTCATTGAGTAGCAAACTATCCTGTGTAGGGAGAGTGCATTGATTTGGTTTTCCTTTTGCATAACTGCAAATTAGCAAATAGAGGTTATGACCTAAAGTGTGTACTAAAAAGTGTATGTAAAGGCTTCAGAAAAAGAGGGATCTAGAATGTGATGGGTGGACACTGAAACAGGATCTTGTTAGAATGGCTTCAGTGGTCCTAATGCAACAACTGTAGTTCAGGATAGACGTGTTTAGAGTATGAAATTTGAAACTAGTCTGATTTTGGATTTCAATAGCCCATGGCCACTTAACAATGTTAAACTTCAATACTAGCCTTGGTTCTTGTAATTTTCATTTTTAAAACCTTTTTTGTTTTGTTTAATAATCAATTGTCATTTTTTAAGTATTTTTTTTTACTTTAAGTATTTTTTTAAGTATTTTTTTTTACTTTAATCTGAGAAATAAATAGGCTTAACTTTTGGTTTCATAATATGCTATCACTTCCTCTTCAAACAATTATTTCAAGGCTAGATAAAAAAATAAGTAATAATTTGATAATAGTCTTAAACATAATTAAGCTTTTATAATAATTTATGCATATAAATATGTATTTTATGTTTGTAGATGGGCATTTTGTTTTTTAAATATACTCTTTACATAATTTTGAGAATAAAAGTGGCCAGGTCATGAACATTTAAAGTCATATAGCTGAGCAATGAAATAGCCATTAATAGTTTAGTGGTGAGAATACTGGCATTTAACTGGGAGACATGGGTTCAGTCCCACTCATAGCAAAACTTATTTTTTCATCAAAATTACTTTTTGAATTGTATGTCAATGGGTATTCTGCATATTTACTAGTGATTGTTTCATTAATAATCCATTAGCATTAGTGACTTCCAATTTGCATCTACTTCTGGTTGAATGGTTGCTGTTCCTAATCATTGATGTGACCATGAGTGACATGGTCAGGAGAATTTAATATTACAATTAGTTTAGGAATGAGTTAACTGTTGATAGTTTAGTGGTGAGAATACCTGGCATGTAACTGCGAGATGTAGGTTCATGTCCCACTCGGGGTAAAGCTAATTTTTTCACCAAAATTATTACTTGAAAAACTTTTTTTGCAACTGCAATGCAAATTTATTCTGAAGTTGATTTCAGTCATAATTTTAATGCTTCAGTTAAATTTTACATGTTATAGAATATTTTAATTCTTTTCAACCCTTTATCACTTTTTTTTTCTTAGATTCATATTTATATATTTTTTTAAAAACTGGTTTTGAAGGCAAAATAAATTTTACCTGCTGCTATGTATTTACCTTACTTTAGCAATAGACATATATAGGCCAGATTTGGGGGGGGAGGACCATCTACCCCCCTCCCCTTTAAGAGGGCTAGTATAGGTAAGAGAGGCAAAAAATTGATAAAATTGCATGAAATATAAAGTTTGAAATTTTTTGAAGACCTAAAATGAGGGGAAATATTATACTGCAATGGGAATCCAGTCTCTTGGCCTTTTTTTAAAGTAAATCCACCCCCCACCCCCCACTTTACCTTTTTCTACTTGATTGATTGATTATTGATTTTAATATAGCCTGTTTATTTCCATTACTGATTTGTACAATGATTTTTTTACTTTCAATTAACTTATGAATATTGTTCGAAATTATGATTCACATCATTTTCAGTAATATTTTTATTGTTGAAAACTTGTTTTCAAAGTTAAAAATCTTACTATTCACACAAAGCAGAAATGTTTCATAACATGTGGAAGATGATCTATTTATTTATGCAGTCTGTACCTATAGCTAAAATAGGTGACTTCAATCATGTTTTGCACACGATAATTAAATTCTTATTAAAATAAAATATACCCATCATGCACCTGCTTGTCACATAGATCTGACAGGAACCTGTCAGCATAATACACTAAAGAGAAGGTCTCTGATGAACGTGAGACTTCAGCAGAAAGATGAAGAAACATCCATGCCTTATTCAGGGATCAAAACAGGTTCCTTTTATCTGCAGCCAAGCACACTAATCACTCTGCTATTGGTATTTAAAGTGCAAAAGTAGATTTTTATAATTTCTTTAATAAGAATGTGTTGCAAATGATTCTTCAGAAATCATTAAATGCAAAATAATTATTTTTGATATTGAATTTTTGAGCTTTATTGATAATGCCAAAGCTTAATTTGCAAGTGTATTCATTCTGCTTTTTTCTTCCAGTTATATTTGGAATGCCTTCCAGAAAATCGTGACAAGTGGGTATATAAAGCTCAGTTATTGCGTCAACAGTATGAAGAAATACTTTTAAAGGTGAAAATTCTTTTCAGTTGATTTCATGCATAGGGTAAACAAGATTAGAAAGATGTAATTGTATGATCAATTAATCAAAACACTTTATTTTAAACACATTAGACTATACATTTAGTACAGTATAAACAACCTAAAAGCATTCACATATCTAGGTTGTTATAGTTAACATTACATGAAATAACAAAAAACAAGTTCAATTTATTTCTTACAAATTATTTACAATATAAAGATCCAAGTATTGGTTGATTGTGACAAATTATTAATATTTTCGCTTTTAACAAATATAAAAATAGCATTTTCATTTAAGCACAAAGAAAAAAAAACACATTACTCTAATGCAATACGAAAGTGTACAAGTAATATAAATTTTAGCTCAAATTTTTATGGTAGAACTAAACATAAAATCCAAGTCAATTGTATGTGAAAGATATATTAATATAAAATGTGTTTACTAATAAATTGCTACTTTGAAGTCGATTCAAATTTTTAGAGGAAAAATTGTCTTGAGCCAGGTGGGATATGAACCCACAACCTCCTGATAACATGTCAGGTGCTCTGGACCACTGAGCTACCGGCCACCAAACAAGATCTCCTCTAATTGATGATATGAACATTTTCAACCTACATTACATCATATGTAGGGAGTGTTCTGGCAATTTTGCCATATATAGATGGAAAGTATTTCTTACAAGTATACTGATGATAAATAGTGAAATAAACTCAACATATTTGGTATCTACTAATAAATTACCACTTTGAAGTCAATTCAAATTTTTTATATGGCACCCCCACTATATATGGCATTGCTGCTTGTGGCGAAATTGCCGGAACACTGCCTATATATGATGTAATGTAGGTTGAAATGGTTCATATCATCAATTAGAGGAGATCTTGATCGGCGGCCGAAAGCTCAGTGGTCCAGAACACCTGACATGTTATCAGGAGGTCGTGGGTTCATATCCCACCTGGCTCAAGACAATTTTTCCTCTAAAAATTTCTTCAAGGTGGTAATTTATTAGTAGATACCAAATATGTCGAGTTTATTTCACTATAAAATGTGCTTATGTAATATATCCCTTTTTACAAGTGGAACTACAAACTTTATGCCATTTGAATGAAACCTTAATTATCCATTTTTCATTGAAAGAAATGACTATACTTATAAATATAAACCATCAATTTATAAACAAACAGGTGAAATGAAGGAACAAGGACTGAAGGGAACATTTGATCTCCAATTCATATTTTGATCAATTGTTATTCCTAAATACTTTATTCCATCCACTCTATAAATAGGCACACAGCAACAACCTTCATTAATGTCGCAATTAGTTTCATTGATTTTTACCTTTAAATTGTCTACAATATCAAATTTATTTTTTAGAATGTACAATAATATTTCATTTGAGATGAATTTAGAGTTAACTTATTTATTTAAACCATTTTATAATATATATTAAATCATTTATTATACTTTGTCAGTCAGCAAGGGTTTCTGCTGTGAATGTAATAGCTATATCATCTGTAAAACTGTTAATCTAACCATTAATTTTTAAAGAGAAGAAATCATTGATAAAAATTAAAAAGAGAATTGGCCGTAAGACAGATACCTGAGCATCTTCATGTTTTATTTACAACTTAGAACTAAAAGTTCCATTAATCATCACAGTTTGTGTTCTATTTGATAAATAACTTGAAAACCATTTGAAACAATGCGTCTGACTCCAAAACATTCCAATTTATGTAATAAAATCTGATGGGAAACAGTGTCAATTTTTTTTTTTATCTAAAAAAATAGTTAAGGTTACATAATTATTGCCGAATAACTCATAAATATGTTTAGTGTAACTTATCATAGCATTTTCTGTGCTTAATTTTATCTACACTGATAAGCTTTACAGAACTAGACTAGATCTTATTTCCAGATACCTTAGGGATTCATGTTATTCTAGTCAATGATTTACTATCACCCCCGCTTCTAACTATTCATTAGTTTTTATTTATTTTTTTTTACTTTAGATTACCAATAAAGAAAAAAACCTTAATTACTTCATGTATAAAGGATAATGGAGGGCTAAAATTATTGAAATTGTACACATTTCATGCATCTTTCAATAGATTTTTTAACACCTCTAAAATGGAGTGGAAGATGTTATACTGCAATGGAAATCAAGGCTCTTGCCTCCCCCACCCTTTTTTTTTTGTTTTTTTTACATCTTGATTCTGTCATTTATTATACTTTGTCAGTCAGCAAGGGTTTCCCCCCCCCCCCCCTTTATTTTTTTTCTAGATCTGGTCCTGAGTATGTGCTAGTTCTAGGTATTTCAATCTTTGCATTATTGTATAAATTGCAAGGTCAATACATAATTGCATGTGACTTACATATATTACTATTGTATTTTTAGTATTGTCTCAATCACAACTACTGAATTGCACATATACTGAATCATATGTTTAAATATAAATATACTGACCTTAAAGTGTTAATAGTGGCCTAGCAAATAGAAAAGAAATCAACAAAATAAATATAAAACATAAAATAAAACCTTAATAAATAATAGAATCACAGCTACTATAAATATCTATTTAATCCCTGATAAAGCTGTATTACGTTAAAAAGCTCTTTAAAATTCAACACAAGGATGGGGTGTGCTAAGTTTTACAGATCAAGCTTTACTGTTAGGCCCCTTTGGCCCTAATTTTAGCTTTAACATTGCTTTGTTTTGACATAATATATGATTTTTGTATCTCATATTATTATCCTTTACCACATTATAAAGGTAATCTAGAGAATGATAAAATATAATTATCAGAGTCCATCTTGTGTAGTACAGCAGCTTTGGAGAAATATTTGCTTGATGTTGTAAGTAGCTTTTAGGAAGAATAACCTTTGCTTGATGTTGATGTCAGCATTAGGATATTCGCTGTTGCATATTATTTCCTTTTTCTTTCCAAGCTTACTAGTCCTTATGTAATGCACATAATGATATTCGAATGTTGAAGGAGTAGATGTAGCTAGATGAAGCGTTGATTGCAAAAAACACTTTAAGCCACTTGATGTCAGTCCTGTCGTACTATCTATCAGTAGATGTCAGCTGATAAGCACTTAACAGGTCTTATTTTCAATCTTCCTCTACTAACATTGGTTGTTTAAGTTGTGCATGAACTGGCATGGGCTGTCAACATAATGCACAGCACCCAAACTTATGTGAGTTGCTTAAGAAATTTTAAAGCCTTTAAAAACATTAATGCTTAACCTATTAAAACGTTAAAAAAGTTAACTCCTTAACATCCTGAGAGCAACATGTTTCACCAACTCACATTCTCTTTGGCATCCTCAAGCTCAACTCTACATAATGATTTCACTGGCCTTTTATATGCATCTCGCTGAGGCACCTTTAGTCACATGCTGTGACGTAATAGAATGTATGCCCTCTTCATTCAAAGTAAGAAGATTTCATGTGGCGGGCAAAGGTGGGATGTCTGTGTTGCAAATACAGTTATGGTTTTTATGTATCAAAAGCTTTTCTGTGTATAGTAATTGAAACTTTGTTTTAGGTGCAGCAATCATCTTATATTCAATATTATTTAATTCTAAATTATTTTGTATTATTGTTTGTGTTAAAGCTATATTCTGAATTTGTTTCTTAATGTCATTTTGATGTTCATACATTCTGGATTTAAATTGTAAGTTTTACCTATATATATATGCATCTTTAACCTGTAAAATTAGTGTTAGGTCAGGGATATTTATCTTGTAAACACCACCCATGGGTGGGTGTTTGTCTCTATCATTTAGTAATAAATTTTTGATTGTGTGTGTCATGTTAGTAGGTAATATTGTATTATATTTCTTAAGAATGTTCGTCATGATTTTAGAGACAGTGTCTTAAATTAAGGATGTAGCTTAACTGTATGAAAAAAAAATTTAATTTAATTTGTAATATAATGGAGTTTCAAGGGCATGTCTTTAGGGCAGAAAGGAAACAAATATAAATATTAATTTTGCTGTCCAAAATGAGCAGCCTAAAGTTTTAAAATCTGTAGAAATTAGAATATTTCAGAACACAACTATTGAGAAGTTCATAGAGTTCTTTCATGAAATGTGATTACGAGTTCTGAATAAATATTAGTTTTGTAAAACAAGTTCTGGGTTTCTGGACTTTGGTTACATACTCTTTGGTTATATATTTATGTATATGACCAAACTTTCCTTCTTACTAGTCTCATCAACAACTTTAATGCAAGAGCTCATTTTGTCAAGATTATTTTTCAGAAGGGCCAAATTGTCCGCATAATCTAAGTCATATTTTTTAAAATCTCTAGACCATCTACAGCTCCAGTCTTGCCATTACAATGCATTTTTCATAACATAATCCAGAACCAAACTAAAGAGAAAAGGAAATAAAATGCAGCCTTGTTGGATTCCAGTAATACTAAACCAATTGCTGCAAACTATGTCATCTCACACACACAACCAGTATTAAAGACAGCCATCATTATATTAACTAACTTTTCAAGTATGCCAAACACTTTCACTGTTAACCACAAGTTGCATCAATCAATAGAGTTGAAATCCTTTTATGAAACCTGAAAAACTAATGATCACAGATTCTTTTTAGCTCTAAACATTTCTCAAGATTTTTTTTTATATCACAGTGATCCATTGATTTATATTTAAGCCACTGTCTTCACTATATTCTACTAATATAGAGGGAAAATTGTCTTGAGTGGGGTAGGATCTGAACCTTACAGAAAACGATCCTCCTGACATTATCAGTGGTTTCATGGGTTCAGATCCCACCCTGTTCAAGACAGTTTTTCTTGTACACTAAGTATTAGCAGAATACATAAAGATAGTAGCTGAAATACAAATTTCTGAAGACTCTGCCTGAGGGGAAAATATTGGTCTATGCAGCCCTTATCACAGCCATTTCTTGATCACAGTAGTAATCATTTTCAAACTCTTCCACGCAGTCTTCTTTATTATCACTTGTGGTCTCTTCTGGAAAATTTATTTCCATTTCCTTACTAATTTCATTTTCAGACAGATATATTCAAGACAGTTCTTTTTGAATCCACTACGCAGTGATTGCCGATGTGCAAGACAGTGCTCCCCTATATTGACAAAACTAATTTTTCTCAAAAAACTATTTATTGATATGTAGACTTCTATGTTAACAGGTAAATCTGTGTATTTGCTATTGATTCTTATTGTTGATCCTAAAAACAAATTGTAATTATGTTATATTGCATCTTTAAAAAAAATATTCATATATGAAGCAACTCTTTTCTTGTGTGGTATAGTGTGTTAAGTTTTTCTAGATATTTCATCTCATCTATTAACTATAATTTTCAGCTGTACACAAATCCTCGATCAGAAAGTGATGACATGGATCTGTCTCTGAACAATCCTCTCTCTCAGGCTGAAAAGGTATGTTGCCTATTTGATTTATGCATATAATTTTCTTTTTGCCTTGTCCTAAAAATGTGTAAATAGGAAATAAACTAAATAAGTATGTGAAAGGACATTAATACCATAAACCTTCCAAGAGTAGGATAATTTTTTTTTGTATACAGGGACCACACAGGGTCCTGGTGCTGACCATATAAACCTACTGGACTGGACTGAAATAAGGTTCTGAGCTTGATTATGGATCCTGAATTTGCTGCACTGGTGGGCTTCTGTGGAGGGAAAATCTTCCGCTGTGTTTTCTGTTTGTTTGTGGGTTGACAGCCCCAAGTGAATAGATTCACAGGATATGTTTATCAGCTGATGGATAATCCTGAGCAGAGGTCATCGCAGGCACCTGAACTCTTTGCTTCTACTAGCATCGTCAAATTCTACATTGGAGGAAGTCTTCCAGTGTAGATGGCATCAGCCTTTAGTGGTGGGGGAATCGGTCTTTGCCCCATGTCTGCGATTAGGGGGCTGTTTGATATTGTCGCCATTCCCACTCTCAATAAACATAGTTTCTTTAAACATCCCACTAACCATTTTCTCTCCATAGGTAGTTATAATGTGAGGACTCTGCACAGAGCTTTTTCTCTTGATGTCCTCACACAAGAATTCCACTATTATAATTTAGATATTCTAGGCTTGCAAGAAACCAGATGGACAGATAAAGGTCAGATTCTTAAAAATAATTTTAAATTTCTCTTTTCGGGGAGGGAAGACAATAAACATCACCAAGGCCTGGGTCTGCTTCTCAGCAGACAAGCTAGTGATGCTCTTCTAGGATATGAATGCATTAATGAAAGGATTTTTTACAGCAAAATTTCAGACAAGCATTAAAGACTTCAACGTTATCTGCTGTTATGCCCTCATTGAGGATACCAATGAGGATGAGAAGGATAGGTTTTACGAACAACTCTAGGATATTTTGAATTCTGTCAAGAAAGGAGATATTATAGGTGACTTCAATGTCAATGTTCTAGGTGACTTCAATGCCAAAGTTGGTACTGACTCTAACCTTTGGGGAGGAGTAATAGGCCCTTTTGGTATTGGTAGCTGCAATGGCAATGGGCAATGTCTCGTACAGGTAAGTAAACTCAGTGGTTTTAGAATAACTAACACTTATTACAAACACAGCAACATGCTTAAGTACATATGGGTTTCGCCTGATGGGCTGCATAAGAATATGATTGATTATATATTAATTAACAGCAAATGGGCTAGTTCTGTTAGGAATACCAGGTCATATAGGGGAGCTGAAATTGGATCTGACCATTACCTTGTTAAAAGTGTCTTGCAACTTAAACTTAAAAAGTGTTGTGCTAGGATTAAAATTTTTACCTTTAATACTGAAGCTCTGAAAGACCCAGTTATAGCTAAAGCTTATCATGATAGGTTACTTAGTCATTATGACAGTCACGGTATGCTTACTACTGAAGTTGAGGAAGAATGGGACCATTTTAAACAGGCGTTTTAGGCCATAGGTAGTTATAATGTGAGGACTCTGCACAGAGCTTTTTCTCTTGATGTCCTCACACAAGAATTCCACTATTATAATTTAGATATTCTAGGCTTGCAAGAAACCAGATGGACAGATAAAGGTCAGATTCTTAAAAATAATTTTAAATTTCTCTTTTCGGGGAGGGAAGACAATAAACATCACCAAGGCCTGGGTCTGCTTCTCAGCAGACAAGCTAGTGATGCTCTTCTAGGATATGAATGCATTAATGAAAGGATTTTTTACAGCAAAATTTCAGACAAGCATTAAAGACTTCAACGTTATCTGCTGTTATGCCCTCATTGAGGATACCAATGAGGATGAGAAGGATAGGTTTTACGAACAACTCTAGGATATTTTGAATTCTGTCAAGAAAGGAGATATTATAGGTGACTTCAATGTCAATGTTCTAGGTGACTTCAATGCCAAAGTTGGTACTGACTCTAACCTTTGGGGAGGAGTAATAGGCCCTTTTGGTATTGGTAGCTGCAATGGCAATGGGCAATGTCTCGTACAGGTAAGTAAACTCAGTGGTTTTAGAATAACTAACACTTATTACAAACACAGCAACATGCTTAAGTACATATGGGTTTCGCCTGATGGGCTGCATAAGAATATGATTGATTATATATTAATTAACAGCAAATGGGCTAGTTCTGTTAGGAATACCAGGTCATATAGGGGAGCTGAAATTGGATCTGACCATTACCTTGTTAAAAGTGTCTTGCAACTTAAACTTAAAAAGTGTTGTGCTAGGATTAAAATTTTTACCTTTAATACTGAAGCTCTGAAAGACCCAGTTATAGCTAAAGCTTATCATGATAGGTTACTTAGTCATTATGACAGTCACGGTATGCTTACTACTGAAGTTGAGGAAGAATGGGACCATTTTAAACAGGCGTTTTTGGAAACTAACAGTACTCTTTTAGGGAAAAAGGAGCAGAGGAGGTAGAATTATTTGAAAACTTGGGAAAATGAGCATCAGCTTAAAGATAGGTCAGCTGTTTAACACAATTAACATGATATAACTTCTGCAGTGTTAAATTTGATATTGTAATCTGACTTCAGTGTTAAAATGCTTCAAAGAGTTGACAGCTCTTTCAAGGAGACATTTTGAAAATAAAAGATTCTGATAACTGAAGGTAACAAGGCAACTAAACTAGAATACTATATATTTTGTAGATGTAATTTTTAAGTGGGAATACCTTTTCAATAGGACAATAAGGAATAATTATTCAATGGAAATAAAATATATGAATCTGAAATAAATTATTTATTGTAATTATTAATGTTAAATATACTTACAATTCGAATATTGGGGCACACATTTATTGAGGAAACACCACTATTAGTAGCTTTTCAGTTTCACTGTCCTATGTTTATCATTTGAAAAACAAGATTAAAACAATTTTAATTCTCTAGTATAAATTATTCCCATGAATTTAAATCATTCAGATTTCAATCATGATTTTGTATTACAGAGCCCATGGAATCAGTATTTTCAAGACAGTGAGCTGAAAATAACAATTCAACAAGACGTTATTAGAACGTAAGCAAAAATATAATTTTAATAATTGGTTAATGTAGAGACTGCTAAATCTGGCTCTAAGCCAGTATGTAAATATAGTACTGTATATTTCATTATATATTCTAGTGTTTTTTTATTTTATACATATTACATGTAAAGGAAAAAAAAAAAAATATATTTTTCTTAATATTCACTATATGCATTGAGTTTGCTAAATAAGTGTTGGGAAAATGGATTTATGAGGAAATCAAAATTTGTAATCGATTTTAAAAGTGACTTTAAGGAATTTCTTTTATTTAACAACATTTGGTTACATTCAGTTTTGTATGTATTTTTGCTATTATTGAGAAATCCATTAAATTTTAACATTCAGAAATAATATTTAACTATTTTAAAATATTTCTAATGTGGTTCATAAAATTCTCCTGTTTTTTCTGCTGCAATCACTTGGTTTGGTTTTTGGAATTTTTAAGTTGGAAGGTATGATATTGACATAAATGTTGAAGATATATAATGATTAAATATGTGACAGCAGATTATAATTCATTCTTGATCTGTACTTGTACATTCATTTTTTAAACTGGATACTTAAAGTTTTTATGGATGATAAATGTTTTAATTCTTTCCTCAGAAACTTGACTCCAATTCTTTGCTAATTGGTGGTTTTTTTTCTGAATATAAAAGCAAATCTTCTATATGTCCATAATTTTCAGACTTCATAGTATATAATTTGCTGAATATATTTGCTTGCTAAAATTACTTAAGATGATGAAATGTAATAATATGCCACAAGGCAAAGATTCTTTCAAAATTGTGATTTGATAATTGCATATTTTAGGAAGTTTTCAAAGTTTATGTCAAGAATCACATATACAGATGTGTGCCATGTTAGTTTCAAATTTCAGAACAGTGTAATGTTCAGTGACTCTTAGTATGCATTTTGATCAGTGACTTCAAAGGTATTATGTATGTGACTACAGTAGTTAGCACTTAGGTTCTTGTCGACTGATGTTCTGGCTGGCATTTAGGTTCCTGTAAACTAGATGTAAATGATATTAATGCTGCATTGATAAGTATATTATCTTGTTTTTATTATGGTAAGCTGGGTTTTTGCCCAGGATTTGGTGGTGAAGGTGTTGGACTCTCTCCACCATTAGGCCCTACATGTTTGCACGGGGGCATTCCACACTTTAACAGTTCAGAGTTCAGATTTATCTCCACAAAACTCCCCTCTAACCTCAGTCAGTAAGAGACACTGGTGTGCTGTCCATCAGATGGGACATTATGCCATGGCCCCATATGCAAAGGAGCCATACCCTATACATGTTAAAGAACATGCTGGATGGCCTAGATAGAGGCTATCATCTGTCTCCTAATGGCTGTCGCTGGGTCCCCTTCCCCCAACTTTCTCTGAGCCCTGGGTGGTCCTTGTGACCTGACTATTTAGCACATTGTGTGCAAAAAAGTGCTCCTCAGATGTAACCCAACTCAACCAGTCCAGAGAGGTTGAGCTGATGTACCATCCTTATCACTTTGTCTTCAGCAGTTGTCCAAAATGTATGCATTGAAATTGCAATCCCTGCTGGGCCATCCAACTTGGGACTGTGTTTTTAGTCGTCTGTGGGAAATGCTTTGCAGTAATTTCCTGACTGTCATTCGTCCTTTCTGTTTGTATGTCTGTGGCTACCTCAGAGACATTAACATCAGTCTCAACAGCATTGTCCAGTCGACAGCCAATCAGCTTCCACTGTAGTTCGCTGTTTCCTCTTTCTGCAGTTTTTCTCTTTGCAGGATGGAGAAGGTCTATACACCTGACTGGGTGTACTGGTAACTCCTTGCAAGCCATCATGTTGAGCATGTGGACTTCTTACTTGTCTTTACAGATGGCTCAAAGTCAGGAACATTGTGGGATTAGCCATGGTCTGCTGTGATACTATCATTGCAGATTGTATCCTGCATCAGTGTTCCATCTTCATTGTAGAGTTGCATGCTATCAGTCTTGCCTTGAACCACATTGTGGCCAAGCATCATCGTTGGTGTGCACTTTACACTGACTTGTTCACTAAAGGCTTTGATTTTGGTGAGGCCTTGGCTTACCTCCTGTTCTCTCCATGTGCTAGCAGCCACATTGTCTGGCAGCTGCAATAGCCATTCTCTTCTGTTGGGTGCCCGGTTACATCTGCAACAAGGGTAATGACATGGCTGATGTTCCTGCCAAATCACCCATGCCCTTATCATCTTTCTGCTACCAATTCTATACTTGGACTTCTGGTAGCATTTTACCATCAAGCTCTGCGCACAGTGTCAGAGATCTTGGTCAGAACAGATTGCAAACAAGCTCTTTGAGGTCAATCCTAATGTCAAAATATGATAGTCATGTTTTTATAGCAATTGCAAGAAGGAGGTTGTACTTGCTTGACTTTGCAAGATCATTGCTTTAACCACCTATTTTTTTTATGATATACTTATGTATTTTACTTACAAACAAAATCCTTATGCAGCCATGGGCTACAGAGGTCCAACAAGACTGTGTAATTTTCCTCTCCAGATGTCTCTCTTTTGAGCTACAGCTGCTGCATTTGGCCACTCTAGGCCAATTCTAGCAAGGTCCTGTTTGACATTGTCTGCCCATCGCATCCTAGGTCTTCCCCTTTTCTGATACCCTTAGGTACACTGTACATAATCCTCTTAGTCAATCTGCAGTTATGCATACGAGCAATATGGCCAAACCAATGCAGTCTCTCTCTGCACAATATGCTGCTCAAAGGAGATTGATGACTCCTTCTTTTAACCTCATCATTACTTACAAAGTTAAACCAAACACCGCATCTAGAATTAAAGGCATCAAGTTTCTTGTTATCCTGCTTACAAAGGGTTCATGTTTTGCTACAGTAACTAACCTTAGAAAGAACCAAACTATTATACAGCCTAATTTTAGTCATTAGGTGTATACAGCTATTTTTCCATACTCTCCACAGATTTTTAAAAGTCCCAGCAGCAATCCCTATTCTTCTATTTATCTCATGGCGCACATCACCAGTACCTGTTACATAGCTCCCAAGATAATTAAACTGAGACACTTGCTCAAGACTGCAGCAATTCAAAGCAACTGAAGCACTATCTGCCTGACCAATTTTCATCACTTCCGATTTTTCTCTGTTTATCACCAAATCTATTATATTACCATTCTCATGAACAGCCCTAATGAAAGAATTCATCTCATCAACATCATTAGCCAACAGGGTTAAATCATCTGCATAATCTAAATCAGAAATTTTGAAATCTCTAGACCATTTAAGGCCAAAATCTTTCCCTTGCAAAGAATTTCACATTGCATAATCATAACTAAACTAAAGAGAAAAGGAGACAAAATGCACCCTTGTCAAAATGCACCCTAGTAACTCTACTAGCAATGCTAAACCAATCGCTGCAAGACGTATCAACTTTCACACATGACTCAGTGTTATTATAGAGCTTTTATTACACTAACTAACTTGTCAGGTATTCCATATGATTTAACAATCAACCATAAATTATGTCAATGAACACAGTCAAAAGCCTTTTTGAAATCTATAAAGCTAGCAACCACAGGTTTCTGAAACTCTAAAATTTCTCAAGAATCTGCATAAGTGAAAATATTTGATCAATACATCCCTTACCACTTCTGAATCCAAACTGTTAATCACACAGTTGTCCATCAACCAAATTCTTAATTCTGTTAAGTATAATCATGCAAAGAACTTTACCTGGAGCAGAAAGTAAACTAATTCCCCTATAATTATCACAAGAACTGTGATCACCTTTTTTTAAAAATTGGGACAATGATAGCTCTAGTAAAATCTTTATATACAAAATTTCAATCTGCCATGTGACAACACAAATGTTCCCAGCTCTAAGCATTTCAGTGGGGATTTTGTCCACTCCTGGGGATTCATGCAGTTTTAATTTAGAGATAGCCAATGTGACTTCGGAATGTGATATAGGGCCATCATAAAAGCTAGTAATGCATCTATCCTCATTACAAACAATGGGAGAAGAAATAATCACATTATTTAGAACATCTCTGAAATGCTCAGCCCACTTAGCCATCACAGAATCCTCACCTTCAACCACCTTACTACATTTATCTCTCAATCCCTATGTACCTGTCTGTTTCTTCCCACATAAAACATTAGCAATCTGGTGCAACCCCCTGCTGTTGTGCTGTCTAACTGCTTCCTCTGCTTTGTTTTGTCAGCCAAGATATCAAGCCAAAGATTCTTATCAGCTGTTAACTGATCTTTTACATGTTTATTAAGCTCATTGTACTGCCTTCTGTTAGGACTAGTAGGGTGTTGATTCATATTAATCCTGCCTTCCTTCTTTCAGAAATAAGTTCCATAGTCTTATCACTCAAATAATTTTGTTTCCTCTGTTCCCTTTTACCCAAAAGAGAACTGTTCGTTTCAAGAAAAGCCTGTTTAAACTGATCCCATTCTTTCTCAACTTCAGTAGTAAACAAACCACGAATATCATAATGACTAAGTAGCCTATCATGGTATGCTTTGGCTATATCTGGATCTTTCAGACCTTCAATGTTAAAGGTAATTTTATTAACCATAGCACAGCAGTTCTTAAGCTTCAGCTGCAAGACACTTTTGACCAGGTAATGGTCAGATCCAATTTCAGCTCCCCTGTATGATCTGGTATTCCTAACTGAACTGGCCCATTTGCTGTTAATTAAAATATAACCTATCATATTCCTGTGCAACTGATCAGGTGAAACCCATTTATAAATGTCCCGATGCTTGTAGTATGTGCTAGTTATTCATAAACCATTAAGTTTACTTACCTGTAGAAGACATTCCTCTGCCATTGGAACTACCAATGCCAAAAGGACCTAACACTCCTGCCCAAAGATTAGAGTCAGTACCCACTTTGGCATTGAAGTCACCCAGCACAAGAGAAGTATCTCCTTCACAGAATTCAAAATATCCTGAAGCTGGTTGTAAAACATATCCTTCTCATTCCCATCAGAGTCCTCTGTAGGGGCATAACAACAGATGATATTCAAGTCTAATTTTTGTTTTAAAATTTGTTATAGGAAATCTTTCATTAATATAGTCATATCCTAGAAGAGCATCACTGGCATGTCTGCTGAGAAGCAAACCTACACCTTGAAGATGCTTTCCATCCCCCTTCCCTGAAAAGAGAAATTTAAAGTTATTTTTAATATAGATGGGTTGTTGTTGGGTTGTTTTACCTCTGAGCGGCACTTTTTTGCACACCATGGGCTAAATGGCCAGGTCACGTGGACCCCGAAGGCTCAGAGAAGGTTGAAGGAGGGGATCCACTGGAACAACTGTTGGGAGACAGATGGTAGCCTCCCGTCAAGGCCATCCAGCGTGTTCTTTGATGTGCACAGGGTGTGGCTCTCCCACATACGGGGCCACGGCTTATCGTCCCATCCGATGGACGGCGGTCTTTCCAAGCCCATCGGTGTCCCCTACTGACCGTGGGCAGGGTGGGGAATTTTGCGGAGATAAATCTCAATGCTGACCCAGCTGGGACTCGAACCTGGGAATTACAGATTACAAGCCTGGCACGCTACCGACTGAGCCACCCCTGCCCCGGCCATAGATGACCAGATCAGTAGGCTATATTGAACTAGCAGCCCCCCCTTTCCTTTTCTTTCCAAAAGAGAATATCTCTTTTTGAAAGGTACTAATGGCCTGCACTACGAGAAGGTGGGGTCGTACATTAGGCGCCAGACCTGGCCGGTTCTGTGCATCATTACTGGGGATTGATATGCTGCTCTCCTTCCAGTTTATACCTAGCTACCATTTATAGACCTATGTATTTTAACAGATTATAATATTATGTCTATGTTACTTGTATTATGTCTGATCTAGGTCTTTTATAACTGGGTTGGTTTATCTTCGTTTTGTGTTTATGTGTTATATATTTTGTGTATAGTATTATTTACCACATTTCTTATTTCTCTTATTTTGATGTGTTTTTGTCTTTTAATCTTTTTGTGTGTATATATGTTCTGCACCTTTTCCTTGTTATTTCTCTTATTTTGATGTGTTGTTTTTGTCTTTTACATCTTTTTGTGTTTGCTTTAACTTTGATTATGAGTTCTGTGTCTTTTTCCCTCCTTTTATCTTGTTTGCCACATTGTAGCTTTAATTGTTAATGTACCATAAAACCCCAAAGAAATAACTATGCTAAGCAGGGTCCTTAAGATCCCACAGTAAATATATAAAAAAAACTTGCTTGAGTAAACATATATTTTACATTTAAAGTAACTTCTAGTGACAGCATATATTGCATCTCACATCTATTTATTATTACAAATGGTAGTTAAGCATACACTGGAAAGGGTGCTGTTTACAATCCCACAGAACCAGCCATGCCTAGCAACTAAAGTCCAACTCTACCTTCTTGTTGTGCATGTCATTAGTATCATTCAATAAGAATATTCCAGAAGGGAACTGAAAAGGAGGAATGCCTATCAGTGTTACTGTTGATCTAGAGTTCTATGGCCACTTTTTATTTTTTTTTTCTAACTTGCTGGCAAGTGGTCAGCTTTACAGAGTCTTGGTGCTGACCACTTATCCCACTAGACTTTGTAATGTCTATGAGTATTATTACAGTTCCTGAACTTGCTGCACTGGTGGGCTTCTGCTGAGACTGATCTGCTACTGTGTTTTCTGTTCGTGTGTTTACTGCCATGAGTGAATTAGATGTACAGGATGTCTTATATTAACTGATGGATAATCCTGATCAGAGACCATTGCAGATACCTTAACTTTTGCTTCTAGGGGCATTGCTGACCCTACACTGTATGAAATCCCTACCAGCATAGAGGACTCAAATCTCTAGTAGTGGGGGAATGGGTCTTTGTCCCCATGGCTGTGATTAGGGGTTATTTGATATTATTGGCCTAACCCTCTCACTAAACCTATTTCCTTTTAAAATTTCATCAATCATTTCTGTGCCACACCTTCATACGGAATGTGAGTACTGTGATATGATTATTCCTTTGATGTCCTCACACATGAATTCCACCATTATAACCTAGACATTCTGAACTTGCAAGAGACCTGATGGACAAGCAAAGGTCAGACACTTTAAAATAATCATAACCTTCCCTTTTCAAGATGGGAAGATGGAAGCTTTTCATCAGAAATGCCAGTGATGCTCTTGTAGGATATGATTTCATTAATGAACGATTTCATACAACTAAATTAAAAAAAATGATTAAAAACTTTAATGTTATCTGTTTTTATGCCCCCCTCTCTCTCTCCAGGATTCTTTTGAGAATGAGAAAAATATTTTATGGACAACTTCAGGATATTTTTAATTCTATCACAAAAGGCATAATACTCTTGTGCTGAGTGACTTAAATGCCAAAGTTGGTACTGATCCTGAACTTTGGCAGTACTGATAGGCCCTTTTGGAATTGGTAATTGCAATAGCAATGGCAAATGTCTCCTACAGGTAAGTAAACTTAAGGGCTTGAGAATAACTATAACACTGCAAACACAGGAATATTTATTGATATTCATGGGTTTCATCTGATAGGTTGAATAACAATATGATGGATTATATATTAATTAACAACAAATTGGCTAGCTCTGTTGGAAACGCCATGTCATATAGGGGAGCTGAAATTAGGTTTGACCATTATTTTGTTAAAAGTGTCTTGCAACTGAAGTTTGAGAAATCTTGTGCTAAAATTAAAGAATTACCTTTAATACAGAAGTTCTTGAAGACCCAGAAATAGCCAAAGCTTACCATGATCATGTAATACATTTCTTAGTCATTGTAGCAATTGTGATTTGCTTATAACTAAATTTGTGGAAGAATGTAACAATTTTAAAAAACTAATTTTTGAAACCAACAATCTTCTGGGTAAAAAGGAGCAGAGGAGACAAAATCATTTGACTGATAGGCACTGGAGTTAATTTTTGAAAGTATGAATGCAGGGATAAACTGAATAAACATCTTACTACTCCTAACAAACAGCATTGCAGAGAGCTTAATAAATGTGTAAAGGATCACTTGGAAGCTGATATAAATCTTGGGTGTGATAGCTTGCTTGACTACAAAGCAGAGGAAGCAGCTGTTAGCATGACAGATAGTTGTAGCAGAGAGTTAATGTTTTGTACGGGAAACAGATTTACACACAGGGAATGAGGGATAAATATTGCAAGGTTATTGAAGATGAGGATTCTGTCATGGCTAGATGTGCTGAGCATTTCAAAGCTGTTCTAAACAATATGGTTTGTTCTACTTTCATTGTTTATAATGATAATACAAATATTATCATTATAAATTACTGGCTGTAATGTTGGCCTATATAACTATCTGAAGTTACTTTTGTTGCTTCAAAATTAAAAATATACAAGTCAGCAGGGGTAGTTGAAAAATTACTACTGAAATGCTTAGAGCTGGGAATGTTTCTGTTTCACATTTCATGGGAAACAGAAACATTCCCAGCTATAAGCATTTTGGTAGTAATTTGACTGAAATTTTGAACTTCTTTTATGATCAAGATGTTATTCCCAAAGATTTTACTCAAACTATTATTATCCTTATATTTGAAAAAGGTAATCACAGCTCTTGTGATAATTGCAGGGAAATAGTCTATTCTCTGTTGCAGATAAAGTTCTCTGCATTATTGTGTTTAATAGACTTAAGAATTTGGTTGACAGACAACTTTACGATGAATGGTGTGGATTCATCAGAAATGGTATGGGATGCATAGGCCAAATATTTTCACTTAGGCAGATTCTTGAAAAATGTTTATAGTTTCATGAAGGTGATAGCTGGCTTCGTAGATATATATAACAAAAAGCTTTTACTCTGTTGATTGTGATAATTTGTGGTTGATTGTGAAGTTTCCAGTGGCATCACCTATCCTGCTCACTGTTAGGATGTTTTGCTTTCACATTCTCAATCAAACATAGGAAAAGAATTTATTTTAAACAATTGGAAAGATCAAAGAAAATTACCAGTGTGATTTTTGTAATGACAGCATAAAAATGTTCTGCAGGAGTGGTAAGCATTTTGTTGTAGATAAAATTGATAGTGATACATCTTTTGAGGTGTTGGAAGGTCCGAGAACATCATATCTTATGATTCAGAGCATAAGGAGTCATCTGATTAAGATAATTTCATATCGGTTCACCAGTAGAGAGAAATAGATGTTGATAGACCACCACCTCCTCACTTTCTATTTACTCGTAATCATCATATTACATAATAGGCATAATTGCTAATGAGCAGACACTTCTGACATCATCAGTGGCAAAAAATTGGTAGTTTCATGTATCCACAGTTATGTGAGCGATCAGTCTGAAATTTGATGTGGTGATCCCACGTAGTTCTAACCCTCTTGGGGTAACAGTTCCTCGCTTGCTGTGGGTCGGGAGAGATCTCTCGAAAGCGCCCAAAATTTCTGGGGGCCTGATGTCACCTACTTTGTGAATGGAATTGTGGGTAGTATGGAGTAAAGCTGTGAATGAAGTTAAATGTGGACATACATTTGGCAGAATTTAATTGCAACTGGATTTCTGGAAAATTGTGAATGAAATTTGTGCTGGGAAGTGTTATCAATACATTTCATGCTACACTTTTGGCATAGATTTAACTAGTACAGTAATAAATATGGATATGCAGTCATTCAGTCCTTTTTTCCTATTTAGGCTGTTTTTGACTGTATTGTAACTTGTATGTTGGGAAATGAATCGTTTTTCAAGTGCATGTGCAAGCAATATAAGCAATGTTCATGAGCCAAATCATGGATGGATACAACTGCTGAAGAATTTTTTTTTTTGGCATTTGAATCTCCATAAACCTGTAGAGAAATGGTATTGGTGTCTCAAAAGAATGATTTATTTTGGTGCAAAGACTGAAATTACATCATATATCATGCAATGTTTCAAAATTTATCACAAGTTGCAAAAACTCTAAAACTGCTGTGCCAAAGTAACATTAAAAAAGGAGTAAAAATATAATAATCATAATATCATTTAGTAAATACAGTTTATCGAAGAATATTTTATTTTTATCCATTTAATAGTTGTAATAATGAAAAAGCTTATATTATTTTAGTAAAAATCTTCAGAAAAGTAGGCTTTTTTTGGAATGAAATCTGTAATTAAATTTAATGTTTGAAGAGATTAAGCTATATAACAGTTCAGTTCTTTCTAAAATTGGCTATGTTAGTAAAACCTGGACCTTCTGAATATGTTAACAACAATAATAATAGATGAATACTAACAGAAAAGGCCATGTGCCAATGATGTTATGTTGAATCTGTTACACTAGTGCACTCCTCCTCCTTTAAGCGAGAGAATTGATGTAGTTGGTTTTACAACAACAGCTTATATTCGTGTTTTATTAAATCTATTTATCTAGCTGTGTAATTTATCATTTAGTTTAAACTTCATTGAACATTCTATATATAGGAATATTTGGCTTTTATGAAGACTACCTCACCCTATGCTGAAACTTGAATTGTGCAAGTGGAATAAAAGCTAGTATACACCAATAATGGCAACATTGAACTCTTAATGAAGTTTGTGAGATGTATGAATTGAAAAGTGATACAAATAATGGGCAAATGGCAAAATTTATGAAAATTTGAATGAAGTGTGATTGTTAATGCCAAGTGTGTGGATGCTTTTATCTCTGAAACACATGGTTTGTTTATTGTTCCAGAATAAAATAAAAATAATAAATACCCCTTCAAGCAGCTGCTTGCCACAGAGGTCTGACAGCAGCCTGTCAGTTTTTATGCCAAAGTAGAAGGTCTGAGAGGATGGCAGGACCTCTGTAGAAAAACGACACATACATCCATGCCTTACCCGGGTACCTTAGATCAGTAGCCAAGTGTGCTAACCACTCGGCCATGGGATGGCTATCTTTTATAATAGTGTATTGGAATTGGAGCACATATATAGAAACAACTATTAAGTACAAGAATTGTGGTGGGAAAGAGAGTGAATGTAAAATAGGAGAGACTGATCCAATACCTTTTATAGACCTACAGATAGCAGTTGAGACACTAATCTGTGAATGCAAAGTTGAACAGTCACCATCAGATTTCAATGGGATAATTTTTCGAACTCTCCGGGGGATGGAAAATCTCCGGGGATGGGAAATCAGAGTGAATACCAATAATAATATCCATTCCTAATCCCTCCAACCACTAGTCATACAAAACATACAGATGACTTCACCTTCTTACGTGGCCAGCTTTCTCTCTAGATCCGAATCCCATTGAACATCTATGTTTGTACAGTGGGGAATTCTGTGGAATCATACACCAAATGTCACTGTTGCTCAGTTTTGGGATGTTTTAAAATCAGATTGACTAAACACATCTACAGAGGCATGTCATAAACTAGTAGTATCCATTCCATATCATATTCAGGCAATTGTTTGACCTCAATGAGTTCCCACATAGTATTAGGTCATAATAGCTGCTGAGTATATTTTTTATGTATATAATGCAATATCCAGGTAGTTAGTTGGGAAAAAAAGTATCAAAATTTTGAAATACCCATTAGCAAAAAGAAAAAGAAATGCTTATTTAAGTTAGGTGGGGTCTTACAAAACCAGGAATAATTCACAAGATAACACAGACATGAAAGAAGAAGGATGATACAACTATTTCACTTTTATTACTAGGCATATATTGAATTTTAAACTATCTTAGTGCTGCAAATGTGCTACTACACAATTAAAAAGACCTTCTTGCTCAAAAATTAATTTAAAATAATTTAAAATTCTCTGTCATTGAGCAATAAAATTTTAGGGTTTATCCTTCAAACTATTTGCATGTTGAAAGTTCTTAGGAGAAAACTCTCAGAAGCTTTTCGGAGCAAAGACAGTGCTCCATCTTCAGTGAAGTGATGCTATGTATTGATGTTAGGTCTGTTTAGACAAAGAGCTTCTTTCCACATGTTGTGAAGGGTGATTCCAGTGTCTCGGTTGCAGGTGGGGACGGACAAGGTCATTATTTCAATAGCCTCGTGGACTGTGGTTCCGTAGAAAGTGGATGCATGCGCAAGAAGTGTGGCGTGCTCCCAGTCTATTGTTGCCATGTGTTGCACTGCTAGCTCAGAGGCGGCCGCCGTTAGCTTCTTTCGGCTGACATCAGTTTGGTGCTCCGCGAACCTTTCTTGTAAAGAGCGAATGGTTTTGCCGATGTAATACACAACGGAATTATCCAGCAAAAGTAGGGGAAATCGGTATATGCCCGATTTTTGAAGTAGGCTATATTTGTCCCTGTCCCTTTTGACTAATTTCTTCAAATCTTGAGCTGGGCTTAAAAATTTTTGATATTATGAGCTCTGAGTAATTTGGGGACTGATTCACATAGGACAGGAACGTAAGAAATAGGTCTGGCAAAAGTTGTACATTCGGGGTCAGTGATTGGGAGGAGAGCCGATTCTCATCTGTTTTTGTTTCTATGTTTACTGATAACTTTGTCTATTGCTGTTGAGTTGTAGCCATGGGAAGCAGCGATGGAATGGATGTTTAAAATTTCTTCTTCAAGCAACTGCTCATTTGAAGACATGGTGAAAGCCCTATGTGTGAGGGAATGGAAGGCTGCAATTTTGTACGCCCATGGGGCGCATGAGTCTGCACGTATGACAGAAGGAATGTAGATAGGATTCCAGTATACCGACGTCATCAAGGCTCCTGTGTCATCTTTTTGGATAAAAATATCTAAATAGGGGATGGCACTTCTATTCTCCTCCTCCTTCGTAAAACGTATTGTGTGATATACATTGTTGGCAGAGTCAATGAGGCTGTTTAATTGCTCATTGCTGCCATTCCAAATTAAAAATATATCGTCGACATAGCGACACCAGAAGAAGGGTAAAATTGCTGCTGAGTTGAATAATTTTGTTTCAAGATCTTGAAGGACAATTTCGGATAGGATACCGGAAAGGGGTGAGCCCATGGGTGCCCCTGAGTCCTGCCTGTAGATTTGGTTGCCAAACTGGAAATAGTTGTTTCTTTCCCATTTTACACTCCTTTCTGCCATAAACCTATTTCAGTATTCTCAGAATTATTTTTATCATTTATCCCAGCATTCTATGCATATTTCCCACTCTTCAGATCAAAACTGTAACTAAAAAAAGTTTTCTTTTCTAAAAAAAAGAAGGAAGCAAGCTGAAGTTGTTTGAAAGTTCAGTGCAGCATGAAGACATCACGATAGCAGGTGCAGTTGAGTCTTTAAATGAGTGCAGTGACATAGTTATTGCTTACATGTGCAGTAAAGTGACTCTATAATGGATGTTTACAGGAAGCGTTCCTCTCAGTATAGGATAATGTTACCATGAATCTAGTCAGTGTTAACCTTCGTTTTCAGTTTTGTAGAGTTATTTTATACCGCAAATTATCGATTTTTTCATCAGCTGATCTTATGTTACATTGGATGGCCAGATTTACATTGGATGGCCAGATCTTATGTTACAAGATGGCCAAATTTACAAGTCATTGCGAATATTATTTAACATCACATTAGGTTATAGGTTAATATTTCTTTTATTATTTATTTCTTTTCTTGTAAAAAGACATTGATCTTGTATCATTTTCAGAAAATGAATGAGGTATTGGATATTGAAGCAAAAAGGACTTCCTTGACATGGCAAGTTGTTTGCATGGATGATTTAAGCCAAATACTTCCTCCCAACAAATTGAATTATAAACTCCGTACATAAACTTAATATATATATTTTATAATTAAACCTTAGTTTTCAATTCTGTTGATTTACTTTATTTTCGTAAATTATCGATCTTTCCGCTGATTAATAATTGGTTTTTCAGAGTTATGCTACATCAGGTATCATTTTCTGAAAATGAATGAGGTCTTGGATACTGAAGCCAATTTATTTCTGTCAATTTAATTCCATAAATTGGTGATCTTTTGGTTGGCTGATTTATCTATCTTTCTGAGTTATGCTACATTGAATGGCTGGTTTGAAATTGTTGCGAATATTTTATATAATATTCAGTTAGCTCATATGTAGTTTTCTTTTATTATTTCTTGGTGTTTTAGTAAAACACTTTGAACTTGTATTGTTTTCCAAAAATGAATAAGGTCTTGGGTGGAAGCAAAATGGACTTCCTTAGCATGGAAATCAGCCTTGCATGGGAGGGTGATTTCGGGAAGGATTTTTACCCCCCCCCCTCTAAACTCAATGTGAACATTACACTACCTTCCCCCTTTAGAAAAATTTCTGTTATATAGCTCCCAAGATAATGAAACTGAAACACCTGCCTAAGAGTGCAACCATTCCGATTAACTGGACCACAGCCTGCTTCACCAATTTTTCATCACTTTAGTTTTCTCTCCAATTTTCTGTTTATTGCCAAACCTACACTACTACTAGTCTGATCAACAGCTCAAATGAAAGAGTTCATCTCATCAGCATCATTTACCAAAGGGCAATCTTTCTCATGCAGTGAATTTCCCTTGCAGGTAATTTGCATAACATAATCAATAACCAAACTAAAGAGGAAAGTAGACAAAATGCACCTTGTCAAACACCATAAGTAATGCTAAACTAATCGTTACAAGCTTTACCAACTCTCACACATGACTCAGTGTTATTAGAGAGCTTTCATTATAATAACTAACTTGTCAGGCATTCCATATTATATAGCAATCAACCACAAATTATGTCATTCAACAGAGTCAAAAGCCTTTTTGAAATCAACAAAGCTTATAACTACATCATCACCATCATCTTCAAGCAGCCATGGGCTATGGAGGTCCAACCAGACCATGCAATTTAGTTCTCCAAGCAAGCCTGTCCTGAGCTATATCTGCTGCATCTTGCAACTGCACACCAATTATAATAAGGTCCTGTTTGACAGTGTCTGCCCACCACATCCTAGGTCTCCCCTTCTTTCTGAGGCCTTTAGGCATACTGTTCATAACCCTATTTGCCAATCTATATATATTCATACGGGCAACATGGCCAAACCAACGGAGTCTCTCTCTGCACAATATGCTGCTTAAAGGAGGTGGCAGACTCCTTTGCCTAACCTCATAATTAGTTACAAAGTTGAACCACCTAATACCCAAGATACTGTGTAAGCATCTAGAATCAAAAGCATCTAGTTTCCTGTTATCTTGTTTACAAATTGTCCAAGTTTCACTACCATAACTAACCCTAGAAAGAACCAAACTATTATACAGTCTAATTTTAGTCTTTAGGTGTATACACCTATTTCTCCACACTCTCCATAGATTCTTAAAAGTCCCAGCAGGAATCCCTATTCGTCTATTAATTTCAAGTTGCACATCACCAGAATCTGTTACATAGCTCCCAAGATAATTAAACTGTGACACCTACTCAAGACTGCAACCATTTATATTAACCAAATCACATCCTGCCTAACCAATTTTCATCACTTTAGTTTTCTCTCTGTTTATAACCAAACCTACTCTACTACCAGATTCATCAACAGCTCGAATGAAAGAATTCATCTCATCAACATCATTTGTCAAAAGGACTAAATCATCAGCATAATCTAAATCAGAAATTTTCGTATCTCCAGTCCATTTAAGGCCAAAATCTTTCCCTTGAAGTGAATTTCGCATAACATAATAACCATAGGTTTCTGAAACTCTAAACATTTCTCAAGAATCTGCCTAAGTGAAATTATCTGATCCACACATCCCCTACCACTTCTGAATCCACATTGCTCATCACACAATTGCTGGTCAACCAGATTCTTAATTCTATTAAGCACAATCATGGAAAGAACTTGACCTGGAACAGAGAGTAGGCTGATACCCCTATAGTTATCACAAGAACTGCAATCAACTTTTTTGAAAATAGGGATAACAATAGCTCTGGTAAAATCCTTAGGAACCATGCCTTTATCATAAAAGATATTCAGAATTTCAGTCATCGAAGTGGTAACAGAAACATTCCCAGCTTTAAGCATTTCCATAGTAATTTCATTTATCCCTGAGGATTTATGTAGTTTAAGTTTAAAAATAACCAAAATAACTTCAGATTGTGTTATAGGGCCAACATTAAAGCCACCAATGCGTCTATCATCATTGCAAACAATGGGAATAGAACTAACCACATTATTTCGAATATCACTGAAATGCTCAGCCCACCTAGCCATGAGAGAATCCTCACTTTCAATAACCTTACCTTGTTTACCTCCAATCCCTCTATACTTGTCCATTTATCCCCACCCAAAATATGAACTATCTCGTACAGCTCTATGCTGTTACACTCTCCAGCTGATTCCTTGGCTTTGTCAGCCAAGCCATCAAGCCAAAGATTCTTATCAGTTCTAACTGATTCTTTACACATGTATTAAGCTTTTTGTAATGCTTTCTATTAGGACTAGTAGGGTATTGATTAAGGACATTCCTGCAGTTCTTTCTTTCTGATATAAGCTGAAGTGCCTTATCACTGTAATACTTTTTCCTTCTCTGTACCTTTTTTCCTAGAAGAGCACTGTTAGTTTCGAGAATAGCCTGTTTAAAATGATTCCATTCTTCCTCAACTTCAGTAGTAAACGAACTATGACTGTCATAATGACTAAGTAACTTATCATGGTAAGCTTTCACTATAACTGGGTTGTTCAGAGCTTCATTGTTGAAAGCAACTTTTTTAACATAGCACAATACTTTTTAAGTTTAAGTTGCAAGATACTTTTAACAAGGTAATGATCAGATCCAATTTCAACCCCCCTATATGACTTAGTATTCCTAATAGAACTATCCCGTTTGATGTTAATTAATACATAATCAATCATATTAATATGCAGCCCATCTGGTGAAACCTATACATACTTATGTATGTTGCTGTGTTTGTAAAAAGTGTCAGTTATTCTCAAACCATTAAGTTTACTTACTTGTAGGATATGTTGCCCATTATTGTTGTAGCGACCAATACCAAAGGGACCTATCGCCCTTCCCCAAAGGTCAGTCAGAACCATCTTTAGCATTGAAGTCACTTAGAACAAGGGTAATGTGTACATACTTTCTTGACAGAATTCAAAATATCTTAAAGTTGTCCGTCTATCTTTCTCATCCTCATTGGTATCCTCAGTGGGGGTATAACAACAGATAACATTCAAGTCTTTAACACTTGTCTGAAATTTTGCTGTAAGAAACCTCTCATTAATTCATTCATATTCTAGAAGAGCATCACTAGTGTATCTGCTAAGAAGCAAACCTATGCCTTGGAGATGCTTTTTATTTTCCCTCCCTGAAAACAGAAATTTAAGATTATTTTTTAAGAATCTGACCTTTATCTGTTCAACTGATCTCGTGTAAGCCCAGAATATCTAAATATAATAATGGAATTCTTGTGAGACATCAAGAGAATAATCTCTCTACAGAGTCCTCACTTTCCAGCCCCTATGGTTAGTGGGAAGTTTAAAGAAGCTACGTTTATTGAGAGAGGGAGTGCAGGCAATATCAAACAGCCCCCTAATCGCAGGCATGGGGCAAAGACCCATTTCCCCACTACTAAAGGCTGAAGCCATCTACACTGGAAGACTTCCTCCAATGTAGATTTGATGATGTCCATAGAAGCAAGAGTTCAGGTACCTGCGATGACCTCAGATCAGGATTATCCACCAGCTAATAAAACATATCTTGAGAATCTATTCACTTGGGGCTGTCAACCCTCAAACAAACAGAAGACACAGTGGAAGATTTTTCCCTCAATAGAAGCCTGCCAGTGCAGCAAATTCAGGATCCATAATCAAGCTCAGAGCCATTATTCCATTCTGGTTGCTGTATGTAGACCCTGTGTGGTTGACCACTCCTCAGCAGGGTAGAAGAAAAAAAGGAAAAAATGTAGCAAAAGTAGTCGAAATCAGTAGATTACGCTGATCTGGCAGCCATCCCCTTCCGTTCCTTTCCAGAAAAGAGCATCGCTTTTGAAAGTTACTAATGGTCTGCACCATGAGAAGGTGGGGTCATACTTTAGGGTGCTAGACCTGGCCAGTTTTATGTTTCATCACAGGTGATTGGTGCATAACTCTCCTTTTTACAGATGAATTAGAGAACATCTATTGCTTTAAAAACACCTATTGAATTTATCAAGTTACTATTAAGTTAAAATTTATTCCGTGATACATTAGTCTCTATCAACCAAACAGAAAACGATATTTAATACTCTATTGGGAATATGCACTTCCAGGCTTCTTTTAAAAAAATGAATTGGGGAACATTTATTCAGTTTATCAGGTTAGTATTAAGTTAGATTTTATTCAGATTACTAGTGTTAAATATTTAAAAAAAAAACGTAATGAAGCTGTGAATCAATTTCATATTAATTCATCACATTTCTTAACTTTTGAATGCTACATTTGAGGAAAGTGATGGTGGTGGTGGTGGGGGGGGGGGGGGGGGGGGGGTACTTATCATTTGTATGAAATGTAACAAAAAATATATCTGTATGATTAAAATATTTTAAAATTGCCTTTTTTTTTTCTAAAGCTTTCCAGAGATAGAATTTTTTCACACTGCACATGTCCAGCAGATGATGATAAATGTGCTGTTCTGTTATGGGAGAGAATTCCCTCACATTTCTTACAGGCAGGTAAGTTAGTTTTCAAGTATGAAAACAGAAAAAATAAATGGAAAAAAAGCAGATCAATTAAAAATATTCTAAAAGTGGGATTATTTATTTTTCAAAGACTGTAGAAATAAGATTACAGGGAAAAGATATATTACAGCTTTTATATACTAGATAAATGTTTCATTTATGAGTTGATATTACTTCTGCTTATTCTTTCTTGTTAGTTCTTCATTGGAAATCTTTCAGTCCACTGCATGGCTCATCATCAGCATGGCAAAATTTCATCATCTTTTCTTCATCAGGAACCATCTAGAAGTTCTTAAAAATTATATCTCTAAATAATTATATTTTTATAACAAACTTTATTCGAACAGTTATAACATGAATAATTTGTCTTTGGTGAAGTCCTGAAAAGCTGAAAGCTTATTTATTGAAGAGAATGCTGTATTTTTTCTTTCAGTTAATAAATTGTCTTTTACTTATTTAATTACTTTGCAAGTAATTATGTATCAAAAATGTATTTTTTTTACATATATGTATTTACTCATTTTATTGTAAGAAGTGTGACTTTTTTATTTTTATTAATGAGTTAAAATATATTTTAGTGTGTTAGCTCAGTTATCTGAAATATATTCAGTTCATTTATTATTTTACTATATCAAGATAGATGATGGAATTTCTGTTTGGTAAAAGATTGAAAATATATGGAATTTTATATTTGCTTAAACATTTACGATGATATGCATATGAAAGCTGGCAATTGGTAATGTTTTTTACTTTAGTGTGCTATGCACCAATCCCATGTAATGAAGTACAGAACTAGCTAGGCATAGCACATAAAGCTCTACCTTGTCCTCTTGTGGTGCAGGCCATTAGTACCTTTCAAAAGGGACTTTGTGGAAGGGAATGGAAGGGGAGGATCTATAATCAAGCTCAGAACCATAATTTCTTTCAGGTTGGTATACATGTCAGCACCAAGACCCTGTGTGATTGATAACTCCACAGGAGGGTAGAAAAAAAGCTTTGTTGAAAGTCAAGAAAATATATAATTTTTCCTCCCAGTGTGTGAAAAAATGAGCATATTGATAAAACCTTATTAGGTATAAATTGATTTTCAAAACTTAAGTAACACACTTATATTTTCAAATATCACTAACATATATATCCAATCATTATGTATCCAAATGATATATCTGTCATTATATATCCAAATGAGTATTCCGATTTCAAATATTATGTGCAGATTAATGTTGCCAGACTCCAAGGTGAAACTGCTTGGAAATCAATCTCTTTTATGAGTAAGTAGCTAGACAAGTGAACTTACTTGTTTTTTGGCTAAACAATTCTTCACATTATAAGCAATTAATTGTTACAAATGTCTGAAAGAAACCATCTATTGGAATATTTAAGGTGTGGAACCATCAAAAGGTTTAAAACAGGGTAATCTCAAGCACCTTTGCTTTGACTTTGGGCAGGGTTCAAGCTTTCAGTACTGTTAGATGACTGGTGGAAGCTGATAATCTTCAAGTGAAGACAGATATCTTAGACCTTCAGCAGAAATGCAATACCTTTGCATTCTGATCTCATTATAGCCACAGAAACATCTCTATCTGCCACCACCATGTATGCAGGAGGTTGCATGTGGGTGGCCTCTATATTATGGCAGATTGTGTTTATGTTCCCCATATCCCACCTCACAGGAGAGAGTATTTGAATTACTGTCAATGATATATTATCTGTACTAAGACCAGTGGAAGTGTGTACTATATGTGGAGTCTAGAACTGCTGTGCAGAGTGATTCAAGGTGACTCATGTGAAAGGAACCAGTGATTAACAACCTTTGACATCATTGAAAGAGACACTTTTAGTAAGAGTAGTTTGATGGTTTCAGCAAGCATCTCTTTGTGATATACTGACTTCTATAAGCTTTCAAGGACATTATGACTTTTTTTTTTGTCTCCCAATGTTATCCTTATGAAAGTGCCAATTTCATTTTACAAGTTAATAGTTGACTTCATCAAACCAGACTGGTTGATCACTATCTGAAGTTGAACATCATCCACATAGAGTGTTGAGCTCAATTTCCCAATCTGAATCCTATGGGAATGCAAACAATGTTATTTTAAGAAATTACTACATTAACAAAAGATTTTCTTAGGGATTGAAGATTTGAACGTTATATGAGCTTATCAGAAGCTACACCAATTAACTCCATAAACAATTCCTAAAAAAAATGCATCTTTGTAAAGTTTTCTGAAAAAATTTCCCATTGAAATAACCTTTAATAGTTGAATCAGACAGTACAATATTTCAAACAAATGTACTCTAAAATCCTGAATTTATGCATGGTCTGAGATAAACAGCAAAACTACACTTGGAAACCACAGCTTCATCAACTCCTTATGTTATTAGGATCTTTTACCGTATCTTGAATGCTCTAAATATATTGCTTGTTTCATACAAACTTAATTTGTTATATATTCTTAATATGTGATATTAAGATGATCCTGCATTTTTAAATTCTAAATCCAGAAACAATGCACATTTTCTATTATTTATCATTTTCTGTTATTTTATTCAGGTAATATAATATTACTGTTTTATTTTTAAATACTTTTTTCTGAAACCTAAATTGTATTCAAATTTTGGAACACTTTAGGAAATTTTCCTCCACCAAAAGTAATTTTTTGGAAGTGTTTTAGTGTTGTTGCTCCTAAAACTCTTGTCTTCCCAGAAATATTAAATGAAAATATTAGATTAAGTTACATTTTGCATTATTGCACTTAGAAATGGAATTCCCTTAAAGATCCCAAGTTAGAGACTAGCATGCCTGAGGATGGAATGCAGCACAAGAAACAAAAGCCTCAACAGATGACCAAGACACAAACATCATATGACTCACATTAGGATGTTGATCCCTGTTGTTCCCTATTGCAGTACAAGACAAGGATAAGAATACATGGGGTTAGGTACACTGCAGTGACAGGGGTGATACATGGGGTGAAGCACAGTGTAGTGACAGGTGGAGTGACCTTGTCACCCCAACAGTACATTGGAGTCTGAGACTGTTCCCAAAGTGATAATATATAGGAAATAAAGTAGTGGAAAAATTAAAAATTTAATGCACAAAGAAATTGGAACCTACTGATTCAAATACATTTCACCCACTGGATGCAAGAAAATTAATTATTATGAAAAAATAAAGGAATTCATACAAATATAAAACCCTACACAAATCATTTAAATCCTTCTAATTCTACATGGCAAAATCTCCAACTTATAACTAATTCAAAGAACAATAATGCAAATTGAAGATATCTCCAATCAAGATAAGTCAACTCAAGAGCAAATATTAGAAATTAACTATTTAGAAAAACTTGTTATGATTTGGAATTGAGATGTCTCTTTCCTTCCAGACTTATGTTAACCCTTTCTCCAGCGAAACCAAAGTTACCATTATCTCCAAAAATAAAGTTATTAGGCATATGTGAATAAAAGGCTCAATAGGCCTAAACTTTCCTACAGCATTGGAATTAGATAGAGAGAGAGAGAGAGATCTTGTATCCATTCATTTGCAGGAAATAATACAAGATGAGTTTTTTACTGGGAAATGAAGAAGAAATAAACAATTTTTATTATTATTTATATTATATATTAAATAGAACAAGTTGTAAGCCAGCCATCTGGTGTAGCATAACCCCAAAAATCGATAATAATTGATAGACCAAGAGATCGATAATTTAAAAAAAAAAGTGAATCTGCAGAAATGGGAAAACAGGTTTAATTATAAAAAGGAAATAAAATACTAACTTTACAAAAGGAGTGTATATCCAATTTATTAGGAGGAAGTATTTGGACATAAATCATCTAGGTAAATAACTACATGCAGCCAGTTCTCCCACTCTTGCACAAATGAGCGAGCAATCATCCAATGTCCCATGACACCATGTACTGTATCCAGTCTCGAAGATCTAGCTATGAAGCATTTTTTTAGTTACAGTTTGAATTTGGAGAGTGGGAAAAACATATAGAATGATGGGATAAATGATATAAATGATAAAAATGATTCTAGGAATAGTGAAATAGGTTTAAGGCAGAGAAGACTGTAAAATGGGGGGATAAACAGAGGTGCATACTTTGTAATTGCTTTCAAAATCTTCCACTTTCAAAAATGAGCAGTTTTTGTTAATTATTAGGAGATTTTCGAAAGTTTAAGGGAAATTTTGTTGATAATAATTCAAATCAAACTCATGAGCTCGAATCTCCCCGCCCTGCCCACGGTCAGTAGGGGACACCGATGGGCTTGGAAAGGTCATCGTCCGTCGGATGGGACGTTAAGCTGTGGTCCCGTATGCGGGAGAGCCATACCCTGTGCACGTTAAAGAACATGCTGGATGGCCTTGACTGGAGGCTACCATCTGTCTCCCAACAGCTGTTCCAGTGGGTCCCCTCCCCCAACCTTCTCTGAGCCTTCGGGGTCCATGTGACCTGGCCATTTAGCCCATGGTGTGCAAAAAAGTGCCGCTCAGAATTAAAACAACCCAACCCATGAGCTTGAATCAGGGTGTTGCTTCAGCATAGAGTAATATTAACAAATAAATCAGCAATATCGTATAGCACTTCTAAGAAATGGCAGTCAGATGGCTTTAACAAATTATTTATACATACATGCAGCCATAGCTACAGAGGTCTTACCATATTGTATAATTTTGCACTCCACACTTGTCTGTTCTGAGCTGTATCTGGCTACTGTACACCAGTTCTAACAAGGTCCTGTTTGACATTGTCTGCTCACCACATTCTTGGTCTCTCCCTCTTTCTGAGGCCTTTAGGTACACTGTTCATAACCCTATTTGCTAATGTATAATTAAGTTATGCATATAGGCAATATGGTGAGGCCAACAGAGTCTCTCTCTTCACAAAATGCTGCTCAAAGGAGGTTACTGACTTCTTCTAACCTCATCATTACTTACAAAGTCAAACCACCTAATGCCCAATATACTGCATAGGCATCTAGAATCAAAAGCATCAAGTTTCTTGTTATCCTGCTTACAAAGCGTCCATGTTTCACTAGTATAACTAACCTTAGAAAGAACCAAACTATTATACAGCCTAATTTTAGTCTTCATTTTTACCCACCTATTTTTCCACACTCTCCATAGATTCTTAAAAGTTCCAGTGTCAATCCCTATTCTTCTATTTATCTCATGCCGCACATCACCAGTATCTGTTACATAAACTGAGACACTTGCTCAAGAGTGCAGCCATTTAATGCAACTGAAGCACCATCTGCCTCACCAATTTTCATCACTTTAGTTTTATCTCTGTTTATCACCAAACCTACTCTATTACCAATCTCATCAACAACTGTAATGAAAAAATTCATTTCATCCACATCATTAGTTACCTTGCTTGCTAATGACAAGGCCAAATGATCTGCATAATATAAATCAGAAATTTTGAAATCTCTAGACCATTTGAGGCTAAAATTTTCCTCGTGCATAGAATTCTGCTTAACACAATAACCAAACTAAAGAGAAAAGGAGACAAAATGCATCCTTGTCTAACTCCGTTAGCAATGCTAAACCAATCGCTGCAAGCCTTACCAACTCTCACACATAACTCAGTGTTATTATAGAGAACCATCATTATGCTAACTTGTCAGCTAATCCGTATGATTTAACAATCAACCACAAATTATGTCAATCAACTAAGTCAAAAGCCTTTTTGAAGTCAATAAAGCTAGTAACCACAGGTTTCTGAAACTCTAAACATTTCTCAAGAATCTGCCTAAGTAAAAATATTTGATCAATATGTCCCCTACCACTTCTGAATCCACACTGCTCATCATGCAGTTGTCCATCAACCAAATTCTTAATTTTATTATATTCTATTATATAATTCTTAATCTATTATATTCTATTAATTCTATTAAGTATAATCATGCAAATATCTTTACCTGGAACAGAAAGTAAACTAATACCCCTATAATTATTACAAGAACTGCGATCATCTTTTTTTTAAGTATGGTTAATAGTAGTTCTAGTAAATTCGTTAGGAACAACACCTTTATCATAAAAAATATTCAAAATTTCAGTCAACCATGTGACATCACAAATGTTCCTAGCTCTAAGCATTTCAGTGGTGATTTCATGCATCCCTGGAAATTTTTGCAGTTTTAATGTAGAGAAATCCAAAGCGACTTCAGAATGTGATATATGGCCAACATTACAGCCACTAATGAATCTATCCTCATTAAAAACAATGGGGGTAGAAATAATCATATTATTTAGTACATCTCCGAAATGCTCAGCCCACTTAATCATCATAAGATTCTCACCTTCAACCACCTTACCATATTTATTTCTCAATCCATGTGTACCTGTCTGTTTCTTTCCACACAAAACATTCACTACCTGGTACAACCCCTTGCTGTTATGCTGTCTAACTGCTTCCTCTGCTTTGGGTGTGTGGGTGGCTCAGTTGATAGCATGCCAGGCTCGTAATCTGTAGTTCTCAGGTTCGAGTCCCAGCTGGGTCAGCATTGAGATTATCTTCGCAAAAATTCTCCACCCTGTTCACAGTCAGTAGGGGACACCGATGGGCTCGGAAAGGCCACCATCCATTGGATGGGACATTAAGCTGTGGCCCTGTGTGCAGGAGAGCCATACCCTGTGCATGTTAAAGAACAAGCTGGATGGCCTTGACAGGAGGCTGCCATCTGTCCCCCAACAGCTGTTCCAGTGGGTCCTTTCCCCCAACCTTCTCTGAGCCTTCCGGGTCCATGTGGCCTTGCCATTTAGCCCATGGTGTGCAAAAAAGTGCTGCTCAGAGGTGGAACAACCCAACAACCCCTTCCTCTTCTTTGTCAGCCAAGCTATCAAGCCAGAGATTCTTATCAGCTGTTAACTGATCCTTTACAAAGTTATTAACCCTTCCAGTGTCCAGCCTGAAAAACTGGTTTACATCCAGAGGCCAAATTTAACTTTAGAACTTTTTTGCAAAATAATTAGTGAAAGGAATTATGGCATGTTATATGCCAAATTAATCAACATTTAATTCAGGATTTTCTGAAAATAAAATATTTAACAAAAAGACCATATGTTTCATTTTAATAGGACTTTTTTAGAGTCATGTAGTAAAAAATGCATCTGGCAACACAAATAAAAATTTATAAAAGGAAAAGCTAATAGACAGAAATGATTATAATGCACATAAATAGAAAGGCTATTTATTTCTAAATAACAAAAAAAATTCTTGTTTAAAGTAAACATTTCTTCCATTTTGAATTTTTTTTCTCCATACTATACTTTGAGAAAAGTCCAGGCTTGTTGCAGTGCAATAAACAAGTCACATTTAGAATATTTTTAATAAATAACTAATCAACAGAAATAGGTTATGTTATATACCAAATTGAAAAGAATTTAATTCTGAATTTTATTGAAACAAAAAATTTGAACACTGTAGTAACATATTAATTTTAATAACAATTTTTACAGTGATATACCAAAAATAAGGTACACATTTCATAATTACTTCCAAAATTTTCCATTTTTAAAAAGTAGCAGTTCTTTGATAATTATCAGGAGATTTTAAAAACTTTAAGTAAAAATTTGTTGATAATAATTCAAATCAAACTTCTGAGCTTAAATTAGGGGATTGCTTCAGCACAGAGCAATGTTAACAAACAAATTGGCAATACCTTATATAACTTCTAAGAAATGGCAAACAGATGGCTATTATAAATTAAACTAAGCCACCAATTCTGGTAGGAACTTCGGGCACTATCTTTACATGTGAACCTTTTCAAGAACCAGAATCAAAATAGAAAGTGACCCGTCTGAGACACATTACCCCAGGGTAGGTTAGTGATTGTGATGGTCTACCCATTCACTTTTACTTTTCCTTAACCAGTTTTACTTTATTTACGTTATATTTATCATTTTGAGGATTATTTCATTTTTTTGAGACTGATCGCAGTTCTCGTTTCCGATCATAGGAGTTGCACATGCGCAACTCTGACCTTTTTATTGTCAACTGTTAAAGTGCACATGTAGGACAAGACCCCTCTTGCATCATAGCTAGCGCGATCGTCATATTATGCAAATGTCTTTCCCGGCATGCAATAGACACATGCCGGACTTGTATGCATGTTATAACTAAGTAACGTTAGGTCACAGAGTTTAGAAGTCAGAATTAAAGAGCTGATGTAGGAGTCAGAAGTATTGTGAGAAGTATGTGTTGTGTAGATAGAAGGAATTGTTAGTACTCCAACTTTTGTATTCTTCCATTGAAATTGGTGAGTCTGAATTTTTTGGAAATAAATTTTGTTTGTTTTAGAAACTTTTGAATTTTTGCTATTTTTTTCTTGAGCAATGTTAATTGATTTTTTGATTATATTTAAACTTTAATTAAACTCGACAATCCTTTTTGAATTCTTACTCGATAAGTAATGCTTGACATATGTATATATAACGAACCCTATTTCAACTTTATTTGGCAAGTTATTATTTCCTGGTGCCCAATAAAGCTATCCAGAATTTTGAGTAAATTTGGATCAGAAAAAAGGTCCAACTTTAAAAGTTAATAATCTTTGAAGCATTACATGATGTTGATAGAAGTATGGGTTCAGGTATGTTATGGCTTCTGATCAGAATTATCCACCAGCTGATATAAAGTGTCCTCTGTATCTGTTCACTTAGGGCTGTCAACCCATAGGCAAACAAGCACAGTTGTAGATTTTCCTTCAACAGAGGCCTACCAGTGCAACAAGTCTCGGATCTGTAATCAACACAAAGTCATAAGCCTGTCCATTGGATTTGAATGGTCAGAACCAAGACCCTGTGCTCCACAACAGGACAGAAAAAAAAAATGTGACCGTAGATAACCAGATCAGTAGGACACACTGATGTGGTTTTTATGTACATCATCACAGGGTATTGTGGGACTAATATAACATTATTCAGTATTGGATTATTTAACGAACAGAACTGCACAAACTTGCTGATCTGTGTAAGAGTTAGTTGAAATTTGTGCATATGTTTTAGTTCATGGTAGGTCTTTTGAAGTAGTCTTTTGAGGAATAAATTGAATTGAATATGGAAATACTTCACAGAGGGTATAATCTTCAAGGGTGGATTATAGAACTAAGAAAAAAAGCATAAGCAAACTTTTTAAAATTATGTTTTTAATATCCTCCATGGAAAGTAGTTTGTTACACTTTCCTAGTAGGCCCTCAATCATGTTAAAAGACATAAAAGGAGCCTTTAAGAACTACCAAATTAAGGGCACCAACAATATTCATATGTACCAGAGATAATGAATTAGACCAGGTAAGAATGGAGGCAGCCATATGCAAAAATGGTAATAAGTCAAGGGAATAGAGTTGTTAAGTTATCATAATTACTAATGAGAAAGGAAAATATGTAACAAGAAATAGATTACTATTAAATTAAGGCCAATTTGAATGAATAAGGTTTTGATAAATATATGCAAATAGAAACAATTGTTTAATAATATATTATTTTAAATTAAAACTACTTTTTACATATTGGTAGGGCATGCATGAACTCCTGGCACCAATAATATTTGTGCTGCACTCAGATCAGCAAGCTTATCAGCATGCTTCAGAAATTGACCTTTTAGAGTAAGTAAAATATGAAATTTAGATTAAATAATTTATTCTTCTACATTTTTATAAAAACATTCTTATTGAAACAGTATTATGATAGGATATCTACTGTTTGTATGAAATGTTTAATAGTTCCATAAAAACTTACCCATTTTATTTTTGTTACCATTATGTTTTGTAAAGTTACACTGTTTTCATAATTGGCATAAATGGTAGTAAACTTGATTATTATGCAATAATAATGACTCTTGTACCTGTTTGTTTTTATATGTATGAGAAATTTATGTGTGCTATATAAAGCATCTCTGTCTTTTGTGCAGAAAACTTCAATTCTTCTTAAAAATAATTGCACTTGACTTTAAAGGGAATATCTTATCTGGATTTCTTTCTGTACAGGGCATATTATATTGCTTATCACTCTGGCTGGTATTTTCAGGTGCAAGCTTTTCCAAGTAATGTGTGGGAAATGGCCTGTCAAATATGAAATTATCACATGTAAATGTGATACTATTTCTAACTGAAAACCTCACACTGGGACAAAGCCCTGATTGCACAATTATTAGATGTAAAACTGAAATTTTGGTGAATTAATATGAATTCTTAGATAATTAAAGACAATGTGAAACAAACATTGCTGATTTGATCAAAATATTTAACAATATGTTTTATGATAGTAAGGGAACAGCAAGAGATAGAGACTTCTTATTTCAGAAGACTAGTAACATGTGCAGAACAGAGCCCTTACTTTCAATAACATACGTATATTTTCAAGCTTATATATCTGTCTGTACTCTAGATAAAAAAATATGCATCCACAAAAAAAAATATGCTCCACACAGGACTGGGAACATGTATGTTCCCAGTCCTTTGTGGAGTGATGTAACTATGATTTTTTTTCAGGAGGGAGGGATTTTTACTGGCACAGATTATATATAATTATTACCATAATATTAAAATAAAAATTTCATTTAGGATACATCAGGGGTCTTAATTATTAGCCCTCCTCTCTTATATTTCTGTTCCTATGGCAGTAAGTTCCTGACTTGTGTTTTCTTCCAACCCTCAAAAGATGCTGGTAAATTGCTTTATCCAAATCAGGAACAATGTGTTTTGCATCCAGTTTTTATAATTTTAGTTTTCTAGTGAAAACATTTTGATCATACTCCTCATTGCAAGCTCTTGTCCGTGGTGAGGGGAACACCCTGTGAAGGTTCTTCTGGTTTAGGTACCCCCACAGGGTCCTGAATGCTTACTTGCATGTTTGCTGTGTGTGGTGCTTGTGTCCTTGGAAAAGAAAATACCAATGTCAGGGGTCCTTTTCTGCTCTTCTCAGCTCATGACTAGCAGGGCCCCTTTGGGCATCTTGCCATTGAGGAACCTGTTCATCGCAGAGCTGGTGGTGTGATTCAAAGGGTTTCAAGGTGCCACTACTATACAGTGTTTTGGCCTATTCTTCAGGTAAGCAGGAGCTTCAGGGGTGCCCTCCTCCAGGACCAATCGGGTGGTAAGCTGACATGTTGGGGTTGGGTTGTTTTACCTCTGAGCTGCACTCTTTTTGCACACCATGGGCTAAATGTCCAGGTCACAAGGACCCCTAAGGCTCAGAGAAAGTTGGGGGAAGGGACCCACTAGAGCAGCTGTTGGGAGACAGATGGTAGCCTCTCGTCAAGGCCATCCAGCGTGTTCTTTAATGTGCACAGCGTATGGCTCTCCCACACACAGTACCATGGCTTAACCACCTGTTAGAACCAACTATGCAGTACAGCGAGTGCCTTGCCCATGTGCTGGTACAGGTCAGCTTTACTCTCAAGAATGGGGGTTACCACAAGGCTGCATTCTGAGTGTTCCACTTTTTGCTGTCAACATTAATTCTCTTACTAGACAATTTCCTCCAACTGTAAGCAACGCCCTATATGTTGATGATTTTAACATTTTTTTGCTCTTCTTCCAACATGAAGGTCATTGAACGACACTTGCAAATTGCCTTGAATAATCTCTCAGTTTGGACAATGTCCAATGGGTTTCAGTTCTCCCCACACTTTGCACTTTTGCTACAAGTGTAATCTTCATCTAGACCCTGAGCTTTGGTTCGAGGGTACCATCAACCATCATTCCAGTTATGGCAGAGACCAAGTTTCTCAGTCTTATCTTCAATTGGAAATTGGCTTTTTTACCTCATGTATGCCATCTCAAGTCCAAGTGCATATAGGCATTGAACATCATTAACTCTTACAGGGTCAGGTTTCTGAAACTGAACTCACTGTGATGGCTGGATTTCTTTTAATGCATATTCAGAAAATAAACAGCTTAGAACCTCATCCTGAAGTAACTAATGAATGGGAATATGTCATGTTATATACCAAAAGAAAGAGAATTTAATGGTGCTTAATAAAATGGCAAAAAATCAAAGAAAAAAATTGTATATTAAAATTTTTAAGCATTTTTTTAAAACATTGCAAAATTTTACTCTTTTTTCCATTTTATGCTTAAATCTTTAATTTATATACACTGGTTTCCATAAAGTAAGGAAAATCCTTATGTTAAGTCAATGGGAAGCTAATGTCAAAGCTCTATAACTTCTAAAATAAGTTTTTTCGTTTTGAAAAATGTGATTGCAAATAAAGATCTCAATCAAATAAATCAATATCTCGATTTTCAACAATATTTGTTCAGTATTTAATGAATTATGGAAGTTTATATATTTAGTGATAAGAATACCACCCATAAAAATTGACTTCAGAAGTTAATTAAAACTTAATAATAAGTATTGTATCAAAGTGTTTCATAAAATAAGTTTGTATTTTAGAACTCTGTGTAAAGAATTCTTTCAAAATATTCTTCAGTTTTATCTAAGTTTCTTAAGACTGGCATTCCTGTTGTTAAATATTCAAACTTCCATAACTCATTAAATACTGAGCAAATATTGTTGAAAATTGAGATATTGATTTATTTGATTGAGATCTTTATCTGCATTCACATTTTTCAAAACGAAAAAACTTATTTTGAAAGTTATAGAGCTTTGGGTTTAGCTTCCCATTGACTTAACATAGGAATATTCCTTAATTTATGGAAACCAGTGTAGTTTGTTCTAAATTATTTAGTCATTTATGCATATAACACATAATGCATATTCTTAGACTTCTGACGATCGGTAAACTCTAAGCCTAAGGAGTGTCATAACAAATAATTTTGCTTCAAAAACAAGATAATTTAAATAAAAAATGAAAAATATTTCAGAAACACGATAAAGAACTATGAAAAAAAAGTTAAAAAGTTTCAAAATATTTAAAGTTTAACTGAAGCTGAATTTGAGAACAAGTCATTTTATTATGAAGCTGCATAACTGCTATGGAAAAGTTTAATTCTAAAATTCCAGCAGAAACTTTTGTTAAAAATCGTAATTTGTCCTTAACTTGTTTACATGCATTAAATGTAATAAAAAGTATTGATAAATAAAGTCCTACTGTTTAAAAATTGCCCTTTAGGTAATCCTAATGATCTTTGGACTGCCATTTCAAATCATTAGCTGATTAATTTTCAATCTTTTGAAATTAATTACTGTCTGTAATCGCAGTAACCATTTGAGAAGCAAAAAATAATTTTAGAAGCATTAGAGTAAATAAAAAAGTCTTTAAAATCGAAAGCCTTCTAAAATATTGATTCAAAGCCAATGTGCATAATTCCCAGATGATGAAATTTCTTTTAGTAAAAAAAAAAAATCAATATCATTTCTTTAAAGTTTAGAAAGCATTACAACTATAGAAGAGCTATAAATAGCCCAAAATACACAGAGATGCAACCAATCGATAATCTAAGTACAGGGCAGGATGGCAGAACAAAGGTTTAAACTTGATGCTATTTATGGTGACAGAACATGCTCACACATTCACTGCAGACTCAGATTTGTTTTTAAACTTTATCATAATATTTTCAAGTGGAATCAACAGGTAAAATATATATATCGTAGATTTAAATTTTATTTTGTTATTTTTGATATTTGATTAGATTCTGATTTCTATTCAAAAAAATTTTTTTTTTCACAATCTGGTACTGCGGGAGCGAAATTTTGATCTCGGATCACTAGAATGGTAAAGATGAAAGTGTTTCTTCAGGCTCTGATACGGAAAGAGTTAAGGTCCTTGGAAGCAAACTAATGTTCTGCTCCACCTGCATCATGTACTTGTCTGGTTGACACTGGACTATGGACTCAGGTGTATGAGTATTTACTGGTATTCGGTGGCAAAAGTCTTCATCTCACCCATCCAGAGTCTTTAAGTTGAGATCAATAAACCATCCTATCCCTTTGCTGTTGTTACCTTCCAGGCCATCCCACTTGGAAATGCATTTTTAGCCCTAAATAGGAGATGTTTTGCACAAATTTCCCAACTGCCCTTTCAGTTTGTGTGTCAGGTTCCATCAGAGACATTAATATGAGTATCAGTAGTGTTGTCCAGTCAACAGCCAAGCCAGTTCCACCATAGCTTGCTATTTCCACTTCATGCAGTTTTTCTCTTTGCAGATTTAGGAAGGTCTTTAAACCCAACTGTGTGTACCAGCAACTCTTTGAAGCTTCTGTGCTGTTCAGCTATAGAAATACTAAAATATGTTGGCATTACTATGTGGTCTTGGAACACATGAATTACATTTGTTTTCATATATTTTGTACTGCAAACCTATACACAAACTATTGACTTAGATGAAAAGGAGCATTACTGTTTTTCAGCATTATTTGGCTTTAGTTTTTTGTAATCCAAAACCAAGTCCAAGTAACCCAATGACACTAATCTTAGATTATACACAATTGAAGGTTCATGCAGTTGGGGAATAGCAATCTTCTTTTGATCTAAAGTTAATAGTTTACGTGCACATTTTTAGCATGCAATGATGAAAAATAATGTAATTCACATGTTTGAAGATTGTGTAGTAGAACCAGAGTGAGGATCAGCACAGTCTGCTACAGCATTGCAATGACAATACAGCAGCTGTATTTGCCATGTTTACTCCACGAACTCTTGATTGATACACCAACCAATGATTCTGTCATTGTGTTTCACAGTGCAAGAGGATTTTGAAATAGATCTCATCAGCAAATAAAACTTGCACAGTATTAAATATAAACTTTGTATTTTTATTTTCATTTCCAATTCTTTTCTATCTATTCTTTTGATAATAAAAGGATATCAGCATAAAATGTCTTTATCTATTGTTTTATCTCTGGTAATGTACATATGTTCTGTTGAAGTGTTGAAAGCAATATGTTGATTTTTGAGTAATTCATCACAATAAATGTTAATCAAAATGCTAGATTCCTTTTAACTGCTTTAGTGTAACTTTCTTGTTTTTCAAAAATTGTGTATTTTTATTGTAAAGAGACCTGAAAAGCATTTGAAACTTACACCTCTTTCTCACAAAAATAATGTGCATAGATTGATTGCTAAGAAATCATTCAGTTGCTAATATTAAATGAAAGGTAGGTGTACATATATGCATAGTTTTGCAACTGTGATTCTGCAGGTAAGTGAAAAAAAAAAGTGGTAATACAAGATAAGTATTTTTAATATTAGTGTCATAAAATTTTGAAAACCAAATGAAAATCATAAATTCAGCCTTCATACACTGTGAAGTGTTTTACCTTCTGCAGATTGGCTAGTTTGGTTTAATATGTTCGAAATGAAATTTGTTTGGTGGAAAATTGTTCAAAACATAAATTCATCTGAAAAGAAATTTATTTGACCAACATTTTGTCCAAAGGTTGAGAATTGAGAAATATTAAGAAAACCACTTGGAAGTGTCCTCCTCCATAAGGTTTCTTCTGGTTTGTCATTGGGAAATGATCAGAGGGGAAGGGGATCTGGGAAGAGAGGTGACAGAAGAGAAGGCTATTTTAGATGAGGTAGAATAAAACTCTTGTTTCCCAGACAATCTAGGAACTGTTTAATTCATTTTCGTTTACACTATTATAAGCTATATTCAGAGCTTTGAAGAAGGGGATATGTTTGAAATTTAAAACTGGAATATTTCCCACAACAATACACGATGAGCAATCGCGGAATTGTGATCACCCCAACCCATGTTATGTCAATGGGATGCTCAGTCCTATATCTTTTAAAATAATCATTTTATGGGAAAATCTTACTAATTATAAATTAAAGATTTCAATCAGTTCTATCTAAATATCAATTTTCAACAATATTCCTTCAATATTATGGAAGTTTGAACATTTAATAATAGCAGTCTAGATAAAGAAAATATCTTTCAAATTAGTTGAAACTGAAATAGAAAGTATTATTTCAAACCATTTCATAAATAATTACATAATTTAAAAGCATTGGAAAATAATTCCTCCAATATTTATTTAATTCTTTTGATAAATTTATTAGAATTTATTGCTGTGCTAAAAAGTTAGAACCTCCATACACATTTAAATACTGTAAGGGTATTGTTGAAAATCAAGATTTATATTGATTTTATTGAGATCCTTTAAATTATCCTCAAGCCACATTTTCTCACAAAACACTTACTTTTGAATTTATGTAGCTTCAAAGTTAGCATCCCATTTTCATAATATGGAGTGGTCTTAATTAAATCATGACTCAGTGTATAATGTCTTTTCAAATGATCTCGATCTAGTGAATACGTGATAAATGTTTTGGGTTTTGGGGAAAGGGCATGTGATTACATTGAGACAGAACGAATTGAAACACAGTTCCAGTATATAATTTTTTCTTTCTATTGTAGTACTCTTTCAAAACTTTATACAAAATATATATTAATATATGTATCATTAATATTTTTGACTACTTTTCTGATTATTAATATTCTGAAAGAATTCCCTAGAGCCATACTTTTGTTCAAAGAGAAAAACTAGAGTAGGGAGAGTAGAACCCCACTTCATTCTAGAAAAATCTCTTATTGTACACTGCAGCTTAATTTCCATAACTATATATGTGAGCTTTATCACCATGTTTAATCCATATTTTCATATGAAGTCAAATATATGCCATTTAACACAACAGAAAAAATGCAACAGAGGAAAGTGAAAGTAAAAATTACCCTATTTCCACCCTTCCTTCCATTCAAACCACACCAAATTCTTTCACACTGGAAAGAAACAATCATCTCTACACTTTGCCAAAAATGACTCTTAAATATTTTTTACCTCCCATAAAAAAAAGTAATTTTTTAACAAAAACAACAGCAAAACAGGACGATTTTTAGATCTTGACTCTGTGTGGAGGAGAGTCATATCCTGTGCTTATAAAAAATTGTAGAAGGCAATATAACCATATAAATAAAAGTATAAAGTCATATATATAAAGCTACTATATATTTATTTGGAATATCCACATTTTTGTCCATTAACATTATATTAATACAGGTAATTATTTTTAGCAATGAATGAAAAAATTCTCTTCAGGTTCGATAATTATTAATATATGAAATATAAATAAAAAATTAAATATCCCTCAAGCAGCTATAGAGGACTGACAGGAGTCTGTCAGTTTAATATGCTCTAGAGAAAGTTTGTCAGGCAGGCAAGAACTCAGCAGAAAGATAACACAAACATTCACCTCTTCGATAATTATTAATATATGAAATATAAATAAAAAATTAAATATCCCTCAAGCAGCTACAGAGGACTGACAGGAGTCTGTCAGTTTAATATGCTCTAAAGAAAGTTTGTCAGGCAGGCAAGAACTCAGCAGAAAGATAACACAAACATTCATGCCTTACCTGGGGCATGAACCCAGGTCCCTAAGATCAGTAGCCAAGTGCACTAATCACTCGTATAGCAAAATTATAATTGTGCAACAATGACACATATCTTTGAAAACATTCGCCTGAGATATTTATCACTGGTTAAACTTTTCCATAAAAAGTTTACTTTTAAAGCTAAAGAGCAGTTTTCTGCTCTGGAATTTTGATATATGTATTACACCTAATTGATTTGGAGCAGTCTACATATGTAGATGCATAAATTTTAAGTTTAAAGATAATAAATTTTAAGTGGGAAAACATACTCTTGAGTAATCAATAAATCAGTGCATCTAAAAATATTACAAACTTTTGCTTAAACTTTCCCAAAAACTCACCAATGTCAATAATTCCTTGCTAATGAGGGTTGTGTTGTTTTACCTCTGAGTGGCACTGTTTTTGAACATAGTGGAATAAATGGCCAAGTCACAAGTATTTCAAATTCTTAGAGAAGTTTAGGGAAGGGGGTTTACTAGACAGTTGTAGAGAATGTATTGGTTAATCGATAAATGATTTTACGGCATCATTATTAACTCAAGAATGGAAATGCTTTTTTTGCCAGTTAAATTTATTTACACAAGTACTGCAATGTGCTATTTACATTCGTGTTAGAGCCAAGCACTTTTGATTGCGGGTCATCTTCAGGGCAGCATACAGTTTCTTGGAGAGACAGATCGTTGGTAAAAGGTACCTTTCACCAACGATAATAGATTTAACTAGCAGAAAAAGCATTATCCATTCTTATGAGTTACTAGACAGTTGTTAGGAGACATATGGAAGACTCCCTTCAAAGCAATCCAACAGTGCATTTTTATCATGCAGTGAAAATGGTGTTTCATATTTTTTGAATTCTCAACTCTTTAATAGCACCCTCTAAACTTGGAAAATGCCAAAAATTTCACACAAATATTGAAATTATCCATTAATGCAAGAAATCTTAAATTTTGATGGTAGAGTATCATGGCTAAGAGTTTAGTTTACTTTGGAAGCCATGCATGGTTACTAATGTCCCTAGATGGGAGGATCCTAGTAGTTGCTCAGGGTTCCTTGTCTGTCCTCTTCATCTCATGACTGGCAGAGGCCCCTTTGGCTGTCTTGCCATTGGGGAACCTGTGATGTGGCGTGAAGCACCTATGATCTTGTAACTCATTTGTTGAGACTGCATGCTTCAAACATTCTGAGCTATGTGGTGGTATTCTGAGCATTAATTGGTGGATGTTGCCCCCAATCACATAATTCTTCCCGTGGTATTGTCTCTGTGGGGCCTCCTTTAGGTTTCTGAGAAAGAAATTCTTTTGGAGCTCTCTGCCCAAGGAGTCATAGCAGTCCACCAGGTTTTGCAGCACGGTGATATTAAATTGATACCCATTCAAGTACTTATACTTACTTTCAACATGCCATGCCTGTTGACTGCCAGCAAGAAGGATACTTTCACTGTGAGGTCTTATTTTCCTAATATTCTGCATTATTTTCATTGCGAAATGTACAGCCATGCCCACACAGCTTGATGGGGAATACCCACCTGCGCTCATTGTTGCAGCCATGATCACCTCGATTCTGACTGCATAGTTGAAAAGGCAAGCTCTGTGAACTGCAGTTGTGATCTCCATCATTCTCCCATAACTGTCCAAAGTAGCTAGAGGAAAAGGAGGTACATTGCCTCAAAACGATAAATAAAATTTCATGTCCAAAGGAAAAAATGCTCATTGCACTTTCTGCCCCACCTGACAAGGTTTCATATGCTGGTCTGTCATTCGAAGCCATATGTTCCAATGACTTCTGTGGTGCTGCAGATTGACATCAGCATTCCACCTGCTGAATGTTTCTCACATGAAGCGAATTGTCTCCTCATGCAAGTGAAACCAAGATTGGTGTTAATATCAGTGTCAACTCTGGTTTCCATACCTGCTAAACAGCTTTCCATTTCCACCTCTGGAAGACCTCTTCCTTCCTGACCTCAGACAGAACTGAACCTCAGACTTTTCAAGCCAAAGGGGCCCTCACCAGGGCCTAAGGAACAGACACAGACCTTTCCTTAAAAGGCAGTCTCTGATCCATGTCTCTCATATGATTCCGAGGACATGAATACAGACCACCCATATTTTAATAAACTACCATCCATGGCAGTTAAATTAAGTCAAAAAATGTCATTTGCCCAATCCCCTAAGTCCTGAGATGGTTACACTCCTAGAATGGAATTATTGTGGATTCCAGATGAAACTTGATGACATCAAGGCCCTTCTTCAAACACACCAACCCATCTGTATGTGCCTGCAAAAGACATACTTGCAGCTAGTCATGTATCCCATGATCCAGCACTTCTCTCTCATTTGCCAAGACAGGGATCTCATAATCCACCATTCTCCATTCCAGGTCACATCCCTCACCACCACTCCACAGGTGGTAGCCATCTGCCTCTTGGTGGTATTTTCTTTGACTGTCTAATCTATCTTCCACCCAGAAGCATTATCTTTCAGGAAGACCTTGATGACCTTGACTCATAGCTGCTGTCACCCTTCCTTATTGTGGTAGATGTCAATGGACATAGTCCACTTTGGGGCACACTGACGCCAATGGTAGGGTTGGGGTCCTTGAGCAATGGTTCATGGATCCTTTTCTCTCCTTGTTGAATACTGTGTCAGTACATACTTTCATTCCCTGACCTGCACATTCATTGCCATTGACCTCACCATCTGTTCCTACTCAATACCTCCACTCTTTTCATGGGAGTTTGAGGAAAACTCTTACAACAGCTGTCACCTTCCTGTGGTAGTACAATCTCTCATGGGGAGCCTTGTGACCATTGTGCATATCACAGTGGAGGGTTAATCGGGCTGATTAGAGGAGGAAGAGCTTTTTTTTTTAAGAATATAATTTTTATTCATAATAGTAAAGAATACAAATACATTTACTTTTGACCCACAAAGCTAAATGGCTTATCTGCAGAAAATGGGGGGTGGGGGTGGCTCAGTCGGTAGCGCACCAGGCTCGTAATCTGTAGTTCCCAGGTTCGAGTCCCAGCTGGGTCAGCGTTGAGATTTATCTCTGCAAAATTCCCCGCCCTGCCCACGGTCAGTAGGGGACACCGATGGGCTTGGAAAGGCCGCCGTCCGTCGGATGGGACGTTAAGCCGTGGCCCATGTGTGGGAGAGCCATACCCTGTGCACATTAAAGAACATGCTGGATGGCCTTGACGGGAGGCTACCATCTGTCTCCCAACAGCTGTTCCAGTGGGTCCCCTCCCCCAACCTTCTCTGAGCCTTCAGGGTCCATGTGACCTGGCCATTTAGCCCATGGTGTGCAAAAAAGTGCTGCTCAGTGGTAAAACAACCCAAATGCAGGAAAATGAATAAATTATATTAAACATAGGTCATTCAGCCATAAAAATGGTGTACATCAAATAAATCCACAAAACACAATACATAAATCAGCTAAATAGAAATTATTAAATAATTTTTAATTCCATTTTAAGTCTTCTAAAAGAATCTATATTTAGTAATTCTTTTGGAATAGCATTAAATATAAGTGCTACTTGATAATCGAAGGTATGTTTCCCGTAATTATTTCGAAAATTTGTCAATTTGTAATAATCTTGGTTTTGAAGTCTTGTATTTTTGTTATGTTGAATTTTTAGTTTGTAAGTTTCATCAAAAATTTTTTTAATTATTACATTATATTTATATAAATTGTTGTAGGATAAAAGGTTTAAAATTTTTAATCTATCTGTGGAAGTTTTATAATTTTTTTGCAAATGAAATGGAATAATTTAGCTAATATAGACTGCAGTTTTTTTATTTTATTTATATTAGTTAAGTTAGTTGTTCCATACACAATTATTCCATAATTTAAAATAGATTTGCATATTGCTTTATAAAATAATACACAGGTTTCCATATTTAATACTTTTTTCAATTTTTGAATTTTTATCGCTGATATTCTCAAGCTTTCACATGTGGGATATATGGACATTCCACCTAAAATATTCATCAAAAAGTAATTTATTTGATTTACTTGCTCAACAAGTGGGCAACTACATAATGATACACAATTTGAAGCATCCTTTTTTCTGCAATTTATTTTATGAGTTTTGATAAAGAGGTTTTGATGAATATAAAATCCTGGTGAATGAATAATCATCAATTTTGATTTTTTCTCATTTAAATAGATTTTATTATGATTTAACCATCTAATAATATTATTGTAATCTGTTTGAACCTCTGAAATGCTATCATTTAAATATTTCTGACTGTTTATTAAAACAGTGTCATCAGCCTATAGATAAATAGCACTATTTAATTTTGTATTGAACAAATCATTTATGTATACTAGGAACAATAAGGGACCTAAAATTGAGCCTTGGGGAATTCCATATCGTGTAATTACTTTTCTGCTGTAGCAGTTTTTTATTTTAGTAATTGTGTATCTATCTGATAAATAATTTCTAAACCAATCTAACAATATACCGCGAATACCGTAATTTTCCAATTTATTTAGTAAAATGCTATGATCTATTGTATCGAAAGCTTTCTTTAAATCTAAGAACATAGTTACAATTTTTTCCCTATTATTCAATGATTTATTAATATTATTTGCAATTTTGGAAATTAGTTGAATTGTGTTTTTTCCTTTTTGAAAGCCAAATTGATTTTCATTAATTATGTTGTGTTTAAGTAAAAAGTTAAAAACAGTATTATAAATATATTTTCCCATTATTTTCGAAAAAATAGGTAGAATTATTATTGGTCAATAGTTAGAAAAGTCCTCCTTAATACCACCTTTAAAAATAGGTCTTAAAATACCTGTTTTGAGTTCAGTAGGTATGTTCCCAGTAAATATAATCTGATTTATAATTTTTGATATAATATTAAGTAGTGTTTCTTTATTAAATTTTATATGTTTAATGCAAACATTATCATAACCAGTGATTTATTGGTGTCTAATGAAGTAATTATTTCATCAGTTTTTCAGTGATTTCTTGTATATAGATAGAGTTTAAAACTCTTTGCATCATGGTTGGAACATAATTTATATTGTCTTGGTGATTTGTATTTCTTATCTGTAAAATTAGTGTATTATAACTGTCATTGTAATTATTTGCTATTTCTTCCACAGATAATTTTTTTTGGACATATTGTCAATTATTACATCATCCGCTGATTTTTTCTGTTTTCCTTCTAATATTTCATGTATTAAATGCCAGGTCATATCATTTTTTTTCATTATAAGTTTATTTCTATAATAAAGTTGTTTCTGATTTCTAATCTGAATATTAACCATATTTCTTAATTTTTTATAATTATTTTTATAAGCATCACTTTTATCGTTGTTTTAAATTTAATCCAAGCTTTATCTCTTTCTTCAATTAATTCTATTAAGTTCGGTGTTATCCAGTTTTTGCTATGATTTCTTTTTACCTTTCCAAAACTCTTCATATATATTCTATTTTTTCCTAAAATTCCATCATAAAAAAAATAATAATAAATACCCCCTCAAGCAGCTGCTTACCACAGAGGTCTGACAGGAGCCTGTCAGTTTATATGCCATAGCAGAATGTCTGAGAGGATGGCAGGACCTCAGCAGAAAAACGACACCTACATCCATGCCTTACCCGGGGCTCGAACACAGGTCCCTAAGATCAGTAGCCAAGCGCACTAACCACTCGACCACGGGACGACTCAAAAAAAAAAATACCCCCTCAAGCAGCTGCTTGCCACAGAGGTCTGACAGGAGCCTGTCAGTTTATATGCCACAGTAGAAGGTCTGAGAGGATAGCAGGACCTCAGAAATGTCTTTAAATATTTTATATAGGTTTAATTCATCCATTGAGTTGTCTCCATAATTTTCTAAATTCCAATTCATTTCAGAAATAGCTTTGTTTATATTATTATGGTCAAATGACCAATTCTTATTTTCCTGGTCTGTTTCAGTATAATTAGTATTATTCAAATTGTTATTGGTGTTGCTAATCAATGTTAAAATCATATAGTGATCTGCTATTTTGCTTGTTTGAATTATTGAATTTGCTAACATATTTTTAATCAGTTTAATATTAATATGGTATATACAGGTTTGGGTAATTTTATTTTTTACTATTTCTTCTCTTGTAGCTTCCCTTATTAATCTTTCAAAATTCATTTCAGCCAATAGTATGATATATTTTCCTGTGCCATGTTTTTTAGTATTCATTGTATCGATATTAAAATCACCTATTAAAATCTGATTTTGATCTTTTTCTGTATTTTCCATCCAGTTTTGGAAATTCAACAGAAAAGAGTTCACATCTGTACTAGGTGATCTGTATAGTGCTAAAACATGATATATTATTTTTTTTTTTTACTTTTATATATATAGTTTCCACTGGAAGTGTTTGGTGTGAAATAATTTCAATATCTAGATTTTCTTTATAGTATACTGAAATCCCCCTAATATTTTTATTTATATTATCATTTGTAATTTTCTTAAATTTATCAATATAATATAAATAATTTTCATATTTATTTACATTTGTTTCAGTTAAAACAAGCAAATCAATGTGTTTCATGTAATTGTTAATACTTAATTTTAAAGAATCCCATTGTTTTCTTTGACTTCTTATATTAACATGAGCAATTCCTAATTTATTTTTGTGAATAAATTTACTATAATTATTTACGAACCAAGCCTCCACTTCTAAACCTGTAGTTACATAAGCAACATCATAGTTGCTATTAAGACCTTCAAAATTCAAATCAGACATAGCTAAGAAGAAAATTCATCAAAAAAACAAATAGCAAAAGTAAAGAGCAAAAAAAGAGATAAAAATGGCAATGTTTATCGGATATATCTAAAGGTTCAAAAATCATCAAAGTTGATGAATGTATCAACATTGATAATTCTTTCACCATTTGATTTCCTCATTAGAACTTTTCCATTTTTGAACCAAACATATTTATAATTTTTTTCTTTTGCACACTTCCTAGCTCTCCAGAAAAGTTCTCTGTTAATCATAGTCATGTTTTCATTAATATATAATTGGTGTTCCTTTATCATTAAGGTCTGCAACAGTGGTTGTAATTTTTTTTTCCTGTTTTGTATCCAAATGTCTCTATCTTTCCGTGTAACAAATTGGACAATTATCTTTGGGGTTTTGCTTTTATTTCTTTCTGGAAGTCTGTGAACTTTTTCAATCATATTGTCTGTGTAGTTGACTATGTTTAATGGCTGGGAAATTTTATTCAACTTTATTTTAAGCTCTGTTTCATCCTCCCCTTCATTTATGGGAACACCATGATTTCTATTTTTTATAGCGTCCATATTGTTCTACGTCATTAAGATTTTGTTTCAGCACCTTAATCTCTTCGCTCATTTCTGTGTTTAAATTTTTGGCTTCATAGATTTTTGTAGTTAAATCCTTTTGATTTTTTTCGTAATTTATTACTTGTTGCATCAGTTTGTCATACTTGCTAGAAAAAAATTCTATACTTCGTTTCAATTCTTTCACTTCTGTCTTTAAATCACGGATCTCTACTATCAATAGATTGATGTCATGTGTCGAATTGTCTCTGATTCCCATGTCTAAGGTTGCTTTTGGGTTTGTTTTGTTCGACTTGCATTCGCAACATAACCACGCATTCTTCTTTTCTAGGGACAGCTTTTTGTAATTTTTTCCTGGTGCACCCGAACAGACAAAATGCAGTTTGCCTTTGCATCTACTGCAAACTATGCATTCAGAGTTGAGTGTTATTGCTTCGTCACATCTGTTGCAAATTGAGGTCATTGTTGTGAGCAGAAGCAATATGCCTCTGGCAAAAACAATGAGAGCCACCCGCGACAACAGGAAGATTGCAACAATTAGTCCAAAAGTTCGGTCTCGTTGATCTTTTGCAGCACACAGCACAGAAGGCACTGTACACGGAGACTGACATCAGGGAGGGGCAGGAACAATAAAAGTTAATAGCACTTACAGATCCGAAGAGTCCCAGATGGTCAACCAATGGTGTTTGGGGTGGTGAAGGATGTCCGAACATGACGGGCTAGCAGGAGCTCCAAGAAAGTACATCCGATCACGACAAGAACTGAGGGAGAATATTGTGAACTTGAACTTTTCTGTGAGTTTGACCAATATTCAGACAGCCAGGAACCAATCAATGTTACATTGTAGAGATAACAGATTGTGTCATCCATGCAGCTGCCTCGACCATTCCTCAGACTTCAACTAAGCTGGTTTTCTCAAACCTTGATAGAGTCCCAGCTGGGTCAGCGTTGATATTTATCTCCGCAAAATTCCCCGCCCTGCCCACACAGTTAGTAGGGGACACCGATGGGCTTGGAAAGGCTGCCGTCCATCAGATGGGACATTAATCCATGGCACCGTGTGTGGGAGAGCCATACCCTGTGCACATTAAAGAACACGCTGGATGGCCTTGATGGAAGGCTACCATCTGTCTCTCAACAGCTGTTCCAGTGGGTCCCCTCCCCCAACCTTCTCTGAGCCTTTGGGGTCCATATGACCTAGCCATTTAGCCCATGTGCAAAAAAGTGCCGCTCAGAGGTAAAACAACCCATCTGAAACCTTGACAGAATCCCAATTGCACTGCAGCTCATAAGGCTCAGAACACAGCTTGGGGAGTATTTCAGAGATATCCAACATCAAATGCACATTGAAGCATTCAAATGTGTTGGGGTGAAAGCCCATTTTGTCTGCTGCCAGAAGGAATTTTGGATGAATATACATCTTCTATCACCTGCACAACCAATTCTAAGATCATATGGGATAAGGTCTGGAAGATGAGTGGGAACTACTTGTCCCACTCTCTATTGATCCTGGAACACCAGTTGGTGGCAATTACTGAACCCAAGCAATTGCCAACACTTGGAGAAAATAATTTCCTCCATCTCTTCTTCCTATTCCTCAGAGTTTCTGGCCCAGAAGAGGAAGGTCGAATGTTCTCTGCTACCCTTCCACTTTAATAGCCTGGAGAGTACAACAGGTTTTACACAGCAGAGGAGCTATGCCTTGCTCTACACTCTTCTCATGTATCTGCTGTTGGGATAGACATTGTCCATTATGCCCTCTATGTCAATGTTTTAGCATTTTTTGCTTTTCTTCCAGCATGACGGTCATTGAATGACACCTGCAAATTGTGCTGAACAGCCTGTTGGTTTTGGTGATGGCCAATGGGTTTCAGATCTCATCACAGAAGACTGGTTGTGTGCAATTTTGCCACAATCATAATCTTCATCTGGACCCCCAGCTGCAACTGGAGGAGTTACCAGCATTCCAGTTGTGGCAGAGACCAAGTTTCTCTGTATCTCTTCGACTGGAAATTGGCCTTTTTATCACACATTCATCTTGTTAGGTCGAAGTGCACTCAGGCATTGAACATCCACAAAGTCCTCTTTTCCATCTCATAGGGATCATACCGATATTCTTTGCTCCTCCTCTACTGTGCACTTGTCTGGTTGAAACTGGACTACATCCCAGGTGTAAGACTCTGCCTAGGAAGGGGAAGGGGCTGTACCCCGTCCATCATCAGACCCTCTGTGTTTTTATGAGGGCTTTCTGCCCTTCACCAGTCTGGAGACTTTGCATTGAGACCAATGAACCATCAACATCTATTCTTAAAGTAAACAGCAAAATTGTAATCCCTCCAGCACTTGGGACTGCATTTTCAGTCCTCAGTGGGAAATGCTATATCAGAATCACATTTGTCTTTTTGGTTTGCTTGTCAAGGCTACCTCAGAGACATCAATATCAGTCTAGATAGCATTGCCCAGTCAAGAGCTGAGCTACTTCCACCATGGCTCACTCTTTTCCCCTTTCTGCAACTTTTCTTTTTGCAGGATGGGGATGGCTATTATACCCAACTGTGTGTACCAGCAATTCTTTGCCAACCATGCTGAGCACCCATACTTCTTGCCTGTTTTCACAGATGGTTCGAGGTCCAGTACATCAGTGGGATCAGCCATGGTCTGCTGTGATACTATCATTGCAGACCAGATCCCACAGCATTGTTCTATCTTCACTGCAGATTTTGCAGAGTTGCACGCTATCAGCCTTGCCTTGGGCCATATAGCAGCTAAGCATCATCGTCAGTGTGTTCTCTACACCAAACATTAATTAATAGATTCTGAAAAATATTCACTGCTGCCACGGCAGGAATCGAACCTGCATCTCTCCAGATTCACGCCAGAGCGCGCTAACCATTGCACCACGCATAGGACAACGAACTCTTTCAGAATATGACCTTATAAATCTTCTTCCTGATACATGACTGAGACAGCACCATCTATACTCAAGGAGATGCAACTTTTTTCAGTCATTGCTATTTGATTATCAGATGTCACACTATTCCCTGTTAAGATAGACATCAAACATTAATTAATAGATTCTGAAATTAATGTTTTCAGAATCTATTAATTAATGTTTGATGTCTATCTTAACAGGGAATGCTGTACATTCACTTTTGATTGATTTTTCTCTACACCATCTTGCATAGCTTGCTACAGGCTTTGATCTCTGTGAGCATTGGCCTCACCCTGTTCTTTCTAAGATCTGCCAGCAGCTCCATCATCTGGCAGACAGTTCCACCATTCTCTTTTGTTGGGTGCCTGGTAATGTTGGGATCAGGGGCAATAACTTGGCAGATGCTGCTGCCAAGTTGGCCACACCTCTATCCAACCCTCCAATACCCGTTCTATACATGGACTTCCGGCAGCGTTCCTTCATCTAGCTTCATGTACTCTGGCAGCAATCTTGGTCTGAACAGATTGATAATAAACTATCAGAGATCAAGACTGTTGTCAAACTGTGCCAGTCATGTTTTTGCAGGAATCTCAGATAGGAAGTTGTTCTTGCTCGGCTCCGCTTAGATCATTCATTTATATTATAACACATTCTTTTCTTCTATGGGTGGATACTGAACCTAAGTGTGAATTTTGTGACACCATTTTAACCATTAAATATATTTTAATTCATTGGCTCTGTTTTAACCCTGAACAACATTTATATTTTAGTTTTCATGATTTTACATCCAAGTCCCTTACACTCGGACATCTTTTATCTGATAACTCAGTTTTAACCTCTGTTTTTGAATTTTTACATTTTACTGGGTATTTTACTCTTTTATAGTATTTTTACTTTCATTTTTTTTTTCAGATTTACACTTATTTTTGCTTTTACATGGGGTTTTAATACTCATGGTGATTAAATCTTTTATACTTGTTGCTTATATTTTAGACTCATTCTTTATAACATTGGTTTTTATTATACATTTTTTGTTCTTCTTGTTTTTTACTTTTTCATTCTTTTTCCCCTTTCATGTATTTTTTTTTAACTTTGGTTGTGGGTTCTGTGACTTTTATCATTTTATTTAACCTTGTTTGGCACAACATGGCCCTTTTTGCCCTTGCACTATAAAACTCTAAACAACTGAACCAAACTATCAAGAAGTTCTATACCCACCACTGTTTATGACCAATTCTTACTAAGATCTGCCAGCAGCTACATCGTCTGGCAGCCATAACCAATGTTCTCTTCTGTTGGGTGCCCAGTCACGTCGGGATCAGGGGCAATGACTTGGCAGACACTGCTGCAAAGTCTGCCACGCCCCTGTCTGACTCTCCGTTGCCGGTTCCCTATCTAGATTTCCGGCAGCGTTTTACCAACAAGCTCTGGGCACAGTGGCAGAGATCTTGGTCAGAACAGCTTACCAACAAGCTCTTTGAGATCAAACCTATCATCAAACCATGGCAGTCTTGTTACCGCAGGAATTGCAAGGAGGAAGTTGTCCTTGCTCGGCTCCGCTTAGGTCATTCGTTTCTTACTCATTTGTTTCTTCTACGGGCGGACGATGTACCTAAGTGCGAGTTTTGTGACACTGTTTTAACAATCAAACATATTTTAATCTCATGCCCTGCTTTTAACTTTGAACGACGTATGATTTTTAATTTCCATAATTTTATGTCTGAGCCTCTTACGCTCGGACATCTTTTATCTGATCATTGCATTTCATCTCCAGTTTTTACCTTTTTGAAATATTGTGGATATTTTAATCGAATTTGATTTTACCTTAACTTTGTGCATTATTTACCCCAGGTCTCTTAAACCTAGGATTATTTTATTTAGTGTTTCTACAGTTGTTTTACTCTGTTTTTTTACACTTGTTGTTTGTTGTTTTACCACTTTACAATGCTGAAAATGTATTTTAAATTTTGGTTGCGGGGTTCTTTGTCTTTTATCTTTTATATTGTCTTTTGTTTGGCGCATTATGGCCTTGTCGCCGATGTGCCATTAAACCCCAAACAACCAACCAACCAACTGTTTAAGAATCAAGTTAGTTCTACCCATTTTTTCTATTTGTAATAGATGGGTGTGTCTTATTTAAAGCCCATAAATAATGCTCGGTTAGTGTAAGTGTACTGAGTATCTCAAGACCCTCTGTAAGTTAATCACTGCTCAAGTGAGAAGGAAAGAAGATAGTGAAAAACTGACTGTAAAGACCATATTAATGTTAAAAGATTTTAAGAATGTTTCCTGGCATACTTAGTATTATGTCCTAACAAAGATTATGTTATTCGCTTTCAATTAACACAGTTTTATAACAATGTGTGCTATTTTACCAAGAACTAACTATAGTGGTACAATAGTTATATATTGTTTAGAGACTGTTTTACATGTCAACTCTTACATTACAGTCTTTTTCACAAAGTCGTTTTTACAAAGTATCTCTTGCAAAGTCTTTACAGTCAGTTTCTTACTATGAGTATTAGAATCCCATGTAAAAGCAAAAATAAGTGTTAATCTGAAAAAAAAAATGAAAGCAAAAATACTATAAAAGAGTAAAATACCCAGTAAAATGTAAAAATTCAAAAACAGAGGTTAAAACTGAGTTATCAGATAAAAGATGTCCGAGTTAAGGGACTTGGATGTAAAATCATGAAAACTAAAATATAAATGTTGTTCAGGGTTAAAACAGAGCCAATGAATTAAAATATATTTAATGGTTAAAATGGTGTCACAAAATTCACACTTAGGTTCAGTGTCCACCCATAGAAGAAAAGAATGTGTTATAAATGAATGATTTAAGCAGAGCCGAGCAAGAACAACTTCCTATCTGAGATTCCTGCAAAAACATGACTGGCACAGTTTGACAACAGTCTTGATCTCTGATAGTTTATTATCAATCTGTTCAGACCAAGATTGCTGCCAGAGTACATGAAGCTAGATGAAGGAACGCTGCCGGAAGTCCATGTATAGAACGGGTATTGGAGGGTTGGACAGAGGTGTGGCCAACTTGGCAGCAGCATCTGCCAAGTTATTGCCCCTGATCCCAACATTACCAGGCACCCAACAAAAGAGATTGTTTCTTACATTGTCATACATTGTTTCTTTACATTGTCAACTTTTTACATGTCAACTTCTTTTTTGAAATAAAAGCTTCAAAAACTAAGAATTCATATCAGAAATTAAAATTATTAGCTGAATTTGAAAAATATGTAAAAGTTAATAAATTTATTTCTCATATGTTAATTAATAAAAGTGTTAATATGTTTTAATATGTTAAGTAATAAATAATGTTTTTCCATAATAATAATTTTTTTGCAATATTGATACAATTTTTTGGGCATCTCAGACAATATTTAATTTTTTTTTATAAAGTTACATATGCCTGTCAAATTGTGTCCGAGGGATTCTGGTGGGTATGAAATGATTTGAAAAGTTTGATTATCTGAGCAAAGCAATTCCATTTTTTGGTTTAGAAACTTCTGACATGGGGAGTATCATGCAGTGACTCAAAATTGTTCCATATCTTTCCATCCCTAAAAGAGAGGGAGAAAAACCAAAGGAGATTGATCAAATGATTTTTATGCCAAATGAAAGCTTGCGATGTAGGGAGTGCCATCTACTCTATATTCTGAAGAGTTTCAGACCCAAGCAACACTGGGTAAATCTGCTAGTATTAAATATATATAATGAAGACTAAGTTAATAGATTAGAGTGATCTTGCAGCCGTCTTTTTTTCTTTCATAAGAAAGTTTCATTAGTATCTCCAGAGGAGATACTAATAGTTTTACTTCATGAAAATAGGTGCATTTAGTCAATATTTTCAACTAATGTTCCATAAACTTTTGGATAAATAGTACACAAGTCTAATCATTGGCAATTATGGCAATCATAAAATGGAAAATTTGCTATGAATTGGCATCACTGGCAGCCTCTTATTAATAGTAAGACTTTCTTCAAACAAATTTATAAAAATAGATGAATTCTTTTCAGATATACAGACCCAAAAATTCTCATTAAATTTCAGTCCCCATTTTTTGTGAAAACTTCTGTTCAGAGGTAAATCCTATGGGCCCACTTGGTGCCCGATTTCCTGGAACCCCATTTCAGTCATATTTAGAATTAGAGATAATTGCAGCAAAATGGATCACATGATCCGTAACCATATGGGCCAAAATGTTGTTGTCAAAGTGTTATAGCAGATGGCACGTAAAACAAGCAGATATGATGCCACCACTATATCTAGAAAGTGGGTCAGTCTGGAAGATTTAGCAGCGAATTTTTCAAAAATAGCATTTAAGAAGCTGTTCATGATGGTCATGGTCTTACTGGATATTGCAGTATTGGGATGGACCTGTTTCAGAACTTTGTATATGTAGTACTACAACTCTCCTCTTCTTTCATTATTTCTTGTTGCCAACATGAACAGCTTTCTTTGTTAAATTATACACATGATTGTTATATGTTTTCTTATCTTTTTCTGAAAATTGTGTTATATTCCTATTAAACTTGAGTAATAGCAGTTTGCATTTTAAGCTGTGTGTTCAATCATTATTATGTATCTATATTTTTTAAAGAAATACAGGTAAGTTATATCTGGTAAAATTGTATTTAATTCAATTTCGTGGATCACTTACAGGAATGCATAACACACAGATATTCAACCAATAAATACAAAATTGTTTAAAAAAATTTCATTACATGTTCTTCCATGTAATTAATATTTTCAAGTGTTCGGTGGTCCACTAATATTTGAGAAACACTGATTTAAGTAACTGCATACATCATCTCAGAAAAATGAAGCACAATTTACTTTCTAGTTTGTGTACAATATAATTTTTAGACTAATTTTAATAGCAAATAGGTTTTTTAAAGTAGTATGAATTGCATCATTTTTAACCCCTATGGATTTGTTTTTATTTATATATCACTACAATGTAATTTTAATGATTTTTGTATAAATTGTTTTGGTTATTTTTTATTTGATTTAGGTCAGATATTGGCATTTTGTTGAATCCTAAATATACAGAACATGATGCATTGTAAGTATTTCTCTTTTTTTAAAATATATTCATTCAATGAAGTACCTAATTGTGATATTTAATTGTTTATGCTGCAAATTCATGGTGTTCATCAGCATTAGATTTAATAAAGATTAATTTCAAAAATATATTATTTGTAACTTATTGAATTTCAGAAAGGTTTTTAATTTTCTTTACATTTGTTGACTATAAGATCTTGTAAAAAAATTTTTTTTGAATAATTTTTGTTACCTTTTGATAATTTGGAAATTTTGGTTACAATAAGTGGTCTAAAATGCAATTCAAATTCTCTATTGACATTTCTGTTTTTTGTCATGGTAGATTTTGTGCTAAAGTGAACTCTAAAAATTTAAATGAATGTTTTAAAAACTCGGTTGCTTTAGTGATATTTTGTTAATTTTCAAGTGCAGCTGCAAGAATTGCACTTCCTGTACTACACAAAAATGTCTCGACACAGTAAAGGGCATCACTCATCTTTAATATCTAGGCAATGACATGATTCTCATTGAGCATTTACAGAGTGTTTCAAAAAGGACACAACCCTCTATTGTATTTTTCTATTTAAACTTGACAAAAGACACAAATTTCAAAAGATGCAAATTAGACATATATCTACCTTTACAACAGACGTTGAAATTGATTTCCTGCAACCTGGATGCAGGTTCGTACCCGTTTCATGACATTTGCAGCCCACCTTTTGTAATGTTTAAAATCTTTCTTTCAATGTTAACCTTCAAGTCTTCAAGTGTATGAGGATTGCTTTTGAAACACTACACATTTGAGATATACCCAAAGGAAAATATCTGGAGGAGTAAAATCTGGGGATCTTGGAGGCCACAAATTTTTTTAAATCAGATGATCACTAAAAAATTCCTGCAACATGACCATTGTGTCATTTGCAGTATGGGCAGTCACACCATCTTGTTGAAACCAACACTCTCTTTCATTCACATCCAATAGTGTAATAAATTGTTGGATGAGGTCACCATAAACTTCACCAGTTACAATTGAGTCAAAAAAATAAAGGCCCTATCACACGACGACTGGAAATTGCACACCAAACACCAATTTTCTGTTTGTGTAATGATCATTCATGAAAAGTGTGAGGATTTTCACTGCTCCATATTCGAATGTTTTGACTGTTGACATACTCATCCAAGTGAAACCAACCTTCATCACTGAAATAAACATTGTCCAACACCTCAATTCCATTTTCATCAACAAAAAAATGAAACCAACGACAGTACCATAAACGTTTTTCATGGTCTGGTTCTTTCAGTTCATTAACGACACCAATGTGGTAGGCATGAAATTTTAACTTCTTTGTAGCCCTGAAAACAGTAGCTGGTGACAGTCCAACCTGTGAAGATAACTTTCTAAGAGATTTTCTGGGTGAGTGAGTTAAAACACCGAGACACATCATCAAGAACATCGGCAGTTAACAGTGATGGCTGGCCTGGGCTCTTTCAATCCTGTACAGACCCAGTGTCACAAAATTTATCAATCAAACGAGATATTCTCGATTTGTTGGGAACTGCAGACTGAGGAAACTTCACCTCAAACTGCTCTCTCACATGTTTGTAAGATTTGTATGCACAATAAGTCTCAACAATAAATACACTTTTAATTTTTGGAAAACAACACAGCTGAAAAAACACAAATGAATGAATGCTTGAGTGAGACTAGCATGTGACAAGGTCATTTCAACTGCTAAAGGCTGTTAACCTTTAGTATAGTAATGCCAACTGATTAATATTATAGCATAAAATGTACATGCACTTAAGTTCTACTCTCTTATATTTAGGGTTGGGTCCTTTTTGAAACACCCTGTATTTATCATTGTTGATCAAGTTGTGTATGAGCATTCAAATTAAGCTTCCCCCAGGTATTCTCAGATTGTAGTTTTTCAAGAAGAATGGGCTGCACTTCCATATATTGTACAGTTGATCCACATGATATCCATACATATTTATCACATTGTATAGTCACATAAAAGGGTAAACTAGTTCTGATAATATCACCAATAGTCAGTATATGTAGTATATCCTCTTACAAAATATGCTGGTCTTTGTCAAATACTGGAAACAGTAGGTAATCTTTATTTTATGTGATGATTCTTTGTATATTTACAGTACATGTTAAGATTAGTCAATTTCACCAGCTAATTTCAACATTAATCATCAAATTTCAACAATAACCACATTATTTGGACATCAGTAATTGCCTATGTGTTCCACAATTTTTTTTAAATGCAGCTAATGCCTAATCCATCCTAACTTAAGGTGTGCATTTTCTTATGGAATACTTGGGGCTCATCCCACACATGGTCAGTGTGTGAATCACATAAAAGTGATTGCTCTATCATGTAATTTGGCAAGTTTTCCATATATATTAATTGCATTAAAATGAATTCATGTTACTTGAATTTGCATTATTTGAGGACTACCTGAAGCATAGAAATAAACAAAAGGAATTAAATAATGCAAACTCTTGCTTGCTCAGATACCTTCACAGGTTCTTAAATTGTTGCTTTTATTACTACCGTGTGTTTCAACCAATATCATTCGAAAGGAGGGAGTGGGGGTGGCTCAGTTGGTAGTGTGCCAGGCTCATAGTCTGTGGGGTGGGGGTGGCTCAGTCGGTAGCGCGCCAGGCTCGTAATCTGTAGTTCCCAGGTTCGAGTCCCAGCTGGGTCAGCGTTGAGATTTATCTCCGCAAAATTCCCCGCCCTGCCCATGGTCAGTAGGTGACACTGATGGGCTTGGAAAGGCCGCCGTCCGTTGGATGGGACGTTAAGCCGTTGCCCTGTGTGCGGGAGAGCCATACCCTGTGCACGTTAAAGAACACGCTGGATGGCCTTGACGGGAGGCTACCATCTGTCTCCCAACAGCTGTTCCAGTGGGTCCCCTCCCCCAACCTTCTCTGAGCCTTTGGGGTCCATGTGACCTGGCCATTTAGCCCATGGTGTGCAAAAGAGTGTCGCTCAGGGGCAAAACAACCCAACTCATAATCTGCAGTTCCCAGGTTCGAGTCACCTGGGCCAGCATCAAGATTCATCTCTATAAAACTCCCCACCAAGCCCTCAGTCAGTAGCAGACACCGACGAACTTGGAAAGGCTGCCTTCCATTAAATGGGATTTTAAACTGTGTCCCCATGTATGGGAGAGCAATACCATGTGCACATTAAAGGACACACTGAATAGCCTTGATGGGATGCTGCCATTTGCCTCCTAACAGCTGTCCAGTGGGCCCTCTTCCCCCCCCCCCACAACCTTTTCTGAGCCCTTGGTATCCTTGTGACTTGGCCATTTAATCTATTGTTTGCAAAAAAGTGTCACTCAGAGGTAAAACAACCCAACTCAAGTGGGAAGGAAGATCCTGGTTAGTTACTCAGAGTTTCTCTTCTGTCTCTTCCCAGCTCATGACTACTGGGTTTCCCTTTGGCCTCTGTTTGCCACTGGGGAGTCTTTTGTAGAGATTCCCAACAATAAATTGGGAAGACTGGGAAGCTCTCCCAGGATTAATTGGCTAGTGGGCTGATCCTCAAGTGTCAGCTGTGTAATGTAGTGAGTTCCTTGCTCTATTCCAGGTACATTAGGTTCACAAGTTTCTTTGCCATCTTATGGTAGAGGACTCTCACTCACTGTCTGTTTAGGTATGGTGCCCATTCTTCTGTTGGTTTTCATATTAGTTTCTGTAACATTAAAAAGGACTTAAAATATCATTCATTTAATTTATGCATTGAAAAACATAAAAATATATTAATCGATCAATGAAAATTTTAAAGTCTGCTTAATTACAGTTTTCTTTTCTGTCAATTGATGGAAGCAGTTGAAGGCTGGTATTTGATGAATGAAGCCTGCACTTCAAAGGTAATTTACATATATTTATCTTTCTGACTTATAAATAAAAAAAAATAAATAAATACCCCCTCAAGCAGCTGCTTGCCACAGAAGTCTGACAGGTTGAAATAGAAGGCAGAAGTAGAAGAATAGTAAAATATAGCCTATGAAAATATACTTTGAGTTAAATCTTGACTAAACAAAAGATTTTGCTCTGCAACAAGACAGACACCAAATGTTACTTTGCAGTAGAATTCACCAGTAGAGTTCACCTCTCTTGATGAGACATTAAATACTTCTTCATTCTGTGTGAAATATGCTCCCATCTGCTATCTTTTCATGACCCCCTGGGCATTTTCAACATATTACAATATTTCTGCCTGATGAGAATTTTCAGGAGCAGGTTTTTAAAAACTGGTAAATTTTGGATATCCCACACGAGGAAGAAATGCTTCAAGCATCATATTAAAATTAATATTTCTCAAAAGACCTATATTGCCAGGTAACCCCTTTCCTTTTAGAAAATATATATTGTCAAAGAGAACTTTTCTGTAATTGGCCTGCAGTGGCTAAATGCAACAGAAGGAGCTCAGAAGAGATGTGAGAAGAGATGTTGCACAGTATGGTTGGATTCCATAGCCCATTTATGGATGGATGGAAGGATGGATGGATAAACTAACAGATGGATAGAAAAATCACACTAGCATAAAAACTCTTTTACTTTCAGGCAGTGAAAATGTATAAGTATCAGTTATTAGCAGGCAGTGTTTTGCAGTCTAGTTCATTCCATCAGCAATCATCCATTAGCGGGAGAACAGGAGCTCAGAAGAAATTGGTGGTATCCATGACTCTTTGTTGCACACAGAAATGTGTGATACAAGTATGCAAAAGTGATCCCTAACTCTCTTTTCATTATTTTGATGTTTTTGACAATCTTTTTTTTTTATTTCTTCCTCCTATATGTGCCTTTATTCCAGATATAGGAATGCTTCTGAACTACTATTCCCCCTATTATTTATTAATACCTAAGCTGATTTTTTGTGTTGCTTACCTGTCACTCTTTGTTTTCTTTAAGTAAATACACTGCCCATCAAAAGGGAAGCATAGATCGGTAAAATGCACATATCTTGAAGTATATTTGGACACATTTGATCCAATTTCACAAAAAGATACAAAGATAATGTGATAAGTCATAAAAATTTGGGCCAAAATGATTTACTTATACCACCTCAAAAAAAAATAATGAAAGAAAGTACATGAAATGGGGGGATTGAATATAAAATATATAATCAGTGGAGAGCATGGCTCTCTCTAGTACTAATGCAGATATGATTATGATGATGGCAAGCTTACAACTTGTTGCAGTTTTTTTTTACATTGGTTTAGATATTATATATTATTTTTTAAAAATGATTTCTTCATTTCCCAGTCAAAAAGGTTAGATCCCCTTTTTTTTTTTACTGAAAATTAATGAGGTCTTGGATGTGGAAGCAAAATGGTCTTTGGCACAGAAATCAGTCCTCCTACAGTTGGGAGGGCAATTTTATCAAAGGTGTTTTAACATTCCCCCTCCCACACACTTCTTCACCACTACATTATTTGGAATTATTTCACCCTCCCTTATCAAAACTTTATTTTTTTTTTTTTAAATTATTGGTTTTTAGTGAATGACTAAAAATTTTAATCTCCCCCACTTCCCAAAGTTCTTGACTGTGCTTCCCTGAAGAAATTCAGATTTTTTATCTATAGTACACTATTTGCCATTTTGTCAAGATCCCAAAAAAATTTTATTTCCCTAAACAAAGCAGAAAAAAAAACATGAAATGTGAGTAGTAAAGTCACCTGCAATTTTGTGGGCGGGGGTGGCTCAGTTGGTAGCGCGCCAGGCTCGTAATCTGTAGTTCCCAGATTCGAGTCCCAGCTGGGTCAGCGTTGAGATTTATCTCCGCAAAATTCCCCGCCCTGCCCACGGTCAGTAGGGGACACCGATGGGCTTGGAAAGGCCGCCGTCCGTCGGATGGGACGTTAAGCCGTGGCCCCGTGTGCGGGAGAGCCATACCCTGTGCACATTAAAGAACACGCTGGATGGCCTTGACGGGAGGCTACCATCTGTCTCCCAACAGCTGTTCCAGTGGGTCCCCTCCCCCAACCTTCTCTGAGCCTTCAGGGTCCATGTGACCTGGCCATTTAGCCCATGATGTGCAAAAAAGTGCCGCTCAGAGGTAAAACAACCCAACAACCCAACCCACCTGCAATTCTGTCCCATTTTTTGAAGTAGTATTGTAATGGAAAAATATATATAAAAATAGGAGTGTAGTTTTAGGTGAATTGTTTAATAATATTATTCAGAAAGAAATTTCTATTGATATGTAATTTATCTGTCTTTTTTCCTATAGGGTTTTCCAGAATTAAGCCTTAATAACCTAATGAGTATTTTTTTCATGCTATCACTATGAAAAAAGCTTATTAAAATTAGCATGATTGTAATTTTTTCCCCAATAGTTTGCTAACTTTTTGACACTTTGCAAAGATCTCCAATATGTGCTTCCCCAAGAAAAAATATATGGTGTTTGGGGAAATAACAGCCAAGAAAGTATTCCTTCACTTCATGAAAGAACAGAAAAATTCCATGACCTTGTGCAATTTTGGCCCATGTTATAGAAAGCAATTATATATTAGCATTAGGGCACAAATTCTGTTCTATAAGTTCTATAAGTGATTTATTTGATGTTTTAAAGTATTACAATGGAAAAAAATCTGAATTCTAGTTTTAGCAAAATTTTTTTATTATATTATTCAAAAAGATATTTCCTTTCTGTTGATATATAATTATCTTTTTTTTATATATCAGGTTTTCCAGAATTAAGCCTTAATTGCCTAATGAGATTATTAAAATTAATATGATTCTAAGTTTATTAAAAAAATTATTTAATAAAATTCAGAATGAAATTCTGTTTAGTTAGCTACATAATACAACTTATTTCTGTTGATTTTTTATTTGGTAAAAAAATTCTAAAGTTGACTTATTTATTTGACTCAAAAACAATTGGTGAAATACCTGGACTTTAGTCAAAGTATAGTATTGAGAGAAAAAAATGCAAACAGAAAGTAATTTGCTTCTTTCTAATAAAAATTTAATTTTCTATTATTCAGAAATAAATAGCTTTTGTATTTATAAATAAAATAAAAATAAATACCCCCTCAAGCAGCTGCTTGCCACAGAGGTCTGACAGGAACCTGTCAATTTATCTGCCATAGTAGAAGGCTGTGAGGATGGCAGGACCTCAGCAGAAAAACAACACACCCATCCATTCCTTAACCCGGGGCTCGAACCCAGGTCCCTTAGATCAGTAGCCAAGCGTGCTAATTTTTGTATATTAGTGGGGGTTTTTTATATTCATAAAAACCACAATTAAATGCTGATTAATTTGGTATATAACATGTCATAATTCCTTTCTTGAGTTATTTGACAAAAAAAAGATCTAAAGTTTATTTTTTTGGCTGAGCATAGTGAAAAAATCGCTGGGTCTGTAGATGTAAACTAGTTTTTTAGGCCTGACCTGGAAGAGTTATTTGGGTTAATCCATCTCAAATTTTGTCTATTATGGGCATTAAAGGGTAAAATATACCACAAAACATCCTGTAGTTCTTACATAACTGCTAGGAAATGCATAAGCAAAAAATATATTTAATGTATACAAGGGATTAATCTGTTATGTACTTGTTTCATTTTATCTTATAAATAATATTGCCAAGCATTAAATAGTAGAATATTGATTCATTACATTTTATAATGTAAGAAAGTAAAATAAAAATCATTAGCTCTAGTTCTATAAGTGATGTTCTTATAAAATATTTGAAGTTATTTGGAACAAGCAAAAAGAGATAGCTAAAATTCATATGATATCGACCTATTGTTGAAAGATTAAGAACAGAAAGCAATTATATATTAGCATTAGGGCACAAGCTTTTCTGACAGTGTCTTTAATATATTGATAAGTCATTTCCAATTTGCTTTTTGGAAAATTCATGAATTTTGTTTCCAAACAGACTATTAGCTCTTACAATACATTCAGATAGAGTTCTATTGTAGCTGGAGAACTAAATTACACAGTCTGGTGGACCTCTTTTGTCCATGGCTACTTGAGGATTTTGTATATATATATATGTAATATATAGTTACAATTTATGCATTCTGTGAAGCATTTTGTACATGGCTTATACAATGTGAAGGACATAGGATTCTAAATTTTTTTGTAAAATTGCTTTTAGTGTTAATGACATTAAATTAAATCAATATTGAAAGAAAATCAATATCAAAAGAAAATTTTCCTTAATAATAAAAATTACGTTCCTTTATTAATTATTTTATTTATTTTTTGTATGTTCTTTCCATTTATAGTATATGGACCAGTTCATTCTTGCTCCTTTTTCACGTCCTCCTGATTCTGGACCAAGCAGTGTGTTGGGTGTGAAGTTGACAAAAATATATGAGCAGTTGCTGAGGCACCATGATCCTGAGTTATTCTCATATCTTGAACAAATGGAGATTGCTCCACAAATTTATGGCATGTGAGTTGCCCTAGATTGTCTTAAGTTAATCTTTAATAATAGAAAATGTAAAATGATATTATTCCTTTTTTATAAATGAGTAAATGCATTAAAATGTACAAATACAAAACACAGCAGATTTCAATAAAAGTAATAAAATATATGTTTTGTATAGCAAAAATACAAAAAGAGAGTATATGTTATTTTTCCTCTGGATACCTTTTTTCTCATAGACTCCAAAAATAAAGTGTTTTTTTTTTAAGTAGAATTTTGGCTATTAATATTTGAAGTTCATTACTGATTCATGATCAAGTTTTTCACATGAAACTTCTTTAACTAGCCTTTTTAACCATATCAAAGAATTCCTTCTAGGATGTAGACCTTATTATGATGCATTTTACTACTTGATTCATAATACCAAAATGTCAGTAATAGAGTAAATAAGACCCAAAAGACCAAATAGGTTTATAGTATTTGATGCTCATATATATGCCACATCCAGCTAAGATTGATATCAAAATTTTATCAAGATATGTTTACAACCATCTAAGAGTTTTCATTATTTAAACACCATTAGTCATGGATTTGTGGTTAAAGCATTGCACAAATGCAGATATGAGATAAAACCATGATATCAGTATTATAAGCTCTCGGTGGATAAAAGATTAATCATAATGTGAATAGCAGTTAAAACTACAGGTAAAAATTTTATGTTAACAGATGGTGGATTAAATCTGTAGGAACATTGCCAAACATTATTGCATTATGATGGCTGACATGAGTGGAAATAACTACTTTAGAAATGTAAAAAAAAAAATTAAAATTTAATGATGGTAGACCTCTGTGGCCAGCAGCTGCTGGAGGGGGGTATTTATTATTATTATATATTTTATTTATTAAATTAAAAAAAAGCATTGGGACAAAGCCAAATTAAAAATAATATATTTTATGTGAAACTGTCTTTTGGTAACAGAAAATATAAATTCAAAAAATTACTCTAGTGTTGCTTAGGAAACTGGAATTGAATATGTGACAATTTCAGTCATGGAAATCACACGAAATTTATAAATAAAATGTAGAGTGAGGTTACTGGGTTATAACAACAAGTGTATTTCCATAATTGTGGTTGATTGAACTTAAAAGAGCAAAATTTACTTAGAATAATTTGCAAAATGGCATACATACATACAGCATTATACAAGCATACACCAAAGAGCCAAAACATTATGACCACATGACTAATATGATGTTAGTCCTCCACATATCGTCAAAACAGCTCTTACCTGGCAAGGCATAGATGCTGCAAGATTGTGGTATCTGGTACCAACACATTGCTAGCAGATCTTTTAACTCTCATAACTTACGTGTTGAGCCACCACAGATTGGACATGCTGTTCCAACACAAACCACACATACTTGATTGGATTAATGTCTGGGGAATTTGGAGGCCAGGGCGATACCTGGAAGTCTTCCTCATGTTCCATGAATCATTCTCGAACAATATGGGCAGTGTGGTATGGTGCATTATCCTGCTGAAAGAAATCACAACTTGAGAGGAATACCATTGCCATGAAAGGATTTACCTGATCTGCAATGATGTTTAGGTAGCTGGTAGATGTTATAGTTTCTTGCGCATGAATGATTGGACCCAGGGTTTCACAGCAGAACATGGCCCAAAGCATTATAATTCTTCCACCAGCTTGTTTGCGTCCCACAATGCATCCTGGTGCCAACACTTCCCCAGGTAAGTGACATACCTGGCCATCCACATAGTGTAACTGGAAATGAGATTCATTAGACCAGATGACCTTCTTCCAATCATTCAAGATCCAGTTTTGATGCTCGCGTACCCATTGTAGGCACTTCCAACGGTGAACTGAGGTTAGTATAAGCACTCAGAGTGGCCTGCAGCTATGCAGCCCCATTTTCAGCAGAGTTCTATGTACTGTGTGCTGTGACACATTACTCCTATCACCAGCATTCAAATTTATGAATGAGTTGTGCCACAATATCCCTTTTGTTGGCTTGTATCATATGGGATAGCCTTCACTCACTTCTAGAATCAATGAGTCGTGGTTGGCCCAAACCTTGCCAGTCGGCTCAAACCTTTTCTCTGCTCTGACCACTTTTTGAAAGTACTAACCATGGCTAACTGTGATTACCCCATAAGTCTTGCCATCTCAGAAATGCTTTGACCCAGTCATCTGGCCATTACAATTTGGCCTTTGTGAAAGTCACTTAAGTCAGCTGCCTTTCCCATACGAAGAACAAGAATAACACTGATTAACAGAGCTCAGTATCAGGTGTTATTTATATTGTTTCATGACCTTCACTTGTGCCATTGTTTACTTGCTTTGATTTGCATAAACACGCACTGGTCATAATGTTTTGGCTCTTCAGTGTATATCAAGCAGCCATGGACTATGGAGGTCTACCAGACTGTAATTTATTTCTCCAAATATGCCTATCCTGAGCTACTGCATTTGGCCACTGCATGTCAATTCTAACAAGGACCTGTGTGACATTGTATGTCTATCCCTTCCCAAATCTTTGCCTTTTTCCAAGTCCTTAGGCACACTGTTCATATCCCTGTTCACTAAGTTATAGTTATGCATATGGGCAACATAGCCAAACCAATGGAGCCTCTGTGCAATATGCTACTCAGAGGTGGTTGCTGACTCCTTTGCCTAATGACACCATTATTTATGAAGTCAAAACCATTAAATAACCAATATACTCCCTAAGAATCTAGAATCAAAGGCATCAATTTTCTTGTTATCATGCTTACAAAGAGTACAAGTTTCACTAGCATAACTAACCCTAGAATGAACCAAACTATTATACAGCATAATTTTAATCTTTAGGTGTATACACTTATTTTTGCACAATCTCAATAGATTCTTAAAAATCTCGGCTGTAATTCCTATTCTTCTGTTCATCTCATGCCACACATCACAATATCTATAATGGTTTGGTGTAATTTGTTCAACAGAAACTTATTCACTGGAAAGTTGTTCAAAACGGAAATTTGTTCGACAGAAATTTATTCAAAATGGAAATTTGTGTTATGGAATTTTGTTTGAAATGGAAATTTGTTCGAACTGAAAATTTGTTCAAAACGGAGCTTTGTTTGACTGAAATGTGTTGGAAACGGAAATTTGTTTGACCAACATTTTATTGAAAGTTTGAGAATTTTGAAACATTGAGAGGCAGCAGGGTGTACTTCTTGATAATGTCACTTCTGGTTTGTCACTGGGGAATTATTGGAAGGGAGGGAAGATCTAGGAAAAAGAGGTGACATAAGAGAAGGCTCAGTTTTAGATTTGGCAGAATAAAGTATTGCTTGTTTTACAGACGATCTAAACACTTTTTACTTCCTCTATGTTTTCACTATTTTTATGCTATATTCAGAGCTTTGTAGAAGAGAAATAATATTTGAAATTTAAAACTGGAGTATTTACCATAACTATACTTTTTTTTTTGTAAATATACTCTGTGCCGATTTTAGGTTGATATGACCTATCTCATACAGAATTTTAAACATTGATATGTTAAGAAATTGATAGTTTAGCAATAATTAGGAAATCTCAGGAAAGGTTTAAAGTAGAGGAAGGGGAAAAGGCTCATTTGTTCAGAGTTTTTCATGTTTTTATGTTAATTTTCTTCGTATTGCTTCATGTTTTGTTTTCATGTATATTACTTTTATTCTGGGTGCTTATGTTTCATATTTTGTGATTGGACTTTGTGTTAATCTTGCCTTCATGATATTTTCTGTTTAATTTTCTATGCATCTTAATTTTTTTTTCATTATTACATTTTTTCTTTGCTTTTGTAGCTTAATTTACTATTATTTTTAGTATAATTCACTTTTGTTCTTTTCCTTTAGATTTCTTATTTTCTAGGGCTTTATTGTTATATATATTTATTTCCAACGTATATTTCTATTTGATTTTATCTGTAGTTTTTTTTTTCGTGACAGTATTTTTTTTTTCTATTTTGGATAAGTTCTCTCTGTTGATTGTTTTGTCTCAGATGATTTGGGCAGCTGATCATGTCTTAAGGGGTTTCAGCTGCAGAGGCTGATGTCCTTTGTATCTTGTGGATAATACAGATTAATCTGTGGTGGGTAGCTACTATCTTTGTAACGTTGGAGTGGTGTTGGTGATCTTTGTTGAGAAGGTTAATCCAGTATCTTCTGGGGACTTTAGGCTGAATGGAGTATAAGAATCCTTGCATTTTTAACTTCTTTGAATCAACTTTGGCTGTTGAGAAGTAAACAACATTGATGTCTTTTTTTTCTATTTTTTAATTATTGACTATTTTTATTTGATATTTTTTCTACCACAACTCTACTCTGAGTGATCATTGAAATATGACCACTCCACCCCATGTTATGTCAATGGGACTCTAATTTCAAAGTCCTATAACTTTAAAAATAAACGTTTTATGGGAAAATGTGATAAAGGTAAATTAAAGTTCTAAATCATTTTTATATAAATATCCATTTTCAGCAATATTTCTTCAGTATTTAAAGAATTATGGAAGTTTGAACATGTAATAATAGCAGTGCTAGATATGGGAAATTAATTGAAACTGAAATAGGAAATATTATTTCAAACCAGTTCATATTAAATATATATTTTAAAAGTGTGTGCAAATAATTTCTTAGAACAGATTACTGATCTGAAAGGTTTAAACTTCAGTACCTGTTTAAAGACTGTGAGAGTATATTAACAATCGAGATTTATATAGATTTGATTCAGACCTTTCAATTATCCTCTGCCATATTTTCTCACAAAACACTGATTTTAGAAGTTATAGAGCTTCGAAGTTAGTGTTCCATTGACATAGCATGGAGTGGTCATGTTGCACCATTGTGATTCTAATTTCGAACAATTACACTGATTTCAGTGATTATTCAACATATATCTTTTCTAATAGCCTAGATCTTGTGAATACATTAAAAAATATTTTGGGTTTTGGGAGAGGACCAAGTGGTCAGATTGGAGAATGAACTTAAATGCAGGTTCCAGTATATAATATTTTGCTCTTATTTTAGTGCTCTTTCAAAAATTTTATACAAAAAATGTATTAATATGTATATATTTACATATCATTAATATTTTGACTACATTTCTAGTTATTAATATGACCATGGCCCCCATAAATTCAAAGAGAAAAATACAACTGGGAAGGGTTGCCCCTCCCCTCCCACCATACACACCATTCCAAAAAATCTGTTATTGTATACCAAGACTTAGCCTTCATGACTGTGAGCTTTATCGCCATGGCTATTCACATTTTCATATTAAATCAAATGCACACCATTTAACAGAACAGAAAAGAAAAATATCCACAGAATTAAAGGAAAGTAAAAATTACCCCACCCCCATCCAAGCCTTCATTGAAAACCACTCTAAAATATTTTGCATTGGAGAGATACAATTATCCTGATGCTTTTCCTAAAGTAATTTTAATTCTATTTTGAACAAATTTTCGTTTTGAAAAAAATTCCCTTTCAAACAAATTTCTATCAAACAAAATTCCTTTGAACAGATTTTCGTTTCCAACAAAATTCCTTTGAACAAATTTTCGTTTCGAACAAAATTCCTTTGAACAAATTTTCGTTTCGAACAAAATTCCTTTCCAAACAAAATTCCATTTTGAACAAATTTCCATTTCAAACAAATTTCTGTCAAACAAAATTCCAGAAAACAAATTTCCACCAAAAAATGTTGAACAAGTTTTCAAACACCATCTATAACATAACTCCAAAGGTAATCAAACTGAGACATTTGCTCAAGGGTGCAATCATTTAAATCAACTGAAGCACAACCAATCTAACCAGTTTTTATCACTTTAGTTTCCTCTCTGTTTATCACCAAACCTATGCTATTATCAGTTTCATCAACAGCTCTAATGAAAGAGTTTATCACATCAACATCATTTGCCAAAAGGACTAAATCATCATTATCTAATCAGAAAATCTCTAGATCATTTAAGACCAAAATCTTCCCCTTGCAAAGAATTCTGTGAAACATAATCAATAGCCAAACTAAAGTGAAAAGTAGACAAAATGCACCTTGTCTAGCCCCACTAGCAATGCTGAACTAATCACTACAAGACTTAACAGCTCCCACACACAACTCAGTGTTATCATAGAGAGAAATCATAATGGTAACTAATTTAACAACTACAGATATGCCATATGATCTCACAATCAACAGTAAAATATAGTGATAACAGAGTCAAACTCCTTTCTGAAATCTACAAAGCTAGTAACCACAGGCTTCTGAAACTCTAAACATTTCTCAAGAATCTGCATAAGTGATAATATTTGATCTATACATCCCCTACTACTTCTGAATCCACAGTGCTCATCATGCAATTGTCCATCAACCAGATTCTTAATTTTATTAATCGCAATCATGCAGAAAACTTGGAACAGAAAGTAGACTGATACCCCTATAGTTATCACAAGAAATGGGATCACTATTTTTAAAAATAGGGATAATAATAGCTTTAGTACAATCCTTAGGAACAACACCTTTTTCGTAAAAACATTAAATATTTCAGTCAGCCATGTGGCAACAGAAACATTCCCTGCTCTAAGCGTTTCAGTGGTAATTTGATCTATTCCTGGGAATTTGTGTAGTTTTAATTTGGAGGCTACCAAAGTAACTTCCAATTGTGATATAGGGCCAACATTGATGATAGTAATGCATTTGTCAGCATTACAAACAATGGGAGTAGAACTAACCACATTGCATGGAACATCACTGAAATGCTTAGCCCATCTTGCCATGATAGAATCCTCACCTCCAATAATCTTATCATGTTTGTGCCTCAATCCCTGTGTACCTGCCTGTTTCTTCCCACACAAAATATTAACTATCTGCTGTTTTGCTGTCAAATTGCATACTCTGGTTTGTCAGCCAAGCTATCATGCCCAAGATTCTTATCAGCCTTCAACTGAACTGTTACACACTTATTAAGCTCTTTGTAATGCCATCTGTTAAGACTATTAGAGTGTTGATTCAGATTATTCCTGCTATTTCTTTTTCCAGAAATAAGCTCCCTAGCCTTATTGCTCAAATGGCTTTTGTCACCTGTGCTCCTTTTTACATAAAAAATAGGCCTTTACACCCCACTGTGTGTATCAGCAACTCTTTGCCAGCCATCGTGCTGAACATCAGGACTTCTTGCCTGTCTTCACAGATGGCTTGAAGTCTGGTGCATCTGTGGGATCTGCCATGGTGTGCTGTGGTGTAATCATTGCAGACCAGATCACACAGCAGTGTTCCATCTTCACTACAGAGTTCCATGCTATCAGCATTGCCTTGGACCACGTAGCAGCTAAGTGTCATTGTCAGTGTGTGCTTTACACCTACTCGCTTAGCTCCCTGCAGACTTTGATTTCAGTGGAATCAGCTTCACCCTGTTCTTTCCAAGATCCACCAGCAGCTCCATCGTTTAGCAGCCACCACCACGATTCTCTTCTGTTGGGTGCCCAGTCACATCGGGATCAGGGGCAATGGCAGATGCTGCTGCCAGGTTAGCCAAGCCCCTATCCGACTCTCTGCTGCTGGTTCCATACTTGGGCTTCTGGCATCATTTTTCCATCGAGTTCCTGGCACAGTGGCAGAGATCTTGATCTGAACAGATTGGTAACAAGCTTTTCGAGATCAAGCCTATTGTCAAACCATGTGGCGTCATGGGTGTTGTTTCAACTTGGATCCTCAATATCCTTGTCAGGAGCAACCCAGAATGCAGAGCAGGTACCAGATTTTGCCGAAGGTGGGACTTCTATAGTATTGTCAAGTCTGATGGTGGATAGAAGTAAACATGGCACTCTCCCGTATAAATGTAATGCAGTCTGTGATTGCGGAGCATCTGGGCTTTGTCATTCATTATATTACTGTCAAATCGTCGCAGTCTTGTTTTCACAGGAATCACAAGGAGGAAGTTGTACTTGCTCGGCTCCACTTCGGTCATTCATATGTTACACATTCCTTTCTTCTTTGGGTGGACGACAAACCTAAGTGGGAGTTTTGTGACAACATTTTAACTGTTAAGCATCTTTTAATTATATGTCCAGCTTTTAACCTTGACTGCCATTTGTATTTTAACCTTCGTGATTTTATGTCCGAGCCCCTTACACTTGGACGCCTTTTATCCAATGGCTCTGATTTACCCACTGTTTTTGCCTTTTTATGTTTTACTGGATGTTTTAACCATCTCTGATTTTTATCTTTCGACATTGCTTTTTATATGGATCCTATACACCCATTGTTATATTTATATACTCCATATTTTTTTTTCTGTCATTTAGATCAATATTTCTGTTGTTAGTTCTTTTAGTGTTTACATTTGTTGTCTTTTCTATTGTCTTTTTACTTTTAACATTGGTTGTAGGTTTCCTTGACTTTTAGCTCTTTCCTTTTGCCCTTTACACCTCGTTTGGCGCATCATGACCTTAGTTGCCTTTGTGCCATTAAACCCCAAACAACCAACCAACCAACCCAAAAAATAATATATTGTTAGTGGAATTTTTTTTAAAGAAACCATGTTTATAAAAGAGGTTGCCAACAATATCAAACAGTTCCCTAATTGCAGGCATGGGGAAAAGGTCTGTTTCTCCCATCACTAAAGGCTGGAGCCACCCAGATTGGTATCAGTGTAGGTTTGACGATGCCAGTAAAAGCAGTGGATCAGGTACCTGCGATGGTCATCCACCAGCTGATAAAGCATGCCTGCTGCATCTGTTCACTTGGAGCTGTCAATCCACAAACAAACAGAAAACACAGTGGTAGATTTTTTCCCCAATAAAAGCCTAATTTGAAAAGATTCTACCTAATCAAGAAAGACCTAATTTGAAAAAGTGGAAAAGCTTGAAGTGTAGCAAGTTCAGGATTCATAATAAAACTCATAGCTGTAATCAAATCTCAACTCTGATAAACATAAACGGTCAGCATCAAGACTCTGTGGTTGACCACTTATTAGGAGGGTAAAAAAGAGAATGAAAAAGTAGCTATTAGCAGTCCAGAGCAATAGGCTACACTGCTCTCTCCGCCATCCTCTTCCTTTTGCTTCCAGAAGAGAATATCTCTTTTCAAAGTTACTAATGGTCTGAACTAACTAACTTTAACTTTCAAAGTTACTAATGGTCTGAACAAAGTTACTAATGGTCACCACAAGAAGGCAGGATCGGCCTTTAGGTGCTATGTCTGGTTATATGCATCATCATATCATGGGATTGGTGCATAGCTCTCCTTCCAGTGTATGCCTAGCTACCATTTGCAAATCTGCAAAATTGCATTCTGATAAAAAGTAAGGCATATTTTTCCGAAGTACAGGCTTTTTCATCATGGTATATTTTTTCAATTAATTATTAATGATTAATAAACCTTTAAACTGGTTTCTTTTACCTGCGATCATGCATTAGACCTCAAGCATTTGCAAAACCTTGATGGTTATTAAGTATCCAATATATGTCAAAGTTCATAAAATTTTGTGGATGTATATATGGTTGGGAATAAGATTTTTTGGATGCAATAGAGCATTTGATATCCAAGCAGGGCTCCATTCATGGTGTTTATAAAACTTAAAGTCTTTTATTTCTTAGAATTCTGTAGAAATTTGACACACTTATTTTGTTCTTAGGTACAACAGTAGTTTCATATATTAAGAACTATTTGCACTAATTTGATTTTGATAAAAATGTGACTAATGAATTTCTGAAATGATAATTTCAATTGAATCTTATCATTGATATGAGAGTAAATATTTCTCTCACACAAATATTACCTCCTTTTACACTAATTCCTTTGCTTTTTGGGGTGGAAGTCAGTATGAGGCTGGTATTCTACAGTTCCCAGGTTTGAGCCCCAACTATGCCTGCATTGAGAATTTTCTCCGTTAATTCCCATTCAGCTCTCAATGAGAAAGAGGATAGCGATGAGCTCAGAAAGGCTGATGCCTTTTGGATGGGGCATTAAGTATGCCCCTGTGTGCAGAAGAGCCATAACCTATGCATGCCTGGTTTATGCTAAAGAACACACTGAATTACCTTGATAGTAAGCTCCCATCTGTCTCCTAATAGCTGTCCACTGGATCCCAACTTTTCTTAGCCTTTAGAGTCCTTGTGGCCTGGCCATTTATCCCAGTGTGCAAAAAGGGCTACTTAGAAGTAAAACAATAAATCCAACTCTTCTGCAATGTGAGGAAGTGGTATTATTGTTAGCTTTATTTGGGCATTTTTTCATGCCATATTATTTTAGCAATTGGATGGAGTGGAAGTGTTTTATTTATAGAATGTTAAATTTACAGATGAAAATTCTGTGTGAAGACACCAAGAGATTAAGTGCTGAGGTTAAGTGTAGCTGTAGAAAGAAAAATATTGTTTAGGCACTGATGGCTAGTGAGCTTCTAAACTACACACACCAGCCATTGAATTAGAAACCTTTATATTGATGTATATAAAAGCCACTTGTGCAGTGTATATGCAAAATATGGTTGTGTGCATCACCACATGATCTAGACAACTATTTAAGACTGATGTTCGTCAGTATCATCAGTAGTATTGATCACAATGGGAAAAACAAAGAATATTTTGCGGTTTGATAAATGGCTTATTGTGGGTGCCCATCTGGCTGGAGTGACGATTTTGGAAACAGCAGAGCTGGCTGGTTTCTCAAAAGGTGAGATATCTTGGATTTTTAATCAGTGGAAAAATAACCCAACTGTTTATCTAAGAGTGTGGTGCAACAACAATCTATCAGGAATGAGATCACCATTGTGTGAGAAGGCCTGTATGGAGAAACAGGACTTCCTGTGTGCAGCAATTGACCGAAGCATTCAGTGAAGGCTGTTCCCGACCCATATCTCAGCAAACTATGTACAGGGTATTGAAGAGGATTGGTATTAGCAGTCGCATGCCTATATAGAAACCACTAATTTCTGCAAAGAACCAGAAAGTTCGTCTACAATAGTGTCAGGAACACCATGACTGGACACTGGAAAAAAAGTCATGGTCCAACGAGTCACAGTACACCTTGTTCTGTACCAATGGTAGGCAGATAGTTTGGTGGGAGCCCCATGAAGCAATGGACCCAGCTTGCCTTTTAAACACAACTGAAGGTTCTGGACCTTGATGGAGGCGGTTTCATGGCGTGGGGCACGCTCTGTTGGTATGGAATGGCCCTCTGATATTGCTGGAAGGTTGGGTGTCCTCCAAGGATTATCTGAACATTGTTGCAGATCAAGTCCATCCTGCACTGTTGACTTTTTATTTAGTAGGTGATGGCTGTTTCATGGACAACAATGCTACTGTCCATCATGCAAGATATGTTGAGCAGTGGTTCAGTGAGCATGACAGTGGCTTCCACCATCTTTCCTGGCCACCATAAAGCCCAGATCTGAATCCCATTGAGAATGTATGGGACATGTTAGAAAAGCAGATCTGGGAGCAAAGTCTTCCATCAAATCTGAGCCAGTTAATGGACTGTCTGGTGAACGCCTGGTATGCTGGAGATGTAAAGGCACTCCAACACCTTGTGGAATCTATGCCAAACTGCATATGTGCTGTAATTCAGGCTAAAGGAGGTCCAACTTGATATTGAAAAAGGTTTCTAATTCATTGGTCGGTGTATGTAGTAGGACCAATAAATATCTATATTATTACCAACTCATGGCTAGAAAACATGGGATGGGTTAAAATTTAAAGCTTACTAAATTTCACTTATTTCAGTAATACATATAACAGATTTTTAAAGGTTTTAAAAACTAATCAACACCTACAAAAATTTGTTTCTTACATCTTAATCGTCTATGTTTTTGTTCATCTACATCAGTGAGAGTATTCTCTATGAGATAGAAAATCTCTTTTAATCGGAATATTTTGGTGGAACAGCCCATTAAATCAATATAAACAATAAAGCTTGTCTTATCAGGAATCAGAAAGCAAATTAATTCACAGTCTTCAATTTATTGGGTTTCTCATTGTTAGCACATAGAAGGGAAGATCAAATTCACTATATTGAAAAAGGTGTCCGGACACTTCTATGTTATGTGAATGGAAAGTCACTTTCAAAGCTCCCTAACATTAAAAATAAACCATTTATGCAAAAATTGTTATTGGCGATAAATTCTAGGTGTCACTCAAATCTCTCTAAATATATTTCCCACAATATTCGTTTAATATTTAAAGAATGAATGGAAGCTGAAACATTTATCTTCAACTTTTGACCTTGTGAAAAAATACTTCAATAGATAAAACACAACTCTTGTAACAATTTGTTCATTAACGTATATTATATACCTGAAGTTTGTATGACGATTTTTTAAGATTTCATGAATTTGGAGGCAATGTCACAGTGTCAATTTTCAACAATCTCTGATCAATATTTAAAGAGTCATTGAAGCGGGACCATTTAACAGCAGACACCTCCAAATTGATGAAATCTTAAAAAATCGTCATACAAACTTCAGATATTTAATTTATGTAAGTGAACAAATTGTTACAAGAGTTGTGTTTTATCTATTGAAGTATTTTTTCACAAGGTCAAAAGTTGAAGATAAATGTTTCAGCTTCCATTCATTCTTTAAATATTAAACGAATATTGTGGGAAATATATTTAGAGAGATTTGAGTGACATCTACAATTTATTGCAAATAACAGATTTTGTAGAAGGTTTATTTTCAATGTTAGGGAGCTTTGAAAGTGGCTTTCTATTCACATAACATGGAAGTGTCTGGACTCTTTTTTCAACATAGTGTATTTCTAAATTTGCTATAGGAACAATTGAAACCACAAATGCTAACACTCACTGGCTTTCTGCTCACAAAGAACTATTTCTGATTTGGGCAAAGCCAAATAATTATTTAGTTTTAATGGTGTTTTTTTAAGTATTGAATAGAGCCTACCTTAAGACATCACATCAGAATAATCCAGTTAGAGATAACTGGTTCAAATAGCACAAATTCCTGAACAAAACACTACTGTTTCCCATTAAAAAAAACCACCGAGACTAAATAATCAAGTCACCAAGCACAGATCTGAGGGAAGCAAGGTGGCTTTGACCACTTTTAAGAATGGTAGTAAGGGTGATGGAGACAAAAATTATTAAATTTAGGTGTATTTCACACATTTTTCAAGAAATTTTTTAAATACCTCTAAAATGGAAGGGAAAAGTAGTACCTTTTGAGCTATAAAAAAATTTAGGTTGTTATAAATAAAATATTTGCTCAATATTGATAAAATGCATTACACATTTTATAATTGATGTTAGTCCATCTTATTATGTTGATGTACATACGCTGAAGAGCCAAAACATTTTGACCAGCTCATCTTTATACTAATAAAAGGAACTACAAGTAAACGACGGTGTGTGTGAAGGTCATGAAATGGTATAAATAACCCTGATACTGAGCTCTGTTAATCAGTATTATTCTTGTTCTTCAGATGGGAAAGGCAGCAGACTTAAGTGAGTTTCATAAAGGCCAAATTATAATGGCCAGACGATTGGGTCAGAGCATTTCCAAGAGACCAAGACTTGTGGGGTGCTCACAGTCAGTCATAGTTAGTACCTTCAAAAAGTGGTCCAAGGAGGGTAAAACCACAAACAGCCAGCCAGGTGTGGTCCAACCACTGTTCATCGATGCTAGAGGTGAGCAAAGGCTGTCCCATATAGTATGAGCCAACAGAAGGGATATTGTGGCGCAATTCACCTGTAATTTGAATGTTGGTGATGGGTGTAATGTGTGACAACACAGTACATTGAACCCTGCTGAAAATGGGACCTGCGTAGAAGCAGGCCATCCCAAGTGCCCATGCTAACCTCTGTTCACTGTTGAAAGCACCTGCAATGGGCACACAAGCATGAAAACTGGACCTTTAATGATTGGAAGAAGGTCATCTGGTCCGATGAATTTCATTTCCTGTTGCATCAGGTGTACAGCCGGGTACTTGTGCATCATTTACCTGGGGAAGTTTTGGTACCAGTATGCACTGTGGGATGAAAACAAGCCAGTGCAGGAAGTGTAATGGTTTGAGCAATTTCCTGCTGGGAAACTTGGGTTCAGTCATTCATGTGCAGGAAACTATTATGTCTACCACCTACCTAAACATCATTGCAAATCAGGTAAATCCTTTCATGGAAACAGTATTCCCCTCAAGTAATGATTTCTTTCAGCAGGATAATGCACTATGCCACACTGCCCGGATTGTTTGAGAATGGTTTGTGGAACATGAGGAAGACTTCCAAGTATTGCCCTGGCCTAGCCCCCCTAAGCCATATTCCCCAGACATCAATTCAATCAAGCATCTGTGGTTTGTGTTATCTGTCATATCCATCATATTAGGTGCAACCACATAACTTACAAGAGTTAAAGGATCTGCTGGTAACATGTTGGTGTCAGATACCACAAGACACCTTTAAAAATCTTGTAGCATCCATGCTTCGTTGGGTAAGAACTGTTTTGGGTGCACGTGGAAGACCAACATCATATTAGGCAGGTGGTCAAAATGTTTTGGTCTTCATTGTATATATATATAAACATGCAAACCTAGCATTAGATACCTAATTCAGACTCATTTATCACTTAACCCAGCATTCAGCATTTATTTCTTAATTGGGAAATTTCCTCTAAAATTTCTATCACACTCATAGTCATTCCAATTAAGTAAATGTATCAAATTTTAACAACAGTCAATGCGATTTCGATTGGTGTGCCATTTTCACCTTCACAACAACATATTAATATGCAGCCAACATCTGGTTGTATTGATATCTGTTACCTGAAATGTTAACATATAATTTTCTGAATACTAAAATCTCAGTTTTGTTAAACTACACACTATATCATAGAATAATTTTATATCAAAAAAGCTTCATTAAAATAGGTCATATAGCTTTTGTTGAAAATCCATATTTGTGATGACTGCCTTCACACTGCATTGTCATTATAATAAATTCAGATTTCTTGCTGCAGAATACTTCATTCACTAATGTCAACCAACCCAATAATATAGATTGTGTAAATTAATGAAATCATTTGAATTAAGTACAAAATGAAAAATTACATACCCAAAGACACCAGTAACTATCCATGGATATATGGTAGACCTTAGGCAATATTGTAATAAAGAGATGTGTTTTCAATAATCGCTTAGATATATGGTGGTGTTATCAATGATGTGATATATCAATTTGGGAATAAGGGCAGTTATAGTATTGGCTCAAATCTGCAGTTTAATTAGCAAGCTATTACAATTAGTGTGGCAAATGATTGACAATTGCTTGGTAAATGATGGCAATTTCTGGGCACATTTGGAGCTCGCCCATTAATATCCCTGAGCTACCCATGGCAGTTTGGAGTGTATTACTTTATTATTGATTGAAAATAAAACTGGCAAGATGATTCAGGAAATATTTCATATAAATTGCAATTTTTATTCATTCTGATTTATAATTTAATATTTTTAGTATAACAGAAATGTTGGTGGGCATGGCTACTCTGTTCCCTAATGATAAACCACTCCTGTTTGTAGGCTTTATAATTCTAGACTTTAATTAAATTTTGATGTAATTCATTATTTCAAGTTGTATCTTTTCATTTCAGTCGATGGCTAAGGCTTCTGTTTGGACGGGAATTTGCAATGCAAGATTTGTTAGTTATATGGGATGCCATATTTGCTAACAGTTTATCATTTGATTTGGTTGACTATATTTTCACTGCAATGTTGGTATTCATCAAGGATTTATGTAAGTTTCTTGATTATATTTTTATATATGTGAATTTATGTAACTTTTTGATTATACCCATTTTTATTTTTGGACTCATGGTGTATAGAAACTTAAAATTTCATTTTTTAGCAAAATTTTGTATCAGAAGTTAGTTTTTATTTCAACTACTCATTCTAATATAACTGTTTAATGCAATATGATAGAACTGCATTAAAAATGAAAAATTGCAGTCGGTGATCATTTGTGTTATTGCACAGGTGAAGTTTTTTTTTTTATTATTATTATGGAAGAGAAGCACGATTTTATTTAGTATATAGCATCTGAATATAACAAAAGGAAAAAGTATTTCAGTAATCTTTGTACTGCTTTTCTTGTACATGACTTATCTAGAAGGATGTGAATGAATATTTTAAGGGAGTGAAAGCTTTCATGAGCAGTGGTGGAACTTCTACAGGGAATATTTGAAGGAATTTTAGGAAAAAAATTGTCATCTGATACTAATTGTTTTATTTCTTGATTCTAATTATTAAAAAAAATGTAAAAATTGGTTATTAATTTTTGAAAATAGTGTCTCAAGTTGTATATTTCTTAAGGGAAAATGTTGAATTTGTCAAGCTCTGGTTTAGACATTGCATGGTTATTGTGTTCAACCTGAAAATTGTTCTCAGACTGCAGAAGGAAAAGAGTTGGACCACCCTGGTTTAATGTATGATTATCATATAATTTTTTTTTTGCATTTTTCATTGTCTTATCCAACATAAAGTATTATAATTCACTCCCATATTAATAGACATTTATTATTGAATTAGAAAGATAAAGCTATTGCAATGGTTTAGTTTTGAAATAGCTAAAATGCTTATAACTATATTTAACTTTATTTTGTACTAATGTGCATATTTAGCCACTTTGCAGCTTCTTTTTTCAAGTCAAAGGGCAATTGTAAATGTAACGAAAAGTTATTATATAGTTATTTTTGCCTTAAAGTTAGGCAAATATAATTTTATCTTTCTGTAAATACTTCCATAAAAGAGCAAACCATGACACCATTTTCTTAAAAGCTTAGTCGTTATCACAATTTTAATAATAATGTCAAGTACATTGATAGAATTTTTAACTTTCCATGGCAAAATCAAATGTTTTGTAGTAATAACATTTATGACAAAAATGTGTACTCCACAGATGATGGATAATGTTAGAGGTGGAAATGTAATTGGTGTGCTTAAAAGATATTTTTATGTATTTTTCTTAAAGTTACTGATATTAAAACTATATAGCAAACAAAAGATAAAAATTTGTTAAAATGATCAACTTTTTAACTATTGCCATATTTGTCTGATTACAGAATAACCTCTTAATGTAAAGCAGATTTACCTGGCATTGCTCAGATCTGAAACTTTCTAAAATATAGAGTAGGGTAGCACTTCTCACATTGCAACCTTGGATTTGGAATAATACTTTTAACAATTGATTGACACTCCTGCCCTCCCCTTGGTAACATTTTCTCCCCATCTTTTAGGAAAGGTCTGAAACTCTAAAGTATGTATATAGACGAAGGCACTCCACATGACGCAAGCTTTCATTTGATATAAAGCTCATTACGATTGATTCCCTCCTCCTTTTAGGTGAGGGCGGGGGTGGCTCAGTCGGTAGCACGCCAGGCTCGTAATCTGTAGTTCCCAGGTTCGAGTCCCAGCTGGGTCAGCGTTGAGATTTATCTCCGCAAAATTCCCCGCCCTGCCCACGGTCAGTAGGGTACACTGATGGGCTTGGAAAGGCCGCGGTCTGTCGGATGGGACGTTAAGCCGTGGCCCCGTGTGTGGGAGAGCCATACCCTGTGCACGTTAAAGAACACGCTGGATAGCCTTGACGGGAGGCTACCATCTGTCTCCCAACAGCTGTTCCAGTGGGTCCCCTCCCCCAACCTTCTCTGAGCCTTCGGGGTCCATGTGACCTGGCCATTTAGCCCATGGTGTGCAAAAAAGTGCTGCTCAGAGGTAAAACAACCCAACTCTTTTAGGCGAGGAAAAAGTGGAGATATTTCGAAGTGCTGTGTGATCCTCCCCCATGACAGAAGTTTCTAAACCAAAAAATGGTATTGCATTGCTCAGAAAATGGAACTTTTTAAATCATATCATACCTACCAGAGTTGCCCTGATACAATTTGCCTCATAAATAACTTTATAGCAAAAAAAAATTCAGTATGGTCTAAGTTACACAAAAAAATGTGTATATGCTACAATTGGAATGTGCACTGAAAACGAAAAACATTATTTTTTACTTAACATATTATTTAAGGCATTTAGTAATTAACATATTTTATGAGATATATGTTTATTAACCCTTACATATTTTTCAAATTAAATTGATTATCTTAGCTTTCATTTCAACAAGGAACTTGTCCTGCTAATGCTCAATTAGAATAACTTCAATTACCACAGAAATGTTCGTGCTCTTTACCCTACAAAGTGAACAATGACTTTAACATGTAAAAATAGAAAAAACTTACATAACTTAATATCAGAAATATAAGAAAAAAAATGTAATTAATAAACTTTTATAAAAATGTTTTTTTTTTCTCACATCACATTTAATTTCCATCGTTCCAGTTGAGGTGGAAACCAAGTTTCTCATTCTAATCTTTAGCATTTTTGCCCATATTCATCATATCAAGTCCAAGTGCATGCGGACATTGAACATCATCAAGGTCCTCTTCTCTCTCTCCTTGGAAGTGGCCCTGCCTGAACCATGCACTTGTCTGGCCAAAACTGGACTACAAATTCCAGGTATATGATTTTGCCTGGGATTCTGTGGCAAAGGTGTTGTACTCTCTCCACCATCAGGCCATATGTATTTGTGCAGGAGACTCTGCTTCTCACATGGGGCGGGGGTGGCTCAGTCGGTAGCGCGCCAGGCTCGTAATCTGTAGTTCCCAGGTTCGAGTCTCAGCTGGGTCAGCGTTGAGATTTATCTCCGCAAAATTCCCCGCCTTGCCCACGGTCAGTAGGGGACACCGATGGGCTTGGAAAGGCCGCTGTCCGTCCGATGGGACGTTAAGCCGTGGCCCCGTGTGCGGGAGAGCCATACCCTGTGCACGTTAAAGAACACGCTGGATGGCCTTGACGGGAGGCTACCATCTGTCTCCCAACAGCTGTTCCAGTGGGTCCCCTCCCCCAACCTTCTCTGAGCCTTCGGGGTCCATGTGACCTGGCCATTTAGCCCATGGTGTACAAAAAAGTGCCGCTCAGAGGTAAAACAACCCAACTCTGCATCTCACTGGTACAGAATCTTTACATTGAGTCTAATGAACCATTCTTATCTATTTGTCGCAGCAGCTGTCCATATAATATGCATCGAAATTGTTATCCCTGACATCCATCCCCATTTTGACTGTGGTTTAAGTTCTCAGTGTGAAATCATCCTCATCCTCAAGCAGCCATGGACTATGAAGGTCCAACCAGACCATGCAATTTAGTTCTCCAAGCATATCTGTCCTGAGCTACATCTGCTGTATCTGGCCACTGCACACCAATTTTAACAAGGTCCTGTTTGACATTGTCTGCCCACCACATCCTAGGTCTCCCCCTCTTTCTGAAGCCTTTAGGCACACTGTTCATAACCCTATTCGCTAATCTATAATTATCCATATGTGTAACATGGCCAAACCAATGGAGTCTCTCTCTGCACAATATGCTGCTTAAAGTAGGTTGCCGACTCCTTTGACTAACCTAATCATTACTTACAAAGTTGAAACACCTAATACCCAAGATACTGCATAAGCATCTAGAATGAAAAGCATCAAGTTTCCTGTTATCTTATTTACAAAGGGTCCAAATTTCACTACCATAACTAACCTTAGAAAGAGCTGAACTATTATACAGTCTAATTTTAGTCTTTAGGTGTATATACGCCTATTTCTTCACACTCTCCATAGATTCTTAAAAGTCTCGGCAGCAATCCCTATTCATCTGTTAATCTCATGCCACACATCACCAGTATCTGTTACATAGCTCCCAAGGTAATTAAACTGAGACACTTGCTCAAGAGTGCAGCCATTCAAAGAACTATCTGCCTGACCAATTTTCATCACTTTAGTTTTCTCTCTGTTTATAACCAACCTACTCTACCACCAGTCTCATCAACAGCTCGAATGAAATAGTTCATCTCATCAATATCATTTGTGAAGAGGGCTAAATCGTGAGCATAATCTATATCAGAAATTTTCAGATCTCCGGACCATTTAAGGCCAAAATCTTTTCTTTGCAGTGAATATTGCATAACATAACCAATAACCAAACTAAAGAGAAAAGGAGACAAAATGCACCCTTGTTGAACACCAGAAGCAATGCTAAACCAATTGCTACAAGCATTACTTCTCACACATGATTCAGTGTTATTATAGAGAACTTTTATTATGTTAACTAACTTGTCTGGTATGCCATACAATCTCATAATCAACCACAAATTATGGCGATCAACAGAATCAAAAGCCTGTTTGAAATCAACATATCTAGTAACCACAGGTTTCTGAAACTCTAAACGTTTCTCAAGAATCTGCCTCGGTGAAAATATCTACACATCCCCTACCACTTCTGAATCTACATTGTTCATCACGCAAATGCCTCTCAACCAGATACGTATTTCTATTAAACACAATCATGCAAAGAACTTTACCTGAAAGAGAAAGTAGGCTGATCCCCCTATAGTTATCACAAGAACTGTGATCTCCTATTTTAAAATTAGGGATAATAATAGCTCTGGTGAAATCCTTAGGAGCAGTGCCTTTATCATAAAAGATATTCAAAATTTCAGTCATCCATCTGATAACCAAAACATTCCCAACTCTAAGCATTACCGTAGCAATTTCATCTACCCCTGGGGATTTACGTATTTTAAATTTAGAAATAGCCAAAATAACTTCAGACTGTGTTATTATAGGGGCAAATTAGAGCCAGTAATACATCTATCATCAGTATAAACAATGGGAGTAGAATTAACCACATTGTTTAGAACATCACTGAAATTCTCAGCCTATCTAGCCATGACAGAATCCTCATCTTCTATAACCTTACCTTGTTTATCCTTCAATCCCTGTATACCTGTCTGTTTTCTACCAAACAAAACATTAACTATCTGGTATAGCTCTCTGCTTTTGTGCTAACTGCTTCCTTGACTTTGTCAGCCAAGCTATAAAGCCAAAGATTTTTATCAGTAGCTAACTGATCCTTTACACTTTTATTAAGCTCTCTGTAATGTTTTCTGTTAGGAAATTTAGACCAAAGATTCTTTTCAGCTGCTAACTGATCCTTTACACGTTTGTTAAGCTCTCTATTAGGTAATGTTTTCTATTTGGACTAGTAGAAGTAATGCTTTCTATTAGGACTAGAAGGGTATTAATTAAGGACATTCCTGCAGTTCTTTCTTTCTGAAAAGCCCAAGTTTCTTATCACTCAAATAATTCTGTCCCCCGTGCTCCTTTTTTTCCTAAAAGAGTACTATTAGTTTCAAGAAAAGCCTGTTTTAAATGGTCCTCTTCTTCTTCAACTTCAATAGTAAGCAAACCATGACTGTCATAATGACTAAGTAACCTATCATGGTAAGGTTTAGCTATAACTACTATATACTAAATGCCCTACTGCCATTCATCCTTTTGGTTGTGTGTCCGAGGCTACATCAGGGACATTAACATCAGTCTTGATGGTGTTGCCAAGTTGGCAGCTGAGCCACTTTCACCATGGCTGACTGTTTCCCCTTCCTGTGATTTTTCGTTTTGCAGGACTGGGAAGCCTTTACGCCTAATTTCACGTACAGGCAACTCATTACCAGCCATTGGGCTTGGCCCCTGGATTCTTGCCTGTTTTCACAGATGACTCAAGGAATGGCATGTCAATGAGGTCAGTCATTTTCTGTTCTGATAGCATCATTGCAGACCAGATCCCACCTCAGTGTTCCATCTTCACTGCAGAGTTGGATGCTATCAATCTTGCCTTAGGCCACATAGTTGCTAAGCATCATCATCAGTGTGTGCTTTTTACTGACTCGCTCACTAACTACAGGCTTTGATCTCAGTAAGCCCCCCTAATACGAGCTCCTGTCCATGGTGTGTTGACCACCCTCTGCAGGTTCTGCTAGTTTGGATACCTTTACAGTGTCCTAACTGCTCATCCACACGTTTGCTATGCACAACGACCCATGTCCCTGCAAAAGTGGATCCGTGGTAGTTGCCCAGGGGTCTTCATCTGCTTTCTACAACTCATGACTATCAGGGTTTCCTTTGACCCATCTTGCCAATGGAGAATCTGCTCATCATGGGGCTGGGCAGTGATTTTGAGGGCCACTATTATGCACTGCTTTGGCCTCTGCTTCAGATAAAAGGAGGTCCTGGAGTGACCCCCTCGGGATCAATCAGCTGTTCGGCTGTACCTGCTAGGGCCAACTATGCAGTACAGTGGTACCTTGCCCATGTTCAGATACAGGTTTGCAAGTTTCCCCACAGATTTTTTACTTTTTCTGTTTACAAGTTCAGTTCTCCATTTTTATTTTATTTATTATTATCATTTTTTTTTTGCTTATTTTATGAGGACTTACACGAGTTCCTCACTCTTCTCTTTAATTTTTGCTTTTATTTATTTGTGAGGGTTTGGCTCACTGGTTGTGTGGGTATAGTGCCTGTGAAGTCCTGGTGGCTGATTGAATGCCCCCTTGTTAGGCTATGAGGTGGATGGGGACAATGGGCACGAAACAACTATGAAATCCGATTTTAATTTGGATTCAGCCTGTGCTGCTAAGAGATCTTGACATGAGCCCATATCTTTTTTGTCTTCATACTTGATTTTCATTAAAACCCAGAGTTAAATGCTGATTAATTTGGAATATGCCATAATTCCTTTCATTAGTTATTTGGCAAAAAAGTTTTAAAGTGATTTTTTTTTTGACTGAGCATAGGGAGAAAATAGCATGGCCACTGGAAGGGTTAAGCAGCATATTGGGCAGAGAGAGAGACTTCTTTGGTTTGGCCATGTTGCCTGTATGGATAATTATATATTAGCAAATAGGGTTATGAACAGTGTGCCTAAAGGCCTCAGAAAGAGGGGGGTGATCTAGAATGCAGTGGGCAGACAACGTCAAATAGGACCTTGTTAAAATTGATGTGCAGTGGCCAGATGCAGCAGATGTAGCTCAGGACATATATTCTTGGAGAACTAAATGACAGTCTGGTAGGACCTCCATAGCCCATGGCTGCTTGATGATGATGATGATGTAGGTCCAGGCAATGTCCATTACATCATGCTGCAACATCCCTCACCATTGAGTAAGGATTGGCTGCTCCAACATTTCAACCGAATTTTTCTTGAGGAACTGTTTTCAGACTTCTAGCAGGAGGACATATCTTGGTCTTCCCAAAGCCAGGAAAGGATCCCAAAATTCTTTTGAATGATCTTCCCATTGCATTGATGAGCTGCATGTTCAAAATGTTAGAAAGAACCACAATCTTCTTTCCAACACCTAGTGTGGTTTCACAGTTCAACAGTCGATCTTAGACCACCTAACCTGCCTCAAACCAGCGATCAAGAATTCATTTTTACATAGAGAGCTCCTGGTGTTCATATTCTTAAAATTGAAAAAACGTACGACATGGTGTGGAGATTACACATTCTTTATTACCCACATGCTTTCATCTTGAGAGAATTCTTGAGAGGATCTTGAACAGATTTCTGACAAACTCTTTGAGATCAAACCTATTGTCAAACTGTGGCAGTCATCATTTTGCAGGAATTCCAAGGAGGAAGTTGCATGTGATCAGCTCCACATAGTGCATTCTTTTATTACCCATTCTTTTATGGGCAGACGACAAACATGCGAGTATTGTGTCTGAACAATAATTGATAATCTCAGTGTTACCTACCTGTAGACATTTAAATGTCTATAAATCAATAAATGTTTTTGTGGAAAAAATTTCACCAACATACGGGATTCGAATCCACATCACTCCAGAAACATGCCAGAATATTCTATGGACCTGCGATTGCACTTCTTGAATCTAAGGTCAGAGATGACTGGGGAGAAGACCTAAGTAAGATTCAAGAAGTGCAATCGCAGATCCATATAGTCTACTGTTAAAACTAAATCTCCACTGTATGCAAATCCATCATTACTGAAGAAAATCATGGCATAAGGACTGGTCGCATAAAAATTGGACAGTTACTTCAAGAACGACTGTCTAAAGGACATCAGTTGCAGTTTTACCAGCCTATTGTAAGTCTATGAAAATCTTTACCTGGTTAAATACTAGACTAGTGACCTTTGAATATGTTTAGAAATAGGGAAATAGGTCTTATAAATTATTTCAGCTCATGAGCTAAGTTATTATACTCAATGCGCTCTACTGGTGTATGGTGGCAAAGAACATGCTGATTTAATGTACAGTTAATATTCGTGAAAATTAAAGGAGAAATGTTTTTGTAGAAAAAATTTCGCCCACATATGGGATTTGAACCCGCATCTCTCCAGAAACATGCCAGAGTATTCTAACCTGTTGAACTAATGCTGGCTCAGTCTTTTTTCCACTAATAATGACTATCACTCTTCCCATGAATTTTGGGTGCCTCCTTTTGGTGCCATCCATATGTTGGCAGAATTTTTTCCATAAAAACATTTATTGATTTATAGATGTTTAAACATCTACAGGTAATGCTGAGATTATCAATTATTGTTTAAATCATTAATAATGCTATATTGCATATGACTTCATTATTTATTACCATCTTACTCAGAGCCCTAGAAAGAAATAGTTGCCACCTGAGATCATAGATTGGCACCAAAAGGAGATACCCAAAATTCACAGGATATGTTGGGTTGTTTTACCTCTGAACGGCACTTTTTTGCACACCATGGGCTGAATGGCCAGGTCGCATGGACCCCGAAGGCTCAGAGAAGGTTGGGGGAGGGGACCCACTGGAACAGCTGTTGGGAGACAGATGGTAGCCTCCCGTCAAGGTCATCCAGTGTGTTCTTTAACGTGCACAGGGTATGGCTCTCCTGCACATGGGGCCACGGCTTAATGTCCCATCCGACGGACGGCGGCTTTCCAAGCCCATCCGGTGTCCCCTAGTGACCGTGGACAGGGCGGGGAATTTTGCGAAGATAAATCTCAACGCTGACCCAGCTGGGACTCGAACCTGAGAACTACAGATTACGAGCCTGGCGTGCTACCGACTGAGCCACCCCCGCCCCTAAATTCACAGGAAGAACAATAGTCATTATTATGGAAAAAAGACTGAGCCAGCATTAATTCAACAGGTTAGAATACTCTGGCATGTTTCCGGAGAGATGTGGGTTCGAATCCCATATGCCAGCGAAATGTTTTCCACAAAAACATTTATTGAATATTGTGTCACCATTTTAGCTATTAAACATATTTGATTTAATGTTTTCATTTTAGTTTTTGTGATTTTACACCCGAGCCCTGTTACACTCAGACATCTTTTATTTGATCTATCTTTTTATCCCCTGTTTTCATTTTTTATGGGTTGGGTTGTTTTACCTCTGAGCGGGACTTTTTTGCACACCATGGGCTAAATGGCCAGGTCACATGGACCCCGAAGGCTCAGAGAAGGTTGGGGGAGGGGACCCACTGGAACAGCTGTTGGGAGACAGATGGTAGCCTCCCATTAAGGCCATCCAGCGTGTTCTTTAACGTGCACAGGGTATGGCTCTCCCGCACACAGGGGGGGGGGGGGGCTCAGTCGGTAGCGCGCCAGGCTCGTAATCTGTAGTTCCCAGGTTCGAGTCCCAGCTGGGTCAGCGTTGAGATTTATCTTCGCAAAATTCCCCGCCCTGCCCACGGTCACTAGGGGACACCGGATGGGCTTGGAAAGCCGCCGTCCGTCGGATGGGACGTTAAGCCGTGGCCCCGTGTGCGGGAGAGCCATACCCTGTGCACGTTAAAGAACACGCTGGATGGTCTTGACGGGAAGCTACCATCTGTCTCCCAACAGCTGCTCCAGTGGGTCCCCTCCCCCAACCTTCTCTGAGCCTTCGGGGTCCATGTGACCTGGCCATTTAGCCCATGGTGTGCAAAAAAGTGCCGCTCAGAGGTAAAACAACCCAACCCGCACACGGGACCATGGCTTAACGTCCCATCCAACGGACCGCGGCCTTTCCAAGCCCATCGGTGTCCCCTACTGACCGTGGGCAGGGCAGGGAATTTTGCGGAGATAAATCTCAACGCTGACCCAGCTGGGACTCAAACCTGGGAACTACAGATTACGAGCCTGGCGCGCTACCGACTGAGCCACCCCCGCCTCTCATTTTTTATGAAAACAGGGGTTATGTATACTGGTTATTTTAATTTTACATTGTTATTGTTTTATATTCAACATCTTTAACCCAGGTTTTTTACACCTGGGTTGATTTTATTTTGTATTTTCCTATTTTTTTTTGTTTTACACATTATTTCTACACTCATTCTTTGTTGTTTTACCATTTTCATGTTTGTGTCTTTTGTGTTGCTTTTTTAAATTATTGTTGAATGTTTTCATATATTATATCTTTATTTTTGCCTTTTGTGTGGCATATTGTGGCCTGTGTTGCCACTGTGCCATGAAACCCCAACCAACCAACACTGTACCTATGCTCACTGCTCTAGCCATTCAAGTTATCAGAACAGCCAACCTTCCGTACATTTTAGTGAACCAAAAGCAAAATCTAGTGTAGCAACCTTTTCTCATCAGATGGTGGCATACAGTAGAATGTATATAACTCTGAAATTTTTATTTAGATGATAAATAATTTTGTCTAGATTTATCAACACCCACAATATTGGGATTTGAACCTGATAACCTTGATTGTAAACCTGGCATTCTATTAATGAGACACTGGGCTCCAATAAATTGGCTAAAAATTGATGTGTAAAGTTTGCATGTTTACAAAAAGTATGTATTAGGGGTTAAGTAGATTTTAAAGTTTCAATGTTCATGTAAAAATGTATGAAAAATGTAGTCTAATAAATAATTATTTGATTTTATCATAGTACTCTCTAGTGACTATACTACTTGCTTAAGCCATTTGATGCGATATCCAGCAGTTGCTGATGTTCACTATATAATTGATTTAGCACTTCATCTGAGAGACCCAGTGGTGAGTTTTATTTAGAATATTTGTTACATATTAATTCATTGTAATTTTTGCTGTTTATTATTTTTTTCCAATCTTATAAATGTGAATAAAGCAGTAATATTCCTAAAACAGTTACAGAATTTTTCAACAAAGTGCTTTTCAAATTAAATCAGTGTCTTTTGTCCTCAGAGAGTTTGTAAAATAATTTAGTCAAATTAGGAAATTTGGATGAAGTATTCCCATTAAGATGAATCTTTGTATATAACTCCCCACCCACACACACACATCATCCTAGTTAATGTATTGAAACTCCCTAAATTTTCAAATTGGGAATTTTCCTTTTTCTTTTCCAACATTGTTGTGCTGCTACACAATATTCATAGTACTTACAGTGGAATTTTTAGGGGATCTTTTATATGTTAAAATGCATTAAAATTCAAGTTTAGTTTCTTTTGAAAGCTACTCTGATAGCACATGCAACACCAACTAGAAGAACAACATATCACCTCCGGCAAATATGATACACTCATTTTCAAAGAAAATGAAGTCCATTATTTTATGACTTTAGCACCATGTGATGGTTTAAATTCAAACTACTGGATAATTAAAAAAATTCATATAGTAATAATTCATTAGTATCTATTGAACTCAAAAGGATTTTCCAATCCAATGGTGCAGATAAAGGACAAATTGCTGGTATCAATATAAACTCTTTAATCATCAAATTCAACCACCAAATTTTCAAACTTCTAGTGTGAATAGATCATTTACAGTATTCGTTTGAAGGTTTTCTTTTTTCAAATTTAGTGCCCTTTAATGATGGAAATTAAAACTATTGGAAAATCTGGAAAATGCAAATCCTAATTATTTCTTTCATCATCATCATCATCAAGCAGCCATGGGCTACAGAGGTCCAACCAGACCGTGCAATTTAGTTCTCCAAGCAAGTCTATCCTGAGCTACACTTACTGCATCTGGCCACTGCACACCAATTCTAACAAGGTCCTGTTTGACATTGTCTGCCCACCGCATCCTAGGTCTCCCCTTCTTTCTGAGGCCTTTAGGCACACTGTTCATAACCCTATTCGCCAATCTATAATTATACATACGGGCAACATGGCCAAACCAACGGAGTCTCTCTCTGCACAATACACTGCTTAAAGGAGGTTGCAAACTCCTTTGCCTAACCTCATCATTAGTTACAAAGTTCAACAACCTAATGTCAGCAGATAACATTCAAGTCTTTAATGCTTGCCTGAAATTTTGCTGTAAGAAACCTTTCATTAATGCACTCATATCCTAGAAGAGCATTACTAGCGTGTCTGCTGAGAAGCAGACCCACTCCTTGGTGATGCTTATTGTCGTCCCTCCCTGAAAAAAGAAATTTAAGATTATTTTTAAGAATCTGACCTTTATCTATCCATCTGATCTCTTGCAAGCCGAGAATATCTGAACTATAATGGTGGAATTCTTGTGTGAGGACATCAAAAGAAAAAGCTCTGTGCAGATTCCTCACATTCCAACTACCTATGGAGAGAAAATGGTTAGTGGGATGTTTAAAGAAACTATGTTTATTGAGAGAGGGAATGCTGACATGGGGCAAAGACCCGTTCCCCCACCACTAAAGGCTGAAGCCATCTACACTGGAAGACTTCCTCCAATGTAAATGGTTAGTGGGATGTTTAAAGAAACTATGTTTATTGAGAGAGGGAATGCCGACAATATCAAACAGCCCCCTAATCGCTGACATGAGGCAAAGACCCGTTCCCCCACCACTAAAGGCTGAAGCCATCTACACTGGAAGACTTCCTCCAATGTAGAATTTGACGATGCCAATAGAAGCAAAGAGTTCAGGTGCCTGCAATGACCTCTGCTCAGGATTATCCACCAGCTGATAAACATATCCTGCAAATCTATTCACTTGGGGCTGTCAACCCACAAACAAACAGAAAACACAGCGGAAGATTTTCCCTCCACAGAAGCCCACCAGTGCAGCAAAATCAGGATCCATAATCAAGCTCAGAGCCATATATCTGTCCAGTCCAGTGGGTTTATATGGTCAGCTCCAGGACCCTGTGTGGTTGACCACTCCTCAGCAGGGTAGAAAAAAAAAAAGAAAAGTAGCCGTAGTTGTCCAGATCAGTAAGCCACACTAATCTGGCAGTCCTCCCCTTCCTTTCACTTCCACAAGAGAGTATCTCTTTTGAAAGGTACTAACGGTCTGCACACGAGAAGGTGGGGTCGGACATTAGGTGCTAGGCCTGGCCAGTTGTAGTACCTATCAAACTAGAAAGAATTTTTCATTTATCTGTAAAAAAATGCTGAATGTCTACAGACAAAGAGAGAGAGACAGCAAAGTAAAAACAACAGCTTATGAATTTTAAATGAGCTTAAAATTCAGAGTTTCTTCTACATTCTACTAAAATAAAATGCATAGACATTCTCTGTAATGGAATCATGAATGTTATACCAAGTCAAGAAAAGTTTCTGCTTAATGCAACAAGAAAATCCAGACTCATTGTAGATTTCAGGGAAAATGAATTAGGTATTGAAGTATAATAAGTCTTGGATGATATAGATACTGTTATCATTCATACAGCCTACACCTGTCCTTTTAGAATTCTAATGTATTTGTTGGAGAAAATGTGTGTCTTCTCATTTTGCTTCTGGAATACAAGTTTCATGTAATATAAATCTTCATTAATATAATTCAACTTTTCAAACTGGAAATATATATATATATTGGAATATGCATATACTCCATGTAAAAAAAATTGCCCCACCCAGAAGAAGGAAATCTGGATTGATGCGAATTAGTATGGAAATGCAGGGCAGTGATAGGTGCAAAAATAATGGGAAAATTGCAGGTCTGGCTTAATTTAAAATGCAGTGGATGACACAGATTCCATTAGTTATAGGGAAGATTGTTGTTGAGGAAAAGTGGACAGTATAGATTAAAGAAACTGAACCTGACAATCTGGTTACCATGAAAGGGTAATGTCATTTGCACATCGTAGACAGGTGTTTAATCAACTCAGCAAGTTTGAAAGTCACATCATAGGTCTATGTGAAGCACTAGTCTTGGATATTAGTCTTGGTGAAGCAGGATAGGAAGATAAATTGCAGCATATTTGAGATGTGCTTCTCAAACAGTTTGCTGCTGTTGGCAGCAATGGACACAGAAAGGTGATTCTCATAATCATTCAGGATCAGTCTTTTTTGAGTGACTACAAATCAGAATGATCAGCAGATTCATCAGATAACTGTCAGTACCAGAAATATGACCACCAAACAGATTTACAGTGAGATAATGACTGCTGGGGCACTGCTGCTATCTTTCAGTACCATTCATCAATGCTTGTACAAAGTTGGTGTGCGAGGAAGCTGCCTTATCCTCTGCATACTGCTCACTTGAAGAACAAAGGCATTCCAAATTGAAGTGGTGGTGCAGCAAGCAAGCTGAGTGGCATGACGAATGGCAATGTGTCACCTACAACAATAAGGTCTACATTTGTCTGGGACAAAATAATGGCTGCACTTGCATGTGGTAACATACTGGCAAAAGAGTTTCCACATTGTGTATCTTTGAGCGACGTGCTGGGATCCTGGTGTGGAGCATCATCTCTTATCAGTCATTCATTTCTCATAATCATTAAGAGTAATTTAGCGGCCTAGTGGTATATGGATACCATTCTCTTATCACTGCTACAGAGCATGCCAAACGTCACATTAGAGCATGATAATACTAAACCGCATACTGCACATGTTGCTCAAAAGTATCTGCAAGCTGTTCCCATGCTATTATGGCCAGTTCAATCACTGAATTTATAGCTGATTGACCACATATGGGAACTGACTCCAATTCATAATGTGATGGATCTCAAGGTGCAAATGCAGAAAATATGGGGAACCATAGATCAGGACATTATTAGGAGCCTTTTTGACTTACTTCCTAATCATATTAGTGCTTGAATTGCTGTGAAAGGCATCCACACCTTGTACTGATGTTACCCTAATATCCATATATCTGCTTCACTAAACAGACTGCAAATGGGATAATTTGTTACCTACACTACTACCTTTAGCATGTCCAGAGCCAAGCTTAAACTTTTTGGCACCTGAAGTGAGGTAAAAAATGAATCTTCTTTCATAGGTATTCATTTTGCCCCAAAACCCAAAGTACCTATGTTAGGGTAAAATACATGGGTAAAACAGATAATAATGTAAACAATCATATTTTTTATTTTCTAAAAAAAGAAATTTAAATGTTAAAAAAATTCCCTCAAGCGACTGCTTTCCACAGAGGTTTGACAGAACCCTCAGTTTAATACCCCATTCAGAAGATCTGTGAGGAAGACAAGATCTCGGCATTTTTTTTTTACATTTTATTAAATAATTAAGAAACAAAATAATTTTATGTCCAAAATGTCAAGAAACTCTCAAAGTTTCATTGCTATGATGGCTTGGAGTTAGTATCACACGATGGCGCTAGTACCAAATGAAATATCTTAAATGCCAAACTTCCGAATTGGTAGAAGTGGGCTGATCTTGTCGTGCCTGAGAAATCCTGATTTAACACCATGGAACTTTGCTTTGGGAATGCATTAAAAACATCATTTACTGCAAAAAAAATTGCCATTTATAGCACTTAAAGCAAAGAATCACTGCAGCTATTTAAAGTGTTACACCTGATATCAGGCCTGGATCTAAAAAATGTATAGAGAGAGAAGGGGAGGGAGTAAATGACTCAATTGGGCCAAAAAAAAGTAAAAGGAGTCCCAAGAGACTGTATTTCCACTGCAGTATAACATTTTCCCCATGTGCGGGAGAGCCACACTCTGCGCACGTTAAAGAACATGCTGGATGGCCTTGATGGGAGGCTACCATCTGTCTCCAACAGCTGTTCCAGTGGGTCCCCTCCCTCAACCTTCTCTGAGCCTTCAGGATCCTTGTGACCTGGCCATTTAGCCCATGGTGTGCAAAAAAGTGCTGCTCAGAGGTAAAATAACCCAAACAACCCAAGTTGTTTGTTCCTTCTGTACTGTTCACTTGCAGTCAAAATAGGACTATGAATCTTAGGTGTAAGATTCCAGCCAGGATTCGGTAGTGAAGGCAATGGACCACTTCCACCATCAACTCTCTGTATTTGCACACTGGGGCCTTCAACCTAACTAGTCCAGAGTCTTTAAGTTGAGACTGATGATCCATTTTTGTCTCTTTGCCATCAGCAGTTGTCCTTTTCAGTCTGAAGTGGGAGATGATATACATTAATTGACAACTGCCATCCACCCTTTCAGTTTGCATGTCCAAGGCTACCTCAGAAGCATCAACACAGTCTCTATAGTGTTGCACAGTCAACAGCCAAGTCACTTTCACCATGGCTTGCTGTTTTCCATTCCTGCAACTTTCCCTTTGCAGGATGGGGAAGGCCTTCACACCCGACTGTGTGACAGTAACTTTTTGCCATCCACCATGTTGAGCACATGGACTACCTGCTTATCTTCACAGATGGCTCGAAGTCATGCATGTCAGTGAGATTAGCAGTTTTCTGCTATGATACTATCATTGCAGACTAGATCCCACAACAGTGTTTTCTTTTGGGTGTTGGGTCATATTGGGATCAAGGACAGTGGTTTAGCAGATGCCACTCTAATATCAATAATTTTCCCTTTTCCAATTTTTTATTTGTTTTTTTACAAGTGGATTGATTGAACTAATGCAAACCACTGAACAAAGTTACTGCATACATATATAAAAAAAACATATAGTTCATTATTTTGCATTTGTACTAAAAATATTCAAAATAACATTAACATAACATTATAATGAAATTTTAATTTTTCTATAATGAAAAATTATATTAAATTTTTGGCTGTAATGAAAAACGTAATGAAACCTTTTTCGTTTCATTTACCAACACTGTATTTAATGCATTTTTCAGGGTCACAAGTTCTTTAATTTTATGAAATCATATTTTTATCTACTAAAAACTGTTTTTGTTATAGAAGTTTCTTGTGTTTGTAACATCGTGTGCTTTATTTATAAACTGAAGTGCCATTGAATTAGGGATAGCAACCTAGTAACATGTTGGACCCCTCTGGCCTGATAACGGCCACCACACAATGAGGCAAGGACTCCACGAGCTTACGTAAATGTCCCATAGGTATGGCGACCCATGCATCCTCCAGAGCTGTCCACAATTCTCTCAAGGTCATCGCTGATGGGGCACAGGCCCAAATATTCTGCTCAATGTTATCCCAAAGATTTTTGATGGGATTTAAATCTGGGCTTCTAGGTGGCCAATTCATTATTTCAAAGTCCGCAGAATGCTCCTGCAACCATGTAGTAGTCAACCTGGACCTGTGAGATGAACAGTTGTCTTGCTTGTAGATGCCATCTTCATTGGAATGCATGATGGCCATAAACAGGTATAAATGGTCAACCATGAGTTCCATGTACCAGGATGCATTGAGAGTTGTTGGTACACATACCAAAGGTTCCACAGATGTTCAACTGAAGACACCCCTGGCCATCACTTAGCCACCACCAGCTTGTAGTGTTCTGACCTGACATGCAGGATTCATGAGGTTGGCGACATACTCTCAGTCTCCCATCAGCATGATAAAGTTTAAATCGGGATTATTCACTCCAGGCTATCTGCTGTCAATTTTTGATGGTCCAGTTTCAATGTTCTTTAGCCCAGGCAAGGCCTTGAGCCTGGTGTCATGCTGTTAGAAGTGAGACTCTCGTACGTTGGCAGCTCCCGAAGCCAAGACAATGAAGTGAGTGTTTCACAGTCTGTGCACTGACTTCCCGGTTGGAATCCATGTTCAGATGGGAGATGATTTTAGATAATATCTGACTCCTATTGACCCATATAATGCAGGTCAGATGGCGAAGCCCTTGATCATTCAAGGCTGGTTGTCCTTTACAGTTTGTTCAGGTGCTTGTTTTTTTGCTATAATTTTCATATTCCCAGAACACTCTTGAAACTGTTGTACAAAAAAATCCAAATTCATTGACAGTTTCGGAGATCGAGTGTCCCATCTGTCGGGCACCTACGATCTGTCCTCTGTCAAATGTATCTAAATCCCACGCCTTTCCCATTGCACTTCTCATGACAAATGCTTGGTGAAGCCAAAGCTGACAGCTATATATGACCAGAGTTTCAGCCATGTATGCGCACAAATGTGAGACTTACAGTACTGAATTTGGATAATGTCTCCTATCCCTAATTGAATGGTACTTCAGTGTATATGTAGTGGATGCTTTAATGTTGTATATTAAAATGACTGTCTGATCCTAATGGTGTGATAAATGAGCTAACCATCTCTTAGGTTGTTATACCATTCTTTAGGTAATGTGACTGGGTGCTTAAAAGTTGCTTTTAGTTGTGCTTAATGCTAATCACTGAACTTAGTGAAATAATATTTTAACTTTCATTTAATTATATGCTACTTGTATTGCTGTATTTTAGTTGAACAATAAATTCCATTTTACTATTTAGCGATATTCTAAACCTGTTGGATATTCAGCACAAATGTTGCAGCATGTACCCCTTGTTGGCGGACGAAGAGATATTCACCGTGCACCAATAAAAAATGGTTTCAGTCAGGCAACAAATACTGTGTAAGGTGTCTTTTAAATCCTATTTGATTATTTTGTATATTTTGGGTCAATACTGTGTTGATTTTTATTAACAATTTGCCTGTTCTACATTGGTGTTCAAAATTATTGATTTTAACCATTTGCCTATTCTACATTGGTGCTCAAAATTAAAGGATAATCAACAAAAAAGTGTATAACTACCGACATATGTAAAAGAATGCACTGAAAATGGTCGAACATGGAAAATGCACTAGGCAGAAAACTATCCCGCATTTACAGTTGCCACATCTAAGCCGGAATATGCAAATTAGGAATGCGTTAAAATGACATGGAATCTACTTGCATTTTTTTTTTTTGCTTGCATTTGAGTGGCACATTGAGCTGATTATGTGCCAAAGACATTGCATGGATGATTTTCAGTGGTGGAGAGTAATTGGAAGGATTGAGGCAGGTCAGCCCCAGATGGAAATTTTCAGAGCATTGAATGTTCCACAAAATGTCCTGTCAAGACTCTAGAGACAGTTGGGTTGGGTTGTTTTACCTCAAGCAGCACTTTTTTGCACCTATGAGCTAAATGGCCAGGTCACAAGGACCCTGAAGGCTCAGAGAAGGTTGGGGGTGGGGACCCACTGGAACAGCTGTTGTGAGACAGATGGTAGTCTCCCTTCAAGACCATCCAGCAGGTTCTTTAACATGCACAGGCCACAACTTTATGTCTCATTCGACAGACGGCAGCTTTTCCAAGCCCATCAGTGTCCCCTACTGACTGTGGACAAGGTGGGGAGTTTTGCGGAGATAAATCTCAGTACTGATTCAGCTGGGACTCGAACCTGGAAATTGCAGATTACGAGCCTGGCTCACTACCGACTGAGCCACCTCCACCCCCTCTAGAGACAGTTTCAAAAACATAAGAAACAGATCTCAATCCAAGATTTCTGAAGTATTGTAGTCACCTACCTAGTGAATGGAGTAGTATGAGTGGACAGCTGTGAATGAAGTTATCAATTGACATACATTTCATGGGATTTAATTGTGATTGGAGTGGTGGAAATCTGTGAATGAACTTATTGATGGCAAAGTTATCAATGCATTTTGCACCAAACTTTTGGTGTGGGTTTAACTAGTTTCTCAATAATTTGCATATTTAAGTTATTATTAAGTGATGTCATTTAAGTGATGTCAGCATGCCATAGAAGAAACAACATATATTAATGTCTGAATTTCCATGCCAATATCCTATTATTATACTAAAACTACATTCCTTAAAATGTTTGGTGCAAAACATTGATTCATTGATAAATTTTCCCATTCTTCATAGATAACATACTACTCCATTCATAACTTTCAAGTTAGCCAAGGTAATAGCAGTGACCCCAGAGATTTCTGACACTTGTTATGACTCCCCCACCTTGTGTATTTTTAGGCGGCACAACTTTTAGGCCGTGATGCGATTTTTGCTGCAAAAATCAAGGCAAATTCCTGGACCCACAATCAAGTTAACAGACATTTGCAATAATGAGAACTGAGATAATTTTTCAGTTAACAATAAAATACACATTTATTAACAAAATTACCTTCAAACATTCTACACATATGTAGTTCCCACTTTTGGGACAGATTCAACAATGCCTCTAGCATGGCCCTTTTCAATTAAGGGAACTTTGCAAGTTTTAACAATCAACAGTTCATGATGAAGAGCTACTTGCTTGTGACTCTAACAGTCCTTAACAGTTAAGACGGTTCTACTCTGGTCACCGCGACGGCCGTTCACAGAAATACATTCAAATGCAAAAGAAAAGCAGAGCCAGTTTCATTAAAGTGCCTCCTTACCTCGTCAAGTCAAGTCAGGAGTCCCTCGGGAAGGCAATCACTGGGCCGCTGCGCTCCAAGTTGCTGGGAGCCTGGGCTGCTTAGTGCTTCCACCACACATACACTGTTCACACTTTGGGGCTCTGCTAGCTGGAGAGGATCATTGCTGTCGACCACACAGCCTGGACGAGGAGAGAATCTTTTTTCCCAAATTCTTCCTTGTCATTTTTTTGCTGGCCCCCCTTGTGGAGGTCACCTTCACTCATGCATGGCTGTACGGGATTGGCCAGAGTAGCCGAGGTGCAAATCTCAGCTTCCCTCTGATCAACATTGTTTACCAGGCATGTCACGTAGTTCCTCTGCCATCTGGGGTTCCAGGCTCAATCTGGAAAGTTCGGGGCCTGCGGCCGAGTTCCTCTTCGTTGAACTGGACACAAAAATCGAGGCAGTCGAAAATGTCACTATTAAAATGGAGCCTGATCTAATGTCGTCCCGAAGCCCATGAAGTCTTGGCCATGTAATAAAATTACATGGGCATGACACACTTACAGTAGGTTTATTCCTGACCCACTGCAGCTAGGAAGCCAATCTTTTAACCCAATACAAGGAACCAGCACACCAAATCTGAGACCAATCAGTCAAGTATCTGTCTGCATTAACACTTCATTAAAACTGCTGCTATATAATGGTACAACCATGAACATACAAAAAAAAACACATATCCCGAGACTCGTCTGTCTGTTGGCCCTGCTATTCATTCAGAATACACCTATTATAGATTATAATCAATCCATTTTTTTTTCTGAGTGGTCAGCTAAATTTTATGGGTCTAAACCCTTATTTTGCACTGTTACAATGAGATGAAACTGTATACTGAATTTGGTGGTCCTAGTTCTTACGGTTTAGGAGGAGTTCTTGAATAAACGGGCAAACTTTCTAAACTATATGATAGATATGTGATCATTGTTGCAATAGAAAATGAGAGCATTTTATGTTTCAATAAGAAGGTTTTTATAAGTTTGTTGAAGTACTTAAAAACATTTAACAGTGTCATAGAGAATAGAGAAGTTTTTATAAGTTTGTTGAATAGAGAAGTTTTTATAAGTTTGTTGAAGTGCTTAAAAACATTTAACAGTGTCATAGAGAATTAAAGATTTCAATTTAATTTTAATTACTGCACTGTGAACTTCTATTGTAATTTTTGTTGTTTTATAGAAGTTTTAATGAGAAATAAGGGTTAGTAAATTATAAATTAAAATTTGTTTTATATATATATATGTTAATAAATTCATTTATGTTTTGACAAAAAGGAATGTGTAAACATTTTAATTAATTTTATTTTTATCAAGTAATAACACAAATGCATCACAATGTAAGTAAAAAAAAAGTAAATTTCCCCTCAAGCAGCTGTGTACCACAGAGGTCCGACAGGAACTTGTCAGTATAATACACCATAGAGGAGATCTTTGAAAAAAGTAAGACCCCAGCAGAAAGAACACAGAAAATAAGCATTCATATTCTATCTGGGGTCAAACCCAGCTCCCTTCAAGTAGCGAAACATGTTACCCATTTGGCCACCAAAAATCAAAGTAATTTTTAATTAGGAACTAATTCAAATGTTGGTCACCAATATTTTTGAAAAATTTATTTTTGCAAACTAGTCTTATTCAGTCATTTTTATTCAGACATCCAAATGTTTTTCATGATCAGCATGAATTTATATAGTGTTCATATTAATGTTACACTTTCAGCTGACCAAATTTTATTCATGTGAATAAAAATTCTCTACTAGCTGCATTAGTAGATGACAGTCTTTAAATAAATTATAGTTTTCTCATTAGAATTGTTTTTCTAAGAAGTGAGAAGTTCCTCAAGAAGTTTTTCTAAGAAGTGAGAAGTTACCTGTGATAAGAGGTAAGATATGATTGTCACAGTGAGCATGAAGGCAAATAGTAGAACATGGAAAATTCCTCTTCGATCTATGCCAGTTACACAGTATATATTACAGTACATGAAGCAGAAAATTCGGTGTTGAGAATGCTTCAGTAGACACGGACTCTAATTGCAATAACAGCTGAAAAAAAAATATTTTTGGTATTAAATGAAGTTGATTGCAAACTTGGAGTCTGTATGCTGTATGGTAAGAAAGTATTCACAATTTCTTACCATACACATATATATGGTGTATGGCAAGAACTCAAAAAGAGGCCTGGCATGCTTCTGGAAGACCATTATTTCTCAAACATTATTTCTCAAATATTTTTGACAATAAATGTTTTAAACTGATGATAATATAGTTGTGTAATGTCACTTATTAAAGTTTTTATGTACGTTTTACATTCTTCGTTTTTGTATGTTAATTATAAATATAAATTATATATGATTTAGAACAACAAAACCCTCTAAACAAGGAAATAATCTTATATCAAGATTAGGGAACAGTAGGCCAAAGACACTAATACTCCCTAGTGCAGGAAATAAATCATCCAGTGAGCCAGCAACATTAGAATCTTCTCCTATTTCTGAAGCTGGTATGTGGACATTTTTATTTTGTGTTTATCAATTTTAGCTTTTGCAGTGTATATCAAATGGCCATTATTTTGAATTAATGAATGAAAGATTTTCAAACTTAGAAACAATGTTTTTTCCTTCACATGATGAAAAGTGTCAGTAATCTTCTGAGAATTGTTTTTACTTTGTGGGAAACAGAAGAAATGTATGGAAGTTTATTTTTTCCCTTCAGAAGAATTATGAAATATTTTCTTTGGAATATGCACTGTCTAGAAGGAAAGGGTCAAACAATTGCTGGATATAGCTAGTTCTGTGCATGGTCTGAGGAAAATTAGTTGCTTGATTTCCTTCTAGTGTATGCCTAATTATCATATGTTGTAACGCTCCAAAACAGATGCAAAATACTTTAAGTTTTATGCTCCGGATAGCTTAGACGGGCGCCAGGCAATAATTAACAAATTGCCAAAAGTAGAATAAGTTGATTTAGGGTTCAAATACCAGCGAGCGTTCATAAGTAAGAATCAAAAAATGATTGTCAACTAATAAGAATTAATGTAAAAAAGATCCTTAATTAGCGTTGCTCAAGATAAAAAAACTACAGACTCAAAAGTTTTATAACGAAACAAAATAGATTTATTTCCAAAATAATTAACTCACCAAGACATCAGTGAAAAAACATAACTCTTGTGCTACACGCACGGTGCTTGGTGCTACGCACCTTACTACATCTCTCTCCTTCTCTCTCTGTGACTCGCAGGTCACGGTTTTTGACAATGAGCCGGCGCATGCCGGGAAAGACATTTGCATACTATGACGAACGACGCAAGCTATGACGCAAGAGGGGGCAAGCTATGATGCAAGAGGGGGCGTTGCAAACGAGTGCTGTGATTCCGAAAAGGAAATAAAAATCCCCAAAATGATAAATATAACATAAATTAAACAAAACTGGTTAAGGTAAAGCAAAAGTGAACGGTGGGGCATCACAACTCCTCCTTCCAAAGGGAGTCAAAAGATTGACCTAACAAATTTTGACGAGCAATTTTGAATAAAGGACACATCTTACATCATTTACACATGGCTGAACATAAATAAGTAAAAGTATGCTAGCGCAAATTTTGATATGATGAACTATTCTTACTTTGACACAGTTTTCCAGCACAACCAAAGGTACCTCCTCCCTTTTCCTCCTGACAAAAATATGTAATTAACAGCTAACCTAGTGTCAATACATACCAGTGGCTGTGACAGTTAACTGTATACTAGCATCATCGGTCTAACTAGTATCACATTCTGATACAAACTCGAAATTGGCATATCTTGAACTGTACAGAAAAAATAGGTTAATGAACTCCTAATCTTTCTTAGATACAAAATGTTAAATACATAAAAAGAAAAGAAGGTTACATTGTTGCTAGCGGGGTGATATCTTCTGCTTCTCCCCTAACCACAATAAAAATATGTGACAGCTAAATCTTCACCTAAATCACATAAAAAAAAACGGGTATTCGAACACCGTTACTCCTCCTAATTACATTCAAATACGCAAAGCTAAGAAAATTCAAAATTTACAAACAAGCGGGATTGTAATCATCCACTAATTCTTCTCCTATTCACAGAAATCGCGATCTAGCTGAAATAAAAAAATCATTAGTTACCTCCCCCTTCAGAGCTAACGTCCCCCTCCCAAAGGAGTTATGCTGGTAACAACTCGGTTATCAGACTAGGCCATTTGGGGACAGCTCCAAAAAGGTACACAAAAAAAACAAAATTCTGCAGTCATCATCATGGTCATCATCTATATATACCAATAAATACTGCCAATGTCATCCAAAAATTACGTATCATTGACACATAAATATCACTGATGACACTGAACAGATTTAAACACATATACATAAATCGTATCTAAGAATAAAGAAAAAAGAGTGTAAATAATTTATAATATACGATGATAACATTTCATCCAATAACTTTTACATGAATCTCCTTTTTTTTTTTTACATAAATTCACTTTGGAATGCACATTATTTTACAATGCAAATTCTTAAATCACTAATTCTCTTTCACTCTTCTCATTCATATCCAGAAACATTTTACAATTTCTAAACTTTCCAATATCGACTTACAAAATTTTCAGCTATCAGTCAGCTGAAAAAAATCTACAAAAATACATTTTAACTCACGTAAATACAATAACTAGAACTTCGATGAACAAGAATTCAAAAAATATTCTATTCACACAGTATAAACTCGAACTACAATAATTTCACTTTTCAAAAATAAATATCGAACTCTAAAGTTTCAACAAGAAATTAAACATCGCTAACTATATAATTCACAATAAGGCTTCTTCTTCGTCTTCATCTATTCCAGAAAAAAAATATTTTATAGCTCAATCAAGTGCCAAGCGAAAGAAAAATATACTTAAATTTCATTGTTGGCACTCCGTGGCGATAAATCATCTAGTCCGTTTCCGATAACATCCTTCCGTCATCGTTGGGTGGCTTCACATAAAGTTGTTACTGAAGATCTCGTTCAAGTCAAGTCGTCGCTGTAGATCTCTCTCGTGACGTCATCTTCCCGATGTTCGCTGCCGGTTGTCGCTCTGCAGGCTCTGGTCGTTTCGTCGGCTTTTCGTTGCTCCGTGCGGATTTTTGAAGAACCTTTTCTCGTACTTTCTAGGCTTATTGGTGTCCGCCTCCAAATGACGCTTTAATAGTTGAGGACCTCCAGACTTGTCAGGAATACTTGCGGTCGGCACAACTTCTTGGTTGGTTTTTTCTTCACTTAAATCAGACTCAAAATTAGTTTCATTGTTATTACTTTCTTTTAAAACTTCTACTTTAAAAACCTTTTCAAAAACGGCTTTCTCATACGGTTGTTCTACTTCACAAACTTCGTTATTTAAACACTCATTATTTGCACTAACGGGACATTTTATAGGTGTTTCTGAAATAATCTGTTCTGGACCACAAGGTAAGTCAAAAAGTCCACGGGACCGGGGCTGCACTGTTATCGTCGCAATTTTTATCGTCGTCATTATTATCGTCGCAAACTTGTTCCTTAGCAAACTGAAGATCAACTTCTGTATCGTGTTGATCTGTTATTTTAGTTACTTCGTGGCAATCAGTAACAAAAGGTAAAGCCATAGTGGCAAGGCATAACTCATGAGAGGGCTTTTCTTGAGGAACTTTGGCCTCTCGCTTCAAAGATCCCGATGAAAGTTTCCCGAATTTTCATTCCTTTTATAGCAATAATTCTCAGTATGGCCCAGTCTCCCACAAAAAATACAAGTGAAAAATTGAGATTGTTTAACCAAAGTTTTAGGTCTAGTGTTATGGTTCGAAGCTTGACGTGGCAAAAAGTCTCTACTTCGTTCATATTCTATAGTTCTAGGCGCGTTCGGTGCAAATTGTCGGGACCGTGTAAATTCCGGTCATGCGGGAGTCATTCTACGCGACTCAACCTGATATCGCTGCTTTGGCGGGAATGGCATCCATTGTTGGTTATTGTGTGTATTTGCTGCAGATTCTCTTTTTGCAGTGTATTGCCGAGCCAATTTGACTAACTCGGTAACTGAATTTATGTTTCGTACTTCTAGGAATTCTCGGATGGGCAAAAGTAATTGAGACAATATGCAATTTACAATATCAATTTCAGCGGCATCAACATCGTACAGCTGGTATAATTCTACTGTACCCCATATAAATTTTTCTATGTCATCTCTTTCCCTTTGTCTTCGTGAAAACAACTCTGTAGCTAGTTCTGTAAAATCATTATAAGCCGGATATATGTTCATGATTTCGTTTTTAAATTCTTCCCAAAGTTCTATGTCATGACGACATCCTACGTTATTCCACCATTGCTTAGCACATCCAATTAGGCAAGATACTGCTAAAACAACTTTTTTATTGCTTGGCACTTCATGTAAACGGAAGTGCTCCTCCATGGACTTGACAAATGCCCACAATGACGGACGTTTCGAACCGTCGAACCTTATCTCAGGTAAAGGCCAATTAACATAAGGACTACAGTTAATGGATGGGTTGGCAAATCGTCGTTGTGGCGGTTGAAAATACTCTGTTCTATCGCATGCTTCTGGCGGAACAGAAAATGGAACCTTACGTTCAATGTTTCTTCGTTGGTGAACTGACGTAGCATTGTCAGCAAATTTAGGGGTTGTTGTCATTCCCCTTTTCTCCCGATTATCATCAAGCAGATTCATTAGCACTTCTGCTTCCATCATTACATCTTGCAATCTACCCTTTACTCTTTCTATGCCGGGAGTCATTATGGCGGAATCGGCCATATTATTAGCAGACATGTTTAGCGGTCTGCCGAAATTTTGAATTTTGGAAATTTTGAAAACCTTTTTTTTTCTTGAGCAGTGCTCAAAGGTACTGCTATACAACAATACTAAAGCTATAACTAAGCTTTACAAAAATATAAATTTGCTTATAAAAAAAATTTTTTTATCGTCCTACGTACTTGTGTGTCCGGACACTTCTAATCATTACATACGACAATTATCTTAAATATTCAGCAATATCTACGCTGAAACTTCAGTACCTTTGAATAATACACAAAAAATGTTAAGCTACTTCATCATCATCATCATCATCATCATCCTCAAGCAGCCATGGGCTACGGAGGTCCAACCAGACCACGCAGTTTAATTCTCCAAGCATATCTGTCCTGAGCTACATCTGCTGCATCCGGCCACTGCACACCAATTCTAACAAGGTCCTGTTTGACATTGTCTGCCCACCGCATCCTAGGTCTCCCCCTCCTTCTGAGGCCTCTAGGCACACTGTTCATAACCCTATTCGCCAATCTATAATTATCCATACGGGCAACATGGCCAAACCAGCAGAGTCTCTCTCTGCACAATATGCTGCTTAAAGGAGGTTGCAGACTCCTTTGCCTAACCTCATCATTAGTTACAAAGTTAAACCACCTAATACCCAAGATACTGCGTAAGCATCTAGAATCAAAAGCATCTAGTTTCCTGTTATCTTGTTTACACAGCGTCCAAGTTTCACTACCATAACTAACCCTAGAAAGAACCAAACTATTATACAGTCTAATTTTAGTCTTTAGGTGTATATGCCTATTTCTCCACAATCTCCATAAATTTTTAAAAGTCCCTGCAGCAATACCCATTCGTCTGTTAATCTCATGCCACACATCACCAGTATCAGTTACATAGCTCCCAAGGTAATTAAACTGTGACACCTGCTCAAGACTGCAACCATTCAAATTAACTGAATCACAACCTGCCTGACCAATTTTCATCACTTTAGTTTTCTCTCTGTTTATAACCAAACCTACTCTACTACCAGTCTCATCAACAGCTCGAATGAAAGAGTTCATCTCATCAACATCATTTGCCAAAAGGGCTAAATCATCAGCATAATCTAAATCAGAAATTTTCGTATCTCCAGCCCATTTAAGCCCAAAATCTTTTCCTCGAAGCGAATTTCGCATAACGTAATCAATAACCAAACTAAAGAGAAAAGGAGACAAAATGCACCCTTGTTGAACACCAGACGTAATGCTAAACCAATTGCTACAAGACTTACCAACTCTCACACATGACTCAGTGTTATTATAGAGAGCTTTCATTATGTTAACTAACTTGTCAGGTATACCATATGATCTCACAATCAACCACAAATTATGACAATCAACAGAGTCGAAGGCCTTTTTGAAATCAACAAAGCTAGCAACCAAAGGTTTCTGAAACTCTAAACATTTCTCAAGAATCTGTCTAAGTGAAAATATCTGATCCACACATCCCCTACCACTTCTGAATCCACATTGCTCATCACGCAATTGACTGTCAACCAGATTCTTAATTCTATTAAGCACAATCATGCAAAGAACTTTAGCTGGAACAGAGAGTAGGCTGATACCCCTATAGTTATCACAAGAACTGCGATCACCTTTTTTGAAAATAGGGATAATAATAGCTCTGGTAAAATCTTTAGGAACCATGCCTTTATCATAAAAGTTATTCAAAATTTCAGTCATCCAAGTGGTAACCGAAACATTCCCAGCTCTGAGCATTTCTGTAGTAATTTCATCTACCCCTGGGGATTTATGAAGTTTAAGTTTAGAGATAGCCAAACTAACTTCAGATTGTGTTATAGGGCCAACATTAAAGCTGCCAATGCATCTATCATCATTGCAAACAATGGGAGTAGAACTAACCACATTGTTTAGAACATCACTGAAATGCTCAGCCCACCTAGCCATGACAGAATCCTCACCTTCTATAACCTTACCTTGTTTATCCTTCAATCCCTGTATGCCTGTCCGTTTTCTACCACATAAAACATTAACTATCTGGTACAGCTCTCTGCTGTTGTGCTGCTTAACTGCTTCCTCAGCTTTGTCAGCCAAGCTATAAAGCCAAAGATTTTTATCAGTAGCTAACTGATCCTTTACACGTTTATTAAGCTCTCTGTAATCTTTTCTATTAGGACTAATAGGGTACTGATTAAGGACATTCCTGCAGTTCCTTCTTTCTGAAATAAGCTCAATTGCCTTATCACTTAAATAATTATGCCTCCTCTGCTCCTTTTTTCCTAAAAGAGTACTGTTAGTTTCCAAAAAAGCCTGTTTAAAATGGCCCCATTCTTCCTCAATTTCAGTATTAAGCAAACCATGACTGTCATAATGACTAAGTAACCTATCATGGTAAGCTTTAGCTATAACTGGGTCTTTCAGAGCTTCAGTATTAAAGGTAAATTTTTTAACCCTAGCACAACACTTTTTAAGTTTAAGTTGCAAGACACTTTTAACAAGGTAATGGTCAGATCCAATTTCCGCTCCCCTATATGCCCTGGTATTTCTAACAGAACTAGCCCATTTGCTGTTAATTAATATATAATCAATCATATTCCTATGCAGCCCATCAGGTGAAACCCATGTGTATTTATGTATGTCGCGGTGTTTGTAATATGTGTTAGTTATTCTGAAACCATTGAGTTTACTTACCTGTAGGAGACGTTGCCCATTGCCATTGCAGCTACCAATACCAAAAGGGCCTATCACCCCTCCCCAAAGATCAGAGTCAGTACCAACTTTGGCATTGAAGTCACCAAGAACAAGGGTAATATCTCCTTTCTTGACAGAATTCAAAATATCCTGAAGTTGTCCGTAAAACCTATCCTTCTCATCCTCATCAGCATCCTCTGTGGGGGCATAACAGCAGATAACATTCAAGTCTTTAATGCTTGTCTGAAATTTTGCTGTAAGAAACCTTTCATTAATGCACTCATATCCTAGAAGAGCATCACTAGCATGTCTGCTGAGCAGCAGACCCACGCCTTGGTGATGCTTTCCATCCTCCCTCCCTGTAAAGAGAAATTTAAAGTTATTTTTAAGTATCTCACCTTTACCTGTCCATCTGGTCTCTTGCAAGCCTAGAATATCTAGGTTATAGCGCTGGAATTCCTGCATGAGGACATCAAGAGAATAATCTCTATGTAATGTCCTCACGTTCCACGTTCCTGCAGAGAGAAAATGATTAGTAGGATTTTTAAAGAAATTAGGTTTATTGAAATTGGTAGGGCCAACAATATCAAACAGCCCCCTGATCGCAGGCATGGGGCAAAGACCCGTTCCTCCTCCGCTAAAGGCTGAAGTCACCGATGCTGGTAGGAACTTCAGGCACCACCTTTTCAAGTGGATTTTTCAAGAGCCACATGGCCTGCCTGAGAAGCATTACTCCAGTTTAGGCTTGACGATGCCCAACTAGCAAAGTAAGGTTCAGGTACCTGCGATGGCTTCTGATTAGGATTATCCACCAGCTGATATAAGGTATCCCATGCCTCTGTTCACTTAGAGCTGGCAACCCAGAAGCAAACAGAAAACACAGTGGCAGACTCTCCCTCAACAGAGGCCCACCAGTGCAGCAAGCCCAGGATCCATAATCAAACTCAAATCCATAAACAAGTCCAGTCTGGTAGGTATAAATGGTCAGCACCAGGACCCTGTGAAGTTGACCACTCCTCAGCAGGGTTGAAAAAAAAGAAAAAAGTGGCCATAGATGACCAGATCAGTAGGCCATACTGAACTGGCAGCCCTCCCCTTCCGTTCCCTTCCAAAAGAGAATATCTCTTTTGAAAGGTACTAACAGCCTGCACCACGAGAAGGCAGGGTCGGACATTAGGTGCTAGACCTGGCCGGTTCTGTGCATCATCACTAGGGATTGGTACACAGCTCTCCTTCCAGTTTACACCTAGCTACCATTTACCTCAACAAAAATTTTCGGCTTAAGCTGCCGTTAAATCTACAACTAGTACATACAACTATTGAGCTCAAAAAATTACTATCTTTGACAATCATACAAAATTTATCCACAAATATATATATACTATCTTTAAATACTGGCGAGTCCCTGTTCGCTGCGCCACTTCTTTTATGTGCTCTGTAACACTCCAAAACAAATGCAAAATACTTTAAGTTTTATGCTCCGGATAGCTTGGACGGGCGCCAGGCAATAATTAACAAATTGCCAAAAGTAGAATAAGTTGATTTAGGGTTCAAATACCAGCGAGCGTTCATAAGTAAGAATCAAAAAATGATTGTCAACTAATAAGAATTAATGTAAAAAAGATCCTTAATTAGCGTTGCTCAAGATAAAAAAAACTACAGACTCAAAAGTTTTATAACAAAACAAAATAGATTTATTTCCAAAATAATTAACTCACCAAGACATCAATGAAAAAACATAACTCTTGTGCTACACGCACGGTGCTTGGTGCTACGCACCTTACTACATCTCTCTCCTTCTCTCTCTCTCTACTTCTCTCTCTGTGACTCGCAGGTCACGGTTTTTGACAATGAGCCGGCGCATGCCGGGAAAGACATTTGCATACTATGACGAACGACGCAAGCTATGACGCAAGAGGGGCGTGTCCTTGGCACGCGCTTTAACGGTTATGGTCGGAAGTTCGGAGTTGCGCGTACGCAACTCCTAGAAACTTGAAAACGAGTGCTGTGATGCCGAAAAGGAAATAAAAATCCCCAAAATGATAAATATAACGTAAATTAAACAAAACTGGTTAAGGTAAAGCAAAAGTGAACGGTGGGGCATCACAATGTGATCAGTTTTAAAAGTGACCATTTAAATTAGTTTATTTATAAATTCTGCTCTAAATATATTATGTTCATCACTCATTTATTGTTTTCATTGGATAAACTGCTTAATTGAAGGTATTCATAAATGAGCATCACACACAGTTGCAAAACCTGTTTGAGGAGCATTTCCCTCCAAACAATGAAAACTTAAATTGATTAAGAAACCCATTTATTGACTCTCCAAGCAGGAAACTTCCCAATCAAAGAATAGAAATAATTGATAGACATTGCAAGTGATTCAACTTTTAAACAAAAATTTCCTACTATTTCTCTTTAATGCTTTTGGGCCAGTGTAACTGAAGATTTCAAGGACTTGAAATTCAACTAATCTGAGATTTCATGATGCCCTGTTAAAAAATTGCTGGCATTTCCAACCACTTACCTATGTGAATAAAGATATTTGGAATATAGTGTGACAAAAAGCAAATGCAGAAATAAACTGGATGCTGTGACAGATCTCAAATTGTTCTCTATTATGTTGTAAGATGCATATTTGCAGTACCACTAGTCCAGATGGAAATATGCCTAAATGTGAATTTCCAACTGAACAGCTAAACCATTCAATTACTGGAGGCCTTGTACAGACCAGCCAAAAAATTGCATTTCAAATACCACTTTTACAATTCAGTAACACCTAAAATAAGTTCCTAACTAAAGTAAGATTTTATTTTATTTTGTTTTTTCCTGATTAATATGACCTCCATACTTCAAATGAGAAAGCAAAAATAGCACTGAAGCTCTCATTTTCCTGGACTATCCAAGTCCAGGAAAATGTTATCCCTCACAAGTTCAATTTACAAAACAGTTTACTTACTTTGGAAGTATATGGACAAAAGATTAATTTTTCCTAATCTAGAGAAGTATATGGAAGTTTTTTTAGATCTAGTGAATAATAAAAAAACTCTGTAATTTGAATTTGCTTTTTTTTTTTCATTTATTTCAGATAGGCATTTATTTCCACACACATTATAAAATAATTATTTTTCTAGGTTAATCTATAATTGTTTTATATTTCTTGAATTTGAACCTGTTGGAATATGCATGCAAAATGATATTTTTTACTCTCTACTTAATATATTTACCATCTTTCATGAGTAGTTGATTCAACAGTCCTAATAAGTCAGTATATTCTTCATTTCCTTTCAGTTATTGAAAATGCTGGAGTTTTACTTTATTACTAATAAGTTAGATGTATAATTTTTTTAAGGTTAGCATAATTTTTAAACAAAGCACAGCAATAACGGAGAGGTTTTCTCAGCATTTTCTAGTTTTGCACACAGATACAAATGCTTGTATAAGGATATGCTTGCTAAGTATACTTCAATAACCTTAAGTCAGGCATGTCAAACATGCGGCCCGCCAGGAACTGTTCTGCGGCCTGCCAAGATTGATAACCAATACGTTTATTTAACTTTTGACAACACTGGATTCTTTAATTAAAATTATAAGTACGTACACGGTACATGAATTAAATAAACGTATTTCAGAAAACATTTCCATTTATATATAAGGGAAACTATTGCGCATAAATGTATATGTCGGAGCCCTATCGTAGAATTGCTCATATCATGAAATGCCTGATCATTTCATGAAATAGTGGCATTTCATGATATGATCAATTCTACGATCGGGCTCCGACATGTATACACATGTCTCGAGGTCATTCAAATGTACGTACTTTGTACATGGCAATGAGTCACGAAATGCCAGTAGAGTCAGAAGCTATTCGTTAGCAGTCAGTGAACGAATACTGCGTTCTAGTCTAGTTTGCACATAACAATTTTCATCTGTTTTTTTTTGTTTTGCGGCCCACGATTTAATATATAATACTTAATATGGCCCTCGGTGGTTAACGAGTTTGACATGCCTGCCTTAAGTTCAAGAAATATAAATTATAATAATGATTCTGTTGTATTTTTTCAGGGATACCTGTGTATGTTTTTCTGGTTTATTAGCTGCTCTTATAATAGTACATAAAAGTAGAATTTTTAAAAGCATTCCTATATTGCACCATTTCATATTTAAGGAATTATAGAGTATTTGCAAAGTAATTATGCACCTCTATAAGTGGCATGTGTGCAATAAAAGGTAAATCCAAGTGACCTTGACATTTGTGAGCAGCAACCTCCATCTCCTGCCTGGGATGTGTCTGTTTTTGTGTTGGGTTAGTTGTTACTGAAATAAGAATCTAATCAGCTGTCTGTGGTGTTGTCAGCCAAGGAAATGGGTGATTTTGGTGAAGAGAAGTTTTAATAATGGTGTTAATATACTGAAGGTAAGATGAGAGTATATTGAATGATTTCCTGAAAGTGATATTTTGCATCATAACGGTTTCATGCAGTAGGATTGGGGACTTTCTGCTGTGATTCCATTCTTTACTCCTTCATTGGGCTTGGAAAGGCCACCATCTTGTCAGAAGGAATGACATTGAGCTGTGTCCCCATGTGTGGGGGAGCCATACCCTGTGCACATTACAGAATATGCTGTATGGCCTTGACAGGAGCCTACCATCTGTCGCCCAATAGCTGTCCAGTGAGTCCCCTTCCCCAGTCTTTTCTGAGTCTTTGGGGTCCTTGTGAACATGGTCATTTAGCCCATTGTGCACAAAAAAGTGCCACTCAAAAGGTGAAACAACCCAAACGCTTCATTGGACAGTTCAATGAAGATGAACTAAGCAGTATATATTTTCGACAAGACAATGCCACTCTGCATACTGCTAAAGTCTCCATGTGACTGCTCCATTGCATGTTTGGTGACAGACTCATTTCAAAAGCTATTTACTCTCCCTGTTCCCTGATCTCACACCTCAGTGCTTTTTTCTCTGTGAATCAATGAAAACTTATGTTTATAGAGATAATCCCCACAACTCCAAGAGCTGGGATAAGCCATTATGAACTTCACCAATTATCACTGTGGATGACTTGACTCATGACTGGGAACATGCAAAGGCACAAGGATGCCTGTTTGCATGTATGTGGGCACCATTCTTAGCATCTTTTGTAATGGTTTGTATGGTACATATTTCTTTTTTTGTCGTGTTACATTTTAAATGAAAGTTATATAGGATCACATGCCATTATAGAGGTGCACAATGACTTTATGCACACTCTATATTTCATAAATGACTTTACTTTTAATAAAGTATATCTTATGTATTTTAAGAATCATATCTAAAGCCAACTAGCCAACTCTCATCTAAAACAAGTGAAGGATTGATACACGAGGATTTCCAGCGCTTCTCACGAAGACCTAGTGATAGTGCAACCAGTGTAATTCCAAAAGGATCTTCAGACTTACGCCATGCTGGAAATTCACGTACTGTGCCACGTAGAGCTGCAAGAAGCTTTATGGAATATGGTGATCATAGACTAAAAAAATCAGAATTAAGTCACAGCCTTGGACATCTTGAAGTTGAAAGAAATGATGATGCAGATGCTTTGAGCAGAGAAATGGTTCCTCTTACACCACATCCTACAGTATGTGAAGTTAATTCTGCAGTTGAACATACTCAAAGGAAAACAGTTAAGCAGAGTGTAAAGGTGAGAAATATTATAATAGTATAAAATCATTCTGTGGTTTATTACAAATTAGTTTTAAAGACTTGCACTTTTAATTGATTAAATATAACAGTAGGGTTAAGACAGTCCACAAAACAGTTCTAAATTATACATTAAAATATTATAAGATATTTGCCAAATTAATAAAGTTCACATGTTATCTTTGATGAAAGCAAAACTCGTTTGGTCTGATTTTGATGATGGTGTACATTATAATATATTAGATAATAGCTTACCCAGTAACCAGTATTAGATAATAGCTTACCCAGTTACCAGTACCAGTGTTGAGCTTTGAAAGGCTGCCATCTGTCAGATATGACATTAAACTGTGACCCCATTTGCAGGAGAGTCACACCCTGTGCATGTTAAACAAAATGCTGGATAACGATGGAAAGCTTCTGTCTCTTAACAGCTGTCTAGTAAATTCCCTTTGCCATCCTTTTCTGAGCCTTTCAGGTACTTGTGACCTGGTCATTTATCCCATAAAGAACCCAGGCCCACCATGCCTGCACTGAGATTTTCTCTGTTAACCCATTCTGCCCTTAATGAGAAAAGGAAGAGTACTGATCTTGGGAAGACCATGGGCTGTGGGGCAAGATAGTTTTTTTGGGGGGCCCACAAGTTTTCAATATCAGTAATTTTGTATACTTCTAAGTTGTCATTTACATTATATTCCTTGTTTGAACAGTTTTTTTTTTAATTTCATTGATCTAAAACCAATTATGGTTTAACTACATATAAATATGTAACATTTATGACAAGGAATTTATTGCAAAATTCCTTGTCATTATCCACAAGCAGCCATGGGCAACACAGGTCCACCAATTGCCCAGTTTAGTTCTCAAGCATATCTGTCCTGAGCTACATTTGCTGCTTCTGGCCACTACATCAATTCTTACAAGGTCCTGTTTGACATTGATTGCCCACCTCATCCTAGGTCTCTCCCTCTTTCTGAGGCCTTTAGGCACACTATTCATTACCCAATTCGCTAATCTATAATTATGCATATAGGCAACATGGCCAAGCCAGCGAGGGGTGGGGATGGCTCAGTCGGTAGCGCGCCAGGCTTGTAATCTGTAGTTCCCAGGTTCGAGTCCCAGCTGGGTCAGCGTTGAAATTTATCTCTGCAAAACTCCCCGCCCTGCTCATAGTCAGTAAGGGACACCGATGGGCTTGGAAAGGCAGCCGTCTGTCAGATGGGACGTTAAGCCATGTCCCCATGTGCGGGAGAGCCATACCCTGTGCATGTTAAAGAACACACTTAATGGCCTTGACGGGAGGCTAACACCTGTCTCCCAACAGCTGTTCCAGTGGGTCCCCTCTCCCAACTTTCTCTGAGCCTTCAGGGTCTTTGTGACCTGGCCATTTAGCCCATTGTGTGCAAAAAAGTGTCGCTCAGAGGTAAAACAACCCAGCCAAACCAACGAAGTCTCTCTCTGCACAATATGCTGCTTAAAGGAGGTTGCTAACTCCTTTGCCTAACTTCATCATTACTTACAAAGTTGAACCATCTAATGCCCAAGATACTGCATAAGCATCTAGAATCAAAAGCATCAAGTTTCCTGTTATCTTGTTTACAAAGCGTCTAAGTTTCACTACCATAACTAACCCTAAAAAGAAATAAACTATACATACAAAATCCTCATGAGCTATGGAGGTCCAACCAGACTGTGTAATTTTCCTCTCCAAACATGTTTGTTCTGAGCTACTGCTGCTGCATTTGGCCAGTCTAGGCCAATTCTAGCAAGGTCCTGTTTAACATTGTCTACCCATCGCTTCCTAGGTCTTCCCCTTTTTCTGAAACTCTTAGACACACTGTTAATAATCCTGTTATTAGCAAACAAATGCCCAAGATATTGTGTAAGCATCTAGAATCAAAAGCATCGAGTTTCTTGTTATCCTGCTTACAAAAGGTGTGTGTTACCTATTTTTCTTCACTCTCCATAGATTCTTTAAAGTCCCTGGGGCAATCCCTCTTCTTCCATTTATCTCATGCCACACATCATCAGTTTTTGTTAGCTCCCAAGATAATTAAACTGAGACACTTGCTCAAGACTGCAGCCATTCAAAGCAACTGAAGCACTATCTGCCTGACCAATTTTCATCACTCCGATTTTTCTCTGTTTATCTCCAAATCTACTATATTACCATTCTCATGAACAGCCCTAATGAAAGAATTCATCTCATCAACATCTTAGCCAACAGGGTTAAATCATCTGCATAATCTAAATCAGAAATTTTGAAATCTCTAGACCATTTAAAGCCAAAATCTTTCCCTTACAAAGAATTTCACATAAAATAATCAATAACCAAACTAAAGAGAAGAAACAAAATGCACCCTTCTCAAACACCAGAAGAAATGCTAAACCTATTGCTACAAGTGTTAATCAACTTTCACACACCACTCAATTTTATTATAGAGAGTTTTCATTACGTTAACTAACTTATCTGGTATGTCATATAATCTCACAATCAACCACAAATTATGACGATCAACAGAGTCAAAGGTCTTTTTGAAATCAGCAAAGCTAGTAACCACAGGTTTCTGAATATCGAAACATTTCTCAAGAATCTGCCTGAGTGAAAAATCTGATCTACATATCACCTACCACTTCAGAACCCACACTCCTCATCATGCAATAGTCCATCAACCAGATGCTTAATTCTATTAAGCACAATCATGCAAAGAACTTTGCTTGGAATAGAAAGTAGGCTAATATCCCTATAGTTGTCACAAGAACTGCCATTACCTTTTTTAAAAAAAAAAAATAGCGATAATAATATATCTGGCAAAATCCTTAGGAACAATGCCTTTATTAATAAGATATTCAAAATTTCAATTATCCATGTGGTACTGAAACAGTCCTTGCTCTAATCATTTTAATAGTAATTTCATCTATCTCTGGAGAGTTATGCAGTTTAAGTTTAGAAATAGCCATAATAACTTCAGAGTGTTATATAGGGCCAACATTAAAATTAGTAATGCATCTATCATCATTACAAACAATGGGAGTAGAACTACCACATTGTTTAGAACCTAACTGAAATGCTAAGCCAAAGCCATGACAGCATTCACACCTTCTTAACTTACCTTGTTTATCTATCAGTCCCAGTATATCTTCCGTTTTTCTACCATACAAGACGTTAACAATCTTGTACAGCTCTCTGCTGTTGTGTATCTAACTGCTTCCTCAGCTTTGTCAGCTTGGATCAAATATATGTCTTCTATCACCCGCATGACCACTTCTAAGATCGTGTGGGATAAAGTCCAGAAGATGGGTGGTAACTACACGTCCCACTCGTTATCGATCCTGGAGTACAATGGGCAGGTAATTGCTGATCCCAAAGCATTTGCCGACACTCTGGAGGAGTCATTCTCCTCCATCTCTTCTTCTTCTTCTTACTCCCCCGAGTTTTTGGCTCAGAAGAGTAGGGCAGAATGCTCTCTGCTGTCCTTCCACTAGAATGGCCTGGAGTCTTACAACAGGCCATTCACAGCAGAGGAGGAAGCTCCTCTGCACACCTGTCGTGCATCTGCACACCTCTCGAGCATCTCAAGCCTCTGCACACCTCTCGTGCATCTGCTGTCAGGCTGGACAATGTCCATTAGGCCATGCTCCAACATCTCTCACCATCGAGTAAGGATCTGCTGCTCAATTTTTTCAATCACATTTTTCTCAAGGAGCAGTTTTTGGACTCCTGGCCAGAGGCCATCATCTTAACCTTCCCGACGCCAGGAAAGGATTCCAAGATTCCTTCCAGTTATCGTCCCATTACGTTGACGAGCTGCTTGTGCAAATTGTTGGAAAGAATGGTAAATGCCAGACTCATCTGGTATTTAGAACACCACAACCTTCTTTCCAACACCCAGTGTGGCTTTCGCAAGCAACGGTCAACTCTTGACTATCTGATATGCCTCAAATCAGCTATCAGAAATTCATTTTTACCCAGAGAGCACCTGGTGTCAGTTTTCTTCAACATCGAAAAAGCATACGATGCGGCTTAGAGATTCGGCATTCTTCGTGACCTCCATAGCTTTGACTTGAGAGGTCACATGCCGATCTTCATCTCCAACTTCTTATTGGCACGTTCTTTTTGTGTCCGTGATGGCAATACTCTGTCGTGGCCTTTCCCCCAAGAACAGGGGTGCCACAAGGCTCTGTTCTGAGTGTTACGCTTTTTGCTGTCAAGATTAATTCTATTACTAGACAACATCTTCCATCAGTAGGCAATGCCCTCCATGTTGATGACTTTAGCATCTTTTGCTCTTTGTCCAGCATGAGGGTCATTGAAAGACAACTGCAAATTGCCCTGAAAAATCTTCCGGTTTGGGCGATGGCAAATGGGTTTCGGTTCTCCCCACAGAAGACTGCTTGTGTGTCTTTTGCCACAAGCAATCTTGATCTGGATTCCGAGCTATGGCTTGGGGGTAATATCATTCAAGTTGTGGCAGAGAACAATTTTCTCGATCTCATATTCGATCAGAAATTGACCTTTTTACCACATATACATCATCTCAGGTCCAAGTGCACGTGGACATTGAATATCGTCAAGGTCCTCTCCTCCCGTTCTTGGGGGGTGGACCGATGTTCTGTGCTCTGCCTCTACCATGCACTTGTCTAATCAAAACTGAACTACGGATCCCAGGTGTACGACTCTGCCCAGGATTCAGTAGTGAAGGTGCTGGACCCCCTTCATCATCGGGCCCTCCGTGTTTGCACAGGAGCCTTCCGCAACTCACCGGTCCTGAGTCTATATGTTGAGGCCGACGAACCATCTATATCTCTTCGCCATCAGCAGTTGTCAAATATGCATCTAAAATGTGATCCCTGCCTAGCCATCCCACTTGGGACTGTGTTTTCAGTCCGAAGTGGGAAATGCTTTACACAAATATGCCGACTGCCATTCGTCCATTTGGTTTGCGAGTCCGAGGCTACCTCTGAGACATCAACACCAGTCTCGATAGCATTGCACAGTCGACAGCTGAGCCACTTCCACCATGGCTCGCTGTTTCCCTTTCATGTGATTTTTCCCTGTGCAGGATGGGGAAGACCTTTACACCCAACTGTGTGTACCGGCAACTCTTTGCTAGCCATCGTGCTGAGTACCTGAACTTCTTGCCTGTCTTCACAGATGACTCGAAGTCTGGCACATCAGTGAGATCGCCATGGTCTGCTGTGATGTAATCATTGCAGACCATGGCAATCATTGCAGCCAGGTCATTGCAGCCATGGTCTGCTGTGATGTAATCATTGCAGACCAGGTCATTGCAGCCATGGTCTGCTGGGATGTAATCATTGCAGACCAGATCCCACTGCAGTGTTCGATCTTCACTGCAGAGTTTCACGCTATCAGTGTCGCCTTGGACCACCTGGCAGCTAAGCATCATTGTCTCTATGTGCTTTACATCAACTCGCTTAGCTCATTGCAGGCTTTGATCTCAGTGAGGCATTGGCCTCACCCAGTTCTTTCTAAGATCCGCCAGCAGCTACATCGTCTGGCAGCCACAACCACCATCCATTTTTGTTGGGTGCCCGGTCACGTCGTAATCAGGGACAATGATTTGGCAGATGCTGCTGCCAGGTCAGCCACACCCCTATTCAACTCTCCATTGTTGTCGGTTCCATATCTGGATTTCCGGCAGTGTTTTACCATCGAGCTCTGGGCACAGTAGCAGAAATCTTGGTCAGAACAGCTTATGAACAAGCTCTTTGAGATCAAACCTATCGTCAAACCATGGCAGTTATGTTATTGCAGGAATCGCAAGGAGGAAGTTGTACTTGCTCTGCTCCTCTTAGGTCATTTGTTTATTATTCAATCATTTCTTCTTCAGGCGTACTATGAACCTAAATGCAAGTTTTGTGACACCATTTTGACTATCAAACATATTTTAATCAAATATCCTTGTTTTAACTTTGAACATCGCATGTTTTTTAGCTTTCACCATTTTACCTCCGAGCCCCTTACACTCGGACAACTTTTATCAGGTGAATCGATTTTAACTCCTCACTTTGAATTTTTATGTTTCTGTGGCCATTTTAACCTATTATAATCTTTTACCAATGTTTTTTCTACATGGGCCTTTACACCCATTGTTATTTTCTAGGTTTTATATTTCTTGACCTTTTACATATTCTATTTTTATTGGCTTTTGTGTTGTATTTTATCACCTTTACATTTTGTTTATAGCTTTGGTTGTGGATTTTCATGATTTTTATCTTTTTTACTACTTGTCTTGTCTGGTGCATTATGGCCTTTGTTGCCAATGTGCAATTAAAACCGAAACAGACAAACAATGCCTTGGATCATGTGGCAACAAAGCATCATCATCGATGTGTGCTTTACACTGACTCTCTTAGCTTTCTATAGGCTTTGATCTCAGTGAGGCATTGGTCTCCCCTGTTCTTTTCAAGATACACCAGCAGCTCCATCATCTGGCAGCCACTACCACCATCATCTGTTGGATGCCCAGTCATGTTGGGAACAGGAGCACTTGGCAGATGCTGCTGCCAAGTCTACCACACTCCTGTCTGGCTCCCCACTGCTAGTTCCATACTTGGACTTTTAGCAAGGTTTTTCCATTGTGCTCTGAGCACAGTGTCAATGGTCTTGGTCTGAAGAGATTGGTAACTAAATCTTTGAGATCGAGCCTATTATCAAACTGTGGCAGCCATGTTTTCAAAGGAATTGGAAGTAGGAAGTTGTACTTGTCAGCTTTGCTTAGGTCATTTGTTTTATAACACATTCTTCTATGGCTGGATGACGACTTAATTGCAATTTTTGTGACACCATTTTACCATCAAGCACATTTTAATAGAATGTATCACTTTTAACCTTGAACAACGTTTTTATTTTACTTTTCATGATTTTTGCATCTGAGCCCCTTATACTCAGACATCTTTTATCTGACATTAACCATTTAGCCCATTATATGCAAAAAATGTGTCGTTCAGAGGTAAAACAACCCAATCCTTTTATGTGTTGTGTTGTTTTTAACTTTGGTTGTGGTTTCTGTGACTTCTATCATTTTATTTAACCTCATTTGGCAAAACATAGCCTTTGTTCCTCTTGTGCCATTAAACTCCAACCAACCAACAGGAAAAATAATATTAATTCCACAAGTTATGTTTACTTAAAAGTAATTGAGATCTGTAGAATTTTAAATAAGAAGATATATATATATACAGTACTGTGCAAATTAGTTGGGACAAGTGAAGGAATGCTAAGTCCCTTCCGCTGCAGAGTCTAAACTGCTGCGAGTCTAAACTTGTTCGTAAACTTCTGCTGCAAGTCTAAACTTGTGCATGCAACTTCCAGGCCACAGACAATTCACCACATTGAAGGAATGATGGACAGCAAAATGTAGATAGGCGTTCTGGAGGCGAAAATGGTCCCAACACTGCAGAAGCTGTTTCCTAATGGCGATGGGGTATTTCAACAGGATCTGGCTCTATGCCACAATTCTAAGCTTGCTAAAAGCTTCTTTACCCAGCAACATTTGAAGGTATTGGAGTAGCCAGGAAATTCACCCGATCTAAACCCCATTGAAAATTTGTGGGCCATTATTAAAGCACACACATCTAAGATGGATTGCACAACATAAACCAAAATGATAGAAAGTGTCATAAAAGTGTGGTACCACGACCCTGAAGTGAAGGAGATGTGTGGAAAGCTAGTGGCATCAATGGTTGAGAGGGTGAAAGAAGTAATTAAAGCTAAGGGGTGGGTCACATTCACTATTAACTACACTATTAAACAAATAAATATTTTAGTTGTGTCTTTGTTTACTGCATTTTTCTATTGTCCCAACTAATTTGCACAGTACTGTATGTATTTTGATTATATTAAAGAAAAAAAAATTTGGATTGCATGCATAAAAAATTATCTATCATATTAAAATCGCAATTTTTTTTCAATGCAACTATGAAATTCCAAAGATTTTTTTAAATCTGTAATGCATTGCTTTAAAGCCAAATTACAGCACACCTAAAAATACGTAAACCCCTAAGCAATCATTTGGTATACTTTTGCTGTTGGATCAACCTTCACTACATCACATTAGCTAAACACATTCAATTATTACATTTTTTTTGTTTTGTTTTATCAAACAAACAAAGCTATATGAATATTTCATATTTGTCTGATGAATTAAGTAAACTACTAAATAGTTTTTAACTATTTAAAGAACAAAAACTACAGAATCAAATAATCAGAACAGCATGTGAGGGGAAGAAGGTTGCAGTATCCCCTATCTTTAAAGAAAAAAAAAACTGGAATTAAGGAGATAAAAAATTGTAAATATATTAGTATATTTTAAAATAGAGCAAAAAAAAATTTCTAGAGCAGAAGAAAAAAATGCATATGTTGCAACATTCAGAGAGAATACTTTAAAAAAAACTATTCTAGTCTATCTTGTTAATTAAATGTCTTGTTGTTTAAAATAAAAATAATCGTAATAATTGTAAATGTAAATAATAATTTGTAAATGTCAATGTAATGCATTGTAAAATGTAAATAATCGTAAATAGTTGTAAATGTCTATCTTGTTGTTTAAAATAGAGCAAAAAAAAATTTCTAGAGCAGAAGAAAAAATGCATATGTTGCAACATTCAGAGAGAATACTTTAAAAAAAAAACTATTCTAGTCTATCTTGTTTAAATCCAGTTACTTGCCTCCCACCCCACCCTCACCCCCAATTAGCCTTACCCTTTTTTATTTCTAGAATCATGCCTGGAGATAACTGAGTAATTATATAATTTTTATATTTTCATGGTAAGTTGCACAGCCATTAATATCAATTGCAGTCAATGACCCTAGCATAATTTATGCTAGATAATAATGTTATATCTTTTAATTAGTAATGTAATATATGCTTTTACAGCAGAGAATTGCTGTCAGAAATATTTATTCAATATTTAAAGTGTTGTGAAAAGTAAAACTGAAGTGTCTATAAAATTATTGATTAGTTAATAATATTGCTATTAATACATTTTTTTATTCAATCTGTAACAGAAGCACTCCTACATACATTTGTATTGTAGTTGAATAATTATAATAATATCAACTGGATATGTTGTAAGTAATTCAGTATTAAAATTTTCAATATTGAAATATATTCCAAGAAGATATTGTCATCAATTCTTGAGCTAGTCAGAATGTATTTTTTCACATTTTGAGAGTGAATGGATAGGTAGTGTTATAGAGTTCGATGGTCAGACACTCACTTTTTTTTTTTAAACACATATGTCCAAGTTATGAAATTAATTGTAGATAATTTATTTATTACAGTTATAACATCTGAATACTATTTGCTACATATAAAAATGTTATTTTTGTCATTATGCATGTGTGATAGGTTAGTAAGAATATAAGATATGGAAAAGGATTCAGCTAAGCTAGGTAAAAAATTTCGAATATGAGCTTATGAGAGTTGTCCATCTGCAGTAGAATGCTTCGGTAGTTGTTCAAGATAGATTATTTAAAAAATAAAACTACGTAGGCTAATGTACATCCATCATAACTATTATAATTTCAGGTTTTTATGTGTACATATATGTACACTGCACAACATTAAAATTGCCCCACCCAGTAGGAGCGGGGATAGGGATTAAATGTAGCACACACATAGCAATACATATTGGCATAACATGATTTAATTTGCAGCCACTTACAGTGGTTAGAAGATGAGATAATGCAGCACTATGTGACTGCCTCAGTAGGTAGATGCACTGCCATGAATGGCAATACAGGCAGCAATGCAACGTGGCATGAAGTCATACAGTTGACAGATTAGGTCCTGAGGAATTGCACACCAAGCAGCATTGACTTGCTCCCATAATTCATCTAGATTCTGTGCCGGCCAATGAGAGGATTACACACATCATTCAATGTGGTTTCACAGATTTTTTATTGGGGATAAATCTGGAGATTGTGCTGGCCATGGCAATACTCGAACATCTTGCAAACATTGTCTGGAGACCCTAGCAGTGTGTACACAGGTGTTGTCATGCTAGAAAAAGGGCTGCTGCATGCCTCCCAGGAACAGTAACAAAATGGGCTGCAGAACTGCGCCAATGTATTGTGCAGCTGTCAATGTTCCCGTGATCTGGACAAGAGGTGACCTACTGTGATATCCAATAGCACCCCATACCATTATGCCTGGCTGACAGGTAGTGTGCCAGTCATGAACAAAAGCTGGATCCGTCCTCTTGCCAGGTTGTCACCATACATGGACCCATCAATCGTCATCACCCAGACAGAAGTGGGATTCATCACTAAACATAACAGTGTTCCATTTGTGACCCCAGTTTGCACGACTTCGGCACCAAACCAAATGAGCACTGCAATGATTTGCAGTCAATGGCAGTCGACATAATGGTTGCCTAGAGTGCAAGTGTGCCTCATGCAACCTTCGGTGTACCTTTTGGGTCGTTATGGAGACATCCATGGCTGCTGACATAGCCCATCGAATATTGTCTGCAGTGCTCTGTGGTGATGAATGAGCATGTTGAACAATGCGCCTATCAAGCTGTGCTAACATCTGTCAGACAGCATCACTCCCTCTGTAACACATGATAGAACCTTCATTTCGCCACTGTTGCCAACAGTGGTGAAATGAAGGTTCTAGCATGTGTCCGACTGTTTGTGCATCCCGATGAACATGGGCAGTGACACGACATGTAGTTCTTCCACCTTCACATAGGCCTATAATTCTTCCTCTCTCAAAAGCATTCAAATGGCGATAAACCTGCCAACGGCATGTACAGGCATTTTCGGCCTTGCTGAACTATTTTCAAGCAGAACCACTTAATCTCAACCGTTCGCATGACTTCCACCTGCATAAATGCAATACCATCTCTGTTCCTTCTTGCTCCTTTTATCTCTTGAGCCACACACATCATTGGCTCCGGATTATCATCATTTGCATATCTCAACTGCACACACCCACCCTTCTATTTACATATTTTTATGACATATGCTTCTGGGTGGGGCACTTTAAATGTCGAACAGTGTATATAGCTATGCACCTCTTTGCTTGTATATAAAACAGTCATTTGCTATCATTTATATATATAACTTTCTTATAAGGACAGAGAAGGAGAACTGCGAAGACTTCAAGTTGAAGTTTCGGAGCTTCAGTCTATGTGTGATTATTGTTGGCAGAGAATGACACGTCATTTAGACAAACTCCAAGAGTGTATGGTACATCAAAGATTGCAGCATGAGGATGAAATGCTGTTAGCATTAGCAGGTTTGAAACGAGTAAGTTTCATTTGTATTTTACAAATACAGAAATTATGGTTTATTTTATGATGCTAATGAAATGTTTTTGTAATACTGTGCACATAGTTTCAAGAAAAAAAAATGGCTTGAGCCAAATAGAATATGAACCCTTGCCCTATTAATGGCCTGTCCAGTGCTCTACTGAAACTACAGGTCACGAAGAAATTTTTCTTTAACTAGGGCTATTAATAGTATACCATATAGTAAGTATATATGTAGAATTAATCAGAAATAATGAAATTTTGAAATTATTCTTTTAAATTATAATGAAACTTTTATTAATTGAACAAGAGTAATGGGAAGAAATTTTGACCTGTAAAAATTAAAATCTTAAAAGAATGCCTTTACTGTAATTAAAGTAATATAATTATTAATAATAAATAATTTTTTATAATAATTTTATTACAGTAAAATAATTTGTAAATAAGAGTAAGAATTCCCACCATGTCTGCAATAATTTTTTTCAGATGTTTTTCAGATGAAAAATTTTCCACTAAACCCCTTTCTATTTTTATTTACCCTGTTCTCAGTGATAAAGGGATACCAATGGGCTTGGAAAGGCTGTTGACTGTCAGATAGGTTGTTAAGCCATAACTCTATGTGCAGGAGAACCATACCCTGTGCACATTAAAGAACATGGTATGAACTCAATGGGAGGCTACCATCTGTCTCCTAACAGCTGTCTAGTGGATTACCTTCCTGTAACCAACTCTGAGCCATTGGCATTCTTGTGACCTTGCCATTTGCCCATATGTGCACAAAAAGGCTGCTTAGATGAAAAGAAACCCAAAACTGTCTCATTTAATGACAAAGCAGTCTGATCTAAAAACAAATTAAGGGTGGGATCAAGCTGAAATGTACTTCTTATGTAATTTTCCTTCGAGTTTAGTGGTCTCTGTTTTTTTTGTTTTTTTTCAAAATATATGTAACTTATATGCTTAATATTTTTTGTCTCCATTACAGTTAGTAACATTTTCAAGGGGGGACATGGCTCTCTTCCATTTCCATCCCACCTGTTTCTCTATATTGGACTCTGCAATAAGGTTATATGCTTAACTGTATATTAACATTTAACTGGATGTGTGTGTCGTTTTTCTGCTGAGGTTCTGCCATCCTCACAGATCTTCTACTATGGCATATAAACTGACAGGCTCCTCTCAGACCTCTGTGGCAAGCAGCTGCTTGAGGGGGTATTTATTTTATTATTTTTATTATATAATGAAAACACTTCAGCTTTGCAGCAACAATGAAATGAATATAGTAAAATCTTTAAAATAGCAAAAGATGTGTACATTCCAAATCACAGATATGTGTGAGATTGTTTAGAATGGATATTTGTGTATTCTCCTTTAATTGTTAAAGTTTATCATTGAATGGTTACTTTAACAATTCAATGTTAACTTATATATCATCAACAATTTATATATCATCAACACTTAACCAATGATTCAAAAATCCTTTGACTTGTAAAAAAGTAGTTCATTATATGAGCAGGCTATTGCTTTCATAACAGTGGGGGAGAGTATTGTTTAAGAGAATGTTCACCATTGACAGTTGAACTTAATCATTCTGTAACCTTTTCCATACTGGTCAAGAGAAAGTGCCTTAACAGTACTTTCTGATGAACACAGTTGATAGGTCAGCATGGGCAAAAATACTCAACATCTTCAGGAAAGATTACTACCCAATTAATACAATCACGGTGTTTTAATCCTTACAGTGCCAAGCATGAAAAACTGAATTTTACAGGTGGCTAGCTTTTTTTTTTTTCAAACTGTAGTTGGTCAAATTAAAAAAGGGAACTTTAGAACATTTTTGCTAAATAACTAATGAAACGAAATAAGGCATGTTATATACCAAACAAACAGCATTTAACTCTGGATTTTATATAAATAAAACATTTAACAAAAATGAAAATAGTATTAACCTTTACCATATCGCAGCCCAATGAATCGCTTTCATCTTTCCCATTCTAGTGGTTGGAGAGCGAAACTTCACTTCCGTAGGTACATGGTTGTGAAAAAAAATTTTCAAATAGAAATCTAAGTTTTTTTCAATTATTTTTAATTAAATATCAAAAATAGCATTTAAATCTATATCAATTTTTACCTGTTGATTCCACTTGAAAAAAATTATCATAAAGTTTAAAAATAAATCTATTTGAGTCGGATGCACATGGTCAGTCACCATAAACACAGTCAAGTAGCGCCGATTCAGTTCATGCCTTTATTCTGCTTTCCTGTATTTAGATTACCGATTGGTTGTATTTTCCTCTCTTTTCTGCTATTTATAGCTCTACTAGAATTGTAATTTCTAAACTTTTAATGTAACGATATTGATTTTTTTTTACTACCGGAAATTGCGTTATCCAGGAACTACACTCATCAGCTTTCAATCAATATTTTAGCAGACTTTCGGTTTTAAAGACGTTATTTATTTTAATGCTTCTAAAAAATTTTTTATTCTGTCTCAAATGAATGCTGCAGTTATAAACAATAATTAATTAGATATGATCGAAAGTGAAACTGCTAGAGATATTATAATGTCAGCAATCAGAACAAGCATTTGGATTGCTCTGAGCACGATTTTTAAATGGCAGAACTTTATTTATCAGTACTTTTAATTGCATTTAAAACATATAAATAAATTAAGGTCAGGAAATTGCAATTTTTAACCAAAATAATTTCTGTCAGAATTTTGGAATTAAACTTTTCTGTAGCAGTTATGCAACTTCATAATAAAGCAACTCATTGTCAAATTCAGTGCATTAATTATACTTTAAATGCTTTGAAACATTTTTTTAATTTTTTTTTCACAGTTCTTTATCACTTTGCTGATATATTTATCATTTATTATTTAAATTATCTAGTTTTTGAAGTAAAATTATTTTTTATGACACTGCTTTACTTAGGCTTAGAGTTTGCCGACATCAAAAGTCTAAGAATATGCATTGTGCATTATATGCATAAATGACTAAATAATTTAGGAAATACTAAATAAATGAAAGATTTAAGAAATAATCAAAATATTATGAACTCTTTATATTAGAATAATAAAATAATGTAGGGTAAAAATATGTTTTTGAAATTTTACTAAAGGTAAATTGGAAAAAAAATACCATCAAATTTTGTAATGTTTTTAAAAAATATGCATAAAAAATTTAACTTACCTTTTTTTTTCTTTGAATTTTTGCCATTTCATTTAAAGCACAATTAAATGCCCTTTCTTTTGATATATAACATGACATATTTCCGTACATTAGTTACTTCAGGACGAGGTTCTAAAGTTGTTTATTTTATTTTCTGAAAACACTTTAAAATAAATCTGGCCACCACAGTGAGTGACACTATAGAAAAGCAATATAAATATTTCTAAAAGTAGGAATGTGAAAACAATTTATAATTTCCTGCTTGTATCTGGCTACAATTTGAACCCAGACTACTATGAAAACCCAGGCTACAAATTAAATTAAACCTATCCAAGACCTGCACAATTATTATGGGAATTTATCCAATTAATTTATGAACATATGATTAAATAATATATATATATATCACAGGACATTGAAATACCATATACATAATTATATCACAGGATATTTGAAGGTTGGTAGGGGACTCAAAACAAATTGATGATCTGGTTGACAGTCTCACAAATTCTGGGGCATCTGACATCCATATCTGAGACCTGACCACTATTTGTAAATTCTGCACTACTACCCTGCTACAATTTAAGTACATTCTAATATTACACTCTGTTCTGAATCAGAAAAGATTAAACATTTCTCTCACTCATAATCAAAATCAACAAAATATTTCTAGAAAATATTGCAATTTTCTTGATCAGCTTTATCTGAAACATCCATTTAAAGATTTTGTAAAAATATTTTAATTACAGTTTCTAAAAGATAAATAAGAAATTAGTAAAAAAAAATTCTAAAAACTCTCCAAAACTTCTCCAATGTATAGTATGTGCAGAACGCAAGGCAAAGTGAAGACTTCCTTTGGACTGAACTTATTATCTAAAAGATTCAAACTAAAGCCAGTTATTCATCACTACTTACCAATCACGTGTTAAAAAACAGTATTGATTTTTTTTCCCTTTGTATTTGGTCTGCTTGTCTGTAAATGGTAACTAGGTAGTCACGGGCAGGAGAGCTATGCACCAGTCCCCTGTGATGATGCATAGAACCTGCCAGGCCTAGCATCTAATATCTGACCCCACCTTCTCGTGGTACAGGCCATTAGTACCTTTCAAAAGAGATACTCTCTTGTAGAAGGGAATATAAGGGGACAGCTGACAGATCAGTGTGGCCTACTGATCTGGACAACTATGGCTACTTTTCTTTTTTTTCTACCCTGCTGAGGAGTGGTCAACCACACAGAGTTCTGGTGCTGACCATATAAACTTACTAGACCAGGCTGTATTAAAGCTCTGAGCTTGATTATGTCCTGAATTTACTGCACTGGTGGGCTTCTATGGAGAGAGAATCTCCCACTGTGTTTTCTGTTGTTTGTGGGTTGATAGCCCCAAGTGAATAGATTCACAGGATATGTTTTATCAGCTGGTGGATAATCCTGAGCAGAGATCATCACAGGCACCTCAACTCTTGCTTCCATGGTCATCATCAAATATACATTGGAGGAAGTCTTCCAGTGTAGATGGCTTCAACCTTTAGTAGTGAGGCAATGGGTCTTTGCCCCATGCATGTGATTAGGGAGCTGTTTAATATTGTCAGCATTTCCTCTTGCAATAAAAATAATTTCTTTAAACGTCCCACTAACCATTTTCTCTCCATAATAATTTGGAATGTGAGGACTCTGCACACAGATTGTGATTTTCTCTTAATGCCCTCACATAAGAATTCCACCGTTATAACCTGGATATTCTCGGCTTGGAAGAGACCAGATGGACAGATAAAGGTCAGATTCTTAAAAATAATCTTAAATTTCTCTTTTCAGGTAGGAAGATAACAAGCATTTTGAAGGCATAAGTCTGCTTCTCAGCAGTCATGCTAGTGATGCTCTTCTGGGATACGAGTGCATTAATGAAAGGTTTCTTACAGCAAAATTTCAGACAAGCATTAAAGACTTGAATCTTATCTACTGTTATGCCCCCACTGAGGATGCCAATGGTGATGAAAAGGATAAGTTTTATAGACAACTTCTGGTATTTTGAATTCTGTCAAGAAAGGAGATATTACCTTTGTTCTAGGTGATTTCAATGCCAAAGTTGGTACTCACTCTGAACTTTGGGGAGGGGTGATAGGCCCTTTTGGTATTGGTAGTTGCAATGACAATGGGCAACGTATCCTACAGGTAAGTAAACTCAATGGTTTCAGAATGACTAAGACTTATTACAAACACCGCGACATATATAAATACACATGGGTTTCACCTGATGGTCTGCCTAAGAATATGATTAATTATACATAAGAAAATGATTGATTATATATTAATTAACAGCAATGGACACATTCTGTTAGGAATGCCAGGTCATATAGAGGAGCAGAAATTGGATTTAACCATTACCTTTGTTAAAAGTGTCTTGCAACTTAAACTTAAGAAGTGTTATGCCAAGGCTAAAAAATTTATCTTTAACAATGAAGCTCTGAAAGACCCAGTTATAGCTAAAGCTTACCATGATAGGTTACTTAGTCATTATGTCAGTCATGGTTGGCTTACTAGTGAAGTTGAGGAAGAATGGGACCGTTTTAAACAGGCTTTTCTTGAAACTTACAGTACTCTTTTAGGAAAAAAGGAGCAGAGGAGGCAAATTTATTTGTGTGATAAGGCACTTGAGCTTATTTCAGAAAGAAAGAACTGCAGGAATGCCCTTAATCAGTATCTTACTAGTCCTAATAGAAAGCATTACAGAGAGCATAATAAACATGTAAAGAATCAATTAGCTGCTGATAAGAATCTTTGGCTTGATGGCTTGGCTGACAAAGCTGATGAAGCAGTTAGACAGCACAAGAGCAGAGAGCTATACCAGATAGTTAATGTTTTGTGTGGTAGAAAACGGACAGGTATACAGGGATTGAAGAATAAACAAGGTAAAATTATAGAAGGTAAGGATTCTGTCATGGCTGGTGTGCTGAACATTTCAGTGATGTTCTAAATAATATGGTTAGTTCTACTCCCATTGTTTGTAAAGATGATAGATTCATTACTGACTTTAATTTGGCCCTATAACACAGTCTGAAGTTATTTTGGCTATTTCTAAACTTAAACTACATAAATTCCCAGGGGTAGATGAAATTTCTACCGAAATGCTTAGAGCTGTGAATGTTTTGGTTACCACATGGATGACCGAAATTTTGAATATTTTTTATGATAAAGGTATGGTTTCTAAGGATTTTACCAGAGCTACTATTATCCCTATTCTTTTAAAAAAAAAAGATCACAAGTCTTGTGGTAACTATAGGGGCATCAGTCTATTTTCTGTTCTGGGTAAAGTTCTTTGCATGATTATGTTTAATAGAATTAGAAATCTGGTTGACAGGCATTTGCATGATGAGCAATGTGGATTCAGAAGTAGTAGGGGATGTGTAGTTCAGATATTTTTACTCAGGCAGATTCTTAATGTAATGATAGCTCTCCATAATAACAATGAGTCATGTGTGAGAAGTAAGGCTTGTAACAATTGGTTTAGCATTGCTTCTTATGTTCAACAAGGGTGCATTTTGTCTCCTTTTCTATTTAGTTAGGTTATTGATTATGTAATGTGAACTTCACTGCAAGGGAAAGAATTCGGCCTTAAAATGGTCTGGAGATACGAAAATTTATGATTTAGATTATGCTCATGATTTAGCCCTTTTGGCAAATGATGTTGATGAGATGTTAGATCTTTTATTTGAGCTGTTGATGAAACTGTTAGTACAGTAGGTTTGATGATAAAGAGAGAGAAAACTAAAGTGAAGAAAATTGGTCTGGCAGACTATGTTTCAGTTAATCTCAATGGCTGCACTCTTGAGAACGTTTCTCAGTTTAATTTTCTTGGGAGCTATGTAACAAATACTGGTGATGTGCAGCATGAGATTAACAAATGAATAGGGATTACTGCTGGGACTTTTAATAATGTATGGAGAGTGTGGAGAAATAGGCGTATACACCTAAAGATTAAAATTAGACTGTATAATAGTTTGGTTCTTTCTGGGGTTAGTTATGGAAATGAAAGCTTGATCCTTTGTAAACAAGATAACAAGAAACTTGAAGCTTTTGATTCTAGATGCTTATGCAGTATCTTGGGTATTAGGTGGTTTAACTTTTTAAGTCATCAAGAGGTTAGGCAATGGAGTCAGCAACCTCCTCTGAGCAGTATATTGTGCAGAGAGAGACTCTGTTGGTTTGATCATGTTACCATTGTATGGATAATTATAAATTTGTGAATAGGGTTATGAACTATATGCCTGAAGTCCTCAGAAAGAGGGGGGGGGGGGCCTAGGATGCGATGGGCAGACAATGTCAAACAGGACCTTGTTAGAATTGGTGTTCAGTGGTCAGATGCAACTGATGTAACTCAGGACAGATATGCTTGGAGAAGTAAATTGCACATTCTGGTTGGACCTCTGTAGCCCATGCTTCTTGAGGATGATGATGATAATGTATTTGTTTCATAAATTATATCCAATAAGTTATAAAAATAATTTAGAAACATTAAAAAGTTGTAAATCACAAAATGTACTAAAATGACAAAAAAATATTGCTGTACTTTAAAAAATTGTTGAAATCCTCCACAAAAGAAATACTTTTTTTCAGTGTTTGACTTCATTTAACTGAAAACACAGATAGGGTGGATCTAACAAACAAGTTAATTCTTTGTAAGCTAGCACAGATGTCTTGAGTTGATAGTTAAAATTTGAATATATCCCATGGTAATAGCATGATCTGGACTGAATGGCAGTTTGAAGGATCACAAAGGTTTATTACTTTCTACACAAGTGAGGAATAAACTAAAAAATTAGCATTATTTTGGATCTCTGAAATGTCTGCTTTTTAACATATACCTAATATTCCAAAACAGTATGTTTCCTGTTTGCTTGGGGGTTTACATGACCCTCTGGGTTAAGGTCAGCCCTTTTGGCTCAGCCTTTTCTTCCCCATTATGGGGAATTTCTGTTCTATACAAGTTTCAAACTGTATGAGATATCTAGGGGTAGGTGTTGGCTCAGTCAGTAGCTCACCAGGCTTATAATTTGTAGTTCCCAAGTTTGAGTCCTATCTGGGCCAACATTGAGATTTATCTTCACTAAACCTTCACCCTGACCTCGATCAGATAGGGGAGACAGTAAGTTTGGAAAGGCTGCTGTCTGCCAGATGGGACACAAAACCATGGCCCAATGTACTAGAGAGCCATATCCTATTCACATTAAAGAACCCGCTGGATGACCTTGATGGGAAGCTACCATTTGTCCCCTTCCCCCAACTTCCCTGATCCTTTGAGTTCTTATGACTTGACCATTTAACCCATTATATACAAAAAAGTGCCACTCAGAGATAAAAACAACCTGACAAAGTATGAGATATCCTGTGGCTTGTCCAAAGGAAGTTTATCCTAAACATCAATGAAGTGAAATAATTATAAAAGGCAGTGGCAGCTCATGACTAAAAGTTTTGGTGGGGCACTTTGAGTAGCACAGGCAGGGCTTGGATGTAGAAACAAAAAATGGGTGAATGCCTGATATTGAATTGAACCAAATCAAACTGAAAAGATGTTCCCTAATAAGTATAATCCTTTTTTTTTTCAGCTATTCTAAAAGCACATTATTTAACAAAAAAATTTTTGAAAATTCAGAAAGGCATTCTTTTCCTTTCTACTTTAATTGAGTATTTTGCCCCTCTGTAGCATGTAGCATAATTATGATTTTTTGAAGTACCAGGATAAATGATCCCATAACCTTCTCCATCTGAGGGTATCTAAAAAGTGGCATGAGTCACAAAGAACAAGACAAAAATCACCAAAAGGTGAGTCCCAATGGGCAGAAAAACAATGATAAATATGGTAGATCAAAATACTAGACCAAAAAGGTTTCCTGGTTGAAAACTAATGGTCTAGCCCTTTTGAATCTGTTCATAGGATCATGATCAAACTTTGAAATTTTAATAATGAATTCATGAGGATTTGTGTCCATAGCATCTAAGAATTTCTCAGAGATCTGTTTTATATGAGTGTAAATATGTCGGATGCCTAAATCCCTATGAATTTGTTGTTCACAAACCATGAGGCATTTACGACCTATCTCAAGATCTTTGCCCCTCTGCTGTAATAACTGTCAATATATAGATACTTTTACTTTCCATTTTAGAGAATTAAAAAAAAACTATTCATGAAATATATAAGGTTTGTTTTTTGACTCCATTCTGATTATAAACTAATATTTACTGTTACTCATAGTAATAATTTGCAATGATAATTACTCATAGTAAATTATTACTTAAACTGTTGTCTATTTTGGCTATATTTAATTTGCAATATTGATTTATTTTGTATATTATTACATATATTTTATATATGGGTAGTAACTTATTTTTACATGTTATTAATTTATTTTACAATGATTCTAAAAAAGTGATATAGTAATAAAATGAATTATAAAAAAAAGACTGAAGAAGAAAAGAACTATTATGAAAGTGGCTAGTATCAAACCAAGCACCTTTGAGTCGTCGTCATCATCGTCATCATCATCATCAAGCAGCCATGGGCTACGGAGGTCCAACAAGACCGTGCAATTTAGTTCTCCAAGCAAATCTATCCTGAGCTATATCTACTGCATCTGGCCACTGCACACCAATTCTAACAAGGTCCTGTTTGACATTGTCTGCCCACCGCATCCTAGGTCTCCCCTTCTTTCTGAGGCCTTTAGGCACACTGTTCATAACCCTATTCGCCAATCTATAATTATTCATACAGGCAACATGGCCAAACCAACGGAGTCTCTCTCTGCACAATGTACTGCTTAAAGGAGGTTGCAAACTACTTTGCCTAACCTCATCATTAGTTACAAAGTTGAACCACCTAATGCCCAAGATACTGCATAAGCATCTGGAATCAAAAGCATCTAGTTTCCTGTTATCTTGTTTACAAAGTGTCCAAGTTCCACTACCATAACTAACCCTAGAAAGAATCAAACTATTATACAGCCTAATTTTAGTCTTTAGATGTATACGCCTATTTCTCCACACTCTCCATAGATTCTTAAAAGTCCCGGCAGCAATCCCTATTCGTCTGTTAATCTCATGCCGCACATCAGCATTATCTGTTACATAGCTCCCAAGATAATTAAACTGTGACACCTGCTCAAGACTGCAACCATTCAGGTTAACTGAATCACAGCCTGCCTGACCAATTTTCATCACTTTAGTTTTCTCTCTGTTTATAACCAAACCTACTCTACTACCAGTCTCATCAACAGCTCGAATGAAAGAGTTCATCTCATCAACATCATTTGCCAAAAGGGCTAAATCATCAGCATAATCTAAATCAGAAATTTTCGTATCTCCAGCCCATTTAAGGCCAAAATCTTTCCCTTGAAGTGAATTTCGCATAACTTAATCAATATCCAAACTAAAGAGAAAGGAGACAAAATGCACCCTTGTCGAACACCAGAAGTAATGCTAAACCAATTGCTACAAGCCTTACCAACTCTCACACACGACTCAGTGTTATTATAGAGAGCTTTCATTATGTTAACTAACTTGTCTGGTATACCATATGATCTCACAATCAACCACAAATTATGACGATCAACAGAGTCGAAAGCCTTTTTGAAATCAACGAAGCTAGCAACCAAAGGTTTCTGAAACTCTAAATATTTCTCAAGAATCTGCCTAAGTGAAAATATCTGATCCACACATCCCCTACCACTTCTGAATCCACATTCCTCATCACACAATTGACTGTCAATCAGATTCTTAATTCTATTAAGCACAATCATGGAAAGAACTTTACCTGGAACAGAGAGTAGGCTAATACCCCTATAGTTATCACAAGAACTGCGATCACCTTTTTTGAAAATAGGGATAACAATAGCTGTGGTAAAATCCTTAGGAACCATGCCTTTATCATAAAAGATATTCAGAATTTCAGTCATCCAAGTGGTAACCGAAACATTTCCAGCTCTAAGCATTTCTGCAGTAATTTCATCTACCCCTGGGGATTTATGAAGTTTAAGTTTAGAAACAGCCAAAATAACTTCAGATTGTGTTATAGGGCCAACATTAAAGCCACCAATGCATCTATCATCATTGCAAACAATGGGAATAGAACTAACCGCATTGTTTAGAATATCACTGAAATGCTCAGCCCACTTAGCTATGACAGAATCCTCACCTTCTATAACCTTACCTTGTTTATCCTTCAATCCCTGTATTCCTGTCCGTTTTCTACCAGACAAAACATTAACTATCTGGTACAGCTCTTTGCTGTTGTGCTGTCTAACTGCTTCCTCGGCTTTGTCAGCCAAACCATCAAGCCAAAGATTCTTATCAGCAGCTAACTGATCTTTTAAACGTTTATTAAGTTCTCTGTAATGCTTTCTATTAGGACTAGTAGGGTATTGATTAAGGACATTCCTGCAGTTCTTTCTTTCTGAAATGAGCTCAAGTGCCTTATCACGCAGATAATTCTGTCTCTTCTGCTCCTTTTTTCCTAAAAGAGTACTGTTAGGGTTCAAAAAAGCTTGTTTAAAATGATCCCATTCTTCCTCAACTTCAGTAGTAAGCATACCATGACTGTCGTAATGACTAAGTAACCTATCATGGTAAGCTTTGGCTATAACTGGGTCTTTCAGAGCTTCAGTATTAAAAGCAAATTTTTTAACCCTAGCACAACACTTTTTAAGTTTAAGTTGCAAAACACTTTTAACAAGGTAATGGTCAGATCCAATTTCAGCTCTCCTATATGCCCTGGTATTTCTAACAGAACTAGCCCATTTGCTGTTAATTAATATATAATCAATCATATTCCTATGCAGCCCATCAGGTAAAACCCATGTGTACTTATGCATGTCGCGGTGTTTGTAATATGTGTTAGTTATTCTGAAACCATTGAGTTTACTTACCTGTAGGAGACGTTGCCCATTGCCATTGCAGCTACCAATACCAAAAGGGCCAATCACCCCTCCCCAAAGGTCAGAGTCAGTACCAACTTTTGCCAACATCTGTCACCAAGAACAAGGGTAATATCTCCTTTCTTGACAGAATTCAAAATATCCTGAAGTTGTTCATAAAACCTATCCTTCTCATCCTCATCGGCATCCTCAGTGGGGGCATAACAGCAGATAACATTCAGGTCTTTAACGCTTGTCTGAAATTTTGCTGTAAGAAACCTTTCATTAATGCACTCATATCCTAGAAGAGCATCACTAGCGTGTCTGCTGAGAAGCAGACCCACGCCTTGGTGATGCTTATTGTCGTCCCTCCCTGAAAAGAGAAATTTAAGATTATTTTTAAGAATCTGACCTTTATCTGTCCATCTGGTCTCTTGCAAGCCGAGGATATCTAAATTATAATGGTGGAATTCTTGTGTGAGGACATCAAGAGAAAAAGCTCTGTGCAGAGTCCTCACATTCCAACTACCACCTATGGAGAGAAAATGGTTAGTAGGATGTTTAAAGAAACTATGTTTATTGAGAGAGGGAATGCCGACAATATCAAACAGCCCCCTAATCGCAGATATGGGGCAAAGACCCGTTCCCCCACCACTAAAGGCTGAATCCATCTACACTGGAAGACTTCCTCCAATGTAGAATTTGACGATGCCAATAGAAGCAAAGAGTTCAGGTGCCTGCGATGACCTCTGCTCAGGATTATCCACCAGCTGATAAACATATCCTGCGAATCTATTCACTTGGGGCTGTCAACCCACAAACAAACAGAAAACACAGCGGAAGATTTTCCCTCCACAGAAGCCCACAAGTGCAGCAAAATCAGGATCCATAATCAAGCTCAGAGCCATATATTTGTCCAGTCCAGTGGGTTTATATGGTCAGCACCAGGACCCTGTGTGGTTGACCACTCCTCAGCAGGGTAGAAAAAAAAAAGTAGTCATAGTTGTCCAGATCAGTAGGCCACACTAATCTGGCAGCCCTCCCCTTCCGTTCACTTCCACAAGAGAGTATCTCTTTTGAAAGGTACTAACGGTCTGCACCACGAGAAGGCGGGGTCGGACATTAGGTGCTGGGCCTGGCCGGTTCTATGCATCATCACAGGGGATTGGTGCATAGCTCTCCTTCCAGTGATTACCTAGCTACCATTGAAGCTGAATGAGCTAGGTATTGCTGACAAAACATGTTGTTAAGATGCATTATTCATATTACATTGTAAATCAGATGTTCAACCCATTTTATATTTTGATATCTAATGTTATTAAATTATTCATATATAAAAATTCCTCCATGGCAAAATAAAGAGTTGGCAACCCACTTCAAGTTCAGTTCAAATACATCTTGCCAGGAAAGTTTAGGCATGCTGTGTGTGGCACAGTGAAACAAAGATTTTCGTTAAGTAACAAGATCTACGGCTGTTGACTGCATTGATTGAATCAGTCAATTAAGTGTCACAGTCTATTCTGAACCAGTGACTCACCTCCCGCAGTTCATTACTATTGTATTTCAGCCCATGCCCATTTTTGTAATCACTATAATAATGTTAAGATTCTGATTGGTGTCCATAATGTAAAATTTTGCATTGTATAAACCAAAGCAGGTGATATAGCACAATTTCACAAAGTGAATGCTATGATTTTCTACATAATATGGCAAATAATGATTACAAAATAAATGAAACGTAGTTTAAAATTTTTATTTAAAAAAATTAAATTTCTTTTGTCATATTAATTGCCCTATTTAGTATTTTTGGCCACATGTGCAGGCTTAGTGAATCACTATTCCACAGTTTTGGCAGCACAAGTTTCAATGATATGGATTTTAACAAGGTTTAACATGTCCTGTATTTCTTTTGGCCTAACCATTTAAGTCATTTTTACAACTAAAACAGACTGCTATTTCAACATAAGTATGCAGTTGCTGTGCTTGATTGATACAAACACAACATGCATAGTGCTGTCACTAATGTGCATTTAATATGGCATGAACATACAGTGAACTTTAACACCTCAGTGGGAATACACCTGTATCCATCCTTAAACAACAATTTTGTGGATATCCCTTTTTGTATACCACAATTTATCTCAATAGCATCATTATAGATGCCACCAAACCATGATGGAGGAAGGAGAAAGTCAAAGAGAGAGTCAATATCAAGGTAGTATTTAATTTGTTTGAAACATTGTGAGTGAAGTACCCATCTTTTATTTGGCATTAAAAATTTGCAAAGGGCTTTCACTGATTTTTTTATTCCCTACACTGACAACCTGAGTAGTCTGAAGGGTGCATGGATGACTAGCTTGTTATGACCATCTTATCTTTTATCCTTTGATATCATTGAAAGAGTAAGAACTTCATGAAAAACTCCCAAGAAGTTGGACACCTGAGTATTAAAATTTCTGAACTTGAAGCTAGGAAATCACCATAATATGACAATTTGCCCAATATGAGATTCCTAAAATTAACATACTTGGCTTTCCAAATTTTGTGATGACTCCTAGGATTATTGAATTTTTTCAATTTGGTTAAAAGCTTGATAAACAAACTGATAACTGATACCCACTGATGCAATGTTTTAAAAACATGTCGTCTATATTCTTGACTTTATGCAAAGTAATAATAGTTTTACATTTCACTTTGTTGTTTCACTCTAAGTAACCAGGGGTGGTTCATCCATTAGGCCACCTGGACACTGCCCCACCAAAAATAATCACAAGAAATAATAAACAAATTCAAATTTAGTAATCATTGTTTATCATATCTAAAAAATTGCATCATTTTTATATTCTTTTGTAAGTATTATTTGCCATGTTATGTAGACAATCACAGCATTCACTTTGTGAATCAGTGATATGTCATCTGTTTTAGTTTATACCATATGAATTTATCCATTACACCCTCCATCTGGAATCTCAGCATTATCTAATTATAGGAATTACAAACTGTGCCTGTCCTGAAATGCAATAGTGATGACCTGCAGCAGGTAAATCTCTATTTTAGAATGGTCTATGACACTTGATTGGCTAAACTAATTTCGATGATAAATAGTTTAAATCAATATAATCACAATTTCCCTGTTAAAATATCTTAAATGCCTTCAAATTAAGTTCATATGCTTAAGAGATTAGCTTTACTAACTCAATCATTGTACTATACAACATGGAATAGAGATATCGTATCATGAATATGGCATACTATTACTTTAATGAAAAATTGGGAAGGAGATTTAATGCACTCCGCATATTATTTGATGTATGGGTAGTCCATCATGGCATGCCACAAGGAAAGCTTCCTTTAAGTGTATCATCGTGAAATGATTGTGCCTGTGATGAGTCAGTTGACTGCTAGTCATAAAGACGCTCATGTCATTTAGATGTTATTTGAAGGCTGGTTGGGTTGTTTTACCTCTGAGTGGCACTTTTTTGCACACCATGGGCTAAATGGCCAGGTCACATGGACCTCGAAGGCTCAGAGAAGGTTGGGGGAGGGGACCCACTGGAACAGCTGTTGGGAGACAGATGGTAGCCTCCCGTCAAGGCCATCCAGCGTGTTCTTTAACGTGCACAGGGTATGGCTCTCCCGCACACGGGGCCATGGTTTAACATCCCATCCGACGGACGGCGACCTTTCCAAGCCCATCGGTGTCCCCTACTGACCTTGGGCAAAGCGGGGAATTTTGCGGAGATAAATCTCGACGCTGACCCAGCTGGGACTCGAACCTGGGAACTACAGATTACGAGCCTGGCGCGCTACTGACTGATCCACCCCCGCCCCTTGAAGGCTGGTACACCCAACTCTAAGATCTTTTCGGTGATGTCATTAGTGGAGAATCACAGTCCTTGTTGCTGCTTAGATGTGGTGAACCTTTGAAGTATCCAGATATTTAACATTTCAATGGATGATGGTGCATATATAGTAAATTGTTACTTGATATAATTCAATTTTAAAGGCATCTAAATGTTTTAAACAAATATTCTACCAACAATGCTTAGTTCAGTTCAATGTCATTTGACTTGCAAACCAAAGATTTATACCAGCAATTGTCTTTCCGATTTTTTTCCACTTACCTTTTTACAATTTTATTTTACAATATTTATAATTATTATTATTAATATTTGATAGAAACATTTTTACATTAATAAGTTTATTATTTTCTATTGATCTAAATTCTTTCTGTACATGTTATTCTTATTTTTTTTTAATATCATTGTATTTCATGTATTTAATTTCAAATATATTGTCTGCATTTATAAATATATTAATTTTCATTACTGAGACACACATGAGATTACTCTTGTGAGCTTTTCACTATATTTATGTATGTAATTATGTATGTATCTAGGTATATAAAATAAATCTATGTATTCTAAGGTATATAAAATAAATCCATGTATTCTATGTAAATAAATATTATAGATTAATAATTATAACCAAAAAGCAGCTGTTCAAGTGGTAACTTATGACAAGTAATTCAGTTTGAAATAATTAAATAGAAATTTATAATCATAACAGAGTAAAAAAAATAGTAAACCTCTATATTACACATAATTTTCATGAAGAGTTTTTTTTAAAATGCTACTAGAACTGGGGAAAGAAATATGTATTTACTGATAATTATTTAACATAGAGGCAGATGTTGAAATGGAAAGGACAGGAATGCTTCTCCAAGAGTGTTTTTTCCCCCAAACACTTTCCATAAATAATGCATTTAGAGATTATAATAATAATAATACAATACAAATCCTAATGCAGCCATGGGGTTGCAGAGATCCTACCAGAATGCGATTCTGGCAAGCTCATGTTTGACATTGTCTGCCTATCGCATCCTAGGTATCCCACTTTTCCTGAAGCCTTTGGGAACACTGTTCATAATCCTATTTGCCAATCTGTAACTAGGCATCCAGGCAACATGGCTAAACCAACACAGTCTCTCTCTGCACAGAATACTGCTCAAAAGAGATTGCTGACTTCTTCTTCTAACCTCATAATTACATACAAATCAAACCACCTAATACCAAGATACTGCGTAAGCATCTAGAATCAAAGGCATCAAGTTTCCTCTTATCCTGCTTACAAAGGGTCCATGTTTCACTACTGTACCTAACCTTAGAAAGAACCAAACTATTATACAGACTGATTTTAGTCTTTAGGTGTACATGCCTATTTTTTCACATTCTCCATAGATTCTTAAAAGTCCCAAAGGTAATACCTATTATTCTATTTATCTCATACTGCATATCACCAATATCTGTTACATAGCTCCCAAAATAATTAAACTGAGACACTTGCTCAAGAGGGTGGCCACTCAAAGCAACTGAAGTACTATTTGCCTGACCAATTTTCATTACTTTAGTTTTTTCCCTGTTTATCATCAAACCTACTCTAATTACCAGTCTCATTAACAGCCCTAATGAAAGAATTCATCTCATCTACATCATTAGCCAACAGGGCCAAATGATCTGCATAATCTAAATCAGAAATCTTGAAATTTCTAGGCCATTTGATACTAAAATTTTCCTCTTTCATAGAATTCCATGTAACACAATAACCAAACTAAAGAGAAAAGGAGACAAAATGCACCTTTCTCTAACTCCACTAGAAATGCTAACCAATTGCTACAAGCCTTACCAACTCTCACACACGACTCCGTGTTATTATACAGAGTTTTCGTTACACTAACTAACTTGTCAGGTATTCCATATGATCTGACAATCAACCATAAATTATGTCAATCAACAGAGTCAAAAGCCTTTTTGAAATCTATAAACCAGAAAACCACAGGTTTCTGAAAATCTAAACATTTCTCAAGAACTGCCTAAGTGAAAATATTTGATCAATACATCATGTACCACTTCTGAAATCACACTGTTCATTATGCAGTTGTCCATCAACCAAATTGTTAATTCTATTAAGTATAATCAGACAAAGAACTTCACTTGGAACAGATATAATTATCACAAGAACTGCAATCACCTTTTTTAAAAATTGGGATAATAATATCTCTAGTAAAATCCTTAGTAACAACACCTTTATCATAAAAATATTCGAAATTTCGGTCAGCCATGTAACAACACAAATGTTCTCAGCTCTAAGGATTTCAGTGGTGATTTCATCCATCCCTGGAGATTTATCCAGTTTTAATGTATAGAAAGCTAAAGCGACTTTAGAATGTTCAAACTCGAAATTAATTGAAGCTGAAATATTTAATAATCAATACTGCTGTTATATTCATCCTAAACAATGTTTCAAAACTGACGCAAAGTGAAAACTTTATCCAAACTTTTAAGATTACATTTGTTTCAGGAAATGATTTGTTATAATTTTACAGTAAATTCTTACGAGTAGATTTTCTTTTAAATTTACTCTTAGATTATTAATTTCTTGTAATATTGGCTACTGATCTAAGGGACCTGGGTTCGAGCCCCGGGTAAGGCATGGATGTATGTGTCGTTTTTCTGCTGAGGTCCTGCCATCCTCTCAGACCTTCTACTATGGCATATAAACTGACAGGCTCCTGTCAGACCTCTGTGGCTAGCAACTGCTTGAGGGGGTATTTATTTATTTATTTTTATAATATTTTGCTACAAAAACTTAATTTAGAGTTGTGAAGATTCGAATACAGTTTTCACACAATATAAAAGTGGCTTAATATTTTTGATAATTAAGTGCAATTTAATCATTCTCAGAGCACTAAAGCAGGGAAAAATTTTTTGAAATTTAAATTCATAATTTGTGTAATATTACTCCATATTGAATATAACATGTTATATGTTATCTATAATATTAAATTATTGCATTAATTTCACTATTTATTAACAAAACTCTTAACATTACAATTTCTACATTCATTTATTTTGATACATTCGATTCTTCGTGGTTGTGAAAGAAAGAAAATATTTTTATATGAAATTGAAAGAAATATTCTTGATAATGACTGACTACCACTTCGTGTGCCTAGAGATGCATGAGGTGTAAATTCGACCCTGTCTTGAAAAATAAAAATAAATACCCCCTGAAGTAACTGCTTGTGACAGAAAGGAGGATGGTGGAACTTCAGCAGAAAAACAACACGAACATCCATGCCTTACCTGGATCTTGAACCCAGCTACCTTTTAACAATAGCCAAGCATGCTAACCAATCAGCTAAGGGGCAAAAATGCAAATGGGTGAAAATTGCAAAATATTAAATACATATAATTTTATTAATAATACTGGTTTTTCATTCATATAAAAATTGTTTTGGGTTTTGTACTATATACATAATAGAAATTTTTTTAACATTATCTACAAAATAGTGCTTTTGCACAGTAGTTCAATGTATTAAATTTATGTGATTTAGTTCAGGCTAAATTAAATGAGAATGAAATTAATTTTCTGTTAGTTCTGCTTTTTGGAAGTATGGAGCTTTTCAAAAAAATTTTTAACATTTTTATTAATACTAGTTAATAAACAAACAAATTTCCCTTCAAACAGTTGCTTGCCCCCAGAAATCCGACAGGAACCTATCAATACAATATGCCATAGAGAAGGTTTGTGAGAAAGGTGAGACCTTAGCAGAAAGAGAATAGTCATACATTATAGCCGGGGCTTGAACCTAGGTTCCTTAGGTTAGTAGCCAAGCATGCTAACCACCTGGCCATCGGAATGCCAATGAACAATTTGTTAAAAATAACTTTCCTCAATGACAGGGAGTTGCACTCTTAATCCCCACCTCTACTTCGCTACTGAATTGTATATATACTGATAAAATTTGTTTTAAAAACTATAAAACTACTTTCGCTCAAAGACTCGGAAACATCAAGTACTGGAATGCCATTCCTGTTCAATGAGTCGAAAATATCTAATAGTGGAACGGTGTTCCATTTCAGTGATTTGGAAACATAGAATACTGGAACGGCATTCCCGTTCAATGATTCAGAAGCAGAGAGTAGCAGAATCATGTTCAATTTAGCTGCAATAGTGCTTTTTTTTAATTGCTTCCCCTACTCAAAATGTCACACTTCACCACTGGGTACTAGGCCTGGTCTGTTCTATGCATCATCACTGGGATTGGTACACAGCTCTCCTTCTTGTTTATTCCTAGCTACCATATGCAGACCCTTTAGAGAACAGCTGAAAAGAACAAAAGTTATATATATATATACGTCATTCCAGTCAAATACAATTCAATATCAGTCATCTCCTTCCAAACATTTCCCTACTACCCTATTTTCTGACACCTATTTTCTATTATCTATATACCCTATTTTCTGACAGGGGCTAGACCCTGTCAGAAAATGACAGGGGCTGGAAGTAGGAAAAAAGTAAGCTGTGGCCCTTTGGATGGGATATTAAACCTAGTCAAAGTTCTGCACCAAAAATTTTAGTCATTTGTCACCACTGATAGTGATTATCCATTGATCAGCTGCGTATCTGTATACACTGTTAAGTGAGGGTTTATATGCCATGCAGTTTCCAGACCCAGCTTATGTAATTGCATATGATCAATCAAATAACAATATTTATAGCATGATTAAATAACAGCCTAATTATGACCTACACTAGCCTAGTGTAACGTTCCAAAGATTATTAACTTTTCAAGTTGGACCTTTTGTCTGATCCAAATTTATTCAAAATTCCAGATAGTTTTGTCGGACACCAGGCAATATTAACTTGCCAAATAAAGTTGAAATAGGGTTAGTTAAGTATTTGTCTAGTGTTACTTATTGAGTAAGAATTCAAGAAAGGATTGTCAAGTTTAATTAAAGTTTAAATCTAATCAAAAAATCAGTTTACATTGCTCAAGAGAAAAATGGCAAAAATTCAAAAGTTTCTAAAGCAAACAAAGTTTATTTCCAAAAAATTCAGACTCATCATCAACTGAATGAATACAAAAGTTGGAGTACTAACAACTCCTTATATCTATATAGCACATACTGATTCAACATATTTCAGCTCCTCCTAACAATCTACTAACAATTCCAATTCTACATCTCAACTTCCACTAACAGCATTCTCTCCACTAACTAACTCTATGGCCTAACGTCACTTAGTTATAACATGCTGCGTACAAATCCAGCACGTGTCTGTTGCATGCCGGGAAAACATTTGCATAATCTGACAATCGCACTAGCTATGATGCAAGAGGGGTTGTGGCATGCGCATTAACGGCTGACAATCAAAAGTTGGAGTTGTGCATGCGCAACTCTTACGGCTTGGAACGGCTTGGAAATAAGAATTGCAATCAGTCCAAATAAATAATCCTCAAAATGATAAATAAAACATAAATAAAGCAAAACTGGTTAAGGAAAAGTAAAAGGAATGGGTGGACCATCACACTAGTACATCTAGTCAAGATCTAAACAGCTTACTACGACCCAATGCAAAACATCAAGTTCTATGGCAGTTTCATGTTTTGTTTTACCAATGGACTGGGGGCTGGCTCAGTCAGTAATAGCTGGTTTGTAACCTAAAATTCTCAAGTTCTACTCCTAACTGTGCTTGTGTTGAGATATTCTTTGTTGACCCCACTCTATCCTCAGTAAGAAAAGAGGACACAAGCAAGCTTGGAATAGCTGCTGCCCATTGATTGGGACATTAAGCCATGGCCTCATGTGTAGGAGAGCTATATTTTGTGCGTCTCAACGGATGGTCTTGATGGGATGATTCCATCTGTCTTCTCAAAGCTGTCAAATGAGTCATATAATCCCTTGTAACCTGGCTTTTTCTCCCACTGTGGGAAAAAATGCTGCTCAGTGGTAAAACAATGCAACATTTGATTATTTTCATACCATCTTTAAAAAGATTTTAAAAAAAAGTAAGCAATCATGTGTTACAGGATTCTGTAGTGCAATTTATATTTATTTTGAATAAATGTAAATCATGAATATTTCTGTTAATATAGATAAATATTTATCTGTCTCATGCCAGCATTTAAAAAATAATGTATTTGCCAACATTTGAAATCTTTTTCTGTAGAAACTGCAGGATCCACTCTTTTTAACCAACCTTTACGATTTCTGAACATCTCTTGTCAAGTGTCAGTTTTTAAGCATGAGAAACCAAAGTGGCTGCATGAAGTGACTGGGGATGCCAGGCTCTCCTTTGTTTGATGATATGTGATATGAATAAATCTGTATTCACAGATTCTAGAGTGCAAATATATCAGTCAGACTTTTTAACAGAGAAAATCATCCACACACTCAAAAGGTAAATGGATAACAGATGAGAAGGGAAAAAAGCCCAAAGCAACTTCTCATCTGGGATGTCTTTTGATCTTGGAATGGCACTACCTTCCCCTGCACAAATAACTTTGATTGCTTCGTGACTCTGAATAATGGGCATTTCCATCATGTTTGGAAGGAAAAGCATAAAATACAAGCTTTTTTTTAAAACTTTCTCTAGCATGACAAGTTTTCTTTAAGTGCTATCTATAAGTGTAATCTGAAAGTAATATGATTTTTTGTTTAGGTTCGTGACATTCTTAAAGGGACTGTGAGCTTCTCACAAGAAGTAACAGATGATGAGGATTCGAACCTCGCCATACCAACTCAGGATCAAAACAAAAGAAGCAACAATAAAACTATAGACTCTGATCTTGCTTCAGAAAATTTTGATGGATTTGTGGTAGTGCGTCAAGAAATGTGTGATAGCAGTGCTCGTACTCTAGAGTGTGATCAGCAGAGTAAAGATATTAACAAAAATAGCAATGATATGTCAAAATGCAAAAGTATAATTGTAAATGATGCAAAAAAGGAATGTATTGCAACTGAATCTAACAATGTTGGGATTAGTTTAACAGTAGCACGAAGAGAACTTTGCAAATTCTTTTTAGGGTCATTAACACCTGGTGAAGATGATATTTCTACAGACTGCTCAGAAAGCTAATTTCTGATTCTGGAACAAAACATGGTATTATTTTGTATTATCTGATATCAATTATTGGTATCTGTTTTAAATTTAGATTTTGTTTATATCTGACTGCAGATATGAAATTTAAATTGTGAAGTTTAAAAATTTTCTGTGTGTAAATTTATTTTGTTGCTGGTTAACTAGACTATTTAATCACTTCTTTGATGATGCATATAATTTTTCCAAAGAATTGCAGCTTGATTTTATTTATCATATTGTCAGACAGTCAGTGTTAAATATAATTATATTTTGTTTTCAATTGTAGTTAATTCTTAGTGTCTCAAAGCAGGGAAGTCACTATAAATTAAAAATAATTATTATTTTTCCTAATGATTACTTATTATTTAATCTTAAATTATTTAAAACTATTCTGATTCTGTGCACACTCTTATTAAATGCTTTTTGGTTTGCAAGTCTGTTCAATTGTGATATGATCTATATATCATCTGATAACCATGGCTTTATATTAATAATGATGTAGGTATTTTTGTTTGACAAAAATATATATATGGTACTTATTCTTGCAAATGCAAAAAATTTGTGTGTTAATACAATAGGAGCACATTGAAATGCAGGTGTACAGAGTGCATGAAAAGTTATTTTGTATCTTCACTAAGGCGAGACTGACAGAATGTAATACAACTTATGCATATACCTTAATTTATATACATAATTTAATAGAGCATATTTTGAATTTTTTTTACATATATATATGTATATATTATATATATGCAATTTCCTTATCTCCCGAAATAGCATAATGCAATTTCCGTATCTCCCGAAATAGCATTCCTTCCCTCTCGAAATAGCATACAGTGAACTCCCACGTCCTGCTCTCACTCGGACTTGTCAAGGTCATGGAGAAAATCGAGACAAGTTCAATTGTGTCCTTCAGATCTATAGCTTTGTTATAATGTATACATAGAAACAATCATGGTTTATTAGGTTTTCATTTTCTATCGAGCTTTTAATTTTTTTATTGCCTCCGTTAAAAGAAAAAGTTCCAAAATTTCATGTGGAGCGAGTGGTTAGCGCTCTTGGTTACTGATCTAAGGGACCTGGTTTCGAGTCCCGGGTAAGGCAGGATGTTTGCGTTGTTTTTCTGCTAAGGTCATTCCATTCTCACAGACCTACTATGTCATATAAACTGACAGACTCCTTTTAGACCTCTGTGGCTGCTTGAGGGGGTATTTATTTTTTTTATTTAAGCCTTGTGACCCTAAAAGATGCAATGCCATTGATAGTTCCTATCATTAAAGAGGAAGTTCAAATACATAAAACATCACCACATACACACACTGGGGTATGCCCTTGATATCCCCATGAAGAAAAAGGTCAAGATATGAGCTGATTATAGAATTTGTGACAATTTATGTGTAGTTTCTATCTACTAGTCAGCTGAAATGTGCAAGTTTTAAAGAATGTGTCCATTAAATTGTTGGTTTAAAACTGATGCAGTTATTCCAATGTATACTGAATAGATTCTTTTTTTTTTCATTCTGCCTTTTATAAAGTAAAATATTACAGCTGTTTTGCCATAACAATTATTTGCTTATGGATCGTTATTAATAAAGTGAAGAAATACAACTGTGTATAAATGATAATTGATTACCAAAACTCCAATTTTAGTATGAACCATACAATTATTATTTTCGTAATTTTTGAAGAGTAGCTTTTAATTGTAAATTATAAAATGCAACTGATGTGTTTGAGATTTTTCTTTTCGTATGCTGGGGTGCTGCAGATATTTTAATACATGTAGGCATGGATGTTTGTGTTGTTTTTCTGCTGAGGTCCCGCCATCCTAACAGACCTATTATGGCGTATAAACTGACAAGCTCCTGTCAGACCTCTGTGGTAAGCAGCTGCTTGAGGGGGTATAACTGTTTATTTTCCTTCTTTGAATATATCAGATCATCACTGATATTTATATATACTAATTTTTTCACCTTGTTGCTTCAAAAAACTGTTATATTTCATATATTATGTACAGTGTGATATAATGTTTTTTTTAGGCGGAATATGCAGTTTTCAGTTATGTACACTTGTTGGATCATACCCACATCGCATTTTGAAATTCTGGATATAGGATATACCTGTGCAATGTTTTACTTGTTTTTATTGCACTGTTCTTGGTCTGTGTTGCTTTACTGCCTTGCCTGAAACTATTGTATGTTTACTTAACTACAGGTATGAGACCACGAAGTATTAAACATACTTGATGTGAATGTATAACGAGATAAATCCTTTAATTCTTCTAATGGTATGCCAGGATTGTATGTGCCTGCCTTTTCAATGTCACCTTGAAGGAATACATCTAGGGAAAAAAGATTAAATATGTCAGTAATTAACTACTCCCTATATCCTTTCTTTTAGTAAGTTATGATTTTATCGGTTGTTGTTATTATATATGGAAAAGAATTAAATTGTTAGTTTTAAAAGTTGAAAACTAAATTCTGATTAAAATTATTGTTTTCAAATATTGCTTTATATATCATTCATCTCGTACTCTACAGTGTAAAAGCTTTTACGTAAAAAAATTTCAAATTATAAATACAGATGTCCAGCCTACTAACAATACAAACAGACGAAAAGTATTACACTTGCTAAGTTCCATATTGTTGTTGAATTCGGGAAGTGTTGTCATTCGATCAACTTGCACAATTGAAAGTTGATCGAATGAGTGTTCAATCAGTAGAATATTTGCATGGTGTAAATCAGGAATCGCAAACTCAAATGCCTCCAGCGTCCAGGCATGTAATGTAAATGTGTGAGGTGGGCTGGGTATAAAAAAAAAATCGACTGCCAGAAATATAATCAAACTTAATATATTTATAATGATTTAGGTGTTAGCAGCACATAACATCATACAAACGTGATACTGGAGATTATATTTTAAATGCAAATATTTGCGTGGAACTTCCGTTTTTTTAACGTTGGCAACTAATTTAAATTTTTTTTTTCTTAAAACACTTTGAGGCCACATCTCCAGGCCACCCTTTTGTAGCCCCAGGTATAGGTACTTTGAACTAACCTCTTCTATTATAAAACATAAGGCTGTTTCAAAACTCAGTACAAATTTCAATGGGAGATACGGAACACCAACACAAATCTTTTTCGTCTATGAATATATGTCCGCTGACGTAACCCTTCAGTGCTAGTGGGAGCTACAATTGGCTAGAGGGGCGAAGTGGGAACAGAGAACGGACTTGTCTTTGCCGTCGACATTCGTAAATCAGACACATTACGTGTAACATGAAGTGTTTCATGACTGCTGAGATGGATGACATGCATCTGGGGTATGGGGATGCCAATGGAAACGAAAAGCTGATGTCCGGTTACCGCTGACTGGTTTAGTGGTTCGGTTGGAAGGTGCCAAGACCTCAAAATAAGACGCTCAGTGGAGCAGTTCAAGGGCCCTGCTGAACGGATTTGGTCCTCTAGTAGGCAAGGGCCCTTTTCAAAGTCTGGGCTCCACTAAGAGTCTCCACCCCGGGTGCCGAGTGAACTTGGATCTACATATCCTTGTTCATCGCTAACTGGGGATCAGAGTAAATTTAGGTTTTGACCGATGGATAAGCTTTCCTTCTATAGGACTGCTCGCCATAGGATGTTGGGGATGAGATGCGTCTATATGGTGTAGCATTGCTCCCAACAGTAGATAGTCGCGGCTTTCCATGACTTGGTAGTATCGAGAGACGGAACTGGGGATTGCCGTGGTTGCTGTGTTGTGCAGCAACAAAGATTACTTGTATATTTTGAAATACTCTTTGTTGCTGCACAACACAACAACCACGGCAATCCCCGGTTCCGTCTTTCGATACTACCAAGTTATGGAAAGCCGCGACTATCTACGTCGGGGGGCAAAGCTACACCATATAGATGAATCTCATTCCCGACATCCTATGGCGAGCAGTCCTATAGAAGGAAAGCTCATCCATCGGTCAAAACCTGGAATTTACTCTGTTCCCCGGTTAGCCAGATCCAAGCTCGATCGGCACCCGGGGTGGAGACTCTTAGTGGGACCCAGACTTTGAAAGGGGCCCTTGCCTACTAGGGGACCAAATCTGTTCTGCAGGGCCCTTGAATTGCTCCACTGAGCACCTGATTTTGAGGTCTTGGCACCATCCAACCGGGCCACTAAGCCAGTCAGCGATGCCTTCGACCTCGGTTGGTCCTACTGAATTGCACACTTTTAAACTTTCATTTTGATGGCTAATAGCTACGTGCTAGCATATTGATTCTTATATCATATTAGCACTGAAGATAATCAAGCCATTTTGTACAATTTTTTTAACTTTATAAGGAATTGGAATGTGATACTGGATTTAAGTATAAATTAATAGTTTTATTTGAACGAAAAATTCATCAATATGTACCATAATGTTTAATTTAATTATACGTATACAGAATGATTACTAGTGGGAACCTGTGAGCTTCAAAGCAGTTGGTACTAGTGTATATATACACTGAAGAGCCAAAACATTCTGACCAGCGCATCTTTATGCAAATCGAAGCAACTGCAGGTAAACGAGGAAGCGTGTGAATATCATGAAATTTTATAAAACGTGATACTGAGCTCTGTTAATCGGGTTGTTTTTCAGATGGGAAAGGCAGCTGACTTAAGTGAGTTTGACAAAGGCCAAGTTGTAATGGCCAGATGACTGAGTCGGAGCATTTCCAAGACAGAAAGGTTTGTGGGGTCCTCACAGTCAGCCGTGGTTAGTACCTTCAAATAGTGGTCCAAGGAAGGAAAACCATGAACCGCCAGCAAGGTCTGGGCCGACCATGGTTCATCGATGCTAGAGGTGAGCAAAGACTATCCCGTATGGTAAGAACCAACAGAAGGGATACTGTGGCACAACTCACCCATAATTTGAATGCTGAAGATGGGAGCAATGTGTCTCAACACACAGTACATAGAACCCTGCTGAAAATTGGGGCTGCATAGTCACAGGCCGTTCCAAGTGCCCATGCTAACCTCTACTATCAAAAGTGCCTACAATGGGCACATGAGCATAAAAACTGGACCTCGAATGATTTGAAGAAGGTCGTCTGGTCCGACGAATCAAGTTTCCATTCATACAACATGTGGACTGCTGGGTACATGTGCGTTGTTTACCTGGGGAAGTGTCACTAGAGTGTACCCTAAAATGGAAACAAGCTGGTGAAGAAAGTGTGATGCTTTGGGCAAAGATTTGCTGGGAAACCCTTGGTCCAGTCATTCATGTGCAGGAAACTGACGTCTACCATCTACCTAAACATCATTGCAAACCAGGTATATCCTTTCATGGCAACGGTATTCCCCTCTAGTAGTGTCTTCTTTCAGCAGGATAATGCACCATGCCACACTGCCCGGATTGTTCGAGAATGGTTCGCGGAACATGAAGATTTCCAGGTATTGCTCTAGCCTCCAAATTCCCCAGACATCAATCCAATCGAGCATCTGTGGTTTGTTTTGGAACAGCATATCCGATCTACAGCTGCTCAGCCACATAATTTACAAGAGTTGAAGAACCTGCTGGTAACATATTGGTACCAGAAACCACAAGACACCTTTAGAAATCTTGTAGCGTCCATGCCTCGCCAGGTGACCAACTCAGACAAGTGGTCATGGGCGTCCACAGAAAATTTTCCAGATGAGGGGGGGGGGGGGGCAAATGTTCGAGACAATTACGTCAATAAATTTTTTAGGGGGGTTTTCACAAGTAGATTATAGAATACAGTATTGCATCAATACAAAAACACATACCTAATGTATGTAAATTAATTATATTTAAATTGTTACGATTATAATTTCTGGAATTTTTTACTCGATCCAGGGGGGGAAGCAAGTGCCCCGTTTGTCCCCCTCTGCGGGCACCCATGCAGGTGGTCATAATGTTTTGGCTCTTTGGTGTATACCGAAATCAATTATGTAGTTGGGTGAGGGGAATGGCTCAGGAATACTGTGCCATAGAGATATGTTCACTAGTTTCTGTTTCAGAAGATAGAGGGCAGTGCTTGTTGGATTATTTGCGAACTAATCGTTCACACCTGAGGCTGCATTCAAATTGAAATGTCAGTCACAGATAAAGAAGAAGATGGATAAGTAATTCGAACTGTGGCATCGTGCAGTGTCTCTTGGCTCGTGATACCGAGGTCTCTAGGTTGAAATCAGCTGTAGATGATTTTTTTTCCCGTGGAGTGGATGTTTTTTCCCGTGATCTTTGGAGTTTCTGGGTCTCGTTTATAGAGGCATTGCAATATTTTTGTTATAACCATGGGGTCTGTGGGTACTGATGGGCAAAATGCCTCTTTTCAAAGATTCGATTCTTTTAAATGGGCTCACTTAAAAGAGCTATTAAAAAGATTCGTTCTTTTGAATCTTTGAGTGAGCCACTCCGAATGAATTAAATCAGTTGCTATTTAGCATAATCTAGAGAGGTGAACTGGTTAAAATAAAGGTAGCGATTAATTTTAAATATTTTTTTTATAAATTTTAATAAGTAGCTTAACGCATTTGATTCACTTTAAAATAAATACTTTGTAGTTGAATTTTTGAAATTTTAGACAAAAAAACTTGAATTTTTTTTATGTTACAAAACTATTTGCGTTTTGTTCGAGAGCTTTCCATGTCCAGTCTTGATTGATTTTAATCTTTGTGTAAATAGGTAGAGATTCAAACACATCATCAAAAGATTTGTCTGAAATGGTTTCATTTAACCGATTATTTAATAATTAATTGAGAAACTCTAGTAAGCTGTAGAACATGTGGATGTAACAAAAAATTATTCAAATCCCAAACATATGAAAGAGCCTCTTTATTATTACCAATCTTCCTATTGCTTTTATCAAGATAGCCTTGCGAAGAGACTCCTAGGCATGTGCCTATTGGGTAATCCTTAACTGAATAGTAGACAAATATGAACCGATAAGGTCGTCCAACGTGTTCATTGACGTGCATGGCGTAGGATATTTTCATTTTACTGAAATTTTATTATTGATCTTTTGCGCAACAAAAAGCGAATCACTATGCATAATGAGCAGGGCCGGATTTCACATGACCCATGTTAGGCACTTGCCTAGGGCGCAAACGCAACAGGTGCGCCAGATTTCAAGTGTTCAAATTTGTTTAAGTAGAGACAACATTATGCCCTTTTAAAATTTTAGAAGGAAAAAAAATGCCTGTTTAAATATCCATGGTATAAAAAAGCAAATTAAGTGGATCTGTGCCGTCAATCTCAAGTTACCTTTTAAAGGATGTGAAGTAATATTAACAAATTAAAAAAAGTTCCCTCAAGCAGGTGCTTGCCACAGAGGTTTGACAGGAGCCTGTCACTTTAAATTTAAAATTAAGATTTTAAATTTTTTCTTGTATTTTGCTATAACAGGCGCATTTCAAAGATAGGGAGCACTGAATAGATCTTTTCATTCATACAACATTGGAGTGTCCACATACTGATAATTCATTAACACCGGAAAAAAAGAAAAACGTTTGAGTTTGAAAATGAATAAATTGCTTTTTAAATGTTATTGAACGTTAGAAAATTTGTGTTGTACATAATATTAACTTATTACATTCACTTTTTATGGTATTTTGCAACACTTCAGTTAAAAAGTAGAAATAAGAAAATATTTGCTAATGAAATTATCATGGAGACATATTAGTAAGCCCCGCAACCCTCTCAATATGTGGGGAAAGGGATAGCGATTAGAGAGGCCTCCATCAAAAAAAAAATTCAAAACATTCTGGGAAAACCTGATATACTACTTAAATCAGTGGATTCCAAACTGTGTATACACCCCCCCCCCCTTCCTGGGGGCGTGCAGATTTCACCAGACCTAAGGCAGACGAGACATTAAAAATAATATACTTCTCAAAGTTTAAATTAGTTAGTTTTTTAAACAAATTATTACAATACAAACCAAAACTACTTAAAATATGTTGCTATGGACTTAGAATACCGCCTTCTTAACTGTCGTTTATTTTACTATTGACAATCCTGCCAAGTCTGGAATGTACTACAGTACGGAAATTTCCAGGAAAACTCGCTTCAAAAAAGTCAATGCACGTCCTCAGTTATCTTCGACAGAATTCTCAGAATTCTGTTAACACCAGAAATATAAGTACTATGCTCTGTTTCCAACGGTTTTCATACAATCTCGTAAGAATAGCAGAAATAAAAGATTCTATATTTTGTGAGAACCCCCTTAGAACATCCTCGCCCCTCTCCCCAGGGGTCGCCTCCCCAGTTTGAAAACTTCCTTAAAGAATCCCCACCCCAGATCGAAAATTTTGCAACCTTTCTGAGATATGATGCAACATGTCCCCCGGAAACCTTACTAATATTGACCTTTGGCCTCGAGAACATTCCAGATCCGAAATTCCGCAGTGTTCCAACGTCTAAACATCCCTGACACCAATTTTCACATTTCTCGCACTTGTAAATCTATGTTGATATTGAATTTTTCCTGAGATTTAGGTTGATGATTATCCCTAGGTGCAAATTTTTCAGAGCTCTACCACATCTGCATCCTAATTAGAATTACCATGATCTGCTATCACTCAGTGACTCACAAATACCCCCTCAAGCAGCTGGTTGCCACAGAGGTCTGACAGGAGCCTGTCGGTTTATATGCCATAGTAGAAGGTCTGAGAGGATGACAGGACCTCAGCAGAAAAACGACACAAACAGCCATGCCTAACCCGGGGCTCGAACCCCGGTCCCTTAGATCAGTAGTCAAGCGCGCTAACCACTCGAGCCTTATTGATTTAAATAAAACTGGAATATAATAATTCGACTTCTTTTAATGCTTTCTCTATGAAGAATCCGTCTTTTTATGTCAGAATTTAATAACAGATTTTTGAAAACACCTGAAACATATTTTTTCTCTTAAATTGATATTTTTCTCAACACTTTTATTTTATTTTATTTACATGTACCACTGTCCTGTTTACATCATTACATATTTATATTAATATTTTCGTGAAAATTAAAGTGACCTGAAAAACTATTTTAAAGTTATGCAAAACGACCGAACTAAACGAGCATAGTTCCCGAACTACATTCTAATTTCACAATTCACTAAGAAAGACCAAAGTGAACTAGTTCACCTTCCATTTCATGATAGGACGCACACTAAACATCAATAATTCCTGTTACAGACGATAGATGGTAGTTCCTTTAGTTTGGGAATAGATATCCCAGGAAGAATATAGAAACATCACTATGCGGTCAAAACGCTCAGCTACGTTGAATCATTCGTTTTCTTCAATTATTATATTCACTTTTCATAACAAAATACCTCAGTATTTAAGAGTTAAACTAATTGAATCTTACCTAATGGGAAAGGTACATTGGACTATAGAATTAAAAAGGGAAAGAGGAATAAACGAAAGTTGTTTTCGTCAGTGGAATCAAAATAATCGATTCAAGGAAAACAGTATGTAAATAATATATTATTACATATAATTATATATATATTTTTGTATGCATCTGAATGATAATAATTATTATAAAACGTTTTATTTTGATTATTTAGGTATACTTTACATTAAACTTAAATATTTTAATATTTCTGACCTAATTTCAAATCATCAAGTAATATTATTAGAGGTAGGACTGGCAACGGACGCCATGAACATATACAGTATCTTAAGCCTACTCCTCAAAGAGAGAGGCGTTTTCGATAGCGTAAATAAATCTTCACCACGATCTTAGACTTACTTGAATTGTGCACTAACTACTGAAAAGTACTGTGAAAGCAGCAATTCGATATTTCATATATTAGTAATGTAAGAAAATTGTGAAATGCATTTAAATTGAAATTGTTAAAGCAGAGAGACCTAAAAATAAAGTGCTTCAAAATACCGTTCTGTTCTAGTATATTATCAAATGTAGTTAACGATTTTTTTCATTAATAAAACTAATAATATTTGCATATGAAAAGAAGGTGATTTACAGACTGAAACAGCATGGAATTTATAGAATATTTTCGTGAATTTTGTTTCAAAAAGAAATACAGTATTAAACTAAGACATTATTTTTATGAGACTTCTGCTTTGCATTTTTATTTTGCCAAAATAAGAGAAATTGCTTTTTTTTCTTCAAACGAAACGCCTGAAATAGGGACTTTATAATTTTGTATGTGATAAATGAAGCCTGAAAATTTGCTTTTAGTATTTAACAAAAAAAAATTTTGAGTTGAAATAATAAGGCTTGTCAATTGTGGTAGAAGCTCCATTATCTCTCTTTAAACCAGGCATGTCAAAGATACAGCCAGCGGGCCATAAGCGGCCCCCGGGATATTTAGATGCGGCCCGCGATCTCAATTAATAATACTCTAGTTTCATGAATAGTTTTTCTATACATTGAACACCTAGGTACAGATTACAGAAAAGAAGCTGAAAAGATGTCAAGTATCTGGATCTTCGAAACAATGTATACTTTAAATAAAAGTTTTTTTATATAAAATTAGTGTTTAATTGAATCCCGGCCCACTGATATACTTTCAAATTAAAATGGCACTTTACAAGATTGAGTTTGACACCCCTGCTTTATACAGTAGCTAGTACTATCTGTTCCCAGCACTTCGCTGTTTTAAAAATAAAGCTTCAGAAAATGGCACAGTAGGATTAATTAATGATGCTGTGCCAACTTTATTCACATTTGTAACAAATGCCTGTATTAAGAGACACTTGTAGAAGATATGATAGAAATTGCATTGAGAACAGATATTGCCTATAAAAATGATCACTTATGTTGTATAAGAGGAGTTCCTAGAAATTTTAAGAGAAAGTTGATGTCAGTGTAAAATGAAATCCAAAGCTTAAAGAAAATGCTATGGTGATATTATTGCCAGCTAAGAGCCAAGTAATCACTCTTCTTCTTTCAAAGAAATATTAAATTTGTTTAAGGCTCAGAAGCTCATCAAGATGACATTGAGACACCAAAGCCTGTTTTTCTATATATAACTTTAAACATGTTCAGAAATTCACAGCAAAATGCTGAAAGACACAATGGCAAATTTTATTGCCAAGAGTTAAATAGGTTTACCATAATATATTTTCATTCTCCAAACGGCTTATTAAAAACTGAGGTTCTATTTTTTTTATTTTTAAAAAGTCTTATGAATTTGTAAGAGAAAAACTTCTTCCCCAATAGTTCCAAATTTTAACTTGGTGCAGATCTGTCACCTAATGTCCGACCCCGCCTTCTCGTGGTGCGGACCGTTAGTAACTTTCAAAAGAGATACTCTCTTGTGGAAGTGAACGGTAGGGGAGGGCTGCCAGATTAGTGTGGCCTACTGATCTGGAAAACTATGGCTACTTTTCTTTTTTTTTCTACCCTGCTGAGGAGTGGTCAACCACACAGGGTCCTGGTGCTGACCATATAAATCTACTGGACTGGACAGATATATGGCTCTGAGCTTGATTATGGATCCTGATTTTGCTGCACTGGTGGGCTTCTGTGGAGGGAAAATCTTCTGCTGTGTTTTCTGTTTGTTTGTGGGTTGACAGCCCCAAGTGAATAGATTCACAGGATATGTTTATCAGCTGGTGGATAATCCTGAGCAGAAGTCATCGCAGGCACCTGAACTCTTTGCTTCTATTGGCATCGTCAAATTCTACATTGGAGGAAGTCTTCCAGTGTAGATGGCTTCAGCCTTTAGTGGTGGGGGAACGGGTCTTTGCCCCATGTCTGCGATTAGGGGGCTGTTTGATATTGTTGGCATTCCCTCTCTCAATAAACATAGTTTCTTTAAACATCCCACTAACCATTTTCTCTCCATAGGTAGTTGGAATGTAAGGACTCTGCACAGAGCTTTTTCTCTTGATGTCCTCACACAAGAATTCCACCGTTATAATTTAGATATTCTCGGCTTGCAAGAGACCAGATGGACAGATAAAGGTCAGATTCTTAAAAATAATCTTAAATTTCTCTTTTCAGGGAGGGACGACAATAAGCATCACCAAGGCGTGGGTCTGCTTCTCAGCAGACACCCTAGCGATGCTCTTCTAGGATATGAGTGCATTAATGAAAGGTTTCTTACAGCAAAATTTCAGACAAGCGTTAAAGACTTGAATGTTGTCTGCTGTTATGCCCCCACTGAGGATGCCGATGAGGATCAGAAGGATAGGTTTTATGAACAACTTCAGGATATTTTGAATTCTGTCAAGAAAGGAGATATTACCCTTGTTCTTGGTGACTTCAATGCCAAAGTTGGTACTGACTCTGCCCTTTGGGGAGGAGTAATAGGCCCTTTTGGTATTGGTAGCTGCAATGGCAATGGGCAACGGCTCTTACAGGTAAGTAAACTCAATGGATTCAGAATAACTAACACTTATTACAAACACCGCGACATACATAAGTACATATGGGTTTCACCTGATGGGCTGCATAAGAATATGATTGATTACATATTAATTAACAGCAAATGGGCTAGTTCTGTTAGGAATACCAGGGCATATAGGGGAGCTGAAATTGGATCTGACCATTACCTTGTTAAAAGTGTGCTGCAACTTAAACTTAAAAAGTGTTGTGCTAGGGTTAAAAAATTTACTTTTAATACTGAAGCTCTGAAAGATCCAGTTATAGCCAAAGCTTACCATGATAGGTTACTTAGTCATTATGGCAGTCATGGTTTGCTTACTACTGAAGTTGAGGAAGAATAAAAATAAATACCCCCTCAAGCAGCTGCTTGCCACAGAGGTCTGACAGGAGCCTGTCAGTTTATATGCCATAGTAGAAGGTCTGTGAGGATGGCAGGACCTCAGCAGAAAAACAACACGAACATCCATGCCTTACCCGGGGCTCGAACCCAGGTCCCGTAGATCAGTAGCCAAGCGCGCTAACCACTCGGCCACGGGACGGCTGAGGAAGAATGGGATCATTTTAAACAGGCTTTTTTGGACACTAACAGTACTCTTTTAGGAAAAAAGGAGCAGAAGAGGCAAAATTATCTGAGTGATAAGGCACTTGAGCTTATTTTGGAAAGGAAGAACTGCTGGAATGCCCTTAATCAATACCCTACTAGTCCTAATAGAAAGCATTACAGAGAACTTAATAAACGTGTAAAAGATCAGTTAGCTGCTGATAAGAATCTTTGGCTTGATGGTTTGGCTGGCAAAGCCGAGGAAGCAGTTAGACAGCACAACAGCAGAGAGCTGTACCAGATAGTTAATGTTTTGTGTGGTAGAAAACGGACAGGCATACAAGGATTGAAGGATAAACAAGGTAAGGTTATAGAAGGGGAGGATTCTGTCATGGCTAGGTGGGCTGAGCATTTCAGTGATGTTCTAAACAATGTAGTTAGTTCTACTCCCATTGTTTGCAATGATGATAGATGGCATTGGTGGCTTTAATGTTGGACCTATAACACAATCTGAAGTTATTTTGGCTGTTTCTAAACTTAAACTTCATAAATCCCCAGGGGTAGATGAAATTACTACGGAAATGTTTAGAGCTGGGAATGTTTCGGTTACCACTTGGATGACTGAAATTCTGAATATGGCATGGTTCCTAAGGATTTTACCAGAGCTATTGTTATCCCTATTTTCAAAAAAGGTGATCGCAGTTCTTGTGATAACTATAGGGGTATCAGCCTACTCTCTGTTCCAGGTAAAGTTCTTTCCATGATTGTACTTAATAGAATTAAGAATCTGGTTGGCAGTCAATTGCGTGATGAGCAATGTGGATTCAGAAGTGGTAGGGGATGAGTGGATCAGAAATTTTCACTTAGGCAGATTCTTGAGAAATGTTTAGAGTTTCAGAAACCTTTGATTGCTAGCTTCGTTGATTTCAAAAAGGCTTTCGACTCTGTTTATCGTCATAATTTGTGGTTGATTGTGAGATCATATGGTATACCAGACAAGTTAGTTAACATTATGAAAGCTCTCTATAATAACACTGAGTCGTGTGTGAGAGTTGGTAAGGCTTGTAGCAATTGGTTTAGCATTACTTCTGGTGTTCGACAAGGGTGCATTTTGTCTCCTTTTCTCTTTAGCTTGGTTATTGATTATGTTATGCGAAATTCACTTCAAGGGAAAGATTTTGGCCTTAAATGGGCTGGAGATACGAAAATTTCTGATTTTGATTATGCTGATGATTTAGCCCTTTTGGCAAATGATGTTGATGAGATGAACTCTTTCATTCGAGCTGTTGATGAGACTGGTAGTAGAGTAGGTTTGGTTATAAACAGAGAGAAAACTAAAGTGATGTAGATTGGTCAGGCAGGCTGTGATTCAGTTAATCTGAATGGTTGCAGTCTTGAGCAGGTGTCACAGTTTAATTATCTTGGGAGCTATGTAACAGGTAATGGTGATGTGCGGCATGAGATTAACAGACGAATAGGGATTGCTGCCGGGACTTTTAAGAACCTATGGAGAGTGTGGAGAAATAGGCGTATACACCTAAAGACTAAAATTAGACTGTATAATAGTTTTGTTCTTTCTAGGGTTAGTTATGGTAGTGAAACTTGGACACTTTGTAAACAAGATAACAGGAAACTAGATGCTTTTGATTCCAGATGCTTATGCAGTATCTTGGGCATTAGGTGGTTCAACTTTGTAACTAATGATGAGATTAGGCAAAGGAGTTTGCAACCTCCTTTAAGCAGCATATTGTGCAGAGAGAGACTCCGTTGGTTTGGCCATGTTGCCCGTATGAATAATTATAGATTGGCGAATAGGGTTATGAACAGTGTGCCTAAAGGCCTCAGAAAGAAGGGGAGACCTAGGATGCGTTGGGCAGACAATGTCAAACAAGACCTTGTTAGAATTGGTGTGCAGTGGCCAGATGCAGTAGATGTAGCTCAGGATAGACTTGCTTGGAGAACTAAATTGCATGGTCTGGTTGGACCTCCGTAGCCCATGGCTGCTTGAGGATGATGATGATGATGATGATGTATGGCGTTCCTGAATTTATTCAGGTTTTCTGCATGGAAAATTTTACTGATAGTAAGCAGAAGCATATGATATTCACTTTATTATTTGCTGAGAAGTCAATTAGGAAACAAATACTGTTCAATGGTAAATGCTATTGTGGATATGTGGATTATGGTAATAATGCTAATGATAAAAATTCAGATATAGTTTCTGAAACTCTATGATTGTTTAAGTTTTATACAGCTGGAAAAATCCCCATAGGTTAGTTTTTTAACTGTTGGTTTGTCATCCTCAAAATATCTTTTTACATACAAATTCAGCGTGGATCATATTAACTTTTTTTAAGCTATAAGAGGAAAAATGGGAAACTGTAATAACCTAACGATCTTTAGTTCCAAAGTGCACATATGCAGTTAATACTTAAATTTAATTTTAACTTGGTGCAGATCTGTAGATGGCCTACCTGAAATCATGGAAGTTTTCTGCATGGAAAATTTTACTAATAGTAAGCAGAAGCATATTATATTCACTTTATTATTTGCTGAGAAGTCAATTAGGAAAGAAATACTGTTCAATGGCAAATGCTTTTGTGGATATGTGGATTATGATAATAATGCTAATGATAAAAATTCAGATATAGCTTCTGAAACTCTAATTTATATAATTGTTTGAGTTTTATAAGCTGGAAAATTCCCATAGGTTATTTTTTTAACTGTTGGTTTGTCTGTTTCAAAATATCTTTTTACTTACAAATTCAGCCAGAATCATATTAACTTTTTTTTAAGTAATAAGAGCAAAAAAGGGAAACTATAATAGCCTAATGATCTTTAGTTCCAAAGTATACATATGCAGTTAATATTTAATCAGCTGAAAATTAATAAAAGAAATGAAATTGTTGCACTTTCAGTGAAATTAATATCATTGGCTGCAATCATGAAATGTCCAGTGACATTTTAAGTATTTCTCATATGTGGGTAATATCAAGCAATCACAGTAAAGCAATGAAGGTCATTGTATCTCTTTTTTCTAAAATTGGAAAATGTTTCATAAGCTGTCTATGGCAAAAAAAAATTATGGAAGATTTCTTGCATAGAATGTAAATTAGCATTAATTGACTCTAACTTAATGCAGTCTTCTGTGTCTGCACATATTAACCCTTATGGAGAAAAATTTTTTTAAGAAACAACAACTTTTGAGCCTTATTATGAAAAACTTATGAATCAAATAATCCAAACTTATGAATGAAATAATCCATATTACGTATCAAAAGAAAAAGCATTGAATTCTAAAAAAAATAATAAAAGAGGAAAAAAATCGTAGGAATACATAAAAAGGCATGTTGCAGGTTCATTTGTAGTGATTTTTGAAAACTGACCCCCTCAAGCAGCTGCTTGTCAAAGAGGTCTGACAGGAGCCTGTCAGTTTATATGCCATAGTAGAAGATCATAATATGAAAAAGAAACATAAAAGAATATGCTAAAATTAGACTTCACCATTTAGAGACACAAGTGGCAGAAAAATTAAAAGGCATCAATATCAGAGCAAACATCTAAATTTGCACAAAACACAGTGACAAAAATAAACTTTGCAGCAGCTTCATTTCCAATATTCTGTGTAAAGAATTTCCTACTGCCTCAGCTGAAATGAAAATAGTTTGCATCTTTTTTATAGCATGAAATTTGAATTATGTCATTTGTATGGGGAGGGCTTGAATTTCCTTTTGCTTCAACTGAAATAACAAACTTACAATATTTGTTTTTTTTAGAGCATGAAATAATTTATGTTATTTATTGGGGGAAGATTTGATTTCCTGCCTCAGATGAATTAAAAAAAGTTTACCCTATTTGATTATTTCTTTTAATTTTTAATAAAAATATATATTTTTTAATGGAAGAGGGAAATAAATCTGACTTTTCATGTTTTTTTTTAAGGAGGCGCTGATTTACGCAATTAAGATCTATAAATTTTGCAGACTTTTGTTTAAGCTAAAAGATTTGATCATGTATTAGGTTTTAAAATATGTTTATCATTGTCCATCTTTTAAACGGGCTCAAATTATAGTCTGCTAAGTTTACAGTCAATTTAGTTCAGCTTTAAACACTTATTAAGAGCATATCGAATTTTTTCTAAATTTTTATACAAAACCTCAATTTGAAAGAGTAGTAGTTTCCAGCGTCTTCGCTTTTCATCCGATATAAATCAATAAGTGTGTATTAAATCTATTATGTTGTTTTAATTATTACACTGGAATAACCTCATTGAAATAAAAAAAAATCAGCAAAGTTCTGCTTCATTTCAATCATTTAGTCGTCCTTCATTCCTCGTTATTTACCAGTCACCGCAAGGCATCATGGGTAGTCTTGCCTTAAGCAGTCTGCAAGCACACCTGCCTGTGATCATGGCTGCCAATGGTATGGGTATCCATGGAGGTAGGAAGATAAGAGGAGGAGCCCTAAGCACTTGAAAATGATGCTTCGGCGACTGCGCGGCAGCCATGTTGCTCTACAAAACATTGATCAATAGTATAGGTGAATAACGAAGTGTTGCGCTATAAAAATTTAATTTTTTTCGACATTTGTATTACGGCTGCACGAATCGCTCTTCAAAAAAGATACCAGGAATTACCTTTCATCGGTAAGTTTGTCATTTTTATAAAAGTTTAAATAATTGCATAATGATACAAGCAACTTCGTGTTGAAATTACGCCGCTATGAAATCGGTTTTATTTCGAGTTACAAACCTCGATTCTTCACCAGATTTTTTTTTTATTTTCTTCGGATTGTACTCAGTGACAAATGTGCAGATGTACTTCTTATATTGATTGATTGATTTTACGTTACACTTATTTGAGAATTCCTTCTGCAGGCTTTCTCAGTTAAAAGATTTTGTTGGCTGTAATTGAATATTAGTGTGTATTCTATTTAATGGATGATGAATTTAATGGATGATGAATTTACATACTTTTAAATAGAGGTGGTTAAAATATCAAGGAGTTTCTTTTTTGTTTTTTATTTTATTTTAGGTGGAAGTAGATATTATTTTGTTTAAATGTCTCAGTGTTTAAATTCCTCTCTCTTCATGATTTAATAAGTTCAGTGTAAGAAGGGAAAAGTAAATTACAATAAAGTATTTTCATAAGGTGAGAAATATAATCTTTCTTGTTTTTTAAATTTGGATAGCATTTAAGGGTTCTGTTTAAAGGCCCCCTTTTTTTCTTGGATTAGAGTCTTATATTTTTGAATTTCTTTTTAGATTAATTTAATGTATCTGGTGTAAATTGTCATAGGGGACAGCGATCATTAGTTAGGGTGAAATTTTTTCAAATTGTTTAAATAATTTTAGTTAAAAGAGGAGAGGAGAGTGTAATGCTTTTCTCCTTTTCGTTAATTCTTCTGATAGGGTTCTAATTGTCCCTTTTAAGGTAAATACTGAATTTATTTAATTCTGTATGGATTTCAAATAGAGCGAGTTTATTGCTTGTAGTTATTTTATTTTTACTTTGGTTGAGGGGTAGGTTAGGCGTACATGAAGATAGGTATGAGAGACTGATGAGTCAGGCACTAAGATGTCGGGTTCTAGCCACTGTCTGGAACGTTGCCTTTTTTTTTTAAATGGATATTATATTCCCTTCACCCTGTGCATATATATATATTTTTCTTTTTCTTATATTTTTTTAATTTTCTATAATTTTGCTTAGTATAATTTTTAGTTGCTTTTTTTTTCATATAGTTTTTTCAGATGTTATTTTGAAATTTTCCTTTGTGGCTGAGGAAGGATGTATTTCAATCCTTATGAGTTTTTTGAGAGATTGTAATAATCGTGTATTTTGTATTGATTTTTAACTCTGGTTGAGGAAGGAGAATGAGCATGAGATGGGGGAGAGATGTGAACCTGAGGGTACAAACATAGAGCTGGTGGGTTCGAGCCACCATCTGGGGCGTTTTTTTTTTTTGTATAAATATATATATTTTTAGTTCTTTTTTTTATTTCTTATACTATTGGCTTTATTTAGTTTTGTTAAGCAAATTTTTTTATTTTTGTGGAATGAGAATTTTTTTAACGTAAAGCATCTATTTTCTGAATCTTACAAATGTGATTTTTTTTGCAGTTTAAATGCTGCTATTGCATATAATGTTTAGTGTTTTATCCATAAAATGTGTTCTACTGTTTTCAGTGCAGTATAAATAAACTTTCAAAATCTGGTAATTGTTTGTTATTGTCGTATTCAACGAAATACATAAATAGTTCTGCTATACAGTAATTCTGTATTGAAATATTCATTGCACTGAAAAAAAAAACAATATAAATTCCAAATAGCTTAAATGGGCTTTCTCTTAGTCATAAAAAAATAATCTTCCCGTATATAACGCACAGTAAAATTGAGTATAACACGTGAAAAGTAGGCTTGATTGCAGCGCAGACGGTTTGTTTTGAATGCAACAATATGGCAGCATGGCTACCGCCCTGCTGCCTAAGCATCATTTTCCTTGGACAGGGAAAGCACGTTAGGGCGTCTCCTTATCTTCCTACCTCCATGTGGGAATCGGAGTCCGGTCACTAGTATTTACTTCCTCAACGTTTCAAATAGTTTTTCGTCATTGCCAAGATTGAAGCTTTTGGGCTGACTGGGACTTCGGAGTCATTTTCTCAGATTGGCTGAAAACTTTTCCTAAAGACAAACGAGCTTAATTTTGCACTTTGTTGTCTCTGAATCCTGTAGACTGAATCTTTTCTTGTTAGAGATAAATTTGAAATTCTTTTGGGATTGGATAGGTATTAACGAAATATTACAATTCGCAATTTCGGATTCTTCCAATAGCTATAACTGCGCCATCTAACGGTGTAAAATGTTGAAAATGGCAAAATTATAACGAATATTTCAATACGATATCAATATATTAAAAATTTGGTAATGAAATATAAAAGTCAGGAATTTTACATCGTCGACCAATGGTTTTTACCTTTACACCTAGTGAATGAAACGGGATTTTTTATTTTAAGGGATAATCATTTGTTTCTAGAGATAAATTTCAAAATATTTTTGGGATGGACAGATATTGATGAAATATTACGATTCATTTATTGCGAAAGTCCCAAAAGTTTTAATTGCCCCTTTTAAAGGTGAAATGATTCTCATAGAACACTCGTATACGATTTTTTTTATGTTTGGAATTAGATGCCTTAACTTTCTATTAAAAAATGCAACTACCGAATACGCTGTGTCAGGGAAGAATTTGGTGGGGGGGGGGGCATCCCTCTCCCACTGAGAATGCTGGTAAGGGGAATACAGGCAAAAGTTATCAAAATATATGCACATTAAATGCATCTTTGAAGAAAATTTATGAAGACCTCTAAAACAAAGGAGAAAATCTTATACCGCAATTGAAACCCAGTCTCTTACTCCCCTGCTTTTATTTTTATCTAGATCCAAGCTTGCCTCTATATGAATAGTCCGTTGTTTAATTAAAGAATTAAAAAGAGATTCTTATAAAGTGCAGTTCAAAAACAGCAAGGAATGCGACACAGTAGTTTTGTGCTGACTTAATGTGCATAGTTGGTGAAGTATATTCTAATAATTGACAAGATGGCTAATAAACTTGTGTTCCAAACTAGTTCGTTTCCAACTAGTTCACTTCGCTGAACAAGAACTAAAGAACTAAAGAACTTGTTCACCTTGTTGAACTTTACTTCCCACCTATACTATGCCAGGCCAGGCTTGTAATCTGATGTTCCCAGGTTCTAGTCTCAACTGTTGAGATTTTCTCTACTCACCTCCTGCAGCTCTTGGTCAGAAAGAGGCACTGATGCTCTTGGTAAGGTTTATTTATGTACATATACTGTATACAGTGGTGGGGAGAGGGGGATAGAGATGAATTCTTTCTCCCTCCTGGATAAATTTCATTTTTTAAAATCATTAGTTTATCATAAAATATAATCACACTGCCTTCATAAAATAGTTTACTGTAGTTGCAAAATATCATAAAAGTAACTTGTACCCCTAACATATTCATGAAAGAACTTGCAGATTATTTCTGGAAACTCAACTGTCACAGGTTTTGTTTTCCAATCCTGCAGTGTATCAATAGATCATGTTGGTATCATGCATTACATTTGTGTGGCACAATAAAAGTGTAACTAAAGACATTCAAAGGGATTGCAAAGCACACAGATCTAACATTCCTCATGTTTTTATTTTCTTTTTTTGTCACATTTCTGTTTTTCATTTTGTCATATCATTGAAGTTCTTAAGTGATAATTATGTGTGCTATCAATTGGGATGCGGTACAGCAGTAATAAACAATGTGTATGACACCACTACTAAAGAAATTTCCTACAAGTACTGTAGTCTATAAGTTCTTCCGTGCATATATATGAAGTATAAATTATTTTCGCATTTATCAGCTACAGTAAAACATTTTATGAATGATAGTATTAATGAAAATAAGAACACGGTAATACTTTAGAGTAGGGGTTCTCAATGTGGGGTACATGGTAAAATATTCTGTGGTACGCAGTGAGAACTCAAAAGGCGCTAGATCTAGTAAAAAAGTAAATATAATTGTTATACTATAACTATAGTTTTATCTATCTACAAAAGGGGTACGCCAGTTACATATACATTTCCAGGGGTATGTGAAGCAAAAAAGGTTGAGAACCACTGCTTTAAAGCATAATGGTGAATAACAACATAGTATTAGATTATCACTTTATGTTAATAAAAACGGTAAAAATATTTTGTTCCCCCTCCCGCCACCTTTAAAAACATTTACTAATCATGGCTATGCTACTGTATATAAAAAGCAGATTGTGTTACACTGTATAATTAAGTTAGACTCTCTAAAATATAGTGTATAGTATATGGCATTCCCCACATCGCTACATTTCATTTGACAATTCATTATGATAGGCCCTGTGAAATTCCCACCCACTTTTTGGATATGGAAAGGAGAAGGTGCAATTTGAGGTAGCTCTCGATATTCTGCATTCGAAAGATTTCATTTGAATAAAAACTCATTATATTAAGCAATCATTTACACATTTTTCCCTTATATATATATATATACACACAGAGATCCAAAACATTATGACCATCGCGCCTTTATGCAAATCGAAACAACTGCAGGTAAACGATGGTGTGTGTTAAGGTTAACGTGCCTCATAATGAAATTTCATATGAATATGTAATCCTCATATGAAAATTCATATGAGAAGAGTCGTAGACTACCTCGCATTATGACCAAACCATTCCCTCCCTCCAAAGCGAAAAAAGGAGACAGAAATTTCTCAGGTGTCGACTTTAACAAGTTGTGATGTCTCTAATATCCTAGGCTACCCCAAACATGACTCCTCCCCCTTCCCCCAAAAGGGGGAGAAAAACTATAGTCTTTGTTAATGAGTCATATAATAAAAGTATGTGACGATGGATATTTTTAGTGACAAAAAAATATCTATCTGCTTAGTTGCGCTCTGAAAAACAGAAAATAAAATCAAAGCATATCGATGGCAGAATGAGTCACTGAATTCGTATTCTCTTCAAAGGAAGATAGGGCACCGGCAATCTTGGGTAGGTAAATTGGCGCCCTATCTTATTTTAAGGTGAATACTAATTCAGTGACAGATTGAACCTTTGATAAGCTTTAGTTTTTTTATTTTCTACCTTTTTGGGCGCATATAGGAAGATAGAAGATATTTTTAAATTTTGTTTTCATTTTTACATTTGATTAAGAGTAGAGTTTCTTCTCAAGAAGTTCTCAGAAATATACGATTTCCAAAATGCTCCCTTCTCGAGAAATTTGCCACTAAATTATTATTTTAATAAACAGTTGTTTTAAATTATCATGTGTCAACATTTATAAAATAAAATAAAAATAAATACCCCCTCAAGCAGCTGCTTGCCACAGAGGTCTGACAGGAGCCTCTCAGTTTATATGCCACAGTAGAAGGTCTGAGAGGATGGCAGGACCTCAGCAGAAAACAACACGAACATCCATGCCTTACCCGGGGCTCGAACCCAGGTTTTGTAGATCAGTAGCCAAACATACCTTTAATACGGGACCGGTTCTAGAATAGCAAGCACCGTCGGAAAGGGTAATGTAATGCCCCGCCTTTCGCTTTGAACCAGTTCCAACGCACTTTCTTTTCCCACTTGGTTTTTTCGGCTGTGAAGGAGCCCGAAGACACGAGCCCTGGCGAATAAGTATTCAAATGAAGAAATTAATTATTGCTTTCACTCGTAGCTTTTGAGTACTCTGAATTGCTTAAACAAGAAAGCAGTAACAAAAGAATTATTTCTTTTGTGTGTCAACTGAAACTGAAATGATAAAATTGGCAAAATCAATTATGCAAAGTATTTTTAAAGAAGTGTTTTAGAAAGAAGAAATCCAATGGAAGAGAACAATATGGCACCAAAAGAGAAGCGGAACTAAGTATAACATATCTCCTCCCTGTTAAATATTGGATGCTCGTTTTCAAAGAAAAAGAGTTTTTCATTTTCCCAGTTTTGCACCCTGTAACGTTAAAAGTCGTACTAATGGATGATTGGAAAATGTAAAGAGTAATGTTTTATTGCCCTGTATAACACAAAGGGAATTTCTAATATGTCCGATAAGATGGAAAAGTTACGTTTTCTCGTCTTCTAGGGTTAAGGAGTAAATCTTTGAGTGCATATAAAATGAAATAATTTGTTTATAATTACTGTATTGAAATATTAAAAGTTTAAAAATTGTCCTGACTTTTTTAAAAATAAAAAGGTACCGGGCGAATTTTAATTTAATTGAAACACATATGAATATCACTTATACTTCTCTTATTAAATTATCCTGGTATACGTTCTCCATCACCATATTTATCACTAGAATTTCTGATTTCTAGTGTAAATCACCCTCCAGGGGCGTAGCTATGTGGGGAGGCTCCCCCAAAGTAAATCAGAGTTGGCAAAATTCGAAGAGACTTTGGAAAAATTCAGGTGAGTTGAGAAAATTTGGATTTTTTTTTTTCAAAATTAAAGAGGAGTTCTCAAAATCGAGGCAATTTGACAAAATCTAGGGCAGCTGGCAAAATTCGAAACCGCTTGAAAAAATATAGGCGAGTTGGAAAACTGGGATTTGTTTTGTGAAATTAAGGAGAGTCGACAAAATCTTGTGGAGTCGACGTGACTTAGCACAATTTAAACAAACAAGGTTTTTTTTTTGTAAAATCATGGCAAGGTATGCGAAATCGAAGGACTCGGCAAAATCAAAAATCGATGGAAGCTCCCCCCCTAAACTCAATTAAATATATGTAAAGTACGTATTTTCTCAGTTGCCAAAATTTGATTTCCGAGTTGGAAAATTTCGTTGTCTCTCCCTCCCCTCCAACCATAGTCCCTTCGCTATTCCCCTGGCAACCTCTAACGAGAGATCTAAAATAAGATCTTTTGGAGGATTTGAAAACTATGTATCATCAGATTTAGTTAGCACCAATGCAACTCGTAGAGAATTTTTTCATTAATCTCTCAAAACAAAAAGTTGCATTTCACGCCCCAGGAGCAGAACGAACAAATTATTGCTGTCAATGTAAACCTGTAAATCATCACCAGTGCCATCGTGGTATGGTAGGCATCCAAGCACTTGCTTAGGACGCCATTTGGATATGGGGGTTTCACTATCGTGAGGATTATTTAATTTTAATCTAGTTTAAATTTCTAACAGGGCTACAAATGCTTGATTTGCCTAGGGCGCAAAAATATCTCACAACGACACTGATCATCATATTCCACAATTAAAATATTAATATCTTCGCGTGAAATTTTCAAAATTTTACACTGTCAGATGGCGCAATTAAAAGTTTTTGAAGATTCGAAGAGTGTGAATTGTAATATTTATCAATAACTGTCCAACCCAAAATATGTTTAATTTTTCTCTTAAAAAGGAACAGTTATCTCATGAAATACAAAAAATGCATTTCCCACACCCTCTAGGGGTTAAGGTGAATATCACTGTTGTCGACGCAAACTTTATGACATTCACTTTTCACAACTAAAATTTGTAACCTAATTACATTGCTCGCAACATTCGTTTGAAAATTTTTAATTTTAACATTTTCCACCGTTAGAGGGCGGAATTATAGCTATGGTAGATTAAAAAAATGCGAATCATAATATTACATCAATACCTAACCAACCGAAAAAGTTTTTTTGTTTATCTCTAAAAACAAAAGTTGAATACTTACAGATAGATGACAATGTGAAAACAACTTGTTTTGTTTCAGAAAAGGGACTAAAGCGCTATCTACGAAGAAGGTAATGCCACCTGCATCCCTAAAACATTTTAGCTCATTGACAAAGGAGTTCAACCCAAAGCTGGGTAAAGCGGAACGGCTGCATAATAAAAATACGTGCAGCGTTAGTTACTGTCAGCAGTGTCAGGAGCTACACCTGTTTGAATCCATTCCAAATTTATCCTTTTCCAGCATTGACAGTTATTCGAAAAAAAAAAATGTTTCTCCTCCCTTGTATATATTTGTGTCTCTTATAGGTTATATGCAGCAGCAGACTAGTAAGGGATAACTGTAGCATCCAAGACACTCATAGGAGCAATATATATGTTTTGCTTCGATAACAATAATTCTTATTTTATACAAGTTCCACTGAATTCTGGAAAAAAATTTAGTCGGCACGCGATGATAGAAATAAACATGAAAATTTAACTATATGATCTTAATGGTCTGTAAATGGTAGCTAGGTAGTCACTGGAAGTAGAACTATGCACCAATCCCCTGTGATGATGCATAAAACCGGCCAGGCCTAACACCTAATGTACGACCCCACCATCTTGTGATGCAGGCCTTAAGTACCTTTCAAAAGAGACACTCTCTTTCGGAAGTGAGATTTATTTCCGCAAAATTCCCAAACCTACCCACGGTCAATAGAGGGCATGGATGGGCTTGGAAGGCCGCCGTCCGTCAAATAGGACGTTAAACCGTGGCCCCGTGTTTGGGAGAGCCATACCCTGTGCACATTAAAGAACATGCTGGATGGCCTTGACGGGAGGTTACTATTTGTCTTTCAACAGCCGTTCCAGTGGGTCCCCTCCCCCAACCTTTTCCGAGCTTTCGGGGTCTTTGTGACCTGGCCATTTAGCCCATGGTGTGCAAAAAAGTGCCGCTCAGAGGTAAAACAACCCAACCGAACTCTTCTGGAAGTGAACGTAAGAGGAGGGTTGACAGATTAGTGTGGCCTACTAATCTGGACAACTATGGCTACTTTTGGCAACTATGGCCATGCTGAGAAGTGATCAACCACACAAAGTCCTGGTGCTGACAATATAAACCTACTGTACTGAAATAAGGCTCTGAGCTTAATTATGGATTCTGAATTTGTTGCACTGGTGGGCTTCTGTGGAGGGAAAATCTTCCGCTGTGTTTTCTGTTTGTTTGTTGGTTGACAGCCCCAATTGAATAGATCCACAGGATATGTTTATCAACTGGTGGATAATCCTGAGCAGAGATCATCGCAGGCATCTGAGCTCTTCGCTTCTACTGGCATAGGTAGTTGGAATGTGAGGAACTTGCACAGAGCTTATTCTCTTGATATCTTCACACGAAAATGCCATCATTATAATTTAAATATTTTCGTCTTGCAAGATACTAGATGGACAGATAAAGGTCTGATTCTTAAAAATAATCTTAAATTTCTCTTTTCAGGGAGGGACGACAATAAGCATCACCAAGGCGTGGGTATGCTTCTCAGCAGACACGCTAGTGATGATCTTCGCGGATATGAGTGCATTAATGAAAGGTTTCTTACAGAAAAATTTCAGACAAGCGTTAAAGACCTGAATGTTATCTGCTGTTATGCCTCCACTGAGGATGCCGATGAGGATGAGAAGGATAGGTTTTATGAACAACTTCAGGATATTGTGAATTCTCTCAAGAAAGGAGATATTACCCTTGTTCTTGGTGACTTCAATGCCAAAGTTGGTACTGACTCTGACCTTTGGGGAGGAGTAATAGGCCCTTTTGGTATTGGTAGCTGCAATGGTAATGGGCAACGTCTCCTGCAGGTAAGGTAACTCAATGGATTCAGAATAACTAACACTTATTACAAACACCGCGACATAGATAAATACACATGGGTTTCACCCGATGGGCTGCATAAGAATATGATTGATTATATAGTAATTAACAACAAATGGGCTAGTTCTGTTAGGAATACCAAGTCATATAGGGGAGCTGAAATTGGATCTGACCATTACTTTGATAAAAGTGTCTTGCAACTTTAAAAGTGTTGTGCTAAGATTAAATAATTTACCTTTAATATTGAAGCACTGAAAGACCCAGTTGTAGCTAAAGCTTACCATGATAGGTTACTTAGTCATTATGACAGTCATGGTTTGTGTACTACTGAAGTTGAGGGGGGCGGGGGTGGCTCAGTCGGTAGCGCGCCAGGCTCGTAATCTGTAGTTCCCAGGTTCGAGTCCCAGCTGGGTCAGCGTTGAGATTTATCTCCGCAAAATTCCCCGCCCTGCCCACGGTCAGTAGGGGACACCGATGGGCTTGGAAAGGCCGCCGTCCGTCGGATGGGACGTTAAGCCGTGGCCCCGTGTGCGGGAGAGCCATACCCTGTGCACGTTAAAGAACACGCTGGATGGCCTTGACGGGAGGCTATCATCTGTCTCCCAACAGCTGTTCCAGTGGGTCCCCTCCCCCAACCTTCTCTGAGCCTTCGGGGTTCATGTGACCTGGCCATTTAGCCCATGGTGTGCAAAAAAGTGCCGCTCAGAGGTAAAACAACCCAACCCAACTGAAGTTGAGGAAGAATGGGACCATTTTAAACAGGATTTTTTTGGAAACTAACAGTACTCTTTTAGGAAAAAAGGAGTAGAGAGGGCAGAATTATTTGATTGATAAGGCCCTTGAACTTATTTAAAAAAATAAGCAAAAAGAACTGCAAGAATTTAATAAATGTGTGAAGAATCAGTTAGCTGCTGATAAGGATCTGCTGAATAAGATTACGACTCAATTGTTAATGATGTTCGTTTTTCAATTTCCGCCAGTGTATTATTATTTTTGAGTTCGAACCGAAAAGATGTTATTTTGTTTACATACCTTTTAAGTTTTTTCTCCTTTAAGGAGCACTTTTTGAGATAGTTCAAGGTTTCATTAAGCTCTGTCCCCAGAAACACTTCATGGAACGCACTTTTTGGAGACATTTGGCTTCAGTTACTTTCTGAAATTGAGCAGAATTGAAGGACTGCCGTTAAGATTTAAATATGGATTTAGATTTTTCAACGTGCTAAACCAAAGGATAATTCACACATTGACAGCACAATTTGTACGGGTGCAATTCAAATAAGAAAATCAGAAAAAATATATAATGTAACTGCAGATTTCAAGGGAAATTAAAATTTAATTTTGAAAGTTTTTCTACATTCTTCCTATTTGATTTTTAATATGATCGCGTATTTAAAAATTATTTGTTTCTAAGTCGCCTAAATTGACCACACGGCCATGGTGAAAGAGACAGTGGCAAAAGAAAAAGTGTATAGTTTGGTTTTCTTATGTGGCATTTGTGGTATATGAATATACAACGGAAGTCGTTATGATTAGGTGAATACCAAAGAATATTTACAGGCCAAATAAGCTGTCAAACATGCGAAATATATAGATGACGAATGTAACGATTTCAGAAAGTTGTAGATTATCGCTGAGTTGATTGTTGTTGAAACCTTCTATAAACGTTTTTGTGTTCCAGTACGTCAGTTGAATATAGTAAGTATCAGTTTAGATTCTGTGAAGTGGTTTTGTATTATTGAATTTCTTTGCTGTATTTCCCCATTAATAGTCAGTCAATTGTAGCAAAATGCTATGTTAGTCACGGTAGACCTTTAAATTTTTTTTTGCAATATCGGATTATATTTATAATTATGCATCTTGTTTACAGATAAGAATCAAATCAACGCAGTCTTATCTTACACAAGACGGAACTTGGTCCTTTTTAAAATTCGTTCATATTGTCACAGTTGTCTAAATTCTTAAGATATCAGAGTTAAAAAAATTAGAACATAAATATCAACACATTTTTGAAGAAATTTTCTAATGGTTACTACTTTTGAATTTCATCGTTATTTACTGCTTTATATAATCCTTAATATGGGAGTACACACGATTGATCTTTTTAGCCACACTAGTGCATTTTTTTTGATGGCCAAAATGAATCCTCTATCATCTGTATATACATATGTGCTCATACATCAGTTTTTAGAGAATTGCTCCGTTGCCCTGAAACAAATTTTTGGGACATCTAAATGATATGATTTTTTGAATGATATAGTCAGCTGTGATTATGTGGATTTGATTAACACAGGCTTTGAAACAGCTGCCACACTGTTTTAATTTTTCATTATCCAATCATGGGTAATTTAAACAATTTCTTGATCCTTATGAAGAAGTTTTAATGTGTTTGCCCTCATTGAGCAGGTTCATAATGCTAGCCAGTTGTTTGAAGAAGTGAATGAATCTCACTAAAGTGAAATTTTTTCAGATTTGAACCAGGGTCATTGAAAACATAGATTTTGTGAAGTGAATTCCTTTACCATTACACCAAAAAATGAATCTAGTTTAGAGCCAGATGTCATATATTTCATGAATTCCAATGTACAGTGGATGCCTCCCCCCACTCCATAATGTCATTGGATAGTGGATTTTTACTTAACAAATTGCCTTTTACAGGCCCCTATTGACACATGATGGATATTTCACACATAATGAATTGCGTACAAAGTGACACAGTCCCTGATTTTGGCCAGACTGTTCCTAAGGGGATTCAACAGTCTTCAGCCAATCAGTGACAGACGTTTATGAGCTTGATTGCATATGTTTACATTCATTTGCATTTATTGTGGAAAGAACTGTCTTGAAGCTATTATACAGGAATTTTGAAAATCCTTATATCTATAGTAACTTTAATCCCATAGAGATTATAATGGAAAGAGATTCAATTTCAAAAATTAATTGTTTCCTACCTTAACTTCTCTATCAACCCCCTAAGCCAGTTATCTTTTTAGTCTAAGATTGTTTTACTGTAAGATTTTTTATGCCTTTTTTAATTATGTTTCTATTAATTTTAATCTTTTACCTTTATCTTATAGTGTTTATTTGTCAAAAACCAGTGTTCAGATTTTATAAACTGTGATTTTATAAAGGTTAAAATTATATGATGGTTTTGGAATAAATTAGACTTTTAACATGCATTTTCCAACTTCACATAAAAGTTTTCAAGTAAGAAATGAAATTCATTATATGAGAGTCCACTCTACTAAAATAGAAGTAACAGATAAAAGAATCCAAAAGATAAAAATAGCATCTAATCCATTGTTTCTCAAACTGTGGGTCACAAGCACCTTAGAGGAAGTTGCATCTGGATACAGCTGAATGTGTAATGTATAAAAAAACTATTTTGTTCATTTTAAAAAGAGAAGATTAAAGTTTAATTTATTATAACACTTTATTATCTAAATTAATGACACAAATCTTTCCTATCTCTTATTATCTAAATTAATGACACAAATCTTTCCTATCTCTCTTCCACTCTGTTATGACTCTCTGACTAGAGTGACAGTAACACCTCTTACACCTATGTGTCTGGAAATGCCAGTCTCAAGCCCTCCTCTACTCCCCATACCATGCAGTGTTCATAGCTAACTCTAATCTACAATCACTTCTATTTCCATCGGTTCTTCAATTGGCCACTCCAGGTGCCTTAATTTAACAGAACTTTCTTGTGCTACATTCTGTACTGTTGTGAGAATATTCTTAGCTGGGTTCAAGTTACTTTCGTCATTGATAAAGAATTGTATAGAAGAAATGGCTCCAATGGTAAGGGGGAGAGTGTGTCACAAATTCTATCAATAATCTCAAATTGCCATCAGTAGTAAAAGATTGCTGTAAAGAATTCCATAAACAGTAAGGGCATTGCAAAAAATTATTTCAATGGGAGGGGTAACATAGGAATTAGAAAATATGCCTAGAAATGTGGGAATCAAGACTAGGGCTGTCTTAAATAAAGGAAGCGAGAACAGTGACTTATAAGATACTGTCCAACTTCTATGTTGAGTTATTGTAATGTGCAAACATAATTTTTTTTCACTTCAACTCATGTCTCGCATTTTGGGGTTATTCTTTAACTTAATTGTAATGTAAAGTTAATATTGTTTGATTGGTAAATATTTTAATAATTTTTGCATTCAGCAGCCAAACACTGTCACTATAATGCTTATTCGGCACTTGCTTTGATATGAACACAAATTAGTATTGAAATCCAAAATTTATATAAATTATTGTGTTCATAATATGTTAAACATATTTTTCATTCTGCTGAATGGGGATTACTTGAAGTATTGTTATTAATAACTGCAATAATATTATGCCTCCATTTAGGAAATACTCAAGAATATTTTTTGTGTGTATATATATATATAAATGTTAAAGTATAAAAAAATTAATAATGCAATGTAGAAACATTTTAATGATGTAAGTTTACACATTAATATTTTATACAGTGCATTTATAATTTCAGTGACTGACATGCCTACCATCATGGCTGATTTAATTTCACTTATTGAAAATGAGATTCCAGAAGGCCGGCAGAGTTTACAAGACAGCCACACGAATTTAGAGAAAGTTGCTGAATACTGTGAAGCTAATTATTTTCAGGTTAAAATTGCATATTATAATTTTTATTTAAACATGATTGCATGATATCACTTCCCAATCAGGTACCAAATTAAATATTGAAGAATAATGCAAATATGTTATACCTGAGATATTCTAAAAATATCCTAATCATAATTACTTTTATACAGTTAACTAAATTTAAACAGTCTAACTATTTATCTGCCTGCATAAAAGCTCAACTAAAATAGTAGGGAAAAATTACACTCTTTTATGTTTAGTACTGTCAAGATTATTGCCTGCTAATTTAATATGGCTATTAGCAGGATCGCAAAGTAAACTTAACTGTATTAAGAAAGGAACAAAATTTTCTGATATATAGTCAATGGATATACTGAGGCAGGAAATACTACAGCAGGCAAGTGAGTGAATGAATTTCTGAATCCTGGCTATCAGTGTGAGCAAAACATATATAAGTAAATAAATAAATAAATAAATAAATATCCCCTTAAGCAGCTTCTTGCCACAGAGGTCTGACAGGAGCCTTTCAGTTTATATACTATAGTAGAAAATCAGTGAGGATGGAAGGAGGATGGTCAGTGAGAATGGTTAGTGGGAGGCTTTGAGATGAATGGATGGGTTCAGAAATGTTAGCGGTTTACATAGATGAAGTTTTATTCACTCACGATGGTTCTTGAGAAATGCGTAGCATTGGAATTCTCTGTTGATTAGCATAATTTGTTGATCACGAGGTGTTCTGGAATACCTGAAAAGTTGGTTAACATAATGGTTCTCTATAATAACACAGAGTATCGATTAAGCCTGCAATGAGAAGTTCAGCATAAAAAAAATAGAAAATAAATATCTCCTCAAGCAGCTGCTTACCACAGAGGTCTGACAGGAATCTGTCAGTTTAATACACCATAGTAGAAGGCATGTTGGGTTGTTTTACCTCTGAGCGGCACTTTTTTTTGCACACCATGGGCTAAATGGCCAGGTTACAAGGACCCCGAAGGCTCAGAGTAGGTTGGGGGAGGGGACCCACTGGAATAGCTGTTGGGAGACAGATGGTAGCCTCCCGTCAAGGCCATCCAGCGTGTTCTTTAACGTGCACAGGGTATGGCTCTCCCGCACACGGGGCCAAGGCTTAACGTCCCATCCGACGGACGGTGGCCTTTCCAAGCCCATCAGTGTCCCCTACTGACCGTGGGCAGGGCGGGGAATTTTGCGGAGATAAATCTCAATGCTGATCCAGCTGGGACTCGAACCTGGGAACTACAGATTACGAGCCTGGCGCGCTACCGACTGAGCCACCCCCGCCCCTAGAAGGCATGTGAAGATAGCAGGACCTCAGCAGAAAATCAACACAAGCATCCATGCCTACCTGGAGCTTGAATTCAGGTCCCTTTGATAGTAGCCAAGTGTACTAACCACTCAGTCATGGGATGGTGAAACTGGAATTAAAAAGGACTGCATTTTGTCGTTTCCTTTTTAGTTTGGTAATAGTTGTGAGAAAAGCTTTGGTAAAGAGAAACTGGGATGTTAGATTTTAAATCTGAAAACTCTAACTTAGAATAATACTGCTGAAATGGGATTATTGCAATTCAGATAATGTAATTTATTGAAATAACTGAAAAACTATTTCCCAGCTGTTCTGAATAGCCAAATGTGTATTGTATTTGTGCTTACAAATTTAATAATAGAGCTTTTATCATGTTTTTAAATGTACAGATATTGCATTTCATACATTTTCTGACGACTTAGTTTTTGTATGTAATTTTTACTTTACTAAATGAGATATGACAACATAAAAAAATAGAAATGGTTATCTTCTAAAAAATTATAGCATATTGCATATTTTTTTGGTTATTGTATGTGTTTAATTATTTTTACTGTTAAATAGGCAGAAAACAAGAGGTCAGCTCTTGAGGAAACAAAAAACTATACAACACAATCACTGGCAAGTGTTGCTTATCAGATCAACACACTGGCTTATAATTTGTTGCATATGTTGGATCTTCAGACAACCCAACTTGCAGAAATGGAATCACAGATTAATCATATATCCCAGGTAAATTGTTATTAATTTTTTATAAAAATTTCAGTTTACATTGATTTTAACATTGCTTGACTTTTTCATCCTTTTTGTGTGAAAATTGACTAATCTAAACAAAGTTCATTTAGTTTTAGTGTTAAAGTTAAGCTGGAAATCCTTCACTGCTGGGGAGGGGGCTCAGAGTAGTGCACCAGGCTCATAATCTGCAGTTCCCAGGTTTGAGTCCCTCCTCAAAACTCCCCACCCTCTGTCAGTAAGGACTGAGACTAACAAAGGCTGCCATCTGTTATATGGGATGTACCCTGTGCATGTTAAAGAACATGCTGGATATCCTGGATGAGAGGCCTCTGTCTCCTAACAGATGTTCAATGGAATCCTTCTCCAACTATCTCTGAATCCTTGGAGTCCTTGTAACATGGTCCATTGTGTGCAACAAGTGCCACTTATAGAGGTCCTTGTAACATGGTCCATTGTGTGCAACAAGTGCCACTTAGAGGTAAAACAATCAACCCTTCACTAATAAGAACTTTAGTGCTTTTGTAGTAGAAAATTGGTAAAAATTCCAGTTAGTGTTTTTTATTTTTATTTATAGAGGAAAAAATCCCAACTAATTAGTGCCCTCAATGGCTCACTTTATTGTAGACAGTGTGAATTATGATTCTTATTTTGATGAGCCAGTTATACTACCATATTCAATTTATGCCACACTATCTATATATTCTTCCAAATACAAACTGAAAATTTTGATTAAAAAAATGTTTAAGCATATAATAATTATTTTATAAACTTAATAGAAATTAATAATGAAAGCTGCAGGAATTTGCTTTGGTAAAATGTGTAATTATGTAAAATTTGTTCAGATGTGCATTTAGAAACTTGCATAAATTATTCATTAAATATTTAAAAAAAATTCATAAACACAGTGCTTGCTTGCTCATAGAATATCTATATACTATTCACTGTATTCTTCATCCTTTCTGTTGTGGTTGCACAGTCCCCTCAGTGTGAGCTCTTATACACAGTGAAGGGACCGGACCATTGTGAAGATTCCACTGGTTCCGGTACCTTCACTGGGTCCTAAACACTCGCACACATGTTTGTTGTGTGTGGTTGCCATGTCCCTGTAAAGGAGAATCCTGGTTGTTGCTTGGGGGTCTTCAGCTGCTTTCCTCAGCTCATGACTAGTGGGGTCCCCTTCCCATCTTGTCATTTGGAAGCCTGTTCATTTTGGGTTTGGACAGCGATTTTGATGGCCAGTGGTACTCACTACTTTGGCCTCTACTGCAGAGAAATAGGAGGTCCTGGAGTGACCTCCGGGATCATTGGCTTGTGGGCTGAAGCTCTAGGGCCAATTATGTAGTAGGTGAGTACCTTCCCCTCTTCTTGGTACAGGTTCACGAGTTTCCCCAAACATTATTTTTGTTTCGAATTATCTTTATTTTGTGAGAATATTTCATTTCCTCACACTTTTCTATTTTTTTTTAGTTCATTTTGTAGGAAATTGGGTGAGTTTCTCACACTTTTCTTTTCCTTTTTTATTTATTTGTAAGGGTTTAGTTCAGTGGCTGTGTGGGTATAGTGCCCTTGCAGCCCTGGCATCCAATTGGATATCCCCTTGTTGGGCTCCACAAATCTAACATCATGATTTCCATTACTGAAAATAATTCAGTTTTTTCCACAAAGAGGGCTTGATACATGCCCAATGCTGGATTAACCATTAGGCAAAATAAGCACATGCTTAGGACATCAAGGTAAGGGGAGCACCAGAGTTTTTTCCCCTAGTTATCATTCCTTTAACTCTCAACTCTTTCACTGTCCCAGTGTGGCAGTGAAAGATAAAGGAAATGATAATACAGCTCTGGCACAGACTATAAAACAAAATCAATTACAGAATAGTAACTTAAATTTTAAACCGTTAACAGCACCAATAAATAAATATCAATTCCATTATGCAGAAAAAATTTGCATTAATTTAAAAAAGGACCGCTTATGCAACATGGACATTCCACCCCTACCGGCGGCATGAAATCTCCTGTTGAGTGAGCATCAAACAAATCAGATAACTCACCAATAGGGGGATACTCTCATATGTAACTACTATAATACCTTACTTGCTACTTTGCCTGATGAAGTCCCGCACGTATCTGGGCACGAAACATGTTGTAAATCTGTTGATATGGGAAAGGCGGGCCATAAACTTTTAACGTTTCTTAATCTAATGCTTTAACTAATTTTTTTTAACTTGCACTGATGTATGCTGTTCACGGAGTTTGTGGGATGCAAACCTGGAAATAAATTTGAAGCTCTATTATACTGGACATTGACAAATGGAACTGCTTCCTGAGCTCAAGTACATCACATTATTGAGTTTGTTGAAAATTTCAAGGATCAATACCATTGAAATATACCATCTTTAAGATCAACATAGTTTTGGACTGGTATCTGGAGTATTATACGTATACATCGACCGGTAATACTTGTGAACAGACAGCATATGTGCCACTATTATGATCACTTCTACAATTGCATCTATGTATGCCTGCATCTTTAATGAAGACTGCACCAAAATGGATTATATTATGCCACTTAACCAGCTGTAGCCAGCAGGACTTTCCTTGAAAAATGGTAATGTTATGACTATTACTTTGAATCTTTATCGTTTTAAAGATTGCATTAAGTTTTGTCATACAATTGTAACAGCTCTTACCATGACTCTACATGAGATAGTCAAAGTGTATATGTGATTGCTCCTAAGCAGCATAAATCGTGTATTAAATATTGTTTCATCTGTCTCCCAACAGCTGTTCCAGTGGGTCCCCTCCCCCAACCTTTTCTGAGCCATTGGGGTCCTTGTGACCTGGCCATTTAGCCCATGGTGTGCAAAAAAGTGCCGCTCAGAGGTAAAAACCAATCCAACCCACAACTGGTTGGGAGACAGATGAAACAACTAAATATTGTTTCATCTGTCTCCCAACAGCTGTTCCAGTGGGTCCCCTCCCCCAACCTTCTCTGAGCCTTTGGGGTCCTTGTGACCTGGCCATTTAGCCCATGGTGTGCAAAAAAGTGCCGCTCAAGGTAAAAACCAACCCAACCCACAACTGGCCAAAGTGACTAGAGAAAATTGAAGTACAGCACCTTGGAACCATTAACAACATCTATCCAGTGGTGAGAATGCTGGGTGCACTGCATGCCCCACCTGGCAAGTGCTCCTATGGCCATTGCAGTGATTGGAAAGCCCGTCATTGTGATGGCTTCCATGGTGGTGCAGACAGATAACACTGCCACACTGCCTGAATCTTCCTGACCTGCTGTGAAGTACCTCCTTATGCAGGTGAAACCACAGTTGGTGTTGGCATTATCATCAGCACTGGTTTCTATTCCTGTCTCAGTGCCTTCCAGCTCCAGAAGGTTCCTCTGTCATGACAGCCAGACCTTTCAAATCTAAGGAGACCCCACCAGCATAAAAGAAAAAAAAACTATGCCAACTCCTTGAGCCAAGATCCTTGTGCCTCAGATGACTTCAAGAACATGGACACAGACCACCCTTAATTTTTCAAACCATCTCCTGTGCTGGTTAAAATAAATCAGAAAATGTCTGCCAAAAAGAAAGGAAAGAAAGAACTACAGGAGTGACCTTAATCAATACCCTACTAGTCCTGATAAGAAAGCATTACAGAGAGCTTAATAAACGTGTAAAGGATCAGTTGACTGCTGATAAGAATCTTTAGCTTGATGGCTTGGCTGACAAAGCCAAGGAAGCAGTTAGACAGCATAACAGCAGAGAGCTGTAGCAGATAGTTAATGTTTTGTGTGGTAGAAAATGGAAAGGTATATAAAGATTGAAGAATAAACAAAGTAAAGTTATAGGAGGTGGAGATTCTGTCATGGCTAGGTGGACTGAGCATTTCAGTGATGTTCTAAACAATGTGGTTAGTTCTAATCGCATTGTTTGTAATGATGATAGATGCATTAAAATAAAAAAAAAATAAATACCCCCTCAAGCAGCTGCTTGCCACAGAGGTCTGACAGGAGCCTGTCAGTTTATATGTCATAGTAGGTGGTCTGAGAGGATGGCAGGACCTCAGCAGAAAAACGACACACACATCCAATCCTTGCCTAATCCGGGGCTCGAACCCAGGTCCCTTAGATCAGTAGCCAAGCATCACTATTATAACACATTATGAAGATATTTTGACTATTTCTAAACTTAAACTACATAAATCCCCAGGGGTAGATGAAATTACTATGGAAATGATTAGAGCTGGAAATGTTTCGGTTACCACTTGGACGACTGAAATTTTGAAAAAAATTGCATGGTTCCTAAGGATTTTACCAGAGCTATTATTATCCCTATTTTCAAAAAAGGTGATCGCAGTTCTTGTGACAACTATAGGGGGTATCAGCCTACTCTCTGTTCCAGGGAAAGTTCTTTGCATGATTATGCTTAATAGAATTAAGAATCTGATTGACAGGCAATTGCATGATCAGCAATGTGGATTCAGAAGTGGTAGGGGATGTGTAGATCAGATATTTTCACTTAGGCAGATTCTTGAGAAATGTTTAGAGTTTCAGAAACCTTTGGTTGCTAGTTTTGTTGATTACAAAAAGGCTTTCGACTCTGTTGATCGTCATAATTTGTGGTTGATTGTGAGATCATATGGTATACCAGACAAGTTAGTTAACATTATGAAAGCTCTCTATAATAACACTGAGTCGTGTGTGAGAGTTGGTAAGGCTTGTAGCAATTGGTTTAGCATTACTTCTGGTGTTCGACAAGGGTGCATTTTGTCTCCTTTTCTCTTTAGTTTGATTATTGATTATGTTATGCAAAATTTACTGCAAGGGAAAGATTTTGGCATTAAATGGTCTGGAGATACGAAAATTTCTGATTTAGATTATGCTGATGATTTAGCCCTTTTGGCAAAAGATGTTGAGATGAACTCTTTCATTCGAGATGTTGATGAGACTGCTAGTAGAGTAGGTTTGGTTTTAAACAGAGAGAAAACTAAAGTGATGAAAATTGGTCAGGCAGGCTGTGATTCAGTTAATCTGAATGGTTGAAATCTTGAGCAAGTGTCACAGTTTAATTATCTTGGGAGCTATGTAACAGATACTGCTGATGTGCCTCATGAGATTAACAGATGAATAGGGATTGCTGCCGGGACTTTTAAGAATATATGAAGAGTGTGGAGAAACAGGCATATACACCTGAAGACTAAAATTAGACTGTATAATAGTTTGGTTCTTTCTAGGGTTAGTTATGGTTGTGAAACTTGGACACTTTGTAAACTAGATAACAGGAAACTAGATGCTTTTGATTCTAGATGCCTATGTAGTATCTTGGGCATTAGGTGGTTCAACTTTGTAACTAATGATGAGGTTAGGCAAAGGAGTTTGCAACCTCCTTTAAGCAGCATATTGTGCAGAGAGAGACTCCTTTGGTTTGGCCATGTTGCCCGTAATAATAATTATAGATTGGCGAATAGGGTTATGAACAGTGTGCCTTAAAGGCACACTGTTCATTTAAGAAGGGGAGACCTAGGATGCGGTGGGCAGACAATGTCAAACAGGACCTTGTTAGAATTGGTGTGCAGTGGCCGGATGCAGTAGATGTAGCTCAGGATAGACTTGCGTGGAGAACTAAATTGCACGGTCTGGTTGGACCTCCGTAGCCCATGGCTGCTTGAGGATGATGATGATGATGATAAGTGGAAGTGCTGACTTCAAAGTAATTGAACACGTATATTATTATTAAATAGGATTTGATTACAACTTGTTTCCACACATTAGTAATGCCCATCAAATAGACATCAGTTTGTGTTAGTACTCTAATTGGAATAATTACCCAGTTGTAGTAACCAGATCTGCTCCAGCCAACAATGGGCACAAGCTGATATCTTAGAATGGTAAACTCCAAGTTGGCCATCAGCTTGATATATCTGGGAAGGCAGATTTGTTAAGCCAGTGTTTTCTTGATGACCAACAAATTTGAATTGAGTTTCTTGGATCAACTTTGTCACGTGATTCAATAAATGTAGGTTAACTGCCCAGCCATTGGTAGTGCTGGGCATTTAACCTACATTTGCTCAAATCAGTGCTTGGTAGTGCACCCAGTAAAACTTGGTTCTTTCATTGGGTATGAATCACATTATTTGTATGTAATTATGCAGGAAGATTTCACTCTAGCTTAGTAGTATTAGTTGTATTTTTTTCTGGAAAAAAAAATCACACTTTTTAATTTTTTTAATTGACATTGAAACTTTGCAAATTACTTTTGATACAAAAGATGACCTAGGTTGTGGAGATATTTTTTTATGTTAAAAAGCACTACAAAATTGCATTGGTCACAGTTTAGTTTTGAAGGCCTGGCACTTTAAGAGTTGTGTTTGATGATTGTTGGCTGTGCTTGGAATGGTTCAAAAGGTGTGTCTGTAGTTGGCATTTCTACCTCTCTACACAAACACAAGACAGTCACAACAATTATTAATGCCATGTGTTTATTAATGGCTTTGAGTAATGGAAAAAATTATAGTTTGCTATCACTTTAATCATGAAATGTTTTTTTTTTCTGGGAATATTGCCAAATATGTAATTTATCACCATAAATGAAGTTTAATGAATGCCGCGTCCATGAGGGGTTAGCGTGCTTGGCTACTGATCTAAGGGACCTGGTTTCGAGCCCCAGGTAAGGCATGGATGTATGTGTCATTTTTTCTGCTAAGGTCTGCCATTCTCTCAGACCTTCTACTATGGCATATAAACTGACAGGCTCCTGTCAGACCTCTGTGGCAAGCACCTGCTTGAGGGGGTATTTATTATTATTTCTTTTAATGAATGAATGAATTTAGTTCAATAGATGTTGGATGTGAAAGACTAAAAAAATTTTTTTGTGAGTTTGCTTTTATTGCAAAAAGGAAAATTACATATCCCTAACTATTAACTTTGTGGAAACTTTGCAAAACTATTGTAAAATCATTTGTTTAGAAGAAGAAAGACATTTTTTGTTAATAAGTGAATATTGGACACCACCTCTTTTCTTAGCGATTTCAATCCTGTTATGTGCTGACATTATCATCAATTTGATATACTCCCTCCAAGTGCCAATATTCACCATATGAAATTTGAATGAGGTGTACTTTATATTTAGTGGTGAGATTCTCTTTTCCATGTGATATGGTGATTTTTGTTGGAAAAAGGGCTCCATAAGCTGCAGACATTAACATTACTTCAAAATTGTCTTCCCACTATGCTTGTTACTATTTCTTCATTGTTATTGTTGATGGCAGTTTTCTTTCTTATTTCATAATATTCATAAAATATTTGACCAGAATTGTCTCTACAGCTGCTTGAGGGGGTATTTATTTTTATTTTATAGTAAGTTGAAGTAAATGTGAAAAAAAGGTTGACTTTAACAGACATCTCATTACATACAATAGGGTTGGGTTGGATTGTTTTACCTCAGTGGCACTTTTTTGCACACAATGGGCTAAATGGCCAGGTTACAAGGACCCCAAAGGCTCAGAGATGGTTTGGGGAGAGGACCCACTAGAATAGCTGTTGGGAGACAGATGGTAGCCTCCCATCAAGGCCATCCAGGGTGTTCTTTAACATACACAGGGTATGGCTCTCCCACACGTGGGTCCATGACTTCCCATCCGACAGAAGGCAGCCATTCTAAGTCCATTGGTGTCCCCTTCTGACCATGGGCAGGGTGGTTTTGCAGAGATAAATCTCAACACTGACCCAACTGGGACTTGAATCTGGGAACTGCAGATTATGAGCCTGGCACGCTATCAACTGAGCCACCCCCTGCCCCACGTATGATGGGCTCTTGATTTTCACATATATAGTTAAAATGGGGAAAAATGCATTACGGTTTAATAATAAGTAAAAAAAAACTAAATACCCAGTTAAGCACTTTCAAAAGTATTATAAAACAAACTGCAACAGAAAAAAATCACTGATTACATAATAAGAAGCAATGATGCACCCATTACAGTCACACTAACCTCTGGCTCTGATACATGAGCTTTCATCAACTTTTCTCAAGAGCTCTCAATTCAGTGAAAACAAAGACCAAAGTCATACTGCACTGTGTTACCAAGTTAATCAGTGTGTAAAAAATCTGAAATTAGTGTTGATATTTTTTTAGATTCTATCTGGAAGTTAATAAAATTAAAAAAAAAAACCTTTTTTAGTTTATTTATCCTGCTGGTGAAATTTGTTAAATAATTTCTGTTCCATAACAGTGTCAGATAGCCATTTCAGCAAACTGATTGTAGTGGCTAATTTTCTGTGTAATGTACAGACTAAATTTCTGTGTAAATGTTTCAGAATGCAATGCATTCTGAAACATTTACATTACACAGAATGTGCTCTTAATGTGATGGATTAATTTTTAACTCTTTTCAATAACTAAATGAGCTGTAGAACTTTATCCTGAAGTAATTAACTAACAGAACTTTTTTGTGTTAATAAAGAAAATGTAATGTGTTGATTTTCATGGTTAATTAAAAATAAGTATTAAAAGGCAAATTCTGTTAGGAATAAAAAAAAACAATTAAAACTTGCAGTAGTTCTTTGGGAACTATAATGTTTTCTGGCACCTTAAAGGTTAAAGTACTGTGAAAAGTGACTATTTTCTGTTCTAAAACTCCCACTGACTAAACTCTTAAAAACTAAAAAAGTTTTTAATTTGCACTCCCTATTTTCCTTTAGAACAGAAACTTCTAAATATACACTTGCTTCATTAAATGTTTTCAAATACATCTATCCCTTGATTTACTTGGTACTTCATTTACCCAGTTTTGGTTTTATGTGATCAAAAAAAAGAATGCAACTGGTTTCAATTTAAACTGTGATACACTCGATTTTGCACAGTCAAGAAAATGCAACCAATTTCATTTTGCATGATTGTAGACTCGGTTTTACATGATAGAGATTGAGATTTTTTTTAAAATCTCAATCTCTATCATGGTCATTTATAGATACATGCATTTCAAAACATTTAATGAAGCAAGTGTATATTTAGAAGTTTCTGTTCCAAAGGAAAATAGGGAGTGCAAATTAAAAACTTTTTTAGTTTTTAGGAGTTTAGTCAGTGGGAGTTTTAGAATAGCAAATAATCACTTGATATTTTTTGCACACAATGAGCTAAATGGCCAGGTTTAGATGATTTCAATATATTTATATTTAATCATAATTTTAAAATGTATGTAGATATAATACATATTGTTAAGTAGCAGTGGTAATAGCATCAAGGGAGATTATATTAGACTGTCATCCCAAAGTAAAAAATCAATTAAATGGTTTGATTGATATTTATTTTCAGGAATAAGTAGATAATAATAAATTCCAATTTTAATAAAATCATCATTAGTTATATTCTTTTGCTAAAATTATATTGTTATTTTAATGCAATCTGTCTTGCGACATCTTAGTGAAATGAAGTCTGTTTTGAACTGGCAGTGAGATCTGATGTTTGTAGGCAGAATTTTTCAGATAGTAAACCCACATTGTGCTTTATCTCATTTTTAGCTACAAGTTTAACTTTGTCGACAATTATATATGATTAGGCTAAATACAGTGATTTTGTAAGTACAATGTTTCATAAATATCACAAATACTAATTTTGCAAAATAAAGCACTAAGTATTGTACAAAAGCTTAAATTAAAATTTATATTCAGCTCATAAATATCCTTTCAGATTTCATCTTCAAATTCAATATTGTATATGTATGTATTATGTATTAATATGTATGTATTAACAAGCAGCAACAGTATTTTTCATGACCAAAAAGAAATGTATAAGGTATTAAGCATATCTGAATTAGTGCAAATAAAGTACAAAATAATGTTACATTAATGTTTATTATTACTGCTAAACTGAAATTTGATCTAAATATGTATGAAAAAACTTTCAATGTACATTTTATTCATTGCAAAGATTTTTTTTTTGGAACCTAACCCCCATTTGCCCATATGTTGTTGGTTTTGATTTACACAGTGATTTCTCGGAACCTGTCTACCATGTAAATTGAGGGATGGGTGTAATTCTGATTAATTTTTATTTAACTTCTGAGGTAAATTCTTATGATTGGCATTGTTGTTGAATATTTAAACTTTCGAAATAAATATTGCTGAGAAATCTAGATTTAAATATATTTGATTTAGATATTTTCAGTCACATATTTTCCTGAAAAGCTCATTTTAACATATAAGGAGCACTGAATTTGGCCTTCTAATGTGGCAGAACATTGGAATCTTTAATTTTTTGATCTAGGTCAGACCTGGACAAACTATGGCCTGTGGGCTACTGATGACAAATAAATGAAATTTGTAAAAGAGAAAAAAAGAAAACATTCAGGACAACAATAATCAAATTTCTGTGAAGCAAATTCTCATTGAAATAATTAAATTTAATATAATTATGTTTTGTGTGTTTCCCTTTAGGTTGCTTTTTTTTTTTGTTACACATAAGTTATCCATTATATAATTCTTTGGCAGCCCACCATTCCATTTTAGTTTTTTTTTATGTGGCTGCCATTCAATTTCAGTTTTTCATGCAGCCCTTCAGCTAAAATGTTTGCCCAGGCCTGGTGATAGGTCGTAAACCTATCGATTTCTTTTTTGTTTTATTTTTAGTACATTATTCTAGTGTAGACATTCTTGTGTTTGACAGAGGCATTGCCTTTGGCTGATGCTCTCCATCCTTCCATTTGTATAACATTCTGTAGTATCAGGTATCATCTGTTTTCAATAGGTATTACCAGGTGAACTCGCTTTGATGGGACTTAAAACCCTAGCGAGTGGCTCTTCATCTTTCATATGTTGCAACTTTGTCTTTTGTAAGGCATAGTAGAGTTTAGTTTTGTGTGCTCTAGGTCTGCATTTCAGAAACAGTAAGGCCAGTTTCACTCTCCAAATATGGCAGTGGTGCCATGTCTTTTACTTGGGAAATACATTTGATTGGCTCATTGGACTGGATGATTCCTGGGTTCCAAAGTATTTTTATAGTCATGATTTGACCAGAAAGAGAGAGTCAGGATAGGGTGATCAACCATAGCAGAGCGTACCAGATGTGGGTTTGGTTATATTGTCTATCTTGTTTTGTTTTCTTCATTTAAGTCCATTTTTTGTGGAAGACCCACCAGACTAGTTTTAGATCTGATTTGGGGTGAAGATTTGTTAGATATCTAATGTATAGAGGTATTATCCATTTACTTTAAACTCTAGTTAGGCAAAATTTATTAAAATTGATTTAATTTTTGTTTCCAAGTGCACTTTGCAGTAATCCAGTCATCATTCCTGGGAGTAGTCTTTGTATAGGATAGGATTGTTTTTGATTTGAAACTTAACTGATTGTTGTTACTTTAATTTTAATTTAGAATTTTTTTGTTGCATGTGGAGTACTAAAATTTTTTATTACCTCTCTAAGCCTACAGTGGAATTATCTACTGTTAACTTTTAATAAATTAAAAAAAAATTCTTATTGTTTTTAACCAAAAATAATATTTTGGTCATTTCTTTTGAAACTTCTATTCATCACAACTACAGTTAAGAAATAAGGGGCTATATATCACTAACATGTGGGCTGTTCCTGGTTCACGTCTAATATCGTTTTGGTGACTCTTTCAAAATTCTTGTTAGAAAGCATTCTACAGAGTCAGATCAACCGCATTTACTATTATGTAATTCTGAGAATTTAATAATTTTAAAGGATCAATTAATTCATTCCATGTGGATCCTAGTTTATACTGAATGTCTCAAAGAAGAAAAGTTGTGGGGTGACACTAGTCTAATAGTTTTGCTCTGTGTAGAAGTCTGTAGATGGCAAGTTAAAATAATATCTACTACTACCTAGTCTTCAAGCAGCCATGGGCTGTGGAGATACAAACAGACTGTGCAGTTTAGTTATCCAGACTTGTTTGCCCTAAGCTAGTCTGTAAATGGTAGCTAGGTAGTCACTGGAAGGAGAGCTATGCACCAATCCCCTGTGATGATGCATAGAACCGGCCAGGCCTAGCACCTAATGTCCGACCCCACCTTCTCGTGGTGCGGACCGTTAGTAACTTTCAAAAGAGATACTCTCTTGTGGAAGTGAACGGAAGGGGAGGGCTGCCAGATTAGTGTGGCCTACTGATCTGGACAACTATGGCTACTTTTCTTTTTTTCTACCCTGCTGAGGAGTGGTCAACCACACAGGGTCCTGGTGCTGACCATATAAACCCACTGGACTGGACAAATATATGGCTCTGAGCTTGATTATGGATCCTGATTTTGCTGCACTGGTGGGCTTCTGTGGAGGGAAAATCTTCCGCTGTGTTTTCTGTTTGTTTGTGGGTTGACAGCCCCAAGTGAATAGATTCACAGGATATGTTTATCAGCTGGTGGATAATCCTGAGCAGAAGTCATCGCAGGCACCTGAACTCTTTGCTTCTATTGGCATCGTCAAATTCTACATTGGAGGAAGTCTTCCAGTGTAGATGGCTTCAGCCTTTAGTAGTGGGGGAACGGGTCTTTGCCCCATGTCTGCGATTAGAGGGCTGTTTGATATTGTCGGCATTCCCTCTCTCAATAAACATAGTTTCTTTAAACATCCCACTAACATTTTCTCTCCATAGGTAGTTGGAATGTGAGGACTCTGCACAGAGCTTTTTCTCTTGATGTCCTCACACAAGAATTCCACTGTTATAATTTAGATATTCTCGGCTTGCAAGAGACCAGATGGACAGATAAAGGTCAGATTCTTAAAAATAATTTTAAATTTCTCTTTTCAGGGAGGGACGACAATAAGCATCACCAAGGCGTGGGTCTGCTTCTCAGCAGACACGCTAGTGATGCTCTTCTAGGATATGAGTGCATTAATGAAAGGTTTCTTACAGCAAAATTTCGACAAGCGTTAAAGACTTGAATGTTATCTGCTGTTATGCCCCCACTGAGGATGCCGATGAGGATGAGAAGGATAGGTTTTATGAACAACTTCAGGATATTTTGAATTCTGTCAAGAAAGGAGATATTACCCTTGTTCTTGGTGACTTCAATGCCAAAGTTGGTACTGACTCTGCCCTTTGGGGAGGAGTAATAGGCCCTTTTGGTATTGGTAGCTGCAATGGCAATGGGCAACATCTCCTACAGGTAAGTAAACTCAATGGATTCAGAATAACTAACACTTATTACAAACACCGCGACATACATAAGTACACATGAGTTTCACCTGATGGGCTGCATAAGAATATGATTGATTACATATTAATTAACAGCAAATGGGCTAGTTCTGTTAGGAATACCAGGGCATATAGGGGAGCTGAAATTGGATCTGACCATTACCTTGTTAAAAGTGTGTTGCAACTTAAACTTAAAAAGTGTTGTGCTAGGGTTAAAAAATTTACTTTTAATACTAAAGCTCTGAAAGATCTAGTTATAGCCAAAGCTTACCATGATAGGTTACTTAGTCATTATGACAGTCATGGTTTGCTTACTACTGAAGTTGAGGAAGAATGGGATCATTTTAAACAGGCTTTTTTGGACACTAACAGTACTCTTTTAGGAAAAAAGGAGTAGAAGAGGCAAAATTATCTGAGTGATAAGGCACTTGAGCTTATTTCGGAAAGAAAGAACTGCAGGAATGCCCTTAATCAATACCCTACTAGTCCTAATAGAAAGCATTACAGAGACCTTAATAAACTTGTAAAGGATCAGTTAGCTGCTGATAAGAATCTTTGGCTTGATGGTTTGGCTGACAAAGCCGAGAAAGCAGTTAGACAGCACAACAGCAGAGAGCTGTACCAGATAGTTAATGTTTTTTGTGGTAGAAAACGGACAGGCATACAAGGATTGAAGGATAAACAAGGTAAGGTTATAGAAGGGGAGGATTCTGTCATGGCTAGGTGGGCTGAGCATTTCAGTGATGTTCTAAACAATGTAGTTAGTTCTACTCCCATTGTTTGCAATGATGATAGATGCATTGGTGGCTTTAATGTTGGACCTATAACACAATCTGAAGTTATTTTGGCTGTTTCTAAACTTAAACTTCATAAATCCCCAGGGGTAGATGAAATTACTACGGAAATGCTTAGAGCTGGGAATGTTTCGGTTACCACTTGGATGACTGAAATTCTGAATATCTTTTATGATAAAGGCATGGTTCCTAAGGATTTTACCAGAGCTATTGTTATCCCTATTTTCAAAAAAGGTGATCGCAGTTCTTGTGATAACTATACGGGTATCAGCCTACTCTCTGTTCCAGGTAAAGTTCTTTCCATGATTGGGCTTAATAGAATTAAGAATCTGGTTGACAGTCAATTGCGTGATGAGCAATGTGGATTCAGAAGTGGGAGGGGATGTGTGGATCAGATATTTTCACTTAGGCAGATTCTTGAGAAATGTTTAGAGTTTCAGAAACCTCTGGTTGCTAGCTTTGTTGATTTCAAAAAGGCTTTCGACTCTGTTGATCATCATAATTTGTGGTTGATTATGAGATCACATGGTATACCAGACAAGTTAGTTAACATAATGAAAGCTCCCTATAATAACACAGTCGTGTGTGAGTTGGTAAGGCTTGTAGCAATTGGTTTAGCATTGCTTCTGGTGTTCGACAAGGGTGCATTTTGTCTCCTTTTCTCTTTAGCTTGGTTATTGATTATGTTATGCGAAATTCACTTCAAGGGAAAGATTTTGGCCTTAAATGGGCTGGAGATACGAAAATTTCTGATTTAGATTATGCTGATGATTTAGCCCTTTTGGCAAATGATGTTGATGAGATGAACTCTTTCATTCGAGCTGTTGATGAGACTGGTAGTAGAGTAGGTTTGGTTATAAACAGAGAGAAAACTAAAGTGATGAAAATTGGTCAGGCAGGCTGTGATTCAGTTAATCTGAATGGTTGCAGTCTTGAGCAGGTGTCACAGTTTAATTATCTTGGGAGCTATGTAACAGATAATGGTGATGTGTGGCATGAGATTAACAGATGAATAGGGATTGCTGCCGGGACTTTTAAGAACCTATGGAGAGTGTTGAGAAATAGGCGTATACACCTAATGACTAAAATTAGACTGTATAATAGTTTGTTTCTTTCTAGGGTTAGTTATGGTAGTGAAACTTGGACACTTTGTAAACAAGATAACAGGAAACTAGATGCTTTTGATTCCAGATGCTTACGCAGTATCTTGGGCATTAGGTGGTTCAACTTTGTAACTAATGATGAGATTAGGCAAAAGAGTTTGCAACCTCCTTTAAGCAGCATATTGTGCAGAGAGAGACTCCGTTGGTTTGGCCATGTTGCCCATATGAATAATTATAGATTGGCGAATAGGGTTATGAACAGTGTGCCTTAAAGGCCTCAGAAAGAAGGGGAGACCTAGGATCGGTGGGCAATGTCAAACAGGACCTTGTTAGAATTGGTGTGCAGTGGCCGGATGCAGTAGATGTAGCTCAGGATAGACTTGCTTGGAGAACTAAATTGCATGGTCTGGTTGGACCTCCGTAGCCCATGGCTGCTTGAGGATGATGATGATGATGATGACAGCTGCTGCATTTGTCCACTGTAAGCCAGTTCTAGCAAAGTCCTGTTTGACATCGTCTGCCCTCCAAATCCTAAGTTTTCCAGTTTTTCACTAGATTTTCAGCACACTGTTCATAACCCTGTTCACTACTCTGTAGTTACGCATATGGGCAGGGGGCGGGGGTGGTTCTGTCGGTAGCGTGCCAGGCTTATAATCTGTAGTTCCCAGGTTCAAGTCCCAGCTGGGTCAGCGCTGAGATTTATCTCTGCAAAAGTCCCTGCCATGGTCAGTAGGGAACATCGATGGGCTTGGAAAGGCTGTCATCTATCGGATGGGACGTTAAGCCATGGTTAATAATCTGTGCATGTTAAAGAACAGCTACCATCTGTCTCCCAACAACTGTTCCGGTGGGTCCCCTCTCCCAACTTTCTTTGAGCCTTCAGGGTCTTTGTGACCTGGCCATTTAGCCCGTGGTGTGCAAAAAAATGCCACTCAGAGGTAAAACAGCCCAACCCAATGCATATGGGCAACATAACCAAACCAATGCAGTCTCTCTACACACCTACTCAAAGGTGGTTGCAGACTTCTTTTCCTACCTCATCATTACTTACAAAATCAAAGTGTCTTGATGCTGAAGATACTGCATGAGCATCTAAAATCAAAGACATTAAGTTTAATGATATCTTGCTTACAAAAGGTCGAAATTTCACTTCCATAAATTAGAAAAGATCAAACTGTTATATAGTGTTGAAAATTTTTCATGAACTTTATTATATGCTTGAAGCTTTCATTAATGTATTTTTAACTGATTTGAATTGTTTTGAACACTTGTAAAAATGATTATTTTTTATTTTGCTTTCTACAGACTGTGATGATTCATAAAGAAAAAGTTGCAAGAAGAGAGATTGGCATCTTGACAACAAACAAGAATACTTCTCGACAGCACAAGATATTAGCTCCTGCTAACCCAGAAAGACCAATTAAATATATCAGAAAACCTGTGGATTATACAGTATTAGATGATATAGGCCATGGAGTTAAAACAACAAGCAATACTCCCAGGTCTAAACGTACCCTAGCCCCAGCTCATCAAAGTCAAATAAATGGTAGCAGTGCTGGGCCAGCACCTACAACTAAACCTCCGACTCCTCCTCAGCCTGTTCGTGCAGGAGGAAGTCTATCAAGAGGAACAAAGGAATACAGAACACCAGCTCCTCCAATTGCTCCACCACAAGTACCTAGCAATTATGCTCCAAACTATCCAATTGGACATCCTCGGTCACAAGAAACAAGACGGGGAAGTGGGTATTCCACTCTACCTATGGTTTCAGCACCACAACCTCCTCAAGCACCACTTCCACCACAGCCACAAGTAGGAATGGTTCACCCAATGACCCATGCACAGCACTCAGCAACTCTTGGTCCACCTTCACCAATTCCTCCACCACCACCTCCTGATATGGCTATGGGACCTATTGTAGATAAACTACCTGGTAAGTTTGCTTCATGATTTGAACAAATTCAATGAATTCTTAATTAAAATATGATTGCTGGCTTCAAAAAAAAAAAATATATATATATACAGGGTGATTCAAAACTTATCGTTCAAATTTCGTGGGGAGGTAGGGAATATGTCAGGAAACCGATTTCACATAGGAAAGTATGTCCGCATGCGTATGTAGAGGGCTCTGTGTGTACCCAACCAGTGTACAGCTCGCCCGACCACTCCCGCTGTCATCAGCGATCGCTTGGCCACCCAGGTCACCTGATTTATCACCCATGGATTTCTTTTTGTGGGGGGCCATGAAATACCATGTGTACGAGACCCCCGTCAACAGTGAAATGAACCTTGTTGCACGAATAGTGGCCACCTCATGCATTGTCCGTGATATGCCAGGCGTTTTTGAAAATGTTCGGCGGTCATTGCAACGGCACGGTGAATCCTGTGTCCGTGTAAATGGTCGCAATTTTGAGCACCTACTGTGAACCTGTACTTTACCTTGTTGGAATAAAAGTCACATTCGTTACCACTTAACTGTACTGTTTCCTTGTGTTCACTTGTCCATTTTGTTCATGTAGATGATGTTTGCGGACATACTTTCCTATGTGAAACCGGTTTCCTGACGTATTCCCTACCTCCCCACGAAATTTGAACGATAAGTTTTGAATCACCCTGTATATATAGGGCACATTTTGTTGTGTGTAGTTAGGATAGCTTAACAAAAATAGTAATTTGTTTTGCCAATATTCATGAAATTTTATATGCATATAAAGGGCATTGAACTTGGGAATCATGAATAACTTTGCTTAATGAGGTATTTGATTAACCGTGTTTCAAGTGAGGAAGAAAATATTATATGGTGGAACTACAGCTATGTGTAAATATGATCAAACAAGCATCAGTGTATCCTAGATTTTTTTAAAACGAAAAAAAAAGAAAACGAAAGAAAAAAAACTGCCATGTGTGAGAAAACTTATGTAATATTTTGCATATAAACTTTTTCAGTGGCTCTACCTTGAAGTTGGCCATCTTGTATCTGAAAGTTTCTTCTGAGAAGTAAACAACTCAGGAAGATCCTGAAACTTACCAAGTTCAACTAAACATTTGCTTGTAACACCAAGTCAGCCATCTTGTTCCAAAAAATCCCAAATGGCCAACTTGGATCTGTTCCCATGTTTATTCTGAAAGTTCCTCTCTTCCAATAGGAATGAAGTAAACTAAATCCCTCCAAAAATTCCTAAGTCCTCTTCCCTAATCCTAAGTCAAAATGAATTCTGATATTGCCATCTTCTAACCCACTTCATCCTGTGTAAGAAAATACTCCCTCTTCTAAGCAGTAGGAAGTAAATAATGCAAAGGCTATAAAACACCCTAGCTTACTCCTATTTTTTCTTTGCTATAATGGTGTAAAGTGCATCCTTTATACGAAACCCCCCCCCCCCCCCAATCTCCCAATTTATGTTGTAGATAGATTCTAGAAAACTATTGTGTAAATTGAGAGTGAAAAAAAAAAACACAATGAAATGTAAATATTAAAGCTTTATTTGTATATATTTATTTATCACGAAGTTTAGTTCACCAGTAATAGTAGAAATTAATATAACATTATTTTGTATGTTTTATTTTTACTAATTCAGATATGTAATAATTCACCTTTATTAACATTAGTATATACAGTCGAACTTGGTTATAACAAGCACCAGGGGACTGACAAAATTTCCTTTTCCATTACTCACTATATCAGTGATGAGTTAAATCTACCTCCTATTTTTGTTAGTTCTCAATGTCTTGAGAAAAAGATAGATTCAAAAAACAAAATATTAAAGAGAAAAAATAATATAGGTACATACCTACATAATTTTATTAATATGGTTGTATAAACTACAATACACTTAATATTGAACACAATTTATTTGTCTATAATTAAAAACAAAATTAATTATAAACATGATTTCAATTAGTCTTTTTATTTATGAATCTTAAAATTGATGTTTATTTTAAAAATTTCACTTTTGATATATTCTCAAATTTCCCCTTAAAACACTCAACGTGTTAAAAGTCTCATTTTTTTGTTCCTAACTGATTTTTCAACTTTGGTGGTGTGTGGGTAAAGTGGGGGAGCAGGGCCGGAGGCTAGATACTGGAGTGGTAAGTAGAGTAGGAATCGTCCTGAAAGACATGACTAGATTATAAACCGGGCTGTAATCAGATGTGGGTGATTATAAAAGCTAAGTTACCCATTTCATTTTTGTCTATTCCAAGAAATGAGTACTATTTCCGACTACCTGAGCAATTAAGAATGTTTGCATGTTTCCGTAGTTACCAAAATTTGTACAGTATATCCATGTAGTGTGCTCAGTATAAAAGTGAACAATTGTATGGGAATATGCATAAATTAAAATCATTATGGCTTTTTGCTGCTTACCAAGTTCGACTGTATATAAAGGAAAAAGGTGAAAAATGGCTTAAATTCTAAATTAAAATTTACATATAACGCTGTTAACAAAGAAATAAAAATTTAACAAAAAATATCTTCCTAGAGTAACTAAATTATAACTGTGCCATCTTCTAAGAGGAACAAAAGAATACAGAACACCAGTATTGTCTTTTCTGTTTAACACGCTGGAAAATTTTGTTTTGCCCAAAATTCGCTATTGTCACTTCCTTTATATTTAGAATTTTTTCTAATTTGCATTCCATACAAAATCATGTGATCAAAGTTTGATTTCTTTTTAAATCTGTAGCCTTGTTTTTAGTAGCATGAAATTATTCAGTCTGAAAGAGTCTAATATTGCTGCCAGATTCAAAATGGGTGTTATTTTATTAAGCTGTTGCAACAGAGTGCATTACAGTGGCAAAAGTACAATTTTAGGGAAGGAATATAAATGTAATTTGTAGAGAAATTTATTTTCATTCTGAAAAATTAATGTTGTCAACTGAAACCATTTAGTTAATATTTGGGAAGACTTGTTGTAATAGTCTCCCTTAGCACTACACCACTGCTACTTCAGAATATGTATTATATCTACACATAAAAATGATCTAAATCTGTATCATGTAAAACCAAGTCTATCATCAGGTTAAACAAAACTGGTTACATTTTCTTTATTGTGTTAAACCAAAACCATATAATTCAAGCACCATGTAAATCGAGGGATATGTTTATTTGACCACTGAATTTTTTTTATTTGTAATGAATATTTGGCTTGCAAGTGGAGTTAGGCATACACTGAAAGGAGCTGTGTATCAATACTTTGTGAAGATGCATAGAATCAGCAAGACCTAATACCTAAGGTCTGACACTTGCGGTGCATGCCAACATGCAAGCAGGTGCTTGTGGTGAAGAGCCAACTTGATACCACTATGCCACAGATGGATTTCTATGAATTTCTATGATATATTCCTAAGGATCTTACAAGATATATTATTATTATCCCTATTTTCAAGAAAGATTGATCATAGTTCTTGTGATTGCAGGAGATCTGTTATACATCTCTCCAATGTAATGTTCTTTGTTCTATGCTCTCTTCCATGTAACGTTTTTTGTATTACTACTATTATACTGTGTGTAATATAATTAAGAATTTTTGCTAATGAAAACTTTCATGAAGAATAGTGTGGATTCAGAAGTAGAAGAATATTCATAGTTCAGATATTTTCATTTAGGCAGATTTCCGATAAATGATCAGAATTTCAAACAACTGATTAATAGCTCTGTAGATTTCAAAAAGGCTTTTGATTCTTTATTTTAATTTGTAATTGATTGTGACATTGACATACCAGATAAGTTAACATAATGATGGCTATCTATAATAACACTGAGCCATATGTAAGAGATGGTAAGACTTTGTTAATTGGTTTAGCATTGCTGCTGGAGTATGACAAAGGTGTATCTTGTTACCTTTTATCTTTATTTTGATTATTAATTATGTTATGCAGAATTCTTTGCAAGGGGAAGATTTTGGTCTTAAGTGACCTAGAGGTTCAATAATTTCAGATTTAGACTATGCTGATGATGAAATGGATTACTGTTTTAGGGTTGTTGATGAGATTGCTTAAGAGAAACTATAGTGTAAAATTTTCATTTCTTTTAACTTGACACAATTAGATCTGAATCTTTGCTAAACAAATTAAATCTGGAAGTGTGATACAGTACTGTGCAAATTAGTTGGGACAATAGGAAAATGCAGTAACAAAGACACAACTAAAATATTTATTTGTTTCATAGTGTACATAGTTAATAGTGAATGTAACCCCCCTTAGCTTTAATTACTTCTTCCACCCTCTCAACCATTGATACCACTAGCTTTCCACAGATCTCCTTCACTTCAGGGTCATGGTACCACACTTTCATGACACTTTCTATCATTTTGGTTTTCGTCATGCAATCCATCTTAGATATGTGCACTTTAATAATAGCCCACAAATTTTCAATGGGGTTTAGATCAGGTGAATTTCCTGGCCACTCCAATACCTTCAAATGTTGCTGGGTAAAGAAGCTCTTAGCAAGCTTACAATTGTGGCATGGAGCCAGATCCTGTTGAAATACCCCATCGCTGTTAGGAAACAGCTTCTGTAGTGTTGGGATCATTTTCACCTCCAGGACACCTATGTACTTTTTGCTGTCCATCATTCCTTTAATGGGGTGAAGCGTCTGTGGCCTGGAAGCTGTGAAACATCCCCAAAACATGACGCTTGGTGGTTACAAACAAGTTTAGACTCTGCAGCGGAAGGGACTTAGCATTCCTTCGCTTGTCCCAACTAATTCGCACAGTACTGTATCACAAGAAAGTAGTATATATTTGCTTATAGTTATAATTTAGTTTACTCTCTAGTTAATAAGCAACTTTTAGTGTAGTGTTTTCATTTTTTGACATTGTGGTTTTTGAACCCCCACGACTGAAGTATGTTTTTTCATAGAGCAAGAGCATTGCTCTTGCTCCAAAAAGCTTCTGAGTTTTCTCAAAAACTTTTAACATGCAAATAGTTTGAAGAATAAACTTTAAAATTTTATTGCTCAATGACAGAGAATTTTAGGTTACTTTTTATTCATTTAGTAATTAAAAAAACATATGTAAATGCCACATTTTAAATGAAACATACACTGCCTTTATTATGCTTAGTCATAAAACATTGAATTTTTAGGGCAGTACACATAATCAACCAATAAGTATGGCATGAATCTTGGAGATGTGGGTTCACATCCCATGAATTGGCAAACTCATTTTTTCCACAAAAAGCTATTTACTGTACACGTAATTTCACTATGGAACTGATGAAGTAATTTTAATATTTTATTATGTTTTATTACTGTTAATGTGTACTCATTGAATGAAATTAACTATTATCATAACAAAGTAATTATTAATAGCATCTTTGCAATTAATGTTTTGTATTGAGGTTAATATTTCATTTTTATAATGTCTTCTTGGTCTGGCTTGTGCATCCTCACCAGAAAAACTTATGGGCTGCCATTGCCATGAGTGTTGATCATCATGTTAAATGCATCTTTAACCCTTTAATGCCCATGAATTGTAGAAAAGGGTGGAGGGTAGTAAAGCAAAAGAATGACACTATTTGGACTAGTCCATTTAAAATTTTGGCCATTTTTGGGCTTTAAAGAGTAAGTTTTCTTGAAAGATTATACAGTGTTGAGGAGAGAATTTTATTAAAGTATATAGTTCTAACCTAACTATAAACTAAGATTGTAAAAAATATATATATTGAACTAATACTTTCAACACAATTGTGTCATTTTCTGATTTGAGGGTTTGTTTTTCATCTCTCTTACTTTGGCATGCTAGTTGTTATCTATGGGGGTTTTACAACACAGCTAAAAGACCACTGTAACAAAGAAGTTGGGTTATTTTACCTCTTATTGGCACTTTTTTTCACACATTGGGCAGGTCACAACGACTCCCAAGTGCTCAATGAAGTTTGAGGGAAAGGGCCCACTGAGCATCTGTTAAGAGATAGTGAGAAGTCTCTTCTCAAGGCCATCAGGGTGTTCTTTAATTTGGGTGATTGGGTATGGAGCATGTGCACAGGGTATAGCTCTCCTATACATATTGACTGTGGCTTTATGCTCCATCAGATAATGACAGTCTTTCCAAACCCATCGGTGTCTATTCTGACCTAGAATAGATGGAGGTTTCAAAAATAAATACCCCCTCAAACAACTGCTAGCCACAGAGATCGGACAGGAGCCTGTCAGTTTATTCGCCATAGTAGAAGGTCTGTGAGGATGATGGGCCCTCAATAGAAAAACAATACCAACATCCATGTCTTACCAAGAGCTCAAACCCTGGTCCCTTAAATCAGTAGCCAATTATGCTAACCACTCGAGTGGAGATAAATCTCAGTGGCAAATTTAATTCAGATGCACTTAATCCACATGTGTGACTTTAACTGGGAACTGCAAATATGAGCCTGGCACACCACTGATTGAGCCAACCCCCACCCCAGTAAGTAATAAAGAAGAAAAAACTCGTAACAAACTAGAAGATGAAACAACAGTTGTAGTGAAAATAATATATAACATAGTACACCCAATTCTGTTTTTGCATGTTTTTTTTTAAACTATTTTGATAGTTTAGAAAAAAATTCTAATTCCCTTTTTACACAATTTATTTTGATCTAACATGGTTCAAACAGTGTCTTTTTAAAAATCTCCATTTGAATTTTATTCTGAAAAAATATTCCTATTCAAGAAATATTTCTTAAAATTGACATTTATAGCATAGATGCTGCTTTTACAGTCACATTTTTCAAAGTAGTTTTAACTTTGAAAATGTACTATAGATACACATTTTGTGCACTAAAATCCCCGAAATAAAAACTACACTAACGTAACTACACAACAAGTTTTCTCTAGTCTCTATTTTATGGAAAAATTCTACAAAACCTACTTCATTCAGAATAAAGTGGCAACATTTATTTTCAATACACATGTTAGTCTTGGTCACTCATATCATGTTAAAGTTAGAAGTATTTAGGTCTTTAATAGAAAAAAAAATATTTTGTTTTTTGAAGTTCTCTGAGTGTAATATAAATTTATTAAATTTTGCTGATAGGTAATTTACAATTTTTCATCATCTGATTTATTAACTACAAATATTTTTCGTAAACCTCACCATGATATCAGATAATTAAACTATACAAAGCAGAAAAGGAAAGCTATCTCTTTGGATACTAAGATACAAATTTTAGATCGTCTTGCAACTAGAGAAGGTTCAACATCCAAGGGTAAATATTTTGATTTGAACGAAGCTACCATAAGAACCATCAAGAAAAATGAAGATGCTATTAGAAAATCTATGCTTTCTGGAACAAAATTGAGCACTAAGTCTTCATCGTACATGAGAGATATTGTAAAAGTGAAGATGGAAAAGGCACTAGTAATGTGGATAGAAAATAACTTGCAAAAAAGAATACCTCTAGATGGAAATACCATAAAACAGATGGCATTACGAATATATAAGCAGATACAAGAAATAGAACCAACCACATCAGCTCAGTTAAACAAGAATTATGAATTTTCTGCAAGTACAGGTTGGCTTGCAGGATTTCTTCAAAGACACGTGTTTTATAACGTAAAGATAAAAGGTGAAATTACATCTGCAGATGAGCCGGTTGCTAAAGATTGGAATGCAGATGAAACTGGTCTTAAAAAAAAAGGCCAGGAAGAACCTATGTGGCAAAATCACAAAAAATTGTTGGTGGCTTTAAAGCAGCTAAGGATTGTGTGACCTTTCAATTTTGCAGCAACACTTCAGGAGATCATATCTTAAAACCCCTGTTCATCAATTGATCCCTAAGACCACAGGCAATGAGAGGTGTAGATTTGAATAAATTGCCAGTTGCCATTTGAACAAAAAAGCCTGGGATACAAAATAAATTATTAATAAATGGTTCCGTAAATGTTTTGTTCCAGATGTTAAACACTATTTGAAGGAAAAAAATATTGAATTTAAAATTCTATTGATTATAGACAATGTGCCTGGCCATCCTGTTTTGGAACATCAAAATGTGCAATTTTGTTTTCTGCTGCTTAATATGACATCCTTAATACAACCACTAGATCAGGGTGTAATCGCCACATTGAAAACCTACTACGTAAGATGAACATTCCAATACATTTTGAATAAACTAGATAAGGATAAAACACTAACAGTTATTGATGTGTGGAAGATATTTCCTATTTTAGATTGTATCAGACATGCTAGATTGACATTATCAGAATTGAAACCATCAACTTTAAAAACATGCTGGAAAGCTATTTGGCCAGAATGTATGAAAAGCAAAGATCTTGTACCCACAAATACGAGTGAATATCCTAATATCATCACTTTAGCACTTGCAGTTGGTGGAAAAAGATTTGATGATTTATTGTTTGCAGATATTGATGAATTGCCGGTTGACAAATCTCTTAGCGAAGATGAAATAATAGAAGTTGTCCTTGAGACTCCTGATGAAAAATTAAAAAATGATGGTGATGAAGAGGTTCCACTCACTGCATGTTTAATTAAAGAAGGGCTTCAGATGACTAGTAAATTGGAAAGTCATTTTCTTACACATGATCCCATTGTTGAACGAGCTGAGCAGTTTAAATGTAAACTGAAGTCAAGTATGGTGCATTATCAAGAATTATTCAAAGATCAAGTCAAAGCAGAATCTCAACTATTGATTACAGAGTTCATTGTGAAAACTAATCAAACTTCAGAATCACTGGAAACAAGTGATAATTTGGTTCCCATTGTCGAACGAGCTGAGCAGTTTAAATATAAACTGAAGTCATGTATGGGGTGCATTATCAAGAATTATTCAAAGATCAAGTCAAAGCAGAATCTCAACTATTGATTACAGAGTTTATTGCGAAAACCAATCAAACTTCAGAATCACTGGGAACAAGTGATAATTTGGTTCCCCATGTTACTGAGAGCATTTCACCATTCTTAAAGATTTCAAGGTGCTGAACATGAATATAACAATGAAAATGCAAAATTGGTTACGATTTCTGCAATAGTTTCTTATATAATATATTATTGCAATAGTTTCTTATATAATAGAGTAATATGTACATATGACATGTATCGGTAAAACTCCGCTTCTACTTCCAACGTTGCTTTGCCATTGCTTTGTAAGCTGCTCAGGATCATCTCTGATTAGTTAAGTTCGTAGTCAGCCAACATTGAAGTGGGCCAATTTTCCTGGTATCGTTTCTCCATCTTTGCAATATCCTGGTGAAAACATTCACTGTGCTCATCACTAACTATGCCACAGTTGTTGGGGAAGAAATCTAAGTGGAAATGGAGAAAGCTGATCTTCAGGGACATATTGCAGCCAAGTTTGTGATACAGAGACAATATGTCAACCAGTTTCTTGTAGTTGTCTGCCCTGACATTCCCGAGGAATTTAGTTGACACCAGACGAAATGCGTCCCAAGCCTTTTGTCACCCTGAAGCAGGTTGTTAAATATCTGGTTTCTGAACAGCTCATGGATCCGAGGACCCACAAAAATTCACTCTCTAATTTTCGTTTCGCTGAGTTGAGGGAATTTGTTAGCCAAGTATTTGAAAACTGATGCAGTCCGGTCCATGGCTTTTACAAAGTTTTTCACCACACCGAGTTTGATGTGTAGGGACATTAGCAAGATTTTATGCATTTCTGCCTGTGCTGGATGTTCCACATTCTTCTCTCCGACCAGAAATTTCTTCTGAGGCCAGTTTCTCTCACATAGTGCAAAGTTTTTACTTGTCTCTCCCATTCACATAAGAAACAGCAGTATTTCGTACATCCCAGCTGTAGACCCATCAACGTAGCCACTACCTTCAAGTCACAACAGCCATACTTGCTGTATTGAAGACAATTCAACAACTGTTTTAGGTTGTTGTAGGTTTCTTTCATGTAGACAGCATGTCCGACCAGAATGGAGGGAAGTCGATTTCCATTATGCAGCAACACTGCTTTGAGACTCAATTTCGAGGAGTCTGAATAGTCGTCATTCTTGAGGGTCATGTTTGATTCTGAGGGCATTGATTAGGCCATCTACATCGGAGCAGAATACAAGGTCATCTTCCTTTCTGAAGTAAGGCACAAACTGCTCATAATGAGTTCATAATGAAGTCACTGGGACATTTTCCTTGAGAAGATTCCATTTTCTAAGTCTTGATACAAGTAACTCTGCTTTGGCCTAGGACAGCTCCAGATCACAAACAAGATTGTTCAGTTCTTTGGTGAGAATGTGTGTCGCAGATGATGCACCATAGCAGATGTATGGATCATCATTAGACACTGTAGGCTGTGGAGAACCTGGTGTTGGTTTGCTTCCTCATCATCATCTGAATCGATGGAAAATTCTTTTGGAGGTTCGGGAACGGGAAGGCCTTCGCTGTGTGGAACTGGTCAGAGAGCAGATTGTATATTCAGGTCTGCTATTGTCCACTTCTTTTTCCTTGTGATGCCTCCAGAAACAGGTGGAACCATGCAGAAGTAGCAGTCATTTGCATAATTGCTTGGCTCTCTCCAAACCATAGGAACAGCAAATGGCATCGCCACTTTTTCACCTTTCAGCCACTTCAGAAGGTTTCTTGCACTTCTTGCACATGTACTGCAGCATATGTGCAGGGTCCAGGACAAGGCCTGGTCCCCAATCTTGCATCCAAAATAAAACTCATATGCCACTTTCACTATCGGAGTGATAGACCCACTTCCCCTCAAATGCAACAAAATGTATCTGCACTATTAACAGAGTTACGAGGCATCACTACAATAGCTGGATTAAAACTGCAAGGATCACTTGTGTTGTAGTTATGACTCAGGTGTAAATGGGAGTTGCTCAAAAGATTTGCTCACCCTACAAGACATTGCTTACAACTAATGATTGCATCATCTTTTGTCTGCGATCGTAAAGCCGCAATGTCATGACTTGACTACATTTCATCAGACAATGATGCACTACCTCTGGGAGTTGTGTGTATGGTGGGCTGATGCAATGCAATGCAATATGTTGCAATCTAGAGTTTAAAATACAGCATTGCGAAATGGTTACCTATGTACTCAATGCAAACTGAGTCGTTTATACATGACCATCTCTGTCTCTCCTAAACAAGAGCCAATGGACAAATTTTATTGTCATTTTCGTGTTCAGGACCTCGAAATTAGTAAAGATTGGCTGTTTTCATTTCAAAGCCTTTTTGTGTGTTGCCCAGTGTATTTAGAGGTATTGAAACAGGAATATTCAATGGCAGCATTGCCATTTAACCCTTTGAAGCACGAATTTCGATTTTATTTCCGATTTTAATGACATTTGGTATGGGCCGTCTTTATGTGTAGAAAAATGATGGAGTATCAATACTCCATCATTTGCGATGGAGATCAATAGATGATGCACTAATACCCATGTAGGAAGTGTGGTTTCGCTGTAAAACCAGTCTGCGTATAGAAATAAAAATTTAAGTAAGTGGTTTCTGTGTGAAACCACTATGCTTCAAAGGGTTAAAAGAGTATCACAAAATTTAATCAAACAGGACCTTGTTAGAATTGGTGTACAGTGGCCGGATGCAGCAGATGTAGCTCAGGACAGATATGCTTGGAGAATTAAACTGCGTGGTCTGGTTGAACCTCCGTAGCCCATGGCTGCTTGAGGATGATGATGATGATGATGTTAAATCATTTATTAAAATAAGTGCAGTTTTTAGAAGTTTGTGTAATAATTCTTTTGGTTAACATTGCAACTTCATCTATTAATTAATTAAACATTTTTGGGAAAAGCATTTCTAATGTTACTTATTTTAACATACATCTCTTTAAACAATGATTCAGTGTGTTTAGAAATGAAGATTTAACTGATTTAGATCTTCAGCTCATCTTTAGTGGATGTTATTTATCTATGAAAGCTTTAAAAGCTCTTTCATGGTTTTACTGTCAAGTATGCATAAATAGGGCTGTAGAAAAATAAGTGTATTACAAGATTTGTAAAGGTTTTCATTAAATTAAAACTGAAAAATATTAAGACATACTCTCTTCTTTTTTAACATGCAGTTGGTCATTTTCCTATTTCACAATTTTAATCAAAATTGGCTCATCGTTCATTAAGTTGACATTCAAAATAAACTGGATGCAATTAAGCTTCTTTCATCTTTCAAATACTGTTGAGATGTAAAAGAAAGTAAGAGTCTGTATTTTTGATGTTCATTAAAATAGTATAATAATATATTGATACATAAATTAATATATATTTCATAATGTGGTTTCTGTTACATACTTGGGATAGCAGGAAGCCCATTGTTGAAGGGTTTCTAACCTTCCCATCACATCAGTCTGTTACATAGTTGAGCCTGCTACATAGTTCCAAAGACATGTCCATCGTGATTGTTATTGCAGACATTATCATATGAATATTTATCTCTGTTAATCCCCTCTTTGCCTTTGGTGAGAAAGGAGACTGATGGGTTTGGAAAGGTTGTTGTTTGTTGGATGGGACATTAAACCATGGCTCATGTGCAGGAGAGCTGTACACTGTGATTATTAAAGAACACATTGGGTGGCTCTTGATGGGAGACTTCCATCTGCCTCCTAACAGCTGTCCAATATATTCTCTTCCCCATCCTTTTCTGAACCATTGAGGTCCTTGTGATCTGGCCATTTAGCCTATGGCTCTTTGTGTTGCAAAAGTGCCACTCAAAGGTAAAACAACCCAAAGCCACTCTGAATTTGGTTCCAGCTCCATATGTAATGTTAGGATAAGGGAGAAGATGTAGAAGTTCCAATATTTAAATAAATAGTTTGTAGTCAGATTGTAAATTCAGTTTGAGAATATAACAGTGCTAATGCATCATATAAGTCCTCTCCTGCTTTTGTAAATTTCAGAGATTTTGAAGCATCAGCCAAAATTAATCATGTAATAACAAAACTTGTGCAAATGTTTTTATTGAAGTGATTCTTATACTACATGAATAATAGTCTTTGACCAGTGAAATATATTATATAGTTCTTGTGAATCTTATTTTAAATGAATTTTAAATAAAATTCTATTTATCATCATGTAAGAAATATTATGTATTTTCATTCAAATAAGAAATGGATATTTTATATTTTTTTACTGATCAGTTGATTAGCTTTATTTGATTGATTAGATATTCTAATTTATGACATATACATGATGACCAATTCGTTAGCATATTAGATTTATTTTGATTATACTCTGAAAACGAATTTACAGATAGTGTTTTCTTTTTAATATGCACAGAACCACCACTGCATGTTGCCACAGCAGATTTTGATCATCCAGGAAACAGTAAGTTCCATTGTATTCTTTAATGGAAATATTTGTATCTTTTATGAAAAAAAAAGTAGATCTATTCATGTGGGATAATTAAATTAATTTGCAATTATGGTACTTTGTTCTGATTAGAAAAGCATTGAAGTTTGTTTAAACTTATCTTTGTTTTTGCATGCGTGTTTGTACTTAAGAGGTTATCCATAAATTATGTAATGCTCTTTTAGCTGAATTTCCCCCCCCCCCCCTCCTCTTCTGCTATCAAAATGTCTGATTGTACTCCTCTTACTTGCCAAGTTATGTAACATTTAATATTTGTGTGGTAATCTGCATAGCAAGTCAATGATACATGCATACAGACTGGTTGACACATTCTCCTCCTTAATGCAGCCATGGTCTATGGAGGTCCAACCAGACTATGTAACTTAGTCCTCCAAATGTGTGTCCTGAGCTACAGTTAATGCATATGACTACTGTTGGCCAATTCTAGCAAGGTACTGTTTCACATTGCCTGCCCACTGCATCCTAAGTCACCCCTTTTTCTTGAGGCCTTTAGGCACACTATTACGAACCCTATTTGCAAATCTGCAGCTATGTCTCTGAGCAACATGGTCAAACCAATGCACAAAATGCTCAAAGGAGGTTGCTGACCTCCTTCTGCTAACCTCATCATTACTTGCAAAGTTGATTTATCTCCGCAAAATTCCCCGCCCTGCCCACAGTCAGTATGGGACACCAATGGGCTTGGAAAGGCCGCCGTCTGTCAGATGGGATGTTAAGCTGTGGCCCCGTGTGCAGGAGAGCCATACCCTGTGCACATTAAAAAACACACTGGATGGCCTTGAAGGGAGGCTACCATCTGTCTCCCAACAGCTGTTCCAGTGGGTCCCATCCCCCAACTTTCTCTGAGCCTTCGGGGTCCTTGTGACCTGGCCATTTAGCCCATGATGTGCCAAAAAGTGCCGCTCAGAGGTAAAACAACCCAACAACTTACAAAGTCAAACCAACTAATGCTCAAAAAGATGCCCAAGATACTGTGTATGCATCTAGAATCAAAGGCATCAATTTTCTGTTATCTTGCTTACAAATGGTCCAGTTTCACTACTATAACTAAATTTAGAAAGAACCAAACTATTATAGTGCATAATTTTAGTCTTTTGGTGTATATGGCTATTTTTCCACACTCTCCATACATAGATTCTTGAAAGTCCCACAGCAATCCCTATTCTTGTGTTTATTTCATGCTGCACATTGCCATATCTGTTAAACAGCTCTCAAGGTAATTAAATTGAGATACTTGCTCAAGAGTGCAACTGTTCAAAGCAAATGAAACTCCGTTTGCCTGGCCAGTTTTCATCACTTTGGTTTTCTCTCTGTTTATCACCAAACCTACTCTATTGCAGCCTCATCAACAGCCCTAATCAAACAATTCATCTTATCATCATTAGCCAACAGGGCCAAACCATTTGTATAATCTATATCAGAAATTTTGAAATCTCTAGACCATTTAAGCCTTAATGTGCCATAGCTGGGTGTACCATTTTCACTTTTCCGATTCTGGAGCCATCAGTTGGTCTACCGTTTTGTAATGCAAGATCGTAAATTTTATTTTTTTCGAACAGAAATCGGCATTTTTTTAATTGTTTCTAAAGAAATTTTGAAAATAACACTTTACTCTATTATATATATTTTTTTCCTGCTGATTCTGCTTGAAAAAAAATCATGAAAAAGTTAAAAAATAACAACATGAGCTTGTGTTGATCGTATACATGTGTTGAATCATCGCAGTAGCATCAAGTAGCGATGATTTAGTTTATTTCTTTATTCTGCCTTACCGTAGATTATCGATCGGTTTTTGATTTCTGGTATATTGACCTATTTATAGCTGTAGCAGAGTTGTAATGCTTTCTAAACTTTTAACATGAATTATTGATTTTATTACTACCGGAAGTTGTATCATCCCGTAACTTTGCCAAATGCTTTCGGTCAGTATTTTACAGTTTTCAGTTGCAAAGACTTCTTTTTTACTCTGCTGTTTCTGGAATTATTTTTTACTTTTTTCAAATGTATAATTCGATTATAAAGAATAATTTTAAATGATCGAAAATGAAGTTGGTAGTGATTCTGATGGCTGATATCAGAAGAATCAGGATTATATGATTAGCCTAAAACAAGAATTTTAAGAGGTAAAACTCATTTTAGTGATAATTTTGACATTTTAACTAAATACACTAATTAACATTAGGATATCGCAATTTTTAACTGAAAATTTTATGGAAATTTAAAAAATAAACTTTTTTGTAGTAGTTATGCAGTTTTATATTAAAATGATTCATTCTCAATTTCAGTGCTTGAGTGAAACTTTAATGCTTTGAAATATTTTTATTCAATTTTTTTTCACAGTTTACCTTTTTTTAGAGATATTTCTCAGTTCTTATTTAAATTATTTCTTTTTTAAATTGAAATGAATTTTTAGGACACCATTCTCCTTAGGCTTAGAATTTGCTGATTGCCAAAAATCTAAGCATATGCATTATGCTTTATTTGCATAAATCACTAAAAAATTTAGAAAAAACTAAATAAATGAAAGATTTAAGCAATAATGGAAATATTATTAACTTATTTATATTAGAGTGACAAAATAATTTGAAAAAAAAAAATGCAAAAAAATACATTTTTTTTAATTTTTACTGAATTAAAAATAGAAAAAAGTACATAAATTTTGCATTTTTTAAAAAAATGTTTAAAAACTTTGGTCGGTTTGTTATTCATGGTCTTCAGCCAACAGTTGGCACTGCTCAAGTAGCATATGACATCGAGGTGTAAAGTATGATGTAGAAACGTAACCGTTGTTGTTGTTGGTCTATGGTTCTTTGCTTTGTTTCTTTTTGGTGGGTAACGTGAAGTCGTGTGTAATTTGATGGGAATGTGAAGTTACATTTGATTTTTTTTTGCTTGATGACATTTTGGGATAACATGCCTATATGGCTAGAGGTAAGTGCATATAATATATTTAATAAGCGATTTAATGATAGCCAGAAGAGGAATAATTATTATGTTCCTATTGTTTTTTCAAAAATTTGTTAAGATATGATAAATAATAAGTTATTTAAGATATTTTGGAATTGAAATTATTTAATATTAGGAGGGTTGTTGGTGAAAGTGTTAGTGAACTGTCTTGTAATGTTATGGTCACGTCCAGGGCCGCCGACAGGGGGGGGGGGCAAGGGGGACTAGTGCATAGGGGCCCATCAGCAATAAGGGCCCGTCAGATTAAGTGACTCTACTTTTTGTTACAAAAATTATTCTTAATTAGGCTATATATCGATCCAATAAAATTCCATAAGAACATTATTTATTATAATATGCTTTTAAAAGGAAAAACACTAGTTGGATTATAACATATTATCTCATTAATAGTAATTGAACGAACCATTTCTTAACATCTTCTTTCATCCGCGTTAACTTACAGCATTTGCTTGTATTTTCCCTGTTAACCTCCCCACCAGTAGGAACAGCTGGACTCTCCCAAACCCAACCCGTGCGATCAGGTATATTACATTGTTCATGTTTCGAGTTCCAGTAACATCGTCTGTGGTCTGTGTGTCAGTGTTACAAATTATAACAGTTTAAAAGTCTCTTGTCGGCACATTTGTTTCACCATTTCGTTGTCATTTGTTTAGTAAAATGATATATTCATTGGTGTTATAGTCTAACTGAACAATGGACAAGTATAAGCATAAGTCAGGAGCTGAGAAGCGCAAGGAGAGAAATAAAAAATTGCAAGTTATTAAGAAAGGGAGTAGAACTTTGTCTGAAGTCGGTGTAAAAGTGAATGTAGACAGTGAAGGTGCAAAAAATGAACTAATCCCAATCTCAAACTCGTCTGTTCCCGCTCTCAAAAATAAAGAAATTTCAAGTTCAGAGGGGAATGATGATGGTTCTGGTTTTTTTTTTTAAATTATGACGACAGCAGTATTGAAACGAAACAACCAAACAGCAGTGAAAATGATGCGCGTTCTATAAACTATGAAAATGAAGCGAACTTTCCCGCTCCAGTTACGAACTCTGAGTCATGGCAAGTATCGTGTGATCTTGGAAAATTAAAAAGTGGCAGCCCAAGTGTAAGTGTAAGTGTAATTGAAGGTATAGTTCGAAAAGGTCCCCCTTCTATGCCTAATAACCTTCCAAGTGACGGAACAAGAGCCTTTCCGAAAACAGTTTTATTTTCAAAACTCAAGAATGGAGAATGTGTTCCTAGAGACTGGTTAGTGTGGAGTGAAACAAATCAGTCGTTATACTGTTTTCCTTGCAGATTATTTTGTCGTAACCCTGAATCCCACAAATCCGTTTTAGTGATGAAGGCTGGAAAAAAGATTATTTTTTGCGTAAACTATGTAACAAATTGCCAGTGCATGAAATGAGTGCTAATCACAAAAAATGCTATATTGAATGGAGAGGATTGGAAAGAAGACTTCGTCATGCAACTGATATTTATTCTCAAATGAACTCTGAAATTGCCTCTAAAGTGAAATATTGGAGGAATTTATTTAACAGGATTCTGTCTGTTACATTATTTCTTGGTGAGAGGGGTCTCGCATTTAGAGGTTCTTCCAGCAAAATAGGGTCATTGGATAATGGTAACTTCCCCGGGATTATTGAGTTGCTCGCTCAATATGATCCGCTGTTGAGAGAACATGTGAATGTTGAGATGATCCGCTGTTGAGCGGATCATCTCAATAGCTCAATATCAATCTGCTGTTGATATGATCCGCTGTTGAGAGAACACGAAAGGTTGCCTTCTTGTTGTGACTCTTGAACTTAAGGGAAGAGACTTCAAGCTCATTACCTTTCAGCGGATTCTCAAAACGAGTTCATTAAAGCTTGCAGCAACAAGGTTCTTCAAGTTGTACTCTTAGAAAGAGAAAAATCAAAGTATTTTTCAATATTAGCTGATCCTACTCCAGATACATCTCATAATGAGCAAATGACATTAATTTTAAGATACGTTCTAGACCGTGATTCTTCATTTAAAGTAATGGAGAGTTTCATAAGTTTTGTAAAGTGCAATATGAAAACTGGACAAGAAATTGTAAATGTACTCACTGAAGAATTAGAGAAGCATAAGATCCCTTTAAAAGATTGCAAGGGGACAGGGATATGGCAATGGAGCGAATATGGCTGGTGCATACAATGGCGCGCAAGCCATTATAAGTGCGCAAAACCCATTTGCCATATTTTCTAACTGTAGTGCACATAAGCCAGGTGTTCTTAACATGGAGGGTTGCACCCTAGGGGTTGTGGTAAGGGGGCTCCAGGGGATGCGAGAAAAACATTTTGAAAAATCGTATCTTTTCACTGTATTTATTTTCAAAAATGAACTAAACAAGAAGAGCTGCAAATGAGGATACGAGGAGTTGGGTTGTTTTACCTCTGAGCGGCACTTTTTTGCACACATGGGCTAAATGGCCAGGTCACATGGACCCCGAAGGCTCAGAAAAGGTTGGGGAAGGGGACCCACTGGAACAGCTGTTGGGAGACAGATGGTAGCCTCCCGTCAAGGCCATCCAGCGTGTTCTTTAGTCGAAATTTGTGTGGTGTGAATGCTGTTGAATGCTGTGAAGATGCTATTACGTTTTTTGGTATGGTTCAAAAAGTGTATAACTTCTTTTTAAAGAGCCCTCAGAGATGGGAGATACTAGAGAATACAATAGGTTGTTCCTTGCATAGCCTATCAAAAACAAGATGGTCTGCTCGTGTTGAGAGTGTTAAACCATTTTCCAAACACCTATCACTCATCAAACATGCATTAAATCAATGCAAAAATTTTAATCTCTCAGCTGAGAGTAAAACGGAATTGATGGGAATCAAACAATACCTTGAATCATTTAAGTGCACTTTGATGACAACAATCTGGTTCAAAATTCTCTCGGCAATTGACATTCGCAACCAGGTTCTACAAGCTCGTGATGCAACTCGTGATGTAGAGATTGATAATATTCGCGATCTGCTCCAGGAACTGAAACAACTCCGTGATAAATGGGAGAACTTATTAAATGAAGCCAAAGTAGTGGCCACCTCATTAGCAAGTGATCTTCCTGCAGAGACAGAACTTCCTAAGACGAGAGTGAAAAGAAGGAAAACTTTCTTGGACGGAATAAATGAAGATGTTCCAGAATTTTGAGGGAATGAGGGGGAAACTAATGAAGAATGGGAGTTCAGAGTAAATGTGTTTTATAGAGTAATTGATTCTGTTGTTTGTGGACTTACTAATCGTTTCACTTTGGCGGAAAAGTTAAATGATAGATTTAAGTGCTTATGGCTATATCCAGACATTGAAGAACGTGACATTGAAAATATGTGTGTTACTTTGCATGAACAATATTATGAAGACATTAATAGAGAGATCAGTGATGAGCTGAAATATCTGAAATCAATTCATTCTTCTAATTTAGGGACATGCCCATTGAAACCACTGGAACTCTTAAACCGTCTGAGAGAATTGAAACTGGAGAGTTTATTTCCAAATATTTGTATAGCCATTAGAATATTCTGTACAATTCCTGTGACAGTTGCTGATGCTGAAAGATCCTTCAGCAAAATGAAGAAAATAAAAAATGTATTCAGATCAACAATGTGTCAAGAAAGACTGAGTAACCTTGGTTTGCTGAGTCTGGAGAGCGATCTTGCTAGGTCTTTAAATTATGATGACATAATCGATGATTTTGCATCAACGAAGTCAAGAGTTGTTTGTTGACATTAATCTACTGTATAAGTTAGAAGTTGCAACTCTTTGGGAATAATGTGTTATATTATATTTAGTGTTGAATCTGCTATTATGCTAATGTGAAGTTTAACAAATACTGTTGCCTATAATTCAGTACTGACAATTAAAAATGAAGACTCGCAGAATTGCATAGTTTTTCTCCATCAAATGTTATGTAGCCTATATTAAATTTACTCAAAAATCCTAAATCTTGCCGTGAGCTTTGCAAAATATGTTCCCTAAAATAAATGCTAAAACGTTTTATGTGACACAAACTGTGTAGGTCTATGTTTTTGCATGCCTGACTGCACAACAGGCTTTTTTTCCACTGAATGTCATCATTGTGCCCAGAATAATTGCTATTAATGATTTGTAAAGATAAAAAGTTTTCAAGGGGGGGGGGCGAGCATAATAGTACATAGGGGCCCATAAATTCTCTCGGCGGCCCTGGTCACGTCGTTTGGAAGTGGGAGTTTGGTAGCTTTTTATGTCTGTGTGTAGGGGAGAATGTTTTTGTAAGTTGTTTGGAGTGAGGGGAATTTAAAGGGGAAGGAAGGAGTGGTTAACCAGATAGAATTATTTTAATTTTTTTGAGTGTTTAGTATGGTATAGTAGTATATGTTTTGTTGTGAGTGGAAGAAAATGGTAAAAGTTTATAATGTGGGATAATTAAGTTTCAAAAATAAGTTTTTATGGGGTGTTAAGGTTTTAGGAGATATTTTTGGTGAAACGTATAAAGTGAATTTTCAGAGGATTCTAATGTAGTGGGGGAGATAGAGTATGCTTGGGGGAAAGAATGTTGGAAGTTTTTTCATGTGGGACTGAACATGGCGGTAGTAACGAACACATGTATTTCGTTATAGTAGTTTGGGTTGAATTGAGTGATTTTTAGTAGTTACTTGTACTATGGTAATTATTAATGTATTGTAGTGATTTATAAATTTTGTTATATATTTAGGAATCTTTTAAAGTTACTTATATGATTTATTGTTAATATGTGGAAATGTTTGGCAGCTTTTTCATGTAGAAATTATGGGTATTGTAGAATTGTTGGTGTGGAAAAAAAATGGCAGTTTTTCATGGAGTCAAGAATGTTAATAATTTAGGGAATGGTTATTTGAGCTATAAGATGTTTTTTTTGTTGTCTCTGATGAGATTATTTGGTTTCAGGGCCATTTTTATAATTTGGTTTGGACTGTTTTCTATTTTCATGTTTTTCAGTTTGTGTTGTCTGCGAGGATATTATTTAGTTTTGGGGGCTTTTTTATAATTCTGTCGGTGGTGCACTGTTTCCTATTTTCATGTTTTTTGGTTTGTGTTGTCTACGAGGACATTATTTAGTTTCGGGGGCTTTTTTATAATTTGGTTGATGGTGCACTGTTTCCAATTTTCATGTTTTTCGGTTTGTGTTCTCTGCAAGGACATTATTTAGTTTCAGGGGCTTTTTTATAATTCAGTCGGTGGTGCACTGTTTCCAATTTTTATGCTTTTTGGTATGTGTTATCACTGATGAGATTTAGTTTTGGAGGCTCTTTTATAATGCCGATCGGTGATGCATTGTCGATAATGTTCTTGGTTTTGAAATCGGTTTTCGGTTTCATTAATTCTGGTGATTTATTTAGGTTAATTATTGTATGTGTGTGACTGGATTTATTAATTTGTGGAAATATATTTGTGAAGTGTTTTAACTATTTGGAAAAGAGAGAGAGAGGGGGGGGGGGGGAGGATATTTCAAGAATTTGTAATGCACCCAATTCTGTTTTTACATGATTTTGATTTAACGGTTTAGAAAAAAATTCCAATTCTCTTTTAACATGATTTATTTTGATCTAACACAGTTCAAATGGCGCCTTTTTAAAAATCTCCATTTGAATTTAATTCTGAAAAAATATCCTATTCAGGAAAAAATTCTTACAATTTACATTTATAACAAAGATGTCGCTTTTATGGTCACATTTTTCGAAGTAGTTTTAACTTTGAAAGTGTACTATAGATGCACATTTTGTGCACTAAAATCCCCAAAATAAAAACTGCACTAACATAATCACACAACAAGTTTTCCCTATTTTACTCTCTATTTTATGGAAAAATTGTACAAAACCTGCTTCTTTTGGAATAAAATGGCAACATTGAGTTCCGTGAATTCCCCTCAATTTTATCTTCAATACATACGTTAGTCTCGGTCTCTCATTTCGTGTTTAAAGTTAGAAGTATTTAGGTGTTTAATAGAAAAAAAAATATTTTGTTTTTTGAAGTTCTGAGTGTAATATAAATTTATTAAATTTTGCTGATAGGTAATTTACAATTTTTCATCATCTGATTTATTGACTACAAATATTTTTTGTAAACCTCACCATGATGTGAGTTAATTAAACTGTACAAAGCAGAAAAGGAAAGCTATCTCTTTGGATACTAAGATACAAATTTTAGATCGTCTTGGAACTAGAGAAGGTTCAACATCCATGGGTAAATATTTTGGTTTGAATGAAGCTACCATAACAACCATCAAGAAAAATGAAGATGCTATTAAGAAATCTGATCTTTCTGGAACAATAAAAAATAAATAAATAAATACCTCCTCAAGCAGCTGCTTGCCACAGAGGTCTGACAGGAGCCTGCCAGTTTATATGCCATAGTAGAAGGTCTGAGAGGATGACAGGACCTCAGCAGAAAAACGACACATACATCCATGCCTTATCCGGGGCTCGAACCCAGGTCCCATAGATCAGTAGCCAAGCGTGCTAACCACTCGGCCACGGGACAGTATTGAGCACTAAGTCATCATCTTATGTGAGATATATTGTAAAAGTGAAGATGGAAAAGGCACTAGTAATGTGGATAGAAGATAACTCACAAAAAAGAATACCATCAAACAGATGGCATTTCGAATATATAAACAGATACAAAGAAATTAAATGAACCACATCAGCTCAGTTAAACAAATATTACGAATTTTCTGCAAATACAGGTTGGCTTGCAGGATTTCTTCAAAGATACGCGTTTCATAATGTAAAGATAAAAGATGACGTTGTATCTGCAGATGAGCTGGCTGCTAAAGAATTTAGTCCAAAATTGGCTGAAATCACTGAAGATGGTGGATACACTCCTGATCAAGTTTGGAATGCAGATGAAACTGGTCTTTTTTGGAAAAAAATGCCAAGTAGAACCTATGTAGCAAAATCACAAAAAACTGTTGGTATCTTTGAAGCAGCAAAAGATTGTGTGACCTTTCTATTTTGCAGCAACACTTCAGGAGATCGTATGTAAAAACCGCTGTTCATCAATCGATCTTTAAGAGGTTATGATGTTGTGTTGTCCAACTATTTTCTCTGTGAAGAGAAAATAGTTGGACAACACAACATCATAACCTCTTAAACAAAACAAAAACTCTTGCACAACTCTTACACAACATCATAACCTCAACATCATAACCTCTGTTTAAGCTGTCAAGACAAGGATTCCTATTTGCTATTTACTGATCCTTGTTTATTAAGCTGTTGGCAATGCTTTCTGTTAGGACTAGTAGGGTGTTGATTTAGTTTATCCCTGAAATTCCTTCTTTCAGATGAAGACTTCAGTTTCTTATCATTCAAATGACTTTAGGCCCTTTATGTTTTTTTACCCAAGAATACTGTTGGTATCAAGAAAATCGTGCATAAACTAATCCCATTATTCCTTAACTTCTGTAGTGAGCACATCACAATTGTCATAATGACCAAGTAATCTTTAATGATAAGCTTTGACTGTTTCTGTGTCTTTTAGAGCTTGAGTGTTAAAGGAAATTCTCGCCCAAAGCACAACATTTCTTAAGCTTCAGTTGCAAGACAAATTTGGCTCCCCTATATTATCTGGTATTCCTACCGAACTAGCCCATTTGCCATTAGTTAATGCATAATCTGTAATAATCCTGTGCAACTCATCAGGGTTGGGTTATTTTACTTCTGAGCAGCCCTTCTTTTTGCACCAATGGGTTAATTGGCCAGGTCACAAGGACACTGAGGACTCAGAGAAGGTTGGAGGGACAGGACCAACTGGACAGCTCTTAGGAGACAAATGGAAGCCTCCCATCAAGGCCATCCAGAGCATTCTTTAACATGCACAGGGTATGACTCACCCTCACATGTGGCTACTGTTTAAGATTCCATCTGATGGACAGCCACCTTTCCAAGCCCAACAATGTCCTCTACTGATTGAGGGCAGGGTGGTGAGTTTTGTGCAGATAAATCTCAATGCTGACTCAGCTGGGATACAAACCTGTAAACTGCAGATTACAAACCTGGCACACTACCGACTGAGCCACCCCTGACCCAATTCATCAGGTAAAACTTGCTCATTGTTAAATGCCCTGGTGTTTATAGTAAGTGTTAGTTATTAATAATGATAAAAGTTAATAAATTAGCTAATTTTTGTCATCAGAAAATGTAAAAGAATTCTATTTGCAGAAAGTATTTCTGTATTTATTGATTTTAGTTTTATGTAGTGCCATGTATAAATCCGTTCCTTTCCATGTATTGGATTGCAATAAAATCACTAACTCCCGCTCTCTTTTTAATTGTTATGTCATTTTTGGACTATACAAAGTAGTTTTAGTACACATGCTACATTTTTGTGTGCACTGTGACTGTGATTTCAGATTTGATGGCAGTTACTGGCAGTTTTGAATTGAAAGACCAGAGGTGTTCAGCAGGCTGGGGTCTGTGGTGTTATGGTTTGGGGACTCTTTATGGAATACCCTGGGTCCACTAAACACAGTGAATCAACTGTTTGACAGGACCACCTACCTTTCTATCATTGCTAAATACAGTTGTGTCCATCGATCATTGCCAATGGCAGTTGTATCCAGACAGTTCCTGTGTCTACCAACAAGATAATGTACCACATCACACTGCCCAGCAAGTTGAAAACCAATTTCAGGAATATGAAATGAATTTTCCATCCTCACATGGCCACCAACTCATCGGATCGCAACCCAATTAAGCATGATCAGGACCTACTGGAAAAGGCAATTCAGTGCCCTGACCCTCCACCATGGTAATGTGCAGGCATTACAGGACATATTGGGGAATGCATGGATAGCACTACCACTGGACACCCTGCAACACCTTGTGAATATATGTGCATACAATGTTAAGGGTTAAGGTGGCCCCACAAGGTATTAGAGGTGTTGCTGATGCAAAGCCAACAAAGTGCAACATAATGCAAAGCCATATAATGTATATATATATATTTCAAAGTAAGAAACAAACATTCTGTAGAATTCTTAAGCATATGAAATACTTGAAGGTACCAAACAAAGTGTACAAGTGATGTTTTACATACTGCTGAGATATACTGCAAAATAGAAAAGAAAAAAAAATGTTATACTTGCTCAGATTTGTCAAATGCTTAATGCAAAAAATCAGTGTGTTTTCACAGAAATCTGTTATAGTACAGAGAAGAAACACTTGAAATTCTTTTATTGGTTATAATGAAAGAAGAGAAAGATAAAATTAGACTCTGTAACAACAAGTACATTTAGTGATTGCTGAAAATCATATGAACTTTTAATACCAAATTTCTAAACACTACTTTATTCTTTGAATATGTACAATGCAGACTGCACCAAGTGCTGTGAAGTATCATGAACAGTGTATCTAACTAATGATATTAGCAATGCATTTGTATAATAACTGATATCAGTCCATTTCCCTCCACATAAAAATTATTAATAGAATCAAATTAGTACATCCAGCTTTAATTTGCATAATATCTGATCCCAGTTAATCACTAGGAAGAGCTGACCATGCCTACAAGAGAGTTACCAAAACTCTTCATATGCCAGATGAAGCAGCCAAAGTAGTGTGCTGTAAATAGCGTGCTTTTAAATTCTAATATCTTAAATTAGTTATATGTTTGATATTTTTAATGACATGCCATACAAAAGATCATGTAATTCCTGCTGCGATTTGAAAAGATGAAATTGAGAAGCATGCTAACTAGTGGGATTCAACAATATTAGTGAACTGTGGAAATATTGAACTGTCCTTTGGGACTCATAGCATATTGCAAGTAATAAGCAACAGTACACGATAAATGTTCTGTTGAGAGAAGGAAGCTGCATCATCAATGAAGTAAGCTCGATGTGTCCTGCACGTCAAGCAGCAGGTAACATTTCTCACCATATGATGTCATACATCTGTTTTCAGCAGCTGAAATCACATCATAATCTCCAGTCTGACTCAAAATTCAAGTTGGAATCTTAACACATCATAGCAGTCATGCTGCTATCATCTGTGCTATCATACAAGGATCTGTTAATGCTTCACCTTCTAGTTACCAGTAACACCAGTAATTGGATAATGGACTGATACACCAATATAACAGTGGTTGCAGTATGGTAACTAGCCATTCTTACACCCTGTGTAAGATTTTGCACCTTGATATTTTCATGAAAATAAGGTAACTAATCAGATATCAACCATTTTTACTAATACTGAAAAAAAAAAGACAAAAAAAGAAAACATACATACATATTGCTAATAAGCTAATTAATTGTAATGATACTTTGCTGGATTTATTTAATTAAAAGTGTTGTTTTTTATTGGCTTTTGAATCCCTAGTTAAGCTGCCACCTGTGCTTGTGCACCTGCCTAGTTTTGGCACTGAGTGGTTATATATCATATACACAGTCATATCAGAATAATATGACCATTCCCCATTCCCATTATTAGGTAGGTGGTCATATTATTCTGATATGACTGTGTATGTGTGTTCCAAATGTGAATATAAATATTGTAAATATTATGTTTAAATCTTTTTACTATGTTTTGAATTAAAATAATGTGATGTTTAAAGTAATTTAAATGTGTATGATATTGTGTGTTATGTGGTAAAGGGAGATTCAATATGAAGGAAATTTTATATATCATAGTTTCCCCACCTCTCCCACCACCTCCTCCAGAGGATGACTCTTTGTATAATGAAAGCTACAATCCTCCATCTCCTCCTGCATTTCTTCGTGGTCGTGGGGAACCTGACTGGGTACCAAAGAACTACATTGAGAAAGGTAGTATAGAAATTTTTTTGAATGCATTCCTATATGTAATATTTACAGATTTTGTAATATGTGCAAATTAAGCACTATTATTAAAATAGTTTTATAGGCCACTATTTTTCTGCCAATTCATGAATAGGAATTTTTTAAAATAAGTATACTTTTCTTAATATTTTGTTATAACAGCAGTTATGTATTGATCTTTTTTTTCTATTATTATTTTTTCTTGATCTGCTACATATAGAATGAAAGGATCATAGAAGCTACTTCTAGGGTTGTACAGGCCTTCTCATATAAAATACTTTTATAAAATTGAAGGCACTCTGGTTGAAGGTGCAGATTAAGTAAGTGTATATATTTTTGAATCTGTCCTCCATTCTCCCTGTTCAGGACAACTAATCACAAATAGGATTACTTAGACACCCATATTTTGAAGCTTCAGGATAAGGGAGTTCACATTCACAGATTAAAGAACTTTGCTAATTTGTGGGTCCCACTTGGTATTGCAATGGGAATGAGGCTCGTGGATATCTATTTTTACCTGGGTTGGCTTATATGCAGGCTATTCAGTTTTTTTCTAATTTTAATGCTAAAAATTTCATGTTCTTATCTGTATGATATGAGAGATAAAGGACTCTCGTTGTGTTTGATGCAAGTTGAGGATATTTGATGACTTCTCTGATCTTTCATCAGCTTTTACATTGTAGCACATTAGTTAAACATATTTTAAGTTTCTTTAAGGCTGGGAATCTGTTTAAATTAATGTTAAGTAATTTTTTTGGTTGCAATGACAGAAGTAATAAATCTGATGTCTAATCATATCATCTGATGGGAGCATGCTAGTTTGAATTGTTCATCAAAATCAGCAAAAAGGGAAGTGTACTTTTTTATTATTTCTGTGCTTATGGGATTGTGCAACTAGGGAAAATTTACCTAACTTGATGTTTTCTGAGTTTGAGCATTTAGGCATTTCGTGGTTCAATTGTGTGTCCATGTCGTCTGATAATGCTTCCTGTCTTGTTTAGAAAGAAGTGTGCTTTTCTTAAGGCTAAGCAGTCTCATTTAATTGTTTTGGGGTATTTAAATCTCTGAAAAAATGTAAATGCAGCCACTCCCTTATGTAATACTCGATTTTATGTAAATTTTTGCTGGCTGGTGCAAATGTTAAAAAATCGTGGAAACATATTTTACATCCCATAGGAAATAAATGGAAGACCTGACTAGGATGGCAAAAATACATAGACAGTGTAACTCTATAAGCCAAGTGCCCTAAAAAAAGTACATACAACATTCATTGTGTTTATATTGTAATTCATCTCTGTTTTAAATGATATACTCCATACAATGCTCCCATCCTTGCACACCCAACCTCTTCTAAATCTCCACAGCTCATACCCTCTGCAGTGGTATACTTATTAGCTGAAGACATTGATTCTGGCCACGATGCTCGTGAGGTAAAACCGTCCCCTCTCCTTCATCCAGTGAGTGAGTCAATTAGACACCTGTAAGCTGAGTGAAATGAAAAATTAGACAATGCAATTGTATTTTTATCTCTGAGGGTGTTTGTACTGGCACTTGTCTTAATAATTTTATTGTACATTTCAAAGCATACTTTTGTAATTTTTCCTGTGTGAGAAATAAAAAAAATTGAACAAATAATTCTATTTACATGTTCATTGAACATTTCTTTTTTTCTTAAATCAAAATCAGAGAAATATAGTTGGAATTCCAACTTATGTAAAATTCAATTTGCATAAAGTTTCGTGGAATGCAACCCTTATGTAAATTGGGGAGTGGCTGTGTAGGGAATTTCTGCATTGTTGAAATATAAACAGATTTAGCTGGCTCATTATTAGATAAAATTTTTATTCATAATCAATTAAGTGGTACCATGAAATAGTTGTCACTAAACTCCAGTCATTTGAATGTAAACTAGGAGGCTGATTCTGCTTCTGCCCATAAGATATTGAGGCTCTCAAAGTGGCAAAAGGCTGCAAACCCTCAATATGTTACAGCTATGACCAAAGTCCATTTTTCATATTTTGGAAGTTTATCTTAATTGCTAATAATTAATTAGTCAGTAGGTATCATTCATTTAACACTTGCTGACCAATTGATTAACCATATATTAGATAAATTAACCCTTGCAAGGTGCACATCGATTAACATGTTGACAAAATCTGGAATGAGAGGCCAAAGACAGCTTTTCTGTTTTTAGTATAATGCAATTTTTTGAAAATAGAAATTTTAGTTTGAATATTTTCACAGATATCTTATAAAAATACATAATTCAAACAAGAAAAATAATACTTTTACCATATGATGATTGACTATTTTATTAAGTGAAAAAAAATAGTGAAAAAAGTATTGCTGTGAAAAAAAAATTGTCTTCTGGATGTAAACCAGTTTTTCACGCTGTACCCTGGAAGATAATACTACAATACAGTGGTGATAGCATAATGCCACTGCACCCCAATCTGTGCTTTATGAAGAAACCACTTGGGTGACTAATATTAGCAATGTGTGGCACAAGATGCATTGGTTTGTGGTATCCATGAAGTAGTGGCATTTGTACTTTTTGATAATATGGAAATTTAATCTCTAATCCGAGTGGTTAGCGCGCTTGGCTACTGATCTAAGGGACCTGGGTTCGAGCCCCGGGTAATGCATGGCTGTTTGTGTCATTTTTCTGCTGAGGGCCTTCCATCCTCACAGACCTTCTACTATGGCATATAAACTGACAGGCTCCTGTCAGACCTCTGTGGCAAGCAGCTGCTTGAGGGGGTATTTATATATATATATTTTTTTATAATATCAGTAGGCATTATTCATTGATTAACTGGTGGACTAAAGCTAAGTTACAAACATAAAAGTGGATATATCAACATAACAACTGGCTAGAATTGAATAAAATTTGGTGGAAAAGTACACTGACCATGACAAAGAACATATGCAAAAGGAATGCCATGTGAACAGTGTGCAGGCACATGCAAAACACCATGCACGCAAGACATGCTGTAAAAGATTCATACATTATGCTCATCATATTTTACATCGCAGGCTCCATAGCCTGTCAGCCTGCAAGAAGTGTTGGAGAACATGCAGACCTCCAGATTTAAACTAGTTGCTACTAATTAGCAGCCAATAATCAATGCATGGGTATCACACATTGATTAACAATTGATATATTACAAAACTGTATCAGACACAGGAAGTTATTAGTTCTCATAAGTGCTCATAATTGCCCCAAAGTTTTTCTTTCAATCATAAAATGGTACATAATTTTTATCAGGTATTCATTTCATAAGGTTGGCAGCTCTGGTAGTGAATAAAATCCAGATTATTTCTATATGGATTTTTATCAGCTAACAGAACTGCTATAAATTTATTGAATGAAAATTAATGATTTTGAGGTGTTTTGGAATGTTTTAACTCTTCTGCCGATTTTCCCGTTTTTATAGATAATGCTACGAAAATGGGTAATATGTAGATTAGTTTAATGTAAAAGGGGACTGTACAATCATTGCAACTTTTCCAAGGGTAAGTTTAGTAATTTGGCTGAAATTGCAAGTTTTGTAATTGTATTTGTTGAAACTAAGCTGCTTGTAAGCATTGTTTACAAAGAGGAAAGTTCACTTCCTCTCTCTTATTGTTTCAAAATTGAAATTTCACAGAATTCAGGTCGATTTAGGCAAATAGAGGGCAAACTTTTATCAATTTAAGTTTTTTTTGTTTCATATAGTTGGCAATCCTACTTGGTGTATATAGTTGGTAATCCTACTTGGAATACAATATGAACTGTGAGTGTATGCAGTTCTTTTTGAGTATCAGCTGCAGCATTAAAAAAAAATCTCGAATTTGGAGTTCTTAACATAAAATGGTTTCAGGTTCTTTTATATGTAAATTCTACAGACTCAAAATTTTTAGTGCAGTATGCTGTGCTTTGAATTTATACCATATGCTAAATTAGGGATTGGACAATCAAGTATTAGAAAGTTATGGGCAACCCAATTAATGTTTAATTAAAAATCAGAATTGAGAAATATAAGAATCCATAAAAGTAATAGTAATTGTATTTTCTTCCAGCTCAGAATCTGGTTTTCTTTCTGAAATGTATGCTGACATAACACTTGGTTGTTTTCACATGGGGTATTTTCCCAATGGAAACATGCACAACTTGATTGACTGCTTAAAAAGTTGCTATCATTTTAACAGTTTTTGGACCCCAAGTAACATATTCAATATCTGATCTCTTTCTGATATCTCTCCCAAATTTCTCATATGAGATTCCCCCATGGCACCTGGTATTGCTGAGAGAAAAAAAAAAAGAAGTTCTTGCCTATAGTAAACTTAGTTTCAAACCTAAAACCACTTTTATTTTTATAGATTGTTTCATATTTTAATGCTTTTTTTACTTTTTCCTTTCCCCATAGCTTTTTAAATTTCATATACAGTCGAACTTGGTTATAATGAGCATGGAAATAATGAGATCATGGCTGTAATGAGCAAAAAGCCATAATGATTTTAATTTATGCATATTCCCATACAATTCCTCACTTTTATAATGAGCACACTACATGGATATACTGTACAAATTTTGGTAACTATGGAAACATGCAGACATTCTTAATTGCTCAGGTAGTCGGAAATAGTACTCAATTCTTGGAATAGACAAAAATGAAATGGGTAACTTAGCTTTTATGATCACCCACATCTGATTATAACTTGGTTTATAATCTAGCCTTGTCTTTCAGGACCATTCCTACTCTACTTACCTCTCCAGTATCTAGCCTCCGGCCCTGCTCCCCCACTTTACCCACACACCACCAAGGTTGAAAAATCAGTTAGGAACAAAAAAATGAGACTTTTAACACGTTGAGTGTTTTAAGGGGAAATTTGAGAATATATCAAAAGTAAAATTTTTAAAATAAACATCAATTTTAAGATTCATAAATAAAAAGACTAATGGAAATCGTGTATATAATTAATTTTGTTTTTAATTATAGACAACTAAATTGTGTTCAATATTAAGTGTATTGTAGTTTATACAAGCATATTAATAAAAATAATATGTATGTATGTAATTATATTATTTTTTTCTCTCTAATATTTGTTTTGTTTTTTGAATCTATATTGTGATCAAGATATTAAGAATTAAAAAAATATATATATAGGATGTAGGTTTAACTCATCACTGATATAGTGAGTAATGGTAATAATGAGGAAATTTTGTTGCTCCCTGGTACTCATTATAACCAAGTTTGACTGTATATGTTTCCCCTATACTTCCCAGTTTTAAGTTTAAAAAAGAAAACACCAAGTTCCTCTCTATAACATAACCCAAAAGCACTCCCCCCCCCTACATATAGTTTGTTTTGAATTTTAGCAGTTTTCAGTAGTTGAAGTTTGACAGGTTGTAACACTAGTGTAAAAATTTAGTGCTTTAAACCGAAGCTCAAGTTGCATTATAGTTAGGGATTTGAATTTTATTGAATATGGGGTGACTTGGTGAGACTTGTATCTAAAATTTTGGATTTTGAAATTAAGGTCAAATATTTGAGAAATTATGGATATTAAGAAATTGAAGTGTAAAATGAAATATATTCCCAGTTAAAAGGGCTAATTCATGTCACATGATGCAGTTGAAGATGTTACCATGGAGACAAACATAAGTATAATAATGCTTCTGTGTTAATCCAATGTTAATAAATGTACAAACATGCCACACATGTATAATATGCTCATCTGAAAAGCTGCACTTTTCAAATATCTCTTCTATATTCCTTGTATGCAGTATTATTCTCTGTTGGAGCTGTACTAGCATTCCAGTACAGCGCTGTACAATTAATTGATAATGTAACATGCAGAGACAACCTGCTGTATAGATGCATCATTTATACCAGGGGTCACAAATTCGAATGCATCCAGAGACCAGGCATGTAACATAAGTGTGTGAAGCAGTCTAAGTATAAGAAAAATCAACTGCTAGAAATATAATCAAGCTTTCGTTATTTTTACTTAGTTTGGTGTTAGCAGCTGTCCCATGGCCGAGTGGTTAGCACGCTTGGTTACTGATCTAAGGGACCTGGGTTCGAGCCCCGGGTAAGGCATGGATGGGTGTGCTGTTTTTCTGCTGAGGTCTCGCCATCCTCACAGACCTTCTGCTATGGCGTATTAAACTGATCAGGCTCCTGTCAGACCTCTGTGGCAAGCAGCTGCTTGATGGGATATTTATTTTATTATTTTTATTGGTGTTAGCAGATAACATAATATAAACGTGTGATATTGGAGATTATATTTTCAATTTTAAATTGAAAAAATGCAAATTTTTGTGTGAAATCTGATATTTTAATGTTGGCAACTAGTTGAACTTTTTTTAAAACACTGTTTTGAAACACCTGCAGGCAGCCAGTTTGCAACCCCTGATTTTATTACACATCAGATCATTGTCTATGAATGTAAGTTGCAATGATTTTTAAGTTAAAACAAGACATTATGACTAAAATTACTTTAAAATACTGAATTTCATTTTGATTAAATTCTGCAGTGCCAAAACTACTGTTGTCATTATATCTAAAGAACAGCATATATTTTCATTTTCCACTGATTTGCAGCTGTTGAATATAAAACTGTGTAAGAACTGTGAAGACCTTGTTTTTATAATTTTGTAATATATATTTATTTGTAATTAGATGTTTTTAATCTGTTTAGTTTACTAATGACTATTTGTATTTGATAATAAATGTTCTCCTTTTTCCTCCTTTTTAGTTGTGGCTATATATGATTATGCTGCAGATAAAGAAGATGAACTGTCATTTTCGGAAAACTCTATAATATATGTTGTTAAAAAGAATGATGATGGCTGGTATGAAGGTGTCATGGATGGAGTAACAGGATTGTTTCCTGGAAATTATGTAGAATCATGCTTGTGAAATACTAATATTTAGGTGACTGCAGGAATAACATACATTGCTTAATATATTAAAGAAATAACCAGTTAAAATGACTTTGCTATAATATTAATAAGAATTTTAAGTAATGTAAAAAAACAAACACAGCTTTGAAGCTAGAACAGAGTATATAAAAATTATATATAAATATATAATATTTTAAAGGACAATATTATGCAGTATAATGAGTTATCTGGATTTATTGAAAAACTGCATTAATTTTGTTTTCAAATTTATGTATAAATGTAAATATTAACTTTTTAAACATTTGATTGATTCCCTTAATAAATAATTCTTGAAATTTATAAGTACTATATTTCAAACAGTAATATATAAAAAAAATACACTTCAGTAATAAAGTATCACAGAAAATGACCTGTTGACAAGAAACACTTGGAAAATTTGCTGAAAAAAATTTGGTTTCATCCTGAGTGGAATTTGAACCCATGTCTCCCAAAGCACACCAAGTGCCAGTGCACTTATTGCAATTATTTTTAATCATCTGTTAAGTAATTTTGCAGTTATTTCACAATTGTGAAGCTTTTAAGTTTGCACTTGAATTATTAGCTACAATGTTCCAAAATAGTGGAATAATTGGAAAGTTACTTAAGTAACATTGAAAAGACCAAAAAAGGAAATTTGTTTCATATTAAAACTTAAGTTTTGCCTGTGTGTGATGCAATAAAGATAATCAAATGCTGGTTCACACAATGAATGTGCAAAAAAAAAACCCCGAACAAAAATGAGAATTCTGACTTTGCATGTTTGGATTACAAAGATTTCTTTTTTTAGTAGTATTTTGCTTTGGATTCTTTAGTGTTTTTTTTTTTCAGTGTAATATATATTTTATTATTAAGTCACTAATCTTCTATATTTTTTTAACCTCAGTTCTAATTTCTATTTTATTAAAAATGTAATGATATATTAGTAGTGCATATTTATATTTCCTCTATAACAATGTGCAATTAAATTTTAATTCGTATGCAGCAGAAATAGTGCTAGGCAACATTTAATGTAATTAAACAACTTTGGTTCTTATAATTTCTTTAAACCAACTTTCATTTTTCAATTACAATTCTAGTTTTTTTAAAATCCTTTTTGAGATAAGGGAAAGTATTATTATTGGAAAATGATTTGTGAAAGATGCCAGTTTCTAAATTTTTTTGTAGTTTGTATAAAATTTTCATAGTTTTTAAAAACTTACAAATGTACTTTAAAAATTACGTTTTTGTACCCTATTTTTCATATAATTTTTGAAAGAATTTTTTTTACTGAAAACCAACCATTTTTCAAGTTTCATTTAAATTATACTTTTGCAACGCACTTTTACAAAAGAATGAACCACTGAAATGTGTATATTAGCTTCCAGATTAGGTTTCTTTTGGTTTTTTTTTTGCTGTTTTTAGTTTTTGATAATGTTTAGGTGTTTTTCTGTTAGCAGTGGAAATGGGATAAGTAGGTGTGTACATTTGTTGATAGTAACCTTCATAGACATATGACCACTAAATTCAGCTGAAAGCAGTAGCATTGCCAAAGTGGAGGATTTGGGGTTTAATTACTTTCCCCCTGGAGTAATTTTAATTGGTAAAATTTTTTTAGTTTTTCAATTTACATAAAAGCAATGCAAATATTCTCAATCCCCATTTCAAAATTTTTTGGTAATTGTGGCTATACCATTGCTTAAAACTATTTTTTTTTCACCATTAGTGCTAATACTAGTCTCAAGGAGTTGGTATCTGTTATGCTTGCTAGAATATACACAATTCTGAAAAAATTACATTTGTAAATAAGAATCAGCTTATCAAGTATCTGTAGCTATCAAGCATCTTTTTGCATATTCAGCTATGGATGTGCATTTATTTAACCTGTATGTTTAATTGTTTTACTTCAAATTCTTTCATTATTAATTGTGTTTATTTGTAAAATAAATAACTATTTAATTTTGGTCACATTATAAATGTCTTTTGTGTAAAAACATATATTACAGTAGTGGCATAACCAGCTTCTTGAAGGGAGGGTGTGGCAAGTGAAATTTGCTACTGTATATTCATGAACTAATGATTTTTTTAAATAAAATTTAATGGATCATATGTTTAAACTCTTACCTCATTGGTTATGCCACTGTATTACACTATTCATTATTTAATTGGAGTTCTGTTTCATAAAAATTTTTGCATTATAGATCCATTTGGTTTTTAATATATTTGGTTGATCTTCCTCGTATTAAGGAAATAAGAATTTATTTTGGTAGTAGGGTAGTTTTTTTTTTATCACATACCTTACTTCTTTAAACTTGCATTGCCAAATTTTTAAGATCATTTTAAGAGATTTGCATTGCCAAAACCATTAAGAAGTCAGTCACCAAGTCTACAGGCCGAAAATGTTTAATATGCAAATTAATAAGACAAAAATAAAGAAAAAAAAATGAAATTTTAAGTATACTATTATATTTATTTATATTAAAAGTAGACATTTCAGATATAAGTGATGCATACGTTTTTAATTTATACTGTATCAGAAATTAAATGTTTGCAATCTTCAAATCAATTGAACTGCCACTATCAGAGTCCAGAGTATGGCAAGACTCATGTCCTATTAATAGCCAACAGTCCCAATTGCTTCCCATCAAAGGCAAAGTTTGTCAAAGTAAAATGTTTTTATATTGGAGATTTTCGGTCATTAGCACAAAAATGCAGCTATATTTTTTTGTTACTTTAGCTTGTTTTTGGTGGGGTGGGGGTGGCTCAGTCAGTAGCGCGCCAGGCTCGTAATCTGTAGTTCCCAGGTCCGAGTCCCAGCTGGGTCAGCGTTGAGATTTATCTCCTCAAAACTCCCCGCCATGCCACGGTCAGTAGGGGACACCGATGGGCTTGGAAAGGCCGCCGTCCGTCGGATGGGACGTTAAGCCGTGGCCCCGTGTGCGGGAGAGCCTTACCCTGTGCACGTTAAAGAACACGCTGGATGGCCTTGACAGGAGGCTACCATTTGTCTCCCAACAGCTGTTCCAGTGGGTCCCCTTCCCCAACCTTCTCTGAGCCTTCGGGGTCCAGTGACCTGGCCATTTAGCCCATGGTGTGCAAAAAAGTGCTGCTCAGAGGTAAAACAACCCAACCCATGTTTTTGGTGTAAAATGTTAGTGTTTCTAAATTATTTTTTTAATTTATCATCCATATTAAGAAGGGAAAAAATTTTGATATTTTTTACTAGGGTGAGTAATAAGTCTGTGCGTATTTTGCCATGCAAAATGTGTATGGTGACACATCACCTTGTTGCATTTGCATACCTCTGAGCCTAGTAGCATTAAGGGAAAGTATAAGGCCACTGCATCGATCCATAACTATTATAAGTATTGGAGTCTTGGTTTCCATCATTAGGCATGTTGTGCAATAAGTGAGTTAAGTATTGAAATTCATGTTCAATTTTATGTTATTACTGGGAAAAAAAGAATAAATACTGCCAAAGCAGCCTGAGATATGTGAAATATATAAGAAGTGGAAGGTGAGGAGGCAGTCCCCATTGCTGCCCAAGCTTGGTTCAAGAAATTCCAAGTGGCCTCGAAAGTAAGCTGCAATCTGATGCCAAAGTTGATAGATTGCAACATTCCGTGCCATGCTGTTGAAGCTGATCCACCAAGAAGCAGTTGCAGGTTCTTGTCTGAACTCTGTTGCTGCTCACAAGCAACTATAGTGCAGCATCTGCAAGATAGCCAGGAGTAGTCGAAATCTACATGAACTGACTATTGAACAAGCAAACGGTATTGAAGTCTGCAGGAAACTCCTTTCTAATCCATTCGACCACAATTTCATCAAGTGAATTGTTACAGGCAATGTAAAATGGATCTTTTTCAATAATCCAAACACTCAAAAGCAGTGGCTTGACCCAGACCACCCAGGACTTCCTGTCACAAAGAGCGGATGATTCAAAACATAGGCAGTGTTATGTGTTTGATGGAAGTTTGGAGGTGTACTACAGTTCGAACTGGTTCTCAGTGGACATGCATCAATGCAGACCTCTACTGAGTACAACTGGAGCGTGTGAACTCTGATGCTTCAACGCTTCCTAGGATTGGTAAACAGACACCAGTTACTTCTATGACAAGACAACACAAAACTGCACAATGCACTTTGGACCGAAGAGAAACTTCAAGAATTGGCATTTGAGTTTCTTCACCCAGCATATAGTCCAGACCTAGCTCCTTCCAACTATCACCTCTCTCTCCATGGCTCATTGTTTTCGAGCTAGGCAGTTTCAAACATTTCATGAAGTCGAAAACTGATGTCAGTAATTTTTCACCTCCAAGGACCAAGTATGGTATTGAAGAGGAATCGAACAATTTGCTGACAGATGGCTACGACTATTGAAAATGATGGTTTATATTTGGCTGAGTAAGGTTCGTTATTTATATTGTAATAATCATTTCTCAAGTAGACGATAAAGCACAAACTTGTCAGTCATTCTTATAGCCCATGTTTGGCCATGTGATAGTGTGATGAGTTTTGGTTTTAAACGTTTGGTTCATATGAGCAGTTCAAAGAATATTTTTGTATAGTGCTGTGTCAAGTTTTGAGATTTTCATTATTTAGCTTTTAAAATTTGTAATTAAATTATGTTTGTAAAATTTTCTGAAATGTTGCATGTGTTTTCTGACAATTGCGTCCCCCCCCCCCAGAAATCTCGTTTCTGATTGTGAATCAGAGGAATTTTTAAGCTTCCCTGATTTATATATGGGATCGATTCTAACTGTAAGATAATATTGGTGACATAATTTTTATAGTTTTGTTATTTCTAGAATTATTTTAATTGCTTCTCAAGCATATACCATGATTAGAAAGAATAATTTGAAACTTGGCTGAAAACAAAACCATTATTATATACGTGATCTCAAATGACTGCTGCTTCAGGAAACAAATTACTCAATTAGCTAAAAAACGTTTTTTAAAAGATTGGACTTATTTCTGTGCTATTTTTAATTGAGAGTAATTTCATAACTGGCATTAAGAAATTGCGATTTCTAAGTAAACTTTTTACCATTATTTTGAAATAAAACATTTTTGTAGCAGTTTATACTTCTGTGGAAAAGTCGATTACAATTTCAGAAGTTAATTGATCTTCAATGCTTAGATAATTTATGTGCGACTTGAAATATTTCCATTTAATTTTTACAGCCTTTTTATTTATGTTTTGCAGTTTTTAAAATGTACTAAAATCACATTGTGCATACCATAAATTTTATAAAACTGTATAGCGATGTATATATGTAAATAAAACAGCATAAGCACAGCAGCATAATTCAGTAGTAATGGCAATAGCATATCAGGATATATGGTAACAAGGATTTACAAGGTTGATACCAAAATGGTATATAAGACGTATTTGTCTACATTTCTGGTTCAGAGGTATCTCTTTGATACAGAATGACAATTTTTATATCTCTATAGAATAAAATTCATTAGGTGAGAACAAAATTTGAGATTTGTACATCAAAGCAAACGCCATGCAAGACAAGTGTTGCTTTCGACATTTATACATCTCACTGATTAATTTCAAGTGCAGAAGTTGCGCTAATCAAAAAGGTTAGTAATTTAGATGTTATAAAGTCTGCATAGAACTGCCCTAGGTTGGTGGTCTGCGTTACTGGACCAAATTACCATATCGGTCTGTTTATCTGACCAAATTGCCGAAGTCTGTTTACTTGACCCATTATCTCAATTCCTAACATGCTACAATTTCATAGTACTTGTCATTGGAGATTATGCAGACACCAGGTAATGTATTAAGATATATTTTCTTTTTACTGTAATTAATGCTTATTGTAATAACTTAATATTATAGTTGGAAAAAGGTTATGTGCATTGCCATTTCGCTATTAGGTGTATCTTCTCTGCTAGGTCCTAGATGCATTAGTTTGATCACATGTTCAGTAGGCAGTCGGAGTCTACGACTATATTTAGAACACATCTTGGTCCTAAAGAGCTCCCATGATTTTTCCACAGTGTGGCAGCGAAATTCATTGCTGAAAAGGCAGAATGTATGTGTAGCTGGAATATTCGAGGTTGACTAGATGAAGATATCATTGACTAACTAGAGGATGTGGGCCCCACTATTTTTACCCCAGAACCAACGAACCATCTTTATTTATTCCCCTATCAGCAGTTGTGTGTAAAAATAAAAAGTTGATCGCATGAAAATTGCGATCCGTGTCTGGTCAGCCTACTTGGGACTTTTTTTTTTGGTCCTCAGTGGGAAATGCTCGATAGTAATCACCTGACTAGCATTCGTCCTTTTGGTTTGCATGTCCCGCACTACCTCAGAAACTTCAATATAGATCTCAATAGCATTGTTCAATTGAGAATCAAGCCAATTCCACCATGGCTTACTGTTTCCCCTTCCTGTGACTTTTCTCTTTGCAGGATGGGGAAGGCCTTTACACTTGATTGCGTATACCAACAATTGTTTATCAATCACCATGCTGAGCACCCAGGCTTCTTTCTTGCCTCTACAGATAGCTCAAAGTCCAGTACATTAGTGGGATTGGCTATGGTCTGCTGTGATATCATTACTGGGCTGCCGGTTCCATACTTGGACTTCTGGCAGTGTTTTTCTACTGAGCGCTGGGTACAGTGGCAATGATCTTGGTAGGAACGGATCGCTAACAAGCATTTTGAAATCAAGACTTATCAAACTGTGGCAGTTATGATTTTGTAGGAATCACAGGGAGGAAGTTGTACTTGCTCAGCCCCATTAAGGTCATTCATTTATTACGCATTTCTTCTTCAGGTATCTGATGAACCTAAGTGCGAGTTTTGCAACGCTATTTTAGCATAAAACATATTTTAATTGAATGTACCGGTTTTAATCTTGAAATTCATTTTAATTTTAACTTTTACGTCCGAGCATCTTATGCTCTGACATCTTTTATCAGATCATTTGCTTTTACCCCCTATGTTTGTCTTTTTACACCATACTGGTTATTTTAATACATTATAATTTTATGTATTTGTTATTTATATTCTGTCTTAGCTGAGTCTTTTACACCTAGGGGTGGCTCAATTGGTAGCTTGCCAGACTTGCAATCTGCAGTTCCCAGGTTCTAGTCCCAGCTGGGTCAGCGTTGAGATTTATCTCTGCAAAATTTCCCATCCTGTCCACGGCAATAGGGGACAGTGATGGACTTGGAAAGGTCACTGTCGGATGGGGCGTTAAGGCATGGCCCCGCGTACGGGAGAGCCATACCCTGTGCACGTTAAAGAACACACTGGATGACCTTGATGGGAGGCTGGTGGATGCCATTGCTGCTCCAGATGCCATTGCTGGAGGACTCCACCAAACCCATTAGTGTCATTACTGCCCCAAATAGGACTCTGCCCATTGAAGTCCCCCCATGATGAAGAAGGGGGGATGACAGCTGCGAGACAAGGTCATAAGGCTCAGAAGATATTTCGAGGCAGAGGATAGATAGAGTATACAAATATCCCAAGAAGAGGTGGATGACCACCTCCTCAAGAGTAGTGGTGAGGGATATGACCTGGAATGGAGAATGGTTGCTCAAGAGAATGGGATCATCTATTTGCTGATAAGCTCATGTGCCCGAAGGTAGACTTTGATGTCATCAAGGTTGCAGACGATGGTTTGATGAATATAGATCCTCAGGATCATCTAAGGCACATGGATCATAGACTGCCATCCGAAGTGATGCTCTTTCTTTGGCTTTCGAGGGGATCCTTTTGGTTTAGAAGGACTAGTCTGTGGGCAGAAAGGTGGATACCTTCCAGGTGTATGACCCAGAAGAGCAAGGCCAAACGCTCTTCACTCTCTTTACACTCAAATATCCTAGAGCCTTACAACAGGCCATTCACAGTGGAGGCCCTGTACCATGCTCTACACTTTTCTCGTGCATCTGCTGTTGGGCCAGACAATGTCCATTATGCATGCTCCAACATATCTCACCATCGAATAAGGATTGGCTGCTCCAACTTTATTTTATCTGGAATTTATCCTGTTATTTTGAACACCACAGCCTTTTTCCGAACATCCAGTGTGGCTTTCGCAGGCAATGGTCAACTCTGGACCACGTGATCAGCCTTGAATCAATGATCAGGAATTCATTTTTATGCAGAGAGTGTCTGGTGCAACTTTGACATCGAAAAAACGTATGGCACATCTGGACATTTCGCATTCTTGACCACCATGCTGGGGCAGGTTCCGCATTCTTGATTCACGCATTCTTGACCACCATGCAGGGGTGGCACAGTCGGTAGCACGTCAGGCTCGTAATCTGCAGTTCTCAGGCTCGAGTACCAGCTGGGTCAGCATTGAGACTTATCTCCGCCAAACTCCCCGCCCTGCCCACGGTCAGTAAGGGACACTGATGGGCCAGTAAGGGACACTGATGGGCTTGGAAAGGCCGCTGACCATCGAATGGAACGTTAAGCCATGGTCCCGTATATGGGAGAATCATCCCTGTGCATGTTAAAGAATGCGCTGGATGACCTTGATGGGAGGCTACCATCTGTCTCCCAACAGCTGTACCAGTGGGTCCCCTCCCCCAACATTCTCTGAGTGACCTGGCTATTAAGACATGGGTCCTTGTGACCTGGCCATTTAGCCCATGGTGTGCAAAAAAGTGCCGTTCAGAGGTAAAACAACCAAACCATGCCTTTGGCTTGAGAGATCACATGCCGATGTTTATATACAACTTTTATCTTCCTGTAGTTTTCTGCCCATATCGGCAATAGTTTTTTGCAACCTATCCCTGAAGAACAGGGGGGTGTTTTAGGCTGCATCCTGAGCATTATGGATTTTGTTGTCAAGATCAGTTCTATTACTAGACAACTTTCTCTGAGGATGTAGGGGGTGGCTCAGTCGGTAGCGCGCCAGGCTCGTAATCTGTAGTTCCCAGGTTCGAGTCCCAGCTGGGTCAGCGTTGAGATTTATCTCCGCAAAAATTCCCCGCCTTGCCCACGGTCAGTAGGGAACACCGATGGGCTTGGAAAGGCCGCCGTCCGTCGGATGGGACGTTCAGCCGTGACACCGTGCGGGAGAGCCATACCCTGTGCACGTTGAAGAACACGCTGGATGGCCTTGACGGGAGGCTACCATCTGTCTCCCAACAGCTGTTCCAGTGGGTCCCCTCCCCCAACCTTCTCTGAGCCTTCGGGGTCCATGTGACCTGGCCATTTAGCCCATGGTGTGCAAAAAAGTGCCGCTCAGAGGTAAAACAACCCAACTGAGGATGTAGGCATTGCCTCTGTTGACGATTTTAGTAACTTTTGCTCATTGTCCAGCATGAGGGTCGTTGATTGCAAACTGCCCTGAAAAATATCTCGGTTTGTGTGCTACAGCCAATGGGTTTAGATTTTCCCACAGAAGATCGTTTGTGTGGACTTTTGCCACAAGCACATTTTTCATCTGAACTCCAAGCTGTGGCTTGGGGGGGGGGGGTACAATAATTCCAAGTGTGGCAGAGACCAAGTTTCTCGGTTGCATTTTCAACCAGATATTGACCTTATGACTCCACATACACCATCTAGAGCTCAAGTTCATGCAGGTATGAACATCCTCAAGGTCCTTTCTTGGAGAGTGGCAGACTGATGTTCTTTACCTCTACTGTGCTCTTATCTGGTGGAAACTACAGATCCAAGGTATATGACTGCTTGGGATTTGGTGGTGAAGGTCAATGGGAATATTTCTCAGATAAATAATAATAAAATAAATACCCCCTCAAGCAGCTGCTTGCCACAGAGGTCTGACAGGAGCCTTTCAGTTTATAAGCCATAGTAGAAGGTCAGAGGATGGCAGGACCTCAGCAGAAAAACAACAGCCATGCATTACCCGGGGCTCGAACCCAGGTCCCTGATCAGTAACCAAGCGTGCTAACCACTCGGCCACAATAGTGGAGGAAAAATTAGCAATTAGTTTTTGGCAGTTGTTACTATTCTTTTAGTGAACTCTTTAAGTGATGGTGGGCCCCAAATTTCTTTTAATTTTTCTTTAATTGGTTCAATTAATTTCTAAATGCCTGTAATTGTAGATCCGCAGGTGGTTAGAACCGTATTTCGATGTGCGCTAGACATAATGTGCTTTCGATGTAGGAAATAAATATCCACTGCACTATGTAGAGGATGACACAATTTATTTATGTATTTTACATTCACACACACACATTGGGTTGAACCAAAGTTCATTCAGATTTTAAGTAAAAATTCAAACGTAAATATTAAATAGAAAAAACTTTTAATCAATAATGTATCCACCATTTTAATAAATAATGTATCCACCATAGTTATCTTAAGCCATCTGTTGGGCAGCTTCATTATTCTGTCAGCGTAGAACTTGTAGTTTTTCGTTGAAGAACCAATCAAGGTGGTTTTTAATGGCCTCCAAAGTTGAAACTACCATTCAAACAGTGTTGCAGCGAACGGAATACATGGTAAGAGGGTGCAATGTCAGGTGAAAATGGCGGGTGACAAAAACATCCCAACCCAACTGCAACATTTTTCTACCAAGATATCAAAGATGTGGTCTTGCATTCTCATGGTGGAACACAACTTTGCGAATCGACAATTCCGGACATTTTTTCACTGCTCTGCCTTCAGCCGGTTCAATTGCAATTAATACTGATCTAAATTAATTGTTTGTTCACTTGGCAAAAGCTCATAGTGAAGGATTCCCCTCCAATACCACCACACACACAGCATGGCCTTTGGAGGTAGGCCGACTTTGAGTTACGGTAATGGAGGATTATCTTGCTTGCTCCAGGATATTTTTCTCTGGATATTGTAAAGGATCCATTTTTCATTGGCCATCACTAACCTCTTCAAAAATGTGTTTTTTTCGTTGCATTGCAGGAGCGAATCACAAGAAGTCCATTAAATTGTTTTCCTCTCAATGGTATTTTATGTGGCCTACCAGGTCGCGATTGCACTGTTGTTGCTCCTAAGCGTTTCCACTTCACAATAACCACTTACAGTTGCAGTATGCAAGTAAGGCGGGCAGCTGCAGTAGGGCCGAAATGTACCAAACCTGCTTTGTTGTTAAAGTGGCATCCAATAAGTGTATACATTGAAAGTCACAACTCTGCTGTATAGTCCATTATCCTGTTCATGCGTGTCTATGAGTTTGACTCTCCATAGTTAATCTACCCTTCTCCTCATTGATGGTTTGTGTTAATGACAGGTGATAAATTGCATATTTGACGAACCCACACAAATCATTTGGTTAGGTCCAGTAAACGAGAGGACTACAGAGGACCATATGTACCGTTGTTGCAGTGTCCCGAGAGTTTGAGAAAAAGTTTTTGCCTGAAAAAAATTTAAATATATTTTCAATTGTGCATTATTGCAACGTAGTTTGGTAAAAAACGGAAGTCATACAACTTCCGTCTCAATTAATCTGTCCAACATTTGTTTACGTGCCCATCGGGGGTGGCTCGGTCGGTACCGTGCCAGGCTCGTAAACTGCAGTTCCCAGGTTTGAATCCCAGCTGGGTCAGCGTTGAGATTTATCTCGGCAAAACTCTCGCCCTGCCCACAGTCAGTAGGAGACCGATCGGTTGGAGAGGCCTCCGTCCGTCAGATGGTATGTGTAGCTGTGACCTTGTGTGATAGAGCAATACCTTGTGAATGTTAAAGAAGTGCTGGATGGCCTTGGCTGGAGACTGTCTCCCAACAGCAGTGCAGTAGGTCCCCCTCCCCTAACCTCTGAGCCTTCGGGGTCCTTGTGACTGGGCCATTTAGTCCATTGTGTGTAAAAAAGTGCCACTTAATAGGTAAAAACCAACCAGGGTCTGGCGTATCCATCTACGTACGTTTGAATGAGTAATATAATTTGATTTAATTGATATCATTTGTGTTTCGTGAAGCAGTTCTGGTAAGAAATATATATTTTTATAATGACACGGGATTTTAGTGTTAATAGTTCAAGGTGTATTTTTAATTCAATTTAATTAAAAATATTTAATTGTATTAATTATATACTAATTTTATTGTAATTGTATGTTAATTGTATTTTTAATTAATCGGATTATTTTATTGATTGAAATCAGGTTTAGTTATGGGAAGAAACATGAGTGGGGTATTCCAAGAACAAATTCTCCAGTTTTGGAAAACGAAAATCGACATTTAGGAAAATGCTCCGGTTTCATCTTATTGAAAACGGATATTTACGGAAATGCTTCGATTTTACCCATGGAAAACTGGAAACTTTACGACTGTTTAAGTGTTAAGTGTCTTGGAATATCTGATTTAGACAATCTCCCTCAGAAGGTAATGTGGATCATACCATTGCATTTTACATTGTTCTTTCCCATAAAGAAAATATTTTTTTCAAAAGAAGTGTGATATATAAATAAAATTACTAATTTTCTCCTTTATCATAATTTTAATCTTATGCAAAATTCAAGGGGGATTCCATGTACTAGCATTTAAGTGTTACATATTGTTTAAATACCAGTAAAATTATGCCCTTTTTAATTCTTAGAAGGAATTAAAAAATTAGTTGCAAATATCCACGGTTCAAGAGCGATTCTGAAAACTCTCCTGTCAATCGAAAGTCAACTCTTAAAGGACATGAATCAAAGGAAATATTTTTAACGGTACTTCAGTTCATAACATGTTTTCAGATAATCTCGTATAGACAGAACATTTTCGAATTCTGCTAAATCCCAATTTTTATTTAAATTTATCAAAGAATTTAATGCATATAATTTGTGTAATTCTAAATTACCAAGATATCTATTAACTCTCACTAATACTTTCCCTTCTTTTTTTGCTTCAAATTACACCTTAAAACATGATTTTGAACAATTTCAATAATCTTTAAATATGTGTTAAATGTACCTCCCCGAGATAATAGCCCATAGGACAAATATGATTTAATCCATGAATTATAAATTATTTTAAGCAAAGTAGTATCAACAAAATTTCTGATATATTTTTGGAATAATGGCATCAATTCTTTTACAGACACTTTGTATATGATCTTTCCATGTCATTTTCCTGTCCAACATGATTCCTAGGTATTTATAGCGTTCAACACCCTCAAGGGTCTCACAGTTAAACATAAGATTTCAGTCTCTTCCATGATATGTTAATTTTCCTGTAAAATATTTTTCATTACCTCTTAGTCTAATATATATTTTTCGATTTTTTTTTTTACATTTAATATTTATTTTGAAGAAACCAAATTCTAACGATCGCTAAACTTTTGTTGACTTTGTCTATTAGTGATTTTTGTTCACCTGTAAAAACAATTGCTGTATCATCAGTAAATGTACACCATTAGAAATAAAAATAAAATTGGGTACAAATGTATTCAATTTTATTTTTAATTTACATGAACGATCTGAAGATCGTTTATGTAAATTAAAAATAAAATTGGGCCTAAAACCGAACCTTGAGGCATTCTATAATTTAATTCTCTTTTGTCACTTACCCATTTATCTATATTAACTCTTTGTATTCTACCTCGTAAAAACTTTCAAACCAGTTCTCAATCGTTCCCCTAAAACCAACCTTTTCAATTTTGTCTAAAAGTATTTTGTGAAACACGGTATCGAAAGCCTTTTTTATATCTAAGAATAAAATGATTGTTTTCAGACTTTCATTTAAGTTAAAATAAATCCCAGAAGTCAAATCCAGAATTGCATCTTCGGTACCACATCCCGTCCTAAAACCATATTGATTATGGTTTTAGGTTTAACAATTTTTTTGTTTTAACTACCTTCTCATATATTTTTGAAAAAACGGACAGAAGCGAGATTGGACGATAATTTTCTAGTTGCGTAGGATTTTCTTCCTTATAAACTGGGATAACCTCAGCAACTTGCAAAATAGAAGGGAAAATACCCTGCTGAAATGTGCTGTTGATTAGTATGACATAAAATTTCTTTTATTTCATAAATTTCTTTATTGATATTCCATCCAAACCCGGAGCTTTTCCATTTCATGGCCTTTTACAACTTCTGCTCTGTTTTTCTGTGATACAGCCCTGAAAAACGGAAGGAATAATTTGTTTGTTTATAGTCTTCATTGTCTGGTATATTACCAACTAAAGCACATGGAATCTCATTCAGCATAATAATTATTAAATTTATTTTCTAACTCCATACCTTTAACATATCGATTATTTCCTTTGGCAATCCATTTTTTTCTTTCATGTGTCCCCACACATTTCATGAATCGTATCCCAATTCTTTTTAACCTTTGATTTAATATTGGAAATTTTAATTTTATGTTAATTTATTTTCGCATTTTTAACCAAGTTCGTGAAAATATTTTCGTATTTCTTATACTCCTTAATATCTTGATCTATCATCAAGTCCAGCTTTATAACATTTACCCATGCTTTTTTTATTTGAGACAATATAATGAACCGTTTGTAATCCATGGTTTTAATTTTTCATCTTTGTTTTTAAATATTATTTTATCTTTGGATTCCTCAACTAATTTTTGCAAAATAGAAACAATTAAAAAAACCTTTATCCGCATTCAAAATTGTTGTTTCCAATTTATTTCTTTTAACCGACTCTTTATTTTTATTTAGTTTATTTTCACTAAACCAGTGTTTTGCAATTCTTTCTGGTTTAGACAGAACTAGAGTTTAACATAACTGTGATACCAATAAAGTACTGATCTGTTAATAATAATGTAAGTATGGCAGTTGCATAACTCAAAATTCCTAATAAACATGGTATAGACAGGTTCCTGACTACAGTCTAGTTATCTCTTCGTAACTGCAAAGAAAACCATATGCTGTTACCAAATTTAAGTAGTCAGTAATAGATTGAGTTTTATTTAGCAAATCCAAATTTATATTACCTAATAAAATTACGTATCTGTCACCCGTTTCATCCAGTTTCATTTTTAATTCTTCAACAAACCTTTTAATATAAACTCGTCATCTGTAAAGCACCAAAATGGTAAACTTGTGATCATTTAATTTTAAATTTAATTGTATCAAATCTGCCGTTCCGAAATTTTTTGATAATAGTTAACGTCTCAATACAGAGTTTCACATAGACTATCATCCCTCCAAATCGATTTATACAACTGCTTTTGCAGTATTATAGCCTCAATGTAATATTTCCAGTCTCGTTATCCTTAATCAAATTTCCATCAATACGATTACCGTAAAATCTCGAGTATAATGCGCATGCTTGATTTTGCCCGAAAGTTTCTGGTAAAATGTAAATTCGTATATAATACGCTCCCATAACTTTTCAAGATTTTATTTTAAATTGCATAAAACATTTGTTAACAAAACTTAAACTTCTAATAAAAAACAAAAATGCGTAACACCTAAATATTCCTGGGAAACTGCGCGATGAGTAAAAACACTCATCACTGTCACTACTTACAAGTTCATCTAGTGGTGCGAGTCAATGCCATTGTTATTGGTGCCGTCATAATAAATATCGCAGTCATCTGATTACATCTGTTCGTCCTCCCACAAAACGTAGTCCTCGCTGCCGTCAAGATTATTGGAAATACAACATTTGAGGAAGCCTTGTTGAATTATAGACGCCCATCTAATTCATTCAAGCTGCAAGTACCCACTCGGCAACATCGGTGAGTGTCGGTTGACGCATATGGTCACCAGCAGTACATATATGTGTGATTACCGTCGCTTAACCATGCATTCCATTTACAACGGATAGCATTCTTCATCGGCTTATTAATAGCAATGTCTAAAGGCTGCATTAGACGGGGTCATGCCGCCCCGAACAGTAACCAGATTAGATTTCATTTTCTTCAATTCTTTTTGGATAGAAAGCATCCGACACCGAGACGAGTCGAGCACCAGCATGTAAGTTTGTTTTCGTAGACCACCTGGACGTGCCGCCCAAACACATTTTAACCAGTCAATGGTTAGTGCTTCATCCATCCATCATTTAGCATGGACACGGATGTGTACTTTTGGTAGTCTTTCTCTTAAAAATTATGAAAGGTGGCAACTTTCCACCATCTGCAGTACGTGCTAACATAACGGTGAAGTGAGACTTCTCGTGTCCAGTTGTACGTACAGACATTTTTTATGCATTTCGTGTCTACAGTCCTGTCGTAGGGCATATCAAAAGTCAGGGCGTTTGATCGGCGTTTCCAATCTGTGCAAGGTTATAGATATTTCCTTTCTCAATTTGATTATGAACTTTTGGAACTCCAGAAGCTTTCTTTCGTGGTCGTCTGGAAGATACCGCGCGATGAGTCAGCATTTTTCTACGAACTGAAAGACCATGTCGCTTCGTAAAACGAACTGCCCATCCATATGACGCTTTAAATTCTGTTGTGTCCATAGGTTTTTTTTAAGTTCCAGAGCTTAGTCTGATTTCAATGCATTAAACACTTATGCTCTGTTGCCCTGAATCCATTAATGTTTTTTCTAGGTATGGAAAACTTCGTGGTAACCCAAGATTCGTTTTTTTCGTGCTAGCAGCGCCTCTGTTTTTTCGTCATTATCGCACGTTCGACTCGTTAATGGAAAAATGACTTGCTGCCGTCAGATTCTGCATATTTTACTCATCATCATCTTCCTCATCCTCAAGCAGCCATAAACTACGGAAGTCCAACCAGACCGTGCAATTTAGTTCTCCAAGCAAGTCTATTCTGAGCTACATCTACTGCATCTGGCCACCACACCAATTCTAACAAAGTCCTGTTTGACATTGTCTGCCCACCGCATCTTAGGTCTCCACTTCTTTCTGAGACCTTTAGGCACAGTGTTCATAACCCTATTCGCCAATCAATAATTATTCATACGGGCAACATGGCCAAACCAACGGAGTCTCTGCACAATATGCTGCTTAAAGGAAGTTGCTGACTCCTTTGCCTAACCTTATCATTAGTTACAAAGCTGAACCACCTAATGCCCAAGATACTGTGTAAGCATCTAGAATCAAAAACATCTAGTTTCGTATTGTTTGAAAATCGTCCAAGTTTCGCTCCCATAACTAATTCTAGAAAGAACCTAACTATTATACAGTCTAATTTTAGTGTTAAGGTATATACACCTATTTTTCCACACTCTCCATTGATTCTTAAACGTCCCGGCAGCAATCCCTATTCATCTATTAATCTCGTGCCGCACATCACCAATATCTGTTACATAGCTCCCAAGATGATTAAACTGTGACACCTGCTCAAGACTGCAACCATTCAGATTAAGTGAATCGCAGCCTGCTTGACCAATTTTCATCAGTTTAGTTTTCTCTCTGTTTATAACCAAACCTACTGTACTACCAGTCTCATCAACAGCTCCAATGAAAGAGCTCATCTCATCAACATCATTTGCCAAAAGGGCTAAATCATCAGCATAATCTAAATCAGAAATTTTCTGATCTCCAAACCATTTAGGGCCAAAAACTTTCCCTTGCAATGAATTTCGCATAACTTAATCAATAACCAAACTAAAGAGAAAAGGAGACAAAATGCACCCTTGTCGAACACCAGAAGTAATGCTAAACCAATTGCTACAAGCCTTACCAACTCACACACGACTCAGTGTTATTATAGGGAGCTTTCATTATGTTAACTAACTTGTCTGGTATACCATGTGATCTCATAATCAACCACAAATTATGATGATCAACAGAGTCGAAAGCCTTTTTGAAATCAACAAAGCTAGCAACCAAAGGTTTCTGAAACTCTAAACATTTCTTAAGAATCTGCCTAAGTGAAAATATCTGATCTACACATTCCCTACCACTTCTGAATCCACATTGCTCATCACGCAATTGCCTGTCAACCAGATTCTTAATTCTATTAAGCACAATCATGCAAAGAACTTTCCCTGGAACAGAGAGTAGGCTGATACCCCTTCAGTTATCACAAGAACTGCGGTCACCTTTTTTGAAAATTGGTATAATAATAGCTGTGGTAAAATCCTTAGGAACCGTGCCTTTATCATAAAAGATATTCAAAATTTCAGTCATTCGTGTGGTAACTGAAACATTCCCAGCTCTAAGCATTTCAGTGTAATTTCATCTACTCCTGGAGATTTATGTTTAGATATGGCCAAAATACCTTCAGACAGTTATAGGGTCAATATTAAAGCCAGTAATGCATCTATCATCATTGCAAACAATGGGAGTAGAACTAACTACATTGTTTAGAACATCACTGAAATGCTCAGCCCACCTAGCCATGACAGAATCCTCACCTTCTATAACCTTACCTTGTTTAACCTTCAAATCTCTATACCTGTCCGTTTTCTACCACACAAAACTATCTGGTACAGCTCTCTGCTGTTGTGTACTAACAGCTTTTCTGCTGCAGTATAACATTTCGTCGAATTCATTTTTAGAGCTTTCCACTACTCAAAAGGAGAAGAGGAGGGGGTGCGACGCGGTCACGGAGTGCTGTTGCCAAGAGCGTGAAATGCGTCTTGCAACGATGTCTCACAGCTGTTCGTGCGACGTTCAATATTGGAAATGACGTATTTTTTTGTACGCGAGTATAATATGCACCCCCGTTTCAGCGGGCTGAAATGAGTAAAAATTGTGCTTATTATACTCGAGATTTTATGGTATATTTGGCTTTGTATCTGTTAAATTTGTATATATTAAAAAGTGCTCTTTTTTTGCATTCTGCTTATATTTCCCTTAATGATTTTCAAACAAATTAATTTCTTCCACCAATCATAATATTCACTATTGTACACCTGATCTGTTTCAATACTTGTTGTGGCGGGGATTGTTGTACTTGTTGTTTCAATACCTGTTGTGGCTCATAATCTGCAGTTCCCAGCTTTGTCAGCATTGACATTTATCTCTGAAAAACTCCCCACCCTTCCCACGGTCAGTAGGGACATCAATGGGCTTGGAAATGCTGCCTCCTGTTGGATGGGACTTTAAGCTATGGGCCAGTGTTCGGGAGAGAGACCCTGCGCACTTTAAAGAACACTGGATGGCCTTGACGAGAGGTTACCATTTCTCTCCCAACAGCTGTTCCAGTGGGTTCTCTCGCCCAACTTTCGCTGAGCTTTCGGGGTCTTTGTGACCTGGCCGTTTAGCCCATGGTGTGCCGCTCAGAGGTAAAACAACCCAATACTTGTTACTTTTTTTTAATTTCAATGATAGCATAATCACTATTTGCAATTACCATTGCTAAATGAAATAGTTTACCTTACAGAAACTAAATGATCTATAGTACTAATCTTAATTACTGCAGAAGTTTCATTTTTCCTTACAAACACTGTTTTAACCACTGTTTTTGCGTTTTTACAGTTTACTGGTTATTTTACAGGTATATGATTTTTTACTGTTTCCTAGTTTATACACTTGTTTTTGTTTTTCAATTGATCCTATACAGCCATTTTATTGTTGACTTACACTTGTTGATCAGTTTCATTCTTTTTTATACTCGTCTTTTTTGTGCCGTTTTGTTTCTGTCAATTTTAAATTTGGTTGTGGGTTACCTGACTTTTATCCCATTGTCTCTTTGTTTGGTGTAATATAGCCTTAGGTGCTCTTGCGCCAAAAAACCCCAACCAACCTTACAAAAATCTTTGCATCACGAACCCATGAGAATTCATATCCTCTGTCTGTTTAGCTTTTACTTCATACAGTAATGTTTCATTTTCTGATGTCAAATGATCGTCGACAAAAATGTTTCCGGGTTTAAAATGTTCATTTAACTCATTCGTTTTTAGATATCTTTTTAGTTTTCCATTGCTTCATCCACACCTCTTTCATCTTTCTTGATCCTAGAAACAACAGGACGACTCCTTTTTTAATTTCCAGTAGGAATTCTATGAATTGCCTGAAAATTTCTGTTGTTTTTGTCAACCTTTAATATATCTGCCACCTAGTTTACAATTTCTTATGCATTGTTGCAATTCGTCCCACCATAGATGTTTTCTTGTTGCAGAATTTCATTTTCTTCTCTCGGATTCGTGTTTTGGAGTTGCACCTATTTGACGACTTTTGACATTTCTTTGACAATATTAATCAAGCTAATCTGAACAGAAGGTAGCAGATTTTTTAAAACCTAAATCTTTCTGTAGATCAGATCTAATGCTTGAATTCTGACAAATCATATCTTTCTTCATTGCCATAAATTGCTTCTCCATTTCTTCCACAATACATTTACGTGAAGAACTATTGCCACAAACAGAAATTTTGACGTCACCTGGTTGATTCTTCTCCTCTACCTCTTGTGCAACATTTTCCCTTTCCACTTTACATTCAACACAGTTCATTTTTTTTTCTATTTTCAGTCGATTTTTTCCGAAATTTTTTTTCCCAGTGCCCCAGAGAGTAGAAATTTCTCAGAACACTCAATACATTGCAACAAATCAGAATGTTTGAAAATATTTTTTTTTACATAGCAGCATAATATCATGGTCATATTTAATAAATTTTTGTTCAGTAAACGGAGTTGACACAGGTGAAGAACAGCGGGGTGTTATGGAGCTGGACTTCGTTCAGCAGGACTATGGAGGGGAGAACGGAATTCAGCTTATCTTAGTTTCTCATTTTACTAGATGAACATTTTTTTTAATTTTCAAAAAAGTAAGAAGGTACTACTGTTAGGCTTGTTCTGGTTTCTCATACAACATACAAAGGCATTTTGCTAAAACGAGTTATTCTTATGCTGGCATTATAAACGAATAAATTCCGGTATCTTCTAGACCAACATTTTTCAAATTTTACAGAAAGCTATGATTATGATTCTATAATAAAAATAGTTAACAATTCAATCAAGTCAAGCTCATTATCAATAAAATCTAAATTTAATCTTCATCACATTATATATGTTAATAGCCGTATTTCTTCGTCGCAGAACAAAACGAAGAGCTAAATGAACCAGACATTCATCACATATATATATTAGAGAAATTTCAGCGTATGCTAAAAAAAATTAGAAATATGGAATGGCAATGTTTTTTGAACCAAATATATATATACCACCGCCACTAAGACTTGGAGAATTATAAAGTCCATACGGAAAAATACAACGCCTACATACCCATGGGGTCTTTATATAGAAAAATATATAGGGGAATTATAGAGGAATTTTTCTTATTTTTTCTGCAGTTGGTTCAAATATCTCACCAGGACTTTCTCCAAAATCAAACAAGCAAGCGCAAGAAATGGGAAAGTTTCAAAAAACTACTCTGCCTTCCCTAAATATCTCGACCAGGAATTTTCCTTAGCAGATTTGATAGCAATAAACTCGTCTGAGAAATCTAAATCTACTGGACCCGATGGCATTTCTTTTAAAATGCTTAGAACCTTAAGCGAAATCATCTACTTGCTTTATTAATAGTTATAATCTCATTTGGACCACAGGCAATAGTCTCCCAGATTGAAAGCAGGCCTAAGTGATATCATTGCTCAAACCCAATAAAATACCAGCCTATTTTTCCTTCTTTAGGCCCATTGCCATATCATATTGTTAAGCTAAAATATTTGAGAAGACGTTGAAGTGTAGAAATAACGGTCCTGGAAACTCCGAAATGAGTTGCATCCAAACAACAGGTTTTAGGAGAGGCAGATCTATTGCAGATAGCTTACTGAATCTCGAACTGGAAATTCAATTCCAGACTCGTATACAAACACTACACAGTCATCTCTTGATTTATATAAAGCCTTTGACAGCATATGGATTGAGGACGTACTCTATAAATTATTACATTTGGGATAGGTTGGCTGGATTATCCCTATTCGTAGGAATTACTTAACCAATAGAATTATTCAAGTTAAATTCTATTATATTTGCTCCAGCTATGATGACCAGTGGGATTCAACAAGGTGCAGTCCTGAGCCCTATACTCCTTAATTTATTTCTTCAAGATCCCTCAGAACTGCCAAAATTTGTATCTTTTTCATTATAATGCAGGTGACCTCCCATAAAAGAATTAATCTCATCCAAGGAAGACTTCAACCAAGGACTCTCATCCAAGCAAGACTTCAATCCAAGGAAGACTTCAACGTTCATTTAATAAGATGTATTCTTATCTTACAAAATGGGGTTTACAAGTATCTCAAAGTAAATCATCATATACGATCTTTAGAAAAGGTAGAAAAAACCTAAATTTTGATGTCAATGGAACTCCCGTACTACAAGTTATCAATCATAAGTTTCTCGGAGTCTGATATCAAATTGGAAGTATCATATTTCCCAATTAAATAAGAAACCTAAAACTATGTTGAACATCCTTACATATATTGGAGCAAAAATCATGGTCTTCCAACTGCTCAACTATTAACCATATACAAATTACTACTCAGAAGTAAAATTGGCTATAGTCTTTTTTTGTTCCAAAATATCACTCCTCCTACCTTGTTAAAAGTTGAAAGTGTTCAAAATCAAGCACTAAAACTCCGTTTAGGAGTGCCAAAAGTTTGTATTACACCTCTAGTAGCCGAAACAAATTGTCTCCCTTTATTATTGTATCAATGATGACAGAAGACAGTTATTATTATTCAAAGAGTTCACAGGATGTTTACTACTCAAGATTTCCACACACTGTTAAATGGAATTTAAAATTTGAATTTGTCTTTTCAAATCATAAAACTATCATAAAATCTTCATTATTTCAGGAATTTTCTTCTTTAAATACTAATCTTTACAACTACATCTCTTCGTACTTAGACATTTCATGATATTCAGGGACAGGTTTATATTCCAGGACTATTGAAGAAATAAGCTTTACCTCTTGAAGCCATAAATGCTTATGTGGAGAATTAAATAGCCCAGCCTAATCAAACTTCTTGAAAATATTTACTGATTTACTTCAACAAGGAGTACAAATTGCAGTACGAGCAATTTTTGTGCCAAGTCTAAAACTTTCAAAGTATAAATAAATAAATACCCCCTCAAGCAGCTGCTTGTAACTGACAGGAGCCTGTTAGTTTATATGCCACAGTAGAAGGTCTGTGAGGATGACAGAACCTCAGCAGAAAAACAACACACACATCCATGCCTTACCCGGGGCTCGAACCCAGGTCCCGTAGATCAATAGCCAAGCGCCCTAACCACTCGGCAACGACTCTACCAACCCTGAAAAAATGCCATTTTAATGGCTATAAAATGGTTCAAACAAACCTCGCATCAAAATGCAATAATCTTAACTGACAGTCAATCCTATATTCACTTATAAGCGAATATTGAAAAGTCTATAAACAACTAATTATTATTTCAATTCAGGAATTTTAAAACAGTTAAACAGCAGAAATCAAAATTTCCATCTTCTCAGGATGCTGATGCTTTTCCTTTAAACCGGCCATAATTAAAAAGGAAAAAAATCAAGAATTTAGAAATGACACTCTTAGAAATATATTTCCTGGGAAATACGGATCCTTCGCTATATCTAAGAAGAATCATTGATCCAACTATCTACCCATTTAAATTGGACTCGGGTTATTCTACCAAATTTTTTAGACTACGAGCTGGCACTGCTTTCCTTAGAAACTTTACCGTTGGAATAGGGTGGATTCCTATTTATGCCTACTTTGTCATTAATATGAAACCATTGAACATGTGCTTATTTCATGTACTCAATATCAAGGACACAGAAATACTCTGAAAATCTAGGACATAGTGAAAACTAGGAACTTGCTTTGCGAGTTTTATTGGGTCACCAGGCTGATGAATCTTCTTTCTCCATCCTGGGCACTCTTTTCATATTAATTTCTGGCATTGGCCTGTTGCCCAGAATTTAAACTGTGTTACCACTCTTCTTTAAAGGCTTTTTGTGTGTGAAAGAGATTAGAGGGCAACTAGGCCGAAATTTCCTGTCATCTGTTGTAGAAGAAATGTTTCAGTTTCGTACAAACATGCACAATGACATGCCTGGTTTAGTAGTGGGTACGCTAACCTCTACACTCGTCATCATCATCATCATCCTCAAGCGGCCATGGGCTACGGAGGTCCAACCAGACCGTGCAATTTAGTTCTCCAAGCAAGTCTGTCCTGAGCTACATCTACTGCATCTGGCCACTGCACACCAATTCTAATAAGGTCCTGTTTGACATTGTCTGCCCACCGCATCCTAGATCTCCCCCTCTTTCTGAGGCCTTTAGGCACACTGTTCATAATCCTATTTGCCAATATATAATTATTCATACGGGCAACATGGCCAAACCAACGGAGTCTCTGCGCAATATGCTGCTTAAAGGAGGTTGCAAACTCCTTTGCCTAACCTCATCATTAGTTACAAAGTTGAACCACCTAATGCCCAAGATACTGCGTAAGCATCTGGAATCAAAAGCATCTAGTTTCCTGTTATCTTGTTTACAAAGTTTACAAGTTTCACTACCATAACTAACCCTAGAAAGAACCAAACTATTATACAGTCTAATTTTAGTCTTTAGGTGTATACGCCTATTTCTCCACTAGGTATGGGTTAAGACACATTCTTGGTCTTTTAGGATATATACATTTGTTGATTTTTGTTACTGACATGGATCTCTACACCCTGTATTTCTCTTTTATACATTTGGTGGTTCTTTATTATATCGGCTTTTTACACCTATTTCTTTGCGGTTCTTGTGGTGTTTTATACATTTTGAACTTTCGTCATGGGTTCTGTGCTTTTTTCTCCCTTGGTGCATAATATTCTCAGTTGCTGATGCTTCATAAAACCTTAAACAACCAACCTTACTCTCGATGGAATATGCACACCAATTTGGGTTTGCTGAGGCCACCATCAGTTGGGACATTAAGCCGCGTCTCCGTGTGAAGGCGAGTTATATACCCTATTCATGTTTAATAATCTACTGTACGGCCTTGACGGGAGGCTTACATCTGTATCCTAATAGCTGTCGTGGTTTTCCCCTTTTCTAGCCAAGTCTAAACTTTCCTAATTTATATTCTGGATTTTTATAACCTGGACATTTAATCATTTATGTGCTCAAAAGTGACGCTCAGAGCTAAAACAACCCCAACCGAACTCGGAGTTAATATAGAACACAAAGTTAGTGTTTCATGAAGGTTAGGGAGTGGAAGGCAGTCAGGTTGGGTTGAAGTAGAACGCTCTTCTTGCCTTCTTTACAGAAATTATTCTTATTAAATAGGGAAATTTATATACGTTTAAATATTTTTGCAAAATACATATAACTACTGTTTTTACATCTGTTTTGGTTATTATAATTTTGCAAGGTGGGGAAGCATTATTCTCTTGGTTTATCTATTCTATATCCTCCCCTAATGCGTCTTATGGTCGCTGTCATTAGGCTCTGACGAAGGGTGGACCTTTGCTCCCTTGGAAAGTCACAATGATGTTAAAAGTCTATGTATGTATATATACAAACCCCAACCCCACCTCTCCGGGATAGATGCAAAATAAAATTCTTCTGAACTTTGGAATCGAAAAAATTCGCCTCCTCCCACTTCGTAGAAATTGTAAAAGTGTATTTTACTTCCTCCCTTTCTGCCGGCACTTGTTTTTTGGAAGTTTCTGTATCCACATCTTTTTAGCAATATTTCAGAACAATTATTCAACAGATATGTTTATTAAGAGTTAGTGAAAACTGTCATTTCCAGGTACGGATCTAGGAGAAAAATAATGGGGAGGGGGTGAAGGGAAGTAATGGAATACAGCCAGAAAAAGTAAAAAAAAAAAGGAGGAAGGCAAGAAACTGAATTTTCATTGCAATATGACGTTTTCCTCCTCAGCATTAGACATCTTTAAAAAAATTGTTGAAAAATCCGTGACATATTCTCAAGTTTAATACTTTTTTGCCTCCTTTACTAGATCTCTCAAGGTGGGTGCATGGCCCCACCCAAGCCCCAGATCTGATCGTGGTCATTGCTGTGTAATTCTGCGAAGCAGCATTTCATGATCCAAAAAGAAAAAAAAAATTGCGAATATGTTTCCATTGCATGGAAAGTTTATATACACTTCGTAAATCCATATCACGGAGGAGAATTTTGTTAGGAAATATAATTTGGATCGAAACAAACATCATCTGTCAGTTCCCGTCAGAAACTTCGAAATGTTCATAGATTGAGATATAGCAATCATAATCAAAGAATTCAGACACTGCACGTTTCGCAAGAAACTTAGACTCAGTGAAATGCCAGGATATCCTACCACCAACTCAGCGTAGCGAGCAAGTTGTCTGAATTATTGAGAGGTCGGTGAAGAGATCTCCGAGCCACCAATTGGCATGAGGATACAGGGGGAGTTGACGCACCGTGGAGAAGGACGAATTCAAGTAATGGTGTTCGTGAAGATCAGAAATAGGGAATAAATCATGAGTCACGTGAAAGATGATTCTGCTGTAACGTTCTCAGTAAAGTTACAAAAAGATTCACCCACCCAATAGCGAAAGGGGTTTTGAAGTAAATATTGCAAAAATATGAATTATAGTATGTGTTTATTATTTTTTCCAAAGTTTTTCCAAGTTTCGCCGTTCGGTTATTAAGCTATTCAAGGGACCAAGAGGTAACGGAGAAAGCATGCCATCTTGACGGCTTATTGTTAATATTTCCTCGGCCCTAGTTAGAAAGGATAACAACAGAAATCTAATTATCTGTACTGGGGGGTGGGATAGTGTTAGTATTCTGTAGTGATGAAAATTAAGTCCATTTATATAAATAAATTTAATTTTGAAGAACTCTTAATCTGTAAAATAGCTGTAGATTATTCGACAGCTTTTATTTAGGTGATATTCTTTGTCGAAAACAAGATTTTTTATGCTGTTCTTGAATTAGTAAATTGTATTTGGTTTTTAAACAATGTCAGAAATTTCCAAAATTTTACAACGAACTCGGTTTTAAAAATCTCGTCTTGTGAATTGCATTTTTTAAGAGTGCTTTGAAAAATGCTCGTATCACTTAAAACTTAGGTAAAAGGATTATTTGAGTGGCGACAGACATTATTTTGAAAAGTTATTCTTAAGACATACAGTATTAACTAGAGGTCAATCGAGAGTGGCCAAAAGTTCTGTATTTGGTCTGTTCGAGAGGAGACATCTGTCGATTTTCGGCGAAGGGATCATTCCGAACCAATGAGATAGAATACGTAGAGTGAGCAACGGTTGTGTTACAGCGCCCCCAGTCTGAAGCTAAAGTAAGCTCGTTAATGCCTACCCTTTACGTAGCCGCCAGCATGTAAAGTATAGGCAATCATGTAGCAAGCGCCTTTTCTTGGTATTGTGTTTACATGACAATAAATAAAGGAATTTATATTTTCATTAAATTGTAGTATCAGACAAAATATTTACTTTCATAAAAAATATGGAAATAACGCGATCTTTTAACTGATATTTTTTCTTTTTTGTTACAATATTTTTAAATACAATATTTTTATAGGCTGTTAAAGGTTCAACTAACATGATTGATTGGATTTTATCCTGAGAACGAAAACTTAACGTAACTTTCGAAAAAAAATAAAAAACAAAAACGTTTAACTACTTAGGCTTAGTGCATTAATACCCATATTTTTACATTACGGCGGCCATGTAAAAAGGGTGAGCAAAACGTTCAAATTGCTTCAACTTTTGTAACCGGTTGCGCACTCTATTTACTTTAGCATGTTGTTCCGAACGAACATATCTTTTATAATTGGCCGAACACATATTTTGAGTTGGGCAGACGGTTCCGATTAGTAGTTGAATTCATTTCAGTAACCTGAAAAAGGTGCCTTGATGTATATTTTCCCGTGCAAAACCGTTAGCTTTGAAAAGATTGTTCGCCACTTTACCAAATTTAACGTTTACATTTCAGTAAAAAAATATCAAATTTTTTAATAAATTTTTTAAAAATTATCAAATTTTTCAATGCGAAATATATTTTTGCTTACAGAAACAGAATTTTTCAATTTTCTATTTCCTGTATCAATGAAATATTTTACTCCTTTCCTGAGTCAATGCAAATAGTTTTGGTTCTATTTCTTTTTCGTTTTTATCTACTTGCACGCCCATAATCCATGTCATGTTCTACGATAAGGGGTAAATTTTGGCTGTGTCAATAGCGTGCCCGGTAGGTAATCTGATGTTTTCAAGTCTGAGTCCCAACCTTTTTCTTTTTTTGTAGACACATCCTACTGTTGAGACTGCCTTTATTCCAATCAAAAGCCTTTATTCCAATCAAAGTTAGAAAGTGTTGCGTTGTTGCATCACTAAGCTGGGCTTTTTTGTGCACAATGGATGGCCACAACAGCTCAGAAAAGGTTGGGTAAGGGTAAGCCCATAACTAGGAAAAATATTGAAGGGGAAGAGGAAAGAAAATGGATTCCCAATGTAGTATAACATTTCCCCGTTCATTTTATAGACTTTAAAAATATCGAATGCTTTCAAAGAGAATGAAGTTTACAGTTTGCGACTTGAATATCCACTAATAACAATAATTTCAATCAATGGATGAATCGGATAATGCAAATCGCAATATATTATTTTTATCTATAAACCAAAAAAAATTTATTTCTTAAAACAAAATGGAGCTAAGTGCCTGCATACGAACAGACGAAAAAAGGGAAATAATAATAAGTTTTTATGTAAAACTAGCTATAGCAAATACTCATAGTTTGTAAGACATTGATTGGGTCCCTCGTTGTCAGCATCAAACAGAAAAAGCGGTCGTTCGCCGTCAGCGCCAGTGGTATTACAGTTTAATTAACGAAATTAAGGAAATTAAGGAAATTTAAGTAAATGTTGGGGACCCAGAACTTTTTAGAAATTGTCTGACCGGTCCCAAATTTTCCGTATGGGGTTTCCTTGGGTAATACTGTATTGAGTTCGAAAATCAAGACTATATCTTTGATAAAACAACGGTGATAGAATTTTAGAGCGCATTTTTTTTTACCATTCTTCTGTCTAAAGCTGTCATAGAAAACCCGAGTTCGATTTTGAGACTGCCGAATGAACGTTGACGGGCTATCTGCTAATAAGATATTATTTAAAAAAAAAGAGTAAATAATAATTGAACCAGATCACTGCCTATATTTTGTTTTCAAATGTTTTAATACGTAGTTACATAACTTTCCAATTTGAAATTTTATGAATTTTCGTATATTTCTCTTATTTTTTCAAAAAAAATTAATGCAACTAATTACACATATATGAATGTAGGGCAATACAGTAGGAACCCGCTTAACATCTTTAACTTATTCTTTAAAACACGAATCGAAAAACATTAAACTTATCAATGTGTTGGTTGGGTTCAGTTGTTTTACCTCTGAGCGGCACTTTTTTGCACACAATGGGCTAAATGGCCAGGTCACATGGACCCCGAAGCTCAGAGAAGGTTGGGGGAGGAGACCCACTGGAGCACTGGATGGCACTGGATCTGTTTTCCAACAGTGGAGACCCACTGTTGGAAAACAGATGGTAGCCTCCTGTCAAGGCCATCCAGCGTGTTCTTTAACGTGCATAGAGTATGGCTCTCCCGCACACGGTAACTTTCATTTTTCAACGCATAGAGTAACACTCTCCCGCACACGGCGTAACGTCCCATCCGACGGACGGCGGTCTTTCCAAGCCCATCGGTGTCCCCTACTGACCGTGGGCAGGGCGGGGAATTTTGCGGAGATAAATCTCAACGCTGACCCAGCTGGGACTTGAACCTGGGAACTACAGATTACAAGCCTGACGCGCTACCGACTGAGCCACCCCCGCCCCACTTATCGATGTGAGTGAAACGTATCACAATATGTATTTTTCACAATATACTGACGGAATTTTAGTATTAATAATCGTACATTATGTTAATCACAAAATATTATATTTGTTTTGTATATTTTCTGTTATACCTATGGTAGTAATTGCATTATCTATAGTTATTACGGTAATAAGAGCAGTAACACGTAGTTAAGAAGTTATAAACCACTTCAGCAAATGTGAATCGGAGGAACTAAGCTGACAGACATCGGGACGCAGTGGGACAATTTACGTTTACATACGTTCAACGGCATAACAATACTATCAATGCATACGAAATTCATATACTTTGGAATGAGAAAACCAAACATACGACAATAAAGGAGAATTCCACCTCGTTTATTAGAAACATAATTGAAATAATTAACACTTACCTTCGACTCCTTTTGTGTCGGCGACATTACTAGTAACAGTCAGAACGACTCTAAACGGCCTCTAGTGGTAAGAAGGATATTGTGTATGGTGCAAAGCAGTGGGAAAAGTGCTTCCAACGAAAGAAATTTCTGCTCATCGCATTCTGTGAATTGAATATGGAAGATGTAACTGCCGCTGTAAGAAACGATAACCAATGCAGTAGCGAGAAGCGAGATTCTTCATACACTCCTAGCTCGACTAGTCTGGCAAATTGATGCTTCTGTTAATTATACAGTATAATAGAGCAGAAAAATATGAAGAATATTATATAAATTAAACTTTATATTAGAACAAACTTATTAAAGTTATGGAAATACTTTTACTATGTCAAAACGTTTAAATATATTTAATTTATATTTCTTATTTTTTAATGAGAATTTTAAGGACACATTGTTTTCTTTGCTTCCATAGACTCTTCGCCACTGATACATATAATATATGTTGTCATTACTTTATTCCTGTGTTAAATATTACAATAACCTGGATGAGCATATGCTCTACGATTATTTACATTGTAATAACGTACATTTATATCAAAATAAAACCAAAACGAAACCTTCGAAGTTCAAAAGAGTTCAAAAAAGTTAAAAGTCTCTGCTTTTATTTACCCAACCAATAATATTCCCACCTCTCATTTTCCACTGGATCTTCTTTCTTATACAGTTTCTTCGGGACAGTCCCTTCTCAGTCGTCGCTCGATGCGAAAATGGCGCAGGGGACGATCTTTCGCATAGTAGGGACATGACAATTCACTTTGCTAAAAAGCAAACGTGGTCAATGAGTGACGCATTTCTCATAGGGTGCAAATAAGATTTGAACTAAATAGTCATGACATGATGAAATTAGGAGTGTATGGAATATTTTGATGCATGGGCGTGTAAAGTATAAACGCGTGTTACAACGGCAGATTTGCACAGAGGATGTCTCTATTTTCGGACACGTATTCCCATTCTCATACTCTTTTTCAGGGTTCCATGTGTATTTCTGCAGTTATTTTTCCTGCAATCATCCACTTTTCAAAATACTAGAGCGAATGTAAATCTACATTTGAACAAGTGTCTAAGTAAATTGTGCTTGTTATGAGGGCGAAAGTGCTTATTTTTCGCTCCAAATACACTTCATTCGACAGATATGTATTCACACATGTTTTCCAGTATGAGTAAATCTAGTATTCATATTTCATGTGTAAGAATCAATTTAGTCATTTTTCCCCCATGAGAATATATATTTCTGTATTGTTTAAGTGTGAAAGTGGTTATTTTTTCCTGCAAGAACTCGTTTTTCGACAATGAAATGTATTCACATATGTGTTTCATTACGCGAATAAATATATCATGGATATTTCATATTCAAGTAAGAATCGAACTTTTTTTAGGGGGTTATTACAAGTATGTGCACGCACATCCGGATTTTCCTTCAGGCCTGCCATCCTCTCAGATCTTCTACTGTGGCATATACACTGACAGGCTCCTGTCAGACCTCTGTGGCAAGCAGCTGCTTGAGGGGGTATTTATTTATTTTTTTTTTCATTGAATAACTCAAATCGATAGCAAGGAAAATGTATTGACACTCCAAATGAAATCCCTGAGGAAATCGATCTAAATGCATGCATTCCGTGATGTTCTGGTGGCTATAACAGCCATCAGATGGACTAGTACGCAGCAGTGTCAGGTCAAAGCCGTCTGAAGAGAAAGCCTGATGTCACGTGACTAATGACGTCAAAAGCGGGGGTCGTGCATCGCATCATAGCTTGAACCAGCGGATCTGATTCATTTCTAATTCAATGTGTCTGCCATTTAAATGATTTCATTTCCTATACTGAACTGAATCAAATATCAATCATAAAGCAAATTATCATAAATGTGGCGAAGAATTTCATTCTTGTAGGAAATATTTTATTTTCATCGACATTAAAACACCCTCATTTCTCAATGGCAAAAATATTCAATAAACATATTATCTGAAAATAGTTACACATATTTTTTGTTAATTATATTTAATTGTAAATGGTATTATACGAAAGTGGAATTTTAGAGCCCTATCTGAAGTTAGTATGTATATATTTTGCTAACCTGAGAATAGATATTTATCTCTTCCAATATGTTTGCAAATGCAGCTTATATATTTCGTTTCAAAAACGTTTTACAAAATTAAAAAAAAATCAATAAAGTTATCCTTTAAAATTCCACTTTCGTATAATACCATTTACAATGAAGTATAATTAATAAAAAATATGTGTAACTATATTCAGATAATATGTTTATTGAATATTTTTGCCATTGAGAAATGAGGGTGTTTTAATGTCTATGAAAATAAAATATTTCCTACAAGAATGAAATTCTTCGCCACATTTATGATAATTTGCTTTATAATTGATATTTGATTCAATTCAGTATAGGAAATGAAATCATTTAAGTAGCACACAAATCGAATTAGAAATGAATCAGATCCGCTGGCTCAAGCTATGATGCGATGCACGGCCCCCGCTTTTGACGTCATTAGTCACGTGACATCAGGCTTTCTCTTCAGACGGCTTTGGTCAGGTTCATATGGCACCAGTTTCCCTGTGAAATTAGAATGGGGTGACGACTCTGTTCTTTGCTCTTAACGGGACACACGAAAATGCTATGTTACGTAGAGTTTACATAGATATCCAAACTAAATATGCAAGCCGAGGAAAACATCCAAATAGTAACATTTTTCAATATGAATAAAATGTTCTTGATGCAACTAACTACACTCAATGTAGTTTCATATCACTCATTTAATAAACGATTAATTTTGATGTTAAGTATTGGTGTTTGCTCACGACAAAAATTTACTTTGAAATTCTGATTTTCTAACGGCTCTCTGGACGCTACAAGTCTAATGTAATTTGTCAGTAAAGGGAGTTGTAATAAATTCCTAACCTATAACAAATTTAGAAATGTTCAGTGTATTCTGACCCTTTGCCAACCACTCGTGTTCCGCGAAACATAATCGTTTTTCCCTTCAATCAGCCAAACATCTCAACCTTACTCTTAAATTTAAAATATATACTCTTATACATACATAGCTTGGAAATATCATAACAATAACAATATTATAACAATTAATATATATTGCATGGAAACAAATTATATAATTTTTTTATGTTGGTGTCTAAAATACGCAATATTTCATTTTTTTCTAATAATTGATATGTGTTGCCTCTCTCAACAGTCAGTTTTAAGAATTTTGTTGCTGATAGTACTTTACAGCTGATCATGCGACATGCTTCATGTCTTTACCAATTTATTGATAATCTTAATGTTAAATATTCGAGAGTCGTTGCGTCCCTTATTTGCTTAATCGCGATATTAACCACCTATCTCCATCAGCTACCTAACATTATTGACATTCACATTGATTATTCTCTGATGTTCGAGGATTTCTTTTGAAAATATAACATATTCCAGCCATCAATAGGCAGATAGTGTAACAATGATATCCACCCCTAATAACCATTAGCAAGTTCGTATTAATGTAGCACCAAATATGGTGGAACACTGATATGGCGCATGGCTCAGAATATATCTGGATATCTCGCTCTTAAGATAGTAAAGTTATGCATTTTTTATAATAAATGGATTTTCTTTCATGCACAAAAAAACTGAACCAACCATGGGATGATCTAGTTCATAGTCCTGTCAGGGTCCTCTCAAATTAATACTTTTTCATTGCTCTGACATTAATACGATCTCATCTGAATGATGACGAAGCATCCATGGCAGAAGTGAGGCAGGTTAACTTAAAATTCTCATTGAAAAAAGGAAATATATATATATAGACGATATAACTTAGAAGGAAAGGTAATTTCAACAAGGAAGATGGGATGCTCCATGTTGCGACTACAAGAAGTCTGGAATTTCCGAATGAGATTATCGTACCCATATAGCAGGACTAGGTCAAAGCTGGCAAAACTTGCAGGAATAAGGTAAAATGTGCTCTTAACACTGTTGTTGATATTTGAGGTGAGCGTCACGTCTCCAGTATTGCATCGTGAGAAAGGAGGGGCCACACTGCAGACGATAATTTCAGTATTCAGCGACGAGGCAGATATGAAAGTTTTTCGTGAACCATTAGATGCATGATTGCATGACTAGGTTTCTCTTTCATAAGAACCCTTGTTAACCTTTCGAAGAGTGCTGGCACAGCATTTGTACCAGTGAAAAGTTTGGTAAAAGGACGGCCCTGGTAGAGTGGTTTGTCCTGGCTTCATACTTCCTAACTGCAGGATCGGAAAGCAGCTAAGTTTATAATAGAAGGGAATGGTGTCTCTGCTGCGAGCTCTGTAGGAATGTGGGTTGGAGCTGAGAACCGAGGAGAGTAATACCCTAATTTCTTTTGTTATAATTCATATCGCCATGTCAGCTGGTTATTCGACTAAAACTTAAAAAGTTTCGTTTTATATGTACAGTCGCTCAAAAAAGTATCCGAACACTAGGATTGATTACAGAATTGAGGAAAAATATCTGGCAACGATTTTTTTAGAAATTAGTAGTCTGGCAACCTTCGTGTCACGTGACACGACTAATTTCTAAAAAAATCGTTGCCAGATATTTTTCCTCAATTCTGTAATCAACCCTAGTGTTCGGATACTTTTTTGAGCGACTGTACTAATTTGTCGTTTTTGAAATGGTGAAAAGTAGGAAAGTTGTGATGAATGAAAAAATTTGAAAGCAATTGTTTTGAAGTGGTGAACTATTCGCCGATTTCGATTCCAATTGCGAATTTGGCAAAAATATAGAGCTGAATGTTTCTGCATCACCAAATAGAGGACAGATGATTAGAGGGATATTTTGTCTTTTGTCCTGAATGAGGCCGTTTAGGTTTTGAGGGCCCGCAATCTTAGGAGTTGAAGGAGGCTTCCCAGAGGTGAAAAGTGGAGGAATATCAGGGATGGTTACAGGGGTTGACGTCATAGTCTACACCGACTATACTCTAGCTCTTTAGCCTGTTGAATGAGAAATGTTGCTGAATGCAAGAAGAATCATCAAATGGAATAGTGATATCTATTTGAAATGTAATAGATGTTTCCCAAGCACAAATAGTGGTACAGGAGAAATTGCCAGATGGGCAACAATTTTCAAGGTCTCAGTGTAAAAGTGTTAATAACTGTTTTAATACGATGCACTTTCTTCTCATCCTTCCATTTATGACATTCCGTAGAGAAATCAGGATGGTCTTCATTGTTAACACAGCAGGCTCCTACTTTATCACCTTCAGCATTAAAGTGGTGCCCACGCCAAATTCAGGTGGCAGAAACACAACAATCTGCCTTAGACTGGCAATAATGTTCTCGTTAAAAGCACCAAAGTGGATTCAGAATGTATGGTCCAAATGGGTATGTCAGACAGCATGCCTTGATGTTGGTAGGTAGGCTTAGGGTGTTGAAGGTCAAGGTAAGTTTCCGAATTGGAACATAGTTCTCATTCTTGAAAACTGAGAATTGGTGGACTTCAGTTACAACTTGACAAGCGAACCATGAGAGGATATCCACCTCAGAGTGTTTGAGGAAGTTCCACTCATAGGTGGCTCCATGACTAGAGATTTCTGCGGTGGAATCTGGACAACTACCCTACCAATCATTGCGGATTTAAGGAGTAATTCAGAATGCTTAGGACTCTGAATTACTACTTAAATCCACAATCAGCTAGTATTACAATTTCATATTTATAGTTTTTAACTAGGCTGGATCTAAGAGAAAGGTAATAAGGTAATAGGTCAAATTATAATAATAAAATTTTTTTATATTATCTAGCGTTTTTATCTACATGTTAAACCTATCTATGAATTTTGCGTGTTTGTTCTTATCTATGTATTTGTCTGTGTGTGTGTTCGCTTATGGAGTCGGGCACCAGAAGAAAATAAAAATTATTAAGATCTTTGCAATGGAGTACCAAAGTCATTACATTAGAAATCCAATATCTTGGGTCCCCTTATACATTTTTTCTGGCTTAATTGTGTTTCTTGCCCCTCCCCTCCTTGATTTATTTCTAAATCTGAGCCTGTTTATAGTCCCTCATAATTCTTAATATCTTTGTTGTTATTATATTCTTAATATGTTTGTTGTTATTATATTTGTTGTTATGATATTCTTAATATATTTGTTGTTATGGTATTCTTAATATATTTGTTGTTATGGTGTTTTTAATATATTTGTTGTTATTATATTCTTAATATATTTGTTCTTATTATCTTCCTAATATCTTTGCTCTTATTTTCTTAATATCTTTGCTCTTATTTTCTTAATATCTTCACTAATATCTTTGCATCTTTGCAGTGCATGTACAGTCGCTCAAAAAAGTATCCGAACACTACGGTTGATTACAGAATTCAGAAAAAATATCTGGCAACGATTTATTTAGAAATTAGTGATCTGGCAACCTTCGTGTCACGTGACACAAAGGTTGCCAGATCACTAATTTCTAAAAAAAACGTTGCCAGATATTTTTTCTGAATTCTGTAATCAACCGTAGTGTTCGGATACTTTTTTGAGCGACTATACATCAGTCGCCAATAGATCGAAGTCTCCAGCTGACTGAACAAGAGGACCGCCAGCTTGAAGAAGAACTAAGGACACTTGGAATCGTTGTTTTACCACCCAGACAGCAAGTTGTTGAAAGACATGATGGTGAAGAGTTCGATGAGGCTGGTGACGAAGTGTGGGACGAGGCTGGTGACGAAGAGGTCGACGAGGCTGGTGACGAAAAGCTCGACGAGGGTGGTGATGAAGATTTCGACTAAGATAGTGGTGGAGAGAGGGAAGAAAACATTGGCAAAAAGACAAGGAATTTAAAACGACAATGGGGAAAATTGTATACTCTGAAGATAATTTTTGATTAAATTCATCTTAGTCATGATACTCCGTACTGTATTCATTCATCAATAACACATTTTGTACCATTTCACAAGTCAAAACACAATTTTAAAATATTTTTTTTGGACACCAATCCGAAGAAGTTGATTTTATAATAATCCAGCTACAGCGATGGAGGGTGGCTCAGTCGATAGCGTGCAAGACTCTAGATAGCGTGCAAGGCTCGTAATCTGTAGTTCCCAACTTCGAGCTCTTCCTCTACCAGCGGGGACATTACATCTGTTGCATTAATCACTTTAATCTTTTGTAGGCCTACGCTGATTCATTTTTCTGATTCTTGTGGCCCAAGGAGGTTTTCCGTTTCATAGTGCAAGATGGGAAATATTTTACTTTTTTACTGTTCCTAATCAAATGCTGGAAAAAAAAATCAGTGTATGATAAAACATACGTTTGGCCTATCGATTCTGATCGAAAAAATTAGGACCATTGATCCTTCCGTGATCATTTATTTCAGCATTTCAGCGCACATGCTGAATAATCGTAAATTGAATCAAATAGCGACGATTTAGCTTATTCCTTTGTGCTGTCCCGTAATAGGTTATCGATAAGTGTTTGATTTGCGGTATTCTGACCTACTTACCACTCTAGTAGAGTTATAATACTTTTTAGTTTCCAAGCATATCTGTCCTGAGTTACTTCTGCTGCATCTGGACACTACACACCAATTCTAACAAAGTCCTGTTTGCCCACCGCATCCTAGGTCTTCCCATCTTTCTGAGGCCTTTAGGCACACTGTTCATAACCCTATTCAGTAATCTATAATTTCCCATACGGGCAACATGACTAAACCAACAGTCTCTCTCTGCGCAATATGCTGCTTAAAGGAGGTTGCCGACTCCTTTGCCTAATCTCATCGTTATGTACAAAGTTGAACCATCTAATACCCAAGATACTGGGAAAACATCTACAATCAAAAACATCAAGTTTCCTATTATCTTGTTTATAAAGCATCCAAGTTTCACTACCATAACTAACGCTACGCTAGTAATAACCAATAAAACATATCCTGTGAATGTATTCACATGGGGCTGTCAACCCACAAACAGACAGAAAATACAGTGGAAGATTCTCCCTCCACAGAAGCCCACCAGTGCAGCAAATTCAGGATCCATAATCAAGGTCAGAGCCATATTCAGTTCCTGCGGTTGGTAGAATGTAATTGATTCACGGCGCCCACCATTAAGGAAGTAAGATTTTGGTTCGTTCGTATTAGACTTTCGATGTTTGAGAATTGCAGAATGATAACCAACTCCAAGTTTAAAACAGTAACAAAAAGATTTATTTCGGAAGATAATTACAGAGTCTCCCCGAGCATTGACGTTGGCTACAACCAACCATGTGCGGATTGCTTAACAGGTTGCAACTCTACGCACCTAACAGAGGAAAACCTCTCACCTCGTGAATCATCTATTCACCGAGCAAGCCGCCGTCTACGTCTTGCCAAGCCAGTTACTAACTCGGAACTGTTTGACCTCACAGGCCTTCCAACGTTCGTGGCCGAATTACCGTCCTCCCCATCCCATGGGATGGTCATTTGGCCTGTGCTCCTTGATCAATGAAAGGGGACCGATCACTGACGATCAGGTACCATAAACCTGTCTTGCTGATTACCGCAAGACACATTAGCCATAAACAGCCTTAGTCAATGATTGGAGAAAGGAAACAGCTTCACATAAAGATTGCAATGCAAGGTGAAATACAAATATAAACATGAAATGACAAAATTATATCTATGTATCGCATCAAAAGCTGGCAGTCATCATTCCGTTCAGGTCAATATACTGTATATGTTTGGTACCAGGACCGTGTGTGGTTGACCACTCCTCAGCAGAGTAAAAAAAGAAAACCATAGTTCTCCAGATCAGTAGGACACACTGATCTGGCAACAGGCCACATCACGAGAATGCTGAGTCAGACATTAGGTGCACCTTGGTGCAGTTTTGCTAAGTTCGCTCGTTAATTACTTGATAGGACACATAATTGTAACGAATGGCTCTCAGATCAAGTGCGACCATATGCGTAACTATTTCAGGTTATCGGATATATTTCAACAACTTTCGTTTTTACTTTTTATTACAAAAATAACATGTGGTGAAGTTAAAAAATCAAAATATTCAGACATGATGAATCAAACTCAATAATAGAATTAAATAAGAACCTCGTTTACCCGACATCTAATGTTACCCTTATTTGTTTTTAGAAATGAATAAAAATTATTTAGCGATTTGGATAGGTATTGCTGCAATATTACCTTTCGTACTTTTTGACACTCTCGGTTTCTGAATAACGCCTTCGAAAGGTGGAAAATGCCAAAATAAAATTTCAAAACATATTGCAAACGATCTATTTGAGCCCCGAAAGATGAAATTAAGATGGCAAAGTGCAATGGTCAAGAGATTTGTTGCATTGGTCGCCATAAGTTGCACTCTTACCCCTAATGGGGGTGATTAAATGTAAATTTTTATTTTAAGAGATTTATTTGTTGTGTGCTACGTAGGTACTATTAAATATTACTATTTGCATTTTCCAACCATCTATTAGCTCGCATTTTCACTGGTATGGAATGTTAATGGCCTAAAATAAAAACCTCAATAGCGCCCTCTAATGGTGGAAATTGTAAAATGCCGAAATTTAGACGAATGTTGCAAACGATCTACTAACGCTAGAAATTTGAAATGTTGGAGGTCAAGAGGTTTATGCCGGAAGCAATATTTTGCCCCTTACCACTGGGAGGGGTGAAGGAAATGAAACCTTTTGCTTCAAGAGATTCTCTAGGCTCGCGGTAACAGGTTACCTAAATCACCCGTTTTTAGAGGGGATGGAGAGGAAGCCTAAAATTGCTTAAAATCATGATAAGAGGAATTTGTATGTCAAATTCCGTGATCATAGTTCTTACCGCTTAGAAAAAAACTATTTTCCCGGTGTTGTATAAAAGGACTTTTTTTTTTCGTGGGGAGTGGAGAAACGATGGATGACAAAAGTATCACATTGGTTAAACCATAATGAGAGAGAGCTGATATCAAATTCGGTGATCACAGCTCTTACCATTTACGAAGAATTCTTTTATGTAGATGGCTTTTTTTGCGAGGGAAAAGTTTTGGGGTGAAAATCTCACATTGATGAAAGAGAGGATGAGAGGAAGCTATATACAAAATTCGGCGATTTTACCTTGTGGGACAAATTCCTCGATATTTGCGTGTGGCTTTTTGGGGAGAGGGAGGAAAGGTGGGAGTAAAAATTTCTGCATTTCTTTAATCCGTTATGAGGGAAGGGTGTATACCGAATTCTATAATCGTAGCTATTACCGTTTATGAGAAATATCTTCTCTTTTTTTTTCAAGAAAAAGAAAAGAACTTCCAGGGAGCCATTTTCTGTGGGGGGAAGAAATAATGAAGGACAAACTATTTCACTACATTTATCTGGTCTTTGAGGAATTGTATCCTGATATTGGCAGTTCTAGCTCTTACCATTTAGAATTTTACCACTGTTTTTTTTTTTTTTTGGGGGGGGGGGGGGTGAGGAAGAAGCAATTTTTTTGGGAGAAGAAAACCTTTTTAGGGTCCTAACTTACATTGCTCTAAGTTACGATTATAGAAAGCTGTTTACTCTGTTTGCTGGTGATAGCTCTTACCATTTAGAAACAGTCCTTATCACATTTTCAGGGGAGGGGGGGATAATTTTTGGATGTCCTTACTCAAACGTTGATCTGAGTTATGATTAGAGGAAACTGCATATTAAATTTGAAGGTTATTCCTACCACTATTTAAAGGGGATAAGTTTTTTTTTGGAAGGACGAAAAGGTTTTGGGGTACAAACCTTTGTCACGTTGTTCTAGTTACGATGAGGGGAAACAGTTTATTGGGTTTGACCGTTCTTGCTCTTATCGTTTAGAAGTATTATTCAAAGAGATTAGGGTACTTTTTTTGGGAGGGAAACTTTTGCCAGTCCAATCCTTACATTGATTTAAGTTACGATTAGAGAAAGCAGTATGCTGAGTTTGGTGGTTGAAGCATTAACTACTTAAATGCAATTCCTACCACTATTTAAAAGGGGAAGTTTTTTTATGGGGAGGGAAAATTCAGGGATCCAAACCCTTACGTCGGTCTAAGTTTTCACTAGAGGAAGCAGCATACTGCTTTTATACTGAGTTTGGTATTTTAGCGCTTATCATTTAGAAATTCTTACCGTTTTTTAAAAGGGGGTGTTTTGGGGGAATCTTGAAAACAGAGAAAGAAAAAAAACGAGAAACAGACAGGCAGAGCCAATCAGAAACATAGCGGATTCTTGTCTGGTATTTAGAAATGATTTTATGTCATTTGAGATATTTGTTATTGAAAGAAAAATGAGGAGCACTCTTATTTAATGCCTAAAATAGACTAACGTGTAGATCAATGAAAGTATTATGCATTAGTAAAAAACGTTTGATAGAAAAATCCACATCAACGTGTTTAATGTTAGGTAACATATCATAGGCTTTGAGACCCCGTGCGATCATCTGTGTTACAAAACAGAGCATGACCGACGAAAGTTACTCGCTTAAAGATCCTTCAGTGAGGTGCGAGCTACTGTCCATTGTGAAAGGACCACAATGAAAAGTTTCCGTTGGCTCGGCTACCTTCACAAGATCCTAAAAGCTCGCCTGCGTGTTTGCTGTGCTCGGTGACACGTGTCCCTTGAAAGAAGGATTCTGGTTGAAAAGCCAAACCACGGAAAAATTTAACAATGTATTTGATTTATGGAATGGAACTGTGAAAAATGGAGTATTACTCGTGGGATGATTCGTTAAAGCAAAGCTCGTTAGAAACAGTAGTTCGGTGAAATCTATCATGTTGTTTAACAATTTATAAAAATATTAAACACAAACCTTTTTTTTTATTACTTAATAAGAAAACATTATACATATTTCTAAGTCATTCAGCAGAAAAATCTAGAAGATAAATTCCGGTGTCATTGTAAAAAAGCAATCTTAGTAATTTATTTTGAATTTTTTTAATATTATGAATATTACATTGATATTAAGGATCCTATATTAAGCTTCCATATTCTAGGTTTGAACGAACGAATGAATTAAATAGATTCACTATAGTCTTTGTATTAGTAAAGCATTTTGTTTTCCTAACAATGAAACGCAAATTTCTATTAGCTTTCTTCACAATTTCTTGAATATGCATATTAAAATTAAAGTTCGAGTAAAACAAGTTATTTAAATCACGGACAAAACAATTCCGTGGAATAGCGCAAGAGTTGATGTTATAATCATACGTAACAAAAAAACCTTTTACGAGAATAGTTTAAAATTGAGCATTTTGAAATATTCAGTTGGAGTCCATTCAAAACAGTAGAATTAAGTTAAATCTGACTGTAAGTAAATGACAGTCGTTAATTGAGTCAATCCGTATATAAAGTTTTACATAATTTGGGTACGTTAGACAACTACAAGAATTAAGCATATTTGGTAGATCATAAATGAAAATGTAAATAATGATCCTGGATTACAGCTTTGGGGCACCCCAGAGCTACTAAAAAACTTGTTGGAAAACTGAGAACCATAGCAAACATAGAGAGATCCACCACATAAAAAGGAGAAAAATCTTTCAACTAGATTACAACTAAAACCGATTTTAACTTTAATCAGAAATCAATTTTATCAAATGCTTTTGAAAAGTCAGTATAAATAACATCTAATTGACTATCACAATCAAATGAGTCTGCAATATTTTTACTGAGATATAGTAGATTGGTAATAGCCGAACGTTTAGGCAAAAAACCATTTGGGTTTGGAGAAACGCAATATTTTAGTTGTGAATTTTTGTATATATTATGGATTCAAAGATTTTAGAAAATGTTGATAGAATAGCAATAGGTCGATAATTTTCGATATCATATTTGTTTTTTGTTTTTTAATTATGGGTATAATTTTCTATTCTTTCCCAAACACTTGGAAACTTATTGGTTCTAATTGAGAGATTAAATAATAATAAAAGAGAGTAAGCAAAACTATCAGCACATCCCTTAATAAAGGAAGAAGGAACCTCATCGAGGCCAATTGACTTTGACCCCTTTAAATGTTTAATAGCCTGTCTGTAATCAGTAAATAACTGATGTTATCAACAGTTATTTTTGTAATGGTAACAAGATCGAGAACATTAATTTCTTTATCTATGTAATCAAAATTATCACTGTTGTAGGAAGTGCTTGAAACATAAACCGATTTAAAATAATCGGCAAAAGCATCACCAATGGTTTTAAAATCAAGCAATTCATTTCCTTGATATTTCATAACATTAAATACTGTCTCTCCCCTGTTATTTCTATTACAAAATTTCCCGAATTTAATAAGGTCAGAATTTTTAACTCATTTTCAACCGTAGAAATATAATTTTTATAAGCTGATTTCATTTTATTTTTATTAATCGCCTATACATTTTAAAATTATCAAAATCTGAACTGTTATTGTAATATTCCCTATATTGTTTAAATTTATTTTTCAATTTAATATCTTTGATAATCTCTAGAGTTTATTGACATGGGAATTTCCCTTTATTAACCCCATATTTAGGAACACAGGAGTTAATAACTCCAAATAATGTAATATAAATATTTTCCCTTTTGCCTCTCCCCTCCACACACACATCATCATCGTCTTCTATACCATGCGACAATTACAGGAAATCAAGATTTCTCTCGTCAAAGATTGAGAGAAAAGAACTTTGCGTACTCGCAGATAATAATAAGTTCCTTTGACTCCAATAACGAAAATTTTTGAGTTTTCTTAGAGACAATCATTTACATAACAGTCTTCTGGGTCTCAAACCCTGCTATAAAAGGAAGCGTGTATTTTTTTCTTCTTTAAATTTTAATATAAAAAAAGATACAGCGTTATCAATATCATTAAATAAATTCAGAGCATTCCAATCCAGTCCACTAATGAGATCATACAATAATAAGTAATCAGCCTTTCTATAATTATATTTAGTAGTATAGTCACGGCGAAGTTTAATAAAGGAATTGTTTATAGGAACAAAAAATTCAAAAGCTGGATGATAACCATCTTCAGTCAAAAGAGCTTTTCTGCGTCAACACCTTTCTTCCGTTAGGTGTTCATTAATGTACACTTTAGCGTCATCCAGATGTCACAGATGGCCTTAGAATTTTAACGTTCCTTGATTTCGAATGTGTCATCCATTTTTATTTTTATTTTCGTGAAGTTGGACAATGATTGGTCTTTTTTTTGTTTTTGGATGGAACTGTAAGGGCAGCTTGCACATCAGTTTCTTTATATTCAAACTGAAGGCAAGTGGCAATTTTATTTACAATTGCTTCAATGTTCTTATTTTTAGTCTCCAGTATTCCCACAATTTACAGATTGTTTTTCTGCTGTACTGTTCTAACCTATTGATTTTTGATCTCAGATCCTTATCTTCCTTTTTAAGGCCAAAATTTCCTTCATGTAGATCTTCATTTTAATATTTTTCTTAATATTTTTATTTCTTCCGTAACTTCTGAAATAATTTTTAGCAAATCGTCCACTTTATCAGAAGAAAATACAGAGCTTGCATTCTTTGAGTTCTGCCAAAAAGTACTTCTTAAATTTGTTAAATTCATTTTTAAAAGCAATGGTTTGCTTTCTTAAAGCAACTTTAACAATTTTTGTTATATCCGAGTTTCTGCCCGACCGAACTCTGATGTCACTAACACTTTCAGTAGTTTTTTCTGATTTGCATTCATTGCATCTCCATCTCATTGTTCTCTCTGAATTCATTTTTTTTTAGTTACTTTCCAGAATCCCTTGACAAAAGTAATGAAATTGAAACGAGCAATTTCCTACACATTTCAGCACTTTTATATCATTGAGAATTTCCTTTTGGGAGTCTCCACAAATCGGATTCTCTATGATGTGTTAATGCAGTACTGTGCCAAGTCAGAGAGGAGGTGTTGGACAAGCTGAGGGATCACGTTAGATCAAGGTCACTCGGCCTGCACTGTCACTCGTTTGACCAAAGACAAGGGAACAAAACTAAGGAATTCAAAGATACTGAACAACTCACCATGCTTCCATGGGTTACTGCGCCAAATATCAGTAGCCTATATTAGTACTTAATTAGAATTAATAATATAATTACCGAAGTCGTACTTCAGCTTACTCTTGTTTCCGCCACTTAGCGGTGTGGGATACGAACCCACGACATCCTGTAGGCATGTCATGTGCTCTGACTGCTGAGCTACCGGCCGCCAATCAAGATTTCCTCTAATTGATATTATGAACTTTCTACCAACAGTACACAATTTTCTGTGCCTCATGAAGGTATTGTCTCAGCTGTTTTCAGCTTGGGTTGGTTGGGTTGTTTTTGGGTTGGTTGGGCACTTTTTTTGCACACCATGGGCTAAATGGCCAGGTCATAAGGATCCTGAAGGCTCAGAGAGGGTTGGGGGAGGGGACCCACTGGAACAGCTGTTGGGAGGAAGATGGCAGCTTCCCGTCAAGGCCATCCAGCTTGTTCTTTAACGTGTACAGGATATGGCTCTCCCGGACACAGGGCCACGGCTTAACGTCCCATCCGACGAACGGCGGCCTTTTCGTTCCTATCGGTGTCTCCTACGGACCAAAGGCAGGGAGGGGAGTTTGGAGGATATAAATCTCAACGCTGACCCATCTGGGACTCGAACCTGAGAACTGCAGATTACGAGCCGGCGCGTTACCGACTGAGCCATCCCCGTCCCCTGCCTCAAGAAACAATGACAGTATGTCATGATGATGGCAAGTATGGTCTGAGTGTACAACTGATAGTATGGTGCTCGTTAATTACAAGTTATGATTATGGTAACCTAACTTATTCAACAACTCAATGAAATCGATTGTTTCATAATTCCAGTCATTCTGAATTACAGAATCGGAAATCAAATAGTACTAAAGATGATTAAAGAAAACTGGCAGATCGTACATAAATTTTTCCTTGTAACTGACTTGCAATAAATCGCACTGTTTAGCATTCCAACAAAGTTTTCTGAAGCGCATATATACACGTGAAGCATGTTACCGATTTAGAGATAATATATTGTTATGGATTTAATGGATGAAACCTAAGCGTGAGTTCAAAAGAATGCTTAACAACAAAATTATAAATAAGGTAATTGCTTAGGCAAACGGTTCACAAATATAATAAATCAAACCAATCACAACAATTCTGACATATGTTCTATTAAATTGTTAAATATTCAAAATCTATTCATTTCTATTCAAAACATATTTCTATTCAAAACGAATCTTAATTAACATTCAATAAGCAACACGATTATCTTTGTAAACAAGCCTATCGTTTACATTTCGAAATCCTGTATTTTGCCTTAAACACCTCACTGACACTAAGCTTCTTTCGCTTTTCTACTAGAAGACTTCATGGACACATTACTATCACTTGAATTGGGTTTATTCACGATAAGTACGCTCGAATCTAGCAGAAACTAATAGCTCAACTTTTTCTAAACAACAAACTGTTCAACTATTTCAAATACCTTCTTCGTGATTTTCTTTACCACTTAGTAAACGATTTTCCCAACTCCCGCGCACACTGCAATAAAGATTAGACTAATTGTACAGAACAAATTAATTTAGTTCTTCACAAAATCCTTAAAAACATACCGTTATTATTTTGGAGTCTCTCTGTTTGAACTGTCCTTGGTCTGAGTGGATTTGCAAAGGTACTCCTACCTACTAATTAAGTTATTTACTATCATCTCTGCAACTTTTGTTGCCTCCTGGTCTTGGATGGGATAGACTTCGTGAAATAATTCATTACCACTAATAAATAGCGATTTCCATCATCAGTCCTAGGAAACGGACCCATTACATCAATAGCTATTCTCTCAAAAGGGGCACCAACGTTATTGGGCACCAACGTTGTCTGCACCTTACCCCGATTCCTAGTCTTAGAGCCTTTCTTTGCTGCACAGGCCTCACATTGCCTACACCATCTTTCAAACGTCTGACCTACTTTTCAGCCAATGAAATCGTTTTCTGGCTTTGGCTAATATCTTACTAACACCCAAGTGTCCTCCAGTGGCACTATCATGCACATCTTTCATCACTAGTTCCATTCGGGAGCGAGGAAGGATGGTCTGCCAACGAATCATCCGTCCAGTGTGATCATCCTCCCATCTTCTGTATCTCACCGTCTTTCACTTCTGAGGAGTCTTTCACTTTGAACGAACAGAATGGAACAGAAATATTAGAATCCATTCTATGGAAAGTCAGATTAGAGAGAATAAATGTCAATATCGGCTGTTTTCGTTTTCTGTAATACATTCGACTGATTTCCGATTGTTTCTTTTGGAAGAAAAGGATCTTTAAAATGTTCGTTTTATTGAGTATCGGATTAATGAAAATACTGAGCGTCTCTGAAGGTAGATATAAACCCTTTATTGAAACGAATAAAAGAGAATACATCCAAATGATGCAGTACATTCATTTAATTTAGAATTATTTCGGTCAGAAGGAACAGATTTGTTAGGAAAATTCTGCATTTTTTTATTAATAATAATTCTGACTCTTTATTTTCTTTACATTTACATATACAGGAGTTGATCATAGCAAGCTGACTGTAAGAACAAATGCTACATACTCCTTAAAAATAGCACATACAGACAATGGAGGAAATGGAGTAAACACTTAAAATAATGTTAATAAAACCCCCTCGAGCTTGGTGTAGCTTATCCGCAGGAAACGTTAACGATATGAAGTTATAAATAGTTGATATACATGGTATGAAGTCTTGGTTATATCTATGTATATATAATTGCAAATGCTAGTTAATATTAAGTTAGTAAAGAGGCACTTTTATACTCTTAACATTTTAAAAGTAAATTTTTGGTCTTAGATTTTAGTTTTGAAAACGTAAGAATGGATGAGTTCTCCAAGCAAAGAGAAAAATAAGTAGATTATGTAGTTCTAGATGCGTTTAGCGTAGATATGGTTAAAATTTCGAATTTTGTAGCAATAACTGCCACGTAACCGGTTGATCGCGCGATCTAAATTTATTTTGCAATACTTTAAAATATTTAAGAATTATAGCATATCTATGCATTTCTTCCACAGGTAACACATTGAAGTGCACAAACCAATTTTTATAAGACACAGTGGTTATTTTAACTATCACCGAAATTGATCTCAGTACTGAAATTTGCAAGCTGCTGATTTTCCTTAAATGTGTTTTGAAAGTATTGCGATATACAGTAATTCCATACAGTATGATAGAATCACAAATAGTTTTATGTATCAAAATGCTGATATGATAAGATACGAAATAGTTTATATAGTAAATTTTTGTTGCACAAATTCTTATTTGGTCACATAACTTAGAAATGTGTGTTATCAATTTGAAATTCGAATCAATGATTAGGCCTAAATAGTTATATTGCTTAACGATTTCAAGAGGAACACACGAACATCCAGAGTAATCAGAGACCGCTTGGTTCAAACACCGAATCGTATGGGCTTTGATATCAGGTAGAATTCGATTATTAGTTCTTGCAGAGTGGATGGACATTAATTTAGTTCTATTGGCATTCAGTATTAATGAGTTACAGTTAAGCCATCTACTAATATTGCTGAAATCAGTTTGCAATTCATTTAAAGCTATTTTGTAATCTCGGTTACTATTTACAATAACGATATCACCAGCATATACATCTATATTGTTCTTTGTTACAACGTTTATTATGTCATAAATATATATTAAAAAGAGGATAGGGCCAAGAACTGAACCTTGGGGATATCCCATATCTGAATTTCCGTAAGTCACTGTCAATGTTATTTATTCTAGTTAAAGAACATCTATTGGATAAATACTTTTTAAATCAATTAAAAATCCTTCCTCTCATTCCAGCATTATATAATTTTTTGAGTAAAGTATTGTGGTCCAGCATGTCAAAAAATTTACTCAAGTCCATAAACACAAAATGCTAACTTTGCCTTTATTTAGATTAGAACATATTTCGTAAGAAAAGTCTTCTAATAACGTTGTAGTGTGCTCTTATTAGTCTGAAATTCATATTGTCTCGAAGAAATTATATTGTATGTATTGAGATAGCTTTTCGTTAGATTAGCTACGTTATCGTTCCTTAATTTTCTCAATAGCGTGCAAAATAGTAATAGGTCTATAATTTTTAAAGGGAATAGATGCAAATATCGACTATGTTGATATCTAAACAAATTCGTTTAATTAAGTGCCCGTTTCAAGAGACTTCAGAAATGTTTTGAATTTGTTTTCTCTATGACAAATATTTAGTAATAGTCTTAGTAATGCAAATTATTTCTGATCATTTTCTATTTGCCACCCAATTGTTGCATCCATTTATTACTGTATCCTCTCAGTTGTCGCATCCACCCAATTGTCGAATCCCCCAATTGTCGTAGACCCAGCCGATGCTGTACATTGCATTGGCCTGTGTTTCGGGTAAGCTGGAGGTCCTGAGGCTGGATCATCCAGGATCAGTCGGCTGGTGGGACCTATTACGGCCAACTAAGCAGTACCCTCAACAGACATGTTTCAATGTGTTCGCCTATCTCAATATTGTTTGTAAACAATATACTTTATTCAAATAATTTCTGATTTTACCATTTTACTCTTTCCCCCTTTTACTTTTCCAAATTTCGCTACTTACCATTCCATTTCGATCTCGATCGCCTCCAAATTGCCTCCATCTTGGATTCAGCGCTCAGCCAATACCAAAATTCCTGCATTCCCATTGGCTGAGATGTCTCTGGCTGGATCCAGCAGCTTGCTGCCGCTTTGGCTTTGCTCGGCAGCTTCAGCAAAAATTTTACTTACCTTTTCAACTTATTTAAAATTTTTACACCTCTTCCCCTCAAAATTAAACTTTTACAGGCAAACTAGCTCACACATTTACTCTCCTCCCACAAAAACGACGATTTTACCATCTCTGGATCATTTTTAGATATGCCTTCCTCCGTCCACTTTTCGATCTATAATCCAAATTTGCTTACCCAACTTTTGCCCCCACCGACGAATTTTGCTTGTGGTCCTGATAATAAGTGGGCCGAGGCCCGCTTTACAAATAGGACCAGAAGTTAGATGGATGTATAAGAAGAAGAAGTTAAGACCTTGCCCACTTCGGAATGCAGGATTATGAATTTCCCACATATATTTTTTTATTTTAGCTGTCATCTTTGTTTCGTGGGGAAAGTTCAGTTCTTCACTCTTTTATTTTTTCGCTCATTTCATTTTTGTGAGGACACTTCTCTTTTCTCTCAATCCTCTTCTATTTTTCATTTTATTTATTTGTGAGGGCTTGGGCCACTGAGTTTCACGTCAGTTCATCGCATTTCAGTTCATCCCGACGCCAATCCATCACAGCATCAATTCATCATAACGTTAATTCATCGAGCATCAATTTATCACAGTATTAGACATGTGGTTTTATTGACTTTCTGCATCTGTAGATTGTTCAAATGCACTCTAGAGACAATAATGTAGACCCTGAAAGGTTAAACATGCGTCAGAAGAATTTACATCAGAAATTAATGAAAACTAGCATAACAAATATTGTATCAAACCATTTAATAAAATATGCACTTTAGAAGTTTGTGAAATGATTATTTCAATATTAGGCAATCATTAATGATATTTATGAAAAAATTTTTTGTTAAACATTCCAGCTTCCGTGCCTCTTTAAATATTGAACGAATATTGTTGAGATTTAAATAAATTTGATTATGATCTTTAATTTATCATCACTGACATTTTTCAGTAAATGCCTATATTAGAAGTTATAAAGCTTTGGAAAAGCCCTCGGCTTAACGTCCCATCCGATGGTAGCGGCCTTTCAGGCCAAAGCCAGTTTACCAATACCTACCCAACCCAAAAAGAATTTTTATTATATATCTGAAAACAAACAATTATTTCTTAAAACGAATAAACTGCACCCCCCCCCTTAGGGTAATAATTAAAAATCATCAATTTTAGTTTCGAACAATTTACTTAGACCTGAGTAAATTATGGCCAGCCATTGCTGTTTGTCCGGCCTCAGAGCTACTGATGACAAATTAATTAATTTTGCAAAAGAGAAAAAGAACGTATATAGAAAAAAGCCGAACTTCGGTGAAGCTAATTCTCATCAAATAAAAAAATACAACATCATTGATTATATATTTCTTTAGAGGTCCATCATTCCATTTCAGTTTCCTATGCGGTCCATCATTCTATTTCAATTTCCGATGCCGTCCTTATCATTCCCTTTCAGTTTTCTTTGCGACCCTTCAGCTAAAACGTTTGCCCAGGCATGACCTAGAACCTGCCAAATCAGAGAATTCTCATATTCTGTTAATGATGGGAATCTAATTTCGGAGCTCTATAATTTCTAATATATACATTTAATGGAAAAATGTGACTGATGATAAATTAAAGATCATAATAAATTCTATTTAAATATAGATTTTCTATAATATTCGTCCATTATTTAAAGAGGCACGGAAGCTGGAACGTTAAACAAAAATTATTTTCATAAATATCATTAATGATTGCCTAATAGCGAAATAATCATTAGAAAACTTTTAAAATGTATATTTTATTAAATGGTTTGAAACAATACTTGTTATGCAATTTTTTATTAATTTCTGAGGTAAATTCTTCTGACGCATATTTAACCTTTCAGAATCTAAATTATTGTCTCTCGAGTTCATTTGAACAATCTACAGATGCAGAAAGGCAATAAAACCACATGTCTAACACTGCGATGAATTGTCGCTGGGATGAATTGACGCTCGATGAATTGACGCTCGATGAATTGACGCTGGGATGAATTGATACTCGATGAATTTACGCTACGATGAACTGATGGAGCGATGAATTGACATTGTGAGTTGGGTTGGGTTGTTTTACCTCTGAGCGGCACTTTTTTGCACACCATGGGCTAAATGGCTAGGTCACATGGACCCCGAAGGCTCAGAGAAGGTTGGGGGAGGGGACCCACTGGAACAGCTGTTGGGAGACAGATGGTAGCCTCCCGTCGAGGCCATCCAGCGTGTTCTTTAACGTGCACAGGGTATGGCTCTCCCGCACACGGGGCCACAGCTTAACGTCCCATCTGACGGACGGCGGCCTTTCCAAGCTCATCGGTGTCCCCTACAGACCGTGGGCAGAGCGGGGGAATTTGCGAAGATAAATCTCAACGCTGACCCAGCTGGGACTCGAACCTGGGAACTGCAGATTACGAGCCTGGCGCGCTACCGACTGAGACATCTCCGCCCCGACATCGTGATGAATTGATGCTGCGATGAAATGACGTTGCGATGAATTGACGGGCCATCGGGCCACTGGATCTGCGGTTATAGTGGCAGTGCAGCCCTGGCATTTGATTGGGTGTTCCCTTGTTTGGCTATGTGGTGGGTGGGGATCAGGGGCGCTAAACTACAATTCGATTTAATGAAGTGTTAAATTTTGGTAGATTCCACCTGTGCCGCAAATAGGGCTCGCCATGAACTTTCCCATCATCTTCTTCATTTACTTTGTCGTATTCTGCTTCAGTTCCATCAATCCCACGATTCCTGATCATCCATTGAACGCGTGATCAGGTACTTGGAGTTATGTCCCGGTGTTCACACCGAAATCAGTCAAATGCTTAAGATCTGGTGACTTACTGGTGGAGACTGCATACCCTAACCATCCCGACATTTGTTTTAGACGTTAGACATTAGATAAGTTAGCCTGTGTGCTAATTTGTCAAAACATGTCTACTCTACATAATTGTTAATATCCGCACTCCTTTGCCTTCTTGCTATAGATCCACTCTGGTCAAATGCTATTCATCTGTAGTCTTCAGTCTCATAAACATCCAAAATGTAACAGCCACACCCAGACCTTTCGTGGCGTTTCATATGGACAATCCACAGCAGAAGGGTATTGATGGTGTGACCAACCCACCTGTTAGAGCACTTCGCTTCAAACTCCAAAGAGCGTTTCCCTACCTACACATCCGGGCATTTCACAGCAGAAGTCGAACTTTCGCAATCCAATGGCGCCACTGTTCCAAAGCAGCCGACCACTCAGACGATTGCACGAAACGCCGCTTGCGCTCGGTGTAGTGCGTGTGCTGGTGGGAGCGTGCAGTGCTTGTGAGGCCGACGGAAGTGATGGCTTGGACTGTCTTTACTCTCCAAATCACGTAAGTCGCTTCCTTTTCTTATTCTAAGTCGTAATAGTTGGGTGGTTGGCGGAATCATAAGGTAGGGACAGAAATGAACAGGACTTGATACGAAACGAGGAAGCTTCTGAAGTATAGAAGTGATGCAACATATTAATATCTCTACCACAAGGGGGCGGAGGTGGCTCAGTCGGTAGCGCGCCAGGCTCGTAATCTGTACTTCCCAGGTTCGAGTCCCAGCTGGGTCAGCGTTGAGATTTATCTCCGCCAAATTCCCCGCCCTGCCCACCGTCAGTAGGGCACACCGATGGGCTTGGAAAGACCACCGTCCGTCGGATGGGACGTTAAGCCGTGGCCTCGTGTGCGGGAGAGCCATACTCTGTGAACGTTAAAGAACACGCTGGATGGCCTTGACGGGAGGCTACCATCTGTCTCCCAACAGCTGTTCCAGTGGGTCCCCTTCACCAACCTTCTCTGAGCCTTCGGGGTCCATGTGACCTGGCCATTTAGCCCATGTGTGCAAAAAAGTGCCGCTCAGAGGTAAAACAACCCAACCCAAAATCTATACCACATTATGATTGTCTTAAGATAAATTGTTTGGCACAACTGAATATTTAGCTTGTGACTGATACAAATATTCTAGTTTCTATTCACAACATGATGTTATGATGAACTTAATTCAATAATGAAATTGACGGTTTTCCTGTTTCAATATAGGCAGAAACATTGTTCAGAAATTGCCGAAGAAAGCTTTGGGTGATAATATTATTAAAATATTTTCCCGAGATTTGGAGTTTGTTTATAAATGCCAAGATAGATAACAGAAATTTGTGTGACGTCATCAGAAAGGAAGAAGTGGTCAACAAATAGAAACGAGGTGGATCAAAGGATTGCTTAAATATGGGGACACTGAAACACGTTTTTTTTTTTCGAATTAATCCTTAGCAGTGTTATATTTTTTTGGACTAAGCACCCTTTAGTTTCCTATTGAGAGATCCAGTTGAAACGCTAAATCGATCAGGTCCTGTTGAAGTGCTGAATCAGTCAGGTCCTGTTGAAGTGCTGAATCAGTCAGGTCCTGTTGAAGTGCTGAATCGATCAGGTCCAGTTGAAGTGCTGAATCGATCAGGTCCAGTTGAAGTGCTGAATCGATCAGGTCCTGTTGAAGTGCTGAATCGATCAGGTCCAGTTGCAGTGCTGAATCGATCAGGTCCAGTTGAAGTGCTAAATCGATCAGGTCCAGTTGCAGTGCTGAATTCATCAGGTGCAGTTGAAGTGCCGAATCAGTCAGGTCCTGTTGAAGTGCTGAATCGATCAGGTGCACTTGAAGTGCCGAATCAGTCAGGTCCCGTTGAAGTGCTGAATCGAACAGGTGCAGTTGAAGTGCTGAATCGATCAGGTCCAGTTGAAGTGCTGAATCCATCAAGTCCAGTTGCACTTGCTGAATCCATCAAGTCCAGTTGAAGTACTGATCCATATCAGGTCCAGTTTAAGTGCTGAATCCATCAGGTCCAGTTGCAGTGCTGAATCCATCAGGCCCAGTTGAAGTGCTGAATCCATCAGGTCCAGTTGAAGTGCTGAATCCATCAGGTCCAGTTGCAGTGCTGAATCCATCAGGTCCAGTTGCAGTGCTGAATCCATCAGGTCCAGTTTAAGTGCTGAATCCATCAGGTTCAGTTGAAATGCTGAATCCATAACGTCAACGATTGAAATTCTCTCTTCGAAGAGCACTATCTTCTTATCCAAAATATTTGTTTTCTAATTGTTCAAATAGAAAAGCCATCCACGCGAATTCCTTTCATTTTTCTCTTCGGATACTGCTGCTCTGAATGGATAACCTTAGGCTGTGTGTCAGGCCTGACTAAACCACGTCTCTTACAAAAGAACTTGCGGCTCCTAACACAAATCATCAATATACCGAATCTAGCTCATTTCATCAAATTCGTTTGACCAAACATTTTTAGATGCATAACTAAATGATTTTACCTTGTACTAAGGCCGGATATAAAGGGGGGGGGGAGGATAATAGAAGCGAAAGATTATTAAACTTTTTTATATTTCATACATTATTTCAAAATATTTTTTAGAGATCCGTAAAACGGAAGGGAAAATGTTATACTGCATTGGGAATTCAGTTTCTTGCCCGTCCTTTTACTTGTTTCCTGATCAATTGTGTTTCTTACCCGCCCCCCCTTTCCTAAAAAAATTTCTAGTTTAGGGCCTGTGTGTTACCAAGGTTACTCTTCCAACAGATGGAAATGTTTATTTTCTTCCTGTCTTAACACTGGCATGCGAAGTCCAAAAATCTAATGTGGGCAGAATGTATATATACCTTACGCTCGTGACGTCACACTTCCAATCAAGGAGTTGCCGACATGAGATGGATACCATGATCACACCAGAAATTGACTATTATCGTAACGTATTTGCCAATCTTAACATCAGTATGCTTTTTTCAAGAGTGTAGCTCCGAAACATTTCTGATCTTCAATTTGAGCTAAAAGAGAATGCAGAAGTCGTTTTCCTATAGGTATCACTTGTAAGGCTAAAACCACTCTCGAAATTTTCAGAATGGACAGATTCGCACCCTTCTTTGGTGTGAATAGCTAGCCTACGTTGTCTTTCTTTAGAAGGGATAATCCTGTTCTCAATGAAACAATTCTACATCATACTGCGAGTAGCTGAATTACGATTTCTGTCACTTTCGGGGCGGGGGTGGCTCAGTCGGTAGCGCGCCTGGTTCGTAACCTGTAGTTCCCAGGTTCGAGTCCCAGCTGGGTCAGCGTTGAGATTTATCTCCGCAAAATTCCCCGCCCTGCCCACGGTCAGTAGGGGACACCGATGGCTTGGAAAGGCCGCCGTCCGTCGGATGGAACGTTAAGCCGTAGCCCCGTGTGCGGGAGAGCCATACCCTGTGCACGTTAAAGAACACGCTGGATGGCCTTGACGGGAGGCTACCATCTGTCTCCCAACAGCTGTTCCAGTGGGTCCCCTCCCCCAACCTTCTCTGAGCCTTCGGGGTCCATGTGACCTGGCCATTTAGCCCATGGTGTGCAAAAAAGTGCCGCTCAGAGGTAAAACAACCCAACCCAACCCTGTCACTTTCGAGTTATTACATCACTGAAAGAGTGAATTGTTTTGCATCGTATATGACAAGTGTTCAACGTTTGTCATATTAAAGCGCAAAACACAGTTTTTTCTTGTTTACTCAAAGTAATCTACAAGTACTGTTAAAAACCCACTCAGATATGAAAGAGTCACAGTCATTACTTGAAACATTTAGGAAATCTTAAACTATTCAATAAGTAAAGCTTAACTAATCACGGGCAAACTTTTCGTTTCCTAAGGAGGCTTAAAGCACATTCTTGCGAAGGAAAAAAATGCGTATTTTAATAGTTTCTGAAAAGTCAATTTTTACGAGATATATCCAAATGTTTCTCTACTACGAAATTAATGTTGTCGAAAGGTCAGAATCTTATCCTCAAATTGTGCATATAATAGAAACAGAGGCGAGCTATTGACTTTCACCTTGTAATATTTTGAAGTAAGAAGTTGCCCATTCGTACTTTGGTGATCGTTAACTTGCGCGATTTAACTTTGGAAGTGCCACTGAAGCGTTTATAAACGGAATCATTAAATTCGCAGATGTCGCTAGTAGAAGTACCCCAGATAATAAATTAAGACGCTGATTGCAGGAACGTTCCTAGAGGGGCAAACGGTGCAATTCCCAATTGCCTAGGGCCTCATTCAGCGATTAGTATAGAGGTAGAGAAAGTGGCTCATTTACGTTACAATCAATTACAGAAGAACCGAGCTGTAACGGCTTCGGTTATTATGTCAACATTACAGTGGAAGTGATCAAACACCATGAATCATATAACAAGATCACTTAAGATAAGACAAACTTTTGAGAAAAACTAGGTTATACAGCGTTATTATTATTATTTCTACTACCGGAATGCAAATCTGTGATGGGAACTCCTAAGGAGACACTCTTTATTTGAAGCCCTTGAACAGATTTGTGAATTTCCTACTGATGACAGAGAGAAGACTTAAGGCTTTGGGCAGTTGGCTTCAATGAAAGTGCTGGTTGCCAGGAGATAATGCCATGTCTCTTTTGAGAGCAGGAACCTTAACTGGCATTGTGGTTAGGGAGCTAGCAATTGTTCCAGAAGGGCAAGCTTTGTTGTGTTAGCTCTTGCTGAGGCAGTGGTTAGACTTCGGTTTTACACTTAGTCCCTTAGGGGCATGTCCTTGTATGAGGAGGCCAGTAACAACTACGAGTAGCTTCTAGGATTCTTGTGTTCAAATGAAGAAAACTTCAATGGAGAAGGGAGGTTAATTATTCACTCTTAATGGCAGCATCTTATGGAGGAGTGAAATTTCAATTTTCCTTTTCTTGTTATATAAGATTTTATTTCTTATTAAAATTTCTTATTAATAAGAAAAGCAGTTGGGAGGGGTCCAATATATTCCCCAAAAAGTGAAATGCCTCCCTCACTGATTTTGTTTTGCGTCGTATTTAAATATAACAATCAGATTTATACATTTACATTGAAATGGCTATATTTAATTAATACTCCTTCGGTCGCGTTGGGTCTTGCAGACCCAGACGATTTTGTATCTTGAATTTCTTTTAAACGACTAGCTAGGACCCATTCCTTCTCAGTATCACCCCATTCCTTTATTTTACCTTGGTGCAATTTCGTTTAGATTCACTCATTAGTTACTTGACAGGATGCATAATTGTAAGAATGGGCCTCACAGACCCAGCCGACCATCCCTATAACTATTTGGGGATATTAGATAAGTTTGAATATTTCAAAAATTTGGTTATTATTGCAAAAATAAACCCGATCTTTTTAAAAGTAAAATAAGATGAAAAATATTCAGATCTGATGAATCAAATGCACTAATACTTATATAAGAACTTCATTTATCCGACACTCGTTTAACCGACACCTAGTGTTACTTTTTTTTGCTTTTAGAGATGAATTAAAAATTATATAGCCAGTTGGACAGGTATTAATGAAAAATAGCGAGCAAGGAGGCCATGCCCCCCCCCCCCCCCCCTTTGAGAATTCTGGTCAGGGCAATAAATAGAGGCAAAAAATTTTATGATTAAACTTATGAACTTTTTCGTGAAATTTTAAATAACTTTTTTAAAGATATGTAAGAAAAAAATGGGGGGAATGGAAATCCAGTTTCTTCGCCCCCCCTTTTACTTATTTCTGTATCGATTGAGTTCTTGCCTCCCCACTGCTTTAAGAGGTGGTCTTGGAGTGCCCTCATCCACATATTTCGTAGGAAATTGATTGACAGATTTTATTTTGATCTATTGACGTAATTTGTGATTTTATTACGTCAATATTGTATTTTAATATTTTTTTATATTATTTTATTTTAATATTAATTTTATTTTGAGCTGTTGACGTGATTTCATTTTGAGCTATTGACGTAAAGCACTTGCTTTTTGATCTGAAGAAATTAATTGCAGGTTCGTTCGTTGATATAGTGAAATCTGTTTATCGAGAGACAGCATAAACGATTTCACTTGTGTGTGTGTGTGTGCCACATCGCCGGCTACTCGACTCTGATTGGCTCTCAGAATGTTATCACATGAATAAAACTATTAATGACTAGACTTCCGTTTTCGCATATTATCTTACTATAATCGAAGATTATTGCAATACAAACTCTCTAGTTTCGTATGTATCCCATTTAAATTATTACAGTGAAATAGATATGCTGAAACTGAAAGTCGAGCTCCAGCTTTTTTATGATGGAATAAATATTGCATACGTCCCTGTTGTCACTCCTGAAGCACTAAATTGCTGTAGCTAAGTTTAAAATTACGTTTTTTGAATAAAAATTACCTTATTTGAATAAAAGCTTCTCTTTTACGTTGTGGTGTCGTATGCCTTTAGTTGGGAATATATACGATATTACACACAGGGGATTTAACTGGTTGCAAAGCTAAAATTGTTAGCAATTTATTATCTGCACGTTAATTGCTCGGCACGGCATGATAAGTGTAAAACTTAACAGGATAGGGTAAAGAATAAGGCGGATATGATTTCTTAATAGTAAAGCACAATTTCTCTCTAATACAGAGAAACAACTAAAATTCGAAATTACGGACTCATAACGGATGTCATTGAAGATTATCATCATCATTACCATCCACAAGCAGTCATGGGCTACGGAGGTTCAACCAGACCGTGCAATTTAGTTCTCCAACCAAGTCTGTCCTGAGCTACATCTACTGCATCTGGCCACTGCACACCAATTTTAAGAAAGTCCTGTTTCACATTGTCTGCCCACCGCATCCTAGGTCTCCCCCTCTTTCTGAGGCTTTTAGGCACCCTGTTCATAACCCTATTCGCCAATCTATAATTATTCATACGGGCAACATGGCCAAACCAACGGAGTCTCTGCACAATTTGCTGCTTAAAGGAGGTTGCAAACTCCTTTGCCTAACCTCATCCTTAGTTACAAAGTTGAACCATCTAATGCCCAAGATACTACATAGACATCTAGAATCAAAAGCATCTAGTTTCCTGTTGTCTTGTTTACAAAGTGTACAAGTTTCACTACCATAAACTAGAAAGAACCAAATTATTATACAGTCTGATTTTAGTCTTTAGGTGTATACGCCTATTTTTCCACAATCTCCATAGATTCTTAAACGTCCCGGCAGCAATCCCTATTCGTCTGTTAATCTCTTCCCGCACATCATTATCTGTTACATAGCTCCGAAGATGATTAAACTGTGACACCTCGGGCGGGGTGGCTCAGTCGGTAGCGCGCCAGGCTCCTAATCTGTAGTTCCCAGGTTCGAGTCCCAGCTGAGTCAGCGTTGAGATTTATTTCCGCAAAATTCCCCGCCCTGCCCACGGTCAGTAGGGGACACCGATGGGCTTGGAAAGGCCGCCGTCCGTCGGATGGGACGTTAAGCCGTGGCTCCGTGTGCGGGAGAGCCATACCCTGTGTACGTTAAAGAACACGCTGGATGGCCTTGACGGGAGGCTACCATCTGTCTCCCAACAGCTGTTCCAGTGGGTCCCCTCCCCCAACCTTCTCTGAGCCTTCGGGGTCCATGTGACCTGGCCATTTAGCCCATGATGTGCAAAATAGTGCCGCTCAGACGTAAAACAACCCAGCAACCCAACCCAACTGTGACACCTGCTCAAGACTGCAACCATTCAGATTAAGTGAATCGTAGCTTGTTTGACCAATTTTCATCACTTTAGTTTTCTCTCTGTTTATAACCAAACCTACTCTACTACCAGTCTCGTCAACAGCTCGAATGAAAGAGTTCATCTCATCAACATCATTTGCCAAAAGGGCTAAGTCATCAGCATAATCTAAATCAGAGATTTTCGTATCTCCAGACTATTTAAGGTCAAAATCTTTCCCTTGCAATGAATTTCGCATAACGTAATCAATAACCAAACTAAACAGAAAAGGAGACAAAATGCACCCTTGTCGAACACCAGAAGTAATGCTAAACCAATTACTACAAGCCTTACCAACTCTCACACACGACTCAGCGTTATTATAGAGAGCTTTCATTCTGTTAACTAACTTGTCTGGTATATCATATGATCTTACAATCAACCACAAATTATGACGATCAACAGAGTCGAAAGCTTTTCTGAAATCAACAAAGCTAGCAACCAACGGTTCCTGAAACTCTAGACATTGCTCTAGAATCTGACTAAGTGAAAATATCTGATCCACACCTATTATTATAAAACTGAATTACTCTTGTGCTTCATATGATTTATATCAATACAGATAACTATAATGGTAGTATTTTTTCCCCCTTCCGAAACCTTCTCTCGTTTTTTTCTGTTTTGGTTTTTCTTCAGTAGTAATTTTAAACAAAAACAAATATAGAAATTGATGTATTCTTTTTTATGCAGCTATGTAATTTTTGCGCGATAATAGTAAACTTTTTATTAAGAATAAAGATTCCGTTTAGAAAAAAAAATATCAAGCACTTTTATTATAGTTTCATTGCGTACATTTTATTCATGGGTACAGTAAGCAAGCGTGTTTTTTTATTTCAATAAAAAAAAGAACGCTTGCTTCCTGCACCCATAATACATCTCTTGTTATACTTTACTACTAAACTGCATATAAGTAGTTTTAATTTAAATTAAATTTTTGCTTTTTTATTATCCAGAATGATCCTTTAATCATTTAGGTTACCAGTAAGAATGCTGAATTCCAATGAGAATTGACCGTTTTTTAAAATTATGTTGAAGTACTCAAAAAAAAGAAACCAAATACTAGTTACATGCAAAAGATTTAGTTTTGACATGAGTGGGATTCGAACCCACTTGTCAGTAGTAACATGTGAGGCGTGCTAACCACTGCACTACCAATGGCTAACCTTTTTCGTCAGCTAACGTGACTTTATATGCTTTCCCGGATATTATTTCATTCGCTTGTGGCGCCATGTATGTGGTGAAACGGAAAACCAAGTTGCCTCATGTGATGGAATTTAATATTTGTCACTCACGGCTCATGACGTTATTTAATAATTCAGGAGCATAATAATATTACAGGAGATGTCTCTAGACATGGGAGTCATAAAATAGCTGAAAAAACAAGTTGATGATTTCAGCTAACTACGTCATGAGCCCCTGTCTTCCAGACATCTGTTATACTTTACTACTAAGGTAACTAGTACTTAGTAAACTACTACTCAGAGGTTGGGTTGTTTTACTTCTGAGCGGCACTTTTTTTGCACACCATGGGCTAAATGGCCAGATCACAAGGACCCCGAAAGCTCAGAGAAGGTTGGGGGAGGGGACCCACTGGCTGGTAGCCTCCCGTAAAGGCCATCCAGCGTGTTTTTTAACGTGCACAGAGTATGGCTCTCCCGCTATCTCATCCCATCCGACTCTCATCAACTCAACCCATCCGACGGACGGCGGCCTTTCCAAGCCCATCAGTGTCCCCTACTGACCGTGGGCAGGGAGTTTTGCGGAGATAAGTCTCAAAGCTGACCCAGCTGGTACTCGAACCTGGGAACTGCCGATTACGAGCCTAGCGCGCTACCGGATAAGCCACCCCCGCCCCACTACTCAGACCTAAAACAATCCAGCTCAATTGATGTGACAACATATCAGTTGAGTCCTCTGAAGCAGTGGGAGTAGCTTAGTTCTCGGATGAGCTATAATTATTCTCGCTAAGTATAGACGTATTTCTGATGTGGAAATCAAACTATATGCAGAGCCCCTCTATCTGAAATCGACCGTTAGAGAAAGAACTGTATATGATGGAGAAAGTGTGCTAGTTTGGAGCAGAGCATAGCCAGGAATTACGGAAGAGGGGATTTTTTAGAAGTGTTTACAGTTTTGTTAATGTAACTTAAAGGAATAATGAAGTATTAAGAAAAACATTTCTGAACGGGTGCGTTTTAAACCTTCAATCCCTTTTTTTCTTGATTATGTCACTGATCTGAGATATCATTTTGTTTCCACCAAAGGTGACATCAATACAATCATATTCGAAGACATGATCATTAATATTATCATCATATAAATATATGCAGAAACCAACATCATAAAGTCTCATAAAGTCCGAGACGTTCATGGGCAGCAATTTCGTTTTAAAACTGTACTACTCGAGGCAGTCTAAGGGAAAGCCTGTTGGAGATGCATTATTCAATTGCTAAAGCACCAGTAATCCTTAGTTTTAGAGCTATTCACTGCATGAGAGAGAACCATCACGTAAAGTTTTAAACCCATTTCTAGACTTTGGAAGGGTTGCTTGCGATTTTATTTGAATTTGTTTATAAAGTTGACAAATTATAGATCAACACTGTGTAGCAGGCGCAACTTATTAGTTTTTTTTTGCGTTTAATTTTGAACACTTTCAACCAGTTTTCAGGGCACTTTTTTATTGTATATTATTATACATTTGAATAAATTCAGTTTCTAAGTATGGATATTTTCTAATAATGAATTTTCATTAAAATATCAGAATTCACTTATATCTTCTTTTCCAATGATACTGCCAAAAAACAGTGTGTTATATGAAAAAAATATCGGAAAATATTCTCACCAGAAATGTCAAATTATTGAATGGACCCATGGTTCAAAATACGCCGAAACAAGTGCAATTTTTGTAACGGAATTTTGAAAACAGTGTATATTGGAAGTGATTGAAGAGTATTTCTGCGTTGTAATTGCTTTCTTGTTACCTTTGCGAAGATTTTGTTTGAAGTATTTTCCTTGCACTGATTTTATCCAGTGTTTACTCACCAGCAAAAAGCGGGGATGGCTCAGTCGGTAAGCGGGCCAGTCTCATAATCTACAGTTCCCAGGTTCGAGTCCTAGCTGGGGGCAGCGTTGAGATTTATTTCCGCGAAAACTCCTCGCCCTGACCATGGTCAGTAGGGGACATCGATGGGCTTGGAAAGGCCTCCATCTGTCGGATGGGATGTTAAGCTGCGTCTCCGTGTGCGGGAGAGTCATACCCTATGCACGTTAAAGAACATGCTGGATGGCCTGGACGGGAGGTTACCATCTGTCTTCCAACAACCTCCCCCAATCTTTTCTGAGCCTTCGGGGGTTCTTGTGACCTGCCATTTAGCCCATTGTGTGCAGAAAAAAAAGCCACTCAGAGGTAAAACAACCCACTCGCAATCTAAATGTTACGCACCTATCTCCAACAGTTTACGTGAAATGGCAATTTTTTTGGGGTCGGTGCTTTAATTTTACTAGTTGTTGTTTGAAGCGTGGTTATAAACATACACAAGACACTAACTGTCTTGTTACGCCCACCTATTGCCACATGCGTTGGTGAGTGGAAAAGTAGAACTTTGAGATTAATGGATTAGCAAGTGAGGTGAACGCATGAGCTGAATCCCTTGCAGAGCCTGTAGCAGAAAGGAGAGTGTCTGCTGGGAACAAATGCCTTTGTATGTCTGTGTGCGCGCTAAGAGCAATAAAGGGCAGTGAGGCCTTTTCTACTGCCGGAGCAGCGAGTCGGAAATGTAAATTGAAGCAGAGCGTACTGCTTTATCGTCCCATGTCTCCATAAGCCATTCTTTGAAGAACTAAAGAGCAAATTGTTTAACGAGGGCGCACAGTCTGTTGAATCTGCACTGCAATCTTGTTCCTAAGAGCTTCGAGATTCTGAAATTGTTTAACGAAATAGAATGTGATGATGTCTGTACTACGATAATGCTACTCAATTGATGTCTGATAAAAGCAAGATTCTGTCTTAGGTAAAGGGGATAATGACCAATAATACTTAATAAAACATATATATTTTAATCATTATTTAACTTAGTTTTATATGAAATGTTTAATAGTATCTTTTATACTCGTAATTTGATTCTAGATGTTTATGCAGTATAATGGGAATTCGATAATTTGACTATGTACGTGATGATAATGTTAAGCGAAAAAGTAGGCAATATCTTTCAAGTATCATTTGCCTATAGAGAGATTTGAACATTGGTTAGGCCACACTGCTCGCATACCTAATAAGAGTTATGAATTAGTGTGCCGCTCAGAGGTAAAACAACCCAACCCGCCCGCAATCTAAATGTTACACACCTATCTCCAACGGTTTACATGAAATGGAAATTTTTTGGGGTCGGTGCTATAATTTTACGAACTGTTGGAAAAATAATAATATAATAAAATAAATACCCCCTCAAGCAGCTGCTTGCCACAGAGGTCTGAAGCGTGGTTATAAACATACACAAGAAGCCAACTGCCTTGTTACGCTCTCCTATTGTCACATGCATTGGTGAGTGGAAAAGTAGAACTTAGTGATTAATTTTTCCGGTAGTTAGGAGCTTCAGAAAAGGAGGAAGACCTTGACTGCTGCGGATGGCCAATGTCGAACGGAACTTTGTTACAATTGGCCTGCTTCGGTTGGGTTGTTTTACCTCTGAGCGGCACTTTTTTGCACACCATGGGCTAAATGGCCAGGTCACAGGGACCCCGAAGGCTCAGAGAAGGTTGGGGGAGGGGACCCACTTGAACAACTGTTGGGAGACAGATGGTAGCCTCCCGTCAAGGCCATCCAGCGTGTTCTTTAACGTGCACAGGGTATGGTTCTCCCGCTCACGGGTCAACGGCTTAACGTCCCATCCGACGGACGGCGGCCTTTCCAAGCCCATCGGTGTCCCCTACTGACCATGGGCAGGGCGGGGAATTTTGCGGAGATAAATCTCAACGCTGACCCAGCTGAGACTCGAACCTGGGAACTACAGATTACGAGCCTGGCGCGCTACCGACTGAGCCACCCCCGCCCCTAAAATTGGCCTGCAGTGGCAAAGTACAATAGCTGTAACTCAATATAGATATATATGGAGAGTTAAACTGCATGGTATGGTTGGATCTCCGTAACCCGTGGTTGTTTGAGGATCATGAATGTGTGGATACATATACCTTCACAATTAGAAACTACCTCCCATTCCTGTAGGGATGATAATTTCGGTACGGCAGGCTCAGAATCTGCAATCCCCAGTTCGAATCCCACCTGGATTAGCGTTGACCAGTCAGCAGGGGACACCGATGGGCTTCGAGAGGCCGTCGTCGGTCGGATGGGACCTAAAACCAGGGCCCGTATGTAGGTTAAATAACACACTGGATGGCCTTGAGGGGACGATTTCATCTGCATAAGATCGCAACAAAAGAGATTCATTGTCTCTTAACAGCTATCCAGTGGGTCCCTTTCCTCAGTCTTCACTGAACTCTTGGGGCCATTGTGATCTGGCCATTGTGTGCAAAAAAAGTGCCTGTCAGTGGTAACACAACCTAACACAACCATTCTTACATGTGCTGAACTCATTAATTCAGGTGGGTCAATGGACAACTTATTTATAGGAACCGTACAATCATGTTGACAGCAGACGGAGTGGTTAGAATATCAAACAATGGGATTGTTTGATATTCTAACATTTCTCTTGTTTGATATTCTTATATTCAGGATATGTCAGTAATTATATAAGAATTGAAGTGAAGGTGACACCAAAATATTTATCTCTTTGATAGCCATTACCTACACTGTGGGATCTATCCAACATTAAAATTCTGGGAAGTGTAATTAAAAGTAAATTTTTATGAGTTCTCTAGTAATCAATAATCTAGCGCAAAATGATAGAGATCGCAAAACCACGAACGAGCTAGGAGACTGACTGCTGTAATGAAGATAATGAGTTACATAAATGTTTAATGAAATACTTGGGAAAATAGAGTCTTCATCTTACTCTCAAAGCATAGTCAGCTTACAGAAGAAAAATAAACCCTGCAGTACTGAAATGTTTCCTCTAGAATATTCAGAACCTGCTCATGAATATATACATCAGGGTGATACATTATTTTAGCAAAATTGTTTCGAAAACTTCCTCCATGTTATATGAAATACTTAAAATGGAATTAAAAAATTATTTGGTATTTTCTAGTTAGCTGATTTTTATGTGTTGTGTTTTGTGGATTTATTTGATGTACACCATTTTTGTGGCTGAATGATCTATGTTTAATGTAATTTATTCATTTTCCTGCAGATAAGCTATTTAGCTTTGCGGATCAAATTGTAAACGTATTTGTATTCTTTACTCTTATGAATAAAAATTATATTCTTTAAAAAAAAATTATATTCTTTAAAAAAAATGGAAAGTTACATTTGAAGTTTTACTTGCAAATTAAGCTTTATACGGGTTTAGTTCGGTTGATTTACTTCTCAGCTGCACTCCTTTTATACACAACGAACTAAATGACTAGTCACAAAGATTCTGAAAGCTCAGAGAATGTTAAGTTGCTTTATCTCTGAGCGGCACTTTTTTCTGCACAATGGGCTAGATGGCCAGGTCACAAGGACCCCGAGTACTCATAGAAGGTTGGGGGGTGGGAAGGAACCCGCTGGACAGCTGTTAGAAGACAGATGGGGTAGCCTCCCGTCAAGACCGTCCAGTGTATTCTTTAATGTGCACAGGATAGGGCTCTCACACTTTACATCTCATCGATGGTTACGGACGACGTCTGTTGGATGGCGAAAAAGGCATTTGGAGGAAAAAGTTAGCTGGTAGTGGGAGAATTTAATATGTTTTTATAAACGAAACCTGTTGCGGAATATTCTTCAATGGTCTCCTGTTTAGAAGTTAGCAGTGTAGCGACGTCCACGATTTTACATCCCATCTGACGGACGGCGGCCTTTCGAAACCCACCGGCATCCCCTACTGACGGAGGGCAGGGCTGGTAGTTTTCCGGGGATAAATGTCAACGCTGGCCCAGTTGGGACTCGAACCTGGGAACTACAGATTACGAGCCTGGCGCGCTATCAACTGAAGCACCCCGCCCGCCCGCCCCACTGAATGTTGGTAAAGAGAATCCAAAACAGCTTTTAGGAGACAAAGTACTCTTTGTTGCTGCGCAACACAGCAACCACGGCAATCCCCGATTCCATCTTTCGACACTACCAAGTTCTGGAAAGCCGCGACTATCTACTGTCGGGGGCAAGGCTACACCATATAGATGCATCTCATCCCCAACAATACTATGGCGATATATAGATCCGAGTTCGCTCGGCACCCGGGGTGGAGACTCTTAGTGGGACTCAGACTTTGAAAAGGGCCTTGCCTACTAGGGCACTGCTCCACTGAGCACCTGATTTTGAGGTCTTGGCACTGTCCAACCGGGCTGCAAAACCGGTCAGCAATGCCTTCGATCTCGGTTGGTCTTGGCTCTGTCCAACCGGGGACCATACCGGTCAGTAGAGTCTTTGACCGGTTCCTGGGCCACAAGCCATCTAGTCATCTGGCGTATTCTTTAAGATGCTCAAGGTATGGCTTTCTCGCACTTGGCTGAAAAACTCCCCGCCCTGCCCACGGTCAGTAGGGGAAACCGATGGGTTGGAAAGGCCACCGTCCGTAGGATGGGACATTAAGCCATGGTTATATGTGTGGGAGAGCCATACCCTGTGCACGTTAAAGAACATGCTGGATGGTCTTGACGGGAGGTACCATCTGTCTCCCAACAGCTGTTCCACTGGATCCCCTCCCCCAGCTTTCTCTGAGTCTTCGGGTTCTTGTGACCTGGCCATTTAGCCCCTGGTGTGCAAAAATATTGCAGCTCAGAGGTAAAACAACCAACTAAATCCCGCACATGGGGCCACGGCTTAATGTCTCATGTGAAGGACGCAGGGCTTTCCAAGGCTACCAATGTTTCTTTTTTTAACCGAGCAAGGTGGGGTTAGCGAAGTCAAATCTCAACGCTGGCTCTCTTATTCAGTCAACTCTTTATCCAGGAAAATGCCACTGGAGATAAATTGACGATTTGACGTAAATCTCTCAAAATTTCGATTTTCAACAATATTCTTTTAATATTTAAAGAATTATGGAAATTGAAATATTTAACATTAAAATTACTGGTCATAAGAATTTAGCTCAAAAATTAATTAAAACGTAAATAATAATTGTTGTAACAAATTGTTTACTATATTAAATGTTATTTTAGAAGTTTATGTAACGTTTCTTTGAAAAGGAAACAAGTGTCCAAGCAAAATGAAAAGGCAGCATCTTCTGTTAAATGTTCCAGTTTGAATAATTCTTTAATTATTGCACTAATACTTTTGTAAATCGAAATTAAGAGAGATTTTAGTGATATCGTCAGTTGATCTCTAATGACATTTTGCCGTAAAAATTGTGTGCATTGAATTTTGGCAATATATTGTATATGCAAATGTTAAACTATTCATGATGTAGAAATGTGGAAGATAGATAGATTGATTGTTGGGATCAGAATAATTTAAATTTCAAATATTTCTTGAAATTGGGGAAGAAACAATAAACAAAAATATAAAGTTTTTTATTTTAATTAAAACCTTTTAATCGGTTTTTAGTAAGTAAAAGTGGTCACCATGCGTTTTTTTATTTTACATATTCTCTATCTGTAATAAATTAATGTCTCTTTGCGTTTATCACGATGTTAACCACAAACCTTTCAATTTCTATTAGTATTTCTGATATTTTTGGTCTCAAAATAGCATTAATATCTTATTTTTTTCATAAAATGATTACAATTTAATGATATAAGAAGAAAATAATTTTTTGGCGACATTCGTTTCTGTATATACGTCATACGATGAGTCAGAGAAATTATTTTGCAAATCCGTGCTTCTGACCAACAATTGTCGAAATGGGCTAAAATAAAAAAACTCGAAAAATTGAGCCCGAAGTCGTTGTAGTGTAAGAGAGAAAAAAAGTCAGCTGGTTGTGGGGGAGTTTACGTTTTTTTATCAAGGAAACTTGTTTCCGAATATTCCACCATGATCTTCTGCGTAGAAGTTGGCAGTACAATGAAAACTTCGGTAACGAAACAGGAAAGTTTGGCAGATAATGTTACGGAAATGCTCAGTTGTTGGGTTGTTTTACCTCTGAGCTGCACTTTTTTGCACACCATGGGCTAAATGGCCAGGTCACATGGACCCCGTAGGCTCAGAGAAAGTTGGGGGAGAAGCTGGAACAGCTGTTGGGAGACAGATGGTAGCCTCCCGTCAAGGCCATCCAGCGTGTTCTTTAACGTACACAGGGTATGGCTCTCCCACACACGGGGCCACGGCTAATCCGACGGACGGCGGTCTTTCCAAGCCCATCGGTGTCCCCTACTGACCGTGGGCAGGGCGGGGAATTTTTTGGGCAGGGCGGAGATAGGAAATGCTCAGAGTAGCGAGGAAAATAATCATCAGTGATTGGGGAATAATCGGACCATGTGTCAGAAGAGAGGTTACAGGGAAGAGCGCCCACACACACAGACACAGCTATGCGGTCATACGGAAACGGTGTATTTGATATCAGATCGATCAGATTGACCGACCGTTCGTCATTGTGTGGCTGGAAGCGACCAATGGCATCCAAAGGCCAACACGCTCTCTTTTCTGATCTACCAGAGATGAATTCGTTGAGTGTGTGTGGCCATCGCCCGATCCCAAAGCAAATGTTTGCTGAAAAGTGCATTGATGCATTTCGTTTCTCCGCCAGTGGAGACGTTGATATGCTGGGGGGGGGGGGAGAAGATATGGATCCCTCCTGTTGGCCACAGGGTGAGAACGGCAAGACAGAGAGTTATGACTAAATGGATGATCACACGCAGGGTGTGGGGAACTCCTACTCCCTGTTGTAAGATGAAAACAAAACGGTTGACGATGCGTCCGATTTCATCGATGTCCATGAGATGCGGGCAAAAAAGACTAGATTTATTGCTTCTTTACGAACAAATTTCAGTGTTTTTGGCCACCACCTCCTACATCAGATGGCTGATGGACAAAGTTATGACGTCATCGTAAATAGTCTCATGTCTAAAAAAATTCTTAGAAATTTTTTTCTAATTTTGTTACTGGTGTACCACTACTATTTATAATAATGCTTATTTGTAAAAGTACCTTATTCACAAGAAAAATTATTCCTATCTATTAGAAATTATCATAATGCTAATATATATACTAATGATTTACCTTCTAAATATGGTATATTTATAAATAAACCTTAATATAAGTATTAGTACAAAAATATACCAGAGTAATAATACAAATAGACATTGAAGAATTTTTTCGATTACAGGACTGCTAATGCAGACATCATAACTTGGTCCACTGGCATTCTGTTGTAGGAGGGGGTTGGTTTGGACCCATTAAGACAGAAAGTCAGGTTTGTTTGGAGCATCATAGCTTTAGTTACGCATGCGCCATAAAACTCCGAAGCAACCAAACCAATCACAGAGCCCGGATGGCCAGCTTGGGAAATCATTCTCCTGTTATCCTTGGCGTCTAACATTCTACTTCATCACTGGACCAATTTGTAAAAGGGGCCTCGGCCCCTTTATCATCTCGTCCATTTGCAAAAACATCGGTGGGTGCTGTAAGTTATCCACCGATGTGCTGTAGTTTATAAAAAAAAATCGTTGCCAGATATTTTTTCTGAATTCTGTAATCAACCATAGTGTTCGGATATTTTTTTGAGCGACTGTACAAGAAAACGAAAAATAGTGAGAGATGTGGAGAGGCAACAGACTGGATTTCCGTTGCACTATAAGAGCCTCCCCTCCGTTTTAGAGGTTTAAAAAAAAATCATAAAAAATGCCTGAAATATGCACAACTCTAATCATTTTTGGTCTTTATTACCATCACTAGCATTCTGAAAGGGGGGAGGGGGAGGGGCGTGGCTCCCTTCTCTCCGTCCCTCCTACCCGTGATTCGGCCCTGGAATCGATTAATTTGTACTGGTATGTTCAACGCGTGGAAAGAAAATACTCCAGAAAAGGATTATGGAAAGATTAAAAAGAAGACAGGAAATGAAGGGATAAAAAAAGGCAATGGTTTAAATGCGTATATTTGCAGCAATAAATGAGGACTTAGAAAACTGTGAAATTGAAAAACGACAGATGTACATGAATCAGATAGCAGTAGCCTGATACTGAGGCATTCTACTTCCTAGCTGCCTTATCCTATGAGAATAGAAATTACCACTTTATTCGTATTATTTATTTGTCTGATTCCCGAAGTATCCCGTGGAGAATGCTCTTTTTGCTGAACGAGTATTTTCAGTTTCATGTTGGATTAAACTATCCCTGCGAAATCTCTCTCCAACGGATTCTTTTTGCATTGATTATTCGCTGTCCCCAACTAAGGAGGACGAGAATCAGCTTCTTTCTCAAGGCGACAAGACTCATTTTATTGACTCAGTTATGTGACACGGAATGTTCCTTATCAGGGAGAACATAAGGAAAGTGTCTGGTAGAGAACTATAAAAGCGGAGAGGTATTTTTTCGTTCAAATATTTACGACGCCCGATAAATTTTCATTCTTTTTACTGGATCATTTTAGAGGCTTTTTCGTGAGCACCAAACTAAAATGAAAAGACCGCTATCGGCATCGAGGAACAAGCTTCATCCAAGCGTGTCCAAAGAGTCTCTTATTATTTTTCCGGTTTTCTTTTTATTTTCACTTGCATGTTGGCAGTACGAGGATGGCTCTTTTGTCACATTTCCTTTCGTCGTCGAGTTCGTATTGATCAATCCCTTCCTCCCCTGAACTTCCTTACAATTGGGATGAGCCTGCGAAGTTTCATCTCTTTTGTCTAGAGGAGGAGCCTTTCCTCCTCGAGCCACGTGTTGACAGAAGTGACGATTCGAGCTCGAACGGAAATTTCCTTTTTGCTCCGGAGCCGAAGTGCGAATGAGACGGAAGGTTGCTTCAAAAGCTGAAAACTCAGTTCGTGATGCTTTTTAGTTCTCGTTTCGACTATTTTGGTGCTGCACTCTCAGAGCTGGATAAAAGCATTCAACCACTTCCTCCGTGACGTTGGCCCTTTACTTGGAACGGTTTTCGATTGAGCAGAAATGGCATCGTGCTACTTTTATTCTGCCTTTCGTATCTCCAGTGAGTGCATTTGGCTTGCATTCGTTTTCTGACCGCTCTTTCTCGATTCAGTGCCAGGGGATTTACCGCTTGTTGCATTTATTATATCAACTGCCCCCCCCCCCCACCCAGTCATTTAAAAGAAAGAAAAATATTGTAACGCATGCATTTGAAGGTTTTTTTTAGACATAGATCAAACGTGGGGAAGAAAACATTTTTTATGATCATTGAATAAACTCGTGCACGTCAATGAATTTTTCACGGTAGCGTGGGTTCAAATTGTAGTCCCGATTGCAAGAGATTGTGAACTGTAACCCGGGATAATATTCGTACTTTGACGGTATACTGCATTACCAAAAAATCATCGGACAATGCTTCTTTAGGGGTGGGAATTGGTTCAATCGGTAGTGCGCCAGGCTCGTAGTCTGCAGTTCCCAGGTTCGAGTTCCGGCTGTTCCAGCGTTGATTTTTGCCTCCACTGAACCCTCACCCTATCCTCGGCGAGAAAGTTTGGCGTCCGTCTGATGGACTTATGCCGTGGTCCCTTGTACAGGAGATCCATACCTCATGCACGTTAAAGAACATTCTGAATGGCCCTAGCGAGAGACTACCATTTGTCTCCTAATATTTCTCTGGTGTATTTCCTACACTTAGGCGCCGGGTGGCTCAGTCGGTAGCGCGTCAGGCTCATAATCTGCAGTTCCCAGGTTCGAGTCCCAGTTGGGTCAGCGTTGAGACTTATATCCGCAAAACTCCCCGCCCTGCCCACGTCAGTAGGGGACACCGATGGGCTTGGAAAGTCCGCCGTCTGTTGGATCAGACGTTAAGCCGTGGCGCCGTGTGCGGGAGAGCCATACCCTGTGCACGTTAAAGAACACGCTGGATAGTTTTGACTGGAGGTTACCATCTGTCTCCCAACAGCTTGTTCCAGTGGATCCCCTTCCCCAACCTTCTCTGAGCCTTCGGGGTCCATGTGACCTGGCTATTTAGCCCATGGTGTGCAAAAAAAGTGCCGCTCAGAGGTAAAAAAACCCAACCCTACTGTTATCTGGGCCGTTGTGATCCTATTATTTAATCCACTGTGTGCAAAACAGCTGCGTCTCAGAGATAAAATAACCAAATAGCCTAACAATACTCTAGGATCGGTGATGCTCCTAGAATCAAGGATTCAGGTGCTTGCGATGATCTCTGACTACGATTATCCACCATTTGATACGAAATATGCATTTCCGGCAACCCATAAACATAAAACATAGCGGTGGAGTTTTATTTACTAGAGGCTTACCAGTAAAGCAAGACCAAAATCTAATATTCAAAATCATAACCATTAAATCAGCTAAGTGATTTAAATGATCGGTATCAAAAAACCTAGACAAATTCCCGATAGGATGTCGAAGAAACAAAACAAAAAGGCCAAAGAGGACTACAACATTAGGCGAAAGCAATCCGAGATTGCCGATTGATGTTTACACCGTCAGTCGCGGAACTTTCTGGACACAGGTTGAATTTAGCGACCATTTGTAAACACCCTGAAGAGAATCAGAGGCATATCTCATTCAGAGGAGAGAGCATCTCTTTTCAAAAGCACTAAAGGCCCGCACTTAGAAGCTTGGCTCGAATTTTAAATGCTGTCTGCTTCTCTGCATCATCACAGGGAAGTAGTGCACGATCTTCTTAGAGTTATGCAACCTATGTCTGGAAAGTTCCGAGACTGAATTTATTTCAGAGTTGGGTTGGGTTGTTTTACCTCTGAGCGGCACTTTTTTGCACACCAGGGCTAAATGGCCAGGTCACAAGGACCCCGAAGGCTCAGAGAAGGTTGGGGGAGGGGACCCAATGGAACAGCTGGTAGGAGACAGATGGTAGCCTCCCGTCAAGGCCATCTAGCGTGTTCTTTAACGTGCACAGGGTATGGCTCTCCCGCACGCGGGGCCACGGCTTAACGTCCCATCCGACGAACGGCGGCCTTTCCAAGCCCATCGGTGTCCCCTACTGACCGTGGGCAGGGCGGGGAATTTAGCGGAGATAAATCTCAACGTTAACCCAGCTGGGACTCGAACCTGGGAACTACAGATTACGAGCCTGGCGCGCTACCGACTGAGCCACCCCCGCCCCAATTTATTTCAGACAAACAGTAATAATTGGCCAGTTCTGTTTCTGTGGTAGTAAAGTAGAATTATTCCCCCACTGCTGCACAAGTTTTGACATGTTTAGACCTGCACCGCTACTCGCTGCAATTGATGCTGTGTGAGACGTATCCACGGACATAGCCTCAAGAGCAAAAAGAGGATATTTCTGCAATATGTGCCGATCTTTTGGAAACTGCAAGCAAGGACGACACATTCTGCTCCTCCATCGTTGCTGGAGATGAAACATGGTGCCTATAGTACGACACACAAACAAAAAAAAATCCTAAAAAACGCAGAGTGGGGAGGCCATTCGGACGGCCATGACTGAACAGTTCCGCAACATTCCAGAACGTGCTTTCCAGGACTGCTTTTTGGGTTGGGTTGTTTTACCTCTGAGCGGCACTTTTTTGCACACCATGGGCTAAATGGCCAGGTTGCATGGATCCCGAAGGCTCAGAGAATGTTGGGGAAGGGGATCCACTGGAACAAGCTGTTGGGAGACAGGTGGTAGCCTTCCGTCAAGGCCATCCAATGTGTTCTTTAACGTGCACAGGGTATAGCTCTCCCATACACGGGGCCATGGCTTAATGTCCCATCCGACTGACGACGGACTTTCCAAGCCCATCGGTGTCCCCTACTGACCGTGGGCAGGGCGGGGAATTTTGCGGAGATAAATCTCAACACTAGCCCAGCTGGGACTCGAACCTGGAAACTGCAGATTACGAGCCTGGCGCGCTACCGACTGAGCCTCCCCCTTCCAGGACTGCTTAAAAGACCTTCAGAAACGATTGAATCGGTGTATTGATGCAGGAGGAAACCATTTCGAAGGAGATCCTTAGCACCAGAGTGCAAGTACATCGTATTCGTGTTTATACCGCCAGTCGCGGAACTTTCCGTACACAGGTTGAATTTAGCGACCATTCATAAACATCCCGAAGAGAATCAGAGGCATATCATTAGAAGGATGAAAGCAGCAAAAATGTTTCTCTACGGGAACCAATTCTCAAGGACAGATAGATAAGAATGAATTTCGTATCAAAAGGTTTCGACACGATAAAAAAAGATCCATTTTAGTACATTCTGCATCTGAGTTTACCATGTAGCATGTACAGTCGCTCAAAAAATATCCGAACACTATAATTGATTACAGAATTCAGAAAAAATATCTAGCAACGATTTTTTTTTAGAAATTGGTGATCTGGCAAACTTCGTGTCACGTGACACGAAGGTTGTTAGATCACCAATTTCTAAAAAAATCGTTGCTAGATATTTTTTCTGAATTCTGTAATCAACTATAGTGTTCGGATATTTTTTTGAGCGACTGTACGTTAAGCAAACTCATTCCCTGTGATCGAATCAAGGACCCTTTTTCCTTCTCAATCTCGACTGCAGAGTCTTGTTTCCATTAAGAGAGCATCAACCGTCAACTTTAATCCTAATTCGAAAGAAGCTGAATGTTTCGAATCTTCCCTTCCTCATTCTCTCTATTCCATGCAACACAGCATCAGTTTCAAAAGGAAATTTATTCATTCCTTCAACGCACCTAGGAAAGAGCAAAACTCCTGAGCGAAATTCTGCTTTTGATACTAAATAGAATTGCCATCTTCGATCCTCTTTTGCGACGGAGCTTTTTTTTTCTCTTTTCAGGAATTATATTTTTATTCTTCAAGTGTTCCGTTCAGCATTCCTCTCATTTCTCACTTTGAAAAACCCAACGCTTGAGAAACGAAAAATTTCTAACTTGCATAACGTGACTGCTCCGAAATTTTTCGGGTTTTGCAATTTCTCCGTGAGAATCTGCCTTAGATTTGTAGACGTGGTTGTAGAGCAATAATTTTACTCTAAAACAACCAAGAATTTATGTACAAACACGAGTATAAAATTTAGTTTAGCTAATATAAAAGTTGGATAATGAATAACACGACTCAATAAATTAATAATAAAAAAATTTTTTTTTTCCTCTGGAAGCAGCTCAGTCGGTAGCGCGCCAGGCTCGTAAACTGTAGTTCCCAGGTTCGAGTCCCAGCTGGGTCAGCGTTGAGATTTATCTCCGCAAAATTCCCCGCCTTGCCCACGGTCAGTAGGGAACACCGATGGGCTTGGAAAGGCCGCCGTCCCTCGGATGGAACGTTCAGCCGTGGCACCGTGTGCGGGAGAGCCATACCCTGTGCACGTTAAAGAACACGCTGGATGGCCTTGACGGGAGGCTACCATCTGTCTCCCAACAACTGTTCCAGTGGGTCCCCTCCCCCAACCTTCTCTGAGCCTTCGGGGTCCATGTGACCTGGCCATTTAGCCCATGGTGTGCAAAAAAGTGCCGCTCAGAGGTAAAACAACCCACAATCCACAAGTGGAAGCAGCTCACTTGAGACGATGAAGGGACAGGTCAATACATATAGTATCATGGGCGTCCGCAGATAATTTTCCAGGGAGGGGGGGGGGGCAAAGCTTGGAGACAAATAATTACATCAAATAAATTTTTATTTAATTATTTTTGTTTTTTTTTCTCAAGTAGATTATAGAATATAGTATTGCATCAATACAAAAACACATACATAATGTATATAAATTTACAATATAAAGGAAGCAAGAATTAATTGAAACAATAATTTTTACTCGATCCCGGGGGGGGGGAAGTGTCCCGTTTGCCCCCACCCCCCCCTCTGCGGACGCCCATGCCCAGTGGTTATCGAATTATGACCATATTCCGACCCACGTTTCGTTAATGGGAAATTAATTTCGAAGTTCTATATCTTTTTAAAATAAGAGTTTTATGTGAAATGTTGGTGAAGATAACTTAAATTTCTCAATCAAATCTACCTGAATATCGATTTTCAACAATATTATTTCAGTACTTAAACAGGTATGGTGTAAACATTTAAGAGTAGAAATGTGTCCTAAGAAAATTGTCAAAAAATTAAATGACTATTGAAGGAATTATTTACACATACTTTTAAAATATGTAGTTATTTGTGAAATGGCTTGAAATAATACTACTTATTTCAGTTTCAATTAAATCAAATTTTCATTTTAAAAATTCAATTTAAATCAGAGGTAAATTTTTTTGCCTGGCGTCACTGTTGTAAATGTTCAAACTTATATAACTCTAAATTCTCTAGGAACATGGTTGAAAATCGATACTTAGAATTTATTGAGATCTTTAATTTATCTTTCGTCACATTTTCCTATAAAACCCTTATTGTAAAAGTTAGAGTTTCGATGTCAGCGTCCAATTCACATAACATGGGCTGGGAGGTCAGAGTTCAATGACCACTCTGTGCAATACCTCAAAGGAATATCCCCGTGAGGGTCATTGAGTGGTAGCAAAGGAGAACAAAACCTTAAGAAAAAGACAAACACGTCTTTGATTTCAAATCAAGATTCCACCAGCAAAACATTTTTCCTTTCCAGATAGCTGGAACCTGTTCTTTCTGCCACACCATCGGATCCTGTACTGACGTGGCAGCACTACCAAATAACCGTTGTTTATGCGATTCTGTGGCGCTTACAAAACAGATAAATGCTCAATCCAGGAGGATTCTTATCGGTCGCCAATTTCTTTTTCTTTGATGTCTGTAACAGAAGAAAAATAATTCTTCGCTGTCAATATCCCTTATTAGCATAAAATTAATAAAAGTGAAAATAAATATTATAGTTCGAAACATTATTGCATCAGTCATGGGCAATATTTACATTTTTATCGTTAAATTATAAAACTGAAATAATTATAAAAAAAATACCCCCTCAAGCAGCTGCTTGCCACAGAGGTCTGACAGGAGGCTGTCAGTTTATATGCCACAATAAAAGGTCTGAGAGGATGGCAGGCCCTCAGTAGAAAAACGATACAAACAGCCATGCCTTACCCGGGGCTCGAACCCAGATCCCTTAGATCAGTAGCCAAGCGCGCTAACCATTCGGCCATGGGACGGCAAAAATAAATACCCCCTCAAGCAGCTGCTTGCCACAGAGGTCTGACAGGAGCCTGTCAGTTTATATGCCACAGTAGAAGGTCTGAGAGGATGGCAGGCCCTCAGCAGAAAAACGACACAAACAGCCATGCCTTACCCGGGGCTCGAACCCAGGTCCCTTAGATCAGTAGCCAAGCGCGCTAACCACTCGGCCATGGGAAATAATTACTTCGTATAAATATTGGGCCCGGAGCAAACCAAGCGCAGTCCGTGAAAAACTAAATGGCTATCCTGACGCCTATATCTGTCCGTTAAATCGAACTCCTCTAAACTGTTTTCTACTAGAATGACAGTTAAATTTGGTGTAATCATTTAGGAAAATGAGAATGTGTTTAGCTGGCTCGTAAAAAAATAAATCTTTTAATACTTGTGAGGTCTCTCAGACCCAAATTGATTATTTCATCCCAAATGTTCGTCGTGAACAAAATAAAAAGTTTGTACTGGTCACCTGAAGCAAAGGTGAATAGAAACTTTTTCGTGGCCGTGTTTCGCAATACCAGAAAGGTACAACAATCCGGACTGGAACTTTTGTTTTATTCATGTCCAAGTCTTTGGCCGTCACCTGACAGATTCCACCAACATGGTTAAGGGTTGGGTTGGGTTGTTTTACCTCTGAGCGGCATTTTTTTGCACACCATTGGCTAAATGGCCAGGTCACATGGACCCCGAAGGCTCAGAGAAGGTTGGGGGAGGGGACCCACTGGAACAGCTGTTGGGAGACAGATGGTAGCATCCCGTCAAGGCCATCCAGCGTGTTCTTTAACGTGCACAGGGTATGTCTCTCCCGCACACGGGGCCACGGCTTAACGTCCCATCCGACTGAAGGCGGCCTTTCCAAGCCCATCGGTGTCCCCTACTGATCGTGGGCAGGGCGGGGAATTTTGCGGAGATAAATCTCAATGCTGACCCAGCTGGGACTCGAACCTGGGAACTACAGATTACGAGCCTGGCATGGTTAAGGGCAAATAAGAAATATTTTCATTAGGTTTCAAATAATTTTCTTTTTGAATTTCGAGGAACTGTTATTAGCAAACTGAAATACTTGATTATATATATTGAATTATTTTGTACTTGAGTAAAATAATATTTTTCATCCTTTTGGTTTTGTATCAGTTCGAGTGCAGTTCAAAATTTTAATTTCTTCTTTGCTTACATAAATTTCAAGGAATGAAATCGGAGCATAGTGAGGGTTCCAAGAAACTAGAGATAATGTCGAACTGAAAATTTCGATATAATTCGAAAATAGGAGATGAGCTCTTCCGAGTTTTCTGTTTGCGCTTGCAATCACAATTTTGGTTGATGTGATTAAGAAAAGAAATTCGCGTTGCTCGAAAAGAAATTCGCGAAAAGAAATTCGCGTTGCTCGAAACGAACAGAGAAAAAATAAATAAAAAAGCTTCAGCTAGAAAGAATTCTTTTTCAAATCTTAATGTTATCTCCGATTTTTTCCCCGCAATTTTTGATTATATTCGACCTTCTTCAGAAATGAACATGGTTTCACTTTCATTTCAGAAATGACAGAAATCGTTGAAAGACAAACCTGACAAAGTTTTCCTTTCATTGTCTTCTCTCTTACTACACCGACATCTGTTTTCCTCACATTTTCAAATATCTTTTGCAATTCAGCTTGCAATACTGTCAGTCTGAGGATGGGATGGCTAATCCAACACAATCTCTATCAAGATCAAGGGTTTCCAACTTTTCGGCATGACGCCCCTTTTACCTTTTGAGAAACGCTCAAGCCTCCCTAAATCTGAATTGATAATTAAACATTATTTCACATCCTCACTTCTCCCTTGAAAGGTCCTTATGTCTTCCAATTTGAGAACCCTTGATCTAGATCAAATGCCACTCGGAGGTTATTGATAACTCCTCCGTCGAATCACCAGATTAATCCAAAAATTATAATCCGAATGCTAATAGTTGAAAATGACCTTTATTGAAATAATGGCAGGGTCAAATTAGCAGTTAAGCTTATTCTAACAAGGAAAGTATACATTATTATCCAAAACGAGTTTCTCAATGTGACCAAGCCCGTTCAATAGACCATGTTTGAAAATCGAAAAGTGTAAATTCCATAGGGGGCAGTATCCCACAGGGGGCGCAGTTATAGGGCTTTTAAGTTTATATGAAAGTCTATGGGAAGTAGTTGGGTTGTTTTACCTCTGAGCGGACTGTTTTGCACACAATGGGCTAAATGACCAGGTCAAGGATCCCAAAGGCTCAGAGAAGGTTGGGGGAGAGGACCCACTGGAAATGCTGTTGGGAGACATTGAATTCTGACCATCCCACTCCATGTTATGTCAATTGGACGCTGATGGTAGACTCCCGTCAAGGTCATCCAGCGTGTTCTTTGACGTGATCAGGGTATGGATCTCCCGCCTACAAAACCACGGCTTAACGTCCCATCTGACGGACGGCGGACTTTACAAGCCCATCGGTGTCCCCTACTGATCCAGGACAGGACGGGAAGTTTTGATGAGGTAAATCTCAACGCTGACCAGCTGGGACTCGAGCCTGACACTCTACCGACTGAGCCACCCCCATATGAGAAGTAGTAATAGGGCATAAATTTCGACGAAAAATCTCATCAAATGAATTTGGACCAGGAACCAAGACCTTATATAACATCACTGACAAGTGCATCGTAGAAGAGTGTGACCAAACCAGATTCTTTAGGTGTGCACACTGCACACCTGATGCAGTTTTTTGTTTACTTCAAGCTTCAGTAAATTGCAAGAAGATTTAACTAGAAGTATTTTCTCAGAACTCAAACTAAGTCTTTATATATTTAAACTTATTTTCTAATAAGTGTTACATTAGCAGATAGAAACATGTCTACTGGAGGATGGCAGTTTTCTTTCCCCAGGACACATCTGCGGGGATGAAAAACTTCAGTTTTCAGTTTCTTATTAACGAGCTTCACTTTGCATCTCATTTATATTTTCTAAATAGTCCTCAAAACGTAAAACATAGAAATTGAAGTATCCATTTAAAAGCCATTTTTTTAATCATTATTAAGTATTTTAGTTTCTACCTGAGAGCTAGAAACATAAATTGTAATATTTCATGATAAAGTTAATATAATTTCGTTTTAATAGGCAGTAAATTTTAATTACCACCCTAGCAAATATTTCCAGCTTCGGCCACACTAATAAAGCTTTTAGACACATCATTAGTACTAAGCGTAGAATTTAGCTCCAGAATATCATTAACTGTGAGAACCAGATAATAAACACTCGATGTTTTTCGAATCTAAAAACTGTCTCACTTCAGTCTTATTTTCCCTTAAGGGTTTTCTATGTGGTCTATGACTGAAACAAGTATAAATGTTTGCAGAAGGAATGTAGCTGAATACAGATTTTATTATAATTTTGTCATTATCGAAAGCTTTATTTATGGTTGCAAAAGATTTCGTGTTATTAGAGAGAGACATCATTAAGTTGCTAGCTATTCCATATGAGTTCGGCTCATCACTCAGAATATCATTAAAATGTTCTGAACCTGAAATAAAAACTTCATTTTGTTTATGTTTTCTCTTTATACTTCAACTGTTGAATTCTTTCTGACTTTCCTTCTTCTGGAGAATTCTTTATTCCTAGTTCTATAGATGAATATTTTTTCTTTCCATTTTCCTCCGCGCGCTTGGCTACTGATCAAAGGGACCTGGGTTCGAGCCTCGGGTAAGGCATGTATGTTTGTGTTGTTTTTCTGCTAAGGTCTTGCCATCCTCACAGACATTTTACTATGGAATCTAAACTGACAGGCTCCTGTCAGACATCTGTGGCAAGCAGCTGCTTGTGGGGGTATTTATTTTTTATTTATTATTATAAAGAAATTGTATCATTTGACTCTTCGTTTAAGACAAACGTAACACTTAGTGAGAAATTAACACCGAAAACAGTTCAAACACATTTTAAAGAAGATTTTCTTAGAAACGTTTATTTTTGAGTCATTTGATTAATTAATGCGTTTTCCCATGCCAAAGCACATTATTTGACATAAAAATGTTGCATTATTTATCTTGAAATGTTATTAAATGACACTTGCAAACTTAGTAAACAGAAATATTACTGTAGTTTACTAAGTCATCCAGAGAGAGTTTGCTGAACCATTTCTCACAGGTCAAGGTGATTAGATTACGATAAAAAAGTTATCAAAAATATACGCATTGGATCAATGAATTTTATAAGCTATTGTCCTAAAGATATTTTAAAACTCTACCGTAATTACTATGCAAGAGAATTTAGATATTAAATTCCTTGTAAATTTGAATTTAAGCTTGGCCTGAATTTTCAACTCGAATAGAGGCGACTAGAGGGCAATAGAGCAGCGATCTGAAAGAGAAGCGCTCGACACGATCGGCTTAACGATTATATCTTGCGGACAAATCTCCTCATCTCGAAATCGGGCAAACAGCATTGGACTCAACGAGCGAATCGATTCCCAGCGGAAGGTGAAATCTCGAAAAGTTTCTCAACGATTGGATTTTCTGATCTCGAGGAACGGGCCATCAGAATGACATTTTAAGAGCCTATCAGGATTTCCATCAGACGAAAGAATGCGCAACTGAACTTTAATTGCTTTTCGTTTAGTTCGTGAGGGTTCAGCAGGTGACGGATATCTTCGAGAAGTAAGTCTCGATTCGTTCTTCGAGCTTCGGGAAAGACAAAGAGACACTCTTTTGGGTCAAACGAGCCTTGGTTTTCTCATCCGAGTTGCGGTTGTTCGATCACTTGCCAAAGAGAAAAGTAAATAGTTGAAAGTAACTCATTTGGAGAAAAGAACGAATGAGCAGAGAACAAAAGATCGTCACCAGTGCTACGATTGGACTGAGAAGAAACTTAAAATATGAAAATCGCCGATTTAAACCTTCTCTTTCAATCGAAATTATTAAGAGATCTCTCGGGAGTAAAAAGGAAACTTTCATTCAGCAAAAACTTTAAAGTGGGATTTAGATATATCCAAATGTAAATTCTTCAAATTGAATATCGTGCAATGTTCGCATTTCTGGTTGTTTCACTTTCTTAAAGTCAGTTTTTAAATTTAGTAGCGAATATACAACATGCACTTCAGTAACTCTCCACTTTACATCTTTGTATAATATAAAGAATGATACCGATGGAAGAATGAGAAATGCTGAAAAGAATCTGACACAGAAATTTAGGGTTACTAATATAGAAATAGTTAAAATCAATTAGTTAAAATAATTAAAAAAATTCTACAACATTATGAAAGCTATCCCTCAATCTGCTCTGAGCCTTCGGGGTCCTTGTGACCTGGCCATTTAGCCCATTGTGTGTAAAACAATGCCATTCAGAGGCAAAACAACCCAACTACTTCCCATAGACTTTCACAGAAGCTTAGAAGCCCTATATAAATTGATAAAAGTGTTTTAGAATTTATTTTAATAGATACATTGAGAGGAAGGATGCAATTATAACATGTTTGATAATTTCGTAATATTCAATTCTTAGTAACCACAATCGATGGATTAATAAAGGTATAGTAATACAGTAAGAAAAGTCATGAACTTTCATAACTAATTTTTCAGAGAGGAGACAAAGTTGATTTTGCACTTTTCGAAATGGGAGGAACCATAACAGAAGATGTATTTTTATAATTAGTGCAGGTTTTTCTTTATCTTCAGGTATCCAGGGTGTAGCAAATGTTCTTCTCATTTGCACGTATCTCCCTTGTCCATGCTTAGAACATATTACCACCGAAAGATTAACTTAAAGGATTTCAAAATTGATATTACACGGGAAATGCATGCTCATTTTTCCACAATCAGGTTCCTTTTGTAATCAGAATTATCATGGTAAATAAATATTCTCTCCTGAAGCATGTCTAAAAATCCATGAATAAGAAATGTACTCTGAACGTCTCTTCAATTGCTGAATATCTCTGGAAATATCTCGGTTATTTCAACAACGTATTAGGAATTCCAGAGCTTAAAACAGTTGCTTTTCTTTGCCTCTGCATTTCAGAGCAGAAACGCTGGTTCTAGGATGCAACAGACAAAATCATTCGCTTCTCTTTCATACCGTCAATGTCTTTCTCTCCATATCGAATACACGGGGAGACTTTGGAGCGCTCTCGAGAATTCATCTGCTTCAAAGTAGAAGATGAAGAAGGGAGAAAGATGAACCAATCTCGACGAAATGGGGATTCTTCTTTTCGTTGTTATGTCTATGCATAAAAAACAGGCATCGCTCTTCATGAGCAAGTTCGCAATACGCTTTCTCAAAAGAGATATTTCATTGCGACTGCTGGAGATGGTATTACTGCTCTTTCAAGTAACAGCAAAATATATTTACCGGAAGATAAATTGCTTTCATTACCTTGATGTCCAGATGTCGGTAACGTGCTAAGCTCACAATGTGAAGATCGGAGGATCCTATCAGTAATTTGTTCCACTTTTTAGAGTTACGTATGGACCAAACCGTAGCACATGACATCTACCTTCAACCACAGCCATCCATCCAAAATAACGTGAGTAATAGAAGTATATATAATATAATTAGTTGAAACAAATTAATTGCTTGACTGGGATTCGAACCCAGACCATTCGGCATGTTTTGGGAGACCTGGATTCGAATCCCAGTCCGAACAACCAGTTTTTCTCAACTAATTATTTCAAGTGTTTCTTGTCTACAGGACGTTTTCCTCAGATAATTAATTACCGAACTATATGCACAGTCGTATCAGAATAATATGACACCTACCATAGTATATGTATGGTAGGTGGTCATATTATTCTGATACGACTGTGTATAATATACTTACTAATTGCCATGGCATCCATTTCCTCACGGAATATAGGATATAATATAGGATCTATTTATTTACAGAATATATGATCTATTATTGGAACAATTTCCTCATGTGTTGAGGCTCTTATAAGATCTTTTCGTCACGGAATTTGGATCTTATAAGATTTATTTTCTGACGTGATGGGGCTCGTATAGGATCCAGTTTTTCATGGAATGTGACCCATGTAGGATCCTTTACCTCAGAGATTTCTGACTCTTATAGGATTCATTGTCGCTTATATTTGCTGCTCTTGTAGGATTCATCGCCAAAGGATTCTTGCCTTTTATAGGATTGATTTTTCTCATAAAATTGTAACTCGTATAAGATGCATTGCTCACGGATTTGTGGCTAATAGCAGAACCATTAGCTCTCGATTTGTGAATTTTATTGGATTCAAAAATCTATGAATATATATGTTACCGCTAAAGTGCAGAAATCAGTTATTCTACAGATTATCTAGGTATTGTGCAGATTAACTAGGGTGATCCGTTAACATGCGGAAAATTGTTTCATTTCTCAAATTACATAGGTAATCTGCAAATTACCTGGATAATCTGCACATTACCTACTAGGCACTCGTTAAAGTGAAAATAAGATCTTTGCTGGAACAACAGGAACGTTTCTATACGCTTAAATTAACGTAATGTTATTTATCTAGTGTCCGAGAGTAGAGTTGAAACCAGGGTCAGCCCTCTGTCAACATGAATCAGTCGTCCGAATTATAAAAAACACTCCCAAAATGAGCAGGCCAAGTGAGAACGAATCATTTTAGTGATTCGTTATCAAGAATGAATCACTTTACCGATTCGTTCTCACTTGGGCTCCGCTCATCCGGGGCGTTTTTTATAATGCGGACGAGTGAATCACGTGACACGAAGATTCATATTCAAGAGATTCACCACTATAAGAGAAACAAACTTTTGAACTTTAACGATACGGAAGCCGTTAATGTGCACATTACCTAGGTAAAATGCGGAAAACTCTTGATTCCGCACGTTAACGGAGCAAATCAGTTAATCTGCAGATTAGCTAGGTAATGTGCACATTAACGGCTTTCGAGCTTTAGCGGTAACATATACAATTTTCAATCTACTCTTTCTTAAATTTGTACAGGAAATGTAAAAATTTTCTTCTGGTTTTTGTGTTTAGAAATATGCGCTTATTACACTGATATAGTTTGTGCCATTAGTTTTTACCTGCTGATGATCGGCTATTTTGTATCTCTGCAATCAAATATCCCTTAAAACCCCTTTGTGATCGTCTAATTATGCATAGTGTTGTCCATTTGATCATTTCACTCCACATTTAATCTCCTGAAAAAAGTTAAATCTTTTATTCTCAGCGCATCTAGAACATCTCATTACCCGGTTGTTTTGTCGCTGGTACCCTGATACAATGTTTGATTTTTACAGTTTCAACATTATACTTCATTACACGTTAATTTTCACAATATTAAAAATTATTTCGGCAAAAACGCGCGTGTGTGTGTGTGGAGGGGGAAACTAAATACCATATAAATATAATAGGAAACTAAAGCACAGGTGGGCCATCCCATATTTGTTAACTACTAAAATCGCTAGACGAAGATTACTAGCAAATTTCCTTTGAAATTCAACAGATCTCTTGTATACCTTTCCTAATCTTGGGAAAAAATAATAACTGGTTTAAATTTGAGTTTTATCTAGGTAGAGAGACATGGAATTTTTTGCGCAATTCCAGGTGGCACGGGAAACTCTTTTGGAATCTCCCATAAGAGTAGATATTACAAGAAATTGTTCTTTGAAGCCAAACAGATTAAAATAAAAAAGAATTACAAATTTTTATGTCTCAAAGATGGTAAGATTTTTCTGAGAAGACCGAAAATTCGACAATAATTCGAATAACAAGTGAGAAAGACCTTGATCATTTGTAATGGAGGATTTTGAAATTGAAGAATCATTACGTAAAAAGGTTGTGGATTTACAAGGATTATTGTTTTTACTCAGATAACTTTACAGACATTAATGATGGATTAAATAATAATTAGAATTTATTTCATGTTAATATAAGGAGTATGCGTAAAAATTTTGATGAAGTTCTTATGTTACTATATAATATAAATTATGTTATTGATGTCCTTGTTTTGAGTGAAACATCGATTAATGACTATGAACTGGTTAAAGTTAAGATTTTTGGATATAACTGTTTCATTAATGGGAGAGATTATAATAAATCAGGAGGTACCATAAATTACTTTTAAAATAATTTATCAATGGAAGAAAATAAACTTAGCTGAAACTTTAATACTGCTGAGATTTTAGAGGTGTATGATAAATTAAATGATTTATGCTTCATTTCCATTTATAGGTCTCATAAATACACTGTAAAAGCTTTTTTAGGTGAACTGGAATGTTATTTAGACAAGGTAAAATATAAAAATGTATATATAATTGGTGATATGAATCTGGATCTGAATAGTAAGAATAATGAAGTTTACAGATATTTAAGTATAATGGCCACAAAGGGTTTATATCATATACAAACGAATTGACTAGGGTTACATCAAAAATAGCTAGTTGCATTGATTATCTATTTGTTAGAAATGTTAATTCCACGTTCAAAAATAAATGCGCTATATACATGACTGAAATAACAGATCATTACCCACTTTTAATGATTATAAAATCACAAAATAAACAAAACAAATACAAATAATAAAAACTTGCATGTCATCACTAGGATAAATTATCTGAAACTGGAAAATAAAATAAGGGACGATAAATTGAATAACGATATCTTTGAATGCAAAAACGTTAACTTGGTTGATCAAGAATTTATTAATATGGTTTATACAGCGATGCAGGATTGTACTTACAATATTAATGGTGTAAGAGATAAAAATAGAGTTAAAGGTATTAATGAAAAATGGATTACATATGAAATTTTAAATAGTATAAATAAAAAAGAAAAGTTATATAAAAAAGCAAAGAAGTATCCTTTAGTTATTGCTTATATGAATGAATATAAAGATTACAATAAAAACCTTAAAAACACTATAAAAATGCAAAGAATTTATATTATAGGAATTTATTTACTAACTGTAACAATGATCGACGGCGACAGTGGAAATTAGTAAATGACATAACAGGCACATCAACAGTACATAATATTTTTCCAAATCATAAAGAAACTAATTTTGTAGTGAATGAAATTAATGAATTTTTTGCAAATGCTAATAGTAACTGAAGTTTTTCTGTATCTCGGCAATCGGAATCAATTTTTAGCTTATCTGATCAACAACCAGTCTTGAGTTCTATGTATTTTATGTATACAGAGGCAGGAGAAGTCTTGAATTCAATTTCAAATTTGGATACAAATAAAGCTGTAGGATACGATACCTTAAATGCAAAAATACTAAAAATAATAGCTAGACATAAATTAGATTTATTAGTTTATATTATTAATTTATCAATGGAAACAGGAACCTTTGTAGACGATTTGAAATTTTCTATAATTAAACCAATCTATAAGGGGGGAAACAGAGATGATTATAATAATTATCAACCTATTGCAATTTTACCAATTTTCTCTAAAGTCATTGAAAAAAGAGTTAAAAAAAGAGTGGTTAGTTATTTGGATAGCATTGAGTTTTTTGCAAAAAATCAGTTTGGTTTCCATGAAAATTGCAATACATCTCATACACTAATAAAATTTAATGAATTGATTTATAAGGGCATTAAAAATAATAAAAAAATTATTGGGGTTTTTTTAGACATCAGAAAAGCATTTGACTCTATTAATCATAAAATACTTTTACATAAGCTGAAATTTTATGGTTTTCGTGGTGTATTGTGTATGATTGGTTTAAAAGATTCATTGAGAATAGAAAGCAAATAGTGATTATTAATAATTTAAAAGTAAAACGTTATTGACTGTAAGTGGAGTCCCACAGGGTTCTGTGTTGGATCCTTTACTTTTTCTTATGTATATCAATGATTTCTGTAAATTAAAAATTGCATGGCAAATTATTTCTTTTGCGGATGATACATCCATAGTTTTGATGCAGAAGATAATGAAGCATTACTTGGAAATATTAATAGTAGTTTAATAATTATTAAAAAATGGCTTACTAATAATGAACTAGATTTAAATGTAAAACAAACTAAGTACATATATTTTACATTAACTTCATTACACACATTTGGAAATAACATCAAATTCCACGAATTGAACTGTTTAAATACAGACTGCTGTAACTGTGATCCTATATGAAGTGACTGATAGCTACAATTATTTAGGATTAATAATAGAATCTAATTTAAAATGGAAAAAACATATTGACTCACTTTCTTCAAAACTAAACAGAATATTATATAAAATTTACTATTTAAAACTTATGTTAATTATAATTTCCTACGGGATATTTATTTCGCATGGGTTCAGTCTAGCTTAATTTATGGGATTTATTGTTGGGGAGGAGAATATAAATAAAATTTATTGCCTTTAATTTATGTACAAAATAAAATAGTTCGTAATCTTAATTAGAATTATTTTGCTGGTAACACAATATTATACAACAAACACAATATATTGCCACTAAGAAAATTATATATATATGTTTCAACTATCTTTTTGTATAAAAATCAAGATTTAATTCCGATTAGAATTCCTAATTTATACTCCAGAGTTTTGGGTTTACAATTTTATATAGAAAAAACGAAAAAGGAAATTTTCCATAAAAATTTTTATTTTATTGTACCTAAATTTTTTAATTCACTAGAGTATACAATAAGAAACGAAAAATGTTTTACTACTTTTAAGAAATGTTTCCGTGCTTATTTGTCAAAGTTAGACAACATTGAATGTATGTTTACTGTGATGAAATAATATTTGATAGCATTTGCATAGGAACTGAAATTTGGTAAGACTGCATACCCACACCACCTGTGATAGTTAATATTTTTTTATACTTTTTATTTTTTGCTTACTTTATTTTCTTTAATGAAAAGGAATTTTTTTTTATAGCCCGGAAGAGCTCGTAGCTCCTTCGTTGTTCACATATACTTATTGATTGTCTTACTTAGTTTTATGCTTTTATTGTTTCTCTGTTCTTTGTAAAGTGTTGTATTGATAATGTATTTGACAAAGTGTTGTGCATTGTGTGTTTATTGTCCTCGTGCATTTATGTTATAATAAATTTGAATTTGAATTTGAGTTTCCCCAATGCCACTGGAGGCGGGCGATAAAATATTTGGAAAGTTTCTGGTGGGGTAGAAAATTGGTAACTCGAAGCCGAAACGATTTACTATAAAAATGGCAGTGTAAAATGGTTACTGAATGTGTTCAATAGATGGTTAGAAAACGGAAAATTAGAGGAATATTAATAGATCTTTAAATATAAATAAATACCCCCTCAAGCAGCTGCTTGCCACAGAGGTCTGACAGGAGACTGTCAGTATATGCCACAGTAGAAGGTCTGAGAGAATGGCAGGACCTCAGCAGAAAAACGACACAAACAGCCATGCCTTAAACCGGGGCTCGAACCCGGTCCCGTAGATCAGTAGCCAAGCGCGCTAACCACTCAGCCACGGGACGGCTATAGATCTTTAGGCTATCTTAATTTCTTGCTGACCTGATTCTTTCGAGCAATGCACGATGGCGTAATACTTATGAGTTTGTCGTACGTGAAATCGGCATTAGTGACACTCGATTTGATTTGACTCTTTAAAAGTGCTGTGGTTTAAGAATTGTCTAGATGTTAGTGTATATAGTTTTCTACAAGGAAAAATAAAAGAATTTGGTTGCAAAAGCTTTTTTTTTTTGCTCTCGGCACCCTATTTTTCACCGTGAATATTCGCGGCACGCTAAAAATTTCAATTTGCAACAACACTACGGGAGACTCACGTTTGCCTTCAATAACAGCCATTTTTTGCGGAGTCGTTTACAAACGTACAGCTATTCCGCTCAGGTTCTGATATATACTGCTCACAAAAATTAGGGGATATTTCAAAATGAATATGAAGCGAAGAAATATCCCCTAATTTTTGTGAGCAGTATATATCGAGGTTAGTGCGTACGTGCTATGGGCAAGTTTCTTGTTAATTTTGGTTTCAACATTAAGATTTAGTATCGATAAGTTTTGGATTAAACGGTAAAAGTTAAACGAAGAATCAGTCTCAGAAAGTAGCAACAAAATGATTTATAAATTTCCTCTTATCTGTAATATCGGAAATTTTGTGGCACACTCTTTGAGAACCACTGCTTTAATAGGTATAAACACGAAAAATAAGTTTTTATGTTTGTCCGCGAGAGAGCTCTGCTGGCATCAAAACGAAAGTGAGTGGCGAACTGCACAGCTTATATTTAAATACACTTTTAGTTCACAGTTCGATTTTCGTGAAGAAAACGTTCTGCCAAAGAACGATTCATAAATCTAAAATATTGCCCGTTACAGAAAACCTTTGTTTTACAAATACGCTCTTTTGCATTCTAATGGCCTTGATGGGAAGTAGAGGTCCTGTATAGTTAGAGGCTGGCCGTCTCGGTGATTTACTGCCATTGGTTAATCGAGTCAGGTGGTTTATGGACGCCATGTTTTGTCGTACCGTGAGACGAAAGTCTGTGAGTTAGTTATGTAAAAAAAAAATAAATACTCCCTCAAGCAGCTGCTTGCCACAGAGGTCTGACAGGAGCCTGTCAGTTTATATGCCAGAGTAGAAGATCTGAGAGGATGGCAGGACCTCAACAGAAAAACAATACGAACATCCATGCCTTATCCGGGGCTCGAACCCAGGTCCCTTAGATCAGCAGTCAAGCTCGCTAATACCAAGTTAAAACTTCTCAGTTGTTATAGTTTTATATATTTCTACCACATTTTTTTTGTCTATTAAAGCTGTCATATTTTATGAATGCCTCACTGTGCTCCATTTGGGTGTAAAAATTTCACTCAGAGAAATAATGGATATTTTCTACGAGAAACTCCATCAGAAGACGGCAAACGGCTGCAAAAATGAAATGAGCTAACTGAAAACCAAAAAATAATTTCTTTTAAGGTTCGTTTGAAAAACCAGCTACTGCTTCCACTTTATCGTCTGCCTATGCCAATATTTGTTTGTCTGTTCGTCTCTCTGCTAACTGCTGTCTGTTCATCTGTCAATCCACCTGTCTGTCCGTCTATAGACAGTCAATTTTTTTACTTTTAGTGCTAAATGAAAAATTCTTTTTGGGATGAATAGGTGTCGAACAAATATTGTGATTCGCAATTTTGAAAAATTTCGATAGCTTTAATAACGCCCTCTAGCGGTGGGAAAAGATGGAAAATGCTAAAATTTCAAACGAATATTGCAAACAAACTATTTACACTGGAAATCTGAAATTTTGGTAGTAGAGTGTTATGGACAGAAGACTTACAATGGCAACAAGGCTTTGCCGTCTTAGTCAAAATGGAATGAAAAAATGAAACTTTTTTAAGAGATAAACGAAACAATATATATATTTGTTTTACAGGCATTAACAAAATATTAATGAACTAAACAATATTTGAAAATCTCAGCGTTACCTGTAGACGTTTAAACGTCTATAAATGAATAAATGTTTTTGTGGAGAAAATTTCGCTGACATACGGGATTCGAACACGCATCTCTCCAGAAACATGCCAGAGTATTCTAACCTGTTGAACTAATGCCATCTCAGTCTTTTTTCCACTAATAATGACTATCACTTTTCCCTTGAATTTTGGGCGCCTCCTTATGGCGCCATCTATGATATCGGGTGGAAACTATTTCTTTTTTAGTGCTTTAAAAATAAGATGAAAATAAATAATGAAGTCACGTCACTCTATTTAGCATTGTTAATGATTTAAACAATATTTGATAATCTCAGCGTTATCTGTAGACGCTTAAACGTCTATAAATCAATAAATGCTTTTTGTGAAAAAAGCTGGCGTTAGTTCAACAGGTTAGAATACTCTGGCATGTTTCCGGAGAGATGCAGGTTCGAATGCCGTATGTCGGCGAATTTTTTTTCACAAAAATATTAATATATTTTTGTGAATTTTTTTTTATTTTTTTTTTATTTTTGTGATTTTTCGAATTCCCATCAGTTGGAATTTCCAGTGTTACAGAGTGCTAAAGGCGGTAAATAAAAACTCAAAAGGCGACCTCTAGCGGCAGAAAAAAGCTGGAAAATACCAAATCTTTAACTAAATATTGCAAACGATTTATTTTTGTTAGAAACTTAAATTTTTGGTCATATAGTGTAATGGTCAAGTGGTTTACCTAATAGTAATGATTTGTCCCGTTGGTAAAATGCAACTTTTCTGCTTTAAGAGATAAATTAAAAACTTTTATATAATATTAATATAAAAATTTGTAGTTTATTTTCTCAATTATACAGTAGTTCGAATTTCCACTGTCATAGGGTATTGAAAGTGTAAAATAACTAGAAGAATGCATATCGCCTCTGGCGCATATGGGAATCTCATTTTCAAAGAGAATGAGATCCTTTGCCTACTTTTTCACTCCTTAAAAGTTTTAATTATGGATGTTCGTGTTGTTTTTACTGCTGAGGTCCCGTCATCCTCATGCACCTTCTACTATGGCGTATAAATTGACAGGCTCCTGTCAGACCTCTGTACAAGCAGCTGCTTGACGGGTTAGTTATTTATTTTTTAATGTATGATGGGGGAAAATGCACATAGTAGTATTTTATTAATAATTATAAAACATAACAAGTATTTGTCTTTTAGTTCTTAAATTTAAAAAGTTGCTTTTCACTCACTCCTCTTAAAAAGTAGGCAGATAATTGCTGTCAGTGGAATTTCTATCATAACAGAACTCTATGCGCTGAAATTTCTACCATAAACAGATCACTTGAAACATTCGTTAAAAGTTTTGCAGTTTCAATATTTAGTGATCTCTAATGATATAGATTAAAACTACTTTTGAAAATGCGAATTGCATTTCATTAGTAATCAACTAAAAAAGAGATTTCCAATTATTTCTTAAAAAAAGAACGTTTTCCGTTTCTACCTACCCTGGGCTTAGGGTCAACTCTTTGTTGTCGATGGAATTTTCAAGACTGTCACATTCCACGACCAAAATTTCAAATTTCTAGCATAATTACATCGTTTGCAATATTCGTTTTAAATTTTTGGAATTTTTCGATTTTTTTTCCACCGTTAGAGGGCGCAATTATAGCTTTTGTGAAATTCGCAAAATGCAAATTATATTTCATCAATACCTGTCCAACCCAAAAAGAATTTTTCATTTATCTCTAAAAACATACACTTTTCTGTTAAAACAGAAAAAAAGTTGCATTCACCTCCCCCCTGGGTCTAAAGGGTCAAGTGATTGTTGCCAATGGCAACTTTGTAACCTTCATATTTCAACACCAAAATTTTAAACTTCTAACATAACTACACTGTTTGGAATATTCGTTTGATATTTTGGAATTTTCAACTTTTTCCACCGTTAGAGGGTGCAGCTATAACTTTTGGGTGATTCGAAAAATGCAAATCGTAATATATAATTAATTCCTATCTAACACAAAAAGAATTTTTTATTTTTCTGTATAAACAAAAAGTTCGATGTCTACAGACAACAAAGCAAAATTACATCTTTAAAAAAAAGCCCTAAAATTTACTTTTCTTTCTTTAGCCGTTTTCTAAAGTGCTTCCAATCATGAACGCTGAAATCTATATCAAATATTACCCTACCCTTTTCCGGAATCCATAAGTATCCGTGCAATACCATTCAGCTATGCACGCTAAACAATCCGAGCGACGACAAAACATGGTGTCCAATTTTGAGATGGCCAACCACTACCTATATAGGCCTCTAATGGGAAGGAGATGAAAGCGCACTGGTGGCAGATTTGCACACTGGATATGGTCTTCGTGGGAGGCCAATGAAAGCCTCTCAACAGCCCCTTTCAGTGTGTTCTTAACGTTCATAGGCTGACTCCACTGCACATGGGGGCGGGGGTGGCTCAGTCGGTAGCGCGCCAGGCTCGCAATCTGTAGTTCCCAGGTTCGAGTCCCAGCTGGGTCAGCGTTGAGATTTATCTCCGCAAAATTCCCTGCCCTGCCCACGGTCAGTAGGGGACACCGATGGGCTTGAAAAGGCCGCCGTCCGTCGGATGGGACGTTAAGCCGTGGCCCCGTGTGCTGGAGAGCCATACCCTGTGCACGTTAAAGAACACGCTGGATGGCTTTGACGGAGGCTACCATCTGTCTCCCAACAGCTGTTCCAGTGGGTCCCCTCCCCCAACTTTCTCTGAGCCTTCGGGGTCCATGTGACCTGGCCATTTAGCCCATGGTGTGCAAAAAAGTGCCGCTCAGAGGTGAAACAACCCAACCCAACCCCTGCACATGGAATTAAGACTTAACCTTCACAGGGTGACTCCCCTGCACATGGAGCCAAGAACCTGTTCACATGGTGCCCCCCTGGACATGAGGCTGACAGATGACGGCCTTTTCACCATTGAAACGAATTAGAATAAAAGCTATATCTGATTTTAATATTTAATTATCCTTTATGGAACGACTAAATCTTTCTCATACAAATGTTAACAAGTCCATTTGAGACTTATTTTTCACAATCAATTTCGCGACTGATTTGCATTTTTGGATAACAAAATTCACTTCTGAGCAGACATTATAAAACCAATCATGATTTCATTCGCTGCCAGTTCTAAGTAATTCGGTTGGCTGTTGTTGAATTTGGCAATTAGCGTAGAAGGTAAAAATTGAGAAAATATTTGTGGGACTCGAAATGCGCATTTTAATTTTCCGAAATCATGGTAAGGGAAGTAATATTTCGATGAAACGCTATCGAATCAAGCGAAATTCTTTTAAAATAATATTTGTGCTCGAATTCCTCGAAGCCAAATAGAAATTGCTTCCCGACATCGCAATTTTGGCGCTGCCACAAGCAGTTCCAGATGACACTTAATAAGGTTTTGTTGTAGCAGTGTCGTCGGTAGCGAAAGGGGAATGAGAATCTGTAGGTTCTTGTGTTGAATTTCGCACTGGGGAGAAAACCTATTCCTACATTTTTTAAAAATCTGCAGTTCGCAGGTTCGAGTCCCAGCTGTGCCAGTGTTGATATTTATCTCCGTTAATCCTCGCCATACCCTCGGTAAGAAAGGGCACACCAATGGATTTTACAAAAAATAAATGGATTTTACACGGCACCAACTGCACTTGAACAATTCGAATACGAGATAGAAAAAAGAGAATCCTCCTCAAACACTGCTTGCCACAAAATTCTGACAGGAGTCTGTCAGTTAAATACACCATAGGAAAAATCTGTGAGGAAGGTGAGAACTCAGCAGAAGGACAACACAAGTAAAGAAACTTGCATAGCTTATCCGGGCTCGAACCCAGGTCCCTTTATTCAACAGCCAAGCACGCTAACCACTCGGCCACCGAGACGGCGAATACGTGATGAAGAGAAGGAAAAGAGAGAGCAAAAGTTGGCCATTGCATCCAGCATAAAATTTCTAAATATGAAAATGCATTACTGCTTTTGTCTTGAGCTGACAAAAGTGACTGGACGCTGGGCAAAGGAAGTTTCCTGTTAGGGGAACGCGGGAGGAGGGGACACACACACCCTCTTTCCTCGTTAAAACTCCATATTTCTTTTCTAAGGCAGTTCGTCCCTTTCCGGAGTGAATACGGGTCACTGTCCTTTCGCATCTTAATCATTGCAGCTGCTCGGATGGTTCTTTAATGGACTTAGTGCTTCATTTGGTCGGAGCGGAGGACTCGAACAGGGTGCCGGAGACGTAAAAGGAAAAAAGCATAGGCGAGCCATTGGGAGGGTTCCGGAAGACCCAGAATGAAGCGGAATTCGCCATTAATCGTCACAGAATCTACCAGAGGCCACAATTTGCGTTAAGTTGAACTCAGATGACTGAGAAAGGCAAGAAGAAGTCCTTCGACCTCATTGGCTCTACCGTCCACTGTCTGTTGGTTATTGACTTGACCTTGCCTAATTCCATGTGAATTTGCAAGGATTAATACCTTTCGTAGGAACCAACCGAAAACGTTCTTATCCGATGTCACTTATTGAAATGGAACAGCAATTATTTCATCTCATAATGTTTTGTAAATGGTTATTTTATTCAGTAGAGTTCAATGAAATCTACGAGAATGAAATTTTTTCTGGGTTTATAAGAAGTTTCAGAAAAAGCTGTAAGAGATCTTAATCTTTGTCTAAAATTAATTGGCAACAATGTTTGCAAAAGGTGTGTAAAAAATTTCCCACTCGTAAAGCAATATTTGGCACATTGTAATTGCGGATAAAGTTTAATTCCGTTTTGAAAGTGTTTATTCTTGTAAGGAAAATAATAATAGCGCCAAAGATATAATTTATGAAGCGAATTTTTTAAAGTACAATCTGCATCGATTATAAATCTATTTGACAAGCGATACACTCTTGTGGAAGGGAAAAGAGAAGGCTGCCAGATCAGTGTGGCTTACTGATCTGGACTACAATCCCTGTTGAGGAGTGGTCAACCACACAGGGTCCTGGTGCTGACCATATACACCAACCGGACTGGAATAAGATAGCTTGATTATGGATCCTGAATTTGCTGCACTGGTGGGCTTCTGTTCAGATAGTATTTTTCGTTGTGTTTTCTGTTTGTGGGTTGACATCCCCAAGTGAATAGATTCACAGAATACATTTCATCACCTGGTGGATAATCCTGATCAGTGGCCATAGCAGGTACCTGAACTCTTGCTTTTACGGGTATCGTCAAATCGTACATTGGAGAGCGTCTTCCAGTGTAGATGGCTTCAGCCTTTAGTAGAGGGGAAACGGGTCTTTGCCCCATTGTTGCGATTAGGGGGCTGTTTGATATTGTCGGCATTCCCTCTCTAAATAAACGTACAAAGGTTTATCAAAATGATGGAAACACCGACGGCGACTGGCGTTCACGTAATGCGCCGTATGCATATCGCAGGGGCAAGTCACCCGCGATGTGAGGTATATGAAGGGGAGAAATACGATGTCGGCTCTTACGTTGCAGTGACACAGGATCAGATGAAACAGCTGTTGTGGTGTATATGTCAACAATGTCAGATCTCAGTGACCTCCAAAAAGGCATGATCATTGGTGCGCATCATGCGGGAACTTCAGTAACCAGAACGGCAGAAATAGTAATATAATTTATGACAAAACCCGATACTCCGCAACTCGAGACTGCACTACATCTTTAGGGAGATGCCAAGTTACCACTATCAGCCGTCGGAGCTGAACAGTACTATAAAAGTTAAGTTCAGCACTTGCCAAAACCTAATTATAATCTTCGTTCTGGGACGCCACAAACAAGGATATAAAGACCCAAGTTGCGTTCGGCGCCCATGACGCCAGAAAATTGCCAATTGCACGCGATGTTCAAATTGGTGGAAATAGTAAGTGTAACATGAGAAACTGTATTGAAGATTATGACTTCCTATTAAAAAGGACAGGGCTTTGCCTACAAACGTGCAAATTGTGGATGCCATACGAAATTCTCAGATAGGAATAAGTATACTTTGACACGGATTGTACAACGGAAGTACAAGACCACTTTCCCGCAAATAGCAGCAGAGTTGAACACCAGTCAGAATGATTCCATTTCTATCACAACAGTTCGTCGGAAACTTCATCGTGCCGGTATTTATGGCCGTGCTGCAATCCACAAACTTCTGATTACCAACATCAATGCAACAAAATATGTAAGGTGGTGCAAAGCACATAAAAACTAGGGTGCTTAAGACTGTCAACGTGTCATCTGGTCTGATGAATCGTGCTACACATTGTTTCCCACCACTGGTAGAGTGTATGTCTGGCAAAAATCTGCAGAAGCGTACCATCCTAACTGTTTGGTTCCGACTGTGAAGCATGGAGGTGGATCCCTGGCGCTGTGGGGTGCAATATCATGGCATTCCTTAGTGCCATTAGTTATTCTGCAGGGTCGTGTCACATCCGCAACGTAATCCATTATCGGGGATCACCTGCACCCAATGTTGTGGGCATTATTTTCTAATAATAATGCACCCGTGCATTGTGCGAAACCTGTCAAGTTGGGTTTTCAGAGCATGAGGAAGAGGCACAGCAGCTACCATGACAATCTCAATCTCCAGACCTCAATATTATTGAACATTTGTGGGAATCTCGAGAGCAAGACCAGATCACACTTTGCACCTCCAGCGTCACTGGCACAGTTGGGCCATACTTTACAAGAAGAATGGTCCCACATTCCATTACCGTTTGTGCATGAATTGTATAAGTCTATTCCAAGTCGAAATGCGTCTGTTCTGAACGCCCGAGGGGGGCCTACAGCTTATTAATAAAATGTTATCCACAAACAGTATGTGTTTCCATTATTTTGATAAACCCCTGTAATGTCATGAAAAAGTCGTGCACATTCTTTTGCAATGAAAGCTCAACAATAAAGACGAGGTCTTGAGACACTGGGGAGGTAGGTTGCGTGTCAAGCTCGTAATCTGTAGTTCCCAGGTTCAAGTCCAGATTTGTCAGCTTTGAGATTTATCTCCGATTAACCCTCAATTGCCCTTGGTTAGAAAGGAGACACCGATGGCATGGACAGGATGATGCCGTGGCCCTTTGTGCAGGAGAGTCATATCTTGACTCGAATGCGTCTGTTCATGTCATATCTTGACTCTCCTGCACAAAGGACTACATTATTAAAGAACACACTGAATAGCCTAGACAGTAGGCTTCCATCTATCTCCTATCAGCCATCTAGTGGGTTCACTTCCCCTACCCAAATCTGGTTGGGATTTGGGTGGTGTCCCCTACCCAAATCTGAGCCAATGGGGTCCTTGCGACCTGGGCATTTACCCCATTGTCAACACAAAAGTCCTTCCCTGAGAAAAAACTTCACAGGGTCCTGAACGCTCGCCCATGTGTTTGCCATGCATGGATACCCGTTCCCCTGGAAAGGAGGATCCTGGTAGTTGCTCGGGAGTCCCTGTCTTCTCTCCTCAACTCATGACTCTGGTCATCTTGCCAATGGGGAGCCTGTTGAAGGATAAACATGGTAAGGTTATTGAATGGACTGAGAATTTCAGTCATGTTCTAAACAATGTTTTAATTTACTCCCGTTGTCTGTAATGATGATTGATGCATTATTGGATTTAATGTTAACCATGTATCACAGTCTAAAGTTATTTTGACTATTTCTAAACTTAAATTGCATAAATCTCCAGTGGTAGATGAAATACGACTGAAATGCTTAGGGCTGAAAATGTTTTTGATATCACATGGCTGACTGAAATTTTGATTAACTTTTATGATAAATGCATTGTTTCTAATAATTTTACCAGAGGTATTATTATTCCAATTCGTAAAAAAGGTGATCGCCGTTCTTCTGATAATTACAGGGGTATCAGCCTACCTTTTGTTCTACGTAAATTCCTTGCATTATTGTGCATAATAGAATTAAAAATTTGGTTGATGGACAACTGTGCGATGATCAACAGTGTGATTCAGAAGTGGTAAGAGATATATAGATCAAATACTGTCACTGAGGCAGATTCTTGAGGAATGTTTAGAGTTTCAGAAACCTTGGTTACTAGTTTGTAGATTTGAAATATGGTTTAGATTCTGCTGACTATCATAACTTGTGTTTGATCGTGAAATCGTATGCATACCAGACAAGTTAGTTAACATAATGAAAGTTCTCTATAATAACATTGAGTCGTGTCTGAGAGTTTGTAAGGCTTGTAGCAATTGGTTTAGCAGTACTTCTGGTGTTCGACAAGGATGCATTTTGTCTCCTTTTCCCTTTTCAGTTTGATTATTGATTATGCTATACGGAATTCTCTGAAAGGAGAAGATTTTGCCTTAAGTAGTCTAGAGATTTGAAAATTACTGAGTTAGATTATGCTGATGCTTTGGCAAATGATTTTGATGAGATGAACTCTTTCTTTAGATCTGTTGATGAGACTGGTATTAGAGTAAGTTTGGTGATACACAGGGAGAAAACTATAGTGATGAAATTGGTCAAGCATGATGTAGTTCAGGTGATCTGAATTGTTGCAGCCTTGAGCAGTATCTCAGGTTAATTATTTCAGAAGCTATGTAACAGATACCAGTAGCGGCATGAGATAAACAGAAGAATAGGTATTGCTTTTGGGACTTAAGAATCTATGGAGAGTGTGGAGAAATAGGCGTATGCACCTAAAGACTAAAATGTAGCTTTATTATAGTTTGATTCTAGAGTTAGTTATGGTAGTGAAACTTGGAATCTTTGTAAATGTTTACGCAGTATCTTCGGCATTAGGGTTCAACTTTATAGTAGTGATGAGGTTAGTCAAAGGAGTCGGCAATCTCCTTTGGGCAGCATATTGTGCAGAGAAAAGCTCTGTTTGTTTTAACATGTTTCCCATATGCATAACTATAGATTAGCGACTGTGTGCATAAACGCTTCAGAAAGAGGAGGAGACCTGAGATGTAGTGGGCAGACAATATCAAAGAGGAGGAGGAGGAGACCTAGGATGTGGTGGGCAGACAATATCAAAGAGGACATCGTTAGAATTGATGTACAGTGGCGAGGTATAGCAGATGTAGCTTACGACAGAGATATATTTGAAGAACTAAATTGCACAATTTGGTTAGACCTCCATAGCCCATGGCTGCTTGAGGATGATGATGATCAATATTGTTTCATAAAGAATGTATTGAATTATTTTTTAAACGCTGTCTTCTTTCTTATAAAAAGGTACGACAAACGTAGCTTGCACAACAATCAAAAATGAAGAGGGATTTATTTTGAATTTCATTTCAGTGTAAAAATCGGAAACCTCTTCTGTCACATTTAAGTTTTTTCATTCTTCGGCTCCATGGCTAAAATATCTGATGATCTCAGGGCGTTTTGATATGCAAATTGAAACACGAAAGTCTCTTTTTTTCATTACTTAAAGTAGCAGCATTTATTTGTCTTCGCAATGTCCATTTTTGTGAAGTCCCTGAATAGAAGTTTGTTCTGTTCAACTGATTTCTTTCATCTCATCTTTAATAGTCAATCCCCTTCTCTCGTATTTGCACTCCATCTAACTCAAAGATCTGACAGAAGACCTTTAAATTGTTCTATTTGATTTCTTCAATTCCTGCTTTTTAATTTTATTTTATGTTGAGCTTTTGAAGGTTAATAATGTTTTTTCAAGGAATGTTTCCCGTTGAAACTTTATAAATTGATTTTTCACGAACATTTTTTCATCACTACGAGTAAGAGTAAAATGTGTACGAGTAAGCTGATGTACATTTTACTTCGATTAATGAAAATTAAATGTTCCTGAACCACTTAAAAATTAAGGTCTTAATTTGCATTTATTGTTCTATTTATGTAAAAAATATTTTAAGTGATAATGACACTGTAGCACTCTGGGTAAACAGACGGAGATCAGTTACAATTGTCGAAGAACGCTTTGCATATTACAAGCAGAAACCACGGAATGAGGGAGTTCCGGTATCGATCATTAATGAGGACCAAAGTAATTTTCGTGTGCAACTGATTGGTAACATAAAACAATAATAATTTCTGCAATAATAAAATATTTTATCTGATAGTTTGACCAAGCAAAGTTTGCAACAATTAGCAAAGGTATTTTTCATCTTAGTCAGTTTTATGTTTTTCGCTCGAATCTCAATCTCTCTTTGTCATCATAACTTCTGTTTCTTTTGCCAATTAACAGAAAGCTAACAGTTCATTTGGAGTGGAAAAAGATAATTTCAGTTAGAGATAAACTGAAAATGAAATGTAGGATCCAGTCCGACATAGGAATGGAAATGTAACCCCATTCCCCTTAAGTTGCCAAAATGGTCTGACAGTGGCCTGTCAATTCAATATGCCATAGAGGAGATCTGTAGGGAAGGCGAGACTTCAGCAGAAAGACAACACAAGAAAAACATCCATGCTTTACTCGGGTTTCTTTGATCTACACAAGCACTCTAATCACTCGGCCACCGGTTCGGACTGGAAAGGTAACAGTTCTCACTTAATATTTAAGATTGAAAGCATAGTTCAGTCTTGATTCTTAAACTCCTGTTGCTAAATTTCACTTGCAAATAAAAGTATGAAATATTGGAACGATACCACAGATCGGCGCTTTCCAACTAACGGCTCGCACAAGGATATTTGTGACCCGCGAACTCAATAAAGTTTTTACTTGAAATTTTAAATAAATATCTGTAATCGACCTTATAATTTTTTGTCAACTTATATTATTTTACTTGATATGCAATCTTCAACTTACTTATCCTATTTGCAATTATTATTGCATTATTTCAACTTACTCATTCTATTCTTATTGCCCAACAACTACGGCCACAATGCTCCCATTAAATTTATTAAATATTTAATAACGTTTAGAAAATTTATATTGGTTTATTATTACTTATTATTTTTCGTATAAATAAAATAATTTTTTGAGGTCACATGAACTGACTTTTCAATTACCTATCTTATCCTATTCTTTTTTTTGGCCCGCGAAAAATTGGCAAAAGAAAAAATGGCCCGCGGTCTTAGAGAAGTTGGAGAGCACTGCCATAGATGATTCAAATATGTGATAAAAATATATTTTCTTTTTTCGTATATCATTACATTCGAACATCGTTACAAAAAAAAAGTCTTTTTTCAATAGGAAATTTGATAAAGTAATTTTAGTTTTTAGCCTCAAGGTACTAAGTATTTGCGCATGACAAACGTTTCTTGCACCGAAAATGAAAAAAAAAAGGAACAACTTTGTCTTGGAAAGCAGCTGTAGAGGTAACTCCGAAGTTTATATCTGTTCTAACCGAACACCACGTGACTGGAATGATCAGTTCGATCAAAAGCGCCCGGAAGGCAGCAGTGATGTGGAGGCGGAGGAATGGGGAGGGGAGTGAGGAAAGAACGTGACTTTCCCTACCGAAAAAAGCATGGATTTTTAAGTAAAAGATGATTAATTTTCATTTCTATCACGTGTTTAGATTGCAAATAGTTTTATGATGATGTTCGAAACGATTAGTAGCGGTGAAGCGTTAAAAATGTTCTTCAGATTTCCTGATTAGATGGAACTTTTTTTGATTTGCGACCTATAGGACAGATAAGAATCCTAGAAGCTACTCCTAGCTTTTACAGGCCTTCTCATACAGGACATGCCGTAATAAGACCGAAGTCACTGCTGACCACTGCCTCACTTAGAGCTAAAACAACACACGAAGTTTGCCTTGCTGGAACAGTGGCTAGCTGTCTAACCACTTTGCTAGTTAAGGCTTAACTTCTTCTGTGAAGCCTGTCAACTTCTTCTAATACTTGCACGTTCCGATTAACACGTTTTCGCATTCCTGAGATGGAAGCACGGAAGAGGGAATAGTTTGGATTGCGCCGCGGTTGTATTTGTACTAGCACTCCATTCGAATAGGAACATTAATATGCAAAGTGGGGAGATCTGGGAACGGAAAGAAATGTTGGATCAAGAGAGAAATCACCTTCAGAGATGGACGCAAAATCATAGGGCAACGGTTGCCCTATTTTTCTGATTCTCTTCGTTTCTTTCGATAATTTTTTCTTTTGCATCCATTTGCATTCCGGTAGAATTGGGATGGAGTTCTTTCGTTTAATGCTTCCTTTCCTTCTTTGATTTAAAGTTGTGGTAACGGTACGAAAATAAAAAACGCATTTCATGGATGTACTGAAGTTGTTTTTCAACTTGAAGTAAGTTGCAGAATATACTCTTTTTCTAGTAGAAATGCAGAATATATATATTTTTCTAGTAGATATATTCTTTTTCCCGTAGAAAAAGAATAGAATATTTATTCTTTTTCTACTGGAAAGCGTTTTTTTCTTACGAGATTTAAATCTTTTCTCTTGCATTAAACTGAGTCAATCTTAAAACTCGTGACTAGGCTATCTTGTAAGCAGCTTAAAAAGTTGTAGAATTTATCTGTAAGCAAGTTTATTTTTGTAAAATTTGGAGCTTGCTTTATCTCGTTTTCGAAAAAAAAAACGAGAAAAAGTTTTCTCTTGTCGTCTGTTTATAAACATTAAACTCTTTTTGTTTTAAGAGATAAAATAAAATAAATAAATACCCCCTCAAGCAGCTGCTTGCCACAGAGGTCTGACAGGAGCCTGTTAGTTTGTATGCCATAGTAGAAGGTCTGAGAAGATGGGAAGACTTCAGCAGAAAAACGACACACACCTCCATGCGTTACCCGGGCTAGATAAATTTTTTTTTTGCGTTGGACAGGTATTGATGAAATATTATGATTCGTAGTTTAGGAATCTCCCAAAAGTTTATATTGCGTCTTGTATAGAAATGTTTGAAATTTGCAAAATTTTGAACGAATATTGCCTACTATTTATATCAGAGTTTTGAGATTTCGATAATGGTATGTGTAGGTTTTCAATGGAAATAATGAGTTTGCCCCCTTATCCACCGAGTGGTGGGAAAACGAAACTTTTTTTGTTTTAAAAGAAAATTGTTAAATTTTGGAGATAATAGTTAATTTTATATGAAATATTAAAATATTGTTGCATATTATCTGTACCTAATTTATCTGTTTATTTATCTATTAAAATCATAAAGCAGAAATTAATAAAACGACAACCAAATGTACAGTAAAATTGTTTATTAGAAAATAAAAATAAACACAGAATCAATAAGAAATAAAAAATAATGAGATAAACACAAAATTAATAATAAATAAAAAAAATTAATGAGATGGTTGAGGCTGGTGGAGTGTTAACAATTTGTTAATGTCGGGTTCCAATTTCGTTAACATCAATCGCAGATCGCCACGTTCAGTGATGTGTGTAGTCTGTTCCTCTTCTTTGACAGTAAATTAGCTACTGCACTGAATCCACGCTCAGCCATATAGGACGAAGGAAATGCGATTAAAAATTCTGTACTATTGCCCACAATCCAGGGTAGAGAACTGGTATCGGTTTTGAAGCCAGAACTCTTGATATCCATGTTTGAATTTTACTTTGAGTGTTTCGTTAGTCGTGAGTTCTAAGAGTTCCTCTTCCAAATTTGATGATTCTTCAGTATCTGTGTTTGCGAAAGGATCTAGAATCCAACTAGGTATATTCATGTTTAAAATATCTTGGAAACGCTCCGTAAAATCAACATGAAGAACTTCCAAGTGTTGGCAGTAAGTAAGTAAATCTTCCGGTTTTGCAGAGACTGCTGATAATGTGGGAAAGTGGTTGTATTCACCTCTACCTAGATTTCGTCTGAATAGAAGTTTTCCCCCAAAAGCAACTATGACGTTTTTTGTTTTAATTAAATTCAACTCATCACCTTGCAATTGTAAATTAACTTGATTAAATATTTTAAACAGGTCTGTCAAATAAGCGATGTCATTTTTTGACGTAATCAGGTTTTCGCGCAATATTTCGTCTCTGTCTTCAAGAAAGTCCAGTACTGAGTCAAATGGATTGAAAAAACGATTCAGACAAACACCTTTAGAGAGCCAACGTACTTCTGTGTGCAGCAGCAAGTGATTGTAATCTTCATTTTCATTACAAAGCTTACCAAATATCGGTCATTCAATGAATTGCTTCTAATCTTATTGATTGCTTTAATAACGTAATGGAGCGACGTATGCAGATGTTCATTCAAATTTTTTGCAACCAAATGCTGACGATGAATAATACAATGTACAGCGAGTACATTTGGTACTGCTTGTTTCAAATGCGCTATGAAACCCTTATAAGACGCCCTGTCATTGATGGAGCACCATCAGTAGCAGCAGACAAATATTGCAAATAGGAATTTCTTTCTCTTGAAAAAACTTTTGCACGGTATTAAATATAGATTCTCCCTTTGTATCAGATTCCAAATTTTTAGCAAATAATAACTCCTTGAATTTTTTCTTCTTTTATAAATCGTACCTATGATAAGAGTAGAGCTTCGTTATTTGGTAGAGTTGATTCATCGAGTTGAATGGAAAATTTGCAAGTCTTTAAGTAATCACATAATGATATTTCAACGACTTTTGCCATTTCATCTATTCTTCTTTGCACTGAATTATTACTGAGAGGAATTTTTTGATGATATCTGACGGTGTCTTATGATGAAGAACAGTTTTTAATATCTCTTTGACTGCCGGCAAAATTACTTCCTCGCCAATTGTGTGTGGTTTTCCTGCTTTTGCGATTAACAATGAAACGTTATATGGCTCGTAGTCCATCATCATCTTGTTTAGAAGACGACGCAAAAAGGTTTGACATAGTTGGCTGTTTTAAACATTGCTTTTCCAGTTCTTGAAAATAGGATAAATCTTTGTTCTTCTTATCAGCATGCATTTTATTTAAATGCTCTTGTAGCTTAGAAGGTTTCATAGCTTCATTTGAAAAAACTTTTCGGCAAATTAAACACATAGGTAATGATTGGTTTGTAGGAGAGTACGCAAATCCATATTTCAAATACTCAATACTGTACTGCCGGCATTTCTTTTTAGATGTAGATTCAGACATTTTCAAATACAAATTAACTTCTCAACAGATTTATAAATAGTTATAAAAATAATGTTTATAATGACTTCTAACACTTATCACTCACGACTATTTATCACGGTGAAGCACATAAAAATAATAAAACATTCCTAGAGCTATCGCTTTTATAGATTTGATTTTGTGCACGCATTAACTTGTATGTTTGCGATGCCGGCGCACTTGCTCCGTAAACAAGTCATTTCAAGCTCCCATATTCTTGTCGAAACATGTTAAATTGCATGAACCGCGTGTTTGCCTACCAACTTGCAAGGACTTGTCACCGTCAATCTATTCTAAACTAAAACAAATTAGGTTTAGGTATACCTAATGCTAATTTAAAAATGCTTATTAACGCGATAACAATAAGATAATTTGCATAGCTTGATAAAATATTTATTCATGAAAACAGGTATTTTCAAAGTATTTTATTATATTAAAAAATAATTATAAAAAAATATTAAATATAATAAATTTATTATTATTATATTATTATTGCATCAAGGTTGATTTGCCTATCAGGACGGACACACATGTCCAACGTAATAAGCCTGATATAGTAGTGCATGCTAAAGTATTGAATGAGATTACAATTATTGAAGTAGGAATAACATCTCAGGATAACCTGCAGACAGTAAAGGTTGAAAAGAAGAGGAAGTATGATCTGCTGGCTAATGAGTTGAGCCTAATTCACAAGTGTGATGTTAATATTATACCTTATGTTCTGACGTGGGATGGTATTGTAACTACGTACCATAAAGCATACCCAAAGCGACTTGGAGTCGGAAAACATATTGAAGCTTATATCCAATCTGTGATCTTGAAGAGAACTTTTGAGAGCATCTCAGTCGACTTCAGACGTACCAGTACGCTAGTAGGTGGTATCAGGGAACTTATTGTCCAAGGTGCAGTTGAAAAGCTGTACATGACGGATGAGGTAGTGGATGACCAGAATCACCAGGAAGACACCACAGAATAGAAGAGATAAAAAGTTTGTCACAGAAAATTCCATTAAATTTATTTATTTATTTGACCGCCCCTCTTGACTGCCTCAACGCCCCCCATTTGCCTCTGGATCCGCTACCGCCCCCATGGAAGGCTCCAGCGCCCACTGGGAGCGGTATCGCCCCCGTTGGGAATCTATGCTTTAAACGAATATTGCAAGTGATCTGGTTATGGTAGAAATTTCCAATTTTCGTTGTAGAGTGTCAACAGATACTCCCCTGATAGCAACAATATGCCCTTTGTTTCAGTGAGGTGTGAGAAAAATAGTTTTTTAATTGAAGGATAAAAGAATTACTTTTTCTGTTGTTAAGTTCTAATAAAATACTTCTATTTGCATTTTCCCAATCTTCCATTAGTTCGAATTAAAATTGCTAAAGAGTGCAAAGTCTGTAAATGGAAAACTTCATTCTCTTTGAAAGCAAGATTCCTTTATTTATTCTTCTAGTTTATTTGTTTGCCACCTCCGGATTACGACACTAAAATGACATTAGATAATAGAGAATTGCGATAAGGAAAAAAAAATAAATACCCCCTCAAGCAACTGCTTGCCACAGAGGTCTGACAGGAGCCTGTCAGTTTATATGCCATAGTAGAAGGTCTGAGAGAATGGCAGGATCTCAGCAGAAAACCAACACGAACATCCAAGCCTTACACCGGGGCCCGAACCCAGGTCCCTTAGATCAGTAGCCAAGCGCGATAACCACTCGGCCACGGGACGGCTTCATAACAAATGCAAATGAAATTTGGAATAAATCTTTTGAAGTCCTTGGATGAAAGTGATAGCGTAGCTCTCCTTTGGAGCAGCTCTCGGTTTCTCTTGTGAGTGAAGGAATTCTCACTCCCATACTTTTGCTTTCAAATGACATGTTCTGTAGGAAGAGAGACTTAATCACTTAAGGAAAAAAATCAAGAAATTAAAACAAGAAACCAGCGAAGAGTAGAGAGCAAGCGAATCTTCTCATTTCAAGAGCTTCTTCTGGTGGAAGGGAGAACCACAAGCAGTATTCCCATTATCGGATTCCCCTGTTGGGAGTACTATCCGCTAACTGTCCATTCTAATTGGGAGAACTCTTAGTGGAATTGTGGACAGCAAGATGTTCACAACACTAGAAGAACTCTTTCTTGTGGAAACGTATGTAGATCACAATCGATTCTTCCATTTCTGGTCAGGTCTTGATGAGAGCACTTCCTGCTCAAAAAGCTTCCTTCGGTGGGAGTGCGATCCCCAAGCTCCCAACAAAATCTTTTCCCACTAGAAGAGTTCCTGCTGGTGGGAACCCGAACCGAAAGTGATTGTTCCTCCTTGTTTCTGGTGGAAGCGCGATCTGCAAGCAACTCTTTTCACTCGAAGAGCTTCTCCTAGTAGAGCAGCGATCAGTTGGCAGATGGTGCAAGCCATTAATCATGTGCAGCGGAGAATCACATTGCGCTGTTATATTTAGAAAGTAATCAGAGAGCAGCAAAAGTGGGAGCAATCCCTGAGTCGCCGAACTGGAAGAACTGACCTTAGCTACCAAGACCGAATGCATCGAATGGCAGGGTCATCTAAGCAACTAATAGAACAGTCTGCCGAGTACATTAAAGAGAAAAATTGCGTTCAGATACACTTGGCTAAGTGCATCGCTGGTCCTCGATGGTTATTCTGCTTGAAGTGGTAATGCTACAGTTTCTGCAGAACATGTAAAGAGATTATTGTCGCAAAGGTAATTTATTTAATTAAATTATAGTGATCATGGAATTCTACGGAATGCTATTCAAGTGACAATTTTAATGAAATGTGGAACTCATGTTCATGGAATTCTTTGGAAAAAACAATTTGAAAACAATCTGAAATTTGCACGTAGGGATAATCCGGGTTATAGATTTCGGCAAAAATCCAAAATTTGACCTCTGGCCTCTACTTTAAGGGCAAATGATGAAGTACGTGATCTACGAGATTCCAACTAGAGTTGGAAATCAAAGTTCTACACTAATTGATTATGGAATTTCGAATGTAGATTGTCAAAATGGAGTTCTGATGTCAAAAATTACAGATCATTTCCCTACATTTTTTCTGGTCCAAAGGACAAATTTTCAAATGCTACCTAGCAGTTATAGATATAGAGAAATCAATGACAATAATATTCTGCAATTGCAATATAAATTAAATCGTATTGATTGGCAATTCCTTTACTTAATCAGCGATGTAAATGAAGCATATAATTATTTCATAAATATTTTTATAAATCACTATAATAAATATTTGCCCACGGGTATTAAGAAGTTCCAAAGGCCAAATAAACATGCTCCTTGGATGACGAAAGATCTGAAAAAATTAATAACTAGAAGAGATAATTTATACAAAAAAGCAAAAGAAACCCATTTACAGGATGACAGTTCTGCATATAAAGAATTTCGTAATTTCGTTACTGCCCAAATCAGACAAACAAAGAACGCCTATTATAACAGTAGATTTGATTCTAGCAAAAATTCTAAACAGAAATGGAAATATCTCAACGATGTTTTGGGTAGAAATAAATGTAAGTCAATAGTAGGAGACATTTCTTCTGATGATGCAATTATTGCTGATGACTATGCGAAGTCCAATGCCTTCAATAGCTATTTTCATGATACCGTTAACGAATTGATACTGAACCAAACTGAAAAATTTCATGGCAAATATAAATATCAAATTGAGTGCATAGACCAGACATTTTATGTCATGCCAATTGTTACTCAAGAGATCAGTAACATTGTGAATGATCTAGGAGCTGATAAGTCACCAGGTGTAGATGACATAAATATTAATGTAATTAAAAAGATTATACATACAATAAAAGAACCTTTGTGCTATATATTTAATTTATCAATAATAAACGAAGTATTCCCGGATAAACTGAAAATTGCCAGAATTCTTCCCATACATAAATCAGGTGATAAAGAAAACATAGAAAACTACAGACCAATTTCAATTTTGCCAATCTTCTCGAAAATCTTTGAAAAGCTAATTTGTACACGTATGACTAAATTCCTAGATAATATGAAAATTATCACACAACAACAATATGGTTTTCAAAATAAAAAATCTACTCAGACAGCCATTGCAGATTTATATGAGCATATTGTCAATCATTTGGATGCAGGTCACATTGGATTAGCTGTATATCTTGATTTTACGAAAGCATTTGACAGTATTAACCATGAAATTTTGTTAAAGAAAATTGAATTTTATGGCCTGAGAGGTAAAATAAATAACTGGTTAAGAAGCTACTTATTTCAGAGGAAAGCTCTTGTAGAAGTAAATGGTAGTATATCAGATGAACATTTTATTTACAGAGGTGTGCCTCAAGGTTCGATTCTTGGTCCGATCCTTTTCCTACTTTACATTAACGACTTAGCAAAGTTATACATTAATTCAAAGATGTTATTATATGCTGATGATACAAGCATTGTCGATTTCAACCAAGATTCTGCAAGCCTGATTAGCAGTGTTAACTACTCTCTAAATATTATATCTGAATGGTGCAGACATAACAATTTATTAATAAATGTCAAGAAATCCAAATACATGATTTATAAAAATAAAAACAAAAATATCGATGAGAAATGTTTCGATGTGAAGATTAATGAAATTAAGCTAAAGAGATGCACTGAATATAAATTCTTAGGAATATGGATCGATGAAAATCTGAACTGGTCATTTCACGTAAAGCAGCTGAGAATCACTCTGTCAAGGAATATTGGTATGATTGGTAAAATACGTCATCTGGTTAACAAACAAATTTTGACAAATTTATACTACTCTTTCATTTATTCTTATATAACATATGGAATCTTAGTCTGGGGTAATACTTTTGACTATAATCTGAATGCTATATATCGTCTTCAGAAAAGAATTGTTAGATATATTGTTGGTAAAAGATATTGTTACGACAGAAGGAATCTGGCAACCGAAAGCAAAAAGTTTCAGCCAACGAATAAGAAAGTTGGGAGAATTTGGAGAAGAAGAGTGGAGCGTTAACGGTCGTTTTGTATTGTAACGGTTGTTGTGTTGTAACGGTCGGAGAGTTCGAAAATGGACGGTGAGCTGTTCTGAGACAGTGCGCGTAAGTATCAAGAAGTAACTTGATGTGTTGTGTATACGCGGAAGGATAAAAGTGGGATCTTTTATCGTTAAGTATCAAGAAGTAACTTGATGTGTTGTGTATACGCGGAAGTATAAAAGTGGGAACTTTTATGGCTAACTTCGAATGTCTACACGGACTGTCTTTTTGTTCGGCTAGTGTGTGAAAAGTTATTAGCACAGGACGAGAATTGGTTTGCGAGTGAAGATCTTCGGGTGACCTGGTAAATCAAGTAAAAGGTAGTATTTAGTAAAATACACAGAGCTGATATTGTGTGCTCTACGCAGGAAGATTGATGACTTGTGCATGTTAATAGTTGATTTGTTACTAAGATACTTCATCCATATTTCCTTTGTAACAATTTACCTTGTATTGAATTTGGTTTTGAAATATAGCTTTTAATACTCACGCTCAGTGGCAATCCATTTTTGTGATCCGCAACATTTGGTGTCAGGAGTGGGATAATTTATTGAATGCCGTTAACTAGAAGTATGGATGAATTAGTAAAGTTGATAAATAGCTTGAAAGTCGATATGGCTACGCAGATGACTGATATGAAAGATATGAAAGCCGATATGGCTACACAGATGAATGACATTAAAAGTCAAAATAATGAGTTGAGAACGCAAAATAATGAGTTGAGAACTGAGATAGTTTCTCAAAAAGATGACTTGAAAGCCGATATGGCTAACAAAATAGGTGACTTGAAAGCCGAAATGGCCGCACAAAATACTGAGATGAGAGCTGAAGTGGCTTCTCAAATTGATAAGATTACTGATCAGTGTAAGGACATTAAAACCGAACTTAATAAACAATGTGATTGTTTAAAGGTTGAAATTGACAGTGTAAAATATGATCTTGATAGTGTTAAGTTAGATTATAAACATGAAATAGAAATTGTAAAAACTGATTGTGAACGCCAGTTTCAGATTTTGAGAAATGAAATGTTACCTTCTGCTTGTGATAATAATAATTCTAGTGGAAATAATGTTATTACACATATCGCTAAAAATACAACTAAACCTTCTACATATGATGGTCAATCATCTTGGACAGTATTTAAAACACAATTCGAAGTTATCGCTACAGCCAATGAGTGGAATGAATTCCAAAAGGCCAGTTTTCTTGCAGCTTCCTTAAGAAATTCTGCTGCGGAAGTTTTGCAGTCTATTCCAGAAGAAAAACGACTTGATTATCAAAGTCTAGTTTCTGCATTAGAACTAAGGTTTGGTGATAGTTATTTAAAACAATATTACGTAACTCAATTTAAACATCGCATGCAGAAAAGTGGTGAAACTTTGCAAGAGCTTGCTAGTGATATTGAGCGTCTAGCTAGATTGGCTTATAGTAACTGTCCACCAGAAATTCAAGATAATTTAGCTCAATTACAATTTATTGATGCTTTGCTGACCCTGACACTCAGCAATCTCTGAGGATGGTGGAAGGTGAATCCTTAAAGTCAACTGTGGTACATGCTATGAAATACGAGTGCTCCAGGCTTTCCTCCCGAGCGAACAAACGTGCAGTGAGATTTGTGAGTGCAGAAGAAACTGTAGAAAAGGATAATGAAATGAAAGAACTAACCAAAGCCATACTATCCGTTTTGAAAGATATAAAAGGTTCTTCTTCAAAACCTACAACAGACCTTCAGTGTTGGAATTGTGGCAAGACCGGACACATTCGTACCAACTGCACTAGGAAACGAATGATGAGTCCAAGTCCATCAACTAGACAACAGGATCAGGGAAACAGAAAATTAGTCAGTCTTGCGGGGCAAAGGAAGGCAGTTGATTGGTTGGCCCCAGGGGAAGTCGCCCACGTTTCAACATTACATGGCGATAATAATGGATTAGTAGCTGATGGAGCTATAAATGGAATACCTTGCCGTATGATAGTCGACACTGGTGCAAATGTAACTTTACTCAGAACGGATATAATAAAGAAAATAATACCTCACCCAAACTTGAATACTACACAGTCTAGAATAAGCCTACAAACGGCCACTGGAGATCGTGCAAAGGTTCATGGAAAAATAGAACTTAATATTCGAGTTGGTAGCTGTCTGGTTCGCCATCCTGTTTACATCGCTGACATCTACGACGAATGCATATTAGGCCTTGATTTTCTTAAGAAACATGGATTCAACATTAGACCCAGTGATAACCTACTCATCTATGAGACAGAAGAGATTCCTCTGCTTAGCCGGACGTCTGATTCTTTATCAAGCGTAACTCCAATATTAGTGACGGAAGACACAGAGATCCCAGCACAAAGTGAAGTTATAGTCCGTGGACATCGGGCGGATACTTCTGGGGCCTTCCGATTGGCAGTTACTGATGCCTCTGGTAAAGGAGCTTTGGCTCATAATATCCTGGTTGCAAGGACTTTAGTCAGAATAGATAAAGAACAGATCCCTATCAGAGTGATGAACTGTAACAAATCCAGTAGAATGTTAAAAAAAGGTGAGGAATTAGCGATATGTGAAGCTGTTACCTGTGTAACAAGTATAAATAAAATAGAAGTTACCGATTCACATCCAAACCATACCGACATCCCGTCTCATCTTACTGAATTATGGAGAGAAACAAGACAAATATTAACTGAAAACCAAGCTGTTAAGGCCGAGAACCTATTAAAAGAATTTTCTGACATTTTTTTCTGCCACATCAAATGATTATGGCCGTACTAACCTGACAGAACATAAAATCAACACTGGTGATTCTCCTCCAGTCCATCTGCCGGCAAGAAGGCTTCCATTGGCAAAAAGAGAGGAGACGGAACAACTCATAAAGGACATGGAAGCTCAGGGCATTATAGAACCATCACAGAGTCCCTGGACATCACCAGTAGTTCTTGTCAAGAAAAAGGATGGATCTACACGATTTTGTGTAGATTATCGCAGATTAAATGACGTAACAAAGAAAGATTCCTTTCCTTTACCCAGGATTGACGATACACTAGACACTTTATCTGGGTCAGAATGGTTCTCAACATTAGATTTAAAGAGCGGCTATTGGCAAGTTGGTATACGTCCTGAAGACCGTGAGAAAACGGCTTTCAGTACAGGGAATGGACTTTGGCAGTTTAAGGTGATGCCATTTGGACTTTGTAATGCACCTGCCACATTTGAGCGACTAATGGAGTCGGTGCTCAAAGGCTTGTCTTTGGAGGTCTGCCTGGTTTACTTGGACGACATCATAGTTCTTGGAAGAACTTTTGAAGAACATTTGAGAAATCTTCGTCAAGTATTTGAAAAACTTAGGGCAGCCAAGTTAAAATTGGGACCGACAAAGTGTAAACTGTTCCAGCAAGAAGTTCATTACCTTGGTCATGTGATCACTACAGCAGGGATTAAGACTGATCCTAGTAAGATAGAAGCTGTAAGAGACTGGCCTCCACCACAAGATGTTCATCAACTTCGTAGTTTTATTGGACTTTGCACCTACTATAGAAGATTTGTCAAAGGTTTCTCCAACATCGCAAGGCCATTACATCGTCTGACAGAAGAGGGCCAGCGGTTTATGTGGACCACCGAATGCGATATAGCCTTTCAACAGCTAAAGAAAACTCTTTCCACAGCACCAGTGCTAGCGTACCCACAAACTGGAAAACAATTCGTAATAGATACTGACGCAAGTAACACAGGAGTTGGTGCTGTGCTTTCACAAGAACAAGACGGACAAGAGAGAGTTATTGCATACTTTAGTAAAACTTTATCCAAACCAGAGCGGAATTACTGTGTAACACGCAAAGAACTGTTAGCAATAGTAAAAGCAATAGAACATTTTCATCATTATCTCTATGGCCAGAAATTCCTTATACGTACTGATCATGCTGCACTTAGATGGTTATTAAACTTCAAAAACCCTGAAGGACAAATCGCTAGGTGGATACAACGGTTACAAGAATACTATTTCTCCATCGAACATCGAAGTGGTAAAATGCATAAGAATGCAGATGCTCTTTCCAGGCGCCCATGCATTGACAACTGTAAACATTGCTATAATGCAGAACTGAAATTTGGAACTAAAGAGATAATGCCCATAAGACAAATAGTATCGACACAAACAAACAATGACACCCCTAACATCTGGAATCCAATTGAAATCAGGAAGGCTCAACTAGATGATGAAGACATAAAACCAATATTAGAATTGATTGAAAAATCTGATGTAAGACCTAATTGGGAGCAAATCTCGAGGTATAGTCCAACTACTAAAAGTTACTGGGCACAGTGGGACTCCTTAAAAATGGAAGACGGAGTATTATACAGAAGATGGGAGAATCCCACTGGACGGCTGATCCGTTGGCAGATAATCCTTCCTCGATCCCGAGTGGAACTTGTGATGAAAGATGTACATGATAGTGCCACTGGAGGACACTTCGGTGTTAATAAGACATTAGCCAAAGCCAGGGAACGATTTCATTGGCTGAAAAGTAGGGCAGACGTTGAGAGATGGTGTAGGCAATGTGAAACCTGTGCAGCAAAGAAAGGCCCTAAGACTAGGAGTCGGGGTAAGCTGCAGACGTATAACGTTGGTGCCCCTTTTGAAAGAATAGCCATTGATGTAATGGGTCCGTTTCCTAGAACTGATGATGGAAATCGATATTTATTAGTGGTAATGGATTATTTCACAAAGTGGCCTGAGGTATATCCCATCCAAGACCAGGAAGCAACAACAGTGGCTGAGATGATAGTTAATAACTTCATTAGTAGGTATGGAGTACCTTTACAACTCCACTCTGATCAAGGACGGAATTTTGAATCCAATGTGTTTAAAGGCATCTGTCAACTATTAGGCATTCAGAAAACCAGAACAACTCCCTTACACCCTCAGTCGGATGGTATGGTTGAAAGGTTCAATAGAACAATTGCTCAGCATTTAGCATTATTTGTGAACGACCACCAACGTGACTGGGATCGCCATGTACCACTCCTTTTGCTGGCATATAGAACGGCAGTGCATGAGACAACTGGACAGACACCTTCCATGATGATTTTTGGAAGAGAGTTACGTCTTCCCTGTGACCTTTTATATGGTCGGCCCGAAGCAATGCCTGTGTCCACTCCACAATACGTACAAGAATTGCAACAACGACTAGAAGAAATCCATCACTCCGTTAGACATAACATCGACATAACAAGTGACAGAACCAAAACAAGATATGACAGTAAAATAAATGGAACTATTTTCAATCAAGGAGATCTTGTCTGGCTATACAGTCCACATAGAAAGAAAGGACTATCTCCAAAACTTCAGAAACCTTGGGAAGGTCCATATACAATAGTTAACAGGATTAATGACGTGGTATACCGCATTCGTCGACGTCCAGCTACAAAGTGCAAGGTGGTTCACGTGGATCGTTTGGCTCCGTTTCATCGAAGAACTGAAGAAACTTTGGAATCCAGAATTGTTCGGGACGAACAAGACCTAGGAAGGGGGCAGTGTTACGAAAGAAGGAATCTGGCAACCGAAAGCAAAAAGTTTCAGCCAACGAATAAGAACGTTGGGAGAATTTGGAGAAGAAGAGTGGAGCGTTAACGGTCGTTTTGTATTGTAACGGTTGTTGTGTTGTAACGGTCGGAGAGTTCGAAAATGGACGGTGAGCTGTTCTGAGACAGTGCGCGTAAGTATCAAGAAGTAACTTGATGTGTTGTGTATACGCGGAAGGATAAAAGTGGGATCTTTTATCGTTAAGTATCAAGAAGTAACTTGATGTGTTGTGTATACGCGGAAGTATAAAAGTGGGAACTTTTATGGCTAACTTCGAATGTCTACACGGACTGTCTTTTTGTTCGGCTAGTGTGTGAAAAGTTATTAGCACAGGACGAGAATTGGTTTGCGAGTGAAGATCTTCGGGTGACCTGGTAAATCAAGTAAAAGGTAGTATTTAGTAAAATACACAGAGCTGATATTGTGTGCTCTACGCAGGAAGATTGATGACTTGTGCATGTTAATAGTTGATTTGTTAATAAGATACTTCATCCATATTTCCTTTGTAACAATTTACCTTGTATTGAATTTGGTTTTGAAATATTGCTTTTAATACTCACGCTCAGTGGCAATCCATTTTTGTGATCCGCAACAATATTATGATCCCGTGGCACATTTATTTTCTGAGGTTAAAATTCTTAATGTCTATAATAATTACAAACTGATATCAGGAAACTTTGTGTATTCGATTACAATGAGATTGATTAAATTGGATAGATTTAAAGACTATTTTCAGAGTCTTTCGAATTTTCATAATTATGAAACACGTCATAGAGAGGATCTGAGTATACCTTTGTGTCGATTGTCAATTGGGCAGAGATCTATCAAATACAATGCAGTAAAAATTTGGTCTGAATTTCCTGATGATGTTAAAAATGCAAAATCTTTAAAATTATTTAAAATCAAATGTAGAACGTTTCTACTTACAAAGCAATGGAACCTTCTATGTATCAGTGTAATATGTCTCATAACCATTTGACCTTTTATACTATTGAATTATTGTGCTATTTGAATTATTGTATACTTTACTGTTGTCATAATTGAACTTTAAAGGAAATAGGGAGCATTAACTAAAAATAAGCGTCAGCTTACTATGCTCTCCTTTTTTGTTTCGCCTTTCCTATTAAACACCAATATTTAATATGATTGTTATTTACTTTTTCTGATGCAATTGATATTTCTCAGCTATTTCACTTCTCAATTTTTTCATGTATATATTAATTGTTATTAGATAATTATGCTATGTAAATGTATATTGTATTGACTGGCGGAATAAAATAAAGATTATTATTATTATTTATTGATGAATTGTTCCTCTCAATTATTACGAAATAACTATAAAAATATCATATTGATCGCATACTTTAATATTGAATTTTTGGATTATAAAAATATTAATTCTAGTTGCTGTGGTATGTTAGTAACGTCAGGATTTATCCAGTGAATTACGCAACCAACTAGATTTTTGAGTAATACATATGTTGATCATATTGCTGTAAAGATAACTGGGATTAAGAAAGTTACACCGATAATTTTTTTAATAATAATAATATTTTATTGAACATCATATTTAATACATACATAATGATTATGATCCTACGAAGCCAGGGGCTTATCTGCAGGAAATATTACATTATATGGATCAGTTTTACTGTATATAATGAAAAATTTACAATCACAAATAGTACCTTATTTCACAGAATGTAGATGATTATCAAATAAATTAAGTAGAGAAATATGAAAACAAACATTTCATTTGTAAAATATAAAAAACGAAATATTAATTTGACTTGTTTTCAAATAACCAATTTTTATTTTATTTTTGATAGTGGCATATCTTTTATGCTGCAATAAGATATTGTGGCATTGAATTAAAGATGAATGGTAATTGGTACCCTCGGGTAATTGTACCAGAGTTGTTAATGATTTTAGGCAATAAGTAGTATCCCTTAGTGCTCAACCTTTTTGCTGGATGCAGAGAACTTTTTTCAGTTTTGAAGTCGTTACTAAAGTAATTATTTTAAAATTATCATATACTTATGTAAATCGTCTACTGGTAGGATAGCTAACTTAAAAAAATCTTTCCTTCCTGAGACTGGAGTTTACAATAGGTTGAGAAATCAATATTGCTTTTAAAATACTGCTTTGCATTCTAGAAATGCGGTCAATGTGAGAGGAATAAGTTGAACCATAGGTGATAAGCCATATTGAATAATACAGATTCACATAAAGATTTCTATATTAAGACACATACGTTAGTGGGAACTGCATACTGTAATTTATAGATTTCGTAGGCACATCTTCTAAGCCTATCACATAGATTATTAATATGGGTCTTCCATCTGAAATGCTTATCAATAATTAAACCTAAATAATTAAATGATGTTACCTGTTCTAAATCTGGACAGACACAGTCATCGCTTTTCCTCAACTAAAAATATGTTTCGTTTTTACATGTATTTGGAGTGAGCTTTGATAGATTTTACCGTTGCAATTTTTATACCGGGTTATTAAAACTATCGTATGGATCATTATTCGTAATACTGCAGCTAAAAAGAGACATAGTAGAAAAGATATCGAGGAAGATAGAAAATATGTTACTGATTTTAAAGAACTTGAATTAAAAATAAATAATATAAAAATTAAAAATAAATAATGTAAAAATTGATACAGATATTCTTGACGATGATCAAAGATATTGCGAGTCTGTTTTTGATAAGAATAATATGTGTGTTACAGAATGTACAAAGTTGAAGTATTTACCAAGCATCAAATAGAAAATATTAAAACCATGGGTCACAAATGAAACACTTCAATTAATTATGGAAAAGAACAAATTATATAAAAGTCTTAAAAGCTGTCCAGGTAAATAATGAGGAATACAAGGAAATTAAAGATAGATTCACTCTTCTTCCTAACAGCTTAACTAATAAATTAAGAATTGCTAAATGTAACTATTACAAATGTAAGGTTCTTTTGGCAGGTAATGACTCAAAACAGCAGTGGAAAATTATTAACAATTAGTAGTAATGTAAGCTCACCGGACAAAACATTTGTCATCTCCTGCCGTAAGAGGGTTATGTCCGTTCCACAGCAACAGAGGGCGCACCAGTAATAAACGTGTCCTACAAAAATAAACGTGTCCTACAAAAATAAACGTGTCCTACAAAAATAAAACGTGTCCTACAGAAATAAACGTGTCCTACAAATAGCTGTCCGTGAGCTACAGGGTTCATACAGTGACAAGAAGACTCTCATACACGACTCAGTGTTATTATAGAGAGTTTTCATTACGTCAACTTACTTGTCTTTACTTGTCAATACGATCTCACAATGAACCATAAATTAGGGCGATTAGCGGAGTCAAAAGCCTTTTTAAAATCAAAAAGCTAGCAACCAAAGGTTTCTGAAACTCTAAACATTTCTCAAAAAACTGCCTGAGTGAAAATATCTGATCTACACATTGATCTACACATTCCCTACCACTTCTGAATCCACATTGCTCATCACGCAATTGCCTGTTAACCAGATTCTTAGTTCTATTAAGCACAATCATTCAAAGAAGTTACCTGGAACATAAAGTAGGCTGATACCCCTATAGTGATCACAAGAACTGCGATCACCTTTAAAAAAATAGAAATAATAATCGCTCTGGTAAAATCCTTAGGAACAATTCCTTTATTATAAAAGATATTCAAAATTTCAGTCATCCATGTGGTAACCGAAACATTCACAGCTCTAAGCATTTCCGTAGTAATTTAATCTATCCCTGTGGATTTATGTAGTTTAAGTTTAGAAATAGCCAAAATAACTTCAGACTGTGTTATATGGCCAGCATTAAAGACAGTAATGCATCTATAATCATTACAAACAATGGTTGTAGAATTAACCACATTGTTTGGAACAGGAGTGGGGAACCCTTGGCACTCTAACGACTTTTTTCCGGCACACAACCCAGGGCTCACTTTAAAAAATAATTAAATAAATAAATATCTAGCATCTTCGCTGAGTTGTATATTTTAACTTAATAGAATACAATTTTATTAAGTAGAGCGATACCAAATAAAAATGCAATAAAGAAACAAACACTATCAACTGTTTTAGTAATAATAAGTAATAACAAAATGAAACAAATATCCTATATCCAAGCTACCTATCTCTGCGATATACTGACGTACAAGTTTTGTCCCGTTCAGTTGTTGCATCATTCGCCACGCAGCCGGACGTGGCGTGACTCCTTTACCATCATTTTATATATTTGTTCGTGTTTCGTAAAGATTTTATCGGTTTTCTAAAGTGAGTATATATGTGAATTTGGATTTAATTAAATCGTAAGTCATTAAAATATGAATTGGAAGTATTTATTGTCAATTAATATGTTTAATTTATTAGATATAAATGCAAATTTCCTTTACATTGGCATAAACATAAGTTATTGTTAAAGCTATGTGAAATGTATTATCAATATTCAGGATTATGAAGTATTATCTGCACGTGATTAGATGGAATGCGTATATGTTCTTAAAATTTTGACTGGCACGTGAGAAAATTTTGCATTAAAGATTTGGCGATTTTGGCACGCACAGTTAAAAAAGGTTGCCCACCCCTGGTTTAGAACATCATTGAAATGCTCAGCCCACCTAGCCATGACAGAATCCTCACCTATAATATTACCTTGTTTATCCTTCAATCCCTGTACACCTGTCCGTTTTCTATCCCCTAAACATTAACTATCTGGTACAGCTCTCTGCTGTTGTGCTGTCTAACTGCTTCCTCAGCTTTGTCAGCCAAACCATCAAGCCAAAATTCTTATCAGCTGGTAACTGATCCTTTACACGTTTATTAAGTTCTCTGTAATGCTTTCTATTAGGACTAGTAGGTTATTGATTAAAGACATTCCTGCAGTTCTTTCTTTCCGAAATAAGCTCAAATGCCTTGTCACCCAAATAATTTTGCCTCCTCTGTTCCTTTTTCCCTAATAAATTAATGTTAGTTTCCAAAAAAGCCTGTTTGAAACGGCCCCATTCATCCTCAACTTCAGTAGTAAGCAAACCATGACTGTCATAATGACTAAGTAACCTATCATGGTAAGCTTTAGCTATAACTGGGTCTTTCAGAGCTTCAGTATTAAAGATAAAATTTTTAACTTTAGCACAACACTTTTTAAGTTTAAGTTGCAAGACACTTTTAACAAGGTAATGGTCAGATCCAATTTCAGTTCCCCTATATGACCTGGTATTCCTAACAGAACTAGCCCATTTGCTGTTAATTAATATACAATCAATCATATTCTTATGCAGCCCATCAGGTGAAACCCATGTGTACTTATGTATGTCGCCGTGTTTGTAATAAGTGTTAGTTATTCTGAAACCATTGAGTTTACTTACCTGTAGGAGACGTTGCCCATTGCCATTGCAGCTACCAAACCAAAAGGGCCTATTTCTCCTCCCCAAAGGTCAGAGTCAGTACCAACTTTGGCATTGAAGTCACCTAGAACAAGGGTAATATCTCCTTTCTTGACAGAATTCAAAATATCCTGAAGTTGTCCATAAAACCTATCCTTCTCATCCTCATCGGCATCCTCAGTGGGGGCATAACAGCAGATAACATTCAAGTCTTTAATGCTTGCCTGAAATTTTGCTGTAAGAAACCTTTCATTAATGCACTCATATCCTAGATGAGCATCACTAGCGTGTCTGCTGAGAAGCAGACCACGCCTTGGCGATGCTTATTGTCGTCGCTCCCTGAAAAGAGGAATTTAAGATTATTTTTATGAATCTGACCTTTATCTGTCCATTTGGGCTCTTGCAAGCCGAGAATATCTAAGGTATAATGGTGGAATTCTTGTGTGAGGACATCAAGAGAAAAAGCTCTGTGCAGAGTCGTCACATTCCAACTACCTATGGAGAGAAAATGGTTAGTGGGATGTTTAAAGAAACTATGTTTATTGAGAGAGGGAATGCCGACAATATCAAACAGACACTTGATCACAGGCATGGAGCAAAGATACGTTCCCCCACTGCTAAAGACTGAAGCTATCTACACTGGAAGACTTGCTCCAATGTAGAATTTGACAATACCTGTAGAAGCAAGAGTTCAGATGCCTGCAATGACCTCTGCTCAGGATTATTCACCAGCTGATAAAACATATCTTGTGAATCTATTCACTTGGTGTTGTGAACCCACAAACAAACAGAAAACACAGCGGAGGATTATTTGCTAATTAGGTTCTTAATTAGGTTTCTGCACTTTTCTGTTTGAAAGTGCCTCCTTTCTTTATATTTGTTATTTTAATGCCGAGTCGGTTATGCAAAACTTTTGGTGAGCTCTGTTAGAGCATTAGACGGAATCAATCTGAGCAAACTCAAGTAAAATAATAAATTCACGAAGAATCAAATAAATATTTCCGCACATGTTAAGTAATTTGGCTAAAACACTATTTAGTAATTAATGGTAATTTTTCTAAAAAATCGTTTGTTAATAATTTTTTTCACGTATAGATGGATCACTGGAACAACAGTTGCAGTTCTCACCCTCTCAAATTTAAATCATAAATTATTTCATCAACGATAAACTACATTTCGCATTTATTTTGCTGACATAATCCCCATTTAACGTTCAATTCACAAGATAGATGCTCAAAGAACATTCCATGTCGTCTTGGATATTAAAAGGCTGCAACGTCTAATGCATTTTTTTTACATAATTTATTATTTTGCAAAGCGGACTCGATTGCCTCCTTCGGGAATTCCTTTCGCTTTGTTCGTCGATGCGAAGTCGCAACGACTCTATTTGCCGTGAGAAAAGGTCACTTGCTTGCCGAGACTGCATCAGTCAACAGTGCGAATAAGCATAGCGGGGTAGCTGACAGACGCGGCTTAAAAGATCGCTTTTAATAAGCCGTGCACGATATAGCACGCAAAGCTGGAGCCGGGTGAGTTTAATGAGATTTAGTGGTGCCACTTCGCCTTGTTTTCCTCCGCAACGAGTGGATAAAATGTTTTGACGTTCCCCGGGGGAGAGCTTCCATTAAGTAACATCAGGAATGCTCCTGGCACAAGGCATACATTGCATTAGTGGTGGGGGTGATGATAGCCTTCAAGTCGACAGTGATGGAACGGATGCCACGTCGCTCTTGTGTCCTCTAGGTTATGTCCTCATCCTCAACCTCTGCTGCGATCCGGAACTATTTTGGATCCCTCATCATATCTGGTGTAATGATTAAGTGATCGCAAGAGATAGGCCCTTTAGATGACTCTAGAGGATCAACATCAATGTTTCGATTTTAATTCAAATAATAGCGTTAACAATGTTCGAACGAACTCTGAAAATTATTTACTTAGCGTTTTTAGTTTGCTGATATGCTCCAAAGAGAGAAGGTAATTTTGAAACCATAGGGATTATAAGTTAACAATCGGCTTGAAAGTGTTTCGATTCTGGTATGATAATTGATGAAGGCTTTACCTCGTTAGTTTTATAATTATGCAGATAATTTTGAAATCCGCAATAAATCGAAATTTATCTTAAGCGTAGAGAAGATGAGAAGTGGAAATGACGATGCTGCGAATTTCTGATAATGATGACACATATGCAATGTTTGCGAAAATTATTGGAGGAAGAATATCTTCTCTTGGTTGTATATACGGGTTGGTGATCGAAGTAGTACAAAGGCATCGACTTTTAATGTAGTCTTCGGTATGCAGCTGGAATGAAGAATTGTCAGAAGATGTAAGAAGAGCTGAAATCGTATGAGATAGCAAGGTTAACAAAATTCAACAGTGTGGGGTGAGTGATGATGATGTAGATTGGGAGATGCTGAAGAGAGCACCAAGAGCAGTAAAATGAATGTGATGGAGATGATCAGATCGATGAGCCTTGGAGATGAAACTTTTTCTAGCAATATTACTTCCTTTCGACATCATTCGATGAAATGATCATCATGATAAAACAATTACTTTAAATCGCTTCTGGATTCATCTTCGGATTAATTTGTTTAAATAGGTTTCAGTTTTCTAGTTCGTAGTGTAACTTTGTTAAAGATAATCATTCGACACCGCATTACATGTTAAGTTCCTCGGAATATGTGGAAAACAGACTGTATGACAATGATGATCCAGTAAATTCAAGAAAAATACACGAAAAAATAAATTTATGGCGAAATTTATTTTACATTTTAAGAGAGACGAGGAATTCTTCCAAATTCCCCCCTCAACATCTTAATTGTAATCCGATTTGTGCACGTCTTTAGTTTCCATTAAGAAATAAAAGAAATGTTTTCAGTTACGAAAATTCGGGCATTAAGAATAATAAGCATCATCGCATCTTTTAAATTTTAACAGCAGCTGCGAAGGAAGGAATATTAGTTGTGGTTGCGCAAAAGAGATTACAAAAGAGATTTGTTTCCACCGAATCGAGTTTTGTATATACGAAAACAAAATCTCTCTTTCAGGAAATATGAGAAAGCTTTTCATCAATAGTTTGTAATAAGGAGATTTAGGGGGAAAATGAGAAAGAAAAATGCATCAAAAATAAACAAAACAATGCTAAAAAAGATTGCCAAAATATTAAATTACTAACACAAAAGTTTAAACAGATCGTGAAATTTTTACGAACAAGCATTTCGTTCAATCAATCTAACTTCGGTTTTGGCTGGTTTTGTTGACATGATTCTTGAGGAATCATTTTTTTTGCAGGTTTTTATCCCACTCCAGTGGGGATAATAATTTTTCAGGTGGGTGGGTTCATAAAGAAAGCTTATTTTTTCTCAAAAATGTTCTCAGATTTCCTTTTATGTTTTTACATATGTACCTAATCAAGTACACATTTTGGTGACTTTGTTTAATCAAGTTGGGTTGGGTTGTTTTACCTCTGAGCGGCACTTTTTTGCACACCATGGGCTAAATGGCCAGGTCACATGGACCCTGAAGGCTCAAAGAAGGTTTGGGGAGGAGACCCACTGGAACAGCTGTTGGGAGACAGATGGTAGCTTCCCGTCAAGGCCATCTAGCGTGTTCTTTAACGTGCACAGGGTATGAATCTCCCGCAAACGGAGCCACGGCTTAACGTTCCATCCGACGGACGGCGGCCTTTCCAAGCCCATCGGTGTCCCCTACAGACCGTGGACAGGGCGGGGAATTTTGCGGAGATAAATCTCAACACTAGCCTAGCTGGGACTCGAACCTGGAAACTACAGAATAGGAGCCTGGCGCGCTACCGACTGAGCCACCCCCGCCGCCCTCTTTAATCAAGAATTCCTCCTTAATGGTAATAGCCAGGACTGCAAAGTCCAGTGCAGAGCTTTCTCTTTTACTTTAAAGCAAAGTAAGAATTTTATTGTGCCTGAAATGCGATTGCGTCTCGTGAAACTAAATAGAAGAGAGAGAATCAGAAAATGAAATACAGTCCTCGTCGCATTTGTCTTAACTCAGCGAATGTTGAAAGAGACTGAATGAGATATGCAGTTCCCATGTTCGAGTCCCACCTGGACCAGCGTTAAGATTTATCTACGTAAACCTCTCCCCTGCCCTCTATCAGTAGGGGATACCGATGGGTTTGGAAAGGCCGCCATCCATCGCATGGGACGTTAAGCCGTTGGCCCACATGCAGAAGTGCCATGCCTTGTGTAAATTAAAGAACACCCTGGATGGCTTTGGATTGGATTGGATTGTTTTACCTCTGAGCGGCACTTTTTTGCACACCATGGGCTAAATGGCCAGGTCACATGGACCCCGAAGGCTCAGAGAAGGTTGGGGGAGGGGACCCACTGGAACAGCTGTTGGGAGACAGATGGTAGCCTCCCGTCAAGGCCATCCAGCGTGTTCTTTAACGTGCGCAGGGTATGGCTCTCCCACACACGGGGCCACGGCTTAACGTCCCATCCGACGGACGGCGGCCTTTCCAAGCCCATCGGTGTCCCCTACTGACCGTGGGCAGGGCGGGGAATTTTGCGGAGATAAATCTCAACGCTGACCCAGCTGGGACTCGAACCTGGGAACTACAGATTACGAGCCTGGCGCGCTACCGACTGAGCCACCCCCGCCCCTCCCTGGATGGCCTTGTCTCCTAACAGCTGTAAAGTAGGTCCCTTTTCCCCAATTTTTTCTTAGCCGTCAGGGTCCTTGTGACTTGACTATTTAGCACTGTTAGCACCAAAACACACTTATGTACAAAATGGTGCCGCTCAGAGGTTAAACAACCCAACTCAACTGAATCAAATGAGTCAGAAAAATAGGAGGAACTTTGAATGGAATTGCATCTCAAGAAACATTACAGAAAATGAGATAAAACGGCAAAATTTGTAGTGTCACTCTGTTTTGGCACAACTGCGTTTATGGTTTAAAAACTACACTTACAGGAAATAAAAAATGCAACATTTGCAAGAAGTTATGCAAATGTGACGAAATTTAGGGAGGCGGTAGTATATGAAAATGCATGGGAATAATTAGGTTTGCAGGACGATCGAAACGATTGGACAGGAGCGAGCTGACGTCACAAGTGAGGAACGGTCAAACACAGATAAAGCCAACCAAAGCTCCCTGGTTGACAAAACGTTGTGGAAATTCTTCTAAACTGCTGAAGATGCCCTTACGCAGACATCGACAGCCGTTCCAACAGTTAACAGACTTTGAGCGTGGAAGAATCATCGACCTTAGAGATGCTGGTTCGTCGTATAGAGATGGCCTTATTGGCCGCAATCCCAGCACCATCGTACATATATGGCGCCGGTAAGTTCAAGCAGGATCCATTACACTCCGACAGGATTAGGAAGACGACGTACGACATGGAGCAACAGGACCACCATTTGCGATGCCATTGCGTGACAGATACAAAGCAACTGCAATGGAACTGGCGACATAACACATCGAATCCAGGCGGACGGTAAACAACAGGCTTTTACAGTTTTCATTGCGAGTCTATTGTCTGGCATTGCATTTGCCCCTCACATCTGCCCACATGCAAGCACGTCTTCAGTGGTGTCGCCTCAGAAAGAACTGGAACGAATAAGGGTGGAGTACCGTGGTGTTTAATGACGAATCTCGTTTTTGTCTTGGTCAGCACGACGGTAGACAACGTGTTCGCCATCATCCAGGGGAAAGGAACGCCATTCTGTGCATGCGACATCGTCACACAGCTCCAGCATCTGGTGTCTTGGTGTGGAGTGCCATTAGTCGGGCATCTCGGTTGTAACTGGTCATCATAAAGGGATATCTAACTGCCCATTTTTGCCAACATTTTGCAGCCAGTGGCTGTCCCATTTGTTCAGCAGCACGGAACCTTTTACCAGTAAGATAACGCCGGTCCTCACACGGCCATATTAGTCTGTAGTATCTACACGATAGGGTATCACCACGATCAGGTACTACCATTGCCATCACCCTCGCCGGACCTTTCACCTATTGAACACGTCTGGGACATGATGGGCGGACAGTTCCAACAACCCCCAAGAGGTACGCCAACCACTGTCGCTGAAATGTAACAGTAACTTCACGCTATTTGGCGTTCTATCCCTCAGGAGGACATTATAGAACTGTACGATAGCCTTCCCCACTCTATTCATGAATGCATTACTGTGCGGGGCGGTTCAACATCATACTAATTTTACTTACCACTTTACCTGGTAGGAAAAATGGTAATTTTCCATATGTATTTTTGATAATGTAATCAATCGCACATCTCAATGTATGCTAACGGCTGCCTGCCTTGCAATAAAATGGCATTAATCCTTCCAGGTGCTGCAGTTTTTTTCCTGCAGTGTATTTAAAACTAAGAGAAAATCATATTGGAAACCAAACTGACTGCATACTTTATTTCTTAAAAATCGAGAGTAATAATAGTGTATAAGGATGAAGAAAAAAATACACTTAATGGTATTCCCATTTAAAACATTTTTTTAAATTATTTTAAGAAAATAAGAAATAAAAATTATCGAGATCTACTAAATATATTTCAGAGAGTTTGCAATTATAAATTTGTAATTTATTTTACAAACACAAACAAATAAAAAAAAACTGATTCAAGGATCATTGTTACTCAGGGAAAAAAATGTTTTCATAATAAACACAGGGTTAAATCAACAATATAGAACAGCGCTGTCCAACTAGCGGCTGGCACAAGGATTTTTGTGGCGCGGCGTCATTAAGCAAATGTTTTTATGAAGCTGCAGTAATAAGAAGCATCTAACGACAGCATGAATCGTTTTCACTGGGCATGCATATGACATGCATTGTCGAATGTTGCACTGTATTGTGCACCAGGAGATATTGTGTGGCATTTCACTGAGACTAAACGACGTAATGGAAAAGGTTGTCAAAATTTAATTCGTGGCGGAAATCGTTCTCTTACATACAGAAAATTTAAAGCTTTTTTGGACGAGCTGCATGCTGAGTTGGCGATCTGCTTTTACATAGTAATATTCGCTGGTTAAGTGCCGGAAAATGCCTCAAGAGATTTTTTACACTACGAAAAGAAATTCGTCTTTTTCTCACAGAAGTGGGCACCGATGAAGATTTAATAGCAAGTTTTGTTGATGAAAATTTTCTACGTTCACTTGCTTTCCTAACAGACATTACAGATTATTTAAATGTCTTGAATAAATCCTTACAAGGAAAAGATCAAAACGTGTGCTGTTTTTATAATCATTTTACTGGGCTTAGAAACAAACTACAATTGTTGAAGTCAAATTTGCAGGAAAAGAATTTAAATCATTTTGAAACTTGTAAAGAGCTCTAAGAAGAACTGAAGCAACTTAGTAATACAGTTAATTTTTAAAAATTTGTTCCTAAATTATATATTTCAATTGAAGTTTTTAATAGAAGATTTCTTCAATATGATGACCTTAAGCAAAGTTTAAATTTATTCAGTAATCCATTAAATATTGATATTAGCACCGTAGATCCTAAATATCAAATGGAATTATGTGACCTTCAGGCCGACACATTTATTGCATCTAATAGAGAAACTGGAATAGAATTGTTTAAATTTTTGCCTGAAGAAAAATATCCAAAAATGAAAGAGTTCGGACTCCAAATAATTTCGATGTTCGGAAGTACATATATCTCCGAGCACGCATTTTCTGACATGAAATATATAAAATCAAGATAAAGAAACTGTTTGAAAGAGTCTACACTTGAACTATACTTCGGCTCGCAACAACAAATATCGATATGTAGGTAAAAGAAATTATTGCTCAACAATTACAGCCACAATGCTCCCATTAAATTTATTAAACATTTGATAAGGTTTAGAAATTTTATTATGGTTATTATTATTTATTATTTTTCATATAAATAAAATAATTTTTTCAAGTTTTTGAAGTTTATTATTACTTATTTTTTTTCGTATAAATAAAAATAATTTTTTGAGGTTCCATGAACTGACCTTTCAATTGCCTATCCTATCATTTATTGTTTTGGCTCGCGAAATATTGGCAAAAGAAAAAAACGGCCCTCGGTCTTAGAGAAGTTGGGCAGCACTGATATAGAACATAAATGTACAAAAATTTATACATTGTTGCAAATCTTTTGCTTTATTATTTTTATTCACTTTTTTAGTTTAATTTAATATTTTGTGTTGTGTGATAATGTACATAGTTGTTCAAAATTTCTATACGTACTTTTATGCACACAGTGATTGGATCTCAGATCTGTTATTGGCATATAAATCGACCAGAAATAATCTAAAATAGTTTGTACAAATATTATTGACAATAAACTGCCAGTGACTAGATTAATTATTAAAATACAACAAAAGATATGTGGCACATATTTAAAACACATATTTACAGTAAAGTTACAATTATATACAATGTTATATCGTACTGAAATTAGAGTAGACGAAATTTCAATATTGGTGTATGGCCTTTAGAATAACTTTCACCAATTTTTCCTTCACAACCACATCCTATACAATTATCATAACTTACGAAATAGAAAAGTTAATCATTATAGAAACGCAGAATCAAAAATAACTATTCACTTTACATTTCACACTTACAATATTTTTCACACTTACACTTTACATTTCACACTTTTGCATTCACACACATTTTAGGAGAAATATAACTATTCAAAAATAACTATTCACTTTACAGGTTAAGTACTATTCTCGCAGGTTAAGTACCCTAGTTCGATCTTTTCACTTCAATAAATCTGTTTTCCTTCATTTATAATTTTATCGTGAAATTATCTTTGGATAAAAAATAATTTTTTGTTATCCCGAGAATTTCTTCCGCACATCGTAACAACAGAAAGCCCATGCAGCATTCTAGTAATACATTGTTGTGTTGATCGAGAGCTTTCACCAGAGTGTTGACCGAGGCCGACGAGAGAGTTGATCATCGAAGTTATTGAAGAGACTCTTTCTCTTTCTAATTAGTGAGGGCTTTGTCGGAAGGGGAAGAACTATGACGTCACACTAGAGAGTGCCATGAAACAGAGTTGTGACTCGCTGCCTGAGGACTATAAGCAAATCTTACGCATCAAGGAGAAAAAAAAAGACAAATATTGGATTCCTACACTCTTTCTTCAGGTGAAAGCCATGCCCAGGGTGATAACTTAGTTAAACAGAAAGCTCAAATATGTTATATGTTGTTATTTCTCTTATGATCAATTTTCATTTCCTCTATAAGCTAATATTTATTGTTTTACAGTATTTTTTATTGTATGTGTCTCTGTGTTTACATTTTATGAATAGTAAGTATTTACTTGAGTGCCTTGAGGTCGTATCCTATTTCATTGAAATAATTATTGTAACACCACGGCGAATGCGGATTTGCTACGAACGTATCCACCCTCATTAAGCGGGGCTATCTCTCTATATATATTAACACTTGCTGATAATTGTAATAAAAAATTTAGTTTGCAATCTAGCCTGCCAAGTTGTTGGAAAATTTATATAAGTACATAACATCAGATTGTTTGTCGCCAAAAAATATATCTTCAAACTCTTAGAAACTAGCTTGAACCTGTTTAAATTAAGTTCAGAATATACGAGAAATAATATGCCGATTTGTAAAACGTTTTGTCCAATTGCGAGAGCTGACAGGTGTCTGCGCAAACTCTTCTCAATGCAAATATAATATTTTTTTATTTTCTCTTTTCAGCATTTTGCTGATATTTAAAATTCAGCGTGCGTTTTTCTCAGAGCAAGATATTTTTCCTTTTCTGTGCGAAGCGGGCAGGGGTGCCGATGGCTTGCGCCTAGAAAGAGTGAGCCTTCATTAAACTGGCAGCAGATTCCTCTCTTCCGTCACTTCCAGGTGTACCTGATCCTTGAGTATCCACCTGTAATTACCTTATCGAAAATCTATAACACGTGCCGGAACTCGTCACCAGTTCGATGTTTCTAAATCATGTTTTGCATTTCCAATTTGCTACTTTCATCGACTTTTTTTTCGACTTCGACGCATGCGGTGTTTCGAAATACTTTCTATCCAGTTCGGACGGAAGGAATTTCTTCATTGCGTTCTCCAGAGATCGCCCACATGGTTGCGATGGTGGCTGGACTGTGGAACACGGAGAAAGGGGACAATATGGAGGGATGATGCTTCTCGAAACTCATCTTTCCCTCCAAAAGCAAGGAGCACATATAGGAGAACATTTCGATATTGGTAAAGTTGGGACATTAAAAAAAACTGATTTGTTGAAAATATACAGTGTCTTTGTAAAAGAATACTCATATTTCACAGGGCTATATTTAATTAAATAAAAAATAATTGTGTGTCCGAAATGTCAAGAAACTTTCAAAGTTTCGTTGTTATAACGGTGAGAGTTAGTATCACATGGTGACGCTAGTATCATGTTATGTCTTAAATGACAAATTTGTAAATCGCTGGGGGGCGGGGGTGACTCAGTCGGTAGCGCGCCAGGCTCGTAATCTGTAGTTCCCAGGTTCGAGTCCCAGCTGGGTCAGCGTTGAGATTTATCTCCGCAAAATTCCCCGCCCTGCCCACGGTCAGTAGGGGACACCGATGGGCTTGGAAAGGCCGCCGTCCGTCGGATGGGACGTTAAGCCGTGGCCCCGTGTGTGGGAGAGCCATACCCTGTGCACGTTAAAGAACACACTGGATGGCCTTGACGGGAGGCTACCATCTGTCTCCCAACAGCTGTTCCAGTGGGTCCCCTCCCCCAACCTTCTCTGAGCCTTCGGGGTCCATGTGACCTGGCCATTTAGCCCATGGTGTGCAAAAAGGTGCCGCTCAGAGGTAAAACAACCCAACCCAACAATGTAAATCGCTGGATTGGTAGAGATGGACCGATCTTGTGCCCCCATTCCCTTCCCTTCCCGAGAAATAAAGATTTTACGTTATTGCTATTACGTGATATTCCTTTTGTTGCTATGAATGATTTTATTTTATAAGTCATCGAAAATAGCTTTAACCTTTATACATCCTGTTCAGCAGCAGTTGGAAGCTGGTTTCTACAATTTCGTGATGTCGAACCAGAAGTTTATCACGTCGGAAAAAGATAACTTAAATCTTAGGTTGGAAGAATAGTTTATATTATATTAAATATTATATTAAAAAATATTTATATTAAAAAAAATATTTATATTAAAAACACTCTACGTGCAAAAATGGGAACAAAACGTGTTGGTCAATACACATGCAGAGAGACATTTTCCGTGCTCTATGTGGAACTGAATAGCAATGTGAAAAATATCGCTGTGCTCAAGGATTGAGCTCAGCAGAATCTTCACGAGGTGAACCCCATTCAAGTTGTAATGAAAAAGGATTAATGGCGTTTGAAAAGAACCCTAATGAACATCCCTCACAACATCCCAATTAACCTCCTGTAAGAGTAGTCAGGGCAATAAGAAAAGGTCTGAGTGGAACAATATAAGAACTGTAAACAAAGACCGAAATAGGCTCAGAGGCTTTCCCAAAGAGGGTGGTGGTGGCAGGTGAGGGCGACTGCCCTTGAATAGCCTAGGTACAGATTCAAATCCCTTGGTTTCTGTATTTCCTTGGTGGAAGGAATGTGTAATGAAGTACTCCATGCAATATAACTCTTTGGAATACGTTTCAAATACGACTCAGGTTTAAATATTCCAAATAGGATATTAACCATTATTAGGGTTCGGAATGTAGATCTCTTTTATGATGTAAGATTACCTTCAGCGATGAGAATTTTTTGAAAACAATTCCCAAATCAATTGACGCAGATTTTACCGTTTCATGGTACAGTGGAATGTCAATATAACGAACGCCAGAAAAGCGGAATAGTCAGTATAACGAATTTTTTTTACGACTTCGGCAAATTTGCTATGTATCTGTATGTAATAATGCTTCATTTTAACGAATTTCAGTATAACGAAAATATCAGTTTAACGAAATAAAAATTTATCCCGATACAAAAAAAACATCAGTATAGCGAAATATATAAAAATAAAATCCTTGAAGAATGTGTACAACATATAATATTTTTTCATCTTTAGGTGTTTTAATTTTTAGCATCTGGCAACGCTGGAATGATTTAAACCATGCTTGTCTAAAGTGTGGCCCAAAAGCCTTTAAAATGCGACCCAAATGCAAATTATGAAAATATTTAAATTTACCCATTTTTATTAAAAAAATAAATGTTTGCAATATTTTTCATATATAATCGATTCGTTGACATTTATTTTGAAATAAAAATTTAAATAAAAGCATCTTAGTATGCCATGAGAATTTACGTTTCGAATTATGTGTGTATCCACTCGACGGGGAATTTTTTGAAGAATTACAATATTTGTATGCAGTATATTGCATTGTATTTTGATTTCCTAATCCTTTTGGCGAAGGGAGCCCTTCACAGAAAAAAGGGGCCATCGAACGTTCGCGAAAGTTCGCCAAATCGATCCGACCCGTTGGCTTTCCTCTCGCTGAATTTTCAGCGAGTTTTTGATATCCCACTAGTTTTATATTGCCCTTTTTTTATTTTATAATAGAAAACATAAGAAAATAAATGACGTTTTATTATTCATATTCATTAACTATATTTTATATTTTATGTGCGACCCAAAACACTTCATCTTCACTTAGTGTGGCCCAGGAAAGTCAAATATTCACTCAATGTGGCCCAGGAAAGTCAAATATTCACTCAATGTGGCCCAGGGAAGTTAAAAGTTTGGACACGCCTGATTTAAACGAGAACACCAATCACAGCGCTTCGAATCAAGTTCTATTGTATGTCGCCCTGCAAGTAGTTTTTGTCGAACTCACTGCATTCAGGTATAGACGCTCTCTGCACGTGCCGACACAATGCTTTAAAGCAGCGTTGCCACATTTTCCTAGCATAAAAGGGGATTTTTAAACTTTGTGAGATCTACGCGATTCTGAATGCATTGTATTGCAAGTAACGGTAGCTTCAGCGAAAAGTTATCTCAAAGCAGTTCCAATCCACGTGTTTTATTTTATCATTCGTTAAAAGTTCGTTATTGCTACATTTGTTCGTTATTATTATTGTTTTACTGAAGTTCTTTAAATAGTTTAATTTCATTATTGGCCACCAAGATGGCGCATAATCTTCGCCATATTTTAATGACACGGGTTGGGTTGGGTTGTTTTACCTCTGAGCGGCACTTTTTTGCACACCATGGGCTAAATGGCCAGGTCACATGGACCCCGAAGGCTCAGAGAAGGTTGGGGGAGGGGATCCACTGGAACAGCTGTTGGGAGACAGATGGTAGCCTCCCGTCAAGGCCATCCAGCGTGTTCTTTAACGTGCACAGGGTATGGCTCTCCCACACACGGGGCCACGGCTTAACGTCCCATCCGACGGACGGTGGCCTTTCCAAGCCCATCGGTGTCCCCTACTGACCGTGAACAGGGAATTTTGCGGAGATAAATCTCAACGCTGAGCCAGTTGGGACTCGAACCTGGGAACTACAGATTACGAACCTGGCGCGCTACCGACTGAGCCACCCCCGCCCCTAATGACACGGGAGAGATATTCCGGACAACGTGTTACAGAGTTGTGAAATTATTTAAGAATTCATTGAAACAGATAGTTAAAAGAATTATCGACTTATTAAGAAGTAAACTCTAATGCATGGTAAATTTCTCCTGTAATGATAATTTTGTAGTATGTAACTACCAAAGCCCTTATTTTTATTGCATTTCAGTATAACGAATACATTTAAATCATCCGCTCGATTTCGTTATACTGGGATTTCATTGTGCAATTATATTTCCATTTATATTCTGCCTTAGTTTGTAAGAGAAGAACATTCGAGCGGAATGTGTAATGAGTTAATCACTTCCGCAAACAACGGATTTAACTAATCAAGCAATGTAATAATGGTTTTCAAACTTTCAGACATGAAAGCAACTCAAATCTCATTTCCAGGAACGTCTATGCGAGTATATTTGTTTCGTTTTGCTCCATCTATTTGGAGAAGGTAATAAGCTTGAGATAGAAGGTCAGTTAAATGGCATTTGGACGTCTTAGGATAAGGAAAGATATTCAGAAACTAATGGAGTTTCTGTTCATGCCATGAAAAGATTTATAACGCATTATTTATGCATTAAACCTATAAACTGCATCCTTACCCTTCAAACTATGTTATCTAGGTCGTTATTGTGTTTAGCAATACGTAAAAATGCAACTTGTTCAATCTGGAAAAGGATTTTAAATATGTAACTATAACTTATATATTTTAATATATTGTTGCGGAATTTCAGTAATAATTATTGACACTATTGTGTGGTGGGTTCGAAATAATAAAACTAATGTCAAATAAACTTATTTAATGAATAAAGCAAGACATAGTTTATAAGAAGTATGAGAATTAGAATAATTTGCTTAATTAATAAATGATCAAACTAGACTTATATAAAATTACTAACTAATTAATTTATATCAGTGGTTCTCAACCTTTTTATGCTTCACATACCCCTTGGAAATGTATATGTAACTGGGGTACTCTTGTATAGATAAACAAAACTATAGTTATAGTATAACAATGGTTATTTTTACTTTGTTACTAGATCTAGCATTTGAGCTCTCACGGCGTACCCCAAAATATTTTACCACGTACCCCACGTTGAGAACCCTTAACTAGTATGATACACCAGAGCGAGCGCACGAGATAATGATTCTTGTACAGACACGCACCTATAACTGGATTACACTTTCTTTGCTTTTCCTGTTGGCTTATTATTACTATGACTAGTGAAACTAGGCTTTGTTTTGGACAAAACGAAACAAAGTTATAACTTAATCACACACAGCAACCAACTAAATGGCGGTTTGACATAATCTCCTGCACAAGGCAGCATAAACCTACTTTCGGCTCCCACACCAAAATTGAACACGGAATTCAATTACAATTAAACTCAACTGTTTGTTCATTCAGAGACATGACGTATCCTTTACTAAATATAGATTCTTTTAGAAGACTTAAATTGGAATTAAAAATTTATTTGGTATTTTCTAGTTAGCTGATTTTTATGTGTTGTGTTTTGTGGATTTTTTTTGTTGTACATCATTTTTGTGGCTGAATGACCTATGTTTAATATAATTTATTCATTTTCCTGCAGATAAGCTATTTAGCTTTGTGGGTCAAATTGTAAATGTATTTGTATTCTTTACTCTTATGAATAAAAATTATATTCTTTAAAAAAAAACATGTAGTTTCGATACAAAGCAGATGGTTGCGTGTCTGTCCGCTTATGTACAGTCGCTCAAAAATATATCCGAACACTATGGTTGATTACAGAATTCAGAAAAAACATCTGGCAACGTTTTTTTAGAAATTAATTATCTGGCAACCACTATGGTTGATTACAGAATTCAGAAAAAATATCTGGCAATGACTTTTTTTTAGAAATTAATGATCTGGCAACCTTCATGTCATGTGTCACGTGACATGAAGGTTGACATCACTAATTTCTAAAAAAATCGTTGCCAGATATTTTTTCTGAATTCTATAATCAACCATAATGTTAGGATATTTTTTTGAGCGACTGTACTCAGCCTTCTGAAGATTGGGTTGGGTTGGGTTGTTTTACCTCTGAGCGGCACTTTTTTGCACACCATGGGCTAAATGGCCAGGTCACACGGACCCCGAAGGCTCAGAGAAGGTTGGGGGAGGGGACCCACTGGAACAGCTGTTGGGAGACAGATGGTAGCCTCCCGTCAAGGCCATCCAGCGTGTTCTTTAACGTGCACAGGGTATGGCTCTCCCGCACACGGGGCCACGGCTTAACGTCCCATCCGACGGACGGCGGCCTTTCCAAGCCCATCGGTGTCCCCTACTGACCGTGGGCAGGGCGGGGAATTTTGCGGAGATAAATCTCAACGCTGACCCAGCTGGGACTCGAACCTGGGAACTACAGATTACGAGCCTGGCGCGCTACCGACTGAGCCACCCCCGCCCCCCTTCTGAAGAGTTAGAGGCACTAGATTTTGCATGAGCTTTCCCTTCACCCAGGGAAAGATGCAAATCCGCTGGCGTCAACAAGTAGCTATGCGGAACGATTTGAATTCCTCGAAATTCCCATAGATTCAATATTAGCGGCAAAAAAAAAACGTGTCGTAGACTTAAAATTAGCAGTTATTGAAAATAATTGTTGCCACCGACAAATGTAAAAGAAAGAATACTATAATTAATTTATTTCTTCTTTTGCATGATAGAACCATTGTTTCACAAATGGGTAAAGAACGCGAATGGGAAACGATCATTTTTGGCCAGCCAGCCACAAAAGTTTGCCCACTCCGGCTTTAGACGACAGGGCGGGGGTGGCTCAGTCGGTAGCGCGCCAGGCTCGTAATCTGTAGTTCCCAGGTTCGAGTCCCAGCTGGGTCAGCGTTGAGATTTATCTCCGCAAAATTCCCTGCTCACGGTCAGTAGGGGACACCGATGGGCTTGGAAAGGCCACCGTCCGTCGCATGGGACGTTAAGCCGTGGTCCCGAGTGCGGGAGAGCCATACCCTGTGCACGTTAAAGAACACGCTGGATGGCCTTGACGGGAGGCTACCATCTGTCTCCCAACAGCTGTTCCAGTGGGTCCCCTCTCCCAATCTTCTCTGAGCCTTCGGGGTCCATGTGACCTGGCCATTTAGCCCATGGTGTGCAAAAAAAAGTGCCGCTCAGAGTAAAACAACCCAACACTGCTTTAGACGATGCAGCAGATTAAACGGTCGTTGATCTTACCTTTTCTATAGAAACCATACCGAGTGGTTAGCACGTTTGGCTGTTGATAAACGTGACCTGGATTGCAGCCCCGGAAAAGTTATGGATATTGCTTTTGAGGTCTCTCATATAATCTTTGTGGCATATTATACTGTCAGGCTCCTGTCAGATCTCTATGGCAAGCAGCTGATTGAGGGAAATACATTTATTATTTTTATACATAAATGTTTATGAAAGAGAATACAACGGGTGACGAGGAACTTTTAAACCACGATCTCTACCTCCCACAACGAATGTGTATAAATTTCGGTTTCGAACAGCAGAGGACAAACTGGGTAGTGAATGGTTCCTCTCAAAATCTCAAAAAAATCGTTTCAACACATCAGCATTCGAAAATTTATTGGGAATTTAAAAGTAATATGAAACGATGCCAAGAATTTTGTGATTCAAATCGGAGGGGACATGCAAATATTAGACAGCTTTGGGCAGAAGGTTCTTAACAATCAACATGAATAAAAAAGTATAAAGCTATGAGAACAGAGATAATGTACACACTTATGTTGGCCAATTTCGTGTTACATAAAAGTTGCTTTTTGTCTACGGCAGGCAAAAAAGACAGCAACAAAAGGGAGAGTAGTTTCTTCGTCAATGAATGTTTTCCTGGACGGTTTTGAATCTGTGGAGTGTTTGCCCTAAATTCATCTTCCGTTTGTTTATTTTATATCTTGATGTTGACGGATTAAAAAAATGAGGACGAATAAATACGTGATATAAATTTACCAGAGTTGTAATCTGTGCTCCAAGATTCGAGTCCCCATGGGTCTGCATTTAGATTTATCTATACTGAACCTTGCCATGCCCTCGGTGAAGTAGAGGATATGTATTGGCTTGGAAAGTTCCTTGTCGATCGAATGGGATGTTATTTTGATATTACATTTGTATGCTAAAAAAAGTGTTGCTCAGAGGCAAAGCAACCGAACCAATCGCATCTGCTCGGTCATAAGGCTCAGGATTGTTGTATAAACAGCAAATTGAAGAAATCTGAATTTTAAAAGAAAACTTTAAATACAATGACTACTTCCTTGAGCTTGCCCCAGAGGTCTAACAGGATCTATAGAGTTTATGCGCCATTGTAGAAAGGCTGTGAGGATGGCGGGACCTCAGCTTTGACAAATTACATAAGCTTGACAAACAAGCTTGACTTACATAAGCCTCAGCTTTGACAAATTACATTATAATTGCTGTAGACATATTACATAAGATATGCATTTTCGCAGTTGGGCTGTTTCACCACTGAGTGGCATTTGTTTGGCAACAATGTGCTAAATGGCAAGTCACAAGGATCCCAAAAGTTGAGAGAGAGTTTGAGAGAAGGGGACCTACTGGCCATCTGTTCGGAGACAGAGACAGTCCCCTCAAAGCCATCCAGCGCGTTCCTTAACTTGAATAGGGTATGGATCTCACGCACACAGACCATGGACCCTCCGATGAACAGCGATCTTTTCATGCCCGTCGGGAAATACATAGGGATGATTAAGGAGAATTTATTGGCAACTTTATTTAATAATTTAAATAAAATTATATAGTCTTAAATGCTAATTTTTTTCAAACATTTTAGGTGTAATTTTTTATAGCTGTATTTAGGGTTATCGATTATTTTTTCTATAAGCCTAATTACAGCTTATGGAAAAAATACTGACTTTTCCTATCTTAGTAGCGAAGAGCAACAAGGCTCTTCTTAGCTCTTCTCTTTCTCGAAATTTCATAGCAAAAACTCTCCGAACGAACATTTTTTTTCTCCCCGGGCAGTTAAAAGTACAATTAGAAAAGAAAAAGATCTTTCCTAAACACTGGCGCACTTCATTTCTGTTTCAAGAGCTGGCAACAGGTTCCATTGCAGAAGACATTTGCCAATTTTCCTCAGCACGAGGTATTTGCCGAACGCGATTTCGCCATCGCCATCGATTGCGTTTCTGTTTGGGTTCGGAATTTTCTCGTTGCTAGGCTCTTTATTCTTATTCTTGCATGTCCTGCAGATTTACAGAGTATGGAAATGGAACTTGGATGCCGCTCTCCATCACCAAGTCTGCATTTTCCTTTTCTATGACTACGAAACTCGATGATTTATGAGCAGACATCCTTGCTGTGAAAGGAGATCGAATTTTAATATTTCTGAGAAGAAAAAAAAAATATTTTTTTTCAGCGGAATGTCTTAACTATGTACGAACGTATTCAGGGCGTAAATCAAGTTGTTTTTTACACAACTTAGATGTAAATTAAATCGAACTTAAATTAATATTCCATAATAAATGAAAAGGCAAGGTATAATTCTTTATTAAAATGGATACATGAAATCGAATACAATACATATTCATCTTATATATATATCAAGTTGTGATCATAGATAATTAGCAAAACTTCTAAGGTTACTGGAGGGGGATAGATGTTAAAAACTCGCACGATAATGTAAAATTCCACGCTTATTATTCTTATAAATTTTTTCTCATAAGCTGCTTGAGGGGGTATTTTATTATTATTATTTATAATTATCATTACAAGTGATTATTTCAAAAGAAAACTTTTATACAATATGTGAGGCATGGATGTTTGTGTTATTTTTCTGCTGACATTCCGTCATCCTCACAGACCTACTATGGCTTATTTATATATAAACTGATAGGCTCCTGTAAGACCTCTGTGGCAAGCAGCTGCTTAAGGAGGTATGTGTATGAAAAGGAAAAGAAAAACTCAAAATAAACAAAATTAAAATATTTCGCATTTAGAATCAAGGAGCATTTCAGCTATTCAGATTCTGTTAGTAACTAATGTAATGAAATTTGGTAACATTGGAATGTTCGGAAAGTACAGCATAACCTTTACAGATACATTATCCGAAAATGTTTACAAAAACTGACATATTTAGAACATTATTACATAATGTGTTTTGAAAGTTTCTGGATTTCTACAGTTCTCATTTAAAAACGTAACATTAAACAATTTAGGTGCAAGGTATAAAAATATCTTTGTAATACGTTTTATTTTTGGCTAGAGGCATTTCAAATAGTAAACCCTTTTGTCTTGTTTAACCATGAACTACTCTTTCAGGGAACAAAAAGAATTAAAGATTTAAAGAATACTAGAGTTCAGAGCCGTGTATAGGGAGTCGAGAAAGAGTCCTTTCCCCCCTTTGAGAATGTTAATAAGGGTAATGGAGTCAAAAATTATAAAACGCATGAATATTTTATGCATTTTTTTTTTCAAGAAATTTTTTGAAGACATCTAACACGGATGAGGAAATATTATATTGCACTTTTACTCTATTTAGACTGTCACATCGTGTCACTACGGTCTACAGTTTCCAGGTTCGAGTCCCACTGAGGCCGCAAAACTCCCCTCCCTGCCTTCGAGAAGTAGGGGATACCAATGAGCTTGGAAAGGCCGCCGTCCGTCGGATGGGACGTTAAGCCATGTTTCCTTGTGCGGGAGAGCCATACCCTGTGCTAGGGAGGCTACCATCTGTCTCCTGCCCAGTGTATCCCCTTCTCCCAACCTTCTCTGAGCTCTCGGGGTTCCTGTGACCTGGATATTTAGACAATTGTGCGCAAAAAAATCTCACAATACTCAGTGGTAAAACAGCCCAACCTTGTCACTACGGTCCAATTACATTGTAAACCTTTATTCAAACATATCTATACTGAGCAACAGTTGTATTTGACCACTGCAAACCGATTCTAACAAGATCCACTTTACACAATTTTTTCATCACACTTCTGGTTCAGCATCTTTTTCAATGATCTTTAGTCGCATTGTTCATCATTCTATTTTTTTAATATGCGATTCGAGATTCTTAACTATTGTCTCAGAACAGTCAGATGATTCATGACTGAATTTGTAGATTATCCTTCTACGTAACGCTCTACTCAGAAGTTCTCCTCACGGTATTTTTAATTATTCATCAGATGACTTAGGACCATGTGTGTGTCTGCAACTCATAGTAAATAGTGGTGGTGGGCTGGTGTCTAAGTCCCCAGGAAACTTGTAATAATATAAAAAATAAGTTCACTCATACCACGTGTAAATAAATAAAATAAACATATCCCTCTCTCATGGAAATAAGTAGAATGATTATATCCTTTCCCCCCGGAAAGACGTAAACGATAATTCAGTAAAGTATCACAGATGTTCTGTAGACTTGAGATTCATGAAAGAATTAGTGAAAAAAACTGGTTTTTTGGAGTGAGTGGGATTCGAACCCACTTGTCGCAGTAACATGCTTGGTGTGATAACTACTACAGCTTCAGCTGCTAAACTTTTCAACAGTTAATGCGACTTATAGACTTTCCCGAATATTATTTGATTCGCTTGGGGTGCTCTCTATGCTGGGAAACGGATAGAGTCCATTTCGCGACATATGTGGATTGTGATGTTCGAATACCACTCAAGGCAGAAAAAGTTTTTCAGCCAAGTATTTCATGAGTAAAACGACAAGTTTCCCTGTAAAGTTTTGAGATATGAGCATTGTATTTCGAAAATTTCTTTTGTATCGAAACCAGCGTAAGCCGTTTGGCCACAAGGCTTTTTTTAAAAATGATGACAGAGATTATAGAGAAATAAGTTCAGAGATTTATATTTTTGTTTCTCTTGACGTATTTGAGGAAGGTGTAGTATACATGTGTAAGTAATGCTTGTTATGATTAGTTAAAAATATGTCAGAATAGGATATTTTTTAAAATTCTTCATGTGGTGATTAATTATGTTTTGAAAATTGCTTCTGAAAAAAAAAATGCACCTAATCTAGATATTTAAAAATATATGACCTGGATTTTACTATTAATGACTTAACCATTCTCATTAATGTCATTCAAAGGATAATTTATTAGTGCTCCTCACGCAGCTAGTAAGAGAATAGGCTTCATAAGAGAAGTTGATAAGGCAAAAGTGGAAAACAATAAGATAAGCAATCGATATTTTTAAAAAAATGTGTGCTGAAAAAAAAATCCGCACATTAATTAACTCAGAAAACTATGTGGCTGATATTGGCGATGAAGGTAACGGATAAAAAACAGATAAAAAGACTATAATTATTATACGTTAGGAAAAAAGCAAACTGGAAGGTGCAGAAGGGAAGACGAATTATATTGAAAAGATGCCTAAAGCCTTGCTCCTCTTTGATCATTTCCTTATTAGTTACGGAATTATACCTGCAGAAGGCAGATTGATCATTTGATTGCAGATTCTTGGGAAAAATCCTGGAATCTTTTAGTCTTTGGGAGGACTGGCGAGAAGACTTATGAAACAGGATAGATTAGAAAAGATATAAATTTGTCAGACGGCGTGCATGCCGAATGATGAATTCATCAACACGATTTTTGTTTCCTTAAAAATGCGATTAATATAATCTTTTTTTCAAGATTATTCCCAACTGTCTTTGCAGCTTTTTGAATCACATGTAGTTGTAGATAAATATTAAAAGCTCTGAACTTGTAAGTTGGGTTGTTTTACCTCTGAGCGGCACTTTTTTGCACACCATGGGCTAAATGGCCAGGTCACATGGATCCCGAAGGCTCAGAGAAGGTTGGGGGAGGGGACCCACTGGAACAGAGACAGATGGTAGCCTCCCGTCAAGGTCATCCAGCATGTTCTTTAACGTGCACAGGGTATGGCTCTCCCGCACACGGGGTCACGGCTTAACGTCCCATCCGACGGACGGCAGCCTTTCCAAGCCCATCGGTGTCCCTTACTGACCGTGGACAGGGCGGGGAATTTTTGCGGAGATAAATCTCAACGCTGACCCAGCTGGGACTCGAACCTGGGAACTACAGATTACGAGCCTGGCGCGCTACCGACTGAGCCACCCCCGCCCCAATCTGACTTGTAATGCAATGTGTCCCACAAGATACTTTTTTTTGGACTCCATTTTCGATTTTTTTCCATCAAACATTGGCCGTGCGAACGGCGAACACGAAGAAAAGTTTGATCCGATGCGAGAGACATTGGATCAGAAGTATTAAAAGAAGTAAAGTCCAATCATGTTAGCTAATTATTGATGTTGCTCATGTGAAAAGCTTCAGAAACTACATACAAGGGTAAATCATTCGCAAACTAATTTAAATAAGCGAAAAAGTGTTAAAATTTTATTTTAACACTTTTTCGCTTATTTAAATTAGGATCATTAAGAATAGAGTGTCTTCACATGATTTGGAAAATTATGTGAAGAAATAATAAAATTTCACAGAATATCTGTTGACGTAGAATTCAAGAAATAATTATTTCTTGAAATATAATTTTGGTCGTTTCACCAAAACTCTACATCCCAATGATAAAATGATTGGAGGTACATAATCCTTGCTGGTATTGGTTACATGCATATTTTGTTCAGGATTTTAATAAGCTTTATACTAATAAAAACATGGGCAAGATGAATATTTTCCTGGATAGTCGTTTATTGCGACGATTTTGCAAAATTTAGGTTAGTATGAGAGTGTTGGGTTGTTTTACCTCTGAGTGGCACTTTTTTTGCACACCATGGGCTAAATGGCCAGGTGAAAAAGGACCCCGAAGGCTCAGAGAAGGTTGGGGGAGGGGACCCACTGGAACAGCTGTTGGGAGACAGATGGTAGCCTCCCGTCAAGGCCATGCAGCGTGTTCTTTAACGTGCACAGGGTATGTCTCTCCCGCACACGGGGCCACGGCTTAACGTCCCATCCGACGGACGGTGGCCTTTCCAAGCCATCGGTGTCCCCTACTGACCGTGGGCAGGGCGGGGAATTTAGCGGAGATAAAGCTCAACGTTAACCCAGCTGGGACTCGAACCTGGGAACTACAGATTACGAGCCTGGCGCGCTACCAACTGAGCCACCCCCGCTCAGTATGACAGTGGAAAAGCTTTATACACTATAAACGCTTTCAAACTCTGTCAATTTCGCATAAGCCAAAGGAATTCCTGAAGGATAGATCTCGGCATTTGCAAGTCGAACGAGAGGCAATATCCTGTTTAGATTTGAGGAAGCAGCTGCGTCATCGTTTCTTCCTCCGAACTGCTCCGCTGATTGGCTTAGACTCGTTGCCCGTCTCCAGGGGAAGCATCGCCGCTGCCAACACGGGTTGACGTCCTTGTTTCATGCTTTTAGGGGAAGGAGCATTTGCACGTGATCGCCAAGAGGAAGGAATCCGCTTCCGCTGAGCATATATTAGACTTAATGAACCCTTGCAGAGGCCTAGTTGACAAAGAGCGGCGGCGCCGCGCTCGTTCGGATGCTCGGGCATTGTGAAACAGCTCACGAGAAGGTGAAAATAAAGATCCCTCTTCCGGTGTCAGAATCCTGAGATGGAAGAACACGTGAAGAGGTGAGAGTTTCGCTGTGGAATTCCACAGCGAAACTCTCACCTCTTCACCTCATCAGACCCTTTGGTGCAGTGAAAGAATCTGCGAACTTCTAAATAGAGTGTAGAAAAACGTTCAGAATGATGCCACATGAATAAGTAGCCAGCTGTTAAATATTTTATTGCATAGTTTAATAGTTCAATATTTCAAGAAATGCGAACGATTGAATAGCAAACCACGTCATTAATTCACCTTTCCACTTCATCTCGCTTTTCTAAAATGCGATTCATCATCATCATTCATAGTGCACATTGCTATCTTGGTTAATTTGGTCGCGTACAAAATGTTATCGTAATATAAAAGCTTTTCTGGAAACGTGAATTCGAAAGAGAAAACGTTAGAATGTCAGATGATACAAAAATAAATGAAACGGAAGAATTGTTTGTGAAAGTACAAGACAACTTACTCAGAACGAAATGTTAACTTAAAAATAAACGCTGCTTTTCTTAATGTAGGTAGTTTGGTACAGGCGTGGACTGGTAAAGGGCGGTGAGCGCTGTAGCGTTCGGGGGGGGGGGGGGGGGTCCTGACACCTCATAGGAGCAGGATATTTTTAATAATAATAATTTTTATTTTACAGAAATTCCACAGATTTGGCGAAAACTTATTTTAAGCTTTCACTACGAACTCTTAAAAGAATAAGTAGTGAAATCTTGAAAAAAAAAACAATTTTTTTATCGCAGAGCGGTGCCCCCTTTTATAGCGACGTCCCTTAAAAGAAAAGTGCCAATTCGCCCCTGGTTTGATATGAGTTGAGTCAATCGAGGAAGCCAGGTTCGACTCTCCCCTATGTTGAGATTTTCTCTTCTACTCTGCTCTATGTAAGAAAGAAGACAGATGGGATTCTAGAAGCTGTTGTTCGCGGGATGGAACATTAAGCCGTGGCTCCAGGTGTAGGAGAGTTTTAACTCGTACACATCAAATAGTGAGAAGCTTCCATTTGGCTCCTAACTAAGTTTCAGCCAACGAATAAGAACTTTGGGAGAATTTGGAGAAGAAGAGTGGAGCGTTAACGGTCGTTGTGTTGTAACGGTCGTTGTGTTGTAACGGTCGGTGAGTTGGAAAATGGACGGTGAGCTGTTCTGAGACAGTGCGCGTAAGTATCAAGAAGTAACTTGATGTGTTGTGTATACGCGGAAGGATAAAAGTGGGATCTTTTATCGTTAAGTATCAAGAAGTAACTTGATGTGTTGTGTATACACGGAAGTATAAAAGTGGGAACTTTTATGGCTAACTTCGAATGTCTACACGGACTGTCTTTTTGTTCGGCTAGTGTGTGAAAAGTTATTAGCACAGGACGAGAATTGGTTTACGAGTGAAGATCTTCTGGTGACCTGGTAAATCAAGTAAAAGGTAGTATTTAGTAAAATACACAGAGCTGATGTTGTGTGCTCACGCAGGAAGATTGATGACTTGTGCATGTTAATAGTTAATTTGTTAATAAGATACTTCATCCATATTTCCTTTGTAACAATTTACCTTGTATTGAATTTGGTTTTGAAATATAGCTTTTAATACTCACGCTCAGTGGCTATCCATATTTTTGTAATCCGCAACAATATTGAATTCTAGGCAGGTTATTAATATTGTTGCGGATTACAAAAATGGATAGCCACTGAGCGTGAGTATTAAAAGCTATATTTCAAAACCAAATTCAATACAAGGTAAATTGTTACAAAGGAAATATAGATGAAGTATCTTATTAACAAATCAACTATTAACATGCACAAGTCATCAATCTTCCTGCGTAGAGCACACAATATCAGCTCTGTGTATTTTACTAAATACTACCTTTTACTTGATTTACCAGGTCACCCGAAGATCTTCACTCGTAAACCAATTCTCGTCCTGTGCTAATAACTGTTCACACACTAGCCGAACAAAAAGACAGTCCGTGTAGACATTCGAAGTTAGCCATAAAAGTTCCCACTTTTATACTTCCGTGTATACACAACACATCAAGTTACTTCTTGATACTTAACGATAAAAGATCCCACTTTTATCCTTCCGCGTATACACAACACATCAAGTTACTTCTTGATACTTACGCGCACTGTCTCAGAACAGCTCACCGTCCATTTTCGAACTCTCCGACCGTTACAACACAACGACCGTTACAATACAAAACGACCGTTAACGCTCCACTCTTCTTCTCCAAATTCTCCCAAAGTTCTTATTCGTTGGCTGAAACTTTGCTTTCGGTTGCCAGATTCTTCTGTCGTAACACTGCCCCCTTCCTAGGTCTTGTTCGTCCCGAACAATTCTGGATTCCAAAGCTTCTTCAGTTCTTCGATGAAACATGGCCAAACGATCCACGTGAACCACCTTGCACTTTGTAGCTGGACATCGACGAATGCGATATACCACGTCTGTGTCAAAATGAAAGCGAATCTCATTATGACGTAGATTTCTTTTCTGACTGAAGCCTCGTCCACAAACATAATACGTGTAAGGCCTATAGCCCTTGTGAACACGTTTATGTCTCTGCAGGGAGAAGAATCGACTAAGAGTTTTCGTGCAAAACCTGTAAAAAGTTTTCTTCTTTGTCGAAAGTTTTCTTCTTTGGATTTTTACTTCTATCAAGAGTAACAAGGAATGAAAGTCATTAGTGACATAAAATCTAGGGAGGAGTTTCATCCTCTAGTCTGACCCTTTTGTCAGTTGACTTTCACTTAATTCAGAACTGTCGTGATGAACCTTCAGCCATACTTCACCTGAATCAATTTGATCCCCAAGGTGCTTCACAATTATAATATCAGCTCCATAATTCTTTTTAGCGCCTCGGTCCATCTCCTCCTTCCATAATCTTGTTAGAACTGCAGCTTCTAATCCGACAACCTTACCTGTTTCTCCTGTATAAGTGAAATCAGTGATGTGTCGGGCTGCTAGCAATATTTTTTCTGTTTTACCTTCACATAGCCAGCTTGCAACATCTCAAATACTCCTTGTTCTATTAACATGTTACGAAACTTGTTCAAAGCATTGCCGTTATGCAGAACCTTGCAGACACGTGATGCTTCATCTACCCTATTATCCACAATGTTCACCCACCGCATAAGTTCTCCTCCTAACTCTTCGACGAGCTCTTGCAGTTCCAAGGATCCGTTACCAAGGAAACACTGAACAGCTTCCATCACTTCCAGAGAGTTGTCAACAGAGTTTTCAAGAGGTGAATCCATGTTGCTGATAACAGCTGAACTCAAACTCTTCATTCCACGAGCTTGTGATGCTGCAACCACTTTCTTAACTAAATCAACAGCAACATCTTCTGTACTGATGAGATCAATAGCTCCTTTTCCGAATTCAACATCATAAACCAAAGCACACACTCCTTCAGCCAGCTTTTTGGACACAATTGAGCATATCATTAGAGGAACGCTATCTATGGTAGCCATCAGATCCTTGTAGCGGTAAATCTCCTTATCTGTTGGCACCAGCTCCTCTGTCTGTCCTACGATGCAGCATCCGACGTCTTCCATCATCTGCTCGATTTTATCTTTAGTGCAGTCGACTGTGAAGCCAGGGATGGATTCCAATTTGTACAGAGTATCTCCCGTCAATTGGAGAGCACGACCGGAGATCATAGGGACCTTGAGACCTAAAGCAGCAAGTGCAGGAGCCAAGACAAGACTCACTTTGTTGCCGACACCTCCTGTGCTGTTTTCATCTACCATCCGATGGCGCCACTCGGGTCTCCAGCAAAACACATGACCCGAGGAGGTCATAGTTGCTGTTTCTTCGGAATTCACTTTCTTGGAGCTCTCATTGTAATTAGCCAGGGAAACATCAGTCATGATTGCCAAATTGTTCATTCTGGAGATCAGCGACGAGTTTTGTAACATGATATTGTCCACTTTAGAGCTCTTGTAGTCGTGATAAAACTTTTCTATATCCTTATAATCTAAATGGTTATAATGTCCAAATCTGCACATTGACTGTTCAGAAAAGAAATTCAGCGTGGCTACGTTGAAATTATCTGAGGGATTCACTTCTCTCTGATCGTAACTCTGAGGCTTAGTTTCATCCAGAAAGTTAGTCTTTGAAGTACTGTCTCTGCCTGAAGCTCCTTTACTAGCATCACCTGTTACGCTTCTAAGCCATTCTTCGGAATTCCTCTTCCTTAAATCCCCACTTTCTATAAACGATTCAAGTGTGGCTATATGCTTCGGAAAAATCTCTCCGACTTCCCGGGTAACGTCGAATGGCACTTTGTTTCTATGATGAATGGACGCCTCTTCTTTACTCGGACCACTCTGCGAAACGTAAACTCTGTTTCGTTCCCCCTCATTACCACTCGTTACTCTGCCTTTGCGATAATTGTCCATGACGCATTTTGCTGAGAGCGAGGAATAGAATACCTTTCGTGTGGATCTCTCTTCAGATCGTGCCAGACTTGTATACCTAGGTATTGTGAAGTGCAAAGCGTACTGTATAGTCTCGCAGCTCTCTGATCTGTGTGATTGTTCTTCACAGTTCCTAGACATGTCACCAGCGACATAGACACTCTGCCATGCATTACCAGTAGTTGCGTGGTCAAAGGCATTATCTGCGCTATCTCTACGATTCTTGATTTCCAGTAGCAGATCCACATTTTTATATGCGTTGCCTTTCTCTTTTTCTTTTCCATGTTTACAATCTAACTTAACACTATCAAGATCATCTTTTTCACTGACAAATTCAACATTTAAACTATTGCATTGTCTATTGAGTTCGGTTTTATGATCCTTGAAGTGATCAATAAACTTACCAACTTGAGAAGCCACTTCAGCTCTCATCTCAGTATTTTGTGCGGCCATTTCGGCTTTCAAGTCACCTATTTTGTTAGCCATATCGGCTTTCAAGTCATCTTTTTGAGAAACTATCTCAGTTCTCAACTCATTATTTTGCGTTCTCAACTCATTATTTTGACTTTTAATGTCATTCATCTGTGTAGCCATATCGGCTTTCATATCTTTCATATCAGTCATCTGCGTAGCCATATCGACTTTCAAGCTATTTATCAACTTTACTAATTCATCCATACTTCTAGTTAACGGCATTCAATAAATTATCCCACTTCTGACACCAAATGTTGCGGATTACAAAAATGGATAGCCACTGAGCGTGAGTATTAAAAGCTATATTTCAAAACCTAATTCAATACAAGGTAAATTGTTACAAAGGAAATATGGATGAAGTATCTTATTAACAAATCAACTATTAACATGCACAAGTCATCAATCTTCCTGCGTAGAGCACACAATATCAGCTCTGTGTATTTTACTAAATACTACCTTTTACTTGATTTACCAGGTCACCCGAAGATCTTCACTCGTAAACCAATTCTCGTCCTGTGCTAATAACTGTTCACACACTAGCCGAACAAAAAGACAGTCCGTGTAGACATTCGAAGTTAGCCATAAAAGTTCCCACTTTTATACTTCCGTGTATACACAACACATCAAGTTACTTCTTGATACTTAACGATAAAAGATCCCACTTTTATCCTTCCGCGTATACACAACACATCAAGTTACTTCTTGATACTTACGCGCACTGTCTCAGAACAGCTCACCGTCCATTTTCGAACTCTCCGACCGTTACAACACAACGACCGTTACAATACAAAACGACCGTTAACGCTCCACTCTTCTTCTCCAAATTCTCCCAAAGTTCTTATTCGTTGGCTGAAACTTTGCTTTCGGTTGCCAGATTCTTCTGTCGTAACAATATTTTCGACCAAAAAAAGTTCGCTTTAATTTATGGTTCAAGAATAAATCTTATTTTAAGATAATAGTAATTTTTTATAATTTAAATGATTTTTATAAATAAATTAAACTTAAATTATATATTTCAGTTAAGTTTCTACGAAAGGCTATTGTATGCTGGAATAAAAATTAATTTTTGATATTATTTTTAAACGCTGAACTAATTTTCCCTCTATTTCCAACTCCCCTTTCTTAATTGCAATCCTCAGCATCCCTCTGACTTTGTCTTTCAATCCAATCTTTCTCTAAGGGACCAACCAATCATCTTCAAACTCCCTCGTGTCCGTCGGTCTGCCACAAGAGTCTATCACTGACCACTAAAGTTTGCCGATGTTAACAACACTTAACCCCCTCCAAGGACATCGGATCCCCCTCGTGCTCCTCGGCGCGACATCATTCGGTTGTGTTCACCGATCCGTTCCTCTTCCGTGCCGACGGACACGAGAATGCTTCGACTACCGATAGGAATTTTCAGCTTCCAATCCCTCTACACCGCTGGTGATATCACAAATACATTTTCATTAGTCACGGACAAGTGAGCAACTTCGTGATTTGATTTCTGTTCTGTTAGACTCTCTACAGCAATGTTTTAAGGTGAAGATCACTTGTAAGGTTCTACTCGTATCGCCTTCATTCATTTGATTGATTATAAAACATTCTAGATTTGATTTCTAAAGATCTATTTAATTTCTTTTATTTAATATGATGCGTAGCAGATTAAGGAATCTTAAGGCCCCAGGCCCAAAAGTTTCGAGATGCACCCAACTGTTCCCTGGACAGGGAGGGTGAGGGATATGTTCAATCTAGAAAAATATTTGCGACTTACCAATGGGAAAAATTTATGCAGCAGGTTAAACAATTTTATTACAAAAATTCACAAATTAAATTTTTAATATGTTCTATAAACTTGCACATAACGAAAAGGAGAAAAAATAATTATAAAAAATATATCTTCTGTTTAAAAAATGAAATAAACTCGACATATTCAATATCTACTAATATATCAGCACCTTGAAGTCGATTCAAATTTTTAGAGGAAAGATTGTCTTGAGCCGAGCGAGATACGAACCCACGGCCTCCGAATAACATGTCAGGTGATTTGGACCACTGAGCCACCGGCTGCCGATCAAGATCTTCTCTAATTAACGCTCTGAACATTTCTATTATGTCTCATATAGGAGCTACTCAGGCAATGAATCGACTTCAAAGTGCTGATTTATTAGTAGATATTGAATATGTTTATCGCATTATTTATCACTAGCATACTTGTAAGACATGCTTTCTATCTATATGGCAAATGGAAAGCCGCTTGTGTCTCGATTGCCTGAATAGCGCCTATAATGAGACATAATAGAAATGTTCATAGCATTAATTAGAGGAAAGCTTGATGTGCTGCCGGTAGCTCAGTGGTTCAGAGCACCTGACATTTTAGGAGGTCGTGGGTTTGTATCCCACCCGGCTCAAGAAAATTTGAATCGACTTCAAAGTGCTGATTTATTAGTAGATATCTTCTGTTTATAGGGGTATTTACAAAAATCACATATTTCGTATTAGCTAAGTAAAAACATGATATGTAAGTAAAGTAGATTATTATACTGATTGTTAAATATTTTACTAAAGAGAAAAAAAACGACTTTTGACTATTTTATTTGCGGCGTCCCTCATGAGTGTCGAGGTCCCGGGCAAGTTCCCTCATGCCCCTGTTCGCCAATCCTCCGCTGCTTATGATGCATTGCTCAAAATGAATTCATCGGTTGTCGTGTTTGCATCATCATAAGTAGAATGATAGAAAAATATATTTCTTATTTGTTGTTGCCAAAAAACGAAAAAAATAAAGGCAAGGAAATGCGAATGTAACGAAATGTCTCCCCGCCCTGCCCACGGTCAGTAGGGGACACCGATGGGCTTGGAAAGGCCGCCGTCCGTCGGATGGGACGTTAAGCCGTGGCTCCGTGTGCGGGAGAGCCATACCCTGTGCACATTAAAGAACACGCTGGATGGTCTTGACGGGAGGCTACCATCTGTCTCCCAACAGCTGTTTCAGTGGGTCCCCTCCTCCAACATTCTCTGAGCCTTCGGGGTTCATATGACCTGGCCATTTAGCCCATGGTGTGCAAAAAAGTGCCGTTCAGAGGTAAAACAACCCAACCTTAACGAAATGTCTGTGATTTGTGGTACTGTATTCTGTGATCGGGTTCAGTAATAGATTCGTGCACTTGAAAGCTCAGACTGATGTAATGAATTTGAGAAGTTCATCACAGGAAATGATCTAAAGAATACATAAGAAAAAAAACTCTTTATGAGTGGGTTGTTTTACCTCTGAGCGGCACTTTTTTGCACACCATGGGCTTAATGGCCAGGTCACGTGGACACCGAAGGCTCAGAGAAGGTTGGGGGAGGGGACCCACTGGAACAGTTGTTGGGAGACAGATGGTAGCCTCCCGTCAAGGCCATCCAGCGTGTTCTTTAACGTGCACAGGGTATGTCTCTCCCGCACACGGGGCCACGGCTTAACGTCCCATCCGACGGACGGCGGCCTTTCCAAGCCCATCGGTGTCCCCTACTGACCGTGGGCAGGGCGGGGAATTTTGCGGAGATAAATCGCAACCCTGACTCAGCTGGGAACTACAGATTACCTGCCTGGCGCGCTACCAACTCTTTATAACAGTCAAATATTTATTTTAGGTGTTGTGTGACTATAAATAATAAAAATAAAATATTCCCTCAAGCAGGTGCTTGTCACAGAGGTCTGACAGGAGCCTGCCAGTCTAATACGCCATAGTAGAAAGTGATATTCTTATGTACGTAGCCCATAAAATATTAAAAAAACAATTAATACCTTATTTGCATAGTCCAAATAGAACCTGCTAGAGTGGTTAACTCGCTGCTCATTGCAAAAGAGCTTAGAACTCATAAAATATATTGAATCTGACTCCTTTCTTCCAATTCTTTGGACGAAACGTTTTAGGTGCATAACATAACTATTTTGCCAATTCTTGATAATCATTAAAATGAATATTTTTATTTCTCAATCAAGACGTTTTTTCGATTCTTAAAAATATAATTTTTTTCTCAATTATTTACTCACTGGAAATGAGTTTTTGCTTCTAAGTGGAGAATTTTTCCTTCAGCTATTTTTCTAGTGGCTCTTTGCTAGGTTTAGATTAGCCAACCCTATGCTAGAATACAAATGGTTTTTTGCAGTTTAATAATTTTAGCTAACTACTTTTGAAGCTATTTGAAGCGTATCATACAGGGTGATTCAAAGGGTCTTAGACAAACTGTAAAGGTAGGTCAGGAATACAAAAACAAACCATTTTTACATAGGAACATATAGCAAACGCCACCTGAGTGTGCTGGAGGGCGTTATTTGCCAGAAATTGAGTTGGGCAGCGCGAGTCATCATCATTCGAGTCGTTGACGTTGCTGGAGTAGGATGCATCGTTACAGTAATACTGAGATGGCAGATATGCACTTAGCTTATGGGGCAGCGAATGGAAACGGGCGAGCCGCGGTGCGATTGTATCGTGAGAGTTTCCCAAACAGATGCATGGACCATCATGAAACGTTTGCACCACAGATTGTGTGAAACTGGATCCTTCGAAGTAAACAGCAATTGTGGTCGGGACCAAACGATGCGCACACTTGTCATGGAAGAAGAGGTCTTACATGAAATTGAACACAATCCAAGTACAAGTACACGAGCTATTTCGCATCACATTCGTGTACCTCAACTCAGCGTGTAGCGAGTATTACACGATGAGTGGTTACACCCTTTTCACATGCAGCGGGTCCAGTCATTGGAAGAAGGAGATGACCACCCGCGTCTGAAATTTGCACTTTGGGTTTTGCAAAAATGTGTCTCACAGCCGGAATTTCCAGCGTGAATGAAGTTACCTTCTCACGTGAGGGTGTTGTTAATGTTCATTAATTGCATGTGTGGGCACATGACAACCCACAAGCTACACGCCCCCGTGCTGTGCAACACCGGTTCACCATAAATGTTTGGGCGGGCATTGTTGGAGACTGCTTGGGCCATACCTTCTTCCATTACGACTAGACCGAATTAGTTATTGATATTCCTGGAGGAGGTCTTGCCGAACTACTGCATGATGTTCCTGTATTCGATTGATTTCTTCCCCTGGGGTTACCTCAAAGGCCTTGTGTACGAAACTCCCGTAGCCTCTGACGTTGACCTCGTTGTAAGAGTCGTTGAGGCAGCAGCACGTGTCCGCGAGAGGCCTTACATTTTTTAACACTTTCGCCGATCCATGTGTCGACGTTGCGAGGCATGCATTGCTGCGGATGGAAAGAACTTTGAGCACTTCCTCTGAAATTGTAAACGTGATGTCTAATAAACATGTTGTTATACCTTGTATTCTTTTATTTTTGATTCTTCCTGTACCTCTAGCACACTCGGGTGGCGTTTGCGGCTATATGTTCCTATGTAAAAATGGTTTGTTTTTGTATTCCTGACCTACCTTTACAGTTTGTCTAAGAACTTTTGAATCACCCTGTATAGTTAGTATCATCAAGTTGAAGGCAATTTTTTTTTGTGGTTGGAAGCTTATCTTTACGCATTGGCAATCATTTTTCAGCAGTGTAGAATTTGAAGCGGCGTTCCTTAAATTTCAGACAGTTTTGAGATAAATAATTTTTTTATTAAGATAGATGAAAAAAAAATAATGATGAAGAATTAGTATGGAAGATAAATTGTTTTCATGCCTGGGTTGTCTATTTTTTAAATCCTTTTCACTCTTTGTACCTCTCCATGAAATAAAGCACTTGAAGAACATTTCTTGTGAAAAATATTGATTTTATCTTTTACCAAAATATAATTTAATAATAAAAGTATAGAATCATCTACTTGAAAGCTTTCAGTGCCAGTTGGGCTGCTTGTTAGCAGAAAAAGCTGCTTCTATTTTGAGTCCAAAGCGCCGAAGTGATGTTCCACATCGCTGTCGTAAGCCCTCTAGAGGAGCGACTCTTCAGCTGCCTTCGAGCATCAGTGTTGTACTCGTGCTAGTTGGACAGAGATAGAAGCCCCAGTTCGAGCTGAAAGAGCTCTACCGGAGCAGAGAATTGAATTGCGTGCCACCTGTTTCTCTGCTCTCCGAGTTCTCCATCAACGAACAACAACCTTTATTGGTCTGACCTCGAGGTCGGGAGAAGTCCACGAAAACGCCTCGACAAGTACGCGACCGCGTTGCTATGACAACATCAGGCGTGCAGAGGTTTGAGGCGTCCTGCCGCGAGATATTCGTAGCCAGAAGTCATCTAGTGATCCCAAACCGCATCACTCTTTCACGGCCGATTATGACGGTGAATGTCCAGCAGAGATGATGACAAGGCCAGATGGATCTCGGCTCACGCTCCACAAAGCGGGAGTACTTCTGGGCAAACAGCATTTTCTATAAAGCTGCGAGGCGTCAACCTCTGGCATTTGATGAATGAGCATGACATATTGTATTTAGGCATGTGGCATACACGACTCATTCGGCTTCAATAATCGAATTTATTGGAAACTTGTGATCGAAAGGTGACTAAATAAATGACACGAATCCGATAGTATTTGGGGCGGGGGTGGCTCAGTCGGTAGCGCGCCTGGCTCGTAATCTGTAGTTCCTAGGTTCGAGTCCCAACTGGGTCAGCGTTGAGATTTATCTCCGCAAAATTCCCTGCTCACGGTCAGTAGGGGACACCGATGGGCTTGGAAAGGCCACCGTCCGTCGGATGGGACGTTAAGCCGTGGCCCCGTGTGTGGGAGAGCCATACCCTGTGCACGTTAAAGAACACGCTGGATGGCCTTGACGGGAGGCTACAATCTGTCTCCCAACAGCTGTTCCAGTGGGTCCCCTCCCCCAACCTTCTCTGAGCCTTCGGGGTCCATGTGACCTGGCCATTTAGCCCATGGTGTGCAAAAAAGTGCCGCTCAGAGGTAAAACAACCAAACCGATAGTATTTGTTTTAAATGGTGTACTAAAAAATGAATCTCTGAAAACTCGGGCAATTAATCCAAATCCAAAAAGTAATTCATTTGGAAGATCTTTCAATATACCCCGTTATTTTAATATTCTGCTTGTGTAAATGATCTTAAAATTTATTATCACGATAACTCATAAAATTTAAATTTGATCAAATTTAAAATTATATCTATTTTCTAAAGCTATTTGAAGTTTATTAAAATTGGTCATTCCTTGTCATCATCTCTGCTGGACATTCACCGTCATAATCGGCCGTGAAAGAGTGATGCGGTTTGGGATCACTAGATGATTTCTGGCTACGAATATCCCGCGGCAGGACGCCTCAAACCTCTGCACGCCTGATGTTGTCATAGCAACGCGGTAAGCGTTGGTATGTTTTATAATTGAACGTAACTTATTTTGCTGCTAAAGAATGTGATAAAATTCGCATGAATCCTTTAAAATGGGTCAAGTCTCTAACAGGGTTGAGGAAGGGACACATTAATCAGCTTAACAGAGCATGGTTAGAGAAGAGGACTGAAAAACTGTTCAGGAAGAAGGAGAATTCTCTCGTGAAACTAATCTGCGTTTGCTTTCAACAGATACACTGAAACTGTTCGAGAGTGGGGTTCAGTTGTTTTATCTCTGAGAGGAACTTTTTTGCACACAACGGGCTAATGGCCAGGTCATAAGGACACCGAGGGCTCAGAGAAGCTTGGGGGGGGGGGGACCCATTGGACAGTTGCTGGGAGACAGATGGTATCCTCCTATCAAGACCATCCAGCGTGTTCTTTAACGTGCACAGGGTATGGCTCTTCAGAACCACAGCTTAACGCTTCCTAAGACGAACGGCGGCCTTTCCAAGCCCATCTGTGTCCCCTATACACCGATGAGAGGGAGGGGAGCTTTGCGGAGATCAATCTCAACGCTGGCCCAGGTGGGACTCTAAGCAATGCATATAAACACCAAGATAAAAAGATTCAACAAGTATAAAGCATAAAAACAACAATGTGTGTATAGGACCCATAGAATAAATACGTCAAATTATCAAAAAATTAGCTTTTAAGAGACTGGTGGAAGACTCTCGTGAAGGCCATCCAACGTATTCTTTAACGTTCACAAAGTATAGCTCTCCTGCTCACAGTGTTTACGGCTTAACGGTGCATCTGACTGACTGTGTCCATCGTTGAAGTGGGGATGAAAAAAATTACAAATCGATTAAGATAATATGTTTTTTTTATATTCTGCCATGTCTTTTTTTTTCAACCCTGCTGAGGAGTGGTCAACGTCACAGGGTCTTGGTGCTGACCACTTATACCTACTGGACTGGACTTGTTTATGGATTTGAGCTTGATTGTGGATCCTGGACTTGCTGCACTGGTAGGCCTCTGTTGAGGGAGAAACTGCCGCTATGTTTTCTGTTTGCTTCTGGGTTGCCAGCCCTAAGTGAACAGAGGCATGGGATACCTTATAACAGCTGGTGGATAATCCTAATCAGAGGCCATCGCGGGTACCTGAACCTTACTTAGCTAGTTGGGCATCGTCAGGCCTAAACTGGAGTAATGTGTCTCAGGCAGACCATATGGTTCTTGAAAAAGTCCACTTGAAAAGGTGGTGCCTGAAGTTCCTACCAGCATCGGTGACTTCAGCCTTTAGCGGAGGAGGAACAGGTCTTTGCCCCATGCCTACGATCAGGGGGCTGTTTGATATTGTTGGCCCTACCAATCTCAATAAACCTAATTTCTTTAAAAATCCTATTAATCATTTTCTCTCTGCAGGAACGTGGAACGTGAGGACATTACATAGAGATTATTCTCTTGATGTCCTCATGCAGGAATTCCAGCGCTATAACCTAGATATTCTAGGCTTGCAAGAGACCAGATGGACAGGTAAAGGTGAGATACTTAAAAATAACTTTAAATTTCTCTTTACAGGGAGGGAGGATGGAAAGCATCACCAAGGCGTGGGTCTGCTGCTCAGCAGACATGCTAGTGATGCTCTTCTAGGATATGAGTGCATTAATGAAAGATTTCCTACAGCAAAATTTCAGACAAGCATTAAAGACTTGAATGTTATCTGCTGTTATGCCCCCACTGAGGATTCTGATGAGGATGAGAAGGATAGGTTTTACAGACAACTTCAGGATATTTTGAATTCTGTCAAGAAAGGAGATATTATCCTTGTTCTTGGTGACTTCAATGCCAAAGTTGGTACCGACTCTGACCTTTGGGGAGGAGTAATAGGCCCTTTTGGTATTGGTAGCTGCAATGGCAATGGGCAACGTCTCCTACAGGTAAGTAAACTAAATGGTTTCAGAATAACTAACACATATTACAAACACCGCGACATACATAAACACACATGGGTTTCACCTGATGGGTTGCATAAGAATATGATTGATTATATATTAATTAACAGCAAATGGGCTGGTTCTGTTAGAAATACCAGGTCATATAGGGGAACTGAAATTGGATCTGACCATTACCTTGTTAAAAGTGTCTTGCAACTTAAACTTAAAAAGTGTTGTGCTAGGGTTAAAAAATTTACCTTCAATACTGAAGCTCTGAAAGACCCAGCTATAGCTAAAGCTTACCATGATAGGTTACTTAGTCATTATGACAGTCATGTTTGCTTACTACATTTTGTCATGGTTTGCTTAAGTTGAGGAAGAATGGGGCCGTTTTAAACAGGCTTTTTTGGAAACTAACAGTACTCTTTTAGGAAAAAAGGAGGAGGATGCAGAATTATTTGACTGATAAGGCACTTGAGCTTATTTCAGAAAGAAAGAACTGCAGGAATGTCCTTAATCAATAACCTACTAGTCCTAATAGAAAGGATTACAGAGAGTTTAATAAACGTGTAAAGGATCAGTTAGCTACTGATATGAATCTTTGGCTTGATGGCTTGGCTGATAAAGCCGAGGAATCAGTTAGACAGCACAACAGCAGAGAGTTGTACCAGATAGTTAATGTTTTGTGTGGTAGAAAACGGACAGGTATACAGGGATTGAAGGATAAACAAGGTAAGGTTATAGAAGGTGAGGATTCTGTCATGGCTAGGTGGGCTGAGCATTTCAGTGATGTTCTAAACAATGTGGTTAGTTCTACTCCCATTGTTTGCAATGATGATAGATGTATTGGTGGCTTTAATGTTGGCTCTATAATACAATCTGAAGTTATTTTGGCTCTTTCTAAACTTGAAGTTCATAAATACCCAGGGGTAGATGAAATTACTAAAGAAATGCTTAGAGCTGGGAATACCTCGGTTACCACTTGGATGACTGAAATTTTGAATATCTTTTAGGATAAAGGCATGGTTCCTAAAGATTTTACCAGAGCTATTATTATCATCCCTATTTTCAAAAAAGGTGATTGCAGTTCTTGTGATAACTATAGGGGTATCAGCCTACTCTCTGTTCCAGGTAAAGTTCTTTGCATGATTGTGCTTAATAGAATTAAGAATCTGGTTGACAGTCAATTGCGTGATGAGCAATGTGGATTCAGAAGTGGTAGGGGATGTGTGGATCAGATATTTTCTCTTAGGCAGATTCTTGAGAAATGTTTAGAGTTTCAGAAACCTTTGGTTGCTAGCTTTGTTGATTTCAAAAAGGCTTTCGACTCTGTTGATCGTCATAATTTGTGGTTGATTGTGAGATCATATGGTATACCAGACAAGTTAGTTAACATAATGAAAGCTCTCTATAATAACACTGAGTCGTGTGTGAGAGTTGGTAAGGCTTGTAACAATTGGTTTAGCATTACTTCTGGTGTTCGACAAGGGTGCATTTTGTCTCCTTTTCTCTTTACTTTGGTTATTGATTAAGTTATGCGAAATTCATTGCAAGGGAAAGATTTTGGCCTTAAATGGGCTAGAGATGCTAAATTCTCTGATTTAGATTATGCTGATGATTTAGCCCTTTCGGCAAATGATGTTGATGAAATGAACTCTTTCATTCGAGCTGTTCATGAGACTGGTAGTAGAGTAGGTTTAGTTATAAACAGAGAGAAAACTAAAGTGATGAAAATTGGTCAGGCAGGCTCTGATTCAATTATTCTGAATGGTTGCAGTCTTGAGCAGGGTTGGGTTGAGTTGTTTTACCTCTGAGCAGCACTTTTTTGCACACCATGGTCTAAATGGGCAGGTCACATGGACCCCAAAGGCTCAGAGAAGGTTGGGGGAAGGGACCCACTGGAACAGCTGTTGGGAGACAGATGGTAGCCTCCCGTCCAGGCCATCCAGCGTGTTCTTTAACGTGCACAGGGTATGGCTCTACCGCACACGGGCCCACGGATTAATATCCCATCCGACGGACGGCGGCCTTTCCAAGCCCATCGGTGTCCCCTACTGACCGTGGGCAGGGCGGAGAATTTTGCGGAGATAAATCTCAACGCTGACCCAGCTGGGACTCGAACCTGGGAACTACAGATTACGAGCCAGGCGAGCTACCGACTGAGCCACCCCCGCCCCAAATACTATCGGATTCGTGTCATTTATTTAGTCTGGTAGTAGAGTTGGTTTGGTTATAAACAGAGAGAAAACTAAATAATGAAAATTGGTCAGGCAGGTTGTGATTCAGTTAATCTGAATAATTGCAGTCTTGAGCAGGTGTCACAGTTTAATTACCTTGGGAGCTATATAACAGATACTGGTGATATGCGGCATGAGATTAACAGACGAATAGGGATTGCTGCCGGGACTTTTAGGAATCTATGGAGATTGTGGAGAAATAGACGTATACACCTAAAGACTAAAATTAGACTGTATAATAGTTTGGTTCTTTCTAGTTTATGGTAGTGAAACTTGGACGCTGTGTAAACAAGATAACAAGAAACTAGGTGCTTTTGATTCTATATGATTACGCAGTATCTTGGGTATTAGGTGGTTTAACTTTGTAACTAATGATGAGGTTAGGCAAAGGAGTTTGCAACCTCCTTTAAGCAGCATATTGTGCAGAGAGAGACTTCGCTGGTTTGGCCATGTTGCCCGTATGGATAATTATAGATTGGCGAATAAGGTTATGAACAGTGTGCCTAGAGGTTTCAGAAGGAGCGGGAGACCTAGGATGCGGTGGGCAGACAATGTCAAACAGGACCTTGTTAGAATTGGTGTGCAGTGGCCGGATGCAGCAGATGTAGCTCAGGACAGATATGCTTGGAGAATTAAACTGCACGGTCTGGTTGGACCTCCGTAGCCCATGACTGCTTGAGGATGATGATGATGATGATTATGAACAGTGAATATATTAGTATATTTAATTTATAGACAAAAATGATAAATTAGATAATCTTAACTCATTTTAATATAGTGGAAAAATGGTTCACATCGCTAATATTGTTTAGGAAAATTCCTTAGAAAATTCCTTATTTAAAATTTATTATTCCTTATTTAAAATTAATTCCGTTTTAGAAAATTCCTTATTTAAGTAGATATACTTAAATTGAAAGGCACTTTATTAATTTCTAATGTTTCAAATATAGGGATTAGAAATCTTTGGTACAAGACAGTAAAAGTGTTTATGTATATTTTTATTTTTTACAGCTGAAGTTTCATACCTTAGATCACTAAACTTGCTTTTCGTATCATGTAATTCTTTTACAGTTGCACTGAAATGTCAAAGTAGAAAAAAATGCATTTTCAAAATATATAAATGTAACGATAATAAAACTTATGCTTTGCACTTCTTGACCATTTTATTAGGATTAATCAAATGTATAGAGAAGTTTCTCGATTTTCAACAATATTCATTCGGAATTTAAAATTATGGAAGTTGCAATATTTAACAGCAGCTATGCCAGTCTTAAGAATCCTTTCAAAATGAATGAATATTCAAATAAATATCATATATATTTATTGTTATATAGAAATAATTTTCTTATTCCTAACTGTACTGTTTATATGATTAACTTTATATGTATTATGCACAATATGTCTAAAAAATAATGACATGAAATTTTTTAGCATTTTTTTTCGATTCAAGTTTAATAATTCACAAGGAATTTGTTCCATATAATACATATAATACACCATAAATGACCAATTTCAAGTATAAGTGATGACTCTCACAGAATTCAGACTTTCATGAAAAGAAAACCTGCTTTTGTTGCAGGACAATGCATCTGGGTATTCCCGTTAATTTCAGAAGATTTTTTTCTCGAAAAGGGGGTTACTCCCCTCCATTCGTCAGATTTGGCTCGGGCAGCCTTCTTTCTCTTTCCGAAGTTAAAAATGAAAGAGAAAGGATTTCGATACCATCCAAATCATGGCTTTGGATGGTATCGAAATCCTTTCTCTTTCATTCAATGAACGAATGAATCGTTTCGTGAGTAAACATTTACCTTAGAAGTTAATTATAACTTAAATAATAAGTATTTAATAATAATAACCCCATTCACCCGAAATGAATCGTTTCTTATAACTAGCAGGTTTCTGATAACTGAAATTAGTTATAGATATTTCGAATCGTTTCTTATAACTAGCAGATTAAGCCCGGCCAAATCATGCAAAAGATTGTGACCGATCATCCCAAGGAATTCCAATAAGGATTTAAACGATTAAAAGAGATCTCTCTTTTAATCGTTGAAAGCATGTTTTGCAATATTGGAAGCAAAACAAAAGTTGATGTAACATGTATATAGAGTCCCACTTTTCAAAATAAATTATTTTTCTGAACATTTACTTTCTTTTTAGAATTTTTATCTCCTTACTTTTCTGGTGCACTGTGTATATATACATAACTTTTAAAAAACCTTTTATTATATTAATTGGTTTGCAATAATACTTATTATTTAAGTTATAATTAACTTCTAAGGTAAATGTTTACTCACATTGCTGCTGTTTAATATTCAAACTTTTGCAACGTTTTAAAAACTGAACGAATGTTGTTGGAAAATCATTCCTTATTAGCATAGATTGGATCAATAAAGATAACTTGTGAAACTTGTGCTAATAAGTCCTAATAAAACTGCTAATAAGTCCTAATAAAGTGATCACTAAGTGTTCATTTCAAGAATACGTTTTTTAAAGATCAAAGAAACGGGGATGGAGGAAGCGAAATCAGAACAGTGTTCTCATTTCCCTACCTTCATCATCGTTTCATGGATTGCAGTTCGTGCAGTGCAGTTCAATCTAGAATCTTCCCAAAAACCCTTCTCTCTCCTCCTAAACATTTCTTCTAGATCCTTGAATGGTTAACTGAGCCTTCAAATCCTTTCTTTCTCCAGATTGAACTGATTTATCTCCAATGGCTTCTCTCTAACGGTGGATGAATTAGGTTTCTGATAACTCATCCACCTGTAAGGTACATCGATAGGCTTGGAAAGGCTGCCATCCGTCGTATGGGACGCTAAGCCGTGTCTCCGTGTACGGGAGAGCCATATTCCTTGACTGAACCTTGACTACCTCTGTCTACAGCTGTCCAGTGTATCCCCTCCCCCAACCTTCTCTTAGTCCTCGGGGTCTTTATATCTGGGCATTTAGCCCATTCTGTGCAAAATAGTGCTTCTCAGAGGTAAAATATCCCAACGCAACCCGTTTCTTGTAACTAGCAGATTAAGCCCGGTTGAAACGGGTTATTAGTTTTGGGACTGATCAAGCTTTGCAGTCAATATTTAAGGAAATAAATTACTTTTTCATTGCTTTTATAAAACTTTATTTAAAATATCTAATCTTCTAAATCTAGTATCACATTATCATCACGCAGAAGTTCTCTAATCACAATATTCTGCGTGAATACTCTGTGATCATTTATAAGTGTCCCTTGATTATATTTGTTTTTCTGCCTAACAGCTATTTAGGGAAAATATAAAAGATAGTCCTGGAATAAGACATTCTACCGAATATTTATATTTGTGTTTTATGAGTACCATAATGAGAATTTATGTGCAAAATTTGAGGTCGATAGAATTAAAAAGGGCTGAGATACAGACGGTTACAGAGTTAATGACCAAAATATAGAATAAGCGTTTTAGTGGTTTGAGTTTCTTGGGTGTTACTCTTCATGGTTTAGGTAAATATTTAATGATATTTTAGGCTCATATAATTGAGTTTTCCGGATTATCCAATATCATTTTATTTCGAGTTTATATCTGTATTAAAGTAAAATTATAATTCGATTTAGAGTTAAAACAACCGAAGATATTTCGGTTGGAACGAACGTCATTTGACGTATACAGGAAGTGACGAACTGCTCTCGAGCTAATTATAAATGTCAGAAATTTGTAACAGATTTGTAATCAACTTAATTTGGAAATTTTGCTTCTCGCAGTCGACCTAATGAGGAGAGAAAAGGATTTAGGAAAGATTAGCCGCAAACAGGGAAAAAAACTCCCATGACATTGCAAATTAGTTGGCTCTGAGAGCGCTCGCTCCTGGATACATTTTCTCCCAATGTCTGCTCATAAACAAGAAGAAAAAGAAAAGCCGAAGGAGAAAAATATTCCGAATTGGTGGTTTTGTACTGGAGAATCCTCTGCGCTTCTCGAGTAGCTAGTCAGCTGACTGCAGCAACTAATTAATATTTATAGGAGGAGGCTAATCTGCAAATCCCTTTGTTCCCGTCGCAAGATGTCGGCTTACCCTTTCCGCTGTCTAATGAACGACGGACTGAATGAGTTAAGAGAAGATGCGGCTGGCTCCAGTCTTCCATTGAAGGAAGCTGCGGACAGCGGCGGAAGAGGCGCTCTTTGTTCTAAATCCTGGTTTAAAAATTGGTGTCGGCACAATGAAAAGATAGGAAGGAATAAACTCGTGGAGAGAAAAGAATTTTAAAATTTCTTTGTTCGTCTGCAAATGGAGCATGATTTCGCTAAAACAAAATCATTTCGCGTCGTAATTGAAGTATGTATGAAAATAAATCTGAAGGCTTTACAAGAGAAATCGTCTCATTTTATCGACCTCTTCAATTCAGATTTTTTACTTGCTGGATGAGTTGCGCGATGCTTAGCACATGTGAAAAAAATTAGGCTTCTTTGATGACTGGCTATAAAACTTTGAGTTCTGGAAAAGGTTTTCTCTTGGAAAGCAAACGGAGGAAACAGACGGACAAGTACCTTAAAGAAGACAAAAACCACTTCATAGAAATCGGTCTTGTGCGTCATATGAAGGATTCCGTCAGACATATGTTTTGTTCTGAAATATTCAAACTGAAATCGTTCCGTATCTCTCTTTTTACTCACTTGAGACTGAGTTATTTCTTCATGTGAACTTAGAAGTGGATAAAACACGAAATCATCTGCATTTAGAGGTCGTCGGTACTTTTTCATTTTCGTCACTTTTATTACTTTCATCAATATCGTCAGCATCTTCCTCAACAAATGGAAAGTATTTTTTATAATGGAAAGTATTTTAGTTTTATCGTTTACTTACTGCTGTCGCTATAGTTTTAAGAAATATTTCTATCTGGAAATAATTCTTTCTATTCTTGTTTGTTTTGTTTGCTCTGAATTTATGCATTCCTTTGAATTTAAACAAATAAATAAAATTAAAAAATGCTGGCTTTTCATTTTAATGTGCCTTGATCAGTTTTAAATAAATAGTAGACACTAATGTCTACTATACATAATAATAACAGGGATTGCCTCTTGCGTTATCGTTCCAGGACTGTAACCTGATATTCTCAGCGTCGAATTCCTACTGTCGTCTGCATTGAGATTTCCTGCATCGCTTGAATTGAATTGATTGGATTTGGAAAGGCAGCCGTTCATCGGATGACACAATAAGCCATGGCTCTGTGTGTAAGGGAGCTTATCCAGTGCATACTGGATAGTTTTGATGCAAGATTTACATCTGCTTCCTAATATTTCCATAGTGATGTTTTCCCCTCTTACAATATTTGAGCACTTGGGGTCCTTGTGACATGTTGTTATTGAGCCTATCAAATGCGAAAAAAGTGTTGTTTAGAGAATCCCCCCCCCCACAAAACTCATCGTCTCAAATTCACAGCACTATATTTCAGTAATAAAAGTCTCTATTTAACTGTATAGGATCCTATAATATTATTTCAGTAGGTTTGACATATTTATTTAAGCAATGCAGTAACCGAAGTAGTGGTTCTAAGATGCTATCCAGCGAAATAGTGGCTTTTATTATTCAAATATACTTTTGATATTTCCGAAATCTAACAATCATTGCATTTTAGAATCTTAAAATGCAATGAATTGCATACAGGGAACAGTACGTTAAGCGAGGCTCTCTGTAATTTCCGATATTTAAAGATTAAAATTGGAATGCCATCTCTTTTTTGGAAGGGAAATTATCGGTAGTAAACAACACGACCCACTGTATGTGACAAGCAGTGATTTCTCTCTTTTAGCTTTCCATTTATCTTGTGTCTTTTCGTATTCACCAAATGTCAACTCGAATGAAAAGTTATCTTCAAGGGAGACGAATTCAACACGCTTCTTCTGGTTGTTCCATCACATGGGAGTTACGCAAGGAATGCAAGGCAGTGCTAATGTGCAATCTCGGTAAATGGAAAACTACGCTTCAGGCAACGATCAAGCAAAAAAAAAATAGATAGTTATATGCAGCAAACACGAAAATAAAAAAAACATTCTCAGATCTCTTGGTTTTTAGACTTTAAAAGGGCTCTTTTTTCAGACGAAGAGCTTCGGAGTGAGATTACATTTGAACTCAAATCTACGGTTCTCTTATTTTACGTCAAAGTGCAAAAATTGCACAAGAATTTTTTTTAGGGCCCGTTATTTGCAGTTGGTGCAATTAGCTAAAGTTGTGTAAATAGAAAAAACGACTGTTGAGAAAGTGCCTTTTTTATTTTTACATCGATATATGAGTTCTGTAAGAATTCTTTTTATTCCTGAAAGGAAAGTTCTTACTCTTTGCTGCAGGTAATGGATATAATTAAGGGTAAGCTTTTAATTATTCCTGTTTTAACCACTTATGTAATGGTTCGTTTCGTTTTTCTATTAATAAATAATTCTGAAATTTAATCTCTACCTCTGAACTGTTTTCTTTAACAATTCATTCTCGGCAATTTATTTTGTTGTGACGACTCAAGATCAATACTTCCAACACGGCAGTCAAAATATCTCGATGATTATATATCAAATGCTTGTTTCTTCCCCTCGATCTATTTCTCCAGGCGATTGAAGAAACAAATAGTGGATATACAATTTATTTCTACAGGTTAATGTATATACAATACCTTCTTACCTAACAAGTTTCTCTCGGCGATCGTATATCCAATACTTATTTTCTCCCGATCCATTTCTCTTGGTGATAGTATAGCCAATACTTTTTTTTCTCATAGTGATTGAAAAATTCCCTCAGTGATCGGAAAATAGTTATTGGTTATACAATCAAGTTCGTTCGGTTACTGTATATCCAATACTTGCTTTTCCGATCCATTTCTTTCTATGCTCGTATATCCAATACTTGCTTTTCCGATCCATTTCTCTCTATGCTCGTATATCCAATACTTGCTTTTCCGATCCATTTCTCTCTATGCTCATATATCCAATACTTGCTTTTTCGATTCATTTCTTTCTATGCTCGTATATCCAATACTTGCTTTTCCGATCCATTTTTCTCTATGCTCGTATATCCAATACTTGTTTTTCCCCTGATCCATTTACCTCAGTGATCGGGAAAATAAGCATTGGTTATACAATCTTTTTTCCTCAGTGATCGTATATCCAATCCGCGTTTATTCCTCAATCCATTTACCTCAGTGATCGGGAAAGTAAGTATTGGTTATATAATCCATTTCTCTTGGTGACTGCAGATTCAATACTTGTTTTACCTGCAGTATATTTCCTTCAGTGATCGTATATCCAATACTCGTTTTTTCCCACAGTCCGTTTCTCATGGTGATTTTATATCTAATACTTGCGCTCCTACTCCATTTCTTTTGTAATCATATTAACTTTGAAATTGATATAAACCCTTAAGTGGTATATTATCTACTAGCTGCTTTTTTCAACTACGTTTTCGCTTTCATTTAGCAATATTTAATTGCTTTGCTAAGCATAAGACATCTGGATACGATTTTTTCACTAATTGGCTACAACAAATCTAATCGACTGACAGTATGCTTCACGGCATCTGTTAAGCCTCAGAAAGATACCATTAAGTGGTGCTGTCAATTCAGTTCTAGCAATAAGCGCATTTCAAGCCTTATGCATGTGTGCTCAGATTTTGTAATAAGAAAAAATACAATCTGGATGCCAAAACGTAAACAGCTTTGGAAAGTCCAAAAATTTTAAAGGAAAACATTGTCTTGAACCGGGTGGTATATGAACCCAATACCTCCTGATAACATATCAGGTGCTCTGAGCTACTGTCGCCGATCAAGATTTACTCTAATTGATGTTAATAACTGTCTACCTACAGTATACAATTTTCTATATCTATATTTATTGAAGATATTGTTTAACTGCTCACAAACGTATTCAGAAAGCAGATGACAAGTATTCTTGTTAAAAAAAAAAACATCATGGAGGAAATTCTTGTACCTTGAATAATCTCGAATTCCAGACTTCAAAAAAATAACATCCTTACTTGTCAAAAGAAAGAGAAATAAGGAAAAAAATAACTTTCTATCTTAGCTTTTTTTTTTTGAAATGGCTAATTGGCAGTATCTATGTTTTGCATTGGTTTATAAAAAAAAATTTACCAGTAAAAATGTCAGTTTCTAATAATGTAGAATGGGAATATCCAATTATGATTTCAAGCGAGCCAATTGGATATAATAAACGAGAGTAATTAATTGGGCAAAAGTACTGAATGCACGATCACTGAAAGAAATTAATTAGATAAATATTAGATGTAAGATGACCGAAAGAAATTAACCGAGCAAAACTACTTTAATGTACTATGAGCGAGAGAAATTACTTCCGATGTTTTCCCTATTTTAAGATTGACGCGTTCAAACAGCATCTCTGTCCGTTTCTTTCTCTACTCCCATTCTTCTTATCCATTCAACCCACAATCTTCTCTTCTATTACCTTTTGCTGTCAAAACTTTTTTTTTGAATTCATTTCCATCCCCCATTTCATATATTCTCTTAATATTCTCCTCATACATTTTAAATCATCTTTGTCTTGTGAAATCATCAGTTGATCATTTGCAAAATATAACGTGATGTGTCCTCCTACACTTGATATTCTCTTCCCATTTTCTATTCCATTCCTCCATAGTCTTTTCTATATAGATTTTAACGTTACTAATATTCTTATGTATTTTCATGTAACGTTATTATTCTTCTCTCCTGCAGATAAGCAGATGCTGTGTGGGTCATTTGTTTAAACTTTTGTATAACTAATATAATATGAATAAAGATTATTATTATTTTAAACGAAATCGGGGATGTCCGTCATCCCTGCTTCAGAGCTTTACACATATTACAATATAGCAGTGACATGTATTGAGGTTACTGCGTATGCCGTACATGTTATGGGATGTTTTATATTAATTTCAGTTTCAACGTTAGGATAAAGTTTTTATTAAACGGAAAAAATTAAATGAGGAATCAGTGGCAGAAAGTAGCAAGAAAATGGTTTATAAATGTCCTTTTATCTTCGATGTCATCCGAAATTTTGAGCACACCTTTTGAGAATCACTGCTCTAGAAGGAGAGAAAATGGTTATCTATGTTTAAATGTTTCAATAAAGAAGGACAAGAAAGATAGAGAAGGTTTTTTAGGCACATTGCAAATGTATATAATGAAAATTAAAAGGAGGATAATTAGAGATAAAAACAGAGACTGAGTACCACACAGGGGAGGATTCAGTGAAAATTCATACGTTGACAGTGTTTGCAAAATTACACAATTAAGTGAATAAATGGTAGGAAGGAATAATGAAGTATATATGACCTTTTGGATTTAAAAAAGGAAGACGAATAGTGTACGTCGGAAATAATTATGGAGTGCATTTAAAGGAGTTGAAAAAAAAAAGAATTTTTAAGGATTGTAAAGCATTTATATCATGTCTGCTAGGTGAAAGAACGAAACAGAATCTCTTTGTAATACTTGTCTCTTTGTATTTTCTGTGATTTAAAATGTTACTAATGTAACAGATAACGTATACTAGTTATATTCACTAGAGATATCTAAGAACTGTGCATGGGAATTGAGGATAATTAACAAAAAAATTCCAGTTAATTGTCCCATGGAGCGTAGTTTGTCATGGGTCCGAGTCTGGGAGATCTGCAATGAAAAAGCTTTCACTTGCAGTTACAAGACGACCAGCAGCGGGTGTTTCTAAACGACGGGGTTTAACATCCACGATAGAGGAAATTGATCGGTAGCTCAGCGGTTAGAGCACCTGACATATCATCAGGAAGTCGTGGGTTCAGATCCCACACGACTCAAGACATTTTCGTCTATGCCCACGTTGATCTACAGCGCAATATAGTTCAAAAATGGTTACTAATGATGTGTTATGATTTCAAATGTTACTAATGTAACAGATAATGTATACTAGAACCTCTTTAGATTGTAATATGTGTAAAGCTCTGAAGCAGGGATGACGGAAATCCTCGATTTCGTTTATAATATTAATAATCTTTATTCATATTATATTAGTTATACAAAAGTTTAAACAAATGACCCACACAGCATCTGCTTATCTGCAGGAGAGAAGAATAATAACGTTACATGAAAATACATAAGAATATTAGTAACGTTAAAATCTATATAGAAAAGACTATGGAGGAATGGAATAGAAAATGGGAAGAGAATATCAAGTGTAGGAGGACACATCACGTTATATTTTGCAAATGATCAACTGATGATTTCACAAGACAAAGATGATTTAAAATGTATGAGGAGAATATTAAGAGAATATATGAAATGGGGGATGGAAATGAATTCAAAAAAAAGTTTTGAGAGCAAAAGGTAATAGAAGAGAAGATTGTGGGTTGAATGGATAAGAAGAATGGGAGTAGAGAAAGAAACGGACAGAGATGCTGTTTGAACGCGTCAATCTTAAAATAGGGAAAACATTGGAAGTAATTTCTCTCGCTCATAGTAGATTCAAGTTAGTTTTGCTCGGTTAATTTCTTTCGGTAATCTTACATCTAATATTTATCTAATTAATTTCTTTCAGTGATCGTACATTCAGTACTTTTGCCCAATTAATTACTCTCGTTTATTATATCCAATTGGCTCGCTTGAAATTATAATTGGATATTCCCATTCTACATTATTAGAAACTGACATTTTTTACTGGTAAATTTTTTTTTATAAACCAATGCAAAACATAGATACTGCCAATTAGCCATTTAAAAAAAAAAAGCTAAGATGGAAAAATTTTTTTAGAAATTAGTGATCTGGCAACCTTTGTACCACGTGATACGAAGGTTGCCAGATCACTAATTTCTAAAAAAATCGTTGGCAGTTATTTTTTCTGAATTCTGTAATCAACCATAGTGTTCGGATACTTTTTTGAGCGACTGTACCTCTTATCAGCGTCAGCAATGGCTGAAGGTGGACGAAGACGCAGAAGAGGTTTCTAAAGAAATATATTTCACTAAATGAACCAGATTCAACAGTAAGATCTCCATCTACAGATTTAACAAGCCAACTTATTAAATGAGACCACTTTATATTTTTATTTAGATGGTGAAGAATGACGTTTTTGAATAAATCCATTATTTATTCATTTTCTTAAAGAAATTCCTTTATTTGGAAAGTAAACATTTTCCACAATGTAACATTTTTCAGTTTTAATGCTGAAACAGAATGAAGTCAACTGAAAACCTTTTATATCAATGATGAACAATTGAATTTGAAAATTACGAAGTTTTTGAAATAGCGATAAGATGCACAATTGAGGGAAAAACGCATATTTATTTTGGTTAAAAATGTGACGCAATCATGCGATGGTCTCAATTCGTTGGGCAAATAAAATTCCTTTATTACCTCGTGAATAGAAGGGCAAAGCAGAAATAGTCGTTGAAATGTAATTCTGCACATTAATTCCCATCGCATAAGAAGAAACGACGCTGAAAATAGATTTAGATAATGCAGGAATATTGATTCGCATTGTTTGTTAGCAGACAACAAAAGCACTGAAGCGGTAAACAATTTTTTAAGGGTTTAGAATGTCCCTAAACCTGCGTAAAAATAATAACCTGTTGCATGTTTTTAAAAAATCTTAAAACCTGAAATGCATGTAAAAATCTAGAACATAAAAAAAAACATGAATGTTAACGTGGAGCAGCTTAACACGTTACTAGGTCTAACTCTGCATTCACTTTAAGGAAACTTTGGGATTAATTTTCTGACAGAAATAGCAGGGAGCATTTGTATCCCAAGAGTCCACAAAAACCTTACTCCTTTCAAGATTAACTTTTGTTCACTGCGGGTGGCTTCGGAAGGAGAAAGGAAGGAAGAATAAATGAGAAAAATAAAAACGTACAATGTGTTTTCAATTAATGCGGCGGACTAGAAGATTTTCTAGAGTTTTTTTGCTCACATTTACTAAAAGAAAGAAATTTAAGGAAATAAATCTTCTGCAATGACAAGGCCACTTTGATTTTGAATTCCACTGAAAAAATTAAACTGTAATCAGAATCGTTTTTACGAAACTTTAAATTAAATGTTTAAAAAGTGTAAATTTTATGTATCTTGCAGATATTAATTCCTTTTGAAGATAAAATATGGTTGCTTTACCTCTGTGTCTTAATTTTTTCCACACAATGGATTAAAAGGCCAGGTAATAAGGACTCAGAGGGTTCAGAGAGGGTTTGGGAAAGGGACCTAATGGACAGCTGTCAGCCTCCCGTCAAAGCCATCCAGCATGTTCTTTAACTTGCACAGGAGTTCTCCCGCACACTACACCATGGCTTAATGAACCATCCAGCGTGTTATTTAACCTTCACAGTAGTTCTCCCGCACACTGAACCATGGCTTAATGCACCATCCAGCGTGTTCTTTAACTTTCACAGGAGTTCTCCCGCACACTGAACTATGACTTAATTCACCATTCAGCGTGTTCTTTAACTTGCATAGGAGTTCTCCCGCACATTGAACCATGACTTAACACACCATCCATCGTGTTCTTTAACTTTCACAGGAGTTCTTCCGCACACTGAACCATAGTTTAATGCACCATCCAGCGTGTTCTTTAACTTTCACAGGAGTTCTCCCGCACACTGAACCATGGCTTAATTCACCATTCAGCGTGTTCTTTAACTTGCACAGGAGTTCTCCCGCACACTGAACCATGGCTTAACACACCATCCATCGTGTTCTGTAACTTTCACCGCACACTGCATCATGGCTTAATGCACCATCCAGCGTGTTCTTTAACTTCCACAGGAGTTCTCCCGCACACTGCACCATGGCTTAATGCACCATCCATCGTGTTCTTTAACTTGCACAGGAATTCTCCCGCATACTGAACCATGGCCTAACGCACCATCCGATGGACGGCGGCATTTCCTGGCCCATCGGTGTCCACTACTGATCGATGACAGGGCGGGGAGTTTTGCGGAGATTAATCTCAACGCTGCCCCAGGTAGGACTCGAAGCTGGGAACTACCAATTACGAACCTGGCACGCACCCAACTGAGCACCTCTCGCTTAATAAAATATGATTGACTGAATTCTTTTTCAAGAAAAATAGAAAGGAAAAATAGATTCTTTTATATCTGTCTTCTTGCTGTCTTTCGTTTGTCATTTCGTTTTCCATTGTCTCCTAAACTCGGTGCAGTATGCGAAGTTTGGAGCGCAAAAAGTTTAAGGTTGCTTTCCCAATTATCAGTTATTAATAACTGATAATGAAGTTAAGAAATCAGCTGACTTCTGCTCTTGCAAAATCGATGATTTTTTTAGAACCATAGACTCGATTACGAAGACTGTTTCTGACGTTAAAAAAGAAAATGCCATCTTAACGCAAAAAGTTAATTCGTTGGAAACAAATGTAGCTAGACTGAAAAATGATATAATGGATTTACAGCAAGTGTCCAGAAATATGAATATAGAGATTGTAGGACTAAAAGAGACACCAAACGAAAATTTACCAGAATTAATTAAAACAATTGGGGAAAAGTTAAAGATAATTGTTGGTGACAACGAAATTCAAGTCGCACACAGAGTGCCATCTGCAAATAAAAATAAACCGAGACCGATCATTGCGCAATTGGATTCGCGACGGAATAGAAATAAATGGGTCGAAGCATTTAAACGAAACAAAAATTTAAACTGAAAAAGAGTTGATTGGATACGATGGTGAAGGACTGGTTTTCGTCAATGAACATTTAATCCCTGAACTAAAGCATGTGTTATATGAAACTAAAAAGTTTCAACGTGCTAATGGATTCAAATACATGTGGACTAGGAATTGCAAAATATTTTTGCGACGTAGTGATACTAGCCCTGTAATAAATGTTAGATTCTTAGAAGACCTAAATGCTATTCAGGTTTGATAGTTACCGATTTGTATTTTTGTATTTAATTCTTTTTCTCTTTGATGTTTGTTGGTAATTTTTCTCTTATTCAGTTAAATATATGCAGTGCTAGAGCACATTTTGATGAATTTTTGACGTACTTGGGGACTTTTCAGGAAAGACCCAGATTAATTATATTGACAGAAATTTGGATCTACTCCTGGGAAGTCTCACTGTACAAAATAGACGGTTACAAGTGCTTCTAATTTTGTAGGGATGATTATAGATCAGGTGGAGTATTAATTTATGTTAGCTGCGACATCGATGCTATACAGCAACCAATCACAATGAATTGCGCAGACATTGCGGTTTTAAAACTTGAAATTGAAAACAAAGAGTGGACATTAATGGCTGTATACAAATCTCCTTCTGAAAATGTATTTAATTTCATTTCCGAATTAAACGGAATCCTAGAATCACTTGATACCCTTAATGTTCTTTATCTTGGAGATATTAATATTAACTTATTAAATGACAGCACAAACACTGATGAATATATTGGATTATTAGCAGAAAATGGTTTACTTAATATGATAGAAGAGCCAACCAGAATTACGGAGAACTCGTCTTCATGTATTGATCATATATTTCTTAGAACCAAAGATTTATATAATTGTAATATATTTCTGGATGACATTGGAATTACAGACCACTGCTTAGTTAAGATTAATTTAGATATTAAAATTGAACAAAAATTAAAAAATGATGAAATAAAAATGGTGGATTTAAAAAGATTAACGAACTTAATTGCAAATATAAAATGGGATGATATATATATTGACGGCTCTGTTAATGCTTCTTTTAAAAATTTAATTGATACACTAAGCCATTTAATTGATGATTCAACGAAGGTAAAGAAAAAACGTTTTAAGAAAATTAAACCGTGGATGACAAATGAATTAGCAATTTTAATAAATTATCGTAACACTCTGTATAAGGAAATGAAGAAAAATCCTTCAGATATGTCGCTTAAACTGTCATTTTCCCGATACAGAAATTTTGTCACTAGTGCCATAAGGGAAACAAAAACACAATACTTTACTAATAAATTTTCCAAAGCAGGTAAAAACCAGAAAAAGCAGTGGAATGTAATAAATGAAATATGTGGTAACTTTAAAGAGAAAGAAAACTGTCCCCGTACAATTAAAAGTAAAAACGAGTTAATTAAATATGATGAAGACCCTTGTAAATTTGCAAATTTGTTCAACGATTATTTTGCCGGAATTGCACGGAATTTGAACAAAGATTTAGTTCAAACAAATGCTGATTGGGAAGGAGACGGAAAATCATAAACTGCGGTAAGTTCTTTCTTCTTAACGCCAATAATAGCTAAAGATATTAGAACTCAAATTTTACTTCTACCAAAAAATAAATCTCCAGGTTTTGATTGCTTAACCGCAGAAATAATTCATCTGTTGGGAGAAAAATTTATCGAAATACTTGTAAATCTATTTAATCGATCCATTGAGCAAGGAATTTTCTCTGATGTTTTGAAAAAAAGCTACTATTGTTCCTATTTTTAAAGACGGTGACCCAAAGGAATTAGGGAATTATAGACCTATTGCATTACTCTCAGTAATATCTAAAATTGTTGAAAAAATAGTGAAAAATAAATTATATGAATATCTGGAAAAAAATGTTTTCTCAGTAGCAATCAGTTTGGGTTTAGAGAAAAAATGGCTACGGATGATGCATTATTGCAGGTAACAAATACGATTTACACAGCTATGAATAACAGTGATCATGCATTAACAATCTTTCTGGACATTAAAAAAGCATTCGATACGGTAAATCATCAAAAATTAATACAAAAATTACAAGCTGCTGGAGTTAGAGGAGTGGCATTAAATTGGTTTCTCACTTATTTAGCTAACAGAAGACAAAGAGTAAAAAAAAAAGGTATGTACAGTGCTTGGACTAAAGTTGAATACGGAGTGCCCCAGGGATCTGTTCTGGGTCCCTTATTATTTATTATTTACAGTAATGATCTAGATTCTATTAACCTAACAGGTAAATAAACTATTTTTGCTGACGACACTTGCCTGACATATACCGGTTCTGATTCTTCGATTATTTTTAAACAAGCAAATAGTGATCTAGAATTAATTAGAAACTGGACCACAAGTAATTTTTTAACAATTAATCTGACAAAGACAAATGCAGTTTATTTCTACTTAAAGAAAAATAGTTCTGTTACAGATATTTTGCACCGCAATAAATTGAAATATCATGATACAAATTGTTCATCGAAAAGTCACTGTAATTGTACTCAAATTCCTTTTGTGCCGTCAGGGAAATATTTAGGTATTTGGATTGATGCAGGCCTAACTTGGAAAGTGCATGTAACATAGGTTAAAAGAAAGGTCATCCGTAACCTGGCCCGCTTCTATCTCGTAAGACATTTAATTTCATTTAAATTTATGTATACACTGTATTATGCATTAATCCATTCTCAATTAACATACGGTATAAAATCTTGGGGAGTCATGTATTTCAATAATTTTAAACAACTTTTAGTGCTGCAAAAGAGATTTATTCGCTTATTAATTAAAAGCCCAAAAACGCAACCTTCATTACCTTTGTTTCGAGAAGCAGGAATTTTGCCTTTACGCTATGATTATTTTTTCGAAATAATTAAATACTTTTACTTTAGAAATGATAGCATTAAAACTGACACGAATAATTACCAATTACGACGAGATAAAAACATAAATTATGAAATTCCTGCATTACATAAGGAAATTTTTAGGCACTATTATTTGCATTTAGCACCGAAATTCCTTTCCTCTCTCCCGGTCAGCATGAAAAATATCACGAATTATCATTTGTTTTCTAAAGTTCTCAAGAACTACATTTTGAAACTGGATGATGTGGAAACTTTTTTGCATTAATCTACTACAACTGTTTATATGTAACATGGATATTGAATGTTTTCTGACTTACTGACTTTCACACTTCTGGATTACTAGAAATTTTTTGCTTTGAGTTGTTTTCGTTTTTTTTTGTATTATTCAATGTGACGACTGATATTTCCAATTGAAATTGTTTCTGTATGGAGATCTTACGAACGAGCCTGCTCTTGTGAGACCTCAAAAGTTTTTGTATACTGTAAAACATTATCTGAAATAAAAATTATCTTATCTTATCTAATATATATATTGACATTATATCTGCATAAACATGAGAATAATATATATATTTTATTATAAAAATGTTTGCAAACATCATACGACGTAAAGTCTCCAGCAGGGTCGGCTGGCCCACCACCATTCCTCAAGTAGGTATTTCTCACCATTACACTTGGGCGGGGGTGGCTCAGTCGGTAGCGCGCCAGGCTCGTAATCTGTAGTTCCCAGGTTCGAGTCCCAGCTGGATCAGCGTTGAGATTTATCTCCGGAAAATTCCCCGCCCTACCCACGGTCAGTAGGGGACACCGATGGGCTTGGAAAGGCCGCCGTCCGTCGGATGGGACGTTAAGCTGTGGCCCCGTGTGCGGGAGAGACATACCCTGTGCACGTTAAAGAACACGCTGGATGGCCTTGACGGGAGGCTACCATCTGTCTCCCAACAGCTGTTCCAGTGGGTCCCCTCCCCCAACCTTCTCTGAGCCTTCGGGGTCCATGTGACCTGGCCCTTTAGCCCATGGTGTGCAAAAAAGTGCCGCTCAGAGGTAAAACAACCCAATCCAAATCACCATTACTCTGCTGGGAAATTTTCCTGATATGTGCAAAAGGGTTGTTGTTTTACCTCTGAGCGGAACGTTTTTGCACACAAGGGCTAAATGGCCAGGTCACAAGGACCCCGAAGGCTCAGAGAACGTTGGGAAAGGGGACCCACTGTTGGGAGACAGATGGTAGCCTCTCGTCAAGGCCATCCAGAGTGTTTTTAACGTGCACGGGATATGCCTTTTCCCGCATACGGAGCCACGGTTTAACGTACCATCCGACGAACCTCCCAAGCCCATCGAAGCCCCTTACTGACCGTTGGCAAGGCGAGGAGTTTTGCGGAGATAAATCTCAACGTTGGCCCAACTGGGACTCGAACCTGGGAACTGCAGATTACAAGCCTGGCGCGCTACCAACTGAGCCACCCCCATTACATATGCAAAAGAAAAACGTATGATGTGACAAATATCATAAATGGCAAAAATGTGTCTCCGTTTCTCATAGAATAGGGGAAAGCGTGTAAGAAGTTTTATATAATAACTCCCAAATACATTGGATTGCTTCGGGATATTTTACCTCTGAAAAAAAAATACGCTACACAACCAAGTCATAAGGACCCCAAGCACTCTGAGAAGGTTGAAAAAGGGGACCCAGTGTATAGCTGTTAGGAGACAGAGTTAGCCTCCGTTAAGGCCATCCATCCTGTTCTTTAACCTGGATAATTTCTATCCAAAACGACAGCCAATTAGAGGAAAGAGACATAACTGAAGGCTTAGGATGCGAAAAGCGTCTTAGCTTTCAAATATTTCCTCTCTTCTCCTTCCTGAAATACCGGAAAAAAGTTTTTCTCTTTTGGGTGGAACGTGGGTGGGCTTTTAAACGGTTGTGTTACCATATTTTCTGAACTGCGAACCTCTTCAAATAAGTTGTGTAAAAAGTGTAACAAATGAATTTTTTTAAACTTATTCCCACAATTACATCGTCAAAGTCTCTCTATGAATTCCTTACTTTCATATATGGGTTTTGTTAACTGAATATTGCTCTAGACATAATTTGAGAGTCCAGCACATGAAGGAAGGCCTATGATATGCCGAGAGGCATTGTCAGTATCCCTTTAAAGCAGGATGTCAGTAAGATGGGGGCGGGGCTGGGTCATTCAGTAGCGCGCCAATCTCATAATATGCATTTACCAGGTTCGAGTCCCAGCTGGGCCCGCTTTGAGATTTATCTCCACAAACTTCACACCCTGCCCACGGTCAGTAGGGGACACCGATACGGCTTGGAAAGGCCGCCTTGCATCAGATGGGACGTAAATCCGTGGCTCCGTGTGAAAGAGATTTAAAGAACATGCTGATGGCCTTGATGGGAAGCTCCTATTTGTCTTCCAACAGTTGTGCAGTGGGTCCTCTCCCCCCAACCTGAGACTTCGGGGTCTTTGTAACCTGGCCATTTAACTCATTTTGTGCCAAAAAAAAGTGCCGTTCAGCAGCAATACAATCCAACTCAAAAGCCACTAAGATAACTGGTCGGTGGTAAACCAACGACGCACTTTCTTCTTCTTTCTCTTATCAATGAAATCACGTAAAATTAGTTATGCTGCTGAACTGAACTGCGCCGAATGTCTTGATGCGACTTCAATGACATAAATGTCGCTCTATAGCAGAGGAGATCGCTTAGCCCCTTAATTAGATTCACCATTAAATTAAAATTCCCCCTCAAGCAGCTACTTGCCACAGAGGTCTGACAGGAGCCTGTCAGTTTATATGCCATAGTAGAAGATCTGAGGGGATGGCAGGACCTCAGCAGAAAAACAACATACATCCATGCCTTACCCGGGGCTCGAACCCGGTCCCATTAGATCAATAGCCAAGCGTGCTAACCACTCGGCCACGGGACGGCTATAGATTCACCATTGCTTAGATGAAATAACAGGTTAGCTGATTGTTACACCCGTATCGACGTATGCCTCAGACTTGCTGCGTCACGTGATGTTTAGAGATATGTCCAATAATTCACACACGAGATTTATATAGGGACGACACAGTTTTTTCACATTTATATACAATCAGGTGCTGGGGATGCAATCGACTTCATAGGCCTTTGCTGCTTTGCTGCTGCAAACAATTTTTCATTGAAATGGAGAAACACACTTTGCAGATTCTCTCTTTACCGACCTCAAACTCGGTGAAAGTATATCCAACTTTTGCCTACAACGTGATTCACACAGAACTCACCTCAGTTCCACAGAACTGTACTTGGTTCACCAAGAACCTATCTTGGTTCTCACTTAGAAGCGAATTCCCTTCCTAGCAAGGGTTTTGTTTGAGTAAGAGCGGCGCTCCTTGATGCGTGTTCAGATGTCCTTCCTGTTTGACAGCGACGCTCAAGACTGTGTTTATTATTTCCCGGCTCGTCTCCAGAGCTCCGCTCTCGTAGCCCGAGGCTAGTTGTAAATGGTCGGAAAAAGTCTGTCGATTTGTCAGCATGTGCAAGCAGCCAGCTCAGATCCGAAAACATCAGCGCGTGAGTAACATCCCGACAACAGCACTTTCAAAAACACACTTAATACATATAAATATTTACAACAAAAATACAATAAAAATGCAACAATAAATAAAATTAAATACATTAGAGAGACATGACAGGGTTGTCCATGAATGATATAGCATTATTTTAATCGAGATTTCCCCCTCCCTCTATTTCCTTATTAACACCACTTAACCTTTGGCGAGTCTCCTCCCACCTTCATGGGAGGCGGGGTTGCCAGTCGGTAGCGCGCCAGGCTCGTAATCTGTAGTTCCCAGTTTCGAGTCCCAGCTTAGTCAGGGTTGAGATTTATCTCCATAAATTTCCCCGCCCTGCCCACGGGCAGTAGAGGACACTGATGGTCTTGGAAAGGCCGCCGTCCGTCAGATGGAACGTTAATCCGTGGCCCCGTGTGCGGGAGAGCCATATCCTGTGCACGTTAGAGAACACGCTGGATGGCCTTGACGGGAGGCTACAATCTGTTTCCCAACAGCTGTTCCAGTGGGTCCCCTCCTCCAACCTTCTCTGAGCCTTCGGGGTCCATGTGATCTGGCCATGGTGTGCAAAAAAGTGTCGCTCAGAGGTAAAACAACCCAACCCAACCTACCTCCATGTTACGTAATACTTCTTCTCAGAGTCTTCACTTTTTGAATGGTATTCAGCATAATAAACAACAATTAGAAGCTAATTATAAATGATGATAAAACCACCGATTCTTGTCGTCAAAGAAAAAAAAATAGAAAATATTGCAAAATTAAGATAATATTTTAAGGTTGGCTAATGCCAAATTGTGCCCCCCCCTCTCATCCTTGTGTAATGAAGGTTGTTTTAATTTGTTTTGCCCCTGAGCTGCCCTTTTTTGCGCACACTGGGCTAAATAACCAGGCCACAAGGACCCTAGTGCTCAGAGAAGGTTTAGGGAGGGGACCCCCCTGAACAGCTGTAAGAGAACAGAAGTCTACCGTCAAGGCAATCTTAGCTCTTTAACATGCACAGGGTATGACTTCCTGTACACCGGACCACAGCTTTACGTCCCATCCGACGGACGGCTGCCTTTTCAAGCCCATTTTTGACCGAGGATAGGGTGAAGGTTTCGCGAGGATAAATCTCAATGGAGGCCCAGTTGGGAGTAGAATCTGGGAATTACAGATGACGTGCCGGGCGCGTTACCGACTGAGCAACCCTTGCCCCTATGTAATGCGACATAAAAAATGCTCTGATCTTAACTTCTTCCTTCGAAAAATTGTGGAATATCTGAAAGAATCTTTAGAATCGTAAATAAAAATGTTTAAAGAGTTGTCCATAAAAGGAACAAGGGACATAAAAGGTTTAAAGGGAATCCTCTCTACACATATATAAGCTTTAAAATGTGAAACATACGAAGCAAACATTTGCAATAAGTCATTTCATATTAAACTGAAAGAAGTTCCCAGATTCCAGTCCATCTTTGCCAGCATTGAGATTTATCTCCGATAAACCCACACCATTCCCTCAGCGAGAAAGATAACATCGATGGACTTGTAAAAGGCCATAGTTCATTGGATGGAACGTTAAGGCTTTATTCTATGTGTAGGAGAGCCATGCCCTAAGGAAGTTAAGATTTAGGAGAGCCATACCCTAAGGAGGTTAAAATGTAGGAGAGCCATACCCTATGGAGGTTAAGATGTAGGAGAACCATACCTTATGAAGGTTAAGATGTAGGAGAACCATACCCTATGAAGGTTAAGATGTAGGTGAGCAATACCCTATGGAGGTTAAGATGTAGGATTGGATTGGATTGTTTTACCTCTGAGCGGCATTTTTTGCACACCATGGGCTAAATGGCCAGGCCACAAGGACCCCGAAGACTCAGAGAAGGTTGGAGGAGGAGACCCACTGGAACAGCTGTTGGGAGACAGATGGTAGCCTCCCGTCAAGGCCATCCAGCGTGTTCTTTATCGTGCACAGGGTATGTCTCTCCCGCACACGGGGCCACGGCTTAACGTCCCATCCGACGGACGGCGGCCTTTCCAAGCCCATCGGTGTCCCCTACTGACCGTGGGCAGGGCGGGGAAATTTTGCGGAGATAAATCTCAACGCTGACCCAGCTGGGACTCGAACCTGGGAACTACAGATTACGAGCCTGGCGCGCTACCGACTGAGCCACCCCCGCCCCTTTAAGATGTAGGAGAACAATTCCTACGGAGGTTAAGATGTAGGAGAGCCATACCCTATGAAGGTTACGATGTAGGAGAGCAATAACCTATGGAGGTTAAGATGTAGGAGAACAATTCCTATGGAGGTTAAGATGTAGGAGTACCATACCCTATGGAGGTTAAGATGTAGGAGTACCATACACTGTGGAGGTTAAGATGTAGGATAGCCATACCCTGTTTAGGACACTCTGGATGGCCTGGACAGAAGTCTACCGTCTGCTAACAGCTGTCCAGTCGATTCCTTTCTCCAATCTTTAGATGTCCTTGTGACCTAGCCGTTTAGCCCATTTGTGTCGTTCAGAGGTAAAACAACCCAACCTATGCAATTTTTACTCGATGGTTAAACATTGCAGTAGCCCATCATCTTTTGAAGTTAATATAAATTGAGAAAGTGATTTAATTATTGGCATCTTTATTTCATATTTGTTATTACTTTTTACGATATATATAAAGATAGATTTAAAAATAATTCTGATTTGTTATCCTTTACTTAAATTCAGAACTACATTCTTGTGTTAGAAAAAGTCTCTGAGTTCCGTCTACAAATATTCCATAACGAGAATTCAATCGCCATCTTCGACCCCTCTTTAGTTTTCGATCTGCTTTCCCGAATCCTCTTTGACTCTGAATGCCATATAGGATTTGCAAGTGCTTAATATTTCTGAGATCTGCGCCCCGAATTGTTTTAAGGCACCAATTTGGATTCCTGCAACACACATAGATCAAAATTTGGCCTCTGACTTTAAAAGACCTGCGAGATTCGAAATTTCGAATTCCATTGGTCGTTCTGAGATCTACGATAATTTTCACCTTCTTAGCAGAAGTAGATATAATTTGACCTTTGACATAAAAGGACCCATCGGATCCGAAATTTCGTAATGTTTTTGGGATATAACCCGGAAATACTTCAATGCACCAAGTTTCTTAGTTTTAGCAAGCGTAGATTGGGGTTACCCGATATTTTATCACTATTTCAGCTTAAAGGAAACGTCAATATCAAATTTCGGATTTTTCTGTAAGTCCTACGATGCATTCGAAATGTGCTCATTACTAAATCCTCCACCTAAAAATTTCCATTTTGAAACATTAATTTATTTTTTGGCCCTCGCCCCAGTTGAATTTTTTTTGCCCGCGCTTAAAAGCATTTCCCCTCCTCCCCTGGCCTGAAAAATTCTTTCCGATGCCCATAATTGCGGGGCGGGGGTGGCTCAGTCGGTAACGAGTCAGGCTCCTAATCTGCAGTTCCCAGATTGGAGTTCTTCCTGGGCCGTAGCATCTTAACCGGTCGTTGAGATTCATCTCCGTCCTCGGTCAGTAAAGGACACCGATGGGATTGGAAAGGCCGCCTTCCGTCAGATGGACACCGATGGGATTGGAAAGGCCGCTTCCGTCAGATGGACACCGATGGGATTGGAAAGGCCGCCTTCCGTCAGATGGACACCGATGGGATTGGAAAGGCCGCCTTCCGTCAGATGGACACCGATGGGATTGGAAAGGCCGTCTCCGTCAGATGGACCCGATGGGATTGGAAAGGCCGCCTTCCGTCAGGTGGACACCGATGGGATTGGAAAGGCCGCCTTCCGTCAGATGGACACCGATGGGATTAGAAAGGCCGCCTTCCGTCAGATGGACGTTAAGCCGTGTTTCCATATGCGGGAGAACGTGTGCATGTTAAAGAACGCACTGGATGACCTTGAAGGGAAACTACCATCTGTCTCCTGTCAGCTGTCTAATGGGCCCTCTCCCCCATCCTTCTGGGGTGGGGGTGGCTCAGTGAGTAGCCTGCCAGGCTCATAATCTGCAGTTCCCAGGTTCGAGTCCCACCTGGAGCAGTGTTGAGATTTATCTCTGCAAAACTTCCGCCCTGCCCTCTGTCAGTAAGGAACATCGATGGGCTTGGAAAAGCCATCGTCCTTCCAATGGGACATTAAACCTTGTCGCCTTGTGCAGAAGAGTCAGACCCTGTGCACGTTAAAGAACACGCTGGATGACTTTGACCGGAGGATTTCACCTATCTCCTAACAACTGTCCAGTGAATCCCCTTCTCCCAACCTTCTCTGAGCTCTCGGGGTTCTTGTGACCTTGTCATTTTGCTGATATTATGCAAAAATTGCCACTCAGAAGTAAAACAACCCAATCCATGATTCGTATGGAGTCATTTACAATAAACTAGAAGATACAGAGAAGAAAGAGTGGCAATGTTATTTTTCTAAGTTGATTGGTTGGTTGTTTTACCTCTGAGCGGCACTTTTTTGCACACCATGGGCTAAATGGCCAGGTCACAAGGACCCCGAAGGCTCAGAGAAAATTGAGGGAGAGGACCCACTGGAACAGTTGTTGAGAGACAGATGGTAGTCTCCCGTCAAGGTCATCCAGCGTGTTCTTTGACGTGAACAAGATATGGTTCTCCCGCACACGGCACCAAGGCTTAACGTCCCATCCAACGGACGGAGGCCTTTCCATTATATTCTAAGTACAGAGTAGATGTTAAGAATCGTAGCAGTAACACTTTATTAAAAATAATCAGTTTTTTCAACTTTTTAACATCGTAGTGCCTCTCTCTCATTCCATGTAGAATGTTGCCTGATTTTAAAGTCTTTTTTCACAGCATTCACATCATTTTAGGTTTTGATTTTTGCCTATTTCAACTGAATTTTACTTGAAAACGTCCAGTCCAATAAAACTCGAATTTTTCTCAAAAACAGAGAAACTCAAAAGCCAGTTATTTTTATGGTGCAGTTAACATGATTAGGCGCGTTTTCCGACCTCTTTAAAAAGCTACCTTGAAACTAACAAGATTATGCCGAAAATCGATCCTATATAAAAAAAAAAACTTTAAGCATTACATTCCCTCCCACATCTCAGGAAATAAATCCATCAGAATAGTAAACAATATTTCTGGAGAAGATGCTTGTCGAAGTTGCAATGAAATCAAGATTTTACTCTTTAAATTTTGGCAGTTAGCAATTTTATGCGATTTACTGCAGCATTGATTTAAAGATGCTGGAAAAACAAGTTCAGAATCAACTTGCAGTCAGATTCTTTTATTTTCGTAGTCGTCGCATTTTGTACCATAGGAAGATAAATAGGATGATAAAGGTTACTACTTCTTGACCTTTGTGTATGGATAAAGAAAAAGAGAAGAAATTGTGCTCTTGGATGATGTAAGACAGTTGTCTTACATCATCCGGGCTTTAAGCTTTCTTTGGCAGATTTTTAATCCTTTTGGTCTCGAATCAATTTGGTTAATCTAATAGCATTTCGAGCACGATGTTATTGCTATTTGGGCCCATATTAACATTTCAACCAATCTTAAACAAAAAAGCAAAAATCTTTCGCTAAAACGTTACTTTAAAATGAAAATGAAAAAAATAGTGAATGAAACGGAAATAATGAAAATCCTTATTAATTTTAAACTAATTACATATTCTCATATTGGAAAAAAAGTTTGAAAAAATATATTATTTAAAAAGTTTATGTAAATGAAAAATAATTTATAGTTAGTATCTCGTATCGTCACATTGGGATGGCATCTTGAAATATGCGTATTTATAGTCAATCTAGTATTATAAATACTAATATTACGAAATTAATTATAGTTAATTACAATGCAAATTATTAATACCAACGGCATATACTTTTTAAATAATTAGACGTGAGTGATATAAATGCAAAGAAATGTTTTTATTTCTAATGACCGTCTTTAAGGAACTAAAATTGTGAAATGGAATATCGTCATCATCCTCAAGCAGCCATGGGCTGCTTGAGGTCCAACCAGACCGTGCAATTTAGTTCTCCAAGCATATCTACCTGAGCTATATCTGCTTCATCTGGCCACTGCATTACCAATCCTAACAAGGTCCTGTTTCACATTGTTTGCTCACTGTATCCAAGGTTTTCCCCTCTTTCTGTGGTGTTACGAAGAGTTTATCAATTTTGGGTTGTTTTACCTCTGAGCGGCACTTTTTTGCACACCATGGGCTAAATGGCCAGGTCACATGGACCCCGAAGGCTCAGAGAGGGCTGGGGGTGGGGACCCACTGGAACAGCTGTTGGGAGACAGATGGTAGCCTCCCGTCAAGGCCATCCAGCGTGTTCTTTAACGTGCACAGGGTATGGCTCTCCGGCACACGGGGCCAGGGCTTAACGTCCCATCCGACGGACGGCGGCCTTTCCAAGCCCATCGGTGTCCCCTACTGACCGTGGGCAGGGCGGGGAATTTTGCGGAGATAAATCTCAACGCTGACCCAGCTGGGACTCGAACCTGGGAACTACAGATTACGAGCCTGGCGCGCTACCGACTGAGCCACCCCCGCCCCAAAGAGTTTATCAAACAGTTAGTTTGCAACTAGTGATAGTGAATTACTCTTTTTGTCATTTCTCAATCGTTATAGTCTTTCATAGTCCTGCACTGTTAGCTATAAGAAAGTTAATTTCTGGGCTGCACTTTTTTGCACAGAAATGGGTTAATTGGTCAGTCATAAGGGCCCCAAGGACTCAGAAGGTTTGGGGGAGGGAATCCACTGCACAACTGTTACGAGACATTTGCAGGCCTCCGATCAAAGTCATCTAACTGGTCGGCAACGTGAGTGGAGTATAGCTTTCCTGCAGAAGGAGTCCCATTCGACGGACGGCGGCTTTTCCAAGCTTAACGCTGTCCCCTCTCTGACCGAGGACTTGGAGCAGGTTTAACAAAGATAAATCTCAACGCTAGAACAGTTGAGATTGAAACCTGAGAATTGCAGATTAGAAGCCTAAAGAACTATCAACTGAGCTAAAAATCCGCACCTAGTTTTATGCTTATCAATAAGTGCCCTGATGGTAATGGGAGGAAGAGAAATTAATAAAACTATACATTTATAAAAAAATCTAACTATATTACATTTATTAAGCTAAATTAGCTTAGAAATATTTCCAGTAGAGTGAAACTTAGCATGAAATGCTGTAGTGGATAATGGATTTTTTTTACACAGTACTGATGACGCTTTTTCAAATGAAAGCTGGGGGCGGGGGGGCTCAGTCGGTAGCGCGCCAGGCTCGTAATCTGTAGTTCCCAGGTTCGAGTCCCAGCTGGATCAGCATTGAGATTTATCTCCGCAAAAATTCCTGCCCTGCCCACGGTCAGTAGGGGACACCGATGGGCTTGGAATAGGCCGCCGTCCGTCGGATGGGACGTTAAGCCGTGGCCCCGTGTGCGGGAGAGCCATACCCTGTGCACGTTAAAGAACACGCTGGATGGCCTTGACGGGAGGCTACCATCTGTCTCCCAACAGCTGTTCCAGTGGGTCCCCTCCCCCAACCTTCTCTGAGCCATCGGAGTCCATGTGACCTGGCCATTTAGCCCATGGTGTGCAAAAAAGTGCCGCTCAGAGGTAAAGCAACCCAACTCAAATGAAAGCTGGGCTTGAATAAATGGAATAGATGACTCTATTATACCGAGATCAATTTGTTTCCTTTGATCATAGTTAAGGTGAATAGACTTTACAAATATATCCTCAAATCATTAATGATAATGTTTCATTGATTTTTCTCTATGTTTTCTGTGTAAAATATTTTCGTCTTAACTCAAAAACTAAAAGAAAAATTAAATATTTTAAGTAACCTTTTTTAAATCTTAAAAACACACATTACTTAAGAGATTTGATTTATTACCATTTTTAAAATGTTTTGAATTTTAACGTACTTTGTCATGTGAGTGAGATAACGCTAAATCTAACTACGATACGGAAATGACAGAGTTCTGGACATTTGCACCTAGGGGCAATTTGAGTCTTACATCTCGGAAAAAATCTGGTAAAGCGAAAACTGCTGAATAGGGGTATATCGGGTCGCAAATCTCAAAAACGTTACAAAATTTCAGATCTCACGTGGCCTTCAAAGTCGAAATTCGATGATGAAATTTTGGTATGATTTTTGGTATGATGGAAATTTGTGCATACGCGTTAGATTGTTTTGCTTCTGAGCAGCACTCTTTTTGCACACAATGGACTAATGTCCAGGTCACAAGGACCCCAGAGGCTCAGAGAGGCCAACTGGAAAACTGCTGGTAGATAGATGGTAGCATCCCGTCAATGCCATCCAGCATGTTCTTTAATGTGCACTGAGTATGGTTCTCCTGCACACGGAGTGGCGGATTAACGTTCTATCTGACGGACGGCGTCCTTTCCAAGCCCATCGGTGTCTCCTACGACAGGGAGTTTTGCGGAGAAAAATATAAACGCTGGCCCAGATGGCATTCGAAATACAGATTACGAGCCTTGCACGCTACCGACTGAGTCATCCCTGCCCCGTATATAGGGGTACTTGTACATATATGTATATATATAAAAGAATAATGAACTTTGACGCTAGAGTTGTTTACGTTTCAGTATGCTGATTTTACCTGTGCATTACGTAAAGATTTTACTTAGGCATTGCGTAAAGCAATTAACTTTCAGTTTCTTATTTTAGGTGTGATCAGCTTTCCTTTTAACATTAAGAGGATTGCGGCCAACCCGCAAGAGCGAGGAATCCGCAAGAGCGAGGAATCCTCCAAAGGTATGGCTTTTCTGTTTTTCTCTTGAAATGTAGCAGTCCCATTTTCTATTCTCTCATCAAAGAAGTCGCATAAACACGGCGATATTTCCAGTGTAAGCAAGGAAAGAAAGTTACAGCAAATCCAGATCTTTCCTTACTGCGTTTGCACTGATTGGGAAAGAGTAAAAATGAGTAAAAGCCGACAGACTAAACTCGAGTGCTGAGCTAAAAGGAGAGAAATCAGCTAAGTGCAAAGCAACAGGCGCTTAGGTGGGTGTAAGTCTGATTGAGGCTCCTTGACTCTAAGAGTGATGCCTAGGTTGAGAAGTGCTACAGGACATTATATATAATAAGGTGACGCAGATAAGTTCCGAGATAAACATTCTAGTTACGCGATCTTTTTTAAACATTTTAATAAATTTCTAGAATAAAATCTCAGCAGATAATTATTAAGTACTCCTGGAATCAATAATAAATTATGAAAATATCGTTTAAAATGAATTTACTCTTCATGCAAAAGGAGGCAAGTTCGCTTTCTTTGTAAATATAGTTAAAGTTTTAAATGATGGTGTTATCGTGTTTATACAAAATTCATGTAAAAATATTATCTATTATTAGTAAAACAACACTCCTCGTGTTCAAAAATGAGCAAATGGGTTGGGTTGCTTTACCTATAAGCAATTCTTTTTTTTGCCCAAAATGGGTTAAATGATGGTCCTAAGAGTCCCAGATGACAATGGTCCTAAGAGCTCAGAGAAAGTTGATAAGGAGATCCACTGGACGGCTGTTAGGAGACAGATGGACGCCTCTCGTTAAGGTCATCCAGTGTGTTATTTAATGCACTCAGAGTATGGCTCTCCCGCACACGGAGTCACGGTTTAACGTACCATCCGATGGACGACAGCTTTTACCAGCCCATCTGTGTCCCCTACTGACCGAGGATAGTTTTGTCGAGATAAATCTCAACTCTGGGCCAGGTGAGACTCGAACCGTGGAAGTACAGATTACGAGCCTGGCACGATACCAACTGAGTCAACCATCAACGTATATTGTTTAATAAGTGATCAATTTAGCCAAAAACCTTAATCGTGGATATAACATTAATAACGCTAAACTGCTAAAAATGTTTTCTACCTGGCAATTCCCTTAGAATATAACGATACAAAACGTTTGCCACATCCTCCAGTTCGCTGTAAAACTATCTAATTTCTTACTGATCACTTTAAGACGCTCTAAAGTTTGTAAATGTTAACAATTCTAAACCGCTCAAAACTCTTTCTGTGTGACCGTACTCTAAGGGGATGGACTCCGAGTAGTTGATCAATTTTTCCAACCGTGCATCTCTTGTTAAAAGTTTCGGAAAGAAACCACGACAACTGGCACGTATCCCAGCGTCTACAAAATGTTGGGTATTTGCACCCAAGTGTCTAATCTCAAGTGATCGGACAAGGTGCCTCTTGGGCAGGGCGAGTCCATCAGTCTTCGTTATTGCACCTAGCCTTGAGCCCTCCTATCATTTTCATGGTGAATAACGGGAAAGGCTGTGTTTGCTCTTCTTTTCTCCAAGAAACTGGTTGTTTAGGAAAGTAAACCAACTCCGATATCTCTAAAAATGAGCTCTATTGTTATAAGAAATGGGGAAACATCGATCGCTATCTTGTAGGTTGACCCACGACTCCTCCTCTCTCTATCCACCCCTCCACTCTCCGTCCCTCCCACCCTCACCACAGCCGAGCGCCAGGAACTCCGTGCTCTGTTTACTCTGCTTACACTATTGATCGGAAGGAGCTAGGGAAGAGCACGGCGCACCCTCTTTTCCCAAGCCCCATCTGCCCACATGTTCCGCATCCAGCATTGTACTTTGCTGACCCAGATTGTTGCCGAAGCAGATAATGCCATCCTCGGGGCAAATGCGCATTTCAAACTGGACAGTAAGGGGTGGAGAAGTTCTTTTTTTAAAGTATAAAAACTGTTTATTTGTGTATCTTTTTTGTTTGGTTTCTTTACCGATAGCTTCGTAGAAAGTTCAGCTGTAAAGAGGAAGAAGAATCGCCATGCTTTGGAATGAATCTCTGTTGATGCACGGCAAATGGGTTAATGACGGTTATTCAAAATATTTCCATTTCTCCATAATTTCTATACGCGATTCCTATTAAATCTTTAATGAGAAGTAGCATAGCGTCTTGGCATCTTAACATAGAACTACTATAGTTATTAAAGTCGTGATCAACAGGTATTAATACGGTGAGCCATCACGGATATTTCATGCAGTTTGAATATTTCTTCCCACCTCGTAACGCTACACCTCTTCCCTCTACTTTAGTAGACTAGTCATTCCCCTGAGAGTCTTCTGTATTGTCTCTGCTGAATAACAATTCTAGCTTAATTTGTGGCGGGAGTTAGCTTGATCATAGGAGCGCGCCTTTAATCAGTCGCGCGCCTTTAATCAGTCGCGCGCCAGCTTTGTAAATTGTTACGGGTTGTTTTACCTCTTAAGAGCACTTTTTGTTCGACAGAATGGGATAAATGCCCAGGTCACAAGGACTACAAGGACTCAGGTAAGTTTGGGTCAAGGACCACTAGATAGCTGTTAGGAGAAAGATAATATCCTCCCGTCTAGGTCATCTGGAGTTTTTTTAGGTGCACAGGGTAGAGCTCTCCTGCACACGGGCTAACGGTTTACCATCTCATTCGATAGTCGGTAGCCTTTCGTAGCCTATCGGTGTCCCCTTTCTGAATGAGGACAAGGTGGATAGCTTCATAGAAAGTTCAGAAGAGGGAAAAGAAATACTGAGCTTCGGAATGATTCTTTAATAATTGTATTCATGGATGTTTTAGAATAGGTAGTTAATATATTCACTTACTTGTGAGTAAATATCGTAATATTTCGATCCTGACTGGGGTCCTCATCCGATGAGGTTGCAGCTTTGTTGGAATTTTCTTTTATAGTAGTGAATGCCAGATTTTGGGTTAAAGAATTCCTTGCACATCGTTCATGGCGCCATCTGTTGAGTGTATTAGTAATCCTTCTTCTTTTCTTATGAATGAAATTTTTTCTTTTTTAATTATTGTTTTGGTATTCCAGCCAATTTTTTGATTAGTGTTTTCCACGTGTCTTTTATCCCAAACATCAAACAGCGACAAAAAAAATATATATGCAGAGAAAATTGAATAATTATAAAGTGACACGTGAGTGTAAAAAACCATACATTGAAGAAGCAGGGAGAACACTAGAAAAGAGAATAAAAGAACACCAAGGTGCAATAAAAAACGAACAAAGTAAAAGAGGACTGGATAGACACGCGGAAAAACTAATCATAAAATAGACTGGAATACAATAAAAATAATTAAAAAGAAAAAAAATATTCATAAGAAAAGCAGAAGAATTACTAATGCAGTCAACAGATGGCGCCATAAACGATGTACAAGGAATTCTTTTACCCAAAATCTGGTATCCACTACTATAAAAAAAAGAAAGTTCCAACAAAACTGCAACCACCTCGGATGACGACCCCAGTCAGGGGTCGAAATATTAAGATATTTACTCACAAGTAAGTGACTCACTTTATCTTAAGTTTCAACGCATATTAATGATTCTCTATATAATCTTTGGCCCTTCAACAGGAGAGTCACACCCTGTGCGCGTTAAAGAATACGTTGGATATTCTTGACGGGAGACTACCATCTAGTTTCTAAAAGTTGTTCAGTGAATTCTCTTCCGCAACTTTCTCTGAGCCCTTGGAGCCCTTGTGTTCTGACCATTTAGCCCATTGTTTGCAAAAACGTGCCACTCAGAGGCAAACTAACCCGTCAAGGTTATTCAAAGTGTTCTATAGTATGCTCAAGGTACGAATCTCCTGCACAGGTGATTATGCTTCACATTCCATCAGAAAGACGGCGCTAAGTCCATAGATATTCTTATTTTTCATAGTTGCAGAGTGTGGTTAGCTGAGATAATTAAAAAGTCACAGTGAGGATTCGAAAATAGCAATAGTGAACTACGATTCTCATTCGTCGACCTCACTACTTTCAAAAAATGAATCGGAAAAGTTCAGACGCGACTTCCATTCACGTTTTCGTTGCTGAAGATGAGAGGTAGGTTTCATGAAAGTGAAGAATTTAAATATTGCAGTCTCCATAAACCTTTTCTGGTAGAATGCAAATGCTCATGTATTGACGTTCTTGCGATTCTTAAGACAACCCTGCTAATGAGAAAATGTAAAGGGGAAATTTGATATTCAAGAAGCTTCAGCGAACGAAGTAACTCGACTTTTGGAACGGGTTTATTGAACGAAGTTCTTTGAATGTTTCCAGCGTGATCGAAATTCTTTGACGCTTTGAATCGGAAAGTACCGACAACTTTAAAAATCTTCTTCAGCAAAACAGAACTCAGAAAAGGCATCATGAGGAAACTGCAATGAAGCATTCAGCGAATGCTATTGAAATATTCAATGGAGAGGTTTTATCGGGAAAAAAGATATTTCCTGCTAAAAAATTCCGACTGCAGAGATGATTTAGATGCGTTGTGATTGATTTGTAGGATAAGTGAATTATTCCGACACCTCCAGATTTTTATTCTCATATCATTTCTCCACATTTCCATCAAAAAATGAAACAAAAATGTGCCCATTGCGCATTTTAACAAGAATGAAATTCTAGTGTGTTTTTGCTTCGTTTCTGATCATTTGAAATATATATATTTTAGTTCAACAAATTTAAAACTTGAGTGAGATGTCTGAATTAATAGGAACTCTAACATGGGTGTAATGAGAATTGTCAGCCTTCGTTTACTCTTCTGACGTCATTGATACTTTGTGTCAGTCTCACTCCAACTACTGAAACGATACTGTAACAACTGTTCTCATAACTGGTAGAGGTGGCGCTACCTCACGTGCGACATTATTTTATGGTGAATTCGCCAACAAACTAACAACCATACCTGCAGTAAAGTTGACTCGATTAAGCATGACCTATATTTTAACAGATGACTTTTTATTGCTTTTAAAAAAGACATTACATTTAGGTAAATTAATCATTAATATCTAAGATCAAACTTGATGAAAGAAACAGCGGAGTCCTAGCTCTCTCCGGGCGTCAGATATCCAAGTTCGCTCCGACCGACAAAATAGCTAGCGCCGGCCCTGGTAATTCGCAAAGCTGGATAACTTATTACTGTATCTTTACCAGAAAAAAGAAGGAAAAACCTATTTTTTTTTAGAAAAGAAGAAACCTATTTGCTGAAACAAAAAGCCGGGTAATTATAACTAGCAATAAACCAACTTCTGAAACTATACATATAACATGTAAACAAGAATATTTATTTTTTTGAAGCAGGCACCTAGATAGTATTTAGTTTCGGGTTGAGGGTGAGAATTAAAGTTTCCCAAAATTGTATACTCTTTGGCTGGGGATGCAATAGAAACTCCTTTGCAACAGAGTGTATTGTATTTTGATATTATTCATAAATATAAATGTATACACAGATTTTATTGAGCTTTCCTTTTTTTAATGTAAATCTCTATCCGAAAAATACCGAACCGTCCAATGGGATAGTGCGATGTATGAAGGTAGCAATGCTTCTTTTATGATTTTGATGATTTCACCAAAACTCTAAATCATAGATTCCAAACGGGGGCGATACCGCCCCCCAGTGAGCGCTGGAGCCTTCCATGGGGGCGGTATTATGATTTTTAATAGATGAATAAACAGATAAATTAGGTACAGATAATATGCAACAATATTTTAATTCATATAAAATTAACTATTATGGACTAGGGGGGCGTTGAAATTTTTGTTCTCTTCTAAAGGGGGCGATGGTCCAGAAAAGGTTGGGAATCACTGGTCTAAATGTATCCTGCCACACCCCTGTCTGACTCTCCACTGACCGTTCCTTACTTGGACCTCTGGCTGTGTTTTTCCAGATAATCTTGGTCGGAACAGATCACAAACAAATTATTTGAGATCAAGCCTCTTATGAAGCCATGACAGTCATGCTTTCGCAGGAATCGCAAGGAAGAAGTTGCACTTGCTCCGCTCCGCCGAGGTCATTCATTTATTGCACATTCATTTCTTCTTCGAGCGGACGGCGAACGTAAGTGCGAGTTTTGAGACACCATTTTAGAATGACATATTTTACCCGAATATTGTCATTATATATATCGAATATTGCCACTCGATAAAACACATTTTACTCGAATATTGAAGTTTTTAACTGTGAACCTCGTTTGTACTTTAGTTCACTGCATTTACCGTCTGAGATACTTAAACCAAGACATATTTTATCCGATGATTCCGTTTTAGCCCCAGTTTGTGCATTTTTACATTATTGCAATCATTTTTACCGTTTATAACCTTCTATGCTTGTTATGTTTTATATGGACCCTCTACACCTGTTGTTGGTTTTAATGTTTTATACTTGTTCAGCCTATTTTACATTGCTCATTTTATTGACTCTTTTGACATTTTTGATAACTTTTGTATCTTGATTTTAAATTTTGGTTGTGAGTTTTCATGATTTTTATCTGTTTATTCTTTTACCACTAATCTTCTTTGGCGCGATATAGTTCTTTAGTTGCCTTTGCGCCATAAAACCCCAACCAACCAACTAAATACATTCATAGTGATTTAAAACAAGAGATTATTGATACAAAAATCAAGCCAGTTTCATAATTAATCAGTATGGAAATGAGGTTCCAGTATATTACCAGCGTTGTTTTTAGAAATTACTTCCTCCCGTTCAGTGGCATGTCAGAAAGGTCTAATGAGGGGGGGGGGATGGGGATTGGAATATTATTAGAGGGGATAAGTTGGCATGTTTGAGTATGAAGGGAATATGATAGTCCATAGACCACAAACCTTAGAGTGTTTCGCATGTTTGGGGTGGGGATGAATCAGTCGGTAGCGCTCCAGTCGGTATAGTTCCCAGATTCCAGTCTAACTTGGCCAACGTTGATAATTATTGCTGCTAGACTCCAGTCGGCCCCGGCTAGTAGGGAAAACCGATGGGCTTAGAAAGACCACCGTTCATCGGAGAGAAAGTTATCCCTGGCCCCGTATGAGGGAGAGCCATTGCACATTAAAGAATACGCTGGTTGGCCTTGACAGGAGGCTACCATCTGTCTCCTAACAGTAGGTACCTTCTGCCCAACCTTCTCTGAGCATTCGGAGTCCTTGTGACCTGGCCATTTATCCCACTATGTGCAAAAACTGTCGCTCAGAGGCAAAAGGGCAAAACAATCCAACTAAAAAATTTTGGCATGTTTGAAGCTTATCTTCGAGGACTGCCTTAGAAAATATACGTTATTCAAGTGCTCATGGAGGAAAGGCAATTATAACCTCTCCATTCGAGAAGTCATGCCACGTCATTGTGGAATTTAGAAAACTCTCTTTTAGGAGACCCATTGTATGATTTGCGGATTTTACGAATAGTGGAGTTTGAGCAGTAACCGAAGTCAGTAGTAAATAAACGAATGGGAATCAAAGTGACTGGATAGGGAACACATACATGATTAATCCTCCTTTTTCTGTCTCATTTATGCACAAATACATTGCGTGATGTTTGAACGGGAAATCGCATGAAATCGTTTGAGAGGAAAAATTATTTTCCAACCTAAAGGAGTTCTATCTGTAGAATGACCACTCGGATATTTCACTTCAGTCAAAACATTTCTTCAACAAAGTAACAAAAATTTTTTTTCATCGTCATTCCATTAATTTACATCGAAATAAGAATCAATAATTTATTTTTTAGGGTCATAGTCCATTTTACGTTGTCAATCTCCATTTGTTGAACAGAAGCGTGAGAAGCACGTGATGCCGTCTCTCCTCCCCCCTCGTTCCATTTATCAGCAACCTGCTGGCAGGTGTTTGCCCATCGATCAGAAGACGACAGTCGCGCACGCATCAGCTCGACCCTCGTCTTCTAGGTCTTCCACCGTCGTACTTCGCTCGTCATCAGTCGCGATGAATTATGCACGCCACACGAGGAGGAACGACATCGCCGTTGCCAATAGAGCCAGTCAGCGTCCCTTGCTGCTTTTGTTTAGATCCATTACTTTTCCAGCCTCTGGCGGGAAAATTCTCTTTCCCCCTCGAAACGGAACACTCTTCCACTCCGTGCTGCCCGGTACGAAGCGTTGCTTATTGACTCACGCAGACTCCATCTGACAACGGGAGTGACGGGGTATTGTGTCGTGTCATTTCTGTTCGTGACACGCAAATATGACTGCCGGAGAGGCGATAAAGGGCGAACGCCTCTGGAAATCTCGCTGATAACGACAAGTACGAACAGCCACAAAGCTTCACTTCATCGTGCTGCAGGAAATAAAAACGAAAAGGGTTTATAGTAGGTTGCCCAACATACTAAGCTACACGAAATGTAATTTTCCGTTCAAATGGGTGCCAGCCTGAATTGCATATACAATGTTATTAAAAGCCGAGGGAAAACAGCTATTTTCAGTCTCCAATGGACGCACTTCTAACAAGCTAACCATTTAGCTGATTGGAAGTAGAGTGCATTCGTCGCTGAAGTTCAAATGCACAGTAGGCAAAGCTGTTAAAGCAATCGCACTTAAGCGCTGTTTGCCCTATTTGGTGCGTTCTGTATTCGTTGGAAGAAGTGGAAGACCGTTGAAGTGGAATATTAATCAAAATGGAAGTGTAGTTGCATAATCATGTCAAAGAAGAAAGTTTTTACTACTATCTATAAAAGAGAATGAAGGAAAAAACAACATAAGCTTATTTTTTATATCACAACGTTGTTGAAAGATAGATAACATTTCCTCGAATCAGGATCAAAAGTTAAGATTTTCTGATGGCCACATTTGTTCATTTCGATTTACGCAGAAGTTCTTATGACTTATTAGTAAGCCTGCTAATTAAGCAGCATCTAGTTTAAGAAATAATTTATTTTCTTTGAAAGGCATGAAACTTCATTTTTAGAACATTAAACTATGTCTTCTTGTAATGCCTCTGAATATTGTCTTAGGGGTTAAACAGCGCATCAAAATAATTATTAAGTTGCAACCAATCAGGTTAAACTTTCTATATAATTAACTTGATCTGCAAATGAATTTGATCTACCTATATTTTTTATGCAAATGAAAACATACTGTGTTATGTAATTTATAATTTATGAGATGAAATATTAGTTTTCGTCATAACTGCCTGAAAGCTGAAATGGATAATAAATATTGCTACACTTATTCCACGTTTATGTAAGGCAAATAAGAGGAAACGAAACTAATGGGAAAAAAGTATCTCCACTGTTAAATGCATGAAAATTAGTGGTAAACAATATCCGAAAGACTGTTCAGAGGATATTTATAGCTTTTCTGTTCGCCTTTGACATTTCTGTAATAACTGCAGATAACATACATTTATAGTCGCAGATCATGGTAAGTCTTCTACAATGTAAATCCCAGAAATAAAGTATTACAGGAAAATGTCCTGAAGGTCAGAAAACAAATTTTTTTCAGAAACAAATTTTCTAAAAAATATTTGTCAGATTTCTGAAATAAATTTTTTGTTAGCAAATTATTTCAGATAAATCCGAGAAGTTCCGTTCTATGTCTTGAGGCTAAAGGAATGAAATCATTAATACTAACCACAGCACAATGGAAATGCTTAATCTCTTGGGTAAAATAACAGTCCTTATTTTTATTTGGTTAATATTATCCTTCGAAAATGGAAACTTCTTTTTCTACACACAAAGAAATATGGTCGTATACATTTTTCAGAATAGTCTGCCGTAACTGATCTTTGTCGTTTTCTTCTTACTCCCATAAAATAGAATTTTTTTCATCCCTTATTGTTTTTTTTTCGATTAACTATTTGTAATTGTCAGTCGACACAAGATGATTTGGATAGTATGGATGGCTCAGTCGGTAGCGCAACAGGCTCGTATAGTTCCCAGGTTCGAGTCCCGCCAGGGCCAGCGTTGAGATTTATTTCCGCAAAAATCCCCCCGCCGCCCTCGATCGGTAAAGGGACACCGATGGGCATGGCAGTTGGCCATCGGTGTCCCTTACCGAAGTTCTGTTACACCGAAGGTCACCGCCCTTCGGTTGGGACGTAATGCCATGGTCCGTGTGCGACAGAGCCGTACCTAAAGTACCTTAAAGAACACGGTGATTAATCTAGATGGGACACTACAATCTATTTCCCAACAGCTTTACAGTGGGTCCCGCCAACCTTCTCTGAGCCCTCGGAGTCCTTGTAACTTGCCCATTATGTGCAGAAAAGTTGCCGTTCAGAGGTAAAACAACCCAAGCTGACTTGATCATGCATTTTTTTATCTGTCACACAAAACCACATCATTTCAGCATCACCTAAGTAAATCTACTCTGTAGTTTGTTTTAAAAATAAATAAATAAATAAATAAATAAATCTTTACCTTTGTCGTCTGTCAATCTATCTGTCTGCCCGTTCATTTTGTACATTTTTTGTTTTTAGAGATAAATTAAAAATTTTTTGGGTTGAATAGAATATTTTGACCTGTACTTTCCAAATATCCCAAGTAGCCTCCCATAGCTCCTTGCAAAGGTGGAAAAAAGGTGCAAAATGCAAACATTTTAAACCAATATTGCAAAAGAAATTTACATCTTTTGTGGTGGAGTGTGAAGATCAAGAGGTTTATATTGCCAGCAATGATGTTTACCTCCTTATCCCAAGGGGTGATGGGTAGGGGCGGGGGTGGCTCAGTCGGTAGCGCGTCAGGCTCGTAATCTGTAGTTCCCAGGTTCGAGTCCCAGCTGGGTCAGCGTTGAGATTTATCTCCGCAAAATTCCCCTCCCCGCCCACGGTCAGTAGGGGACACCGATGGGCTTGAAAAGGCCGCCGCCCGTCGGATGGGACGTTAAGCCGTGGTTCCGTGTGCGGGAGAGACATACCCTGTGCACGTTAAAGAACACGCTGGATGGCCTTAACGGGAGGCTACCATCTGTCTCCCAACAGCTGTTCCATTGGGCCCCCTCCCCCCAACCTTCTCTGAGCCTTCGGGGTCCATGTGACCTGGTCATTTAGCCCATGGTGTGCAAAAAAATTGCCGCTCAGAGGTAAAACAATCCAACCCAAGGGATGATGGTAAGAGGCAACTGCGAATTTTACTTTAGGAGAAAATGAAAATTTCTTTTTGTGTTTTATAGGTACTAATAAAATACTACTTTTTGTATTTTCCCAAGCATTCATCAATTCTAATTTCCATTGTTAGAGATTATTAAAGTCGGAAAATGAAATCCTTCAATATCGCTCTCTAACGGTGGGAAAAGTTGGATATGGCAAAATTTAAACGAATATTACAAACGATTTATTTATTCTAGAAATTTGAAGCATTTTTGGTAAAGTGTGATGTTTAAGAGGATTATATTGGAAGCAATGATTTCCACCCTTGTGTCAGGGGGAGATGAAGACTGTTAATTTTAAGAGATGAATAAAAAGTTCCTTTTGTGCTTCACAGATGCTAATAAAATATGGCCATTTGCATTCCCAAAATTTAGAATTATTTTTTAGAATAAAATATTGCCATTGCATTTCCAAAATTTAGAAATATTGCCATTTTGCATTTCCATCATTTAGAATTTCCACTGTTAGAAGACGTTAAAGGAAAAAAAAAAAGTCTTTCTCTTTTCAAACGAAATCCCATATTCGCCAGAGGCGATGTATTGTCCTTCTAGTTTGCTTGTCACTTTAGTGTTCCATTTTGTTTCCATTACAATAACAGAAAAATCGCATTTCTTTAATCTTCTAGCAAATATTCCTGAGGAAATATTCTTTATTATCTTACTTCGATATTAACTGGGTTTTTTCGAACTGGTTTAACTGGTTTTTTTCGAACTTACTTCGATATTAACTGGGTTTTTCACGAACAATATTGGATTTCCTTTTTTTCTGAGGGGCCCACACAGTTGTTAGCAGAAGTGTTTCTTACTGCTCGACCTCAATCGGGACGACGATTAAAAGGGAAAGAACTTGAAAAGAACAGAGAAGGGGGTCCTGCCAGGTGCACGAGGAACAGCAGTGGCTCTTCTTTTGTTATCTCAGCAATTTGGAAACAGTTTCCGAGCAGAACAAAACTCTTTTGCTTCTCTAGATCTCAGAGACCGAAGCAGATTCAGAAAAAGACAGTTGCCATGGAGATACGATCAGCACGTGCACCCTTGGGGACATCGTACTTGTTTGTTCACATGCTCTGTTGCCAGGATACAGCCGTAAAGGGACATGCCGATGGAAGATTCAAGAAATGCAGGTTCACGCGAAAAGTTTGAACATGGCTTGGGAGGTTTTTTTAGAGCAACATAGGAAAAGAAAGAAAAGGCGCATCGAAGAAGGCATAAAAGTTAAAAAAAAGACAACTATTTTATAAACATCGAAAACATATCCTTTGCGATGGATTTCGTGGAGAGAATCATAAGTGGGATATATGTCAAAAGAACATAGTCAGCTTTTCTGACAAATATCACAACAGATAAGATTATTATTTGAAGAGGGATTTTGTAGAAAGATATTTATATTAAATGTATTTTGGAAGAAGTAATATCCTTTTAAAGAAAGTACTTTTTGTTCTACACTATATAAGCATTACTAGATTTTATCAAAAAAATCGAGATTGATATTAGAAACTGATAACTCTCTTGCCAAATTATTATTTTTGCACGAAGCACCAGGAAACATGTCCATGTATGTAAAATTTCTTACTGACGTAGTGCATCATTATGAAGGGCTATAAAAGTCGTAAAGGCACGATCGAAAACAAAGTCAAGTATGATATGTAGAGAAAAGGCTGATCTCACTGACTTCGACAGGAGGCTGATCGTTGGAGTGCGATGGACAGGAGCGTTCGTTACGCAGTTGATGGAACTCAGCCGAAAATCTCGGGGCACAATATTCCAAGTGTATGGAGAATGGAAACGGTCTCAAAAAACGTCTTTCAATCGTGGCAAATGCGGGAGAAAAAGGCACTGACAGACTGGACTGGTGTTTGTTGACATGAACTGTACGGCAAAACAAAACTGCTACAGTTCATCAGCTGAGGGAGATCACAGCTTGCAGTAATTAAAACCCATTACAATGAGAACTATGCGCAGAGATTTGAAAATTTTGAAATTTGGGAAATGCATAAATGATGCATACGATAAATTATTAGGTAGGTGTTCATAATAATTTGACCAGACAGTGTATATCGCTTAATAAGAGCGAAGGATCACAAAGGCATTTTAGATATACTGATGGATTGTTTCGTTGTTAATAATATGGGAATTTCACGCTTTCGATAAAGAAAAACCATGAATAGCGATGATTTATAGAGTTTTGCGAATCCCAACACAGACACCAAATTCTTAAATGTAACTTAGAAAAGTAGCATGAAATTATTGATTTGAAATGCTATTTGCAAAATTATTTTATTCCGAATACGTTTCAATTTAAATTTGCAGCAGTATCAGATCGTTTAATAGTGCAATTTAGACAATTTAAATACTGCACAATGACATTGGAAACGTAGAGATAATACAGCTTGTTTTAGATTTCAAGAATTCGTCATTAGTCGTTCATTTTATTTGCGGTTTTTTCTAAGATATGGAATTATGCAATTTCCATCTTATCAGGAGCAAAAACAAAAAACGGAATGATCGCTTGTTACATTCAGTTAAGCATTTTTAAACTGAATATATTTTTTCTCAACGTGCATAGCAAAACCAAGACGGCATTAAGTGTTGGAGAGCAAAATTCTTATGATGAAAAGGGCAACGAATATGTGAAGAATGGTGGCGTTTCCTTTGCTTCTGTTTTGGAGACACAATGGAATGTACTGGAATGTCCTATCATCAGTAGCCAAAGGAAGAAGCGAAAACTTGCTTCATATCTACTCCTGACAGCGCTATTCCCATAGAGTCCCGAGATGCGATAAAATCTCCCGTTGCCATTCTTCATCATCCTAAATCAATCACGTGTTAGTTGCCAGGAGACCCAAAGATGAGGAAGACAATTTTCTTGTCTGTTGATGGGTTGGCTCTTCGCCTCGTGCAATGATCACGTTCTTTCGCCCCGTCCTTCGGGGACTGTCAAGATCACCAGTTGACGGTCTCTGGCTCCGTAACGACGTCGAGTGCGCAGCTCAAGACAGACACGTTAACGTGTCAGCCTCGTAATGGAGCACGAGGAAACTGAGGCCTACTCTTCTGATGAGGGAAGAAGGTTTGGAGGGAAGTGATACGCATCGGATGCAGAGGGAGCGCAGAGGCCAACGAGCAAGGTGGAAAGTCAGCTGAGAAGAAACAATAACAAAAAGGCTTGCTCGAGAAGGAACTGTGCACATCGTTCATGGATGAAGATGGAAAAAAGAGCTCATTGAACAAAATTTCTTAACATTCTGCTTTCAGTAAAATTTTTATTTTCTATGTTCACTTTTAAGGAAGGATACCTTAGATGAGTTAATTTGAGAGCAGAGAAAAATTGTTCTTTTGGAATATTTGAAAAGTTTTCAAGTGTGTCGAAGAATTTTTCAGCTTGTGTAGGTTTTCGAGACCGTTTTTGAAGAACTGACATAAAAGGTGTAGAATATTTTTCTGCGCAAGTTAGCATTCTAAATTACGGCTTATGAAAAGCCATTTTCTCCAGAAATTGAATGCAGAGAGGGCGTTAGAATTATTTTTAGGGTGGGCGTGTTCAAATCTTTAAAGAGGTAAAATGGGTGATGTAAAATAAATAAATTGATCACAGAAAAGGTGTTGACAATATTAAGGAAAGTGTTGACCCCACCTCCACTAAGAGAAAGGTCTAGGAGTGTACCCACCCTCTCTGAATTCCCTAATTTTCACATATCCAACGGAGGAATTAGGAAAACCCTCTTCAAAGCATTGAGAGCTACACCCAAATTTTTGAAACTTGCCGGACATTGTTTTCTCTGTCAAACACGAAGTACTGAGGATTACATGTATATGCTTCTGTATGTATATATTGTTTTAAATAACTTTAATTTTAAATTTGATTTCGCAAATCTTTCATAATTTTTGCTGCAGTTTGCGATACACAGTTATATAGGTTGTATTTCTAAATTTACACCGAAGAAAAGTGGCTGCGGCATTTAACCGCCGCCTCCCGTCTTTTAGAAGGCATTTTTATGTGGTTAGATTATCGCAAAATAACAACAACGAAAATATCCCTCTATATGTTTAATTAGTGTAAATAAACATGCGAACACTGAAAACAGTTCGTGATGGTTATTGTTCGTAGCCATTTCAAAATGGGACATATGTGTGTGTAGGTTGATGGCTCCGTTGGTGAGCACCAGGATTGTAACCTGACGTTTCCAGGTTCGATTCTCCGTTGTGACTGCCTTGAGATTTTTGTCACTAAACGCCATCCTGGTCTCTGCGAGAGAACGATAGCTATGGACTTGGAAAGTCCTTCATCCTTTGGATGAAACGTTAAGGAGTTTATTCCTTATCCAAAGAGAGACCTAACCCTATGCGTAGGAGAGCCCATCAAAGAACATTCTGGAGCCCTTGGGAGTCTTGTGATCTAACAACCATTTTGCTCCCTGACTGCTCATTTGTGCAGTTCATAGATAAAGCAACCCAACTCATATCAAGAACCACAAACGAAAACGCTCGTAAACATTCCATACTAACATCGAAAGTAATAAATATAGAACCCAATCCATGAAAATGGAAAATAAAACCATTTCTTTTTTTCACAAAAGAGAGAATATTCCAATTCCCTGGAGTCATAGTTTGGTCATCCTTATTCCACAGCGTAAAGAATGAAAACATTTTTCTTTATATGAAAGAGAAGAACTTTCTCCTTTCCGAATCTTTTTCCTCGAAAGGCACATATCCTATATCACTCGGAGTCCATGGAATCTTCTTGAGCGGGACAAGTGATTAGGCCTAAGCAATGAGAGTCAGATCTAAGAGAATCGGAGCCAGCTTCCGACTGTGGAGATGGAGGCGAAGTGGCTGGTCGCTTCGGCAAAGAACTGAGAGGGTGAGAGTTGATACCTTTCATCCGTGGCACAGAGAATGACGCACGCAGGAAAGAAAACAAACAGGGAGAGCCACTTCCAGAGTCACTATTTGCTCAACCAATCAGAAATGGCAGACAAATATTGATTGAACGTTATTTTGATAACCGAGGAAATATTTCGTATATTCTCTTTTACGGATTTATTTTTGGTTCTTTTAAGAGTAAAAAGAATGAGAGCATATTGGTGAAGCTTGGAAGGCGTGAAAGATTAATCAGAATAATTTGCATAACTTCGTTAGCGTAAGATTGTTATGGAGGAAGATTTCCTGCCTTAAAGCGTGGAAACAAGCACAATGCGGAAAAAAAGCCGGTTTGATGAGGAAAGTGATCAAGAGTAATTTAGTGTTGTGCAAAATCACAGCAACATCAAAAGAGAGAATTATGCTTCCAGGCAATTACATGACAAGTAGGTTTTTCTACGGTGATATTGAAATTAGTATTGATATTTTGTGCCATATAACTCCGAACGTTGAGAAGTTCTTACATCTAACTCCGTGGCATTGCAAATTAAACTAGCGCAAAATAGGGGAGAATGTTGTCTCAGCCTGTAGCGCATCAGGCTCGTAATCTGAAGTTCTTAGGTTCAGGTCCCAACCGGGCCAACAATTATCTCCGCTAAACCTCCACCCCACGCTCGGTTCAAAATGGGGCACACGTGGACTTGGAAAGACCGTTGTCTGTCGTATGGGAAGTAAAGAGGTGACTCTGTTGCAGGAAAGCAATAACCTGTTCACTTTAAAGAACGCTCTGGATGGTCTTGACTGAAGGATTCCATCTGTCTCCTAACAGCTGTCCAGTGGCTCCCCTTCCTCAACTTTTTCTGAGACCTTGGGATCCTTGTGACCAGGCCACTTAGCCCATTGTGTACACAAAAGCGCCGTTCAGAAGTAACACGGCTCAACACAAATAACCACTTCCACTCACTTCCAGGAGTCAACTGAAATACAATAACTGATTGATCGACGCAGCAGAAAATTGCGAAGTTCCGTCAGAGAACATTAAGGCAAAAATTATTTTGTCTTGTTTTCCCGTATAAATCTAGAAAGTTATGGGAATTTTCGAATATGTTAACCACTGACATTATGCGGAAGTTTACTTCTTTTTCTCTTCATGCTGTGAAGATGAAAGGAAAATTGTGCAAATGAATTATCAAGAATATTTATATTTTGCATTTTTTTTTTACAATTCAACTAATTCATTCAAATTCAAAGATATAAGAAAACAGATACATATAGAAGAAACAAGAATAGAAAGCAAACTGAAAACAAGGAGTACATAGCTCGTCCAGATTCCAGATAGAAATAAGTAATTCTTAAAGCTTTATCAACAGCAGTAAGTAAAAGGGAAAATTAAAATTAAATACTTTCTTTTACATAAAACAATACATTTGACATAATCTAGCTACGTACGTAAGAACACAATAACTAAAACGTTATGACTAAATTTGTAGAATGACAGATTACATTGTGAATTTCGTTTTTGAAGACACGAGGGCTTTTCTTCATTCTGATATCATAAGGTAAAGAGTTAAATAATTTCGGAGAAAATAAAAACAAATTTCCTTTGCAAAATAGATTTTTTAACTAATGAAACATAAAAAAAGGCATTTTTTTTCAAATTGTGATAATTTTTTTGTAGCTAACCAATGTTTAACTTTCAATAAAAATAACAACACTTTTTGCGTATAGATCTATCCAATATCACTAAAAGAGTATTAAGTATATATAGGATTGGTATAATTGTAATGAAAAACAAGTCTAAAATTTTTTCTATGAAAAATAGCTATGTTTTGAATGTTATACTCGTAAGCACCACCCCAAAAACAAATTCCATGATGTACAGCCGAGTACACCCATGCATAATATAAAGTTATAAGAAATTTCCTACTTCATCATCATCATCCTCAAGCAGCCATGGGCTACGGAGGTCCAACCAGACCGTGCAGTTTAATTCTCCAAGCATATCTGTCCTGAGCTACATCTGCTGCATCTGGCCACTGCACACCAATTCTAACAAGGTCCTGTTTGACATTGTCTGCCCATCGCATCCTAGGTCTCCCCCTCCTTCTGAGGCCTTTAGGCACACTGTTCATAACCCTATTCGCCAATCTATATAATTATCCATACGGGCAACATGGCCAAACCAGCGGAGTCTCTCTCTGCACAATATGCTGCTTAAAGGAGGTTGCAGACTCCTTTCTCTTAATTTAAAGATATGCAACCTCCATTTTAGGTTAGAGTCAAGTTCAACATTGTAACAAAAACGTACGCTCTAAGCTTCGACAAATACATGAGTGTGAATCTATGCAGTTTAAATTGTGAAGTTTAATATTTTATTTCTACTATAATTCAAAGAGTATAAATTTATTCATAGTTGTATTCAGTTTTAATTTATTTACATGTAACCAGTTTGATATCGTCTTTAAATCAGACTTGAAAAATTTGTGACTCATAGTTTTCAGCAGAATAAAAAAAATCTACATCATCTGCACAATAGAAGAATGTACCAAATAAATCCAAGGAACAAAAATCATTTATGTATATTATAAATAAAAGTAGACCCAAAACTGAGCCCTGGGTACCCCCTTTTCAATTAATTTGTAATTATTTGAAAATATTATTATTTGTAAATATTTTCAATTAATTAATAATAAATTTGTCACATGACACGAAGGTTGCCAGATCACTAATTTCTAAAAAAATCGTTGCCAGATATTTTTTCTGAATTCTATAATCAACCACAGTGTTCGGATACTTTTTTGAGCGACTGTACATTGCATAATGCCAACACTACGTTTACATTTTGCTGTTTTTTCGTATTACCAAGGCTTTAGAAACTGACTCGATTTATTTTCCATCAGCTTACGCCCATTTTAAGCATATCCTTCGCATCCTATAAACCAGCTTAATTTGGAGGAAAAAAAAAAGTTAAAAAAAAAAAGAAAAATACTATAAATTATTAATAACATATATAAAACAAATACATATGTTTAATATATTATAAAAAAAATTATAAAAAATGATTAAAAAAAAAAGATAAAAAAAAAAAAAATTATTTTGTTCACTGATTATAAAATGCTTCTGAATGAGTTTGCTACTGGGTGGATTCCTGGTAGCAAGAAGATTCAAATGTTGATGTGTATGTATGTATGTATTAATTTGGAGGCGAGGGATCAGAATGGTTGTCATAGCATTTCATCTGCAGCAGTAATATCCACCAACGAGTTTCATCTTTTTTGACCAAACTCCAGTCAGTACATACGATAAGTACCTTGGCTATTAAGGTACCTGAAGTCGTAGCACCGGAAATTCTTTAGGGACTGGCATTGCAAAGAATTTTTTTTTCGAAGAGAAACTAATTTTAAAATATATTCTCATCCATGTCACCAAATCAGAATATACCACGTTACACTTGAAAAGTCCTTTAGGAAGAGTAACAGCATTTACCTAAAAATGACCAAAGGAAAAAAAAAAGAGAGAAGAATTTCCCTCCAATAACTTTTTTTTTATGAAATCTATGACGTAAACTTGCTTTTAAGGATGCACATTTCTTTATTATAAGAGGATAAATACAAAAATCACTTTTATGTATTGTGCAAGAACCTCTTTCAAGGAGGTATTGCCTCATTTAACTGTTTTTATCATAGGTTGGAACATATTAGAACTCGACAGAATATCGATTATTTATAAATATCCGATACGCTGATGTCAATTGAATCATTTAAGACCGTACATGACATATCAAACGCAGAATCTTAAGCAGTAGCCTGTGCTTGAATTGTAGCCGGAAAAAAGTGCAGATTTTGTAAAATAAATAAATAATAAATAAATAAATATCCCCTCAAGCAGCTGCTTGCCACAGAGGTCTGACAGGAGCCTGTCAGTTTATATGCCATAGTAGAAGGTTTGACAGGAGACTGTCAGTTTATATGCCATAGTAGAAGGTTTGACAGGAGCCTGTCAGTTTATATGCCATAGTAGAAGGTTTGACAGGAGCCTGTCAGTTTATATGCCACAGTAGAAGGTTTGAGAGGATGGCAGGACCTCAGCAGAAAAACGACACAAACAGCCATGCCTGTTCGTGTTCATGCCCCACTCGGCCATGGGACGGAGTGGCTAGAAAAAAGCGCTGAATTGTAAATAATGTCCGGATCTCAGACAGGAATGCCAGACGTCCTGAAGCCATGCCTTAGCCCGGGGTTCGAACCCAGGTCCCTTGGATCAGTAGCCAAGCGCGCTAACCACTCGGCCATGGGACGGAGTGGCTACAAAAAAGCGCTGAATTGTAAATAGTGTCCGGATCTCAGACAGGAATGCCAGACGTCCTGAAATCTCCGGGATTGTCCTGTAGATAATCAGATGTTCGATTCCCCCACCAATATTCGAATGTTTTGTGAATGTTTTAAAGTTTTGGGTAATTTTCATGTCATCATAGGTTTATCAATTATTTGAAAAAACTCCGCGAAATAATTGTACGGATCTCAGTTAGTTTTAATTTTATTTGTGGCAGGATACAAGCGAGAAATTGTAAATTTTAGACGCGGCTACTAATCTCACATTTACGGTATTTAATTTGCAATTACAGTGCACAATGCATAACTCCCAGAGAAGCATAAACGTATAGTATAGACTGCTCGACTTTCCTCTCTTTTTGGTCAGAGATAGCCCGACTCATATGAAGATAGTAGGAAAATGGTGACCCGGATGTCTGCAAATGCTTCGGCTTTCCGGATCTCTCTTCTCGAGGTTGCCTGTTTCTTACGACCAGATGCCAACAAAAACTGTTAATTGATCCTCTTACCACGAACAGAGACAGCCGAACAAATTATCCTCCCGAACGAATGTCTGCCTTGACAGACGGAATATTTCTCTCTCTCTCTCTTTAAAATTAGATTTGATTCCTCTTCCACCTGCAAGGAAGGGATTTGAGAAATATTTTTCATTTCAGCCAGGCTTAAACTTGCAGTTTCAATAGATTTCTATAGTTCTCGATTATTGAAGAAATATTTTTCGTTCCAGGTTTTCTGCACTTTTTGGAAGGGCGATCATTACATTAATATTGTGTACAGTAGATTGCAATTTATACGAGCATCTCGGAAAAACAGGACCAGATGCGAATAAATATTTTCTTGATAAAGGGGACACTTCAAGCTTCCTACCCTAAAAGAGAAAGTGGCCACTGTTTATCGTGAAACGTCACATGGCGCATGCAGCGATCATCAAGTCCAGTGTTTACAGTAGAGTAATACACGACTGTCGTATATTACCAAAAAGGGGCGGGGGTGGCTCAGTCAGAAGCATGCCAGGCTCGTAATCTGCAGTTCCCAGGTTCGAGTCGCAGCTGGGTCAGCGTTGAGACTTATCTCCGCAAAACTCCCCGCCCAGCCCACGGTCAGTAGGGGACACCGATGGGCTTGGAAAGACCGCCGTTCGTCGGATGGGACGTTAAGCCGTGGCTCCGTAAACGGGAGAGCCATACCTTGTGCACGTTAAAGAACACGCTGGATGGCCTTGACGGGAGGCTACCATCTGTCTCCCAACAGCTCTTTCAATGGGTCCCCTCCTCCAACCTTCTCTGAGCCTTCGGGGTCCTTGTGACCTGGCCATTTAGCCCATGGTGTGCAAAAAAGTGCCGCTCAGAGGTAAAACAACCCAACGTATATTACAACAGTGATATACAAATATTGGAATAGACTCGTTGTGTAACAAATCACACCTTCGAATCTACTGGTTCGAATCACCTGCGAAGCTTTATCAACTTCGCAGGTGGTAGCCTGTTACATTGAAACGAAAAATCCCTTTCGGTATATCCGAATATTCTCAGGCAATTAAATTCAAGCAGAGAGAAGCTTTAGATGCAAATTCCGGATAAGGAATGTTTGGATAAAAGTTATTTTACTGCAATTTGTTTTCAGTAGGCTAACAAATTAAAGATCATAATATAGTATATTTTCCAGGATGAACAGGTCAATATGCTTTTTTGCTTCACATCTTTTGAGTTTTATTGTGTCACTTCAAATTCTAATAAAACTTTCCGTTTCATTACGTGTCATAAGTGAATATATGCATTTCAGAGACAAATAGCCCGAGGACTGTTATCAGAAATCTTAACATTAGAAGTGGATGGAAACAATTGATTGAAATGAATATTACCAAGTATATGTATTTTGTTCTGTGTTTGAAATGCAATATCTTATGGCGAGTCTATTATTCACTGTGGTGAGGAAAACTATGCTTATGGCTTTCTATTATGGACGAATAGATTCTTCCATTATGCATTATACTTTCCATTATTCGCCGCACAGCACGATCGCGGCATGGTTGGCCAATTGAAACCAACATTAACTTCCCCACTGATTACGAACTAACGGGTTTATTTACCAGGGTTGTTGGAAACTTCTCCGGTCCGATTCAGTGCAGTAGCCGTGCTCATCAAATGCTCCTTCGAAGAGATGCCCTCTGCCGCTGCAGAGTCTACCCGATAATTACACTCTGCCGCACCTTGTTACCAAAAGGTAATCTTCCCTCATTAGCTAGAGTCTGCCTCCCGATCTCTTTTGATCCCATCTCCCCCGTCACGTGCAACACTCCACGCCGAGTAAATAAGACAAGTTGTAAACAAAAGTTGCTCGTGAATACGAGGGCCTAAAGCGCCCCGAGCAAACCCTTGGAGAGTCCCGTTGGAGGCTACCCAGGGAAAAGAAAGACGGAGGAGTTCGAGTAAGATTCTCTTGGAGCCTTCGCCATTCATGGTCCTTGTAGATTCAGTTTGCGCATAATTTCAATTAACTCACCACGACTTTATTAGAGAAGAGAGGAGGAAGAGGAACAGGTGCGTGCTCCAAGCACGCGCTCTTAATTCTGTGTTCCGAACATTCTGAACAGCTTTTCTGTGTAATACAAATAATTGAAATTGACTTTGATTGGCATTGTACGAATGATCCTTGTTTGGAGTAAAGCAGAGAGAGCATCTTTGTTTGAAGTAGTTGAGCGGAACGAAAGCTCTCTGTTGTGAAAAGAAATTTCGCACTTGAAAGTAGTTTGCAAGTTGTATTTAGGAAACGGAACTAGTTAATCAAGTACTTAAAGTTAGTTAATGTGAATGTTGCCAAAATTACGCACAGAAGTTTTCTTTTAAATATTTAGGAAATTTAATAACTGTAAGTGCCTAGGAGAAAAGTTTCGATACGTTTAAGATTTTCTTCTGAATAAATTGTTTACAACTTGGGGGATGTATCCCTTTAGGTTTGCGAGGCACTTTTTCTAATAAGGCAAACGATATATTTCGCAATACTGATTGTAAGTAAATTTAAAACGATGCCATTTATAACCGCCTCCTAGATCCGGCACCGAAATAGATGTATTTGTGCAGCTTTAAGGAACGAAATCGGTAGTGCTACTAATCAAAGGGTCCTGGATTCGATCGCAGGTACGGCATGGATGTTTGTGTTGCCTTTGTGCTGAATTATAGCCTTCCTCATAGTTTTTTTTCTACTGCGTATTAAACTGACAGGCTCCTGTGAGACCTCTGTATCAAGCAGTTTAGTTGTTATTAAACTAAATATATGTTTTTGAAATAACTTAGTATTAAACAACCCATAAACATACATTAAAAAGACCAGATACAGTGCTTTTGAATGGATCGAATATATCCTTAGAACATTTGTTTCAGATTCGAAATATACATATTAAAATTAACAGTTATTAATGTTAAAGAATACATGCTAAAATGCAGTTGCTTTATTTATACCCAGGTCTCTGAAAACCTAAATTCGGTCTTTTTGGCGATAAGAGAAAGACCAGTCATGTGTTGCTATGGAAACTTTTAGCAAGGTGTGATATACTTTATTAGCCAGGTGTGATAACCATTTTTTAGCCAGGTGTGATAATCATTTTTTTAGCCAGGTGTGATATACTTTATCAACAGTACTGCTCTTATTATATTTTTATTTTTTTAAAAAGGGGAGAACTTGCTCCCCTACGCAAAACACGGAGATAACCTAGACGCTCTATTTTACTCGGCGTGGTGTGCTGCACGTGACGGAGGAGGTAGGATCCTGGTTTTTCATCCAGCATACAAATACCTGCACAATGTCACTCCCGCTGGTTTAGTAGCCACGTAAGCTAACCATTAAGACCATGTAGGGATAGCATAATAACATGCAAGTTCATCAGAAACATTTATTACACTGAACCCAATTAAGAAGAAGCTTTTACAGTTTCATTTCGCAGAAAGAACGTAAAATAGCGAACATTATGGATCAGTGGTGGAACGAGAAAGAGTGAAACCAATTGGTAGAAGTGTTTAAAAGCTCAGATCACGCAGAAAAGGTTAGAAGAATTGATTTATGTGGTTAGGCAGTAAAAAAATGTTTTAACTGTAAGTGAACAAAGATGTTTCGCCTGTATTTGATAATTGCATGGCACTGTAATTCGCAGAAAAGGAAGTAATTATACAGAGCATGGGAAAACGTCGCTCTCAACGGTTGTTATTAATTATGTTAATGGCAGAGTGCAACAACTCCATTAGCCTTACGGGAGAACGCTTAGGGATCTGTCTAGCACAAGAATCATAGTGATGAGTGAAGCATCAGACAAAGCAAAGGACGGGGGATGATGAGGTCTCGTGACGTCGAGGGATAACCTGTTTATCAGGTGCTGTTAGCTCGGGAACTAGTGAATGTCGCTCACGTGTTGTGGAGCTTCGCAGAAAGGTCACAAGAGAAGAGAGAAAAGACCACGAAAACATCGATGATGAAATTCAGAGGTGGGAGTTCGTCAGTGAAAGGATTACGTCAGTGAATCCAATTAAGATTTGAAGAGGTGTATTGAAAGGTGAAATGCCAGATATCGTTCCATGAAGGCCTCTTTGGCTCAGTCGGTAGCGCACCAGTCTCGTAATCTTCAGTTTCCACATTCACACATCATCACACTCTTAAAATATTTTTTCTCGAATTGGTGAAAACTTAAAAAATCGTTAAGCAAACTTGAAATACTACATTTAAGTTAGTGAACAATTTGCTACAACAATTATGCTTTAACTTTTCAGAAATGTTTCTTGACTAACAAAAATTACAGTGAAATATTTCAGCTTCCATAACTGTTTAAATATTAAACGAATATTGTGGAAAACAGAGATTTAGAGAGAGTTGAGTGAGATTTTCAGGTTATCTCCCATGATATTTTTGTCATAAAACATTTCAATTTCGAAGTTAGGGTTGGATTATATTACCTCTGAGCGTCACGTTCTTGCACATAATGGGCAAAACGACCAGGTCACAAGGACCCCAAGTACTCAGAGAAGGCTGGGAGAAGGGGAAGACAGCTACTAGGAAGCATTTGGTAGCCTTCCGCCAACGCCATCCAGTGAGTCCTTTAAAGTGCACAGGGTATGGTCCCGCACACAGGGCCAATGCTTTGCATCCCATTCGACGAACAGAGGCCTTTCCAAGTCCATCGGTGACCGATTCTGACCAAGGCAGGGCGAGGATTTATCGGTGATAAATCTAAACGGTGTCCCAGGTGGGACTCCTGGGACGCTACCGACTAAACCAACCCCATCACCTCGAAGTTACATGGTTCGTAACACCAACGTTTCTAATATTCAGCAACCATGCTAATTTACTATTAAATTAAGGTTATATTATGCAATGACACTGAAAATAGCATATTAACTGCGTTGCCAAAATATCAGAGAATTTACCTGTCATGACAATGTAAATCTAACTTCGAAGCTCTATAATTTCTAAAATATGCATCTAATGGAAAAATGTAACTGAAGATAAAATAAATATTGTAATCAAATTCATTTAGATCTCGATTTTCAACAATATTCGTTCAGTACTTAAAGAGATATGCAAGTTGGAATATTCAACAATTGTAATGCATCATAAGAATTTTCCTCCGAAATTAATTAAAACTTACATAATAAGTATAAGGTATTTTATAGGTTATAGACTTTGAAATTAGATTCGAGTTAGCATAACATGGAAATTCTCTAATATTATTGCAGGGCAGTGTTTAATAACGACGAAAACTTAATGCTTATAACTTCAGTACTGAAAACAAGCGCTATCGGCATTGCCAATACTCTTCAATAATAATGAATGTTATAAAATTTTAAATATCAGTTTCATTTCTAATGATAATCAGCAGAGAATTTGCGTTTTGTGCTCAGAATTAATTGCTTTTGATGTCTTTTAAATTAACGATTCACTGGCAGCCAACGGTTATAGTACTTTGCTTGCGATGTCTCCTTACCTCCCAAGACATTGAATATTTTAAAATTCACCTTCGGCAAATAAAAAACGGGTTTGAATAAACATAAAAATCTATCTCTAAAATAATTATTTCTTTATTTCGAAAAATATGTTTAGTTGTCTTGAAATAAAGATTAGTGTAAGTAAACTGTGCAAAGGTTTATATGTAGAGAGAGGAATGACATTCGATATTCCAAAAAGAAGGGAAAAGAAAGCGAAAGTTATTAAAGAAATGAAAACTTTAAGCTTCAGATAGCACAAATTATTTAACTTCGAATTATGATAAGATTGGGGGTGGCCTTGTTGAAGTCTTTATAGGAATGAAATGAATTGAATAGATAATACAACTACGTTTTCTTCTAATCGAATTTCAAACGTTTTGAAAAAATGGATCCGATATGATTGTGCTCAGTGGATACAGATGGATAGCAACTTAACGGATTAAACAGCATATCAGAATCTCATGGAAATATTTATTCAAAATGTATCGAGATGAAAGCAGTTTTGAAGGATTTCTAAAGGATTATCGTAAAAAAAGAACAAAAGACAAGAATCGATCAAACCTATTTCGGATACTTTCGTATCATTTGAGGAAACGAAACGGAATTGGAATGGAAATTGAAAAGCTTTTAGGCATTTGTCATCTGTTCTAAAGCTACAGACGGTGCAATATAAATATATAAATATCTCGCAGAAAGGATATAAAGAATGAGATGATTTGGAGCTAAACAAAGATGATGATGATTTTTAGGCGTATTTAAGTAACTCAAAACTTAGAACAATACTCTCATGAACGTGATATATAAATAAGAATTGGATTTAATAAGAAAATCCGAGGTGATTTTGGCGAATTGTAATTGGGCTCGTTTCCTGATATCCCATTTCAAGAGGATCCAGTTTAAAGTGACCTCATTACTGTGTATGTAAGCTTTGGAGAATCGCTTGCTTTAGCTATACTGTGCTTGGTTTCTCCGACCCTATTTGGGATGATCTCGTATTATATTTTGGGATCTCTTGTTTCGCTCCAAAGCATTTAATCGGCTCACATCGGAGCCAAGACGTAGATAAGGAAGTAGATCTTTTACCGGAGCAGTCGTTCCCATTTTCCCCCACCCTGTGTGTGATCACAGGGTGGGGAAAAATAAGGAAAAAATGATAGATTAACTCAGTATTGGCAAAAGATTTAAACTGTTGGGATTAAAAACTAACTTTTAAGTTGGTTTTTGTGCAATTGGGAAACGTTGTTATCATACCAGACTTGCCCAGCGAAGTGAACTGAAGTTGAAATCCCAACGCCAGAGAATGCCACTTGTTGAACAATACTCTCACCAACGTCTCAAGAAAAAAAAGCATAATTGCATCAGCTGTAGATAATCTTCTGTGGTTGTTTGAAGTTATCATTACTAGAATTCTTTTTGACCGATATAGACACAAGTATTATTAAATGAATGGTACAGTCGCTCAAAAAAGTATCCGAACGCCATGGTTGATTACAAAATTCAGAAAAAATATCTGGCAATGATTTTTTCAGAAATTAATGATCTGGCATCCTTCGTGTACTGCACACGAAGGATGCCAGATCATTAATTTCTGAAAAAATCATTGCCAGATATTTTTTCTGAATTTTGTAATCAACCATGGCGTTCGGATACTTTTTTGAGCGACTGTACCAATTACTGGGATTTAGTGAGAAATATCCTTCTGAGTGGACATCTTCTTCTGAAGGTTTTATGTTTCCCTGAAGGAATGCTAATCCCCAACTCCACCCCCCAATATGATTCTAAAATTCAAATGAAAAAAGTTGAAACAACTAACAAAGGAAAGTAATAAGAACTGCAAGGTTCTCTTTTTGAAATCAGTGTTTTGTTCACGTTTTTAAGCAAATGATTAAATTTATGTTGATGTTCCGAAAGGAGATTTGTTAATTTTATATCTGGAGCTCCTTCCTAAAATGGAGGGAGGTAATGATGCATTTATTTGGCGTAATGAAACGAAACGGTAAGGCGTTCTATTCCGTTCTCGCGCAATCCAATTGCCTTAATTTCTTTTCGACATACAACTCTACTCTTATCATCTGGAAAAATTTGCACCCTGATTAGATGTATTGTTTTATTAGATATTAATTTGAAATCTACGATCAGCATGGCAACCTTATCTGGGTAAGGTAAAAGAGAAACTGAAAATATTTAACGAAAAGTTAGAATTTGATACTAATATTTCAGTGTGAAAGCTACATTGATAAAAATGTAATTACATCGTTTTTCATTTATCATTATTTTCAGTTGATTTATTTAACTTTTTTCCTGCAGCGGAATTATCTTACAAATAAACTAATTTTCTAAAGAATTTGTTAAGGCATACCTTAACAAATTCTTTCGAAAAATAAGTGATCTACTAAATTTATTAGAAAGAAAAAATGATGAGATATGCTTCTAAACTAAAAAGAAATATTCATCTGTGAAATATCGTTTTAGTTTTATTACCATTCTTTATGTTGCCACAAAGAGTTTTAATTTACTTCCATTATTCAACGTCCTATTTAACAAACTGTAAATGATTTTATTTTCAACAAAGCTATTTACAAGTAAGTCTCTGAAGAATTATTTTATTAATTAATTTCCTATCACAACTCCTATCGAGATGCAAAAGAATTATAAAATTTAGTAGCACATCTCCTACTGAGATATCGAATGCTACGAAATTCATTGACAGCAAATAAGAATTGTATTGAGCGAATTTATGACATCCGGCTTGAAAGGAAACAGTTTCCTAATTATTTACGACAAATATTTTCAGTTCTTTCGAATTTAAGTTTAGAAAAAGAAACTTTTGAAATATAGACCATATGCCATTCGATATATTCGGAAAAGCGGAAAAGATAGAAAGTTATTAAAGCATTGAAGGCGTCATCCGAGTTATATAAAAATTTAAAAAGTAGTCTTTAATTAATGGGATCATAAATTAATTAAATTTCTCTGTCTACCTACCTATGCTATATATATATTTATATTGTATGATTACATAAATGTTTGTTAATTACATATTATTATATGATTATGTATTATATTGCAATTTATGTACATTTTGTAGTATTGTTTATTGTAATGTATTATGTTGTGGACTGTATATTATTTTATGATTATGGACACGCATATAATTCTGAAGAAGGCATAAATTCTTCGGATCTAAACAGAATGTCTAACTTATCTCAGTTTTCGATTAACTTAAGTTAATCGAAAACTGAGATATTTTCAGGGCATTATGTGCGAAAATGTGATTAGATTCTTCAGTAAATCAGCGTCATGAGCATAAGATAACACTTTTTTTTATGCCATCGCGTATGAGTAAATAAATAAATGCAAACGGAAATCATTTCCTATTATTTCTGTTGCCATTTGAATGAAGTTTATACTAACTACTAATATACATCAAACTGTTTCGCCAAAGAATCAAGTTAAAAAAAATTCGAAAATACTGTAATATCAGAATCAAAATCTTGATTGCGATAACGATTCACGTTTTTATATTTAGCTGCATTTTAAATTTAAAACATAATTATGCCAAGTTAAATTGATTTAAAGATAACTGAAAGGAAAATTGCAAAGCCTTAAAAAAGTGAGCTATGCCATTTATTTGTAATATAATTCTAACTAGACATAGATTGCTAAGGTAAATCAAGTTGCAATAGTTCCTAGAAGTCAGAATATAATATATTCTATGTTTCACAATTCTAAATAAAATACAATAGGCATTGATCGATAGAGAAACTAGTTCACAATTTCAAGTTAGAGTTGTTTTTGCGCTATGTTAATCATGTATCGAAAAACGATTAAAAGAGCGTTCAACTAAAGCGTGGACGGTTTATTATAATTTATTACAAACCCAACAAAGAGGTTATCCATTTTTCAGTTAAATGTATTTTTTTAAATATAAATATACAGTATAGAGCTTTGATGTAACTGCCGTTATGAGCATATATTGTATTACTTGAATGCTACGTTTAGGATGGAATCGCCCTTCTAATTTATGGTTAGAAAAAAAATAGCAAGCAGAGTTTATTAGGATAAATATATACTTTTTAAATATATATATATATAGTTTTAACTGATATAACGGTTAGGGTACTAGCTGCTGTTCCAGCAGGGCAAACTTTGTGTTTTGTGTTATCTCAAAATGAGGCCGTGGTCAGCAGTGGCTTCCGTCTTAGTATATGAGAAGGCCTGTAACAACTAGGAGTAGCTTCTAGGATTCTTATCTGTACAGTCACTCAAAAAAGTATCCGAACACTAAGGTTGATTACAGAATTCAGAAAAATATCTGGCAACGATTTTTTGGAAATTAGTGATCTGGCAACCTTCGTGTCACGTGACATTAGGACAACCTTCGTGTCACGTGACACGAAGGATGCCAGATCACTAATTTCTAAAAAAATCGTTGCCAGATATTTTTTCTAAATTCTGTAATCAACCTTAGTATTCGGAAACTTTTTTGAGCGACTGTACTATATGTTGCAAATGAAAAAAAATATTAAAATAATAAACATCAGTTTGTGCTTTATTACATGTGGTCGGTTTTTCTTCTGTCATTAAAAAGTTTTTTGCGCAATCAAGTTTTTTAAGAAAAACTATATTTTACGAGTCTTTTTTAATGCAAACCTATAATAATATATTAATTTCCAAAAATAGAAATCACGAAGGAAAAGTTGACTGCTACAAAGAATTTAACAAAGAGTGAATCGGTATGCTAATATTAGGTTTTAAAGATCTAAATATGCAGCTGAACAAAGGAATTGCCTACAATGTAAAACATTTATGAGAAGGAATATCACTCAATATTAACCCCGATATTTGCAATGAGACAAGAATTTACCTCAGAGCGATATCAAAATCACCTTTTGATCTTCTAAATGAATTGCAAGAAACTCAAGAAAAAACCTTAAAATCCCTGTAAAATGGTGTTCCTTGCACGCCCATAGTTAGTGCCGGAAAACTACTTACAGGTTTAATAATCGGATAATATTTCAGTTATCATCAAACAGAAAAAAATTAAACTAAATGCGATAGTAATGATATTAAGAATTATTTAATGCTCAAGTTTCGTTTAGAGTTACGCGTTGATTATTGTTTTTAAATCACGAATAGTGAAATTTTTATACAGGGCGTGAAACACGTGAGTTTGAAATCAGATCCTCGAGCAGGTTTAAAAGTAGAAAATCGCGAACAATTTCGTTCCTCATTAGCGTGTCTGCTTCATCTGCTTCCCCTGTAAAACGAAATGGTATCAGATGACCTGATAATGCCGTATTTTATCTCTGTATCGCAGCCCAAAATTTGCCATTGCATGTTTTCTCATAAAATATATTTTACCCTTCATGCAGTGGAAAACAAGGTACAAAAAAATAAATACCACTTCAAGCAGCTGTTGCCACAGAGGTCTGACAGGAGCTTATCAGTTTATACGCCATAGTAGAAGGTCTGTGTAGATGGCGGGACCTCAGCAGGAAAACAGCACACACATCCATGCCCTACCTGGGCCCAAACCCAGGTCCCTTAGATCAATAGTCAAGCGCGCTAACCACTCGGTCACAGGACGGCCTTTGCTTTTTTACCAATCTCAATGTGCTGATAAAGGATATCTTGGTTCGAATTATACCTAGCGGTTAAGACGCTCTGCATGCCTCTGGGAGACCTGGGTTCGAATTCCAGTCAGAACAACCAATTCTTTTTCAGCTAATCATTTAAAGTGTTTCTTTTTTTGCATGATGTTTTCCTGTGATAATTTATTACTGAACTATCTTCACACTGAAGATCTCTTTCTTTAGGCGAAGTATTCTTGAGTTTCATTTCATCTTGATTCTTGATTTCTAATTTATCTGCACTCATCCCATCATTATTTAAGTTCATTTCAACTCAAGCCGACAGGTAGGGGAAAGAGGGGGTAGTGCCCCCCCTGGAAATATTGATGGAAAATTAATTTATGTCAAATAATATCAGATGTACAAAGATTTGTTTTTCTGTAAAAAAAATACATGATTCTCATTCACAACTACAGTCATCAATTTACGACTGGACATAAATATTTCTATCTCGCAACAATTAATTGTTTTGCCCCCCCCCCCCTCGCAGGAGAGATTTTTCCCCTTGTTGAACAAGTCAGGGTTTCATACTAAAATTACGCACTTGAACTAACGATATTGTGGTTTGGGGCTTTACACTCTTCTATGTAAGAAATGTTGATTTATTTTGACGGATTTTGATCTTTTACAACAACGGGCGTTGCAAACACGATCATGGAGGAGACACCGCTTTGCGCATCTGCCACCTCCAACACCTAAGAGTGATCTGAATTATTTCCCCACTTCAAACCTTACCTAAAGTCGAGTGTTAGGTAAGCTATTGTATCTCTTCAGACCAAAATCTTAGCCTAGGGACGGGACTTGGCTGAACCGGTAGCGCGCCAGGCTTGCAATCTGCAATTCCCAGATTCGAGTCCCCAATCATAATAGGAAAGTCTGACGCATATGTAGTTGAAAAATGAATCTCGCGTGTTGTACAAAATTTTCTTTCAGTGACTTTTGGAGTTTGGCAAGGTGCGTGACCAAGACAATTTTTCATGAAGTGGGTTAATGAGCAAAATTTCGATTTCATAGCTGATAATATGCCGGAACTGATTATTATTCACGTATATTTAACACGCAAGTAATGCCTGAACATCGGATTACAAATTGGTCATGAATTTTAGAGTACCAGTGACTAGTTAACTCATTTAAAAAATGCACAAATCCAGTAGATTCTCCATTATGCCCATGAAGGGCTAATAAACGCAGATTTAACTAACTTATTCATTAAATAGCTTAATATACCAAAAGGCGGATAACCGTAAAATGCTGACAACTTATTAAAGGAAATGTTTCTTATTAAAGAGTGAAAAAGACTGGTCTGTGAAGCTTCGCTGGTCTTTTGCGAGACCGCCACCATCAATCACTTCTCTTGAATGGAATGCGTAAAGAGTCAATGATCCGCTTCTAAAGGGAAAATAACTTAAAGATGTAGTCGCATCATTCAATTGGTGGCGCTTTAGACAGCACAATGCGAAGAGTTTACATCATCGCTTGACCTTTTCACTCCGGAGCTTTCTGAAAAGGTAAAGATCACTTTGGAAGATAAATAGGAATTTCTGGCTTAGATTTCAAAGAGGGGAAGTGTCAAGAAATTCTTATTGATTGGTGAAAGGTTAATCATAAGACTGATCTGCAACGTTGCAAATAGTGCGACTTTTGTACTTTTGATAATATTTAAACATTAGGCGGTTATCAATTTTAAATGGCAGATACTTTTTAAACGTACTGAGGTTGACATTCTGAAACATTGATACTCCATTATTGATTTCCATTGATACGCTGCAAACAAAATCGCAATTTATTTTGTAAATTACGAGATCTTGCATTTTTTGCGATTGTGAAATTATTACCGACAGTCTGATGTTAATAAAAGTAGTTAAGGTTTTCTTCAAATATTCGACGAATGTATCCATACTTTTCCCCCGTATATCATTCTTATTCTTATTATTTATTATTAACAAAATTGGATCATGAAAGTAACTTTACATTGCCTTATCAATAACGACAATCATATACAGCACCATTTCACTGTACATGTTATACAAAAGTACAATTATTGTAATTACATTATAATAAGCTCAATGGACAAAAAATTAGTCATCTCCCGCCATAAGAGGGTTACGTCCTTTCAACAGCAACAGAGGGTGCACCAGTAATAAATGCGTCCTACAAATAGCTGTGCCGAGCGCTACAGGATTCATACAGTGACAAGAAGCGGCTATGAGTCACGTATGTGTTAGTCGCTCCGTGAAACATGGGTCGCGCCAAAGATGTGAATGAGTGGCAAAAAGGTGTTATTACGTTCGACCGAGTCAAAGGTCATAGTCTTACAAGAAGTTTCTGCCTTTGCAGGTGAGTCGAAATATATTGTCCAAAGGGTCTTACAGCAGTGGCGTACATCGCAGTCCACCGCTAATCGTCGCCAGAACTGCGGCAGAAAGACTGTGCTCACCAATAGGGACCACTGCAGTATGTTACGCAGTATAACTGCGTAACGTGTAGGGTAAACCGCTTTGCAACAAGGCAGGAATTGCCCAATCAGTAAATACAGGCCTACAACAAGCTGTTTCCGAACGAACACTCTGATGGATATCAGGAGCAGAGTACCGCGGAATAAAACCATGTTAAAAGCTCTGCACAAGACTGCACAGCTACAGTGGACACGGCGCCACAAAGACTGGACTGTCGACTCTTGGAAGCGTGTGATCTGGTTGGATGAGTCACATTTTTGCTTGCACTCGAATGATGCGAGGCGATGGGTACATCGTAAGCCGCATGAAGCCTTCCATGCGGACTGTATGCAAGGTTCTGTTCAAGCTGGAGGAGGCTCTGTGATGTTCTGGGGGTGTTTCACGTACGAGAAAACGGTGACGTTACACTTGAACCAGAAGGGCTATATGGAGCTACTGGACGACCACATGTTGATTTTTGTACAGCACTCCACAGTGAACACCAGAAGGATACCCCAGTCTTCCAAGACGACAATTATCACGTGCACAGGGCTCGAAGTGTGTGGGATTGGCACGACGAGCATTCTGAAGCCTTCGAAAATCTCGACTGGCCCGCCAAATCCCCGGATTTGAATCCCATAGAATCCTTGTGGGACTATTTAAGAAAACGAGTGAAGCGCCATCCCAGCCATCCGGCCAATCTGGCCAATATTGATGTGCACTACATCCGCACACTGGTGGCATCCATGCCAGACAGGATTTCGGCGGTTCTTCGGTCACGCGAAGATGTTACGCGCTATTAGGTGACATTCAACCATGGGTGGCTAATTTTTTGTCCGGTGAGTTTACTAACATAGACGTAGTTTTCATAACTAAATATACATAGTCCAATTTTCTTATCCACAAGAGTAACTATAACTCGCATGTGGATATTATTTAACATAACTAAATTCGTATATACACAAACAGTCTAGATATGTAAAGAAACGTAAATTACAGCTCAGTAAAACAGTTTGGAGATCTATATAAATTCAATCACATGGTTTCAATTAACTCACGGTTGCTTGATTAGAAAAATACATTAATATTCTCAGTATTTAATGTCCAGTTTTGAACTTTCTCAATATATGTTTTAGTATTAATTATTTCCTTAATTTCATTTGAAGCATTAAAAAGTTTAGGAGCCAAAAAACATAGTGTTTGGTAATTAGATTTTTACTAACAGTAATGTTTTTTAGAAATAAATTTTTAGACTGTCCAGTGTCTCTCGTAAATATTCTAACTAATTGTGGATTCCAATTGTTCTTCAGATGTTTTAGCGCAGTAAAAATGTATAGTTTTTATTTGCAAAATTTTTAAATTATAATATATTATTGTTACTTGCTCACACTTCTTTAATTTACTCGTACAACGAAGTATATGATTTTGGGCGTATTGCAATGGTTTAATAGTAGACGAAAAACTTCCTCCCCATGATAGAATACCATACGAGAGATAAGACTTCACCCACGTATTGTAAATTATTGACAAGGTAGAAATGTGAACAAAATTCCTCATTAAATTTTTGGAATAATCGAATTTAATTTTTTTGAAAGATCAGCTACTTGTGGTTTCCAAGATAATTGTCTGTCTATGATTACTCCCAGATATTTTATAGTATTCTATTGCTTCAATTTTGTCACAATGGCAAACATTTTTAGTACAATTTAACTTGTCATAAATAATTTTGTTTCGAAAAAAGTATTTATTTATTCTTAATCTGCAATTTACATATTTGGTCTTGGAAACGTTTATGAACATTTTATTTCTGTTGAACCAATGTCTCAAATTTAGTAAGTCAGAATTTATTTTTTGCATAATTTCATTTTCACTTCTTGAATAAGTTAATGCCATGTCATCTGCAAATGCAATTATTTTCCCTTTAAAATCAAGTTGCATATGTTGTTAACAAATACTAGAAATAACAGAGGGCCTAATAATGAACCTTGTGGAACCCCAATTTCAATAGGTAATTCATTACTGAAGATTTATCTTTACTATTTGTTTTCTATTTGATAAATAACTTATAATCCAAGAAAATAAGTTTCCCCTAATTCTGGAATTAAATATTTTTTTTAGTAATATATCATGTGGAACAGAGTCAAATGCTTTTTTTAGATCCAGAAATAGGACTACTGTATACAAATTTGAATTAAAGTTACTATAAATTTCTGTAGTTAATTTTAAAATTGCCTCTTCTGCCCCTTTTCCTTTCCGGAAACGAAATTGGTTTTCAAAGAAAAAACTGTACGTTCCCAAAAGGAATTCAATTTTGATTTAACTATTTTTTCCATTATCTTAGAAAACACCGACAAAATAAAAAACGGACGATAATTCTCTAAAATATTATGTAATTATTATATATTATTATATTATCTATAAATATTATTATTACTCTCTTAAATATTGGAATGACTAGTGCTGTCTTTGGTACATCTGAAAAAACACCTTCATCTAAAGATTTATTTATTAATTTGCATAATACCGACATATCCTGAAAAACCTTTTTCATGATAAAAGCCACATATCCAGTAGATTTAGTTGCATCCAGTTGTCTAATAACATCCCAAATGTCATCTTGTAAAATATGAGGCATAAAAAATAATCGAACATAACTGTAGGGACAGTCTCTATACCCGTTAGACAATGTTTCTTGTTCTGTAAGACTGTAAAGATTTTACTGCTTCCGCAAAATATGTATTAAATTTATTTGCAAAAGTCAAAGGCTCATACTGATAACTAGTATTTGAATAATTATCACTTATAATATTAGGATACACTGGGGAACTGTATGATAGGAAAGTTATTAGTTTGTGTACATGGATTTAGGACATCTCTATTGAAATCTCCAATTAGTATAGCATAGTTAGTGTCAATATTTTCCAGCAAATTTCCTAGCACTTCTGTAAATTCAGTTTTTTGATATTCATGTGATCTATCAGACCTAATAAACTAAAATTGATGTTACATATTCTAAGGGAAATTTTAACATAATCAGCTGTTTTTTTCTAGCAACTAAGAAATTCTTTATATATATTATAATCCCTCCTGTTTTTTTATCATCTCTACTTTTGTGAAATATGTTCTAATCCTCAATTTCGTAAAGTGATATTTCTCCCTCTTTGACCCAAATTTCAGTGAGAACAGTGATATCGGGTTTTAAATCAGTCAGATTAAAAAAAACTATAAAGTGATCAAAATTGTTTCTTAGGCTTTTAATATTACCTTGAATTATTCTTAGGCCATTACCTCATAGAAAACGTTTCTTGTGGTAAACATTTTCATTTTCAATGGACATGATATTTGGGTTATTTGTTTCATCCAAAGGGAAGTTGACATTTTCAGATTGGTCTTCTACAAAATTAGATAAATACGTGTCGTCAAATCTAACTGCAACATTTGCTCTTTCCATCTCAACCAATTAAATTTAACAAAAATATAAAAGACATAATTTAAAATTTACTTTAAACAATCGAGATCATAATTATTACAAATTCTAATTATTTCTGTACTCTCATCTTTTTTTATGTAAATTTTGGAATCACATACCCAAACAAATCGGAAGGCAAGTTCTTTCTATTTACCTTTGGCCTTGTACAACAATTGATGCAGGCGTTAAGTGATCATTTACATAAACTCTTCCAGAATCGTAGTTTTCATCTAACTCATTTGCTCTTAGTCCATTTTTCTCCCGACATTATATGTTATTACACATCCCGCCTTCGAATGCTGGATCTCGTGGTTTGGCTCCAGTTGCTTTATTTAATTGAACTAAGCGTGTGGCCATTAACACCTTCATAAGTAATGTTGGGAGGGTTCTCAGTATCCAGGGTGCCAGACTCGTTGTATGACGTTCTCAGGTTAGAGTCCCAACGTTGTCAACATTGAAATTGATCTCCACTATTCTACACTCTGCCCTCGCCACGAAAGAGGACACCGATGAGCTTGGAAAGGCCACCGTCCGTTAGGTAGAACTTAAGACGTGATTCACCCCTTGTTCAAGAGAGCCACACCTTGTGAAGTTTAAAGAATACGCTGGATGACTTTGACTGCAGACTTCCATTTCGTTCCTAATAGCTGTCTAGTGGAGATACTTCCCCTACCTAATGCTGAGCCTTTGGTGTCCTTATGGTGGGATTGGTTCAGGCGATAGCGTGCCAGACGCGTAATCTGCAGTTCCCAGGTTCGAGTCCCATCTGTGCCAATGTTGAAATTTTTCTCCGCTAACCACCTACTCCCTGCTCTCGGTTAGAAAAGGGACATTATGGGTTTGGTAAGTCCGCCTCCCATCGCATGGGACGTAAATCCATTGCCCAGTGTCTGAGAGCCATACCTTGTGTACGTTAAAGAACAGGCTGCAAGGCCTTGACGGGATATCATCTGTCTCCTAACAGCTGCCCAGTGGGTGCCCTTCTTCCAATCTTCTCTAAGCACTTGGGCTCTTGTGACCTGCCCTTTTAGTACAATGTGTGCAAGAACGTTCAGAGGTGAAATAACTCAACCCTTGAGACATCATCATTTACCCCATTACGTGCGCAAAAATTAAGGTTTAGAAGTAAAGCAACCTAATGCTAAATAATGTACGGTTATAAGCTTTAGTAATTGATTTTGTTGGTGTGTTACCACGTTTTCTACTTTCTTTGGACGATATTTTTAGAACAAAATCTCTCTTCTGCTTAAAGTTTTTAATGGCAATTGCACCATTTTCAGATTTTAAGAAACAGATATGAGGTTTATTTCCAGACGCGGGTAATGAAAAGGATTAGAATGTCACTTTTCAAAGACTGACGCCCACAAAACTCAATTTCTTTTTAGTTTTTCCTCCTGCCCATCCTTTGTGCCGTTTAACAGTCATTGATGCACTTCGAGACAGATGGAATCGACGGAAAAGCTTTTGCTTTCTCCTGAGACGACGACTGAGAAAATAGCATCAGCAGTACCTGCAGTTGTAGGGAATATTTCAGTGGGCGTTTATGCTAGTCAACAAAATGTGCCTCAGGTGGTGATTTTCTGAAAAGCAACCAAAATTAGAATGACCTGCGATGGCATCTGAAATGGAAGTCTGCTCTGGATGAAATAGGAAAGCAAAAATGCAATCGGATTATTTTAGATTCTCTAGAGCAATGTTCCTCAACCGGTGGTATGCGTACCTTTTAAGGATACGCGAAAGAATTCTGCGCGAATACAATGTAATGTCAGAATATTTGTTTTAAGTTTTACATCGTTTTATAATTTTTGTACTTTTTACATCCAAAAACAATCCAGTTACGATTAAATGGTTTAATCAAATCTGTTGCGACGTTAGAAAAATTGTTTGCTAGAAGAAGCTTCGGTACTTGAGGTATTTCAAAGACATTTTTTAAAAAAAGGAGGACTTCAAAAAAACTTTAAAAAATAGGTTGGGTTGTTTTACCTCTGAGCGGCACTTTTTTGCACACCATGGGCTAAATGGCCAGGTCACAAGGACCCCGAAGGCTCAGAGAAGGTTGGGGGAGGGGACCCATTGGAAGAGCTGTTGGGAGACAGATGGTAGTCTCCCTTTAAGGCCATCCAGCGTGTTCTTTAACGTGCACAAAGTATGGCTCTCCCGTTTACGGGGCCACGGTTTAACGTTCCATCCGACGGACGGCGGTCTTTCCAAGCCCATCGGATTAAAAATGGGTACTTGATGAAAAACAGTCTGCTAAACATTGCTGAAGACCAGGCCTGGACAAAAACTGAAATGAAAGGGAGGGTCGCCAAACAAAAGAAACGAGAGGGAGGGTCGCCAAGCAAAAGAAACGAGAGGGAGGGTCGCCAAACAAAAGAAATGAGAAGGAGGGTCGCCAAGCAAAAGAAATAAGAGAGGGAGTGTCGCCAAGCAAAAGAAATGAGAAGGAGGGTCGCCAAACAAAAGAAATGAGAGGGAGGGTCGCCAAGCAAAAGAAACGAGAGGGAGTGTCGCCAAGCAAACGAAATGAGAGGGAGGGTCGCCAAACAAAAGAAATGAGAGGGAGGGTCGCCAAACAAAAGAAATGAGAGGGAGGGTCGCCACTCATTTCTTTTGTTTGGCAAAAATGAGAGGGAGGGTCGCCAAGTAAAAGAAACGAGAAGTAGTGTCGCCAAACAAAGGAAATTAGAGGGAGTGTGGCCAAGCAAAAGAAATGAGAGGGAGCGTCGCAAAACAAAAGAAATAAGAGGGAGGGTCGCCAAGCAAAAAAAATGAGAGGGAGGGTCGCCAAGCAAAAGAAATGAAAGGGAGTGTCGCCAAACTAAACTGAAACGAAAGGGCGGAGGTCACCAAACAAATATATAATCAAATGTGTGCATAAACAATAATGCCCCCTCCCCAATTTTTTTTCTTGCAAATTTAATTTTATTGTCATCAGTAATTCGTGGGCCGCACAAAGAAAGTTAGAGGTTCGTCATTTGCGCAGGTCCGTTGTAGACGATCGTTAAGGAAAAGATGTAGTGAAGAAAAAGAATATCGAGAAGAAGGAGCTCGGAAGGAATTAATTTTATTTCCCTCTCGCAAATAAATTGAATGTATAATTTCACAATGATATATATAAGAAGCATCATATTAAAAATATCTGGTATATAAGAAGCTGTGTTTCTAAAACATATCTTATAATTAAAAGATATTTAGAATGCAAACATGGAGTGTTTATAGGCATTCAGCATTAAATTTGCCTTTTTTCAGTCAAACATCCCTTTTTCTGATGAAGTATCGTCTTTCATTACCAAAATGCAAATAACCTTATTCCTAAATACACTCTTTGACAATGGGAGCATTCCATCTAGAAGAGTAGAGGAATTCTTATTTTGTACGAGCTGAGCGTGGCAATACATGTAAATGATCACTTTGCCAGGAGAAACACATGGCATCCACTGGAGATAAAAAAACGACCGTCTTATCTCTGCATCAGATGCAAGGACGATGTACTCATATATGTCGCACTACCAGCTGGAGCAGTTTGAACGAAGCCGAAGAGTAAACTGCATGAGACCAAATAGTCCACCCACCAAATGGCGACGTATGTGGGATCCAAATGCAAGGATAATCAGTCGTTTTTGGGAAGAGTGGATCCAGAACGTCTCCACACTCGTTGCGTATTATCGGTAATAATTAAGGAAGACATCTTCAGGGAAGGATAGGTTCATTCATTGTCAGAAAATAAATAGTTCTAACTGAAATGTTATTAGCCAATCGATGGAATGTAATGGGCACTATAGAACGTTCCATTAACCAGTGACTAATGCAAGGTGACCTGCAGAGACAGGCTCGTTGCTGTTATCCATTCCACAGTTTCATCTGACCATAAGCGATTAACGAGCGGAACTAGAGTTGGGGTAGAGAAGACGGGCCAGGAATAACAGTTTTTGTCTATCGTCATCTACGAGTCTTGGTTCTGTCTGTGTATTGCATGTGTCTGACATCTGATACTGTAACAGAGTTATGGGGTGACTGTCTGTTCTGTGTGTTAGACAACATGAGAACGGACACCATATGCACACCAGGTTTCTTTGTTCAGGAGCCAGCAGTTACAAGACCGTCGTACGTAACACTGAGAGTTTGAATACCCAGCGATGTCTTATGGCCTGTCGCATTACTGATAGGTATGCCGGGCGCCATGTTGCATCAGGATAATGTCCGAATGCATCCCACTATCATCTGCAAGGAGTGCTTACAGAAGTCAGGCTATGCGGTGGGTAGCCAAGTCTTTGGGCATATCACTAATCGAGCATCTTGGGACGTGATAGGCGTTATGTGTAATTCCATCCTCAAACGAAACACAACTTAGCCTCCCAGTGGGATCAGGTGTATGAGATGTGGTACCATATCCTATAAGACCGTAGCAGAAATTTGTATGAGTCTGTGTTATGCATATTGTTGAGCATGGTGATTAAATGACGTAAAAATCGTTTTTTGAACGAATAGATCATTTAATTTTTCTGAAACTAGCATCATTTCATGGTAACTTGACCACTTCATCTTCAATCGGTTTGCATACGTATCAGTCCACTGTTTCTAGGTGGAGCCAATGTAATTGTCACTTAGTGAAGCAGCAAGTCACTCATCAGAATCAGCCGAGCGATGCAAAACTTTGGTGTATAGTTTGAAACTGAAAAAAACTTTAAATTTCAGAGATTATTAGGTTCATAGTTTGTAAAATGACAGTGATACGGTCTTTTTCGTCTTTCAGTTTTTACATTGCTGCAAAAATAAACCTGTAACAAAGAAACCTGGTTTACATGCAATGAATTGTTCGCTAAAAGGAGACAAATGTTATTTTAAAAAGTTAACACTAACCAAAATATCGTTAAAAAATCATCAAAATATCATCAATTAGAATGCTATTATGCATTCTATTTTTCTGCAATGTAGCGTTTATCATCTCAATGTACATAACATAAAAGCAAAAGCAAAATTTGGGATTTTTAGTAGATTATTACAGATATCTCTTCAGAAAATAATTCAGACTGATGATAAAGATTAAGATGAATTATTCAATTTCCAAAAGATTATCCCGAAGTAATATTTCTCATAAATGACTGGATTAAATCTGAATTATCTTAGATATAGTCATTTAGTTTTAACGTATTTCTCACAGTAAAAACCGAACCAAAAATAAAAATAATGAAAACACGTTGTCTTAATCATCCCTTTTTTAATCCTGATTTAATCATCCTAGCAGAAGTTAAACATCACTAGCTTAGTGTACGGTACGAAAATTGCATTTTAATCTTTATACACTGTTCAAAGGTTCATCCTTTGTCATTAACATTTTAATCTTGATTTCAGCCTCCCATTTCTCGTGTTATAAAAGATAATTTTAGTGACATTCTCTTTGAAATTAAAGGACCTTATGTCACCTACATGGAAATAGCATCAGAGCTGCCCTCTATTATAATTTTGGTAACTAAAGCGACAAAGAGAATTTCTCTGGGAAGAAAATATTACCTTGGAAGGGATGGGATCATTAAAAATGATTCATTTTGTTTTTTTCTCAAAGCATAGTCAGATAAATAGGATAATATTACAAATGCAAGATCCATTTTTTTTTCAGTTCATTAAGTTCCCGACTACAATATTTTAGCATGTCTTTTATTTCACTCTGCTAATGGAAACTTGTACAGTATTAAAATATAGAGATATCTGATACTGTTTACGGGTTTTCGTTTCTTGGTAAAGAGAAATGATCTCTCTTCTTGAAAGCTATCAGAAGGTTACCCAGTGCTTGTATAAGAAACAATAACACTAGCTTCTAATGTTTAAATTCTGTATTTTCCAAATTTTTCAATGAGTGAAGAAGCGGAACTTTAACTTAAGCCAATAATTGATCTTTCCCTAATAAACAGTGTATGTAGCATTTTGCTATAGTTAACAAAATGTTAATAATATTTAGTTTTTGATAGAACTTTTTACTTTTTATCCTATTGTTTTTTCCCCGTCATCTGTTGCTTGGTGTCCGCAACACATTCCAAGCAAGTTACTCGGGGGAGTGTCACAGGCTATAAATATTTACCCCTGTGCTTTTCTTCCACCTGAAAAACAGGAGAAATGTGAAAATGATTTTTTTTCATTATATCTTCCGAATGCGAGGGCCGAGAGTAACGAGTTAGGTGCCAAATGAAAGCTGGTGATGTGATGACCATCGTATGTTGCTTCGAAGATTTTCCCTCCTAAACAGGGGAAGTAAATTTCATGGGTGTCAATAGTAACGAGTTATATCTCAAGGAAAGCTTATGACGTCGCGAATGTCGTGTGGTAACTCAAATTATGTCGCTCTCTACCCTAAAAAACACGGAGAGGGAATCGAATCCATGCTTCCCAGTTACATGCCAGGCATGCTGTCCACTACACCATCAGCGGCTAACCTTTTGTTCAGTTTATGTGACTTAAGACTTTCCGCACTCATTGTGAAACTAAATCTTTTCAGCTAACTATTTCACGAGTCCATGTCTTCAAGATATCTCCTGTGATACTTTACTATGGAGAGGGAAAATTAATTGGATAGATCTTTATGAATCATATGTCTAGTGAAAGCTTAGGATATGCGTAGTAGCAAAGTAGCAATTTTCATTTCTGAAGGTCGATGTGTGACAAAGCAACATGTGAAAATGAAAAATATTGAAAAATATCTATCTTCCTATGTCCGCCCTAAAAAATAGAAGAAAGAAAAGTAAATCATACCGATTGCATAATCATTTACTGAATCTGAATTCTTATCAACAAGAATACATAATCACTTACTGAATCTGAATTCTTATCAACAAGAATACATAATCAATTACTGAATCTGAATTCTTATTAATAATATTACATAATCACTTACTGAATCCGAATTCTTATCAACAAGATTACATAATCAGTTATTGAATCTAAATTCTTATCAACAAGATTACATAATCCATTATTGAATCAGAATTCTTATCAACAAGATTACATAATCAGTTATTGAATCAGAATTCTTATCAACAAGATTACATAATCAGTTATTGAATCAGAATTCTTATCAACAAGATATGATGCCAAAACTGATCCTCTTACAAAATGAACAAAACTCGCTGGTGTCTTGACTGGAGGTCTTCCATCTGTCTCCTGATAGCTGCTCAAATGGGTGTCCTTCCTTTGAAATGAACAGGAATTCAGTAAGGGATTTCATGAAGGGTGACATATCCTTTTATTTTTGGCTTTTCAAGGCACATATAAAAACGTAAGCTTTTTTTAAAATTATACATTTTTATTTTAGTTGATGTTGAATAATGTACAAATCAATGACAATGATCACTACGCACCACCTCATAATTAGGTCATTTCAATAACAAAAAAGATTTTTGTCTTCATCTTAAAACAACCAAAGTGTTCGGAGAAAGAGCTCAGTTGATGGGGGCGCGTGTTTTCTTTATAGCCAATATTTTCATTGAAGGAATTTTTCGATTATGTCAGCTGAAATGAACGGATTACGAAAATTTCAATTTTTCTTTTGATATTTTCCGCGATAATGAACAACAAAAAGTTAACAAGAGAGTGAACCACTCGAAAGATAAGAAAAAGAGTTCTACTGCTATTTTAACTATAAGCATTTAATATAAATTTTACTATATACATTTAATATAAATTTTTATTTCAAACTTTACAATTCTTTTATTGCTCAGATTTTTTTTTATTAAAAACCTCTTTTGTCGCTGTTCGGAAGGTCCGAAAGTCCAGTCTTTGTGGGTGCGAGATATTTTCAACTTATTGTAGTGGAGAAAAGATAGTAAACAGATAATAAAGCAAAGTTAAACTCAAAATGCAATTGAAACATGTTAAGGAAAAAGAAATTTCATAAAAAAATGCACGAAATATTTGTACCTATTAATGCTCTAGGTGCTGGATAACGAAATGTATTTTGAAAGACAAAAAAAGATTTGAAGCTTTTCTCTTGAAAATAGCGAAAACAGATTTTCGTTATAAATATTATTTAGCTGTGATTCTGATAATACTTCGAAATTTTTATGATATATATTAATTTATATAAAACAATCAATATATGAAAGTGAGCTAAAAATGAGTTTCGATTCGAGTGAGAATATCAAATCACAACCTACTCGATAATATGCCAGGTGCTTGACCATTGAGCTACCTTTTTTAACTGATTTTGGCTATAAACTTTCTCATTGCAGGCGCTCATGGCGCCATCTATGATCAGGAAGGGGACTGCCAAGCTGTGGCGTCAAGTTGAAATAATTATTTCTTTTCATATAGTTAGCATTCTTCATCAGTGTTGCTCAATATAAGTTTCAATAAGAGAATCACAGGTAATGTTAACCTAAACTGATTAAAATTAGCTGGAAAAAAATTGAGTTTCACTTCGGGTGGTATACGTGCTCTTGATAACATGTCAGGAGCTCTGACCACTGAGCTACTCGAAGCGAAACTAAGCTTATTAGATATCAGTGTTCTAAAAGGAAGGCAAAACAGATGGAAATTATTACGCTTATAGTTAAAATAGCAGTAGAACTTTTTTCTCTATTTTTCGAGTCATTATAGCAGAAGGTAGCAAAAGAAAATTGAGATTTTCGTAATCAGTTTATTTCAGCAGATAAAATTGAAAAGTTCCTTAAATGTAAAATATTGGTTAAAAAGGAAATATGCGCCCCCCATGAATTGAGCCCTTGCTCCGAAAACTTTGGTTGTTTCAAGGAAAAGACAAAAAACTTTTTTTTCTGAAATGAAAAAGGCAGACATTTTAAAATTGTGAATCAAAATTAAAAAGTTTTTTCCAAGTTTATTTCAAGTCCGACTAACAGTTTAGGCAGAAAAAGGCATGAAGTTTATTCACTACAGTTTAAAATATGAAATGTGCCATTTTTTATTCATATTTGTTAAGTAATCAAGATGTATTTGACCTTAATTGGAATAGCGATAGGGAAACTTTGTGTTAGCTCTAACTGAGGGAGTGGTCAGCAGTCACTTAGTCTTAGTAAGGCATGTTCTTGTGTGAGAAGGCCTGTAAAAACTAGGAGTAGCTTCCAGGATCTTTCTCTGTTCTCTATGTTTGTTGTGGCCAGGGTGGAAGGATAGATGAACACTCCGAGCTACTTCGTAGAGGACGATTAATTAGCCCACTTAATTACTCTTCTCCTATCTTCTAAATGAAACCACAGATTCTCGGGTTTTTACGCCCGTGATTAGTTGTATTTCAGATGTGCTAAACGTTGTGTAGGAAGATGAAATAAACCAATAAACGGATGTACCGTAGCAGAGGACGGTGCTGTTTATTTGCATTCACACATACAGAGGTTTATCAAAAATAATGGAAACACCGATGGCGACTAGAGTACACGCAATGCGCAGTACATATCACAGGGACGACGTCACCCGCGATGTGAAGTATAAAAAAGGGAGAAGTACGATGTTGGCTATCACGTAGCAGTGCCACAGGCGCAGATGAAACAGTTGTTATGGTGTATATTTCGACAATGTCAGATCTCAGTGACCTCCAAAAACACATGATCATTGGTGCGCATCTTGCAGGAGCTTCAATAACCAGAACGGAGGAAATAGTAATATAATTTATGACAAAACCCGATGCTCCGCAACTCGAGACTGCACTACATTTTTAGGGAGATGCCAAGTTACCACTATCCACTGTCGGGGCTGAACAGTACTATAAAACGTAAAGTCCAGCACTCGCCAAAACCTAACTATAATCTTCGTCCTGGAACACCACAAACAAGGATATAAAGACCCAAGTTGCGTTCGGCGCCCATGACACCAGAAAAAATTGCCAACTGCACGCGGTGTTCAAATTGTTGTCGGAAATAGTAGGTGTAACACGAGGAACTGTATCGAAGATTATGACTATCTATCAAAAAGGACAAGGCGTTGCCTCCAAACGTGCAAATTGTGGATGCCATACGAAATTCTCAGATAGGGATAGGTGAACATTGGTACGGATTGTACAACGGAAGCACAAGACCACGGCACAGCAAATAGCAGCAGAGTTGAACACCAGTTTGATCCCGTTTCCGTCATAACAGTTCGTCGGGAACTTCATCGTGCCAGTATTTATGGCGTGCTGCAATCCACAAACTTCTGATTAACAACATCAATGCAACAAAAAGTGTAAGGTGGTGCAAAGCAAATAAAAACTGCGATGCTAAAGACTGTCAACATGCCATCTGGTCTGATGAATCGTGCTACACATTGTTTCATACCACTTCTAGTGTGTACGTATGGCGAAAACCTGCAGAAGCATACCACCCCGACTGTGAAGCATGGAGATGGATCACTGATGCTGTGGGATGCCATATCATGGCATTCCTTAGGGCCATAGTTATTCTGCAGGGTCGTGTCACATCCGCAACGTACGAATCCATTCTCGGGGAGCACCTGCACCCAATTTTGCGGGAATTGTTCCCTAATGACCATCCCTGGTTTTCAAGCGGATAATGCACCCTTGCATTGTGCGAAATCTGTGAAGTTTTGATTTGTAGAGCATGAGGATGAGGTACAGCAGCTACCTTGGCCACCTCAATATTATTGAACATTTGTGGGAATATCTAGAGCACAAGGTCAGATCACATTTTGCACCTCCAACATCACTGGCACAGTTGGGCCATATTTTGCAGGAAGAATGGTTCATATTCCATTACTGTATGTGCATGACTTGTATAAGTCTATTCCAGAATTCCAGTCGAATTGCATCTGTTCTGAATGCCCGAGGTGAGCATACATCTTATTAATAAAATGTTCTCCACAAACAGTACATGTTTCCATTATTTTGATAAACCCTTGTATATGTACACATGGGAATGTGTTCGTTTCTGTGGGCCATAGCTGCGCTCAAATTCTTATAGAAGTTAAATGCTTTCTCGATGTTCTGGTAGACTTTCCTCACTCAGCCTACTTCAACCTGAATTCACTACTGCAAGCATTCACATGATGAGGTGCAAATCTGTACTTGACAGAAATCGAACCGAACCCTCTTCTTTAGAATTCCCGAGAAAGAGCTGCGCGACTTCGACGTGGTGACCAAATGATCTTTTTGTCACCCACACTCATAATAATTATAAAACGTTAGCATAAATACCTCCTCAAGCAGCTGCTTGCCACAGAAGTCTGACAGGAGCCTTCCAGTTTATAGGCCATAGTAGAAGGTCTGTGAGGATGGAAGGAACTCAGAAGAAAAACAACGCAAATATCCATGCCTTATCCGGCCATAAGGGCTGCTTGTTCGTTGTTATGTGAGGATGGAAGGAACTCAGCAGAAAAACAACGCAAACATCCATGCCTTATCCGGCCTCAGGGCTGCTTGTTCGTTATTTGTCCTCATCTCCGTCCTCCTGCACTAGAGCCTCCGGCTACTGACCGCAGAGTGATAAACGCGCATTAGCTCCTCGAGCATATGGAAAACAGTTTAGTTTGGCCCTTCCCTTTCGAATACTTCAGAAAATACACTTAACATAGATATATGTATATATATACAATAATAAAGACAAAATAATATAAATGAATTAGAGGGACGCGACAATGTCGCAAAAAATTCTTTCTTTCTCTATTATTTCGTTCGATTATATTCGATCTTTATTATTTAAGAATAATAAAGAACTGCCGTCAGGTTTCATAACTCCATCTGTTCGTGGGCTCTGACAAAAATTCATGTAATTTTCTAAAGCCCACGCTCTTTTAGATCTGACATGTGAATTGCAGATATTGAATATTGCAGGAAATAGTGACTTTTATAAAACGTTAGCATAACGACTTTATTGTTCAAAATTTGCATTTACAGTATGTTGTTTGACAGTCACGGGTACAAGATACTTAGAAAAGAAAAATGCAGAAGATGAGTAATTCAGTTTTATTTGAAACACGTTCTTGTGAGTTTATACAAATGTGAGGACATTTCCATGTTTTTTAAAATACCGAGAGGAGATGAATCTTGTAATAAAAAGAGGACATTCCCTCCTTTTGGAGGACGTATGGTAACCTTAGGCGAAATTAAATTTTTTAGCTAAGTTTCATAAATTCCACTTTTTCAAGAAAATTACGTGCGATTTTTTCTTCTACTAAAACTTGCAATTAGCACTCTTTTATTTGTGTAAAATTATGCAAATATTTTTCATTTTTAGAAACAAATAAATAAATATTTTGAATATTATACATAGTATCATGGCCGGATCTGAAAAAAAAATCGAAGAGGTGGGGGGGGGGGGGGGCAATAAACACAATTGAGACGGAAAACTGCAAAAGGAGGGCGCCGAGAGACTAGAGAGTATAAAATTTCTTCCTCCGTTCTACACGTCTTTGCAATTTTATTGAAAATTGCACGAAATATAAATAAGTTAAATATTTTTCTGCCTCTATTTCTCTTACCAGCTTTCTGAAAGGGGGAGCCATGGCCCCCCTTACCCCGCAGATCCGGCCCTACATAGTATAGTATTTTAAAGCCTTCCCGGGCCGAGTAGTTAGCGTGCTTTGGCTACTGATCAAAGAGACCGAGTTCAAGCACCGGATAAGGCATGGATGTTTGCGTTGTTTTTCTGCAGAGGTCCGTCATCCTCACAGACCTTCTACTATGGCCTATAAACTGGAAGGCTCCTGTCAGACATCTGTGGCAAGTAGCTGCTTGAGGGGGTATTTATTTACTGTATTTTTTTATACTTTCCACTTAATATGTAAAATGTTTTTTAGAAAAATGAAGATTAATGAATATCTCAGCATTTGATTATATTGAACGTGTTTATGTGTAAAGTAATTAATTTTTTTATGTTAGTAATGTTTAAAATTTGGAAGTGGAGAGCTGCTGAATCCGTTTGCTCCCAGATCTGGACTTCTGTATTCATTTATATTTTATTAATCCTTAATGAGTAGAGGCCAGTGTGATTTCAATTTATGATCTTGGACTGATTACTATAGAAGGCCTTTGTTGAAGATTCTCTTCAACGGAGACTTTTCTGTTTATGGATTTCCAGCCACATCGGTTAACTACCAGATGCACATTGTACTTTATATCGTGTGGTAAATGACTCTGGTCAGAGGATAGCGACCCGTACCCGAGCTTATTAAAACTAGTGTTGGCACCACTGATTCCAAACCAGAGCAATAGTAATTAATTCAGACGCCGGCGTGCTAGTCTTCGATAGGAATTGATGGATTCTGATGATAAAAAAACTCCATTTGTTTTCTGCATTCCTACCAACATGGCGACTTAAGCTTCTGGCAGATAGGGAATGGCTCCTTCTTCACAACCACGATTAGGGGATTATTTTATATTATTAATCCTATCTCTCTCAATAACTTTGTTTGTTTTTTATCTCGTTTTCAATGAAAACGAGATAATAGTTTCGCTTTGTTGTTCGTCTGTAGACATCGAATTTTTTTGCTTACAGGGATAAAATTTCTTTTTGTGTTGGATAGGTATTGATGAAATATTACGATATGCACTTTCCGAATCTCTCTAAAGCTATAATTACGCCCTCTAGCGCTGGAAAAAGGTGAAAATTCCAAATTTCAAACGAATATTGCAAACGATGTATTTAAGCTAGAAATTTCAAATCGTAGTGGTGGCAGGTGAACGTCATGACGCTTCCATTGGCAACAATGAAAATGTCTTTGAATTTGAATTGAGAATGAAATTGTCTTGTGTTGAAAAAATATTTTTTTTTGTTTCAACAGACAATTATTTGCATTTACAAATAAATGAAGAAGTATTTTTCGGATTAGATAGGAATTGATAAAATATTATGATTCGCACTTTCGGAATCTTTCAAACACTATATTTGTGCCCTCTAACGGTGAAAAGGTTTGAAAATTCCAAAATTTCAAACGAATATTGCAACGATATATTAACGATAGAAATATGATATTTTGGTGGTAGAATGTGAATGTCGTGAAGTTTCGATTGGAAACAATGAAAAATGGTAATTATAAAACTCTTTTTTTGTTTAATTGGTACTAATGAAATATTATAATTCGTATTTTTCAAACACTTAGCAGTTTTAATATATATATCTTTACAGTTCATTAAATATGAAACAGCAGAGTTTTATCGAGTTTTGCAAATACACTACAGGAAATAAAAAATTGAAAACTTGCAAGAAGTTACGTAAATGTGACGAAATTTATGGAGGCGGTAGTATATGGAAATGCATGGAAATGATTAGGTTTGCAGGACGATCGAAGCGATTGAATAGGCGCGAGCTGATGTCACAGGTGCGGAGCAGTCAGACACAGATAAAGGCAACCAAAGCTCCCTGGTTAGCAAAAACGTTGTGGAAATTGCTCTAAACCGCTAAAGATGTTCTTACGCAGACGTCGACAGCCATTTCAACAGTTAACAGACTTTGAGCGTAGAAGAATCATCGGCCTTAGAGAAGCTGGTTCGTCGTATAGAGATGTGACCGATCTTGTTGCCCGCAATCGCAGCATCATCGTACACATATGGCGCCAATGTGTTCAAGAACGATTCAGCACACGCCAACAAGGACCGGAAGACAACGTATGACCACGGAGCGATAGGGCAGCCATTTGCGACACATGGCATTGCGTGACAGATTCGCAACTACAACGCAACTGCAAAGGGACTGGTAACAGGTAAACACAACGAATACCTACCAGACGGACGGTAAACAGGATTTTACAGTTTTCTTTGCGAGTCTATCATCCGACACTGCCCCTCACATCGTCCGACACTACCCCTCACTTGCCCCTCACATCTGCCCACGGGCAAGCATGTCTTCAGTGGTGTCGCCTCAGACAAAACTGGAACGAATAAGAGTGGAGTACCGTGGTGTTTAATGACGAATCTCGTTTTTGTATTGATCAGCACGACGGTAGACAATGTGTTCGCCGTCATCCAGAGGAAAGGAACGCTATTCCGTGCATGCAACATCGTCACACAGCACCTGGTGTCTTAGTGTAGGATGCCATTAGTCGGACATCTTGGTTGTAACTGGTCATCATAAGGAGATCTCTAATTGCCCAATTATATTTTACCAACATTTTGCAGCCAGTGGCTGTCCCATTTGTTCAGGAGCACGGAACCTTTTACCAGTAAGATAATGCCCGTCCCCACACAGCCCATATTAGTCTGTAGTATCTACACAAGCAAAACGTTCAGGTATTACCATGGCCAGCACGCTCGCCGGACCTTTCACTTATTGAACACGTCTGGGACATGATGGGCCGGCAGCTCCAACAACCCCCAAGAGGTGCGCCAACCACTGTCGCTGAAATGGAACAGTAACTTCACGCTATTCGGCGTTATATTCTGCAGGAGGACATTATAGAACTGTACGATAGCCTTCCCCGTCATGTTCATGAATGTATTGCTGTGCGGGGCGGTTCAACATCATACTAATTATATTACTTTACCGGGTAGATAAAGGAGTAATTTTCCATATTTTTTTTTGATAGTGTAATCAGTCGCACCTCTCAGTGTATGCTAATAGCTGCTGCGTTTCAATAAAATGACATTCATCCTTATAGGTGCTGCAATTTTTTTTTCCTGTAGTGTAATATGTATAAAATATAAATTTGAAATATTAGTAGTATTTTTTTAAAGAGATATTCCACTGACAGTAATAATCTACCCACTTTTCTAAGAGAGTTATGAAAACTGCAACTCTTTAGCTTTAAGAATTAAAAAAACGAATATTTTTATGATGTATAATTACTAATAAAATTCTATATGCATTTCTCCCATTATCGGCTAGCTCAAATTAAAGTTTTTAAGGAAGAAACTCTAGGTAAAGGAAAAGCTTCATTCTCTTTGAAAATGAGATTCTCATATGCGCCAGAGGCGATATGCGTTCTTTTAATTTAAATAATCATTTTCTATCCGCAGCAACCTGAAAACTGAAGACTAAATAGATTATTATTTTTATATTATCAATCAAGAATTTTACTGTATAATAACGTGGCCATTCTGGGCTTGAAAGAAGCCAAATAGATTACAAAAATCCGATATTTAAAAATAATCGTATTCCAGTACATGATGTTAGCAAACCCTACGAGGTATAGCTTTATCTGCCAGCAGGAATGCCAGTGATTGTGTCAGACTATGAATGGATTATTAAAAGATTTCTTACTGCTAAATTTAAAACATGGACTTGAATGTTATTATTATGCCCACACTGAAGATTCTGACAGGAACAAGAAAGACAGTTTTTACAAATAACTTTAGAATATTTCGAATTCTGTCAAGAGCTGCGTGATTTCAATGTTAATGTTGGTACTGTTAAACTCCTTCCTTTGAGTAGAAGTGACAGTCCCTTTTGGAATTGGTAGTGGCAATAGCTAGGAGAAACGTCTCCTACAGATAACTAATCTTAATTACCTGAGAATAGCTAATAAAAACTATAAAATGAGGATAGAAACATATGGGTAGACGTTTACCGTCGTACCATATGGGTACACATACCATAGACGTTTGAGGGTGAGATTTTGGCAGAAGCTAATCTTATTACTATTAGAAAAAAATCTTATTCTGCATGAGTTGAAAATCTACTATGTTTTACATGCATCATGACAAATAAAACTTTAATAGTAATTTTTCATTTGGAAGTATTCGTTCACCCTTTACATCCTGTAGACTTCCGGTCAATTTGTATTGGGGTTATGTGGACTTAGCCCTCTTAAATCTCTCATAAAAAAAACAACACTGTAAATGCTTTTCGCAGTTTTCTATCAGTCGAATTTAATTGGGCAGTGTCTATCAAGTTTACGTTCAACGAGCCAAACGCAGAAATATTTTTCTTGAAGGGATTAGGTTTGGTTCAGTCAATAGTGTGTCAGGCTCGTAATTCGGTGTTCCCAGGTTCGAGTCCCAACTGTACCTGCGTTGAGAATTTTCTCCATTAATTCCAGTTCTGCTCTATTTGAGAACGGTGACACCGATGAGCTTGGATAGGTAACCGCCCATCGGATGGGACATTAGGACGTGACCCAGTGTGCAGGAGAGGGCCGTACTCTCTGCATAAGAACGTGGAAGAACAATCTGGATGACCTTGAAGAGCAGCTTTCATCTGCCTTTTAACCGTCTAATGGATCCCTTTCCTCAAAAATTTCTCTGAGTTCTTGTGGTCGTTGTGACCTGGCCATTTAATCCATTGTGTCCCAATGTTTGCTCATTGTGTGCAAAAAAGATGCTGCTTAGAAGTAGCACAATCCAACCCTCTTCTGAAAGCAGGTATATAACAAATGTGTGTTTATAGGTAACCAGCAGATTTACCAGACGTTGCTGTTGCTCAGGTCTGAAACTTTCTAAAATGTAGAATAGATGGCAATCCCAACGTCGCAAACTTTCATTTGTCATAAATATCATTACACTCGACCTCCTCCCACTCCGCGGGACGGGGATGACTCAATCGGTAGCGCACCAGACATGTAATCTGTAGTTCCCAGGTTCGAGTCCCAGCTAGGTCAGCGTTGAGATTTATTTCCGCAAAACTCGCGGCCCTGCCCGCGTAAGTAGGGGATACCGATGGGCTTGGATAGGCCGTCGCCGTCCGTTGGATGGGATATTATGCCGTGGCTCCGTGTCAGGGAGAACCTTGGGTCCTTGTGACCTGGCCATTTAGTCCACTGTGTGGAAAAAAGTGTCGCTCAGAGGAAAAACCTAAGCCAACAATTGAACCTCCCCCTCCGTTTAAAATTATCTCCCTCTCTTTTAAAGGAGAAAAGAAATGGACATAGTTCGAGGTACCCATAATCCTCCCCACGTCAGAAGTTTCTAAACCAAAAACCGGCATTCCCTCACTCAGATAAATCGAACTTTTCAAATCACTTCGTAGCCACTAGAGTTCCTCGGATACAATTTGCCAAGCATATGTAACTTTATAGCAAAGGTCTTTATAACTATGGTCTGAGGTGCATAAAAAAATAAAGGTGCAAAAGAAATTAATATTAAACAAAATTATTTGTTACTTAATATAATATTTAAAACATTTATTAATTATTTGTATATAATTTTATTAGCTTTTGCACATTTTTTTATATTAAGTTAATGATGATTTTAACTTCCGGTACGAATTTAGGTTTTGAAGCTTTCATCTCAACAAAGAATCTCGTTTACTGTTCATGCTTAATAAGGACGACTTCAATATCCATAGACGTTGGCGCTCTTGACCCAGTAGACTGAACAATGAGTTTATCACGCGAAATCAGAAAGAAATTAGATTGATGTATTCATTATTTCAAATTTAATGGTGGCAACAGTTATTTTGAGTTTAATTTGATGTATTCCTTTTTTCAAAATTATTAGTTGCCACAGTTATTTTGAATAACTTTCAACCGTTAATGTTAAGTATATGGAGATTTTGAGAAATTTCCCCCCCCCCCACCTATTTTCGGTTGACTCCAGCGAGTTTGCACATAGCTTATATTCTTCCCCTGGCTGAAGGGAACATTTTTGCAAAGTTGGGTGTCTCTAGCTCTTCTGGAGGATTAGTGCATAAGCGGACAGACAAACAAATAAACAAACTTTCTTCTTGATGTAGCAGATTCGTTTTGTTTTATTTTTAATCTTCCTTCCTAAATATATCGGAGAAATTGCGATTATTCTCTATAGACAAAATGCTTGGTCGTATTTCTTCATATTTTTGCATGCACGTAAAGACTCTCTGCTCTCTAAGCACTTCTCATTCCCCATATCACAGTGTAGTTCACCAACGTACCAGCGAAACATTAACGTTTAAACCGGACGCAAGACAGCTTTGCTTTAATATTCGAATAGGTTTTTTTCTCTTGCCTGCTGTTTCGCATAAACTGCTTCAGCGTCACTTTTAAGTTCTTCTTTTATCCATTCATCTGAAGGTTCTCATCTCTTTCTACCAGAGTTTAGTTTTGAGTGCACGTAACCTGATAGTGATGTCATTAGGTAAACACCATCAACCAATAAAGAAAGGCGTTCGAAGCGGACTTTGAAACATTGATAGCGTGCTGTTGGTGTCTTGGGGGTTGCGGCTTCTCCAGGTGACATGTCGCTTCTCCGAAAGCACAGACCTGGGGACTCTCTTAACTGCTTCCTAAATCTTTCAATAACGACGATAAAAGTATTGTCTACGCAACGTGTCTTGCTTTTCAGAGAGAAGCGTTCAAGTAATGGCACAATTCGAAGTAAATATTTATCGCGTAGGATGGTTGAAAAGGATAAAAGTTCTTTACCAGTGACATTTGACCTTTTGATCATGCAATCCATGTAGCGGAAGTGAAACAGGAAAGTAGTTCGCAGAGACGTCATATGCCTAGAGCTTTCTGGTATTAACACGTGCTAAAATGACGTAGGCATAGTGTCATGCATTCTGGAATGGAGGAAATGCGATTTGTTCAGAGTGATATGACTGGATAAACATTTTGCCCTAAAGTGTGTAAGCTGGCGGCAAACTGACTGACATCTAAATAGTAAGTCGTGTTTACATTTTTCATAACCCAGTTATAAACTGAAAACTCAAAATTTAAGCATTTGCTACACAAAAATGATAAAAATTCGCCAAAACTGGAGCAGGGATATTCAAACTATGGGAATGAAGAAATTTAAATTAGCCTGCCGAAAGTTTCATGCAAGCTGTGGTCTTAACGATATGTCAATATGAGAGCAAAAGCTAGTCATGTTCTGGTAATTCATTAAGTAGCTAAGCAAATTGGGTAAATTAATATTCCATTATTCTGAAATAAAGAAAAGAGACGGTCTAGTTGGGTTTTCTTTATGAGAGCACTATTTTTCTCACACTGAGCAGAAAGACCAAGTCATAAGGACCACAAAGGTTTAGAGGTGGGTAGAGGATTGGGTTGTTTTTATTTCTGAGAGGCACTTTTTTACACAAAATGGGCTAAATGACCAGATGTCAAATATCCTAAATTCTCAGAAAAGGATGGGAAAGGGGACTGCTGGACAGCTGTTAGGATAGTGATGGACGGTAATTAATTGATTTTTATTTAATTGATTTTTTTATTTTTTTATTTAATTGATTAATTATATTTTTATTTAATTGATGCATATTATTTTCGTAGACATGTAGAGCATGAACAAGCTATACTCCCAATAAGTAGTACCAGTAACAATCTACTAATAGTAAGTAGTGAAGGTTGAATGAACTATGTAAGAAACGAAACAGATTGGATTGTTTTACCTCTGAGCGGCACTTTTTTGCACACCATGGGCTAAATGGCCAGGCCACAAAGACCGCGAAGGCTCAGAGAAGGTTGGGGAGGGGACCCACTGGAACAGCTGTTGGGAGACAGATGGTAGCCTCCCGTCAAGGCCATCCAGCGTGTTCTTTAACGTGCACAGGGTATGGCTCTCCCGCACACGGGACCACGGCTTAACGTCCCATACGACGGACGGCGGCCTTTCCAAGCCCATCGGTGTCCCCTACTGACCGTGGGCACGGCGGGGAATTTTGCGGAGATAAATCTCAACGCTGACCCAGCTGGGACTCGAACCTGGAAACTACAGATTACGAGCCTGGCGCGCTACCGACTGAGCCACCCCCGCCCCAACGAAACGGCTGTGGCCAACATAAATTCAATACTATATTTCGTTTATCTCTTATTGATTAGTTGTTTTTAGTTTTTCTGTAGATTGTCGCCGTCATTTCTGTATATATGTAAATGTAAAACGTTTTTGTACTGAAAATGATTTATATACATTTTGGAATCCATTAATTCATTACGAATGCTATTCAGAATGCTCAAGAAAGTTATTCTTGTTCGCTGTTTTTTTTCGCTTCCGTTTTCTTTTCTGGAAAATCATTCCCTCTGCAGTTCATTCGCGTGGAAGGATGATGGCAACAGCATTAACAAAGTGGGTTCAGATAAAAGAGAATAGATGAACAGGCTGCAGAATTATCTTTACGGTCAGAGCCTTTTGCCCGAGAGAAAGTTTTCCTTTCTGTTCCGCATTCTTTCCATTGCTGGAGGAGAAAAGAAAGACCAGCTCGTGTTTCCGCCACGTGTCAAACAATATCCGATAGCAACGTGCAAGGGTTCGAATTGATTCATGGAAGTGAATCAAAGATACACGAGAAAAGGAAGCAAAATAATAACAATGATTCTGTTGTTGCAAGTCGGAGGAAAGGACGTCGTTGAGAGGTTGGGTTGTTTTACCTCTGAGCGGCAATTTTTTTGCACACCATGGGCTAAATGGCCAAGTCACATGGACCCCGAAGGCTCAGAGAAGGTTGGGGGAGGGGACCCACTGGAACAGCTGTTGGGAGACAGATGGTAGCCTCCCGTCAAGGCCATCCAGCGTGTTCTTTAACGTGCACAGGGTATGGCTCTCCCGCACACGGGGCCACGGCTTAACGTCCCATCCGACGGACGGCGGCCTTTCCAAGCCCATCGGTGTCCCCTACTGACCGCGGGCAGGGCGGGGAATTTTGCGGAGATAAATCTCAACTCTGACCCAGCTGGGACTCGAACCTGGGAACTACAGATTACGAGCCTGGCGCGCTACCGACTGAGCCACCCCCGCCCCTGGTTGAGAGGTAGAGGGTGATTAAAAGTTTTCTTGTAGTCACAAAAAAAGTTGGGAAACGTACGGTAATTCAGTTTTGTATGCCACATTTATTAACACACAATATTAGGTTTGATATATCTTAAAATTTGATATTCGCATTTACACGTGGGGAAGATTATAAAAACTACTTCTCACACTTTGGTTTTTCACCAATATATATCAAGTTTGGGTTTATTGAAATGTTATTGTGTCAAAATTCATTAACTGTTTAATATTAGTCAACTTAACTTGTAAGTCGTTTTTTATTATAATGTTTTACGTAATACTTATAAATGTTTTATTTCTTTAAAGATGCGTTAGTGTTAAATTCATTAAACGCTTCTAAACTAAATGTCAGTCTTAATGATTCAAATTTAATTAGTTTCAGCAAATAACTTTCGTGATGTAAGATATAGATTAAAATGTGTTATTGAACAATATGGACTTATCAGCCATATTAGTAAATTTCTGCAATTACTTTTCTGGACTGAAACATAAGATAACGTCTGTATCGAAAAATCTACTTTTAAATTGAAATTATTATCTAAAAATTTCAATTCCAAAGAAACTAGAATATATTCTCTTTCTGATACCTATGAATCAAATCTGAATTGTTTTAAGGACCTTGTTGCATGATTTCTTTTGATGTTTCCTACCATATGTAAAAGTTTCTACACATGCAAATAACATGGGAGTCCGCAAGGGGAGGGGGAGCCAGCGGTGGCACTTGTCTCCCTGAAAATTGGGGAACATGATTTTTAAGTTAAAAGAAAACTGGAGGATTTACCACATCTAAATATGCAAAGGCGCTCTTTTAAAGATTCTTGCTAGTCGTACCTGTGCCAGCGTTGAGATTTCTTTCCACTAAACCCACAGCCTTCACTCGGCCAGTAAGGGACACCGATGAACTTCCAACTCCCGTCATCTGTCGGATGAGACTTAAAGCCGTGGCCCCGTGTGCAGAAGAGCCATACCCTTTGACCTTAAAGAATACACTGGATCGTTTTGATGGGAGGCTACCATATGTCTCTTAACAGCTGTCCAATGGGTCACCTTCCCCCATCTTCTTTGGGCCCTCGAGGCCCTTGTGACCTGGCCATTTAACCCATTGTATGCAAAAAAGTGCACTTAGAGGTAACCCAACAAACCGAAGATTCTTGCCACTGGCAGATAATATTATCTTCTGGTGTATAGGGGATAATTACAATATTGTACACAATAAATTACAATCCGTCCTCAGTTCTCTTGTTAAGTATTTGCAAAAATGGCGCCTCAGAATTTCAGTGATTATGGGTTTCCAAACGAGAAGCAAACCGAATGCTAATAGAGTATGTTAAGATCAATAAAATTCCTATTAATCAACTTACTTTTCACGAATATTGGGGTATTTGTTTTCCTACCTTATATTCATAATGTAAGATGTCAGAGCATTGCACTATAAATTGACTTAAAAGAGAGAATAATGTTTTTTTGCCGTTTGCATTTATTAATACATGTATATAATAGGCATCTATTATATTCTGTACATGTATTAATAAATACACACATACAAAATCCTCCTGCAGCCATGGGCTACGGAGATCCAACCAGACTGTGTAATTTTTCTCTCCAGACGTGTCTCTTCTGAGCTACAACTGCTGCATTTGGCCACTCTAGGCCAATTCTAGCAAGTTCCTGTTTGACATTGTCTGCCCATCGCATCCTATGTCTCCCCCTTTTTCTGAAACCCTTAGGCACACTGTTCATAATACTGTTTGCCAATCTGCAGTTATGCATACGGACAACATGGTCAAACCAACGCAGTCTCTCTCTGCACGATATTCTGCTCAAAAGAGGTTGATGACTCCTTCTTCTAACCTCAGCAGTTAATAAATGCAAACTGCAAAAAAAACCTTATTCTTTCTTCTTAAGTTAAAATGATACCACGAAATCCTTTCTCGATTTTTACCTCCTTCCATATACTATAAATTAAACTTAAATAGTCAAGACACCAATACTATTGTTTCTTCCTCCATTGTTCAGTGCTATGATGATTTTACTAGAATCGTTAATGAAGGATCCCATTCTCTCTTATCTGAATTATTTTCAGCAGCTTTCTTCATTCCACACACTGATTATTTTGAGTAATACGAATTTTTGTTATTACCTCTGTTGTAGTGACTTAAGTTTTAGCCATTAGAGCTGTTTTGCCTCCTATACAAAGAAACAGGGAGTTATGCCCCTTTTCCGGTAATGCAGTCGTCTTATACAAAATCTCAAACTTGTCTACCTACTTTGAAACTGATATCTTTGCATCATCTTATTTTAGACCCATATTATATGTCTAACACTAAAAAGATTTAAAACACAACTAATGAAATTTTCTTCCATATGGAATATCATTTTAATCTTTCCTGTCAGGTAGAATATTTTAATAATTGGGAAAACCTACTCAAATCTTATTCTTAGAACTAAAACCCCTTCCGAAACTAAATTCTCGGATCCTTTCCGAAATTGAATTCCGTGACGCCCCAGAAAACTGGATTCTAAGACCGCCCGCAAAATAAAGTCCTGGGTACGTATCTGCCGTTATAACCCAACCTGCTCTCGATGAGAAAGAGGTTGTTGGGTTACCTCTGAGCGGCCCTTTTTTGCACACAATGGGCTAAATGGTCAGACCACAAGGACCCCGAAGCCTCAGAGAAGGTTGAGAGAAGGAACTCACAAGAAACGCTGTTGGGAAACAGATGGTAGCCTCCTGTCAAGGCCATCTACCGTGTTCTTTAACGTGCATAGGGTAAGGCTCTCCCACACATGGGTCCACGGCTTAACGTCACATCCGACAGGCAGCGGCCTTTCCAAAACCATTGGTGTCCCCTACTGACTGTGGGCAGAGAGCGAGTTTTGCGGAGATAAATCTCAACGCCGACTCAGCTGGGATTCGAACCTGGGAACTACAGATTACGAGCCCGGGGCGCTACCGACTGAGTCACTCCCGTCCAGGTGAGAAAGAGAACACCAGAGGTTTTCGAAAGACTGTATTCCGTCTGATGGAACATTAAGCCGTGACCCCTTGTACACGAGGGCGTATCATGTTCACGATGAAGAACAAGCTGGGTGGACTTGACCAACGGCTTCCATCTATCTACCAACACCTATTCAGTATATGCCCTTTCCCTGCTCAAATCTGAGTCCTTTGGGCCCTCGGGCTCTGGCTATTTAGTCCATTATGTGAACAAAACCGTTCACACAATGCCTATTCAGTATATGCCAACACCTATTCCAACACCTATCAAATACCAACACCTATCAAATACCAACACCTATTCAGTATATGCCCTTTCCCCGCTCAAATCTGAGTCCTTTGGGCCCTCGGGCTCTAGCTATTTAGTCCATTGTGTGAACAAAACCGTTCACACAATGCCTATTCAGTATATGCCAACACCTATTCCAACACCTATCAAATATCAACACCTATTCAGTATATTCCCTTTCCCCGCTCAAATCTGAGTCCTTTGGGCCCTCGGACTCCAGCTATTTAGTCCATTGTGTGAACAAAACCGTTCAGAAGTAAAACAACCCAACCCAAGAACTGAGTCGTGTTTTACCCAAACGAACTTTTCATTAATTCGCTAGCATTATTGTATATCGATGAATGTCTCTCAGAAAAAAATATTCAGTGATGACATTCAAAATGAAATTCAGGTAAATGACATTCAGGTAAAGTTACTCAAAGTCTAGAACAATAAGACCCAATTAGTGTTACTAAAAAGGGCGCAAAATTTGAGAATGGAAATAAAATTAAAAAATACTTTAATATATACAAGTTTTTCATAAAAAATATTTAAACTTGCAGTTTGACGTTGATTTTGGTATTCTGGCTATACTCATAGAAACATATTTTTGAATTTTTGTTTTGGCATGCGATGGCGACTTCAATAGTTTTCTGAAGAGCGTGAAAATAATGGTATATGAAATGAGGTGATTCAATCAAAGAAAATTTCCTATTTTGGCTCAAAAGAAAAGTTCACAACTGATGTAGATGATATAACTTAAAGTTCAATTATTTCTTAGCTACTAATATACCTATAAGACTCGCCATGTTCTCAAGAGGTCTCGTGGTTTTGATATTTTCAGTTTATAACATGTAACTGAGTGGCAACAACAGTCGTTGAAGCAGTACGTATGCTCTTGAGCTCCTGCAAAGAGTTGGAATGGTAGTTCGTGTATAGTTATTTAATCGGTTTCATAAGAACGCTGGCTTTCTGTTTTCTACTATTATTTTGAGAATATTTAGAAGCGTTTTAATAATGGCTTTAAGGTGTGTTAAATGCAAGGAAGAATTACTTCCAGGATCGGATAGTGTCACCTAGAGGCCCTAGGTAGAGGTTGGTCATCTCAAAATTGGACGCCATGCTTAGTCGTCGCTCGGATTGTTTAGCCTGCATAGCTGAATGGTATTGACCGGATACTTATGGATTTCGGAAAAAGGTAGGGTAATATTTGATACAGATTTCAGTGTTCATGATTGGATTTGAAAAAAAGGAAATGTAAATTTTAGGACTTTGTTTTTTAAAAAAGATATAATTTCGCTTTGTTGTCTGTCCATCTGTAGACATCGAACTTTTTTGTTTATACAGATAAATAAAAAATTCTTTTTGTATTAGATAGGTATTAATGATATATTACGATCTGCATTTTTGGAATCTCCCAAAAGTTATAACTGCGCCCTCTAACGGTGGAAAAATTTTAAAATTCCAAAATATCAAACGAATATTTCAAACCATGTAGTTATGTTAGAAGTTTGAAATTTTGGTGTTGAAATGTGAAGGTTACGAAGTTACCATTGGCAACAATCCCTTGACCCTTTAGACCCAGGGGGGGGGGAGGTGAATGCAACTTTTTTGTTTCAACAGAAAAGTGTATGTTTTTAGAGATAAAATTTTTTTTGGGTTGGACAGGTATTGATAAAATATTGCAATTTTCATTTTGCGAATTTCCCAAAGGCTATAATTGTGCCCTCTAACGGTGGAAAAAAATCGAAATATCCCAAAATTTAAAACGAATATTGCAAACGATGTAGTTATGCTAGAAATTTGAAATTTTGGTCGTGGAATGTGACAGTCTTAAAATTTTATTGGCAAAAATCAGTTGACTCTAACCCCAAGGTAGGTAAGAAAAACGAACGAAAAGGAACGGTTTTGTTTTAAGAGATAATTGAAATCTCTTTTTTAGTTGGTTACTAATGAAATGTAATTCGCATTTTCAAAGATAGTTTTAATTTATATCATTAGAGATCACTGAATATCGAAACAGCAAAACTCTTAACGAATGTCTCAAGTGATCTGTTTATGGTTGAAATTTCGGCGTGTAAAGTTCTGTTATGGTGGAAATTCCACTGACAGCTCATGATCGCTATTTTCAGAGAAGCGAGAGATAAGCAACTTTTTAAATTTAAGAACTAAAAGTCAAATGCTTTTTATGTTTTATAAATCTAATAAAATACTTTATGTGTATGCCCCCCCCCCCATCATTATAGCCGTATTAAAACAATTTATATATATAACCATATTAAAACAATTTGATAACATACATAAAAGCAATTAATGAAAAAAATACCAGATTCCAACAAATCGACGACTATATTATATCCCAGGCTTTGTCAATAATTGCGTAAAAAATAAAAGCATATAAAATACCATAAATTTTTAATGTGCTAAAAAAATTGTTGGATCTAAAGTCACATAAAAAAGATGAAACGCCAAAAAATTTGTTAATGAATTTTTATAAAGATATACTGAATGTTTATTATGCTCAATATATGCATAGAATTGTTTTTTGTTAAATCGTGTTGTATGTAAACGTGACTTTTCTTCGAGTATGTTGTAAGCTAACGTGTTCAAGATGACTATAAAATTGAATTTACCTCTCATTTTATTTCCTATACATAAGCTATATAGCTTTGTAGGTCAATTTTGTAAATTGTGTGCGTACATTTTTTATATATCGATGAGGAAGAACAACTTTCATCTACTATACAGAGTAATTTTGGAATGTTACTTCTATTGTTTTCTATTTAGTAAGAGTAGAAACTTAAATAGCATTATCTTTTATTTCCCACAGATTCCTTCCCCAAAATGGTGTAAACTATGGGTCATATTCCACAGAATGTGATTGATTCTGGACATTTCATTGATAGCAGACATGGTGTGATCTATCAGGTGGAAACAGCCCATTGCAGAACTACTTCATATCATTAATACAACTTACGATTCATTAACTCCGGCAGTGAACCCATCTGGACAACCTTTCTTTGATCATGACGCATCTGAGCCTGGCTCAAGTCGAGGCTTGGCTAGATGCCAACCCGGACACTATGTCCGATTTCTTCATCCGGAAAGCTGACATTGATCTCATCAATCGATGGTTGATTGCTCATGGATTCCTCGCCATTAGCAACTGTTCCGGCTCCCGCAGGGGCTCAGGGACTGGTCCCAACAGCGAGGACGACTCTCCCGTCGACAAAACCACCGGCTACTTTAGCGACGGCGGCGATGCATCCTCCGGACCCCGCAGATCCAACTCCAGAAAAAACCTCCGGCAGGACTTTGCACGGGCGAAGTCGCGCATGGTTTTCCGGACTTCCGACAGACTGGTGGCTGACCCTCAGAGTCAGATCCGGAGGAACAGTCTCCGAGACATGCGAAAATTTTTGTCCCTACCCTCGCGCTCCATCCATATTCTCAGTCTGCTCATCGAGTCGAAAGTGCTTCTGCCCCATGTACAGTGGAAAGGTCTGGACAGCAAACGTGAGCTGCGTTATGTTAATGAGCGTCAATTCTTTCTCGAGATAGTCCAGGAGATCGCCAATGACTTGGATGCTCGAAGCTTGACTCAAAAGATCATCGAGAACATCTCTGTGCTCCTGGATGCGGATGGGGCATCACTCTTCCTCGTGCAAGGCGGGAAGTCTCGGCAGGTTCTCGTATCCAAAGTGTTTGACATCCACTGCGGTGCCAACATCTTTCTTCCTTCCGCCCCAGATGATAACGAGATTCATGTGCCGTGGGGCAAAGGCATCATTGGCTATGTGGCCAGCTCTGGGGAGACAGTCAACCTAGTCGATGCAAGCGAGGTAAGAATTAATCCTCAGTATTGAAATTTACGATTTTTCTCTTGTTTTTATCTTTAGATCAGAGCTTTAGAAACGAACAAAAAATTGGGATAGATAAGTTATTCAAATAAAAGTGAGTCTATAGACAATACGAGTTCGCTTTCATTTGAAAGAAGTTTAGAAAAATATGTGACAATAACATGAAATGCTAAGAATAAAACTGCATGTTAATATTATTTTCAATCTTTTATATATAACTTATACCTCTAACCGCAAACTATTTAGTTGATGGCTTTATTTTCAGTTGAATATTTATATTTTCAACAAATTTTAAGTAAAAAATCCTATCAAGTACGAAAATCATCATTAAAAACAGAAATTTCTGTTAGCTTTTCGTTCTTGGTCGAAAGTTTTCGCCTGATGGATGTGTACTGATTTGGCCTCTCATAAACTGTTTGTCGGTTTCAGGATTCTCGCTACAAGGATGACGTGGATAAAATCATCGGCTATAAGACGAACACTCTGCTGTGCATGCCTGTAAAGAACGCGACCGGGGATATTATAGCAGTGGCCCAGGTCATCAATAAGAGTGGAGAGAACGGAGAGCAAGTGTTCACAAAAGAAGATGAGAAGGTGAGTCTTATGGGAGCCCAAATGACGTATTTGGCGAGCACGAGGCCCATCTTCGCTTTAATCCTCTCACGAGTTGGAGGTATAGCGTTCTTCATTGCATCGAAGAAGCGATTTTTATCGCACTGATTACGAGAAGTGGAGTTTCACTTCTAAATAAATTATCGAGGATGTTGCAGAAAATGAGGGGAACTCATATAAAAAAGAAATAAACCTAAGTTACGAGTCTTCTGAGGATTCGCAAAAGGCCAAATATTGGCTCGGAGTGAAGTTTAATATCAATGGACAAGACCTGGGCAAACAAAAATGGATGAAATTCGAGCTAGTCATTACTCGGTTGCGCAATCCATTCATTCTTTACCCATTCAGTCAGCACTTTAATATATAGAGGTTGCTATCTATATTCAATGATTGACAGAATAACTAGTGCTGCTGTAACAACATCTTGTTCAATAGCTGTGACTGTATTAAAGGTTAGTGTGAGTTTTAACGATCTGATAGATTTCATTATGGCTGTAAAGAGAAATTCATAGCCCCAAGAGCAGAAAAACACTGTTTGGTTGCAACAGAGTTTTTTTTATTTTCGGAAAGGGACTGTTTCCAAATATTTATGTCTGCTCTTTTGACTTACCTTGATTCCATGCTATCTATTCCTTAATTTGTGATGGAAAAATGATTATTGATTATTCAGATTTGTTCATACTTCTAATGTCAGAGTCTGAAACTTGGCCATTGACATTAATATAAACCTTTGTTACCATTCATATCGCCTCTCATTGCCTCTGAAATAAAGAGTCATCTTATACCAAAGGGAGTGAGACAGAGAAAAATCTTTCTTGGATTAAAACATTTTTCTATTAAAATATTTCAAAAATATGATCCTCTGCCCTAAAAAGTACAAAACAAAAAGTATAACTTGCCAATGATGAATTAGCTTACTCAATTCATATTAACTTCTAAAGAGGATAAGGCGCCAGCATTTCTTTTTTTTCCAATTGGCAAGTGAAACATTGTTTTGGCTTCTTCCTTTGAAGTTAATACGAACTGAATAAAGGATTTCATCATTAGAATATCTGACTTTTACTTAGGGCACAGAAGAGGATAATTTATATTCTGTATAGAGTATATTAATTTATAGATTATTTACATTTAAAGATCTGACGTTGAGTCAAATGAAATTCTATGAAAATGCTCTTGAACATCAAACTCTCAGAGGAAATATTATCTTGAGCAGGACAGGATACGAACCCACAACCTCCTGAAAATATATTACTATGTAAATTTATGCATTTTTGCAATTTTACAGAGGATTTTATCCGTAAATGCATATATTTTCCCCTGTATTATTTTGTACATAGTAAACTTTTGCTCGACGTATTCCTTGTAATGATTAAGGAATCTTACATTTCTCTCGCTCCATTTGGGGGATGGCAGGGGTATAAATGTCGGTTAGATTATGACAATGTACACGTCACAAACTATCATTTGACATATCACTCTTTAGGATTGCTCCCAGTTAGGGGCGGGGGTGTTTCAGTCGGTAGAGCGCCAGACTCGTAATCTGTAGTTCCCAGGTTCGAGTTCCAGGTTGGGTCAGCGTTGGGTCAGCGTTGGTTCCAGGTTGGGTCAGCGTTGAGATTTATCTCCGCAAAATTCCCCGCCCTGCCCACGGTCAGTAGGGGACACCGATGGGCTTGGAAAGGCCGCCGTCCGTCGGATGGGACGTTAAGCCGTGGCCCGTGTGCTGGAGAGCCATACCCTGTGCACGTTAAAGAACAGGATGGAGCTGGATGGCCTTGACGGGAGGCTACCATCTGTCTCCCAACAGCTGTTCCAGTGGGTCCCCTCCCCCAACCTTCTCTGAGCCTTCGGGGTCCTTGTGACCTGGCCATTTAGCCCATGGTGTGCAAAAAAGTGCCGCATCCTCTCAGACCTTTTACTATGGCATTATAAACTGGCAGTCTCCTGTCAGACCTCTGTGGCAAGCAGCTGCTTGAGGGGGTATTTATTTTTTTTTATAACACTTCCCACATTAAAAGGTTTTGGTATTTAACTCGTTAAGCTCGGCACTTATATTCAGAAGATATTGTAGAACAGTTGTTGACAAATTTGGTACTCTTTTTTTTGAGGGATATTTAAAGGTAGGAAGATAAATGTTTTATAGCCTTTGGCATTTTTTTGCGTTACAAGATTTCATTTGATCCATAAGTGATAAAAATCGGATACTTGGTTGGGAAGATGTGGTGGAAGAAGTGTGTTAATGACACAACGAAGTCAGAAATGTCAATCGAAAAACAAAAGATGCTTAATAAATTTTCTTTTTTTGCAAAACTAATATGTCTTTGTTTTAAAAATAGGTGACAATTAACAACACATTCATAAAACATTCTCCAGGAAACAAACATGTCAGTGGTATTCGCGAAATAGCTGAAAAAAAATTATTTTCACCGTGAGTGGGATTCGGACCTATGTTTCCCAGTTACATGGCAGGCGACTGTTTTCAGCTGTTTCGTGAGTCCTGGTCTACAGGACACCACCGATGATATTTCCCTACTGTTTTCGATTCATTAAACGAAAATGTTGTTATACAGTTTTTGTTGTCTTCAGAAATGTAATCTGTTTTTTGATACATTAAATACAAAAGTAAAAATTTCAAGTAAATAATTCTGTCTTGGTTGATAAAATATTACTTTTAAAATGTAATCGAGTCTTAAATACTGTTAAAAATTGAAAGTCTACAGTTTGAACGGATTGAATGATAAGTCATTAAGACCAATTAAGATCAAAAACAATTTCTCGTGTTTTGAAAATGAGCTAAAATACCTTAATAATTAGGTTAATACGTTGAATCTTAAAATTATTTCTTAAATTTCAAAGCGTTTGCTCTTCTATTAAACCCTTTCTTCTACTTGTAATACTGACAGTTACCAGAAAGTGTTCAATGAGATAATATTTGAAAGCTAATTAAACGAGAATTCTAAAAAATGCTTAAAAATAATTTCTTATAAAATCTTTTAGGAGAAAATGTTAATCTGCACCTGAAACAAATCTTGGAAATGTTATTTAATGTGAGAATTTTATTTTAAAAACTATGCATAATTTGCATATATTTTTATTTGCAAAAATTCTAGGAATCATCTTAAAAAAGAATTCAGTTACAGCAATCCTAACTGTATCTTTAGGAATATTAGATGATAAAAAGAAACTCATTAAGTTCACTTATTTTACTTTCCATTTCTTGGAGAATACTATGGCATTAAAATGGGGCACTGGGAAGAAGAGAGAGACACATTAGATAGAAGGATGAGCCAATTCATTAAATAACTTAATTGCACACCAGGGACCTCGACATTGCATACTGTTGACGGAACACTGATCTGTATTATTTCTTGATTGAGGTAATATTAGAAAGCAAAATGTTAAAACAAATATTAGTTGAAAATTTCATTCTCCCTTAGGAAATATGAAATGCTCTTTTTTTCTATAAAAATAAAGTGGTTTCATCCCCTCTTCGCTTTAGGATAAGAGAACAAGTCGCGACTGTCAAAATCAATATCTTGATCACTACATTTTTCCATGTAAATGATCAAATTTCTAGTATAGCTGTTTAAAGTATTTGTTTAAAAGTTGTCATTTTTCCAAAATGTTATGATCTTATAAAGAAGTAAAGGTGTAAGCTTAAATTAATGGAATGTTGGAAGAATTCGAATAGTAAAAATTAATATATAGAAATAAAATGAAAGAGTGATTCGTTCAGTTTTATAAACCATAGGAAAAATCTGAGGAAGGCGGGACATCAGTAAAAAGGCAATACACAAAAAGGAACATACAAGCGTTTATCTGGTTTTCAACAAAATAATCTCTTTGATTCGCCAGAAGCACACTGGCTTTAGAGTGAAAGAAAGTTCATCAGTAGTTTCAGTTGCATGATCTGTATTTTGTAGAATTTACTGGCTATCCACATCAATAGTTTCCTTGTTTTCACAACTAAAAGGGAAATACATTCAATATCAAGTGGTTTATTACATATGAAAGAGAAATTTAAATGTTTTGAATTTGTTAGTGAAGTTTAAAATGAGTTTATCCTGTGGCTCCAGAATCATCCAGTTTGTGATCAGTCTATATCAAGTTTGTGATCAGATACTCTATCAAGAATGTCTGGTATTATTTCTGCATATTACCTCTAAAACTATCTCTTAACTCTGTTAAGTCACCTGTTTCTGTACCAAGTTCTTACCTCTGGCATTTTAGTAAAACCACTTCTGCCCCAAAAATTTGAAGGCAGAAAAATTACAATTGCAATAGTTAAACTCAACATTAATTTCAATATTTACGGTGTCAGGACAGAATTACACAGGAAAAAATTACACGGAATAAAATTTCACAGCAAAAATTACACAAGGAAGAAATTACACATAGTACAAAATTTGTAGCCTCCGTTGGCAAATACGTTATTTTGCAACTATTCAGTTTAACGCAGAGGCAGGACAAGGATTAAGGCCAACTGATGTCCTAAGCACAGCCCAACAATGGTGCCCCCTGGGCCCTTCCATTGCTTAACTGACAAGACATTAAGACTCAATAAGTGCTGAAATTATAAGTAGGCAACAATTCAATAAGCATTATTTTGTATGTTTTGATCCATGTATACTAAAATGATATGTATTTCCAGGTTAGAAAGCAATGGAATAAAATATGTTTTGTTTCGTACAAATAATGATATTTCTCCATTAGAATATCTTTCTTAAATAAGCTACTTAGCTTTGCAGACAAATGGCAAAGGCATTGTGTATTCTTTGCTTCCAGAAAAACAGAAAAATAAATCAAGGCAGAAATGCTTAAGATTTATAAAGCAATAATGTCCTTTAAAATACATTTGCTATACCCTTAAGATGTATGCAAAATTAGAGTTGTTAGTGTTGAGATGGAAAAGGGTAGTTAATGTAACCGTTCACTAACAAGGAAAGCTTCAGATACTGCCTACAGCAGGTACATAGGAAACAACAACAAAAAAAGTTTGATACAGTGGACCTTCGTTATAGCGCTGCTCGCTATACCGCGCACTCGGTTATAGCGCGGGCGATGTTCGCGATAAGTTCAAATATGTTTATACAGGTCCGTGAGGCGTTAGTGAGTATCGCATTTTATTGTTACTGCGTATTGAGTAATTGTGTATGTATTGAGTTCCTGCATGTATTTTGAATAGTATTTAATTATTGTATGCATGATGAGTAAAAGAAAAGCTTACAGTGTGAAATTTATTGTGTCGCCACCGCGCCGCTCGGTAAAACGCGGTTCACCTTATAACGCGGGAGTTGTTTCCCGCCCGACATGCGCGTTATATCGGGGTCTACTGTATTTTGTTTTGCAATAACACAGAAAAATTATTTTAGATTATTCATAAAATATTATTTGCATTTTCTTAAAAACTAATAACAGGATAATTTCAAGGTTATTTTCATAATCAATGTTAAAAAAATACTCTCCATCAATGAAAAGTTTGTTTGTTGTTCAGTGTAATTAAAAGCTTTCAGGTGAAGAATAAATTTATACTTGATAATTTATTGAGAATTTTAAAAAATAATCACTTACATAAAAATAAGTACACAAGCATTTGACCTTTTTCACTGGTGTGCCATTCTTCGATAATGAAGCCAACATGAGAGCCTGAGATGTAGCACATTAAGAACTATCAACAAATCTACTTCTTGAATTCATAAGCTTTTCAGGGATTTTTTTATATAATAAACATAACTGCTTTGAATTGGATGCCTATTCTCAACTACACAACAACAAAGTGGGCTATGTTACTTGTGTCTACTACAGTGTGATACATGCAACTGGTAACTGTCATTTCACTTTAAACAGGCTTTAATGATGTACAAAGTCGTTCATCATGATATAAATTACTATAAATATTTTGAGTAATTGACTATTCACAAGGGCTGGAGTAAAAATATATAAACTAAAAAAGTTCTTAGTGTTTTCAGTGAAAATGTTTAGTTGTTTCTTTAAAATAATTAACTGAGGTGTAACACATAAAGTTAAAGAATTCAATTCATTCAAGAACCTATTGAATGGCCAAGTTGCCATTCAATAAGTTCTTGAGAATGCCTTATCTAGAAAAAAGAAGCAAATTTTAGCAGTGTGATTTTATCACGTGTATTTCTTCCATGTGTAATTTATTCCTTGTGTAATTCTGTCCATGTGTAATTTTAGCAGTGTAATTTTATCACGTGTTAGGTTTTCCTGTGTAATTTTATCATGTAACTTCGATGAATTTCATTCGATAGTAATGGGAAATTGAACCATAACGATGATAAAGGGACGTTTCAAGCAGAAAATCAAGTATAATTTATAATGGAATAGTTAGAAATGTTGTTAGGATTTAATATAGTTTGTAGTGTGATAACAAACTATATTATCTCGGTTATTTTGCATTTTTGTTAAAGTGCTTCAAAATGTTTCTCTTTCATCTGCGTATTTTGTGCAGTTAAATAAAATATGAGGAATTGTCTTCTTTACAAATCCTCCAAAGAGCTATCGAGGATTTTTTGATTTTGAAAATGTAGTTATCGATTGAAGCTGTTCCTATACGGAGCTTGGAAATTTTATTTATGTTTTCCCTTAAGAAACAATATTGGTTAAAATAAGTGATATTTACATCTAATGAATATCTGAAGTTATTTTTGATAGAGCTCTGTAGCTTGAAGTATGTATTCAGTTGTCTCATTTTCCGTATTCAATCTTTTTATGCAAATATGAAACGAAAGTAACCCAATTTTAGATTATAGATTAATTGCATCCTTTGCCATTTGATCCACATTTTCATTATATCTCACTCCGCAGGGACTCGGAACCATTGTAAAATAATATTTCTTTTTTTGACATAATTTGAATATGCCTTGTATACGTCGAATGCGATTTTGCAATGATCATTGTAATAAATATCTTTTTGAACAGATACAAAGCTGCTTTATAATCTGAGTTAGATTTTCGTCCTTAACGTTTTTTTTGTTCTGTGAAACTTGTGTACGTGGGAACGGTACGAATGATGATCTATTGCCGCTCGTGAACACGCCATTCGTCGAGCAACTACGTCATGCCAATATACGATTATAGCTATCCTGGAGAGAGACTGGCAATGGCCACACAGCGAACGGACATCGTCGCTATTTGAGATTGGTCTTTGCAAACAGTCGCAAGCTGATTCGAAATAGCACTTAACGAAATTATTTTTGCCTTCCAGTGGGATTAAAGACAAATAACAAGCTGAAATTATTTTCAATTAGAAAACGAATGGTTTAAGTGTGGGAGTTTACTTCCGCAAGGCGATGTTTGCTATGAGAGTGGCAATACGCCACAGAGGAAAAAAAAAGAGACTGCTGCTATTTATCGTTTTATGGGGCCTGGAGATTTTATGCGTAGCTAGGAGACAATTGGCGAAGCTCCGAACAAATACATTATTTCTTTTCGAGTATCGGAATGAGAAAAAAAGAGAAACTGTTAAATGGAACTAAAAAAATTATAGTGCTCACCGAATCATTTGGATTTCTATTCAAACGAGGCTTCATACTGAATTGGCCTTGCCAATAGTATTTATGTTAGTGAAAGCTTTCAATAATCGCTTTTTCGTGTGTATAGGATATTATTTATTTAAGGAAAGTTAAATGGAAAAAAGATCGTATACTATTACTAAAATAATATGCCTGTAGTTGTCAAAAATTATTTTATTAATATAAAATATTAATAGTAGTTATTATGCATATAAGTTAAAGCACTTCCAAAGTGGGTTTACGCCAGAGTTTGAAAGAAATATTTTCATTACTAATTCCATTACGAAATAATTATCACTTTTTATATAGGAGATCAGTTGAGATCATAATTGCGTTACTGAGCTTTTGGAACACATATATACTCCGAAGAGCCAAAACATTATGACCACCTGCCGAATATGATATTGGCCCTCCATGTGCCGCCAAAACAACTCTTATCCGGCGAGGCATGGACACTACAAGATTTCTAAAAGTGTCTTGTGGTATCTGGTACCAACACGTCACCAGCAGATCCTTTAACACTTGTAAGTTACGTGATTGAGCCGCCGCAGATCGGCTATGATGTTCCAACACAAACCACAGATGCTCGATTGGATTGGGTGTGGGAAATTTGGAGGCCAGGGAAATACCTGGAAGTCTTCCTCATGTTCTGCGAACCATTCTCGAACATTCCGCGCATCATCCTGCTGAAAGAAAGCACTACTAAAAGAATATACCGTTGCCATGAAACGATGTACCTAGTCTGAAGTGATGTTTAGGTAGGTGGTAGACGTCATAGTTTCCCTCACATGAATGACTGAAACCAGGATTTCCCAGCAGAGCATTGCTCAAAGCATTACACTTCATCCACTGGCTTGTTTTTTCCTCAGGGTGCATTCTGGTACCAACACTTCCCTAGGTAAACTAACCACATGTACGCGGCAGCCCACATGGTGCAACAGGAAATGAGATTCATCGGACCAGACGACCTCTTACAATCGTTCAAGGTCCAGTTTTCATGCTCGCATGCCCATTGTAGGCGCTTTCGACGGTGAACCGGTTCGATCGTATACTATTACTAAATTAATATCGAACAAAGATCGATATTATTTTAGTAATAGTATACGATCTTTTTCCCATTTAACTTTCCTTAAATAAATAATAAAACCGCGCTGGTCGTCTTTTATGGGCACTTAGAGTGGCCTGCAGCTACGCAACCCCATTTTCATAAGGGTTCGATGTACTGTATGTTGAGACATATTACTCCCGTCACCAGCATTCAAATTACGAGCGAGTTGCGCCACAGTATCCCTTCTGTTGACTCATACCATACAGGATAGCCTTCGCTCACCTCTAGCATCGATGAGCTCTGGTCGGCCCACACCTTGCCGGCGGTTCATGGTTTTTTCGCTCTTCGGACCACCTTTTGAAGGTACTAATCATGGCTGGCCGTGAGCATCCCACAAGCCTTGCCGTCTCAGAAATACTGACCCAGTCGTCTGGCCATTACAATTTGACCTTTGTGAAACTTACTTAGGTCCGCTACCATTCTCATCTGAAGAACAAGAATAACACTGATTAACAGAGCTCAGTATCAGGTGTTATTTATACAGTTTCATAACCTTCACACGCGCCATCGTTTACTCGCAGTTGCTTCGATTTACATAAAGACGCGCTGGTCATAACGTTTCGGCTCTATCAAATATTTATTTTCCTGCACAGGAGAGACTATCGTGCCACAAGATGTTACTTTACTAGAGTCATCTACTTGATTGAATCACTTGCAGTCACTTTTTCTGTTCTTTTATGGATAGGATTCTTTTTGATAATTCATCTTTTATATGCTCTCTCCTCTTCAAAAATCAAATTTACTCTAACCGTTCACACTTTAGAATTTCTTTGTTTCATCTTATTCTTTTTAAGGAAAACACTTTTCCAACTGAATCAGTTGACTTTAATATTTTTCTTCACAGATCTTTGAAACTTATCTACAGTTTTGCGGCATCGCTTTGACAAATGCTCATCTTTTCGATGCATCGAGAAAGGAATACGAAAGGAACAGGGTAAGTGACTCTCAATCTACTTCCACGTGCTTTATTTACTAGCACTTCATTTATCATACTAGCACTTCATTTAGTAGCACTTCAATTTTTCGTTAGCCTTGTGACTAAGTTTGTTTATTTCAAACGCGAGATTCCTCCGAATACCCGAGTAACCTCACCAAAATTTTCTCATATAAAAAATCAAACATATGAAATGAAGTTTACTTTAAAAAAAACCCTTCTCAAGCAGCTGCTTGCCACAGTGGTCTGACAGGAGCCTGTCAGTTTATACGCCATAGCAGAAGATCTGTGAGGATGGCGGGACCTCAACAGAAAAATGATACAAACATCCATGCCTTACCCGGGGCTCGAATCCAGATCCCTTTGATCAGCAGCCAAGCGTGCTAACCACTCGGCCGCAAATAAACATTAAAATGAATAAAACTAACTGGTTTTAACTTTTCATCTTTATGCGTAATATTGTACATTTTGGATCCAATGAATCGCGATAATCAAGATCTAGAATTCAATAACTCGCAATACACACATCGAGTTACTAAAACCTAGATGATAGCTGTCCCGTGGCCGAATGTTTACAGTGCTTGACTTCTGATCAAAGTTACCTGGGTTCGAGGGTAAGGCATGAATGTTTTTCTGCTGGTGTTCCACTATCCTCACAGACCTATTAAGACGTATAAAATGACATGCTCCTGTTAAACCTCTGTGGCAAGCAACTGCTTGAGTGGGTATATATTCTATTATTAAAACCTAGATCTTGATTTGCTGAAATTTACATAATTTTCAGTGCCATTCGCTAATCTATGGTTTTGCATGGGAACAAATTGGCCAAACCAATGCAATCTCTCCCTATTTAAGATACTGCTTACAGGCAGTTTTCGAATCCCTCAATTTTATTTTCTTGTTGCTACCATTGTATATAACTGCATTACATATGTGTTTCCTGTATTGTCCTAAATAGGAATGTGTGCTAATTTGTTTATATGTGACCTAGATATGTGCTTGTTAACACCGGAACCTGTTTCTAGGTCATGGGGCAGTTCTAGATGCGACGGTGAGCCCTAAAAATTATTTTACTGTCTTCTGCCTAAACTCTGAAGCCACATCATTTCTAATGATGAGGCTTCAGAGTTTAGAGAGGTGAATCATACTAGGAACAGAGGGGGTTAGGTGAATCACACTAGGAAGCGAGCAAGAGACACGAAAATAACAGCAGAAGAGCCATGGCTCATCAACTGATAGGAGTTAGAGTTCTCTTAGTGCGTCAGATTGGTTTTAGCAAACACTAAAGGAAAGGGCTTTGATTCAGAAGAGAGAAATGACGCAGTAGGAAGAAAATAAGATTTCTTCTCTGCGAATTGTAAGGTTAATCAAGAGAATGCCGGCATTTAAAAGTACATGATTGCGCTTCATTAGAGTGAATGCCTGTGTCAAACAGGACGGCATTCAGCATAAGTGAAATCTAGGTTAGGAAAAAAAGGAAATTTGATTTAGAAACAAGGGATTTCTAAATGAAGGACAGGATTTCGTCTCATTCCAGTGAATGCCCGCTTGAAGTAGGACAGCATTCAATATCCATTAAGCTGACCGAAGTCTCCAAGAATAATAGCCATTGGATAGACCGTCGTTAGCAAAGTGTTAAGTGCAGTTAAGACCCACAGAGTCGAGAACATTCCCGTAGTGTTTATGTGCAATTGTATATTGAAATTAAATGTGTTGTCCTATATAAATTGTAGTGGACGTTTACTTCTTACGAGAACACATCATCTATTGCGCATACAGAAGCACTGATGCAACAACTTGTGAATCTGTGGCCTCATCTGTACCTCAAGTAAAGAAGAAACGATAGAGATAATTAATCAAAAATAAATTTCTGGGATCATCGCTCCTGGGCCACGACAGCAGTATATCGCACTTTCAACTTAATCTCATCACTTTGCATGATTTATATATAGGAAGTTTACATTAAGAATTATTTATTTTTAATACCATTAAAGGATTCAAAGATAAATGAATAATTTTGTTAACCAATATATGTTTTACAAATTATTGAAAAATGAATAAATCATTAAAATTTCATGTAATTTTCAGGGTATTACTTGTATTGCCTATTGTAATTAGACTATGGTCTGTAATTGTAATAGTAAATAATAATCAGACCACTTTATGTCCAACATGCTGAATAAGCATTAGGAATCAAATTCTTCATCGTTACCACTATCTTGCTTACGAAAGGTAAAAGTTTCATTATAGTAGCAAGTATAAGAGATGACCAAAATACATGGCCTAAATTTAGTCATTTGATGCATTCGTTTACTTTTTTCATTCTTTCTACAGATTCTTAAGATTCCAAGAGCAGTTCCTGTTATCAGTTTGCCTCATGTGGCACATTGCCAGTATCTATCACACAATTTCCAAGATAATTAAACTAAGAAACTTTCTCTAGAGTCTTTCAGTGCGAGCTCCTGTACGTGGTGAGGGGATTACCATGTGAAGGTTCTGCTGGCTCACTTACCTTCACAGAATCCTCAACGCTCGCACAGGTGTTTGCCATGCATGGATACCCGTGTCCCTGGAAAGGAGTATCCTGGTAGTTGCCTGGGGGTTCTTGTCTGCTCTCCTCAGCTCATGACTAGTGGGGGTCCCTTTCGCGCGTCTTGCCGTTGGGAAGCCTGTTTGTCGCGGGGCTGGACTGCAGTTACACATTGCTTTGCCCTCTGCTTCAGATAAACTGAAGGTCTTGGGGTGGCTCCCCTAGGGTCAGTTGACTGATGGGCTAGACCTGCTACTACCAGGTATGCGTCGTTTACCTGGGGGAAGTGTTGGCACCAGGATGGACCATGGGACGAAAACACGCCAGTGGAGGAAGTATAATGCTTTTTTGGGCAATGTTCTGCTGGGAAACCCTAGGTCCAGTCATTCATGTGCAGGAAACTATGACGTCTACCACCTACCTAAACATTATTGCAGACCAAGTACATCGTTTCACGGCAACGGTATATCCCTCTAGTAGTGCCTTCTTTTAGCAGGATAATGCGCCATGCCATATTGCCCGGATTATTCGAGAATGGTTCGCGAAACGTGAGAAGCGCTCTGGCCTCCAAATTTCCCATACATCAATACAATCGAGCATCTATGGTTAGTGTTGGAAGAGCATATACGATCTGCGGCGGCTCAACTAGGTAACTTACAAGATTTAAAGGATTTGCAGGTAACATGTTGGTACCAGATACCACAAGACGCCTTTGGGGCGGGGGTGGCTCAGTCTGTAGCGTGCCAAGCTCGTAATCTGTGGTTCCCAGGTTCGAGTTCCAGCTGGGTCAGCGTTGAGATTTATCTCCGCAAAACTCTCCGCCCTGCCCACGGTCAGTAGGGGACACCGATGGGCTTGGAAAGGCCGCCGTCCGTCGGATGGGACGTTAAGCCGTGACCCCGTGTGCGGGAGAGCCATACCCTGTGCACGTTAAAGAACACGCTAGATGGCCTTGAAGGGAGGCTACCATCTGCCTCCCAACAACTGTTCCAGTGGGTCCCATCCCCCAACCTTCTCTGAGCCTTCGGGGTCCTTGTGACCTGGGCATTTAGCCCATGGTGTTCGAAAACGTGCCACTCAGAGGTAAACCTAACCCAAGACACCTTTAGAAATCTTATAGTGTCCATGCCTCGCCGGGTAAGAGTTGTTTTGGTGGCACATGGAGGACCAACATTATATTAAGCAGGTTGTATAATGTTTTGATTCTTCTGTGTATATTCAACTAATGTAAGAAAATCAGTGCGTTTCAACCACTTTCTTAATTATCCCTGATATTTCCCTTACTGCTCTAATTTTGGGTAAATTTCTTTGAGTGAAAAAATTCAAAATCTGATTATAATTTTCATCAATCGTAATCCTTATTGTCATTTAATATGGGCAAATATAAAAGCTATTTTTTTAAATATGGAAATTTTAGCATACACAAAAGCTCTGCTCACATATGGATTAGTATTCTCGTCAAACTGTTTGTAAAAAAAGCAGATTTACATTCAGAACAATCCTAACACAAATCCTCTATTTTTTTTCACATATTTTCTTTGCTGAGGATGCTGGATGGTTTGCTTTGGGTACTTTAAATGCGAAATCCGGATTTATTTTTATTTCCTATAGTTGGATGAAAATTGCATTCGATTTTGGATTATGTGCTTATATATCGGAGAGAAGTACGTCCTCTTCCCGATTTGGATATCGTTAGGATTGTTTCAACCCCAGGAAATCTGCCAGTAGCAAGAACTTGCAAACGGAGACGTCGAGTGTTCATCGTCATGGCAACGATGACGTCACCGACGAAATAAGCCCGTGATTGCATCTCTTGATCAAATCTTGAGGTTACGACAACGAACACATTTCTTCTGCCTCGAGGAAAAATAAATTGTGGTTTTTGCCGCACTTGACGCAAAGCAAATACAAGAGACAACTCCTTCTGCTGAAGTAATTACGACGTCATGTAAAGTGAATGCTCGATGCAAAAGAAGTCGCTCTAATTGTCGCGTCGCAAGTGACACTACACTGTTCGAAATCCGAATGCGATGAAGGCGGGGAGCAAAGCACTTTCACTCACTGCTTGAATTTCTGTCGATATTTCGGGGTGTTTTTTTTCTTCTCAGCAGGTATGAGTAGATTAGTCGGTGTAGCTTGGAATTGCATAATATCGAAATAATTATTAGTTGCATTAGAAGCAAAGTTGATTTCTGCTTTACCTTACATAATTCGACAACTGAAACTTTCGAGTTTTTTTTAGCCAAACTCTATGCAGGAACACTGTAATAAATAAAAACTGTTAGGAATACAATTACAAAAAAAAAATTCAAATTTGGTCTGATTTAAAACGAATAGTAGAAAAGCATCGAAATTCTGATCTACAAAATGAAAATATTTTTCTCAAATCCTGATGGTTATCACTTAAGACTTTTTGGTGGAGTGAAGATGATCGGTGAATAGAGAGCCTCATTTTCTCATATGATGATAGCAGGTTCGAGTCTCATCTATGAAGGAATCGAGTTTACACTGTTCATCTATTGGGAAAGGTGAGATTTCTGGGTTTGGAAAGACGCTCTCTTTCTGACATTTGTTAAGCATGGACACTTCACAGAATAACTAGACACGATAAACACTAAAAATTACACTTCATCGGTTTCCATGATAAGTTTCACTTAGGCAAAATAGCTGAGAAATGGATCCTTCCCACGATTCTCTCTTAATATCAGAGATTTGGGATCCGTTATGTAGCAGAACGTGCAGCGATAAAGCTCCGTTAAACGGTTGAAAACATAAAAATTTTAGTTAAACGTTTCAGGTCAAATTAACAATGTTCTAGATGACTAAGAATTGAATAGCATAACTTTTCTGGATTTGTTTTTTTCATTAATCTCGCATTCGTTTTTGTTGTGAATTTGATTTTAGTATTTCCTATTATAGGCCCTTCTGGAAGTGGTGCATGATCTGTTTGAAGAGCAGACGTCTTTGGAGAAGGTTATTTTGAAGATCATGCAAAGAGCGCAACGTTTGCTGAAATGCGAGCGAGCCTCCGTCATGTTGCTCAATGAAAGCCACGATGACGTCAAGGTAGGTCTAGGCCAATGGGCGAGCTTCGTTATTTATGGTATCAGATGTTGGCATCTGCAATTTCGAAGTTGCTTTTTTTTCACATTGTTACTAACATCACAATAAAGCACTTTAAAAAGAATATCTTAAAGAAGAACGAACTTTTTAAATGAGGATAAGCAAAGTGAAAGGCAGACTTTGCATTGTCTTATGTGCCAAATGCATCTCTAGGCAACCGAAATTTCTAGATCGATGCAAGTGCTTATTTCTCTTTGGTGAATATTTATTTGAAAATTTTCTGCTAGGATGATAATAAATCAATTGGTTGTTACGAAAGTGGAAACTTGTGAATGTCAGCGAAATATATTTATTGTAAAGTTAATAAAACTGAATGTGGGGAAGAAAGACAATATGAGTCCATATGAAATTATGAAAGTCCTCAAATCTCATGATTACTAAATGAAGTGATTAAATTCTGGTAAATTTGATAAATAATACGTAACTTGCATTGGAAGACTTAGTTTTCAATGTAAATGAAAGCAATGAGGAACAGATTAGACCATAGTACTCTGAAGGAATATTTTAAGAAAATGAATTTAATAAAGTTTGAAAATAAAATGTATTTAAAGGCAGCAAGAAGATCGTAACTATTGACCAAATATTTTTTTTCTGCTATTAATATTAAGGTTTTTAAATATTAAAAAATGGTAAAAAAATATTGGTAACAGCTTTTATCGATGGCCAGGTAATATGTGCACAGGATAAAGATGATTCGCAACATAAGATGAGGTGATTAAAGAAAGCTATACGAAATGGGAGATGGATAGAAATTAAAACGAAATATTTGGTTGCAAAGATAATGGAAGAGAAGATCATTCTGTGGATGGGAAATGGTAAGAAAGGTGAATGCTTTGAAGCATCTGGATTCTGATGTCTAAAAGATTAGAGTGCCAGGGTCGTAATCTGCAGTTTCCAGGTTCGAGTCCCGCCTGTGCCAGCGTTCAGATTTATCTTCGCTAAATCCCATCCTGCTCAATGCCGGAAAAGGGACACAAATGAGCTAAAAAACCGCCGTCCGTCGGATACGACGTTAAGCTGTGGTGCGCTATGCAGGAGAGTCCTTTCCTGTGCACCTTAAAGAATATATTTGGAAGTCCTTGACAGCTGTCCAGTGGGTTTCATTCCCACACTCTTCCTTGTGACCTTTTAAATGAGGATATGAGGAATTCCTTGTGACCTGTAGGTTGAGGTGGCGTTGAGACCTGGGGGCCAGGTTCGTAATCAGCAGCTCCCTGGTTCGAGTTCAGCTGGGCTGGCGTTGAAAATTATCTCTACGAAACTCCCCGCCTTGCCCTCGGTCAGTAAGGGACACCGATGGACTTGGAAAGTCTGCCGGATGCGAAGTTAAGCCTTGGCCTCGTGTGCGGGAGAGCCATATCCTCTGCTCGTTAAAGAACACGCTGATGGCCTTGACGAGAGTCTATCATCTGTCTCCTAACGGCTGTTCAATGGGTCCACTCCCCGAAACTTTTCTAAGCCCTAGGAGTCTTTGTATCCTGACCATTTAGCCCGTGTGTGCAAAAAAGTGCTGCTCAGAAGTAAAGCAATCCAACATCCAAAAGAATGGTACATCCATGGTGAAAATGAGTGCAAGAACAGAACTGGTAAGGCAAATAACACGAATACTAAATTCAGTAGTATATGGGTTATAAGTATATCAAGAAAAAACAAAAGAATGATTCTTAACATAATTGTGGAGATAAAAAGTAGGATGGAAGATGATGGCCAAAAGAAATGTGGAGGTGGGAACCCAGTGGAAAAAAGAAGAGGAAATGAAGAGATTTTCTGGAGGAAGCGATGAGAAAAAGCAGCTTTCGAGAGGAAGGCCGGTTGAGTAGAACAAAGTGCAGAGAGCAACTATCTAGATTCCGGCAACCATAAAGTAGCGAAAAGTCTGTGTAAAGAAATAAAAAATTCTATTCAATGCCCAAGCATCTATTAATGTTTTTGATTCTGGATCTCAGGGAACGGTTGCAAGGTAGGATAAAAAATTGGTATTGCTTTTTTTGAGAGGATTGGAAATTGTGTTTGTCCTTGTCTTTTATGTGAATGAAAAATATAAATGAGAAATAGAATGATAAAATTCGTTGTGATTATACCGCTATTGTAATGTAAAAAGAAATTTAAAAATTGTTTTATATTCAGCATTAATGATTTGAAAGCCAATTTAATGGCAAAACCTGAAGAAAATTAGTGCTTTGCAAGATTTTTATTGTGCCATACAATACTGTTATGTTAAGAACATTAGAAATGGAATATGAAATAAGTATTTAAGTGTATTAAATTTATGATAATTTTAAAGTTTTCAATTTCTTTAATAAATTTTGCAATCGTTATTAAGTGTTTAAAAATGGATGTAAATGTTAGATATATTAATTTTTACAAACTTTGTAAAAAGCTTGGAAATTAACTATTTCAGTAACTTTTCAGGATTTCGGTTATTTCAAGTTATATGGCTATCAGCTGCAGATTTTGTAGAATTTCGTCGACCTCAAGCTAAAGTGTAGATTTTACCAACCTATATTGCAAAAGATCATGCAATATTTAGAAGGATAATCGGCTTTGCAAAACTTACTGTCATGGAATAACATGTCTCATTTAACCTCATTACATCTGTGGCTTATAGGAGTGTGAAATAAGAGGAAAACGTTTCGAGATGTAGTGAAAAAGTCAGCTAGTCGATTGTAAGAGCAGGAAAATGATGTTTTTATTGCTTACAATATTTTTGTTTACAAGAAGGCATAAGAGCACTATGTGCAATAAAGCAACGGCAAAACGTTGAGATTTTGATTTGAAAGTCTTTTTTTTTAATGTCGGCATCTCAACGGATCCAATTAGATTTGTGAGTGGCTTTTGCCATCAATGCATTTCTCCTTGGGAGCAAAGTATCGCTTGAGTGTGGAGAGAATGACGAGGAGAAAGAAGATAGAACTTTTGTCTTCGAAGGAGCATAGTTGAGCTCTGGAATTCTTTAAGCTGCAATGCATTTATAAATAAGCAATGCGGGGATCGATTTGTGCCTGAGGAAGTGAAGCAAGAAGCAAAAATGCCCTGGAAAGAGACAAATTAGCCAAAGATAACTATTACGTACTTTAGTTTCACCAAAACAAGAAGGAAAAGGTGAAAGAAAGTGAAACGAATTCTTGGAACATTGCACATAAGTATTCTTTAGCAGCCGATGTGCCCAAAGGAAAGCTGGTTTATCGCCGCCAGCAGTGGCTTTAATGTATTTTGTGTGCTGCCTTTATGCTTAACAGACGAATAAATAACAAATAAAACTCACGTTTTCCTTAAAATGGCTTCAATGATAATGGATCAGTTTGTTTTCCTATAAAAATATTTTCGCCTTGAAATGTTTTATGACTTCCATTAGAGAAGATTTTAACTCTGAAAGGTGATTAGTGTTAATGCCTTAGGCCTTTCAATTGTCAACCACGTCAAAATCTAAACAGGTGAAAAATTAAAAATAACAACAGTTGGTGGCGTTGTAATAAATGCACCAATAACCATTGGTGGGGGAAGGCGGCGAAACGGGTCAAGGAGGAACTTTTCGATTAAGATTATTGAATTATTTTTGATTTTAACATCAGCCATTAACAATTTGATTGTGCCTTGGGTTAAAAGAACTCTAAAATGTAATTCAGAATTGGGTTAAAAGAACTATAAATGTAATTCAGAATAAAATAATTATTTTTTCAACAGTTAAAATAAATATCAATTCTCAAATTTCAATTTTTAAAAATTATGATTTATAAAAGGGGTGCGAGGCTTTCTTGCATCGTTGTAAAGGTCTGTGGACTTGAATGAGGTTAAAAACTCTCGCTATAAAGATTCTTTGAGAGTTCGTGAAAGTATTGATCGTGGCCTTTTATCGGAATAATCGCATCTTTTGACGAAGGTTGTATAATGTGAAATGTTTTTGCTTATTCGGAGCATCTTGACATCTTCGAACCTGTTAATCTTCATCTGTCATCTTCGCACCTGATGAATCGATCAATGAACACCTATGTGCTCTTACAAAAGTTAACTCAACATAATTCTTTTATGTCATCAAATTCGGTTAACTCGCATAATCCCATTTGTTACGGGAATAAATTGCATCGCTTGTAATAAACAAGGTGGGCATGCTTTTATGACGTTATACGGTTGCGGTTCAGTAATGCCAAAAATTCATCGCAGACGTGAGAACTAAAATAATTGCATCTGAAGGGAATTCGTAGCGGGAAAAGTGATACGAGAAAATCGTTTGTGTACCTCGCTGCCAAGTTACTGTGTTCTTATCAAGGATCCAGCGCATTGTTAATGCAAAAGTTGGAGGAGGTTTTAATCACAGGAGAGAAGAAGGAAAAGCCTCGGATCGATGCAGGCAAACATTGGAAAAGGTTGCGCATGTAGAGAATTCTGTTAAAGAGAGAAACAAGCTCATGTGATAAGTAATCCTTGTTTTAATTCTTGGAGTGAAGAAAAAATAACTTTGTGTTTCCATTAAAAGATTAGCACGGAGTAGGCAATTAAACTTTTAAAATCACTCAGTCTGATTTATTTATTTCCTTTTTTTTATTTATAGGTATGTTTTCATCTTAGATTTTATGTTTTAAAACTTCGTGATTAAATTTAATCTGTAGAATCGTAATTCTAAATGTGTAAACTTAATCTAAAGATTTCTCTTTTTTTATTTGCCATTACAAACTATTTCAAGAATGAAAAGTACACATTTTAAAATATTTCTAAATTCATAAACTAAACTTTGATATTTAAGGATTAAGTGAGAGCGGGAAAATGTGCTCTAAACAAATGAGTCCAGATTTAGTTTGACCACCGATTCTGAAAGTGTGTTCATCTGGAGAGAACAAGGAACTCGCCACGACAACTGTAACATCAGAGAAAGGGATGATTTTTGCTGCGAGAGAGTCTGGACTTGCATTATGATGACTGAGCACACAAGCTTCACAACTATCAGGGAAATACGCCGACTGCTCAGTGATACGAAGAAGCTATTCTTGCGTTCAATGTGGACCTTTTCAGAGGTATCATCTGCCCTGATGTTATTTTTATACATGATAATGCGTATCTTCATAGGGCTCATGTGGTGTGAAATTTCTTTGAAAGTGAATATTAATAGGATGAAATTGCAAGGCATGGTGGACCTAAATCCAATTGGGCATATTTTAAATGCTCTTGTGCGGAGGTGAGGTGGGAGGATGACGAATTTGAAGTATGTCAACCTTCTCTTAAAACCCTCTATGTGCTCATATTTGCTCTGTGGAGTAGTGGATTTTATTATCCTAACTGCACGAGTTGTATAGTTGTCAGGATGATTATACACCACGTGATTTACTCATTCCAGCATTTCCATTACAGGAACTCGTGCTCTCATTTGCAGCACTCGCGCAGACTACACAATTTTATCATTATACCAATTGTTGTTACTCAGCCACGTCACTATACTTTTTCATACAATATTTAATTGTATTTGCTGAAAACCCTTTTCATTATGTACATATTTGGCAGTTTTAAACTTGAGCACATAAGTGCAATTGAAACTTTCATTGTTTTCTTCATTGTTAGTTTCAGTTGAAAATTCCTATATTTTTCCCCATGTTAATTTAGAGTGAAAAATCAGGAAAATTCTGGCAAGATGTTATCGTAGATAAAAATTGGTTTTAGTTTAATTTCCTTGATCTTATAATTTGTTAACATAAACAATTAAAGTTTTATCTGCGGACCTCAGGTGCTTGATGTTAGTTGGCTGAATTTGAAATGACAACAGATTCTTTCAAATCCTAATTTTTCTGGATGGATCAGACAGGTTGTGGACGGGCTTACTTTAGATTAATAAGGTATAACTTTGCCTAAGGCTTACAAGAGGAAGCTGTATATATATATACCGAATTTAGTGACCTTAATTCGTAATATTTAAAAGTTCTTAACCTAATTTTTTGGAGGGGGTAGAAAATTTAGAACCAAATACTTACGTTGCTCCAATTTGGGGCCTATTTTTCCCCTTTTTTTCGGGTGGGGGCGGAAAGTTTGGGTGGTATAAAATCTTACATTAAAAACAGAAAAAAAAATTGATCTTAGGAGTGATCCTGCAAAATTGGCTGCGATATCTTCTTGAGGTCTCCAGGTAGTAAACAGAAACACAACTTTCCCAAACATAGACATCGAGAATACTGTGGAAAATTTAGATTCTGAACATCAGAGAAAAGTGTATATTATTTAAATAATCACGAAAAATATGTTTCAACCTTTTTAGAGAAAACTAACAACTGAAGATAGATATGTAAGTTGGAATAGATCAACTTCTTATGGAAATTCAGAAGGAAAATTGTTTGCACCCATTTCTGCATATTAATGCAAATATTATGCTGTTCGGAAAGATCTACGCTTATTAAATTTGAAGCCTATTTGCCGTTTAAGGAATGGAAGATGATTTTCAGAAGAAAGAACGCGTATCGAGGAAAGATGAAGTCCGGAAATTAAAGTGGGTGGCATCTGTTGTGAAAGGAAGACTTCTTAAACTGGGTGGATTTCATAGGGACGAAAATAGGTGATTTTCCGTATTTTTTTAATAGAGGAATGAATAATGTTACAGAGAATTAGAATGCGAGAGTAGACATTTAAGAAACAGTCGTATATGTTTTTTATGTAAATTGCGAAGCAGCAACGGAATAAAAACAACGAAATTTTCCAATTTCGTTGATATGAGAAATAGATTAAGTGAATTTAATTAGTAACGCATATTTTAATGAATTATTTAACAGCTTACGACAAAAAAGTGCATGGCAAATCTTTAGATGTTAATAAAACTTATTGAGAACAAATTCGTAATTATAACTGAGGTGCATCCTATGTACTTTGTATATAATTTTAAGTTTGTAAAAAAAGTTTGAAAAACGTTTGAATAAAGCCCACCTTCATAGAAGAATCGAAATTTTGCAGTTAAAGGCCGATTATGTTTCATTAATTTTAATTTTCATTTTAAATAATGGTCTTAAAATCGTTTCAGAAGTGGCTCACTTTTATACTGTTAAAATCAGAACTATCAAGTTAGTAATCTGAAACCATTTCTTGAGAAGTCAAAACAGATTCAATCATAATACTTTAGTAAGTGTGTGTCATATTTTTTGCGTAGATTAAACGTTTTAAGCAAAATTTTAGTTTAATTTTTCCATATCAGTTATTGACTAATTACAGTTTAACGAAATGTGACTTTTGCTTGCAAAAGTGTTTCGAGAATTTATTGAACATTTAGTGTATTTCGTTTCAGATTGAAAGAAGTGTTTTGATTTCAACCATGTAATAAATTCCTTCCTGTTATTTTTCTTCATGCTGCAGAGGTCAAAGTTTTCTAAGATATTTGACCTCACCTCACCGATGATTGGAGGTTATAGTTTACAAATAGGGTAAGTACGATTTACAAGACTTGCCGATGAATAAAATAAATGTAGATGAACTTGAATTTTTTTTAAAATTTATATGTAAAGGAATTTGAATCTGGGATAGTCATAAGAGATATTAGTTTCAATTATTAGGCTGGTGTGAAAAATTTCATAACTTCACCTCTCAGGGTCTAACGCGGATCTTCTGATTATATGGGGCGGGGGTGGCTCAGTTGATAGCGCGCCAGGCTCGTAATCTGTAGTTCCCAGGTTCGAGTCCCAGCTGGGTCAGCGTTGAGATTTATCTCCGCAAAATTCCCCGCCCTGCCCACGGTCAGTAGGGGACACCGATGGGCTTGGAAAGGCCGCCGTCCGTCGAATGGGACGTTAAGCCGTGGCTCCGTGTGTGGGAGAGCCATACCCTGTGCACATTAAAGAACACGCTAGATGGCCTTGACGGAAGGCTACCATCTGTCTCCACACAGTTGTTCCAGTGGGTCCCCTCCCCCAACCTCTGAGTCATCGGGGTCCTTGTGACCTGGCCGTTTAGCCCATGGTGTGCAAAAAAGTGCCGCTCAGAGGTAAAACAACCCAACCCTGATTACATTTTGGTTAGCTCCTGATTACGCTTGTCGCTTTTTTCATACTTTTCTAATTATTGAAACTAAATATCTCTTATGAGTATCAGTTCTGAAGTCCATTCTTCATATCAAATGGCTGTCTCCTAAAAGCTGATTAGATTATTAACTTCGAATGCTCCGACATTCCTAGCATCAGAATAACCCAAGATATGCTAATACTTGATACCTGGTTATTAAATGCTTAGTTCACCGTCCTTATAAATTGCTCATGGAGCGCTCCGAGAACATAAACTACACGGTAATGCTTCTCAGAATAATTTACCATCTTAGTCTTACTTAAGCAAGCGTGAACCGTCACCGTCTTAAGCTCCTGGTGGAGCAACAGGCGTGACCAGGAGGACCTGCGTTCGATCCCTGGAGGAGGATTTATGGTTTTCCCACAATTGGCTAGTTATTTTTCCATTATACTGTCGAAATTTACTCAGCGTTTCTCATACCCTTAACAATTAGTTTTATTGAGAAATAAATTGCAACTTATTCGAGTAACACCTTTATAATAGGAACTCCCTCGCCATATAAATAGCAAATTTTGATATTTTTTTTATTTCTTAAACGTGTCCCGTGGTCGAGTGGTTACCACGCTGGCCTACTGTCTAAGGGATCTGGGTTCGAGCCCCGGGTAAGGCATGGATGTAGTAATGTTTTTCTGCTGAGGTCCCGCCATCCTCTCAGACCTTCTACTGTGGCGTATAAACTGGCAGGCTCCTGTCAGACTTCTGTGGCAAGCAGCTGCTTGAGAGGGTATTTATTTTTATTATTATCTTTAAATTTAGGTTTCTTTTACAAATTGTTTTAGGTTGGAACTTGGGCAAGTTTTTTTATTCATTCCCATAAATACGTCATTTGCTATGTGTTAACAAAAGAGGACTATAGACAGTTCGGGTTTCCAAAAAGATATTTTTAAAACGCTAAGCTTTTCCAAACAGAGAATTACTTAAAATTTCGCGGCTTTATCTTAATCTGTGAGGATTTTTCATATGCAATCCTATTAAAGTTTCATTTTATTTTTCTTGCTCATCTCTGCTTAGTTTCTTTCAACGTTTTCTAAGTTATGTCAAATGTGAGGAATGTATTTAATTTGAGGATTGTGTCTCAATACCATTCCAGACACATCCCATTTTTCTGGGTTAACCAAATTTTATGTTGCTTTAAGTTATGATAACATACACACCGAATTTGGTGGTCCTAGCTCTTAAACTGCAGGAGCAGTTTTTGATCAGAATTTCCAATATATTGTAGACTAAATAAAACAGTCGTCCCGTGGCCGAGTGGTTAGCACGCTTGGCTACTGATCTAAGGGACCTGGGTTCGAGCCCCGGATTAGGCATGGATGTGTGTGTCGTTTTTCTGCTGAGGTCCTGCATCCTCTCAGATCTCCTACTGTGGCATATAAACTGACAGGCTCCTGTCAGACCTCTGTGGCAAGCAGCTGCTTGAGGGTGTATTTAATTTTTTTTAAAAATAAAACAGCTGAAATTGCATGGTAATACTATCACTACGTATTCAATTTTCCTCGCTTTTTGTAAATATAACTATAAATTATCCTGAAAAAAACGCAAAGCATCTCCAAGAAGTGAAACATCGCATTTCGAAGGAAATCCCTTTATCGATTTGTGGCAAGTCTTTATTTAAGAAACTTCCGATATGATTTTCTCTATTTACCTGAAGGCCAGTGAATTTCGCAGCAGCCAAAATATTTTTTTGAATGCAATATCCCCTTTTTCCTACTCTTTCGAAATGGAAGAAAATATGGCAGCACATCAAAAAAGAAATAGACAGCAGAAAAAAAGATTGGAAGAGCAGATGCAGTTCGGCTGCTAAGTCGATTTCCTCACCCCCGTGATTGTAGAAAAGCTCTTATTTAAAAACATTTACTTTAGTAAATATTTGTTGTTTAATCTCGTGTTTCATTGTTGCTGTTATGATTATCAGGGTCGGATCAGGGGGGGGGGTCATGGCAAGAGAGCCATGACACCCCCCTTTCAGAATACTAATAAGGGAAGCCAAAAATTATTAAACTTGTTCATATTTTACGCATTTTTCATTAAATATTTAAAACACGAAGGGGGAAAAATGTTACACTGCAATGGCATTCCTGTCTTTCCCCCCTTTAACCTTTTTTCCAGCTCGATTGCGTTGCTTCACCCCCCCCACTCTTATAGGGGCGGGGGTCGCTCAGTCGGTAGCGCGCCAGGCTCGTAATCTGTAATTCCCAGGTTCGAGTCCCAGCTGGGTCAGCGTTGAGATTTATCTCCGCAAAATTCCCCGCCCTGCCCACGGTCAGTAGGGGACACCGATGGGCTTGGAAAGGCCACCGTCCGTCGAATGGGACGTTAAGCCGTGGTCCCGTGTGCGGGAGAGCCATACCCTGTGCACGTTAAAGAACACGCTGGGTGGTCTTGACGGGAGGCTACCATCCGTCTCCCAACAGCTGTTCCAGTGGGTCCCCTCCCCCAACCTTCTCTGAGCCTTCGGGGTCCATGTGACCTGGCATTTAGTCCATGGTGTGCAAAAAAGTGCCGCTCAGAGGTAAACCTAACCCAAGACACCTTTAGAAATCTTATAGTGTCCATGCCTCGCCGGGTAAGAGTTGTTTTGGTGGCACATGGAGGACCAACATTATATTAAGCAGGTTGTATAATGTTTTGATTCTTCTGTGTATATTCAACTAATGTAAGAAAATCAACAACCCAACCCAACCCCCTCTTATATTTTTCTAGATCTGGGCTTGATGATTAGTGTTTATACCCGAAAAGGTATTAGCTGAACTCAGATTGCAATACACAGATGGCTGTGCTTCTAATTCCTTTTCATTTCGTTAAACCCAAGACTTAATTTGTTTTTCAGCACTAAAGAGAATTAACGCGATAACCTCTGAGCGACTGAGGAGGCAATGAAACGTACAGTCGCTCAAAAAATATCCGAACACTGTGGTTGATTACAGAATTCAGAAAAAATATCTGGCAATGATTTTTTTTAGAAATTAGTGATCTGGTAACCTTCGTGTCATGTGAAGGTTGCCAGATCACTAATTTAAAAAAAAAAGTTCCCAGATATTTGTTCTGAATTCTGTAATCAACCATAGTGTTCGGATATTTATTTGAGCGACTGTACATTGTGTAAAACTGAGAATTGATTATTAAATGCGAGGTTAAAACATACATTTCTGCTGATTTAATCTTTCCAGTTCTCATTTGTGCATGTATTTTTTGCTTTAGAAGCTGTTATCAGTGTAGACAATATGTCCCACCAGGGGGCCATCCGTATATCTAGGGGGCAAATGGAAAAAACGCAACATTAGAGAGTCCCCGTAAGTTTTTGAGGAAGTCGCCCAAACTTAACTACCATGATAAAATATTGCGAATGAGATGCAAAAATCCTATTTATTATTTTCACGACAAACTTAAACTTTTAACAAGGAAATCTGGAACACTACGTTAATTTTTAGTACACGTAACAATAAACCATTACTGAAAAATAACATTGGGCAACACACAAAATGTCTTTGAAATGAAAATAGCCAATCTTTACTAATTTCGAGGTACTGAACACGAAAATGACAATAAAATTTGTCGATTGGCTCTTGTTTTGGAGAGAGAGATATGGTCATGCATAAACGACTCGGTCCGCATTGAGTACATAGGTAACCATTTCGCAACGCTGAATTTTAAACTCCAGATTGCAACATATTGCGTTGTATTGCATCAGCTCGCCATATACACAATCCCCGGAGGTATTGCATCATTGTCTGATGCAATGTAATTGAGTCATGACATCACGGCTTTACGATCGCGAAACAAAAGATGATGCAATCGTTAGTTGTAAGCGACATCTTGTCTCGTAGGGTGAGCAAGACTTTTGAGCGACTCCCTTTTACCCCGGAGTCATATGTAAAACAAAAGCGATCCTTGCAGTTTTAATACAACACTAGTGATACCTCATAAACGTGTTAATAGTGCAGATACATTTTGTTACATTTGCGGGCAAGTGACGTTTGCAAGCCAGAAAAGGGCCATCACTCCAATAGTGAAAGCGTCGTATGAGTTTTATTTTGGATGCATGATCTGGGACAAGGCCTGGGCTCCACACATATGCTGCAGTACTTGTGCAAGAAATCTTCTTCCCCGCCCTGCCCACTGTCAGTAGGGGACACCGATGGGCTTAGAAAGACCGCCATCCGTCGGATGGGACGTTAAACCGTGGCCCCCGTGTGGGGAGATCTACCCTGTGCATGTTAAAGAACACGCTGGATGGCCTTGACGGGAGGCTACCATCTGTCTCCCAACAGCTGTTCCAGTGGGACCCCTCCCCCAACCTCCTCCTTCCCAGAACCCCAGCCTTCGAGGTCCATGTGACCTGGCCATTTAGCCCATGGTGTGCAAAAACGTGCCGCTCAGAGGTAAAACAACCCAACGCAAGAATCTTCCGAAGTGTCTGAAAGGTGAAAAAGTGGTGATGCCGTTTGCTGTTCATATGGTTTAGAGAGAGCCAAGCAATCATGCAAATGAGTGCTATTTTTGTATGGTTCCACCTGTTTTTGGAGGTATCAGAAGGAAAAAGAAGTGGACAATAGCGTACTCGAATATACAATCTGTTCTCCGACCAGTTCTGCACGGTGAAGATCTTCCCGTTCCCGAACCTCCAGAAGAATTTTCCATCGATTGAATGCAATATCCCTTTTTTCCTACTCTTCTCAGAAAGGGTATTGAGAAAAAATTGTGATAAACACTGATTGAGTCAGATGATCAGGAGGGAGGCGAACCGACGTTGATTTCTCCGCAGCTTTCGGTGTCTAATGATGATCCATGCATCTGCCACGGTGCATCATCTGCACCACACATTCTCACCGAAGAAGAAATGAACGATCTTGTTCGCGATCTGGAGCTGTCCAAGGTAAAAGCAGAGTTACTTGGATCAAGACTTAAACATGGGATCTTCTCAAGGAAAATGACCGAGTGACTTCGTTTCGAATGAATTTCGTCATGAGCAGTTTGCACCATACTTCAGAAAGGAAGATGACCTTGTGTTCTGCTGCAATGTAGATAGCCTCATGAATGCCCTCGGAATCAAACATGACCCTCAAGAATGACGACTATTCATAGATTCCTCGAAATTGAGTCTCAAGGCGGTGTTGCTGCATAATGGAAATCTACTTCCATCCATTCCAATCTACATGAAAGAAACCTACGACAACCTAAAACAGCTGTTGAACTGTCTTCAATACATAAAGTATGACTGGCATTTCTGTTGTTATATGAAGGTAGTGGCTCTGTTGATGGGTCTGCAACTGGGATTTACGAGTACTGCTGTTATGTGAATGGGACAGCCGAGCAGACTTTGCACTACGTGAAGAGAAACTGGCCTCAGAGGAAATCCCTGAAGGTCGGAGAGAAGAATGTGGAACACCCAGCACTGGCAGAAACTCACAAAATCCTGCTACCGTCCCTACACATCAAACTCAGTGTGATGAAAAACTTCGTAGAAGCCATGAACTGGACTGCATCAGCTTTTATGTACTTGGCTGACAAATTCCATCGACTCAGCAAAGCGAAAATTAAAGAGGGAATTTTTGTGGGTCCACAGATCCGCGAGCTGTTCAGAGACCAAATATTCGGACAACCTGCTTCAGGGTGACGAAAAAAGGCTTGGGGCGCGTTTCGTCTGGTGTCAACTAAATTCCTCTTGAATATCAGGACAGACAATTACAAGAAGCTGGTTAAGGACATGTCTCTGTATCGCAAACTTGGCTGCAATATGTCCTTAAAAATCCGCTTTCCCCATTCCCACTTAGATTTCTTCTCCGACAACTGCGGCATGGTTAGTGATGAGCACTGTGAAAGTTTTCACCAGGACATTTCAAAAATGGAGAAAAGATACCAGGGAAACTGATCCACTTCAATGTTGGCTGACAACTGTTGGACTCTCGCCAGATATGATCCTGAGCAGTTGTACAAGCGACGGGCAAAGCGACGTCGGAAGTAGAAGCGTAGTTTTACCGATACATGTCTTTATGTAAGTATTACTCTGTTATATAAGAAAGAATTGCGGATTTCTAAGAAATCGTATCCAATTTTGCATTTTCGTTGTCATATTCGTGTTCAGCAACTTGAAATCTTTAAGAAATGGCTACTTTTATCTCAGAGGATGACTTTTACGAAAATTTGTTGCCCGGTGTAAGCTTATTAAAAATAAAAGCTCGTAACCACCTTGATATTGTGAAGAGAGACGATCTTCGTTTGTCACTAACACTGGTACAGCCAGATATGGAAAAACTTACAAGTTTGCATCAGCCACGAGGATCACACTGAATAAAGTGCCAAATATCAGGGGCGGGGGTGTCTCAGTCGGTAGCGCGCCAGGCTCCTAATCTGAGTTCCTAGGTTGAGTCCCAGCTGGGTCAGCATTAAAATTTATCTCTGCAAAACTTCCAGCCATGCCCACGGTCAGTAGAGGACACCGATGGGATTGGAAAGGCCGCCGTCCGTCGGATGGGGCGTTAAGCTGTGGCCCCGTGTGCGAGAGAGAGCCATACCCTGTGCACGTTAAAGAACACGCTGGATGGCCTTGACGGGAGGCTACCATCTGTCTCCCAACAGCTGTTCCAGTGGGTCCCCTCCCCCAACCTTCTATGAGCCTTCGGGGTCCATGTGACCTGGCCATTTAGCTCATGGTGTACAAAAAAGTGCCGCTCAGAGGTAAAACAACCCAACCCCACTATGGGGGAGAAACGGTCGAGCCACAAGGGTTCACCTTGACCCCGGAGGCTCGGTAGATCTCCAGGCAATCGAGAAGCAGGCTGTTGCGGAACCCAGATCTAACAGTTGACTCCATGTTTCCTTTATGAGGAAAATGTTGACCCCAACTGGTGACAAAATAAAATGCCGGGTTGAGCCTGATGTATGAGTGGCAAAGGTTAATTACTAAGTGAAATATTTCTGAATTAGAATGTTTTCAACCCCTTTTGTTTCGCATGATTTTATTAACTTAAACCAGTGGCGTAACAAGGAAGCAGCTGGAGTTTAACCTCCACCATTGGAAAAGTTTATAAAAAATATTGGTTCATCGATTTAGATGTATAATAATATAAAATAATTAATTCTATCCTCTCCAAATATTCTGGCTGATTCTAGTTATGCAAATAGTGTTAAACAGAAATTTTTCGCTGGCATTTAACGTAATAAAACTTTTGCAAAATTTAACCAAGTTAAAACTAATCCTTTTTTAGAATTAAACGTAAGCAACTAATAATCTATTTTTTACTTTGATTTAATAAAAAATTTAATGGCGTAAGCGCTTCAATATTTTGTTTAATAACAAGTAAAGAATAAAACAAAGAAAGGATTTGCTGCAATACTTTGTTATACTTGATATAACTTTTGTAAAAAGTTAATTAGTTTTTTGTAACTACTTGATAAAACATTTGTAACATTTTCCCGTCTATTGAAATCTATTGTTTCTGTTGATCTATTGAAATTTAAAAAAAGCATCAATTCCTCTTATAAAATATGCTGACCTAGCTGGGATAGCACGTGCGCTACCGATTGAACCACCCCCTGATATTTGGCACTTTATTCAGTGCGATCCTTTTGGCTGATGCAAACTTGCAAGTTTTTCAATATGCGGCTGTACCGGTGTCACAATATTGAAATTAATTTAACCAAGTTAAAAACATCGGTCTCTATATTCCTAAGTTTTTTAAGCTTCAGCCATTCCCTTTTGTGCTTACATTTTTCACCAAATACGCTTAAACTTGACATCTAAACCAGGATTTCGCAAACTTACATACTTTGGGACAGTTTTTTTCCGTACTACTTTTGCGCCCAAAAATGTAAACGAATATTAAAAATCAATTTATTGAATCAAATAATAAGTCACTTATTTGTGTACATTCTACAGCTTTTAAATAATTAACAGGAGAAAACTAAAAAGCAAATGCGAAATATACCAAGTGGTAAAGAGTCGTAGCTTTCCACACTGATGAATGTTGCGCGATAATAATAGGATTATGCGATTTGAATATTTTCTAAAGGAATGAAATTTTTTTTTGAAGCACCAAAATCGGGTCGCAGACTACACTTAGGAAATGATATGTACTATCATGTAACTTCCGACTTTTTTGCCAATCATCTTTTTAGCATGCATTCTTTCACCAAAAGTATCATCCATTCAATATAATGAAATAATCTAGATCAATTTTTACTTCGTTTTCGCACTCAGACGCACGTTACATTCGCACCTTACATTCAAATCTTACTTTTGGCAACGTTGAGATTTGTCTCAACAAAACTTCCTGCTTTCGGTCAGCAGGGAACACCAAGGGACCGCCGTCCGTCGGATGGGACGTTAAGCCGTTTTCCCCATATGCAGGAGAGATACACTGTACTTTAAAGAACATGTTAGATGGTCTTGACGGGGGGCTACCATCTATTTCCTAACAGCTGTCCAGTGAGTGCCCCCCCCCCAACCTCCTCTGAATCTTCGGGGTCCTTGTGACTTGACCATTTAGCCCATGGTATGCAAAAGAGTGCCGCCCAGAAGAGAGAAAAACCCATCTCGGTCAGCAGCGGACACAAATGGGCTTGGAAAGACCGCCGTCCATCAGAGAAGACATTAAGTCGTGGTCAACAGTATGCCGGAGAACATATCCTGTGCACGTTAAAGAGCATGCTGGATGACCTTGATGAGGGCTATCATATGTCTCCCAAAAGATGCCAATGTGTATCGTATCCTCCCAACCTTTTCTGAACCCTCGGGGTCTTTGTCACCTGGCCATTTAGCCCATTGTGTGCAAAAAAAAATACCGCTCAGAGGTAAAAAAAAAACATCTGGGTCAACGTTGAGATTTATCTTCGCAAAAATCCCTTCTTTCGGTCAGTAGGGCCTTTCGCCCAGGTAGTCCGCCGTCCGTCGGATTGAAAGTTAAGCCGCATTGCTTTGTGCGGGAGAGCTATTTCCGGTGGGCGTTAAAGAACACACTAGATGGCCTCGAAGGGAGTCTCCTATCTGTTTCCTAATATCTGTCCAATGGGTCCCCTCCCCCAACCTCCCTTAAGCTTTCTCAGTTCTTGTGGCTTGGCCATTTAGCCCATTGTGTGCAAAAAAAGTGCCCTCAGAGGTAAAACAATCCAATTATACCTTTCATTCCAAACTTTCTTTCTTTAAAGATTTCTATAACATATTTCAGTTGATTTACATGAACCAACCTTTAGTATTTTATTATTTATAATATTGTTTATTATTATTAGTTGTTTTTTGTGTTCATTTCATGCAGAGTTTATTTCCTTAGCTATTTGATCAATAACAAGTACCTCAGTTTTATGTTGTAGAATGAAATTTTGGATGACCATCTGGAAATATCCATTGCTTAAAATATTAAACTTGGAAATAGAAAACATGATATCTATTTTATGCATTCAGTTGGTGTTCTTAAAGCCCCAATCGAAGTTAGCGCTGCGAGATACGTGTCACTTTCACACATATACATATCATTGTGCATAAGACTGACTTGCCTGCTCTTAAATGGGCGGGGGTGGCTCAGTCGGTAGCGCGCCAGGCTGTAGTTCCCAGGTTCGAGTCCCAGCTGGGTCAGCGTTGAGATTTATCTCCGTAAAATTCCCCGCCCTGCCCACGGTCAGTAGGGGACACCGATGGGCTTGGAAAGGCCGCCGTCTGCCGGATGGGACGTTAAGCTGTGGCCCCGTGTGCGGGAGAGCCATACCCTGTGCACGTTAAAGAACACAATGGATGGCCTTGACGGGAGGCTACCATCTGTCTCCCAACAGCTGTTCCAGTAGGTCCCCTCCCGAACCTTCTCTGAGCCTTCGGGGTCCAATGTGACCTGGCCATTTATCCCATGGTGTGCAAAAAAAGTGCCGCTCAGAGGTAACCCAAAACCTGCTCTTAAATTACAACTCAAACATCCCATTTCCTGTCCCAGGCCAAAATAAACTTTCGGTAAACGAGCATAACTGAACTGCATTTTTTTTTTCTGAGTTTACAGTTCAGTTTTTTATTTACAAAATAATTCATTCAGGTGCAGTAATTTACAACTATTCTACAAAATTATTTTTTAAATAATTGTCGGTAAACGTTTAATGCAAAGACTGCCCGCTCTTTCTCATGTTTAGGGTCGGAAAGTATTTGAAGTATTTGTTCTTTTTTTTTTGCAATAATCTTCTGTCGCGTGTTTCATATAATAAAGAAATACTGGTTTCCAGGAAATGCTCTATATTTTAGACGTTCTAAAAGTAAAGCACCCCAAGACGAAATTTATCTATTTTACTGTGAAATACCAAATGTGTACTCTAATAGCCACCTGGCAAGAAAGTCTGGCAGGATATCAAAAAAATTCCACACGCACCTTTTTAGGGCTATATTTGAAGAGAATAAATGATGAGATAGATCGCCTTGTGAAGAACTCTACTCTCTTTCTCTTGTGCACGAGAAACACATAAGAATTCACGAGAGAGTTCTCTTAGCGACATCTTAATAATTTAATAAAACAAAAAATAACTTTTGCCACAGCATGGGGAATCATAGTAACATCGCAATTCTGAGCATAAGGAGAACAAATGAGAATAAAAACCTAGAAGTATAACATATCGCCTCTGGCGGATATTCGGTACACTGTCTCAAAAAGAATGATTTTTTTTATTTTGTGCCTTTAATGCTCTCTAACGGAAAATTAAGAAAATTCATATAGTAGTATTTTATTAATATCTATATAACTCCAAATAATTCTTCCCGCCCTGCCCACGGTCAGTAGGGGACACCGATGGGCTTGGAACGGCCGCCGTCCGTCGGATGGGACGTTAAGCCGTGGACCGTGTGCGGGAGAGCCATACCCTGTGCACGTTAAAGAACACGCTGGATGACCTTGACGGGAGGCTACCATCTGTCTCCCAACAGCTGTTCCAGTGGGTCCCCTCCCCCAACCTTCTCTGAGCCTACGGGGTCCATATGACCTGGCCATTTAGCCCATGGTGTGCAAAAAAGTGCCGCCAGAGGTAAAACAACCCAACCCAAATAATTCTTCATTTATTTCTGGAAAAAAGTTGTATTTTTTTACGCTCCCTGGTAGTAAGGGGAAAATTGTTGCTGCCAAAATACAGTATTTGACCATCATAGTCTACCATCAAAATTTCAACTTTGTAGCATAAATAGATCGTTGGCAATACATGTTTAAAAGTTTTGCATTTCCCACATTTTCCCGCCGTTAGAAGGCTATTTGGGAAGTTCGGGGAATTTTAATCGCAATATTTCAACAACACCTATTCAACCGAAAAGCAATTTCTAGTTTTTATCTAAAAACAGATAGGCGACAAAATCACAATATTAGTTCGGTTTTTTGGAAACGAGCTAACAATCGACACTTTCACACCAATTTTAAAATTTATTATCTCAAACAGAAAATGCTGTTCCTAACGCACCACGGAAAACTATGTGTTGAGTGAAGAACTAAATACAGTAATTACACCAAGGAGCTTAAACTTTCTCATTAGCTAAAAAATATAATTTACGCCTATAACAAGGCTATAATTTTTGTCTTTCGGTATTTATATATACTGCTCACAAAAATTAGGGGATATTTTTATCGCTTCATATTCATTTTGAAATATCCCCTAATTTTTGTGAGCAGTATATTTTTATATCTTCTTAGACAATAATAACTTCTGTGCACAATCAATTTTGCTTCAAGAATGACAATTATTTTCCAAATTTTAATATTTTTACAATGCTTTGCTTTGCGCAATTTATAACTCTCGATATTGCAATTTAAAAATATTTTTTATCGCGATTCTTTTTTTATCATTAGTATTTTCTTTTTTTGTTGCTGTTATATTTTTAATAACTAAATTTGTTTCCTAAAACACCATATGTAACAATTGTGTAATATGATTTTAAAGGAACAGATAAAATGATTGATTGATTCATTTTACATAAAAGCCATTATTTTGCTAAATAAATGTTTAAATATGTCTGGACGCAAAATGAGGTGGCTTATGTATTTGCATGTTAAGGTGTACTGATAAAAGATTCATGTTTAAACTTTCAAGAATTCCACTAATTCATCCTTTTCACAGTTACGGTTTTGAAATATACTATACAGTATCAAAACCTCTATTACCTGGGTTCCGAGAGGACATAGACTGGCGGAAATTGAAAAAAGAACACCCAGATGGAATTCCGTTAGGATACCGTGATCCAAGATTGAAAGTAGGGGCGGGGGTGGCTCAGTCGGCAGCGCGCCAGGCTCGTAATCTGTAGTTCCCAGGTTCGAGTCCCATCTGGGTCAGCGTTGAGATTTAACTCCGCAAATTCCCCGCCCTGCCCACGGTCAGTAGGGGACACCGATGGGCTTGGAAAGGCCGCCGTCCGTCGGATGGGACGTTAAGCCGTGGCCCCGTGTGCGGGAGAGCCATACCCTGTGCACGTTAAAGAACACGCTGGATGGCCTTGACTGGAGGCTACCATCTGTCTCCCAACAGCTGTTCCAGTGGGTCCCCTCCCCCAACCTTCTCTGAGCCTTCGGGGTCCATGTGACCTGGCCATTTAGCCAATGGTGTGCAAAAAAGTGCCGCTCAGAGGTAAAACAACCCAACCCAAGATTGAAAGTCATTGGGTGAAAGAATGACGTCACTGAGAATGACAACATGCAAATGTGCGCAGCGCGGATTTAAGTACTAAAGCTTGAAGGACGAAGTTATTCTTCTTGTGTCGGGGTTGTTCAGTGCTCTTTGAAGAAGCTACCATGCCTGGACGATGCAGGCACGCATCATTTGTTCAGTTAGCGGAGTTTGAACGAGGTCGTATAGTGGGAATTCGGGAAGTAGATTGGTCTTTTCGTCAAATTGTACACCGCGTTGGACGAGAGGTATCGACAGTCCGATGGTCAGAAGAACATTCGCACACTCGCAGACGTGATTCCGGGCAACTCAGAGTTACTGACGCACGAGAGAATCGGCGTATCAGGAGGGCGGTGGTGAGAGAGCGGATGGCTATGCCATCACAAATTCGATCTTCTGTCGTATCAAGGGTGTCTACAAGTACGATATGTAATCGACTTTTGGAAGCAGGACTACGGCACGCGTGCCGCTGCCACGATTACCATTGCCATCATTGTCTAGCACATTTGCATCATTAATTAATTCATTCTCACGTTTATCATCATTGTCGAGCACGTTTGCAGTGGTGTCAAGAACGAGTTCATTGGAGGGAAGAAGGGCAGTCTGTGGTCTTCAGTGATGAAAGCTGATTCTGCTTAGGAGCGTCTGATGGTCGTTTACGCGTCCGAAGGCGACAAGATGAGCGGCTTCTTCCATCGTGTATCTGCCAGCGACACAGGGCCCACGCCAGGCATCATGGTGTGGGGAGCGATTGGCTATAACTCTCGTATGTGTCTAGTGTTTGTACAGGGTAACTGAATAGCAATACGTACGTCAATGACATCGTACAGCTGGTCGTCCTGCCATATTTGTGTGCAATCCCAAATACGATATTTCAGTAGGATAACGCCCGCCCACACTCCGTCCGGGCAACTCAACATGCTTTTCAGGCAGTGCACCAACTCCCTTGGCCAGCAAAGAGCCATACCCTTTGCACGTTAAATAACACGCTGGATGGCCTTGACGGGAGGCTACCATCTGTCTCCCAACAGCTGTTCCAGTGGGTCCCCTCCCCCAACCTTCTCTGGGCCTTCGGGGTCCTTGTGACCTGGCCATTTATCCCATGGTATGCAAAAAAGTGCCGCTCAGAGGTAAAACAACCCAACGTTAAAGAAACGCTGGATGGCCTTGACGGAGGCTACCATCTGCCTCCCAACAGCTGTTCCAGTGGGTCCCCTCCCCCAACCTTCTCTGAGCCTTCGGGGTCCTTGTGACCTGGCCATTTAGCCCATTGTGTGCAAAAAAGTGCCGCTCAGAGGTAAAACAACCCAACCCTTGGCCATCACGCTCTCCGGACTTGTCTCTAATCGAGCATGTCTGGGACTGGATCGGACAAAGCTCTTCCGAAGACCGCGGCAGGCAACGACCATCGCTGAATTATGCGTTCAAGTTGAAAGCACATGGAATGGCATCCCCCACTCTGATATGCAACATTTTTATGACCGATTGCATGCCAGATTGGAAGCTTGTATTGCTACTCTAGGAGGTTTAACATCTTATTAAAATGTGCCTTCTGTAAAATGTAATGCTCATTAAAACGTATAATAAACATTGAATCACTTCACACGTGTGATCACTCCTTTTTTTTCAACAGGTTGTTTCTACTAAATAAATCTCATAGATTACGCTTCAATTGTTAATGGTGTTCTTTTTTCAGTTCGCGCTAGTATATATTCATATATTTTTTAACTGCTGCATTTGCCCAAAATCTATGCATAGTAATATTTAAAAGTGACATTTCATTCCAGCTTCTCCTATACAGTTTAATTTTTATGTAAAATTTGATAGATAAACGTTTGTATATTATTTTTATATAACGTATATGACACATTAAATTCCGGGGCCTAAAAGGTGGCTTTCTGTTTGAATTGTAACTGGGAAATAGTTCAGAATTTGTAAATAGTGGCCTGATCTCAGACAGCAACCTCGGTCAGGGGGGGGGGGGGGGAGCGGTCTCAGATAGTCCAGATCTTCCGTACCAAATAGTCCAATAATTTTTTCTTCTTTTCTAAACTTTTCTTAAGGCAAATGAATGACTGAAGAGAAAAGTGAGGTATGAAATATTTTCAGCGCACAATTTGCACAGTTAAAAAAATAAAAAAAATAATGGTTTACTTTGAAAAAAATTAATTTTGATTGAAAGTGCCGAAAGAAATAAAAAACGCTGCGACGTTGTCGCTTTATAAAATCACCTTCCTCGATAAGTTTTTTAGAAGTTTTGCGTTAAAGAGTTTTTGCCACAATATTTTTTTACTGTCTCTTCAACTTGATGTGAGTGATCATTAGTGTCATTTGATGGCACAAGTAATGCCATTTCCAAGATAGATAAGATGTTCTTCAAAACTGTTAGATTTTGGTTTTGGAGAAAAGAAACCAAAATAGCTTGGGACACAACTTCTTGAAATGTGTTGTATAAAAATATTACACGAGGCCTTCAACTGAAGTTCTGTATCGAGTGACAGCTAATCAATCTCTTTTTTTTGTTCAGACCAGTCGGCTGGAGCGATGCCAAGACTTCGTCGGGTCTTCTGCGCCTCGCCGAAAGAGTCGCGGCGAGTGGAGAAGTCCTCAATGTCGCAAATCCTCCTCAAGTAAGAATCCTTCATGACTTGCTCATGTTTTAACTAAACAACTCTACTGTCGTATGAATGCAACAGTTTTACTACAGAAATTAATATTTTCCCCCTTTAATATTTAGTATAATTGAGCTTGTGATTACAGTGAATGATATTCAAAATTGAGCATCGAGACGCAGTGACAAATTGCAGTTTAAGACGTATAAAAATACGTTATTGGAGTAAAAAGTGATTATAACCTGCACTTAAAGATGAATTAGAAAAGTTACTTGAAAAGTAACGAACTTGAAAGTGTTGAAGCCTTAACTGGCATAGTGGTTAGGCAGCTAGCGACTGTTCCAGCAAGACAAACTTTGTGTGTTGTGTTAGCTCTAACTAAGGCAGTGGTCAGCAGTGACTTCGGTCTTAGTAGGGCATGTCCTTGTATGAGAAGGCCTATATTAAGCTAGGAGTAGCTTCTAGGATTCTTCTCTGTCCTATATGTCGCAAAACATTTTTTTATCGATTCACATTGATCACTTGATCCTATTCTCATAAAAAAGTTGAAGATTGACATTTTAACACTGTGACTAATAGTAAAATATTGCATGTAGAATTGTAAGAGAGGTGTTAAAAATATGAGCATACATTCTGAAGTATAAGGTTTAACTACAATGGAGTATATGGTTTATAAGCAAACAAGCGGTGAAAGAATTTCAGTGAAAAAAAACAATTTTTGTGAATTAAAAAAATTTGACGATCACCAAAGGTAATATTTCCTTCACAATTCTTGTAACTGAAAAGATAAAAAATAATCTATTAAATAAATAAGTAAAATATAGTGATATACAAAAGGAAAAAAGAGTGTTGAGTTCGATTACGCAGTGGTTTGCAGTAACACTTCAACTGCCGAGGTCAGGGTTCGAGTTACGAGATGGTATGTTTTTTTTGTCTGCTGTTCGCTTTAACTGACGCAGTGGTCAGCAATGACTTTGGTCTCAGTGGGGTTGTATGAGAAAACCTGTTCAAACTAATAGTTTCTAGAACCCTTTACCGTCACATATGATTCAAATAATAATAAAACTTACGATATTTTGCAATAACATTGCCTTTTAAACTTCTTTTATAAATACATGAGAAGCTTAATTCGCCGCAGAACGTCCATAGAAGCAAAATAATGGTCTTATTAGAACATACATTTCTAATAAGTAATTAATTGAAAAAAAAACTATATTTTTAAGTAATAAAGAAGCTTGATTGTTGAGAAAAATATATATACATTTTAATGTGTGCCATGATTTGACAAAATTACTAAAAATATTTGGATAAAGTAAATAGAAGAAATGAACCAGATTCAGTATATTGATAATTGTTTATGAACTGTAAGTTTCTTTACAATGAAATGCGACTTGGGCGAGCAAAAGTATTAGTCTTAATAACCAGTTTGAAGCAAGTATAATATTCAACCTTTCACAGTCTAGAGTAAGGGTTCTCAACGTGGGGTACGCCGTGAGAAATCAAAAGTCACTAGATCTAGTAACAAAGTTAGTGTTTTATTTTATTTTATTCCCATTGTTATACCATAAATATAGTTTTATCTATCTACATATACAAGGGGTACGCCAGTTGCATACACATTTCCAGGGTATAATACTCTAGTAGATACACTGCTCTAGAATGTGGGAAATAGAAGCAATACTCAATAATCTACTTCAGCAGAAAATGGGTTCATCAATCAATGGAGCTGGTTTTGGACTTTTTCTATGCTCTAGACTAGTGTCTCGCAAACTGTGTGCCGCGGCACAGTAGTGTGCCGCGAGAGATTTTCAAATTTACACTAGATATTCCAAAGATTTCATTTTGACTTGATTTGTGTTATCGACATGCTTTAATATCAACTGGGATCTTGTAAGTATTTATCAAGCTTTTTCCAAATTTTGGTATTAATTTTTGATTGTTTCAAGCCATAGAATGGACAAATATTTAAAACAAACACCGAGTTATGATTAATTATATTTATTATTATATTTATTTTAAATAAAATGCATTTAACGAAACTTCAATTTTCCTTTTTTTACGTAACCATCAAAAATTCTTTTTTAGGTGTGCCGCGGAAAAAAAATTAGATTCAGTGTGCCGCAGAGTAAAAAAGTTTGCGAGACACTGCTCTAGACCAGTGGTCTGAACCTTTTATGCTTCACGTACGCCTGGAAATGTGTATGTAACTGGCGTACACTTTGTATAGGTAGATAAAACTATAGCAAATCAGAATTATAAATGGGAAACAAATTGAGTCAGTAACGAGTTGAGGAAAGAATTTCTTGATTTCCTTAATTAATTCTAAAAGTTTATTCATTATTATTTTTAAATGTAGATATTTTAAAGAAAAAACAGAAAAGATTCAAACTAATTGTTTAAAAAAAAGTATATAGGTAAATTATTAAAAAAAAAGTAGAACACATATCGTCTATAGTGGATACGGTACTCTTGTTTTCGAAGACGGTGAAGGTTTTCGTTTTCAGACTTTTTCACTTTTTAAAGTGATAATTAGAATTAATAGATGATGATGATCAAAGGTATCCGGGTTCGTTCCACGGATAAGGCCTGGATGTTTCTTTCCTTGTATTGTCCTTCTGTTGGGATCTCGCCTTCCTCACAGATCGTCTCTATGTCGCAATGTCGCATCCTACTGATTGGATTCTGTCAGAGCTCTGTGGCCGCAGCGGATTGAGGGGTAATGAATTTTATACAACATGAAATGAATTTTTCATTTATGTCTTAAAATAAAAATAATAAGTTCCCCTCACCCTTTTGGAAAAAGAACTTGTGAGAAAAAGGGTAAATCGTTGCTGTCCGTGCAATATATCTTGACCCTTTACCTCAAAAATTTCCATCATAAATTAATCACTTATAGTATTCATTTAAAGTTTTGTGTTTTCAGAATTTAGCACCCTCTATTGTTGAAAATTAAAACTGGCTGAGGATTTGAAAAATACGAATCATAATATTTCATTAGTATGTATCTAACTCAAAAGCTATTTTACTTTAAAATAACAACAAAAGAGGCCTTTTTCCTCAGGTGTCAATGAAAAAGCATTAAATTCATCGCTTGTAATAGTTATCACGTTTTTTTTTGTTTTTTACTATCGTTAGATGGAGCAGTTAACACCTTTGGAAGATTCGAAAAGTGCAAATCGTAATATTTTCTGAATATAATTTCTCAATTATTTCTATAAAAATCGTTGAATATTTATCAGAAACATTTGGTTGCTAACTTTGTTGATTTCAAAAAGGCTTTCGACTTTGTTGATCGACATAATTTGTGGTTGATTGTGAGATCATATGGTATACCAGACAAGTCAGTTAACCTAATGAAAGCTCTCTATAATAACACTGAGTCGTGGTGAGAGTTGGTAAGGCTTGTAGCAATTGGTTTAGCATTACTTCTGGTGTTCGACAAGGGTGCATTTGTCTCCTTTTCTCTTTAGTTTCGTTAGTGATTATGTTATGCGAAATTCACTTTAAGGGAAAGATTTTGGCCTTAAATGGACTGGAGATGCTAAAATTTCTGATTTAGATTATGCTGATGATTTAGCCCTTTTGACAAATGATGTTGATGAGATGAACTCTTTCATTCGAGCTGTTGATGAGATGAACTCTTTCATTCGAGCTGTTGATGAAACTGGTAGTAGAGTAGGTTTGGTTATAAAGAGAGAGAAAACTAAAGTGATGAAAATTGGTCAGGCAGGCTGTGATTCAGTTAATCTGAATGGTTGCAGTCTTGAGCAGGTGTCACAGTTTAATTATCTTGGGAGCTATGTAACAGATAATGGTGATGTGCGGCATAAGATTAACAGACGAATAGGGATTGCTGCCGGGACTTTTAGGAATCTATGGAGAGTGTGGAGAAATAGGCGTATACACCTAAAGACTAAAATTAGACTGTATAATAGTTTGGTTCTTTCTAGTTTATGGTAGCTAAACTTGGACGTTGTGTAAACAAGATAACAGGAAACTAGATGCTTTTGATTGTAGATGCTTACGTAGTATCTTGGGTATTAGGTGGTTCAACTTTGTAACTAATGATGAGGTTAGTTTGCCTAACCTCATCATTAGTCTGCCCCCTCCTTTAAGCAGCATATTGTGCAGAGAGAGACTCCGCTGGTTTGGCCATGTTGCCCATATGAATAATTAGATTGGCGAATAGGGTTATGAACAGAGTGCCTAGAGGCCTCAGAAGGAGGGGGAGACCTAGGATGCGGTGGGCAGACAATGTCAAATAGGGCCTTGTTAGAATTGGTGTTCAGTGGCCGGATGCAGCCGATGTAGCTCAGGACAGATGTGCTTGGAGAATTAAACTGCACCGTCTGGTTGGACCTCCGTAGCCCATGGCTGCTTGAGGATGATGATGGACTGACAGACAAACGACAAAGTGAAAATATAGCTTGATTTTTCGTAACTAGCTAACTACAGAAAAAGTAGAACTACTGGGATTGAAAGATCAGAAATCTTAAATTCGAAAGTCACATTGAGCTTAACTGTACCTAATAGCAAGAAATGGAGAGTGAAAATTAATTAGATAATGAAGCCTGCTTTTGTTTTAAACATGTTTTTCATGAAATTGATTTTGACTCTTTTTAAAATAACTTGTTTTTTTTTCAGAGAAAGATGAGAAATATGAAATTGCGTTAATGAGACATTAATTAAACATATGCATAAAGGCTTAGGAGGAAAATGATTATTATATTTCAGTTGTATATTATTAATAAATAAATATTTCCCTCATGCAGCGTTGTGAAAACTCTTTGATATAATTTACGTATAACTTGTTAAGATGTCTAGATCTGGAATAAGAACATCGTATAGTTAAGTATTATTAGATATCAAATAGAAAGGATTAACGATTATATAAATGGTAAGACCATTTTAGAGGTTTGCCTCATCACCTCTAGCTTCATATTGAACATCTGTAAAACAAATGCCCCTTAATTCAGTGTTTGCCGTTTATATCTTCTTCTCTGCATGATATAGTTGCAGATTCTTTGATAACTTTAATCTCTGTTCCAAAAGAGCGTTTCCGTTTTTATTTTCTCGATCATTAATCAAAATCAGATTTGATTAATGAGAATGACAGTCACTCTGAGCCATAGACGTGCTCAAGAATTTGGCCTCGTTTAAAATCATTAAGCAATTTTCGCATATTTAGAGTTGATCCTTTTAAACAATTTGAATATTAGAATGTTTAGATATGAATACCAAAATAAGACATGCAATGTGATTTGTGAAGAAAATTTTCCTAGATATGAAATGCGTCAAGTGGAGAGAATGTAAAGGACATTTGAAATGTTCGGATATCAAATAAAAAATTTAAATATTAAATGAAGAAAACTGTTATAATTACTCTTGTTCAGATTGTAAATAAGAATATAAAACTACAACTGTGCCTGATATTCAATCTGATATGAATGCTGCTCCCGCACAGGCACGTGCTGACACACGCTCTCATTGCCTACTGGAGAAGCCGACAGCGAAAATGTGATGTCGGGCTTAAAGCCTCGAACAATTCTAACTGCTAATATGAACAACAAAAGAGAGAACCTCACATCAACTTCTCAAAAGTGACGTCAACCAAAGTCAGAGGATTTAAAACGAAATGTAGAAATATTTTTCGCAAATATTGAAATAAAAAAATTAAAATGATTCAAGCATAGAAATAAAGATGCCGAAAATTAAGGAAATGGAAAAAGAGCATAGTGACATAAAATTCGGTCTTAATGACATTAATCAACATACACTGGCTTCCATAAATTAAGAAATTATCTGAAAACCCATTTGGTGTACTGCTTTTGAATCGGAAAATATATGTATGTAAACATTTGTAAGAATGCAGTTTAAATATGGAATACCACTTTCGATTCCCAAAAATATATACGAATCAATCATGGTAAAAACGTGAAGGTCAGCTGAAATATCCCAAATGGTTCAATACGGAAAATGGTCATCTCTTTACTGCTATGTACATTTCGCAGTGATCTCTGATGCTGTTGACAGCGATATACTTTGTGAGTAGCAATCTACATTGCTCCTCCAAAGCACGACGAAGCTCAGGGAGGCTTCCAGGAATGGGATTCAGGAGAGCAACCCCTGCATATTCTATAGGATAATCCCATGCATATTCTATAGGATCCCATGCATATTCTATAGGATAAGAGACTGGGCTGATCACTTAATATGGTTAATAGTGCTGTTGTACAAATAGCGATTGACAATGGCGCAGGCATGCATTATAAGCATATAGGAGGAAGGTTTCACCTATTGCACTCATATAAGGCTACACGAAGCGGTTCAATATTTCGTCCCTGCAGTTGCTACCAGAGACAGACTGTTGGAAGCACATGGAGAGCTGTACAGCTGCCCAAAGTTATACCTTCGGATACTATCACCACTATAGGTGCCATTTTCGCGGATATTTGTGGCATGATCCTGGGTCCTGTATATCAACAAACGCCAAAAAACATCGTAGAGAGCAACTCCTTGTCTTTCCTTTAGTCAGTAGGACATGCCGATGGGCTTGGATAGGCTACAGTCCGTCAGATGGGACGTTAAGGCATGGTTCCATATGTCGGAGAGCCATACCCTGTGCACGTTAAAAGAACACGCTAGATGGCTTAATAGGAGACTGCCGTCTTCTAACAGCTGTCTACTGAACCTTCTTTCCCAACATTCTCTGAGCCCTAATATTTTTTCTGACCTGACCATTTAGCCCATTGAATGCAAAAAAGTGCCTCTCGGTGATAAAACAACCCAACTGCAGAGGACACATCTGGATTCAGCCGTGAAGAGTATGGACCACCATCGCTCCTGGGTCCAGTTGACATGATGTTTCATCAGTTCAGGCAGGATTCAAGTGGCGTCGGGTCAGGGACATGCACACTACTCGTCGCCTAACATAAAGGCACATCTCGTGAAGTCTTTGGCATATGGTGATAGCAGATATCAATGTTCAAGTCGCTGAGGCGTGATCCGATAGCAGTTGATGTGTATTGATATCCTGTTCCTCCGGGCGCATAACACCAGATAGCAGTCGTCCTTGGGGTTGTTGCCCGTCGTCACACTATTGAATCATCTATATATGCTCTGTACTTGTTAGAGTCTCTGCCAAAGATTATTCACCACTGAACGATTCGCATTAAGCAACCCGGAAACATCTGCTTGACTTAGTCTACCTTGAGCATAAATATATCTCGACAACTCTACTCCAGTGCTGGGACTTATCTCCGCACAACTCCCCGCCCTGTCCTTGGTCAAAAAATAGACACCGATGGGCTTGAAAAGGCCGCCGTTCATCGGATGGGACGTTAAGCGGTGGCTCCATGTGTGAAGGTCATACCCTGTGCACGTTAACGATCACGCTGGATGACCTTTATGTGAGGCTACCATCTGTCTCCCAACAACTGTCCACTAGATCCTCTACCCCCAACCTTTCCTGAGTTCTCGGAGTCCTTGTGACATAGCCATTTAGCCCATTTGTACAAAAAAGTGCCACTCAGAGGTGAAACAACCCAACAATTCTAGCTCCCATTTCATTGGAGAACAGTTTGGAAACGTCCATTTTTAACGCTCAATGTATTTGCATATACCGCTACCAGTGCCATTCATGTGTATAGATGCCCCAATTCTGCGTCCTATTTTACATAATATATATGACGTTCGTGCATTTATATCATCAGAATTTTACTTTTTACTTTGCTTCTTAATTTGTGGAAACAAGTGTATTATTAAATAAGACCAGAAATACACAAAATACCGATGGAAAAAAAAAGAGTTATCAATAAAAAGTGAATTAAAGCTCTTTTATTAAATATAATTCATTTTAGTGGCAACCTACTTAAAAGTACTAACTATTAGAACAGAAATAAAGTTCTAAAGATCAATGGCTAATTTGTAATATGAAAGAATTTTTTAATAACTGAGGCAAAAGGAATAATTGCTATTATGAGTAACAACTCTAATGATATATTGCATCTACGCATGCGTATTAATGAAACGTGGCTACAAGTAAGATAGAACTGTTTTGAAGAGCAAGAATGTTTGGCAGAGAAAAGTGTAAATACGTGTGTACAAATATGAAAAAAATGTTATTGCGAAATTGAAAATCATAAAATTTGATCTGTGGCTCTTGAATTAGTTACAGTGGCTTTAGAGTTAGATACAGAGGCTCTTGAATTAGAAGCAACCTTCTTCATGTAGAAGAAATGAAATGTGCGAGCGAAAGATGGTTGATGTCAAGAGCAACAACCTTCAGTTCGTGATGAAGCTTTTGAGAGGTGTGTGTTAATAATTGACACTATAGATAAAACAAAAGAATATATCAAAACCTTAAAAATGTATTGTTGTTGGTGTCAGGTATATGGGTGTCTTTATGTCAGGAACAGCACTTCTTACTGATTTTTCGGAGCCGCTCTTATGAAGGTTTATGGGAATGGAACACTGAAGGAAAAACAACCAGTAAACACAAGAATTGTAGCGGCAGAAACAAGGTGAGTGTACGAGGTGAGAGACAGGTCTAGGTCTCAATCAATCAGGTGAAGTCCAAACGTCAGGCAACAGTTGAGGGTTGGGTTGTTTTATCTCTGAGCGGCACTTTTTTGCACACCATGGGCTAAATGGCCAGGTCACATGGACCCCGAAGGCTCAGAGAAGGTTGGGGGAGGGGACTCACTGGAACAGCTGTTGGGAGAAAGATGGTAGCCTCCCGTCAAGGCCATCCAGCGTGTTCTTTAACGTGCACAGGGTATGGCTCTCCCGCACACGAGACCACGGCTTAACGTCCCATCCGACGGACGGCGGCCTTTCCAAGCCCATCGGTGTCCCCTACTGACCGTGGGCGGGGCGGGGAATTTTGCGGAGATAAATCTCAACGCTGACCCAGCTGGGACTCGAACCTGGGAACTACAGATTACGAGCCTGGCGCGCTACCGACTGAGCCGCCCCCGCCCCAGCAACAGTTGAGGAGTTCACCTAGGAACAGAATACTGAACATAGTTTTCACAGAAGAGACTGTTCAGAATTTGGGGGTATCACTGTAGACCATTACAACGGCATCCGTTATGATGTCCATGTGACGTAGACTCCTAGCTTCAGAACAACAAAACTGCACCTTTCGTGACGTCTGGAGTATCAAGTATGGATAGTGGAGGATTAAAAAATTGTGTGCTGGTAAGATGAGTTGTATTTTCCTTTGGACCTTGGAGATCGATGTTTATGCATATGCCGAAAGCTGCATTAGGCAATAGATCCATTTTGTACAGACAATGTGGGGCGGTATGTCATATTTATGAAATGCACTGGGTTCTCTAATATAGGTGAGATAGAGTATGAAGGTGTGGAATACTGGAATTTTGTAGAAGATTAATTACACCCTTTCAATATTGTTCCACAATCATTATGGCATCTTTCAAGATGAAGGTGTGGAATACTGGAATTTTGTAGAAGATTAATTACACCCTTTCAATGTTGTTCCACAATCATTATGGCACCTTTCAAGATGAAGGTGTGGAATACTGGAATTTTGTAGAAGTTTAATTACACCCTTTCAATGTTGTTCCACAATCATTATGGCATCTTTCAAGATGAAGATGTGGAATACTGGAATTTTGTAGAGGATTAATTACACCCTTTCAATGTCGTTCCATAATCATTATGGCATCTTTCAAGATGAAGGTGTGGAATACTGGAATTTTGTAGAAGATTAATTACACCCTTTCAATGTTGTTCCACAATCATTATGGCATCTTTCAAGATGAAGGTGTGGAATACTGGAATTTTGTAGAAGATTAATTACATCCTTTCAATGTTGTTCCACAATCATTATGGCATCTTTCAAGAAGATCATGCACTATGTCATCAAGCTATTATTATAGAGGAATGGTTTCTAGGAATTAGGAGGACTTCACATGGTCAGGCATCTCTCCATCAAGTATCTATGAAATGTTGCGGAAGGGGAAAGGCCATTGGAGACAACCATGGACCACATTTTAATGTCAGTGATCATTAGTGGTCACTGCTACTCAAATATAGTATGCTTTACAATCAGCTTGGCGTATCTCCCTAGCTGTGTCATTACTAAGAGCACATAGTAATTCAGTCTTTATCCCAGCCCGATAAGATCCCACGAGCTATTGGGTGATGATAATGCAATGGCCACGGAATGTATTTGCGAATTGTGCATTTTTAAATTAAAAACAACTTATTACGATCTAGTTAGGAAATATTGATTCGATTTGTTATAATCCTATATTTTAGCGTGGAGTAACATAATTAGGATGGCTCACTAAGTATTGATTATTAAAATGCGAAACTGCTGTTGAGGAATTATCACAAATGAAACATTTGATCAACGTAAGGTTTGCTTTGTGACAACATATTCTATTATTATTTCAGCTGGAGCCAAGCCTGGGACGTTTTGTGCGATCACTTTTGTGTATGCCAATCAGAGACAGAGACTACAAGATAATAGGTAAGTGTTGCAATGGAAGTCAAGTTCCTTTTCTATATCATGGTGAAGTAAAGAGTACAGTTTGGATGCTGCCTTCGCACATCAGTTATTAAATTTGATCTTCTTTGACAACATAAGCATATTCACTTCATTTATTATTAAAACGTTAGTTAGTAAAAAAAATCTAGGTAACCGATCAAAATTCGTAGAAACATGATGAAGAATCATGCATTTCAAGAGCAAACAAAAAACTTTGATTTGTGAACCTGCAGACCCATCTATGAGAGAAGGTGTAAGAAGAATGAATATCTGCGAGAGAAAATTAAAAAGACGGTACTACAAAGCATTGTACTGAACTTCTCTCATTAGTGGTGGTGGACTCCCGAACTTCGTTTTAATTTTTTATTTCTCTTAACTAATTTTCACTCGATAGTCTAGGTGAATTAGGACACACGTGCTTCGATGCTAGTCAGACGTGATGGGCCTTCGATGAAAGAGATAAATGTTCAATGCACTATGTAGAGGAAGGCACATAATTTATTTGCACATTTTGCATTCACACATATGTATATACAACATGGGAATGCGCTTGATTCTGTGGGCTTCAGCTGTGCTCAACACTTTGTTGAATGGAATGGCTTAATTTGATGTTGGAGATTTTCTCCAATCAGCTTAACATAGTTTGAATGCTGCTGTGCTTTTCCAGGCATTCACTTAATGAGGTGGAAAATCTTTTACTCTTCTGTATAAAAATCACTTTCCAGACCGCAGAACTCGATGAAGGTATATTCTAATCCCTTCCTATATACTCTTCATCACAGAACCTAATTCTGCTCCCTTAGGGTTTCCGAGAAAGAACTGCATCACTTTCACGTGCTGAACGAACGTGACTCCTTAATTCCTCAGCTACTCTCTCTCTGCCTTGGTTATTTCTGAATCTCACCGTCGCCTTTCTCGCTACTAGTGGGAGTCTCTACCGCTACCATGAAACCATTTGTGGGAACTCGCTTCCACAAGCATCTGGAGAAGTGCACAGCTACTTCACGATTGACAACTAATGAGCAACATCACCATCTAAGACACTGCTAAAAATTCACATATAACAAATATATATACAAACCAACAAATCTGCAATTAAAATAGAGGTGCACGACACATATGCTTTCAAAAATTTCATTTAATACCAGTACTGGCCAATTTTTCTACCTGATAAAATTATTATTTCGTATAAACATTGTTATCTACTGCTCTTTTTTAAATTGTTTTATGAAAAAACTTGTTTTATGAAATATCAAGAGATAACAATATTTTGTTTGAAATTTGCTTATTTAATAGTACTGGTTATTTTTCTATCTGCTAAAAAAAAGTTATTACTTCGTATAAATATTGTTATCTATTGCTCAAGTTGGCTTCACTCTGGTTGGAGAAGGATTGGCTCGGTCAGTAGCTTGCCTGGCTCGTAATATGTTCCCAGGATCGACTGAGTTGTGCTTGCGTTGGGATTTATCTGCTCTCATCACACCTCTGTCAGCGGCAAAAAAAAAAGAGACAACGATGTACTTGGGAAGGGAGCCGTCCATTATATGGGACGTTAAGTCTTTGTGCATAACCAGTGTACGTTAAAGAACGTTCTGGATATCTTAATGGGAGGATTCATCTCTCTCCTAAAAGCTGTCCAGTGGGTTCACTTTCCAGGTCTAATACTTCGAGATCCTTGGGATTTGGCCATTTAGCCAATTATGTGCCCCCCCCCCCCCCAAGTACTATCAGAAGCAAAACAACTGATTTCAGTCTGAACAAAGAAAATTAGTGGTCATATGGCGATAGCTTTGGGCAATTTCATTATCATAAATTTAATTACCATAATCAACAATCTAATCAATTAAGGTAATAAACGACAAAGAACCAAGTTCCTAGTGCAACCTGTTATTGAAATGCATTAGTTCTAGACAAATACGTTAACACAATACATATAAAAAAATAATCTTTCCATTTTGCAGGCGTGGGTACCATCATCAACAGGACGGATGGACAGCCTTTCGATGATAATGATGAGCAGCTCTTTGAGGTAAAACATAACGATGTATTAACTCTCTATTACTGAAATTTCGGAATATGTAATGTACTGAAAATCACATGACAATAATAAATTTTATTAAAATAATTATTTATTTCATAGTATAATACTGAACTATGTACTATGTATGATGGAAATTTGCTTATTTGATTTTTGCGGCCTTATATATTTTATAGATTGTAGAAAAAGGAACATAATTCTGGAATTGGTTCTTTTAAAAATATGGCCCGCGACAGTATTTTTAATTCAATATTCAGTTAGTGGTAAAAGTTCGTTAAAAAATACTTCGCTTAACTGAACCTAAGAAAAAAGAGATTTAACATTAAATATTTGTTGAAATAAAATCACTCATTTCTTGTTTATTGAGCAAGGAACATACAAAGAAATTATTCTCGTTTTGGAAATGTTTTATGAAATATCAGACTCCAGACTTCAAAAAATAAACACAGTTAAATTTATTTTAATGAAATTCCATCCGCTTCCGTTTCACTTAGTGGATTTTTTGTGCTCAATTTTTAACATCGTTGGTTTCTCTCCCGCATCATCTGTAATCTATTTCCCCGAGTCTGTTGGCAACTTGTTGACAGAAGGTAGCTGCTTCACAACATCACTTCGTTGGCCTCGACTGCGAGAAGATTCCGAGATTGCGTCTTAGGACCAGAGGTCAACCTGGATTAAGATCATTGCATTGATCAGCTGACGCCCGTGCTATATTGGGAGTCTCGTCCGTAAGCTGTCTTCTGGCAGATGACACTAAGTGGGACTAGTCGTACCCAGATATTGGTTCTTTTCTCGGCTCAGTGGGGATCAAGACCCGATGCCTTTTTGCTTTGGGTGCAGAGAAGGGATGTCAGATTCGATTACGTCACGGAGGATCAACTTCATGAAACGCCGATGCATCGGAGGGGATTGTCAAGCAGGTGATGGTGCAAACTATGACCAATACCTTTGAAGGAGTTATTAATCTGCAGATCGAATTTCGGTAACTAGTTGGTTCTATTGATATATATTTATAAGCAGTGAAAACCGCATTACAAGACCTATGGCGTAAAGTTTATGTTTCATATTGTTTAAAATTATGATTTGGTTTTTTTTGCTTAGATCTTAATGACAAGAATATAAATCTTGTTTCCAAATAATTGTTCCCAAGTCTCCTGTTTTTCAATAAAAGAAGACTGTAGAAAATGTTGAATTTATGAATTTATCGCAGCATCTGTTTTGTGAAACGCTATGGTATGAGCAGAAATTTATCTGAGTGGGTGTACCAAACTTCTATATTCTTCCTGAAGTTCACCATGATTTCATTGATATATATAGAGATGAAGTTCAGGAGTACTATGTAAGATCTTACGTGTGTTTGGAAAGCATTCCATCCTGCAAGATAATAACTGACAAAGCTAGACTAGATTATATCGCCAATAACTAGAATAAAACACTAACAATCGTACGGAATTGCCATATAGGTGTACTGACAGCAGTCTTATAGAGTAAAGTTAGGATATTTTTAGGAAACAATTGCTTTCTTCTAGCCCCATATAAACATCCCAAGGGAGAATAGAAGTGTTTTAATGGAGCAGCAGTTATTATTAACTACTATGATCTTAGAAAATTTCCATGGATAACTGCATTAGGCGTCGTTTCGATTCAGTGTTGTCTTCAAAGGTGATCCTTTGAAATTTTGGTTGCAATTTCATGATAGTAGGAAAATATTTGGGGTGGCTCAGTCGGTAGCGCGCCAGCTCGTAATCTTCAATTCCCAGGTTCGAGTTCCATCTGGGTGAACGTTGAGATTTATCTCCGTAAACCTCCTCACTCTGCCATGGTCAGTAGGGAACACCGATGGGCTTGGAAAGGCCGTCGTCCGTCGTTAAGCCGTGGCGCCGTGTGCGTTAAAGAACCCTGTGCACGTTAAAGAACACGCTAGATGGTCTCGACGGGAGGCTACCATCTGTCTCCCAACAGCTGTTCCAGTGGGTCCCCTCCCCCAACCTTCTCTGAGCCTTCGGGATCCTTGTGACCTGGCCATTTAGCCCATGATGTGCAAAAAAGTGCTGCTCAGAGGTAAAACAACCCAACCCAAATTTGAAAATTTCATCATAAGTTTTGACCACATTCACATCATCTCTGGATTTTAAAGTTTAGAAGTTTTCGATTATATCCCCACTTTAGATTCCATTATAAATCGTTAAATGCCATATTGATAACAAATTTTAAATATAATGATCACTTATTTTCTAGCTATTGGGCCTTTTATGAAACATCCTTAGCTTTTGGGAATGTATGTATTTATGTATCTAAATGTGAGAATTTATTCTTTAAGTGAACACTATATTCAGTTCAGTTTTGACAGACTGAAATATTTCAATACGGTACATATCCCTTTTTCCGAAATTAAAACACCGGACGTTTTTCGACTGAACGCAACATAGAAAGTCGTTGGGTGTAAGGTGTCAGAAAAAAAAACCTTAGTTTTTCATTTACGGTATGTAAGTATTTCGTGTAAAGTTTCACTTTAATAATGTAGTTAAAACAAATATAAAACTGTTAGTTACGTAACAGAGATGCCGTTAACTTCGGATAAGTAGAAGCTCCTCCTGATACATTGAACTTTATGACAAAAAAAAAGCAACTAGGCTACGCTAAATATTTAAATATCAATCGAAATATATTTAATTAATGCATGACTAATTCCAATAGAGCAGAAATATAAAAGTAAAATTGTAAATTATACAATACATTCGGGGCACGTGCTTCAGATATCAGTATTCAATGGCTTCACTGCATACTAGATTAAATGAATAAGATTTTGTTGGCTTCACTGCTGTCATTTGTAGTTCTGTTACTTTTTTCATCCCCTTTCAATTGATTATTCTGTAATCAATTTAACTGAAATAACAGGGAAATCGAATGTATATTAAAATTCCCAAAATGAACGCCACAAATCAATCAAATAATCAGGTTAAACCTAATTTAGCAACTTTTCCAAACTTTAAAAATGTATTCCTTGCACATCAGGCAATTCAAGAAGCCAGAGAAGCGAATAAAAACCTTTAATAGGAAATTATGTCATTTCTGTTTCTGTTTCAGGCTTTCGCCCTTTTCTGCGGTCTAGGCATCAATAACACGCTCATGTACAGCGAACTAGCAAAGGCTATGGCGAGACAGGAAGTCGCCATTGAGGTGGGTCACACTTCCGTAAAGTTTAATATCCTGATAAGTTTATCTTTTCGTGTTCTCTGCGAAAGTTTTAAAACCCTAATTAAATTATATTTAGAAATAAATATTCTAAATATTTAGGCATACGTCACGCAAGTGTGAAACATTTATCCAAGAGTGTCCTGAATTCGAGCACGTGATCTGTTTATGCCCTAATTGCTTTAACAATGGCTGGATGAATATTTCATACTTGTGTAATGTAATAACTGAACATCAGCTGTCTGTTATTAGCGTTGCTATTAGCTGTCTGTTATTAGCGTTGTTATTAGCTGTCTGTTATTGCCATAAATAATTAAATTTCTGTTTAATAGAGCTTTATTGTCATTTAATTACTTCGATGTATTTTTTACCAAATGTGCAATTTGAAAAATTTTAAGTTATATAATCGTTTCCATAATAAAGCATACAATTTAAGCTTAACTATTTCAATTGAGAATTTATTTGGTTACACTGGCAACATTTGGACCACGATATAGTTATTTATACAAAATATTTTGCGAAAAGAAATGGAACAAAATAAAAATACATCAAAAAAGAGCTTTTTTTAAATATGTCCAATGAGAAATGGAAATGCAATCGAATTTATTGAGATTTGGGTTTGGTTGAATGAAAATAAACAGTCAATAGAAACATCGATAACTTAAAGGAATTAATTTCCCGCATCTCGTAGAACCGAACAGTTTTAATGAGATGCTTCTATGGTCGCCTCTTTGGCTCTTGTCACTTAAACACTCCTCTGGGACATGCAAAAATGTCATAATTCTTGAAAATAAGTATGTATTTTAAGAAATGTTTACTAAACTTGAAATTGCAAAAAAAAACTGTTTTATATCAATGGTACTTTAATTTCAAAACATTTCTGGACACAGCAAATATTCTTTTTTTTGTCTGTTGTTTAACTGAATTTCTTCATTTATTTAGAGTTTTTTTTAACTCTCGTGAACCAGTCGTATCGGTTCTAAACGTAATAAAGGTGTTCATAACGTTGGCACCGGGGGGCGAGGGTTTGCTCGGTTGGCAGCTCGCCAGTCACATTGTCTTCGTTTCGAATCCCAACCATGCTAGCTTTGAGATCTGACACTGTGATTGCTGATCACTGGGAAAAGTAGAACCGTGTTTTGTCGGATCAATAGCATGACTTCAATGCAGAACAAGATGTATGACTTCATTGCTGAAAAACATTTATGACTTCATTGTGGACGAAACATCTTTCCGTATTCGACAGACACAATGAAGTCTGTTTTTCGAATGGGGCAGATTTGTTCGATTTTTACCAAAGCAAGGCTCTTTTGGGAACAGTTAAGTCTGTCTCTGCATCTTTCTGAAAATTCGAACTATAGTAGCTAATTGTTAAAGGAGGTAGTCTGTTTTATAATATATATTCTACTTTCTAAACACATCGTTCTCTTTCTCTAATTATTTTATTAAGTATAACAAATAAGGAATGTTTTGTCTCTGAAAAAGAGCAATTTTGCTTACTCTTTTTCCTTCTTTATTATGTTTCTACGGATTTACATTTGTATGCTTTTTCCTTTCTCCCACAGGTCATTTCATACCATGCGACGGCAGCTAAAGGAGATGTCGATAAAATTTTGGTACGTTGATGATGTGTCTTTCGTTTCTTCAATGGTCATGCTTTCATAGTACCATTATTTTATCCCATTACCTCTAAAGGATAAAAGACCTTAGCAAAAATTATAAGCCTTACTTTTCCCATCACATAAATCGTATATATATAGCGGAATACATATTATGATATTACTTTTCGCATCACTTATATATATATAACGGAATACATTTTTTGATAATAATTATCTCTAACTAATCCTTTGCATCGTAGTCAATGATACAAATCTGTTTCATTTATTGTTCCGTTTTTGTGTTACCGAAGTATTGTAATAAAATTTTGATAGAACAATTTTTGAACACAAAGTTATCTCGACTACAAAATATTTACATATATATATCACATCTTCTTATACATGTTATAAATGCATGAGATGTTATGGAATACCACTCTATTCTTAGGACAGTTTGAAAAGAAGAGAAATATTTTTAAATGCATTTCAAAGTAGCTCCTTAAAAACTCCTTCAGCTTTTCTTTCGGTTATATATAGAAGCATCAGTAATAATACTTCTAGTGACGTGAAAGGCGAATGGCTTAAAGCTTGGAAGGATGAACGTTGTCCCTGGCATAGTGATCAGGAATCCAATTTTCCTCTGTCATGTGAGAAGCGTCATAGAAACGGAAGTCTTTTCATGACCCACAAGTAAGAAAGAAGCGCTTCAATGGAAGAGGCAGAAAAATACACTATGACGAATAAAATTATTCATGAAGATTCTTCAAAAGGCCGTTAGCAGTTAATATTAATGATTAGAGGCTGAACAGTAAAAATTCTCTAATCCGACATTATATGACCTATATCTCTGACGAGCTTGATTTGCAAAACTGATGATGATGAGATGATAAATTTGCAAAACTTCTCACAATTTTATGCTGTATTGTAAATGGCTATCTGCATTTTATGTTTACGTTTAAACTTAACCTTTTAAATTCCCAATATTAAAGAACTTAATATCTTCATTTTAAGTACAACATCTTCTTTGCTTATTTTTTCGCGAGTTTTCCATTGTAATAGGGGAGGGAGTGGCTCAGTCGGTAGCGCGCCAGGCTCGTAATCTGTAGTTCCCAGGTTCGAGTCCCAGCTGGGTCAGCGTTGAGATTTATCTCCGCAAAATTCCCCGCCTTGCCCACAGTCAGTAGGGGACACCGATGGGCTTGGAAAGGCCGCCGTCCGTCGGATGGGACGTTAAGCCGTGGCCCCATGTGCGGGAGAGACATACCCTGTGCACGTTAAAGAACACCCTGGATGGCCTTGACGGGAGGCTACCATCTGTCTCCCAACAACTGTTCCAGTGGGTCCCCTCCCCCAACCTTCTTTGAGCCTTCGGGGTCCATGTGACCTGGCCATTTAGCCCATTATGTGCAAAAAAGTGCCGCTCAGAGGTAAAACAACCCAACCCAACCCATTGTAATTTAATAAAATGTATTCGTTGATAATAAACAGCTATATCCTCTTAATCCCCACTTATTAGTTCTCGTGTTTGCTGTAGTAAAGTAGTAATTAATGCTTTTCTGTGATTTGTTGAAATATGGAGGGTGCATTTCGGAGGAGTAGAAATTTGCATTACCAGTATTATCTTGCTAGGTAGCAGTTTTTTAAAAATAAAAAAGTAATCTCTGTGCATTAATTGAACAATCTGAGAATATCTTCTAAGTTTAAATTTAAATCTCAATAATTCTATCGATAGCAAACAAACCATAAGTGTCATATTTCCCTTGTATTAACAGTTCCAATTTTTTCCCAACTTGATATAACTTTAAGATGAATGCAGATATTCCTAACAGTATTTGCTAGAATTCTGTGTTGCATCTAATGTACGTATATATAGACGATTGTAAGTAATTGGCGGCTGATTGACGATGGGTGATCACGCTAATTCTAACTATGAAACGGAAATGGTAGAACTCTGAAAATTTGCACCTAGGAGTAATCCTGGTCGTAGATTTCGGGAAAACCCCGAATTTTAGCTTCTGACATGAAGGCCAAGTAGAGGTCAAATCTTGATCTACGAGGACTAGAAATATTAAAATTGGTATCTGGGGATGTTTCGGTTTGTAGATGTCGGAACCGTTACGAAATTTCGGATTCGGAGGGTCCTTCGAGGTCAAAGGTCAAATTTATATCTGTGCTAGAAAGCAAAAAAATGGTTCCTGGGCGAATTTTGTATCGTAGATCTCGGAAATGTTGACTTTTGCTTGTGCCTTTGATGTCAGATTTCAATATATCTTTAGTGGAGAGTTACAATTCATGAATAGGGCGATTTCAGACAGTAGAACTCCGAAATACGAGGAATTTTCAGATCCGGTGTCGCAATCTAGACCAAATAGGGGTCGGAGTGACGGTCTAGAATAAGGGTTCTCAACGTGGGGTACGCGGTAAAATTTTTTGGGGTACGCCATGACAGTTCAAAAGTCGCTAGATATATGTTATATATATGTTTTATTTTATTCCCATTGTTATACTATAACTATAGTTGTATCCATCTATACAAGGGGTACGCCAGTTGCATACACATTTCCAGGGGGTACATGAAGCATAAAAGGTTGAGAACCACTGGTATAGAAAATCCAGAGGTACCGAAGGCACAGATTGGTGTTTAATTTTAACATAATCGTGTTTAGTAATATTAGCTATTGAGATTTTTAAAAGTTTTACAATGAAATCCGGATTTAATAAATCTCTGTATGAATGGCTTTTCTTAAACTATGGAGGGGATTTAAAAAAATATTTTGACATGTGTCTGTAGATTTGCACTCGTTCCTTCGAAATTAACGACTACTACCTAAGTAGCTATTAACGATAGCTACTACCTGTTTGAAAACTTGTCCAAACTTGTCATTACGTGTTAAAAACAAATGCCGTATCATCATTTCTTTTTGTGCTGGTGGCTGGTAAATTAGGTCTTCGAAATCTCTGTGTTGTTGCTATGGAGCCTACTAAAGATGGGGAAAGATTTTACATTTTTACAAGGATGCAGCTTGGGACGACGCGAAAAAAATTTAATATCGATTTATCAAAAGTTTATGGGGATTATGTCTATTCACATGGCACTGTTACAGGATGGATGGCAAATTCAGAGAAGGACAGCAGAGTTTCGAAGACCTCCCTCGTGCAGGAAGACCGAAAGAGGTCGTGAACGAGAAAACCATCGCTGCTGTTCGTGAACTCATTAAGGAAAACCTATATATCACCGTTCAGATAATAAACTTAGATGTCAGTGTATTCATTGGGAGTGTGGAAACAATTATTAATATTTAAAGTTCCAAAAGATCTGTGCCAAATGGGTACCCTACAAACTGGCAGAAAAAAAGGGACTAGAGTTGACTCGTGCAACGAGATGCCGGCAATATTTTAATTAGTAGCCCCAAAAGGCTAGCAGACATTGTGAGATGTGGTTTTATTACTATACAACTCTCAGAAAGATCGACAACTGTGCTTGGGTTGCGGAAGATGAACCGCGTCTCCAAATCCCTCCCGACAAGACTTTCGCTCGAGGAAGAGGATATTCACAATTTTTTTTTTAAATTCCCAAGGAGTGGTAGCCGTGGACCACCTTATCTGAGAAAATGAGTATACGTAGCCAATACCATACACACATTGCTTTGCCCAAAATGGTTAAGGAAATAAAAGAGCAGCGTCCAACAACAAGCGTGTCAAGGATTCTCCTTTGTGACAATGCCAGTGCTAACAAACCCCGCAAATTACAGCCTATCTGGAGCAGGAAAAAGTAGCAAACATCTACCTCATACTATAAGTTCACCCGATCTTGCTTCATGCGATTTTTTCATTGGTTCCAAAAATAAGGAACTTGCTGGGAAGCCTTTTTCAAGGGGCAAGTCCTTTCAAAATGCGTTCATTCAGAGTTGCTGAGTGTTCCCCAAAAGGACTTCCACCAAACGTTTCAGAATTGTCGTAGATGTCTGCAACTTTAATATATCCCCCTCTTGCCACAGAGGTCTGACAGGAGTCTGCCAGTTTATTATGCCAAAGTAGAAGGTCTGAGAGGATGGCAGGACCTCAGCAGAAAAACGACACATACATCCATGCCTATATCCGGGGCTCGAACCCGGTCCCTTAGATTAGTAGCCAAGCGTGCTAACCACTCAGCCACATAAGCAAGTTTTAAAATAACTAATGATATAAACAATGCATATGTTATGTTATTTTATTTCGATAACATCACGTCAGTTATCTACAACGAAGAGAAGATTAGAATTTGGCGGAATCCACAGATCTCAGAATAAATTAATGATAAGCATCTATATACGTATAAGAGAAAACCTGCATAGTGAAATATTCCAGCAAACGTACGTGCTTTGTGGGTTAACATTCAGCAAGTCAATAGTGAGAAACGATCTACAGGTTGTATCTGTTATACTGAACTCATTACCACGCAATTTAGCTACTATTAAATATATCATTTATCCTAAAAAAAGTTATGGATGTGCACGATATACGTCGAAATTAGCATTCTAGATTTTCTCTAAATGTATTTCAATAGGAAATCATATGATATTTCAAATCTTTAGCCATTCGAAAGGGACCAAACGTTGCAGGTAAATCCGTTCAGCATGGGCGTCCGCAGAAAATTTTCTAGGGGGGGGGGGGGGGGCAAAGCTTGGAGACAGATAATTACATCAACGTTTGCCCAGGGGGAAACGATCCCATGTGAGGAAAGTGCCCTGTTTTCCCCCTCTGTGGACGCCCATGCCGTTCAGTGTTTCTATCATCATACTCCATCCAGAGTAGCTCAGGTCCATAAACAACGTTTATTCGTAACTAAGCACACAGTCTGTCGTATCCTCCCTAATCGATGTTTTCTCCTTTCTAAAACGTATTTTATGTACCTATTCTATCATTACAATGAATGGGAATTTTTTGTGAATGTGGCGCATGAGACCACGCAATTTAGCTATAGGAACCAACTGACATGGTAAGCTATTGCCTTGGTCATTTGACTGACCAGATGTTACTCGACAGTTGCGAGATAACCAGGAAAATTTATGACTCTGTCTTGATCGCTTGAAAAGCCTCATACTCAAATTTTTAAGCAAGTGTTCCTCAAACTGTGGTCCGTAGCGGTCTACCAGATGATCCGTAGGCAGTTTCGGGGGGAAAAGCAATGAATCAATTTTTATCACATACTTATGGCTTTACATATTGTGCTTTTTTTTTATCACATACTTATATCACTTACTTATGGCTCAAGATGTTCGACGTCGAGCCCGATATAGATATCCTGGTGCAAGATTTCAAACAATATCATCGCTCTCACTAATGTAAAACAATATTAGATTAAAATTATTAATTACTGTATGTATACTATACATGACATGTAATATAAAATAATCTAAATTTAAAAATTGTGTGAATCATTGTTAAACTTTAAATTTATGGATAGAAAAAAGTGGTTTATGGCAAATTGAAATTTTTTTCTCCTATTAGCAAAAAAAGATAACACTTACATGCCCTTACGAGTAAGGGGAATGCTATGATAGCTGAGTGGTCCCCGTGTGTGCCGACAGCCCATGTAGTGGTTCACCATTGGCGAAAGTATGAGAAACACCACTCTAAAACAGTGTTTCTCAATGTTCCATGCATATAGGGGGGTCACATGGGAAACACGGAACATTAGGCGGTAACAGTACGTTTCTGAGGGGGTCTACCCAAACTTAACTGCTGGATTAAAATATTACGAATGAGATTAAAAGTGATATTTATTATTTTCATGAGAAACTCATTTAATAAATTTTAACAAGGCTCCCTGAAACAATTGGTTCTTTTTTTAGTACACGTAACAATAAAGCCATCACTGAAAAATAAGCTCGTTAAAGAAAAGCCACCTTGATATTGTGAAGAGAGGTAATCTTTGTTTGTCACTAACAACGCTGCAGCCATATACAAAAACTTGCAAGTTTACATCAGCCACAAAGTTCACACTGAATAAAGTGGCAAATATCATAATTTTTTTGTTAGCAGGTCTTATGATGCTTTTGTATATTTTATATCTTTAAGAATTTTCTCTGCTACTTAAAAGTACCAGTTACTAGAATATATATGATATAAAATGTGACTATAAATAAGCAGTAAGGATGATAAAGTACCTTTTTTTATTCAACTAACAGTAGTCTGAGGGTTGGGTTGGGTTGTTTTACCTCTGAGCGGCACTTTTTTGCACACCATGGGCTAAATCGCCAGGTCACATGGACCCCGAAGGCTCAGAGAAGGTTGGGGGAGGGGACCCACTGGAATAGCTGTTGGGAGACAGATGGTAGCCTCCCGTCGAGGCCATCCAGCGTGTTCTTTAACGTGCACAGGGTATGACTCTCCCGCACACGGGGCCACGGCTTAACGTCCCATCCGACGGACGGCGGCCTTTCCAAGCCCATCGGTGTCCCCTACTGACCGTGGGCAGGGCGGGGAATTTTGCGGAGAAAAATCTCAACGCTGCCCAGCTGGGACTCGAACCTGGGAACTACAGATTACGAGCCTGACGCGCTACCGACTGAGCCACCCCCGCTCCGTAGTCTGAGGGGGGGGGGGGCACGCAGAGATAACTGAAGCTTAAAAAATGGTGGAGAAACACCTCTAAAGGACGGATAGGGAGAAGGTACTCACAGGGAAACGAGAACGAGAAATGGCAGAATAGCTTTGATATATGAACCGAATAGCAGTACTTAATTTAGCGTGCCAAAAGAATCTTACTTGTCAGAAGGAACTCAGCATCGTTAGTAGGGAAAGAGAAGAGTTCTCACCAAATCATCAGACCTGGAGAATGAATGTTGCATGAAAATGAGTGGAATCCAGCCTCTCCAGAAACTGACCAAAGGGGAAAGTCTCTCCAAAAGAGTCGGTAGTCTTAAAATGTCAGGCACAGGTACAGTCGCTCAAAAAAGTATCCGAACACTATGGTTGATTACAGAATTCATAAAAAAAATATCTGGCGACGATTTTTTTAGAAATTAGTGATCTGGCAACCTTCGTGTCACGTGACACGAAGGTTGTCAGATCACATTCAGATCATTGTCAGAATATCTTTCAGTCATTGTCAGAATATCTTTCAAGATAGTGATTGTTATGTTAGGATTTCTGACTGTGTTCCAAAGCAAGGTTGCACCTCTGATTTTATTTTAGGCAGATCCTTTTTTAGATGACTATTTTAGAATTGTTCTGACAGACCTTTTGCTTTTATTTGAAGCTCTAGTACAGTGGCTTTCAACGTGGGAGTTTTAGCAAAATATAGTAAAATGAATTGCACCTTCGATCACTAATAGTGAAAAATGCTTCTTTCACTATTGCAATCATATGCTATTTGTTGTTTATGGCCGAGTGGTTAGCGTGCTTGACTACTGATCTAAGGGACCTAGGTTCGAGCCCCGGGTATGGCATGGATGTGTGTGTGTGCTGTTTTTCTGCTGAGGTCCTTCTACTGTGGCATATAAACTGACAGGATCCTGTCAGATCTCTGTGGTAAGCAGCTGCTTGAGGGGGTATGCAGCCAATTATACAGATATATACACACATTCTGACTACGGAGGTCCAGCCAGACTATAACTTTGTCCTTCAAACATGTCTATACTGAGCTAGACTAGTTCTAACTGCTTACGAAAAACTGGTCCTGATCGTTAGAAATTTACTTTAGCCATGCCAATGTGCTGATAATATCCTACATTAGGTTCTTTTAATAGAAATTGATTATTTTTAATATATGTACTTGCACACGTGCACACGTATGTTGAAACATGTGTTCTGTTGTTTGCATCTTAAAAATATTTTTGGTTATCGTGTAAAAAATTTGTTCTGAACTGACCCGATGAGTTCTTAATCAGAAAAAACAATACGTTCGAGTGGGTTTCTATTGAATGTTGAAAACAACTGTTCCCTGTATCAAAATGATCACGCATTATATTTGGAATTGCAAATACACCTCCAAATAAATTCTAAGGATCCTAATATTTTCAGAGATCGCCAATACCCGAAGCGGACGAAATCTGTCTGAAAAGCCTGACGTTCGACGATTTCTCACTCACATCTGATGAAATGATCTTGGCTGCGATTCGAATGTTCAAAGATTTGGGGCTATTGACAAGATTCAATATCGATTACACGGTAAGTTAATAAGGCTTATTTGTAATTATTTGATAACATTAAAATCGGATAATGAATTTATGTAGTTCTTTGTATTTAGAATATATATATATATTCATATTTTTTAAAGTTGATATACATGTGAAGTAGGCAAATGAAAAGTAGATTAAAGAGTAGGTCGATCCAGGCTATATGTTTTATAGATTCCTATTTACCTGCCATCAACAATCCCTTAAATAAGAATAACTTTCAAGATAGTGATTGTTATGTTAGGATTTCTGACTGTGTTCCAAAGCAAGGTTGCACCTCTGATTTTATTTTAGGCAGATCCTTTTTTATATGACTACTTTTAGAATTGCTCTGACAGACCTTTTGCTTTTATTTGAAGCTCTAGTACAGTTGCTTTCAACGTGGGAGTTTTAGCAAAATATAGTAAAAGTGGGCGCTGAATAAATTCAAATTTAAAAATATAGTAAAAGTGAGCGCTTAATGAATTCAAATGGCAAAATATAGTAAAAGTGGGAGCTTAATGAATTCAAATGACAAAATATAGTAAATGTGCGAGCTGAATCAATTCAAACAGCAAAATATAGTAAAAGTGGGCGCTGAATCAATTCAAATGGCAAAATATAGTAAAAGTGGGCGCTGAATCAGTTCAAACGGCGAAATATAGTAAAAGTGGGCGCTGAATCAATTCAAATGGCAAATTATAGTGAAAGTGGGCGCTGAATCAATTCAAATGGCGGAAAATAATAAAAGTAGGCGCTGAATCAATTCAAATGGCAAAATATAGTAAAAGTGGTCGCTGAATCAAGTCAAATGGCGAAATATAGTAAACGTGGGCGCTTAATCAATTCAAATGGCAAAATGTAAAAGTGGGCGCTGAATCAATTTAAATGACAAAATATAGTAAACGTGGGCATATAGTCAATTCAAATGGCAAAATACAGTAAACGTAGTAATGTATATATCTATAGGTAGTCACAGTAGTAATCTATATATCTACTGCATGGTCCATTACACTGCAAAAATTCACTACTTTCTCCAGAGCTAAAATTACACTTCATGCACTCAGGCGCCATCTTGACAATCATCTGTTTCAAACCTAACCATTGCGCTTTAGAATTGAAAAGGAATGGCGAGAGGAACATCAGTATTATGTGTGGAGCAGATAAAGGGATTATAATTAAGTATGAGGAGTTAGCGAAAGGAATATTAATGGGATTTAGAATTCCGAAGAGCAAGGTATAATATATTGTCTTTCGCGATTCATTTGTAGGGCAATATTGTAATTTTCAGGTTTTTATCCAAAACAGAGATTTTTGGGAGTCTTTCTATTTCCCATTTCAATTAAAGAAGTTCACTCTTCCCATGTATAAAAAAATCATTAATTTATCTATTTCCGAAAGTTTAAAGCTTTCAGGCAGATAGATCTCTGAAGAAAGTTATCGCAATCAGCCTAAGCACTAATGTTACTTGCAATAGCCAATGTGGAAGTAAATTCTTCCCAAAATAAGATCGTAAAGATGTTTAGTTTTCACAACACAGCATTAACTGCTCGTGACCGATTAATAGGTTTATATTAATTTCTGTTCCCTACTCTTAAATAATACGAAATTTGGGATTATTACCAGAGAGAAAACTAAAGTGATGAAAATTGGTCAGGCAGGTTGTGATTCAGTTAATCTGAATGGTTGCAGTCTTGAGCAGGTGTCACAGTTTAATTATCTTGGGAGCTATGTAACTGATACTGGTGATGTGCGGCATGAGATTAACAGACGAATAGGTATTGCTGCCGGGACTTTTAAGAATCTATGGAGATTGTGGAGAAATAGGCGTATACACCTAAAGACTAAAATTAGACTGTATAATAGTTTGGTTCTTTCTAGGGTTAGTTATGGTAGTGAAACTTGGACGCTGTGTAAACAAGATAACAGGAAACTAGATGCTTTTGATTCTAGATGCTTACGCAGTATCTTGGGTATTAGGTGGTTTAACTTTGTAACTAATGATGAGGTTAAGCAAAGGAGTCTGCAACCTCCTTTAAGCAGCATATTGTGCAGAGAGAGACTCCGCTGGTTTGGCCATGTTGCCCGTATGGATAATTATAGATTGGCAATAGGGTTATGAACAGTGTGCCTAGAGGCTTCAGAAGGAGGGGGATACCTAGGATGCGGTAGGCAGACAATGTCAAACATGACCTTGTTAGAATTGGTGTGCAGTGGCCGGATGCAGCAGATGTAGCTCAGGACAGATATGCTTGGAGAATTAAACTGCGTGGTCTGGTTGGACCTCCGTAGCCCATGGCTGCTTGAGGATGATGATGATGATGAACCTTTAAACTGAAACCCTGTTGTATATTGTTAGAAAGTTATTTAAGGGCCGTGGTTCCTCAAATATTTCTGAAGATGATATCAAATATTTCTCCTGAAGAAAAATGTTATACTTGGAAATGTAAAATTTATTGAATTAAAATCATAAAATTCTCAACCAATTAACTTATTAAAGAATGTAGCTTTTCCCCCGGGTATCTTTTAAATTTAAGCAATTGCTCTAATTATTGGCACTTTTGTCATCAAAATATGTTTGCTCTTTTTGCATTTATGCAAAAAAATATAGTTTACAGTTTTAAATTATCTGTGCAGAATTCAAACTGTTTTTAGCATTAATATTTCTGAAAAATGTTGCTGGTTTGGTGTCTGTCTGTTGGAGAATATTTTATTTGGTGGCTTCAAGCCGAAATACTTTTTCCAGAAACCGTTTTGAAATCATTTCAGTGAGAGTTTGGGAACTACATTGCTGAATCATTTACCTGGTCACAAGTAGCAGCTCCAGGTTTGGCAAATATTACCTAAGAAAAAGACACTAAATGCTATAAATTATCATTTTCTTCTATCTCTGAGAAATGTAGGAGCTAAATGCTCATTATGCATTAATTGGCTAGCAGAATATACAAAGAGGGTAGGAACATTGATAAATTGATGTTTTACTTATTCATGTGTTTCTAAAAATATTTTTTTGTTTTAAAATTATTTTTTTCTGTGAAATTATGGTTCTCAACTTTTTCCATGCAGACGTTGTGTCAATGGCTGTGTTCGGTGAGGAAGAATTACAGAAATGTGCCCTACCATAACTGGAGACACGCCTTCAATGTCGCACAAGTAATGTTTGCTATTCTCACGGTGAGTGCTTCTTTATTCTGCCAACTGTTGGAACAATAATAACAGACACTGTGTAGATAAAACCAAAAAATTTATTTTTGCTGCTAGTGGATTTTCATTTCTGCACATGCATATTTTAAAAACGGTAACTTACTGGTTTCTCGTGCAGCATATATTTTTTTTACCCCTCAGCATTGACTCTATGAAGTGTTTGCATTCTGGATCCACTTAATGCTGAAGACTGCAAGTGAGTGATATCAGAAAGGTCCATTACATATTTTGTAACTGAAAACTGCGAACTTCTCAAGGATCACTTAATGAGCGACAAGAAAGAAAAGGCGAAACTTGATACAAAGTGAAATTAATTAAGCAAAGTGAAGAAAAAAAAAGCAAAGTCAACTTCCATTATCGATGCTCTAAATACAAAGGGAGCAACGAGAATTTGGAGTTGCATTTCCCATCATATGTGAATCTTTTAACTTTAACACTTTTATATATATATCAGAGGAATAATAATTAAAAGTAGGATTGTGAATAAGAGCCTGTTTCAACATTTGGAGCTAATTTATTATTGATAAGATTCTGCTCTGAGTTTAGTAGCACATAATTTTTTATCCGTAAACTATATTTGGTTAATACTCATAGAAAGAGGAACTATTTTTTGCAGTTGCTTGCCGCAATGTGCCAAATAGAGAATTATGACTAAGAACGTTTGGAAATGGGAAACTGCAAGCTTTCATTTCCGTGGAATATCCTGTAGACCAGAGATTTTCAAACTGGGGAGGGGGAGGGGGGGGCGCTCGTGAAGATATTGCAAAGGAGGCGCGAGAATGTGAATTTTTTCTCTTTATTTTCAATTATTAATTAAAATTGCAGTTAAAAGTGGAGTTAGCTGATGATAAATGAGAGGTGAAGAGGAGTGAGAGTTTCTCAAAAATCAAAAGGGGGCATGGTGCTGAAGAGTTGGGAACCATTGCTGAAGACTCATCAGTCATGAGAAGGAAAAGAAATTTCAAATTAAAGTTTATTCGAATTCAATGAAATACAAATGGAACAAACAAAATATAAACAGGAATAGAAAGAGAGTTGGGATCGAGGAACATGTAGCACGTTTAGATTCCACAGATATACGCAAAGTTTAGAATAATAGTAATAGTAGTTGAATTTTATTTCCACTACTATTACTATTATTCTAAACTTGTATTTATTAACAAAATTTTATTCTAATTCTTGTATTTATTTAACAAAAAATAATACATAAAAATCGATACATATATATATACCGTCATATCAGAATAATATGACCACCTACCATAGTATATGTATGGTAGGTAGTCATATTATTCTGATACGACTGTGTATGTGTCCGAGAAGACGTTTTCGCTTATTAAATGGAAATAGTGGAAAACAAAAATGAAGAATCTATCGAAATGTTAAAACATGTGCATAATTATAAATGTTGCAAATTTGTAATCAATAGCTTAATTAGCGCGTACAGATTTCAGTTTAAATTATAGCGCTAAAATTAGAAAACGTTTTTGTTCTCGGTATATGCTTAAAATTTGTTATAAGTGAAGGACGGCGATTATTTTCATTAAATGTAAATTTAATGGATCAATCCTAAATCAGGATTCATTATAGACGATACACATGTATGCAAATGTGTTCTTTCTGAAAAGAGTTACATTAATTTCGTTTCTTACATTACATGAAAGAGTTGCATAATTTTGGCGCAAAGTTCCTTTGAAAAAAATATTATTTTTTGCTAATGGTATTTCAAACAGCAATCTCTATATTTCTATATTATGTCCAAATATTTTTTTCTGTAGCTACTTTTCTATTCTGAAAAAAAAATGGAACTTATCTATTTAATATATCTGATACTACGAAAATGTATTAAGATAGATGAATGTGAAGTAGGGAAACTAACATAAAATAACTAAAAAATTTTGTACAATTTAAGTTTTAAATAAATTAGGCAAAATTTTCTCCTAATCATATTCCCAACTACATATAGTAAATTGTGAATTAAAATAAACCAAGTTCTAATGAAAATACTATAAAAAATTCTTTTGCTATCATCATCATCCTCAAGCAGCCATTTGCTACGGAGGTTCAACCAGAGCGTGCAGTTTAATTTTCCAAGCATATCTGTCCTGAGCTACATCTGCTGCATCCGGCCACTGCACACCAATTCTAACAAGTTCCTGTTTCACATTGTCTGCCCACCGTATCCTAAGCCTCCCCCTCCTTCTGAGACATCTAGGCAAACTGTTTATAACCCTATTCGCCAATCTATAATTTTCCATAAGGGCTAAATCATCAGCATACCATTCTCTCTGTTTATAACCAAACCTACTCTACTGCCAGTCTCATCAACAGTTCGAATGAAATAGTTCAGCTCATCAACATCATTTGCCAAAAGGGCTAAATCATCAGCATAATCTAAATCAGAAATTGTCGTATCTCCAGACCATTTAAGGCCAAAATCTTTCCCTTGCAATGAATTTCGCATAACGTAATCAATAACCTAACTAAAGAGAAAAGGAGACAAAAATCACCCTTGTCGAACACCAGAAGTATTGCTAAACCAATTGCTACAAGCCTTACCAACTCTCACACACGACTCAGTGTTATTATAGAGAGTTAACTAACTTGTCTGGTATATCATATGATTTCACAATCAACCACAGATTATGTCGATCAACAGAGTCGAAAGCCTTTTTGAAATCAATAAAGCTAGCAACCAAAGGTTTCTGAAACTCTAAACATTTCTCAAGAATCTGCCTAAGTGAAAATATCTGATCCACACATCCCCTACCACTTCTGAATCCACATTGCTCATCACGCAATTGACTGTCAACCAGATTCTTAATTCTATTAAACACAATCATGGAAAGAACTTTACCTGGAACAGAGATTCGGCTGATACCCCTGTAGTTATCACAAGAACTGCGATCACCTTTTTTGAAAATTGGGATAATAATAGCTCTGGTAAAATCTTTAGGAACCATGCCTTTATCATAAAAGATATTCAGAATTAAATAACTTCAGATTGTGTTATAGGGCCAACATTAAAGCCACCAATGCATCTATCATCATTGCAAACAATGGGAGTAGAACTAACTACATTGTTTAGAACATCACTGAAATGCTCAGCCCACCTAGCCATGACAGAATACTCCCCTTCTATAACCTTATCTTGTTTATCCTCCAATCCCTGTATACCTGTCCGTTTTTTACCACATAAAACATAAACTATCTGGTACAGCTCTCTGCTGTTGTGCTGCCTAACTGCTTCCTCAGCTTTGTCAGCCAAGCCATCAAGCCAAAGATTCTTATCAGTAGCTAACTGATCCTTTACACTTTTATTAAGCTCTCTGTAATCTTTTCTATTAGGACTAGTAGTGTCTTTTCCATTTAAGCTACTTTTAACTGTTAAGGACATTCCTACAGTTCCTTCTTTCTGAAATAAGCTCAAGTGCCTTATCACTCAAATAATTCTGCCTCCTATGGTCCTTTTTTCCTAAAAGAGTACTGTTAGTGTCCAAAAAAGCCTGTTTAAAATGATCCCATTCTTCCTCAACTTCCGTAGTAAGCAAACCATGACTGTCATAATGACTAAGTAACCTATCATGGTAAGCTTTAGCTATAACTGGGTCTTTCAGAGATTCAGTATTAACGGTAAAATTTTTAACTTTAGCACAACACTTTTTAAGTTTAAGTTGCAAGACACTTTTAACAAGGTAATGGTCAGATCCAATTTCAGCTCCCTTATATGCCCTGGTATTCCTACCAGAACTATCCCATTTGCTGTTAATTAACATATAATCAATTATATTATGCAGCCCATCAGGTGAAACCCATGTATACTTCTATATGTCGCGGTATTTGTAATAAGTGTTAGCTATTCTGAAACCATTGAGTTTACTTACCTGTAGGAAACGTTGCCCATTGCCATTGCAGCTACCAATACCAAAAGGGCCTATCATCCCTCCCCAAAGGTCAGAGTCAGTACCAACTTTGGCAATGAAGTCACCTAGAACAAGGGTAATATCTCATTTCTTGACAGAATTCAAAACATCCTGAAGTTGTCCGTAAAATCTATCCTTCTCATCCTCATCGGCATCCTCAATGGTGGCATAACAGCAGATAACATTCAAGTCTTTAATGCTTGTCTGAAATTTTGCTGTAAGAAACCTTTCATTAATGCAATCATATCCTAGAAGAGCATCACTAGCATGTCTGTTGAGCAGCAGACCCACGAGAGTCTTCACGAGAGTCTTCCACCAGTCTCTTAAAAGCTAATTTTTTGATAATTTGACGTATTTATTCTATAGGTCCTATACACTCATTGTTATTTTTATGCTTTACACTTGTTGAATCTTTTTATCCTGGTGTTTATACGCATTGCTTTACACTTTCTTGTTTTGTCTTTTCTATTTCAGCTACTTTTAACTTTGGTTGTGGTCTTTTTATTTACCCTTGTTTGGAGCAACATAGCCTATGTTGCTCTTGCGCCATGAAACCCCAACATAAAAGCTATCCAGTGACTCCCCTTCTTCTAACCTCCTCTGAGCCCTTGGGGGCCCATGTGTCCCTGATCATTTAGATCATTGTGTGCAAAATAGAAAATACCGCTCAGAGATAAAACAATCCATCCTTCATTTCAAACAAGAATCTAATGCAATTTCCAAATAACATTACTATATATTCCTTTCAGTTTCGAGGAAATACAGTACTTGTTGTAGTGAAAAGGATAACTTCAAAGATTCAAAAGGGTATCACCCCGATCGGTCTTGTTAAATAAATTTTGACAATAGTCAAGATAATTCACTCAGATGAATCACACAGTTTTAAGATTGTCTGCAAGATACAGGATAATACTGGTTGCATAATATTGCTTTATTTCATATAATAATACTTCGAGATACTTTGTAAAATTTTCTATTAATTATGTTTGTTTCAAAGCATTTTATGTCTGATTAGTATTAATTTCTCGTTAGTTCGTAAATTACTGTACTTTATTAAACATTATTTAACATTTTAAAAGTTCATTAAGTTGAAGTTTTAGATCTGCATTAGTACTTAAGAGTAAAATTTTATTTTTTGTAAAGTTAAAAATATATTGAATATGAAAATTATACATTTTGTATAGTTGTTCACAAAACTGGATAAAATATTATAATGTTCAATTTTCCATTTATTTGTGTGATCAAGATATTATTTTATACAAGTTATAAAAAGGTAAAGTATTCAAGTCTAATCTGTTCCGTTTTAGTGAAGTTAATAATTAATAACTCGGTGTTTTTATTACAAAATATGAATAGTTTATGACTGAAACCGATTATGGAAGTTATGGTAACCTTGATATACATTTTTATGCAACCTTTGTATGCTTTGTAAACCTTTGTTCGTGTGTAATACTATGGTAGATTTCTGATAGAATCATTGACTTTTGTTCAATTCTAGTAAATATTTGGTTGTAAATAGTATTATGATGTGTATAGTTCCTCAAATATATATTTTATATTTATTGAAGCAACATCAGCAAGTAAAAGACACACGTGGAGTAAATATAAAAGGGAAATTTTTATTTGAGTGAGTTTTAAGTTTTTCATTTCATGCCACAGTAAATTGCATACAATCGTTAATAAGCATAATATTTTTAGCAAATGATAATTGAATCATTCAATTTTTTTAATGTTTGCTATATTCGTTGTAGCGTAAACTGTTATTCTATAATTCGTAATCGATTAACAAATCGCTTTGCAGAACATTAAATTTGCCGAAACTATTTGCTAAAGAGCTCAAGTGTAAAAGCACCGTCGGATGTTTAATCCCGATAGCAAGTTCTTTTTATTGGGAAGGCTTTTCAGCAGCTATCGGAACTTTAGATTATTTTTCGTTGCTCGCTAGCCGATAGATTTCTTTTGTATAATATTACGGAAATCGGACACGATCATACTGGTGTGAGCAAATAGATGCTGAGCCGAAAAATCAATAAGGCTATAGAAAAGAGATCTGTAGGGGAAGGATTAATGCCAAGGAAGAATAACAGATTATTTCGCTTTACTTTATAAGTTGATAAGACCATATTTTTCGTAAATTTATTGAAATCATCGCCCGTTAATTTTCGCCTGTATAAGCAAACGTACGTTAACGTTACCCTGCAAATTTTATAAAGCGGTTACGGATCAAATTTAATGCTAGCATGATTTTACTTGACTGTTGTTTTGCCACCACCGATATACCCATGAAAGCAGCTTCTCTAACGATATCTCCGAACACTTACGACAACCATTCATCTTTATAACCATTTCCCTTGATGTTTTCAGCACTGCAGTTTGCGGTCTACGTTCACGGACCTGGAGATGTTCGGGATGTTGGTAGGATGTATTTGCCATGATCTCGACCACAGAGGCACAAACAACGCCTTTCAGGAAAAGTAAGTGTTTTTAATCTTCTTTTGCTCCCTTGTGGTACTGCACTTCATCTTAAAAAGAATTATGAAGCTCCTTCTTCATGCTGGTTGTGAGTTCTTCAAAGTAAGACGTTTTCGCTCGAGACTTAATCAGTAGAATATCAGAAAATGTAAAATGGAATGCCTTTGAGAAATCAGTCGAAATATCTGATTCATGATTCCACATTTCAGACGATTCTCAGTCTGATTGCAGATTAGTTTCTCCTTCGTCGTAACGTAAGGACATTGAAATCAGCAATGGAGGTGAATCTCTTAGGTTACTTTTTACCAAAGAACAGTTTTTCATTATCTTTTAAGTTTTCTCAGGTTAAAAGAAAATGTGATGTCGAGCAATGACACTGTTGAATGTTCCTAGCTCCCATTACACTTTTTAATACTGAGTATCTTGTTGAAAAATAAAGGTTTAGTAAGCTTCAATTACTTAATTTAATATTTTATCTCATTTTATCATATAAAACTTGTTTACATCTTATGAATAATTTTGGTTTTCTACTGAAATAGCAAAATGACCTGGGATCAAGCCCCAGAGAAGGCTTGATGCTTGTGTTCTATTTTTATATGGGACGGCTCAGTCGGCAGCGCGCCAGGCTCATAATCCGCAGTTCCCAGGTTAGAGTCCCAGCTAGGCCAGCGTTGAGATTTATCTCCACGAAACTCCCCACCCTGCCGACGGTCAGTAGGGGCCACCGATGGGCTTGGAAAGCCTGCCGTCCGTAGGATGTGACGCTAAAGCGTGGGCCCGCGTGTGGGACAGCCATACCCTGAACAAGTCAATGAACATGCTGGATGGCCTTGATGGGAGACTACCACCTGTCTCCCAAGACTGTCCAGTTGGTGTCCTGCCCCTAACCTTCTCTGAGCCCTCGGGGTAGTTGTGACCTGGCCATTTAGCACATTGTGTGCAAAAAACATTGTGTGCAAAAAACAGGTGAAACAACCTAACTGAAATAGCATGGGACTGCTTGTACAAGCATTTCAGGATTACTTTAATTTTGTTTTTCAACCCTGCTGAGGAGTGGTCAACTTTACAGCGTCCTGGTGCTGACCATTTATACCTACTAGACTGGACTTGTTTATGGATTTGAGCTTGATTATGGATCCTGGACTTGCTGCACTGGTAGGCCTCTGTTGAGGAGGAAACTGCCTCTGTGTTTTCTGTTTGCTTCTGGGTTGCCAGCCCTAAGTGAACAGAGGCATGGGATACCTTATTACAGCTGGTGGATAATCCTAATCAGAGGCCATCGCAGGTACCTGAACCTTACTTAGCTAGTTGGGCATCGTCAAGCCTAAACTGGAGTAATGTGTCTCAGGCAGGCCATATGGCTTTTGAAAAAGTCCACTTGAAAAGGTGGTGCCTGAAGTTCCTACCAGCATCGGTGACTTCAGCCTTTAGCGGAGGAGGAACAGGTCTTTGCCCCATGCCTGCGATCAGGGGGCTGTTTGATATTGTTAGCACTACTTATCACAATAAACATAGTTTCTTTAAAAATCCTACTAATCATTTTCTCTCTGCAGGAACGTGGGACGTGAGGACATTATATAGAGATTATTCTCTTGATGTCCTCACGCAGGAATTCCAGCGCTATAATCTAGAAATTCTAGGCTTGGAAGAGACCAGATGGAAAGGTAAAGGTGAGATATTTAAAAACAACTTTAAATTTCTCTTTACAGGGAGGGAGGATGGAAAGCATCACCAAGGCGTTGGTACTGACTCTGTCTTTTCGGGACGGATGATAGGCCCTTTTGGTATTGGTAGCTGCAATGGCAATGGGCAACGTCTCCTACAGGTAAGTAAACTCAATGGTTTCAGAATAGCTAACACTTGTTACCAACACCGCGACATACATAAGTACACATGGGTTTCACCTGATGGGCTGCATAAGAATATGATTAATTATATATTAATTAACAGCAAATGGGCTAGTTCTGTTAGGAATACTAGGTCATATACGGGAGCTGAATTTGGATCTGACCATCACCTTGTTAAAAGTGTCTTGCAACTTAAACTTAAAAAAACGTTGTGCTAAGGTTAAAAAATTTACATTTAATTCTGAAGCTATGAAAGAGCTAGTTATAACTAAAGCTTACTATGATAGGTTACTTAGTCATTATGACAGTCATGGTTTGCTTACTACTGAAGTTGAGGAAGAATGGGGACGTTTTAAACAGGCTTTTTTGGAAACTAATAGTACTCTTTCAGAAAAATAGGGACAGAGAGGGCAGAAGTATTTGAGTGATAAGGCACTTGAGCTTATTTCAGAAAGAAGGATCTGCAGGAATATCCTTAATCAGTACCCTACTAGTCCTAATAGAAAGGATTACAGAGAGCTTAATAAAAGTGTAAAGGATCAGTTAGCTACTGATAAGAATCTTTGGCTTGATGAATTGGCTGACAAAGCTGAGGAAGCAGTTAGGCAGCACAACAGCAGAGAGCTGTACCAGATAGTTTATGTTTTATGTGGTAAAAAACGGACAGGTTTACAGGGATTGAAGGATAAACAAGATAAGGTTATAGAAGGGGAGTATTCTGTCATGGCTAGGTGGACTGAGCATTTCAGTGATGTTCTAAACTATGTGGTTAGTTCTACTCCCATTGTTTGTAATGATGATAGATGCATTGGTGGCTTTAAATTTGGCCCTATAACACAATCTGAAATTATTTTGGCTATTTCTAAACTTAAACTTCATAAATCCCCAGGAGTAGATGAAATTACTATGGAAATGCTTAAAGCTGGGAATGTTTCGGTTACCACTTGGATGACTGAAATTTTGAATAACTTTTATGATAACGGCATGGTTCCTAAAGATTTTACCAGAGCTATTATTATCCCAATTTTCAAAAAAGGTGATCGCAGTTCTTGTGATAACTACAGGGGTATCAGCCTAATCTCTGTTCCAGGTAAAGTTCTTTCCATGATTGTGTTTAATAGAATTAAGAATCTGGTTGACAGTCAATTGCGTGATGAGCAATGTGGATTCAGAAGTGGTAGGGGATGTGTGGATCAGGTATTTTCACTTAGGCAGATTCTTGAGAAATATTTAGAGTTTCAGAAACCTTTGGTTGCTGTCTTTGTTGATTTTAAAAAGGTTTTCGACCCTGTTGATCGTCATAATTTGTGGTTGATTGTGAAATCATTTGGTATACCAGACAAGTTAGTTAACCTTATGAAAGCTCTTTAAAATAACACTGAGTCGTGTGTGAGAGTTGGTAAGGCTTGTAGCAATTGGTTTAGCATTACTTCTGGTGTTCGACAAGGGTGTATTTTGTCTCAATTCTCTGTAGTTTGGTTATTGATTACGTTATGCGAAATACATTGCATCGGGGAAGATTTTGGCCTTAAATGGTCTTAAGATACTAAAATTTCTCATTTAGATTATAATGATGATTTAGCCCTTTTGGCAAATGATGTTGATGAGATGAACTCTTTCATTCGAGCTGTTGATGAGACTGGTAGTAGAGTAGGTTTGGTTATAAACAGAGAGCAAACTAAAGTAATGAAAATTGGTCAGGCAGGTTGTGATTCAGTTAATCTGAATGGTTGCAGTCTTGAGAAGGTGTCACAGTTTAATTACCTTCGGAGCTATGTATAAGATTCTGGTGATATCCTGCATGAGATTAACAGACGAATAGGCATAGAATCAATGGAGATTGTGGAGAAATAGGCGTATACACCTAAAGACTAAAATTAGACTGTATAATAGTTTGGTTCTTTCTAGGGTTAGTTATGGTAGTGAAACTTGGACGATGTGTAAACAAGATAACAGGATACTAGATTCTTTTGATTCTAGATGCTTACGTAGTATCTTGGGTATTAGGTGGTTTAACTTTGTAACTAATGATGAGGTTAGGCAAAGGAGTCTGCAACCTCCTTTAAGCAGCATATTGTGCAGAGAGAGACTCCGCTGGTTTGGCCATGTTGCCCGTATGGCGTATATATAACCATCACCTATAGATTGGTGAATAGGGATTATGAACAGTTTGCCTAGAGGTCTCAGAAGGAGGGGGAGACCTAGGATGTGGTGGGCAGACAATGTCAAACAGGACCTTGTTAGAATTGGTGTGCTGTGGCCGGATGCAGCAGACGTAGCTGAGGACAGATATGCTTGGAGAATTAAACTGCACGGTCTGGTTGGACCTCCGTAGCCCATGGCTGCTTGAGGATAATGATGATGATGTATATACTGTATAATCTGGTGTAATGTTTATGAGAGTGTTACACCATATCAATCACTAATTGGACCATTCTTTATCTTTAATTGTATTCTACTACAGATTCCTTTTGTCATTCTTGTCTGATTTTTTAAGAGGTGATAGCTAGGCTTAAACTGGAAGGAGAGCTGTGTACCAATCCCTAGTGATGATGCACAGAACCGGCCAGGTCTAGCACCTAATGTCCGACCCCGCCTTCTCGTGGTGCAGGCCGTTAGTACCTTTCAAAAGAGATACTCTCTTTTGGAAGGGAACGGAAGGGGAGGGCTGCCAGTTCAGTATGGCCTGCTGATCTGGTCATCTACGGCCACTTTTTTCTTTTTTTTCAACCCTGCTGAGGAGTGGTCAACTTCACAGGGTCCTGGTGCTGACCATTTATACCTACTAGACTGGACTTGTTTATGGATTTGAGCTTGATTATGGATCCTGGACTTGCTGCACTGGTGGGCCTCTGTTGAGGGAGAGTCTGCCGCTGTGTTTTCTGTTTGCTTCTGGGTTGCCAGCTCTAAGTGAACAGAGGCATGGGATACCTTATATTAGCTGGTGGATAATCCTAATCTGAGGCCATCGCAGGTACCTGAATCTTACTTAGCTAGTTGGGCATCGTCAAGCCTAAACTGGAGTAATGCGTCTCAGGCAGGCCATATGGCTCTTGAAAAAGTCCACTTGAAAAGGTGGTGCCTGAAGTTCCTACCAGCATCGGTGACTTCAGCCTTTAGCGGAGGAGGAACGGGTCTTTGCCCCATGCCTGCGATCAGGGGGCTATTTGATATTGTTGGCCCTACCAATCTCAATAAACCTAATTTGTTTAAAAATCCTACTAATCATTTTCTCTCTGCAGGAACGTGGAACGTGAGGACATTACATAGAGATTATTCTCTTGATGTCCTCATGCAGGAATTCCAGCGCTATAACCTAGATATTCTAGGCTTGCAAGAGACCAGATGGACAGGTAAAGGTGAGATACTTAAAAATAACTTTAAATTTCTCTTTACAGGGAGGGAGGAAGGAAAGCATCACCAAGGCGTGGGTCTGCTGCTCAGCAGACATGCTAGTGATGCTCTTCCAGGATATGAGTGCATTAATGACAGGTTTCTTACAGCAAAATTTCAGACAAGCATTAAAAACTTGAATGTTATCTGCTGTTATGCCCCCACTGAGGATGCTGATGAGGATGAGAAGGATAGGTTGTATGAACAACTTCAGGATAATTTGAATTCTGTCAAGAATGGAGATATTACCCTTGTTCTTGGTGACTTCAATGCCAAAGTTGGTACTGACTCTGATCTTTGGGGAGGGGTGATAGGCCCTTTTGGTATTGGTAGCTGCAATGGCAATGGGCAACGTCTCCTACAGGTAAGTAAACTCAATGGTTTCAGAATAACTAACACATATTACAAACACCGCGACATACATAAATACACATGGGTTTCACCTGATGGGCTGCATAGGAATATGATTGATTATATATTAATTAATAACAAATGGGCTAGTTCTGTTAGAAATACCAGGGCATATAGGGGAGCTGAAATTGGATCTGACCATTACCTTGTTAAAAGTGTCTTGCAACTTAAACTTAAAAAGTGTTGTGCTAGAGTTAAAAAATTTACCTTTAATACTGAAGCTCTGAATGACCCAGTTATAGCTAAAGCTTACCATGATAGGTTACTTAGTCATTATGACGGTCATGGTTTGCTTAATACTGAGGTTGAGGAAGAATGGGGCCATTTTAAACAGGCTTTTTTGGAAACTAACAGTACTCTTTTAGGAAAAAAGGAGCAGAGGAGGCAGAATTATTTAAGTGATAAGGCAATTGAGCTTATTTCAGAAAGAAGGAACTGCAGGAATGTCCTTAATCAGTACCCTACTAGTCCTAATAGAAAAGATTACAGAGAGCTTAATAAACGTGTAAAGGATCAGTTAGCTACTGATAAAAATCTTTGGCTTGATAGCTTGGCTGACAAAGCTGAGGAAGCAGTTAGGCAGCACAACAGCAGAGAGCTGTACCAGATAGTTAATGTTTTATGTGGTAGAAAACGGACAGTCATACAGGGATTGAAGGATAAACAAGGTAAGGTTATAGAAGGTGAGGATTCCCTCATGGCTAGGTGGGCTGAGCATTTCAGTGATGTTCTAAACAATGTGGTTAGTTCTACTCCCATTGTTTGTAATGATGATAGATGCATTGGCAGCTTTAATGTTGGCCCTATAACACAATCTGAAGTTAGTTTGGCTGTCTCTAAACTGAAACTTCATAAATCCCCAGGGGTAGATGAAATTACTACAGAAATGCTCAGAGCTGGGAATGTTTCGGTTACCACTTGGATGACTGAAATTTTGAATAACTTTTATGATAAAGGCATGGTTCCTAAAGATTTTACCAGAGCTATTATTATCCCTATTTTCAAAAAGGTGATCGCAGTTCTTGTGATAACTATAGGGGTATCAGCCTACTCTCTGTTCCAGGTAAAGTTCTTTCCATGATTGTGCTTAATACAATTAAGAATCTGGTTGACAGGCAATTGCGTGATGAGCAATGTGGATTCAGAAGTGGTAGGGGATGTGTAGATCAGATATCTTCACTTAGGCAGATTCTTGAGAAATGTTTAGAGTTTCAGAAACATTTGGTTGCTAGCTTTGTTGATTTCAAAAAGGCTTTCGACTCTGTTGATCATCATAATTTGTGGTTGATTGTGAGATCATATGGTATACCAGACAAGTTAGTTAACATAATGAAAGCTCTCTATGATAACACTGAGTCATGTGTGAGAGTTGATAAGTCTTGTAGCAATTGGTTTACCATTACGTCTGGTGTTCGACAAGGGTGCATTTTGTCTCCTTTTCTCTTTAGTTTGGTTGTTGATTATGTTATGCGAAATTCACTTCGAGGGAAAGATTTTGGCCTTAAATGGGCTGGAGATATGAAAATGTCTGATTTAGATTATGCTGATGATTTAGCCCTTTTGGCAAACGATGTTGATGAGATGAACTCTTTCATTCGAGCTGTTGATGAGACTGGTAGTAGAGTAGGTTTGGTTATAAACAGAGAGAAAACTAAAGTGATGAAAATTGGTCAGGCAGGTTGTGATTCAGTTAATCTGAATGGTTGCAGTCTTGAGCAGGTGTCACAGTTTAATTATCTTGGGCGCTATGTAACTGATACTGGTGATGTGCGGCATGAGATTAACAGACGAATAGGTATTGCTGCCGGGACTTTTAAGAATCTATGGAGATTGTGGAGAAATAGGCGTATACACCTAAAGACTAAAATTAGACTGTATAATAGTTTGATTCTTTCTAGGGTTAGTTATGGTAGTGAAACTTGGACGCTGTGTAAACAAGATAACAGGAAACTAGATGCTTTTGATTCTAGATGCTTACGCAGTATCTTGGGTATTAGGTGGTTTAACTTTGTAACTAATGATGAGGTTAGGCAAAGGAGTCTGCAACCTCCTTTAAGCAGCATATTGTGCAGAGAGAGACTCCGCTGGTTTGGCCATGTTGCCCGTATGGATAATTATAGATTGGCGAATAGGGTTATGAACAGTGTGCCTAGAGGCCTCAGAAGGAGGGGGAGACCTAGGATGCGGTGGGCAGACAATGTCAAACAGGACCTTGTTAGAAGTGGTTTTGCAGTGGCCGGATGCAGCAGATGTAGCTCAGGACAGATATGCTTGGAGAATTAAACTGCGTGGTCTGGTTGGACCTCCGTAGCCCATGGCTGCTTGAGGATGATGATGATGATGATTGCATTTCTAATGGTGAAGCGCCCATACAGGGGAAGGGGCAGGGCAGGGGAGTTCTCCGCCATATCAATCCCCATCTAGTTGAAGGTAGTAACTCTTGTTGTTCAGTTATCGATCAGCAAGCTGCAAACAAGGATAAGCTTAAATTTTCATTTAAGGTGGCGCTGTCTCTTTGATGGAATAAATTTATTTGAAAAACGGTGATTTAAATTTTCTAAAATTTAAATTTTTTTGTTATTGTGGTTTATCTAACTAATTCTGTTTTGTTTGTTATTTGTAAGGAATACAAATGTAAATATACACTATATACAGCCCTCGAAATTCGACGGTCGAAATGGCGAGCATAGGAGAATGGGGAAAAGAATTTTGTTTCAGGTTTTCGAATATCGGCAGGATAACGAATTCGAAATGTCGGTAGGACAATTTGCCGCATGACAATGATGTTTGATGACAATAGGACAATTTGTCGCACTTGATGTTTTAATGCGACAGATTTTATGTTGAAATTTAATGAACTTTTATATTTTAATAACGAAAAATTTCATGTTTTAAATTTAGGTCCCTTGATAGAATTCCAAGTTGAAATTCAATGGAATTCCCCCACACACTCCTAATGAAGGGGGGGGGGGAAATTAAAGTACTTTTAAACTAGAACTCATGTTCTTTCATTAGTAGAGACTAAATTTTTGATTCAACACGAGGTAGCAAGGAGACAGGACACGTGTATGAAATTGCAAGCTACACTATATCAAAAATATATATTGGCTATGAAAAAGAAACCTTGGAATAAAAATATTACACCGTTTTTATTTCTCTCTCTTTGCCAGAAAAAGATTCTCGTTAAATCTGTCGAGGATTTTTTCCTTGTTTTCTCTTCCTGTTATATTAGAAAATACTTTTACCAATTCTTTCTATTTCTTTGAAAGTTCATTCTCCTCTTTCCATTTTATCTTGATGAAAAATTTATGTGAGACATGCTTTCTGTTTGAAGTGATTCTTGTAGTCAACGTAACAGCTGCATCATAACTTCTCAAGATTGATGCTTTCACTCAGGGGATGGATAATAACTGACTAGTGCTTCATCAAATTCTGAATGCATTCCTCTTCTTCAAGCATCAACGCTTATAGTATATAACATATTTCAGGTAAAAAAGATGGAATTTCAAAATGACACAAAAACAATGTTTTAGTAGTAGTAAAGTGTCAATCCGTGGGAAACATTTATCGGCTAAGTGGCCATAAAGAATCTCAGGGCAAAAAATGTTTGTTTTCTGAACCTTTCGGACTGGCTTTCGCCTTTTTTTCGCTGTGAGCGGCACTTTTTTTTTCAACTTAAAAATAATGAAGAACAATACTCCTAAATTGTTTCAAAAATCCTGAAATCCTCAGTTCTTAAACTGAGGTCTATGGATCCTTGAAATGCAAGTACTGAAAGAATTCGACCCCGAAGGGTCGAATAATTATGTTAATTTTATTTTTTCTCTGTGGTTCTTACAATGATATTCGCAGTGATTATTGTAGACAATGTAAGTCAGAACACACACACACAGAAGAAAAGTATAAAACGATTTGTAAAATGACACAGAAGAAACGCTAAAAGAAAAGTACAGAAAAACAAAATATGCTTAACCAAGTGTTCATATTGAACCTAATTGTTATTAAAATAGTAAAATGAATCTGTGTCTGGCAACAAGTTACTTTTCAATATACAAGAATCAGATAATAAAAGAAAAATTATGTAAGAGAACAATGCTGAAATAAGCCGCTCTAAAATAAGACGAAGGTCTCATATTATTGCATCATCATCATCATCAAGCAGCCATGGGCTACGGAGGTTCAACCAGACGGTGCAATTTAGTTCTCCAAGCAAGTCTATACTGGGCTACATCTACTGCATCTGGCCACTGCACACCAATTCTAACAAGGTCCTGTTTGACATTGTCTGTCCACCGCATCCTAGGTCTTCCCTTCTTTCTGAGGCCTTTAGGCACACTGTTCATAACCCTATTCGCCAATATATAATTATTCATACGGGCAACATGGCCAAATCAACGGAGTCTCGCTGCACAATATGCTGCTTAAAGGAGGTTGCAAACTCCTTTGCCTAACCTCATCATTTGTTACAAAGTTGAACCACCTAATTCCCAAGATACTGCGTAAGCATCTGGAATCAAAAACATCAAATTTCCTGTTATCTTGTTTACAAAGTGTCCAAGTTTCACTACCATAAATAACCCTAGAAAGAGCCAAACTATTATACAGTCTAATTTTAGTCTTTAGGTGTATACGCCTATTTCTCCACCCCCTCCATAGATTCATAAAAGTCCCAGCAGCAATCCCTATTCGTCTGGTATTGCATCATAATTATAAAAAAAGACTAAGCGTATCAATAATTAAAACCGTGTTCTTGTCAAACTTTTGATAAATGATAATGAAACCTCGTATATTCAAAATAGCAAGAGAAAGAGAAAATAAAAAAAAAAACAAATTTAATTGAAGCTTTTAGAGGCAGCTAAATTATATTGATTTACTCCGCCCTGTTTCCGAGTAGAAAAGCTTCAGAAAACAAAGCTTCAGAAATGCTGACATAAGACGCGAGCTCATGGTTTATGAAAACATAGAGTTGATATCTCTTACCTACTTTTGTTTTTAGTTATGCCCATAAAGAGAAATGTACAGTCATAAATATTGAAGCAATCGCTTCGAATTCCTTTATAGCAGTTTATGATGATAATTTATGGTCTGAATTTTTCTCGTGTGCTTCCGACTATCAGGAGAAAGTCAATTTCGAAGCGTTGCAACTTGGAAATTTATTTTTTTATGGATAAGGTAATGGCTGCGTATAAAAACCTACGGTACTTCAGTTTCCTCTTAATTTACTTTTTCCTAAAATGTTTGCTCAATATAAAAGAAGTGTAGATGAAACATCTAACTAGAGCGCAACTCCTAAGAAATATTTTCAAATGTAAAGAAACTGAAAAAAACTTAAATATCCAAACTACTATTTTTAAAGTAACCATTTGAAAAATAAGTAGCACTACTGCTGTTTTAACAAACTTTTGATGTAACTTCTCAGGATGGTCAAATATTCGGATTACATAACGCTTTAAATTTGGAAGTAATATAACTGAACTACCGAAAATTATGTTCGTGAAAAATTTAATTTAGATCTTTAACTTTTTCGCAGCAGCATTTTCTCACAAAAAGCCTTTTTTTTAGGAGCTACTAAATTCCAAATTTAGCTTATCTATTAACTGAAGATTGTAGGAGACATTTTGGCCACACAGAGTAAATGGATTGTAACGGAATTGGGAAACGCTTTGCTGATTGTAAGCCATTGATGAGTTTTCAAATGCTAATTTAAATGAAGCATGTCGTGTAATCGTTCATTCTAATGCAAGGTGCGAGTCTGAATTACAGCGACATTCTGTAATTGCATGGCAATAGCGAAGAGGATAATGCATCCCGCTGTCCCATTGGGAAAGTAATCCACGTTATTAGCTTTAGATCAAAGGCAATAGCTTATGAATAGTTTATCATGAAGGGAGAATTCTGATCATAGCAACCTACGATGCAATAGCTTTGTAGGAAATTTACTTAGCTGCATTTTGATAACAACAGTGGATGCCATCCTTATTCTATAAATAATGAGATGCAATGAGCATTTTCAGCATCGAATTAAAATTTTAAGGCAAAGTTGGAAATACGTTTAGGCTTTAATGATTGGTTAATACTCTACGAATCTCTGTCTTCTCTTTAGAATTCGAGAGTGAATTAATTAAGCTGAAATACTTCTTTAAAATAACATTTTGCATGCATAAGTGTAAAACGAAAAACTACAAAGCCAACAAATATTTGTTTGTCCTATGGTGATCCCTATTTCATAAATGCGATGTTTCATATTAAAAACGTGTAAAGGTATAGGAGTTGGGGATTGTTTTACCTCTGAGCAACACTTTTTTGCACACCACAGTCTAAATTGCCAGGTCATAAGTATTCCGATGGCTTCGAGAATGTTGTGGGAAGAAGAGTCATTAGACAGCTGTTAGGAAACTAAGTATCCTTCCATCAAGGTCATTCAGTATGTTATTTAACGTGCATAGGGATTGGCGGTCCCATTCACACAGCCACGTCTTTACGTCTCTAAGATGGGGGGACCTTGGATTACGAAGAATCGCACGTTTCCAAACCCATTGGTATTCCATTTCTGACCAAGGGCAGGGTGTGATTTTGCGCAGATAAATCTTCACCTAGGCCAGGTGGGATTCGAATCTGAGAACTGCAGATTACGAGCCTAGCGTTCCACCGACTAAGCCGCCCCTCCCCCCAAGGTATAGGAAAAAGAAGAAATGGAAACGATTGCAAACGCTGGAAGAGAGCGGATCAAAGCTTCTCTTGTTCAAATCCTATGTGCAGCATTGGAACAACTTAATTCTGCCATGCATATCAGCTTCCTATTTAATTTTTATTTAGGAAAAACTGATTAGTGTGTGTCTACTGTCAACGAGGTAAGTTTGTTTATATGCACAAGTATAAATATCATTTCGTAAAATACTTCTATAAATATTATTGACCCATATACCAATTGTCCTTCCATTCTATAAAACGAAGCTAGTTAGCTGGGATAGTTTATCACTTCTCCGCTCCTATCAGACAGTATAATCTTAGGTACCAAAATTGCCTGGTTTCTAATAATTTCGAGGAGATGATCAGCAAAGTAAACTAAAGTTTTGGATTTTGACTTCGCAAGTTCCAGGAGGAAGCAAAAACGTTTGGATCGTGCATGCAAAAGCAGTAAAATCGCAAATACAAGCATATACGAAGATCACATAGTTTATTATCATGAATGTGAAAACTGTCGGAGAGTATAATTTAAAAAAAAAAGTGACTTTTATTTCATTGAATTGTCTGTTCGTTAGAGAGAAGAAAAATATGACAACAGATAAAGCAAACGCTTTTATAAAGAGTAATCATTTTTTGTGAAGATGCTTCTATTGGTCTAATAGAGGATTTACTTTCTAGTCAATGAACCCTTCCACAGCAATCGCCATCTTTTTCCAAAGCTACTTGAAATGATTAATGCTGCCTCAGTCGTTGACTTCTGAGGCGACGGTTTTAATGCTGCTTGTCTCGGAGCGTTTCCGCCGATTGCCAACAGAAAGAGCAGATGTACGTGACCTGTGTTCCTCATCTTCGGGTAAATTTACATAATGGGATCGTAGGACGAAGCGAGACAGGTGATGAGAGGCTCGAGCGATCATGGTTGCCAATTGCACGTAATGAGATTGGTGTCCCTTGCGCCGCAGATGTAGTAACGAGGAACATCAGAAGCTCGTTAGGAAAGGATCAGAGGCGGACGCCTTGTGATCTTGGCGGTTCCCGTTGCTTCCACTAACTGACGACAATTCATTCCCACCGAAGCGAGTTTCTAATTAGGAAACGAAATGCCCTCGAGGAATTCCAAGAAAGTAATTTCGTTTTAGAATTTGGGTAACCGAGCGAAATAAAAAGAAATATTTAAGAATTTTCCGGCGTTTTTTTTTGAGTGCAAATAAAGTAAAAAGAGAAAATTGTACCATGATTTCAAGCACCTGTGAACAGTTGAAAGTGGAAGCTTTGAAACAGTTCTTCCAATTTAAAATGTTCATTCGATCTTTTCATGGTTAGACTTTAGCTTAAAGAAGAGAAAGAAAAATATTTTCAAGGATTTTTTAGTCTTTATTGAGAACTGAAGGGGAAAAAGTCCATACTAACGCTATTAATTCTGCAAATAGTAACATTTCTATCATTTCTATTTCGGGTGTTTATTTAACCATCAATTAATTCACTAAAAGGAAACGAAAACATTGCATTTAATAAGAAGCCCGAAGTGCTCTAAAACTGTTCTTAGATCACTGATTTATATTTACATTAAGCCTACATTCTTCTATCCAATAAAAATGTGTTTGGGACTCACTCGGAAGAGCCCATCATCTAGACAGCTTCATCCATTCATCACTTAGAGAGTTTTATTCATCCATCATTCAGAGAGCTTCATCTCATTCTCTCTGAAACTTTACAAATTTCAGAGCTCTTCAACTTCTAAGGTTCTATCTACATATCTGCAAATGTCAGAGATTCTTCTTCTACAAACTGTTAATATTTATTTAACCGGATTTTACCATTTACAAATGATGCCACCTGTGGCCAAACACTGTTGTTTTCTGAGTGTACATCAAAATTTCCATCAATTTTATGCTACGCGTGAGAAAAAAAAAATCTCAACTCTGATCGTCTTTCATCGAGGAAATTAAGTTTAAATAATTGGTTTTTAAATGTCGTTACGGTCGCTTCGAGCTGCAGCAAAAGAGTCATTTTCAAATATTGGTACGTAACAATACGCATCGTAAATAAATAAAAATAAATACCCCCTCAAGCAGCTGCTTGCCACAGAGGACTGACAGGAGCCTGTCAGTTTATATGCCACAGTAGAAGATCTGAGAGGATGGCAGGACCTCAGCAGAAAAACGACACATACATCCATGCCTTACCCGGGGCTCGAACCCAGGTCCCGTAGATCAGTAGCCAAGCGCGCTAACCACTCGGCCACGACAATAATTTAATTTCTAAGATTATATGATAAATCCTCGGTTGTTAATCTTCTGAGATGAAATGAATCAATAATAACTGTCAATATCAGCTGTGAGGAATTTTTGTAAATATGAAATAATTTCTCATCGGTTTCTGGAAAAGGATCCAGAACGTTCTTTACAGCAGACTAGAGAAACATGATCTGTCGCGATTTCGTTGGTTACTTGTAATGAGCAAAGACGAATCTAATTAAATAAAAATAAATAAATACCCCCTCAAGCAGCTGCTTGCCACAGAGGTCTGACAGGAGCCTGTCAGTTTATATGCACAGTAGAAGATCTGAGAGGATGGCAGGACCTCAGCAGAAAACAACACGAATATCCATGCCTTACACGGGGCTCGAACCCAGGTCCCGTAGATCAGTAGCCAAGCGCGCTAAAGTACAATAATTTAATTTCGAAGATTATATGATAAATCCTCGGTTGTTAATCTTCTGAAGATGCAAATGAATCAATAAAAACTGTCAATATCAGCTGTGATGAATTTTTGTAAATATGAAATAATTTCTCATCGGTTTCTGGAAAAGGATCCAGAACGTTATTTACAGCAGACTAGAGAAATATGATCTGTCGCGATTTCGTTGGTTACCTGTAATGAGCAAAGACGAATCTAATTAAAGTAATTTTTCAAACTTTGTTTGTTCTCAAAGTTACAAATTTTAGAATTCATAATTTTATCTGATCAAATTTCGTTTAATTTTAGCAGGCTTTTGACAGAGTGTGATTGAAGATCTTGTTCTATTTGAGAACTAATGATGTTTATAAATAAAGATTTAAGTGTCCTCAGGGATAAACATTTTAATAAAATCGATTATCCTAGAATTTTAATTAGTATACCTTCTCATATGATGTCGACGCTTTTCGCTTTTTCTACCTAGCTATCCCCCCCCCCCCCACTCGCGGGAATAACCCTCTTAGCTAACCCTAAAGTATACAGAGTTTTTTCGGATCGCTACGTGCGGTGGCACGTTCTATTTACAATCACTAAGCTGAGAGGCTGAGTACCCGCGTTGGAGAGATGCTCGGAGTGAAGAGCAATTCTATTTTCATGAAGATGTAGTCTCAGGTCACACTACAGCCAACTCTTCAATTTTAAATACTCCAGCATATTTCTTGTGATTACTTGAATTGTATGCTTTATCCATATGTCGGTATTAGGCACCAGAACCATAATAGGAACCATCGAGATTTTGATTGGATTTAGTGATCGTTAAGGTTTACCAACCTGCTGTTGTATTGAAAGACATCGAAGAACTGCGGGGACCAGAGGAAAAGGTAAAACAACCCAAATCAGCGAAGAGAATCTCTAGTGTTGTCTCTTTGCTGATATTGGTAATAAAACCACTTAGGTTATGGAATTAAAGTGAGGCTGCAGCAATCCCGTCTCATTTCTGCATTCTAAAAGTCTACATTCTATTCACTTTCTGCCACTGGAATGGGTTATCCGTTGAAACAATTCCAAAGATCATCCTAAGCATTCTGTCTTAGACTTCTTTATTATTCTGAAACATATTGAAAATATCCTCCTACAGCGTTGTTGTCTTAACACTCATTCCCATTATTCTTTTCTTCCTTTCAGAAGCGGCTCAGCTCTTGCGCTTCTCTATGGAAACACGGCAACGATGGAACAACATCACTTCAACCACGCCGTCACCATCCTCACTAGCAAGGTAATAAATTAAGGAGACTTAATTCCGTTCTTGCAGGTTTATCACGATGCACGAAAACCTTAAATGCATGTACACGGTGTTACGATGTGTCTATTTAAAATGCAACAATTAAGCAGAAGACAGACGTTTAAAACGGTTTAATGAAGCTTTATTAACCATTTGCATAATCATCACGAGCTGTCCTTTGGGAGCCATTGTTCAGCGTTTTCTTTGCATCAGCTGCTCTCTCCTGAAAACCGTTACGAAACAAAAAGAGTAACTTAAAATACGCGACAAAATATCTAGGGGAAAAAACTTGAGATGGATATGAAAGCAGTGATAAATCATAAGGTGGTTTGGCGAATATGGCTTAAAAACTACAGCCTAACTTATTGTTTTCTATTTTTTGTCGTCTTTATATTGATGGTGAAGGCTACATTTTTAAAGTTTTGCAGTTTTTAAACGATAATGAAGTGTGAACTTAAGTGTCTTAGCCCATTTAAATTAAAAAGAGAGGTTTTCCTAAAACCACTTTCACCATTGTAAGAAAGATAAAAGCTGACCTTAAAAATCTTTTTGCACTTTATAAAATATAATTAATAAAATATAAATTATACAGTAATATAGGAAAAAATATTATTTTGTATTATCATAGTTATGCAAAGTTGTAAATTTTATTAAATTTTTATTCATTTTCCAGTATTAAAGTTGAATATTAGATAGATCCTATATTGTCTTGACACGTATTACTGGAGTGACCTTATTACGTCGCAGGAAAATCTTACATTCTCTAGTCCAGGGGTTCTCAATGTGGGGTAGAGGTAAATATTTTTGGTGTACGCCGTGAGAGTTCAAAAGTCGCTAAGTTGGCAACACTGCTGTGCAAAAATGTAATTTTTTGTGTTTATCGATATAGGTAATTTATGAATACAATTTTTTTTATTCCTATTGTTATACTATAACTATAGTTTTATCTATCTATACAAGAGGTACGCCAGTTACATCACATTTCCAGGGAGTACGTGAAGCATAAAAGGTTGAGAACTACTGCTCTAGTCCATACATATTTAAATCCATTTTCACGTTGAAACCTCTTAATTATGTATGGACTAGAGAATGTAATAATTTTCTGCGACGTAATGATGCCATTTCAGTAATGTGTCAAGATAATACAAGATCTAGCTAATATTCAACTTTAATACTGGACAATGAATAAAACTTGTATAAAATTTAGAACCTTGCATAACTCTGATAATGTAAAATAACATCATTTCTATATTACAGTTAAACATAATTAATAATAAAATTTTTATAAAAATTTTTTATATATTTAGAAACTTTGTGCATAAAACCTCAAATTATTGTATTCACAGAAATTTGGATATATTCATATGAAGTATATCAATACAATATAAATGGTTTCAAATGTTTTTCATGCTGTAGGGATAACTATAGAGATGGAGGTATATTAATTTATGTTCAATGTGATATAACTGCTATACAACAGAGCATTCAAATGAATACTGCATATACTGTTATATTGCATTTTATATTAAATAACGCTCACTATTCACTATTAGCTATATATAGATCACCATAAGAAAATATTTAATGTTATAATACAGTGGCCCGATTTGTATTTATCTTCTCAAACGGATTATTATATCCTTAGAAGATTAGTATGGTTGTTTCGATAATTTATTAATTCATAATAGAAATGGATGCAAGTATTTCTTTTATCATTAAGTTTTAGGAAGGACGTAGAAGAGCAAAGTACGCCGGTGACCATTCTACTCTGTCTGGTTTCTCAATTCAAATCTGATATTAGAATGTCTTTATTCAAACCCTTAGCTACCTTTTGGGTGTTTAAAACTTTCTCATTTAATAAACAGTGCAGCCATTCTAAAGTTTGATCTGGTAGTAGTGAAACTTGATTAAAAAGGAAACTTGATGGTTTTGATTATGCCTCATCTTGAGGATTAAGTGGTTTTGTTATGAGAATTATTGTTGAGGTTAAGTAAAGGAGTCATCGATCTCTTTTTAAGCACCATCTTAAGATGTAGAGAATTTGTTGTCGATTGCGTAAGTATGGCTCTTTTGCTCGCATGCAGAACTGCACAGATTAAAGAAACAGTAATGCACATTGTTTCCAAAGACTTTGGGAAAATGATACACCTAAAATATAGTGGGTGGGAATTTGGCAAACAGGATCTTATAATTGCAAAATGCTGAAGCTCTTGCTCAGGATAGATGCATTTGGAGGAAGGAAGGCTGGATCATCAGAGCAATGTAGAAAGTTATCTTTCCATCACGGAAACTTTCGTTCTCAAGAAAATTTCTACAACCATCGAACAAGGCAGCCAAAGTAGATCTTCCTGATTGGTGAGAGTTTTCAACCCAACAGAGTAAGTTCTGAAGTTTTCCATAATCTTGAGACGTCCATACAGTACTGTGCGAATTAGTTGGGACAAGCATCATGAAGCTGCATAAGGGGACACGGTCCGTGGACATGTCCCGTAAAGGACATTGTGAAAGAAAAAGAAAAACCACCCTTAAAGATGATAGTCTAATTCGAAGAATTAGTATCATAGACCCGAAGAAGACCAGTGGAGACATCAAAAGGGAAATTCCGTTTCATGGGGTTAATACAGATGCTTCCACCTTACGTCGTCGCCTTCTGGAGTGTGACCGCCGATCTCGACGCCCCTCCAAAAAGCATCTTTTGACACCCACTATGAAGGAAAAAAGGCTATCCTGGGCAAAGAAACATCGAGACTGGACTGTGGAGAATTGGGAAAAGTGATATTTTCCGGTGAAACCCACTTTGAGGTGCAGGCTACAGGTCAAATTTCGTCCGCCGCTCGCCTGGAGAACCTCTTCGATCCGACCACATCCAGCAATCCCCCAAACACCCACCCAAGCTCATGTTTTGAGGATGTTTCACAGATTCCGGGTCACAGATGCTTCACCCCATTGAAGAAATGATGGACAGCAAAAAGTACATAGGCTTTCTGGAGCCGAAAATGGTCCGAACACTGCAGAAGCTGTTTCCTAATGGCGATGGGGTATTTCAACAGGATCTGGCTTCGTGCCATAATTCTAAACTTGCTAAGAGCTTCTTTACCCAGCAACATTTGAAGGTATTGAGTGGCCAGGAAATTCACCCGATCTAAACCCCATTGAAAATTTGTGGGCCATTATTAAAGCGCACATATCTAAGATGGATTGCACGACGAAAACCAAAATGATAGAAAGTGCCATGAAAGTGTGGTACCACGACCCTGAAGTGAAGGAGATGTGTGGAAAGCTAGTGGCATCAATGGTTGAGAGAATGGAAGAAGTATTTAAAGCTAACTACACTATTAAACAAATAAATATTTTAGCTGTGTCTTTGTTACTGCATTTTCCTATTGTCCCAAATAATTTGCACAGTACTGTAGTTCAAGAGATTTTTGCCCATGTTCCAGGGTTGTCACGGTTTTTTAGTGGAAACACAGTTTACTACTTTGCATTGAGTATATCTTGCATTAAAGGTTTTGATTTGTATTTTCCTGGGAAACATACCCCCCTCCACGGAGAAACAAGAAGAAAACTGAGACGAAAAGAAAGAGAAATAGCGTTAAGGTGAAGGGCAGTGATGGAATCATTCCAGGGTTTGGGAATACATTCTCAAGTTTCGCCCTCTGTAATTAAGATACTGTAGTTTTTCTTAGAATTTCTCAATCTTTTTTTCATGTTCTTTTATTTTGAATAATTTCACTCAGCATCACTCCATCCATTTTTATTTGCAGCAGGCTTAATAAAAAATCCTTACAACCTCAACTTACATAGATTTTGACAATTCTCCTTCGGCATCTAATATTTAGGAAATTTGCCGGTGCATCCAGCCATGGGATCTCACAAAATAGATGGCTATGCAAACCAAGATGTCTTTTGTAGGTTTTTAACTAAAAAAATATGTATTTGGAGAACTAAATTGAACATCCTGTTTACTTGACTGCTTAAGTATACGCAGGGTCGTCAGAAAAATCCTCTCAAATTTTAAATGACAATAAGTATTGCTGTTTTGCAATGAAGTAAATTAATTTGGTGTCATAATTGTGAGTTTATATTTGATTAGTACAATCCTTAGCCACGCAACAATTGCGAGTTTGTTACTGGTTAGTGCTATCTGTAGCCAAACTTCTGTAAGTAACACTGTAAATAGCAATACAGTGAGCAGCGTGTGTTTTGTGGGAAAATGTTTTATTTAATTAAACATTTTCCCACAAAATTTATTAGTTAAAAGTAACATTTGACTGCAGAGAAAATTAAAACAGATCAACAATCGAGAGGCTTTAAGTAGTGGTATATTTTGAACAGATTGGGGCGCTTTTGGCAGAAAGAAGTCAGATATTTGAAAACACTGCACGTATACAGGAAATGTTGACTCGTAGCCCTAGCAAATCTTTCAAGCGGTTGTCCAAACACATGGGCGTTAACCAAACGTCCCTTTTTACCATTGGTCGAAAAAAGGAATGTTTGCTAGAAAAATTGAGATTAACAATCCCTGAACGATGGGGAATTTTTTATTCCTTCTTTTGAGTTAATTTTGGAAGATTTTATGACAAGAATAAAAGTTGTAACTTGTTGCATGTATAATGTTTCAGCTTCGAATAACGGTATGCTTATTAAACCGAATGGTAAAAAAATCCTTTCCTTGCTGGATCACGAAAACGATTAGATATTGAATTTAAAAATTGTAAACTTAATGAAATAGTTTTGTGAAAATTATACTTCAATTACATACACTACAGAAACATACAATTACAATACCCTACAGAAACTTTCGAATGTGAAAGGTAAACTCTTTTGATTTATTAAGATAAATCATAAGATTCACTTTATCAATAGACTGCAGTATATGGTAAACGAGGTTTGATCATTTTTTGTCATCCTGAAGTATTTACTACTAGAAATCAATAGTTGCATTCGGCATCTCTTGATTTATAGTGGCCTATAACTCCGACCCCTAGTTGACCTTGAAAATAACACCAGATTCGAAAATTTATCTTATTTACGAGTTCTACTGCTTGAAATATCTCTATTCACCACTATTTAGCTCTCCAGCATCCGTATATCGAAATTTGACATCGAAGAACTAATTACGTTCAAATTTTGGCAACATTTTTGAGATCTACTACTCAGAGTATCCCCAGCCACCAATCTTTAGCCCTCTAACACTGATAGATATATATTGGACCTCGAAGGACCGACCGCGTCCTGGGGCGGGGGTGGCTCAGTCGGTAGCGCAACAGGCTCGCAATCTGCAATTCCCAGGTTCGAGTCCCAGCTGGGTCAGCGTTGAGATTTATCTCCGCAAAATTCCCCGCCCTTCCCACGATCAGTAGAGGACACCGATGGGCTTGGAAAGGTCGCCGTCCGTCGGATGGGCCATGGCTTAACGTCCCATCCGACAGACGGCGACCTTTCCAAGTGCGGGACAGCCATACCCTGTTCACGTTAAGAACACACTGGATGGCCTCGACGGGAGGCTACCATCTCTCTCCCAACAGCTTGGGTCTCCTCACCCAACCTTCTCTGAGCCTTCGGGGTCCATATGAACTGGCCATTTAGCCCATGGTGTGCAAAAAAAGTGCCACTCAGAGGTAAAACAACCCAACCCGACCGCGTCCAAAATTTTGCACCATTTTTTTTTTAGTTCTCTATCACTCTAGATCTAAATTTGAACTCGAAGGACCTCCAGATCTCAAATTTCGTAATATTCTGTGATTTACAACCTGGAACACTCCCAAACACCAGTTTTCGCTTTTCTAGCACTCGTATATCAAGGTTTGACCACTACGAGACCTCTAGTTCACCTTGAAGCAGATGATAGAGGTCAAATTTCGCGATATTTTCCGAGATCTACCACTCCTAGGTTCAAGTTTTCAGAGCTCTACCATTTCTGCTTTATAGTTAGACTTAGTCTGATCTGTCAATCAGCCGTTAGTTAATCACTCACAATCGACTTTATATTATATGACAAATGATTTCACCGTTGCTTATTTTCTTTCAGGGTCACAACATTTTCTCCTCTTTGTCCCCTGCAAACTACGGTGCCGTGATGAAGTTTTTAAAGCACGCTATTCTTGCTACTGACCTTTGCACTTATTTCCAGTGAGTATTTCTTTGCACTTATTTCCAGTGAGTATTTCTTTGCACTTATTTCTAGTGAGTATTTCTTTGCACTTATTTCCAGTGAGTATTTCTTTGCACTTATTTCCAGTGAGTATTTCTTTGCACTTATTTCCAGTGAGTATTTCTTTGCACTTATTTCCAGTGAGTATTTCTTTGCACTTATTTCCAGTGAGTATTTCTTTGCACTTATTTCCAGTGAGTATTTCTTTGCACTTATTTCCAGTGAGTATTTCTTTGCACTTATTTCCAGTGAGTATTTCTTTGCACTTATTTCAAGTTTATGTCTTTGTGCTTGTTTCTAATGAGCATTTCTTTGAGTTTATTTCCAGTAAGTATTTCTTTAAACTTTTTTCCGAGTGAGAATTTCTTCGAATTTATTGGTCGGTGAATAAGGTGAGTAAACAGTATTCTCACCTGATGAGCAATTTTCTCTTCCTTTTCTAGACCGAGTAGTTAGCGCGCTTGGCTACTGATCTAAGGGACCTGGGTTCGAGCCCCGGGTAAGGCATGGCTGTTTGTGTCTGTTGTGCTGAGGGCCTGCCATCTTCTCAGACCTTCTACTATGGCATATAAATTGACAGGCTCCTGTCAGACCTCTGTGGCAAGCAGCTGCTTGAGGGGTATTTTTTTTTCTCGAGACTCAGGAGGGTGTGTGTATGTGTAAAAATGTTGGTCACCATTCTCATCACACCAGTTTTGTACACTCCAACAGATGGGAGGGGGACCTAGTTCAGCTTCCAAGGTAAGAAATAAGAGATATCTAATAGCCAACTGTCTAATAATAGATGTCCAGTGAGTCTTCTTCTCAAACTTTTTCTGAGCCCTCGTTTTTCTTAAACTGATCAAATAGTATCCACGCGAAATTAATGAAGAACTTGGTATTCAAGAAATGCATTTGTGGAAAATAAGTTTCGACGATGAGTTGGTCTCCAACCAACTCCTTCCAGTTGCATGTGTGGTGTGCTGTAGAATTGTAAAAAAGAATTATTTTGAATATTATACTTCAGTTATACTATTTATTTTAAAATACCTCGTAAGCGGAGTGGCTCAGTCAATAGCGTGCCAGGCTCGTAATCTGCAGTTCCCGGGTTCGAGTACCTGCTGGGTCAGCGTTGAGACTTATAGTCGTAAAGCGGTCAGTAGGGGACAGCGATGGGCTTGGAAAGGCCGCCGTCCGTTGGTTGGAACGTTAGCCGTGGCCTCGTGTGCAAGAGAGTCATACCTTGTGCACGTTAAAGGACACACTGGATGGCCTTGACGGGAAGGCCAACATCTGCCTCTCAACAGCTGTTCCAGTGTGTTCCCTCCCTAGTCTTCAGAGTCCTCAACGTCAGACTATGCGACAAGTCGGTTGAGGTATTCCAAGTCGCATCACCTTGCATCGGACTCGCCAGGAGTGGAGAGCAAGATGCAAAAAGCTGCGGACCCTGCTCTAAGCAGGATTAAAACGCAAAGGAACAAGAAGAAGATTATAAAATACCTCATGAAACTTCGGAAGATGAAAAGCAAACTCTCTTTATTAAGAAAACAATAAGATTCCCTTTATGAATAGACTACTGGGAGGCGTGGTTCGAGTACCACTCATTGGCAAAACTACTTTCTCCACAAAGACATTTCATAAATTCTATGCCAACAGGTAATCTGTGTTTGCTATTGATTAAACGTTGGTATTATGTATCTGAATTATATATGTCTCAACAAATGAAAGCTCTGAGTAATATTTTTACACCTAAGCTGTTGAAAAATGCTAGTGGAAAGATCTGGCTCAACTTTTTAATTTGTAGCCTTTATTCAGAAATAGGTTTTCAAAACTATACACCGCCCAATTACTGATAATAATATTCTTAAACATTTTGAAATGGTCTATAAATATTTGAATGCTATAACATTCAATTATAAAAGTAACGCTAAAGAGTAGGTGCTTGTGTGATAGTACCCTTAATGAAATATCTTAAATCTTCTCATATCGAAGAAAAATAAATGCAATTTTATCTGAGATAAAAACTGTTAATTACAAAAGGCTCAATTGTTCAGCAGCTGTTACATTCATTCCGTTAGGGCCTTAGTCTGATTTCATCATCTCTTTCCTTAACGATATTTAATCCGACAGAAATAAGCAAATAGGAACAAGAATCCAATCAGCAGCTCGCCAGTCTCCTCTCTTGTCTGCAATCAGGTCGCATCCTTTCTTTGTGTAAAGGTCAGCGCATCGCGTCGCTGTGTGCTTAACATCTCGCAGCGCCGCTCCTGCGAAAAGAATTAATTATCTGCCGAGAAGAATAAAGCGCGCCTGTTCGAATTAGGTGGCTCGTGGTTCTGGTCTTTCCTCGCGAGACAGCAATAACCTCTAATGCGTTTTATTCCGGCTTCCAGCGTCATTTGATTAAAATATGAAAACTCTGATACGGAAGAGGCTTTTTTCTTCATTAATTATTAACCATTCTTTACAGCTTCTTTCTCCACGAGCTGATCGAGTTACTTAGAACTGGTGAAGACCGGTAGAACAGGTTTTGTTGGAAGCGCTGTGAAAACAATATTTCATATCTCAACAGCCTCAGCGATTTAAGTAATGACTTGCAGAAAGAGCAGCTGAATTAGGATGCAAAAAATGAAGAAAAAAGATAAATATTTAAAAACTAGTTTTTTTACTAGTTTTTAAATTTTTATTACCTTTAGCCAATTTATTTTTTATCTATTTTTAAAGCATTTAAAAAGGACTACGTTCTAAAACTTTTTTAAAATACCAGAAACGTCAGTTTTCTTTTTTTTTGTATGTTCACTGAAAACTTAATTTCTTCTCGATTCCTAAGGCAAAAGAATTTAATCGTCTGTAAAATTACTAATCTTGTTTGTCCCGAACAATTCTGGATTCCGAAGCTTCTTCAGTTCTTCGATGAAACGGTGCCAAACGATTCACATGAACCACATTGCACTTTGTAGTTGGATGTCGGCGAATGCGATACACCACGTCGTTAATCCTGTTAACTACTGTATACGAACCTTCCCAAGGTTTCTGAAGTTTTGGAGAAAGTCTCTTCGTTCTATGTGGATTGTACATCCAGACAAGACTCCTTCATTGAAAACAGTCCATTTGTTTTACTGTCGTATCTCGTTTTGTTTCTCTCGCTTGCTAAGTTAATGTTATGTCTGACGGAGTGATGGATTTCTTCTAGTTGTTGTTGCAATTCTTGTACGTATTGGGGAGTGCATACAGGCATTCCTTCTGACAGACCATATAAAAGGTCACAGGAAAGACGTAGCTCTCTTCCAAAGAACATCATGGAATTGTCTGTCCAGTTGTCTCGTGCAATGCTGTTCTGTATGCCAACAAAAGGAGTGGTATATGGTGATCCCAGTCACGTTGATGGTCGTCGACAAACAATCCTACATGTTGTGCAATTGTCCATTAAATTTCTTAACCATACCATCCGACTGAGGGCGTAGGGGAATTGTTGTGGTTTTCTGAATGTCTAATAGTTGGCAGATGCCTTTAAACACATTGGATTCAAAATTCCGTCTTTGGTCAGAGTGGAGTTGCAAAGGTACTCCATACCTACTAAATAAGTTATTTACTATCATCTTTGTAACTGTTGTTGATTCTTGGTCTTGGATGGGATAGTCCTCAGGCCCCTTTGTGAAATAATCCATTACCACTAATAAATATCGATTTCCATCATCAATTCTAGGAAACGGATCAATTACATCAATGGCTCTTCTTTCAAAAGGGGCACCAACGTTATACGTCTGCAAGCTTACCCGGACTCTTAGTCTTAGGGCCTTTCTCTGCTGCACAGGCTTCACATTGCCTACACCATCTTTCAACGTCTGCTCTACTTTTCAGCCAATGAAATCGTTCCCTGGCTTTGGCTAATGTATTTTTAACACCGAAGTGTCCTCCAGTGGCACTATCATGTACATCTTTCATCACTTGTTCCACTCGGGAGTGAGGAAGGATTATCTGTCAACGGATCAGTCGTCCAGTGGGATTCTCCCATCTTCTGTATAATACACCGTCTTTCACTTCTAAGGAGTCCAAAAGTGCCCAGTAACTTTTGGTAGTTTGGCTATATCTCGAGATTTGTTCCCAATTAGGTCATATCAGATTTTTCAATCAATTCTATTATTGGCCTTATATCTTCATCGTCTAGTTCTAATTTCTATTGGACTCCAGATGTTAGGAGTATCACTGTTTGCTTGTGTCGATGTTATTTGTCTTATGGTCATTACATCTTAAATATCATATTTCAACTCTGCATTATAGCAATGTTTACAGTTATCAATACATGGACGTCTGGAAAGGGATCTGCATTCCTGTGCATTTTACCATTTCGATGCTCGATGGAGAAATTGTACTCTTGTAACCGCTGTATCTACCTAGGAATTTGTCCTTCAGGGTTTTTAAAGTTTAATTTTAAAGTGCAGCATGATCAGTATGTATAACGTACTGATCATGCTGCACTTAGAGATAATAGAGACCATAGAGATAATGATGAAAATGTTCTATTGCTTTTACTGCTGCTAACAGTTCTTTTCGTGTGACACAATAATTTCATTCTGGTTTGGACAGGGTTTTGCTAAAATATGCAATAACTTATTCTTGTCCGTCTTGTTGTTGTGAAAGTACAGCACCAACTCTTGTGTTACTTGCGTCAGTATCTATTATGAACTGTTTTCCATTTTGTGGATATGCTAACATTGGTGCTGTGGAAAGAGCTTGCTTCAACTGTTGAAAGGCTACGTCACATTCGGTGGTTCACATGAACCTCTGGCCCTTCTCTGCCAGACGATGCAATGACCTTACGATGTTAGAGAAACCCTTGACAAATAATTTTGTAAGGAACTACGAAATTGATGAACATCTTGTGGTGGAGGCCAGTCTCTTACAGCTTCTATCTTATTAGGATCAGTCTTAATCCCTGATGTAGTGATGACATGATCAAGGACTTCTTGCTGGAACAGTTTACACTTTGTCGGTCCCAATTTTAGCTTGGCTGCCCTAAGTTTTTCAAACACTTGACGAAGATTTCTCAAATGCTTTTCAAAAGTCTTTCCAAGAACTATGGTGTCGTCCAAGTAAACCAGGCAGACCTCCCAAGACAAACCTTTGAGCACCGACTCCATTAGTCGTTCAAACGTTGCAGGTGCGTGCAAAGTCCACATGGCATTACTTTAAACTGCCAAAGTCCATTTCCTGTAGTGAAAGCTGTTTTCTCACGGTCTTCAGAATGTATACCAACTTGCGAATAGCAGCTCTTCAAGTCTAATTTCGAAAACCATTCTGACCCAGATAGTTTCCAGTGTATCATCAATCCTGGGTAAACGAAAGCAGTCTTTCTTTGTTATATCATTCAGTCTGCGGTAATCCGCTCAAAATCGGGTAGATCTATCCTTTTTCTTGACAAGAACCACTGGTGATGTCCAGGGACTTGATGGTTCTATAATGTCTTGAGCTTCCATGTCCCTTATGAGTTGTTCTGTCTCCTCCCGTTGTGCCAATGGAAGCCTTCGTGCTGGTAGATGGACTGGAGGAGAATCACCAGTGTTGATCTTATGTTCTGTAAGGTTAGTACGGCCATAATCATTTGATGTAGCATAAAAAATGTCGGAAAACTCTTTCAGTAGGTTCTCGGCCTTAGCAACTGGTCTTCAGTTAATATTCTTCTTGTTTCTCTCCATAAGTCAGTAAGATGAGATGGGATGTCTCTGTGGTGTTGGTTTGTGTCAATAACTTCTGTTTATACTTGTTACCCAAGTAACAGGTTCACATATTGCTAATTCTTCACCTTTTTTCAATATTCTATTGGATTTGTTACATTTTATCACTCTGATAGGAATCTGTTTTTTATTGACACTGACTAAAGTCCTTTGAACCAGGATACCATGAGCCAAAGCTTCTTTACCAAGGGGCATCTGTTACTGCCAATCGGAAGGACCCAGAAGTCTCTGCCCGATGTCCATGGGCTATAATTTCAGTTTGTGCTGGGATTTCTGTGACTTCTGCCACTAATACTGTGGTCACACTTGATGAAGAATGAGATGTTCGGCTAAGCAGAGAGATCTCTTCTGTCTTATAGATGAGTAGGCTGCCACTGGGTATAATGCTGAATCCATGTTTCTTTAGGAAATCAAGGCCTAATATGCTTTCATCGTAGATATCAGTGATGTAAACAGAATGGCGTACCAGACAGCTACCAACTCTGATGTTGAGTTCTATCTTTCCACGACCTCCAGTGACTGTTTACAGACTGTTTAGTATTCCAGTTTAGATGAGGCATTATCTTCTTTATTATGTCTGTTCTGAGTAATGTTACATTTGCACCAGTGTCTACTATCATATGGCAAGGCACTCCATTCATGGTTCCATCAGCTACCAAACCGTTTTCTCCACCATGTAGTGCTGAAACGTGGGCGACTTCGTCTGGGACCAACCAATCAACAACCAGCCTTTGTCCTCTACGTTTCTTATGCTGGTTCTGTTATCTGTTAGATGTGCCTGAACTTTGTACCCTCCACTTTTTGCAGTTGGCTCGAATGTGTCCAGTCTTGCCACAATTCCAACCCTGTAGGTAGAAGTCCTTAGAGAAGAACCTTTAATCTTTTCAAAACGGATTGTATGGCTTTGGTTAGTTCTTTCATTTCACTATCCTTTTCTACAGTTCTTTTGAATTCACAAATGTCACTGTGCGTTTGTCCGCTTGGGAGGAAATCCTGGAGCACTCTACTTCATTGCATGTACCAGAGCTGACTTTAAGGATTCACCTTCCAACATCCTCAGAGATTGTTGAGTCTCAGGGTCAGCAATAGCATCAATAAATTGTAATTGAGCTAAGTTATCTTGAATTTCTGTTGGACAATTACTATAAGCCAATCCAGCTAGATGCTCAATATCACTAGCAAGTTCTTGCAAAGTTTCACCACTCTTCTGCATACGATGTTTAAATTGAGTCATATAGTATTGTTTTAAATAACTATCACCAAACGTAAGTTCTAATGCCGAAACCAGACTTTGATAATCAAGTCGTTTTTCTTCTGAGACAGACTGTAACACTTCTGCAGCAGAATTTCTTAAGGATGCTGCAAGAAAACTGGCCTTTTGGAATTCATTCCACTCATTAGCTCTAGCGATAACTTTAAATTGTGTTTTGAATACTGTCCAAGATGACTGCTATCATATGTAGAAAGTTTAGTTGTATTTCTAGCGATATGTGGAAAAACATTATTGTCACTAAAATTACCATTATCACAAGAAGAAGATAACATTTCATTTCTTAAAATCTGAAACTGGCGTTCAGAATCAGCTTTTAGTATCAAGTTTGGTGTTAAAATCACAAGTGATTTCATTACGTTACATCTTACATCTTCAATTTGAATCTTTAGACTATCACATTGTCTGTTGAGTTCGGTTTTAATGTCCTTACACTGATTAGTGATTTCACTAATTTTTCACTGATTTTTTATTCAGATCATCATTCTGAACAGTAATCTTACTAATTTGAGAAGTCATTATTTTGTGTAGCAAGGTCACTAGTTTTGCTGCTTTGGGCAGCTATATCACCTTTAATATCAGTCATCAGCTTTACTAACTCATCCATACTTCTAGTAAAAGGCATTCAATAAATTTTCTACACTCCTGGCACCAGTTTGTTACAAATTAAATAGATGAGCACTGAGCGTGAGTTCAAGTAAATATATAGCAATGATAATTACAAAACAATGCAATTTATTTCAAAAGCATGGATGAAATTATTTATACAAACTAAGTCAACCGGTACGAAAATCTATATCAATATAAAGATAATCTTTGAGAAGAATTCATTATCTTATTTCTATTCACACCCAAATCACAAAACAAGGCTAATATCATTCGATGAATAGTAAAATCATATTAGTAAACAAATTTGCAATCATTGAGAATAGCCTTATCAATTCTTAAAAACAAACTAAATATTATCGTATATCAAGTAATAATCTCTTCCTATAGAGAAGTTAAGACTAGCTTTGTCTATTCCACTAACGTTTATCTCTTCATTTTGATTGCCATGACACTTGTATAACTTCACTTTAGGGTAAACCATTTATATTTTTCCTTGTTAATTCACTAGTAGGATTTACACAAATAAACTATTTAACCTCACGCGCACTCACCACATAAAATACTTCTTCTTTTTAACCACTTGGTCGTGTACGGACTGAGACTAACTAAGTCTCCTTTCACATATCAACAACTCCAACATAACAATTCTATCTTATTTTTTCAGCTAAGTTCTTCGTTCAAATTCGTTGGTTATATATTTCTCACTCAGAAGCATATGCGAGCGTTCATGACACGTTTATCATAAATTCGTTCTAGCACGTTCATCTGTCGTAACAATATTAAAAAAAAAACGAACAAGTACCTGGTAAAGTTTTGATTCATGAATTTGCAATAAATGCTCAAAATGATCACCGTCGACTTCAACTCATATCATCACTGAAACGCTCGTGTAGTTCTCCTTTACTCCAGTATGACTTCATGCGGGCTGCATCACCTAAAATGCGACCGAGCAATACATCTCGTATTTTTATTTTTCTATAATACACCACATCTTTCATGCAGCCCCACTCATAAAAATTTGAGGGACTTTGCCCATCGATCTGGGAAGCAATCATCGAGATGCTTTTCAGTGTGTGGCTAAAATGTGGAAGAACTCGCAGCATTTGAAGTACGTACTTAGTCAGTCAGTTGCCAAAGATCATCTAACAGTGCCCGTCAGTTAGTCTTGCAGGAAGAGTAGATAAACGTCACCTGTAAGATGGCATTTGAATAGAAGCGGAGCAATTATCTGATTAACAGTGGTTCTCAACCTTTTATGCTTCACGTACCCCCTGGAAATGTGTATGTAACTAGCGTAACCCGTATATAGATAGATAAAATTATAGTTATAGTATAACAATGGGAATAAAATGAAACATATATATAATATATATCTAGCGGCTTTTGAGCTCTCATGGCGTATCCAAAAAAGGTTTACCGCGTACCCCACGTTGAGAACCCCTAGTATAGAATATCACGCCATACCCGGACATGGAATGGATGTTTAAAATTATTTTCCATATTGGCATGAGGATCCCTTTTTAACCACGCATGTGAATGAGAGCATCGTTGATTATCATCGCAAGTAAATTGAGCCTCATCCCACAACAAGATCTGACGATGCCATTGCCGAGTGGCTTCAGCTAATTGCAAAATTTCACCCGTTGGGCATGATCCCCAGGTTGGAGGAGTAGGTATTATACGTTTTATACGTACGTATGTTCACACTGAAAGCACTGTATGAGGTATGAATACATATCTACTTTGTATAATGTTCTGCATACTGTCCCTTGAGGAACACTATGACGAATTAAAATCCATCGGGTACTAACTCCAAGATTCTGCTGTACCAGATGACTGACTGAGCAAATCTTTCTCCAACTGATGACAAGAAATTTGAACCATATTGCCCTCTAACTCCTTTATAAAAAACCTTGAAGAATAGTAGCAATACAGTTTAAATTCTGGTCAACAAGAGAAAGTGTCAGAAAGAAATCTGAGTAGATGGACCCAGGAGGAGAAAGACGATTTATCCGCCTGGTGACCCAATATAATTCGCAAAGTTTCTGGATTTCGCTATATCCTAGATTTTCAAACAGGGTATTTGATATTGAGTACATGAAATAAACACATCTTTGATGGTTTCATATTGGTTACGAAATTGGCACAAGGGGAGTATACCCTATTCCAATGGTAAATTATGTTTCTTAGGAAAGTAGTACCAGTTCGTAGTCTAATTTGGTTGAATTTGCCTGAGTCCAATTTCAATTAATTACCTAGTAGATAATTGGATCAATGATTCTTCATAGATTTATCGAAGGGTCCATATTTGACAGAAAATAATTTTTTAAGAGTTTCATTTCTAAATTCTTGAATTTCTTTTTAATTCTGTCCCGGTTTAAAGCAAGAGCATCAGTATCCTGAAGGCGACAGACCACTCCTAGCCAACATCATCCTCAAGCAGCCATGGGCTACGGAGATCCAACCAGACACGCTCAATTTAGTTCTCCAAGCATATCTATCCTGAGCTATATCTGCTGCATATGGCCCCACTACACACCAATTCTATCAAGGTCCTGCTTGACATTTTCTGTCCACCTCATCAACAATTTCATTGTTCTTTATTCCAAAATGCCCTGGGATCCACTGAAGATGGAAATTTTGATTTCTGTTGTTTAACACTGGTTTAAGATTCCAAAATTGAAATAATAATTTGTTTTTTATGGACTTTTCCATATTCGCTTGAAAGAAGTGAACAGACGATTGGCTGTCAGTTGAAATTACTGCATTTTGATGTGAATTTGAACCATTTTATAGCCATTAAAATGGCATTTTTACAGGGCTGGTAGAGTCATTTATACTTTTAAGTTTCCTTTCTTCGGAAGGTTTTGGACTTTGCACAAAAATTGCTGATGCTGCAATTTCTAGCTCCTTACTAAAGCATCCATCAGGAAAGATTTTCAGAAAGTTTGGATAAGAATAATCTATTTAATTTTCCACATAAACATTTATCGCTTCAGTAGGTAAAGCTTTTTTGTTCAAAAGTCCTGGAATATAAACCAGTCCCTGAATATCATGCAATATCCAAGTAGGCAGGGATTATAGTTTGTAAAGATCAGTATTTTAAAAAAAAATCCTGAAATAAAGAAGAATTTCTGATAGTATTAATATTTAAACAATACAAATTTCAATTTCATCTATCAGTGTGTGGGAATCATGAGTAGCCTGAATTCTAGTGAACTCCTTGAATAATAATAATTCTCTTCTGATATATAAAGGAAAATAGTTTGTCTCTGCTAACAGAGAAAGTATTACAAATCTTTGACACTCCTAAATATAGTTTTAATGCTTGCTTTTGAACAATTTCAAGTTTTAACAAGGAAGAAGGAGTGATATTTTGGAGCAAAGAGAGACTAGTCAATTTTACTTCTTAGCAGTAATTTGTATATGATTAATAATTTCGCAGTTTGAACATCATAATGTTTACTGCAATATATTTAATGATGTTTAACATAGGTTTAAGTGTGTTCTTTAATTGGAATAAATGATAGTTCGAATTTAGCTTGATGTCAAAATAGACTCCAAGACACCTATGGTTAAATAACTTGTAGTATGGATGTTCCATTGATATCAAAATTTACAGTTTCGTGATTTTCTGCCTTTTTCTAAAGATCATAATATAGAAACTTTATTTGGAGATATCTATAGAGTCCATTTTGCAAGACAAGAATGCAGCTTATTAAATGAATATTGAAGTCTGGGATTACTAGTCACTTCTTAGTTTATTTTTATGTATTCCAACATCTTTCGTTCGGCAGCATTGGATGACAATGCCGTACCATGGCTACAATTTTCTTCATCAGCAAGTAAAAAACACATCATACATTCAATAATTGATTGCTTTCTCACTTATTTGATAATTTAAAAGAGGTAGCCACAGTAGCTGGACCTCATCATTTGCCATTTCAAGCATGTTCTGGTGTTACAGTGTACAATTTCTCGGTGTATTTTTCAGTGCACTGATGAGTCAAGTTCGTTATCTGAATTTCTCAGATTTGATTCCCCACTGTTCCAGTGCAGATATTTATCGTCGCTTAACCTTCACCCTGCCCTCGATCAGAAGGGAGACAGGGGGAGGGGGGGGGTTCGAAATGCCTCCCTCTCTCTGATGGGACCTGAAGATGTGACTCATGTGCAGGAGAGTCATGTCCTGTGAACAGAACACACTGGATGGCGTTGATGGGAAGCTTACATCTGTCTCCTAACAGTTGACCAGTGGGTCCTCTTCTCCCAACCTTCTCTGAGTCCTTAGGATCTTTGTAATTTGGCCATTTAGTCCATTGTGTTAAGAAAAGTGCAGCTCAGGGGTAAAACAGACCAATCCGGTGCACTGATTTCTTTTTACATAAAATGAATTGTGGTGGGAATAAAGAATTTATAATATACAGAACTGAGTAAATGTAATCAAATATATAATTTACAGAAATTTTCTACTGAGTGCTTAAATTCATCTTTTTAATACAGAGTAACTCGAAATTTTGTAAATTTCTTAAATAGGCCCTTTGCTCTGTCAGGTCTTCAGGGATTCACTAAACATTCTCTGTCACCTTTATAATTCGATATAAGTGTGAGATCAATAACTTCAGATTTGTACAAAAGTATTTATGGATAGCTCAAAAGTTGAAGACATTGTTGATGCCGAAAATTAATTTCATAAAGACTTAATATTTTTCAAACAAATTAAACACAAAGCATTTTTAAAAAAGCGAATCAATGATTTAAAATAAATGACAATAAAATTATTAAAGAACCAAATGCGACAAATGCGACAAATTCGAAACATTGCACAAACTCATGCATCACAATTTATTTCATGTTTCAAAGATAATTCAGCTCTGCACTCGATTCAAGCTTATTTATAAAATTCAGTAATTAGTTATTGAAGTAACTGATTTTACGTATAATAACTCATGTTTCGTGATGTTTTGAAAAATCAAGTGGTACATATTTAAATTCTCTGAATCATGTTAAGAATATTAAATATGTCGTAGTTTAAATAGCACAACAAATCTTAAAATATTGTTACAATTTTTAACAATTTGCTTGAAAGCACCGTGTGTGGATTCGAAATAGCCAAACAGATAATAAATGACTGATTTAATAAAGGAAGCAATTAATTTACATGAATTAAGTGAAATCTGAAGCAGTAATTACTTGAAATACAGACAAGTTAGCTAACTAATGACTAATTACTATTGATCATCATTAAATATCAAATAATAAATGAATATGACACTCGAAACCCGAATTACAAAACAAATCATAAATGCCATTCTTACCAAATATCTTTTTTCTACTAACTACATAAAATGTTTTTAGTATACGTTTTTTGTTTTTATACCCGACAATAACTAAAGATGCTCCCATTCTCATAGAAACAACTATTAAATAATAATGACGATGTCATTCTAATCACAAGACTTAAGAGTGTCCATGCCCTTACTAATCGATATTAATATAAATATAAAAGACTTTTTCGTCTAACTGTAACTACTGTAATTTACCTCAAACTATATCGCATATTTTACTAGATTGTTCCATTACAATACACAAAAATACTTTTTGACATATTAAATCTTAAAAATATGCAAGAATTTACACTTAATACTCTCCTAGATCCTTCAGAAAGATAAAGCAAAAAAATTATAATTTTTTATTAACTTTCTTAGGATAGGCTAATCTATATCATAAGTTATAATTTTCTAACTTCTCGAACGTCCTGTGAGAGAACTCTTTCGGTCTGAAATTATTGGGATTCAAACCGAAAGAGTGTCGTCATATCTTTAATATTAATCCATCATTTTCTTTGACAAATAACATTAACTATTCTGAAAAAATGAAGTTTTCTTCTAATTCTTAAAATCTTACTTTAAAACTTATAATAATTATTTATATAAAATGTAAACTTTACATATTACTTATAGTATCTAAAATAAATATTAAATTAAGAAATATATAGCATATAATCTTGATACATATAATTTTAAAAATAAACTTAATGAGCTCATCTGGTCTGAAATGCTTGGCATTCAAACCAGAAGAGCGTCATATCTTTAATATTATTCCATAATTGTCTTTGACAATATAACTATTACTACTCTGAAATAAAGAATTTTTCTAACTCTTAAAACTTATTTTAAAACTTTTAACATCTATTTAAATAAAACAAAATCTTTACAGATATCTTATAGTAATTAAATTAAAAATCAAAATTAATAAATATATAATATTTAATAGAGAAATATATAAAAATAGATTTATTTAAATATTAAATCATTTCAATTTTTTAAACTTTTTTGATCAAATATAAAAAAAACTATTTTAAGTCTCAAATTTTGTTGAGTGAGCAATGCCATAGGCATTGAAATATTCAAAAGGAGCGAGAAGAAGAATAACAACAATCAGCCATTACCGTGCACTACACAAAACAAAATACATTTTTACAACTACTTACTCTTCTGTATTCCTAAGGGGCGGGGGTGTCTCAGTCGGTAGCGCGCCAGGCTCGTAATCTGTAGTTCCCAGGTTCGAGTCCCAGCTGGGTCAGCGTTGAGGTTTATCTCCGCAAAATTTCCCCGCCTTGCCCACGGTCAGTAGGGGACACCGATGGGCTTGGAAAGGCCACCGTCCGTCGGATGGGACGTTAAGCCGTGGTCCCGTGTGTGGGAGAGCCATACTCTGTGCACGTTAAAGAACACGCTGGATGGCCTTGACGGGAGGCTACCATCTGTCTCCCAACAGCTATTCCAGTGGGTCCCCTCCCCCAACCTTCTCTGAGCCTTCGGGGTCCATGTGACCTGGCCATTTAGCCCATGGTGTGCAAAAAAGTGCCGCTCAGAGGTAAAACAATCCAATCCAATCTCTATTCCTATATTTTTTTTTAAATTAGAAGTTTTCTTTTCTCAACATGACGTAATCCACACTATCTACCGCATTTCGTAGTAAATGAATCAGTCTTCCATTATCATGTGGGCACCTTTCGTTTCAGATAATCAGCGCAATAGAAAGTTGACCATAAATAAAGATTAAAATGTTTATATTGATTTTTCTTGGTAGATATTGCTTCTTTTGGCGAACATATCAAACGAACAAAATGTATTTGTTCCCATAAAATAATTTTTATTATTTTTAAAAGTAATGCCATCACCCAGTGATACTAATTTTAAAACAATTCCCATAATATTTTATTTTCAGGCTTCGAGCGAAGTTTTTCTCCTTGATTGAAAACAAAGATTACGATTGGTCGAATGATGAGCATCGCGATATGCTAAGGAGTATGCTGATGACGGCGTGTGATTTAGGAGCAAGTACGAAGCCCTGGCACATTCAGCAGAAGGTAGGGCATGGGAGCTCAGGATGGCATAATTTCTTTTCAGATAAACATTGTAATCAACCTCAGACATCAAAGAATCGTGTTATGTATTTATCAATTCGGTAATAGAAAACTTTGTTTGAATGTATTTAGTGTGCTAGAATAATTTCAGCCTTTTAGTTATATTATTTTGTTAACAGACTATATCGGGAAAAAAATCCTGCACAACAAATCTGCCCAATGTTTGAAAATTAGAACTAATGGATGATTAGGAAAACGCAAATATTGATGGCAATAAAACACAAAAGAGTGTTCCATTTATCACTTAAAGCAACAAATTTGCCATTACCTACCCAAGGGGGGGGGGGTTAAAAGTGAAAATTATCTTTCCCAATGAAATCTCCCCCAATCAAAATTATCTTTCCCAATGAAATCTCCCCCAATCAAAATTATCTTTCCCAATGAAATCTCCCCCAATCAAAATTATCTTTCCCAATGAAATCTCCCCCAATCAAAATTATCTTTCCCAATGAAATCTCCTCCAATCAAAATTATCTTTCCCAATGAAATCTCTTCCAATCAAAATTATCTTTCCCAATGTAAATCTCTTTATGCTAGAAATTTGAAATCTTAATGATGGAATGCGAATGATCAATTCACATTCCACCACTAATATTTCAAATTTCTAGCATAAAGAGATCGTTTTTAATACTCGTTACAGATTTGGTCATTATCCAACTTTTTTCACCTATAAAGGGCGCTATTCAAGTTTTCTATTTCCTGCCTTTAGCACCTTTTAACAATGAAAATTCTAATTAATGGATGATTCGGAAAATGCAAACATAAATATTATATCAGTACCTATGCAGCACAAGAGGAATTTTACATTAATATTTTAAAGTCTTAAAAGTCCTTGCAAGTAAGGAGGATAATTATTGTTAGCAACTCGAACCTCTTGACCATTCACTCATATTTCAAATGTCTAGCATAAATAGATTGTTTGCAATATTCGTTTAAACGTTTGGCATTTTCTACCATTAGATGGCGTTATTAAGGCTGAAAATGCAGATTGTAATATTTCATCAATACCTATCCAACCGAAAATTAATTTTAATTTGATTCTAAAAACAAATTTACTAACAAATATTAGCTAATTTTTTTCCTTTGGAAACGAGCTAAAAACGACACTGATTTTGCGAAATGAATGGCCCATTATGACGATGACCGATGTTTTTCGACATTTAGCCTTACATCTCAATAATATGTGATTTTGAAAGCATTTAGCTTCATGAAATGGCATCTCTTCATAGCCACGTATGAGTTTGTCAGGAAATAATGGAGGAAAAAGATATAACCGATAATAAAAGATTTTCTAAACTATAAGGAAATAGCGGATTTGAAGTTTAAAGTTTTGGTTTTTCAGATGATTAATGTAAATAATTCAAAAATATTTTTAAAAATTCCAGAGGAGCGTGAATGGCTCAGTCGGTAGCGCGATAGGCTCGTAATCTGTGGTTCCCAGGTCGAGCCCCGCCTGGACCAGCGTTGAGGTTTATCTCCGCAAAATTTCCCGCCCTGCCCATGGTCAGTAGGGGACACCGATGGGCTTGGAAAGGCCACCGTCCGTCTGATGGGACGTTAAACCGTGGGTCGGTGTGCGGGAACACGCTGGATGGACTTGACGGGAGTCTACCATCTGTCTCCCAACAGCTGTTCCAGTGGGTTGTGACCTGGTCATTTTACCCAATGTGTGCAAGAAAGTGCCGCTGAGAGGTATAACAACCGAACTCAAAAATTCCAGAAATAGGTCAAGATATTTTTCGCCTTCCTCACAGACCTTCTCTATGGCATATATAAACTGTCAGATTCCTGTCAGACTTCTGCGGCAAAGAGTAGCTTAAGCGGATATTTTTAAATAACTCTCGAAGATCACTGCATAATATTTCATGCATTCGATCGAGACAAGCGAACTGATTTCTTATTATTAGTATCATTGTTTTGAATTATTTGAAATTAAAATTATGCTTTTCAAGTTGCAGTAAATAAGACTGTTTATTTTTAGGTTGCCGAACTTGTGACATCTGAATTTTTCGACCAGGGAGATAAAGAAAAAAATCAATTGAATATCCAACCTCAAGTAAGTGAAAAACAGTTAAGATTTGCCGAAATTTTTAAGTGAAGCAGAAATAATAAGTAGACAATAACAATCCTCTTTAGTGTACATTACCTACTTGAGTTTAAAATTTCCTGTTTAGTAGTTTATTGAATACTGCCAACAAATTAAAATGGTGACAGCACACATCACGTATCGCATTGCTCCACGTATGCTACATAAGTAATCTCTATTAAATTTAACTAATAAAACGATCATATGTATTGTATGCTTTAATTAATGGAGATTGGGTTGGGTTGTTTTACCTCTGAGCGGTACTTTTTTTGCACACAATGGGCTAAATGGCCAGGTCACATGGACCCCGAAGGCTCAGAGAAGGTTGGGGGAGGGGACCCACTGGAACAGCTGTTGGAAGACAGATGGTAGCCTCCCTTCAAGGCCATCCAGCGTGTTCTTTAACGTGCACAGGGTATAACTCTCCCGCACACGGGGCCACGGCTTAACGTCCCATCCGACGGACGGCGGTCTTTCCAAGCCCATCGGTGTCCCCTACTGACCGTGGGCAGGGCGGGGAATTTTGCGGAGATAAATCTCAACGCTGACCCAGCTGAGACTCGAACCTGGGAACTACAGATTACGAGCCTGGCTTAATTAATGGAGATATATCGAAAAATATGCTTAATGAAAATGGGATACTAACACAACAGATTTAAGAAAACTGAATGTTTTCCTTGAATGTGTATGACATGACACCACTCAGTTCATCTATGATTCGAAAAGTCAATTAAAAATACTTATTTTAATTGACTCGAAATTAATTACTCTTGTAATGCGAAATAATTAGTCTGTAAATGAGATTTGTGGAATTCATGTTGCTTGGCGTTTTGCTGTAGCAGCTTCTCAATTAACAGTTCATTAAAGATTAAGTACAAGACCAAATTAGGCAAAGGCCTTGGAGAGATTGACTATGCTTGAAAAGATTCTGTTTCACAAGTAGATTAATTTAACAAACTCCCGAAACAGGGCAATTATTTGATCATTTACATTAACAACATACATATACGTACCGTAATGTGCAATATCTTGTAATGTAAATGAGCGTTGATGAACATTCATTACTATATCTTGTTTCACTTAGGTTGAAGCAAAGAGTAAACAAACCAAATGGCATACAAACATGACTTTGATGATATCAGTTTTGTGGAGGTTCAGAAACAATGAGCATAGAGAGCAAAGTCACAACAGAACTGTTGCCTTACATAACAAGGGACTGTTAGTACATATAATCAGAGGCTTACCCAGAAAACTGCAATGGGAGTGGAAGATTGACATGTTTGAGTCTGATCTTCGGAACCCTCTTAGAAAATATACGATATTTAAGCTTTAATTGGGTTGGTTAGTTTTTCCTCTGAGAGTCACTTTTTTGCACACAGCGGGCTAAATGGGCAGGTCACAAGAACCCGAGATTTGGGTTGGGTTGTTTTACCTCTGAGCGGCAATTTTTTTGCACAACATGGGCTAAATGGCCAGGTCGCATGGACACCAAAAGCTCAGAGAAGGTTGGGGGATGGGACCTACTGGAACAGCTGTTGGGAGACAGATGGTAGCCTCCCGTCAAGGCATTCCAGCGTGTTCTTTAACGTTAACAGGGTATGACTCTCCCGCACACGGAAGTCACGGCTTAACGCCCCATCCGACAGACGGCGGCCTTTCCAAGCCAATTGGTGTCCTCTACTGACCATGGGCAGGGCGGGGAATTTTGAGGAGATAAATCTCAACGCTGACCCAGCTGGGACTCGAATCTGGGAACTACAGATTACGAGCCTGCTGCGCTACCGACCGAGTCACCCCCACCCCCAAGAACTCGAGAGCTCAGAGAAATTTGGGGGAGGGGACCCACTGGAATAGCTGTTGAGAGGCAGGTGGTAGTTTCCAGTCAAGACAATCCAGCATGTTCTTTGCGTGCAGAGGGTATGGCTCTCCCTCACATGTGACCACGGTTTAATGTACTATCTGAGGATGACGACTTTTCCAAGCCCATCGGTGTCTTCCATTGACCGTGGGCAGAGAGCCTTCATTGGGAGGGGATATTAATCTTATAATCCTCCTCCCACTGGGTATGCCAATGTCTAAATTCTAGGAAAGATATCCGGAAAGCTGTTTCCGCTGAGGCTACATCAGCAATAATTAAAGTAATGCGACATTCACTAAATTATATACTTCGTAATATCCAGTCATTTTTTTTTTCCTTTTTTCCATTAAAGAGCTGCTGTAGTATTAAAATTTCCAAGCCGCCTTCATATTCATTTTTATTATCAAGACATTTTTCATTAATATCTATCTAGTGTTATGCAAAAGTCGTGCACATTCTTTTGCAAGGATAGCTCAACAATAGAGACGAGGTCTTGAGACACTGGGGAGGTAGGTAGCGTGTCAGCTCGTAATCTGTAGTTCCCAGGTTCAAGTCCAGATTTGTCAGCTTTGACATTTATCTCCGATTAACCCTCAATTGCCCTTGGTTAGAAAGGAGACACCTATGGGCATGGACAGGACGATGCCGTGGCCCTTTGTGCAGGAGATCATACTTTGACTCTCCTGCACAAAGGACTACACTATTAAAGAACACACTGAATAGCCTAGACAGTAGGCTTCCATCTATCTCCTATCAGCTATCTAGTGGGTTCACTTCCCCTATCCAAATCTGAGCCAATGGGGTCCTTGCGACCTGGCCATTTACCCCATTGTCAACACAAAAGTCCCACCCAAAGGTAAAACTGGCTCGGGTACCTTCACAGGGTCCTGAACGCTTGCCCATTGTTTTTGTATTTTACATAGACGTTTTCTCTCTTTTGTTGTTTTTGTATTTTACATAGACGTTTTCTCTCTTTTGTTGTTTTTGTATTTTACATAGACGTTTTCTCTCTTTTGTTGTTTTTGTATTTTACATAGACGTTTTCTCTCTTTTGTTGTTTTTGTATTTTACATAGACGTTTTCTGTCTTTTGTTGTTTTAGTTTTTGCATTTATTGTTTTTCATATTGTATTTTATTTTTAACTTTGGTTGTGGATTTACTTTTAGATCTTTTTATCCTTTATACCTCGTTTGACGTATCATGGGCTTAGTTGCTTTTGCGCCATAAAACCCCAAACAGCCAACCGATCCAAGGTAAAGCAACCACCAATCAAGTAAGTACGCAGAGATTGGGCAGGCTCGTTCTGCAGTTCCTAAGTTCGAGTTCCAATAGGCCAGCATTGAGATTTATCTCTACAAAACTCCCAGATCTGCACACGGGATGGTTTGGAAAGACTGCCGTCCGTAGGATGTGACGTTAATCCATGGCCGTGTGCGAGAGAGCCATACCCTGTACATGTTAAAGAACATGGCGGATGGCCTTGACGGGAGGCTGTTATCTGTCTCTCAACAACTGTCTAGTGGGTCTAGTGGCCTTCTCTGAGCCCTCGAGTGTTTGTAACCTGGCCATTTAGCCCTTTGTTCGAAAAAAAAAATACCACTCAGAGGCAAAAAAATACAACTCGGACACTGAATGATGGCTGCAGCGTGCTTAGTTTCTGCTTTAACTAAGACGTTAACTAAAATAAAATTACTGAAGCAGGAAGGATTTTTATGCAATGAGAATTTCTAAACTGTTGCATTCATTGCAAAATTTCTGGAGCATTGTGCAAAATATATATAAATACTACTTTTAAATTATTCTGAATCTTTTGGCAATTTACCTGTCACAAATCAGCGTTTTTGGGGCATTTTGATTTTGGCCCCATTTAAAACAATGCATAAGTTGTCATTTTCATATGAAAAACTGCATCTACTTAGCTGATGGTTTAATACCAAAATTCGATGGAACATTTTGGAAAAATCGAATATTCGCTGTTTCGCTGGAATAAGAAATTTAATTTCTTTTCGAATGTCTTGGCACGTGTCATTACAGTTTGAACTGAAGTTGTCTTGATTAATTTCCCGATAACAGAAAGGAAAAATGAAAACCGATCGAAAAATACTTCAGAAAGGATAATAATAGATTAATAACAGCGAAGCCGACGAATGACATGGGTGAGCCAATTAAAGCTGAAGAGTTAGTAAATAATATAATACTTAGCTCAGTATTCATGAAGATTTTATTTTTCTTGCAGGCGTTGATGGACAGGGAACGACAACATGAATTACCCACTATGCAGTATCGTTGGCTCGACAATATCTGCCTTCCGCTCTACAAGGTAAAGTTTCAATTTTTCTCTGTTACTCGCATTTCTAATTGAGTTGCTTCTGGTTTAGCACAAAAAGGTTAATTTTCTGAAATGAATAACTGTTAGTCTATATGATGATATTGTATTTTTTGTCCGCAAATATTAGCAGATGGTGACATTCATCATTCATACAAACACTTTTCACTGAATTCTCCGCAGCGGTGAAAAATTGATTTATTGTCAGAAATTTCCTTTCGTGTCACCAGCTTGCCTAGTCCAACTTTTTGTGCTCATTAGTCAAATTAGTACATGAATGCAACTCATTTGTATTTATTGCATTCTTGAAAATATGGCGACTGAGTAATGATTTAGTTAAGTTAGTAGCTGATTAATAAGTTATTACTCGATTTAAAGTAAAAGTGGGAGAGAAAAGTTACTAAATAATTATTTTTAAGCTTTGGTAATTATTAATTATTCTCAAATAATGAGTGGTTACCATGTTTGGCTGCGGAAAAAAGGACCAGTGTTCGAGTTCCAGATAGAGGAGTGAGCTTAGATTATTTTTAATTTAGAGTTTCCAGTTATATTTGTAGCAAGCGATCTGATGCTGGAATAATTTTTGATTTCTTTATTAGTTAGTCACGCATAACCTATGATCGTTTGGAATCACCTACTATTTTCATTTAATATTCCTGACGAGCAGTTAGATATAGATTAAATATACATTGCTCGTCTAAAAATAGAGAAGAGATCAATAATATGTGAAAATAGCAAAATATGCAGCAAACATTTTAAAATATCGCACCACTAGGAATTAGTTTTGCAACTAACTACTTTGAAATATCCGACAATACGGTATGTAGCTAGTTGATCTTTCTGATGGGGAGAAAATTCATTAGCAGGCCTTACCCCCCTTACCCCCACATCCCACAATACCCACACACCTCCTATAATGAATATAGAAAACTTTCTGGTGTTAACAATGAAGAGAGTTGGAATTTGAGACCATTTTATAAAAAAAACCTAAATGACTCTGAATTTGTAACAAGCAGGAAAAACACCTTTATCATAGAAAATATTCAACACTTCAATGTGAGAATAGAATTCTTGACCCAAATTTGAACATTTGGGTAGAAATTATATCTATCCTTAGTGACGTTGTGCATTTTAATTTTAGACTGCCAAATAAACTTCAATTTATGATACAGGGACAGTAATACATATATACTCCCTGGACAAATTATTATGAACACTTCACGGTACGTGAAGTATCATGAAACATACGAAAGTATGCAAACGTTTTATTGACGTAAACGTACGTCACTCCGAAGTCTTATAAAAGCCGTAAAGGCATGGTAGAAAGCAAAGTTAATGCGACATGGATAAAAAGGCTGATCTGATTGATTTCGAAAGTGGGGTCATCCTTGTAGCGCGATGGTGCAGGAGCATCCGTAACGGAGGTCATGAAACTCAGCGAAAAATCACGGGGCACAATATCCCAAGTGTAAGAAGAATGGCAACGATCTAAAAAAAAAACGTCCGCCAATCGTGGCAAATGCGGGAAGAAAAAGGCTCTGACAGACAGCGACATGCGTTTGTCGTCACAAACTGTACGGCGAAACAGAGCTGCTGCGCTTCATTAACTGAGAGAGATGACTCCTAGCAATTCAAAACTTTGAAATTCAGAAACTGTACTATGACACTTACGACGAAGTATTAGGTAGGTGTTCGACATTTTGGACAGGCAGTGTATATAAGTATCTTTATTGCAAAAAATAATAAAATATACTGTTACGACAGATAAACGTGCTACAATGAACCGTGATATTCGACTTGATGTTCGCGTGAACTACAGCGTGCGAATTACGTCACCAACTTCTTCTAACAAACTTGACTTAAAAAATAAATAGAGTGTAATTAAGAGGAATCCGAGTGTGAAGAAAAGCGTAGTTTTTTTCAGTCTGTGTGATATAATAAAAAAAGAAGAAACGTTTTTATTTTGGTGTGTTCACGGGAGATTAAATAAATTTATTAGTGTTGATCCTGTTAGCGGACTGCAAGAAACAGAAGGATGCTTAAGATATTTAAAAATGTGACTGAGGAGGTCATATGTTAGTCGAACAAACAGAGCTGATCTCAAATTTTCTGTAGGATGCGTTCATTATTTGATCATCATCATCCTCAAGCAGCCATGGACTACGGAGGTCCAACCAGACCGTGCAATTTAGTTCTCCAAGCACATCTGTCCTGAGCTACATCTGCTGCATCGGACCGCTGCACACCAATTCTAACAAGGTCTTGTTTAACATTGTCTGCCCACCGCATTCAAGGTCTCCCCCTCATTCTTAGGCCTTTAGGCACACTGTTCATAACCCTATTCGCTAATCTATAATTATCCATACGGGAAACATGGCCAAACCAACGGAGTCTCTCTCTGCACAATATGCTGCTTAAAGGAGGTTGACGACTCTTCTGCCTAACCTCATCATTAGTTACAAAGTTGAACAACCTAATACCCAAGATACTGCACAAGCATCTAGAATCAAAATCATCTAGTTTCCTGTTATCATGTTTATAAAGCATCCATGTTTCATTACCATAACTAACCCTGGAAAGAACCAAACTATTATAAAGTCCAATTTTAGTTTTTAGGTGTATACGCCTATTTCTCCACAATCTCCATAGATTCTTAAAAGTCCCGGCAGCAATCCCTATTCGTCTGTCTATCTCATGCCGCACATCACCATTATCTGTTACATAGCTCCCAAGATAATTAAACTGTGACACCTGCTCAAGACTGCAACCATTCAAATTAACTGAATCACAGCCTGCCTGACCAATTTTCATCACTTTAGTTTTCTCTCTGTTTATAACCTACTACAAGTTTCACAAGTTACTATACTCTACTAGAAGTTTCATCAACAGCTCGAATGAAAGAGTTCATCTCATCAACATCATTTGCCAAAAGGGCTAAATTATCAGAATAATATAAATCAGAACGTTTCGTATCTCCAGACCATTTAAGGCCAAAATCTTTCCCTTGAAGTGAATTTTGCATAACATAATCAATAACCAAGCTAAAGAGAAAAGGAGACAAAATGCACCCTTGTCGAACACCAGAAGTAATGCTAAACCAATTGCTACAAGCCTTACCAAATCTCATACGTGATTCAATGTTATCATAGAAAGCTTTCATTATGTTAACTAACTTGTCTGGTATACCATATGATCTTCCAATCAACCACAAATTATGACGATCAAAAGAGTCGAAAACCTTTTTGAAGTCAACAAAGCTAGTAACCAAAGGTTTCTGAAACTCGAAACATCTGATCTACACATCCCCTACCACTTCTGAATCCACATTGCTCATCACGCAATTGCATGTCACCCAGATTCTTAAGTCTATTAAGCACAATCATGCAAAGAACTTTCCCTGGAACAGAGATTAGGCTGATACCCCTGTAGTTATCACAAGAAATGCGATCACCTTTTTTGAAAATAGGGATAATAGTAGCTCTGGTAAAATCCTTAGGAACCATGCCTTTATCCTAAAAGATATTCAAAATTTCAGTCATCCAAGTGGTAACCGTAGTAATTCCATCTACCCCTGGGGATTTATGAAGTTTAAGTTTAGAAACAGCCAAAATAACTCCAATGGTGCTATAGGGTCAACATTAAAGCCACCAATGCATCTATCATCATTACAAACAATGGGAGTCGAACTAACTACGTTGTTCAGAACATCACTGAAATGCTCAGCCCACTTAACAATAACAGAATCCTCACCTTCTATAACCTTATCTTGTTTATCCTTCAATCCCTGTATACCTGTCCGTTTTCTACAACACAAAACATTAAGTATCTGGTACAGCTCTCTGCTGTTGTGCTGCCTAACTGCTTCGTCAGCTTTGTCAGCCAACCCATCAAGTCAAAGATTCTTATCAGCAGCTAACTGGTCCTTTACACGTTTACTAAGCTCTCTGTAACGCTTTCTATTAGGACTAGTAGGGTAATTATTAAGGGCATTCCTGCAGTTCCTTCTTTCTGAAATAAGCTCAAGTGCCTTATCACTCAAATAATTCTGTCTCCTCTGCTCCTTTTTTCCTAAAAGAGTATTGTTAGTTTCCAAACAAACCTGTTTAAAACGGCCCCATTCTTCCTCAACTTCAGTAGTAAGCAAACCATGACTGTCATAATGACTACCAACCTATCATGGAAGCTGTAGTTCTAATTGGGTCTTTCAGAGCTTCAGTATTAAAGGTAAATATTTTAACTTTAGCACAACACTTTTTAAGGTTAAGTTACAAGACACTTTTAACAAGGTAAAGGTCAGATCCAATTTCAGCTCCCCTATATCCACATTGCTCATCACGCAATTGCATGTCACCCAGATGCAATTGCGTGATGCATCTGGGTGACATGCAACCTGGTTTGTGGTGACAACCTGGTTCGTGATGCATTTGGGTGACATGCAACCATGCCCCTGGTTTTCCTAACAGAACTAGCCCATTCGCTGCTAAAATATATATAATCAATCATATTCTTATGCTGATCATCAGGTGAAACCCATGTGTACTTATGTATGTTGCGGTGTTTGTAATAAGTGTTAGTTATTTTGAAACCATTGAGTTTATTTACCTGTAGGAGACGTTGCCCATTGCCATTGCAGCTACCAATAACAAAAGGGCCTATCACCACTCCCCAAAGGTCAGAATCAGTACCAACGTTGGCATTGAAGTCACCTAGAACAAGGGTAATATCTCCTTTCTTGACAGAATTCAAAATATCCTGAAGTTGTCCGTAAAACCTATCCTTCTCATCCCTCATCGGCAACCTCAGTGGGTTTCCGTCTCATCCTCATCGACATTCTCAGTGGGATTCTTCCTCATTCTCATCGGCATCCCAGCGGGGGCATTATAGCAGATGACATTCAAGTCTTTAATGCTCATCTGAAATTTTGCTATAAGAAACCTTTCATTAATACACTCATTCATATCCTAGAAGAGCATCACTAGCGTATCTGCTGAGAAGCAGACCCACGCCTTGGTGATGCTTATCATCTTCACTCCCTGAAAAGAGAAATTTAAGATTATGTTTAAAAATCTAACCTTTATCTATCCATCTGTTCTCTTGCAAGCCGAGAATATCTAAATTGTAATATTGGAATTCTTGTGTGAGGATATCAAGAGAATAATCTCTGTTCAGAATTATTATATTCCAACTTCCCATGGAGAGGAAATGATTAGTGGGTTGTTTAAAGAAACTATATTTATTAGGAGAGGGAATGCCAGCATTGTCAAACAGTCCCCTAATCGTTCCCATTCCGACACTAAGACCCATACCCTCATTACTAAAGGTTGAAACCATCTACACTGGAAGATTTCCTCCAATATAGAAATTGACGATACCCGTAGAAGCAAAAGTTCAGGTGCCTGCGATAACCTCTGCTCAGGATTATCCACCAATTGATAAACATATCCTGTGAATCTATTTACTTGGGGCTGTCAACCCACAAACAAACAGAAAACGTAGCAGAAGATTTTCTCTCTACAGAAGCCTACCAATGGTCATCACAGGGGATTGGTGCATAGCTCTCCTTCCAGTGACTACCTATCTACCATTTATAAGCATCAAATTAATAGGGTACAAACTGATTGTGAATTCCCGTTTAAGGCTTTAAGAAATGAAATATTACCCTATTTTTGTAATAATAGTAATCTTATTCACAATAATGTATTTATACATATTGCTAAGAGTGAAATTCTTCATATAATGGCCAGCCATCTTGGACAGCCAAGCTAAAATTGCCCTTCACCACAGAATGTCCTCCACCACAAATGTTCATCAACTTAGTAATTTTATTGGACTTCTCACATATTATACAAGATTTGTCAAGGGTTTCTCCAACATCGCAAGGCATGACATTGTCTGACAGAAGAGCGGCATCGGTTCATGTGGATCACCGAATGTGAACTGGCCTTTCAATAATTGAAGCAAGCTCTTTCCACAGCACCAATGTTAGCATATCCACAAAATGGAAAATAGTTTAGATACTGACGCAAGTAACACAGGAGTTGGTGCTGTACTTCCACAACAACAAGACGGACAAGAAAAAGTTATTGTATATTTTAGCAAAACTCTATCCAAACCAGAACGAAATTATTGTGCCACACGAAAAGAATAATAAAAGCAATAGAACATTTTCATCATTATTTCTATGGCCAGAAATTTCTTATACGTACAGATCATGCTGCACTCAGGTGGTTACTAAACTTGAAAATCCCTGAACAATTTCTCCATGCATAGGAATGCAGATGCCCTTTCCAGACGTCCATGTATTGACAACTATAAGCATTGCTATAATGCAGAGTTGAAATATGATACTAAAAGTGTAATGACCATAAGATAAATAACATCGACACAAGCAAACAGTGATACTCCTAACATCGGGAGTCCAATAAAATTAGAAAGGCCCAACTAGAAGATGAAGATATAAGGCAAATAATGGAATTGATTGAAAAATCTGATATGACCTAATTGGGAACAAATCTCGTGACAAAATCAAAACAATGATAGTGCCACTGGAGGACACTTCGGTGTTAATAAGACATTCGCAAAAGTCAGGGAACGATTTCATTGTCTAAAAAATAGGGCAGACATTGGACACGGTGTACACAAAGTGAGGCGTGTGCATCGAAGAATGGCCCTAAGACTAGGAGTGAGGGTAAGCTGCACACGTATAATGTTGGTGCCCCTTTTGTGAGAATGGCGATTGATTAATGGGTCCGTTTCCTAGGACTGATGATGGAAATCGTTATTTATTAGTGGTAATGGGTTATTTCACGAAGTGGCCTGAAGTCTATCCCATCCAAGACCAGGAAGCAACAATAGTGGCAGAGATGATAGTAAATAACTTGATTAGTAGGTATGTAGTACCTTTGCAACTCCACTCTGACCAAGGACGGAATTTTGAATCCAATGTGTTTAAAGGCATCTGCCAACTATTAGGCATTCAGAAAACCAGAACAACTCCCCTACACCCTCAGTCGGATGGTATGGTTGAGAGATTTAATAGGACAATTGCACAACATGTAGGATTGTTTGTAGACGACCATCAACGTGATTGGGATCGCCATATACCACTCCTTTTGTTGGCATACAGAACAGCATTGCACGAGACAACTGGACAGACACCATTCATGATGCTTTTTGGAAGAGATATACATCTTCCTTGTGACCTTTTATATGTTCGATCTGAAGCAATGCCTGTGTCCACTCCACTATACGTACAGGAATTACAACAACGACTAGAATAAATCCACCATTCCTTCAGACATAACATCAACTTAGCAAGCGAGAGAATTAATACGAGGTACGACAGTGAAACGAATGGAACTGTTTTCAATCAAGAAAATCTTGTCTGGCTGTACAATCCACATAAAAAGAAGAGACTTTCTGCAAAACTTCAGAAACCTTAGGAAAATCCGTATACGGAAGTTAAGAGGATTAATGGCGTGGTGTATCGCATTCGTCGACATCCAACTACTAAGTGCAACGTAGTTCACGTGGATCGTTTGGCCCCAGTTTAATCGACGAACTATAGAAGTTTCAGAGTCCAGAATTGTTCGGGACGAACAAGACCTAAGGAGGGGGGGGGGCAATATTACGACAGATGAACGTGCTACAACCGTGATGTAATGTTTGTCTTGATGCTCGCGTGAACTACTGCGTGAGAATTACGTTACCAACTACTTCGATAAAACGTGACTTAAAAAATAAAGAATAGAGATAATTTTAATAATAAATAGAGAATAGAAAAAATAAAGAATAATTCGCGGGAGATTAAAAAAGTTTATTGGTGTTAATCCTGTTAACGGACTGCAAGAAAAAGAAGGATGCTTAGGATATTTAAAAATGTGACTGAGGTCATACGTTAGTCCAACAAACAGAGCTGATCTCAACTTTTCAGTAGGAAACATTCATCGTTTGATGCATAGTTATATTTAGTTGTTTTGGAATTGGTAAAGATATTCTCGACAGATTTCAGGTTTGTTCACAAATATGATTGTGCCACTTACCGACTGAGGTAAAAGCCTTATTTAATGCTTTTTGTGTAGATGGTAAGAATAGTAATAAGGTGTTAAGTTCTTTTGAAGATTTATTTTCATAATGATATAAATTTATGTTAGTTGAGTTTATGTAAATATTTTCATTCATACATTTATAATAAATTACGTTATTTTAGAATTATAATTGTTAAATACTATTTTTTTTTAACTCAAGCTCAGTTTCCATCCGTTAAATTCATAACGATAGAAATATATTTACTAGAAGTTTGAGCCATGGAAAAGAGAGATCTGATGTTAAGTGCTATTGGATTTCGGTTGCCGACATTATTACGGAGTATTAGACCACAGATATTATTCCACCGTTTGTATAGTTACCGTTTACATATCCAATCTACCGAGAGCTATTTTTGGTGCGAGTGAATGTTTTTTAAAAATATTCGAGACGATTGTGAAACAAATGTATGCGAACACTTGTTTTAATGCTGTTTAAAATTAATTTATTTTCAGACATTGTCAGAAATCAATAGCAAGTTCCTAGAGATGGTAGAAGGCGCTGTTAACAACAGAGACATGTGGGCATCACTGGCCAATGAGGAACCCACAGAGAGGCCAAGGAATGGCAAGAGAGATGACGTCATCATTCAGGATGAAGACGCGTGATTCTTTTGTAATCTCTCTAAAGACACTCAAATTGTTTGAGGGCTGTACATAATGTTTATATTTTACACTCATGCAGTAGAAATAGTACAAAATGCTACATTTACGTTAGATGACAACTATTTTATGTATATAGTATAATATAAGAGCCAAGTTATCATTGAAGCACCATTAGTACTTTTGCTCGGTGGTGGCTCGTCGATTAGGTTATCTAAACATTTACCCTTTATACTAGTAGTACTGAAATACTACCAAGGCTTCTTTGACCACAGCCTGGAAACTTGGGCCACCTGACCATTACTGAAAATCCGATAGTATTGAAATACTCGACTGCAAAAATTACTTGGGCATAGTACAAGTGCATCTTGGTTAATGAAGATATTATGTCCACTTGACATTACTCTGTCCAGGTGGGCATAGTAATGTGTAAGTAGTGATAAGGTTTATCATAAAAACTGCAGTTGCCCTTGATCAGCATTTTGTTATAAGAACTTCTTTTATGATCCGGTGGCCCATGAAAATGTCTCCTTCGAGCCGCCACTGCTTTCGCTGGCGATCCCTTCCATGCCATCATAATCCGTCTTTTAACCTATTAGAGAAAATGATAAGGAAAACAGGAACCAATCTAGCTGGAAGAGAAAGAATATCCAACACAATGACCAGGGTGGGGATTTGGGAGCCAGTGGTTCCTTCAGATTATTATGTTTGGCTCCCCATGCTCTGAAACAGATTCGTTATTAAAAACATCTGGAAAAAAAATTATCGCTGACTCGGCGGGAATCAAACCCGCAATTCCCGCCGCATCAGCGATAATTTTTTTCAGATGTTTTTAACTATTGTTGAAGTCTATTTCTACAGGTAATCTGTGTATTTACTATGGATAGATTCGTTATTAGCCTGTGGGAAATGCGTCGATGGCAATGGAAAACTCTCCGAAAAAGCAGTAGTTAATAATTGGCTTATCGTACCTAAGAGTCGAAGATCCGTTCCACTTGCACATTAATACTTGTCGTGTTTTTTTTTTCTGGTACTGATGTGAGCTGCACTTCCTAACATATTAGATGAGTAAGGTCAGCATTTCTTCACCATTGCAATATTGGGTCTGTATGCAACTGAAGAAAGTCATCACGCAATCATGTACAATTGATCAACGTCAGTGATGTGATCTGTAGCTTCTTTTTAGAATTAAGCATTACCACACTTTCTTCGCGCATTTTGTTTTCTCGTTACGTTTGAGAAATATAACTAGTTTGTAGCTTAAATTGTTTTATGTACAAATGAAAAATAGATTGAATTTAAAAACAGAGAAAGATTATCTACAGGGAGAAATGTAGCTTCATTTCTAGAGAGATTCTAATCCTGAATGACTTTAATGAATATCCCGAAATATGAACTTGAATGTGATTTAAATGCCTTTTTTAAAAGGGAGTTGTTTTTCACAAACTAAATTATTCGAAGCAGCATATTAGTTCATAGTTGCAAAAAGATCTGTGTTCATTAAGAGTTAAGATTCTTTGCATTAGTTTTTCTAGGAAATCAAAGAAACACAGAAGCAGTTGTCGTTTTAGCCTAAATCTGTGATAGAAGAAAGGAAATCTTTAGAAAAAAGTGTTTCCTTTATTAATGTCGGAGCGTAGATTTTGTTAAACAACATAGAAATTTATTATTGCTATTGTATTGTTTTTATATTGGAAAAGATTTTTATTCAGAACAAATTTGGGGTTCTTGTTTCAATATTTTTTACCTTTTTATTTATCCTTGTTTGGCGCAACATAGCCTTTGCAGCTCTTGCGTCATAAAATCCCAAACAACCAACCAAATCAGAACAAGTTTAGAGCTGGTTCTAAATCTAAAGCCATTCCTTTTGGGATTATGAGGAAGCCAAAGTATATGAAAATAAATACCCCCTCAAGCTGCTGCTTGCCGCAGAGGTCTGACAGGAAGCTGTCAGTTTATATGCCATAGTAGAAGGTCTGAGAGGATGGTAGGACCTCAGCAAAAAACAACACAACATCCATGCCTTACCCGGGCTCGAACCCAGGTCCCTTATATCAGTAGCCAAGGGGCCACCGAACGGCATATATAAAAATACGAATACGCAAAGTTTTGGTATTTTCAGATTTTTTTTGTTTCGAATCATTTGAAATAAGAGATTACTTCAAATGCAAATATGCTATTTAATGGCAGTGGCAAATGTATCGAAGGAAGAAATTTCTCACACTTTATGCAGCAATGGCCCAATAATCACTAGAAATGGGGATTTTAAACAATTATACTGCACTGTATATTAGAGTGTTGTGCTTAATGTACGTCCATAACTGTAAAACTGTAAATATGTATGTTTCCTGTACAGAGAGCATATTTGTTAGATAGTTATTTTCGCATAGATCTCAATATCTGTAATATCGGAGAGTGAGAAAATGCTGACCTCTATATTTAGAACTGTCTGTTCAAGTAGACCTTTGAATAATAGCTCCATCACTTATCCTACTCCCAAGTGTTGTTAGATTGGAGCTGCTATTTGATGCTGAACAGTGGAATGCAATTGTTCAACGGGTAATGCTGAACAGTGGAATGCAATTGTTCAACGGGTAATGCTGGTGTTAATAGCTGAGAGATTATAAAGCTGTCATCTGTGATGAATCATTTCCGCCAAATACGAGGAAAAGATCTTCATGTGCGCACTCACTTGTTTTTGGGGCACTATAAACGGATGATTAGTTGAGCATCGCAGTTCATCTGATTCGCATGTAACCTTAATAAATAGATGATATCTGGAAAGAATTCGTTACACCGAAGTGGTTGCGAATTGTGCGCCTGTCCTTTCGCGGATTTTTTAAAAAGCGAAACGAGATACTTTAACAAATATGTAATTTGGTACAAAGTGAGAGTCTTCTCAATAATGTAAAGTAGAAAGACAGGGCTGTATTTTATTACCAGAAAGATTTACATTCTGTACAGTTTACAATTTATCCTCATGTACGTCCATAAGATGTAATAAGTTTTGGATTAGATAATGATAATAAAAGAATGTTAAACCATTGACTGAATTAATTTTTGTAGATGATATCAATCGAGGCATTCAGGGATAGACTGTCGATCATTTGAAAACCAATTACTTATATTGGAGGTATATTGGTTGGAAAGTGAAAATGAAATTATTGGTTTAAAACATAACAACATACTGGTGTAATAATTATGGATATTATGAGCGACAGACTCTCAAGGTTCCTTTCAAATTGTTTGTTTGTGTATATCATATTGGTAAAAATTACTCTATTTTAATATATTAATAAAATAAAATAAAAACCTTCAAGCAGCTGCTTGCCACAAAGGTCTGATGGGCAGGGGTGGCTCAGTCGGTAGCGCGCCAGGCTTGTAATCTGTAGTTCTCAGGATCGAGTCCCAGCTGGGTCAGCGTTGAGATTTATCCCCGCAAAATTCCCCGCCCTGCCCACTGTCAGTAGGGGACACCGATGGTCTTGGAAAGGCTCGTCGTCCGTCAGATGGGACGTTAAGCCGTGGCTCCGTGTGCGGGAGAGCCATGGGAGCCCTGTGGACGTTAAAGAACACGCTGGATGGCATTGACGGGAGGCTACCATCTGTCCCCAACAGCTGTTCCACTGGATCCCAACAGCTGTTCCCCCAACCTTCTCTGAGCCTTTGGGGTCCATGTGACCTGGCCATTTAGACCATGGTGTGCAAAAAAGTGCCGCTCAGAGGTAAAACAACCCAACAGAGATCTGACAGGAGCCTGTCAGTTTACATGCCAAAGTAGAAGGTCTGTGAGGATGGTAGGACTTCAGCAGGAAAACGGCACATAAATCCATGTCTTACCAGGCCTCGAATCCAGTCCCTTAGATCAGTAGCCAAGAGCGCTAACCACTCGGCCATGGGACAGTTTAAAACATTTTGCTTGGACAAGAGTTTTATATGAACCCGACAGAATAGGCGGCAGCACATCCTCAATGTATTTACGTATCAAGAAAAAGGAATGCACGAAACTCTACAAAAAATCTCTAATAAATTATTAAATGAGGTGTTGTAACTTCTTTCCCCCTATAAACACACTTCACTTCGCAATAAGGTGAAATTTAAGCATAATATCACAGTGAATTGTTTCTAAGCCGATTTCAAAACGTCTTTCATATCATCATCATCCTGAAGCAGCCATGGGCTACGGAGGACTGACCAGACCATGCAGTTAAATTCTCCAAGCATATCTGTCCTGAGCTTCAAGCATATCTGTTAATATGCTGTTATTATATTATTAACAGATATGCCTGAGCTTCAAGCATATCTGTTAATTCTCCAAGCATATCTGTCCCGCATCCGGCCACTGCACACCAATTCTAACAAGATCCTGTTTGACATTGTGTGCCCACCGCATTCAAGGTCTCCTCATTCTTAGGCCTTTAGGCACACTGTTCATAACCCTATTCGCTAATCTATAATTATCCATACGGGAAACATGGCTAAACCAACGGAGTCTCTCTCTGCACAATATGCTGTTTAAAGAAGGTTGACGACTATGTTGCCTAACCTCATCATTAGTTACAAAGTTGAACCACCTAATGCCCAAGATACTACATAAGCATTTAGTTTCCTGTTATCATGTTTGTAAAGCATCCACGTTCCACTACCATAACTAACCCTATAAAGAACCAAACTATTATACATCCAATTTTTAGTCAATTATTATTATAGCCAATTTTTAGCCAATTTTTAGTCTTTAGGTGTATACACCTATTTCTCCACACTCTCCATAGATTCTTAAAAGTCCCGGCAGCAATCCCTATTCGTCTGTTAATCTCATGCCGCACATCACCATTATCTGTTACATAGCTCCCAAGATAATTAAACTGTGACACCTGCTCAAGACTGCAACCATTCAAATTAACTGAATCACATCCTGCCTGACCAATTTTCATCACTTTAGTTTTCTCTCTGTTTATAACCAAAACTACTCTACTACCAGTCTCATCAACAGCTCGAATGAAAGAGTTCATCTCATCAACATCATTTGTCAAAAGGGCTAAATCATCAGCATAATCTAAATCAGAAATTTTAGTATCTTAAGACCATTTAAGGCCAAAATCTTTCCGATGCAATGTATTTCGCTAACGAAATCAATAACCAAACTAAAGAGAAAAGAAGACAAAATGCACCCTTGTCGAACACCAGAAGTAATGCTAAACCAATTGCTACAAGCCTTACCAACTCCCACACACGACTCAGTGTTGTTATAGAGATGTCTACTTGTCTGGTATACCATATAATCGCACAATCAACCATAAATTATGACGATCAACAGAGTCGAAAGCCTTTTTGAAGTCAACAAAGCTATCAACCAAAGGTTTCTGAAACTCTAAACATTTTTCAAGAATCTGCCTAAGTGAAAATATCTGATCCACACATCCCCTACCACTTCTGAATCCACATGCTCATCACGCAATTGCATGTCACCCAGATTCTTAATTCTATTAAGCACAATCATGCAAAGAACTTTCCCTGGAACAGAGAGTAGGCTGATAATCTAATAGTTATTACAAGAACTGCGATCATATTTTTTTTGAAAATAGGGATAATAATAGCTCTGGTAAAATCCTTAGGAACCATGCCTTTATCATAAAAAATTCAAAATTTTAGTCATCCAGGTGGTAACCGAAACATTCCGAGCTCTAAGCATTTCTGTACTAATTTCATCTACCCCTTGGGTTTTAGGAAGTTTAAGTTTAGAAATAGCCAAAATAACTTCAGATTGTGTTATAGGGCCAACATTAAAGCCAACAATGCATCTATCATCATTACAAACAATGGGAGTCGAACTAACCACGTTGTTCAGACCATCACTGAAATGCTCAGCCCACCTAGCCATAACAGAATCCTCACCTTCTATAACCTTATCTTGTTTATCCTTCAAGCCCTACATACCTGTCCGTTTTCTACAACACAAAACATTAACTATCTCGTACAGCACTCTGCTGTTGTGCTGTCTAACTGCTTCCTCGACTTTGCCAGCCAAGCCATCAAGCCAAAGTTCCTTATCAGCAGCTAACTGATCCTTTACACGTTTATTAAGCTCTCTGTAATGCTTTCTATTACGAATAGTAGGGTAATGATTAAGGACATTCCTGCAGTTCCTTCTTTCCGAAATAAGCTCAAGTGCTTTATCACTCAAATAATTCGCCTCCTCTGCTCCTTTTTTCCTAAAAGAGTACTGTTAGTTTTCAAAAAAGCCTGTTTAAAACGGCCCCATTCTTCCTCAACTTCAGTAGTAAGCAAACCATGACTGTCATAATGACTAAGTAACCTATCATGGTAAGCTTTGGCTATAACTGGATCTTTCAGAGCTTCAGTATTAAAGGTAAAATTTTTAACTTTAGCACAACACATTTTAAGTTTAAGTTGCAAGACACTTTTAACAAGGTAATGGTCAGATCCAAATTCAGCTCCCCTATATGCCCTAGTATTCCTAACAGAACTAGCCCATTTGCTGTTAATTAATATATAATCAATCATATTCTTATGCAGTCCAACAGGTGAAACCCATGTATACTTATGTATGTTGCGGTGTTTGTAATAAGTGTTAGTTATTCTGAAACCATTGAGTTTACTTACCTGTAGGAGACGTTGCCAATTGCCATTGCAGCTACCAATACCAAAAGGGCCTATCACTCCTCCTCAGAGGTCAGAGTCAGTACCATCTTTGGCATTGAAGTCACCTAGAACAAGGGTAATATCTCCTTTCTTGACAGAATTCAAAATATCCTGAAGTTGTCCGTAAAACCTATCTTTCTCATCCTCATCGGCATCCTCAGTGGGGGCATAACAGCAGATAACATTAAAGTCTTTAATGCTTGTCTGAAAGTTTGCTGTAAGAAACCTTTCATTAATGCACTCATATTCTAGAAGAGCATCACTAGCATGTCTGTTGAGCAGCAGACCCACGCCTTGGTGATGCTTTCCATTCTCCGAGCTTTTTAGGAACGAAGACCCAGTGGAGAGCTGTTAGAAAATATATAGAAGTCTCGCATCAAGTCCATTAAGATATTCTTTAACATGTACAGGATATGGCTTTATGTCCCATTCGCCGGATGCGGCCTTTTCAAGTCGTCAGTAATAAGAACTACAAAAAGATTCATCTCTTATTGTATATTAATACATTTCAAACTAAGATATGTGTTACATAGCAGAAAAATCCTTCAATAATTTAAAAAATGCACCAAATGATGTGCAGAGGTTTTGAAATCCTTCGGTGCGAGCTCCTATCCGCGGTGAGGGGACCACCCTGTGAAGCTTCCGCTGGTTCGGTTCCTTTACAGGATCCTGAACGCTCGACCACGTGTTTGTCGTGCATAGAAACCCTTTTCTCGGGACAATAGTATCCTGGTAGTTGCTTGGGAGTCCTCTTGATTGGCAGGGTTCTATTTGGTCGTCTTCCCATTGGAAAGTCTTTTCATCGCAGGGATGGGCAGCAAATTCCAGGGTCGCTGCTACACACTGCTTTGGTCTCTGTTTCCGGTAAAAGGAGCTCCTGTGGTGCCGCCCCCCACATCAATCGGCTGGTGGGCTGGACCTGCTAGGGCCAACTATGCAGAGTGCTGAGTACCTTACCCAAATATGGGTATAGATTTACGAGTTTTCCCACACATTTAATAATTTTGTAGTTTATTTTGTGAGGCCAATTTGGTTCTCCACAATTCTCTTTTCATTTTCCTTTTATTTATTTGTAAGGGCTTGGCTCACTGTCTGTGTGGGTATAGTGCCCATGCAGCAATGGCGCCCAACTGGACTCCCCTTGTGCTCCGTGTGTGTGGGTGACCATGGGCACTGAACCAGACAAAAATAAACATGACGTCAATTCATTTGATTCGTTCAATGCCAAGAAGAGGGCCCATCATCTTTGCTGTCTTTATCGTCTATGCTGTTGTCATCTTTGTTTTTGTCTTCGTTTCCAAGTTTCCCGTTCATCCATTCCATATGTGGGTAACTGAATTCCACGGGGGGTTCCAGGTAATTGAGGAATGTCCCCATTTGTTTTATTAATAAAGGTTTGAAAGGTCTTGCAGGTTCGCCGAAATCCGTGAAGTGCCTGCGATCTGGCAACTTTCAAGTTGAGACCACTTGTTCAAAACATTTGGAACTGTTCCTTTAGGTTGCAGAGATTAGTGGGGTGTCGGCAGCTTGCGGAGGTGTCGCTACCCTTGTGAGCAATCATTCTTCATTCCAGGACATATTCCTCGCCTAGATGTGTTTGCCATCCGCCTATTTGTGGGGTTCTCACTGACTGACTGTTCTGTATATCTCCACTCGGAAGCATTGTCTTCTGAGAAGACCTTGATGATCTCATCTTGCAGCTGCCATCCCCCTTTCTCATTATGGGGGACTTCAATGGGCAAAGTCCTATTTGGGGCAGTACGGCCATCAATGGGAGGGATGGGGTTCTCGAGCAGTGGCTCCTGGATCCATCACTCTTCCTACAGAACACTGGTGTCAGTATGTACTTTCACTCCCCAACATGCACATTTACTGCCATTGACCTAACCATCCTCCTTCCACTCTTACATGGGAGATTGTGGACAACCTGTATGGAAGTGATCACCTCCCTATGGTATGTACCATCTTTCGTAGGGGGCCTTGTGCCCTTCACTTGTATTATGGTGGAAGTTTGATTGGGTTCGAACTCCTATCTGAGTTTGGCCACAACTCTGTCAGCCAGAGACAATCAATGTATCAATGGTGGAGATGATGGACTGTATTGTCCATGTAGCTGTCTCTATAATTTCTCAAATTTCGACACCTTTTCCTCGTTTTCCGAAACGTGGTGGAATCCAGATTGCACTGCAGCTCTTATGGTTCAGAATATGTCTTGGGGGTGTTTCGGAGATATCCGAAATCCCTCAATTTTGAAGCATTCGAAAGAGCGAGGGCGAAAGCTCATTTCATCCAGCGCAAGAACCAGAAGGAATCTTGGATGAAATACAACACCCACATGACCAGTACTGAGATTGTGTGGGATGAAGTCTAGAAGATGGTTGGGAACATCAAATCCCACTCATATCGATCCTGGAGCACAATGGACAGACAATTGCTGATCCCCAAGCAATTGCCAACACCCTTGGGGAAACATTTTCTTCCATCTATTCTTCTTCTGATTCCCCCGATTTTCTGGCCCAGAAGTTTGTCTCTTGTGCCTCTGCTGTGGAGCAAGACAATGTCCATTGTGCAATGGGTAACCATCACTTACAATCAAGTAAGGATCGGCTGCTCCGACTCTTCAACCGTATTTTCGTCTAGGAGCAGTTTATGGGCTCTTGGTGGGAGACTAGAATTTTGGCCTTCCCCAAGCCAGGCAAAGGTCCGAAGATTCCTTTGAGTTATCGTCCGATTGCATTGGCTAGCTGTGTGTGCAAGATGTTAGAAAGAATGGTAAATACCAGGCTGGCCTGGTGTTTCAAACACCACGGCCTTCTTTCCAATGCCCAGTGTGGCTTTCACAGGCAAAGGTCTAGCTTAGACCACCTGATCCACGATGGTCAGGAATTCGTTTTTGTGTCGAGATCATCTGGTGTTTAATTTTCTTGGACATCGAAAAAGTATATGGCACAGCTTGGAAATGTTGCATTCTTCCTGATTTCAATAGCTTCATCTTGCAGGGTCACATGCCAGTCTTCATTTCCAACTTTTTATCTTCTGGTTCTTATCGTTTCTGTGTCGGTAACACTGTCGTGGCCTTTCCCCAAGATCAGAGGGTACCATAAGGTTATGTCCTCAGTGTTATGCTTTTCACTATCAAGTTAAATTCCATTACACAACAACTTTCTCTAACTGTAGGCAATGCCTTCTATGTTGACGATTTAAGCATCATTTGCTCATCGTCCAGCATGAGGGTTACTGAACAACAATTGCAAAACTACCCTCAGCAATCTTTCAATTTGGGCGGTGGCCAATGGATTTCAGTTCGTCCCACAGAAGACCGCTTGCATGCACTTTTGCCACAAGCATAATCTTCATCTGAACCCTGAACTATGACTTGGAGATATCACCATTCAGTTGTAGTGGAGGCCAAGTTCTCGGTCTCATTTTCAACCTCTCTCGGTCTCATTTCAACGAAAATTGACCTTTTTACCGCATATCTGACATCTCGGATCCAAGTGCACGCAGGTATCGAATAACCTCAAAGTCTTCTCCTTCCTCTCTTGGAAGATGGACCAAAGCTCTTTGCTCTGCCTCTTTCATGCACTTGTCCGGTTGAAAGTGGACTATGGATTCCAAGTGTATCACTCCTCCTCCACATCTCAGGCTCTCCGTGTATGCATGGGAACTTCTGCACTTCACCTCCAGAGTCTTTACATTGAGACCAACGAACCATCTTTGTCTATTCGCCGTCGGCAGTTGTCCCTGCAGTATGCAGCAAAATTGTGTTCCCTGCCACGCTATCCCACTTGTGACTGCGTTTTCAGTCCTCTGGTGGGAAATGCTATACTAGAATCGGCTGACTGCCATTTTCCCCTTCGGTTTACATTTCTGTCTACCTCAGAGACATCAACATCAGTTTCAATAGTGTTTCCCATTCGGCAGCCAAGCCACTTCCACCTTGAGTTGCTGTTTCCCTTTCCTGTGACTTTTTTTTTGCAGGAGAGGGAAGGCCTTTACACTTGACTTGCCTGTAGCAGCAACTCTTTTCCAACCATTGCGTTGAGCATCCAGACTTCTTGTCTGTCTTCGCAGATGGCTCGAAGTCTAGCATATTAATGAGATCAGCGCCATAGTCTGTTGTGATATAAACGTTGTAGACCAGATTCCACAGCAGTGTCCCATCTTCACTGCAGAACGCTATCAGTCTCACCTTGGACCATGTGGTGGCTAAGCATCATCTTTGGTGTGTGCTTTACACTAACTTGCTTAGCTCACTACAGGCTTTGATCTCGGTAAGCAATTGACTTCACCCTGTTCTTTGCAAGATCTGCCAGCAGCTCCATCATCTGGCAGTCACAACCATCATTCTCTTCTGTTGGGTGTCTGTCACGTCGGTATCAGGGGCAATGACTTGGCAGATAATGCTGCCAAGTCATCTACCCTCTATCTGAATCTCTGTTACTGGTTCCATACTTGGACTTCCGGCAGTGTTTTTCCATTGAGCTCCTGGCACAGTGGCAGAGATTTTGGTTTTAACCGTTTGGTAACAAGCTTTTCCAGATGAAGCCCATTATCACACCATGACAGTCATGTTTTCGTAGGAATTATAAGGAGGAAGTTGTACTTGCTCATCTCTGTTTAGGTCATTCGCTTATAACACATTCATTTCTTCTAAGTGTGATCGACGAACCTAAGTGGCAGTTTTGTGACACCATTTGAACTATTAATCACATTTTAGTCTATTGTTCCACTTTTAACCTAGAGAGATGTTTATTTTTTAACTTTTAGGCTGTCTCGTGGCCGAGTGGTTAGCGCGCTTGGCTACTGATCTAAGGGACCGGGTTCGAGCTCCAGGTAAAGCATGGATGTTCGTGCGTTTTCTCTGCTGATGTCCTGTCATCTTCACAGACCTTCTACTATGGCATAAAAACTGGCAGGCTCCTGTCAGACCTCTGTGGCAAGCAGGTGCTTGAGGGGGTATTTATTTATTATTTATATGATTTGACGTCTGAACCCCTTACACTCGGACATCCTCTGATGGATCTTTTTACCTCCTGTCTTTGTCATTTTACATTATACTGCTTATTTTAACAGATTGTAATTTTATGGCTTTGTCATTTATACACAGCACAACCTGGGTCTTTTACACCTGGGTTGGTTTTACCTTTTGCATCTTTATATTTATTGCTTTACATATATTTATTGTTTTTGTATTCTAGTGGTTAGCACGCTTGGCTATTGATCTAAGGGACAGGGTTCGAGCCCCGGGTCAAGGCATGGATGTGTGTGTCGTTTTTCTGCTGAGGTCCTGCCATCCTCTCAGACCTTCTACTATGGCATATAAACTGACAGGCTCCTGTCAGACCTCTGTGGCAAGCAGCTGCTTGAGGGGGTATTTATTTATTTTTTATTATGTTTGTTGGTTTAGTCCTCTATCTTTTACTGTATTGACTTTAAACTTTGGTTGAGGGTTCCCTGACTTTTATCTGTTTTACTTTTCACCATGTATTATGCGTTTTGCACAATATGGCCTTAGTTGCCGTTGCTCCAGTAAACCCAAACAACCAAACAAAGCCAACACCCAGTGTAGATTTCAAAGGCAACAATCTACCATAGACTATCTGATTTGCCTCGAGTTTGCGATCAGGAATTTTTTTCATATAGAGAGCACCTGGTACCGATATTCTTGGCATCAAAAAAGCATACGACACAGCTTAGAGATTCGATATTCTTCTTAACTTCCATGCCTTTGGCTTTGGAATTGAATGCCAAAGTTTTGGCTTTGGAAAGATTTCCAACTTTTTATCTTCTCGTTCGTTTTGTGTCTGTGTTTGGAACACTCTGTTGCAGCATTTCACTTAAGATAAGGTGGTACCACAAGGCTGCATTAGAGTATTAGGCTTTTCGCTGTCAATATAGTTTCTATAGCACAACTTCCGCTGACTGTAGGCAATGTCCTCTATGTTGATGATTTTAGCATCTTTTGCTCATTGTCCAGCATGAAGGTCTATGGCCAGTGAATTTCTGCTCTTCCCACAGAAGATCGTCTGTGTAGACTTTTGTTATAAACGTAATCAGAGACCAAATTTCTCGGTCTCATCCTCTACGCGAAATGGACCTTTTCACCACACATACATTACCTTAGGTCCAAGTGCATGCAAGAATTGAACATCCTCCAAGTTCCTTCCTCCCTCTCATGGGGAGCAGACCGATTTCATTTGCTCTGCCTCTACCATGTATTTGTCCTGTTGAAACTGGACTACAATCTTAGGTGTAAGATTTCGCCAGGGATTCGGTGGTGAAGGTGCTGGATCACATTCAACATCATGTCCTCTGTATTTGCACAAGGGCCTTCAGCAGTTCACAGATGCCGAGTATGTTGAAACCGACAAACCATCATTATCTATTGCTGCCAGCAGTTGTCCCTACAATACCCATTAATATTGCGATCCCTGCCAGGCCATCCCACCTGACACTGAGTTTTCAGTCCTTGATGCGAAGTGCTGTACCAGAACTGTCCGATGGCCATTCGCCCTTTTGGTTTGTTTGTCCAAGGCTATCTCAGTGACATCAACATCAGTCTCGATAGCGTTGCCCAGTTGACAGCTGAGCCACTTTCACCGTAGCTAGCTGTTTACCTGTAATTTTTGTATTTTTTTCGTTTCCTTCTGATTTTTACATGGGTTCTATGCACCCATTGTTGATTTTTGACTTTTATTATTGTTGTTTCCTTTTTACCCTGGATTTTATACTCATTGCTTTACATTTTCCGTTCAGGTCGCATCTTTTACAATTTGTGTGTTGATTTTAACTTTGGATGTGGTTAAATGACTTTTATTTTTTTATTAATTCTTGTTTGGCCAAATAGCCGTTGTCTTCTTGCGCCATAAAACCCAAATCAACCAACCAACATTTCCATGGGTGTCATGCCACAGATATGATGTGTGACATCAGCTAAACAAGAGAACTCGAATTGCCTCTGAACTTTCAAGAGTGTATGCAAACTGTGGAAAATAAATGGGAGCATATACTTTATTCTTTATGGTGATGAAATTTGAATCCTTTCTTCTTCACTTATTTTCTTTTCATTCTTTTATAGTAATAACGTAAAATATTTGATAAATGTGACTAAAGATGATGCTAAATGAATAATTCATCACCCACTTTTAAGCAGCATTTTTTGTAATGGGAGATTGAATTGGTTTGCCTGTTTCCACACACACAACTTCAGAATTACGAATAAAGTTATGAATATTATTCCTAAAAGGGACAGACCTAGAATAAGGTGAGGAGACAATGTGAAATAAGACCTTTATAAGAACTGAACTACAATGGTGAAACTCAACATCTGTCGCTAATGTGTTTGTAAAGAAATTTGTGTTTGGATCCCCGGTATAATGTCTTTCTGAAGATTTTTGTGCTTATATACATGCATAAATTTCATATTGAACGTACAGATTTGTATGTTTGGTTGAAATGCCAGAAACGTAATACGGGAAGTTTAATAACTATGATGTTAATGCACAACTCAAGATATCCAACATTATGTTTTAACAATTTCAAGTAGCAACACCAGAAGACACGCCATATGACACCACAGTTCACTCCTGCATTCAAATGTTGAAAAACTGCTAGTACCATTCTTTCGGAAGCAGAGCACACATACATACATACATACATACATACATACATACATACATACACACACACACATACATACATACATACATACATAATCCTCATGCAGCCGTGGGCTACGGAGGTCTTATCAGACTGTATAATTTTCCTCTCAAGACATGTCTGTCCTGAGCTACATCTGCTGCATTTGGCCACTGTAGGCCAATTCTATACTGTTTGACATTGTCCTGCCCATCGTATCTTAGGTCTTCCCCTTTTCCTTAAGCCTTTAGGCATATCAGTTATATACAAATGTAAATTTTTATTTAACTTTATTTAATTATATACAGGGTATCCCTGAATTCATGGCCCAAACGTGAGGGGATGATAGTACACACCAAACCCACCAATATTCGTCATAGAATATGCAGCCCAGTGACGGTAGGGGGCGCAGACGAGGTGGCATGGCTTAAAAGTGCAGGATGGATTGGACGCGGTCCCATCCCATGGCCCCCCAGATCGCCCGATCTTTCTTGTATCAATTTCTTTCTGTGGGGACATTAGAAGAGTGTAGGGTACGAAACACCCGTGCAGCCCGCACAGGATCTGGTAGATCGACTGTCCGTCGCAGCCGCTGATGTGCGCGACAAGCCCGGTGTTTATGGGGGCGGGGGGTGGCTCAGTCGGTAGCGCACCAGGCTCGTAATCTGTAGTTCCCAGGTTCGAGTCCCAGCTGGGTCAGCTTTGAGATTTATCTCCGCAAAATTTCCCGCCCTGCCCACAGTCAGTAGGGGACACCGATGGGCTTGGAAAGGCCGCCGTCTGTCGGATGGGACGTTAAGCCGTGGCCCCGTGTGCGGGAGAGCCATACCCTGTGCACATTAAAGAACACGCTGGATGGCCTTGACGGGAGGCTACCATCTGTCTCCCAACAGCTATTCCAGTGGGTCCCCTCCCCCAACCTTCTCTGAGCCTTCAGGGTCCATGTGACCTAGCCATTTAGCCCATGGTGTGCAAAAAAAGTGCCGCTCAGAGGTAAAACAACCCAACCCAACCCGGTGTTTACGAGCAGGTACGCCGATCACTACTCCGCCGTTGTGCCGCCTGTATCAACGTTGGTGTGCGGACATTTGAGCATTTATTGTAATGATCTCCAATAAATCTCACTCTGGAAACCTCTGTGCTGTCCTTTATTTCCGACTTCTCACTGCGTTTGCGGCCGCATATTCTATGACGAATATTTGTGGGTTCGGTATGTACTACCATCTCCTCATGTTTGGGCCATGAATTCAGGGACACTCTGTATAAAGATATTGTATAAGAAGAGGATGAATTATCCCGTGTGTAATTTCAAAAACACATGCAAAACTTTACAACTAATCCTTTTATTATAAATTAATGTGCAGAAATATTCTACATCAAATATCAATCAAAACAAAACTATTTTTGTTTAAGAAACATTTTGCAAAAACATTCAATGCTAAAGCCAACCAATTATAACAAAACTATTTTGTACTTATCATAAACATTTGAACATTAATTGTGTCATTTTTCTAAATATTCTAAAGCTATAAAATATGTTTGAATAGCCAGAGAGGTGATATTGATTCTGTTGAGTTGGAATAGAGTTTCTGGCTGACATTTACAATTCGGGGAAAACAAATATGGCCGACAGTTAAAAAAACCTTCAATTCTTCTTTGCACGGGGCGGGGGTGGCTCAGTCGGTAGCGCGCCAGGCTCGTAATCTGTAGTTCCCAGGTTCGAGTCCCAGCTGGGTCAGCGTTGAGATTTATCTCCGCAAAATTTCCCCGCTCTGCCCATGGTCAGTAGGGGACACCGATGGGCTTGGAAAGGCCGCCGTCCGTCGGATGGGACGTTAAGCCGTGGTCCCGTGTGCGGGAGAGCCATACCCTGTGCACGTTAAAGAACACGCTGGATGGCCTTGACGGGAGGCTACCATCTGTCTCCCAACAGCTGTTCCAGTGGGTCCCCTCCCCCAACCTTCTCTGAGCCTTCGGGGTCCATGTGACCTGGCCATTTAGCCCATGGTGTGCAAAAAAGTGCCGCTCAGAGGTAAAACAACCCAACAACTTCTTTGCACTGATTGATGGTAGATATTGCATCCAATGCTCAGTCAAGGGGGAAATTTAACACACAACGAGATATTTCTCAAAATACACGGGTCGTGGAAAATTCCGATACATTCGTTCACAAATGAATAAATGGATTTCGTTAAACATGAAGTAGCACAAAAGAAACTGAAAAGCGAAAAATATTTTTTTTGATTATCTAAAGAAATTTTTTTTGCCTCTATTTTTTTTCCTTGTACATAGATTGCTTGCTTCAGAACAGAAGAGGTCGTGTCGTTGAGTTGCAGACCTAGAATATAATTTCCCTATTTTGTGTTCCTCTTCAGACAAAAGTGACCTAATGAGGTTAACAAATTGAAATCTTGTGATATCATAGAAATCTCATTTATTAAATTCATAGCTTTGTGATAACTGACTCAAAACAATGACTTTCTAGATGTCTTGACGATGCAAATGACAACAAATGTCTAGCAGAGTGTATGCAACGATTTCCTGTAATTTTCTAGATCAGTGGTTCTCAACCTTTTATGCTTCACGTACCTGCTGGAAATGTGTATGTAACTGGCGTACCCCTTGTATAGATAGATAAAACTATAGTTATAGCATAACAATGGTTATTTTTACTTTGTTACTAGATCTAGCGACTTTTGAGCTCTCACGGCGTACCCCAAAATATTTTACCGCGTACCCCACGTTGAGAACCCCTAATTTAGATATATGCATCTTTCAGAATGATGATCTACTCAAGGCACAAAAATTAATTATATGGAGTCAGTATTTAGACATTTGTGATTGGACAAACGCTTTAGGCAAAAAAACTCTCACACCACACGATTTCCGTTAATCTATAAAACTTTTCAGTCACTCTGCTTTCAAAAGAATACTTTCACTTTGACAGCGAACACTTTTTTCAATTTTTTTAGCTAGTGTTCAAATCCACAGATGTGCGCTCTCGGTAAAAATTGATCATTAGGCACCAATGCTTTTGTTTTGCTCCCTGGCACCAACATAGCATCTTACTTGTAGTTCTCCAGAAAATAATATTGATGATGAGGAGAAAGGATCACTTTTCTGTTTTTATCCTACCGAGGAAGCTGATACTGTGAATGCCACTTGGCTGCACAGTTCATCAATCCTTGATCTAACCTTTCCCGTCCACTGTCCAGTCTCTCGTTCCCAAAAGGACAGAAGGGACAGTAATTCTCTGAGAGGATCGGACAACCGAGTGTCGTGCCACTCGCTTCTCTGCTCTCTCGTGAATAAAAGTGGAAAGGTCAGGGGGATTCCGGTATTCTGCCTTCCAGCCAATTGCCGATGACGTCAAAGTTCTTGGCCATCCAGCGAACATTGGCCTTTGACCTCTCGACGGCCTGATGGAGAGCAGCAGTCGCCGTGCCCAGTCTGTCGGTGCGTTGCTTCAAGAAACTGCGCAGCTGAAAGAGGAAGAGAAATCTTTTGTGAAAAAGTGGAATAATCATCTAAGAATTTTACGAAATATAATACGAATCAAAAGGAATATTTTATCAATTGTGAATTATTTCTTACAGATAGGGATCAATCTTATTTTTTTTTTGTTCCAATTTATTGGGAATAAAAATATTTGTCAAGCAAAACTCTGTATGCAATATTTTGTTGAAGTGTGAATAATACGCTTTTGAGAAATCTCTATTAACATTTATTTTTATGTTGAGGTTTTATTATGAGGTTTACGTTGAGACCTACAATATGCGAATATTTTATGCACAAAATATATATTTGTATTGAGTAAAAACTAAAACTAGATTCAGCATTGATGATTTTAAGTATGATTTCACTCAGACTTGGTTAAAACCGAAATATCGATTTTGAATATTTTTAATAAGTACTCGGATTTTTATTTAATCACTTAGTATGAGCTAAGTACGGCAGTGTTACAAATGTTTGAACTGAAACAGATGTTTTATATTTTGCTGAAAAACCTTACACTCAAAATGGCATGGACTGGGTCAGGATTTACGGAAAGTGGGTGCCACATACCTACCTATTAAAAAGTGTTAACAACTGCAAGGAACGAAAAATAAAGCATATATGTGTATTGAAAATATTTCTGAAGAATATTTTCTAAAAAAATCACTAGAAATAATAAAAAAAATATTTATATTCATTTTAATTGATGAGAATAATACTTTCTAAGGAAAGTAAAATTCAAGAACAGTGTTTTCAGGTCCTTTCCAGTCCAATGCAATAAGTAGTTTTATCCTAACCCCATACTTTTTCCTTTTTCATTCCCAATCAATAATGTGCCGGGCTCGTAATCTGATGCTTCTAGGTTCGAGTCCCAACGGTACCTGCGTCGAGATTTATATCCGCTAATACGCGTTCTACCCCTCTGTGAGAAAGGAACACCGATGGTCTTCGAAAAGCTACTTTTTGTCGAATAAAATACATGAAATGATCCCGAGTATAGAGGAGAGCCATATCTGTGACTAATGAAGAACGTGCTGGATGATCTTGACAGAGGCTTCGGTCTATCCCTTAACAGCTTTCCAAGGATCCTTTCACCAAACTTTTCTGAGCTTTTGTGACTTGGGAATTTAGCCTATTTCATGCACCAACTGTCGCATTTCGAGATTCAATCTTTCATATAAAAATATAAAAAAATAAAATAAATTCTGATTCATAATATTAAAAGCTGATTTCCAATGGGTGCAAATTATATGCCTTGGTGGGTGTCTAAATACGATTACTCATATTGGACAGAAAGACTTTTAAGTTCATAATTTTGGGTTGGGTTGTTTTACTCTGAGCGGCACTTTTTTGCGCACCATGGGCTAAATGGCCAGATCAAATGGACCCCGAAGGCTCAGAGAAGGTTGGGGGAGGGGACCCACTGGAACAGCTGTTGGGAGACAGATGGTAGCCTCCCGTCAAGGCCATCCAGCGTGTTCTTTAACGTGCACAGGGTATGGCTCTCCCGCACACGGGGCCACGGCTTAACGTCCCTTCCGACGGACGGCGGCCTTTCCAAGCCCATCGGTGTCCCCTACTGACCGTGGGCAGGGCGGGGAATTTTGCGGAGATAAATCTCAACGCTGACCCAGCTGGGACTCGAACCTGGGAACTACAGATTACGAGTCTGGCGCGCTACCGACTGAGCCACCCCCGCCCACTTAAGTTCATAAAGCATCAACATTGTTTTCTTATGTTTAAGCTCTTTATTCCGAAGGTCAATTTTTCTCCATTCTTCGGTATCACTATGCAGTTTCTTACTAATTCCTGTTGAATATGATATTTTATTTCAAAACGTCACAATCAGGAAAAATTTTAATGCTAACAAAACCGTTATTCTTTGTTTAACATTAGGAAGACGAAGTAATTAACATTGCAAACATTGGAAATCAATGCTAATTAAATAACTTGTTTCTTATATAGCTTTAGAAATATTTTGCCTCCAAAACATTAACTCCCTGTAAATGAAATATAATTAATTGCTCTGCAGCTATCTTTTATCGGTGAACAATTCAAAAACTGCAACTTAATTGACCTAAATACTTTGATTATGTTACTGATCTACTACTGTCTTCTGGCCTGCAATATTTTATTTTCAGTTGTAGAGATAACGTTTTTCGATATGGACATGTGAAAAAATGTTTGTGAGTGTTGTAATGGAAACGTGTTGGTTCGCTGCAACATTGAAGTAACCGAAATCCGGATTCGAATCCCTGATGCTTGGGCGGATATAAGATTCATACATTTCAAATTAGAAAACTAACAAATATTATGAACATTTAGATTTCTCCATTTTAATACAAAGCAGATATAAAAAGAAATAACAGAAGACTTATAAGTGAAAACTAAATTTCATTTGAGATTTTAACCCTTGTGCTCTTTCTTAGCTAACTTTCAAATAGATGAAAAGAGGAAATTGTATTAAAAATAATGGAAAACGAAAATTACTTCCTGAACTTCGTATTCGGAATTGAGAGGAGCTGTGACGTGTTCCACAATCTCCGCCATGCCACCGACTGCTGATCCATATCTGAGAAGGTAAAATTAAAAGCATTACATTAGGTAAAAGAGTCAGTCGGTGTAAGAAGGGCAAAACATTAAAACTCTTACTCAAATATTATAACACATTATATATATTCTTCGAATATAGAACACATTATATATATTCTTCGTGATAGAATATTATTGAGAGGTAATTTGCCAGTCTTAAGAAGAAAGGTTTCCCCTCTCCATTGAACACTGAAACAAACAAACAAACAAACAAACAAACAAACAAAAATTAACGTTAAGATCATATTAAGAAACTTGCATTTTTTATCTCACCAAACGTCTCAATTACTTGTCTCTGCGAAATTCAATCCATGCTGTCACAAGGTGTTTTCTGAAGATCATAAATTCGTTGAACCGGCGTGGTCCCGAGCATTATTTTAAAAGGTACCTAATGCAGTGTAGATAGTAGGTAGCTGGGTTGCCGCATGAATCAACAGAAGACTGTACCAATATGTACAACACATTTATTATCACTAATATTTACACTACTACGAGATCGGCCTTTCACTATGGCCTCGCACTTGACAGTAAACCACAGCTGGCTACCTTTCCTAGCTGCACAGAAAAACTTTGGCCGAAAACACTGGCCCCGGATGGGATATCACCCAAGCCGAATTCTTATCCTGGTCGAAGCGTGACCTTCGACCTGCAGCACACTCTCAAGCAGAAGGACATAGATCTTTTACAAAAAAGCTATTAGGCTTTCGCAACAAATCATTTCAACAGAGATTAAACGAACTATCACTACACTCTCTAGAATGGAGACGACTTGAATATGATTTGATTGTACGCTACAAAATCATCCATGGACTCTTCTACTTTAATCCCGAACAACCTTTCTTTCGCATAGTCAACAGCAGGACTAGACAACACCCGCTCTGTATTGACATACGATTCGCAAGAAGAGATTCCAGATACCACTTCTTTGTTTGTAGAGTAGGAAGAGTCTGGAACGATCTTCCAGAGGACGTAGTCATCTCTCCTACCATAGCCATTTTTAAAAAGCATTGACGAAGCATGGACTTATGTAAATATCTTAAATGCTTTAAGTTTTAAATGTTTCATCTGTTTTTATCTCAAGATTGCCAAAGGATTCATTTATCTGCAATCCATGTTTTTTCTTATATATGAGGTTGTACATAATCATTGAATTCATATAATGTTTGTAATGCCATATGTTTGTTAACTCTTCCAAATAGAATCAGTGTAAATAGTATTTACCTTCTATTTATTACTATTAAATTAAATTAAAATTAAATATCCTCAACTGGACACAAATCAATTGAAGGGTAAGAGAATAAAGTTCATGTCATTCTGTCATAAGTTCACCTTTATTTGTCACCGATGCACATCAGAATTAATTGACGATATCTTTTGACAGAGTGGCGCAAACGCCTCTTTATATTATTCACAGTTGTCTATTGTGAATCATAAGATTAAAGTTTTGTAGTAGTGGATTACGGCAACAATATTAGTCATGATTATTTAATTTCAATATGCTTGCTTTTTTCTAGAAATTTAGAAAACATATCAGGCGTTCTCAATCCGAAACCTACGTTTCTTTTTGTGCGGCCCTCGGCCACTCTTAGTGAAAAATATTAAGTGCATAAATCTTTGCTAAGTAGTTCGTGAAATAATATACATTTCACTTGTAATAATTTTATTTCTAATATTTCTCTTCATTTTGTTAAAGTTTCCTAAATCTAATCACGAGTGTAGCATAAAATGTCAAGATTTCTATAAAAGGTGCTAATTTAATTCCTGCATTTATGAGTAATATTTGGATATTTAAATTCATTAATCTGTTTATTGGGGTCATTTATTGATATTTTCTCCCACAGTTGCTGATGTTCTCGTTGCCATAGTCCTTGTCACATGTTTGGGCTTTAGATTGGTCCATTTGCGCAAAAATATCCCCCGTCTAGACTTTATAGGAAAACATAACTTTGCAGACTTTCTTCCGTTAATTATATTCACAAAAAGAATAAAGAATTATTTCGTCAATCTCAGCAAACTATGCACATAGAAAATAGCACAAGAAAGAAAGAAATTGTTTATTGGTTCGACTGATGTTTTTTTTTGTTAACAAGCGATTTTTATTTAGGGCGGCTCCAGAAAGTTCGACACGGGATACCTGCCAAACTGTTGGAGTGTTTATGATTTAAAAGGAAGTGAATTCATTTAGATGCCTCAATAATTTAAGAGGAAGGTCTGTCTCCGCGACGGAGTGTTTTAAAATGGGAGTAGGAGGAAGATCTGTCGCTGCGACGGAGTGTTTTAAAATGGGAGTAGGAGGAAGGGGTGGGGAGACGATTGATCGTGGTCGCGAGCATGGTCAACAGCTAAAGACTGCACTCAGGATAAAAACACAAACAAATTTCTTACAATCATTGCTAATAATCAGTGCCAATAAAAACCAGTGGAAACTTTATTATATATTAAAACAATGTAGTCTATATTATTGTTTTTATAATGATGTTTATAACCTATTAGAATAGACTTTTAATTAAAATATCACGGTATTCTGGATGGGAACGCTAGAATCAACAGTTAAACTGAAAAGATATTAAGTGCCAAATTATATATGTATGAATGTGAGTAGGGCCGGACTTTGATGGTCATAGGCCCTAAGCTATCGAAAAATAGAGTCCCTAGGCTATGCAAATTGAAGAGTCCCAAAATTTCGAAAGTCGAAATATAAATATATTTACTATTCTGATCGAAGGGAAGATTAGAAAACAAATATGAAAATGACGGATAAAAACATTATATAAAAATATATACTGCTAAAATGAACAGGGCTTTCACAACAGATTAATTTCAATGTTAAAAACTTTTTGCATGACATAGTAAAACTTTATATGCATTTTTTGCGGCCACCTCATATCACGAGGGCCTACCTGTAGCTTAGTTAGCTTATGCGTAAATACGGCCCTGAATGTCAGTGTAGGTATATCGTTCGTAATATATAGTGTTCGCCAAGTCAGTTCTTTGCCGCTTTGGTGTTTTCCTCTCAAAAAGGTTGCAGACCAATACACTTCAAAAGTAGAATTATCACAGCGCTAACATTACTGCTTTTAAATACACTATATGTATTAGATAAAGATCATCACATCAGTCGGTGTACATTCGGGTATTATGATCAGGGAAAGTCCTTTGGATGTCTTCTTCTACTAGGAACATACATAAATGCTCTATTTTGTCAACAAGATAAATGATATAAAAAAGTTAAAAAGGTTCAAAAAAATTCTTAAAAGGCACCAAAGGTTAAAAACTTTTAACTTTTGGTGCCTTTTAAGAATTATGTTAAACAGCGATGTAGTGTATTTAATACCAGTAGTGTAATACACTTCAAGTTGAATGGTTCATTGTAGAAAGTGGCTCCATCTAGTGAAAGAGAAACAAACGTTTAAACTTGAATTAATCGATTGCGTAAATCTACATAAATTATTTCTTGTTTCATCTGAATGCCAAAATTTCAGTAAATTTAGTGTTTGCGAAAATGGGCTAAGAAAGGCTTTTTGATCAATGCCTTTTTTTTCTTCAAAAACCAATACTGTAAGTGATGTAAAAAAAAGTAAACTATTAGACATTAATCACAACTGAGAGCCATACACTATGCAGGTCGAAGAACATCCTAGTTGTCCTTGACGGAAGGATTCCATCTGTCTACTAATAGCTGTGGTTCTCTTCCTCTAACTTTCTGTGAGCCTTCGGGGTTCTTGTGACCTGGCAATATAGCCCATTGAGTGGAAAAAATATCATTCAGAGGTAGAACAACCCAACCCAACTGAGAAAACAACTCGTCATCTGATCCCCCGGATAGAAACTGGATATAGGTAGCTGATTTTTATATGTTCTTTTCACTGTTCCATTTTGTTGCACAATCTGTTTCTTTTTTTCATTGTAAAGTATCGATTTAGAAAACGAAAAAAATAGGAAAATTTTCTCACGATTTTGCAACGATCCTTTAATGTGCACAGCAGTTTAATTCTTTTATGTACGTAGCCGCGAAATCACTACCAAACTTTTTAAATACAGAATATTGTTACTATTAGTAAAGCAACTATTATGATTAAAAAAGAAATATCTGCATTAGTTCTAAAGAAAATTTTGACGATGGGTCTCTGCTGACCGAAATTCTTACATATTAATGAATGGTTGCGTTTCAATTGATATCAAATTCATAAGAATGACAGGTGAGTTCGGGCTCAAATTTTGCTATCCTAACCCACCCAATCTTGCTTATGAAAAAAATTTCTCTGAAAATGGTTACACATAATTGGAAAAATGCTTTCCTGTAAACCATTATTTATGTCAACGTATTATGGGATATTAAAATTAAAACAAAATTGTAATTATTTTATGACAAAATTAAAATCTTAATGCAAGCTGAACGGCAAAATACTAAAAATAATTCGTAGAAAATGAAAATTCATGACTATCATTATTATAAAAGCTAAGAGTGATTTATTAACAAAAGAAAGAAAATGCCTAAAAAAACCAGAGGATGAAAGGTGCTTAATTTTAATTACTGAACACCTATTGAAACGTTTAAATTAATGTCGAAAGAAACCGAAAGAAAAGTTTTCTTACCCATTTTTTACACTGGCAAGGAAAATTGGAAATTTAGGTAATGACTAAACACTAACCCATCGAAGTTCGAAGTGAATGCTAATAGAAAACTCAAGCTTGAGCCCGAATATATTTGAATATATAACACGGATATATTTGAATTTTCGAATTCTCATTCGAATGACGTTTCTTAAATCTGCAGAATATTACCTTTATTATTCTAATACAATTCATTTTAAGCCTATGGAAATTTATTTGGGTTAAAGTTATTTCGAACTGCAGAAGGATTTAATAAAAAACTAAGGCACAGATATTGATCCCGTTCTATACATTTGAGAACTTTTAATATTCACATGAAATATAATTTTATTAGAATATTTTCTTATAACTTCTTTAAATATTCTTCATATTAGAAGAAAGGTGTTTTAATATATACATAGATGTCATTAAAATTAGACTATCTGCTTTTGTATGTTTCATAACTTAAGAAATCCAAGCATGAAATGGAAGAGATACTTACATGTTGAATATAGTATTCCAGTTCTTCCTGAAAAAATTGTAAACTATATCTCTACCGTACACATTGCTGGCTACGTATGCAAAAACGCTACTTCCGTCCTGAAGTTTGATACCGGACTCTGGTTTCAAAGCCCAATTTAGGTATCTAGAGAAAAAAATGAAATTGAAATGTAAACCAAATAAATCAAAAAGAAAACTAATATATTGTTATAAATTTAATAGACGAAAACTGAGAATGAGTTCAATAGAATGCTTATCAACAAAAATTATAAATGAACTAATTTAATTACTTAAGCAAACAGTTCACATATATAAAAATTCAAACCAATCACAAATGTATTTCCTGAAATTAAACCTGTAAGAATGTCAAGCAATTCTTTACCGCACTTGAAACAGTCGAACTATAATAATTCAATAGCTTCTGTTCAAATCATAAATAATCTAAATTAACATTAAATAAGGGACACAATTATCTTTATGAATAAACCTATCGTCCAATTCCAATATCCAATCCTATCGTCCTATATCCAATTCTAGTATTTACCTTAAACACCTAATTTTACATTAATCCTCTTTTGTTTTTCCACTACCACTTTACAGCCATCAGAATTAGTTTTCATAACGCTAACTTCGCTCTAATCATAGTAAAAACTAACAGCTCAACTTTTCTGAAGCAACAAATCATTCAACTACGCTCGAATACCTTCTTTCGAATATATAACTACTTTCATCGTTATAACTGAAATTTTCATAACTCCCGCGCACACTGCAATAAAGATTCTTTTGTCTAGACCAGGGGTTCGAAACGTGGGGTACACGGTAAAATATTTTGGGGTGCGCCGTGAGAGCTCAAAAGTCGCTAGATCTGGTCTCTAAGTTGGCATTGTTATACTATAACTATAGCTTTATCTATCTATATAAGGGATACGCCAGTTACATACACATTTCCAGGGAGTACATGAAGCATAAAAGGTTGAGAACCACTGCTCTAGACTAACTACACAGACCCAATCCATCCAGTTCTTCAAAATAAAATACTTCTTAAAAAGTACCGTTATTATTTTCGAGTCCCTCTGTTCCAATTGGTTAATGACGTAGATACGATGTACCATACGCGAGCAGCATAAATGACATATCGCATCATAGTCTTATTGTTTCACTTTCATCTGTCGTAACAATATTTATTGTTATGAAATAAATTAAATAGTAAAAGAGGGAAAAAAGTTAATGTTGAAATAGCTATCAGGGCCATCACCGTTCTATTAGTAACTTATGATTCAGTCTATCCTTTTTTCATCTTTTAAATGATGAATTTCGTCTCCTTCAATTTTATTGCTGTCAGTCGCAAACACAACCATCATACCTGTGCTACCATCTGGTGGAGACCACTTGGCTCATGATTTGGAATTTTGATATATCGATTCAAAAGCCAATTTAGATCTCCGTTCTTATGGGATTATATTTGAAGGAGTTAAACTTCTTGAGGAGTTAATTAAGAGGACCAAAAATATCACCAAACGTCTCAATTGTTCTCTGTGCGAAATTCAATCCATACTATCAGCCGGCTTTTTTGTGGAAACAAAAAAGTAAATATTTATAAAAAAAAATTAATATACGTAAATTAAGTGTGGAAGAAATTAGCCTCATTATTTTTAAATTTAGTTATGATATAGTTTTTATGCAAAATAACCTGATTGCAAAGTATAAATGAAATGAAACTGTAATTTTAGATGTGGAGATTTCAGTGAGGTCGAGTCTACTTTTTGACACGAATACCACTCGTTTTATGTTTAGTATTCAATGAATTCTATTGTTACTCTTTCGCAAAAAAGTTTGATTTGCGACATATAGGAATCCTAGAAACTACTCCTAGTTTTTACAGGCCTTCTCATACAAGGACATGTCCTGCTAAGACCCACTGCTTCAGTTGGAGCTAACACATCTCAGTGTTTTCTCTGCTGGAATGGTGGCTAGCTACTGCTTTTGCATACTAGAATATTCCTTAACTGGCATAATGGTTAGGTCACTGTTTTATACGCTCTTTATATTATTGTCTTTTTAGCGTTTTTTTTTTTCATTGCTATGTTAATAGCGCTTTAGATCGCTATAGATATGGAGGGTGGACAATGGACGCTGTTTTGAGAATGCTAGTAAGGGAAATGAAGGCCAAAATTATTGAACTTGTTCACATTTCACTCATTTTTCAAGAATTATTTTAAAGACTTCTTAATCGAAGAGAAAAATGTTTTGCTGGATTCCGGCCTACATGATATCCAGGTTTAGTAAAACATTTAAGCGACATAAACAAAACGTGGAAATAACTGTAAACTTATTACCAATTATGGTCGTTAAATGAGATTAAAAGTGGCTATAATAATGCACCACACATTCTTCGTTAAATAGTTATATATCTTAAGAAAACAAGTATTCATTTGAAAATAAATTCAGATAATTAGAAATAAACAGGTTTTTTTTTGTTCTATAAGCCATTATCACATCAAAAAGAAATTCTCCCTCAAGCAGCTACTTGCCACAGAGCCTGTCAGTTTAATACGCTACAGAGACGATCTCTGTCGAGAGCCCTCAGCAGAAAATAAACATCCATGCATTATTTACGACTAGAACTCATCCCTTTGATTAGTAACCAAGCATCCTAACTACTTGGCTAATTTACATATTTTATGTAAATATTTCTTTTCCTTTTCCTATTTTGAACATGGATGGATTTAGTTATTCATTTATTTTCTCTATTTATGCAAGTTTCCCAATTTTCTGCAATTCTCTCAATATTCCCTGAATATATACAGAATATAAATGACATGATATTAACATGATATTATTCATTTTTTTATTATTATATTATATTTTACCAAAAAATTTTGATATTTAAATTTTGCACAAGAAATATGCCGACTCAGCAGTAATCAAATGAGAAAGCAATTAATGATCTTTGTTAAAGTAAAAACTCTAATTTTGGAGTTAGTTTTAGCTTAATAATAACAAATTTTATTTCGGCGATATATAAACTGTTACCAACATATAATAATTTAATTACAAGCAGTATATTATTTGTAAGAAAGCAGCTATTTTATGAATTAAAATATATTTATTTTTTAAACTAACTGAATAGAATTTGTATATTGATCTTAGGACACTAACCATTATATAAGAAACTAACCATTAATATTTAGTAGGTTTAAAAGACATATTTTTATATTCTTAAAATATTCTCTTTCATTATTTATTAAGTTTATTTTTTCTGGTAGAGTGTTAAGAATCTGCTTCTAATTATGTGATGTAGTGTTTCTGTACTAATGTCTGTGTTAAGTGCAATAATATTAAGTAAACTAAAACCTGTTGAAAAGCTAATATCCTCCTTAAATATCCTAATAAGATGCATGCATATCCAACGCTTTTCTTTAAATATTTCAAGGTTTTGAAAACATAAAGTTTTCTAACTTATAATATACCTAGTTTAGAATAAGCATCAATTAAACTGTCTTGCCTCTTCTTTTCATAATGCATTTAATATGATTCTGTTCACACTGAAGTGGTTGAATTTTAGACTAATAAGTTCTCTCTACCCACCACCCATGATAATAATCTGTAAAGCAGATACGATTTGAACCACGAAAAATATATTTCCAAAACAGAAACAACTGCAAAATTTCGTATGCAATAGATATGAAGTATAAGAGAATAGTTTTCTTGAAAACACATTATCTAAATCTTCCAGGATATTTTTCTATCTATATAAACTTCAAAATATTTAAAGATATCTATCTACTCCTTCAAAATTTTTCGCATGAATAATATTTTCCTTTATACAATTTTTAGAATGGAAGACAATGTTATCTTTGAAAAGCCTACTGATTTTCTCTTGATTTAAAATATATATTATATTTTTTTTAATATTTAAAATTAACCTATTGACCCTAATTTAGTTCTGGATAGAAATCACATAAATTTAATATTTAAATTATTGTACTGTCACCTGCAAATGCAATAATTTACCATTTAATTTCATATTACTCAAATCATTTAGGTATATATTAGGATCAGTAATGGGAATAGATATTTATAATCTATACACAGGTTGTCTCTCAAATATCTGCCGAAATTTATTGAGCAATATAGTATATAGGAACGTCAAAGGGAGTCAAAAATCTCCGGTCAATAATAATTACTAAATATAATGATATATTTATTATCTAACTATAAAATGTAAATATGATGATATATTATTAACTTATATTAATTCATGTTCTTATTATGAGACATTTTTTTTCCATCGGATTTTCGTTCTATTACTCACCCTGCACACCGTTACGTCTGCTATATTTTCTAAATTGTATCTTCTGCTGATAAACTATTGTTATTTATTTATTTATTTATTTATTTAACATTACACGCCTCTGGGGTGTTTAATTGCACACTTCTACCCCAAAGCAATAAAAAAAAACTGAAATGCTTAGGAAATGTTAATACAATAATAGCATTACATGTACACTTTGAAAAATACACAATGCAAAAAAAAAATTTTTTTTCAACAATGACAAAACTATACCAAGGAAGAAAATTCTTATACATACATATGACAGAAAATTATAAAATGTTCTCTGGCTGAATCAGATATTTATATCCTTCAGATATAAAAAACGAAATCGAAGTCCAAATTTACACTTATACTCTATTACATAGCATTGTTTCTCGAAGGAAACTAATTAAAAGTTAAAAGATAACCAATTTAGAAGAATTTTCGGGATTCAAAATATTTTGTAGTGTATATTCAGTTAGATTGCATTTGTAGTGAAGTGCTTCAAAAAAGTTTTTTCTGGCTTCATCATACTTCTCACAATTTAGCAACACATGAGAAACAGTCTCTTTAACTTGACAGATGTTACACAAATCGGACTGGCTCTTCTTGATTTTAAAAAGATAGTTATTAAGAGCAGCAGTACCTACACGCAGCCTGATGATTTTACTAATATCTTGTCTACTGAAATTATATTGCTTGAAAAATAAGAAGTATTTTCATCAAGATAATATCTAAAGTTACTGTTAATTGGAGCATGAAATTTGAAATATGAATTTAGTTCTCGAATTTCATTTTCTTTATTTTTCCTTTTAAGACAAATAAGAAATGAAGGTAAAGTTGTAGATGTTTGTAAATTAATAGCATCCTTAGCTATTTTGTCCGCATTCTCATCGCCTGCCACTCCACACTGGCTAGGCAAACATTGAAGAATATGATTGCCTTTTATAACAGATTTTAGTGTATATTTTGAAAATGTCTAGTATGATATTATAATGATTATTATTATAAGTATCATTTTCCAAGGCCAACAAGGTTGTTTTGCAATCTGTTAACAACACCATATTTTAATTAAGTAAATTTATTTCAACCCATGTAATTGCCTTGTACATGGCAAACAATTCAACCTGAAAAGTAGTAGCATGTGCTGAAAATTTAAATTGTTCAAAAATATTTTTGGTTGGTATCTTAAAAGCAGCTGTAAGCCCCATCAGTAAATATATGTAAAAAATCGTCATATTCATTATCAATGAAGGATTCAATTATAATCTTTAACTTTGCTGATTTATTATTTTCCTACCAAGTTAAACGTGGTGAATATATCTATTACTGAACGTATTAATAATAAATAATTAAGACTCTTGGAAATTCTCCCAAATTTGGTCTCTTTGAGAAAACTACACAGAAAAGCACAGAGGTTTCTCATTTTTTAAATATAAATTTGTTCCTACGATTGACTTGAAAGAAAGGTATCCAATGAAAGTAATATTTTACCTCATTTGAATTGAGCGTTATTATATAAGATATGTAGTTGTAGATAGGAAAGTGGATAAATTCAATCTTCAGCGAAGTCTGTCACGTTCAATGGAAACATTTGCACTCACTAATCTATAATTTGTGCCCTTATTCTTGTTCAAAATTCACGTTAAAAATATTTAATTTTTTCATTTCATTTAACTGAAATCCAGAACCTAAGGAATCAGAGGCAATGAGATGAGAACATTTTAACTTCCGGCAGTAAGTATTGACTTTAAGATTCACTAAAATCCCCCTCACTCTGATGTGTTCAGGAGGAAAGCATCTACAGGTCGAATCATTTCTTTACTTCTTTTATCATTCCTCGAACACACTGTTCAGAGGGGCGGGGGTGGCTCAGTCGATAGCGCGCCTGGCTCGTAATCTGTAGTTCCCAGGTTCGAGTCCCAGCTGGGTCAGCGTTGAGATTTATCACCGCAAAATTCCCCGCCCTGCCCACGGTCAGTAGGGGACACCGATAGGCTTGGAAAGGCCGCCGTCCGTCGGATGGGACGTTAAGCCGTGGCTCCGTGTGCGGGAGAGCCATACCCTGTGCACGTTAAAGAACACGTGGATGGCCTTGACGGGAGGCTACCATCTGTCTCCCAACAGCTGTTCCAGTGGGTCCCCTCCCCCAACCTTCTCTGAGCCTTCGGGGTCCTTGTGACCTGGCTATTTAGCCCATGGTGTGCAAAAAAGTGCCGCTCAGAGGTAAAACAACCCAACCCACTGTTCAGATTACTAATTCTCTCACGAAATAAAAGTTATACTTATCCAATACGGGCATTCCGTTTCTGCCATCTCGCTGAAACGCTAAAACTTTAGTTTTGCTATGCTAGCATTAATAGGCAATTGAATGAAATCATGCCCCATATTAGAAACTGTAATCAATGCTCAATCTCTCCTAATAACGTAATCTCGCCTGAATACAATTCTCAAACTTTAGGAACTTCGACATTTGTGCTTGAATCATTTACCCTTGACTGTCGCAGCAGTCATCGATATATGTATGGGCATTAAACAGCCATGATGAAATCTCACAGCACTTGCCTGACATCAGCACCTGTTCTAAACTAATCAGCATATATCCATTAATTGTTCCCTAATCTCGGCTCTCAATACACGATTCCTCTCGCAACACCAAACTATTCCTCCATTCATTCCGTGATTGAGCAGGATTTCAGTTGATACCTGTTTTATCGCTAGCTTTCTGTAAGTTGATTAAGTGTCGTAAAAAGCCATTGGAATACTCCCCTGTTTAAAAATAAATAACATGCTAAACATTTTTTCAGCATGGCTTTTTTTACTAGTTGTAGCCTTGGTAAGCAACCACACTAAGAACTTGAAAGCCTGTCAGATAGTTCTATAATTATAAAGCGTAATTTATCAAAATTGCAAATGCTTTAGGTTTTTGGTATTCCAGTGTACAATCGCTCAAAAAATATCCGAACACTATAATTGATTACAGAATTATTCCTTTAATTAAGGGCGGTGCTCAGACCATAGTTCACAGATTCGTAATCTGTAGACCCTGGGTTCGAATCCGAACTGTGCCAGAGTTGAGATTGATCTCCGTCATCCTCCGTTTTGCCCTCGGTGAGGAAAGAGCATCGATAGTTTTAAAAAGGCTGCCGGAAAGACATGCCCTGTACACCTTAAAGAACATGCTGGATTACCATGATGGGAAGCTTTCGTTTGTCTCCTAATAAAACTTCTTAAAATCAATATATCATGTTCAGCAGGACATTTAGGATTTGATTATAGTCAGAATATGTTTTGAGGAATGCCTCGACGATCGTGGCATTAGGATATCGATCATAAACGTTTCGCTTCCGTAGAGAGAAGTAATATCTCCTCTTTTTGTATACATTGGAAAATTTGAGTGACAGATATTGCACAAATGTTCTCATATATTTTAGTATAAAATGTAATGACTCTAGATTATATGAATTTTAGGATTTGAAATCACCATCATTACATCAATTAAAGTTAAGCCGAATTTTATTCTTCATTTGATAATTGTTCTCTTTTGATAACATTGAAAATTGTTGCAAAGCAAAAAACTCATTCTGCTTACCTTTCCAACAGCCAGGGCTCTCTTGAGCAAGCCAAAGCCTTGAGGAGAACGTTCTTCTCTGTTTTCAGATCTTCTTTCAAGTATCGCGTCCAAACAAATTCCCAGTCTTTACTGTTGCCATACTCAATCCCGGTGCATAGCACCACTTCTCGGACATCTGCAGGAATGCTACAAAGATAGAAATACATTGCAAATCGGCTGAACTTTAATTATAAACATTACTGGTTGAGTCGATGCATTTTTTTCAAGTTACAGTATGATGTTTATTTTATAATTCTTTAGCTGGCCGCTATTCCATTTCAGTTTTCTATGTAGCCCTTCAGGTAAAATGTTTGCCCAGGCCTAATCTATACTCTTATTATTAGTTGTTGATACTTTAATGGCTTTGACTCTGGTTGTTACTATTATTGAAGTAGAAGGAGCATGATGAAACGGGTTAGACAAGTAATCAATGTTCGTGAGAGTCAGAGAAGGTGAAGTTTGTCAGTTCGTCAGAGCAAGAGAAAGTGAAGTTTGTCAGTTCGTCAGAGTAAGAGAAAGTGAAGTTTGTCAGTTCGTCAGAGTAAGAGAAAGTGAAGTTGTCATTTCGTCAGAGTAAGAGAAAGTGAAGTTTGTCAGTTCGTCAGAGTAAGAGAAAGTGAAGTTTGTCAGTTCGTCAGTGTAAGAGAAAGTGAAGTTTGTCAGTTCGTCAGAGTAAGAGAAAGTGAAGTTTGTCAGTTCGTCAGAGTAAGAGAAAGTGAAGTTTGTCAGTTCGTCAGTGTAAGAGAAAGTGAAGTTTGTCAGTTCGTCAGAGTAAGAGAAAGTGAAGTTTGTCAGTTCGGCAGAGTAAGAGAAAGTGAAGATTGTCAGTTCGCCAGAGTAAGAGAAAGTGAAGTTTGTCAGTTCGTCAGAGTAAGAGAAAGTGAAGTTTGTCAGTTCGTCAGTGTAAGAGAAAGTGAAGTTTGTCAGTTCGTCAGAGTAAGAGAAAGTGAAGATTGTCAGTTCGTCAGAGTAAGAGGAAGTGAAGTTTGTCAGTTCGTCAGAGTAAGAGAAAGTGAAGTTTGTCAGTTCGTCAGTGTAAGAGAAAGTGAAGTTTGTCAGTTCGTCAGAGTAAGAGAAAGTGAAGTTTGTCAGTTCGTCAGAGTAAGAGAAAGTGAAGTTTGTCAGTTCGTCAGAGTAAGAGAAAGTGAAGTTTGTCAGTTAGTCAGTGTAAGAGAAAGTGAAGTTTGTCAGTTCGTCAGAGTAAGAGAAAGTGAAGTTTGACAGTTCGTCAGAGTAAGAGAAAGTGAAGTTTGACAGTTCGTCAGAGTAAGAGAAAGTGAAGTTTGTCAGTTCGTCAGTGTAAGAGAAAGTGAAGTTTGTCAGTTCGTCAGAGTAAGAGAAAGTGAAGTTTGTCAGTTCGTCAGGGTAAGAGAAAGTGAAGTTTGTCAGTTCGTCAGTGTAAGAGAAAGTGAAGTTTGTCAGTTCGTCAGAGTAAGAGAAAGTGAAGTTTGTCAGTTCGTCAGTGTAAGAGAAAGTGAAGTTTGTCAGTTCGTCAGTGTAAGTGAAAGTGAAGTTTGTCAGTTCGTCAGAGTAAGAGAAAGTGAAGTTTGTCAGTTCGTCAGTGTAAGAGAAAGTGAAGTATGTCAGTTCGTCAGAGTAAGAGAAAGTGAAGTTTGTCAGTTCGTCAGAGTAAGAGAAAGTGAATATTGTCAGTTCGTCAGTGTAAGAGAAAGTGAAGTTTGTCAGTTCGTCAGAGTAAGAGAAAGTGAAGTTTGTCAGTTCGTCAGAGTAAGAGAAAGTGAAGTTTGTCAGTTCGTCAGTGTAAGAGAAAGTGAAGTTTGTCAGTTCGTCAGTGTAAGAGAAAGTGAAGTTTGTCAGTTCGTCAGAGTAAGAGAAAGTGAAGTTTGTCAGTTCGTCAGTGTAAGAGAAAGTGAAGTTTGTCAGTTCGTCACAGTAAGAGAAAGTGAAATTTGTCAGTTCGTCAGTGTAAGAGAAAGTGAAGTTTGTCAGTTCGTCAGTGTAAGAGAAAGTGAAGTTTGTCAGTTCGTCAGAGTAAGAGAAAGTGAAGTTTGTCAGTTCGTCAGAGTAAGAGAAAGTGAAGTTTGTCAGTTCGTCAGTGTAAGAGAAAGTGAAGTTTGTCAGTTCGTCAGTGTAAGAGAAAGTGAAGTTTGTCAGTTCGTCAGTGTAAGAGAAAGTGAAGTTTGTCAGTTCGTCAGAGTAAGAGAAAGTGAAGTTTGTCAGTTCGTCAGAGTAAGAGAAAGTGAAGTTTGTCAGTTCGTCAGTGTAAGAGAAAGTGAAGTTTGTCAGTTCGTCAGAGTAAGAGAAAGTGAAGTTTGTCAGTTCGTCAGAGTAAGAGAAAGTGAAGTTGTCAGTTCGTCAGAGTAAGAGAAAGTGAAGTTTGTCAGTTCGTCAGAGTAAGAGAAAGTGAAGTTTGTCAGTTCGTCAGAGTAAGAGAAAGTGAAGTTGTCAGTTCGTCAGAGTAAGAGAAAGTGAAGATTGTCAGTTCGTCAGAGTAAGAGAAAGTGAAGATTGTCAGTTCGTCAGAGTAAGAGAAAGTGAAATTTGTCAGCTCGTTAGCGTCAGAGAAGATGAAGTTTGCCACTTCGTCAAAGTCGGAGAAGGTGAAGATTGTCGGAATGATGCTGTGAGATGAGTGTTCTTTGAATCCCTGCTAATCGCAGCAGAGTGAAATTTACCCTCTACATGTAGCCTGCATACAACGTCATGAAGACTGATAATGAGTAATCTTCCTACTCCGCCCCTCGGAGTAACAGAGATTGATCGTTTGCAAACAGCAACGACCATGGGCCCTTCAACATACATAGATCCTCCTGTGTCTAACTCGAAGCTCAATCGTCGTCTCAGATACTCTGCTGCCCTAAGAATGATTTCATTCCCCACGCTGCTTCGTACCTGAAAGAGCATCCCATTTACTTGGATATCTCTCAAGCGCGAAATGCAAGTCATTTTCTTTGATATGTTTGTGTCACTGACGAATGAACTAGAGTATAATTGCATTCACTCTGCCATATGATGAAGATAGTTGCTGTGATATTATGTTACAGGGCCGGGTCCAAGGGATGCTCCTCCTCCCCCCTTTGGGAATGCTAGTAGGTGTAATAAAGGCAAAACATTGTTAAACCTAAGAATATTTCATAAATTTTTCAAGAATTTTTTTAAAGACCTCTAAAATGGATGGGAAAATTTTATACTGCAATGGAAATCTCTTGTTTGTTTATAGATCAGGTATGTTATGATTTAAAGTTACTCAAAGAACCGGGCACTCCTTTCAAATACCTATTTTGTGTTTAATATAATAAATTTTACTGTGCTAATGTAGAGAGGTTTGTCTGACGGTTCACGAGGCAGCAGTTTTTTTTTGCGCAATGCCATACCCCACTATTTGTTGGTCATGTATTAGCAGGAATGCATTAGTAGGAATAAATGTTTTAACATTTAATGAGATCTAAGTTTTCATTTATTATTACACAACGCAATGTTCATTATTATTACAATATAATTATTATTACACAACGCAGCGTTTTAGTTCTGTTAAGGATTTTTTAATGCAGACGCAACAATATCAATTTCGAATTCTCGGAAGGTAATACCAATAATGTGTTTTCCCCATATTATAACATTGGTGCTCAGTGGTCAAAAGGTGTTAAATAATTCAAAACTAGGGAGGTTTGTGAATCTCTCATACCTTGCAGATCATTGGTCGCCAATGACCAGGATAGTTTTATATCATGAAACGATTTCATATGCTTTTGTTATATCCTATGCATCACCATATAATCTGGAGGTTGAAAAAATTATCTATGCCCTCTCCCCTCCCGTCAAACATCACTGGGCTTGTAAACTCCTACATTGTGCGGAATTTCAGAAACTTTTCACTCATTACTGCGGGCATTAAAGCAAAACTATTACCTCTTTTATCGTAGCAGATTGATGACTGTGTTTTGTCATTCGTTTCTTTCTCATCATATTTATTGATTTAATGACGAATAAGCGATACATATCAGTTGGAATAATTTCAGGACTAAAGATCTGTGAGAGTTTTCAAAATATAATATTCCAAGGAATTATTTGTTAGACCTTTGATAAGGAAATCTCTTATGCAGTGATATGCGTGTAGAAGAAGACTCTACAAAATATCAATAATTCCTAAATTATTTTAATTATTATAATTTCACATTTATGCCGTTTCAAAGGTGTCATAGAAAGGCACGTCAAAATGAAATGAACAATTCAAGCATCAACTTGTTGTCAGAAGGCTTGCAGATGAGCTTTTAAAGGACGCCGTGACATTGGATGGAACGTTCCCTAACCTCCACATCGTCCTTTGGGTCCTCGTGAGTGGACATTTAGCCCATTGTGTGCAAAAAATGCTGTTCAGAAGTAAAACAACCAAACCTTTGTGATAGAAGTGTCAGAAATAAAAAGGGCACAAGAAAGTTCTACCCAAAGGACAAAAAAATTCTCAAAACATAAAATTTTCCTACTGATCCTTTCTGTTCAACTCACACGTGGTGCCACACTTTATTAATTAAAATTTAATGCGAAGCGTAATGCGAGTTATCAATAGATTGATAAAGAAACATTTTTTACCTCGCTTTCTTTTCCTATCAGTTTGTTTCCGCAGGATTTCGTCGATGCATTGACTTGGCTATTATATTATCCTTCAAGTGAGAATTATCAACACCACAGCCAAGAGCAAAAGCCGAACTGTTAATTGGCCGTTTCAGCTCGAGCGGTTTAAGTTCTTTGCCAGCTGTTCCGTACACGTGCATTTCACTTTTTGTTTTTCGTGTTAATGCGCGAGAAGAATCGCCAAACAAAGGAAAACAAACAACCAATGGACTTGAGGAGACTGGCAGCCAGTCGCGGGGATAATGGAATTAAGTTGATGGATGACGTTATTCCCACGCGCTCGTAATATTTATCAAGTTATTATTCTTTTCATGTTTTCGATAAGACGTAAATGAATAATGAGCAAGAGGCAAAGATTCAAACAATTTGCAAATGAGAATGGAAAAATATGTATTAATATTAAAAAAACTCTCAAGAAAACGTTTTTGAAGTTTTTCAAGCCAGGAGTTGTCTAAAGTGATATTTGGAGAAATTCTGAGATTGGCATCGAATCTATCTTCTTAATTAGAAAAAAGTAACTGAAACTAACGATGTCACGCAATTGAGAAATTCGAAATTTTTCTCGACGTTCAGCTTTAGATTTTTCTTGAACAAAAACCTAATTTTTTAATGAGAATTTTTAGCAAAAATGTTTCAGTGGCCAGTTCTTAATTGGAAAATCAGTTTCTAACTATTGGATTAGAAACATCTAGAAGCCGATCTGGAGCTTCACGCGCAAGACCCATCTGGGGAAAAAAGGGAAGGAATTTTGAATTGAAAAAAAATTGTTTAATCAGAAGAAATTGTTATACTTAGAGTGCTGCGCGAATGCGGATATTCGCATTTAGAGCTCTCTGCGAGGAAAAAGAATAACATTAATGTGGAATAAACATTTCTGCATTATTCATAGCTGACACTGAAACAACTACTTTAGATAATGAAAAAAAAACCTGATTTGGAATTCTGTGAAAACATTCATTCTAAAAAGAAAAAAATTGCATTGATACTTTGAGATAAAGAACATTATTTAAAGAGCAGTTAGAATATGAGATATTGAGAACCATTTCTGAAATGTGCTTTATGCATTTACGAGAAAATCATCGCCTCCTACAGCGTCTCTCTATATTCGGCTATCAGATGACTCCTAGAGTCGAGTCCAGGTTCGAGTCCCAGCTGGGTCAGCGTTGAGATTTATCTCCGCAAAATTCCCCTCCCTGCCCACGGTCAGTAGGGGACACCGATGGGCTTGGAAAGGCCGCCGTCTGTCGGATGGGACGTTAAGCCGTGGCCCCGTGTGTGGGAGAGCAATACCCTGTGCACGTTAAAGAACACACTGGATGGCCTTGACGGGAGGCTACCATCTGTCCCAACAGCTGTTCCAGTGGGTCCCCTCCCCCAACCTTCTCTGAGCCTTCGGGGTCCATGTTACCTGGCCATTTATCCCATGGTGTGCAAAAAAGTGCCGCTCAGAGGTAAAACAACCCAACAACCTAGAGTCGAGTAGTAATAGTTCGAAGAGCAGCTGACATGTCATCAGGAGATAGTGGATTCGTATCCCACCCAATTCATAACAATTTTTCCTCTATATCCATGATACTTGTACAGCGTAACGTAACGTGTCATTTGCAATCGCTGTGCATTATAAGTAACTTAATCTACAAGTGCTAGAAACGTGAAAATTTCTGCCTAGGAGTGTTTTAGGTTGTAGATCTCGTAAACGTTACCAAATTTCAGATTTGCAGAGTCTTTTGAGATCAGAAGTCAAATATCTATCAACTGGTGATACAGAGTTAAAAATTGGTGCCTACAGGTATTTTGGGTCTTATTTAAGTCTAGTTAAAGGCAGCAACGTTCTGAAATTTTGGATCCGATTCATCCTTTGAAGTCAAAGATCAAAATTTGACCATTGGTCTTTCTTACCAAGAACTGGTAGTGGTTTGCTGAGATAGATCTCGAACCCGGCACAGCTAGGACTCGAACCTGGTAATTGCGGATTGCGAGCGTGGCGCGTTAATGACTGAGCCAATTATTCATTCCATGCAAAGTAAAAGGTTTAAGCTCTATATAGAAGAAAAATATCTTTTAAGAATCTAGGATCTAGGTGCGTAAGAATATTTTTCCTAAATCTGCGAAAGTAGAAAGAAAAAAAAAAGTTAAATATTTCGCACATGCAGAACCACAGATTAGCGAATTCTGTTAGGAATAGTATGAATAAAGAACTCGAACAACGGGAAGATCTAGAATGCAGTATGTTAAACATGACTCCAGTGGGCAAGGGCAGGGTGGCCTACAGCTGTAGCTCAGGATAGGCATGTATGGGGAACTAAGTTGCTGCCTAAGTAGACTTAGGCTCTTTAAGATTTTATTACATAAATTTTATTAATTAAATCAATTAAAACCAGATCGTATAAACGCTCAATATTTCCATAAAGATTTCTCATTATTACTTAAAAAAGCAAAAGGATTTCTTTTTTAAATAAATTCTACAAAACTTACATTTCGCTGTCATCGGGGATCTTTTTCCATTTCTGGAACATGTTTCTCGCCGATCCTACACATTCTTCACTCCCGTAGTTGCAGGTCCATTTCAAAATTGTCGATCTAAGGAATCTGCAACAAAATATTAAAAAAATCGACATAGAAAATAAATATTTATTAAATCTAGGAAGAAAGAGGATATTTAAACATTATTGTAACAAAACAGATTTGTTTCGAAAAGTTATACCAAAAACAAAACTTTTGGTATTTTACTGAGATAGTTTAATGAATTTGCGAAACTGCTTTAAACTTACGTTTCAATATCTTTGATCAAAAGTGGATGAAGGCATAAACATAGCTTTTAAATTTATATTTTGATGTTCTAAACCAAGACTTCGCAGCTAAAGCATTTTCTTACTAATAAATCGTATGCATTAAGGTAGGGCCACTCAAAAATAGGAATTACAAGTTTAGCATTTTCTGGCGTTTTAAAACAAATTAATTTCCGAGAAACTGGTCTCATAACAAACAGGTGCTTGTCAAGCTATTGCTAAGCATCATCAACAACAGAGATGATCCTCATTTTTCTGTGCGGTACCTTTACAATTTAGTTGCTATCGTAATTTAGTCTGATTTAAGTCAGCATATATTTCAAATTCAGTTGAACAATCGGTAGAACTTGTGGCAAAGATAACTTGTGCCTCTCTATATGCTCTCCAAATTGTAAGAGAGCTGCGATACATTAAAGTCTTCTAAAATTTTAAACTTTGCCTAAAAAAATAACCACTAACAGCTGTTCTAACAAGATATAGCCGAGATTAAAGCGTGACATTGTGCTGGTTATCTCCATCTTCCATTAAGCTATCGGGAAAACGAGAGGAATCACTTGAAGTGGCTGCAAGAGCCGATTGAGAGAGCCCTTCAGCTGAAATGGTGAAAGGGCAAGTGACATAGCTGCTGCTGCATCCACAGGCGTGCTGTGATGAAGTGGAAAACTTTATCATGTTTCAAGTACGGACTTCAGCAAATTTTGGATTTCTGATACTTAGAGCTTGAGTATCAATACTGATTTTGAATGTCATTAGATGATGGCCAAGTAGATAAAAAAATAGGAAATAATATTCAAAGGAAACCAAATAAGGTATACTTCTGTTGTTCCTTTAGCATGTTATAACTTTGTGTCTGTATGGAATGCATTTATACACGCCATTGGAGCGCACAGAATGTGATACAGGGAGAAGTGGGGATACGAAGGTTCTGAAGGAGTCTGAAATCCTATGAAGACAATTTGATACAGAGGGTACAAAATTTATGAGGTTAATTTAAAACAGAGGTACGAAACTTATGAGGATAATTTGAAACAGAGGGTACAGAATTTACCCCTCGTTGCGAGCTTATGAACGCGGTGAAGGGACCATCCTGTGAAGGTTCTGCTGGCTCCGATACCTCTACAGGGTCCTGAACGTTCGCCACGTGTTTGCCGTGCGCAAAGACCCGTATCCCGGGATAGGATGATCCTGGTAGTTGCTTGGGGGTCCCTGTCATTTCTCCTCAGCTCATGACTGGCAGGGTTCCCTTTGGCCGCCTTGCCAATGGGGAGACTGTTCATCGCAGGGCGGGGCAGCAGATTCCAGGGCCTCTGCTACACACTGCTTTGGACTCTGCTTCTGGTAAACGGGAGCTCCCCCTGGATGGGGGACTTCAAATAACCTGCCTTCTTCCATCAAGGCAGGTTATTTGAATTGTGAGGTACGGCCGTATATACCGAACCCTCTGCGCTATTTTCAGTGCCAGATATACGGTAATGCCCGCACAGCTTTCCAGGACAAACCCACCTGTACCATGCACTTGTCCGGTTGAAACTGGACTATGGATACCAGGTGTACGACTCTGACCGGGATTCGGTGGTGAAAGTGCTGGACCCCCTCCATCAACAGGCCCTCCGTGTTTGCACGGGAGCATTCCGCACCTCACCGGTCCAGAGTCTTTACATTGAGACCGACGAACCGTCTTTATCTCTTCGCCGTCAGCAGTTGTCCCAACAATACGCAGCTAAATTGCGATCCCTGCCTGGCCATCCCACTTGGGACTACGTTTTTAGTTTAAAGTGGAAGATTCTTTACACTAATTTGTCGACTGACATTCGTCCTTTTGGTTTGCGAGTCCAAAGCTACCTTAGAGACATCAACACCAGTCTCGATAGCATCTCACAGTCGACAGCCGAGCCAATTCCACCGTGGCTCGTTGTTTCCCCTTCCTGCGATTTTTCCCTGTGCAGGACGGAGAAGGCCTTTACACCCGACTGTGTGTACCGGCAACTCTTTGCCAGCCATCGTGCTGAGCACCCGGACTTCTTGCCTGTCTTCACAGATGGCTCGAAGTCCGGTACATCAGTGGGATTGGCCATGGTCTGCTGTGATGTAATCATTACAGACCAGATCCCACTGCAGTGTTCCATCTTCACGGCAGAGTTGCACGCTATCAACCTTGCCTTGGACTGCGTGACGGCTAAGCATCATCGTCGGTGTGTGCTTTACACCGACTCGCTTAGCTCGCTACAGGCTTTGATCTCGGTGAGGCATCGGCCTCACCCCGTTCTTTCTAAGATCCGCCAGCAGCTACATCGTCTGGCAGCCACAACCATCATCCATTTTTCTGTTGGGTGTCCGGTCACGTCGGTATCAGGGGCAATGATTTGGGAGATGCTGCTGCCAAGTCAGCCTAACCGACTCTCTGGTTCCCTATCTGGATTTCCGGCAGTGTTTTATCATCGAGCTCCGGGCACTGTAGTAGAGATCTTGGTCAGAACATCTTACGGACAAGGGCTTTGAGATTAAACCTATCATAAAACCATGGCAATCATGTTACCGCAGGAATTGCAAAAAGGAAGTTGTACTTGCTCGGCTCCGTTTAGGTCATTCGTTTCTTCTACGGGCCGACGACGAACCTAAGTGCGAGATTTATGACACCGTTTACAGAAGTAAACATATTTTAATCGAATATCCTTGTTTTAATATCGAACAACGTTTGTATTTTAGCTCTCATAATTTTATGTCCGAGTTTCTTACACTCGGACATCTTTTACCTGATCATTGCTTTTTACCACCGGTTTTTTCCTTTTAAAATATTGTGGTTATTTTAATAGACTCTGATTTTACCCTATCTTTGTGCATTATTTAACCCAGGTCTCTTGCACCTGGGATTATTTATTTTGTATTTCTCAAATTGTTTTACTCTGTACTTATACACTTGTTATTTGTTGTTTGACCACATTACAATGTAGTGTTTATATTTTAAATTTTGATTGAAATATACGTCTTTTATCTTTTATATTGTCTTTTTTTGTTTGGCGCATTATGGCCTAGTCGCCCATGCGCGATAAAATCCAAAACAACCAATCAACCAAGGTACAAAATTTATGAGGACAATTTGATATAGAGTGTACAAAATTTTATGAGAACAAGGCTTTGATATATATAGTATAAAACCAACGAGGACACAGATTTTGCTATCGTGGATCATCAGCCCTAGCTGGTAAAAATGAAAGAGGGAGTAGCAAGAAATCTAAAATCCATTTCAGTGTACACTTTTTACCCATAATTTTAGTAGTTTAAAAAAAAGATTCTTGCACAATATATGCAATATATATATATCGAAAGGTTGGGAATGGGTAGGGGTGGTACTCAGAACACTAATGTTTAAAGTGAAACCCGGGTTTTTTCAGCTAGTATAAAATAATATGTAAAAAAAATCGCATTATACCAAAAATACACAGAGTGACTGTTATCGGGAAACAGACCTGAAATCCCGGAATGAAATCAGCAGTGTGGTAGGGAATGAAATCAGCAATGTGGTAGGGTGTCACAGAAAACGACTATTTTAGTTGCTGATAAGGGAAAATCAAAACAATTAGATAATAATAAAGTGACCAAATAGATAACAATAATATTTGTAATAATAATCATAATTGGCAACGGCGCGCTATCTGTTAATAGGCCGCTCGAGTGAACTCTCCCTATAAACAATTAAGAACGTCAAAACTAGAAATTTTACTAATGCGCAATAGAAAAATGATTCGCTGTTATGGATATTTCTGTTCATGAACTCTAAAACGTCTGTCACTGAACAAAAATGATAAACACTGTTCTAGAGAGAAGAGTGAAAATTAAAAAAAAATCAAATTATGTCTGAGTAATTGAATGAAAAGTTATAAAGATGAAAAATCTTTTTCAGCAATTAAATCGCCGTTGCCGTTTAAATTAAAAAAAAAAACGTTTAAATCGTCGTTCATATCGCCGTTGCCAATTATGATTATTATTACAAATATTATTGTTATCTATTTGGCCACCTGTTTTGATTTTCCCTTATCAGCAACTAAAATAGTCGTTTTCTGTGACACCCTACCACATTGCTGATTTCATTCCCTACCACAAACAGATGTCTGTAAGGTCATGTTTTAATTTATATGAATACTAACCTTGTGAGCATTTCCTCGGATGGATCACTTTCACTCCATCCCAGAAAGCTGTACATAGGAGACATCAACAGAAGAACGTAATCCTGCGGAAAAAATAAAATTTACTAAATTGTTTTATTTACATAAAATTTTAAATTATGACACCTTTTTTTCCGGAATTGTTGCCTTAGGTTTCTTATATGTACTTTTTTTGCTTGTTAATCTAACAGAAATGAAAAATTAACTGATTTTTAATTAAATTGAGAGACAGATAATTATTAGCTGCCTTTTAATAGCTAAGATTCCGGTTTTTGGTTTAATAGAACTTTCAGGATGCTAACAAACTTGGGGAAGGGGTTGGCTCAATCTGTTGCGTAACAGGTTTGTAGTCTGGTGTACCCATATTCGAGTCCCACCTGGGCCAGCATTGAGTTTTATTTCTGCTAAACGTCAACCATGCCCTATGTCAGAAGAGGACTCCGATGGACTTGCAAAGGCCTCTGTTCGTCGAATGGGGCGTAAAGCCGTGGTCCCGTGTTCGGGACAGCCATACCCTGTGCACAGTAAAGAACACGCTGGAAGACCTTGACGGAGACTACCATCTGTCTCCCAACAGCTGTTCCAGTGGGTTCCCCTCCCTCTATCTTCTCTGAACTTTGGGGTCCTTGTGACTTGACCATTTAGCCCATTGTGGGCGTTAGAGGGCGTTCAGAGGTAAAACAACTCAACAAACAGTACCGCTAAAATACCTAGCAATTATTTTGTACCAATAGCAAGCAAATATGAACTTACAAAATACTGTTTTGTTAACAAAAAAGCATTTTAAATAGGACTAAAAAATAGCATCTCTGTATCTCCTACTCTTGTGAACTGAGAGTAGCGCAGCGGAAGTTGTTGATGATATATCCGAATACAGCACATGTGACTTTTATTATCAGTAAGCCGAGTATTCAGGCAAATTTCGAATAAATACGACTTCTATTTTCTAGTTAGAATAACATCTTTTGTGTTGTGCAAATCTATATGTGAATGAATTCTGATATTAAACTTGGGTACCACTAGCAAAAGCTTCGTGTATCACTTATAGTACGCTTAACCCAGTTTAGGAATCACTAGGCTAGATGATTTTATATCCAAATGACTGTGACATCAAGAGTCGCAGTTGAAATATACTGCTCACAAAAATTAGAGGTTATTTTTATCGCTTCATATTCATTTTGAAATATACCCTAATTTTTGTGAGCAGTATACTTTTGCACAACTGGAACCAAATTATATATTAAATTATCACAGCTGGCATTTCACCTGTATTTTTTTAAATTTTTAGAGAAATTATACGTAAATAAAACAAAACAGAATCGAAGAAACATAATACTATACGAATAAATAAATAACTTTATACAATTTCGGTTTTTTGGGGTTGAAAGTGAAAGACAGCGATATAAGATACTAAATTTAAACACATATACTAACAAGTCTAAAAACGTAATATTATTTTGTCAAGAAATTGGTTCAAAGCGAAGAGTGAGATATAAAAAAATTAACTTTCTACGCCAAATATTATTAACTTTAATTGCAGTATGATAACAGTACAGAAAATAAACCTTCGCCTTTATATTTAGCTCGTTTAAATAAAAACAATCTACATTTTCAGTTTGAGTGTGCGCATCCGTCAACATTTAATTCCTAATAGGCGACAAATAAAAACTTTTCCGGGGTTGGGAAGGTTCCACTAAATTTAGCATTTTCCGAATGTTCCAATAGTATAAGTTTTCATTGTCAGAGGATGCTAGATTTGGAAAATGGCCAAATTTTAAACAAATATAAACAGTTTATTAATTGTACAAATTTTAAATTTAAGTATGGAGTGTGGTAACCAAGAGGATTATATTCGTAGCAGCAGAATGCCTCCTCCATCTGGATATGTGTATCGGGGGTTTTCGTGCAAGAGAAAAGTCACACATTTGGTTTCGGTTGGAGAGGTGCTAAAAAATGCTATTCACATTTTCCGTTATCTTCCGTAAGTTTCAATTTCCACTGTTAAAGGATACTGAAGTTGGAAAAGCGTAAAACATTCTCTCTTTTACAAAGGGCAAGGGATTTTCCAGTTAGTGACTTATTGCAAATGACGTGGAAAATGGCGAACTATAAATGCGATCTTAACGCAAATAGTTATGGCTGTCACAGACAACATCTTTTATTATTATAAGATGTGCATTTCCTCAATGTTTACAGTATTCACAGAAGGGAAAACTTTGAACTTACTTTCCACAAGCCATAGGCCGGAGTCTTGGCCAACATCAAATCCATGTAGCGAAAAGCGACTAGCGTTGCTTGCCAAGGAAGAAAATCTTTCTCCTGATACAGGTAAAGAGTCAAATTCAAAGCCAAAGGATAAAGCAGATCTCCAGACCTAGTAAAAAATGCCAATGTATTTCGAGTAATAATATCACAATAAAGAAAATGCAAAATCGGAAACTATCTTTTATCAATTAAATTATGATAGTTTGATATAAATCACTACCAATCAAATCGTTAAAATAATTAACAGAGGTGTTTTGGAGAGTTTTCATTAATGTAAATTTAAATTAGCCATTTATAATGCATTTCAGAATCTAGGTCATCATTTGAATTGCATGGACCTCTCATTAGCAGGAACTGCAATAGCAGAATTTAGTGCTGTGTGTTGTTATTCTTGCTACGCATTGAAATATTTACTTTCAAAGCAGGCGCGAAGCGTAAGTGATTGAGATCTTGAGAGCGCAAAATTCAAACATCTATGATTCTTACAGCTGATTGATTTACCGAATCAAATTGAAAAGTGACTGATATCTCAATACGCCAATGATATACCAGAACGTCGTTTCTCAAATGCACAATCCAATTATCTCAATTGTTTCCACTACCCTTCGCTGCTGTTTATAAAACCATCTTATTGTAATGTCAGCTACTTTATTCTGATTAAAATCACTTTTTTTTTCTGAAGAAGATAATGTCACAAACAATTTTGGTGCAAATTACTTCTGTTAAAACCATTTTATATTGTTACTAATAACCTCAGAATAAGCTGATTCTTTTATTGGTGAAAATATTTTTGCATAAAATAATGTCTTTCCATCCTCATTGATTTTGTAAGAATAAAAAAAATTATACATTTACGGTGGTTCGATATCATCATATTATAAAACACGTCATTCATATATTTCTTACGGCAAAGCGGGTTTATTTTAGATATAAAGATGTCATTTGAAATTTTTCGTGAATAGCGGTTTCTTTTATATCAAATAATTGTAATATATATATCTATTGTGAAATTTCTTTTAATATTATTTTACGATTACAACAATTCCACATCATTCTGTGCAAATCATGAAAGCAAGCAAACCTGATGTTTCAAACGAAACTTTTAACCTTTGGAGAGATGATATACAGGGTGAATCTGAAAAAGTGGGCAAAACTTTAAGGGGTGGTAGAACGCAGCTATACGAGCAATATTCGTCATAGAATGTATGGTCGGAACGCAAGCGGTGACCTCTCGGCAATCCACAGTAGAAATGCCGTTGGGTGCGAGGACCGACCCTTTTATACCATTTCCAACGTCACCTAGCGGCTCGCCGTTTGCGTTCCGCCCATACTTTCTATGACGAATATTGCTCGTATAGCTGCGTTCTACCACACCGTAAAGTTTTGCCCACTTTTTCAGATTCACCCTGTATATAAAGGTTGATTTTTTGAAGAATGCAAGAAGGATAAGTCATTTGGTATATCAAACTGAATCATGGAATTTAGGGGCTATTGAAATGATATTCACTTGTTAACTTTAGGGATTACTATAAAAGTAGAAGATTAAAGTACCAAACTTTATCTCCCAAGGAAAGCGACAACAAATAAGCATTAAAATTTTTTATCCTCTTCTGAGATAGTAGGAGGCAGATAAGAAGAAAATGCAATCCCATATTCTCCTTTTAGAAAGTAAGAGAAATTGAAATATTTCCAGAAAATGAAATTTTCAGTGGTTGTCGCCTTTCGTGAAAGAGAGAAGATAACTGATCATCCGAGGCAAAAGCTCTCGCTTTATCTCATCTATTTCAATGATCGCTGAAAGGAAGTTTAAACAACAGAAACATTTCTGAAGAAAACGGAGAAAGTCGATCAAAACAAGATTCAGAAATTTCTTCGAATGGCGTTCTGGTTTCATAGATAGTGATTTTCCATGTAGACTGATTTTTTTCACAAAGGAATCTGGATTGGATTGTTTTACCTCTGAGCGGCACTTTTTTGCACACCATGGGCTAAATGGCCAGGCCACAAGGACCCCCGAAGGCTCAGGGAGGGGACCCACTGGAACAGCTGTTGGGAGACAGATGGTAGCCTCCCGTCAAGGCCATCCAGAGTTCTTTAACGTGCACAGGGTATGGCTCTCCCGCACACGGGGTCACGGCTTAACGTTCCATCCGACGGACGGCGGCCTTTCCAAGCCCATCGGTGTCCCCTACTGACCGTGGGCAGAGCGGGGAATTTTGCGGAGATAAATCTCAACGCTGACCCAGTTGGGACTCGAACCTGGGAACTGCAGATTATGAGCCTGGCGCGCTACCGACTGAGCCACCCCCGCCCCCACAAAGGAATCTGCTTAACTGGAAATTGCACTGAACTCGATATTATCTGCAATTCACTACACCTCGATTCATTTATTCCGTTTCATGTTCTAGATTCAAATAGATGAAATTTGTATATTTAGCTTTATTCGATTTGGGAGAAGTACTAATCATGATGGCACAAGATTTTGAGTTATCAAGTAATGATGAACGGAAGAAAACTTAATTGTAACTTCTCTATTACCAGGAATAAATCTCTCATGTCCAAAAAACTCGAAATTCAGATGTGCTCATTTTTATTCCTAAACTGCCTTCCAAAGATTACACGCAGTAAATAACCACACACTGCCTGAAACGAGGTCACACATCTGTGAACGTAAATTTTCGATTCCTGTAATAAGTACTTCCATAGCTTAAGGCAATACTGCTACTTAGCTATTTATTTACTCATTTCCAAGCGGTCTCTTTTTTTGTAGAATTATTATTTTATTGAATTTGACAAAACACTAGGAGATTGTTTTTTACTCTTTCCCAATACAAAGTTTTGCAAAATACAAAAGGAGAAGATATGTTTACAATAATTGAAAAGACAAATATTACAAAAGTATCTCAATTAGAAAAGTCTCTTTTTAGATTAAAGGATAAAAATAATGTGGTTATAGTAGAAGGAGAATTACAAAATAACATAAAGATATAATATAACATTGTAATTGGCGTTTTGAATTTAAACAATAAATCAATATACCGGTTAAAAGTTCGGTAAAATATAAAAAGTTACCGAGAATTTAAAACATTTTAAATCCAATATTTAAGTTTGGGTAATTTAATAAATATATCAGTACATTTTGCAGAATTTAACTGACAGAAAAGACAAAAAGGTATATGAAGTAAAGGTAATCAAAAAAGTAAAAAGAACATACATAATTGCTTTGGATAGTAAGTTTTATATTTTTAACTAATCTGCTTGTTTCCCGTATTATATTCGTGAAATCAAATGCGTTTCATGTTTTGTTTTTTCTTCAATATTTTACACGGACCACATCCAAAGGCCAAAGATCATCATGATTTGGGTTGTTGGTATCTTCAATTGAAAGGTTTCATTTCTTATTGAAAAAGCCTTAATCGTGACGCAGTTTTGTTATTCGAACACGAGATACTGTGCTTGTTTTGAATGGATATGTGAAACAAGTATGCCTGTTTTATGCAGAGACGAGGTATAACCAAAAAGTAATGTCAAAGTGATTCAACATGGGACGCAAAATCGAATGTTAAATTGATACAAGATTCTAATTTCTTCGTAGCGGTAGTAACAGATTTGATAAAGTTCTCTAAATGAATGTAAAAATGTTTTGAAAGGGCAATCAATTAGAAAACTCAGTCAATTCGAAATTTTCATTTCTTCTAGATAAAAAAAATAAAAATAAATACCCCCTCAAGCATCTGCTTGCCACAGAGGTCTGACAGGAGCCTGTCAGTTTATATGCCACAGTAGAAGGTCTGAGAGGATGGCAGGACCTCAGCAGAAAAAACACATACATCCATGCCTTACCCGGGGTTCGAACCCAGGTCCCTTAGATCAGTAGCCAAGCGCGCTAACCACTCGAACTAACTATGTTAAGTTGACGTGAAACGTTGAAATAGCAAGAAAAAAGGCAATATATTCGATGTTATGAAGCTTTTCAATTGAGTTATTATATTATTAAACAAAATTTATACTAAAATATCACAAAAACTTTCGCATTGAACATTTCTTTTTTAATAAAATTCTAGTATTGCTATTACTATTCTAGTATTGTGGTTTAACACTCTTATGAACAAAAGTTAGTATCCAAGTAGTTTCTCATAACAATCCAGTTTTACCTCTTTTACTCCTCATTTTGAGCCATCCTGTGATTCTCCCCAAGCGGCGTTTTACACTACCTCACCTTTTACCCCAATTTCTTTCTACTAGTCACGACCTTGACCTTTCGCATTTAGATCAAGGTATGATGCAAAAATATTTGTTTCATCTTATTGAGAAGTATCGAAATTCAAAGGAATTACTAATCACCATTTCTACTGAATGAATTTTAGATATTTTGTATTTTGAAGTGATAGATAGTGGATGGAATTATAACGGGTGAAAGGAAAGGAATTCCTACTCTGTATTTTCGAAAAAAATATAGTGTCATACAGACAATATTTAACAAGAGTGATGACACCTGTATATACAACATATACGGTATAAGAATTCGTCACTATCTTTCTGTTGAATCTCTGAGAAAAATTATCAGAGTTATTTATCAGAGTTATTATCTGGATATGCATATTTTACTTAGACGATATAGAAAAGGAGAAATTGAAAATGTTTACTCATTGAAGAAAGAAATTGAATTTGCTTACCTGGCCAAATTAAGAGCATCGTTTAGAATCTGACCCCTGTTGATGACGTGTATGACCTGTGGAGGAAAAATACAGCAAAATATATTGAGTTCCAACCTTTGCTACAAAGAATAAATCAATAGTTATAAATATCTCTTAAATTTTTCCTATTTTTATAATAATGTTAAGAATAAATTACAAGAATACATAAGAGCTCCATTTATAATAAACTCTGTGTGAGATATACACAGATTTACATTATCTTGAAATACGATCTTCGAACTTTATTGTACAGAGGAATAATTTTGCGCATCTTTTATTTAAGAGCTTACAGACCAATGCCGTAGTAAAAGCAGAAATCTTCGCTCCTACCAAAGTTAATTAGGTTTCGGTGAGAGGGATGCGTCGACAAAACAAAGTCAGATATTCGAAATCTCAATTCTAGTCGCAGCAAAAGTAAAACGAAACCGCGTTGACAGAGACGGAAACAAAGCTGCCTTGTTTGGTCTGCAGGGAGTTATTGCATCAGCACTGGCATCCCTTAGGCACATTGATCGCGTGGTTTTCCCAAGTGCAAGTACCGCTGCTTTGTTCAGAGCAGCGTTCGAAGTTTTGCCTCTGACGAGTCCGATTCATCCGATTGTGCTGGCGCTCCAGTCTACTTGAAACCAAGGGAGCGTCGTCAGGAGTGACGACTGTCATCCGAAAAGGAGCTTTCAGCTCTTTGGAGCATCAAAGCTACGTCACAAAATGAAAGATTTGGCACTTGGTGTCTGCTATACATAAGAAGACGAGAAATAAGGGGTAGAAGCAAAGAGAAACCAAATCTCGACAGGACTTACACAAAACTGGACCGAGTTTTGCGCACATAGCGATTCTATATTTTCCTTCACAAGGCGAATGGTAGGAGACCGAGTTGTAAAGCAAACTTTGCAACAGGAAGCGAATTTTACGAACCACTACATTTTTTTCGGGAAATGAATTACTTTCCTGAAGATGAAATTCTTTTTTGACGCATTATATTCTTAGTTGCTAATGTGCCATAAAATCTGAAACAATCACAACCAGCGTATTTCGGGAGATGAACTCTTCCTTTCTTTCCGTATTTAGAGAATTACTTATTCAAAAAGAAGTTTTATTCGTAAAACATATTCAAAAATGCTCTAATAATTGTGAACCATTTGAGTGTAACCATTTCAAAAAAGATAATAACGTTAGCTGATTTGAACCTTGTTTAAATATCCCTTTAGTTATATGTACACTCAGCCGTCATTTGACTACGTACAATTCCATGTTATGTCACCACCACAACCATTGATTTCTGACTCAGTGGTTCTGGTGGTTCTGGTAGTTTGAAAATTTATGGCCCATTAGCAATTAAGAACATAATTCATCAAATGTAAATAGCCCTCGGTAACTTCTAAAATAAATTTTTTATGAAGAAATGTGGTTGAAGATAATTTAAAAATCTTAATCAAATCTGTTTAAATCTCGAATTTCAATAATATTCCTTCGTTATTTAGAGAATTACGGAATTTAGAATATTTAGCAGTAACAATGTCAGTTTCAATAATTGCTTTGAAAAGTTAATAAAAAGAAGTTAAAGTAATAACCGTTACACCAAACTTTAAACACGTGTAAAAGCCCTTATAGCAGTTTGCATAATGATTAGCTAAATTTTCTTAAATTTTGAACGATACTTTTGCAGAACGAGTGAACTTGCTAAATGTTTCAGTTTCCATAACTCATTAAATACGGAAATGGGGTCCATAGTCCCCCTTGGGCCAGCTGTGATTATTAAAAAGATAGTGAGAGAGAAAAAATTCCAATAGCTTTTTCTTTCTCGCTCTCCTTCTATTAATAAATATTTCAATAATCTTTTATACAAAAAAAAATGGTGAACCAAATAATATTTTCCTCACCTCATGATCAATCTGCAGCTGCAGAGTCAGGCGCTCCCAGTTGTCTAGGTCGTAGTTGACCCTGTAAAAGCCAACCTGTTGTATGTTGACAATGACCCAATCACCATGATCAGGCAAGTCATGAAGCTCCTCTGGTGAAGACAAAATATTGAAAATTTTTACGGTTAATTAAACTTCATATTCAACATGTAAATCAGAGAAAGATGGAATTATTGGAATATTATGTTATTACAAATATAATTTAATGATTTACAAGAAGAATGAAATATATCAATTTGAGTAGTTTTTTAAACGATACATAGAAAGATAAAAAAAGCTTACGTACACAATCCTCAGGCAGCTAGGGATACGGAGATCCAACCAGACTGTGCAATTTGGTTTCCAAAGATGTCTATGTTGATCTAGTTCTGTTACCTTGGCAACAGCCAATTCTAACAAGGTTCTGTTTGACTTGCCCTCTTACTTCATTCTGGTCTCTCTCTTTTTCTGATGCCTTTAGTCACATTGTTCTATTCTTTAATCTATGGTTATGCGTGAGGGTTGGGTTGTTTTACCTCTGAGCAGCACTTTTTTGCACACCATGGGCTAAATGGCCAGATCACAAGGACCCCGAAGGCTCAAAGAAGATTGGGGGAGGGGACCCACTGGAACAGCTGTTGGGAGAAAGATGGTAGCCTCCCGTCAAGGCCATCCAGCGTGTTCTTTAACGTGAACAGGGTATGGCTCTCACGCGCACGGGGCCACGGCTTAACGTCCCATCCGACGGACGGCGGTCTTTCCAAGCCTATCGGTGTCCCCTACTGACCGTGGGCAGGGCGGGGAAATTTGCGGAGATAAATCTCAAAGCTGACCCAGCTGGGACTCGAACCTGGGAACTGCAGATTTCGCGCCTTGCGCCCTACCGACTGAGCTACCCCCTTATGCGTGAGGAGAAGATGGCTAAACCAAAGCAATCTCTCTCTCTCTACACAACATGCTGCTCAAGGGTTGTTGCTGACTTCTTCTAACCTCATCATTACTTACATAGTCAAATCACTTTAACATCCATAATACTGCATAGCTGCTTAGAGGTAAAAGCGTCGTGTTTCCTGTTATCTTGCTTACAAAGGGTTAACGTTTCGCTACCATAAAAAATTTTAAGAACTAACCGTAAACTTACGTTTTTTTTTCTAAGAAGTAATCTGCCAACAGTGATATCTAGTCAATAAAATGTGCCAAAATAAAAGAGGCAATAAAATATTTTCTACCCTGTACGGCAAAAAATGCAGTGTGAGTCGAAAAACATTATCCAATTGAAAAAAAAATAGATTGTGATATAGTATTATGCTATAAAACTAGAAGATATAAAAAACTTAAACTTTTTTCAGTTAGAAAAAGATTCTTGAACCACTTTTCCTCATGCTGAGCGCATATGTAAATACATAGAATAGCTGCGCTTCCTTAGCCGTCATATTGGCGATACTCTGCAATTAAAGTCTTTCAAATTTACTACTGTTCTCGATTTCTCTTCAAACACTAAAAATTTCCAGAGCGAAAAATAAAAACTACATTTCTTAAAACTACTTTCATGAATTCAGTCTACGTCGTTATATGCTGTCCCATTTCTTGATATTCTCTTTGAAAATTAAGATTCTCTGTTCATAGTCCAACTTCAATTGAGGTATTGTGAATTCGAAACAAACTAAATATAAAACCTAACAATTATTTAATTTTTGTTTTGCACTAATATCTTAATCAACTAAAATTTTATTTCACCTTGAAAACAGGTATTTATTTTAACCACACCTCTCTTAATCGGTATTTAATATTGTTAGTCATAAATTATAAAAGTTATGAAAGTGTTTTAAATAGTCTAGATATCTGAGAATTTCCGATATATGTTAATAATTTGTCGTCCTTGGCAACGTGTTCGGGAGATGAACTCTTCCAATAATGATGTTGTTGAGATTGGTTGAAAATTCAAGGAAATTTTTGGCTGACTTCGAATTGAGCTCATACACACTGTCTTACCACAATATTCGAGAATTTATATGTTATTTCAATGGGATTCTACCTTCAAGGCTCTATAACTTCTAAAATATGTATTTAATGACAAAATATGACTGAAGGAAAAAGATCGTAATCAAATCTATTTAAATTTCGATTTTTAATAATACGTCTCCAGTGTTTAAAGAGCTTAAATATTTCACAACAGTAATACGTCTGAAGAATTTACCCATAAATTAATTAAAGCTTATATAATGAATATTGTTTCAAACCATTGAATAAAATAAATATATATTTTAAAAGTTTACGTGAAGATTATTTAAAATGTTAGAGAGTTATGGATGATTTATATAAAATAAGATAATATATTATATAACACTCCACGAATATTGTTGAAAATCAAGATTTAAAGAGTTGATTATAATCTTTAATTTATCTTCAGTCACATTTTCCGTTAAACGTGTATTTTAGAAGTTATACAGGGTGAATCTGAAAAAGTGGGCAAAACTTTACGGGGTGGTAGAACGCAGCTATACGAGCAATATTCGTCATAGAATGTATGGTCGGAACGCAAGCGGTGAGAAGTTAAAAGGTAGTTTTCCACTGTCACATTTAAAGAATGAACGCAAGAAGGAGAGGAGATACTTCAAAAAACATTTTATTAACAGGAATGCAATTGAGGTACATGCTCAAAGAAGAGTGCCAAACCGCCATTTCGTGGTTAGTATACCCAGCCATCCTCTCGGCAATCCACGGTAGAAATGCCGTTGGGTGCGAGGACCGACCCTTTTATACCATTTCCAACGCCACCTATCGGCTCGCCGTTTGCGTTCCGCCCATACTTTCTATGACGAATATTGCTCGTATAGCTGCGTTCTACCACCCCGTAAAGTTTTGCCCACTTTTTCAGATTCACCCTGTAGAGTCTCGAAAATTGTCCATGACTATACTAATGGGAATATTTCTCTAATAATTTGTTGTGGCGATGTACATCATGTTACATTCAAACATTAAATTCGAAAAAGCTTCACTTCTGCAAATTGAAACAGGAATGATGTTTACTTTTCATATTCAGGTTTATTAACCCTAGAAGCGGCAGCTGTTGAAATTTCGACAGCTGAGGTAGTTCTTAAAGTGAAACTGTCGATTTTCAACAGTTGCTGAGACATTACTTCAGAAAGAAGTTTCTGTTATTAACAAAAGAAAGCACCGTTGACCAGAGCAAGTTCAAACATTCATCTGACGGTAGTTTGAAGTAAATATATCGATGATATTCGCTATTATGCTCTATTGAACTGTACTTTTTCCATAAAAAATGTCTGCCGCTTTTTCGTATAGTAGAGTATTTATACTGCCGTTTCTAGGGTTAAATGGACAAGTAGTTTTTGATAATGAATAGTAATAAATAAGTAGAAAATAAATCAAAATGCTTACTAGATTCAGTTGTGAGCCAATCTCTTGTAGCGGTCGTCCAATTTAAATCTAAAGCATCAGTGTACGTTAAAGGGATTGACCATAGAGCACTAGAAAAAGCAAATAAAATTGGCTTAGCGAATTTTGTACGTTTAGGACCATTATTAATTTTTAAAATAATCAAAAATGTTTTCAAATAAATGTAAAACTTCCTTCACATTAAATCATCATCTGAAACTTAAACCGAATAAAGCTTATTTTACAAATCTCTCCCTTTTATTTAATTTTCCACGTTTTTGTCTTGTTGGCGCACCATTGCTTTTGCTAAAAATGCAAATAATTCGTAAATCATTTTCGCTTTATCCCCATTCTATTTACCTAAGCAGTTCCGTAATTCAAAATATCATTATAGTGTCATCCATAGATTTAGATATAATCGATACTCCTTTTGAAGAATCAAACATTTTACCTAGCTGCTAAACCTCTAAGAGCACAAAACCCGGGTCTGTATTCTTGATATTCTGTTCGCCTGAAATGAAAAGAATAAAAAACTATTTCGTCCTTTACAGTCTCCAAGAGGTAGTCCCCTTTCAAATACTTTCACTGATTCTGTGTAAACAGTTGTCTCGTGCTGTGCCCTAAGGGATCATTAGTAGTTGAGGATGGAATGTCTGTGGTTGCTTTCCCTTTCACAAAAGAGAAAGGAATCTTATCTTCTAACCCCTTGAGACAGTATAAGGAGACATTCATTATATACTCTTTTATAATTGTTTCGTTATTTCCTATAATTCTTAGGTAGGTATATATTTCAGTTTATCAGTTTTACTCCCTCTCTGGATATAAGCAAAAAGTAGGCAAATCCAAAAAGCATTTCTGTCACTCTTAGTTAATATGAATTTTACTTTATTACGAAGTTGAATTATGCGATTCCATAGATTTCAAACTTTATTGAAATAACAGTTTTTATATTTTTTCCACTTATTTTAAACATAAGTATGCATGAGTGAGAGATTAACAGCAACATTTCAATGGTAAAATTGATTTTTAAAAGAATTATTGGAAAAGGATCCTTAATTTAAGTTGAGTCAATGAAATTTATTTGTTGGTAGAGTAATCAAAATTATAGATAATTTGTGTACATAAAGTATTAAGCAATTAATGAAAGCATTTCAATAAGTTCATCTAGTAATTCTTTAGATATTTCTCTTAATGATTACATTTAATGATAAATACATGCATTTGCTTTTTCTTTCGGAAGCTTTCTGTTTGTTTTACCTCTAAGCGACACTGTTTCACGCACAGTGGGCTAAAATACCAGGTCACAAGAACTCCAAGGGCTCATAGAAAGTTAGAGAAGGAAATCTCCTGTACAGATGAAAACCTCCCGTAAGATCATCGTAGCGTGTTGTTTAACGTCTCATAAACCGATTGAGTTGGGTTGTTTTACCTCTGAGCGGCAGTTTTTTTAACACTATGGATAAATGGCTAAGTTACAAGGACCCGGAGGACTCACAGAAGATTGGGGGAGGGGACCCACTTGAACAGCCGTTGGGAGACAGAAGGTAACCTCTCGTCAAGGCCATCCATTTTATCTCCCGCATATGGTACCACGGCTTATAACGTCCTTCATCGGTGTCCTCCACTGACCATGGACAAGGCGGTGAGTTTTGTGGAGATAAATCTCAACGCTGGCCCCAGCTGGGACTCGAACCTGGGTACTGCAGAGTACGAGTCTGGCGCGCCACCGAGTGAGCCACCCCGCCCTCCGTAAGCGGATTCCGTAGGTATTCTGTAAGCGTGTTTTTAACGGGCATAGAGTACACTTCTCCTAAACACAGGACTACGGCTTAACGTTCCATCCGATGGATCACGCCTTTTCAAGCCCCTCGGTTTTCCCTTTCTGGCAAAGGGCAAGGTGCTGGTTTAGCTGAAATAAATCTCAAAGCTGGAACAGTTGGAACTCGAACCTGGAAACTGCAGATTACGAGTCTGGCGCGATAACGACTAAGCCATCCAGCTTCAGGAAAGGGGTAGTTTAATTCTAAATAGTTATCTGTGTACATTTTTGCTTTAAAAAAACCCACTTCAGATACCCAAAAGATTTCTAACGAATAATAAATCTTTCGATCTCTGATGTGATTATTATTCGTTAGAAATCTTTTAATCTCTAAAGTGATTGAAAAAATAATTAATATCTTTAGGATCATATACTGTAGATAGCATTTAACGAGTATCTCTGTAAATTCTTTAAAAGGCTTAAAGGTTAACGATTTCTCGCTAATATATAAATAGGAAATCAACTGCAATCATTCCATTCTCATCTATGTGTAGTAAAGGTGACAAATGCGGAGACTGGAAAAGCTGTGATCTACGAAAACAATGAAGACATCAACTGCACGCTCTTATAGTGTCCCCAGTTTCCCCTGAAGTTACCCGACTGGTCACTCCCTTCACAGCTTCCTAAAGTTCTTCATCGGAATTATATTCAACGGATAAATATTTTTAAGCAATCTGCTTCAAATTCATCTTCTGTTTGACCACTTATGTAAGCGAAATTTCAAATTTTGCTTTTCGTTCCAAAAATAAAGTTTGCTTTTCGTCATAATATCTAAGTCACATTGTTGTATTACTGGACTCATTTAATTACAGAAAAGAGCAAAAATAATATTTAAAAAATATATACGATCGAAATGCAGTCTAATTGTATAAAGTACTCTTTCACAACAAAGTGTTAAGGAAAAATTTTGTCATTGCATTCAACATCAAAGACATTGGATCCTCATTATGATGTCACCTGTTATCCTCATTATCCTCTTTGTCAGTGCTGTTCTCCGCATCGAGAAGGAATCTAGATTGAGTGATCGTTATTGTCTTTGAATCGTTGGATCTTGTTAGAGTGACCACAGGATATCCGGTCTGCAAAGTCCAATTGTCCATAACTTTTTTCACGTCTACTTCGCCCATGCTTGACTGAAAGAAAGAAAAAAGAAAATGTTTTCATCCTTATGTTCTTAGTTCGCTTCTATTTAAATTTTTTTCTTATGAACAACTTACTGCGGAGGTTGCAATCCAAATCGACACAATTAAAAATCCAATACTCTGAAGGAATATTAATGAATTAACAAGTGATATTAGAGAGAATAGCCTTACCGAATATTGCTCATACGAATGTAATGAAAACTTGTAACCTATTTAAGTGAGGTCGAAGAATGTGAATTTTAAAGATTCGCATGGAAATTTTGATATTTGTAAATGCAGACAAAAAACACGTATGGCAATTATGCATTGGTAAGCTTGATTGAAGTAGCAAAAAATTCTATAAAAAGTTTAAGATGTTAACTACACATTAAAAAACTTTTGACAGAAAACTAAACCGTAATTTGGTCCAAAGCAAAGAAATAGCTACCTTATAAGAGATCATACTTTAGTTTGGGTTTTGTTAATTAATGCAGTATCAATGAGCCCAAATTCTATTCCAGTGGCCAAGTCCTACTTTGAGAAACCAACTTCTTAGTTTCTTTGTTCTGCGTTGAGCATCTCTCTGTCCTTCCTCCCCCTATATGTATACATTAGAGTAGTTATTGATATTTCCGTCATATTGTTAGGGAAAGCATTTTGTTAGGAAAGTTAAAAGAAATCCTAATATGCAAAATGAAATTTGTTATAAAATAATGTTTTCATTTCAGATTTAGTAGATTCTTCGAACTCTCCAAATAAAATTGATTAAGAGTTTTCGCAAAGGATGGGTGTCATTAGAATGATGAGGGCAAAATCTATTCAAAAGGAGTTGGCCGAATGGCTCGAGTTCTGAATTCAATTTTTTTTATAATTTTGAATGATTGCAATCATTTTCTCCAATTAGAACTTAGACTTTTTCATTGTAATTCACATCCACCTGCGCAAAATTCTTCTTTCACATATTGCTTTTATCTGCGCTTTTCACCTAATTTGGGGTCTTTATTGTACCAAACCCTATAACGTGTCATGGAGCATTGTGGCAATATTTTTACCTCTTACAATTTGCATTAGTTCCTTTAATAAATACTAAAGTATATGCAGAAAAAATTTAAAACTTGAAGCATGTTAAGATTTATGGCGGAAACGTCCATCAGAAGCAAACAATCAGAACTAAAAGAAAAGTTGTTTTTAAGTTATAATTCTGAAAATGCAAAACAAATATTACACTTATTCGTATAGGAAACATATTATACACCTATTACTATAAAAATCAAGATATTTGCATGAATAAGAAATATTACTGATGCTGGACTGCAATATTATAGTAAATTTACAATAGTATTGCATTCCAGCATCAGCGTCGTTTTTAGAAATTTAGATATACAACGAAGTAACAGGATTGATAGTGTTGAATTATAAACATTGAAATTTAAACACTTTAAATTTTTTGTTAATTTTATTTCTAGGACGAGAATGTTTATTTCGAAACTGAAAAAAAAAACACCTGTGAAGTTCAGTATTCAGTAAAAATCTTTCGTGAAAAGTTCGTAAAACCTGAAAAATTGGTTGGTTATCTTTTAAAAATTTCCTGAAAACTTATATACAACTGAATAAATTAATGCATCATCAGTAAATGATACTTGCATTTTAACACGGATATAAAATCATTGCAAATATTTATTTCTGGGTATTACTCCAAGATAGAAGTTTCCATACTTACTTTATTCAGGAAATACCATAGATCGTCTTGTGTTGCACTTTTGTATGAGAATGCTTCCAGATAATTCTGCAAATAAGTATCAGAAAATATGCTTAGAAAATGAAAAGAACTGGAACAAACATGTCTATGCATCATGTATTTAAAATTAAAATATGTGAAAATTAGTCTTTGCTAAAACTGTTTGTGAGACACTATTCTTCTTCATCATCATCATCATCATCATCATCATCATCATCATCATCATCATCATCATCCTCATCATCCTCATCATCATCATCATCATCATCATCATCATCCTCATCATCATCATCATCCTCCTCCTCATCATCCTCATCATCATCATCCTCATCATCATCATCATCATCCTCATCATCATCATCCTCATCATCATCATCATCAAGCAGCCATGGGCTACGGAGGTCCAACCAGACCGTGCAGTTTAATTCTCCAAGCATATCTGTCCTGAGCAACATCTGCTGCACCCGGCCACTGTACACCAATTCTAACAAGGTCCTGTTTGACATTGTCTGCCCACCGCATCCTAGGTCTCCCTCTTCTTCTGAGGCCTCTAGGCACACTGTTCATAACCCTATTCGCCAATCTATAATTATCCATACGGGCAACATGGCCAAACCAGCGGAGTCTCTCTCTGCACAATATGCTGCTTAAAGGAGGTTGCAGACTCCTTTGCCTAACCTCATCATTAGTTACAAAGTTAAACCACGCTTGATGTTAATTTGGAAGTTATATAAAATTATTTAAATTTTATCAAAGTCGAGTAATCAATTTATAGCATAAGTTTAAAGGTTATATTGGTACTATTGCTTTTCATTTGTATGGAATTTTTTCGCAAAATTTCTGCTTAAAATAATAAATTATTTGTGATTTCCATTTTGTGCTGATGGCTGGAATTATCAATTTTCGATCCAAGGTCTTACTTAAGTTTCTATGATGTAAGTTTCTATGGTTTATAAGTTTGTAATCATCAAACTTAAAACTTCTGTAATAATACAAGAAATTGCGTGATTATATTTGTGACTAAAAATAATGTCTTAAAAATTTTTCTTTAAAAATGTCTATGATTTTTATAAAAATGTATGCATGATTAGCCGATGAATATTCATTTTGCATACTCCAGTCAGGCTTTAATTGAATATTGAAATTAACAGTTTTATAACTAGATTCCTTAAACTGCAATACACTATTTATAACTCGATTCCCTAATCTCTAGCTCTGCATGCGGGCAATATGGGCAAACTAACGCTCGCTCTCTGTACAAGGTAATGTATTATAGGCGAAAATGTTAGCAAACACCCAAAGATGTTAGATAAATAGAGAGGAAAAATTGGCATTAGCCGGGTGGGATCTGAATCCACGACCTCCTGATAACACATATCAGGTGCTCCTGACAAACCTCCTGCACCTGATACGTTATCAGGAGGTCGTGGATTCAGATCCCACCCGGCTAATGCCAATTTTTCCTCTATATTTATCTAACAAATTACTACTAGGTGTATCTGATAGATCCTATTATTAACCCAAAGATGTTTGCTAACACTTTCTCTTATTATATATACACGTAGATACATATATTTGTACATGCACACAAATGCTATAAAGGTCTTGTTTCACATTGCCTGTTATTAGCATCCTAGATTTCGTCCTTTTCTGAGCCATTTAGGCATATTTGTCTTAATCCTATTCTTCTAATTAGTGGTTATCATAGAGAAAAATATATTCTACTGCCTAATAAATAATTTCTATAGGAAAATATTTTCTACTGCCTAATTTTAGGAGCAATAAGCTAATAATCTCCACCAGATTCTTAAGAATTCCACCAGCAATGTTTACTTTTCTGCTTATCTCATGTCGTCCATCACCAATATCTCTGACATAACTTCCAAGGAAATTAAATTGAAACATTTGCTCAACAGTGAAACCACTGAAAAGAATTGAAGCACCACCTGCTTGCCCAAATGTACTCTATTTTTAATTTCACCAACAAATCATAATGGTCTAAATATTGATTGCGTTTGCTTGCATTTCATCAACGCCATTTACCAAAAGAACAAAATTATCGATATAACTTATTCAGAAATTTTTAAATCTCTAGACCAGTTACTTTCAAACTATGTGCCGCTGTTGAAATCATGTACTGCAAATTTTCTAAAACATTTTTTCCAAGAATATTTTTAGAAAAACATATATTTTATGAAACTTTTTATTAAATTTTTTATTACCGGGTTTCTTACTCAAAATGGTCAGTTTATCAACCAAATCTGTCATTTTCGAATTCAAATTTCTCCAAATTGTACTATAAATATTAAAAAGAAGAAATATTTCCGTTTGCGCTGCTTGATGTTTCAAATTAATTTTTCGAACAACTGTTATGTGTTTTAGGCTTAAAGGTATATTTGTGATTATGCTTTTGTTAAAATACAAATTGCTTCGTAGTAAAGTATCACATGAGATGTCCTGTAGACTTGGGACTCATGAAATGATTAGCTGAATAAAGCCATTAGTAAAACTTATCCATTTAAAGATTTATCCTTCTGTATAAGTTTCCCTCTGTTGCACTATTACGGATCAATGCTGCATCAAATGATAATATTTATATCATAAAATGTTTTTAAATAATATCGTATCATTGATATAGAAATCAAAAGCACATGACACGAAACTGAGACCTAAGTCACACCGAATTTTTCTCTGTGACTCTTATTATTGCCCCAATTAAGTTCCATAATTTGCTGTTGATTTTTTAAGTAATACAATCTTGATGGATTGCATTAATTCCATACAAAGATAGCTTTCTATAATAATATTAGGATCCACCAGATTTAAAAATGTTCAAAAAATTGATAGATATTTTAAGTTTTTAGCTAAAGCCCAGATAACAACACAAAAGATTTGATTGCCTTCTTCATTGATGATGGGCATATCTTTATCTTAACACCATTTTAAACTTTTCCGGTTATCAATTTCAAGTGTAAAATTCTTTTCAAATTTCAACTTTTAATGTCATTGTTAAGACGTATTTAATATTATTAAAAAATAGGGGTCTAGTTATTTAAATAATTTACTAACCTTTAATCCATTTCTGAAATTGTCGTTCCCTAAGAAATGTTCCATCATTCTGATAATCGCTCCACCCTGAAACATTGGAAAAAAGAACCATTTTAAAATGCTTACAAAGTAACATCAATATTTGTTGTTAGAAGTAGTATTGAAGCTCCTTGTATATTAATGAGAACCATTTCTCTAAAGAGACAACTAAAATGCAACTGTTTAATCAGTTTCATAAAGTTAAATATATTGCAAAATTACTGGAATTCTATAACACCATTGCTCTAAAATTGGCAAATGAAAATTCTTCAATTATTCATCTTGCTGATAACTGAAATATAAAAATGATGCAATAAATATACTTAAAAGCAGAAAATGGTATCTTGAATTTTTTACGAAATTTGTACCTTTCAATTGCAATAATCTCCCGACTTACGCAATAGTTGCGTTCCCAAGAATGGTCTTATAACACAAAATCGAGTAGCTCGATTTTTTTTTACCAAGAGCAATATTATAAATGGAGGTTTGCTTACTGGAACGCTTTGCCTCAATCCATTTTTCTGGATAATATTATCTTACAGTATTTCTATTTATTTTTGACTAATATTATTTATTACTATCTGACTCTCCTCCTAATACAGCTGATGAAACAGATATGTTTGTCTAACTCTTCTTGTGTAAGTAACTCTTGGTGCTCATTTAGTCATTTAAAATGTCTTTGGTATCCTATTCTAATGGCAATTTTATTAGCAATTTTTTCCTACATTTTTATTTAATGTCAGTTATTTTTGCTAGTCCTTTGATTTCACTGCCTTAAAATTTCATTGCAAAATAAGTAATTGAATCAACTTCAACACCATTCATGTAAGCCACTTACGAATCCTAATTCTTTTGTGTTTATTATTCATCTGTTTGCTCATGTGAAATCGCTTAAGTCGTGGGATACCTCTGTTAAGTCATGGGAATTTAGTTTTCATCTCTAATTTACGTAATAAACATTTTCTAATTCATTTTAATTAGCTGGCTTTTGAAAAACAACAGCAACGACTGCAGCAATAACAACAACAGAAAAAAACTAATTTCTAGTTTGTTGTTCATATAAACGACCTTAGATATATTATACTTCTTTGTTTCGTTTTGGAGATTAATGAAAACTTTTTGGAGGGGGCGGGAAGATAAGGGGGGGGGGGGTCATATAAGTACTACTGAAATCGAAGGATTCGCATTTTATCTATTTTCTAGTAGTTTCAGTTTCCACCGGGAGAATGTCCTAAATTTGTAAAATGCAAAACTTTACACAAATATAAACGATTTGTTTTCTACATAGACAGCAGTGATTCCTTCCACAGGGCGATGGGAAATTGTAATACAAATATATTTTCAAGTTAATAGTACTAACGAAATATTACTACTTGAATTTACAGAATCATCCATTAGTTTGAATATCTGCCGCCAGAGGTAGGTAAAATGATAAAATGAGGAACTTTATTTTCTTTGAAAACTGATGTTCTGTACTCGCCAGAGACGATATGCTGTTCTTTTTGTTATCATTCATTTATGTAATATCTATATTCTTATTTATATAATTATGCTTATATGTAAATCTGAACCTTTGTTGAAAACCCAAAATTTTATTTAATCAGCGCTATTTTTATTTTAGTGTCACGCCATTACATTTGTGCAATCTCTAAATAACTTCTGGCCAGAGACGAAATTGGATTTTCTGGAAGTGACTCATGAAAAGAAAGTTTCTGTTCTGAATGAGACCTGATCCTCCAAAGCATGCATTCTGAGGTTTTGTCTCTAAATCTTTCAAAAATAACAGTACTACATATGAAGCTAAAGGAGTTAAGACTGACCTTTTTTTCTTCCTTAAATAGATTTATGTCTTACCTTGAGATAAGAAATATCGTCGAAAAGTTCCGTGATCTCATCAGGATCCGTCACTTCAGCGCTGACGGGATGTGATGACGTCAAACAATCTGTCTCCATGACTTCATAAACATCCATGAGGAACTGTTGATTCTTGTGAAACACAAACAAGAGCGTTTTAACAAGATATGTGAAAAAATAACTTGGCTCTTATTATTAATTGGTACTCATGCATAATATTTTACAAGTAAATTATTCTTTGAGATGATATGTTAATATTTTAATTTGGAAACAAAACAATGTCATGAATACAATACTGCACTTTTCGGGAAATTAAGAAAAAAAAAATCATTTCCTGATTATGCTATCTTTTTGTAATTTTCTTTGAAAGCTAAAGCAATTGATATCGTAATATCACAGCTCAGATTATCTTTAACTTACTTTTTTACCTAACTGATATAGTGTTCAGAGAACATCTATTCATTTAGCCCTTGGAACCCTTAATGCAGAGCCGTGCCGTGCTATGATACAGAGAGGCGGCCGCATCAGGCGGCACCGTAAGGGGGCGGCATAAGCAGCGAAATCAAAATACAATTTGAACCGTTCAATAATTAAAAATCTTTACACAACGCTTTTCTATATTGGTCTATGTTATTCCGATATTGATGTATACGATTTATGATTTATCGTACGCCTCTGCCTAAGCGCTTTCGGTACCCTTTGATCTCGGTTTCTGGTGCAGGTGCATCGTTGGCGAGCGCTCGCCGAAAGACTTGATCTGAGAGCGCGAAGCTATTATTTTTGTTTGTAATATACCGTGCGGCCGCTCCTAAAAGCTGAGGCGGCAATTATCACAAAAGACAATTGCACATGTTGTGTTGATAGTTCTGCTTCGAGCTTACAATTATTGACAATATTTGATTTTAATGTTAGTTTGTCAGAGAAGAACCCTATTTTAATAGCATGATAAGCATCATCTATATTAAATCATTTTCAATGACCCCCCCATCCCCCCCCGGTTGCATCTTTGCGAAGGACTGTGAATTTTTATTAAATATTTTTATTACAGTATGGAACAGAAAAGGAAAAAATTGTCTGGAAGTCAATATAAAAAGAAACACTTAAAGAAAGAGGAACAAGGAAGAAAGCTAAGCTATGTTATGGAGAAATTCTTAGTACAAAAGTCCTGTTTAGATGAGCCGTCCACATCCACATAACAGCGACTGCTTTGGATTTGGCAAATAAAAACTCAGTGCCGCCCCAATCACTTCCAGAAGTTGTTGAAGAGAGCCAAAAAATAACACCATCAGAAGTTCATCAAGAGCCGGGTAGCAGTGGCAGCCAGCAGATATTAAACGAAATTCCTTCTGATCCTGCATTATGGAATGCTTTCTGCATGTCATCTGAAACTCGTCAAATACTGGTTGAGAGGGGTCCACATCAAATTAAAGAATTCGAGTTTCCTATTACTAAAGGAAGGCGTAGATTTTCACCCTCGCATTATTTGAAAGTGTTGAGCAATAGTGAAGTCGTTGAGAGAAGTTGGTTGATTTACTCTGTTACAAATGATGCCGTTTTTTGCTTTTGTTGTATATTATTTGATAATTCGTCTCCTATTAATGACTGGCCCAAAAAAGGTATTCTGACGGGAAATCTTATAAGAGCCCTCACAATGCACGAAAAGTCTGTAAATCACAGAAATGCTTTTAGAGCATGGAAAGAATTGGATATTCGATTAAAGCAGAAAAAAACTATTGACGCTGAATATCAACGAATTATGGATATGGAAATTCAGCATTGGAGAGGAGTTCTAAAAAGAATTATGTCATAATTAGACTATTGATAATAATAATAATAATAATAATAATCTTTATTCATATTCATGTTAGTTATACAAAAGTTTAAACAAATGACCCGCAAAGCATCTGCTTATCTGCAGGAGAGAAGAATAATAACGTTACATGAAAATACATAAGATATAGTTTATAACAATGTCATCAAATTATAAGAATTCCAGTGGAAGCTCCATTGTGGTGGTTGAAATTTTTATTTAAAATTTAGTGCCTAGAAGAAACTTTTTGTCTTATTTTTGATTTCTTTAAATTTGTTTAATAAAATAATTTCCTTTGGTAATTGATTGAACACATTAGGATACTGTATATGCCCTCGTACATTTCCCGTAATTGTTTAATATTTTTAGAAATTGGAAATAATTTTTGGATGGCAACCTTGTGTTTTTCCCATGAGAGATTTTAGATTTAAATTGATTATCAAAAAATATTTTAAAGTGATGCTGTATTTGTAAAGGTTGTGAAAAGAGAGTACGCCTAGATAATTTAGTCTTTCTTCGCTATGATAAAATGAATTTCTTAAGTTGTATGGGATTATATTTTTAGCAATGGATGATTGAATAGTTTCTATTTTCTTTATATTTGTGAGGTTAGTTGAGCCGTATATTGTCAAACCATAGGTCAATATAGATTCACAGATAGCTTTGTAAACCAAAATACATGTATGTGTGCTTGCAACAAATTGTAGTTTATAAAGTTTAGATGCACATAGACGCAATTTCCCTGCTAACTTTTGAATATGTGTATTCCATCGGAAGGTTGTGTCCATGTAGAGTCCAAGATATTTATGGCTCTCAACACGCTCAATAACATCACAGTCGCAGCAGTCAGGGTCATGATTTATCGTGATGTGAGGAAACAAGGGTTCGTGGTTTTTAATTGCATAAGATGAGAGATCATAGTATCCTGGTGAATGAAAGCTCATCCATTTGGTTATTTCTGAATTTATGTAAATACGATTAATGTTAGACTAGTAAATAATTTTGTTAAAATCATCCTGTGTATCTCGGACTGCGTCTCCTATATTGTGATTCACGTTAACCAAGGCGGTGTCATCAGCATATATATAAAGAGAGCCTTCAGTTTAAGGTTAGCTAGATCATTAATATAAATAATGAATAAAAGCGGACCTAAAATTGAACCTTGTGGAACACCAGTGTACACTGTTCTCTTCTCACTAAAAACGCCATTAATTTTGGTAACATGCACTCTATTTTTTAAATAATTTTCAAACCATTTAAGGGTAATACCTCGGACACCATAAATATACAATTTTTGAAGCAAAATATCGTGATCCAACGTATCAAATGCCATACGAAAGTCCAGAAAGATAGCTGCTGCTTTTTTTCCGTTGTTTAAAGTTCCATTAATGACGTCAGAAAACTCCGTTAAAAGTGTAATTGTATTTTTACCTTTTTGGAAACCATATTGCTTTTTACTAATAATGTTATGTTTTTTCAAGAAATTGGCTAGAACGTTAGCTACATATCTTTCAAGTATTTTGTGAAGGACGGGTAAGATGGCAATGGACCTATAGTTAGTGCAATCCACTTTTGTAAATTGGTCTTAGAATAGCAATTTTGAGTTTATTAGGGATGTTTTCTGTAGATATGCTTTCATTGATAAAGTTTGTCACGAGATCAGCTAAGGAGGTTTTGCATGCTTTAATGTGCTTTATGTGTACCTGATCGTGTCCACATGACTTTCTTTCATTTAAGTCACTTAGAATTTTGAAAGTTTCTTGCTTTGAGATGGAAGGAATAAAAATTGAGGGGACAGAAGGTTGGATATGTTTAGGAACTGTAGAGAGATTCTGTATACGGTTATCGTATGTATACGGCATCACAATGCTTCGCTTTTCGTGGAACAACTGAACATTTGTTTCAGCCTAATAACGGAAACTTCCTAAAGTTGGTAGAATTGCTTTCTGAGTTTGATCCAGTTATGGAAGAACATATCAGGAGAGTTCAACGCGAGTCTGATAAATGGTCTGTGACTTATCTAAGCAATAATGTACAAGAGGAATTGATAAATTTGATGGGAAATGTAATTTTAAGCAAAATTGTCGAAATGACAAAAAACGCTAAATATTTTTCGATAATCGCCAATTGTACCCCAGATTTTGTGACAAAATAACTTACTTTGTATCCGAATACCGTTGTAGCTCTGAGAATTTTATTAACACTCCCTGTCTCTGTAGCTAGTGGGGAAAGAAGTTTTTCCAAATTAAAATTAATAAAACACTACTTAAGAAGTTCAATAAGCCAAACAAAACTTAGAAATCTGTCATTAATTTCTATTGAATCTACATTGGCTGCCACTCTAGACTACACATCCCTAATTAACGAATTTGCTAACGTTAAAGTTAGAAGGGTAAAACTGTAGTAGATTGTTGTAGTTGATATCATTATTTTAAAGTAGTTTATATTTTCAAATTAAAAATAGTATTCGTACATTTTGAGCAGTTTTTTTTAAATCACAATCGAAGGTTATTTTAAAGAAAAAATATTTAAGGGGCGGCATTTCGAAGACTTGCATCATAATGAGAAAATCTACCGCACGGCCCAGGCTTAATGTTTAACTCTAATTGCTAGAGTGATGAGAAAACTTGACTTCAATTTGTGTGAATAGAGAACACGACTAGCGTTTGCTTCATACATCATACCAGATGAAATAACTTTAATTACTACAATATCAGAGAAATCGACTTCTGTTTCGACGTCCATGCTCTAAATCAGGCCTGGCCAACCCCAATTCATTGCAAAAAGAACTTGCTGCTCATAGAAAAATTATCAGTAAACTGAATCCGACTCATTTCTTCCAATTTTCTGACCAAACATTTTTAGATACTAAACTAAGCAATTTTTCCAATTCATAATCCATTAAATACATATTTTTTTTTCCAATCAAGATACACCGAAGAGCCAAAACATTTCTTTATGCAAATCGAAGCACCTGCAGGTATACGACGGCGCATGTGAAGGTCATGAAACGGTATAAATAATACCTGATACTGAACTCTGTTAATCAATGTCATTCTTGTTCTTCAGATGGGAAAGATAGCAGACTTAAGTGAGTTTGACAAAGGCCAAATTGTAATGGCCAGACGACTGGGTCAGAACATTTCCGAGACGGCAAGGCTTGTAAGGTGCTCACGGTCAGCTGTAGTTAGTACCTACAAAAAGTGGTCCGAGGAGGGAAAAAATACAAATTGCCGGCTAGGTGTGGGCCGATCACGGCTCATCGATGCTAGAGGTGAGCGAAGGCTATCCCGTATTGTATGAGCAAAAAGAAGGGATACTGTGGCGCAACTCGCTCGCAGTTTGAATGCTGGTAACGAGGGTAATGTGTCACAACACACAGTACATCGAACCCTGATGAAAACGTTGCTGCGTAGACTCAGGCCGCTCCAAGTGCCCATGCTAACCTCGGTTCACCGTCGAAAGCGAATACAATGAGCACGCAAGCATCAAAACTGGAGCTTGAATGATTGGAAAGAGGTCGTCTGGTTACGATGAATCTCGTTTCCTATTGCATCATGTGGACGGCCGGGTACATGTGCGTCGTTTATCAGGGAAGTGTTGGCACCAGGATGCACTGTGGGACAAAAAAAGCCATTGGAGAAAGTGTAATGCTTTGCGCAATGTTCTGCTTGGAATCCCTGAATCCAGTCATTCATGTGCAGGAAACTATGATGTCTACCCCCTACCTAAACATCATTGCAGACCAGGTACATCTTCTCATGGCAATGGTAAATCCCTCCATTAGTGCCTTCTTTCAGCAGGATAATGCGCCATGCCACATTGTCCGTATTGGTCGAGAACGGTTCTCGGAACATGAGGAAGACTTCCAGGTATTGTCCTGGCCTTCAAATTCCCAAGACATCAATCCAATCGAGCATCTGTGGTTTCTGTTGCAACTGTATATCTGATCTGCGGTGGCTCAACCATGTAACTTACAAGAGTTAAAGGATCTGCTGGTAACGTGTTGGTACCAGATACCTCAAGACACCTTTAGAAATCTTGTAGCGTCCATGTCTTGCTGGGTAAGAGTTGTTTTGGCTGCACGTGGAGGACCAACATCATATTAGGCAGGTGGTCATAATATTTTGGCTCTTCGGTGTATTTTCTCCATTTCTTAGAAATAAATTTTTGCTGATTAATTACTCATTAGAAAGGTATGTTTTCGTTTTAAAGTAGAGAATGTTTTCTGCGGTTATGAATACAATTGTAGTATTGTAACCGTATTTGTAATATTAAATTTAGTTAAGTTCTTTTCTATGAGCAGCAAGTTCAAGACCCGATGCTCCGCTATTCAAGACAGCACTACATTTTATGGGAATTTCCATTAACCACCATCCACTCTCTAGAGAACCTTCAATTAAAAGTCATTACTCCTGTAAAACAACAGGGAAAGGATCTGTCCTTTGGAGCGAGACCTTACTGATAAAAACATGCTAGTCTGGATTTTTAATCATTGAGGAGTAGTGAGAGGTCTTTTCGAATTTTGAGCGTTGCCTAAATTGTAAAGCCAAACATTTCAGAGATATTTCCTTCCAAATCTATTTGCAAACTTAATCACATCTGTGATGCTGAAATTTTGAATTTAGTAAACCAATCAACAGAAATTTCTAACTTTTCAATTGGGGAAGTTATCATGGTGGAGACACATGGTTGGCTTTTCCCATCGGAGCCACGCTTAATAGGGGTCCCCACACCCGTTCGGCATGAACCTCGGCTTCGTTCTCTCCATCTGGGACACCAACCGGCAGCCCCCCAGCAATACCTCGAACTAGGACTTCGCTGCGGCCGAGTTGATGAGCCCACTTGACCAGGCTAGCCAAACCCAGTCAGCAGGCCCTGAACAAGGGCCGCTCCATCGGGGCTCCATGACGACCAAAGACTTCGCTGCGACCAAGTCGATAAGCCCACTTGACTGGGTCACCCGATCCCGGTCAGCAGGCCCTCAACAAGGGCCACTCCATCAGGATACCAGGGCGGCCTAGGATTTCGCTGGGGTCGGCCGATGAGCCCACCTGACTGGGGACTCAATCCCAGTCAGCGGGTCCTCAGCGGGCCTCTCCATCGAGGTCGCAAGGCACGCCAGAGACACCGACGAGCCGGTACCCAGCTTCACAAAGGCACCTTCAGATCCTCCACCACGTCGTTCAATATAAACTTCTAATTTTGGAATGCCGAGAAAGCTTGCAGGGGACTCTTAGTTCGGCTGGTCCATCGATAAGCCTGTCGACCGGGGATCCCACTCCCAGTCGCAGAGCCCTCAATTTCGTCCTCTCCATCTGGGACACCTACCGGCGGCCCCCCAGAAATACCTCGAACTCAAGATTTCGCTGCGGCTGAGTTGATGAGCCCACTTGGCTGGGGACTCCAATCCCACTCAGCAGGCCCTCAACAAGGGCCACTCCATCGGGGCTACAAGGCGACCCAAGACTTCGCTGCGGCCGAGTCAAGAACCCACATGACCAGTGCACCCAAACCCAGTCAGTAGGTCCTCAACAAGGGCCACTCCATCAGGGCACCAAGGCGGCCAAGGTTTTCGTCGGGGTCGGCCGATGAACCCACCTGACAGGGACTTAATCCAGTCAGCGGGCCCCTCCGTCGAGGTCGCAAGGCACGCCAGGGACACCGACGAACCGGTACCCAGCTTCTCAGAGGAACCTTAGCCCCCCCCCCCCCCCCACCACCACGACAAGATGGTCCCCTTTCGGGGAGGGGGGTTATGAATACAGTTTTATTTTTAGTTGGTCTCTATGCTTTGTGTTCCACTCCTAATCTAAAGAGTACAGTATTAGAAACTGATTACTGTTTCAATAGCCATATCCTTGTCTATTGGTTCTAACTGATAAAATTTTAGGTAACTTGACAACTGTCCGAACAATAATATCACTTATGAATAGATCTGTATCCTAGTTGTCTTCAAGCTAGACATCTCTTTCAAACTACGAGTGATATTTAAAAGGAAAAAAAAAGCCAACAGAAATTCAGAAATTACTATTCACTAGCATTTCTTACAAATTACATTAATGTAGAATCACAGTATGATTAGAAATATATCCATCAGCAAAAGATCAAAGCAACAGTAATTTAAAGTGAAGACTGAGCATAGTAAACCATCTTACCATTCCCCATTCCGGCTGCACAGCATCAGCACCCAGGTACTCGATGTATGTAGCAAAGCCTTCGTTCAGCCAAAGGTCGTCCCACCATTTCATCGTTACTAGATTTCCAAACCACTGTAAAGATTTGAAGCAAATGATCGTATTCACAATACTTATTACAAAATGAATTGATCTAAATTAAATTAAAGTCTGTTATATTTGTGAAATCAAATATTGTCAGAATGCACTATCGTTTTATCGATAGACATAAGAGTAACTGGTATATACCTTTCGGTTAAAAAAAGTACAAAAAAGTTAAAATGCGTATGGAATGGATTCGTGTTAAATGATACAATACAGAATGTTTCCCTTATTTTAGGAAATTAAATCTATCAAGTCTCAACAAGATCCTTATTTATAATATGGTTATAAAACCCGCTTTCATGTATGCAGTCCCAGTAATGGGGGCGATGTAACAAGTTGATAATTCGAACCCTTCAATCATTTGAAAATATAAGATGTTGCGATCAGTTGTGGCAGCCCCTAGTTTGTCCGCCTACGATGTATTATGCATCGTAACCTCAGCTTCACGAGTTTATAAGAGAGTATTAAAATGCAAGCCATCAAATTATTTCAAAATATAACTTGTCACGCTTATTTTAAGCCCTGAAAATTATGAAACCGCATGCCAGCAAAAATTTAAAAGGTTAAGATCTATTCTTAACTGATTGATTATCTCAAATGAACTTTTGTGATCTCTTTGTTCCTTGCATTCTTGCACCAGTACTTATTGAGTTATTCTTTATTTTATTTTCCCTATGAGTGATTGTATCGAGCACAACTACCCATCCGTTATATCTCCCATAAAATTCCTAACTTAAATTTTTTAGTATGTAGCAATTATTCAAGGCGAAAAATTGTGTGCCGTGAGCAAAAATATTGCAGAGAAACTGTTAAAACCAAAGGGTAACATATGAGGTCTTCTTTTAAGAGGTCTTCCTTTGACATTAAGAGGTCTTCTTTTAAGAGGTCTTTCTTTGACATTAAGAGGTCTTCTTTTAAGAGGTCTTCCTTCGATATTCTTATTCCGTCAGTAATCATAAACTTCGACACGACTTTAGCGGACGCGAATTTTTAAACGAACAAATAACAGTGACAGTTGGTGTTCATTCGTACATCAGTAAAAGAACAACTGACGCAGAGCAAAGATATTCCATTGACAAACGCGAAGAGGCTTCATAGTTTCCTAATGCGTAAAAAATATTTTTAAAAGCGAGTAATTAAAATATATGCTAATTCTGTTATACATTATGTTAAAAAGTTTTTCTAAATATCTTCTCTATTGCGTGTTACACTGACAGGCTTCTTTCAGTGTCCTATGTAGCAAGCAATTTTTAAGTAATTTGATGTTTTTTTTTATTAATTACATATTTTTTCTTAAATTTAATCTCCCTGTGTCATTTCTATAACCGCAACTCTTATATACATATGACAGATTAAAATTGTAGAAAACGTAGAACATGGAAAAGGCAAATTTGAAGAAAAACTTCGATCCGCCTCCCTGGCTCGAACACACGCTTCGCGCCACGCGTTAGTTGCTGTCAGTGGGGCTAATATGCTGATCATTTTACAACTGCACAGTTGCTTAAGTCGTAAAGTCTTCTCTTACAGGTTGCCTGATGACCTCCAAACTGAACAGAAACTTCCTGAAATGATGATAATCTAGGTAGACAGGGAACAGGTAAGTTTAAAAAAACCTCACCAATAAGCAGTATAAGTGCAAACAAAAAACTCGCCAATAAGCGCCATAAGGTCAGAGCTTCTCTCTTAAAATCGAATGCTGAAGTCCCTACATCTTTCATGACCTTAGGTAAACAAATGTGATATCAGATTAGCTCAACTAGTAGAGCTATCAGGGTTGGGATGTTTTACCTCTGAGAGGCACTTTTTGCACACAATGAGCTAAATGGACAAGTCACAAGGACCCTGAAGGCTCAGAGAAGGTTAGGGGAGGGAACCCACTGGACAGCTGTTAGGAGACAGATGGTAGCCTCCCGTCAAGGTCATTCACAGTATTTTTAACTTGCACAGGGTATGGCTCTCACGCCCATTCGATGGCTTAACGCCCCATCCGACGGACGGCGGCCTTTCCAAGCCCATCGGTGTCCCCTACTAACCGAGGAATGAATGAATGAATTTTAGTAATGAATGACTGAATTTTTAGTAAGTTTTGCGGAGAAAAATATCAATGCTGGTCCATCTGGGACTCGAAACTGGGAATTTCAGATTACGCGCCTGGCGCGCTACCGACTAAGCCACCCTCCCTCTCTCGTATAACCACAAGATCCTGTGTTCGAAAGTTGAGTGTCAGTGTTGCCAAAATTATGTATTTAAATAATTTGTAAATTAACCTACATGAGCTTAGATGCTCTTGGGTTAATAAGAGTATTACAAATATATGTTACTTGTAACCTTATTATTATAATAAAACTGAAAACGTCTTGGAGGTGGATTAGCAGGGCACGCTAACTTATTCCAAACTTATATTCCATGATCTGGATTTATCATCACTACAGTGAGTTTTGTTGTACACTAATGGAAAATA